>JAUKPH010000020.1:0-9290581 GCA_030549335.1 Pontederia crassipes | reverse complement strand
TTGACGCTTTCATGCCAGTTGATGCGTGGTGAGATGATAGGGATGAAAAAATGGACTCGGATGAAAATTTTTAGGCTGTGCGAAATTTCGCAGCGCGCGCCTTTTACTGGTGTTTTCAGCCAAGAAGGTCAAAAAATGCGAAATTTTTTACGCTGTCAAAAGATGCCAAATTTTTTACGCTTTCGTGCCTATTGATGCATGGTGAGATGATTGGGACGAAAAAATGGACTCGGATGAAAATTTTTCGGGTGTGAGAAATTTCGCGCGCGCGCCTTTTACTGGTGTTTTCAGCCAAGAATGTCAAAAACGTGAAATTTTTTACGCTGTCAAAAGATGCCAAATTTTCGACGCTTTCGTGCCTGTTGATGCATGTGAGATGATTGGGACGAAAAATAGACTCGGATGAAACTTTTCCGGTGGGTGCGAAATTTCGCGCGCGCGCCCTTTACTGGTGTTTTCAGCCAAGAAGGTCAAAAACGCGAAATTTTTGGCGCTGTCAAAAGATGCCAAATTTTTGACGCTTTCGTGCCTGTTGATGCATGGTGAGATGATTGGGACGAAAAAATGGACTCGGAACGAATTTTTCGGGGGTGCGAAATTTCGCTGCGCACGCCTTTTACTGGTGTTTTCAGCCAAGAAGGTCAAAAAATGCAAAAAAATTTATCTGTCAAAAGATGCCAAATTTTCGACGCTTTCGGGCCTGTTGATGCGTGGTGAGATGATTGGGATGAAAAAATGGACTCGGATGACAATTTTTAGGGTGTGCGAAATTTCGCGTGCACGCCTTTTACTGGTGTTTTCAACCAAGAAGGTCAAAAATGCGAAATTTTTTACGTTGTCAAAAGATGCCAAATTTTTGACGCTTTCTTGCCTGTTGATGCATGGTGAGATGATTGGGATGAAAAAATGGACTCGAATGAAAATTTTTAGGGTGTACGAAATTTCGTGCTCGCGCCATTTACTAGTGTTTTCAGCCAAGAAGGTCAAAAAACGCGAAATTTTTTACGCTGTCAAAAGATGCCAAATTTTTTACGCTTTCATTCCTATTGATGCATGGTGAGATGATTGGGACGAAAAAATGGACTCGGATGAAAATTTTTCGGGTGTGAGAAATTTCGCACGCGCGCCTTTTACTGGTGTTTTCAGCCAAGAAGGTCAAAAATCGCGAAATTTTTTACGCTGTCAAAATATGCCAAATTTTCGACGCTTTTGTGCCTGTTGATGCGTGGTGAGATGATTGGGATGAAAAAATGGACTCGGATGAAAATTTTTCGAGTGTGCGAAATTTCGGGCGCGCGCCTTTTACTGGTGTTTTCAGCCAAGATGGTCAAAAAATTCGAAATTTTTTGCGTTGTCAAAAGATGCCAAATTTTCGACGCTTTCGTGCCTATTGATGCATGGTGAGATGAATGGGACGAAAAAATGGACTCGGAACGATATTTTCCGGTGGTGCGAAATTTCGCGCGCGCGCCCTTTTATTGGTGTTTTCAGCCAAGAAGGTCAAAAAATGCGAAACGAAATTTGTTACGCTGTCAAAAGATGCCAAATTGTCGACGCTTTCGTGCCTGTTGATGCGTGGTGAGATGATTGGGATGAAAAAATGGACTCGGATGACAATTTTTAGGCTGTGCGAAATTTCGCGCGCGCGCCTTTTACTGGTGTTTTCAGCCAAGAAGGTCAAAAAACGCGAAATTTTTTATGTTGTCAAAAGATGCCAAATTTTTGACGCTTTCTTGCCTATTGATGCGTGGTGAGATGATTGGGATGAAAAAATGGACTCGGATGAAAATTTTTAGGGTGTACGAAATTTCGTGCTCGCGCCATTTACTGGTGTTTTCAGCTAAGAAGGTCAAAAAACGCGAAATTTTTTACGCTGTCAAAAGATGCCAAATTTTTACGCTTTCGTGCCTATTGATGCATGGTGAGATGATTGGGACGAAAAAATGGACTCGGATGAAAATTTTTCGGGTGTGAGAAATTTCGCGCGCGCGCCTTTTACTGGTGTTTTCAACCAAGAAGGTCAAAAAACGCGAAATTTTTTACGCTGTCAAAATATGCCAAATTTTCGACGCTTTCGTGCATGTTGATGCGTGGTGAGATGATTGGGATGAAAAAATGGACTCGGATGAAAATTTTTCGAGTGTGCGAAATTTCGGGCGCGCGCCTTTTACTGGTGTTTTCAGCCAAGATGGTAAAAAAATGCGAAATTTTTTGCATTGTCAAAAGATGCCAAATTTTCGATGCTTTTGAGATGAATGGGATGAAAAAATGGACTCGGAACGATATTTTCCGGTGGTGCGAAATTTCGCGCGCGCGCCTTTTACTGGTGTTTTCAGCCAAGAAGGTCAAAAAACGTGAAATTTTTTACGCTATCAAAAGATGCCAAATTTTCGACGCTTTCGTGCCTGTTGATGCGTGGTGAGATGATTGGGATGAAAAAATGGACTCGGATGACAATTTTTAGGGTGTGCGAAATTTCGCGCGCGCGCCTTTTACTGGTGTTTTCAGCCAAGAAGGTCAAAAAATGCGAAATTTGTTACGCTGTCAAAAGATGCCAAATTTTTGACGCTTTCATGCCAGTTGATGCGTGGTGAGATGATAGGGATGAAAAAATGGACTCGGATGAAAATTTTTAGGCTGTGCGAAATTTCGCGCGCGCGCGCCTTTTACTGGTGTTTTCAGCCAAGAAGGTCAAAAAACGCGAAATTTTTTACGCTGTCAAAAGATGCCAAATTTTTTACGCTTTCGTGCCTATTGATGCATGGTGAGATGATTGGGACGAAAAAATGGACTCGGATGAAAATTTTTCGGGTGTGAGAAATTTCGCACGCGCCTTTTACTGGTGTTTTCAGCCAAGAATGTCAAAAAACGTGAAATTTTTTACGCTGTCAAAAGATGCCAAATTTTCGACGCTTTCGTGCCTGTTGATGCATGTGAGATGATTGGGACGAAAAAATAGACTCGGATGAAACTTTTCCGGGGGTGCGAAATTTCGCGCTGCGCGCCCTTTACTGGTGTTTTCAGCCAAGAAGGTCAAAAAACGCGAAATTTTTTGCGCTGTCAAAAGATGCCAAATTTTTGACGCTTTCGTGCCTGTTGATGCATGGTGAGATGATTGAGACGAAAAAATGGACTCGGAACGAAATTTTTCGGGGGTGCGAAATTTCGCGCGCACGCCTTTTACTGGTTTTTTCAGCCAAGAAGGTCAAAAAATGCAAAAAAATTTATCTGTCAAAAGATGCCAAATTTTCGACGCTTTCGGGCCTGTTGATGCATGGTGAGATGATTGGGACGAAAAAATGGACTCGGATGAAAATTTTTCGAGTGTCCGAAATTTCGGGCGCGCGCCTTTTACTGGTGTTTTCAGCCAAGAAGGTCAAAAAACGCGAAATTTTTTGCGTTGTCAAAAGATGCCAAATTTTCGACGCTTTCGTGCCTGTTGATGCATGGTGAGATGAATGGGACGAAAAAATGGACTCGTAACGAAATTTTCCGGTGGTGCGAAATTTCGCGCGCAGCGCCTTTTACGGGTGTTTTCAGCCAAGAAGGTCAAAAAACATGAAATTTTTTACGCTATCAAAAGGTGCCAAATTTTCGACGCTTTCGTGCCTGTTGATGCGTGGTGAGATGATTGGGATGAAAAAATGGACTCGGATGCCAAATTTTTAGGGTGTGCAAAATTTCGCGCGCGCAGCCTTTTACTGGTGTTTTCAGCCAAGAAGGTCAAAAAACGTGAAACTTATTACGGTGTCAAAAGATGCCAAATTTTTTACGCTTTCGGCCTGTTGATGCGTGGTGAGATGATTGGGATGAAAAAATGAAGTCGGATGAAAATTTTTAGGGTGTGCGAAATTTCGCGCGCGCGCCTTTTACTGGTGTTTTCAGCTAAGAAGGTCAAAAAACGCGAAATTTTTTACGTTGTCAAAAGATGCCAAATTTTTGACGCTTTCTTGCCTGTTGATGCGTGGTGAGATGATTGGGATGAAAAAATGGACTCGGATGAAAATTTTTAGGGTGTACGAAATTTTGTGCTCGCGCCATTTACTAGTGTTTTCAGTCAAGAAGGTCAAAAAACGCGAAATTTTTTACGCTGTCAAAAGATGCCAAATTTTTTACGCTTTCGTGCCTATTGATGCATGGTGAGATGATTGCGACGAAAAAATGGACTCGGATGAAAATTTTTCGGGTGTGAGAAATTTCGCGCGTGCGCCTTTTACTGGTGTTTTCAGCCAAGAAGGTCAAAAAACGCAAAAAATTTTACGCTGTCAAAAGATGCCAAATTTTCGACGCTTTCATGCCTATTGATGCATGGTGAGATGATTGAGATGAAAAAATGGACTCGGATGAAAATTTTTAGGGTGTACGAAATTTCGTGCTCGCTCCATTTACTGGTGTTTTCAGCCAAGAAGGTCAAAAAACGCGAAATTTTTTACGCTGTCAAAAGATGCCAAATTTTTTACGCTTTCGTGCCTATTGATGCATGGTGAGATGATTGGGACGAAAAAATGGACTCGGATGAAAATTTTTCGGGTGTGAGAAATTTCGCGCGCGCGCCTTTTACTGGTGTTTTCAGCCAAGAAGGTCAAAAAACGCAAAATTTTTTGCGCTGTCAAAAGATGCCAAATGTTCGACGCTTTCGTGCTTGTTGATGCATGGTGAGATAATTGGGACGAAAAAATGCACTCGGAATGAAGTTTTCCGGGGGTGCGAAATTTTGCGCGCGCGCCTTTCACTGGTGTTTTCAGCCAAGAAGGTCAAAAAATGCGAAATTTTTTACGCTGTCAAGATATGCCAGATTTTCGAAGCTTTTGTGCCTGTTGATGCGTGGTGAGATGATTGGGATGAAAAAATGGACTCGGATGAAAATTTTTAGGGTGTGCGAAATTTCGCGCGCGCCTTTTACTGGTGTTTTCAGCCAAGATGGTCAAAAAAACGCGAAATTTTTTGCGCTATCAAAAGGAGCCAAATTTTCGACGCTTTCGTGCCTGTTGATGCGTGGTGAGATGATTGGGATGAAAAAATGGACTCGGATGCCAAATTTTTAGGGTGTGCGAAATTTCGCGCGCGCGCCTTTTACTGGTGTTTTCAGCCAAGAAGGTCAAAAAACGCGAAATTTATTACGCTGTCAAAAGATGCCAAATTTTTTACGCTTTAGTGCCTGTTGATGCGTGGTGAGTTGATTGGGATGAAAAAATGAACTCGGATGAAAATTTTTAGGGTGTGCGAAATTTCGAGCGCGCGCCTTTTACTGGTGTTTTCAGCCAAGAAGGTCAAAAAACGTGAAATTTTTTACGTTGTCAAAAGATGTCAAATTTTTGACGCTTTCTTGCCTGTTGATGCGTGGTGAGATGATTGGGATGAAAAAATGGACTCGGATGAAAATTTTTAGGGTGTACGAAATTTCGTGCTCGCGCCATTTACTGGTGTTTTCAGCCAAGAAGGTCAAAAAACGCGAAATTTTTTACGCTGTAAAAAGATGCCAAATTTTTTAAGCTTTCGTGCCTATTGATGCATGGTGAGATGATTGGGACGAAAAAATGGACTCGGATGAAAATTTTTCGGGTGTGAGAAATTTCGCGCGCGCGCCTTTTACTGGTGTTTTCAGCCAAGAAGGTCAAAAAACGCAAATATTTTTACGCTGTCAAAAGATGCCAAATTTTCGACGCTTTCGTGCCTATTGATGCATGGTGAGATGATTGGGACGAAAAAATGGACTCGGATGAAAATTTTTAGGGTGTACGAAATTTCGTGCTCGCGCCATTTACTGGTGTTTTCAGCCAAGAAGGTCAAAAAACGCGAAATTTTTTACGCTGTCAAAAGATGCCAAATTTTTTACTCTTTCGTGCTGTTGATGCATGGTGAGATGATTGGGACGAAAAAATGGACTCGGAACGAATTTTTCCGGGGGTGCGAAATTTCGCGCGCGCGCCTTTTACTGGTGTTTTCAGCCAAGAAGGTCAAAAAACGCGAAATTTTTTACGCTGTAAAAAGATGCCAAATTTTCGACGCTTTCGTGCCTATTGATGCGTGGTGAGATGATTGGGATGAAAAAGTGGACTCGGATGAAAATTTTTAGGGTGTGCGAAATTTCGCTGCGCGCGCCTTGTACTAGTGTTTTCAGCCAAGAAGGTTAAAAAACGCGAAATTTTTTACGCTGTCAAAAGATGCCAAATTTTCGACGCTTTCGTGCCTGTTGATGCATGTGAGATGGTTGGGACGAAAAAATAGACTCGGATGAAACTTTTCCGGGGGTGGGAAATTTCGCGCGCGCCCTTTACTGGTGTTTTCAGAGAAGAAGGTCAAAAAACGCGAAATTTTTTGCGCTGTCAAAAGATGCCAAATTTTCGACGCTTTCGTGCCTGTTGATGCATGGTGAGATGATTGGGACGAAAAAATGGACTCGGAACGAAATTTTCCGGGGGTGCGAAATTTCGCGCGCACGCCTTTTACTGGTGTTTTCAGCCAAGAAGGTCAAAAAATGCAAAAATTTTTACGCTGTCAAAAGATGCCAAATTTTCGACGCTTTCGTGCCTGTTGATGCATGGTGAGATGATTGGGACGAAAAAATGGACTCGGATGAGAATTTTTCGAGTGTGCGAAATTTCGGGCGCGCGCCTTTTACTGGTGTTTTCAGCCAAGAAGGTCAAAAAACGCGAAATTTTTTGCGTTGTCAAAAGATGCCAAATTTTCGATGCTTTCGTGCCTGTTGATGCACGGTGAGATGAATGGGACGAAAAAATGGACTCGGAACGAAATTTTCCGGTGGTGCCAAATTTCGCGCGCGCGCCTTTTACTAGTGTTTTCAGCCAAGAAGGTCAAACAACGTGAAATTTTTTACGCTATCAAAAGGTGCCAAATTTTTGACGCTTTTGTGCCTGTTGATGCGTGGTGAGATGATTGGGATGAAAAAATGGACTCGGATGAAAATTTTTAGGTGTGCGAAATTTCGCGCGCGCGCGCCTTGTACTAGTGTTTTCAGCCAAGAAGGTTAAAAAACGCGAAATTTTTTACGCTGTCAAAAGATGCCAAATTTTCGACGCTTTCGTGCCTGTTGATGCGTGGTGAGATGATTGGGATGAAAAAATGGACTCGGATGAAAATTTTTAGGGTGTACGAAATTTCGTGCTCGCGCCATTTACTAGTGTTTTCAGCCAAGAAGGTCAAAAATCGCGAAATTTTTTACGCTGTCAAAACATGCCAAATTTTTTACGCTTTCGTGCCTATTGATGCATGGTGAGATGATTGGGACGAAAAAATGGACTCGGATGAAAATTTTTAGGGTGTGCGAAATTTCGCGCGCGCGCCTTGTACTAGTGTTTTCAGCCAAGAAGGTTAAAAACGCGAAATTTTTTACGCTGTCAAAAGATGCCAAATTTTTGACGCTTTCGTGCCTGTTGATGCATGTGAGATGGTTGGGACGAAAAAATGGACTCGGAACGAAATTTTCCGGGGGTGCGAAATTTCGCGCGCACGCCTTTTACTGGTGTTTTCAGCCAAGAAGGTCAAAAAATGCAAAAAATTTTACGCTGTCAAAAGATGTCAAATTTTCGACGCTTTCGTGCCTGTTGATGCACGGTGAGATGATTGGGACGAAAAAATGGACTCGGATGAAAATTTTTCGAGTGTGCGAAATTTCGGGCGCGCGCCTTTTACTGGTGTTTTCAGCCAAGAAGGTCAAAAAACGCGAAATTTTTTGCGTTGTCAAAAGATGCCAAATTTTCGATGCTTTCGTGCCTGTTGATGCATGGTGAGATGAATGGGACGAAAAAATGGACTCGGAACGAAATTTTCCGGTGGTGCCAAATTTCGCGCGCGCGCCTTTTACTGGTGTTTTCAGCCAAGAAGGTCAAACAACGTGAAATTTTTTACGCTATCAAAAGGTGCCAAATTTTTTACGCTTTCGTGCCTGTTGATGCGTGGTGAGATGATTGGGATGAAAAAATGGACTCGGATGAAAATTTTTAGGTGTGCGAAATTTCGCGCGCGCGCCTTGTACTAGTGTTTTCAGCCAAGAAGGTTAAAAAATGCGAAATTTTGTACGCTGTCAAAAGATGCCAAATTTTCGACGCTTTCGTGCCTGTTGATGCGTGGTGAGATGATTGGGATGAAAAAATGGACTCGGATGAAAATTTTTAGGGTGTGCGAAATTTCGCGCGCGCGCCTTTTACTGGTGTTTTCAGCCAAGAAGGTCAAAAAACGCGAAATTTTTTACGCTGTCAAAAGATGCCAAATTTTTTACGCTTTCTTGCCTGTTGATGCGTGGTGAGATGATTGGGATGAAACAATGGACTCGGATGAAAATTTTTAGGGTGTACGAAATTTCGTGCTCGCGCCATTTACTGGTGTTTTCAGCCAACAAGGTCAAAAAATGCGAAATTTTTTACGCTGTCAAAGAGGCCAAATTTTTTACGCTTTCGTGCCTATTGATGCATGGTGAGATGATTGGGACGAAAAAATGGACTCGGATGAAAATTTTTCGGGTGTGAGAAATTTCGCGCGCACGCCTTTTACTGGTGTTTTCAGCTAAGAAGGTCAAAAAATGCAAAAATTTTTGCGCTGTCAAAAGATGCCAAATGTTCGATGCTTTCGTGCTTGTTGATGCATTGTGAGAAGATTGGGACGAAAAAATGGACTCGGAACGAAATTTTCCGGGGGTGCGAAATTTCTACGCTGTGAAAAGATGCCAAAAATTTTTACGCTGTCAAAAGATGCCAAATTTTTTACGCTTTCATGCCTGTTGATGCATGGTGAGATGATTGGGACGAAAAAATGGACTCAGATGAAAATTTTTCGAGTGTGCGAAATTTCGGGGGCGCGCCTTTTACTGTGTTTTCATCCAAGAAGGTCAAAAAACGCGAAATTTTTTGCGTTGTCAAAAGATTCCAAATATTCGACCCTTTCGTGCCTGTTGATGCATGGTGAGATGATTGGGACGAAAAAATGGACTCGGAACGAAATTTTCCGGTGGTGCGAAATTTCGCGCGCGCGCCTTTTACTGGTGTTTTCAGCCAAGAAGGTCAAAAAACGTGAAATTTTTTACGCTGTCAAAAGATGCCAAATTTTCGACGCTTTCGTGCTTGTTGATGCGTGGTGAGATGATTGGGATGAAAAAATGGACTCGGATGAAAATTTTTAGGGTGTGCGAAATTTCGCGCGCAGCGCCTTTTACTGGTGTTTTCAGCCAAGAAGATCAAAAAACGTGAAATTTATTACCCTGTCAAAAGATGCCAAATTTTTGACCCTTTCGTGCCTGTTGATGCGTGGTGAGATGATTGGGATGAAAAAATGGACTCGGATGAAAATTTTTATGGTGTAAGAAATTTCGTGCTCGCGCCATTTACTGGTGTTTTCAGCCAACAAGGTCAAAAAATGCGAAATTTTTTACGTTGTCAAAAGATGCCAAATTTTTTACGCTTTCGTGCCTATTGATGCATGGTGAGATGATTGGGACGAAAAAATGGACTCGGATGAAAATTTTTAGGGTGTGCGAAATTTCGCGCGCGCGCCTTGTACTGGTGTTTTCAGCCAAGAAGGTCAAAAAATGCGAAATTTTTTACGCTGTCAAAAGATGCCAAATTTCTTACGCTTTCTTGCCTGTTGATGCGTGGTGAGATGATTGGGATGAAAAAATGGACTCGGATGAAAATTTTTAGGGTGTACGAAATTTCGTGCTCGCGCCATTTACTAGTGTTTTCAGCCAAGAAGGTCAAAAAACGCGAAATTTTTTACGCTGTCGAAGATGCCAAATTTTTTACCCTTTCGTGCCTATTGATGCATGATGAGATGATTGGGACGAAAAAATGGACTCGGATGAAAATTTTTCAGGTGTGCGAGATTTTACGCGCGCGCCTTTTACTGGTGTTTTCAGCCAAGAAGGTAAAAAAACACGAAATTTTTTGCGCTGTCAAAAGATGCCAAATTTTCGACGCCTTTTCGTGCTTGTTGATGCATGGTGAGATGATTGGGACGAAAAAATGGACTCGGAACGAAATTTTCCGGGGGTGCAAAATTTCACGCCCGCGCCTTTTACTGGTGTTTTCAGCCAAGAAGGTCAAAAAATGCAAAAATTTTTACGCTGTCAAAAGATGCCAAATTTTCAACGCTTTCGTGCCTGTTGATGCATGGTGAGATGATTGGGACGAAAAAATGGACTCGGATGAATATTTTTCGAGTGTGCGAAATTTCGGGCGCGCGCCTTTTACTGTGTTTTCAGCCAAGAAGGTCAAAAAACGCGAAATTTTTTGCATTGTCAAAAGATGCCAAATTTTCGACGCTTTCGTGCCTGTTGATGCATGGTGAGATGATTGGGACGAAAAAATGGACTCGGAACGAAATTTTCCGGTGGTGCGAAATTTCGCTGCGCGCGCCTTTTACTGGTGTTTTCAGCCAAGAAGGTAAAAAAACGTGAAATTTTTTACGCTGTCAAAAGATGCCAAATTTTCGACGCTTTCGTGCCTGTTGATGCGTGGTGAGATGATTGGGATGAAAAAATGGACTCGGATGAAAATTTTTAGGGTGTGCGAAATTTCGCGCGCGCGCCTTTTACTGGTGTTTTCAGCCAAGAAGGTCAAAAAACGCGAAATTTATTACGCTGTCAAAAGATGCCAAATTTTCGACGCTTTCGTGCCTGTTGATGCGTGGTGAGATGATTGGGATGAAAAAATGGACTCGGATGAAAATTTTTATGGTGTGCGAAATTTCGCGCGCGCGCCTTTTACTGGTGTTTTCGGCCAAGAAAGTAAAAAAACGTGAAATTTTTTACGCTGTCAAAAGATGCCAAATTTTTTTACGCTTTCTTTCCTGTTGATGCATGGTGAGATGATTGGGATGAAAAAATGGACTCGGATGAAAATTTTTAGGGTGTAAGAAATTTCGTGCTCGCGCCATTTACTGGTGTTTTCAGCCAAGAAGGTCAAAAAACGCGAAATTTTTTTCGCTGTCAAAAGATGCCAAATTTTTTACGCTTTCGTGCCTATTGATGCATGGTGAGATGATTGGGACGAAAAAATGGACTCGGATGAAAATTTTTCGGGTGAGAGAAATTTCGCGCGCGCGCCTTTTACTGGTGTTTTCAGCCAAGAAGGTCAAAAAATGCGAAATTTTTTACGCTGTCCAAATATGCCAAATTTTCGACGCTTTCATGCCTGTTGATGAGTGGTGAGATGATTGTGATGAAAAAATGGACTCGGATGAAAATTTTTAGGGTGTGCGAAATTTCGCGCGTGCGCCTTTTACTATTGTTTTCAGCCAAGAAGGTCAAAAAATGGGAAATTTATTACGCTGTCAAAAGATGCCAAATTTTCGACGCTTTCGTGCCTGTTGATGCGTGGTGAGATGATTGGGATGAAAAAATGGACTCGGATGAAAATTTTTAGGGTGTGCGAAATTTCGCGCGCGCGCCTTTTACTGGTGTTTTCAGCCAAGAAGGTCAAAAAACGCGAAATTTTTTACGCTGTCAAAAGATACCAATTTTTTTACGCTTTCTTGCCTGTTGATGCGTGGTGAGATGATTGGGATGAAAAAATGGACTCGGATGAAAATTTTTAGGGTGTACGAAATTTCGTGCTCGCGCCATTTACTGGTGTTTTCAGCCAAGAAGGTTAAAAAACGCGAAATTTTTTACGCTGTCAAAAGAGGCCAAATTTTTTACGCTTTCGTGCCTATTGATGCATGGTGAGATGATTGGGACGAAAAAATGGACTCGGATGAAAATTTTTCAGGTGTGAGAAATTTCGCGCGCACGCCATTTACTGTGTTTTCAGCCAAGAAGGTCAAAAAATGCAAAATTTTTTGCGCTATCAAAAGATGCCAAATGTTCGACACTTTCGTGCTTGTTGATGCATGGTGAGATGATTGGGACGAAAAAATGGACTCGGAACGAAATTTTCTGGGGGTGCGAAATTTCGCGCGCACGCCTTTTACTGGTGTTTTCAGTCAAGAAGGTCAAAAAATGCGAAATTTTTTACGCTGTCAAAATATGCCAAATTTTCGACGCTTTTGTGCCTGTTGAGGCGTGGTGAGATGATTGGGACAAAAAAATGGACTCGAATGAAAATTTTTAGGGTGTACGAAATTTCGCGCGCCTTTTACTAGTGCTTTCAGCCAAGATGGTCAAAAAACGCGAAATTTTTTACGCTGTAATAAGATGCCAAATTTTCGACGCTTTCGTGCCTATTGATGCGTGGTGAGATGATTGGGATGAAAAAATGGACTCGGATGAAAATTTTTAGGGTGTGCGAAATTTCGCGCGCGCGCCTTTTACTGGTGTTTTCAGTCAAGAAGGTCAAAAAACGCGAAATTTTTTACGCTGTCAAATGATGCCAAATTTTCGACGCTTTCATGCCTGTTGATGCATGGTGAGATGATTGGGACGAAAAAATGGACTCGGATGAAAATTTTTCGGGTGTGCGAAATTTCGTGCTCGCGCCATTTACTGGTGTTTTAAGCCAAGAAGGTCAAAAAACGCGAAATTTTTTACGCTGTCAAAAGATGCCAAATTTTTTACGCTTTCGTGCCTGTTGATGCGTGGTGAGATGATTGGGACGAAAAAATGGACTCGGATGAAAAATTTTCGGGTGTGCGAAATTTCGCGCGCGCGCCTTTTACTGGTGTTTTCAGCCAAGAAGGTCAAAAAATGCGAAATTTTTTGCGCTGTCAAAAGATGCCAAATTTTCGACGCTTTCGTGCCTGTTGATGCATGGTGAGATGATTGGGATGAAAAAATGGACTCGGAACGAAATTTTCCGGTGGTGCGAAATTTCGCGCGCGCGCCTTTTACTGGTGTTTTCAGCCAAGAAGGTCAAAAAATACAAAAATTTTTACGCTGTCAAAAGATGCCAAATTTTTTACGCGTTCGTGCCTGTTGATGCATGGTGAGATGATTGGGATGAAAAAATGGACTCGGATGAAAATTTTCGGGTGTGCGAAATTTCGCGTGCGCGCCTTTTACTGGTGTTTTCAGCCAAGAAGGTCAAAAAATGCGAAATTTTTTGCGTTGTCAAAAGATGCCAAATTTTCAACGCTTTCGTTCCTGTTGATGCGTGGCGAGATGATTGGGATGAAAAAATGGACTCGGATGAAAATTTTTAGGGTGTACGAAATTTCGTGCTCGCGCCATTTACTGGTGTTTTCAGCCAAGAAGGTTAAAAACGCGAAATTTTTTACGCTGTCAAAAGAGGCCAAATTTTTTACGCTTTCGTGCCTATTGATGCATGGTGAGATGATTGGGACGAAAAAATGGACTCGGATGAAAATTTTTCGGGTGTGAGAAATTTCGCGCGCACGCCATTTACTGTGTTTTCAGCCAAGAAGGTCAAAAAATGCAAAATTTTTTGCGCTATCAAAAGATGCCAAATGTTCGACGCTTTCGTGCTTGTTGATGCATGGTGAGATGATTGGGACGAAAAAATGGACTCGGAACGAAATTTTCTGGGGGTGCGAAATTTCTCGCGCACGCCTGTTACTGGTGTTTTCAGTCAAGAAGGTCAAAAAATGCGAAATTTTTTACGCTGTCAAAATATGCCAAATTTTCGACGCTTTTGTGCCTGTTGAGGCGTGGTGAGATGATTGGGACAAAAAAATGGACTCGAATGAAAATTTTTAGGGTGTACGAAATTTCGCGCGCCTTTTACTAGTGCTTTCAGCCAAGATGGTCAAAAAACGCGAAATTTTTTACGCTGTAATAAGATGCCAAATTTTCGACGCTTTCGTGCCTATTGATGCGTGGTGAGATGATTGGGATGAAAAAATGGACTCGGATGAAAATTTTTAGGGTGTGCGAAATTTCGCGCGCGCGCCTTTTACTGGTGTTTTCAGTCAAGAAGGTCAAAAAACGCGAAATTTTTTACGCTGTCAAAAGATGCCAAATTTTCGACGCTTTCGTGCCTGTTGATGCATGGTGAGATGATTGGGACGAAAAAATGGACTCGGATGAAAATTTTTCGGGTGTGCGAAATTTCGTGCTCGCGCCATTTACTGGTGTTTTAAGCCAAGAAGGTCAAAAAATGCGAAATTTTTTACGCTGTCAAAAGATGCCAAATTTTTTACGCTTTCGTGCCTGTTGATGCGTGGTGAGATGATTGGGACGAAAAAATGGACTCGGATGAAAATTTTTCGGGTGTGCGAAATTTCGCGCGCGCGCCTTTTACTGGTGTTTTCAGCCAAGAAGGTCAAAAAACGCGAAATTTTTTGCGCTGTCAAAAGATGCCAAATTTTCGACGCTTTCGTGCCTGTTGATGCATGGTGAGATGATTGGGATGAAAAAAAGGACTCGGAACGAAATTTTCCGGTGGTGCGAAATTTCGCGCGCGCGCCTTTTACTGGTGTTTTCAGCCAAGAAGGTCAAAAAATACAAAATTTTTTACGCTGTCAAAAGATGCCAAATTTTTTACGCGTTCGTGCCTGTTGATGCATGGTGAGATGATTGGGATGAAAAAATGGACTCGGATGAAAATTTTTCGGGTGTGCGAAATTTCGCGCGCGCGCCTTTTACTGGTGTTTTCAGCCAAGAAGGTCAAAAAATGCGAAATTTTTTGCGTTTCAAAAGATGCCAAATTTTCAACGCTTTCGTTCCTGTTGATGCGTGGCGAGATGATTGGGATGAAAAAATGGACTCGGATGAAAATTTTTAGGGTGTACGAAATTTCGTGCTCGCGCCATTTACTGGTGTTTTCAGCCAAGAAGGTTAAAAAACGCGAAATTTTTTACGCTGTCAAAAGAGGCCAAATTTTTTACACTTTCGTGCCTATTGATGCATGGTGAGATGATTGGGACGAAAAAATGGACTCGGATGAAAATTTTTCGGGTGTGAGAAATTTCGCGCGCACGCCATTTACTGTGTTTTCAGCCAAGAAGGTCAAAAAATGCAAAATTTTTTGCGCTATCAAAAGATGCCAAATGTTCGACGCTTTCGTGCTTGTTGATGCATGGTGAGATGATTGGGACGAAAAAATGGACTCGGAACGAAATTTTCTGGGGGTGCGAAATTTCGCGCGCACGCCTGTTACTGGTGTTTTCAGTCAAGAAGGTCAAAAAATGCGAAATTTTTTACGCTGTCAAAATATGCCAATTTTTCGACGCTTTCGTGCCTGTTGATGCGTGGTGAGATGATTGGGATGAAAAAATGGACTCGGATGAAAATTTTTAGGGTGTGCGAAATTTCGCGCGCGCGCCTTTTACTGGTGTTTTCAGCCAAGAAGGTCAAAAAACGCGAAATTTATTACGCTGTCAAAAGATGCCAAATTTTCGACGCTTTCGTGCCTGTTGATGCGTGGTGAGATGATTGGGATGAAAAAATGGACTCGGATGAAAATTTTTAGGGTGTGCGAAATTTCGCGCGCGCGCCTTTTACTGGTGTTTTCAGCCAAGAAGGTCAAAAAACGCGAAATTTATTACGCTGTCAAAAGATGCCAAATTTTCGACGCTTTCGTGCCTGTTGATGCGTGGTGAGATGATTGGGATGAAAAAATGGACTCGGATGAAAATTTTTATGGTGTGCGAAATTTCGCGCGCGCGCCTTTTACTGGTGTTTTCGGCCAAGAAAGTAAAAAAACGTGAAATTTTTTACGCTGTCAAAAGATGCCAAATTTTTTTACGCTTTCTTTCCTGTTGATGCATGGTGAGATGATTGGGATGAAAAAATGGACTCGGATGAAAATTTTTAGGGTGTAAGAAATTTCGTGCTCGCGCCATTTACATGTGTTTTCAGCCAAGAAGGTCAAAAAACGCGAAATTTTTTTCGCTGTCAAAAGATGCCAAATTTTTTACGCTTTCGTGCCTATTGATGCATGGTGAGATGATTGGGACGAAAAAATGGACTCGGATGAAAATTTTTCGGGTGAGAGAAATTTCGCGCGCGCGCCTTTTACTGGTGTTTTCAGCCAAGAAGGTCAAAAAATGCGAAATTTTTTACGCTGTCCAAATATGCCAAATTTTCGACGCTTTCATGCCTGTTGATGAGTGGTGAGATGATTGTGATGAAAAAATGGACTCGGATGAAAATTTTTAGGGTGTGCGAAATTTCGCGCGTGCGCCTTTTACTATTGTTTTCAGCCAAGAAGGTCAAAAAATGGGAAATTTATTACGCTGTCAAAAGATGCCAAATTTTCGACGCTTTCGTGCCTGTTGATGCGTGGTGAGATGATTGGGATGAAAAAATGGACTCGGATGAAAATTTTTAGGGTGTGCGAAATTTCGCGCGCGCGCCTTTTACTGGTGTTTTCAGCCAAGAAGGTCAAAAAACGCGAAATTTTTTACGCTGTCAAAAGATACCAATTTTTTTACGCTTTCTTGCCTGTTGATGCGTGGTGAGATGATTGGGATGAAAAAATGGACTCGGATGAAAATTTTTAGGGTGTACGAAATTTCGTGCTCGCGCCATTTACTGGTGTTTTCAGCCAAGAAGGTTAAAAAACGCGAAATTTTTTACGCTGTCAAAAGAGGCCAAATTTTTTACGCTTTCGTGCCTATTGATGCATGGTGAGATGATTGGGACGAAAAAATGGACTCGGATGAAAATTTTTCAGGTGTGAGAAATTTCGCGCGCACGCCATTTACTGTGTTTTCAGCCAAGAAGGTCAAAAAATGCAAAATTTTTTGCGCTATCAAAAGATGCCAAATGTTCGACACTTTCGTGCTTGTTGATGCATGGTGAGATGATTGGGACGAAAAAATGGACTCGGAACGAAATTTTCTGGGGGTGCGAAATTTCGCGCGCACGCCTTTTACTGGTGTTTTCAGTCAAGAAGGTCAAAAAATGCGAAATTTTTTACGCTGTCAAAATATGCCAAATTTTCGACGCTTTTGTGCCTGTTGAGGCGTGGTGAGATGATTGGGACAAAAAAATGGACTCGAATGAAAATTTTTAGGGTGTACGAAATTTCGCGCGCCTTTTACTAGTGCTTTCAGCCAAGATGGTCAAAAAACGCGAAATTTTTTACGCTGTAATAAGATGCCAAATTTTCGACGCTTTCGTGCCTATTGATGCGTGGTGAGATGATTGGGATGAAAAAATGGACTCGGATGAAAATTTTTAGGGTGTGCGAAATTTCGCGCGCGCGCCTTTTACTGGTGTTTTCAGTCAAGAAGGTCAAAAAACGCGAAATTTTTTACGCTGTCAAATGATGCCAAATTTTCGACGCTTTCATGCCTGTTGATGCATGGTGAGATGATTGGGACGAAAAAATGGACTCGGATGAAAATTTTTCGGGTGTGCGAAATTTCGTGCTCGCGCCATTTACTGGTGTTTTAAGCCAAGAAGGTCAAAAAACGCGAAATTTTTTACGCTGTCAAAAGATGCCAAATTTTTTACGCTTTCGTGCCTGTTGATGCGTGGTGAGATGATTGGGACGAAAAAATGGACTCGGATGAAAAATTTTCGGGTGTGCGAAATTTCGCTGCGCGCGCCTTTTACTGGTGTTTTCAGCCAAGAAGGTCAAAAAATGCGAAATTTTTTGCGCTGTCAAAAGATGCCAAATTTTCGACGCTTTCGTGCCTGTTGATGCATGGTGAGATGATTGGGATGAAAAAATGGACTCGGAACGAAATTTTCCGGTGGTGCGAAATTTCGCGCGCGCGCCTTTTACTGGTGTTTTCAGCCAAGAAGGTCAAAAAATACAAAAATTTTTACGCTGTCAAAAGATGCCAAATTTTTTACGCGTTCGTGCCTGTTGATGCATGGTGAGATGATTGGGATGAAAAAATGGACTCGGATGAAAATTTTCGGGTGTGCGAAATTTCGCGTGCGCGCCTTTTACTGGTGTTTTCAGCCAAGAAGGTCAAAAAATGCGAAATTTTTTGCGTTGTCAAAAGATGCCAAATTTTCAACGCTTTCGTTCCTGTTGATGCGTGGCGAGATGATTGGGATGAAAAAATGGACTCGGATGAAAATTTTTAGGGTGTACGAAATTTCGTGCTCGCGCCATTTACTGGTGTTTTCAGCCAAGAAGGTTAAAAACGCGAAATTTTTTACGCTGTCAAAAGAGGCCAAATTTTTTACGCTTTCGTGCCTATTGATGCATGGTGAGATGATTGGGACGAAAAAATGGACTCGGATGAAAATTTTTCGGGTGTGAGAAATTTCGCGCGCACGCCATTTACTGTGTTTTCAGCCAAGAAGGTCAAAAAATGCAAAATTTTTTGCGCTATCAAAAGATGCCAAATGTTCGACGCTTTCGTGCTTGTTGATGCATGGTGAGATGATTGGGACGAAAAAATGGACTCGGAACGAAATTTTCTGGGGGTGCGAAATTTCTCGCGCACGCCTGTTACTGGTGTTTTCAGTCAAGAAGGTCAAAAAATGCGAAATTTTTTACGCTGTCAAAATATGCCAAATTTTCGACGCTTTTGTGCCTGTTGAGGCGTGGTGAGATGATTGGGACAAAAAAATGGACTCGAATGAAAATTTTTAGGGTGTACGAAATTTCGCGCGCCTTTTACTAGTGCTTTCAGCCAAGATGGTCAAAAAACGCGAAATTTTTTACGCTGTAATAAGATGCCAAATTTTCGACGCTTTCGTGCCTATTGATGCGTGGTGAGATGATTGGGATGAAAAAATGGACTCGGATGAAAATTTTTAGGGTGTGCGAAATTTCGCGCGCGCGCCTTTTACTGGTGTTTTCAGTCAAGAAGGTCAAAAAACGCGAAATTTTTTACGCTGTCAAAAGATGCCAAATTTTCGACGCTTTCGTGCCTGTTGATGCATGGTGAGATGATTGGGACGAAAAAATGGACTCGGATGAAAATTTTTCGGGTGTGCGAAATTTCGTGCTCGCGCCATTTACTGGTGTTTTAAGCCAAGAAGGTCAAAAAATGCGAAATTTTTTACGCTGTCAAAAGATGCCAAATTTTTTACGCTTTCGTGCCTGTTGATGCGTGGTGAGATGATTGGGACGAAAAAATGGACTCGGATGAAAATTTTTCGGGTGTGCGAAATTTCGCGCGCGCGCCTTTTACTGGTGTTTTCAGCCAAGAAGGTCAAAAAATGCGAAATTTTTTGCGCTGTCAAAAGATGCCAAATTTTCGACGCTTTCGTGCCTGTTGATGCATGGTGAGATGATTGGGATGAAAAAAAGGACTCGGAACGAAATTTTCCGGTGGTGCGAAATTTCGCGCGCGCGCCTTTTACTGGTGTTTTCAGCCAAGAAGGTCAAAAAATACAAAATTTTTTACGCTGTCAAAAGATGCCAAATTTTTTACGCGTTCGTGCCTGTTGATGCATGGTGAGATGATTGGGATGAAAAAATGGACTCGGATGAAAATTTTTCGGGTGTGCGAAATTTCGCGCGCGCGCCTTTTACTGGTGTTTTCAGCCAAGAAGGTCAAAAAATGCGAAATTTTTTGCGTTTCAAAAGATGCCAAATTTTCAACGCTTTCGTTCCTGTTGATGCGTGGCGAGATGATTGGGATGAAAAAATGGACTCGGATGAAAATTTTTAGGGTGTACGAAATTTCGTGCTCGCGCCATTTACTGGTGTTTTCAGCCAAGAAGGTTAAAAAACGCGAAATTTTTTACGCTGTCAAAAGAGGCCAAATTTTTTACACTTTCGTGCCTATTGATGCATGGTGAGATGATTGGGACGAAAAAATGGACTCGGATGAAAATTTTTCGGGTGTGAGAAATTTCGCGCGCACGCCATTTACTGTGTTTTCAGCCAAGAAGGTCAAAAAATGCAAAATTTTTTGCGCTATCAAAAGATGCCAAATGTTCGACGCTTTCGTGCTTGTTGATGCATGGTGAGATGATTGGGACGAAAAAATGGACTCGGAACGAAATTTTCTGGGGGTGCGAAATTTCGCGCGCACGCCTGTTACTGGTGTTTTCAGTCAAGAAGGTCAAAAAATGCGAAATTTTTTACGCTGTCAAAATATGCCAATTTTTCGACGCTTTTGTGCCTGTTGAGGCGTGGTGAGATGATTGGGACAAAAAAATGGACTCGAATGAAAATTTTTAGGGTGTACGAAATTTCGCGGGCCTTTTACTAGTGCTTTCAGCCAAGATGGTCAAAAAACGCGAAATTTTTTACGCTGTAATAAGATGTCAAATTTTCGACGCTTTCGTGCCTATTGATGCGTGGTGAGATGATTGGGATGAAAAAATGGACTCGGATGAAAATTTTTAGGGTGTGCGAAATTTCGCTGCGCGCGCCTTTTACTGGTGTTTTCAGTCAAGAAGGTCAAAAAACGTGAAATTTTTTACGCTGTCAAAAGATGCCAAATTTTTGACGCTTTCGTGCCTGTTGATGCATGGTGAGATGATTGGGACGAAAAAATGGACTCGGATGAAAATTTTTCGGGTGTGCGAAATTTCGTGCTCGCGCCATTTACTGGTGTTTTAAGCCAAGAAGGTCAAAAAACGCGAAATTTTTTACGCTGTCAAAAGATGCCAAATTTTTTACGCTTTCGTGCCTGTTGATGCGTGGTGAGATGATTGGGACGAAAAAATGGACTCGGATGAAAATTTTTCTGGTGTGCGAAATTTCGCGCGCGCGCCTTTTACTGGTGTTTTCAGCCAAGAAGGTCAAAAAACGCGAAATTTTTTGCGCTGTCAAAAGATGCCAAATTTTCGACGCTTTCGTGCCTGTTGATGCATGGTGAGATGATTGGGATGAAAAAATGGACTCGGAACGAAATTTTCCGGTGGTGCGAAATTTCGCTGCGCGCGCCTTTTACTGGTGTTTTCAGCCAAGAAGGTCAAAAAATACAAAATTTTTTACGCTGTCAAAAGATGCCAAATTTTTTACGCGTTCGTGCCTGTTGATGCATGGTGAGATGATTGGGATGAAAAAATGGACTCGGATGAAAATTTTTCGGGTGTGCGAAATTTCGCGCGCGCGCCTTTTACTGGTGTTTTCAGCCAAGAAGGTCAAAAAATGCGAAATTTTTTGCATTGTCAAAAGATGCCAAATTTTCAACGCTTTCGTTCCTGTTGATGCGTGGCGAGATGATTGGGATGAAAAAATGGACTCAGATGAAAATTTTTAGGGTGTACGAAATTTCGTGCTCGCGCCATTTACTGGTGTTTTCAGCCAAGAAGGTTAAAAAACGCGAAATTTTTTACGCTGTCAAAAGAGGCCAAATTTTTTACGCTTTCGTGCCTATTGATGCATGGTGAGATGATTGGGACGAAAAAATGGACTCGGATGAAAATTTTCCGGGTGTGCGAAATTTCGCGCGCGCGCCTTTTACTGGTGTTTTCAGCCAAGAAGGTAAAAAAATGCGAAATTTTTTGCGTTGTCAAAAGATGCCAAATTTTCAATGCTTTCGTTCCTGTTGATGCGTGGCGAGATGATTGGGATGAAAAATTGGACTCGGATGAAAATTTTTTCGGGAGTGCGAAATTTCACGCGCGCGCCTTTTACTGGTGTTTTCAGCCAAGAAGGTCAAAAAACGCGAAATTTTTTACGCTGTCAAAAGATGCCAAATTTTCGACGCTTTCGTTCCTGTTGATGCATGGCGAGATGATTGGGACGAAAAATTGGACACGGAACGAAATTTTCCGGTGGTGCGAAATTTCGCGCGCGCGCCTTTTACTGGTGTTTTCAGCCAAGAAGGTTAAAAAATGCGAAATTTTTTGCGCTGTCAAAAGATGCCAAATTTTTGACGCTTTCGTGCCTGTTGATGCGTGGTGAGATGATTGGGACGAAAAAATGGACTCGGAACGAAATTTTTCGGGTGTGCGAAATTTCGCGCGCGCGCCTTTTACTGGTGTTTTCAGCCAAGAAGGTCAAAAAACGCGAATTTTTTTACGCTGTCAAAAGATGCCAAATTTTCGACGCTTTCGTGCCAGTTGATGCATGGTGAGATGATTGGGACGAAAAAAATGGACTCGGAATGAAATTTTTCGGGGGTGCGAAATTTCGCGCGCGCGCCTTTTACTCGTGTTTTCAGCTAAGAAGGTCAAAAAACGCGAAATTTTTTGCACTGTCAAAAGATGCCAAATTTTCGACGCTTTCGTGCCTGTTGATGCATGGTGAGATGATTGGGACGAAAAAATGGACTCGGATGAAAATTTTTCGGGTGTGCGAAATTTCGCGCGCGCGCCTTTTACTGGTGTTTTCAGCCAAGAAAGTCAAAAAATCGCAAAAAATTTTACGCTGTCAAAAGATGCCAAATTTTTTACGCTTTCGTGCCTGTTGATGCGTGGTGAGATGATTGGGACGAAAAAATGGACTCGGATGAAAATTTTTCGGGTGTGCGAAATTTCGCGCGCGCGCCTTTTACTGGTGTTTTCAGCCAAGAAGGTCAAAAAACGCGAAATTTTTTGCGCTGTCAAAAGATGCCAAATTTTCAACGCTTTCGTTCCTGTTGATGCATGGCGAGATGATTGGGATGAAAAATTGGACTCGGATGAAAATTTTTTCGGGAGTGCGAAATTTCACGCGCGCGCCTTTTACTGGGGTTTTCAGCCAAGAAGGTCAAAAAACGCGAAATTTTTTACGCTGTCAAAAGATGCCAAATTTTTTATGCTTTCGTGCCAGTTGATGCATGTTGAGATGATTGGGACGAAAAAATGGACTCGGAACGAAATTTTCGGGGGTGCAAAATTTCGCGCGCGCGCCTTTTACTCGTGTTTTCATCCAAGAAGGTCAAAAAACGCGAAATTTTTTGTGCTGTCAAAAGATGCCAAATTTTCGACGCTTTCGTGCCTGTTGATGCATGGTGAGATGATTGGGACGAAAAAATGGACTCGGATGAAAATTTTTCGGGTGTTCGAAATTTCGCGCGCGCGCCTTGTACTGATGTTTTCAGCCAAGAAGGTCAAAAAACGCGAAATTTTTTGCGCTGTCAAAAGATGCCAAATTTTCGACGCTTTCGTGCCTGTTGATGCATGGTGAGATGATTGGGACGAAAAAATGGTCTCGGAACGAAATTTTCCGGAGGTGCGAAATTTCGCGCGCGCGCCTTTTACTGGTGTTTTCAGCCAAGATGGTCAAAAAACGCGAAATTTTTTACGCTGTTAAAAGATGCCAAATTTTCGACGCTTTCGTGCCTGTTGATGCGTGGTGAGATGATTGGGATGAAAAAATGGACTCGGATGAAAATTTTTAGTGTGTGCGAAATTTTGGGCGCGCGCCTTTTACTGGTGTTTTCAGCTAAGAAGATCAAAAAATGCGAAATTTTTTACGCTGTCAAAAGATGCCAAATTTTTTACGCTTTCGTGCCTGTTGATGCATGGTGAGATGATTGGGACGAATAAATGGACTCGGATGAAATTTTTCCGGGGGTTCGAAATTTCGCGCGCGCGCCTTTTACTGGTGTTTTCAGCCAAGAAGGTCAAAAAATGCAAAATTTTTTGCGGTGTCAAAAGATGCCAAATTTTTGACGCTTTCGTTCCTGTTGATGCATGGCGAGATGATTGGGACGAAAAATTGGACTCGGAACGAAATTTTCCGGTGGTGCGAAATTTCGCGCGCGCGCCTTTTACTGGTGTTTTCAGCCAAGAAGGTTAAAAAATGCGAAATTTTTTGCGCTGTCAAAAGATGCCAAATTTTTGACGCTTTCGTGCCTGTTGATGCTTGGTGAGATGATTGGGACGAAAAAATGGACTCGGAACGAAATTTTTCGGGTGTGCGAAATTTCGCGCGCGCGCCTTTTACTGGTGTTTTCAGCCA
Source organism: Pontederia crassipes (assembly GCA_030549335.1). Classification (NCBI taxonomy): domain Eukaryota; kingdom Viridiplantae; phylum Streptophyta; class Magnoliopsida; order Commelinales; family Pontederiaceae; genus Pontederia; species Pontederia crassipes. The sequence goes on along the minus strand of JAUKPH010000020.1, from coordinate 9,266,972 downwards.
AGAAGGTCAAAAAATACAAAAAATTTTACGCTGTCAAAAGATGCCAAATTTTCGACGCTTTCGTGCCAGTTGATGCATGGTGAGATGATTGGGACGAAAAAATGGACTCGTGTTTTCAGCTAAGAAGGTCAAAAAACGCGAAATTTTTTGCGCTGTCAAAAGATGCCAAATTTTTGACGCTTTCGTGCCTGTTGGTGCATGGTGAGATAATTGGGACGAAAAAATGGACTCGGATGAAAATTTTTCGGGTGTGCGAAATTTCGCGCGTGCGCCTTTTACTGGTGTTTTCAGCCAAGAAAGTCAAAAAAACGCAAAAAATTTTACGCTGTCAAAAGATGCCAAATTTTCGACGCTTTCGTGCCTGTTGATGCGTGGTGAGATGATTGGGACGAAAAAATGGACTCGGATGAAAATTTTTCGGGTGTGCGAAATTTCGCGCGCGCGCCTTTTACTGGTGTTTTCAGCCAAGAAGGTCAAAAAACGCGAAATTTTTTGCGCTGTCAAAAGATGCCAAATTTTCGACGCTTTCGTGCCTGTTGATGCATGGTGAGATGATTGGGACGAAAAAATGGACTAGGAACGAAATTTTCCGGTGGTGCGAAATTTTGCGTGCGCGCCTTTTACTCGTGTTTTCAGCCAAGAAGGTCAAAAAATGCGAAATTTTTTGCGCTGTCAAAAGATGCCAAATTTTCGACGCTTTCGTGCCTGTTGATGCATGGTGAGATGATTGGGACGAAAAAATGGACTCGGATGAAAATTTTTCGGGTGTGCGAAATTTCGCGCGCACGCCTTTTACTGGTGTTTTCAGCCAAGAAAGTCAAAAAACGCAAAAAATTTTACGCTGTCAAAAGATGCCAAATTTTTTACGCTTTCGTGCCTGTTGATGCGTGGTGAGATGATTGGGACGAAAAAATGGACTCGGAACGAAATTTTTCGGTGGTGCGAAATTTCGCGTGCGCCTTTTACTGGTGTTTTCAGCCAAGAAGGTCAAAAAATACAAAATTTTTTACGCTGTCAAAAGATGCCAAATTTTTTACGCGTTCGTGCATGTTGATGCATGGTGAGATGATTGGGATGAAAAAATGGACTCGGATGAAAATTTTTCGGGTGTGCGAAATTTCGCGCGCGCGCCTTTTACTGGTGTTTTCAGCCAAGAAGGTCAAAAAATGCGAAATTTTTTGCGTTGTCAAAAGATGCCAAATTTTCGACGCTTTCGTTCCTGTTGATGCATGGCGAGATGATTGGGATGAAAAATTGGACTCGGATGAAAATTTTTTCGGGAGTGCGAAATTTCACGCGCGCGCCTTTTACTGGTGTTTTCAGCCAAGAAGGTCAAAAAACGCGAAATTTTTTGCGCTGTCAAAAGATGCCAAATTTTCGACGCTTTCGTGTCTGTTGATGCATGGTGAGATGATTGGGACGAAAAAATGGACTCGGAACGAAATTTTTCGGTGGTGCGAAATTTCGCGCGCGCGCCTTTTACTGGTGTTTTCAGCCAAGAAGGTCAAAAAATACAAAATTTTTTACGCTGTCAAAAGATGCCAAATTTTTTACGCGTTCGTGCCTGTTGATGCATGGTGAGATGATTGGGATGAAAAAATGGACTCGGATGAAAATTTCTCGGGTGTGCGAAATTTCGCGCGCGCGCCTTTTACTGGTGTTTTCAGCCAAGAAGGTCAAAAAATGCGAAATTTTTTGCGTTGTCAAAAGATGCCAAATTTTCGACGCTTTCGTTCCTGTTGATGCATGGCGAGATGATTTGGATGAAAAATTGGACTCGGATGAAAATTTTTTCGGGAGTGCGAAATTTCACGCGCGCGCCTTTTACTGGTGTTTTCAGCCAAGAAGGTCAAAAAACGCGAAATTTTTTACGCTGTCAAAAGATGCCAAATTTTTTATGCTTTCGTGCCAGTTGATGCATGTTGAGATGATTGGGACGAAAAAATGGACTCGGAACGAAATTTTCGGGGGTGCAAAATTTCGCGCGCGCGCCTTTTACTCGTGTTTTCAGCCAAGAGGGTCAAAAAACGCGAAATTTTTTGTTGTGTCAAAAGATGCCAAATTTTCGATGCTTTCGTGCCTGTTGATGCATGGTGAGATGATTGGGACGAAAAAATGGACTCGGATGAAAATTTTTCGGGTGTTCGAAATTTCGCGCGCGCGCCTTTTACTTGTGTTTTCAGCCAAGAAGGTCAAAAAACACAAAAAAATTTACGCTGTCAAAAGATGCCAAATTTTTTACGCTTTCGTGCCTGTTGATGCTTGGTGAGATGATTGGGACGAAAAAATGGACTCGGAACGAAATTTTCCGGGGGTGCTAAATTTCGCGCGCGCCCCTTTTACTAGTGTTTTCAGCCAAGAAGGTCAAAAAACGCGAAAATTTTTACGCTGTCAAAGTATGCCAAATTTTCGACGCTTTCGTGCCTGTTGATGCGTGGTGAGATGATTGGGATGAAAAAATGGACTCGGAACGAAATTTTCCGGTGGTGCGAAATTTCGCGCGCGCCTTTTATTGGTGTTTTCAGCCAAGAAGGTCAAAAAACGTGAAATTTTTTACGCTGTCAAAAGATGCCAAATTTTCGACGCTTTCGTGCCTGTTGATGCGTGGTGAGATGATTGGGATGAAAAAATGGACTCGGATGAAAATTTTTAGTGTGTGCGAAATTTTGTGCGCGCGCCTTTTACTGGTGTTTTCAGCTAAGAAGATCAAAAAATGCGAAATTTTTTACGCTGTCAAAAGATGCCAAATTTTTTACGCTTTCGTGCCTGTTGATGCATGGTGAGATGATTGGGACGAATAAATGGACTCGGATGAAATTTTTCCGGGGGTTCGAAATTTCGCGCGCGCGCCTTTTACTGGTGTTTTCAGCCAAGAAGGTCAAAAAATGCAAAATTTTTTGCGGTGGCAAAAGATGCCAAATTTTCGACGCTTTCGTTCCTGTTGATGCATGGCGAGATGATTGGGACGAAAAATTGGACTCGGAACGAAATTTTCCGGTGGTGCGAAATTTCGCGCGCGCGCCTTTTACTGGTGTTTTCAGCCAAGAAGGTTAAAAAATGCGAATTTTTTTGCGCTGTCAAAAGATGCCAAATTTTTGACGCTTTCGTGCCTGTTGATGCTTGGTGAGATGATTGGGACGAAAAAATGGACTCGGAACGAAATTTTTCGGGTGTGCGAAATTTCGCGCGCGCGCCTTTTACTGGTGTTTTCAGCCAAGAAGGTCAAAAAACGCGAATTTTTTTACGCTGTCAAAAGATGCCAAATTTTCGACGCTTTCGTGCCAGTTGATGCATGGTGAGATGATTGGGACGAAAAAATGTACTCGGAATGAAATTTTTCGGGGGTGCGAAATTTCGCGCGCGCGCCTTTTACTCGTGTTTTCAGCTAAGAAGGTCAAAAAACGCGAAATTTTTTGCGCTGTCAAAAGATGCCAAATTTTCGACGCTTTCGTGCCTGTTGATGCATGGTGAGATGATTGGGACGAAAAAATGGACTCGGATGAAAATTTTTCGGGTGTTCGAAATTTCGCGCGCGCGCCTTTTACTTGTGTTTTCAGCCAAGAAGGTCAAAAAACACAAAAAAATTTACGCTGTCAAAAGATGCCAAATTTTTTACGCTTTCGTGCCTGTTGATGCTTGGTGAGATGATTGGGACAAAAAAATGGACTCGGAACGAAATTTTCCGGGGGTGCTAAATTTCGCGCGCGCCCCTTTTACTAGTGTTTTCAGCCAAGAAGGTCAAAAAATGCGAAATTTTTTACGCTGTCAAAATATGCCAAATTTTCGACGCTTTCGTGCCTGTTGATGCGTGGTGAGATGATTGGGATGAAAAAATGGACTCGGAACGAAATTTTCCGGTGGTGCGAAATTTCGCGCGCGCCTTTTATTGGTGTTTTCAGCCAAGAAGGTCAAAAAACGCGAAATTTTTTACGCTGTCAAAAGATGCCAAATTTTCGACGCTTTCGTGCCTGTTGATGCGTGGTGAGATGATTGGGATGAAAAAATGGACTCGGATGAAAATTTTTAGTGTGTGCGAAATTTTGTGCGCGCGCCTTTTACTGGTGTTTTCAGCTAAGAAGATCAAAAAATGCGAAATTTTTTACGCTGTCAAAAGATGCCAAATTTTTTACGCTTTCGTGCCTGTTGATGCATGGTGAGATGATTGGGACGAATAAATGGACTCGGATGAAATTTTTCCGGGGGTTCGAAATTTCGTGCGCGCGCCTTTTACTGGTGTTTTCAGCCAAGAAGGTCAAAAAATGCAAAATTTTTTGCGGTGGCAAAAGATGCCAAATTTTCGACGCTTTCGTTCCTGTTGATGCATGGCGAGATGATTGGGACGAAAAATTGGACTCGGAACGAAATTTTCCGGTGGTGCGAAATTTCGCGCGCGCGCCTTTTACTGGTGTTTTCAGCCAAGACGGTTAAAAAATGCGAATTTTTTTGCGCTGTCAAAAGATGCCAAATTTTTGACGCTTTCGTGCCTGTTGATGCTTGGTGAGATGATTGGGACGAAAAAATGGACTCGGAACGAAATTTTTCGGGTGTGCGAAATTTCGCAGCGCGCGCCTTTTACTGGTGTTTTCAGCCAAGAAGGTCAAAAAACGCGAATTTTTTTACGCTGTCAAAAGATGCCAAATTTTCGACGCTTTCGTGCCTGTTGATGCTTGGTGAGATGATTGGGACGAAAAAATGGACTCGGAATGAAATTTTTCGGGGGTGCGAAATTTCGCGCGCGCGCCTTTTACTGGTGTTTTCAGCCAAGAAGGTCAAAAAATGCAAAATTTTTTATGCTGTCAAAAGATGCCAAATTTTCGACGCTTTCGTTCCTATTGTTGCATGGTGAGATGATTGGGACGAAAAAATGGACTCGGATGAAAATTTTTCGGGTGTGCGAAATTTCGCGCGCGCGCCTTTTACTGGTGTTTTCAGCCAAGAAGGTCAAAAAACGCGAATTTTTTTACGCTGTCAAAAGATGCCAAATTTTCGACGCTTTCGTGCCAGTTGATGCATGGTGAGATGATTGGGACGAAAAAATGGACTCGGAATGAAATTTTTCGGGGGTGCGAAATTTCGCGCGCGCGCCTTTTACTCGTGTTTTCAGCTAAGAAGGTCAAAAAACGCGAAATTTTTTGCGCTGTCAAAAGATGCCAAATTTTCGACGCTTTCGTGCCTGTTGATGCATGGTGAGATGATTGGGACGAAAAAATGGACTCGGATGAAAATTTTTCGGGTGTGCGAAATTTCGCGCGCGCGCCTTTTACTGGTGTTTTCAGCCAAGAAAGTCAAAAAACGCAAAAAATTTTACGCTGTCAAAAGATGCCAAATTTTCGACGCTTTCGTGCCTGTTGATGCGTGGTGAGATGATTGGGACGAAAAAATGGACTCGGATGAAAATTTTTCGAGTGTGCGAAATTTCGCGCGCGCGCCTTTTACTGGTGTTTTCAGCCAAGAAGGTCAAAAAACGCGAAATTTTTTGCGCTGTCAAAAGATGCCAAATTTTTGACGCTTTCGTGCCTGTTGATGCATGCTGAGATGATTGGGACGAACAAATGGACTCAGAACGAAATTTTCCGGGGGTGCGAAATTTTGTGCGCGCGCCTTTTACTGGTGTTTTCAGCTAAGAAGATAAAAAAATGCGAAATTTTTTACGCTGTCAAAAGATGCCAAATTTTCGACGCTTTCGTGCCTGTTGATGCGTGGTGAGATGATTGGGACGAAAAAATGGACTCGGATGAAAATTTTTCAGGTGTGCGAAATTTCGCGCGCGCGCCTTTTACTGGTGTTTTCAGCCAAGAAAGTCAAAAAACGCAAAAAATTTTACGCTGTCAAAAGATGCCAAATTTTTTACGCTTTCGTGCCTGTTGATGCGTGGTGAGATGATTGGGACGAAAAAATGGACTCGGATGAAAATTTTTCGGGTGTGCGAAATTTCGCGCGCGCGTCTTTTACTGGTGTTTTCAGCCAAGAAGGTCAAAAAACGCGAAATTTTTTGCGCTGTCAAAAGATGCCAAATTTTCGACGCTTTCGTGCCTGTTGATGCTTGGTGAGATGATTGGGACGAAAAAATGGACTCGGATGAAAATTTTTCGGGTGTTCGAAATTTCGCGCGCGCGCCTTTTACTTGTGTTTTCAGCCAAGAAGGTCAAAAAACACAAAAAAATTTACGCTGTCAAAAGATGCCAAATTTTTTACGCTTTCGTGCCTGTTGATGCTTGGTGAGATGATTGGGACAAAAAAATGGACTCGGAACGAAATTTTCCGGGGGTGCTAAATTTCGCGCGCGCCCCTTTTACTAGTGTTTTCAGCCAAGAAGGTCAAAAAATGCGAAATTTTTTACGCTGTCAAAATATGCCAAATTTTCGACGCTTTCGTGCCTGTTGATGCGTGGTGAGATGATTGGGATGAAAAAATGGACTCGGAACGAAATTTTCCGGTGGTGCGAAATTTCGCGCGCGCCTTTTATTGGTGTTTTCAGCCAAGAAGGTCAAAAAACGCGAAATTTTTTACGCTGTCAAAAGATGCCAAATTTTCGACGCTTTCGTGCCTGTTGATGCGTGGTGAGATGATTGGGATGAAAAAATGGACTCGGATGAAAATTTTTAGTGTGTGCGAAATTTTGTGCGCGCGCCTTTTACTGGTGTTTTCAGCTAAGAAGATCAAAAAATGCGAAATTTTTTACGCTGTCAAAAGATGCCAAATTTTTTACGCTTTCGTGCCTGTTGATGCATGGTGAGATGATTGGGACGAATAAATGGACTCGGATGAAATTTTTCCGGGGGTTCGAAATTTCGTGCGCGCGCCTTTTACTGGTGTTTTCAGCCAAGAAGGTCAAAAAATGCAAAATTTTTTGCGGTGGCAAAAGATGCCAAATTTTCGACGCTTTCGTTCCTGTTGATGCATGGCGAGATGATTGGGACGAAAAATTGGACTCGGAACGAAATTTTCCGGTGGTGCGAAATTTCGCGCGCGCGCCTTTTACTGGTGTTTTCAGCCAAGACGGTTAAAAAATGCGAATTTTTTTGCGCTGTCAAAAGATGCCAAATTTTTGACGCTTTCGTGCCTGTTGATGCTTGGTGAGATGATTGGGACGAAAAAATGGACTCGGAACGAAATTTTTCGGGTGTGCGAAATTTCGCGCGCGCGCCTTTTACTGGTGTTTTCAGCCAAGAAGGTCAAAAAACGCGAATTTTTTTACGCTGTCAAAAGATGCCAAATTTTCGACGCTTTCGTGCCTGTTGATGCTTGGTGAGATGATTGGGACGAAAAAATGGACTCGGAATGAAATTTTTCGGGGGTGCGAAATTTCGCGCGCGCGCCTTTTACTGGTGTTTTCAGCCAAGAAGGTCAAAAAATGCAAAATTTTTTATGCTGTCAAAAGATGCCAAATTTTCGACGCTTTCGTTCCTATTGTTGCATGGTGAGATGATTGGGACGAAAAAATGGACTCGGATGAAAATTTTTCGGGTGTGCGAAATTTCGCGCGCGCGCCTTTTACTGGTGTTTTCAGCCAAGAAGGTCAAAAAACGCGAATTTTTTTACGCTGTCAAAAGATGCCAAATTTTCGACGCTTTCGTGCCAGTTGATGCATGGTGAGATGATTGGGACGAAAAAATGGACTCGGAATGAAATTTTTCGGGGGTGCGAAATTTCGCGCGCGCGCCTTTTACTCGTGTTTTCAGCTAAGAAGGTCAAAAAACGCGAAATTTTTTGCGCTGTCAAAAGATGCCAAATTTTCGACGCTTTCGTGCCTGTTGATGCATGGTGAGATGATTGGGACGAAAAAATGGACTCGGATGAAAATTTTTCGGGTGTGCGAAATTTCGCGCGCGCGCCTTTTACTGGTGTTTTCAGCCAAGAAAGTCAAAAAACGCAAAAAATTTTACGCTGTCAAAAGATGCCAAATTTTCGACGCTTTCGTGCCTGTTGATGCGTGGTGAGATGATTGGGACGAAAAAATGGACTCGGATGAAAATTTTTCGAGTGTGCGAAATTTCGCGCGCGCGCCTTTTACTGGTGTTTTCAGCCAAGAAGGTCAAAAAACGCGAAATTTTTTGCGCTGTCAAAAGATGCCAAATTTTTGACGCTTTCGTGCCTGTTGATGCATGCTGAGATGATTGGGACGAACAAATGGACTCAGAACGAAATTTTCCGGGGGTGCGAAATTTTGTGCGCGCGCCTTTTACTGGTGTTTTCAGCTAAGAAGATAAAAAAATGCGAAATTTTTTACGCTGTCAAAAGATGCCAAATTTTCGACGCTTTCGTGCCTGTTGATGCGTGGTGAGATGATTGGGACGAAAAAATGGACTCGGATGAAAATTTTTCAGGTGTGCGAAATTTCGCGCGCGCGCCTTTTACTGGTGTTTTCAGCCAAGAAAGTCAAAAAACGCAAAAAATTTTACGCTGTCAAAAGATGCCAAATTTTTTACGCTTTCGTGCCTGTTGATGCGTGGTGAGATGATTGGGACGAAAAAATGGACTCGGATGAAAATTTTTCGGGTGTGCGAAATTTCGCGCGCGCGTCTTTTACTGGTGTTTTCAGCCAAGAAGGTCAAAAAACGCGAAATTTTTTGCGCTGTCAAAAGATGCCAAATTTTCGACGCTTTCGTGCCTGTTGATGCTTGGTGAGATGATTGGGACGAAAAAATGGACTCGGAACGAAATTTTTCGGGTGTGCGAAATTTCGCGCGCGCGCCTTTTACTGGTGTTTTCAGCCAAGAAGGTCAAAAAATGCAAAATTTTTTATGCTGTCAAAAGATGCCAAATTTTCGACGCTTTTGTTCCTATTGTTGCATGGTGAGATGATTGGGACGAAAAAATGGACTCGGATGAAAATTTTTCGGGTGTGCGAAATTTCGCAGCGCGCGCCTTTTACTGGTGTTTTCAGCCAAGAAGGTCAAAAAACGCGAATTTTTTTACGCTGTCAAAAGATGCCAAATTTTCGACGCTTTCGTGCCAGTTGATGCATGGTGAGATGATTGGGACGAAAAAATGGACTCGGAATGAAATTTTTCGGGGGTGCGAAATTTCGCGCGCGCGCCTTTTACTCGTGTTTTCAGCTAAGAAGGTCAAAAAACGCGAAATTTTTGGCGCTGTCAAAAGATGCCAAATTTTCGACGCTTTCGTGCCTGTTGATGCATGGTGAGATGATTGGGACGAAAAAATGGACTCGGATGAAAATTTTTCGGGTGTGCGAAATTTCGCGCGCGCGCCTTTTACTGGTGTTTTCAGCCAAGAAAGTCAAAAAACGCAAAAAATTTTACGCTGTCAAAAGATGCCAAATTTTCGACGCTTTCGTGCCTGTTGATGCGTGGTGAGATGATTGGGACGAAAAAATGGACTCGGATGAAAATTTTTCGAGTGTGCGAAATTTCGCGCGCGCGCCTTTTACTGGTGTTTTCAGCCAAGAAGGTCAAAAAACGCGAAATTTTTTGCGCTGTCAAAAGATGCCAAATTTTCGACGCTTTCGTGCCTGTTGATGCATGCTGAGATGATTGGGACGAACAAATGGACTCAGAACGAAATTTTCCGGGGGTGCGAAATTTTGTGCGCGCGCCTTTTACTGGTGTTTTCAGCTAAGAAGATCAAAAAATGCGAAATTTTTTACGCTGTCAAAAGATGCCAAATTTTCGACGCTTTCGTGCCTGTTGATGCGTGGTGAGATGATTGGGACGAAAAAATGGACTCGGATGAAAATTTTTCAGGTGTGCGAAATTTCGCGCGCGCGCCTTTTACTGGTGTTTTCAGCCAAGAAAGTCAAAAAACGCAAAAAATTTTACGCTGTCAAAAGATGCCAAATTTTTTACGCTTTCGTGCCTGTTGATGCGTGGTGAGATGATTGGGACGAAAAAATGGACTCGGATGAAAATTTTTCGGGTGTGCGAAATTTCGCGCGCGCGTCTTTTACTGGTGTTTTCAGCCAAGAAGGTCAAAAAACGCGAAATTTTTTGCGCTGTCAAAAGATGCCAAATTTTCGACGCTTTCGTGCCTGTTGATGCTTGGTGAGATGATTGGGACGAAAAAATGGACTCGGAACGAAATTTTTCGGGGGTGCGAAATTTCGCGCGCGCGCCTTTTACTGGTGTTTTCAGCCAAGAAGGTCAAAAAATGCAAAATTTTTTATGCTGTCAAAAGATGCCAAATTTTCGACGCTTTCGTTCCTATTGTTGCATGGTGAGATGATTGGGACGAAAAAATGGACTCGGATGAAAATTTTTCGGGTGTGCGAAATTTCGCGCGCGCGCCTTTTACTGGTGTTTTCAGCCAAGAAGGTCAAAAAACGCGAATTTTTTTACGCTGTCAAAAGATGCCAAATTTTTGACGCTTTCGTTGCAGTTGATGCATGGTGAGATGATTGGGACGAAAAAATGGACTCGGAATGAAATTTTTCGGGGGTGCGAAATTTCGCGCGCGCGCCTTTTCCCCTTTTTTTGCAGCTAAGAAGGTCAAAAAACGCGAAATTTTTTGCGCTGTCAAAAGATGCCAAATTTTCGACGCTTTCGTGCCTGTTGATGCATGGTGAGATGATTGGGACGAAAAAATGGACTCGGATGAAAATTTTTCGGGTGTGCGAAATTTCGCGCGCGCGCCTTTTACTGGTGTTTTCAGCCAAGAAAGTCAAAAAACGCAAAAAAATTTACGCTGTCAAAAGATGCCAAATTTTCGACGCTTTCGTGCCTGTTGATGCGTGGTGAGATGATTGGGACGAAAAAATGGACTCGGATGAAAATTTCTCGGGTGTGCGAAATTTCGCGCGCGCGCCTTTTACTGGTGTTTTCAGCCAAGAAGGTCAAAAAACGCGAAATTTTTTGCGCTGTCAAAAGATGCCAAATTTTCGACGCTTTCGTGCCTGTTGATGCATGGTGAGATGATTGGGACGAAAAAATGGACTCGGACGAAATTTTCCGGTGGTGCAAAATTTCGCGCGCGCGCCTTTTACTCGTGTTTTCAGCCAAGAAGGTCAACAAACGCGAAATTTTTTGCGCTGTCAAAAGATGCCAAATTTTCGACGCTTTCGTGCCTGTTGATGCATGGTGAGATGATTGGGACGAAAAAATAGACTCGGAACGAAATTTTTCGGTGGTGCGAAATTTCGCGCGCGCGCCTTTTACTGCAAAAAATGCAAAATTTTTTACGCTGTCAAAAGATGCCAAATTTTCGACGCTTTCGTGCCTGTTGATGCGTGGTGAGATGATTGGGATGAAAAAATGGACTCGGATGAAAATTTTTAGTGTGTGCGAAATTTTGTGCGCGCGCCTTTTACTGGTGTTTTCAGCTAAGAAGATCAAAAAACGCGAAATTTTTTACGCTGTCAAAAGATGCCAAATTTTTTACGCTTTCGTGCCTGTTGATGCATGGTGAGATGATTGGGACGAATAAATGGACTCGGATGAAATTTTTCCGGGGGTTCGAAATTTCGCGCGCGCGCCTTTTACTGGTGTTTTCAGCCATGAAGGTCAAAAAATGCAAAATTTTTTGCGGTGTCAAAAGATGCCATATTTTCGACGCTTTCGTTCCTGTTGATGCATGGCGAGATGATTGGGACGAAAAATTGGACTCGGAACGAAATTTTCCGGTGGTGCGAAATTTCGCGCGCGCGCCTTTTACTGGTGTTTTCAGCCAAGAAGGTCAAAAAATGCGAAATTTTTTGCGCTGTCAAAAGATGCCAAATTTTTGACGCTTTCGTGCCTGTTGATGCTTGGTGAGATGATTGGGACGAAAAAATGGACTCGGAACGAAATTTTTCGGGGGTGCGAAATTTCGCGCGCGCGCCTTTTACTGGTGTTTTCAGCCAAGAAGGTTAAAAAATGCAAAATTTTTTATGCTGTCAAAAGATGCCAAATTTTCGACGCTTTCGTTCCTATTGTTGCATGGTGAGATGATTGGGACGAAAAAATGGACTCGGATGAAAATTTTTCGGGTGTGCGAAATTTCGCGCGCGCGCCTTTTACTGGTGTTTTCAGCCAAGAAGGTCAAAAAACGCGAATTTTTTTACGCTGTCAAAAGATGCCAAATTTTCGACGCTTTCGTTGCAGTTGATGCATGGTGAGATGATTGGGACGAAAAAATGGACTCGGAATGAAATTTTTCGGGGGTGCGAAATTTCGCGCGCGCGCGCCTTTTACTCGTGTTTTCAGCTAAGAAGGTCAAAAAACGCGAAATTTTTTGCGCTGTCAAAAGATGCCAAATTTTCGACGCTTTCGTGCCTGTTGATGCATGGTGAGATGATTGGGACGAAAAAATGGACTCGGATGAAAATTTTTCGGGTGTGCGAAATTTCGCGCGCGCGCCTTTTACTGGTGTTTTCAGCCAAGAAAGTCAAAAAACGCAAAAAAATTTACGCTGTCAAAAGATGCCAAATTTTCGACGCTTTCGTGCCTGTTGATGCGTGGTGAGATGATTGGGACGAAAAAATGGACTCGGATGAAAATTTCTCGGGTGTGCGAAATTTCGCGCGCGCGCCTTTTACTGGTGTTTTCAGCCAAGAAGGTCAAAAAACGCGAAATTTTTTGCGCTGTCAAAAGATGCCAAATTTTCGACGCTTTCGTGCCTGTTGATGCATGGTGAGATGATTGGGACGAAAAAATGGACTCGGACGAAATTTTCCGGTGGTGCAAAATTTCGCGCGCGCGCCTTTTACTCGTGTTTTCAGCCAAGAAGGTCAACAAACGCGAAATTTTTTGCGCTGTCAAAAGATGCCAAATTTTCGACGCTTTCGTGCCTGTTGATGCATGGTGAGATGATTGGGACGAAAAAATAGACTCGGAACGAAATTTTTCGGTGGTGCGAAATTTCGCGCGCGCGCCTTTTACTGCAAAAAATGCAAAATTTTTTACGCTGTCAAAAGATGCCAAATTTTCGACGCTTTCGTGCCTGTTGATGCGTGGTGAGATGATTGGGATGAAAAAATGGACTCGGATGAAAATTTTTAGTGTGTGCGAAATTTTGTGCGCGCGCCTTTTACTGGTGTTTTCTGCTAAGAAGATCAAAAAACGCGAAATTTTTTACGCTGTCAAAAGATGCCAAATTTTTTACGCTTTCGTGCCTGTTGATGCATGGTGAGATGATTGGGACGAATAAATGGACTCGGATGAAATTTTTCCGGGGGTTCGAAATTTCGCAGCGCGCGCCTTTTACTGGTGTTTTCAGCCATGAAGGTCAAAAAATGCAAAATTTTTTGCGGTGTCAAAAGATGCCAAATTTTCGATGCTTTCGTTCCTGTTGATGCATGGCGAGATGATTGGGACGAAAAATTGGACTCGGAACGAAATTTTCCGGTGGTGCGAAATTTCGCGCGCGCGCCTTTTACTGGTGTTTTCAGCCAAGAAGGTCAAAAAATGCGAAATTTTTTGCGTTGTCAAAAGATGCCAAATTTTTGACGCTTTCGTGCCTGTTGATGCTTGGTGAGATGATTGGGACGAAAAAATGGACTCGGAACGAAATTTTTCGGGGGTGCGAAATTTCGCTGCGCGCGCCTTTTACTGGTGTTTTCAGCCAAGAAGGTCAAAAAATGCAAAATTTTTTATGCTGTCAAAAGATGCCAAATTTTCGACGCTTTCGTTCCTATTGTTGCATGGTGAGATGATTGGGACGAAAAAATGGACTCGGATGAAAATTTTTCGGGTGTGCGAAATTTCGCTGCGCGCGCCTTTTACTGGTGTTTTCAGCCAAGAAGGTCAAAAAACGCGAATTTTTTTACGCTGTCAAAAGATGCCAAATTTTCGACGCTTTCGTTGCAGTTGATGCATGGTGAGATGATTGGGACGAAAAAATGGACTCGGAATGAAATTTTTCGGGGGTGCGAAATTTCGCGCGCGCGCCTTTTACTCGTGTTTTCAGCTAAGAAGGTCAAAAAACGCGAAATTTTTTGCGCTGTCAAAAGATGCCAAATTTTCGACGCTTTCGTGCCTGTTGATGCATGGTGAGATGATTGGGACGAAAAAATGGACTCGGATGAAAATTTTTCGGGTGTGCGAAATTTCGCGCGCGCGCCTTTTACTGGTGTTTTCAGCCAAGAAAGTCAAAAAACGCAAAAAATTTTACGCTGTCAAAAGATGCCAAATTTTCGACGCTTTCGTGCCTGTTGATGCGTGGTGAGATGATTGGGACGAAAAAATGGACTCGGATGAAAATTTTTCGGGTGTGCGAAATTTCGCGCGCGCGCCTTTTACTGGTGTTTTCAGCCAAGAAGGTCAAAAAACGCGAAATTTTTTGCGCTGTCAAAAGATGCCAAATTTTCGACGCTTTCGTGCCTGTTGATGCATGGTGAGATGATTGGGACGAAAAAATGGACTCGGAACGAAATTTTCCGGTGGTGCAAAATTTCGCGCGCGCGCCTTTTACTCGTGTTTTCAGCCAAGAAGGTCAAAAAACGCGAAATTTTTTGCGCTGTCAAAAGATGCCAAATTTTCGACGCTTTCGTGCCTGTTGATGCATGGTGAGATGATTGGGACGAACAAATGGACTCAGAACGAAATTTTCCGGGGGTGCGAAATTTTGTGCGTGCGCCTTTTACTGGTGTTTTCAGCTAAGAAGATCAAAAAATGCGAAATTTTTTACGCTGTCAAAAGATGCCAAATTTTCGACGCTTTCGTGCCTGTTGATGCGTGGTGAGATGATTGGGACGAAAAAATGGACTCGGATGAAAATTTTTCAGGTGTGCGAAATTTCGCGCGCGCGCCTTTTACTGGTGTTTTCAGCCAAGAAAGTCAAAAAACGCAAAAAATTTTACGCTGTCAAAAGATGCCAAATTTTTTACGCTTTCGTGCCTGTTGATGCGTGGTGAGATGATTGGGACGAAAAAATGGACTCGGATGAAAATTTTTCGGGTGTGCGAAATTTCGCGCGCGCGTCTTTTACTGGTGTTTTCAGCCAAGAAGGTCAAAAAACGCGAAATTTTTTGCGCTGTCAAAAGATGCCAAATTTTCGACGCTTTCGTGCCTGTTGATGCTTGGTGAGATGATTGGGACGAAAAAATGGACTCGGAACGAAATTTTTCGGGGGTGCGAAATTTCGCGCGCGCGCCTTTTACTGGTGTTTTCAGCCAAGAAGGACAAAAAATGCAAAATTTTTTATGCTGTCAAAAGATGCCAAATTTTCGACGCTTTCGTTCCTATTGTTGCATGGTGAGATGATTGGGACGAAAAAATGGACTCGGATGAAAATTTTTCGGGTGTGCGAAATTTCGCGCGCGCGCCTTTTACTGGTGTTTTCAGCCAAGAAGGTCAAAAAACGCGAATTTTTTTACGCTGTCAAAAGATGCCAAATTTTTGACGCTTTCGTTGCAGTTGATGCATGGTGAGATGATTGGGACGAAAAAATGGACTCGGAATGAAATTTTTCGGGGGTGCGAAATTTCGCGCGCGCGCCTTTTACTCGTGTTTTCAGCTAAGAAGGTCAAAAAACGCGAAATTTTTTGCGCTGTCAAAAGATGCCAAATTTTCGACGCTTTCGTGCCTGTTGATGCATGGTGAGATGATTGGGACGAAAAAATGGACTCGGATGAAAATTTTTCGGGTGTGCGAAATTTCGCGCGCGCGCCTTTTACTGGTGTTTTCAGCCAAGAAAGTCAAAAAACGCAAAAAAATTTACGCTGTCAAAAGATGCCAAATTTTCGACGCTTTCGTGCCTGTTGATGCGTGGTGAGATGATTGGGACGAAAAAATGGACTCGGATGAAAATTTCTCGGGTGTGCGAAATTTCGCGCGCGCGCCTTTTACTGGTGTTTTCAGCCAAGAAGGTCAAAAAACGCGAAATTTTTTGCGCTGTCAAAAGATGCCAAATTTTCGACGCTTTCGTGCCTGTTGATGCATGGTGAGATGATTGGGACGAAAAAATGGACGCGGACGAAATTTTCCGGTGGTGCAAAATTTCGCGCGCGCGCCTTTTACTCGTGTTTTCAGCCAAGAAGGTCAACAAACGCGAAATTTTTTGCGCTGTCAAAAGATGCCAAATTTTCGACGCTTTCGTGCCTGTTGATGCATGGTGAGATGATTGGGACGAAAAAATAGACTCGGAACGAAATTTTTCGGTGGTGCGAAATTTCGCGCGCGCGCCTTTTACTGCAAAAAATGCAAAAATTTTTACGCTGTCAAAAGATGCCAAATTTTCGACGCTTTCGTGCCTGTTGATGCGTGGTGAGATGATTGGGATGAAAAAATGGACTCGGATGAAAATTTTTAGTGTGTGCGAAATTTTGTGCGCGCGCCTTTTACTGGTGTTGTCAGCTAAGAAGATCAAAAAACGCGAAATTTTTTACGCTGTCAAAAGATGCCAAATTTTTTACGCTTTCGTGCCTGTTGATGCATGGTGAGATGATTGGGACGAATAAATGGACTCGGATGAAATTTTTCCGGGGGTTCGAAATTTCGCGCGCGCGCCTTTTACTGGTGTTTTCAGCCATGAAGGTCAAAAAATGCAAAATTTTTTGCGGTGTCAAAAGATGCCAAATTTTCGACGCTTTCGTTCCTGTTGATGCATGGCGAGATGATTGGGACGAAAAATTGGACTCGGAACGAAATTTTCCGGTGGTGCGAAATTTCGCGCGCGCGCCTTTTACTGGTGTTTTCAGCCAAGAAGGTCAAAAAATGCGAAATTTTTTGCGCTGTCAAAAGATGCCAAATTTTTGACGCTTTCGTGCCTGTTGATGCTTGGTGAGATGATTGGGACGAAAAAATGGACTCGGAACGAAATTTTTCGGGTGTGCGAAATTTCGCGCGCGCGCCTTTTACTGGTGTTTTCAGCCAAGAAAGTCAAAAAACGCAAAAAATTTTACGCTGTCAAAAGATGCCAAATTTTCGACGCTTTCGTGCCTGTTGATGCGTGGTGAGATGATTGGGACGAAAAAATGGACTCGGATGAAAATTTTTCGGGTGTGCGAAATTTCGCGCGCGCGCCTTTTACTGGTGTTTTCAGCCAAGAAGGTCAAAAAACGCGAAATTTTTTGCGCTGTCAAAAGATGCCAAATTTTCGACGCTTTCGTGCCTGTTGATGCATGGTGAGATGATTGGGACGAAAAAATGGACTCGGAACGAAATTTTCCGGTGGTGCAAAATTTCGCGCGCGCGCCTTTTACTCGTGTTTTCAGCCAAGAAGGTCAAAAAACGCGAAATTTTTTGCGCTGTCAAAAGATGCCAAATTTTCGACGCTTTCGTGCCTGTTGATGCATGGTGAGATGATTGGGACGAAAAAATAGACTCGGAACGAAATTTTTCGGTGGTGCGAAATTTCGCGCGCGCGCCTTTTACTGCAAAAAATGCAAAATTTTTTACGCTGTCAAAAGATGCCAAATTTTCGACGCTTTCGTGCCTGTTGATGCGTGGTGAGATGATTGGGATGAAAAAATGGACTCGGATGAAAATTTTTAGTGTGTGCGAAATTTTGTGCACGCGCCTTTTACTGGTGTTTTCAGCTAAGAAGATCAAAAAACGCGAAATTTTTTACGCTGTCAAAAGATGCCAAATTTTTTACGCTTTCGTGCCTGTTGATGCATGGTGAGATGATTGGGACGAATAAATGGACTCGGATGAAATTTTTCCGGTGGTGCGAAATTTCGCGCGCGCGCCTTTTACTGGTGTTTTCAACCAAGAAGGTCAAAAAATGCAAAATTTTTTACGCTGTCAAAAGATGCCAATTTTTTTACGCTTTCGTGCCTGTTGATGCATGGTGAGATGATTGGGACGAATAAATGGACTCGGATGAAAATTTTTCGGGTGTGCGAAATTTCGCGCGCGCGCCTATTACTGGTGTTTTCAGCCAAGAAGGTCAAAAAATGCAAAATTTTTTGCGATGTCAAAAGATGCCAAATTTTCGACGCTTTCGTTCCTGTTGATGCATGGCGAGATGATTGGGACGAAAAATTGGACTCGGAACGAAATTTTCCGGTGGTGCGAAATTTCGCGCGCGCGCCTTTTACTGGTGTTTCCAGCCAAGAAGGTAAAAAAACACAAAATTTTTTGCGCTATCAAAAGATGCCAAATTTTTTACGCTTTCATGCCTGTTGATGCATGGTGAGATGATTGGAACGAAAAAATGGACTCGGATGAAAATTTTCCGGTGGTGCGAAATTTGGCGCGCGCGCCTTTTACTCGTGTTTTCAGCCAAGAAGGTCAAAAAATGCAAAAATTTTTACGCTGTCAAAAGAAGCCAAATTTTCGACGCTTTCGTGCCTGTTGATGCATGGTGAGATGATTGGGATGAAAAAATGGACTCGATTGAAAATTTTTCGGGTGTTCGAAATTTCGCGCGCGCGCCTTTTACTGGTGTTTTCAGCCAAGAAGGTCAAAAAATGCGAAATTTTTTGCGTTATCAAAATATGCCAAATTTTCGACGCTTTCGTGCCTGTTGATGCATGGTGAGATGATTGGGACGAAAAAATGGACTCGGAACGAAATTTTCCGGGGGTGCGAAATTTCGCGCGCGCGCCTTTTACTGGTGTTTTCAGCCAAGAAGGTCAAAAAATACGAAATTTTTTATGCTGTCAAAATATGCCAAATTTTTGACGCTTTCGTGCCTGTTGATGCATGGTGAGATGATTGGGACGAAAAAATGGACTCGGATGAAAATTTTTAGGGTGTGCGAAATTTCGCGCGCGCGCCTTTTACTGGTGTTTTCAGCCAAGAAGGTCAAAAAATGCAAAATTTTTTACGCTGTCAAAAGAAGCCAAATTTTCGACGCTTTCGTGCCTGTTGATGCATGGTGAGATGATTGGGATGAAAAAATGGACTCGATTGAAAATTTTTCGGGTGTTCGAAATTTCGCGCGCGCGCCTTTTACTGGTGTTTTCAGCCAAGAAGGTCAAAAAATGCGAATTTTTTTGCGTTATCAAAATATGCCAAATTTTTGATGCTTTCGTGCCTATTGATGCATGGTGAGATGATTGGGACGAAAAAATGGACTCAGAACGAAATTTTCCGGGGGTGCGAAATTTCGCGCGCGCGCCTTTTACTAGTGTTTTCAGCCAAGAAGGTCAAAAAATGCGAAATTTTTTATGCTGTCAAAATATGCCAAATTTTCGACGCTTTCGTGCCTGTTGATGCATGGTGAGATGATTGGGACGAAAAAATGGACTCGGACGAAAATTTTTAGGGTGTGCGAAATTTCGCGCGCGCGCCTTTTACTGGTGTTTTCAGCCAAGAAGGTCAAAAAATGCAAATTTTTTTACGCTGTCAAAATATGCCAAATTTTCGACGCTTTCGTGCCTGTTGATGCTTGGTGAGATGATTGGGACGAAAAAATGGACTCGGATGAAAATTTTTTGGGTGTGCGAAATTTCGCGCGCGCGCCTTTTACTGGTGTTTTCAGCCAAGATGGTCAAAAAATGCGAAATTTTTTACGCTGTCAAAAGATGTCAAATTTTTTACGCTTTCGTGCCTGTTGATGCATGGTGAGATGATTGGGACGAAAAATTGACTCGGATGAAAATTTTACGTGGGTGCGAAATTTCGCGCGCGCGCCTTTTACTGGTGTTTTCAAAAAAGAAGGTCAAAAAATGCGAAATTTTTTGCGCTGTCAAAAGATGCCAAATTTTTTACGCTTTCGTGTCTGTTGATGCATGGTGAGATGATTGGGACGAAAAAATAGACTCGGAATGAAATTTTTCGGGGGTGCGAAATTTCGCTTGCTCGCTTTTACTGGTGTTTTCAGCCAAGAAGGTCAAAAAATGCAAAAAATTTTACGCTGTCAAAAGATGCCAAATTTTTTACGCTTTCGTGCCTGTTGATGCATGGTGAGATGATTGGGACGAAAAAATGGACTCGGATGAAAATTTTTAGGGTGTGCGAAATTTCGCGCGCGCGCCTTTTACTGGTGTTTTCAGCCAAGAAGGTCAAAAAATGCAAAATTTTTTACGCTGTCAAAAGAAGCCAAATTTTCGACGCTTTCGTGCCTGTTGATGCATGGTGAGATGATTGGGATGAAAAAATGGACTCGATTGAAAATTTTTCGGGTGTTCGAAATTTCGCGCGCGCGCCTTTTACTGGTGTTTTCAGCCAAGAAGGTCAAAAAATGCGAATTTTTTTGCGTTATCAAAATATGCCAAATTTTCGATGCTTTCGTGCCTATTGATGCATGGTGAGATGATTGGGACGAAAAAATGGACTCAGAACGAAATTTTCCTGGGGTGCGAAATTTCGCGCGCGCGCCTTTTACTGGTGTTTTCAGCCAAGAAGGTCAAAAAATGCGAAATTTTTTATGCTGTCAAAATATGCCAAATTTTCGACGCTTTCGTGCCTGTTGATGCATGGTGAGATGATTGGGACGAAAAAATGGACTCGGATGAAAATTTTTAGGGTGTGCGAAATTTCGCGCGCGCGCCTTTTACTGGTGTTTTCAGCCAAGAAGGTCAAAAAATGCAAATTTTTTTACGCTGTCAAAATATGCCAAATTTTCGACGCTTTCGTGCCTGTTGATGCTTGGTGAGATGATTGGGACGAAAAAATGGACTCGGATGAAAATTTTTTGGGTGTGCGAAATTTCGCGCGCGCGCCTTTTACTGGTGTTTTCAGCCAAGATGGTCAAAAAATGCGAAATTTTTTACGCTGTCAAAAGATGTCAAATTTTTTACGCTTTCGTGCCTGTTGATGCATGGTGAGATGATTGGGACGAAAAATGGACTCGGATGAAAATTTTACGTGGGTGCGAAATTTCGCGCGCGCGCCTTTTACTGGTGTTTTCAAAAAAGAAGGTCAAAAAATGCGAAATTTTTTGCGCTGTCAAAAGATGCCAAATTTTTTACGCTTTCGTGTCTGTTGATGCATGGTGAGATGATTGGGACGAAAAAATAGACTCGGAATGAAATTTTTCGGGGGTGCGAAATTTCGCTTGCTCGCTTTTACTGGTGTTTTCAGCCAAGAAGGTCAAAAAATGCAAAAAATTTTACGCTGTCAAAAGATGCCAAATTTTTTACGCTTTCGTGCCTGTTGATGCATGGTGAGATGATTGGGACGAAAAAATGGACTCGGATGAAAATTTTTCGGGTGTGCGAAATTTCGCGCGCGCGCCTTTTACTGGTGTTTTCAGCCAAGAGGGTCAAAAAATGCGAAATTTTTTACGCTGTCAATAGATGCCAAATTTTCGATGCTTTCATGCCTGTTGATGCATGGTGAGATGATTGGGACGAAAAAATGGACTCGGAACCAAATTTTCCGGGGGTGCAAAATTTCGCGCGCGCGCCTTTTACTGGTGTTTTCAGCCAAGAAGGTCAAAAAATGCAAATTTTTTTACGCTATCAAAAGATGCCAAATTTTTTACGCTTTCATGCCTATTGATGCATGGTGAGATGATTGGGACGAAAGAATGGACTCGGATGAAAATTTTTCGGGTGTGCAAAATTTCGCTCGCGCGCCTTTTACTGGTGTTTTCAGCCAAGAAGGTCAAAAAACGCGAAATTTTTTACACTGTCAAAAGATGCCAAATTTTTTACGCCTTCGTGCCTGTTGATGCATGGTGAGATGATTGGGACGAAAAAATGGATTCGGATGAAATTTTTCCGGGGGTGCGAAATTTCGCGCGCGCGCCTTTTTCTGGTGTTTTCAGCCAAGAAGGTCAAAAAACGCAAAATTTTTTACGCCGTCAAAAGAAGCCAAATTTTCGACGCTTTCGTGCCTGTTGATCCATGGTGAGATGATTGGGATGAAAAAATGGACTCGGATGAAAATTTTTCGGGTGTGCGAAATTTCGCGCGCGCGCCTTTTACTGGTGTTTCCAGCCAAGAAGGTCAAAAAATGCGAAATTTTTTGCGTTATCAAAAGCTGCCAAATTTTCGACGCTTTCGTGCCTGTTGATGCATGGTGAGATGGTTGGGACGAAAAAATGGACTCGGAACGAAATTTTTCGGTGGTGCGAAATTTTGCGCGCGCGCCTTTTACTAGTGTTTTCAGCCATGATGGTCAAAAAATGCGAAATTTTTTACGCTGTCAAACGATGCCAAATTTTTGACGCTTTCGTGCCTGTTGATGCATGGTGAGTTGATTGGGATGAAAAAATGGACTCGGATGAAAATTTTTTGGGTGTGCGAAATTTCGCGCGCGCGCCTTTTACTGGTGTTTCCAGCCAAGAAGGTAAAAAAACTCAAAATTTTTTGCGCTATCAAAAGATGCCAAATTTTTTACGCTTTCATGCCTGTTGATGCATGGTGAGATGATTGGAACGAAAAAATGGACTCGGATGAAAATTTTCCGGTGGTGCGAAATTTGGCGCGCGCGCCTTTTACTCGTGTTTTCAGCCAAGAAGGTCAAAAAATGCAAAATTTTTTACGCTGTCAAAAGAAGCCAAATTTTCGACGCTTTCGTGCCTGTTGATGCATGGTGAGATGATTGGGATGAAAAAATGGACTCGATTGAAAATTTTTCGGGTGTTCGAAATTTCGCGCGCGCGCCTTTTACTGGTGTTTTCAGCCAAGAAGGTCAAAAAATGCGAATTTTTTTGCGTTATCAAAATATGCCAAATTTTCGATGCTTTCGTGCCTATTGATGCATGGTGAGATGATTGGGACGAAAAAATGGACTCGGAACGAAATTTTCCGGGGGTGCGAAATTTCGCGCGCGCGCCTTTTACTGGTGTTTTCAGCCAAGAAGGTCAAAAAATGCGAAATTTTTTATGCTGTCAAAATATGCCAAATTTTCGACGCTTTCGTGCCTGTTGATGCATGGTGAGATGATTGGGACGAAAAAATGGACTCGGATGAAAATTTTTAGGGTGTGCGAAATTTCGCGCGCGCGCCTTTTACTGGTGTTTTTAGCCAAGAAGGTCAAAAAATGCAAATTTTTTTACGCTGTCAAAATATGCCAAATTTTCGACGCTTTCGTGCCTGTTGATGCTTGGTGAGATGATTGGGACGAAAAAATGGACTCGGATGAAAATTTTTTGGGTGTGCGAAATTTCGCGCGCGCGCCTTTTACTGGTGTTTTCAGCCAAGATGGTCAAAAAATGCGAAATTTTTTACGCTGTCAAAAGATGTCAAATTTTTTACGCTTTCGTGCCTGTTGATGCATGGTGAGATGATTGGGACGAAAAATGGACTCGGATGAAAATTTTACGTGGGTGCGAAATTTCGCGCGCGCGCCTTTTACTGGTGTTTTCAAAAAAGAAGGTCAAAAAATGCGAAATTTTTTGCGCTGTCAAAAGATGCCAAATTTTTTACGCTTTCGTGTCTGTTGATGCATGGTGAGATGATTGGGACGAAAAAATAGACTCGGAATGAAATTTTTCGTGGGTGCGAAATTTCGCTTGCTCGCTTTTACTGGTGTTTTCAGCCAAGAAGGTCAAAAAACGCAAAAATTTTTACGCTGTCAAAAGATGCCAAATTTTTTACGCTTTCGTGCCTGTTGATGCATGGTGAGATGATTGGGACGAAAAAATGGACTCGGATGAAAATTTTTCGGGTGTGCGAAATTTCGCTTGCTCGCTTTTACTGGTGTTTTCAGCCAAGAAGGTCAAAAAACGCAAAAATTTTTACGCTGTCAAAAGATGCCAAATTTTTTACGCTTTCGTGCCTGTTGATGCATGGTGAGATGATTGGGACGAAAAAATGGACTCGGATGAAAATTTTTCGGGTGTGCGAAATTTCGCGCGCGTGCCTTTTACTGGTGTTTTCAGCCAAGAGGGTCAAAAAATGCGAAATTTTTTGCGCTGTCAAAAGATGCCAAATTTTTTATGCTTTCGTGCCTGTTGATGCATGGTGAGATGATTGGAACGAAAAAATGGTCTCGGATGAAAATTTTCCGGTGGTGCAAAATTTGGCGCGCGCGCCTTTTACTCGTGTTTTCAGCCAAGAAGGTCAAAAAATGCAAAAAAATTTACGCTGTCAAAAAATGCCAAATTTTCGACGCTTTCGTGCCTGTTGATTCATGGTGAGATGATTGTGACGAAAAAATGGACTCGGATGAAAATTTTTCGGGTGTCCGAAATTTCGCGCGCGCGCCTTTTACTGGTGTTTTCAGCTAAGATGGTCAAAAAACACGAAATTTTTTACGCTGTCAAACGATGCCAAATTTTTTACGCTTTCGTGCCTGTTCATGCATGGTGAGATGATTGGGACAAAAAATGGACTCGGATGAAAATTTTCCGGGGGTGCGAAATTTCGCGCGCGCGCCTTTTACTGGTGTTTTCAACCAAGAAGGTCAAAAAATGCGAAATTTTTTACGCTGTCAAAAGATGCCAAATTTGTTACACTTTCGTGCCTGTTGATGCATGGTGAGATGATTGGGACGAAAAAATGGACTCGGATGAAAATTTTCCGGGGGTGCGAAATTTTGCGCGCGCGCCTTTTACTAGTGTTTTCAGCCAAGAAGGTCAAAAAACGCAAAAATTTTTATGCTGTCAAAAGATGCCAAATTTTCGACGATTTCATTCCTATTGATGCATGGTGAGATGATTGGGACGAAAAAATGGACTCGGATGAAAATTTTTCGGGTGTGCGAAATTTGGCGCGTGCGCCTTTTACTGGTGTTTTCAGCCAAGAAGGTCAAAAAACGCGAAATTTTTTACGCTGTCAAAAGATGCCAAATTTTCGACGCTTTCGTGCCTGTTGATGCATGGTGAGATGATTGGGACGAAAAAATAGACTCGGATGAAAATTTTCCGGGAGTGCGAAATTTCGCGCGTGCGCCTTTTACTAGTGTTTTCAGCCAAGAAGGTCAAAAAAACGCGAAATTTTCTACGCTGTCAAAAAATGCCAAATTTTCGACACTTTTGTGCCTGTTGATGCATGGTGAGATGATTGGGACGAAAAAATAGACTCGGATGAAAATTTTCCGGGAGTGCGAAATTTCGCGCGCGCGCCTTTTACTGGTGTTTTCAGCAAAGAAGGTCAAAAAACGCGAAATTTTTTGCGCTGTCAAAAGATGCCAAATTTTCGACGCTTTCGTGCCAGTTGATGCATGGTGAGATGATTGGGACGAAATAATGGACTCGGAATGAAATTTTCCGGGGGTGCGAAATTTCGCGCGCGCGCCTTTTACTAGTGTTTTCAGCTAAGAAGGTCAAAAAACGCAAAATTTTTTGCGCTGTCAAAAGATGCCAAATTTTCGATGCTTTCGTGCCTGTTGATGCATGGTGAGATGATTGGGACGAAAAAATAGACTCGGAACGAAATTTTCCGGGGGTGCGAAATTTCGCGCGCGCGCCTTTTACTGGTGTTTTCAGCCAAGAAGGTCAAAAAATGCGAAATTTTTTATGCTGTCAAAATATGCCAAATTTTCGACGCTTTCGTGCCTGTTGATGCATGGTGAGATGATTGGGACGAAAAAATGGACTCGGATGAAAATTTTTAGGGTGTGCGAAATTTCGCGCGCGCGCCTTTTACTGGTGTTTTTAGCCAAGAAGGTCAAAAAATGCAAATTTTTTTACGCTGTCAAAATATGCCAAATTTTCGACGCTTTCGTGCCTGTTGATGCTTGGTGAGATGATTGGGACGAAAAAATGGACTCGGATGAAAATTTTTTGGGTGTGCGAAATTTCGCGCGCGCGCCTTTTACTGGTGTTTTCAGCCAAGATGGTCAAAAAATGCGAAATTTTTTACGCTGTCAAAAGATGTCAAATTTTTTACGCTTTCGTGCCTGTTGATGCATGGTGAGATGATTGGGACGAAAAATGGACTCGGATGAAAATTTTACGTGGGTGCGAAATTTCGCGCGCGCGCCTTTTACTGGTGTTTTCAAAAAAGAAGGTAAAAAAATGCGAAATTTTTTGCGCTGTCAAAAGATGCCAAATTTTTTACGCTTTCGTGTCTGTTGATGCATGGTGAGATGATTGGGACGAAAAAATAGACTCGGAATGAAATTTTTCGTGGGTGCGAAATTTCGCTTGCTCGCTTTTACTGGTGTTTTCAGCCAAGAAGGTCAAAAAACGCAAAAATTTTTACGCTGTCAAAAGATGCCAAATTTTTTACGCTTTCGTGCCTGTTGATGCATGGTGAGATGATTGGGACGAAAAAATGGACTCGGATGAAAATTTTTCGGGTGTGCGAAATTTCGCTTGCTCGCTTTTACTGGTGTTTTCAGCCAAGAAGGTCAAAAAACGCAAAAATTTTTACGCTGTCAAAAGATGCCAAATTTTTTACGCTTTCGTGCCTGTTGATGCATGGTGAGATGATTGGGACGAAAAAATGGACTCGGATGAAAATTTTTCGGGTGTGCGAAATTTCGCGCGCGTGCCTTTTACTGGTGTTTTCAGCCAAGAGGGTCAAAAAATGCGAAATTTTTTGCGCTGTCAAAAGATGCCAAATTTTTTATGCTTTCGTGCCTGTTGATGCATGGTGAGATGATTGGAACGAAAAAATGGTCTCGGATGAAAATTTTCCGGTGGTGCAAAATTTGGCGCGCGCGCCTTTTACTCGTGTTTTCAGCCAAGAAGGTCAAAAAATGCAAAAAAATTTACGCTGTCAAAAAATGCCAAATTTTCGACGCTTTCGTGCCTGTTGATTCATGGTGAGATGATTGTGACGAAAAAATGGACTCGGATGAAAATTTTTCGGGTGTCCGAAATTTCGCGCGCGCGCCTTTTACTGGTGTTTTCAGCTAAGATGGTCAAAAAACACGAAATTTTTTACGCTGTCAAACGATGCCAAATTTTTTACGCTTTCGTGCCTGTTCATGCATGGTGAGATGATTGGGACAAAAAATGGACTCGGATGAAAATTTTCCGGGGGTGCGAAATTTCGCGCGCGCGCCTTTTACTGGTGTTTTCAACCAAGAAGGTCAAAAAATGCGAAATTTTTTACGCTGTCAAAAGATGCCAAATTTGTTACACTTTCGTGCCTGTTGATGCATGGTGAGATGATTGGGACGAAAAAATGGACTCGGATGAAAATTTTCCGGGGGTGCGAAATTTTGCGCGCGCGCCTTTTACTAGTGTTTTCAGCCAAGAAGGTCAAAAAACGCAAAAATTTTTATGCTGTCAAAAGATGCCAAATTTTCGACGATTTCATTCCTATTGATGCATGGTGAGATGATTGGGACGAAAAAATGGACTCGGATGAAAATTTTTCGGGTGTGCGAAATTTGGCGCGTGCGCCTTTTACTGGTGTTTTCAGCCAAGAAGGTCAAAAAACGCGAAATTTTTTACGCTGTCAAAAGATGCCAAATTTTCGACGCTTTCGTGCCTGTTGATGCATGGTGAGATGATTGGGACGAAAAAATAGACTCGGATGAAAATTTTCCGGGAGTGCGAAATTTCGCGCGTGCGCCTTTTACTAGTGTTTTCAGCCAAGAAGGTCAAAAAAACGCGAAATTTTCTACGCTGTCAAAAAATGCCAAATTTTCGACACTTTTGTGCCTGTTGATGCATGGTGAGATGATTGGGACGAAAAAATAGACTCGGATGAAAATTTTCCGGGAGTGCGAAATTTCGCGCGCGCGCCTTTTACTGGTGTTTTCAGCAAAGAAGGTCAAAAAACGCGAAATTTTTTGCGCTGTCAAAAGATGCCAAATTTTCGACGCTTTCGTGCCAGTTGATGCATGGTGAGATGATTGGGACGAAATAATGGACTCGGAATGAAATTTTCCGGGGGTGCGAAATTTCGCGCGCGCGCCTTTTACTAGTGTTTTCAGCTAAGAAGGTCAAAAAACGCAAAATTTTTTGCGCTGTCAAAAGATGCCAAATTTTCGATGCTTTCGTGCCTGTTGATGCATGGTGAGATGATTGGGACGAAAAAATAGACTCGGAACGAAATTTTCCGAGGGTGCGAAATTTCGCGCGCGCGCCTTTTACTGGTGTTTTCAGCCAAGAAGGTCAAAAAATGCGAAATTTTTTATGCTGTCAAAATATGCCAAATTTTCGATGCTTTCGTGCCTGTTGATGCATGGTGAGATGATTGGGACGAAAAAATGGACTCGGATGAAAATTTTTAGGGTGTGCGAAATTTCGCGCGCGCGCCTTTTACTGGTGTTTTTAGCCAAGAAGGTCAAAAAATGCAAATTTTTTTACGCTGTCAAAATATGCCAAATTTTCGACGCTTTCGTGCCTGTTGATGCTTGGTGAGATGATTGGGACGAAAAAATGGACTCGGATGAAAATTTTTTGGGTGTGCGAAATTTCGCGCGCGCGCCTTTTACTGGTGTTTTCAGCCAAGATGGTCAAAAAATGCGAAATTTTTTACGCTGTCAAAAGATGTCAAATTTTTTACGCTTTCGTGCCTGTTGATGCATGGTGAGATGATTGGGACGAAAAATGGACTCGGATGAAAATTTTACGTGGGTGCGAAATTTCGCGCGCGCGCCTTTTACTGGTGTTTTCAAAAAAGAAGGTAAAAAAATGCGAAATTTTTTGCGCTGTCAAAAGATGCCAAATTTTTTACGCTTTCGTGTCTGTTGATGCATGGTGAGATGATTGGGACGAAAAAATAGACTCGGAATGAAATTTTTCGTGGGTGCGAAATTTCGCTTGCTCGCTTTTACTGGTGTTTTCAGCCAAGAAGGTCAAAAAACGCAAAAATTTTTACGCTGTCAAAAGATGCCAAATTTTTTACGCTTTCGTGCCTGTTGATGCATGGTGAGATGATTGGGACGAAAAAATGGACTCGGATGAAAATTTTTCGGGTGTGCGAAATTTCGCTTGCTCGCTTTTACTGGTGTTTTCAGCCAAGAAGGTCAAAAAACGCAAAAATTTTTACGCTGTCAAAAGATGCCAAATTTTTTACGCTTTCGTGCCTGTTGATGCATGGTGAGATGATTGGGACGAAAAAATGGACTCGGATGAAAATTTTTCGGGTGTGCGAAATTTCGCGCGCGTGCCTTTTACTGGTGTTTTCAGCCAAGAGGGTCAAAAAATGCGAAATTTTTTGCGCTGTCAAAAGATGCCAAATTTTTTATGCTTTCGTGCCTGTTGATGCATGGTGAGATGATTGGAACGAAAAAATGGTCTCGGATGAAAATTTTCCGGTGGTGCAAAATTTGGCGCGCGCGCCTTTTACTCGTGTTTTCAGCCAAGAAGGTCAAAAAATGCAAAAAAATTTACGCTGTCAAAAAATGCCAAATTTTCGACGCTTTCGTGCCTGTTGATTCATGGTGAGATGATTGTGACGAAAAAATGGACTCGGATGAAAATTTTTCGGGTGTCCGAAATTTCGCGCGCGCGCCTTTTACTGGTGTTTTCAGCTAAGATGGTCAAAAAACACGAAATTTTTTACGCTGTCAAACGATGCCAAATTTTTTACGCTTTCGTGCCTGTTCATGCATGGTGAGATGATTGGGACAAAAAATGGACTCGGATGAAAATTTTCCGGGGGTGCGAAATTTCGCGCGCGCGCCTTTTACTGGTGTTTTCAACCAAGAAGGTCAAAAAATGCGAAATTTTTTACGCTGTCAAAAGATGCCAAATTTGTTACACTTTCGTGCCTGTTGATGCATGGTGAGATGATTGGGACGAAAAAATGGACTCGGATGAAAATTTTCCGGGGGTGCGAAATTTTGCGCGCGCGCCTTTTACTAGTGTTTTCAGCCAAGAAGGTCAAAAAACGCAAAAATTTTTATGCTGTCAAAAGATGCCAAATTTTCGACGATTTCATTCCTATTGATGCATGGTGAGATGATTGGGACGAAAAAATGGACTCGGATGAAAATTTTTCGGGTGTGCGAAATTTGGCGCGTGCGCCTTTTACTGGTGTTTTCAGCCAAGAAGGTCAAAAAACGCGAAATTTTTTACGCTGTCAAAAGATGCCAAATTTTCGACGCTTTCGTGCCTGTTGATGCATGGTGAGATGATTGGGACGAAAAAATAGACTCGGATGAAAATTTTCCGGGAGTGCGAAATTTCGCGCGTGCGCCTTTTACTAGTGTTTTCAGCCAAGAAGGTCAAAAAAACGCGAAATTTTCTACGCTGTCAAAAAATGCCAAATTTTCGACACTTTTGTGCCTGTTGATGCATGGTGAGATGATTGGGACGAAAAAATAGACTCGGATGAAAATTTTCCGGGAGTGCGAAATTTCGCGCGCGCGCCTTTTACTGGTGTTTTCAGCAAAGAAGGTCAAAAAACGCGAAATTTTTTGCGCTGTCAAAAGATGACAAATTTTCGACGCTTTCGTGCCAGTTGATGCATGGTGAGATGATTGGGACGAAATAATGGACTCGGAATGAAATTTTCCGGGGGTGCGAAATTTCGCGCGCGCGCCTTTTACTAGTGTTTTCAGCTAAGAAGGTCAAAAAACGCAAAATTTTTTGCGCTGTCAAAAGATGCCAAATTTTCGATGCTTTCGTGCCTGTTGATGCATGGTGAGATGATTGGGACGAAAAAATAGACTCGGAACGAAATTTTCCGGGGGTGCGAAATTTCGCGCGCGCGCCTTTTACTGGTGTTTTCAGCCAAGAAGGTCAAAAAATGCGAAATTTTTTATGCTGTCAAAATATGCCAAATTTTCGACGCTTTCGTGCCTGTTGATGCATGGTGAGATGATTGGGACGAAAAAATGGACTCGGATGAAAATTTTTAGGGTGTGCGAAATTTCGCGCGCGCGCCTTTTACTGGTGTTTTTAGCCAAGAAGGTCAAAAAATGCAAATTTTTTTACGCTGTCAAAATATGCCAAATTTTCGACGCTTTCGTGCCTGTTGATGCTTGGTGAGATGATTGGGACGAAAAAATGGACTCGGATGAAAATTTTTTGGGTGTGCGAAATTTCGCGCGCGCGCCTTTTACTGGTGTTTTCAGCCAAGATGGTCAAAAAATGCGAAATTTTTTACGCTGTCAAAAGATGTCAAATTTTTTACGCTTTCGTGCCTGTTGATGCATGGTGAGATGATTGGGACGAAAAATGGACTCGGATGAAAATTTTACGTGGGTGCGAAATTTCGCGCGCGCGCCTTTTACTGGTGTTTTCAAAAAAGAAGGTAAAAAAATGCGAAATTTTTTGCGCTGTCAAAAGATGCCAAATTTTTTACGCTTTCGTGTCTGTTGATGCATGGTGAGATGATTGGGACGAAAAAATAGACTCGGAATGAAATTTTTCGTGGGTGCGAAATTTCGCTTGCTCGCTTTTACTGGTGTTTTCAGCCAAGAAGGTCAAAAAACGCAAAAATTTTTACGCTGTCAAAAGATGCCAAATTTTTTACGCTTTCGTGCCTGTTGATGCATGGTGAGATGATTGGGACGAAAAAATGGACTCGGATGAAAATTTTTCGGGTGTGCGAAATTTCGCTTGCTCGCTTTTACTGGTGTTTTCAGCCAAGAAGGTCAAAAAACGCAAAAATTTTTACGCTGTCAAAAGATGCCAAATTTTTTACGCTTTCGTGCCTGTTGATGCATGGTGAGATGATTGGGACGAAAAAATGGACTCGGATGAAAATTTTTCGGGTGTGCGAAATTTCGCGCGCGTGCCTTTTACTGGTGTTTTCAGCCAAGAGGGTAAAAAAATGCGAAATTTTTTGCGCTGTCAAAAGATGCCAAATTTTTTATGCTTTCGTGCCTGTTGATGCATGGTGAGATGATTGGAACGAAAAAATGGTCTCGGATGAAAATTTTCCGGTGGTGCAAAATTTGGCGCGCGCGCCTTTTACTCGTGTTTTCAGCCAAGAAGGTCAAAAAATGCAAAAAAATTTACGCTGTCAAAAAATGCCAAATTTTCGACGCTTTCGTGCCTGTTGATTCATGGTGAGATGATTGTGACGAAAAAATGGACTCGGATGAAAATTTTTCGGGTGTCCGAAATTTCGCGCGCGCGCCTTTTACTGGTGTTTTCAGCTAAGATGGTCAAAAAACACGAAATTTTTTACGCTGTCAAACGATGCCAAATTTTTTACGCTTTCGTGCCTGTTCATGCATGGTGAGATGATTGGGACAAAAAATGGACTCGGATGAAAATTTTCCGGGGGTGCGAAATTTCGCGCGCGCGCCTTTTACTGGTGTTTTCAACCAAGAAGGTCAAAAAATGCGAAATTTTTTACGCTGTCAAAAGATGCCAAATTTGTTACACTTTCGTGCCTGTTGATGCATGGTGAGATGATTGGGACGAAAAAATGGACTCGGATGAAAATTTTCCGGGGGTGCGAAATTTTGCGCGCGCGCCTTTTACTAGTGTTTTCAGCCAAGAAGGTCAAAAAACGCAAAAATTTTTATGCTGTCAAAAGATGCCAAATTTTCGACGATTTCATTCCTATTGATGCATGGTGAGATGATTGGGACGAAAAAATGGACTCGGATGAAAATTTTTCGGGTGTGCGAAATTTGGCGCGTGCGCCTTTTACTGGTGTTTTCAGCCAAGAAGGTCAAAAAACGCGAAATTTTTTACGCTGTCAAAAGATGCCAAATTTTCGACGCTTTCGTGCCTGTTGATGCATGGTGAGATGATTGGGACGAAAAAATAGACTCGGATGAAAATTTTCCGGGAGTGCGAAATTTCGCGCGTGCGCCTTTTACTAGTGTTTTCAGCCAAGAAGGTCAAAAAAACGCGAAATTTTCTACGCTGTCAAAAAATGCCAAATTTTCGACACTTTTGTGCCTGTTGATGCATGGTGAGATGATTGGGACGAAAAAATAGACTCGGATGAAAATTTTCCGGGAGTGCGAAATTTCGCGCGCGCGCCTTTTACTGGTGTTTTCAGCAAAGAAGGTCAAAAAACGCGAAATTTTTTGCGCTGTCAAAAGATGCCAAATTTTCGACGCTTTCGTGCCAGTTGATGCATGGTGAGATGATTGGGACGAAATAATGGACTCGGAATGAAATTTTCCGGGGGTGCGAAATTTCGCGCGCGCGCCTTTTACTAGTGTTTTCAGCTAAGAAGGTCAAAAAACGCAAAATTTTTTGCGCTGTCAAAAGATGCCAAATTTTCGATGCTTTCGTGCCTGTTGATGCATGGTGAGATGATTGGGACGAAAAAATAGACTCGGAACGAAATTTTCCGGGGGTGCGAAATTTCGCGCGCGCGCCTTTTACTGGTGTTTTCAGCCAAGAAGGTCAAAAAATGCGAAATTTTTTATGCTGTCAAAATATACCAAATTTTCGATGCTTTCGTGCCTGTTGATGCATGGTGAGATGATTGGGACGAAAAAATGGACTCGGATGAAAATTTTTCGGGTGTGCGAAATTTCGCGCGCGCGCCTTTTACTGGTGTTTTCAGCCAAGATGGTCAAAAAATGCGAAATTTTTTACGCTGTCAAAAGATGCCAATTTTTTTACGCTTTCATGCCTGTTGATGCATGGTGAGATGATTGGGACGAAAAATGGACTCGGATGAAAATTTTCCGGGGGTGCGAAATTTCGCGCGCGCGCCTTTTACTGGTGTTTTCAAAAAAGGTCAAAAAATGCGAAATTTTTTGCGCTGTCAAAAGTTGCCAAATTTTTTACGCTTTCGTGTCTGTTGATGCATGGTGAGATGATTGGGACGAAAAAATACACTCGGAACGAAATTTTTCGGGGGTGCAAAATTTCGCTTGCTCGCTTTTACTGGTGTTTTCGGCCAAGAAGGTCAAAAAACGCAAAATTTTTTACGCTGTCAAAAGATGCCAAATTTTTTACGCTTTCGTGTCTATTGATGCATGGTGAGATGATTGGGACGAAAAAATGGACTCGGATGAAAATTTTTCGGGGGTGCGAAATTTCGCGCGCGCGGCTTTTACTGGTGTTTTCTGCCATGAGTGTCAAAAAATGTGAAATTTTTTGCATTGTCAAAAGATGCCAAATTTTCGACGCTTTCGTGCCTGTTGATGCATGGTGAGGTGATTGGGACGAAAAAATGGACTCGGAACAAAATTTTCCGGTGGTTCAAAATTTTGCACACGCGCCTTTTACTAGTGTTTTCAGCCAAGAAGGTCAAAAAACGCGAAATTTTTTATGCTGTCAAAATATGCCAAATTTTCGACGCTTTCGTGCCTATTGATGATTGATGAGGTGATTAGGATGAAAAAATGGACTCGGATGAAAATTTTTAGGGTGTGCGAAATTTCGCGCGCGCGACTTTTACTGGTGTTTTCAGCGAAGAAGGTCAAAAAACGCGAAATTTTTTGCGCTGTCAAAAGATGCCAAATTTTTTATGCTTTCGTGCCTGTTGTTTCATGGTGAGATGATTGGGACGAAAAAATGGACTCGGAACAAAATTTTCCGGGGGTGCGAAATTTCGTGTACGCGCCTTTTACTGGTGTTTTTAGCCAAGAAGGTAAACAAATGCGAAATTTTTTACGCTGTCAAAATATGCCAAATATTCGACGCTTTCGTGCCTGTTGATGCATGGTGAGATGATTGGGACGAAAAAATGGACTCGGATGAAAAATTTTAGGGTGTGCGAAATTTCGCGCCCGCGCCTTTTACTGGTGTTTTCAGCCAAGAAGGTCAAAAAATGCGAAATTTTTTACGCTGTCAAAATATGCTAAATTTTCGACGCTTTCGTGCGTGTTGATGCATGGTGAGATGATTGGGACAAAAAAATGAACTCGGATGAAAATTTTTCGGGTGTGCGAAATTTCGCGCGCGCGCCTTTTACTGGTGTTTTCAGCCAAGAAGGTCAAAAAACGCGAAATTTTTTACGCTGTCAAAATAAGCTAAATTTTCGACGTTTTCGTGCCTGTTGATGCTTGGTGAGATGATTGGGACGAAAAAATGGACTCGAAACGAAATTTTTCGGGGGTGCGAAATTTCGCGAGCTCGCTTTTACTGGTGTTTTCAGCCAAGAAGGTCAAAAAACGCAAAATTTTTTACGCTGTCAAAAGATGCCAAATTTTTTACCCTTTCGTGTCTGTTGATGCATGATGAGATGATTGGGACGAAAAAATGGACTCGGAACGAAATTTTCCGGGCGTGCAAAATTTCGCGCACGCGCCGTTTACTGGTGTTTTCAGCCAAGAAGGTCAAAAAATGCAAAAAATTTTACGCTGTCAAAATATGCCAAATTTTCGACGCTTTCGTGCCTGTTGATGCTTGGTGAGATGATTGGGACGAAAAAATGGACTCGGATGAAAATTTTTTGGGTGTGCGAAATTTCGCGCGCGCGCCTTTTACTGGTGTTTTCAGCCAAGATGGTCAAAAAATGCGAAATTTTTTACGCTGTCAAAAGATGTCAAATTTTTTACGCTTTCGTGCCTGTTGATGCATGGTGAGATGATTGGGACGAAAAATGGACTCGGATGAAAATTTTACGTGGGTGCGAAATTTCGCGCGCGCGCCTTTTACTGGTGTTTTCAAAAAAGAAGGTCAAAAAATGCGAAATTTTTTGCGCTGTCAAAAGATGCCAAATTTTTTACGCTTTCGTGTCTGTTGATGCATGGTGAGATGATTGGGACGAAAAAATAGACTCGGAATGAAATTTTTCGGGGGTGCGAAATTTCGCTTGCTCGCTTTTACTGGTGTTTTCAGCCAAGAAGGTCAAAAAATGCAAAAAATTTTACGCTGTCAAAAGATGCCAAATTTTTTACGCTTTCGTGCCTGTTGATGCATGGTGAGATGATTGGGACGAAAAAATGGACTCGGATGAAAATTTTTCGGGTGTGCGAAATTTCGCGCGCGCGCCTTTTACTGGTGTTTTCAGCCAAGAGGGTCAAAAAATGCGAAATTTTTTATGCTGTCAATAGATGCCAAATTTTCGATGCTTTCATGCCTGTTGATGCATGGTGAGATGATTGGGACGAAAAAATGGACTCGGAACCAAATTTTCCGGGGGTGCAAAATTTCGCGCGCGCGCCTTTTACTGGTGTTTTCAGCCAAGAAGGTCAAAAATGCAAATTTTTTTACGCTATCAAAAGATGCCAAATTTTTTACGCTTTCATACCTATTGATGCATGGTGAGATGATTGGGACGAAAGAATGGACTCGGATGAAAATTTTTCGGGTGTGCAAAATTTCGCGCGCGCGCCTTTTACTGGTGTTTTCAGCCAAGAAGGTCAAAAAACGCGAAATTTTTTACACTGTCAAAAGATGCCAAATTTTTTACGCTTTCGTGCCTGTTGATGCATGGTGAGATGATTGGGACGAAAAAATGGATTCGGATGAAATTTTTCCGGGGTTGCGAAATTTCGCGCGCGCGCCTTTTTCTGGTGTTTTCAGCCAAGAAGGTCAAAAAACGCAAAATTTTTTACGCCGTCAAAAGAAGCCAAATTTTCGACGCTTTCGTGCCTGTTGATGCATGGTGAGATGATTGGGATGAAAAAATGGACTCGGAACGAAATTTTCCGGTGGTGCGAAATTTTGCGCGCGCGCCTTTTACTAGTGTTTTCAGCCATGATGGTCAAAAAATGCGAAATTTTTTAACGCTGTCAAACGATGCCAAATTTTTGACGCTTTCGTGCCTGTTGATGCATGGTGAGTTGATTGGGATAAAAAAATGGACTCGGATGAAAATTTTTTGGGTGTGCGAAATTTCGCGCGCGCGCCTTTTACTGGTGTTTCCAGCCAAGAAGGTAAAAAAACACAAAATTTTTTGCGCTATCAAAAGATGCCAAATTTTTTACGCTTTCATGCCTGTTGATGCATGGTGAGATGATTGGAACGAAAAAATGGACTCGGATGAAAATTTTCCGGTGGTGCGAAATTTGGCGCGCGCGCCTTTTACTCGTGTTTTCAGCCAAGAAGGTCAAAAAATGCAAAATTTTTACGCTGTCAAAAGAAGCCAAATTTTCGACGCTTTCGTGCCTGTTGATGCATGGTGAGATGATTGGGATGAAAAAATGGACTCGATTGAAAATTTTTCGGGTGTTCGAAATTTCGCGCGCGCGCCTTTTACTGGTGTTTTCAGCCAAGAAGGTCAAAAAATGCGAAATTTTTTGCGTTATCAAAATATGCCAAATTTTC
This sequence comes from Pontederia crassipes, assembly GCA_030549335.1. NCBI lineage: Eukaryota > Viridiplantae > Streptophyta > Magnoliopsida > Commelinales > Pontederiaceae > Pontederia > Pontederia crassipes. The sequence continues at coordinate 9,230,267 of JAUKPH010000020.1, read as the reverse complement.
GATGCTTTCGTGCCTGTTGATGCATGGTGAGATGATTGGGACGAAAAAATGGACTCGGAACAAAATTTTTCGGGGGTGCGAAATTTCTCGCGCGCGTCTTTTACTGTTGTTTTCAGCCAAGAAGGTCAAAAAATGCGAAATTTTTTACGCTGTCAAAATATGCCAAATTTTATACGCTTTCGTGCCTGTTGATGCATGGTGAGATGATTGGGACGAAAAAATGGACTCGGATGAAAATGTTTCGGGTGTGCGAAATTTCGCGCGCGCGCCTTTTACTGGTGTTTTCAGCCAAGATGGTCAAAAAATGCGAAATTTTTTACGCTGTCAAAAGATGTCAAATTTTTTACGCTTTCGTGCCTGTTGATGCATGGTGAGATGATTGGGACGAAAAATGGACTCGGATGAAAATTTTACGTGGGTGCGAAATTTCGCGCGCGCGCCTTTTACTGGTGTTTTAAAAAAAGAAGGTAAAAAAATGCGAAATTTTTTGCGCTGTCAAAAGATGCCAAATTTTTTACGCTTTCGTGTCTGTTGATGCATGGTGAGATGATTGGGACGAAAAAATAGACTCGGAATGAAATTTTTCGTGGGTGCGAAATTTCGCTTGCTCGCTTTTACTGGTGTTTTCAGCCAAGAAGGTCAAAAAACGCAAAAATTTTTACGCTGTCAAAAGATGCCAATTTTTTTACGCTTTCGTGCCTGTTGATGCATGGTGAGATGATTGGGACGAAAAAATGGACTCGGATGAAAATTTTTCGGGTGTGCGAAATTTCGCGCGCGTGCCTTTTACTGGTGTTTTCAGCCAAGAGGGTCAAAAAATGCGAAATTTTTTGCGCTGTCAAAAGATGCCAAATTTTTTATGCTTTCGTGCCTGTTGATGCATGGTGAGATGATTGGAACGAAAAAATGGACTCGGATGAAAATTTTTCGGGTGTCCGAAATTTCGCGCGCGCGCCTTTTACTGGTGTTTTCAGCTAAGATGGTCAACAAACACGAAATTTTTTACGCTGTCAAACGATGCCAAATTTTTTACGCTTTCGTGCCTGTTCATGCATGGTGAGATGATTGGGACAAAAAATGGACTCGGATGAAAATTTTCCGGGGGTGCGAAATTTCGCGCGCGCGCGCCTTTTACTGGTGTTTTCAACCAAGAAGGTCAAAAAATGCGAAATTTTTTACGCTGTCAAAAGATGCCAAATTTGTTACGCTTTCGTGCCTGTTGATGCATGGTGAGATGATTGGGACGAAAAAATGGACTCGGATGAAAATTTTCCGGGGGTGCGAAATTTTGCGCGCGCGCCTTGTACTAGTGTTTTCAGCCAAGAAGGTCAAAAAACGCAAAAAATTTTATGCTGTCAAAAGATGCCAAATTTTCGACGGTTTCATTCCTATTGATGCATGGTGAGATGATTGGGACGAAAAAATGGACTCGGATGAAAATTTTTCGGGTGTGCGAAATTTCGCGCGCGCGCCTTTTACTGGTGTTTTCAGCCAAGATGGTCAAAAAATGCGAAATTTTTTACGCTGTCAAAAGATGCCAAATTTTTTACGCTTTCATGCCTGTTGATGCATGGTGAGATGATTGGAAAAATGGACTCGGATGAAAATTTTCCGGGGGTGCGAAATTTCGCGCGCGCGCCTTTTACTGGTGTTTTCAAAAAAGAAGGTCAAAAAATGCGAAATTTTTTGCGCTGTCAAAAGTTGCCAAATTTTTTACGCTTTCGTGTCTGTTGATGCATGGTGAGATGATTGGGACGAAAAAATACACTCGGAACGAAATTTTTCGGGGGTGCAAAATTTCGCTTGCTCGCTTTTACTGGTGTTTTCGGCCAAGAAGGTCAAAAAACGCAAAATTTTTTACGCTGTCAAAAGATGCCAAATTTTTTACGCTTTCGTGTCTGTTGATGCATGGTGAGATGATTGGGACGAAAAAATGGACTCGGATGAAAATTTTTCGGGGGTGCGAAATTTCGCGCGCGCGGCTTTTACTGGTGTTTTCTGCCATGAGTGTCAAAAAATGTGAAATTTTTTGCGTTGTCAAAAGATGCCAAATTTTCGACGCTTTCGTGCCTGTTGATGCATGGTGAGGTGATTGGGACGAAAAAATGGACTCGGAACAAAATTTTCCGGTGGTTCGAAATTTTGCACACGCGCCTTTTACTAGTGTTTTCAGCCAAGAAGGTCAAAAAACGCGAAATTTTTTATGCTGTCAAAATATGCCAAATTTTCGACGCTTTCGTGCCTATTGATGATTGATGAGGTGATTAGGATGAAAAAATGGACTCGGATGAAAATTTTTAGGGTGTGCGAAATTTCGCGCGCGCGACTTTTACTGGTGTTTTCAGCCAAGAAGTTCAAAAAACGCGAAATTTTTTGCGCTGTTAAAAGATGCCAAATTTTCGATGCTTTCGTGCCTGTTGTTTCATGGTGAGATGATTGGGACGAAAAAATGGACTCGGAACAAAATTTTCCGGGGGTGCGAAATTTCGTGTGCGCGCCTTTTACTGGTGTTTTTAGCCAAGAAGGTAAACAAATGCGAAATTTTTTACGCTGTCAAAATATGCCAAATATTCGACGCTTTCGTGCCTGTTGATGCATGGTGAGATGATTGGGACGAAAAAATGGACTCGGATGAAAAATTTTAGGGTGTGCGAAATTTCGCGCCCGTGCCTTTTACTGGTGTTTTCAGCCAAGAAGGTCAAAAAACGCGAAATTTTTTACGCTGTCAAAATAAGCTAAATTTTCGACGTTTTCGTGCCTGTTGATGCTTGGTGAGATGATTGGGACGAAAAAATGGACTCGAAACGAAATTTTTCGGGGGTGCGAAATTTCGCGAGCTCACTTTTACTGGTGTTTTCAGCCAAGAAGGTCAAAAAACGCAAAATTTTTTACGCTGTCAAAAGATGCCAAATTTTTTACCCTTTCGTGTCTGTTGATGCATGATGAGATGATTGGGACGAAAAAATGGACTCGGAACGAAATTTTCCGGGCGTGCAAAATTTCGCGTCGCGCGCCGTTTACTGGTGTTTTCAGCCAAGAAGGTCAAAAAATGCAAAATTTTTTACGCTGTCAAAAGATGCCAAATTTTTTACCCTTTCGTGTCTGTTGATGCATGATGAGATGATTGGGACGAAAAAATGGACTCGGAACGAAATTTTCCGAGGGTGCAAAATTTCGCGCGCGCGCCTTTTACTGGTGTTTTCAGCCAAGAAGGTCAAAAAATACGAAATTTTTTATGCTGTCAAAATATGCCAAATTTTCGACGCTTTCGTGCCTGTTGATGCATGGTGAGATGATTGGGACGAAAAAATGGACTCGGAACGAAATTTTCCGGGGGTGCAAAATTTCGCCGCGCGCGCCTTTTACTGGTGTTTTCAGCCAAGAAGGTCAAAAAATGCAAATTTTTTTACGCTGTCAAAATATGCCAAATTTTCGAAGCTTTCGTGCCTGTGGATGCATGGTGAGATGATTGGGACGAAAAAATGGACTCGAAAGAAAATTTTCCGGTGGTGCGAAATTTCGCGCGCGCGCCTTTTACTGGTGTTTTCAGCCAAGAAGGTCAAAAAACGCGAAATTTTTTACACTGTCAAAATATGCTAAATTTTCGACGCTTTCGTGCCTGTTGATGCTTGGTGAGATGATTGGGATGAAAAAATGGACTCGGATGAAAATTTTTAGGGTGTGCGAAATTTCGCGCAGCGCGAGCCTTTTACTGGTGTTTTCAGCCAAGAAGGTCAGAAAATGCAAAATTTTTACGCTGTCAAAATATGCCAAAATTTCGACGCTTTCGTGCCTGTTGATGTATGGTGAGATGATTGGGCCGAAAAAATGGACTCGGATGAAAATTTTTCGGGTGTCCGAAATTTCGCGCGCAGCGCCTTTTACTGGTGTTTTCAGCTAAGATGGTCAAAAAACACGAAATTTTTTACGCTGTCAAAAGATGCCAATTTTTTTACGCTTTCGTGCCTGTTGATGCATGGTGAGATGATTGGGACAAAAAATGGACTCGGATGAAAATTTTCCGGGGGTGCGAAATTTCGCGCGCGCGCCTTTTACTGGTGTTTTCAGCCAAGAAAGTCAAAAAATGCGAAATTTTTTGCGCTGTCAAAAGATGCCAAATTTGTGATGCTTTCGTGTCTGTTGATGCATGGTGAGATGATTGGGACGAAAAAATGGACTCGGAACGAAATTTTTTGGGGGTGCGAAATTTCGTGCGCTCGCTTTTACTGGTGTTTTCAGCCAAGAAGGTCAAAAAATGCAAAATTTTTTACGCTGTCAAAAGATGCAAATTTTTTTACCCCTTTCGTGTCTGTTGATGCATGTTGAGATGATTGGGACGAAAAAATGGACTCAGGTGAAAATTTTTCGGGTGTGCGAAATTTCGCTGCGCGCCGGCTTTTACTGGTGTTTTCAGCCAAGAAGGTCAAAAAACGCGAAATTTTTTACGCTGTCAAAAGATGCCAATTTTTTTACGCTTTCGTGCCTGTTGATGCATGGTGAGATGATTGGGACGAAAAAATGGACTCTGATGAAAATTTTCCGGGGGTGAGAAATTTCGCGCGCGCAGCGCCCTTTTACTGGTGTTTTTCAGCCAAGAAGGTCAAAAAAACGCGAAATTTTTTGCGTTGTCAAAAGATGCCAAATTTTCGACGCTTTCATGCCTGTTGATGCATGGTGAGATGATTGGGACAAAAAAATGGACTCGGAACGAAATTTTCCGGAGTGCAAAATTTCGCTGCGCTCGCTTTTACTGGTGTTTTCAGCCAAGAAGGTCAAAAAATGCAAAAATTTTTACGCTATCAAAAGATGCCAAATTTTCGACGCTTTCGTGCCTGTTGATGCATATTGGGATGAAAAAATGGACTCGGATGAAAATTTTTCGGGGTGTGCGAAATTTCGCTGTGCGCGCCTTTTACTAGTGTTTCAGCCATGAAGGTCAAAAAATGCGAAATTTTTTGCGTTGTCAAAAGATGCCAAATTTTCGACGCTTTCGTGCCTGTTGATGCATGGTGAGATGATTGGGACGAAAAAATGGACTCGGAACGAAATTTTCCGGTGGTGCGAAATTTCGCGCAGCGCGCGCCTTTTACTGGTGATTTCAGCAAGAAGGTCAAAAAACGCGAAATTTTTTACGCTGTCAAAATATGCCAAATTTTCGACGCTTTCGTGTCTGTTGATGCATGGTGAGATGATTGGGACGAAAAAATAGACTCGGAACGAAATTTTCCGGGGGTGCAAAATTTCGCGCGCTGCAGCGCCTTTTACTGGTGTTTTCAGCCAAAAAGGTCAAAAAACGCGAAATTTTTTACGCTATCAAAAGATGCCAAATTTTCGACGCTTTCGTGCCTGTTGATGCATGGTGAGATGATTGGGACGAAAAAATGGACTCGGAACGAAATTTTTTGGGGGTGCGAAATTTCACGCGCTCGCTTTTACTGGTGTTTTCAGCCAAGAAGGTCAAAAAACGCGAAATTTTTTACGCTGTCAAAATAAGCTAAATTTTCGACGCTTTCGTGCCTGTTGATGCTTGGTGAGATGATTGGGATGAAAAAATGGACTCGGATGAAAATTTTTAGGGTGTGCGAAATTTCCGCGCAGCTGCGAGCCTTTTTACTGGTGTTTTCATCCAAGAAGGTCAAAAAAACGCGAAATTTTTTACGCTGTCAAAATATGCCAAATTTTTGACGCTTTCATGCCTGTTGATGCATGGTGAGATGATTGGGACGAAAAAATGGACTCGGAACATAATTTTCCGGTGGTTCGAAATTTTTTGCGCGCGCGCCTTTTACTGGTGTTTTCAGCCAAGAAGGTCAAAAAAACACGAAATTTTTTACGCTGTCAAAATATGCCAAATTTTCGACGCTTTCGTGCCTGTTGATGCATGGTGAGATGATTGGGACGAAAAAATGGACTCAGATGAAAATTTTTCGGGTGTGCGAAATTTCGCGCACGCGCCTTTTTACTAGTGTTTTCAGCCAAGATGGTCAAAAAAACGCGAAATTTTTTACGCTGTCAAAAGATGCCAAATTTTCGACGCTTTCGTGCCTCTTGATGCATGTTGAGATGATTGGGACGAAAAAATGGACTCGGATGAAAATTTTTAGGGTGTGCGAAATTTCGCAGCGCAGCAGCGCCTTTTACTAGTGTTTTCAGACAAGAAGGTCAAAAACGCGAAATTTTTTATGCTGTCAAAATATGCTAAATTTTTTACGCTTTCGTGCCTGTTGATGCATGGTGAGATGATTGGGACGAAAAAATGGACTCGGAACGAAATTTTTTGGGGGTGCGAAATTTCGCGCGCTCGCTTTTACTGGTGTTTTCAGCCAAGAAGGTCAAAAAACGCGAAATTTTTTACGCTGTCAAAATAAGCTAAATTTTCGACGCTTTCATGCCTGTTGATGCTTGGTGAGATGATTGGGATGAAACAATGGACTCGGATGAAAATTTTTAGGGTGTGCGAAATTTCGCAGCGCGCGCCTTTTACTGGTGTTTTCATCCAAGAAGGTCAAAAAACGCGAAATTTTTTGCGTTGTCAAAAGATGCCAAATTTTTTACGCTTTCATGCCTGTTGATGCATGGTGAGATGATTGGGACAAAAAAATGGACTCGGAACGAAATTTTCCGGAGTGCAAAATTTCGCTGCGCTCGCTTTTACTGGTGTTTTCAGCCAAGAAGGTCAAAAAATGCAAAAAATTTTACGCTGTCAAAAGATGCCAAATTTTCGACGCTTTCGTGCCTGTTGATGCATAGTGTGATGATTGGGATGAAAAAATGGACTCGGATGAAAATTTTTCGGGTGTGCGAAATTTCGCGTGCGCGCCTTTTACTAGTGTTTTCAGCCATGAAGGTCAAAAAATGCGAAATTTTTTGCGTTGTCAAAAGATGCCAAATTTTCGACGCTTTCGTGCCTGTTGATGCATGGTGAGATGATTGGGACGAAAAAATGGACTCGGAACGAAATTTTCCGGTGGTGCGAAATTTCGCAGCGCGCGCCTTTTACTGGTGATTTCAGCCAAGAAGGTCAAAAAACGCGAAATTTTTTACGCTGTCAAAATATGCCAAATTTTCGACGCTTTCGTGTCTGTTGATGCATGGTGAGATGATTGGGACGAAAAAATAGACTCGGAACGAAATTTTCCGGGGGTGCAAAATTTCCGCACTGCGCGCGCCTTTTACTGGTGTTTTCAGCCAAAAGGTCAAAAAACGCGAAATTTTTTACGCTATCAAAAGATGCCAAATTTTCGACGCTTTCGTGCCTGTTGATGCATGGTGAGATGATTGGGACGAAAAAATGGACTCGGAACGAAATTTTTTGGGGGTGCGAAATTTCACGGCGCTCGCTTTTACTGGTGTTTTCAGCCAAGAAGGTCAAAAAACGCGAAATTTTTTACGCTGTCAAAATAAGCTAAATTTTCGACGCTTTCGTGCCTGTTGATGCTTGGTGAGATGATTGGGATGAAAAAATGGACTCGGATGAAAATTTTTAGGGTGTGCGAAATTTCGCGCAGCGCGCGCCTTTTACTGGTGTTTTCATCCAAGAAGGTCAAAAAACGCGAAATTTTTTACGCTGTCAAAATATGCCAAATTTTGACGCTTTCATGCCTGTTGATGCATGGTGAGATGATTGGGACGAAAAATGGACTCGGAACATAATTTTCCGGTGGTTCGAAATTTTTTGCGCGCAGCGGCCTTTTACTGGTGTTTTCAGCCAAGAAGGTCAAAAAACACGAAATTTTTTACGCTGTCAAAATATGCCAAATTTTCGACGCTTTCGTGCCTGTTGATGCATGGTGAGATGATTGGGACGAAAAAATGGACTCAGATGAAAATTTTTCGGGTGTGCGAAATTTCGCGCACAGCGCCTTTTACTAGTGTTTTCAGCCAAGATGGTCAAAAAACGCGAAATTTTTTACGCTGTCAAAAGATGCCAAATTTTCGACGCTTTCGTGCCTCTTGATGCATGTTGAGATGATTGGGACGAAAAAATGGACTCGGATGAAAATTTTTAGGGTGTGCGAAATTTCGCGCGCTAGCGCAGCCTTTTACTAGTGTTTTCAGACAAGAAGGTCAAAAACGCGAAATTTTTTATGCTGTCAAAATATGCTAAATTTTTTACGCTTTCGTGCCTGTTGATGCATGGTGAGATGATTGGGACGAAAAAATGGACTCGGAACGAAATTTTTTGGGGGTGCGAAATTTCGCGTAGCGCTCGCTTTTACTGGTGTTTTCAGCCAAGAAGGTCAAAAACGCGAAATTTTTTACGCTGTCAAAATAAGCTAAATTTTCGACGCTTTCATGCCTGTTGATGCTTGGTGAGATGATTGGGATGAAACAATGGACTCGGATGAAAATTTTTAGGGTGTGCGAAATTTCGCGCGCAGCAGCCTTTTACTGGTGTTTTCATCCAAGAAGGTCAAAAAACGCGAAATTTTTTGCGTTGTCAAAAGATGCCAAATTTTTTACGCTTTCATGCCTGTTGATGCATGGTGAGATGATTGGGACAAAAAAATGGACTCGGAACGAAATTTTCCGGAGTGCAAAATTTCGCAGCGCTGCTCGCTTTTACTGGTGTTTTCAGCCAAGAAGGTCAAAAAATGCAAAAAATTTTACGCTGTCAAAAGATGCCAAATTTTCGACGCTTTCGTGCCTGTTGATGCATAGTGTGATGATTGGGATGAAAAAATGGACTCGGATGAAAATTTTTCGGGTGTGCGAAATTTCGCTGTGCGCGCCTTTTACTAGTGTTTTCAGCCATGAAGGTCAAAAAATGCGAAATTTTTTGCGTTGTCAAAAGATGCCAAATTTTCGACGCTTTCGTGCCTGTTGATGCATGGTGAGATGATTGGGACGAAAAAATGGACTCGGAACGAAATTTTCCGGTGGTGCGAAATTTCGCGCTCTATGCGCGCGCCTTTTACTGGTGATTTCAGCCAAGAAGGTCAAAAAACGCGAAATTTTTTACGCTGTCAAAATATGCCAAATTTTCGACGCTTTCGTGTCTGTTGATGCATGGTGAGATGATTGGGACGAAAAAATAGACTCGGAACGAAATTTTCCGGGGTGCAAAATTTCGCAGCGCAGCGCGCCTTTTACTGGTGTTTTCAGCCAAAAAGGTCAAAAAACGCGAAATTTTTTACGCTATCAAAAGATGCCAAATTTTCGACGCTTTCGTGCCTGTTGATGCATGGTGAGATGATTGGGACGAAAAAATGGACTCGGAACGAAATTTTTTGGGGGTGCGAAATTTCACGCGCTCGCTTTTACTGGTGTTTTCAGCCAAGAAGGTCAAAAAACGCGAAATTTTTTACGCTGTCAAAATAAGCTAAATTTTCGACGCTTTCGTGCCTGTTGATGCTTGGTGAGATGATTGGGATGAAAAAATGGACTCGGATGAAAATTTTTAGGGTGTGCGAAATTTCGCGCTGCGCGCCTTTCACTGGTGTTTTCATCCAAGAAGGTCAAAAAACGCGAAATTTTTTACGCTGTCAAAATATGCCAAATTTTTGACGCTTTCATGCCTGTTGATGCATGGTGAGATGATTGGGACGAAAAAATGGACTCGGAACATAATTTTCCGGTGGTTCGAAATTTTTTTGCGCGCGCAGGCCTTTTACTGGTGTTTTCAGCCAAGAAGGTCAAAAAACACGAAATTTTTTACGCTGTCAAAATATGCCAAATTTTCGACGCTTTCGTGCCTGTTGATGCATGGTGAGATGATTGGGACGAAAAAATGGACTCAGATGAAAATTTTTCGGTGTGCGAAATTTCGCGCACGCGCCTTTTACTAGTGTTTTCAGCCAAGATGGGTTTTCAGCCAAGATGGTCAAAAAACGCGAAATTTTTTACGCTGTCAAAAGATGCCAAATTTTCGACGCTTTCGTGCCTCTTGATGCATGTTGAGATGATTGGGACGAAAAAATGGACTCGGATGAAAATTTTTAGGGTGTGCGAAATTTCGCGCGCGCGCCTTTTACTAGTGTTTTCAGACAAGAAGGTCAAAAACGCGAAATTTTTTATGCTGTCAAAATATGCTAAATTTTTTACGCTTTCGTGCCTGTTGATGCATGGTGAGATGATTGGGACGAAAAAATGGACTCGGAACGAAATTTTTTGGGGGTGCGAAATTTCGCGCGCTCGCTTTTACTGGTGTTTTCAGCCAAGAAGGTCAAAAAACGCGAAATTTTTTACGCTGTCAAAATAAGCTAAATTTTCGACGCTTTCATGCCTGTTGATGCTTGGTGAGATGATTGGGATGAAACAATGGACTCGGATGAAAATTTTTAGGGTGTGCGAAATTTCGCGCGCGCGCCTTTTACTGGTGTTTTCATCCAAGAAGGTCAAAAAACGTGAAATTTTTTACGCTGTCAAAATAGGCCAAATTTTTGACGCTTTCATGCCTGTTGATGCATGGTGAGATGATTGGGACGAAAAAATGGACTCGGAACATAATTTTCCGGTGGTTCGAAATTTTGCGCGCGCGCCTTTTACTGGTGTTTTCAGCCAAGAAGGTCAACAAACACGAAATTTTTTACGCTGTCAAAAGATGCCAAATTTTCGACGCTTTCGTGCCTGTTGATGCATGGTGAGATGATTGGGACGAAAAAATGGACTCAGATGAAAATTTTTCGGGTGTGCGAAATTTCGCGCACGCGCCTTTTACTAGTGTTTTCAGCCAAGATGGTCAAAAAACGCGAAATTTTTTACGCTGTCAAAAGATGCCAAATTTTCGACGCTTTCGTGCCTCTTGATGCATGTTGAGATGATTGGGACGAAAAAATGGACTCGGATGAAAATTTTTAGGGTGTGCGAAATTTCGCGCGCGCGCCTTTTACTAGTGTTTTCAGACAAGAAGGTCAAAAACGCGAAATTTTTTATGCTGTCGAAATATGCTAAATTTTTTACGCTTTCGTGCCTGTTGATGCATGGTGAGATGATTGGGATGAAAAAATGGACTCGGATGAAAATTTTTCGGGTGTGCGAAATTTCGCGTGCGCGCCTTTTACTAGTGTTTTCAGCCATGAAGGTCAAAAAATGCGAAATTTTTTGCGTTGTCAAAAGATGCCAAATTTTCGACGCTTTCGTGCCTGTTGATGCATGGTGAGATGATTGGGACGAAAAAATGGACTCGGAACGAAATTTTTCGGTGGTGCGAAATTTCGCGCGCGCGCCTTTTACTGGTGATTTCAGCCAAGAAGGTCAAAAAACGCGAAAATTTTTACGATGTCAAAATATGCCAAATTTTCGACGCTTTCGTGCCTGTTGATGCATGGTGAGATGATTGGGACGAAAAAATGGACTCGGAACGAAATTTTTCGGTGGTGCGAAATTTCGCTGCGCGCGCCTTTTACTGGTGTTTTCAGCCAAAAAGGTCAAAAAACGCGAAATTTTTTACGCTGTCAAAAGATGCCAAATTTTCGACGCTTTCGTGCCTGTTGATGCATGGTGAGATGATTGGGACGAAAAAATGGACTCGGAACGAAATTTTTAGGGTGTGCGAAATTTCGCGCGCGCGCCTTTTACTGGTGTTTTCATCCAAGAAGGTCAAAAAACGCGAAATTTTTTACGCTGTCAAAAGATGCCAAATTTTTGACCCTTTCGTGTCTGTTGATGCATGGTGAGATGATTGGTACGAAAAAATGGACTCAGATGAAAATTTTTCGGGTGTGCGAAATTTCGCGCGCGCGGCTTTTACCGGTGTTTTCAGCCAAGAAGGTCAAAAAACGCGAAATTTTTTACGCTGTCAAAAGATGCCAAATTTTTTACGCTTTCGTTCCTGTTGATGCATGGTGAGATGATTGGGACGAAAAAATGGACTCTGATGAAAATTTTCCGGGGGTGAGAAATTTCGCGCGCGCGCCTTTTACTGGTGTTTTCAGCCAAGAAGGTCAAAACACGCGAAATTTTTTGCGTTGTCAAAGGATGCCAAATTTTCGACGCTTTCGTGCCTGTTGATGCATGGTGAGATGATTGGGACAAAAAAATGGACTCGGAACGAAATTTTCCGGGGTGCAAAATTTCGCGCGCTCGCTTTTACTGGTGTTTTCAGCCAAGAAGGTCAAAAAATGCAAAAATTTTTACGCTGTCAAAAGATGCCAAAATTTCGACGCTTTCGTGCCTGTTGATGCATAGTGAGATGATTGGGACAAAAAAATGGACTCAGATGAAAATTTTTCGGGTGTGCGAAATTTCGCGCGCGCGCCTTTTACTGGTGTTTTCAGCCAAGAAGGTCAAAAAATGCGAAATTTTTTACGCTGTCAAAAGATGCCAAATTTTTTACGCTTTCGTGCCTGTTGATGCATGGTGAGATGATTGGGACGAAAAAATGGACTCTGATGAAAATTTTCCGGGGGTGAGAAATTTCGCGCGCGCGCCTTTTACTGGTGTTTTCAGCCAAGAAGGTCAAAAAACGCGAAATTTTTTGCGTTGTCAATAGATGCCAAATTTTCGACGCTTTCGTGCCTGTTGATGCATGGTGAGATGATTGGGACAAAAAAATGGACTCGGAACGAAATTTTCCGGGGTGCAAAATTTCGCGCGCTCGCTTTTACTGGTGTTTTCAGCCAAGAAGGTCAAAAAATGCAAAAATTTTTACGCTGTCAAAAGATGCCAAATTTTCGACGCTTTCGTGCCTGTTGATGCATAGTGAGATGTTTGGGATGAAAAAATGGACTCGGATGAAAATTTTTCGGGTGTGCGAAATTTCGCGTGCGCACCTTTTACTGGTGTTTTCAGCCATGAAGGTCAAAAAACGCGAAATTTTTTGCGTTGTCAAAAGACGTCAAATTTTCGACGCTTTCGTGCCTGTTGATGCATGGTGAGATGATTGGGACGAAAAAATGGACTCGGAACGAAATATTCCGGTGGTGCGAAATTTCGCGCGCGCGCCTTTTACTGGTGATTTCAGCCAAGAAGGTCAAAAAACGCGAAAATTTTTACGCTGTCAAAATATGCCAAATTTTCGACGCTTTCGTGTCTGTTGATGCATGGTGAGATGATTGGGACGAAAAAATAGACTCGGAACGAAATTTTCCGGGGGTGCAAAATTTCGCGCGCGCGCGCCTTTTACTGGTGTTTTCAGCCAAAAAGGTCAAAAAACGCGAAATTTTTTACGCTGTCAAAAGATGCCAAATTTTCGACGCTTTCGTGCCTGTTGATGCATGGTGAGATGATTGGGACGAAAAAATGGACTCGGAACGAAATTTTTTGGGGGTGCGAAATTTCGCGCGCTCGCTTTTACTGGTGTTTTCAGCCAAGAAGGTCAAAAAACGCAAAATTTTTTACGCTGTCAAAAGATGCCAAATTTTTTACCCTTTCGTGTCTGTTGATGCATGGTGAGATGATTGGGACGAAAAAATGGACTCAGATGAAAATTTTTCGGGTGTGCGAAATTTCGCAGCGCGCGGCTTTTACTGGTGTTTTCAGCCAAGAAGGTCAAAAAACGCGAAATTTTTTACGCTGTCAAAAGATGCCAAATTTTTTACGCTTTCGTTCCTGTTGATGCATGGTGAGATGATTGGGACGAAAAAATGGACTCTGATGAAAATTTTCCGGGGGTGAGAAATTTCGCGCGCACGCCTTTTACTGGTGTTTTCAGCCAAGAAGGTCAAAAAACGCGAAATTTTTTGCGTTGTCAAAAGATGCCAAATTTTCGACGCTTTCGTGCCTGTTGATGCATGGTGAGATGATTGGGACAAAAAAATGGACTCGGAACGAAATTTTCCGGGGTGCAAAATTTCGCGCGCTCGCTTTTACTGGTGTTTTCAGCCAAGAAGGTCAAAAAATGCAAAATTTTTTACGCTGTCAAAAGATGCCAAATTTTCGACGCTTTCGTGCCTGTTGATGCATAGTGAGATGATTGGGATGAAAAAATGGACTCGGATGAAAATTTTTCGGGTGTGCAAAATTTCGCGTGCGCGCCTTTTACTGGTGTTTTCAGCCATGAAGGTCAAAAAACGCGAAATTTTTTGCGTTGTCAAAAGATGCCAAATTTTCGACGCTTTCGTGCCTGTTGATGCATGGTGAGATGATTGGGACGAAAAAATGGACTCGGAACGAAATTTTCCGGTGGTGCGAAATTTCGCGCGCGCGCGCCTTTTACTGGTGATTTCAGCCAAGAAGGTCAAAAAACGCGAAAATTTTTACGCTGTCAAAATATGCCAAATTTTCGACGCTTTCGTGTCTGTTGATGCATGGTGAGATGATTGGGACGAAAAAATAGACTCGGAACGAAATTTTCCGGGGGTGCAAAATTTCGCGCGCGCGCCTTTTACTGGTGTTTTCAGCCAAAAAGGTCAAAAAACGCGAAATTTTTTACGCTGTCAAAAGATGCCAAATTTTCGACGCTTTCGTGCCTGTTGATGCATGGTGAGATGATTGGGACGAAAAAATGGACTCGGAACGAAATTTTTTGGGGGTGCGAAATTTCGCGCGCTCGCTTTTACTGATGTTTTCAGCCAAGAAGGTCAAAAAATGCAAAATTTTTTACGCTGTCAAAAGATGCCAAATTTTTTACCCTTTCGTGTCTGTTGATGCATGGTGAGATGATTGGGACGAAAAAATGGACTCAGATGAAAATTTTTCGGGTGTGCGAAATTTCGCTGCGCGCGGCTTTTACTGGTGTTTTCAAAAAAGAAGGTCAAAAAATGCGAAATTTTTTGCGTTGTCAAAAGATGCCAAATTTTCGACGCTTTCGTGCCTGTTGATGCATGGTGAGATGATTGGGACGAAAAAATGGACTCGGAACGAAATTTTCCGGTGGTGCGAAATTTAGCGCGCGCGCCTTTTACTGGTGATTTCAGCCAAGAAGGTCAAAAAACGCAAAATTTTTAAGCTGTCAAAATATGCCAAATTTTCGACGCTTTCGTGTCTGTTGATGCATGGTGAGATGATTGGGACGAAAAAATAGACTCGGAACGAAATTTTCCGGGGGTGCAAAATTTCGCGCGCGCGCCTTTTACTAGTGTTTTCAGCCAAAAAGGTCAAAAAACGCGAAATTTTTTACGCTGTCAAAAGATGCCAAATTTTTTACCCTTTCGTGTCTGTTGATGCATGGTGAGATGATTGGGACGAAAAAATGGACTCAGATGAAAATTTTTCGGGTGTGCGAAATTTCGCGCGCGCGGCTTTTACTGGTGTTTTCAGCCAAGAAGGTCAAAAAACGCGAAATTTTTTACGCTGTCAAAAGATGCCAAATTTTTTACGCTTTCGTTCCTGTTGATGCATGGTGAGATGATTGGGACGAAAAAATGGACTCTGATGAAAATTTTCCGGGGGTGAGAAATTTCGCGCGCACGCCTTTTACTGGTGTTTTCAGCCAAGAAGGTCAAAAAACGCGAAATTTTTTGCGTTGTCAAAAGATGCCAAATTTTCGACGCTTTCGTGCCTGTTGATGCATGGTGAGATGATTGGGAAAAAAAAATGGACTCGGAACGAAATTTTCTGGGGTGCAAAATTTCGCGCGCTCGCTTTTACTGTTGTTTTTAGCCAAGAAGGTCAAAAAATGCAAAATTTTTTACGCTGTCAAAAGATGCCAAATTTTCGACGCTTTCGTGCCTGTTGATGCATAGTGAGATGATTGGGATGAAAAAATGGACTCGGATGAAAATTTTTCGGGTGTGCGAAATTTCGCGTGCGCGCCTTTTACTGGTGTTTTCAGCCATGAAGGTCAAAAAACGCGAAATTTTTTGCGTTGTCAAAAGATGCCAAATTTTCGACGCTTTCGTGCCTGTTGATGCATGGTGAGATGATTGGGACGAAAAAATGGACTCGGAACGAAATTTTCCGGTGGTGCGAAATTTCGCGCGCGCGCCTTTTACTGGTGATTTCAGCCAAGAAGGTCAAAAAACGCAAAATTTTTTACGCTGTCAAAAGATGCCAAATTTTTTACCCTTTCGTGTCTGTTGATGCATGGTGAGATGATTGGGACGAAAAAATGGACTCAGATGAAAATTTTTCGGGTGTGCGAAATTTCGCGCGCGCGGCTTTTACTGGTGTTTTCAGCCAAGAAGGTCAAAAAACGCGAAATTTTTTACGCTGTCAAAAGATGCCAAATTTTTTACGCTTTCGTTCCTGTTGATGCATGGTGAGATGATTGGGACGAAAAAATGGACTCTGATGAAAATTTTCCGGGGGTGAGAAATTTCGCGCGCGCGCCTTTTACTGGTGTTTTCAGCCAAGAAGGTCAAAAAACGCGAAATTTTTTGCGTTGTCAAAAGATGCCAAATTGTCGACGCTTTCGTGTCTGTTGATGCATGGTGAGATGATTGGGACAAAAAAATGGACTCGGAACGAAATTTTCCGGGGTGCAAAATTTCGCGCGCTCGCTTTTACTGGTGTTTTCAGCCAAGAAGGTCAAAAAATGCAAAATTTTTTACGCTGTCAAAAGATGCCAAATTTTCGACGCTTTCGTGCCTGTTGATGCATAGTGAGATGATTGGGATGAAAAAATGGACTCGGATGAAAATTTTTCGGGTGTGCGAAATTTCGCGTGCGCGCATTTTACTGGTGTTTTCAGCCATGAAGGTCAAAAAACGCGAAATTTTTTGCGTTGTCAAAAGATGCCAAATTTTCGACGCTTTCGTGCCTGTTGATGCATGGTGAGATGATTGGGACGAAAAAATGGACTCGGAACGAAATTTTCCGGTGGTGCGAAATTTCGCGCGCGCGCCTTTTACTGGTGATTTCAGCCAAGAAGGTCAAAAAACGCGAAAATTTTTACGCTATCAAAATATGCCAAATTTTCAACGCTTTCGTGTCTGTTGATGCACGGTGAGATGATTGGGACGAAAAAATAGACTCGGAACGAAATTTTCCGGGGGTGCAAAATTTCGCGCGCGCGCCTTTTACTGGTGTTTTCAGCCAAAAAGGTCAAAAAACGCGAAATTTTTTACGCTGTCAAAAGATGCCAAATTTTTGACGCTTTCGTGCCTGTTGATGCATGGTGAGATGATTGGGACGAAAAAATGGACTCGGATGAAAATTTTTCGGGTGTGCGAAATTTCGCGTGCGCGCCTTTTACTGGTGTTTTCAGCCATGAAGGTCAAAAAACGCGAAATTTTTTGCGTTGTCAAAAGATGCCAAATTTTCGACGCTTTCGTGCCTGTTGATGCATGGTGAGATGATTGGGACGAAAAAATGGACTCGGAACGAAATTTTTTGGGGGTGGGAAATTTCGCGCGCCCGCTTTTACTGGTGTTTTCAGCCAAGAAGGTCAAAAAACGCAAAATTTTTTACGCTGTCAAAAGATGCCAAATTTTTTACCCTTTCATGTCTGTTGATGCATGGTGAGATGATTGGGACGAGAAAATGGACTCAGATGAAAATTTTTCGGGTGTGCGAAATTTCGCGCGCGCGGCTTTTACTGGTGTTTTCAAAAAAGAAGGTCAAAAAATGCGAAATTTTTTGCGTTGTCAAAAGATGCCAAATTTTCGACGCTTTCATGCCTGTTGATGCATGGTGAGATGATTGGGACGAAAAAATGGACTCGGATGAAAATTTTTCGGGTGTGCGAAATTTCGCGCGCGCGCCTTTTACTGGTGTTTTCAACCATGAAGGTAAAAAAATGCGAAATTTTTTGCGTTGTCAAAAGATGCCAAATTTTCGACGCTTTCGTGCCTGTTGATGCTTGGTGAGATGATTGGGACGAAAAAATGGACTCGGAACGAAATTTTCCGGTGGTGCGAAATTTCGCGCGCGCGCCTTTTACTGGTGTTTTCAGCCAAGAAGGTCAAAAAACGCGAAAATTTTTACGCTGTCAAAATATGCCAAATTTTCGACGCTTTCGTGTCTGTTGATGCATCGTGAGATGATTGGGACGAAAAAATAGACTCGGAACGAAATTTTCCGGGGGTGCAAAATTTCGCGCGCGCGCCTTTTATTGGTGTTTTCAGCCAAAAAGGTCAAAAAACGCGAAATTTTTGCGCTGTCAAAAGATGCCAAATTTTTTACGCTTTCGTGCCTGTTGATGCATGGTGAGATGATTGGGACGAAAAAATGGACTCGGATGAAAATTTTCTGGGGGTGCGAAATTTCGCGCGCGCGCCTTTTACTGGTGTTTTCAAAAAAGAAGGTCAAAAAATGCGAAATTTTTTGCACTATCAAAAGATGCTAAATTTTTGACGCTTTCGTGTCTGTTGATGCATGGTGAGATGACTGGGACAAAAAATAGACTCGGAACGAAATTTTTCGGGGGTGCGAAATTTCGCTTGCTCTCTTTTACTGGTGTTTTCAGCCAAGAAGGTCAAAAAATGCAAAATTTTTTACGCTGTCAAAAGATGCCTAATTTTTTACGCTTTCGTGTCTGTTGATGCATGGTGAGATGATTGGGACGAAAAAATAGACTCGGATGAAAATTTTTCGGGTGTGCGAAATTTCGCGCGCGCGGCTTTTACTGGTGTTTTCAGCCATGAGTGTCAAAAAACGCCAAATTTTTTGCGTTGTCAAAAGATGCCAAATTTTCGACGCTTTCGTGCCTGTTGATGCATGGTGAGGTGATTGGGACGAAAAAATGGACTCGGATCAAAATTTTTCGGTGGTTCGAAATTTTGCGCACGCGCCTTTTACTAGTGTTTTCAGCCAAGAAGGTCAAAAAAATGCGAAATTTTTTACGCTGTCAAAATATTCCAAATTTTCGACGCTTTCGTGCCTCTTGATGCTTGATGAGGTGATTGGGATGAAAAAATGGACTCGGATGAAAATTTTTAGGGTGTGCGAAATTTCGCGCACGCGACTTTTACTGGTGTTTTCAGCCAAGAAGGTCAAAAAACGCGAAATTTTTTGCGCTGTCAAAAGATGCCAAATTTTCGATGCTTTCATGCCTGTTGTTTCATGGTGAGATGATTGGGATGAAAAAATGGACTCGGAATGAAATTTTCCGGGGGTGCGATATTTCGTGTGCCCGCCTTTTACTAGTGTTTTTAGCCAAGAAGGTAAAAAAATGCGAAATTTTTTACGCTGTCAAAATATGCCAAATATTCGACGCTTTCATGCCTGTTGATGCATGGTGAGATGATTGGGACGAAAAAATGGACTCGGATGAAAATTTTTAGGGTGTGCGAAATTTCGCGCGCGCGCCTTTTACTGGTGTTTTCAGCCAAGAAGGTCAAAAAATGCGAAATTTTTTACGCTGTCAAAATATGCTAAATTTTCGACGCTTTCGTGTCTGTTGATGCATGGTGAGATGATTGGGACAAAAAAATGACCTCGGATGAAAATTTTTCGGGTGTGCGAAATTTCGCGAGCGCGCAACTGGTGTTTTCAACCAAGATGGTCAAAAAATGCGAAATTTTTTACGTTGTCAAAAGATGCCAATTTTTTTACGCTTTCACGCATGTTGATGCATGGTGAGATGATTGGGACGAAAAAATGGACTCGGATGAAAATTTTCCGGGGGTGAGAAATTTTGCGCGCGCGCCTTTTACTGGTGTTTTCAGCCAAGTAGTTCAAAAAATGCGAAATTTTTTGCGCTGTCAAAATATGCTAAATTTTCGACGCTTTCGTGCCTGTTGATGCTTGGTGAGATGATTGGGATGAAAAAATGGACTCGGATGAAAACTTTTAGGGTGTGCGAAATTTCGCGCGCGCGCCTTTTACTGGTGTTTTCAGCCAAGAAGGTCAAAAAATGCGAAATTTTTTGCGCTGTCAAAAGATGCCAAATTTTCGACGCTTTCGTGCCTGTTGATGCATGGTGAGATGATTGGGACGAAAAAATGGACTCGGAACGAAATTTTCCCTGGGTGCGAAATTTCGCGCGCGCGCCTTTTGCTGGTGTTTTCAGCCAAGAAGGTCAAAAAATGCGAAATTTTTTATGCTGTCAAAATATGCCAAATTTTCGATGCTTTCGTGCCTGTTGATGCATGGTGAGATGATTGGGACAAAAAAATGGACTCGGATGAAAATTTTTAGGGTGTGCGAAATTTCGCGCGCGCGCCTTTTACTAGTGTTTTCATCCAAGAAGGTCAAAAAACGCGAAATTTTTTACGCTGTCAAAATATGCCAAATTTTCGACGCTTTCGTGCCTGTTGATGCATGGTGAGATGATTGGGACGAAAAAATGGACTCGAAACAAAATTTTCCGGTGGTTCGAAATTTTGCGCGCGCGCCTTTTACTGGTGTTTTCAGCCAAGAAGGTCAAAAAACACGAAATTTTTTATGCTGTCAAAATATGCCAAATTTTCGACGCTTTCATGCCTGTTGATGCATGGTGAGATGATTGGGACGAAAAAATGGACTCGGATGAAAATTTTCCGGGGGTGCGAAATTTCGCGCGCGCGCCTTTTACTGGTGTTTTCAAAAAAGAAGGTCAAAAAATGCGAAATTTTTTGCGCTGTCAAAAGTTGCCAAAATTTTGACGCTTTCGTGTCTGTTGATGCATGGTGAGATGATTGGGACGAAAAAATGGACTCAGATGAAAATTTTTCGGGTGTGCGAAATTTCGCGCGCGCGCCTTTTACTGGTGTTTTCAGCCAAGATGGTCAAAAAATGCGAAATTTTTTACGCTGTCAAAAGATGCCAAATTTTTTACGCTTTCGTGTCTGTTGATGCATGGTGAGATGATTGGGACGAAAAATGGACTCGGATGAAAATTTTTTGGGGGTGCGAAATTTCGCGCGCGCGCCTTTTACTGGTGTTTTCAAAAAAGAAGGTCAAAAAATGCGAAATTTTTTGCGCTATCAAAAGATGCCAAATTTTTGACGCTTTAGTGTCTGTTGATGCATGGTGAGATGACTGGGACGAAAAAATAGACTAGGAACGAAATTTTTCGGGGGTGCGAAATTTCGCTTGCTCGCTTTTACTGGTGTTTTCAGCCAAGAAGGTCAAAAAATGCAAAATTTTTTACGCTGTCAAAAGATGCCAAATTTTTTACGCTTTCGTGTCTGTTGATGTATGGCGAGATGATTGGGACGAAAAAATGGACTCGGATGAAAATTTTTCGGGTGTGCGAAATTTCGCGCGCGCGGCTTTTACTGGTGTTTTCAGCCATGAGTGTCAAAAAATGCGAAATTTTTTGCGTTGTCAAAAGATGCCAAATTTTCGACGCTTTCGTGCCTGTTGATGCATGGTGAGGTGATTGGGACGAAAAAATGGACTCGGAACAAAATTTTCCGGTGGTTCGAAATTTTGCACACGCGCCTTTTACTAGTGTTTTCAGCCAAGAAGGTCAAAAAACGCGAAATTTTTTATGCTGTCAAAATATGCCAAATTTTCGACGCTTTCGTGCCTGTTGATGATTGATGAGGTGATTAGGATGAAAAAATGGACTCGGATGAAAATTTTTAGGGTGTGCGAAATTTCGCGGCGCGCGACTTTTACTGGTGTTTTCAGCCAAGAAGGTCAAAAAACGCGAAATTTTTTGCGCTGTCAAAAGATGCCAAATTTTCGATGCTTTCGTGCCTGTTGTTTCATGGTGAGATGATTGGGACAAAAAAATGGACTCGGAACAAAATTTTCCGGGGGTGCGAAATTTCGTGTGCGCGCCTTTTACTGGTGTTTTTAGCCAAGAAGGTAAAAAAATGCAAAATTTTTTACGCTGTCAAAATATGCCAAATATTCGACGCTTTCGTGCTTGTTGATGCATGGTGAGATGATTGGGACGAAAAAATGGACTCGGATGAAAATTTTTATTGTGTGCGAAATTTCGCGCGCGCGCCTTTTACTGGTGTTTTCAGCCAAGAAGGTAAAAAAATGCGAAATTTTTTACGCTATCAAAATAAGCTAAATTTTCGACGCTTTCGTGCCTGTTGATTCTTGGTGAGATGATTGGGACGAAAAAATGGACTCGAAACGAAATTTTTCGGGGGTGCGAAATTTCGCGAGCTCGCTTTTACTGGTGTTTTCAGCCAAGAAGGTCAAAAAATGCAAAATTTTTTACGCTATCAAAAGATTCCAAATTTTTTACCCTTTCGTGTCTGTTGAAGCATGATGAGATGATTGGGACGAAAAAATGGACTCGGATGAAAATTTTTAGGGTGTGCGAAATTTCGCGCGCGCGACTTTTACTAGTGTTTTCAGCCAAGAAGGTCATAAAACGCGAAATTTTTTTCGCTGTCAAAAGATGCCAAATTTTCGACGCTTTCGTGCCTGTTGTTGAATGGTGAGATGATTGGGACGAAAAAATGGACTCAGAACGAAATTTTCCGGGGGTGCAAAATTTCGCGTGCGCGCCTTTTACTGGTGTTTTCAGCCAAGAAGGTAAAAAAATGCGAAATTTTTTACTCTGTCAAAATATGCCAAATTTTTGACGCTTTCATGCCTGTTGATGCATGGTGAGATGATTGGGATGAAAAAATGGACTCGGATGAAAATTTTTAGGGTGTGCGAATTTTCGCACGCGCGCCTTTTACTGGTGTTTTCAGCCAAGATGGTCAAAAAATGCGAAATTTTTTACGCTGTCAAAAGATGCCAAATTTTCGACGCTTTCGTTCTTGTTGATGCATGGTGAGATGATTGGGACGAAAAAATGGACTCGGATGAAAATTTTTCGGGTGTGCGAAATTTCGCGCGCGCGCCTTTTACTGGTGTTTTCAGCCAAGAAGGTAAAAAAATGCGAAATTTTTTACGCTGTCAAAAGATGCCAAATTTTTTACGCTTTCGTGCCTGTTGATGCATGGTGAGATTATTGGGACGAAAAAATGGATTCGGATGAAAATTTTCCGAGGATGAGAAATTTCGCGCGCGCGCTTTTTACTGGTGTTTTCTGCCAAGAAGGTCAAGAAATGCGAAATTTTTTGCGCTGTCAAAAGATGCCAAATTTTCGACGCTTTCGTGCCTGTTGATGCTTGGTGAGATGATTGGGACGAAAAAATGGACTCGGATAAAAATTTTTCGGGGGTGCGAAATTTCGCGCGGTCGCTTTTACTGATGTTTTCAGCCAAGATGGTCAAAAAATGTGAAATTTTTTACGCTGTCAAAAGATGCCAAATTTTTTATGCTTTCGTGTCTGTTGATGCATGATGAGATGATTGGGACGAAAAAATGGACTCGGATGAAAATTTTTCGGGTGTGTGAAATTTCGCGCGCGCAGCTTTTACTGGTGTTTTCAGCCATGAAGGTCAAAAAATGCGAAATTTTTTGCGTTGTCAAAAGATGCCAAATTTTCGACGCTTTCGTGCCTGTTGTTGCATGGTGAGATGATTGGGACGAAAAAATGGACTCGGAACGAAATTTTCCGGGTGTGCGAAATTTCGCGCGCGCGCCTTTTACTCGTGTTTTCAGCCATGAAGGTCAAAAAACGGAAAATTTTTTGCATTGTCAAAAGATGCCAAATTTTCGACGCTTTCGTGCCTGTTGATGCATGGTGAGATGATTGGGACGAAAAAATGGACTCGGAACAAAATTTTCCGGTGGTTCGAAATTTCGTACACCCGAAAAATTTTCATCCGAGTCCATTTTTTTGTCCCAAACATCTCACCATGCATCAACAGGAACGAAAGCGTCAAAAATTTGGCATATTTTGACAGCGTAAAAAATTTCGCATTTTTTGACCTTCTTGGCTGAAAACACCAGTAAAAGGTGCGCGCACGAAATTTCGAACCACCGGAAAATTTTTAGGATGGTGAGATGATTGGGACGAAAAAATAGACTCGGATGAAAATTTTTAGGGTGTGCAAAATTTCGCGCGCGCGCCTTTTACTGGTGTTTTCAGATAAGAAGGTCAAAAAATGCGAAAGTTTTTACGCTGTCAAAATATGCTAAATTTTCGACGCTTTCGTGCCTGTTGATGCATGGTGAGATGATTGGGACGAAAAAATGGACTCGAATGAAAATTTTTAGGGTGTGCGAAATTTCGCGCGCGCGCCTTTTACTGGTGTTTTCAGCCAAGATGGTAAAAAAATGCGAAATTTTTTACGCTGTCAAAAGATGCCAAATTTTCGACGCTTTCGTTCCTGTTGATGCATGGTGAGATGATTGGGACGAAAAAATGGACTCGGATGAAAATTTTTCGGGTGTGCGAAATTTCTCGCGCGCGCCTTTTACTAGTGTTTTCAGCCAAGAAGGTTAAAAAACGTGAAATTTTTTACGCTTTCGTGCCTGTTGATGCATTGTGAGA
Source organism: Pontederia crassipes (assembly GCA_030549335.1). NCBI lineage: Eukaryota > Viridiplantae > Streptophyta > Magnoliopsida > Commelinales > Pontederiaceae > Pontederia > Pontederia crassipes. Next base: position 9,206,221 of record JAUKPH010000020.1, on the reverse strand, counting down.
TGATTGGGACGAAAAAATGGACTCGGATGAAAATTTTCCGGGGGTGCGAAATTTCGCGCGCGCGCCTTTTACTGGTGTTTTCAGCCAAGAAGGTCAAAAAACGCGAAATTTTTTGCGCTGTCAAAAGATGCCAAATTTTCGACGCTTTCGTGCCTGTTGATGCATGGTGAGATGATTGGGACAAAAAAATGGACTCGGAACAAAATTTTCCGGGGTGCGAAATTTCGTGCGCTCGCTTTTACTAGTGTTTTCAGCCAAGAAGGTAAAAAAATGTGAAATTTTTTACGCTGTCAAAATATGCCAAATTTTCGACGCTTTCGTGCCTGTTGATGCATGGTGAGATGATTGGGACGAAAAAATGGACTCGGATGAAAATTTTTAGGGTGTGCGAAATTTCGCGCGCGCGCCTTTTACTGGTGTTTTCAGCCAAGAAGGTCAAAAAATGCGAAATTTTTTACGCTGTCAAAATATGCTAAATTTTTGACGCTTTCGCACCTGTTGATGCATGGTGAGATGATTGGGACGAAAAAATGGACTCGGATGAAAATTTTCCGGGGGTGCGAAATTTCGCGTGCGCGCCTTTTATTGGTGTTTTCAGCCAAGAAGGTAAAAAAACGCGAAATTTTTACGCTGTCAAAATATGCCAAATTTTCGACGCTTTCGTGCCTGTTGATGCTTGATGAGATGATTGGGATGAAAAAATGGACTCGGATGAAAATTTTTAGGGTGTGCGAAATTTCGCGCGCGCGACTTTTACTGTTGTTTTCAGCCAAGAAGGTCAAAAAACGTGAAATTTTTTGCGCTGTCAAAAGATGCCAAATTTTCGACGCTTTCGTGCCTGTTGATGCATGGTGAGATGATTGGGACGAAAAAATGGACTCGGAACGAAATTTTCCGGGGGTGCGAAATTTCGCGTGCCCACCTTTTACTGGTGTTTTCAGCCAAGAAGGTAAAAAAACGCGAAATTTTTTACGCTGTCAAAAGATGCCAAATTTTTTACGCTTTCGTGCCTGTTGATACATGGTGAGATGATTGGGACGAAAAAACGGACTCGGATGAAAATTTTTAGGGTGTGCAAAATTTCGCCCGCGCGCCTTTTACTAGTGTTTTCAGACAAGAAGGTCAAAAAATGCGAAATTTTTTAAGCTGTCAAAATATGCCAAATTTTTGACGCTTTCGTGCCTGTTGATGCTTGATGGGATGATTGGGATGAAAAAATGGACTCGGATGAAAATTTTTAGGGTGTGCGAAATTTTGCGCGCGCGCCTTTTACTGGTGTATTCAGCCAAGAAGGTCAAAAAATGCGAAATTTTTTGCGCTGTCAAAAGATGCCAAATTTTCGACGCTTTCGTGCCTGTTGATGCATGGTGAGATGATTGGGACGAAAAAATGGACTCGGAACGAAATTTTCCGGGGGTGCGAAATTTCGCGTGCGCCTATTACTGGTGTTTTCAGCCAAGAAAGTAAAAAAACGCGAAATTTTTTACGCTGTCCAAATATGCCAAATTTTCGACGATTTCGTGCCTGTTGATGCATGGTGAGATGATTGGGACGAAAAAATGGACTCGGATGAAAATTTTTTGGGTGTGCAAAATTTCGCGCGCGCGCCTTTTACTGGTGTTTTCAGATAAGAAGGTCAAAAAATGCGAAAGTTTTTACGCTGTCAAAATATGCTAAATTTTCGACGCTTTCGTGCCTGTTGATGCATGGTGAGATGATTGGGACGAAAAAATGGACTCGGAACAAAATTTTCCGGGGTGCGAAATTTCGTGCGCTCGCTTTTACTGGTGTTTTCAGCCAAGAAGGTCAAAAAACGTGAAATTTTTTACGCTGTCAAAAGATGCCAAATTTTTTCGTGCCTGTTGATGAAAATTTTTTGGGTGTGCAAAATTTCGCGCGCGCGCCTTTTACTGGTGTTTTCAGATAAGAAGGTCAAAAAATGCGAAAGTTTTTACGCTGTCAAAATATGCTAAATTTTCGACGCTTTCGTGCCTGTTGATGCATGGTGAGATTATTGGGACGAAAAAATGGACTCGGAACGAAATTTTCCGGGGGTGCGAAATTTCGCGCGCGCGCCTTTTACTGGTGTTTTCAGTCAAAAAGGTCAAAAAATGCGAAATTTTTTGCGCTGTCAAAAGATGCCAAATTTTCGACGCTTTCGTGCCTGTTGATGCATGGTGAGATGATTGGGACGAAAAAATGGACTCGGAACGAAATTTTCCGGGGGTGCAAAATTTTGCGCGCTCGCTTTAATCGGTGTTTTCAGCCAAGAAGGTCAAAAAATGCAAAAAATTTTACGCTGTCAAAAGATGCCAAATTTTTTACGCTTTCGTGTCTGTTGATGCATGGTGAGATGATTGGGACGAAAAAATGGACTCGGATGAAAATTTTTAAGGTGTGCGAAATTTCGCGCGCGCGCTTTTACTTGTGTTTTCAGCCAAGACGGTCAAAAAACACGAAATTTTTTACGCTGTCAAAATATGCTAAATTTTTGACGCTTTCGTGCCTGTTGATGCATGGTGAGATGATTGGGACGAAAAAATGGACTCGGATGAAAATTTTCTGGGGGTGCGAAATTTCGCGTGCGCGCCTTTTACTGGTGTTTTCAGCCAAGAAGGTAAAAAAACGCGAAATTTTTTACGCTGTCAAAATATGCCAAATTTTCTACGCTTTCGTGCCTGTTGATGCTTGATGAGATGATTGGGATGAAAAAATGGAATCGGATGAAAATTTTTAGGGTGTGCGAAATTTCGCGCGCGCGACTTTCACTAGTTTTTTCAGCCAAGAAGGTCAAAAAATGCGAAATTTTTTGCGCTGTCAAAAGATGCCAAATTTTCGACGCTTTCGTGCCTGTTGATGCATGGTGAGATGATTGGGACGAAAAAATGGACTCGGAACGAAATTTTCCGGGGGTGCGAAATTTCGCGTGCGCGCCTTTTACTGGTGTTTTCAGCCAAGAAGGTAAAAAAACGCGAAATTTTTTACGCTATCAAAATATGCCAAATTTTCGACGCTTTCGTGCCTGTTGATGCATGGTGAGAAGATTGGGACGAAAAAATGGACTCGGATGAAAATTTTTCGGGTGTGCGAAATTTCGCGCGCGCGCCTTTTACTGGTGTTTTCAGCAAAGAAGGTCAAAAAATGCGAAATTTTTTGCGCTGTCAAAAGATGCCAAATTTTTGTCACTTTCGTGCCTGTTGATGCATGGTGAGATGATTGGGACAAAAAAATGGACTCGGTACGAAATTTTCCGGGGTGCGAAATTTCGTGCGCTCGCTTTTACTGGTGTTTTCAGCCAAAAAGGTCAAAAAACGCAAAATTTTTTACGCTGTCAAAAGGTGCCAAATTTTCGACGCTTTCGTGCCTGTTGATGCATGGTGAAATGATTGGGACGAAAAAATGGTCTCGGAACAAAATTTTCCGGGGGTGCGAAATTTCGCGCGCGCGCCTGTTACTGGTGTTTTCAGTCAAAAAGGTCAAAAAATGCGAAATTTTTTGCGCTGTCAAAAGATGCCAGATTTTCGACGCTTTCGTGCCTGTTGATGCATGGTGAGATGATTGGGACGAAAAAATGGACTCGGAACGAAATTTTCCGGGGGTGCAAAATTTCGCGTGCACGCCTTTTACTGGTGTTTTCAGCCAAGAAGGTCAAAAAACGCGAAATTTTTTGCGCTATCAAAAGATGCCAAATTTTTTATGCTTTCGTGTTTGTTGATGCATGGTGAGATGATTGGGACGAAAAAATGGACTCGGAACGAAATTTTCCGGGGGTGCAAAATTTCGCGCGCTCGCTTTTACCGGTGTTTTCAGCCAAGAAGGTCAAAAAATGCAAAAAATTTTACGCTGTCAAAAGATGCCAAATTTTTTACGCTTTCATGTCTGTTGATGCATGGTGAGATGATTGGGACCAAAAAATAGACTCGGATGAAAATTTTTAGGGTGTGCGAAATTTCGCGCGCGCGCCTTTTACTGGTGTTTTCAGCCAAGAAGGTCAAAAAATGCAAAATTTTTTACGCTGTCAAAAGATGCCAAATTTTTTACGCTTTCGTGTCTGTTGATGCATGGTGAGATGATTGGGACGAAAAAATGCACTCGGATGAAAATTTTTAGGGTGTGCGAAATTTCGCGTGCGCGCCTTTTACTGGTGTTTTCAGCCAAGAAGGTAAAAAAACGCGAAATTTTTTACGCTGTCAAAATATGCTAAATTTTTTACGCTTTCGTGCCTGTTGATGCATGGTGAGATGATTGGGATGAAAAAATGGACTCGGATGAAAATTTTTAGGGTGTGCGAAATTTCGCGCGCGCGACTTTTACTGTTGTTTTCAGCCAAGAAGGTCAAAAAACGTGAAATTTTTTGCGCTGTCAAAAGATGCCAAATTTTCGACGCTTTCGTGCCTGTTGATGCATGGTGAGATGATTGGGACGAAAAAATGGACTCGGAACGAAATTTTCCGGGGTGCGAAATTTCGCGTGCCCGCCTTTTACTGGTGTTTTCAGCCAAGAAGGTAAAAAAATGCGAAATTTTTTACGCTGTCAAAATATGCCAAATTTTCGACGCTTTCGTGCCTGTTGATGCTTGGTGAGATGATTGGGACGAAAAAACGGACTCGGATGAAAATTTTTAGGGTGTGCAAAATTTCGCCCACGCGCCTTTTACTGGTGTTTTCAGACAAGAAGGTCAAAAAATGCGAAATTTTTTACGCTGTCAAAATATGCTAAATTTTCGACGCTTTCATGCCTGATGATGCATGGTGAGATGATTGGGACGAAAAAATGGACTCGGAACGAAATTTTCCGGGGGTGCGAAATTTCGCGCGTGCGCCTTTTACTGGAGTTTTCAGCCAAGAAGGTCAAAAAATGCGAAATTTTTTGCACTGTCAAAAGATGCCAAATTTTCGACGCTTTCGTGCCTGTTGATGCATGGTGAGATGATTGGGACGAAAAAATGGACTCGGAACGAAATTTTCCGGGGTGCGAAATTTCGTGCGCTCGCTTTTACTGGTGTTTTCAGCCAAGAAGGTCAAAAAATGCAAAATTTTTTACGCTGTCAAAAGATGCCAAATTTTTTTCGTGCCTGTTGATGCATGGTGAGATGATTGGGACGAAAAAATGGACTCGGAACGAAATTTTCCGGGGGTGCAAAATTTCGCGCGCGCGCTTTTACCGGTGTTTTCAGCCAAGAAGGTCAAAAAATGCAAAAAATTTTACGCTGTCAAAAGATGCCAAATTTTTTACGCTTTCATGTCTGTTGATGCATGGTGAGATGATTGGGACCAAAAAATAGACTCGGATGAAAATTTTTAGGGTGTGCGAAATTTCGCGCGCGCGCCTTTTACTGGTGTTTTCAGCCAAGAAGGTCAAAAAATGCAAAATTTTTTACGCTGTCAAAAGATGCCAAATTTTTTATGCTTTCGTGTCTGTTGATGCATGGTGAGATGATTGCGACGAAAAAATGCACTCGGATGAAAATTTTTAGGGAGTGCGAAATTTCGCGTGCGCGCCTTTTACTGGTGTTTTCAGCCAAGAAGGTAAAAAAACGCGAAATTTTTTACGCTGTCAAAATATGCTAAATTTTTTACGCTTTCGTGCCTGTTGATGCATGGTGAGATGATTGGGATGAAAAAATGGACTCGGATGAAAATTTTTAAGGTGTGCGAAATTTTGCGTGCGCGCCTTTTACTGGTGTTTTCAGCCAAGACGGTCAAAAAATGCAAAATTTTTTACGCTGTCAAAAGATGCCAAATTTTTTACGCTTTCGTGCCTGTTGATGCATGGTGAGATGATTGGGACGAAAAAATGGACTCGGATGAAAATTTTTAGGGGGTGCGAAATTTCGCGTGCGCGCCTTTTACTGGTGTTTTCAGCCAAGAAGGTCAAAAAACGCGAAATTTTTTACGCTGTCAAAATATGCTAAATTTTCGACGCTTTCGTGCCTGTTGATGCATGGTGAGATGATTGGGACGAAAAAATGGACTCAGATGAAAATTTTTAGGGTGTGCGAAATTTCGCGCGCGCGACTTTTACTGTTGTTTTCAGCCAAGAAGGTCAAAAAACGTGAAATTTTTTACGCTGTCAATAGATGCCAAATTTTCGACGCTTTCGTGCCTGTTGATGCATGGTGAGATGATTGGGACGAAAAAATGGACTCGGAACGAAATTTTCCGGGGTGCGACATTTCGCGCGCGCGACTTTTACTGTTGTTTTCAGCCAAGAAGGTAAAAAAATGCGAAATTTTTTGCGCTGTCAAAATATGCCAAATTTTCGACGCTTTCGTGCCTGTTGATGCATGGTGAGATGATTGGGACGAAAAAACGGACTCGGATGAAAATTTTTAGGGTGTGCAAAATTTCGCCCGCGCGCCATTTACTGGTGTTTTCAGACAAGAAGGTCAAAAAATGCGAAATTTTTTACGCTGTCAAAATATGCTAAATTTTCGACGCTTTCATGCCTGTTGATGCATGGTGAGATGATTGGGACGAAAAAATGGACTCGGAACGAAATTTTCCGGGGGTGCGAAATTTCGCGCGCGCGCCTTTTACTGGTGTTCTCAGCCAAGAAGGTCAAAAAATGCGAAATTTTTTGCACTGTCAAAAGATGCCAAATTTTCGACGCTTTCGTGCCTGTTGATGCATGGTGAGATGATTGGGACGAAAAAAAGGACTCGGAACGAAATTTTCCGGGGTGCGAAATTTCGTGCGCTCGCTTTTACTGGTGTTTTCAGCCAAGAAGGTCAAAAAATGCAAAATTTTTTACGCTGTCAAAAGATGCCAAATTTTTTTCGTGCCTGTTGATGCATGGTGAGATGATTGGGACGAAAAAATGGACTCGGAACGAAATTTTCCGGGGGTGCAAAATTTCGCGCGCGCGCCTTTTACTGGAGTTTTCAGTCAAAAAGGTCAAAAAATGCGAAATTTTTTGCGCTGTCAAAAGATGCCAAATTTTCGACGCTTTCGTGCCTGTTGATGCATGGTGAGATGATTGGGACGAAAAAATGGACTCGGAACGAAATTTTCCGGGGGTGCAAAATTTTGCGCGCTCGCTTTAATCGGTGTTTTCAGCCAAGAAGGTCAAAAAATGCAAAAAATTTTACGCTGTCAAAAGATGCCAAATTTTTTACGCTTTCGTGTCTGTTGATGCATGGTGAGATGATTGGGACGAAAAAATGGACTCGGATGAAAATTTTTAAGGTGTGCGAAATTTCGCGCGCGCGCTTTTACTTGTGTTTTCAGCCAAGACGGTCAAAAAACACGAAATTTTTTACGCTGTCAAAATATGCTAAATTTTTGACGCTTTCGTGCCTGTTGATGCATGGTGAGATGATTGGGACGAAAAAATGGACTCGGATGAAAATTTTCTGGGGGTGCGAAATTTCGTGTGCGCGCCTTTTACTGGTTTTTTCAGCCAAGAAGTCAAAAAATGCGAAATTTTTTGCGCTGTCAAACGATGCCAAATTTTCGACGCTTTCGTGCCTGTTGATGCATGGTGAGATGATTGGGGCGAAAAAATGGACTCGGAACGAAATTTTCCGGGGGTGCGAAATTTCGCGTGCCCGCCTTTTACTGGTGTTTTCAGCCAAGAAGGTAAAAAAACGCGAAATTTTTTACGCTGTCAAAATATGCCAAATTTTCGACGCTTTCGTGCCTGTTGATGCATGGTGAGATGATTGGGACGAAAAAATGGACTCGGATGAAAATTTTTAGGGTGTGCAAAATTTCGCGCGCGCGCCTTTTACTGGTGTTTTCAGACAAGAAGGTCAATAAATGCGAAAGTTTTTACGCTGTCAAAATATGCTAAATTTTCGACGCTTTCATGCCTGTTGATGCATGGTGAGATGATTGGGACGAAAAAATGGACTCGAATGAAAATTTTTAGGGTGTGCGAAATTTCGCGCGCGCGCTTTTTACTAGTGTTTTCAGCCAAGAAGGTCAAAAAACGCGAAATTTTTTACGCTGTCAAAAGATGCCAAATTTTCGACGCTTTCGTTCTTGTTGATGCATGGTGAGATGATTGGGACGAAATAATGGACTCGGATGAAAATTTTTCGGGTGTGCGAAATTTCTCGCGCGCGTCTTTTACTAGTGTTTTCAGCCAAGAAGGTTAAAAAACGTGAAATTTTTTACGCTTTCGTGCCTGTTGATGCATGGTGAGATGATTGGGACGAAGAAATGGACTCGGATGAAAATTTTCCGGGGGTGCGAAATTTCGCACGCGCGCCTTTTACTGGTGTTTTAAGCCAAGAAGGTCAAAAAATGCGAAATTTTTTGCGCTGTCAAAAGATGCCAAATTTTCGACGCTTTCGTGCCTGTTGATGCATGGTGAGATGATTGGGACAAAAAAATGGACTCGGAACGAAATTTTCCGGGGTGCGAAATTTCGTGCGCTCGCTTTTACTGGTGTTTTCAGCCAAGAAGGTCAAAAAACGCAAAATTTTTTACGCTGTCAAAAGGTGCCAAATTTTCGACGCCTTCATGCCTGTTGATGCATAATGAAATGATATTGGGACGAAAAAATGGACTCGGAACAAAATTTTCCGGGGGTGCGAAATTTCGCGCGCGCGCCTTTTACTGGTGTTTTCAGTCAAAAAGGTCAAAAAATGTGAAATTTTTTGCGCTGTCAAAAGATGCCAAATTTTCGACGCTTTCGTGCCTGTTGATGCATGGTGAGATGATTGGGACGAAAAAATGGACTCGGAACGAAATTTTTCGGGGGTGCAAAATTTCGCGTGCACGCCTTTTACTGGTGTTTTCAGCCAAGAAGGTCAAAAAACGCGAAATTTATTGCGCTATCAAAAGATGCCAAATTTTTTATGCTTTCGTGTTTGTTGATGCATGGTGAGATGATTGGGACGAAAAAATGGACTCGGAACGAAATTTTCCGGGGGTGCAAAATTTCGCGCGCTCGCTTTTACCGGTGTTTTCAGCCAAGAAGGTCAAAAAATGCAAAAAATTTTACGCTGTCAAAAGATGCCAAATTTTTTACGCTTTCGTGTCTGTTGATGCATGGTGAGATGATTGGGACGAAAAAATGGACTCGGATGAAAATTTTTCGGGTGTGCGAAATTTCGCGCGCGCGCCTTTTACTGGTGTTTTCAGCCAAGAAGGTCAAAAAATGCGAAATTTTTTACGCTGTCAAAACATGCCAAATTTTTTACGCTTTCGTGCCTGTTGATGCTTGATGAGATGATTGGGATGAAAAAATGGACTCGGATGAAAATTTTTAGGGTGTGCGAAATTTCGCTGCGCGCGACTTTTACTGGTGTTTTCAGCCAAGAAGGTCAAAAAACGCGAAATTTTTTGCGCTGTCAAAAGATGCCAAATTTTTGACGCTTTCGTGCCTGTTGATGCATGGTGAGATGATTGGGATGAAAAAATGGACTCGGAACGAAATTTTCCGGGGGTGCGAAATTTCGCGCGCGCGCCTTTTACTAGTGTTTTCAGCCAAGAAGGTAATAAAACGCGAAATTTTTTACGCTGTCAAAATATGCCAAATTTTCGACGCTTTCGTGCCTATTGATGCATGGTGAGATGATTGGGACGAAAAAATGGACTCGGATGAAAATTTTTAGGGTGTGCGAAATTTCGCGCGCGCGCCTTTTACTGGTGTTTTCAGACAAGCAGGTCAAAAAACGCGAAATTTTTTACGCGGTCAAAATATGCCAAATTTTCGACGCTTTCGTGCCTGTTGCTGCATGGTGAGATGATTGGGACGAAAAAATGGACTCGGATGAAAATTTTTAGGGTGTGCGAAATTTTGCGCGCGCGCCTTTTACTGGTGTTTTCAGCCAAGAAGGTCAAAAAATGCAAAATTTTTTACGCTGTCAAAAGATGCCAAATTTTTTACGCTTTCGTGTCTGTTGATGCATGGTGAGATGATTGGGACGAAAAAATGGACTCGGATGAAAATTTTTAGGGTGTGCGAAATTTCGCGCGCGCGCCTTTTACTGGTGTTTTCAGCCAAGAAGGTCAAAAAATGCGAAATTTTTTACGCTGTCAAAATATGCTAAATTTTTTACGCTTTCGTGCCTGTTGATGCATGGTGAGATGATTGGGATGAAAAAATGGACTCGGATGAAAATTTTTAAGGTGTGCGAAATTTCGCGTGCGCACCTTTTACTGGTGTTTTCAGCCAAGACGGTCAAAAAATGCAAAATTTTTTACGCTGTCAAAAGATGCCAATTTTTTTACGCTTTCGTGCCTGTTGATGCATGGTGAGATGATTGGGACGAAAAAATGGACTCGGATGAAAATTTTCCGGGGGTGCGAAATTTCGCACGCGCGCCTTTTACTGGTGTTTTAAGCCAAGAAGGTCAAAAAATGCGAAATTTTTTGCGCTGTCAAAAGATGCCAAATTTTCGACGCTTTCGTGCCTGTTGATGCATGGTGAGATGATTGGGACGAAAAAAAGGACTCGGAACGAAATTTTCCGGGGTGCGAAATTTCGTGCGCTCGCTTTTACTGGTGTTTTCAGCCAAGAAGGTCAAAAAATGCAAAATTTTTTATGCTGTCAAAAGATGCCAAATTTTTTTCGTGCCTGTTGATGCATGGTGAGATGATTAGGACGAAAAAATGGACTCGGAACGAAATTTTCCGGGGGTGCGAAATTTCGCGCGCGCGCCTTTTACTGGTGTTTTCAGTCAAAAAGGTCAAAAAATGTGAAATTTTTTGCGCTGTCAAAAGATGCCAAATTTTCGACGCTTTCGTGCCTGTTGATGCATGGTGAGATGATTGGGACAAAAAAAAGGACTCGGAACGAAATTTTCCGGGGTGCGAAATTTCGTGCGCTCGCTTTTACTGGTGTTTTCAGCCAAGAAGGTCAAAAAATGCAAAATTTTTTACGCTGTCAAAAGATGCCAAATTTTTTTCGTGCCTGTTGATGCATGGTGAGATGATTGGGACGAAAAAATGGACTCGGAACGAAATTTTCCGGGGGTACAAAATTTCGCGCGCGCGCCTTTTACTGGTGTTTTCAGTCAAGAAGGTCAAAAAACGCGAAATTTTTTGCGCTATCAAAAGATGCCAAATTTTTTACGCTTTCGTGTTTGTTGATGCATGGTGAGATGATTGGGATGAAAAAATGGACTCCGAACGAAATTTTCCGGGGGTGCAAAATTTTGCGCGCTCGCTTTTACCGGTGTTTTCAGCCAAAAGGTCAAAAAATGCAAAAATTTTTATGCTGTCAAAAGATGCCAAATTTTTTACGCTTTCGTGTCTGTTGATGCATGGTGAGATGATTGGGACGAAAAAATGGACTTGGATGAAAATTTTTAAGGTGAGCGAAATTTCGCGCGCGCGCCTTTTACTTGTGTTTTCAGCCAAGACGGTCAAAAAACGCGAAATTTTTTACGCTGTCAAAATATGCTAAATTTTTTACGCTTTCGTGCCTGTTGATGCATGGTGAGATGATTGGGACGAAAAAATGGACTCGGATGAAAATTTTCCGGGGGTGCGAAATTTCGCGTGCGCGCCTTTTACTGGTGTTTTCAGCCAAGAAGGTAAAAAAACGCGAAATTTTTTACGCTGTCAAAATATGCCAAATTTTCGATGCTTTCGTGCCTGTTGATGCTTGATGAGATGATTGGGATGAAAAAATGGACTCGGATGAAAATTTTTAGGATGTGCGAAATTTCGCGCGCGCGCCTTTTACTGGGTTTTCAGCCAACAAGGTCAAAAAACGCGAAATTTTTTGCGCTCTCAAAAGATGCCAAATTTTTGACGCTTTCGTGCCTATTGATGCATGGTGAGATGATTGGGACGAAAAAATTGACTCGGAACAAAATTTTCCGGGGGTGCGAAATTTCGCGTGCGCGCCTTTTACTGGTTTTTTCAGCCAAGAAGGTAAAAAAACGCAAAATTTTTTACGCTGTCAAAATATGCCAAAATTTCGACGCTTTCGTGCCTGTTGATGCATGGTGAGATGATTGGGACGAAAAAATGGACTCGGATGAAAATTTTTAGGGTGTGCAAAATTTCGCGCGCGCGCCTTTTACTGGTGTTTTCAGACAAGAAGGTCAATAAATGCGAAAGTTTTTACGCTGTCAAAATATGCTAAATTTTCGACGCTTTCATGCCTGTTGATGCATGGTGAGATGATTGGGACGAAAAAATGGACTCGAATGAAAATTTTTAGGGTGTGCGAAATTTCGCGCGCGCGCCTTTTACTAGTGTTTTCAGCCAAGAAGGTCAAAAAACGCGAAATTTTTTACGCTGTCAAAAGATGCCAAATTTTCGACGCTTTCGTTCTTCTTGATGCATGGTGAGATGATTGGGACGAAATAATGGACTCGGATGAAAATTTTTCGGGTGTGCGAAATTTCTCGCGCGCGTCTTTTACTAGTGTTTTCAGCGAAGAAGGTTAAAAAACGTGAAATTTTTTACGCTTTCGTGCCTGTTGATGCATGGTGAGATGATTGGGACGAAAAAATGGACTCGGATGAAAATTTTCCGGGGGTGCGAAATTTCGCACGCGCGCCTTTTACTGGTGTTTTAAGCCAAGAAGGTCAAAAAATGCGAAATTTTTTGCGCTGTCAAAAGATGCCAAATTTTTGACGCTTTCGTGCCTGTTGATGCATGGTGAGATGATTGGGACAAAAAAATGGACTCGGAACGAAATTTTCCGGGGTGCGAAATTTCGTGCGCTCGCTTTTACTGGTGTTTTCAGCCAAGAAGGTCAAAAAACGCAAAATTTTTTACGCTGTCAAAAGGTGCCAAATTTTCGACGCCTTCGTGCCTGTTGATGCATAATGAAATGATATTGGGACGAAAAAATGGACTCGGAACAAAATTTTCCGGGGGTGCGAAATTTCGCGCGCGCGCCTTTTACTGGTGTTTTCAGTCAAAAAGGTCAAAAAATGTGAAATTTTTTGCGCTGTCAAAAGATGCCAAATTTTCGACGCTTTCGTGCCTGTTGATGCATGGTGAGATGATTGGGACGAAAAAATGGACTCGGAACGAAATTTTTCGGGGGTGCAAAATTTCGCGTGCACGCCTTTTACTGGTGTTTTCAGCCAAGAAGGTCAAAAAACGCGAAATTTTTTGCGCTATCAAAAGATGCCAAATTTTTTATGCTTTCGTGTTTGTTGATGCATGGTGAGATGATTGGGACGAAAAAATGGACTCGGAACGAAATTTTCCGGGGGTGCAAAATTTCGCGCGCTCGCTTTTACCGGTGTTTTCAGCCAAGAAGGTCAAAAAATGCAAAAAATTTTACGCTGTCAAAAGATGCCAAATTTTTTACGCTTTCGTGTCTGTTGATGCATGGTGAGATGATTGAGACGAAAAAATGGACTCGGATGAAAATTTTTTGGGTGTGCGAAATTTCGCGCGCGCGCCGTTTACTGGTGTTTTCAGCCAAGAAGGTCAAAAAATGCGAAATTTTTTACGCTGTCAAAACATGCCAAATTTTTTACGCTTTCGTGCCTGTTGATGCTTGATGAGATGATTGGGATGAAAAAATGGACTCGGATGAAAATTTTTAGGGTGTGCGAAATTTCGCTGCGCGCGACTTTTACTGGTGTTTTCAGCCAAGGAGGTCAAAAAATGCGAAATTTTTTGCGCTGTCAAAAGATGCCAAATTTTTGATGCTTTCGTGCCTGTTGATGCATGGTGAGATGATTGGGACGAAAAAATGGACTCGGAACGAAATTTTTCGGGGGTGCGAAATTTCGCGCGCGCGCCTTTTACTAGTGTTTTCAGCCAAGAAGGTAATAAAACGCGAAATTTTTTACGCTGTCAAAATATGCCAAATTTTCGACGCTTTCGTGCCTATTGATGCATGGTGAGATGATTGGGACGAAAAAATGGACTCGGATGAAAATTTTTAGGGTGTGCGAAATTTCGCGCGCGCGCCTTTTACTGGTGTTTTCAGACAAGCAGGTCAAAAAACGCGAAATTTTTTACGCGGTCAAAATATGCCAAATTTTCGACGCTTTCGTGCCTGTTGCTGCATGGTGAGATGATTGGGACGAAAAAATGGACTCGGATGAAAATTTTTAGGGTGTGCGAAATTTCGCGCGCGCGCCTTTTACTGGTGTTTTCAGCCAAGAAGGTCAAAAAATGCAAAATTTTTTACGCTGTCAAAAGATGCCAAATTTTTTACGCTTTCGTGTCTGTTGGTGCATGGTGAGATGATTGGGACGAAAAAATGGACTCGGATGAAAATTTTTAGGGTGTGCGAAATTTTGCGCGCGCGCCTTTTACTGGTGTTTTCAGCCAAGAAGGTCAAAAAATGCGAAATTTTTTACGCTGTCAAAATATGCTAAATTTTTTACGCTTTCGTGCCTGTTGATGCATGGTGAGATGATTGGGATGAAAAAATGGACTCGGATGAAAATTTTTAGGGTGTGCGAAATTTCGCGCGCGTGACTTTTAGTGTTGTTTTCAGCCAAGAAGGTCAAAAAACGTGAAATTTTTTGCGCTGTCAAACGATGCCAAATTTTCGACGCTTTCGTGCCTGTTGATGCATGGTGAGATGATTGGGGCGAAAAAATGGACTCGGAACGAAATTTTCCGGGGGTGCGAAATTTCGCGTGCCCGCCTTTTACTGGTGTTTTCAGCCAAGAAGGTAAAAAAACGCGAAATTTTTTACGCTGTCAAAATATGCCAAATTTTCGACGCTTTCGTGCCTGTTGATGCATGGTGAGATGATTGGGACGAAAAAATGGACTCGGATGAAAATTTTTAGGGTGTGCAAAATTTCGCGCGCGCGCCTTTTACTGGTGTTTTCAGACAAGAAGGTCAATAAATGCGAAAGTTTTTACGCTGTCAAAATATGCTAAATTTTCGACGCTTTCATGCCTGTTGATGCATGGTGAGATGATTGGGACGAAAAAATGGACTCGAATGAAAATTTTTAGGGTGTGCGAAATTTCGCGCGCGCGCTTTTTACTAGTGTTTTCAGCCAAGAAGGTCAAAAAACGTGAAATTTTTTACGCTGTCAAAAGATGCCAAATTTTCGACGCTTTCGTTCTTGTTGATGCATGGTGAGATGATTGGGACGAAATAATGGACTCGGATGAAAATTTTTCGGGTGTGCGAAATTTCTCGCGCGCGTCTTTTACTAGTGTTTTCAGCCAAGAAGGTTAAAAAACGTGAAATTTTTTACGCTTTCGTGCCTGTTGATGCATGGTGAGATGATTGGGACGAAGAAATGGACTCGGATGAAAATTTTCCGGGGGTGCGAAATTTCGCACGCGCGCCTTTTACTGGTGTTTTAAGCCAAGAAGGTCAAAAAATGCGAAATTTTTTGCGCTGTCAAAAGATGCCAAATTTTCGACGCTTTCGTGCCTGTTGATGCATGGTGAGATGATTGGGACAAAAAAATGGACTCGGAACGAAATTTTCCGGGGTGCGAAATTTCGTGCGCTCGCTTTTACTGGTGTTTTCAGCCAAGAAGGTCAAAAAACGCAAAATTTTTTATGCTGTCAAAAGGTGCCAAATTTTCGACGCCTTCGTGCCTGTTGATGCATAATGAAATGATATTGGGACGAAAAAATGGACTCGGAACAAAATTTTCCGGGGGTGCGAAATTTCGCGCGCGCGCCTTTTACTGGTGTTTTCAGTCAAAAAGGTCAAAAAATGTGATATTTTTTGCGCTGTCAAAAGATGCCAAATTTTCGACGCTTTCGTGCCTGTTGATGCATGGTGAGATGATTAGGACGAAAAAATGGACTCGGAACGAAATTTTTCGGGGGTGCAAAATTTCGCGTGCACGCCTTTTACTGGTGTTTTCAGCCAAGAAGGTCAAAAAACGCGAAATTTATTGCGCTATCAAAAGATGCCAAATTTTTTATGCTTTCGTGTTTGTTGATGCATGGTGAGATGATTGGGACGAAAAAATGGACTCGGAACGAAATTTTCCGGGGGTGCAAAATTTCGCGCGCTCGCTTTTACCGGTGTTTTCAGCCAAGAAGGTCAAAAAATGCAAAAAATTTTACGCTGTCAAAAGATGCCAAATTTTTTACGCTTTCGTGTCTGTTGATGCATGGTGAGATGATTGGGACGAAAAAATGGACTCGGATGAAAATTTTTCGGGTGTGCGAAATTTCGCGCGCGCGCCTTTTACTGGTGTTTTCAGCCAAGAAGGTCAAAAAATGCGAAATTTTTTACGCTGTCAAAACATGCCAAATTTTTTACGCTTTCGTGCCTGTTGATGCTTGATGAGATGATTGGGATGAAAAAATGGACTCGGATGAAAATTTTTAGGGTGTGCGAAATTTCGCGCGCGCGACTTTTACTGGTGTTTTCAGCCAAGAAGGTCAAAAAACGCGAAATTTTTTGCGCTGTCAAAAGATGCCAAATTTTTGACGCTTTCGTGCCTGTTGATGCATGGTGAGATGATTGGGACGAAAAAATGGACTCGGAACAAAATTTTCCGGGGGTGCGAAATTTCGCGCGCGCGCCTTTTACTAGTGTTTTCAGCCAAGAAGGTAAAAAAACGCGAAATTTTTTACGCTGTCAAAATATGCCAAATTTTCGACGCTTTCGTGCCTATTGATGCATGGTGAGATGATTGGGACGAAAAAATGGACTCGGATGAAAATTTTTAGGGTGTGCGAAATTTCGCGCGCGCGCCTTTTATTGGTGTTTTCAGACAAGCAGGTCAAAAAACGCGAAATTTTTTACGCGGTCAAAATATGCCAAATTTTCGACGCTTTCGTGCCTGTTGCTGCATGGTGAGATGATTGGGACGAAAAAATGGACTCGGATGAAAATTTTTAGGGTGTGCGAAATTTTGCGCGCGCGCCTTTTACTGGTGTTTTCAGCCAAGAAGGTCAAAAAATGCAAAATTTTTTACGCTGTCAAAAGATGCCAAATTTTTTACGCTTTCGTGTCTGTTGATGCATGGTGAGATGATTGGGACGAAAAAATGGACTCGGATGAAAATTTTTAGGGTGTGCGAAATTTCGCGCGCGCGCCTTTTACTGGTGTTTTCAGCCAAGAAGGTCAAAAAATGCGAAATTTTTTACGCTGTCAAAATATGCTAAATTTTTTACGCTTTCGTGCCTGTTGATGCATGGTGAGATGATTGGGATGAAAAAATGGACTCGGATGAAAATTTTTAGGGTGTGCGAAATTTCGCGCGCGTGACTTTTAGTGTTGTTTTCAGCCAAGAAGGTCAAAAAACGTGAAATTTTTTGCGCTGTCAAACGATGCCAAATTTTCGACGCTTTCGTGCCTGTTGATGCATGGTGAGATGATTGGGGCGAAAAAATGGACTCGGAACGAAATTTTCCGGGGGTGCGAAATTTTGCGTGCCCGCCTTTTACTGGTGTTTTCAGCCAAGAAGGTAAAAAAACGCGAAATTTTTTACGCTGTCAAAATATGCCAAATTTTCGACGCTTTCGTGCCTGTTGATGCATGGTGAGATGATTGGGACGAAAAAACGGACTCGGATGAAAATTTTTAGGGTGTGCAAAATTTCGCCCGCGCGCCTTTTACTGGTGTTTTCAGACAAGAAGGTCAAAAAATGCGAAATTTTTTACGCTGTCAAAATATGCTAAATTTTCGACGCTTTCATGCCTGTTGATGCATGGTGAGATGATTGGGACGAAAAAATGGACTCGGAATGAAATTTTCCGGGGGTGCGAAATTTCGCGCGCGCGCCTTTTACTGGTGTTTTCAGCCAAGAAGGTGAAAAAATGCAAAATTTTTTACGCTGTCAAAAGATGCCAAATTTTTTTCGTGTCTGTTGATGCATGGTGAGATGATTGGGACGAAAAAATGGACTCGGAACGAAATTTTCCGGGGGTGCAAAATTTCGCGTGCACGCCTTTTACTGGTGTTTTCAGCCAAGAAGGTCAAAAAACGCGAAATTTTTTGCGCTATCAAAAGATGCCAAATTTTTTACGCTTTCGTGTTTGTTGATGCATGGTGAGATGATTGGGACGAAAAAATGGACTCGGAACGAAATTTTCCGGGGGTGCAAAATTTTGCGCGCTCGCTTTTACCGGTGTTTTCAGCCAAGAAGGTCAAAAAATGCAAAAAAAATTACGCTGTCAAAAGATGCCAAATTTTTTACGCTTTCGTGTCTGTTGATGCATGGTGAGATGATTGGGACGAAAAAATGGACTCGGATGAAAATTTTTAAGGTGTGCGAAATTTCGCGCGCGCGCCTTTTACTTGTGTTTTCAGCCAAGACGGTCAAAAAACGCGAAATTTTTTACGCTGTCAAAATATGCTAAATTTTTTACGCTTTCGTGCCTGTTGATGCATGGTGAGATGATTGGGACGAAAAAATGGACTCGGATGAAAATTTTCCGGGGGTGCGAAATTTCGCGTGCACACCTTTTACTGGTATTTTCAGCCAAGAAGGTAAAAAAACGCGAAATTTTTTACGCTGTCAAAATATGCCAAATTTTCGACGCTTTCGTGCCTGTTGATGCTTGATGAGATGATTGGGATGAAAAAATGGACTCGGATGAAAATTTTTAGGGTGTGCGAAATTTCGCGCGCGCGCCATTTACTGGGTTTTCAGCCAAGAAGGTCAAAAAACGCGAAATTTTTTGCGCTCTCAAAAGATGCCAAATTTTCGACGCTTTCGTGCCTGTTGATGCATGGTGAGATGATTGGAACGAAAAAATGGACTCGGAACGAAATTTTCCGGGGGGTGCGAAATTTCGCCTGCGCGCCTTTTACTGGTGTTTTCAGCCAAGAAGGTAAAAAAATGCGAAATTTTTTACGCTGTCAAAATATGCCAAATTTTCGACGCTTTCGTGCCTGTTGATGCATGGTGAGATGATTGGGACGAAAAAATGGACTCGGATGAAAATTTTTAGGGTGTGCAAAATTTCGCGCGCGCGCCTTTTACTGGTGTTTTCAGACAAGAATGTCAAAAAATGCGAAAGTTTTTACGCTGTCAAAATATGCTAAATTTTCGACGCTTTCATGCCTGTTGATGCATGGTGAGATGATTGGGACGAAAAAATGGACTCGAATGAAAATTTTTAGGGTGTGCGAAATTTCGCGCGCGCGCCTTTTACTAGTGTTTTCAGCCAAGAAGGTCAAAAAACGCGAAATTTTTTACGCTGTCAAAAGATGCCAAATTTTCGACGCTTTCGTTCTTGTTGATGCATGGTGAGATGATTGGGACGAAAAAATGGACTCGGAACGAAATTTTTCGGGGGTGCGAAATTTTGCGTGCCCGCCTTTTACTAGTGTTTTCAGCCAAGAAGGTAAAAAAACGCGAAATTTTTTACGCTGTCAAAATATGCCAAATTTTCGACGCTTTCGTGCCTGTTGATGCATGGTGAGATGATTGGGACGAAAAAACGGACTAGGATGAAAATTTTTAGGGTGTGCAAAATTTCCCCCGCGCGCCTTTTACTGGTGTTTTCAGACAAGAAGGTCAAAAAATGCGAAATTTTTTACGCTGTCAAAATATGCTAAATTTTCGACGCTTTCATGCCTGTTGATGCATGGTGAGGTGATTGGGACGAAAAAATGGACTCGGAACGAAATTTTCCGGGGGTGCGAAATTTCGCAAGCGCGCCTTTTACTGGTTTTTTCAGCCAAGATGGTAAAAAAACGCGAAATTTTTTACGCTGTCAAAAGATGCCAAATTTTCGACGCTTTCGTTCCTGTTGATTCATGGTGAGATGATTGGGACGAAAAAATGGACTCGGATGAAAATTTTTCGGGTGTGCGAAATTTCTCGCGCGCGCCTTTTACTAGTGTTTTCAGCCAAGAAGGTCAAAAAATGCGAAATTTTTTACGCTTTCGTGCCTGTTGATGCATGGTGAGATGATTGGGACGAAAAAATGGACTCGAATGAAAATTTTCCGGGGGTGCGAAATTTCGCGCGCGCGCCTTTTACTGGTGTTTTCAGCCAAGAAGGTCAAAAAACGTGAAATTTTTTGCGCTGTCAAAAGATGCCAAATTTTCGACGCTTTCGTGCCTGTTGATGCATGGTGAGATGATTGGGACAAAAAAATGGACTCAGAACGAAATTTTCCGGGGTGCGAAATTTCGTGCGCTCGCTTTTACTGGTGTTTTCAGCCAAGAAGGTCAAAAAACGCAAAAATTTTTACGCTGTCAAAAGATGCCAAATTTTTGACGCTTTCGTGCCTGTTGATGCATGGTGAGATGATTGGGACGAAAAAATGGACTCGGAACGAAATTTTCCGGGGGTGCGAAATTTCGCGCGCGCGCCTTTTACTGGTGTTTTCAGTCAAAAAGGTCAAAAAATGCGAAATTTTTTCCGCTGTCAAAAGATGCCAAATTTTCGACGCTTTCGTGCCTGTTGATGCATGGTGAGATGATTGAGACGAAAAAATGGACTCGAAACGAAATTTTCCGGGGGTGCAAAATTTCGCGTGCACGCCTTTTACTGGTGTTTTCAGCCAAGAAGGTCAAAAAACGCGAAATTTTTTGCGCTATCAAAAGATGCCAAATTTTCGACGCTTTCGTGTTTGTTGATGCATGGTGAGATGATTGGGACGAAAAAATGGACTCGGAACGAAATTTTCCGGGGGTGCGAAATTTCGCGCGCTCGCTTTTACCGGTGCTTTCAGCCAAGAAGGTCTAAAAATGCAAAAATTTTTGCGCTGTCAAAAGATGCCAAATTTTAGACGCTTTCGTGCCTGTTGATGCATGGTGAGATGATTGGGACGAAAAAATGGACTCGGAACGAAATTTTCCGGGGGTGCAAAATTTCGCGTGCACGCCTTTTACTGGTGTTTTCAGCCAAGAAGGTCAAAAAACGTGAAATTTTTTGCGCTATCAAAAGATGCCAAATTTTTTACGCTTTCGTGTTTGTTGATGCATGGTGAGATGATTGGGACGAAAAAATGGACTCGGAACGAAATTTTCTGGGGGTGCAAAATTTTGCGCGCTCGCTTTTACCGGTGTTTTCAGCCAAAAGGTCAAAAAATGCAAAAAATTTTACGCTGTGAAAATATGCTAAATTTTTTACGCTTTCGTGTCTGTTGATGCATGGTGAGTTGATTGGGACAAAAAAATGGACTCGGATGAAAATTTTTAAGGTGTGCGAAATTTCGCGTGCGCGCCTTTTACTGGTGTTTTCAGCCAAGACGGTCAAAAAATGCAAAAATTTTTACGCTGTCAAAAGATGCCAAATTTTTTACGCTTTCGTGTCTGTTGATGCATGGTGAGATGATTGGGACGAAAAAATGGACTCGGATGAAAATTTTTAGGGGGTGCGAAATTTCGCGTGCGCGCCTTTTACTGGTGTTTTCAGCCAAGAAGGTCAAAAAACGCGAAATTTTTTACGCTGTCAAAAGATGCCAAATTTTCGACGCTTTCGTTCCTGTTGATTCATGGTGAGATGATTGGGACGAAAAAATGGACTCGGATGAAAATTTTTCGGGTGTGCGAAATTTCTCGCGCGCGCCTTTTACTAGTGTTTTCAGCCAAGAAGGTCAAAAAATGCGAAATTTTTTACGCTTTCGTGCCTGTTGATGCATGGTGAGATGATTGGGACGAAAAAATGGACTCGAATGAAAATTTTCCGGGGGTGCGAAATTTCGCGCGCGCGCCTTTTACTGGTGTTTTCAGCCAAGAAGGTCAAAAAACGTGAAATTTTTTGCGCTGTCAAAAGATGCCAAATTTTCGACGCTTTCGTGCCTGTTGATGCATGGTGAGATGATTGGGACAAAAAAATGGACTCAGAACGAAATTTTCCGGGGTGCGAAATTTCGTGCGCTCGCTTTTACTGGTGTTTTCAGCCAAGAAGGTCAAAAAACGCAAAAATTTTTACGCTGTCAAAAGATGCCAAATTTTTGACGCTTTCGTGCCTGTTGATGCATGGTGAGATGATTGGGACGAAAAAATGGACTCGGAACGAAATTTTCCGGGGGTGCGAAATTTCGCGCGCGCGCCTTTTACTGGTGTTTTCAGTCAAAAAGGTCAAAAAATGCGAAATTTTTTCCGCTGTCAAAAGATGCCAAATTTTCGACGCTTTCGTGCCTGTTGATGCATGGTGAGATGATTGAGACGAAAAAATGGACTCGAAATGAAATTTTCCGGGGGTGCAAAATTTCGCGTGCACGCCTTTTACTGGTGTTTTCAGCCAAGAAGGTCAAAAAACGCGAAATTTTTTGCGCTATCAAAAGATGCCAAATTTTCGACGCTTTCGTGTTTGTTGATGCATGGTGAGATGATTGGGACGAAAAAATGGACTCGGAACGAAATTTTCCGGGGGTGCGAAATTTCGCGCGCTCGCTTTTACCGGTGCTTTCAGCCAAGAAGGTCTAAAAATGCAAAATTTTTTGCGCTGTCAAAAGATGCCAAATTTTAGACGCTTTCGTGCCTGTTGATGCATGGTGAGATGATTGGGACGAAAAAATGGACTCGGAACGAAATTTTCCGGGGGTGCAAAATTTCGCGTGCACGCCTTTTACTGGTGTTTTCAGCCAAGAAGGTCAAAAAACGTGAAATTTTTTGCGCTATCAAAAGATGCCAAATTTTTTACGCTTTCGTGTTTGTTGATGCATGGTGAGATGATTGGGACGAAAAAATGGACTCGGAACGAAATTTTCTGGGGGTGCAAAATTTTGCGCGCTCGCTTTTACCGGTGTTTTCAGCCAAAAGGTCAAAAAATGTAAAAAATTTTACGCTGTGAAAATATGCTAAATTTTTTACGCTTTCGTGTCTGTTGATGCATGGTGAGTTGATTGGGACAAAAAAATGGACTCGGATGAAAATTTTTAAGGTGTGCGAAATTTCGCGTGCGCGCCTTTTACTGGTGTTTTCAGCCAAGACGGTCAAAAAATGCAAAAATTTTTACGCTGTCAAAAGATGCCAAATTTTTTACGCTTTCGTGTCTGTTGATGCATGGTGAGATGATTGGGACGAAAAAATGGACTCGGATGAAAATTTTTAGGGGGTGCGAAATTTCGCGTGCGCGCCTTTTACTGGTGTTTTCAGCCAAGAAGGTCAAAAAACGCGAAATTTTTTACGCTGTCAAAATATGCTAAATTTTCGACGCTTTCGTGCCTGTTGATGCATGGTGAGATGATTGGGACTAAAAAATGGACTCGGATGAAAATTTTTAGGGTGTGCGAAATTTCGCAGCGCGCGACTTTTACTGTTGTTTTCAGCCAAGAAGGTCAAAAAACGTGAAATTTTTTACGCTGTCAAAAGATGCCAAATTTTCGACGCTTTCGTGCCTGTTGATGCATGGTGAGATGATTGGGACGAAAAAATGGACTCGGAACGAAATTTTCCGGGGTGCGACATTTCGCTGCGCGCGACTTTTACTGTTGTTTTCAGCCAAGAAGGTAAAAAAATGCGAAATTTTTTGCGCTGTCAAAATATGCCAAATTTTCAACGCTTTCGTGCCTGTTGATGCATGGTGAGATGATTGGGACGAAAAAACGGACTCGGATGAAAATTTTTAGGGTGTGCAAAATTTCGCCCGCGCGCCTTTTACTGGTGTTTTCAGACAAGAAGGTCAAAAAATGCGAAATTTTTTACGCTGTCAAAATATGCTAAATTTTCGACGCTTTCATGCCTGTTGATGCATGGTGAGATGATTGGGACGAAAAAATGGACTCGGAACGAAATTTTCCGGGGGTGCGAAATTTCGCGCGCGCGCCTTTTACTGGTGTTCTCAGCCAAGAAGGTCAAAAAATGCGAAATTTTTTGCACTGCCAAAAGATGCCAAATTTTCGACGCTTTCGTGCCTGTTGATGCATGGTGAGATGATTGGGACGAAAAAAAGGACTCGGAACGAAATTTTCCGGGGTGCGAAATTTCGTGCGCTCGCTTTTACTGGTGTTTTCAGCCAAGAAGGTCAAAAAATGCAAAATTTTTTACGCTGTCAAAAGATGCCAAATTTTTTTCGTGCCTGTTGATGCATGGTGAGATGATTGGGACGAAAAAATGGACTCGGAACGAAATTTTCCGTGGGTGCAAAATTTCGCGCGCGCGCCTTTTACTGGTGTTTTCAGTCAAAAAGGTCAAAAAATGCGAAATTTTTTGCGCTGTCAAAAGATGCCAAATTTTCGACGCTTTCGTGCCTGTTGATGCATGGTGAGATGATTGGGATGAAAAAATGGACTCGGAACGAAATTTTCCGGGGGTGCAAAATTTCGCGGGCACGCGTTTTACTGGTGTTTTCAGCCAAGAAGGTCAAAAAACGCGAAATTTTTTGCGCTATCAAAATATGCCAAATTTTTTACGCTTTCGTGTTTGTTGATGCATGGTGAGATGATTGGGACGAAAAAATGGACTCGGAACGAAATTTTCCGGGGGTGCAAAATTTTGCGCGCTCGCTTTTACCGGTGTTTTCAGCCAAAAGGTCAAAAAATGCAAAAATTTTTACGCTGTCAAAAGATGCCAAATTTTTTACGCTTTCGTGTCTGTTGATGCATGGTGAGATGATTGGGACGAAAAAATGGACTTGGATGAAAATTTTTAAGGTGAGCGAAATTTCGCGCGCGCGCCTTTTACTTGTGTTTTCAGCCAAGACGGTCAAAAAACGCGAAATTTTTTACGCTGTCAAAATATGCTAAATTTTTTACGCTTTCGTGCCTGTTGATGCATGGTGAGATGATTGGGACGAAAAAATGGACTCGGATGAAAATTTTCCGGGGGTGCGAAATTTCGCGTGCGCGCCTTTTACTGGTGTTTTCAGCCAAGAAGGTAACAAAACGCGAAATTTTTTACGCTGTCAAAATATGCCAAATTTTCGATGCTTTCGTGCCTGTTGATGCTTGATGAGATGATTGGGATGAAAAAATGGACTCGGATGAAAATTTTTAGGGTGTGCGAAATTTCGCGCGCGCGCCTTTTACTGGGTTTTCAGCCAAGAAGGTCAAAAAACGCGAAATTTTTTGCGCTCTCAAAAGATTCCAAATTTTTTACGCTTTCGTGCCTATTGATGCATGGTGAGATGATTGGGACGAAAAAATGGACTCGGAACGAAATTTTCCGGGGGTGCGAAATTTAGCGTGCGCGCCTTTTACTGGTGTTTTGAGCCAAGAAGGTAAAAAAACGCAAAATTTTTTACGCTGTCAAAATATGCCAAATTTTCAACGCTTTCGTGCCTGTTGATGCATGGTGAGATGATTGGGGCGAAAAAATGGACTCGAATGAAAATTTTTAGGGTGTGCGAAATTTCGCGCGCGCGCCTTTTACTAGTGTTTTCAGCCAAGAAGGTCAAAAAACGCGAAATTTTTTACACTGTCAAAAGATGCCAAATTTTCGACGCTTTCGTTCTTGTTGATGCATGGTGAGATGATTGGGACGAAATAATGGACTCGGATGAAAATTTTTCGGGTGTGCGAAATTTCTCGCGCGCGTCTTTTACTAGTGTTTTCAGCCAAGAAGGTTAAAAAACGTGAAATTTTTTACGCTTTCGTGCCTGTTGATGCATGGTGAGATGATTGGGACGAAAAAATGGACTCGGATGAAAATTTTCCGGGGGTGCGAAATTTCGCACGCGCGCCTTTTACTGGTGTTTTAAGCCAAGAAGGTCAAAAAATGCGAAATTTTTTGTGCTGTCAAAAGATGCCAAATTTTCGACGCTTTCGTGCCTGTTGATGCATGGTGAGATGATTGGGACAAAAAAATGGACTCGGAACGAAATTTTTCGGGGGTGCAAAATTTCGCGTGCACGCCTTTTACTGGTGTTTTCAGCCAAGAAGGTCAAAAAACACGAAATTTTTTGCGCTATCAAAAGATGCCAAATTTTTTATGCTTTCGTGTTTGTTGATGCATGGTGAGATGACTGGGACGAAAAAATGGACTCGGAACGAAATTTTCCGGGGGTGCAAAATTTCGCGCGCTCGCTTTTACCGGTGTTTTCAGCCAAGAAGGTCAAAAAATGCAAAAAAATTTACGCTGTCAAAAGATGCCAAATTTTTTACGCTTTCGTGTCTGTTGATGCATGGTGAGGTGATTGAGACGAAAAAATGGACTCGGATGAAAATTTTTTGGGTGTGCGAAATTTCGCGCGCGCGCCTTTTACTGGTGTTTTCAGCCAAGAAGGTCAAAAAATGCGAAATTTTTTACGCTGTCAAAACATGCCAAATTTTTTACGCTTTCGTGCCTGTTGATGCTTGATGAGATGATTGGGATGAAAAAATGGACTCGGATGAAAATTTTTAGGGTGTGCGAAATTTCGCGCGCGCGACTTTTACTGGTGTTTTCAGCCAAGAAGGTCAAAAAACGCGAAATTTTTTGCGCTGTCAAAAGATGCCAAATTTTTGACGCTTTCGTGCCTGTTGATGCATGGTGAGATGATTGGGACGAAAAATGGACTCGGAACGAAATTTTCCGGGGGTGCGAAATTTCGCGCGCGCGCCTTTTACTAGTGTTTTCAGCCAAGAAGGTAATAAAACGCGAAATTTTTTACGCTGTCAAAATATGCCAAATTTTCGACGCTTTCGTGCCTATTGATGCATGGTGAGATGATTGGGACGAAAAAATGGACTCGGATGAAAATTTTTAGGGTGTGCGAAATTTCGCGCGCGCGCCTTTTACTGGTGTTTTCAGACAAGCAGGTCAAAAAACGCGAAATTTTTTACGCGGTCAAAATATGCCAAATTTTCGACGCTTTCGCGCCTGTTGCTGCATGGTGAGATGATTGGGACGAAAAAATGGACTCGGATGAAAATTTTTAGGGTGTGCGAAATTTCGCGCGCGCGCCTTTTACTGGTGTTTTCAGCCAAGAAGGTCAAAAAATGCGAAATTTTTTGCGCTGTCAAAAGATGCCAAATTTTCGATTCTTTCGTGCCTGTTGATGCATGGTGAGATGATTGGGACGAAAAAATGGACTCGGATGAAACTTTTCCGGGGGTGCGAAATTTCGCGCGCGCGCCTTTTACTGGTGTTTTCAGCCAAGAAGGTCAAAAAATGCGAAATTTTTTACGCTGTCAAAATATGCTAAATTTTTTACGCTTTCGTGCCTGTTGATGTATGGTGAGATGATTGGGATGAAAAAATGGACTCGGATGAAAATTTTTAGGGTGTGCGAAATTTCGCGCGCGTGACTTTTAGTGTTGTTTTCAGCCAAGAAGGTCAAAAAACGTGAAATTTTTTGCGCTGTCAAACGATGCCAAATTTTCGACACTTTCGTGCCTGTTGATGCATGGTGAGATGATTGGGGCGAAAAAATGGACTCGGAACGAAATTTTCCGGGGGTGCGAAATTTCGCGTGCCCGCCTTTTACTGGTGTTTTCAGCCAAGAAGGTAAAAAAACGCGAAATTTTTTACGCTGTCAAAATATGCCAAATTTTCGACGCTTTCGTGCCTGTTGATGCATGGTGAGATGATTGGGACGAAAAAACGGACTCGGATGAAAATTTTTAGGGTGTGCAAAATTTCGCCCGCGCGCCTTTTACTGGTGTTTTCAGACAAGAAGGTCAAAAAATGCGAAATTTTTTACGCTGTCAAAATATGCTAAATTTTCGACGCTTTCATGCCTGTTGATGCATTGTGAGATGATGGGACGAAAAAATGGACTCGGAATGAAATTTTCCGGGGGTGCAAAATTTCGCGCGCGCGCCTTTTACTGGTGTTTTCAGCCAAGAAGGTGAAAAAATGCAAAATTTTTTACGCTGTCAAAAGATGCCAAATTTTTTTCGTGCCTGTTGATGCATGGTGAGATGATTGGGACGAAAAAATGGACTCGGAACGAAATTTTCCGGGGGTGCAAAATTTCGCGTGCACGCCTTTTACTGGTGTTTTCAGCCAAGAAGGTCAAAAAACGCGAAATTTTTTGCGCTATCAAAAGATGCCAAATTTTTTACGCTTTCGTGTTTGTTGATGCATGGTGAGATGATTGGGACGAAAAAATGGACTCGGAACGAAATTTTCCGGGGGTGCAAAATTTTGCGCGCTCGCTTTTACCGGTGTTTTCAGCCAAGAAGGTCAAAAAATGCAAAAACATTTACGCTGTCAAAAGATGCCAAATTTTTTACGCTTTCGTGTCTGTTGATGCATGGTGAGATGATTGGGACGAAAAAATGGACTCGGATGAAAATTTTTAAGGTGTGCGAAATTTCGCGCGCGCGCCTTTTACTTGTGTTTTCAGCCAAGACGGTCAAAAAACGCGAAATTTTTTACGCTGTCAAAATATGCTAAATTTTTTACGCTTTCGTGCCTGTTGATGCATGGTGAGATCATTGGGACGAAAAAATGGACTCGGATGAAAATTTTCCGGGGGTGCGAAATTTCGCGTGCACACCTTTTACTGGTGTTTTCAGCCAAGAAGGTAAAAAACGCGAAATTTTTTACGCTGTCAAAATATGCCAAATTTTCGACGCTTTCGTGCCTGTTGATGCTTGATGAGATGATTGGGATGAAAAAATGGACTCGGATGAAAATTTTTAGGGTGTGCGAAATTTCGCGCGCGCGCCTTTTACCGGGTTTTCAGCCAAGAAGGTCAAAAAACGCAAAATTTTTTGCGCTCTCAAAAGATGCCAAATTTTTGACGCTTTCGTGCCTGTTGATGCATGGTGAGATGATTGGAACGAAAAAATGGACTCGGAACGAAATTTTCCGGGGGTGCGAAATTTCGCCTTCGCGCCTTTTACTGGTGCTTTCAGCCAAGAAGGTAAAAAAATGCGAAATTTTTTACGCTGTCAAAATATGCCAAATTTTCGACGCTTTCGTGCCTGTTGATGCATGGTGAGATGATTGGGACGAAAAAATGGACTCGGATGAAAATTTTTAGGGTGTGCAAAATTTCGCGCGCGCGCCTTTTACTGGTGTTTTCAGACAAGAATGTCAAAAAATGCGAAAGTTTTTACGCTGTCAAAATATGCTAAATTTTCGACGCTTTCATGCCTGTTGATGCATGGTGAGATGATTGGGACGAAAAAATGGACTCGAATGAAAATTTTTAGGGTGTGCGAAATTTCGCGCGCGCGCCTTTTACTAGTGTTTTCAGCCAAGAAGGTCAAAAAACGCGAAATTTTTTACGCTGTCAAAAGATGCCAAATTTTCGACGCTTTCGTTCTTGTTGATGCATGGTGAGATGATTGGGACGAAAAAATGGACTCGGATGAAAATTTTTCGGGTGTACGAAATTTCTCGCGCGCGTCTTTTACTAGTGTTTTCAGCCAAGAAGGTTAAAAAACATGAAATTTTTTACGCTTTCGTGCCTGTTGATGCATGGTGAGATGATTGGGACGAAAAAATGGACTCGGATGAAAATTTTCCGGGGGTGCGAAATTTCGCGCGCGCGCCTTTTACTGGTGTTTTCAGCCAAGAAGGTCAAAAAACGCGAAATTTTTTGCGCTGTAAAAAGATGCCAAATTTTCGACGCTTTCGTGTTTGTTGATGCATGGTGAGATGATTGGGACGAAAAAATGGACTCGGAACGAAATTTTCCGGGGGTGCAAAATTTTGCGCGCTCGCTTTTACCGGTGTTTTCAGCCAAGAAGGTCAAAAAATGCAAAAAATTTTACGCTGTCAAAAGATGCCAAATTTTTTACGCTTTCGTGTCTGTTGATGCATGGTGAGATGATTGGGACGAAAAAATGGACTCGGATGAAAATTTTTAAGGTGTGCGAAATTTCGCGCGCGCCTTTTACTTGTGTTTTCAGCCAAGACGGTCAAAAAAGGCGAAATTTTTTACGCTGTCAAAATATGCTAAATTTTTGACGCTTTCGTGCCTGCTGATGCATGGTGAGATGATTGGGACGAAAAAATGGACTCGGATGAAAATTTTCCGGGGGTGCGAAATTTTGCGTGCGCACCTTTTACTGGGTTTTCAGCCAAGAAGGTCAAAAAATGCGAAATTTTTTGCGCTCTCAAAAGATGCCAAATTTTCGACGCTTTCGTGCCTGTTGATGCATGGTGAGATGATTGGGACGAAAAAATGGACTCGGAACGAAATTTTCCGGGGGTGCGAAATTTCGCGTGCGCGCCTTTTACTGGTGTTTTCAGCCAAGAAGGTAAAAAAATGCAAAATTTTTTACGCTGTCAAAATATGCCAAATTTTCGACGCTTTCGTGCCTGTTGATGCATGGTGAGATGATTGGGACGAAAAAATGGACTCGGATGAAAATTTTTAGGGTGTGCAAAATTTCGCGCGCGCGCTTTTACTGGTGTTTTCAGACAAGAAGGTCAAAAAATGCGAAAGTTTTTACGCTGTCAAAATATGCTAAATTTTCGACGCTTTCATGCCTGTTGATGCATGGTGAGATGATTGGGACGAAAAAATGGACTCGAATGAAAATTTTTAGGGTGTGCGAAATTTCGCGCGCGCGCCTTTTACTAGTGTTTTCAGCCAAGAAGGTCAAAAAACGCAAAATTTTTTACGCTGTCAAAAGATGCCAAATTTTCGACGCTTTCGTTCTTGTTGATGCATGGTGAGATGATTGGGACGAAAAAATGGACTCGGATGAAAATTTTTCGGGTGTGCGAAATTTCTCGCGCGCGCCTTTTACTAGTGTTTTCAGCCAAGAAGGTCAAAAAATGCGAAATTTTTTACGCTTTCGTGCCTGTTGATGCATGGTGAGATGATTGGGACGAAAAAATGGACTCGAATGAAAATTTTCCGGGGGTGCCAAATTTCGCGCGCGCGCCTTTTACTGGTGTTTTCAGCCAAGAAGGTCAAAAAACGTGAAATTTTTTGCGCTGTCAAAAGATGCCAAATTTTCGACGCTTTCGTGCCTGTTGATGCATGGTGAGATGATTGGGACAAAAAAATGGACTCGAAACGAAATTTTCCGGGGTGCGAAATTTCGTGCGCTCGCTTTTACTGGTGTTTTCTGCCAAGAAGGTCAAAAAACGCAAAATTTTTTACGCTGTCAAAAGATGCCAAATTTTTGACGCTTTCGTGCCTGTTGATGCATGGTGAGATGATTGGGACGAAAAAATGGACTCGGAACGAAATTTTCCGGGGGTGCGAAATTTCGCGCGCGCGCCTTTTACTGGTGTTTTCAGTCAAAAAGGTCAAAAAATGCGAAATTTTTTCAGCTGTCAAAAGATGCCAAATTTTCGACACTTTCGTGCCTGTTGATGCATTGTGAGATGATTGAGACGAAAAAATGGACTCGAAACGAAATTTTCCGGGGGTGCAAAATTTCGCGTGCACGCCTTTTACTGGTGTTTTCAGCCAAGAAGGTCAAAAAACGCGAAATTTTTTGCGCTATCAAAAGATGCCAAATTTTCGACGCTTTCGTGTTTGTTGATGCATGGTGAGATGATTGGGACGAAAAAATGGACTCGGAACGAAATTTTCCGGGGGTGCGAAATTTCGCGCGCTCGCTTTTACCGGTGCTTTCAGCCAAGAAGGTCTAAAAATGCAAAATTTTTTACGCTGTCAAAAGATGCCAAATTTTTTACGCTTTCGTGCCTGTTGATGCATGGTGAGATGATTGGGACGAAAAAATGTACTCGGAACAAAATTTTCCGATGGTGCAAAATTTTGCGCGCGCGCCTTTTACTGTTGTTTTCAGCCAAGAAGGTCAAAAAACGCGAAATTTTTTACGCTGTCAAAATATGCCAAATTTTCGATGCTTTCGTGCCTGTTGATGCTTGATGAGATGATTGGGATGAAAAAATGGACTCGGATAAAAATTTTTAGGGTGTGCGAAATTTCGCGCGCGCGCCTTTTACTGGTGTTTTCAGCCAAGAAGGTCAAAAAATGCGAAATTTTTTGCGCTGTCAAAAGATGGCAAATTTTCGACGCTTTCGTGCCTGTTGATGCATGGTGAGATGATTGGGACCAAAAAATGGACTCGGAATGAAATTTTCCGGGGGTGCGAAATTTCGCGTGCGCGCCTTTTACTGGTGTTTTCAGCCAAGAACGTAAAAAAACGCGAAATTTTTTACGCTGTCAAATGATGCCAAATTTTCGACGCTTTCGTGCCTTTTGATGCATGGTGAGATGATTGGGACGAAAAAATGGACTCAGATGAAAACTTTTAGGGTGTGCAAAATTTCGCGCGCGCGCCTTTTACTGGTGTTTTCAGACAAGAAGGTCAAAAAATGCGAAATATTTACGCTGTCAAAATATGCTAAATTTTCGACGCTTTCGTGCCTGTTGATGCATGGTGAGATGATTGGGACGAAAAAATGGACTCGAATGAAAATTTTTAGGGTGTGCGAAATTTCGCGCGTGCGCCTTTTACTGGTGTTTGCAGCCAAGAAGGTCAAAAAACGCGAAATTTTTTGCGCTGTCAAAAGATGCCAAATTTTCGACGCTTTCGTGCCTGTTGATGCATGGTGAGATGATTGAGACAAAAAAATGGACTCGGAACGAAATTTTCCGGGGTGCGAAATTTCGTGCGCTCGCTTTTACTGGTGCTTTAAGGCAAGAAGGTCAAAAAACGCAAATTTTTTTACGCTGTCAAAAGATGCCAAATTTTTGACGCTTTCGTGCCTGTTGATGCATGGTGAGATGATTGGGACGAAAAAATGGACTCGGAACGAAATTTTCCGGGGGTGCGAAATTTCGCGCGCGCGCCTTTTACTGGTGTTTTCAGTCAAAAAGGTCAAAAAATGCGAAATTTTTTCAGCTGTCAAAAGATGCCAAATTTTCGACACTTTCGTGCCTGTTGATGCATGGTGAGATGATTGGGACGAAAAAATGGACTCGAAACGAAATTTTCCGGGGGTGCAAAATTTCGCGTGCACGCCTTTTACTGGTGTTTTCAGCCAAGAAGGTCAAAAAACGCGAAATTTTTTGCGCTATCAAAAGATGCCAAATTTTTTACGCTTTCGTGCCTGTTGATGCATGGTGAGATGATTATGACGAAAAAATGGACTCGGAACGAAATTTTTCGGGGGTGCAAAATTTCGCGTGCACGCCTTTTACTGGTGTTTTCAGCCAAGAAGGTCAAAAAACGCGAAATTTTTTGCGCTATCAAAAGATGCCAAATTTTCGACACTTTCGTCTTTGTTGATGCATGGTGAGATGATTGGGACGAAAAAATGGACTCGGAACGAAATTTTCCGGGGGTGCGAAATTTCGGAATTATGATTAAAAGTGACTAAAAATGATGCATGCCATGATCAAATTATAGAAAATTTAATTAAAATAATTAACTAAAATATGTTATATTTTGCATGCATCAAACT
This sequence comes from Pontederia crassipes, assembly GCA_030549335.1. Classification (NCBI taxonomy): domain Eukaryota; kingdom Viridiplantae; phylum Streptophyta; class Magnoliopsida; order Commelinales; family Pontederiaceae; genus Pontederia; species Pontederia crassipes. Next base: position 9,173,228 of record JAUKPH010000020.1, on the reverse strand, counting down.
CCCCCAAGCTTAAAGTCTTGCTTGTCCTCAAGCAAAAATTCAAAGCAAGGCTCAAGAAAGTTCCATCATAGCCTCCACATTGTCAACTGACTAATTTTCTCACACAGTGCTTCTGCACACCTACTACTTAGTATCTTATCATTTTCCATGTACTTAGCTTCATAGAGGTTCTGAATGCTACACAAATTTAAACAATCTCAAATTCAGCCTTGTAGAAAAATAAATTGTCTGTCAAATAATAGCATTAATATTGAACACATAAGTACTAATTGAGCTTAAAACTTTTTCTTTTTCTTTTCATTTTTAATCATTTAAAAGTTCTAATCTTCAAGCAGGATTGCACAAGGAAGTCCATGTAGCGGGCTTTGGACTGATGACTCCCAGACCAGATGGCCTTAGGGCAACAGGTGATAAAGCACCCCTCGAGTTTACTTGCCCGAACAACCAAGGTTTTGAATGAAGAGTTCGAACTTAGCCATGGTTCAGTACTCCTGTGCTTCTCCATATTCCACAAGATGGTCCATGTAGCAGGTTTTCGATCGATGGATCCCAGAGCAGTTGCCCTTAGGTCGCCAGGCATGAACCCCTACGGATCTAATTACCCGAACACACCTTGGTTCCGGATAACACTTTTGTACCTACACATAATTTTATTCATCATTTTTTTTTTCATTTGTTGGGGTTTAACTAACCCTTCTTTTCTTATTCACTTTCAATTTTTATAAGCTCAAAAAGTACTTGATATGATCAATAAGAAGGCTACTACTAATCAAGACTTAAAAGAAATTAATAAAAAGGCATGAATATGATTTTGTCGTCTAGTCATTCATAGTTCTACTTAGCATAGGCACATAGTCCATAAGTTTGATACTAAAATAGCAAGTGATAAGAAAGAAAAGTATTCAAATTTCATCAATTAACGACATGTCTTTGAACTTTTACTTAAAGATAATTAAAACAGTAAGACAAAAGTTAGTAAGATGGTAGCAAAAATAAATGCATGCAATGGTTTTTTTTTTATAAATAGATGCAGACATAAGCAAATAAAGATGCAATGCATGGAATGCAAACTCCCCCAAGCTTGAACCAGACACTGTCCTCAGTGTTAAGTCAGCAAGGGAAAGTGATACATACTCAATAAAAAGGAAAATTTAAAGAAACAAAAAGAAAAGGGAAAAGACACAACCGGATTTATTGTCTGCGGGGTGGCGATGGTGGATAGTAGCTGAGATTTCCTTGGCGCATATGATACTCATGGATGCGTCTCGTCATGCGCGCATGTTGATTCTGAAGGGATTCGAAGCGACCCTAACGATCATCCATATTTCTAAAATCAGCTCGAATGTTGGTCAGCTCTTGTGCTTGTCGAAGTTGCTCTTCCTGAATAGCGTGCAACTGCCCTGACTGACGAAGTTGCTCTTCTTGAAAAGTGTGAAACTCCCCTGCTTGACGAAGTTGTTCATCATACATTGATTCCCATAAGTTTTGCATGGAAGCATAGTCAGGCTGAGGTGGCGGAGGTGGATAGTAAGTCTGCTCTGGAGCTGAAGTAAAAGTGGGCTCTGGTGCTATATAGCAATTCTGCACAGGTTCTTGTAAAGGGGCAGATACTTCCATCGAATCGCGTTCCTCATAAGGAGTAGAAGGTATGAACGAGGAATCAGAAGAGCTCTCTTGTGCTGGAGATGGAATCGGAGAAGGTACCGACATATAAGGCGAATGGACGGATGTGGCATATTGGGAAGCTGCCGGTGATATAGCCTGGAATCCTTGTTGCTGTTGAAGGTAGGGTTGGGCTGCCGCATAATCAGTAGAATCAAACCAGGAGAAAGGTTCATCCTGGTGTAGCTGTCCGACAGAGGTAGATGGTCCTGCAGGTGGGATTACTGGAGCTATGACCTGCCTAAAAAGGAGCCAATTATTTGGATTAATCGGCGTAAAAGCATCTCGATCTGAGCAGGGCACCTCCTGATGGTGGCCTTTAAAAATAAAAACTTTGATCCCTGAGTTGTTGGTCTTCATGAGACCCATGGCTTGAATGGTCCTACGAGTGAGGTGAGTGTTTCCTGGCACAGCTTCGAGATCATCCAAGTCAAGTTGTAGGTGCTGAGCGATAGGTGTGAGAAGAGCACCCATATTAATGCTACCGCCACGATGAGTAGTGCGGCGCTGGAATCGACGAATGAGGAAGGCACCCACATTAACGGGAGTTCTGTGAAGCATGTTGTGGATGAGATATAACTCTCCTTCTGAGACGGCACCATCATTATCACTGCGTCCACTTATGGTGTTGCTTAGCATGCGATGGACGTAGCGCAGAACAGGATTCTGAATTGAGCTATCTTTAGCGGTGTTCCAAACCAATCGATCTTCTTCTGTTATCTGTTTCCAAAAAGTTTCAGCATCAAAGTCGGCAGGTACAGAAAGAGATCCATGGTTGGGAAATCCATAGATATTATTAATCTCTCCTAGAGTGAGAGTAAATGGCCGTCCATAAAGTTGGAATGAAATGCGGGGCTGATCATAGTTCCTGCCATCTAAATTAAAGATTTCTAGAGATGAGAGGAATTCCATAATTAGTACTTCATAAGTTGGCCACCAAGAATGCACAAAGTCAGATAGTCCAATTTGAGAAAATAATAGATGAATATCTGCAAGTAAATTATACTCCCTCAGCAATTCAGTATCTGAAAATCTGGTGGCATGAATTCGAATATCACACATCCGTTCATATCGAGCTTGATACTCCGGCTTAGTCCAATAATAATCTCCGGGGTAGGAGATTAATTGTGAGGGCTGTGGGGTCGGCTGAGCATTCGGATGTCGTCGTTCATGACGTCCCCTCCATATATTAGCAAATCGCCTCATCTTGATCTGGACAAAAATAAATAAAGAAAAGGTACCGGCTCGGTGGAAGCGGCTGAGGTTTCGACCGTAGTATTCGATGAAGAACCGGCTGAAGGTCGGAGGTGATGAAGAACTTTGGCCGTAATTGATGAAGCTCGGCCGGAGATTGGAGTTTGGCCGTAAGAAGTTGGAGGCGTGACTCGGAACTCGACCGTAAGGAGTTGATGAACCTGTAGATTTCGGCCGTAAGGAATGGCGGTGTGGTTTCGGCCGTAAAGTGAAAAACTCGCCCGGAGTTTGGCCGTAACGAATAGGTGGTGGCGCTGGTGTCGGTTCTTCGGTCGTAAAACGAAATCGGCGTGGATGCTTGGCCGTAACGCACAGGGCGTAACGGTGAGACTTCGATCGTAAGGAGAAGAGGCTCGGCCGTAATAAATGTTGGTGTGCTGTGGAAGACTGGCCATAACGAACAGGGAATCGCTGGAACTTCGGCCGTAAGGAACAGGTGTAGTGCTTTTGGGCGTAAGGATCGGCGGTGACGGTTTTGAGATTTCGGCCGTAGAGAAGAAAAGGCGTAAGGGTAGTGGAAGCACCTCGGCCGTAATGCAGAGAGGGCGGCGCGCGGTGGCTTCGGCCGTAAAGAAGATTGATCTGCAACATACAAGAGGGGGTAGGATTTTTATAGATGAATTTTCGGGCGTAATCTGACCTGTCCCACGTGACGACGCAGTGAAAAGTCATGTCCGGGCGTAAAAGCATGCATTTTTCCAAGGTACGTCCGTGGTCTGCTGATGTGACATCTCGGCCGTAATGGAATGGTGGCAGGGCGTAATAGGAACCCGCAGCTATTGTCATGTCTTCGGCCGTAAAGAGCATCGTAGGGCGTGATCTTCGGCCGTAACGATGTGGCGTCTTGTCATGTCTGTTGGAATCTTTACGGCGTGGTCACGAGGTGATTCTCGGCCGTAACGAGGAATGGTGGCAGCTTGTCTTGTCATGTCCGAGCTTGATGCATGTGTGACAACTCGGCCGTAATGCACACGTAATGTGTGTGGTAGGGCGTAACGACGGTGGCAGCTTGTCTTTTCTTCGATCGCTTCGGCCGTAACGGACACGGTGGGTGGCAGGGCGTAATGTCCGAGCTTCGGCCGTAGAGAGAATCAATCTTTGAAATTTATGCCCCTGAGTTTATCTCTCCTTACAAAACATTAAATATTAATTAAATTAAATGACTCCATAATAAAATAAAAGTCTAAGAAGTAAAACTATCACCGAAACTAAGATATTAACAACTAATTAGACTAATCTAAAAAAAATGAAAAAATAAAAATAAAAAGGATAGAAATAGTTCTGATTTATAGTCGTCAGCTTGACTTAGTCAATTCGTCATTTAGATGGTAAACAGATTAATCATAGATAAATTTTGATAATATGTGTTATCATGATAGAGTTTAAGTCTATGTCCATTAACTTTAAATTTTTGTTTATGATCCAATGATTCAATTTCAAATGTTCCATAAGGTGAACTATTGATTATGATATAAGGGCTAGTCCACCTTGATTTGAGTTTTCCAGGAAATAATTTGAGTTTACTATTGTAAAGAAGCACTCGTTGACCAGGTAAAAAATCTTTATGTTTAATACGCAGGTCATGTAATTTTTTTGTACGTTCTTTATATAGTTTGTTGTTCTCATATGCATGATATCTAAATTCATCGAGCTCATTTAATTGTAATAATCTTTCTGATTGTGATGATTTTAGATCCAGATTTAAAAATTTCGTTGCCCAATAAGCTTTATGTTCTAATTCCACAGGAAGGTGACATGATTTTCCAAAAACTAATCTATAAGGAGAGGTACCTATAGGTGTCTTAAAAGCGGTTCTATATGCCCAAAGTGCATCGTCTAGTTTCAAGGACCAATCCTTCCTAGATGAGTTCACAGTTTTCTCTAGAATTCTTTTAATTTCTCTATTTGAAATTTCCACTTGTCCACAAGATTGGGCATGATATGGGGTACTAAGAAAGTGGTTGACTCCAAATCGGTTAAGAAGAGTTGACATTATTTTATTACAGAAATGTGTTCCATTGTCACTTATGATAGTCCTAGGTGTTCCAAATCGAGTAAAAATATTTTTTCTTAGAAAGTTGGCAACTACCTTGGCCTCATTTGTTGGTGTGGCTACGGCTTCTACCCATTTGGAAACATAATCAACCGCCACTAAGATGTATTGGTTGTTAAAGGATTTAGGGAATGGTCCCATAAAGTCAATGCCCCAAACATCAAAAATATCACATTGTAAAATATTTGTGAGAGACATTTCATCTCGACGAGAAATATTACTTGTCCTTTGGCATTTGTCACAATACTTACAGTAGTTTCTTGCATCTCTGTAAATGGTTGGCCAATATAGTCCACATTCAAGTACCTTAGCCGCTGTTCGATTGGGTCCAAAGTGACCTCCAGCTTGTCCATCGTGGCAATGACTTAGGATATTATCAATCTCATCTTCGTGAACACATCTTCGAACTACTTGATCTGCACATAATCGAAAAAGATAAGGATCTTCCCAGTGATAATTCTTGACATTAGATAAGAATTTCCTTTTTTGATGAGTGGTCATGCCCTTTGGAATGTAATGTCCTGCAAGGTAATTAGCAAAATCAGCGAACCATGGTGTAGTGTTAGAAATTTGAAAAATTGTAGAGATAGAAAAAAGTTTCTCGTCTGGGAATTCTTCAAGTATGTTTGTGACTTCTCTTGGAGATGAGTCCAAACGAGATAGGTGATCAGCTAATAAGTTCTCAGTCCCTTTTTTGTCTTTTACTTCCACATCGAACTCTTGCAAAAGTAGTATCCATCGGATCAGTCTAGGTTTAGCATCTTGTTTGCTCATCAAGTGCTTGATGGCTGCATGATCTGTGTATACAATAATTTTTGAACAAATTAGATATGATCTAAACTTGTCAAAAGCAAAAATAATAGCAAGAAACTCCTTCTCTGTTGTTGCATAATTTAGTTGGGCAGCATTCAATGTTCGGCTTGCATAATATATGACATGAAATGTTTTATCCTTTCTTTGCCCCAACACAGCTCCAATAGCACCATCACTTGCGTCACACATCATCTCGAATGGTAGAGACCAGTCTGGTGCAACAACAACAGGTGCAGAAATTAGCATTTCCTTTAATAAATTAAAGGCAGCAAGACAATCTGAATTAAAATCAAATTTTGTGTCCTTAGCAAGAAGATTAGTTAAGGGTTTAGCCATTTTTGAAAAATCTTTGATAAAACGGCGATAAAATCTTGCGTGCCCAAGGAAGCTTCGAATGCCCTTCACATTGGTTGGAGGGGGCAGATTTGCAATAACATCTATCTTGGCCTTATCCACTTCAATTCCAATTGCTGAGATTTTGTGGCCAAGCACTATACCCTCCTTAACCATGAAGTGACATTTTTCCCAGTTAAGGACCAAATTCGTTTCTTCACATCGCTGCAAAACTAGAGATAAGTTATCCAAACAATTATTAAAAGAGCTACCAAATAGTGTAAAATCATCCATGAAGACTTCGAGTATCTTCTCATTCATGTCTGCAAAGATGGACATCATGCATCTCTGAAATGTTGCTGGAGCGTTGCATAGGCCAAATGGCATCCTTCTATAGGCAAACGTTCCATATGGACATGTGAACGTTGTCTTTTCTTGATCCTCAGGTGCTACTGCTATTTGATTGTATCCAGAATAGCCATCTAGAAAACAATAATAGCTATGACCTGCAACACGCTCCAACATTTGGTCAATAAAAGGTAATGGAAAATGATCCTTGCGGGTAGCATCATTAAGCTTCCTATAGTCTATACAGACTCTCCAACCTGTAACTGTTCTTTGAGGCACCAATTCATTATTTTTATTACTTACCACAGTGATTCCTCCTTTCTTAGGGACTACCTGCACAGGACTTATCCATGAACTATCAGAAATGGCATATATAATACCTGCATCAAGGAGTTTGATGACCTCCTTTTTCACAACTTCCCTTAAAGTTGGGTTGAGCCTTCTTTGATATTGAGCAATTGGCTTGACATTGTCCTCCATCAAGATCTTGTGCATGCAAATGGTAGGAGAGATGCCCCTGATATCTGAGATCGACCAGGCAATTGCTCTTTTGTGTTGCCTCAATACTTCTAAAAGTTGGTTTTCCATATCACCTGTCAAATCAGCAGATATGATAACTGGGTAAGTGCCATTTTCAAGAAAAGCATATCTTAAATGAGGTGGAAGTTCTTTAAGTTCAAATTTTGGAGAATAATCCAATTTATCATTTTCCGCCTCGAGTGTCTCTGTTGTTATTGGCGCATTATCGTCTTCCACAATTTTTCTAGATTCCTCTATCATTTCCAAAGCTTCCTTAGCATATGGATCTAAGATAAAATCTGCAACAATATCATCAAAAACATCAATCGTGTCATTTTCTAAAGAATCAATGGCATAACAGGATGAGTAATCAAAAGGTTGTTTGAGAGAATTTTTTATATTGAAAGTGATGTCTTCATTGTTGACACGAAGTTTGAGCATCCCTTGTTGAACATCAATGAGTGCGTTTCCTGTCGCTAGGAATGGTCTCCCGAGGATGATGGGGGTTTTTTCATCTGCCTTCATATCCAAAACAATAAAATCTGCAGGAAAAACAAATTTATCAACCTTTACCAAAACATCTCTTAATATTCCTCGGGGTCTCTTGCATGAAGAATCTGCGAATTGAAGAGTCATGCTTGTTTCTTCAAGTTCTCCATAACCTAGCTGCACAAATATAGAATGTGGCATTAAACTAATACTAGCACCAAGATCACATAAAGCTTGTGCACAAAAGAATTTTCCTATAGTGCAAGGTATGGTGAATGTTCCAGGATCTTTCATTTTTCTAGGTATATCTCGATCGTAAATGGCACTACATTCTGATGTCAACATTACTCTCTCAGTTTTTTCAAACCTTCTTCTTGAAGATAAAATATCCTTCATGAATTTAGCATAGCTCGGCATCATTTGTAAAGCTTCATGAAAAGGAATGTTAATAGATAATTGCTTCAGAATATCAAGAAAGCGAGAAAATTGCTTATCTAACTGTTCTTTGCGAAATTTCTGTGGATAGGGCAGATCCTTTATGTCAGTTTCTTTTTTCTTCAGATTCATATTTTCAGTAGTCTGATCTTGTGTCTTTAATGCTTCAGTTTCTTCTTTATGATCAATTATTCTTGGCGGGGAATCTGATCTCAGACTTCTCAATTGTTTCCCACTTCTAAGAGTCACAGCTTTGGTCTCTTCTTTAGGATTTTTCTCTGTATTGCTTGGAAGAGTCCCTGGTGCACGTCCTGCCATCATATTGGCCATCTGCCCTATTTGCATTTCTAAATTCCTGATTGTAGCATCTTGATTGTTTGCCCTTGTTTCCATTGTCTTCTGCATGGTTTGCATAGTGTCAATAACTCTTGCCATCATTTCTTCCATAGGATTAGTCGATTGTTGGACAGGAGCTTCTTGTTGCTTTCTCAAAAGTGTATAATTTTGTGGATGAGCTTGATTCTGAAATTTCTCAAAAACTTGCCCTTGGTTTGACCTGTAAGGAAACTTCTGATTGTTCCTCCAACCATAGTCATTATTCCTGAAAAATGGATTGGAGACAAAGTTAGCATTTTCAATATGATCAGGATTAGAAATGTTACCTTGAGGACAATAATTGCTCGCATGTCCTCCTCCACAGTTATTGCACACCATTAATGACATCATCTGCTCAAATTTTTGATTAAGTGACTCCAGCTGAGTCACTACTTCAGAAGAATTTTTACTTTCTGTAGCATGCACATCATGAGTTCGGCGAGGTGGTCTCCTTTCTTGACTTGATTTGAGTGCTACAGCTTCAATTATATCTTGTATCTCACTAGGACGTTTAGATCCCAGTACTGTCCCTCCTGCTGATTGATCAAGCTTATCTTGATCTGCAGGTCGTAATCCATGATAGAAATCTTCCATCACTTGCCATTTTGGAATTCTATTACCAGGAACTCTGGCCAGCAGTTCCTTATATCGTTCCCAGGCTTCATATAACGTCTCGTTATCGTCTTGAACAAATGCCCTCAGCTCTCTTCGATATTTGCCTGCCTTTTGTGGTGGACAATATTTTCCAACAAACTTTTCTATCAGCTCCAACCAAGAATGAATCGATCCTGCAGGCAAAGTTTTAAACCAAGTGGAAGCTTTGTCACGTAAAGATTGAGGGAATAATAATAAACGAATAACTTCAGAAGAAACATTGTTATTTCTAAAGGTGCTCAGAGTGGCAAGAAATTTATCAAGGTGATCGTGAGGGTCTTCATGAAATCCTCCTCCAAATTGGGATGCTTGTATCATCCTCACGATTGCGGGATTTATCTCAAAATTATTTGCGTTAATATCAGGCAGCACGATGCATGATTCTCGATCACTGTATCTGGCCGGGACATATTCTCTCATAAAAAGTTCTGCTTCATCTTCTCGCCGATTATTATATGGTGGAACCAGTTCATTCTGTTGCTCCAGTCTCTGATTGTCGTGTGCTTGTTCCGCCATTTTTCTTATATTTCTTCGTAATCGACGATAGGTTCTTTCAATTTCAGGATCAAATTCCAACAGTGGATTTGAACTTCTAGTGCGCTTATCAAAAGATTCCAGGATTGGTTGTGATTTAATTTTCAATTAGTACCTGCAACAACCAATTTTCAGTAAGATAAAAGAATAAAATATATACAAGAAGAAAGAAATTCAGATAATAGGTCACGAAAAATGAGTTTTTTACTAATAAAGTCTTTCGGCATGATAGAATTTGAAAATTCGTCATTAAAATTAATTTTCGAGAGGAACTTTTCAGAAATTCTTCAAACCAATACGAATACCAAATATTAATATCGACCAAAAGAATTTATGATGATGTAAGAAATCACACAAAATAAATTCGAACAAATTTGCGGTTATAGAGTTAATAATCAGACATAATCAAAAATTATTTTCAGAGAAGAAATAAGATTGATCGGCCGTAATAAGGGTTTACGGTCGTAATTAATTCGAGGCTCGTTCGTCCGTAAAAATCGTAAAACAGTGTTGAAAGGGATTCAACGTGAAGGCGTAAAAATTAGCATGGTGATGAATTATCTCGGCCGAAAAAAAAATTTGAATGAAATGTTGCCAAATGAATCATTTCGGCCGACAAAGAATATAGTTCATATCGGCCGTAAAACAATGAGAGGTAAAACATCAACACATATAAATCGGCCGAAAAGGAGTAAAATCCATGTCGGATGATCCATTACGGCCGAGACAAACTAAATCGCTTCGGCCAAAACAAAGTCAAATCAAAAGTTCAAACTATTATCATGTTACGGCCGAGAATGAAAAAATCACAAATAAGTTGGGTCGTAAGATGGCGTAAAAAAAACAAATGTTCAGAAATTTTACGGCCGTAAAAAGAAAACATGAGATCAATTCTCGGCCGTAAAAAAGATTAAATTGTCAATTAAGATGAGGTCACGTCGGCCGAGATAACACGAGGCCGTAAAGAAAAATAGGGTTTCGGCCGAAATAAAAATTGAATCATTACAGCGGAAAGTGAATTAAGTCAATTCCTTACGGTCGTAAAACAACGAAATCAGATCAAATAAAATGTTACGGCCGAGAATGAAAACTGATTCGAATAGGGCGTAAAAAATTTAAACCATCGATAAACCGGGCGTAACAAGGTCAAATCAATATCCATTACTCATGGCGTAAAAACAACGTTCGGATAAAAATATTACGGCCGTAAAGATTGAAAGTTTAGAATTCATAAATCATTCATTGCGAGGCCGTAAAATTAATAAAGCCGACACATCAAATTAAAGTCGTAAATCCATAAGTCGACAGTGTAATTCGGAAAATCCAATCGGCGTCGGATTTTAAACCGAAAGTAAATAAATAATAAAAAAAATGTTGTGACCTTTATCTGCAAAAGAAAAAAATATCAGTTTATTCACAAAAATAATTAAAACAATTAATACATATTTATAAAGAATTATTTACAATTTATTTACATCTCCTAATAATTCATAAAAATCAGAAATTAATTAATAAAATATTCCCCGGCAACGGCGCCAAAAACTTGATGCGTTGTAATTGTAACAATAAAATTTGCTAGCAAGTACACTAGTCGCTCAAGTAATATAGTAATAGGAGTAAGAGTGTCGAACCCACGAGGAATATTATTAATACAATATCTAAATTTATAAATTTTTAAGAGAGGAAAAATATGGATTTTTGGAAAACGGTTTTATGAAATAAAATAAGGAAAATAAGATAAAGATAAGATAATGGTGTTGAAGTTAGGCCTTAGGATGAAAATAGATTAGGATAAATATTTGAACCATAAAAGATAAATTTAACCTTTAAAGATGGATTAGGAATTTTCTCAAGTTATTAATTTACAAGATTAACATCACAGAGTCCACAAACTGGTAATTCTGCTATTTAATCCGGTAAATCAAACTATCTTAAATTTAATCAAACCTAAATTCCCACAAACTGGTATTCGTCAGATAAGATTAAAATTAAGATGCATTAATATGAAAATCCTAGACTATTAATCACTCCACAAACTGGTTAGATTAACAGACCACATAAACTTGATTCTCCACACACTAGTTATCAAATTTATGTCAATTATTAATTTCACATAAAATCAATTAATTTAATTAATGAATTCTGAAATTAAATAATCCACAAACAGGTAAGTACTCAACTCAGAAATCCAAATAATTAAATTAAAAGCATTAAGCACAATTAATTAATTGATCAGAAAAGATTAAAACAAATAATATAAGGTCAAATAGTTTCTCTTCAATAATAATCTCCTAAAATGAAATAAATAAAAATATGGAGTTCATCCTAGAAATTCTGGAGAGATAATAACAAAGTAATAATAATTGGAAGAATTACACCCAAATAGACAAAAGTCGAAGCTTCGGATCACGGGTAGACAGTCGGGCAGCCTCTCGGACTTGATCAGGGTCGCGATCAACTTCCAGCCGTCGCACCTCTCTCCTCTTGGTCGTAGCCTGCAGAGCTCACGACTCGCCGTGGAAGAAACCTGAACTTCAGAGCACGCATTGAAACGATGGATTCTTCACGTATTTATAGGGTGCGGACGGCCTTCAATTTGATCTCGGCCGTAACATCGTACGGTTGACTTTAAAATTATAAGATAAACTCGGCCAAAGATAAATTCTTTTATCATTACGCCCAAAGATAAATCTTTCTTATCTTTACTCCCTTAGAGTCTCGGCCGTAAGGAAAATATTTTATCTTTACTCCTTTCCATTACTCCCAAAAGATAAAAATCCTTTTATCTTTACGCCCAAACAATTTTATCTTTACACCTTCGTATATCGGCCAAAACGGATGATTTCAATTGCCATTACTCCCTCCAAATCTCGGACGTAAGGAATGAACTTATCTTGTTACGCCCAAAGATAAACTCGATTGATTGTTACACCCTTCATCTTCATGCCATTACGCCCTCCAAATTTCGGCCGTAACATCTTTATCTTCATGCCATTACGCCCAAAAGATAAAATCATTTATCTTTACTCCTTCAAATCTTAGCCGTAACAAAGAATTGAATCTTGTTACTCCTTTTGAATCTCGGCGTAACGACTTGGGTGTAAAGCCAAATCTCGGCCGTAAGAAATAATTTCTTTGAATTTCGGCCGAGATTCGAATTTTCCTGCAAATAATTATCAAAATATAGTTAATCCATCCACAATTAAAATATTCAGTGATTTTAATAATTAAAATTGATAAATCCGGAATTATGATTAAAAGTGACTAAAAATGATGCATGCCATGATCAAATTATAGAAAATTTAATTAAAATAATTAACTAAAATATGTTATATTTTGCATGCATCAAACTCCCCCAAGCTTAAAGTCTTGCTTGTCCTCAAGCAAAAATTCAAAGCAAGGCTCAAGAAAGTTCCATCATAGCCTCCACATTGTCAACTGACTAATTTTCTCACACAGTGCTTCTGCACACCTACTACTTAGTATCTTATCATTTTCCATGTACTTAGCTTCATAGAGGTTCTGAATGCTACACAAATTTAAACAATCTCAAATTCAGCCTTGTAGAAAAATAAATTGTCTGTCAAATAATAGCATTAATATTGAACACATAAGTACTAATTGAGCTTAAAACTTTTTCTTTTTCTTTTCATTTTTAATCATTTAAAAGTTCTAATCTTCAAGCAGGATTGCACAAGGAAGTCCATGTAGCGGGCTTTGGACTGATGACTCCCAGACCAGATGGCCTTAGGGCAACAGGTGATAAAGCACCCCTCGAGTTTACTTGCCCGAACAACCAAGGTTTTGAATGAAGAGTTCGAACTTAGCCATGGTTCAGTACTCCTGTGCTTCTCCATATTCCACAAGATGGTCCATGTAGCAGGTTTTCGATCGACGGATCCCAGAGCAGTTGCCCTTAGGTCGCCAGGCATGAACCCCTACGGATCTAATTACCCGAACACACCTTGGTTCCGGATAACACTTTTGTACCTACACATAATTTTATTCATCATTTTTTTTTTCATTTGTTGGGGTTTAACTAACCCTTCTTTTCTTATTCACTTTCAATTTTTATAAGCTCAAAAAGTACTTGATATGATCAATAAGAAGGCTACTACTAATCAAGACTTAAAAGAAATTAATAAAAAGGCATGAATATGATTTTGTCGTCTAGTCATTCATAGTTCTAGTTAGCATAGGCACATAGTCCATAAGTTTGATACTAAAATAGCAAGTGATAAGAAAGAAAAGTATTCAAATTTCATCAATTAACGACATGTCTTTGAACTTTTACTTAAAGATAATTAAAACAGTAAGACAAAAGTTAGTAAGATGGTAGCAAAAATAAATGCATGCAATGGTTTTTTTTATTTTTTATAAATAGATGCAGACATAAGCAAATAAAGATGCAATGCATGGAATGCAAACTCCCCCAAGCTTGAACCAGACACTGTCCTCAGTGTTAAGTCAGCAAGGGAAAGTGATACATACTCAATAAAAAGGAAAATTTAAAGAAACAAAAAGAAAAGGGAAAAGACACAACCGGATTTATTGTCTGCGGGGTGGCGATGTTGGATAGTGGCTGAGATTTCCTTGGCGCATATGATACTCATGGATGCGTCTCGTCATGCGCGCATGTTGATTCTGAAGGGATTCGAAGCGACCCTGACGATCATCCATATTTCTAAAATCAGCTCGAATGTTGGTCAGCTCTTGTGCTTGTCGAAGTTGCTCTTCCTGAATAGCGTGCAACTGCTCTGACTGACGAAGTTGCTCTTCTTGAAAAGTGTGAAACTCCCCTGCTTGACGAAGTTGTTCATCATACATTGATTCCCATAAGTTTTGCATGGAAGCATAGTCAGGCTGAGGTGGCGGAGGTGGATAGTAAGTCTGCTCTGGAGCTGAAGTAAAAGTGGGCTCTGGTGCTATATAGCGATTCTGCACAGGTTCTTGTAAAGGGGCAGATACTTCCATCGAATCGCGTTCCTCATAAGGAGTAGAAGGTATGAACGAGGAATCAGAAGAGCTCTCTTGTGCTGGAGATGGAATCGGAGAAGGTACCGGCATATAAGGCGAATGGACGGATGTGGCATATTGGGAAGCTGCCGGTGATATAGCCTGGAATCCTTGTTGCTGTTGAAGGTAGGGTTGGGCTGCCGCATAATCAGTAGAATCAAACTAGGAGAAAGGTTCATCCTAGTGTAGCTGTCCGACAGAGGTAGATGGTCCTGCAGGTGGGATTACTGGAGCTATGACCTGCCTAAAAAGGAGCCAATTATTTGGATTAATCGGCGTAAAAGCATCTCGATCTGAGCAGGGCACCTCCTGATGGTGGCCTTTAAAAATAAAAACTTTGATCCCTGAGTTGTTGGTCTTCACGAGACCCATGGCTTGAATGGTCCTACGAGTGAGGTGAGTGTTTCCTGGCACAGCTTCGAGATCATCCAAGTCAAGTTGTAGGTGCTGAGCGATAGGTGTGAGAAGAGCACCCATATTAATGCTACCGCCATGATGAGTAGTGCGGCGCTGGAATCGACGAATGAGGAAGGCACCCACATTAACGGGAGTTCTGTGAAGCATGCTGTGGATGAGATATAACTCTCCTTCTGAGACAGCACCATCATTATCACTGCGTCCACTTATGGTGTTGCTTAGCATGCGATGGACGTAGCGCAGAACAGGATTCTGAATTGAGCTATCTTTAGCGGTGTTCCAAACCAATCGATCTTCTTCTGTTATCTGTTTCCAAAAAGTTTCAGCATCAAAGTCGGCAGGTACAGAAAGAGATCCATGGTTGGGAAATCCATAGATATTATTAATCTCTCCTAGAGTGAGAGTAAATGGCCGTCCATAAAGTTAGAATGAAATGCGGGGCTGATCATAGTTCCTGCCATCTAAATTAAAGATTTCTAGAGATGAGAGGAATTCCATAATTAGTACTTCATAAGTTGGCCACCAAGAATGCACAAAGTCAGATAGTCCAATTTGAGAAAATAATAGATGAATATCTGCAAGTAAATTATACTCCCTCAGCAATTCAGTATCTGAAAATCTGGTGGCATGAATTCGAATATCACACATCCGTTCATATTGAGCTTGATACTCCGGCTTAGTCCAATAATAATCTCCGGGGTAGGAGATTAATTGTGAGGGCTGTGGGGTCGGCTGAGCATTCGGATGTCGTCGTTCATGACGTCCCCTCCATATATTAGCAAATCGCCTCATCTTGATCTGGACAAAAATAAATAAAGAAAAGGTACCGGCTCGGTGGAAGCGGCTGAGGTTTCGACCGTAGTATTCGATGAAGAACCGGCTGAAGGTCGGAGGTGATGAAGAACTTCGGCCGTAATTGATGAAGCTCGGCCGGAGATTGGAGTTTGGCCGTAAGAAGTTGGAGGCGTGACTCGGAACTCGACCGTAAGGAGTTGATGAACCTGTAGATTTCGGCCGTAAGGAATGGCGGTGTGGTTTCGGCCGTAAAGTGAAAAACTCGCCCGGAGTTTGGCCGTAACGAATAGGTGGTGGCGCTGGTGTTGGTTCTTCGGTCGTAAAATGAAATCGGCATGGAAGCTTGGCCGTAACGCACAGGGCGTAACGGTGAGACTTCGGTCGTAAGGAGAAGAGGCTCGGCCGTAATAAATGTCGGTGTGCGGTGGAAGACCGACCGTAACGAACAGGGAATCGCTGGAACTTCGGCCGTAAGGAACAGGTGCAGTGCTTTTGGGCGTAAGGATCGGCGGTGACGGTTTTGAGATTTCGGCCGTAGAGAAGAAAAGGCGTAAGGGTAGTGGAAGCACCTCGGCCGTAATGCAGAGAGGGCGGCGCGCGGTGGCTTCGGCCGTAAAGAAGATTGATCTGCAACATACAAGAGGGGGTAGGATTTTTATAGATGAATTTTCGGGCGTAATCTGACCTGTCCCACGTGACGACGCAGTGAAAAGTCATGTCCGGGCGTAAAAGCATGCATTTTTCCAAGGTACGTCCGTGGTCTGCTGATGTGACATCTCGGCCGTAATGGAATGGTGGCAGGGCGTAATAGGAACCCGCAGCTATTGTCATGTCTTCGGCCGTAAAGAGCATCGTAGGGCGTGATCTTCGGCCGTAACGATGTGGCGTCTTGTCATGTCTGTTGGAATCTTTACGGCGTGGTCACGAGGTGATTCTCGGCCGTAACGAGGAATGGTGGCAGCTTGTCTTGTCATGTCCGAGCTTGATGCATGTGTGACAACTCGGCCGTAATGCACACGTAATGTGTGTGGTAGGGCGTAACGACGGTGGCAGCTTGTCTTTTCTTCGATCGCTTCGGCCGTAACGGACACGGTGGGTGGCAGGGCGTAATGTCCGAGCTTCGGCCGTAGAGAGAATCAATCTTTGAAATTTATGCCCCTGAGTTTATCTCTCCTTACAAAACATTAAATATTAATTAAATTAAATGACTCCATAATAAAATAAATGTCTAAGAAGTAAAACTATCACCGAAACTAAGATATTAACAACTAATTAGACTAATCTAAAAAAAATGAAAAAATAAAAATAAAAAGGATAGAAATAGTTCTGATTTATAGTCGTCAGCTTGACTTAGTCAATTCGTCATTTAGATGGTAAACATATTAATCATAGATAAATTTTGATAATATGTGTTATCATGATAGAGTTTAAGTCTATGTCCATTAACTTTAAATTTTTGTTTATGATCCAATGATTCAATTTCAAATGTTCCATAAGGTGAACTATTGATTATGATATAAGGGCCAGTCCACCTTGATTTGAGTTTTCCAGGAAATAATTTGAGTTTACTATTGTAAAGAAGCACTCGTTGACCAGGTAAAAAATCTTTATGTTTAATACGCAGGTCATGTAATTTTTTTGTACGTTCTTTATATAGTTTGTTATTCTCATATGCATGATATCTAAATTCATCGAGCTCATTTAATTGTAATAATCTTTCTGATTGTGATGATTTTAGATCCAGATTTAAAAATTTCGTTGCCCAATAAGCTTTATGTTCTAATTCCACAGGAAGGTGACATGATTTTCCAAAAACTAATCTATAAGGAGAGGTACCTATAGGTGTCTTAAAAGCGGTTCTATATGCCCAAAGTGCATCGTCTAGTTTCAAGGACCAATCCTTCCTAGATGAGTTCACAGTTTTCTCTAGAATTCTTTTAATTTCTCTATTTGAAATTTCCACTTGTCCACAAGATTGGGCATGATATGGGGTACTAAGAAAGTGGTTGACTCCAAATCGGTTAAGAAGAGTTGACATTATTTTATTACAGAAATGTGTTCCATTGTCACTTATGATAGTCCTAGGTGTTCCAAATCGAGTAAAAATATTTTTTCTTAGAAAGTTGGCAACTACCTTGGCCTCATTTGTTGGTGTGGCTACGGCTTCTACCCATTTGGAAACATAATCAACCGCCACTAAGATGTATTGGTTGTTAAAGGATTTAGGGAATGGTCCCATAAAGTCAATGCCCCAAACATCAAAAATATCACATTGTAAAATATTTGTGAGAGGCATTTCATCTCGACGAGAAATATTACTTGTCCTTTGGCATTTGTCACAATACTTACAGTAGTTTCTTGCATCTCTGTAAATGGTTGGCCAATATAGTCCACATTCAAGTACCTTAGCCGCTGTTCGATTGGGTCCAAAGTGACCTCCAGCTTGTCCATCGTGGCAATGACTTAGGATATTATCAATCTCATCTTCGTGAACACATCTTCGAACTACTTGATCTGCACATAATCGAAAAAGATAAGGATCTTCCCAGTGATAATTCTTGACATTAGATAAGAATTTTCTTTTTTGATGAGTGGTCATGCCCTTTGGAATGTAATGTCCTGCAAGGTAATTAGCAAAATCAGCGAACCATGGTGTAGTGTTAGAAATTTGAAAAATTGTAGAGATAGAAAAAAGTTTCTCGTCTGGGAATTCTTCAAGTATGTTTGTGACTTCTCTTGGAGATGAGTCCAAACGAGATAGGTGATCAGCTAATAAGTTCTCAGTCCCTTTTTTGTCTTTTACTTCCACATCGAACTCTTGCAAAAGTAGTATCCATCGGATCAGTCTAGGTTTAGCATCTTGTTTGCTCATCAAGTGCTTGATGGCTGCATGATCTGTGTATACAATAATTTTTGAACAAATTAGATATGATCTAAACTTGTCAAAAGCAAAAATAATAGCAAGAAACTCCTTCTCTGTTGTTGCATAATTTAGTTGGGCAGCATTCAATGTTCGGCTTGCATAATATATGACATGAAATGTTTTATCCTTTCTTTGCCCCAACACAGCTCCAATAGCACCATCACTTGCGTCACACATCATCTCGAATGGTAGAGACCAGTCTGGTGCAACAACAACAGGTGCAGAAATTAGCATTTCCTTTAATAAATTAAAGGCAGCAAGACAATCTGAATTAAAATCAAATTTTGTGTCCTTAGCAAGAAGATTAGTTAAGGGTTTAGCCATTTTTGAAAAATCTTTGATAAAACGGCGATAAAATCTTGCGTGCCCAAGGAAGCTTCGAATGCCCTTCACATTGGTTGGAGGGGGCAGATTTGCAATAACATCTATCTTGGCCTTATCCACTTCAATTCCAATTGCTGAGATTTTGTGGCCAAGCACTATACCCTCCTTAACCATGAAGTGACATTTTTCCCAGTTAAGGACCAAATTCGTTTCTTCACATCGCTGCAAAACTAGAGATAAGTTATCCAAACAATTATTAAAAGAGCTACCAAATAGTGTAAAATCATCCATGAAGACTTCGAGTATCTTCTCATTCATGTCTGCAAAGATGGACATCATGCATCTCTGAAATGTTGCTGGAGCGTTGCATAGGCCAAATGGCATCCTTCTATAGGCAAACGTTCCATATGGACATGTGAACGTTGTCTTTTCTTGATCCTCAGGTGCTACTGCTATTTGATTGTATCCAGAATAGCCATCTAGAAAACAATAATAGCTATGACCTGCAACACGCTCCAACATTTGGTCAATAAAAGGTAATGGAAAATGATCCTTGCGGGTAGCATCATTAAGCTTCCTATAGTCTATACAGACTCTCCAACCTGTAACTGTTCTTTGAGGCACCAATTCATTATTTTTATTACTTACCACAGTGATTCCTCCTTTCTTAGGGACTACCTGCACAGGACTTATCCATGAACTATCAGAAATGGCATATATAATACCTGCATCAAGGAGTTTGATGACCTCCTTTTTCACAACTTCCCTTAAAGTTGGGTTGAGCCTTCTTTGATATTGAGCAATTGGCTTGACATTGTCCTCCATCAAGATCTTGTGCATGCAAATGGTAGGAGAGATGCCCCTGATATCTGAGATCGACCAGGCAATTGCTCTTTTGTGTTGCCTCAATACTTCTAAAAGTTGGTTTTCCATATCACCTGTCAAATCAGCAGATATGATAACTGGGTAAGTGCCATTTTCAAGAAAAGCATATCTTAAATGAGGTGGAAGTTCTTTAAGTTCAAATTTTGGAGAATAATCCAATTTATCGTTTTCCGCCTCGAGTGTCTCTGTTGTTATTGGCGCATTATCGTCTTCCACAATTTTTCTAGATTCCTCTATCATTTCCAAAGCTTCCTTAGCATATGGATCTGAGATAAAATCTGCAACAATATCATCAAAAACATCAATCGTGTCATTTTCTAAAGAATCAATGGCATAACAGGATGAGTAATCAAAAGGTTGTTTGAGAGAATTTTTTATATTGAAAGTGATGTCTTCATTGTTGACACGAAGTTTGAGCATCCCTTGTTGAACATCAATGAGTGCGTTTCCTGTCGCTAGGAATGGTCTCCCGAGGATGATGGGGGTTTTTTCATCTGCCTTCATATCCAAAACAATAAAATCTGCAGGAAAAACAAATTTATCAACCTTTACCAAAACATCTCTTAATATTCCTCGGGGTCTCTTGCATGAAGAATCTGCGAATTGAAGAGTCATGCTTGTTTCTTCAAGTTCTCCATAACCTAGCTGCACAAATATAGAATGTGGCATTAAACTAATACTAGCACCAAGATCACATAAAGCTTGTGCACAAAAGAATTTTCCTATAGTGCAAGGTATGGTGAATGTTCCAGGATCTTTCATTTTTCTAGGTATATCTCGATCGTAAATGGCACTACATTCTGATGTCAACATTACTCTCTCAGTTTTTTCAAACCTTCTTCTTGAAGATAAAATATCCTTCATGAATTTAGCATAGCTCGGCATCATTTGTAAAGCTTCATGAAAAGGAATGTTAATAGATAATTGCTTCAGAATATCAAGAAAGCGAGAAAATTGCTTATCTAACTGTTCTTTGCGAAATTTCTGTGGATAGGGCAGATCCTTTATGTCAGTTTCTTTTTTCTTCAGATTCATATTTTCAGTAGTCTGATCTTGTGTCTTTAATGCTTTAGTTTCTTCTTTATGATCAATTATTCTTGGCGGGGAATCTGATCTCAGACTTCTCAATTGTTTCCCACTTCTAAGAGTCACAGCTTTGGTCTCTTCTTTAGGATTTTTCTCTGTATTGCTTGGAAGAGTCCCTGGTGCACGTCCTGCCATCATATTGGCCATCTGCCCTATTTGCATTTCTAAATTCCTGATTGTAGCATCTTGATTGTTTGCCCTTGTTTCCATTGTCTTCTGCATGGTTTGCATAGTGTCAATAACTCTTGCCATCATTTCTTTCATAGGATTAGTCGATTGTTGGACAGGAGCTTCTTGTTGCTTTCTCAAAAGTGTATAATTTTGTGGATGAGCTTGATTCTGAAATTTCTCAAAAACTTGCCCTTGGTTTGACCTGTAAGGAAACTTCTGATTGTTCCTCCAACCATAGTCATTATTCCTGAAAAATGGATTGGAGACAAGGTTAGCATTTTCAATATGATCAGGATTAGAAATGTTACCTTGAGGACAATAATTGCTCGCATGTCCTCCTCCATAGTTATTGCACACCATTAATGACATCATCTGCTCAAATTTTTGATTAAGTGACTCCAGCTGAGTCACTACTTCAGAAGAATTTTTACTTTCTGTAGCATGCACATCATGAGTTCGGCGAGGTGGTCTCCTTTCTTGACTTGATTTGAGTGCTACAGCTTCAATTATATCTTGTATCTCACTAGGACGTTTAGATCCCAGTACTGTCCCTCCTGCTGATTGATCGAGCTTATCTTGATCTGCAGGTCGTAATCCATGATAGAAATCTTCCATCACTTGCCATTTTGGAATTCTATTATCAGGAACTCTGGCCAGCAGTTCCTTATATCGTTCCCAGGCTTCATATAACGTCTCGTTATCGTCTTGAACAAATGCCCTCAGCTCTCTTCGATATTTGCCTGCCTTTTGTGGTGGACAATATTTTCCAACAAACTTTTCTATCAGCTCCAACCAAGAATGAATCGATCCTGCAGGCAAAGTTTTAAACCAAGTGGAAGCTTTGTCACGTAAAGATTGAGGGAATAATAATAAACGAATAACTTCAGAAGAAACATTGTTATTTCTAAAGGTGCTCAGAGTGGCAAGAAATTTATCAAGGTGATCGTGAGGGTCTTCATGAAATCCTCCTCCAAATTGGGATGCTTGTATCATCCTCACGATTGCGGGATTTATCTCAAAATTATTTGCGTTAATATCAGGCAGCACGATGCATGATTCTCGATTACTGTATCTGGCCGAGACATATTCTCTCATAGAAAGTTCTGCTTCATCTTCTCGCCGATTATTATATGGTGGAACCAGTTCATTCTGTTGCTCCAGTCTCTGATTGTCGCGTGCTTGTTCCGCCATTTTTCTTATATTTCTTCGTAATCGACGATAGGTTCTTTCAATTTCAGGATCAAATTCCAACAGTGGATTTGAACTTCTAGTGCGCTTATCAAAAGATTCCAGGATTGGTTGTGATTTAATTTTCAATTAGTACCTGCAACAACCAATTTTCAGTAAGATAAAAGAATAAAATATATACAAGAAGAAAGAAATTCAGATAATAGGTCACGAAAAATGAGTTTTTTTACTAATAAAGTCTTTCGGCACGATAGAATTTGAAAATTCGTCATTAAAATTAATTTTCGAGAGGAACTTTTCAGAAATTCTTCAAACCAATACGAATACCAAATATTAATATCGACCAAAAGAATTTATGATGATGTAAGAAATCACACAAAATAAATTCGAACTAATTTGCGGTTATAGAGTTAATAATCAGACATAGTCAAAAATTATTTTCAGAGAAGAAATAAGATTGATCGGCCGTAATAAGGGTTTACGGTCGTAATTAATTCGAGGCTCGTTCGTCCGTAAAAATCATAAAACAGTGTTGAAAGGGATTCAACGTGAAGGCGTAAAAATTAGCATGGTGATGAATTATCTCGGCCGAAAAAAAAATTTGAATGAAATGTTGCCAAATGAATCATTTCGGCCGACAAAGAATATAGTTCATATCGGCCGTAAAACAATGAGAGGTAAAACATCAACACATATAAATCGGCCGAAAAGGAGTAAAATCCATGTCGGATGATCCATTACGGCCGAGACAAACTAAATCGCTTCGGCCAAAACAAAGTCAAATCAAAAGTTCAAACTATTATCATGTTACGGCCGAGAATGAAAAAATCACAAATAAGTTGGGTCGTAAGATGGCGTAAAAAAAACAAATGTTCAGAAATTTTACGGCCGTAAAAAGAAAACATGAGATCAATTCTCGGCCGTAAAAAAGATTAAATTGTCAATTAAGATGAGGTCACGTCGGCCGAGATAACACGAGGCCGTAAAGAAAAATAAGATTTCGGCCGAAATAAAAATTGAATCATTACAGCGGAAAGTGAATTAAGTCAATTCCTTACGGTCGTAAAACAACGAAATCAGATCAAATAAAATGTTACGGCCGAGAATGAAAACTGATTCAAATAGGGCGTAAAAAATTTAAACCATCGATAAACCGGTCGTAACAAGGTCAAATCAATATCCATTACTCATGGCGTAAAAACAACGTTCGGATAAAAATATTACGGCCGTAAAGATTGAAAGTTTAGAATTCATAAATCATTCATTGCGAGGCCGTAAAATTAATAAAGCCGACACATCAAATTAAAGTCGTAAATCCATAAGTCGACAGTGTAATTTGGAAAATCCAATCGGCCTCGGATTTTAAACCGAAAGTAAATAAATAATAAAAAAAAATGTTGTGACCTTTATCTGCAAAAGAAAAAATATCAGTTTATTCACAAAAATAATTAAAACAATTAATACATATTTATAAAGAATTATTTACAATTTATTTACATCTCCTAATAATTCATAAAAATCAGAAATTAATTAATAAAATATTCCCCGGCAACGGCGCCAAAAACTTGATGCGTTGTAATTGTAACAATAAAATTTGCTAGCAAGTACACTAGTCGCTCAAGTAATATAGTAATAGGAGTAAGAGTGTCGAACCCACGAGGAATATTATTAATACAATATCTAAATTTATAAATTTTTAAGAGAGGAAAAATATGGATTTTTGGAAAAAGGTTTTATGAAATAAAATAAGGAAAATAAGATAAAGATAAGATAATGGTGTTGAAGTTAGGCCTTAGGATGAAAATAGATTAGGATAAATATTTGAACCATAAAAGATAAATTTAACCTTTAAAGATGGATTAGGAATTTTCTCAAGTTATTAATTTACAAGATTAACATCACAGAGTCCACAAACTGATAATTCTGCTATTTAATCCAGTAAATCAAACTATCTTAAATTTAATCAAACCTAAATTCCCACAAACTGGTATTCGTCAGATAAGATTAAAATTAAGATGCATTAATATGAAAATCCTAGACTATTAATCACTCCACAAACTGGTTAGATTAACAGATCACATAAACTTGATTCTCCACACACTAGTTATCAAATTTATGTCAATTATTAATTTCACATAAAATCAATTAATTTAATTAATGAATTCTGAAATTAAATAATCCACAAACAGGTAAGTACTCAACTCAGAAATCCAAATAATTAAATTAAAAGCATTAAGCACAATTAATTAATTGATCAGAAAAGATTAAAACAAATAATATAAGGTCAAATAGTTTCTCTTCAATAATAATCTCCTAAAATGAAATAAATAAAAATATGGAGTTCATCCTAGAAATTCTGGAGAGATAATAACAAAGTAATAATAATTGGAAGAATTACACCCAAATAGACAAAAGTCGAAGCTTCGGATCACGGGTAGACAGTCGGGCAGCCTCTCGGACTTGATCAGGGTCGCGATCAACTTCCAGCCGTCGCACCTCTCTCCTCTTGGTCGTAGCCTGCAGAGCTCACGATTCGCCGTGGAAGAAACCTGAACTTCAGAGCACGCATTGAAACGATGGATTCTTCACGTATTTATAGGGTGCGGACGGCCTTCAATTTGATCTCGGCCGTAACATCGTACGGTTGACTTTAAAATTATAAGATAAACTCGGCCAAAGATAAATTCTTTTATCATTACGCTCAAAGATAAATCTTTCTTATCTTTACTCCCTTAGAGTCTCGGCCGTAAGGAAAATATTTTATCTTTACTCCTTTCCATTACTCCCAAAAGATAAAAATCCTTTTATCTTTACGCCCAAACAATTTTATCTTTACACCTTCGTATATCGGCCAAAATGGATGATTTCAATTGCCATTACTCCCTCCAAATCTCGGCCGTAAGGAATGAACTTATCTTGTTACGCCCAAAGATAAACTCGATTGATTGTTACACCCTTCATCTTCATGCCATTACGCCCTTCAAATTTCGGCCGTAACATCTTTATCTTCATGCCATTACGCCCAAAAGATAAAATCATTTATCTTTACTCCTTCAAATCTTAGCCGTAACAAAGAATTGAATCTTGTTACTCCTTTTGAATCTCGGCGTAACGACTTGGGTGTAAAGCCAAATCTCGGCCATAAGAAATAATTTCTTTGAATTTCGGTCGAGATTCGAATTTTCCTGCAAATAATTATCAAAATATAGTTAATCCATCCACAATTAAAATATTCAGCGATTTTAATAATTAAAATTGATAAATCCGGAATTATGATTAAAAGTGACTAAAAATGATGCATGCCATGATCAAATTATAGAAAATTTAATTAAAATAATTAACTAAAATATGTTATATTTTGCATGCATCAGCTATCAAAAGATGCCAAATTTTTAATGCCTTCGTGCCTGTTGATGCATGGTGAGATGATTGGGACGAAAAAATGGACTCGGAACGAAATTTTCCGGTGGTGCGAAATTGTGCGCGCGCGCCTTTTACTGGTGTTTTCAGTCAAGAAGGTCAAAAAACGCGAATTTTTTTGCGCTGTCAAAATATGCCAAATTTTCGACGCTTTCGTGCCTGTTGATGCGTGGTGAGATGATTGGGATGAAAAAATGGACTCGGATGAAAATTTTTAGGGTGTGCGAAATTTCGCGCGCGCGCCTTTTACTGGTGTTTTCAGCCAAGAAGGTCAAAAAGAGCGAAATTTTTTGCGCTGTCAAAAGATGCCAAATTTTCGACGCTTTCATGCCTGTTGATGCATGGTGAGATGATTGGGACGAATAAATGGACTCGGAACGAAATTTTCCGGGGGTGCGAAATTTCGCGCGCGCGCCTTTTACGGGTGTTTTCAGCCAAGAAGGTCAAAAAATGCGAAATTTTTTACGCTGTCAAAAGATGCCAAATTTTCGACGCTTTCGTGCCTGTTGATGCATGGTGAGATGATTAGGACGAAAAAATAGACTCGAATGAAACTTTTCCGGGGGTGCGAAATTTTGCGCGCGCGCCTTTTACTGGTGTTTTCTGCCAAGAAGGTCAAAAAATCCGAAATTTTTTGCGCTGTCAAAAGATGCCAAATTTTCGACGCTTTCATGCCTGTTGATGCATGGTGAGATGATTGGGACGAAAAAATAGACTCGGGTGAAAATTTTTCGGGTGTGCGAAATTTCCGGCGCGCGCCTTTTACTGGTGTTTTCAGCCAGAAATGTCAAAAAATGCGAAATTTTTTACGCTGTCAAAAGATGCCAAATTTTCGACGCTTTCGTGCTTGTTGATGCATGGTGAGATGATTGGGATGAAAAAATGGACTCGGAACAAAATTTTCCGGGGTGCGAAATTTCGGGCGCCGGCCTTTTACTGGTGTTTTCAGCCAAGAAGATCAAAAAACGCGAAATTTTTTACGCTGTCAAAATATGCCAAATTTTTTACGCTTTCGTGCCTGTTGATGCATGGTGAGATGATTGGAACGAAAAATGGACTCGGATGAAAATTTTTAGGGTGTGCGAAATTTCGCGCGCGCGCCTTTTACTAGTGTTTTCAGCCAAGAAGGTCACAAAACGCGAAATTTTTTACGCTCTCAAAAGATGCCAAATTTTCGACACTTTCGTGCCTGTTGATGCATGGTGAGATGATTGGGACAAAAAAATGGACTTCGGATGAAAATTTTTCGGGGGTGCGAAATTTCGCGCGCGCGCTTTTTACTGGTGTTTTCAGCAAGAAGGTCAAAAAACGCGAAATTTTTTGCCGTCAAAAGATGCAAAATTTTCAACACTTTCGTGCCTGTTGATGCATGGTGAGATGATTGGGACGAAAAAATGGACTCGGAACGAAATTTTCCAGGGGTGCGAAATTTCGCGCGCGCGCCTTTTACTGGTGTTTTCAGCCAAGAAGGTCAAAAAACGCGAAATTTTTTGCGCTGTGAAAAGATGCCAAATTTTCGACGCTTTCGTGCCTGTTGATGCATGGTGAGATGATTGGGACGAAAAAACGGACTCGGAACGAAATTTTCCGGTGGTGCGAAATTTCGCGCGCGCGCCTTTTACTGGTGTTTTCAGCCAAGAAGGTCAAAAAATGCGAAATTTTTTACGCTGTCAAAAGATTCCAAATTTTCGACGCTTTCGTGCCTGTTGATGCATGGTGAGATGATTGGGACGAAAAAATGGACTCGGATGAAAATTTTTCGGGTGTGCGAAATTTCGCGCGCGCGCCTTTTACTGGTGTTTTCAGCCAAGAAGGTCAAAAAATGCGAAATTTTTTATGCTGTCAAAAGATGCCAAATTTTTTACGCTTTCGTGCCTGTTGATGCATGGTGAGATGATTGGGACGAAAAAATGGACTCGGATGAAAATTTTTCGGGTGTGCAAAATTTCGCGCGCGCGCCTTTTAATGGTGTTTTCAGCCAAGAAGGTCAAAAAATGCGAAATTTTTTGCGCTGTCAAAAGATGCCAAATTTTCGACGCTTTCATGCCTGTTGATGCATGGTGAGATGATTGGGACGAAAAAATGGACTCGGAACGAAATTTTCCGGGGGTGCGAAATTTCGCGCGCGCGCCTTTTACGGGTGTTTTCAGCCAAGAAGGTCAAAAAATGCGAAATTTTTTACGCTGTCAAAAGATGCCAAATTTTCGACGCTTTCGTGCCTGTTGATGCATGGTGAGATGATTAGGACGAAAAAATAGACTCGAATGAAACTTTTCCGGGGGTGCGAAATTTTGCGCGCGCGCCTTTTACTGGTGTTTTCTGCCAAGAAGGTCAAAAAACGCGAAATTTTTTGCCGTCAAAAGATGCCAAATTTTCTACGCTTTCATGCCTATTGATGCATGGTGAGATGATTGGGACGAAAAAATGGACTCGGAACGAAATTTTCCGGGGTGCGAAATTTCGGGCGCCCGCCTTTTACTGGTGTTTTCAGCCAAGAAGGTCAAAAAATGCAAAATTTTTTACGCTGTCAAAATATGCCAAATTTTTTACGCTTTCGTGCTTGTTGATGCATGGTGAGATGATTGGGACGAAAAAATGGACTCGGAACGAAATTTTCTAGGGTGCGAAATTTCGGGCCCCCGCCTTTTATTGGTGTTTTCAGCCAAGAAAGTCAAAAAACGTGAAATTTTTTACGCTGTCAAAATATGCCAAATTTTTTACTCTTTCGTGCCTGTTGATGCATGGTGAGATGATTGGGACGAAAAAATAGACTCGGATGAAAATTTTTAGGGTGTGCGAAATTTCGCCCGAGCGCCTTTACTGGTGTTTTCAGCCAAGAAGGTCAAAAAACGCGAAATTTTTTACGCTGACAAAAGATGCCAAATTTTCGACACTTTCGTGCCTGTTGATACATGGTGAGATGATTGGGACAAAAAAATGGACTCGGATGAAAATTTTTCGGGGGTGCGAAATTTCGCGTGCGCGCTTTTTACTGGTGTTTTCAGTAAGAAGGTAAAAAAATGTGAAATTTTTTACGCTGTCAAAAGATGCCAAATTTCCGACGCTTTCGTGCCTGTTGATGCATGGTGAGATGATTGGGACGAAAAAATGGACTCGGATGAAAATTTTTCGGGTGTGCGAAATTTCGCGCGCGCGCCTTTTACTGGTGTTTTCAGCCAAGAAGGTCAAAAAACGCGAAATTTTTTACGCTGTCAAAAGATGCCAAATTTTCGACGCTTTCGTGCATGTTGATGCATGGTGAGATGATTTGGACGAAAAAATAGACTCGGATGAAACTTTTCCTGGGGTGCGAAATTTCGCGCGCGCGCCTTTTACTGGTGTTTTCAGCCAAGAAGGTCAAAAAATGCGAAATTTTTGCGCTGTCAAAAGATGCCAAATTTTCGACGCTTTCGTGGCTGTTGATGCATGGTGAGATGATTAGGACGAAAAAATGGACTCGGAACGAAATTTTCCGGGGGTGCGAAATTTTGTGCGCCCGCCTTTTACTAGTGTTTTTAGCTAAGAAGGTAAAAAAACGTGAAATTTTTTACGCTGTCAAAATATGCCAAATTTTTTACGCTTTCGTGCCTGTTGATGCATGGTGAGATGATTGGGACGAAAAAATGGACTCGGATGAAAATTTTTAGGGTGTGCGAAATTTCGCACGCGCGCCTTTTACTAGTGTTTTCAGCCAAGAAGGTCAAAAATGCGAAATTTTTTACGCTCTCAAAAGATGCCAAATTTTCGACACTTTCGTGCATGCATGGTGAGATGATTGGGACAAAAAAATGGACTTCGGATGACAATTTTCCGGTGGTGCGAAATTTCGCGCGCGCGCTTTTTACTGGTGTTTTCAGCAAGAAGGTCAAAAAATGTGAAATTTTTTACGTTGTCAAAATATGCCAAATTTTTTACGCTTTCGTGCCTGTTGATGCATGGTGAGATGATTGGGACGAAAAAATGGACTCGGAACGAAATTTTCTGGGGTGAGAAATTTCGGGCGCCCGCCTTTTATTGGTGTTTTCAGCCAAGAAAGTCAAAAAACGTGAAATTTTTTACGCTGTCAAAATATGCCAATTTTTTTACCCTTTCGTGCCTGTTGATGCATGGTGAGATGATTGGGATGAAAAAATAGACTCGGATGAAAATTTTTAGGGTGTGCGAAATTTCGCCCGAGCGCCTTTACTGGTGTTTTCAGCCAAGAAGGTCAAAAAACGCGAAATTTTTTACGCTGACAAAAGATGCCAAATTTTCGACACTTTCGTGCCTGTTGATACATGGTGAGATGATTGGGACAAAAAAATGGACTCGAATGAAAATTTTCCGGGGGTGCGAAATTTCGCGTGCGCGCTTTTTACTGGTGTTTTCAGTAAGAAGGTAAAAAAATGTGAAATTTTTTACGCTGTCAAAAGATGCCAAATTTTCGACGCTTTCGTGCCTCTTGATGCATGGTGAGATGATTGGGACGAAAAAATGGACTCGGATAAAAATTTTTCGGGTGTGCGAAATTTCGCGCGCGCGCCTTTTACTGGTGTTTTCAACCAAGATGGTAAAAAAACGTGAAATTTTTTACGCTATCAAAAGATGCCAAATTTTCCACCCTTTCGTTCCTGTTGATGCATGGTGAGATGATTGGGACGAAAAAATGGACTCGGATGAAAATTTTTCGGGTGTGCGAAATTTCGCGCGCGCGCCTTTTACTGGTGTTTTCAGCCAAGAAGGTCAAAAAACGCGAAATTTTTTACACTGTCAAAAGATTCGAAATTTTCCACGCTTTCGTGCCTGTTGATGGATGGTGAGATGATTGGGACGAAAAAATAGACTCGGATGAAACTTTTCCGGGGGTGCGAAATTTCGCGCGCGCGCCTTTTACTGGTGTTTTCAGCCAAGAAGGTCAAAAATGCGAAATTTTTGCGCTGTCAAAAGATGCCAAATTTTCGACGCTTTCGTGGCTGTTGATGCATGGTGAGATGATTAGGACGAAAAAATGGACTCGGAACGAAATTTTCCGAGGGTGCGAAATTTTGCGTGCGCGCCTTTTACTAGTGTTTTTAGCCAAGAAGGTCAAAAAATGCGAAATTTTTTACGCTGTCAAAAGATGCCAAATTTTCGACGCTTTCGTGCCTGTTGATGCATGTGAGATGATTGGGACGAAAAAATGGACTCGGGTGAAAATTTTTCGGGTGTGCGAAATTTCGCGCGCTTTTATTGGTGTTTTCAGCCAAGAAGGTCAAAAAATGCGAAATTTTTTGCCCTGTCAAAACATGCCAAATTTTCTACGTTTTCATACCTGTTGATGCATGGTGAGATGATTGGGACGAAAAAATGGACTCGGAACGAAATTTGTCGGGGTGCGAAATTTCGGACGCACGCCTTTTATTGGTGTTTTCAGCCAAGAAGGTCAAAAAACGCGAAATTTTTTACGCTGACAAAATATGCCAAATTTTTTACGCTTTCGTGCCTGTTGATGCATGGTGAGATGATTGGGACGAATAAATGGACTCGGATGAAAATTTTTAGGGTGTGCGAAATTTCGCGCGTGCGCCTTTTACTAGTGTTTTCAGCCAAGAAGGTCAAAAAACGCGAAATTTTTTACGCTCTCAAAAGATGCCAAATTTTCGACACTTTCGTGCCTGTTGATGCATGGTGAGATGATTGGGACAAAAAAATGGTCTTCGGATGAAAATTTTTCGGGGGTGCGAAATTTCGCGCGCACGCTTTTTACTGGTGTTTTCAGCAAGAAGGTCAAAAAATGTGAAATTCTTTACGCAGTCAAAAGATGCAAAATTTTCGACACTTTCGTGCCTGTTGATGCATGGTGAGATGATTGGGACGAAAAAATGGACTCGGATCGAAATTTTCCGGGGGTGCGAAATTTCGCTGCGCGCGCCTTTTACTGGTGTTTTCAACCAAGAAGGTCAAAAAATGCAAAATTTTTTACGCTGTCAAAAGATTCCAAATTTTCGATGCTTTCATGCTGTTGACGGATGGTGAGATGATTGGGACGAAAAAATGGACTCGGAATGAAATTTTCCGGGGTGCGAAATTTTGGGCGCCCGCCTTTTATTGGTGTTTTCAGCCAAGAAAGTCCAAAAACGCGAAATTTTTTATGCTGTCAAAATATGCCAAATTTTTTACTCTTTCGTGCCTGTTGATGCATGGTGAGATGATTGGGACGAAAAAATGGACTCGGATGAAAATTTTTAGGGTGTGCGAAATTTCGCACGCGCGCCTTTACTGGTGTTTTCAGCCAAGAAGGTCAAAAAACGCGCAATTTTTTACGCTGTCAAAATATGCCAAATTTTTTACGGTTTCGTGCCTGTTGATGCATGGTGAGATGATTGGGACGAAAAAATGGACTCGGATAAAAATTTTTAGGGTGTGCGAAATTTCGCCCGCGCGCCTTTACTGGTGTTTTCAGCCAAGAAGGACAAAAAATGCGAAATTTTTAACGTTGTCAAAAGATGCCAAATTTTTGACACTTTCGTGCCTGTTGATGCATGGTGAGATGATTGGGACAAAAAAATGGACTCGGATGAAAATTTTCCGGGGGTGCGAAATTTCGCGCGCGCGCTTTTTACTGGTGTTTTCAGCAAGAAGGTAAAAAAATGTGAAATTTTTTACGCTGTCAAAAGATGCCAAATTTTCGACGCTTTCGTGCCTGTTGATGCATGGTGAGATGATTGGGATGAAAAAATGGACTCGGATAAAAATTTTTCGGGTGTGCGATATTTCGCGCGCGCCTTTTACTGGTGTTTTCAGCCAAGAAGGTCAAAAAACGCAAAATTTCGCACACCCGAAAAATTTTTATCCGAGTCCATTTTTTCATCCCAATCATCTCACCATGCATCAACAGGCACGAAAGCGTTGAAAATTTGGCATCTTTTGACAGCGTAAAAAATTTCACATTTTTTTACCTTCTTGCTGAAAACACCAGTAAAAAGCGCGCGCGCGAAATTTCGCACCCCCGGAAAATTTTCATCCGAGTCCATTTTTTTGTCCCAATCATCTCACCATGCATCAACAGGCACGAAAGTGTCAAAAATTTGGCATCTTTTGACAGCGTAAAGAATTTCGCATTTTTTGACCTTCTTGGCTGAAAACACTAGTAAAGGCGCGCGGGCGAAATTTCGCACACCCTAAAAATTTTCATCCGAGTCCATTTTTTCGTCCCAATCATCTCACCATGCATCAACAGGCACGAAAGCGTAAAAAATTTGGCATATTTTGACAGCGTAAAAAATTGCGCATTTTTTGACTTTCTTGGCTGAAACACCAGTAAAAGGCGCGCGCGCGAAATTTCGCACACCCGAAAAATTTTCATCCGAGTCCATTTTTTCGTCCCAATCATCTCACCATGCATCAACAGGCACGAAAGCGTCGAAAATTTGGCATCTTT
The DNA here is from genome assembly GCA_030549335.1 of Pontederia crassipes. Classification (NCBI taxonomy): domain Eukaryota; kingdom Viridiplantae; phylum Streptophyta; class Magnoliopsida; order Commelinales; family Pontederiaceae; genus Pontederia; species Pontederia crassipes. The sequence continues at coordinate 9,140,135 of JAUKPH010000020.1, read as the reverse complement.
TGACAGCGTAAAAAATTTTGCATTTTTTGTCCTTCTTGGCTGAAAACACCAGTAAAGGCGCGCGGGCGAAATTTTCTGATGGTGCGAAATTTCGCGCGCGCGCCTTTTGCTGGTGTTTTTAGTCAAGAAGGTCAAAAAACGCGAAATTTTTTACGCTGTCTAAAGATGCCAAATTTTCGATGCTTTCGTGCTTGTTGATGCATGGTGAGATGATTGGGATGAAAAAATGGACTCAGATGAAAATTTTCATCCCAATCATCTCACCCTAAAAATTTTCATCCCAATCATCTCACCATGCATCAACAGGCACGAAAGCATCGAAAATTTGGCATCTTTAGACAGCGTAAAAAATTTCGCGTTTTTTGACCTTCTTGACTAAAAACACCAGCAAAAGGCGCGCGCGCGAAAGCGTAAAAAATTTGGTCCCAATCATCTCACCATTTTTTCGTCCCAATCATCTCACCATGCATCAACTGGCACGAAAGCGTAAAAAATTTGGCATCTTTTGACAGCGCACAAAATTTCGCGTTTTTTGACCTTCTTGGCTGAAAACACTATTAAAAAGCGCGCGCGCGAAATTTCGCACCCCTGGAAAATTTTCATCCGAGTCCATTTTTCGTCCCAATCATCTCACCATGCATCAACAGGCACGAAAGCGTCGAAAATTTGGTATCTTTTGACAACGCAAAAAATTTCGCATTTTTTTACGTTCTTCGCTGAAAACAACAGTAAAAGGCGCGCGCGCGAAATTTCGCACACCCGAAAAATTTTCATCCGGGCCATTTTTTCGTCCCAATCATCTCACCATGCATCAACAGGCACGAAAGCGTCGAAAATTTGGCATCTTTTGACAACGCAAAAACTTTCGCGTTTTTTGACCTTCTTAGCTGAAAACGCTAGTAAATGGCGCGCGCGCGAAATTTCGCACACCCGAAAAATTTTCATCCGGGTCCATTTTTTCATCCCAATCATCTCACCATGCATCAACAGGCACGAAAGCGTAAAAAATTTGGCATCTTTTGACAGCGTAAAAAATTTCGCGTTTTTTGACCTTCTTGGCTGAAAACACCAGTAAAAGGCGCGCGCGCAAAATTTCGCACACCCTAAAAATTTTCATCCGAGTCTATTTTTTCATCCCAATCATCTCATCACGCATCAACAGGCACGAAAGCGTCGAAAATTTGGCATCTTTTGACAGCGTAAAAAATTTTGCGTTTTTTGACCATCTTGGCTGAAAACACCAGTAAAAGGCGCGCGCGCGCGAAATTTCGCACCACCGAAAAATTTCGTTCCGAGTCCATTTTTTCATCCCAATCATCTCACCATGCATCAACAGGCACGAAAGCGTCGAAAATTTGGCATCTTTTGACAGCGTAAATTTTTTTGCATTTTTTGACCTTCTTGGCTGAAAACACCAGTAAAAGGCGCGTGCGCGAAATTTCGCACCCCCGGAAAATTTCGTTCCGAGTCCATTTTTTCGTCCCAATCATCTCACCATGCATCAACTGGCACGAAAGCGTCGAAAATTTGGCATTTTTTGACAGCGCAAAAAATTTCACGTTTTTCGACCTTCTTGGCTGAACACACCAGTAAAAGGCGCGCGCGTGAAATTTCGCACCCCCGGTAAATTTTCAGCCAAGTTCATTTTTTCGTCCCAATCATCTCACCATGCATCAACAGGCACGAAAGCGTCGAAAATTTGGCATCTTTTGACAGCGCAAAAAATTTCGCGTTTTTTGACCTTCTTGCCTGAAAACACCAGTAAAAGGCGCGCGCGTGAAATTTCGCACCCCCGAAAAATTTCGTTCCGAGTCCATTTTTTCATCCCAATCATCTCACCATGCATCAACAGGCACGAAAGCGTCGAAAATTTGGCATCTTTTCACAGCGCAAAAAATTTCGCGTTTTTTGACCTTCTTGGCTGAGAACACCAGTAAAAGGCGCGCGCGCGAAATTTCGCACCCCCGAAAAATTTTCATCCGACTCCATTTTTTTATCCCAATCATCTCACCACGCATCAACAGGCACGAAAGCGTAAAAAATTTGACATCTTTTGACAGCGTAAAAAATTTCGCGTTTTTTGACCTTCTTGGTTGAAAACACCAATAAAAGGCGCGCGCGCGAAATTTCGCAAACCCTAAAAATTTTCATCCGAGTCCATATTTTAATCCCAATCATCTCATCACGCATCAACAGGCACGAAAGCGTCGAAAATTTGGCATCTTTTGACAGCGTAAAAAATTTCGCATTTTTTGACCATCTTGGCTGAAAACACCAGTAAAAGGCGCGCGCGCGCGCGAAATTTCGCACAACCGAAAAATTTCATTCCGAGTCCATTTTTTCGTCCCAATCATCTCACCATGCATCAACAGGCACGAAAGCGTCGAAAATTTGGCATCTTTTGACAGCGTAAATTTTTTTGCATTTTTTGACCTTCTTGGCTGAAAACACCAGTAAAAGGCGCGTGCGCGAAATTTCGCACCCCCGGAAAATTTCGTTCCGAGTCCATTTTTTCGTCCCAATCATCTCACCATGCATCAACTGGCACGAAAGCGTCGAAAATTTGGGATCTTTTGACAGCGTAAAAATTTTCACATTTTTTGACCTTCTTGGCTGAAAACACCAGTAAAAGGCGCGCGCGCGAAATTTCGCACACCCGAAAAATTTTCATCCGAGTCCATTTTTTCGTCCCAATCATCTCACCATGCATCAACAGGCACGAAAGCGTAAAAAATTTGGCATCTTTTGACAGCATAAAAAATTTCGCATTTTTTGACCTTCTTGGCTGAAAACACCAGTAAAAGGCGCGCGCGCGAAATTTCGCACACCCGAAAAATTTTCATCCGAGTCCATTTTTTCGTCCCAATCATCTCACCATGCATCAACAGGCACGAAAGCGTCGAAAATTTGGCATCTTTTCACAGCGTAAAAAATTTCGCATTTTTTGACCTTCTTGGCTGAAAACACCAGTAAAAGGCGCGCGCTGCGCGCGAAATTTCGCACCACCGGAAAATTTCGTTCCGAGTCCGTTTTTTCGTCCCAATCATCTCACCATGCATCAACAGGCACGAAAGCGTCGAAAATTTGGCATCTTTTCACAGCGCAAAAAATTTCGCGTTTTTTGACCTTCTTGGCTGAGAACACCAGTAAAAGGCGCGCGCGCGAAATTTCGCACACCCGAAAAATTTTCATCCGAGTCCATTTTTTCGTCCCAATCATCTCACCATGCATCAACAGGCACGAAAGCGTCGAAAATTTGGCATCTTTTGACAGCGTAATTTTTTTTGCATTTTTTGACCTTCTTGGCTGAAAACACCAATAAAAGGCGCGTGCGCGAAATTTCGCACCCCCGAAAAATTTTGTTCCGAGTCCATTTTTTCGTCCCAATCATCTCACCATGCATCAACTGGCACGAAAGCGTCGAAAATTTGGCATCTTTTGACAGCGTAAAAAATTTCACATTTTTTGACCTTCTTGGCTGAAAACACCAGTAAAAGGCGCGCGCGCGAAATTTCGCACACCCGAAAAATTTTCATCCGAGTCCATTTTTTCGTCCCAATCATGTCACCACGCATCAACAGGCACGAAAGTGTCGAAAATTTGGCATCCTTTGACAGCGTAAAAAATTTCGCGTTTTTTGACCATCTTGGCTGAAAACACCAGTAAAAGGCGCGCGCAGCGAAATTTCGCACCACCGAAAAATTTCGTTCCGAGTCCATTTTTTCATCCCAATCATCTCCCATGCATCAACAGGCACCGAAGCGTCGAAAATTTGTCATCTTTTGACAACGCAAAAATTTTTGCATTTTTTGACCTTCTTGGCTGAAAACACCAGTAAAAGGCGCTGTGCGCGAAATTTCGCACCCCCGGAAAATTTCGTTCCGAGTCCATTTTTTCGTCCCAATCATCTCACCATGCATCAACTGGCACGAAAGCGTCGAAAATTTGGGATCTTTTGACAGTGTAAAAAATTTCACATTTTTTGACCTTCTTGGCTGAAAACACCAGTAAAAGGCGCTGCGCGCGAAATTTCGCACACCCGAAAAATTTTCATCCGAGTCCATTTTTTCGTCCCAATCATCTCACCATGCATCAACAGGCACGAAAGCGTCAAAAATTTGGCATCTTTTGACAGCATAAAAAATTTCGCATTTTTTGACCTTCTTGGCTGAAAACACCAGTAAAAGGCGCGCGCGCGAAATTTTGCACACCCGAAAAATTTTCATCCGAGTCCATTTTTTCGTCCCAATCATCTCACCATGCATCAACAGGCACGAAAGCGTCGAAAATTTGACATCTTTTGACAGCGTAATTTTTTTTGCATTTTTTGACCTTCTTGGCTGAAAACACCAATAAAAGGCGCGTGCGCGAAATTTCGCACCCCCGAAAAATTTCGTTCCGAGTCCATTTTTTCGTCCCAATCATCTCACCATGCATCAACTGGCACGAAAGCGTCGAAAATTTGGCATCTTTTGACAGCGTAAAAAATTTCACATTTTTTGACCTTCTTGGCTGAAAACACCAGTAAAAGGCGCGCGCGCGAAATTTCGCACACCCGAAAAATTTTCATCCGAGTCCATTTTTTCGTCCCAATCATCTCACCATGCATCAACAGGCACGAAAGCGTAAAAAATTTGGCATCTTTTGACAGCATAAAAAATTTCGCATTTTTTGTCCTTCTTGGCTGAAAACACCAGTAAAAGGCGCGCGCGCGAAATTTCGCACACCCGAAAAATTTTCATCCGAGTCCATTTTTTCGTCCCAATCATCTCACCATGCATCAACAGGCATGAAAGCGTCGAAAATTTGGAATCTTTTGACAGCGTAAAAAATTTCGCATTTTTTGACCTTCTTGGCTGAAAACACCAGTAAAAGGCGCGCGCGCGAAATTTCGCACCAACGGAAAATTTCGTTCCGAGTCCGTTTTTTCGTCCCAATCATCTCACCATGCATCAACAGGCACGAAAGCGTCGAAAATTTGGCATCTTTTCACAGCGCAAAAAATTTCGCGTTTTTTGACCTTCTTGGCTGAAAACACCAGTAAAAGGCGCGCGCGCGAAATTTCGCACCCCCGGAAAATTTTCATCCGACTCCATTTTTTCGTCCCAATCATCTCACCATGCATCAACAGGCACGAAAGCATAAAAAATTTGACATCTTTTGACAGCGTAAAAAATTTCGCATTTTTTGACCTTCTTGGCTGAAAACACTAATAAAAGGCGCGCGCTGCGAAATTTCGCACACCCTAAAAATTTTCATCCGAGTCCATTTTTTCGTCCCAATCATCTCACCATGCATCAACAAGCACGAAAGCGTCGAAAATTTGGCATCTTTTCAAAGCGCAAAAAATTTTGCGTTTTTTGACCTTCTTGGCTGAAAACACCAATAAAAGGCGCTGCGCTGCGAAATTTCGCACCCCCGGAAAATTTTCATCCGACTCCATTTTTTCGTCCCAATCATCTCACCATGCATCAACAGGCATGAAAGCGTAAAAAATTTGACATATTTTGACAGCGTAAAAAATTTCGCGTTTTTTGACCTTCTTGGCTGAAAAATACCAATAAAAGGCGCTGCGCGCGAAATTTCGCACACCCTAAAAATTTTCATCCGAGTCCATATTTTCATCCCAATCATCTTGTCACGCATCAACAGGCACGAAAGCGTCAAAAATTTGGCATCCTTTGATAGCGTAAAAAATTTCGCGTTTTTTGACCATCTTGGCTGAAAACACCAGTAAAAGGCGCGCGCGCGAAATTTCGCACCACAAAAAAATTTCGTTCCGAGTCCATTTTTTCATCCCAATCATCTCACCGCATCAACAGGCACGGAAGCGTCGAAAATTTGTCATCTTTTGACAATGCAAAAAATTTTGCATTTTTTGACTTTCTTGACTGAAAACACCAGTAAAAGGCGCGCGCGCGAAATTTCGCACACCCGAAAAATTTTCATCCGAGTCCATTTTTTCGTCCCAATCATCTCACCATGCATCAACAGGCACGAAAGCGTCGAAAATTTGGCATCTTTTCACAGCGTAAAAAATTTCGCATTTTTTGACCTTCTTGGCTGAAAACACCAGTAAAAGGCGCGCGCGCGAAATTTCGCACCACCGGAAAATTTCGTTCCGAGTCCGTTTTTTCGTCCCAATCATCTCACCATGCATCAACAGGCACGAAAGCGTCGAAAATTTGGCATTTTTTGACAGCGCAAAAAATTTCACGTTTTTTGACATTCTTGGCTGAACACACCAGTAAAAGGCGCGCGCGTGAAATTTCGCACCCCCGGAAAATTTTCATCCGAGTTCATTTTTTCGTCCCAATCATCTCACCATGCATCAACAGGCACGAAAGCGTCAAAAATTTGGCATCTTTTGACAGCGCAAAAAATTTCGCGTTTTTTGACCTTCTTGCCTGAAAACACCAGTAAAAGGCGCGCGCGCGAAATTTCGCACCCCCGAAAAATTCCATTCCGATTCCATTTTTTCGTCCCAATCATCTCACCATGCATCAATAGGCACGAAAGCGTCGAAAATTTGGCATCTTTTCACAACGCAAAAAATTACGCATTTTTTGACCTTCTTGGCTGAGAACACCAGTAAAAGGCGCGCGCTGCGAAATTTCACACCCCCGGAAAATTTTCATCCGACTCCATTTTTTCATCCCAATCATCTCACCATGCATCAACAGGCACGAAAGCATAAAAAATTTGACATCTTTTGACAGCGTAAAAAATTTCGCGTTTTTTTACCTTCTTGGCTGAAAACACCAATAAAAGGCGCGTGCGCGAAATTTCACACATCCTAAAAATTTTCATCCGAGTCCATATTTTAATCCCAATCATCTCATCACGCATCAACAGGCACGAAAGCGTCGAAAATTTGGCATCTTTTGATAGTGTAAAAAATTTCGCATTTTTTGACCATCTTGGCTGAAAACACCAGTAAAAGGCGCGCGCAGCGCGCGAAATTTCGCACAACCGAAAAATTTCGTTCCGAGTCCATTTTTTCATCCCAATCATCTCACCATGCATCTACAGTCACGAAAGCGTCAAAAATTTGGCATCTTTTGACAACGCAAAAAATTTCGCGTTTTTTGACTTCCTTGCCTGAAAACACCAGTAAAAGGCGTGCGCGCGAAATTTCGCACACCCGAAAAATTTTCATCCGAGTCCATTTTTTTGTCCCAATCATCTCACCATGCATCAACAGGCACGAAAGCATCGAAAATTTGGCATCTTTTGACAGCGTAAATTTTTTTGCATTTTTTGACCTTCTTGGCTGAAAACACCAGTAAAAGGCGCGTGTGCGAAATTTCGCACCCCCGGAAAATTTCGTTCTGAGTCCATTTTTTCGTCCCAATCATCTCACCATGCATCAACAGATACGAAAGCGTCGAAAATTTGGCATTTTTTGACAGCGTAAAAAATTTTGCGTTTTTTGACCTTCTTGGCGGAAAACACTAGTAAAAGGCGCGCACGCGAAATTTTGCACCCCCGAAAAATTTCGTTCCGAGTCCATTTTTTCGTCCCAATCATCTCACCATGCATCAACAGGCACGAAAGCGTCGAAAATTTGGCATCTTTTCACAGCGCAAAAAATTTCGCGTTTTTTGACCATCTGGGCTGAAAACACCAATAAAAGGCGCGCGCGCGAAATTTTGCACCCCCGAAAATTTTCATCCGACTCCATTTTTTCGTCCCAATCATTTCACCATGCATCAACAGGCACGAAAGCATAAAAAATTTGACATCTTTTGACAGCGTAAAAAATTTCGCATTTTTTGACCTTCTTGGCTGAAAACACCAATAAAAGGCGCGCGCGCGAAATTTCGCACACCCTAAAAATTTTCATCCGATTCCATTTTTTCATCCCGATCATCTCACCATGCATCAACAGGCATGAAAGCGTCGAAAATTTGGCATCTTTTGACAGCGCAAAAAATTTCGCATTTTTTGACCTTCCTGGCTGAGAACACCAGTAAAAGGCGCGCGCGCGAAATTTCGCACCCCCGGAAAATTTTCATCCGACTCTATTTTTTCGTCACAATCATCTCACCATGCATCAACAGGCACGAAAGCATAAAAAATTTGACATCTTTTGACAGCGTAAAAAATTTGGCCCTTTTTTACCTTCTTGGCTGAAAACACCAATAAAAGGCGCGTGCGCAAAATTTCGCACACCCTAAAAATTTTCATCCGAGTCCATATTTTAATCCCAATCATCTCATCACGCATCAACAGGCACGAAAGCGTCGAAAATTTGGCATCTTTTGACAGCGCAAAAAATTTCGCGTTTTTTGACCTTCTTGCCTGAAAACACCAGTAAAAGGCGCGCGCGCGAAATTTCGCACCCCGGAAAAATTTCGTTCCGTGTCCATTTTTTCATCCCAATCATCTCACCATGCATCAACAGGCACGAAAGCGTCGAAAATTTGGCATCTTTTCACAGCGCAAAAAATTTCGCATTTTTTGACCTTCTTGGCTGAGAACACCAGTAAAAGGCGCGCGCGCGAAATTTCGCACCCCGGAAAATTTTCATCCGACTCTATTTTTTCGTCCCAATCATCTCACCATGCATCAACAGGCACGAAAGCGTGAAAAATTTGGCATCTTTTGACAACGCAAAAAATTTCGCGTTTTTTTACTTTCTTGGCTGAAAACACTAGTAAAAGGCCGCGCGCTGCGAAATTTCGCACACCCGAAAAATTTTCTTCCGAGTCCATTTTTTCGTCCCAATCATCTCACCATGCATCAACAGGCACGAAAGCGTCAAAAATTTGGCATCTTTTGATAGCGTAAATTTTTTTGCATTTTTTGACCTTCTTGGCTGAAAACACCAGTAAAAGGCGCGTGCGCGAAATTTCGCACCCCCGGAAAATTTCGTTCCGAGTCCATTTTTTCGTCCCAATCATCTCACCATGCATCAACAGGAATGAAAGCGTCGAAAATTTGGCATTTTTTGACAGCGTAAAAAATTTTGCGTTTTTTGACCTTCTTGGCGGAAAACACCAGTAAGAGGCGCGCGCGCGAAATTTTGCACCCCCGAAAAATTTCGTTCCGAGTCCATTTTTTCATCCCAATCATCTCACCATGCATCAACAGGCACGAAAGCGTCGAAAATTTGGCATCTTTTCACAGCGCAAAAAACTTCGCATTTTTTGACCTTCTTGGCTGAAAACACCAGTAAAAGGCGCGCGCGCGAAATTTCGCACCCCCGGAAAATTTTCATCCGAGTTCATTTTTTCGTCCCAATCATCTCACCATGCATCAACATGCACGAAAGCGTCGAAAATTTGGCATCTTTTGACAGCGCAAAAAATTTCGCGTTTTTTGACCTTCTTGCCTGAAAACACCAGTAAAAGGCGCGCGCGCGAAATTTCGCACCCCCGAAAAATTTCGTTCCGAGTCCATTTTTTCGTCCCAATCATCTCACCATGCATCAACAGGCACGCAAGCGTCGAAAATTTGGCATCTTTTCACAGCGCAAAAAATTTCGCATTTTTTGACCTTCTTGGCTGAGAACACCAGTAAAAGGCGCGCGCGCGAAATTTCGCACCCCCGGAAAATTTTCATCCGACTCTATTTTTTCGTCCCAATCATCTCACCATGCATCAACAGGCACGAAAGCATAAAAAATTTGACATCTTTTGACAGCGTAAAAAATTTCGCGTTTTTTTACCTTCTTGGCAGAAAACACCAATAAAAGGCGCGTGCGCGAAATTTCGCACACCCTAAAAATTTTCATCCGAGTCCATATTTTAATCCCAATCATCTCATCACGCATCAACAGGCACGAAAGCGTCGAAAATTTGGCATCTTTTGACAGCGCAAAAAATTTCGCGTTTTTTGACCTTCTTGCCTGAAAACACCAGTAAAAGGCGCGCGCGCGAAATTTCGCACACCCGAAAAATTTTCTTCCGAGTCCATTTTTTCGTCCCAATCATCTCACCATGCATCAACAGGCACGAAAGCGTCAAAAATTTGGCATCTTTTGATAGCGTAAATTTTTTTGCATTTTTTGACCTTCTTGGCTGAAAACACCAGTAAAAGGCGCGAAATTTCGCACCCCCGGAAAATTTCGTTCCGAGTCCATTTTTTCGTCCCAATCATCTCACCATGCATCAACAGGAATGAAAGCGTCGAAAATTTGGCATTTTTTGACAGCGTAAAAAATTTTGCGTTTTTTGACCTTCTTGGCGGAAAACACCAGTAAAAGGCGCGCGCGCGAAATTTTGCACCCCCGAAAAATTTCGTTCCGAGTCCATTTTTTCATCCCAATCATCTCACCATGCATCAACAGGCACGAAAGCGTCGAAAATTTGGCATCTTTTCACAGCGCAAAAAACTTCGCATTTTTTGACCTTCTTGGCTGAAAACACCAGTAAAAGGCGCGCGCGCGAAATTTCGCACCCCCGGAAAATTTTCATCCGAGTTCATTTTTTCGTCCCAATCATCTCACCATGCATCAACATGCACGAAAGCGTCGAAAATTTGGCATCTTTTGACAGCGCAAAAAATTTCGCGTTTTTTGACCTTCTTGCCTGAAAACACCAGTAAAAGGCGCGCGCGCGAAATTTCGCACCGCCGAAAAATTTCGTTCCGAGTCCATTTTTTCGTCCCAATGATCTCCCCATGCATCAACAGGCACGAAAGCGTCGAAAATTTGGCATCTTTTCACAGCGCAAAAAATTTCGCATTTTTTGACCTTCTTGGTTGAGAACACAGTAAAAGGCGCGCGCGCGAAATTTCGCACCCCCGGAAAATTTTCATCCGACTCTATTTTTTCGTCCCAATCATCTCACCATGCATCAACAGGCACGAAAGCATAAAAAATTTGACATCTTTTGACAGCGTAAAAAATTTCGTGTTTTTTTACCTTCTTGGCTGAAAACACCAATAAAAGGCGTGTGCGCGAAATTTCGCACACCCTAAAAATTTTCATCCGATCATCTCATCACGCATCACCAGGCACGAAAGCGTCGAAAATTTGGCATCTTTTGACAGTGTAAAAAATTTCGCATTTTTTGACCATCTTGGCTGAAAACACCAGTAAAAGGCGCGCGCGCGCCAAATTTTGCACAAACGAAAAATTTCGTTCCGAGTCCATTTTTTCATCCCAATCATCTCACTATGCATCAACAGGCACGAAAGCGTAAAAAATTTGGCATCTTTTGACAACGCAAAAAATTTCGCGTTTTTTTACTTTCTTGGCTGAAAACACCAGTAAAAGGCGCGCGCGCGAAATTTCGCACACCCGAAAAATTTTCTTCCGAGTCTATTTTTTCGTCCCAATCATCTCACCATGCATCAACAGGCACGAAAGCGTCAAAAATTTGGCATCTTTTGATAGCGTAAATTTTTTTGCATTTTTTGACCTTCTTGGCTGAAAACACCAGTAAAAGGCGCGTGCGCAAAATTTCGCACCCCCGGAAAATTTCGTTCCGAGTCCATTTTTTCGTCCCAATCATCTCACCATGCATCAACAGGAACGAAAGCGTCGAAAATTTGGCATTTTTTGATAGCGTAAAAAATTTTGCATTTTTTGACCTTCTTGGCGGAAAACACCAGTAAAAGGCGTGCGCGCGAAATTTCGCACCCCCGAAAAATTTCGTTCCGAGTCCATTTTTTCATCCCAATCATCTCACCATGCATCAACAGGCACGAAAGCGTCGAAAATTTGGCATCTTTTCACAGCGCAAAAAATTTCGCATTTTTTGACCTTCTTGGCTGAAAACACCAGTAAAAGGCGCGCGCGCGAAATTTCGCACCCCCAAAAAATTTTCATCCGACTCCATTTTTTCGTCCCAATCATCTCACCATGCATCAACAGGCACGAAAGCGTAAAAAATTTGACATCTTTTGACAGCGTAAAAAATTTCGCATTTTTTTACCTTCTTGGCTGAAAACACCAATAAAAGGCGCGTGCGCGAAATTTCGCACACCCTAAAAATTTTCATCCGAGTCCATATTTTAATCCCAATCATCTCATCACGCATCAACAGGCACGAAAGCGTCGAAAATTTGGCATCTTTTGACAGCGCAAAAAATTTCGCGTTTTTTGACCTTCTTGCTTGAAAACACCAGTAAAAGGCGCGCGCGCGAAATTTCGCACCCCCAGAAAATTTTCATCCGAGTCCATTTTTTCGTCCCAATCATCTCACCATGCATCAATAGGCACGAAAGTATAAACAATTTGGCATCTTTTGACAGCGTAAAAAATTTCGCGTTTTTTACCTTCTTGGCTGAAAAATTTTCATCCGAGTCCATTTTTTTCGTCCCAATCATCTCACCATGCATCAACAAGCACGAAAGTGTCGAAAATTTGGCATCTTTTGATAGCACAAAAAATTTCGCATTTTTGGATTTCTTTGCTGAAAACACCAGTAAAAGGCGCGCGCGCGAAATTTCGCACCCCCGGAAAAGTTTCATCCGAGTCCATTTTTTCGTCCCAATCATCTCACCATGCATCAACAGGCATGAAAGCATCGAAAATTTGGCATCTTTTGACAGCGCAAAAAATTTCGCATTTTTTGACCTTCTTGGCTGAAAACACCAGTAAATGTCGCGCGCACGAAATTTCGTACACCCTCAAAATTTTCATCCGAGTCCATTTTTTCATCCCAATCATCTCACCACGCATCAACAGGCATGAAAGCGTCGAAAATTTGGCATATTTTGACAGCGTAAAAAATTTCGCATTTTTTTGACCTTCTTGGCTGAAAACACCAGTAAAAGGCGCGCGCGCGAAATTTCACACACCCTAAAAATTTTCATCCGAGTCCATTTTTTCATCCCAATCATCTCATCACGCATCAACAGGCACGAAAGCGTAAAAAATTTGGCATCTTTTGACAGCGTAAAAGATTTCGCATTTTTTGACCTTCTTGGCTGAAAACACCAGTAAAAGGCGCGTGCGCGAAATTTCGCACCCCCGAAAAATTTCGTTCCGAGTCCATTTTTTCGTCCCAATCATCTCACCATGCATCAACAGGCACGAAAGCGTCGAAAATTTGGCATCTTTTGACAGCGCAAAAAATTTCGCATTTTTTGACCTTCTTGGCTGAAAACAACAGTAAAAGGCGCGCGCGCGAAATTCCGCACTCCCGAAAAAGTTTCATCCGAGTCTATTTTTTTGTCCCAATCATCTCACCATGCATCAACAGGCATGAAAGCGTCGAAAATTTGGCATCTTTTGACAGCGCAAAAAATTTCACGTTTTTTGACCTTCTTGGCTGAAAACACCAGTAAAACGCGCGCGCGCAAAATTTTGTACACCCTAAAAATTTTCATCCGAGTCCATTTTTTCGTCCCTATCATCTCACCATGCATCAACAGGCACGAAAGCGTCAAAAATTTGGCATATTTTGAAAGCTTAAAAAATTTCGCATTTTTTTTACCTTCTTTGCTGAAAACACCAGTAAAAGGCTCGCGCGCAAAATTTCGCACCACTGGAAAATTTCGTTCCGAGTCCATTTTTTCGTCCCAATCATCTCACCATGCATCAACATGCACGAAAGCATCGAAAATTTGGCATCTTTTGACAGCGGAAAAAATTTTGCATTTTTTGACCTTCTTGGCTGAAAACACCAGTAAAAGGCGCGCGCGCGAAATTTCGCACACCCTAAAAATTTTCATCCGAGTCTATTTTTTCATCCCAATCATCTCACCACGCATCAACATGCACGAAAGCGTAAAAAATTTGGCATCTTTTTACAACGTAAAAATTTTGCGTTTTTTGACCTTCTTGGCTGAAAACACCAGTAAAAGGCGCGCGCGCGCGAAATTTCGCACACCCTAAAAATTTTCATCCGAGTCCATTTTTTCATCCCAATCATCTCACCACGCATCAACAGGCACGAAAGCGTCGAAAATTTGGCATCTTTTGACAGCGTAAAAAATTTCACATTTTTTGACCTTCTTGGCTGAAAACACCAGTAAAAGGCGCGCGCACGACATTTCGCACCATCGAAAAATTTCGTTCCGAGTCCATTTTTTCGTCCCAATCATCTCACCATGCATCAACAGGCACGAAAGCGTCGAAAATTTGGCATCTTTTGACAGCGCAAAATTTTTGCGTTTTTTGACCTTCTTGGCTGAAAACACCAGTAAAAGGCGCGCGCGCGAAATTTCTTACACCGGAAAAATTTTCATCCGAGTCCATTTTTCGTCCCAATCATCTCACCATGCATCAACAGGCACGAAAGCGTCGAAAATTTGGCATATTTTGACAGCGCAAAAAATTTCACGTTTTTTGACCTTCTTGGCTGAAAACACCAGTAAAACGCGCGCGCGCAAAATTTCGTACACCCTAAAAATTTTCATCCGAGTCCATTTTTTCGTCCCTATCATCTCACCATGCATCAACAGGCACGAAAGCGTCGAAAATTTGGCATATTTTGAAAGGGTAAAAAATTTCGCATTTTTTTTACCTTCTTTGCTGAAAACACCAGTAAAAGGCGCGCGCGCGAAATTTCGCACCACTGGAAAATTTCGTTCCGAGTCCATTTTTTCGTCCCAATCATCTCACCATGCATCAACATGCACGAAAGCATCGAAAATTTGGCATCTTTTGACAGCGCAAAAAATTTTGCATTTTTTGACCTTCTTGGCTGAAAACACCAGTAAAAGGCGCGGGCGAAAAATTTTGCACACCCGAAAAATTTTCATCCGAGTCCATTTTTTCGTCCCAATCATCTCACCATGCATCAACAGGCACGAAAGCGTAAAAAATTTGGCATCTTTTGAGAGCATAAAAAATTTTACGTTTTTTTACCTTCTTGTCTGAAAACACCAGTAAAAGGCGCGCGCGCGAAATTTCGCACCCCCAAAAAAATTTTCATCCGAGTCTATTTTTTCGTCCCAATCATCTCACCATGCACAAAAGCGTAAAAAATTTGGCATCTTTTGACAGCGTAAAAAATTTCGCATTTTTTGACCTTCTTGGCTGAAAACACCAGTAAAAGGCGCGCGCGCGAAATTTCGCACACCCTAAAAATTTTCATCCGAGTCTATTTTTTCATCCCAATCATCTCACCACGCATCAACAGGCACGAAAGCGTAAAAAATTTGGCATCTTTTTACAGCATAAAAATTTTGTGTTTTTTGACCTTCTTGGCTGAAAACACCAGTAAAAGGCGCGCGCGCGAAATTTCGCACACCCTAAAAATTTTCATCCGAGTCCATTTTTTCATCCCAATCATCTCACCACGCATCAACAGACACGAAAGCGTCGAAAATTTGGCATCTTTTGACAGCGTAAAAAATTTCACATTTTTTGACCTTCTTGGCTGAAAACACCAGTAAAAGACGCGCGCACGACATTTCGCACCACCGAAAAATTTCGTTCCGAGTCCATTTTTTCGTCCCAATCATCTCACCATGCATCAACAGGCACGAAAGCATCGAAAATTTGGCATCTTTTGACAGCGCAAAATTTTTTGCGTTTTTTGACCTTCTTGGCTGAAAACACCAGTAAAAGGCGCGCGCGCGAAATTTCTTACACCCAAAAAATTTTCATCCGAGTCCATTTTTTCGTCCCAATCATCTCACCATGCATCAACAAGCACGAAAGCGTTGAAAATTTGGCATCTTTTGACAGCATAAAAATTTTTGCATTTTTTGACCTTCCTGGCTGAAAACACCAGTAAAAGGCGCGCGCGCGAAATTTCGCACACCCGAAAAATTTTCATCCGAGTCCATTTTTCGTCCCAATCATCTCACCATGCATCAACAGGCACGAAAGCGTAAAAAATTTGGCATCTTTTGACTGCGTAAAAAATTTCGCGTTTTTTGACCTTCTTGGCTAAAAACACCAGTAAAAGGCGCGCGCGCGAAATTTTGCACACCTGAAAAATTTTCATCCGAGTCCATTTTTTCGTCCCAATCATCTCACCATGCATCAACAGGAACGAAAGCGTCGAAAATTTGGCATCTTTTGACAACGTAAAAAATTTCGCATTTTTTGACCATCTTTGCTGAAAACACCAGTAAAAGGCGCGCGCGAAATTTCGCACACCCGAAAAGTTTTCATCCGAGTCCATTTTTTCATCTTAATCATCTCACCATGCATCAATAGGCACGAAAGCGTCGAAAATTTGGCATATTTTGACAGCGCAAAAAATTTCACGTTTTTTGACCTTCTTGGCTGAAAACACCAGTAAAACGCGCGCGCGCGAAATTTCGCACACCCTAAAAATTTTCAACCGATTCCATTTTTTCGTCCCAATCATCTCACCATGCATCAACAGGCACGAAAGCTTCGAAAATTTGGCATATTTTGACAGCGTAAAAAATTTCACATTTTTTGACCTTCTTGGCTGAAAACACCAGTAAAAGGCGCGCGCGCGAAATTTTGCATCCTCGGAAAATTTCGTTCCGAGTCTATTTTTTCGTCCCAATCATCTCACCATGCATCAACATGCACGAAAGCGTCGACAATTTGGCATCTTTAGACAGCGTAAAAAATTTCACATTTTTTGACCATCTTGGCTGAAAACACCAGTAAAAGGCGCGCGCGTGAAATTTCGCACACCCGAAAAATTTTCATCCGAGTCCATTTTTTCATCCCAATCATCTCACCATGCATCAACAGGCATGAAAGCGTCGAAAATTTGGCATCTTTTGACAGCGCAAAAAATTTCGCATTTTTTGACCTTCTTGGCTGAAAACACCAGTAAAAGGCGCGCGCGCGAAATTTCGCACCCCCAGAAAATTTTCATCCGAGTCCATTTTTTCGTCCCAATCATCTCACCATGCATCAACAGGCACGAAAGCGTAAAAAATTTGGCATGTTTTGACAGCGTAAAAAATTTCGCGTTTTTTGACCTTCTTGACTGAAAACACAAGTAAAAAGCGCGCGCGCGAAATTTCGCACACCCGAAAAATTTTCATCCGAGTCCATTTTTTCGTCCCAATCATCTCACCATGCATCAACAGGAACGAAAGTGTCGAAAATTTGGCATATTTTGACAGCGTAAAAAATTTCGCATTTTTTTTACCATCTTGGCTGAAAACACCAGTAAAAGGGGCGCGCGAAATTTCGCACACCCGAAAAATTTTCATCCGAGTCCATTTTTTCGTCCCAATCATCTCACCATGCATCAACAGGCACGAAAGCATAAAAAATTTGGCATATTTTGACAGCGTAAAAAATTTCTTGCTTTTTGACCTTCTTGGCTGAAAACACCAGTAAAAGGCGCGCGCGCGAAATTTCGCACACCGTAAAAATTTCGTTCCGAGTCCATTTTTTCGTCCCAATAATCTCACCATGCATCAACACGCACGAAAGCGTCGAAAATTTGGCATCTTTTGATAGCGCAAAAAATTTCGCGTTTTTTGACCTTCTTGGCTGAAGACACCAGTAAAAGGCGAGCGCGCGAAATTTTGCACACCCTAAAAATTTTCATCCGAGTCCATTTTTTCATCCCAATCATCTCACCAAGCATCAACAGGCACGAAAGCGTCGAAAATTTGGCATATTTTGACAGCGTAAAAAATTTCACTTTTTTTGACATTCTTGGCTGAAAACACCAGTAAAAGGCGCGCGCGCGAAATTTTGCACCCCCGGAAAATTTTCATCCAAGTCCATTTTTTCGTCCCAATCATCTCACCATGCATCAACAGGCACGAAATCGTAAAAAATTTGGCATCTTTTGATAGCGTAGGCTAATGCTTTACAGAATTTCGGATTACTGTTGACTTATGGTTTTACGACCGAGATTGATTTTTGTCGGCTTTACTGGTTTTATGGCTCGCAATATCGATTGAAATTTAATCTTCTGTTTTACGGTCGTAATTTTATCCGAACGTTGTTTTACGCCATGGACTTGATTTCGTTTTGGCCAAAGTAGTTTGTTCTATTTGATTTAATTTCGTTGTTTTACGGCCATAAAAAAATCGGCTCAATTCACTTTCGGCCGTAATGATTCAATTTTCGACATTTGAGTGGAGTAATATTCTCAAGTTTCATTCGAAATTATTTCGGCCGAAACCCTTTTTTTCTTTACGGCCTCGTGTTGACTTCATCTCGGCCGATGTGACCTCGTCTTAATTGACAATTTAATTTTTTTTACGGCCGAGAATGATCTCATGTTTTCTTTTTACGGCCGAGAATGATCTCATGTTTTCTTTTTACGGCTGAGAATTGATCACATAGTTTTACGGCCGTAAAATTTCTGAACATTTGTTTTTACGCCATATTACGACCTTTTCGGCCAATTTATTTGTGATTTTTTCTTTCTCGGCCATCAACGATCACGTTCGACTTAATTCTCATTGTTTTACGGCCGATATGAATTATCCTCTTCCTCGGCCGTAATGAGTCATTTTGTCGACATTTCGTCCGATTTTTATTTCGGCCGAAACCCTGTCCTGTTTTACGATCAAAGGTTGTCAACTTCAGTTCTTTACGCCTATGATTTTATATGTGAGGAGTTGATTGCCGAAATGATTCATCGCTGTGTTAATTTTTACGACGTTGTTTCGACCATAAGCCAACAAGTTTTTACGCCTTCACGTTGAATCCCTATCAACACTGTTTTATGATTTTTACGGACGAACGAGCCTTGGATTACTAATTTAATTTCGGCCATAAATCTATTTCTGTATTACGGCCGATCAATCTTATTTCCTCTCTGAAAATAATTTTTTATTATGTCTGATTATTAACTTTACGGCCGCAAATTAGTTCAGACTTATTTTGTGCCGTTTCTTACATCATCATAAATTCTCTCGGTCGATATTAATATTTGGTATTTGTATTAGTTTGAAGAACCTTCGTTTGCGGTCGTAATTAGGTTTCTGAAAAGTTCCTCTCGAAAATTAATTTTAATTCTATCAGGCCGAAAGACTTTATTTGTTAAAAACTCATTTTTCGTGACCTATTATCTGAATTTCTTCCTTCTTGTATATATTTTTATTTTATTTTATTCTTTTATCTTACTGAAAATTGGTTGTTGCAGGTACTAATTCAAAATTAAATCACAACCAATCCTGGAATCTTCTGATAAGCGCACTAGAAGTTCAAATCCACTGTTGGAATTTGATCCTGAAATTGAAAGAACCTATCGTCGATTACGAAGAAATATAAGAAAAATGGCGGAACAAGCACGCGACAATCAGAGACTGGAACAACAAAATGAACTGGTTCCACCACATAATAATCGACGAGAAGATGAAACAAAGCTTTCTATGAGAGAATATGTCTCGGCCAGATACAGTGACCGAGAATCATGCATCGTGCTGCCTGATATTAACGCAAATAATTTTGAGATAAATCCCGCAATCGTGAGGATGATACAAGCCTCCCAATTTGGAGGAGGATTTCATGAAGACCCCCATGATCACCTTGACAAATTTCTTGCTACTCTGAGCACCTTTAGAAATAATAATATTTCTTCTGAAGTTATTCATTTATTATTATTTCCTCAATCTTTACGTGACAAAGCTTCCACTTGGTTTAAAACTTTGCCTGCAGGATCGATTCATTCTTGGTTGGAGCTGGTAGAAAAGTTTGTTGGAAAATATTGTCCACCACAAAAGACAGGCAAATATCGAAGAGAATTGAGGGCATTTGTTCAAGACGATAACGAGACGTTATATGAAGCCTGGGAACGATATAAGGAACTGCTGGCCAGAGTTCCTGACAATAGAATTCCAAAGTGGCAAGTGATGGAAGATTTCTACCATGGATTGCGAGCTGCAGATCAAGATAAGCTTGATCAATCAGCAGGAGGGACAGTACTGGGATCTAAACGTCCTAGTGAGATACAAGATATTATTGAAGCTGCAGCTCTCAAGTCAAGTCAAGAAAGGAGACCACCTCGCCGAACTCATGATGTACATGCTACACAAGGAATACAATCTTCAGAAATAGTGGCTCAGCTGGAGTCACTTAATCAAAAATTTGACCAGATGATGTCACTAATGGGAAATTCTAGCAATTATAGCCCTACAGGTAACACTTCAGATTCAAATCAAATTGAAAATGCTAACTTTATTTCCAATCCATTTACAGGAACAACGATTATGGTTGGAGACACAATCCGAAGTTTGTCTATAATCAGAACCAAGGCCAATCTTCTGGTCCATCAAAAGATTATATACTGAAAAGGCAACCTGATACTCCCCAACATCAAACATCAAATCATATGCAGGAGATGATGGCACAGATCATAGACACAATGCAAGCATTGCAGAAGAATATGGAATCTAGAGCCTTGAGTCAGGATGCATCAATTCGAAATCTGGAAAGACAACTGGGCCAGATGGCGGCACAACTAACTGGACGTACACCGGGCTCTCTCCCAAGCAACACAGAGAAAAATCCAAGAGGGGAAGAGCAAAATAGGCTTTGATTTTCATCAGAACTAAGTCAAGCTGACGACTATAAATCAGAACTATTTCTATCCTTTTTATTTTTATTTTTTTTCATTTTTTTAGATTAGTCTAATTAGTTGTTAATTAATATCTTAGTTTCGGTGATAGTTTTATTATTAATTTTAATTAGACAATTATTTTATTATGGAGTCATTTAATTAATATTTAGTGTTTGTAAGGAGAGGTAAACTCAGGGGCGTCAACTCCAAGCATGGGCGTAAATTCCAAGAATTGATTCCCTCCACGTGACAAGACGAGGCTATTACGCCCTGCCACCTGTGCTCTCTACGGTCGAAGCTCGGACATTACGCCCTGCCACCGCTATTACGCCCTGCCACCTGTGCCCTCTACGGCCGAAGCTCGGACATTACGCCCTGCCACCCTCGTTACGCCCTACCACACACATTACGTGTGCATTACGGCCGAGTTGTCACACATGCATCAAGTTCGGACATGACAAGACGCCACATCGTTACGGCCGAGGATCATGCCAGATGCCTTCTTACGGCCGAGGTGTTATGCACGGACGAGAATGACACGACAGCACATCTGCATGCACAAGTCCAATCGAAAAAAAAATGCATGTTTTTACGACCAGATTTGACCCTTCACTGCGCGCTGTCAGAACAGGTATTACCCTCATAAATTCATCTATAAAATACTTACCCCTTCTCGTGTTATGCAGATCAATCACCGCCTCGCCCTTTCATCTATCGCTTACGGCCGAAGTTCAAACCCTACTGTGCATTACGGCCGAAGTTCCGGAGCCTCAACACCGCGCCGCCGTCTGTGCATTACGGCCAAGCCTCTACGGCCGAAGTCTCAACACCATTACGCCGATCCTTACGCCCAAAAGCACCGCGCCTGATCCTTACGGCTGGTCTTCCACAACGCGGACCGGAGACGACCCGAGTGCGTTACGGCCGAGCCACCGCATCTGCGTTACGGCCGAGCCTTAACACCGCGCATCGAGACTTCTTTACGGCCGAGGTTCCTCATCCTCTCTACCTTACGGCCAAACCCCAAGGTAATTCATCGACATCAACTCCTTACGGCCGAGGTTCTATGGCCGAAGTTCCGAGTCACGCCTCCAACTTCTTACGGCCAAACTCAAATCTCCGGTCGAGCTTCATCAATTACGGCCGAAGTCCTTCATCAACCTTACGGCCGACACTTATTACGGCCGAAGTTCTTCGTCAATCGGTCCCTTACGGCCGAGTCACCTCCGACCTTCAGCCGATTCTTCATCGAATACTACGGTCGAAACCTCAACCGCTTCCACCGAGCCGCTACCTTTTCTTTGTTTATTTTTTTCCAGATCAAGATGAGGCGATTTGCTAATATATGGAGGGGACATCATGAACGACGACATCCGAATGCTCAGCCGGCCCCACAGCCCTCACAATTAATCTCCTACCCCGGAGATTATTATTGGACTATGCCAGAGTATCAAGGTCGATATGAACGGATGTGTGATATTCGAATTCATGCCACCAGATTTTCAGATACTGAATTGCTGAGGGAGTATAATTTACTTGCAGATATTCATCTACTATTTTCTCAAATTGGACTATCTGACTTTGTGCATTCTTGGTGGCCAACTTATGAAGTACTAATTATGGAATTTCTCTCATCCCTGGAAGTTTTTAATTTAGATGGCAGGAACTATGATCAGCCCCACATTTCATTCCAACTTTATGGACGACCATTTACTCTCACTCTAGGAGAGATTAATAATATCTATGGATTTCCCAACCATGGATCTCTTTCTGTACCTGCTGACTTTGATGCTGAAACTTTTTGGAAACAGATAACAGAAGAAGACCGATTGGTTTGGAACACTGCTAAAGATAGCTCAATTCAGAATCCTATTCTGCGCTACGTCCATCGCATGCTAAGCAACACCATAAGTGGACGCAGTGATAATGATGGTGCCGTCTCAGAAGGAGAGTTATATCTCATCCACAGCATGCTTCACAGAACTCCCATTAATGTGGGTGCCTTCCTCATTCGTCGATTTCAGCGCCGCACTACTCATCGTGGCGATAGCTTTAATATGGGTGCCCTTCTAACACCTATCGCTCAGCACCTACAACTGGACTTGGATGATCTCGAAGCTGTGCCAGGAAACACTCATCTCACTCATAGGACCATTCAAGCTATGAGTCTCGTGAAGACCAACAACTCAGGGATAAAAGTTTTTATTTTTAAAGGCCACCATCAGGAGGTGCCTTGCTCAGATCGAGATGCTTTTACGCCAATTAATCCAAATAATTGGCTCCTTTTTAGGCAGGTCATAGCTCCAGTAATCCCACTTGCAGGACCATCTACCTCTGTCGGACAGCTACACCAGGATGAACCTTTCTCCTGGTTTGATTCTACTGATTATGCGGCAGCCCAACCCTACCTTCAACAGCAACAAGGATTCCAGGCTGCATCACCGGCAGCTTCCCAATATGCCACATCCGTCCATTCACCTTATATGCCGGTGCCTTCTCCGATTCCATCTCCAGCACAAGAGAGCTCTTCTGATTCCTCGTTCATACCTTCTACTCCTTATGAGGAACGCGATTCGATGGAAGTATCTGCCCCTTTACAAGAACCTGTGCAGAATCGCTATATAGCACCGGAGCCCACTTTTACTTCAGCCCCAGAGCAGACTTACTATCCACCTCCGCCACCTCAGCCTGACTATGCTTCCATGCAAAACTTATGGGAATCAATGTATGATGAACAACTTCGTCAAGCAGGGGAGTTTCACACTTTTCAAGAAGAGCAACTTCGTCAGTCAGGGCAGTTGCACGCTATTCAGGAAGAGCAACTTCGACAAGCACAAGAGTTGACCAACATTAGAGCTGATTTTAGAAATATGGATGATCGTCAGGGTCGCTTCGAATCCCTTCAGAATCAACATGCGCGCATGACGAGACGCATCCATGAGTATCATATGCGCCAAGGAAATCTCGGCTACCATCCACCATCGCCACCCCGCAGACAGTAAATCCGGTTGTGTCTTTTCCCTTTTCTTTATTTTCGTTTCTTTAATTTTCCTTTTTATTGAGTATGTATCACTTTCCCTTGTTGGCTTAACACTGAGGACAGTGTCTGGTTCAAGCTTGGGGGAGTTTGCATTTCATGCATTGCATGTTTCTTTCTTTTTATTTGCTTATGTTTGCATCTATTTATAAAAAAATCCAAAAAAAAAATTGAAAAATTTGAAAATTTTCTAAAAAATACCATTGCATGCATTTATTTTTGCTACCATCTAACAAACTCTTGTCTTATTGTTTTAATTATCTTTTAGTAGAAGTTCAAAGACATGTCGTTAATTGATGAAATTTGAATACTTTTCTTTCTTATCACTTGCTATTTTAGTATCAAACTTATGGACTATGTGCCTATGCTAAGTAGAGTTATGAATGACTAGACGACAAAATCATATTCATGCCTTTTTATTTCTTTTAAGTCTTGATAATAGTAGCCTTCTTATTGACCATATCAAGTACTTTTTGAGCTTATAAAAATTGAAAATGAATAAAAAGAAGGGTTAGTTAAACCCCAACAAATAAATAAATAAAAAAAAAAGTTGAATAAAGTTATGTGTAGGTACAAAAGTGTTATCCGGAACCAAGGTGTGTTCGGGTAATTAGATCCATAGGGGTTCATGCCTGGCGACCTAAGGGCAACTGCTCTGGGATCCGTCGATCGAAAACCTACTACATGGACCATCTTGTGGAATATGGAGAAGCACAGGAGTACTGAACCATGGCTAAGTTCGAACTCTTCATTCAGAACCTTGGTTGTTCGGGCAACTAAAGTCGAGGGGTGCTTTATCACCTGGTGCCCTAAGGTCATCTGGTCTGGGAGTCATCAGTCTAAAGCCCGCTACATGGACTTCCTTGTGCAATCCTGCTTGAAGATTAGAACTTTTAAATGATTGAAAATAAAGTTGAAAAATGAAAAGAAAAAAAGAAAAAGTTTTAAGCTCAATTAGTACTTATGTGTTCAATATTAATGCTATTATTTGATAGACAATTTATTTTTTCACAAGGCTGGATTTGAGATTGTTTAAATTTGTGTAGCATTCAGAATCTCTATGAAGCTAAGTGCATGGAAAATGGTGAGATACTGAGTAGTAGGTGTGCAGAAGAACTGTGTGAGAAAATTAGTCAGTTAATAATGTGGAGGCTACGATGGAACTTTCTTGAGCCTTGCTTTGAATTTTTGCTTGAGGGCAAGCAAGACTTTAAGCTTGGGGGAGTTTGATGCATGCAAAATACAACATATTTTAGTTAATTATTTTAATTAAATTTTCTGTAATTTGATCATGGCATGCATCATTTTTAGTCCCTTTTAATCATAATTCTGGATTTATCAATTTTAATTATTAAATTCTCTGAATATTTTAATTGTGGATGGATTAACTAAATTTTGATAATTATTTTGCAGGAAAAATCAAGATTTAAATGAATTGTGCTGTATCGGCCAAAATTTCGAAGAATTTATCATTACGGCCGAGATTAGGATGAAGAATTCATCATTACGGCCGAGATTTCTAGGGCATAACAAGATTTAATTCTTTGTTACGGCTAAGATTTGGAGTAAAGATAAATCATTTTATCTTTTGGGCGTAACAAAAATTAAATCCCTTCCTTACGGCCGAGATTTAAAAGGGGCAAAGATAAATGGAATTTTATCTTTTGGGCGTAATGGCATGAAGATGAAGATGTTACGGCCGAGATTTGGAGGGGGTAATGGCAATGAAATCATCCGTTTGGCCGATATATGAAGGTGTAAAGAAAAAATTGTTTGGGCGTAAAGATAAAAGAATTTTTATCTTTTGGGAGTAATGAAAAGGAGTAAAGATAAAATAATTTCCTTACGGCCGAGACTCTAAGGGAGTAAAGATAAAAAGGATTTATCCTTGGGCGTAATGATAAAAGGATTTATCTTTGGCCGAGTTTATCTTATAATTTTAAAGTCAACCGTACGATGTTACGGCCGAGATCAAATTGAAGGCCGTCCGCACCCTATAAATACGTGAAGAATCCATCATTTCAATTGGTGCTCTGAAGTTCAGGTTTCTTTCACGGCGAGTCGTGAGCTCTGCAGGCTACGACCAAGAGGAGAGAGGTGCGACGGCTGGAGGTTGATCGCGACCCTGATCAAGTCTGAGAGGCTGCCCGACTGTCTGCCCATTTCGAGAGCTCTACTTCTATTTTGGGTGTAATTCTTTCGATTATTATTGTTATTTTGTTATTATCTCTCCAGAATTTCTAGGATGAACTCCATGTTTTTAAGATTATTATTTTAGGAGATTATTAATTGAAGGGAAATGTTTGGACCCTATTTTATTTGCTTTAATCTTTTCTGATCAATTATTAATTTGCTTAATGCTTTTATATTAGTTAATTAAATTTCTGAATTAGGCTATACCAATTTGTGGAGTGTTTAATTTCATAATTTATTATACTAATTATAATTGATTTTATTTAGAATTAATAATTGACATAAATTTGATAACTAGTGTGTGGAGAATCAAGTTTGTGTGGTCTATTAATCTATACCAGTTTGTGGAGTGATTAATAGTTTAGAGAATTCAATTTAATGCATCTTAATTTTAATATGATTTTGGGGGTACCAGTCGTGGAGACTTCAATTCTTATTAAATTAAGATAGTTCTATATGATTAGATTGAGGGATGCCAGTCGTGGAGACCACAAATTAATTATGTTAGATTACTTTAGGGAGACTCTAAAGCATCTTTAAGGATTAAATTTATCTTTTATGGTTCAAATATTTATCTTGATCTATTTTCATCCTAAGGCCTAACTTCAACACCACTATCTTATCTTTATCTTATTTTCTTTATTTTATTTCATAAAACTTCTTTCCAAAAATTCATGTTTTTCCTCTCTTATTAATTTATAAATTCAGATATTGAATTAATAATATTCCTCGTGGGTTCGACACTCATACTCCTATTTACTATATTACTTGAGCGAATAGTGCACTTGCTAGCAAATTTTATTGTTACAAATACAACGCATCACGCGTTTTTTAACCATCTTGGCTGAAAACATCAGTAAAAGGGGCGCGCGCGAAATTTCGCACACCCAAAAAATTTTCATCCGAGTCCATTTTTTCGTCCCAATCATCTCACCATGCATCAACAAGCACGAAAGCGTCGAAAATTTGGCATATTTTGACAGCGTAAAAAATTTTGCGTTTTTTGACCCTCTTGGCTGAAAACACCAGTAAAAGGCGCGCGCGAGAAATTTTGCACCGCCGGAAAATTTCGTTCCGAGTCCATTTTTTCGTCCCAATCATCTCACCATACATCAACAGGCACGAAAGCGTAAAAAATTTGGCATCTTTTGACAGCGCAAAAAATTTTGCATTTTTTGACCTTCTTGGCTGAAAACACCAGTAAATGGCGCGCGTGCGAAATTTCTTACACCCGAAAAATTTTCATCCGAGTCCATTTTTTCGTCCCAATCATCTCACCATGCATCAACAGGCACGAAAGCATCAAAAATTTGGCATCTTTTGACAGCGTAAAATTTTTTGCATTTTTTGACCTTCTTGGCTGAAAATACCAGTAAAAGGCGCGCGCGCGAAATTTCGCACACCCGAAAAATTTTCATCCGAGTCCATTTTTTTGTCCCAATCATCTCACCATGCATCAACAGGCACGAAAGAGTCGAAAATTTTGCATCTTTTGACAACGCAAAAAATTTCGCGTTTTTTGACCTTCATGGCTGAAAACACCAGTAAAAGGCGCGCACGCGAAATTTCTCACACCCGAAAAATTTTCATCCGAGTCCATTTTTTCATCCCAATCATCTCACCATGCATCAACAGACACAAAAGCGTCAAAAATTTGGCATCTTTTGACAGCGTAAATTTTTTTGCATTTTTTGACCTTCTTGGCTGAAAACACCAGTAAAAGCGAGCGCGCGAAATTTTGCACCCCCGGAAAATTTCGTTCCAAGTCCATTTTTTCGTCCCAATTATCTCACCATGCATCAACAGGCACGAAAGCGTCGAAAATTTGGCATCTTTTGACAGCACAAAAAATTTCGCGTTTTTTGACCTTCTTGGCTGAAAACATCAGTAAAAGGCGCGCGCGCGAAATTTCGCAACCCCGGAAAATTTTCATCCGAGTCCATTTTTTCGTCCCAATCATCTCACAATGCATCAACAGGCACGAAAGCGTAAAAAATTTGGCATCTTTTGACAGCGTAAAAAATTTCGCGTTTTTTGACCTTCTTGGCTGAAAACACCAGTAAAATGCGCGGGCGAAATTTCGCACACCTGAAAAATTTTCATCCCAGTCCATTTTTTCGTCCCAATCATCTCACCATGCATCAACAGGAACGAAAGCGTCGAAAATTTGGCATCTTTTGATAGCGTAAAAAATTTCGCATTTTTTGACCATCTTGGCTGAAAACACCAGTAAAAGGCGCGCGCGAAATTTTGCACACCCGAAAAATTTTCATCCGAGTCCATTTTCTCGTCCCAGTCATCTCACCATGCATCAACAGGCACGAAAACGTAAAAAATTTGGCATATTTTGACAGCGCAAAAAATTTCACGTTTTTTGACCTTCTTGGCTGAAAACACCAGTAAAACGCGCGCGCGCGAAATTTCGCACACCCTAAAAATTTTCATCCGAGTCCATTTTTTCATCCCAATCATCCCACCATGCATCAACATGCACGAAAGCGTCGAAAATTTGGCATATTTTGACAGCGTAAAAAATTTCGCATTTTTTGACCTTCTTGGCTGAAAACAGTAGTAAAAGGCGCGCGCGCGAAATTTCGTACCCCCGGAAAATTTCGTTCCGAGTCCATTTTTTCATCCCAATCATCTCACCATGCATCAACATGCACGAAAGCGTAAAAAATTTGGCATCTTTTAACAGCGCAAAAAATTTCGCGTTTTTTGACCTTCTTGGCTGAAAACACCAGTAAAAGGCGCGCGTGAAAAATTTCGCACACCCGAAAAATTTTCATCCGAGTCCATTTTTTCGACCCAATCATCTCACCATGCATCAACAGGCATGAAAGCGTAAAAAATTTGGCATCTTTTGAGAGCGTAAAAAATTTTGCGTTTTTTGACCTTCTTGGCTGAAAACATCAGTAATAGGCGCGCGCGCGAAATTTCGCACACCCGAAACATTTTCATCCGAGTCTATTTTTTCGTCCCAATCATCTCACCATGCATCAACAGGAACGAAAGCGTCGAAAATTTGGCATATTTTGACAGCGTAAAAAATTTCGCGTTTTTGACCTTCTTGGCTGAAAACACCAGTAAAAGGCGCGCGCGCGAAATTTCGCACACCCTAAAAATTTTCATCCGAGTCCATTTTTTCATCCCAATCATCTCACCACGCATCAACAGGCACGAAAGCGTCAAAAATTTGGCATCTTTTTACAGCGTAAAAAATTTCGCATTTTTTGACCTTCTTGGCTGAAAACACCAGTAAAAGGCGCGCGCGCGCGAAATTTCGCACACCCAAAAAATTTTCATCCGAGTCCATTTTTTCATCCCAATCATCTCACCACGCATCAACAGGCACGAAAGCGTCGAAAATTTGGCATCTTTTGACAGCATAAAAAATTTTACATTTTTTGACCTTCTTGGCTGAAAACACCAGTAAAAGGCGCGCGCACGAAATTTCGTACCCCCGAAAAATTTCGTTCCGAGTCCATTTTTTCGTCCTAATCATCTCACCATGCATCAACAGGCACGAAAGCGTCGAAAATTTGGCATCTTTTGACAGCGCAAAAAATTTTACGTTTTTTGACCTTCTTGGCTGAAAACACCAGTAAAAGGCGCGCGCGCGAAATTTCTTACACCCGAAAAATTTTCATCCGAGTCCATTTTTTCGTCCCAATCATCTCACCATGCATCAACAGGCATGAAAGCGTCGAAAATTTGGCATCTTTTGACAGCATAAAATTTTTTGCGTTTTTTGACCTTCTTGGCTGAAAACACCAGTAAAAGGCGCGCGCGCGAAATTTCGCACGCCCTAAAAATTTTCATCCGAGTCCATTTTTTCATCCCAATCATCTCACCACGCATCAACAGGTATGAAAGCGTCAAAAATTTGGCATCTTTTGACAGCGTAAAAAATTTCGCATTTTTTGACCTTCTTGGTTGAAAACACCAGTAAAAGGCGCGCGCGCGAAATTTCGCACCACCAGAAAATTTCGTTCTGAGTCCATTTTTTCATCCCAATCATCTCACCATGCATCAACAGGCACGAAAGCATCGAGAATTTGACATCTTTTGACGACGCAAAAAATTTCGCGTTTTGTGACCTTCATGGCTGAACACACCAGTAAAAGGCGCGCGCGCGAAATTTCGCACACCCGAAAAATTTTCATCCGAGTCCATTTTTTTGTCCCAATCATCTCACCATGCATCAACAGGCACGAAAGCGTCAAAAATTTGGCATCTTTTGACAGCGCAAAAAATTTCACATTTTTTGACCTACTTGGCTAAAAACACTAGTAAAAGGCGCGCGCGCGAAATTTCGCACCACCGGAAAATTTCGTTCCGAGTCCATTTTTTCATCCCAATCATCTCACCATGCACCAATAGGCACAAAAGCGTCGAAAATTTGGCATCTTTTGACAACGCAAAAAATTTCGCATTTTTTGAACTTCTAGGCTGAAAACAACAGTAAAAGGCACGCGCGCGAAATTTCGCACACCCTAAAAATTTTCATCCGAGTCCATTTTTTCGTCCCAATCATCTCACCATGCATTAACAGGCACGAAAGCATCGAAAATTTAGCATATTTTGACAGCGTAAAAAATTTCGCGTTTTTTGACCTTCTTGGCAGAAAACACCAGTAAAAGACGCGCGCGAGAAATTTCGCACCGCCGGAAAATTTCGTTCCGAGTCCATTTTTTCATCCCAATCATCTCACCATGCATCAACAGGTACGAAAGCGTCGAAAATTTGGCATCTTTTGACAGCGCAAAAAATTTCGTGTTTTTTTACCTTCTTGGCTGAAAACACGAGTAAAAGGCGCGCGCGCGAAATTTCGCACACCCTAAAAATTTTCATCCGAGTCCATTTTTCATCCCAATCATCTCACCATGCATCAACAGGCACGAAAGCGGCAAAAATTTGGTATCTTTTGACAGGGCAAAAAATTTCGCATTTTTTGACCTTCTTGGCTGAAAACACTAGTAAAAGACGCGCGCGCGAAATTTAGAACCCCCGGAAAATTTCGTTCCGAGTCCATTTTTTCGTCCCAATCATCTCACCATGCATCAACAGGCACGAAAGCGTCGAAAATTTGGCATCTTTTGACAGCGCAAAAAATTTCACATTTTTTGACCTTCTTGGCTAAAAACACTAGTAATAGGCGCGCGCGCGAAATTTCGCACCACCGGAAAATTTCGTTCCGAGTCCATTTTTTCGTCCCAATCATCTCACCATGCATCAATAGGCACAAAAGCGTCGAAAATTTGGCATCTTTTGATAACGCAAAAAATTTCGCATTTTTTTACCTTCTTGGCTGAAAACACCAGTAAAAGGCGCGCGTGCGAAATTTCGCACACCCTAAAAATTTCCATCCGAGTCCATTTTTTCGTCCCAATCATCTCACCATGCATTAACAGGCACGAAAGCGTCGAAAATTTAGCATATTTTGACAGCGTAAAAAATTTCGCGTTTTTTGACCTTCTTGGCAGAAAACACCAGTAAAAGACGCGCGCGAGAAATTTCGCACCGCCGGAAAATTTCGTTCCGAGTCCATTTTTTCGTCCCAATCATCTCACCATGCATCAACATGCTCGATAGCGTCGAAAATTTGGCATCTTTTGACAGCGCAAAAAATTTCGCGTTTTTTGACCTTCTTGGCTGAAAACACCAGTAAAAGGCGCGCGCGCGAAATTTCGCACACCCTAAAAATTTTCATCCGAGTCCATTTTTTATCCCAATCATCTCACGATGCATCAACAGGCACGAAAGTGGCAAAAATTTGGTATCTTTTGACAGGGCAAAAAATTTCGCGTTTTTTGACCTTCTTGCTGAAAACACTAGTAAAAGACGCGCACGCGAAATTTAGAACCCCCGGAAAATTTTGTTCCGAGTCCATTTTTTCGTCTCAATCATCTCACCATGCATCAATAGGCAAGAAAGCGTCGAAAATTTAGCATCTTTGGGCGGTATAAAAAATTTCGCATTTTTTTACCTTCTTGGCTGAAAACACCAGTAAAAAGCGCGCGCGAAATTTCGCACCCCCGGAAAATTTCGTTCCGAGTCCATTTTTTCGTCCCAATCATCTCACCATGCATCAACAGGCACGAAAGCGTAAAAAATTTGGCATCTTTTGACAGCGTAAAAAATTTCGCATTTTTTGACCTTCTTGGCTGAAAACACCAGTAAAAGGCGCGCACGCCAAATTTCGCACACCCGAAAAATTTTCCTCCGAGTCCATTTTTTCGTCCCAACCATCTCACCATGCATCAACAGGAACGAAAGCGTAAAAAATTTGGCATCTTTTGACAGCGTAAAAAATTTCACGTTTTTTGACCATCTTGGCTGAAAACACCAGTAAAAGGCGCGCGCGCGAAATCTTGCACACCCGAAAAATTTTCATCCGAGTCCATTTTTTCGTCTCAATCATCTCACCATGCATCAACAGGAACGAAAGCGTCGAAAATTTGGCATTTTTTGACAGCGTAAAAAATTTTGCGTTTTTTGACCTTCTTGGCTGAAAACACCAGTAAAAGGCGCGCGCGCGAAATTTCGCACCCCCAGAAAATTTCGTTCCGAGTCCATTTTTTCGTCCCAATCATCTAACCATGCATCAACAGGCACGAAAGTGTCGAAAATTTGGCATCTTTTGACAGCGCAAAAAATTTTGCATTTTTTGACCTTCTTAGCTGAAAACACCAGTAAAAGGCGCGCGCGCGAAATTTCGCACCCCCGGAAAATTTCGTTCCGAGTCCATTTTTTCGTCCCAATCATCTCACCATGCATCAACTGGCACGAAAGCGTAAAAAATTTGGCAACTTTTGACAGCGCAAAAAATTTCGCGTTTTTTGACTTTTGGCTGAAAACACCAGTAAAAGGCTCGCGTGCGAAATTTCGCACTCCCGGAAAATTTTCATCCGAGTCCATTTTTTCATCCCAATATCATCTCACCACGCATCAACAGGCACGAAAGCGTCGAAAATTTGGCATATTTTGACAGCGTAAAAAATTTCGCGTTTTTTGACCTTCTTGGCTGAAAACACCATTAAAGGCGCGCGCGGCGAAATTTCGTACCCTCGGAAAATTTCGTTCCGAGTCCATTTTTTCGTCCCAATCATCTCACCATGCATCAACTGGCACGAAAGCGTCAAAAATTTGGCATCTTTTGACAGCGCAAAAAATTTCACATTTTTTGACCGTCTTGGCTGAAAACACCAGTAAAAGGCGCACGCGCGAAATTTCGCACCCCCGAAAAAATTTTCATCCGAGTCCATTTTTTTGTTCCAATCATCTCACCATGCATCAACAGCACGAAAGCGTCGAAAATTTGTCATCTTTTGTCAGCGTAAAAAATTTCGCGTTTTTTGACCTTCTTGGCTGAAAACACTAGTAAAAGGCGCGCGTGCGAAATTTCGCACACCCGAAAAATTTTCATCCGAGTCCATTTTTTCGTCCCAATCATCTCACCATGCATCGACAGGAACGAAAGCGTCGAAAATTTGGCATCTTTTGATAGCGTAAAAATATTTGCGTTTTTTGACCTTCTTGGCTGAAAACACTAGTAAAAGGCGCGCGTGCGAAATTTCGCACACCCGAAAAATTTTCATCCGAGTCCATTTTTTCGTCCCAATCATCTCACCATGCATCGACAGGAACGAAAGCGTCGAAAATTTGGCATCTTTTGACAGCGTAAAAATATTTGCATTTTTTGACCTTCTTGGCTGAAAACACCAGTAAAAGGCGCGCGCGTGAAATTTCGCACCCCCGGAAAATTTTATTCCGAGACCATTTTTTCGTCCCAATCATCTCACCATGCATCAATAGGCCCGAAAGCGTAAAAAATTTGGCATCTTTTGACAGCGTAAAAAATTTCGCATTTTTTGACCTTCTTGGCTGAAAACACCAGTAAAAGGCGCGCGCGCAAAATCTCGCACACCCTAAAAATTTTCATCCTAGTCCATTTTTTCATCCCAATTATCTCATCATGCATTAACAGGCACGAAAGCGTTGAAAATTTAGCATATTTTGACAGCGTAAAAAATTTCGCATTTTTTGACCTTCTTGGCTGAAAACAACAGTAAAAGACGCGCGCGAGAAATTTCGCACCCCCGGAAAATTTTGTTCCGAGTCCATTTTTTCATCCCAATCATCTCACCATGCATCAACAGGTACGAAAGCGTCGAAAATTTGGCATCTTTTGACAGCGCAAAAAATTTTGCGTTTTTTGACCTTCTTGGCTGAAAACACCAGTAAAAGGCGCGCGCGCGAAATTTCGCACACCCTAAAAATTTTCATCCGAGTCCATTTTTTCATCCCCATCTCACCATGCATCAACAGGCACGAAAGCGGCAAAAATTTGGCATCTTTTGACAGGGCAAAAAATTTTGCGTTTTTTGACCTTCTTGGCTGAAAACACTAGTAAAAGACGCGCGCGCGAAATTTAGAACCCCCGGAAAATTTCGTTCCGAGTCCATTTTTTCGTTCCAATCATCTCACCATGCATCAACAGGCACGAAAGCGTCGAAAATTTAGCATCTTTGGGCGGTATAAAAAATTTCGTATTTTTTTACCTTCTTGGCTGAAAACACTAGTAAAAGGCGCGCGCGAAATTTCGCACCCCCGGAAAATTTCGTTCCGAGTCCATTTTTTCGTCCCAATCATCTCACCATGCATCAACAGGCACGAAAGCGTAAAAAATTTGGCATCTTTTGACAGCGTAAAAAATTTCGCGTTTTTTGACCATCTTGGCTGAAAACACCAGTAAAAGGCGCGCGCGGGAAATCTCGCACACCCGAAAAATTTTCATCCGAGTCCATTTTTTCGTCTCAATCATCTCACCATGCATCAATAGGAATGAAAGCGTCGAAAATTTGGCATCTTTTGATAGCGTAAAATTTTTTGCATTTTTTGACCTTCTTGGCTGAAAACTCCAGTAAAAGGCGCGCGCGCGAAATTTCGCACCCCCGGAAAATTTCGTTCCGAGTCCATTTTTTCGTCCCAATCATCTCACCATGCATCAACAGGCACGAAAGTGTCGAAAATTTGGCATCTTTTGACAGCGCAAAAAATTTTGCGTTTTTTGACCTTCTTAGCTGAAAACACCAGTAAAAGGCGCGCGCGCGAAATTTCGCACCCCCGGAAAATTCGTTAGGAGTCCATTTTTTCGTCCCAATCATCTCACCATGCATCAACAGGCACGAAAGCGTCAAAAATTTGGCATCTCTTGATAGGGTAAAAAATTTTGCATTTTTGACCTTCTTGGATGATAACACCAGTAAAAGGCGCGCGCGCGAAATTTCGCACCCCCGGAAAATTTCGTTCCGAGTCCATTTTTCATCCCAATCATCTCACCATGCACCAACAGGCATGAAAGCGTCGAAAATTTGACATCTTTTGACAGCGCAAAAAATTTCGTGTTTTTTTACCTTCTTGGCTGAAAACACCAGTAAAAGGCGCGCACGCGAAATTTCGCACCCCCGGAAAATTTCGTTCCGAGTCCATTTTTTCGTCCCAATCATCTCACCATGCATCAACTGGCACGAAAGCGTCGAAAATTTGGCATCTTTTGACAGCTCAAAAAATTTTGCATTTTTTGACCTTCTTGGCTGAAAACACAAGTAAAAGGCGCACGCGCGAAATTTCGCACCCCAGAAAAATTTTCATCTGAGTCCATTTTTTTGTCCCAATCATCTCACCATGCATCAACAGGCACGAAAGCGTCGAAAATTTGGCATCTTTTGTCAGCGTAAAAAATTTTGCGTTTTTTGACCTTCTTGGCTGAAAACACCAGTAAAAGGCGCGCGAAATTTCGCACACCCAAAAAATTTTCATCCGAGTCCATTTTTTCGTCCCAATCATCTCACCATGCATCAACAAGAACGAAAGCGTCGAAAATTCGGCATCTTTTGACAGCGTAAAAACATTTGCGTTTTTTGACCTTCTTGGCTAAAAACACCAGTAAAAGGCGCGCGCGCGAAATTTCGCACCCCCGGAAAATTTTATTCCGAGTCCATTTTTTTGTCCCAATCATCTCACCATGCATCAACAGTCATGAAAGCGTCGAAAATTTGGCATCTTTTGACAGCGCAAAAAAATTCGCATTTTTTGACCTTCTTGGCTGAAAACACCAGTAAAAGGCGCGCGCGCGAAATTTCGCACCACCAGAAAATTTCGTTCCGAGTCCATTTTTTCGTCCTAATCATCTCACCATGCATCAACAGGCACGAAAGTGTCGAAAATTTAGCATCTTTTGACAGCGCAAAAAATTTTGCGTTTTTTGACCTTCTTAGATGAAAACTCCAGTAAAAGGCGCGCGCGCGAAATTTCGCACCCCCGGAAAATTTCGTTACGAGTCCATTTTTTCGTCCCAATCATCTCACCATGCATCAACAGGCATGAAAGCGTCGAAAATTTGGCATCTTTTGACAGCGTAAAATTTTTTGCATTTTTTGACCTTCTTGGCTGAAAACACCAGTAAAAGGCGCGCGCGCGAAATTTCGCACTCCCGGAAAATTTTCATCCGAGTCCATTTTTTCGTCCCAATCATCTCACCATGCATCAAAAGGCACGAAAGCGGCGAAAATTTGGCATCTATTGACAGCGTAAAAAAATTCACGTTTTTTGACCTTCTTGGCTGAAAACACCAGTAAAAGGCGCGCGCGAAATCTCGCGCACCCGAAAAATTTTCATCCGAGTCCATTTTTTCGTCTCAATCATCTCACCATGCATCAACAGGAACGAAAGCGTCGAAAATTTGGCATCTTTTGACAGTGTAAAAAATTTTGCATTTTTTGACCTTCTTGGCTGAAAACACCAGTAAAAAGCGTGCGCGCGAAATTTCGCACCCCCGGAAAATTTTATTGCGAGTCCATTTTTTCGTCCCAATCATCTCACCATGCATCAACAGGCACGAAAGCGTCGAAAATTTGGCATCTTTTGACAGCGCAAAAAATTTCGCGTTTTTTGACCTTCTTAGCTGAAAACACCAGTAAAAGGCGAGCGCGCGAAATTTCGCACCACCGAAAAATTTCGTTCTGAGTCCATTTTTTCGTCCCAATCATCTCACCATGCATCAACAGGCACGAAAGCGTCGAAAATTTGGCATCTTTTGACAGCGTAAAAAATTTTGCGTTTTTTGACCTTCTTGGCTGAAAACACCAGTAAAAGGCGCGCGCGCGAAATTTCGCACTCCGTGAAAATTTTTATCCGAGTCCATTTTTTCGTCCCAATCATCTCACCATGCATCAACAGGCACAAAAGCGTCGAAAATTTGGCATCTTTTGACAGCGTAAAAAATTTCGCATTTTTTGACCTTCTTGGCTGAAAACACCAGTAAAAGGCGCGCGCGCGAAATCTTGCACACCCAAAAAATTTTCATCCGAGTCCATTTTTTCGTCTCAATCATCTCACCATGCATCAACAGGAACAAAAGCATCGAAAATTTGGCATCTTTTGACAGCGTAAAAAATTTTGCATTTTTTGACCTTCTTAGCTGAAAACACCAGTAAAAGGCGTGCGCGCGAAATTTCGCACCCTCGAAAAATTTTATTGTGAGTCCATTTTTTCGTCCCAACATCTCACCATGCATCAACAGGCACGAAAGCGTCGAAAATTTGGCATCTTTTGACAGCGCAAAAAATTTCACGTTTTTTGACTTTCTTAGCTGAAAACACCAGTAAAAGGCGAGCGCGCGAAATTTCGCACCACCGAAAAATTTCGTTCCGAGTCCATTTTTTCGTCCCAATCATCTCACCATGCATCAACAGGCACGAAAGCGTCAAAAATTTGGCATCTTTTGACAGCGTAAAAAATTTTGCGTTTTTTGACCTTCTTGGCTGAAAACACCAGTAAAAGGCGCGCGCGCGAAATTTCGCACCCCCGAAAAATTTTATTCCGTGTCCATTTTTTCGTCCCAATCATCTCATCATGCATCAACAGGCACGAAAGCGTCGAAAATTTGGCATCTTTTGACAGCGCAAAAAATTTCGCGTTTTTTGACCTTCTTGGCTGAAAACACCAGTAAAAGGCGCGCGCGCGAAATTTCGCACCACCGGAAAATTTCGTTCCGAGTGCATTTTTTCGTCCCAATCATCTCACCATGCATCAACAGGCACAAAAGCGTAAAAAATTTGGCATCTTTTGACAACGCAAAAAATTTCGCATTTTTTGACCTTCTTGGTTGAAAACACCAATAAAAGGCGCGCGCGCGAAATTTCGCACACCCGAAAAATTTTGATCCGAGTCCATTTTTTTGTCCCAATCATCTCACCATGCATCAACATGCTCGAAAGCATCGAAAATTTGGCATCTTTTGACAGCGCAAAAAATTTCGCGTTTTTTGACCTTCTTGGCTGAAAACACCAGTAAAAGGCGCGCGCGCGAAATTTCGCACTCCCGGAAAATTTTTATCCGAGTCCATTTTTTCGTCCCAATCATCTCACCATGCATCAACATGCACGAAAGCGTCGAAAATTTCGCATCTTTTGACAGCGTAAAAAATTTCGCATTTTTTGACCTTCTTGGCTGAAAACACCAGTAAAAGGCGCGCGCGCGAAATCTCGCACACCCAAAAAATTTTCATCCGAGTCCATTTTTTCGTCTCAATCATCTCACCATGCATCAACAGGAACGAAAGCGTCGAAAATTAGGCATCTTTTGATAGTGTAAAAAATTTTGCATTTTTTGACCTTCTTAGCTGAAAACACCAGTAAAAGGCGTGCGCGCGAAATTTCGCACCCCCGGAAAATTTTATTGCGAGTCCATTTTTTCGTCCCAACATCTCACCATGCATCAACAGGCACGAAAGCGTCGAAAATTTGGCATCTTTTGACAGCGCAAAAAATTTCGCGTTTTTTGACCTTCTTGGCTGAAAACACCAGTAAAAGGCGCGCGCGCGAAATTTCGCACACCCGAAAATTTTTGATCCGAGTCCATTTTTTCGTCCCAATCATCTCACCATGCATCAACATGCTCGAAAGCGTCTAAAATTTGGCATCTTTTGACAGCGCAAAAAATTTCGCATTTTTTGACCTTCTTGGATGAAAACACTAGTAAAAGGCGCGCGCGCGAAATTTCGCACTCCCGGAAAATTTTCATCCGAGTCCATTTTTTCGTCCCAATCATCTCACCATGCATCAACAGGCACGAAAGCGTCGAAAATTTGGCATCTTTTGATAGCGTAAAAAATTTCGCATTTTTTGACCTTCTTGGCTGAAAACACCAGTAAAAGGCGCGCGCGCGAAATCTCGCACACCCGAAAAATTTTCATCCGAGTCCATTTTTTCGTCTCAATCATCTCACCATGCATCAACAAGAACGAAAGCGTCGAAAATTTGGCATCTTTTGACAGCGTAAAAAATTTCGAATTTTTTGACCTTCTTGGCTGAAAACACCAGTAAAAGGCGCGCACGCGAAATTTCGCACACCCGAAAAATTTTCATCCGAGTCCATTTTTTCGTCCCAATCATCTCACCATGCATCGACAGGAACGAAAGCGTCGAAAATTTGGCATCTTTTGACAGCGTAAAAATATTTGCATTTTTTGACCTTCTTGGCTGAAAACACCAGTAAAAGGCGCGCGCGCGAAATTTCGCACCCCCGGACAATTTTATTCCGAGACCATTTTTTCGTCCCAATCATCTCACCATGCATCAATAGGCCCGAAAGCGTAAAAAATTTGGCATCTTTTGACAGCGTAAAAAATTTCGCATTTTTTGACCTTCTTGGCTGAAAACATCAGTAAAAGGCGCGCGCGCGAAATTTCGCACACCCGAAACATTTTCATCCGAGTCCATTTTTTCGTCCCAATCATCTCACCATGCATCAACAGGCACGAAAGCGTATAAAATTTGGCATATTTTGACAGCGTAAAAAATTTCGCATTTTTTCACCTTCTTGGCTGAAAACAACAGTAAAAGACGCGCGCGAGAAATTTCGCACCCCCGGAAAATTTTGTTCCGAGTCCATTTTTTCGTCCCAATCATCTCACCATGCATCAACAGGTACGAAAGCGTCGAAAATTTGGCATCTTTTGACAGCGCAAAAAATTTTGCATTTTTTGACCTTCTTGGCTGAAAACACCAGTAAAAGGCGCGCGCGCGAAATTTTGCACACCCTAAAAATTTTCATCCGAGTCCATTTTTTCATCCCCATCTCACCATGCATCAACAGGCACGAAAGCGGCAAAAATTTGGCATCTTTTGACAGGGCAAAAAATTTCGCGTTTTTTGACCTTCTTGGCTGAAAACACTAGTAAAAGACGCGCGCGCGAAATTTAGAACCCCCGGAAAATTTCGTTCCGAGTCCATTTTTTCGTTCCAATCATCTCACCATGCATCAACAGGCACGAAAGCGTCGAAAATTTAGCATCTTTGGGCGGTATAAAAAATTTCGTATTTTTTTACCTTCTTGG
The DNA here is from genome assembly GCA_030549335.1 of Pontederia crassipes. Taxonomy (NCBI): domain Eukaryota; kingdom Viridiplantae; phylum Streptophyta; class Magnoliopsida; order Commelinales; family Pontederiaceae; genus Pontederia; species Pontederia crassipes. Next base: position 9,100,132 of record JAUKPH010000020.1, on the reverse strand, counting down.
CTGAAAACACTTGTAAAAGGCGCGCGCGAAATTTCGCACCCCCGGAAAATTTTGTTCCGAGTCCATTTTTTCGTCCCAATCATCTCACAATGCATCAACAGGCACGAAAGCATAAAAAATTTGGCATCTTTTGACAGCGTAAAAAATTTCGCGTTTTTTGACCATCTTGGCTGAAAACACCAGTAAAAGGCGCGCGCGCGAAATCTCGCACACCCGAAAAATTTTCATCCGAGTCCATTTTTTCGTCTCAATCATCTCACCATGCATCAAAAGGAATGAAAGCGTCGAAAATTTGGCATCTTTTGATAGCGTAAAAAAATTTGCATTTTTTGACCTTCTTGGCTGAAAACTCCAGTAAAAGGCGCGCGCGCGAAATTTCGCACCCCCGGAAAATTTCGTTCCGAGTCCATTTTTTCGTCCCAATCATCTCACCATGCATCAACAGGCACGAAAGTGTCGAAAATTTGGCATCTTTTGACAGCGCAAAAAATTTTGCGTTTTTTGACCTTCTTAGCTGAAAACACCAGTAAAAGGCGCGCGCGCGAAATTTCGCACCCCCGGAAAATTCGTTACGAGTCCATTTTTTCGTCCCAATCATCTCACCATGCATCAACAGGCACGAAAGCGTCGAAAATTTGGCATCTCTTGATAGGGTAAAAAATTTTGCATTTTTGACCTTCTTGGATGAAAACACCAGTAAAAGGCGCGCGCGCGAAATTTCGCACCCCCGGAAAATTTCGTTCCGAGTCCATTTTTCGTCCCAATCATCTCACCATGCATCAACAGGCATGAAAGCGTCGCAAATTTGACATCTTTTGACAGCGCAAAAAATTTCGTGTTTTTTTACCTTCTTGGCTGAAAACACCAGTAAAAGGCGCGCGCAGCGAAATTTCGCACCCCCGGAAAATTTCGTTCCGAGTCCATTTTTTCGTCCCAATCATCTCACCATGCATCAACTGGCACGAAAGCGTCGAAAATTTGGCATCTTTTGACAGCTCAAAAAATTTCGCATTTTTTGACCTTCTTGGCTGAAAACACAAGTAAAAGGCGCACGCGCGAAATTTCGCACCCCAGAAAAATTTTCATCTGAGTCCATTTTTTTGTCCCAATCATCTCACCATGCATCAACAGGCACGAAAGCGTCGAAAATTTGGCATCTTTGTCAGCGTAAAAAATTTTGCGTTTTTTGACCTTCTTGGATGAAAACACCAGTAAAAGGCGCGCGAAATTTCGCACACCCAAAAAATTTTCATCCGAGTCCATTTTTTCGTCCCAATCATCTCACCATGCATCAACAAGAACGAAAGCGTCGAAAATTCGGCATCTTTTGACAGCGTAAAAACATTTGCGTTTTTTGACCTTCTTAGCTAAAAACACCAGTAAAAGGCGCGCGCGCGAAATTTCGCACCCCCGGAAAATTTTATTCCGAGTCCATTTTTTTGTCCCAATCATCTTACCATGCATCAACAGTCACGAAAGCGTCGAAAATTTGGCATCTTTTGACAGCGCAAAAAAAATCGCATTTTTTGACCTTCTTGGCTGAAAACACCAGTAAAAGGCGCGCGCGCGAAATTTCGCACCACCAGAAAATTTCGTTCCGAGTCCATTTTTTCGTCCCAATCATCTCACCATGCATCAACAGGCACGAAAGTGTCGAAAATTTAGCATCTTTTGACAGCGCAAAAAATTTTGCATTTTTTGACCTTCTTAGATGAAAACTCCAGTAAAAGGCGCCCGCGCGAAATTTCGCACCCCGGGAAAATTTCGTTACGAGTCCATTTTTTCGTCCCAATCATCTCACCATGCATCAACAGGCATGAAAGCGTCAAAAATTTGGCATCTTTTGACAGCGTAAAAATTTTTGCATTTTTTGACCTTCTTGGCTGAAAACACCAGTAAAAGGCGCGCGCGCGAAATTTCGCACTCCCGAAAAATTTTCATCCGAGTCCATTTTTTTGTCCCAATCATCTCACCATGCATCAACAGGCACGAAAGCGGCGAAAATTTGGCATCTATTGACAGCGTAAAAAAATTCACGTTTTTTGACCTTCTTGGCTGAAAACACCAGTAAAAGGCGCGCGCGAAATCTCGCGCACCCGAAAAATTTTCATCCGAGTCCATTTTTTCGTCTCAATCATCTCACCATGCATCAACAGGAACGAAAGCGTCAAAAATTTGGCATCTTTTGACAGTGTAAAAAATTTTGCGTTTTTTGACCTTTTTGGCTGAAAACACCAGTAAAAAGCGTGCGCGCGAAATTTCGCACCCCCGGAAAATTTTATTGCGAGTCCATTTTTTCGTCCCAATCATCTCACCATGCATCAACAGGCACGAAAGCGTCGAAAATTTGGCATCTTTTGACAGCGCAAAAAATTTCGCGTTTTTTGACCTTCTTAGCTGAAAACACCAGTAAAAGGCGAGCGCGCGAAATTTCGCACCACCGAAAAATTTCGTTCTGAGTCCATTTTTTCGTCCCAATCATCTCACCATGCATCAACAGGCACGAAAGCGTCGAAAATTTGGCATCTTTTGACAGCGTAAAAAATTTTGCGTTTTTTGACCTTCTTGGCTGAAAACACCAGTAAAAGGCGCACGCGCGAAATTTCGCACCCCCGAAAAATTTTGATCCGAGACCATTTTTTCGTCCCAATCATCTCACCATGCATCAACATGCTCGATAGCGTCGAAAATTTGGCATCTTTTGACAGCGCAAAAAATTTCGCGTTTTTTGACCTTCTTGGCTGAAAACACCAGTAAAAGGCGCGCGCGCGAAATTTCGCACTCCGGGAAAATTTTTATCCGAGTCCATTTTTTCGTCCCAATCATCTCACCATGCATCAACAGGCACAAAAGCGTCGAAAATTTGGCATCTTTTGACAGCGTAAAAAATTTCGCATTTTTTGACCTTCTTGGCTGAAAACACCAGTAAAAGGCGCGCGCGCGAAATCTAGCACACCCAAAAAATTTTCATCCGAGTCCATTTTTTCGTCTCAATCATCTCACCATGCATCAACAAGAACAAAAGCGTCGAAAATTTGGCATCTTTTGACAGCGTAAAAATTTTTGCATTTTTTGACCTTCTTAGCTGAAAACACCAGTAAAAGGCGTGCGCGCGAAATTTCGCACCCTCGAAAAATTTTATTGCGAGTCCATTTTTTCGTCCCAACATCTCACCATGCATCAACAGGCACGAAAGCGTCGAAAATTTGGCATCTTTTAACAGCGCAAAAAATTTCACGTTTTTTGACCTTCTTAGCTGAAAACACCAGTAAAAGCCGAGCGCGCGAAATTTCGCACCACCGAAAAATTTCGTTCCGAGTCCATTTTTTCGTCCCAATCATCTCACCATGCATCAACAGGCACGAAAGCGTCAAAAATTTGGCATCTTTTGACAACGTAAAAAATTTTGCGTTTTTTGACCTTCTTGGCTGAAAACACCAGTAAAAGGCGCGCGCGCGAAATTTCGCACCCCCGAAAAATTTTATTCCGTGTCCATTTTTTCGTCCCAATCATCTCATCATGCATCAACAGGCACGAAAGCGTCGAAAATTTGGCATCTTTTGACAGCGCAAAAAATTTCGCGTTTTTTGACCTTCTTGGCTGAAAACACCAGTAAAAGGCGCGCGCGCGAAATTTCGCACCACCGGAAAATTTCGTTCCGAGTGCATTTTTTCGTCCCAATCATCTCACCATGCATCAACAGGCACAAAAGCGTAAAAAATTTGGCATCTTTTGACAACGCAAAAAATTTCGCATTTTTTGACCTTCTTGGTTGAAAACACCAATAAAAGGCGCGCGCGCGAAATTTCGCACACCCAAAAAATTTTGATCCGAGTCCATTTTTTTGTCCCAATCATCTCACCATGCATCAACATGCTCGAAAGCATCGAAAATTTGGCATCTTTTGACAGCGCAAAAAATTTCGCGTTTTTTGACCTTCTTGGCTGAAAACACCAGAAAAAGGCGCGCGCGCGAAATTTCGCACTCCCGGAAAATTTTTATCCGAGTCCATTTTTTCGTCCCAATCATCCCACCATGCATCAACATGCACGAAAGCGTCGAAAATTTCGCATCTTTTGACAGCGTAAAAAATTTCGCATTTTTTGACCTTCTTGGCTGAAAACACCAGTAAAAGGCGCGCGCGCGAAATCTCGCACACCCAAAAAATTTTCATTCGAGTCCATTTTTTCGTCTCAATCATCTCACCATGCATCAACAGGAACGAAAGCGTCGAAAATTAGGCATCTTTTGACAGTGTAAAAAATTTTGCATTTTTTGACCTTCTTAGCTGAAAACACCAGTAAAAGGCGTGCGCGCGAAATTTCGCACCCCCGGAAAATTTTATTGCGAGTCCATTTTTTCGTCCCAACATCTCACCATGCATCAACAGGCACGAAAGCGTCGAAAATTTGGCATCTTTTGACAGCGCAAAAAATTTCGCGTTTTTTGACCTTCTTGGCTGAAAACACTAGTAAAAGGCGCGCGCGCGAAATTTCGCACACCCGAAAATTTTTGATCCGAGTCCATTTTTTCGTCCCAATCATCTCACCATGCATCAACATGCTCGAAAGCGTCTAAAATTTGGCATCTTTTGACAGCGTAAAAAATTTTGCGTTTTTTGACCTTCTTGGCTGAAAACACCAGTAAAAAGCGTGCGCGCGAAATTTTGCACCCCCGGAAAATTTTATTGCGAGTCCATTTTTTCGTCCCAATCATCTCACCATGCATCAACAGGCACGAAAGCGTCGAAAATTTGTTATCTTTTGACAGCGCAAAAAATTTCGCGTTTTTTGACCTTCTTAGCTGAAAACACCAGTAAAAGGCGAGCGCGCGAAATTTCGCACTACCAAAAAATTTCGTTCTGAGTCCATTTTTTCGTCCCAATCATGTCACCATGCATCAACAGGCACGAAAGCGTCGAAAATTTGGCATCTTTTGACAGCGTAAAAAATTTTGCGTTTTTTGACCTTCTTGGCTGAAAACACCAGTAAAAGGCGCACGCGCGAAATTTCGCACCCCAGAAAATTTTTGATCCGAGACCATTTTTTCGTCCCAATCATCTCACCATGCATCAACATGCTCGATAGCGTCGAAAATTTGGCATCTTTTGACAGCGCAAAAAATTTCGCGTTTTTTGACCTTCTTGGCTGAAAACACCAGTAAAAGGCGCGCGCGAAATTTCGCACCACCGAAAAATTTCGTTCCGAGTCCATTTTTTCGTCCCAATCATCTCACCATGCATCAACAGGCACGAAAGCGTAAAAAATTTGGCATCTTTTGACAGCGTAAAAAATTTTGCGTTTTTTGACCTTCTTGGCTGAAAACACCAGTAAAAGGCGCGCGCGCGAAATTTCGCACCCCCGAAAAATTTTATTCCGTGTCCATTTTTTCGTCCCAATCATCTCATCATGCATCAACAGGCACGAAAGCGTCGAAAATTTGGCATCTTTTGACAGCGCAAAAAATTTCGCGTTTTTTGACCTTCTTGGCTGAAAACACCAGTAAAAGACGCGCGCGCGAAATTTCGCACCACCGGAAAATTTCGTTCCGAGTGCATTTTTTCGTCCCAATCATCTCACCATGCATCAACAGGCACAAAAGCGTAAAAAATTTGGCATCTTTTGACAACGCAAAAAATTTCGCATTTTTTGACCTTCTTGGTTGAAAACACCAATAAAAGGCGCGCGCGCGAAATTTCGCACACCCGAAAAATTTTGATCCGAGTCCATTTTTTTGTCCCAATCATCTCACCATGCATCAACATGCTCGAAAGCATCGAAAATTTGGCATCTTTTGACAGCGCAAAAAATTTCGCGTTTTTTGACCTTCTTGGCTGAAAACACCAGTAAAAGGTGCGCGCGCGAAATTTCGCACTCCCGGAAAATTTTTATCCGAGTCCATTTTTTCGTCCCAATCATCTCACCATGCATCAACATGCACGAAAGCGTCGAAAAATTCGCATCTTTTGACAGCGTAAAAAATTTCGCATTTTTTGACCTTCTTGGCTGAAAACACCAGTAAAAGGCGCGCGCGCGAAATCTCGCACACCCGAAAAATTTTCATCCGAGTCCATTTTTTCGTCTCAATCATCTCACCATGCATCAACAGGAATGAAAGCGTCGAAAATTAGGCATCTTTTGACAGTGTAAAAAATTTTGCATTTTTTGACCTTCTTAGCTGAAAACACCAGTAAAAGGCGTGCGCGCGAAATTTCGCACCCCCGGAAAATTTTATTGCGAGTCCATTTTTTCGTCCCAACATCTCACCATGCATCAACAGGCACGAAAGCGTCGAAAATTTGGCATCTTTTGACAGCGCAAAAATTTTCGCGTTTTTTGACCTTCTTAGCTGAAAACACCAGTAAAAGGCGAGCGCGCGAAATTTCGCACCACCGAAAAATTTTATTCCGAGTCCATTTTTTCGTCCCAATCATCTCACCATGCATCAACAGGCACGAAAGCGTCGAAAATTTGGCATCTTTTGACAGCGCAAAAAATTTCACGTTTTTTGACCTTCTTGGCTGAAAACACCAGTAAAAGGCGCGCGCGCGAAATTTCGCACACCCGAAAATTTTTGATCCGAGTCCATTTTTTCGTCCCAATCATCTCACCATGCATCAACATGCTCGAAAGCGTCTAAAATTTGGCATCTTTTGACAGCGCAAAAAATTTCGCATTTTTTGACCTTCTTGGATGAAAACACTAGTAAAAGGCGCGCGCGCGAAATTTCGCACTCCCGAAAAATTTTCATCCGAGTCCATTTTTTCGTCCCAATCATCTCACCATGCATCAACAGGCACGAAAGCGTCGAAAATTTGGCATCTTTTGACAGCGTAAAAACTTTCGCGTTTTTTGACCTTCTTGGCTGAAAACACCAGTAAAAGGCGCGCGCGCGAAATCTCGCACACCCGAAAAATTTTCATCCGAGTCCATTTTTTCGTCTCAATCATCTCACCATGCATCAACAAGAACGAAAGCGTCGAAAATTTGGCATCTTTTGACAGCGCAAAAAATTTCGCATTTTTTGACCTTCTTGGATGAAAACACTAGTAAAAGGCGCGCGCGCGAAATTTCGCACTCTCGGAAAATTTTCATCCGAGTCCATTTTTTCGTCCCAATCATCTCACAACGCATCAACAGGCACGAAAGCGTCGAAAATTTGGCATCTTTTGACAATGTAAAAAATTTCGCATTTTTTGACCTTCTTGGCTGAAAACAATAGTAAAAGGCGCGCGCACAAAATTTCATACCACCGGAAAATTTTGTTCCGAATCCATTTTTTCGTCTCAATCATCTCACCATGCATCAACAGGAACGAAAGCGTCGAAAATTTGGCATCTTTTGACAGTGTAAAATTTTTTGCATTTTTTGACCTTCTTAGCTGAAAACACCAGTAAAAGGCGTGCGCGCGAAATTTCGCACCCCCGGAAAATTTTATTGCGAGTCCATTTTTTCGTCCCAATCATCTCACCATGCATCAACAGGCACGAAAGCGTCAAAAATTTGGCATCTTTTGACAGCGCAAAAAATTTCGCGTTTTTTGACCTTCTTAGCTGAAAACACCAGTAAAAGGCGAGCGCGCGAAATTTCGCACCACCGAAAAATTTCACACCCTGTCCATTTTTTCGTCCCAATCATCTCACCATGCATCAACAGGCACGAAAGCGTCGAAAATTTGGCATCTTTTGACAGCGTAAAAAATTTTGCGTTTTTTGATCTTCTTGGCTGAAAACACCAGTAAAAGGCGCGCGCGCGAAATTTTGCACCACCGGAAAATTTCGTTCTGAGTGCATTTTTTCGTCCCAATCATCTCACCATGCATCAACAGGCACAAAAGCGTAAAAAATTTGGCATCTTTTGACAACGCAAAAAATTTCGCATTTTTTGACCTTCTTTGCTGAAAACACTAGTAAAAGGCGCGCACGCGAAATTTCGCACACCCGAAAATTTTTTATCCGAGTCCATTTTTTCGTCCCAATCACCTCACCATGCATCAACATGCTCGAAAGCGTCGAAAATTTGGCATCTTTTGACAGCGCAAAAAATTTTGCGTTTTTTGACCTTCTTGGCTGAAAACACCAGTAAAAGGCGCGCGCGCGAAATTTCGCACTCCCGGAAAGTTTTCATCCGAGTCCATTTTTTCGTCCCAATCATCTCACCATGCATCAACAGGCATGAAAGCGTCGAAAATTTGGCATCTTTTGACAGCGTAAAAAATTTCGCATTTTTTGACCTTCTTGGCTGAAAACACCAGTAAAAGGCGCGCGCGCAAAATTTCGCACCCCCGGAAAATTTTTTTGCGAGTCCATTTTTTCGTCCCAATCATCTCACCATGCATCAATAGGCACGAAAGCGTCGAAAATTTGGCATCTTTTGACAGCGCAAAAAATTTCGCGTTTTTTGACCTTCTTAGCTGAAAACACCAGTAAAAGGCGAGCGCGCGAAATTTCGCAACACCGAAAAATTTTATTCCGAGTCCATTTTTTCGTCCCAATCATCTCACCATGCATCAACAGGCACGAAAGCGTCGAAAATTTGGCATCTTTTGACAGCGCAAAAAATTTCACGTTTTTTGACCTTCTTGGCTGAAAACACCAGTAAAAGGCGCGCGCGCGAAATTTCGCACCACCGGAAAATTTCGTTCCAAGTGCATTTTTCGTCCCAATCATCTCACCATGCATCAACAGGAACAAAAGCGTAAAAAATTTGGCATCTTTTGACAGCGCAAAAAATTTCGCATTTTTTGACCTTCTTGGCTGAAAACACCAGTAAAAGGCGCGCGCGCGAAATTTCGCACCACCGGAAAATTTTCATCCGAGTCTATTTTTTCATCCCAATCATCTCACCATGCATCAACTGGCACGAAAGCGTCGAAAATTTGGCAACTTTTGAAAGCGCAAAAAATTTCTCGTTTTTTGACCTTCTTGGCTGAAAACACCAGTAAAAGGCGCGCGCGCGAAATTTTGCACTCCCGGAAAATTTTCATCCGAGTCCATTTTTTCATCCTAATCATCTCACCACGCATCAACAGGCACGAAGGCGTCGAAAATTTGGCATATTTTGACAGCGTAAAAATTTTCGCGTTTTTTGACCTTCTTGGCTGAAAACACCAGTAAAAGGCGCGCGCGCGAAATTTCGTACCCCCGGAAAATTTCATTCCGAGTCCATTTTTTCTTCCCAATCATCTCACCATGCATCAACAGGCACGAAAGCGTCGAAAATTTGGCATCTTTTGACAGCGCAAAAAATTTCGCATTTTTTGACCTTCTTGGCTGAAAACACCAGTAAAAGGCGCGCGCGCGAAATTTCGCACACCCGAAAATTTTTGATCCGAGTCCATTTTTTCGTCCCAATCATCTCACCATGCATCAACATGCTCGAAAGCGTCTAAAATTTGGCATCTTTTGACAGCGCAAAAAATTTCGTGCTTTTTGACCTTCTTGGCTGAAAACACCAGTAAAAGGCGCGCGCGCGAAATTTTGCACTCCCGGAAAATTTTCATCCGAGTCCATTTTTTCATCCTAATCATCTCACCACGCATCAACAGGCACGAAGGCGTCGAAAATTTGGCATATTTTGACAGCGTAAAAATTTTCGCGTTTTTTGACCTTCTTGGCTGAAAACACCAGTAAAAGGCGCGCGCGCGAAATTTCGTACCCCCGGAAAATTTCGTTCCGAGTCCATTTTTTCATCCCAATCATCTCACCATGCATCAACTGGCACGAAAGCGTTGAAAATTTGGCAACTTTTGACAGCGCAAAAAATTTCGCGTTTTTTGACCTTCTTGGCTGAAAACACCAGTAAAAGGCGCGCGCGCGAAATTTTGCACTCCCAGAAAATTTTCATCCGAGTCCATTTTTTCATCCTAATCATCTCACCACGCATCAATAGGCACGAAGGCGTCGAAAATTTGGCATATTTTGACAGCGTAAAAATTTTCGCATTTTTTGACCTTCTTGGCTGAAAACACCAGTAAAAGGCGCGCGCGCGAAATTTCGTACCCCCGAAAAATTTCGTTCCGAGTCCATTTTTTCGTCCCAATCATCTCACCATGCATCAACAGGCACGAAAGCGTCGAAAATTTGGCATCTTTTGACAGCGCAAAAAATTTCGCGTTTTTTGACCTTCTTGGCTGAAAACACCAGTAAAAGGCGCGCGCGCGAAATCTCGTACACCCGAAAAATTTTCATCCGAGTCCATTTTTTCGTCTCAATCATCTCACCATGCATCAACAGGAACGAAAGGGTCGAAAATTTGGCATCTTTTGACAGTGTAAAAAATTTTGCGTTTTTTGACCTTCTTGGCTGAAAACACACGTAAAAGGCGCGCGCGCAAAATTTCGCACCCCCGGAAAATTTCGTTCCGAGTCCATTTTTTCGTCCCAATCATCTCACCATGCATCAACTGGCACGAAAGCGTCAAAAATTTGGCAACTTTTGACAGCGCAAAAAATTTCGCATTTTTTGACCTTCTTGGATGAAAACACTAGTAAAAGGCGCGCGCGCGAAAGTTCGCACTCCCGGAAAATTTTCATCCGAGTCCATTTTTTCGTCCCAATCATCTCACCATGCATCAACAGGCACGAAAGCGTCGAAAATTTGGCATCTTTTGACAGCGCAAAAAATTTCGCATTTTTTGACCTTCTTGGATGAAAACACTAGTAAAAGGCGCGCGCGCGAAATTTCGCACACCCGAAAAATTTTCATCCGAGTCCATTTTTTCGTCCCAATCATCTCACCATGCATCAACATGCACGAAAGCGTCAAAAATTTGGCATCTTTTGACAGCGCAAAAAATTTCGCGTTTTTTGACCTTTTTGGCTGAAAACACCAGTAAAAGGCGCGCGCACGAAATTTCGCACACCCTAAAAATTTTCATCCGAGTCCATTTTTTCATCCCAATCATCTCATCACGCATCACCAGGCATGAAAGCGTCGAAAATTTGGCATATTTTGACAGCGTAAAAAATTTCGCATTTTTTGACCTTCTTGGCTGAAAACACCAGTAAAAGGCGCGCGCGCAAAATTTCGCACACCCAAAAAATTTTCATCCGAGTCCATTTTTTCGTCCCAATCATCTCACCATGCATCAACAGGAACGAAAGCGTAAAAAATTTGGCATCTTTTGACAGCGTAAAAAATTTCACGTTTTTTGACTATCTTGGCTGAAAATACCAGTAAAAGGCGCGCGCGCGAAATTTCGCACACCCTAAAAATTTTCATCCGAGTCCATTTTTTCGTCCCAATCAACTCACCATGCATCAACAGGCACGAAAGCGTCGAAAATTTAGCATATTTTGACAGCATAAAAAATTTCGCGTTGTTTGACCTTCTTGGCTGAAAACACCAGTAAAAGGCGCGCGCGCGAAATTTCGCACACCCTAAAAATTTTCATCCGAGTCCATTTTTTCGTCCCAATCATCTCACCATGCATCAACAGGCACGAAAGCGTCGAAAATTTGGCATCTTTTGACAGCGCAAAAAATTTCGCGTTTTTTGACCTTCTTGGCTGAAAACACCAGTAAAAGGCGCGTGCGCGAAATTTCGCACACCCTAAAAATTATCATCCGAGTCCATTTTTTCATCCCAATCATCTCATCAAGCATCAACGGCACGAAAGCGTCGAAAATTTGGCATATTTTGACAGCGTAAAAAATTTCGCGTTTTTTGACCTTCTTGGCTGAAAACACCAGTAAAAGGCGCGCGCGCGAAATTTCGCACCATCGGAAAATTTTGTTCCGAGTCCATTTTTTTCGTCCCAATCATCTCACCATGCATCAACAAACACGAAAGCGTTGAAAATTTGGCATCTTTTGACAGCGCAAAAAATTTCGCGTTTTTTGACCTTCTTGGCTGAAAACACCAGTAAAAGGCGCGCGCGCGAAATTTCGCACCCCCGGAAAATTTTCATCCGAGTGCATTTTTTCGTCCCAATCATCTCACCATGCATCAACAGGCACGAAAGCGTAAAAAATTTGGCATCTTTTGACAGCATAAAAAATTTCGCATTTTTTGACCTTCTTGGCTGAAAACAGCAGTAAAAGGCGCGCACGCGAAATTTCGCACACCCGAAAAATTTTCATCCGAGTCCATTTTTTCGTCCCAATCATCTCACCATACATCAACAGGCACGAAAGCGTCGAAAATTTGGCATCTTTTGGCAGCGCAAAAAAATTCGCGTTTTTTGACCTTTTTGGCTGAAAACACCAGTAAAAGGCGCGCGCACGAAATTTTGCACACCCTAAAAATTTTCATCCGAGTCCATTTTTTCATCCCAATCATCTCATCACGCATCAACAGGCATGAAAGCGTCAAAAATTTGGCATATTTTGATAGCGTAAAAAATTTCGCGTTTTTTGACGTTCTTGGCTGAAAACACCAGTAAAAGGCGCGCGCGCAAAATTTCGCACACCCGAAAAATTTTCATCCGAGTCCAATTTTTCGTCCCAAACATCTCACCATGCATCAACAGGTACGAAAGCGTCGAAAATTTGGCATCTTTTGACAGTGCAAAAAATTTCTTTTTTTTTTGACCTTCTTGGCTGAAAACACCAGTAAAAGGCGCGTGCGTGAAATTTCGCACACCCTAATAATTTTCATCCGAGTCCATTTTTTCATCCCAATCATCTCATCAAGCATCAACAGGCACGAAAGCGTCGAAAATTTGGCATATTTTGACAGCGTAAAAATTTTTGCATTTTTTGACCTTCTTGGCTGAAAACACTAGTAAAAGGCGCGTGCGCGAAATTTCGCACACCCTAATAATTTTCATCCGAGTCCATTTTTTCATCCCAATCATCTCACCATGCATCAACAAACATGAAAGCGTCGAAAATTTGACATCTTTTGACAGCGCAAAAAATTTTGCGTTTTTTGACCTTCTTGGCTGAAAACACCAGTAAAAGGCGCGCGCGCGAAATTTCGCACACCCTAAAAATTTTCATCCGAGTCCATTTTTTTTGTCCCAAACATCTCACCATGCATCAAGAAACACGAAAGCGTCGAAAATTTGGCATCTTTTGACAGCGCAAAAAATTTCGCGTTTTTTTACCTTCTTGGCTGAAAACACTAGTAAAAGGCGCGTGCGCGAAATTTTGCACACCCTAAAAATTTTCACCCGAGTCCATTTTTTCATCCCAATCATCTCATCACGCATCAACAGGCATGAAAGCGTCGAAAATTTGGCATATTTTGATAGCGTAAAAAATTTCGCGTTTTTTGACCTTCTTGGCTGAAAACACCAGTAAAAGGCGCGCGCGCAAAATTTCGCACACCCGAAAAATTTTCATCCGAGTCCAATTTTTCGTCCCAAACATCTCACCATGCATCAACAGGAACGAAATCGTCGAAAATTTGGCAACTTTTGACAGCGTAAAAAATTTCGCATTTTTTGACCATCTTTGATGAAAACACCAGTAAAAGGCGCGCGCGCGAAATTTCGCACACCCTAAAAATTTTCATCCGAGTCCATTTTTTCGTCCCAATCATCTCACCATGCATCAATAGGAACGAAAGCGTAAAAAATTTGGCATCTTTTGACAGCGTAAAAAATTTCGCGTTTTTTGACCATCTTGGCTGAAAACACCAGTAAAAGGCACGCGCGCGAAATTTCGCACACCTGAAAAATTTTCATCCGAGTCCATTTTTTTGTCCCAATCATCTCACCATGCATCAACAGGCACGAGAGCGTCCAAAATTTGGCATCTTTTGACAGCGCAAAAAATTTCGCGTTTTTTGACCTTTTTGGCTGAAAACACCAGTAAAAGGCGCGCGCACGAAATTTCGCACACCCTAAAAATTTTCATCCGAGTCCATTTTTTCATCCCAATCATCTCACCATGCATCAACAGGCACGAAAGCGTCGAAAATTTGGCATATTTTGACACCGTAAAAAATTTCACATTTTTTGACCTTCTTGGCTGAAAACACCAGTAAAAGGCGCGCACGCGAAATTTTGCACCCCCGGAAAATTTTCATCCGAGTCCATTTTTTCGTCCCAATCATCTCACCATGCATCAACAGGCACGAAAGCGTCGAAAATTTGGCATCTTTTGACAGCGCAAAAAATTTCGCGTTTTTTGACCTTCTTGGCTGAAAACAATAGTAAAAGGCGCGCGCGCGAAATTTCGCACACCCTAAAAATTTTCATCCGAGTCCATTTTTTCATCCCAATCATCTCATCAAGCATCAACAGGCACGAAAGCGTCGAAAATTTGGCATATTTTGACAGCGCAAAAAATTTCACATTTTTTTACCTTCTTGGCTGAAAACACCAGTAAAAGGCGCGCACGCGAAATTTCGCACCCCCAGAAAATTTCGTTCTGAGTCCATTTTTTCGTCCCAATCATCTCACCATGCATCAACAAGCACGAAAGCGTCGAAAATTTGTCATCTTTTGACAGCGCAAAAAATTTCGCGTTTTTTGACCTTTTTGGCTGAAAACACTAGTAAAAGGCGCGCGCACGAAATTTTGCACACCCTAAAAATTTTCATCCGAGTCCATTTTTTCATCCCAATCATCTCATCACATATCAACAGGCATGAAAGCGTCGAAAATTTGGCATATTTTGATAGCGTAAAAAATTTCGCATTTTTTGACCTTCTTGGCTGAAAACAACAGTAAAAGGCGCGCGCGCGAAATTTCGCACACCCTAAAAATTTTCATCCGAGTCCATTTTTTCATCCCAATCATCTCATCAAGCGAAAATTTGGCATATTTTGACAGCGTAAAAAATTTCGCATTTTTTGACCTTCTTGGATGAAAACACCAGTAAAAGGCGCGCGCGCAAAATTTTGCACGATCAGAAAATTTTGTTCCGAGTACATTTTTTTCGTCCCAATCATCTCACCATGTATCAACAGGCACGAAAGCGTCGAAAATTTGGCATCTTTTGACTGCGTAAAAAATTTCGCGTTTTTTGACCATCTTGGCTGAAAACACCAGTAAAAGGCGCGCACGCGAAATTTCGCACCCCCGGAAAATTTTCATCCGAGTCCATTTTTTCGTCCCAATCATCTCACCATGCATCAACAGGCACGAAAGCGTAAAAAATATGGCATCTTTTGATAGCGTAAAAAATTTCGCGTTTTTTGACCATCTTGGCTGAAAACACCAGTAAAAGGCGCGCGCGCGAAAATTCGCACACCCGAAAAATTTTCATCCGAGTCCATTTTTTCGTCCCAATCATCTCACCATGCATCAACAGGCACGAAAGCGTCAAAAATTTGGCATCTTTTGACAACGCAAAAAATTTCACGTTTTTTGACCTTCTTGGCTGAAAACAATAGTAAAAGGCGCGCGCGCGAAATTTCGCACACCCTAAAAATTTTCATCCGAGTCCATTTTTTCATCCCAATCATCTCATCAAGCATCAACAGGCACGAAAGCGTCGAAAATTTGGCATATTTTGACAGCGCAAAAAATTTCACGTTTTTTTACCTTCTTGGCTGAAAACACCAGTAAAAGGCGCGCACGCGAAATTTCGCACCCCCAGAAAATTTCGTTCTGAGTCCATTTTTTCGTCCCAATCATCTCACCATGCATCAACAAGCACGAAAGCGTCGAAAATTTGTCATCTTTTGACAGCGCAAAAAATTTCGCGTTTTTTGACCTTTTTGGCTGAAAACACTAGTAAAAGGCGCGCGCACGAAATTTTGCACACCCTAAAAATTTTCATCCGAGTCCATTTTTTCATCCCAATCATCTCATCACATATCAACAGGCATGAAAGCGTCGAAAATTTGGCATATTTTGATAGCGTAAAAAATTTCGCATTTTTTGACCTTCTTGGCTGAAAACAACAGTAAAAGGCGCGCGCGTGAAATTTCGCACACCCTAAAAATTTTCATCCGAGTCCATTTTTTCATCCCAATCATCTCATCAAGCATCAACAGGCACGAAAGCGTCGAAAATTTGGCATATTTTGACAGCGTAAAAAATTTCGCATTTTTTGACCTTCTTGGATGAAAACACCAGTAAAAGGCGCGCGCGCAAAATTTTGCACGATCAGAAAATTTTGTTCCGAGTACATTTTTTTCGTCCCAATCATCTCACCATGTATCAACAGGCACGAAAGCGTCGAAAATTTGGCATCTTTTTACTGCGTAAAAAATTTCGCGTTTTTTGACCATCTTGGCTGAAAACACCAGTAAAAGGCGCGCACGCGAAATTTCGCACCCCCGGAAAATTTTCATCCGAGTCCATTTTTTCGTCCCAATCATCTCACCATGCATCAACAGACACGAAAGCGTAAAAAATATGGCATCTTTTGACAGCGTAAAAAATTTCGTGTTTTTTGACCTTGTTGGCTGAAAACACCAGTAAAAGGCGCGCGCGCGAAATTTTGCACCCCCGGAAAATTTCGTTCCGAGTCCATTTTTTCGACCCAATCATCTCACCATGCATCAACATCTACGAAAGCGTCGAAAATTTGGCATCTTTTGACAGCGCAAAAAATTTTGCGTTTTTTGACCTTCTTGGCTGAAAACACCGGTAAAAGCGAGCGCGCGAAATTTCGCACCCCCGGAAAATTTCGTTCCGAGTCCATTTTTTCGTCCCAA
Organism: Pontederia crassipes; assembly: GCA_030549335.1. Taxonomy (NCBI): domain Eukaryota; kingdom Viridiplantae; phylum Streptophyta; class Magnoliopsida; order Commelinales; family Pontederiaceae; genus Pontederia; species Pontederia crassipes. Next base: position 9,083,574 of record JAUKPH010000020.1, on the reverse strand, counting down.
TCATCTCACCATGCATCAACAAACACGAAAGTGTCAAAAATTTGGCATCTTTTGACAGCGCAAAAAATTTCGCGTTTTTTGACCTTCTTTGCTGAAAACACCAGTAAAAGGCGCGTACGCGAAATTTCGCACACCCTAAAAATTTTCATCCGAGTCCTTTTTTTCGTCCCAATCATCTCACCATGCATCAACAGGAATGAAAGCGTCAAAAATTTGGCATCTTTTGACAGCGTAAAAAATTTCGCATTTTTTGACCATCTTGGCTGAAAACACCAGTAAAAGGCACGAGCGCTAAATTTCGCACACCCGAAAAATTTTCATCCGAGTCCATTTTTTCGTCCCAATCATCTCACCATGCATCAACAGGCACAAAAGCGTCGAAAATTTAGCATATTTTGATAGCGTAAAAAATTTCGCGTTTTTTGACCTTCTTGGCTGAAAACACCAGTAAAAGGCGCGCGCGAGAAATTTTGCACACCCTAAAAATTTTCATCCGAGACCATTTTTTCATCCCAATCATCTCACCATGCATCAATAGGCACGAAAGCGTCGAAAATTTGGCATATTTTGACAGCGTAAAAAATTTCACGTTTTTTTACCTTCTTGGCTGAAAACACCAGTAAAAGGCGCGCACGCGAAATTTCGCACCCCCAGAAAATTTCGTTCTGAGTCCATTTTTTCGTCCCAATCATCTCACCATGCATCAACAAGCACGAAAGCGTCGAAAATTTGTCATCTTTTGACAGCGCAAAAAATTTCGCGTTTTTTGACCTTTTTGGCTGAAAACACTAGTAAAAGGCGCGCGCGCGAAATTTCGCAGACCCTAAAAATTTTCATCCGAGTCCATTTTTTCGTCCCAATCATCTCACCATGCATCAATAGGAACGAAAGCGTAAAAAATTTGGCATCTTTTGACAGCGTAAAAAATTTCGCGTTTTTTGACCATCTTGGCTGAAAACACCAGTAAAAGGCACGCGCGCGAAATTTCGCACACCTGAAAAATTTTCATCCGAGTCCATTTTTTTGTCCCAATCATCTCACCATGCATCAACAGGCACGAGAGCGTCCAAAATATGGCATCTTTTGACATCGCAAAAAATTTCGCGTTTTTTGACCTTTTTGGCTGAAAACACCAGTAAAAGGCGCGCGCACGAAATTTCGCACACCCTAAAAATTTTCATCCGAGTCCATTTTTTCATCCCAATCATCTCACCATGCATCAACAGGCACGAAAGCGTCGAAAATTTGGCATATTTTGACAGCGTAAAAAATTTCACGTTTTTTGACCTTCTTGGCTGAAAACACCAGTAAAAGGCGCGCACGCGAAATTTCGCACCCCCAGAAAATTTCGTTCTGAGTCCATTTTTTCGTCCCAATCATCTCACCATGCATCAACAAGCACGAAAGCGTCGAAAATTTGTCATCTTTTGACAGCGCAAAAAATTTCGCGTTTTTTGACCTTTTTGGCTGAAAACACTAGTAAAAGGCGCGCGCACGAAATTTTGCACACCCTAAAAATTTTCATCCGAGTCCATTTTTTCATCCCAATCATCTCATCACATATCAACAGGCATGAAAGCGTCGAAAATTTGGCATATTTTGATAGCGTAAAAAATTTCGCATTTTTTGACCTTCTTGGCTGAAAACAACAGTAAAAGGCGCGCGCGCGAAATTTCGCACACCCTAAAAATTTTCATCCGAGTCCATTTTTTCATCCCAATCATCTCATCAAGCATCAACAGGCACGAAAGCGTCGAAAATTTGGCATATTTTGACAGCGTAAAAAATTTCGCATTTTTTGACCTTCTTGGATGAAAACACCAGTAAAAGGCGCGCGCGCAAAATTTTGCACGATCAGAAAATTTTGTTCCGAGTACATTTTTTTCGTCCCAATCATCTCACCATGTATCAACAGGCACGAAAGCGTCGAAAATTTGGCATCTTTTTACTGCGTAAAAAATTTCGCGTTTTTTGACCATCTTGGCTGAAAACACCAGTAAAAGGCGCGCACGCGAAATTTCGCACCCCCGGAAAATTTTCATCCGAGTCCATTTTTTCGTCCCAATCATCTCACCATGCATCAACAGGCACGAAAGCGTAAAAAATATGGCATCTTTTGACAGCGTAAAAAATTTCGTGTTTTTTGACCTTCTTGGCTGAAAACACCAGTAAAAGGCGCGCGCGCGAAATCTTGCACCCCCGGAAAATTTCGTTCCGAGTCCATTTTTTCGTCCCAATCATCTCACCATGCATCAACATCTACGAAAGCGTCGAAAATTTGGCATCTTTTGACAGCGCAAAAAATTTTGCGTTTTTTGACCTTCTTGGCTGAAAACACCGGTAAAAGCGAGCGCGCGAAATTTCGCACCCCCGGAAAATTTCGTTCCGAGTCCATTTTTTCGTCCCAATCATCTCACCATGCATCAACAAACACGAAAGTGTCAAAAATTTGGCATCTTTTGACAGCGCAAAAAATTTCGCGTTTTTTGACCTTCTTTGCTGAAAACACCAGTAAAAGGCGCGTACGCGAAATTTCGCACACCCTAAAAATTTTCATCCGAGTCCTTTTTTTCGTCCCAATCATCTCACCATGCATCAACAGGAATGAAAGCGTCAAAAATTTGGCATCTTTTGACAGCGTAAAAAATTTCGCATTTTTTGACCATCTTGGCTGAAAACACCAGTAAAAGGCACGAGCGCTAAATTTCGCACACCCGAAAAATTTTCATCCGAGTCCATTTTTTCGTCCCAATCATCTCACCATGCATCAACAGGCACAAAAGCGTCGAAAATTTAGCATATTTTGATAGCGTAAAAAATTTCGCGTTTTTTGACCTTCTTGGCTGAAAACACCAGTAAAAGGCGCGCGCGAGAAATTTTGCACACCCTAAAAATTTTCATCCGAGACCATTTTTTCATCCCAATCATCTCACCATGCATCAATAGGCACGAAAGCGTCGAAAATTTGGCATATTTTGACAGCGTAAAAAATTTCACGTTTTTTTACCTTCTTGGCTGAAAACACCAGTAAAAGGCGCGCACGCGAAATTTCGCACCCCCAGAAAATTTCGTTCTGAGTCCATTTTTTCGTCCCAATCATCTCACCATGCATCAACAAGCACGAAAGCGTCGAAAATTTGTCATCTTTTGACAGCGCAAAAAATTTCGCGTTTTTTGACCTTTTTGGCTGAAAACACTAGTAAAAGGCGCGCGCGCGAAATTTCGCAGACCCTAAAAATTTTCATCCGAGTCCATTTTTTCGTCCCAATCATCTCACCATGCATCAATAGGAACGAAAGCGTAAAAAATTTGGCATCTTTTGACAGCGTAAAAAATTTCGCGTTTTTTGACCATCTTGGCTGAAAACACCAGTAAAAGGCACGCGCGCGAAATTTCGCACACCTGAAAAATTTTCATCCGAGTCCATTTTTTTGTCCCAATCATCTCACCATGCATCAACAGGCACGAGAGCGTCCAAAATATGGCATCTTTTGACATCGCAAAAAATTTCGCGTTTTTTGACCTTTTTGGCTGAAAACACCAGTAAAAGGCGCGCGCACGAAATTTCGCACACCCTAAAAATTTTCATCCGAGTCCATTTTTTCATCCCAATCATCTCACCATGCATCAACAGGCACGAAAGCGTCGAAAATTTGGCATATTTTGACAGCGTAAAAAATTTCACGTTTTTTGACCTTCTTGGCTGAAAACACCAGTAAAAGGCGCGCACGCGAAATTTCGCACCCCCAGAAAATTTCGTTCTGAGTCCATTTTTTCGTCCCAATCATCTCACCATGCATCAACAAGCACGAAAGCGTCGAAAATTTGTCATCTTTTGACAGCGCAAAAAATTTCGCGTTTTTTGACCTTTTTGGCTGAAAACACTAGTAAAAGGCGCGCGCACGAAATTTTGCACACCCTAAAAATTTTCATCCGAGTCCATTTTTTCATCCCAATCATCTCATCACATATCAACAGGCATGAAAGCGTCGAAAATTTGGCATATTTTGATAGCGTAAAAAATTTCGCATTTTTTGACCTTCTTGGCTGAAAACAACAGTAAAAGGCGCGCGCGCGAAATTTCGCACACCCTAAAAATTTTCATCCGAGTCCATTTTTTCATCCCAATCATCTCATCAAGCATCAACAGGCACGAAAGCGTCGAAAATTTGGCATATTTTGACAGCGTAAAAAATTTCGCATTTTTTGACCTTCTTGGATGAAAACACCAGTAAAAGGCGCGCGCGCAAAATTTTGCACGATCAGAAAATTTTGTTCCGAGTACATTTTTTTCGTCCCAATCATCTCACCATGTATCAACAGGCACGAAAGCGTCGAAAATTTGGCATCTTTTTACTGCGTAAAAAATTTCGCGTTTTTTGACCATCTTGGCTGAAAACACCAGTAAAAGGCGCGCACGCGAAATTTCGCACCCCCGGAAAATTTTCATCCGAGTCCATTTTTTCGTCCCAATCATCTCACCATGCATCAACAGGCACGAAAGCGTAAAAAATATGGCATCTTTTGACAGCGTAAAAAATTTCGTGTTTTTTGACCTTCTTGGCTGAAAACACCAGTAAAAGGCGCGCGCGCGAAATCTTGCACCCCCGGAAAATTTCGTTCCGAGTCCATTTTTTCGTCCCAATCATCTCACCATGCATCAACATCTACGAAAGCGTCGAAAATTTGGCATCTTTTGACAGCGCAAAAAATTTTGCGTTTTTTGACCTTCTTGGCTGAAAACACCGGTAAAAGCGAGCGCGCGAAATTTCGCACCCCCGGAAAATTTCGTTCCGAGTCCATTTTTTCGTCCCAATCATCTCACCATGCATCAACAAACACGAAAGTGTCAAAAATTTGGCATCTTTTGACAGCGCAAAAAATTTCGCGTTTTTTGACCTTCTTTGCTGAAAACACCAGTAAAAGGCGCGTACGCGAAATTTCGCACACCCTAAAAATTTTCATCCGAGTCCTTTTTTTCGTCCCAATCATCTCACCATGCATCAACAGGAATGAAAGCGTCAAAAATTTGGCATCTTTTGACAGCGTAAAAAATTTCGCATTTTTTGACCATCTTGGCTGAAAACACCAGTAAAAGGCACGAGCGCGAAATTTCGCACACCCGAAAAATTTTCATCCGAGTCCATTTTTTCGTCCCAATCATCTCACCATGCATCAACAGACACGAAAGCGTCGAAAATTTAGCATATTTTGATAGCGTAAAAAATTTCGCGTTTTTTGACCTTCTTGGCTGAAAACACCAGTAAAAGGCGCGCGCGAGAAATTTTGCACACCCTAAAAATTTTCATCCGAGACCATTTTTTCGTCCCAATCATCTCACCATGCATCAATAGGCACGAAAGCGTCGAAAATTTGGCATATTTTGACAGCGTAAAAAATTTCACGTTTTTTTACCTTCTTGGCTGAAAACACCAGTAAAAGGCGCGCACGCGAAATTTCGCACCCCCGGAAAATTTCGTTCCGAGTCCATTTTTTCGTCCCAATCATCTCACCATGCATCAACAAGCACGAAAGCGTCGAAAATTTTTGCATCTTTTGACAGTGCAAAAAATTTCGCGTTTTTTGACCTTTTTGGCTGAAAACACTAGTAAAAGGCGCGCGCACGAAATTTCGCACACCCTAAAAATTTTCATCCGAGTCCATTTTTTCATCCCAATCATCTCACCACGCACCAACAGGCATGAAAGCGTCGAAAATTGGCATATTTTGACAGCGTAAAAATTTTTGCGTTTTTTGACCTTCTTGGCTGAAAACACCAGTAAAAGGCGCGCGCGCGAAATTTCGCACACCCGAAAAATTTTCATCCGAGTCCATTTTTTCATCCCAATGATCTCACCATGCATCAACAGGAACGAAAGCGTCGAAAATTTGGCATCTTTTGACAGCGTAAAAAATTTTGCGTTTTTTGACCATCTTGGCTGAAAACACCAGTAAAAGGCGCGCGCGCAAAATTTCGCACACCCTAAAAATTTTCATCCGAGTCCTTTTTTTCGTCCCAATCATCTCACCATGCATCAACAGGAACGAAAGCGTCAAAAATTTGGCATCTTTTGACAGCGTAAAAAATTTCGCGTTTTTTGACCATCTTGGCTGAAAACACCAGTAAAAGGCACGCGCGCGAAATTTCGCACACCCGAAAAATTTTCATCCGAGTCCATTTTTTCGTCCCAATCATCTCACCATGCATCAACAGGCACGAAAAGCATCGAAAATTTAGCATAGTTTGATAGCGTAAAAAATTTCGCGTTTTTTGACCTTCTTGGCTGAAAACACTAGTAAAAGGCGCGCGCGCGAAATTTCGCACACCCTAAAAATTTTCATCCGAGTCCATTTTTCGTCCCAATCATCTCACCATGCATCAACAGGCACGAAAGTGTTGAAAATTTGGCGTATTTTGACAGCGTAAAAAATTTCACGTTTTTTTACCTTCTTGGCTGAAAACACCAGTAAAAGCGCACGCGAAATTTCGCACCCCCGGAAAATTTCGTTCCGAGTCCATTTTTTCATCCCAATCATCTCACCTTGCTTCAACAGGCATGAAAGTGTCGAAAATTTGGCATCTTTTGGCAGTGCAAAAAATTTCGCATTTTTTGACCTTCTTGGCTGAAAACACCAATAAAAGGCGCGCGCGCGAAATTTCGCACACCATAAGAATTTTCATCCGAGTCCATTTTTTCATCCCAATCATCTCATCAAGCATCAACAGGCATGAAAGCGACGAAAATTTGGCATATTTTGACAGCGTAAAAAATTTCACGTTTTTTGACCTTCTTGGCTGAAAACACTAGTAAAAGGCGCGCGCGCAAAATTTTGCACCATCGGAAAATTTGGTTCCGAGTCCATTTTTTTCATCCCAATCATCTCACCATGCATCAACAGGCACGAAAGCGTAGAAAATTTGGCATCTTTTGACAACGCAAAAAATTTCACGTTTTTTGACCTTCATGGCTGAAAACACCAGAAAAAGTCGCGCGCACAAAATTTCGCACACCCGAAAAATTTTCATCCGAGTCCATTTTTTCGTCCCAATCATCTCACCATGCATCAACAGGAACGAAAGCGTAAAAAATTTGGCATCTTTTGACTGCATAAAAAATTTCGCATTTTTTGACCATCTTGGCTGAAAACACCAGTAAAAGGCACGCGCGCGAAATTTCGCACACTCGAAAAATTTTCATCCGAGTCCATTTTTTCGTCCCATTCAACTCACCATGCATCAACAGGCACGAAAGCGTAAAAAATTTAGCATATTTTGACAGCGTAAAAAATTTCGCGTTTTTTGACCTTCTTGGCTGAAAACACCAGTAAAAGACGCGCGCGCGAAATTTCGCACACCCTAAAAATTTTCATCCGAGTCCATTCTTTCGTCCCAATCATCTCACCATGCATCAACAGGCACGAAAGCGTCGAAAATTTGGCATATTTTGACAGCGTAAAAAATTTCATGTTTTTTTACCTTCTTGGCTGAAAACACCAGTAAAAGGCGCGCACGCGAAATTTCGCACCCCCGGAAAATTTCGTTCCGAGTCCATTTTTTCGTCCCAATCATCTCACCATGCATCAACAGGAACGAAAACCTCAAAAATTTGGCATCTTTTGACAGCGCAAAAAATTTCGCGTTTTTTGATCTTCTTGGCTGAAAACACCAGTAAAAGGCGCGCGGGCGAAATTTCGCACACCCTAAAAATTTTCATCTGAGTCCATTTTTCATACCAATCATCTCATCAAGCATCAACAGGCACGAAAGCGTCGAAAATTTGGCATCTTTTGACAACGCAAAAAATTTCACGTTTTTTGACCTTAATGGCTGAAAACACTAGTAAAAGTCGTGCGCGCAAATTTCGCACACCTGAAAAATTTTCATCCGAGTCCATTTTTTCGTCCCAATCATCTCACCATGCATCAACAGACACGAAAGCGTAAAAAAATTGGCATCTTTTGACAGCGTAAAAAATTTTGCGTTTTTTGACCTTCTTGGTTGAAAACACTAGTAAAAGCGAGCGCGCGAAATTACGCACCCCGGAAAATTTCGTTCCGAGTCCATTTTTTCGTCCCAATCATCTCACCATGCATCAACAAACACGAAAGCGTCAAAAATTTCACATCTTTTGACAGCGCAAAAAATTTCGCATTTTTTGACCTTTTTGGCTGAAAACACCAATAAAAGGCGCGCACGCGAAATTTTGCACCCCCGGAAAATTTTCATCCGAGTCCATTTTTTCGTCCCAATCATCTCACCATGCATCAACAGGCACGAAAGCGTAAAAAATTTGCCATCTTTTGACAGCGTAAAAAATTTCACGTTTTTCGACCATCTTGGCTGAATACACCAGTAAAAGGCGCGCGCGCGAAATTTCGCACACCCGAAAAATTTTCATCCGAGTCCATTTTTTCGTCCCAATCATCTCACCATGCATCAACAGGCACGAAAAGCATCGAAAATTTAGCATAGTTTGATAGCGTAAAAAATTTCGCGTTTTTTGACCTTCTTGGCTGAAAACACCAGTAAAAGGCGCGCACGCGAAATTTCGCACCCCCGGAAAATTTTCATCCGAGTCCATTTTTTCGTCCCAATCATCTCACCATGCATCAACAGGCACGAAAGCATCGAAAATGTGGCATCTTTTGACAGCGTAAAAAATTTCGCGTTTTTTTGACCTTCTTGGCTGAAAACACCAGTAAAAGGCGCGCGCGTGAAATTTCGCACCCCCGGAAAATTTCATTCCGAGTCCATTTTTTCGTCCCAATCATCTCACCATGCATCAACAGGAACGAAAGCGTCAAAAATTTGGCATCTTCTGACAGCGTAAAAAATTTTGCGTTTTTTGACCATATTGGCTGAAAACACCAGTAAAAGGCGCGCGCGCGAAATTTCGCACACCCTAAAAATTTTCATCCGAGTCCTTTTTTTCGTCCCAATCATCTCACCATGCATCAACAGGAACGAAAGCGTAAAAAATTTGGCATCTTTTGACAGCGTAAAAAATTTCGCGTTTTTTGACCATCTTGGCTGAAAACACCAGTAAAAGGCACGCGCGCGAAATTTCGCACACCCTAAAAATTTTCATCCGAGTCTATTTTTTCATCCCAATCATCTCATCAAGCATCAACAGGCACGAAAGCGTCGAAAATTTGGCATATTTTGACAACGTAAAAAATTTCACGTTTTTTGACCTTCATGGCTGAAAACACCAGAAAAAGTCGCGCGCACAAAATTTCGCACCCCCGGAAAATTTTCATCCGAGTCCATTTTTTTCGTCCCAATCATCTCACCATGCATCAACAGGCACGAAAGCGTAGAAAATTTGGCATCTTTTGACAACGCAAAAAATTTCACGTTTTTTGACCTTCATGGCTGAAAACACCAGAAAAAGTCGCGCGCACAAAATTTCGCACACCCGAAAAATTTTCATCCGAGTCCATTTTTTCGTCCCAATCATCTCACCATGCATCAACAGGCACGAAAGCGTCGAAAATTTAGCATATTTTGACAGCGTAAAAAATTTCGCGTTTTTTGACCTTCTTGGCTGAAAACACCAGTAAAAGGCGCGCGCGCGAAATTTCGCACACCCTAAAAATTTTCATCCGAGTCCATTTTTTCGTCCCAATCATCTCACCATGCATCAACAGGCACGAAAGCGTAAAAAATTTGGCATATTTTGACAGCGTAAAAAATTTCACGTTTTTTGACCTTCTTGGCTGAAAACACCAGTAAAAGGCGCGCACGCGAAATTTCGCACCCCCGGAAAATTTTCATCCGAGTCCATTTTTTCGTCCCAATCATCTCACCATGCATCAACAGGCACGAAAGCGTCGAAAATGTGGCATCTTTTGACAGCGCAAAAAATTTCGCGTTTTCTGACCTTCTTGGCTGAAAACACCAGTAAAAGACGCGCGCGCGAAATTTCGCACACCCTAAAAATTTTCATCCGAGTCCATTTTTTCATCCCAATCATCTCATCAAGCATCAACAGGCACGAAAGCGTCGAAAATTTGGCATATTTTGACAACGTAAAAAATTTCATGTTTTTTGACCTTCATGGGTGAAAACACCAGTAAAAGTCGCGCGCGCAAAATTTTGCACACCCGAAAAATTTTCATCCGAGTCCATTTTTTCGTCCCAATCATCTCACCATGCATCAACAAACACGAAAGCGTAAAAAATTTGGCATCTGTTGACAGCGTAAAAAATTTTGCATTTTTTGACCTTCTTGGCTGAAAACACCGGTAAAAGCGAGCGCGCGAAATTTCGCACCCCCGGAAAATTTCGTTCCGAGTCCATTTTTTCGTCCCAATCATCTCACCATGCATCAACAGGCACGAAAGCGTCAAAATTTTGGCATCTTTTGACAGCGCAAAAAATTTCGCATTTTTTGACCTTCTTGGTTGAAAATACCAGTAAAATGCGCGCGCGCAAAATTTTGCACCATCGGAAAATTTTGTTCCGAGTCCATTTTTTTCGTCCCAATCATCTCACCATGCATCAACAGGCACGAAAGCGTTGAAAATTTGGCATCTTTTGACAACGCAAAAAATTTCACGTTTTTTGACCTTCATGGCTAAAAACACGAAAATGTTGCGTTCTTTGACCTTCTTGGCTGAAAACACGAGTAAAAAGCGCGCGCGCGAAATTTCGCACCCCCGGAAAATTTTCATCCGAGTCCATATTTTCGTCCCAATCATCTCACCATGCATCAACAGGCACGAAAGCGTCGAAAATTTAGCATATTTTGACAGCGTAAAAAATTTCGCGTTTTTTGACCTTCTTGGCTGAAAACACCAGTAAAAGGCGCGCGCGCGAAATTTCGCACACCCTAAAAATTTTCATCCGAGTCCATTTTTTCGTCCCAATCATCTCACCATGCATCAACAGGCACGAAAGCGTAAAAAATTTGACATATTTTGACAGCGTAAAAAATTTCACGTTTTTTGACCTTCTTGGCTGAAAACACCAGTAAAAGGCGCGCACGCGAAATTTCGCACCCTCGGAAAATTTTCATCCGAGTACATTTTTTTCGTCCCAATCATCTCACCATGCATCAACAGGCACGAAAGCATCGAAAATTTGGCATCTTTTGACAACGCAAAAAATTTCAGGTTTTTTGACCTTCATGGCTGAAAACACCAGTAAAAGTCGCGTGCGCAAAATTACGCAGACCCGAAAAATTTTCATCCGAGTCCATTTTTTCGTCCCAATCATCTCACCATGCATCAACAGACACGAAAGCATAAAAAATTTGGCATATTTTGACAGCGTAAAAAATTTTGCATTTTTTGACCTTCTTGGCTGAAAACACCGGTAAAAGCGAGCGCGCGAAATTTCGCACCCCCGGAAAATTTCGTTCCGAGTCCATTTTTTCGTCCCAATCATCTCACCATGCATCAACAAACATGAAAGCGTCGAAAATTTGGCATCTTTTGATAGCGCAAAAAATTTCGCGTTTTTTGACCTTCTTGGCTGAAAACACCAGTAAAAGGCGTGCACGCGAAATTTCGCACCCCCGGAAAATTTTCATCCGAGTCCATTTTTTCGTCCCAATCATCTCACCATGCATCAACAGGCACGAAAGCGTAAAAAATTTGCCATCTTTTGACAGCGTAAAAAATTTCGCGTTTTTTGACCATCTTGGCTGAAAACACTAGTAAAAGGCGCGCACGCGAAATTTCGCACACCCGAAAAATTTTCATCCGAGTCCATTTTTTCGTTCCAATCATCTCACCATGCATCAACAGGCACGAAAGCGTCGAAAATTTGGCATATTTTGACAGCGTACAAAATTTCGCGTTTTTTGACCTTCTTGGCTGAAAACACAAGAAAAAGGCGCGTGCGCGAAATTTCGCACACCCTAAAAATTTTCATCCGAGTCCATTTTTTCGTCCCAATCATCTCACCATGCATCAACAGGCACGAAAGCGTAAAAAAATTGGCATATTTTGACAGCGTAAAAAATTTTGCATTTTTTGACCTTCTTGGCTGAAAACACTAGTAAAAGGCGCGCGCGCGAAATTTCGCACCCCCGGAAAATTTCATTCCGAGTCCATTTTTTTGTCCCAATCATCTCACTATGCATCAACAGGCACGAAAGCGTCGAAAATTTGGCATCTTTTGACGGCACAAAAAATTTCGCATTTTTTGACCTTCTTGGCTGAAAACACCAGTAAAAGGCGCGCGCAGCGAAATTTTGCACCCCCGGAAAATTTCGTTCCGAGTCCATTTTTTCGTCCCAATCATCTCACCATGCATCAACAGGCACGAAAGTGTCAAAAATTTGGCATCTTTTGACAGCGCAAAAAATTTCGCATTTTTTGACCTTTTTGACTGAAAACACCAGTAAAAGGCGCGCGCGCGAAATTTCGCACCCCCGGAAAATTTCGTTCCGAGTCCATTTTTTCGTCCCAATCATCTCACCATGCATCAACAGGCACGAAAGCGTCGAAAATTTGGCATCTTTTGACGGCACAAAAAATTTCGCATTTTTTGACCTTCTTGGCTGAAAACACGAGTAAAAGGCGCACGCGCGAAATTTCGCACCCCCGGAAAATTTTCATCCGAGTCCATTTTTTCGTCCCAATCATCTCACCATGCATCAACAGGCACGAAATCGTCGAAAATTTGGTATATTTTGACAGCGTAAAAAATTTCACATTTTTTGACCTTCTTGGCTGAAAACACCAGTAAAAGGCGCGCGCGCGAAATTTCGCACCCCCGGAAAATTTTCATCCGAGTCCATTTTTTCGTCCCAATCATCTCACCATGCATCAACAGGCACGAAAGCGTAAAAAATTTGGCATCTTTTGACAGCGCAAAAAATTTCGCATTTTTTGACCTTCTTGGCTGAAAACACCAGTAAAACGCGCGCGCGCGAAATTTCGCACACCCTAAAAATTTTCATCCGAGTCCATTTTTTCATCCCAATCATCTCATCAAGCATCAACAGGCACGAAAGCGTCGAAAATTTGGCATATTTTGACAGCGTAAAAAATTTTGCGTTTTTTGACCTTCTTGGCTGAAAACACCAGTAAAAGGCGCGCGCGCAAAATTTTGCACCATCGGAAAATTTTGTTCCGAGTACATTTTTTCGTCCCAATCATCTCACCATGCATCAACAGGCACGAAAGCGTCGAAAATTTGGCATCTTTTGACAACCCAAAAAATTTCACGTTTTTTGACCTTCATGGCTGAAAACACCAGTAAAAGTCGCGCGCGAAAACACCAGGAAAATTTTCATCCGAGTCCATTTTTTCGTCCCAATCATCTCACCGTGCATCAACAGACACGAAAGCATAAAAAATTTGGCATCTTTTGACTGTGTAAAAAATTTTGCATTTTTTGACCTTCTTGGCTAAAAACACCGGTAAAAGCGAGAGCGCGAAATTTCGCACCCCCGGAAAATTTCGTTCCGAGTCCATTTTTTCGTCCCAATCATCTCACCATGCATCAACAAACACGAAAGCGTCGAAAATTTGGCATCTTTTGATTGCGCAAAAAATTTCGCGTTTTTTGACCTTCTTGGCTGAAAACACCAGTAAAAGGTGCGTACGCAAAATTTCGCACCCCCGGAAAATTTTCATCCGAGTCCATTTTTTCGTCCCAATCATCTCACCATGCATCAGCAGGCACGAAAGCGTCAAAAATTTAGCATATTTTGACAGCGTAAAAAATTTCGTGTTTTTTGACCGTCTTGGCTAAAAACACAAGTAAAAGGCGCGCGCGAAATTTCGCACACCTTAAAAATTTTCATCCGAGTCCATTTTTTCGTCCCAATCATCTCACCATGCATCAACATACACGAAAGCGTAAAAAATTTGGCATCTTTTGACAGCGTAAAATTTTTTGCATTTTTTGACCTTCTTGGCTGAAAACACCGGTAAAAGCGAGCGCGCGAAATTTTGCACCCCCGGAAAATTTCATTCCGAGTTCATTTTTTCGTCCCAATCATCTCACCATGCATCAACAAACACGAAAGCATAAAAAATTTGGCATCTTTTGATAGCGCAAAAAATTTCGCGTTTTTTGACCTTCTTGGCTTTAAACACCAGTAAAAGGGGTGCACGCGGGCACGAAAGCGTCGAAAATTTGGCATCTTTTGACAGGGCAAAAAATTTCGCATTTTTTGACCTTTTTGATTGAAAACACCAGTAAAAGGCGCGCGCGCGAAATTTCGCACCCCCGGAAAATTTCATTCCGAGTCCATTTTTTCGTCCCAATCATCTCACCATGCATCAACAGGCACGAAAGCGTCGAAAATTTGGCATCTTTTGACAGCGTAAAAATTTTTGCGTTTTTTGACCTTCTTGGCTGAAAACACCAGTAAAAGCGAGCGCACGAAATTTCGCACCCCGGAAAATTTCGTTCCGAGTCCATTTTTTTGTCCCAATCATCTCACCATGCATCAACAGGCACGAAAGCGTCGAAAATTTGGCATCTTTTGACAACGCAAAAAATTTCGCGTTTTTTGACCTTCTTGGCTGAAAACACCAGTAAAAGGCGCGCGCGCGACATTTCGCACCCCCGGAAAATTTTCATCCGAGTCCATTTTTTCGTCCCAATTATCTCACCATGCATCAACAGGCACGAAAGCGTAAAAAATTTAGCGTTTTATGACCTTCTTGGCTGAAAACACTAGTAAAAGGCGCGCGCGAGAAATTTCGCACACCCGAAAAATTTTCATCCGAGTCCATTTTTTCGTCCCAATCATCTCACCATGCATCAACAGGAACGAAAGCGTCGAAAATTTGGCATCTTTTGACAGCGTAAAAAATTTCGCATTTTTTTACCATCTTGGCTGAAAACACCAGTAAAAGGCGCGCGCGCGAAATTTCGCACACCCTAAAAATTTTCATTCGAGTCCATTTTTTTGTCCCAATCATCTCACCATGCATCAACAGGCACGAAAGCGTCGAAAATTTAGCATATTTTGACAGCGTAAAAAATTTCGCATTTTTTGACCTTCTTGTCTGAAAACACCAGTAAAAGGCGCGCGCGCGAAATTTTGCACACCCTAAAAATTTTCATCCGAGTCCATTTTTTCGTCCCAATCATCTCACCATGCATCAACAGGCATGAAAGCGTCGAAAATTTGGCATATTTTGACAGCGTAAAAAATTTCGTGTTTTTTTACCTTCTTGGCTGAAAACACTAGTAAAAGGCACGCACGCGAAATTTCGCACCCCCGAAAAATTTTCATCCGAGTCCATTTTTTCGTCCCAATCATCTCACCATGCATCAATAGGCACGAAAGCGTCGAAAATTTGGCATCTTTTCACAGCGCAAAAAATTTCGCATTTTTTGACCTTCTTGGCTGAAAACACCAGTAAAAGGCGCGCGCGCGAAATTTCGCACACCCTAAAAATTTTCATCCGAGTCCATTTTTTCATCCCAATCATCTCATCAAGCATCAACAGGCATGAAAGCGTCGAAAATTTGGCATATTTTGACAGCGTAAAAAATTTCGCGTTTTTTGACCCTCTTGGCTGAAAACACCAGTAAAAGTCGCGCGCGCAAAATTTCGCACACCCGAAAATTTTTCATCCGAGTCCATTTTTTCGTACCAATCATCTCACCGTGCATCAACAGACACGAAAGCGTAAAAAATTTGGCATCTTTTGACAGCGTAAAATTTTTTGCATTTTTTGACCTTCTTGGCTGAAAACACCGGTAAAAGCGAGCGCGCGAAATTTCGCACCCCCGGAAAATTTCGTTCCGAGTCCATTTTTTCGTCCCAATCATCTTACCATGCATCAACAAAGACGAAAGTGTCGAAAATTTGGCATCTTTGATAGCGCAAAAAATTTCACGTTTTTTGACCTTCTTGGCTGAAAACACCAGTAAAAGGCGTGCACGCGAAATTTTGCACCCCCGAAAAATTTCGTTCCGATTCCATTTTTTCGTCCCAATCATCTCACCATGCATCAACAGGCACGAAAGCGTAAAAAATTTGGCATCTTTTGATAGCGCAAAAAATTTCGCATTTTTTGACCTTCTTGGCTGAAAACACCAGTAAAAGGCGCGCACGCGAAATTTTGCACCCCCGGAAAATTTCGTTCCGAGTTCATTTTTTCGTCCCAATCATCTCACCATGCATCAACAGGCACGAAAGCATCGAAAATTTGGCATCTTTTGAGAGCGCAAAAAATTTCGCATTTTTTGACCTTTTTGACTGAAAACACCAGTAAAAGGCGCGCGCGCGAAATTTCGCACCCCCGGAAAATTTCGTTCCGAGTCCATTTTTTCGTCCCAATCATCTCACCATGAATCAACAGGCACGAAAGCGTCGAAAATTTGGCATCTTTTGACAGCGTAAAAACTTTCGCATTTTTTGACCTTCTTGTCTGAAAACACCAGTAAAAGGCGCGCGCGCGAAATTTTGCACACCCTAAAAATTTTCATCCGAGTCCATTTTTTCGTCCCAATCATCTCACCATGCATCAACAGGCACGAAAGCGTCGAAAATTTGGCATATTTTGACAGCGTAAAAAATTTCGCATTTTTTTACCTTCTTGGCTGAAAACACCAGTAAAAGGCGCGCACGCCAAATTTCGCACCCCCGGAAAATTTCGTTCCGAGTCCATTTTTTCGTCCCAATCATCTCACCATGCATCAACAGGCACGAAAGCGTCGAAAATTTGGCATCTTTTGATAGCGCAAAAAATTTCGCGTTTTTTGACCTTCTTGGCTGAAAACCCAGTAAAAGGCGCGCGCACGAAATTTCGCACACCCTAAAAATTTTCATCCGAGTCCATTTTTTCATCCCAATCATCTCATCAAGCATCTACAGGCACGAAAGCGTCGAAAATTTGGCATATTTTGATAGCGTAAAAAATTTCGCGTTTTTTTACCTTCTTGGCTGAAAACACCAGTAAAAGGTGCGCACGCGAAATTTCGCACCCCCGGAAAATTTTCATCCGAGTCCATTTTTTCGTCCCAATCATCTCACCATGCATCAGCAGACATGAAAGCGTAAAAAATTTAGCATATTTTGACAGCGTAAAAAATTTCGCGTTTTTTGACCGTCTTGGCTGAAAACAAAAGTAAAAGGCGCGCGCGCGAAATTTCGCACACCTTAAAAATTTTCATCCGAGTCCATTTTTTCGTCCCAATCATCTCACCATGCATCAACAGACACGAAAGCGTAAAAAATTTGGCATCTTTTGACAGCGTAAATTTTTTTGCATTTTTTGACCTTCTTGGCTGAAAACACCGGTAAAAGCAAGCGCGCAAAATTTTGCACCCCCGGAAAATTTCGTTCCGAGTCCATTTTTTCGTCCCAATCATCTCACCATGCATCAACAAACACGAAAGCGTCGAAAATTTGGCATCTTTTGACAGCGCAAAAAATTTTGCATTTTTTGACCTTCTTGGCTGAAAACACCGGTAAAAGCGAGCGCTAACAAGATTCAATTCTTTGTTACGGCTAAGATTTGAAGGAGTAAAGATAAATGATTTTATCTTTTGGGCGTAATGGCATGAAGATAAAGATGTTACGGCCGAAATTTGGAGGGCGTAATGGCATGAAGATGAAGGGTGTAACAATCAATCGAGTTTATCTTTGGGCGTAACAAGATAAGTTCATTCCTTACGGCCGAGATTTGGAGGGAGTAATGGCAATTGAAATCATCCGTTTTGGCCGATATACGAAGGTGTAAAGATAAAATTGTTTGGGCGTAAAGATAAAAGGATTTTTATCTTTTGGGAGTAATGGAAAGGAGTAAAGATAAAATATTTTCCTTACGGCCGAGACTCTAAGGGAGTAAAGATAAGAAAGATTTATCTTTGGGCGTAATGATAAAAGAATTTATCTTTGGCCGAGTTTATCTTATAATTTTAAAGTCAACCGTACGATGTTACGGCCGAGATCAAATTGAAGGCCGTCCGCACCCTATAAATACGTGAAGAATCCATCGTTTCAATGCGTGCTCTGAAGTTCAGGTTTCTTCCACGGCGAGTCGTGAGCTCTGCAGGCTACGACCAAGAGGAGAGAGGTGCGACGGCTGGAAGTTGATCGCGACCCTGATCAAGTCCGAGAGGCTGCCCGACTGTCTACCCGTGATCCGAAGCTTCGACTTTTGTCTATTTGGGTGTAATTCTTCCAATTATTATTACTTTGTTATTATCTCTCCAGAATTTCTAGGATGAACTCCATATTTTTATTTATTTCATTTTAGGAGATTATTATTGAAGAGAAACTATTTGACCTTATATTATTTGTTTTAATCTTTTCTGATCAATTAATTAATTGTGCTTAATGCTTTTAATTTAATTATTTGGATTTCTGAGTTGAGTACTTACCTGTTTGTGGATTATTTAATTTCAGAATTCATTAATTAAATTAATTGATTTTATGTGAAATTAATAATTGACATAAATTTGATAACTAGTGTGTGGAGAATCAAGTTTATGTGGTCTGTTAATCTAACCAGTTTGTGGAGTGATTAATAGTCTAGGATTTTCATATTAATGCACCTTAATTTTAATCTTATCTGACGAATACCAGTTTGTGGGAATTTAGGTTTGATTAAATTTAAGATAGTTTGATTTACCGGATTAAATAGCAGAATTACCAGTTTGTGGACTCTGTGATGTTAATCTTGTAAATTAATAACTTGAGAAAATTCCTAATCCATCTTTAAAGGTTAAATTTATCTTTTATGGTTCAAATATTTATCCTAATCTATTTTCATCCTAAGGCCTAACTTCAACACCATTATCTTATCTTTATCTTATTTTCCTTATTTTATTTCATAAAACCTTTTTCCAAAAATCCATATTTTTCCTCTCTTAAAAATTTATAAATTTAGATATTGTATTAATAATATTCCTCGTGGGTTCGACACTCTTACTCCCATTACTATATTACTTGAGCGACTAGTGCACTTGCTAGCAAATTTTATTGTTACAATTACAACGCATCAATAGTGCAAAAAATTTCGCATTCTTTGACCTTCTTGGCTGAAAACACTAGTAAAAGGCGCGCGCTCGAAATTTCGCACACCCGAAAAATTTTTACCCGAGTCCATTTTTTCGTCCCAATCATCTCACCATGCATCAACAGGCACGAAAGCGTCGAAAATTTGGCATCTTTTGACAGCGTAAAAAATTTCACATTTTTTGACCTTCTTGGTTGAAAACACCAGAAAAGACGCGCGCGCGAAATTTCGCACCCCCGGAAAATTTCGTTTCGATTCCATTTTTTCGTCCTAATCATCTCACCATGCATCAACAGGCACGAAAGCGTCGAAAATTTGGCATCTTTTGACAGCGCAAAAAATTTCGGATTTTTTGACCTTCTTGGCAGAAAACACCAGTAAAAGGCGCGCGCGCGAAATTTCGCACCCCCGGAAAAGTTTCGTCCGAGTCTATTTTTTCGTCCCAATCATCTCACCATGCATCAACAGGCACGAAAGCGTCAAAAATTTGGCATCTTTTGACAGCGTAAAAAATTTCGCATTTTTTGACCTTCTTGGCTGAAAACACCAGTAAAAGGCGCGCGCGCGAAATTTCGCACCCCCGGAAAATTTCGTTCCGAGTCCATTTTTTCGTCCCAATCATCTCACCATGCATCAACAGGCATGAAAGCGTCGAAAATTTGGCATCTTTTGACAGCGCAAAAAATTTCGCTCTTTTTGACCTTCTTGGCTGAAAACACTAGTAAAAGGCGCGCGCGCGAAATTTCGCACACCCTAAATATTTTCATCCGAGTCCATTTTTTCATCCCAATCATCTCACCACGCATCAACAGGCACGAAAGCGTCGAAAATTTGGCATATTTTGACAGCGCAAAAAATTTCGCGTTTTTTGACCTTCTTGACTGAAAACACCAGTAAAAGGCGCGCGCGCACAATTTCGCACCACCGGAAAATTTCGTTCAGAGTCCATTTTTTCGTCCCAATCATCTCACCATGCATCAACAGGCACGAAGGCGTCGAAAATTTGGCATCTTTTGATAGCGCAAAAAATTTCACATTTTTTGACCTTCTTGGCTGAAAACACTAGTAAAAGGCGCGCGCGCAAAATTTCGCATACCCGAAAAATTTTCATCCGAGTCCATTTTTTCGCCCCAATCATCTCACCATGCATCAACAGGCACGAAAGCGTCGAAAAATTTGGCATCTTTTGACAGCGTAAAAATTTTTGCATTTTTTTACCTTCTTGGCTGAAAACACCAGTAAAAGGCGCGTGCGCGAAATTTCCCACCCCCGGAAAATTTCGTTCCGAGTCCATTTTTCGTCCCAATCATCTCACCATGCATCAACATGCACGAAAGCGTCGAAAATTTGGCATCTTTTGACAGTGCAAAAAATTTCACATTTTTTGACCTTCTTGGCAGAAAACACTAGTAAAAGGCGCGCACGCGAAATTTCGCACCCCCGGAAAAGTTTCATCCCAGTCTATTTTTTCGTCCCAATCATCTCACCATGCATCAACAGGCACGAAAGCGTCGAAAATTTGGCATCTTTTGACAGCGTAAAAAATTTCGCATTTTTTGACCTTCTTGGCTGAAAATACCAGTAAAAGGCGCGCGCTCGAAATTTCGCACACCCTAGAAATTTTCATCCGAGTCCATTTTTTCATCTCAATCATCTCACCACGCATCAACAGTCACGAAAGCGTCGAAAATTTTGCATCTTTTGACAGTGTAAAAAATTTCACATTTTTTGACCTTCTTGGCTGAGAACACCAGTAAAAGGCGCGCACGCGAAATTTCGCACCACCGGGAAAATTTCGTTCCGAGTCCATTTTTTCATCCCAATCATCTCACCACGCATCAACATGCACGAAAGCGTCGAAAATTTGGCATCTTTTGACAACGCAAAAAATTTCGCATTTTTTTACCTTCTTGGCTGAAAACACCAGTAAAAGGCGCGCGCGCGAAATTTCGCACACCCTAAAAATTTTCATCCGAGTCCATTTTTTCATCCCAATCATCTCACCACGCATCAACAGGCACGAAAACGTCGAAAATTTGGCATATTTTGACAGCGCAAAAAATTTCGCGTTTTTTGACCTTCTTGACTGAAAACACCAGTAAAAGGCGCGCGCGCACAATTTCGCACCACCGGAAAATTTCGTTCCGGGTCCATTTTTTCGTCCCAATCATCTCACCATGCATCAACAGGCACGAAGGCGTCGAAAATTTGGCATCTTTTGATAGCTCAAAAAATTTCGCATTTTTTGACCTTCTTGGCTGAAAACACTAGTAAAAGACGCGCGCAGCGAAATTTCGCACACCCGAAAAATTTTCATCCGAGTCCATTTTTTCGCCCCAATCATCTCACCATGCATCAACAGGCACGAAAGCGTCGAAAATTTGGCATCTTTTGACAGCGTAAAAAATTTTGCATTTTTTACCTTCTTGGCTGAAAACACCAGTAAAAGGCACGTGCGCGAAATTTCCCACCCCCGGAAAATTTCGTTCCGAGTCCATTTTTTCATCCCAATCATCTCACCATGCATCAACAGGCACGAAAGCGTCGAAAATTTTGCATCTTTTGACAGCGTAAAAAATTTCGCATTTTTTGACCTTCTTGGCTGAAAACACCAGTAAAAGGCGCACGCGAAATTTCGCACCACCGGGAAAATTTCGTTCCGAGTCCATTTTTTCATCCCAATCATCTCACCACGCATCAACAGGCACGAAAGCATCAAAAATTTGGCATCTTTTGACAACGCAAAAAATTTCGCGTTTTTTGACCTTCTTGGCTGAAAACACTAGTAAAAGGCGCGCGCGCGAAATTTTGCACCCCCGGAAAATTTTCATCCGAGTCCATTTTTCGTCCCAATCATCTCACCATGCATCAACAGGCACGAAAGCGTAAAAAATTTGGCATCTTTTGACAGTGCAAAAAATTTCGCATTTTTTTACCTTCTTGGCTGAAAGCACCAGTAAAAGGCGCGCGCGAAATTTCGCACCCCCGGAAAATTTTCATCCGAGTCCATTTTTTCGTCCCAATCATCTCACCATGCATCAACAGGCACGAAAGCGTCGAAAATTTGGCATCTTTTGATAGCGTAAAAAATTTCGCATTTTTTGACCTTCTTGGCTGAAAACACCAGTAAAATGCGCGCGCGCGAAATTTCGCACCCCCGGAAAATTTCGTTCCGAGTCCATTTTTTCGTCCTAATCATCTCACCATGCATCAACAGGCACGAAAGCGTCGAAAATTTGGCATCATTTGACAGCGCAAAAAATTTCGGATTTTTTGACCTTCTTGGCAGAAAACACCAGTAAAAGGCGCGCGCGCGAAATTTCGCACCCCCGAAAAAGTTTCATCCGAGTCTATTTTTTCGTCCCAATCATCTCACCATGCATCAACAGGCACAAAAGCGTCGAAAATTTGGCATCTTTTGACAGCGTAAAAAATTTCGCATTTTTTGACCTTCTTGGCTGAAAACACCAGCAAAAGGCGCGCGCTCGAAATTTCGCACACCCTAGAAATTTTCATCCGAGTCCATTTTTTCATCTCAATCATCTCACCACGCATCAACAGTCACGAAAGCGTCGAAAATTTTGCATCTTTTGACAGTGTAAAAAATTTCACATTTTTTGACCTTCTTGGCTGAGAACACCAGTAAAAGGCGCGCACGCGAAATTTCGCACCACCGGGAAAATTTCGTTCCGAGTCCATTTTTTCATCCCAATCATCTCACCACGCATCAACATGCACGAAAGCGTCGAAAATTTGGCATCTTTTGACAACGCAAAAAATTTCGCATTTTTTTACCTTCTTGGCTGAAAACACCAGTAAAAGGCGCGCGCGCGAAATTTCGCACACCCTAAAAATTTTCATCCGAGTCCATTTTTTCATCCCAATCATCTCACCACGCATCAACAGGCACGAAAACGTCGAAAATTTGGCATATTTTGACAGCGCAAAAAATTTCGCGTTTTTTGACCTTCTTGACTGAAAACACCAGTAAAAGGCGCGCGCGCACAATTTCGCACCACCGGAAAATTTCGTTCCGGGTCCATTTTTTCGTCCCAATCATCTCACCATGCATCAACAGGCACGAAGGCGTCGAAAATTTGGCATCTTTTGATAGCTCAAAAAATTTCGCATTTTTTGACCTTCTTGGCTGAAAACACTAGTAAAAGACGCGCGCGCGAAATTTCGCACACCCGAAAAATTTTCATCCGAGTCCATTTTTTCGCCCCAATCATCTCACCATGCATCAACAGGCACGAAAGCGTCGAAAATTTGGCATCTTTTGACAGCGTAAAAAATTTTGCATTTTTTACCTTCTTGGCTGAAAACACCAGTAAAAGGCACGTGCGCGAAATTTCCCACCCCCGGAAAATTTCGTTCCGAGTCCATTTTTTCATCCCAATCATCTCACCATGCATCAACAGGCACGAAAGCGTCGAAAATTTTGCATCTTTTGACAGCGTAAAAAATTTCGCATTTTTTGACCTTCTTGGCTGAAAACACCAGTAAAAGGCGCACGCGAAATTTCGCACCACCGGGAAAATTTCGTTCCGAGTCCATTTTTTCATCCCAATCATCTCACCACGCATCAACAGGCACGAAAGCATCGAAAATTTGGCATCTTTTGACAACGCAAAAAATTTCGCGTTTTTTGACCTTCTTGGCTGAAAACACTAGTAAAAGGCGCGCGCGCGAAATTTTGCACCCCCGGAAAATTTTCATCCGAGTCCATTTTTCGTCCCAATCATCTCACCATGCATCAACAGGCACGAAAGCGTAAAAAATTTGGCATCTTTTGACAGTGCAAAAAATTTCGCATTTTTTTACCTTCTTGGCTGAAAGCACCAGTAAAAGGCGCGCGCGAAATTTCGCACCCCCGGAAAATTTTCATCCGAGTCCATTTTTTCGTCCCAATCATCTCACCATGCATCAACAGGCACGAAAGCGTCGAAAATTTGGCATCTTTTGATAGCGTAAAAAATTTCGCATTTTTTGACCTTCTTGGCTGAAAACACCAGTAAAATGCGCGCGCGCGAAATTTCGCACCCCCGGAAAATTTCGTTCCGAGTCCATTTTTTCGTCCTAATCATCTCACCATGCATCAACAGGCACGAAAGCGTCGAAAATTTGGCATCATTTGACAGCGCAAAAAATTTCGGATTTTTTGACCTTCTTGGCAGAAAACACCAGTAAAAGGCGCGCGCGCGAAATTTCGCACCCCCGAAAAAGTTTCATCCGAGTCTATTTTTTCGTCCCAATCATCTCACCATGCATCAACAGGCACAAAAGCGTCGAAAATTTGGCATCTTTTGACAGCGTAAAAAATTTCGCATTTTTTGACCTTCTTGGCTGAAAACACCAGCAAAAGGCGCGCGCGCGAAATTTCGCACCCCCGGAAAATTTCGTTCCGAGTCCATTTTTTTTCCTAATCATCTCACAATGCATCAACAGGCACGAAAGCGTCGAAAAATTGGCATCTTTTGGCAGCGCAAAAAATTTCACATTTTTTGACCTTCTTGGCAGAAAACACTAGTAAAAGGAGCGCACGCGAAATTTCGCACCCCCGGAAAAGTTTCATCCGAGTCTATTTTTTCGTCCCAATCATCTCACCATGCATCAACAGGCACGAAAGCGTCGAAAATTTGGCATCTTTTGACAGCGTAAAAAATTTCGCATTTTTTGACCTTCTTGGATGAAAACACCAGTAAAAGGCGCGCGCTCGAAATTTCGCACACCCTAGAAATTTTCATCCGAGTCCATTTTTTCATCTCAATCATCTCACCACGCATCAACAGTCACGAAAGCGTCGAAAATTTGACATAGTTTGACAGCGTAAAAAATTTCGCATTTTTTGACCTTCTTGGCTGAAAACACCATTAAAAGGCGCGCGCGAAATTTCGCACCCCCATAAAATTTTGTTCCGAGTCCATTTTTTCGTCCCAATCATCTCACCGTGCATCAACAGGCACGAAAGCGTAAAAAATTTGGCAATTTTTGACAGCGTAAAAATTTTTGCATTTTTTGACCTTCTTGGCTGAAAACACCAGTAAAAGGTGCTGCGAAATTTCGCACCCCCGGACAATTTCGTTCCGAGTCCATTTTTTCATCCCAAGCATCTCACCATGCATCAACAGGCACGAAAGCGTCGAAAATTTGGCATCTTTTGACAGCCGCAAAAATTTCGCATTTTTTTAACTTCTTGGCTGAAAGCACCAGTAAAAGGCGCGCGCGAAATTTCGCACCCCCGGAAAATTTTCATCCGAGTTTATTTTTTCGTCCCAATCATCTCACCATGCATCAACAGGCACGAAAGCGTCGAAAATTTGGCATCATTTGACAGCGTAAAAGATTTCACATTTTTTGACCTTCTTGGTTGAAAACACCAGTAAAAGACGCGCGCGCGAAATTTCGCACCCCCGAAAAATTTCGTTCCGAGTCCATTTTTTCGTCCTAATCATCTCACCATGCATCAACAGGCACGAAAGCGTCGAAAATTTGGCATCTTTTGACAGCGTAAAAAATTTTGCATTTTTTACCTTCTTGGCTGAAAACACCAGTAAAAGGCGCGTGCGCGAAATTTCCCACCCCCGGAAAATTTCGTTCCGAGTCCATTTTTTCATCCCAATCATCTCACCATGCATCAACAGGCACGAAAGCGTCAAAAATTTTGCATCTTTTGACAGCGTAAAAAATTTCGCATTTTTTGACCTTCTTGGCTGAAAACACCAGTAAAAGGCGCGCACGCGAAATTTCGCACCACCGGGAAAATTTCGTTCCGAGTCCATTTTTTCATCCCAATCATATCACCACGCATCAACAGGCACGAAAGCGTCGGAAATTTGGCATCTTTTGACAACGCAAAAAATTTCGCGTTTTTTGACCTTCTTGGCTGAAAACACTAGTAAAAGGCGCGCGCGCGAAATTTTGCACCCCCGGAAAATTTTCATCCGAGTCCATTTTTCGTCCCAATCATCTCACCATGCATCAACAGGCACGAAAGCGTAAAAAATTTGGCATCTTTTGACAGCGCAAAAAATTTCGCATTTTTTTACCTTCTTGGCTGAAAGCACCAGTAAAAGGCGCGCGCGAAATTTCGCACCCCCGGAAAATTTCGTTCCGAGTCCATTTTTTCGTCCCAATCATCTCACCATGCATCAACAGGCACGAAGGCGTCGAAAATTTGGCATCTTTTGATAGTGCAAAAAATTTCGCATTTTTTGACCTTCTTGGCTGAAAACACTAGTAAAAGGCGCGCGCGCAAAATTTCGCATACCCGAAAAATTTTCATCCGAGTCCATTTTTTCGTCCCAATCATCTCACCATGCATCAACAGGCACGAAAGCGTCGAAAATTTGGCATCTTTTGACAGCGTAAAAATTTTTGCATTTTTTTACCTTCTTGGCTGAAAACACCAGTAAAAGGCGCGTGCGCGAAATTTCCCACCCCCGGAAAATTTCGTTCCGAGTCCATTTCTCGTCCCAATCATCTCACCATGCATCAACATGCACGAAAGCGTCGAAAATTTGGCATCTTTTGACAGCGCAAAAAATTTCACATTTTTTGACCTTCTTGGCAGAAAACACTAGTAAAAGGCGCACGCGAAATTTCGCACCCCCGGAAAAGTTTCATCCCAGTCTATTTTTTCGTCCCAATCATCTCACCATGCATCAACAGGCACGAAAGCGTCGAAAATTTGGCATCTTTTGACAGCGTAAAAATTTTTGCATTTTTTGACCTTCTTGGTTGAAAACACCAGTAAAAGACGCGCGCGCGAAATTTCGCACCCCCGAAAAATTTCGTTCCGAGTCCATTTTTTCGTCCTAATCATCTCACCATGCATCAACAGGCACGAAAGCGTCGAAAATTTGGCATCTTTTGACAGCGCAAAAAATTTCACATTTTTTGACCTTCTTGGCAGAAAACACTAGTAAAAGGCGCACGCGAAATTTCGCACCCCCGGAAAAGTTTCGTTCCCAGTCCATTTTTTCATCCCAATCATGTCACCACGCATCAACATGCACGAAAGCGTCGAAAATTTGGCATCTTTTGACAACGCAAAAAATTTCGCATTTTTTGACCTTCTTGGCTGAAAACACCAGTAAAAGGCGCGCGCGCGAAATTTCGCACACCCTAAAAATTTTCATCCGAGTCCATTTTTTCATCCCAATCATCTCACCACGCATCAACAGGCACGAAAACGTCGAAAATTTGGCATATTTTGACAGCGCAAAAAATTTCGCGTTTTTTGACCTTCTTGACTGAAAACACCAGTAGAAGGCGCGCACGCACAATTTCGCACCACCTGAAAATTTCGTTCCGGGTCCATTTTTTCGTCCCAATCATCTCACCATGCATCAACAGGCACGAAGGCGTCGAAAATTTGGCATCTTTTGATAGCTCAAAAAATTTCGCATTTTTTGACCTTCTTGGCTGAAAACACTAGTAAAAGACGCGCGCGCGAAATTTCGCACACCCGAAAAATTTTCATCCGAGTCCATTTTTTCGCCCCAATCATCTCACCATGCATCAACAGGCACGAAAGCGTCAAAAATTTGGCATCTTTTGACAGCGTAAAAAATTTTGCATTTTTTACCTTCTTGGCTGAAAACACCAGTAAAAGGCACGTGCGCGAAATTTCCCACCCCCGAAAAATTTCGTTCCGAGTCCATTTTTTCATCCCAATCATCTCACCATGCATCAACAGGCACGAAAGCGTCGAAAATTTTGCATCTTTTGACAGCGTAAAAAATTTCGCATTTTTTGACCTTCTTGGCTGAAAACACCAGTAAAAGGCGCACGCGAAATTTCGCACCACCGGGAAAATTTCGTTCCGAGTCCATTTTTTCATCCCAATCATCTCACCACGCATCAACAGGCACGAAAGCATCGAAAATTTGGCATCTTTTGACAACGCAAAAAATTTCGCGTTTTTTGACCTTCTTGGCTGAAAACACTAGTAAAAGGCGCGCGCGCGAAATTTTGCACCCCCGGAAAATTTTCATCCGAGTCCATTTTTCGTCCCAATCATCTCACCATGCATCAACAGGCACGAAAGCGTAAAAAATTTGGCATCTTTTGACAGTGCAAAAAATTTCGCATTTTTTTACCTTCTTGGCTGAAAGCACCAGTAAAAGGCGCGCGCGAAATTTCGCACCCCCGGAAAATTTTCATCCGAGTCCATTTTTTCGTCCCAATCATCTCACCATGCATCAACAGGCACGAAAGCGTCGAAAATTTGGCATCTTTTGATAGCGTAAAAAATTTCGCATTTTTTGACCTTCTTGGCTGAAAACACCAGTAAAATGCGCGCGCGCGAAATTTCGCACCCCCGGAAAATTTCGTTCCGAGTCCATTTTTTCGTCCTAATCATCTCACCATGCATCAACAGGCACGAAAGCGTCGAAAATTTGGCATCATTTGACAGCGCAAAAAATTTCGGATTTTTTGACCTTCTTGGCAGAAAACACCAGTAAAAGGCGCGCGCGCGAAATTTCGCACCCCCGAAAAAGTTTCATCCGAGTCTATTTTTTCGTCCCAATCATCTCACCATGCATCAACAGGCACAAAAGCGTCGAAAATTTGGCATCTTTTGACAGCGTAAAAAATTTCGCATTTTTTGACCTTCTTGGCTGAAAACACCAGCAAAAGGCGCGCGCGCGAAATTTCGCACCCCCGGAAAATTTCGTTCCGAGTCCATTTTTTTTCCTAATCATCTCACAATGCATCAACAGGCACGAAAGCGTCGAAAATTTGGCATCTTTTGGCAGCGCAAAAAAATTCACATTTTTTGACCTTCTTGGCAGAAAACACTAGTAAAAGGAGCGCATGCGAAATTTCGCACCCCCGGAAAAGTTTCATCCGAGTCTATTTTTTCATCCCAATCATCTCACCATGCATCAACAGGCACGAAAGCGTCGAAAATTTGGCATCTTTTGACAGCGTAAAAAATTTCGCATTTTTTTACCTTCTTGGATGAAAACACCAGTAAAAGGCGCGCGCTCGAAATTTCGCACACCCTAGAAATTTTCATCCGAGTCCATTTTTTCATCTCAATCATCTCACCACGCATCAACAGTCACGAAAGCGTCGAAAATTTGACATAGTTTGACAGCGTAAAAAATTTCGCGTTTTTTGACCTTCTTGGCTGAAAACACCAGTAAAAGGCGCGCGCGAAATTTCGCACCCCCATAAAATTTTGTTCCGAGTCAATTTTTTCGTCCCAATCATCTCACCGTGCATCAACAGGCACGAAAGCGTAAAAAATTTGGCAATTTTTGACAGCGTAAAATTTTTTTCATTTTTTGACCTTCTTGGCTGAAAACACCAGTAAAAGGTGCTGCGAAATTTCGCACCCCCGGACAATTTCGCTCCGAGTCCATTTTTTCATCCCAAGCATCTCACCATGCATCAACAGGCACGAAAGCGTCGAAAATTTGGCATCTTTTGACAGCCGCAAAAATTTCGCATTTTTTTAACTTCTTGGCTGAAAGCACCAGTAAAAGGCGCGCGCGAAATTTCGCACCCCCGGAAAATTTTCATCCGAGTCTATTTTTTCGTCCCAATCATCTCACCATGCATCAACAGGCACGAAAGCGTCGAAAATTTGGCATCATTTGACAGCGTAAAAAATTTCACATTTTTTGACCTTCTTGGTTGAAAACACCAGTAAAAGACGCGCGCGCGAAATTTCGCACCCCCGAAAAATTTCGTTCCGAGTCCATTTTTTTGTCCTAATCATCTCACCATGCATCAACAGGCACGAAAGCGTCGAAAATTTGGCATCTTTTGACAGCGCAAAAAATTTCACATTTTTTGACCTTCTTGGCAGAAAACACTAGTAAAAGGCGCACGCGAAATTTCGCACCCCCGGAAAAGTTTCATCCCAGTCTATTTTTTCGTCCCAATCATCTCACCATGCATCAACAGGCACGAAAGCGTCGAAAATTTGGCATCTTTTGACAGCGTAAAAATTTTTGCATTTTTTGACCTTCTTGGCTGAAAATACCAGTAAAAGGCGCGCGCTCGAAATTTCGCACACCCTAGAAATTTTTATCCGAGTCCATTTTTTCATCTCAATCATCTCACCACGCATCAACAGTCACGAAAGCGTCGAAAATTTTGCATCTTTTGACAGCGTAAAAAATTTCGCATTTTTTTACCTTCTTGGCTGAAAACACCAGTAAAAGGCGCGCACGCGAAATTTCGCACCACCGGGAAAATTTCGTTCCGAGTCCATTTTTTCATCCCAATCATATCACCACGCATCAACAGGCACGAAAGCGTCGGAAATTTGGCATCTTTTGACAACGCAAAAAATTTCGCGTTTTTTGACCTTCTTGGCTGAAAACACTAGTAAAAGGCGCGCGCGCGAAATTTTGCACCCCCGGAAAATTTTCATCCGAGTCCATTTTTCGTCCCAATCATCTCACCATGCATCAACAGGCACGAAAGCGTAAAAAATTTGGCATCTTTTGACAGCGCAAAAAATTTCGCATTTTTTTACCTTCTTGGCTGAAAGCACCAGTAAAAGGCGCGCGCGAAATTTCGCACCCCCGGAAAATTTCGTTCCGAGTCCATTTTTTCGTCCCAATCATCTCACCATGCATCAACAGGCACGAAGGCGTCGAAAATTTGGCATCTTTTGATAGCGCAAAAAATTTCGCATTTTTTGACCTTCTTGGCTGAAAACACTAGTAAAAGGCGCGCGCGCAAAATTTCGCATACCCGAAAAATTTTCATCCGAGTCCATTTTTTCGTCCCAATCATCTCACCATGCATCAACAGGCACGAAAGCGTCGAAAATTTGGCATCTTTTGACAGCGTAAAATTTTTTGCATTTTTTTACCTTCTTGGCTGAAAACACCAGTAAAAGGCGCGTGCGCGAAATTTCCCACCCCCGGAAAATTTCGTTCCGAGTCCATTTCTCGTCCCAATCATCTCACCATGCATCAACATGCACGAAAGCGTCGAAAATTTGGCATCTTTTGACAGCGCAAAAAATTTCACATTTTTTGACCTTCTTGGCAGAAAACACTAGTAAAAGGCGCACGCGAAATTTCGCACCCCCGGAAAAGTTTCATCCCAGTCTATTTTTTCGTCCCAATCATCTCACCATGCATCAACAGGCACGAAAGCGTCGAAAATTTGGCATCTTTTGACAGCGTAAAATTTTTTGCATTTTTTGACCTTCTTGGCTGAAAATACCAGTAAAAGGCGCGCGCTCGAAATTTCGCACACCCTAGAAATTTTTATCCGAGTCCATTTTTTCATCTCAATCATCTCACCACGCATCAACAGTCACGAAAGCGTCGAAAATTTTGCATCTTTTGACAGCGTAAAAAATTTCGCATTTTTTTACCTTCTTGGCTGAAAACACCAGTAAAAGGCGCGCACGCGAAATTTCGCACCACCGGGAAAATTTCGTTCCGAGTCCATTTTTTCATCCCAATCATGTCACCACGCATCAACATGCACGAAAGCGTCGAAAATTTGGCATCTTTTGACAACGCAAAAAATTTCGCATTTTTTGACCTTCTTGGCTGAAAACACCAGTAAAAGGCGCGCGCGCGAAATTTCGCACACCCTAAAAATTTTCATCCGAGTCCATTTTTTCATCCCAATCATCTCACCACGCATCAACAGGCACGAAAACGTCGAAAATTTGGCATATTTTGACAGCGCAAAAAATTTCGCGTTTTTTGACCTTCTTGACTGAAAACACCAGTAGAAGGCGCGCACGCACAATTTCGCACCACCGGAAAATTTCGTTCCGGGTCCATTTTTTCGTCCCAATCATCTCACCATGCATCAACAGGCACGAAGGCGTCGAAAATTTGGCATCTTTTGATAGCTCAAAAAATTTCGCATTTTTTGACCTTCTTGGCTGAAAACACTAGTAAAAGACGCGCGCGCGAAATTTCGCACACCCGAAAAATTTTCATCCGAGTCCATTTTTTCGCCCCAATCATCTCACCATGCATCAACAGGCACGAAAGCGTAAAAAATTTGGCATCTTTTGACAGCGTAAAAAATTTTGCATTTTTTACCTTCTTGGCTGAAAACACCAGTAAAAGGCACGTGCGCGAAATTTCCCACCCCCGGAAAATTTCGTTCCGAGTCCATTTTTTCATCCCAATCATCTCACCATGCATCAACAGGCACGAAAGCGTCGAAAATTTTGCATCTTTTGACAGCGTAAAAAATTTCGCATTTTTTGACCTTCTTGGCTGAAAACACCAGTAAAAGGCGCACGCGAAATTTCGCACCACCGGGAAAATTTCGTTCCGAGTCCATTTTTTCATCCCAATCATCTCACCACGCATCAACAGGCACGAAAGCATCGAAAATTTGGCATCTTTTGACAACGCA
This sequence comes from Pontederia crassipes, assembly GCA_030549335.1. Classification (NCBI taxonomy): domain Eukaryota; kingdom Viridiplantae; phylum Streptophyta; class Magnoliopsida; order Commelinales; family Pontederiaceae; genus Pontederia; species Pontederia crassipes. The sequence goes on along the minus strand of JAUKPH010000020.1, from coordinate 9,051,261 downwards.
AAAAATTTCGCGTTTTTTGACCTTCTTGGCTGAAAACACTAGTAAAAGGCGCGCGCGCGAAATTTTGCACCCCCGGAAAATTTTCATCCGAGTCCATTTTTCGTCCCAATCATCTCACCATGCATCAACAGGCACGAAAGCGTAAAAAATTTGGCATCTTTTGACAGTGCAAAAAATTTCGCATTTTTTTACCTTCTTGGCTGAAAGCACCAGTAAAAGGCGCGCGCGAAATTTCGCACCCCCGGAAAATTTTCATCCGAGTCCATTTTTTCGTCCCAATCATCTCACCATGCATCAACAGGCACGAAAGCGTCGAAAATTTGGCATCTTTTGATAGCGTAAAAAATTTCGCATTTTTTGACCTTCTTGGCTGAAAACACCAGTAAAATGCGCGCGAGCGAAATTTCGCACCCCCGGAAAATTTTGTTCCGAGTCCATTTTTTCGTCCTAATCATCTCACCATGCATCAACAGGCACGAAAGCGTCGAAAATTTGGCATCATTTGACAGCGCAAAAAATTTCGGATTTTTTGACCTTCTTGGCAGAAAACACCAGTAAAAGGCGCGCGCGCGAAATTTCGCACCCCCGAAAAAGTTTCATCCGAGTCTATTTTTTCGTCCCAATCATCTCACCATGCATCAACAGGCACGAAAGCGTCGAAAATTTGGCATCTTTTGACAGCGTAAAAAATTTCGCATTTTTTGACCTTCTTGGATGAAAACACCAGTAAAAGGCGCGCGCTCGAAATTTCGCACACCCTAGAAATTTTCATCCGAGTCCATTTTTTCATCTCAATCATCTCACCACGCATCAACAGTCACGAAAGCGTCGAAAATTTGACATAGTTTGACAGCGTAAAAAATTTCGCGTTTTTTGACCTTCTTGGCTGAAAACACCAGTAAAAGGCGCGCGCGAAATTTCGCACCCCCATAAAATTTTGTTCCGAGTCCATTTTTTCGTCCCAATCATCTCACCGTGCATCAACAGGCACGAAAGCGTAAAAAATTTGGCAATTTTTGACAGCGTAAAATTTTTTTCATTTTTTGACCTTCTTGGCTGAAAACACTAGTAAAAGGTGCTGCGAAATTTCGCACCCCCGGACAATTTCGCTCCGAGTCCATTTTTTCATCCCAAGCATCTCACCATGCATCAACAGGCACGAAAGCGTCGAAAATTTGGCATCTTTTGACAGCCGCAAAAATTTCGCATTTTTTTAACTTCTTGGCTGAAAGCACCAGTAAAAGGCGCGCGCGAAATTTCGCACCCCCGGAAAATTTTCATCCGAGTCTATTTTTTCGTCCCAATCATCTCACCATGCATCAACAGGCACGAAAGCGTCGAAAATTTGGCATCATTTGACAGCGTAAAAAATTTCACATTTTTTGACCTTCTTGGTTGAAAACACCAGTAAAAGACGCGCGCGCGAAATTTCGCACCCCCGAAAAATTTCGTTCCGAGTCCATTTTTTCGTCCTAATCATCTCACCATGCATCAACAGGCACGAAAGCGTCGAAAATTTGGCATCTTTTGACAGCGTAAAAAATTTTGCATTTTTTACCTTCTTGGCTGAAAACACCAGTAAAAGGCGCGTGCGCGAAATTTCCCACCCCCGGAAAATTTCGTTCCGAGTCCATTTTTTCATCCCAATCATCTCACCATGCATCAACAGGCACGAAAGCGTAAAAAATTTTGCATCTTTTGACAGCGTAAAAAATTTCGCATTTTTTGACCTTCTTGGCTGAAAACACCAGTAAAAGGCGCGCACGCGAAATTTCGCACCACCGGGAAAATTTCGTTCCGAGTCCATTTTTTCATCCCAATCATATCACCACGCATCAACAGGTACGAAAGCGTCGGAAATTTGGCATCTTTTGACAACGCAAAAAATTTCGTGTTTTTTGACCTTCTTGGCTGAAAACACTAGTAAAAGGCGCGCGCGCGAAATTTTGCACCCCCGGAAAATTTTCATCCGAGTCCATTTTTCGTCCCAATCATCTCACCATGCATCAACAGGCACGAAAGCGTAAAAAATTTGGCATCTTTTGACAGCGCAAAAAATTTCGCATTTTTTTACCTTCTTGGCTGAAAGCACCAGTAAAAGGCGCGCGCGAAATTTCGCACCCCCGGAAAATTTCGTTCCGAGTCCATTTTTTCGTCCCAATCATCTCACCATGCATCAACAGGCACGAAGGCGTCGAAAATTTGGCATCTTTTGATAGCGCAAAAAATTTCGCATTTTTTGACCTTCTTGGCTGAAAACACTAGTAAAAGGCGCGCGCGCAAAATTTCGCATACCCGAAAAATTTTCATCCGAGTCCATTTTTTCGTCCCAATCATCTCACCATGCATCAACAGGCACGAAAGCGTCGAAAATTTGGCATCTTTTGACAGCGTAAAAATTTTTGCATTTTTTTACCTTCTTGGCTGAAAACACCAGTAAAAGGCGCGTGCGCGAAATTTCCCACCCCCGGAAAATTTCGTTCCGAGTCCATTTTTCATCCCAATCATCTCACCATGCATCAACATGCACGAAAGCGTCGAAAATTTGGCATCTTTTGACAGCGCAAAAAATTTCACATTTTTTGACCTTCTTGGCAGAAAACACTAGTAAAAGGCGCACGCGAAATTTCGCACCCCCGGAAAAGTTTCATCCCAGTCTATTTTTTCGTCCCAATCATCTCACCATGCATCAACAGGCACGAAAGCGTCGAAAATTTGGCATCTTTTGACAGCGTAAAAAATTTTGCATTTTTTGACCTTCTTGGCTGAAAATACCAGTAAAAGGCGCGCGCTCGAAATTTCGCACACCCTAGAAATTTTTATCCGAGTCCATTTTTTCATCTCAATCATCTCACCACGCATCAACAGTCACGAAAGCGTCGAAAATTTTGCATCTTTTGACAGCGTAAAAAATTTCGCATTTTTTTACCTTCTTGGCTGAAAACACCAGTAAAAGGCGCGCACGCAAAATTTCGCACCACCGGGAAAATTTCGTTCCGAGTCCATTTTTTCATCCCAATCATGTCACCACGCATCAACATGCACGAAAGCGTAAAAAATTTGGCATCTTTTGACAACGCAAAAAATTTCGCATTTTTTGACCTTCTTGGCTGAAAACACTAGTAAAAGGCGCGCGCGCGAAATTTCGCACACCCTAAAAATTTTCATCCGAGTCCATTTTTTCGCCCCAATCATCTCACCATGCATCAACAGGCACGAAAGCGTCGAAAATTTGGCATCTTTTGACAGCGTAAAAATTTTTGCATTTTTTACCTTCTTGGCTGAAAACACCAGTAAAAGGCGCGTGCGCGAAATTTCCCACCCCCGGAAAATTTCGTTCCGAGTCCATTTTTTCATCCCAATCATCTCACCATGCATCAACAGGCACGAAAGCGTCAAAAATTTTGCATCTTTTGACAGCGTAAAAAATTTCGCATTTTTTGACCTTCTTGGCTGAAAACACCAGTAAAAGGCGCGCACGCGAAATTTCGCACCACCGGGAAAATTTCGTTCCGAGCCCATTTTTTCATCCCAATCATATCACCACGCATCAACAGGTACGAAAGCGTCGGAAATTTGGCATCTTTTGACAACGCAAAAAATTTCGTGTTTTTTGACCTTCTTGGCTGAAAACACTAGTAAAAGGCGCGCGCGCGAAATTTTGCACCCCCGGAAAATTTTCATCCGAGTCCATTTTTCGTCCCAATCATCTCACCATGCATCAACAGGCACGAAAGCGTAAAAAATTTGGCATCTTTTGACAGCGCAAAAAATTTCGCATTTTTTTACCTTCTTGGCTGAAAGCACCAGTAAAAGGCGCGCGCGAAATTTCGCACCCCCGGAAAATTTCGTTCCGAGTCCATTTTTTCGTCCCAATCATCTCACCATGCATCAACAGGCACGAAGGCGTCGAAAATTTGGCATCTTTTGATAGCGCAAAAAATTTCGCATTTTTTGACCTTCTTGGCTGAAAACACTAGTAAAAGGCGCGCGCGCAAAATTTCGCATACCCGAAAAATTTTCATCCGAGTCCATTTTTTCGTCCCAATCATCTCACCATGCATCAACAGGCACGAAAGCGTCGAAAATTTGGCATCTTTTGACAGCGTAAAAATTTTTGCATTTTTTTACCTTCTTGGCTGAAAACACCAGTAAAAGGCGCGTGCGCGAAATTTCCCACCCCCGGAAAATTTCGTTCCGAGTCCATTTTTCGTCCCAATCATCTCACCATGCATCAACATGCACGAAAGCGTCGAAAATTTGGCATCTTTTGACAGCGCAAAAAATTTCACATTTTTTGACCTTCTTGGCAGAAAACACTAGTAAAAGGCGCACGCGAAATTTCGCACCCCCGGAAAAGTTTCATCCCAGTCTATTTTTTCGTCCCAATCATCTCACCATGCATCAACAGGCACGAAAGCGTCGAAAATTTGGCATCTTTTGACAGCGTAAAAAATTTTGCATTTTTTGACCTTCTTGGCTGAAAATACCAGTAAAAGGCGCGCGCTCGAAATTTCGCACACCCTAGAAATTTTTATCCGAGTCCATTTTTTCATCTCAATCATCTCACCACGCATCAACAGTCACGAAAGCGTCGAAAATTTTGCATCTTTTGACAGCGTAAAAAATTTCGCATTTTTTTACCTTCTTGGCTGAAAACACCAGTAAAAGGCGCGCACGCAAAATTTCGCACCACCAGGAAAATTTCGTTCCGAGTCCATTTTTTCATCCCAATCATGTCACCACGCATCAACATGCACGAAAGCGTCAAAAATTTGGCATCTTTTGACAACGCAAAAAATTTCGCATTTTTTGACCTTCTTGGCTGAAAACACTAGTAAAAGGCGCGCGCGCGAAATTTCGCACACCCTAAAAATTTTCATCCGAGTCCATTTTTTCGCCCCAATCATCTCACCATGCATCAACAGGCACGAAAGCGTCGAAAATTTGGCATCTTTTGACAGCGTAAAAATTTTTGCATTTTTTACCTTCTTGGCTGAAAACACCAGTAAAAGGCGCGTGCGCGAAATTTCCCACCCCCGGAAAATTTCGTTCCGAGTCCATTTTTTCATCCCAATCATCTCACCATGCATCAACAGGCACGAAAGCGTCAAAAATTTTGCATCTTTTGACAGCGTAAAAAATTTCGCATTTTTTGACCTTCTTGGCTGAAAACACCAGTAAAAGGCGCGCACGCGAAATTTCGCACCACCGGGAAAATTTCGTTCCGAGCCCATTTTTTCATCCCAATCATATCACCACGCATCAACAGGTACGAAAGCGTCGGAAATTTGGCATCTTTTGACAACGCAAAAAATTTCGTGTTTTTTGACCTTCTTGGCTGAAAACACTAGTAAAAGGCGCGCGCGCGAAATTTTGCACCCCCGGAAAATTTTCATCCGAGTCCATTTTTCGTCCCAATCATCTCACCATGCATCAACAGGCACGAAAGCGTAAAAAATTTGGCATCTTTTGACAGCGCAAAAAATTTCGCATTTTTTTACCTTCTTGGCTGAAAGCACCAGTAAAAGGCGCGCGCGAAATTTCGCACCCCCGGAAAATTTCGTTCCGAGTCCATTTTTTCGTCCCAATCATCTCACCATGCATCAACAGGCACGAAGGCGTCGAAAATTTGGCATCTTTTGATAGCGCAAAAAATTTCGCATTTTTTGACCTTCTTGGCTGAAAACACTAGTAAAAGGCGCGCGCGCAAAATTTCGCATACCCGAAAAATTTTCATCCGAGTCCATTTTTTCGTCCCAATCATCTCACCATGCATCAACAGGCACGAAAGCGTCGAAAATTTGGCATCTTTTGACAGCGTAAAAATTTTTGCATTTTTTTACCTTCTTGGCTGAAAACACCAGTAAAAGGCGCGTGCGCGAAATTTCCCACCCCCGGAAAATTTCGTTCCGAGTCCATTTTTCGTCCCAATCATCTCACCATGCATCAACATGCACGAAAGCGTCGAAAATTTGGCATCTTTTGACAGCGCAAAAAATTTCACATTTTTTGACCTTCTTGGCAGAAAACACTAGTAAAAGGCGCACGCGAAATTTCGCACCCCCGGAAAAGTTTCATCCCAGTCTATTTTTTCGTCCCAATCATCTCACCATGCATCAACAGGCACGAAAGCGTCGAAAATTTGGCATCTTTTGACAGCGTAAAAAATTTTGCATTTTTTGACCTTCTTGGCTGAAAATACCAGTAAAAGGCGCGCGCTCGAAATTTCGCACACCCTAGAAATTTTTATCCGAGTCCATTTTTTCATCTCAATCATCTCACCACGCATCAACAGTCACGAAAGCGTCGAAAATTTTGCATCTTTTGACAGCGTAAAAAATTTCGCATTTTTTTACCTTCTTGGCTGAAAACACCAGTAAAAGGCGCGCACGCAAAATTTCGCACCACCAGGAAAATTTCGTTCCGAGTCCATTTTTTCATCCCAATCATGTCACCACGCATCAACATGCACGAAAGCGTCAAAAATTTGGCATCTTTTGACAACGCAAAAAATTTCGCATTTTTTGACCTTCTTGGCTGAAAACACTAGTAAAAGGCGCGCGCGCGAAATTTCGCACACCCTAAAAATTTTCATCCGAGTCCATTTTTTCGCCCCAATCATCTCACCATGCATCAACAGGCACGAAAGCGTCGAAAATTTGGCATCTTTTGACAGCGTAAAAATTTTTGCATTTTTTACCTTCTTGGCTGAAAACACCAGTAAAAGGCGCGTGCGCGAAATTTCCCACCCCCGGAAAATTTCGTTCCGAGTCCATTTTTTCATCCCAATCATCTCACCATGCATCAACAGGCACGAAAGCGTCGAAAATTTTGCATCTTTTGACAGCGTAAAAAATTTCGCATTTTTTGACCTTCTTGGCTGAAAACACCAGTAAAAGGCGCGCACGCGAAATTTCGCACCACCGGGAAAATTTCGTTCCGAGTCCATTTTTTCATCCCAATCATATCACCATGCATCAATAGGCACGAAAGCGTCGAAAATTTGGCATCTTTTGACAACGCAAAAAATTTCGCGTTTTTTGACCTTCTTGACTGAAAACACTAGTAAAAGGCGCGCGCGTGAAATTTTGCACCCCCGGAAAATTTTCATCCGAGTCCATTTTTCGTCCCAATCATCTCACCATGCATCAACAGGCACGAAAGCGTAAAAAATTTGGCATCTTTTGACAGCGCAAAAAATTTCGCATTTTTTTACCTTCTTGGCTGAAAGCACCAGTAAAAGGCGCGCGCGAAATTTCGCACCCCCGGAAAATTTTCATCCGAGTCTATTTTTTCGTCCCAATCATCTCACCATGCATCAACAGGCACGAAAGCGTCGAAAATTTGGCATCTTTTGACAGCGTAAAAAATTTCGCATTTTTTGACCTTCTTGGCTGAAAACACCAGTAAAATGCGCGCGCGCGAAATTTCGCACCCCCGGAAAATTTCGTTCCGAGTCCATTTTTTCGTCCTAATCATCTCACCATGCATCAACAGGCACGAAAGCGTCGAAAATTTGGCATCATTTGACAGCGCAAAAAATTTCGGATTTTTTGACCTTCTTGGCAGAAAACACCAGTAAAAGGCGCGCGCGCGAAATTTCGCACCCCCGGAAAAGTTTCATCCGAGTCTATTTTTTCGTCCCAATCATCTCACCATGCATCAACAGGCACAAAAGCGTCGAAAATTTGGCATCTTTTGACAGCGTAAAAAAATTTGCATTTTTTGACCTTCTTGGCTGAAAACACCAGCAAAAGGCGCGCGCGCGAAATTTCGCACCCCCGGAAAATTTCGTTCCGAGTCCATTTTTTTTTCCTAATCATCTCAAAATTCATCAACAGGCACGAAAGCGTCGAAAATTTGGCATCTTTTGACAGCGCAAAAAATTTCACATTTTTTGACCTTCTTGGCAGAAAACACTAGTAAAAGGAGCGCACGCGAAATTTCGCACCCCCGGAAAAGTTTCATCCGAGTCTATTTTTTCGTCCCAATCATCTCACCATGCATCAACAGGCACGAAAGCGTCGAAAATTTGGCATCTTTTGACAGCGTAAAAAATTTCGCATTTTTTGACCTTCTTGGCTGAAAACACTAGTAAAAGGCGCACGCTCGAAATTTCGCACACCCTAGAAATTTTCATCCGAGTCCATTTTTTCATCTCAATCATCTCACCACGCATCAACAGTCACGAAAGCGTCGAAAATTTGACATAGTTTGACAGCGTAAAAAATTTCGCGTTTTTTGACCTTCTTGGCTGAAAACACCAGAAAAAGCGCGCGCGCGAAATTTCGCACCTCCGGAAAATGTTCATCCGAGTCCATTTTTTCGTCCCAATCATCTCACCATGCATCAACAGGCACGAAAGCGTCGAAAATTTGGCATCTTTCGACAGCGTAAAAAATTTGGCATTTTTTGACGTTCTTGGCTGAAAACACGAGTAAAAGGCGCGCGCGCGAAATTTCGCACCCCCGGAAAATTTGCATCCGAGTCCATTTTTTCGTCCCAATCATCTCACCGTGCATCAACAGGCACGAAAGCGTAAAAAATTTGGCAACTTTTGACAGCGTAAAAATTTTTGCATTTTTTGACCTTCTTGGCTGAAAACACCAGTAAAAGGTGCTGCGAAATTTCGCACCCCTGGACAATTTCGTTCCGAGTCCATTTTTTCATCCCAAGCATCTCACCATGCATCAACAGGTACGAAAGCGTCGAAAATTTGGCATCTTTTGACAGCGCAAAAAATTTCGCATTTTTTTACCTTCTTGGTTGAAAGCACCAGTAAAAGGCGCGCGCGAAATTTCGCACCCCCGGAAAATTTTCATCCGAGTCTATTTTTTCGTCCCAATCATCTCACCATGCATCAACAAGCACGAAAGCGTCGAAAATTTGGCATCATTTGACAGCGTAAAAAATTTCGCATTTTTTTACCTTCTTGGTTGAAAACACCAGTAAAAGGCGCACGAGCGAAATTTCGCACACCCGAAAAATTTTCATCCGAGTCCATTTTTTCGTCCCAATCATCTCACCATGCATCAACAGGAATGAAAGCGTCGAAAATTTGGCATCTTTTGATAGCGTTAAAAATTTCGCATTTTTTCACCATCTTGGCTGAAAACACCAGTAAAAGGCGCGCGCGCGAAATTTCGCACCCCCGGAAAATTTCGTTCCGAGTCCATTTTTTCGTCCCAATCATCTCACCATGCATCAACAGGCATGAAAGCGTCGAAAATTTGGCATCTTTTGACGCAAAAAATTTCGCTCTTTTTGACCTTCTTGGCTGAAAACACCAATAAAAGGCGCGCGCGCGAAATTTCGCACACCCTAAAAATTTTCATCCGAGTCCATTTTTTCATCCCAATCATCTCACCACGCTTCAACAGGCACGAAAGCGTCAAAAAATTGGCATATTTTGACAGCACAAAAAATTTCGCATCTTTTGACCTTCTTGACTGAAAACACCAGTAAAAGGCGCGCGCGCACAATTTCGCACCACCGGAAAAATTTTCATCCGAGTCTATTTTTTCGTCCCAATCATCTCACCATGCATCAACAGGAATGAAAGCGTCAAAAATTTGGCATCTTTTGATAGCGTTAAAAATTTCGCATTTTTTGACCATCTTGGCTGAAAACACCAGTAAAAGGCGCGCGCGCGAAATTTCGCACACCCAAAAAATTTTCATTCGAGTCCATTTTTTCATCCCAATCATCTCACCACGCATCAACAGGCACAAAAGCGTCGAAAATTTGACATAGTTTGATAGCGTAAAAAATTTCGTGTTTTTTGACCTTCTTGGCTGAAAACACCCCGTCAAAGGCGCGCGCGAAAGTCCGCACCCCCGAAAAAATTTTATCCGAGTCCATTTTTTCATCCCAATCATCTCACCATGCATCAACAGGCACGAAAGCGTTAAAAATTTGGCATCTTTTGATAGCGTAAAAAATTTCGCGTTTTTTGACCTTCTTGGCTGAAAACACCAGTAAAAGGCGCGCGCGCGAAATTTCGCACACCCTAAAAATTTTCATCCGAGTCCATTTTTTCATCCCAATCATCTCACCACGCATCAACAGGCACGAAAGCGTCGAAAATTTGGCATATTTTGACAGCGTAAAATTTTTTGCATTTTTTGACCTTCTTGGTTGAAAACACCAGTAAAAGGCGCACGAGCAAAATTTCGCACACCCGAAAAATTTTCATCCGAGTCCATTTTTTCGTCCCAATCATCTCACCATGCATCAACAGGAATGAAAGCGTCGAAAATTTGGCATCTTTTGATAGCGTTAAAAATTTCGCATTTTTTGACCATCTTGGCTGAAAACACCAGTAAAAGGCGCGCGCGCAAAATTTCGCACCCCCGGAAAATTTTCATCCGAGTCCATTTTTCATCCCAATCATCTCACCATGCATCAACAGGCACGAAAGCGTAAAAAATTTGGCATCTTTTGATAGCGTAAAAAATTTCCGGGGGTGCGAAATTTCGAAAATTTCGCTCTTTTTGACCTTCCTAGCTGAAAACACCATTAAAAGGCGCTCGCGCGAAATTTCGCACACCCTAAAAATTTTCATCCGAGTCCATTTTTTCATCCCAATCATCTCACCACGCATCAACAGGCACGAAAGCGTCAAAAATTTGGCATATTTTGACAGCGCAAAAAATTTCGCGTTTTTTGACCTTCTTGATTGAAAACACCAGTAAAAGGCGCGCGCGCACAATTTCGCACCACCGGAAAATTTCGTTCCGAGTCCATTTTTTCGTCCCAATTATCTCACCATGCATCAACAGGCACGAAGGCGTCGAAAATTTGGCATCTTTTGATAGCGTAAAAAATTTTGCATTTTTTGACCTTCTTGGCTGTAAACACTAGTAAAAGGCGCGTGCGCGAAATTTCGCACACCCGAAAAATTTTCATCCGAGTCCATTTTTTCGCCCCAATCATCTCACCATGCATCAACAGGCACGAAAGCGTCGAAAATTTGGCATCTTTTGACAGCGTAAAAAATTTTGCATTTTTTTACTTTCTTGGCTGAAAACACCAGTAAAAGGCGCGTGCGCGAAATTTCCCACCCCCGAAAAATTTCGTTCCGAGTCCATTTTTTCGTCCCAATCATCTCACCATGCATCAACAGGCACGAAAGCGTCGAAAATTTTGCATCTTTTGACAGCATAAAAAATTTCGCACCCTCGGAAAATTTCGTTCCGAGTTCATTTTTTCATCCCAATCATCTCACCATGCATCAACAGGCACGAAAGCGTAAAAAATTTAGCATCTTTTGACGGTGTAAAAAATTTTGCATTTTTTGACCTTCTTGGCTGAAAACACCAGTAAAAGGCGCGCGCGCGAAAGTTCGCACACCCGAAAAATTTTCATCCGAGTCCATTTTTTCGTCTCAATCATCACACCATGCATCAACAAGTACGAAAGCGTCAAAAATTTGGCATCATTTGACAGCGTAAAAAATTTCGCATTTTTTAACCTTCTTGGCTGAAAACACCAGTAAAAGGCGCGCGCGCGAAATTTCGCACACTCGAAAAATTTTCATCCGAGCCCATTTTTTCCTCCCAATCATCTCACCATGCATCAACAGGCACGAAAGCGTCGAAAATTTGGCATATTTTGACAGCGCAAAAAATTTCGCATTTTTTGACCTTCTTGACTGAAAACACCAGTAAAAGGCGCGCGCGCACAATTTCGCACCATCGGAAAATTTCGTTCCGAGTCCATTTTTTCGTCCCAATCATCTCACCATGCATCAACAGGCACGAAGGCGTCAAAAATTTGGCATCTTATGACAGCGCAAAAAATTTCGCATTTTTTGAACTTCTTGGCTGAAAACACTAGAAAAAGGCGCGCGCGCGAAATTTCGCACACCCGAAAAATTTTCATCCGAGTCCATTTTTTCGCCCCAATCATCTCACCATGCATCAACAGGCACGAAAGCGTCGAAAATTTGGCATGTTTTGACAGCGTAAAAAATTTTGCATTTTTTTACTTTCTTGGCTGAGAACACCTGTAAAAGGCGCGTGCGCGAAATTTCCCACCCCCGGAAAATTTCGTTCCGAGTCCATTTTCTCGTCCCAATCATCTCACCATGCATCAACATGCACGAAAGCATCGAAAATTTGGCATCTTTTGACAGCGCAAAAAAATTCGCATTTTTTGACCTTCTTGGTTGAAAACACCAGTAAAAGGCGCGCGCGCGTAAGTTCGCACCCCCGAGAAAATTTCATCCGAGTCCATTTTTTTATCCCAATCATCTCACCATGCATCAACAGGCACGAAAGCGTAAAAAATTTGGCATCTTTTTATAGCGTAAAAAATTTCGCGTTTTTTGACCATCTTGGCTGAAAACACCAATAAAAGGCGCGCGCGCGAAATTTCGCACACCCTAAAAATTTTCATCCGAGTCCATTTTTTCAACCCAATCATCTCACCACGCATCAACAGGCACGAAAGTGTCAAAAAATTGGCATATTTTGATAGCGTAAAAAATTTCGCATTTTTTGACCTTCTTGGCTGAAAACACCAGTACAAGGCGAGCGCGCGAAATTTCGCACCACCCGAAAAATTTTCATCCGAGTCCATTTTTTCAACCCAATCATCTCACCACGCATCAACAAGCACGAAAGTGTCAAAAATTTGGCATATTTTGATAGCGTAAAAAATTTCGCATTTTTTGACCTTCTTGGCTGAAAACACCAGTAAAAGGCGCGCGCGCGAAATTACGCACCACCCGAAAAATTTTCATCCGAGTCCATTTTTTCGTCCCAATCATCTCACCATGCATCAACAGGCACGAAAGCGTCGAGAATTTGGCATCTTTTGACAGTGTAAAAAATTTTGCGTTTTTTGACCTTCTTGGCTAAAAACACCTGTAAAAGGCGCGCGCGCGAAATTTCGCACCCCCGAAAAATTTCGTTCCGAGTCCATTTTCTCGTCCCAATCATCTCACCATGAATCAACAAGCACGAAAGCGTCGAAAATTTGGCATCTTTTTACAGCGCAAAAAATTTCACATTTTTTCACCTTCTTGGCTGAAAACACCAGTGAAAGGCGCGCGCGCGAAATTTCGCACCCCCGGAAAATTTTCATCCGAGTCCATATTTTCGTCCCAATCATCTCATCATGCATCAACATGCACGAAAGCGTCGAAAATTTGGCATCTTTTGACAGCGTAAAAAATTTCGCGTTTTTTGACCTTCTTGACTGAAAACACCAGTAAAAGGCGCGCGCGCGAAATTTCGCACACCCGAAAAATTTTCATCCGATTCCATCTTTTTGTTCCAATCATCTCACCATGCATCAACAGGAACGAAAGCATCGAAAATTTGGCATCTTTTGACAGCGTAAAAAATTTTGCATTTTTTGACCATCTTGGCCGAAAACACCAGTAAAAGGCGCGCGTGCGAAATTTTGCACCCCCGGAAAATTTCATTCCAAGTCCATTTTTTCGTCCCAATCATCTCACCATGCATCAACAGGCATGAAAGCGTAAAAAATTTGGCATCTTTTGACAGCGTAAAAAATTTCGCATTTTTTGACCTTCTTGGCAGAAAACACCAGTAAAAGGCGCGCGCGCGAAATTTCGCACACCCGAAAAATTTTCATCCGAGTCCATTTTTTCGTCCCAATCATCACACCATGCATCAACAAGTACGAAAGCGTCGAAAATTTGGCATATTTTGACAGCGCAAAAAATTTCGCATTTTTTGACCTTCTTGACTGAAAACACCAGTAAAAGGCGCGCGCGCACAATTTCGCACCATCGGAAAATTTCGTTCCGAGTCCATTTTTTCGTCCCAATCATCTCACCATGCATCAACAGGCACGAAGGCGTCAAAAATTTGGCATCTTATGACAGCGCAAAAAATTTCGCATTTTTTGACCTTCTTGGCAGAAAACACCAGTAAAAGGCGCGCGCGCGAAATTTCGCACACCCGAAAAATTTTCATCCGAGTCCATTTTTTCGTCCCAATCATCACACCATGCATCAACAAGTACGAAAGCGTCGAAAATTTGGCATCATTTGACAGCGTAAAAAATTTCGCATTTTTTAACCTTCTTGGCTGAAAACACCAGTAAAAGGCGCGCGCGCGAAATTTCGCACACTCGAAAAATTTTCATCCGAGCCCATTTTTTCCTCCCAATCATCTCACCATGCATCAACAGGCACGAAAGCGTCGAAAATTTGGCATATTTTGACAGCGCAAAAAATTTCGCATTTTTTGACCTTCTTGACTGAAAACACCAGTAAAAGGCGCGCGCGCACAATTTCGCACCATCGGAAAATTTCGTTCCGAGTCCATTTTTTCGTCCCAATCATCTCACCATGCATCAACAGGCTCGAAGGCGTCAAAAATTTGGCATCTTATGACAGCGCAAAAAATTTCGCATTTTTTGAACTTCTTGGCTGAAAACACTAGAAAAAGGCGCGCGCGCGAAATTTCGCACACCCGAAAAATTTTCATCCGAGTCCATTTTTTCGCCCCAATCATCTCACCATGCATCAACAGGCACGAAAGCGTCGAAAATTTGGCATGTTTTGACAGCGTAAAAAATTTTGCATTTTTTTACCTTCTTGGCTGAGAACACCTGTAAAAGGCGCGTGCGCGAAATTTCCCACCCCCGGAAAATTTCGTTCCGAGTCCATTTTCTCGTCCCAATCATCTCACCATGCATCAACATGCACGAAAGCATCGAAAATTTGGCATCTTTTGACAGCGCAAAAAAATTCGCATTTTTTGACCTTCTTGGTTGAAAACACCAGTAAAAGGCGCGCGCGCGTAAGTTCGCACCCCCGAGAAAATTTCATCCGAGTCCATTTTTTTATCCCAATCATCTCACCATGCATCAACAGGCACGAAAGCGTAAAAAATTTGGCATCTTTTTATAGCGTAAAAAATTTCGCGTTTTTTGACCATCTTGGCTGAAAACACCAATAAAAGGCGCGCGCGCGAAATTTCGCACACCCTAAAAATTTTCATCCGAGTCCATTTTTTCAACCCAATCATCTCACCACGCATCAACAGGCACGAAAGTGTCAAAAAATTGGCATATTTTGATAGCGTAAAAAATTTCGCATTTTTTGACCTTCTTGGCTGAAAACACCAGTAAAAGGCGCGCGCGCGAAATTTCGCACCACCCGAAAAATTTTCATCCGAGTCCATTTTTTCAACCCAATCATCTCACCACGCATCAACAGGCATGAAAGTGTCAAAAATTTGGCATATTTTGATAGCGTAAAAAATTTCGCATTTTTTGACCTTCTTGGCTGAAAACACCAGTAAAAGGCGCGCGCGCGAAATTACGCACCACCCGAAAAATTTTCATCCGAGTCCATTTTTTCGTCCCAATCATCTCACCATGCATCAACAGGCACGAAAGCGTCGAGAATTTGGCATCTTTTGACAGTGTAAAAAATTTTGCGTTTTTTGACCTTCTTGGCTAAAAACACCTGTAAAAGGCGCGCGCGCGAAATTTCGCACCCCCGAAAAATTTCGTTCCGAGTCCATTTTCTCGTCCCAATCATCTCACCATGAATCAACAAGCACGAAAGCGTCGAAAATTTGGCATCTTTTTACAGCGCAAAAAATTTCACATTTTTTCACCTTCTTGGCTGAAAACACCAGTGAAAGGCGCGCGCGCGAAATTTCGCACCCCCGGAAAATTTTCATCCGAGTCCATATTTTCGTCCCAATCATCTCATCATGCATCAACATGCACGAAAGCGTCGAAAATTTGGCATCTTTTGACAGCGTAAAAAATTTCGCGTTTTTTGACCTTCTTGACTGAAAACACCAGTAAAAGGCGCGCGCGCGAAATTTCGCACACCCGAAAAATTTTCATCCGATTCCATCTTTTTGTTCCAATCATCTCACCATGCATCAACAGGAACGAAAGCATCGAAAATTTGGCATCTTTTGACAGCGTAAAAAATTTTGCATTTTTTGACCATCTTGGCCGAAAACACCAGTAAAAGGCGCGCGTGCGAAATTTTGCACCCCCGGAAAATTTCATTCCGAGTCCATTTTTTCGTCCCAATCATCTCTCCATGCATCAACAGGCATGAAAGCGTAAAAAATTTGGCATCTTTTGACAGCGTAAAAAATTTCGCATTTTTTGACCTTCTTGGCAGAAAACACCAGTAAAAGGCGCGCGCGCGAAATTTCGCACACCCGAAAAATTTTCATCCGAGTCCATTTTTTCGTCCCAATCATCTCACCACGCATCAACAGGCACGAAAGCGTCGAAAATTTGGCATCTTTTGACAGCGCAAAAAATTTCGCGTTTTTTGACCTTCTTGGCTGAAAACACAAGTAAAAGGCGCGCGCGCGAAATTTCGCACCCCCGGAAAATTTCGTTCCGAGTCCATTTTTTCGTCCCAATCATCTCACCATGCATCAACAGGCACGAAAGCGTCAAAAATTTGGCATCTTTTGACAACGTAAAAAATTTCGCGTTTTTTGACCTTCTTGACTGAAAACACCAGTAAAAGGCGCGCGCGCGAAATTTCGCACCACCGGAAAATTTTGTTCCGAGTCCATTTTTTCGTCCCAATCATCTCACCATGCATCAACAGACACGAAAGCGTCGAAAATTTGGCATCTTTTGACAGCGTAAAATTTTTTACGTTTTTTGACCTTCTTGGCTGAAAACACCAGTAAAAGGCGCGCGCGCAAAATTTTGCACCACTGGAAAATCTCGTTCCGAGTCCATTTTTTCGTCCCAATCATCTCACCATGAATCAATAGGCACGAAAGTGTCGAAATTTTGGCATCTTTTGACAGCGCAAAAAATTTCGCATTTTTTTACCTTCTTGGCTGAAAACACCAGTAAATGGCGCGCGCACGAAATTTTGTACACCCTAAAAATTTTCATCTGAGTCCATTTTTTCATCCCAATCATCTCACCACGCATCAACAGGCACGAAAGCATCGAAAATTTGGCATATTTTGACGGCGTAAAAAATTTCGCGTTTTTTGACCTTCTTGGTTGAAAACACCGGTAAAAGGCGCGCGCGCGAAATTTCGCACACCCTAAAAATTTTCATCCGAGTCCATTTTTTCATCCCAATCATCTCACCACGCATCAACAGGCACGAAAGCGTCGAAAATTTGGCATCTTTTGACAGCGTAAAAAATTTCGCGTTTTTTAACCTTCTTGGCTGAAAACACCAATAAAAGGCGCGCGCGAATTTTCGCACCACTGGAAAATTTCGTTCCGAGTCCATATTTTCATCCCAATCATCTCACCACGCATCAACAGGCACGAAAGCGTCGAAAATTTGGCATATTTTGACAGCGTAAAAAATTTCGCGTTTTTTGACCTTCTTGGCTGAAAACACCAGTAAAAGGCGTGCGCCCGAAATTTCGCACACTCGAAAAATTTTCATCCGAGTCCATTTTTTCGTCCCAATCATCTCACTAGGCATCAACAGGCATGAAAGCGTCGAAAAATTGGCATCTTTTGACAGCGTAAATTTTTTTGCGTTTTTTGACCTTCTTGGCTGAAAACACTAGTAAAAGGCGCGCGCGCGAAATTTCGCACCCCTGGAAAATTTCATTCCGAGTCCATTTTTTCGTCCCAATCATCTCACCATGCATCAACAGGCACGAACGTGTCGAAAATTTGGCATCTTTTGACAGCGCAAAAAATTTCGCATTTTTTGACCTTCTTGGCTGAAAACACCAGTAAATGGCGCGCGCACGAAACTTTGTACACTCGAAAAATTTTCATCCGAGTCCATTTTTTCGTCCCAATCATCTCACTAGGCATCAACAGGCATGAAAGCGTCGAAAATTTGGCATCTTTTGACAGCGTAAAAAATTTTGCGTTTTTTGACCTTCTTGGCTGAAAACACTAGTAAAAGGCGCGCGCACGAAATTTCGCACCCCCGGAAAATTTCATTCCGAGTCCATTTTTTCATCCCAATCATCTCACCACGCATCAACAGGCACGAAAGCGTAAAAAATTTGGCATATTTTGACAGCGTAAAAAATTTCACGTTTTTTGACCTTCTTGGCTGAAAACACCGGTAAAAGGCGCGCGCGCGAAATTTCGCACCACCGGAAAATTTCGTTCTGAGTCCATTTTTTCATCTCAATCATCTCACCACGGATCAACAGGCACGAAAGCGTCGAAAATTTGGCATATTTTGACGGCGTAAAAAAATTTGCGTTTTTTGACCTTCTTGGCTGAAAACACCGGTAGAAGGCGCGCGCGCGAAATTTCGCACACCCTAAAAATTTTCATCCGAGTCCATTTTTTCATCCCAATCATCTCACCATGCATCAACAGGCACGAAAGCGTCGAAAATTTGGCATCTTTTGACAGCGTAAAAAATTTCGCGTTTTTTGACCTTCTTGGCTGAAAACACCAATAAAAGGCGCGCGCGAAATTTCGCACCACCGGAAAATTTCGTTCCGAGTCCATTTTTTCATCCCAATCATCTCACCACGCATCAACAGGCACGAAAGCGTCGAAAATTTGGCATATTTTGACAGCGTAAAA
The DNA here is from genome assembly GCA_030549335.1 of Pontederia crassipes. Classification (NCBI taxonomy): domain Eukaryota; kingdom Viridiplantae; phylum Streptophyta; class Magnoliopsida; order Commelinales; family Pontederiaceae; genus Pontederia; species Pontederia crassipes. The sequence goes on along the minus strand of JAUKPH010000020.1, from coordinate 9,032,751 downwards.
AATTTCGCGTTTTTTGACCTTCTTGGCTGAAAACACTAGTAAAAGGGGCACGCGCGAAATTTAGCACCCCCGGAAAATTTCGTTCCGAGTCCATTTTTTCGTCCCAATCATCTCACCATGCATCAACAGGTATGAAAGCGTCGAAAATTTGGCATCTTTTGACAGCGTAAAAAATTTCGCGTTTTTTGACCTTCTTGGCTGAAAACACTAGTAAAAGGGGCGCGCGCGAAATTTCGCACCCCCGGAAAATTTCGTTCCGAGTCTATTTTTTCGTCCCAATCATCTCACCATGCATCAACAGGCACGAAAGCGTCGAAAATTTGGCATCTCTTGACAACGTAAAAAATTTCGCGTTTTTTGACCTTCTTGGCTGAAAACACCAGTAAAAGGCGCGCGCGCGAAATTTCGCACCACCGAAAAATTTCGTTCCGAGTCCATTTTTTCGTCCCAATCATCTCACGATGCATCAACAGGCACGAAAGCGTCGAAAATTTGGCATCTTTTGACAGCGTAAAATTTTTTACGTTTTTTTACCTTCTTGGCTGAAAACACCAGTAAAAGGCTCGCGCGCAAAATTTCGCACCACTGGAAAATCTCGTTCCGAGTCCATTTTTTCGTCCCAATCATCTCACCATGAATCAATAGGCACGAAAGTGTCGAAATTTTGGCATCTTTTGACAGCGCAAAAAATTTCGCGTTTTTTGACCTTCTTGGCTGAAAACACCAGTAAATGGCGCGCGCACAAAATTTTGTACACCCTAAAAATTTTCATCTGAGTCCATTTTTTCATCCCAATCATCTCACCACGCATCAACAGGCACGAAAGCGTCAAAAATTTGGCATCTTTTGACAGCGTAAAAAATTTCGCATTTTTTGACCTTCTTGGCTGAAAACACCAATAAAAGGCGCGCACGAAATTTCGCACCACCGGAAAATTTTGTTCCGAGTCCATTTTTTCATCCCAATCATCTCACCACGCATCAACAGGCACGAAAGTGTCGAAAATTTGGCATATTTTGACAGCGTAAAAGATTTCGCGTTTTTTGACCTTCTTGGCTAAAAACACCAGTAAAAGGCGTGCGCACGAACTTTCGCACACTCGAAAAATTTTCATCCGAGTCCATTTTTTCGTCCCACTCATCTCACTAGGCATCAACAGGCATGAAAGCGTCGAAAATTTGGCATCTTTTGACAGCGTAAAAAATTTTGCGTTTTTTGACCTTCTTGGCTGAAAACACTAGTAAAAGGCGCGCGCGCGAAATTTCGCACCCCCGGAAAATTTCATTCCGAGTCCATTTTTTCGTCCCAATCATCTCACCATGCATCAACAGGCACGAACGCGTCGAAAATTTGGCATCTTTTGACAGCGCAAAAAATTTCGCATTTTTTGACCTTTTGGCTGAAAACACCAGTAAATGGCGCGCGCACGAAACTTTGTACACCCTAAAAATTTTCATCCGAGTCCATTTTTTCATCCCAATCATCTCACCACGCATCAACAGGCACGAAAGCGTAAAAAATTTGGCATATTTTGACAGCGTAAAAAATTTCACGTTTTTTGACCTTCTTGGCTAAAAACACCGGTAAAAGGCGCGCGCGCGAAATTTCGCACCACCGGAAAATTTCGTTCCGAGTCCATTTTTTCATCTCAATCTTCTCACCACGGATCAACAGGCACGAAAGCGTCGAAAATTTGGCATATTTTGACGGCGTAAAAAATTTCGCGTTTTTTGACCTTCTTGCTGAAAACACCGGTAAAAGGCGCGCGCGCGAAATTTCGCACACCCTAAAAATTTTCATCCGAGTCCATTTTTTCGTCCCAATCATCTCACCATGCATCAACAGGCACGAAAGCGTCGAAAATTTGGCATCTTTTGACAGCGCAAAAAATTTCGCGTTTTTTGACCTTCTTGGCTGAAAACAGCAGTAAATGGCGCGCGCACGAAATTTCCTACACCCTAAAAATTTTCATCCGAGTCCATTTTTTCATCCCAATCATCTCACCACGCACCAACAAGCACGAAAGCGTCGAAAATTTGGCATATTTTGACAGCGTAAAAAATTTCGTGTTTTTTGACCTTCTTGGCTGAAAACACCAGTAAAAGGCGCGTGCGCGAAATTTCGCACACCCTAAAAATTTTCATCCGAGTCCATTTTTTCGTCCCAATCATCTCACCATGCATCAACAGGCACGAAAGCGTCGAAAATTTGGCATCTTTTGACAGCGTAAAAAATTTCGCATTTTTTGACCTTCTTGGCTGAAAACACCAGTAAAAGGCGCGCGCGCGAAATTTCGCACACCCTAAAAATTTTCATCCGAGTCCATTTTTTCATCCCAATCATCTCACCACGCATCAACAGGCACGAAAGTGTCGAAAATTTGGCATCTTTTTACAGTGTAAAAAATTTCGCATTTTTTGACCTTCTTGGCTGAAAACACCATTAAAAGTCACGCTCGCGAAATTTCGCACACCCTAAAAATTTTCATCCGAGTCCATTTTTTCATCCCAATCATCTCACCACGCATCAACAGGCACGAAAGCGTCAAAAATTTGGCATCTTTTGATAGCGTAAAAAATTTCGCATTTTTTGACCTTCTTGGCTAAAAACACCAGTAAAAGGCGCGCACGAAATTTCGCACCCCCGGAAAATTTCATTCCGAATCCATTTTTTTGTCCCAATCATCTCACCATGCATCAACAGGCACGAAAGCGTCAAAAATTTGGCATCTTTTTACAACGCAAAAAATTTCGCATTTTTTGACCTTCTTGGCTGAAAACACCAGTAAAAGGCGCGCACGCGAAATTTCGCACACCCGAAAAATTTGCATCCGAGTCCATTTTTTCGTCCCAATCATCTCACCATGCATCAACAGGAACGAAAGAGTCGAAAATTTGGCATCTTTTGACAGCATAAAAAATTTCGTGTTTTTTGACCATCTTGGCTGAAAACACCAGTAAAAGGTGTGCGCGCGAAATTTCGCACACCCGAAAAATTTTCATCCGAGTCCATTTTTTCGTCCCAATCATCTCACCATGCATCAACAGGCACGAAAGCGTCGAAAATTTGGCATATTTTGACAGCGTAAAAAATTTCGCGTTTTTTGACCTTCTTGGCTGAAAACACCAGTAAAAGGCGCGCGCGCGAAATTTCGCACACCCGAAAAATTTTCATCCGAGTCCATTTTTTCATCCCAATCATCTCACCACGCATCAACAGGCACGAAAGCGTCAAAAATTTGGCATCTTTTGACAGCGTAAAAAATCATTTTTTGACCTTCTTGGCTGAAAACACCAATAAAAGGTGCGCGCAAAATTTCGCACCACCGGAAAATTTCGTTCCGAGTCCATTTTTTCGTCCCAATCATCTCACCATGCATCAACAGGCACGAAAGCGTCGAAAATTTGGCATCTTTTGACAGCGCAAAAAATTTCGCGTTTTTTTATCTTCTTGGCTGAAAACACCAGTAAAAGGCGCGCGCGCGAAATTTCGCACACCCTAAAAATTTTCATCCGAGTCCATTTTTTTCGTCCTAATCATCTCACCATGCATCAACAGGCACGAAAGCGTCGAAAATTTGGCATATTTTGACAGCGTAATAAATTTCGCGTTTTTTGACCTTCTTGGCTAAAAACACCAGTAAAAGGCGCGTGCGCGAAATTTCGCACCACCGGAAAATTTCGTTCCAAGCCCATTTTTCGTCCCAATCATCTCACCATGCATCAACAGGCACGAAAGCGTCGAAAATTTGGCATCTTTTGACAGCGTAAAAATTTTTGCATTTTTTGACCTTCTTGGCTGAAAACACCGGTAAAAGGCGCGCGCGCGAAATTTCGCACCCTCTAAAAATTTTCATCCGAGTCCATTTTTTCATCCCAATCATCTCACCACGCATCAACAGGCACAAAAGCGTCGAAAATTTGGCATCTTTTGATAGCGTAAAAAATTTCGCGTTTTTTTGACCTTCTTGGCTGAAAACACCGGTAAAAGGCGCGCGCGCGAAATTTCGCACACTCTAAAAATTTTCATCCGAGTCCATTTTTTCATCCCAATCATCTCACCACGCATCAACAGGCATGAAAGCGTCGAAAATTTGGCATCTTTTGATAGCGTAAAAAATTTCGCGTTTTTTGACCTTCTTGGCTGAAAATACCAATAAAAGGCGCGCGCAAAATTTCGCACCACCGAAAAATTTCGTTCCGAGTCCATTTTTTCGTCCCAATCATCTCACCATGCATCAACAGGCACGAAAGCGTCGAAAATTTGGAATCTTTTGACAATGCAAAAAATTTCGCGTTTTTTGACCTTCTTGGCTGAAAACACCAGTAAAAGCGCGCGCCCGAAATTTCGCACACTCGAAAAATTTTCATCCAAGTCCATTTTTTCATCCCAATCATGTCACCATGCATCAACAGGCACGAAAGCGTCGAAAATTTGGCATCTTTTGATAGCGTAAAAAATTTTGTCTTTTTTTACCTTCTTGGCTGAAAACACAAGTAAAAGGCGCGCGCGCGAAATTTCGCACCCCCGGAAAATTTCGTTCCGAGTCCATTTTTTCGTCCCAATCATCTCACCACGCATCAACAGGCACGAAGGCGTAAAAAATTAGGCATATTTTGACAGCGTAAAAATTTTTGCGTTTTTTGACCTTCTTGGCTGAAAACACTAGTAAAAGGGGCGCGCGCGAAATTTCGCACCCCCGGAAAATTTTGTTCCGAGTCCATTTTTTCGTCCCAATCATCTCACCATGCATCAACAGGCACGAAAGCGTCGAAAATTTGGCATCTTTTGACAGCGTAAATTTTTTTACGTTTTTTGACCATCTTGGCTGAAAACACCAGTAAAAGGCGCGCGCGCAAAATTTCGCACCACTGAAAAATCTCGTTCCGAGTCCATTTTTTCGTCCCAATCATCTCACCATGCATCAATAGGCATGAAAGTGTCGAAAATTTGGCATCTTTTGACAGCGCAAAAAATTTCGCGTTTTTTGACCTTCTTGGCTGAAAACACCAGTAAATGGCGCGCGCACGAAATTTTGTACACCCTAAAAATTTTCATCTGAGTCCATTTTTTCATCCCAATCATCTCACCACGCATCAACAGGCACGAAAGCGTCGAAAATTTGGCATATTTTGACGACGTAAAAAATTTCGCGTTTTTTGACCTTCTTGGCTGAAAACACCGGTAGAAGGCGCGCGCGCGAAATTTCGCACACCCTAAAAATTTTCATCCGAGTCCATTTTTTCATCCCAATCATCTCACCACGCATCAACAGGCACGAAAGCGTCGAAAATTTGGCATCTTTTGACAGCGTAAAAAATTTCGCGTTTTTTGACCTTCTTGGCTGAAAACACCAATAAAAGGCGCGCGCGAAATTTCGCACCACTGGAAAATTTCGTTCCGAGTCCATTTTTTCATCCTAATCATCTCACGACGCATCAACAGGCACGAAAGTGTCGAAAATTTGGCATATTTTTACAGCGTAAAAAATTTCGCGTTTTTTGACCTTCTTGGCTGAAAAAACCGGTAAAAGGCGCGCGCGCGAAATTTCGCACACCCTAAAAATTTTCATCCGAGTCCATTTTTTCGTCCCAATCATCTCACCATGCATCAACAGGCATGAAAGCGTCGAAAATTTGGCATATTTTGACAGCGTAAAAAATTTCGCGTTTTTTGACCTTCTTGGCTGAAAACACCAGTAAAAGGCGCGCGCGCGAAATTTCTCACACCCGAGAAATTTTCATCCGAGTCAATTTTTTCGTCCCAATCATCTCACCATGCATCAACAGGCACGAAAGCATCGAAAATTTGGCATATTTTGACAGCGTAAAAAATTTCGCGTTTTTTGACCTTCTTGGTTGAAAACACCAGTAAAAGGCGCGCGCACGAAATTTCGCACACCCTAAAAATTTTCATCCGAGTCCATTTTTTCATCCCAATCATCTCACCATGCATCAACAGGCACGAAAGCGTCGAAAATTTGGCATCTTTTGACAGCGTAAAAAATTTCGCATTTTTTGACCTTCTTGGCTGAAAACACCGGTAAAAGGCGCGCGCGCGAAATTTTGCACACTCTAAAAATTTTCATCCGAGTCCATTTTTTCTTCCCAATCATCTCACCACGCATCAACAGGCACGAAAGCGTCGAAAATTTGGCATATTTTGACGGCGTAAAAAAATTTGCGTTTTTTGACCTTCTTGGCTGAAAACACCGGTAGAAGGCGCGCGCGCGAAATTTCGCACACCCTAAAAATTTTCATCCGAGTCCATTTTTTCATCCCAATCATCTCACCATGCATCAACAGGCACGAAAGCGTCGAAAATTTGGCATCTTTTGACAGCGTAAAAAATTTCGCGTTTTTTGACCTTCTTGGCTGAAAACACCAATAAAAGGCGCGCGCGAAATTTCGCACCACCGGAAAATTTCGTTCCGAGTCCATTTTTTCATCCCAATCATCTCACCACGCATCAACAGGCACGAAAGCGTCGAAAATTTGGCATATTTTGACAGCGTAAAAAATTTCGCGTTTTTTGACCTTCTTGGCTGAAAACACTAGTAAAAGGGGCACGCGCGCAATTTAGCACCCCCGGAAAATTTCGTTCCGAGTCCATTTTTTCGTCCCAATCATCTCACCATGCATCAACAGGTATGAAAGTGTCGAAAATTTGGCATCTTTTGACAGCGTAAAAAATTTTGTGTTTTTTTACCTTCTTGGCTGAAAACACAAGTAAAAGGCGCGCGCGCGAAATTTCGCACCCCCGGAAAATTTCGTTCCGAGTCCATTTTTTCGTCCCAATCATCTCACCATGCATCAACAGGTATGAAAGCATCGAAAATTTGGCATCTTTTGACAGCGTAAAAAATTTCGCATTTTTTGACCTTCTTGGCTGAAAACACCGGTAAAAGGCGCGCGCGCGAAATTTTGCACACTCTAAAAATTTTCATCCGAGTCCATTTTTTCTTCCCAATCATCTCACCACGCATCAACAGGCACGAAAGCGTCGAAAATTTGGCATCTTTTGACAGCGTAAAAAATTTCGCGTTTTTTGACCTTCTTTGCTGAAAACACTAATAAAAGGCGCGCGCGAAATTTCGCACCACCGAAAAATTTCGTTCCGAGTCCATTTTTTCGTCCCAATCATCTCACCATGCATCAACAGGCACGAAAGCGTCGAAAATTTGGAATCTTTTGACAATGCAAAAAATTTCGCGTTTTTTGACCTTCTTGGCTGAAAACACCAGTAAAAGGCGCGCGTCCGAAATTTCGCACACTCGAAAAATTTTCATCCGAGTCCATTTTTTCCTCCCAATCATCTCACCATGCATCAACAGGCACGAAAGCGTCGAAAATTTGGCATCTTTTGACAGCGTAAAAAATTTTGTGTTTTTTTACCTTCTTGGCTGAAAACACAAGTAAAAGGCGCGCGCGCGAAATTTCGCACCCCCGGAAAATTTCGTTCCGAGTCCATTTTTTCGTCCCAATCATCTCACCATGCATCAACAGGCACGAAAGCGTCAAAAATTTGGCACCTTTTGACAACGTAAAAAATTTTGCATTTTTTGACCTTCTTGGCTGAAAACACCAGTAAAAGGCGCGCGCGCAAAATTTCGCACCACCGAAAAATTTCATTCCGAGTCCATTTTTTCGTCCCAATCATCTCACCATGCATCAACAGGCACGAAAGCGTCGAAAATTTGGCATCTTTTGATAGCGTAAATTTTTTTACGTTTTTTGACCTTCTTGGCTGAAAACACTAGTAAAAGGCGCGCGCGCAAAATTTTGCACCACTAAAAAATCTCGTTCCGAGTCTATTTTTTCGTCCCAATCATCTCACCATGCATCAATAGGCATGAAAGTGTCGAAAATTTGGCATCTTTTGACAGCGCAAAAAATTTTGCGTTTTTTGACCTTCTTGGCTGAAAACACCAGTAAATGGCGCGCGCACGAAATTTTGTACACCATAAAAATTTTCATCTGAGTCCATTTTTTCATCCCAATCATCTCACCACGCATCAACAGGCACGAAAGCGTCGAAAATTTGGCATATTTTGACGGCGTAAAAAATTTCGCGTTTTTTGACCTTCTTGGCTGAAAACACCGGTAGAAGGCGCGCGCGCGAAATTTCGCACACCCTAAAAATTTTCATCCGAGTCCATTTTTTCATCCCAATCATCTCACCACGCATCAACAGGCACGAAAGCGTCGAAAATTTGGCATCTTTTGACAGCGTAAAAAATTTCGCGTTTTTTGACCTTCTTGGCTGAAAACACCAATAAAAGGCGCGCGCGAAATTTCGCACCACCGGAAAATTTCGTTCCGAGTCCATTTTTTCATCCTAATCATCTCACGACGCATCAACAGGCACGAAAGTGTCGAAAATTTGGCATATTTTTACAGCGTAAAAAATTTCGCGTTTTTTGACCTTCTTGGCTGAAAACACCGGTAAAAGGCGCGCGCGCGAAATTTCGCACACCCTAAAAATTTTCATCCGAGTCCTTTTTTTCGTCCCAATCATCTCACCACGCATCAACAAGCACGAAAGCGTCGAAAATTTGGCATATTTTGACAGCGTAAAAAATTTCGCATTTTTTGACCTTCTTGGCTGAAAACACCGGTAAAAGGCGCGCGCGCGAAATTTCGCACACCCTAAAAATTTTCATCCGAGTCCATTTTTTCGTCCCAATCATCTCACCATGCATCAACAGACAAGAAAGCGTCGAAAATTTGGCATATTTTGACAGCGTAAAAAATTTCGCATTTTTTTACCTTCTTGGCTGAAAACACCAGTAAAAGGCGCGCGCACGAAATTTCACACACCCTAAAAATTTTCATCCGAGTCCATTTTTTCATCCCAATCATCTCACCATGCATCAACAGGCACGAAAGCGTCGAAAATTTGGCATCTTTTGACAGCGTAAAAAATTTCGCATTTTTTGACCTTCTTGGCTGAAAACACCGGTAAAAGGCGCGCGCGCGAAATTTTGCACACTCTAAAAATTTTCATCCGAGTCCATTTTTTCTTCCCAATCATCTCACCACGCATCAACAGGCACGAAAGCGTCGAAAATTTGGCATCTTTTGACAGCGTAAAAAATTTCGCGTTTTTTGACCTTCTTTGCTGAAAACACCAATAAAAGGCGCGCGCGAAATTTCGCACCACCGAAAAATTTCGTTCCGAGTCCATTTTTTCGTCCCAATCATCTCACCATGCATCAACAGGCACGAAAGCGTCGAAAATTTGGAATCTTTTGACAATGCAAAAAATTTCGCGTTTTTTGACCTTCTTGGCTGAAAACACCAGTAAAAGGCGCGCGTCCGAAATTTCGCACACTCGAAAAATTTTCATCCGAGTCCATTTTTTCATCCCAATCATCTCACCATGCATCAACAGGCACGAAAGCGTCGAAAATTTGGCATCTTTTGACAGCGTAAAAAATTTTGTGTTTTTTTACCTTCTTGGCTGAAAACACAAGTAAAAGGCTGCGCGCGCGAAATTTCGCACCCCCGGAAAATTTCGTTCCGAGTCCATTTTTTCGTCCCAATCATCTCACCATGCATCAACAGGCACGAAAGCGTAAAAAATTTGGCACCTTTTGACAACGTAAAAAAATTCGCATTTTTTGACCTTCTTGGCTGAAAACACCAGTAAAAGGCGCGCGCGCGAAATTTCGCACCACCGAAAAATTTCGTTCCGAGTCCATTTTTTCGTCCCAATCATCTCACCATGCATCAACAGGCACGAAAGCGTCGAAAATTTGGCATCTTTTGACAGCGTAAAATTTTTTACGTTTTTTGACCTTCTTGGCTGAAAACACTAGTAAAAGGGGCGCGCGCAAAATTTCGCACCACTAAAAAATCTCGTTCCGAGTCTATTTTTTCGTCCCAATCATCTCACCATGCATCAATAGGCATGAAAGTGTCGAAAATTTGGCATCTTTTGACAGCGCAAAAAATTTCGCGTTTTTTGACCTTCTTGGCTGAAAACACCAGTAAATGGCGCGCGCACGAAATTTTGTACACCATAAAAATTTTCATCTGAGTCCATTTTTTCATCCCAATCATCTCACCACGCATCAACAGGCACGAAAGTGTCGAAAATTTGGCATATTTTGACGGCGTAAAAAATTTCGCGTTTTTTGACCTTCTTGGCTGAAAACACCTGTAGAAGGCGCGCGCGCGAAATTTCGCACACCCTAAAAATTTTCATCCGAGTCCATTTTTACATCCCAATCATCTCACCACGCATCAACAGGCACGAAAGCGTCGAAAATTTGGCATCTTTTGACAGCGTAAAAAATTTCGCGTTTTTTGACCTTCTTGGCTGAAAACACCAATAAAAGGCACGCGCGAAATTTCGCACCACCGGAAAATTTCGTTCCGAGTCCATTTTTTCATCCCAATCATCTCACCACGCATCAACAAGCACGAAAGCGTCGAAAATTTGGCATATTTTGACAGCGTAAAAAATTTCGCATTTTTTGACCTTCTTGGCTGAAAACACCGGTAAAAGGCGCGCGCGCGAAATTTCGCACACCCTAAAAATTTTCATCCGAGTCCATTTTTTCGTCCCAATCATCTCACCATGCATCAACAGACAAGAAAGCGTCGAAAATTTGGCATATTTTGACAGCGTAAAAAATTTCGCATTTTTTGACCTTCTTGGCTGAAAACACCAGTAAAAGGCGCGCGCGCGAAATTTCTCACACCCGAAAAATTTTCATCCGAGTCCATTTTTGCGTCCCAATCATCTCACCATGCATCAACAGGCACGAAAGCGTCGAAAATTTGGCATATTTTGACAGCGTAAAAAATTTCGCATTTTTTGACCTTCTTGGCTGAAAACACCATTAAAAGGCGCGCGCGCGAAATTTCGCACCACCGAAAAATTTCGTTCCGAGTCCATTTTTTCGTCCCAATCATCTCACCATGCATCAACAGGCACGAAAGCGTCAAAAATTTGGCATCTTTTGACAACGTAAAAAATTTCGCGTTTTTTGACCTTCTTGGCTGAAAACACCAGTAAAAGGCGCGCGCGCGAAATTTCGCACCACCGGAAAATTTCGTTCTGAGTCCATTTTTTCGTCCCAATCATCTCACCATGCATCAACAGGCACGAAAGCGTCGAAAATTTGGCATCTTTTGACAGCGTAAAATTTTTTACGTTTTTTAACCTTCTTGGCTGAAAACACCAGTAAATGGCGCGCGCACGAAATTTTGTACACCATAAAAATTTTCATCTGAGTCCATTTTTTCGTCCCAATCATCTCACCATGCATCCATTTTTTCGTCCCAATCATCTCACCATGCATCAACAGGCACGAAAGCGTCGAAAATTTGGCATATTTTGACAGCGTAAAAAATTTCGCATTTTTTGACCTTCTTGGTTGAAAACACCAGTAAAAGGCGCGCGCGCGAAATTTCGCACACCCTAAAAATTTTCATCCGAGTCCATTTTTTCGTCCCAATCATCTCACCATGCATCAACAGGCACGAAAGCGTCGAAAATTTGGCATCTTTTGACAGCGTAAAAAATTTCGCATTTTTTGACCTTCTTGGCTGAAAACACCGGTAAAAGGCGCGCGCGCGAAATTTTGCACACTCTAAAAATTTTCAAACGAGTCCATTTTTTCTTCCCAATCATCTCACCATGCATCAACAGGCACGAAAGCGTCGAAAATTTGGCATCTTTTGACAGCGTAAAAAATTTCGCGTTTTTTGACCTTCTTTCCTGAAAACACCAATAAAAGGCGCGCGCGAAATTTCGCACCACCGAAAAATTTCGTTCCGAGTCCATTTTTTCGTCCCAATCATCTCACCATGCATCAACAGGCACGAAAGCGTCGAAAATTTGGAATCTTTTGACAATGCAAAAAATTTCACGTTTTTTGACCTTCTTGGCTGAAAACACCAGTAAAAGGCGCGCGTCCGAAATTTCGCACACTCGAAAAATTTTCAACCGAGTCCATTTTTTCATCCCAATCATCTCACCATGCATCAACAGGCACGAAAGCGTCGAAAATTTGGCATCTTTTGACAGCGTAAAAAATTTTGTGTTTTTTTACCTTCTTGGCTGAAAACACAAGTAAAAGGCGCGCGCTGCGAAATTTCGCACCCCTGGAAAATTTCGTTCCGAGTCCATTTTTTCATCCCAATCATCTCACCACGCATCAACAGGCACGAAAGCGTCGAAAATTTGGCATCTTTTGACAGCGTAAAAAATTTCGCGTTTTTTGACCTTCTTGGCTGAAAACACCGGTAAAAGGCGCGCGCGAGAAATTTCGCACACCCTAAAAATTTTCATCCGAGTCCATTTTTTCATCCCAATCATCTCACCACGCATCAACAGGCACGAAAGCGTCGAAAATTTGGCATCTTTTGACAGCGTAAAAAATTTTGCGTTTTTGACCTTCTTGGCTGAAAACACCAATAAAAGGCGCGCGCAAAATTTCGCACCACCGGAAAATTTCGTTCCGAGTCCATTTTTTCGTCCCAATCATCTCACCATGCATCAACATGCACGAAAGCGTCGAATATTTGGCATCTTTTGACAGCGCAAAAAATTTCGCGTTTTTTGATCTTCCTGGCTGAAAACACCAGTAAAAGGCGCGCGCGCGAAATTTCGCACACCCTAAAAATTTTCATCCGAGTCCATTTTTTTCGTCCTAATCATCTCACCATGCATCAACAGGCACGAAAGCGTCGAAAATTTGGCATATTTTGACAGCGTAAAAAATTTCGCGTTTTTTGACCATCTTGGCTGAAAACACCAGTAAAAGGCGCGCGCCCGAAATTTCGCACACTCGAAAAATTTTCATCCGAGTCCATTTTTTCATCCCAATCATCTCACCATGCATCAACAGGCACGAAAGCGTCGAAAATTTGGCATCTTTTGACAGCGTAAAAATTTTTGTGTTTTTTTACCTTCTTGGCTGAAAACACAAGTAAAAGGCGCGCGCGCGAAATTTCGCACCCCCGGAAAATTTCGTTCCGAGTCCATTTTTTCGTCCCAATCATCTCACCATGCATCAACAGGCACGAAAGCGTCAAAAATTTGGCATCTTTTGACAACGTAAAAAATTTCGCATTTTTTGACCTTCTTGGCTGAAAACACCAGTAAAAGGCGCGCGCTGCGAAATTTCGCACCACCGAAAAATTTCGTTCCGAGTCCATTTTTTCGTCCCAATCATCTCACCATGCATCAACAGGCACGAAAGCGTCGAAAATTTGGCATCTTTTGACAGCGTAAATTTTTTTACGTTTTTTGACCTTCTTGGCTGAAAACACTAGTAAAAGGCGCGCGCGCAAAATTTCGCACCACTAAAAAATCTCGTTCCGAGTCTATTTTTTCGTCCCAATCATCTCACCATGCATCAATAGGCATGAAAGTGTCGAAAATTTGGCATCTTTTGACAGCGCAAAAAATTTCGCGTTTTTTGACCTTCTTGGCTGAAAACACCAGTAAATGGCGCGCGCACGAAATTTTGTACACCCTAAAAATTTTCATCTGAGTCCATTTTTTCATCCCAATCATCTCACCACGCATCAACAGGCACGAAAGCGTCGAAAATTTGGCATATTTTGACGGCGTAAAAAATTTCGCGTTTTTTGACCTTCTTGGCTGAAAACACCTGTAGAAGGCGCGCGCGCGAAATTTCGCACACCATAAAAATTTTCATCCGAGTCCATTTTTTCATCCCAATCATCTCACCACGCATCACCAGGCACGAAAGCGTCGAAAATTTGGCATCTTTTGACAGCGTAAAAAATTTTGCGTTTTTTGACCTTCTTGGCTGAAAACACCAATAAAAGGCGCGCGCGAAATTTCGCACCACCGGGAAATTTCGTTCCGAGTCCATTTTTTCATCCCAATCATCTCACCACGCATCAACAAGCACGAAAGCGTCGAAAATTTGGCATATTTTGACAGCGTAAAAAATTTCACGTTTTTTGACCTTCTTGGCTGAAAACACCGGTAAAAGGCGCGCGCGCGAAATTTCGCACACCCTAAAAATTTTCATCCGAGTCCATTTTTTCGTCCCAATCATCTCACCATGCATCCACAGACATGAAAGCGTCAAAAATTTGGCATATTTTGACAGCGTAAAAAATTTCGCGTTTTTTGACCTTCTTGGCTGAAAACACCAGTAAAAGGCGCGCGCGCGAAATTTCTCACACCCGAAAAATTTTCATCCGAGTCCATTTTTGCGTCCCAATCATCTCACCATGCATCAACAGGCACGAAAGCGTCGAAAATTTGGCATATTTTGACAGCGTAAAAAATTTCGCGTTTTTTGACCTTCTTGGCTGAAAACACCAATAAAAGGCGCGCGCGAAATTTCGCACCACTGGAAAATTTCGTTCCGAGTCCATTTTTTCATCCTAATCATCTCACGACGCATCAATAGGCACGAAAGTGTCGAAAATTTGGCATATTTATACAGCGTAAAAAATTTCGCGTTTTTTGACCTTCTTTCCTGAAAACACCAATAAAAGGCGCGCGCGAAATTTCGCACCACCGAAAAATTTCGTTCCGAGTCCATTTTTTCGTCCCAATCATCTCACCATGCATCAACAGGCACGAAAGCGTCGAAAATTTGGAATCTTTTGACAATGCAAAAAATTTCACGTTTTTTGACCTTCTTGGCTGAAAACACCAGTAAAAGGCGCGCGTCCGAAATTTCGCACACTCGAAAAATTTTCAACCGAGTCCATTTTTTCATCCCAATCATCTCACCTTGCATCAACAGGCACGAAAGCGTCGAAAATTTGGCATCTTTTGACAGCGTAAAAAATTTTGTGTTTTTTTACCTTCTTGGCTGAAAACACAAGTAAAAGGCGCGCGCGCGAAATTTCGCACCCCCGGAAAATTTCGTTCCGAGTCCATTTTTTCATCCCAATCATCTCACCACGCATCAACAGGCACGAAAGCGTCGAAAATTTGGCATCTTTTGACAGCGTAAAAAATTTCGCGTTTTTTGACCTTCTTGGCTGAAAACACCAGTAAAAGGCGCTGCGCGAGAAATTTCGCACACCCTAAAAATTTTCATCCGAGTCCATTTTTTCATCCCAATCATCTCACCACGCATCAACAGGCACGAAAGCGTCGAAAATTTGGCATCTTTTGACAGCGTAAAAAATTTCGCGTTTTTGACCTTCTTGGCTGAAAACACCAATAAAAGGCGCGCGCAAAATTTCGCACCACCGGAAAATTTCGTTCCGAGTCCATTTTTTCGTCCCAATCATCTCACCATGCATCAACATGCACGAAAGCGTCGAATATTTGGCATCTTTTGACAGCGCAAAAAATTTCGCGTTTTTTGATCTTCCTGGCTGAAAACACCAGTAAAAGGCGCGCGCGCGAAATTTCGCACACCCTAAAAATTTTCATCCGAGTCCATTTTTTTCGTCCTAATCATCTCACCATGCATCAACAGGCACGAAAGCGTCAAAAATTTGGCATATTTTGACAGCGTAAAAAATTTCGCGTTTTTTGACCATCTTGGCTGAAAACACCAGTAAAAGGCGCGCGCCCGAAATTTCGCACACTCGAAAAATTTTCATCCGAGTCCATTTTTTCATCCCAATCATCCCACCATGCATCAACAGGCACGAAAGCGTCGAAAATTTGGCATCTTTTGACAGCGTAAAAAATTTTGTGTTTTTTTACCTTCTTGGCTGAAAACACAAGTAAAAGGCGCTGCGCGCGCGAAATTTCGCACCCCCGGAAAATTTCGTTCCGAGTCCATTTTTTCGTCCCAATCATCTCACCATGCATCAACAGGCACGAAAGCGTCAAAATTTGGCATCTTTTGACAACGTAAAAAATTTCGCGTTTTTTGACCTTCTTGGCTGAAAACACCAGTAAAAGGCGCGCGCGAGCGAAATTTCGCACCACCGAAAAATTTCGTTCCGAGTCCATTTTTTCGTCCCAATCATCTCACCATGCATCAACAGGCACGAAAGCGTCGAAAATTTGGCATCTTTTGACAGCGTAAATTTTTTTACGTTTTTTGACCTTCTTGGCTGAAAACACTAGTAAAAGGCGCGCGCGCAAAATTTCGCACCACTAAAAAATCTCGTTCCGAGTCTATTTTTTCGTCCCAATCATCTCACCATGCATCAATAGGCATGAAAGTGTCGAAAATTTGGCATCTTTTGACAGCGCAAAAAATTTCGCGTTTTTTGACCTTCTTGGCTGAAAACACCAGTAAATGGCGCGCGCACGAAATTTTGTACACCCTAAAAATTTTCATCTGAGTCCATTTTTTCATCCCAATCATCTCACCACGCATCAACAGGCACGAAAGCGTCGAAAATTTGGCATATTTTGACGGCGTAAAAAATTTCGCGTTTTTTGACCTTCTTGGCTGAAAACACCTGTAGAAGGCGCGCGCGCGAAATTTCGCACACCATAAAAATTTTCATCCGAGTCCATTTTTTCATCCCAATCATCTCACCACGCATCACCAGGCACGAAAGCGTCGAAAATTTGGCATCTTTTGACAGCGTAAAAAATTTTGCGTTTTTTGACCTTCTTGGCTGAAAACACCAATAAAAGGCGCGCGCGAAATTTCGCACCACCGGGAAATTTCGTTCCGAGTCCATTTTTTCATCCCAATCATCTCACCACGCATCAACAAGCACGAAAGCGTCGAAAATTTGGCATTTTTGACAGCGTAAAAAATTTCGCGTTTTTTGACCTTCTTGGCTGAAAACACCGGTAAAAGGCGCGCGCGCGAAATTTCGCACACCCTAAAAATTTTCATCCGAGTCCATTTTTTCGTCCCAATCATCTCACCATGCATCAACAGACATGAAAGCGTCGAAAATTTGGCATATTTTGACAGCGTAAAAAATTTCGCGTTTTTTGACCTTCTTGGCTGAAAACACTAGTAAAAGGCGCGCGCTGCGAAATTTCTCACACCCGAAAAATTTTCATCCGAGTCCATTTTTGCGTCCCAATCATCTCACCATGCATCAACAGGCACGAAAGCGTCGAAAATTTGGCATATTTTGACAGCGTAAAAAATTTCGCGTTTTTTGACCTTCTTGGCTGAAAACACCAATAAAAGGCGCGCGCGAAATTTCGCACCACTGGAAAATTTCGTTCCGAGTCCATTTTTTCATCCTAATCATCTCACGACGCATCAACAGGCACGAAAGTGTCGAAAATTTGGCATATTTTTACAGCGTAAAAAATTTCGCGTTTTTTGACCTTCTTGGCTGAAAACACCGGTAAAAGGCGCGCGCGCGAAATTTCGCACACCCTAAAAATTTTCATCCGAGTCCATTTTTTCATCCCAATCATCTCACCACGCATCAACAGGCACGAAAGCGTCGAAAATTTGGCATCTTTTGACAGCGTAAAAAATTTCGCGTTTTTTGACCTTCTTGGCTGAAAACATCAATAAAAGGCGCGCGCGAAATTTCGCACCACTGGAAAATTTCGTTCCGAGTCCATTTTTTCATCCTAATCATCTCACGACGCATCAACAGGCACGAAAGTGTCGAAAATTTGGCATATTTTTACAGCGTAAAAAATTTCGCGTTTTTTGACCTTCTTGGCTGAAAACACCGGTAAAAGGCGCGCGCGCGAAATTTCGCACACCATAAAAATTTTCATCCGAGTCCATTTTTTCGTCACAATCATCTCACCATGCATCAACAGGCATGAAAGCGTCGAAAATTTGGCATATTTTGACAGCGTAAAAAATTTCGCGTTTTTTGACCTTCTTGGCTGAAAACACCAGTAAAAGGCGCGCGCGCGAAATTTCGCACACCCTAAAAATTTTCATCCGAGTCCATTTTTTCATCCCAATCATCTCACCATGCATCAACAGGCACGAAAGCGTCGAAAATTTGGCATCTTTTGACAGCGTAAAAAATTTCGCATTTTTTGACCTTCTTGGCTGAAAACACCGGTAAAAGGCGCGCGCGCGAAATTTTGCACACTCTAAAAATTTTCATCCGAGTCCATTTTTTCTTCCCAATCATCTCACCACGCATCAACAGGCACGAAAGCGTCGAAAATTTGGCATCTTTTGACAGCGTAAAAAATTTCGCGTTTTTTGACCTTCTTTGCTGAAAACACCAATAAAAGGCGCGCGCGAAATTTCGCACCACCGAAAAATTTCGTTCCGAGTCCATTTTTTCGTCCCAATCATCTCACCATGGATCAACAGGCACGAAAGCGTCGAAAATTTGGAATCTTTTGACAATGCAAAAAATTTCGCGTTTTTTGACCTTCTTGGCTGAAAACACCAGTAAAAGGCGCGCGTCCGAAATTTCGCACACTCGAAAAATTTTCATCCGAGTCCATTTTTTCCTCCCAATCATCTCACCATGCATCAACAGGCACGAAAGCGTCAAAAATTTGGCATCTTTTGACAGCGTAAAAAATTTTGTGTTTTTTTACCTTCTTGGCTGAAAACACAAGTAAAAGGCGCGCGCGCGAAATTTCGCACCCCCGGAAAATTTCGTTCCGAGTCCATTTTTTCGTCCCAATCATCTCACCATGCATCAACAGGCACGAAAGCGTCAAAAATTTGGCACCTTTTGACAACGTAAAAAATTTCGCATTTTTTGACCTTCTTGGCTGAAAACACCAGTAAAAGGCGCGCGCCCAAAATTTCGCACCACCGAAAAATTTCATTCCGAGTCGATTTTTTCGTCCCAATCATCTCACCATGCATCAACAGGCACGAAAGCGTCAAAAATTTGGCATCTTTTGACAGCGTAAAATTTTTTACGTTTTTTGACCTTCTTGGCTGAAAACACTAGTAAAAGGCGCGCGCGCAAAATTTCGCACCACTAAAAAATCTCGTTCCGAGTCTATTTTTTCGTCCCAATCATCTCACCATGCATCAATAGGCATGAAAGTGTCGAAAATTTGGCATCTTTTGACAGCGCAAAAAATTTTGCGTTTTTTGACCTTCTTGGCTGAAAACACCAGTAAATGGCGCGCGCACGAAATTTTGTACACCATAAAAATTTTCATCTGAGTCCATTTTTTCATCCCAATCATCTCACCACGCATCAACAGGCACGAAAGCGTCGAAAATTTGGCATATTTTGACGGCGTAAAAAATTTCGCGTTTTTTGACCTTCTTGGCTGAAAACACCGGTAGAAGGCGCGCGCGCGAAATTTCGCACACCCTAAAAATTTTCATCCGAGTCCATTTTTTCATCCCAATCATCTCACCACGCATCAACAGGCACGAAAGCGTCGAAAATTTGGCATCTTTTGACAGCGTAAAAAATTTCGCGTTTTTTGACCTTCTTGGCTGAAAACACCAATAAAAGGCGCGCGCGAAATTTCGCACCACCGGAAAATTTCGTTCCGAGTCCATTTTTTCATCCTAATCATCTCACGACGCATCAACAGGCACGAAAGTGTCGAAAATTTGGCATATTTTTACAGCGTAAAAAATTTCGCGTTTTTTGACCTTCTTGGCTGAAAACACCGGTAAAAGGCGCGTGCGCGAAATTTCGCACACCCTAAAAATTTTCATCCGAGTCCATTTTTTCGTCCCAATCATCTCACCACGCATCAACAAGCACGAAAGCGTCGAAAATTTGGCATATTTTGACAGCGTAAAAAATTTCGCATTTTTTGACCTTCTTGGCTGAAAACACCGATAAAAGGCGCGCGCGCGAAATTTCGCACACCCTAAAAATTTTCATCCGAGTCCATTTTTTCGTCCCAATCATCTCACCATGCATCAACAGACAAGAAAGCGTCGAAAATTTGGCATATTTTGACAGCGTAAAAAATTTCGCATTTTTTGACCTTCTTGGCTGAAAACACCAGTAAAAGGCGCGCGCACGAAATTTCGCACACCCTAAAAATTTTCATCCGAGTCCATTTTTTCATCCCAATCATCTCACCATGCATCAACAGGCACGAAAGCGTCGAAAATTTGGCATCTTTTGACAGCGTAAAAAATTTCGCATTTTTTGACCTTCTTGGCTGAAAACACCGGTAAAAGGCGCGCGCGCGAAATTTTGCACACTCTAAAAATTTTCATCCGAGTCCATTTTTTCTTCCCAATCATCTCACCACGCATCAACAGGCACGAAAGCGTCGAAAATTTGGCATCTTTTGACAGCGTAAAAAATTTCGCGTTTTTTGACCTTCTTTGCTGAAAACACCAATAAAAGGCGCGCGCGAAATTTCGCACCACCGAAAAATTTCGTTCCGAGTCCATTTTTTCGTCCCAATCATCTCACCATGCATCAACAGGCACGAAAGCGTCGAAAATTTGGAATCTTTTGACAATGCAAAAAATTTCGCGTTTTTTGACCTTCTTGGCTGAAAACACCAGTAAAAGGCGCGCGTCCGAAATTTCGCACACTAGAAAAATTTTCATCCGAGTCCATTTTTTCATCCCAATCATCTCACCATGCATCAACAGGCACGAAAGCGTCGAAAATTTGGCATCTTTTGACAGCGTAAAAAATTTTGTGTTTTTTTACCTTCTTGGCTGAAAACACAAGTAAAAGGCGCGCGCGCGAAATTTCGCACCCCCGGAAAATTTCGTTCCGAGTCCATTTTTTCGTCCCAATCATCTCACCATGCATCAACAGGCACGAAAGCGTAAAAAATTTGGCACCTTTTGACAACGTAAAAAAATTCGCATTTTTTGACCTTCTTGGCTGAAAACACCAGTAAAAGGCGCGCCGCGAAATTTCGCACCACCGAAAAATTTCGTTCCGAGTCCATTTTTTCGTCCCAATCATCTCACCATGCATCAACAGACACGAAAGCGTCGAAAATTTGGCATCTTTTGACAGCGTAAATTTTTTTACGTTTTTTGACCTTCTTGGCTGAAAACACTAGTAAAAGGCGCGCGCGCAAAATTTCGCACCACTAAAAAATCTCGTTCCGAGTCTATTTTTTCGTCCCAATCATCTCACCATGCATCAATAGGCATGAAAGTGTCGAAAATTTGGCATCTTTTGACAGCGCAAAAAATTTTGCATTTTTTGACCTTCTTGGCTGAAAACACCAGTAAATGGCGCGCGCACGAAATTTTGTACACCATAAAAATTTTCATCTGAGTCCATTTTTTCATCCCAATCATCTCACCACGCATCAACAGGCACGAAAGCGTCGAAAATTTGGCATATTTTGACGGCGTAAAAAATTTCGCGTTTTTTGACCTTCTTGGCTGAAAACACCGGTAGAAGGCGCGCGCGCGAAATTTCGCACACCCTAAAAATTTTCATCCGAGTCCATTTTTTCATCCCAATCATCTCACCACGCATCAACAGGCACGAAAGCGTCGAAAATTTGGCATCTTTTGACAACGTAAAAAATTTCGCGTTTTTTGACCTTCTTGGCTGAAAACACCAATAAAAGGCGCGCGCGAAATTTCGCACCACCGGAAAATTTCGTTCCGAGTCCATTTTTTCATCCTAATCATCTCACGACGCATCAACAGGCACGAAAGTGTCGAAAATTTGGCATATTTTTACAGCGTAAAAAATTTCGCGTTTTTTGACCTTCTTGGCTGAAAACACCGGTAAAAGGCGCGTGCGCGAAATTTCGCACACCCTAAAAATTTTCATCCGAGTCCATTTTTTCGTCCCAATCATCTCACCACGCATCAACAAGCACGAAAGCGTCGAAAATTTGGCATATTTTGACAGCGTAAAAAATTTCGCATTTTTTGACCTTCTTGGCTGAAAACACCGGTAAAAGGCGCGCGCGCGAAATTTCGCACACCCTAAAAATTTTCATCCGAGTCCATTTTTTCGTCCCAATCATCTCACCATGCATCAACAGACAAGAAAGCGTCGAAAATTTGGCATATTTTGACAGCGTAAAAAATTTCGCATTTTTTGACCTTCTTGGCTGAAAACACCAGTAAAAGGCGCGCGCACGAAATTTCGCACACCCTAAAAATTTTCATCCGAGTCCATTTTTTCATCCCAATCATCTCACCATGCGTCAACAGGCACGAAAGCGTCGAAAATTTGGCATCTTTTGACAGCGTAAAAAATTTTGCATTTTTTGACCTTCTTGGCTGAAAACACCGGTAAAAGGCGCGCGCGCGAAATTTTGCACACTCTAAAAATTTTCATCCGAGTCCATTTTTTCTTCCCAATCATCTCACCACGCATCAACAGGCACGAAAGCGTCGAAAATTTGGCATCTTTTGACAGCGTAAAAAATTTCGCGTTTTTTGACCTTCTTTGCTGAAAACACCAATAAAAGGCGCGCGCGAAATTTCGCACCACCGAAAAATTTCGTTCCGAGTCCATTTTTTCGTCCCAATCATCTCACCATGCATCAACAGGCACGAAAGCGTCGAAAATTTGGAATCTTTTGACAATGCAAAAAATTTCGCGTTTTTTGACCTTCTTGGCTGAAAACACCAGTAAAAGGCGCGCGTCCGAAATTTCGCACACTAGAAAAATTTTCATCCGAGTCCATTTTTTCATCCCAATCATCTCACCATGCATCAACAGGCACGAAAGCGTCGAAAATTTGGCATCTTTTGACAGCGTAAAAAATTTTGTGTTTTTTTACCTTCTTGGCTGAAAACACAAGTAAAAGGCGCGCGCGCGAAATTTCGCACCCCCGGAAAATTTCGTTCCGAGTCCATTTTTTCGTCCCAATCATCTCACCATGCATCAACAGGCACGAAAGCGTAAAAAATTTGGCACCTTTTGACAACGTAAAAAAATTCGCATTTTTTGACCTTCTTGGCTGAAAACACCAGTAAAAGGCGCGCCGCGAAATTTCGCACCACCGAAAAATTTCGTTCCGAGTCCATTTTTTCGTCCCAATCATCTCACCATGCATCAACAGGCACGAAAGCGTCGAAAATTTGGCATCTTTTGACAGCGTAAATTTTTTTACGTTTTTTGACCTTCTTGGCTGAAAACACTAGTAAAAGGGGCGCGCGCAAAATTTCGCACCACTAAAAAATCTCGTTCCGAGTCTATTTTTTCGTCCCAATCATCTCACCATGGATCAATAGGCATGAAAGTGTCGAAAATTTGGATTCTTTTGACAGCACAAAAAATTTCGCGTTTTTTGACCTTCTTGGCTGAAAACACCAGTAAATGGCGCGCGCACGAAATTTTGTACACCATAAAAATTTTCATCTGAGTCCATTTTTTCATCCCAATCATCTCACCACGCATCAACAGGCACGAAAGTGTCGAAAATTTGGCATATTTTGACGGCGTAAAAAATTTCGCGTTTTTTGACCTTCTTGGCTGAAAACACCTGTAGAAGGCGCGCGCGCGAAATTTCGCACACCCTAAAAATTTTCATCCGAGTCCATTTTTACATCCCAATCATCTCACCACGCATCAACAGACACGAAAGCGTCGAAAATTTGGCATCTTTTGACAGCGTAAAAAATTTCGCGTTTTTTGACCTTCTTGGCTGAAAACACCAATAAAAGGCACGCGCGAAATTTCGCACCACCGGAAAATTTCGTTCCGAGTCCATTTTTTCATCCCAATCATCTCACCACGCATCAACAAGCACGAAAGCGTCGAAAATTTGGCATATTTTGACAGCGTAAAAAATTTCGCATTTTTTGACCTTCTTGGCTGAAAACACCGGTAAAAGGCGCGCGCGCGAAATTTCGCACACCCTAAAAATTTTCATCCGAGTCCATTTTTTCGTCCCAATCATCTCACCATGCATCAACAGACAAGAAAGCGTCGAAAATTTGGCATATTTTGACAGCGTAAAAAATTTCGCATTTTTTGACCTTCTTGGCTGAAAACACCAGTAAAAGGCGCGCGCGCGAAATTTCTCACACCCGAAAAATTTTCATCCGAGTCCATTTTTGCGTCCCAATCATCTCACCATGCATCAACAGGCACGAAAGCGTCGAAAATTTGGCATATTTTGACAGCGTAAAAAATTTCGCGTTTTTTGACCTTCTTGGCTGAAAACACCATTAAAAGGCGCGCGCGCGAAATTTCGCACCACCGAAAAATTTCGTTCCGAGTCCATTTTTTCGTCCCAATCATCTCACCATGCATCAACAGGCACGAAAGCGTCAAAAATTTGGCATCTTTTGACAACGTAAAAAATTTCGCGTTTTTTGACCTTCTTGGCTGAAAACACCAGTAAAAGGCGCGCGCGCGAAATTTCGCACCACCGGAAAATTTCGTTCTGAGTCCATTTTTTCGTCCCAATCATCTCACCATGCATCAACAGGCACGAAAGCGTCGAAAATTTGGCATCTTTTGACAGCGTAAAATTTTTTACGTTTTTTAACCTTCTTGGCTGAAAACACCAGTAAATGGCGCGCGCACGAAATTTTGTACACCATAAAAATTTTCATCTGAGTCCATTTTTTCGTCCCAATCATCTCACCATGCATCCATTTTTTCGTCCCAATCATCTCACCATGCATCAACAGGCACGAAAGCGTCGAAAATTTGGCATCTTTTGACAGCGTAAAAAATTTTGTGTTTTTTTACCTTCTTGGCTGAAAACACAAGTAAAAGGCGCGCGCGCGAAATTTCGCACCTCCGGAAAATTTCGTTCCGAGTCCATTTTTTCATCCCAATCATCTCACCACGCATCAACAGGCACGAAAGCGTCGAAAATTTGGCATCTTTTGACAGCGTAAAAAATTTCGCGTTTTTTGACCTTCTTGGCTGAAAACACCGGTAAAAGGCGCGCGCGAGAAATTTCGCACACCCTAAAAATTTTCATCCGAGTCCATTTTTTCATCCCAATCATCTCACCACGCATCAACGGGCACGAAAGCGTCGAAAATTTGGCATCTTTTGACAGCGTAAAAAATTTCGCGTTTTTGACCTTCTTGGCTGAAAACACCAATAAAAGGCGCGCGCAAAATTTCGCACCACCGGAAAATTTCGTTCCGAGTCCATTTTTTCGTCCCAATCATCTCACCATGCATCAACATGCACGAAAGCGTCGAATATTTGGCATCTTTTGACAGCGCAAAAAATTTCGCGTTTTTTGATCTTCCTGGCTGAAAACACCAGTAAAAGGCGCGCGCGCGAAATTTCGCACACCCTAAAAATTTTCATCCGAGTCCATTTTTTTCGTCCTAATCATCTCACCATGCATCAACAGGCACGAAAGCGTCGAAAATTTGGCATATTTTGACAGCGTAAAAAATTTCGCGTTTTTTGACCATCTTGGCTGAAAACACCAGTAAAAGGCGCGCGCCCGAAATTTCGCACACTCGAAAAATTTTCATCCGAGTCCATTTTTTCATCCCAATCATCTCACCATGCATCAACAGGCACGAAAGCGTCGAAAATTTGGCATCTTTTGACAGCGTAAAAAATTTTGTGTTTTTTTACCTTCTTGGCTGAAAACACAAGTAAAAGGCGCGCGCGCGAAATTTCGCACCCCCAGAAAATTTTCATCCGAGTCCATTTTTTTCGTCCCAATCATCTCACCGTGCATCAACAGGCACGAAAGCGTCGAAAATTTGGCATCTTTTGACAGCATAAAAATTTTTACATTTTTTGACCTTCTTGGCTGAAAACACGAGTAAAAACAGCGCTCGCGAAATTTCGCACCCCCGAAAAATTTTCATCCGAGTCCATTTTTTCGTCCCAATCATCTCACCATGCATCAACAGGCACGAAAGCGTCGAAAATTTGGCATCTTTTGACAGCGTAATTTTTTTTACGTTTTTTGACCTTCTTGGCTGAAAACACTAGTAAAAGGCGCGCGCGCAAAATTTCGCACCACTAAAAAATCTCGTTCCGAGTCTATTTTTTCGTCCCAATCATCTCACCATGCATCAATAGGCATGAAAGTGTCGAAAATTTGGCATCTTTTGACAGCGCAAAAAATTTCGCGTTTTTTGACCTTCTAGCTGAAAACACCAGTAAATGGCGCGCGCACGAAATTTTGTACACCCTAAAGATTTTCATCTGAGTCCATTTTTTCATCCCAATCATCTCACCACGCATCAACAGGCACGAAAGCGTCGAAAATTTGGCATATTTTGACGGCGTAAAAAATTTCGCGTTTTTTGACCTTCTTGGCTGAAAACACCTGTAGAAGGCGCGCGCGCGAAATTTCGCACACCATAAAAATTTTCATCCGAGTCCATTTTTTCGTCCCAATCATATCACTAGGCATCAACAGGCATGAAAGCGTTGAAAATTTGGCATATTTTGACAGCGTAAAAAATTTTGCGTTTTTTGACCTTCTTGGCTGAAAACACTAGTAACAGGCGCGCGCGCGAAATTTCGCACCACCGGAAAATTTCGTTCCGAGTCCATTTTTTCGTCCTAATCATCTCACCATGCATCAACAGTCACGAAAGCGTCGAAAATTTGGCATCTTTTGACAGCGTAAATTTTTTTACGTTTTTGACCTTCTTGGCTGAAAACACCAGTAAAAGGCGCGCGCAAAATTTCGCACCACTGGAAAATCCCGTTCCGAGTCCATTTTTTCATCCCAATCATCTCACCATGAATCAATAGGCACGAAAGTGTCGAAATTTTGGCATCTTTTGACAGCGCAAAAAATTTCGCGTTTTTTGACCTTCTTGGCTGAAAACACCAGTAAATGGCGCGCGCACAAAATTTTGTACACCCTAAAAATTTTCATCTGAGTCCATTTTTTCATCCCAATCATCTCACCATGCATCAACAGGCACGAAAACATCGAAAATTTGGCATATTTTGACGGCGTAAAAAATTTCGCGTTTTTTGACCTTCTTGGTTGAAAACACCGGTAAAAGGCGCGCGCGCGAAATTTCGCACACCCTAAAAATTTTCATCCGAGTCCATTTTTTCATCCCAATCATCTCACCACGCCATCAACAGGCACGAAAGCGTCGAAAATTTGGCATCTTTTGATAGCGTAAAAAATTTCGCGTTTTTTGACCTTCTTGGCTGAAAACACCAATAAAAGGCGCGCGCGAAATTTCGCACCACCGGAAAATTTCGTTCCGAGTCCATTTTTTCATCCCAATCATCTCACCACACATCAACAGGCACGAAAGCGTCGAAAATTTGGCATATTTCGACAGCGTAAAAAATTTCTCATTTTTTAACCTTCTTGTCTGAAAACACCAGTAAAAGGCGTGCGCCCGAAATATCGCACACTCAAAAAATTTTCATCCGAGTCCATTTTTTCGTCCCAATCATCTCACACCGCATCAACAGGCACGAAAGCGTCGAAAATTTGGCATCTTTTGACAACGTAAAAAATTTTGCGTTTTTTTACCTTCTTGGCTGAAAACACTAGTAAAAGGCGCGCGCGCGAAATTTCGCACCCCCGGAAAATTTCCTTCCGAGTCCATTTTTTCGTCCCAATCATCTTACCATGCATCAACAGGCACGAAAGCGTCGAAAATTTGGCATCTTTTGACAGCGCAAAAAATTTCGCATTTTTTGACATTCTTGGCTGAAAACACCAGTAAATGGCGCGCGCACGAAATTTTGTACACCGTAAAAATTTTCATCCGAGTCCATTTTTTCATCCCAATCATCTCACCACGCATCAACAGGCACGAAAGCGTCGAAAATTTGGCATATTTTGACAGCGTAAAAAATTTCGCGTTTTTTGACCTTCTTGGCTGAAAACACCGGTAGAAGGCGCGCGCGCGAAATTTCGCACACCCTAAAAATTTTCATCCGAGTCCATTTTTTCATCCCAATCATCTCACCATGCATCAACAGGCACGAAAGCGTCGAAAATTTGGCATCTTTTGACAATGCAAAAAATTTCGCGTTTTTTGACCTTCTTGGCTGAAAACACCAGTAAAAGGCGTGCGCCCGAAATTTCGCACACTCGAAAAATTTTCATCCGAGTCCATTTTTTCGTCTCAATCATCTCACCAGGCATCAACAGGCACGAAAGCGTCGAAAATTTGGCATCTTTTGACAGCGTAAAAAATTTTGCGTTTTTTGACCTTCTTGGCTGAAAACACTAGTAAAAGGCGCGCGCGCGAAATTTCGCACCCCCGGAAAATTTCATTCCGAGTCCATTTTTTCGTCCCAATCATCTCACCATGCATCAACAGGCACGAAAGCGTAAAAAATTTGGCATCTTTTGACAGCGCAAAAAATTTCGCATTTTTTGACCTTCTTGGCTGAAAACACCAGTAAATGGCGCGCGCACGAAACTTTGTACACCCTAAAAATTTTCATCCGAGTGCATTTTTTCATCCCAATCATCTCACCACGCATCAACAGGCACGAAGGCGTAAAAAATTTGGCATATTTTGACAGCGTAAAATTTTTTGCGTTTTTTGACCTTCTTGGCTGAAAACACTAGTAAAAGGGGCGCGCGCGAAATTTCGCACCCCCGAAAAATTTTGTTCCGAGTCCATTTTTTCGTCACAATCATCTCACCATGCATCAACAGGCACGAAAGCGTCGAAAATTTGGCATCTTTTGACAGCGCAAAAAATTTCGCGTTTTTTGACCTTCTTGGCTGAAAACACCAGTAAATGGCGCGCGCACGAAATTTCGTACACCCTAAAAATTTTCATCCGAGTCCATTTTTTCATCCCAATCAACTCACCACGCATCAACAAGCACGAAAGCGTCGAAAATTTGGCATATTTTGACAGCGTAAAAAATTTCGCGTTTTTTGACCTTCTTGGCTGAGAACACCAGTAAAAGGCGCGCGCACGAAATTTCGCACACCCTAAAAATTTTCATCCGAGTCCATTTTTTCGTCCCAATAATCTCACCATGCATCAACAGGCACGAAAGCGTCGAAAATTTGGCATCTTTTGACAGCGTAAAAAATTTCGCATTTTTTGACCTTCTTGGCTGAAAACACCAGTAAAAGGCGCGCGCGCGCGAAATTTCGCACACCCTAAAAATTTTCATCCGAGTCCATTTTTTCATCCCAATCATCTCACCACGCATCAACAGGCACGAAAGCGTCGAAAATTTGGCATCTTTTTACAGCGTAAAAAATTTCGCATTTTTTGACCTTCTTGGCTGAAAACACCAGTAAAAGTCACGCGCGCGAAATTTCGCACACCCTAAAAATTTTCATCCGAGTCCATTTTTTCATCCCAATCATCTCACCACGCATCAACAGGCACGAAAGCGTCGAAAATTTGGCATCTTTTGACAGCGTAAAAAATTTCGCATTTTTTGACCTTCTTGGCTAAAAACACCAGTAAAAGGCGCGCGCACGAAATTTCGCACCCCCGAAAAATTTCATTCCGAGTCCATTTTTTTGTCCCAATCGTCTCACCATGCATCAACAGGCACGAAAGCATAAAAAATTTGGCATCTTTTGACAACGCAAAAAATTTCGCATTTTTTGACCTTCTTGGCTGAAAACACCAGTAAAAGGCGCGCACGCGAAATTTCGCACACCCGAAAAATTTTCATCCGAGTCCATTTTTTCATCCCAATCATCTCACCATGCATCAACAGGAACGAAAGAGTCGAAAATTTGCCATCTTTTGACAGCATAAAAAATTTCGTGTTTTTTGACCATCTTGGCTGAAAACACCAGTAAAAGGTGTGCGCGCGAAATTTCGCACACCCGAAAAATTTTCATCCGAGTCCATTTTTTCGTCCCAATCATCTCACCATGCATCAACAGGCACGAAAGCGTCGAAAATTTGGCATATTTTGACAGCGTAAAAAATTTCGCATTTTTTGACCTTCTTGGCTGAAAACACCAGTAAAAGGCGCGCGCGCGAAATATTGTACACCCTAAAAATTTTCATCCGAGTCCATTTTTTCATCCCAATCATCTCACCACGCATCAACAAGCACTAAAGCGTCGAAAATTTGGTATATTTTGACAGCGTAAAAAATTTCGTGTTTTTTGACCTTCTGGCTGAAAACACCGGTAAAAGGCGCGCGCGCGAAATTTCGCACACCCTATAAATTTTCATCCGAGTCCATTTTTTCATCCCAATCATCTCATCAAGCAACAACAGGCACGAAAGCGTCGAAAATTTGGCATATTTTGACAGCGTAAAAAATTTTGCGTTTTTTTACCTTCTTGGCTGAAAACACCAGTAAAAGGCGCGCACGCGAAATTTCGCACCCCCGGAAAATTTTCATCCGAGTCCATTTTTTCGTCCCAATCATCTCACTATGCATCAACAGGCACGAAAGCGTAAAAAATTTGCCATCTTTTGACAGCGTAAAAAATTTCGCGTTTTTTGACCTTCTTGGCTGAAAACACCAGTAAAAGGCGCGCGCAGCGAAATTTTGCACCCCCGAAAAATTTCGTTCCGAGTCCATTTTTTCGTCCCAATCATCTCACCATGCATCAACAGGCACGAAATCGTCGAAAATTTGGCATATTTTGACAGCGTAAAAAATTTCGCATTTTTTGACCTTCATGGCTGAAAACACCAGTAAAAGGCGCGTGCGCGAAATTTCGCACACCCTAAAAATTTTCATCCGAGTCCATTTTTTCATCCCAATCATCTCATCAAGCAACAACAGGCACGAAAGCGTCGAAAATTTGGCATATTTTGACAGCGTAAAAAATTTTGCGTTTTTTTACCTTCTTGGCTGAAAACACCAGTAAAAGGCGCGCACGCGAAATTTTGCACCCCCGGAAAATTTTCATCCGAGTCCATTTTTTCGTCCCAATCATCTCACTATGCATCAACAGGCACGAAAGCGTAAAAAATTTGCCATCTTTTGACAGCGCAAAAAATTTCGCGTTTTTTGACCTTCTTGGCTGAAAACACCAGTAAAAGGCGCGCGCGCGAAATTTCGCACCCACGGAAAATTTCATTCTGAGTCCATTTTTTCGTCCCAATCATCTCACCATGCATCAACAAGCACGAAAGCGTCGAAAATTTGGCATCTTTTGACAGCGCAAAAAATTTCGTGTTTTTTGACCTTCTTGGCTGAAAACACCAGTAAAAGGCGCGCGCGCGAAATTTTGCACCCCCGAAAAATTTTCATCCGAGTCCATTTTTTCGTCCCAATCATCTCACCATGCATCAACAGGCACGAAAGCGTAAAAAATTTGCCATCTTTTGACAGCGTAAAAATTTTCATCCGAGTCCATTTTTTCATCCCAATCATCTCATCAAGCATCAACAGGCACGAAAGCGTCCAAAATTTGGCATATTTTGACAGCGTAAAAAATTTTGCGTTTTTTTACCTTCTTGGCTGAAAACACCAGTAAAAGGCGCGCACGCGAAATTTCGCACCCCCGGAAAATTTTCATCCGAGTCCATTTTTTCGTCCCAATCATCTCACTATGCATCAACAGGCACGAAAGCGTAAAAAATTTGCCATCTTTTGACAGCGTAAAAATTTTCGCGTTTTTTGACCATCTTGGCTGAAAACACCAGTAAAAGGCGCGCGCGCGAAATTTCGCACACCCAAAAAATTTTCATCCGAGTCCATTTTTTCGTCCCAATCATCTCACCATGCATCAACAGGCACGAAAGCGTCGAAAATTTGGCATATTTTGACAGCGTAAAAAATTTCGCGTTTTTTGACCTTCTTGGCTGAAAACACCAGTAAAAGGCGCGCGCGCGAAATTTCGCACCCACGGAAAATTTCATTCCGAGTCCATTTTTTCGTCCCAATCATCTCACCATGCATCAACAGGCACGAAAGCGTCGAAAATTTGGCATCTTTTGACAGCGCAAAAAATTTCGTGTTTTTTGACCTTCTTGGCTGAAAACACCAGTAAAAGGCGCGCGCGCGAAATTTTGCACCCCCGAAAAATTTTCATCCGAGTCCATTTTTTCGTCCCAATCATCTCACCATGCATCAACAGGCACGAAAGCGTAAAAAATTTGCCATCTTTTGACAGCGTAAAAATTTTCATCCGAGTCCATTTTTTCATCCCAATCATCTCATCAAGCATCAACAGGCACGAAAGCGTCGAAAATTTGGCATATTTTGACAGCGTAAAAAATTTTGCGTTTTTTTACCTTCTTGGCTGAAAACACCAGTAAAAGGCGCGCACGCGAAATTTCGCACCCCCGGAAAATTTTCATCCGAGTCCATTTTTTCGTCCCAATCATCTCACCATGCATCAACAGGCATGAAAGCGTCGAAAATTTGGCATATTTTGACACCGTAAAAAATTTCGCATTTTTTGACCTTCTTGGCTGAAAACACCAGTAAAAGGCGCACGCGCAAAATTTCGCACACCCGAAAAATTTTCATCCGAGTCTATTTTTTCGTCCCAATCATCTCACCATGCATCAATAGGAACGAAAGCGTCGAAAATTTGGCATCTTTTGACAGCGTAAAAAATTTCGCATTTTTTT
This sequence comes from Pontederia crassipes, assembly GCA_030549335.1. Classification (NCBI taxonomy): domain Eukaryota; kingdom Viridiplantae; phylum Streptophyta; class Magnoliopsida; order Commelinales; family Pontederiaceae; genus Pontederia; species Pontederia crassipes. Next base: position 9,000,539 of record JAUKPH010000020.1, on the reverse strand, counting down.
ACCTTCTTGGCTGAAAACACTAGTAAAAGGCGCGCACGCGCAATTTCGCACCCCTGGAAAATTTCATTCCGAGCCCATTTTTTCGTCCCAATCATCTCACCATGCATCAACAGGCACGAAAGCGTCGAAAATTTGGCATCTTTTGACAGCGCAAAAAATTTCGTGTTTTTTGACCTTCTTGGTTGAAAACACCAGTAAAAGGCGCGTGCGCGAAATTTCGCACACCCTAAAAATTTCGTTCCGAGTCCATTTTTTCGTCCCAATCATCTCACCATGCATCAACAGGCACGAAAGCGTAAAAAATTTGGCATCTTTTGACAGCGCAAAAAATTTTGCATTTTTTGACCTTCTTAGCTGAAAACACCAGTAAAAGCGAGCGCGCGAAATTTCGCACCCCGGAAAATTTCGTTCCGAGTCCATTTTTTTCGTCCCAATCATCTCCCCATGCATCAACAAACACGAAAGCGTCGAAAATTTGGCATCTTTTTACAGCGTAAAAAATTTCGCATTTTTTGACCTTCTTGGCTGAAAACACCAGTAAAAGTCACGCGCGCGAAATTTCGCACACCCTAAAAATTTTCATCCGAGTCCATTTTTTCATCCCAATCATCTCACCACGCATCAACAGGCACGAAAGCGTCGAAAATTTGGCATCTTTTGACAGCGTAAAAAATTTCGCATTTTTTGACCTTCTTGGCTAAAAACACCAGTAAAAGGCGCGCGCACGAAATTTCGCACCCCCGAAAAATTTCATTCCGAGTCCATTTTTTTGTCCCAATCGTCTCACCATGCATCAACAGGCACGAAAGCATAAAAAATTTGGCATCTTTTGACAACGCAAAAAATTTCGCATTTTTTGACCTTCTTGGCTGAAAACACCAGTAAAAGGCGCGCACGCGAAATTTCGCACACCCGAAAAATTTTCATCCGAGTCCATTTTTTCATCCCAATCATCTCACCATGCATCAACAAGCACGAAAGCGTCGAAAATTTGGCATCTTTTGACAGCGCAAAAAATTTCGTGTTTTTTGACCTTCTTGGTTGAAAACACCAGTAAAAGGCGCGTGCGCGAAATTTCGCACACCCTAAAAATTTCGTTCCGAGTCCATTTTTTCGTCCCAATCATCTCACCATGCATCAACAGGCACGAAAGCGTAAAAAATTTGGCATCTTTTGACAGCGCAAAAAATTTTGCATTTTTTGACCTTCTTAGCTGAAAACACCAGTAAAAGCGAGCGCGCGAAATTTCGCACCCCGGAAAATTTCGTTCCGAGTCCATTTTTTTCGTCCCAATCATCTCACCATGCATCAACAAACACGAAAGCGTCGAAAATTTGGCATCTTTTTACAGCGTAAAAAATTTCGCATTTTTTGACCTTCTTGGCTGAAAACACCAGTAAAAGTCACGCGCGCGAAATTTCGCACACCCTAAAAATTTTCATCCGAGTCCATTTTTTCATCCCAATCATCTCACCACGCATCAACAGGCACGAAAGCGTCGAAAATTTGGCATCTTTTGACAGCGTAAAAAATTTCGCATTTTTTGACCTTCTTGGCTAAAAACACCAGTAAAAGGCGCGCGCACGAAATTTCGCACCCCCGAAAAATTTCATTCCGAGTCCATTTTTTTGTCCCAATCGTCTCACCATGCATCAACAGGCACGAAAGCATAAAAAATTTGGCATCTTTTGACAACGCAAAAAATTTCGCATTTTTTGACCTTCTTGGCTGAAAACACCAGTAAAAGGCGCGCACGCGAAATTTCGCACACCCGAAAAATTTTCATCCGAGTCCATTTTTTCATCCCAATCATCTCACCATGCATCAACAGGAACGAAAGAGTCGAAAATTTGCCATCTTTTGACAGCATAAAAAATTTCGTGTTTTTTGACCATCTTGGCTGAAAACACCAGTAAAAGGTGTGCGCGCGAAATTTCGCACACCCGAAAAATTTTCATCCGAGTCCATTTTTTCGTCCCAATCATCTCACCATGCATCAACAGGCACGAAAGCGTCGAAAATTTGGCATATTTTGACAGCGTAAAAAATTTCGCATTTTTTGACCTTCTTGGCTGAAAACACCAGTAAAAGGCGCGCGCGCGAAATATTGTACACCCTAAAAATTTTCATCCGAGTCCATTTTTTCATCCCAATCATCTCACCACGCATCAACAAGCACGAAAGCGTCGAAAATTTGGTATATTTTGACAGCGTAAAAAATTTCGTGTTTTTTGACCTTCTGGCTGAAAACACCGGTAAAAGGCGCGCGCGCGAAATTTCGCACACCCTATAAATTTTCATCCGAGTCCATTTTTTCATCCCAATCATCTCACCACGCATCAACAGGCACGAAAGCGTCGAAAATTTGGCATCTTTTGACAGCGTAAAAAATTTCGCATTTTTTGACCTTCTTGGCTGAAAACACCAATAAAAGGCGCGCGCAAAATTTCGCACCACCGGAAAATTTCGTTCCGAGTCCATTTTTTCGTCCCAATCATCTCACCATGCATCAACAGGCACGAAAGCGTCGAAAATTTGGCATCTTTTGACAGCGCAAAAAATTTCGTATTTTTTGACCTTCTTGGCTGAAAACACCAGTAAAAGGCGCGCGCGCGAAATTTTGCACCCCCGAAAAATTTCGTTCCGAGTCCATTTTTTCGTCCCAATCATCTCACCATGCATCAACAAGCACGAAATCGTCGAAAATTTGGCATATTTTGACAGCGTAAAAAATTTCGCATTTTTTGACCTTCATGGCTGAAAACACCAGTAAAAGGCGCGTGCGCGAAATTTCGCACACCCTAAAAATTTTCATCCGAGTCCATTTTTTCATCCCAATCATCTCATCAAGCAACAACAGGCACGAAAGCGTCGAAAATTTGGCATATTTTGACAGCGTAAAAAATTTTGCGTTTTTTTACCTTCTTGGCTGAAAACACCAGTAAAAGGCGCGCACGCGAAATTTCGCACCCCCGGAAAATTTTCATCCGAGTCCATTTTTTCGTCCCAATCATCTCACTATGCATCAACAGGCACGAAAGCGTAAAAAATTTGCCATCTTTTGACAGCGTAAAAAATTTCGCGTTTTTTGACCTTCTTGGCTGAAAACACCAGTAAAAGGCGCGCGCGCGAAATTTCGCACCCACGGAAAATTTCATTCTGAGTCCATTTTTTCGTCCCAATCATCTCACCATGCATCAACAGGCACGAAAGCGTCGAAAATTTGGCATCTTTTGACAGCGCAAAAAATTTCGTGTTTTTTGACCTTCTTGGTTGAAAACACCAGTAAAAGGCGCGTGCGCGAAATTTCGCACACCCTAAAAATTTCGTTCCGAGTCCATTTTTTCGTCCCAATCATCTCACCATGCATCAACAGGCACGAAAGCGTAAAAAATTTGGCATCTTTTGACAGCGCAAAAAATTTTGCATTTTTTGACCTTCTTAGCTGAAAACACCAGTAAAAGCGAGCGCGCGAAATTTCGCACCCCGGAAAATTTCGTTCCGAGTCCATTTTTTTCGTCCCAATCATCTCACCATGCATCAACAAACACGAAAGCGTCGAAAATTTGGCATCTTTTTACAGCGTAAAAAATTTCGCATTTTTTGACCTTCTTGGCTGAAAACACCAGTAAAAGTCACGCGCGCGAAATTTCGCACACCCTAAAAATTTTCATCCGAGTCCATTTTTTCATCCCAATCATCTCACCACGCATCAACAGGCACGAAAGCGTCGAAAATTTGGCATCTTTTGACAGCGTAAAAAATTTCGCATTTTTTGACCTTCTTGGCTAAAAACACCAGTAAAAGGCGCGCGCACGAAATTTCGCACCCCCGAAAAATTTCATTCCGAGTCCATTTTTTTGTCCCAATCGTCTCACCATGCATCAACAGGCACGAAAGCATAAAAAATTTGGCATCTTTTGACAACGCAAAAAATTTCGCATTTTTTGACCTTCTTGGCTGAAAACACCAGTAAAAGGCGCGCACGCGAAATTTCGCACACCCGAAAAATTTTCATCCGAGTCCATTTTTTCATCCCAATCATCTCACCATGCATCAACAGGAACGAAAGAGTCGAAAATTTGCCATCTTTTGACAGCATAAAAAATTTCGTGTTTTTTGACCATCTTGGCTGAAAACACCAGTAAAAGGTGTGCGCGCGAAATTTCGCACACCCGAAAAATTTTCATCCGAGTCCATTTTTTCGTCCCAATCATCTCACCATGCATCAACAGGCACGAAAGCGTCGAAAATTTGGCATATTTTGACAGCGTAAAAAATTTCGCATTTTTTGACCTTCTTGGCTGAAAACACCAGTAAAAGGCGCGCGCGCGAAATATTGTACATCCTAAAAATTTTCATCCGAGTCCATTTTTTCATCCCAATCATCTCACCACGCATCAACAAGCACGAAAGCGTCGAAAATTTGGTATATTTTGACAGCGTAAAAAATTTCGTGTTTTTTGACCTTCTGGCTGAAAACACCGGTAAAAGGCGCGCGCGCGAAATTTCGCACACCCTATAAATTTTCATCCGAGTCCATTTTTTCATCCCAATCATCTCACCACGCATCAACAGGCACGAAAGCGTCGAAAATTTGGCATCTTTTGACAGCGTAAAAAATTTCGCATTTTTTGACCTTCTTGGCTGAAAACACCAATAAAAGGCGCGCGCAAAATTTCGCACCACCGGAAAATTTCGTTCCGAGTCCATTTTTTCGTCCCAATCATCTCACCATGCATCAACAGGCACGAAAGCGTCGAAAATTTGGCATCTTTTGACAGCGCAAAAAATTTCGTGTTTTTTGACCTTCTTGGCTGAAAACACCAGTAAAAGGCGCGCGCGCGAAATTTTGCACCCCCGAAAAATTTCGTTCCGAGTCCATTTTTTCGTCCCAATCATCTCACCATGCATCAACAGGCACGAAATCGTCGAAAATTTGGCATATTTTGACAGCGTAAAAAATTTCGCATTTTTTGACCTTCATGGCTGAAAACACCAGTAAAAGGCGCGTGCGCGAAATTTCGCACACCCTAAAAATTTTCATCCGAGTCCATTTTTTCATCCCAATCATCTCATCAAGCAACAACAGGCACGAAAGCGTCGAAAATTTGGCATATTTTGACAGCGTAAAAAATTTTGCGTTTTTTTACCTTCTTCGCTGAAAACACCAGTAAAAGGCGCGCACGCGAAATTTCGCACCCCCGGAAAATTTTCATCCGAGTCCATTTTTTCGTCCCAATCATCTCACTATGCATCAACAGGCACGAAAGCGTAAAAAATTTGCCATCTTTTGACAGCGTAAAAAATTTCGCGTTTTTTGACCTTCTTGGCTGAAAACACCAGTAAAAGGCGCGCGCGCGAAATTTCGCACCCACGGAAAATTTCATTCTGAGTCCATTTTTTCGTCCCAATCATCTCACCATGCATCAACAAACACGAAAGCGTCGAAAATTTGGCATCTTTTGACAGCGCAAAAAATTTCGTGTTTTTTGACCTTCTTGGCTGAAAACACCAGTAAAAGGCGCGCGCGCGAAATTTTGCACCCCCGAAAAATTTTCATCCGAGTCCATTTTTTCGTCCCAATCATCTCACCATGCATCAACAGGCACGAAAGCGTAAAAAATTTGCCATCTTTTGACAGCGTAAAAATTTTCATCCGAGTCCATTTTTTCATCCCAATCATCTCATCAAGCATCAACAGGCACGAAAGCGTCCAAAATTTGGCATATTTTGACAGCGTAAAAAATTTTGCGTTTTTTTACCTTCTTGGCTGAAAACACCAGTAAAAGGCGCGCACGCGAAATTTCGCACCCCCGGAAAATTTTCATCCGAGTCCATTTTTTCGTCCCAATCATCTCACTATGCATCAACAGGCACGAAAGCGTAAAAAATTTGCCATCTTTTGACAGCGTAAAAATTTTCGCGTTTTTTGACCATCTTGGCTGAAAACACCAGTAAAAGGCGCGCGCGCGAAATTTCGCACACACAAAAAATTTTCATCCGAGTCCATTTTTTCGTCCCAATCATCTCACCATGCATCAATAGGCACGAAAGCGTCGAAAATTTGGCATATTTTGACAGCGTAAAAAATTTCGCGTTTTTTGACCTTCTTGGCTGAAAACACCAGTAAAAGGCGCGCGCGCGAAATTTCGCACCCACGGAAAATTTCATTCCGAGTCCATTTTTTCGTCCCAATCATCTCACCATGCATCAACAAACACGAAAGCGTCGAAAATTTGGCATCTTTTGACAGCGCAAAAAATTTCGTGTTTTTTGACCTTCTTGGCTGAAAACACCAGTAAAAGGCGCGCGCGCGAAATTTTGCACCCCCGAAAAATTTTCATCCGAGTCCATTTTTTCGTCCCAATCATCTCACCATGCATCAACAGGCACGAAAGCGTAAAAAATTTGCCATCTTTTGACAGCGTAAAAATTTTCATCCGAGTCCATTTTTTCATCCCAATCATCTCATCAAGCATCAAAAGGCACGAAAGCGTCCAAAATTTGGCATATTTTGACAGCGTAAAAAATTTTGCGTTTTTTTACCTTCTTGGCTGAAAACACCAGTAAAAGGCGCGCACGCGAAATTTCGCACCCCCGGAAAATTTTCATCCGAGTCCATTTTTTCGTCCCAATCATCTCACTATGCATCAACAGGCACGAAAGCGTAAAAAATTTGCCATCTTTTGACAGCGTAAAAATTTTCGCGTTTTTTGACCATCTTGGCTGAAAACACCAGTAAAAGGCGCGCGCAGCGAAATTTCGCACACCCAAAAAATTTTCATCCGAGTCCATTTTTTCGTCCCAATCATCTCACCATGCATCAATAGGCACGAAAGCGTCGAAAATTTGGCATATTTTGACAGCGTAAAAAATTTCGCGTTTTTTGACCTTCTTGGCTGAAAACACCAGTAAAAGGCGCGCGCGCGAAATTTCGCACCCACGGAAAATTTCATTCCGAGTCCATTTTTTCGTCCCAATCATCTCACCATGCATCAACAGGCACGAAAGCGTCGAAAATTTGGCATCTTTTGACAGCGCAAAAAATTTCGTGTTTTTTGACCTTCTTGGCTGAAAACACCAGTAAAAGGCGCGCGCGCGAAATTTTGCACCCCCGAAAAATTTTCATCCGAGTCTATTTTTTCGTCCCAATCATCTCACCATGCATCAACAGGCACGAAAGCGTAAAAAATTTGCCATCTTTTGACAGCGTAAAAATTTTCATCCGAGTCCATTTTTTCATCCCAATCATCTCATCAAGCATCAACAGGCACGAAAGCGTCGAAAATTTGGCATATTTTGACAGCGTAAAAAATTTTGCGTTTTTTTACCTTCTTGGCTGAAAACACCAGTAAAAGGCGCGCACGCGAAATTTCGCACCCCCGGAAAATTTTCATCCGAGTCCATTTTTTCGTCCCAATCATCTCACCATGCATCAACAGGCATGAAAGCGTCGAAAATTTGGCATATTTTGACAGCGTAAAAAATTTCGCGTTTTTTGACCTTCTTGGCTGAAAACACCAGTAAAAGGCGCACGCGCGAAATTTCGCACCCACGGAAAATTTCATTCCGAGTCCATTTTTTCGTCCCAATCATCTCACCATGCATCAACAGGCACGAAAGCGTCGAAAATTTGGCATCTTTTGACAGCGCAAAAAATTTCGTGTTTTTTGACCTTCTTGGCTGAAAACACCAGTAAAAGGCGCGCGCGCGAAATTTTGCACCCCCGAAAAATTTCGTTCCGAGTCCATTTTTTCGTCCCAATCATCTCACCATACATCAACATGCACGAAAGCGTCGAAAATTTGGCATCTTTTGGCAGCGCAAAAAATTTCGCGTTTTTTGACCTTTTTGGCTGAAAACACCAGTAAAAGGCGCGCGCGCGAAATTTTGCACACCCTAAAAATTTTCATCTGAGTCCATTTTTTCATCCCAATCATCTCATCAAGCATCAACAGGCACGAAAGCGTCGAAAATTTGGCATATTTTGACAGCGTAAAAAATTTCGCGTTTTTTGACCTTCTTGCCTGAAAACACCAGTAAAAGGCGCGCGCGCAAAATTTCGCACACCCGAAAAATTTTCATCCGAGTCTATTTTTTCGTCCCAATCATCTCACCATGCATCAATAGGAACGAAAGCGTCGAAAATTTGGCATCTTTTGACAGCGTAAAAAATTTCGCATTTTTTTACCTTCTTGGCTGAAAACACTAGTAAAAGGCGCGCACGCGCAATTTCGCACCCCTGGAAAATTTCATTCCGAGCCCATTTTTTCGTCCCAATCATCTCACCATGCATCAACAGGCACGAAAGCGTCGAAAATTTGGCATCTTTTGACAGCGCAAAAAATTTCGTGTTTTTTGACCTTCTTGGTTGAAAACACCAGTAAAAGGCGCGTGCGCGAAATTTCGCACACCCTAAAAATTTCGTTCCGAGTCCATTTTTTCGTCCCAATCATCTCACCATGCATCAACAGGCACGAAAGCGTAAAAAATTTGGCATCTTTTGACAGCGCAAAAAATTTTGCATTTTTTGACCTTCTTAGCTGAAAACACCAGTAAAAGCGAGCGCGCGAAATTTCGCACCCCGGAAAATTTCGTTCCGAGTCCATTTTTTTTGTCCCAATCATCTCACCATGCATCAACAAACACGAAAGCGTCGAAAATTTGGCATCTTTTGACAACGCAAAAAATTTCGCATTTTTTGACCTTCTTGGCTGAAAACACCAGTAAAAAACGCGCGCGCGAAATTTCGCACACCCTAAAAATTTTCATCCGAGTCCATTTTTTTCGTCCCAATCATCTCACCATGCATCAACAAACACGAAAGCGTCGAAAATTTGGCATCTTTTGACAACGCAAAAAATTTCGCATTTTTTGACCTTCTTGGCTGAAAACATTAGTAAAAGGCGCGCGCGCGAAATTTCGCACACCCTAAAAATTTTCATCCGAGTCCATTTTTTTCGTCCCAATCATCTCACCATGCATCAACAAACACGAAAGCGTCGAAAATTTGGCATCTTTTGACAGCGCAAAAAATTTCGCGTTTTTTTACCTTCTTGGCTGAAAACACCAGTAAAAGGCGCGTACACGAAATTTCGCACCCCCGAAAAATTTCGTTCCGAGTCCATTTTTTCGTCCCAATCATCTCACCATGCATCAACAGGCACGAAAGCGTCGAAAATTTGGCATATTTTGACAGCGTAAAAAATTTCGCGTTTTTTGACCTTCTTGGCTGAAAACACCAGTAAAAGGCACGCGCGCAAAATTTCGCACCGTCGGAAAATTTTGTTCCGAGTCCATTTTTTTCGTCCCAATCATCTCACCATGCATCAACAAACACGAAAGCGTCGAAAATTTGGCATCTTTTGACAGCGCAAAAAATTTCGCGTTTTTTGACCTTCTTGGCTGAAAACACCAGTAAAAGGCGCGCACGCGAAATTTCGCACCCCCGGAAAATTTTCATCCGAGTCCATTTTTTCGTCCCAATCATCTCACCATGCATCAACAGGCATGAAAGCGTCGAAAATTTGGCATATTTTGACAGCGTAAAAAATTTCGCGTTTTTTGACCTTCTTGGCTGAAAACACCAGTAAAAGGCGCACGCGCGAAATTTCGCACCCACGGAAAATTTCATTCTGAGTCCATTTTTTCGTCCCAATCATCTCACCATGCATCAACAGGCACGAAAGCGTCGAAAATTTGGCATCTTTTGACAGCGCAAAAAATTTCGTGTTTTTTGACCTTCTTGGCTGAAAACACCAGTAAAAGGCGCGCGCGCGCGAAATTTTGCACCCCCGAAAAATTTCGTTCCGAGTCCATTTTTTCGTCCCAATCATCTCACCATGCATCAACAGGCACGAAATCGTCGAAAATTTGGCATATTTTGACAGCGTAAAAAATTTCGCGTTTTTTGACCTTCTTGGCTGAAAACACCAGTAAAAGGCGCGCGCGTGAAATTTCGCACCCACGAAAAATTTCATTCCGAGTCCATTTTTTCATCCCAATCATCTCACCATGCATCAACAGGCACGAAAGCGTCGAAAATTTGGCATCTTTTGACAGCGCAAAAAATTTCGTGTTTTTTGACCTTCTTGGCTGAAAACACCATTAAAAGGCGCGCGCGCGAAATTTTGCACCCCCGAAAAATTTTCGTTCCGAGTCCATTTTTTCGTCCCAATCATCTCACCATGCATCAACAGGCACGAAAGCGTAAAAAATTTGGCATCTTTTGACAGCATAAAAAATTTCGCATTTTTTGACCTTCTTGGCTGAAAACACCAGTAAAAGGCGCGCACGCGAAATTTCGCACACCCGAAAAATTTTCATCCGAGTCCATTTTTTCGTCCCAATCATCTCACCATACATCAACAGGCACGAAAGCGTCGAAAATTTGGTATCTTTTGGCAGCGCAAAAAATTTCGCGTTTTTTGACCTTTTTGGCTGAAAACACTAGTAAAAGGCGCGCGCGCGAAATTTTGCACACCCTAAAAATTTTCATCTGAGTCCATTTTTTCATCCCAATCATCTCATCAAGCAACAACAGGCACGAAAGCATCGAAAATTTGGCATATTTTGACAGCGTAAAAAATTTCGCGTTTTTTGACCTTCTTGGCTGAAAACACCAGTAAAAGGCGCGCGCGCAAAATTTCGCACACCCGAAAAATTTTCATCCGAGTCCATTTTTTCGTCCCAATCATCTCACCATACATCAATAGGAACGAAAGCGTCGAAAATTTGGCATCTTTTGACAGCGTAAAAAATTTCGCATTTTTTTACCTTCTTGGCTGAAAACTGTAAAAGGCGCGCACGCGAAATTTCGCACCCCCGGAAAATTTCATTCCGAGTCCATTTTTTCGTCCCAATCATCTCACCATGCATCAACTGGCACGAAAGCGTCAAAAATTTGGCATCTTTTGACAGCGCAAAAAATTTCGCGTTTTTTGACCTTCTTGGCTGAAAACACCAGTAAAAGGCGCGTGCGCGAAATTTCGCACACCCTAAAAATTTCGTTCCGAGTCCATTTTTTCGTCCCAATCATCTCACCATGCATCAACAGGCACGAAAGCGTAAAAAATTTGGCATCTTTTGACAGCGCAAAAAATTTTGCATTTTTTGACCTTCCTAGCTGAAAACACCAGTAAAAGCGAGCGCGCGAAATTTCGCACCCCGGAAAATTTCGTTCCGAGTCCATTTTTTTCGTCCCAATCATCTCACCATGCATCAACAAACACGAAAGCGTCGAAAATTTGGCATCTTTTGACAACGCAAAAAATTTCGCGTTTTTTGACCTTCTTGGCTGAAAACACCAGTAAAAGGCGCGCGCGCGAAATTTCGCACACCCTAAAAATTTTCATCCGAGTCCATTTTTTTCGTCCCAATCATCTCACCATGTATCAACAAACACGAAAGCGTCGAAAATTTGGCATCTTTTGACAACGCAAAAAATTTCGCGTTTTTTGACCTTCTTGGCTGAAAACACCAGTAAAAGGCGCGCGCGCGAAATTTCGCACACCCTAAAAATTTTCATCCGAGTCCATTTTTTTCGTCCCAATCATCTCACCATGCATCAACAAACACGAAAGCGTCGAAAATTTGGCATCTTTTGACAGCGCAAAAAATTTCGCGTTTTTTGACCTTCTTGGCTGAAAACACCAGTAAAAGGCGCGCACGCGAAATTTCGCACCCCCGGAAAATTTTCATCCGAGTCCATTTTTTCGTCCCAATCATCTCACCATGCATCAACAGGCACGAAAGCGTAAAAAATTTGCCATCTTTTGACAGCGTAAAAATTTTCGCGTTTTTTGACCTTCTTGGCTGAAAACACCAGTAAAAGGCGCGCACGCGAAATTTCGCACCCCCGGAAAATTTTCATCCGAGTCCATTTTTTCGTCCCAATCATCTCACCATGCATCAACAGGCACGAAAGCGTAAAAAATTTGCCATCTTTTGACAGCGTAAAAATTTTCGCGTTTTTTGACCATCTTGGCTGAAAACACCAGTAAAAGGCGCGCGCACGAAATTTCGCACACCCAAAAAATTTTCATCCAAGTCCATTTTTTCGTCCCAATCATCTCACCATGCATCAACAGGCACGAAAGCGTCAAAAATTTGGCATATTTTGACAGCGTAAAAAATTTCGCATTTTTTGACCTTCTTGGCTGAAAACACCAGTAAAAGGCGCGCGCGCGAAATTTCGCACCCACGGAAAATTTCATTCCGAGTCCATTTTTTCGTCCCAATCATCTCACCATGCATCAACAGGCACGAAAGCGTCGAAAATTTGGCATCTTTTGACAGCGCAAAAAATTTCGTGTTTTTTGACCTTCTTGGCTGAAAACACCAGTAAAAGGCGCGCGCGCGAAATTTTGCACCCCCGAAAAATTTCGTTCCGAGTCCATTTTTTCGTCCCAATCATCTCACCATGCATCAACAGGCACGAAATCGTAGAAAATTTGGCATCTTTTGACAGCGCAAAAAATTTTGCATTTTTTGACCTTCTTAGCTGAAAACACCAGTAAAAGCGAGCGCGCGAAATTTCGCACCACCGGAAAATTTTCATCCGAGTCCATTTTTTTGTCCCAATCATCTCACCATGCATCAACATGCACGAAAGCGTCGAAAATTTGAAATCTTTTGACAGCGCAAAAAATTTCGTATTTTTTGACCTTCTTGGCTGAAAACACCAGTAAAAGGCGCGCGCGCGAAATTTCGCACCCCCGGAAAATTTTCATCCGAGTCCATTTTTTTGTCCCAATCATCTCACCATGCATCAACATGCACGAAAGCGTCGAAAATTTGGCATCTTTTGACAGCGCAAAAAATTTCGTATTTTTTGACCTTCTTAGCTGAAAACACCAGTAAAAGGCGCGCGCGCGAAATTTCGCACCCCCGGAAAATTTTCATCCGAGTCCATTTTTTCGTCCCAATCATCTCACCATGCATCAACAGGCACGAAAGCGTAAAAAATTTGGCATCTTTTGACAGCATAAAAAATTTCGCATTTTTTGACCTTCTTGGCTGAAAACACCAGTAAAAGGCGCGCACGCGAAATTTCGCACACCTGAAAAATTTTCATCCGAGTCCATTTTTTCGTCCCAATCATCTCATCATACATCAATAGGCACGAAAGCGTCGAAAATTTGGCATCTTTTGGCAGCGCAAAAAATTTCGCGTTTTTTAACCTTTTTGGCTGAAAACACCAGTAAAAGGCGCACGCGCGAAATTTCCCACACCCTAAAAATTTTCATCCGAGTCCATTTTTTTCGTCCCAATCATCTCACCATGTATCAACAAACACGAAAGCGTCGAAAATTTGGCATCTTTTGACAACGCAAAAAATTTCGCGTTTTTTGACCTTCTTGGCTGAAAACACCAGTAAAAGGCGCGCGCGCGAAATTTCGCACACCCTAAAAATTTTCAACCGAGTCCATTTTTTTCGTCCCAATCATCTCACCATGCATCAACAAACACGAAAGCGTCGAAAATTTGGCATCTTTTGACAGCGCAAAAAATTTCGTGTTTTTTGACCTTCTTGGCTGAAAACACCAGTAAAAGGCGTGCGCGCGAAATTTTGCACCCCCGAAAAATTTCGTTCCGAGTCCATTTTTTCGTCCCAATCATCTCACCATGCATCAACAGGCACGAAAGCGTAAAAAATTTGGCATCTTTTGACAGCGAAAAAAATTTTGCATTTTTTGACCTTCTTAGCTGAAAACACCAGTAAAAGCGAGCGCGCAAAATTTCGCACCCCCGGAAAATTTTCATCCGAGTCCATTTTTTTGTCCCAATCATCTCACCATGCATCAACATGCACGAAAGCGTCGAAAATTTGGCATCTTTTGACAGCGCAAAAAATTTCGTATTTTTTGACCTTCTTGGCTGAAAACACCAGTAAAAGGCGCGCGCGCGAAATTTCGCACCCCCGGAAAATTTTCATCCGAGTCCATTTTTTTGTCCCAATCATCTCACCATGCATCAACATGCACGAAAGCGTCAAAAATTTGGCATCTTTTGACAGCGCAAAAAATTTCGTATTTTTTGACCTTCTTGGCTGAAAACACCAGTAAAAGGCGCGCGCGCGAAATTTCGCACCCCCGGAAAGTTTTCATCCGAGTCCATTTTTTCGTCCCAATCATCTCACCATGCATCAATAGGCACGAAAGCGTAAAAAATTTGGCATCTTTTGACAGCATAAAAAATTTCGCATTTTTTGACCTTCTTGGCTGAAAACACCAGTAAAAGGCGCGCACGCGAAATTTCGCACACCCGAAAAATTTTCATCCGAGTCCATTTTTTCGTCCCAATCATATCATCATACATCAACAGGCACGAAAGCGTCGAAAATTTGGCACCTTTTGGCAGCGCAAAAAATTTCGCGTTTTTTAACCTTTTTGGCTGAAAACACCAGTAAAAGGCGCACGCGCGAAATTTCCCACACCCTAAAAATTTTCATCTGAGTCCATTTTTTCATCCCAATCATCTCATCAAGCATCAACAGGCACGAAAGCGTCGAAAATTTGGCATATTTTGACAGCGTAAAAAATTTCGTGTTTTTTGACCTTCTTGGCTGAAAACACCAGTAAAAGGCGTGCGCGCGAAATCTCGCACACCCAAAAAATTTTCATCCAAGTCCATTTTTTCGTCCCAATCATCTCACCATGCATCAACAGGCACGAAAGCGTCGAAAATTTGGCATATTTTGACAGCGTAAAAAATTTCGCGTTTTTTGACCTTCTTGGCTGAAAACACCAGTAAAAGGCGCGCGCGTGAAATTTCGCACCCACGGAAAATTTCATTCCGAGTCCATTTTTTCGTCCCAATCATCTCACCATGCATCAACAGGCACGAAAGCGTCGAAAATTTGGCATCTTTTGACAGCGCAAAAAATTTCGTGTTTTTTGACCTTCTTGGCTGAAAACACCAGTAAAAGGCGCGCGCAGCGAAATTTTGCACCCCCGAAAAATTTCGTTCCGAGTCCATTTTTTCGTCCCAATCATCTCACCATGCATCAACAGGCACGAAAGCATCGAAAATTTGGCATATTTTGACAGCGTAAAAAATTTCGCGTTTTTTGACCTTCTTGGCTGAAAACACCAGTAAAAGGCGCGCGCGCGAAATTTCGCACCCACGGAAAATTTCATTCCGAGTCCATTTTTTCGTCCCAATCATCTCACCATGCATCAACAGGCACGAAAGCGTAAAAAATTTGGCATCTTTTGACAGCATAAAAAATTTCGCATTTTTTGACCTTCTTGGCTGAAAACACCAGTAAAAGGCGCGCACGCGAAATTTCGCACACCCGAAAAATTTTCATTCCGAGTCCATTTTTTCGTCCCAATCATCTCACCATGCATCAACAGACACGAAAGCGTAAAAAAATTGGCATCTTTTGACAGCATAAAAAATTTCGCATTTTTTGACCTTCTTGGCTGAAAACACCAGTAAAAGGCGCGCACGTGAAATTTCGCACACCCGAAAAATTTTCATCCGAGTCCATTTTTTCATCCCAATCATCTCATCATACATCAACAGGCACGAAAGCGTCGAAAATTTGGCATCTTTTGGCAGCGCAAAAAATTTCGCGTTTTTTAACCTTTTTGGCTGAAAACACCAGTAAAAGGCGCACGCGCGAAATTTCCCACACCCTAAAAATTTTCATCTGAGTCCATTTTTTCATCCCAATCATCTCATCAAGCATCAACAGGCACGAAAGCGTCGAAAATTTGGCATATTTTGACAGCGTAAAAAATTTCGTGTTTTTTGACCTTCTTGGCTGAAAACACCAGTAAAAGGCGCGCGCGCGAAATTTCGCACACCCAAAAAATTTTCATCCAAGTCCATTTTTTCGTCCCAATCATCTCACCATGCATCAACAGGCACGAAAGCGTCGAAAATTTGGCATATTTTGACAGCGTAAAAAATTTCGCGTTTTTTGACCTTCTTGGCTGAAAACACCAGTAAAAGGCGCGCGCGCGAAATTTCGCACCCACGGAAAATTTCATTCCGAGTCCATTTTTTCGTCCCAATCATCTCACCATGCATCAACAGGCACGAAAGCGTCGAAAATTTGGCATCTTTTGACAGCACAAAAATTTTCGTATTTTTTGACCTTCTTGGCTGAAAACACCAGTAAAAGGCGCGCGCGCGAAATTTCGCACACACGAAAAATTTCATTCCGAGTCCATTTTTTCATCCCAATCATCTCACCATGCATCAACAGGCACGAAAGCGTCGAAAATTTGGCATCTTTTGACAGCGCAAAAAATTTCGTGTTTTTTGACCTTCTTGGCTGAAAACACCATTAAAAGGCGCGCGCGCGAAATTTTGCACCCCCGAAAAATTTCGTTCCGAGTCCATTTTTTCGTCCCAATCATCTCACCATGCATCAACAGGCACGAAAGCGTAAAAAATTTGGCATCTTTTGACAGCATAAAAAATTTCGCATTTTTTGACCTTCTTGGCTGAAAACACCAGTAAAAGGCGCGCACGCGAAATTTCGCACACCCGAAAAATTTTCATCCGAGTCCATTTTTTCGTCCCAATCATCTCACCATACATCAACAGGCACGAAAGCGTCGAAAATTTGGTATCTTTTGGCAGCGCAAAAAATTTCGCGTTTTTTGACCTTTTTGGCTGAAAACACCAGTAAAAGGCGCGCGCGCGAAATTTTGCACACCCTAAAAATTTTCATCTGAGTCCATTTTTTCATCCCAATCATCTCATCAAGCAACAACAGGCACGAAAGCGTCGAAAATTTGGCATATTTTGACAGCGTAAAAAATTTCGCGTTTTTTGACCTTCTTGGCTGAAAACACCAGTAAAAGGCGCGCGCGCAAAATTTCGCACACCCGAAAAATTTTCATCCGAGTCCATTTTTTCGTCCCAATCATCTCACCATACATCAATAGGAACGAAAGCGTCGAAAATTTGGCATCTTTTGACAGCGTAAAAAATTTCGCATTTTTTTACCTTCTTGGCTGAAAACACTAGTAAAAGGCGCGCACGCGAAATTTCGCACCCCCGGAAAATTTCATTCCGAGTCCATTTTTTCGTCCCAATCATCTCACCATGCATCAACTGGCACGAAAGCGTCGAAAATTTGGCATCTTTTGACAGCGCAAAAAATTTCGCGTTTTTTGACCTTCTTGGCTGAAAACACCAGTAAAAGGCGCGTGCGCGAAATTTCGCACACCCTAAAAATTTCGTTCCGAGTCCATTTTTTCGTCCCAATCATCTCACCATGCATCAACAGGCACGAAAGCGTAAAAAATTTGGCATCTTTTGACAGCGCAAAAAATTTTGCATTTTTTGACCTTCCTAGCTGAAAACACCAGTAAAAGCGAGCGCGCGAAATTTCGCACCCCGGAAAATTTCGTTCCGAGTCCATTTTTTTCGTCCCAATCATCTCACCATGCATCAACAAACACGAAAGCGTCGAAAATTTGGCATCTTTTGACAACGCAAAAAATTTCGCGTTTTTTGACCTTCTTGGCTGAAAACACCAGTAAAAGGCGCGCGCGCGAAATTTCGCACACCCTAAAAATTTTCATCCGAGTCCATTTTTTTCGTCCCAATCATCTCACCATGTATCAACAAACACGAAAGCGTCGAAAATTTGGCATCTTTTGACAACGCAAAAAATTTCGCGTTTTTTGACCTTCTTGGCTGAAAACACCAGTAAAAGGTGCGCGCGCGAAATTTCGCACACCCTAAAAATTTTCATCCGAGTCCATTTTTTTCGTCCCAATCATCTCACCATGCATCAACAAACACGAAAGCGTCGAAAATTTGGCATCTTTTGACAACGCAAAAAATTTCGCGTTTTTTGACCTTCTTGGCTGAAAACACCAGTAAAAGGCGCGCACGCGAAATTTCGCACCCCCGGAAAATTTTCATCCGAGTCCATTTTTTCGTCCCAATCATCTCACCATGCATCAACAGGCACGAAAGCGTAAAAAATTTGCCATCTTTTGACAGCGTAAAAATTTTCGCGTTTTTTGACCTTCTTGGCTGAAAACACCAGTAAAAGGCGCGCACGCGAAATTTCGCACCCCCGGAAAATTTTCATCCGAGTCCATTTTTTCGTCCCAATCATCTCACCATGCATCAACAGGCACGAAAGCGTAAAAAATTTGCCATCTTTTGACAGCGTAAAAATTTTCGCGTTTTTTTACCATCTTGGCTGAAAACACCAGTAAAAGGCGCGCGCACGAAATTTCGCACACCCAAAAAATTTTCATCCAAGTCCATTTTTTCGTCCCAATCATCTCACCATGCATCAACAGGCACGAAAGCGTCAAAAATTTGGCATATTTTGACAGCGTAAAAAATTTCGCATTTTTTGACCTTCTTGGCTGAAAACACCAGTAAAAGGCGCGCGCGCGAAATTTCGCACCCACGGAAAATTTCATTCCGAGTCCATTTTTTCGTCCCAATCATCTCACCATGCATCAACATGCACGAAAGCGTCGAAAATTTGGCATCTTTTGACAGCGCAAAAAATTTCGTATTTTTTGACCTTCTTAGCTGAAAACACCAGTAAAAGGCGCGCGCGCGAAATTTCGCACCCCCGGAAAATTTTCATCCGAGTCCATTTTTTCGTCCCAATCATCTCACCATGCATCAACAGGCACGAAAGCGTAAAAAATTTGGCATCTTTTGACAGCATAAAAAATTTCGCATTTTTTGACCTTCTTGGCTGAAAACACCAGTAAAAGGCGCGCACGCGAAATTTCGCACACCCGAAAAATTTTCATCCGAGTCCATTTTTTCGTCCCAATCATCTCATCATACATCAACAGGCACGAAAGCGTCGAAAATTTGGCATCTTTTGGCAGCGCAAAAAATTTCGCGTTTTTTAACCTTTTTGGCTGAAAACACCAGTAAAAGGCGCACGCGCGAAATTTTGCACACCCTAAAAATTTTCATCCGAGTCCATTTTTTTCGTCCCAATCATCTCACCATGCATCAACAAACACGAAAGCGTCGAAAATTTGGCATCTTTTGACAGCGCAAAAAATTTCGTGTTTTTTGACCTTCTTGGCTGAAAACACCAGTAAAAGGCGTGCGCGCGAAATTTTGCACCCCCGAAAAATTTCGTTCCGAGTCCATTTTTTCGTCCCAATCATCTCACCATGCATCAACAGGCACGAAAGCGTAAAAAATTTGGCATCTTTTGACAGCGAAAAAAATTTTGCATTTTTTGACCTTCTTAGCTGAAAACACCAGTAAAAGCGAGCGCGCAAAATTTCGCACCCCCGGAAAATTTTCATCCGAGTCCATTTTTTCATCCCAATCATCTCATCAAGCATCAACAGGCACGAAAGCGTCGAAAATTTGGCATATTTTGACAGCGTAAAAAATTTCGTGTTTTTTGACCTTCTTGGCTGAAAACACCAGTAAAAGGCGCGCGCGCGAAATCTCGCACACCCAAAAAATTTTCATCCAAGTCCATTTTTTCGTCCCACTCATCTCACCATGCATCAACAGGCACGAAAGCGTCGAAAATTTGCCATCTTTTGACAGCGTAAAAAATTTCGCGTTTTTTGACCTTCTTGGCTGAAAACACCAGTAAAAGGCGCGCGCGCGAAATTTCGCACCCACGGAAAATTTCATTCCGAGTCCATTTTTTCATCCCAATCATCTCACCATGCATCAACAGGCACGAAAGCGTCGAAAATTTGGCATCTTTTGACAGCGCAAAAAATTTCGTGTTTTTTGACCTTCTTGGCTGAAAACACCAGTAAAAGGCGCGCACGCGAAATTTTGCACCCCCGAAAAATTTCATTACGAGTCCATTTTTTCGTCCCAATCATCTCACCATGCATCAACAGGCACGAAAGCATCGAAAATTTGGCATATTTTGACAGCGTAAAAAATTTCGCATTTTTTGACCTTCTTGGCTGAAAACACCAGTAAAAGGCGCGCGCGCGAAATTTCGTACCCACGGAAAATTTCATTCCGAGTCCATTTTTTCGTCCCAATCATCTCACCATGCATCAACAGGCACGAAAGCGTCGAAAATTTGGCATCTTTTGACAGCGCAAAAAATTTCGTGTTTTTTGACCTTCTTGGCTGAAAACACCAGTAAAAGGCGCGCGCGCGAAATTTTGCACCCGCGAAAAATTTCGTTCCGAGTCCATTTTTTCGTCCCAATCATCTCACCATGCATCAACAGGCACGAAAGCGTCAAAAATTTGGCATCTTTTGACAGCATAAAAAATTTCGCATTTTTTGACCTTCTTGGCTGAAAACACCAGTAAAAGGCGCGCACGCGAAATTTCGCACACCCGAAAAATTTTCATCCGAGTCCATTTTTTCGTCCCAATCATCTCACCATACATCAACAGGCACGAAAGCGTCGAAAATTTGGCATCTTTTGGCAGCGCAAAAAATTTCGCGTTTTTTGACCTTTTTGGCTGAAAACACCAGTAAAAGGCGCGCGCGCAAAATTTTGCACACCCTAAAAATTTTCATCCGAGTCCATTTTTTCATCCCAATCATCTCATCACGCATCAACAGGCATGAAAGCGTCGAAAATTTGGCGTATTTTGACAGCGTAAAAAATTTCGCGTTTTTTGACCTTCTTGGCTGAAAACACCAGTAAAAAGCGCGCGAACGAAATTTCGCACACCCTAAAAATTTTCATCTGATTCCATTTTTTCATCCCAATCATCTCATCAAGCATCAACAGGCACGAAAGCGTCGAAAATTTGGCATATTTTGACAGCGTAAAAAATTTCGCGTTTTTTGACCTTCTTGGCTGAAAACACCAGTAAAAGGCACGTGCGCAAAATTTCGCACCATCGGAAAATTTTGTTCCGAGTCCATTTTTTTCGTCCCAATCATCTCACCATGCTTCAACAGGCACGAAAGCGTAAAAAAATTGGCATCTTTTGACAACGCAAAAAATTTCACGTTTTTTAACCTTCATGGCTGAAAACACCAGTAAAAGTCGCGCGCACAAAATTTCGCACCCCCGGAAAATTTTCATCCTAGTCCATTTTTTCGTCCCAATCATCTCACCATGCATCAACAGACACGAAAGCGTAAAAAAATTGGCATCTTTTGACAGCATAAAAAATTTCGCATTTTTTGACCTTCTTGGCTGAAAACACCAGTAAAAGGCGCGCACGCGAAATTTCGCACACCCGAAAAATTTTCATCCGAGTCCATTTTTTCATCCCAATCATCTCATCATACATCAACAGACACGAAAGCGTCGAAAATTTGGCATCTTTTGGCAGCGCAAAAAATTTTGCGTTTTTTAACCTTTTTGGTGAAAACACCAGTAAAAGGCGCACGCGCGAAATTTCCCACACCCTAAAAATTTTCATCTGAGTCCATTTTTTCATCCCAATCATCTCATCAAGCATCAACAGGCACGAAAGCGTCGAAAATTTGGCATATTTTGACAGCGTAAAAAATTTCGTGTTTTTTGACCTTCTTGGCTGAAAACACCAGTAAAAGGCGCGCGCAGCGAAATTTCGCACACCCAAAAAATTTTCATCCAAGTCCATTTTCTCGTCCCAATCATCTCACCATGCATCAACAGGCACGAAAGCGTCGAAAATTTGGCATATTTTGACAGCGTAAAAAATTTCGCGTTTTTTGACCTTCTTGGCTGAAAACACCAGTAAAAGGCGCGCGCGCGAAATTTCGCACCCACGGAAAATTTCATTCCGAGTCCATTTTTTCGTCCCAATCATCTCACCATGCATCAACAGGCACGAAAGCGTCGAAAATATGGCATCTTTTGACAGCGCAAAAAATTTCGTGTTTTTTGACCTTCTTGGCTGAAAACACCAGTAAAAGGCGCGCGCAGCGAAATTTTGCACCCCCGAAAAATTTCGTTCCGAGTCCATTTTTTCGTCCCAATCATCACACCATGCATCAATAGGCACGAAAGCATCGAAAATTTGGCATATTTTGACAGCGTAAAAAATTTCGCGTTTTTTGACCTTCTTGGCTGAAAACACCAGTAAAAGGCGCGCGCGCGAAATTTCGTACCCACGGAAAATTTCATTCCGAGTCCATTTTTTCGTCCCAATCATCTCACCATGCATCAACAGGCACGAAAGCGTCGAAAATTTGGCATCTTTTGACAGCACAAAAAATTTCGTCTTTTTTGACCTTCTTGGCTGAAAACACCAGTAAAAGGCGCGCGCGCAAAATTTCGTACACTCGAAAAATTTTCATCCGAGTCCATTTTTTCGTCCCAATCATCTCACCATGCATCAATAGGAACGAAAGCGTCGAAAATTTGGCATCTTTTGACAGCATAAAAAATTTCGCATTTTTTTACCTTCTTGGCTGAAAACACTAGTAAAAGGCGCGCGCGCGAAATTTCGCACCCCTGGAAAATTTCGTTCCGAGTCCATTTTTTCGTCCCAATCATCTCACCATGCATCAACAGGCACGAAAGCGTCGAAAATTTGGCATCTTTTGACAGCGCAAAAAAATTCGCATTTTTTGACCTTCTTTGTTGAAAACACCAGTAAAAGGCGCGTGCGCGAAATTTCGCACACCCTAAAAATTTCGTTCCGAGTCCATTTTTTCGTCCCAATCATCTCACCATGCATCAACAGGCACGAAAGCGTCGAAAATTTGGCATCTTTTGACAGCGCAAAAAATTTCGCGTTTTTTGACCTTTTTGGCTGAAAACACCAGTAAAAGGCGCGCGCACGAAATTTCGCACACCCTAAAAATTTTCATCCGAGTCCATTTTTTCATCCCAATCATCTCATCACGCATCAACAGGCATGAAAGCGTCGAAAATTTGGCATATTTTGACAGCGTAAAAAATTTCGCGTTTTTTGACCTTCTTGGCTGAAAACACCAGTAAAAGGCGCGCGCGCAAAATTTCGCACACCCGAAAAATTTTCATCCGAGTCCATTTTTTCGTCCCAATCATCTCACCATGCATCAACAAGAACGAAAGCGTCGAAAATTTGGCATCTTTTGACAGCGTAAAATTTTTTGCATTTTTTGACCATCTTGGCTGAAAACACCAGTAAAAGGCGCGCGCGCGAAATTTCGCACACCCGAAAAATTTTCATCCGAGTCCATTTTTTCGTCCCAATCATCTCACCATGCATCAACAGGAACGAAAGCGTCGAAAATTTGGCATATTTTGACAGCGTAAAAAATTTCGCGTTTTTTGACTATCTTGGCTGAAAACACCAGTAAAAGGCGCGCGCGCGAAATTTTGCACACCCTAAAAATTTTCATCCGAGTCCATTTTTTCGTCCCAATCATCTCACCATGCATTAACAGGAACAAAAGCGTAAAAAATTTCGCATTTTTTTACCTTCTTGACTGAAAACACTAGTAAAAGGCGCGCACGCGAAATTTCGCACCCCCGGAATATTTCATTCCGAGTCAATTTTTCCGTCCCAATCATCTCACCATGCATCAACAGGCACGAAAGCGTCGAAAATTTGGCATCTTTTGACAGCGCAAAAAATTTCGCGTTTTTTGACCTTCTTGGCTGAAAACACCAGTAAAAGGGGCGTGCGCGAAATTTCGCAAACCCTAAAAATTTTCAACCGAGTCCATTTTTTCATCCCAATCATCTCATCAAGCATCAACAGGCACGAAAGCGTCGAAAATTTGGCATCTTTTGACAGCGTAAAAAATTTTGCGTTTTTTTACCTTCTTGGCTGAAAACACCAGTAAAAGGCGCGCACGCGAAATTTCGCACCCCCGGAAAATTTTCATCCGAGTCCATTTTTTCGTCCCAATCATCTGACCATGCATCAACAGGCACGAAAGCGTCGAAAATTTGGCATATTTTGACAGCGTAAAAAATTTCGCATTTTTTGACCTTCTCGGCTGAAAACACCAGTAAAAGGCGCGCGCGCGAAATTTCGCACCCCCGGAAAATTTTCATCCGAGTCCATTTTTTCGTCCCAATCATCTCACCATGCATCAACAGGCACGAAAGCGTAAAAAATTTGGCATCTTTTGACAGCATAAAAAATTTCGCATTTTTTGACCTTCTTGGCTGAAAACACCAGTAAAAGGGGCGTGCGCGAAATTTCGCAAACCCTAAAAATTTTCAACCGAGTCCATTTTTTCGTCCCAATCATCTCATCATACATCAACAGGCACGAAAGCGTGGAAAATTTGGCATCTTTTGGCAGCGCAAAAAATTTCGCGTTTTTTAACCTTTTTGGCTGAAAACACCAGTAAAAGGCGCACGCGCGAAATTTCCCACACCCTAAAAATTTTCATCCGAGTCCATTTTTTTCGTCCCAATCATCTCACCATGTATCAACAAACACGAAAGCGTCGAAAATTTGGCATCTTTTGACAACGCAAAAAATTTCGCGTTTTTTGACCTTCTTGGCTGACAACACCAGTAAAAGGCGCGCGCGCGAAATTTCGCACACCCTAAAAATTTTCAACCGAGTCCATTTTTTTCGTCCCAATCATCTCACCATGCATCAACAAACACGAAAGCGTCGAAAATTTGGCATCTTTTGACAGAGCAAAAAATTTCGCGTTTTTTGACCTTCTTGGCTGAAAACACCAGTAAAAGGCGCGCACGCGAAATTTCGCACCCGCGGAAAATTTTCATCCGAGTCCATTTTTTCGTCCCAATCATATCACCATGCATCAACAGGCACGAAAGCGTAAAAAATTTGCCATCTTTTGACAGCGTAAAAATTTTCGCGTTTTTGACCATCTTGGCTGAAAACACCAGTAAAAGGCGCGCTCACGAAATTTCGCACACCCAAAAAATTTTCATCCGAGTCCATTTTTTCGTCCCAATCATCTCACCATGCATCAACAGGCACGAAAGCGTCGAAAATTTGGCATATTTTGACAGCGTAAAAAATTTCGCGTTTTTTGACCTTCTTGGCTGAAAACACCAGTAAAAGGCGCGCGCGCGAAATTTCGCACCCACGGAAAATTTCGTTCCGAGTCCATTTTTTCGTCCCAATCATCTCACCATGCATCAACAGGCACGAAAGCGTAAAAAATTTGGCATCTTTTGACAGCATAAAAAATTTCGCATTTTTTGACCTTCTTGGCTGAAAACACCAGTAAAAGGCGCGCACGCGAAATTTCGCACACCCAAAAAATTTTCATCCGAGTCCATTTTTTCGTCCCAATCATCTCACCATACATCAACAGGCACGAAAGCGTCGAAAATTTGGCATCTTTTGGCAGCGCAAAAAATTTTGCGTTTTTTGACCTTTTTGGCTGAAAACACCAGTAAAAGGCGCGCGCGCGAAATTTTGCACACCCTAAAAATTTTCATCTGAGTCCATTTTTTCATCCCAATCATCTCATCACGCATCAACAGGCATGAAAGCGTCGAAAATTTGGCGTATTTTGACAGCGTAAAAAATTTCGCGTTTTTTGACCTTCTTGGCTGAAAACACTAGTAAAAAGCGCGCGCGCGAAATTTCGCACACCCTAAAAATTTTCATCTGATTCCATTTTTTCATCCCAATCATCTCATCAAGCATCAACAGGCACGAAAGCGTCGAAAATTTGGCATATTTTGACAGCGTAAAAAATTTCGCGTTTTTTGACCTTCTTGGCTGAAAACACCAGTAAAAGGCGCGCGCGCAAAATTTCGCACACTCGAAAAATTTTCATCCGAGTCCATTTTTTCGTCCCAATCATCTCACCATGCATCAATAGGAACGAAAGCGTCGAAAATTTGGCATCTTTTGACAGCGTAAAAAATTTCGCATTTTTTTACCTTCTTGGCTGAAAACACTAGTAAAAGGCGCGCACGCGAAATTTTCCACCCCTGGAAAATTTCATTCCGAGTCCATTTTTTCGTCCCAATCATCTCACCATGCATCAACAGGCACGAAAGCGTCGAAAATTTGGCATCTTTTGACAGCGCAAAAAATTTCGCATTTTTTGACCTGCGCGTGCGCGAAATTTCGCACACCCTAAAAATTTCGTTCCGAGTCCATTTTTTCGTCCCAATCATCTCACCATGCATCAACAGGCACGAAAGCGTAAAAAATTTGGCATCTTTTGACAGCGCAAAAAATTTTGCATTTTTTGACCTTCTTAGCTGAAAACACCAGTAAAAGCGAGCGCGCGAAATTTCGCACCCCGGAAAATTTCGTTCCGAGTCCATTTTTTTCGTCCCAATCATCTCACCATGCATCAACAAACACGAAAGCGTCGAAAATTTGGCATCTTTTGACAACGCAAAAAATTTCGCGTTTTTTGACCTTTTTGGCTGAAAACACCAGTAAAAGGCGCGCGCGCGAAATTTCGCACACCCTAAAAATTTTCATCCGAGTCCATTTTTTTCGTCCCAATCATCTCACCATGCATCAACAAACACGAAAGCGTCGAAAATTTGGCATCTTTTGACAACGCAAAAAATTTCGCATTTTTTGACCTTCTTGGCTGAAAACATCAGTAAAAGGCGCGCGCGCGCGAAATTTCGCACACCCTAAAAATTTTCATCCGAGTCCATTTTTTTCGTCCCAATCATCTCACCATGCATCAACAAACACGAAAGCGTCGAAAATTTGGCATTTTTTGACAGCGCAAAAAATTTTGCATTTTTTGACCTTCTTGGCTGAAAACACCAGTAAAAGGCACGCACACGAAATTTCGCACCCCCGAAAAATTTCGTTCCGAGTCCATTTTTTCGTCCCAATCATCTCACCATGCATCAACAGGCACGAAAGCGTCGAAAATTTGGCATATTTTGACAGCGTAAAAAATTTCGCGTTTTTTGACCTTCTTGTCTGAAAACACCAGTAAAAGGCGCGCACGCGAAATTTCGCACCCCCGGAAAATTTTCATCCGAGTCCATTTTTTCGTCCCAATCATCTCACCATGCATCAACAGGCACGAAAGCGTAAAAAATTTGCCATCTTTTGACAGCGTAAAAATTTTCGCGTTTTTTGACCATCTTGGCTGAAAACACCAGTAAAAGGCGCGCGCGCGAAATTTCGCACACCCAAAAAATTTTCATCCAAGTCCATTTTTTCGTCCCAATCATCTCACCATGCATCAACAGGCACGAAAGCGTCGAAAATTTGGCATATTTTGGCAACGTAAAAAATTTCGCGTTTTTTGACCTTCTTGGCTGAAAACACCAGTAAAAGGCGCGTGCGCGAAATTTCGCACACCCTAAAAATTTCGTTCCGAGTCCATTTTTTCGTCCCAATCATCTCACCATGCATCAACAGGCACGAAAGCGTAAAAAATTTGGCATCTTTTGACAGCGCAAAAAATTTTGCATTTTTTGACCTTCTTAGCTGAAAACACCAGTAAAAGCGAGCGCGCGAAATTTCGCACCCCCGGAAAATTTTCATCCGAGTCCATTTTTTTGTCCCAATCATCTCACCATGCATCAACATGCACGAAAGCGTCGAAAATTTGGCATCTTTTGACAGCGCAAAAAATTTCGTATTTTTTGACCTTCTTGGCTGAAAACACCAGTAAAAGGCGCGCGCGCGAAATTTCGCACCCCCGAAAAATTTTCATCCGAGTCCATTTTTTCGTCCCAATCATCTCACCATGCATCAACAGGCACGAAAGCGTAAAAAATTTGGCATCTTTTGACAGCATAAAGAATTTCGCATTTTTTGACCTTCTTGGCTGAAAACACCAGTAAAAGGCGCGCACGCGAAATTTCGCACACCCGAAAAATTTTCATCCGAGTCCATTTTTTCGTCCCAATCATCTCATCATACATCAACAGGCACGAAAGCGTCGAAAATTTGGCATCTTTTGGCAGCGCAAAAAATTTCGCCTTTTTTGACCTTTTTGGCTGAAAACACCAGTTAAAGGCGCGCGCTGCGAAATTTTGCACCCCCGAAAAATTTCGTTCCGAGTCCATTTTTTCGTCCCAATCATCTCACCATGCATCAACAGGCACGAAAGCGTAAAAAATTTAGCATCTTTTGACAGCGCAAAAAATTTTGCATTTTTTGACCTTCTTAGCTGAAAACACCAGTAAAAGCGAGCGCGCGAAATTTCGCACCCCGGAAAATTTCATTCCGAGTCCATTTTTTTCGTCCCAATCATCTCACCATGCATCAACAAACACGAAAGCGTCGAAAATTTGGCATCTTTTGACAACGCAAAAAATTTCGCGTTTTTTGACCTTCTTGGCTGAAAACACCAGTAAAAGGCGCGCGCTGCGAAATTTCGCACACCCTAAAAATTTTCATCCGAGTCCATTTTTTCGTCCCAATCATCTCACCATGCATCAACAAACACGAAAGCGTCAAAAATTTGGCATCTTTTGACAACGCAAAAAATTTCGCATTTTTTGACCTTCTTGGCTGAAAACATCAGTAAAAGGCGCGCGCGCGAAATTTCGCACACCCTAAAAATTTTCATCCGAGTCCATTTTTTTCGTCCCAATCATCTCACCATGCATCAACAAACACGAAAGCGTCGAAAATTTGGCATCTTTTGATAGCGCAAAAAATTTCGCGTTTTTTGACCTTCTTGGCTGAAAACACCAGTAAAAGGCGCGCACACGAAATTTCGCACCCCCGAAAAATTTTGTTCCGAGTCCATTTTTTCGTCCCAATCATCTCACCATGCATCAACAGGCACGAATGCGTCGAAAATTTGGCATATTTTGACAGCGTAAAAAATTTCGCGTTTTTTGACCTTCTTGGCTGAAAACACCAGTAAAAGGCACGCGCGCAAAATTTCGCACCATCGGAAAATTTTGTTCCGAGTCCATTTTTTTCGTCCCAATCATCTCACCATGCATCAACAAACACGAAAGCGTCGAAAATTTGGCATCTTTTGACAGCGCAAAAAATTTCGCATTTTTTGACCATCTTGGCTGAAAACACCAGTAAAAGGCGCGCGCGCGAAATTTTGCACCCCCGAAAAATTTCGTTCCGAGTCCATTTTTTCGTCCCAATCATCTCACCATGCATCAACAGGCACGAAAGCGTCGAAAATTTAGCATATTTTGACAGCGTAAAAAATTTCGCGTTTTTTGACCTTCTTGGCTGAAAACACCAGTAAAAGGCGCGCACGCGAAATTTCGCACCCCCGGAAAATTTTCATCCGAGTCCATTTTTTCGTCCCAATCATCTCACCATGCATCAACAGGCACGAAAGTGTAAAAAATTTGCCATCTTTTGACAGCGTAAAAATTTTCGCGTTTTTTGACCATCTTGGCTGAAAACACCAGTAAAAGGCGCGCGCGCGAAATTTCGCACACCCAAAAAATTTTCATCCAAGTCCATTTTTTCGTTCCAATCATCTCACCATGCATCAACAGGCACGAAAGCGTCGAAAATTTGGCATATTTTGACAGCGTAAAAAATTTCGCGTTTTTTGACCTTCTTGGCTGAAAACACCAGTAAAAGGCGCGCTGCGCGAAATTTCGCACCCACGGAAAATTTCATTCCGAGTCCATTTTTTCGCCCCAATCATCTCACCATGCATCAACAGGCACGAAAGCGTCGAAAATTTGGCATCTTTTGACAACGCAAAAAATTTCGCGTTTTTTGACCTTCTTGGCTGAAAACACCAGTAAAAGGCGCGCGCGCGAAATTTCGCACACCCTAAAAATTTTCATCCGAGTCCATTTTTTTCGTCCCAATCATCTCACCATGCATCAACAAACACGAAAGCGTCGAAAATTTGGCATCTTTTGACAGCGCAAAAAATTTTGCATTTTTTGACCTTCTTAGCTGAAAACACCAGTAAAAGCGAAGCGCGCGAAATTTTGCACCCCCGGAAAATTTTCATCCGAGTCCATTTTTTTGTCCCAATCATCTCACCATGCATCAACATGCACGAAAGCGTCGAAAATTTGGCATCTTTTGACAGCGCAAAAAATTTCGTATTTTTTGACCTTCTTGGCTGAAAACACCAGTAAAAGGCGCGCGCGCGAAATTTCGCACCCCCGAAAAATTTTCATCCGAGTCCATTTTTTCGTCCCAATCATCTCACAATGCATCAACAGGCACGAAAGCGTAAAAAATTTGGCATCTTTTGACAGCATAAAAAATTTCGCATTTTTTGACCTTCTTGGCTGAAAACACCAGTAAAAGGCGCGCACGCGAAATTTCGCACACCCGAAAAATTTTCATCCGAGTCCATTTTTTCGTCCCAATCATCTCATCATACATCAACAGGCACGAAAGCGTCGAAAATTTGGCATCTTTTGGCAGCGCAAAAAATTTTGCGTTTTTTGACCTTTTTGGCTGAAAACACCAGTAAAAGGCGCACGCGCGAAATTTCCAACACCCTAAAAATTTTCATCTGAGTCCATTTTTTCATCCCAATCATCTCAACAAGCATCAACAGGCACGAAAGCGTCAAAAATTTGGCATATTTTGACAGCGTAAAAAATTTCGTGTTTTTTGACCTTCTTGGCTGAAAACACCTGTTAAAGGCGCGCGCGCGAAATTTTGCACCCCCGAAAAATTTCGTTCCGAGTCCATTTTTTCGTCCCAATCATCTCACCATGCATCAACAGGCACGGAAGCGTAAAAAATTTGGCATCTTTTGACAGCGCAAAAAAATTTGTATTTTTTGACCTTCTTAGCTGAAAACACCAGTAAAAGCGAGCGCTGCGAAATTTCGCACCCCGGAAAATTTCATTCCGAGTCCATTTTTTTCGTCCCAATCATCTCACCATGCATCAACAAACACGAAAGCGTCGAAAATTTGGCATCTTTTGACAACGCAAAAAATTTCGCGTTTTTTGACCTTCTTGGCTGAAAACACCAGTAAAAGGCGCGCGCGCGAAATTTCGCACACCCTAAAAATTTTCATCCGAGTCCATTTTTTTCGTCCCAATCATCTCACCATGCATCAACAAACACGAAAGCGTCGAAAATTTGGCATCTTTTGACAACGCAAAAAATTTCGCATTTTTTGACCTTCTTGGCTGAAAACATCAGTAAAAGGCGCGCGCGCGAAATTTCGCACACCCTAAAAATTTTCATCCGAGTCCATTTTTTTCGTCCCAATCATCTCACCATGCATCAACAAACACGAAAGCGTCGAAAATTTGGCATCTTTTGACAGCGCAAAAAATTTCGCGTTTTTTGACCTTCTTGACTGAAAACACCAGTAAAAGGCGCGCACACGAAATTTCGCACCCTCGAAAAATTTCGTTCCGAGTCCATTTTTTCGTCCCAATCATCTCACCATGCATCAACAGGCACGAAAGCGTCGAAAATTTGGCATATTTTGACAGCGTAAAAAATTTCGCGTTTTTTGACCTTCTTGGCTGAAAACACCAGTAAAAGGCACGCGCGCAAAATTTCGCACCATCGGAAAATTTTGTTCCGAGTCCATTTTTTTCGTCCTAATCATCTCACCATGCATCAACAAACACGAAAGCGTCAAAAATTTGGCATCTTTTGACAGCGCAAAAAATTTTGCGTTTTTTGAGCATCTTGGCTGAAAACACCAGTAAAAGGCGCGCGCGAAATTTTGCACCCCCGAAAAATTTCGTTCCGAGTCCATTTTTTCGTCCCAATCATCTCACCATGCATCAACAGGCATGAAAGCGTAAAAAATTTGGCATCTTTTGACAGCGCAAAAAATTTTGCATTTTTTGACCTTCTTAGCTGAAAACACCAGTAAAAGCGAGCGCGCGAAATTTCGCACCCCCGAAAAATTTTCATCCGAGTCCATTTTTTTGTCCCAATCATCTCACCATGCATCAATATGCACGAAAGCGTCGAAAATTTGGCATCTTTTGACAGCGCAAAAAATTTCGTATTTTTTGACCTTCTTGGCTGAAAACACCAGTAAAAGGCGCGCGCGCGAAATTTCGCACCCCCGGAAAATTTTCATCCGAGTCCATTTTTTCGTCCCAATCATCTCACCATGCATCAACAGGCACGAAAGCGTAAAAAATTTGGCATCTTTTGATAGCATAAAAAATTTCGCATTTTTTGACCTTGGCTGAAAACACCAGTAAAAGCGAGCGCGCGAAATTTCGCACCCCCGGAAAATTTTCATCCGAGTCCATTTTTTCGTCCCAATCATCTCATCATACATCAACAGGCACGAAAGCGTCGAAAATTTGGCATCTTTTGGCAGTGCAAAAAATTTCGCGTTTTTTGACCTTTTTGGCTGAAAACACCAGTAAAAGACGTACGCGCGAAATTTCCCACACCCTAAAAATTTTCATCTGAGTCCATTTTTTCATCCCAATCATCTCATCAAGCATCAACAGGCACGAAAGCGTCGAAAATTTGGCATATTTTGACAGCGTAAAAAATTTCGTATTTTTTGACCTTCTTGGCTGAAAACACCAGTTAAAGGCGCGCGCGCTAAATTTTGCACCCCCGAAAAATTTCGTTCCGAATCCATTTTTTCGTCCCAATCATCTCACCATGCATCAACAAACACGAAAGCGTCGAAAATTTGGCATCTTTTGACAGCGCAAAAAATTTCGCGTTTTTTGACCTTCTTGGCTGAAAACACCAGTAAAAGGCGCGCACGCGAAATTTCGCACCCCCGAAAAATTTTCATCCGAGTCCATTTTTTCGTCCCAATCATCTCACCATGCATCAACAGGCACGAAAGCGTAAAAAATTTGCCATCTTTTGACAGCGTAAAAATTTTCGCGTTTTTTGACCATCTTGGCTGAAAACACCAGTAAAAGGCGCGCGCGCGAAATTTCGCACACCCAAAAAATTTTCATCCAAGTCCATTTTTTCGTCCCAATCATCTCACCATGCATCAACAGGCACGAAAGCGTCGAAAATTTGGCATATTTTGACAGCGTAAAAAATTTCGCGTTTTTTGACCATCTTGGCTGAAAACACCAGTAAAAGGCGCACGCGCGAAATTTCCCACACCCTAAAAATTTTCATCTGAGTCCATTTTTTTATCCCAATCATCTCATCAAGCATCAACAGGCACGAAAGCGCCGAAAATTTGGCATATTTTGACAGCGTAAAAAATTTCGTATTTTTTGACCTTCTTGGCTGAAAACACCAGTTAAAGGCGCGCGCGCTAAATTTTGCACCCCCGAAAAATTTCGTTCCGAGTCCATTTTTTCGTCCCAATCATCTCACCATGCATCAACAAACACGAAAGCGTCGAAAATTTGGCATCTTTTGACAGCGCAAAAAATTTCGCGTTTTTTGACCTTCTTGGCTGAAAACACCAGTAAAAGGCGCGCACGCGAAATTTTGCACCCCCGAAAAATTTTCATCCGAGTCCATTTTTTCGTCCCAATCATCTCACCATGCATCAACAGGCACGAAAGCGTAAAAAATTTGCCATCTTTTGACAGTGTAAAAATTTTCGCGTTTTTTGACCATCTTGGCTGAAAACACCAGTAAAAGGCGCGCTGCGCGAAATTTCGCACACCCAAAAAATTTTCATCCAAGTCCATTTTTTTGTCCCAATCATCTCACCATGCATCAACAGGCACGAAAGCGTCGAAAATTTGGCATATTTTGACAGCGTAAAAAATTTCGCGTTTTTTGACCTTCTTGGCTGAAAACACCAGTAAAAGGCGCGCGCAGCGAAATTTCGCACCCACGGAAAATTTCATTCCGAGTCCATTTTTTCGTCCCAATCATCTCACCATGCATCAACAGGCACGAAAGCGTCGAAAATTTGGCATCTTTTGACAGCGCAAAAAATTTCGTGTTTTTTGACCTTCTTGGCTGAAAACACCAGTAAAAGACGTGCGCGCGAAATTTTGCACCCCCGAAAAATTTCGTTCCGAGTCCATTTTTTCGTCCCAATCATCTCACCATGCATCAACAGGCACGAAAGCATCGAAAATTTGGCATATTTTGACAGCGTAAGAAATTTCGCGTTTTTTGACCTTCTTGGCTGAAAACACCAGTAAAAGGCGCGCGCGCGAAATTTCGCACCCACGGAAAATTTCATTCCGAGTCCATTTTTTCGTCCCAATCATCTCACCATGCATCAACAGGCACGAAAGCGTCGAAAATTTGGCATCTTTTGACAGCGCAAAAAATTTCGTGTTTTTTGACCTTCTTGGCTGAAAACACCAGTAAAAGGCGCGCGCAGCGAAATTTTGCACCCCCGAAAAATTTCGTTCCGAGTCCATTTTTTCGTCCCAATCATCTCACCATGCATCAACAGGCACGAAAGCGTCAAAAATTTGGCATCTTTTGACAGCATAAAAAATTTCGCATTTTTTGACCTTCTTGGCTGAAAACACCAGTAAAAGGCGCACACGCGAAATTTCGCACACCGAAAAATTTTCATCCGAGTCCATTTTTTCGTCCCAATCATCTTACCATGCATCAACAGGCACGAAAGCGTCGAAAATTTGGCATATTTTGACAGCGTAAAAAATTTCGCGTTTTTTGACCTTCTTGGCTGAAAACACCAGTAAAAGGCGCGCGCGTGAAATTTCGCACCCACGGAAAATTTCATTCCGAGTCCATTTTTTCGTCCCAATCATCTCACCATGCATCAACAGGCACGAAAGCGTCGAAAATTTGGCATCTTTTGACAGCGCAAAAAATTTCGTGTTTTTTGACCTTCTTGGCTGAAAACACCAGTAAAAGACGCGCGCAGCGAAATTTTGCACCCCCGAAAAATTTCGTTCCGAGTCCATTTTTTCGTCCCAATCATCTCACCATGCATCAACAGGCACGAAAGCATCGAAAATTTGGCATATTTTGACAGCGTAAAAAATTTCGCGTTTTTTGACCTTCTTGGCTGAAAACACCAGTAAAAGGCGCGCGCGCGAAATTTCGCACCCACGGAAAATTTCATTCCGAGTCCATTTTTTCGTCCCAATCATCTCACCATGCATCAACAGGCACGAAAGCGTCGAAAATTTGGCATCTTTTGACAGCGCAAAAAATTTCGTGTTTTTTGACCTTCTTGGCTGAAAACACCAGTAAAAGGCGCGCGCAGCGAAATTTTGCACCCCCGAAAAATTTCGTTCCGAGTCCATTTTTTCGTCCCAATCATCTCACCATGCATCAACAGGCACGAAAGCGTCAAAAATTTGGCATCTTTTGACAGCATAAAAAATTTCGCATTTTTTGACCTTCTTGGCTGAAAACACCAGTAAAAGGCGCGCACGCAAAATTTCGCACACCCGAAAAATTTTCATCCGAGTCCATTTTTTCGTCCCAATCATCTCACCATACATCAACAGGCACGAAAGCGTCGAAAATTTGGCATCTTTTGGCAGCGCAAAAAATTTCGCGTTTTTTGACCTTTTTGGCTGAAATCACCAGTAAAAGGCGCGCGCGCGAAATTTTGCACACCCTAAAAATTTTCATCTGAGTCCATTTTTTCATCCCAATCATCTCATCAAGCATCAACAGGCACGAAAGCGTCGAAAATTTGGCATATTTTGATAGCGTAAAAAATTTCGCATTTTTTGACCTTCTTGGCTGAAAACACCAGTAAAAGGCGCGCGCGCAAAATTTCGCACACCCGAAAAATTTTCATCCGAGTCCATTTTTTCGTCCCAATCATCTCACCATGCATCAATAGGAACGAAAGCGTCGAAAATTTGGCATCTTTTGACAGCGTAAAAAATTTCGCATTTTTTTACCTTCTTGGCTGAAAACACTAGTAAAAGGCGCGCACGCGAAATTTCGCACCCCCGGAAAATTTCGTTCCGAGTCCATTTTTTTCGTCCCAATCATCTCACCATGCATCAACAAACACGAAAGCGTCGAAAATTTGGCATCTTTTGACAACGCAAAAAATTTCGCGTTTTTTGACCTTCTTGGCTGAAAACACCAGTAAAACGCGCGCACGCGAAATTTCGCACCCCCGGAAAATTTTCATCCGAGTCCATTTTTTCGTCCCAATCATCTCACCATGCATCAACAGGCACGAAAGCGTCGAAAATTTAGCATATTTTGACAGCGTAAAAAATTTCGCGTTTTTTGACCTTCTTGGCTGAAAACACCAGTAAAAGGCGCGCACGCGAAATTTCGCACCCCCGGAAAATTTTCATCCGAGTCCATTTTTTCGTCCCAATCATCTCACCATGCATCAACAGGCACGAAAGCGTCGAAAATTTGGCATATTTTGACAGCGTAAAAAATTTCGCGTTTTTTGACCTTCTTGGCTGAAAACACCAGAAAAAGGCGCGCTTGCGAAATTTCGCACACCCTAAAAATTTTCATCCGAGTCCATTTTTTCGTCCCAATCATCTCACCATGCATCAACAGGCACGAAAGCGTAAAAAATTTGGCATATTTTGACAGCGTAAAAAATTTCGCATTTTTTGACCTTCATGGCTGAAAACACCAGTAAAAGGCGCGCGCAGCGAAATTTCGCACCCCCGGAAAATTTCATTCCGAGTCCATTTTTTCGTCCCAATCATCTCACCATGCATCAACTGGCACGAAAGCGTCGAAAATTTGGCATCTTTTGACAGCGCAAAAAATTTCGTGTTTTTTGACCTTCTTGGCTGAAAACACCAGTAAAAGGCGCGCGCGCGAAATTTTGCACCCCCGAAAAATTTCGTTCCGAGTCCATTTTTTCGTCCCAATCATCTCACCATGCATCAACAGGCACGAAAGCGTCAAAAATTTGGCATCTTTTGACAGCGCAAAAAATTTTGCATTTTTTGACCTTCTTAGCTGAAAACACCAGTAAAAGCGAGCGCGCGAAATTTCGCACCCCGGAAAATTTCGTTCCGAGTCCATTTTTTTTGTCCCAATCATCTCACCATGCATCAACAGGCATGAAAGCGTCGAAAATTTGGCATCTTTTGACAGCGCAAAAAATTTCGTGTTTTTTGACCTTCTTGGCTGAAAACACCAGTAAAAGGCGCGCGCGCGAAATTTTGCACCCCCGGAAAATTTCGTTCCGAGTCTATTTTTTCGTCCCAATCATCTCACCATGCATCAACATGCACGAAAGCGTAAAAAATTTGGCATCTTTTGACAGCGCAAAAAATTTTGCATTTTTTGACCTTCTTAGCTGAAAACACCAGTAAAAGGCGCGCGCGCGAAAATTCGCACACCCGAAAAATTTTCATCCGAGTCCATTTTTTCATCCCAATCATCTCACCATGCATCAACAGGCACGAAAGCGTCGAAAATTTGGCATCTTTTGACAACGCAAAAAATTTTGCGTTTTTTGACCTTCTTGGCTGAAAACACCGGTAAAAGCGAGCATGCGAAATTTCGCACCCCCGGAAAATTTCGTTCCGAGTCCATTTTTTCGTCCCAATCATCTCACCATGCATCAACAAACACGAAAGTGTCGAAAATTTGGCATCTTTTGACAGCGCAAAAAATTTCGCGTTTTTTGACCTTCTTGGCTGAAAACACCAGTAAAAGGCGCGCACGCGAAATTTCGCACACCCTAAAAATTTTCATCCGAGTCCATTTTTTCGTCCCAATCATCTCACCATGCATCAACAAACACGAAAGTGTCTAAAATTTGGCATCTTTTGACAGCGTAAAAAATTTCGCATTTTTTGACCATCTTGGCTGAAAACACCAGTAAAAGGCACGAGCGCGAAATTTCGCACACCCGAAAAATTTTCATCCGAGTCCATTTTTTCGTCCCAATCATCTCACCATGCATCAACAGGCACGAAAGCGTCGAAGATTTAGCATATTTTGACAGCGTAAAAAATTTCGCGTTTTTTGACCTTCTTGGCTGAAAACACCAGTAAAAGGCGCGCGCGAGAAATTTCGCACACCCTAAAAATTTTCATCCGAGACCATTTTTTCGCCCCAATCATCTCACCATGCATCAACAGGCACGAAAGCGTCGAAAATTTGGCATATTTTGACAGCGTAAAAAATTTCACGTTTTTTTACCTTCGTAGTTGAAAACACCAATAAAAGGCGCGCACGCGAAATTTCGCACCCCCGAAAAATTTCGTTCCTAGTCCATTTTTTCGTCCCAATCATCTCACCATGCATCAACAGGCACGAAAGCGTCGAAAATTTGGCATCTTTTGACAGCGCAAAAAATTTCGCATTTTTTGACCTTTTTGGCTGAAAACACCAGTAAAAGGCGCGCGCGCGCGAAATTTCGCACACCCTAAAAATTTTCATCCGAGTCCATTTTTTCATCCCAATCATCTCACCACGCATTAACAGGCATGAAAGCGTCGAAAATTGGCATATTTTGACAGCGTAAAAAATTTCTCGTTTTTTGACCTTCTTGGCTGAAAACACCAGTAAAAGGCGCGCGCGCGAAATTTCGCACACCCGAAAAATTTTCATCTGAGTCCATTTTTTCGTCCCAATGATCTCACCATGCATCAACAGGAACGAAAGCGTCGAAAATTTGGCATCTTTTGACAGCGTAAAAAATTTTGCGTTTTTTGACCATCTTGGCTGAAAACACCAGTAAAAGGCGCGCGCGCAAAATTTCGCACACCCTAAAAATTTTCATCCGAGTCCTTTTTTTCGTCCCAATCATCTCACCATGCATCAACAGGAACGAAAGCGTAAAAAATTTGGCATCTTTTGACAGCGTAAAAAATTTCGCGTTTTTTTGACTATCCTGGCTGAAAACACCAGTAAAAGGCGCGCGCACGAAATTTCGTACCCCCGGAAAATTTCGTTCCGAGTCCATTTTTTCGTCCCAATCATCTCACCATGCATCAACTGGCACGAAAGCGTCGAAAATTTGGCATCTTTTGATAGCGCAAAAAATTTCGCGTTTATTGACCTTCTTGGCTGAAAACACCAGTAAAAGGCGCGCGCGCGAAATTTTGCACCCCCAGAA
Organism: Pontederia crassipes; assembly: GCA_030549335.1. Lineage (NCBI taxonomy): Eukaryota > Viridiplantae > Streptophyta > Magnoliopsida > Commelinales > Pontederiaceae > Pontederia > Pontederia crassipes. The sequence goes on along the minus strand of JAUKPH010000020.1, from coordinate 8,961,878 downwards.
AATTTTCATCCGAGTCCATTTTTTCGTCCCAATCATCTCACCATGCATCAACAGGAATGAAAGCGTCGAAAATTTGGCATCTTTTGACAGCGTAAAAATATTTGCATTTTTTGACCTTCTTGGCTGAAAACACCAGTAAAAGGCGCGCGCAGCGAAATTTCGCACCCCCAGAAAATTTTATTCCGAGTCCATTTTTTCGTCCCAATCATCTCACAATGCATCAACAGGCACGAAAGCATCGAAAATTTGGCATCTTTTGACAGCGCAAAAAATTTCACGATTTTTTGACCTTCTTGGCTGAAAACAACAGTAAAAGGCGCGCGTGCGAAATTTCGCACCACCGGAAAATTTTGTTCCGAGTCCATTTTTCATCCCAATCATTTCACCATGCATCAACAGGCACGAAAGCGTCGAAAATTTAGCATCTTTTGACAGCGTAAAAAATTTTGCATTTTTTGACCTTCTTGGCTGAAAACACCAGTATAAGGCGCTTGCGGGAAATTTCGCACCCCCGAAAAATTTTCATCCGAGTCCATTTTTTCGTCCCAATCATCTCACCATGCATCAACATGAACGAAAGCGTTGAAAATTTGGCATATTTTGACAGCGTAAAAAATTTCGCGTTTTTTGACCTTCTTAGCTGAAAACACCAGTAAAAGGCACGCGCGCGAAATTTCGTACCCCCGGAAAATTTCGTTCCGAGTCCATTTTTTCGTCCCAATCATCTCACCATGCATCAACTGGCACGAAAGCGTCGAAAATTTGGCATCTTTTGATAGCGCAAAAAATTTCGCGTTTATTGACCTTCTTGGCTGAAAACACCAGTAAAAGGCGCGCGCGCGAAATTTTGCACCCCCAGAAAATTTTCATCCGAGTCCATTTTTTCGTCCCAATCATCTCACCATGCATCAACAGGAATGAAAGCGTCGAAAATTTGGCATCTTTTGACAGCGTAAAAATATTTGCATTTTTTGACCTTCTTGGCTGAAAACACCAGTAAAAGGCGCGCGCTGCGAAATTTCGCACCCCCGGAAAATTTTCATCCGAGTCCATTTTTTCGTCCCAATCATCTCACCATGCATCAACAGGCACGAAAGCGTCGAAAATTTGGCATCTTTTGACAACGCAAAAAATTTCGCATTTTTTGACCTTCTTGGTTGAAAACACCAGTAAAAGGCGCGCGCGCGAAATTTCGCACACCCGAAAAATTTTGATCCGAGTCCATTTTTTCGTCCCAATCATCTCACCATGCATCAACATGCTCGAAAGCGTCGAAAATTTGGCATCTTTTGACAGCGTAAAAAATTTTGCATTTTTTTGACCTTCTTAGCTGAAAACACCAGTAAAAGGCGTGCGCGCGAAATTTCGCACCCCCGAAAAATTTTATTCCGAGTCCATTTTTTCGTCCCAATCATCTCACCATGCATCAACAGGAACGAAAGCGTCGAAAATTTGGCATCTTTTGACAGCGTAAATTTTTTTGCATTTTTTGACCTTCTTGGCTGAAAACACCAGTAAAAGACGCGTGCGCGAAATTTCGCACCCCCGGAAAATTTCGTTCCGAGTCCATTTTTTCGTCCCAATCATCTCACCATGCATCAACTGGCATGAAAGCGTAAAAAATTTGGCACCTTTTGACAGCGCAAAAAATTTCGCATATTTTGACCTTTTTGGCTGAAAACACCAGTAAAAGGCGCGCGCGCGAAATTTCGCACCCCCGAAAAATTTTCATCCGAGTCCATTTTTTTTCCCAATCATCTCACCATGCATCAACAGGCACAAAAGCGTCGAAAATTTGGCATCTTTTGACAGCGTAAATTTTTTTTGCATTTTTTGACCTTCTTGGCTGAAAACACCAGTAAAAGACTCGTGCGCGAAATTTCGCACCCCCGGAAAATTTCGTTCCGAGTCCATTTTTTCGTCCCAATCATCTCACCATGCATCAACTGGCACGAAAGCGTCAAAAATTTGGCACCTTTTGACAGCGCAAAAAATTTCGCATATTTTGACCTTTTTGGCTGAAAACACCAGTAAAAGACGCGCGCGCGAAATTTCGCACCTCCGAAAAATTTTCATCCGAGTCCATTTTTTTCCCAATCATCTCACCATGCATCAACAGGCACAAAAGCGTCGAAAATTTGGCATCTTTTGACAGCATAAAAAATTTCGCATTTTTTGACCTTCTTGGCTGAAAACACCAGTAAAAGGCGCGCGCGCGAAATTTCGCACACCCGAAAAATTTCGATCCGAGTCCATTTTTTCGTCCCAATCATCTCACCATGCATCAACATGCTCGAAAGCGTCGAAAATTTGGCATCTTTTGACAGCGTAAATTTTTTTGCGTTTTTTGACCTTCTTAGCTGAAAGCACCAGTAAAAGGCGTGCGCGTGAAATTTCGCACCCCCGGAAAATTTCGTCCATTTTTTCGTCCCAATCATCTCACCATGCATCAACTGGCACGAAAGCGTCGAAAATTTGGCATCTTTGGCAGCGTAAAATTTTTTGCATTTTTTGACCTTCTTGGCTGAAAACACCAGTAAAAGGCGCGCGCGCAAAATCTCGCACACCCGAAAAATTTTCATCCGAGTCCATTTTTTCGTCCCAATCATCTCACCATGCATAAACAGGAATGAAAGCGTCGAAAATTTGGCATCTTTTGACAGCGTAATAATTTTTGCATTTTTTGACCTTCTTGGCTGAAAACACCAGTAAAAGGCGCGCGCGCGCGAAATTTCGCACCTCCGGAAAATTTCGTTCCGAGTCCATTTTTTCGTCCCAATCATCTCACCATGCATCAACAGGCACGAAAGCGTCGAAAATTTGGCATCTTTTGACAGCGCAAAAAATTTCGCGTTTTTTGACCTTCTTAGCTGAAAACACCATTAAAAGCCGCGCGCTGCGAAATTTCGCACCACCGCAAAATTTCGTTCCGAGTCCATTTTTTCGTCCCAATCATCTCACCATGCATCAACAGGCACAAAAGCGTCAAAAATTTGGCATCTTTTGACAACGCAAAAAAATTCGCATTTTTTGACCTTCTTGGCAGAAAAAACCAGTAAAAGGCGCACGCGCGAAATTTCGCACCCCCGAAAAATTTTCATCCGAGTCCATTTTTTTGTCCCAATCATCTCACCATGCATCAACAGGCACGAAAGCGTCAAAAATTTTGCATCTTTTGACAGCGTAAAAAATTTTGCATTTTTTGACCTTCTTAGCTGAAAACACCAGTAAAAGGCGCGCGCGCGAAATATCGCACTCCCGAAAAATTTTCATCCGAGTCCATTTTTTCGTCCCAATCATCTCACCATGCATCAACAGGCACAAAAGCGTAAAAAATTTGGCATCTTTTGACAGCGCAAAAAATTTCGCATTTTTTGACCTTCTTGGTTGAAAACACCAATAAAAGGTGCGCGCGCGAAATTTCGCACCGCCGAAAAATTTTATTCCGAGTCCTTTTTTTCGTCCCAATCATCTCACCATGCATCAACAGGCACGAAAGCGTCGAAAATTTGGCATCTTTTTACAGCGTAAAAAATTTCGCGTTTTATGAACTTCTTTACTGAAAACACCAGTAAAAGGCGCGCGCGCGAAATTTCACACACCCGAAAAATTTTCATCCGAGTCCATTTTTTCGTCCCAATCATCTCACCATGCATCAACAGGCACAAAAGCATAAAAAATTTGGCATCTTTTGACAGCGTAAAAAATTTCACGTTTTTTGACCTTCTTGGTTGAAAACACTAGTAAAAGGCGCGCGCGTGAAATTTTGCACACCCGAAAAATTTTCATCCGAGTCCATTTTTTCATCCCAATCATCTCACCATGCATCAACAGGAACGAAAGCGTCGAAAATTTGGCATCTTTTGACAGCGTAAAAATATTTGCATTTTTTGACCTTCTTGGCTGAAAACACCAGTAAAAGGCGCGCGCGCGAAATTTCGCTCCCCCGGAAAATTTTATTCCGAGTTCATTTTTTCGTCCCAATCATCTCACCATGCATCAACAGGCATGAAAGCGTCGAAAATTTGGCATCTTTTGACAGCGCAAAAAATTTCGCATTTATTGACCTTCTTGGCTGAAAACACCAGTAAAAGGCGCGCGCGGGAAATTTCGCACCCCCGAAAAATTTTCATCCGAGTCCATTTTTTCGTCCCAATGATCTCACCATGCATCAACAGGCACGAAAGCGTCGAAAATTTGGCATCTTTTGTCAGCGTAAAAAATTTCGCGTTTTTTGACCTTCTTGGCTGAAAACACCAGTAAAAGGCGCGCGCGTGAAATTTCGCACCCCCGGAAAATTTTCATCCGAGTCCATTTTTTCGTCCCATTCATCTCACCATGCATCAACAGGCACGAAAGCGTCGAAAATTTGGCATCTTTTGTCAGCGTAAAAAATTTCACGTTTTTTTACCTTCTTGGCTGAAAACACTAGTAAAAGGCGCGCGCGTGAAATTTTGCACACCCGAAAAATTTTCATCCGAGTCCATTTTTTCGTCCCAATCATCTCACCATGCATCAACAGGAACGAAAGCGTCGAAAATTTGGCATCTTTTGACAGCGTAAAAATATTTGCATTTTTTGACCTTCTTGGCTGAAAACACCAGTAAAAGGCGCGCGCGCGAAATTTCGCTCCCCCGGAAAATTTTATTCCGAGTCCATTTTTTCGTCCCAATCATCTCACCATGCATCAACAGGCATGAAAGCGTCGAAAATTTGGCATCTTTTGACAGCGCAAAAAATTTCGCATTTATTGACCTTCTTGGCTGAAAACACCAGTAAAAGGCGCGCGCAGGAAATTTCTCACCCCCGAAAAATTTTCATCCGAGTCCATTTTTTCGTCCCAATGATCTCACCATGCATCAACAGGCACGAAAGCGTCGAAAATTTGGCATCTTTTGTCAGCGTAAAAAATTTCGCGTTTTTTGACCTTCTTGGCTGAAAACACCAGTAAAAGGCGCGCGTGTGAAATTTCGCACCCCCGGAAAATTTTCATCCGAGTCCATTTTTTCGTCCCAATCATCTCACCATGCATCAACAGGCACGAAAGCGTCGAAAATTTGGCATCTTTTGTCAGCGTAAAAAATTTCACGTTTTTTTACCTTCTTGGCTGAAAACACTAGTAAAAGGCGCGCGCGTGAAATTTTGCACACCCGAAAAATTTTCATCCGAGTCCATTTTTTGTCCCAATCATCTCACCATGCATCAACAGGCACAAAAGCGTCGAAAATTTGGCATCTTTTGACAGCGTAAAATTTTTTGCGTTTTTTGACCTTCTTGGTTGAAAACACCAGTAAAAGGCGCGCGCGCGAAATTTCGCACCCCCGGAAAATTTCGTTCCGAGCCCATTTTTTCGTCCCAATCATCTCACCATGCATCAACAAGCATGAAAGCGTAAAAAATTTGGCATCTTTTGACAGCGTAAAATTTTTTGCATTTTTTGACCTTCTACGATGAAAACTCCAGTAAAAGGCGCGCTGCGCGCGAAATTTCGCACCCCCAGAAAATTTCGTTCCGAGTCCATTTTTTCGTCCCAATCATCTCACCATGCATCAACAGGCACGAAAGCGTCGAAAATTTGGCATCTTTTGACAGTGCAAAAATTTTTTCGTTTTTTGACCTTCTAGGTGAAAACACCAGTAAAAGGAGCTCGCGCGAAATTTCGCACACCCTAAAAATCTTCATCCGAGTCCATTTTTTCGTCCCAATCATCTCACCACGCATCAACAGGCACGAAAGCATAAAAAATTGGCTTCTTTTGATAGCGTAAAAAATTTCTCATTTTTTGACCTTCTTGGCTGAAAACACCAGTAAAAGGCGCGCGCGCGAAATTTCTTACCCCCGGAAAATTTCGTTCCGAGTCCATTTTTTCGTCCCAATCATCTCACCATGCATCAACTGGCACAAAAGCGTCGAAAATTTGGCATCTTTTGACAGCGCAAAAAATTTCACGTTTTTTGACCTTCTTGGCTGAAAACACCAGTAAAAGGCGTGCGCGTGAAATTTCGCACCCCCGAAAAATTTTCATCCGAGTCTATTTTTTCGTCCCAATCATCTCACCATGCATCAACATGCACGAAAGCGTCGAAAATTTGGCATCTTTTGTCAGCGTAAAAAATTTCACGTTTTTTGACCTTCTTGGCTGAAAACACTAGTAAAAGGCGCGCGCGTGAAATTTTGCACACCCGAAAAATTTTCATACGAGTCCATTTTTTCGTCCCAATCATCTCACCATGCATCAACAGGAACGAAAGCGTCGAAAATTTGGCATCTTTTGACAGCGTAAAAATATTTGCATTTTTTGACCTTCTTGGCTGAAAACACCAGTAAAAGGCGCGCGCAGCGAAATTTCGCTCCCCCGGAAAATTTTATTCCGAGTCCATTTTTTCGTCCCAATCATCTCATCATGCATCAACAGGCATGAAAGCGTCGAAAATTTGGCATCTTTTGACAGCGCAAAAAATTTCGCATTTATTGACCTTCTTGGCTGAAAACACCAGTAAAAGGCGCGCGCGGGAAATTTCGCACCCCCGAAAAATTTTCATCCGAGTCCATTTTTTCGTCCCAATGATCTCACCATGCATCAACAGGCATGAAAGCGTCGAAAATTTGGCATCTTTTGTCAGCGTAAAAAATTTCGCGTTTTTTGACCTTCTTGGCTGAAAACACCAGTAAAAGGCGCGCGCGTGAAATTTCGCACCCCCGGAAAATTTTCATCCGAGTCCATTTTTTCGTCCCAATCATCTCACCATGCATCAACAGACACGAAAGCGTCGAAAATTTGGCATCTTTTGTCAGCGTAAAAAATTTCACGTTTTTTTACCTTCTTGGCTAAAAACACTAGTAAAAGGCGCGCGCGTGAAATTTTGCACACCCGAAAAATTTTCATCCGAGTCCATTTTTTCGTCCCAATCATCTCACCATGCATCAACAGGAACGAAAGCGTCGAAAATTTGGCATCTTTTGACAGCGTAAAAATATTTGCATTTTTTGACCTTCTTGGCTGAAAACACCAGTAAAAGGCGCGCGCGCGAAATTTCGCTCAGCCGGAAAATTTTATTCCGAGTCCATTTTTTCGTCCCAATCATCTCACCATGCATCAACAGGCATGAAAGCGTCGAAAATTTGGCATCTTTTGACAGCGCAAAAAATTTCGCATTTATTGACCTTCTTGGCTGAAAACACCAGTAAAAGGCGCGCGCGGGAAATTTCGCACCCCCGAAAAATTTTCATCCGAGTCCATTTTTTCGTCCCAATGATCTCACCATGCATCAACAGGCACGAAAGCGTCGAAAATTTGGCATCTTTTGTCAGCGTAAAAAATTTCGCGTTTTTTGACCTTCTTGGCTGAAAACACCAGTAAAAGGCGCGCGTGTGAAATTTTGCAACCCCGGAAAATTTTCATCCGAGTCCATTTTTTCGTCCCAATCATCTCACCATGCATCAACAGGCACGAAAGCGTCGAAAATTTGGCATCTTTTGTCAGCGTAAAAAATTTCACATTTTTTTACCTTCTTGGCTGAAAACACTAGTAAAAGGCGCGCGCGTGAAATTTTGCACACCCGAAAAATTTTCATCCGAGTCCATTTTTTGTCCCAATCATCTCACCATGCATCAACAGGCACGAAAGCGTCGAAAATTTGGCATCTTTTGACAGCGTAAAATTTTTTGCGTTTTTTGACCTTCTTGGTTGAAAACACCAGTAAAAGGCGCGCGCGCGAAATTTTTCACCCCCGGAAAATTTCGTTCCGAGCCCATTTTTTCGTCCCAATCATCTCACCATGCATCAACAAGCATGAAAGCGTCAAAAATTTGGCATCTTTTCACAGCGTAAATTTTTTTGCATTTTTTGACCTTTTGGGATGAAAACTCCAGTAAAAGGCGCGCGCGCGCGAAATTTCGCACCCCCAGAAAATTTCGTTCCGAGTCCATTTTTTCGTCCCAATCATCTCACCATGCATCAACAGGCACGAAAGCGTCGAAAATTTGGCATCTTTTGACAGTGCAAAAATTTTTTCGTTTTTTGACCTTCTAGGTGAAAACACCAGTAAAAGGAGCTCGCGCGAAATTTCGCACACCCTAAAAATCTTCATCCGAGTCCATTTTTTCGTCCCAATCATCTCACCACGCATCAACAGGCACGAAAGCATAAAAATTTGGCTTCTTTTGATAGCGTAAAAAATTTCTCATTTTTTGACCTTCTTGGCTGAAAACACCAGTAAAAGGCGCGCGCGCAAAATTTCTTACCCCCGGAAAATTTCGTTCCGAGTCCATTTTTTCGTCCCAATCATCTCACCATGCATCAACTGGCACGAAAGCGTCGAAAATTTGGCATCTTTTGACAGCGCAAAAAATTTCACATTTTTTGACCTTCTTGGCTGAAAACACCAGTAAAAGGCGCGCGCGTGAAATTTCGCACCCCCGGAAAATTTTCATCCGAGTCTATTTTTTCGTCCCAATCATCTCACCATGCATCAACATGCACGAAAGCGTCGAAAATTTGGCATCTTTTGTCAGCGTAAAAAATTTCACGTTTTTTGACCTTCTTGGCTGAAAACACTAGTAAAAGGCGCGCGCGTGAAATTTTGCACACCCGAAAAATTTTCATCCGAGTCCATTTTTTCGTCCCAATCATCTCACCATGCATCAACAGGAACGAAAGCGTCGAAAATTTGGCATCTTTTGACAGCGTAAAAATATTTGCATTTTTTGACCTTCTTGGCTGAAAACACCAGTAAAAGGCGCGCGCGCGAAATTTCGCTCCCCGGAAAATTTTATTCCGAGTCCATTTTTTCGTCCCAATCATCTCACCATGCATCAACAGGCATGAAAGCGTCGAAAATTTGGCATCTTTTGACAGCGCAAAAAATTTCGCATTTATTGACCTTCTTGGCTGAAAACACCAGTAAAAGGCGCGCGCGGGAAATTTCGCACCCCCGAAAAATTTTCATCCGAGTCCATTTTTTCGTCCCAATGATCTCACCATGCATCAACAGGCACGAAAGCGTCGAAAATTTGGCATCTTTTGTCAGCGTAAAAAATTTCGCGTTTTTTGACCTTCTTGGCTGAAAACACCAGTAAAAGGCGCGCGTGTGAAATTTCGCACCCCCGGAAAATTTTCATCCGAGTCCATTTTTTCGTCCCAATCATCTCACCATGCATCAACAGGCACGAAAGCGTCGAAAATTTGGCATCTTTTGTCAGCGTAAAAAATTTCACGTTTTTTTACCTTCTTGGCTGAAAACACTAGTAAAAGGCGCGCGCGTGAAATTTTGCACACCCGAAAAATTTTCATCCGAGTCCATTTTTTGTCCCAATCATCTCACCATGCATCAACAGGCACGAAAGCGTCGAAAATTTGGCATCTTTTGACAGAGTAAAAATTTTTGCGTTTTTTGACCTTCTTGGTTGAACACACCAGTAAAAGGCGCGCGCGCGAAATTTCGCACCCCCGGAAAATTTCTTTCCGAGCCCATTTTTTCGTCCCAATCATCTCACCATGCATCAACAAGCATGAAAGCTTAAAAAATTTGGCATCTTTTGACAGCGTAAATTTTTTTGCATTTTTTGACCTTCTGGGATGAAAACTCCAGTAAAAGGCGCGCGCGCGCGAAATTTCGCACCCCCAGAAAATTTCGTTCCGAGTCCATTTTTTCGTCCCAATCATCTCACCATGCATCAACAGGCACGAAAGCGTCGAAAATTTGACATCTTTTGACAGTGCAAAAAATTTTTCGTTTTTTGACCTTCTAGGTGAAAACACCAGTAAAAGGAGCTCGCGCGAAATTTCGCACACCCTAAAAATCTTCATCCGAGTCCATTTTTTCGTCCCAATCATCTCACCACGCATCAACAGGCACGAAAGCATAAAAATTTGGCTTCTTTTGATAGCGTAAAAAATTTCTCATTTTTTGACCTTCTTGGCTGAAAACACCAGTAAAAGGCGCGCGCAGCGAAATTTCTTACCCCCGAAAAATTTCGTTCCGAGTCCATTTTTTCGTCCCAATCATCTCACCATGCATCAACTGGCACGAAAGCGTCGAAAATTTGGCATCTTTTGACAGCGCAAAAAATTTCACGTTTTTTGACCTTCTTGGCTGAAAACACCAGTAAAAGGCGCGCGCGTGAAATTTCGCACCCCCGGAAAATTTTCATCCGAGTCTATTTTTTCGTCCCAATCATCTCACCATGCATCAACATGCACGAAAGCGTCGAAAATTTGGCATCTTTTGTCAGCGTAAAAAATTTCACGTTTTTTGACCTTCTTGGCTGAAAACACTAGTAAAAGGCGCGCGCGTGAAATTTTGCACACCCGAAAAATTTTCATCCGAGTCCATTTTTTCGTCCCAATCATCTCACCATGGATCAACAGGAACGAAAGCGTCGAAAATTTGGCATCTTTTGACAGCGTAAAAATATTTGCATTTTTTGACCTTCTTGGCTGAAAACACCAGTAAAAGGCGCGCGCGCGAAATTTCGCTCCCCCGGAAAATTTTATTCCGAGTCCATTTTTTCGTCCCAATCATCTCACCATGCATCAACAGGCATGAAAGCGTTGAAAATTTGGCATCTTTTGACAGCGCAAAAAATTTCGCATTTATTGACCTTCTTGGCTGAAAACACCAGCAAAAGGCGCGCGCGGGAAATTTCGCACCCCCGAAAAATTTTCATCCGAGTCCATTTTTTCGTCCCAATGATCTCACCATGCATCAACAGGCATGAAAGCGTCGAAAATTTGGCATCTTTTGATAGCGCAAAAAATTTCGCATTTATTGACCTTCTTGGCTGAAAACACCAGTAAAAGGCGCGCGCGGGAAATTTCGCACCCCCGAAAAATTTTCATCCGAGTCCATTTTTTCGTCCCAATGATCTCACCATGCATCAACAGGCACGAAAGCGTCGAAAATTTGGCATCTTTTGTCAGCGTAAAAAATTTTGCGTTTTTTGACCTTCTTTGCTGAAAACACCAGTAAAAGGCGCGCGCGCGAAATTTCTCACACCCGAAAAATTTTCATCCGAGTCCATTTTTTAGTCTCAATCATCTCACCATGCATCAACAGGAACGAAAGCGTCGAAAATTTGGCATCTTTTGATAGCGTAAAAATATTTGCGTTTTTTGACCTTCTTTCGCACCACCGGAAAATTTCGTTCCGAGTCCATTTTTTTGTCCCAATCATCTCACCATGCATCAACAGGCATGAAAGCGTCAAAAATTTGGCATCTTTTGACAGCGCAAAAAATTTCGCATTTTTTGACCTTCTTGGCTGAAAACATCAGTAAAAGGCGCGCGCGCGAAATTTCGCACCCCCGGAAAATTTCGTTCCGACTCCATTTTTTCGTCACAATCATCTCACCATGCATCAACAGGCACAAAAGCGTAAAAAATTTGGTATCTTTTGATAACGCAAAAAATTTCGCATTTTTTGACCTTCTTGGCTGTAAACACCAGTAAAAGGCGCGCGCGCGAAATTTCGCACACCCGAAAAATTTTTATCCGAGTCCATTTTTTCGTCCCAATCATCTCACCATGCATCAACATGCTCGAAAGCGTCGAAAATTTGGCATCTTTTGACAGCGTAAAAAATTTCACGTTTTTTGACCTTCTTGCTGAAAACACCAGTAAAAGGCGCGCGCGCGAAATTTTGCACCCCCGAAAAATTTCATTCCGAGTCCATTTTTTCGTCCCAATCATCTCACCATGCATCAACTGGCACGAAAGCGTAAAAAATTTGGCATCTTTTGACAGCGCAAAAAATTTCGCATTTTTTGACTTTCTTGGCTGAAAACACCAGTAAAAGGCGCGCGCGCGACATATCGCACTCCCGAAAAATTTTCATCCGAGTCCATTTTTTCGTCCCAATCATCTCACCATGCATCATCAGGCACGAAAGCGTTGAAAATTTGGCATCTTTTGACAGCGTAAAAAATTTCGCGTTTTTTGACCTTCTTGGCTGAAAACACCAGTAAACGGCGCGCGCGCAAAATCTCGCACACCCGAAAAATTTTCATCCGAGTCCATTTTTTCGTCCCAATCATCTCACCATGCATCAACAGGCACGAAAGCGTCGAAAATTTGGCATCTTTTATCAGCGTAAAAAATTTCGTGTTTTTTGACCTTCTTTGCTGAAAACACCAGTAAAAGGCGCGCGCGCGAAATTTTGCACACCCGAAAAATTTTGATCCGAGTCCATTTTTTCGTCCCAATCATCTCACCATGCATCAACAGGAACGAAAGCGTCAAAAATTTGGCATCTTTTGACAGCGTAAAAATATTTGCGTTTTTTTACCTTCTTGGCTGAAAACACCAGTAAAAGGCGCGCTCGCGAAATTTCGCACCCCCGAAAAAATTTATTCCGAGTCCATTTTTTCGTCCCAATCATCTCACTATGCATCAACAGGCACGAAAGCGTCGAAAAATTGGCATCTTTTGACAGCGCAAAAAATTTCGCGTTTTTTGACCTTCTTGGCTGAAAACACCAATAAAAGGCGCGCGCGCGAAATTTCGCACCACCGGAAAATTTCGTTCCGAGTTCATTTTTCGTCCCAATCATCTCACCATGCATCAACAGGCACGAAAGCGTCGAAAATTTGGCATCTTTTGACATCGTAAAAAATTTTGCGTTTTTTGACCTTCTTGGCTGAAAACACTAGTAAAAGGCGCGCGCGCGAAATTTTGCACACCCGAAAAAATTTCATCCGAGTCCATTTTTTCGTCCCAATCATCTCACCATGCATCAATAGGAACGAAAGCGTCGAAAATTTGGCATCTTTTGACAGCGTAAAAATATTTGCATTTTTTGACCTTCTTGGCTGAAAACACCAGTAAAAGGCTCGCGCGCAAAATTTCGCACCCCCGGAAAATTTCGTTCCGAGTCCATTTTTTCGTCCCAATCATCTCACCATGCATCAACAGGCATGAAAGCGTCAAAAATTTGGCATCTTTTGTCAGCGTAAAAAAGTTCGCGTTTTTTGACCTTCTTTGCTGAAAACACCAGTAAAAGGCGCGCGCGCGAAATTTCTCACACCCGAAAAATTTTCATCCGAGTCCATTTTTTCGTCTCAATCATCTCACCATGCATCAACAGGAACGAAAGCGTCGAAAATTTGGCATCTTTTGACAGCGTAAAAATATTTGCGTTTTTTGACCTTCTTGGCTGAAAACACCAGTAAAAGGCGCGCGCGCGAAATTTCGCACCACCGGAAAATTTCGTTCCGAGTCCATTTTTTCGTCCCAATCATCTCACCATGCATCAACAGGCACGAAAGCGTCAAAAATTTGGTATCTTTTGACAGCGTAAAAATTTATGCGTTTTTTGACCTTCTTAGCTGAAAACACCAGTAAAAGGCATGCGCGTGAAATTTCGCACCCCCGGAAAATTTCGTTCCTAGTCCATTTTTTCGTCCCAATCATCTCACCATGCATCAATAGGCACGAAAGCGTCGAAAATTTGGCATCTTTTGACAGCGTAAAAATTTTTGCATTTTTTGACCTTCTTGGCTGAAAACACCAGTAAAAGGCGCGCGCGCGAAATTTCGCACCCTCGGAAAATTTTCATCCGAGTCCATTTTTTCGTCCCAATCATCTCACCATGCATCAACAGGCACGAAAGCGTAAACAATTGGGCATCTTTTGACAGCATAAAAAATTTCGCGTTTTTTGACCTTCTTGGCTGAAAACACTAGTAAAAGGCGCGCGCGCGAAATTTCGCACCCCCGAAAAATTTTCATCCGAGTCCATTTTTTCGTCCCAATCATCTCACCATGCATCAACTGGTACGAAAGCGTCAAAAATTTGGCACCTTTTGACAGCGCAAAAAATTTCGCATATTTTGACCTTCTTGGCTGAAAACACCAGTAAAAGGCGCGCGCACGAAATTTCGCACCCCCGGAAAATTTTCATCCGAGTTCATTTTTTTGTCCCAATCATCTCACCATGCATCAACAGGCACGAAAGCGTCGAAAATTTGGCATCTTTTGACAGCATAAAAAATTTCGCATTTTTTGACCTTCTTGGCTGAAAACACCAGTAAAAGGCGCGCGCGCGAAATTTCGCACCACCGGAAAATTTCGTTCCGAGTCATTTTTTCGTCCCAATCATCTCACCATGCATCAACAGGCACAAAAGCGTAAAAAATTTGGCATCTTTTGACAACGCAAAAAATTTCTCATTTTTTGACCTTCTTGGCTGAAAACACCAGTAAAAGGCGTGCGCGTGAAATTTCGCACCCCCGGAAAATTTCGTTCCGAGTCCATTTTTTCGTCCCAATCATCTCACCATGCATCAACTGGCACGAAAGCGTCGTAAATTTGGCAGCTTTTGACAGCGCAAAGAATTTCGCGTTTACTGACCTTCTTGGCTGAAAACACTAGTAAAAGGCGCGCGCGCGAAATTTCGCACACCCGAAAAATTTTCATCCGAGTCCATTTTTTTCGTCCCAATCATCTCACCATGCATCAACAGGCACGAAAGCGTCGAAAATTTGGCATCTTTTGACAGTGTAAAATTTTTTGCATTTTTTGACCTTCTTGGCTGAAAACACCAATAAAAGACGCGTGCGCGAAATTTCGCACCCCTGGAAAATTTCGTTCCGAGTCCATTTTTTCGTCCCAATCATCTCACCATGCATCAACTGGTACGAAAGCGTAAAAAATTTGGCACCTTTTGACAGCGCAAAAAATTTCGCGTTTTTTGACCTTCTTGGCTGAAAACACCAGTAAAAGGCGCGCGCGCGAAATTTCGCACCCCCGAAAAATTTTCATCCGAGTCCATTTTTGCGTCCCAATCATTTCACCATGCATCAACTGGTACGAAAGCGTAAAAAAATTTGGCACCTTTTGACAGCGCAAAAAATTTTGCGTTTTTTGACCTTCTTAGCTGAAAACACCAGTAAAAGGCGCGCGCGCGAAATTTCGCACCCCCGAAAAATTTCGTTCCGAGTTCATTTTTTCGTCCCAATCATCTCACCATGCATCAACTGGCACGAAAGCGTAAAAAATTTGGCATCTTTTGACAGCACAAAAAATTTCGCGTTTTTTGACCTTCTTGGCTGAAAACACCAGTAAAAGACGCGCACGCGAAATATCGCACTCCCGAAAAATTTTCATCCGAGTCCATTTTTTCGTCCCAATCATCTCACCATGCATCATCAGGCACGAAAGCGTTGAAAATTTGGCATCTTTTGACAGCGTAAAAAATTTTGCGTTTTTTGACCTTCTTGGCTGAAAACACCAGTAAAAGGCGCGTGCGTGAAATTTCGCACCCCCGGAAAATTTTCATCCGAGTCCATTTTTTCGTCCCAATCATCTCACCATGCATCAACTTGCTCGAAAGCGTCGAAAATTTGGCATCTTTTGACAGCGTAAATTTTTTTGCGTTTTTTGACCTTCTTAGCTTAAAACACCAGTAAAAGGCATGCGCGTGAAATTTCGCACCCCCGGAAAATTTCGTTCCGAGTCCATTTTTTCGTCCCAATCATCTCACCATGCATCAACAGGCACGAAAGCGTCGAAAATTTAGCATCTTTTGACAGCGTCAAAAATTTTGCGTTTTTCGACCTTCTTGGCTGAAAACACGAGTAAAAAGCGCGCGCGCGAAATTTCGCACCCGCGAAAAATTTTCATCCGAGTCCATTTTTTCGTCCCAATCATCTCACCATGCATCAACAGGCACGAAAGCGTCGAAAATTTGGCATCTTTTGACAGCGTCAAAAATTTTGCGTTTTTTGACCTTCTTGGCTGAAAACACGAGTAAAAGGCGCGCGCGCGAAATTTGGCACCCCCGAAAAATTTTCATCCGAGTCCATTTTTTCGTCCCAATCATCTCACCATGCATCAACTGGTACGAAAGCGTCAAAAATTTGACACCTTTTGACAGCGCAAAAAATTTCGCATATTTTGACCTTCTTGGCTGAAAACACCAGTAAAAGGCGCGCGCGCGAAATTTCGCACCCTCGGAAAATTTTCATCTGAGTTCATTTTTTTGTCCCAATCATCTCACCATGCATCAACAGGCACGAAAGCGTCGAAAATTTGGCATCTTTTGACAGCATAAAAAATTTCGCATTTTTTTACCTTCTTGGCTGAAAACACCAGTAAAAGGCGCGCGCGCGAAATTTCGCACCACCGGAAAATTTCGTTCCGAGTCCATTTTTTCGTCCCAATCATCTCACCATGCATCAACAGACACAAAAGCGTAAAAAATTTGGCATCGTTTGACAACGCAAAAAATTTCGCATTTTTTGACCTTCTTGGCTGAAAACACCAGTAAAAGGCGCGCGCGCGAAATTTCGCACGCCTGAAAAATTTTGAACCGAGTCCATTTTTTCGTCCCAATCATCTCACCATGCATCAACATGCTCGAAAGCGTCGAAAATTTGGCATCTTTTGACAGCGTAAATTTTTTTGCGTTTTTTGACCTTCTTAGCTGAAAACACCAGTAAAAGGCGTGCGCGTGAAATTTCGCACCCCCGGAAAATTTCGTTCCGAGTCCATTTTTTCGTCCCAATCATCTCATCATGCATCAACTGGCACGAAAGCGTCGAAAATTTGGCATCTTTTGACAGCGCAAAGAATTTCGCGTTTATTGACCTTCTTGGCTGAAAACACCAGTAAAAGGCGCGCGCGCGAAATTTCGCACACCCGAAAAATTTTGATCCGAGTCCATTTTTTCGTCCCAATCATCTCACCATGCATCAACATGCTCGAAAGCGTCGAAAATTTGGCATCTTTTGACAGCGTAAATTTTTTTGCGTTTTTTGACCTTCTTAGCTGAAAACACCAGTAAAAGGCGTGCGCGTGAAATTTTGCACCACCGGAAAATTTCGTTCCGAGTCCATTTTTTCGTCCCAATCATCTCACCATGCATCAACAGGCACAAAAGCGTCAAAAATTTTGCATTTTTTTGACCTTCTTAGCTGAAAACACCAGTAAAAGGCGTGCGCGCGAAATTTCGCACCCCCGAAGAATTTTATTCCTACTCCATTTTTTCGTCCCAATCATCTCACCATGCATCAACAGGCACGAAAGCGTCGAAAATTTGGCATCTTTTGACAGCGTAAATTTTTTTGCATTTTTTGACCTTCTTGGCTCAAAACACCAATAAAAGACGCGTGCGCGAAATTTCGCACCCCTGGAAAATTTCGTTCCGAGTCCATTTTTTCGTCCCAATCATCTCACCATGCATCAACTGGTACAAAAGCGTAAAAAATTTGGCACCTTTTGACAGCGCAAAAAATTTCGCGTTTTTTGACCTTCTTGGCATAAAACACCAGTAAAAGGCGCGCGCGCGAAATTTCGCACCCCCGAAAAATTTTCATCCAAGTCCATTTTTTCGTCCCAATCATCTCACCATGCATCAACTGGTACGAAAGCGTAAAAAATTTGGCACCTTTTGACAGCGCAAAAAATTTTGCGTTTTTTTACCTTCTTAGCTGAAAACACCAGTAAAAGGCGCGCGCGCGAAATTTCGCACCCCCGAAAAATTTCGTTCCGAGTTCATTTTTTCGTCCCAATCATTTCACCATGCATCAACTGGCACGAAAGCGTGAAAAATTTGGCATCTTTGACAGCGTAAATTTTTTTGCATTTTTTGACCTTCTTGGCTGAAAACACCAGTAAAAGACGCGCACGCGAAATATCGCACTCCCGAAAAATTTTCATCCGAGTCCATTTTTTCGTCCCAATCATCTCACCATGCATCATCAGGCACGAAAGCGTTGAAAATTTGGCATCTTTTGACAGCGTAAAAAATTTTGCGTTTTTTGACCTTCTTGGCTGAAAACACCAGTAAAAGGCGCGCGCGCGAAATTTTGCACACCCGAAAAATTTTGATCCGAGCCCATTTTTTCGTCCCAATCATCTCACCATAAATCAACATGCTCGAAAGCGTCGAAAATTTGGCATCTTTTGACAGCGTAAATTTTTTTGCGTTTTTTGACCTTCTTAGCTGAAAACACCAGTAAAAGGCGTGCGCGTGAAATTTCGCACCACCGGAAAATTTCGTTCCGAGTCCATTTTTTCGTCCCAATCATCTCACCATGCATCAACAGGCACAAAAGCGTCAAAAATTTGGCATCTTTTGACAACGCAAAAAATTTCGCATTTTTTGACCTTCTTGGCTGAAAACACCAGTAAAAGACGCGCACGCGAAATTTCGCACCCCCGAAAAATTTTCATCCGAGTCCATTTTTTCGTCCCAATCATCTCACCATGCATCAAAAGGCACGAAAGCGTAAAAAATTTGGCATCTTTGACAGCGTAAATTTTTTTGCATTTTTTGATCTTCTTGGCTGAAAACACCAGTAAAAGACGCGTGCGCGAAATTTCGCACCCCTGGAAAATTTCGTTCCGAGTCCATTTTTTCGTCCCAATCATCTACCATGCATCAACAGGCACAAAAGCGTAAAAAATTTGGCATCTTTTGACAACGCAAAAAATTTCGCATTTTTTGACCATCTTGGCTGAAAACACCAGTAAAAGGCGCACGCGCGAAATTTCGCACCCCCGAAAAATTTTCATCCGAGTCCATTTTTTTGTCCCAATCATCTCACCATGCATCAACAGGCACGAAAGCGTCAAAAATTTTGCATTTTTTGACCTTCTTAGCTGAAAACACCAGTAAAAGGCGTGCGCGCGAAATTTCGCACCCCCGGAAAATTTTATTCCGAGTCCATTTTTTCGTCCCAATCAACTCACCATGCATCAACAGGAACGAAAGCGTCGAAAATTTGGCATCTTTTGACAGCGTAAATTTTTTTGCATTTTTTGACCTTCTTGGCTGAAAACACCAGTAAAAGACGCGTGCACGAAATTTCGCACCCCCGGAAAATTTCGTTCCGAGTCCATTTTTTCGTCCCAATCATCTCACCATGCATCAACTGGCACGAAAGCGTAAAAAATTTGGCACCTTTTGACAGCGCAAAAAATTTCGCATATTTTGACCTTCTTGGCTGAAAACACGAGTAAAAGGCGCGCGCTGCGAAATTTCGCACCCCCGGAAAATTTTCATCCGAGTCCATTTTTTTGTCCCAATCATCTCACCATGCATCAACAGGCACGAAAGCGTCGAAAATTTGGCATCTTTTGACAGCATAAAAAATTTCGCATTTTTTGACCTTCTTGGCTGAAAACACCAGTAAAAGGCGCGCGCGCGAAATTTCGCACCACCGGAAAATTTCGTTCCGAGTCCATTTTTTCGTCCCAATCATCTCACCATGCATCAACAGGCACAAAAGCGTAAAAAATTTGGCATCTTTTGACAACGCAAAAAATTTCTCATTTTTTGACCTTCTTGGCTGAAAACACCAGTAAAAGGCGTGCGCGTGAAATTTCGCACCCCCGGAAAATTTCGTTCCGAGTCCATTTTTTCGTCCCAATCATCTCACCATGCATCAACTGGCACGAAAGCGTCGAAAATTTGGCAGCTTTTGACAGCGCAAAGAATTTCGCGTTTACTGACCTTCTTGGCTGAAAACACCAGTAAAAGGCGTGCGCGCGAAATTTCGAACCCCCGAAGAATTTTATTCCTACTCCATTTTTTCGTCCCAATCATCTCACCATGCATCAACAGGCACGAAAGCGTCGAAAATTTGGCATCTTTTGACAGCGTAAATTTTTTTGCATTTTTTGACCTTCTTGGCTCAAAACACCAATAAAAGACGCGTGCGCGAAATTTCGCACCCCTGGAAAATTTCGTTCCGAGTCCATTTTTTCGTCCCAATCATCTCACCATGCATCAACTGGTACAAAAGCGTAAAAAATTTGGCACCTTTTGACAGCGCAAAAAATTTCGCGTTTTTTGACCTTCTTGGCTGAAAACACCAGTAAAAGGCGCGCGCGCGAAATTTCGCACTCCCGAAAAATTTTCATCCGAGTCCATTTTTTCGTCCCAATCATCTCACCATGCATCAACTGGTACGAAAGCGTAAAAAATTTGGCACCTTTTGACAGCGCAAAAAATTTTGCGTTTTTTGACCTTCTTAGCTGAAAACACCAGTAAAAGGCGCGCGCGCGCGAAATTTCGCACCCCCGAAAAATTTCGTTCCGAGTTCATTTTTTCGTCCCAATCATCTCACCATGCATCAACTGGCACGAAAGCGTCAAAAATTTGGCATCTTTGACAGCGTAAATTTTTTTGCATTTTTTGACCTTCTTGGCTGAAAACACCAGTAAAAGACGCGCACGCGAAATATCGCACTCCCGAAAAATTTTCATCCGAGTCCATTTTTTCGTCCCAATCATCTCACCATGCATCATCAGGCACGAAAGCGTTGAAAATTTGGCATCTTTTGACAGCGTAAAAAATTTTGCGTTTTTTGACCTTCTTGGCTGAAAACACCAGTAAAAGGCGCGCGCGCGAAATTTCGCACACCCGAAAAATTTAGATCCGAGTCCATTTTTTCGTCCCAATCATCTCACCATGCATCAACATGCTCGAAAGCATCGAAAATTTGGCATCTTTTGACAGCGTAAATTTTTTTGCGTTTTTTGACCTTCTTAGCTGAAAACCCTAGTAAAAGGCGTGCGCGTGAAATTTCGCACCACCGGAAAATTTCGTTCCGAGTCCATTTTTTCGTCCCAATCATCTCACCATGCATCAACAGGCACAAAAGCGTCAAAAATTTGGCATCTTTTGACAACGCAAAAAATTTCGCATTTTTTGACCTTCTTGGCTGAAAACACCAGTAAATGGCGCACGCGCGAAATTTCGCACCCCCGAAAAATTTTCATCCGAGTTCATTTTTTCGTCCCAATCATCTCACCATGCATCAAAAGGCACGAAAGCGTCGAAAATTTGGCATCTTTGACAGCGTAAATTTTTTTGCATTTTTTGATCTTCTTGGCTGAAAACACCAGTAAAAGACGCGTGCGCGAAATTTCGCACCCCTGGAAAATTTCGTTCCGAGTCCATTTTTTCGTCCCAATCATCTACCATGCATCAACAGGCACAAAAGCGTAAAAAATTTGGCATCTTTTGACAACGCAAAAAATTTCGCATTTTTTGACCATCTTGGCTGAAAACACCAGTAAAAGGCGCACGCGCGAAATTTCGCACCCCCGAAAAATTTTCATCCGAGTCCATTTTTTTGTCCCAATCATCTCACCATGCATCAACAGGCACGAAAGCGTCAAAAATTTTGCATTTTTTGACCTTCTTAGCTGAAAACACCAGTAAAAGGCGTGCGCGCGAAATTTCGCACCCCCGGAAAATTTTATTCCGAGTCCATTTTTTCGTCCCAATCAACTCACCATGCATCAACAGGAACGAAAGCGTCGAAAATTTGGCATCTTTTGACATCGTAAATTTTTTTGCATTTTTTGACCTTCTTGGCTGAAAACACCAGTAAAAGACGCGTGCACGAAATTTCGCACCCCCGGAAAATTTCGTTCCGAGTCCATTTTTTCGTCCCAATCATCTCACCATGCATCAACTGGCACGAAAGCGTAAAAAATTTGGCACCTTTTGACAGCGCAAAAAATTTCGCATATTTTGACCTTCTTGGCTGAAAACACGAGTAAAAGGCGCGCGCGCGAAATTTCGCACCCCCGGAAAATTTTCATCCGAGTCCATTTTTTTGTCCCAATCATCTCACCATGCATCAACAGGCACGAAAGCGTCGAAAATTTGGCATCTTTTGACAGCATAAAAAATTTCGCATTTTTTGACCTTCTTGGCTGAAAACACCAGTAAAAGGCGAGCGCGCGAAATTTCGCACCACCGGAAAATTTCGTTCCGAGTCCATTTTTTCGTCCCAATCATCTCACCATGCATCAACAGGCACAAAAGCGTAAAAAATTTGGCATCTTTTGACAACGCAAAAAATTTCGCATTTTTTGACCTTCTTGGTTGAAAACACCAGTAAAAGGCGCGAGCGCGAAACTTCGCACACCCGAAAAATTTTGATCCGAGTCCATTTTTTCGTCCCAATCATCTCACCATGCATCAACATGCTCGAAAGCGTCGAAAATTTGGCATCTTTTGACAGCGTAATTTTTTTTGCGTTTTTTGACCTTCTTAGCTGAAAACACCAGTAAAAGGCGTGCGCGTGAAATTTCGCACCCCCGGAAAATTTCGTTCTGAGTCCATTTTTTCGTCCCAATCATCTCACCATGCATCAACTGGCACGAAAGCGTCGAAAATTTGGCATCTTTTGACAGCGCAAAGAATTTCGCGTTTATTGACCTTCTTGGCTGAAAACACCAGTAAAAGGCGCGCGCGCGAAATTTCGCACACCCGAAAAATTTTCATCCGATTCCATTTTTTCGTCCCAATCATCTCACCATGCATCAAAAGGCATGAAAGCGTCGAAAATTTGGCATCTTTGACAGCGTAAATTTTTTTGCATTTTTTGACCTTCTTGGCTGAAAACACCAGTAAAAGACGCGTGCGCGAAATTTTGCACCCCTTGAAAATTTCGTTCCGAGTCCATTTTTTCGTCCCAATCATCTCACCATGCATCAACAGGCACAAAAGCGTAAAAAATTTGGCAACTTTTGACAGCGCAAAAAATTTCGCATTTTTTGACCTTCTTGGTTGAAAACACCAGTAAAAGGCGCACGCGCGAAATTTCGCACCCCCGAAAAATTTTCATCCGAGTCCATTTTTTTGTCCCAATCATCTCACCATGCATCAGCTGGCACGAAAGCGTCGAAAATTTGGCATCTTTTGTCAGCGTAAAAAATTTCGCGTTTTTTGACCTTCTTTGCTGAAAACACCAGTAAAAGGCGCGCGCGCGAAATTTCCCACACCCAAAAAATTTTCATCCGAGTCCATTTTTTCGTCCCAATCATCTCACCATGCATCAACAGGAACGAAAGCGTCGAAAATTTGGCATCTTTTGACAGCGTAAAAATATTTGCATTTTTTGACCTTCTTGGCTGAAAACACCAGTAAAAGGCGTGCGCGCGAAATTTCGCACCCCCGAAAAAATTTTATTCCGAGTCCATTTTTTGTCCCAATCATCTCACCATGCATCAACAGGCACGAAAGCGTCGAAAATTTGGCATCTTTTGACAGCGCAAAAAATTTCGCGTTTTTTGACCTTCTTGGCTGAAAACACCAGTAAAAGACGCGCGCGCGAAATTTCGCACCACCGGAAAATTTTGTTCCGAGTCCATTTTTTTGTCCCAATCATCTCACCATGCATCAACAGGCACAAAAGCGTCAAAAATTTGGCATCTTTTGACAACGCAAAAAATTTCGCATTTTTTGACCTTCTTGGCTGAAAACACTAGTAAAAGGCGCGCGCGAAATTTCGCACACCCGAAAAATTTTGATCCGAGTCCATTTTTTCGTCCCAATCATCTCACCATGCATCAACATGCTCGAAAGCGTAAAAAATTTGGCATCTTTTGACAGCGTAAATTTTTTTGCATTTTTTGACCTTCTTAGCTGAAAACACCAGTAAAAGGCATGCGCGTGAAATTTCGCACCCCCGGAAAATTTCGTTCCGAGTCCATTTTTTCATCCCAATCATCTCACCATGCATCAACTGGCACGAAAACGTCGAAAATTTGGCATCTTTTGACAGCGCAAAAAATTTCGCGTTTTTTGACCTTCTTGGCTGAAAACACCAGTAAAAGGCGCGCGCGAAATTTCGCACCCCCGGAAAATTTTCATCCGAGTCCATTTTTTCGTCGCAATCATCTCACCATGCATCAACAGGCACGAAAGCGTCAAAAATTTGTCATCTTTTGACAGCGTAAAAAATTTCGCATTTTTTGACCTTCTTGGCTGAAAACACCAGTAAAAGGCGCGCGCGCGAAATTTTGCACACCCGAAAAATTTTCATCCGAGTCCATTTTTTCGTCACAATCATCTCACCATGCATCAGCTGGCACGAAAGCGTCGAAAATTTGGCATCTTTTGTCAGCGTAAAAAATTTCGCGTTTTTTGACCTTCTTTGCTGAAAACACCAGTAAAAGGCGCGCGCGCGAAATTTCCCACACCCAAAAAATTTTCATCCGAGTCCATTTTTTCGTCCCAATCATCTCACCATGCATCAACAGGAACGAAAGCGTCGAAAATTTGGCATCTTTTGACAGCGTAAAAATATTTGCATTTTTTGACCTTCTTGGCTGAAAACACCAGTAAAAGGCGGGCGCGCGAAATTTCGCACCCCCGAAAAAATTTTATTCCGAGTCCATTTTTTGTCCCAATCATCTCACCATGCATCAACAGGCACGAAAGCGTCGAAAATTTGGCATCTTTTGACAGCGCAAAAAATTTCGCGTTTTTTGACCTTCTTGGCTGAAAACACCAGTAAAAGACGCGCGCGCGAAATTTCGCACCACCGGAAAATTTTGTTCCGAGTCCATTTTTTTGTCCCAATCATCTCACCATGCATCAACAGGCACAAAAGCGTCAAAAATTTGGCATCTTTTGACAACGCAAAAAATTTCGCATTTTTTGACCTTCTTGGCTGAAAACACTAGTAAAAGGCGCGCGCGAAATTTCGCACACCCGAAAAATTTTGATCCGAGTCCATTTTTTCGTCCCAATCATCTCACCATGCATCAACATGCTCGAAAGCGTAAAAAATTTGGCATCTTTTGACAGCGTAAATTTTTTTGCGTTTTTTGACCTTTTTAGCTGAAAACACCAGTAAAAGGCATGCGCGTGAAATTTCGCACCCCCGGAAAATTTCGTTCCGAGTCCATTTTTTCATCCCAATCATCTCACCATGCATCAACTGGCACGAAAGCGTCGAAAATTTGGCATCTTTTGACAGCGCAAAAAATTTCGCGTTTTTTGACCTTCTTGGCTGAAAACACCAGTAAAAGGCGCGCGCGAAATTTCGCACCCCCGGAAAATTTTCATCCGAGTCCATTTTTCGTCGCAATCATCTCACCATGCATCAACAGGCACGAAAGCGTCAAAAATTTGTCATCTTTTGACAGCGTAAAAAATTTCACATTTTTTGACCTTCTTGGCTGAAAACACCAGTAAAAGGCGCGCGCGCGAAATTTTGCACACCCGAAAAATTTTCATCCGAGTCCATTTTTTCGTCACAATCATCTCACCATGCATCAGCTGGCACGAAAGCGTCGAAAATTTGGCATCTTTTGTCAGCGTAAAAAATTTCGCGTTTTTTGACCTTCTTTGCTGAAAACACCAGTAAAAGGCGCGCGCGCGAAATTTCGCACCACCGGAAAATTTTGTTCCAAGTCCATTTTTTTGTCCCAATCATCTCACCATGCATCAACAGGCACAAAAGCGTCAAAAATTTGGCATCTTTTGACAACGCAAAAAATTTCGCATTTTTTGACCTTCTTGGCTGAACACACTAGTAAAAGGCGCGCGCGAAATTTCGCACACCCGAAAAATTTTGATCCGAGTCCATTTTTTCGTCCCAATCATCTCACCATGCATCAATATGCTCGAAAGCGTAAAAAAATTGGCATCTTTTGACAGCGTAAATTTTTTTGCGTTTTTTGACCTTCTTAGCTGAAAACACCAGTAAAAGGCATGCGCGTGAAATTTCGCACCCCCGGAAAATTTCGTTCCGAGTCCATTTTTTCATCCCAATCATCTCACCATGCATCAACTGGCATGAAAGCGTCGAAAATTTGGCATCTTTTGACAGCGCAAAAAATTTCGTGTTTTTTGACCTTCTTGGCTGAAAACACCAGTAAAAGACGCGCGCGCGAAATTTCGCACCACCGGAAAATTTTGTTCCGAGTCCATTTTTTTGTCCCAATCATCTCACCATGCATCAACAGGCACAAAAGCGTCAAAAATTTGGCATCTTTTGACAACGCAAAAAATTTCGCATTTTTTGACCTTCTTGGCTGAAAACACTAGTAAAAGGCGCGCGCGAAATTTCGCACACCCGAAAAATTTTGATCCGAGTCCATTTTTTCGTCCCAATCATCTCACCATGCATCAACATGCTCGAAAGCGTAAAAAATTTGGCATCTTTTGACAGCGTAAATTTTTTTGCGTTTTTTGACCTTCTTAGCTGAAAACACCAGTAAAAGGCATGCGCGTGAAATTTCGCACCCCCGGAAAATTTCGTTCCGAGTCCATTTTTTCATCCCAATCATCTCACCATGCATCAACTGGCACGAAAGCGTCGAAAATTTGGCATCTTTTGACAGCGCAAAAAATTTCGCGTTTTTTGACCTTCTTGGCTGAAAACACCAGTAAAAGGCGCGCGCGAAATTTCGCACCCCCGGAAAATTTTCATCCGAGTCCATTTTTTCGTCGCAATCATCTCACCATGCATCAACAGGCACGAAAGCGTCAAAAATTTGTCATCTTTTGACAGCGTAAAAAATTTCGCATTTTTTGACCTTCTTGGCTGAAAACACCAGTAAAAGGCGCGCGCGCGAAATTTTGCACACCCGAAAAATTTTCATCCGAGTCCATTTTTTCGTCACAATCATCTCACCATGCATCAGCTGGCACGAAAGCGTCGAAAATTTGGCATCTTTTGTCAGCGTAAAAAATTTCGCGTTTTTTGACCTTCTTTGCTGAAAACACCAGTAAAAGGCGCGCGCGCGAAATTTCCCACACCCAAAAAATTTTCATCCGAGTCCATTTTTTCGTCCCAATCATCTCACCATGCATCAACAGGAACGAAAGCGTCGAAAATTTGGCATCTTTTGACAGCGTAAAAATATTTGCATTTTTTGACCTTCTTGGCTGAAAACACCAGTAAAAGGCGTGCGCGCGAAATTTCGCACCCCCGAAAAAATTTTATTCCGAGTCCATTTTTTGTCCCAATCATCTCACCATGCATCAACAGGCACGAAAGCGTCGAAAATTTGGCATCTTTTGACAGCGCAAAAAATTTCGCGTTTTTTGACCTTCTTGGCTGAAAACACCAGTAAAAGACGCGCGCGCGAAATTTCGCACCACCGGAAAATTTTGTTCCGAGTCCATTTTTTTGTCCCAATCATCTCACCATGCATCAACAGGCACAAAAGCGTCAAAAATTTGGCATCTTTTGACAACGCAAAAAATTTCGCATTTTTTGACCTTCTTGGCTGAAAACACTAGTAAAAGGCGCGCGCGAAATTTCGCACACCCGAAAAATTTTGATCCGAGTCCATTTTTTCGTCCCAATCATCTCACCATGCATCAACATGCTCGAAAGCGTAAAAAATTTGGCATCTTTTGACAGCGTAAATTTTTTTGCGTTTTTTGACCTTCTTAGCTGAAAACACCAGTAAAAGGCATGCGCGTGAAATTTCGCACCCCCGGAAAATTTCGTTCCGAGTCCATTTTTTCATCCCAATCATCTCACCATGCATCAACTGGCACGAAAGCGTCGAAAATTTGGCATCTTTTGACAGCGCAAAAAATTTCGCGTTTTTTGACCTTCTTGGCTGAAAACACCAGTAAAAGGCGCGCGCGAAATTTCGCACCCCCGGAAAATTTTCATCCGAGTCCATTTTTTCGTCGCAATCATCTCACCATGCATCAACAGGCACGAAAGCGTCAAAAATTTGTCATCTTTTGACAGCGTAAAAAATTTCGCATTTTTTGACCTTCTTGGCTGAAAACACCAGTAAAAGGCGCGCGCGCGAAATTTTGCACACCCGAAAAATTTTCATCCGAGTCCATTTTTTCGTCACAATCATCTCACCATGCATCAGCTGGCACGAAAGCGTCGAAAATTTGGCATCTTTTGTCAGCGTAAAAAATTTCGCGTTTTTTGACCTTCTTTGCTGAAAACACCAGTAAAAGGCGCGCGCGCGAAATTTCCCACACCCAAAAAATTTTCATCCGAGTCCATTTTTTCGTCCCAATCATCTCACCATGCATCAACAGGAACGAAAGCGTCGAAAATTTGGCATCTTTTGACAGCGTAAAAATATTTGCATTTTTTGACCTTCTTGGCTGAAAACACCAGTAAAAGGCGTGCGCGCGAAATTTCGCACCCCCGAAAAAATTTTATTCCGAGTCCATTTTTTGTCCCAATCATCTCACCATGCATCAACAGGCACGAAAGCGTCGAAAATTTGGCATCTTTTGACAGCGCAAAAAATTTCGCGTTTTTTGACCTTCTTGGCTGAAAACACCAGTAAAAGACGCGCGCGCGAAATTTCGCACCACCGGAAAATTTTGTTCCGAGTCCATTTTTTTGTCCCAATCATCTCACCATGCATCAACAGGCACAAAAGCGTCAAAAATTTGGCATCTTTTGACAACGCAAAAAATTTCGCATTTTTTGACCTTCTTGGCTGAAAACACTAGTAAAAGGCGCGCGCGAAATTTCGCACACCCGAAAAATTTTGATCCGAGTCCATTTTTTCGTCCCAATCATCTCACCATGCATCAACATGCTCGAAAGCGTAAAAAATTTGGCATCTTTTGACAGCGTAAATTTTTTTGCGTTTTTTGACCTTCTTAGCTGAAAACACCAGTAAAAGGCATGCGCGTGAAATTTCGCACCCCCGGAAAATTTCGTTCCGAGTCCATTTTTTCATCCCAATCATCTCACCATGCATCAACTGGCACGAAAGCGTCGAAAATTTGGCATCTTTTGACAGCGCAAAAAATTTCGCGTTTTTTGACCTTCTTGGCTGAAAACACCAGTAAAAGGCGCGCGCGAAATTTCGCACCCCCGGAAAATTTTCATCCGAGTCCATTTTTTCGTCGCAATCATCTCACCATGCATCAACAGGCACAAAAGCGTCAAAAATTTGTCATCTTTTGACAGCGTAAAAAATGTCGCATTTTTTGACCTTCTTGGCTGAAAACACCAGTAAAAGGCGCGCGCAGCGAAATTTTGCACACCCGAAAAATTTTCATCCGAGTCCATTTTTTCGTCACAATCATCTCACCATGCATCAGCTGGCACTAAAGCGTCGAAAATTTGGCATCTTTTGTCAGCGTAAAAAATTTCGCGT
The DNA here is from genome assembly GCA_030549335.1 of Pontederia crassipes. Lineage (NCBI taxonomy): Eukaryota > Viridiplantae > Streptophyta > Magnoliopsida > Commelinales > Pontederiaceae > Pontederia > Pontederia crassipes. The sequence goes on along the minus strand of JAUKPH010000020.1, from coordinate 8,933,024 downwards.
TTTTTGACCTTCTTTGCTGAAAACACCAGTAAAAGGCGCGCGCGCGAAATTTCCCACACCCAAAAAATTTTCATCCGAGTCCATTTTTTCGTCCCAGTCATCTCACCATGCATCAACAGGAACGAAAGCGTCAAAAATTTGGCATCTTTTGACAGCGTAAAAATATTTGCATTTTTTGACCTTCTTGGCTGAAAACACCAGTAAAAGGCGTGCGCGCGAAATTTCGCACCCCCGAAAAAATTTTATTCCGAGTCCATTTTTTGTCCCAATCATCTCACCATGCATCAACAGGCACGAAAGCGTCGAAAATTTGGCATCTTTTGACAGCGCAAAAAATTTCGCATTTTTTGACCTTCTTGGCTGAAAACACCAGTAAAAGACGCGCGCGCGAAATTTCGCACCACCGGAAAATTTTGTTCCGAGTCCATTTTTTCGTCCCAATCATCTCACCATGCATCAACAGGAACGAAAGCGTCGAAAATTTGGCATCTTTTGACAGCGTAAAAATATTTGCATTTTTTGACCTTCTTGGCTGAAAACACCAGTAAAAGGCGCGCGCGCGAAATTTCGCTCCCCCGGAAAATTTTATTCCGAGTCCATTTTTTCGTCCCAATCATCTCACCATGCATCAACAGGCATGAAAGCGTCGAAAATTTGGCATCTTTTGACAGCGCAAAAAATTTCGCATTTATTGACCTTCTTGGCTGAAAACACCAGTAAAAGGCGCGCGCAGGAAATTTCTCACCCCCGAAAAATTTTCATCCGAGTCCATTTTTTCGTCCCAATGATCTCACCATGCATCAACAGGCACGAAAGCGTCGAAAATTTGGCATCTTTTGTCAGCGTAAAAAATTTCGCGTTTTTTGACCTTCTTTGCTGAAAACACCAGTAAAAGGCGCGCGCGCGAAATTTCCCACACCCAAAAAATTTTCATCCGAGTCCATTTTTTCGTCCCAATCATCTCACCATGCATCAACAGGAACGAAAGCGTCGAAAATTTGGCATCTTTTGACAGCGTAAAAATATTTGCATTTTTTGACCTTCTTGGCTGAAAACACCAGTAAAAGGCGTGCGCGCGAAATTTCGCACCCCCGAAAAAATTTTATTCCGAGTCCATTTTTTGTCCCAATCATCTCACCATGCATCAACAGGCACGAAAGCGTCGAAAATTTGGCATCTTTTGACAGCGCAAAAAATTTCGCGTTTTTTGACCTTCTTGGCTGAAAACACCAGTAAAAGACGCGCGCGCGAAATTTCGCACCACCGGAAAATTTTGTTCCGAGTCCATTTTTTTGTCCCAATCATCTCACCATGCATCAACAGGCACAAAAGCGTCAAAAATTTGGCATCTTTTGACAACGCAAAAAATTTCGCATTTTTTGACCTTCTTGGCTGAAAACACTAGTAAAAGGCGCGCGCGAAATTTCGCACACCCGAAAAATTTTGATCCGAGTCCATTTTTTCGTCCCAATCATCTCACCATGCATCAACATGCTCGAAAGCGTAAAAAATTTGGCATCTTTTGACAGCGTAAATTTTTTTGCGTTTTTTGACCTTCTTAGCTGAAAACACCAGTAAAAGGCATGCGCGTGAAATTTCGCACCCCCGGAAAATTTCGTTCCGAGTCCATTTTTTCATCCCAATCATCTCACCATGCATCAACTGGCACGAAAGCGTCGAAAATTTGGCATCTTTTGACAGCGCAAAAAATTTCGCGTTTTTTGACCTTCTTGGCTGAAAACACCAGTAAAAGGCGCGCGCGAAATTTCGTACCCCCGGAAAATTTTCATCCGAGTCCATTTTTTCGTCGCAATCATCTCACCATGCATCAACAGGCACGAAAGCGTCAAAAATTTGTCATCTTTTGACAGCGTAAAAAATTTCGCATTTTTTGACCTTCTTGGCTGAAAACACCAGTAAAAGGCGCGCGCGCGAAATTTTGCACACCCGAAAAATTTTCATCCGAGTCCATTTTTTCGTCACAATCATCTCACCATGCATCAGCTGGCACGAAAGCGTCGAAAATTTGGCATCTTTTGTCAGCGTAAAAAATTTCGCGTTTTTTGACCTTCTTTGCTGAAAACACCAGTAAAAGGCGCGCGCGCGAAATTTCCCACACCCAAAAAATTTTCATCCGAGTCCATTTTTTCGTCCCAATCATCTCACCATGCATCAACAGGAACGAAAGCGTCGAAAATTTGGCATCTTTTGACAGCGTAAAAATATTTGCATTTTTTGACCTTCTTGGCTGAAAACACCAGTAAAAGGCGTGCGCGCGAAATTTCGCACCCCCGAAAAAATTTTATTCCGAGTCCATTTTTTGTCCCAATCATCTCACCATGCATCAACAGGCACGAAAGCGTCGAAAATTTGGCATCTTTTGACAGCGCAAAAAATTTCGCGTTTTTTGACCTTCTTGGCTGAAAACACCAGTAAAAGACGCGCGCGCGAAATTTCGCACCACCGGAAAATTTTGTTCCGAGTCCATTTTTTTGTCCCAATCATCTCACCATGCATCAACAGGCACAAAAGCGTCAAAAATTTGGCATCTTTTGACAACGCAAAAAATTTCGCATTTTTTGACCTTCTTGGCTGAAAACACTAGTAAAAGGCGCGCGCGAAATTTCGCACACCCGAAAAATTTTGATCCGAGTCCATTTTTTCGTCCCAATCATCTCACCATGCATCAACATGCTCGAAAGCGTAAAAAATTTGGCATCTTTTGACAGCGTAAATTTTTTTGCGTTTTTTGACCTTCTTAGCTGAAAACACCAGTAAAAGGCATGCGCGTGAAATTTCGCACCCCCGGAAAATTTCGTTCCGAGTCCATTTTTTCATCCCAATCATCTCACCATGCATCAACTGGCACGAAAGCGTCGAAAATTTGGCATCTTTTGACAGCGCAAAAAATTTCGCGTTTTTTGACCTTCTTGGCTGAAAACACCAGTAAAAGGCGCGCGCGAAATTTCGCACCCCCGGAAAATTTTCATCCGAGTCCATTTTTTCGTCGCAATCATCTCACCATGCATCAACAGGCACGAAAGCGTCAAAAATTTGTCATCTTTTGACAGCGTAAAAAATTTCGCATTTTTTGACCTTCTTGGCTGAAAACACCAGTAAAAGGCGCGCGCGCGAAATTTTGCACACCCGAAAAATTTTCATCCGAGTCCATTTTTTCGTCACAATCATCTCACCATGCATCAGCTGGCACGAAAGCGTCGAAAATTTGGCATCTTTTGTCAGCGTAAAAAATTTCGCGTTTTTTGACCTTCTTTGCTGAAAACACCAGTAAAAGGCGCGCGCGCGAAATTTCCCACACCCAAAAAATTTTCATCCGAGTCCATTTTTTCGTCCCAGTCATCTCACCATGCATCAACAGGAACGAAAGCGTCGAAAATTTGGCATCTTTTGACAGCGTAAAAATATTTGCATTTTTTGACCTTCTTGGCTGAAAACACCAGTAAAAGGCGTGCGCGCGAAATTTCGCACCCCCGAAAAAATTTTATTCCGAGTCCATTTTTTGTCCCAATCATCTCACCATGCATCAACAGGCACGAAAGCGTCGAAAATTTGGCATCTTTTGACAGCGCAAAAAATTTCGCGTTTTTTGACCTTCTTGGCTGAAAACACCAGTAAAAGACGCGCGCGCGAAATTTCGCACCACCGGAAAATTTTGTTCCGAGTCCATTTTTTTGTCCCAATCATCTCACCATGCATCAACAGGCACAAAAGCGTCAAAAATTTGGCATCTTTTGACAACGCAAAAAATTTCGCATTTTTTGACCTTCTTGGCTGAAAACACTAGTAAAAGGCGCGCGCGAAATTTCGCACACCCGAAAAATTTTGATCCGAGTCCATTTTTTCGTCCCAATCATCTCACCATGCATCAACATGCTCGAAAGCGTAAAAAATTTGGCATCTTTTGACAGCGTAAATTTTTTTGCGTTTTTTGACCTTCTTAGCTGAAAACACCAGTAAAAGGCATGCGCGTGAAATTTCGCACCCCCGGAAAATTTCGTTCCGAGTCCATTTTTTCATCCCAATCATCTCACCATGCATCAACTGGCACGAAAGCGTCGAAAATTTGGCATCTTTTGACAGCGCAAAAAATTTCGCGTTTTTTGACCTTCTTGGCTGAAAACACCAGTAAAAGGCGCGCGCGAAATTTCGCACCCCCGGAAAATTTTCATCCGAGTCCATTTTTTCGTCGCAATCATCTCACCATGCATCAACAGGCACAAAAGCGTCAAAAATTTGTCATCTTTTGACAGCGTAAAAAATGTCGCATTTTTTGACCTTCTTGGCTGAAAACACCAGTAAAAGGCGCGCGCGCGAAATTTTGCACACCCGAAAAATTTTCATCCGAGTCCATTTTTTCGTCACAATCATCTCACCATGCATCAGCTGGCACGAAAGCGTCGAAAATTTGGCATCTTTTGTCAGCGTAAAAAATTTCGCGTTTTTTGACCTTCTTTGCTGAAAACACCAGTAAAAGGCGCGCGCGCGAAATTTCCCACACCCAAAAAATTTTCATCCGAGTCCATTTTTTCGTCCCAGTCATCTCACCATGCATCAACAGGAACGAAAGCGTCAAAAATTTGGCATCTTTTGACAGCGTAAAAATATTTGCATTTTTTGACCTTCTTGGCTGAAAACACCAGTAAAAGGCGTGCGCGCGAAATTTCGCACCCCCGAAAAAATTTTATTCCGAGTCCATTTTTTGTCCCAATCATCTCACCATGCATCAACAGGCGCGAAAGCGTCGAAAATTTGGCATCTTTTGACAGCGCAAAAAATTTCGCATTTTTTGACCTTCTTGGCTGAAAACACCAGTAAAAGACGCGCGCGCGAAATTTCGCACCACCGGAAAATTTTGTTCCGAGTCCATTTTTTCGTCCCAATCATCTCACCATGCATCAACAGGAACGAAAGCGTCGAAAATTTGGCATCTTTTGACAGCGTAAAAATATTTGCATTTTTTGACCTTCTTGGCTGAAAACACCAGTAAAAGGCGCGCGCGCGAAATTTTGCACCCCCGAAAAATTTTCATCCGAGTCCATTTTTTCGTCACAATCATCTCACCATGCATCAGCTGGCACGAAAGCGTCGAAAATTTGGCATCTTTTGTCAGCGTAAAAAATTTCGCGTTTTTTGACCTTCTTTGCTGAAAACACCAGTAAAAGGCGCGCGCGCGAAATTTCCCACACCCAAAAAATTTTCATCCGAGTCCATTTTTTCGTCCCAGTCATCTCACCATGCATCAACAGGAACGAAAGCGTCAAAAATTTGGCATCTTTTGACAGCGTAAAAATATTTGCATTTTTTGACCTTCTTGGCTGAAAACACCAGTAAAAGGCGTGCGCGCGAAATTTCGCACCCCCGAAAAAATTTTATTCCGAGTCCATTTTTTGTCCCAATCATCTCACCATGCATCAACAGGCGCGAAAGCGTCGAAAATTTGGCATCTTTTGACAGCGCAAAAAATTTCGCATTTTTTGACCTTCTTGGCTGAAAACACCAGTAAAAGACGCGCGCGCGAAATTTCGCACCACCGGAAAATTTTGTTCCGAGTCCATTTTTTCGTCCCAATCATCTCACCATGCATCAACAGGAACGAAAGCGTCGAAAATTTGGCATCTTTTGACAGCGTAAAAATATTTGCATTTTTTGACCTTCTTGGCTGAAAACACCAGTAAAAGGCGCGCGCGCGAAATTTTGCACCCCCGAAAAAATTTTATTCCGAGTCCATTTTTTCGTCCCAATCATCTCACTATGCATCAACAGGCACGAAAGCGTCAAAAATTTGGCATCTTTTGACAGCGCAAAAAATTTCGCGTTTTTTGACCTTCTTGGCTGAAAACACCAGTAAAAGGCGCGCGCCGCGAAATTTCGCACCACCGGAAAATTTCGTTCCGAGTCCATTTTTCGTCCCAATCATCTCACCATGCATCAACAGGCACGAAAGCGTCAAAAATTTGGCATCTTTTGACAGCGTAAAAAATTTTGCGTTTTTTGACCTTCTTGGCTGAAAACACCAGTAAAAGGCGCGCGCGCGAAATTTCGCACCGCCGAAAAATTTTATTCCGAGTCCATTTTTTCGCCCCAATCATCTCACCATGCATCAACAGGCACGAAAGCGTCGAAAATTTGGCATCTTTTGACAGCGCAAAAAATTTTGCGTTTTTTGACCTTCTTGGCTGTAAACACCAGTAAAAGACGCGCGCGCGAAATTTCGCACCACCGGAAAATTTCGTTCCGAGTCCATTTTTTCATCCCAATCAACTCACCATGCATCAACATGCACAAAAGCATAAAAAATTTGGCATCTTTTGACAACGCAAAAAATTTCGCATTTTTTGACCTTGTTGGCTGAAAACACCAGTAAAAGGCGCGCGCGCGAAATTTCGCACACCCGAAAAATTTTGATCCGAGTCCATTTTTTCGTCCCAATCATCTCACCATGCATCAACATGCTCGAAAGCGTCGAAAATTTGGCATCTTTTGATAGCGTAAAATTTTTTGCGTTTTTTGACCTTCTTAGCTGAAAACACCAGTAAAAGGCATGCGCGTGAAATTTCGCACACCTGAAAAATTTTGATCCGAGTCCATTTTTTCGTCCCAATCATCTCACCATGCATCAACATGCTCGAAAGCGTCGAAAATTTGGCATCTTTTGACAGGTAAATTTTTTTGCGTTTTTTGACCTTCTTAGCTGAAAACACCAGTAAAAGGCGTGCGCGTGAAATTTTGCACTCCCGGAAAATTTCGTTCCGAGTCCATTTTTTCGTCCCAATCATCTCATCATGCATCAACTGGCACGAAAGCGTCGAAAATTTGGCATCTTTTGACAGCGCAAAGAATTTCGCGTTTATTGACCTTCTTGGCTGAAAACACCAGTAAAAGGCGCGCGCGCGCGAAATTTCGCACACCCGAAAAATTTTGATCCGAGTCCATTTTTTCGTCCCAATCATCTCACCATGCATCAACATGCTCGAAAGCGTCGAAAATTTGGCATCTTTTGACAGCGTAAATTTTTTTGCGTTTTTTGACCTTCTTAGCTGAAAACACCAGTAAAAGGCGTGCGCGTGAAATTTCGCACCACCGGAAAATTTCGTTCCGAGTCCATTTTTTCGTCCCAATCATCTCACCATGCATCAACAGGCACAAAAGCGTCAAAAATTTTGCATTTTTTGACCTTCTTAGCTGAAAACACCAGTAAAAGGCGTGCGCGCGAAATTTCGCACCCCCGAAGAATTTTATTCCTACTCCATTTTTTCGTCCCAATCATCTCACCATGCATCAACAGGCACGAAAGCGTCGAAAATTTGGCATCTTTTGACAGCGTAAATTTTTTTGCATTTTTTGACCTTCTTGGCTCAAAACACCAATAAAAGACGCGTGCGCGAAATTTCGCACCCCTGGAAAATTTCGTTCCGAGTCCATTTTTTCGTCCCAATCATCTCACCATGCATCAACTGGTACAAAAGCGTAAAAAATTTGGCACCTTTTGACAGCGCAAAAAATTTCGCGTTTTTTGACCTTCTTGGCTGAAAACACCAGTAAAAGGCGCGCGCGCGAAATTTCGCACCCCCGAAAAATTTTCATCCGAGTCCATTTTTTCGTCCCAATCATCTCACCATGCATCAACTGGTACGAAAGCGTAAAAAATTTGGCACCTTTTGACAGCGCAAAAAATTTTGCGTTTTTTGACCTTCTTAGCTGAAAACACCAGTAAAAGGCGCGCGCGCGAAATTTCGCACCCCCGAAAAATTTCGTTCCGAGTTCATTTTTTCGACCCAATCATCTCACCATGCATCAACTGGCACGAAAGCGTCAAAAATTTGGCATCTTTTGACAGCACAAAAAATTTCGCGTTTTTTGACCTTCTTGGCTGAAAACACCAGTAAAAGATGCGCACGCGAAATATCGCACTCCCGAAAAATTTTCATCCGAGTCCATTTTTTCGTCCCAATCATCTCACCATGCATCATCAGGCACGAAAGCGTTGAAAATTTGGCATCTTTTGACAGCGTAAAAAATTTTGCGTTTTTTGACCTTCTTGGCTGAAAACACCAGTAAAAGGCGCGCGCGCGAAATTTCGCACACCCGAAAAATTTTCATCCGAGTCCATTTTTTCGTCCCAATCATCTCACCATGCATCAACATGCTCGAAAGCGTCGAAAATTTGGCATCTTTTGACAGCGTAAAAAATTTCGCATTTTTTGACCTTCTTGGCTGAAAACACCAGTAAAAGGCGCGCGCACGAAATTTTGCACACCCGAAAAATTTTCATCCGAGTCCATTTTTTCGTCACAATCAACTCACCATGCATCAGCTGGCACGAAAGCGTCGAAAATTTGGCATCTTTTGTCAGCGTAAAAAATTTCGCATTTTTTGACCTTCTTTGCTGAAAACACCAGTAAAAGGCGCGCGCGCGAAATTTCCCACACCCAAAAAATTTTCATCCGAGTCCATTTTTTTGTCCCAATCATCTCACCATGCATCAACAGGAACGAAAGCGTCGAAAATTTGGCATCTTTTGACAGCGTAAAAATATTTGCATTTTTTGACCTTGTTGGCTGAAAACACCAGTAAAAGGCGCGCGCGCGAAATTTCGCACCCCCGAAAAAATTTTATTCCGAGTCCATTTTTTCATCCCAATCATCTCACTATGCATCAACATGCACGAAAGCGTCGAAAATTTGGCATCTTTTGACAGCGCAAAAAATTTCGCGTTTTTTGACCTTCTTCGCTGAAAACACCAGTAAAAGGCGCAGGCGCGAAATTTCGCACCACCGGAAAATTTCGTTCCGAGTCCATTTTTCGTCCCAATCATCTCACCATGCATCAACAGGCACGAAAGCGTCGAAAATTTGGCATCTTTTGACAGCGTAAAAAATTTTGCGTTTTTTGACCTTCTTGGCTGAAAACACGAGTAAAAGGCGCGCGCGCGAAATTTCGCACTGCCGAAAAATTTTATTCCGAGTCCATTTTTTCGCCCAAATCATCTCACCATGCATCAACAGGCACGAAAGCGTCGAAAATTTGGCATCTTTTGACAGCGCAAAAAATTTTGCGTTTTTTGACCTTCTTGGCTGAAAACACCAGTAAAAGACGCGCGCGCGAAATTTCGCACACCCGAAAAATTTTGATCCGAGTCCATTTTTTCGTCCCAATCATCTCCCCATGCATCAACATGCTCGAAAGCGTCGAAAATTTGGCATCTTTTGATAGCGTAAAATTTTTTGCGTTTTTTGACCTTCTTAGCTGAAAACACCAGTAAAAGACGCGCGCGCGAAATTTCGCACCACCGGAAAATTTCGTTCCGAGTCCATTTTTCGTCCCAATCATCTCACCATGCATCAACAGGCACGAAAGCGTCGAAAATTTGGCATCTTTTGACACCGCAAAAAATTTCGCATTTTTTGACCTTCTTGGCTGAAAACACTAGTAAAAGGCGCGCGCGAAATTTCGCACACCCGAAAAATTTTGATCCGAGTCCATTTTTTCGTCCCAATCATCTCACCATGCATCAACATGCTCGAAAGCGTAAAAAATTTGGCATCTTTTGACAGCGTAAAATTTTTTGCGTTTTTTGACCTTCTTAGCTGAAAACACCAGTAAAAGGCATGCCCGTGAAATTTCGCACCCCCGGAAAATTTCGTTCCGAGTCCATTTTTTCATCCCAATCATCTCACCATGCATCAACTGGCACGAAAGCGTCGAAAATTTGGCATCTTTTGACAGCGCAAAAAATTTCGCGTTTTTTGACCTTCTTGGCTGAAAACACCAGTAAAAGGCGCGTGCGAAATTTCGCACCCCCGGAAAATTTTCATCCGAGTCCATTTTTTCGTCCCAATCATCTCACCATGCATCAACAGGCACGAAAGCGTAAAAAATTTGTCATCTTTTGATAGCGTAAAAAATTTCGCATTTTTTGACCTTCTTGGCTGAAAACACCAGTAAAAGGCGCGCGCGCGAAATTTTGCACACCCGAAAAATTTTCATCCGAGTCCATTTTTTCGTCACAATCATCTCACCATGCATCAGCTGGCACGAAAGCGTCGAAAATTTGGCATCTTTTGTCAGCGTAAAAAATTTCGCATTTTTTGACCTTCTTTGCTGAAAACACCAGTAAAAGGCGCGCGCGCGAAATTTCCCACACCCAAAAAATTTTCATCCGAGTCCATTTTTTCGTCCCACATCAACAGGAACGAAAGCGTCGAAAATTTGGCATCTTTTGACAGCGTAAAAATATTTGCATTTTTTGACCTTCTTGGCTGAAAACACCAGTAAAAGGCGCGCGCGCGAAATTTTGCACCCCCGAAAAAATTTTATTCCGAGTCCATTTTTTCGTCCCAATCATCTCACTATGCATCAACTGGCACGAAAGCGTAAAAAATTTGGCATCTTTTGACAGCGCAAAAAATTTCGCATTTTTTGACCTTCTTGGCTGAAAACACCAGTAAAAGGCGCGCGCGCGAAATTTCGCACCCCCGGAAAATTTTCATCCGAGTCCATTTTTTCGTCCCAATCATCTCACCATGCATCAACAGGAACGAAAGCGTCGAAAATTAGGCAACTTTTGACAGCGCAAAAAATTTTGCGTTTTTTGACCTTCTTGGCTGAAAACACCAGTAAAAGGCGCGCGCGCGAAATTTCGCACCCCCGAAAAAATTTATTCCGAGTCCATTTTTTCGCCCCAATCATCTCACCATGCATCAACAGGCACGAAAGCGTCGAAAATTTGGCATCTTTTGACAGCGCAAAAAATTTTGCGTTTTTTGACCTTCTTGGCTGTAAACACCAGTAAAAGACGCGCGCGCGAAATTTCGCACCACCGGAAAATTTCGTTCCGAGTCCATTTTTTCGTCCCAATCAACTCACCATGCATCAACATGCACAAAAGCATAAAAAATTTGGCATCTTTTGACAACGCAAAAAATTTCGCATTTTTTGACCTTCTTGGCTGAAAACACCAGTAAAAGGCGCGCGCGCGAAATTTCGCACACCCGAAAAATTTTGATCCGATCCATTTTTTCGTCCCAATCATCTCACCATGCATCAACATGCTCGAAAGCGTCGAAAATTTGGCATCTTTTGATAGCGTAAAATTTTTTGCGTTTTTTGACCTTCTTAGCTGAAAACACCAGTAAAAGGCATGCGCGTGAAATTTCGCACCCCCGGAAAATTTCGTTCCGAGTCCATTTTTTCATCCCAATCATCTCCCATGCATCAACTGGCACGAAAGCGTAAAAAATTTGGCATCTTTTGACAGCGCAAAAAATTTCGCGTTTTTAACCTTCTTGGCTGAAAACACCAGTAAAAGGCGCGCGCGCGAAATTTCGCACCCCCGGAAAATTTTCATCCGAGTCCATTTTTTCGTCCCAATCATCTCACCATGCATCAACAGGAACGAAAGCGTCGAAAATTAGGCATCTTTTGACAGCGCAAAAAATTTTGCGTTTTTTGACCTTCTTAGCTGAAAACACTAGTAAAAGGCGCGCGCGCGAAATTTCGCACCCCCGAAAAATTTTATTCCGAGTCCATTTTTCGTCCCAATCATCTCACTATGCATCAACAGGCACGAAAGCGTCGAAAATTTGGCATCTTTTGACAGCGCAAAAAATTTCGCATTTTTTGACCTTCTTGGCTGAAAACACCAATAAAAGGCGCGCGCGCGAAATTTTGCACCACCGGAAAATTTCGTTCCGAGTCCATTTTTCGTCCCAATCATCTCACCATGCATCAACAGGCACGAAAGCGTCGAAAATTTGGCATCTTTTGACAGCGTCAAAAATTTTGCGTTTTTTGACCTTCTTGGCTGAAAACACCAGTAAAAGGCGCGCGCGCGAAATTTTGCACCGCCGAAAAATTTTATTCCGAGTCCATTTTTTCGTCCCAATCATCTCACCATGCATCAACAGGCACGAAAGCGTCGAAAATTTGGCATCTTTTGACAGCGCAAAAAATTTCGCGTTTTTTGACCTTCTTGGCTGAAAACACCAGTAAAAGAGACGCGCGCGCGAAATTTCGCACACCCGAAAAATTTTGATCCGAGTCCATTTTTTCGTCCCAATCATCTCACCATGCATCAACATGCTCGAAAGCGTAAAAAATTTGGCATCTTTTGACAGCGTAAAATTTTTTGCGTTTTTTGACCTTCTTAGCTGAAAATACCAGTAAAAGGCATGCGCGTGAAATTTCGCACCCTCGGAAAATTTCGTTCCGAGTCCATTTTTTCATCCCAATCATCTCACCATGCATCAACTGGCACGAAAGCGTCGAAAATTTGGCATCTTTTGACAGCGCAAAAAATTTCGCGTTTTTTGACCTTCTGGGCTGAAAACACCAGTAAAAGGCGCGCGCGAAATTTCGCACCCCCGGAAAATTTTCATCCGAGTCCATTTTTTCGTCCCAATCATCTCACCATGCATCAGCTGGCACGAAAGCGTCGAAAATTTGGCGTCTTTTGTCAGCGTAAAAAATTTCGCGTTTTTTGACCTTCTTTGCTGAAAACACCAGTAAAAGGCGCGCGCGCGAAATTTCCCACACCCAAAAAATTTTCATCCGAGTCCATTTTTTCGTCCCAATCATCTCACCATGCATCAACAGGAACGAAAGCGTCGAAAATTTGGCATCTTTTGACAGCGTAAAAATATTTGCATTTTTTGACCTTCTTGGCTGAAAACACCAGTAAAAGGCGCGCGCGCGAAAATTCACACCCCCGAAAAAATTTTATTCCGAGTCCATTTTTACGTCCCAATCATCTCACTATGCATCAACAGGCACGAAAGCGTCGAAAATTTGGCATCTTTTGATAGCGCAAAAAATTTCACTTTTTTTGACCTTCTTGGCTGAAAACACCAGTAAAAGGCGCGCGCGCGAAATTTCGCACCACCGGAAAATTTCGTTCCGAGTCCATTTTTCATCCCAATCATCTCACCATGCATCAACAGGCACGAAAGCGTCGAAAATTTGGCATCTTTTGACAGCGTAAAAAATTTTGCGTTTTTTGACCTTCTTGGCTGAAAACACCTGTAAAAGGCGCGCGCGCGAAATTTCGCACCGCCGAAAAATTTTATTCCGAGTCCATTTTTTTGCCCCAATCATCTCACCATGCATCAACAGGCACGAAAGCGTCGAAAATTTGGCATCTTTTGACAGCGCAAAAAATTTCGCATTTTTTGACCTTCTTGGCTGAAAACACCAGTAAAAGGCGCGCGCGAAATTTCGCACCACCGGAAAATTTCGTTCCGAGTCCATTTTTTCGTCCCAATCATCTCACCATGCATCAACAGGCACAAAAGCGTCAAAAATTTGGCATCTTTTGATAACGCAAAAAATTTCGCATTTTTTGACCTTCTTGGCTGTAAACACCAGTAAAAGGCGCGCGCGCGAAATTTCGCACCCCGAAAAATTTTATTCCGAGTCCATTTTTTTGCCCCAATCATCTCACCATGCATCAACAGGCACGAAAGCGTCGAAAATTTGGCATCTTTTGACAGCGCAAAAAATTTCGCGTTTTTTGACCTTCTTGGCTGAAAACACCAGTAAAAGGCGCGCGCGAAATTTCGCACCACCGGAAAATTTCGTTCCGAGTCCATTTTTCCGTCCCAATCATCTCACCATGCATCAACAGGCACGATAGAGTCGAAAATTTGGCATCTTTTGACAGCGTCAAAAATTTCGCATTTTTTGACCTTCTTGGTTGAAAACACGAATAAAAGGCGCGCGTGCGAAATTTCGCACCCTCGGAAAATTTGCGCCTGAGTCCTTTTTTTTGTCCCAATCATCTCACCATGCATCAACAAGCACGAATGTTTCGAAAATTTGTCATCTTTTTACAGCGTCAAAAATTTGACCTTCTTGGCTGAAAAATTTCATCCGAGTCCATTTTTTCGTCCCAATCATCTCACCATGCATCAACATGAACGAAAGCGTCAAAAATTAGGCATCTTTTGACAGCGCAAAAAATTTTGCTTTTTTTGACCTTCTTAGCTGAAAACACAAGTAAAAGGCGCGCGCGCGAAATTTCGCACCCCCGAAAAATTTTCATCCGAGTCCATTTTTTCGTCCCAATCATCTCACCATGCATCAACTGGCACGAAAGCGTCGAAAATTTGGCATCTTTTGACAGCGCAAAAAATTTCGCATTTTTTGACCTTCTTGGCTGAAAACACCAATAAAAGGCGCGTGCGTGAAATTTCGCACCCCCAAAAATTTTCATCCGAGTCTATTTTTTCGTCCCAATCATCTCACCATGCATCAATAGGCACGAAAGCGTCGAAAATTTAGCATCTTTTGACAACGTAAAAAATTTCGCATTTTTTGACCTTCTTGGTTGAAAACACCAGTAAAAGGCGCGCGCGCGAAATTTCGCACACCCGAAAAATTTTCATCTGAGTCTATTTTTTTCGTCCCAATCATCTCACCATGCATCAACCGGCATGACAGCGTCGAAAATTTGGCATCTTTTGATAGCGTAAAAAATTTCGCATTTTTTGACCTTCTTGGCTGAAAACACCAGTAAAAGGCGCGCGTGAAATTTTGCACACCCGAAAAATTTTCATCCGAGTCCATTTTTTCGTCCCAATCATCTCACCATGCATCAGCTGGCACGAAAGTGTCGAAAATTTGGCATCTTTTGTCAGCGTAAAAACTTTCGCATTTTTTGACCTTCTTTGCTGAAAACAACAGTAAAAGGCGCGCGCGAAATTTCCCACACCCAAAAAATCTTCATCCGAGTCCATTTTTTCGTCCCAATCATCTCACCATGCATCAACAGGAACGAAAGCGTCGAAAATTTGGCATCTTTTGACAGCGTAAAAATATTTGCATTTTTTGACCTTCTTGGCTGAAAACACCAGTAAAAGGCGCGCGCGCGAAATTTCGCACCCCCGAAAAAATTTTATTCCGAGTCCATTTTTTCGTCTCAATCATCTCACTATGCATCAACAGGCACGAAAGCGTCAAAAATTTGGCATCTTTTGACAGCGCAAAAAATTTCGCGTTTTTTTACCTTCTTGGCAGAAAACACTAGTAAAAGGCGCGCGCGCGAAATTTCGCACCACCGAAAAATTTCGTTCGGAGTCCATTTTTCGTCCCAATCATCTCACCATGCATCAACAGGCACGAAAGCGTAGAAAATTTGGCATCTTTTGACAGCGTAAAAAATTTCGCGTTTTTTGGCCTTCTTGGCTGAAAACACCAGTAAAAGGCGCGCGCGCGAAATTTCGCACACCCGAAAAATTTTGATCCGAGTCCATTTTTTCGTCCCAATCATCTCACCATGCATCAACATGCTCGAAAGCGTCGAAAATTTGGCATCTTTTGATAGCGTAAATTTTTTTGCGTTTTTTGACCTTCTTAGCTGAAAACACCAGTAAAAGGCATGCGCGTGAAATTTCGCACCCCCGGAAAATTTCGTTCCGAGTCCATTTTTTCATCCCAATCATCTCACCATGCATCAACTGGCACGAAAGCGTCGAAAATTTGGCATCTTTTGACAGCGCAAAAAATTTCGCATTTTTAACCTTCTTGGCTGAAAACACCAGTAAAAGGCGCGCGCGCGAAATTTTGCACACCCGAAAAATTTTCATCCGAGTCCATTTTTTCGTCCCAATCATCTCACCATGCATCGACTGGCACGAAAGCGTCGAAAATTTTGGCATCTTTTGTCAGCGTAAAAAATTTCGCGTTTTTTGACCTTCTTTGCTTAAAACAACAGTAAAAGGCGCACGCGCGAAATTTTCCACACCCGAAAAATTTTCATCCGAGTCCATTTTTTCGTCCTAATCATCTCACCATGCATCAACAGGAATGAAAGCATCGAAAATTAGGCCTCTTTTGACAGCGCAAAAAATTTTGCATTTTTTGACCTTCTTAGCTGAAAACACTAGTAAAAGGCGCGTGCGCGAAATTTCGCACCCCCGGAAAATTTTCATCCGAGTCCATTTTTTCGTCCCAGTCATCTCACCATGCATCAACTGGCACGAAAGCGTAAAAAATTTGGCATCTTTTGACAGCGCAAAAAATTTCGCATTTTTTGACCTTCTTGGCTGAAAACACCAGTAAAAGGCGCGTGCGTGAAATTTCGCACCCCCGGAAAATTTTCGTCCGAGTCCATTTTTTCGTCCCAATCATCTCACTATGCATCAACATGCTCGAAAGCGTCGAAAATTTGGCATCTTTTGACAGCGTAAAATTTTTTGCATTTTTTGACCTTCTTAGCTGAAAACACCAGTAAAAGGCATGCGCGTGAAATTTCGCACCCCCCGAAAATTTCGTTCCGAGTCCATTTTTTCGTCCCAATCATCTCACCATGCATCAACTGGCACGAAAGCGTCGAAAATTTGGCATCTTTTGACAGAAAAATTTCACGTTTTTTGACCTTCTTGGCTGAAAACACCAATAAAAGGCGCGCGCGCGAAATTTCGCACCCCCTGAAAATTTTCATCCGAGTCCATTTTTTCGTCCCAATCATCTCACCATGCATCAATAGGCACGAAAGCGTCGAAAATTTGGCATCTTTTGACAGCGTAAAAAATTTCGCATTTTTTTACCTTCTTGGCTGAAAACACCAGTAAAAGGCGCGCGCGCGAAATTTCGCACACCCGAAAAATTTTCATCCGAGTCCATTTTTTCATCCCAATCATCTCACCATGCATCAACTGGCACGAAAGCGTCGAAAATTTGGCATCTTTTGACAGCGTAAAAAATTTCGCGTTTTTTGGCCTTCTTGGCTGAAAACACCAGTAAAAGGCGCGCGCGCGAAATTTCGCACACCCGAAAAATTTTGATCCGAGTCCATTTTTTCGTCCCAATCATCTCACCATGCATCAACATGCTCGAAAGCGTCGAAAATTTGGCATCTTTTGATAGCGTAAATTTTTTTGCGTTTTTTGACCTTCTTAGCTGAAAACACGAGTAAAAGGCATGCGCGTGAAATTTCGCACCCCCGGAAAATTTCGTTCCGAGTCCATTTTTTCATCCCAATCATCTCACCATGCATCAACTGGCACGAAAGCGTCGAAAATTTGGCATCTTTTGACAGCGCAAAAAATTTCGCATTTTTAACCTTCTTGGCTGAAAACACCAGTAAAAGGCGCGCGCGCGAAATTTCGCACCCCCGGAAAATTTTCATCCGAGTCCATTTTTTCGTCCCAATCATCTCACCATGCATCAATTGGCACGAAAGCGTCGAAAATTTGGCATCTTTTGACAGCGTAAAAAATTTCGCATTTTTTGACCTTCTTGGCTGAAAACACCAGTAAAAGGCGCGCGCGCGAAATTTTGCACACCCGAAAAATTTTCATCCGAGTCCATTTTTTCGTCCCAATCATCTCACCATGCATCGACTGGCACGAAAGCGTCGAAAATTTTGGCATCTTTTGTCAGCGTAAAAAATTTCGCGTTTTTTGACCTTCTTTGCTTAAAACAACAGTAAAAGGCGCACGCGCGAAATTTTCCACACCCGAAAAATTTTCATCCGAGTCCATTTTTTCGTCCTAATCATCTCACCATGCATCAACAGGAATGAAAGCATCGAAAATTAGGCCTCTTTTGACAGCGCAAAAAATTTTGCATTTTTTGACCTTCTTAGCTGAAAACACTAGTAAAAGGCGCGCGCGCGAAATTTCGCACCCCCGGAAAATTTTCATCCGAGTCCATTTTTTCGTCCCAGTCATCTCACCATGCATCAACTGGCACGAAAGCGTAAAAAATTTGGCATCTTTTGACAGCGCAAAAAATTTCGCGTTTTTTGACCTTCTTGGCTGAAAACACCAGTAAAAGGCGCGTGCGAAATTTCGCACCCCCGGAAAATTTTCATCCGAGTCCATTTTTTCGTCCCAATCATCTCACCATGCATCAACAGGCACGAAAGCGTAAAAAATTTGTCATCTTTTGATAGCGTAAAAAATTTCGCATTTTTTGACCTTCTTGGCTGAAAACACCAGTAAAAGGCGCGCGCGCGAAATTTTGCACACCCGAAAAATTTTCATCCGAGTCCATTTTTTCGTCACAATCATCTCACCATGCATCAGCTGGCACGAAAGCGTCGAAAATTTGGCATCTTTTGTCAGCGTAAAAAATTTCGCATTTTTTGACCTTCTTTGCTGAAAACACCAGTAAAAGGCGCGCGCGCGAAATTTCCCACACCCAAAAAATTTTCATCCGAGTCCATTTTTTCGTCCCACATCAACAGGAACGAAAGCGTCGAAAATTTGGCATCTTTTGACAGCGTAAAAATATTTGCATTTTTTGACCTTCTTGGCTGAAAACACCAGTAAAAGGCGCGCGCGCGAAATTTTGCACCCCCGAAAAAATTTTATTCCGAGTCCATTTTTTCGTCCCAATCATCTCACTATGCATCAACTGGCACGAAAGCGTAAAAAATTTGGCATCTTTTGACAGCGCAAAAAATTTCGCATTTTTTGACCTTCTTGGCTGAAAACACCAGTAAAAGGCGCGCGCGCGAAATTTCGCACCCCCGGAAAATTTTCATCCGAGTCCATTTTTTCGTCCCAATCATCTCACCATGCATCAACAGGAACGAAAGCGTCGAAAATTAGGCATCTTTTGACAGCGCAAAAAATTTTGCGTTTTTTGACCTTCTTGGCTGAAAACACCAGTAAAAGGCGCGCGCGCGAAATTTCGCACCCCCGAAAAAATTTATTCCGAGTCCATTTTTTCGCCCCAATCATCTCACCATGCATCAACAGGCACGAAAGCGTCGAAAATTTGGCATCTTTTGACAGCGCAAAAAATTTTGCGTTTTTTGACCTTCTTGGCTGTAAACACCAGTAAAAGACGCGCGCGCGAAATTTCGCACCACCGGAAAATTTCGTTCCGAGTCCATTTTTTCGTCCCAATCAACTCACCATGCATCAACATGCACAAAAGCATAAAAAATTTGGCATCTTTTGACAACGCAAAAAATTTCGCATTTTTTGACCTTCTTGGCTGAAAACACCAGTAAAAGGCGCGCGCGCGAAATTTCGCACACCCGAAAAATTTTGATCCGATCCATTTTTTCGTCCCAATCATCTCACCATGCATCAACATGCTCGAAAGCGTCGAAAATTTGGCATCTTTTGATAGCGTAAAATTTTTTGCGTTTTTTGACCTTCTTAGCTGAAAACACCAGTAAAAGGCATGCGCGTGAAATTTCGCACCCCCGGAAAATTTCGTTCCGAGTCCATTTTTTCATCCCAATCATCTCCCATGCATCAACTGGCACGAAAGCGTAAAAAATTTGGCATCTTTTGACAGCGCAAAAAATTTCGCGTTTTTAACCTTCTTGGCTGAAAACACCAGTAAAAGGCGCGCGCGCGAAATTTCGCACCCCCGGAAAATTTTCATCCGAGTCCATTTTTTCGTCCCAATCATCTCACCATGCATCAACAGGAACGAAAGCGTCGAAAATTAGGCATCTTTTGACAGCGCAAAAAATTTTGCGTTTTTTGACCTTCCTAGCTGAAAACACTAGTAAAAGGCGCGCGCGCGAAATTTCGCACCCCCGAAAAATTTTATTCCGAGTCCATTTTTCGTCCCAATCATCTCACTATGCATCAACAGGCACGAAAGCGTCGAAAATTTGGCATCTTTTGACAGCGCAAAAAATTTCGCATTTTTTGACCTTCTTGGCTGAAAACACCAATAAAAGGCGCGCGCGCGAAATTTTGCACCACCGGAAAATTTCGTTCCGAGTCCATTTTTCGTCCCAATCATCTCACCATGCATCAACAGGCACGAAAGCGTCGAAAATTTGGCATCTTTTGACAGCGTCAAAAATTTTGCGTTTTTTGACCTTCTTGGCTGAAAACACCAGTAAAAGGCGCGCGCGCGAAATTTTGCACCGCCGAAAAATTTTATTCCGAGTCCATTTTTTCGTCCCAATCATCTCACCATGCATCAACAGGCACGAAAGCGTCGAAAATTTGGCATCTTTTGACAGCGCAAAAAATTTCGCGTTTTTTGACCTTCTTGGCTGAAAACACCAGTAAAAGAGACGCGCGCGCGAAATTTCGCACACCCGAAAAATTTTGATCCGAGTCCATTTTTTCGTCCCAATCATCTCACCATGCATCAACATGCTCGAAAGCGTAAAAAATTTGGCATCTTTTGACAGCGTAAAATTTTTTGCGTTTTTTGACCTTCTTAGCTGAAAATACCAGTAAAAGGCATGCGCGTGAAATTTCGCACCCTCGGAAAATTTCGTTCCGAGTCCATTTTTTCATCCCAATCATCTCACCATGCATCAACTGGCACGAAAGCGTCGAAAATTTGGCATCTTTTGACAGCGCAAAAAATTTCGCGTTTTTTGACCTTCTGGGCTGAAAACACCAGTAAAAGGCGCGCGCGAAATTTCGCACCCCCGGAAAATTTTCATCCGAGTCCATTTTTTCGTCCCAATCATCTCACCATGCATCAGCTGGCACGAAAGCGTCGAAAATTTGGCGTCTTTTGTCAGCGTAAAAAATTTCGCGTTTTTTGACCTTCTTTGCTGAAAACACCAGTAAAAGGCGCGCGCGCGAAATTTCCCACACCCAAAAAATTTTCATCCGAGTCCATTTTTTCGTCCCAATCATCTCACCATGCATCAACAGGAACGAAAGCGTCGAAAATTTGGCATCTTTTGACAGCGTAAAAATATTTGCATTTTTTGACCTTCTTGGCTGAAAACACCAGTAAAAGGCGCGCGCGCGAAAATTCACACCCCCGAAAAAATTTTATTCCGAGTCCATTTTTACGTCCCAATCATCTCACTATGCATCAACAGGCACGAAAGCGTCGAAAATTTGGCATCTTTTGATAGCGCAAAAAATTTCACTTTTTTTGACCTTCTTGGCTGAAAACACCAGTAAAAGGCGCGCGCGCGAAATTTCGCACCACCGGAAAATTTCGTTCCGAGTCCATTTTTCATCCCAATCATCTCACCATGCATCAACAGGCACGAAAGCGTCGAAAATTTGGCATCTTTTGACAGCGTAAAAAATTTTGCGTTTTTTGACCTTCTTGGCTGAAAACACCTGTAAAAGGCGCGCGCGCGAAATTTCGCACCGCCGAAAAATTTTATTCCGAGTCCATTTTTTTGCCCCAATCATCTCACCATGCATCAACAGGCACGAAAGCGTCGAAAATTTGGCATCTTTTGACAGCGCAAAAAATTTCGCATTTTTTGACCTTCTTGGCTGAAAACACCAGTAAAAGGCGCGCGCGAAATTTCGCACCACCGGAAAATTTCGTTCCGAGTCCATTTTTTCGTCCCAATCATCTCACCATGCATCAACAGGCACAAAAGCGTCAAAAATTTGGCATCTTTTGATAACGCAAAAAATTTCGCATTTTTTGACCTTCTTGGCTGTAAACACCAGTAAAAGGCGCGCGCGCGAAATTTCGCACCCCGAAAAATTTTATTCCGAGTCCATTTTTTTGCCCCAATCATCTCACCATGCATCAACAGGCACGAAAGCGTCGAAAATTTGGCATCTTTTGACAGCGCAAAAAATTTCGCGTTTTTTGACCTTCTTGGCTGAAAACACCAGTAAAAGGCGCGCGCGAAATTTCGCACCACCGGAAAATTTCGTTCCGAGTCCATTTTTCCGTCCCAATCATCTCACCATGCATCAACAGGCACGATAGAGTCGAAAATTTGGCATCTTTTGACAGCGTCAAAAATTTCGCATTTTTTGACCTTCTTGGTTGAAAACACGAATAAAAGGCGCGCGTGCGAAATTTCGCACCCTCGGAAAATTTGCGCCTGAGTCCTTTTTTTTGTCCCAATCATCTCACCATGCATCAACAAGCACGAATGTTTCGAAAATTTGTCATCTTTTTACAGCGTCAAAAATTTGACCTTCTTGGCTGAAAAATTTCATCCGAGTCCATTTTTTCGTCCCAATCATCTCACCATGCATCAACATGAACGAAAGCGTCAAAAATTAGGCATCTTTTGACAGCGCAAAAAATTTTGCTTTTTTTGACCTTCTTAGCTGAAAACACAAGTAAAAGGCGCGCGCGCGAAATTTCGCACCCCCGAAAAATTTTCATCCGAGTCCATTTTTTCGTCCCAATCATCTCACCATGCATCAACTGGCACGAAAGCGTCGAAAATTTGGCATCTTTTGACAGCGCAAAAAATTTCGCATTTTTTGACCTTCTTGGCTGAAAACACCAATAAAAGGCGCGTGCGTGAAATTTCGCACCCCCAAAAATTTTCATCCGAGTCTATTTTTTCGTCCCAATCATCTCACCATGCATCAATAGGCACGAAAGCGTCGAAAATTTAGCATCTTTTGACAACGTAAAAAATTTCGCATTTTTTGACCTTCTTGGTTGAAAACACCAGTAAAAGGCGCGCGCGCGAAATTTCGCACACCCGAAAAATTTTCATCTGAGTCTATTTTTTTCGTCCCAATCATCTCACCATGCATCAACCGGCATGACAGCGTCGAAAATTTGGCATCTTTTGATAGCGTAAAAAATTTCGCATTTTTTGACCTTCTTGGCTGAAAACACCAGTAAAAGGCGCGCGTGAAATTTTGCACACCCGAAAAATTTTCATCCGAGTCCATTTTTTCGTCCCAATCATCTCACCATGCATCAGCTGGCACGAAAGTGTCGAAAATTTGGCATCTTTTGTCAGCGTAAAAACTTTCGCATTTTTTGACCTTCTTTGCTGAAAACAACAGTAAAAGGCGCGCGCGAAATTTCCCACACCCAAAAAATCTTCATCCGAGTCCATTTTTTCGTCCCAATCATCTCACCATGCATCAACAGGAACGAAAGCGTCGAAAATTTGGCATCTTTTGACAGCGTAAAAATATTTGCATTTTTTGACCTTCTTGGCTGAAAACACCAGTAAAAGGCGCGCGCGCGAAATTTCGCACCCCCGAAAAAATTTTATTCCGAGTCCATTTTTTCGTCTCAATCATCTCACTATGCATCAACAGGCACGAAAGCGTCAAAAATTTGGCATCTTTTGACAGCGCAAAAAATTTCGCGTTTTTTTACCTTCTTGGCAGAAAACACTAGTAAAAGGCGCGCGCGCGAAATTTCGCACCACCGAAAAATTTCGTTCGGAGTCCATTTTTCGTCCCAATCATCTCACCATGCATCAACAGGCACGAAAGCGTAGAAAATTTGGCATCTTTTGACAGCGTAAAAAATTTCGCGTTTTTTGGCCTTCTTGGCTGAAAACACCAGTAAAAGGCGCGCGCGCGAAATTTCGCACACCCGAAAAATTTTGATCCGAGTCCATTTTTTCGTCCCAATCATCTCACCATGCATCAACATGCTCGAAAGCGTCGAAAATTTGGCATCTTTTGATAGCGTAAATTTTTTTGCGTTTTTTGACCTTCTTAGCTGAAAACACCAGTAAAAGGCATGCGCGTGAAATTTCGCACCCCCGGAAAATTTCGTTCCGAGTCCATTTTTTCATCCCAATCATCTCACCATGCATCAACTGGCACGAAAGCGTCGAAAATTTGGCATCTTTTGACAGCGCAAAAAATTTCGCATTTTTAACCTTCTTGGCTGAAAACACCAGTAAAAGGCGCGCGCGCGAAATTTTGCACACCCGAAAAATTTTCATCCGAGTCCATTTTTTCGTCCCAATCATCTCACCATGCATCGACTGGCACGAAAGCGTCGAAAATTTTGGCATCTTTTGTCAGCGTAAAAAATTTCGCGTTTTTTGACCTTCTTTGCTTAAAACAACAGTAAAAGGCGCACGCGCGAAATTTTCCACACCCGAAAAATTTTCATCCGAGTCCATTTTTTCGTCCTAATCATCTCACCATGCATCAACAGGAATGAAAGCATCGAAAATTAGGCCTCTTTTGACAGCGCAAAAAATTTTGCATTTTTTGACCTTCTTAGCTGAAAACACTAGTAAAAGGCGCGTGCGCGAAATTTCGCACCCCCGGAAAATTTTCATCCGAGTCCATTTTTTCGTCCCAGTCATCTCACCATGCATCAACTGGCACGAAAGCGTAAAAAATTTGGCATCTTTTGACAGCGCAAAAAATTTCGCATTTTTTGACCTTCTTGGCTGAAAACACCAGTAAAAGGCGCGTGCGTGAAATTTCGCACCCCCGGAAAATTTTCGTCCGAGTCCATTTTTTCGTCCCAATCATCTCACTATGCATCAACATGCTCGAAAGCGTCGAAAATTTGGCATCTTTTGACAGCGTAAAATTTTTTGCATTTTTTGACCTTCTTAGCTGAAAACACCAGTAAAAGGCATGCGCGTGAAATTTCGCACCCCCCGAAAATTTCGTTCCGAGTCCATTTTTTCGTCCCAATCATCTCACCATGCATCAACTGGCACGAAAGCGTCGAAAATTTGGCATCTTTTGACAGAAAAATTTCACGTTTTTTGACCTTCTTGGCTGAAAACACCAATAAAAGGCGCGCGCGCGCGAAATTTCGCACCCCCTGAAAATTTTCATCCGAGTCCATTTTTTCGTCCCAATCATCTCACCATGCATCAATAGGCACGAAAGCGTCGAAAATTTGGCATCTTTTGACAGCGTAAAAAATTTCGCATTTTTTTACCTTCTTGGCTGAAAACACCAGTAAAAGGCGCGCGCGCGAAATTTCGCACACCCGAAAAATTTTCATCCGAGTCCATTTTTTCATCCCAATCATCTCACCATGCATCAACTGGCACGAAAGCGTCGAAAATTTGGCATCTTTTGACAGCGTAAAAAATTTCGCGTTTTTTGGCCTTCTTGGCTGAAAACACCAGTAAAAGGCGCGCGCGCGAAATTTCGCACACCCGAAAAATTTTGATCCGAGTCCATTTTTTCGTCCCAATCATCTCACCATGCATCAACATGCTCGAAAGCGTCGAAAATTTGGCATCTTTTGATAGCGTAAATTTTTTTGCGTTTTTTGACCTTCTTAGCTGAAAACACCAGTAAAAGGCATGCGCGTGAAATTTCGCACCCCCGGAAAATTTCGTTCCGAGTCCATTTTTTCATCCCAATCATCTCACCATGCATCAACTGGCACGAAAGCGTCGAAAATTTGGCATCTTTTGACAGCGCAAAAAATTTCGCATTTTTAACCTTCTTGGCTGAAAACACCAGTAAAAGGCGCGCGCGCGAAATTTCGCACCCCCGGAAAATTTTCATCCGAGTCCATTTTTTCGTCCCAATCATCTCACCATGCATCAATTGGCACGAAAGCGTCGAAAATTTGGCATCTTTTGACAGCGTAAAAAATTTCGCATTTTTTGACCTTCTTGGCTGAAAACACCAGTAAAAGGCGCGCGCGCGAAATTTTGCACACCCGAAAAATTTTCATCCGAGTCCATTTTTTCGTCCCAATCATCTCACCATGCATCGACTGGCACGAAAGCGTCGAAAATTTTGGCATCTTTTGTCAGCGTAAAAAATTTCGCGTTTTTTGACCTTCTTTGCTTAAAACAACAGTAAAAGGCGCACGCGCGAAATTTTCCACACCCGAAAAATTTTCATCCGAGTCCATTTTTTCGTCCTAATCATCTCACCATGCATCAACAGGAATGAAAGCATCGAAAATTAGGCCTCTTTTGACAGCGCAAAAAATTTTGCATTTTTTGACCTTCTTAGCTGAAAACACTAGTAAAAGGCGCGCGCGCGCGAAATTTCGCACCCCCGGAAAATTTTCATCCGAGTCCATTTTTTCGTCCCAGTCATCTCACCATGCATCAACTGGCACGAAAGCGTAAAAAATTTGGCATCTTTTGACAGCGCAAAAAATTTCGCATTTTTTGACCTTCTTGGCTGAAAACACCAGTAAAAGGCGCGTGCGTGAAATTTCGCACCCCCGGAAAATTTTCGTCCGAGTCCATTTTTTCGTCCCAATCATCTCACTATGCATCAACATGCTCGAAAGCGTCGAAAATTTGGCATCTTTTGACAGCGTAAAATTTTTTGCATTTTTTGACCTTCTTAGCTGAAAACACCAGTAAAAGGCATGCGCGTGAAATTTCGCACCCCCCGAAAATTTCGTTCCGAGTCCATTTTTTCGTCCCAATCATCTCACCATGCATCAACTGGCACGAAAGCGTCGAAAATTTGGCATCTTTTGACAGAAAAATTTCACGTTTTTTGACCTTCTTGGCTGAAAACACCAATAAAAGGCGCGCGCGCGCGAAATTTCGCACCCCCTGAAAATTTTCATCCGAGTCCATTTTTTCGTCCCAATCATCTCACCATGCATCAATAGGCACGAAAGCGTCGAAAATTTGGCATCTTTTGACAGCGTAAAAAATTTCGCATTTTTTTACCTTCTTGGCTGAAAACACCAGTAAAAGGCGCGCGCGCGAAATTTCGCACACCCGAAAAATTTTCATCCGAGTCCATTTTTTCATCCCAATCATCTCACCATGCATCAACTGGCACGAAAGCGTCGAAAATTTGGCATCTTTTGTCAGCGTAAAAAATTTCGCGTTTTTTGACCTTCTTTGCTGAAAACACCAGTAAAAGGCGCGCGCGCGAAATTCCCACACCCGAAAAATTTTCATCCGAGTCCATTTTTTCGTCCCAATCATCTCACCATGCATCAACAGGAACGAAAGCGTCGAAAATTAGGCATCTTTTGACAGCGCAAAAAATTTTGCGTTTTTTGACCTTCTTAGCTGAAAACACCAGTAAAAGGCGCGCGCGCGAAATTTCGCACCCCCGGAAAATTTTCATCCGAGTCCATTTTTTCGTCCCAATCATCTCACCATGCATCAACTGGCACGAAAGCGTCGAAAATTTGGCATCTTTTGACAGCGCAAAAAATTTCGCATTTTTTGACCTTCTTGGCTGAAAACACCAGTAAAAGGCGCGCGCGCGAAATTTCGCACACCCGAAAAATTTTCATCCGAGTCCATTTTTTCATCCCAATCATCTCACCATGCATCAACAGGAACGAAAGCGTCGAAAATTAGGCATCTTTTGACAGCGCAAAAAATTTTGCGTTTTTTGACCTTCTTAGCTGAAAACACTAGTAAAAGGCGCGCGCGCGAAATTTCGCACCCCCGGAAAATTTTCATCCGAGTCCATTTTTTCGTCCCAATCATCTCACCATGCATCAACTGGCACGAAAGCGTCGAAAATTTGGCATCTTTTGACAGCGCAAAAAATTTCGCATTTTTTGACCTTCTTGGCTGAAAACACCAGTAAAAGGCGCGTGCGTGGAATTTCGCACCCCCGGAAAATTTTCATCCGAGTCCATTTTTTCGTCCATCATCTCACCATGCATCAACAGGCACGAAAGCGTCGAAAATTTGGCATCTTTTGACGACGCAAAAAATTTCGCGCATTTTTTTACCTTCTTGGCTGAAAACAACAGCAAAAGGCGTGCGCGCGAAATTTCGCACCCCCGAAAAATTTTCATCCGAGTCCATTTTTTCGTCCCAATCATCTCACCATGCATCAACAAGCACGAAAGCATCGAAAATTTGGCATCTTTTGACAACGCAAAAAATTTCGCATTTTTTGACCTTCTTGGCTGAAAACACCAGTAAAAGGCACGCGCGCGAAATTTCGCACACCCTAAAAATTTTCATCCGAGTCCATTTTTCGTCCCAATCATCTCACCATGCATCAACAGGCACGAAAGCGTAAAAAATTTAGCATCTTTTGACAACGCAAAAAATTTCGCATTTTTTGACCTTCTTGGCTGAAAACACCAGTAAAAGCCGCGCGCGCGAAATTTCGCACACCCTAAAAATTTTCATCCGAGTCCATTTTTTCATCCTAATCATCTCACCACGCATAAACAGGCACGAAAGCGTCGAAAATTTGACATCTTTTGACAGCGCAAAAAATTTCGCGTTTTTTGACCTTCTTGGCTGAAAACACTAGTAAAAGGGGCGCGCGCGAAATTTCGCTAACCCGAAAAATTTTGATCCGAGTCAATTTTTTCGTCCCGATCATCTCACCATGCATCAACAGGTACGAAAGCGTCGAAAATTTGGCATCTTTTGACAGCATAAAAAATTTCGCATTTTTTGACCTTCTTGGGTGAAAACACCAGTAAAAGGCGCGCGCGCGAAATTCCCACACCCGAAAAATTTTCATCCGAGTCCATTTTTTCGTCCCAATCATCTCACCATGCATCAACAGGAACGAAAGCGTCGAAAATTAGGCATCTTTTGACAGCGCAAAAAATTTTGCGTTTTTTGACCTTCTTAGCTGAAAACACCAGTAAAAAGCGCGCGCGCGAAATTTCGCACCCCCGGAAAATTTTCATCCGAGTCCATTTTTTCGTCCCAATCATCTCACCATGCATCAACTGGCACGAAAGCGTCGAAAATTTGGCATCTTTTGACAGCGCAAAAAATTTCGCATTTTTTGACCTTCTTGGCTGAAAACACCAGTAAAAGGCGCGCGCGCGAAATTTCGCACACCCGAAAAATTTTCATCCGAGTCCATTTTTTCATCCCAATCATCTCACCATGCATCAACAGGAACGAAAGCGTCGAAAATTAGGCATCTTTTGACAGCGCAAAAAATTTTGCGTTTTTTGACCTTCTTAGCTGAAAACACTAGTAAAAGGCGCGCGCGCGAAATTTCGCACCCCCGGAAAATTTTCATCCGAGTCCATTTTTTCGTCCCAATCATCTCACCATGCATCAACTGGCACGAAAGCGTCGAAAATTTGGCATCTTTTGACAGCGCAAAAAATTTCGCATTTTTTGACCTTCTTGGCTGAAAACACCAGTAAAAGGCGCGTGCGTGGAATTTCGCACCCCCGGAAAATTTTCATCCGAGTCCATTTTTTCGTCCATCATCTCACCATGCATCAACAGGCACGAAAGCGTCGAAAATTTGGCATCTTTTGACGACGCAAAAAATTTCGCATTTTTTTACCTT
Organism: Pontederia crassipes; assembly: GCA_030549335.1. NCBI lineage: Eukaryota > Viridiplantae > Streptophyta > Magnoliopsida > Commelinales > Pontederiaceae > Pontederia > Pontederia crassipes. The sequence continues at coordinate 8,904,162 of JAUKPH010000020.1, read as the reverse complement.
CTTGGCTGAAAACAACAGCAAAAGGCGTGCGCGCGAAATTTCGCACCCCCGGAAAATTTTCATCCGAGTCCATTTTTTCGTCCCAATCATCTCACCATGCATCAACAAGCACGAAAGCATCGAAAATTTGGCATCTTTTGACAACGCAAAAAATTTCGCATTTTTTGACCTTCTTGGCTGAAAACACCAGTAAAAGGCACGCGCGCGAAATTTCGCACACCCTAAAAATTTTCATCCGAGTCCATTTTTCGTCCCAATCATCTCACCATGCATCAACAGGCACGAAAGCGTAAAAAATTTAGCATCTTTTGACAACGCAAAAAATTTCGCATTTTTTGACCTTCTTGGCTGAAAACACCAGTAAAAGCCGCGCGCAGCGAAATTTCGCACACCCTAAAAATTTTCATCCGAGTCCATTTTTTCATCCTAATCATCTCACCACGCATAAACAGGCACGAAAGCGTCGAAAATTTGACATCTTTTGACAGCGCAAAAAATTTCGCGTTTTTTGACCTTCTTGGCTGAAAACACTAGTAAAAGGCGCGCGCGCGAAATTTCGCTAACCCGAAAAATTTTGATCCGAGTCAATTTTTTCGTCCCGATCATCTCACCATGCATCAACAGGTACGAAAGCGTCGAAAATTTGGCATCTTTTGACAGCATAAAAAATTTCGCATTTTTTGACCTTCTTGGCTGAAAACACCAGTAAAAGGCGCGCGCGCGAAATTTCGCACCCCCGGAAAGTTTTCATCCGAGTCCATTTTTCGTCCCGATCATCTCACCATGCATCAACAGGCACGAAAGCGTCGAAAATTTGGCATCTTTTGACAACGCAAAAAATTTCGCGTTTTTTACCTTCTTGGCTGAAAACAACAGCAAAAGGCGTGCGCGCGAAATTTCGCACCCCCGGAAAATTTTCATCCGAGTCCATTTTGTCGTCCCAATCATCTCACCATGCATCAACAAGCACGAAAGCATCGAAAATTTGGCATCTTTTGACAACGCAAAAAATTTCGCATTTTTTGACCTTCTTGGCTGAAAACACCAGTAAAAGGCAAGCGCGCGAAATTTCGCACACCCTAAAAATTTTCATCCGAGTCCATTTTTCGTCCCAATCATCTCACCATGCATCAACAGGCACGAAAGCGTAAAAAATTTAGCATCTTTTGACAACGCAAAAAATTTCGCATTTTTTGACCTTCTTGGCTGAAAACACCAGTAAAAGCCGCGCGCGAAATTTCGCACCCCCGGAAAGTTTTCATCCGAGTCCATTTTTCGTCCCAATCATCTCACCATGCATCAACAGGCACGAAAGCGTCGAAAATTTGGCATCTTTTGACAACGCAAAAAATTTCGCGTTTTTTACCTTCTTGGCTGAAAACAACAGCAAAAGGCGTGCGCGCGAAATTTCGCACCCCCGGAAAATTTTCATCCGAGTCCATTTTTTCGTCCCAATCATCTCACCATGCATCAACAAGCACGAAAGCATCGAAAATTTGGCATCTTTTGACAACGCAAAAAATTTCGCATTTTTTGACCTTCTTGGCTGAAAACACCAGTAAAAGGCAAGCGCGCGAAATTTAGCACACCCTAAAAATTTTCATCCGAGTCCATTTTTCGTCCCAATCATCTCACCATGCATCAACAGGCACGAAAGCGTAAAAAATTTAGCATCTTTTGACAACGCAAAAAATTTCGCATTTTTTGACCTTCTTGGCTGAAAACACCAGTAAAAGCCGCGCGCGCGAAATTTCGCACACCCTAAAAATTTTCATCCGAGTCCATTTTTTCATCCTAATCATCTCACCACGCATAAACAGGCACGAAAGCGTCGAAAATTTGACATCTTTTGACAGCGCAAAAAATTTCGCGTTTTTTGACCTTCTTGGCTGAAAACACTAGTAAAAGGCGCGCGCGCGAAATTTCGCTCACCCGAAAAATTTTGATCCGAGTCAATTTTTTCGTCCCGATCATCTCACCATGCATCAACAGGTACGAAAGCGTCGAAAATTTGGCATCTTTTGACAGCATAAAAAATTTCACGTTTTTTGACCTTCTTGGCTGAAAACACCAGTAAAAGGCGCGCGCGCGAAATTTCGCACCCCCGGAAAATTTTCATCCGAGTCCATTTTTTCGTCCGTCATCTCACCATGCATCAACAGGCACGAAAGCGTCGAAAATTTGGCATCTTTTGATGACGCAAAAAATTTCGCGTTTTTTTACCTTCTTGGCTGAAAACAACAGCAAAAGGCGTGCGCGCGAAATTTCGCACCCCCGGAAAGCTTTCATCCGAGTCCATTTTTCGTCCCAATCATCTCACCATGCATCAACAGGCACGAAAGCGTCGAAAATTTGGCATCTTTTGACAGCGCAAAAAATTTCGCGTTTTTTGACCTTCTTGGCTGAAAACACCAGTAAAAGGCGCGCGCGAAATTTCGCACCACCGGAAAATTTCGTTCCGAGTCCATTTTTCCGTCCCAATCATCTCACCATGCATCAACAGGCACGATAGAGTCGAAAATTTGGCATCTTTTGACAGCGTCAAAAATTTCGCATTTTTTGACCTTCTTGGTTGAAAACACGAATAAAAGGCGCGCGTGCGAAATTTCGCACCCTCGGAAAATTTGCGCCTGAGTCCTTTTTTTTGTCCCAATCATCTCACCATGCATCAACAAGCACGAATGTTTCGAAAATTTGTCATCTTTTTACAGCGTCAAAAATTTGACCTTCTTGGCTGAAAAATTTCATCCGAGTCCATTTTTTCGTCCCAATCATCTCACCATGCATCAACATGAACGAAAGCGTCAAAAATTAGGCATCTTTTGACAGCGCAAAAAATTTTGCTTTTTTTGACCTTCTTAGCTGAAAACACAAGTAAAAGGCGCGCGCGCGAAATTTCGCACCCCCGAAAAATTTTCATCCGAGTCCATTTTTTCGTCCCAATCATCTCACCATGCATCAACTGGCACGAAAGCGTCGAAAATTTGGCATCTTTTGACAGCGCAAAAAATTTCGCATTTTTTGACCTTCTTGGCTGAAAACACCAATAAAAGGCGCGTGCGTGAAATTTCGCACCCCCAAAAATTTTCATCCGAGTCTATTTTTTCGTTCCAATCATCTCACCATGCATCAATAGGCACGAAAGCGTCGAAAATTTAGCATCTTTTGACAACGTAAAAAATTTCGCATTTTTTGACCTTCTTGGTTGAAAACACCAGTAAAAGGCGCGCGCGCGAAATTTCGCACACCCGAAAAATTTTCATCTGAGTCTATTTTTTTCGTCCCAATCATCTCACCATGCATCAACCGGCATGACAGCGTCGAAAATTTGGCATCTTTTGATAGCGTAAAAAATTTCGCATTTTTTGACCTTCTTGGCTGAAAACACCAGTAAAAGGCGCGCGTGAAATTTTGCACACCCGAAAAATTTTCATCCGAGTCCATTTTTTCGTCCCAATCATCTCACCATGCATCAGCTGGCACGAAAGTGTCGAAAATTTGGCATCTTTTGTCAGCGTAAAAACTTTCGCATTTTTTGACCTTCTTTGCTGAAAACAACAGTAAAAGGCGCGCGCGAAATTTCCCACACCCAAAAAATCTTCATCCGAGTCCATTTTTTCGTCCCAATCATCTCACCATGCATCAACAGGAACGAAAGCGTCGAAAATTTGGCATCTTTTGACAGCGTAAAAATATTTGCATTTTTTGACCTTCTTGGCTGAAAACACCAGTAAAAGGCGCGCGCGCGAAATTTCGCACCCCCGAAAAAATTTTATTCCGAGTCCATTTTTTCGTCTCAATCATCTCACTATGCATCAACAGGCACGAAAGCGTCAAAAATTTGGCATCTTTTGACAGCGCAAAAAATTTCGCGTTTTTTTACCTTCTTGGCAGAAAACACTAGTAAAAGGCGCGCGCGCGAAATTTCGCACCACCGAAAAATTTCGTTCGGAGTCCATTTTTCGTCCCAATCATCTCACCATGCATCAACAGGCACGAAAGCGTAGAAAATTTGGCATCTTTTGACAGCGTAAAAAATTTCGCGTTTTTTGGCCTTCTTGGCTGAAAACACCAGTAAAAGGCGCGCGCGCGAAATTTCGCACACCCGAAAAATTTTGATCCGAGTCCATTTTTTCGTCCCAATCATCTCACCATGCATCAACATGCTCGAAAGCGTCGAAAATTTGGCATCTTTTGATAGCGTAAATTTTTTTGCGTTTTTTGACCTTCTTAGCTGAAAACACCAGTAAAAGGCATGCGCGTGAAATTTCGCACCCCCGGAAAATTTCGTTCCGAGTCCATTTTTTCATCCCAATCATCTCACCATGCATCAACTGGCACGAAAGCGTCGAAAATTTGGCATCTTTTGACAGCGCAAAAAATTTCGCATTTTTAACCTTCTTGGCTGAAAACACCAGTAAAAGGCGCGCGCGCGAAATTTTGCACACCCGAAAAATTTTCATCCGCGAGTCCATTTTTTCGTCCCAATCATCTCACCATGCATCGACTGGCACGAAAGCGTCGAAAATTTTGGCATCTTTTGTCAGCGTAAAAAATTTCGCGTTTTTTGACCTTCTTTGCTTAAAACAACAGTAAAAGGCGCACGCGCGAAATTTTCCACACCCGAAAAATTTTCATCCGAGTCCATTTTTTCGTCCTAATCATCTCACCATGCATCAACAGGAATGAAAGCATCGAAAATTAGGCCTCTTTTGACAGCGCAAAAAATTTTGCATTTTTTGACCTTCTTAGCTGAAAACACTAGTAAAAGGCGCGCGCGCGAAATTTCGCACCCCCGGAAAATTTTCATCCGAGTCCATTTTTTCGTCCCAGTCATCTCACCATGCATCAACTGGCACGAAAGCGTAAAAAATTTGGCATCTTTTGACAGCGCAAAAAATTTCGCATTTTTTGACCTTCTTGGCTGAAAACACCAGTAAAAGGCGCGTGCGTGAAATTTCGCACCCCCGGAAAATTTTCGTCCGAGTCCATTTTTTCGTCCCAATCATCTCACTATGCATCAACATGCTCGAAAGCGTCGAAAATTTGGCATCTTTTGACAGCGTAAAATTTTTTGCATTTTTTGACCTTCTTAGCTGAAAACACCAGTAAAAGGCATGCGCGTGAAATTTCGCACCCCCCGAAAATTTCGTTCCGAGTCCATTTTTTCGTCCCAATCATCTCACCATGCATCAACTGGCACGAAAGCGTCGAAAATTTGGCATCTTTTGACAGAAAAATTTCACGTTTTTTGACCTTCTTGGCTGAAAACACCAATAAAAGGCGCGCGCGCGAAATTTCGCACCCCCTGAAAATTGTCATCCGAGTCCATTTTTTCGTCCCAATCATCTCACCATGCATCAATAGGCACGAAAGCGTCGAAAATTTGGCATCTTTTGACAGCGTAAAAAATTTCGCATTTTTTTACCTTCTTGGCTGAAAACACCAGTAAAAGGCGCGCGCGCGAAATTTCGCACACCCGAAAAATTTTCATCCGAGTCCATTTTTTCATCCCAATCATCTCACCATGCATCAACTGGCACGAAAGCGTCGAAAATTTGGCATCTTTTGACAGCGTAAAAAATTTCGCGTTTTTTGGCCTTCTTGGCTGAAAACACCAGTAAAAGGCGCGCGCGCGAAATTTCGCACACCCGAAAAATTTTGATCCGAGTCCATTTTTTCGTCCCAATCATCTCACCATGCATCAACATGCTCGAAAGCGTCGAAAATTTGGCATCTTTTGATAGCGTAAATTTTTTTGCGTTTTTTGACCTTCTTAGCTGAAAACACCAGTAAAAGGCATGCGCGTGAAATTTCGCACCCCCGGAAAATTTCGTTCCGAGTCCATTTTTTCATCCCAATCATCTCACCATGCATCAACTGGCACGAAAGCGTCGAAAATTTGGCATCTTTTGACAGCGCAAAAAATTTCGCATTTTTAACCTTCTTGGCTGAAAACACCAGTAAAAGGCGCGCGCGCGAAATTTCGCACCCCCGGAAAATTTTCATCCGAGTCCATTTTTTCGTCCCAATCATCTCACCATGCATCAATTGGCACGAAAGCGTCGAAAATTTGGCATCTTTTGACAGCGTAAAAAATTTCGCATTTTTTGACCTTCTTGGCTGAAAACACCAGTAAAAGGCGCGCGCGCGAAATTTTGCACACCCGAAAAATTTTCATCCGAGTCCATTTTTTCGTCCCAATCATCTCACCATGCATCGACTGGCACGAAAGCGTCGAAAATTTTGGCATCTTTTGTCAGCGTAAAAAATTTCGCGTTTTTTGACCTTCTTTGCTTAAAACAACAGTAAAAGGCGCACGCGCGAAATTTTCCACACCCGAAAAATTTTCATCCGAGTCCATTTTTTCGTCCTAATCATCTCACCATGCATCAACAGGAATGAAAGCATCGAAAATTAGGCCTCTTTTGACAGCGCAAAAAATTTTGCATTTTTTGACCTTCTTAGCTGAAAACACTAGTAAAAGGCGCGCGCGCGAAATTTCGCACCCCCGGAAAATTTTCATCCGAGTCCATTTTTTCGTCCCAGTCATCTCACCATGCATCAACTGGCACGAAAGCGTAAAAAATTTGGCATCTTTTGACAGCGCAAAAAATTTCGCATTTTTTGACCTTCTTGGCTGAAAACACCAGTAAAAGGCGCGTGCGTGAAATTTCGCACCCCCGGAAAATTTTCGTCCGAGTCCATTTTTTCGTCCCAATCATCTCACTATGCATCAACATGCTCGAAAGCGTCGAAAATTTGGCATCTTTTGACAGCGTAAAATTTTTTGCATTTTTTGACCTTCTTAGCTGAAAACACCAGTAAAAGGCATGCGCGTGAAATTTCGCACCCCCCGAAAATTTCGTTCCGAGTCCATTTTTTCGTCCCAATCATCTCACCATGCATCAACTGGCACGAAAGCGTCGAAAATTTGGCATCTTTTGACAGAAAAATTTCACGTTTTTTGACCTTCTTGGCTGAAAACACCAATAAAAGGCGCGCGCGCGAAATTTCGCACCCCCTGAAAATTTTCATCCGAGTCCATTTTTTCGTCCCAATCATCTCACCATGCATCAATAGGCACGAAAGCGTCGAAAATTTGGCATCTTTTGACAGCGTAAAAAATTTCGCATTTTTTTACCTTCTTGGCTGAAAACACCAGTAAAAGGCGCGCGCAGCGAAATTTCGCACACCCGAAAAATTTTCATCCGAGTCCATTTTTTCATCCCAATCATCTCACCATGCATCAACTGGCACGAAAGCGTCGAAAATTTGGCATCTTTTGTCAGCGTAAAAAATTTCGCGTTTTTTGACCTTCTTTGCTGAAAACACCAGTAAAAGGCGCGCGCGCGAAATTCCCACACCCGAAAAATTTTCATCCGAGTCCATTTTTTCGTCCCAATCATCTCACCATGCATCAACAGGAACGAAAGCGTCGAAAATTAGGCATCTTTTGACAGCGCAAAAAATTTTGCGTTTTTTGACCTTCTTAGCTGAAAACACCAGTAAAAGGCGCGCGCGCGAAATTTCGCACCCCCGGAAAATTTTCATCCGAGTCCATTTTTTCGTCCCAATCATCTCACCATGCATCAACTGGCACGAAAGCGTCGAAAATTTGGCATCTTTTGACAGCGCAAAAAATTTCGCATTTTTTGACCTTCTTGGCTGAAAACACCAGTAAAAGGCGCGCGCGCGAAATTTCGCACACCCGAAAAATTTTCATCCGAGTCCATTTTTTCATCCCAATCATCTCACCATGCATCAACAGGAACGAAAGCGTCGAAAATTAGGCATCTTTTGACAGCGCAAAAAATTTTGCGTTTTTTGACCTTCTTAGCTGAAAACACTAGTAAAAGGCGCGCGCGCGAAATTTCGCACCCCCGGAAAATTTTCATCCGAGTCCATTTTTTCGTCCCAATCATCTCACCATGCATCAACTGGCACGAAAGCGTCGAAAATTTGGCATCTTTTGACAGCGCAAAAAATTTCGCATTTTTTGACCTTCTTGGCTGAAAACACCAGTAAAAGGCGCGTGCGTGGAATTTCGCACCCCCGGAAAATTTTCATCCGAGTCCATTTTTTCGTCCATCATCTCACCATGCATCAACAGGCACGAAAGCGTCGAAAATTTGGCATCTTTTGACGACGCAAAAAATTTCGCATTTTTTTACCTTCTTGGCTGAAAACAACAGCAAAAGGCGTGCGCGCGAAATTTCGCACCCCCGAAAAATTTTCATCCGAGTCCATTTTTTCGTCCCAATCATCTCACCATGCATCAACAAGCACGAAAGCATCGAAAATTTGGCATCTTTTGACAACGCAAAAAATTTCGCATTTTTTGACCTTCTTGGCTGAAAACACCAGTAAAAGGCACGCGCGCGAAATTTCGCACACCCTAAAAATTTTCATCCGAGTCCATTTTTCGTCCCAATCATCTCACCATGCATCAACAGGCACGAAAGCGTAAAAAATTTAGCATCTTTTGACAACGCAAAAAATTTCGCATTTTTTGACCTTCTTGGCTGAAAACACCAGTAAAAGCCGCGCGCGCGAAATTTCGCACACCCTAAAAATTTTCATCCGAGTCCATTTTTTCATCCTAATCATCTCACCACGCATAAACAGGCACGAAAGCGTCGAAAATTTGACATCTTTTGACAGCGCAAAAAATTTCGCGTTTTTTGACCTTCTTGGCTGAAAACACTAGTAAAAGGGGCGCGCGCGAAATTTCGCTAACCCGAAAAATTTTGATCCGAGTCAATTTTTTCGTCCCGATCATCTCACCATGCATCAACAGGTACGAAAGCGTCGAAAATTTGGCATCTTTTGACAGCATAAAAAATTTCGCATTTTTTGACCTTCTTGGGTGAAAACACCAGTAAAAGGCGCGCGCGCGAAATTCCCACACCCGAAAAATTTTCATCCGAGTCCATTTTTTCGTCCCAATCATCTCACCATGCATCAACAGGAACGAAAGCGTCGAAAATTAGGCATCTTTTGACAGCGCAAAAAATTTTGCGTTTTTTGACCTTCTTAGCTGAAAACACCAGTAAAAAGCGCGCGCGCGAAATTTCGCACCCCCGGAAAATTTTCATCCGAGTCCATTTTTTCGTCCCAATCATCTCACCATGCATCAACTGGCACGAAAGCGTCGAAAATTTGGCATCTTTTGACAGCGCAAAAAATTTCGCATTTTTTGACCTTCTTGGCTGAAAACACCAGTAAAAGGCGCGCGCAGCGAAATTTCGCACACCCGAAAAATTTTCATCCGAGTCCATTTTTTCATCCCAATCATCTCACCATGCATCAACAGGAACGAAAGCGTCGAAAATTAGGCATCTTTTGACAGCGCAAAAAATTTTGCGTTTTTTGACCTTCTTAGCTGAAAACACTAGTAAAAGGCGCGCGCGCGAAATTTCGCACCCCCGGAAAATTTTCATCCGAGTCCATTTTTTCGTCCCAATCATCTCACCATGCATCAACTGGCACGAAAGCGTCGAAAATTTGGCATCTTTTGACAGCGCAAAAAATTTCGCATTTTTTGACCTTCTTGGCTGAAAACACCAGTAAAAGGCGCGTGCGTGGAATTTCGCACCCCCGGAAAATTTTCATCCGAGTCCATTTTTTCGTCCATCATCTCACCATGCATCAACAGGCACGAAAGCGTCGAAAATTTGGCATCTTTTGATGACGCAAAAAATTTCGCGTTTTTTTACCTTCTTGGCTGAAAACAACAGCAAAAGGCGTGCGCGCGAAATTTCGCACCCCCGGAAAGCTTTCATCCGAGTCCATTTTTCGTCCCAATCATCTCACCATGCATCAACAGGCACGAAAGCGTCGAAAATTTGGCATCTTTTGACAGCGCAAAAAATTTCGCGTTTTTTGACCTTCTTGGCTGAAAACACCAGTAAAAGGCGCGCGCGAAATTTCGCACCACCGGAAAATTTCGTTCCGAGTCCATTTTTCCGTCCCAATCATCTCACCATGCATCAACAGGCACGATAGAGTCGAAAATTTGGCATCTTTTGACAGCGTCAAAAATTTCGCATTTTTTGACCTTCTTGGTTGAAAACACGAATAAAAGGCGCGCGTGCGAAATTTCGCACCCTCGGAAAATTTGCGCCTGAGTCCTTTTTTTTGTCCCAATCATCTCACCATGCATCAACAAGCACGAATGTTTCGAAAATTTGTCATCTTTTTACAGCGTCAAAAATTTGACCTTCTTGGCTGAAAAATTTCATCCGAGTCCATTTTTTCGTCCCAATCATCTCACCATGCATCAACATGAACGAAAGCGTCAAAAATTAGGCATCTTTTGACAGCGCAAAAAATTTTGCTTTTTTTGACCTTCTTAGCTGAAAACACAAGTAAAAGGCGCGCGCGCGAAATTTCGCACCCCCGAAAAATTTTCATCCGAGTCCATTTTTTCGTCCCAATCATCTCACCATGCATCAACTGGCACGAAAGCGTCGAAAATTTGGCATCTTTTGACAGCGCAAAAAATTTCGCATTTTTTGACCTTCTTGGCTGAAAACACCAATAAAAGGCGCGTGCGTGAAATTTCGCACCCCCAAAAATTTTCATCCGAGTCTATTTTTTCGTCCCAATCATCTCACCATGCATCAATAGGCACGAAAGCGTCGAAAATTTAGCATCTTTTGACAACGTAAAAAATTTCGCATTTTTTGACCTTCTTGGTTGAAAACACCAGTAAAAGGCGCGCGCGCGAAATTTCGCACACCCGAAAAATTTTCATCTGAGTCTATTTTTTTCGTCCCAATCATCTCACCATGCATCAACCGGCATGACAGCGTCGAAAATTTGGCATCTTTTGATAGCGTAAAAAATTTCGCATTTTTTGACCTTCTTGGCTGAAAACACCAGTAAAAGGCGCGCGTGAAATTTTGCACACCCGAAAAATTTTCATCCGAGTCCATTTTTTCGTCCCAATCATCTCACCATGCATCAGCTGGCACGAAAGTGTCGAAAATTTGGCATCTTTTGTCAGCGTAAAAACTTTCGCATTTTTTGACCTTCTTTGCTGAAAACAACAGTAAAAGGCGCGCGCGAAATTTCCCACACTCAAAAAATCTTCATCCGAGTCCATTTTTTCGTCCCAATCATCTCACCATGCATCAACAGGAACGAAAGCGTCGAAAATTTGGCATCTTTTGACAGCGTAAAAATATTTGCATTTTTTGACCTTCTTGGCTGAAAACACCAGTAAAAGGCGCGCGCGCGAAATTTCGCACCCCCGAAAAAATTTTATTCCGAGTCCATTTTTTCGTCTCAATCATCTCACTATGCATCAACAGGCACGAAAGCGTCAAAAATTTGGCATCTTTTGACAGCGCAAAAAATTTCGCGTTTTTTTACCTTCTTGGCAGAAAACACTAGTAAAAGGCGCGCGCAGCGAAATTTCGCACCACCGAAAAATTTCGTTCGGAGTCCATTTTTCGTCCCAATCATCTCACCATGCATCAACAGGCACGAAAGCGTAGAAAATTTGGCATCTTTTGACAGCGTAAAAAATTTCGCGTTTTTTGGCCTTCTTGGCTGAAAACACCAGTAAAAGGCGCGCGCGCGAAATTTCGCACACCCGAAAAATTTTGATCCGAGTCCATTTTTTCGTCCCAATCATCTCACCATGCATCAACATGCTCGAAAGCGTCGAAAATTTGGCATCTTTTGATAGCGTAAATTTTTTTGCGTTTTTTGACCTTCTTAGCTGAAAACACCAGTAAAAGGCATGCGCGTGAAATTTCGCACCCCCGGAAAATTTCGTTCCGAGTCCATTTTTTCATCCCAATCATCTCACCATGCATCAACTGGCACGAAAGCGTCGAAAATTTGGCATCTTTTGACAGCGCAAAAAATTTCGCATTTTTAACCTTCTTGGCTGAAAACACCAGTAAAAGGCGCGCGCGCGAAATTTTGCACACCCGAAAAATTTTCATCCGAGTCCATTTTTTCGTCCCAATCATCTCACCATGCATCGACTGGCACGAAAGCGTCGAAAATTTTGGCATCTTTTGTCAGCGTAAAAAATTTCGCGTTTTTTGACCTTCTTTGCTTAAAACAACAGTAAAAGGCGCACGCGCGAAATTTTCCACACCCGAAAAATTTTCATCCGAGTCCATTTTTTCGTCCTAATCATCTCACCATGCATCAACAGGAATGAAAGCATCGAAAATTAGGCCTCTTTTGACAGCGCAAAAAATTTTGCATTTTTTGACCTTCTTAGCTGAAAACACTAGTAAAAGGCGCGCGCGCGAAATTTCGCACCCCCGGAAAATTTTCATCCGAGTCCATTTTTTCGTCCCAGTCATCTCACCATGCATCAACTGGCACGAAAGCGTAAAAAATTTGGCATCTTTTGACAGCGCAAAAAATTTCGCATTTTTTGACCTTCTTGGCTGAAAACACCAGTAAAAGGCGCGTGCGTGAAATTTCGCACCCCCGGAAAATTTTCGTCCGAGTCCATTTTTTCGTCCCAATCATCTCACTATGCATCAACATGCTCGAAAGCGTCGAAAATTTGGCATCTTTTGACAGCGTAAAATTTTTTGCATTTTTTGACCTTCTTAGCTGAAAACACCAGTAAAAGGCATGCGCGTGAAATTTCGCACCCCCCGAAAATTTCGTTCCGAGTCCATTTTTTCGTCCCAATCATCTCACCATGCATCAACTGGCACGAAAGCGTCGAAAATTTGGCATCTTTTGACAGAAAAATTTCACGTTTTTTGACCTTCTTGGCTGAAAACACCAATAAAAGGCGCGCGCGCGAAATTTCGCACCCCCTGAAAATTTTCATCCGAGTCCATTTTTTCGTCCCAATCATCTCACCATGCATCAATAGGCACGAAAGCGTCGAAAATTTGGCATCTTTTGACAGCGTAAAAAATTTCGCATTTTTTTACCTTCTTGGCTGAAAACACCAGTAAAAGGCGCGCGCGCGAAATTTCGCACACCCGAAAAATTTTCATCCGAGTCCATTTTTTCATCCCAATCATCTCACCATGCATCAACTGGCACGAAAGCGTCGAAAATTTGGCATCTTTTGACAGCGTAAAAAATTTCGCGTTTTTTGGCCTTCTTGGCTGAAAACACCAGTAAAAGGCGCGCGCGCGAAATTTCGCACACCCGAAAAATTTTGATCCGAGTCCATTTTTTCGTCCCAATCATCTCACCATGCATCAACATGCTCGAAAGCGTCGAAAATTTGGCATCTTTTGATAGCGTAAATTTTTTTGCGTTTTTTGACCTTCTTAGCTGAAAACACCAGTAAAAGGCATGCGCGTGAAATTTCGCACCCCCGGAAAATTTCGTTCCGAGTCCATTTTTTCATCCCAATCATCTCACCATGCATCAACTGGCACGAAAGCGTCGAAAATTTGGCATCTTTTGACAGCGCAAAAAATTTCGCATTTTTAACCTTCTTGGCTGAAAACACCAGTAAAAGGCGCGCGCGCGAAATTTCGCACCCCCGGAAAATTTTCATCCGAGTCCATTTTTTCGTCCCAATCATCTCACCATGCATCAATTGGCACGAAAGCGTCGAAAATTTGGCATCTTTTGACAGCGTAAAAAATTTCGCATTTTTTGACCTTCTTGGCTGAAAACACCAGTAAAAGGCGCGCGCAGCGCGAAATTTTGCACACCCGAAAAATTTTCATCCGAGTCCATTTTTTCGTCCCAATCATCTCACCATGCATCGACTGGCACGAAAGCGTCGAAAATTTTGGCATCTTTTGTCAGCGTAAAAAATTTCGCGTTTTTTGACCTTCTTTGCTTAAAACAACAGTAAAAGGCGCACGCGCGAAATTTTCCACACCCGAAAAATTTTCATCCGAGTCCATTTTTTCGTCCTAATCATCTCACCATGCATCAACAGGAATGAAAGCATCGAAAATTAGGCCTCTTTTGACAGCGCAAAAAATTTTGCATTTTTTGACCTTCTTAGCTGAAAACACTAGTAAAAGGCGCGCGCGCGAAATTTCGCACCCCCGGAAAATTTTCATCCGAGTCCATTTTTTCGTCCCAGTCATCTCACCATGCATCAACTGGCACGAAAGCGTAAAAAATTTGGCATCTTTTGACAGCGCAAAAAATTTCGCATTTTTTGACCTTCTTGGCTGAAAACACCAGTAAAAGGCGCGTGCGTGAAATTTCGCACCCCCGGAAAATTTTCGTCCGAGTCCATTTTTTCGTCCCAATCATCTCACTATGCATCAACATGCTCGAAAGCGTCGAAAATTTGGCATCTTTTGACAGCGTAAAATTTTTTGCATTTTTTGACCTTCTTAGCTGAAAACACCAGTAAAAGGCATGCGCGTGAAATTTCGCACCCCCCGAAAATTTCGTTCCGAGTCCATTTTTTCGTCCCAATCATCTCACCATGCATCAACTGGCACGAAAGCGTCGAAAATTTGGCATCTTTTGACAGAAAAATTTCACGTTTTTTGACCTTCTTGGCTGAAAACACCAATAAAAGGCGCGCGCTGCGAAATTTCGCACCCCCTGAAAATTTTCATCCGAGTCCATTTTTTCGTCCCAATCATCTCACCATGCATCAATAGGCACGAAAGCGTCGAAAATTTGGCATCTTTTGACAGCGTAAAAAATTTCGCATTTTTTTACCTTCTTGGCTGAAAACACCAGTAAAAGGCGCGCGCGCGAAATTTCGCACACCCGAAAAATTTTCATCCGAGTCCATTTTTTCATCCCAATCATCTCACCATGCATCAACTGGCACGAAAGCGTCGAAAATTTGGCATCTTTTGTCAGCGTAAAAAATTTCGCGTTTTTTGACCTTCTTTGCTGAAAACACCAGTAAAAGGCGCGCGCGCGAAATTCCCACACCCGAAAAATTTTCATCCGAGTCCATTTTTTCGTCCCAATCATCTCACCATGCATCAACAGGAACGAAAGCGTCGAAAATTAGGCATCTTTTGACAGCGCAAAAAATTTTGCGTTTTTTGACCTTCTTAGCTGAAAACACCAGTAAAAGGCGCGCGCGCGAAATTTCGCACCCCCGGAAAATTTTCATCCGAGTCCATTTTTTCGTCCCAATCATCTCACCATGCATCAACTGGCACGAAAGCGTCGAAAATTTGGCATCTTTTGACAGCGCAAAAAATTTCGCATTTTTTGACCTTCTTGGCTGAAAACACCAGTAAAAGGCGCGCGCGCGAAATTTCGCACACCCGAAAAATTTTCATCCGAGTC
Source organism: Pontederia crassipes (assembly GCA_030549335.1). NCBI lineage: Eukaryota > Viridiplantae > Streptophyta > Magnoliopsida > Commelinales > Pontederiaceae > Pontederia > Pontederia crassipes. The sequence continues at coordinate 8,888,931 of JAUKPH010000020.1, read as the reverse complement.
CATTTTTTCATCCCAATCATCTCACCATGCATCAACAGGAACGAAAGCGTCGAAAATTAGGCATCTTTTGACAGCGCAAAAAATTTTGCGTTTTTTGACCTTCTTAGCTGAAAACACTAGTAAAAGGCGCGCGCGCGAAATTTCGCACCCCCGGAAAATTTTCATCCGAGTCCATTTTTTCGTCCCAATCATCTCACCATGCATCAACTGGCACGAAAGCGTCGAAAATTTGGCATCTTTTGACAGCGCAAAAAATTTCGCATTTTTTGACCTTCTTGGCTGAAAACACCAGTAAAAGGCGCGTGCGTGGAATTTCGCACCCCCGGAAAATTTTCATCCGAGTCCATTTTTTCGTCCATCATCTCACCATGCATCAACAGGCACGAAAGCGTCGAAAATTTGGCATCTTTTGACGACGCAAAAAATTTCGCATTTTTTTACCTTCTTGGCTGAAAACAACAGCAAAAGGCGTGCGCGCGAAATTTCGCACCCCCGAAAAATTTTCATCCGAGTCCATTTTTTCGTCCCAATCATCTCACCATGCATCAACAAGCACGAAAGCATCGAAAATTTGGCATCTTTTGACAACGCAAAAAATTTCGCATTTTTTGACCTTCTTGGCTGAAAACACCAGTAAAAGGCACGCGCGCGAAATTTCGCACACCCTAAAAATTTTCATCCGAGTCCATTTTTCGTCCCAATCATCTCACCATGCATCAACAGGCACGAAAGCGTAAAAAATTTAGCATCTTTTGACAACGCAAAAAATTTCGCATTTTTTGACCTTCTTGGCTGAAAACACCAGTAAAAGCCGCGCGCGCGAAATTTCGCACACCCTAAAAATTTTCATCCGAGTCCATTTTTTCATCCTAATCATCTCACCACGCATAAACAGGCACGAAAGCGTCGAAAATTTGACATCTTTTGACAGCGCAAAAAATTTCGCGTTTTTTGACCTTCTTGGCTGAAAACACTAGTAAAAGGGGCGCGCGCGAAATTTCGCTAACCCGAAAAATTTTGATCCGAGTCAATTTTTTCGTCCCGATCATCTCACCATGCATCAACAGGTACGAAAGCGTCGAAAATTTGGCATCTTTTGACAGCATAAAAAATTTCGCATTTTTTGACCTTCTTGGGTGAAAACACCAGTAAAAGGCGCGCGCGCGAAATTCCCACACCCGAAAAATTTTCATCCGAGTCCATTTTTTCGTCCCAATCATCTCACCATGCATCAACAGGAACGAAAGCGTCGAAAATTAGGCATCTTTTGACAGCGCAAAAAATTTTGCGTTTTTTGACCTTCTTAGCTGAAAACACCAGTAAAAAGCGCGCGCGCGAAATTTCGCACCCCCGGAAAATTTTCATCCGAGTCCATTTTTTCGTCCCAATCATCTCACCATGCATCAACTGGCACGAAAGCGTCGAAAATTTGGCATCTTTTGACAGCGCAAAAAATTTCGCATTTTTTGACCTTCTTGGCTGAAAACACCAGTAAAAGGCGCGCGCGCGAAATTTCGCACACCCGAAAAATTTTCATCCGAGTCCATTTTTTCATCCCAATCATCTCACCATGCATCAACAGGAACGAAAGCGTCGAAAATTAGGCATCTTTTGACAGCGCAAAAAATTTTGCGTTTTTTGACCTTCTTAGCTGAAAACACTAGTAAAAGGCGCGCGCGCGAAATTTCGCACCCCCGGAAAATTTTCATCCGAGTCCATTTTTTCGTCCCAATCATCTCACCATGCATCAACTGGCACGAAAGCGTCGAAAATTTGGCATCTTTTGACAGCGCAAAAAATTTCGCATTTTTTGACCTTCTTGGCTGAAAACACCAGTAAAAGGCGCGTGCGTGGAATTTCGCACCCCCGGAAAATTTTCATCCGAGTCCATTTTTTCGTCCATCATCTCACCATGCATCAACAGGCACGAAAGCGTCGAAAATTTGGCATCTTTTGACGACGCAAAAAATTTCGCATTTTTTTACCTTCTTGGCTGAAAACAACAGCAAAAGGCGTGCGCGCGAAATTTCGCACCCCCGGAAAATTTTCATCCGAGTCCATTTTTTCGTCCCAATCATCTCACCATGCATCAACAAGCACGAAAGCATCGAAAATTTGGCATCTTTTGACAACGCAAAAAATTTCGCATTTTTTGACCTTCTTGGCTGAAAACACCAGTAAAAGGCACGCGCGCGAAATTTCGCACACCCTAAAAATTTTCATCCGAGTCCATTTTTCGTCCCAATCATCTCACCATGCATCAACAGGCACGAAAGCGTAAAAAATTTAGCATCTTTTGACAACGCAAAAAATTTCGCATTTTTTGACCTTCTTGGCTGAAAACACCAGTAAAAGCCGCGCGCGCGAAATTTCGCACACCCTAAAAATTTTCATCCGAGTCCATTTTTTCATCCTAATCATCTCACCACGCATAAACAGGCACGAAAGCGTCGAAAATTTGACATCTTTTGACAGCGCAAAAAATTTCGCGTTTTTTGACCTTCTTGGCTGAAAACACTAGTAAAAGGCGCGCGCGCGAAATTTCGCTAACCCGAAAAATTTTGATCCGAGTCAATTTTTTCGTCCCGATCATCTCACCATGCATCAACAGGTACGAAAGCGTCGAAAATTTGGCATCTTTTGACAGCATAAAAAATTTCGCATTTTTTGACCTTCTTGGCTGAAAACACCAGTAAAAGGCGCGCGCGCGAAATTTCGCACCCCCGGAAAGTTTTCATCCGAGTCCATTTTTCGTCCCGATCATCTCACCATGCATCAACAGGCACGAAAGCGTCGAAAATTTGGCATCTTTTGACAACGCAAAAAATTTCGCGTTTTTTACCTTCTTGGCTGAAAACAACAGCAAAAGGCGTGCGCGCGAAATTTCGCACCCCCGGAAAATTTTCATCCGAGTCCATTTTGTCGTCCCAATCATCTCACCATGCATCAACAAGCACGAAAGCATCGAAAATTTGGCATCTTTTGACAACGCAAAAAATTTCGCATTTTTTGACCTTCTTGGCTGAAAACACCAGTAAAAGGCAAGCGCGCGAAATTTCGCACACCCTAAAAATTTTCATCCGAGTCCATTTTTCGTCCCAATCATCTCACCATGCATCAACAGGCACGAAAGCGTAAAAAATTTAGCATCTTTTGACAACGCAAAAAATTTCGCATTTTTTGACCTTCTTGGCTGAAAACACCAGTAAAAGCCGCGCGCGAAATTTCGCACCCCCGGAAAGTTTTCATCCGAGTCCATTTTTCGTCCCAATCATCTCACCATGCATCAACAGGCACGAAAGCGTCGAAAATTTGGCATCTTTTGACAACGCAAAAAATTTCGCGTTTTTTACCTTCTTGGCTGAAAACAACAGCAAAAGGCGTGCGCGCGAAATTTCGCACCCCCGGAAAATTTTCATCCGAGTCCATTTTTTCGTCCCAATCATCTCACCATGCATCAACAAGCACGAAAGCATCGAAAATTTGGCATCTTTTGACAACGCAAAAAATTTCGCATTTTTTGACCTTCTTGGCTGAAAACACCAGTAAAAGGCAAGCGCGCGAAATTTAGCACACCCTAAAAATTTTCATCCGAGTCCATTTTTCGTCCCAATCATCTCACCATGCATCAACAGGCACGAAAGCGTAAAAAATTTAGCATCTTTTGACAACGCAAAAAATTTCGCATTTTTTGACCTTCTTGGCTGAAAACACCAGTAAAAGCCGCGCGCGCGAAATTTCGCACACCCTAAAAATTTTCATCCGAGTCCATTTTTTCATCCTAATCATCTCACCACGCATAAACAGGCACGAAAGCGTCGAAAATTTGACATCTTTTGACAGCGCAAAAAATTTCGCGTTTTTTGACCTTCTTGGCTGAAAACACTAGTAAAAGGCGCGCGCGCGAAATTTCGCTCACCCGAAAAATTTTGATCCGAGTCAATTTTTTCGTCCCGATCATCTCACCATGCATCAACAGGTACGAAAGCGTCGAAAATTTGGCATCTTTTGACAGCATAAAAAATTTCACGTTTTTTGACCTTCTTGGCTGAAAACACCAGTAAAAGGCGCGCGCGCGAAATTTCGCACCCCCGGAAAATTTTCATCCGAGTCCATTTTTTCGTCCGTCATCTCACCATGCATCAACAGGCACGAAAGCGTCGAAAATTTGGCATCTTTTGATGACGCAAAAAATTTCGCGTTTTTTTACCTTCTTGGCTGAAAACAACAGCAAAAGGCGTGCGCGCGAAATTTCGCACCCCCGGAAAGCTTTCATCCGAGTCCATTTTTCGTCCCAATCATCTCACCATGCATCAACAGGCACGAAAGCGTCGAAAATTTGGCATCTTTTGACAACGCAAAAAATTTCGCGTTTTTTTACCTTCTTGGCTGAAAACAACAGCAAAAGGCGTGCGCGCGAAATTTCGCACCCCCGGAAAATTTTCATCCGAGTCCATTTTTTCGTCCCAATCATCTCACCATGCATCAACAAGCACGAAAGCATCGAAAATTTGGCATCTTTTGACAACGCAAAAATTTTTGCATTTTTTGACCTTCTTGGCTGAAAACACCAGTAAAAAGCACGCGCGCGAAATTTCGCACACCCGAAAAATTTTCATCCGAGTCCATTTTTTCATCCTAATCATCTCACCACGCATAAACAGGCACGAAAGCGTCGAAAATTTGACATCTTTTGACAGCGCAAAAAATTTCGCGTTTTTTGACCTTCTTGGCTGAAAACACTAGTAAAAGGCGCGCGCGCGAAATTTCGCTCACCCGAAAAATTTTGATCCGAGTCCATTTTTTCGTCCCGATCATCTCACCATGCATCAACAGGTACGAAAGCGTCGAAAATTTGGCATCTTTTGACAGCATAAAAAATTTCGCGTTTTTTGACCTTCTTGGCTGAAAACACCAGTAAAAGGCGCGCGCGCGAAATTTTGCACACCTGAAAAATTTTCATCCGAGTCCATTTTTTCGTCCCAATCATCTCACCATGCATCAACAGGCACGAAAGCGTCGAAAATTTAGCATCTTTTGACAACGCAAAAAATTTCTCGTTTTTTTACCTTCTTGGCTGAAAACACCAGTAAAAGGCGCGCGCGCGAAATTTCGCACCCCCGGAAAGTTTTCATCCGAGTCCATTTTTCGTCCCAATCATCTCACCATGCATCAATAGGCACGAAAGCGTCGAAAATTTGGCATCTTTTGACAATGCAAAAAATTTCGCGTTTTTTTACCTTCTTGGCTGAAAACAACAGCAAAAGGCGTGCGCGCGAAATTTCGCACCCCCGGAAAATTTTCATCCGAGTCCATTTTTTCGTCCCAATCATCTCACCATGCATCAACAAGCACGAAAGCATCGAAAATTTGGCATCTTTTGACAACGCAAAAAATTTCGCATTTTTTGACCTTCTTGGCTGAAAACACCAGTAAAAAGCACGCGCGCGAAATTTCGCACACCCGAAAAATTTTCATCCGAGTCCATTTTTTCGTCCCAATCATCTCACCATGCATCAACAGGCACGAAAGCGTCGAAAATTTGGCATCTTTTGACAACGCAAAAAATTTCGCATTTTTTGACCTTCTTGGGTGAAAACACCAGAAAAAGGCGCGCGCGCGAAATTTCGCTGACCCTAAAAATTTTCATCCGAGTCCATTTTTTCATCCCAATCATCTCACCACGCATCAACAGGCACGAAAGCGTCGAAAATTTGGCATCTTTGGACAGCGCAAAAAATTTCGCGTTTTTTGACCTTCTTGGCTGAAAACAACTGTAAAAGGCGCGCGCGCGAAATTTCGCACCCCCGGAAAAGTTTCATCCGAGTCTATTTTTTCGTCCCAATCATCTCACCATGCATCAACAGGCACGAAAGCGTCGAAAATTTGGCATCTTTTGACAACGCAAAAAATTTCGCATTTTTTGACCTTCTTGGCTGAAAACACGAGTAAAAGGCGCGCGAGCGAAATTTCGCACCCCCGGAAAATTTCGCTCCGAGTCCATTTTTTCGTCCCAATCATCTCACCATGCATCAACAGGCACGAAAGCGTCGAAAATTTGGCATCTTTTGACAGCGCAAAAAATTTCGCATTTTTTTACCATCTTGGCTGAAAACACCAGTAAAAGGCGCGCGAGCGAAATTTTGCACCCTCGGAAAAGTTTCATCCGAGTCTATTTTTTCGTCCCAATCATCTCACCATGCATCAACAGGCACGAAAGCGTAAAAAATTTGGCATCTTTTGACAGCGTAAAAAATTTCGCATTTTTTAACCTTCTTGGCTGAAAACACCAGTAAAAGGCGCGTGCGCGAAATTTCGCACCCCCGGAATATTTTCATCCGAGTCCATTTTTCGTCCCAATCATCTCATCATGCATCAACAGGCACGAAAGCGTCGAAAATTTGGCATCTTTTGACAACGCAAAAAATTTCGCGTTTTTTTACCTTCTTGGCTGAAAACACCAGTAAAAGGCGCGCGCGCGAAATTTCGCACCCCCGGAAAAGTTTCATCCGAGTCCATTTTTTCGTCCCAATCATCTCACCATGCATCAACATGCTCGAAAGCGTCGAAAATTTGGCATCTTTTGACAGCGTAAAATTTTTTGCATTTTTTGACCTTCTTAGCTGAAAACACCAGTAAAAGGCATGCGCGTGAAATTTCGCACCCCCCGAAAATTTCGTTCCGAGTCCATTTTTTCGTCCCAATCATCTCACCATGCATCAACTGGCACGAAAGCGTCGAAAATTTGGCATCTTTTGACAGAAAAATTTCACGTTTTTTGACCTTCTTGGCTGAAAACACCAATAAAAGGCGCGCGCAGCGAAATTTCGCACCCCCGGAAAATTTTCATCCGAGTCCATTTTTTCGTCCCAATCATCTCACCATGCATCAATAGGCACGAAAGCGTCGAAAATTTGGCATCTTTTGACAGCGTAAAAAATTTCGCATTTTTTTACCTTCTTGGCTGAAAACACCAGTAAAAGGCGCGCGCGCGAAATTTCGCACACCCGAAAAATTTTCATCCGAGTCCATTTTTTCATCCCAATCATCTCACCATGCATCAACTGGCACGAAAGCGTCGAAAATTTGGCATCTTTTGTCAGCGTAAAAAATTTCGCGTTTTTTGACCTTCTTGGGTGAAAACACCAGAAAAAGGCGCGCGCGCGAAATTTCGCTGACCCTAAAAATTTTCATCCGAGTCCATTTTTTCATCCCAATCATCTCACCACGCATCAACAGGCACGAAAGCGTCGAAAATTTGGCATCTTTGGACAGCGCAAAAAATTTCGCGTTTTTTGACCTTCTTGGCTGAAAACAACTGTAAAAGGCGCGCGCGCGAAATTTCGCACCCCCGGAAAAGTTTCATCCGAGTCTATTTTTTCGTCCCAATCATCTCACCATGCATCAACAGGCACGAAAGCGTCGAAAATTTGGCATCTTTTGACAACGCAAAAAATTTCGCATTTTTTGACCTTCTTGGCTGAAAACACGAGTAAAAGGCGCGCGAGCGAAATTTCGCACCCCCGGAAAATTTCGCTCCGAGTCCATTTTTTCGTCCCAATCATCTCACCATGCATCAACAGGCACGAAAGCGTCGAAAATTTGGCATCTTTTGACAGCGCAAAAAATTTCGCATTTTTTTACCATCTTGGCTGAAAACACCAGTAAAAGGCGCGCGAGCGAAATTTTGCACCCTCGGAAAAGTTTCATCCGAGTCTATTTTTTCGTCCCAATCATCTCACCATGCATCAACAGGCATGAAAGCGTAAAAAATTTGGCATCTTTTGACAGCGTAAAAAATTTCGCATTTTTTAACCTTCTTGGCTGAAAACACCAGTAAAAGGCGCGTGCGCGAAATTTCGCACCCCCGGAATATTTTCATCCGAGTCCATTTTTCGTCCCAATCATCTCATCATGCATCAACAGGCACGAAAGCGTCGAAAATTTGGCATCTTTTGACAACGCAAAAAATTTCGCGTTTTTTTACCTTCTTGGCTGAAAACAACAGTAAAAGGCGTGCGCGCGAAATTTCGCACCCCCGAAAAATTTTCATCCGAGTCCATTTTTCGTCCCATTCATCTCACCATGCATCAACAGGCACGAAAGCGTCGAAAATTTGGCATCTTTTGACAACGCCAAAAATTTCGCGTTTTTTGACCTTCTTGGCTGTAAACACCAGTAAAAGGCGCGCGCACGAAATTTCGCACCCCCGAAAAATTTTCATCCGAGTCTATTTTTTCGTCCCAATCATCTCACCATGCATCAACAGGCACGAAAGCGTCGAAAATTTGGCATCTTTTGACAGCGTAAAAATTTTTGCGTTTTTTGACCTTCTTGGCTGAAAACACCAGTAAAAGGCGCGCGCGCGAAATTCGCACCTCCGTAAAATTTCGTTCCGAGTCCATTTTTTCGTCCCAATCATCTCACCATGCATCAACAGGCACGAAAGCGTCGAAAATTTGGCATCTTTTGACAACGCAAAAAATTTTGCGTTTTTTTACCTTCTTGGCTGAAAACAATAGCAAAAGGCGTGCGCGCGAAATTTCGCACCCCCGGAAAATTTTCATCCTAGTCCATTTTTCGTTCCAATCATCTCACCATGCATCAACAGGCACGAAAGCGTCGAAAATTTGGCATCTTTTGACAACGCAAAATATTTCGCGTTTTTTGACCTTCTTGGCTGAAAACACCAGTAAAAGGCGCGCGCAGCGAAATTTCACACACCCGGAAAATTTTCATCCGAGTCTATTTTTTTGTCCCAATCATCTCACCATGCATCAACAGGCACGAAAGCGTCGAAAATTTGGCATCTTTTGACAGCGTAAAAAATTTCGCATTTTTTAACCTTCTTGGCTGAAAACACCAGTAAAAGGCACGCGCGCGAAATTTCGCACCCCCAGAAAATTTTCATCCGAGTCTATTTTTTTGTCCCAATCATCTCACCATGCATCAACAGGCACGAAAGCGTCGAAGATTTAGCATCTTTTGACAACGCAAAAAATTTCGCATTTTTTGACCTTCTTGGCTGAAAACACCAGTGAAAGGCGCGCGCGCGAAATTTCGCACACCCTAAAAATTTTCATCCGAGACCATTTTTTCATCCTAATCATCTCACCATGCATAAACAGGCACGAAAGCGTCGAAAATTTGGCATCTTTTGATAGTGCAAAAAATTTCGCGTTTTTTGACCTTCTTGGCTGAAAACACTAGTAAAAGACGCGCGCGCGAAATTTCGCACCCCCAGAAAATTTTCATCCGAGTCCATTTTTCATCCCAATCATCTCACCATGCATCAACAGGCATGAAAGCGTCGAAAATTTGGCATCTCTTGACAATGCAAAAAATTTCGCGTTTTTTTACCTTCTTGGCTGAAAACAACAGTAAAAGACGCGCGCGCGAAATTTCTCACCCCCGGAAAATTTTCATCCAAGTCCATTTTTCGTCCCAATCATCTCACCATGCATCAACAGGCACGAAAGCGTCGAAAATTTGGCATCTTTTGATAACGCAAAAAATTTCGCGTTTTTTTACCTTCTTGGCTGAAAACAACAGCAAAAGGCGCGCGCGCGCGAAATTTCGCACCCCCGGAAAATTTTCATCCGAGTCTATTTTTTCGTCCCAATCATCTCACCATGCATCAACAGGCACGAAAGCGTCGAAAATTTGGCATCTTTTGACAGCGTAAACAATTTCGCATTTTTTAACCTTCTTGGCTGAAAACACCAGTAAAAGGCGCGCGCGCAAAATTTCGCACCCCCAGAAAATTTTCATCCGAGTCCATTTTTTGTCCCAATCATCTCACCATGCATCAACAGGCACGAAAGCGTCGAAAATTTGGCATCTTTTGACAACGCAAAAAAATTCGCATTTTTTGACCTTCTTGGCTGAAAACACGAGTAAAAGGCGCGCGCGTGAAATTTCGCACACCCTAAAAATTTTCATCCGAGTCCATTTTTTCATCCCAATCATCTCGCCACGCATCAACAGGCACGAAAGCATCGAAAATTTGGCATCTTTTGACAGCGCAAAAAATTTCGCGTTTTTTGACCTTCTTGGCTGAAAACACCAGTAAAAGGCGCGCGCGCGAAATTTCGCACCCCCGGAAAAGTTTCATCCGAGTCTATTTTTTCGTCCCAATCATCTCACCATGCATCAACAGGCACGAAAGCGTCGAAAATTTGGCATCTTTTGACAGCGTAAAAAATTTTGCATTTTTTAACCTTCTTGGCTGAAAACACCAGTAAAAGGCGCGTGCGCGAAATTTTGCACCCCCGGAAAATTTTCATCCGAGTCCATTTTTTGTCCCAATCATCTCACCATGCATCAACTGGCACGAAAGCGTCAAAAATTTGGCATCTTTTGACAACGCAAAAAATTTCGCGTTTTTTTACCTTCTTGGCTGAAAACAACAGTAAAAGGCGTGCGCGCGAAATTTCGCACCCCCGGAAAATTTTCATCCGAGTCCATTTTTCGTCCCAATCATGTCACCATGCATCAACAGGCACGAAAGCGTCGAAAATTTGGCATCTTTTGACAACGCAAAAAATTTCGCATTTTTTGACATTCTTGGCTGAAAACACCAGTAAAAGGCGCGCGCGCGAAATTTCGCACACCCTAAAAATTTTCATCCGAGTCCATTTTTTCATCCCAATCATCTCACCACGCATCAAAAGGCACGAAAGCGTCGAAAATTTGACATCTTTCTACAGCGCAAAAAATTTCGCGTTTTTTGACCTTCTTGGCTGAAAACACCAGTAAAAGGCGCGCTGCGCGAAATTTCGCACCCCCAGAAAAGTTTCATCCGAGTCTATTTTTTCGTCCCAATCATCTCACCATGCATCAACAGGCACGAAAGCGTCGAAAATTTGGCTCTGAGTCCATTTTTCGTCCCAATCATCTCACCATGCATCAATAGGCACGAAAGCGTCGAAAATTTGGCATCTTTTGACAACGCAAAAAATTTCGCATTTTTTTACCTTCTTGGCTGAAAACAACAGTAAAAGGCGCGCGCGCGAAATTTCGCACCCCCGGAAAATTTTCATCCGAGTCCATTTTTCGTCCCAATCATCTCACCATGCATCAACAGGCACGAAAGCGTCGAAAATTTGGCATCTTTTGACAACGCAAAAAATTTCGCGTTTCTTAACCTTCTTGGCTGAAAACACCAGTAAAAGGCGCGCGCACAAAATTTCGCACCCCCGGAAAATTTTCATCCGAGTCTATTTTTTCGTCCCAATCATCTCACCATGCATCAACAGGCACGAAAGCGTCGAAAATTTGGCATCTTTTAACAGCGTAAAAAATTTCGCATTTTTTGACCTTCTTGGCTGAAAACACCAGTAAAAGGCGCGCGCAGCGAAATTTCGCACCCCCGGAAAAGTTTCATCCGAGTCTATTTTTTCGTCCCAATCATCTCACCATGCATCAACAGGCACGAAAGCGTCGAAAATTTGGCATCTTTTGACAACGCAAAAAATTTCGCATTTTTTGACCTTCTTGGCTGAAAACACGAGTAAAAGGCGCGCGCGCGAAATTTCGCACACCCTAAAAATTTTCATCCGAGTCCATTTTTTCATCCCAATCATCTCGCCACGCATCAACAGGCACGAAAGCATCGAAAATTTGGCATCTTTTGACAGCGCAAAAAATTTCGCGTTTTTTTACCTTCTTGGCTGAAAACAACAGTAAAAGGCGTGCGCGCGAAATTTCGCACCCCCGGAAAATTTTCATCCGAGTCCATTTTTCGTCCCAATCATGTCACCATGCATCAACAGGCACGAAAGCGTCGAAAATTTGGCATCTTTTGACAACGCAAAAAATTTCGCATTTTTTGACCTTCTTGGCTGAAAACACCAGTAAAAGGCGCGTGCGCGAAATTTCGCACCCCCGGAAAATTTTCATCCGAGTCCATTCTTTGTCCCAATCATCTCACCATGCATCAACAGGCACGAAAGCGTCGAAAATTTGGCATCTTTTGACAACGCAAAAAATTTCGCGTTTTTTTACCTTCTTGGCTGAAAACAACAGTAAAAGGCGTGCGCTGCGAAATTTCGCACCCCCGGAAAATTTTCATCCGAGTCCATTTTTCGTCCCAATCATGTCACCATGCATCAACAAGCACGAAAGCGTCGAAAATTTGGCATCTTTTGACAACGTAATAAATTTCGCATTTTTTGACCTTCTTGGCTGAAAACACCAGTAAAAGGCGTGCGTACGATATTTCGCACACCCTAAAAATTTTCATCCGAGTCCATTTTTTCATCCCAATCATCTCACCACGCATCAACAGGCACGAAAGCGTCGAAAATTTCACATCTTTTGACAGCGTAATAAATTTCGCATTTTTTGACCTTCTTGGCTGAAAACACCAGTAAAAGGCGCGCGCGCGAAATTTCGCACACCCTAAAAATTTTCATCCCAGTCCATTTTTTCATCCCAATCATCTCACCACGCATCAACTGGCACAAAAGCGTCGAAAATTTGGCATAGTTTGACAGCGTAAAAAATTTCGTATTTTTTGACCTTCTTGGCTGAAAACACCAGTAAAAGGCGCATGCGCGAAATTTCGCACACCCTAAAAATTGTCATCCGAGTCCATTTTTTCATCCGAGTCCATTTTTGCGTCCCAATCATCTCACGATGCATCAACAGGCACGAAAGCGTCGAAAATTTGGCATCTTTTGACAGCGTAAAAAATTTCGCATTTTTTGACCTTCTTAGCTGAAAATACCAGTAAAAGGCGCGCGCGCGAAATTTCGCACACCCTAAAAATTGTCATCCGAGTCCATTTTTTCGTCCCAATCATCTCACCACGCATCAACAGGCACGAAAGCGTCGAAAATTTGGCATCTTTTGACAGCGCAAAAAATTTCGCATTTTTTGACCTTCTTGGCTGAAAACACGAGTAAAAGGCGCGCGCGCGAAATTTCGCACACCCTAAAAATTTTCATCCGAGTCCATTTTTTCATCCCAATCATCTCACCACGCATCAACTGGCACAAAAGCATTGAAAATTTGGCATATTTTGACAGCGTAAAAAAATTCGCATTTTTTGACCTTCTTGGCTGAAAACACCAGTAAAAGGCGCGCGCGCGAAATTTTGCACCCCAGAAAAATTTCGTTCCGAGTCCATTTTTTCGTCCCAATCATCTCACCATGCATCAACAGGCACGAAAGTGTCGAAAATTTGGCATCTTTTGACAACGCAAAAAATTTTGCGTTTTTTTTACCTTCTTGGCTGAAAACACCAGTAAAAGGCGCGCGCGCGAAATTTCGCACCCCCGAAAAATTTCATCCGAGTCTGTTTTTTCGTCCCAATCATCTCACCATGCATCAACAGGCACGAAAGCGTCGAAAATTTGGCATCTTTTGACAGCGTAAAAAATTTCGCATTTTTTAACCTTCTTGGCTGAAAACACCAGTAAAAGGCGCGCGCACAAAATTTCGCACCCCCAGAAAATTTTCATCCGAGTCCATTTTTCGTCCCAATCATCTCACCATGCATCAACAGGCACGAAAGCGTCGAAAATTTGGCATCTTTTGACAACGCAAAAAATTTCGCATTTTTTGACCTTCTTGGCTGAAAACACGAGTAAAAGGCGCGCGCCGCGAAATTTCGCACACCCTAAAAATTTTCATCCGAGTCCATTTTTGCGTCCCAATCATCTCACGATGCATCAACAAGCACGAAAGCGTCGAAAATTTGGCATCTTTTGACAGCGTAAAAAATTTCGCATTTTTTGACCTTCTTAGCTGAAAACACCAGTAAAAGGCGCGCGCGCGAAATTTCGCACACCCTAAAAATTGTCATCCGAGTCCATTTTTTCGTCCCAATCATCTCACCACGCATCAACAGGCACGAAAGCGTCGAAAATTTGGCATCTTTTGACAGCGCAAAAAATTTCGCATTTTTTGACCTTCTTGGCTGAAAACACGAGTAAAAGGCGCGCGCGCGAAATTTCGCACACCCTAAAAATTTTCATCCGAGTCCATTTTTTCATCCCAATCATCTCACCACGCATCAACTGGCACAAAAGCATTGAAAATTTGGCATATTTTGACAGCGTAAAAAAATTCGCATTTTTTGACCTTCTTGGCTGAAAACACCAGTAAAAGGCGCGCAGCGCGAAATTTTGCACCCCAGAAAAATTTCGTTCCGAGTCCATTTTTTCGTCCCAATCATCTCACCATGCATCAACAGGCACGAAAGTGTCGAAAATTTGGCATCTTTTGACAACGCAAAAAATTTTGCGTTTTTTTACCTTCTTGGCTGAAAACACCAGTAAAAGGCGCGCGCTGCGAAATTTCGCACCCCCGAAAAATTTCATCCGAGTCTGTTTTTTCGTCCCAATCATCTCACCATGCATCAACAGGCACGAAAGCGTCGAAAATTTGGCATCTTTTGACAGCGTAAAAAATTTCGCATTTTTTAACCTTCTTGGCTGAAAACACCAGTAAAAGGCGCGCGCACAAAATTTCGCACCCCCAGAAAATTTTCATCCGAGTCCATTTTTCGTCCCAATCATCTCACCATGCATCAACAGGCACGAAAGCGTCGAAAATTTGGCATCTTTTGACAACGCAAAAAATTTCGCATTTTTTGACCTTCTTGGCTGAAAACACGAGTAAAAGGCGCGCGCAGCGAAATTTCGCACACCCTAAAAATTTTCATCCGAGTCCATTTTTTCATCCCAATCATCTCGCCACGCATCAACAGGCACGAAAGCATCGAAAATTTGGCATCTTTTGACAGCGCAAAAAATTTCGCATTTTTTGACCTTCTTGGCTGAAAACACCAGTAAAAGGCGCCGCGCGCGAAATTTCGCACCCCCGGAAAAGTTTCATCCGAGTCTATTTTTTCGTCCCAATCATCTCACCATGCATCAACAGGCACGAAAGCGTCGAAAATTTGGCATCTTTTGACAACGCAAAAAATTTCGCATTTTTTGACCTTCTTGGCTGAAAACACGAGTAAAAGGCGCGCGCGCGAAATTTCGCACACCCTAAAAATTTTCATCCGAGTCCATTTTTTCATCCCAATCATCTCGCCACGCATCAACAGGCACGAAAGCATCGAAAATTTGGCATCTTTTGACAGCGCAAAAAATTTCGCGTTTTTTGACCTTCTTGGCTGAAAACACCAGTAAAAGGCGCGCGCGCGAAATTTCGCACCCCCGGAAAAGTTTCATCCGAGTCTATTTTTTCGTCCCAATCATCTCACCATGCATCATCTGGCACGAAAGCGTCGAAAATTTGGCATCTTTTGACAGCGTAAAAAATTTTGCATTTTTTAACCTTCTTGGCTGAAAACACCAGTAAAAGGCGCGTGCGCGAAATTTCGCACCCCCGGAAAATTTTCATCCGAGTCCATTTTTTGTCCCAATCATCTCACCATGCATCAACAGGCACGAAAGCGTCAAAAATTTGGCATCTTTTGACAACGCAAAAAATTTCGTGTTTTTTTACCTTCTTGGCTGAAAACAACAGTAAAAGGCGTGCGCGCGAAATTTCGCACCCTCGGAAAATTTTCATCCGAGTCCATTTTTCGTCCCAATCATGTCACCATGCATCAACAGGCACGAAAGCGTCGAAAATTTGGCATCTTTTGACAACGTAATAAATTTCGCATTTTTTGACCTTCTTGGCTGAAAACACCAGTAAAAGGCGTGCGTACGATATTTCGCACACCCTAAAAATTTTCATCTGAGTCCATTTTTTCATCCCAATCATCTCACCACGCATCAACAGGCACGAAAGCGTCGAAAATTTCACATCTTTTGACAGCGTAATAAATTTCGCATTTTTTGACCTTCTTGGCTGAAAACACCAGTAAAAGGCGCGCGCGCGAAATTTCGCACACCCTAAAAATTTTCATCCCAGTCCATTTTTTCATCCCAATCATCTCACCACGCATCAACAGGCACGAATGCGTCGAAAATTTGGCATAGTTTGACAGCGTAAAAAATTTCGTATTTTTTGACCTTCTTGGCTGAAAACACCAGTAAAAGGCGCATGCGCGAAATTTCGCACACCCTAAAAATTGTCATCCGAGTCCATTTTTTCATCCGAGTCCATTTTTGCGTCCCAATCATCTCACGATGCATCAACAGGCACGAAAGCGTCGAAAATTTGGCATCTTTTGACAGCGTAAAAAATTTCGCATTTTTTGACCTTCTTAGCTGAAAACACCAGTAAAAGGCGCGCGCGCGAAATTTCGCACACCCTAAAAATTGTCATCCGAGTCCATTTTTTCGTCCCAATCATCTCACCACGCATCAACAGGCACGAAAGCGTCGAAAATTTGGCATCTTTTGACAGCGCAAAAGATTTCGCATTTTTTGACCTTCTTGGCTCAAAACACCAGTAAAAGCGAGCGCACGAAATTTCGCACACCCTAAAAATTTTCATCCGAGTCCATTTTTTCATCCCAATCATCTCACCACGCATCAACTGGCACAAAAGCATTGAAAATTTGGCATATTTTGACAGCGTAAAAAATTTCGCATTTTTTGACCTTCTTGGCTGAAAACACCAGTAAAAGGCGCGCGCGCGAAATTTTGCACCCCAGAAAAATTTCGTTCCGAGTCCATTTTTTCGTCCCAATCATCTCACCATGCATCAACAAGCACGAAAGCGTCGAACATTTGACATCTTTTGACAGCGCAAAAAATTTTGCGTTTTTTGACCTTCTTGGCTGAAAACACCAGTAAAAGGCGCGCGCGCGAATTTCTCACACCCGAAAAATTTTCATCCGAGTCCATTTTTTCGTCCCAATCATCTCACCATGCATGAATAGGCATGAAAGCATAAAAAATTTGGCATCTTTTGACAGCGTAAAAAATTTCGCATTTTTTGACCTTCTTGGCTAAAAACACCAGTAAATGGCGCGAGCACGAAATTTTGTACACCCTAAAAATTCTCATCCGAGTCCATTTTTTCATCCCAATCATCTCACCACGCATCAACAGGCAAGAAAGCGTAAAAAATTTGGCATCTTTTGACAGCGTAAAAAATTTCGCATTTTTTGACCTTCTTGGCTGAAAACACCAGTAAAAGGCGCGCGCAGCGAAATTTCGCACACCCTAAAAATTTTCATCCGAGTCCATTTTTTCATCCCAATCATCTCACCACGCATCAACAGGCACGAAAGCGTCAAAAATTTGTCATCTTTTGACAGCGTAATAAATTTCACATTTTTTGACCTTCTTGGCTGAAAACACCAGTAAAAGGCGCGCGCGCGAAATTTCGCACACCCTAAAAATTTTCATCCGAGTCCATTTTTTCATCCCAATCATCTCACCACGCATCAACAGGCACGAAAGCGTCGAAAATTTGGCATCTTTTGACAGCGTAATAAATTTCGTATTTTTTGACCTTCTTGGCTGAAAACACCAGTAAAAGACGCGCGTGCGAAATTTCGCACACCCTAAAAATTTTCATCCGAGTCCATTTTTTCATCCCAATCATGTCACCACGCATCAACAGGCACGAAAGCGTCGAAAATTTGACATCTTTTGACAGCGTAATAAATTTCGCATTTTTTGACCTTCTTGGCTGAAAACACCAGTAAAAGGCGCACGCGCGAAATTTCGCAGACCCTAAAAATTTTCATCCGAGTCCATTTTTTCTTCCCAATCATCTCACCACGCATCAACTGGCACAAAAGCGTCAAAAATTTGGCATAGTTTGACAGCGTAAAAAATTTCGTATTTTTTGACCTTCTTGGCTGAAAACACCAGTAAAAGGCGCATGCGCGAAATTTCGCACACCCTAAAAATTGTCATCCGAGTCCATTTTTTCATCCCAATCTTCTCACCACGCATCAACAGGCACGACGGGGGGGGGGGGGGGGGGGGGGGGGGGGGGGCGAAATTTCGCTGCGCGCGCCTTTTACTGGTGTTTTCAGCCAAGAAGGTCAAAAAACGCAAAATTTTTTGCGCTATCAAAAGATGCCAAATGTTCGACGCTTTCGTGCTTGTTGATGCATGGTGAGATGATTGAGATGAAAAAATGGACTCGGAACGAAATTTTCCGGGGTGCGAAATTTTGCCCGCGCGCCTTTTACTGGTGTTTTCAGCCAAGAAGGTCAAAAAATGCGAAATTTTTTACGTTGTCAAAATATGCCAAATTTTCGATGCTTTTGTGCCTGTTGATGCGTGGTGAGATGATTGGGATGAAAAAATGGACTCAGATGAAAATTTTTCGAGTGTGCGAAATTTCGGGCGCGCGCCTTTTACTGGTGTTTTCAGTCAAGATGGTCAAAAAATGCGAAATTTTTTACGCTGTCAAAAGATGCCAAATTTTTTACGCTTTCGTGCTTGTTGATGCATGGTGAGATGATTGGGACGAAAAAATGGACTCGGAACGAAATTTTTCGGTGGTGCGAAATTTCGCGCGCCCGCCTTTTACTGGTGTTTTCAGCAAAGAAGGTCAAAAAACGCGAAATTTTTTACGATGTCAAATGATGCCAAATTTTTTATGCTTTCGTGCCTGTTGATGCATGGTGAGATGATTGGGACGAAAAAATGGACTCGGATGAAAATTTTTCAGGTGTGCGAAATTTCGCGCGCGCGTCTTTTACTGGTGTTTTCAGCCAAGAAGGTCAAAAAATGCGAAATTTTTTGCGTTGTCAAAAGATGCCAAATTTTCGACGCTTTCGTGCCTGTTGATGCATGGTGAGATGATTGGAACGAAAAATGGACTCGGATGAAAATTTTCTGGGGGTGCGAAATTTCGCGTGCGCGCCTTTTACTGGTGTTTTCAGCCAAGAAGGTCAAAAAATGCGAAATTTTTTATGCTGTCAAAATATGCCAAATTTTTGACGCTGTCGTGCCTGTTGATGCGTGGTGAGATGATTGGGATGAAAAAATGAACTCGGATGAAAATTTTTAGGGTGTGCGAAATTTCGTGCGCTCGCCTTTTACTGGTGTTTTCAGCCAAGAAGGTCAAAAAATGCGAAATCTTTTGCGCTGTCAAAAGATGCCAAATTTTCGACGCTTTCGTGCCTGTTGATGCATGGTGAGATGATTGGGACGAAAAAATGGACTCGGAACAAAATTTTTCGGGGGTGCGAACTTTCGCGCGCGCGCCTTTTACTGGTGTTTTCAGCCAAGAAGGTCAAAAAATGCAAAAAAAATTTCGCTGTCAAAAGATGCCAAATTTTCGACGCTTTTGTGCCTGTTGATGCATGGTGAGATGATTGGGATGAAAAAATGGACTCGGATGAAAATTTTTCGGGTGTGCGAAATTTCGGGCGCGCGCCTTTTACTGGTGTTTTCAGCCAAGAAGGTCAAAAAACGCGAAATTTTTTACGCTATCAAAAGATGCCAAATTTTCGACGCTTTCGTGCCTGTTGATGCATGGTGAGATGATTGGGATGAAAAAATGGACTCGGATGAAAATTTTTAAGGTGTGCGAAATTTCGCGCGCGCGCCTTTTACTGGTGTTTTCAGCCAAGAAGGTCAAAAAACGCGAAATTTATTACGCTGTCAAAAGATGCCAAATTTGTGACGCTTTCGTGCCTGTTGATGCATGGTGAGATGATTGGGATGAAAAAATGGACTCGGATGAAAATTTTTAGCGTGTACGAAATTTCGTGCTCGCGCCATTTACGGGTGTTTTCAGCCAAGAAGGTCAAAAAACGTGAAATTTTTTACGTTGTCAAAAGATGCCAAATTTTTTACGCTTTCGTGCCTATTAATGCATGGTGAGATGATTGGGACGAAAAAATGGACTCGGATGAAAATTTTTCGGGTGCGAGAAATTTCGCGCGCGCGCCTTTTACTGGTGTTTTCAGCCAAGAAGGTAAAAAAACGCAAAATTTTTTGCGCATCAAAAGATGCCAAATGTTCGACGCTTTCGTGTTTGTTGATGCATGGTGAGATGATTGGGACGAAAAAATGGACTCGGAACGAAATTTTCCGGGGGTGCGAAATTTTGCGCGCGCGCCTTTTACTGGTGTTTTCAGCCAAGAAGGTAAAAAAATGCGAAATTTTTTACGCTGTCAAAATATGCCAAATTTTCGACGCTTTCGTGCCTGTTGATGCATGGTGAGATGATTGGGACGAAAAAATGGACTCGGAACGAAATTTTTCGTTGGTGCGAAATTTCGCGCGCCCGCCTTTTACTGGTGTTTTCAGTCAAACGATGCCAAATTTTTTACGCTTTCGTGTCTATTAGTGACATGATTGGGATGAAAAAATGGACTCGGATGAAAATTTTTAGGGTGTACGAAATTTCGCGCGCGCGCCTTTTACTGGTGTTTTCAGCCAAGAAGGTCAAAAAATGCGAAATTTTTTACGCTGTCAAAATATGAAAAATTTTCGACGCTGTCGTGCCTGTTGATGCGTGGTGAGATGATTGGGATGAAAAAATGAACTCGGATGAAAATTTTTAGGGTGTGCGAAATTTCGTGGGCTCGCCTTTTACTGGTGTTTTCAGCCAAGAAGGTCAAAAAATGTGAAATTTTTTACGCTATCAAAAGATGCCAAATTTTCGACGCTTTCGTGCCTGTTGATGCGTGGTGAGATGATTGGGATGAAAAAATGGACTCGGATGAAAATTTTTAGGCTGTGCGAAATTTCGCGCGCGCGCCTTTTACTGGTGTTTTCAGCCAAGATGGTCAAAAAATGCGAAATTTTTTACGCTATCAAAAGATGCCAAATTTTTTACGCTTTCGTGCCTGTTGATGCATGGTGAGATGATTGGGACGAAAAAATGGACTCGAAACGAAATTTTTCGGTGGTGCGAAATTTCGCGCGCCCGCCTTTTATTGGTGTTTTCAGCCAAGAAGGTCAAAAAACGCGAAATTTTTTACGCTGTCAAACGATGCCAAATTTTTTACGCTTTCGTGCCTGTTGATGCGTGGTGAGATGATTGGGATGAAAAAATGGAATCGGATGAAAATTTTTAGGGTGTGCGAAATTTCGCGCGCGCGCCTTTTACTGGTGTTTTCAGCCAAGATGGTCAAAAAATGCGAAATTTTTTACGCTGTCAAAAGATGCCAAATTTTTGACGCTTTCGTGCCTGTTGATGCATGGTGAGATGATTGGGACGAAAAAATGGACTCGGAACGAAATTTTTCGGAGGTGCGAAATTTCGCGCGCCCGCCTTTTACTGGTGTTTTCAGCCAAGAAGGTCAAAAAACGCGAAATTTTTTACGCTGTCAAACGATGCCAAATTTTTTACACTTTCGTGCCTGTTGATGCGTGGTGAGATGATTGGAATGAAAAAATGGACTCGGATGAACATTTTTAGGGTGTGCGAAATTTCGCGCGCGCGCTTTTTACTGGTGTTTTCAGCCAAGAAGGTCAAAAAATGCGAAATTTTTTACGCTGTCAAAATATGCCAAATTTTTGACGCTGTCGTGCCTGTTGATGCGTGGTGAGATGATTGGGATGAAAAAATGAACTCGGATGAAAATTTTTAGGGTGTGCGAAATTTCGTGCGCTCGCCTATTACTGGTGTTTTCAGCCAAGAAGGTCAAAAAATGTGAAATTTTTTGCGCTGTCAAAAGATGCCAAATTTTCGACTCTTTCGTGCTGTTGATGCATGGTGAGATGATTGGGACGAAAAAATGGACTCGGGACGAATTTTTCCGGGGGTGCGAAATTTCGCGCGCTCTTTTACTGGTGTTTTCAGCCAAGAAGGTCAAAAAAAGCAAAATTTTTTGCGCTGTCAAAAGATGCCAAATGTTCGACGCTTTCGTGCTTGTTGATGCATGGTGAGATGATTGGGATGAAAAAATGGACTCGGAACGAAATTTTCCGGGGGTGCCAAATTTTGCGCGCGCGCCTTTTACTGGTGTTTTCAGCCAAGAAGGTCAAAAAATGCGAAATTTTTTACGCCGTCAAAATATGCCAAATTTTCGACGCTTTTGTGCCTATTGATGCGTGGTGAGATGATTGGGACGAAAAAATGGACTCGGATGAAAATTTTTCGAGTGTGCGAAATTTCGGGCGGGCGCCTTTTACTGGTGTTTTCAGCCAAGATGGTCAAAAAATGCGAAATTTTTTGCGTTGTCAAAAGATGTCAAATTTTTTACGCTTTCGTGCCTGTTGATGCATGGTGAGATGAATGGGACGAAAAAATGGACTCGGAAGGATATTTTCCGGTGGTGCGAAATTTCGCACGCGCCTTTTACTGGTGTTTTCAGCCAAGAAGGTCAAAAAACGTGAAATTTTTTACGCTATCAAAAGATGCCAAATTTTCGACGCATTCGTGCCTGTTGATGCGTGGTGAGATGATTGGGATGAAAAAATGGACTCGGATGAAAATTTTTAGGGTGTGCGAAATTTCGCGCGCGCGCCTTTTACTGGTGTTTTCAGCCAAGAAGGTCAAAAAACGCGAAATTTATTACGCTATCAAAAGATGCCAAATTTTTTACGCTTTCGTGCCTGTTGATGTGTGGTGAGATGATTGGGATGAAAAATGGACTCGGATGAAAATTTTTAGGGTGTGCGAAATTTCGTGCTCGCGCCGTTTACTGGTGTCTTCAGCCAAGAAGGTCAAAAAACGCGAAATTTTTTACGCTGTCAAAAGATGCCAAATTTTTTACGCTTTCGTGCCTATTGATGCATGGTGAGATGATTCGGACGAAAAAATGGACTCGGAACGAAATTTTCCGGTGGTGCGAAATTTCGCGCGCGCGCCTTTTACTGGTGTTTTCAGCCAAGATGGTCAAAAAATGCGAAATTTTTTACGCTGTCAAAAGATGCCAAATTTTTTACGCTTTCGTGCCTGTTGATGCATGGTGAGATGATTGGGACGAAAAAATGGACTCGGAACGAAATTTTTCGTTGGTGCGAAATTTCGCGCGCCCGCCTTTTACTGGTGTTTTCAGCCAAGAAGGTCAAAAAACGCGAAATTTTTTACGCTGTCAAACGATGCCAAATTTTTTACGCTTTCGTGTCTATTAGTGACATGATTGGGATGAAAAAATGAACTCGGATGAAAATTTTTAGGGTGTGCGAAATTTCGCGCGCGCGCCTTTTACTCGTGTTTTCAGCCAAGATGGTCAAAAAATGCGAAATTTTTTACGCTGTCAAAAGATGCCAAATTTTCGACGCTTTCGTGCCTGTTGATGCATGGTGAGATGATTGGGACGAAAAAATGGACTCGGATGAAAATTTTTCGAGTGTGCGAAATTTCGGGCGCGCGCCTTTTACTGGTGTTTTCAGCCAAGAAGGTCAAAAAATGCGAAATTTTTTGCGTTGTCAAAAGATGCCAAATTTTCGACGCTTTCGTGCCTGTTGATGCATGGGAAGATGAATGGGACGAAAAAATGGACTCGGAACGAAATTTTCCGGTGGTGCGAAATTTCGCGCGCGCGCCTTTTACGGGTGTTTTCAGGCAAGAAGGTCAAAAAATGTGAAATTTTTTACGCTATCAAAAGGTGCCAAATTTTCGACGCTTTCGTGCCTGTTGATGCGTGGTGAGATGATTGGGATGAAAAAATGGACTCGGATGCCAAATTTTTAGGGTGTGCGAAATTTCGCGCGCACGCCTTTTACTGGTGTTTTCAGCCAAGAAGTTCAAAAAAACGCGAAATTTATTACGCTGTCAAAAGATGTCAATTTTTTTGCGCTTTCGTGCCTGTTGATGCGTGGTGAGATGATTGGGATGAAAAAATGAACTCGGATGAAAATTTTTAGGCTGTGCGAAATTTCGCTGCGCGCGCCTTTTACTGGTGTTTTCAGCCAAGAAGGTCAAAAAACGCGAAATTTTTTACGTTGTCAAAAGATGCAAAATTTTTTACGCTTTCGTGCCTGTTGATGCATGGTGAGATGATTGGGATGAAAAAATGGACTCGGATGAAAATTTTTAGGGTGTACGAAATTTCGTGCTCGTGCCATTTACTGGTGTTTTCAGCCAAGAAGGTCAAAAAATGCGAAATTTTTTACGCTGTCAAAATATGCCAAATTTTCGACGCTTTTGTGCCTGTTGATGCGTGGTGAGATGATTGGGACGAAAAAATGGACTCGGATGAAAATTTTTTGAGTGTGCAAAATTTCGGGCGCGCGCCTTTTACTGGTGTTTTCAGCCAAGATGGTCAAAAAATGCGAAATTTTTTGCGTTGTCAAAAGATGCCAAATTTTCGACGCTTTCGTGGCTGTTGATGCATGGTGAGATGAATGGGACGAAAAAATGGACTCGGAACGATATTTTCCGGTGGTGCGAAATTTCGCGCGCGCGCCTTTTACTGGTGTTTTCAGCCAAGAAGGTCAAAAAACGAGAAATTTTTTACGCTATCAAAAGATGCCAAATTTTCGACGCTTTCGTGCCTGTTGATGCGTGGTGAGATGATTGGGATGAAAAAATGGACTCGGATGAAAATTTTTAGAGTGTGCGAAATTTCGCGCGCGCGCCTTTTACTGGTGTTTTCAGCCAAGAAGGTCAAAAAATGCGAAATTTGTTACGATGTCAAAAGATGCCAAAT
This sequence comes from Pontederia crassipes, assembly GCA_030549335.1. Lineage (NCBI taxonomy): Eukaryota > Viridiplantae > Streptophyta > Magnoliopsida > Commelinales > Pontederiaceae > Pontederia > Pontederia crassipes. The sequence goes on along the minus strand of JAUKPH010000020.1, from coordinate 8,864,495 downwards.
TTTTTATGCTTTCATGCCTGTTGATGCGTGGTGAGATGATAGGGATGAAAAAATGGTCTCGGATGAAAATTTTTAGGCTGTGTGAAATTTCGCGTGCGCGCCTTTTTCTGGTGTTTTCAGCCAAGAAGGTCAAAAAACGCGAAATTTTTTACGTTGTCAAAAGATGCCAAATTTTTTACGCTTTCTTGCCTGTTGATGCGTGGTGAGATGATTGGGATGAAAAAATGGACTCGGATGAAAATTTTTAGGGTGTACGAAATTTCGTGCTCGCGCCATTTACTGGTGTTTTCAGCCAAGAAGGTCAAAAAACGCAAAATTTTTTGCGCTGTCAAAAGATGACAAATTTTCGACGCTTTCGTACCTGTTGATGCATGGTGAGATGATTGGGACGAAAAAATGGACTCGGAACGAAATTTTCCGGGGGTGCGAAATTTCTCGCGCGCGTCTTTTACAGGTGTTTTCAGCCAAGAAGGTCAAAAAATGCGAAATTTTTTACGCTGTCAAAATATGCTAAATTTTCGACGCTTTCGTGCCTGTTAATGCATGGTGAGATGATTGGGACGAAAAAATGGACTCGGATGGAAATTTTTAGGGTGTGCGAAATTTCGCGCGCGCGCCTTTTACTGGTGTTTTCAGCCAAGAAGGTCAAAAAATGCGAAATTTTTTACGCTGTCAAAATATGCCAAATTTTCGACACTTTTGTGCCAGTTGATGCGTGGTGAGATGATTGGGATGAAAAAATGGACTCGGATGAAAATTTTTAGGGTGTGCGAAATTTCGCACGCGCGCCTTTTACTGGTGTTTTCAGCCAAGAAGGTCAAAAAATGCGAAATTTATTGCGCTGTCATAAGATGCCAAATTTTTTACGCCTTCGTGCCTGTTGATGCATGGTGAGATGATTGGGACGAAAAAATGGACTCGGAACGAAATTTTCCGATGGTGCGAAATTGTGCGCGCGCGCCTTTTACTGGTGTTTTCAGTCAAGAAGGTCAAAACACGCGAAATTTTTTGCGCTGTCAAAATATGCCAAATTTTCGACGCTTTCGTGCCTGTTGATGCATGGTGAGATGATTGGGAGGAAAAAATGGGCTCGGATGAAAATTTTTAGGGTGTGCGAAATTTCGCGCGCGCGCCTTTTACTGGTGTTTTCAGCCAAGAAGGTCAAAAAACGCGAAATTTATTACGCTATCAAAAGATGCCAAATTTTTGACGCTTTCGTGCCTGTTGATGCGTGGTGAGATGATTGGGATGAAAAAATGGACTCGGATGAAAATTTTTAGGGTGTGCGAAATTTTGCGCGCGCGCCTTTTACTGGTGTTTTCAGCCAAGAAGGTCAAAAAATGCGAAATTTTTTACGCTGTCAAAAGATGCCAAATTTTTTACGCTTTCTTGCCTTTTGATGCGTGGTGAGATGATTGGGACGAAAAAATGGACTCGGAACGAAATTTTTCGGTGGTGCGAAATTTCGCGCGCGCGCCTTTTACTGGTGTTTTCAGCCAAGAAGGTCAAAAAACGCGAAATTTTTTACGCTGTCAAACGATGCCAAATTGTTTATGCTTTCGTGCCTGTTGATGCGTGGTGAGATGATTGGGATGAAAAAATGGACTCGGATAAAAATTTTAGGGTGTACGAAATTTCGCGCGAGCGCCTTTTACTGGTGTTTTGAGTCAAGAAGGTCAAAAAATGCGAAATTTTTTACGCTATCAAAATATGAAAAATTTTTGACGCTGTCGTGCCTGTTGATGCGTGGTGAGATTATTGGGATGAAAAAATGAACTCGGATGAAATTTTTTAGGGTGTGCGAAATTTCGTGCGCTCGCCTTTTACTGGTGTTTTCAGCCAAGAAGGTCAAAAAATGCGAAATCTTTTGCGCTGTCAAAAGATGCCAAATTTTCGACTCTTTTGTGCTGTTGATGCATGGTGAGATGATTGGGACGAAAAAATGGACTCGGGACGAATTTTTCCGGGGGTGCGAAATTTCGCGCGCGTGCCTTTTACTGGTGTTTTCAGCCAAGAAGGTCAAAAAATGCAAAATTTTTTGCGCTATCAAAAGATGCCAAATGTTCGACGATTTCGTGCTTGTTGATGCATGGTGAGATGATTGAGATGAAAAAATGGACTGGGAACGAAATTTTCCGGGGTGCGAAATTTTGCCCGCGCGCCTTTTACTGGTGTTTTCAGCCAAGAAGGTCAAAAAATGCGAAATTTTTTACGTTGTCAAAATATGCCAAATTTTCGACGCTTTTGTGCCTGTTGATGCGTGGTGAGATGATTGGGATGAAAAAATGGACTCAGATGAAAATTTTTCGAGTGTGCGAAATTTCGGGCGCGCGCCTTTTACTGGTGTTTTCAGTCAAGATGGTCAAAAAATGCGAAATTTTTTACGCTGTCAAAAGATGCCAAATTTTTTACGCTTTCGTGCTTGTTGATGCATGGTGAGATGATTGGGACGAAAAAATGGACTCGGAACGAAATTTTTCGGTGGTGCGAAATTTCGCGCGCCCGCCTTTTACTGGTGTTTTCAGCAAAGAAGGTCAAAAAACGCGAAATTTTTTACGCTGTCAAATGATGCCAAATTTTTTATGCTTTCGTGCCTGTTGATGCATGGTGAGATGATTGGGACGAAAAAATGGACTCGGATGAAAATTTTTCAGGTGTGCGAAATTTCGCGCGCGCGCCTTTTACTGGTGTTTTCAGCCAAGAAGGTCAAAAAATGCGAAATTTTTTGCGTTGTCAAAAGATGCCAAATTTTCGACGCTTTCGTGCCTGTTGATGCATGGTGAGATGATTGGAACGAAAAATGGACTCGGATGAAAATTTTCTGGGGGTGCGAAATTTCGCGCTGCGCGCCTTTTACTGGTGTTTTCAGCCAAGAAGGTCAAAAAATGCGAAATTTTTTACGCTGTCAAAATATGCCAAATTTTCGACGCTGTCGTGCCTGTTCATGCGTGGTGAGATGATTGGGATGAAAAAATGAACTCAGATGAAAATTTTTAGGGTGTGCGAAATTTCGTGCGCTCGCCTTTTACTGGTGTTTTCAGCCAAGAAGGTCAAAAAATGCGAAATCTTTTGCGCTGTCAAAAGATGCCAAATTTTCGACGCTGTCGTGCCTGTTGATGCATGGTGAGATGATTGGGACGAAAAAATGGACTCGGAACAAAATTTTTCGGGGGTGCGAACTTTCGCGCGCGCGCCTTTTACTGGTGTTTTCAGCCAAGAAGGTCAAAAAATGCAAAAAAAATTTCGCTGTCAAAAGATGCCAAATTTTCGACGCTTTCGTGCCTGTTGATGCATGGTGAGATGATTGGGATGAAAAAATGGACTCGGATGAAAATTTTTCGGGTGTGCGAAATTTCGGGCGCGCGCCTTTTACTGGTGTTTTCAGCCAAGAAGGTCAAAAAACGCGAAATTTTTTACGCTATCAAAAGATGCCAAATTTTCGACGCTTTCGTGCCTGTTGATGCATGGTGAGATGATTGGGATGAAAAAATGGACTCGGATGAAAATTTTTAAGGTGTGCGAAATTTCGCGCGCGCGCCTTTTACTGGTGTTTTCAGCCAAGAAGGTCAAAAAACGCGAAATTTATTACGCTGTCAAAAGATGCCAAATTTGTGACGCTTTCGTGCCTGTTGATGCGTGGTGAGATGATTGGGATGAAAAAATGGACTCGGATGAAAATTTTTAGGGTGTACGAAATTTCGTGCTCGCGCCATTTACGGGTGTTTTCAGCCAAGAAGGTCAAAAAACGTGAAATTTTTTACGTTGTCAAAAGATGCCAAATTTTTTACGCTTTCGTGCCTATTAATGCATGGTGAGATGATTGGGACGAAAAAATGGACTCGGAACGAAATTTTCCGGGGGTGCGAAATTTTGCGCGCGCGCCTTTTACTGGTGTTTTCAGCCAAGAAGGTAAAAAAATGCGAAATTTTTTACGCTGTCAAAATATGCCAAATTTTCGACGCTTTCGTGCCTGTTGATCCATGGTGAGATGATTGGGACGAAAAAATGGACTCGGAACGAAATTTTTCGTTGGTGCGAAATTTCGCGCGCCCGCCTTTTACTGGTGTTTTCAGTCAAACGATGCCAAATTTTTTACGCTTTCGTGTCTATTAGTGACATGATTGGGATGAAAAAATGGACTCGGATGAAAATTTTTAGGGTGGACGAAATTTCGCGCGCGCGCCTTTTACTGGTGTTTTCAGCCAAGAAGGTCAAAAAATGCGAAATTTTTTACGCTGTCAAAATATGAAAAATTTTCGACGCTGTCGTGCCTGTTGATGCGTGGTGAGATGATTGGGATGAAAAAATGAACTCGGATGAAAATTTTTAGGGTGTGCGAAATTTCGTGCGCTCGCCTTTTACTGGTGTTTTCAGCCAAGAAGGTCAAAAAATGTGAAATTTTTTACGCTATCAAAAGATGCCAAATTTTCGACGCTTTCGTGCCTGTTGATGCGTGGTGAGATGATTGGGATGAAAAAATGGACTCGGATGAAAATTTTTAGGCTGTGCGAAATTTCGCTGCGCGCGCCTTTTACTGGTGTTTTCAGCCAAGATGGTCAAAAAATGCGAAATTTTTTACGCTATCAAAAGATGCCAAATTTTTTACGCTTTCGTGCCTGTTGATGCATGGTGAGATGATTGGGACGAAAAAATGGACTCGAAACGAAATTTTTCGGTGGTGCGAAATTTCGCGCGCCCGCCTTTTATTGGTGTTTTCAGCCAAGAAGGTCAAAAAACGCGAAATTTTTTACGCTGTCAAACGATGCCAAATTTTTTACGCTTTCGTGCCTGTTGATGCGTGGTGAGATGATTGGGATGAAAAAATGGAATCGGATGAAAATTTTTAGGGTGTGCGAAATTTCGCGCGCGCGCCTTTTACTGGTGTTTTCAGCCAAGATGGTCAAAAAATGCGAAATTTTTTACGCTGTCAAAAGATGCCAAATTTTTGACGCTTTCGTGCCTGTTGATGCATGGTGAGATGATTGGGACGAAAAAATGGACTCGGAACGAAATTTTTCGGTGGTGCCAAATTTCGCGCGCCCGCCTTTTACTGGTGTTTTCAGCCAAGAAGGTCAAAAAACGCGAAATTTTTTACGCTGTCAAACGATGCCAAATTTTTTACACTTTCGTGCCTGTTGATGCGTGGTGAGATGATTGGAATGAAAAAATGGACTCGGATGAACATTTTTAGGGTGTGCGAAATTTCGCGCGCGCGCTTTTTACTGGTGTTTTCAGCCAAGAAGGTAAAAAAATGCGAAATTTTTTACGCTGTCAAAATATGCCAAATTTTTGACGCTGTCGTGCCTGTTGATGCGTGGTGAGATGATTGGGATGAAAAAATGAACTCGGATGAAAATTTTTAGGGTGTGCGAAATTTCGTGCGCTCGCCTTTTACTGGTGTTTTCAGCCAAGAAGGTCAAAAAATGTGAAATTTTTTGCGCTGTCAAAAGATGCCAAATTTTCGACTCTTTCGTGCTGTTGATGCATGGTGAGATGATTGGGACGAAAAAATGGACTCGGGACGAATTTTTCCGGGGGTGCGAAATTCCGCGCGCTCTTTTACTGGTGTTTTCAGCCAAGAAGGTCAAAAAAAGCAAAATTTTTTGCGCTGTCAAAAGATGCCAAATGTTCGACGCTTTCGTGCTTGTTGATGCATGGTGAGATGATTGGGATGAAAAAATGGACTCGGAACGAAATTTTCCGGGGGTGCCAAATTTTGCGCGCGCGCCTTTTACTGGTGTTTTCAGCCAAGAAGGTCAAAAAATGCGAAATTTTTTACGCCGTCAAAATATGCCAAATTTTCGACGCTTTTGTGCCTATTGATGCGTGGTGAGATGATTGGGACGAAAAAATGGACTCGGATGAAAATTTTTCAAGTGTGCGAAATTTCGGTCGGGCGCCTTTTACTGGTGTTTTCAGCCAAGATGGTCAAAAAATGCGAAATTTTTTGCGTTGTCAAAAGATGTCAAATTTTTTACGCTTTCGTGCCTGTTGATGCATGGTGAGATGAATGGGACGAAAAAATGGACTCGGAAGGATATTTTCCGGTGGTGCGAAATTTCGCACGCGCCTTTTACTGGTGTTTTCAGCCAAGAAGGTCAAAAAACGTGAAATTTTTTACGCTATCAAAAGATGCCAAATTTTCGACGCATTCGTGCCTGTTGATGCGTGGTGAGATGATTGGGATGAAAAAATGGACTCGGATGAAAATTTTTAGGGTGTGCGAAATTTCGCGCGCGCGCCTTTTACTGGTGTTTTCAGCCAAGAAGGTCAAAAATGCGAAATTTATTACGCTATCAAAAGATGCCAAATTTTTGACGCTTTCGTGCCTGTTGATGTGTGGTGAGATGATTGGGATGAAAAATGGACTCGGATGAAAATTTTTAGGGTGTGCGAAATTTCGTGCTCGCGCCGTTTACTGGTGTCTTCAGCCAAGAAGGTCAAAAAATGCGAAATTTTTTACGCTGTCAAAAGATGCCAAATTTTTTACGCTTTCGTGCCTATTGATGCATGGTGAGATGATTCGGACGAAAAAATGGACTCGGAACGAAATTTTCCGGTGGTGCGAAATTTCGCGCGCGCGCCTTTTACTGGTGTTTTCAGCCAAGATGGTCAAAAAATGCGAAATTTTTTACGCTGTCAAAAGATGCCAAATTTTTTACGCTTTCGTGCCTGTTGATGCATGGTGAGATGATTGGGACGAAAAAATGGACTCGGAACGAAATTTTTCGTTGGTGCGAAATTTCGCGCGCCCGCCTTTTACTGGTGTTTTCAGCCAAGAAGGTCAAAAAATGCGAAATTTTTTACGCTGTCAAACGATGCCAAATTTTTTACGCTTTCGTGTCTATTAGTGACATGATTGGGATGAAAAAATGGACTCGGATGAAAATTTTTAGGGTGTACGAAATTTCGCGCGCGCGCCTTTTACTGGTGTTTTGAGCCAAGAAGGTCAAAAAATGCGAAATATTTTACGCTGTCAAAATATGAAAAATTTTCGACGCTTTCGTGCCTGTTGATGCGTGGTGAGATGATTGGGATGAAAAAATGAACTCGGATGAAAATTTTTAGGGTGTGCGAAATTTCGCGCGCGCGCGCCTTTTACTCGTGTTTTCAGCCAAGATGGTCAAAAAATGCGAAATTTTTTACGCTGTCAAAAGATGCCAAATTTTCGACGCTTTCGTGCCTGTTGATGCATGGTGAGATGATTGGGACGAAAAAATGGACTCGGATGAAAATTTTTCGAGTGTGCGAAATTTCGGGCGCGCGCCTTTTACTGGTGTTTTCAGCCAAGAAGGTCAAAAAATGCGAAATTTTTTGCGTTGTCAAAAGATGCCAAATTTTCGACGCTTTCGTGCCTGTTGATGCATGGGAAGATGAATGGGACGAAAAAATGGACTCGGAACGAAATTTTCCGGTGGTGCGAAATTTCGCGCGCGCGCCTTTTACGGGTGTTTTCAGCCAAGAAGGTCAAAAAATGTGAAATTTTTTACGCTATCAAAAGGTGCCAAATTTTCGACGCTTTCGTGCCTGTTGATGCGTGGTGAGATGATTGGGATGAAAAAATGGACTCGGATGCCAAATTTTTAGGGTGTGCGAAATTTCGCGCGCACGCCTTTTACTGGTGTTTTCAGCCAAGAAGTTCAAAAAAACGCGAAATTTATTACGCTGTCAAAAGATGTCAATTTTTTTGCGCTTTCGTGCCTGTTGATGCGTGGTGAGATGATTGGGATGAAAAAATGAACTCGGATGAAAATTTTTAGGCTGTGCGAAATTTCGCGCGCGCGCCTTTTACTGGTGTTTTCAGCCAAGAAGGTCAAAAAACGCGAAATTTTTTGCGTTGTCAAAAGATGCAAAATTTTTTACGCTTTCGTGCCTGTTGATGCATGGTGAGATGATTGGGATGAAAAAATGGACTCGGATGAAAATTTTTAGGGTGTACGAAATTTCGTGCTCGCGCCATTTACTGGTGTTTTCAGCCAAGAAGGTCAAAAAACGCGAAATTTTTTACGCTGTCAAAATATGCCAAATTTTCGACGCTTTTGTGCCTGTTGATGCGTGGTGAGATGATTGGGACGAAAAAATGGACTCGGATGAAAATTTTTTGAGTGTGCGAAATTTCGGGCGCGCGCCTTTTACTGGTGTTTTCAGCCAAGATGGTCAAAAAATGCGAAATTTTTTGCGTTGTCAAAAGATGCCAAATTTTCGACGCTTTCGTGGCTGTTGATGCATGGTGAGATGAATGGGACGAAAAAATGGACTCGGAACGATATTTTCCGGTGGTGCGAAATTTCGCGCGCGCGCCTTTTACTGGTGTTTTCAGCCAAGAAGGTCAAAAAACGAGAAATTTTTTACGCTATCAAAAGATGCCAAATTTTCGACGCTTTCGTGCCTGTTGATGCGTGGTGAGATGATTGGGATGAAAAAATGGACTCGGATGAAAATTTTTAGAGTGTGCGAAATTTCGCGCGCGCGCCTTTTACTGGTGTTTTCAGCCAAGAAGGTCAAAAAATGCGAAATTTGTTACGATGTCAAAAGATGCCAAATTTTTTATGCTTTCATGCCTGTTGATGCGTGGTGAGATGATAGGGATGAAAAAATGGACTCGGATGAAAATTTTTAGGCTGTGCGAAATTTCGCGTGCGCGCCTTTTACTGGTGTTTTCAGCCAAGAAGGTCAAAAAACGCGAAATTTTTTACGTTGTCAAAAGATGCCAAATTTTTTACGCTTTCTTGCCTGTTGATGCGTGGTGAGATGATTGGGATGAAAAAATGGACTCGGATGAAAATTTTTAGGGTGTACGAAATTTCGTGCTCGCGCCATTTACTGGTGTTTTCAGCCAAGAAGGTCAAAAAACGCAAAATTTTTTGCGCTATCAAAAGATGCCAAATTTTCGACGCTTTCGTACCTGTTGATGCATGGTGAGATGATTGGGACGAAAAAATGGACTCGGAACGAAATTTTCCGGGGGTGCGAAATTTCTCGCGCGCGTCTTTTACTGGTGTTTTGAGCCAAGAAGGTCAAAAAATGCGAAATTTTTTACGCTGTCAAAATATGCTAAATTTTCGACGCTTTCGTGCCTGTTAATGCATGGTGAGATGATTGGGACGAAAAAATGGACTCGGATGGAAATTTTTAGGGTGTGCGAAATTTCGCGCGCGCGCCTTTTACTGGTGTTTTCAGCCAAGAAGGTCAAAAAATGCGAAATTTTTTGCGTTGTCAAAAGATGCCAAATTTTCGACGCTTTTGTGCCTATTGATGCATGGTGAGATGATTGGGACGAAAAAAATGGACTCGGAACGAAATTTTCCGGTGGTGCGAAATTTCGCGCGCGCGCCTTTTACTAGTGTTTTCAGCCAAGAAGTTCAAAAAATGCGAAATTTTTTGCGCTGTCAAAAGATGCCAAATTTTCGACGCTTTCGTGCCAGTTGATGCATGGTGAGATGATTGGGACGAAAAAATGGACTCGGAACGAAAATTTCCGAGGGTACGAAATTTCGCGCGCGCACCTTTTACTGGTGTTTTCAGCCAAGAATGTCAAAAAACGTGAAATTTTTTACGCTGTCAAAATATGCCAAATTTTCGACGCTTTCGTGCCTGTTGATGCGTGGTGAGATGATATTGGGATGAAAAAACGGACTCGGATGAAAATTTTCCGGGAGTGCGAAATTTCGCACGCGCGCCTTTTACTGGTGTTTTCAGCCAAAAGTCAAAAAACGCGAAATTTTTTGCGCTGTCAAAAGTTGCCAAATTTTTGACGCTTTCGTGCCAGTTGATGCATGGTGAGATGATTGGGACCAAAAAAATGGACTCGGAACGAAATTTTCCGGGGGTGCGAAATTTCGCGCGCGCGCCTTTTACTAGTGTTTTCAGCTAAGAAGGTCAAAAAACGCAAAATTTTTTGCGCTGTCAAAAGATGCCAAATTTTCGACACTTTCGTGCCTGTTGATGCATGGTGAGATGATTGGGACGAAAAAATGGACTCGGAACAAAATTTTCTGGGGGTGCGAAATTTCGCGCGCGCGCGCCTTTTACTGGTGTTTTCAGCCAAGAAGGTCAAAAAACGCAAAATTTTTTACGCTGTCAAAAGATGCCAAATTTTCGACGCTTTCGTTCCTGTTGATGCATGGTGAGATGATTGAGACGAAAAAATGGACTCGGATGAAAATTTTTTGGGTGTGCAAGATTTCGCGCGCGCGCCTTTTACTGGTGTTTTCAGCCAAGATGGTCAAAAAACGCGAAATTTTTTACGCTGTCAAAAGATGCCAATTTTTTTACGCTTTCGTGCCTGTTGATGCATGGTGAGATGATTGGAACGAAAAATGGACTCGGATGAAAATTTTTCGGGTGTGCGAAATTTCACGAGCGCGCCTTTTACTGGTGTTTTCAGCCAGGAAGGTCAAAAAATGCAAAAAATTTTACGCTGTCAAAAGATGCCAAATTTTCAACGCTTTCGTGCCTGTTGATGCATGGTGAGATGATTGGGACGAAAAAATGGACTCGGATGAAAATTTTTCGGGTGTGCGAAATTTCGCGGGCGCGCCTTTTACAGGTGTTTTCAGCCAAGAAGGTAAAAAAATACGAAATTTTTTGCGCTGTGAAAAGATGCCAAATTTTCGACGCTTTCGTACCTGTTGATGCATGGTGAGATGATTGGGACGAAAAAATGGACTCGGAACGAAATTTTCCGGCGGTGCGAAATTTCTCGCGCGCATCTTTTACTGGTGTTTTCCGCCAAGAAGGTCAAAAAATGCGAAATTTTTTACGCTGTCAAAATATGCTAAATTTTCGACGCTTGCGTGCCTGTTAATGCATGATGAGATGATTAGGACGAAAAAATTGACTCGGATGGAAATTTTTAGGGTGTGCGAAATTTCGCGAACGCGCCTTTTACTAGTGTTTTCAGCCAAGAAGGTCAAAAAATGCGAAATTTTTTACGCTGTCAAAAGATGCCAAATTTTTTACGCTTTCGTGCCTGTTGATGCATGGTGAGATGATTGGGACGAATAAATGGACTCGGAACGAAATTTTTCGGTTGTGCGAAATTTCGCGCGCCCGCCTTTTACTGGTGTTTTCAGCCAAGAAGGTAACAAAACGCAAAATTTTTTACCCTGTCAAACGATGCCAAATTTTTTACGCTTTCGTGCCTGTTGATGCGTGGTGAGATGATTGGGATGAAAAAATGGACTCGGATGAAAATTTTTAGGGTGTGCGAAATTTCGTGCGCGCGCCTTTTACTAGTGTTTTCAGCCAAGAAGATCAAAAAATGCGAAATTTTTTACGCTGTCAAAATATGAAAAATTTTCGACGCTGTCGTGCCTGTTGATGCGTGGTGAGATGATTGGGATGAAAAAATGAACTCGGATGAAAATTTTTAGGGTGTGCGAAATTTCGTGCGCTCGCCTTTTACTAGTGTTTTCAGCCAACAAGGTAAAAAAATGTGAAATTTTTTGCGCTGTCAAAAGATGCCAAATTTTCGCATGGTGAGATGATTGGGACGAAAAAATGGACTCGGGACGAATTTTTCCGGGGGTGCGAAATTTCGCGCGCGCGCCTTTTACTGGTGTTTTCAGCCAAGAAGGTCAAAAAACGCAAAATTTTTTGCGCTGTCAAAAGATGCCAAATGTTCGACGCTTTTGTGCTTGTTGATGCATGGTGAGATGATTGGGATGAAAAAATGGACTCGGAACGAAATTTTTAGGGTGTGCGAAATTTCGCGCGCGCGCCTTTTACTGGTGTTTTCAGCCAAGAAGGTCAAAAAATGCGAAATTTTTTACGCCGTCAAAATATGCCAAATTTTCGACGCTTTTGTGCCTATTGATGCGTGGTGAGATGATTGGGACGAAAAAATGGACTCGGATGAAAATTTTTCGAGTGTGCGAAATTTCGGGCGGGCGCCTTTTACTGGTGTTTTCAGCCAAGATGGTCAAAAAATGCGAAATTTTTTGCGTTGTCAAAAGATGCCAAATTTTCGACGCTTTCGTGCCTGTTGATGCATGGTGAGATGATTGGGACGAAAAAATAGACTCGGAACGATATTTTCTGGTGGTGCGAAATTTCGCGCACGCGCCTTTTACTGGTGTTTTCAGCCAAGAAGGTCAAAAAACGTGAAATTTTTTACGCTATCAAAAGATGCCAAATTTTCGACGCATTCGTGCCTGTTGATGCGTGGTGAGATGATTGGGATGAAAAAATGGACTCGGATGAAAATTTTTAGGGTGTGCGAAATTTCGCGCTCGCGCCTTTTACTAGTGTTTTCAGCTAAGAAGGTCAAAAAATGCGAAATTTTTTGCGCTATGAAAAGATGCCAAATTTTCGACGCTTTCGTGCCTGTTGATGCGTGGTGAGATGATTGGGATGAAAAAATGGACTCGGATGAAAATTTTTAGAGTGTGCGAAATTTCGCTGCGCGCGCCTTTTACTGGTGTTTTCAGCCAAGAAGGTCAAAAAATGCGAAATTTATTACGCTGTCAAAAGATGCCAAATTTTTTACGCTTTCGTGCCTGTTGATGCGTGGTGAGATGATTGGGATGAAAAAATGGACTCGGATGAAAATTTTTAGTGTATGCGAAATTTCGCGCGCGCGCCTTTTACTGATGTTTTCAGTCAAGAAGGTCAAAAAATGCGAAATTTTTTACGCTGTCAAAATATGCCAAATTTTCGACGCTATCGTGCCTGTTGATGCGTGGTGAGATGATTGGGATGAAAAATGAACTCGGATGAAAATTTTTTGAGTGTGCGAAATTTCGGGCGTGCGCCTTTTACTGGTGTTTTCAGCCAAGAAGGTCAAAAAATGCAAAATTTTTTGCGCTGTCAAAAGATGCCAAATTTTCGACGCTTTCGTGCCTGTTGATGCATGGTGAGATGATTGGGACGAAAAAATGGACTCGGAACGAAATTTTCCGGGGGTGCGAAATTTCGCGCGCGCGCCTTTTACTGGTGTTTTCAGCCAAAAAGGTGAAAAAACGCAAAATTTTTTACGTTGTCAAAAGATGCCAAATTTTCGACGCTTTCGTGCCTATTGATGCATGGTGAGATGATTGGGACGAAAAAATGGACTCGGATGAAAATTTTTAGGCTGTGCGAAATTTCGCGCGCGCGCCTTTTACTGGTGTTTTCAGCCAAGAAGGTCAAAAAACATGAAATTTTTTACGTTGTCAAAAGATGCCAAATTTTTGACGCTTTCTTGCCTGTTGATGCGTGGTGAGATGATTGGGATGAAAAAATGGACTCGGATAAAAATTTTTAGGGTGTACGAAATTTCGTGCTCGCGCCATTTACAGGTATTTTCAGCCAAGAAGGTCAAAAAACGCGAAATTTTTTACGCTGTCAAAAGATGCCAAATTTTTGACGCTTTCTTGCCTATTGATGCGTGGTGAGATGATTGGGATGAAAAAATGGACTCGGATGAAAATTTTTCGGGTGTGAGAAATTTCGCGCGCGCGCCTTTTACTGGTGTTTTCAGCCAAGAAGGTCAAAAAACGCAAAAATTTTTACGCTGTCAAAAGATGCCAAATTTTCGACGCTTTCGTGCCTGTTGATGCATGTGAGATGATTGAGACGAAAAAATAGACTCGGATGAAACTTTTCCGGGGGTGCGAAATTTCGCGCGCGCGCCCTTTACTGGTGTTTTCAGCCAAGAAGGTCAAAAAACGCGAAATTTTTTACGCTGTCAAAATATGCCAAATTTTCGACGCTTTTGTGCCTGTTGATGCGTGGTGAGATGATTGGGACGAAAAAATGGACTCGGATGAAAATTTTTTGAGTGTGCAAAATTTCGGGCGCGCGCCTTTTACTGGTGTTTTCAGCCAAGATGGTCAAAAAATGCGAAATTTGTTACGCTGTCAAAAGATGCCAAATTTTCGACGCTTTCGTGCCTGTTGATGCATGGTGAGATGAATGGGACGAAAAAATGGACTCGGAACGATATTTTCCGGTGGTGCGAAATTTCGCGCGCGCGCCTTTTACTGGTGTTTTCAGCCAAGAAGGTAAAAAAACGTGAAATTTTTTACGCTATCAAAAGATGCCAAATTTTTGACGCTTTCGTGCCTGTTGATGCGTGGTGAGATGATTGGGATGAAAAAATAGACTCGGATGACAATTTTTAGGGTGTGCGAAATTTCGCGCGCGCGCCTTTTACTGATGTTTTCAGCCAAGAAGGTCAAAAAATGCGAAATTTTTTACGTTGTCAAAAGATGCCAAATTTTTGACGCTTTCTTGCCTGTTGATGCGTGGTGAGATGATTGGGATGAAAAAATGGACTCGGATGAAAATTTTTAGGGTGTACGAAATTTCGTGCTCGCGCCATTTACTGGTGTTTTCAACCAAGAAGGTAAAGAAACGCGAAATTTTTTACGCTGTCAAAAGATGCCAAATTTCTTACGCTTTCGTGCCTATTGATGCATGGTGAGATGATTGGGACGAAAAAATGGACTCGGATGAAAATTTTCCGGGGGTGCAAAATTTCGCGCGCGCCCTTTACTGGTGTTTTCAGCCAAGAAGGTCAAAAAACGCGAAATTTTTTGCGCTGTCAAAAGATGCCAAAATTTTTATGCTTTCGTGCCTGTTGATGCATGGTGAGATGATTGGGACGAAAAAATGGACTCGGAACGAAATTTTTCGGGGGTGCGAAATTTCGCGCGCACGCCTTTTACTGGTGTTTTCAGCCAAGAAGGTCAAAAAATGCAAAAATTTTTATCTGTCAAAAGATGCCAAATTTTCGACGCTTTCGTGCCTGTTGATGCATGGTGAGATGATTGGGACGAAAAAATGGACTCGGATGAAAATTTTTTGAGTGTGCGAAATTTCGGGCGTGCGCCTTTTACTGGTGTTTTCAGCCAAGAAGGTCAAAAAACGTGAAATTTTTTATGCTATCAAAAGGTGCCAAATTTTCGACGCTTTCGTGCCTGTTGATGCGTGGTGAGATGATTGGGATGAAAAAATGGACTCGGATGCCAAATTTTTAGGGTGTGCGAAATTTCGCGCGCACGCCTTTTACTGGTGTTTTCAGCCAAGAAGTTCAAAAAAACGCGAAATTTATTACGCTGCCAAAAGATGTCAAATTTTTTACGCTTTCGTGCCTGTTGATGCGTGGTGAGATGATTGGGATGAAAAAATGAACTCGGATGAAAATTTTTAGGCTGTGCGAAATTTCGCGTGCGCGCCTTTTACTGGTGTTTTCAGCCAAGAAGGTCAAAAAACGCGAAATTTTTTACGTTGTCAAAAGATGCAAAATTTTTTTACGCTTTCGTGCCTGTTGATGCATGGTGAGATGATTGGGATGAAAAAATGGACTCGGATGAAAATTTTTAGGGTGTACGAAATTTCGTGCTCGCGCCATTTACTGGTGTTTTCAGCCAAGAAGGTCAAAAAATGCGAAATTTTTTACGCTGTCAAAATATGCCAAATTTTCGACGCTTTTGTGCCTGTTGATGCGTGGTGAGATGATTGGGATGAAAAAATGGACTCGGATGAAAATTTTTCGAGTGTGCGAAATTTCGGGCGCGCGCCTTTTACTGGTGTTTTCAGCCAAGATGGTCAAAAAATGCGAAATTTTTTGCGTTGTCAAAAGATGCCAAATTTTCGACGCTTTCGTGGCTGTTGATGCATGGTGAGATGAATGGGACGAAAAAATGGACTCGGAACGATATTTTCCGGTGGTGCGAAATTTCGCGCGCGCGCCTTTTACTGGTGTTTTCAGCCAAGAAGGTCAATAAACGAGAAATTTTTTACGCTATCAAAAGATGCCAAATTTTCGACGCTTTCGTGCCTGTTGATGCGTGGTGAGATGATTGGGATGAAAAAATGGACTCGGATGAAAATTTTTAGAGTGTGCGAAATTTCGCGCGCGCGCCTTTTACTGGTGTTTTCAGCCAAGAAGGTCAAAAAATGCGAAATTTGTTACGATGTCAAAAGATGCCAAATTTTTTATGCTTTCATGCCTGTTAATACGTGGTGAGATGATAGGGATGAAAAAATGGACTCGGATGAAAATTTTTAGGCTGTGCGAAATTTCGCGCGCGCGCCTTTTACTGGTGTTTTCAGCCAAGAAGGTCAAAAAACGCGAAATTTTTTACGCTGTCAAAAGATGCCAAATTTTTGACGCTTTCTTGCCTGTTGATGCGTGGTGAGATGATTGGGATGAAAAAATGGACTCGGATGAAAATTTTTCGGGTGTGAGAAATTTCGCGCGCGCGCCTTTTACTGGTGTTTTCAGCCAAGAAGGTCAAAAAACGCAAAAATTTTTACGCTGTCAAAAGATGCCAAATTTTCGACGCTTTCGTGCCTGTTGATGCATGTGAGATGATTGAGACGAAAAAATAGACTCGGATGAAACTTTTCCGGGGGTGCGAAATTTCGCGCGCGCGCCCTTTACTGGTGTTTTCAGCCAAGAAGGTCAAAAAATGCAAAATTTTTTGCGCTGTCAAAAGATGAAAATTTTCGACGCTTTCGTACCTGTTGATGCATGGTGAGATGATTGGGACGAAAAAATGGACTCGGAACGAAATTTTCCGGGGGTGCGAAATTTCTCGCGCGCGTCTTTTACTGGTGTTTTCAGCCAAGAAGGTCAAAAAATGCGAAATTTTTTACGCTGTCAAAATATGCTAAATTTTCGACGCTTTCGTGCCTGTTAATGCATGATGAGATAATTGGGATGAAAAAATGGACTCGGATGAAAATTTTTAGGGTGTGCGAAATTTCGCGCGCGCGCCTATTACTGATGTTTTCAGCCAAGAAGGTCAAAAAATGCGAAATTTTTTACGCTGTCAAAAGATGCCAAATTTTTTACACTTTCGGGCCTATTGATGCATGGTGAGATGATTGGGACGAAAAAATGGTCTCGGAATAAAATTTTCCGGGGGTGCGAAATTTCGCGCGCGCGCCTTTTACTGGTGTTTTCAGCCAAGAAGGTCAAAAAATGCAAATATTTTTACGCTGTCAAAAGATGCCAAATTTTCGACGCTTTCGTTCCTGTCGATGCATGGTGAGATGATTGGGACGAAAAAATGGACTCGGATGAAAATTTTTCGGGTGTGCGAAATTTCGCACACGCGCCTTTTACTAGTGTTTTCAGCCAAGAAGGTCAAAAAACGCGAAATTTTTTACGCTGACAAAAGATGCCAAATTTTCGACGCTTTCATGCCTGTTGATGCATGGTGAGATGATTGGAACAAAAAAATGGACTCGGATGAAAATTTTTTCGGGGGTGCGAAATTTCGCGCGTGCGCCTTTTACTGGTGTTTTCAGCCAAGACGGTCAAAAAATGTGAAATTTTTTGCGCTGTCAAAAGATACCAAATTTTTTATACCGCCCAAAGATGCTAAATTTTCGACGCTTTCGTGCCTGTTGATGCATGGTGAGATGATTGAGACGAAAAAATGGACTCGGAACGAAATTTTCTGGGGGTTCTAAATTTTGCGCGCGCGTCTTTTACTAGTGTTTTCAGCCAAGAAGGTCAAAAAACGCGAAATTTTTTGCCCTGTCAAAAGATACCAAATTTTTGCCGCTTCCGTGCCTGTTGATGCATGGTGAGATGATTGGGATGAAAAATGGACTCGGATGAAAATTTTTAGGGTGTGCGAAATTTCGCGCGCGCGCCTTTTACTGGTGTTTTCAGCCAAGAAGGTAAAAAAATACGAAATTTTTTGCGCTGTCAAAAGATGCCAAATTTTCGACGCTTTCGTACCTGTTGATGCATGGTAAGATGATTGGGACGAAAAAATGGACTCGGAACGAAATTTTCCGGCGGTGCGAAATTTCTCGCGCGCATCTTTTACTGGTGTTTTCCGCCAAGAAGGTCAAAAAATGCGAAATTTTTTACGCTGTCAAAATATGCTAAATTTTCGACGCTTTCGTGCCTGTTAATGCATGATGAGATGATTGGGACGAAAAAATGGACTCGGATGGAAATTTTTCGGGTGTGCGAAATTTCGCGAACGCGCCTTTTACTAGTGTTTTCAGCCAAGAAGGTCAAAAAATGCGAAATTTTTTGCGCTGTCAAAAGATGCCAAATTTTCGATGCTTTCGTGCCTGTTGATGCATGGTGAGATGATTGAGACGAAAAAATGGACTCGGATGAAAATTTTTCGGGTGTGCGAAATTTCGCGCGCGCGCCTTTTACTGGTGTGTTCAGCCATGAAGGTCAAAAAATGCGAAATTTTTTGCGTTGTCAAAAGATGCCAAATTCTCGACGCTTTCGTGCCTGTTGATGCATGGTGAGATGATTGGGACGAAAAAATGGACTCAGAACGAAATTTTCCGGTGGTGCGAAATTTCGCGCGCGCGCCTTTTACTGGTGTTTTCATCCAAGGTCAAAAAATGCGAAATTTTTTACGCTGTCAAAAGATGCCAAATTTTTGATGCTTTCGTACCTGTTGATGCGTGGTGAGATGATTGGGATGAAAAAATGGACTCGGATGAAAATTTTTAGGGCGTGCGAAATTTCGCGCGCGCGCCTTTTACTGGTGTTTTCAGCCAAGAAGGTCAAAAAACGCAAAAAATTTTATGCTGTCAAAAGATGCCAAATTTTCGACGCTTTCATGCCTGTTGATGCATGGTGAGATGATTGGGATGAAAAAATGGACTCGGATGAAAATTTTTCGGGTGTAAGAAATTTCGCGCGCGTGCCTTTTACTGGTGTTTTCAGCCAAGAAGGTCAAAAAACGTAAAAATTTTTGCGCTGTCAAAAGATGCCAAATTTTCGACGCTTTCGTGCCTGTTGATGCATGGTGAAATGATTGGGACGAAAAAATGGACTCGGATGAAAATTTTTTGGGTGTGCGAAATTTCGCGCGTGCGCGCCTTTTACTGGTGTTTTCAGCCAAGAAGGTCAAAAAATGCGAAATTTTTTATGCTGTCAAAAGATGCCAAATTTTTGACGCTTTCGTGCCTGTTGATGCGTGGTGAGATGATTGGGATGAAAAAATGGACTCGGATGAAAATTTTTTGGGTGTGCGAAATTTCGCGCGCGCGCGCCTTTTACTGGTGTTTTCAGCCAAGAAGGTCAAAAAATGCGAAATTTTTTACGCTGTAAAAAGATGCCAAATTTTTGACGCTTTCGTGCCTGTTGATGCGTGGTGAGATGATTGGGATGAAAAAATGGACTCGGATGAAAATTTTTAGGGTGTGCGAAATTTTGGCGCGCGCCTTTTACTGGTGTTTTCAGCCAAGAAGGTCAAAAACGCGAAATTTTTTACGCTGTCAAAAGATGCCAAATTTTCGACGCTTTTGTTCCTGTTGATGCATGGTGAGATGATTGGGACGAAAAAATAGACTCGGATGAAAATGTTTCGGGTGTGCGAAATTTCGCGCGCGCGCCTATTACTGATGTTTTCAGCCAAGAAGGTCAAAAAACGCAAAAATTTTTACGCTCTCAAAAGATGCCAAATTTTTTACGCTTTCGTGCCTGTTGATGCATGGTGAGATGATTGGGTCGAAAAAATGGACTCGGATGAAAATTTTTCGGGTGTGCGAAATTTTTCACGCGCGCCTTTTACTGGTGTTTTCAGCCAAGAAGGTCAAAAAACGCGAAATTTTTTGCGCTGTCAAAAGATGCCAAATTTTTTACGCTTTCGTGCATGTTGATGCATGGTGAGATGATTGGGATGAAAAAATGGACTCGGAACGAAATTTTCCGGGGGTACGAAATTTCGCGCGCGCGCCTTTTACTAGTGTTTTCAGCCAAGAAGGTCAAAAAATGCGTAATTTTTTACGCTGTCAAAATATGCCAAATTTTCGACGCTTTCGTGCATGTTGATGCATGGTGGGATGATTGGGATGAAAAAATGGACTCGGATGAAAATTTTTAGGGTGTGCGAAATTTCGCGCGCGCCTTTTACTGGTGTTTTCAGCCAAGATGGTCAAAAAATGCGAAATTTTTTACGCTATCAAAAGATGCCAAATTTTCGACGCTTTCATTCCTGTTGATGCATGGTGAGATGATTGGGACGAAAAAATGGACTGGGATGAATATTTTTCAGGTGTGCGAAATTTCGCGCGCGCCTTTTACTGGTGTTTTCAGCCAAGAAGGTCAAAAAACGCGAAATTTTTTACGCTGTCAAAAGATGCCAAATTTTCGACGCTTTCGTTCCTGTTGATGCATGGTGAGATGATTGGGACGAAAAAATGGACTGGGATGAAAATTTTTCAGGTGTGCGAAATTTCGCGCGCGCCTTTTACTGGTGTTTTCAGCCAAGAAGGTCAAAAAACGCGAAATTTTTTACGCTGTCAAAAGATGCCAAATTTTTTACGCTTTCATGCCTATTGATGCATGGTGAGATGATTGGGACGAAAAAATGGACTCGGAACGAAATTTTCCGGTGGTGCGAAATTTCGCGCGCGCGCCTTTTACTAGTGTTTTCAGCCAAGAAGGTCAAAAAATGCGAAATTTTTTGCGCTGTCAAAAGATGCCAAATTTTCGACGCTTTCGTGCCTGTTGATGCATGGTTAGATGATTGAGACGAAAAAATGGACTCGGATGAAAATTTTTCGGGTGTGCGAAATTTTGCGCGCGCGCCTTTTACTGGTGTGTTCAGCCATGAAGGTCAAAAAACGCGAAATTTTTTGCGTTGTCAAAAGATGCCAAATTCTCGACGCTTTCGTGCCTGTTGATGCATGGTGAGATGATTGGGACGAAAAAATGGACTCAGAACGAAATTTTCCGGTGGTGCGAAATTTCGCGCGCGCGCCTTTGACTGGTGTTTTCAACCAAGAAGGTCAAAAAATGCGAAATTTTTTACGCTGTCAAAAGATGCCAAATTTTTGACGCTTTCGTACCTGTTGATGCGTGGTGAGATGATTGGGATGAAAAAATGGACTCGGATGAAAATTTTTAGGGCGTTCGAAATTTCGCGCGCGCGCCTTTTACTGGTGTTTTCAGCCAAGAAGGTCAAAAAACGCAAAAAAATTTATGCTGTCAAAAGATGCCAAATTTTCGACGCTTTCATGCCTGTTGATGCATGGTGAGATGATTGGGACGAAAAAATGGACTCGGATGAAAATTTTTCGGGTGTAAGAAATTTCGCGCGCGCGCCTTTTACTAGTGTTTTCAGCCAAGAAGGTCAAAAAACGTAAAATTTTTTGCGCTGTCAAAAGATGCCAAATTTTCGACGCTTTCGTTCCTGTTGATGCATGGTGAGATGATTGGGACGAAAAAATGGACTCGGAACGAAATTTTTCGGGGGTACGAAATTTCGTGCGCGCGCCTTTTACTGGTGTTTTCAGCCAAGAAGGTCAAAAAATGCGAAATTTTTTACGCTGTAAAAAGATGCCAAATTTTTGACGCTTTCGTGCCTGTTGATGCGTGGTGAGATGATTGGGATGAAAAAATGGACTCGGATGAAAATTTTTAGGGTGTGCGAAATTTCGCGCGCGCGTCTTTTACTGGTGTTTTCAGCCAAGAAGGTCAAAAAACGCGAAATTTTTTGCGCTGTCAAAAGATGCCAAATTTTTTACGCTTTCGTGCATGTTGATGCATGGTGAGATGATTGGGATGAAAAAATGGACTCGGAACGAAATTTTCCGGGGGTACGAAATTTCGCGCGCGCGCCTTTTACTGTTGTTTTCAGCCAAGAAGGTCAAAAAATGCGAAATTTTTTACGCTGTCAAAATATGCCAAATTTTCGACGCTTTCGTGCATGTTGATGCATGGTGGGATGATTGGGATGAAAAAATGGACTCGGATGAAAATTTTTAGGGTGTGCGAAATTTCGCGCGCGCGCGTTTTACTGGTGTTTTCAGCCAAGAAGGTCAAAAAACGTGAAATTTTTTGCGCTGTCAAAATATGCCAAATTTTTTACGCTTTCGTGCCTGTTGATGCATGGTGAGATGACTGGGATGAGAAAATGGACTCGGATGAAAATTTTTCGGGTGTGCGAAATTTCGCGCGCGCCTTTTACTGGTGTTTTCAGCCAAGATGGTCAAAAAATGCGAAATTTTTTACGCTATCAAAAGATGCCAAATTTTCGACGCTTTCATTCCTGTTGATGCATGGTGAGATGATTGGGACGAAAAAATGGACTGGGATGAAAATTTTTCAGGTGTGCGAAATTTCGTGCGCGCCTTTTACTGGTGTTTTCAGCCAAGAAGGTCAAAAAACGCGAAATTTTTTACGCTGTCAAAAGATGCCAAATTTTCGACGCTTTCGTTCCTGTTGATGCATGGTGAGATGATTGGGATGAAAAAATGGACTGGGATGAAAATTTTTCAGGTGTGCGAAATTTCGCGCGCGCCTTTTACTGGTGTTTTCAGCCAAGAAGGTCAAAAAACGCGAAATTTTTTACGCTGTCAAAAGATGCGAAATTTTCGACGCTTTTGTGTCTGTTGATGCATGGTGAGATGATTGGGATGAAAAAATGGACTCGGATGAAAATTTTTCGGGTGTGCGAAATTTCGCGTGCGCGCCTTTTACTGGTGTTTTCAGCCATGAAGGTCAGAAAACGCGAAATTTTTTGCGTTGTCAAAAGATGCAAAATTTTCGACTCTTTCGTGCCTGTTGATGCATGGTGAGATGATTGGGACGAAAAAATGGACTCGGATGAAAATTTTTCGGGTGTGCGAAATTTCGCGCGCACGCCTTTTACTGGTATTTTCAGCCAAGAAGGTCAAAAAATGCAAAAAATTTTACGCTGTCAAAATATGCCAAATTTTCGACGCTTTCGTGCCTGTTGATGCATGGTGAGATGATTGGGATGAAAAAATGGACTCGGATGAAAATTTTTCGGGTGTAAGAAATTTCGCACGCGCGCCATTTACTGGTGTTTTCAGCCAAGAAGGTCAAAAAATGCAAAATTTTTTGCGCTGTCAAAAGATGCCAAATTTTTGACGCTTTTGTGCCTGTTGATGCATGGTGAGATGATTGGGACGAAAAAATGGACTCGGAACGAAATTTTCCGGGGGTGCAAAATTTCTCGCGCGCGCCTTTTACTGGTGTTTTCAGCCAAGAGGGTCAAAAAACGCGAAATTTTTTGTGCTGTCAAAAGATGACAAAGACGCTTTCGTGCCTGTTGATGCATGGTGAGATGATTGGGACGAAAAAATGAACTCGGAACGAAATTTTCTGGGGGTGCAAAATTTCGCGCGCGCGCCATTTACTGGTGTTTTCAGCCAAGAAGGTCAAAAAATGCGAAATTTTTTACGCTGTCAAAATATGCCAAATTTTCGACGCTTTCGTGCCTGTTGATGCATGGTGAGATGATTGGGACGAAAAAATGGACTCGGATGAAAATTTTTTGGGTGTGCGAAATTTCGCGCGCGCCCCTTTTACTGATGTTTTCAGCCAAGATGGTTAAAAAACGCGTGATGCGTTGTATTTGTAACAATAAAATTTGCTAGCAAGTGCACTATTCGCTCAAGTAATATAGTAAATAGGTGTATGAGTGTCGAACCCACGAGGAATATTATTAATTCAATATCTGAATTTATAAATTAATAAGAGAGGAAAAACATGAATTTTTGGAAAGAAGTTTTATGAAATAAAATAAAGAAAATAAGATAAAGATAAGATAGTGGTGTTGAAGTTAGGCCTTAGGATGAAAATAGATCAAGATAAATATTTGAACCATAAAAGATAAATTTAATCCTTAAAGATGCTTTAGAGTCTCCCTAAAGTAATCTAACATGATTAATTTGTGGTCTCCACGACTGGCATCCCTCAATCTAATCATATAGAACTATCTTAATTTAATAAGAATTGAAGTCTCCACGACTGGTACCCCCAAAATCATATTAAAATTAAGATGCATTAAATTGAATTCTCTAAACTATTAATCACTCCACAAACTGGTATAGATTAATAGACCACACAAACTTGATTCTCCACACACTAGTTATCAAATTTATGTCAATTATTAATTCTAAATAAAATCAATTATAATTAGTATAATAAATTCTGAAATTAAACACTCCACAAATTGGTATAGCCTAATTCAGAAATTTAATTAACTAATATAAAAGCATTAAGCAAATTAATAATTGATCAGAAAAGATTAAAGCAAATAAAATAGGGTCCAAACATTTCCCTTCAATTAATAATCTCCTAAAATAATAATCTTAAAAACATGGAGTTCATCCTAGAAATTCTGGAGAGATAATAACAAAATAACAATAATAATCGAAAGAATTACACCCAAAATAGAAGTAGAGCTCTCGAATTGGGCAGACAGTCGGGCAGCCTCTCGGACTTGATCAGGGTCGCGATCAACCTCCAGCCGTCGCACCTCTCTCCTCTTGGTCGTAGCCTGCAGAGCTCACGACTCGCCGTGAAAGAAACCTGAACTTCAGAGCACCAATTGAAATGATGGATTCTTCACGTATTTATAGGGTGCGGACGGCCTTCAATTTGATCTCGGCCGTAACATCGTACGGTTGACTTTAAAATTATAAGATAAACTCGGCCAAAGATAAATCCTTTTATCATTACGCCCAAGGATAAATCCTTTTTATCTTTACTCCCTTAGAGTCTCGGCCGTAAGGAAATTATTTTATCTTTACTCCTTTTCATTACTCCCAAAAGATAAAAATCCTTTTATCTTTACGCCCAAACAATTTTTTCTTTACACCTTCATATATCGGCCAAACGGATGATTTCATTGCCATTACCCCCTCCAAATCTCGGCCGCAACATCTTCATCTTCATGCCATTACGCCCAAAAGATAAAATTCCATTTATCTTTGCCCCTTTTAAATCTCGGCCGTAAGGAAGGGATTTAATTTTTGTTACGCCCAAAAGATAAAATGATTTATCTTTACTCCAAATCTTAGCCGTAACAAAGAATTAAATCTTGTTACGCCCTAGAAATCTCGGCCGTAATGATGAATTCTTCATCCTAATCTCGGCCGTAATGATAAATTCTTCGAAATTTTGGCCGATACAGCACAATCCATTTAAATCTTGATTTTTCCTGCAAAATAATTATCAAAATTTAGTTAATCCATCCACAATTAAAATATTCAGAGAATTTAATAATTAAAATTGATAAATCTAGAATTACGATTAAAAGGGACTAAAAATGATGCATGCCATGATCAAATTACAGAAAATTTAATTAAAATAATTAACTAAAATATGTTGTATTTTGCATGCATCAAACTCCCCCAAGCTTAAAGTCTTGCTTGCCCTCAAGCAAAAATTCAAAGCAAGGCTCAAGAAAGTTCCATCGTAGCCTCCACATTATTAACTGACTAATTTTCTCACACAGTTCTTCTGCACACCTACTACTCAGTATCTCACCATTTTCCATGCACTTAGCTTCATAGAGATTCTGAATGCTACACAAATTTAAACAATCTCAAATTCAGCCTTGTGAAAAAATAAATTGTCTATCAAATAATAGCATTAATATTGAACACATAAGTACTAATTGAGCTTAAAACTTTTTCTTTTTTTCTTTTCATTTTTCAACTTTATTTTCAATCATTTAAAAGTTCTAATCTTCAAGCAGGATTGCACAAGGAAGTCCATGTAGCGGGCTTTAGACTGATGACTCCCAGACCAGATGACCTTAGGGCACCAGGTGATAAAGCACCCCTCGACTTTAGTTGCCCGAACAACCAAGGTTCTGAATGAAGAGTTCGAACTTAGCCATGGTTCAGTACTCCTGTGCTTCTCCATATTCCACAAGATGGTCCATGTAGCAGGTTTTCGATCGACGGATCCCAGAGCAGTTGCCCTTAGGTCGCCAGGCATGAACCCCTATGGATCTAATTACCCGAACACACCTTGGTTCCGGATAACACTTTTGTACCTACACATAACTTTATTCAACTTTTTTTTTTATTTATTTATTTGTTGGGGTTTAACTAACCCTTCTTTTTATTCATTTTCAATTTTTATAAGCTCAAAAAGTACTTGATATGGTCAATAAGAAGGCTACTATTATCAAGACTTAAAAGAAATAAAAAGGCATGAATATGATTTTGTCGTCTAGTCATTCATAACTCTACTTAGCAAAGGCACATAGTCCATAAGTTTGATACTAAAATAGCAAGTGATAAGAAAGAAAAGTATTCAAATTTCATCAATTAACGACATGTCTTTGAACTTCTACTAAAAGATAATTAAAACAATAAGACAAGAGTTTGTTAGATGGTAGCAAAAATAAATGCATGCAATGGTATTTTTTAGAAAATTTTCAAATTTTTCAATTTTTTTTTGGATTTTTTTATAAATAGATGCAAACATAAGCAAATAAAAAGAAAGAAACATGCAATGCAAACTCCCCCAAGCTTGAACCAGACACTGTCCTCAGTGTTAAGCCAACAAGGGAAAGTGATACATACTCAATAAAAAGGAAAATTAAAGAAACGAAAATAAAGAAAAGGGAAAAGACACAACCGGATTTACTGTCTGCGGGGTGGCGATGGTGGATGGTAGCCAAGATTTCCTTGGCGCATATGATACTCATGGATGCGTCTCGTCATGCGCGCATGTTGATTCTGAAGGGATTCGAAGCGACCCTGACGATCATCCATATTTCTAAAATCAGCTCGAATGTTGGTCAACTCTTGTGCTTGTCGAAGTTGCTCTTCCTGAATAGCGTGCAACTGCCCTGACTGACGAAGTTGCTCTTCTTGAAAAGTGTGAAACTCCCCTGCTTGACGAAGTTGTTCATCATACATTGATTCCCATAAGTTTTGCATGGAAGCATAGTCAGGCTGAGGTGGCGGAGGTGAATAGTAAGTCTGCTCTGGGGCTGAAGTAAAAGTGGGCTCCGGTGCTATATAGCGATTCTGCACAGGTTCTTGTAAAGGGGCAGATACTTCCATCGAATCGCGTTCCTCATAAGGAGTAGAAGGTATGAACGAGGAATCAGAAGAGCTCTCTTGTGCTGGAGATGGAATCGGAGAAGGCACCGGCATATAAGGTGACTGGACGGATGTGGCATATTGGGAAGCTGCCGGTGATGCAGCCTGGAATCCTTGTTGCTGTTGAAGGTAGGGTTGGGCTGCCGCATAATCAGTAGAATCAAACCAGGAGAAAGATTCATCCTGGTGTAGCTGTCCGACAGAGGTAGATGGTCCTGCAAGTGGGATTACTGGAGCTATGACCTACCTAAAAAGGAGCCAATTATTTGGATTAATTGGCGTAAAAGCATCTCGATCTGAGCAGGGCACCTCCTGATGGTGGCCTTTAAAAATAAAAACTTTTATCCCTGAGTTGTTGGTCTTCACGAGACCCATAGCTTGAATGGTCCTATGAGTGAGATGAGTGTTTCCTGGCACAGCTTCGAGATCATCCAAGTCCAGTTGTAGGTGCTGAGCGATAGGTGTTAGAAGGGCACCCATATTAAAGCTACCGCCACGATGAGTAGTGCGGCGCTGAAATCGACGAATGAGGAAGGCACCCACATTAATGGGAGTTCTGTGAAGCATGCTGTGGATGAGATATAACTCTCCTTCTGAGACGGCACCATCATTATCACTGCGTCCACTTATGGTGTTGCTTAGCATGCGATGGACGTAGCGCAGAACAGGATTATGAATTGAGCTATCTTTAGCAGTGTTCCAAACCAATCGGTCTTCTTCTGTTATCTGTTTCCAAAAAGTTTCAGCATCAAAGTCAGCAGGTACAGAAAGAGATCCATGGTTGGGAAATCCATAGATATTATTAATCTCTCCTAGAGTGAGAGTAAATGGTCGTCCATAAAGTTGGAATGAAATGTGGGGCTGATCATAGTTCCTGCCATCTAAATTAAAAACTTCCAGGGATGAGAGAAATTCCATAATTAGTACTTCATAAGTTGGCCACCAAGAATGCACAAAGTCAGATAGTCCAATTTGAGAAAATAGTAGATGAATATCTGCAAGTAAATTATACTCCCTCAGCAATTCAGTATCTGAAAATCTGGTGGCATGAATTCGAATATCACACATCCGTTCATATCGACCTTGATACTCTGGCTTAGTCCAATAATAATCTCCGGGGTAGGAGATTAATTGTGTGGGCTGTGGGGCCGGCTGAGCATTCGGATGTCGTCGTTCATGATGTCCCCTCCATATATTAGCAAATCGCCTCATCTTGATCTGGAAAAAAATAAACAAAGAAAAGGTAGCGGCTCGGTGGAAGCGGTTGAGGTTTCGACCGTAGTATTCGATGAAGAATCGGCTGAAGGTCGGAGGTGACTCGGCCGTAAGGGACCGGTTGACGAAGAACTTCGGCCGTAATAAGTGTCGGGCGTAAGGTTGATGAAGGACTTCGGCCGTAATTGATGAAGCTCGGCCGGAGATTTGAGTTTGGCCGTAAGAAGTTGGAGGCGTGACTCGGAACTTCGGCCGTAGAACCTCGGCCGTAAGGAGTTGATGTCGATGAATTACCTTGGAGTTTGGCCGTAAGGTAGAGAGGATGAGGAACCTCGCCCGTAAAGAAGTCTCGATGCGCGGTGTTAAGGCTCGGCCGTAACGCAGATGCGGTGGCTCGGCCGTAACGCACTCGGGTCGTAATGGGTCGTCTCCGGTCCGCGTTGTGGAAGACCAGCCGTAAGGATCAGGCGCGGTGCTTTTGGGCGTAAGGATCGGCGTAATGGTGTTGAGACTTCGGCCGTCGAGGCTTGGCCGTAATGCACAGAGGGCGGCGCGGTGTTGAGGCTCCGGAACTTCGGCCGTAATGCACAGTAGGGTTTGAACTTCGGCCGTAAGCGATAGATGAAAGGGCGAGGTGGTGATTGATCTGCATAACACGAGAAGGGGTAAGTATTTTATAGATGAATTTATGAGGGTAATACCTGTTCTGACAGCGCGCAGTGAAGGGTCAAATCTGGTCGTAAAAACATGCATTTTTTTTCGATTGGACTTGTGCATGCAGATGTGCTGTCGTGTCATTCTCGTCCGTGCATAACACCTCGGCCGTAAGAAGGCATCTGGCGTGATCCTCGGCCGTAACGATGTGGCGTCTTGTCATGTCCGAACTTGATGCATGTGTGACAACTCGGCCGTAATGCACACGTAATGTGTGTGGTAGGGCGTAACGAGGGTGGCAGGGTGTAATGTCCGAGCTTCGGCCGTAGAGGGCACAGGTGGCAGGGCGTAATAGCGGTGGCAGGGCGTAATGTTCGAGCTTCGGCCGTAGAGAGCACAGGTGGCAGGGCGTAATAGCCTCGTCTTGTCACGTGGAGGGAATCAATTCTTGGAATTTACGCCCATGCTTGGAGTTGACGCCCCTGAGTTTACCTCTCCTTACAAACACTAAATATTAATTAAATGACTCCATAATAAAATAATTGTCTAATTAAAATTAAAAATAAAACTATCACCGGAACTAAGATATTAATTAACAACTAATTAGACTAATCTAAAAAAATGAAAAAAATAAAAATAAAAAGGATAGAAATAGTTCTGATTTATAGTCGTCAGCTTGACTTAGTTCTGATGAAAATCAAAGCCTATTTTGCTCTTCCCCTCTTGGATTTTTCTCTGTGTTGCTTGGGAGAGAGCCCGGTGTACGTCCAGTTAGTTGTGCCGCCATCTGGCCCAGTTGTCTTTCCAGATTTCGAATTGATGCATCCTGACTCGTGGCTCTAGATTCCATATTCTTCTGCAATGCTTGCATTGTGTCTATGATCTGTGCCATCATCTCCTGCATATGATTTGATGTTTGATGTTGGGGAGTATCAGGTTGCCTTTTCAGTATATAATCTTTTGATGGACCAGAAGATTGGCCTTGGTTCTGATTATAGACAAACTTCGGATTGTGTCTCCAACCATAATCGTTGTTCCTGTAAATGGATTGGAAATAAAGTTAGCATTTTCAATTTGATTTGAATCTGAAGTGTTACCTGTAGGGCTATAATTGCTAGAATTCCCCATTAGTGACATCATCTGGTCGAATTTTTGATTAAGTGACTCCAGCTGAGCCACTATTTCTGAAGATTGTATTCCTTGTGTAGCATGTACATCATGAGTTCGGCGAGGTGGTCTCCTTTCTTGACTTGACTTGAGTGCTACAGCTTCAATAATATCTTGTATCTCACTAGGACGTTTAGATCCCAATATTGTCCCTCCTGCTGATTGATCGAGCTTATCTTGATCTGCAGCTCGCAATCCATGGTAGAAATCTTCCATCACTTGCCACTTTGGAATTCTATTGTCAGGAACTCTGGCCAGCAGTTCCTTATATCGTTCCCAGGCTTCATATAACGTCTCGTTATCGTCTTGAACAAATGCCCTCAATTCTCTTCGATATTTGCCTGTCTTTTGTGGTGGACAATATTTTCCAACAAACTTTTCTACCAGCTCCAACCAAGAATGAATCGATTCTGCAGGCAAAGTTTTAAACCAAGTGGAAGCTTTGTCACGTAAAGATTGAGGAAATAATAATAAATGAATAACTTCAGAAGAAATATTATTATTTCTAAAGGTGCTCAGAGTAGCAAGAAATTTGTCAAGGTGATCATGGGGGTCTTCATGAAATCCTCCTCCAAATTGGGATGCTTGTATCATCCTCACGATTGCGGGATTTATCTCAAAATTATTTGCGTTAATATCAGGCAGCACGATGCATGATTCTCGGTCACTGTATCTGGCCGAGACATATTCTCTCATAGAAAGCTTTGTTTCATCTTCTCGCCGATTATTATGTGGTGGAACCAGTTCATTTTGTTGTTCCAGTCTCTGATTGTCGCGTGCTTGTTCCGCCATTTTTCTTATATTTCTTCGTAATCGACGATAGGTTCTTTCAATTTCATGATCAAATTCCAACAGTGGATTTGAACTTCTAGTGCGCTTATCAGAAGATTCCAGGATTGGTTGTGATTTAATTTTCAATTAGTACCTGCAACAACCAATTTTCAGTAAGATAAAAGAATAAAATAAAATAAAAATATATACAAGAAGGAAGAAATTCAGATAATAGGTCACGAAAAATGAGTTTTTAA
The DNA here is from genome assembly GCA_030549335.1 of Pontederia crassipes. Classification (NCBI taxonomy): domain Eukaryota; kingdom Viridiplantae; phylum Streptophyta; class Magnoliopsida; order Commelinales; family Pontederiaceae; genus Pontederia; species Pontederia crassipes. The sequence goes on along the minus strand of JAUKPH010000020.1, from coordinate 8,833,632 downwards.
CAAATAAAGTCTTTCGGCCTGATAGAATTAAAATTAATTTTCGAGAGGAACTTTTCAGAAACCTAATTACGGCCGCAAACGAAGGTTCTTCAAACTAATACAAATACCAAATATTAATATCGACCGAGAGAATTTATGATGATGTAAGAAACGGCACAAAATAAGTCTGAACTAATTTGCGGCCGTAAAGTTAATAATCAGACATAATAAAAAATTATTTTCAGAGAGGAAATAAGATTGATCGGCCGTAATACAGAAATAGATTTATGGCCAAAATTAAATTAGTAATCCAAGGCTCGTTCGTCCGTAAAAATCATAAAACAGTGTTGATAGGGATTCAACGTGAAGGCGTAAAAACTTGTTGGCTTATGGTCGAAACAACGTCGTAAAAATTAACACAGCGATGAATCATTTCGGCAATCAACTCCTCACATATAAAATCATAGGCGTAAAGAACTGAAGTTGACAACCTTTGATCGTAAAACAGGACAGGGTTTCGGCCGAAATAAAAATCGGACGAAATGTCGACAAAATGACTCATTACGGCCGAGGAAGAGGATAATTCATATCGGCCGTAAAACAATGAGAATTAAGTCGAACGTGATCGTTGATGGCCGAGAAAGAAAAAAATCACAAATAAATTGGCCGAAAAGGTCGTAATATGGCGTAAAAACAAATGTTCAGAAATTTTACGGCCGTAAAACTATGTGATCAATTCTCGGCCGTAAAAAGAAAACATGAGATCATTCTCGGCCGTAAAAAGAAAACATGAGATCATTCTCGGCCGTAAAAAAAAATTAAATTGTCAATTAAGACGAGGTCACATCGGCCGAGATGAAGTCAACACGAGGCCGTAAAGAAAAATAGGGTTTCGGCCGAAATAATTTCGAATGAAACTTGAGAATATTACTCCACTCAAATGTCGAAAATTGAATCATTACGGCCGAAAGTGAATTGAGTCGATTTTTTTATGGCCGTAAAACAACGAAATTAAATCAAATAGAACAAACTACTTTGGCCAAAACGAAATCAAGTCCATGGCGTAAAACAACGTTCGGATAAAATTACGACCGTAAAACAGAAGATTAAATTTCAATCGATATTGCGAGCCATAAAACCAGTAAAGCCGACAAAAATCAATCTCGGTCGTAAAACCATAAGTCAACAGTAATCCGAAATTCCGTAAAGCATTAGCCTACGCTATCAAAAGATGCCAAATTTTTTACGATTTCGTGCCTGTTGATGCATGGTGAGATGATTGGGACGAAAAAATGGACTCGGATGAAAATTTTCCGGGGGTGCAAAATTTCGCGCGCGCGCCTTTTACTGGTGTTTTCAGCCAAGAAGGTAAAAAAAAGTGAAATTTTTTACGCTGTCAAAATATGCCAAATTTTCGACGCTTTCGTGCCTGTTGATGCTTGGTGAGATGATTGGGATGAAAAAATGGACTCGGATGAAAATTTTTAGGGTGTGCAAAATTTGGCGCGCTCGCCTTTTACTGGTGTCTTCAGCCAAGAAGGTCAAAAAATGCGAAATTTTTTGCGCTATCAAAAGATGCCAAATTTTCGACGCTTTCGTGCGTGTTGATGCATGGTGAGATTATTGGGACGAAAAAATGGACTCGGAACGAAATTTTTACGGTGTGCGAAATTTCGCGCGCGCGCCTTTTACTGGTGTTTTCAGCCAAGAAGGTCAAAAAACGCGAAATTTTTTACGCTGTCAAAATATGCCAAAATTTTTACGCTTTCGTGCCTGTTGATGCAGGGTGAGATGATTGGGACGAAAAAATGGACACGGATGAAAATTTTTCGGGTGTGCGAAATTTCGCGCGCCCCTTTTACGGGTGTTTTCAGCCAAGATGGTAAAGAAACGTGAAATTTTTTACGCTGTCAAAAGAAGCCAAATTTTCGACACTTTTGTTCCTATTGATGCATGGTGAGATGATTGGGACGAAAAAATGGACTCGGATGAAAATTTTTCGGGTGTGCGAAATTTCGCGCGCGCGCCTTTTACTGGTGTTTTCAGCCAAGAAGGTAAAAAAACGCGAAATTTTTTACGCTGTCAAAAGATGCCAAATTTTTTACGCTTTCGAGCCTGTTGATGCATGGTGAGATGATTGGGACGAAAAAATGGACTCGGATGAAAATTTTCTGGGGGTGCGAAATTTCGCGCGCGCGCCTTTTACTGGTGTTTTCAACGAAGAAGGTAAAAAAATGCGAAATTTTTTGCGCTGTCAAAAGATGCCAAATTTTCGATGCTTTCGTGCCTGTTGATGCATGGTAAGATGATTGGGATGAAAAAATGGACTCGAATGAAAATTTTTCGGGTGTGCGAAATTTCGCGCGCGCGCCTTTTACTGGTGTTTTCAGCCAAGAAGGTCAAAAAACACGAAATTTTTTGCGCTGTAAAAAGATGCCAAATTTTCGACGCTTTCGTGCCTGTTGATGCATGGTGAGATTATTGGGACGAAAAAATGGACTCGGAATGAAATTTTTACGGTGTGCAAAATTTCGCGCGCGGGCCTTTTACTGGTGTTTTGAGTCAAGAAGGTCAAAAAACGCGAAATTTTTTACGCTGTCAAAATATGCCAAATTTTTTATGCTTTCGTGCCTGTTGATGCATGGTGAGATGATTGGGACGAAAAAATCGACTCGGATGAAAATTTTTCGGGTGTGCGAAATTTCGCGCGCCCCTTTTACTGGTGTTTTCAGCCAAGATGGTAAAAAAAACGCGAAATTTTTTACGCTGTCAAAATATGCCAAATTTTTGACACTTTCGTTCCTGTTGATGCATGGTGAGATGATTGGGACGAAAAAATGGACTCGGATGAAAATTTTTCGGGTGTGCGAAATTTCGCGCGCGCGCTTTTTACTGGTGTTTTCAGTCAAGAAGGTCAAAAAACGCGAAATTTTTTACGCTGTCAAAACATGCCAAATTTTTTACGCTTTCGTGCCTGTTGATGCATGGTGAGATGATTGGGACGAAAAAATGGACTCGGATGAAAATTTTCTGGGGGTGCGAAATTTCGCGCGCGCGCCTTTTACTAGTGTTTTCAGCCAAGAAGGTCAAAAAATGCGAAATTTTTTGCGCTGTGAAAAGATGCCAAATTTTCGACGCTTTCATGCCTGTTGATGCATGGTGAGATGATTGGGAAGAAAAAATGGACTCGGATGAAAATTTTTCGGGTGTGCGAAATTTCACGCGCGCGCCTTTTACTGGTGTTTTCAGCCAAGATGGTCAAAAAATGTGAAATTTTTTACGCTGTCTAAAGATGCAAATTTTCGACGCTTTCGTGCATGTTGATGCATGGTGAGATGATTGGGACGAAAAAATAGACTCGGAACGAAATTTTCCGAGGGTGCAAAATTTCGCGCGCCTTTTACTGGTGTTTTTAGCCAAGAAGGTCAGAAAATGCGAAATATTTTACGCTGTCAAAATATGCCAAATTTTCGACGCTTTCGTGCCTGTTGATGCATGGTGAGATGATTGGGACGAAAAAATGGACTCGGATGAAAATTTTTAGGGTGTGCGAAATTTCGCGCGCGCGCGTTTTACTGGTGTTTTCAGCCAAGAAGGTCAAAAAACGTGAAATTTTTTGCACTGTCAAAATATGTCAAATTTTCGACGCTTTCGTGCCTATTGATGCATGGTGAGATGATTAAGATGAAAAAATGGACTCGGATGAAAATTTTTCGGGTGTGCGAAATTTCGCGCGCGCCTTTTACTGGTGTTTTCAGCAAAGATGGTCAAAAAATGTGAAATTTTTTACGCTGTCAAAAGATGCCAAATTTTCGACGCTTTCGTGTCTGTTGATGCGTGGTGAGATGATTGGGATGAAAAAATGGACTCGGATGAAAATTTTTAGGGTGTGCGAAATTTCGCTCGCGCGCGCCTTTTACTGGTGTTTTCAGCCAAGAAGGTCAAAAAACGCAAAATTTTTACGCTGTAAAAAGATGCCAAATTTTTTACGCTTTCGTGCCTGTTGATGCGTGGTGAGATGATTGGGACGAAAAATGGACTCGGATGAAAATTTTTAGGGTGTGCGAAATTTCGCGCGCGCGCCTTTTACTGGTGTTTTCAGCCAAGAAGTTCAAAAAACGCGAAATTTTTTACGCTGTCAAAAGATGCCAATTTTTTACGCTTTTGTGCATGGTGAGATGATTGGGACGAAAAAATAGACTCGGATGAAAATTTTTCTGGGGGTGCGAAATTTCGCGCGCGCGCCTTTTACTGGTGTTTTCAGACAAGAAGGTCAAAAAACGTAAAATTTTTTACGCTCTCAAAAGATGCCAAATTTTTTACGCTTTCGTGCCTGTTGATGCATGGTGAGATGATTGGGACGAAAAAATGGACTCGGATGAAAATTTTTCGGGTGTGCAAAATTTTTCGCACGCGCCTTTTACTGGTGTTTTCAGCCAAGAAGGTCAAAAAATGCAAAATTTTTTGCGCTGTCAAAAGATGCCAAATTTTCGATGCTTTCGTGCATGTTGATGCATGGTGAGATGATTGGGATGAAAAAATGGACTCGGATCGAAATTTTCCAGTGGTGCGAAATTTCGCGCGCACGCCTTTTACTGGTGTTTTCAGCAAAGAAGGTCAAAAAACGTGAAATTTTTTGCGCTGTCAAAATATGCCAAATTTTCGACGCTTTCGTGTCTGTTGATGCATGGTGAGATGATTGGGACGAAAAATGGACTCGGATGAAAATTTTTCGGGTGTGCGAAATTTCGCGCGCGCGCCTTTTACTGGTGTTTTCAGCCAGGAAGGTCAAAAAATGCAAAAATTTTTACGCTGTCAAAAGATGCCAAATTTTCGACGCTTTCGTGCCTGTTGATGCGTGGTGACATGATTGGGATGAAAAAATGGACTCGGATGAAAATTTTTAGGGTGTGCGAAATTTCGCGCGCGCCCCTTTTACTGGTGTTTTCCGCCAAGAAGGTCAAAAAACGCGAAATTTATTACGCTGTCAAAAGATGCCAAATTTTTTACGCTTTCGTGCCTGTTGATGCGTGGTGAGATGATTGGGATGAAAAAATGGACTTTGATGAAAATTTTTAGGGTACTGGTGTTTTCAGCCAAGAAGGTCAAAAAACGCGAAATTTTTTACACTGTCAAAAGATGCCAAATTTTCGACGCTTTCGTGCCTGTTGATGCATGGTGAGATGATTGGGACGAAAAAATGGACTCGGATGAAAATTTTTTGAGTGTGCGAAATTTCGGGCGCGCGCCTTTTACTGGTGTTTTCAGCCAAGAAGGTCAAAAAATGCGAAATTTTTTGCGTTGTCAAAAGATGCCAATTTTTCGACGCTTTCGTTCCTGTTGATGCATGGTGAGATGATTGGGACGAAAAAATGGACTCGGAACAAAATTTTTATGGTGTGCGAAATTTCGCCCGCGCGCCTTTACTGGTGTTTTCAGCCAAGAAGGTCAAAAAAAGTGAAATTACGCTGTCAAAAGATGCCAAATTTTCGACGCTTTCGTGCCTGTTGATGCATGGTGAGATGATTGGGACGAAAAAATGGACTCGGATAAAAATTTTTCGGGTGTGCGAAATTTCGCGCGCGCCTTTTACTGGTGTTTTCAGCCAACATGGTAAAAAAACGTAAATTTTTTTACGCTATCAAAAGATGCCAAATTTTCGATGCTTTCGTTCCTGTTGATGCATGGTGAGATGATTGGGACGAAAAAATGGACTCAGATGAAAATTTTTCGGGTTGCGAAATTTCGCCCGCGCGCCTTTTACTGGTGTTTTCAGCCAAGAAGGTCAAAAAACGCGAAATTTTTTACGCTGTCAAAAGATGCCAAATTTTCGACGCTTTCGTGCCTGTTGATGCATGGTGAGATGATTGGGACGAAAAAATAGACTCGGATGAAAATTTTTCGGGTGTGCGAAATTTCGCGCGCGCGCCTTTTACTCGTGTTTTCAGCCAAGAAGGTCAAAAAACGTGAAATTTTTGACGCTGTCAAAAGATGCCAGATTTTTCACGCTATCGTGCCTGTTGATGCTTGGTGAGATGATTGGGACGAAAAAATGGACTCGGATGAAAATTTTCCGGTGGTGCGAAATTTCGCGCGCGCGCCTTTTACTCGTGTTTTCAGCCAAGAAGTTCAAAAAACGTGAAATTTTTGACGCTGTCAAAAGATGCCAAATTTTTGACGCTATCGTGCCTGTTGATGCATGGAGAGATGATTGGGACGAAAAAATGGACTCGGATGAAAATTTTTCGGGGGTGCGAAATTTCGCGCGCGCGCATTTTACTCGTGTTTTCAGCCAAGAAGGTCAAAAAACGTGAAAATTTTGACGCTGTCAAAAGATGCCAAATTTTCGAAGCTATCAAAAGATGCCAAATTTTCGACGCTATCGTGCCTGTTGATGCATGGAGAGATGATTGGGACGAAAAAATGGACTCGGATGAAAATTTTTCAGTGGTGCGAAATTTCGCGCGCGCGCCTTTTACTGGTGTTTTCAGCCAAGAAGGTCAAAAAACGCGAAATTTTTTACGCTGTCAAAAGATGCCAAATTTTCGACGCTTTCGTGCCTGTTGATGCGTGGTGAGTTGATTGGGATGAAAAAATGGACTCGGATGAAAATTTTTAGGGTGTACGAAATTTCGTGCGCGCGCCATTTTCTGGTGTTTTCAGCCAAGAAGGTCAAAAAATGCGAAATTTTTTGCGCTGTCAAAAGATGCCAAATTTTCGACGCTTTCGTGCCTGTTGATGCATGGTGAGATGATTGGGACGAAAATATGGACTCGGAACGAAATTTTCCGGGGGTGCGAAATTTCGCGCGCGCGCCTTTTACTGGTGTTTTCAGCCAAGAAGGTTAAAAAACGCAAAATTTTTTGCGTTGTCAAAAGATGCCAAATTTTCGACGCTTTCGTGCTTGTTGATGCATGGTGAGATGATTGGGACGAAAAAATGGACTCGGAACGAAATTTTCCGGTGGTATGAAATTTTGCGCGCGCGTCTTTTACTGGTGTTTTCAGCCAAGAAGGTCAAAAAACGCGAAATTTTTTACACTGTCAAAAGATGCCAAATTTTTTACGCTTTCGTGCCTGTTGATGCGTGGTCAGATGATTGGGATGAAAAAATGGACTCGGATGAAAATTTTTAGGGTGTGCGAAATTTCGCGCGCGCCCCTTTTACTGTTGTTTTCAGCCAAGAAGGTCAAAAAATGCGAAATTTTTTGCGTTGTCAAAAGATGCCAAATTTTCGACGCTTTCGTGCTTGTTGATGCATGGTGAGATGATTGGGAAGAAAAAATGGACTCGGAACGAAATTTTCCGGTGGTATGAAATTTTGCGCGCGCGCCTTTTACTGGTGTTTTCAGCCAAGAAGGTAAAAAAATGAGAAATTTTTTACACTGTCAAAAGATGCCAAATTTTCGACGCTTTCGTGCCTGTTGATGCGTGGTGAGATGATTGGGATGAAAAAATGGACTCGGATGAAAATTTTTAGGGTGTGCGAAATTTCGCGCGCGCCCCTTTTACTGTTGTTTTCAGCCAAGAAGGTCAAAAAACGTGAAATTTATTACGCTGTCAAAAGATGCCAAATTTTCAACGCTTTCGTGCCTGTTGATGCGTGGTGAGATGATTGGGATGAAAAAATGGACTCGGATGAAAATTTTTAGGGTGTACGAAATTTCGCGCGCGCCCCTTTTACTGGTGTTTTCAGCCAAGAAGGTCAAAAAATGCGAAATTTATTACGCTGTCAAAAGATGACAAATTTTTGACGCTTTGGTGCCAGTTGATGTGTGGTGAGATGATTGGGATGAAAAAATGGACTCGGATGAAAATTTTTGGGGTGTACGAAATTTCGGGCGCGCGCCTTTTACTGGTGTTTTCAGCCAAGAAGGTCAAAAAACGCGAAATTTATTGCGTTGTCAAAAGATGTCAAATTTTCGACGCTTTCGTTCCTGTTGATGCATGGTGAGATGATTGGGACGAAAAAATGGACTCGGAACAAAATTTTCCGGTGGTGCGAAATTTTGCGCGTGCGCCTTTTACTGGTGTTTTCAGACAAGAAGGTCAAAAAACGCGAAATTTTTTACGCTGTCAAAAGATGCCAAATTTTCGACGCTTTCGTGCCTGTTGATGCGTGGTGAGATGATTGGGATGAAAAAATGGACTCGGAACGAAATTTTCCGGGGGTGCGAAATTTCGCGCGCGCGCCTTTTACTGGTGTTTTCAGCCAAGAAGGTTAAAAAACGCGAAATTTTTTACGCTGTCAAAAGATGCCAAATTTTTTACGCTTTCGTGCCTATTGATGCATGGTGAGATGATTGGGACGAAAAAATGGACTCGGATGAAAATTTTTCGAGTGTGCGAAATTTCGGGCGCGCGCCTTTTACTGGTGTTTTCAGCCAAGAAGGTCAAAAAACGCGAAATTTTTTGCGTTGTCAAAAGATGCCAAATTTTCGACGCTTTCGTGCTTGTTGATGCATGGTGAGATGATTGGGACGAAAAAATGGACTCGGAACGAAATTTTCCGGTGGTATGAAATTTTGCGCGCGCGCCTTTTACTGGTGTTTTCAGCCAAGAAGGTCAAAAAACGCGAAATTTTTTACACTGTCAAAAGATGCCAAATTTTTTACGCTTTCGTGCCTGTTGATGCGTGGTGAGATGATTGGGATGAAAAAATGGACTCGGATGAAAATTTTTAGGGTGTGCGAAATTTCGCGCGCGCCCCTTTTACTGTTGTTTTCAGCCAAGAAGGTCAAAAAACGCGAAATTTATTTCGCTGTCAAAAGATGCCAAATTTTCGACGCTTTCGTGCCTGTTGATGCATGGTGAGATGATTGGGACGAAAAAATGGACTCGGATGAAAATTTTTTGAGTGTGCGTAATTTTTTGAGTACGCTGTCAAAAGATGCCAAATTTTCGACGCTTTCGTGCCTGTTGATGCGTGGTGAGATGATTGGGATGAAAAAATGGACTCAGATGAAAATTTTTAGGGTGTGCGAAATTTCGCGCGCGCGCCTTTTACTGGTGTTTTCAGTCAAGAAGGTGAAAAAATGCAAAATTTTTTACGCCGCCAAAAGATGCCAAATTTTTCACGCTTTCTTTCTTGGCTGAAAACACGAGTAAAAGGCGCGCGCGCAAAATTTCGCACCCCCGGAAAATTTTCATCCGAGTCCATTTTTTCGTCCCAATCATCTCTCCATGCATCAACAGGCACGAAAGCGTCGAAAATTTGGCATCTTTTGACAGCGTAAAAAATTTCGCGTTTTTTGACCTTCTTGGCTGAAAACACGAGTAAAAGGCGCGCGCGAGAAATTTCGCACCCCCGGAAAATTTTCATCCGAGTTCATTTTTTCGTCCCAATCATCTCTCCATGCATCAACAGGCACGAAAGCGTCGAAAATTTGGCATCTTTTGACAGCGCCAAAAATTTCGCATTTTTTGAACTTCTTGGCTGAAAACACGAGTAAAAGCCGCGTGTGCGAAATTTCGCACCCCCGAAAAATTTTCATTTGAGTCCATTTTTTCGTTCCAATCATCTCACCATGCATCAACAGGCACGATAGCGTCGAAAATTTGGCATCTTTTGACAGCGTAAAAAATTTCGTGTTTTTTGACCTTCTTGGCTGAAAACACGAGTAAAAGGCGCGCGCGCGAAATTTCGCACCCCCGGAAAATTTTCATCCGAGCCCATTTTTTCGTCCCAATCATCTCACCATGCATCAAGAGGCATGATAGCATCGAAAATTTGGCATCTTTTGACAGCGTAAAAAATTTTGCGTTTTTTGACCTTCCTGGCTGAAAACACGAGTAAAAGGCGCGCGCGCGAAATTTCGCACCCCCGGAAAATTTTCATCCGAGTCCATTTTTTCGTCCCAATCATCTCTCCATGCATCAACAGGCACGGGTAGCGTCGAAAATTTGGCATCTTTTGACAACGCCAAAAATTTCGCGTTTTTTGACCTTCTTGGCTGAAAACATGAGTAAAAGGCGCGCAGCGCGAAATTTCGCGCCCCCGAAAAATTTTCATCCGAGTCCATTTTTTCGTCCCAATCATCTCTCCATGCATCAACAGGCACGAAAGCGTCGAAAATTTGGCATCTTTTGACAGCGCCAAAAATTTCGCATTTTTTGACCTTCTTGGCTGAAAACACGAGTAAAAGGCGCGCGCGCGAAATTTCGCACCCTCGGAAAATTTTCATCCGAGTCCATTTTTTCGTCCCAATCATCTCATCATGCATCAACAGGCATGATAGCGTCGAAAATTTGGCATCTTTTGACAGCGTCAAAAATTTCGCATTTTTTTACCTTCTTGGCTGAAAACACGAGTAAAAGGCGCGCGCGAAATTTCGCACCCCCGAAAAATTTTCATCCGAGTCCATTTTTTCGTCCCAATCATCTCTCCATGCATCAATAGGCACGATAGCGTCAAAAATTTGGCATCTTTTGACAGCGTCAAAAATTTCCCATTTTTTGACCTTCTTGGCTGAAAACACGAGTAAAAGGCGCGCCCGCAAAATTTCGCACCCCCGGAAAATTTTCATCCGAGTCCATTTTTTCGTCCCAATCATCTCACCATGCATCAACAGGCACGATAGCGTAAAAAATTTGGCATCTTTTGACAGCGTCAAAAATTTCGCATTTTTTGACCTTCTTGGCTGAAAACACGAGTAAAAGGCGCGCGCGCGAAATTTCGCACCCCCGGAAAATTTTCATCCGAGTCCATTTTTTCGTCCCAATCATCTCACCATGCATCAACAGGAACGAAAGGATCGAAAATTTGGCATCTTTTGATAGCGTAAAAAATTTTACGTTTTTTTACCATCTTGGCTGATAACACCAGTAAAAGGCGCGCGTGAAATTTCGCACACCCGAAAAATTTTTATCCGAGTCCATTTTTTCGTCCCAATCATCTCACCATGCATCAACAGGCACGAAAGCGTCGAAAATTTGGCATCTTTTGACAGCGTAAAAAATTTCACTTTTTTTGACCTTCTTGGCTGAAAACACAACTAAAGGCGCGCGGGCGAAATTTCGCACACCATAAAAATTTTCATCCGTGTCCATTTTTTCGTCCCAATCATCTCTCCATGCATCAACAGGCACGAAAGCATCGAAAATTTTGCATCTTTTGACAACGCCAAAAATTTTGCATTTTTTGACCTTCTTGGCTGAAAACACGAGTAAAAGGCGCGCGCGCGAAATTTCGCACCCCCGGAAATTTTCATCCGAGTCCATTTTTTCGTCCCAATCATCTCTCCATGCATCAACAGGCACGAAAGCATCGAAAATTTGGCATCTTTTGACAGCGCCAAAAATTTCGCATTTTTTGACCTTCTTGGCTGAAAACACGAGTAAAAGGCGAGCGCGCGAAATTTCGCACCCCCGGAAAATTTCATCCGAGTCCATTTTTTGTTCCAATCATCTCACCATGCATCAATAGGCACGATAGCGTGAAAAATCTGGCATGTTTTGACAGCGTCAAAAATTTCACGTTTTTTGACCTTCTTGGCTGAAAACACGAGTAAAAGGCGCGCGCGCGAAATTTCGCACCCCCGGAAAATTTTCATCCGAGTCCATTTTTTCGTCCCAATCATCTCTCCATGCATCAACAGGCACGAAAGCATCGAAAATTTGGCATCTTTTGACAGCGCCAAAAATTTCGCATTTTTTGACCTTCTTGGCTGAAAACACGAGTAAAAGGCGCGCGCGCGAAATTTCGCACCCCCGGAAAATTTTCATCCGAGTCCATTTTTTCGTCCCAATCATCTCACCATGCATCAACAGGCACGATAGCGTCTAAAATTTGGCATCTTTTGACAGCGTAAAAATTTCGCATTTTTTGACCTTCTTGCCTGAAAACACGAGTAAAAGGCGCGCGCGCAAAATTTTGCACCCCCGGAAAATTTTCATCCGAGTCCATTTTTTCGTCCCAATCATCTCTCCATGCATCAACAGGCACAAAAGCGTCGAAAATTTGGCATCTTTTGACAGTGTAAAAAATTTCGCGTTTTTTGACCTTCTTGGATGAAAACACGAGTAAAAGGCGCGCGCGAGAAATTTCGCACCCCCGGAAAATTTTCATCCGAGTTCATTTTTTCGTCCCAATCATCTCTCCATGCATCAACAGGCACGAAAGCGTCGAAAATTTGGCATCTTTTGACAGCGCCAAAAATTTCGCATTTTTTGAACTTCTTGGCTGAAAACACGAGTAAAAGGCGCGTGTGCAAAATTTCGCACCCCCGGAAAATTTTCATCTGAGTCCATTTTTTCGTTCCAATCATCTCACCATGCATCAACAGGCACGATAGCGTCGAAAATTTGGCATCTTTTGACAGCGTAAAAAATTTCGCGTTTTTTGACCTTCTTGGCTGAAAACACGAGTAAAAGGCGCGCGCAGCGAAATTTCGCACCCCCGGAAAATTTTCATCCGAGCCCATTTTTTCGTCCCAATCATCTCACCATGCATCAAGAGGCATGATAGCGTCAAAAATTTGGCATCTTTTGACAGCGTAAAAAAATTTGTGTTTTTTGACCTTCCTGGCTGAAAACACGAGTAAAAGGCGCGCGCGCGAAATTTCGCACCCCCGGAAAATTTTCATCCGAGTCCATTTTTTCGTCCCAAACATCTCTCCATGCATCAACAGGAACGATAGAGTAAAAAATTTGGCATCTTTTGACAGCGTCAAAAATTTCACGTTTTTTGACCTTCTTGGCTGAAAACACGAGTAAAAGGCGCGCGCGCGAAATTTCGCGCCCCCGGAAAATTTTCATCCGAGTCCATTTTTTCGTCCCAATCATCTCTCCATGCATCAATAGGCACGATAGCGTCGAAAATTTGGCATCTTTTGATAGCTTCGAAAATTTGGCATCTTTTGACAGCGTCAAAATTTTCACGTTTTTTGACCTTCCTGGCTGAAAACACGAGTAAAAGGCGCGCGCGCGAAATTTCGCACCCCCGGAAAATTTTCATCCGAGTCCATTTTTTCGTCCCAATCATCTCTCCATGCATCAACAGGCACGATAGCGTCAAAAATTTGGCATCTTTTGACAGCGTCAAAAATTTCACGTTTTTTGACCTTCTTGGCTGAAAACACGAGTAAAAGGCGCGCGGGCGAAATTTCGCACCACCGGAAAATTTTCATCCGAGTCCATTTTTTCGTCCCAATCATCTCACCAAGCATCAACAGGCACGATAGCGTGAAAAATTTGGCATCTTTTGACAGCGTCAAAAATTTCACGTTTTTTGACCTTCTTGGCTGAAAACACGAGTAAAAGGCGCGCGCGCGAAATTTCGCACCCCCGGAAAATTTTCATCCGAGTTCATTTTTTCGTCCCAATCATCTCTCCATGCATCAACAGGCACGAAAGCGTCGAAAATTTGGCATCTTTTGACAGCGCCAAAAATTTCGCATTTTTTGAACTTCTTGGCTGAAAACACGAGTAAAAGGCGCGTGTGCGAAATTTCGCACCCCCGAAAAATTTTCATTTGAGTCCATTTTTTCGTTCCAATCATCTCACCATGCATCAACAGGCACGATAGCGTCGAAAATTTGGCATCTTTTGACAGCGTAAAAAATTTCGTGTTTTTTGACCTTCTTGGCTGAAAACACGAGTAAAAGGCGCGCGCGCGAAATTTCGCACCCCCGGAAAATTTTCATCCGAGCCCATTTTTTCGTCCCAATCATCTCACCATGCATCAAGAGGCATGATAGCATCGAAAATTTGGCATCTTTTGACAGCGTAAAAAATTTTGCGTTTTTTGACCTTCCTGGCTGAAAACACGAGTAAAAGGCGCGCGCGCGAAATTTCGCACCCCCGGAAAATTTTCATCCGAGTCCATTTTTTCGTCCCAATCATCTCTCCATGCATCAACAGGCACGGTAGCGTCGAAAATTTGGCATCTTTTGACAACGCCAAAAATTTCGCGTTTTTTGACCTTCTTGGCTGAAAACACAAGTAAAAGGCGCGCGCGCGCGAAATTTCGCACCCCCGGAAAATTTTCATTCGAGTCCATTTTTTCGTCCCAAACATCTCTCCATGCATCAACAGGAACGATAGAGTAAAAAATTTGGCATCTTTTGACAGCGTCAAAAATTTCACGTTTTTTGACCTTCTTGGCTGAAAACACGAGTAAAAGGCGCGCGCGCGAAATTTCGCGCCCCCGAAAAATTTTCATCCGAGTCCATTTTTTCGTCCCAATCATCTCTCCATGCATCAACAGGCACGAAAGCGTCGAAAATTTGGCATCTTTTGACAGCGCCAAAAATTTCGCATTTTTTGACCTTCTTGGCTGAAAACACGAGTAAAAGGCGCGCGCGCGAAATTTCGCACCCTCGGAAAATTTTCATCCGAGTCCATTTTTTCGTCCCAATCATCTCATCATGCATCAACAGGCATGATAGCGTCGAAAATTTGGCATCTTTTGACAGCGTCAAAAATTTCGCATTTTTTTACCTTCTTGGCTGAAAACACGAGTAAAAGGCGCGCGCGAAATTTCGCACCCCCGAAAAATTTTCATCCGAGTCCATTTTTTCGTCCCAATCATCTCTCCATGCATCAATAGGCACGATAGCGTCAAAAATTTGGCATCTTTTGACAGCGTCAAAAATTTCCCATTTTTTGACCTTCTTGGCTGAAAACACGAGTAAAAGGCGCGCCCGCAAAATTTCGCACCCCCGGAAAATTTTCATCCGAGTCCATTTTTTTGTCCCAATCATCTCACCATGCATCAACAGGCACGATAGCGTAAAAAATTTGGCATCTTTTGACAGCGTCAAAAATTTCGCATTTTTTGACCTTCTTGGCTGAAAACACGAGTAAAAGGCGCGCGCGCGAAATTTCGCACCCCCGGAAAATTTTCATCCGAGTCCATTTTTTCGTCCCAATCATCTCACCATGCATCAACAGGAACGAAAGCATCGAAAATTTGGCATCTTTTGATAGCGTAAAAAATTTTACGTTTTTTTACCATCTTGGCTGAAAACACCAGTAAAAGGCGCGCGTGAAATTTCGCACACCCGAAAAATTTTTATCCGAGTCCATTTTTTCGTCCCAATCATCTCACCATGCATCAACAGGCATGAAAGCGTCGAAAATTTGGCATCTTTTGACAGCGTAAAAAATTTCACTTTTTTTGACCTTCTTGGCTGAAAACACAAGTAAAGGCGCGCGGGCGAAATTTCGCACACCATAAAAATTTTCATCCGTGTCCATTTTTTCGTCCCAATCATCCCAACATGCATCAATAGGCACGAAAGCGTCGAAAATTTGGCAGCTTTTGACAGGGCAAAAAATTTTGCGTTTTTTGACCTTCTTGGCTGAAAACACCAGTAAAAGACGCGCGCGCGAAATTTTGCACCCCCGGAAAATTTTCACCCGAGTCCATTTTTTCGTCCCAATCATCCCAACATGCATCAATAGGCACGAAAGCGTCAAAAATTTGGCATCATACGACAGCGCAAAGTATTTCGGATTTTTTGACCTTCTTGGTTGAAAACACCAGTAAAAGGCGCGCGCGCGAAATTTTGCACCCCCGGAAAAGTTTCATCCGAGTCTATTTTTTCGTCTCAATCATCTCACCATGCATCAACAGGCACGAAAGCGTCGAAAATTTGGCATCTTTTGACAGCGTAAAAATTTCGCATTTTTTGACCTTCTTGGCTGAAAACACGAGTAAAAGGCGCGCAGCGCGAAATTTCGCACCCCCGGAAAATTTTCATCCGAGTCCATTTTTTCGTCCCAATCATCTCTCCATGCATCAACAGGCATGATAGCGTCAAAAATTTGGCATCTTTTGACAGGGTCAAAAATTTCGCGTTTTTTGACCTTCTTGTCTGAAAACACGAGTAAAAGGCGCGCGCCGCGAAATTTCGCACCCCCGGAAAATTTTCATCCGAGTCCATTTTTTCGTCCCAATCATCTCACCATGCATCAACAGGCACGATAGCGTCAAAAATTTGGCATCTTTTGACTGCGCCAAAAATTACGCGTTTTTTGACCTTCTTGGCTGAAAACACGAGTAAAAGGCGCGCGCGCGAAATTTCGCACCCCCGGAAAATTTTCATCCGAGTCCATTTTTTCGTCCCAATCATCTCTCCATGCATCAACAGGCATGATAGCGTCAAAAATTTGGCATCTTTTGACAGGGTCAAAAATTTCGCGTTTTTTGACCTTCTTGGCTGAAAACACGAGTAAAAGGCGCGCGCGCGAAATTTCGCACCCCCGGAAAATTTTCATCCGAGTCCATTTTTTTGTCCCAATCATCTCACCATGCATCAATAGGCACGATAGCGTGAAAAATCTGGCATCTTTTGACAGCGTCAAAAATTTCACGTTTTTTGACCTTCTTGGCTGAAAACACGAGTAAAAGGTGCGCGCGCGAAATTTCGCACCCCCGGAAAATTTTCATCCGAGTCCATTTTTTCCTCCCAATCATCTCTCCATGCATCAACAGGCACGAAAGCGTCGAAAATTTGGCATCTTTTGACAGCGCCAAAAATTTCGCATTTTTTGACCTTCTTGGCTGAAAACACGAGTAAAAGGCGCGCGCGCGAAATTTCGCACCCCCGGAAAATTTCATCCGAGTACATTTTTTGTCCCAATCATCTCACCATGCATCAATAGGCACGATAGCGTGAAAAATCTGGCATCTTTTGACAGCGTCAAAAATTTCACGTTTTTTGACCTTCTTGGCTGAAAACACGAGTAAAAGGCGCGCGCGCGAAATTTCGCACCCCGGAAAATTTTCATCCGAGTCCATTTTTTCGTCCCAATCATCTCTCCATGCATCAACAGGCAGGATAGCGTCAAAAATTTGGCATCTTTTGACAGCGTAAAAAATTTCGCATTTTTTGACCTTCTTGGCTGAAAACACAAGTAAAAGGCGCGCGCGCGAAATTTCGCACCCCCGGAAAATTTTCATCCGAGTCCATTTTTTCGTCCCAATCATCTCTCCATGCATCAACAGGCACGAAAGCATCGAAAATTTTGCATCTTTTGACAACGCCAAAAATTTTGCATTTTTTGACCTTCTTGGCTGAAAACACGAGTAAAAGGCGCGCGCGCGAAATTTCGCACCCCCGGAAATTTTCATCCGAGTCCATTTTTTCGTCCCAATCATCTCTCCATGCATCAACAGGCACGAAAGCATCGAAAATTTGGCATCTTTTGACAGCGCCAAAAATTTCGCATTTTTTGACCTTCTTGGCTGAAAACACGAGTAAAAGGCGAGCGCGCGAAATTTCGCACCCCCGGAAAATTTCATCCGAGTCCATTTTTTGTTCCAATCATCTCACCATGCATCAATAGGCACGATAGCGTGAAAAATCTGGCATCTTTTGACAGCGTCAAAAATTTCACGTTTTTTGACCTTCTTGGCTGAAAACACGAGTAAAAGGCGCGCGCGCGAAATTTCGCACCCCCGGAAAATTTTCATCCGAGTCCATTTTTTCGTCCCAATCATCTCTCCATGCATCAACAGGCACGAAAGCGTCGAAAATTTGGCATCTTTTGACAGCGCCAAAAATTTCGCATTTTTTGACCTTCTTGGCTGAAAACACTAGTAAAAGGCGCGCGCGCGAAATTTCGCACCCCCGGAAAATTTTCATCCGAGTCCATTTTTTCGTCCCAATCATCTCACCATGCATCAACAGGCACGATAGCGTCGAAAATTTGGCATCTTTTGACAGCGTAAAAAATTTCGCGTTTTTTGACCTTCTTGGCTGAAAACACGAGTAAAAGGCGCGCGCGCGAAATTTCGCACCCCCGGAAAATTTTCATCCGAGCCCATTTTTTCGTCCCAATCATCTCACCATGCATCAAGAGGCATGATAGCGTCAAAAATTTGGCATCTTTTGACAGCGTAAAAAATTTTGCGTTTTTTGACCTTCCTGGCTGAAAACACGAGTAAAACGCGCGCGCGCGAAATTTCGCACCCCCGGAAAATTTTCATCCGAGTCCATTTTTTCGTCCCAATCATCTCTCCATGCATCAACAGGCACAATAGCGTCGAAAATTTGGCATCTTTTGACAACGCCAAAAATTTCGCGTTTTTTGACCTTCTTGGCTGAAAACACGAGTAAAAGGTGCGCGCGCGAAATTTCGCACCCCCGGAAAATTTTCATCCGAGTCCATTTTTTCCTCCCAATCATCTCTCCATGCATCAACAGGCACGAAAGCGTCGAAAATTTGGCATCTTTTGACAGCGCCAAAAATTTCGCATTTTTTGACCTTCTTGGCTGAAAACACGAGTAAAAGGCGCGCGCGCGAAATTTCGCACCCCCGGAAAATTTCATCCGAGTACATTTTTTGTCCCAATCATCTCACCATTCATCAATAGGCACGATAGCGTGAAAAATCTGGCATCTTTTGACAGCGTCAAAAATTTCACGTTTTTTGACCTTCTTGGCTGAAAACACGAGTAAAAGGCGCGCGCGCGAAATTTCGCACCCCGGAAAATTTTCATCCGAGTCCATTTTTTCGTCCCAATCATCTCTCCATGCATCAACAGGCAGGATAGCGTCAAAAATTTGGCATCTTTTGACAGCGTAAAAAATTTCGCATTTTTTGACCTTCTTGGCTGAAAACACAAGTAAAAGGCGCGCGCGCGAAATTTCGCACCCCCGGAAAATTTTCATCCGAGTCCATTTTTTCGTCCCAATCATCTCTCCATGCATCAACAGGCACGAAAGCATCGAAAATTTTGCATCTTTTGACAACGCCAAAAATTTTGCATTTTTTGACCTTCTTGGCTGAAAACACGAGTAAAAGGCGCGCGCGCGAAATTTCGCACCCCCGGAAATTTTCATCCGAGTCCATTTTTTCGTCCCAATCATCTCTCCATGCATCAACAGGCACGAAAGCATCGAAAATTTGGCATCTTTTGACAGCGCCAAAAATTTCGCATTTTTTGACCTTCTTGGCTGAAAACACGAGTAAAAGGCGAGCGCGCGAAATTTCGCACCCCCGGAAAATTTCATCCGAGTCCATTTTTTGTTCCAATCATCTCACCATGCATCAATAGGCACGATAGCGTGAAAAATCTGGCATCTTTTGACAGCGTCAAAAATTTCACGTTTTTTGACCTTCTTGGCTGAAAACACGAGTAAAAGGCGCGCGCGCGAAATTTCGCACCCCCGGAAAATTTTCATCCGAGTCCATTTTTTCGTCCCAATCATCTCTCCATGCATCAACAGGCACGAAAGCGTCGAAAATTTGGCATCTTTTGACAGCGCCAAAAATTTCGCATTTTTTGACCTTCTTGGCTGAAAACACTAGTAAAAGGCGCGCGCGCGAAATTTCGCACCCCCGGAAAATTTTCATCCGAGTCCATTTTTTCGTCCCAATCATCTCACCATGCATCAACAGGCACGATAGCGTCGAAAATTTGGCATCTTTTGACAGCGTAAAAAATTTCGCGTTTTTTGACCTTCTTGGCTGAAAACACGAGTAAAAGGCGCGCGCGCGAAATTTCGCACCCCCGGAAAATTTTCATCCGAGCCCATTTTTTCGTCCCAATCATCTCACCATGCATCAAGAGGCATGATAGCGTCAAAAATTTGGCATCTTTTGACAGCGTAAAAAATTTTGCGTTTTTTGACCTTCCTGGCTGAAAACACGAGTAAAACGCGCGCGCGCGAAATTTCGCACCCCCGGAAAATTTTCATCCGAGTCCATTTTTTCGTCCCAATCATCTCTCCATGCATCAACAGGCACAATAGCGTCGAAAATTTGGCATCTTTTGACAACGCCAAAAATTTCGCGTTTTTTGACCTTCTTGGCTGAAAACACGAGTAAAAGGCGCGCGCGCGAAATTTCGCACCCCCGGAAAATTTTCATTCGAGTCCATTTTTTCGTCCCAAACATCTCTCCATGCATCAACAGGAACGATAGAGTAAAAAATTTGGCATCTTTTGACAGCGTCAAAAATTTCACATTTTTTTACCTTCTTGGCTGAAAACACGAGTAAAAGGCGCGCGCGCGAAATTTCGCGCCCCCGGAAAATTTTCATCCGAGTCCATTTTTTCGTCCCAATCAACTCTCCATGCATCAACAGGCACGATAGCGTCGAAAATTTGGCATCTTTTGATAGCTTCGAAAATTTGGCATCTTTTGACAGCGTCAAAATTTTCACGTTTTTTGACCTTCCTGGCTGAAAACACGAGTAAAAGGCACGCGCGCGAAATTTCGCACCCCCGGAAAATTTTCATCCGAGTCCATTTTTTCGTCCCAATCATCTCTCCATGCATCAACAGGCACGATAGCGTCAAAAATTTGGCATCTTTTGACAGCGTCAAAAATTTCACGTTTTTTGACCTTCTTGGCTGAAAACACGAGTAAAAGGCGCGCGGGCGAAATTTCGCACCACCGGAAAATTTTCATCCGAGTCCATTTTTTCGTCCCAATCATCTCACCAAGCATCAACAGGCACGATAGCGTGAAAAATTTGGCATCTTTTGACAGCGTCAAAAATTTCACGTTTTTTGACCTTCTTGGCTGAAAACACGAGTAAAAGGCGCGCGGGCGAAATTTCGCACCATCGGAAAATTTTCATCCGAGTCCATTTTTTCGTCCCAATCATCTCTCCATGCATCAACAAGCACGAAAGCGTCGAAAATTTGGCATCTTTTGACAGCGCCAAAAATTTCGCATTTTTTGACCTTCTTGGCTGAAAACACGAGTAAAAGGCGCGCGCGCGAAATTTCGCACCCCCGGAAAATTTTCATCCGAGTCCATTTTTTCGTCCCAATCATCTCACCATGCATCAACAGGCACGATAGCGTCTAAAATTTGGTATCTTTTGATAGCGCCAAAAATTTCGCATTTTTTGACCTTCTTGGCTGAAAATACGAGTAAAAGGCACGTGCGCGAAATTTCGCACCCCCGGAAAATTTTCATCCGAGTCCATTTTTCGTCCCAATCATCTCACCATGCATCAACAGGCACGATAGCGTCAAAAATTTGGCATCTTTTGACAGCGTAAAAAATTTCGCGTTTTTTGACCTTCTTGGCTGAAAACACGAGTAAAAGGCGCGCGCGCAAAATTTCGCACCCCCGGAAAATTTTCATCCGAGTCCATTTTTTCGTCCCAATCATCTCTCCATGCATCAACAGGCACAATAGCGTCGAAAATTTGGCATCTTTTGACAACGCCAAAAATTTCGCGTTTTTTGACCTTCTTGGCTGAAAACATGAGTAAAAGGCGCGCGCGCGAAATTTCGCACCCCCGGAAAATTTTCATTCGAGTCCATTTTTTCGTCCCAAACATCTCTCCATGCATCAACAGGAACGATAGAGTAAAAAATTTGGCATCTTTTGACAGCGTCAAAAATTTCACGTTTTTTGACCTTCTTGGCTGAAAACACGAGTAAAAGGCGCGCGCGCGAAATTTCGCGCCCCCGGAAAATTTTCATCCGAGTCCATTTTTTCGTCCCAATCATCTCTCCATGCATCAACAGGCACGATAGCGTCGAAAATTTGGCATCTTTTGATAGCTTCGAAAATTTGGCATCTTTTGACAGCGTCAAAATTTTCACGTTTTTTACCTTCCTGGCTGAAAACACGAGTAAAAGGCGCGCGCGCGAAATTTCGCACCCCCGGAAAATTTTCATCCGAGTCCATTTTTTCGTCCCAATCATCTCTCCATGCATCAACAGGCACGATAGCGTCAAAAATTTGGCATCTTTTGACAGCGTCAAAAATTTCACGTTTTTTGACCTTCTTGGCTGAAAACACGAGTAAAAGGCGCGCGCGCGAAATTTCGCACCACCGGAAAATTTTCATCCGAGTCCATTTTTTCGTCCCAATCATCTCACCAAGCATCAACAGGCACGATAGCGTGAAAAATTTGGCATCTTTTGACAGCGTCAAAAATTTCACGTTTTTTTACCTTCTTGGCTGAAAACACGAGTAAAAGGCGCGCGCGCGAAATTTCGCACCCCCGGAAAAATTTCATCCGAGTCCATTTTTTCGTCCCAAGCATCTCTCCATGCATCAACAAGCACGAAAGCGTCGAAAATTTGGCATCTTTTGACAGCGCCAAAAATTTCGCATTTTTTGACCTTCTTGGCTGAAAACACGAGTAAAAGGCGCGCGCGCAAAATTTTGCACCCCCGGAAAATTTTCATCCGAGTCCATTTTTTCATCCCAATCATCTCTCCATGCATCAACAGGCACGAAAGCGTCGAAAATTTGGCATCTTTTGACAGCGCCAAAAATTTCGCGTTTTTTGACCTTCTTGGCTGAAAACACGAGTAAAAGGCGCACGCGCGAAATTTCGCACCCCCGGAAAATTTTCATCCGAGTCCATTTTTCGTCCCAATCATCTCACCATGCATCAACAGGCACGATAGCGTCAAAAATTTGGCATCTTTTGACAGCGTAAAAAATTTCGCGTTTTTTGACCTTCTTGGCTGAAAACACGAGTAAAAGGCGCGCGCGCAAAATTTCGCACCCCCGGA
Source organism: Pontederia crassipes (assembly GCA_030549335.1). Classification (NCBI taxonomy): domain Eukaryota; kingdom Viridiplantae; phylum Streptophyta; class Magnoliopsida; order Commelinales; family Pontederiaceae; genus Pontederia; species Pontederia crassipes. The sequence goes on along the minus strand of JAUKPH010000020.1, from coordinate 8,811,212 downwards.
AAATTTTCATCCGAGTCCATTTTTTCGTCCCAATCATCTCTCCATGCATCAACAGGCAGGATAGCGTCAAAAATTTGGCATCTTTTGACAGCGTCAAAAATTTCGCGTTTTTTGACCTTCTTGGCTGAAAACACGAGTAAAAGGCGCGCGCGCGAAATTTCGCACCACCGGAAAATTTTCATCCGAGTCCATTTTTTCGTCCCAATCATCTCACCAAGCATCAACAGGCACGATAGCGTGAAAAATTGGGCATCTTTTGACAGCGTCAAAAATTTCACGTTTTTTTACCTTCTTGGCTGAAAACACGAGTAAAAGGCGCGCGCGCGAAATTTCGCACCCCCGGAAAATTTTCATCCGAGTCCATTTTTTCGTCCCAATCATCTCACCATGCATCAACAGGCACGATAGCGTCTAAAATTTGGTATCTTTTGATAGCGCCAAAAATTTCGCATTTTTTGACCTTCTTGGCTGAAAACACGAGTAAAAGGCACGTGCGCGAAATTTCGCACCCCCGGAAAATTTTCATCCGAGTCCATTTTTCGTCCCAATCATCTCACCATGCATCAACAGGCACGATAGCGTCAAAAATTTGGCATCTTTTGACAGCGTAAAAAATTTCGCGTTTTTTGACCTTCTTGGCTGAAAACACGAGTAAAAGGCGCGCGCGCAAAATTTCGCACCCCCGGAAAATTTTCATCCGAGTCCATTTTTTCGTCCCAATCATCTCTCCATGCATCAACAGGCAGGATAGCGTCAAAAATTTGGCATCTTTTGACAGCGTCAAAAATTTCGCGTTTTTTGACCTTCTTGGCTGAAAACACGAGTAAAAGGCGCGCGCGCGAAATTTCGCACCCTCGGAAAATTTTCATCCGAGTCCATTTATTCGTCCCAATCATCTCACCATGCATCAACAGGCACGATAGCGTGAAAAATTTGGCATCTTTTGACAGCGTCAAAAATTTCACGTTTTTTGACCTTCTTGGCTGAAAACACGAGTAAAAGGCGCGCGCACGAAATTTCGCACCCCCGGAAAATTTTCATCCGAGTCCATTTTTTCGTCCCAATCATCTCTCCATGCATCAACAGGCATGAAAGCGTCGAAAATTTGGCATCTTTTGACAGCGCCAAAAATTTCGCATTTTTTGACCTTCTTGGCTGAAAACACGAGTAAAAGGCGCGCGCGCGAAATTTCGCACCCCCGGAAAATTTTCATCCGAGTCCATTTTTTCCTCCCAATCATCTCTCCATGCATCAACAGGCACGAAAGCGTCGAAAATTTGACATCTTTTGACAGCGCCAAAAATTTCACGTTTTTTGACCTTCTTGGCTGAAAACACGAGTAAAAGGCGCACGCGCGAAATTTTGCACCCCCGAAAAATTTTTATCCGAGTCCATTTTTTTGTCCCAATCATCTCTCCATGCATCAACAGGCACGATAGCGTCAAAAATTTGGCATCTTTTGACAGCGTCAAAAATTTCCCATTTTTTGACCTTCTTGGCTGAAAACACGAGTAAAAGGCGCGCCCGCGAAATTTCGCACCCCCGGAAAATTTTCATCCGAGTCCATTTTTTCGTCCCAATCATCTCACCATGCATCAACAGGCACGATAGTGTAAAAAATTTGGCATCTTTTGACAGCGTCAAAAATTTCGCATTTTTTGACCTTCTTGGCTGAAAACACGAGTAAAAGGCGCGCGCGCGAAATTTCGCACCCCCGGAAAGTTTTCATCCGAGTCCATTTTTTCGTCCCAATCATCTCACTATGCATCAACAGGCACGATAGCATCTAAAATTTGGTATCTTTTGATAGCGCCAAAAATTTCGCATTTTTTGACCTTCTTGGTTGAAAACACGAGTAAAAGGCACGTGCGCGAAATTTCGCACCCCCGGAAAATTTACATCCGAGTCCATTTTTCGTCCCAATCATCTCACCATGCATCAACAGGCACGATAGCGTCGAAAATTTGGCATCTTTTGACAGCGTAAAAAATTTCGCGTTTTTTGACCTTCTTGGCTGAAAACACGAGTAAAAGGCGAGCGCGCGAAATTTCGCACCCCCGGAAAATTTTCATCCGAGTCCATTTTTTCGTCCCAATCATCTCACCATGCATCAATAGGCACGATAGCGTCAAAAATTTGGCATCTTTTGACAGCGTCAAAAATTTCACATTTTTTGACCTTCTTGGCTGAAAACACGAGTAAAAGGCGCGCGCGCGAAATTTCGCACCCCCGGAAAATTTTCATCCGAGTCCATTTTTTCGTCCCAATCATCTCTCCATGCATCAACAGGCAGGATAGCGTCAAAAATTTGGCATCTTTTGACAGCGTAAAAAATTTCGCGTTTTTTGACCTTCTTGGCTGAAAACACGAGTAAAAGGCGCGCGCGCGAAATTTCGCACCCCCGGAAAATTTTCATCCGAGTCCATTTTTTCGTCCCAATCATCTCACCATGCATCAACAGGCACGATAGCGTCGAAAATTTGGCATCTTTTGACAGCGTCAAAAATTTCACGTTTTTTGACCTTCTAGGCTGAAAACACGAGTAAAAGCCGCGCGCGCGAAATTTCGCACCCCCGGAAAATTTTCATCCGAGTCCATTTTTTCGTCCCAATCATCTCTCCATGCATCAACAGGCACGAAAGCGTCGAAAATTTGGCATCTTTTGACAGCGACAAAAATTTCGCATTTTTTTACCTTCTTGGCTGAAAACACGAGTAAAAGGCGCGCGCGCGAAATTTCGCACCCCCGGAAAATTTTCATCCGAGTCCATTTTTTCATCCCAATCATCTCTCCATGCATCAACAGGCACGAAAGCGTCGAAAATTTGGCATCTTTTGACAGCGCCAAAAATTTCGCATTTTTTGACCTTCTTGGCTGAAAACACGAGTAAAAGGCGCGCGCGCGAAATTTCGCACCCCCGGAAAATTTTCATCCGAGTCCATTTTTTCGTCCCAATCATCTCACCATGCATCAATAGGCACGATAGCGTCAAAAATTTGGCATCTTTTGACAGCGTCAGAAATTTCACGTTTTTTGACCTTCTTGGCTGAAAACACGAGTAAAAGGCGCGCGCGCGAAATTTCGCACCCCCGGAAAATTTTCATCCGAGTCCATTTTTTCGTCCCAATCATCTCTCCATGCATCAACAGGCAGGATAGCGTCAAAAATTTGGCATCTTTTGACAGCGTCAAAAATTTCGCGTTTTTTGACCTTCTTGGCTGAAAACACGAGTAAAAGGCGCGCGCGCGAAATTTCGCACCCTCGGAAAATTTTCATCCGAGTCCATTTTTTCGTCCCAATCATCTCACCATGCATCAACAGGCACGATAGTGTGAAAAATTTGGCATCTTTTGACAGCGTCAAAAATTTCACGTTTTTTTACCTTCTTGGCTGAAAACACGAGTAAAAGGCGCGCGCACGAAATTTCGCACCCCCGGAAAATTTTCATCCGAGTCCAGTTTTTCGTCCCAATCATCTCTCCATGCATCAACAGGCACGAAAGCGTCGAAAATTTGGCATCTTTTGACAGCGCCAAAAATTTCGCATTTTTTGACCTTCTTGGCTGAAAACACGAGTAAAAGGCGCGCGCGCGAAATTTCGCACCCCCGGAAAATTTTCATCCGAGTCCATTTTTTCGTCCCAATCATCTCTCCATGCATCAACAGGCACGAAAGCGTCGAAAATTTGGCATCTTTTGACAGCGCCAAAAATTTCGCATTTTTTGACCTTCTTGGCTGAAAACACGAATAAAAGGCGCGTGCGCGAAATTTCGCACCCCCGGAAAATTTTCATCCGAGTCCATTTTTTCGTCCCAATCATCTCTCCATGCATCAACAGGCACGAAAGGATCGAAAATTTGGCATCTTTTGACAGCGCCAAAAATTTTGCATTTTTTGACCTTCTTGGCTGAAAACACGAGTAAAAGGCGCGCGCGCGAAATTTCGCACCCCCGGAAAATTTTCATCCGAGTCCATTTTTTCGTCCCAATCATCTCACCATGCATCAACAGGCACGATAGCGTCGAAAATTTGGCATCTTTTGACAGCGTAAAAAATTTCGCGTTTTTTGACCTTCTTGGCTGAAAACACGAGTAAAAGGCGCACGCGCGAAATTTTGCACTCCCGAAAAATTTTTATCCGAGTCCATTTTTTTTTCCCAATCATCTCATCATGCATCAACAGGCATGATAGCGTCGAAAATTTGGCATCTTTTGACAGCGTCAAAAATTTCGCATTTTTTGACCTTCTTGGCTGAAAACACGAGTAAAAGGCGCGCGCGAAATTTCGCACCCCCGGAAAATTTTCATCCGAGTCCATTTTTTCGTCCCAATCATCTCTCCATGCATCAATAGGCACGATAGCGTCAAAAATTTGGCATCTTTTGACAGCGTCAAAAATTTCCCATTTTTTGACCTTCTTGGCTGAAAACACGAGTAAAAGGCGCGCCCGCGAAATTTCGCACCCCCGGAAAATTTTCATCCGAGTCCATTTTTTCGTCCCAATCATCTCACCATGCATCAATAGGCACGATAGCGTCAAAAATTTGGCATCTTTTGACAGCGTCAAAAATTTCACGTTTTTTGACCTTCTTGGCTGAAAACACGAGTAAAAGGCGCGCGCGCGAAATTTCGCACCCCCGGAAAATTTTCATCCGAGTCCATTTTTTCGTCCCAATCATCTCTCCATGCATCAACAGGCAGGATAGCGTCAAAAATTTGGCATCTTTTGACAGCGTCAAAAATTTCGCGTTTTTTGACCTTCTTGGCTGAAAACACAAGTAAAAGGCGCACGCGCGAAATTTTGCACCCCCGAAAAATTTTTATCCGAGTCCATTTTTTTGTCCCAATCATCTCTCCATGCATCAACAGGCACGATAGCGTCAAAAATTTGGCATCTTTTGACAGCGTCAAAAATTTCGCATTTTTTGACCTTCTTGGCTGAAAACACGAGTAAAAGGCGGGCGCGCGAAATTTCGCACCCCCGGAAAATTTTCATCCGAGTCCATTTTTTCGTCCCAATCATCTCACCATGCATCAACAAGCACGATAGCGTCGAAAATTTGGCATCTTTTGACAGCGTAAAAAATTTCGCGTTTTTTGACCTTCTTGGCTGAAAACACGAGTAAAAGGCGCACGCGCGAAATTTTGCACCCCCGAAAAATTTTTATCCGAGTCCATTTTTTTGTCCCAATCATCTCTCCATGCATCAACAGGCACGATAGCGTAAAAAATTTGGCATCTTTTGACAGCGTCAAAAATTTCGCATTTTTTGACCTTCTTGGCTGAAAACACGAGTAAAAGGCGCGCGCGCGAAATTTCGCACCCCCGGAAAGTTTTCATCCGAGTCCATTTTTTCGTCCCAATCATCTCACCATGCATCAACAGGCACGATAGCGTCTAAAATTTGGTATCTTTTGATAGCGCCAAAAATTTCGCATTTTTTGACCTTCTTGGCTGAAAACACGAGTAAAAGGCACGTGCGCGAAATTTCGCACCCCCGGAAAATTTTCATCCGAGTCCATTTTTCGTCCCAATCATCTCAGCATGCATCAACAGGCACGATAGCGTCGAAAATTTGGCATCTTTTGACAGCGTAAAAAATTTCGCATTTTTTGACCTTCTTGGCTGAAAACACGAGTAAAAGGCGCGCGCGCGAAATTTCGCACCCCCGGAAAATTTTCATCCGAGTCCATTTTTTCGTCCCAATCATCTCACCATGCATCAATAGGCACGATAGCGTCAAAAATTTGGCATCTTTTGACAGCGTCAAAAATTTCACATTTTTTGACCTTCTTGGCTGAAAACACGAGTAAAAGGCGCGCGCGCGAAATTTCGCACCCCCGGAAAATTTTCATCCGAGTCCATTTTTTCGTCCCAATCATCTCTCCATGCATCAACAGGCAGGATAGCGTCAAAAATTTGGCATCTTTTGACAGCGTAAAAAATTTCGCATTTTTTGACCTTCTTGGCTGAAAACACGAGTAAAAGGCGCGCGCGCGAAATTTCGCACCCCCGGAAAATTTTCATCCGAGTCCATTTTTTCGTCCCAATCATCTCACCATGCATCAACAGGCACGATAGCGTCGAAAATTTGGCATCTTTTGACAGCGTAAAAAATTTCGCATTTTTTGACCTTCTTGGCTGAAAACACGAGTAAAAGGCGCACGCGCGAAATTTTGCACCCCCGAAAAATTTTTATCCGAGTCCATTTTTTTGTCCCAATCATCTCTCCATGCATCAACAGGCACGTTAGCGTCAAAAATTTGGCATCTTTTGACAGCGTCAAAAATTTCACGTTTTTTGACCTTCTAGGCTGAAAACACGAGTAAAAGCCGCGCGCGCAAAATTTCGCACCCCCGGAAAATTTTCATCCGAGTCCATTTTTTCGTCCCAATCATCTCTCCATGCATCAACAGGCACGATAGCGTCAAAAATTTGGCATCTTTTGACAGCGCCAAAAATTACGCGTTTTTTGACCTTCTTGGCTGAAAACACGAGTAAAAGGCGCACGCGCGAAATTTCGCACCCTCGGAAAATTTTCATCCGAGTCCATTTTTTCGTCCCAATCATCTCTCCATGCATCAACAGGCACGAAAGCGTCGAAAATTTGGCATCTTTTGACAGCGACAAAAATTTCGCATTTTTTGACCTTCTTGGCTGAAAACACGAGTAAAAGGCGCGCGCGCGAAATTTCGCACCCCCGGAAAATTTTCATCCGAGTCCATTTTTTCATCCCAATCATCTCTCCATGCATCAACAGGCACGAAAGCGTCGAAAATTTGGCATCTTTTGACAGCGCCAAAAATTTCGCGTTTTTTGACCTTCTTGGCTGAAAACACGAGTAAAAGGCGCGCGCGCGAAATTTCGCACCCCCGGAAAATTTTCATCCGAGTCCATTTTTTCGTCCCAATCATCTCACCATGCATCAATAGGCACGATAGCGTCAAAAATTTGGCATCTTTTGACAGCGTCAGAAATTTCACGTTTTTTGACCTTCTTGGCTGAAAACACGAGTAAAAGGCGCGCGCGCGAAATTTCGCACCCCCGGAAAATTTTCATCCGAGTCCATTTTTTCGTCCCAATCATCTCTCCATGCATCAACAGGCAGGATAGCGTCAAAAATTTGGCATCTTTTGACAGCGTCAAAAATTTCGCGTTTTTTGACCTTCTTGGCTGAAAACACGAGTAAAAGGCGCGCGCGCGAAATTTCGCACCCTCGGAAAATTTTCATCCGAGTCCATTTTTTCGTCCCAATCATCTCACCATGCATCAACAGGCACGATAGTGTGAAAAATTTGACATCTTTTGACAGCGTCAAAAATTTCACGTTTTTTTACCTTCTTGGCTGAAAACACGAGTAAAAGGCGCGCGCACGAAATTTCGCACCCCCGGAAAATTTTCATCCGAGTCCATTTTTTCGTCCCAATCATCTCTCCATGCATCAACAGGCACGAAAGCGTCGAAAATTTGGCATCTTTTGACAGCGTCAAAAATTTCGCATTTTTTGACCTTCTTGGCTGAAAACACGAGTAAAAGGCGCGCGCGCGAAATTTCGCACCCCCGGAAAGTTTTCATCCGAGTCCATTTTTTCGTCCCAATCATCTCACCATGCATCAACAGGCACGATAGCGTCTAAAATTTGGTATCTTTTGATAGCGCCAAAAATTTCGCATTTTTTGACCTTCTTGGCTGAAAACACGAGTAAAAGGCACGTGCGCGAAATTTCGCACCCCCGGAAAATTTTCATCCGAGTCCATTTTTCGTCCCAATCATCTCAGCATGCATCAACAGGCACGATAGCGTCGAAAATTTGGCATCTTTTGACAGCGTAAAAAATTTCGCGTTTTTTGACCTTCTTGGCTGAAAACACGAGTAAAAGGCGCGCGCGCGAAATTTCGCACCCCCGGAAAATTTTCATCCGAGTCCATTTTTTCGTCCCAATCATCTCACCATGCATCAATAGGCACGATAGCGTCAAAAATTTGGCATCTTTTGACAGCGTCAAAAATTTCACATTTTTTGACCTTCTTGGCTGAAAACACGAGTAAAAGGCGCGCGCCGCGAAATTTCGCACCCCCGGAAAATTTTCATCCGAGTCCATTTTTTCGTCCCAATCATCTCTCCATGCATCAACAGGCAGGATAGCGTCAAAAATTTGGCATCTTTTGACAGCGTAAAAAATTTCGCGTTTTTTGACCTTCTTGGCTGAAAACACGAGTAAAAGGCGCGCGCGCGAAATTTCGCACCCCCGGAAAATTTTCATCCGAGTCCATTTTTTCGTCCCAATCATCTCACCATGCATCAACAGGCACGATAGCGTCGAAAATTTGGCATCTTTTGACAGCGTAAAAAATTTCGCGTTTTTTGACCTTCTTGGCTGAAAACACGAGTAAAAGGCGCACGCGCGAAATTTTGCACCCCCGAAAAATTTTTATCCGAGTCCATTTTTTTGTCCCAATCATCTCTCCATGCATCAACAGGCACGTTAGCGTAAAAAATTTGGCATCTTTTGACAGCGTCAAAAATTTCACGTTTTTTGACCTTCTAGGCTGAAAACACGAGTAAAAGCCGCGCGCGCAAAATTTCGCACCCCCGGAAAATTTTCATCCGAGTCCATTTTTTCGTCCCAATCATCTCTCCATGCATCAACAGGCACGATAGCGTCAAAAATTTGGCATCTTTTGACAGCGCCAAAAATTACGCGTTTTTTGACCTTCTTGGCTGAAAACACGAGTAAAAGGCGCGCGCGCGCGAAATTTCGCACCCCCGGAAAGTTTTCATCCGAGTCCATTTTTTCGTCCCAATCATCTCACCATGCATCAACAGGCACGATAGCGTCTAAAATTTGGTATCTTTTGATAGCGCCAAAAATTTCGCATTTTTTGACCTTCTTGGCTGAAAACACGAGTAAAAGGCACGTGCGCGAAATTTCGCACCCCCGGAAAATTTTCATCCGAGTCCATTTTTCGTCCCAATCATCTCAGCATGCATCAACAGGCACGATAGCGTCGAAAATTTGGCATCTTTTGACAGCGTAAAAAATTTCGCGTTTTTTGACCTTCTTGGCTGAAAACACGAGTAAAAGGCGAGCGCGCGAAATTTCGCACCCCCGGAAAATTTTCATCCGAGTCCATTTTTTCGTCCCAATCATCTCACCATGCATCAATAGGCACGATAGCGTCAAAAATTTGGCATCTTTTGACAGCGTCAAAAATTTCACATTTTTTGACCTTCTTGGCTGAAAACACGAGTAAAAGGCGCGCGCGCGAAATTTCGCACCCCCGGAAAATTTTCATCCGAGTCCATTTTTTCGTCCCAATCATCTCTCCATGCATCAACAGGCAGGATAGCGTCAAAAATTTGGCATCTTTTGACAGCGTAAAAAATTTCGCATTTTTTGACCTTCTTGGCTGAAAACACGAGTAAAAGGCGCGCGCGCGAAATTTCGCACCCCCGGAAAATTTTCATCCGAGTCCATTTTTTCGTCCCAATCATCTCACCATGCATCAACAGGCACGATAGCGTCGAAAATTTGGCATCTTTTGACAGCGTAAAAAATTTCGCGTTTTTTGACCTTCTTGGCTGAAAACACGAGTAAAAGGCGCACGCGCGAAATTTTGCACCCCCGAAAAATTTTTATCCGAGTCCATTTTTTTGTCCCAATCATCTCTCCATGCATCAACAGGCACGTTAGCGTCAAAAATTTGGCATCTTTTGACAGCGTCAAAAATTTCACGTTTTTTGACCTTCTAGGCTGAAAACACGAGTAAAAGCCGCGCGCGCAAAATTTCGCACCCCCGGAAAATTTTCATCCGAGTCCATTTTTTCGTCCCAATCATCTCTCCATGCATCAACAGGCACGATAGCGTCAAAAATTTGGCATCTTTTGACAGCGCCAAAAATTACGCGTTTTTTGACCTTCTTGGCTGAAAACACGAGTAAAAGGCGCACGCGCGAAATTTCGCACCCTCGGAAAATTTTCATCCGAGTCCATTTTTTCGTCCCAATCATCTCTCCATGCATCAACAGGCACGAAAGCGTCGAAAATTTGGCATCTTTTGACAGCGACAAAAATTTCGCATTTTTTGACCTTCTTGGCTGAAAACACGAGTAAAAGGCGCGCGCGCGAAATTTCGCACCCCCGGAAAATTTTCATCCGAGTCCATTTTTTCATCCCAATCATCTCTCCATGCATCAACAGGCACGAAAGCGTCGAAAATTTGGCATCTTTTGACAGCGCCAAAAATTTCGCGTTTTTTGACCTTCTTGGCTGAAAACACGAGTAAAAGGCGCGCGCAGCGAAATTTCGCACCCCCGGAAAATTTTCATCCGAGTCCATTTTTTCATCCCAATCATCTCTCCATGCATCAACAGGCACGAAAGCGTCGAAAATTTGGCATCTTTTGACAGCGCCAAAAATTTCGCGTTTTTTGACCTTCTTGGCTGAAAACACGAGTAAAAGGCGCGCGCGCGAAATTTCGCACCCCCGGAAAATTTTCATCCGAGTCCATTTTTTCGTCCCAATCATCTCACCATGCATCAATAGGCACGATAGCGTCAAAAATTTGGCATCTTTTGACAGCGTCAGAAATTTCACGTTTTTTGACCTTCTTGGCTGAAAACACGAGTAAAAGGCGCGCGCTGCGAAATTTCGCACCCCCGGAAAATTTTCATCCGAGTCCATTTTTTCGTCCCAATCATCTCTCCATGCATCAACAGGCAGGATAGCGTCAAAAATTTGGCATCTTTTGACAGCGTCAAAAATTTCGCGTTTTTTGACCTTCTTGGCTGAAAACACGAGTAAAAGGCGCGCGCGCGAAATTTCGCACCCTCGGAAAATTTTCATCCGAGTCCATTTTTTCGTCCCAATCATCTCACCATGCATCAACAGGCACGATAGTGTGAAAAATTTGGCATCTTTTGACAGCGTCAAAAATTTCACGTTTTTTTACCTTCTTGGCTGAAAACACGAGTAAAAGGCGCGCGCACGAAATTTCGCACCCCCGGAAAATTTTCATCCGAGTCCAGTTTTTCGTCCCAATCATCTCTCCATGCATCAACAGGCACGAAAGCGTCGAAAATTTGGCATCTTTTGACAGCGCCAAAAATTTCGCATTTTTTGACCTTCTTGGCTGAAAACACGAGTAAAAGGCGCGCGCGCGAAATTTCGCACCCCCGGAAAATTTTCAACCGAGTCCATTTTTTCGTCCCAATCATCTCTCCATGCATCAACAGGCACGAAAGCGTCGAAAATTTGGCATCTTTTGACAGCGCCAAAAATTTCGCATTTTTTGACCTTCTTGGCTGAAAACACGAGTAAAAGGCGCGCGCGCGAAATTTCGCACCCCCGGAAAATTTTCATCCGAGTCCATTTTTTCGTCCCAATCATCTCTCCATGCATCAACAGGCACGAAAGGATCGAAAATTTGGCATCTTTTGACAGCGCCAAAAATTTTGCATTTTTTGACCTTCTTGGCTGAAAACACGAGTAAAAGGCGCGCGCGCGCGAAATTTCGCACCCCCGGAAAATTTTCATCCGAGTCCATTTTTTCGTCCCAATCATCTCACCATGCATCAACAGGCACGATAGCGTCGAAAATTTGGCATCTTTTTACAGCGTAAAAAATTTCGCGTTTTTTGACCTTCTTGGCTGAAAACACGAGTAAAAGGCGCACGCGCGAAATTTTGCACTCCCGAAAAATTTTTATCCGAGTCCATTTTTTTGTCCCAATCATCTCTCCATGCATCAACAGGCACGATAGCGTCAAAAATTTGGCATCTTTTGACAGCGTCAAAAATTTCACATTTTTTGACCTTCTAGGCTGAAAACACGAGTAAAAGGCGCGCGCGCAAAATTTCGCACTCCCGGAAAATTTTCATCCGAGTCCATTTTTTCGTCCCAATCATCACTCCATGCATCAACAGGCACGATAGCGTCGAAAATTTGGCATCTTTTGACAGCGACAAAAATTTCGCATTTTTTGACCTTCTTGGCTGAAAACACGAGTAAAAGGCGCGCGCGCGAAATTTCGCACCCCCAGAAAATTTTCATCCGAGTCCATTTTTTCATCCCAATCATCTCTCCATGCATCAACAGGCACGAAAGCGTCGAAAATTTGGCATCTTTTGACAGCGCCAAAAATTTCGCGTTTTTTGACCGTCTTGGCTGAAAACACGAGTAAAAGGCGCGCGCACGAAATTTCGCACCCCCGGAAAATTTTCATCCGAGTCCATTTTTTCGTCCCAATCATCTCACCATGCATCAACAGGCACGATAGCGTCTAAAATTTGGTATCTTTTGATAGCGCCAAAAATTTCGCATTTTTTGACCTTCTTGGCTGAAAACACGAGTAAAAGGCACGTGCGCGAAATTTCGCACCCCCGGAAAATTTTCATCCGAGTCCATTTTTCGTCCCAATCATCTCACCATGCATCAACAGGCACGATAGCGTCGAAAATTTGGCATCTTTTGACAGCGTAAAAAATTTCGCGTTTTTTGACCATCTTGGCTGAAAACACGAGTAAAAGGCGAGCGCGCGAAATTTCGCACCCCCGGAAAATTTTCATCCGAGTCCATTTTTTCGTCCCAATCATCTCACCATGCATCAATAGGCACGATAGCGTCAAAAATTTGGCATCTTTTGACAGCGTCAAAAATTTCACATTTTTTGACCTTCTTGGCTGAAAACACGAGTAAAAGGCGCGCGCGCGAAATTTCGCACCCCCGGAAAATTTTCATCCGAGTGCATTTTTTCGTCCCAATCATCTCTCCATGCATCAACAGGCAGGATAGCGTCAAAAATTTGGCATCTTTTGACAGCGTAAAAAATTTCGCGTTTTTTGACCTTCTTGGCTGAAAACACGAGTAAAAGGCGCGCGCGCGAAATTTCGCACCCCCGGAAAATTTTCATCCGAGTCCATTTTTTCGTCCCAATCATCTCACCATGCATCAACAGGCACGATAGCGTCGAAAATTTGGCATCTTTTGACAGCGTAAAAAATTTTGCGTTTTTTGACCTTCTTGGCTGAAAACACGAGTAAAAGGCGCATGCGCGAAATTTTGCACTCCCGAAAAATTTTTATCCGAGTCCATTTTTTTGTCCCAATCATCTCTCCATGCATCAACAGGCACGATAGCGTCAAAAATTTGGCATCTTTTGACAGCGTCAAAAATTTCACATTTTTTGACCTTCTAGGCTGAAAACACGAGTAAAAGGCGCGCGCGCAAAATTTCGCACTCCCGGAAAATTTTCATCCGAGTCCATTTTTTCGTCCCAATCATCACTCCATGCATCAACAGGCACGATAGCGTCGAAAATTTGGCATCTTTTGACAGCGACAAAAATTTCGCATTTTTTGACCTTCTTGGCTGAAAACACGAGTAAAAGGCGCGCGCGCGAAATTTCGCACCCCCAGAAAATTTTCATCCGAGTCCATTTTTTCATCCCAATCATCTCTCCATGCATCAACAGGCACGAAAGCGTCGAAAATTTGGCATCTTTTGACAACGCCAAAAATTTCGCGTTTTTTGACCGTCTTGGCTGAAAACACGAGTAAAAGGCGCGCGCACGAAATTTCGCACCCCCGGAAAATTTTCATCCGAGTCCATTTTTTCGTCCCAATCATCTCACCATGCATCAACAGGCACGATAGCGTCTAAAATTTGGTATCTTTTGATAGCGCCAAAAATTTCGCATTTTTTGACCTTCTTGGCTGAAAACACGAGTAAAAGGCACGTGCGCGAAATTTCGCACCCCCGGAAAATTTTCATCCGAGTCCATTTTTCGTCCCAATCATCTCACCATGCATCAACAGGCACGATAGCGTCGAAAATTTGGCATCTTTTGACAGCGTAAAAAATTTCGCGTTTTTTGACCTTCTTGGCTGAAAACACGAGTAAAAGGCGAGCGCGCGAAATTTCGCACCCCCGGAAAATTTTCATCCGAGTCCATTTTTTCGTCCCAATCATCTCACCATGCATCAATAGGCACGATAGCGTCAAAAATTTGGCATCTTTTGACAGCGTCAAAAATTTCACATTTTTTGACCTTCTTGGCTGAAAACACGAGTAAAAGGCGCGCGCGCGAAATTTCGCACCCCCGGAAAATTTTCATCCGAGTCCATTTTTTCGTCCCAATCATCTCTCCATGCATCAACAGGCAGGATAGCGTCAAAAATTTGGCATCTTTTGACAGCGTAAAAAATTTCGCGTTTTTTGACCTTCTTGGCTGAAAACACGAGTAAAAGGCGCGCGCGCGAAATTTCGCACCCCCGGAAAATTTTCATCCGAGTCCATTTTTTCGTCCCAATCATCTCACCATGCATCAACAGGCACGATAGCGTCGAAAATTTGGCATCTTTTGACAGCGTAAAAAATTTCGCATTTTTTGACCTTCTTGGCTGAAAACACGAGTAAAAGGCGCACGCGCGAAATTTTGCACCCCCGAAAAATTTTTATCCGAGTCCATTTTTTTGTCCCAATCATCTCTCCATGCATCAACAGGCACGTTAGCGTCAAAAATTTGGCATCTTTTGACAGCGTCAAAAATTTCACGTTTTTTGACCTTCTAGGCTGAAAACACGAGTAAAAGCCGCGCGCGCAAAATTTCGCACCCCCGGAAAATTTTCATCCGAGTCCATTTTTTCGTCCCAATCATCTCTCCATGCATCAACAGGCACGATAGCGTTAAAAATTTGGCATCTTTTGACAGCGCCAAAAATTACGCGTTTTTTGACCTTCTTGGCTGAAAACACGAGTAAAAGGCGCACGCGCGAAATTTCGCACCCCCGGAAAATTTTCATCCGAGTCCATTTTTTCGTCCCAATCATCTCTCCATGCATCAACAGGCACGAAAGCGTCGAAAATTTGGCATCTTTTGACAGCGACAAAAATTTCGCATTTTTTTACCTTCTTGGCTGAAAACACGAGTAAAAGGCGCGCGCGCGCGAAATTTCGCACCCCCGGAAAATTTTCATCCGAGTCCATTTTTTCATCCCAATCATCTCTCCATGCATCAACAGGCACGAAAGCGTCGAAAATTTGGCATCTTTTGACAGCGCCAAAAATTTCGCGTTTTTTGACCTTCTTGGCTGAAAACACGAGTAAAAGGCGCGCGCGCGAAATTTCGCACCCCCGGAAAATTTTCATCCGAGTCCATTTTTTCGTTCCAATCATCTCACCATGCATCAATAGGCACGATAGCGTCAAAAATTTGGCATCTTTTGACAGCGTCAGAAATTTCACGTTTTTTGACCTTCTTGGCTGAAAACACGAGTAAAAGGCGCGCGCGCGAAATTTCGCACCCCCGGAAAATTTTCATCCGAGTCCATTTTTTCGTCCCAATCATCTCTCCATGCATCAACAGGCAGGATAGCGTCAAAAATTTGGCATCTTTTGACAGCGTCAAAAATTTCGCGTTTTTTGACCTTCTTGGCTGAAAACACGAGTAAAAGGCGCGCGCGCGAAATTTCGCACCCTCGGAAAATTTTCATCCGAGTCCATTTTTTCGTCCCAATCATCTCACCATGCATCAACAGGCACGATAGTGTGAAAAATTTGGCATCTTTTGAAGCGTCAAAAATTTCACGTTTTTTTACCTTCTTGGCTGAAAACACGAGTAAAAGGCGCGCGCACGAAATTTCGCACCCCCGGAAAATTTTCATCCGAGTCCAGTTTTTCGTCCCAATCATCTCTCCATGCATCAACAGGCACGAAAGCGTCGAAAATTTGGCATCTTTTGACAGCGCCAAAAATTTCGCATTTTTTGACCTTCTTGGCTGAAAACACGAGTAAAAGGCGCGCGCGCGAAATTTCGCACTCCCGGAAAATTTTCATCCGAGTCCATTTTTTCGTCCCAATCATCTCTCCATGCATCAACAGGCACGAAAGCGTCGAAAATTTGGCATCATTTGACAGCGCCAAAAATTTCGCATTTTTTGACCTTCTTGGCTGAAAACACGAGTAAAAGGCGCGCGCGCGAAATTTCGCACCCCCGGAAAATTTTCATCCGAGTCCATTTTTTCGTCCCAATCATCTCTCCATGCATCAACAGGCACGAAAGGATCGAAAATTTGGCATCTTTTGACAGCGCCAAAAATTTCGCGTTTTTTGACCTTCTTGGCTGAAAACACGAGTAAAAGGCGCGCGCGCGAAATTTCGCACCCCCGGAAAATTTTCATCCGAGTCCATTTTTTCGTCCCAATCATCTCACCATGCATCAACAGGCACGATAGCGTCGAAAATTTGGCATCTTTTGACAGCGTAAAAAATTTCGCGTTTTTTGACCTTCTTGGCTGAAAACACGAGTAAAAGGCGCACGCGCGAAATTTTGCACCCCCGAAAAATTTTTATCCGAGTCCATTTTTTTGTCCCAATCATCTCTCCATGCATCAACAGGCACGTTAGCGTCAAAAATTTGGCATCTTTTGACAGCGTCAAAAATTTCACGTTTTTTGACCTTCTAGGCTGAAAACACGAGTAAAAGCCGCGCGCGCAAAATTTCGCACCCCCGGAAAATTTTCATCCGAGTCCATTTTTTCGTCCCAATCATCTCTCCATGCATCAACAGGCACGATAGCGTCAAAAATTTGGCATCTTTTGACAGCGCCAAAAATTACGCGTTTTTTGACCTTCTTGGCTGAAAACACGAGTAAAAGGCGCACGCGCGAAATTTCGCACCCCCGGAAAATTTTCATCCGAGTCCATTTTTTCGTTCCAATCATCTCACCATGCATCAATAGGCACGATAGCGTCAAAAATTTGGCATCTTTTGACAGCGTCAGAAATTTCACGTTTTTTGACCTTCTTGGCTGAAAACACGAGTAAAAGGCGCGCGCGCGAAATTTCGCACCCCCGGAAAATTTTCATCCGAGTCCATTTTTTCGTCCCAATCATCTCTCCATGCATCAACAGGCAGGATAGCGTCAAAAATTTGGCATCTTTTGACAGCGTCAAAAATTTCGCGTTTTTTGACCTTCTTGGCTGAAAACACGAGTAAAAGGCGCGCGCGCGAAATTTCGCACCCTCGGAAAATTTTCATCCGAGTCCATTTTTTCGTCCCAATCATCTCACCATGCATCAACAGGCACGATAGTGTGAAAAATTTGGCATCTTTTGAAGCGTCAAAAATTTCACGTTTTTTTACCTTCTTGGCTGAAAACACGAGTAAAAGGCGCGCGCACGAAATTTCGCACCCCCGGAAAATTTTCATCCGAGTCCAGTTTTTCGTCCCAATCATCTCTCCATGCATCAACAGGCACGAAAGCGTCGAAAATTTGGCATCTTTTGACAGCGCCAAAAATTTCGCATTTTTTGACCTTCTTGGCTGAAAACACGAGTAAAAGGCGCGCGCGCGAAATTTCGCACTCCCGGAAAATTTTCATCCGAGTCCATTTTTTCGTCCCAATCATCTCTCCATGCATCAACAGGCACGAAAGCGTCGAAAATTTGGCATCATTTGACAGCGCCAAAAATTTCGCATTTTTTGACCTTCTTGGCTGAAAACACGAGTAAAAGGCGCGCGCTGCGAAATTTCGCACCCCCGGAAAATTTTCATCCGAGTCCATTTTTTCGTCCCAATCATCTCTCCATGCATCAACAGGCACGAAAGGATCGAAAATTTGGCATCTTTTGACAGCGCCAAAAATTTCGCGTTTTTTGACCTTCTTGGCTGAAAACACGAGTAAAAGGCGCGCGCGCGAAATTTCGCACCCCCGGAAAATTTTCATCCGAGTCCATTTTTTCGTCCCAATCATCTCACCATGCATCAACAGGCACGATAGCGTCGAAAATTTGGCATCTTTTGACAGCGTAAAAAATTTCGCGTTTTTTGACCTTCTTGGCTGAAAACACGAGTAAAAGGCGCACGCGCGAAATTTTGCACCCCCGAAAAATTTTTATCCGAGTCCATTTTTTTGTCCCAATCATCTCTCCATGCATCAACAGGCACGTTAGCGTCAAAAATTTGGCATCTTTTGACAGCGTCAAAAATTTCACGTTTTTTGACCTTCTAGGCTGAAAACACGAGTAAAAGCCGCGCGCGCAAAATTTCGCACCCCCGGAAAATTTTCATCCGAGTCCATTTTTTCGTCCCAATCATCTCTCCATGCATCAACAGGCACGATAGCGTCAAAAATTTGGCATCTTTTGACAGCGCCAAAAATTACGCGTTTTTTGACCTTCTTGGCTGAAAACACGAGTAAAAGGCGCACGCGCGAAATTTCGCACCCCTGGAAAATTTTCATCCGAGTCCATTTTTTCGTCCCAATCATCTCTCCATGCATCAACAGGCACGAAAGCGTCGAAAATTTGGCATCTTTTGACAGCGACAAAAATTTCGCATTTTTTGACCTTCTTGGCTGAAAACACGAGTAAAAGGCGCGCGCGCGAAATTTCGCACCCCCGGAAAATTTTCATCCGAGTCCATTTTTTCATCCCAATCATCTCTCCATGCATCAACAGGCACGAAAGCGTCGAAAATTTGGCATCTTTTGACAGCGCCAAAAATTTCGCGTTTTTTGACCTTCTTGGCTGAAAACACGAGTAAAAGGCGCGCGCGCGCGAAATTTCGCACCCCCGGAAAATTTTCATCCGAGTCCATTTTTTCGTCCCAATCATCTCACCATGCATCAATAGGCACGATAGCGTCAAAAATTTGGCATCTTTTGACAGCGTCAGAAATTTCACGTTTTTTGACCTTCTTGGCTGAAAACACGAGTAAAAGGCGCGCGCGCGAAATTTCGCACCCCCGGAAAATTTTCATCCGAGTCCATTTTTTCGTCCCAATCATCTCTCCATGCATCAACAGGCACGAAAGCGTCGAAAATTTGGCATCTTTTGACAGCGCCAAAAATTTCGCATTTTTTGACCTTCTTGGCTGAAAACACGAGTAAAAGGCGCGCGCGCGCGAAATTTCGCACTCCCGGAAAATTTTCATCCGAGTCCATTTTTTCGTCCCAATCATCTCTCCATGCATCAACAGGCACGAAAGCGTCGAAAATTTGGCATCATTTGACAGCGCCAAAAATTTCGCATTTTTTGACCTTCTTGGCTGAAAACACGAGTAAAAGGCGCGCGCGCGAAATTTCGCACCCCCGGAAAATTTTCATCCGAGTCCATTTTTTCGTCCCAATCATCTCTCCATGCATCAACAGGCACGAAAGGATCGAAAATTTGGCATCTTTTGACAGCGCCAAAAATTTCGCGTTTTTTGACCTTCTTGGCTGAAAACACGAGTAAAAGGCGCGCGCGCGAAATTTCGCACCCCCGGAAAATTTTCATCCGAGTCCATTTTTTCGTCCCAATCATCTCACCATGCATCAACAGGCACGATAGCGTCGAAAATTTGGCATCTTTTGACAGCGTAAAAAATTTCGCGTTTTTTGACCTTCTTGGCTGAAAACACGAGTAAAAGGCGCACGCGCGAAATTTTGCACCCCCGAAAAATTTTTATCCGAGTCCATTTTTTTGTCCCAATCATCTCTCCATGCATCAACAGGCACGTTAGCGTCAAAAATTTGGCATCTTTTGACAGCGTCAAAAATTTCACGTTTTTTGACCTTCTAGGCTGAAAACACGAGTAAAAGCCGCGCGCGCAAAATTTCGCACCCCCGGAAAATTTTCATCCGAGTCCATTTTTTCGTCCCAATCATCTCTCCATGCATCAACAGGCACGATAGCGTCAAAAATTTGGCATCTTTTGACAGCGCCAAAAATTACGCGTTTTTTGACCTTCTTGGCTGAAAACACGAGTAAAAGGCGCACAGCGCGAAATTTCGCACCCCTGGAAAATTTTCATCCGAGTCCATTTTTTCGTCCCAATCATCTCTCCATGCATCAACAGGCACGAAAGCGTCGAAAATTTGGCATCTTTTGACAGCGACAAAAATTTCGCATTTTTTGACCTTCTTGGCTGAAAACACGAGTAAAAGGCGCGCGCGCGAAATTTCGCACCCCCGGAAAATTTTCATCCGAGTCCATTTTTTCATCCCAATCATCTCTCCATGCATCAACAGGCACGAAAGCGTCGAAAATTTGGCATCTTTTGACAGCGCCAAAAATTTCGCGTTTTTTGACCTTCTTGGCTGAAAACACGAGTAAAAGGCGCGCGCAGCGAAATTTCGCACCCCCGGAAAATTTTCATCCGAGTCCATTTTTTCGTCCCAATCATCTCACCATGCATCAATAGGCACGATAGCGTCAAAAATTTGGCATCTTTTGACAGCGTCAGAAATTTCACGTTTTTTGACCTTCTTGGCTGAAAACACGAGTAAAAGGCGCGCGCGCGAAATTTCGCACCCCCGGAAAATTTTCATCCGAGTCCATTTTTTCGTCCCAATCATCTCTCCATGCATCAACAGGCAGGATAGCGTCAAAAATTTGGCATCTTTTGACAGCGTCAAAAATTTCGCGTTTTTTGACCTTCTTGGCTGAAAACACGAGTAAAAGGCGCGCGCGCGAAATTTCGCACCCTCGGAAAATTTTCATCCGAGTCCATTTTTTCGTCCCAATCATCTCACCATGCATCAACAGGCACGATAGTGTGAAAAATTTGGCATCTTTTGACAGCGTCAAAAATTTCACGTTTTTTTACCTTCTTGGCTGAAAACACGAGTAAAAGGCGCGCGCACGAAATTTCGCACCCCCGGAAAATTTTCATCCGAGTCCATTTTGTCGTCCCAATCATCTCTCCATGCATCAACAGGCACGAAAGCGTCAAAAATTTGGCATCTTTTGACAGCGCCAAAAATTTCGCATTTTTTGACCTTCTTGGCTGAAAACACGAGTAAAAGGCGCGCGCGCGAAATTTCGCACCCCCGGAAAATTTTCATCCGAGTCCATTTTTTCGTCCCAATCATCTCTCCATGCATCAACAGGCACGAAAGCATCGAAAATTTTGCATCTTTTGACAACGCCAAAAATTTTGCATTTTTTGACCTTCTTGGCTGAAAACACGAGTAAAAGGCGCGCGCGCGAAATTTCGCACCCCCGGAAATTTTCATCCGAGTCCATTTTTTCGTCCCAATCATCTCTCCATGCATCAACAGGCACGAAAGCATCGAAAATTTGGCATCTTTTGACAGCGCCAAAAATTTCGCATTTTTTGACCTTCTTGGCTGAAAACACGAGTAAAAGGCGAGCGCGCGAAATTTCGCACCCCCGGAAAATTTCATCCGAGTCCATTTTTTGTTCCAATCATCTCACCATGCATCAATAGGCACGATAGCGTGAAAAATCTGGCATCTTTTGACAGCGTCAAAAATTTCACGTTTTTTGACCTTCTTGGCTGAAAACACGAGTAAAAGGCGCGCGCGCGAAATTTCGAATGCCCGGAAAATTTCGTTCCGAGTCCATTTTTTCGTACCAATCATCTCACCATGCATCAACAGACACGAAAGCATCAAAAATTTGGCATCTTTTGACAGCGCAAAAATTTTCGCGTTTTTTGACCTTCTTGGCTGAAAACACCAGTAAAGGGCGCACGCACGAAATTTCGCACCCCCGGAAAAGTTTCATCCGAGTCTATTTTTTCATCCCAATCATCTCACATGCATCAACAGGCACGAAAGAGTCGAAAATTTGGCATCTTTTGACAGCGTAAAAAATTTCGCATTTTTTTACCTTCTTGGCTGAAAACACTAGTAAAAGGCGCACGCGCGAAATTTCGCACCACCGAAAAATTTCGTTCCGAGTCCATTTTTTCGTCCCAATCATCTCACCATGCATCAACAGGCACGAAAGCGTAAAAAATTTGGCATCTTTTGACAACACAAAAAATTTCGCATTTTTTGACCTTCTTGGCTGAAAACACCAGTAAAAGGCGCGCGCGCGAAATTTCGCAGACCCTAAAAATTTTCATCCGAGTCCATTTTTTCGTCCCAATCATCTCATCATGCATCAACAGGAACGATAGCGACGAAAATTTGGCATCTTTTGACAGCGTAATAAATTTCGCATTTTTTGACCTTCTTGGCTGAAAACACCAGTAAAAGGCGCGCGCGCGAAATTTCGCACACCCTAAAAATTTTCATCCGAGTCCATTTTTTCATCCCAATCATCTAACCACGCATCAACAGGCACGAAAGCGTCGAAAATTTGGCATCTTTTGACAGCGTAAAAAATTTCACGTTTTTTGACCTTCTTGGCTGAAAACACCAGTAAAAGGTGCGCGCGCGAAATTTTGCACCAAAGAAAAATTTCGTTCCGAGTCCATTTTTTCGTCCCAATCATCTCACCATGCATCAGCAAGCATGAAAGCGTCGAAAATTTGGTATCTTTTGATGACGCAAAAAATTTCGCGTTTTTTGACCTTCTTGGCTGAAAACACCAGTAAAAGGCGCGCGCCCGAAATTTCGCACACTCGAAAAATTTTCATCCGAGTCCATTTTTTCGTCCCAATCATCTCACCATGCATCAACAGGCACGAAAGCATAAAAAATTTGGCATCTTTTGACAGCGTAAAAAATTTTGCGTTTTCTGACCTTCTTGGCTGAAAACACTAGTAAAAGGCGCGCGCGCGAAATTTTGCACCCCCGGAAAATTTCATTCCGAGTCTATATTTTCGTCCCAATCATCTCACCATGCATCAATAGGAATGAAAGCGTCGAAAATTTGGCATCTTTTGACAACGCAAAAAATTTTGCATTTTTTGACCTTCTTGGCTGAAAACACCCGAAAATGGCGCGCGCACGAAATTTCGTACACCCTAAAAATTTTCATCCGAGTCCATTTTTTCATCCCAATCATCTCACCACACATAAACAGGCACGAAAGCGTCGAAAATTTGGCATCTTTTGACAGCGTAAAAAATTTCGCGTTTTTTGACCTTCTTGGCTGAAAACACCAGTAAAAGGCGCGCGCGCGAAATTTCGCACCACCGGAAAATTTTGTTCCGAGTCCATTTTTTCATCCCAATCATCTCACCATGCATCAACAGGAATGAAAGCGTCAAAAATTTGGCATCTTTTGACAGCGTAAAAATTTTCACGTTTTTTGACCTTCTCGGCTGAAAACACCAGTAAAAGGCGCGCGCGCGAAATTTCGTTCCACCGGAAAATTTCGTTCCGAGTCCATTTTTTCGTCCCAATCATCTCACCATGCATCAACAGGAACGAAAGCGTCGAAAATTTGGCATCTTTTGACAACGCAAAAAATTTCGCATTTTTTGACCTTCTTGGCTGAAAACACCAGTAAAAGGCGCGCGCGCGAAATTTCGCACCACCGGAAAATTTTGTTCCGAGTCCATTTTTTCGTCCCAATCATCTCACCATGCATCAACAGGCATGAAAGCGTAAAAAATTTGGCATCTTTTGACAACACAAAAAATTTCGCATTTTTTGACCTTCTTGGCTGAAAACAACAGTAAAAGGCGCGCGCGCGAAATTTCGCACACCCAAAAAATTTTCATCCGAGTCCATTTTTTCGTCCCAATCATCTCACCACGCATCAACAGGAACGAAAGCGACGAAAATTTGGCATCTTTTGACAGCGTAATAAATTTCGCATTTTTTTACCTTCTTGGCTGGAAACACCAGTAAAAGGCGCGCGCCCGAAATTTCGCACACTCGAAAAATTTTCATCCGAGTCCATTTTTTCGTCCCAATCATCTCACCATGCATCAACAGGCACGAAAGCGTCAAAAATTTGGCATCTTTTGACAGCGTAAAAATTTTTGCGTTTTTTTGACCTTCTTGGCTGAAAACACCAGTAAAAGGCGCGCGCGCGAAATTTCGCACCCCCGGAAAATTTCGTTCCGAGTCCATATTTTCGTCCCAATCATCTCACCATGCATCAACAGGCACGAAAGCGTCGAAAATTTGGCATCTTTTGACAGCGCAAAAAATTTCGCATTTTTTGAACTTCTTGGCTGAAAACACCAGAAAATGGCGCGCGCACGAAATTTCGTACACCCTAAAAATTTTCATCCGAGTCCATTTTTTCATCCCAATCATCTCACCACGCATCAACAGGCACGAAAGCGTCGAAAATTTTGCATATTTTGACAGCGTAAAAAATTTCGCGTTTTTTGACCTTCTTGGCTGAAAACACCAGTGAAAGGCGCGCGCGCGAAATTTCGCACACCCTAAAAATTTTCATCCGAGTCCATTTTTTCATCCCAATCATCTCACCACGCATCAACAGGCACGAAAGCGTCGAAAATTTGGCATCTTTTGACAGCGTAAAAAATTTTGCGTTTTTTGACCTTCTTGGCTGAAAACATCAGTAAAAGGCGCGCGCTCGAAATTTCGCACCACCGGAAAATTTTGTTCCGAGTCCATTTTTTCATCCCAATCATCTCACCATGCATCAACAGGAACGAAAGCGTCGAAAATTTGGCATCTTTTGACAACGCAAAAAATTTCGCGTTTTTTGACCTTCTTGGCTGAAAACACCAGTAAAAGGCGCGCGCCCGAAATTTTGCACACTCAAAAAATTTTCATCCGAGTCCATTTTTCGTCCCAATCATCTCACCATGCATCAACAGGCACGAAAGCGTCGAAAATTTGGCATCTTTTGACAGTGTAAAAAATTTCGCGTTTTTTTACCTTCTTGGCTGAAAACACCAGTAAAAGGCGCGCGCACGAAATTTCGTACACCCTAAAAATTTTCATCCGAGTCCATTTTTTCATCCCAATCATCTCACCACGCATCAACAGGCACGAAAGCGTAAAAAATTTGGCATCTTTTGACAGCGTAATAAATTTCACGTTTTATGACCTTCTTGGCTGAAAACAACAGTAAAAGGGGCGCGCGCGAAATTTCGCACACCCTAAAAATTTTCATCCGAGTCCATTTTTTCATCCCAATCATCTCGCCACGCATCAACAGGCACGAAAGCGTCGAAAATTTGGCATCTTTTGACGGTGTAAAAAATTTCGCGTTTTTTGACCTTCTTGGCTGAAAACACCAGTAAAAGGCGCTCGCGCGAAATTTCGCACCCCCGGAAAATTTCGTTCCGAGACATATTTTCGTCCCAATCATCTCACCATGCATCAACAGGCACGAAAGCGTCGAAAATTTGGCATCTTTTGACAGCGTAAAAAATTTTGCGTTTTTTGACCTTCTTGGCTGAAAACACCAGTAAAAGGCGCTCGCGCGAAACTTCGCACCCCCGGAAAATTTCGTTCCGAGACATATTTTCGTCCCAATCATCTCACCATGCATCAACAGGAACGAAAGCGTCGAAAATTTGGCATCTTTTGACAGCGCAAAAAATTTCGCATTTTTTGACCTTCTTGGCTGAAAACACCAGTAAATGGCGCGCGCACGAAATTTCGTACACCCTAAAAATTTCATCCGAGTCCATTTTTTCATCCCAACCATCTCACCACGCATCAACAGGCACGAAAGCGTAAAAAATTTGGCATCTTTTGACAACACAAAAAATTTCGCATTTTTTGACCTTCTTGGCTGAAAACACCAGTAAAAGGCGCGCGCGCGAAATTTCGCAGACCCTAAAAATTTTCATCCGAGTCCATTTTTTCGTCCCAATCATCTCATCATGCATCAACAGGAACGATAGCGACGAAAATTTGGCATCTTTTGACAGCGTAATAAATTTCGCATTTTTTGACCTTCTTGGCTGAAAACACCAGTAAAAGGCGCGCGCGCGAAATTTCGCACACCCTAAAAATTTTCATCCGAGTCCATTTTTTCATCCCAATCATCTAACCACGCATCAACAGGCACGAAAGCGTCGAAAATTTGGCATCTTTTGACAGCGTAAAAAATTTCACGTTTTTTGACCTTCTTGGCTGAAAACACCAGTAAAAGGTGCGCGCGCGAAATTTTGCACCAAAGAAAAATTTCGTTCCGAGTCCATTTTTTCGTCCCAATCATCTCACCATGCATCAGCAAGCATGAAAGCGTCGAAAATTTGGTATCTTTTGACGACGCAAAAAATTTCGCGTTTTTTGACCTTCTTGGCTGAAAACACCAGTAAAAGGCGCGCGCCCGAAATTTCGCACACTCGAAAAATTTTCATCCGAGTCCATTTTTTCGTCCCAATCATCTCACCATGCATCAACAGGCACGAAAGCATAAAAAATTTGGCATCTTTTGACAGCGTAAAAAATTTTGCGTTTTCTGACCTTCTTGGCTCAAAACACTAGTAAAAGGCGCGCGCGCGAAATTTTGCACCCCCGGAAAATTTCATTCCGAGTCTATATTTTCGTCCCAATCATCTCACCATGCATCAATAGGAATGAAAGCGTCGAAAATTTGGCATCTTTTGACAACGCAAAAAATTTTGCATTTTTTGACCTTCTTGGCTGAACACACCCGAAAATGGCGCGCGCACGAAATTTCGTACACCCTAAAAATTTTCATCCGAGTCCATTTTTTCATCCCAATCATCTCACCACACATAAACAGGCACGAAAGCGTCGAAAATTTGGCATCTTTTGACAGCGTAAAAAATTTCGCGTTTTTTGACCTTCTTGGCTGAAAACACCAGTAAAAGGCGCGCGCGCGAAATTTCGCACCACCGGAAAATTTTGTTCCGAGTCCATTTTTTCATCCCAATCATCTCACCATGCATCAACAGGAATGAAAGCGTCAAAAATTTGGCATCTTTTGACAGCGTAAAAATTTTCACGTTTTTTGACCTTCTCGGCTGAAAACACCAGTAAAAGGCGCGCGCGCGAAATTTCGTTCCACCGGAAAATTTCGTTCCGAGTCCATTTTTTCGTCCCAATCATCTCACCATGCATCAACAGGAACGAAAGCGTCGAAAATTTGGCATCTTTTGACAACGCAAAAAATTTCGCATTTTTTGACCTTCTTGGCTGAAAACACCAGTAAAAGGCGCGCGCGCGAAATTTCGCACCACCGGAAAATTTTGTTCCGAGTCCATTTTTTCGTCCCAATCATCTCACCATGCATCAACAGGCATGAAAGCGTAAAAAATTTGGCATCTTTTGACAACACAAAAAATTTCGCATTTTTTGACCTTCTTGGCTGAAAACAACAGTAAAAGGCGCGCGCGCGAAATTTCGCACACCCAAAAAATTTTCATCCGAGTCCATTTTTTCGTCCCAATCATCTCACCACGCATCAACATGAACGAAAGCGACGAAAATTTGGCATCTTTTGACAGCGTAATAAATTTCGCATTTTTTTACCTTCTTGGCTGGAAACACCAGTAAAAGGCGCGCGCCCGAAATTTCGCACACTCGAAAAATTTTCATCCGAGTCCATTTTTTCGTCCCAATCATCTCACCATGCATCAACAGGCACGAAAGCGTCAAAAATTTGGCATCTTTTGACAGCGTAAAAATTTTTGCGTTTTTTTGACCTTCTTGGCTGAAAACACCAGTAAAAGGCGCGCGCGCGAAATTTCGCACCCCCGGAAAATTTCGTTCCGAGTCCATATTTTCGTCCCAATCATCTCACCATGCATCAACAGGCACGAAAGCGTCGAAAATTTGGCATCTTTTGACAGCGCAAAAAATTTCGCATTTTTTGAACTTCTTGGCTGAAAACACCAGAAAATGGCGCGCGCACGAAATTTCGTACACCCTAAAAATTTTCATCCGAGTCCATTTTTTCATCCCAATCATCTCACCACGCATCAACAGGCACGAAAGCGTCGAAAATTTTGCATATTTTGACAGCGTAAAAAATTTCGCGTTTTTTGACCTTCTTGGCTGAAAACACCAGTGAAAGGCGCGCGCGCGAAATTTCGCACACCCTAAAAATTTTCATCCGAGTCCATTTTTTCATCCCAATCATCTCACCACGCATCAACAGGCACGAAAGCGTCGAAAATTTGGCATCTTTTGACAGCGTAAAAAATTTTGCGTTTTTTGACCTTCTTGGCTGAAAACATCAGTAAAAGGCGCGCGCTCGAAATTTCGCACCACCGGAAAATTTTGTTCCGAGTCCATTTTTTCATCCCAATCATCTCACCATGCATCAACAGGAACGAAAGCGTCGAAAATTTGGCATCTTTTGACAACGCAAAAAATTTCGCGTTTTTTGACCTTCTTGGCTGAAAACACCAGTAAAAGGCGCGCGCCCGAAATTTTGCACACTCAAAAAATTTTCATCCGAGTCCATTTTTTCGTCCCAATCATCTCACCATGCATCAACAGGCACGAAAGCGTCGAAAATTTGGCATCTTTTGACAGTGTAAAAAATTTCGCGTTTTTTTACCTTCTTGGCTGAAAACACCAGTAAAAGGCGCGCGCACGAAATTTCGTACACCCTAAAAATTTTCATCCGAGTCCATTTTTTCATCCCAATCATCTCACCACGCATCAACAGGCACGAAAGCGTAAAAAATTTGGCATCTTTTGACAGCGTAATAAATTTCACGTTTTATGACCTTCTTGGCTGAAAACAACAGTAAAAGGGGCGCGCGCGAAATTTCGCACACCCTAAAAATTTTCATCCGAGTCCATTTTTTCATCCCAATCATCTCGCCACGCATCAACAGGCACGAAAGCGTCGAAAATTTGGCATCTTTTGACGGTGTAAAAAATTTCGCGTTTTTTGACCTTCTTGGCTGAAAACACCAGTAAAAGGCGCTCGCGCGAAATTTCGCACCCCCGGAAAATTTCGTTCCGAGACATATTTTCGTCCCAATCATCTCACCATGCATCAACAGGCACGAAAGCGTCGAAAATTTGGCATCTTTTGACAGCGTAAAAAATTTTGCGTTTTTTGACCTTCTTGGCTGAAAACACCAGTAAAAGGCGCTCGCGCGAAATTTCGCACCCCCGGAAAATTTCGTTCCGAGACATATTTTCGTCCCAATCATCTCACCATGCATCAACAGGAACGAAAGCGTCGAAAATTTGGCATCTTTTGACAGCGCAAAAAATTTCGCATTTTTTGACCTTCTTGGCTGAAAACACCAGTAAATGGCGCGCGCACGAAATTTCGTACACCCTAAAAATTTCATCCGAGTCCATTTTTTCATCCCAACCATCTCACCACGCATCAACAGGCACGAAAGCGTAAAAAATTTGGCATCTTTTGACAACACAAAAAATTTCGCATTTTTTGACCTTCTTGGCTGAAAACACCAGTAAAAGGCGCGCGCGCGAAATTTCGCAGACCCTAAAAATTTTCATCCGAGTCCATTTTTTCGTCCCAATCATCTCATCATGCATCAACAGGAACGATAGCGACGAAAATTTGGCATCTTTTGACAGCGTAATAAATTTCGCATTTTTTGACCTTCTTGGCTGAAAACACCAGTAAAAGGCGCGCGCGCGAAATTTCGCACACCCTAAAAATTTTCATCCGAGTCCATTTTTTCATCCCAATCATCTAACCACGCATCAACAGGCACGAAAGCGTCGAAAATTTGGCATCTTTTGACAGCGTAAAAAATTTCACGTTTTTTGACCTTCTTGGCTGAAAACACCAGTAAAAGGTGCGCGCGCGAAATTTTGCACCAAAGAAAAATTTCGTTCCGAGTCCATTTTTTCGTCCCAATCATCTCACCATGCATCAGCAAGCATGAAAGCGTCGAAAATTTGGTATCTTTTGACGACGCAAAAAATTTCGCGTTTTTTGACCTTCTTGGCTGAAAACACCAGTAAAAGGCGCGCGCCCGAAATTTCGCACACTCGAAAAATTTTCATCCGAGTCCATTTTTTCGTCCCAATCATCTCACCATGCATCAACAGGCACGAAAGCATAAAAAATTTGGCATCTTTTGACAGCGTAAAAAATTTTGCGTTTTCTGACCTTCTTGGCTTAAAACACTAGTAAAAGGCGCGCGCGCGAAATTTTGCACCCCCGGAAAATTTCATTCCGAGTCTATATTTTCGTCCCAATCATCTCACCATGCATCAATAGGAATGAAAGCGTCGAAAATTTGGCATCTTTTGACAACGCAAAAAATTTTGCATTTTTTGACCTTCTTGGCTGAAAACACCCGAAAATGGCGCGCGCACGAAATTTCGTACACCCTAAAAATTTTCATCCGAGTCCATTTTTTCATCCCAATCATCTCACCACACATCAACAGGCACGAAAGCGTCGAAAATTTGGCATCTTTTGACAGCGTAAAAAATTTCGCGTTTTTTGACCTTCTTGGCTGAAAACACCAGTAAAAGGCGCGCGCGCGAAATTTCGCACCACCGGAAAATTTTGTTCCGAGTCCATTTTTTCATCCCAATCATCTCACCATGCATCAACAGGAATGAAAGCGTCAAAAATTTGGCATCTTTTGACAGCGTAAAAATTTTCACGTTTTTTGACCTTCTCGGCTGAAAACACCAGTAAAAGGCGCGCGCGCGAAATTTCGTTCCACCGGAAAATTTCGTTCCGAGTCCATTTTTTCGTCCCAATCATCTCATCATGCATCAACAGGAACGAAAGCGTCGAAAATTTGGCATCTTTTGACAACGCAAAAAATTTCGCATTTTTTGACCTTCTTGGCTGAAAACACCAGTAAAAGGCGCGCGCGCGAAATTTCGCACCACCGGAAAATTTTGTTCCGAGTCCATTTTTTCGTCCCAATCATCTCACCATGCATCAACAGGCATGAAAGCGTAAAAAATTTGGCATCTTTTGACAACACAAAAAATTTCGCATTTTTTGACCTTCTTGGCTGAAAACAACAGTAAAAGGCGCGCGCGCGAAATTTCGCACACCCAAAAAATTTTCATCCGAGTCCATTTTTTCGTCCCAATCATCTCACCACGCATCAACAGGAACGAAAGCGACGAAAATTTGGCATCTTTTGACAGCGTAATAAATTTCGCATTTTTTTACCTTCTTGGCTGGAAACACCAGTAAAAGGCGCGCGCCCGAAATTTCGCACACTCGAAAAATTTTCATCCGAGTCCATTTTTTCGTCCCAATCATCTCACCATGCATCAACAGGCACGAAAGCGTCAAAAATTTGGCATCTTTTGACAGCGTAAAAATTTTTGCGTTTTTTTGACCTTCTTGGCTGAAAACACCAGTAAAAGGCACGCGCGCGAAATTTCGCACCCCCGGAAAATTTCGTTCCGAGTCCATATTTTCGTCCCAATCATCTCACCATGCATCAACAGGCACGAAAGCGTCGAAAATTTGGCATCTTTTGACAGCGCAAAAAATTTCGCATTTTTTGAACTTCTTGGCTGAAAACACCAGAAAATGGCGCGCGCACGAAATTTCGTACACCCTAAAAATTTTCATCCGAGTCCATTTTTTCATCCCAATCATCTCACCACGCATCAACAGGCACGAAAGCGTCGAAAATTTTGCATATTTTGACAGCGTAAAAAATTTCGCGTTTTTTGACCTTCTTGGCTGAAAACACCAGTGAAAGGCGCGCGCGCGAAATTTCGCACACCCTAAAAATTTTCATCCGAGTCCATTTTTTCATCCCAATCATCTCACCACGCATCAACAGGCACGAAAGCGTCGAAAATTTGGCATCTTTTGACAGCGTAAAAAATTTTGCGTTTTTTGACCTTCTTGGCTGAAAACATCAGTAAAAGGCGCGCGCTCGAAATTTCGCACCACCGGAAAATTTTGTTCCGAGTCCATTTTTTCATCCCAATCATCTCACCATGCATCAACAGGAACGAAAGCGTCGAAAATTTGGCATCTTTTGACAACGCAAAAAATTTCGCGTTTTTTGACCTTCTTGGCTGAAAACACCAGTAAAAGGCGCGCGCCCGAAATTTTGCACACTCAAAAAATTTTCATCCGAGTCCATTTTTTCGTCCCAATCATCTCACCATGCATCAACAGGCACGAAAGCGTCGAAAATTTGGCATCTTTTGACAGTGTAAAAAATTTCGCGTTTTTTTACCTTCTTGGCTGAAAACACCAGTAAAAGGCGCGCGCACGAAATTTCGTACACCCTAAAAATTTTCATCCGAGTCCATTTTTTCATCCCAATCATCTCACCACGCATCAACAGGCACGAAAGCGTAAAAAATTTGGCATCTTTTGACAGCGTAATAAATTTCACGTTTTATGACCTTCTTGGCTGAAAACAACAGTAAAAGGGGCGCGCGCGAAATTTCGCACACCCTAAAAATTTTCATCCGAGTCCATTTTTTCATCCCAATCATCTCGCCACGCATCAACAGGCACGAAAGCGTCGAAAATTTGGCATCTTTTGACGGTGTAAAAAATTTCGCGTTTTTTGACCTTCTTGGCTGAAAACACCAGTAAAAGGCGCTCGCGCGAAATTTCGCACCCCCGGAAAATTTCGTTCCGAGACATATTTTCGTCCCAATCATCTCACCATGCATCAACAGGCACGAAAGCGTCGAAAATTTGGCATCTTTTGACAGCGTAAAAAATTTTGCGTTTTTTGACCTTCTTGGCTGAAAACACCAGTAAAAGGCGCTCGCGCGAAATTTCGCACCCCCGGAAAATTTCGTTCCGAGACATATTTTCGTCCCAATCATCTCACCATGCATCAACAGGAACGAAAGCGTCGAAAATTTGGCATCTTTTGACAGCGCAAAAAATTTCGCATTTTTTGACCTTCTTGGCTGAAAACACCAGTAAATGGCGCGCGCACGAAATTTCGTACACCCTAAAAATTTCATCCGAGTCCATTTTTTCATCCCAACCATCTCACCACGCATCAACAGGCACGAAAGCGTAAAAAATTTGGCATCTTTTGACAACACAAAAAATTTCGCATTTTTTGACCTTCTTGGCTGAAAACACCAGTAAAAGGCGCGCGCGCGAAATTTCGCAGACCCTAAAAATTTTCATCCGAGTCCATTTTTTCGTCCCAATCATCTCATCATGCATCAACAGGAACGATAGCGACGAAAATTTGGCATCTTTTGACAGCGTAATAAATTTCGCATTTTTTGACCTTCTTGGCTGAAAACACCAGTAAAAGGCGCGCGCGCGAAATTTCGCACACCCTAAAAATTTTCATCCGAGTCCATTTTTTCATCCCAATCATCTAACCACGCATCAACAGGCACGAAAGCGTCGAAAATTTGGCATCTTTTGACAGCGTAAAAAATTTCACGTTTTTTGACCTTCTTGGCTGAAAACACCAGTAAAAGGTGCGCGCGCGAAATTTTGCACCAAAGAAAAATTTCGTTCCGAGTCCATTTTTTCGTCCCAATCATCTCACCATGCATCAGCAAGCATGAAAGCGTCGAAAATTTGGTATCTTTTGACGACGCAAAAAATTTCGCGTTTTTTGACCTTCTTGGCTGAAAACACCAGTAAAAGGCGCGCGCCCGAAATTTCGCACACTCGAAAAATTTTCATCCGAGTCCATTTTTTCGTCCCAATCATCTCACCATGCATCAACAGGCACGAAAGCATAAAAAATTTGGCATCTTTTGACAGCGTAAAAAATTTTGCGTTTTCTGACCTTCTTGGCTCAAAACACTAGTAAAAGGCGCGCGCGCGAAATTTTGCACCCCCGGAAAATTTCATTCCGAGTCTATATTTTCGTCCCAATCATCTCACCATGCATCAATAGGAATGAAAGCGTCGAAAATTTGGCATCTTTTGACAACGCAAAAAATTTTGCATTTTTTGACCTTCTTGGCTGAAAACACCAGAAAATGGCGCGCGCACGAAATTTCGTACACCCTAAAAATTTTCATCCGAGTCCATTTTTTCATCCCAATCATCTCACCACACATCAACAGGCACGAAAGCGTCGAAAATTTGGCATCTTTTGACAGCGTAAAAAATTTCGCGTTTTTTGACCTTCTTGGCTGAAAACACCAGTAAAAGGCGCGCGCGCGAAATTTGCACCACCGGAAAATTTTGTTCCGAGTCCATTTTTTCATCCCAATCATCTCACCATGCATCAACAGAATGAAAGCGTCAAAAATTTGGCATCTTTTGACAGCGTAAAAATTTTCACGTTTTTTGACCTTCTCGGCTGAAAACACCAGTAAAAGGCGCGCGCAGCGAAATTTCGTTCCACCGGAAAATTTCGTTCCGAGTCCATTTTTTCGTCCCAATCATCTCACCATGCATCAACAGGAACGAAAGCGTCGAAAATTTGGCATCTTTTGACAACGCAAAAAATTTCGCATTTTTTGACCTTCTTGGCTGAAAACACCAGTAAAAGGCGCGCGCTGCGAAATTTCGCACCACCGGAAAATTTTGTTCCGAGTCCATTTTTTCGTCCCAATCATCTCACCATGCATCAACAGGCATGAAAGCGTAAAAAATTTGGCATCTTTTGACAACACAAAAAATTTCGCATTTTTTGACCTTCTTGGCTGAAAACAACAGTAAAAGGCGCGCGCGCGAAATTTCGCACACCCAAAAAATTTTCATCCGAGTCCATTTTTTCGTCCCAATCATCTCACCACGCATCAACAGGAACGAAAGCGACGAAAATTTGGCATCTTTTGACAGCGTAATAAATTTCGCATTTTTTTACCTTCTTGGCTGGAAACACCAGTAAAAGGCGCGCGCCCGAAATTTCGCACACTCGAAAAATTTTCATCCGAGTCCATTTTTTCGTCCCAATCATCTCACCATGCATCAACAGGCACGAAAGCGTCAAAAATTTGGCATCTTTTGACAGCGTAAAAATTTTTGCGTTTTTTTGACCTTCTTGGCTGAAAACACCAGTAAAAGGCGCGCGCGGCGAAATTTCGCACCCCCGGAAAATTTCGTTCCGAGTCCATATTTTCGTCCCAATCATCTCACCATGCATCAACTGGCACGAAAGCGTCGAAAATTTGGCATCTTTTGACAGCGCAAAAAATTTCGCATTTTTTGAACTTCTTGGCTGAAAACACCAGAAAATGGCGCGCGCACGAAATTTCGTACACCCTAAAAATTTTCATCCGAGTCCATTTTTTCATCCCAATCATCTCACCACGCATCAACAGGCACGAAAGCGTCGAAAATTTTGCATATTTTGACAGCGTAAAAAATTTCGCGTTTTTTGACCTTCTTGGCTGAAAACACCAGTGAAAGGCGCGCGCGCGAAATTTCGCACACCCTAAAAATTTTCATCCGAGTCCATTTTTTCATCCCAATCATCTCACCACGCATCAACAGGCACGAAAGCGTCGAAAATTTGGCATCTTTTGACAGCGTAAAAAATTTTGCGTTTTTTTGACCTTCTTGGCTGAAAACATCAGTAAAAGGCGCGCGCTCGAAATTTCGCACCACCGGAAAATTTTGTTCCGAGTCCATTTTTCATCCCAATCATCTCACCATGCATCAACAGAACGAAAGCGTCGAAAATTTGGCATCTTTTGACAACGCAAAAAATTTCGCGTTTTTTGACCTTCTTGGCTGAAAACACCAGTAAAAGGCGCGCGCCCGAAATTTTGCACACTCAAAAAATTTTCATCCGAGTCCATTTTTTCGTCCCAATCATCTCACCATGCATCAACAGGCACGAAAGCGTCGAAAATTTGGCATCTTTTGACAGTGTAAAAAATTCGCGTTTTTTTACCTTCTTGGCTGAAAACACCAGTAAAAGGCGCGCGCACGAAATTTCGTACACCCTAAAAATTTTCATCCGAGTCCATTTTTTTCATCCCAATCATCTCACCACGCATCAACAGGCACGAAAGCGTAAAAAATTTGGCATCTTTTGACAGCGTAATAAATTTCACGTTTTATGACCTTCTTGGCTGAAAACAACAGTAAAAGGGGCGCGCGCGAAATTTCGCACACCCTAAAAATTTTCATCCGAGTCCATTTTTTCATCCCAATCATCTCGCCACGCATCAACAGGCACGAAAGCGTCGAAAATTTGGCATCTTTTGACGGTGTAAAAAATTTCGCGTTTTTTGACCTTCTTGGCTGAAAACACCAGTAAAAGGCGCTCGCCGCGAAATTTCGCACCCCCGGAAAATTTCGTTCCGAGACATATTTTCGTCCCAATCATCTCACCATGCATCAACAGGCACGAAAGCGTCGAAAATTTGGCATCTTTTGACAGCGTAAAAAATTTTGCGTTTTTTTGACCTTCTTGGCTGAAAACACCAGTAAAAGGCGCTCGCGCGAAATTTCGCACCCCCGGAAAATTTCGTTCCGAGACATATTTTCGTCCCAATCATCTCACCATGCATCAACAGGAACGAAAGCGTCGAAAATTTGGCATCTTTTGACAGCGCAAAAATTTCGCATTTTTTGACCTTCTTGGCTGAAAACACCAGTAAATGGCGCGCGCACGAAATTTCGTACACCCTAAAAATTTCATCCGAGTCCATTTTTTCATCCCAACCATCTCACCACGCATCAACAGGCACGAAAGCGTAAAAAATTTGGCATCTTTTGACAACACAAAAAATTTCGCATTTTTTGACCTTCTTGGCTGAAAACACAGTAAAAGGCGCGCAGCGGCGAAATTTCGCAGACCCTAAAAATTTTCATCCGAGTCCATTTTTTCGTCCCAATCATCTCATCATGCATCAACAGGAACGATAGCGACGAAAATTTGGCATCTTTTGACAGCGTAATAAATTTCGCATTTTTTGACCTTCTTGGCTGAAAACACCAGTAAAAGGCGCGCAGCGCGAAATTTCGCACACCCTAAAAATTTTCATCCGAGTCCATTTTTTCATCCCAATCATCTAACCACGCATCAACAGGCACGAAAGCGTCGAAAATTTGGCATCTTTTGACAGCGTAAAAAATTTCACGTTTTTTGACCTTCTTGGCTGAAAACACCAGTAAAAGGTGCGCGCGCGAAATTTTGCACCAAAGAAAAATTTCGTTCCGAGTCATTTTTTCGTCCCAATCATCTCACCATGCATCAGCAAGCATGAAAGCGTCGAAAATTTGGTATCTTTTGACGACGCAAAAAATTTCGCGTTTTTTGACCTTCTTGGCTGAAAACACCAGTAAAAGGCGCGCGCCCCGAAATTTCGCACACTCGAAAAATTTTCATCCGAGTCCATTTTTTCG
Source organism: Pontederia crassipes (assembly GCA_030549335.1). Taxonomy (NCBI): domain Eukaryota; kingdom Viridiplantae; phylum Streptophyta; class Magnoliopsida; order Commelinales; family Pontederiaceae; genus Pontederia; species Pontederia crassipes. Next base: position 8,774,382 of record JAUKPH010000020.1, on the reverse strand, counting down.
TCCCAATCATCTCACCATGCATCAACAGGCACGAAAGCATAAAAAATTTGGCATCTTTTGACAGCGTAAAAAATTTTGCGTTTTCTGACCTTCTTGGCTGAAAACACTAGTAAAAGGCGCGCGCGGCGAAATTTTGCACCCCCGGAAAATTTCATTCCGAGTCTATATTTTCGTCCCAATCATCTCACCATGCATCAATAGGAATGAAAGCGTCGAAAATTTGGCATCTTTTGACAACGCAAAAAATTTTGCATTTTTTGACCTTCTTGGCTGAAAACACCAGAAAATGGCGCGCGCACGAAATTTCGTACACCTAAAAATTTTCATCCGAGTCCATTTTTTCATCCCAATCATCTCACCACACATCAACAGGCACGAAAGCGTCGAAAATTTGGCATCTTTTGACAGCGTAAAAAATTTCGCGTTTTTTGACCTTCTTGGCTGAAAACACCAGTAAAAGGCGCGCGCGCGAAATTTCGCACCACCGGAAAATTTTGTTCGAGTCCATTTTTTCATCCCAATCATCTCACCATGCATCAACAGGAATGAAAGCGTCAAAAATTTGGCATCTTTTGACAGCGTAAAAATTTTCACGTTTTTTGACCTTCTCGGCTGAAAACACCAGTAAAAGGCGCGCAGCGCGAAATTTCGTTCCACCGGAAAATTTCGTTCCGAGTCCATTTTTTCGTCCCAATCATCTCACCATGCATCAACAGGAACGAAAGCGTCGAAAATTTGGCATCTTTTGACAACGCAAAAAATTTCGCATTTTTTGACCTTCTTGGCTGAAAACACCAGTAAAAGGCGCGCGCGCGAAATTTCGCACCACCGGAAAATTTTGTTCCGAGTCCATTTTTTCGTCCCAATCATCTCACCATGCATCAACAGGCATGAAAGCGTAAAAAATTTGGCATCTTTTGACAACACAAAAAATTTCGCATTTTTTGACCTTCTTGGCTGAAAACAACAGTAAAAGGCGCGCGCGCGAAATTTCGCACACCCAAAAAATTTTCATCCGAGTCCATTTTTTCGTCCCAATCATCTCACCACGCATCAACAGGAACGAAAGCGACGAAAATTTGGCATCTTTTGACAGCGTAATAAATTTCGCATTTTTTTACCTTCTTGGCTGGAAACACCAGTAAAAGGCGCGCGCCCGAAATTTCGCACACTCGAAAAATTTTCATCCGAGTCCATTTTTTCGTCCCAATCATCTCACCATGCATCAACAGGCACGAAAGCGTCAAAAATTTGGCATCTTTTGACAGCGTAAAAATTTTTGCGTTTTTTTGACCCTTCTTGGCTGAAAACACCAGTAAAAGGCGCGCGCTAGCGAAATTTCGCACCCCCGGAAAATTTCGTTCCGAGTCCATATTTTCGTCCCAATCATCTCACCATGCATCAACTGGCACGAAAGCGTCGAAAATTTGCATCTTTTGACAGCGCAAAAAATTTCGCATTTTTTGAACTTCTTGGCTGAAAACACCAGAAAATGGCGCGCGCACGAAATTTCGTACACCCTAAAAATTTTCATCCGAGTCCATTTTTTCATCCCAATCATCTCACCACGCATCAACAGGCACGAAAGCGTCGAAAATTTTGCATATTTTGACAGCGTAAAAAATTTCGCGTTTTTGACCTTCTTGGCTGAAAACACCAGTGAAAGGCGCGCGCGCGAAATTTCGCACACCCTAAAAATTTTCATCCGAGTCCATTTTTTCATCCCAATCATCTCACCACGCATCAACAGGCACGAAAGCGTCGAAAATTTGGCATCTTTTGACAGCGTAAAAAATTTTGCGTTTTTTGACCTTCTTGGCTGAAAACATCAGTAAAAGGCGCGCGCTCGAAATTTCGCACCACCGGAAAATTTTGTTCCGAGTCCATTTTTTCATCCCAATCATCTCACCATGCATCAACAGGAACGAAAGCGTCGAAAATTTGGCATCTTTTGACAACGCAAAAAATTTCGCGTTTTTTGACCTTCTTGGCTGAAAACACCAGTAAAAGGCGCGCGCCCGAAATTTTGCACACTCAAAAAATTTTCATCCGAGTCCATTTTTTCGTCCCAATCATCTCACCATGCATCAACAGGCACGAAAGCGTCGAAAATTTGGCATCTTTTGACAGTGTAAAAAATTCGCGTTTTTTTACCTTCTTGGCTGAAAACACCAGTAAAAGGCGCGCGCACGAAATTTCGTACACCCTAAAAATTTTCATCCGAGTCCATTTTTTCATCCAATCATCTCACCACGCATCAACAGGCACGAAAGCGTAAAAAATTTGGCATCTTTTGACAGCGTAATAAATTTCACGTTTTATGACCTTCTTGGCTGAAAACAACAGTAAAAGGGGCGCGCGCGAAATTTCGCACACCCTAAAAATTTTCATCCGAGTCCATTTTTTCATCCCAATCATCTCGCCACGCATCAACAGGCACGAAAGCGTCGAAAATTTGGCATCTTTTGACGGTGTAAAAAATTTCGCGTTTTTTGACCTTCTTGGCTGAAAACACCAGTAAAAGGCGCTCGCGCGAAATTTCGCACCCCCCGGAAAATTTCGTTCCGAGACATATTTCGTCCCAATCATCTCACCATGCATCAACAGGCACGAAAGCGTCGAAAATTTGGCATCTTTTGACAGCGTAAAAAATTTTGCGTTTTTTGACCTTCTTGGCTGAAAACACCAGTAAAAGGCGCTCGCGCGAAATTTCGCACCCCCGGAAAATTTCGTTCCGAGACATATTTTCGTCCCAATCATCTCACCATGCATCAACAGGAACGAAAGCGTCGAAAATTTGGCATCTTTTGACAGCGCAAAAAATTTCGCATTTTTGACCTTCTTGGCTGAAAACACCAGTTAAATGGCGCGCGCACGAAATTTCGTACACCCTAAAAATTTCATCCGAGTCCATTTTTTCATCCCAACCATCTCACCACGCATCAACAGGCACGAAAGCGTAAAAAATTGGCATCTTTTGACAACACAAAAAATTTCGCATTTTTTGACCTTCTTGGCTGAAAACACCAGTAAAAGGCGCGCGCGCGAAATTTCGCAGACCCTAAAAATTTTCATCCGAGTCCATTTTTTCGTCCCAATCATCTCATCATGCATCAACAGGAACGATAGCGACGAAAATTTGGCATCTTTTGACAGCGTAATAAATTTCGCATTTTTTGACCTTCTTGGCTGAAAACACCAGTAAAAGGCGCGCGCGCGAAATTTCGCACACCCTAAAAATTTTCATCCGAGTCCATTTTTTCATCCCAATCATCTAACCACGCATCAACAGGCACGAAAGCGTCGAAAATTTGGCATCTTTTGACAGCGTAAAAAATTTCACGTTTTTTGACCTTCTTGGCTGAAAACACCAGTAAAAGGTGCGCGCGCGAAATTTTGCACCAAAGAAAAATTTCGTTCCGAGTCCATTTTTTCGTCCCAATCATCTCACCATGCATCAGCAAGCATGAAAGCGTCGAAAATTTGGTATCTTTTGACGACGCAAAAAATTTCGCGTTTTTTGACCTTCTTGGCTGAAAACACCAGTAAAAGGCGCGCGCCCGAAATTTCGCACACTCGAAAAATTTTCATCCGAGTCCATTTTTTCGTCCCAATCATCTCACCATGCATCAACAGGCACGAAAGCATAAAAAATTTGGCATCTTTTGACAGCGTAAAAATTTTGCGTTTTCTGACCTTCTTGGCTGAAAACACTAGTAAAAGGCGCGCGCTGCGAAATTTTGCACCCCCGGAAAATTTCATTCCGAGTCTATATTTTCGTCCCAATCATCTCACCATGCATCAATAGGAATGAAAGCGTCGAAAATTTGGCATCTTTTGACAACGCAAAAAATTTTGCATTTTTTGACCTTCTTGGCTGAAAACACCAGAAAATGGCGCGCGCACGAAATTTCGTACACCCTAAAAATTTTCATCCGAGTCCATTTTTTCATCCCAATCATCTCACCACACATCAACAGGCACGAAAGCGTCGAAAATTTGGCATCTTTTGACAGCGTAAAAAATTTCGCGTTTTTTGACCTTCTTGGCTGAAAACACCAGTAAAAGGCGCGCGCAGCGAAATTTCGCACCACCGGAAAATTTTGTTCCGAGTCCATTTTTTCATCCCAATCATCTCACCATGCATCAACAGGAATGAAAGCGTCAAAAATTTGGCATCTTTTGACAGCGTAAAAATTTTCACGTTTTTTGACCTTCTCGGCTGAAAACACCAGTAAAAGGCGCGCGCGCGAAATTTCGTTCCACCGGAAAATTTCGTTCCGAGTCCATTTTTTCGTCCCAATCATCTCACCATGCATCAACAGGAACGAAAGCGTCGAAAATTTGGCATCTTTTGACAACGCAAAAAATTTCGCATTTTTTGACCTTCTTGGCTGAAAACACCAGTAAGAGGCGCGCGCTGCGAAATTTCGCACCACCGGAAAATTTTGTTCCGAGTCCATTTTTTCGTCCCAATCATCTCACCATGCATCAACAGGCATGAAAGCGTAAAAAATTTGGCATCTTTTGACAACACAAAAAATTTCGCATTTTTTGACCTTCTTGGCTGAAAACAACAGTAAAAGGCGCGCGCTGCGAAATTTCGCACACCCAAAAAATTTTCATCCGAGTCCATTTTTTCGTCCCAATCATCTCACCACGCATCAACAGGAACGAAAGCGACGAAAATTTGGCATCTTTTGACAGCGTAATAAATTTCGCATTTTTTTATCTTCTTGGCTGGAAACACCAGTAAAAGGCGCGCGCCCGAAATTTCGCACACTCGAAAAATTTTCATCCGAGTCCATTTTTTCGTCCCAATCATCTCACCATGCATCAACAGGCACGAAAGCGTCAAAAATTTGGCATCTTTTGACAGCGTAAAAATTTTTGCGTTTTTTTGACCTTCTTGGCTGAAAACACCAGTAAAAGGCGCGCGCGGCGAAATTTCGCACCCCCGGAAAATTTCGTTCCGAGTCCATATTTTCGTCCCAATCATCTCACCATGCATCAACTGCACGAAAGCGTCGAAAATTTGGCATCTTTTGACAGCGCAAAAAATTTCGCATTTTTTGAACTTCTTGGCTGAAAACACCAGAAAATGGCGCGCGCACGAAATTTCGTACACCCTAAAAATTTTCATCCGAGTCCATTTTTTCATCCCAATCATCTCACCACGCATCAACAGGCACGAAAGCGTCGAAAATTTTGCATATTTTGACAGCGTAAAAAATTTCGCGTTTTTTGACCTTCTTGGCTGAAAACACCAGTGAAAGGCGCGCGCGCGAAATTTCGCACACCCTAAAAATTTTCATCCGAGTCCATTTTTTCATCCCAATCATCTCACCACGCATCAACAGGCACGAAAGCGTCGAAAATTTGGCATCTTTTGACAGCGTAAAAAATTTTGCGTTTTTTGACCTTCTTGGCTGAAAACATCAGTAAAAGGCGCGCGCTCGAAATTTCGCACCACCGGAAAATTTTGTTCCGAGTCCATTTTTTCATCCCAATCATCTCACCATGCATCAACAGGAACGAAAGCGTCGAAAATTTGGCATCTTTTGACAACGCAAAAAATTTCGCGTTTTTTGACCTTCTTGGCTGAAAACACCAGTAAAAGGCGCGCGCCCGAAATTTTGCACACTCAAAAAATTTTCATCCGAGTCCATTTTTTCGTCCCAATCATCTCACCATGCATCACAGGCACGAAAGCGTCGAAAATTTGGCATCTTTTGACAGTGTAAAAAATTTCGCGTTTTTTTACCTTCTTGGCTGAAAACACCAGTAAAAGGCGCGCGCACGAAATTTCGTACACCCTAAAAATTTTCATCCGAGTCCATTTTTTCATCCCAATCATCTCACCACGCATCAACAGGCACGAAAGCGTAAAAAATTTGGCATCTTTTGACAGCGTAATAAATTCACGTTTTATGACCTTCTTGGCTGAAAACAACAGTAAAAGGGGCGCGCGCGAAATTTCGCACACCCTAAAAATTTTCATCCGAGTCCATTTTTTCATCCCAATCATCTCGCCACGCATCAACAGGCACGAAAGCGTCGAAAATTTGGCATCTTTTGACGGTGTAAAAAATTTCGCGTTTTTTGACCTTCTTGGCTGAAAACACCAGTAAAAGGCGCTCGCGCGAAATTTCGCACCCCCGGAAAATTTCGTTCCGAGACATATTTTCGTCCCAATCATCTCACCATGCATCAACAGGCACGAAAGCGTCGAAAATTTGGCATCTTTTGACAGCGTAAAAAATTTTGCGTTTTTTGACCTTCTTGGCTGAAAACACCAGTAAAAGGCGCTCGCGCGAAATTTCGCACCCCCGGAAAATTTCGTTCCGAGACATATTTTCGTCCCAATCATCTCACCATGCATCAACAGGAACGAAAGCGTCGAAAATTTGGCATCTTTTGACAGCGCAAAAAATTTCGCATTTTTTGACCTTCTTGGCTGAAAACACCAGTAAATGGCGCGCGCACGAAATTTCGTACACCCTAAAAATTTCATCCGAGTCCATTTTTTCATCCCAACCATCTCACCACGCATCAACAGGCACGAAAGCGTCAAAAATTTTGCATATTTTGACAGCGTAAAAAATTTCGCGTTTTTTGACCTTCTTGGCTGATAACACCAGTAAAAGGCGAGCGCGCAAAATTTCGCACACCCTAAAAATTTTCATCCGAGTCCATTTTTTCATCCCAATCATCTCACCACGCATCAACAGGCACGAAAGCGTCGAAAATTTGGCATCTTTTGACAGCGTAAAAAATTTTGCGTTTTTTGACCTTCTTGGCTGAAAACATCAGTAAAAGGCGCGCGCTCGAAATTTCGCACCACCGGAAAATTTTGTTCCGAGTCCATTTTTTCATCCCAATCATCTCACCATGCATCAACAGGAACGAAAGCGTCGAAAATTTGGCATCTTTTGACAACGCAAAAAATTTCGCGTTTTTTGACCTTCTTGGCTGAAAACACCAGTAAAAGGCGCGCGCCCGAAATTTTGCACACTCAAAAAATTTTCATCCGAGTCCATTTTTTCGTCCCAATCATCTCACCATGCATCAACAGGCACGAAAGCGTCGAAAATTTGGCATCTTTTGACAGTGTAAAAAATTTCGCGTTTTTTTACCTTCTTGGCTGAAAACACCAGTAAAAGGCGCGCGCACGAAATTTCGTACACCCTAAAAATTTTCATCCGAGTCCATTTTTTCATCCCAATCATCTCACCACGCATCAACAGGCACGAAAGCGTAAAAAATTTGGCATCTTTTGACAGCGTAATAAATTTCACGTTTTATGACCTTCTTGGCTGAAAACAACAGTAAAAGGGGCGCGCGCGAAATTTCGCACACCCTAAAAATTTTCATCCGAGTCCATTTTTTCATCCCAATCATCTCGCCACGCATCAACAGGCACGAAAGCGTCGAAAATTTGGCATCTTTTGACGGTGTAAAAAATTTCGCGTTTTTTGACCTTCTTGGCTGAAAACACCAGTAAAAGGCGCTCGCGCGAAATTTCGCACCCCCGGAAAATTTCGTTCCGAGACATATTTTCGTCCCAATCATCTCACCATGCATCAACAGGCACGAAAGCGTCGAAAATTTGGCATCTTTTGACAGCGTAAAAAATTTTGCGTTTTTTGACCTTCTTGGCTGAAAACACCAGTAAAAGGCGCTCGCGCGAAATTTCGCACCCCCGGAAAATTTCGTTCCGAGACATATTTTCGTCCCAATCATCTCACCATGCATCAACAGGAACGAAAGCGTCGAAAATTTGGCATCTTTTGACAGCGCAAAAAATTTCGCATTTTTTGACCTTCTTGGCTGAAAACACCAGTAAATGGCGCGCGCACGAAATTTCGTACACCCTAAAAATTTCATCCGAGTCCATTTTTTCATCCCAACCATCTCACCACGCATCAACAGGCACGAAAGCGTCAAAAATTTTGCATATTTTGACAGCGTAAAAAATTTCGCGTTTTTTGACCTTCTTGGCTGAAAACACCAGTAAAAGGCGAGCGCGCAAAATTTCGCACACCCTAAAAATTTTCATCCGAGTCCATTTTTTCATCCCAATCATCTCACCACGCATCAACAGGCACGAAAGCGTCGAAAATTTTGCATATTTTGACAGCGTAAAAAATTTCGCGTTTTTTGACCTTCTTGGCTGAAAACAACAGTAAAAGGCGCGCGCGCGAAATTTCGCACACCCTAAAAATTTTCATCCGAGTCCATTTTTTCATCCCAATCATCTCACCACGCATCAACAGGCACGAAAGCGTCGAAAATTTGGCATCTTTTGACAGCGTAAAAAATTTCGCGTTTTTTGACCTTCTTGGCTGAAAACATCAGTAAAAGGCGCGCGCTGCGAAATTTCGCACCACCGAAAAATTTTGTTCCGAGTCCATTTTTTCGTCCCAATCATCTCACCATGCATCAACAGGAACGAAAGCGTCGAAAATTTGGCATCTTTTGACAACGCAAAAAATTTCGCATTTTTTGACCTTCTTGGCTGAAAACACCAGTAAAAGGCGCGCGCCCCGAAATTTCGCACACTCAAAAAATTTTCATCCGAGTCCATTTTTTCGTCCCAATCAGCTCACCATGCATCAACAGGCAAAAAAGCGTCGAAAATTTGGCATCTTTAGACAGTGTAAAAAATTTCGCGTTTTTTGACCTTCTTGGCTGAAAACACCAGTAAAAGGCGCGCGGACGAAATTTCGTACACCCTAAAAATTTTCATCCGAGTCCATTTTTTCATCCCAATCATCTCACCACGCATCAACAGGCACGAAAGCGTCAAAAATTTGGCATCTTTTGACAGCGTAATAAATTTCACGTTTTATGACCTTCTTGGCTGAAAACAACAGTAAAAGGGGCGCGCGCGAAATTTCGCACACCCTAAAAATTTTCATCCGAGTCCATTTTTTCATCCCAATCATCTCACCACGCATCAACAGGCACGAAAGCGTCGAAAATTTGGCATCTTTTGAATGTGTAAAAAATTTCGCGTTTTTTGACCTTCTTGGCTGAAAACACCAGTAAAAGGCGCGCGCGCAAAATTTCATACCACCGGAAAATTTCGTTCCGAGTCCATTTTTTCTTCCCAATCATCTCACCATGCATCAACAAGCACGAAAGCGTCGAAAATTTGGCATCTTTTGACAACGCAAAAAATTTCGCATTTTTTGACCTTCTTGGCTGAAAACACCAGTAAAAGGCGCGCGCCCGAAATTTCGCACACTCGAAAAATTTTCATCCGAGTCCATTTTTTCGTCCCAATCATCTCACCATGCATAAATAGGCACGAAAGCGTAAAAAATTTGGCATCTTTTGACAGCGGAAAAAATTTTGCATTTTTTGACCTTCTTGGCTGAAAACACCAGTAAAAGGCGCGCGCAGCGAAATTTCGCACCCCCGGAAAATTTCGTTCCGAGTCCATATTTTCGTCCCAATCATCTCACCATGCATCAACAGGAACGAAAGCGTCGAAAATTTGGCATCTTTTGACAACACAAAAAATTTCGCATTTTTTGACCTTCTTGGCTGAAAACACCAGTAAAAGGCGCGCGCGCGAAATTTCGCACACTCTAAAAATTTTCATCCGAGTCCATTTTTTCATCCCAATCATCTCACCACGCATCAACAGGCACGAAAGTGTCGAAAAATTTGCATATTTGACAGCGTAAAAAATTTCGCGTTTTTTTACCTTCTTGGCTGAAAACACCAGTAAAAGGCGCGCGCGCGAAATTTCGCACACCCTAAAAATTTTCATCCGAGTCCATTTTTTCATCCCATTCATCTCACCACGCATCAACAGGCACGAAAGCGTCAAAAATTTTGCATATTTTGACAGCGTAAAAAATTTCGCGTTTTTTAACCTTCTTGGCTGAAAACACCAGTAAAAGGCGCGCGCGCGAAATTTCGCACACCCTAAAAATTTTCATCCGAGTCCATTTTTCATCCCAATCATCTCACCACGCATCAACAGGCACGAAAGCGTCGAAAATTTGGCATCTTTTGACAGCGTAAAAAATTTCGCGTTTTTTGACCTTCTTGGCTGAAAACACCAGTAAAAGGCGCGCGCGCGAAATTTTGTTTCACCGGAAAATTTCGTTCCGAGTCCATTTTTTCGTCCCAATCATCTCACCATGCATCAACAGGAACGAAAGCGTCGAAAATTTGGCATCTTTTGACAACGCAAAAAATTTCGCGTTTTTTGACCTTCTTAGCTGAAAACACTAGTAAAAGGCGCGCGCCCGAAATTTCGCACACTCAAAAAATTTCATCCGAGTCCATTTTTTCGTCCCAATCATCTCACCATGAATCAACAGGCACGAAAGCGTCGAAAATTTGGCATCTTTTGACAGCGTAAAAAATTTTGCATTTTTTGACCTTCTTGGCTGAAAACACCTGTAAAAGGCGTGCGAGTGAAATTTCGAACGCCCGAAAAATTTCGTTCCGAGTCCATTTTTTCGTACCAATCATCTCACCATGCATCAACAGACACGAAAGCATCGAAAATTTGGCATCTTTTGACAGCGCAAAAATTTTCGCGTTTTTTGACCTTCTTGGCTGAAAACACCAGTAAAGGGCGCACGCACGAAATTTCGCACCCCCGGAAAAGTTTCATCCGAGTCTATTTTTTCATCCCAATCATCTCACATGCATCAACAGGCACGAAAGAGTCGAAAATTTGGCATCTTTTGACAGCGTAAAAAATTTCGCGTTTTTTTACCTTCTTGGCTGAAAACACTAGTAAAAGGCGCACGCGCGAAATTTCGCACCACCGGAAAATTTCGTTCCGAGTCCATTTTTTCGTCCCAATCATCTCACCATGCATCAACAGGCACGAAAGCGTAAAAAATTTGGCATCTTTTGACAACACAAAAAATTTCGCATTTTTTTACCTTCTTGGCTGAAAACACTAGTAAAAGGCTCGCGCGCGAAATTTCGCACACCCTAAAAATTTTCATCCGAGTCCATTTTTTCGTCCCAATCATCTCACCATGCATCAACAGGAACGATAGCGACGAAAATTTGGCATCTTTTGACAGCGTAATAAATTTCGCATTTTTTGACCTTCTTGGCTGAAAACACCAGTAAAAGGCGCGCGCGCGAAATTTCGCACACCCTAAAAATTTTCATCCGAGTCCATTTTTTCATCCCAATCATCTAACCACGCATCAACAGGCACGAAAGCGTCAAAAATTTGGCATCTTTTGACAGCGTAAAAAATTTCACATTTTTTGACCTTCTTGGCTGAAAACACCAGTAAAAGGCGCGCGCGCGAAATTTTGCACCACCGAAAAATTTCGTTCCGAGTCCATTTTTTCGTCCCAATCATCTCACCATGCATCAACAAGCATGAAAGCGTCGAAAATTTGGTATCTTTTGACAACGCAAAAAATTTCGCGTTTTTTGACCTTCTTGGCTGAAAACACCAGTAAAAGGCGCGCGTCCGAAATTTCGCACACTCGAAAAATTTTCATCCGAGTCCATTTTTTCGTCCCAATCATCTCACCATGCATCAACAGGCACGAAAGCATAAAAAATTTGGCATCTTTTGACAGCGTAAAAAATTTTGCGTTTTCTGACCTTCTTGGCTGAAAACACTAGTAAAAGGCGCGCGCGCGAAATTTTGCACCCCCGGAAAATTTCATTCCGAGTCCATATTTTCGTCCCAATCATCTCACCATGCATCAACAGGAATGAAAGCGTCGAAAATTTGGCATCTTTTGACAACGCAAAAAATTTTGCATTTTTTGACCTTCTTGGCTGAAAACACCCGAAAATGGCGCGCGCACGAAATTTCGTACACCCTAAAAATTTTCATCCGAGTCCATTTTTTCATCCCAATCATCTCACCACGCATCAACAGGCACGAAAGTGTCGAAAATTTTGTATATTTTGATAGCGTAAAAAATTTCGCATTTTTTGACCTTGTTGGCTGAAAACACCAGTAAAAGGCGCGCGCGCGAAATTTCGCACACCCTAAAAATTTTCATCCGAGTCCATTTTTTCATCCCAATCATCTCACCACGCATCAACAGGCACGAAAGCGTCGAAAATTTGGCATCTTTTGACAGCGTAAAAAATTTCGCGTTTTTTGACCTTCTTAGCTGAAAACACCAGTAAAAGGCGCGCGCGCGAAATTTCGCACCACCGGAAAATTTTGTTCCGAGTCCATTTTTTCATCCCAATCATCTCACCATGCATCAACAGGAACAAAAGCGTCGAAAATTTGGCATCTTTTGACAACGCAAAAAATTTCGCGTTTTTTGACCTTCTTGGCTGAAAACACCAGTAAAAGGCGCGCGCGCGAAATTTCGTTCCACCGGAAAATTTCGTTCCGAGTCCATTTTTTCATCCCAATCATCTCACCATGCATCAACAGGAATGAAAGCGTCGAAAATTTGGCATCTTTTGACAGCGTAAAAATTTTCACGTTTTTTGACCTTCTCGGCTGAAAACACCAGTAAAAGCTGCGCGCGCGAAATTTCGTTCCACCGGAAAATTTCGTTCCGAGTCCATTTTTTCGTCCCAATCTCTCACCATGCATCAACAGGAACAAAAGCGTCGAAAATTTGGCATCTTTTGACAACGCAAAAAATTTCGCGTTTTTTGACCTTCTTGGCTGAAAACACCAGTAAAAGGCGCGCGCGCGAAATTTCGTTCCACCGGAAAATTTCGTTCCGAGTCCATTTTTTCGTCCCAATCATCTCACCATGAATCAACAGGCACAAAAGCGTCGAAAATTTGGCATCTTTTGACAGCGTAAAAATTTTCACGTTTTTTGACCTTCTTGGCTGAAAACACCAGTAAAAGGCGCGCGCGCGAAATTTCGCACCACCGGAAAATTTTGTTCCGAGTCCATTTTTTCGTCCCAATCATCTCACCATGCATCAACAGGCACGAAAGCGTAAAAAATTTGGCATCTTTTGACAACACAAAAAATTTCGCATTTTTTGACCTTCTTGGCTGAAAACACCAGTAAAAGGCGCGCGCGCGAAATTTCGCACACCCTAAAAATTTTCATCCGAGTCCATTTTTTCGTCCCAATCATCTCACCACGCATCAACAGGAACGAAAGCGACGAAAATTTGGCATCTTTTGACAGCGTAATAAATTTCGCATTTTTTGACCTTCTTGGCTGGAAACACCAGTAAAAGGCGCGCGCCCGAAATTTCGCACACTCGAAAAATTTTCATCCGAGTCCATTTTTTCGTCCCAATCATCTCACCATGCATCAACAGGCACGAAAGCGTAAAAAATTTGGCATCTTTTGACAGCGTAAAAATTTTTGCGTTTTTTTGACCTTCTTGGCTGAAAACACCAGTAAAAGGCGCGCGCAGCGAAATTTCGCACCCCCGGAAAATTTCGTTCCGAGTCCATATTTTCGTCCCAATCATCTCACCATGCATCAACATGCACGAAAGCATCGAAAATTTGGCATCTTTTGACAGCGCAAAAAATTTCGCATTTTTTGACCTTCTTGGCTGAAAACACCAGAAAATGGCGCGCGCACGAAATTTCGTACACCCTAAAAATTTTCATCCGAGTCCATTTTTTCATCCCAATCATCTCACCACGCATCAACAAGCACGAAAGCGTCGAAAATTTTGCATATTTTGACAGCGTAAAAAATTTCGCGTTTTTTGACCTTCTTGGCTGAAAACACCAGTAAAAGGCGCGCGCAGCGAAATTTCGCACACCCTAAAAATTTTCATCCGAGTCCATTTTTTCATCCCAATCATCTCACCACGCATCAACAGGCACGAAAGCGTCGAAAATTTGGCATCTTTTGACAGCGTAAAAAATTTCGCGTTTTTTGACCTTCTTGGCTGAAAACATCAGTAAAAGGCGCGCGCGCGAAATTTCGCACCACCGGAAAATTTTGTTCCGAGTCCATTTTTTCGTCCCAATCATCTCACCATGCATCAACAGGAACGAAAGCGTCGAAAATTTGGCATCTTTTGACAACGCAAAAAATTTCGCGTTTTTTGACCTTCTTGGCTGAAAACACCAGTAAAAGGCGCGCGCCCGAAATTTCGCACACTCAAAAAATTTTCATCCGAGTCCATTTTTTCGTCCCAATCAGCTCACCATGCATCAACAGGCACGAAAGCGTCGAAAATTTGGCATCTTTTGACAGTGTAAAAAATTTCGCATTTTTTGACCTTCTTGGCTGAAAACACCAGTAAAAGGCGCGCGCACGAAATTTCGTACACCCTAAAAATTTTTATCCGAGTCCATTTTTTCATCCCAATCATCTCACCACGCATCAACAGGCACGAAAGCGTCAAAAATTTGGCATCTTTTGACAGCGTAATAAATTTCACGTTTTATGACCTTCTTGGCTGAAAACAACAGTAAAAGGAGCGCGCGCGAAATTTCGCACACCCTAAAAATTTTCATCCGAGTCCATTTTTTCATCACAATCATCTCACCACGCATCAACAGGCACGAAAGCGTCGAAAATTTGGCATCTTTTGACGGTGTAAAAAATTTCGCGTTTTTTGACCTTCTTGGCTGAAAACACCAGTAAAAGGCGCGCGCGCAAAATTTCATACCACCGGAAAATTTCGTTCCGAGTCCATTTTTTCTTCCCAATCATCTCACCATGCATCAACAAGCACGAAAGCGTCGAAAATTTGGCATCTTTTGACAACGCAAAAAATTTTGCGTTTTTTGACCTTCTTGGCTGAAAACACCAGTAAAAGACGCGCGCCCGAAATTTCGCACACTCGAAAAATTTTCATCCGAGTCCATTTTTTCGTCCCAATCATCTCACCATGCATCAACAGGCACGAAAGCGTCAAAAATTTGGCATCTTTTGACAGCGTAAAAAATTTTGCGTTTTTTGACCTTCTTGGCTGAAAACACCAGTAAAAGGCGCGCGCACGAAATTTCGCACCCCCGAAAAATTTCATTCCGAGTCCATATTTTCGTCCCAATCATCTCACCATGCATCAACAGGCACGAAAGTGTCGAAAATTTGGCATCTTTTGACAGCGCAAAAAATTTCGCATTTTTTGACTTCTTGGCTGAAAACACCAGAAAATGGCGCGCGCACGAAATTTCGTACACCCTAAAAAATTTGGCATCTATTTTTTCATTCCAATCATCTCACCATGCATCAACAGGCATGAAAGCGTCGAAAATTTGCCATCTTTTGACAACGTAAATAATTTCGCATTTTTTTGACCTTCTTGGCTGAAAACACTTGTAAAAGGCGCGCGCGCGAAATTTCGCACACCCTCAAAATTTTCATCCGAGTCCATTTTTTCATCCCAATCATCTCACCATGCATCAACAGGCACGAAAGCGTCGAAAATTTGGCATCTTTTGACAGTGTAAAAAATTTCGCATTTTTTGACCTTCTTGGCTGAAAACACCAGTAAAAGGCGCGCGCAAAATTTCATACCACCGGAAAATTTCGTTCCGAGTCCATTTTTTCGTCCCAATCATCTCACCATGCATCAACAAGCACGAAAGCGTCGAAAATTTGGCATCTTTTGACAGCGAAATAAATTTCGCGTTTTTTGACCTTCTTGGCTGAAAACAACAGTAAAAGGGGCGCGCGCGAAATTTCGCACACCCTAAAAATTTTCATCCGAGTCCATTTTTTCATCCCAATCATCTCACCACGCATCAACAGGCACGAAAGCGTAAAAAATTTGGCATCTTTTGACAGTGTAAAAAATTTCGCGTTTTTTGACCTTCTTGGCTGAAAACACCAGTAAAAGGCGCGCGCGCAAAATTTCATACCACCGGAAAATTTCGTTCCGAGTCCATTTTTTTGTCCCAATCATCTCACCATGCATCAACAAGCACGAAAGCGTCGAAAATTTGGCATCTTTTGACAACGCAAAAAATTTCGCGTTTTTTGACCTTCTTGGCTGAAAACACCAGTAAAAGGCGCGCGCCCGAAATTTCGCACACTCGAAAAATTTTCATCCGAGTCCATTTTTTCGTCCCAATCATCTCACCATGCATCAATAGGCACGAAAGCGTAAAAAATTTGGCATCTTTTGACAGCGTAAAAAATTTTGCATTTTTTGACCTTCTTGGCTGAAAACACCAGTAAAAGGCGCGCGCACGAAATTTCGCACCCCCGGAAAATTTCGTTCCGAGTCCATATTTTCGTCCCAATCATCTCACCATGCATCAACAGGAACGAAAGCGTCAAAAATTTGGCATCTTTTGACAACACAAAAAATTTCGCATTTTTTGACCTTCTTGGCTGAAAACACCAGTAAAAGGCGCGCGCGCGAAATTTCGCACACTCGAAAAATTTTCATCCGAGTCCATTTTTTCATCCCAATCATCTCACCACGCATCAACAGGCACGAAAGTGTCGAAAAATTTGCATATTTGACAGCGTAAAAAATTTCGCGTTTTTTGACCTTTTTGGCTGAAAACACCAGTAAAAGGCGCGCGCGCGAAATTTCGCACACCCTAAAAATTTTCATCCGAGTCCATTTTTTCATCCCATTCATCTCACCACGCATCAACAGGCATGAAAGCGTCGAAAATTTGGCATCTTTTGACAGCGTAAAAAATTTCGCGTTTTTTGACCTTCTTGGCTGAAAACACCAGTAAAAGGCGCGCGCGCGAAATTTCGCACCACCGGAAAATTTTGTTCCGAGTCCATTTTTGCGTCCCAATCATCTCACCATGCATCAACAGGAACGAAAGCCTCGAAAATTTGGCATGTTTTGACAGCGTAAAAATTTTCACGTTTTTTGACCTTCTTGGCTGAAAACACCAGTAAAAGGCGCGCGCGCGAAATTTCGCGCCACCGGAAAATTTCGTTCCGAGTCCATTTTTTCGTCCCAATCATCTCACCATGCATCAACAGGCACGAAAGCGTCAAAAATTTGGCATCTTTTGACAACGCAAAAAATTTCGCATTTTTTGACCTTCTTGGCTGAAAACACCAGTAAAAGGCGCGCGCCCGAAATTTCGCACACCCGAAAAATTTTCTTCCGAGTCCATTTTTTCGTCCCAATCATCTCACCATGCATCAACAGACACGAAAGCGTCGAAAATTTGGCATCTTTTGACAGCGTAAAAAATTTTGTGTTTTTTGACCTTCTTGGCTGAAAACACTAGTAAAAGGCGCGCATGCGAAATTTCGCACCCCCGGAAAATTTCGTTCCGAGTCCATTTTTTCGTCCCAATCATCTCACCATGCATCAACAGGCACGAAAGTGTAAAAAATTTGGCATCTTTAGACAGCGCAAAAAATTTTGCGTTTTTTGACCTTCTTGGCTGAAAACACCAGTAAATGGCGCGCGCACGAAATTTCGCACACCCTAAAAATTTTCATCCGAGTCCATTTTTTTGTCCCAATTATCTCACCATGCATCAACAGGCACGAAAGCGTAAAAAATTTGGCATCTTTTGACAGCGTAAAATATTTCGCGTTTTTTGACCTTCTTGGCTGAAAACACCAGTAAAAGGCGCGCGCGCGAAATTTCGCACACTCTAAAAATTTTCATCTGAGTCCATTTTTTCATCCCATTCATCTCACCACGCATCAACAGGCACGAAAGCGTCGAAAATTTGGCATCTTTTGACAGCGTAAAAAATTTCGCGTTTTTTGACCTTCTTGGCTAAAAGACGCGCGCGCGAAATTTCGCACCACCGAAAAATTTCATTCCGGGTCCATTTTTTCGTCTCAATCATCTCACCATGCATCAACAGGCACGAAATCATCGAAAATTTGGCATCTTTTGACAACGCAAAAAATTTCGCGTTTTTTGACCTTCTTGGCTGAAAACACTAGTAAAAGGCGCGCGCGCGAAATTTTGCACACCCTAAAAATTTTCATCCGAGTCCATTTTTTCGTCCCAATCATCTCACCACGCATCAACAGGGACAAAAGCGTCAAAAATTTGGCATATTTTGATAGCGTAAAAAATTTCGCATTTTTTGACCTTCTTGGCTGAAAACACCAGAAAAAGGCGCGCGCGCGAAATTTCGCACCCCCGGAAAATTTCGTTCCGAGTCCATTTTTTTCATCCCAATCATCTCACCATGCATCAACAAGCACGAAAGCGTCGAACATTTGGCATCTTTTGACGGCGTAAAAAATTTCTCATTTTTTGACCTTCTTGGCTGAAAACACCAGTAAAAGGCGAGCGCGCGAAATTTCGCACCACCAGAAAATTTCGTTCCGAGTCCATTTTTTCATCCCAATCATCTCACCATGCATCAACAAGCACGAAAGCGTCGAAAATTTGGCATCTTTTGACAATGCAAAAAATTTCGCGTTTTTTGACCTTCTTGGCTGAAAACACCAGTAAAAGGCGCGAGCCCGAAATTTCGCACACTCGAAAAATTTTCATCCGAGTCCATTTTTTCGTCCCAATCTTCTCACCATGCATCAACAGGCACGAAAGCGTAAAAAATTTGGCATCTTTTGACAGCGTAAAAAATTTTGCGTTTTTTGACCTTCTTGGCTGAAAACACAAGTAAAAGGCGCTCGCGCGAAATTTCGCACCCCCGGAAAATTTCGTTCCAAGACATATTTTCATCCCAATCATCTCACCATGCATCAACAGGAACGAAAGCGTCGAAAATTTGGCATCTTTTGACAGCGCAAAAAATTTCGCATTTTTTTACCTTCTTGGCTGAAAACACCAGTAAATGGCGCGCGCACGAAATTTCGTACACCCTAAAAATTTCATCCTAGTCCATTTTTTCATCCCAACCATCTCACCACGCATCAACAAGCACGAAAGCGTAAAAAATTTTGCATATTTTGACAGCGTAAAAAATTTCGCGTTTTTTGACCTTCTTGGCTGAAAACACCAGTAAAAGGCGCGCGCGCGAAATTTCGCACACCCTAAAAATTTTCATCCGAGTCCATTTTTTCATCCCAATCATCTCACCACGCATCAACAGGCACGAAAGCGTCGAAAATTTGGCATCTTTTGACAGCGTAAAAAATTTCGCGTTTTTTGACCTTCTTGGCTGAAAACACCAGTAAAAGGCGCGCGCGCGAAATTTCGTTCCACCGGAAAATTTCGTTCCGAGTCCATTTTTTCGTCCCAATCATCTCACCATGCATCAACAGGAACGAAAGCGTCGAAAATTTGGCATCTTTTGACAACGCAAAAAATTTCGCATTTTTTGACCTTCTTACCTGAAAACACTAGTAAAAGGCGCGCGCCCGAAATTTCGCACACTCAAAAAATTTCATCCGAGTCCATTTTTTCGTCCCAATCATCTCACCATGAATCAACAGGCACGAAAGCGTCGAAAATTTGGCATCTTTTGACAGCGTAAAAAATTTTGCATTTTTTGACCTTCTTGGCTGAAAACACCTGTAAAAGGCGTGCGAGTGAAATTTCGAACGCCCGGAAAATTCGTTCCGAGTCCATTTTTTCGTACCAATCATCTCACCATGCATCAACAGACACGAAAGCATCGAAAATTTGGCATCTTTTGACAGCGCAAAAATTTTCGCGTTTTTTGACCTTCTTGGCTGAAAACACCAGTAAAGGGCGCACGCACGAAATTTTGCACCCCCGGAAAAGTTTCATCCGAGTCTATTTTTTCATCCCAATCATCTCACATGCATCAACAGGCACGAAAGAGTCGAAAATTTGGCATCTTTTGACAGCGTAAAAAATTTCGCGTTTTTTTACCTTCTTGGCTGAAAACACTAGTAAAAGGCGCACGCGCGAAATTTCGCACCACCGGAAAATTTCGTTCCGAGTCCATTTTTTCGTCCCAATCATCTCACCATGCATCAACAGGCACGAAAGCGTAAAAAAATTGGCATCTTTTGACAACACAAAAAATTTCGCATTTTTTGACCTTCTTGGCTGAAAACACCAGTAAAAGGCGCGCGCGCGAAATTTCGCACACCCTAAAAATTTTCATCCGAGTCCATTTTTTCGTCCCAATCATCTCACCATGCATCAACAGGAACGATAGCGACGAAAATTTGGCATCTTTTGACAGCGTAATAAATTTCGCATTTTTTGACCTTCTTGGCTGAAAACACCAGTGAAAGGCGCGCGCGCGAAATTTCGTTCCACCGGAAAATTTCATTCCGAGTTCATTTTTTCGTCCCAATCATCTCACCATGCATCAACAGGAACGAAAGCGTCGAAAATTTGGCATCTTTTGACAACGCAAAAAATTTCGCATTTTTTGACCTTCTTAACTGAAAACACCAGTAAAAGGCGCGCGCCCGAAATTTCGCACACTCAAAAAATTTTATCCGAGTCCATTTTTTCGTCCCAATCATCTTACCATGAATCAACAGGCACGAAAGCGTCGAAAATTTGGCATCTTTTGACAGCGTCAAAAATTTCGCATTTTTTGACCTTCTTGGCTGAAAACACCAGTAAAAGGCGCGCGCGCGAAATTTCGCACCACCGGAAAATTTTGTTCCGAGTCCATTTTTTCGTCCCAATCATCTCACCATGCATCAACAGGAACGAAAGCGTAGAAAATTTGGCATCTTTTGACAATGCAAAAAATTTCGCGTTTTTTGACCTTCTTGGCTGAAAACACCAGTAAAAGGCGCGCGCCCGAAATTTCGCACACTCAAAAAATTTTCATCCGAGTCCATTTTTTCGTCCCAATCATCTCACCATGCATCAACAGGCACTAAAGCGTCGAAAATTTGGCATCTTTTGACAGTGTAAAAAATTTCGCATTTTTTGACCTTCTTGGCTGAAAACACCAGTAAAAGGCGCGCGCGCAAAATTTCATACCACCGGAAAATTTCGTTCCGAGTCCATTTTTTCGTCCCAATCATCTCACCATGCATCAACAAGCACGAAAGCGTCGAAAATTTTGCAACTTTTGACAGCGAAATAAATTTCGCGTTTTTTGACCTTCTTGGCTGAAAACAACAGTAAAAGGGGCGCGCGCGAAATTTCGCACACCCTAAAAATTTTCATCCGAGTCCATTTTTTCATCCCAATCATCTCACCACGCATCAACAGGCACGAAAGCGTCAAAAATTTGGCATCTTTTGACAGTGTAAAAAATTTCGCGTTTTTTGACCTTCTTGGCTGAAAACACCAGTAAAAGGCGCGCGCGCAAAATTTCATACCACCGGAAAATTTTGTTCCGAGTCCATTTTTTCGTCCCAATCATCTCACCATGCATCAACAAGCACGAAAGCGTCGAAAATTTGGCATCTTTTGACAACGCAAAAAATTTTGCATTTTTTGACCTTCTTGGCTGAAAACACCAGTAAAAGGCGCGCGCCAGAAATTTCGCACACTCGAAAAATTTTCATCCGAGTCCATTTTTTCGTCCCAATCATCTCACCATGCATCAACAGGCACGAAAGCGTCAAAAATTTGGCATCTTTTGACAGCGTAAAAAATTTTGCATTTTTTTGACCTTCTTGGCTGAAAACACCAGTAAAAGGCGCGCGCGCGAAATTTCGCACCCCCGGAAAATTTCGTTCCGAGTCCATATTTTCGTCCCAATCATCTCACCATGCATCAACAGGCACGAAAGCGTCGAAAATTTGGCATCTTTTGACAGCGCAAAAAATTTCGCATTTTTTGACCTTCTGGCTGAAAACACCAGAAAATGGCGCGCGCACGAAATTTCGTACACCCTAAAAATTTTCATCCGAGTCCATTTTTTCATCCCAATCATCTCACCACGCATCAACAGGCACGAAAGCGTCGAAAATTTTGCATATTTTGACAGCGTAAAAAATTTCGCGTTTTTTGACCTTCTTGGCTGAAAACACCAGTAAAAGGCGCGCGCGCGAAATTTCGCACACCCTAAAAATTTTCATCCGAGTCCATTTTTTCATCCCAATCATCTCACCACGCATCAACAGGCACGAAAGCGTCGAAAATTTGGCATCTTTTGACAGCGTAAAAAATTTCGCGTTTTTTGACCTTCTTGGCTGAAAACATCAGTAAAAGGCGCGCGCGCGAAATTTCGCACCACCGGAAAATTTTGTTCCGAGTCCATTTTTTCGTCCCAATCATCTCACCATGCATCAACAGGAACGAAAGCGTCGAAAATTTGGCATCTTTTGACAACGCAAAAAATTTCGCGTTTTTTGACCTTCTTGGCTGAAAACACCAGTAAAAGGCGCGCGCCCGAAATTTCGCACACTCAAAAAATTTTCATCCGAGTCCATTTTTTCGTCCCAATCAGCTCACCATGCATCAACAGCCACGAAAGCGTCGAAAATTTGGCATCTTTTGATAGTGTAAAAAATTTCGCGTTTTTTGACCTTCTTGGCTGAAAACACCAGTAAAAGGCGCGCGCACGAAATTTCGTACACCCTAAAAATTTTCATCCGAGTCCATTTTATCATCCCAATCATCTCACCACGCATCAACAGGCATGAAAGCGTCGAAAATTTGGCATCTTTTGTCAGCGCAAAAAATTTCGCGTTTTTTGACCTTCTTGGCTGAAAACAACAGTAAAAGGGGCGCGCGCGAAATTTCGCACACCCTAAAAATTTTCATCCGAGTCCATTTTTTCATCCCAATCATCTCACCACGCATCAACAGGCACGAAAGCGTCAAAAATTTGGCATCTTTTGACAGTGTAAAAAATTTCGCGTTTTTTGACCTTCTTGGCTGAAAACACCAGTAAAAGGCGCGCGCGCAAAATTTCATACCACCGGAAAATTTCGTTCCGAGTCCATTTTTTCGTCCCAATCATCTCACCATGCATCAACAAGCACGAAAGCGTCGAAAATTTGGCATCTTTTGACAACGCAAAAAATTTTGCATTTTTTGACCTTCTTGGCTGAAAATACCAGTAAAAGGCGCGCGCCAGAAATTTCGCACACTCGAAAAATTTTCATCCGAGTCCATTTTTTCGTCCCAATCATCTCACCATGCATCAACAGGCACGAAAGCGTTAAAAATTTGGCATCTTTTGACAGCGTAAAAAATTTTGCATTTTTTTGACCTTCTTGGCTGAAAACACCAGTAAAAGGCGCGCGCGCGAAATTTTGCACCCCCGGAAAATTTCGTTCCGAGTCCATATTTTCGTCCCAATCATCTCACCATGCATCAACAGGCACGAAAGCGTCGAAAATTTGGCATCTTTTGACAGCGCAAAAAATTTCGCATTTTTTGACCTTCTGGCTGAAAACACCAGAAAATGGCGCGCGCACGAAATTTCGTACACCCTA
This sequence comes from Pontederia crassipes, assembly GCA_030549335.1. Taxonomy (NCBI): domain Eukaryota; kingdom Viridiplantae; phylum Streptophyta; class Magnoliopsida; order Commelinales; family Pontederiaceae; genus Pontederia; species Pontederia crassipes. Next base: position 8,751,221 of record JAUKPH010000020.1, on the reverse strand, counting down.
AAAATTTTCATCCGAGTCCATTTTTTCATCCCAATCATCTCACCACGCATCAACAGGCACGAAAGCGTCGAAAATTTGGCATCTTTTGACAGCGTAAAAAATTTCGCGTTTTTTGACCTTCTTGGCTGAAAACATCAGTAAAAGGCCCGCGCGCGAAATTTCGCACCACCGGAAAATTTTGTTCCGAGTCCATTTTTTCGTCCCAATCATCTCACCATGCATCAACAGGAACGAAAGCGTCGAAAATTTGGCATCTTTTGACAACGCAAAAAATTTTGCGTTTTTTGACCTTCTTGGCTGAAAACACCAATAAAAGGCGCGCGCGCGAAATTTCGCACCCCCGGAAAATTTCGTTCCGAGTCCATTTTTTCGTCCCAATCATCTCACCATGCATCAACAGGCACGAAAGCGTAAAAAATTTGGCATCTTTTGACAGCGTAAAAATTTTTGCATTTTTTTGACCTTCTTGGCTGAAAACACCAGTAAAAGGCGCGCGCGCGAAATTTCGCACCCCCGGAAAATTTCGTTCCGAGTCCATATTTTCGTCCCAATCATCTCACCATGCATCAACAGGCACGAAAGCGTCGAAAATTTGGCATCTTTTGACAGCGCAAAAAATTTCGCATTTTTTGACCTTCTGGCTGAAAACACCAGAAAATGGCGCGCGCACGAAATTTCGTACACCCTAAAAATTTTCATCCGAGTCCATTTTTTCATCCCAATCATCTCACCACGCATCAACAGGCACGAAAGCGTCAAAAATTTGGCATCTTTTGACAGTGTAAAAAATTTCGCGTTTTTTGACCTTCTTGGCTGAAAACACCAGTAAAAGGCGCGCGCCCGAAATTTCGCACACTCAAAAAATTTTCATCCGAGTCCATTTTTTCGTCCCAATCAGCTCACCATGCATCAACAGGCACGAAAGCGTCGAAAATTTGGCATCTTTTGACAGTGTAAAAAATTTCGCGTTTTTTGACCTTCTTGGCTGAAAACACCAGTAAAAGGCGCGCGCACGAAATTTCGTACACCCTAAAAATTTTCATCCGAGTCCATTTTTTCATCCCAATCATCTCACCACGCATCAACAGGCACGAAAGCGTAAAAAATTTGGCATCTTTTGACAGCGTAATAAATTTCACGTTTTATGACATTCTTGGCTGAAAACAACAGTAAAAGGGGCGCGCGCGAAATTTTGCACACCCTAAAAATTTTAATCCGAGTCCATTTTTTCATCCCAATCATCTCACCACGCATCAACAGGCACGAAAGCGTCAAAAATTTGGCATCTTTTGACAGTGTAAAAAATTTCGCGTTTTTTGACCTTCTTGGCTGAAAACACCAGTAAAAGGCGCGCGCGCAAAATTTCATACCACCGGAAAATTTCGTTCCGAGTCCATTTTTTCATCCCAATCATCTCACCATGCATCAACAAGCACGAAAGCGTCGAAAATTTGGCATCTTTTGACAACGCAAAAAATTTTGCGTTTTTTGACCTTCTTGGCTGAAAACACCAGTAAAAGGCGCGCGCCAGAAATTTCGCACTCGAAAAATTTTCATCCGAGTCCATTTTTTCGTCCCAATCATCTCACCATGCATCAACAGGCACGAAAGCGTCAAAAATTTGGCATCTTTTGACAGCGTAAAAAATTTTGCATTTTTTTGACCTTCTTGGCTGAAAACACCAGTACAAGGCGCGCGCGCGAAATTTCGCACCCCCGGAAAATTTCGTTCCGAGTCCATATTTTCGTCCCAATCATCTCACCATGCATCAACAGGCACGAAAGCGTCGAATATTTGGCATCTTTTGACAGCGCAAAAAATTTCGCATTTTTTGACCTTCTGGCTGAAAACACCAGAAAATGGCGCGCTCACGAAATTTCGTACACCCTAAAAATTTTCATCCGAGTCCATTTTTTCATCCCAATCATCTCACCACGCATCAATAGGCATGAAAGCGTCGAAAATTTTGCATATTTTGACAGCGTAAAAAATTTCGCGTTTTTTGACCTTCTTGGCTGAAAACACCAGTAAAAGGCGCGCGCGCGAAATTTCGCACACCCTAAAAATTTTCATCCGAGTCCATTTTTTCATCCCAATCATCTCACCACGCATCAACAGGCACGAAAGCGTCAAAAATTTGGCATCTTTTGACAGCGTAAAAAATTTCGCGTTTTTTGACCTTCTTGGCTGAAAACATCAGTAAAAGGCGCGCGCGCGAAATTTCGCACCACCGGAAAATTTTGTTCCGAGTCCATTTTTTCGTCCCAATCATCTCACCATGCATCAACAGGAACGAAAGCGTCAAAAATTTGGCATCTTTTGACAACGCAAAAAATTTCGCGTTGTTTGACCTTCTTGGCTGAAAACACCAGTAAAAGGCGCGCGCCCGAAATTTCGCACACTCAAAAAATTTTCATCCGAGTCCATTTTTTCGTCCCAATCAGCTCACCATGCATCAACAGGAACGAATGCGTCGAAAATTTGGCATCTTTTGACAGTGTAAAAAATTTCGCGTTTTTTGACCTTCTTGGCTGAAAACACCAGTAAAAGGCGCGCGCACGAAATTTCGTACACCCTAAAAATTTTCATCCGAGTACATTTTTTCATCCCAATCATCTCACCACGCATCAACAGGCACGAAAGCGTCGAAAATTTTGCATATTTTGACAGCGTAAAAAATTTCGCGTTTTTTGACCTTCTTGGCTGAAAACACCAGTAAAAGGCGCGCGCACGAAATTTCGTATACCCTAAAAATTTTCATCCGAGTCCATTTTTTCATCCCAATCATCTCACCACGCATCAACAGGCACGAAAGCGTCAAAAATTTGGCATCTTTTGACAGCGTAATAAATTTCACGTTTTATGACCTTCTTGGCTGAAAACAACAGTAAAAGGGGCGCGCGCGAAATTTCGCACACCCTAAAAATTTTCATCCGAGTCCATTTTTTCATCCCAATCATCTCACCACGCATCAACAGGCACGAAAGCGTCGAAAATTTGGCATCTTTTGACGGTGTAAAAAATTTCGCGTTTTTTGACCTTCTTGGCTGAAAACACCAGTAAAAGGCGCGCGCGCAAAATTTCATACCACCGGAAAATTTCGTTCCGAGTCCATTTTTTCTTCCCAATCATCTCACCATGCATCAACAAAGCACGAAAGCGTCGAAAATTTGGCATCTTTTGACAACGCAAAAAATTTCGCGTTTTTTGACCTTCTTGGCTGAAAACACCAGTAAAAGGCGCGCGCCCGAAATTTCGCACACTCGAAAAATTTTCATCCGAGTCCATTTTTTCGTCCCAATCATCTCACCATGCATCAACAGGCACGAAAGCGTCAAAAATTTGGCATCTTTTGACAGCGTAAAAAATTTTGCATTTTTTTGACCTTCTTGGCTGAAAACACCAGTAAAAGGCGCGCGCGCGAAATTTCGCACCCCCGGAAAATTTCGTTCCGAGTCCATATTTTCGTCCCAATCATCTCACCATGCATCAACAGGCACGAAAGCGTCGAAAATTTGGCATCTTTTAACAGCGCAAAAAATTTCGCATTTTTTGACCTTCTGGCTGAAAACACCAGAAAATGGCGCGCGCACGAAATTTCGTACACCCTAAAAATTTTCATCCGAGTCCATTTTTTCATCCCAACCATCTCACAACGCATCAACAGGCACGAAAGCGTCGAAAATTTTGCATATTTTGACAGCGTAAAAAATTTCGCGTTTTTTGACCTTCTTGGCTGAAAACACCAGTAAAAGGCGAGCGCGCGAAATTTCGCACACCCTAAAAATTTTCATCCGAGTCCATTTTTTCATCCCAATCATCTCACCACGCATCAACAGGCACGAAAGCGTCGAAAATTTGGCATCTTTTGACAGCGTAAAAAATTTCGCGTTTTTTGACCTTCTTGGCTGAAAACATCAGTAAAAGGCCCGCGCGCGAAATTTCGCACCACCGGAAAATTTTGTTCCGAGTCCATTTTTTCGTCCCAATCATCTCACCATGCATCAACAGGAACGAAAGCGTCGAAAATTTGGCATCTTTTGACAACGCAAAAAATTTCGCGTTTTTTTTACCTTCTTGGCTGAAAACACCAGTAAAAGGCGCGCGTCCGAAATTTCGCACACTCAAAAAATTTTCATCCGAGTCCATTTTTTCGTCCCAATCAGCTCACCATCCATCAACAGCCACGAAAGCGTCGAAAATTTGGCATCTTTTGACAGTGTAAAAAATTTCGCATTTTTTGACCTTCTTGGCTGAAAACACCAGTAAAAGGCGCGCGCACGAAATTTCGTACACCCTAAAAATTTTCATCCGAGTCCATTTTTTCATCCCAATCATCTCACCACGCATCAACAGGCACGAAAGCGTCAAAAATTTGGCATCTTTTGACAGCGTAATAAATTTCACGTTTTATGACCTTCTTGGCTGAAAACAACAGTAAAAGGGGCGCGCGCGAAATTTCGCACACCCTAAAAATTATCATCCGAGTCCATTTTTTCATCCCAATCATCTCACCACGCATCAACAGGCACGAAAGCGTCGAAAATTTGGCATCTTTTGACAGCGTAAAAAATTTCGCATTTTTTGACCTTCTTGGCTGAAAACACCAGTAAAAGGCGCGCGCGCGAAATTTCGCACCACCGGAAAATTTTGTTCCGAGTCCATTTTTTCGTCCCAATCATCTCACCATGCATCAACAGGCACGAAAGCGTCGAAAATTTGGCATCTTTTGACAGTGTAAAAAATTTCGCATTTTTTGACCTTCTTGGCTGAAAACACCAGTAAAAGGCGCGCGCGCAAAATTTCATACCACCGGAAAATTTCGTTCCGAGTCCATTTTTTCGTCCCAATCATCTCACCATGCATCAACAAGCACGAAAGCGTCGAAAATTTTGCAACTTTTGACAGCGAAATAAATTTCGCGTTTTTTGACCTTCTTGGCTGAAAACAACAGTAAAAGGGGCGCGCGCGAAATTTCGCACACCCTAAAAATTTTCATCCGAGTCCATTTTTTCATCCCAATCATCTCACCACGCATCAACAGGCACGAAAGCGTAAAAAATTTGGCATCTTTTGACAGTGTAAAAAATTTCGCGTTTTTTGACCTTCTTGGCTGAAAACACCAGTAAAAGGCGCGCGCGCAAAATTTCATACCACCGGAAAATTTCGTTCCGAGTCCATTTTTTCGTCCCAATCATCTCACCATGCATCAACAAGCACGAAAGCGTCGAAAATTTGGCATCTTTTGACAACGCAAAAAATTTTGCGTTTTTTGACCTTCTTGGCTGAAAACACCAGTAAAAGGCGCGCGCCAGAAATTTCGCACACTCGAAAAATTTTCATCCGAGTCCATTTTTTCGTCCCAATCATCTCACCATGCCTCAACAGGCACGAAAGCGTCAAAAATTTGGCATCTTTTGACAGCGTAAAAAATTTTGCATTTTTTTGACCTTCTTGGCTGAAAACACCAGTAAAAGGCGCGCGCGCGAAATTTCGCACCCCCGGAAAATTTCGTTCCGAGTCCATATTTTCGTCCCAATCATCTCACCATGCATCAACAGGCACGAAAGCGTCGAAAATTTGGCATCTTTTGACAGCGCAAAAAATTTCGCATTTTTTGACCTTCTGGCTGAAAACACCAGAAAATGGCGCGCTCACGAAATTTCGTACACCCTAAAAATTTTCATCCGAGTCCATTTTTTCATCCCAATCATCTCACCACGCATCAACAGGCACGAAAGCGTCGAAAATTTTGCATATTTTGACAGCGTAAAAAATTTCGCGTTTTTTGACCTTCTTGGCTGAAAACACCAATAAAAGGCGCGCGCGCGAAATTTCGCACACCCTAAAAATTTTCATCCGAGTCCATTTTTTCATCCCAATCATCTCACCACGCATCAATAGGCACGAAAGCGTCGAAAATTTGGCATCTTTTGACAGCGTAAAAAATTTCGCGTTTTTTGACCTTCTTGGCTGAAAACATCAGTAAAAGGCGCGCGCGCGAAATTTCGCACCACCGAAAAATTTTGTTCCGAGTCCATTTTTTCGTCCCAATCATCTCACCATGCATCAACAGGAACGAAAGCGTCGAAAATTTGGCATCTTTTGACAACGCAAAAAATTTCGCGTTTTTTGACCTTCTTGGCTGAAAACACCAGTAAAAGGCGCGCGCCCGAAATTTCGCACACTCAAAAAATTTTCATCCGAGTCCATTTTTTTGTCCCAATCAGCTCACCATGCATCAACAGCCACGAAAGCGTCGAAAATTTGGCATCTTTTGACAGTGTAAAAAATTTCGCGTTTTTTGACCTTCTTGGCTGAAAACACCAGTAAAAGGCGCGCGCACGAAATTTCGTACACCCTAAAAATTTTCATCCGAGTCCATTTTTTCATCCCAATCATCTCACCACGCATCAACAGGCACGAAAGCGTCAAAAATTTGGCATCTTTTGACAGCGTAATAAATTTCACGTTTTATGACCTTCTTGGCTGAAAACAACAGTAAAAGGGGCGCGCGCGAAATTTCGCACACCCTAAAAATTTTCATCCGAGTCCATTTTTTCATCCCAATCATCTCACCACGCATCAACAGGCACGAAAGCGTCGAAAATTTGGCATCTTTTGACAGCGTAAAAAATTTCGCATTTTTTGACCTTCTTGGCTGAAAACACCAGTAAAAGGCGCGCGCGCGAAATTTCGCACCACCGGAAAATTTTGTTCCGAGTCCATTTTTTCGTCCCAATCATCTCACCATGCATCAACAGGCACGAAAGCGTCGAAAATTTGGCATCTTTTGACAGTGTAAAAAATTTCGCATTTTTTGACCTTCTTGGCTGAAAACACCAGTAAAAGGCGCGCGCGCAAAATTTCATACCACCGGAAAATTTCGTTCCGAGTCCATTTTTTCGTCCCAATCATCTCACCATGCATCAACAAGCACGAAAGCGTCGAAAATTTTGCAACTTTTGACAGCGAAATAAATTTCGCGTTTTTTGACCTTCTTGGCTGAAAACAACAGTAAAAGGGGCGCGCGCGAAATTTCGCACACCCTAAAAATTTTCATCCGAGTCCATTTTTTCATCCCAATCATCTCACCACGCATCAACAGGCACGAAAGCGTCAAAAATTTGGCATCTTTTGACAGTGTAAAAAATTTCGCGTTTTTTGACCTTCTTGGCTGAAAACACCAGTAAAAGGCGCGCGCGCAAAATTTCATACCACCGAAAAATTTCGTTCCGAGTCCATTTTTTCGTCCCAATCATCTCACCATGCATCAACAAGCACGAAAGCGTCGAAAATTTGACATCTTTTGACAACGCAAAAATTTTTGCGTTTTTTGACCTTCTTGGCTGAAAACACCAGTAAAAGGCGCGCGCGCGAAATTTCGCACCCCCGGAAAATTTCGTTCCGAGTCCATTTTTTCGTCCCAATCATCTCACCATACATCAACAGGCACGAAAGCGTCAAAAATTTGGCATCTTTTGACAGCGTAAAAAATTTTGCATTTTTTTGACCTTCTTGGCTGAAAACACCAGTAAAAGGCGCGCGCGCGAAATTTCGCACCCCCGAAAAATTTCGTTCCGAGTCCATATTTTCGTCCCAATCATCTCACCATGCATCAACAGGCACGAAAGCGTCGAAAATTTGGCATCTTTTGACAGCGCAAAAAATTTCGCATTTTTTGACCTTCTGGCTGAAAACACCAGAAAATGGCGCGCGCACGAAATTTCGTACACCCTAAAAATTTTCATCCGAGTCCATTTTTTCATCCCAATCATCTCACCACGCATCAACAGGCACGAAAGCGTCAAAAATTTGGCATCTTTTGACAGCGTAATAAATTTCACGTTTTATGACATTCTTGGCTGAAAACAACAGTAAAAGGGGCGCGCGCGAAATTTTGCACACCCTAAAAATTTTCATCCGAGTCCATTTTTTCATCCCAATCATCTCACCACGCATCAACAGGCACGAAAGCGTCAAAAATTTGGCATCTTTTGACAGTGTAAAAAATTTCGCGTTTTTTGACCTTCTTGGCTGAAAACACCAGTAAAAGGCGCGCGCCCGAAATTTCGCACACTCAAAAAATTTTCATCCGAGTCCATTTTTTTGTCCCAATCAGCTCACCATGCATCAACAGCCACGAAAGCGTCGAAAATTTGGCATCTTTTGACAGTGTAAAAAATTTCGCGTTTTTTGACCTTCTTGGCTGAAAACACCAGTAAAAGGCGCGCGCACGAAATTTCGTACACCCTAAAAATTTTCATCCGAGTCCATTTTTTCATCCCAATCATCTCACCACGCATCAACAGGCACGAAAGCGTCAAAAATTTGGCATCTTTTGACAGCGTAATAAATTTCACGTTTTATGACCTTCTTGGCTGAAAACAACAGTAAAAGGGGCGCGCGCGAAATTTCGCACACCCTAAAAATTTTCATCCGAGTCCATTTTTTCATCCCAATCATCTCACCACGCATCAACAGACACGAAAGCGTCGAAAATTTGGCATCTTTTGACAGCGTAATAAATTTCACGTTTTATGACCTTCTTGGCTGAAAACAACAGTAAAAGGGGCGCGCGCGAAATTTCGCACACCCTAAAAATTTTCATCCGAGTCCATTTTTTCATCCCAATCATCTCACCACGCATCAACAGGCACGAAAGCGTCGAAAATTTGGCATCTTTTGACGGTGTAAAAAATTTCGCGTTTTTTGACCTTCTTGGCTGAAAACAGCAGTAAAAGGCGCGCGCGCAAAATTTCATACCACCGGAAAATTTCGTTCCGAGTCCATTTTTTCTTCCCAATCATCTCACCATGCATCAACAAAGCACGAAAGGGTCGAAAATTTGGCATCTTTTGACAACGCAAAAAATTTCGCATTTTTTGACCTTCTTGGCTGAAAACACCAGTAAAAGGCGCGCGCCCGAAATTTCGCACACTCGAAAAATTTTCATCCGAGTCCATTTTTTCGTCCCAATCATCTCACCATGCATCAACAGGCACGAAAGCGTCAAAAATTTGGCATCTTTTGACAGCGTAAAAATTTTTGCGTTTTTTGACCTTCTTGGCTGAAAACACCAGTAAAAGGCGCTCGCGCGAAATTTCGCACCCCCGGAAAATTTCGTTCCGAGACATATTTTCGTCCCAATCATCTCACCATGCATCAACAGGAACGAAAGCGTCGAAAATTTGGCATCTTTTGATAGCGCAAAAAAATTCGCATTTTTTGACCTTCTTGGCTGAAAACACCAGTAAATGGCGCGCGCACGAAATTTCGTACACCCTAAAAATTTCATCCGAGTCCATTTTTTCATCCCAACCATCTCACCACGCATCAACAGGCACGAAAGCGTCAAAAATTTTGCATATTTTGACAACGTAAAAAATTTCGCGTTTTTTGACCTTCTTGGCTGAAAACACCAGTAAAAGGCGCGCGCGCGAAATTTCGCACACCCTAAAAATTTTCATCCGAGTCCATTTTTTCATCCCAATCATCTCACCACGCATCAACAGGCACGAAAGCGTCGAAAATTTGGCATCTTTTGACAGCGTAAAAAATTTCGCATTTTTTGACCTTCTTGGCTGAAAACACCAGTAAAAGGCGCGCGCGCGAAATTTCGCACCACCGGAAAATTTTGTTCCGAGTCCATTTTTTCGTCCCAATCATCTCACCATGCATCAACAGGAACGAAAGCGTAGAAAATTTGGCATCTTTTGACAACGCAAAAAATTTCGCATTTTTTGACCTTCTTGGCTGAAAACACCAGTAAAAGGCGCGCGCCCGAAATTTCGCACACTCAAAAAATTTTCATCCGAGTCCATTTTTTTGTCCCAATCAGCTCACCATGCATCAACAGGCACGAAAGCGTCGAAAATTTGGCATCTTTTGACAGTGTAAAAAATTTCGCGTTTTTTGACCTTCTTGGCTGAAAACACCAGTAAAAGGCGCGCGCACGAAATTTCGTACACCCTAAAAATTTTCATCCGAGTCCATTTTTTCATCCCAATCATCTCACCACGCATCAACAGGCACGAAAGCGTAAAAAATTTGGCATCTTTTGACAGCGTAATAAATTTCACGTTTTATGACCTTCTTGGCTGAAAACAACAGTAAAAGGGGCGCGCGCGAAGTTTCGCACACCCTAAAAATTTTCATCCGAGTCCATTTTTTCATCCCAATCATCTCACCACGCATCAACAGGCACGAAAGCGTCGAAAATTTGGCATCTTTTGACGGTGTAAAAAATTTCGCGTTTTTTGACCTTCTTGGCTGAAAACACCAGTAAAAGGCGAGCGCGCGAAATTTCGCACCACCAGAAAATTTCGTTCCGAGTCCATTTTTTCGTCCCAATCATCTCACCATGCATCAACAAGCACGAAAGCGTCGAAAATTTGGCATCTTTTGACAATGCAAAAAATTTCGCGTTTTTTGACCTTCTTGGCTGAAAACACCAGTAAAAGGCGCGAGCCAGAAATTTCGCACACTCGAAAAATTTTCATCCGAGTCCATTTTTTCGTCCCAATCTTCTCACCATGCATCAACAGGCACGAAAGCGTAAAAAATTTGGCATCTTTTGACAACGTAAAAAATTTTGCGTTTTTTGACCTTCTTGGCTGAAAACACCAGTAAAAGGCGCTCACGCGAAATTTCGCACCCCCGGAAAATTTCGTTCCAAGACATATTTTCGTCCCAATCATCTCACCATGCATCAACAGGAACGAAAGCGTCGAAAATTTGGCATCTTTTGACAGCGCAAAAAATTTCGCATTTTTTGACCTTCTTGGCTGAAAACACCAGTAAATGGCGCGCGCACGAAATTTCGTACACCCTAAAAATTTCATCCTAGTCCATTTTTTCATCCCAACCATCTCACCACGCATCAACATGCACGAAAGCGTCAAAAATTTTGCATATTTTGACAGCGTAAAAAATTTCGCGTTTTTTGACCTTCTTGGCTGAAAACACCAGTAAAAGGCGCGCGCGCGAAATTTCGCACACCCTAAAAATTTTCATCCGAGTCCATTTTTTCATCCCAATCATCTCACCAAGCATCAACAGGCACGAAAGCGTCAAAAATTTGGCATCTTTTGGCAGTGTAAAACATTTCGCGTTTTTTGACCTTCTTGGCTGAAAACACCAGTAAAAGGCGCGCGCGCAAAATTTCATACCACCAGAAAATTTCGTTCCGAGTCCATTTTTTCGTCCCAATCATCTCACCATGCATCAACAAGCACGAAAGCGTCGAAAATTTGGCATCTTTTGACAACGCAAAAAATTTTGCGTTTTTTGACCTTCTTGGCTAAAAACACCAGTAAAAGGCGCGCGCCAGAAATTTCGCACACTCGAAAAATTTTCATCCGAGTCCATTTTTTCGTCCCAATCATCTCACCATGCATCAACAGGCACGAAAGCGTCAAAAATTTGGCATCTTTTGACAGCGTAAAAAATTTTGCATTTTTTTTGACCTTCTTGGCTGAAAACACCAGTAAAAGGCGCGCGCGCGAAATTTCGCACCCCCGGAAAATTTCATTTCGAGTCCATATTTTCGTCCCAATCATCTCACCATGCATCAACAGGCACGAAAGCGTCGAAAATTTGGCATCTTTTGACAGCGCAAAAAATTTCGCATTTTTTGACCTTCTGGCTGAAAACACCAGAAAATGGCGCGCTCACGAAATTTCGTACACCCTAAAAATTTTCATCCGAGTCCATTTTTTCATCCCAATCATCTCACCACGCATCAACAAGCACGAAAGCGTCGAAAATTTGGCATCTTTTGACAACGCAAAAAATTTCGCGTTTTTTGACCTTCTTGGCTGAAAACACCAGTAAAAGGCGCGCGCGCGAAATTTCGCACACCCTAAAAATTTTCATCCGAGTCCATTTTTTCATCCCAATCATCTCACCACGCATCAACAGGCACGAAAGCGTCGAAAATTTGGCATCTTTTGACAGCGTAAAAAATTTCGCATTTTTTGACCTTCTTGGCTGAAAACACCAGTAAAAGGCGCGCGCGCGAAATTTCGCACCACCGGAAAATTTTGTTCCGAGTCCATTTTTTCGTCCCAATCATCTCACCATGCATCAACAGGAACGAAAGCGTAGAAAATTTGGCATCTTTTGACAACGCAAAAAATTTCGCATTTTTTGACCTTCTTGGCTGAAAACACCAGTAAAAGGCGCGCGCCCGAAATTTCGCACACTCAAAAAATTTTCATCCGAGTCCATTTTTTTGTCCCAATCAGCTCACCATGCATCAACAGGCACGAAAGCGTCGAAAATTTGGCATCTTTTGACAGTGTAAAAAATTTCGCGTTTTTTGACCTTCTTGGCTGAAAACACCAGTAAAAGGCGCGCGCACGAAATTTCGTACACCCTAAAAATTTTCATCCGAGTCCATTTTTTCATCCCAATCATCTCACCACGCATCAACAGGCACGAAAGCGTAAAAAATTTGGCATCTTTTGACAGCGTAATAAATTTCACGTTTTATGACCTTCTTGGCTGAAAACAACAGTAAAAGGGGCGCGCGCGAAGTTTCGCACACCCTAAAAATTTTCATCCGAGTCCATTTTTTCATCCCAATCATCTCACCACGCATCAACAGGCACGAAAGCGTCGAAAATTTGGCATCTTTTGACGGTGTAAAAAATTTCGCGTTTTTTGACCTTCTTGGCTGAAAACACCAGTAAAAGGCGAGCGCGCGAAATTTCGCACCACCAGAAAATTTCGTTCCGAGTCCATTTTTTCGTCCCAATCATCTCACCATGCATCAACAAGCACGAAAGCGTCGAAAATTTGGCATCTTTTGACAATGCAAAAAATTTCGCGTTTTTTGACCTTCTTGGCTGAAAACACCAGTAAAAGGCGCGAGCCAGAAATTTCGCACACTCGAAAAATTTTCATCCGAGTCCATTTTTTCGTCCCAATCTTCTCACCATGCATCAACAGGCACGAAAGCGTAAAAAATTTGGCATCTTTTGACAACGTAAAAAATTTTGCGTTTTTTGACCTTCTTGGCTGAAAACACCAGTAAAAGGCGCTCACGCGAAATTTCGCACCCCCGGAAAATTTCGTTCCAAGACATATTTTCGTCCCAATCATCTCACCATGCATCAACAGGAACGAAAGCGTCGAAAATTTGGCATCTTTTGACAGCGCAAAAAATTTCGCATTTTTTGACCTTCTTGGCTGAAAACACCAGTAAATGGCGCGCGCACGAAATTTCGTACACCCTAAAAATTTCATCCTAGTCCATTTTTTCATCCCAACCATCTCACCACGCATCAACATGCACGAAAGCGTCAAAAATTTTGCATATTTTGACAGCGTAAAAAATTTCGCGTTTTTTGACCTTCTTGGCTGAAAACACCAGTAAAAGGCGCGCGCGCGAAATTTCGCACACCCTAAAAATTTTCATCCGAGTCCATTTTTTCATCCCAATCATCTCACCAAGCATCAACAGGCACGAAAGCGTCAAAAATTTGGCATCTTTTGGCAGTGTAAAAAATTTCGCGTTTTTTGACCTTCTTGGCTGAAAACACCAGTAAAAGGCGCGCGCGCAAAATTTCATACCACCGGAAAATTTCGTTCCGAGTCCATTTTTTCGTCCCAATCATCTCACCATGCATCAACAAGCACGAAAGCGTCGAAAATTTGGCATCTTTTGACAACGCAAAAAATTTTGCGTTTTTTGACCTTCTTGGCTAAAAACACCAGTAAAAGGCGCGCGCCAGAAATTTCGCACACTCGAAAAATTTTCATCCGAGTCCATTTTTTCGTCCCAATCATCTCACCATGCATCAACAGGCACGAAAGCGTCAAAAATTTGGCATCTTTTGACAGCGTAAAAAATTTTGCATTTTTTTTGACCTTCTTGGCTGAAAACACCAGTAAAAGGCGCGCGCTGCGAAATTTCGCACCCCCGGAAAATTTCATTTCGAGTCCATATTTTCGTCCCAATCATCTCACCATGCATCAACAGGCACGAAAGCGTCGAAAATTTGGCATCTTTTGACAGCGCAAAAAATTTCGCATTTTTTGACCTTCTGGCTGAAAACACCAGAAAATGGCGCGCTCACGAAATTTCGTACACCCTAAAAATTTTCATCCGAGTCCATTTTTTCATCCCAATCATCTCACCACGCATCAACAAGCACGAAAGCGTCGAAAATTTTGCATATTTTGACAACGTAAAAAATTTCGCATTTTTTGACCTTCTTGGCTGAAAACACCAGTAAAAGGCGCGCGCGCGAAATTTCGCACACCCTAAAAATTTTCATCCGAGTCCATTTTTTCATCCCAATCATCTCACCACGCATCAACAGGCACGAAAGCGTCGAAAATTTGGCATCTTTTGACAGCGTAAAAAATTTCGCGTTTTTTGACCTTCTTGGCTGAAAACATCAGTAAAAGGCGCGCGCGCGAAATTTCGCACCACCGGAAAATTTTGTTCCGAGTCCATTTTTTCGTCCCAATCATCTCACCATGCATCAACAGGAACGAAAGCGTCGAAAATTTGGCATCTTTTGACAACGCAAAAAATTTCGCGTTTTTTGACCTTCTTGGCTGAAAACACCAGTAAAAGGCGCGCCCGAAATTTCGCACACTCAAAAAATTTTCATCCGAGTCCATTTTTTCGTCCCAATCAGCTCACCATGCATCAACAGGCACGAAAGCGTCGAAAATTTGGCATCTTTTGACAGTGTAAAAAATTTCGCATTTTTTGACCTTCTTGGCTGAAAACACCAGTAAAAGGCGCGCGCACGAAATTTCGTACACCCTAAAAATTTTCATCCGAGTCCATTTTTTCATCCCAATCATCTCACCACGCATCAACAGGCACGAAAGCGTCAAAAATTTGGCATCTTTTGACAGCGTAATAAATTTCACGTTTTATGACCTTCTTGGCTGAAAACAACAGTAAAAGGGGCGCGCGCGAAATTTCGCACACCCTAAAAATTTTCATCCGAGTCCATTTTTTCATCCCAATCATCTCACCACGCATCAACGGGCACGAAAGCGTCGAAAATTTGGCATCTTTTGACAGCGTAAAAAATTTCGCATTTTTTGACCTTCTTGGCTGAAAACACCAGTAAAAGGCGCGCGCGCGAAATTTCGCACCACCGGAAAATTTTGTTCCGAGTCCATTTTTTCGTCCCAATCATCTCACCATGCATCAACAGGAACGAAAGCGTAGAAAATTTGGCATCTTTTGACAACGCAAAAAATTTCGCGTTTTTTGACCTTCTTGGCTGAAAACACCAGTAAAAGGCGCGCGCCCGAAATTTCGCACACTCAAAAAATTTTCATCCGAGTCCATTTTTTTGTCCCAATGAGCTCACCATGCATCAACAGGCACGAAAGCGTCGAAAATTTGGCATCTTTTGACAGTGTAAAAAATTTCGCATTTTTTGACCTTCTTGGCTGAAAACACCAGTAAAAGGCGCGCGCACGAAATTTCGTACACCCTAAAAATTTTCATCCGAGTCCATTTTTTCATCCCAATCATCTCACCACGCATCAACAGGCACGAAAGCGTCAAAAATTTGGCATCTTTTGGCAGCGTAATAAATTTCACGTTTTATGACCTTCTTGGCTGAAAACAACAGTAAAAGGGGCGCGCGCGAAATTTCGCACACCCTAAAAATTTTCATCCGAGTCCATTTTTTCATCCCAATCATCTCACCACGCATCAACAGGCACGAAAGCGTCGAAAATTTGGCATCTTTTGACAGCGTAAAAAATTTCGCATTTTTTGACCTTCTTGGCTGAAAACACCAGTAAAAGGCGCGCGCGCGAAATTTCGCACCACCGGAAAATTTTGTTCCGAGTCCATTTTTTCGTCCCAATCATCTCACCATGCATCAACAGGAACGAAAGCGTAGAAAATTTGGCATCTTTTGACAACGCAAAAAATTTCGCGTTTTTTGACCTTCTTGGCTGAAAACACCAGTAAAAGGCGCGCGCCCGAAATTTCGCACACTCAAAAAATTTTCATCCGAGTCCATTTTTTTGTCCCAATCAGCTCACCATGCATCAACAGGCACGAAAGCGTCGAAAATTTGGCATCTTTTGACAGTGTAAAAAATTTCGCGTTTTTTGACCTTCTTGGCTGAAAACACCAGTAAAAGGCGCGCGCACGAAATTTCGTACACCCTAAAAATTTTCATCCGAGTCCATTTTTTCATCCCAATCATCTCACCACGCATCAACAGGCACGAAAGCGTCAAAAATTTGGCATCTTTTGACAGCGTAATAAATTTCACGTTTTATGACCTTCTTGGCTGAAAACAACAGTAAAAGGGGCGCGCGCGAAATTTCGCACACCCTAAAAATTTTCATCCGAGTCCATTCTTTCATCCCAATCATCTCACCACGCATCAACAGGTACGAAAGCGTCGAAAATTTGGCATCTTTTGACGGTGTAAAAAATTTCGCGTTTTTTGACCTTCTTGGCTGAAAACACCAGTAAAAGGCGAGCGCGCGAAATTTCGCACCACCAAAAAATTTCGTTCCGAGTCCATTTTTTCGTCCCAATCATCTCACCATGCATCAACAAGCACGAAAGCGTCGAAAATTTGGCATCTTTTGACAATGCAAAAAATTTCGCGTTTTTTGACCTTCTTGGCTGAAAACACCAGTAAAAGGCGCGAGCCAGAAATTTCGCACACTCGAAAAATTTTCATCCGAGTCCATTTTTTCGTCCCAATCTTCTCACCATGCATCAACAGGCACGAAAGCGTAAAAAATTTGGCATCTTTTGACAACGTAAAAAATTTTGCGTTTTTTGACCTTCTTGGCTGAAAACACCAGTAAAAGGCGCTCGCGCGAAATTTCGCACCCCCGGAAAATTTCGTTCCAAGACATATTTTCGTCCCAATCATCTCACCATGCATCAACAGGAACGAAAGCGTCGAAAATTTGGCATCTTTTGACAGCGCAAAAAATTTCGCATTTTTTGACCTTCTTGGCTGAAAACACCAGTAAATGGCGCGCGCACGAAATTTCGTACACCCTAAAAATTTCATCCTAGTCCATTTTTTCATCCCAACCATCTCACCACGCATCAACATGCACGAAACCGTCAAAAATTTTGCATATTTTGACAGCGTAAAAAATTTCGCGTTTTTTGACCTTCTTGGCTGAAAACACCAGTAAAAGGCGCACGCGCGAAATTTCGCACACCCTAAAAATTTTCATCCGAGTCCATTTTTTCATCCCAATCATCTCACCAAGCATCAACAGGCACGAAAGCGTCAAAAATTTGGCATCTTTTGGCAGTGTAAAAAATTTCGCGTTTTTTGACCTTCTTGGCTGAAAACACCAGTAAAAGGCGCGCGCGCAAAATTTCATACCACCGGAAAATTTCGTTCCGAGTCCATTTTTTCGTCCCAATCATCTCACCATGCATCAACAAGCACGAAAGCGTCGAAAATTTGGCATCTTTTGACAACGCAAAAAATTTTGCGTTTTTTGACCTTCTTGGCTGAAAACACCAGTAAAAGGCGCGCGCCAGAAATTTCGCACACTCGAAAAATTTTCATCCGAGTCCATTTTTTCGTCCCAATCATCTCACCATGCATCAACAGGCACGAAAGCGTAAAAAATTTGGCATCTTTTGACAGCGTAAAAAATTTTGCATTTTTTTGATCTTCTTGGCTGAAAACACCAGTAAAAGGCGCGCGCGCGAAATTTCGCACACCCGGAAAATTTCGTTCCGAGTCCATATTTTTGTCCCAATCATCTCACCATGCATCAACAGGCACGAAAGCGTCGAAAATTTGGCATCTTTTGACAGCGCAAAAAATTTCGCATTTTTTGACCTTCTGGCTGAAAACACCAGAAAATAGCGCGCTCACGAAATTTCGTACACCCTAAAAATTTTCATCCGAGTCCATTTTTTCATCCCAATCATCTCACCACGCATCAACAGGCACGAAAGCGTCGAAAATTTTGCATATTTTGACAGCGTAAAAAATTTCGCGTTTTTTGACCTTCTTGGCTGAAAACACCAGTAAAAGGCGCGCGCGCGAAATTTCGCACACCCTAAAAATTTTCATCCGAGTCCATTTTTTCATCCCAATCATCTCACCACGCATCAACAGGCACGAAAGCGTCGAAAATTTGGCATCTTTTGACAGCGTAAAAAATTTCGCGTTTTTTGACCTTCTTGGCTGAAAACATCAGTAAAAGGCGCGCGCGCGAAATTTCGCACCACCGGAAAATTTTGTTCCGAGTCCATTTTTTCGTCCCAATCATCTCACCATGCATCAACAAGAACGAAAGCGTCGAAAATTTGGCATCTTTTGACAGTGTAAAAAATTTCGCATTTTTTGACCTTCTTGGTTGAAAACACCAGTAAAAGGCGCGCGCACGAAATTTCGTACACCCTAAAAATTTTCATCCGAGTCCATTTTTTCATCCCAATCATCTCACCACGCATCAACAGGCACGAAAGCGTCAAAAATTTGGCATCTTTTGACAGCGTAATAAATTTCACGTTTTATGACTTCTTGGCTGAAAACAACAGTAAAAGGGGCGTGCGCGAAATTTCGCACACCCTAAAAATTTTCATCCGAGTCCATTTTTTCATCCCAATCATCTCACCACGCATCAACAGGCACGAAAGCGTCGAAAATTTGGCATCTTTTGACAGCGTAAAAAATTTCGCATTTTTTGACCTTCTTGGCTGAAAACACCAGTAAAAGGCGCGCGCGCGAAATTTCGCACCACCGGAAAATTTTGTTCCGAGTCCATTTTTTCGTCCCAATCATCTCACCATGCATCAATAGGCACGAAAGCGTCGAAAATTTGGCATCTTTTGACAGTGTAAAAAATTTCGCATTTTTTGACCTTCTTGGCTGAAAACACCAGTAAAAGGCGCGCGCGCAAAATTTCATACCACCGGAAAATTTCGTTCCGAGTCCATTTTTTCGTCCCAATCATCTCACCATGCATCAACAAGCACGAAAGCGTCGAAAATTTTGCAACTTTTGACAGCGAAATAAATTTCGCGTTTTTTGACCTTCTTGGCTGAAAGCAACAGTAAAAGGGGCGCGCGCGAAATTTCGCACACCCTAAAAATTTTCATCCGAGTCCATTTTTTCATCCCAATCATCTCACCACGCATCAACAGGCACGAAAGCGTCAAAAATTTGGCATCTTTTGACAGTGTAAAAAATTTCGCGTTTTTTGACCTTCTTGGCTGAAAACACCAGTAAAAGGCGCGCGCGCAAAATTTCATACCACCGGAAAATTTCGTTCCGAGTCCATTTTTTCGTCCCAATCATCTCACCATGCATCAACAAGCACGAAAGCGTCGAAAATTTGGCATCTTTTGACAACGCAAAAAATTTTGCGTTTTTTGACCTTCTTGGCTGAAAACACCAGTAAAAGGCGCGCGCCAGAAATTTCGCACACTCGAAAAATTTTCATCCGAGTCCATTTTTTCGTCCCAATCATCTCACCATGCATCAACAGGCACGAAAGCGTCAAAAATTTGGCATCTTTTGACAGCGTAAAAAATTTTGCATTTTTTTGACCTTCTTGGCTGAAAACACCAGTAAAAGGCGCGCGCGCGAAATTTCGCACCCCCGAAAAATTTCGTTCCGAGTCCATATTTTCGTCCCAATCATCTCACCATGCATCAACAGGCACGAAAGCGTCGAAAATTTGGCATCTTTTGACAGCGCAAAAGATTTCGCATTTTTTGACCTTCTGGCTGAAAACACCAGAAAATGGCGCGCGCACGAAATTTCGTACACCCTAAAAATTTTCATCCAAGTCCATTTTTTCATCCCAATCATCTCACCACGCATCAATAGGCACGAAAGCGTCGAAAATTTTGCATATTTTGACAGCGTAAAAAATTTCACGTTTTTTGACCTTCTTGGCTGAAAACACCAGTAAAAGGCGCGCGCGCGAAATTTCGCACACCCTAAAAATTTTCATCCGAGTCCATTTTTTCATCCCAATCATCTCACCACGCATCAACAGGCACGAAAGCGTCGAAAATTTGGCATCTTTTGACAGCGTCGAAAATTTCGCGTTTTTTGACCTTCTTGGCTGAAAACATCAGTAAAAGGCGCGCGCGCGAAATTTCGCACCACCGGAAAATTTTGTTCCGAGTCCATTTTTTCGTCCCAATCATCTCACCATGCATCAACAGGAACGAAAGCATCAAAAATTTGGCATCTTTTGACAACGCAAAAAATTTCGCGTTTTTTGACCTTCTTGGCTGAAAACACCAGTAAAAGGCGCGCGCGCAAAATTTCATACCACCGGAAAATTTCGTTCCGAGTCCATTTTTTCGTCCCAATCATCTCACCATGCATCAACAAGCACGAAAGCGTCGAAAATTTTGCAACTTTTGACAGCGAAATAAATTTCGCGTTTTTTGACCTTCTTGGCTGAAAACAACAGTAAAAGGGGCGCGCGCGAAATTTCGCACACCCTAAAAATTTTCATCCGAGTCCATTTTTTCATCCCAATCATCTCACCATGCATCAACAGGCACGAAAGCGTCAAAAATTTGGCATCTTTTGACAGCGTAAAAAATTTTGCATTTTTTTGACCTTCTTGGCTGAAAACACCAGTAAAAGACGCGCGCGCGCGAAATTTCGCACCCCCGGAAAATTTCGTTCCGAGTCCATATTTTCGTCCCAATCATCTCACCATGCATCAACAGACACGAAAGCGTCGAAAATTTGGCATCTTTTGACAGCGCAAAAAATTTCGCATTTTTTGACCTTCTGGTTGAAAACACCAGAAAATGGCGTGCGCACGAAATTTCGTACACCCTAAAAATTTTCATCCGAGTCCATTTTTTCATCCCAATCATCTCACCACGCATCAACAGGCACGAAAGCGTCAAAAATTTGGCATCTTTTGACAGTGTAAAAAATTTCGCGTTTTTTGACCTTCTTGGCTGAAAACACCAGTAAAAGGCGCGCGCCCGAAATTTCGCACACTCAAAAAATTTTCATCCGAGTCCATTTTTTCGTCCCAATCAGCTCACCATGCATCAACAGGCACGAAAGCGTCGAAAATTTGGCATCTTTTGACAGTGTAAAAAATTTCGCGTTTTTTGACCTTCTTGGCTGAAAACACTAGTAAAAGGCGCGCGCACGAAATTTCGTACACCCTAAAAATTTTCATCCGAGTCCATTTTTTCATCCCAATCATCTCACCACGCATCAACAGGCACGAAAGCGTCAAAAATTTGGCATCTTTTGACAGCGTAATAAATTTCACGTTTTATGACATTCTTGGCTGAAAACAACAGTAAAAGGGGCGCGCGCGAAATTTCGCACACCCTAAAAATTTTAATCCGAGTCCATTTTTGCATCCCAATCATCTCACCACGCATCAACAGGCACGAAAGCGTCGAAAATTTGGCATCTTTTGACAACGCAAAAAATTTCGCGTTTTTTGACCTTCTTGGCTGAAAACACCAGTAAAAGGCGCGCGCCCGAAATTTCGCACACCCTAAAAATTTTCATCCGAGTCCATTTTTTCATCCCAATCATCTCACCACGCATCAACAGGCACGAAAGCGTAAAAAATTTGGCATCTTTTGACAGTGTAAAAAATTTCGCGTTTTTTGACCTTTTTGGCTGAAAACACCAGTAAAAGGCGCGCGCGCAAAATTTCATACCACCGGAAAATTTCAATCCGAGTCCATTTTTTCATCCCAATCATCTCACCACGCATCAACAGGCACGAAAGCGTCGAAAATTTGGCATCTTTTGACGGTGTAAAAAATTTCGTGTTTTTTGACCTTCCTAGCTGAAAACACCAGTAAAAGGCGCGCGCGCAAAATGTCATACCACCGGAAAATTTCGTTCCGAGTCCATTTTTTCTTCCCAATCATCTCACCATGCATCAACAAGCACGAAAGCGTCGAAAATTTGGCATCTTTTGACAACGCAAAAAATTTCGCGTTTTTTGACCTTCTTGGCTGAAAACACCAGTAAAAGGCGCGCGCCCGAAATTTCGCACACTCGAAAAATTTTCATCCGAGTCCATTTTTTCGTCCCAATCATCTCACCATGCATCAACAGGCACGAAAGCGTCAAAAATTTGGCATCTTTTGACAGCGTAAAAAATTTTGCGTTTTTTGACCTTCTTGGCTGAAAACACCAGTAAAAGGCGCTCGCGCGAAATTTCGCACCCCCGGAAAATTTCGTTCTGAGACATATTTTCGTCCCAATCATCTCACCATGCATCAACAGGAACGAAAGCGTCGAAAATTTGGCATCTTTTGACAGCGCAAAAAATTTCGCATTTTTTGACCTTCTTGGCTGAAAACACCAGTAAATGGCGCGCGCACGAAATTTCGTACACCCTAGAAATTTCATCCGAGTCCATTTTTTCATCCCAACCATCTCACCACGCATCAACAGGCACGAAAGCGTAAAAAATTTTGCATATTTTGACAGCGTAAAAAATTTCGCGTTATTTGACCTTCTTGGCTGAAAACACCAGTAAAAGGCGCGCGCGCGAAATTTCGCACACCCTAAAAATTTTCATCCGAGTCCATTTTTTCATCCCAATCATCTCACCACGCATCAACAGGCACGAAAGCGTCGAAAATTTGGCATCTTTTGACAGCGTAAAAAATTTCGCATTTTTTGACCTTCTTGGCTGAAAACACCAGTAAAAGGCGCGCGCGCGAAATTTCGCACGACCGGAAAATTTTGTTCCGAGTCCATTTTTTCGTCCCAATCATCTCACCATGCATCAACAGGAACGAAAGCGTAGAAAATTTGGCATCTTTTGACAACGCAAAAAATTTCGCGTTTTTTGACCTTCTTGGCTGAAAACACCAGTAAAAGGCGCGCGCCCGAAATTTCGCACACCCTAAAAATTTTCATCCGAGTCCATTTTTTCATCCCAATCATCTCACCACGCATCAACAGGCACGAAAGCGTAAAAAATTTGGCATCTTTTGACAGTGTAAAAAATTTCGCGTTTTTTGACCTTTTTGGCTGAAAACACCAGTAAAAGGCGCGCGCGCAAAATTTCATACCACCGGAAAATTTCAATCCGAGTCCATTTTTTCATCCCAATCATCTCACCACGCATCAACAGGCACGAAAGCGTCGAAAATTTGGCATCTTTTGACGGTGTAAAAAATTTCGTGTTTTTTGACCTTCCTAGCTGAAAACACCAGTAAAAGGCGCGCGCGCAAAATGTCATACCACCGGAAAATTTCGTTCCGAGTCCATTTTTTCTTCCCAATCATCTCACCATGCATCAACAAGCACGAAAGCGTCGAAATTTTGGCATCTTTTGACAACGCAAAAAATTTCGCGTTTTTTGACCTTCTTGGCTGAAAACACCAGTAAAAGGCGCGCGCCCGAAATTTCGCACACTCGAAAAATTTTCATCCGAGTCCATTTTTTCGTCCCAATCATCTCACCATGCATCAACAGGCACGAAAGCGTCAAAAATTTGGCATCTTTTGACAGCGTAAAAAATTTTGCGTTTTTTGACCTTCTTGGCTGAAAACACCAGTAAAAGGCGCTCGCGCGAAATTTCGCACCCCCGGAAAATTTCGTTCTGAGACATATTTTCGTCCCAATCATCTCACCATGCATCAACAGGAACGAAAGCGTCGAAAATTTGGCATCTTTTGACAGCGCAAAAAATTTCGCATTTTTTGACCTTCTTGGCTGAAAACACCAGTAAATGGCGCGCGCACGAAATTTCGTACACCCTAGAAATTTCATCCGAGTCCATTTTTTCATCCCAACCATCTCACCACGCATCAACAGGCACGAAAGCGTAAAAAATTTTGCATATTTTGACAGCGTAAAAAATTTCGCGTTATTTGACCTTCTTGGCTGAAAACACCAGTAAAAGGCGCGCGCGCGAAATTTCGCACACCCTAAAAATTTTCATCCGAGTCCATTTTTTCATCCCAATCATCTCACCACGCATCAACAGGCACGAAAGCGTCGAAAATTTGGCATCTTTTGACAGCGTAAAAAATTTTGCATTTTTTGACCTTCTTGGCTGAAAACACCAGTAAAAGGCGCGCGCGCGAAATTTCGCACGACCGGAAAATTTTGTTTCGAGTCCATTTTTTCGTCCCAATCATCTCACCATGCATCAACAGGAACGAAAGCGTAGAAAATTTGGCATCTTTTGACAACGCAAAAAATTTCGCGTTTTTTGACCTTCTTGGCTGAAAACACCAGTAAAAGGCGCGCGCCCGAAATTTCGCACACCCTAAAAATTTTCATCCGAGTCCATTTTTTCATCCCAATCATCTCACCACGCATCAACAGGCACGAAAGCGTAAAAAATTTGGCATCTTTTGACAGTGTAAAAAATTTCGCGTTTTTTGACCTTTTTGGCTGAAAACACCAGTAAAAGGCGCGCGCGCAAAATTTCATACCACCGGAAAATTTCGTTCCGAGTCCATTTTTTCGTCCCAATCATCTCACCATGCATCAACAAGCACGAAAGCGTCGAAAATTTGGCATCTTTTGACAACGCAAAAATTTTTGCGTTTTTTGACCTTCTTGGCTGAAAACACCAGTAAAAGGCGCGCGCCAGAAATTTCGCACACTCGAAAAATTTTCATCCGAGTCCATTTTTTCGTCCCAATCATCTCACCATGCATCGACAGGCACGAAAGCGTCAAAAATTTGGCATCTTTTGACAGCGTAAAAAATTTTGCATTTTTTTGACCTTCTTGGCTGAAAACACCAGTAAAAGGCGCGCGCGCGAAATTTCGCACCCCCGGAAAATTTCGTTCCGAGTCCATATTTTCGTCCCAATCATCTCACCATGCATCAACAGGCACGAAAGCGTCGAAAATTTGGCATCTTTTGACAGCGCAAAAAATTTCGCATTTTTTGACCTTCTGGCTGAAAACACCAGAAAATGGCGCGCGCACGAAATTTCGTACACCCTAAAAAATTTCATCCGAGTCCATTTTTTCATCCCAATCATCTCACCACGCATCAACAGGCACGAAAGTGTCGAAAATTTTGCATATTTTGATAGCGTAAAAAATTTCGCATTTTTTTACCTTCTTGGCTGAAAACACCAGTAAAAGGTGCGCGCGCGAAATTTCGCACACCCTAAAAATTTTCATCCGAGTCCATTTTTTCGTCCCAATCATCTCACCATGCATCAACAGGCACGAAAGCGTCGAAAATTTGGCATCTTTTGACAGTGTAAAAAATTTCGCATTTTTTGACCTTCTTGGCTGAAAACACCAGTAAAAGGCGCGCGCGCAAAATTTCATACCACCGGAAAATTTCGTTCCGAGTCCATTTTTTCGTCCCAATCATCTCACCATGCATCAACAAGCACGAAAGCGTCGAAAATTTTGCAACTTTTGACAGCGAAATAAATTTCGCGTTTTTTGACCTTCTTGGCTGAAAACAACAGTAAAAGGGGCGCGCGCGAAATTTCGCACACCCTAAAAATTTTCATCCGAGTCCATTTTTTCATCCCAATCATCTCACCACGCATCAATAGGCACGAAAGCGTAAAAAATTTGGCATCTTTTGACAGTGTAAAAAATTTCGCGTTTTTTGACCTTCTTGGCTGAAAACACCAGTAAAAGGCGCGCGCGCAAAATTTCATACCACCGGAAAATTTCGTTCCGAGTCCATTTTTTCGTCCCAATCATCTCACCATGCATCAACAAGCACGAAAGCGTCGAAAATTTGGCATCTTTTGACAACGCAAAAAATTTTGCGTTTTTTGACCTTCTTGGCTGAAAACACCAGTAAAAGGCGCGCGCCAGAAATTTCGCACACTCGAAAAATTTTCATCCGAGTCCATTTGTTCGTCCCAATCATCTCACCATGCATCAACAGGCACGAAAGCGTAAAAAATTTGGCATCTTTTGACAGCGTAAAAAATTTTGCATTTTTTTGACCTTCTTGGCTGAAAACACCAGTAAAAGGCGCGCGCAGCGCGAAATTTCGCACCCCCGGAAAATTTCGTTCCGAGTCCATATTTTCGTCCCAATCATCTCACCATGCATCAACAGGCACGAAAGCGTCGAAAATTTGGCATCTTTTGACAGCGCAAAAAATTTCGCATTTTTTGACCTTCTGGCTGAAAACACCAGAAAATGACGCGCGCACGAAATTTCGTACACCCTAAAAATTTTCATCCGAGTCCATTTTTTCATCCCAATCATCTCACCACGCATCAACAGGCACGAAAGCGTCGAAAATTTTGTATATTTTGACAGCGTAAAAAATTTCGCGTTTTTTTACCTTCTTGGCTGAAAACACCAGTAAAAGGCGCGCGCGCGAAATTTCGCACACCCTAAAAATTTTCATCCGAGTCCATTTTTTCATCCCAATCATCTCACCACGCATCAACAGGCACGAAAGCGTCAAAAATTTGGCATCTTTTGACAGCGTAAAAAATTTCGCATTTTTTGACCTTCTTGGCTGAAAACATCAGTAAAAGGCGCGCGCGCGAAATTTCGCACCACCAGAAAATTTTGTTCCGAGTCCATTTTTTCGTCCCAATCATCTCACCATGCATCAACAGGAACGAAAGCGTCGAAAATTTGGCATCTTTTGACAACGCAAAAAATTTCGCGTTTTTTGACCTTCTTGGCTGAAAACACTAGTAAAAGGCGCGCGCCCGAAATTTCGCACACTCAAAAAATTTTCATCCGAGTCCATTTTTTCGTCCCAATCAGCTCACCATGCATCAACAGGCACGAAAGCGTCGAAAATTTGGCATCTTTTGACAGTGTAAAAAATTTCGCGTTTTTTGACCTTCTTGGCTGAAAACACCAGTAAAAGGGGTGCGCACGAAATTTCGTACACCCTAAAAATTTTCATCCGAGTCCATTTTTTCATCCCAATCATCTCACCACGCATCAACAGGCACGAAAGCGTAAAAAATTTGGCATCTTTTGACAGCGTAATAAATTTCACGTTTTATGACCTTCTTGGCTGAAAACAACAGTAAAAGGGGCGCGCGCGAAATTTCGCACACCCTAAAAATTTTCATCCGAGTCCATTTTTTCATCCCAATCATCTCACCACGCATCAACAGGCACGAAAGCATCGAAAATTTGGCATCTTTTGACGGTGTAAAAAATTTCGCGTTTTTTGACCTTCTTGGCTGAAAACACCAGTAAAAGGCGCGCGCGCAAAATTTCATACCACCGGAAAATTTCGTTCCGAGTCCATTTTTTCTTCCCAATCATCTCACCATGCATCAACAAAGCACGAAAGCGTCGAAAATTTGGCATCTTTTGACAACGCAAAAAATTTCGCGTTTTTTGACCTTCTTGGCTGAAAACACCAGTAAAAGGCGCGCGCCCGAAATTTCGCACACTCGAAAAATTTTCATCCGAGTCCATTTTTTCGTCCCAATCATCTCACCACGCATCAACAGGCACGAAAGCGTCAAAAATTTTGCATATTTTGACAGCGTAAAAAATTTCGCGTTTTTTTACCTTCTTGGCTGAAAACACCAGTAAAAGGCGCGCGCGCGAAATTTCGCACACCCTAAAAATTTTCATCCGAGTCCATTTTTTCATCCCAATCATCTCACCACGCATCAACAGGCACGAAAGCGTCGAAAATTTGGCATCTTTTGACAGCGTAAAAAATTTCGCATTTTTTGACCTTCTTGGCTGAAAACACCAGTAAAAGGCGCGCGCGCGAAATTTCGCACCACCGGAAAATTTTGTTCCGAGTCCATTTTTTCGTCCCAATCATCTCACCATGCATCAACAGGAACGAAAGCGTAGAAAATTTGGCATCTTTTGACAACGCAAAAAATTTCGCGTTTTTTGACCTTCTTGGCTGAAAACACCAGTAAAAGGCGCGCGCCCGAAATTTCGCACACTCAAAAAATTTTCATCCGAGTCCATTTTTTCGTCCCAATCAGCTCACCATGCATCAACAGGCACGAAAGCGTCGAAAATTTGGCATCTTTTGACAGTGTAAAAAATTTCGCGTTTTTTGACCTTCTTGGCTGAAAACACCAGTAAAAGGGGCGCGCGCGAAATTTCGCACACCCTAAAAATTTTCATCCGAGTCCATTTTTTCATCCCAATCATCTCACCACGCATCAACAGGCACGAAAGCGTCAAAAATTTGGTATCTTTTGACAGTGTAAAAAATTTCGCGTTTTTTGACCTTCTTGGCTGAAAACACCAGTAAAAGGCGCGCGCGCAAAATTTCATACCACCGGAAAATTTCGTTCCGAGTCCATTTTTTCGTCCCAATCATCTCACCATGCATCAACAAGCACGAAAGCGTCGGAAATTTGGCATCTTTTGACAACGCAAAAAATTTCGCGTTTTTTGACCTTCTTGGCTGAAAACACCAGTAAAAGGCGCGCGCGCGAAATTTCGCACACCCTAAAAATTTTCATCCGAGTCCATTTTTTCATCCCAATCATCTCACCACGCATCAACCGGCACGAAAGCGTCGAAAATTTGGCATCTTTTGACAGCGTAAAAAATTTCGCGTTTTTTGACCTTCTTGGCTGAAAACATCAGTAAAAGGCGCGCGCGCGAAATTTCGCACCACCAGAAAATTTTGTTCCGAGTCCATTTTTTCGTCCCAATCATCTCACCATGCATCAACAGGAACGAAAGCGTCGAAAATTTGGCATCTTTTGACAACGCAAAAAATTTCGCGTTTTTTGACCTTCTTGGCTGAAAACACTAGTAAAAGGCGCGCGCCCGAAATTTCGCACACTCAAAAAATTTTCATCCGAGTCCATTTTTTCGTCCCAATCAGCTCACCATGCATCAACAGGCACGAAAGCGTCGAAAATTTGGCATCTTTTGACAGTGTAAAAAATTTCGCGTTTTTTGACCTTCTTGGCTGAAAACACCAGTAAAAGGGGCGCGCACGAAATTTCGTACACCCTAAAAATTTTCATCCGAGTCCATTTTTTCATCCCAATCATCTCACCACGTATCAACAGGCACGAAAGCGTAAAAAATTTGGCATCTTTTGACAGCGTAATAAATTTCACGTTTTATGACCTTCTTGGCTGAAAACAACAGTAAAAGGGGCGCGCGCGAAATTTCGCACACCCTAAAAATTTTCATCCGAGTCCATTTTTTCATCCCAATCATCTCACCACGCATCAACAGGCACGAAAGCGTCGAAAATTTGGCATCTTTTGACGGTGTAAAAAATTTCGCGTTTTTTGACCTTCTTGGCTGAAAACACCAGTAAAAGGCGCGCGCGCAAAATTTCATACCACCGGAAAATTTCGTTCCGAGTCCATTTTTTCTTCCCAATCATCTCACCATGCATCAACAAAGCACGAAAGCGTCGAAAATTTGGCATCTTTTGACAACGCAAAAAATTTCGCGTTTTTTGACCTTCTTGGCTGAAAACACCAGTAAAAGGCGCGCGCCCGAAATTTCGCACACTCGAAAAATTTTCACCCGAGTCCATTTTTTCGTCCCAATCATCTCACCATGCATCAACAGGCACGAAAGCATAAAAAATTTGGCATCTTTTGACAGCGTAAAAATTTTTGGGTTTTCTGACCTTCTTGGCTGAAAACACTAGTAAAAGGCGCGCGCTGCGAAATTTTGCACCCCCGGAAAATTTCATTCCGAGTCCATATTTTCGTCCCAATCATCTCACCATGCATCAACAGGAATGAAAGCGTCGAAAATTTGGCATCTTTTGACAACGCAAAAAATTTTGCATTTTTTGACCTTCTTGGCTGAAAACACCCGAAAATGGCGCGCGCACGAAATTTCGTACACCCTAAAAATTTTCATCCGAGTCCATTTTTTCATCCCAATCATCTCACCACGCATCAACAGGCACGAAAGTGTCGAAAATTTTGTATATTTTGATAGCGTAAAAAATTTCGCATTTTTTGACCTTGTTGGCTGAAAACACCAGTAAAAGGCGCGCGCGCGAAATTTCGCACACCCTAAAAATTTTCATCCGAGTCCATTTTTTCATCCCAATCATCTCACCACGCATCAACAGGCACGAAAGCGTCGAAAATTTGGCATCTTTTGACAGCGTAAAAAATTTCGCGTTTTTTGACCTTCTTGGCTGAAAACACCAGTAAAAGGCGCGCGCGCGAAATTTCGCACCACCGAAAAATTTTGTTCCGAGTCCATTTTTTCGTCCCAATCATCTCACCATGCATCAACAGGAACGAAAGCGTAGAAAATTTGGCATCTTTTGACAACGCAAAAAATTTCGCGTTTTTTGACCTTCTTGGCTAAAAACACCAGTAAAAGGCACGCGCGCAAAATTTCGTACCACCGGAAAATTTCGTTCCGAGTCCATTTTTTCGTCCCAATCATCTCACCATGCATCAACAAGCACGAAAGCGTCGAAAATTTGACATCTTTTGACAGCGAAATAAATTTCGCGTTTTTTGACCTTCTTGGCTGAAAACAACAGTAAAAGGGGCGCGCGCGAAATTTCGCACACCCTAAAAATTTTCATCCGAGTCCATTTTTTCATCCCAATCATCTCACCACGCATCAACAGGCACGAAAGCGTCAAAAATTTGGCATCTTTTGACAGTGTAAAAAATTTCGCGTTTTTTGACCTTCTTGGCTGAAAACACCAGTAAAAGGCGCGCGCGCAAAATTTCATACCACCGGAAAATTTCGTTCCGAGTCCATTTTTTCGTCCCAATCATCTCACCATGCATCAACAAGCACGAAAGCGTCGAAAATTTGGCATCTTTTGACAACGCAAAAAATTTCGCGTTTTTTGACCTTCTTGGCTGAAAACACCAGAAAAAGGCGCGCGCCCGAAATTTCGCACACTCGAAAAATTTTCATCCGAGTCCATTTTTTCGTCCCAATCATCTCACCATGCATCAATAGGCACGAAAGCGTCACAAATTTGGCATCTTTTGACAGCGTAAAATTTTTTGCATTTTTTGACCTTCTTGGCTGAAAACACCAGTAAAAGGCGCGCGCGCGCGAAATTTCGCACCCCGGAAAATTTCGTTCCGAGTCCATATTTTCGTCCCAATCATCTCACCATGCATCAACAGGAACGAAAGCGTCGAAAATTTGGCATATTTTGACAACACAAAAAATTTCGCATTTTTTGACCTTTTTGGCTGAAAACACCAGTAAAAGGCGCGCGCGCGAAATTTCGCACACTCTAAAAATTTTCATCCGAGTCCATTTTTTCATCCCAATCATCTCACCACGCATCAACAGGCACGAAAGTGTCGAAAAATTTGCATATTTGACAGCGTAAAAAATTTCGCGTTTTTTGACCTTCTTGGCTGAAAACACCAGTAAAAGGCGCGCGCGCGAAATTTCGCACAGCCTAAAAATTTTCATCCGAGTCCATTTTTTCATCCCATTCATCTCACCACGCATCAACAGGCACGAAAGCGTCGAAAATTTGGCATCTTTTGACAGCGTAAAAAATTTCGCGTTTTTTGACCTTCTTGGCTGAAAACACCAGTAAAAGGCGCGCGCGCGAAATTTCGCACCACCGGAAAATTTTGTTCCGAGTCCATTTTTGCGTCCCAATCATCTCACCATGCATCAACAGGAACGAAAGCGTCGAAAATTTGGCATGTTTTGACAGCGTAAAAATTTTCACGTTTTTTGACCTTCTTGGCTGAAAACACCAGTAAAAGGCGCGCGCATGCGAAATTTCGCACCACCGGAAAATTTCGTTCCGAGTCCATTTTTTCGTCCCAATCATCTCACCATGCATCAACAGGCACGAAAGCGTCAAAAATTTGGCATCTTTTGACAATGCAAAAAATTTCGCATTTTTTGACCTTCTTGGCTGAAAACACCAGTAAAAGGCGCGCGCCCGAAATTTCGCACACCTGAAAAATTTTCATCCGAGTCCATTTTTTCGTCCCAATCATCTCACCATGCATCAACAGACACGAAAGCGTCGAAAATTTGGCATCTTTTGACAGTGTAAAAAATTTCGCGTTTTTTGACCTTCTTGGCTGAAAACACCAGTAAAAGGCGGCGCGCGCAAAATTTCATACCACCGGAAAATTTCGTTCCGAGTACATTTTTTCGTTCCAATCATCTCACCATGCATCAACAAGCACGAAAGCGTCGAAAATTTGGCATCTTTTGACAACGCAAAAAATTTCGCGTTTTTTGACCTTCTTGGCTGAAAACACCAGAAAAAGGCGTGCGCCCGAAATTTCGCACACTCGAAAAATTTTCATCCGAGTCCATTTTTTCGTCCCAATCATCTCACCATGCATCAATAGGCACGAAAGCGTAAAAAATTTGGCATCTTTTGACAGCGTAAAAATTTTTGCATTTTTTGACCTTCTTGGCTGAAAACACCAGTAAAAAGCGCGCGCGCGAAATTTCGCACCCCCGGAAAATTTCGTTCCGAGTCCATATTTTCGTCCCAATCATCTCACCATGCATCAACAGGAACGAAAGCGTCGAAAATTTGGCATCTTTTGACAACACAAAAAATTTCGCATTTTTTGACCTTCTTGGCTGAAAACACCAGTAAAAGGCGCGCGCAGCGAAATTTTGCACACTCTAAAAATTTTCATCCGAGTCCATTTTTTCATCCCAATCATCTCACCACGCATCAACAGGCACGAAAGTGTCGAAAAATTTGCATATTTGACAGCGTAAAAAATTTCGCGTTTTTTTACCTTCTTGGCTGAAAACACCAGTAAAAGGCGCGCTGCGCGAAATTTCGCACAGCCTAAAAATTTTCATCCGAGTCTATTTTTTCATCCCATTCATCTCACCACGCATCAACAGGCACGAAAGCGTCGAAAATTTGGCATCTTTTGACAGCGTAAAAAATTTCGTGTTTTTTGACCTTCTTGGCTGAAAACACCAGTAAAAGGCGCGCGCGCGAAATTTCGCACCACCGGAAAATTTTGTTCCGAGTCCATTTTTGCGTCCCAATCATCTCACCATGCATCAACAGGAACGAAAGCGTCGAAAATTTGGCATGTTTTGACAGCGTAAAAATTTTCACGTTTTTTGACCTTCTTGGCTGAAAACACAAGTAAAAGGCGCGCGCGCGAAATTTCGCACCACCGGAAAATTTCGTTCCGAGTCCATTTTTTCGTCCCAATCATCTCACCATGCATCAACAGGCACGAAAGCGTCAAAAATTTGGCATCTTTTGACAATGCAAAAAATTTCGCATTTTTTGACCTTCTTGGCTGAAAACACCAGTAAAAGGCGCGCGCCCGAAATTTCGCACACCTGAAAAATTTTCATCCGAGTCCATTTTTTCGTCCCAATCATCTCACCATGCATCAACAGACACGAAAGCGTCGAAAATTTGGCATCTTTTGACAGCGTAAAAAATTTTGTGTTTTTTGACCTTCTTGGCTGAAAACACTAGTAAAAGGCGCGCATGCGAAATTTCGCACCCCCGGAAAATTTCGTTCCGAGTCCATTTTTTCGTCCCAATCATCTCACCATGCATCAACAGGCACGAAAGTGTAAAAAATTTGGCATCTTTTAACAGCGCAAAAAATTTTGCGTTTTTTGACCTTCTTGGCTGAAAACACCAGTAAATGGCGCGCGCACGAAATTTCGCACACCCTAAAAATTTTCATCCGAGTCCATTTTTTTGCCCCAATTATCTCACCATGCATCAACAGGCACGAAAGCGTAAAAAATTTGGCATCTTTTGACAGCGTAAAATATTTCGCGTTTTTTGACCTTCTTGGCTGAAAACACCAGTAAAAGGCGTGCGCGCGAAATTTCGCACACTCTAAAAATTTTCATCCGAGTCCATTTTTTCATCCCATTCATCTCACCACGCATCAACAGGCACGAAAGCGTCGAAAATTTGGCATCTTTTGACAGCGTAAAAAATTTCGCGTTTTTTGACCTTCTTGGCTGGAAAACACCAGTAAAAGACGCGCGCGCGAAATTTCGCACCACCGAAAAATTTCGTTCCGGGTCCATTTTTTCGTCTCAATCATCTCACCATGCATCAACAGGCACGAAATCGTCGAAAATTTGGCATCTTTTGACAACGCAAAAAATTTCGCGTTTTTTGACCTTCTTGGCTGAAAACACTAGTAAAAGGCGCGCGCGCGAAATTTTGCACACCCTAAAAATTTTCATCCGAGTCCATTTTTTCGTCCCAATCATCTCACCACGCATCAACAGGGACAAAAGCGTCAAAAATTTGGCATATTTTGACAGTGTAAAAAATTTCGCATTTTTTGACCTTCTTGGCTGAAAACACCAGTAAAAGGCGCGCGCGCGAAATTTCGCACCCCCGGAAAATTTCGTTCCGAGTCCATTTTTTCATCCCAATCATCTCACCATGCATCAACAAGCATGAAAGCGTCGAACATTTGGCATCTTTTGACGGCGTAAAAAATTTCGCATTTTTTGACCTTCTTGGCTGAAAACACCAGTAAAAGGCGCGCGCTGCGAAATTTCGCACCACCGGAAAATTTCGTTCCGAGTCCATTTTTTCGTCCCAATCATCTCACCATGCATCAACAAGCACGAAAGCGTCGAAAATTTGGCATCTTTTGACAATGCAAAAAATTTCGCGTTTTTTGACCTTCTTGGCTGAAAACACTAGTAAAAGGCGCGCGCCCGAAATTTCGCACACTCGAAAAATTTTCATCCGAGTACATTTTTTCGTCCCAATCTTCTCACCATGCATCAACAGGCACGAAAGCGTAAAAAATTTGGCATCTTTTGACAGCGTAAAAAATTTTGCATTTTTTGACCTTCTTGGCTGAAAACACCAATAAAAGGCGCTCGCGCGAAATTTCGCACCCCCGGAAAATTTCGTTCCGAGTCAATATTTTCGTCCCAATCATCTCACCATGCATCAACAGGAACGAAAGCGTCGAAAATTTGGCATCTTTTGACAGCGCAAAAAATTTCGCATTTTTTGACCTTCTTGGCTGAAAACACCAGTAAATGGCGCGCGCACGAAATTTCGTACACCCTAAAAATTTTCATCCGAGTCCATTTTTTCATCCCAACCATCTCACCACACATCAACAGGCACGAAAGCGTAAAAAATTTTGCATATTTTGACAGCGTAAAAAATTTCGCGTTTTTTGACCTTCTTGGCTGAAAACACCAGTAAAAGGCGCGCGCGCGAAATTTCTCACACCCTAAAAATTTTCATCCGAGTCCATTTTTTCATCCCAATCATCTCACCACGCATCAACAGGCACGAAAGCGTAAAAAATTTGGCATCTTTTGACAGCGTAAAAGATTTCGCATTTTTTGACCTTCTTGGCTGAAAACACCAGTAAAAGGCGCGCGCGCGAAATTTCGCACACCCTAAAAATTTTCATCCGAGTCCATTTTTTCATCCCAATCATCTCACCACGCATCAACAGGCACGAAAGCGTCGAAAATTTGGCATCTTTTGACAGCGTAAAAAATTTCGCGTTTTTTGACCTTCTTGGCTGAAAACACCAGTAAAAGGCGCGCGCGCGAAATTTCGTTCCACCGGAAAATTTCGTTCCGAGTCCATTTTTTCGTCCCAATCATCTCACCATGCATCAACAGGAACGAAAGCGTCGAAAATTTGGCATCTTTTGACAACGCAAAAAATTTCGCGTTTTTTGACCTTCTTGGCTGAAAACACTAGTAAAAGGCGCACGCGCGAAATTTCGCACCACCGGAAAATTTCGTTCCGAGTCCATTTTTTCGTCCCAATCATCTCACCATGCATCAACAGGCACGAAAGCGTAAAAAATTTGGCATCTTTTGACAACACAAAAAATTTCGCATTTTTTTACCTTCTTGGCTGAAAACACCAGTAAAAGGCGCGCGCGCGAAATTTCGCACACCCTAAAAATTTTCATCCGAGTCCATTTTTTCGTCCCAATCATCTCACCACGCATCAACAGGAATGAAAGCGACGAAAATTTGGCATCTTTTGACAGCGTAATAAATTTCGCATTTTTTGACCTTCTTGGCTGAATACACCAGTAAAAGGCGCGCGCGCGAAATTTCGCACACCCTAAAAATTTTCATCCGAGTCCATTTTTTCATCACAATCATCTAACCACGCATCAACAGGCACGAAAGCGTCGAAAATTTGGCATCTTTTGACAGCGTAAAAAATTTCACGTTTTTTGACCTTCTTGGCTGAAAATACCAGTAAAAGGCGCGCGCGCGAAATTTTGCACCACCGGAAAATTTCGTTCCGAGTCCATTTTTTCGTCCCAATCATCTCACCATGCATCAACAAGCATGAAAGCATCGAAAATTTGGCATCTTTTGACAACGCAAAAAATTTCGCGTTTTTTGACCTTTTTGGCTGAAAACACCAGTAAAAGGCGCGCGCCCGAAATTTCGCACACTCGAAAAATTTTCATCCAAGTCCATTTTTTCGTCCCAATCATCTCACCATGCATCAACAG
The DNA here is from genome assembly GCA_030549335.1 of Pontederia crassipes. NCBI lineage: Eukaryota > Viridiplantae > Streptophyta > Magnoliopsida > Commelinales > Pontederiaceae > Pontederia > Pontederia crassipes. Next base: position 8,714,870 of record JAUKPH010000020.1, on the reverse strand, counting down.
GCACGAAAGCATAAAAAATTTGGCATCTTTTGACAGCGTAAAAAATTTTGCGTTTTCTGACCTTCTTGGCTGAAAACACTAGTAAAAGGCGCGCGCGCGAAATTTTGCACCCCCGAAAAATTTCATTCCGAGTCCATATTTTCGTCCCAATCATCTCACCATGCATCAATAGGAATGAAAGCGTCGAAAATTTGGCATCTTTTGACAACGCAAAAAATTTCGCATTTTTTGACCTTCTTGGCTGAAAACACCAGTAAATGGCGCGCGCACGAAATTTCGCACACCCTAAAAATTTTCATCCGAGTCCATTTTTTTGTCCCAATTATCTCACCATGCATCAACAGGCACGAAAGCGTAAAAAATTTGGCATCTTTTGACAGCGTAAAATATTTCGCGTTTTTTGACCTTCTTGGCTGAAAACACCAGTAAAAGGCGTGCGCGCGAAATTTCGCACACTCTAAAAATTTTCATCCGAGTCCATTTTTTCATCCCATTCATCTCACCACGCATCAACAGGCACGAAAGCGTCGAAAATTTGGCATCTTTTGACAGCGTAAAAAATTTCGCGTTTTTTGACCTTCTTGGCTGAAAACACCAGTAAAAGACGCGCGCGCGAAATTTCGCACCACCGAAAAATTTCGTTCCGGGTCCATTTTTTCGTGTCAATCATCTCACCATGCATCAACAGGCACGAAATCGTCGAAAATTTGGCATCTTTTGACAACGCAAAAAAATTTCGCGTTTTTTGACCTTCTTGGCTGAAAACACTAGTAAAAGGCGCGGGCGCGAAATTTTGCACACCCTAAAAATTTTCATCCGAGTCCATTTTTTCGTCCCAATCATCTCACCACGCATCAACAGGGACAAAAGCGTCAAAAATTTGGCATATTTTGATAGCGTAAAAAATTTCGCATTTTTTGACCTTCTTGGCTGAAAACACCAGTAAAAGGCGCGCGCGCGAAATTTCGCACCCCCGGAAAATTTCGTTCCGAGTCCATTTTTTTCATCCCAATCATCTCACCATGCATCAACAAGCACGAAAGCGTCGAACATTTGGCATCTTTTGACGGCGTAAAAAATTTCGCATTTTTTGACCTTCTTGGCTGAAAACACCAGTAAAAGGCGCGCGCGCGAAATTTCGCACCACCGGAAAATTTTGTTCCGAGTCCATTTTTTCATCCCAATCATCTCACCATGCATCAACAGGAACGAAAGCGTAAAAAATTTGGCATCTTTTGACAGCGTAAAAATTTTCACGTTTTTTGACCGTCTTGGCTGAAAACACCAGTAAAAGGCGCGCGCGCGCGAAATTTCGCACCACCGGAAAATTTCGTTCCGAGTCCATTTTTTCGTCCCAATCATCTCACCATGCATCAACAGGCACGAAAGCGTAAAAAATTTGGCATCTTTTGACAACACAAAAAATTTCGCGTTTTTTGACCTTCTTGGCTGAAAACACCAGTAAAAGGCGCGCGCACAAAATTCCGCACACCCGAAAAATTTTCATCCGAGTCCATTTTTTGCTCCCAATCATCTCACTATGCATCAACAGGTACGAAAGCATAAAAAATTTGGCATCTTTTGACAGTGTAAAAAATTTCGCGTTTTTTGACCTTCTTGCCTGAAAACACCAGTAAATGGCGCGCGCACGAAATTTCGCACACCCTAAAAATTTTCATCCGAGTCCATTTTTTTGTCCCAATTATCTCACGATGCATCAACAGACACGAAAGCGTAAAAAATTTGGCATCTTTTGACAGCGTAAAAGATTTCGCATTTTTTGACCTTCTTGGCTGAAAACACCAGTAAAAGGCGCGCGCGCGAAATTTCGCACACCCTAAAAATTTTCATCCGAGTCCATTTTTTCATCCCAATCATCTCACCACGCATCAACAGGCACGAAAGCGTCGAAAATTTGGCATCTTTTGACAGCGTAAAAAATTTCGCGTTTTTTGACCTTCTTGGCTGAAAACACCAGTAAAAGGCGCGCGCGCGAAATTTCACACACCCTAAAAATTTTCATCCGAGTCCATTTTTTCATCCCATTCAACTCACCACGCATCAACAGGCACGAAAGCGTCGAAAATTTGGCATCTTTTGATAGCGTAAAAAATTTCGCGTTTTTTGACCTTCTTGGCTGAAAACACCAGTAAAAGACGCGCGCGCGCGAAATTTCGCACCACCGGAAAATTTCGTTCCGAGTCCATTTTTTCGTCTCAATCATCTCACCATGCATCAACAGGCACGAAAGCGTCGAAAATTTGGCATCTTTTGACAACGCAAAAAATTGCGCGTTTTTTGACCTTCTTGGCTGAAAACACTAGTAAAAGGCGCGCACGCGAAATTTCGCACACCCTAAAAATTTTCATCCGAGTCCATTTTTTCATCCCAATCATCTCACCACGCATCAACAGGCACAAAAGCGTCGAAAATTTGGCATATTTTGACAGCGTAAAAAATTTCGCATTTTTTGACCTTCTTGGCTGAAAACACCAGTAAAAGGCGCGCGCGCGAAATTTCGCACCCCGGAAAATTTTCATCCGATCCATTTTTCGTCCCAATCATCTCACCATGCATCAACAGGCACGAAAGCGTCGAAAATTTGGCATCTTTTGACAACACAAAAAATTTAGCATTTTTTGACCTTCTTGGCTGAAAACACCAGTAAAAGGCGCGCGCGCTAAATTTCGCACCCCCGGAAAATTTTCATCCGAGTCCATTTTTTCGTCCCAATCATCTCACTATGCATCAACAGGTACGAAAGCATAAAAAATTTGGCATCTTTTGACAGTGTAAAAAATTTCGCGTTTTTTGACCTTCTGGCCTGAAAACACCAGTAAATGGCGCGCGCACGAAATTTCGCACACCCTAAAAATTTTCATCCGAGTCCATTTTTTTGTCCCAATTATCTCACCATGCATCAACAGACACGAAAGCGTAAAAAATTTGGCATCTTTTGACAGTGTAAAAGATTTCGCATTTTTTGACCTTCTTGGCTGAAAACACCAGTAAAAGGCGCGCGCGCGAAATTTCGCACACCCTAAAAATTTTCATCCGAGTCCATTTTTTCATCCCAATCATCTCACCACGCATCAACAGGCACGAAAGCGTCGAAAATTTGGCATCTTTTGACAGCGTAAAAAATTTCGCGTTTTTTGACCTTTTTGGCTGAAAACACCAGTAAAAGGCGCGCGCGCGAAATTTCACACACCCTAAAAATTTTCATCCGAGTCCATTTTTTCATCCCATTCATCTCACCACGCATCAACAGGCACGAAAGCGTCGAAAATTTGGCATCTTTTGATAGCGTAAAAAATTTCGCGTTTTTTGACCTTCTTGGCTGAAAACACCAGTAAAAGACGCGCGCGCGAAATTTCGCACCACCGGAAAATTTCGTTCCGGGTCCATTTTTTCGTCTCAATCATCTCACCATGCATCAACAGGCACGAAAGCGTCGAAAATTTGGCATCTTTTGACAACGCAAAAAATTGCGCGTTTTTTGACCTTCTTGGCTGAAAACACTAGTAAAAGGCGCGCACGCGAAATTTCGCACACCCTAAAAATTTTCATCCGAGTCCATTTTTTCGTCCCAATCATCTCACCACGCATCAACAGGCACAAAAGCGTCGAAAATTTGGCATCTTTTGACAGTGTAAAAAATTTCGCGTTTTTTGACCTTCTTGCCTGAAAACACCAGTAAATGGCGCGCGCACGAAATTTCGCACACCCTAAAAATTTTCATCCGAGTCCATTTTTTTGTCCCAATTATCTCACCATGCATCAATAGACACGAAAGCGTAAAAAATTTGGCATCTTTTGACAGCGTAAAAGATTTCGCATTTTTTGACCTTCTTGGCTGAAAACACCAGTAAAAGGCGCGCGCGCGAAATTTCGCACACCCTAAAAATTTTCATCCGAGTCCATTTTTTCATCCCAATCATCTCACCACGCATCAACAGGCACGAAAGCGTCGAAAATTTGGCATCTTTTGACAGCGTAAAAAATTTCGCGTTTTTTGACCTTCTTGGCTGAAAACACCAGTAAAAGGCGCGCGCGCGAAATTTCACACACCCTAAAAATTTTCATCCGAGTCCATTTTTTCATCCCATTCATCTCACCACGCATCAACAGGCACGAAAGCGTCGAAAATTTGGCATCTTTTGACAGCGTAAAAAATTTCACGTTTTTTGACCTTCTTGGCTGAAAATACCAGTAAAAGGCGCGCGCGCGAAATTTTGCACCACCGGAAAATTTCGTTCCGAGTCCATTTTTTCGTCCCAATCATCTCACCATGCATCAACAAGCATGAAAGCATCGAAAATTTGGCATCTTTTGACAACGCAAAAAATTTCGCGTTTTTTGACCTTCTTGGCTGAAAACACCAGTAAAAGGCGCGCGCCCGAAATTTCGCACACTCGAAAAATTTTCATCCAAGTCCATTTTTTCGTCCCAATCATCTCACCATGCATCAACAGGCACGAAAGCATAAAAAATTTGGCATCTTTTGACAGCGTAAAAAATTTTGCGTTTTCTGACCTTCTTGGCTGAAAACACTAGTAAAAGGCGCGCGCGCGAAATTTTGCACCCCCGAAAAATTTCATTCCGAGTCCATATTTTCGTCCCAATCATCTCACCATGCATCAACAGGAATGAAAGCGTCGAAAATTTGGCATCTTTTGACAACGCAAAAAATTTCGCATTTTTTGACCTTCTTGGCTGAAAACACCAGTAAATGGCGCGCGCACGAAATTTCGCACACCCTAAAAATTTTCATCCGAGTCCATTTTTTTGTCCCAATTATCTCACCATGCATCAACAGGCACGAAAGCGTAAAAAATTTGGCATCTTTTGACAGCGTAAAATATTTCGCGTTTTTTGACCTTCTTGGCTGAAAACACCAGTAAAAGGCGTGCGCGCGAAATTTCGCACACTCTAAAAATTTTCATCCGAGTCCATTTTTTCATCCCATTCATCTCACCACGCATCAACAGGCACGAAAGCGTGTAAAATTTGGCATCTTTTGACAGCGTAAAAAATTTCGCGTTTTTTGACCTTCTTGGCTGAAAACACCAGTAAAAGACGCGCGCGCGAAATTTCGCACCACCGAAAAATTTCGTTCTGGGTCCATTTTTTCGTGTCAATCATCTCACCATGCATCAACAGGCACGAAATCGTCGAAAATTTGGCATCTTTTGACAACGCAAAAAAATTTCGCGTTTTTTGACCTTCTTGGCTGAAAACACTAGTAAAAGGCGCGCGCGCGAAATTTTGCACACCCTAAAAATTTTCATCCGAGTCCATTTTTTCGTCCCAATCATCTCACCACGCATCAACAGGGACAAAAGCGTCAAAAATTTGGCATATTTTGATAGCGTAAAAAATTTCGCATTTTTTGACCTTCTTGGCTGAAAACACCAGTAAAAGGCGCGCGCGCGAAATTTCGCACCCCCGGAAAATTTCGTTCCGAGTCCATTTTTTTCATCCCAATCATCTCACCATGCATCAACAAGCACGAAAGCGTCGAACATTTGGCATCTTTTGACGGCGTAAAAAATTTCGCATTTTTTGACCTTCTTGGCTGAAAACACCAGTAAAAGGCGCGCGCGCGAAATTTCGCACCCCCGGAAAATTTCGTTCCGAGTCCATTTTTTTCATCCCAATCATCTCACCATGCATCAACAAGCACGAAAGCGTCGAACATTTGGCATCTTTTGACGGCGTAAAAAATTTCGCATTTTTTGACCTTCTTGGCTGAAAACACCAGTAAAAGGCGCGCGCGCGAAATTTCGCACCACCGGAAAATTTTGTTCCGAGTCCATTTTTTCATCCCAATCATCTCACCATGCATCAACAGGAACGAAAGCGTCAAAAATTTGGCATCTTTTGACAGCGTAAAAATTTTCACGTTTTTTGACCTTCTTGGCTGAAAACACCAGTAAAAGGCGCGCGCGCGAAATTTCGCACCACCGGAAAATTTCGTTCCGAGTCCATTTTTTCGTCCCAATCATCTCACCATGCATCAACAGGCACGAAAGCGTCAAAAATTTGGCATCTTTTGACAACACAAAAAATTTCGCGTTTTTTGACCTTCTTGGCTGAAAACACCAGTAAAAGGCGCGCGCCCAAAATTTCGCACACCCGAAAAATTTTCATCCGAGTCCATTTTTTCGTCCCAATCATCTCACTATGCATCAACAGGTACGAAAGCATAAAAAATTTGGCATCTTTTGACAGTGTAAAAAATTTCGCGTTTTTTGACCTTCTTGCCTGAAAACACCAGTAAATGGCGCGCGCACGAAATTTCGCACACCCTAAAAATTTTCATCCGAGTCCATTTTTTTGTCCCAATTATCTCACCATGCATCAACAGACACGAAAGCGTAAAAAATTTGGCATCTTTTGACAGCGTAAAAGATTTCGCATTTTTTGACCTTCTTGGCTGAAAACACCAGTAAAAGGCGCGCGCGCGAAATTTCGCACACCCTAAAAATTTTCATCCGAGTCCATTTTTTCATCCCAATCATCTCACCACGCATCAACAGGCACGAAAGCGTCGAAAATTTGGCATCTTTTGACAGCGTAAAAAATTTCGCGTTTTTTGACCTTCTTGGCTGAAAACACCAGTAAAAGGCGCGCGCGCGAAATTTCACACACCCTAAAAATTTTCATCCGAGTCCATTTTTTCATCCCATTCATCTCACCACGCATCAACAGGCACGAAAGCGTAGAAAATTTGGCATCTTTTGATAGCGTAAAAAATTTCGCGTTTTTTGACCTTCTTGGCTGAAAACACCAGTAAAAGACGCGCGCGCGAAATTTCGCACCACCGGAAAATTTCGTTCCGGGTCCATTTTTTCGTCTCAATCATCTCACCATGCATCAACAGGCACGAAAGCGTCGAAAATTTGGCATCTTTTGACAACGCAAAAAATTGCGCGTTTTTTGACCTTCTTGGCTGAAAACACTAGTAAAAGGCGCGCACGCGAAATTTCGCACACCCTAAAAATTTTCATCCGAGTCCATTTTTTCGTCCCAATCATCTCACCACGCATCAACAGGCACAAAAGCGTCGAAAATTTGGCATATTTTGACAGCGTAAAAAATTTCGCATTTTTTGACCTTCTTGGCTGAAAACACCAGTAAAAGGCGCGCGCGCGAAATTTCGCACCCCGGAAAATTTTCATCCGATCCATTTTTCGTCCCAATCATCTCACCATGCATCAACAGGCACGAAAGCGTCGAAAATTTGGCATCTTTTGACAACACAAAAAATTTAGCATTTTTTGACCTTCTTGGCTGAAAACACCAGTAAAAGGCGCGCGCGCTAAATTTCGCACCCCCGGAAAATTTTCATCCGAGTCCATTTTGTGTCCCAATCATCTCACCATGCATCAACAGGCACGAAAGCGTCGAAAATTTGGCATCTTTTGACAACGCAAAAAATTTCGCGTTTTTTTACGTTCTTGGCTGAACAACAGTAAAAGGCGCGCGCGCGAAATTTCGCACCACCGGAAAATTTCGTTCCGAGTCCAGTTTTTCGTCCCAATCATCTCACCATGCATCAACAGGCACGACAACGTCGAAAATTTGGCATCTTTTGACAACGCAAAAAATTTCGCATTTTTTGACCTTCTTGGTTGAAAACACCAGTAAAAGGCGCGCGCGCGAAATTTCGCACACCCGAAAAATTTTCATCCGGGTCCATTTTTGCGTCCCAATCATCTCACCATGCATCAACAGGCACGAAAGCGTCAAAAATTTAGCATCTTTGGACAGCGTAAAAAATTTCGCGTTTTTTGACCTTCTTGGCTGAAAACACCAGTAAAAGGCGCGCGCGCGAAATTTCGCACACACTAAAAATTTTCATCCGAGTCCATTTTTTCGTCCCAATCATCACACCATGCATCAATAGGCACGAAAGCGTCGAAAATTTGGCATCTTTTGACAGCGTAAAAAATTTTGCGTTTTTTGAACTTCTTGGCTGAAAACACCTGTAAAAGGCGCGCGCGCGAAATTTCGCACGCCCGGAAAATTTCATTCTGAGTCCATTTTTTCGTCCCATTCATCTCACCATGCATCAACAGGCACGAAAGCGTCGAAAATTTGGCATCTTTTGACAACGCAAAAAATTTCACGTTTTCACCTGTAAAAAGCGCGCGCGCAAAATTTCGCACCCCCGGAAAATTTTCATCCGAGTCCATTTTTTCGTCCCAATCATCTCTCCATGCATCAACAGGCACGAAAGCGTAAAAAATTTGGCATCTTTTGACAGCGTAAAAAATTTCGCGTTTTTTGACCTTCTTGGCTAAAAACACCAGTAAAAGGCGCGCGCGCGAAATTTCGCACACCCTAAAAATTTTCATCCGAGTCCATTTTTTCATCCCAATCATCTCACTACGCAGGAGATGCCTTCATATGCTAAATTTTTTAAGGAGATCCTTTCCAAGAAGAGAAGAATTATAGAATATGAGACCATTGCCTTAACTGAGGAAGCCTCTGCAATCATCAAAAACAAATTGCCACCCAAGTTGAAAGATCCAAGAAGTTTCTCCATACCTTGTGATATTGGAAATAGGAAGATTCAAAGGGCAATGTGTGATTTTGGTGCATCAGTGAGTGTAATACCTCTTTGACTTTGTAGGAAACTTGAAGTTGGAGATTTGAAGCCTACAAACATGTCTCTACAGCTGGCAGACAGATCCATCAAGTACCCACATGGAATCATTGAGGACATACCCCTCAAAGTTGGCAAATTTTACATGCCAGTAGACTTTGTGGTACTTGACATGGATGAGAACTTGAATACCCCTATTCTTCTAGGGAGACCTTTCTAAGCTACTGCTGGGGCTGTCATTGATGTCAAGGAGGGCAGATTAACCTTCCAAATTGGAGAAGACAAGATAGAGTTGAATTTGGTACAAGTTATTAGTAGGCCCAATTTTCATGAAAATGATTTTGAAGAAGGGCAGCTAGATCAAGTTGTTCAGCAAGTTTCTACCATGATTCCCATTGAATATCCATTGCAAAGGTGCCTAATGTTTGATCATTTGAAGGAACTAGAAGATTCAGAAGCTAAGGCGTATCAATCAGTGCTGAATTCTTCAAAATCAGTGGAAAAATTAGAATTTCGGAATGAAGTATCACAGGTTATCATTGCTGAACCCCAACTCAATTCAACTCAAGAAAATTAATCCAAATTGGAGCTCAAGCCTCTCCCTAGCAACCTAAAGTATGAATTCTTGGGAGAGAATTCCACATTCCCTGTTATTATCAATGCCAACTTACCAAAAGACCAAGTTGGAGAGCTGCTGAAATGATTGAAGCTGTACAGGGAAGTGATTTGCTACTCTATAGAAGACATCAAGGGTATTAATCCCTCAATTTGTATGCACAGGATCCCCATGGAGGACAGCTACAAGCCCTCCATTGAATGCCAAAGAAGACTCAATCCAGTGATGAAGGAAGTAGTCAAGAAGGAGGTGTTGAAATTATTAAATGCTGCAATTATATATTCCATTTCAGATAGTGAATGGGTCAGCCCTGTGCAAGTAGTGCCAAAGAAGGGAGGAATCACAATTATCAAATCAGATTCTAATGAATTGATATCCACCAGGACAGTCACAAGTTGGAGGATGTGCATTGATTTTAGGAAATTGAACAAGGCAACAAGGAAAGACCACTTCCCACTTCCCTTCGTTGAGCAAATGCTTGAGAGGTTGGCAAAGCATTCTCACTTTTGTTATTTGGATGGCTATTCAGGCTTCTTGCAGATTCCAATCCATCCACAAGACCAGCACAAGACCACCTTCACTTGTCCGTATGGGACATTTGCACATAGGAGGATGCCATTTGGATTGTGCAATGCCCCTGCCACATTTCAGAGATGCATGATGTCCATCTTTTCAGACTTTATTGAAGACATTATGGAGGTGTTTATGGATGATTTTTCAGTCTATGGGGACTCATTTGAAGCATGCTTAGAAAACTTGACAAAAGTGGTACAAAAGTACAGGGAATCCAATCTAATTCTGAATTGGGAAAAATGCCATTTCATGGTCCAAGAAGGGGTTGTCCTAGGGCATGTTATCTCAAGTAAAGGAATTGAAGTGGATAAGGCAAAAATTGAAGTAATTGAGAAGTTGCCACCCCCTACAAATGTGAAGGAAGTAAGAAGCTTCTTGGGGCATGCAGGATTCTATAGGAGATTCATTCAGAACTTTTAAATGATAACCAGGCCTCTTACCAAGCTCCTAGCAAAAGATGCTGAGTTTAATTTTGATGAAGAGTGCATGAAGGCCTTCAAGCAGCTGAAAGAAGCACTTATTTCAAATCCTATAGTCCAGCCACCTGATTGGTCTCTTCACTTTGAAATAATGTGTGATGCCTCTGATCAAGCAGTAGGGGAAGTGTTGGGGCAAACTAGGGAGAAGAAACACTACGTCATTTGCTATGCTAGCAAGACACTAGATGAGGCTCAAATCAACTATACTACTACTGAGAAGGAGCTACTTGCTGTTGTGTTTGCATTTGACAAGTTTAGATCATATTTAATTGGATCCAAAGTGATTGTTTTCACTAATCATCAATCAGTAAGGCACTTAATCAACAAGAAGGAATCAAAGCCAAGGCTCATTAGATGGATCCTATTGCTTCAAGAATTTGATGTTGAAATCAGGGACAAAAGAGGGACAGAAAACTAGTTGTTGACCATTTGTCAAGGATGGAAGGAGTTCAGGATTCTAATGACTCACTCCCTATCAATGACTCCTTCCCTGATGATTTTCTAATGGCCATATCAGCTACCCCTACTCCTTGGTATGCTGATATTGTTAATTACTTGGCATGTGGAATCATTCCTTCTGACTTCTCCTATCAATAGAAGAAAAAGTTTTTCCATGACTTCAAGGACTTCTATTGGGATGATCCTCTCTTATTCAAAAAGTCCCCTGATGGCATTTTCAGGAGATGTGTACCAGAAGCTGAATTCCAATCAATTTTGCATGAATGCCACTCATCTCCATATGGTGGACATGGAGCCACTCAAAAGACTGCTGCCAAGGTTCTACAATCTGGTTTCTATTGGCCTTCTTTGTTCAAAGATGCATATTTGTATGTGAAGAGTTGTGATGAATTACAAAGGGCAGGTTCAATTTCAAGGAGGAATGAAATGCCTCAAAATGGGATTCTAGAGGTTGAAATATTTGATGTTTGGGGCATTGATTACATGGGACCCTTTCCTAGTTCCTTTGGATACAAATTTATACTCCTTCCTATTGATTATGTATCCAAATGGATAGAGGCAATTCCTACTACAGCTGCTGATTCCAGAAATGTTATCAAGCTTTTCAAAGACATAATCTTCCCAAGATTTGGAATCCCAAGAGTTGCCATAAGTGATGGAGGGAGCCACTTCATTGAAAAATTCTTTGAGAACCTCCTAAACAAGTATGGAGTCAAGCACAAGATCTCCACTGCCTACCACCCTCAGACCAATGGCCAGGCAGAGATCTCAAATAGGGAAATAAAAACTATCCTAGAGAAAACTGTATCTTTGACAAGAAAAGATTAGAGTTTGAAGTTAAATGAGGCACTTTGGGCATATTGGACATGAATGCATGTGGACAAAAGAGACTTCTACAAATTGATGAGTTGGATGAAATTAGGCTAAATGCCTACCATAATTTAGAATTCTACAAGGAGAGAACCAAGAGATGGCATGATAACAAAATTCTGAAGAAAGAATTCAAGGTTGGAGACCTTGTACTGTTATACAATTCAAGACTTAAGTTACTCTCTGGAAAGTTGAAATCAAGGTGGAGTGGACCTTTCAAAGTCCACAAGGTTTATCCCCATGGAGCTGTGGACCTTTTGAATGATAAGGATGATGTATTCAAGGTTAATGGACAGAGGTTGAAGCCATATAACCCCACAGCTCAGGATTCAGCTAAGGAGGTGTTGAATTTGTAAGAATTGCCAAGTTTGCCTAGCTGAATTCAAGTGGAAAAATGTCCAGCCTAAGACACTAAAGCAGGGCACTTCTTGGGAGGTAACCCAAGCCATTTTATACTTAATCTTTCTGTTTTGCAGGAATAAAGAAGGGAGGAATCAGATCAATCCACAAATTGGCAATTAGGGAGTACCCCTACTCTCATTTTTTATTTTCTCACTGAAATCCTAATGATAACTCATAGTATCTCTTCATTCATGCTGAAATCATCATATTAATATCTGAATCATCATTCATATCAGTTATTCCAATCCATCATAGCTGAAATTCAGTGCACTTCAGTGAACTTCCATGCATTGTTGAGTTGTGCACCCTAAAAATATTATATTGAATACCCACTGATATCTCTTGTTTTCCTCTAGGATTAGCTGAAATTCATGAAGAATGGATCACCCTAAGCCATTGGAAAGGATTAGCTGAGATGCAAGAACCATTGGAAAGGATTCAAGTGCCCAATTCCATGAATTTCATACCCTCCCAACTCTCTCCCTTGCCTTAATTTTCATCACTGTGAACAGTGTTGAAGCTAAGCTTGGAGGAGGAAACCTGGTGCTTTTCTAACCTTTACACCATGTTTTCAATCTATTTTAGTGCTTATATCATCATTTACCACCAAGTTATCATTGTTTGAATAAGTTATCGCTCGGTTATCATTTTTTGGGCTCAACTCAATTCTGAATTTATTTTAACTCTGAAATGGGTAGAATACTTCATTATGACTGTTGGTACACCCCAATACCAAGTGGCCAACTTGGCCATTAGTCTTCTTGCTTTAATTGACATTATCAATTCAGATGCATTTGAATTAAATTTCAGCTAAAAATTTTCCCCTTTGTGGGTAACACTAGCTGACATTCATGGATTAATTGGAAAGTAGAAGATGTCTAGAAAGGAGTCAAGGCTCTCGCTGCCATGTTAAATAGAAAACCTTGACTATTTGCACTTAAGGGTCTAAACTATGCTTGAGTTTGAAGCATTGCTCACTTCATGAACATAATAGGAAAAGAAATAATGGAAAAAGGAAAAGTGAAAAGTTGCATTTTGCATTGCATTGCATGCATGAATAAAGAGAGTGAAATTCCAAAAAAGAACCTCGCCTGAATAAAGCCAGAATTTTTATCCTGTGACCAACATCAATAAAAATCAGGTCTTTACCTGTTTATTTGCATTTGCATGAATAAAAGTCAAATGTTAAACCTGTTTAAGCAGTGGAAAAATTTGTTCATGAAGAGATTAATGTTTCAAACTTTTTAGTAAAGTTGACAATCCTTGAAATGCAAATTAGTTAATGTTAGCACTTCTTTCATGGCTTAAATTTGCTTTAACCTTTGTGACTCCTCAGCTAGAATTTGGGAATTGGAAAGAATGGGATGGAGTGTTGGCAAAGTGGGAAACTCATGGGAAACTCAAATTAGTAAAGCTGATCATAGTATGTTTTTAACCCATTTTCTATCCAAATCATACATATCGAGCCCCTATTTTGCATAACTTTTGGCCAATTGTGTTTGGAATGCATGGATTGTGATAACTAGTTGATATTTCTCATTTTGTACCTAATTCCATGTGCATAGAGGCTCTGAATTGCCAAAATCCATAAATATGTCAATTCTATGCAAAGTTATCATTTCTCAATGCCAAGTTATCGTTTAAGGGCAAAACTATCATTTCGATATGCAAAACTATCAAATCTGCACAAAGGCATTAGGCAATCACTAAATCACTGTCTTAACTCATTACTGTTCAAATTTGATCTCATTTGGATAACCACAATAAAAGTTATAAGTTATCATTTGAGTGGCTATAAGTTATCATTTCGGGTCACTAAGTTATCAACACTATGAAATCTTATCTACATTTGATTTCTGACCTTTTTCACTTGCCACACTAATCCCTTTGATGCCTCTAATGCCTTGAACCACTTTTATTTGGATAATTTTCATGATTAGTGCAAAGTTATCATTTTCGGGTTCTAAAAATCAATTGTTTTGATTTTGGTTTTCATTTCTGCACAACATTAAATCCTATTTGATGTTTGAGCTGATCCTAGTAGCTATCCTCATCCTTATTTGTTTATTTCCTATTTGAGGACTTTGATGTTTGTTGTTGTGGATTTTCTAGTAGGGAAAAGATGTGTGAATTGAGCCAAAAAGGAGGGAGGGACCACGTACTTTTTTTGTTGTCCAAAAAGCTATCATTGGGATATTTTTCTGGTCCAGAGGACACTTGGCACAATCAAGGCATAAGGAATTATCTGATGCTGATCTAAGGGTCATTAAAGGTCATATATAAGCTGGAAAACCTAGGGAAGATGGACCAGGCCGGCCATTGGAAAGGGGAAGTTGAATTGGAGCTGGAAGGGGAGCTGAAGTCTGCAAAAGGGCTACTGATTTCTGCAGAACAGTCTTCAAAATCAGGATGATTAGTTTTTGTTCTTCATTCCATTTTGTATCAAACTTTGTAATTATGAGGAGCTAAACTACATATCTCTTAGGATAGGGTAGTAGTCTGGATTAATTGTGAATGGATATAGACAAGTCTGAATTCCTGCATTGATTTCAATTTCTGATTGCTGATTTCTGAATTGATATGAATCTGATCTTGTCTTTGTTAGGTCCTGATTGTATCTACAACTGAGAAGTTGTCATTTGAACTAATCTTGTTCAGAATTTAATCAAGAATCCATGCCAAGTGTTTAGGTTCCAATCCAATCAAGATTTCTGATTTCCTGAATTCTGAAACCTGTTTTTCCCCAAATCTGATTTCTGATTTTTGAATTCTGTTAAATTTGTTCTCTATCATTGTTGGGCCCTAATTTAATTGATAACTGAGAGGTTACTTATGGTGCCACTCTTATTCAGAAATTAATCAAGAGGGAATAGCATTTCCAAGGTTTTAATCCCTGAATTATTGAAAATCCCTCAATGCTGATTTCTGGTTTCAATCCTGAATTTCAAATCTGATTTCAAGGATCTTTGGGATTCTATTTTGTCATTGTAAACCTCTGATTTTATTCCATCACTGAGAGGTGATTATAAGGTTGTCTTGATATTCAGAGATGGACCAAGAATGCAATGACATTTGTTGAATTCCCATGTGTAATTAGGTGCTGATTTCATCCTATCTTTTAGTGAAAATGTGAATTTCATTTGATTTTGTAGCTGAGAGGCTGATTTAAAATTCCCTTGTAGTTTAGAGATAAACCAAGAAGCATTTGCACTAATATTGGATTGATTTCATCCATGTTTAGTTGATTGAAGCATTCCCCTCATTTTCAAAGTGAAATTGAATGTTATCATTTTAAATTTCACTAAATTACTGAAATTCAGCAAGGAACTAAACTTTTGAACTTAATGTTGACTTGATTTCAGTGAGGACCTTTTCTAATTCAACTTAGCTAATCAATCATATGAGAATATGATGATTAGTTCTAGTTTATATTGTTGTGATAACAGCCCATTTCCAAGTTGGATTAAAATTGACACATATTGATAACTTGTTCGATTCCATCCATAATTAAGTTAGATGAACCCCAACTCCTAGGAGAACTTTCCTCATTGATAGTTAATCCTTTTGAGTCTCTATTTTAGCATTTAAAATTCAGTTTTGATAACTTTTCAAAAATCCAGAAACAATTATCATTTTGGCCATTTAAAGAAATCGGTTTTGATTTTCTTTCAATTTCTTGGAATTTTAACTTTAGTTAAGGCTAATCTAGATTGTTTAGGGAGTCTTAGGCTTCAAATCACTGTGGATACGACATTTGGGTAGACTATAATTGACCTGTATACTTGCAGTAGAAAGTGAATTAGGGAGTTAAATCAAAAATTGAAAAAACTGAAATTTGACCCCAAAATCTGCAAGTTATCACTACACTCCTCATTTCACACATCACTTTTATTTTGTCATATTCCTCTTATCGTATAGTCTTCTGCTATGCTATTTCTCTTTCTCTAAGTCTTCCTCTATTCACATATATGCTTATTGAATTTCCTTCGCTATGTTATTCATTATTGTATTCATGAGGCCTTACGCTGTAATATTATATTCGTTTATTCTTCTGCTACGCATTTTCTTTCATGTTGCCTGTCTGGTCAACCAATTGGTCAAGGAAAGAGGTCAAAGAGTTAAGATATGGTAAAGAATCGCCTATGTGGCATCCCTCGGGGCGCTACAAAACTGATGTTCTAATTCTAGGTTTTGCTAGCTAAAGTTTTATTTTATTAGAAAACTTTTACATAGTAACCAGAAAATCATGAATTATGTTTAGGATGGTGCTCTGAAAGTCTATATTACATGGCAGAAGTCATTAGCTCAGCATGAAATGGGTTTAGAAAGTGATGTTTTAATTAGTCAACCTACGTTTATCTTTCCGAGAATGGCAAGTAGAGGTAATTAGAAAATTTCGTATAAATTATATTCTTAAAAAAAGAGTATAATATGAATTTCTAGGACTTCCGGTAACTTCAGCAGGATCACATAATTTATAAAATTATCCAAAAATGATATGCACAGGGAAATTAATAAGAAGAACAATTCATACTTCTTAGTTTTAGAAAGGTTTGGGTAAATTACACGAATGGTCCCCCAACTTTAAGTCGATTTCCAGTTGGTCCGCCAACTTCAATTTATAACGAGAACGTCCTCCATCTTTTATTTTCTTACACGCTTAGTCCTCTTGACCGATGATCGTAGGTTCCACGGTTGCCTTTCTTACGTGGCCGACTTTCTCTCTCGGCCATGCCAGCTTAAGTCAGCCGCGTCAGCTTAAAAATTTTAAAAAATAATAAAAAAATATGAAGATGTCCACATCATTAAAAAAATAAAAAAAAGAGAGTTGGGATGAGAGAGGGAGTGGGGCGACCGCCCCCCTCCGGTCGAGCTCTCCGGCTGTCGGAGGGGCGCGGTCACCCCCCTCCCTCTCTCTCCCGCATGCGCGGGAGAGAGGAGGGGGGTCGAGCTCGGCGAGCTCGCCAAGCTCGACTGGAGGGCCGCAGTCGCCCCCCTCCATCTCTCTCTCGTCGTGCGGGAGAGAGAAGGAGGGGGCGACCGCCCCCTGGGGTCGAGCTCGAAGACCTTGACCGGAGGGGGGCAGTCGCCCCCCTCCCTCTCTCTCCCGCACACGCGGAAGAGAGGAGGAGGGTGACCGCCCCCCTCTGGTCGAGCTCGACCGGAGGGGGGCGGTCGCCCCCCTCCCTCTCTCTCGCCGTGCTGGTGAGAGAAGTAGGGGGGCGATCGCCCCTCCCTGTCTCTCTTGCCGTGCAGGAGAGAGAGGGAGGGGGCAACCGCCTCCGTCCGGTCGAGCTCCGGCAGAGGGGGGCGATCGCTCCCCTCCATGTCTCTCCTGCGCATGCGGGAGAGGGAGGGGGCGACCGCCCCCCTCCGATCCAGCTCGCCGGCTGGTCAAGCTCAGTCGGCGAGCTCGATCGGAGGGGGGCGGTCGCCCCCCTCCCTCTCTCTTCCCAACTCACTTTTTTTTATTTTTTTAATGATGTGGACATCTTCATAATTTTTATTATTTTTTTTTTATTTTTAAGCTGACATGGCCGAGAGAGAAAGTCGGCCATGTATGCAAGGTAACCGCGGAACCTGAGATCACCGGTTAGGTGGAAAGGACTAAGCGTGCAAGAAAATGAAAGATGGAGGACGTTCTAGTTATAAATTGAAGTTGGGGGACCAACTAGAAATCGACTCAAAGTTGGAGGGCCATTCGTGTAATTTACCCCGAAAGGTTTGAATAAACTAATAATTTTTCTGTTTAATAATAAATTATAGTTAATAGAAATATGAGATTAACAATATTTACTAAATTTTAATTCTAGTATCTTGAAGTTTTGGAATCAGAATAATTGAATGCCTATAGGAAAAGTTGTATATTTATATTTAAAGGACTATAATATCGCCTCAAGTAGTAATCAGAATTATAAATTCTCTCCTAACAATAATATTGCACATAACTATTTTGTAATTTCTAGTCAAAATCATAGTGATTCAAGACTTCATTTCAATTAGAGTAATTGGGAGTGTTATGTTCCATGAAAGTTATAAACTGTCAACTGAACATCACTTAATCAAAATAATATGAAATTTTGGTTGAATGCATGAACGCCATGCAACCTTTGTAATCATTTATGTTTTGGTATAATATCTTAGTTTTCAAAATATAAAAGTAATATGATTGTTATTATTATTATATAGGTATAGAGGAGTAAAGTAAGAAAAGGAATGACAAACATTTTTTCATTAGTACTCATATAAGGTAAGTTGATTTCTCCTACTCTATGTATTGAATCCGGTGTGACATTGATAGTTATATGTATTGAATGATATTTTGACAAGTTCATATCAAAACCATGTTTTGAATGATTCACCAATAGATGGTTCATTTGAAAAGCATATGTGAAATGTTATGAATTGATATTGTGCAATGCAATTATGTTCGTAAATGAATATTTGATGATTCATCTTCAGATATCTGGGTTAATTGATATGATTCATCTTTTGATATCTGAAATGCGATTGCTATATGATGAATCATGCTTCTGCATTTGCCTGCATCTACATGTATGATGGTTGGAGCTAAGTGCTACATCACTGATTACGATGGGAGCCACCTCTAGAGTCCAATGCATCATTTTATTTCCAATAAATGGGGTGAGATAAGATGGACCTAAGTGCTACACCGTGAGGATGGGAGCCACCTCTAGAATTCGTATGAGCCACCACCTCTAGAAGCCATCTATCGCTTTCTAATCTGTTCTCCAGAAATGGGATGATATAAAATGGAGCTAAGTGCTACACCGTTAGGGTGGTAATCACCTCTAGAATTTGTATGGGCCACCTCTGGAAGCCATCTATCAACTATACAAATTGGCCAGTTGGTGATCCGTGCATTCATATGAAAGTGTTGCATTTGCTTACATATGTTTGATGTGATACACATGATATTGATTGCATATTGAGTGTGAAGCTTCTAATTAGTATGTTATATATGTAATTATCAAATATATGAAAATACCTATTTTGATATTATGATTATTGCATGCTTTTCCATGTCTAGTTGGTAACACATAGGTTTTGATATTATGAGTTATCAACTTATTGAGCTATTTTAGCTCATTTGTTTGAAATCGTGCAAGGTGATAGTATTTGAAGGGTTCGTGGTAAGATGGGGAAAAATTTCATTCTCTCATATCCTTCTATTAGGATGTCGAGAGAACTAGTCATGCTTATTATAAATCTGCTATGAATGATCATAATATATATAATTTTTTTAATGGTACTTTTACTCTTATGTTATAAAATAAATTAATTACATCATGTTTCCGCAATCTTTCCCAATTTATTTGATCATTTGTAAATCGGGGTTGTGACAGTTATCATATCAGAGCAACAGGTCCTTCCCTTGATCAAAGTTTGCATAGCTATGTCTAGGATGACACTGTTATGCATAGAGTGGGATATGAGTGTTTAGGTTATCCTATTATGTTAGGAATGATCGCTTGAAATTTTATAGTTATCTAAGTACGTGTGTACTCCAAAATCAATATATGATTGTGATATTATGTATTCAATCAAATATAATTTTATAAATAAATTGTTCCAGAAATTTTGAATGCCACCTTAAGGTAAAAAGTGAATCATTGATCTTCTGTTGTGTGATGTTTAAGCTCCTAATAGCAATTCTTTGTATTCATACATGTGGTATGATAACTAAGTATTGTTAGTTGGCATCGAGTCCTTGATTGTTGATCTATTTGTTTTGCATACGTATAAATTTGATGCACTTTTGAATATGAGTTGGTTGCCTTCTTAGCATGTATGATTAAATTGTTGTAAGGAGATAAATATTTTCCTTTTTACAAATCAACTATCATTTGAATTTTGAGAGATAGGGGAAGTAAGTACAAGTTTTCTGATTTATTACATGTGTACCGATAAGTAATTTGGAAATTATGTGATGCGTTGTTCAACAATAGCCATAGTTTTATCCCTACCAGCATGCCCTCCTAGTCCTCCATGAAGGCCCTGAATGATTTTCTCACGCAAAGAAGAACGTGGGATGTATAACTGATTACCACAAAATAAAAATCCATCTTGAATAAACATACCTTCTACTGGCTGATGCAAAACACATGAATTGAAACTGATTGGAAATCTTCATCGCTTTCATAAAGTTCCTTAAGAGAGTCAAAGCCAGGGACTTCAACCTTTAGAATAGATAACAAATCGGCATGCCTACTAAGAGTATTTGGTAAAAAAAAAGGAAAGGGTATGGACAATGTTCCTATGTTTAAGGAGTGTGTCTTTCTCCATAATAGAGAGAAAAGAATGAATCGTTCCTACTTCCACTATCCCTTATAGTATGACTCCTATTAAACTAAAAGAAAAGTATAGGAGTCTTCATATGAAGATTTTAGTCGACTCAAAATTATGAGCTGCAATCTTATTCATTAAGAATAAGGATGAGTCCCCATGTTTGATTATAGACATCTGAGTCAAGTAACTATAAAGAATACTTTATGAAAAGTAGATTATATGTTTGATTAACCACAAGATACTCTTGTATTTCCAAAGCTTGATTTAAAATTTCAATACCATTGAAAAAAAAGAGAAATACTATACTTCAATTAGTAGTTTAGAACATCATCATGGGTTTTTGCAATGTCATAGGATCATTTAATCCCCAACTATTTTTATGGATTTGAGGAATTTCAAATTGTTCTTAAATTATGATTATTTTGTTGATCACAGGTTAAATTGTTCATAAAATAATACAAGTCAGGAAAACATTTGAACCCTATTTTGCAAAACTCTTATAAAACAAAATTGGGTGTCACAATTAGTGTGAGTTTTGGCAGGACCATATAGTAGGGGGCCATGTTGGCTATAAGACAAACATGTTTCTATTAGGCAAGATCATTTGAGATATTGGAGTGAGTCAGATTAAAAGTTTATCCCTTAACTCTTAAAGGACCTTTCTTGTGCACATTTTAGAAGACATGAATGAGATTACTTACATATGATTTGGTTTGTTCAAAACTTTTTATTTAGATGAGAATATATTGTTTAAAGAAAGTGTAGTTCTTATCCTAGGTTACAAGAGACATAGGACAAGGATGAAATGTTCGTACCTATAATTTCATGTCACAAAAATTTTAGTCATGTAAGATATTTTATTTTGGAATAAATAATTTCACAATATCTATAATCCATCCCAAATGAAGTGGAATGTTTATATCATCAATATTATAGTTAGAGAAGAAAAGTCAAACAATTTGGATTTGAACACCCTATGTTTTGACACTTTCAAGCAATATTGGTTATCCAAAATTTTTGAATGACCTCGACGAATAAACTTTAGAGTTTATATTTCCCAAGGTCGGGATACATTCTAATCACACGAATAGGAGGATAGGAAGAATAGATGAAGCTATAAGATATGTTGTTCTGAATAGTCTGAAAAATCAATTTAT
Source organism: Pontederia crassipes (assembly GCA_030549335.1). Taxonomy (NCBI): domain Eukaryota; kingdom Viridiplantae; phylum Streptophyta; class Magnoliopsida; order Commelinales; family Pontederiaceae; genus Pontederia; species Pontederia crassipes. The sequence goes on along the minus strand of JAUKPH010000020.1, from coordinate 8,693,390 downwards.
AAGATGTGTCATGTAACGTAAGTCAAATTTCAGTATGGTACTTATGAAAATCATGTAGATATATAAATACTTGTTTAATGAAAGTTTAGATTCATCAACATTAAATATATGTAAAGATGACTTCGAGTCATCTTTTCCAAGTTTGAAAACATTAAAGAAGAATAAGATTATAGGTGCGAATGGAAATTTGATGGAAACAGTTGTCAATATTTTTATTGTGACAATATGCGATGTCTATAATTTAAAGAACTGTGAGAGTGAAAGACAAAATATAAAATCACTAAGTTAGGTGTAAAGTGTTGAGAGCCAATTTATTGGATTTGATTAATGTTGAAAAGTGATAAGTAAGGTCTGAATCATTTGGTGATCAGTAAAATTATCATTAGTAATTTTGAATCATTATTAATAGTTTTCAAAGTATTTTGGATTCTTAAATTACTATTGCCCACATCAGAATCTTGATATCTCCCCACTCATCACTATAAATTTTGGAATCACTGATGATTCTTAATTGATCATTATAGATGCAATCTAATCTTTGAACATGGAGTTTTAATTTGCCTTTGTTTGTCACATCTCATGTTGTCCAATAAATTGAATTACCATATTTGAGCATCAGTTTATAGTTGATTTTTAGTTCTCCATTGCTCGTTCCATCTCACTGAGCATGATTGATGGAATCACCATTGTCACTCTTAATTTTACGGGTGACGAATAATTTGTCATTGCTGATTTTACTATCAACCGATTAAGGAGTTTAAAGACTCTGGTCATCGTTCGAGAGCTTGAGTGGTACCATAACATTCTCCAAGCAAGAAGTGTTGGTTAGAAGCATCGCGACAAAGCGATTGGAAAGGGACGCCTTTTCAATCTTTGATCGTGAATTTGAACCAACATTTCATCATTGAAATCAAAGAGAGAGGAAAATCCATATCCATGAAACTTATTAGTGTTTATAACCTTAATTTTATATGTATGCAACATATGTCTATCTCATAATGACAATATTGCCCTTTATCTAATTTATCATTCCCCTTGAGATATTAGTGTAATATTAGTGTACATGAATTAACGATTAAATTACTTAACTCTTATGTGAAAATTTTAAGGTAATTAGTTGGTCATTCAATATGCTTTTAATTTATCATGAATTAGTTAGTATGCTCATACCTGGTGTATAAATTTGTATTCCCCGCTGATTGTATTGTGCTAGAAATGAAGGCAGATGGTAAGGCTCTAATTATACTTGGAAGATTATTCTTAGCAATTGGGAACACGTTGATTGATGTGCAACAAGGGCGGCTGATCCTTCGAGTAAATGATGAAGACATAAGCTTCAACATCGCTGATTCCTGAAGAAACCATTTGAATTCTCTTCTTGTTTTCCACTGATACTTATGAGGATGACACTACTGACGAGCTTGATAATGTTGTTTCATAAATCATTGTAGATCCTTATGAAGAAATAGAAGATTCAATGGAAAACAATGAAGAGATCATTAACCCTATGGTGGTGGAAAAATTGGTAAAGGAGAAAGCTAAATTACAAAGAGAAGAACACGCCATTCCACCTCCAAAACCTTAACTAAAAGAACTTTTGTCTCACCTTTGTTATTCTTTCTTAGAAGATGATTCTTACCAAGTAATTATTTCTGCTGATTTGACAGGTGATATGGAGAATCAATTACTTGATATACTAAGGCGACACAAGAGAGCGATAGCTTGGTCCATAGGAGACATAAAATGCATTTCTCCCACCATATGCCAACACAAAATCTTGATACAGGAGAATGTCAATCCTGTTGCTCAATTTCAAAGATAAATTAATCCATCTTTATAGGAGGTAGTCATGTCACATCAAACTCCGTGACTAAATTTTGATCCCAATTATTGCATCCTTCAATTATGTTTAGCAATTCTAAAAAGATTAAAATCGGCAAAACCTCCTCCCTTACTTATCTTGTAGTATTTGTCAGCACTTACAAAAGATGCATATTTATTCGTCAAAGTTTGAAAAAAATTATAAGACACAACATTCCCATGTCGGCACTATTGTTTCACAAACCATCTCACATATAGCACCCCACAGGATCAAGTTTTATACAACCTTACAAAATGTTTCTCACAAACATAACTACAACATTTAGAATTATCTATTACATGCATGCTTCCAAAAATAAAAGTGAAGGGGAAAATAAAAATGCTCCAAAAGCTCGAACTTTTCTATATCCAGCAAAAATAAGATCCGAGTCGACTCAACTCAAGAACTTACGAGTATCAAAAAATTTAAAAAGGGTACTCTGAGCGATAATCATTTTCTCAGTGAGTGGAATAAAAGTACAACATAGGGGAACAATACGAGTGCATAAAATATTTAAATAACCACATTTTTCATACGAGAAAAAATTTAAAGCATAACATATTAACATAAATTGTCAAATCATATGCACTTTCACATAAGTAAAAGTAACCCAAGATATAATCATTTTTATAATTGAATTGCACACATGTGTCAATGTACATACTCATCATGGGTCAATACATATCCCTCCATGATCATGTGTCATACAGTTAAGTAGAGCTTCATAATCAAGAGTCACGGATTGATCACTAGCTGAACATAGTTTGTTTTTAACACATTTTCTATTCAAATCATATATATCGAGCCCCTATTTTGCATAACTTTTGGCAAATTATATTTGGAAAGCAAGGATTGTGATAACTAGTTGATCTTTCTGATTTTATACTTGATTTCATATGCATAGAGGTTCTGAATTGCCAAAATCCATAAATATGTCAATTCTATGCAAAGTTATCATTTCAATATGCTAGTTATCATTTTTCTACTTGAGTTGATTTCTAGTGATTATTTTGCCCTAAATCCACTGCCATCATGAATGAATCATATTTGGATGAACATATTTTAACTTGTGCAAAATTATCAATCCATTTCACAAGTTATCATTTTTCAATGCCAAGTTATCATTTAAGGGCAAAACTGTTATTTCGATATGCAAAACTATCAAATCTGCACAAAGGCATTAAGCAATCATTATATTATTGTCCTAACTCATTGCTGTTCAAATTTTATCACATTTGGATAACCTCAACAAAAGTTATGACAAGTTATCATTTTTAAGGGCATTAAGTTATCGTTTTGGCACCCAAGTTATCATTTCTATGAAATCTTATCCACATTCGATTTCTGACCTTATTCACTTGCCATATTAATCCCTTGGATGCCTCTAATGCCTTGAACCACTTGTATTTGGATAATTTTCATGATTAGTGCAAAATTATCATTTCCGGGTTCCAAAACTATCAATTATTCATATCGATTTTCATTCTTTCACAACACCAAACTCCTTTTGATTATTGAGCTGAGTTTACTTGCTGTCCTAATCCTTATTTGTTTATTTCTTATTAGAGGACTTTGATGTTTGCTGTTGTGGATTTTCTAGCAGGGAAAAGAAGTATGAATTGAGCCAAAAAGGTGGGGGGGACCACTCTTTTGCTATCCAAAAGCTGCTGCAGTCAGTTGAAATGCAAGGACCACTGGACAAATGGCTGAAATCAGGGGAATAGAACATTCTGATGCTGATCAAAGGGTGGACATGACACATATATAAGTGGGAATTTCTGGAGGAAAGAATGAGGCTAGCCATTGCAGGGTTTGGAGAAGGAAGCAAGGTTTTTGGAGTTGGAGCTGAAATGCTGCAAGGATACATCTCGACAAGCTTGAATCCAAGATGATTTCCTTCTGCTCTTCACTCTATTTTGTATCTATGTTTGTAACTATGAGGAGCTAAACTCCATGTCTCCTAGGATAGGGTAGTAGTCTAAGTTAATTTTGGATGGATTTAAACAAGACTAAATTCCTGCATTGATATCAAACCTGATTTCTGATTTTCTGTTTCATATGAACCTCATTTTGTCTTTGTAAGGTACCGATTTTATCTATAACTGAGAAGTTGTCATTTTACCTAATCTTGTTCAGAAATGAATCAAGAATCAATGCCAAATGTTCAGGTTCTAATTCAATTGAGATTGTTGATTTCCTGAATTCTGATTTCTGTTTTTCCCCGATTCTGATTTCTGATTTCTGAATGGCACAAATCTGTTTTCATCATCGTGGAGCCCTAATTGATTTATAACTAAGAGGTTACTTATGGTTTACTTCTTGTTCAGGAATGAATCAAGAAACGATGGTGTTCCAACGTTCAACTCTTTGATTTGTTGCAATTCTTCAATTCTGATTTTTTGAATATTCAATTCTGATTTCCTGCAAATTGAGGAACCTGCTTTGCTAGTTGTTAAGCCTCTGAATCCATTAATCACTAAGAAGTGAATTTTAAGGTTTCCTTGCTGTTCAGAGATGAACCAAGGAGCAATTGCATGTGCTGAGTTCCCACATATGAATTAAGTGCTGATTTCTATCCAATTCATTAATGGAAATGTGGATTTCATTTGAATTTGCAGCTGAGAAGCTGATTTTAAATCCTCTTGTAGTTTAGAGATAAACCAAGGAGCATTTACACTAATGTTGGATTGATTTCATCCTTGTTTAGTTGATTGAAGCATTCCTTTCATTTTCAAAGTGCAGTCTAGAAGTTATCATTCAGAATTTTATTGAATTGCCAAAAAATCAGCAAAGTGACTTGGATTGAACATAATGATAACTTGATTTTCAGTGGGGATCCTCTTCTAATTCAACTTGGCTAACAATTATATCACAATATATTGTTTAGTTCTGGTCCAATTGAGCTATGAAAATAGCCATATTGAAGGTTGAATTAGATTTGACTAAAAAGTGATAACTTGTCCATTTCCATCCATAATTAAATTAGATGAACCCCAACTCCTAGGAGGACCTTCCTCATTGATAGATAAACCCTTTTAACTACTATATTAGCATTTACAACTCAGTTTAGTTAACTTTTCAGAAACCTCAAAACAGTTATCATTTAACCTTCCTGAAAAATCTGTTTTCATTTCCATTTAAAATTCTATTTTTGCCACTTTAACTTTGATTAGTCTAAATTGTTTTTAGGTAGTCTAGGACTTCAAATCATTGTGGATAGGACATTTAGGGTTACTATAATTGACCTGTGCATTGCAGTAGAGAGTGAGTTAAGGAGTTGAAACAAAAATTAAAAAAATTGACTTTTGACCCAAAAATCGGCAAGTTATCACTAAAACCCCCAAATATCACTATCACGGATACGCAAAGCAAATCATGGGTCAATACGTATCCCTCAATGATTGTGTGTCATACAGTTAAGCAGAGCTTCATAGTCATGACTCTCGGATACACGGAGAAAAACATGTGTCAATATGTATCCGAGCTTCACAATTATGATTCTCGAATACGCAGAGCATAACATGGGTCAATACGTGCACGCAGAGCAGTCCCCAAAGGACAAAGACACTCGATATACACCCCAAAGTCTTCATGTATATCGAATGCATTCTCAAAGACCTTTTTCAACCAGCATAGCTAATGAATACATGGAGTTTAATAATATCAAAATACACATGGCATAATCACATATTACTAATTAAGTAAAATTTATTTTACATTCACAAGCATTGTTCCTTGAAAATATTTTCATCTAAGAGGTTATTTCATTTCATATGAAATCCTTGAAACACATCATAAATACTTTTCATAGCTCAAGATATATTTCAATAATAATAATAATATTCTTTGCTTGAGATAATATCATAAATAAAAGAACTAACATATATCATAAATTTACCCACTCACCTTGTACTTTATCTCTTCAAGGAGGTTTACTAGATTTCCTCCCTTTCACTTGCAAATTGATGTTTTCCTACAGGCAATAATGCTTTTTTACTTTTCGATGACAACAAAATAATATGCGATGCATGCTCATGATGCATGAATGCTTATGCACCCTAAAATGATATAATCCCCTCTAATATCAATTCCTAACTTTATGTTCATAGGCTATTTTACAATTGGAACTTCTCAATTCTCCATAGCTTAACTAGGTGTTGTCACAGGATTTCAGACTGAGTGTCTATCAATTAATAATTCATAACTTCTTAACTACATGGGCAAGTCTTATGATTCTTGATTAATTAGAATAATAAGGTTTCCAATCCCAAATATCATTAACCTAGCCCAAGTGAGTAAGTCATAACATCCAATGCAATCTGACATAGCATTTGTGTCCTAACAGACTGTGTGTCACTGAAAGATTAATATATATGTTTCTTCATACTTGTCCATTTAACGAGATCATAATTTTCTTAAAAATTATACCTCATTATTAGTGTTTCATAAAAATTATAGAATTTAACTCCTCGTACATCCAAACTAACTTAGTATGTTAATTAAATGCATAATTATGCACAATGATATTTTAGGACACGTCCATGATAAGTCAGGAAAGAGATTATCAAACTAATGGTTGCAAGAATATTTATGGGATTTTAGACAGCCAGCCCCGTTCAGGTAACAAAGACAATGAACTCATACCCCAACGAATGGTTACAGGCTGGAGGGTTTGTATTGACTATCGAAAACTGAATGATGCAACATGCAAAGACCACTTTCCTCTACCATTTATTGATCAAATGCTTGAGCGTGTATGAAGTCATAGCTATTATTGTTTCCTTGATGGTCAGAGGACCAAGAGAAGAAAACATTTACATGCCTATATGGGACTTTTACTTATCGAAAGATGCCATTTGGATTGTGCAACGCCCCAGCAACCTTTCAGAGATGCATGATGTCAATCTTGGCGAACATGAACGAAAGAATACTTGAAGAGTTTATGGATGACTTCACACTATTCGGGAGTTCCTTCGATGATTGCTTGAATAATCTTTCTCTTGTTTTGCAGAGATGCGAGGAAACTAATTTAGTACTTAACTGGGAGAAGTGTCATTTTATGGTGAAGGAAGGAATTGTGCTTGGTCACAGAATTTCTGAAAAAGGCATCGAAGTGGACAAGACCAAGATAGATGTCATAGCAAATCTTCCACCACCAACCAACATAAAGGGCATAAAAAGCTTTCTAGGACACGCTCCGCAATTGCGAAGCCACTTACTGATCTCCTTGCCAAAGATTCCATACTTGATTTCTCTGCTCAATGTCTTTCTACATTCAAGTTATTAAAGTAAAAACTAATCTCTGCCCTTGTTGTAGCACCCGATTGTAATCTACCGTTCGAGCTCATGTGTGATGTGAGTGATGGTGTCGTGGGAGTTGTATTGGACAACAGAAACAAAAGATGTTGACCTTAAATGCTGCCCAATTAACTATGCAACCACTGAGAAATAATTTTTTGCTATCATTTTTGCATTTGATAAGTTTTGTTCCTACTAAATTTGTTCAAAAGTTATTGTGTTCACAGATCACACTGCTATAAGACACCCAATGGCAAAACAAGACACTAAACCAAACCTTATCCGATGGATCCTTTTACTTCAAGAGTTTGATGTTGAAGTAATGGATCAAAAGGGAACAGAGAACCTTGTGACTGACCATTTATCTCGCCTGGAGCCCTCTCCTGTTAAAGAAACAAAATAATTGAAAATTTCCCCGATGATAAAATTTTTGCCATCTCAGAAGTCTTTAAATTTACAGATTCTGCTGACTTTGCTAATTATCTTGCAGGAAACTTTCTTCTGAAAGGAATGAGTTATCAGCGGAGAAGAAAGTTCTTTTTTTATATAAAGAACTATCATTCAGAAGACCTGTATCTCTTCCGATTATGTGCTGATAAGATCATTTGAAGATGTGTATGGGATGATGAAATTGATAATATTCTGAGACACTGTCATGATGGATAGGCAGGGGGACACTTCAGGCCAAATAGGACAGAAGCCAAGGTATTGGAATGCTGACTTTATTGGCCAACACTATTCAGAGAAGCATGGAATTACTATAAGACATGTGATCAATGTCAACGTTCAGGTAAAATCTCGAATAAAAACGAAATGCCTATTAACAATATTTTGAATTGTGATCCTTCCAATGTTTGTGGGATTGATTTTATGGGTTCATTTCCAAAGTCTTTGGGAAAAGAATACATTTTAGTGGTTGTAGATTATGTGTGTAAGTGGGCAGAGGTTGAGGCTACAACCACAACTGATGCTAAGACAGTGGTCAAATTTATTAATAAAAACATTTTCACTAGGTTTGGCACACGTCGAACCATAATTAATGATAATGGGACACATTTTCAAAATAATCTTTTCTCTAACTTGCTGACTAGGTTTGGAGTCACGCACAAACTAAGTACACCTTACCTTGCTCAAACATGTGGGCAAGTTGAAGTGTCAAATACGGAACTTAAACAAATTATAGAAAGGACCGTCAGTTCATCTAGGAATGACTGTGTTCGAGCAAAGTTTTAATGCCATATAAAATTATAATTGATGATACAATCCTCGAAAGATTAAAGTTAAATACTGAAAAGTTTAAAGAAAAAGGGATAACTTTATGCATTAAACTTTGATTAAATAATTGACTATGATCTTATTATATTCATAATGAATGATGAATATCAAAGTTGTATCGAATAATGTTAGCTATCCATAGAATACAAGATTATCTAATTTGAATAACTGTGCAAAAAAGTTATGCTCAAAATAGTGTAGGTTGGTCAATCTGCTGGTCGAAGCAAAGAAGGTCGATCGAGACAATACCGGTCGACCGAATGGAGATGTCGATCGACCGATCCAAACTGAGCATCCCTTATTTTATTTATGATTATTAAAGTTAATCCGCCATATTCATATTAAAATCTTATTATATTTACAACATTTGGGCTATTATTTGTCTCGGTTGCTGAATGAGTCAAGAGGACTAACTACTTTTCAAAATTTGAACTGGAACAGAAGAGAAGAAAAGAGAGCCCAGCGAGAGGAAAAAGGGGGTGGAGCGAGAGGAGGAGAAGAGGGCAAAAGGACGAAGATGTCGAAAAACTGATATCGTTGGAGCCTATGTCTAGCTAAAACTTTGATTTCATTACTTGCATTTAAATCGTTATCAGATTGAGAGATCTATTTGTACGTCATTACCCTGTCCCATTCCAGAGAAGGGATAGGTTGCTTCCCTTTGCAGTATCTCATTAGTATAGTAGTTGTTAATTTCTAGCGGCTGAGAAGCCCATTTTTATATCTGTTGTGAGGCGAGAGTCCATAACATTGACTAGTTGTGTTAGATTCATTCTAATTGTTCAAATTAGGATAAAAGAATTGGTAATTAAAGATCAAGAGATTGGCTTCTTTTCTAGTTACGGTGAGAGATCAACTAATCAGTCATTCCTAATCTACCTATTAACGACTTATTCCCCTTTGAGCTCAAGGAGAGATCGGCGAGTTTAGATTGATTTACATTGTAAGGATCGAGAGATCATTTATCTCATGACTGAGAATCAAAACACAATAGCTTCAACCAATTCATCACAAGGGAGTCTACTTTCTTACATCTTAGTTTTCTCTGTTAATTATTTCCCTACTTTACTTTTGTCTTTAGAATCTATTGTGATAACTTCTGAGATATAAATAGATTGATATTCGATTTAAATCAACAAGGTGACGACATTCGTAGTTTCTACTCGATCTATGCTCTTGCAGTAGTGTGGACTCTATAGTAAAGTTTAAATACGACAAGAACTATATCGATTGGTGTGAAAAAAAAATCATAATTACCAAAGTTCACGTCAAGTTTTTGGCACTGTTACCGGGGATTTAGTTCATTGCTCTCTATTTATATCCTTGTTATTTAACTTCTTAATATCATAACCTTTATTGTTCATCTTTTAATCCTTTGATTTCAGGAGACTCGCATATGCCCAGGACTACTCAAAAGCAACTACTTTAATTAGATCCTGAGATCGATTGAACTTTCGAAAGAAGAGTACGAGAATATAGGAGCAGAACACCTCTGACTAAAGAAAAAAGTCGCACTCACTCGATAGAAACCGAGCCGAATTTTGATTCGGGAGAAGAGATGATGGCTCAACAACAAGAACAACCTCAACTTCCCATTCCCTCATTAGAAGATCTTTATACCCCCACTGCGGATGGATTGGAGTTTGCTATTTGGAAGTCAGCTATTCAGGCTAACAACTTTGAATTGAAATCTTCTTTGATTACTACGATTGAACAAAACAAGTTTGGGGGAACTCTAGATGAGGATCCGAATCAACGTCTCAAAGATTTCTTAGAAATATGCGAGACAACAAAGCTAAATGGAATCTCACCAGAAGCACTGCGATTGAGAGTCTTTTCTTTTTCGCTAAGGGGAAAGCCAAACAATGACTACAGTCACTTGAACCACAGGAATTAACTACTTGGGAACAATTGGTAAAAGTTTTTTTATCGGAATACTTTCCTCCAAGCAAGACAATTAAGATCAGAAACCAAGTCATCGGATTCGTTGAAGAAAATCAGGAAACACTATATGAAGCTTGGCAAAGATTTAAGAAATTATTAAGATCGTATCCTCATCACGATTAAAGCATGTGGATTTTAGTCCAGTCCTTCCATAACGGACTTAACTAAGCTTCAAAGATGACGCTCGACAATGCTACAAATGGTGTATTCATAAAGAAAAATGTAGATGAAACATACCAACTTATAGAAGAAATAGCAAGAAACCAACACTTCTTACATCACTCAAGGTCTAACGAGTCCATTGCTTCTACTCAAACACGATTGGATGGCAAAGATTTTTCTTCCAAAGTTGAATACATCATTCAAAAGGCGATCGGTACGTTAGGACTCAACGAAGTTACTCCTACTGTCAATATGATAACTAGGTGCTGTGAAATATGTGGCTCATCCGATCATATATCCGCACATTGCGAACTACTGAAGCAGCAAGGCCATCAACATCAGGCAAATGCGATAGGTTTTTACCCCCGTAATAATGATCCTTATTCCAACACATTTATTCCTCGATGGAAAAATAATCCAAAATTCTCTTATAGAGACAACTATCAGCAAGCTCAAGCTCCTGCCTAGCAAAACAGATTTAATCAAACAATACAACCCCAGAACCCTTCGCTTGATCAAGGACCATCCTCTACTAACAAGCTTCAATCGATGATGGAGAAGTACATGTCTAAACAAGATACCCTCACGCAAAAGATGTTTGTAAAAATCGAAAGCCTCTCCATTCATAACAAGATGTTGGAAACACAGATAGCTCAACAAGCAGCATCATCCTCATGACAACAGGGAATTCTACCCGGGCAACCAGAGTAGAACCCGAAGGAGCAAGTCCAAGCCCTAACATTGAGGAGTGGGAAAGTAATCGAAGACACAAAGAGAACAACATCAGAAGTCTCGACACCAGAGAACATAGAGGCTTCAGAACAAGATGAAGCAGCTCAACCAGAGGCCAAGTTAAATGAGCAGAATGAAGCCAAATGGTCGAAGACCTCAAAAGGACTTCCCGGCTACTCTACATGGGTGCCATTCCCTAGAGCTCTTGAAAAATCTCAACAAGATCAGTAGTTTGGCAGGTTTGTTGAAATCCTAAAGAAGCTTTATATCAATGTACCCTTCATCGAAGCCATTCAAGTGATGCCCGCCTATGCAAAATTCCTCAAGGATATCTTATCAAAGAAAAGAATGATACAAGGAAATGAATCAGTCGCGCTAACTGCTGAAGCCAGTGCCATAATCCAAAATAGATTACCTCCGAACCTCGTCAACAATCAGCCGTGCACTTTATGTTTGCATTCTCTTTCTCTCTCTCCCTCTCATATTATGTTTGTGATCTGAATTGCATTGATTTAAAATAGATTAACAAATTGGTTTTAAGCTTCCACAACATATTTTGTGAAATCGACATTTTCGATTTTAACACCAATTCACCCCCTCCCCCTCTTGGTGCCTTGGGATCCTACAATTGGTATCAGAGCGAGTTGCTCTTGTTTTAAGATTTAACCATATTTTAGAGCATGGCACCATTTTTTGCAGAGGGATCTTCAATTTTTGACCCACCGAGTTTTCAAGACTATTCTTTTACTTCTTGAAAAATTAGAATGAAGGCATACTTGTGTTCCATTGATTTTGATTTGTGGGAAGTTATAGAAAATGATTTTGGAAAGCCAAAATAGACTTTAAATGGTGTTTCTATTGATCTTCCATTTTTTGACTATAACAATTTTCAAATGTCGATTGAAAAACTTGACTACAATGCCAAAAATGTATTTTATTCCTCTTTAGATTCTTATGGCATGAATCTTATTTCTAAATGCTCCACTTTTCATGAGATTTGACAAGTTTTATTAAATAGTTATGAAGGGAGTGACTTTGACAAAAATAGCATATCTGATGTGGACAATGAAGAGAACGATAATTCTACACCTACGACATCCAAAGATGATATGTTATGCTTAATGGCAAAAAGTGAGGATGATGAGGTAACATCAACTTCATGTTATTCATCTAGTGATAGTGATGATGATGTTGATATCGCTTTTGATGTTCATAGAGAATTTACTTCTCTTATTTAAAAGTTTTTTTCTCTTAAAAAGAGAAATGAAACATTAATGAATGAATATGTTGCTTAGAAAAATGAGTGAAATTTTGAAAGAAGAAGGAGATGCTTGTTTAGTTCAAAAAGAAATCTTGATGAATGATCTTCATATTATGAAAATTTAAACAATGAAAAGAATGAATGTTTAGTTGAAAAAGGAAAATAATACATGTGAAAATGAAAATAAAATTTTGAAAAACAAACTTATTTTCTTACAAAAATCTTTGAATGATAAACTTGATATGTCATTGAAAAGCATTATCAATGATGATTTTCAAAAGTCTATAATTAATAATTGCAAAGTATCTAAAAAGTCTATCGTCCATACATCTTGTAAGAAAATTAATTTGAAAAAATATTACAAAAACTCACATGGATACTACTTAAAGTACTATCATTCTTCAAAATCAAAGCATGCTAATGATTATTATTTGATGAATAAACATTCTCATGATCACTCATTTAATGTTAAATATTTTAATGCTTCTCATCATGATTATTTGAAATTGAGATACATTCATGATCATTTCATTAGACCATCTACTACTTGTCATTATTGTTGTGTTCATGATCACTATGCCTTCGAATGCAAAATTAAGAATTCTATGCATATCGGCATGAAGATGATATGGATTCCAAAAGGAACCTTGACTAACAAAATATGACCCAAAGAAGTATGGGTACCAAAGGTTACATAATTATTTCTCAGGTGTGCCTCACATGCAAAGCAAAGGACAAGTGGATTTGAAAATGTGAAGGCATGAAGGTTACGGTAAAAGTGTCATTTACTTTTTTATTTCCCTAAAAATTCCAAAATTACTATTTCTTTGAAAGAAAAGAGGAAAATAGAAAATAGAAAAAGAAAGTTGGTCATACTGATAGGGGGAGCATGTTAAAATCTTTCAACTTTATTTTGACATATCATTCGATATCATTGTTGCATCAAAGTTTTATATAATATTTTGATCATTAATATATTTTTTAGCTTTCATCAAATTGCTTCCATTTTTCCATTATACAATAGTCATAAATTTAGGGAGAGTTATTTTTGCCTATCGAATATTTTATATATGAAACAAATTTTTTCTGTATCTTTACATGTTTCTTATATGAGAAAGGGGACAATAACATTTTTAAAGATAACACGATTAAGGAGGATTTACATATTGTTTCTTATATGCTTCATGTGCAAACTACTTTTTGATGAAACAAAAGGGAGAGAAATATAGGAGAAATATGATATGAATTTCAACTAGCTGATCACTATGGTCTTTTATCCCATTTTAGATGCATTTCACCCCTATCGAGCCCCTAAATTGCCCAACTTTTAGCCAATTATGTTTGAAATTCATGGATTGTGATAACCAGTTGTTCTTCCTCATTCTATACTTAATTCCATGTGCATAGAGGTTCTGAAATGCTAAAATCCATAAATAATTCAATTCTATGCCAAGTTATCATTTTTAGGACAAGTTATCACTCCAATATGTGAAGTTATCATTATTTTGAGTGAAATGATTTTTTCAATGATTTTCTTGCCCTAAATTCATTACTATCATGAATGAATCATATTTGCATGATCATATTTCAACTTGTGCAAAATTATCAATCCATTTGAACAAGTTATCATTTTCCAATGCCAAGTTATCGTTAAAGGGAAAAATTGTCATTTCGATATGCAAAACTATCAAATCTGCACAAAGGCATTAAGCAATCATTATATTATTGTCCTAAATCATTGTTGTTCAAATTTGATCACATTTGGATAACCACAACCAAAGTTATGACAAGTTATCATTTTCAAGGCATCAAGTTATCATTTTTGGCACCCAAGTTATCATTCCTATGAAATCTTATCCACATTTGATTTCTGACCTCATTCACTTGGCATCCTAATCCCTTTGATGCTTTCAATGCTCTGAACCATCCATATTTGAACATTTTCCATGATTTATCCAAAGTTATCATTCCGAGTCCTCAAAAGTATCATATTGATTTACTGATTTCACTTTCTTGCATAACATCATATTTTATTTGATAATGGAGCTGGTCCTAGTATCTGTCCTCACCCTTATCTGTTTATTTCCTATTTGGGGACTTTGATGTCTGGTGTTCTATCTTTTCTAGCAGGGAAAACAAATTGCAAAAGCTGGAAAAAGGTTGGGGGGGGACCACTACAAAAAGCTGATGATTTCTGCAGCTGGAATTTCAGACTGGACAGGTGGCTCTCATCCAATGCCATGGAATATTCTGATGCTAATCAAAGGGTGATAAGAGGCCATATATAAGCTGAAGAAACCCTGGGGAAAGAGGGGGGTCGGCCATTGCATGGAAGAAGAGATTGGAGCTGGATTGAGCTGGAAGGAGCTAAAGGAGAGCAGACTGCTATCGACAGCCCTGAAGCCAATATGATTTGCATCTGTTCTTCACTCTATTTTGTGTCTACGTTTGTAGACATGAGGAGCTAAATCCCATGCCTCTTAGGATAGGGTAGTAGTCTAATATAGTTGTGGATGGATTAAGGGCAAAACTGATTTCCTCATTTGAATCAAGTTCTGAATTAAACTTCTAAGTTCTGAAATCTGTATTGATTTGAATTTGTTCTTGTCATTGGTAGATTCTATTTGTATTTACAACTGAGAAGTTGTCATTTGATCAAATCTTTGTTCAGAAATGAACAAAGAACCCATGCCAAGTTTCTGGATTACATTTTGATTGAAATTCTTATTTCTGTTTTCCTGAATTCTGAACTTCCTGAATTTTAATTTTTTGAGTTAATTGAATTTGATTGTCATTTGGGAACTGATTAAATTGAACAACTGAGAGGTTATCATATGTCCAATTCTTGTTCAGAAATGAATTAAGAAACTTGACATTTCATGAATCAATTTTATAATTACCATTGGTTTTCATCATTTTAATGAGTTGCTGATTTCTGTTTTCCTGAAAATTGAGGAACCTACCTTGCTATTGTTAAACCTCTGAATCTATTAATCACTGAGAAGTGAATTTTAAGGCTTCCTTGCTGTTCAAAGATGAACCAAGGAGCAATTGCATGTGCTGAATTCCCATATATGAATTAGGTGCTGATTTCTATCCAATTCATTAACGAAAATGTGGATTTCATTTGAATTTGCAGTTGAGAGGCTGATTTAAAATCCTCTTGTAGTTTAGAAATAAACCAAGGAGCATTTGCATTAATATTGAATTGATTTCATCCCTGTTTAGTTGATTGAAGCATTCCCTTCATTTTCAAAGTGCAATCTAGAAGTTATCATTCAGATTTTATTGAATTGCCAAAAGAAAATCAGTAAGTGACTTGAATTGAACTTAATGATAACTTGGTTTTCAGTGAGAATCCTTTTCTAATTCAACTTGGCTAACAATCTTATGACAATATATTATTTAGTTCTGGTCTAATTGAGCTGTGAAAATAGCCATATTAAAGGTTGAATTAGATTTGACTAAAAAGTGATAACTTGTCCCATTCCATCCATAATTAAATTAGATGAACCCCAATTCCTAGGAGGACCTTCCTCATTGATAGATAAACCCTTTTAGCCTCTAGATTAGCATTACAATTCAGTTTAGTTAACTTTTCAGGAACCTCAAAACAGTTATCATTCTGCATTCCTGAAAAATCTGTTTTCACTTCCTTTTAAATTTCTGTTTTTGCCACTTTAAATTACATTAGTCTAAATTGTTTTTAGGTAGTCTAGGACATCAAATTAATGTGGATACGACATTTAGGGTTACTACAATTGGCCTGTGCACTGCAATAGAGAGTGAGTTAGGGAGTTGAAACAAAAATTAAAAATTTTCACTTTTGACCCAAAAATCAGCAAGTTATCACTAAACCCCTCAATATCACTATCAATATGAAGAGTACCTTACAATTAGTACCTTACATTGTAAGAAAAGCTAAGTTTTAGGGGGAGTCAAATTGATTTTACAAGATTTTATAACTTCTTCGCAACTTATATAATTTTCATATTTCTCAGTTTGTCTTCATAAAAAAGATGGAGATTGTTGGAGCAAAGTTTTAATGCCAAATAAAATTATATTTTGATGATACAAACCTCAAAAGATTAAAGTTAAATGCTGAAAGTGGTTAAAGAAAAATGGATAACTTTATGCACTAAATTTTGATTAAATAATTGACTATGGTTATATCATATTCTGAATGAATGATGAAGATCAAAGTTGTAGAGAATCATGTTAGATATCCATAGAATCCAAGATTATCTAATTTGGATAACTGTGCAAAAAGTTATACTCAAAATAGTGCAGGTCAGTCAACCTGCCGGTCAAAGTAAATAAGTCTGGTCGACCGAATGGAGATGTCGGTCGACCCATCCAAACTGAGCCTGCCCCGGTTGACGTTGAGACAATATCGGTTGACTGACTGGTCGATAGTCCGGTCCACAAACTAGTTGCGGTCAGAAAGCAAATCAAAGTAATGGTCATATAGACCGGTCGAGCGGTCCATAAATGCGGTCGATCGGTCCCTGGCTGGAATGAACAATAATGACTAGTTTTGGAGGAGAAAAATATGGAATAATTTCTGGATGAATTTTTCACCTACTAAAGCCTATAAAATAGTGCCAAAGCCAGAAACAAAGGCACCTATCCAAGCATTGAACTTCAAGAAAACAAAAGAAGATCTTTTTCCTTGAAGTTATCATTTTAAATTTCTCTTTTCTTTCTCTCTTCTCTTCTTACGAGCATTCTATTGTAAAAGAGAGAAATCATTTTTAAAAAGATTGTGTGAGCTCCTATGTGAAAGAGGTTCCAAATCTTACCTCTTAAGTGAGAGAAAAGATTCCTAGGAGGAGAGGTTTTCCTTGCCTCTCCAAGCAGAGAAAAGGTGGTTGTGTAAAGGGTTTTCTTCCTTGCCCCATTTGGAGCAAAAGAAGAGATTCTAGTGGAATCTCCGACGGTCTCGAGGTTGAGAAGTCAGAGCGGGGACATGGGCCAAGGTGTGACTGAACCTCGTTAACAATCACCCGTGCACTTTGTGTATGCATTCTCTCTCTCGCTCTCCCTCTCATATTATGTCTATGATCTGAATTGCATTGATTTAGAAGAGATTAACAAATCGATTTTAAGCTTCCACGATGTATTTTGTGAAATTGACATTTTTAGTTTTAACACCAATTCACCCCACTCTTGGTGTCTTGGGATCTTATAGACTGGGCCCTTAAGCTAGATGATGCACTCTTGGCATACCCGACTGTATTTAAAACCCCGATTGGTATGTCTCCCTATCGACTTATTTTTGGAAAATCATGCCATCTTTCGGTAGAGCTTGAACACAGCTTTTTGGTCCACCAAGTTCTTGAACTTTAATTTAGAGGCTTGTGGTAAGGATAGATTAGTGAAGCTGAATGAGTTAGATGAGTTTAGACTCTAGGCCTACGAAAATAGTAAAAAGACATTAAGGATAAAGAGTTCCTATCTAGATAGCACGAGCTCTTATATAACAACAGACATTGCCTCTTTTCTGGCAAGCTTAAATCTAGATGGACTGGGCCTTATATAGTCATCACACCAATAGCGAGTAGAGTCATATTTAAGCATGAACCCAAAAGAGCATGAAGACACACTAGAGCTGATACCACCTAGTGCTGCATCTCAAACTGAGAGTCACGAATAGTGATGAAACTATAACATTCCTGACTAGCATGTGATATTATCCGCTCTGAGCCTCGGCCCACACGTTTTTCTCAAAATGCGTCACACCTAGTGAAGGACATGTTCCTATATATACCTAGCATCTCTTTCGTGACTTATGCATGTTGGACTAATCCAAGGCATGCCTCATGCATCCTTCCCCCCTTAGGGGACTCAACGTCCTCGTCGAGTGATCACACCCCACCATGCACAGAGGCTCACGCGGAGAGGCTCTAATACCATATGTAACATTCCTGATCAGTGTGTGATATTGTCCGCTCTGGGCCTCGGCCCACACAATTTTCTCAAAATGCATCACACCTAGTGAAGGACGTGTTCCTATGTATACCCAGCATCACTCTCATGACTTCTGCATATGGGACTAATCCAAGGCATGCATTGGATTAGTTCTACATGCATAAGTCATGGGAGAGATGCTGGGTATATATAGGAACATGTCCTTCACCAGGTGTGACGCGTTAGAAAATTGTGAGCCTAGGGTGGAGGCAGAGTGGACAGTATCATGCTAAGTATAGAGGTGAGCCGCTGCGCTACTCTGATACCAGGTGACGCATTTTGAGAAAACCGTGCGGGCTGAGGTCCAGAGCTGACAATATCACACGCTGGTGAGGAATGTTACATATGGTATCAGAGCCATTCCGCATGAGCCTCTGTACATGGCGTGGTGCGATCACTCAACGAGGACGTTGAGTCCCTCAAGGAGGGAAGGATGCATGAGGCATGCCTTGGATTAGTCCCACATGCATAAGTCACGGGAGAGATGCTGGGTATATATAGGAACGTGTCCTTCACCAAGTATGACGTGTTAAAAAACCAAGAACCTAGGGTGGGGGCAGAGCGGACAGTATCACATTGAGTATAGAGGTGATCACGCTACGCTACTCTGATACCAAGTGACGCATTTTGAGAAAACCGTATGGGCCAAGGCCTAGAGCGGACAATATCGTACGCTGGTAAGGAATGTTACAGAAACCCTCTCACCATCAGGTGTCTCCACCCCATTACCGTCGTCACCCCACTACCAATTGCAATTTTCCTTCATATCCCCAGTGCCAACTATAAACCCTAACCCTTCCATCTCTTTCATTCCAATGTGTCATTTCATCTCTTATTTGCCAACCAACAACAACATACGTAATCCCCCATTGTTGTTGAGTCACAACCGCGCAAGAGGGTGCCGATGGCAACCACGACAACAAGCGAATTCAACTGGGACTACTCCTGCCAATCCGGTGGTGCTCGACAACTCTGTTGAGTTATCTCCGCTAGTACTCTGAAGCTCAAAGATGACCACAACGTGAACAGAAGAATCTCAACATTTCTCCCTTACAAACTGCACTTCCACTCCAGTCGCCACCACCCCACGCTCGATCATTATTCAGCCACAGCCAACAGCCAACGTGAAAATGAACAAGTTCAACCAATCGCTGCACCTCAACAATCGCAAAACCGAGCCACGACGTCTCGACAGCCACACCTGCAGCCACGAGGGGCACAAAAGGAGACAATGGGCAGGTGGCCATGAACCATGCTTACACCTTCCTCACCGCCTTCGAAACCAAAGCAAGCAACACCAACTGTCCAACCACCATAGTCACTCCCAATGGTATAGCGCAACACATTCCGCCGTGAATTGTGGGTAGCCAATACTAATATTGTGTGCCTTGCAAGACCCACAGTACCTCCAAGCACTGAACCACTAATTGTGCCATCATCAACAATGTCTCCTACACCAAGAGCACCCCTAGGACCGTCGACTACACAAGTTCTTCCCCTAGAGAACTCTCCTCATAACCAGTGCCAACTCCACGACATTTCAAGAAGATAGTTACCAAAAGGGTTCGAGCACCAAACAAATGCCTTTGGTACAATTAGGGCCGACGCACATAGGGAGGATCTAGAACAACTGCATGCTACCCCCATGATGGCCGGTAATGATACTGTAGCACCCCATGTCGAACTACAACAAGCCACTCTTTCCCGAAGGTACAACCTACTTCACATTTTCACATTTGAGCTATTTGATATTTATCTTGTTTTAGCTCTCATCTATTTAATTTTTTATTTGGAGACTTTGATGTTTGCTTTTCATGCTAATTAAACATCTAAATCTTTTTCGTACCTACACAAGTCATCACTGCCCAATAAGTGAAACAACAATTCATGCTTAGAATGACATAATTTAATTGTGACTTTTATACCACATTGACAATACGTATTATCTAACATGCATCCTTATGCATGACTATACACTCGTGTATTACCAACATGCATCATCATAAATAACCATCTTGTGACTTGTTTAAATGTTAAGATCAGCATTTGTCATAGACTGAATATTTTTGAAATTTGCAACACTAGAAGTTAATAAATTGCGTTCTACCTTATATCATGACATTATGTTATGACAAGGATAACTAGAGTAATAATAAATGTATAGATAAGTACCTCGTACCTCGCATTAATTAATTAGCACAATCCTAACCATAGCTTATCACAAGGTATTGAATTGCTAAGCAACAATAAGTTTACTTTCATTTAATGATGCACATCAAAGCCTCTCATGATATACTACATAATTCCTCATATAGATATCAACAACATTTTTTTCATGTCCACAAATATAACATAAAATAATTCAGCATAATCACATATGGACTCTTATGTTTTATTTTCATATATATGTACATAGCATAAATTTCACAATACAATTTCATAACAACGAATTTATATGCAACAATAAATGCACAAACATAACATATTATCCATCACTACCCACACTCCATGAATTGGATCTAATGCCTAGGCTTTTATAACATAACTTGTAACGCCCAACTCCCTCATTTGCAGCCACAAGGGGGTGAAACTGTAAAACTAATCTTTTAAATTCAAATTCAAATATTCAACGAGAAACCGACGTTAAAAAATAAACTAACTCTAGAAATTTTTAAAATTTTTGGCATGGAATATTCGTAAAATTTTCTATAAGTCATATACAACATTACATACATATATATCTCTCATCACAAACAATTAACTGTTGGCAATTCAATAAAACACTAAAAGAGTTGGGCGCAAGCCCAAAATAATGAGTCACAAGCTCTCTCTCTAACCAAAACCATGAGCCACTTGCTCGCAAATTGTATTTCATGAGCATCCATCGCTCTAGACAATAATTCAATACCTCCAAAATCATTCAAAACATCCTATGAGTAGTAAATCCGTATAGGAAAAACTCAATGAAGTACAAAGTTAGCAAATCAATGATCACGCCTCTCTCACATGTTCATTTCCTAGCCCTTTTTCATTTATTATTTTATTCTATGCAAGCAAGACATGCTTTCATTCATTACTTGTAAACAAATTGAAACAAGAGGAGTTAACATTAACACGCTTAGTGAGTCAATTCCAAACCTTTTTTCATTTCTTCAAGGAAACTCGTTTTAATAATGATCATACTAATATGAATGCTATGAGTGCACATGCATGGTAATTGGATAACATCATAAAATTGGGGAAACATCATCAAACATCGATATCCATACCACTTATCAATCGAATGCTTTTTCACCCACCCTCGTGTCAATATACACCATAGGGTCATTGTTCTAATTCCATCCTTCATATCACTATATCACCATAGGACGTTGAACCGCTCCTCGCGTCACTATATCAACACAGAGCTTGTTTATTTTCTTTCTCCACTCCATCCATCGTGTCATTATATCACCACAGGATGGTTGTTTTGATTCTACCCTTCGTGTCACTATATCAACACAGGGTGTTGAACCTGCTCCTCGTGTCACTATATTGACATAGATCAAATCGGACCTCAACTGATCTACTAGGAGTTGGTGAATACTTTGAGGTGAAAAAAATTCGCCATATGTGGGTTTTTACTTCTAATGCACATGATGCATGAATGCAAATTTGAAGTGAAAGTTTAGAAATTGAAGTCATCATACTAAACATTTCATTTCAAGAATCCAAATCTTTACTTCAAATGTACAAGGAAAGACTTTTGCAATAGTCAATGGATTTCCTATGTTCATAATAAAACACCACAGATCCTATCATTACACACATATGAAGCATATAAACAAGTATGAATATGCATGAAGAAAAGTATCACAAAAATTCATCCCACATCGGGTGAAACAATGCCATCACTCCGAAGAGTTAAGCAATTCATATCATTTGAGATAGGTTCCAAGTCACCTTTGATTAGAAACTTACCTTGGATTAGTAAAGTTTCAAATTATGTCCTCATCCGACTCCAATTTAAAGTAAACACAACCTATTACTTCCATTATTTCATTAATTAATATTATAAAAATAAGATTCGTAATTCACTCTTAACAACAATTCAGCATACTTGTCATAAACCAAGTCCTATTATGGATTTGCTAAAACATCGACACACGGAGATCGGAGGTGGTGGGGCGACACACAAAGATTGGCATGGGGAACGGCGTGCTCAAGGTCGGCGGCGGCGATGCATGAGCTCGACAACGGTGGGATAGGCGAGCTCGACGGAGGCGGTGCACGAGCTCGACGGCGGAGGTGCACGAGCTCGGAAGCGGAGGCGGTGCGCGAGATCGTAGGTGGCGGGGTAACACACGGAGATCCACGGGTAGCGTAGCGTGCTCGAGGTCGGCAGCGAAGCTCGGAGGCAGGTGCGGAGACACACGGTGATCGGCGGGGGTTGCAGCGTGCTGGCCGATGGTCGAGCAGATCTGGTCCATCGTCGGCGTCGATACAAATCTGAGGGACAAGATCTGACGTCGTCAAAAGGGAGACAGGCTCGCCAGTGACAGGGGGCCATGGGGGTCGATGGCAGGCAGATCTGCGGTGGACGGGCTCATAGGAGGTCGTCGCAGGTCGATGAGGTTGGCACGATGTCGGTGGGGTCGCAGATGTGGCGGGGGGTTGCGGCGGTCGGCTGCTGACAGATCTGTGGCGGACGGGCTCATAGGTGGTCGCCGCGGGTCGGCAGGTCGGCGCGAGGTCGGAGGGGTCACAGATCTGTCCGGGGGTTGAGGGGGACGACGGCGGGCAGATCTGTGGCGGACGGGCTCGGAGGAGGTCGCCGCAAGTCGGTGAGGTCGGCGCGGAGTCGAAAGTTGCTCGTCGGCATTGGACAACGGAGAGGAGAAACGGATGGATAGGAGAGTGAGAGAGGAAAAGAGAAGATGAAAAGAGAGAGAGAAGCGAAGAGGAAAAAAGAAGAGGAGAGCCATCGGACATTGGAGAGGAGAGGAAAAAATGAGTTCTTATGCGAGGGTTTCTAGTTTTATTTAGCCAAGCCTATAATGAATGATGACAAATTTAAATGGTCATTAATAATTAGTTTTAACAATTGGGATATATTTTTTTAAGATGAGCATTTTTACCTTTTGTTAATGATGTATTTAATAATGACCATATTTATTTCTGGACATTATAGACTATTTATAATGGCCATTTTTTTGTCTCGACAATAATAGTCGGCCGTTAAAGACCCTTTCTCTTGTAGTCAGGGGACCCAGTTAATAGGTGAGGGGGGCCTTGGCCCCCCTCAAATATTTAAAATTTTATTAACATTATGTATTATTATATGGTGAAATACTAAATCATGTTATTTCTTAACTAAATATAGTTCGTAATTGGGCGTATATTTTAGCTTAGTGTAGTGGTTGACCGGCTCGTGACCTCATTTAGAGGTTGAGTGTTCGATTTTGGCCTCCCTCACCATTTTACATCTTATTTTGCTCCCCCCTTCTTTCTCACACTGGGTCCGCCCCTATTTGTAGTGTCAAAATACACATTCATTACGTATAAAAGAGGTGAAAACATAAAGTAGGAGAAGTACCTTATACGAAAAATAACAAAAGACTTTTCCCGTTCTTTTCCTCACATTAATATGCTTCCTATAACAATCACACTTCGCAAAAGAAAATTTATAACTCTTAATATAGATATCAAATATGATGATTCCAATTTCCCTTAACATTAGACTTCCTAAAATTTCTAGACTTTATAACTTTCTGAATTGAGCACAATAAATTTCACAAGTATTAACATGGTATATCCTAAATTTCCTTGATAGACCGAGGAGGGTACGATTAATCATATATAACTTCCTAGATATATTACTTTTGACCGATTCCAATTGTAAATGAAACCCAACATCGATATCTTTTTTATCCTAAATAATGAAATAATTACATAACATATTAGATTTAATACATAATTTACAAAATCAGCTAACAATTTTTGAAGACAGTGATAGCACCCAAAGATGAACATATAACTTTCTATACAAATATCCAATAAATTTGATTCCAAAGCTCAACAAAACTGGACTCTGGAATGTACAACATATATTAATTGTAGATTTTTACTCCTCATAATTTATCTAAATAAATTTTTGTAAGCACTGACATCTTATTGCATTGTTCATACTTTAAAAAAAAATGAGAGATACCACGTATTCATTTCATGACTCCTCTGTACAAATTATTTGAAATGATTCAAATTGAATTAGAACCTTAGTTGAGGTACATTTTGGACCTGTAAAATTCATAAGTTACTTCAAAGTATAAAGTTTACCACAATTTCTAATCAGAACTACCTCTTCTATGAGGACAGCAAGTCATCTTCAAACTAAGTAGCGCGTAACTTTTTAAACAAAGGTAATTTTGACATAATTCTTTCTTTTATGTAAACTAAGATTCTTACATGATGTTTTGATACAATTTTCATAATCTTTAGTAACAATAAAATATTTTGTTAAATGGTAAACATGTGAGACACTTCACATGATTATTTAAATATTAGTTAGTTAAGTTAATTAGTTTAAGTTAACTAATTAAATCACTCAGTTCATAATCAATTAACTATATTAGATAAATTGTCTTAGTATCACCTATATTAGATTAATTAGTACTAATTTAATTATTCACTAATAATTATTTCTAAACCTCTCAATTAAATGACTAATTATCTCAAATAAATTCTTGGATAAATTAACTAACTTATAGAAAAAGCTTCATTATTAAAGCAAATCACCGAAAAGATGAGCAAAAAATGTTCTGCATTTTCGTGCATTCTTTCCACGACAGAACTTGACCTAGGTTCACTGAAACCCGGCCAAGGTTATGTCTAGCTCGGACTGGGTTCCACCGAATTCGGCTCGGATCTGCAATGGTCGCAAACTCTGAGGTTCTGCAACTCATGACTACACCCGGCCTGGATTTTGCTCGGGCCTTTCCGAGACGGGTTTCGTAGGAACTTGGCATGGATTCTGACTAAGAGAAGGATAATCTTCATGTTTTTGACCTCTGACACATGTACTTAGCTGAGATCTGATTTCAATGATAATTTATGTCTATTTCATGTTTTTGACCTCTAACATATGTACTTAGATGAGATCTAATCTCAATGATAATTTATGTCTATTTATGACACTGTACGATCGGTCCAATTTTGGCTGACCAAAACTCTCGACCAAAAGCAGAAAGAAGACAACACTATTCCTAGTGAACAATCTGTCCTATTTCGACTGACCGAAGCCTCTCGACCGAATGTCCGAGAATGTTCTTATGTTATGACAAAGGACCGAAAACCATGATATCAATCGATTCATGTATGACTTTCACAAGACCAACAGACAAACCAAAACGAACGACTACATCTTTTTTATCGACGGGTGGATAATGATAAATTGATGCTCGAACCTCTTTCAGACGACCACTGGTCTTCTAGTCATCCGATATATGGACAGAGGGAAAATTAATCTTAAGTTAACCCTCATGATTTGACAAGCTCCTATCCATTTGATTGAAATGACATGATATTAAAGATGATTTGGAGCAATTCCTGCTCCTTGATTGACCTAAAGTGATCGAATGAATATAATCCTGAAATGAATAAAGAATGAACACAAAACAGTCAACCACTCCCTTTTTGGTTGATCGAAGAACATTAATAAATGGGCGTCCGCTCCCTTTTCGGACGACCTCTGAATTGACCTAAGGCGGACGACCACTCGACTTTCTAGTGTTTGACATGAGGACAGGAAGAGTATTGTTGCAAATTTAGAAACATTAGCAAGCGCACTAATCGTTCAAGTAATAAAATGATGAGTATAAAGTATCGTTCCCACGAGGACAAGAAATATTTAATAACTTCTCTTGCTTATAACTTGAGAAAAGATGAATAAATTGTTTAATGTGAAAATAAGTTGAATAATTAATAAAAATATAAGAATATGATCAATGGAGTTTAAAAGTATAGATTTGATGAATAGGACTTATCTTGATTAATACCACTACTCACATACGAATTCTAGACAAAAGATGGTGAATTAATAAAGTAAAACTCCCAAATTGATTTAACCGATATTTCAGGCTTTAAATCATATTTTGAGATCAATAAAAGAGAGTAATCCTTTCGGTTTTTAATCTAATCTATTCAATCTCAAAACGCATTTAACTGAAATATAAAGTTAAGGGCTTTCTCAAGTCACCTTAACAACAACACAATTGGGTCTCTTGCGATTTCCCCAATTATGGCATGTAAGAGAAAAATTAGAGAAAAACTCTAGAGAATCTAAAAACTTCTTTTCAGATAATCAAAAGATTCAAAAGAATAAATCTCAGGTAACAATTAATCAAATCATCAAACATGCTATTGATCCATCAACTAATTGTATGAAGAATTCATAAAGAATAGGGTACAATCAAGAAAATCCTAAAGAACTACTCTAGTAAACTAGAGTACATCAATCTAAATAATGTTTTAGGAAAAGAAAAGAGAACAAGAATAACTACTCCTAATTCTACCGTCCTCTCTCGAGTTTTCGGCAGAACTTCGTTGTAGCCTCTGGATCTCCTTCACCAAGCTTTCAACCTCTGAATTATACCCTCCAAAGATGTTTTTCCAAGTCCTTTTCTGCCTCCTTTTATAGTTTTTCTTGTCCCCCAAGAAAAAAAATGAAAACATATCCAAAAAGTGTACAAAAGCCGCTTTAAAATGACCTAACAGACCGCCGTCATGGCCGTGAAAGGCCTTGGCATGGCCGTGACAGAAGGCTGAAAAGACTGAAAAATACTTAGCCATTTATTTGCTGGAAAATATCTCTGTCACGGGCATGATAGGCTATATCACGGCCGTGACAGTGCCTTAGTCAAATTTTTGAGTGCTAATCTTTCTGTCACGGCCGTGACAATAACTGTCACGGCCATGACAGTCTTCTGAGCTATTTTAGGCCTTTTCTTCGACGTTTTCTCATATCCTGTCATGAATAACTTTTAGATTTAGGTAGAAATCAAATCTAAATGAAATTATATGAAAACAAATCAAAACTCTTCTTTTCTAAACATAAAAATATTCTAAAGTGTTAATCAAATGGCTTAAACAAATGCATGATTTTTCCGTGCATCAAATACCCCCAAGCTTAATATTTTGCTTATCCTCAAGCAAATTTCAGATAAGGCATAGGGCTCCATCACAAAACCAATACTTTTCTCCCACTGTTCTTTTACACGACCATCACTAGAGTATCATTTCTCAACCAATACCCAGCCTTGCAGAATTCTTAGCATTCAAACATGTCTTTCCTGCATATCTACAAATAATATTAGTCAATCTCATAAGAGTATCAATATTGAACCATAAGTCTTTAAGGAGCTTATTTTCATGCTATTATTATTTCATATTTCAGCATTAAGATTTTTTTCACTTTAAGAATTTAGTAATCCTCCATATTGCACAAAGTGGTCCATGTAACGGGCTTTCGACCGACGGATCCCAGAGCAGATGCCCTTAGGTCGCCAGCCAAGTATCCCCTACGGATCTAATCATACGGGCACACCAAGGTTCCAGAGGATACTTTATAATTTTCACTTAACTATTGGGGCTCAACTAGCCCTCTTTTCGTTCACTTTAACATTAAAATTAATTAGCATAATTATAAGCTCCAAAAAGACTTAATGCTTTCAATAAAGTTGCAATTATAATCAAGACTAACATCATAGTAAATAATAGAGAAATTCATCATTTGAAAGCTAGTTCTTCTACTTAGCAACAAACTCAATCCAAATCCCAATACTCTAGTGATACTCGATAAAAAGAAATAGTGATTTAATTTCATAGATTAAGCGATGTTCTGAAAATAAGCTTAAAAAATAATAAAATAATAAACAAGAAGAAATGAGATGACACTAATTATTTTTTTTTAGAATTATCATAATTAGATGCATGGCAAACAAAAGATGATTGATTCAAAATACTAAAATAAGACATGCCATGCAAATTCAAAATGATTTAAGTCCCTCCCCCAAGCTTGAACAATTGAGAAAAGAAACACATAAGTGGGAAAATGTAAAGGAGAAGAAACAACCAAGGCTTAGTCTTCTGGAGGTGGCGATGGCGAGAAGGAATATCCTTCAGGTCTTGAGAACGGTCGCAAAAATAGCCGTAACCGAAGTTTTTGTTTTTTTCCTGAACATAAGCATAACTAAGTTAATATCAAATCTACTCCACAAATAAGAAACTAAAAGAAGTAAAGAGAAAAGGGTTTAGGCAGTGTAGTTATAAGTTATAGTCGTTAGATTGACTTTTACCCTTTCATCTTTAGGGGTCTAAAAAGGACACCGAGTGGCCACTTATTAAGGTGATTGAATTCACTTGCTCTCTTGGATTTTTCTCTGTATTGCTAGGCAAGCTCCCTGGCTGTCTTCCAGATATCATGTTTGCCAATTGTCCGATCTGTGTTTCTAAGTTTCTGATTGATGCATCTTGATTAGTAAACTTGGTCTCCACAGTGAGGATGAACTTTGATAAGACATTTTTCAAATCACTTTTTGGTTTGGTATAAGGTTGATAAGCAGGGGGTTGTGCTGAACTCCTATTATTCAGCCAAGAGTAATTAGGAGGAGCCCTTAGCCCACTGTTGTACGCATTTCCTCCAACATTGTTCCTGAAAAGCATTATTAGAAACAAAGTTAGCATCCTCAAAATTTTGCTTATTAAAATTTATACCTGCTTGGCATTCATGATTACGATGTCCCCCTCCACACATGTCACATGTGATGTTCGAAACCTTGTTGATAAATCTTTGAGTCATCAACATATCCATTTTCTTTGCTAAGGCATCTAATTGGGCTTGAATGTGAGTAGCCTTATCAACTTGATAAAGTCCAGCCTTCTTTGCCTTTGAGTTTTGCCAATTGTTCAAGGCAAGATTGTTGAATAACTTATAAAGATCTTCAGGGGATCTATCAGCAATGGTTCCTCTAGCAGCGGTGTCAATCTTGTCCTTTATCTCTGCTGAGGCCCCATTGTAAAAGTATTGGATTTGTTGGTAAAGAGGGATGTTATGATTTGGAACTCTACTGACAAGATCCTTAAACCTATCCCAAACTTCATGCATAGACTCTGTATCCTGTTGGCAAAAAGAAGAAACTTCGAATAAGCATCTAGCAGCTTGTTGTGGTGGATAGTACCGTTAATGAATGCTTGACGCATTTCTTCCCAATTTGTTATGGTTCCTGTCGGCAACGTAGTGAGCCAAGTATAAGCTTTTCCTTTCAAAGAAAAAGGAAAAAGTCTTAGACGAACTGCATCATCTGTTACTCCCTGAAATTTGAAAGTTGAAAATAATTGGACAAATTTCGTAATGTGGCCGAATGGATCTTTATCTCTATCTCCTCCAAATTGTGTGTTTGATATCATTTGAACTGTTCCCTGCTGGATTTGAAAATTATTAGCACCAATTTCAGGGAGTGTAATACTCCCTCTTTCATCAATCATTGGTCCCATGGTGTAATCTCTCATAGTTCTATACACAGGTGGAGGTGGTGGTAATTGGTTCTCAATCTGCCTTTGTTATTCTGCCATCTTAACAATAGTAGAAATTTTCTTTTAGTCTTATGGTAGTTCTCTATATTTCAAGATCAAACACTAGCGGTTCGCCTGAACTTCGTGTATTAGGCCTATGTCCCAAGGCACTAGTGCTAGAATCCTCCAGGATGTGTGGATTATGAACTCTTCAATTCCTGCAACCACACCAATACAAATGAATGGTAATAGTTCTCAAATTAATAAGAAAGATAAGAAATTAAATATTAACTAGTCCCCGACAACGGCGCCAAAAACTTGTTGCGAATTTAGAAACACTAGCAAGCGCACTAATCGTTCAAGTAATAAAATGATGAGTATAAAGTATCGTTCCCACGAGGACAAGAAATAATTAATAACTTCTCTTGCTTATAACTTGAGAAAAGATGAATAAATTGTTTAATGTGAAAATAACTTGAATAATTAATAAAAATATAAGAATATGATCAATGGAGTTTAAAAGTATAGATTTGATGAATAGGACTTATCTTGATTAATACCGCTACTCACATACGAATTCTAGACAAAAGATGGTGAATTAATAAAGTAAAACTCCCAATTTGATTTAACCGATATTTCAGGCTTTAAATCATATTTTGAGATCAATAAAAGAGAGTAATCCTTTCGGTTTTTAATCTAATCTATTCAATCTCAAAACACATTTAACTGGAATATAAAGTTAAGGGCTTTCTCAAGTCGCCTTAACAACAACACAATTGGGTCTCTAGCGATTTCCCCAATTATGGCATGTAAGAGAAAAATTAGAGAAAAACTTTAGAGAATCTAAAAACTTCTTTTCAGATAATCAAAAGATTCAAAAGAATAAATCTCAGGTAACAATTAATCAAATCTTCAAACATGCTATTGATCCATCAACTAATTGTATGAAGAATTCATAAAGAATAGGGTACAATCAAGAAAATCCTAAAGAACTACTCTAATAAACTAGAGTACATCAATCTAAATAATGTTTTAGGAAAAGAAAAGAAACAAGAATAACTACTCCTAATTCTACCGTCCTCTCTCGAGTTTTCGGCAGCACTTCGTTGTAGCCTCTGGATCTCCTTCACCAAGCTTTCAACCTCTGAATTATGCCCTCCAAAGATGTTTTTTCAAGTCCTCTTCTGCCTCATTTTATAGGTTTTCTCATCCCCCAAGAAAAGAAACCGAAAATATATCCAAAAAGTGGATAAAAGCCGCTTTAAAACGGCCTAACAGACCACCATCACAGCCGTGACATAAGGCTGAAAAATACTTAGCCATTTTTTTGCTAGAAAATATCTCTGTCACGGGCGTGACATGCTCTGTCACGGCCGTGATAGTGCCTTAGTCAAAATTTTTAGTGCTGAATCTTTCTGTCACAGCCGTGATAGTCTTCTGAGCTGTTTTAGGAATTTTCTTCGACATTTTCTCATATCCTTTCATGAATAACTTCCAAATTTAGGTAGAAATCAAATCTAAATGAAGTTATATGAAAACAAATCAAAACTCTTCTTTTCTAAACATAAAAACATTCTAAAGTGTTAATCAAATGGCTTAAACAAATGCATGATTTTTTCGTGCATCAAGTATGACTTTAAATGAACCCCCAGATCTGATAAGCATTCGTCCACTTGATTGAAATTGAATGATATGAACCTAGTTATGTATCGGAGCTAAAAGAGAGGCTCATGGATGATGGAGGGAAGTTATGATAGCCTTGTGTGAGGCACTTCCCTATGGTGAGGTCATCCTGCCCTATGCAAATGAACAAGATGAAAGAAAATGAATGACCAAAAGATGAATGAAAGGTCTTTGTCCTTATGAACATGAATATGAATGATAAATATGAATAATGAACATGAACACGAACATGGAAAGGAAAGGAAATGAAAAAGGTATGAACTATGATCTATTTTAGCAACTTATCTATTATGATTACTCATTTTCCCCCTGATGTTTCTTATCAACAACGCAAAAGATTCATGTGGGATGCTAAGCAGTACTTTTTGGAAGAACCATTATTATATAGGTTTTGTGATGATGGGATTATTAGAAGGTGCATTCCAAAAGATGAGGTTTTCAGGGTCCTGAACCATTGCCACTCGTTGCCATGTGGAGGACATTTCTCCAGTAACAAAATAGTGCCAAAATTGACGCAGAGTAGTTTTTACTGGCCAACCATGTACAAGGATGCAAAGAGTTTTGTGAGCTCTTGCGATAAATGTCAAAGGGACGGTAACATTTCTCGAAGGAATGAGATGCCACAACAACCTATCATTGAGGTTGAACTTTTCGATGCATGGGGAATAGACTTCATGGGTCCTATTCCCTCTTCAAATAACAACCAATACATATTTTCAGTGGACTATGTCTTGAAATGGGTGGAAGCAACTGCTACCCCAACGAATGACACTAAAGTGGTGCAAAAAGTTTTGAAGAAGAATATATTTTCTAGGTTTGGTGTACCCCGAGTAATTATAAGTGATGGTGGCTCTCACTTTTGTAATAAGTTCCTAGATGCACAGTTGACAAAGTACAATGTTAAGCATAAGGTCAGCACATCTTATCATCCCCATGCCAATGGGCAAGTAGAATTAGCCAATAGGGAGTTAAAACTCATTCTTGAGAAAATCGTTGGGAAGTTGAAAAAGAATTGGGCCTTGAGGCTCGATGATGCCTTATGGGCATATCGAACGGTTTTTAAAACTCCCCTAGGTATGTCTCCCTATCGTTTGTTGTTTGGAAATCCTTGCCACCAGCCTATTGAGTTAGAACACAAGGCTTGTTGGGCAATTAAACAGTTAAATATGGATCTTCAACTTGCAGGTGCAAAAGGATTGCTCCAATTAAGTGAATTGGAAGAGGTGAGACTTGAATCATATGAAAACTCCAAATTATACAAGAAAAAAGTCAAAGCATGGCATGACAAACATATTTTCTCGTAAGGATTTTGAAATAGGACAACTTGTCTTGTTATTTAACTAGAGAATGAGACTTTTTCTAGGTAAACTCAAATTCAGGTGGTCCGGACCATTTCAAATCACCAAGGTGCTGAAAATGGTGCTATCGAGATCACGAGTGAAGCCACTGGTTCATTTCATGGTCAATGGACAAAGATTGAAGCCATATGTACTGCAAGAAGAGCTTGAGAAGAAAATAATCATTCCTTTGAATGATACACATTGATGTAGAAAACTCCGTCGAGCCAACAACGTAAAACCAATGCGCTTATTGGGAAGCAACCCAAATTGACATTTCTTTTTAAGCAGTCTTTTTTTCCACAACAAATAAAAGAACACTGATGATATGGATGAACTGTATTGCAAAAAAAATATGAGGAAAAATAGCAAAAACAACTACCAATACGGCCTGGCCATAAAATCAAATCCACAACCATATCAGTCGGCGCTGGGTCGTATCAGGCTCGCACAAAAACAATACGGTCCACCTGTATTAGACATGAAATGCCTGTATTGATCTGATTATAGTCGTATTAGGGGCGTACTATAAAATATGGCTCATCCATATTGAAAGATGATCTGCCCGTATTGGAAAGAGCGAAGCCATAATAGACACGCAGGTGGAAATACAGTTCGACCGTAATTATTCCCATATTGTCATAATTTCTGCCACGTAGCTGTATTCATCAATACGGGCCAAGTTTTGGTGGCCCAATTTATAAGCATGCTCATATTTTGACAGATCGCGCCATATTAATCGACAAGCGCTAGTAAACATGAGGGCACGCCCGTCTCGAGCATCAGACAGGTATAAACACCCAAATTTTTTCCCCTTCCTACTGATCCAAGGCACGACCACAATTAAACCCGTGAGTTAAACTAGAGTTCGTGACTCATTACGGATGATCAAATAAAATTATGAACAAATGTGGAAACGTGATGTAATTTACTCTTCCTTTTACAACATAAGAGTAAAAATATATATCATTAAATAAATTACACAATATGTGATTATTTCAGAGTAAACTGATACTCCTTAAGTCGTACATTTTACAAAATGAATTTATTTCGTTACAACTTAATAATAAACTCGACCAACTCTCTCGACATCCTAACAAAAGGACACGAGAATAACAACTCCCCTCAATACCTTTACATCAAAAGAGTTATCCCTACTAAGATTATGAGCTCGCTCAATCCAAGAAGCTATACTGATCTGAAAAATATTAGAAACAACATTATGAGCAAAAATAGCTCAGTAAGGTGATAACTCATAGCCTATGTGTTACCAACTAATCAAGTTGATAACTCACAAATTGAAGGTCTTCCGCACCTATAAATACGTGAAGAATCCATCATTCCAATTCGTGCTCTGAAGTTTAGGTTTCTTCCATGGTGAGTCGTGAGTCTGCAAGCTACGACCAAGAGGAGAGAGGTGTGATGGCTGGAAGTTGATCACGATTCTCATCAAGTCCGAGAGGCTGCCCAACTGTCTGCCCAGATCTAATGATCCTATTTTATTCTTGGTGTAATTCTTTCAATTATTATTGTTATTTTGTTATTATCTCTCCAGAATCCTATGATGAACTCCATATTTCTATTCATTTCATTTTAGGAGATTATTATTGAAGGGAAACTATTTGGACCCTATATTATTTGTTTTAATCTTTTCTGATCAATTAGTTAATTATGCTTAGTGCTTTTGATTTAATTATTTGGATTTCTGAGTTGAGTAATTATCAGTTTGTGGACTATTTGATTTCAGAATTCATTAATTAAATTATTTGATTTTATGTGAAATTAATAATTGACATAAATTTGATAACTAGTGTGTGGAGAATCAAGTTTGTGTGATTTGTTAATCTATACCAGTTTGTGGAGTGATTAACAGTCTAGGATTTTCATATTAATGCATCTTAATTTTAATCTTATCTGACGAATACCAGTTTGTGGGACTTTAGGTTTGATTAAATTTAAGATAGTTTGATTTGCCGGATTAAATAGTAGAATTACCAGTTTGTGGACTCCGTGATGTTAATCTTGTAAATTAATGCTTGGGAAAATTCCTAATCCATTTTTAAAGATTAAATTTATCTTTTATGGTTCAAATATTTATCCTAATCTATTTTCATCCTAAGGCCTAACTTCAACACCATTCCATTATTTTATCTTATTTTATTTATTTTATTTTACAAAACCCTTTTTTCCAAAATTCTATGTTTTTCCTTTCTTATTAATTTATAAATTCAGATATTGAATTAATAATATTCCTCGTGAGTTCGGCACTCTTACTCCTATTACTATATTACTTGAGCGACTAGTCCACTTGCTAGCGATTCTATTTTGCTACATCATTTTACGCATCATGTGCTCAAATTCATATTGCTTGTCTTTTCCTTTCTAATTTGAATATCAATGATATAAAATATATTTATTATCTGGTTGTTGTACATGTGAATATATCTCTTTGTTTTAAGTATAATAGTATATATGATGGGCCATAAGTGCCTCTTCTGTCTAAATGTATTAACCATGAAACACAATGTTTAATACCACTAGGGACTTTACAGCATATCATTTTAAGCTATAAATCTTTCTTAACTTACATGTGTGTGATGATCTAAAAATATGGTGCCCTATATGGCAGACCCCCATTCACAAGGGTTGGTTAATACATAGTCACAAAAAACTTATTTGATTCATGTATTTTCAAAATGTATCCAAGAAGCATATCACACCAATTTGGGAGTTAAATGATAGCATTTGATTTTAATCACTCGTGTATCTCTAATGGCCACATGTATTGGGCATGATTTGTCATTCTCATGATCATTATGATCCATACTATATGGTTAGGCCAAAATGCACCCTAATTTTGACACCCACTTTTTTTTCTATAAGAATTTTGCAGAATAGGATTCCAGGCTTCCATGACTCTATGAACAAATTAGGGTGACATCAATAAATTAATTACAATTCAATCAAAGAATGGTTTGAAATTTTGATTTGATCCATAATCCAATAACATTACCAAGAACTCATAATGATCATGTCATGTACCAAGTATACTCTTTGAAGTATACAACTTTCTTTTTAGTCAATGGTATTCAAATCTTAAGTCAAACTTTGGAAATAGAAGAATACATCATAGTTAACCAAACAAATAACATATTTTCTGCAAGGTATCCCTTGTAGTTACTTGATTCAGATGTCTATAATCAAACTTGAGAACTCATCCGTATTCTTGATGTATAAGATTGATGTTCATGATTATGGGTCAACTAAACTCTCATATGAAGACACGTATACTTATTTTTGTGTCAATTGACAAGGACTATTAAACATATGAATAATTCCATGAAGAAGGTCAATAAAGAACTCTTCCTATAATCAAATCACTTCTATAAAATAGATTTACAACTACTTAAACATGATAACATTGTTTGATAATAAATATTTTCTTTTCTACCCCAAGTAATTCAAGAACCTATGACATCATTTCAAAACAATTTATTGGCATACTGATAGTGATATTTGGGTTTTCTAGTGATAACTTGCTGAAATTAAGTAAAAGGGTCAATTTTTTTTAATTTTGGTCTCCCAACTCACTAGCTGCAAGTGCACAGGTAAGTTGTAGTAGACTCAGGTTGTCGTATCTACAAGAATTTAAAGTCTAAGGCACCTAAAACAATCTAAATTAGTTCTACTTTAATGGCTAAAAACATATTTTCAAAGGGAAGTGAAAACAAATTTTTAATGGAAAATGAAATGATAACTGAATTTTGGGTTTTGGAAACTTATCAAAACTGAGATATAAATGCTAGATTAAAGTCTAGAAAGGTTTAGCTATCAATGAGGAAGGTTCTTCTAGGAATTGGGGTTCATCTAAATTAATTAAGGATGGATAGGATCAAGTTATCATTAAATATCCAATTTAGATTCGACTTGAAATGTGGCTGCTCTCACAGCTCAATTGGTTTTTAACTAAGCAACATATTATCATATAATCGTTAGTTAGGTTGAATCAGAAGAGGATCCGCACTTAAAATCAAGTTATCATTGGGCTCAAATGGAAGTTCAATGCTGATTTTTACAATTTCAAGGAAATCAGCAGTGATAACTTGATGGATGCAATCACAAATTAATAAGATCACTTCAATTAGCTAAACAAGAATGAAATCTACCCAATATTAATGCTTGTGCTCCTTGGTTCATCTTTGAATTTCAGGAGGAATTGAAATCAACCTCTCGGCTGCAATTAAGAATGGATACCACACAATCACTAATTAATTGGAATCAAAAGGGCTTCCAATCTTTAATGGGGAATTCAGCAAATTTTTATTGCTCCTTGGTTCATCTCTGAACAATAAAGTACCCCTAGGATTCACTTCTCAGTTATTTAATGAAATCAAGGGTTTACAACAGCAAATCAGAATCCAAAGATTCAGGAAATCAGATTTGCAATCTGAATTGAAATTCAGAAATCAGCATTGAGAAGTTTGTAATAATTCAGGGATTAAAAACTTTGAAACACCATTGCCTCTTGATTCATTTCTGAACAAGAATGAAACCTTAAATAACCTCTCAGTTATCAATTGGATCAGGGCTCAACAATGATGAAAACAGAAATCAGAATCAGATTGGGGGAAAACAGAATCAGAATTCAGGAAATCAGCAATGTAGATTAATGGAATCCAGGCCTGCCAAATGCCTCTTGACCCATCTCTGGACTGCAAGAGATTCCTAGAGTATACCTCTCAGTGATTTGAATAAAATAGGGATTAACAATTGACAAATCAAATTCCAAACAAAATCAGAAAGCAGAACATATTTCAGAAATAAATTCAGAAATCAAAAGTACAAACTGAATTGAATCAAAAGTATGCCCAACATCTTGATTCATTTCTGAACAAGATGGGAGGACAATAGCAACCTCTCAGTTGCTCAATTTATCAGATTGAGAATGGTAAGTAGATTTAAACAGCCCTTGGAAATCAGATTCAGGAAAAATCAGGAAATCAGACTTTTCAGGAATTCAGAAATCAGACTTTTCAAATAAGAATGGAATTCAGTAACTTACCATTGATGCCTAATTCATTTCTGAATAAGGGTTAGATCAAAAGTTAACTTCTCAGTTATAGATTACAATAGGATCTACACAATGGCAAGAAATGATTCAAAACAGTGCTGAAATATGAAACTAGAAATGATTTTGAGTGCAAAAATTTAATTCAGTCCACATCCATCCATATTTAACTTAGATGACTACCCTATCCTAGAAGAAATGGAGTTTAGCTCCTCATATATACAAAGCTTGACATAAAATGGAATGGAGAATAGGTACAAATCATCCTTTGACAGCTCTCAACAGTAATTCCAGCAGCAACCCGCAGCTCCTCCAGCAGCAGCAGCTCCCTCTTGCTCCAAACCCTCAATGTCCAGCCCCGTTTCTCTCCTCTAGAAATTACCCTTTTATATGACTCCTATCCACCCTTGGATCAGCATCAGAATATTCCTTATCCTTTGATTGCAGCCACCTGTCCACCCCTCTGAAATTCCAGCTGCAGATTCCTTTTTGTGCAGGAAAAAGTAGATGGTCCCCCCTACCTTTTTCCACTTTTTGGCCATCTTTCTCCCTGCTACAAATCCCCAAAGAGCAAGCATCAAAGCCCTTGAATGGTGTTTTGACAAATAAAGAATAAGGTGATGATAATTGCTAGCTCAGATATCAAATGGTATTAGGTGTTGTGCAGGAATGAAAACTTGTATCAAAATTAATGAATTAAGGGGCCCGGAATGATAACTTATCACAAATCATGGAAATTATCCAAATGCAATTGATTCAAAGCATTAGAAGCATCAAATGGACTAGAGTAACAAGTGAGTGCATTCAGAAATCAAATATGAATGAGATTTCTAAGAAGTGATAACTTGTGTGCCCAAAAACGATAACTTATATGACTTAAAAATGATAACTTGTGATAACTTGAGTTGTGGTTATCCAAATGTGATGAAATTTGACCAGTAATGAGTTAGAACAATAACAAGATGATTGCTTAAGGTCCCTATGCAGAATTAATGGTTTTTCATGTCAAAA
This sequence comes from Pontederia crassipes, assembly GCA_030549335.1. NCBI lineage: Eukaryota > Viridiplantae > Streptophyta > Magnoliopsida > Commelinales > Pontederiaceae > Pontederia > Pontederia crassipes. Next base: position 8,654,241 of record JAUKPH010000020.1, on the reverse strand, counting down.
TGATAGAATTGCCCTTTAACGATAACTTGGCACTTGAAAAATGATAACTTGTTCAAATGGACTTAAAACTTTGCACAAGTTGAGATGTGACTATCCAAATATGATTTATATATGATAATGATGGATTTAGGGCAAGAAAACCATTGAAAATCAGTTCATTCAAAATAATGATAACTTGACATATATGATTGATAACTTGTCCTCAAAATGATAACTTGGCATAGAATTTAAATATTAATGGATTTTGGCATTTCAGAACCTCTATGCACATGGAAATAGGTATGAAATGAGGAATATCAACTAGTTATCACAATGTATGCATTCCAAGTATAATTGGTCCAAAAATAGGCAAAAATGGGACTCGATATATATGAATTGCATCTAAAACAGGTTAGAAACATATAGTGATCAGCAAGTGATCACATACTATCATAGATTGGAGAACATGAAGTTAATTTCCTAAGTCCTATAAAACACAAGTGATGATTGATTTGAAAATGAGAAGGTACCTATCTTCCTATGTCAATTTAAATGTACATGCCACACAATTCATCCACATACAAAATCATGTCAAATCCACACAAGTACCAAATAATCATACCATATGTGATACACGATAGTTCTCATTTTTTTCAAATAGTACGCCAAATTCACATATACAAATCAATGTAAAGGGGTTGCGATGAATGGAGTTACAATTTAATCAAAAGAAAATATCACAATTACATTTCAAAACGTCATACATTAGCCCTTATAAAAACTCATATTAAAATCTCCAAATTGCTACAACCCAAGCTAAACACCGATAACCCAATATAAGCATGACCATGTCATCCTAGACATAGCTATGCAAACTTTGACCAAGGGAAGGACCTATTGCTCTGATACCATAACTATCACGACTCCAATTTAACCCGTGAGTCAAACTAGAGTTCGCGACTCATTACGGACGATCAAATAAAGTTATGAAGAAATGCAGAAACGTGATGTAATTTACTCTTCCTTTTACAACATAAGGGTAAAAATATATATCCTTAAATAAATTACACAATATGTGATCATTTCAGAGCAAATTGATATTCCTTAAGTTGTACATGTTACAAAATGAATTTCTTTTCGTTACAACTTAATAATAAACTCTACCAACTCTCTCGACATCCTAACAAAAGGACACGAGAATAACAACTCCCCTCAATACCTTTACATCGAAAGAGTTATCCCTGCTAAGATTATGAGCTCGCTCAATCCAAGAAGCTATACTGATCTGAAAAATATTAGAAATAACATTATGAGCATAAATAGCTCAGTAAGTTGATAACTCATAGCCTATGTGTTACCAACTAATCAATTCCTAGTGACATAGAAAAGCATGCAATAATCATAATAGCAAAATAGGCATTTTCATATATTTGATAATTACGTATATAACATACTAATAAGAAACATCACACTCAACTTGCAGTCAATATCATATAAATCATATCAAACATATATATGCAAATGCAACATTCTCATATGAATGCACGGATCACCAACTAGCAAGTGGTCGGTAGGTGGACTCTAGAGGTGGCTCCCATCGTGATTAGCGATGTAGCACTTAGCTCCATTCTACCTCATCCCTTTCGGGGAACAAATCATATATCGATAGGTGGACTCTAGAGGTGGCCCCTATGGATTCTAGAGGTGGCCCATATGGATTCTAGAGGTTGCCCCCATCGCGACTACTCACGATGTGGCACTTAGCTCCAGACTATCTCATCCCATTATTGGGGAACAGAATGATGGATTGGACTCTAGAGGTGGCTCCCATCGTGATCAACAATGTAGCACTTAGCTCCAACCATCACATATGCAGATGCAAGAAGATGCAGATGCATGATTCATCATATAACAATTTCACATCAAAGATTAAAGGATTAACCATATCTTGTAACTCAAATATCAGAAGATGAATCATGTCGAACATCGATTCAAACGGAATAGGATTGCATTTTATTAAATCAATCCTTAACATACCACATATGCTTTTCAATTGTACCACCACTCGATCAATCATTTCAAACGGAACAACATTGCACTTCTCGTAATCCATTCATATCATATCACATATGCTTTTCAAATGTGCAATCATACAATCATTCATATATACTTTTCATAGTTGCATTTCTTTAAATCAATTCATAACCAATCCAAAATATATTTAATACATATAACAATCAATGTCACACCAAATTCAAAAGAGGTGAAAACATAGAGTAGGAGAAACCAACTTACCTATAAGATCTACCAAAAGGTTTTTCCTTTCCTTTTTCACTACTTTACTCTTGTACTCCTATACAATAATAATAAGAAACACATCACTTATATGCTCTGAACAGAAGCCTATCACACATTAAACACAATTAATTAAAATGGCATATGAACCTTAAACATTTACTCTTTTAACTGTTAAACATAAGGATTGACCTAATATTATGACAGATTGTACACATAGTAAAAAAAAATCCATATCTTCTGGTATACATAATCAAATGATATCATTCCAATTTTCATTACTTTTATATTACATAGAAATTAATCTTTAAATGTTTCATATCCTATTACATTACGATTTGTTCTCATGAAAATCAACATTCAGCTTAACTTTTATGTTGTTTCTATGTTCTGACAGGCTGTGTAACCTTACTTTTATGATTTATATAAAATAATAAACATTCCCTATTCTGGTAATTTTAATTTTCCCAAATATTAGACATCCTAGCATAATATTTTTACTGATAAAATTGCTTGAATTTATATCTATTTTTACTGAGCACAATAAATTTAACATTACTAGCATAATCTGCCCTAAGCTCCATCCTGACAGACTGAGTAAGGTTTGGTAAAATATTTATAACTTTTTCTACACATCTCATTTTCTAGTGATTCTAATTGTCAATGAGACCTAACATCAATATCGATAACAACTTAAATTATCAAATAATTCCACGACATATTGGAGTTAATACATAATTTACAAGTTTGGGTAGCAATTTTGGCGGATAGAGTAATAGCACCTTAATCATGATCGCATAACGTTCGTTTCATAACTGCTATTAACATGATTCCAAATCTCATCTAAACTAGACTCAGAGATTATTCTACTTGTTAAATTTCATAATTTTTAAGGGAGAATTGATATGAAAGAAAATCTTAGGAAGAACATCATCAGTCTAGGGTTAAAATCTTCACCTTTAATGATCTTCCTTCTCGAATTTCCTTCAACGTCCATGAAAGGAGTCGTGGTTTGAAATTTTTTGTGTTGTCTAGATAAGACCATACAAATTTTTTCAAATTTTTATCACCTGAATAGGTCGGTTGGAAAAATATTCTAAGCATGAGGTGACAAGCTGTTAGCTTGCTAGCAGCTTGCATGTCAAGAGTTAAAATTTTTATCCAATTAAAATTTAAACATTTAAAATCATTAATTTTATCCCTAATTGATATTAAGTAGTATAATATAATGCATGTAATTTATTCACATATTTATATATTATTTTTTATTTCACACACATATATTTTCATATGCCACTTGGCGACATTTGATTGGTCCACTAGACTTAAATCCAATCTTAACAAATCACATGCATAGTTAACCATAAGAGAATATGCTTTATCATAATATGATTATTAATCATACTTTAGTAGTTTAATTAAATTTTATAAATTCTTATTATATCACTACGTGACATGACAACATATACTACACCACATATATTCAATTGATTATAGCCATATAATATAGAATCCAATATGGATTAGATCATGGATATTACAATCCATCTCCGATCTTTCTAGGTCACCGCTGTCTGTGCTCCGCGCCGCCGTTGTGGCTATCAACCGGTCATCATCTTCAGCGATCCTGCTTCGCTGCTAGAACCACTAATACGGCGACCATACTTTACTACTGGCATCATGAAGATGGCGACCCTGCTTCGCTGCCTGAACGATGATAACTCTGAGCCGATGACCAACTTCGATGCTGGAAACATGATGCCAGCGACCAGCCCCGCTTCGCTTCCAGCATTACGACAACTGCTTGACTCTCGCTGGTCGCAACCCTACAACCACCTCAATCGCCACTGTCGTCACTTCTTTGACTACTCGCCAAACCCTAAAAATCATCGGCACCATCCTGCTTATTGTGATTGCGACATCATCTAATCGATCATAGTTCAGAGGAAGGGCAGAGCCAAAGATCAAGCCAGAGACTTTTGGATTACATTGATGCCTACCAGATGTTGGACAAATTGTTTCACGGGAATGTGAACATCATCGTTTGCTCATATGGCACTGAGGACTCGTGGTGGATATTGTTGACGACCTCGACCTACACATCCCGAAGGTATTATCTTTAGAGACGAAGCACAAGAGAAGCATTATTCTATATTAAAGATAAGATAATTGGTGAACACTCTCTATTTGGACGAAAGAACTATGATTGAGTTGGGTCTTCGAGATGATGTGGATGACCTGATTGACGCCCTACAAATGAAATACTTCATGTATACAAGATGGAAAACTTATGTCATGTCGACTCCAGAATTTTTGAGCTCTTTGGATGTCAAGATTCCACTCCCCAAATGTGATCCGGGTACTCTGGATGAAATGAATGATATTTATCAATTGTCGAGGCATGGGATACATTTATATAAATATTGCACTCAGTTTGAGAGACACTCAGTTTGGTATAGTCTCACACAACGTGATTATGACACTTCATCATCTTGCAAGGCCTCAAAATGCCGAAACTCATTTTTTCGATATTTGCTCAGGGTCCTAGCATCCATTGTATTTGGTCGAGGAGATAGTGATGGAGTGGTGCGAGATAGCGAGATGTTTTCTTATGGGCAATGATCAAGAAGATGAATGTCAATGTAGATGCCTTTGTAGCCAAGCAATTACTCAAATAAGCACATTCCTCTACTAGTAAGATTGTTATGGGTGGTCTTATTACTCCTATTATATTGTCATTTGGATTTAGTGTGAATGAACTTGAAGAAGCACAAAGAGCAACCCTCATCAATTTGGATACTTGTTGGAACAAGAAAATGATTAAGCATTTGGGTGATCTCTATCATTTGACCTTCAAGGATGAGGAGTACACTCACCCACTACGAGACGTAGAAAGGACTACTATTGCCAAACGAGCAAATTGGACTTTTTCCAATAGCTGGGCTTGAACAGTTGAGGCCTGCTTATGCAGAATGGCATCGCGATCACCTTACATCATATGATACAGAAGCTCCACAGCATGACATCCCCATTGCCACATTCAAAATAGGTCAGTTCGATACTCATCATGAAGCTCAGTCCGTCACTCATGCCGATATATAGTAACTTCTCCCAGGCCAGAGGCAGATCCAAGATCAGTTAGACAGGATGGAGTCGGCCAAGAAGAGATCTACAACATGGTTTAGATGATTATTACATGGCACATCGAGCGGGGTGATTTGTTAGCATCCACCCCACCAGATTAGTGAGATTGTGAGATACCTTTTCTTCAAACCTAATTTTGTGGTTTTATTTTTACAAAACATTGAGGACAATATCCATTTCAGATTTGGGGGAAAAGGAGGTTTGCAAGAGTAATAGGAGTCATATGTATTGAAAGTAAGGCTTGGTTAAGAGTGCCCACTGGTCTGAGTCTAGTAGTGTTTTTAAGTAGTATTTCCTTTTGCATGTGTGGGGTCAAACCAACTGTCATGTATGAACCCCTTATCTTTTAATTCATGTTGTTTCCATGTTTTGAATATGCATGAGTGATGTATCTTATTACACATATATATATTTGTTTGCATTCTCTCATGTCGTCAAGGAATAATGCATGTTATCAAGAATGAATTAGGAAACATTATATATGACATTGTTGAACCCCTGCTTACATTTATGAAGAATGCAAATGCTGTCGAGGAATAATGCATGTTATCAAGCATGATTTATTTTGAACATTTCTAAAGAATAACATAAAAACATAATCAACCTTGACTCATAATCAAAGTAAGTGACATGTACACTGATTGTGCACATAACTCCTATGATTTAACATCTATGCCCTCTTACATGATGCCCAGCTATGATATTTAGTATTGTAGTAATAATAGAGTACGTATTAAATTTGTGTTCCACGATTGCACTACTCTTTTCTAATAATTTGGGGAATGCTTTTATAATTTTTTTAATAAAAGTCCCAAGTGTCTCACTTAATTAAAAAAAAGTGAGGAAGACTATTGGCAATTCCTCCTCTCTATAAATAATTACTCCTCTGTCCCCTCACTTGAGGAAGACAAGTGTATGCCAAAAATGGCACCATTAGCACCCAAGCCGAGTATTCTCGGAAAAGGCGAGGAACGTGCATAATGGAAGTCTTCTTTTCATTTTCAGTTCCCCATTTTACAAAAGAAGAGAAGTGGCAAAAAGGGGCCAAATGAAAAGAGGGTTAGTTGAACCCGAGGATAGGTAATTGTCTTTTACATGCTTAAATCAAGCTCGGGTATTTATGCAAGTCAGGTGTTAGTGTGAGGTCTTAGGGTGAGTTATGTGGATGATTAGTTTGCCGGATAGCCATAATAAGCATCCATAGAGCACATACTTCAGTGGGTCCGAGTCAGGGGTTAACAAATTTTTAATGTGTAAATAATGTTCAAGTAACAAAGTCTAAGGGTTGGGAGATATCATGTCACTTATAATGTTGTCAGGATTTTGTTGACCCTAAGTTCCTAATTTTTTCTTGAGGACAAGCAAAGGCTTAGGTCCGGGGGAGTTGATAATTGAGTATTTATGCATTAATTGTAATGTGATTAACAACTTATTAGAGTGATATTTCTGCTCATTTGTTTACATCAAAACACAAGAGTTGACGAAAAGAGAATGAGATTAAGTCTCGGAAAGGTACAAAAATGTAGAGAAAATGATATGTTCATTCTACCCATCTTGATCTCCTCAAAAACAAGGGTTGGTCCCCTATTTTCGTCCCCCAAATTCCTTTTCGTACTCCCGTCAAATTAAGGTTACAAAAAATGCCCAAAATACCATAGAAATATGCCTAATACGGTCGGACAATGTATGATACGACCGCGATGAAAGCGCTACGGTCTGGCTATATTTTCCTCAAAATGATATGGTCTGGGTGGAGACAGTACGGGCGCACTACTTCAATATGGGCGGGTTGTATTTTCTGATACGAGTGTAATACGGCCATCATTTGATTGATATGGTCCATTGCTCTCTGATATGGTCAGCCCGTATTTCGTGCTGCGAATGCGATATGGCCTGGCGACCTTCAATACGGTTGTATGCAAAAAAATCCGGGCTGCCCGTATTGTTCCCCTTTCATGGTGATTTCATGCCTTTGTGTCGATATTCAGAAGTTCCTGAAACCTGTGAAGAAATGGTGTGGACTCTAAAATCTTTAACATATGTATTAAAATGAGCAGAAATATAACTCTAACAAGTGGATAATCACATCAAAATTAATGCATAATACTCAATTATCAATACTTCATTATATGTTTACTGCATGCTTATTCGGATGGAACTAATCTATGATTTATTCGAACTCACACTTAGCTTTATGCTAACGGTTGAGCTTGCTCCCATGTGTGATCCCACAAGTACATGATTAGATTGCGGTTGATGTGTATGCGGCGACTACATCTTGGTGGCGTGTGCACATGGTTATGATAAAGTTTATATGGAGCCTTCTCTTCTATTGATCGAGTTGTATTTGGGACCTCGAATGGACATGTAGTGTGACATGGACCTTTTATATGTCACATATGATGTACTCGTTAGTTTATATATTTTAGTTTCCACATTCTCTTATGTTGCATTATTGTAATATTTAATTTTAAGTCTTCCGCTTGTGTCATGATTATTGACCATCTGGGTCAACTGAAGGGTCAAAGAAAGATTGAGGAAAGTAACAACCAAGAGGAGATCTTGCCATGTGACGGGATTGAATTTTGGGACGTTACATTTATCATATCTGAGCCTATTGATAGACTCTCTTGATATCCTAATTATAGAGTTAAACCTATGTATGGTCCATGTGCACCCATGAGAGCTACCTCCACACTCAATCGTCGCAAAGTAGAGTAAGAAGTATTTTGATTGTTAAAGTTATGATTGTTTTATTGAAATGAATTGTTATGACTTATAGATGGCTCCCATGACACATTCAGCGACCCGACGCGGCAGAGGCCGTGGGCGCGGACGTGGAGGTGACCGCATAATGGCCACCCCGGAGATTGCTATCTACACACATAACTCTACTCCTAGGACATATAAAGATGTTAACTTAGTGATAGATGTTAAATTGAATTTAGTGATAGAATGTTTACTTTTATTGGGCATGATAGGAATTTTATTTTCGGATTAATCGCTTCTAAGAGACATGGTACTAGTGTTAGATAAAGATGCACTATAGTCATAGAGAATGTTACAATTGTGACACGATGTCTAGGTTAAAGAGAGAGAAAGGACATGATGAAAGGATAGCTATTAGAGAACATTACTTCGTACAAGATTCGATGACGAATCCTTTTTCTATGGGTATTATAATGTAATGCACGACAAAAAAAATGGAAGTAGAGAGTCTCGGACTCTCTCCCTTCCTCTCCCCTCTTGTCCATTCACGAGATGAGGAGACCAAAGGACAAGTTGATCCCCTTTAAAACCCCCAGCACTTCTCTCTCATTTTGGTTTTACACTTTCATTTTCTTCCTCCCTTATCCGTCTGTGCTCTTGTCTTTCTTCTACTCCGCCAAGAGAAGGAGAAGGCATTCCAGCGAGCTCTTCAGTTGCAGATGACGTAGGAATACAATGGGGAAGGAGCTGAGATGATCCATCGAAACAACGCACCCATGACAGACAAAAAGGTGTGTTTTTGGGGATCTATCTCACAGATCAACTTCTAGATGAATCATGCATGCCATTAGATCTAATTAACGTAGAATCCGCACTAGGAATAATAGTACTCGTATGATATGATTCCACGAAGTTTCGGAACCAATTTGCCATCAATTTTATGCTTGATTGGACTATATGCCTGTTGCCGAAATGCTTGAATGTTATTACCGAATGTTCTATGTTTAAGAATGATTGATTTTAGTGATGATTTGGTTAGATCTATTTGATCATAACTTAGATAGTTATGTAAAGCACTGTGATGTGTTGTTATAGTGATAATCTCTTATGCATGATACCGGCAAATCACCGAAAAGATGAGCGGAAAATGTTTTGCATTTCGCGCATTCGTTCCGCATGACAAAACCTAGCCCGGGTGCACTAAAATCCTGCCCAATTTATGGACAACACAGTTTGAGTTCCACCGAACTCGGCTTGGATCTGCCATGGCCGCGAACTCGGAGGTTCTGCAATTGGCACGCCACGGCCCGAGTTCAACATGACTTGGCCCGAGTTCATTTCGAGTAAGACGATCGGGAGAGATGACTGTCTAGAGCCGATCACGTCCCAACCAGGCCTGGGTATAGACTACACTCGGCCTGGGTTCTGCTCAGGTTTTTTTCAATATAAATTTCGTCGGAACTCGGCTCGGGTTCTACTCATACTCGGCCTGAGTTCTGACTATCAGAAGGATAATTTTTATGATTTTGAACTCTGATATATATATACTTAGATCATATCATATTTCAATGATAATTTGTGTCTATTTACAAAATGATTCCCAATGGACGATCGGTTCTGTTTTGGCAGACCGAAACTCTCAACCAAAAGTAGAAAGAAGATGACACTGTTCCCAAGGGATGATCGTTCTAGCTTCGGCCGATGAAAACCTCTCGATCGAAAGCCCGAGAATGTTCTCATGTGATGACAGACGACCAAAAACCAAGATATCGATTGATTCATGTATGACTTTGAAACGACCAACAGAAAACCAAAATGGACGATTGCACCTTTTCGTTCGACCGGTGGATAATTATAAACGGACATCCGATCCTCTTTTGGACGACCGGTGATGAATCTCAAATGGACGACCACTGGTCTTCTGGTCATCCGATTTATGGATAAAGAGAAATATGATCTTAATTTGACCCTCATGATTTGATATTCCATTTGATTGATATTGAGTGACCTGATATTAAAGATGATTCAGAGCCACTCTTGCACCTTACAATCTTGATTGACCTAAAGTGATACAATGAACATAATCATGAAATGAATAAAGAATGAACACAGAATGGTCGACCGCTTTCTTTTTGGCTGACTGAAGAACACTGATAAACGGGCGTTCACTTCCTTTTCGGACGACTTCTAAATGATCCTAAAGTGGACAACTGCTCGAGTTTTGGGCGTCCGATAAGAGGACAAGAAGAGTATGACTTTAAATGAACCCACTGATCTAACAAGCTTCCATCGACTTGATTGAAATTGAATGATATGAACTTACTGATGAATTAGAGCTATGCTCCCAACAACTTTGATCAATCCACGGATCGAAAGAGACGCTCATGGATGATGGAGGGAAGTTATGATAGACTTGTGTGAGGCACTTCCCTATGGATGTTACTGCCTAGTGCGAGGTCATCTCCACTGAAGGATGTTGTCGTCTAGTGCGAGGTCATCCTACCTTTTCGGATGTTACCGCCTAGTGCGAGGTCATTGATCTGGAGAATTTATTTATACATCTACAATACTATTTTGCATGTATTTTGCACCTACAACATGCCTATTTCTTTTACAAATGAATGCACAACATTAATTGAGCATGTTTCAAGCAATCTTCGCATCAAACTTGTTCGTACATCATTCTTATTCATTTGCTGTAAAAATGCTTGATGAAATGAGTATTCATGTAGGGAGCCGACGAAGCTCGGCGGATGGAGTGGAGTAGGCCGGATACTATGCGCTAGTCTTTGCATCAAGGAAGGTGCTTTGCTTCAAGGCAAAGATAAAGACCGATTGAACCAACAATAAGCACCAACCGACACCGGGGGGACCACCCAGCTCTTTCACTTACTAGAGCAAGGAAGCTTCCTTTGAGAGAGGGGACCACAATAGTAGGAGGGGAGGCAAAAGCTGCGATGCAGTAGGATAAGAAGAGGACGAAAGGAGACGAGCATATAAGAAAGGAGTAGAGCAATGAAAAGAAGGGAGGCACATTTAGGGAACTTTTCTGATTCCAAGGGAATTCTATCATCGGTAGGGAAGAGAACAAAGTGTTGGAAGAATTGGGGGAAAACAATGTCTTGTTTGATGGTCATTTCATACGATGTCTTTAGGTCCTCAATGAGCTATAACTAACTGGCGCTGCTGAGGCTGGGAGGTGTATTATGTGTTTTGGGCTGATGTGCTTGCCTCTGTTTGCATTTCACTTTGCTGTTTTGATAGACTAGACTAGATGTTGAGCTTCAATTTTTGTTTAATGGTATCTATTTTTTATATTAGTCATATCGCACATCTTTAACCTCTTGAACGTTTGTTCGGATTGAGCTTTTGAATCATCTTTGTCTCGCCCCCCGATCATAGGGATATTCTAGGCACAATCGTACATAGAGGCATCAAGCACCAGCGATAGTGATTCTTAGTTCGTATTTTATATGACAATGGAAATGGTAGTTCTTTCTTACCTGATTTAGGGTTTATAGTTTAGGGTTTGATGTCATTGCATTCTCTAGCCTGACTCCCGAAAGGGATGTGCATATTTTGAGATTCTGGCAATAAATGACTATAGTGAGATAGAGATCAGACCATGTTATACGGGCTTGAAGTGCATGTGTGTGCATGATTTTTCCTTCTTCTATTCGCTTCACCATTGTTATCCCCAATTCTCTTCTAATTTTGAGAGCTTCTACCAGAGAGGGAAAATCTTCAACCCTCAATCGTCGTTGATGAACAGAGAGGGCGTATGTCGAAGGATAGTACATCTGAAAAACTCTCAGTGATTATGAGTTGTGTTTTCGGATTGGTTTCCCCCTTAAATCGTTTGAACATTTCTCGTGACATCTTATATCTATACGTTCTACTTGAGAGGAAATCTTCATTGCTCTGAGGCGAGCGAAGCCGACCGTAGCTGTCCCATCCTCAGTTTATTTCTTTTGAACGCTTAATGTCAGGTTGTCGCAGAGTTTTAGCTCAATAAAGAAAGGAAAGCTTAATTTATGTACTGGGGCATCGTGCACGAGAGTGACGAATGACACTAGGTCTATAAACCCCATCACATGTGCAACATAGATCACCTATGAGCATGAGATGTCGTAGGTGAATTGAGTGTCTTTACTTTCAAGTTAACCATACACACATGAACGATCATTCAGTTACTTTTACTCATATCAAACTGAATAGGAGAACAATTACTATAAGTAAAACTACCTCCCGTAAGCCCTCAACTTACAACTTTATTGATTGCCTTGCATTCCCTAGATTTATACTTGTCTCCGTGTTATTTCAACATTTTGAAAACAACAAAAACATTTAATCTTTTATATTTCCCTTGCTTGTTATTTCATCGTGGGATTCCTTTAATCGTGTTTTCAGCTCTTGGTTTCAGCACCTAGTTAGTTCCGAAGAATTTTTTGAAGGTTTCGTGATGTGGTTCCCTGTGGATCGAACCTCAAGCACTACAATGATGGTCCATGTACTTGCAGATCGCATTTTGATAGTGTAGAGAGATTATAAATTTTAAAACTTTATTTGACATCTCCTTTTGTGTCTAAGAGCAATATGCTAGTGTAAAGGGTAGATATACATCTTGGAGGCTCACGCCCCTCATACGTAACGTCGCCATATTAAGAGTGCCAGTTTCATTTAACGTGACATTCTCTATACACACTTTATGCGAGTCAAAGTTTTCGACACCATTGCCGGGGAACACGTATTCTTTTGTTCGATACTTTCGATAGCGTGTTGCACCATGCTCGGAACATCCATGCTAAAAACTCTGTATTATATGTCTAAAATGTTTTCACACTTTTCACATTTTGCTTTACATTTTCTTAGACTTGTATAATTGTTGCTTTCTAAGCATCTTTCTTTTGTTCCAGGAACTTGCTTTTACTTTTGCTTCACTAACCCACTAACCAAAGTTTTATGTCAAGCGCTGAACAAATTTTTTTAGAAATCTCTGAAGGGGAAATCTCATGACCTTGTTTAGGATCAAACTTTGGCCTTGAGAATCTTCAGAATTTACAAAGAAGACTTAGAGTTAGATGACCCGCTCCCAATAGGGAGGAAGAAATCTGAATTAGAACATGGAAGCCGAAGACCAGAACACACTTCACCCCTTGCAATAATTTTGTACGCTATCTGTTGTAGGAATTGCAACTGGAATCAGAAGGCCAAAGATTTTTGCAAACCACTATCAGATCAATCCAGCAATCATCTCTATACTAGGGCATGATGCCTTCGGTGGGATGGCAAACAAAGACCCAAGTCAATATTTGATAACCCTTTTGGAACTCAATGACACCTTCAGATGTACCAATGTCACTACAAATGCTGTGAGGCTTGGACTATTTCCATTCTCATCGAGGGACAAAGCCAAAGTATGGATTTAGTCTATAGCACCCAATAAAAAACACCTAGTAACATCCTTTCCTACTAGGTTCTTTCCACAAGGGAAAATTGTCGAAATGAGAAACATAATAACTTCTTTTTACCAGTATGACAAAGAGCCTGTACATGAAGCCTAGGAGCGTTACACCAACATGATTAGTTTCTACCCACACCATGGTTTTCAAAAGTGGACTATAGTGTAGACGTTCTATAATGGCTTAACCGTAGAATCAAAAGTTTGCCAAGACTCAGCCGCCGGAGGAACATTCATGGCGAAGAACGCAAACGAAGGGTATGAGCTGATAGAGAAAGTTGCCCAGAATTTTAGAAACTGACTTCAACAACAAAGGGAAAACATATCAAAGCCAGCGACGTCAATAGCCAGCAGCTAGGGCACCATCACTTACGAATTGTAAAAAAGGAGATCCATCAACTGACATTTTTGGTTTGGAATCAGGAGTTCCTAGCCCCTATCTAATGCTCAGAGCAACCTGCATACAATGCCAGTCGGCCCATTATACAAGTTTCGATTGCCCAGAGCTAAAAGGAGAAGCTATCAACGCCGTGCAAGATCAAGCCAATGTAGTGGCCCCTTATTTCCTAAACGCAATGGGGGTTAACAAGAACTAAATTAACTCGAGGCAACCCTGGATGAGAACTCAAAATCACTCTAGTTTTCCAAATGGAGGGTACAATTACAATCGGCCGCCACATAATCAAGTACAACCTAGACAAGGCCTATAGTCGTATCAGTTCTTAAACAAGCAATCAAATTTGACAATACAACTGCCTCCTCCTCCAAAACAGTTGACGTTGTCAGCTCAACTTGAACTATCAAGAATGGTCATGTGAAAAAGGATGATGCAGAATATGCTTAAGCAACAAGAAGGTCAGAACGACAATGTCAAATAACTATTTGAGAAAGTAGAAGCCCTGGTTGCTCATAACAAGATTCTCGAAAGTCAAATTGCTCAACTGGCCTCTTCCACTTCCCTACCACAATGTAGATTGATTCGCATGAAGTGTGTATAGCGAATATCACATGAAAAGGGGAGGCGTAGACCTCTGAGACGTAGGTCTACCCAATACTTAGGCGTGTTACTCTTGAACACAAGAATATATCGAATTAAAATTTTAAAATTTATAATCTCTCTATACTATCGAAATGCGATCCGCAAGCGTACGGTGCATCATTGTAGTGCTAGAGGTTCGATCCATAAAGAAGCGGTGTTTGTGAAATTTTTGAGAAATCCTTTGGAGCAAAGTCGGCAAGAAAAGTAAATGCTGAAAATGTGGAAGAGAAATAGCGTTGTGAAAAAAAGAACTCATTGTTTTGTGGTTTTAGAAATGTAAAGAGGAAAAAATGTGAAGACAACAGTTAGTATTAAGAAATGTACAAGAGAACCAGTGAAAGACACGTGCTGAGGACTTATGGGAGGTGCTTTTTTGTTATAGGATTCAAAATTCTTTAGCTTGAAATGATATGAATAAAACAACCGAGTGCCCTTTTCACACGCATATTTGGTCAGTCTTGATAATAAAGACACTCCACTCTGCACCCACACATTGGTGTTGGTGGAAAGTCAGTGGCTGCATGCATGAAAAGAATTTGCATAAAGCATGAATTGAGCATTACTTCATTCAGGATTTGAGTTTAGGTCTCGTATCCACTGAGTATCAGACATTCGAAAGAAATACACCTAAGGGAAGGAGGCTACGGTCGCCTCATTCTTGCCTTAGTGGAATACAGATGACCCTCCCGGGTTAAATGCAAGATACTAGTGTCTGCGAGACGGTTTAGACATTTTGGAGGAGGAGGAAAATTCGATTCGAATAATATGAACTAGGATTTACTAGAAGTCTTTCAGAAATGACTCACTTCTTATCTACCCTACTTGGGTCACTGATTTCGAGTGAGGTTTGAAGAATATTCCATCTTGGTTAAGCCTTCAAGAATCGAAAGAAATCGATAGTAACAACGGTGAAATGTGCGAACACATTGGGATCCGTTTAAGATGATCCAAACCTCCAACTCAATGCGGCCGTTTATTGCCAAAAATCTAGAATACGCCTACCCTTTTCAGGTCACACATCAAAGAGTGAATGACATCTAAACCAAACTATGAAGAATTCCATTGCTGATTCTATGAAAACCTAAACTACGAACCACTGCACGCCTTGAGCTTAGTTTCTGCACGTTTGGTCATGATGGAGCCTATAACGTCCCTGTGGTCAGGGGTGTAGGGTAGCAATGGTTCGGAGAACTCCTCTTGGCTTACAGCTATGCGGAAAAAATGAAAACCACACAAGGAACTATCTTCACCCAGGCTTGATTTGTCCACGTTGGGTCGCGATGAAGCCTCTAACGTCCCTATGGTTAGGGGTGCAGGGTGAAGATAGTTCACAAACTCAAATCTATGCACATATCCAAAAAGATAAAGAGTTGAACAAATGAAATAGGGATCAAGCTAATGACATTGAAAATGCAAAAAAGCTTAACACTCGATATTGATCATGAAAATCGTCAAAATAAAATGCATTTAAAGAACATGCATCCCAAATCACATAAGCACCTCCGGGGGACCAGTTAGTTACAGTTTATGTGGAGAAGACACATCTCTCCACGAATTGCCAAAGGCATTGTTTTTCAATTCTCTATTCTTTTCTTCTCTCATCTCTCTGTCTACCTCCCAGAATCTTCTCCTCCATCTGCTTACAACTTCTCCTCATTTTATATCCATTCCTCCTCCTCTGCCTGTCGACCTCTGCTTATTGTCGTTTCTTTTCCTCTCCTTCTTTATTTGGCTCTCTACTACCGCTTGCATCTTGACAACGTTTCTGTGGTCCCTGCCGCTTGGTAAGCTTCTTTGCACTAGGGAGGTGAAGGAGTTGGCTGGTCCCCAAATTACATATGGTGTTTGCTGTTTGGTTGTTTGGCCTCTTCCTCAGACCGAAAGTGATCCACCATTCCTTGATGCGAACAACAAAGTGTAGTTCATACGCTCTACTTCATTCCGTGGAGCTCGTCAGCCCCCTACAGAAAGGGACATTTATCCAAGTGAATTCTCAAGCTAGCAAGAATAAAGTTTAGTGGTAATATGCGAATGAATGTTTATGTGGATAACATTTGAAAATGCAGTGAATTAGTGCCATGCATATGTAAATAATTATATAATAGATACTATGTGCATGCGAAACAATAGTGAAAATATAGGCCATAAATCTCCACAACATAGATTTCCACGATAGCCCGAAAAGAATCCTTGAGAACACTGTCAAGCTGTGGTACTACTGAGTGGGAAGATCCCGGAGTCCCCCCATAGAAGTTGAACACCCTATAGAGACAATGGAATCAGTTTCTAAGGACAAAGAGATAACTGCTGAACCGAACTCCATAACTCCAACTACTGCTAATACCCCTGAAGTTCAAATTCAAAAGCAAAAAGATAAGAAGGGAAGCCAATCAATCCAGATATTTGCCTTTTCCACAAAGGCTAGTAAGTAGTCAGACCATGGAGGTACTTAAGATTGTGGAAGCTATTCAATAGGTGCCAACATATGCTCGATTCTTTAAGGAAATCCTATCCAAGAAAAGAAAAATTGATGCCCAAGAAATGGTAGCTCTGATGGTAGAAGTGCAGCCATCCTGAATAAGCTACCACCGAAATTGAAAGATCCTAGGAGCTTCTCCGTCCCTGTGAAATAGGAAATTTGAAAGTGAACAAAGTGTTGTGTGACTTTGGAGCCAATGTGAGTCTAATACCTTTATCGATGTGTTAGCAATTGGGGACAGCATAAATGAAGCCAACCAATATGATTCTCTAACTTGTTGATCAATCAATTAAGCACCCCCAAGGTATCATTGAAGATGCTCCAATCAAAGTGGGAAAGTTCTTCATGCTTTCCGACTTTGTCATATTGGATATGGAAGAGGATACGAACACCCCCTTTGTCCGAGGAAGGCCATTCATTGCCACAATCTATGTCAGAGGAACGAGAAGCTGTGTTGCCAGCTTGGAGATGAAACTATTGAATTCGATCTTACCCGAACAATGAAGCACCCAAGTATATCTGATGTAAATGAAGTCGAAGACATAGTGGATTCGACAGTTAAAGAGGTACTGAACCTCATGCTGATTAATGACCCATTGAGGAATTGCTTGATCGAAAAAGAAGAGATAGCCATCTCCACTTCGAAAGAATGCAAAGAGTTATTGACGATACTTGGGAAACCATCGAGCCTTGAAGAAAGCAGTTGTCCTGAAGTTCAAGATGATGAAATGCGCCCATCTTCCTCAAACCACAAGCTTGGATACAAAGACCCGACAATTGGACTTGAGCTTCTGTCGTCTAAGACAACATAGGTAGAGATGAAACCACTTCCCTCTACTGATAGTGATATTTGGGTTTTCTAGTGATAACTTGCTGAAATTTAAGAAAATGTCAATTTTTCATTTTTTTGGTCTCCCAACTCACTAGTTGCAAGTGCATAGGTAAGTTGTAGTAGACTCAGGTTGTCGTATCCACAAGAATTTGAAGTCTAAAACACCCTAAAACAATCTAGATTAGTTCTACTTAAGTGGCTAAAAATAGATTTTTAATGAATAGTGAAAACAGATTTTTTTATAGAAAGTGAAACGATAACAGATTTTTGGGTTTTGGAAATTTATCAAAACTGAATTATAAATGCTAGAATGAAGTCTAAAAATGTTTAACTATCTATGAGGAAGGTTCTTCTAGGATTTGGGGTTCATCTAAATTAATTAAGGATGGAATGGAACAAGTTATCACTAAATGTCCAACTTTTGATTCAACTTGAAAATGGCTGTTCCCACAGCTCAATTGGCCTCTAACTA
The DNA here is from genome assembly GCA_030549335.1 of Pontederia crassipes. Taxonomy (NCBI): domain Eukaryota; kingdom Viridiplantae; phylum Streptophyta; class Magnoliopsida; order Commelinales; family Pontederiaceae; genus Pontederia; species Pontederia crassipes. Next base: position 8,635,831 of record JAUKPH010000020.1, on the reverse strand, counting down.
AGCAATATATGATTATATAATTGTTAGCTAGGTTGAATCAAAAGAGGGTCCTCACTGAAAATCAAGTTATCATTGGGCTCAAAAGAAAGATTCAATGCTGATTTTTTGCAATCCAAGGAAGTTTGGAATGATAACTTGCATTTGCAATCATAAAAAGATGGAATCATTCCAATCAACCAAACCAGGATAAAATATACTCAATAATGGTGCTTGTGTTCCATGATTCATCTCTGAATTCAAGGGAGATTCAAAGTCAACCTCTCGGTTGCAAAATAAATTAAATCCACACAAACACACTCAATTGGAAATGCAAAACATATGGCCACATGAGTTCATAATTCCCATTGCTCCTTGGCCCATCTCTGGATCTCAAAGAAGCCCTTAAGACTACCTCTCAGTAGTGGATTAATATGAGGGTTGACAATGGAAATCAGAAGTTAATTAAATGAGAAAATAGAAATCAGCATTTATGAAAAAATCAGCAATGTGGATTGATGGAATTCAAGTTTGCCAAACGCCCCTTGACCCATCTCTGGACTGCAAGGGATTCCTAGAGTACACCTCTCAGTGATTTGAATAAAATAGGGATTAACAATTGGCAAATCAAATTCCAAACAATCAGAAAATAGAATTAGAATCAAACTAAGAAATCAGATTTTGGAAAAATCATATTTGAATTCTGAATTGTCAATGATCTTGATTCATTTCTGAATAAGATCAGGGCATATATTAGCCTCTCAACTATTCAATTATCCAATCCTTGATGACAATCAGATCCAAAAACCCAGGAAATCAGATTTCAGGAATTTCAGGAAACCAGAAATCAGCAACTCATTCAACTCATTCAAATCAGGAAAAACCAAATCAGATTTGAATCATAGGAATGTCAAAGCTTCTCAATTCATTTCTGAACAAGATTGGGATAGATGTTAACCTCTCAGTTGTTCAATTAATTCAATCCCCAATGACAATCAGATTCAAACAGCCCAAGAAAACCAGAATTCAGATTTCAGAAAAATCAGATTTCAGAAAGTAGAAATCAGAATTCTAATTGGGTTTGTATCTAGAACTTGGCATTGATTCTTGATTCATTTCAGAACAAGGGTTAGACCAAATGATAACTTCTCAGTTATAAATACAAATAGGGTCTTCAAATGACAAGATCAGATTTCAGAAATGTAAAACCAGAAAAATCAGATTTCTGATTTCTGTTCAGGAATCAGTGGAAAATCTGGTTTGAGTCAAACGATTGCCCAAACAATCTTGATTCATTTCTGAATAAGATAGGGACAATACCAACATTCCGAAGGCTCAATTAATCAGGTTGAGAGTAACAAACAGATTCTGCAGTTCAGGAAATCAGATTCAGAAAAAATAGGAAATCAGATTTTCAGGAAACCAAATTCAGAAATCAGATTTGCAACTAAATGGAATCCAGAAATCTGACTTTATCTCTTAATGCATTCTGAAAGGTGATTAGATCAAATAACACATCTCAATCATGGTTTACAATGGATCTAATGATAACATGAATCAGTGCAGAAAAGTTCTAAAATCTGAAAACCAGAATTGATTTCAGTGCAGGATTACAAATAAGTCCATATCCATCCAAAACTAATATAAACTACTACCCTATCCTAGAAGAAATGGAGTTTAGCTCCTCATAATTACAAGATTTGACATGAAATGAGATAAGAAGCAGATACAATTCATGGTTCCTTCAAGCTCTCGGCAATAGCTCCCAAAATCCAGCAGCCCCCTTCCTTGCCTTGCTCCAAACCCTTGAATGACCAGCCTCCTTTTTCCTCCAGAAAAATCCAGCTTATATATCACTCCTTTCCACCCTTTGATCAGCATCTAAATGTCCTAATCCTCCTGATTAAGCCACCTATCAATCTGCAAAAATTCCAGCAGTGACAGCTTCCCTTTTGTGCAGGAAAAAGTAGTGGTCCCCTCTACTTTTTCCACCTTTTGGCCACCTTTTCTTCTTGCTACAAAAACCCAAACAGCAAGCATCAAAGCTCTTGAGTAGTATTTTGACAAATAAGGATTAGGATAATGCTGGTAACTAGTTCAATTATCAGATGGGTTTATGTGTTGTGCAAGAATGAAAACTTATATCGATATGAATGAATTCAAGGGCCCGGAATGATAACTTTATGGAAATCTTAGAAAATGTCCTAATATGGGTGGTTCAAAGCATTTCAGGCATCAAATTGATTAGAGTGACAAGTGAGTGAGGTCAGAAATCAAATATGAATGAGATTCCTAAAAGTGATAACTTGAGTGCCCCAAAAACAATAACTTATATGACTTAAAAACGATAACTTGTCATAACTTGAGTTGTGATTATCCAAATGTGATGAAATTTGACCAGCAATGAGTTAGAACAATAATAAGATGATTGCTTAAGGTCCTTGTGCAGTATTAATGGTTTTGCATGTCGAAATGACAGAATTGCCCTTTAACGATAACTTGGCACTTGAAAAATGATAACTTGTTCAAATGGACTTAAAACTTTGCACAAGTTGAGATGTGACTATCCAAATATGATTTATAAATGATAATGATGGATTTAGGGCAAGAAAACCATTGAAAATAAGTTCATTCAAAATAATGATAACTTGACACTTAGGAATGATAACTTGTCCTCAAAATGATAACTTGGCATAGAATTTAAATATTAATGGATTTTGGCATTTCAGAACCTCTATGCACATGGAATTAAGTATGAAATGAGGAATATCAACTAGTTATCACAATGTTTGCATTCCAAGTATAATTGGCCAAAAAATAGGTAAAAGTGGGACTCCATATGTATGAATTTCATCTAAAATGGATTAGAATCATATAGTGATCAGCAAGTGATCAAACTCCCCCAAGCTTAGCCTTTTGCTTGTCCTCAAGCAGAACATTCAGAAATTAAGGACAAACTTGAATTAAAAGTCCACAAATGAAGTAAAGTCTAGCTGAATTTGAATCCAATGAGTTTCCTTTCTAGCTAGGGAATCGCAGAGGCTAAGGCAAATTTAAGCCATGGAAGAAGTACTAGCAATAACATGTTTGAATTATAGGAATTGTCAACTTTACAAAGGGGTTGAACTACAAATCTCTTCATGAACAGGTTTTCAATTGATTAAACAGGTTTAACACCTGACTTTTATTCATGAAATGCATATAAACAGGTTTAGCACCTGATTTTTATTCATGCTTTCTTTAGGAGAGATTCCTTGGGAAGTTTTGCTCTCCTAAATTTTTTTTTTTTTTTTTTTTTTGCATTGAAGAGAGATTCCTTTGGAAGTTTTGCTCTCTTCCTTTTTTCTATGCATGCATATGACTTTTTACTTTTCCTTTTTTCATTTTTCTATCCTGTTCATGAAGTGAGCAATAGTTCAAACTCAAGTATAGTTTAGATCCCTTTATCCAAAAAGTCAAGTTTTCCTATTTAGCATGGCAGCAAGAGCCTTGACTCCCTTCTAGACATCTGATATTACTAATTCAATCCATAAGTATCAACTAGTGTGACCCACAAAAAGGAAAAAAATTCAGCTAAAAATTTTATTCAAATGCATCTGAATTCATAATGCCAATTAAAGCAAGAAGGCTAATGGCCAAGTTGGTCACTTGGTATTGGAGTGCACCCACTGTCAAAATAAAGTATTCTACCCATTTCAGAGTTAAAATGAATTCAGAATTGAGTTGGGTAAAAAAATTGATAACCGAGTGATAACTAGTGATAACTTGTGAAAACCAATGATAACCTGGTATGAATTATGATATGGTCATTAAAATCAATTGAAAACATGGTGTAAAGGTTAGAAAAGCACCAGGTTTCCTCCCCCAAGCTTATTCTCAACACTGTCCTCAGGGTTGAAAAATAAAGGCAAGGGAGAGGGGTGGGTGGGATTGAAATGCATTAAATTGGGCATTTGAATTCTCTTGGCACTTCATCCAGAAACCTTGGGTGGTCTATTCTTCATTAGTTGCAACTGATCCTGCAGAGAAACAAAGGATATCAGTGGAATGGTAGATTTGCATCTAATCAGATTTTTTTTAGTACAAAATTTAGCAATGTATTGGGAATTCTGAAATTCACTGAAATTGGGCTATAATAGATTGGGATAACTGAAATGAATGTTAATTCAGATGATAATATGATCAATGTAGCATAATGAGAAAAATATTATCAGTTATCATTAAGTTTTCAGTGCAAAAATAAAAAATAAGGGGGTATGGGTACTCCCTGAATTTGAGACTTGTGAATTGAACCTGTTCCTCATCTCTTATTCCTGCAAAAATAGAAAGATTAGGTTGATGATGGCTTGGGTTACCTCCCAAGAAGTGCCTTTCTTTAATGTCTTTGGCTAGACATTGTTACAACTCTTGATGTCAAGGAGGTTTAAATAGTGTGATATGATCAAGTAGAGATCTCAATCTGTGGACAGCTTTACTAATCAAGTATGGATCTCTTAGTTTCACAATATTTGACCTTCGTTTTTCAGTTGGATGTATCCCTCCTTCATTGTACCAGAAATATACTAACTTCTCATTCCATAACTTCTCATCTATGACATCTGAATCTCCTGGATCACCATCTTGTTTAAGAAACCATTTCTTCAATGGCCTCTTTAAATGCAACATTGTTGGGAGATCTTTGAGCTCTTGGTTCCATCTTTCAAGAGGCAAGCAATGATCTTCCTTCATTGAATGTTCAATTCCTTCTACAAATCTGAATTCTGCTATAACCTCTATTTGGAAAGAAATTTCTTCTACTTTTGTATCCTCGGTCATTTCAGTTTCATCATGTGGCTTTGCTGTCATAACCAGTTGCCCAATAGAAAATGAGATGGGTGAGACTTTGGAACTTTGAATGGCTTAAAATGAATTAGTGCTTGCTTCAAGTTCAGGCCACTTCTTCTCTTTTGATGTTTCTTCATCTTTGACCCTAAGATGTTGACATTCTTCAACTGGTCTATGATGGTTTGTGGAGCAAATTGCTTCAAGTAGAACTTTTGGACAGTTGAGTGCAGGAAGTAACTCATCTTTCGGGATAGACAATAAGTGAATTGAGTTGCAGCCCTCATCACAAAGGAGTGTATCTGATAGTTTCTCCAAAGAATCAAAATCAGAGTTTTCTAGAATTTGTTCTTCATTGGATGGGAACCTTATGAGTGGATCTTCAATGTGATTCATTGCTGGTATCATTGGAGTAGCTTTTTCAATAACTTCAGCAACTTCATCTTGTTTCTTGGCCTGTTCTATAAGTGTGATAGACTCTTTTTCAATTTCAGCCTCCATGACTACTTTTTCTTCATTCATCTCTTTCTCAATTCCCATATTCATTTCCTGAATTTCTTCTTTCAGAAGGGCAGATTGGATTTGTGGGGCTTCTTGACTGGACTGCAAACAAAGCTTGGCCTCCAAGGCTTGATATCCAGCTCCAAGAACATCTACTTTCATACATATTTTTTCCAAGTTTGCAAGTTGCTCGTCCTGCCGCCTCATGAAGTTCTCCAACATAATCTTCATTTCTGACTCTATGGATTGATTAAGTGATTGCTGATTTTCTTAAATATCCATGGTAGCAACCTGAAAATTTGACTCTTGACCTTGATTGTGATGGTAATACAAATGATTTTGTGAGTCATAAACATAAGGATTGCTGCTTGAGAAGTCTTGCTCAGGATTCCAATAATTTGAAACATAATGACTACTAGTTGAGAAACCTTCCTCTTGATTCCAGTAATTAGAACTTTCATGACCATATGAGGCATACATGTAAGCATTAGAGGGCTGTTGAAATTGTGGTGATCCTTGATTGCAATGAACTTGTGATGGTTCTTGAACTATAGAATCCAATTCCTCCTGGCTAAAGGGTGTTTCACTTGATTGATAATAGTCATAGGACCAAGTTTGCCAACTCATATCCATCTTTTCTTCTTTCTCTCTCAGAAGTCAAATTCATAATTTTCTGCAATTGCTGGGTGAATAACGATTCCTAAATGTCCTAGGAGCAGCCTTGTTTTGATTGGTAGCCTCCTTCTCAAAAGTTCTTCTCCTAGTCTCTTCTCTTTGCAATCTCCTTCTCCTATTGAATCTTCTTTCAGTTGAGGATCAGATAGGTAGAGGTCTCCTTGAAGTTCCAAATCTGCATAAAATCAATTCAGAAGTATCAATTTCATAAAAAGAAAGAAATCTGTACAGAATTGAAAAGAAAGAAAAAAAAAATTCAGAATGATAACTTGCAAAAACTGAAAATTGTCCTAACAAATAAACTAAAAACTAATCTAAACTATCTAAGTTAGCCTAATCGACCTCAAATCCCCGGCAACGGCGCCAAAAATTTGATAGTGATATTTGGGTTTTCTAGTGATAACTTGTTGAAATTTAAGAAAATGTCAATTTTTCATTTTTTTGGTCTCCCAACTCACTAGCTGCAAGTGCACAGGTAAGTTGTAGTAGACTCAGGTTGTCGTATCCACAAGAATTTGAAGTCTAAAACACCCTAAAACAATCTAGATTAGTTCTACTTAAGTGGCTAAAAATAGATTTTTAATGAATAGTGAAAACAGATTTTTTTATAGAAAGTGAAATGATAACAGATTTTTGGGTTTTGGAAATTTATCAAAACTGAATTATAAATGCTAGAATGAAGTCTAAAAATGTTTAACTATCTATGAGGAAGGTTCTTCTAGGATTTGGGGTTCATCTAAATTAATTAAGGATGGAATGGAACAAGTTATCACTAAATGTCCAACTTTTGATTCAACTTGAAAATGGCTGTTCCCACAGCTCAATTGGCCTCTAACTAAGCAATATATGATTATATAATTGTTAGCTAGGTTGAATCAAAAGAGGGTCCTCACTGAAAATCAAGTTATCATTGGGCTCAAAAGAAAGATTCAATGCTGATTTTTTGCAATCCAAGGAAGTTTGGAATGATAACTTGCATTTGCAATCATAAAAAGATGGAATCATTCCAATCAACCAAACCAGGATAAAATATACTCAATAATGGTGCTTGTGTTCCATGATTCATCTCTGAATTCAAGGGAGATTCAAAGTCAACCTCTCGGTTGCAAAATAAATTGAAATCCACACAAACACACTCAATTGGAAATGCAAAACATATGGCCACATGAGTTCATAATTCTCATTGCTCCTTGGCCCATCTCTGGATCTCAAAGAAGCCCTTAAGACTACCTCTCAGTAGTGGATTAATATGAGGGTTGACAATGGAAATCAGAAGTTAATTAAATGAGAAAATAGAAATCAGCATTTCTGAAAAAATCAGCAATGTGGATTGATGGAATTCAAGTTTGCCAAACGCCCCTTGACCCATCTCTGGACTGCAAGGGATTCCTAGAGTACACCTCTCAGTGATTTGAATAAAATAGGGATCAACAATTGGCAAATCATATTCCAAACAATCAGAAAATAGAATTAGAATCAAACTAAGAAATCAGATATTGGAAAAATCAGATTTGAATTCTGAATTGTCAATGATCTTGATTCATTTCTGAATAAGATCAGGGCATATATTAGCCTCTCAACTATTCAATTATCCAATCCTTGATGACAATCAGATCCAAAAACCCAGGAAATCAGATTTCAGGAATTTCAGGAAACCAGAAATCAGCAACTCATTCAACTCATTCAAATCAGGAAAAACTAAATCAGATTTGAATCATAGGAATGTCAAAGCTTCTCAATTCATTTCTGAACAAGATTGGGATAGATGTTAACCTCTCAGTTGTTCAATTAATTCAATCCCCAATGACAATCATATTCAAACAGCCCAAGAAAACCAGAATTCAGATTTCAGAAAAATCAGATTTCAGAAAGTAGAAATCAGAATTCTAATTGGGTTTGTATCTAGAACTTGGCATTGATTCTTGATTCATTTCAGAACAAGGGTTAGACCAAATGATAACTTCTCAGTTATAAATACAAATAGGGTCTTCAAATGACAAGATCAGATTTCAGAAATGTAAAACCAGAAAAATCAGATTTCTGATTTCTGTTTAGGAATCAGTGGAAAATCTGGTTTGAGTCAAACGATTGCCCAAACAATCTTGATTCATTTCTGAATAAGATAGGGACAATACCAACATTCCGAAGGCTCAATTAATCAGGTTGAGAGTAACAAACAGATTCTGCAGTTCAGGAAATCAGATTCAGAAAAAATAGGAAATCAGATTTTCAGGAAACCAAATTCAGAAATCAGATTTGCAACTAAATGGAATCCAGAAATCTGACTTTATCTCTTAATGCATTCTGAAAGGTGATTAGATCAAATAACACATCTCAATCATGGTTTACAATGGATCTAATGATAACATGAATCAGTGCAGAAAAGTTCTAAAATCTGAAAACCAGAATTGATTTCAGTGCAGGATTACAAATAAGTCCATATCCATCCAAAACTAATATAAACTACTACCCTATCCTAGAAGAAATGGAGTTTAGCTCCTCATAATTACAAGATTTGACATGAAATGAGATAAGAAGCAGATACAATTCATGGTTCCTTCAAGCTCTCGGCAATAGCTCCCAAAATCCAGCAGCCCCCTTCCTTGCCTTGCTCCAAACCCTTGAATGACCAGCCTCCTTTTTCCTCCAGAAAAATCCAGCTTATATATCACTCCTTTCCACCCTTTGATCAGCATCTAAATGTCCTAATCCTCCTGATTAAGCCACCTATCAATCTGCAAAAATTCCAGCAGTGACAGCTTCCCTTTTGTGCAGGAAAAAGTAGTGGTCCCCTCTACTTTTTCCACCTTTTGGCCACCTTTTCTTCTTGCTACAAAAACCCAAACAGCAAGCATCAAAGCTCTTGAGTAGTATTTTGACAAATAAGGATTAGGATAATGCTGGTAACTAGTTCAATTATCAGATGGGTTTATGTGTTGTGCAAGAATGAAAACTTATATCGATATGAATGAATTCAAGGGCCCGGAATGATAACTTTATGGAAATCTTAGAAAATGTCCTAATATGGGTGGTTCAAAGCATTTCAGGCATCAAATTGATTAGAGTGACAAGTGAGTGAGGTCAGAAATCAAATATGAATGAGATTCCTAAAAGTGATAACTTGAGTGCCCCAAAAACAATAACTTATATGACTTAAAAACGATAACTTGTCATAACTTGAGTTGTGATTATCCAAATGTGATGAAATTTGACCAGCAATGAGTTAGAACAATAATAAGATGATTGCTTAAGGTCCTTGTGCAGTATTAATGGTTTTGCATGTCGAAATGACAGAATTGCCCTTTAACGATAACTTGGCACTTGAAAAATGATAACTTGTTCAAATGGACTTAAAACTTTGCACAAGTTGAGATGTGACTATCCAAATATGATTTATAAATGATAATGATGGATTTAGGGCAAGAAAACCATTGAAAATAAGTTCATTCAAAATAATGATAACTTGACACTTAGGAATGATAACTTGTCCTCAAAATGATAACTTGGCATAGAATTTAAATATTAATGGATTTTGGCATTTCAGAACCTCTATGCACATGGAATTAAGTATGAAATGAGGAATATCAACTAGTTATCACAATGTTTGCATTCCAAGTATAATTGGCCAAAAAATAGGTAAAAGTGGGACTCCATATGTATGAATTTCATCTAAAATGGATTAGAATCATATAGTGATCAGCAAGTGATCAAACTCCCCCAAGCTTAGCCTTTTGCTTGTCCTCAAGCAGAACATTCAGAAATTAAGGACAAACTTGAATTAAAAGTCCACAAATGAAGTAAAGTCTAGCTGAATTTGAATCCAATGAGTTTCCTTTCTAGCTAGGGAATCGCAGAGGCTAAGGCAAATTTAAGCCATGGAAGAAGTACTAGCAATAACATGTTTGAATTATAGGAATTGTCAACTTTACAAAGGGGTTGAACTACAAATCTCTTCATGAACAGGTTTTCAATTGATTAAACAGGTTTAACACCTGACTTTTATTCATGAAATGCATATAAACAGGTTTAGCACCTGATTTTTATTCATGCTTTCTTTAGGAGAGATTCCTTGGGAAGTTTTGCTCTCCTAAATTTTTTTTTTTTTTTTTTTTTTGCATTGAAGAGAGATTCCTTTGGAAGTTTTGCTCTCTTCCTTTTTTCTATGCATGCATATGACTTTTTACTTTTCCTTTTTTCATTTTTCTATCCTGTTCATGAAGTGAGCAATAGTTCAAACTCAAGTATAGTTTAGATCCCTTTATCCAAAAAGTCAAGTTTTCCTATTTAGCATGGCAGCAAGAGCCTTGACTCCCTTCTAGACATCTGATATTACTAATTCAATCCATAAGTATCAACTAGTGTGACCCACAAAAAGGAAAAAAATTCAGCTAAAAATTTTATTCAAATGCATCTGAATTCATAATGCCAATTAAAGCAAGAAGGCTAATGGCCAAGTTGGTCACTTGGTATTGGAGTGCACCCACTGTCAAAATAAAGTATTCTACCCATTTCAGAGTTAAAATGAATTCAGAATTGAGTTGGGTAAAAAAATTGATAACCGAGTGATAACTAGTGATAACTTGTGAAAACCAATGATAACCTGGTATGAATTATGATATGGTCATTAAAATCAATTGAAAACATGGTGTAAAGGTTAGAAAAGCACCAGGTTTCCTCCCCCAAGCTTATTCTCAACACTGTCCTCAGGGTTGAAAAATAAAGGCAAGGGAGAGGGGTGGGTGGGATTGAAATGCATTAAATTGGGCATTTGAATTCTCTTGGCACTTCATCCAGAAACCTTGGGTGGTCTATTCTTCATTAGTTGCAACTGATCCTGCAGAGAAACAAAGGATATCAGTGGAATGGTAGATTTGCATCTAATCAGATTTTTTTTAGTACAAAATTTAGCAATGTATTGGGAATTCTGAAATTCACTGAAATTGGGCTATAATAGATTGGGATAACTGAAATGAATGTTAATTCAGATGATAATATGATCAATGTAGCATAATGAGAAAAATATTATCAGTTATCATTAAGTTTTCAGTGCAAAAATAAAAAATAAGGGGGTATGGGTACTCCCTGAATTTGAGACTTGTGAATTGAACCTGTTCCTCATCTCTTATTCCTGCAAAAATAGAAAGATTAGGTTGATGATGGCTTGGGTTACCTCCCAAGAAGTGCCTTTCTTTAATGTCTTTGGCTAGACATTGTTACAACTCTTGATGTCAAGGAGGTTTAAATAGTGTGATATGATCAAGTAGAGATCTCAATCTGTGGACAGCTTTACTAATCAAGTATGGATCTCTTAGTTTCACAATATTTGACCTTCGTTTTTCAGTTGGATGTATCCCTCCTTCATTGTACCAGAAATATACTAACTTCTCATTCCATAACTTCTCATCTATGACATCTGAATCTCCTGGATCACCATCTTGTTTAAGAAACCATTTCTTCAATGGCCTCTTTAAATGCAACATTGTTGGGAGATCTTTGAGCTCTTGGTTCCATCTTTCAAGAGGCAAGCAATGATCTTCCTTCATTGAATGTTCAATTCCTTCTACAAATCTGAATTCTGCTATAACCTCTATTTGGAAAGAAATTTCTTCTACTTTTGTATCCTCGGTCATTTCAGTTTCATCATGTGGCTTTGCTGTCATAACCAGTTGCCCAATAGAAAATGAGATGGGTGAGACTTTGGAACTTTGAATGGCTTAAAATGAATTAGTGCTTGCTTCAAGTTCAGGCCACTTCTTCTCTTTTGATGTTTCTTCATCTTTGACCCTAAGATGTTGACATTCTTCAACTGGTCTATGATGGTTTGTGGAGCAAATTGCTTCAAGTAGAACTTTTGGACAGTTGAGTGCAGGAAGTAACTCATCTTTCGGGATAGACAATAAGTGAATTGAGTTGCAGCCCTCATCACAAAGGAGTGTATCTGATAGTTTCTCCAAAGAATCAAAATCAGAGTTTTCTAGAATTTGTTCTTCATTGGATGGGAACCTTATGAGTGGATCTTCAATGTGATTCATTGCTGGTATCATTGGAGTAGCTTTTTCAATAACTTCAGCAACTTCATCTTGTTTCTTGGCCTGTTCTATAAGTGTGATAGACTCTTTTTCAATTTCAGCCTCCATGACTACTTTTTCTTCATTCATCTCTTTCTCAATTCCCATATTCATTTCCTGAATTTCTTCTTTCAGAAGGGCAGATTGGATTTGTGGGGCTTCTTGACTGGACTGCAAACAAAGCTTGGCCTCCAAGGCTTGATATCCAGCTCCAAGAACATCTACTTTCATACATATTTTTTCCAAGTTTGCAAGTTGCTCGTCCTGCCGCCTCATGAAGTTCTCCAACATAATCTTCATTTCTGACTCTATGGATTGATTAAGTGATTGCTGATTTTCTTAAATATCCATGGTAGCAACCTGAAAATTTGACTCTTGACCTTGATTGTGATGGTAATACAAATGATTTTGTGAGTCATAAACATAAGGATTGCTGCTTGAGAAGTCTTGCTCAGGATTCCAATAATTTGAAACATAATGACTACTAGTTGAGAAACCTTCCTCTTGATTCCAGTAATTAGAACTTTCATGACCATATGAGGCATACATGTAAGCATTAGAGGGCTGTTGAAATTGTGGTGATCCTTGATTGCAATGAACTTGTGATGGTTCTTGAACTATAGAATCCAATTCCTCCTGGCTAAAGGGTGTTTCACTTGATTGATAATAGTCATAGGACCAAGTTTGCCAACTCATATCCATCTTTTCTTCTTTCTCTCTCAGAAGTCAAATTCATAATTTTCTGCAATTGCTGGGTGAATAACGATTCCTAAATGTCCTAGGAGCAGCCTTGTTTTGATTGGTAGCCTCCTTCTCAAAAGTTCTTCTCCTAGTCTCTTCTCTTTGCAATCTCCTTCTCCTATTGAATCTTCTTTCAGTTGAGGATCAGATAGGTAGAGGTCTCCTTGAAGTTCCAAATCTGCATAAAATCAATTCAGAAGTATCAATTTCATAAAAAGAAAGAAATCTGTACAGAATTGAAAAGAAAGAAAAAAAAAATTCAGAATGATAACTTGTAAAAACTGAAAATTGTCCTAACAAATAAACTAAAAACTAATCTAAACTATCTAAGTTAGCCTAATCGACCTCAAATCCCCGGCAATGGCGCCAAAAATTTGATAGTGATATTTGGGTTTTCTAGTGATAACTTGTTGAAATTTAAGAAAATGTCAATTTTTCATTTTTTTGGTCTCCCAACTCACTAGCTGCAAGTGCACATGTAAGTTGTAGTAGACTCAGGTTGTCGTATCCACAAGAATTTGAAGTCTAAAACACCCTAAAACAATCTAGATTAGTTCTACTTAAGTGGCTAAAAATAGATTTTTAATGAATAGTGAAAACAGATTTTTTTATAGAAAGTGAAATGATAACAGATTTTTGGGTTTTGGAAATTTATCAAAACTGAATTATAAATGCTAGAATGAAGTCTAAAAATGTTTAACTATCTATGAGGAAGGTTCTTCTAGGATTTGGGGTTCATCTAAATTAATTAAGGATGGAATGGAACAAGTTATCACTAAATGTCCAACTTTTGATTCAACTTGAAAATGGCTGTTCCCACAGCTCAATTGGCCTCTAACTAAGCAATATATGATTATATAATTGTTAGCTAGGTTGAATCAAAAGAGGGTCCTCACTGAAAATCAAGTTATCATTGGGCTCAAAAGAAAGATTCAATGCTGATTTTTTGCAATCCAAGGAAGTTTGGAATGATAACTTGCATTTGCAATCATAAAAAGATGGAATCATTCCAATCAACCAAACCAGGATAAAATATACTCAATAATGGTGCTTGTGTTCCATGATTCATCTCTGAATTCAAGGGAGATTCAAAGTCAACCTCTCGGTTGCAAAATAAATTGAAATCCACACAAACACACTCAATTGGAAATGCAAAACATATGGCCACATGAGTTCATAATTCTCATTGCTCCTTGGCCCATCTCTGGATCTCAAAGAAGCCCTTAAGACTACCTCTCAGTAGTGGATTAATATGAGGGTTGACAATGGAAATCAGAAGTTAATTAAATGAGAAAATAGAAATCAGCATTTCTGAAAAAATCAGCAATGTGGATTGATGGAATTCAAGTTTGCCAAACGCCCCTTGACCCATCTCTGGACTGCAAGGGATTCCTAGAGTACACCTCTCAGTGATTTGAATAAAATAGGGATCAACAATTGGCAAATCATATTCCAAACAATCAGAAAATAGAATTAGAATCAAACTAAGAAATCAGATATTGGAAAAATCAGATTTGAATTCTGAATTGTCAATGATCTTGATTCATTTCTGAATAAGATCAGGGCATATATTAGCCTCTCAACTATTCAATTATCCAATCCTTGATGACAATCAGATCCAAAAACCCAGGGGAATTTCAGGAAACCAGAAATCAGCAACTCATTCAACTCATTCAAATCAGGAAAAACTAAATCAGATTTGAATCATAGGAATGTCAAAGCTTCTCAATTCATTTCTGAACAAGATTGGGATAGATGTTAACCTCTCAGTTGTTCAATTAATTCAATCCCCAATGACAATCATATTCAAACAGCCCAAGAAAACCAGAATTCAGATTTCAGAAAAATCAGATTTCAGAAAGTAGAAATCAGAATTCTAATTGGGTTTGTATCTAGAACTTGGCATTGATTCTTGATTCATTTCAGAACAAGGGTTAGACCAAATGATAACTTCTCAGTTATAAATACAAATAGGGTCTTCAAATGACAAGATCAGATTTCAGAAATGTAAAACCAGAAAAATCAGATTTCTGATTTCTGTTCAGGAATCAGTGGAAAATCTGGTTTGAGTCAAACGATTGCCCAAACAATCTTGATTCATTTCTGAATAAGATAGGGACAATACCAACATTCCGAAGGCTCAATTAATCAGGTTGAGAGTAACAAACAGATTCTGCAGTTCAGGAAATCAGATACAGAAAAAATAGGAAATCAGATTTTCAGGAAACCAAATTCAGAAATCAGATTTGCAACTAAATGGAATCCAGAAATCTGACTTTATCTCTTAATGCATTCTGAAAGGTGATTAGATCAAATAACACATCTCAATCATGGTTTACAATGGATCTAATGATAACATGAATCAGTGCAGAAAAGTTCTAAAATCTGAAAACCAGAATTGATTTCAGTGCAGGATTACAAATAAGTCCATATCCATCCAAAACTAATATAAACTACTACCCTATCCTAGAAGAAATGGAGTTTAGCTCCTCATAATTACAAGATTTGACATGAAATGAGATAAGAAGCAGATACAATTCATGGTTCCTTCAAGCTCTCGGCAATAGCTCCCAAAATCCAGCAGCCCCCTTCCTTGCCTTGCTCCAAACCCTTGAATGACCAGCCTCCTTTTTCCTCCAGAAAAATCCAGCTTATATTTCACTCCTTTCCACCCTTTGATCAGCATCTAAATGTCCTAATCCTCCTGATTAAGCCACCTGTCCATCTGCAGAAATTCCAGCAGTGACAGCTTCCCTTTTGTGCAGGAAAAAGTAGTGGTCCCCCCTACTTTTTCCACCTTTTGGCCACCTTTTCTTCTTGCTACAAAAACCCAAACAGCAAGCATCAAAGCTCTTGAGTAGTATTTTGACAAATAAGGATTAGGATAATGCTGGTAACTAGTTCAATTATCATATGGGTTTATGTGTTGTGCAAGAATGAAAACTTATATCGATATGAATGAATTCAAGGGCCCGGAATGATAACTTTATGGAAATCTTAGAAAATGTCCTAATATGGGTGGTTCAAAGCATTTCAGGCATCAAATTGATTAGAGTGACAAGTGAGTGAGGTCAGAAATCAAATATGAATGAGATTCCTAAAAGTGATAACTTGAGTGCCCCAAAAACAATAACTTATATGACTTAAAAACGATAACTTGTCATAACTTGAGTTGTGATTATCCAAATGTGATGAAATTTGACCAGCAATGAGTTAGAACAATAATAAGATGATTGCTTAAGGTCCTTGTGCAGTATTAATGGTTTTTCATGTCGAAATGACAGAATTGCCCTTTAACGATAACTTGGCACTTGAAAAATGATAACTTGTTCAAATGGACTTAAAACTTTGCACAAGTTGAGATGTGACTATCCAAATATGATTTATAAATGATAATGATGGATTTAGGGCAAGAAAACCATTGAAAATAAGTTCATTCAAAATAATGATAACTTGACACTTAGGAATGATAACTTGTCCTCAAAATGATAACTTGGCATAGAATTTAAATATTAATGGATTTTGGCATTTCAGAACCTCTATGCACATGGAATTAAGTATGAAATGAGGAATATCAACTAGTTATCACAATGTTTGCATTCCAAGTATAATTGGCCAAAAAATAGGTAAAAGTGGGACTCCATATGTATGAATTTCATCTAAAATGGATTAGAATCATATAGTGATCAGCAAGTGATCAAACTCCCCCAAGCTTAGCCTTTTGCTTGTCCTCAAGCAGAACATTCAGAAATTAAGGACAAACTTGAATTAAAAGTCCACAAATGAAGTAAAGTCTAGCTGAATTTGAATCCAATGAGTTTCCTTTCTAGCTAGGGAATCGCAGAGGCTAAGGCAAATTTAAGCCATGGAAGAAGTACTAGCAATAACATGTTTGAATTATAGGAATTGTCAACTTTACAAAGGGGTTGAACTACAAATCTCTTCATGAACAGGTTTTCAATTGATTAAACAGGTTTAACACCTGACTTTTATTCATGAAATGCATATAAACAGGTTTAGCACCTGATTTTTATTCATGCTTTCTTTAGGAGAGATTCCTTGGGAAGTTTTGCTCTCCTAAATTTTTTTTTTTTTTTTTTTTTTGCATTGAAGAGAGATTCCTTTGGAAGTTTTGCTCTCTTCCTTTTTTCTATGCATGCATATGACTTTTTACTTTTCCTTTTTTCATTTTTCTATCCTGTTCATGAAGTGAGCAATAGTTCAAACTCAAGTATAGTTTAGATCCCTTTATCCAAAAAGTCAAGTTTTCCTATTTAGCATGGCAGCAAGAGCCTTGACTCCCTTCTAGACATCTGATATTACTAATTCAATCCATAAGTATCAACTAGTGTGACCCACAAAAAGGAAAAAAATTCAGCTAAAAATTTTATTCAAATGCATCTGAATTCATAATGCCAATTAAAGCAAGAAGGCTAATGGCCAAGTTGGTCACTTGGTATTGGAGTGCACCCACTGTCAAAATAAAGTATTCTACCCATTTCAGAGTTAAAATGAATTCAGAATTGAGTTGGGTAAAAAAATTGATAACCGAGTGATAACTAGTGATAACTTGTGAAAACCAATGATAACCTGGTATGAATTATGATATGGTCATTAAAATCAATTGAAAACATGGTGTAAAGGTTAGAAAAGCACCAGGTTTCCTCCCCCAAGCTTATTCTCAACACTGTCCTCAGGGTTGAAAAATAAAGGCAAGGGAGAGGGGTGGGTGGGATTGAAATGCATTAAATTGGGCATTTGAATTCTCTTGGCACTTCATCCAGAAACCTTGGGTGGTCTATTCTTCATTAGTTGCAACTGATCCTGCAGAGAAACAAAGGATATCAGTGGAATGGTAGATTTGCATCTAATCAGATTTTTTTTAGTACAAAATTTAGCAATGTATTGGGAATTCTGAAATTCACTGAAATTGGGCTATAATAGATTGGGATAACTGAAATGAATGTTAATTCAGATGATAATATGATCAATGTAGCATAATGAGAAAAATATTATCAGTTATCATTAAGTTTTCAGTGCAAAAATAAAAAATAAGGGGGTATGGGTACTCCCTGAATTTGAGACTTGTGAATTGAACCTGTTCCTCATCTCTTATTCCTGCAAAAATAGAAAGATTAGGTTGATGATGGCTTGGGTTACCTCCCAAGAAGTGCCTTTCTTTAATGTCTTTGGCTAGACATTGTTACAACTCTTGATGTCAAGGAGGTTTAAATAGTGTGATATGATCAAGTAGAGATCTCAATCTGTGGACAGCTTTACTAATCAAGTATGGATCTCTTAGTTTCACAATATTTGACCTTCGTTTTTCAGTTGGATGTATCCCTCCTTCATTGTACCAGAAATATACTAACTTCTCATTCCATAACTTCTCATCTATGACATCTGAATCTCCTGGATCACCATCTTGTTTAAGAAACCATTTCTTCAATGGCCTCTTTAAATGCAACATTGTTGGGAGATCTTTGAGCTCTTGGTTCCATCTTTCAAGAGGCAAGCAATGATCTTCCTTCATTGAATGTTCAATTCCTTCTACAAATCTGAATTCTGCTATAACCTCTATTTGGAAAGAAATTTCTTCTACTTTTGTATCCTCGGTCATTTCAGTTTCATCATGTGGCTTTGCTGTCATAACCAGTTGCCCAATAGAAAATGAGATGGGTGAGACTTTGGAACTTTGAATGGCTTAAAATGAATTAGTGCTTGCTTCAAGTTCAGGCCACTTCTTCTCTTTTGATGTTTCTTCATCTTTGACCCTAAGATGTTGACATTCTTCAACTGGTCTATGATGGTTTGTGGAGCAAATTGCTTCAAGTAGAACTTTTGGACAGTTGAGTGCAGGAAGTAACTCATCTTTCGGGATAGACAATAAGTGAATTGAGTTGCAGCCCTCATCACAAAGGAGTGTATCTGATAGTTTCTCCAAAGAATCAAAATCAGAGTTTTCTAGAATTTGTTCTTCATTGGATGGGAACCTTATGAGTGGATCTTCAATGTGATTCATTGCTGGTATCATTGGAGTAGCTTTTTCAATAACTTCAGCAACTTCATCTTGTTTATTGGCCTGTTCTATAAGTGTGATAGACTCTTTTTCAATTTCAGCCTCCATGACTACTTTTTCTTCATTCATCTCTTTCTCAATTCCCATATTCATTTCCTGAATTTCTTCTTTCAGAAGGGCAGATTGGATTTGTGGGGCTTCTTGACTGGACTGCAAACAAAGCTTGGCCTCCAAGGCTTGATATTCAGCTCCAAGAACATCTACTTTCATACATATTTTTTCCAAGTTTGCAAGTTGCTCGTCCTGCCGCCTCATGAAGTTCTCCAACATAATCTTCATTTCTGACTCTATGGATTGATTAAGTGATTGCTGATTTTCTTAAATATCCATGGTAGCAACCTGAAAATTTGACTCTTGACCTTGATTGTGATGGTAATACAAATGATTTTGTGAGTCATAAACATAAGGATTGCTGCTTGAGAAGTCTTGCTCAGGATTCCAATAATTTGAAACATAATGACTACTAGTTGAGAAACCTTCCTCTTGATTCCAGTAATTAGAACTTTCATGACCATATGAGGCATACATGTAAGCATTAGAGGGCTGTTGAAATTGTGGTGATCCTTGATTGCAATGAACTTGTGATGGTTCTTGAACTATAGAATCCAATTCCTCCTGGCTAAAGGGTGTTTCACTTGATTGATAATAGTCATAGGACCAAGTTTGCCAACTCATATCCATCTTTTCTTCTTTCTCTCTCAGAAGTCAAATTCATAATTTTCTGCAATTGCTGGGTGAATAACGATTCCTAAATGTCCTAGGAGCAGCCTTGTTTTGATTGGTAGCCTCCTTCTCAAAAGTTCTTCTCCTAGTCTCTTCTCTTTGCAATCTCCTTCTCCTATTGAATCTTCTTTCAGTTGAGGATCAGATAGGTAGAGGTCTCCTTGAAGTTCCAAATCTGCATAAAATCAATTCAGAAGTATCAATTTCATAAAAAGAAAGAAATCTGTACAGAATTGAAAAGAAAGAAAAAAAAAATTCAGAATGATAACTTGCAAAAACTGAAAATTGTCCTAACAAATAAACTAAAAACTAATCTAAACTATCTAAGTTAGCCTAATCGACCTCAAATCCCCGGCAACGGCGCCAAAAATTTGATAGTGATATTTGGGTTTTCTAGTGATAACTTGTTGAAATTTAAGAAAATGTCAATTTTTCATTTTTTTGGTCTCCCAACTCACTAGCTGCAAGTGCACAGGTAAGTTGTAGTAGACTCAGGTTGTCGTATCCACAAGAATTTGAAGTCTAAAACACCCTAAAACAATCTAGATTAGTTCTACTTAAGTGGCTAAAAATAGATTTTTAATGAATAGTGAAAACAGATTTTTTTATAGAAAGTGAAATGATAACAGATTTTTGGGTTTTGGAAATTTATCAAAACTGAATTATAAATGCTAGAATGAAGTCTAAAAATGTTTAACTATCTATGAGGAAGGTTCTTCTAGGATTTGGGGTTCATCTAAATTAATTAAGGATGGAATGGAACAAGTTATCACTAAATGTCCAACTTTTGATTCAACTTGAAAATGGCTGTTCCCACAGCTCAATTGGCCTCTAACCAAGCAATATATGATTATATAATTGTTAGCTAGGTTGAATCAAAAGAGGGTCCTCACTGAAAATCAAGTTATCATTGGGCTCAAAAGAAAGATTCAATGCTGATTTTTTGCAATCCAAGGAAGTTTGGAATGATAACTTGCATTTGCAATCATAAAAAGATGGAATCATTCCAATCAACCAAACCAGGATAAAATATACTCAATAATGGTGCTTGTGTTCCATGATTCATCTCTGAATTCAAGGGAGATTCAAAGTCAACCTCTCGGTTGCAAAATAAATTGAAATCCACACAAACACACTCAATTGGAAATGCAAAACATATGGCCACATGAGTTCATAATTCCCATTGCTCCTTGGCCCATCTCTGGATCTCAAAGAAGCCCTTAAGACTACCTCTCAGTAGTGGATTAATATGAGGGTTGACAATGGAAATCAGAAGTTAATTAAATGAGAAAATAGAAATCAGCATTTATGAAAAAATCAGCAATGTGGATTGATGGAATTCAAGTTTGCCAAACGCCCCTTGACCCATCTCTGGACTGCAAGGGATTCCTAGAGTACACCTCTCAGTGATTTGAATAAAATAGGGATTAACAATTGGCAAATCAAATTCCAAACAATCAGAAAATAGAATTAGAATCAAACTAAGAAATCAGATTTTGGAAAAATCATATTTGAATTCTGAATTGTCAATGATCTTGATTCATTTCTGAATAAGATCAGGGCATATATTAGCCTCTCAACTATTCAATTATCCAATCCTTGATGACAATCAGATCCAAAAACCCAGGAAATCAGATTTCAGGAATTTCAGGAAACCAGAAATCAGCAACTCATTCAACTCATTCAAATCAGGAAAAACCAAATCAGATTTGAATCATAGGAATGTCAAAGCTTCTCAATTCATTTCTGAACAAGATTGGGATAGATGTTAACCTCTCAGTTGTTCAATTAATTCAATCCCCAATGACAATCAGATTCAAACAGCCCAAGAAAACCAGAATTCAGATTTCAGAAAAATCAGATTTCAGAAAGTAGAAATCAGAATTCTAATTGGGTTTGTATCTAGAACTTGGCATTGATTCTTGATTCATTTCTGAACAAGGGTTAGACCAAATGATAACTTCTCAGTTATAAATACAAATAGGGTCTTCAAATGACAAGATCAGATTTATAACAAATCAGATTTCAAAAATGTAAAATCAGAAAAATCAGATTTCTGATTTCTGTTCAGGAATCAGTGGAAAATCTGGTTTGAGTCAAATGATTGCCCAAACAATCTTGATTCATTTCTGAATAAGATAGGGACAATACCAACATTCCAAAGACTCAATTAATCAGGTTGAGAGTAACAAACAGATTCTGCAGTTCAGGAAATCAGATTCAGAAAAAATAGGAAATCAGATTTTCAGGAAACCAAATTCAGAAATCAGATTTGCAACTAAATGGAATCCAGAAATCTGACTTTATCTCTTAATGCATTCTGAAAGGTGATTAGATCAAATAACACATCTCAATCATGGTTTACAATGGATCTAATGATAACATGAATCAGTGCAGAAAAGTTCTAAAATCTGAAAACCAGAATTGATTTCAGTGCAGGATTACAAATCAGTCCATATCCATCCAAAACTAATCTAAACTACTACCCTATCCTAGAAGAAATGGAGTTTAGCTCCTCATAATTACAAGATTTGACATAAAATGGGATAAGAAACAGATACAATTCATGGTTCCTTCAAGCTCTCGGCAATAGCTCCCAAAATCCAGCAGCCCCCTTCCTTGCCTTGCTCCAAACCCTTGAATGACCAGCCTCCTTTTTCCTCCAGAAAAATCCAGCTTATATTTCACTCCTTTCCACCCTTTGATCAGCATCTAAATGTCCTAATCCTCCTGATTAAGCCACCTGTCCATCTGCAGAAATTCCAGCAGTGACAGCTTCCCTTTTGTGCAGGAAAAAGTAGTGGTCCCCCCTACTTTTTCCACCTTTTGGCCACCTTTTCTTCTTGCTACAAAAACCCAAACAGCAAGCATCAAAGCTCTTGAGTAGTATTTTGACAAATAAGGATTAGGATAATGCTGGTAACTAGTTCAATTATCATATGGGTTTATGTGTTGTGCAAGAATGAAAACTTATATCGATATGAATGAATTCAAGGGCCCGGAATGATAACTTTATGGAAATCTTAGAAAATATCCTAATATGGGTGGTTCAAAGCATTTCAGGCATCAAATTGATTAGAGTGACAAGTGAGTGAGGTCAGAAATCAAATATGAATGAGATTCCTAAAAGTGATAACTTGAGTGCCCCAAAAACGATAACTTTTATGACTTAAAAACGATAACTTGTCATAACTTGAGTTTTGATTATCCAAATGTGATGAAATTTGACCAGCAATGAGTTAGAACAATAATAAGATGATTGCTTAAGGTCCTTGTGCAGAATTAATGGTTTTGCATGTCGAAATGACAGAATTGCCCTTTAACGATAACTTGGCACTTGAAAAATGATAACTTGTTCAAATGGACTTAAAACTTTGCACAAGTTGAGATGTGACTATCCAAATATGATTTATACATGATAATGATGGATTTAGGGCAAGAAAACCATTGAAAATAAGTTCATTCAAAATAATGATAACTTGACACTTAGGAATGATAACTTGTCCTCAAAACGATATCTTGGCATAGAATTTAAATATTAATGGATTTTGGCATTTCAGAACCTCTATGCACAAAATTAAGTATGAAATGAGGAATATCAACTAGTTATCACAATGTTTGCATTCCAAGTATAATTGGCCAAAAAATAGGTAAAAGTGGGACTCCATATGTATGAATTTCATCTAAAATGGATTAGAATCATATAGTGATCAGCAAGTGATCATCTACCCTCAGGTATGAGTTCCTTGGACCGAATTTCACATACCCTATTATCGTTAATTCTGCTCTCACTAAGTACCAAACTGAATCATTGTTAAATATTTTTTGAAAACAAAGAAAGGCTATAGGTTACACAATGGAAGATATAAAAGGTCTAAATCCTTCTTTGTGCATGCATAGAATTCCCTTAGAGGATAATGCAAAACCACTAGAGAGTTTCAGAGTAGATTGAACCCCATTCTCCATGAAGTAGTGAAGAAAGAGGTGACGAAACTGCTTGATGCAGAATTAATCTATGCCATTTTGGACAGCAAGTCGGTAAGCCCAATCCAAGTTGTCCCGAAGAAAGGGGGAATGACTGTGGTTGAAAATGAAAAGGGAGAGAGTGTAGTTAAATGATTACCTCTTATTTTACTCATGTTTATCAATAATCCAAATGTCAAAATTGCCACCTTTTGCATTAAAGCTATGTTCAAATTATTAAATATTAGTTATTATTTGACCTTTTTGAATTAGTCTCGGGGAAGTAACTACTTTTTGAATTTCGAATGTCAATAGAGCAGAAGGAGGAGATATGGCAGGTTGGGAGGATGGGAAGGAGGCAAGAGGAAGAGGAGGACATCGGGAAGGAAAGCGAGAGAGGAGAGTTTTGGGGTCCTTTGACAAGAGAAAGCATGAAAAACATTTTTGTTCCATTTCTGTCGTTGCTTGGCTAAACTTTAGATCCCTCTATGGTGTGATTGTGTGAATGTTGTGGTTCTAAGTTCTCTTTAGCCGTACTCCCAGACATCTGATTTATTATGCTTTTATTCGACTGCAAGTGGTTTAATTATGTTTAATCTTCATTAGATCGAGAGATCCGCTTTCTTCCTTATATCTTATCTCATTCGAGAGAAGGGACATGTTCTTTTAACTCTTGCAATATTTTACTTGCATAGTTCTTGTTAACTGAATGTGGACGAGAAGCCCACTCTAAAACTATTACGAGACGAGAGTCCATAATATTAATTGGTTGTCTTGGATTTGTTTTATTGTCCACAGTGGAATCTTAGATTTACATCCTATTGATCGAGAGATCAATCTTTATTCTGATTAGGATGAGAGATATACTAATTAGCAAATTCCAATATGTTCATTAACGGCTTACCCCTTAATACTCGAAGAGAGATCGATGAGTGAAGGGAAGGACTAGTTGGTTCTCAACGTAAGTATCGAGAGATCATTAAACTCGGGAAAGAGATAAAAAAACCATAGCATTGACCGATTCTACACAAAGGAGATTTTCCCCCTGAATTCTAATCCTTCAATCATTTGTTTCTCTACTTTACTCTTATCTTCTAATTTTGTGAAAATTCCTAAGACATAAATGACTTAGCATTTTAATCTAAGTCAGCGGGGTTATGACACTCATGGTTCCTGCTCGATCTGTATACTTGTAGTAGCGTGGACTCTAGAGTATTTTAACTACAATTAGAACCACATTTAGTCGATGTGAGAGATCACAACTTCTAAAGTTCACATCAAGTTTTTTCGCATTGTTGCCGGGGACATAGATCATTGTTTCCCATTTATATCTCTTATTGTTTGTTTTCCCTAGCATTACGATTCTTTTCACTTTTTTTTATTATTCTCTATTCGCAAGAACCTTATATGCCCAGGGCTAGCCACATGCAATTGCTTGAATTAAACGCTGAGATTGATCGAATATTCAAAAGGAGAGCACGAGAGCATAAGAATAGAACACCTTCAACTGAAGAAAGAAGTCGCACTCAATCGGCATAAATTGAACTAGATTTTAACTCTGATTTAGAAGGAGAAATGATGGTAGAGCAACAAAATCAAAAGCAGCCTCCAGCTCCTCTAGAAGAACTCTACACTCCCACTGCGGATAGACTGGAGTCATCCATTTTGAAGCCAGGTATTCAAGCCAACAACTTTGAATTGAAGTCCTCTTTGATTTTGATAATTTAGCAAAACCAATTCGGAGGATCCCTGGATGAAGATCCGAATCAACATCTTAAGGATTTCTTGGAAAAATGTGAAACAAAGAAGCTAAATGGAGTTTCACCACAGGCACTCAGATTGAGAGTTTTTTCTTTTTCTTTAAGAGGCAAAGCGGCTGCAATCTCTTGAACCAAGAGAACTGACTACTTGGAAACAACTAATGAAAGCTTTTCTATCTGAATACTTCCCTCCAAGTAAGACAATCAGAATAAATAATCAAGTTATTGGATTCATTCAGAAAATCAAGAAACACTTTATGAAGCATGGCAAAGATTTAAGGCATTACTAAGTTCGTGTCCTCATCATGGTTTGAGGAAGTGGATTTTAGTCTAATCCTTCCATAATGGACTCAATTATGCCTCCAAGATGGCACTCGATGATGTTGTTGATGGTGTATTCATAAAGAAAAATGTCGATGACGCTTATCAGCTCATTGAAGAAATAGCAAAAAACCAACATTTCTTAGCACACTCGGGATCCAATGATTCCATTGCATCTACTCAGACACAATTAGGTGGTGAAGATTTTTCTTTTAAGGTTGAATTTATTGTTCGGAAGGCAATCAGCAGACTATGACTCAACGAAGCCACCCCAACTGCCAATATGATAGTCAGATGCTGTGAAATATATGGTTCACCTTATCATATCTCTATACACTGTGAGTTATTAAAACAACAAGGTCATCAGCACCAAACAAATGCATTAGGCCTTATTCTAATACATTCAAACCCAGGTGGAAAAATAATCCAAAGTTCTTTTATAGAGACGACTATCAACAACTCAAGCTCCTACCTGGCAGAACACAGCCAATCAAAGAGCACAACTTCAGAACCACCCCTCCCCCCCCCCCCCCATTCTCTCGATCCACAACAAGATGCTGGAGATACATATAGCTCTATAAGCTACATCATTCTCAAGACAACCAAGAATCCTACTGGGACAACCAGAGCAGAACTCGAAGGAACAAGTCCATGCCGTGACACTGAGGAGTGGGAGAACAATTGAAGACATTAAAAGAACAAGAGCATAAGCTTTAGAACCAAAAGACAAGGAAACACCAAGGGAAAAAGAAGTACCTCAACTAGACGCTGAATCAAAATAGCAGAAAGAAGCTAAACGACTGAAAACTTTAGAAGCCCCTTCCAAAAGCCCTTGAAAGAAGCCGACAATATCAACAGTTTGACAAGTTCATTGAAATTCTAAAGAAGCTTTATATTAATGTAACCTTCGTTGAAGCCATCCAAGAGATGTCAACTTATGCCAAATTCCTTAAAGACATTGTATCAAAAAAGAGGAGAATTCAAGAAAATGAAACAATAGCACACTAATAGCTGAAGCCAGTGCCATTATTCAAAACAAATTGCGTCCGAAACTCAAGGACCAAGGAAGTTTCTCTATACCATGTGAAATTGGTAATAGAAGAATCCAAAGAGCTCTATGTGATCTAGGAGCTTCTGTAAGTGTCACCCTCTCTCATTATGTAGAAAACTTGAAATGGACGATATTAAGCCCACCAATATCTCTCCAATTAGCAGATCGATCCATCAAAATTCCTTATGGAATTTTAGAAGGCAATCAAACTCCTATTCTTTTGGGAAGACCCTTTCTAGCTACTGCGGGAGGAGTAATTGATGTCAAACAAGGTCGTCTGACTTTCCAAATAGGCGATGATATTTTGGAGTTTGGACTAAATCAGATTATCAATTGCCCAAACATGGAAGACTACCACTGATGCATGCAAAATATAACATATTTTAGTTTATTATTTTAATTAATTTTTCTATAATTTGATCATGGCGTGCATCATTTTAGGTGCTTTTAGTCATAATTCTTTTGCGTATTAATGCTTTGAATATTTTAACTAAGAAGCGATTTATATAATTTTAATAATATTTTGCAGAGAAGTCGAATTAATGTCAATTGAGGTAAGGGGTAAAACATAATGGGGGCGCCAAGTTCTTTATCATATCAGATGCTGTCCTTAAGGAGTAAAAAACCATTAAGATGTTATCATTAAGGAGTAAAAACCGAGAAGAGTTTCAAGTGCCACGGTTGAAGATTTATCATTACGGCCTGAAATCATTGGGGGACATAGGGATGAAGGAATTATCTTTACCCCCAAGATCTTATGGCTGAGAGGTATCACATCTAGGGCGTAAAATTGAGGCTATCACCTTGATTGAATAAATCTTACGTCAACATTCCTGGGGCTAAAGAAAAGCAACTTGATTTTTATGGGCGTAACTTGAAGTAACCCATGCATGGCCGAAGCTTATTGATCAACAATCGAATGTACGACATAATTTTGGGCGTAATGTTTGAAAGAATTTAGCATTTTAGTCGAGATTAGAAGAAGGGCGTAAAGATAAGACGAATTTATCATTTTGGGCATGATGATTAGAAGACGTTATCATTTTGGCCAAGATCCGAAGAGACCGTGATCAACTTTTATCTAGTGGGATTTAGATCCAATCGTACGATGAATCAACCGTGATCAGCATGAAGACTCATCTGCACCTATAAATAGAGGAGGGAGCCATCAATCCAACTCGTGCCTTGAAGTTTGGTTTTCTTCCACAGTGAGTCGTGAGCTCTATAGGCTTCGACTAAGAGAGAGAATTGTTCGAACGACATTCGAGGATCCTGCTTTATTCTTGGTGTAATTCTTTCAATTATTATTTTTATTTTGTTATTGTCTCTCTACAATTCTAGGATGAACTCCATATTTTTAATTATTTTATTTTAGGAGTTTATTATTGAAGGGAAATATTGTGAACCCTATTTCATTTTTGAGTTTCTTTTGATCAATTCTTAATTGTGTTTAATGCTTTTGATTTAATTATTTTAATTTTTGAGTTAAGTAATTACTAGTTTGTGGACTACTTGATTTCAATTTTTATTTAGTTAAATTAAATGATTTATTGTGAAATTAAAAATTGGCATAAGTCTAATAACTAGTGTGTGGAGAATTAGATCCGTGTGGCCTGTTAATCTATACTAGTTTTTGGAGTGATTAATAGTCTAGGATTTTCATATTAATGCATCTTAATTTTAATCTCATCTACATGAATACCAGTTTGTGGGACCTTAGTTTTGATTAAATTTAAGATAGTTTGATTTGCTTGATTAAATAATAGAATTACCAGTTTGTGGGCTGTGATTTTAATCTTGTAAATTAATAACTTAGGAAAACTCCTAATCCATCTTAAGAACTTTAACTTATCTTTTTTGGTTCAAATATTTATCCTTAATTTATTATCATCCTAAGACCTAACTTCAACACTATTATCTTATCTTATTATTATGTTATTTTTAGTATTTTATTTTATAATTATAAAAACCTATTTTCAAAACCTATGTTTCTTCTCTCTCATTAATTTATAAATTCAGGTATTGAATTAATAATATTTCTCGTGGGATCGACATTCTTTACTCATTTTTATTATATTACTTGAGCGAGTTGTACACTTGCTAGGGATTTTATTTTGTTACATCATTTTACGCAATAATCAATTCCAACCCGAGCGTGCAGATCCTCTAATCCAAAAAATTGCATCTATAATTCATATGCTTGAGAAGTCTCGTTGGGGGCTCAAGAATCATCATTTTAGACTAAGGAAGAAGCTTGACACTTAACTAGTCACATGTTGTCGGCATTGATGCAAGGCTTTGACAATATACAAGAGAGTCAACCTCTCAAGCTTGGGGAAGAACCAAGCTTGAAAAAACAACCCAAACCTGAACTGAAGAAGCTGCCCCAGAATCTTAGATATGAATTCCTAGGAGAAGACTTTACATATCCGGTTATTGTTAATGCAAATCTGGAACCAAACTAGCTCAAAATGCTACTCACCAAGCTAAAATCCTACAAGCATGTTATATGATATATGTTGGATGATATAAAAGGATTCAGCTCCTCCATTTGCATGCATCGTATCCCTATGGAAAAATATTTCAAACCATCTATTGAAGGACGGAGAAGACTCAACCCATCAATGAAAGAAGTCGTGAAGAAAGAAGTAATTAAACTTTTGGACGTAAAAATCATCTACTCCATCTCAGATAGTCAATGGGTAAGCCCTATGCAGGTCATGCCAAAGGAAAGTGGAATGACCGTGATAAAACTGACTCAAATATACTTGTGTGTAAAAATTATTTGTCCTTTCCCCTCATTTACTCCTCGAAGATGATGACAACCACCATTAAAACCACTGGTAGAAATGTGGTAGCGGCCATGACTTTGGTGTGAAGACTGAAGAGAATGAGAATGGCTAGAAATTGCAGAACCCTTACCTCGATACTATAGATTTTTGATTAATCACACGGTTGTGGGCTTTTTGGGTTGGATCACCCAATACAAATGCATTTTAATATCTAAATTAGTCAAATCTGTTGGAGGGAAACCATTTTAGTTAACCCGCCAAATCATTTAACACAAATTTGTCATACTTATTTATTACTCCTTTGAATAAGTTCAGTGATCATTAACAATGACATTAATAAATGGGCGTTATTTTCCACCTTTAACGACAGGAATTACTCTTTTAACAAAGATATTTTTTGCTCTTCGTTGTTGGTGTTTGTATTAACGGCAAAAAAAAAAATCGTCATTATTGAACAAATTAATGACCATTTTTTGTCCCATCTTTATACCTTGGTCATTAAACGTATTTTTCTTGTAGTGAATGTTTGTCTTTTATGATTGATTTGGAAGTTGAATTAATATGAACAAGAATCAAACTATCCAAATAAAAATTTAAACAAATAAGAGCTAAACCAAGATATCAAATAGCTCAAATGTACAAATGAAGGCTAATACCATGATGAGAAGATAAATGTATATAGATTAAGCATCATTACCAAAATATGAAGATTTCAGAGCTTATATGCACATGGATTAAGATGAATTCAGACAAAATTTTAGTATGACCACCTAGTGATCAAACTCCCCAAGCATAATATTTTTCTTGTCCTAAAGCAAAATATTCAGCGAATAAGAACAATGATTGAATTAAATAGTTGACAAATGAATTTAGATATAGCTGATTACAATCAAATGAGTGTTCCACCATGCTAACACTCCCTGCAATTGTTTTCCACTTGCCCATACTAGTTGAGGAATCATTAAGGATAAAGTAAATTGAAGCCATGAAAGAAATACTGACAATAACTAATTTGAGTTTCAAGAATTTTTAACTCTACTAAAAAGGTTGAATTGCCAATCTCCTGGTGAACAGATTTTTTTATTGCTTATAAATGATAAACCTGGCTTTTATTCATGATAATGCAAATAAATAGGTTCGAAACTTCATTTTTATTTAAGATGGCCAACAAGATAAAAATCCTGAATTTATTTAGGAGAGCTTCCTTTTTGGATTTAACTTTCTTTATTCATGCATGCATGTTATGCAAAATGCAACTTTTATTTTTTCTCATTTTCTTCGTTCTTTTCTTTCTTTTTGCAAGGAGATCAGCAGTTGAAACTCAAGTAAGGTTTAGATTCCTTAATCCAAAGAGTCAAGTTTTCCTTGTTAACATAGCCACAAAAGCCTTGATTCCATTCTAAACATCATCTAATTTTTGACAAACCCTTGAGTGTTCGCTAGTGTTAACCACAAAAAGATCAATTTTAGCTGAATTAAGTTCAAATGCATCTGAATGTGAGCTGATTGAAGGAAAAAGATTGAGCCAAATTAATGACCACTTGGTGTTGGAGTGTACTAGCTATTATACTGAAGGATTTATACTTAACAATGATGAACACGAATTATAACATGAGTTGAGTTGAACTACAATGATAACCTCATTATAGATAAGATATTAGCTTTAAAAATAAAACTAAAGCATGCTAATAGGGTTCAGAAAGTACCAAGTACTTCCCCCAAGCTTATCATCAGCACTATCGTCAGTAATGAATCATCGAAGCACGGGAGAGGGTTGGGTGGATGTTTAACTTTTGAATTGAGGGGCGGGCATGTCTTGCTTCACTTCTTGTTTTGGGTCCATCATTTTAGCATTTGATGTCAGTAGTGATTAAAAGAATGTAGTCTTGATCAACTCTTCTAGGTGTGGAATCAACTATGCAATCAATTGGATAATTAGGATAATTAGTTATCAATTGCATTTCAGTGAAAAATCAAAGTTGTGAGTTTAAGAGTACGTACTGTGCTAAATTTAGTTAAGTGGTAGATCAAGTTCCTCTTTGATTTATTCCTGCAAGAACAAAGAGAAATTAGTTATCATAGGCTTGGGTTGGCTCCCAAAAAGTGCCCTATTTTAATGTCTTAAGCTAGACATTGTTACAACTCAATCTCAGACGAATCGGCCTACGTGGATATCTTGGTTTCGTAGCGAGAATGGTCAAGGGTGGCGCGGGGATGTGATTCTCCAAGTTGAACTAGGGAATTCATGTGGACTTGATAGCTTGAGCACTTCCTTAATTGTGTTATCTACTATGGGGTTATACAATTTCAGCCTTTGACCATTGACTTTGAAAATATTTGAGTTTCCACATTTGATATCCATAACTCCAAAGGGATAAACTTTGTGAACGTAAAAGGTCCACACCATCTGGATTGTACTTTTATAGGAAATAATTTCAGTCTAGAATTGTACAATAGAACCAAGTCTCCTTCCTTGAATTTCTTTTTCAAAATTATGTTATCATGCCACCTCTTTGTTCTCTCTTTGTAAAATTTAGAATTGTGATAAGCATTGAGCCTAATTTCGTCTAATTCATCTAGCTGAAGTAGTCTCTTGTGTCCACAATATTTCATATCATAGTTTAGAACCTTGACAGCCCAGTATGCCTTGTGTTCAAGCTCAATTGGAAAATGATAGGTATTTCCATAAATCAACTTATAGGAGTACACCAATTGGAGAATTATAAGCTATCATATAAGCCAAAAGTGCATCATTCAATTTACTACACCAATCCTTTATAGACAATAAGGTAGTTTTCTCCAAAATTATTTTAATTTCCATATTTGAAATTTTAGCTCAGTCATTGTTTGTGGATGATAAGATGTTTAAACTTTGTACTTGACTCCATACTTGCTCAAGGTTTTCAAAACTCCTCTCAATAAAGTGGCTTCCTCCATCACCGATAACCACTCTTGGAATTCCAAATCTTGGGAAAATGATATCTCTGAACAATTTAATCACAATCTTAGAGAAAACAAAAACTGTTGGGATTGCTTCAATCCACTTGGACACATAATCATCAGCTAATAAGATTAACTTGTATCCAAACGAGCTACGAAAAGGTCCCATGTATTTAATTCCCCATACATAAAAAATTTCAACTTCTAGAATTCTATTTTGGGGCATTTCATTTCTTTTGGAAATTCTCCTTGCTCTTTGACATATATCACATTTCTTTACATAAACATGAGCATCTTTAATTAGGAAAGGCCAATAGAATCCTAATTGAAGTACCATGGCAGTTGTCTTTTAAGTAGCTCCGCGTCCTCCATAAGGTGAAGAGTGACATTGATGTAGAATGTCCTAGAATTCAGATTCTAGCACACATCTTCTAAACATTCCATCAGGGGACTTCTTGAATAGAAATGGATCATCCCAATGGTAATCCTTGATGTCATGAAAGAACCTTTTCTTTTGCTACTATGAGTAATTAGTTGGATTGATTCCACAAGCTAAATAGTTCACAATATCAGCATACCATGGAGCTTGATTAGCTAAGATGGCCATTAGAAAGTTATCTGGAAAAGAGTCATTAATAGGAATTGTGGGAGATTCAGAATCTCTTTCCAATCTGGACAAATGATCAGCTACTAAGTTTTCAATGCCTCTTTTGTCTCTGATCTCCACATGAAATTCCCGAAGTAATAGAATCCATCTTATGAATCTTGGCATTGATTCCTTATTGTTAATGAGATACCTCATAGCTTGATGATCAATGTATACAATAACTTTAGCTCAAACTAAATATGATCTGTATTTATCAAAAGGAAACACCACAGTCAATAGCTCCTTTTCAATAGTAGCATAGTTGACTTGAGCTTCATCAAGAGTCTTGCTAGCATAGCAAATAACATGATGCTTTTTATCTCTGGTTTGGCCTAGAATTGCCAATACTGATCAGATGCATCACACATCACTGATGATAAAGACCAATCTAGTGGTTGTACAATTGGTGCTGATGTTAGAGTTTGTTTGAGTTGATTGAAAGCTTTCAAACATTCTTCATCAAAATTGAATTCATAATATTTTGTCAACAATTTTGTGAGGGTCTAGCTATCATTGAGAAGTTCTTTATCAATCATTTATAGAATTTTGCATGGTCTAAGAAACTTCTCATTGCCTTGACATTTGTGGGTGGTGGTAGCTTCCCGCTTCAATCTTCACCTATACATTTCAATTACCATGAAAGAGACAATGTGTCCTAGTCACAACTCCTTCTTGAACCATAAAGTGGCATTTTTCTCAATTGAGAATCAGGTTGGATTTCTTGCATCTTTGAAATACCCTTGTCAAATTTTCTAAATAGTTTTCAGAAGAATCACCCTATACTAAAAAGTCATTCAGAAGAATACCCCCTGGATTGCTCACGAATTTGCTAACCACACTTAATGACGCGTGCAATATTAGGTCTAGTGCATACCATAGCATACATCAAGCCTCCAATTGCACTCACATATGGAACTTGAGACATGTACTCCTTTTCTTCATCGGACATAAGTTTAGTTGCAGAAAGGTGCGCATTTGAAGCTGATGGAGTACTTATGGTCTTCGTTGTAGACATATCGAATCTGGATAAAATCTTCTGAATGTAATTTTTCTGAGACAGGAAGTGTTTACCCTTTATTTGATCATGTAAATCTCCACGACTAATTTTTTTTTGTTGCACAAAGATCCTTCATATCGAATTCTGCACTAAGGAGCTTCTTAAAATTCTAAATGTCTTCTATGTTACTAGCAACAATCAACGTATCATCAACTTACAAGAGAAAATAGATGCTAGAATCATGCTCCACCTACTTGTGATAGATGCAACAATCATAGGAGCTCCTATTGAAATCTCTTACTGATCAAAAAGCTATTGAATCTCTTGTACCACTGTCTCGGTGATTTTTTAAAGCCATATAATGACCTTTTCAACCTACAGACTTGGTCTTCTTTATCCTCGAAACTCTTTGGCTGACTCATGAGGATGTCTTCTTCAAGTTCCCCATGTAGAAAAGCCATCTTCTCATCTAATTGCTCAAGCTCCAAATTCTAATGTGCTACAAGAGCAAGTAGCACCCGAATAGAAGTGTGTTTGACAACTGAAAAGAAGATCTCGGTGTACTCTAGTCCCTCTTTCTAACTATAGCCTTTAGCAACTGGACGTGCTTTAAATTTAATGCCTTTAGCTTTTGGACTTCCAACCTTCTTGAAAATTCACTTGCATCCAACGACCTTTTTATCTTTGGGTAACTCAACTAACTCCCAAGTCTAATTCTTGTGAAGAGACTCAAACTCTTCACTAATTGCCACAATCCAGTATTCAGATTCTACACATGTGATAGCATCCTTATAGTTCGATGGCTCCGGTGACAATGACCTCAAAGTCATAATGCTTAGGAGGACCTACTCGTCTGCGTGCACATCCAACAGCTAGATTTGTCGTTGTTTTCTTCTGCTTGCTCTTTAGGTTCTGGTTGTTCAACCTGATGAGATTCTTCTACCCCATTCTAAATTGGAGTTAATTCAAACTCCACCTATTTGTTGACACCCCATCTACTTAGTCAAGAACATCTGATTCCTGCATAAGCATAGACATTTCATAAAATAATATGTTTCTGCTGTGAATAACCTTGTGCTTTTAAGGAAACCCAATTCTGAAGCCTTTTACACCTGTACCATATCCCACAAAGATTCCTTCTTTGGCCCTTGGTTTCAGCTTTCCTTTGCTAACATGGTAATATGATGGACAATAAAAAACTTTCAGATTAGTATAATCAACATGATTTCCTGACCATACCTCAATTGGAGTCTTCAGATCGATCGTGGTTGTAGGACTCCGATTCACTAGGTATCATGTTATGCTAACAGTCTCAGCCCAAAATGACTTGTTCAGATCAGAATTAGAGAGCATGTACCATGCCCTCTCTAGAAGAGTTCTATTAATTCGTTCTACTACAGCGTATTTCTGACGATTGGATGTCTAACAATGCCTTCATCCTTCCAGACTTGATCAAATTTAGATGAACGGAACTCCAAGCTATTATCGGCATGAAAACATTTCACCTTTCTTGATGTCTGATTCTCCACTAGATCCTTCCACAATTTGAAGGCTTTTAATGTCTCGCAGTTGTGCTTCATCATGAATACCCATGTCATCCTTGAGTAATCATCTATCACATATAGGAAGTATCTAGAACCTCATAGAGATGGAACACGAGAGCGGCCCCAACTATCAGTGTGGATGTAATCGACTATTGCCTTCGTCTTAGCACGGCCTTGCTGAATTGATGTCGTTAGTGCTTACCGAAGATACAGTGCTTGCAGAATCTGATTTCAGATATCTTTTGACCATTTAGAAGATTGCACTTGCTAAGGATGTCTTTCTAACTCATATGTCCAAGTAGCATGTGCCACAACTTGAATGCTTTTAATTCTGATTTGGACTTTTGTTGGACTCCTCTCATGACTTCGACATAATCCTTGGTGATCGTGAGAACACCTCCAGCAGCATCCATTCGACATCCTTTGAATTGTAGAACTCCTAATGATATCAGATTTTTCTATAGTTGCAGAACATGACGGACCTATGTTAATGTCCTCGTCCAATTATCATGAGTTCTAATCTAAATTGAGCCGATTCCATCTATTTTATAGGTTGCAACATTGCCCATGATGATGTTTCCGCCATCAGTATTCTAATAAGTTGAGAACCATGGTTTGTGCGAAGTCATATGATAAGAGCACGCTAAATCTAGAACTCAACTTTCCTCCAAACATCTCTGATCAGACACCATGAGAGGCCAAATCTTCATCATCAGATTCGCTACTATGGTGTGCTACAGCAGCAATCGTGTCCTTCTTCTTCTTCTTGGGGCAATCATTATTCCAGTCACCGGATTCTTTGCAGTAGCAACATCCTTTGAATTGACGTTCTTCTTCTTCAATTTACCCCTCTTAGGGTTAGATGATGTCTCTTCTCTGCAATTGTTTCCAACCCTATGCCCTGAGTCTCCAAAGCCTTGCTAGACGTTCGTGAGTATGTAGACTCGATCTTACTTTTTACAGAGTAATTCTATCTCCTCCGATGATAATAGACGGACGAAATTTTCGTATGATAAAGGAAGAGACACCAACATAAGTAGGGCAGCATCTTCATCTTTTATCGTTACATCGATGCTTTTGATAGTGATATTGAGGGAGTGTACTGATAACTTGCTGATTTTGAGTCAAAATTTAGATTTTTCAATTTTTGATTTAACTCCGTAATTCACTCTCTACTGCAAGTATACAGGTCAATTGTAGTTACCCAAATGTCATATCCTCAGTGATTTGAAGCCCTAGACTCCCTAAAAACAATTTAGACTAGTCCTACTTAAAGTGGCAAAAACAAGAAATTTAAAGGGAAGTGAAACAGATTTTTAAAGAAAAACAAAATGATAACTATTTTTGGGTTTTTGAAAAGTTATCTAAACTGAATTACAAATGCTAGATTAGAGGCTCAAAGGGTTTAACTATCAATGAGGAAGGTTCTCCTAGGAGTTGGGGTTCATCCAACTTAATTATGGATGGAATGAAGCAAGTTATCAATACATTGTCAATTTAAAGTAAACTTGAAAGTGGGTTGTTATCACAGCAATATAAACCAGAACTAATTATCATATTCTCATATGATTGATTAGCTAAGTTGAATTAGAAAATGTCCTCACTGAAATCAAGTCAACATTAAGCTCAAAATTTAGTTCCTTGCTAAATTTTAGTAATTTAGTGAAATCTGAAATGACAACATTCAATTACACTTTGAAAATGAGGGAAATGCTTCACAGGGATGAAATTAATCCAATATTAGTGCAAATGCTTCTTAGTTTATCTCTGAACTACAAGAGGATTTTAAATTAGCCTCTCAGCTGTAAATTAAAATGAAATCCACATTTTCACTAATGAATTGGAAGAAATCAGCACCTAGCAAACATTGGAATTCAGCACATGTCTCTCATTAGAATTCAGATTTTCCATTGCTCTTTGGTTCATCTCTAAATAACAAAGCATCCCTAGGATTCACTTCTCAGTGATTTAATGGGATCAAGGGGTTTACAACAGCAAAATAGAATCTAAAGATTCAGGAAATCAGATTTTACAAATCAGAAATCAGCAAGTGAAATGTTTGCAATAATTCAGGGACTGAAACCTTAGAAACATCATTGCCTCTAGATTTATTTTTGAACAAGAATGAAACCATAAGAAACCTCTCAGTTATCAATTTAATTAGGGCCCCACAATGATGAAATCAGAAATCAAGAAACTCAGAATTCAGAAATTAAGAATTCAGGAAATCAGATTTCTAGTTAGGATTGAATCTAAAAACTTAGCATTAATTCTTGATTCATTTCTGAACAAAGAATAGATCAAATGACAACTTCTCAGTTGTAGATACAATTAGGATCTTACAATGACAGAATCAGATTCATATCAACACAGATATCAGAAATCAGGATTGAAATCGGTTCAGGAAATCAGACTTGTCTATATCCATCCACAATTAATCTGGACTACTACCCTATCCTAGGAGACATGGGGTTTAGCTCCTCATAATTACAGAATTAGATACACAATAGAATGAAGAATAGAAGAAAATCATCCTGGCTTGAGGGCTGATGACAGCAATCGGCTCTGCTTCAGCTCCTTCCAGCTCAAATCAGCTCCAATCAGCCCCCTTCCTTGCAATGGCCGGCCTCTCTTTTCTTCCCTAGGGGTTTCAACTTATTTATGACTTCCTTAAACCCTTAGATCAGCATCAAATTGTTCCATAGCCCCTGATCTGAGCCACCTGTCCAGGTCTTGAAATTCCAGCTACTGTGACAGCTTTTGGGCAGCAAAAAGTAGGTGGTCCCCCCCTCCTTTTTCTCCTTTGTGCAGCCCTTTTTCCCCTGCTAGATGGGCCAAAACAGCAAGCATCAATGTCTTCAAATAATATATAAATAAATAAGGATTAAAACAGCAAGTAATATCATCTCAATTATCAAATGGGATTTGGTGTTATGCAGAATTAAAATCCATAGTCGAAAATAATAGTTTTGAGGCCCGGAATGATAACTTTGCATATTTCATGAAAATTGTCCAAATTTTAGTGGTTCAAAGCATTAAAGGCATCAAAGGGATTAGGGTGGCAAGCGAATGAGGTTAGAAATCAAATGTGAATAAGATTTCATAGGAATGATAACTTGGGTGCCAAAAACAATAACTTGTTGCCATAAAAATGATAACTTGTCATAACTTTGGTTGTGGTTGTCCAAATGTGATGAAATCAGGGCAGCAATGAGTTAAGATAGTAATTTAATGATTGCCTAATTCCTTTGTGCAGAATTGATAGCTTTGTGTATCGAAATGATAGTTTTGTCCTTAAACGATAACTTGACACTAAAAAATGATAACTTATGAAATGGAGTGATAACCTTCCACAAATTGAAATATGGTCATCCAAATATGAATAATTCATGATGGCAAGGGATTTAGAGCAAAATAATGACTGGAAATCAGCTCAATTAAAGTAATGATAACTTTGCACATTGGAATGATAAGTTGCCCTAAAAATGATAACTTGGCATAGAATTGAAATATTTACGGATTTTAGCAATTCAAAACCTCTATGCACATGGAATTAGGTATAAAATGAGAAAGATCAACTAGTTATCACAATCCTTGCATTCCAAACATAATTGGCCAAAAGTTAGCAATTTGAGGGCTCCATATGGGTGAAATGCATCTAAAATGGGATAAAAACCTATTGTGATCAGCTAGTGATCAAACTCCCCTAAGCTTAACCTTTTGCTTGTCCTCAAGCAAAACATTCAGAAATTAAGGACAAACTTGAATTAATAGTCCACAAATGAATTAAAAATCAGCTGAATTAAGTCCAATGGGTTCCCCACTTTGCCAACACTCCATCCCATTCTTTCCACTTCCCAAATTGGAGCTAAGGAGTTACAAAGGTTAAAGCAAATTTAAGCCATGAAAGAAGTACTAACATTAACTGATTTGGATTTCAAGGATTGTCAACTTTACTAAAAAGTTTGAAACATCAATCTCTTCATGAACAGATTTTCACTGCTTAAACATGTTTAACATCTGACTTTTATTCATGAAAATGCAAGTAAACAGGTCAAGACCTGATTTTTATTCATGCTAGTCACAGGATAAAAATCCTGGTTTTATTCAGGAGAGGTTCCTTTTTGGAATTTCACTCTCTTTATTCATGCATACAATGTAATGCAAAATGCAACTTTTCCCTTTTCCTTTTTCCTTTTTCCATTTTTTTTTCTTTTTCTTTTTTGTTCATGAAGTGAGCAAAGGTTCAAACTCAAGTATAGTTTAGATCCTTAAATGCAAATAGTCAAGGTTTCCTATTTAACATGGTAGCAAGAGCCTTGACCCCTTTCTAGACATCTTCTACTTTTCATTTAATTCATAAATGTCAGCTAGTGTTACCCACAAAAAGAAATTTTTTTCAGCTGAAAATTAATTCAAATGCATCTGAATTGATAATGTCAATTAAAGTAACAAGACGATTGGCCCAGTTGGCCACTTGATATTGGAGTGTACCAACTGTCATAATGAAGTATTTTACCCATTTTAGAGTTAGAATGAATGCAAGAATTGAATTGAACTCGAATAGTGATAACTAGTGATAACCGGGTGGAAATAATGATAACTTGGTCAAAATCGTGATAACCTGGTAATAAATGATATATGGACATTAAAATAGATTACAAACATGGTGTAAAGTTTAGAAAAGCACCAAGTTTCCTCCCCCAAGCTTATTCTCAGCACTGCCCACAGTGGTGAAAACATAGGCAAGGGAGAGGGTAGGGAGGGTATCAAATTCATGGAATTGGGCACTTGATCTCTTCCCATGGTTCTTGCATTTCAACCAGAGGCTTTGGGTGGTCCATTCTTCATGAACTAATCCTGCAGAGAAATTAAGGATATCAATGAAATCTGCAATATCAGATTTTTGGGATGCACAATTCAATGAAATGCATTGAAATTCACTGAAATTCAGTAATATCGGATATGGATAACTGATATGAATGATAATTCAGATGTCAATATGATAATTGCTGCATGAAGG
Organism: Pontederia crassipes; assembly: GCA_030549335.1. NCBI lineage: Eukaryota > Viridiplantae > Streptophyta > Magnoliopsida > Commelinales > Pontederiaceae > Pontederia > Pontederia crassipes. The sequence continues at coordinate 8,595,210 of JAUKPH010000020.1, read as the reverse complement.
AAAAGATAATATCAGTTATCATTGAGATTTTAGTGAGGGGAATTAAAAGTGAGGGTAGAGATACTCCCTAATTGCCAATTTGTGGATTGATCTGATTTCTCCCTGATTTATTCATGCAAAATAGAAAGATTATGTGTAAAATGGCTTGGGTTACATACCAAGAAATGCCCTACTTTAGTGTCTTAGGCCAAACATTGTTTCACTTCTTCATGTCAAGGAGGTTTAAATAGTATGATATGATCAAGTAGAGATCTCAATCTATGGACAGCTTTACTAATCAAGTATGGATCTCTTAATTTGTCAATGATTGATCATTGTTTTTCAGTTTGATTCCCTCCTCCATTGTATCAGAAATATACTAACTTCTCATCTATGACATATGAATCTCTTGGATCACCATCTTGTTTAAGCAGCCATTTCTTCAATGGCCTATTAAAATGCATCATTGTTGGAAGATCTTTGAGCTCTTGGTTCCATCTTTCAGTAGGCAAACAATGATCTTCCTTCATTGAATGTTCCATTCCTTCTACAAATTTGAATTTTGCCACAGCCTCCTCTATTTGGAAAGAAATTTCTTTTGCTTTTGTATCCTCCTTGGCCATTGCAGTCTCATCATGTGGCTTTACAGTAATAACCTATTGCCCGATGGAAAATGAGATGGGTGAGACTTTGAAACTTTGAATGACTTCAAATGAATTAGTGCTTGCTTCAAGTTCAGGACACTTCTTCTCTTTTGATGTTTCTTCATCTTTGACCCTAAGATGTTGACATTCTTCAACTGATCCATGATGGTTTGTGGAGCAAATTGCTTCAAATGAAACTTTTGGACAGTTGGGTGCAGGAAGTAACTCATCTTTAGGGATAGACAATAAATGAATTGAGTTGCAGCCCTCATCACAAAGGAGTGTATTGATAGTTTCTCCAAAGAATCAAAATCAGAGTCTTCTAGAATTAATTCTTCATTGGATGGGAACCTGATGAGTGAATCTTCAATGTGATTCATTGCTGGTATCATTGGAGTAGCTTTTTCAATAACTTCAGCAACTTCATCTTATTTCTTGGTTTGTTCTATAAGTGTGATAGACTCCTTTTCAACTTCAGCTTCCATGACTACTTCTTTTTCTTCATTCATCTCTTTCTCAATTCCCATCTTCATTTCCTGAATTTCTTCTTCCAGAAGGGCAGATTGGGTTTGTGGGGTTTCTTGACTGGACTGCAAACAAAGCTTGGCCTCCAAGGCTTGATATCCAGCTCCAAGAACATCTATTTTCATACATATTTTTTTCAAGGCTTCAGTTTGCTTGTCCTGCCACCTCATGAAGTCCTCCAACATAATCTCCATTTGATTAAGTGATTGCTGATTTTCTGAAATATCCATGGTTGCAACTTGAAATTCGGACACTTGACCTTGATTGTGATGGTAATACAAATGATTTTGTGAGTCATAAACATAAGGATTGCTGCTTGAGAAGTCTTGCTTAGGATTCCAGTAATTTGAAACATAATGACTACTAGTTAAGAAGTCTTCCTCTTGATTCCAGAAATTTGAACTTTCATGACCATGTGAGGCATACATGTAAGCATTAGAGGGCTGTTGAAATTGTGATGATCCTTGATTGTAATGAACTTGTGAAGGTTCCCCAACATGAAAACCATATTTCTGAAGAGTTTCACTTAATTGATAGTAGTCATGGGGCCAAGTTTGCCATCTCATATCCATCTTTTCTTCTTTCTCTCTCAAAAGTCAAATTCATAATTTTTTGCAATTGTTGGGTGAATAACAATCCCTAAGTGTCCTAGGAGCAGCCATGTTTTGATTGGTAGCCTCCTCCTAAAAAATTCTTCTCCTAGCCTCTTCTCTTTGCAATCTCCTTCTCCTATTGAATCTTCTTTCAGTTCAGGATCAGATAGGTAGAGGTCTCTTCGAAGCTCCAAATCCTGCATAAATTGAAATCAAAAGTATCAAATTCAGAAAAAAAATAAATCTATAAAGAATTGAAAAAAATTCAGAATGATAACTTGCAAAAACTGAAAATTGGGCTAATAAATGGACTGAAAACTAGTCTAAAACTAATCTAAACTATCTAAGTTAATCTAATTGGCCTCAAATCCCCGGCAACGATGCCAAAAACTTGATAGTGATATGTACTAATCAAGCTAAAGTAAATTATCTATAAACATGCATTTAATCTATACTACTACCCTATCCTAGGAGACATGGGGTTTAGCTCCTCGTAATTACAGAATTAGATACACAATAGAATGAAGAATAGAAGCAAATCATCCTGGCTTGAGGGCTGATGACAGCAAACGGCTCTGCTTCTGCTCCTTCCAGCTCAAATCAGCTCCAATGAGCCCCCTTCCTTGCAATGGCCGGCCTCACTTTTCTTCCCTAGGATTTCCAACTTATATATGACTTCCTTAAACCCTTAGATCAGCATCAAATTGTTCCATAGCCCCTGATGTGAGCCACCTGTCCAGGTCTTGAAATTCCAGCTGCTGTGACAGCTTTTGGGCAGCAAAAAGTAGGTGGTCCCCCCCTCCTTTTTCTCCTTAGTGCAGCCCTATTTCCCCTGCTAGAAGGGCCAAAACAGCAAGCATCAAAGTCTTCTAATAAGATATAAACAAATAAGGATTAAAACAGCAAGTAATATCAACTCAATTATCAAATGGGGTTTGGTGTTATGCATAATTAAAATCCATAGTCAAAAATAATAGTTTTTAGGCCCGGAATGATAACTTTGCATATTTAATGAAAATTGTCCAAATTTTAGTGGTTCAAAGCATTAAAGGCATCAAAGGGATTAGGGTGGCAAGTGAAGGAGGTCAGAAATCAAATGTGAATAAGATTTCATAGGAATGATAACTAAGGTGCCAAAAATAATAACTTGTTGCCATAAAAATGATAACTTGTCATAACTTTAGTTGTGGTTGTCCAAATGTGATGAAATCAGGGCAGCAATGAGTTAAGACAGTAATTTAATGATTGCCTAATGCCTTTGTGCAGAATTGATAGCTTTGCATATCGAAATGATAGTTTTGTCCTTAAACGATAACTTGACACTAAAAAATGATAACTTATGAAATGGAGTGATAACCTTCCACAAATTGAAATATGGTCATCCAAATATGAATAATTCATGATGGCAAGGGATTTAGAGCAAAATAATGACTGGAAATCAGCTCAATTAAAGTAATGATAACTTTGCACATTGGAATGATAAGTTGCCCTAAAAATGATAACTTGGCATAGAATTAAAATATTTATGGATTTTAGCAATTCAAAACCTCTATGCACATGGAATTAGGTATAAAATGAGAAAGATCAACTAGTTATCACAATCCTTGCATTCCAAACATAATTGGCCAAAAGTTAGCAATTTGAAGGCTCCATATGGGTGAAATGCATCTAAAATGGGATAAAAACCTATTGTGATCAGCTAGTGATCAAACTCCCCCAAGCTTAGCCTTTTGCTTGTCCTCAAGCAAAACATTCAGAAATTAAGGACAAACTTGAATTAACAGTCCACAAATGAATTAAAAATCAGCTGAATTAAGTCCAATGAGTTCCCCACTTTGCCAACACTCCATCCCATTCTTTCCACTTCCCAAATTGGAGCTAAGGAGTTACAAAGGTAAAAGCAAATTTAAGCCATGAAAGAAGTACTAACATTAACTGATTTGGATTTCAAGGATTGTCAACTTTACTAAAAAGTTTGAAACATCAATCTCTTCATGAACAGATTTTCACTGCTTAAACATGTTTAACATCTGACTTTTATTCATGAAAATGCAAGTAAACAGGTCAAGACCTGATTTTTATTCATGCTGGTCACAGGATAAAAATCCTGGTTTTATTCAGGAGAGGTTCCTTTTTGGAATTTCACTCTCTTTATTCATGCATACAATGTAATGCAAAATGCAACTTTTCCCTTTTCCTTTTTCCAATTTTTTTTCTTTTTCTTTTTTGTTCATGAAGTGAGCAATGGTTCAAACTCAAGTATAGTTTAGATCCTTAAATGCAAATAGTCAAGGTTTCCTATTTAACATGGTAGCAAGAGCCTTGACCCCTTTCTAGACATCTTCTACTTTTCATTTAATTCATAAATGTCAGCTAGTGTTACCCACAAAAAGAAATTTTTTTCAGCTGAAAATTAATTCAAATGCATCTGAATTGATAATGTCAATTAAAGTAACAAGACGATTGGCCCAGTTGGCCACTTGATATTGGAGTGTACCAACTGTCATAATGAAGTATTTTACCCATTTTAGAGTTAGAATGAATGCAAGAATTGAATTGAACTCGAATAGTGATAACTAGTGATAACCGGGTGGAAATAATGATAACTTGGTCAAAATCGTGATAACCTGGTAATAAATGATATATGGACATTAAAATAGATTACAAACATGGTGTAAAGTTTAGAAAAGCACCAAGTTTCCTCCCCCAAGCTTATTCTCAGCACTGCCCACAGTGGTGAAAACATAGGCAAGGGAGAGGGTAGGGAGGGTATCAAATTCATGGAATTGGGCACTTGATCTCTTCCCATGGTTCTTGCATTTCAACCAGAGGCTTTGGGTGGTCCATTCTTCATGAACTAATCCTGCAGAGAAATTAAGGATATCAATGAAATCTGCAATATCAGATTTTTGGGATGCACAATTCAATGAAATGCATTGAAATTCACTGAAATTCAGTAATATCGGATATGGATAACTGATATGAATGATAATTCAGATGTCAATATGATAATTGCTGCATGAAGGAAAAGATAATATCAGTTATCATTGAGATTTTAGTGAGGGGAATTAAAAGTGAGGGTAGAGATACTCCCTAATTGCCAATTTGTGGATTGATCTGATTTCTCCCTGATTTATTCATGCAAAATAGAAAGATTATGTGTAAAATGGCTTGGGTTACCTACCAAGAAATGCCCTACTTTAGTGTCTTAGGCCAAACATTGTTTCACTTCTTCATGTCAAGGAGGTTTAAATAGTATGATATGATCAAGTAGAGATCTCAATCTATGGACAGCTTTACTAATCAAGTATGGATCTCTTAATTTGTCAATGATTGATCATTGTTTTTCAGTTTGATTCCCTCCTCCATTGTATCAGAAATATACTAACTTCTCATCTATGACATATGAATCTCTTGGATCACCATCTTGTTTAAGCAGCCATTTCTTCAATGGCCTATTAAAATGCATCATTGTTGGAAGATCTTTGAGCTCTTGGTTCCATCTTTCAGTAGGCAAACAATGATCTTCCTTCATTGAATGTTCCATTCCTTCTACAAATTTGAATTTTGCCACAGCCTCCTCTATTTGGAAAGAAATTTCTTTTGCTTTTGTATCCTCCTTGGCCATTGCAGTCTCATCATGTGGCTTTACAGTAATAACCTATTGCCCGATGGAAAATGAGATGGGTGAGACTTTGAAACTTTGAATGACTTCAAATGAATTAGTGCTTGCTTCAAGTTCAGGACACTTCTTCTCTTTTGATGTTTCTTCATCTTTGACCCTAAGATGTTGACATTCTTCAACTGATCCATGATGGTTTGTGGAGCAAATTGCTTCAAATGAAACTTTTGGACAGTTGGGTGCAGGAAGTAACTCATCTTTAGGGATAGACAATAAATGAATTGAGTTGCAGCCCTCATCACAAAGGAGTGTATTGATAGTTTCTCCAAAGAATCAAAATCAGAGTCTTCTAGAATTAATTCTTCATTGGATGGGAACCTGATGAGTGAATCTTCAATGTGATTCATTGCTGGTATCATTGGAGTAGCTTTTTCAATAACTTCAGCAACTTCATCTTATTTCTTGGTTTGTTCTATAAGTGTGATAGACTCCTTTTCAACTTCAGCTTCCATGACTACTTCTTTTTCTTCATTCATCTCTTTCTCAATTCCCATCTTCATTTCCTGAATTTCTTCTTCCAGAAGGGCAGATTGGGTTTGTGGGGTTTCTTGACTGGACTGCAAACAAAGCTTGGCCTCCAAGGCTTGATATCCAGCTCCAAGAACATCTATTTTCATACATATTTTTTTCAAGGCTTCAGTTTGCTTGTCCTGCCACCTCATGAAGTCCTCCAACATAATCTCCATTTGATTAAGTGATTGCTGATTTTCTGAAATATCCATGGTTGCAACTTGAAATTCGGACACTTGACCTTGATTGTGATGGTAATACAAATGATTTTGTGAGTCATAAACATAAGGATTGCTGCTTGAGAAGTCTTGCTTAGGATTCCAGTAATTTGAAACATAATGACTACTAGTTAAGAAGTCTTCCTCTTGATTCCAGAAATTTGAACTTTCATGACCATGTGAGGCATACATGTAAGCATTAGAGGGCTGTTGAAATTGTGATGATCCTTGATTGTAATGAACTTGTGAAGGTTCCCCAACATGAAAACCATATTTCTGAAGAGTTTCACTTAATTGATAGTAGTCATGGGGCCAAGTTTGCCATCTCATATCCATCTTTTCTTCTTTCTCTCTCAAAAGTCAAATTCATAATTTTTTGCAATTGTTGGGTGAATAACAATCCCTAAGTGTCCTAGGAGCAGCCATGTTTTGATTGGTAGCCTCCTCCTAAAAAATTCTTCTCCTAGCCTCTTCTCTTTGCAATCTCCTTCTCCTATTGAATCTTCTTTCAGCTCAGGATCAGATAGGTAGAGGTCTCTTCGAAGCTCCAAATCCTGCATAAATTGAAATCAAAAGTATCAAATTCAGAAAAAAAATAAATCTATAAAGAATTGAAAAAAATTCAGAATGATAACTTGCAAAAACTGAAAATTGGGCTAATAAATGGACTGAAAACTAGTCTAAAACTAATCTAAACTATCTAAGTTAATCTAATTGGCCTCAAATCCCCGGCAACGATGCCAAAAACTTGATAGTGATATGTACTAATCAAGCTAAAGTAAATTATCTATAAACATGCATTTAATCTATACTACTACCCTGTCCTAGGAGGTTTAGCTCCTCGTAATTACAGAATTAGATACACAATAGAATGAAGAATAGAAGCAAATCATCCTGGCTTGAGGGCTGATGACAGCAATCGGCTCTGCTTCTGCTCCTTCCAGCTCAAATCAGCTCCAATGAGCCCCCTTCCTTGCAATGGCCGGCCTCACTTTTCTTCCCTAGGATTTCCAACTTATATATGACTTCCTTAAACCCTTAGATCAGCATCAAATTGTTCCATAGCCCCTGATGTGAGCCACCTGTCCAGGTCTTGAAATTCCAGCTGCTGTGACAGCTTTTGGGCAGCAAAAAGTAGGTGGTCCCCCCCTCCTTTTTCTCCTTAGTGCAGCCCTATTTCCCCTGCTAAAAGGGCCAAAACAGCAAGCATCAAAGTCTTCTAATAAGATATAAACAAATAAGGATTAAAACAGCAAGTAATATCAACTCAATTATCAAATGGGGTTTGGTGTTATGCATAATTAAAATCCATAGTAAAAAATAATAGTTTTTAGGCCCGGAATGATAACTTTGCATATTTAATGAAAATTGTCCAAATTTTAGTGGTTCAAAGCATTAAAGGCATCAAAGGGATTAGGGTGGCAAGTGAAGGAGGTCAGAAATCAAATGTGAATAAGATTTCATAGGAATGATAACTAAGATGCCAAAAATAATAACTTGTTGCCATAAAAATGATAACTTGTCATAACTTTAGTTGTGGTTGTCCAAATGTGATGAAATCAGGGCAGCAATGAGTTAAGACAGTAATTTAATGATTGCCTAATGCTTTTGTGCAGAATTGATAGCTTTGCATATCGAAATGTTAGTTTTGTCCTTAAACGATAACTTGACACTAAAAAATGATAACTTATGAAATGGAGTGATAACCTTCCACAAATTGAAATATGGTCATCCAAATATGAATAATTCATGATGGCAAGAGATTTAGAGCAAAATAATCACTGGAAATCAGCTTAACTAAAGTAATGATAACTTCGCACATTGGAATGATAAGTTGCCCTAAAAATGATAACTTGGCATAGAATTGAAATATTTATGGATTTTAGCAATTCAAAACCTTTATGCACATGGAATTAGGTATAAAATGAGAAAGATCAACTAGTTATCACAATCCTTGCATTCCAAACATAATTGGCCAAAAGTTAGCAATTTGAAGGCTCCATATGGGTGAAATGCATCTAAAATGGGATAAAAACCTATTGTGATCAGCTAGTGATCAAACTCCCCCAAGCTTAGCCTTTTGCTTGGCCTCAAGCAAAACATTCAGAAATTAAGGACAAACTTTAATTAACAGTCCACAAATGAATTAAAAATCAGCTGAATTAAGTTCAATGAGTTCCCCACTTTGCCAACACTCCATCCCATTCTTTCCACTTCCCAAATTCTAGCTAAGGAGTTACAAAGGTTAAAGCAAATTTAAGCCATGAAAAAAGTACTAACATTAACTGATTGGGATTTGAATGATTGTCAACTTTACTAAAAAGTTTGAAACATCAATCTCTTCATGAACAGATTTTCATTGCTTAAACAGGTTTAACACCTGACTTTTATTCATGAAAATGCAAGTTAACATGTCAACACCTGATTTTTATTCATGCTGGTCACAGGATAAAAACCTAGTTTTATTGAGGAGAGGTTTCTTTTTAGAATTTCACTCTCTTTATTCATGCTTACAATGTAATGTAAAATGCAACTTTTCCCTTTTCCTTTTTCCATTTTTTTTTTCTTTTTCTTTTTTGTTCATGAAGTGAGCAATGGTTCAAACTCAAGTATAGTTTAGATCCTTAAATGCAAATAGTCATGGTTTCCTATTTAACATGGTAGCAAGAGCCTTGACCCATTTCTAAACATCTTCTACTTTCCATTTAATCCATAAATGTCAGCTAGTGTTACCCACAAAAATGATAACTTATGAAATGGAGTGATAACCTTGCACAAATTGAAATATGGTCATCCAAATATGAATAATTCATGATGGCAAGGGATTTAGAGCAAAATAATCACTGGAAATCAGCTCAATTAAAATAATGATAACTTTGCACATTGGAATGATAACTTGCCCTAAAAATGATAACTTGGCATAGAATTAAAATATTTATGGATTTTAGCAACTCAAAACCTCTATGCACGTGGAATTAGGTATAAAACGAGAAAGATCATCTAGTTATCATAATCCTTGCATTCCAAACATAATTGACCAAAAGTTGGGCAATTTGAGGGCTCGATATGGGTGAAATGCATCTAAAATGGGATTAAAACCCATTATGATCAGCTTCGTATTTCATCAACAGAGTGTTCTTTCCGAGGGGTACCTTCTTGCATGCGGTGGGCGAACAGATGTTGCTTCAACAACAACTTATTTGTGAGACACTTGGTCATGTAGAGACTCTCAAGTTTGCACCACAAACCAGGCACCGTTTCTTCATCGGCGACTTCAATAATCACCTCGTACGCGAGGCACAACAGAGTCATAGAGTGTATCTTCTGCTCATGTGCTACAAAATTTATGAGGTTGGTCTCTTTTTCCTTGCCCATCGAGTCTTCCTCCTTTGATTTATTTTTGGACATGTTCGTGAGCGGCGCCCAAACTCCTTTTTATTTCAGAAGTGCCCTCATCTTGATCTGCTAGAGAATGAAACTATTATGCCCTATGAATTTCTTGATCTTCATGTTGTGCGATGTCATCTCTACGTCTATTGGAGGATTGACGATGAAGCCTCGCTCTGATACTAGTTTGTTAGGATTTTTGCACGAGAGAAATTATGCACCGCAATAAAATCTAAGAAATTTTATTAGAGGGGGACAAGACAAGATTACAATTCAGATTGCTTTCTACCCAGACCCCTAGATAAAATCTAAGAAATTTAAGATGGTGCATAATTTTATTACATGGGGACAAGAGAAGATTACAATTTAGATTGCTTTCTGCCCAGACCCCTAGTGAGTTTACATAGGATTCTCTTTACATATGATAGAAATTTCATACCGATTGGGACTCTTAATTAGTCCCTTTACAGCGAGACCCCGTAGTATGAGGGCACCTTTTACTTTGGTGTGTCTTGGGCGACATAAAAAAAAGAAATGGAAGAGCATTAGTTGAACCCCTTTCTTTCCCTTCTTCACTGCATCGACAGTTCATGAAATGGAAGGACAGGGGAGATTAAGGGACAACGTGATCACCTTAAAAACCCTTCATCCCCCCTCTCTCTCTCGATTTTTCCTCTCCATTCACTCATCTTTGCCTTTCTTCCACCATCATGCACAGCCAGAAGAGGAAGGAGACACTCCGATAAGTTCATCCGACGTGGACAGTGTAAGCGACGGAGGAGGAGCATGACGCGGCCGGAGCTGAAACACGGAAGAAAGACTCCGAAAAATGCAAGCTTAAAGGTGTGTGTTTTAGGATCTTCTTCATAGATTAGTTGTTGGACGAAGTATGCATGACTTTAGATATAAATAAATGTAGAATCTATATTAAAAAGAATAGAATTCGTGTGATGTGATCTTATGAAGTTCAGAACCTATTCGCCACTGATTTCATTCTTATTCGACCTTATCATGTCTACCAAAATGCATATATGTTTAGGAATGTATGATTTCATGTTACAAATGATTCATTTATGTAGTCAATAATTACCAGTTACTTATAGCTTGTATGGTTACGCGATGCATTATTTCATGTATTTAGAATATAAATCTCTATTGCATGTTATCCGCAATCTCGGAAACATGAGTCGTTGTTTCGGCATGACAGAATCCAGCCCGGTTTCATTCAATCCCGGCCCGGGTTATGTCCAGTCTGGACCGAGTTCCACCGAACTCAGCCCGGGTCTGCCATTGCTACGAACTTGGAAGTTTTGCATCTAGTACGAGCAGGCCCGAGTTTACTGATGACCCAACCTCGGTTCGTCCTGAGGAAGATACTTGGGCGAGATGATCATCTCGACCCGATCGTGTCCTGACTTGGCCCGGATATAATCCGCACCCGGCCCAGGTTGTACTAAAAATTTTTTTCGAGATGAACTCAGCCAGAACTTGGCTTGGGTTCTACCTATACTCGGCCCGGGTTCTACCAGAATGATGATTTCATGATTTTTGACCCTTGATTTAAGTACTTGGACTCCTAATCCATTTGTAATGTAAATCATGCTCATTGATATATGTATTTACTCTTCATGACTATACTTATGGAACCAATTGATTTGTTATGCTATGATGATTTTGTTCTTGAATCCAAACATTGATAAAGAATGACTATGACCCTTAATGAGATGAATGAAGAATGAATACAGAATGGTCGACCACTCGCTTTTTGGTCGACCAAAGAACATTGATAAATGGGCATCCGCTTCGTTTTGGACGATCGTTGAATGGGCTTGAAGCGGACAACTGATGCACAAAAAATCATGCATAGTTTAGGCTATTTAATTTGCATATTAGCAGCTTGACGTGGTTAAGAAGAAAAAGAATTTATTTATTTTTTAAAAATTTCTTTAAAATTTTATTTCTACCTAAATTTGGATAACTTCATTGCAGGAAATTAAAACAAGAAGAAAATGTCCGAAAACCATGTACAAAGAAGCAAAAAATGCTCTGGAACGGCGATGCTACCTAATGGAACGGCCGTGCCTATCTAGCAAGTAATGTGCCAGAGTGATGTCACGATCGTGCTTCCTAGAAGTTACCAACAACTCTGTCACGACCGTGATGACGTGATATCACGGTCGTGCATATGTGCTAGAAGACAATCATTCCATCATGGCCATGAAGGATACTGTCACGGCTGTGACGGCAGACGGTTGGAGGGTTATGGGGCAAATTTTATCCACTTTTCGGATAAAATTTTTATTTCTTTCCTTGGGGGACGAGAAAACCTAAAAAAGGAGGTAGAAGAGGACCTGGAAAACCATCTCTAGAGCATAGATTTGCACCTACAAAGAGGAGAAGAGCAAGAACAATAGCGAAGCTCTGCTGGAAACTCGAGAGAGCATGTTCACAGCGACTGCCAGAGTTCTTTGTTTTCTTTTCACAATCATTTACATTAGATTTGATGTTATTATTCTCAGATTTATTCCTTTATTAGAGTCATTCTTGTTTAACCTTATTTATGTTTTTGAGTCTTTCTTAATATTAGTTTATTGAATCTTTAATAGAATTGCAATTTCATGTTTAATGCTTTCCTTTGATTGCATGATTTATGATTTGATTCCTATATGAGAAGAAGTGATTATTTTCATAATAGTTTCTAGGATTGATCTTATTTATTGCATGTCACAATTAGGGAAATCGAAAGAGACCTAATTTGTGTAGTTATTAAGGTGACTTGAGAAAGCCCTTAATATTAATTCTACTTTAATGCATCTTATGATTAATTAGGCAAATTAAAAACTGAAAGGATTAATTTATTCTAGTTATTCATAAGATAGTAGTTAAAGGCTGAAACATTGTTTTACTAATTTTGGGAATTCACTTTGTTATTGTTTCAACTAATTCTAAGTTGAAAAAATTCATTACATTTTAATGGTGATAATTAGGTGCCTTAATCATCAAATCATTATTTCTCCAGGTGATCATTTGCTTTGGTTTAATTATTTTCTTTTTACTCACATCTGAAATCATATAATTTCTTAATTTCTCAATTAACAAGGTTAAAATAAAATCTAAGTTATTAATCATCCTTGTGGGAACGATAACTCTACTCATTCACTTTATTACTTGAGCGACTAGTGCACTTTCTAGCGTTTGCTATCAATTTTACACACATCAAGTTTTTGGCGTCGTTGCGGGGAATAGTATTTAAAAACTTTTATTTTTATTTTACTTGTTATTTGAGAGCTTTTATTTTTCTATTAAATTCCACGTAGATTCTTATTAATTCACATACTCACATTTTCTTTAATTTGTGTGACCATGAGATATCTTTATGAGATAGTTAGAATGACAACAAAACCAAAGACTATGGGAGATTATTATTTAGAAGAACCAACAAATATGCTTGAGGATCATGAAGCACAATTATCACAAATTGCAAATAACAGTATCCCACTCATTCCCATGGTACAAGGAAATTCTACAATTGAAGACACGATGTTAAAGTTTATGAAGTTGTTGGGACAAGTAGAGCAATTGGAGGCTAAGATCCAAATGAAAAATGATGTTCCTCCATCCACCCATTCAGAGTCAAATTTCAACATCGAAGAAAAGTTGTGACAATTGATTGTAGTTATAGAGAAAAGATTTACACTACAAGATCAACTCATCAGCAATCTATAATCACAATTGGCACAATTGAAGGATCAACAACCAATTATTATTTCTTCTCCTCTTCAATTCCCAAATGTTAAGTTTGACATTATGGAGGCCAAATTTAAAGCATCGGAGGAGAAAGTTGAAGAGTTAGCCTCTGAAATTACTTATACCATGAGGGATACTATTGGGGACAACACTATACCCATTATATGTCCATGTCACTTGAAATATTTTAATCTAGGAAGAGGACAATTGAGGAAGGACTATTATCAAAAGACATTCACTACTCAATGGAGGGTTAAAGAGACAAGTGAATATACTATGGAAGATGGACAAGTGTGAAGAAGAAATCCGTCTCCAGAAAAGCCCAACAACCATCCCACCATTACCTCCAAATCATTCATTGGTAGAAGGGAACACACCATCATCACATCAGTCATCACAAAATTTGATGCATTAGAAGCCCAAGGATCAAGCTCCACAAGAAGATCGAGGTAATTCTTTCAAAGTGGTGGGACAATGCTTCAAGAACTACATTAGAGGTAAGATGGAAAAAGGTCACTTCGAATCCCTTACAGATACTCAAGGTAACAAAAGGGTAAAAGTCAAGTTAATGACTATAACTTAGAACTACTCCTAAACCTATCCCCTTAGTTTTGAGCATTGCGATTAATTTAGTTAAGTATTTGCATAAATTTCCTTCGAATTTTGAGTAGACTTTCTCCTTAGTTTTCATTTACTAGCATTAGTATTGGATTTTTTTTCTTTACCTTAGATTAGTTAAATATAATTTATTTTTAATTTTCTTTCCATAGCATATTTCTCCCGGGAAGTTACGGTCATGGTCGTGCCTCTGTAAGGGAACGATAGTGTCAAGGTATGCGAAGCAACGTCGCCGTCATGGCAGTGCGTATCCATGGAACGGTCGTGCCCGATCTGTGCGCATTCCCTTGGACCATGACCATTCTGCATCAAGCAAGGCCGCTAAACGAAGCAATCAGGACACATGGCGCAACCCAAAGAGAGCAAATCTGACCGTTCTAATCCGACAATTTCGCCCTTTTTCCTTTATATGAGCAGCATGGGTGTGACCCTCAATTCCACCCCCGTGCCACCTGCAACGACGGCACACCGCCTTTGTTCGCCACCTTCGATTACCGACCCTCTTAATCACCGGCACCCGAAGACAACAGCGCGTCTTCTTCTCCGACACCAGCACCACCCTGCGCTTTGCATGCCACCATCACAGCGGTCGAGTCCAAGCCACTGCCCCCTGCCTTCGTCGATGCCGACATCATCTCTTCTTTGCCAGTCGTTCGCCATTATCACTGGCTGTCTCCGCTGTTCCACAAACTACCAACTGATCTCTTCGACACCATCAATCCACACCATCAACTCCCAGAGCATCATAAGATCAAGGCATCGCCACCTTGTTTGTCGGTTGCCTTCGCTCTAGCAGTTGTCGGTGCCCTCTCCTTTTGCGAACACCGCCAAGCGCGATCACCACATTTGAGTCGCGTCGCACCTCCTCTCGATCTCGCCACCTGCCGGGCGTCTTCGTCGTCAATCTTGCATCGTGGCGCGACTGCACACCATTGCCGGCATCTCAGTCCATGATCTTGATCTCTGCCATGGTCTTGCATTAGGACACATCTCAATCCGCCACTGTCAGTTGCTGCCTATGAGTTGACCACCGACTATCCGACGTCGATCTCCAATGACAAAAGTTTAGCATCAATGTGCTCCTTATGTGTGAGCATCAAGTCGTCGACGTCATCTTCATCACTGTTAGTTTTGTACAAGTGCGACCAAAAGGAAAAAGGTTGCGTTCAGCTACATTGGAACATCCATGACACTTCCCCGAACAGCCGTGACCACACTGCAATTGGCCATCGTAGGAATGGCCATGACGTATCATAGGAATGGTCGTGATAGTTTTGATATTGCTGAGATGTCCGAACCTCTCAAAAGAAGCCCATGAGCCGCCCTCGGAAGTAGCCACAGCTTGGAGAGCCGTCACATGTCTTGATTGCTCAGACAGATCAAATTGAGTACCGTGATAGAGAGCAATAGGTTCGTGCGCGAAAACTTGAACAATTGCCACTTACTCCCACTAGATTTCTTCATGATGCAACTATGATAGAGTTTTCATATGAAGGATGATGTGCTTCTTATGTGTGAGAATATTGGGTTGTATTCATTTGCCACAAGTTCCTGGAATAGTTATGAGAGGCTAACAATTGAATTCCTATCTTCTTTTGCTACTGACGATGAGTTCTCAGTCCTTAGTTTTAGGATGCAAACAGGGAGTTTCAACTCACAAGGGAACAACTAAGTGACATATATAACTTTCCCAGTGAAGGCTTGTAGGATTATGATAAAGAGTTTGATCGCACAAGTTTCTGGAAAGAGGTCACAGGGGAGAGTCAGCTGCACTTGAAAATTGCTAAGAATACAAGTATTCAAAATCCTATCCTTAGATATATTCATAGATTTTTGATCATGTGGATTGCTCCCTAGAGGCGATAGTGAAGGATCGGTTACAATATTTTAGTTATTTATTATGTGGGCCATGTTACATAATGTTGTTATAGAGATGGGGTATTATATGATTCAGCATTTTCAGAAGAATGCCACACGGGACAAAGGCAAAATCATTGTTGGTGGCTTGATTACCCCGATTCCACACTGATTGGAGATTGAATTGGAGCACACCACACGAGTATGAGGTTCTATTTTCTTGGATAGGACAGTTGCTAGTTCTATGAAGATGGTGATTCAGGAATCTGGGGGATATGTATTCAAGTTCAAAGACTCTTCCATCCATGTTTCTTTAGTGGACATTGATAGAATCATGGTGTTCAATCGTGATAATTGGCTATTCTTCTCGGCATTAAGAGCAGGACAGGAGGCCCCTCCTATTAAGAGCAGGACAGTGTCAGGTTCTAGCTTGGGGGAGGGAGTTATTTGCATTTGCATGACATGTCTTATTTCAGTATCTTTATTCAATCATCTTATTTTGTTTAGCATGCATCTAACTATGAAAAATCCAAAAAAAAAATAAGAAAAAAATGTCATCTCATTTCTTCTTGTTTACTATTATTGTCTTTTAAGTTTATTTTCAAAACATCGCATAATCTATGAAATTCAATCATTGTTTCTATTGCTAGAGTATTGAGATTTGGATTGAGTTTGTTGCTAAGTAGAAGGACTAGCTTTTAAATGATGAATTTCTCTATTACTATTGTTTACTATGATGTTAGTTTTTATTATAATTTGCATCTTTATTGAAAACATTAACTCTCTTGGGAGCTTATAATTATGGTATATAATTTTAGTGCTAAAATGAAAATAAAAAAGGGCTAGTTAAGCCTCAATAGTTAAGTGAAAAGTATAAAATATGATAAATGAAAAGCATAAAGTACCCTCTGGAACCTTAGTGTGCCCGAGTAATTAGATTCTTAGGGGATTCTTGCCTGGCGACCTAAGGGCATCTGCTCTAGGATCCGTCCTTCGAAACCTATTACATGGACCACTTTGTGTAATATGAAGGATTACTAAATTCTTAAGTGAAAAAAAATCTTAATATTGAAATGTGAAATGATAATACTATGAAAATAAGCTGCTTAAAGACTTGTGGTTCAATATTGATACTTTAACGAGATTAACTAATATTTACAGATAGTTACAAAAGTTGTCCATAGGCATCTATTAATGCAAGTTAGGACCGGCTACTCTCAAACCTTCCTATTTTATCTTTCCACTAATTAAGGGATCCTCCTCGATTTCCTAATCTGCAAAATCCCCTTTAGGTTTTATCTTCTCAGCAAGATTTAAGACAAACACAATCCTACTTGATTTCCTTAGGGCCGGACAAGAGATCAGTTTCCAACTTATCTCTTTCCAACCAATTTGTTTCCAACTGCCACCTTTCCTTTCTAAGGATAAACCACACAGTTGTTGGGAGACTTGCTTTCCTTCTCAAAGCTTGCCTCTTTCTCCTGACTTCTGGAAGAGTCCGAGTCTTCTTGGCTTCAACCGTCGTGCCACGCCGCGCACCATTCCACCATGCCGCGTTGCGCCCTGTTGTGTCCGACGCGCTGCTGCTAAAGTAGGCATAATGCCAAACCGAGCATTATGCCCACTTGGGTAGGGAATCCGTCCCTGAGATTCTCGTGCATGTTCCATGTCGACAAGTTGTCGAACATGCCTCAAAATCCTAATTTTACTGTGATTCGGATTAGGAGTCCTACTCCAAGTAGGATACGCCTCGCCGCACACTGTCCACCGCTAAAGTGGGCATAATGCCAAACCGAGCATTATGCCAACTTGGGCAAGAAAGTCTTCATGCCATCCTGAGAGCCTCCATGTGCTCGGGCACGTTCGGGGCACACCATGACCGAGCTCGAGCGTGGCGCGCTCGTCCCGCCATGCACCCCGACATCCCTCCTAAGGCGAAAGGCGACACCTAGGAGTCAAGCAGAGAAGGATTGGCAGTAGGAGCTCCCTCTAGTTCAGCCACAGAATGTCACATCCAACTCTGTGACTAAGTCCTAATCCTAATTATTTTAACTCTTAACTTATTTAACTATTTTAGAATAATTTTGACAAAACATCCTCCCTTATTTATCTTATATTATTTTTCAATACATACAATAGATGCATATATATATACTCATCAAAACTTAATAAAAAGTTATAAGACATAACATTCACATATTATCACTATTGTTTCACAACCCATTTCACATTTAACAACCCACAGGATCAAGTTTTATACAACCTTACAAAATGATTCTAATAAACTCTAGTACAACTCTTGAGTTTATCTATTACATGCATACTTTTTAAAAATGAAAGTGAAGGAAAAATAAAAGTGCTCCAACGACTCAACCTCTTCTATATGCATCAAAGGCAAGCTTCGAGTCAACTCAACTCGAGAACTTAGAATTATCTGAAAAATTGAACAAGGGTAATGTTAGCAACAATCGTTCGCTCAGTGAGTGGAATAAAAGTACAACATAGGGGAACAATACAAGTGCATATAACATTTAAATAATCACATTTCTTTCATAGGAGAAAACATTCGATTCATATCACATAAGTTTCCAAATCATATGAACTTTTACATAAATAAAAATTATTCAATATATCATCATATTCAAAGTTAAACTCCACACATGTGTGATCGCTCATATTCATCATGGGTCAATACATATCCCTTCATGATCATATGTCATATAGTTAAGTAGAGCTTCATAATCAAGAGTATCAGATACGCATAGCAAATCATGGGTCAATACGTATCCCTCCATGATTGTGTGTCATACAGTTAAGCAGACCTTCACAATCAAGTCTTAGATGTGTAAAACAAATCATGGGTCATTATGTTTCCCTCCATGATTGTGTGTCATACAGTTAAGCAGAATTTGACAATGAAGAGTCTCGGATACGCAGAGCAAATCATGGGCCAATACGTGTACGCAGAGCAGCCCCCAAAGGGAAAAGACACCCGATATACGCTCCAAAGACTTCATGTATATCGAATGCAGTCCCAAAGACCTTTTTCAAACATCATGATCAATGAAAACATGGAGTTTAACAATATCAAAATACACATGTCGTAATCACATATCATTATGAAGTAAAACTTATTTTAACTTCACAAGCATTGTTCCTTGAAAATATTTTCGTAAAAGGTTACTCCATCTCATATAAAATCATTGAAACATATCATAAATACTTTTCATAGCTCAAGATATGTTTCATTAATAATAATAGTAATAATATTTGCTTGAGATAATATCATAAATAAAATAACTAACATATAACATTTTGCTATGTTGTAAATTTACCCACTCACCTTTCAATGGAGATCTACTAGATTTTTATCATTTCACTTGTAGCTTGACAGTTTCCTACAAGCAATAATGCCATTTCACTTTCGAATTACTAATAATAATTATATGAAATGCATGCTCATGCATGAAAACTTGTTCACCTTAAAATGCATATAATACCTTCTAATACTAATGTGTAATTTAAGGTGTTTATATTCATATGCTACTTCACACTCCTAACTATTCAATCTCCCAAAGCTTAACTAGGTGTTGTCTCAGGATTTTAGACTAAGTGACTATCAATAAATAATTCATAACTTCTTAACCACATGGGCAAATCTTATGATTCTGGATAAATAAATTAATAAGGTTTCCAACCCCCAAATGTCATTTACTAATTCCAAGGCAATCTGACATAGGATTTGTGTTTTGGCAGATTGTGTGTCACTGAAAAATTAATTTATATGTTTCTACATATTTGCGTATTTAACTAGAACATAATTTTCTTGAAAACTAGACTTTATTGTTATGTATCAATAAAAAGTAGGCAATTTAACTTCTTGTATAACCTCATAACAAAAGTAGTCAATTTGGGTCGTGATTTGTCTATGTCCTGGAACCTGACAAAGGAATTACTATTAAATGAAAAATTCATTTCTCCACATGTACACATCCAAATTGGATGATTCCTCTTCTCACCGAACCCTTGAGAAGTATAATTTAACATATCTAAATTTCAAATCCTAATTCTACTTACCCAAATCATAACCTAATCTACAAGCGGACCTGCGACCTACGATGCTAGGTTCATAACTTTCTCTACAAAATTTATTTTTGATGCCATGATTATTGATAATGGAACGAGCATATAAGATGACCTTCAGATTCTCTTCAATATGCCTTGGACGTTCAGAAATTAGAGAACTTAGTTTTGCAACTTCATTCTCCAACACATGAAATTTTGATTCCAAAGCCTCGAACTTGAGTTCGTTGTCAAATAGTCAAAGTGAATCATCAACTTCAATTTGCTTCTGAAGTTTGGATAAATGAGACTCCAAATTCTGGATGTGTTGGTCTTGTCTTGTCAATCTTCTTTCAATTTTTGTGACAAATTGACCAATCATCTCTACTTTAGAAGTTGATGATTTGAATTTGAGAATTGATACCACGTCTTCATTTGACTTCTTGTTGTGCTGCATAGTGTTGTGAATTTGTCTCTGCGAATTTTTTATTTGATAATTTTGTGTGGAGAGCTTCTTCAGCAAAGAATCTAATAATTCTGTGAGTGTAGTGGATGGATCTCGAAATATATCTTCAGTTTTTGTTTGTTGAATCTTCTTCTTTATGTGTTTGTCTTGACGATGATGCCTGAAATTGAATTTTATCTTGCTGGACAGCAAGGATATATTCCTCAACTTGTTGGTTTGTTGTCATTTTGTTCATCATCGTTGAGGTGTCTAAGATGTGCTTGTGATGATCCGGTTGTGTACAAGAGATATTACCTGAAAAGCTTACACATCACTAAAAGAACAAGTGAAGTAAAACAAAAAAAAAATCTCAAAGTAACTGATACAAGATCGACTAAGAGTTATGAACAATAGTTCCCCGGCAACGACGCCAAAAACTTGATGCGTTGAATTTGTAATAATAAAATTGCTAGCAAGTGCACTAGTCGTATCAAGTAATAAAGTAGAGAGTAGAGTGTCGAACCCACGAAGAACTAATTAAATCTAATATATCTCAATAATCTACTAGGAGAAGAAAATGATTCTATGGTGAAAACAAAAAATTAAAAGTGTAGAAAATAAATGATAAACAAATAAAATAAACTAGTGTTGAGTCTTGAGAATTATGGATGATTAATGTAAAGATGATGTGTATGATCCTTTGTAATGGTTGAGTTATAACAGTAAATAATAACTTCGATTCTTATGACAGATTAGGAGTACCTAAAGTATTGACCTCTCAGGATGAGTAAACCAAGCTACCTTAACTTCTAATAAAACTAATAACCGCAAAATGATGAGTCAATTATTAATTTTATAGAGAATTAAGATGCATGAGTATGTATCCCCTACACCATTATTCACCCACAAATCTTGATAGAATAATAGACCGCACGAAATTTGTCACAAACGATGAGTTACCGAGCACGCGTTTATGTATGCTTCAACTTAAAAGTAAAAGATCAATTATACAAGCAATAATAATTTCGAAAACTAATCACTCCTTGTACAGGTTTGTAATCTAATCTCAGAAATAAAATTACTTATCAAAAGGCAATGAACTCAACATGCATAATCAAAAGAATCCGCAAAGTTCAATTAACTCAACTAATAACAAGGTTCAAACAGTTTTCTTTCTCGAAAAGAATATATAAACTCTATTACAGAAATAATAACCCATAGGAAATAGGTAAAAGAGCATCCAAATAAAAGATAGAAGAATAATTCTCAGCTTTCGTGAACTCTCTGGACGTTGCGCAGCACAATCGACGAGTTATTGCGCAATTTGCTATTGTGGTTGGTCTTCAAGCGTTGAAATTCGTCCTCTGCAATGTGGCAAGGCTCTCAGGTCTCAAGCACACCCAAGTACACGATTTTCTATCTTCTCGAGCCTTTATTTATAGCCTTTAGGGGTCTCAAAGATTTTTATAGAGTTTCGATTTGATTCGAAGTCTTTTTGTGTTAAAACATGTAAATTCAGAATAGATTTTGATTGGTCTTTAAAACCATCCAAAACTACATAAAATCTGAGTAAATATGTTTCCTAATCATTCCTGAGGCTTAGGATAAAGATTGGGTTTGATTTAGACTTGAATTCCCAAGAAAAGACGAAGAAATCTTGAAAACAGCCTTCGTAACGGCCCATAGCAGCCCTGTAACGGCCCTAACAATGCTTTTCATGGCCGTAACACTGATTTCATAGCCCTAACAGTGTCCAAATTGGAGTAGAAGTGTGGTTTTAACGCCCCGTAACTTAGATTTCAGGGCCCTTAACTCGGGCAAGATTTCTGAGCGAAACTGTGCATTTTAACGGGTCATAATGGGTTGTTCACGCCCCTACTGTTATGGCCGCTACGGTCATATAATGGCCCATTATATTCAATTCAGCCCTTGCAGTCTTCACTAATTTTAACTTTCTGACTCTATTTTAACTCTATTTTGAGTGTCGTTTGTTTCTGTGGCTTCCTAACTCAATTCTCTTGCTTTTTCTGCAATAAAACATTAATTTGGATAGATTTATATTTTTATAAAATTAAAGCAAATAAGGCCATAAAATGATGCATGCTATATGAAAATGAATCGAAATGTGATTAAATGCATGGGTAATTATATGTTATATTTTGCATGCATCACTTACCATGATGGAACGGATGTTTGGCATCTCCCGATGCGGCGAGGACAATAAGGTCCTCTACACCACACATTTACTCACCGGTCGAGCCAACTATTGGTGGGAGACGACACAGGAGATGAAGTTCCCAGGCCAAGAGGTGATTCCTTGGTCGAGCTTCATGGAACTATTTGAAGCCCAGTACACTCTAGCCTACAGAAGGAAGGAGAAGGCGAAGGAGTTGAAGGACCTACGCCAAGGTAATATGACGGTGGCCGAGTACAATGCGTACTTCATCCAGCTGGTCCGCTAGAGTAAAGATCGGATGGACGAGGCTGATCAGCCTGAGCAGTTCTTGTACATCCTACACCACACCATCCTTGAGAGAGTCGTATTCAGAGCAGAGCTTGACCTACAAGGAGTTGTTCGCATGGCGAACAAGACCGAGTGTGAGAACCATATGTGGCACGTGGAGCTGAAGAAAGAGTCGGGCACGTTGAAATGGGAGGACCGTCGTCCAGCTTGCAAAGGTACTCGCTATGATCGCTGCACTAGCCCTACCAGTAGCCACAGTGCGAGGCTCCCCATCAGCCCGCACTTTGCTAGCCTCAGGTGAAGTAAAGAGATAAGTAAAGTGAACTAAGAATAAAGATGGAATGATGCTAACCATGTACGGAATGAATTTTAGCCATAGCCTCATTGACAAAGGCCTGCACCACAGCCTCCATGACAACCACCTGACACCATAGCAGCAGGGCGTGTCGAATTGTGCCTACTGTCACAGGCCCCACGCTATGCCGCATGAAGAATAACAATTGTATCGGATGCAGCATGTAACGTCCCCAAAATTTGACCCCAATTTAGTGTCCGAACCCTAGGCAACGTCACTTTCATAAACTAATTTCATAAAACATTGCAGTAGAAACATATTAGTAAAACATAAACAATAAAAATGCAAAACAATAGAAGACTTTATAAGCTAATAAAATCCCAATATAGATATCTAGACCACGGGCCACATAGGCTCTAACATAACACCTAACATAGGGCTCATGATACATAAAGGAGTTCATACAAAGTGCTTGACTCAAAAAACCCATAGGCTATACATACTAGACTATTTAAAGAGTTCATCATCTTACATATGGTAACAAAAGATACTTGGGCAGTAGCCCGACCAACCCATGTGTAATGTCATCATCGTGAGGCCGTCGCCGCCGAACCTATGCCTCATCCATACCTACACGGAGATTTCACCTATTAGAGTATGTTGAGACACATGCCTGCTATGATCTTATAACATGATCTGTACATGTCATGTCATATGCATTGCATCATAATGGAACACATATCATATGCATGCTATGAGCTACATATGCACTCTACATGGCATGTGAACAATAACATCATGGCAAGATAAGATAAACATATAACATCAATCACATTATACATCATAACTTATCATTATGCTAAAACTTATCTTAAATTATCTTGCTTAACTTTAACAACTTCATTCATATTATGATGTGACAAGTGGACATTCATTTGCATCATCATAGATGCTTACTTCATCTTCACCTTTTAACTTTATGTCCCAAATCATTCATCATTCATTTTTTCTTATCTTGTTGATTGGGAAGACCATGTTGAATTCGTGGGAATTGACTAGCAAGACCATAATTGGGTCAGCGCAGGGCCAATTGAGATGCCACGCTTGGGGGTGGAACTCGCCTCGACTTATGGAAATGCCACCACTTGGGAGTGAAACTCGTTTCGTCAATTAATGCCACCACTTGGGTGGCGGAACCCATTTTCCTTCCTCGATTACAATAAGACACCTTCACGCCAATTCATCTTTTAATTACATTAATCAATACAAACAAATCATTCAATACATGTTACATATTTTAATCCTATTTAAGGTCACACATAATTCAAATAATACTAAGTGTGGACATTCAATAATCACATGGACTTCTAGGACTGGTCACGGCCGTGCCACAATAAGTCATGGCCATGCCCACATATGGGCACATCGTGCCACTATTCAGCAACATATGGTCACGGCCGTGCTCACATATATCACGATCGTGCCCGGGTCATGTGCATTCATGGGTTGGCAATTGTGCCTGCAGGGCTGAAATGCCTATGTCCGTACTTGCACGGTCATGACAAAATGGTCATTTTCGCCCGTTCTTCAAAAACCTTCTAAGGCATGAAGCATTCTGGGGTGTCATGGTCATGCGACCATAAGGTCACGGGCATGATAGAAAGTCCTTTTTCTCCACCGAGTGCATTTTTATGCTAAGGCATAGATTGCTATTGGTGACATGGCTGTGCCTCAATTCGTCACGGCCGTGCCTGAGCTCCAAACAACATCTCCCCTATTTTTCCTTATTTTTCCTCATTTACACATGCATACGAACACTTTTATAACGTTCATTCATTTATACATCTTAGCACATATTTTGCTCTAATCATCATAAGATTCACATATGGGCATTTTTAGCACAATTATCATGAACATAAATAGGGTTGGCATAGTAACATTTTGTCACTAATCACATCCACATGAACAATAAGCGAAACTAATCATGAACTAAGCATACATGGAAGAATCATTCTAGTGCTATTCATGCTTATCAATGAAATAGTAAACATAAGGGAGATTCACATAACCTATGTCGTAATGCACATTCCCTTACTTTCATTCTAAGAACAAAGGGTTTGTTCTTTACATGTCCAAATCCAATCATACAAGCATCATTAGGGTGAAGGTTAGGAATTTCGATCCCCTCAACAGGATTTATGTTAAAACCCTATAAATATTAACCCTACATTTTTCTTCTTCCTTCCCCTTCTTCCTCTTCCTTCTTCTTCTTTCTTCGTTATTTTCCTTGTAGGAGCTGCTGATCACCCTCTCCTTTCCTCCTCGCTATGAGTTGTTGCTTGAGTGGACCTCCTTTGTTGTCTTCGTGAGGGAGAATATGAGGGAGAGATAAGGTGGGCGAGGTGAGAGAGTAGGTAAGGAGAGAGGGGCTTCTTGCTGCCATGAGATTAGGGGGAGAGAAAAGAAGTGGGTTGCTTCTTGGGTTGCGCAGCTGGGTGTGGAAGAAAGGAGATGAGAAGGTGGCTATTGATTAGATGTTGAAGTACCTCCTTGATGAGCTGATCGGGTGTGAGGGTGGAGAGCTCCTTGGGTGCTTTTCATGAGTGAGAGGAAAACTGAGAAGAGAGTCAGTGGGAGGGGGATTGGGGTGGAGGGTGGTCGGCTGCTATGGGGTGAGGAAAAGATAGAGTGAGAGAAAGTGAGAGAGGGGGATGTTTAGGGCATATAAAGGTACTTATACCTTAGACTTAGGCTTATTCGGCTAATGGGCTTTAAAAGGGTTATAAGTTTTCCTTTATTTATTTTCTTTTCTTTTTCTTTTATTTGATTTTAGAGAATATTACACGGCAAGGCCGGACACTTAATTCGGGACTGCACCACGAAGAACCGTCGAGGCGTGGGAGGAGTACATGGACGTCTCTACAACGTCCAAGTGAATGAGGCTCCATAGGATAATGATGTTATCCGAGGCACTCTTTCCATCGCAGTCTTGCCTATGGTTGGACCGTTTGATTCGGTGCATTCTTTTATTTCTAAGGCATGTGTTTCCACCTGTAGTGTGCCTATAAAAGGGATGGAACACTGTATGAATGTAAAGACACCAATGGGGACCCTCCACATGGATAAGTACCTTCCTGAGGTACCAGTTGTAGTGGATGGGCTATGATGGACTACGAGGTCATCTAGGGTATGGATTGATTGTCATACCATGATGCATCTGTAGTATGTAAGCAAAAGAAGGTCATCATTGACAACCTAAGAGAAAAGAAGACGGTGATCAGAGGCACATCGAAGCCGGAGGACAATATCATATTGTCCGATATGAAGGCCCACAAGTTGCTATAGAAGGGATGTAGAGGTTACCTGGCGAGTGTGTCAGTATTCGTTGCCCAAACTCCAACTCTACACTAGATTGACGCGGTTCGAGACTTTCCGGATGTCTTTCCAAAGCACATGTCCGAATTGCCGCCGAGGAGGGAGACTGATTTTAGGATCGACTTGGCACTAGGGGCGACACCGATCTCCAAGGCTCCTTACCGCATGTCCTCGACGGAGATGCTAGAGCTGAAGAAACAAATTTAGGAGTTACTCGACAATGGATTCTTCTGAGTGTCTCCCCTTTGGGTGCTCCAGTTCTATTTCTCAAGAAGAATGACAGATCGCTACGGCTATGCATCGACTATCATATGCTGAATAAGGTCCCAATCAAGAACTAGTACCCACTCCCTAGGATTGACGATTTGTTCGACCAGCTGTCCAAGGCCTAAGTTCTCTCAAAGATCTATCTGAGGAGCGGCTATCATCAGTTCGGAGTCTCAAAAGAAGATGTGTCAAAGACTGCCTTCTGATAGCGCTATGGCAACTACGAGTTCATGGTCATGCCTTTTTGGCTAATGAATGGCTAGTAGCGTTCATGGATCTGATGAACAGGGTGTTCAAGCAGCACTTGGATTAGTTTATGATCATCTTCGTTGATAACATTCTGATCTACTCCTCCATCCCAGAGCAGCACCAGGAGCATTTACGTATCGTCTTGAAAACTTTGCACCAACATTAGCAAAATTCTCCAAGTGCAGGTTCTAGATGGAGCAGATGGTGTTCTTGGGGCACCATGTATGCAGACGAGGCATGCAATGGACCCACAAAGGTCGAGGTAGTGACCAACTGGGTCAGACCGAAGAATGTGACGAAGATTCGTAGTTTCCTCAGTCCAACGGGCTTCTTTTCATCCAGGATTTCTCGAAGATTGCAGCCCCGCTCACTCATACGATGAAGAAGAACAAGAAGTTCATTTGGATAGTGATGCATGCAAAATACAACATATTTTAGTTAATTATTTTAATTAAATTTTCTATAATTTGATCATGGCATGCATCATTTTTAGTCACTTTTAATCATAATTCCGGATTTATCAATTTTAATTATTAAAATCGCTGAATATTTTAATTGTGGATGGATTAACTATATTTTGATAATTATTTGCAGGAAAATTCAAATCTCGGCCGAAATTCAAAGAAATTCCTTACGGCCGAGATTTACTTTACACCCAAGTCGTTACGGCCGAGATTCAAATGGAGTAACAAGATTTAATTCTTTGTTACGGCTAACATTTGAAGGCGTAAAGATAAATATTTTTATCTTTTGGGCGTAACAGGAAAAGTCTTTCCTTACGGCCGAGAGTTGAAGGCGTAAAGATAAATGTTTGTATCTTTTGGGCGTAATGGCATGAAGATAAGATGTTACGGCCGAAATTTGGAGGGCGTAATGGCATGAAGATGAAGGGCGTAACAAGATAAAAATGAGTTTATCTTTGGGCGTAACAAGATATATGAAGGCGTAAGATAAAATGATTTTTATCTTTTGGGAGTAATGGAAAGGAGTAAAGATAAAATAATTTCCTTACGGCCGAGACTCTTTGGGCGTAAAAAGATAAGAAAGATTTATCTTTGGGTGTAATGATAAAAGGGATTTATCTTTGGCCGAGTTTATCTCATAATTTTAAAGTCAACCGTACGATGTTACGGCCGAGATCAATTTGAAGGCCGTCCGCACCCTATAAATACGTGAAGAATCCATCGTTTCAATTCGTGCTCTGAAGTTCAGGTTTCTTCCACGGCGAGTCGTGAGCTCTGCAGGCTACGACCAAGAGGAGAGAGGTGCGACGGCTGGAAGTTGATCGCGACCCTGATCAAGTCCGAGAGGCTGCCCGACTGTCTGCCCGTGATCCGAAGCTTCGACTTTTGTCTATTTGGGTGTAATTCTTCCAATTATTATTACTTTGTTATTATCTCTCCAGAATTTCTCGGATGAACTCCATATTTTTATTTATTTCATTTTAGGAGATTATTATTGAAGGGAAACTATTTGACCCTATATTATTTGTTTTAATCTTTTCTGATCAATTAATTAATTGTGCTTAATGCTTTTAATTTAATTATTTGGATTTCTGAGTTGAGTACTTACCAGTTTGTGGATTATTTAATTTCAGAATTCATTAATTAAATTAATTGATTTTATGTGAAATTAATAATTGACATAAATTTGATAACTAGTGTGTGGAGAATCAAGTTTATGTGGTCTGTTAATCTAACCAGTTTGTGGAGTGATTAATAGTCTAGGATTTTCATATTAATGCATCTTAATTTTAATCTTATCTGACGAATACCAGTTTGTGGGACTTTAGGTTTGATTAAATTTAAGATAGTTTGATTTACCGGATTAAATAGCAGAATTACCAGTTTGTGGACTCTGTGATGTTAATTTTGTAAATTAATAACTTGAGAAAATTCCTAATCCATCCTAAAAGATTAAGTTTATCTTTTATGGTTCAAACATTTATCCTGATCTATTTTCATCCTAATGCCTAACTTCAACACCACTATCTTATTTTTATCTTATTTTATTTATTTTATTTTCATAAAACCTCTTTCCAAAAATCCATGTTTTTCCTCTCTTATTAATTTATAATTTCAGATATTGAATTAATAATATTCCTCGTGGGTTCGACACTCTTACTCCTTTTTACTATATTACTTGAGCGACTAGTGCACTTGCTAGCAAATTTTATTGTTACAAATCAAACGCATCAGATAGACAAGTGTGAGAGCAATTTCCAAGAGTT
The DNA here is from genome assembly GCA_030549335.1 of Pontederia crassipes. Lineage (NCBI taxonomy): Eukaryota > Viridiplantae > Streptophyta > Magnoliopsida > Commelinales > Pontederiaceae > Pontederia > Pontederia crassipes. The sequence continues at coordinate 8,566,063 of JAUKPH010000020.1, read as the reverse complement.
GGAGAATAGGTTGACCTCTGCTCCAATCCTCACCCTTCCATCTGGGAGCGGAAGGTATACGATCTACAGTGATGCTTGCGACACCATCCTCAAATGTGTCCTCATGCAGCATGGGAAGGTAGTCGCCTATGCCTCGAGACAGTTGAAGAGGCACGAGGTGAACTATTCGACACACGATCTGTAGCTGACAGCGATTGTATTCGTGTTGAAGATCTGGAGGCACCACCTGTACGGTGAACATTTTCAAGTTTTCACCGACCAAAAGAGGTTGAAATACATCTTCACCTAGAAGGATCTCAACATGCATCAACGAAGATGGATGGATTTCCTCAAGGACTATAAGTTCGCAATCAACTACCATCCCAATAAGGCGAACTCGGTGGCTGATGCTCTTAGTCAGAAATGGGAGGCTTCGCAAGATTTCCTCAGCTACGCAGGTATGAGATGATTGAGGAACTTAACCAGTGGAATCATCAAACTACAAGACACTGGGCCATACTAATGATGCACAAGCTACAACCGAGCCTCATCGGTAGGATCATCATAGCACAAGTGGTAGATGAAGAATACATGAATATGTTCAAGAGGTGCCAGAATGAACTAGACGACTTCAAGGTTGGCAACAATGGAGGAATCAGATTCCAAAACCGCCTCTAGGTTCTGAATCATACTACGGTCAGATGAGAGGTTCTCGATGAAGGTTACAAGTTAGAGTTTGCAATACATCCAAATAGCACAAAGATGTACAGAGATGTTAGATGCAACTTCTGGTGGAATAATATGAAGAGAGAGATAGCCGATTACTTCTCCAAGTATTTGGTATGCCAACAGGTGAAGGCGGAGCATTAGCGATTGTACAGATTGATTTAGCCGTTATGAGTACCAGAATGGAAGTGGGAGAATATCATGATGGATTTCATTTCAGGTCTGCCCAGGACACAAAAAGGTCACAATGCCATCTGGGTCATGGTCGACAGGTTGACGAAGGTAGCCCACTTCATTCCGATGAAGTGGAAGCAATCCGTGGAGAGTTTACTGAAGGTAGCCCACTTCATTTTCACATTATCATTACTTACCTTGTGTTATTTGCCAATAAATACAAAAAATGCATATATTTTTTCATCAAAGTTTAAATAAGAGTTATAAGACATCACATTCTCACATTATCATTATTGTTTCACAAACCATTTCACATATAATACCCCACTGGATCAAGTTTTATACAACCTTACAAAAAGTTTCTCCCAAACTTAATTACAACATCTAGGATTATCTATTACATGCATGTTTTTTTAAGAATGAAAGTAAAGGGAAAATAAAAGTTCTCAAATGGCTCGACCTCTTCTATATTCATCAAAGGCAAACTTCGAGTCGAATCAACTCGAGAACTTAGAATTATCTGAAAAATTCAACAAGGATAAGGTGAGCAGCAATCGTTTGCTCAGTGAGTGGAATAAAAATATAATATTGGGGAACAATAAGAGTGCATATAACATTTAAATAATCAGGTTCTCCATGTGAAAAAACATTTAAAGCATAATTTATATAACATAAGTTGTCAAATCATATGAACTTTTATATAAATAGAAGTGATCCAAAATACTATCAGATTCACAGTTAAACTCCACACATGTATCATTGCACATACTCATCATGAGTGAATATATATCCCTCTATGATCATGTGTCATACAGTTAAGTAGAGCTTCATAATCAATAGTGTCGAATAAGCAGAGCAAATCATGGTCAATACATATTCCTTCATGATTATGTGTCATTTAGTTAAGCATAGCTTCACAATCAAGAGTCTCAGATACACAGAGCAAATCATGGGTCAATACGTATCCCTCCATGATTGTATGTCATATAGTTAAGCAGAGACTCAGATACGCAGAGCAAATCATGGGTCAATACATGCACGCAGAGCAGCCTCCAAAGTGCAAAGACACCTGATATATGCCTCAAAGGCTTCATGTATATTGAATGTGGTCCCAAAGACCTTTTTCAACTAGCATGGCTAATGAACATATGGAGTTTAACAATATCAAAATACACACGTCATAATCACATATCATTATCAAGTAAAACTTATTTTAACTTCACAAGCGTTGTTCCCTGAAAATATTTTTGTGTAAGAGGTTATTCCATCTCATTGGAAATCCTTGAAACATAACATAAATTCTTTTCATAGCTAAAGATATGTTACACTAATAATAATAATAATCTTTGCATGAGATAACATCATAAATAAAAGAACTAACATATAACATTTTTCTATGTTGTAAATTTACCCACTCACCTTGTACTTTATATTTTCAAGGAGGTTTACTAGATATTCCTCCTTTCACTTGTAGCTTGCTAGTTTCATGCAAGAAACGATGTCTTTTTACTTTTCCATCATTAGTAAAAATACTATGCAATGCATGCTCATGATGCATGAATAATTATACACCTTAGAATGCTTAGTATTTAATGTTCAATCTTAGGTGTCTATGTCCATAGGCTGTTACACACTTCAAACTACATATTACTACCCAACCCCCCAAAGCTTATATTTCAGACTGAGTGACTCTCAATAAATAATTCATAATTTCTTAATGACATGATCAAATCTTATGATTCTAGATACATTAGAAAGTAGACTTACTAAGGTTTCCAATCCCAAAATTTCATTCAATAATTACAAATGATCAAGTCATAAAATCCAAGGCAATCTCACCTAGGGTTTGTGTTTTGGCAGACTATGTATCTCTGAATGATTAATTTATATCTTTAACAACACTTATGTCCTGAAACCTGATAGAAGAGGCCCTATGAAATGAAAAATTCATTTCTCCATGTATATAAGTCTAAATTGGATGATTCCACTTCTCCCCAAACCATTGTGAGTCTAATTTAACATATCTAAATTTCAAACCCTAGTTATGTTTATTCTAATCATACCCTAATCTACAAGGGGAGCTGTCTCTGACTCAGGATAGAGTGAGCGATCTAGAATGCTGGTGTTCATAACTTTTTCTACAAAAGTCCTTTATATATGATTCTCGTGGTCATGAAAATCTAACCTAGATAGGATTAACAATGCCAAATCTTAGGATTTTTTAAGAACTATCACGAAGTTATGATCATATGAAGACGAAGGTCAATTTCGGATCAGGAACTCTACCTTAAGTAAGCGACCTTGGCGAATTTCCTCAGGCCATTCTACTAGGGATTTACTGCTGCCAATTTTTCGTCTCTCCGAGGATAATACTTTTTAATATATATATTTATTTCAGATTTGTGACATGTCATATGGCGGTTTGGAAAAAAAATTTTCTAACCAGCTGGTGAGCTGCCTGCTTGAGCTGCTTGAAACCCTATTGGTTTAAATAAAGGTCCAATCATATTGTTATGTAAAAAAATATTGTTAAATCTCTAATTAACCTTAGTTAGTCATAGATAAACATGTTTATTATAATATTTATAAATATTAATGTTTATCCCTAATAATCTTATATAATTTCTTTATAACGGTTATCGATAATATAATTATCATTATGCTTTAATCGAAATGTTAATTGCTATATGAAACCATGACTATATAGACATCTATAATAACTTAATATGCTAATTAGATGCATGATTACATATACATGAAGTTTGTGGAGCACGTCCATGACAGCATCGACAATGAGAGACGGGAGCAGATATTCAAGGTCGGAGACCAAGTATTGCTGAAGGTGTCTCCGATGAAGGCCGTGATGCAGTTCAGCAAATAAGGGAAGCTCAATCCTTGGTTTATTAGTCCCTTTGAGGTTCTCGAGTCAATCGATGATGGAGCTTGCAGGTTAGCTCTACCTCCTTCCTACGGAAGGGTTCACAACATTTTCCATGTATCTATGCTCCGGAAGTCTAAGCACGACGACACTCGCGAGGATCGAAGAGCCAAATCTGAACCCACGGAAATCTTGGGGCATAAGTCCTAGTATCGGAAGGACAAGAAAGTGCGCATGAAAGTACCACCACGGAAAGGAAGCGACACGGGAACTCGAGTCTGAGATGCACAAAGATATTCCGCACTTCTTCGGTAAGCTCTATTTTTTATAAGATTCGGGGATAAATCTATAATGTAACGCACGACATAAAAAAAAATTGGAAGAGCATCATCCGAACCCCTTTCTCTCCCCTCTTCACTGCACTTGCAGTTCATGAAATGGAAGGGCAGGGGAGATTAAGGGACAACATGATCACAATTTTTCCACTCCATTCACTCATCTCTGCTTTTCCTCCACCATCGTGCACGGCTACATGAGGAAGGAGGCTCTTTGGAAGGTTCTTCCGACGCGGACAGTGCAGGCGATGTAGGAGGAGGAGCAGGATGCAACCGAAGCTGAAACACCAAAAGAAGACTTGAAAAAACGCAGGCTTAAAGGTGTGTGTTTTGGGATCTTCTTCGTAGATTAGTAGCTGGGCAAAGTATGCATGCCTTTAAATATAAATAGACGTAGAATCTATATTAGAAAGAATAGAACTCGTGTGATATGATCTTATGAAGTTCTAGAACCTATTCGCCATTGATTTGCTGCTTATTCGAACTTACCATGTCTGCCGAAATGCATATATCTTTAGGAATGTATGAATTCATGTTATAAATGATTCGTTTATGTAGTTGATGATTAAATCCAGTTACTTCTAGCTTGTATGGTTACATGATGCATTATTTCATGTCTTTAGATTATAAATCTCTGTTGCATGTTACTGGTAGTCGTCAGAAAAATTAGTCGTTGTTTCGGTGTGTCAGAACCCGACTTGGATTCATTGAAATCCGACTCGGGTTATGTCTAGTCCGAACCGAGTTTCGTCAAACTCGGCCCAAGACCGCCATTGCCATGAACTTGGAAGTTTTGCAACTAGTACGACCCAACCCGGGTTTACCGATGACCCGGCCGGAGTACGTCCCGAGGAAGATGATCGGTCGACCCAATTGTGTCCTGACTCGGGCCGGGTATAACCTGCACCCAACCCGAGTTTTGCTCAAAATTTTTTCGAAATGAACTCAGTCGGAACTTGGCCCGGGTTCTACCTATACTCAGCCCGGGTTCTACAAAAAGATTATTTTATTATTTTTTAACCCTGATTTAAGTACTTGATGTCTAATATGTTTGTAATGTAAATCATGCTCATTTAGATTTGTATTTACTCTTCATGACTACACTTGTGGAACCAATTGATTGTCATGCTATGATGATTATGTTCTTAAATCAAAATATTGATAAAGAATGACTATGAGCTTATGAGATGAATGAAGAATGAACACAGAATGGTGTACCTCTCCCTTTTCGGTCGACCGAAAAACATTGATAAACGGTCGTCCGCTCCTTTTCGAATGACTATCTGCTCCCTTTCAGATGACTACTGAATGGGCTTGAAGCAGATGATCACTCGACTTTTTGACGTCTGATATGTGGATAGAAAGAATATGACCTTAATTGAACCCCTTTGATGTGTTAAGATTTTGTCCACTCGATTGATACTAAATGAAATGAACCTAAAGATTATTTGGAGCTATGCTTCATACAACCTTGATCGATCTATGTGATCGAAAGGTAAACTCATGAATTATAAGACATTTGCCCTATCTAGATGAGAGTATCTCCCTATTAATATTTCCGCTTCACCCGAGGTCATCTTGCCCGACGGGGTTGTGCATGGCACCGATCCCCCATTGGTTCACTTGCAATGGTGTTCCCTAAAAGTGGAAAGATCTTCCAATTTACGAATATGATGAAAGAACATGAACGGCCAGAAGATGAATGGAAGGACTTTATCCTTATAAATATGAATATGAATAGGAACCATGAATATGAACAATGAATATAAATACGAATATGAAAAAGAAAGGAAATCTCTTTTATCGACTCCTCTATTATGATTCACTCTTATATTTAATTTCCATGTTTACCCCATGCTTATTTTGATGGAATTAATCTATGCTTTATACGAATTCACACTTAGCTTTATACTAATAGTTAAACTTGCTTCCCATCCCAACAGGTACATGATGAGGACGCGTGCTGAGTTAATGTGTGTGCGACGACTGCAGTTCGGGTGACGTGTGTACATGATTATATTAGAGTCAAGCTGTAGTCTTCTATTGTGTCATTGCATCAAATTGTACGTTTATTTCGATGTGATCTATCAGGTTGTATCAGACTATGGATTTCTACATGCCTTTTGCTGAGACACTTGGATGTACCTCTTCCGCATTTCTTCCTTTTATTATTGTATTATTTATTTATGAAGTCTTACGCTTACGTGTCATCTTTCTTGACCATTTCGGTGAATGAAAGAGTCAAATAAAGATTAACGACCGAAAGAAAATTTCGTCACATGACGGGATAGAATTTCGGAGCGTTATATTTTTAGTTATGGTAGGATTCAAGCATTCATAACAATTATTTTGTTTATAGATCGGTCATATGGCCGATCATATGATGGGTTGCACTATCAAATTTTGATTTGTTATATTTAATTTCGTAAATCTTTTAAGATATATTGACTCGTTGAAATAAAAAAATTGATAACTTTGTATTCAATTTCATTCCTTCTTATGAATTGGGGCTCCACTTTCACGACTCCCATGGGTGTGGTCTATTGGAGCACGTTAGAGCGATTTCCCTTTTCGATATTCAAGACTATGATGATGTCCATAAATAGAAGCCAATATCCTAATTTATAAACTTCTTTACTTCGTTATTTTACTTGGGTTCCAGAAGAATAATGCTGTTTTTCTTATGTTGGAAGCTTTTTTTATCGGGAGCGATTAGGAAGGACGGTGGAGGATTAAAGTAGAAAGGAAAGAAAGAAATCCAGCTGGCTAATTCCGTCGTTCTACGAAATCATTGGTGTTTTTCTTTTTTTTTTTTTTTTTTGGTTGCTTACGAGAATAAATAGATATAATAAAACCACAACTCGCATTTATGCCAACAATTAAAAATGGAAGCTCACACCGAGTACATATATGACTAGTATATAATCTCATGTTAATTAATGCACGATCCATCAAATAGTAGGTTAGTTAATGCACGGGAAAATATGATCCATCAAATAGTAGGTTAGTTAATGCACGATCCACAACTTGCTAATTAATGCACGAGTAAATATTGTGTTGAAGAGATTAATAATAAGTTAGTACACGAGAAACTTTAAAGATCGATTCAAAGATGGCTAATCCCGAGAAATAATTGGAAACATAATGTAAAAAATTCCAAGCCCAAATAGAAATAACATGTACAGCAAAGCTTAAGCATTGATAATCCAGTTGTACGTGATCGACTCATAAATTCTGAATCTCCATCGTGAAACTATAAATTCATACCACGGAGCCCTTGGCAGACACCGTTAACGATATCAGATGCAAAATGGGGATTTTTTACGATATCATCAGGTTGGCAACGAAGCCTGTCGTTTGATTTTCTTTTTTTTTTTGTTTTTTGTTTACGATATGATTTGAATTGATTAATCAGCTCTCAACTGATCGATCTAGCATAAAAACACAGAAGTTATTGATGTAACTATTTACATTGGTCGATCTCTGGTTCCCTTAAAGTCAGAGATTAATTTTGTTTTCTTTGGATTAATATTGCAGGAAATGTTTCGTAATCCTTACTTGCCTGAGCACTTTATGTTTGATTGCATCTGCCGGCGTAACGTTGCACGCAGTCGACAGCCAACATGTATATAATTTCTATATATTTGTATATATATATATGACTTTCTTTTTCTTAATTTGTTTTATCGTTTTTTTTTGTTTCTTGCAGATTGTGATAGACAATGGCATCTTCCAATTAACATTGTCTAATCCAGGTGGACTTGTGACTGGAATCGCATATGGTGGCATAAGTAATCTTTTGGAAGCACGGAACAAGGAAAACAATAGAGGGTATTTTAAAATCACGTAGCTTTTCTTTTCTTTTTTTTTCTCATGCCACTGAAATAATCGAAGCTATCTTATTTGAATAACTCGTGTCATATATATATATATATATAGGTCCCAACTCTACTATGACGTGTCAGACTAATATTTTTGCGTATGCAAAGTTTAAATTTTAGACTCCCCGTAAACTAGAAAAAAATAAAATTTTTAAAAGCTCGGATTATTAATTCTGGGAAAACTTAGTTAGATAAGTATTGTTTTGGTACGGTAATAAGAAAGCAAGAAAATAAATATTCATGCGACTAATTTTTTTGTTAATAAAATTAAATTTTCTATATACCAGTGATTTTATTTTCTTTATTCTGAAAAGATAAGTAAAATACAATTGTAATCAATCTGCACTGAATAATATAAATTAAAAAGTATTATTATTATTATTATTATTATTATTATTATTATATGCACTTGTTTGGTTTCTGCGTCCAAATATAGATATATGCTCAAACAGTCCAAAATGCATGCAGGTATTGGGATATTGTTTGGAATGCACCGCGTGGAACCAGTCCTCAATACAAGTGAGATCTCTCTCTCTCTCTCTCTCTCTCTCTCTCTCTCTCTCTCTCTCTCTCTCTCTCTCTCTCTCTCTCTCTCTCTCTCTCTCTCTCTCTCTCTCTCTCTCTCTCTCTCTCTTATTTCTCCTCCAAGATTTCTTGCATCTTGGGTGCATACATAATTAATTGGAGAGAAGAGATCCATCTGGTTTGGCTATTAAGGCTGACCGAACGAATTATATGCATGTATATTCATCAAATATGCTTTGCAATATATATTATATATATGATATACACACATGTTACAGGACCAAAGGAAGGAGGCAATACGAGATAATCCATAACGACACTAAGCAGGTGGAAGTTTCGTTTAGCACCAAATGTGATGCCTCCCTCGGGAAGAAAGTTGTGCCGATGAACACCGACCTGAGGTACGTACGTATGATCATTCATGCATAGAGTTCACTGATATTGTGTTGTAGTATGATCGATGCATTAACTCTCGACCAATTCCGAGTGTTGATCCGCATGCGATGTTTAATTAATTAATTAGTCAGTGGCCGGAGTAATAATGTGCAGGTATGTCGTGCTCGACGGCGTCTCCGGGTTCTACGCCTACGCCATCTATGAACACCAGGCGGAATGGCCGGACTTTCAGCTGGGCCAAAACAGGATGGCGTTCAAGCTTCGGAAAGACAAGTAATGTATATACAGATAGATATATATGTACTGATCAGTAAAAAATGCATGCGCGCATGTTCATTGACGTTGATGTTGCTGTTGTGAAGGTTCCATTACATGGCGATATCAGAAGACATGCAGAGGATCATGCCCGCGCCGGATGATCGCATGCCTAACAGGTCGAAGAAGTTGGCTTACCCCGAGGCTGTTCTCCTCACCAATCCAATCAACCCAAGCCTGAAGGGAGAGGTAAATTCCCAATCGCATTGCTCATTGTACAATGAGGAAACAAAGGAGACCTGATTTGTGTTATTAATTATTACAAGTTTATGAAACTTTTTTATGCGGTATTAATTAATTTTTAACAAATAGATAAAATTATTATGCGGTGCAGATATGTCTTTGTTTTGTGCAGGATATGTTTTTGTTTTGATCCATATTTTCTTAAATAGTTTTTATCTTCCTAGTTTTATCTTATTTTAATGTACGAGGCTGGATTAGTGCCCAAGTTTATAGGTATGTTTTTTCAAAACTTTATAAGTAGAACACACAATTTAGATCTCCCCCAAGCCATTAGTCTCGCTGTTTCTCTTGCTCTCTCTTGCTCTTGTTATTTCGCATCACAGTTGGCCTAGCGCCAATACTTGGTATTAGATCCTTGATTGTTGAAGGGCCCTAAAAGTTGTGATGGTGAACAAGGGTGCAATAATCTCCACACAAAGAATGGTGGCGGACCGCATCATGAAGGAAGTTGGATCGCTGATCATCTACCCCGAATTGACACCATCCAACTTTCATGAATGGGAATTGGTGATGCGGATAAATCTCAAAGCACAAGGCTGTGGGAGGCGATTGAGAAAGATGAGGTCAAGCGCCGTGAGGACCGGCTAGCCTTGGAAGCCCTTCTTCGTGCGGTGCCGGCTGAGATGCAGTCTACTCTCGCAGTGAAAAGGATAGCAAAGAAGCATGGGAAGCGATACGAGTGATGCGCATGGGCGTGTGCAGGAGGCCAACGCCTAGAGGCTGCTGAAAGAGTTCGAGAACATCAGTTTCAAGGAGGGCGAGACTATCAATGACTTTGCTATGCGCATCATTGGGCTTGCAAGAAACTTGCAAGCGTTGGGCGAGTTGGAAGAGGAAGCACGCGTCGTTAAGAAAATTTTGTGCGTTGTGCCTCTACGATACTCATATATCACACTTTTGATCTTAAGACGATCTCGGTTGAGGAACTGGTGGGGCAACTGCGTGCAGCTAAGGATCGCTTTGACATCAACACAATCTCCGACAAGGCTGGTTGTCTCCTTCTCACCGAGGAGGACTTGCTGGCGAAGTACAAGCAAAGCTCCAAGTTGGAGTCATTGTCGAGCAGCAACAAGGCAACCCAAGGGAAACTAAAGGGCGGAGCATGACCTAATGGTAGTGACAATGCAATGAAGACGTCCTCCGAGGGGAAACCATGTTGCCCGTGGCAGATGTCGCAATTCTTAAATATTTAACAATTGGACGAAGGAGTGCAGGAAACCACATCATGCGTGCAAGAACGAGGCTCTTGTCACGAAGGCGGAGGGCCAGGTGCAGCAGCCAGGATTGTTGATGGCTACGACGACCAGCGAGGAGCACTCCGGTATGCAGGTAGTACACCTCAACGAGAGCACGGTGCATCCAGCAATCCACACCAGTATGAGTAATCACATGAAGGGATGCAGGTCTGCTCTCGCATCACTCGATGAAAATGTGCGAGGGTCTGTGCACTTTGGATACAGTTTCATCATCGAGATCTGTGGCCTCGGATTGGTGATTATGCAGACCAGGGATCACGGCCACAAGGTATTCACCAAGATGTATTACATACCAAAATTAAGAAGCAATATTGTGAGTCTTGGGTAATTGCAAGAAGGGGGTGCAAAATCGACCTAGAGGATGGGTTCTGTAGTGTGCTTGATAGTGAGCGCACACTACTGATATGCGCGTCAAGCACCCACAATTGACTATATTTGTTGAAGATTGATGTTGGCAAACGTCAATGATCAAGTGTGGTTGTGGCACTCACGCTACAACCATCTGAATTTTTGACCTCTCCGACAGTTGGGATTGAAGCACATGGTGGAAGGCTTACCTCAGATCGAGAGGTTGGAAGAATTTTGTGATGGATGCGCATTGGGCAAGTAGCAATGCATCCCATTCCTGCAGGCTTCAGGGCCCGTGGCAAAAAAAGTCTGGATCTATTTCACGTTGACCTTTGCAGACCAATCAGGCCAAGCATTCTAATTGGTAAAAACTACTTCATGCTTATTGTTGATGATCATTCTAGCATTCTGTGTGGTAAAAACTACTTCATGCTTATTGTTGATGATCATTCTCGTTTCATGTGGGTAGATATGCTCGCAAAAAAAGATGAAGCTTTCAAGGCATTCAAGCGCATGAAGGCATTGGTCGAGACAGAGCAAGGTGGGTGGCTTAAGGCTTTTAGATCTGACCGAAGGGGTGAATTTAATTCTCTTGAATTGCAAGCCTACTGCGACAAGCACGACATCAAGCATCTCACCACAGCAAAATGGCATCGCCGAGCGCCAAAATTGCACCGTGGTGGAGATGGCACGCTGCCTCCTGAAAAGCAAGAACATGCCAACCTGTTTCTGGGGCGAAGCAATGATGGCAACCTCTACATTCTCAACCATGCACCAACAAAAATTTTGGAGGGTAAGATGCCGTACAAGACCTGGTACAATCGGAGGACTAATGTCCAGCACTTTCAAACATTTGGATGTGTCTCCCACGTAAAGTGCATCAGCCCCGGCATCAACAAGCTCATAGATAAGTCCAAACCTATGGTGTTTCTTGGGTATGAACCTATAGTGGCCAAGAAGCTACATGTCGCACATGATGTGGTGTTCGAGGAACACCGCACGTGGAATTGGAGTGAGAAGAATGACGTGCTAAACTACGAACCACATTCGAGGTCGAGTACTTCACCGTGATCGAAGGTGCACCAACACATGGTGCTAAAGCCCCATTGCAGCCACGATCTGTAACGCCCCCGAAATCAGCCACACGACATATATCGTGAGCGGATCCCGGAGCGCGTTACATGGTGGATGAAGCAATAGTTGACCCATAGTCAACAAAACCAATGACAAGAATATGCAGCGAAAATGGAAACAATTAAAACCTATTCTACTTGAAAACATAGTGGAAGCGATAAACCATAATGGGTCATAATACAATAAGCCCAATGACATCAAAGTACAAGTGGCTCATAGCCCAAGTATAAGACTTGAAGTTCAAAATATAACAACTCATAAACGTTTCTCACATGAGGACATACAACATAATCCACAATAAAAGGCCCATAGGCCGACTCATACATAGTCCATAACGATAAGAAATACTATGGCTTAACAATGACTGACACCGTGTGCTAACCATCATCATGAGCATCCCACCGACACCTATTCATCCATACCTGCACGAATCCGGATGTAGGGGAGGCCCACCTCCCAATAATTGTATGTAAGGGCCATAAAATAACAATTCAATAATCCATAAGCATTATGATTAAAATGACAAACAATAAACAATAAAGATCTCAAAATAGATCATGAAGACCCATTCTCAATTTACAATCCAATTCCATAAATCCATTGCATTATTGTCATTTAATGCCCAATTATCCATTTTCATAGTTGCTAAGAATATTCCATTGCATTTACTTTTTGAAATGCCCATTTACTACATTATTCATACGTTCTTGCCACTTAACTTATATTCAAGATTAGGTTATCAATCAATCATTTAATGAACCTTTATCAATACGTTGAGGTACTTAGTAGTCCAGTAGTATTGAATAGCAAACTCATAATCCTTGAGAAATTCCAACTCGCTTCTTTGCCTCATGTTCAACTCCTTTTGAGAGAAAACATACTTCAAACTTTTATGGTCGGTGAAAACTTCAAACTCTTCTCAATATAGATAATGGCGCCAAATCTTCAAAGCAAATACTACGGCGGCTAACTCTAATTCATGAGTTGGGTAGTTATCCTCATGTTTCATCAATTGCCTTGAAGTGTAGGCAACAAATTTTTCATGTTGCAACAAAACACATCCTAATCTTGTGCCACATGCATTACTATAAATTACAAATCCACCACTTCCGGTGGGGATGATCAATACCGGTCCTATTGTGAGTCTTTTTCTTCACTTCCAAGAAACTCTACTCACACTTCGGGACCATTCGACCTTCACTCTTTTCCTTGTCAAATAGGTCATTGGAGCCGCAATTCTTGAGAAATCTTGATGAATCTTCTATAGTAACCCGCCAAGCCGAGAAAGCTTCGGATTTTCTTAATAGTCTTCGGCCTCTTCCAATTCACCACAGCTTCCACCTTGTTTGGGTCTACGGAATTACCATCTTTGGACACAATGTGATCAAGGAACATAATTTGGTCTATCCAAAACTCGCACTTGGAAAACTTAGCATATAACTTGTTTTGCCACAAGGTCTCTAACACAATCCGTAAATACTCTTTATGTTCTTTGAGACTTGACAAATATATCAATATATCGTCGACGAACACAATGACAATTTTTTCTAAATACGATCTAAAGATCCTGTTCATAAGATCCATAAAAGCATAGGAGCATTTGTTAGTGCAAAAGCCATAACTAAAAATTCATAATGGCCATACGTAGACCGAAAAGCGGTATTTGGTATATCTTGTCACTACAAGAAAAGTGGAAATTACAGACGGTCGAAACCATCTGTAATTTCCCGAAAACAGTCGAAAATGATGACTTTTGACGGAATCAATTCGTCCGAAAAATGGTCGTTGCAAATCAATTTCCAACGGTTGAGAAAAAAATGTCGGAAATTCCGATGAAAGTACGGCGGTCACAACCATCAAACCGTCGAAAGTTTCGATGGTCACGACCGCCGACATTTGCGACGGTCGACGAAACCATCAAAACTTCGACGATCATGACCGTCAAAACTTTCGACGATCACGATGACCACCGCAAAAATCGGCTTTCTAACGCCGAAACTTTCGACGATCGCGGTCAGAACCGTCGCAAAGAAATTTTATAATACAAAAAAATTAGCCGGCCACTGGCCATCGATCCGGCGGCCAGCGACCAGATTTCGACCAATACGAAGGTCAGCGGCCGGATCCGACCGCCAGCACGGCAGGCAGCCAGATCTGGCTGCCAAGCAACTGGATCTGGCCGCTGGAGGCCGGATAGAGAGAGAGAGAGAGAAGGGGAGAGGGACGTCGCCGGACGTCGATGCTTGTCGCCGATGGGGAGAGGCTCGCCAGGAGAGGGAGAGGAGAGTGTGAGAGGAGAGGGTTATATATATAGATATATATTATATATATATATATATGTATAGATGGAAAGATGAGAAAGCAAAAAAATGTAAAAAATAGAGCTGGATAGTAAAATTTTAATTACCGACAGCTCTGACTGTCGAAAACTTAGCAAATATTAATATATTATTATCATGATATATACGAATATGATATTAATTATTTTTAAAGTTACCGAAGATCGTGACCGTCGCAAATTATTTAATTATAAATATACAATATTATATTTAGTTATATATAATAGTTATTTCTTAGTTTACCGACGGTCTGAACCGTCGCTAATTATTACCGACAGTCTTGACCGTCGAAAATATAGCGACGGTTCAGACTGTCGCTAATTATATTAACAAAATACTCGGTACATTATATTACTTTTCATTTACCGACGGTCTGAACCGTCAAAAATTACGATGGTCTAAACTGTCGTTAATTATATTAATAGAATACTCCTTATAATATATTATTTTACATTTACCGACAGTCTGGACTGTCGAAAATTGCGACGGATAGATATCCGTAAAAAATTTCGACGTTCCAAATCATCAAAAAATAAAAGAATAATATAACAAATTAGATAATTTATTATTTTGATTTTCGACGGTTGTTGCCGTCGGAAATTCCGACGGATCGTTATCCGTCGAAAAATCACAGTTTTCTTGTAGTGTGTTCCGCCACTCTAAGTCGATGATACCCACTTCGAAGATCAATCTCAAAAAATATTGATGCTGAATGCAATTGTTCGAATAAGTCATCAATTCATGGCCATGCATACTTATTCTTCACCGTCACCTTATTCAACATGCGGTAGTCTATGCACAACCGCATCAATCCGTCTTTTTCTTCACAAATAAGATCAGTGCACTCCAAGGACATACACTTGGTCGAATAAATCCCTTGTCCAATAATTCTTGGACTTGAGTCTTCAACTCATGCATTTCCGCCGGTGCCATCCAATATGGTGCCTTTGAAATCGGTGCTGTCCCAGGCAGCAATTAGATGGAGAAGTCGATCTCCCTTGGTGGTGGCAATCTCGAAAAGTCTCCCGGAAAAAACGTGCTGGAACTCATTTACAACTTCCACATGTTGTGGACCATGGAGATGGTCTTCTTTGTTCATCACCATGCTAGATAGGAAACCTCTACATCCCTTAACATCTTGTCGACCTTTATTGTGGACACTAATATTCTTTGATCATCCGACGACGTGCCTCAGATGACCAATTGAGGCTTCTCTGATATTTCTATCACGATCTTATTCTCTCTTCACATGACATAGGTGTCATATTCGAATAATCAATCCATGCCTAGGATTACATCATAATCCATCATTGGTATTAACACCAAGTTGGCAGTGAGGTTCTTTCCTCTTACAAGTATGGGCACATCCGGTATCCGACTCCTCATGGCCATAACACCCATTGGCGTTGCAACCTCTAAAGGAGAAAACATCGTTTGGGATTTGAAGCCAAAAAGGTTAGAAAAATCCATAGACAAGAAAGAATGTGTCGCTCCATAATCGAATAGAACATTAGCACGATGTCCGTCGATAAGTAGCATACCTTGCACTACATCATTGGATTGAGGTACTTCTTCGGCGATCATATTGTAGGCTCTCCCTTGTTGAGTTATAGCTATCATTTTCCCTTTGCCCTTGTCTTCATTGTCATATCGCTTCTCAGGACATTCTCTTGCAAAATGCCCTTGCTTCCCGCAATCTAGACATGCACCCGTCTTGCGGAAACACTCCCGACCATGAAATTTGCCACAATGTTGGCATACATTCTTACCATCCTTAACTTGCCTTTTTTGTGGGGGTTTGTATGGTGCTCTTGCCCACCTTCCTTTTCCTCGTTCATTTGCTTTCTTAGGTGACTTGCCCTTTGCACTATTGTGTTCCTCATACTCCCTTTGTAACTTGGTAGCTCTTGACATAGATACTTCAAGGGTCTCGGGCCCTCCAGTTAATAATTGCCTCTTCAACCCATGATTGAGTCCATTGATGAAACAATCCACCCTTATCCTTCCATTCTTGACCAAGCCACAATATCTTTCAATTTCCATGAACTTGGCTAAATACTCATCCAAGCTCATGTTGCCTTGTTGCAAAGAAAGGAATTCAACAACTTCTCCTCTACAAGTATGAAGGAAAATATTGTTCCTCAAATATTCCCACAAATTTCTCCCGAGCGATGAACTCTTCATCTTCAAATCTTGTGCACATCACCCTTCTCCACCATTGCCTAGCTCCATCAACAAATTGGTGGGTTGCCAAATTCACCTTGTCCTCCTCCGGGCAATGGATGACCCGAAGGATATTTGTGATGGAATCCAGCCATGCGTCGGCCTTGTCGGGATTCATCTCCCTGTTGAAGTGAGGAGGATTCATGTCATTTCGGAAATTACTCATCCCTCGTTGTTAGTATTCCTCACTATTGCTTGAGCCATCATCATCACACTTTGAATGAGAGTAGTCGGTGTCTCCTCATTCCAAGAACAACAGAATGAATGCGTGGATTCACCCATTATATACCTTAATCCCTACGGGTTCCTAGGGACGTTTCTTCATTTTATGGCCCTCTTTCTTTCCCAACCGAGTTCCTCTTCCGTTCTTTCGACTTCCAGCACCTCTCCAGCACCTAAACCACCACGATCAGCCCCTTGGAGGTCTCAGAAGTGTTGCAGCCGAATGGAGAAGAAGATGGGGGAGGAGGAGAGGGTTTTGGGGTTTAGGGCTAATTTTTGAACCTTTTTGCCAAAGGACCCATTTTCCCTCTAACTAACCATGCTTTTGTGGTCATTTTGGACTACTTTAGCTTATTAACCAGTTGTCCGTTTTGCCTTTAAGATTACATTGCTTTTGAGGCTAAATTGGTCTTAATGAAAGTTAAGAATGTTACACGAACTCCGCTAATTCCAGGGCCGTCTCCATCTACAATAGCATATGCAATGCCAGTAGTTAGCACAGCAATGATATCAAACATTGCAAGATCTCCTCGACACTACCGAAGAGATCACTAAGTATAACTACAAGGACATGTCTTTACTTGTAGCAGACAAACCATCAAATATAGAAGAGGCCCTGGACGAACATGCATGGCGAAAAGCAATGGAGGCCGAAATGGAATTTATTCATGACAACAAAACATGGGAGCTTGCTATGCTTCCACCAGGTTACAAGGCAATTGGCCTAAAGTGGATCTTCAAAGTGAATATGGACCCGACAGGAAACATTGTGAAACACAAAATGTGTCTTGTCACAAAGGGATATGCACAATGTCAAGGTGTAGACTTCGTGGAAGTATTTGCGCCAATGGTGCGAATGGAGACTGTGTGGCTATTGCTCGCACTAGCTGCTCACGGTGGCTGGCAATTACATCATATGGATTTGAAGTTTGCATTCTTGAATGGAGAACTAGGAGGAAATGTGTATGTGCAGCAACCTCCTAGCTTTGTCAACGAGAGAAATCAGGATAAGGTGTTGAAGTTGAAGAAGGCTCTATATGGGTCGTTGCGGCAGGCGCCGCGAGATTAGAATGCCAAGCTGGACAAGGAGCTACTTGGGCTGAGATTCATAAAAAATCCACTAGAGCATGTCGTGTACAGAGGTGCTCAGACCAAAGTTACTTGTTGGTTGGAGTGTGCGTCGATGATCCCATCATCACCGAGCATAGAAATTCAGCATGAGTGATCTTGGTTTGCTGAGCTACTACTTGGGAGTTGAAGTCTACCAAAAGAAAGATGAGATTAGGGGTGATTTGTTAACAACGATAAAATTATTAGTTGGTTGTTAACAAATTTAATCAGGTGCAAGATATGTTTTTATTTTGATCCATATTCTTATAAATATATTTTATTTTCATAGTTTTATCTTATTTTAATGTACATGGCTGGAAGGTTCATAGTTTGTTATAGGTATGTTTTTCTCATTATTTCGGATGGCAATTTGGCCTAGCGCCAACATTAATTGTGGACATTAATTAATTAAGCTTGACGACAAGTACCAGTATTCCGCCACCAAGGAGTATGCAAGAGTCGACGGATGGGTAAGTTCTGGTCCTGGAGTTGGCTTCTGGCTGATCACGCCCAGCGACGAGTTCCGCACCGGAGGGCCGCTCAAGCAAGAACTTACATCCCACGTTGGTCCTACGACTCTCGCTGTAAGCATGCCATGCTTGTAATTTCAGATGCACAAAAGATAATTGATTGTTTTGATCCATTCGATCCATGAGCAATTGTTCCATCAGGTATTCCAGACCGCTCATTATGTTGGGCCCAAAATATGCCGACTTTTGCAAACGGAGAGCATTGGAAAAAGGTCTTCGGCCCAGTTTTTATCTATCTTAACAACGCCAGTGCTCCCAGGGCAGATCCCAGAACTTTGTGGGAGAATGCACATAATCAGGTGATAAGTATATACATTGGTAACCTTGATTTAAGGCTTAGTTCAGACCTGTGATGTTTCTTCTCAACTGATCATTTTCTTGTATATATTCTGAGTGGAGGTTGAAGTTATCAAAGTTGATTCTACTTGGAATTTGCCTTTTTCTTAGCAGAAATCACCTTAACTAATTAATTTTCTTATCATTCACAACTAGATGCTTACTGAAGTGAATCAATGGCCCTACAAATTTCCGCAATCCGCGGACTACCAGAAACGTGAGCAAAGAGGTTCTGTTTGTGCCACGATACAGATACGAGATAACTGCGTTCATTTAATTCTTTTTTTTTTCTTCTGCTCTGAACAAGCTTCTGCAATTAAAGTCAACTCGTATTGTAACGTACTGCATTAAAAAAAATAGAAACCAAATAAAAATCAAACCTTTGTACTAATGCATCATTATACCCAATTAACACCCGGGATCCTAATCCCCTTTTTCCTCCATGAGATCAGAGATTTCAAAAGTTGAAATCCCCTAGCTGACTGGAATTTAAAGCCCCATTTAACTTCTCCTCTCTCCTCCCTTTCCATTTATCATTTGGCTTCATTGTTCTTTTTTTTTGGGTTTTGACTTCACGGCACAAGTTGGGGCAGAGGAAGGAGTCCCTGCAGGTGCTGTGGACACGAGAGCACAAGGAGGAAGAGCGAGACACAACTAGCACGCCATCATTCGAAGATTCGATCGAGACTTGTCTACAAGAGGTGTGTTTTCGGGATCTAATTTATAGATTAGTTTTCTGGAAAGTCATGCATGTTTTCGAGATTTATCTCGGAATCGATTAAGCTATATAGATTTCATCATGATTATGTTATTCGCTAAATCAATCTTCACACGATTGGATCAATTTAATCGTACGTCCATTATGGAATGAATTTGTGGACTCTCGCACTCTTATTAGTTAGGCTTTAATTCTTCTATATATATATTAAATTAAATTAAATTAAAAGAGTTGTAGATCTAAGGTACAACCGAAGCCTTCTTCATGATTATATCAGCATTAGAGGTATTTATGTTAGATGACCGAGATTGATAATGATCACGCCAAGTTCGTCTGACGTTTTATTCTTATGAATTTAAATATACTTTTTAAGATCTTACAACAATATTGATAAGATTTGTATTGTATTAATTCATACATACTATTCATGCTTATTGTATCTTGGAACTAACACCTGTCATTTGACATCCTATTTTATTATTAATTATCCAATTAGAGTATTAGTACACTAAATGACTCTCTTAATTGATGTACTGTGCGTCATCACCAAAATTATTGCTACTGTGATTATGCACGTAGTAAGTGGAGCCATCACGTCACTGGTGCAAATAAGGACAACAAATTATGTAATCTGTCATGATACTGTAGCATCTGTATAGTATTCGTGTTGATGGTCTCATGTCTTTATATATGTGTTATGTTGTCCATACTTGATACTTTATGCCCAAATAGTTGACCCATCTCTCTAATCCAACCGTCTATCAAACTCAAAATGCAGACTTGGTTGATATCTCCTAAATGATAATCATATTCCTATTTAAAATCATACTGTCGACACTCTTTGAATTTTCTTCCTATGATTTTAATTGAATTTCCGTAGCATATACCACTTATCCATTATCATTTTGAACTCTAAAAAAATAGTTATAAATTTAAATGAGATAGAAATATGAGAAGATGATAATTATTATAGTTACGATATTAAATCGAAGAATACTGATAAACGGACGTTTGGTTCCCCTCTCGAACAACCGTTGAATGGATTTCAATCGGATGAATGCTCGACTTTCGGGCGTCTGAGTTGTGGACAGAAAGATTTCGACTTTAATCTAAACTCCTTGATTTGATAAGTTTTCTGTCCACCTGATTGTTAATGAAAGATATGAATCTAAAGATGATTTGGAGCTTCCCCTGCTCCCTGCGACCTTGATTGATCTGAGGGATCAAAAGATAGGTCCATGAAATATAAGAAGGAGGGTTATCAATTGCCTATCTAGATTGGAGTTTCTCCCCTTCGGATGTTTCCGCTTTATACGAGGTCATCTTGCCCGACGGGGCACTCGCCGTGGCACTGATCCCCCACTGGCCCACCATGGTCTAGATAGATGCATGCTGGTGTGCCTGCAATGATATTCCCTAAAAGAAGAAGAGCTCTTCAAAAAATATAAATATGATGAAATAACATGAATGACAAGAGATGAATAAAAGGACTTTGTCCTTATGAACATGAATATGAACAATGAACATGAGACTGTATATGAAAAAGAAAGAAAATGAAAAAGTATGAACTATGATTCTTCTTATCGACTCCTCTACTATGATTCATTCTTATACTTGATTTCCATGATTACCTCATGCTTATTCTGATGGAACTAATCTATGATTTATAAGAACTCACACTTAGCTTTATGCTAACGATTGAGCTTGCTCCCCTGTGTGATCCCCACAGGTACTTGATATGGATGCGTGTCGTGTTGATGTGTGTGCGGCGACTACAGTTTGGTAGCGTGTGCACATGGTCTAAATGGAGTCTTTATCTTTCAGCATATCGAGTTGTATTTTCATTTGGATGGAACCTATAGTGTTGTATTATGGCATGGACCTTTATATGCCTATGTGAGTCATTGATGTACCTTTTGTTTATTTAGCTTCCGCATTTCTTTATATCATTGTATAATATTTTATTATTTAAGTCTTCCACTTACGTGTCACTCTTATTGACCCTTTGAGTCAATAAAAGAGTCAAAGAAAGATCAAAGAAAGTAACGACCAAAAGGAGATCTTGCCACGTGGCGGGGTCGAATTTCGGGGCGTTACATTTATGGTATCAGAGCCTAACGATAGGACTCTCTTGACGTCCTAGATATAGAGCATAGGTTAAGTATGGTCCATGTGCACCCACCAGAGCTACCGCCACACTCAACCGCCGCAAAGTAAAGTAAGAAGTATTTTGGATTTTTTTTTAAAGTTATGAATTGTTTATTTAAATGAATTGTTATGTTTTATAGATGGCTCCCACGACACGCTCAGCAGCCAGACGCGGCAGAGGTCGTGGGCGTGGAGGCAGAGGTGGTCGCATTGCGGCTACCCCAGAGATCGTCACCGATGGACTTGACTCTGCTCTTGAGAGTCAAGTAGCGGAGGAATTGCAGCAGGAGCTCCCTCCAGTGCAACAACTGGAGCTCCCACCACCTTCACAACAACCGACATTCTCAGTGCCGATGTACCGGGCACCACCTCCTCCTCCAGCTGCACCAGCACCACCGATGGCTCCTCCCAGGGAGGATACAATTAAGGAGTTCCTGAGACTGCACCCACCCTACTTCAGGGGGGCAGTGAATTATGAAGAAGCAGTGCAGTGGCTTACTCGGATGGAGAATTTGTTCGACACTGGCAGATGCGGCGAAGACAACAAGGTTCGTTATGCCGTCCACATGCTCATCGGTCGGGCCAACGACTGGTGGGAGACGGCACGTGCGACCAATTTTTCGGATCAGAGGGCTATCCCTTGGACTAGTTTCAAGGAACTATTTGAAGCTCAGTACGCTCCTTCCTTTAGAAGGAAAGAGAAGTCCAAAGAATTCAAAGAGTTGCGCCAAGGCAACTTGACGGTGGCTGAGTACCATGCTCGTTTTATCCAGCTAGAGCGCTATAGTAAGGATAAGATGGATGAGACAGATCGCGCTGAGCAGTTCCTTGACGGTCTCCACCACACCATTCGTGAGAAAGCCGTCTATGGAGCTGAGATCGACTTGCATGGTGCTGTTCGCATGGCGTACAGAATCGAACGACAGATCCAGATGCGGAAGGAAGAACTGAAGAAAGAGCCAGCGAGAGCAACAGAGCCGGCTAAGCCAAGATGGGAAGATCGCCGCCCAGCTCGCAGAGATGCACGCCACGATCGTCGCCATCAGCCCTACCAACAGCCACAGCGCGAGACTCCCCGCCAGCCCGCACCTCGCCAACCCCAGGTGATGTAGGAGTAAAGTGATTTAAGAATATGCATAGAATGATACTGACTAATGATGAATGTGAACTTCAGCCACAACCACAGCGACATGCACCTGCTCCGCAACCTCCAAGACAACCATCGACACCCCAGCAACAGGATGTGCCAAACTGCGTCTATTGCAATAGGCCCCATAGAGGAGAGTGTCGCATGAAGAACGGCACCTGCATCGGATGCGGTAAGGCCGGACATTTCGTCAGAGATTGTCCGACGAAGAATCAGAGGGGCGCAGGAGGGGTACCAGGACGTCTCTACAACGTCCAAGCAGGTGAGGCCCCACAGGATAACGATGTTATCCGAGGTACTCTTCTCATAGCAGGTCTTCCTATGGTTGTACTGTTTCATTCGGGTGCATCGCACTCTTTTATTTCTAAGGCATGTGTTTCCACCCTTAGTGTACCTATAAAAGGGATGGAACACAGTATGAACGAAAAGACACCAATGGGGACCCTCCACACGGCGAGATACCTTCCCTAGGTACCAGTTGTTGTGGATGGAAAAAATTTTTCCGCCGATTTGATTGTAATCCCCATGGTGGACTACGATGTCATCTTAGGTATGGATTGGCTGTCATACCATGATGCATCGATTGTATGTAAGCAAAAGAAGGTTATCATCGGCAACCACGACAATAAGAAGACGATGATCAGAGGTACATCGAAGCCGGACGGTGGAATCATATTATCTGCCATGAAGGCCCACAAGCTACTACATAAGGGATGCCGAGGGTACTTGGTGAGCGTGACGATAGCCGACGCACAGACACCGACTTTGCACCAGATTGACATAGTACGAGACTTTCCGGATGTCTTTCCAGATGACATCTCCGGACTACCGCCGAGGAGAGAGATCGATTTCAGGATCGACTTGATACCAGGGACGGCACCGATCTCCAAGGCTCCCTACCGCATGGCCCCGGCGGAGATGCTAGAGCTAAAGAAACAGATTCAGGAGTTACTCGACAAGGGATTCATCCGACCTAGTGTTTCTCCTTGGGGTGCTCCGATTCTGTTTGTTAAGAAGAAGGACGGATCGCTACGACTCTGCATCGACTATCGAATGCTAAACAAGGTCACGATCAATAACAAATACCCGTTGCCCAGGATCGATGACTTATTTGACCAACTATCCAAGGCCTCGGTGTTTTCGAAGATCGACTTGAGGAGCGGCTACCACCAGTTGAGAGTCGCAGAAGAAGATGTGCCGAAGACTGCTTTCAGATCGCGCTATGGCCACTACGAATTCACGGTTATGCCTTTCGAACTAACGAATGCCCCAGCAGTGTTCATGGATCTTATGAACAGGGTATTCAAACAGCATTTGGATTAGTTTGTGATCATCTTCGTGGACGACATTCTGATCTACTCCTCCAACCCAGAGCAGCACCGAGAGCACCTACGGATCATCTTGGAGACTTTGCGCCAGCATCGACTTTTCGCAAAGTTCTCCAAGTGTGAGTTCTGGATGGAGCAAATGATGTTCTTGGGGCACATTGTATCTAGACAAGGCATAGCAGTAGACCCAGCGAAGGTCGAGGCAGTGACCAACTGGGTCAGGCTGAAGAATGCGATGGAGATCCGCAGCTTCCTCGGTCTAGCGGTCTACTACAGGCGTTTCATTCGGGATTTCTCCAAGATTGCAGCTCCACTCACTCATTTGACGAAGAAAAATGAGAAGTTCATCTGGACAGATAAGTGCGAGAGCAATTTTCAAGAGCTGAAGAACAGGTTGACCTCCGCTCCGATCCTCACTCTGCCATCAGGGAGCGGAGGGTACACGATTTACAGTGATGCTTGTGGCACTGGATTGGGATGTGTCCTCATGCAGCACGGGAAGGTAGTGGCCTATGCCTCACGACAATTGAAGAAGCACGAGGTGAATTATCCGACGCACGATCTGGAGCTTGCAGCGATCGTGTTCGCTCTGAAGATATGGAGGCACTACTTGTATGGTGAAGAGTTTCAGGTGTTCACCGACCACAAGAGCCTGAAATACGTCTTCACCCAGAAGGACCTAAACATGCGACAGAGACGATGGATGGAGTTCCTCAAAGACTACGAGTTCGCGATCAACTATCATCCCGGCAAGGCGAACTCGGTGGCCGACGCTTTCAGTCGGAAATGGGAGGCTTCGCTGGCCTTCCTCCAACTACGCAGGTATGAGATGATTGATGAATTTAACCAGTGGAATCCTCGAACTGCAGGACACCGAGCAATACTAATGATGCACCAGTTACAGCCAAGAATGATCAGCAGAATCATCACAGCACAAATGGCCGACACCGAGTATACGAAGATGTTCAAGAGGTGTCAGAATGAACCTGAAGACTTCAAGATTGGCAATGATGGAGAGATTAGGTATCAGAATCGCCTCTGGGTTCCGAATGATGCTACAGTCGGACGAGAGGTGCTCGATGAAGGCCATAAGTCAGAGTTTGCGATACATTCGGGCAGCACGAAGATGTATAGGGATGTCAAACGCAGCTTTTGATGGCACGACATGAAGAGGGAGATAGCGGACTACATCTCCAAGTGCCTTGTATGTCAGCAGGTAAAGGCCGAGCACCAGCGACCCTATGGTCTGATGAAACCGCTAGGAGTACCGGAATGGAAATGGGAGAACATCACGATGGATTTTGTCTCAGGTCTGCCCAGGACACAGAAGGGCCATGACGCCATCTGGGTCGTGGTCGACAGGTTGACGAAGGCAGCCCACTTCATTCCGATCAAGTGGAAGCAGTCAGTGGAAAGCCTGCTTGAGGTATATGTATGTGAGATCATCCGACTTCATGGGATTCCAGTCTCGATCGTGTCGGACCGTGATCCCCGATTCACATTGAGATTTTGGAAGAGTTTGCAGAAGGCTTTCGGCACTAGATTGAGTTACAGTACAGCCTTCCACCCACAGACAGACGGACAATCCGAGAGGACGATCCAGACATTGGAGGACATGCTCCGAGCATGTGCTTTAGATTGGCACGGCAGTTGGGACGAGCATTTACCGCTGATCGAGTTCTCGTACAATAATAGCTTCCACTCCAGCATTGGCATGGCGCCTTTGAGGCTATGTATGGGAGACCTTGCCGATCGCCTGCACACTGGGGCGAGGTCGGTGAGAGGATAGCTATGAGCGAGGAGTTGGCAATCAGAGCCCAAGAGTATGCTGATACCGTGGAAGTAATTCGGAAGAGAATGAAGGCTGCACAGTCCAGACAGAAAAGCTATGCTGATAAGAAGAGATGAGAGCAGATATTCAGAGCTGGAGATCAGGTATTATTGAAGGTGTCTCCGATGAAGGGTGTTATGAGGTTCAGTAAACGAGGAAAGCTCAGTCCTCATTTTGTTGGCCCCTTCGAGGTTCTCGAGTTAGTTGGCGATGGAGCTTGCAGGTTGGCTTTACCTCCTTCCTATGGAAGAGTACACAATGTCTTCCACGTATCCATGCTGCGGAAGTACAAGCACGACGACGCCAATGTCGCGAGGATCGAAGAGCCGAATCTAAAGGAAGACTTGACCTACGCAGAGTACCCACGAAGATTTTAGAGTACAAAACACAGTATCGGAAGGACAAAGAGGTACCGCTAGTCAAGGTCGCATGGAAGTACCACCAACGAAGGGAAGCGACATGGGAACTCGAGTCCGAAATGCGCAAAGAGTTTCCGCACTTATTCGGTGAGTTCTATTCCTTACAGGATTCGGGGACGAATTCTTTTTTCTATGGGTATTATATTGTAACGTACTGCATTAAAAAAAATAGAAACCAAATAAAAATCAAATCTTTGTATTAATGCATCATTATACCCAATTAACACCCGGGATCCTAATCCCCTTTTTCCTCCATGAGATCAAAGATTTCAAAAGTTGAAATCCCCTAGCTGGCTGGCAATTTAAAGCCCCATTTAACTTCTCCTCTCTCCTCCCTTTCCATTTATCATTTGGCTTCATTGTTCTTTTTTTTTGGGTTTTGACTTCACGGCACAACTTGGGGCAGAGGAAGGAGTCCCTGCAGGTGCTGTGGACACGAGAGCACAAGGAGGAAGAGTGAGACACAACTAGCACGCCATCATTCAGAGATTCGATCGAGACTTGTCTACAAGAGGTGTGTTTTCGGGATCTAATTTATAGATTAGTTTTCTGGAAAGTCATGCATGTTTTCGAGATTTATCTCGGAATCGATTAAGCTATATAGATTTCATCATGATTATGTTATTCGCTAAATCAATCTTCACACGATTGGATCAATTTAATCGTACGTCCATTATAGAATGAATTTGTGGACTCTCGCACTCTTATTAGTTAGGCTTTAATTCATCTATATATATATATTAAATTAAATTAAATTAAAAGAGTTGTAGATCTAAGGTACGCACCGAAGCCTTCTTCATGATTATATCAGCATTAGAGGTATTTATGTTAGATGACCGAGATTGATAATGATCACGCCAAGTTCGTCTGACGTTTTATTCTTATGAATTTAAATATACTTTTTAAGATCTTACAACAATATTGATAAGATTTGTATTGTATTAATTCATACATAATGTTCATGCTTATTGTATCTTTGAACTAACACCTGTCATTTGACATCCTATTTTATTATTAATTATCCAATTAGAGTATTAGTACACTAAATGACTCTCTTAATTGATGTACTGTGCGTCATCACCAAAATTATTGCTACTGTGATTATGCACGTAGTAAGTGGAGCCATCACGTCACTGGTGCAAATAAGGACAACAAATTATGTAATCTGTCATGATACTGTAGCATCTGTATAGTATTCGTGTTGATGGTCTCATGTCTTTATATATGTGTTATGTTGTCCATACTTGATACTTTATGCCCAAATAGTTGACCCATCTCTCTAATCCAACCGTCTATCAAACTCAAAATGCAGACTTGGTTGATATCTCCTAAATGATAATCATATTCCTATTTAAAATCATACTGTCGACACTCTTTGAATTTTCTTCCTATGATTTTAATTGAATTTCCGTAGCATATACCTCTTATCCATTATCATTTTGAACTCTAAAAAAATAGTTATAAATTTAAATGAGATAGAAATATGAGAAGATGATAATTATTATAGTTATGATATTAAATCGAAGAATACTGATAAACGGACGTTTGGTTCCCCTCTCGAACAACCGTTGAATGGATTTCAATCGGACGAATGCTCAACTTTCGGGCGTCTGAGTTGTGGACAGAAAGATTTCGACTTTAATCTAAACTCCTTGATTTGATAAGTTTTCTGTCCACCTGATTGTTAATGAAAGATATGAATCTAAAGATGATTTGGAGCTTCCCCTGCTCCCTGCGACCTTGATTGATTTGAGGGATCAAAAGATAGGTCCATGAAATATAAGAAGGAGGGTTATCAATTGCCTATCTAGATGGGAGTTTCTCCCCTACGGATGTTTCCGCTTTATACGAGGTCATCTTGCCCGACGGGGCACTCGCCGTGGCACTGATCCCCCACTGGCCCACCATGGTCTAGATAGATGCATGCTGGTGTGCCTGCAATGATATTCCCTAAAAGAAGAAGAGCTCTTCAAAAAATATAAATATGATGAAATAACATGAATGACAAGAGATGAATAAAAGGACTTTGTCCTTATGAACATGAATATGAACAATGAACATGAGACTGTATATGAAAAAGAAAGAAAATGAAAAAGTATGAACTATGATTCTTCTTATCGACTCCTCTACTATGATTCATTCTTATACTTGATTTCCATGATTACCTCATGCTTATTCTGATGGAACTAATCTATGATTTATAAGAACTCACACTTAGCTTTATGCTAACGATTGAGCTTGCTCCCCTGTGTGATCCCCACAGGTACTTGATATGGATGCGTGTCGTGTTGATGTGTGTGCGGCGACTACAGTTTGGTGGCGTGTGCACATGGTTATCGTATGGTCTAAATGGAGTCTTTATCTTTCAGCATATCGAGTTGTATTTTCATTTGGATGGAACCTATAGTGTTGTATTATGGCATGGACCTTTATATGCCTATGTGAGTCATTGATGTACCTTTTGTTTATTTAGCTTCCGCATTTCTTTATATCATTGTATAATATTTTATTATTTAAGTCTTCCGCTTACGTGTCACTCTTATTGATCCTTTGAGTCAATAAAAGAGTCAAAAAAAGATCAAAGAATGTAACGACCGAAAGGAGATCTCGCCACGTGATGGGGTCGAATTTCGGGGCGTTACACGTATTCCCCATCACCGGGTCCTTCGCATGTTTGCAATCAGGTGCATAAGCAAGGACTTGATAAATGGGACCGATGCCTATGTTGGTTTAGCTTTGCCTGGGAAAGCAGGATCTTGGCGAGTGGAATTCAAGGTTTGCATGATTTTGAAACAACTATATACCGCTACTCTGCTACTACTTACTAACAATGCAAGCTAATGACAGGGTTATCAATTTTGGACAAAAGCATATTCCACGGGGAAATTCGTCGTTCCGAATGTTATACCTGGAGTCTGACTTTTATGCCTATATTCCAGGTTTTGTTGGGGACTACATGTTCAATGCGTCGATAAATATCACCTCGGGTATATAAGTCCACTTCATAATTTAGCAGCATTATGTGTGCTTATTCGATCAAAAGTTACTGATAAGATAGCTTCATATATTCCTAAACAGGAAGCAACATCGATTTGGGCAATATCATTTACGAACCTCCCAGAGATGCTCCTACTTTGTGGGAAATCGGCATTCCCGACCGCTCGGCGGCTGAGTTCTTTGTGCCGGATCCTGATCCTAGATATGTAAACAGACTTTACCTGAATGAAACTTATAACAAGTCAGTAGGTTCTTCAGTTATTTTCATCTCCAAAGGGTAAACTACAAAGCTAGTAGATGATGTTTTGCATATTTCGCATGCAGCTATAGGCAGTATGGCCTGTGGGAAAGGTACACAGATTTATACCCAAAAGATGATCTAGTTTTCACCGTTGGGCAGAGCGACCACAAGAAGGATTGGTTCTTTGCGCACGTTCCCAGGTTTTGTTTCTGCAACTTGGCAACAAAAACGAATAAAATCTTTAACTGTGCATACGTTGTTTTGCAGGAAGACTTCCAAGGGGTACACGGGAACAACATGGCAAGTAAAGTTCGAGCTCACAAACGCTGTTCAACCCACTGGAACTTACAAGCTCAGAATAGCACTTGCATCGGCCACTTATTCTGAATTGCAGGTGCATAATATATATATATATATATATATATGTTGCTCAGCTCTGAATTCTTCTTCTGCAATTGCTTAATTATTATCTTCACTTGACTTTGTCCATTGTACTGCACGCATGCTTGCATGCATGCATGAACTCTGAACTGACTGCTAGTGTCGACACTAATTGATTCGTTAATTTGGCAAAGGTTCGGTTCAACGATGAGGCCGCACATCATCCTCATTTCACGACGGATCTGATAGGTGCAGACAATGCGATCGCGAGACATGGAATCCACGGGCTGTATCACTTGTTCAACGTCGACGTGAATCCTACATGGCTCAGACAAGGCGCTAACACAATATTTTTGACCCAAAACCGCGCCGCAGAACCTTTCCATGGAGTCATGTACGATTACATCCGAATGGAAGGATCATCTCATTAGATTGATTGCGCGTGCAACTCGTCGCCTCGGAATTCTAGTTGTTCTTTCTTATTTGTATTCATTCATTAATTTGTGCATTAGTAGCAACGCAATAATGAAACCGAGGGCGTAAATCTTCTGTATTTTGTTCGTAACTAAAAGGATAGAAAGTCTGCAAATGGCAGTTCTTCATTAGAGTGTTGTGACTTTATCATGAAGAATGAAGATGGAAATATGTCCATGAGGCTTCACTTGTTATAGAAATATATTATAAATATCAATTCAACTTACTATATTTGGTTTCCATTGTTTCTATCAATAATTTCTATGTGATGCTCCGAAAAGACGATAAAAAAACAATGTCGCTTGTCCGAATGTGCTCCTAAGGTGCTGCAACCAACCTTTGACTTCTACTTTGATTTTGACTAACAAATTATTAGTCAACAGAAGATGCATAATTACCGAAGAAACATTGGTTAAATAGTTAAAAGTCTTAATGCATAAAAATAAAAACTCGTAGTTTAACAAATAACTTCAACTTAATACAACTCTATGGACATTGTTTTGAAAATAACAACATTTACTTAAAATTGAAAAAGACACTAGGACTTAGACCTAAACATTTTCTTCATATCCAAGTAGACTTGTCATTACCATCACCATATAACAAATCATGAGAACCTCTATTTCATTCACATATGTTGGATCCGATATAAGGGAGAAATTCTCTGGTGAGTACATGTCCAAAATAAAGAATAAGCATTCATTTACATTCATCCATAAATCATAAACATTATAAAGCATATTATCCTTTTATAAAAAAACACAAGCATATATTCAGAAACATATGAATGTCACATAAATCATAAAGGAAGTCATCCTCTAATCAAACTCGAAAAAATGTTGTCGTGATATAAAAGGAACATATCATACATTCTTCATTTTATTTTCTTTAACTTTCATCTTTGTTTTCTTTCACTTTCATCATTATTTGTTTAACTTGTGCCTTAGACGTTATACATTTACCTCCTCCTTAAGTATTATTATCTTGAAGAGATCTTCATCTTTTTAGGATATATCATGTCATTTCGTGCATCATCTCATTAATGGTTGTACACATCATGACGTAATCCTATCATGGAGCAAGAATCCACTTACAAGGATTCCAATAATTTGTTACACAAGAAGGAGAAGCCCGTGCAATAGGAGAGGTAGTCAATGGTGTGTTGTCATCACCTACGCGTTACTTTTAGCTATACTACCCAACTCTATCTTTAACTTTCGTTCTATCATTTTCAATCTCCCATACCAATCCATGAACATGAGACCTCCTTGTACAAATTTCATCTTGATTAGACTAGAATATCTATCTTTACATTTTATATTTAACTAATTATCTCATGTAATCATTTGAAGTACCGCATAATAAAGAGATAAGCGTTTTGACCAATCACAATTATTTAACGATACAAGATAATAGTATACTTTAATCACAGCTTAATCATATATAATTCAAAATGGAACAATAACTTTGGTCATTAATAGTTTAAAAGAGGAACTTTGCTTTAAACATAAATAATCAAAACATGAATGTTACAATCATTGTAAATAATTAAAATATAATATATGACAACTATTGCGTAAAACAAGGTAATAATCTCGTACTAAAAGGATGCAAACTCACTCGTTTCTTTTCCCAAAATCAAATATAATGGAAGAACACTCAAGAACCAAACAACTAATTGTTTGATGAAGGAACACCATTCCCGCCACCTCAAACACCTTTAAATTCCACCCTTCACTCATTTACTCCTGTCTTTGGAAAATCTACTCATTTCTCTCGCTCTCTCTATCTCTCTTTCTCTCGCTCACTCGCTCTTGGTGTATGTGTATTCCTTGTTGTGGACAACCGAAAGAGTGAAGGAGAAGCTCTAGGATGTGGAAGGATTGAAGGAGAAGTGGGAGGGAGAGGGAAGATCTATAAGGACAACCAAAGAAAGGATCAAAAGGCTCTAAGGTGTGTTAAATGGGATGTTTACCAAAGGAGTTGTTCTTCGAGGGAAAAGCATGATTAGAAAAGTCTTATTAATGGCTTAATATGCCAATTTGTAACTAAGAATAGTGTTAATATGTTTTTGAGGAGTAGCATAAGTAATCCAGGATAGTTTTCCTTACTCTCATGATTTGATCTTCTTGTTGATTATGATTTTATTTTTGCAAGTAGAATGATATCTTGATGTCTTGATATGGCTTGCTTATGGCTGAGATAAATGCTCTTTGATGATAAGTAAGTTAGATAACAAACCATGCCAATGTGGTATAAGTGATTCAATCAAATGCATGAATGTCATTTCAATTGTCAAGGTTATGGATATATGTTATTTTCTATGACCTTTGACCATTTGAGTATGACTAGGTTTAATTGGGAGCCTTATGATGAACTTTTATATTAGCTTTGTAATAACGATAGGATGAATCATGGAAATACATGGTTTTGTACATGGATAAGTGTTTTGGTGATTTGGATGGTTCTTAATTGTCTAGGTGCCATGTACCTCTATTTATGTTGTGTGGTATTGCTCCACCCTAAACAATGAAGATCATTTTTTAGCATTGTATGATGCATCCTTCCCTTATAATAGTGCATTGTCATGTCATTTATCCCCTATAACTTATGATATAGGTTGGATTGTTTTGCAAGGCATAACCTATAACAAGAGGAGAGAACTTCAACTAAAATGAAGACAATGACTATGTTATGTTCCCATAAAGGTATGACTATGATGTCAAAGATGGAGGGACCAAGTTCCTAATGGCATGATAATGTTCTATAATGACAGATGAAACTAAGTTTCCTAATGGATAATCTCATAATGTTACGGTCCTCCCAAATGAGAGTGCTATGGACATTATTTGAAAGACCTTTATTTTGGTCTATTGATAATTCTTTTGAGCATCATTCTTACATTCCATATTATTGTCTAGAAATGGACTATGATGTTTTCTTATAAAGTTCATAACTAAATTATGCCTCTTCACTAATTTATTTGATCTCCTTTATGGACATGATGCTTAAGTTGCATTTTGTTATGCTTATGCTTTAAGCATTTTTTTACGGTATAGTGGTTTTCTCCTATGTTGATTCCTACAAGTACAATTAGTCTACATGGTTGGTGTTGATTGTAGGATCGAAAGCACCAAGATGGGGGGTTGAAATGGTGTATAAGAAGTTTAATCGAAAAAATTAAAACCAGTTTTGGAAAAATGATAAAACCAGTCACAAGCAAGTATGTAATAGTAAAGAGCAAGTAAGAGAGAAAGAGCAAGCACAAGGCATGATACGTTGAAAAATTCAGTCCAACTCCTTGGCCTACGTCCCCGCTCTGACGTCTCATCCTTGAGACTGTCGGAGATCCACTAGCTTTCTTTTTTCTTGTAAGGTGAGAACAATCCTTTTTACATCACATGCCTTCTTCTTCGCTCAACAGACAAGGCACGGCTCTTCCAACAAGGAGCTCTAAACTTCACTAAATCAGACTACAAGGATTCCCTCATACTTTTACAAAGGATGCTCACACTTAAAACTAGAAGAGAAAGGGATGATTTGCAAATTTGAGCTCAAGAAAAATGTTTTGGACTTAGAAGAAGCTTTGGAATCATTTCACTTGCTTGGATGATCTTCCAAAACTTTTGCAAAAGTTTACATAAAAAAATAACGGTTATTGTGCATCTTAATCTGGAATCGGTCGATCGTTGTCATTGGCCGATCGACCAGTCACAATGACCGTTGTGATTTTTCACCGTATTTTTTTCTATCCGGTTGATTGGTGTTGCGACAGACATTAACTCGACATTTTTTGTATGATGCCTTTCTTCTACGACCAACTTTTGACTTCTGCTTTGATTTTGACTAAAAAACGATTAGTCAAGAGAAGATGCATAATTACTGAAGAAACATTGGTTAAATACTTAAAAGTCTTAATGCATAAAAAAATCATAGTTTAAACAAATAACTTCAACTTAATACACCTCTATGGACTTTGTTTTGAAAATAACAACATTTACTTAAAATTGAAAAAGACACTAGGACTTAGACCAAAACATTTTCTCGACATTTTTTGTATGATGCATTTCTTCTGATTGGAAAAATGGATCTTCGACTGACATTTGCTCGACATTTTTTTGTAGCTCTTTTATTCTCATCGGTCCATTGGGTGTTCAAACGGACCTTCAACCAACATCTGCTCGAAAAAAATTTTATAGCGCTTTTGTTGTGATCAGTTGACCGATTCTCGATCGATACTTCGACCAACATTTTCTCGACAATTTTTCTATCAACATTTTCATGATATCTTTCAACCAGTTGGTATGGTCAGTCGACCATTCAGTATAAATTTTTTCTTTCAATTCTTTTAACTTTGTGATTTCTTCCACATACATAATCCTTTCAATCTTACACTTGCATGGTCATCACTTACGCATAAATTAGTAACTTTTACGTCCAATTCAATTTGTTATCATCAAAACATAGGTTATTAAACAATCGCCCCCTTTTTGAGAATGACAAAATAATTGGACGATACGAGAGAAAAATTATGACTTGTAAGCAAGTTCCCCTACATTTATGCATATTTCACATTTCCTTCCTTTGAATAAGTGGCACAAGATAACCGTAAGGAATCATCAAAGTGCATCCATCATAAAACAAAAGTTATCAAAGTATCTAGTCATGATAATGTGAATCAATATACTTGCAATGAATCAAATGCTAGAAGCACAAGATAACCATAAGGAATCATCAAAGTGCATCCATCATAAAACAAAAAGTCATACATCCATGACCATGTGTTCCTACACTAATATATGTGTCCAAAGTCACTACGAAATGGTGCATGACACTAGTACAAATAGAAACTTAGAAACATAACATCGTCCAAACTTCTCCGCTTTTTTACATCATCAAAGAGGGAGTAGAGAAAACAACTAAACATCGATGATCACTCATCGGGATTGTCCTCGTCAAGTACAACAATGAAACAAAGCCCTATGAGGCGTAGAAAGCCTAAAGTGAGTTAGCAACAAAATTCATAACGCATTCCATCCTTTGAACCCGAAGATCAATTGAAGTCACCTAATGCGTAAGGGTAGTGAAGTCGTAGGCTCAGTGAGAAGTTGATGCAGCATCCTGCAAAGGTCCCTGATGCTCGATGGGATCACGATGCGAAGGCAAGATGGGGTGCCAACTCGGTCTAGCCTCCGGTACATCGCTAGTATCCATGGGCGACAGAGAAGAACCCTCGAGAAGAAGCAAAAGCCGTCACCTTGAGAAGTGGCAAGGAAATTCAGGTGCCACAACAACCTCAAAATGAACCAGTGGAAGAGGAAGTGGTTGAAGCATTGGAAAAGCAACCTGAAGTTGTTATTCGTTCGAAATTGGGAATATGTTATATCTCTAGAAATATCGTCTGGAACAACTTGATAAGGAATTTTCTCATTTTTTAGATATTTTAAAAAAGATTCATATTAATATTCCTTTGAATGAAGCTTTTAAATAAGTGCCAATCTATGCCATGTTCATCAAGGATATTCTATCCAACAAGAGAAAGATCGAAGAAATCGACCTAGTTAAACTTTCGCCACAATGTTGCTCGGTGTGCAAGCAAGACATTCCGTAAAAAGCAAAAGATCCTAGGAGTTTTACCACAATGTTGCTCCATGTGCAAGCAAGGCTTTGTGTGATTTAGGTGCTAGTATCAACTTAATGCCTTATTCAATTTTCTTAAAGCTGGGTTATGATGAACTCAGTGATGATACTTCAATCATGTTGAAATTTGCTGACAAATATATAAAGAAACCTAGAGCATTACAAGATTTTGATTGATTAGCTACGGAGCTATCAGCGGCAAATATGTAGGTAACTCCGTCGCAAATCATAGTAGTGTTAGATTTGCTACGGATTTGGGACAATGGACATCTGTCGCTAATAACTCGTCATTGATAGCTACTTAAATTTTTGTCCCTATTTCTGTAGCTAATTAGGCATTCTGGAGTCGCTAATCCATCCCTATGTTGTGGCAACTCTCAACTATTATAACTCAAATTCGGTAGGTAATCTATCACTAATTTGTAATTATAATGTTATAAACGTAAAACAATTATAGCTTTTTTATGGTTAATTTGTCCTTATATGATGCGAGAATTGATAATAATTAAATGCTAGCGAGTGCACTAGTCGATCAAGTAACAAAGTGTAAGAGTAGACTGTTGAACCGACGAGAAATTAACATAACTAAACTAATTTCAGAGGCTAGTAGGAGACAACATGGTTTTGGAGTAAACAAGAGTTGTAGAAAAGTAAAGACAAACTAAATTAATCTACTTATGTAGAGATTGATATAACATGCTTAGAGTCTTGGGATGGATTAAAATGATTATGGACAAACTTGTTAATTTATGTAGAGATTGATATAATCAAAGATAATCAGGTTCAAATTTAGATGATTAGGAACATCTAAAGTATGATATCCGTAATCGGGTAAACCTATTCTTAACCCTAATAAGATGAGAATACTTTGCACGACTCAACTCTCAATCCTACTCAGATTAGAATACTATGAGTTGTGATTCCTACGCTACCAAACCGCTCGCACAGATCAACTTGGCAGACCACGCAATTTAATACTCCGCACGACTTTATTAGATTACGACATGAATTGCATAACAAAAATTATGAATTAAAAGATTGATCACACTGCACATTCAATAATCAACTAATAATTCAATTAAAAATAATGATTAAATAGATCAATCATGTTCTTAAAACCTAAACAAATCTAATCAATCCTAAAGAAAGGTTCACAAGTTTTTTTTGGCAATAATTCTCTTGTAGAAATAAAACTAAAACTTAAAACTAAACAAAATTATTCGGATTATAGAGATTAAAAAGATAAAACTTTAAAGCATAACAATGCATCCCAACATGAACTAATAGTGGAAGTACTCTCTAGAACAAATGATCAATTGCTACACGATTCTCGCACGAGTCTACCGTGCAAAAATCTTCTCGATTGTTCTTCAAGTTGCTCCCACGTTTTTTATCTTCCAAGAATAGGTTGCAAGCCCTAGCATGATCTCCCCAGGTGCTAGATTCTATTTATAGGGGAAGAAATAGAAACTTTTTCTACGTGAAATAAGGAGAATTGAAATGTAAATTAGTTCCAAAATTTACACCTTATCAAACTCTGAAATTTGATCCATAATATGTTTCCAAATAATCTTGGGAACATATAATATGGGTAGGAATCCTTGTGGACTTGAAATTCTTTAAAAAATTCATCCAAAATTCGAATATGGGCTTCGTCATGGCCTGTTATGGTGATTTAACGGCATAAACAAGGTCTAAATAGGATTTCACGACCTGTGACTGCATTTTCATTGATCTTACAGTGTGAAAAATATGAATTTTATGGCCCGTGTCTCTGGCACTTTTCTGAGCATGAGAAAATACATTTTAACGACTCAAAATGAGTTTCACAGCGTTATGTCATGGCCCGTGAAATGCTCTTCACGGCCCGTGACAGCCAAATTACAGCATTGCTTCCTTGTTTTTCACTTTCTGACTTTGTTTGAACTCCGATTTGAGCGCAGTTTTCTCCGTTGACTTCGTAATTCAGTTTTCTTGCTTCTGAGATAATAAAATAGATATTTGCACAGATTTTAATTTTTGTAAAATTAATGCAAATAAGTCCATAAAATGATGCATGGTATTAGAAAATGATTCGAAATGAGATTAAATGTATTACTACATATATGTTGTATTTTGCGTGCATCAAACTCCCCCAAGCTTAGATATTTGCTTGTCCTCGAGCAATGTTCAAGGTAAAGCTCCAACCAAGAAGGCCAATCATTGCTTCCACTCTATTAGTCAACTATTTTTCTTAGCACTAGATTTTATACATTGATCGCCAAAGTATCGTTCCATCATTCCAATGACCCATCCTTGTAAAATTTCTAAATATTAGACAGATTTAAACATATCCAAGTTTAGCTCATGCAAGATAACATACAGTCTATCAAATAATAGTCTCAATGTTGAAAAGATAAGTGCATAATGAGTGTATTTTCGCTTTAAAACTTCTTCACATTAAAATTTTTTCATTTTAAAACTTTTGATATTTTCATTCACTTTTTTTTCTTTTGTTGATTTGGTACTTATGTGCTTCTCCATATTGCACAAGGTGGTCTATGTAATGGACTTTCGATCGACGGATCCCAGAGCATTTCCCTTAGTCACAAGGCAAGAATCCCCTACGGAGCTAATCACCCGGACACACCAAGGGTCAGGATAACTCTTTAGTACTTCTTTATTTTATTTTGTTGGGGTTCAACTAACCCTCTTTTAACTTTTTGCATATTTTTTTCTTTTTTACTATAAGCTCAATAAACACTTAGATGTTCTACAAAGAGGCAATTATTATCAAAACTAAAGAAAAAAAACATGAACAAGGATTTGTCGTCCAAATATTCATAGTTCTACTTAGCAACATTCACATTCCAAATACCCAATACTAAGGCGATAAAAGATAAAATAATAGTGTTTCAAATTTTGTTAATTATTAGGATGTCCTTGAATAATATTTGAAAATAAGAAAATATTAAGAGATGAGAAAGAATGATATAAAATTTTTAATTTCTATAGATTTTTTATATGATGCAAATAAAATATGCAAAGAATAGATAAACATGATAAGAACGTATGCATGTAATGTAATATAAGATGATAGGCACGATGCATGAAAATGAAAACTCTCCCAAGCTTGAACTCGACACTGTC
The DNA here is from genome assembly GCA_030549335.1 of Pontederia crassipes. Classification (NCBI taxonomy): domain Eukaryota; kingdom Viridiplantae; phylum Streptophyta; class Magnoliopsida; order Commelinales; family Pontederiaceae; genus Pontederia; species Pontederia crassipes. Next base: position 8,526,660 of record JAUKPH010000020.1, on the reverse strand, counting down.
CTCAGTGTTGAAAATCAAATATGAAAATGGGAGTATCAAAATAATACAGAAATCATAAAGGGAGGAGAAGATACCACCTGATATATCCCAATTTGATGGATGTGGAAGCCATATATAGAAGCCAATGTATATGTATCAGAGGTCAAGTGTAAAGTGAAGATGTCTAGTTTAAATTGCCTTCATAATGATTGCTTCTGATTGCTTGTGTGATGGGTCGTGAACGAAACGTAATGACTCTCAACTGATGATATGGATGTAACGACCTGGTGATCCGTAATAACTAGATAATGCCCTTGAATTATTGCTTTCGTAATGGGTCATGAGAGAGAACTCAGGGTGTCACGAACGTGCTCTACAAACATCATTCTTGCATAATCATGCATTTAATTAACATACTAAGTTAGTTTGGATGTCCATTGAGTGATATTTGTATATAGTAATTAATATTTTGATTAGTGCATAATGATTACTTAATTATCTATAAACTTTATAAAGTAATTACATAAGGTTATTAGGAATAAATTATAAAATTTCTACATATTATAATATATATGTTTAAATAGGATTAAGTAAGCTGGGTTAAAACACTTAGTTATGACATAAAAATGTGATTGACCATTTCCAAGCAGATGAAGCAGACATGTTAGAGCTGCTCAAAGGGATATTTTTCCAAACCACCATATGATGTTAGAAAATTTTGAAAAACATATATAAGCAATTCAACTTTATCCTTTGATGGTGAAACAATTACCAGAGGAAGAACGCGAGCGAAACAACCTGGGAAAATCTGAAACATAGGCTGTTCAAGGTGGGTTTTGATCTGAAAATTATTCTTCTGATTGAGAGGAACATTCCTTCGTGATTAATGAACCATGAAAATTCATAATACATTAGAAGTTAGCTTTCCATGGGCTCTAGAATCAAGTAAAAAGGAGTTTTATAGAGGAAGAGGAAGTTATGAACTTATCTTTGCAAGTCACTCATCCTGTCCCGAGTCTGATATAGGTTCAATTTGTAAATTAGGGCACGGATGGATAAAGTGAATTAGGTTTGAAATTTAGATATGATTAATTAGACATTCCAAGGGTTCGGTGAGAAGTGGAATCATCTTATTTGGACTTGTATTTTGGGTGAAATGAATTTTTCATTTCATAGTGATTCTTTTGTCAAATTCTAGGACATGGACAGATCACGACCCGAGTTAACTATTTTTGTTATAAGGCTATACAACGAGTTAAATTCAGTGTTTTTTATGCAAAAATAGTAAGGAGGTCTATTTTTCATGAAAATTATGACCTAGTTAAATGGACGAGTATGAAGAAACATATAAATCAATCTTTCAGTGACACACAGTCTGTCAGGACAAATACCTTATGTCTAGTTTCTAATTAATCTAGAATCATATGATAAGCCCATGTGGTTAAGAAGTTATGAATTATTTGTTGACAAGTACTCAGTATGAAATCCTGAACAACACCTAGTTAAGCTATAGAGGATTGAGAAGTTCTAACTGTGAAATAGCCTATGACATAAATACTTGATGTTAGAAATTAGTATTAGAGAGGATTATATGCATTTTAGGATGCACAAGCATTCATGCATCGTGAGCATGCATTGCATATTACTTTGTTGTAATTGGGAAGTAAAAACACATTATTGCTTGTAGGAAAACATCAAGGTACAAGTGAAAGGGAGGAACTCTAATAAACCTCCTTGAAGGGATAAAGTATAAGGTGAGTGGGTAAATTTACAAGATAGCAAAATGTTATATGTTAGTTCTTTTATTTATGATATTATCTCAAGCAAAGATTATTATTATTATTATTGAAACATATCTTGAGTTATGAAACATATTTATGATATGTTTCAAGAATATCATATGAGATGGAGTAAGCCTTTACACAAAAATTTTTTCAGGGAACAATGCTTGTGAAGTTAAAATATTTTTTATTTGATGATGATATGAGATTATGACATGTGTATTTTGATATTGTTAAACTCGATGTGTTCATTAGCCATGCTGTTTGAAAAAGGTCTTTAGGACCGCATTCGATATACATGAAGCCTTTAGGGCGTATATCGGGTGTCTTTGCCCTTTGGGAGCTGCTCTGCATGTACGTATTGACCTATGATATGCTCTATGTTTCCGATACTCAAGATTGTCAAGCTCTACTTAACTGTATATCACACAATCATGAAGAGATACGTATGGATCCATGATATGCTCTGCGTATTTGAGAATCATGATTGGATGACATACAATCATGATTGGGATACGTATTGACCCATGATTTGCTCTACGTATCTGAGACTCTTGATTGTAAAGCTCTACTTAATTGTATGACACAGAATCATAGAGGGATACATATTGACCCATGATTTGCTCTACATATTCGTGACTCTTGATTACGAAGCTCTGCTTAACTATATGAGACATGATCATGGAGGAATACGTATTGACTCATGATGAGTATGTGCAATGACACATGTGTGGAGTTTAATTATGAAAATGATGATATCTTGAGTTACTTTTACTTATGTGAAAGTTCATATGATTTGGCAATTTATGTTAATGTATGATGCTTTAAATGTTTTATCATATGAAAAATGTGATTATTTAATGTTATATGCACTCGTATTGTTCCCCTACGTTGTACTTTTATTCCATTCACTGAGCAAATGATTGTTGCTCGCAATACGCATTTTAAATTTTTTTTCAGATATACGTAAGTTCTCGAGTTGAGTCGACCCGGAGCTTGTTTTTGCTGCATATAAAAGAGGTAGAACCGTTGGACCACTTTAATCCCCCTTCACTTTTGTTTTTTGGAAGCATGCATGTAATAGACAATCTTAGATGTTGTAATTAAGTTTGAGGAGAACATTTTATAAGGTTGTATAAGACTTGATCCTGTGGGGTTATATGTGAGATGGTTTGTGAAAAAAAAAACATAATGACAATATGCGAATGTCCTATCTTATAACTTTTATTTAAACTTTGATGAATATATATATATATATATATATATATATATATTTGCATCTTTTGTATGTATTGGCAAATCACACAAGAAAGTAAGGGAGGGAGGTTTTCTCGATTTTATTTTTAGAATTACTAAACTTAATTAAGGGATGCAATAATGGAGATTAGAATTTAGCCGCGGAGTTGGGTGTGACAGATTTTGGTATCAAAACCTAGGTTATAGGATTCTATAGACAATATAACCTAAGTTTAAGGTTAGGTGACATATTTGCTTAGATTAATAGTGCATGCTTTTTGACTTTCTTTTTATTTTGAAAGGGTAAAAATGCCACCGCGTAGTCATCGTGGCGATGGCCAATTTGCTATTATTGTCCCAAGCCATTCTTCTCCACTAGACGGTCGACCTAATAGGAGTTCATCTGTTTCATCTCATGCATCGGTACAAGGTGTGGCACGTGATGTGAATGATAACCCTCCCTTACATGATGATGAGATCCCAGCAGGTCCATCAAGACTTCCTCATGTTGTTGAGCAAGACAATCCTGTTGAGAATGAAAGTGCTAAACAAGTTCTTGCACAAGCTTTAAGGGCTATTATGAGCGGAGTAACAACCTCCCATGTTATGCAAAGAAATAGGTTCCACGACAAAATTAGTAGACAAGGAATAGTTGATTTTGAAGGTACAGTTGACCCATCTGAAGTAGAGGCATGGTTAAAATGTATGGATAGAATATTCAATGAGATGAGGTGCTCCAATGAAGAAAAGTTTGATTATATTGTTTCCTTGTTGCAAAAAGATGCTTTGGATTGGTGGGAGACAATTCCTGGAAGTCAAAATTTTCCACATACTCTTGGATGGGAGGACATTCTTCGAGAATTCCGAAAGAAATATTTTCCCAAAGCGCATGCTGATAGGAAGCAGAAGGAATTTCTAAATTTGACACAAGGAGCATTATCAGTCGTAGAGTATGAATTAAAGTTCACACAACTATCAAAATATGCATCGAGCTTGGTGTCAAATGAAAGCGACAAATGTAGGTGATTCAAAGGCGGACTTCACTTGAACATAAGAGAAAAGGTTGAAGTGTCGGAATTCACTAATTAATCCAAATTGGTGGCAGCAGCGTTAAGAGCTGAAAAGCTTATAGAGGAAAGGAATCAAGTTAGCCAAGATTTGAAAAGACCAAACTCCAACTTTACGCAGACTGGACCAAGTAATAAAATGGCAAGATATGGCGATGGTACATTTCAGTCTCATTGTAACTTTTACAATAATAGGAGACATGGAAATGGATCCCAAGGTGCACAAAAATATGATACCAACCAGAAAAATATGAGTACATAAGCAAGTGCAGTCAGAAGAACATATTCAGAAAATCAAAGTAGAGTTGGACCAAGACAAGAACAATATCGCACGGATGCATATTGCACAATTTATGGAAGATATCATCCTGGAAAATGCTCAGTATTCACAGCAGCTTGCTTTATATGTGGTCAAAGGAGACACAAGATACTAGATTGTCGATTTATGGAAAAAGGGTAAAAGCATTTCTGAAATGGTAGCCTATCCTCCTGTGAAGCCTCAAATCAAAGCTACTCCTGGTGCAAGCGAGTAATCAAAATGTTCCAAGTACCGACGAATCCACTAGGGAGACCACAATCTCAAGAATGTATCTTTGCAATGACTGAACCTGATGCTTTGGCTACTCCCGACGTAGAGATGGGCACGTTGATTATCTTTGATAAAAGTGCACATGTTCTTATTGATCCTAGATCTACTCAATCATTCATATCAAAAGACTTTTCTATGCATGCCGATAGGAAACTTAGTCCTTTAGAATGTTCCATGATAGTACATACACCCGTGGAAGATTCTATTATTGTTGCACAATCATATAAGGATTGTAGAGTCAAAGTTGCTGAGCAAGACATACAGGCATATCTCAATCCTCTAAATATTGAAGACTTTGATGTCATTCTTGGAATGGATTGGTTAGCTCATCATCATGCCACTACAAATTGTTTTAAGAAAGAAGTTTACTTTGAGTCACCAGAAAAAGAGAGGATCACCTTTAGTGATAAACGTCAAATTCTTCCCTCTTGTATTATTTCTGCGATGGTGGCACAGAAATTAATCAAGAAGGGATGTGAAGCTTACCTTGGTTCTGTGATTGACACTAAAGTAGAAGGACCATAGTTGGAAGATATTCCATTCGTATATGAATTTGTAGATGTTTTCCCAAAGGATCTTCCTGGACTACCGCCAGAACGGGAGATTGAGTTCAGTATTGACATTATTCTAGGAACAACACCCATATCTATTGTTCCTTATCGAATGGCACTAGCAGAACTGAAAGATTTAAAGTTACAATTACAAGAATTATTAGATAAGGCTTTCATCTGACTTAGTGTTTCTCCTTGGGGTGCACCGGTATTATTCATGAAAAAGAAAGATGGAACATTACGATTGTGAATTGATTACAGATAATTAAATAGAGTTACTATAAAGAATAAATATCCTTTGCCGCGGATCGATGATCTTTTTGATCAACTGCAAGGAGCAAAGGTATTTTCAAAAATAGACTTGAGATCAGAATATCATCAGTTGAGAATTAAAGATGCTGATATTGCCAAAACTGCCTTCAGAAATAGGTATGGACACTATGAATTTCTAGTGATGCCATTTGGTTTAACAAATGCGCTCATAGCTTTTATGGATCCCATGAACCGAGTTTTCAAACCTTATTTGGATAAGCTTGTGATTGTTTTCATTGATGATATACTAGTCTATTTTTTAAGCGAAGAAGAGCATGAAGAACATTTAAGAATTATTTTGGAGATACTTCGAGAGAAACAATTATTTGCAAAGTTTAGAAAATGTGAATTTTGGCTCAACTCAGTGGTATTCTTGGGACATGGAATCTCAATAGAGGGCATTTGTGAGAACCCAGCAAAGGTTGATACAATATTGAAGTGGGAGCCTCCAAAAAGTGTGAAAGAAGTGAGAAGTTTTCTTCGCCTAGCAGGATATTATCGACGTTTTATTAAAGGTTTCTCTAGGATTGCAGTTCCATTAACTAGACTTCTTCGGAAAAATGTAAAATTCAAATGGACAGAGCAATGTCAAGATAGTTTTGAAAAGTTAAAGAGATGTTTAACATCTGCTCCAGTGTTGACACTCCCAATAGACAATGGAGGCTATGTGGTGTGTAGTGATGCTTCTAGACAAGGGTTGGGTTGCGTTCTAATGCAACATGAAAAAGTTATTGCATATGCTTCTCGACAACTCAAACCACATGAGTTAAACTACTCAACACATGATTTAGATTGGCGGCAGTTATTTTTGCTCTTAATATATGGAGGCATTATTTTTATGGAGAGACATGTCACATTTTTACGGATCACAAGAGTTTGAAATATCTCCTTACACAAAAAGGATTAAATTTACGCAAAACAAGGTGGATGGAGTTACTAAAGGATTATGATTGCATAATTGATTTATCATCCGGATAAAGCTAATGTGGTTGCAGATGCACTTAGATGAAAATCATCGAGTCTTCTAGCCCAAATAAAAGTGTCTCAGTTACCATTGCTACTTCAATTGAAATCCTTAGGAGTTGAGCTGAAGACAAGTGAGAAAGGAGCACTCTTGGAACACTTTAGAATTATACCCAGTCTAGCTGAGAGGATATGCGAAGTACAAGATCAAGAAAAAGAGTCAGTGAAAATCATCAATCAAGTAAAGAACGGAGAGAGAAACTAATTCTCATTAAAGGATGATGGAACTTTAATATTTGGTAGCAAGTTGTGTGTTCCTAATGTTGGAAATCTTAGGCAAGAAATAATGGAGGAAGCTCATTGTTCACCTTATACTATACATCAGGAAGTACTAAGATGTATAGAGATTTGAGGAGAAACTTTTGGTGGCACAGTATGAAGAAAGACATAGCACAATATATTTCTCGATGTTTAGTATGCCAACAAGTAAAAGCGGAACACAATGCTCTAGCTGGAACTCTTCAATCAATTTCGATACCCGAATACAAGTGGGATCAAATCACTATGGATTTTGTGACAGATCAGCGAAGAACTAAGAGAAATCACGACACTATTTGGGTAATTGTTGGTCGTCTTACAAAGTCTGCACGTTTCATACCAGCTCGAAAAGATGACTCTTTAAATACCTTAGCCAAGTTATACATTGATGAAATTGTGAGACTACATGGTATTCCAACATCTATAATTTCGGATATAGATCCTCGGTTTACCTCTCGATTCTGGCATAGTTTACAAAATGCCTTAGGCACAAAACTAAAGTTTAGTACTTCATTTCATCCTCAAACCGATGGTCAATCAGAGACAACCATTCAAACACTTTAGAAAATGCTCAGAGCTTGTATTCTAGATTTTAAGGAATCTTGGGATGAACACTTATCATTAGCAGAGTTTGCCTATAATAATAGCTTTCATTCAAGTATCGAGATGGCTCCTTTTGAAGCATTATATGGTAGGAAATGTAGGACACCAATATGTTGGGACGAAGAAGGTGCGAGAGTCCATTCGGGACCACAAAAAGTGCAAGAGACTGTCGACAACTTAAAAATCATCAAACAAAAGTTAAAGGCAACACAAGATCGACAAAAGAGTTATGCAGATCAAAATCATCGAGAAATGGAGTATGAAGTGGGCAGTAAGGTCTTCTTAAAAGTTTCACCTTGGAAAGGTGTTATACAATTCGGGAAGAAAGGAAAGTTAAGTCCGAGATATATAGGTTCAATTTGTAAATTAGGGCATAGTTGGAGTAGAGTGAATTAGGGTTTGAAATTTGGATATGCTTAATTAGACATTCCAAGGGTTCGGTGAGAAGTGGAATCACATTATTCGGACTTGTATTTTAGGTGAAATGAATTTTTCATTTCATACTAATTCTTCTATCAGATTCTAGGACATGGACAGATCATGACCTGAGTTAACTATTTTTGTTATAAGCCTAAGAATGAGTTAAATTATGTATAATAAGGAAGTCTAGTTTTTAGAAAAATTATGACCTAGTTAAATGGACAAGTATGAAGAAACATATAAATCAATCTTTTAGTGACACACAGCCCGCCAGGACACAAACCCTTGGTCATATTTACTGGGATATTATGGCTTACTCACTTGGATTTAGATAATGATATTTGGGGGTTGGAAACCTTAGGATGTCTAGTTTCTAATTAATCTAGAATCATAAGATTTGCCAATGTAGTTAAGAAGTTAAGAATTATTTATTGACAAGTACTCAATCTGAAATCCTGAGATAACACCTACTTAAGCTATAGAGGATTGAGAAGTTGTAATTGTGAAATAGACTATGAACATAAATACTTGAAGTTAGAAATTAGTATTAGAGAGGATTATATGCATTTTAAGATGCATCAGCATTCGTGCATCATGAGCATGCATTGCATATTACTTTGTTGTAGTTGGGACATAAAAAGACATTATTACTTGTAGGAAAACATCAAGGTACAAGTGAAACGGAGGAACTCTAATAAGCCTCCTTGAAGGGATAAAGTATAAGGTGAGTGAGTAAATTTACAACATAGCAAAATGTTATATGTTAGTTCTTTTATTTATGATATTATCTCGAGCAAAGATTATTATTATTATTATTGAAACATATCTTGAGTTGTGAAAGATATTTATGATATGTTTCAAGAATATCATATGAGATGGAGTAACCTTTTACACAAAAATATTTTCAGGGAACAATGCTTGAGAAGTTAAAATATGTTTTATTTGATAATGATATGGGATTATGACATGTCTATTTTGATATTATTAAACTCCATATGTTCATTAACCATGCTATTTGAAAAAGGTCTTTGGGACCGCATTCGATATACATGAAGCCTTTGGGGCGTATATTGAGTATCTTTGCCCTTTGGGGGCTGCTCTGCGTTCACGTATTGACCCATGATATGCTATGCGTATCTGAGAATCATGATTGGGTGACACACAATCATGATTGGAAGACGTATTGACCCATTATTTGCTTTGTGTTTCCGATACTCATGATTGTGAAGCTCTGCATAACTGTATGACACACAATCATGAAGGGATACGTATTGACCCATGATATGTTTTGCGCATCTGAGAATCATGATTGGGTGACACACAATCATGATTAGGATATGTATTGACCCATGATTTGCTCTACATATCTGAGACTCTTGATTGTGAAGCTTTGCTTAACTGTAAGACACACAATCATAGAGGGATACGTATTGACCCTTGATTTGCTCTGCGTATCCATGACTCTTGATTATGAAGCTTTGTTTAACTGTATGACACATGATCATGGAGGGATGCATATTGACCCATGATGAGTAGGTGCAATGACACATTTGTCGAGTTTAATTATGAAAATGATGATATCTTGAGTTACTTTTACTTATGTGAAAGTTCATATGATTCGACAATTTATGTTAATGTATGATGCTTTAAATGTTTTATCATATGAAAAATATGGTTCTTTAATGTTATATGCACTTGTATTGTTCCCCTACGTTGTACTTTTATTCCACTCACTTAGCAAATAATTGTTGCTCGCAATACCCATTTTAAATTTTTTTCCAAATACTCATAAATTCTCGAGTTGAGTCGACTCGGAACTTATTTTTGCTGCATATAAAAGAGGTCAAACCACTGGAGCACTTTAACCCCCCCATCACTTTTGTTTTTTTGGAAGCATGCATGTAATAGACAATCTTATTTGTTGTAATTAAGTTTGAGGAGAACATTTTGTAAGGTTGTATAAGACTTGATCATGTGGGGTTATATGTGAGATGGTTTGTGGAAAAAAAAGACATAACGTCAATATGCGAATGTCCTATCTTATAACTTTTATTTAAACTTTGATGAATATATATATATATGTGCATCTTTTGTATGTATTGGCAAATCACACAAGAAAGTAAGGGAGGGAGGTTTTGTCGATTTTATTTTTAGAATTAGTAAACATAATTAAGGGATGCAATAATTGAGATTAGAATTTAGTCACGGAGTTGGGTGTGACATAGGGCCCGAGCTCGTCACTGGCCATTAGATCAATGGTAACCGGTTGGGTGTGAACATTCTTTATTGCTCTTTGTTGTGGCCGACGTTTGATAGAAATTGCTTGAGGCTATTGGCGTTGTATTCCAGACGTTAGTAAGAGAGATTGTCTATGGTTGTCGGTTGATTCTACGCTCGCCCGAGCTCTTGCCAAAATTAATGGTGAAGTCATGGGGCAGAGGCCACTGTCTTTGCTCGTCGTTGCACGGGGTTGTTGGTTGAAGAAGGTGGTGCACTGGTCTTCATCGAAAATCAAGCTTATGGTAGTGGATGGTGAGTCAGGGCGAAGCCGGACTGTATGGTGTTGAAGATTGGGGATGACGCCTCTGTGATGGAATGCCAACGATGAGGAAGGAGATCAGAGCAGTTAAGGTACAACCACTAGCGTCAAATTGGAGATCATGGTCGCGCGGAGGTTGCCGATTCCTTAGTCAATGGTGGACATCATGCCAGTTAGTCTAGTGGTCGATGAAGACGATTGGGTCACTGGTGCTATTCGGATGATGGTGTGTGAAGAAGCGGTGTCACGGACCTGCATATAACATAAATAAACAAAGGGGGCCATGAAAATATTTTGACTAGTGTGTTCTGTTGAGATGTAAGGTCTCTCATGGCCCGTGAGTAAGCCTACTATGGAATCGGTGAGGCGAGCATAATGACTCATGAACTATGCAAAAGTCAGGATTGAGGCTACTATGAGACTTGTTACTAGATGGTCACGACTTGTGTTGAAAGAAAGATGATGTGAATGGATCGCAGGTAGACCCGTAAATACCTACTAATGACCCGTGATCGAGCTTGTGGATGGATCAACGCCTACTGTGAGACCCGTGATCATATGCTCACTTCCCGATATGTTTGATAAACCTTCTAAATGACTAGTAAAATATGGATAATGACACGTGAAATTTGGACGATGATATGAGAACTCTCTGTAAGATGAGTGAGAGTCCGGTAACGACCCACGACGACCTAAAAGTTTTAGAAAAATTCATTGATATGTTTGTGTATTTCCAAACATGACCCGTGAGTTTAAAGACAACACCCGTAAGGTAGTGATAACAACCCATGATATTCATCTTTTCTTCTTATTTTTTAAAAAATAAAATTGGCCCTACAATGTTGGATGATTAGTTCAAAATAAAGAACAAAAACAACTACTAGAGATAAAATAAAGAAGTTCAGAAACTAAATTAAGCAAAGAAGAAAAAATTAATCTAATCAAATGAAAAATTAAAATCCAAGCTAAGAGATGAAGGAAAGATAATAGTTCTAATTTAAAGTCTTTAGCTTGACTTTGATATATGTGTTATGCTGAGACTGATATGAGATAATCAATTAGAATAAACAAATGAATTTGCACTTAAGGAACAATCTCACCGAAATTTATTTTATGTGATCATGAACATTCGATGTGGTGAGACTCAACGCGTGTAGCGTGGATGATGCCCAATGTCTCCACCCGTGTGCCATCGTCAGATGGTGGAGGTTCTTCAAGTACAACAACTATCTTAAGTTGAACATGGAAGTTGTGTTGCTGACTATCATGAGTTCCCAAATGGTTAATGCTCAAATGCAAAAGACTAAGATCTAGGCATAGTCTATGCACGAATGAAATCTAAATAAGGTCTAGGCGTAGACTATGTAAAAATAGAAACTCAACAAGGTCTAGGCTTAGACTATGCACAATATGAAACTGAACAAGGTCTAGGCGTAGACTATGCACTCCTCGCTTCATTGAACTGTAAGTGCACAGATCGTTGTAGTTAACTTGAATGTCATATCCACAATGATTTGAAACGTAAGATTCACTAACTAATCTAAATTACTCATGAACTAAGCTAATTCTTTTTTGTGTTTTAAGGTGATCGATATAAAATGATAACTAACAAATAATGAAATGTTCTCTTAAGAAAGGGTTCATCTAATATTCTGTTATGAATGGATTAAAACAACTTAGCAATACAAATCAAACTAGATTCAACCTATAAAGACTGCTCTCATAGTGCATTAAAGTTAGAACTAAGTATCATACTTTCGTATGAATATTAGTTAGGTTGATTCAACAAGGGTTTCCATTGATATTAGATTATCATGAAACCTCTAACTCAATGCATAAATATAATCAAATCCACAAGTAGTACTAATGCTCTTGGTTTATCTCTAAACAATAAGGGAGTCTAAAATCAACCTCTCGGCTGTCATTTCAATACGAGATTCACATCAACAAAAGCTAAATGGATCCATTCTCAGCGTAGATTAATTAGAACCAGGAAACCAACTCAACAGAAATCACAATTGAAATCAAATCTAGAAACTAATTGTTAATGTTCTTGATTCATTTCTCAATAACAAGAGAATCTAGAATTAGCCTCTTACGAGATGAGATTCACATTAACAAGAAGTAAAAGGATGTATTTAGATCTTGACAAGGATTAAACACAGAAAACAAATGACGATGCTTTGGACTCATTTTTGAGCAAAAAAGAATCAAACACCAACTTCTCACTTGTCACTATAAAATAGGATTCACATCAACATAGAAACTGATTTCAAAATATTCAGAAATGCACTATCGTCAGTGGCAAAAGTGTTGTTCAAACATCCATCCTTAAACATAAATTAAACTACTATCCTATCCTAAGAGAGATAAGATTTAGCTCCTCATAACTGATGAAAACAATACAAAATAAATGAGGAATAGAATAAAAAACATCTTAAACTATCAAGATAAAACCCTCAGCTCCAAAACTCCAGCAAGAACTCAGCCTCTAGCCAAAATGGCTTGGAGTGGAGATGCCTCCTATTGCTCCTCAACATCCTCCTTTTATATGATATTATCATCACCATTTTATCCTCATCAGAACCTTCCATTTCATTTGATTTTGCCACATGTCCTCTGATCTTTTTTGCTTTTGTGCTAAAAAGATATTTCTTTCTCATTGCTTTTGGTAACTTCCTGTGATCCCCTCCTACTTTTCTAGCAAGAATTTTTGTCTTTTGTGCTTGATTTTGATACTGCAACAACATGAACAACAGGCATCAATTACTCAAATGATACTTAGACAAATAAGAACTAAATCAGTATATTATACAGCTCAAATGTGCAAATGTAAGATAAGATAATGCTGAGAAGATCAATGCATGTATATTAAGCATAACTTGATGGATATGAACATTTCAGGGCTTATATGCACATGAATTAAGATGGAAAATGAGTAGAAATTTAGTATGATCAGCTAGTGATCATGTAGTTTGGGTGTTTGAGGTCGGTGATGTGTTTCTTTATTTTCCTTTGATTTTCCACTTGTGTATTAGTCGGAGAGGTATCTATTGTTGGATCCCAAAGGGCACCAAGAGGGGGGTTGAATTGGTGTTTAAAACCAAAGTTATTGATTTCACAAAATCATTGCAGAAGCTAAAAATTGATTCCTTAGATTTTTTAAGTCAATGCAATTTGGATCATATCACAAACACAATATGAGAAAGAGAGAGAGAATGAAATCAAACACATGAACACTATCATTGTTGACGAGGTTCGGTCACACCTTGACCTACGTCACCGCTTCGACTTCTCGACCTCAAGACCACCGAAGATTCCACTAGAACTCTTCTTTTGTTCCAAATGATGCAAGGAAGAAAGCCCTTTACACTATCGCCTTTTCACGGCTTCAAGAAATAAGATATGGAACCTCTTTCACACAGGAGCTCTCTCAAAATTTTTTAACAATTGTTTCTCTCTTTCACAATATCATGCTCACAAGAAGAGAAGAGAGAAAGAAGAGAAAACTCAAAATGACAACTTCAAGGAAAAGGTCTTGTTTTGATAAATTGAAGTTTTTCTTCAATGCATGGTGGATGCCTTTGCTTCTGGATTTGACACTCCTTTTATAGGCTTCAGCATGTGAAAAATTCATCCAGAATTTATTCCACATTTTACTCATTCAAAAATAGCCGGTTGATCGCTCATCTGGACCGGTCGACCGGTCTATGTGACTGTTGCGCAATTGGTTTAGCTTATGCGCTTGATCGGTCGATCGAACCATCAACCAATCAATCGATCGGTATAGTCTCGAATTTGTGTGGTACATCAATCGGTATAGTCTCAACATCGACTGGTATAGTCTTGATTCTATGGATAGCTAATAGAATTCTCTACAACTTTGATATTTAGCATTCATCTAGAATCTAATAAGATCATAGTCAATTATTTAATCTAAATTTAGTGCATATAGTTGTCCCTTTTTTTTAAACATTTTCAGCATTTAACTTTAATCTTTTGAGGTTTGTATCATCAAAATATAATTATATATAACATTAAACCTTTGCTCCAACATCTATTCTTTCTCTCCTTGGTGATTCTTGAATTTGTAGAGATGTGGCTGCCGACGTTGGTGGTGGCAGTGTTAATGATGATGATGTCAGTGTTGGAGATCGACTTTGTGTAATAAGCACCTCCGAAGGCCAGCTCCTCCTTCGTACTTGTCCTTCTTCAATGAAGTATTCACTTGTCTGCTTTACATGCTATCGCGTAGCTGATGTCCTTGCTGAAGACTTTTCTCTTGGATGCCCTCTTCTTTGATATGAATGCTGATGGTGGCATGGGCACATGATGATAGTTAGGCTCTCGTCGATGTGCTTTGGTGATTCAGCACTTACAGAAGTTAATTGCAAAACTTGACTTTCTAATGCATGCAACTTTGCTTCCAGTGCATCAAACTTGAGGTCTTTGTCGAAGAGTCGAAGAGAGTCGCCTACTTTGATTTGCTTCTGGATTTGTGTTAATTGAGCCGCCAAATTTTGAATGTGTTGATCTTGCATTTGAAGCTTCCTTTCAGTTGTTGTAATAAGTTGACTCGTCATCTCTTCAAGGTTAACTTTTGGCTTAATAGAAGGTTTTGATTTGAGAAAAGTTGCAACATGCTCCTATGCCTCCTCAATTCGATGTCTCAAGTTCAAAAGTTGTCTCTCCAGATTGTCGATTTGATAGTTTTGTGTGGAGAGTTGCATCAGTAAGGGACTCAATTTCCTTGTGATAATGCTTTCTGGGTTCATGAAAAAGCCTTCGTATAGAGATTGTTGAGGCATCTTCATGTTATTGTGACTTGTTGTGGCCTCATTGCGAACTTTATGTTGTTGGACAACAGCTTTGTTTTCCTCAATTTGTGGATTGGTGGACATTTTCTTCTTTCCCATTGAGGATGTATTGATATGATTGTGGTAGTTGAGTTGTGTGCGAAAGATGTAAACCTGAAAACTTACACAACTAAAAATAAAGAAAAATAAGCATAGTAAGCGTAGTAAGTAAAATCTAAAGCCCGAAAGTGAAAGCAAAAGAAAAATAAAGTCTCAAAGTAGCATAAAATAAGCATAGTAAGTAAATAATAATGCCCCGGCAACGGCATCAAAAATTTGATGCGAGAATTAATAAAATTAAATGCTAGCAAGTGCACTACTCATTCAAGTAATAAAGTGTAAGAGTAGAGTGTCTAAAAGGAGACAACCTAGTTTTGGGGTAAACAAGAGTTATAGAACATAAAATTACAGAAAAGTAAAGACAAATTAAATCAACCTACTGATGCTTAGAGTCTTAGGATGGATTAAAATGATTAAGAACAAACTTGTTAACTTCTGTAGAGATTGGTATAATCAAAGATAATCAAGTTCAACTTTTAGATGGATTAGGAATATCTAAAGTATGATCTTCCTAACCGGGTAAACCAACTATTCTTAATCCTAATATGATGAGAATACCCCGGACGGCTCTACTCTCAATCCTACTCAGATTAGAATGCTATGAGTTGTGATTCCTATGCCACCAAACCGCTCGCACGAGTCAACTTGGTAGACCATGCAATCTAATACTCTACATGGCTTTATTAGATTACAACATGAATTGCATAACAGAACTTATGAATTAAAAGATTGATTACACTGCACAATCAATTAATAATTCTATTAAAAATAATGATCAAATAGAGCAATCATGTTCTTAAAAGCTAAACAAATTATAATTGATCTTAAAGAAAGGTTCACAAGTTTTTCCTGACAATAATTCTCTTGTAGAAATAAAACTAAACTAAATTATCTATATTACAGAGATTAACAATGCATCCCAACATGAATTAAAACTAGAAGTACTCTATGGAACGAATGATCAATCCCTGCACGATTCTCGCACGAGTCTGCCGCGCAAAAATCTTCTCGCTTGTTCTTCAAGTTGCTCCCACATTTTTATCTTCAAAGCATGGGTTGCAGGCCCTAGCATGATCTCCCCAAGTGGTATAAAGTCTCTATTTATAGGGGTCCAGGTTTCCATGTGATTGGAGAAGAAATAAAAACTTTTTTCTATGTGAAATAAGGAAAATTCGAATCTGAATTAGTTCTGAAATTTTGGCCTTGTCAAACTCTGAAATTTGATCCATTATATGTTTCCAAATCATCTTGGGATCATATAGTATGCGTATGAATCCTTGTGGACTTGAAATTCTTCGAACAATTCATCCAAAACTCTAATCTGGGCTTTGTCATGGCCTATTACGGTGATTTAACAACATAAACAGGGTCCGGATCGAATTAAAGATAAGATTTCACGGCCCTTAGAGTTTGAAAAATACAAATTTCACAGCTTGTGAAACCTTCTTCACGGCCCATGTCTCAGACACCTTTTTGGGCGTGAGAATTTTTACGCTTGAAATGAGTTTCACGGTGCTGTTTCACGGCCCGTGAAATGCTCTTCACGGCCTGTGATAGCCAAAATCAGCATTGCTTTATTGTTTTTCACTTTCTGACTCCATTTGAACTTCGATTTGATCGCGATTTTATCCGTTGACTTCATAATTCACTTTCTTGCTTCCTAAGTAAAATACAATACTTGGATAGATTTCAATTTTCTAAAATTAATGTAAATAAGCCAATAAAATGATGCATGCTATTAGAAAATGATTCGAAATGAGATTAAATGTATTACTAAATATATGTTGTATTTTGCATACATCATTATACTATAGCTAAATGAGTTTCAGTTTGCAGTTTGTCCCAAATCAGTCACAAATTAGCAACATTTTTTGAAAATAATATTTATTTATGTCAAATTATAATTTGTACAATAATATAAATGACAATTATAGAGTAACCAATATAATAGAAACCTTTATATATTATAATCAACATTACCAAATAGTCCAAAATAGAAATGACATGCTTCATCACAAAAGTAGCAAAACGCTTACATAGTGTGTGTTATGTAAGTCAAACTTAATAAAATTCCGAACATAACAAATCTCAAATATAGATCCAAATAGTTCAATATAGTTCAACATGTCTCAAAGCACAAGTCTAGCAACAAGAACCCTAATTGTCAATCATTTCTTATATTAGACAACAAAGTGCTAGGTCCAGCATCATCCATTGAATTGATCCAAAGTCGTTTGAGCATGTTAAAAAATATTTATTGAATGAAATTTTATGAACTTGTACCATGCATCACAAAGTGAGTGCCAAACATCACAATTTAATCCAAGGTGAATTATGGAGCTAACTTATATTATTTGTTACTTTCGTTGCCTTATGTCTGAAGTTATACAATTGTCCACGTAGACAACTTTTGGCGACATGCATAAAAACTTTTCATTTGACTTCTTCGATTAGCCTGGGCTCAAATTTATGATTCTCGTGAAATAAAAAATTTATTAATTTAAGATAAATATTGATTAGTTCTAAATATTTTAAAATTTTACTAGAAAGTGATTAAACATCCGCTGCTTAAGATACCTCGGAACCTTGTGCCACGACGGTGCATTCAGTGGCAATCTACCAATCACAAGATTGCTAATATATCGCACAATACTATCTGGTGGAAAAGTATTTAATATATTTAACAATTATAATAGTAGTTCGGAGAAATTTATCTTGAAAACTATGATTACAATTACTTATGTTTTTTTTGTATTATTGATCCCATCACATCCAATGTATATTGGTCCACCTTCTAGGCTCTCTTGCCCGAATATTGTTCCTGGCTGAGAAGAGTTCAAATTCTCTTGTGGTGCTTCGAATGTCGAAACTTTTAAAAACAAAATAAAATTAGAATTAATAGTAAATCATAAAAAATATGGTACTTACTTTCAACCGATGGTGTCAGAATAGATCCAATAGCACTACGTCCAGAAGGAGGGGTCGCTATATCAACAACTAGTGACATCGGCTAACGGTAACATAGGAGCAAAAAGCCTCGATCGTGACCCAGATCCTGACACACAACGACCTCTTCCTCGAAGAACCATGATTGTTTATACACGCAAGTAAATAGCTAATTGGTCAGAAAAAGAAATAATGAAATATAAGCACGTCATAAATTGACATATTTACCTAATTATAAAATGTAATGTTTTAAGAAATGTTACTCACTTAAAAGTAATTCATATTCTTCCTCATCATTGGTGTCATCATCACAACTATAGATAATATCTTCATCATTAATGAATTGACCGTCTTCATCTTCCAATGTACGAGGTATCTCATTTACATTCACCTCTTCCATAGAAACATTTGCATCAAATAATTCCTCCTTAGGGGTGTTCATTAGGCCGGATCGAGCCGGTGAACCTGATGACGCGACCCGACCCGACCCCAATCCGAAGGGTGATCGAATCGGATACGGGTTGGGAAATCCCAACCCGAGTGAACCCGACCCAACTCGAAGACCCGACTATTTATTTTTTTACATTTTTTAAATTAATTTTAAGTCTATATTCGATTTATAATGTAAAAAAATATTAAAATAAAATGTTTTAAGTATGAAAATAATATTTAAATATTTCAAAAACAAATTTTATACTTTAAAATAAATATTAAATAATAATTTTATATTAAATAATATAAAAAGTAATAAGAAAAAATAAAAAAAAGAAAAAATGATGGTCAGGTAACCCGGGTCAAGTTGGGTCGGATTTGCTCTTCAAAGAGGCTCGACCCGACCCGACCCGACCCGATTGACCAAATTTGGGCGGGTCGGGTCGGGTCATGAACACCCGTAATCCTCCTCCCTATCTGTTTCCCTTATTATGATATAAATCCATTTATACTTCATGAACATAAGATTTGACCACCAATATCAACCACATTTTCATCTTCATAAGCAAACTTTATGAACTTATCAACACCATCTTTTAAATTTTTTGTTATAAATCCATGTTCATCTTTCCATGCTTGAATCCAACTTCGATCGTTTTGCATCTTGCTGAACTTTTAGTCATCAATTTATATAAGGACTATATGCTTTTTAGTACTACAAAAAGAACATGAGGTCGCAACAACAACAACAACAACAACAACAAAGCCTTATCCCACTAGGTGGGGTCGGCTACATGGATCATACGACGCCATTCCGCTCTATTAGTAACCAAACATTTCGGTATATTATTCACCAATAGATCTTGCTCTATTAGTTCGCCAAGTGTCCGCCTTGGCCTCCCTCTCCCTCTTTTAATCGGACTCCAGATTATTTGATCTACTCTTCTTACTGGCGCATCTAATGGTCTTCTCTGAACATGACCAAACCATCTCAAACGATTCTCTACCATTTTCTCACTAATAGGAGCCACTCCGACTCGTTCACGTATATGGTCATTCCTAATCTTATCTAATCTTGTATGACCACACATCCATCTCAACATCCTCATTTCGGCTACCCCCACTTTACGTTCATGTTGTCCCTTCATAGCCCAACATTCACTACCATATAACACTGCTGGCCTTATAGCAGTACGATAGAATTTTCCTTTAACTTTATTGGGTACTTTTCTATCACAAAGAACTCCAGTGGCTTTCCTCCACTTACACCAACCAGCTTGAATTCTATGATTAACATCGTCATCAATCTCACCATCTTGTCTTACAATTGATCCTAAATATTTAAACTTTGTCACTTGAGGAATATGGGAACTACTATAGCCATGCATTAACCACATGACAAGAGAAAAAGATAAAGAGAGGAGAGCTAGGATTTAGAGTTGCTAACATATATTCATTTAGGTTCAAGAGATGTTTAGAGAAAAGAACTAATATGATGGAAAAAAGAACCACCTAGATGGATTATCGAAATCATGAAGAACCCAATGCTCCTGCTGTTCTTTGTTGGCTTCCAGCCACCGAATAATTTAACGAACCACTAGAAATTAAGATAGAAGGAAAATAAAAGATTATAAGATGATTTATAAAATATGTGCAAAGGGAAAGGAAATCAACAAAGGGTTTGTGATAAATTAAGAAAACATGCTTTATTTACTATATGTTAAATGATGTATCCATTTTCGCATGTAAGTAATTATTTTCTATTCTTGTTTTTCTTCAATGAAAAAACAATTCCTAATCTGTCTCATAAGAAAAGACCTTTATCTTCTATCTTTGAAACATCATATGGTCATATTTGGACATTTCTTGAAAGGATTCCTACTTTAGCATATAGCAGTTGGTGCAATTCTCTTTGATGCTAAAGTGAAACTTCCACCAATGATTGATAATAATAAAAGTATTCAATTAGATAGTGCACATAAGCAAAGTGTTGGAAGTGGAACTCCTGAGAGTAGAAGCGGGGTTCGAGACCAAAGTGTGGGATATTGATAGCAAAGATTGTGTACCTTATGAACTGGAAAATATTTCTGATGTACAGCAAAATGCTATAGACAGTGAAATGGGAGGTAAATTACATGACGTAGAAGCGGGGTTCGAGACCAAAATGCTTCAATCGGTATAGAATCGGTGAGGTAAAAAAAGAAAGTAGAGATCAAAACCTATAGATAAGGAAGAGAAAATCATACGATAGTGAAATGAGAGGTAAATTACATGATGCTGGTTCCCACTTAATTTTCTCCAAAATTAGATTGTAAGAAGACTTATTTAATGGTCACCGCCAAATGCCAAAACATTTTACTGAAAAAATAGGAGAAATCAACCAACATTATTCCAAAGGAAGCAAACTGAAAATACATTCAAAACTTTCCTGGAAAGACAACAAAGCCATGATATGACTTATGGAAAAGAAATCATTCACAAGGGTAACTACACGTATCACAAAAACTACATCAGATCTTGACCATGTTTCATCTTCAAAAATATGTCTCCAACAACATGTTTCATACTTATAGAATCTATGATTTTGATTGACAAATTGACCATGCCAAGGCAACTAGAGAGGACAATGTGAATAGGGAGAAGATGGGTTATCGTCTCTTGAATCATAAAACAAAGATTCAAAGAAAATAAACTTTGTTACTATGTATTTCATATTTTATGATAAATTGGGTCCATAAACGAATTAGCAGCAATCTGAATAACTTTGATTAATTTTAGTCTGAGAGGGAGGGCTTGGGAAGAGAGTAGGTTTACGACAATGTAATATTATCATGATAGTGTTTGTTAACACATCAAGACATGATCAAATGCTTTCATAGCATCCCCAACAGAATTTGGACCTATAATCTGTGACTAGATAGGACTTAATGATATATATGAACTGCATCATATAGCAGCTAGTATTTTCCCCATCTGCTCCACATTTGAAATTAGTGATAAAAAATAGGACATATCCGACGAAAAACCGTTCAATGAGCCCCAGCCCTACAACAAAGAACTCCAGTTTTGTCTATTTTCTCTATACCAAATGTGTTAAGGAGCTTACTTTCTTCACCCATTACATTACATTATAATAGAATAAATTGCAAATAAAAAACCATATAGATCAGGCAAGCCTTGGAGATGAAGAAGAAAATAAGAGGTGTAGCAAAACTAAATAGACAGAAACAAGAAAATAAAAAACGTGTAAAAAATGAACGGAAAGGGGTAGGAACGAGATGATGTGGAAGCATGATGCACCTAATGAATGCTCGAGGATGCTGGATGCCGATGGGTGGAATAGGAGTGAAAATCCTCCAAACACCGCACGTCGAGAGTTTTCTTTGGGGTTGAGGTCTTTTTTTTTTTACAAGAATCGTGCACAGACATAAAAACTTTAGGGGAAGAAGAGGGAAATTTTTAGGGGGGAAGAGGGAAAGCCTTGGGGATGACACACTAATATATAATAGGATGCACAACCAACATCTTGTACTTTGTATCAAACTGGAAAAGAGGTTAAACATGCATTGAGAGGTTGTGGGTTCAATTTTGCACATTGAAGTTTTTGGTTTCTGATATATAATATTGTGCATAAAATATATTTATCTAATAAAATATTTTTATTACTTAATATTTTATACTTATTATGTAATAAAAATATTTTAAAATTATACGATGCTTTTTATAACTTCGTTAATTATTATTTCATTAATGAATACTTATAAAATATTTCTTTGAAAAATATTTCTTTTAATATTTACTTATAAAAAATGTTAATTATTCTTAGTTTCATTAGTTTATTGTATAATTAATTAGTTGTGTCACAATTCCATGCGGTATTTATCATGAATGCTCAGTTGTCTTTATCATGATTATATATAGAGGGTAAAATGCACTTGCATCGTAGGTGTTTCGACGTATGGATGCGGAGCAGAGCTTCACCATTCACTAAGAGATCCATGGCCAATGATGGCATCAACGAATACCCGCACATCGTTTGTCATCTTCCCGTGCAATGTTCATCATGTTCTAGTGCGACACATCCACCAGATACGACCCTGAGACCACGATCTCTTCCCAGCGTAAGCTCCTTGGACGTGTGAAGTGTGGTCACTGAACGGTAGTTCTCCAGGCAGTGCTCGCTGCCAATGACTCGGAAGCTTGGTATGTGTCACTTCGCGTTGAGGCTCTGGAGGCACTCGATGATGTTAATGACCACCGAGAGGCCTGAGATGACGTGCACCTAGTCGTCACATCGATATCACCGTCGATCAACAAGAAGCTCTTGATGAAGTGCTTGTATGCTTGCGGCTTGTCGAAACATTTTTGGAAGACAGACCACGCAGTCGCCATGAGGGCTGCCATCTATTGCACGACCATCCAGCAGCACTAGTTAGGCCCCACCGCGTGCTTGTGGATCCGTGCCACCGACTTTAGCAATTTTGAAAAATTCACCGAGGCATAGAGATTGGCTGTGTGCTTCGTTGGACCAATTAAGTGCTTCCTTGTCATCTTAAGTGCAGATGGTGTGGTTGTTGAATACATGCTTCGATTCAAGTCATCGTCATCTTCATAGTCATGTGGATCGCGAGTGAAAGTTATTACTACCAATTGCAATGAAAATGAATGTGATATTAAGTCTTAGACTTCAATGTCAATATTGGAGTGCGAAAGCGATGGAGATTTACTTGATATGAAAATGTGATTTTCGAAAATGTGAAAATTTAGAAAATTAAAGCCCCAGTAATTGTTCCTATATATGAAAGTATTCTAAAAGTTATTTTTAACAATTTTTAGAAGTTGTATGAGTTAGGTAAAATGTAGACATATAATTGAAAAAAATCTGTGAAATCACGATTTTTGTTCTTCGGACAAAAAATTAGATTTCGATTCCTTGGTTATTTATTTTTTCTAAATATTTTATTTGAATCCAAATGGGGTAGTTCCTTATTTACATACAATGTCTTAAGTAAATGAATAAATAAATAAGTAGAAAAGGCAAAACCTTTTACTTCAATGGGCATTACATATAAATAACCTTAATACCAAGGGCACTTACCTCTATATTTGGCCAACTTAAGGTCAGTTTCCACGTGCCTTATATCTTATCATGTACATGTTTTACCACATATTTTCACCTCCTCATCTGCCTCGACCGAAGTCCAAGTGAAAGAGGAAGCCATGTGCTACTAGTGAAGGGATTTGAATGAAGAGAAGGGGAATTGGTGTTTTGGCATGTGGTGAGTTGATGCTTCAGTTTCTTTTGATTTTAATTGCATACCTTCCTAATTAGGTTTCTATGAACCTCTCCCATCTCATTCACTCTCGGATTTTACCTAATCATGTGGCAAAACTCATGTTGTTATGGGTAAGATTAACCCTAGCCATGCTCAATTGGTTTCTGAATTTTTAGCTACATAATTCCATAGCTTAGAGTGATCCAACAATTATGAAATTTATTCAGGTTTGTCATCTATAAGTCTACTTTCATTGAGCTTTCAAATCAAGTTAATATGATTTCTGTATAGAAAGTTATGCACTTATCTTTAAGGTACTATCACTCTGTCCGCTGAAATTGCTATCCAAATTTGTAAATTATGTATTAAATCCAATATGCCGTGGAATTATTTGATAATTTAGGGTATTACATACATTGATATTAGGTTTCAATGACAATTGGAATCACTAGAAAATGATATGTATATAAATATTTCACCAAGCCTTAGTCTGTTAGGATGGAGCTTAGGGCAGATTATGCTAATATTGGTTAAATTATTGTGCTCAGTACAAACAGATATAAATTCAGGTAATTTTATGAGTTTCATCTTAGGATGTCTGTTCAGTATAAATAGAATAGGAAATTTTTATTATTTTATATAAATCATAAAGTAAGGTCACTTAGTCTGTCATAACATAGAAAGAACATAAAAGTTAGGCTAAATATTTATTTTCATGGGAACAAACTGATGCATGCAAAATACAACATATTTTAGTTAATTATTTTAATTAAATTTTCTATAATTTGATCATGGCATGCATCATTTTTAGTCACTTTTAATCATAATTCCGGATTTATCAATTTTTATTATTAAATTTTCTGAATATTTTAATTGTGGACGTATTAACTATATTTTGATAATTATTTTGCAGGAAAAATCGAGATTAAAATGGATTGTGCTGTATCGGCCAAAATTTCAAAGAATTTATCATTACGGCCGAGATTAGGATGAAGAATTTATCATTACGGCCGAGATTAGGATGAAGAATTCATCATTACGGCCGAGATTTGACTTTACACCCAAGTCGTTTTGGCCGATATTCAAAAGGAGTAACAAGTTTAAATTCTTTGTTACGGCCGAGAGTTAAAGGGGGTAAAGATAAATGGAATTTTATCTTTTGGGCGTAATGGCATGAAGATGAAGGGTGTAACAATTAATTGATTTTATCTTTTGGGCGTAACAAGATAAGTTCCTTCCTTACGGCCGAGATTTGGAGGGAGTAAAAGAAATTTTATCTCTTTGGGAGTAAAGATAAAATAATTCCTTACGGCCGAGATTTGGAGGGGGTAATGGCAATGAAACCATTCTTTTGGCCGAGTTTATCTTTGGGCGTAACAAGATATATGAAGGAGTAAAGATAAAAAGGATTTATCTTTGGGCGTAATGATAAAAGGATTTATCTTTGGCCGAGTTTATCTTATAATTTTAAAGTCAACCGTACGATGTTACGGTCGAGATCAAATTGAAGGCCGTTCGCACCCTATAAATACGTGAAGAATCCATCGTTTCAATTCGTGCTCTGAAGTTCAAGTTTCTTCCACGGCGAGTCGTGAGCTCTGCAGGCTACGACCAAGAGGAGAGAGGTGCGACGGCTGGAGGTTGATCGCGACCCTGATCAAGTCCGAGAGGCTGCCCGACTGTTTGCCCAAATCTGAGGATCCTATTTTATTCTTGGTGTAATTTTTTCAATTATTATTATTTTGTTATTATCTCTCCAAAATTTCTAGGATGAACTCCATGTTTTTAGGATTATTATTTTAGGAGATTATTAATTGAAGGGAAATGTTTGGACCCTATTTTATTTGCTTTAATCTTTTCTGATCAATTATTAATTGTGCTTAATGCTTTTATGTTAGTTAATTAAATTTCTGAATTAGGCTATACCAGTTTGTGGAGTGTTTAATTTCAGAATTTATTATACTAATTATAATTGATTTTATTTGGAATTAATAATTGACATAAATTTGATAACTAGTGTGTGAAGAATCAAGTTCGTGTGGTCTATTAATCTATACTAGTTTGTGGGGTGATTAATAGTCTAGAGAATCCAATTTAATGCATCTTAATTTTAATATGATTTTGGGGGTACCAGTCGTGGAGACTTCAATTCTTATTAAATTAAGATAGTTCTATATGATTAAATTGAGGGATGCCAGTCGTGGAGACCACAAGTTAATCATGGTAGATTACTTTAGGGAGACTTTAATCCATCTTTAAAGATTAAATTTATCTTTTATGGTTCAAATATTTATCCTGATCTATTTTCATCCTAAGGCCTAACTTCAACACCATTTTCTTATCATTATCTTATTTTCTTTATTTTATTTTATAAAACTCATTTTCAAAATCCATGTTTTTCCTCTCTTATTAATTTAAAGATTCAGATATTGAATTAATAATATTCCTCGTGGGTTCGACACTCTTACTCCTTTTTACTATATTACTTGAGCGACTAGTGCACTTGCTAGCAAATTTTATTGTTACAAATATAACGCATCACAAACCATAATGGAATAAGATCTGAAACCTTTATAGATTAATGTATCTATAATCTGGAACTAAAAAAATTTGAAACGATGTCATTTAGTTATGTGTAGCAGAAGATATGGATTTTCTTTACTATGTGTGCAATCTGTCATAATATTAGGTCAATCCTTATGTTAAATACTTACTTAAGTTATAAGAGTAAATACTTAAGGTTCAAATACCTTTGCATATAATTATGTTTCATGTGTGATAGGTTTGTGTTCAGATCATAGCAGTAATGTGTTTCTCGTTATTATTGTTACAGGAGTAGAAGAGTAAAGTAGTGGAAAAGGAAAGGAAAACATTTTGTTAGCCCATATAGGCAAGTTGATTTCTCCTACTCTATGTATTCACCTCTTTTGAATTCTGTGTGACATCAATTATTAGATGCATTGAATATGTTTTGGAATGCTATTAATTGGTTTCGAGAAATGCAATTATGAAAGGTATATCTGGATGATTATATGATTGCACATTTGAAAAGTATATGTAATATGATCTGAATGGATTACGATGAGTGCAATCTTGATCCTTTTGAAATGGTATTTGATATGATTCAACTTCTCATATTCAAGAGATGTTTGTTATGTGATGAATCATGCATCGACATTTGTTTGCTTTTGTATATATAATGGTTGGAACTAAGTGTTATATCGCTGATCACGATGGGAGCCACCTCTAGAGTCCAATCCATCATTTTGTTCCCCATTAATGGGATGAGATAAGCTGAAGCTAAGTGCCATGCAGAGCTAAGTGCCACATCGTGAGTAGTCATGATGGGGGCCACCTCTAGAATCTATAGGGTCCGCCTCTAGAGTCCACCTATCGTTATATGATATGCTCCCCGAAAGGGATGAGGTAGAATGGAGCTAAGTGCTATATCGTTGATCGCGATGGAGCCTTCTCTAAAGTCCACCAACCCACCACCACTGGCCAATTAGTGATCCGTGTATACATATGAGAGTGTTGTAATGCATACAAATGTTTGATATGTTTAAATGACAATGATTGTAAATTGAGTGTAATGATTGTTATTGGAATGTTATATATGTATTTATTAAATGTATGGAAATGCTGATTTTGATATTATGATTAATGCATGTATTTTTATGTCTCTCCAAATTTATTAGACGGTAACACATAGCTTATGAGTTATCGACTTGCTAAGCTATTATTTACTCACAGTGTCGTTGTACATTTTCTCAGATCAGTAGAACTTTTGGGATCGCGAGAGACTGCCTTAGCAGGGTGTGGATCCTTTTTGCTTCTAAGGTATTGAGAAGTCACATGTCCCACCGTTGCACTAGATAGAAGACTTGTAGCTCTCATATTCTTGGGATATAGAGAGAGTATGATATGTGCTATGTATGAAAAGTAATTTTCTATCTTGTAAAATGTAAATCTTTCATGACTATGCAGTGGTGTAAACCCTAGGGTTGTTACATGCTCTGAATGATCAATATATATTGTGTGGTTTGGTTATAAGTGTTGTCACTTTCTTGTAGTATCTAGAGGAGTTATGCACAAATTTTTTTCTAAAAAAATAATGAATAAGGAAATATATTTGATCGTTCATAATAAGTCACGAGCTTTGAATTAAACCACCATTTAAATTTGGGTCGTGGCATTTAAGATCAACTTCAATAGCCGTGGTTGTCCTGTCGGACAACAAAAATGTGCTCTACATCCATTCGTGAGACGCCTACAACATTGGCGCATATATATATATATACACATATAAATGTTTTAGATTCTTTTAGTTTTCATTTGTCATTTATATTACCATATTTTTTTTACCTAATTGTAAATTTACATGTCAACCTAATGAAAGTCCTATTCCCATCTATACATATACATAAGTGTATAAATAAAAATGAGAATTAAAATAATAATATATTATCATAAGTAAAAGAAAATAGAATATAAATTTACGTTTCTAACAATCTTACAGGCATCTATTGATTATCATTTACAAACACATATATAAATAATTTCAATATGACATTATACATAGACATATGTAAATTTATAGAGTTAAATTTTCTATTTTAATTTTCACATTAACCTTAAAAATCTGTAGAGTTATTTCAATTATTAAATAAGAAAACAAAGCATTTCACTTTTGACGATCAATTATTCGTTCCAAAATGTTTTTGTACAAACGTCTAGTAATTATAAGAAAAAGAAATTATAACTAAAGTAGATAGTGCAAATGGTTGTTAAAAAATGATCGCAAGTTAGTAGTAAATTTGTAATTATTAACAATAAAATTTGAGACGGAATAGAGACAGAGTAGGGACAAATTACTTACAGATTAAAGATAGATTAGTGTCATGGTTTAGGGACAAATTAGTTACAGATTTATTACAATTTACCAACTCATATTACTAGTCATAGTTTCCATCGTCATCATTATATTGCAAGTTATTATTGTGGAGATGGTGCACTAAACTTGTCTCAAATATGTAGTAAATTTGTAGTTGTTAGCAACAAAATTTGAGACAAAGTAGAGACAAATTAGTGTCCTGTCTCGGGATATATTAGTTACAATATACTGACTGATATCGGGGATCATAATTTCTGTAGTTAATGTGGTCACAAACTTGTCACTATATTGTCAGTTAGATTTCTCAAGATGGTGAATTAAACGTGTCCCAAATATGTTGTAAATGTGTAACTATTAGTCACAAACTTGAGACAAATTAGAGACAGATTAATGTCACTATTTATGGACAGATTTGTTATAGATTGACTACAATATGTCGACTTGATATTGGTGACCGTAAATTTTGTACTTAATCTGGACACAATTGTGTCACTATATTGTCAGTTAAGTTTCTAGAGATGATGCATTAAACGTGTGCTAAATCTGTCACTAATCTATCCTTAACTGTGACAATATTTCTAGGAAATATGGAGTCGCTAAAATCAGTAGCTAATAGCTCAAATTCTTGTAGTGGAGGCATATTGGAAGATGTACTTCTTAAAGTCGATAAATTTGTCTTTCTCGCATATTTCCTTATCTTGATATGGATTTTGAGCCTAATACTTCAATCATACTGGTCCGACCTTTCCTACCTATAGGCAATGCATTGATCAACGTATAGAAAGACCATTTGACTTTCAGAGTCAACAATGAAGAACTATGTTTTCGAATTTCA
Source organism: Pontederia crassipes (assembly GCA_030549335.1). NCBI lineage: Eukaryota > Viridiplantae > Streptophyta > Magnoliopsida > Commelinales > Pontederiaceae > Pontederia > Pontederia crassipes. The sequence goes on along the minus strand of JAUKPH010000020.1, from coordinate 8,497,003 downwards.
ATTTCTTTAAAATATCTTGTCAATGTTTCTTCATGTTACTCTATTGATACTTTAAATGATGATATCTCTGATGAGCTTGCTGTAGTTATTCCTGAAGCAGTGATGAATCCTTATGCCCATGATGAAGATTTGATGGATAATTGTGAGGTGGTCAAAGAACTTCCTCAGAAAGCCTCCATATCACATGAAATGAAAACTTCTCCACCTTGCCCTGAACTTAAAAAATTGCCTTCTCATTCTTATATCAAAATTGACTCTTATCATATGATCATTTCTATTTCCACAAATTACAGAGAGTGCGAACATTTCTAAATCGAATGACCGAAACTCTAACGGTCAACCATTTTGGGCAACAAAGAATAAAAATATAGATATCGAACGACCGAAGTCACTGCATGAACGATCGCAGATTACAGAGAGCATGGACATTTCTAAATTGGATGATCAAATCACTTTCGGTTGACCATTATGGAAGCAAAGGCTAATGGCAATGGCTAAATTTTTCTACAGACCACGATCGACGAAAAATTGCGCAGAAAAAACAATCGCTTATTTTATATAAAAGGGACACCCAATACTATAACGGGCGACCATTGATCATATGATAAAAAGTTTTAACGGCTAGTTCCTGTGTAAAACGGATGATCGAAACTAAAACGAGCGACCGTTTTTGAAGTGACAGCACAACTTTTTCAAATTGATATACAACAACCATATTTTGATGAGAAGCCTATAAAAGGGATTCAAAAGACAGAAGGAAGGTTATTCAAGCAAGGCAAATCACTCTAGAGCTTCCTTCAAGTCCAAGGAATGTTTTCTTGAGCTTAATCTAGCAAATCATCCCTTGCCTCTTCTAGTTTCTAAGTGTGAGCATTCTTTGTAAGAAGAAAGAATTGGAGGGAATATTGTGTTCTTGTCTAGTAAGTTTGAGAGCCCCTCGTAAGAAGAGGTGTGTCTTACATCTTGAGCAAAGAAGAAGGAATTGTAGTGTAGAAAGAGTTATTCTCTCCCTACAAGAAAAGAGAAAGCAACTGAATCTCTGATGGTCTCGAGGTCGAAAAGTCAGAGCGTGGACGTAGGCCAAGGAGTTGGGCCAAAGCTCGTCAACATATTGTGTCTTCCTAGGTTTTGATTCTTCCTATTTGTCTTTCACGTGCTTGTCATTGCATTTTCTAAAAATTGACTTTTAAGATTTTTTCTTCAGTTACAATTTTTATACACCAATTCACACCCTCCTCTTGGTGCTTTCAATCCTACAATACATGCATGCTTTCTTTCTCATATGAAATTGCTTACACAAGTAGTATCTTGTTTAGGATGCATTACATAGCATGACATTTACCTACTTTAACTGGAAAAATTTGTACTCTAGATCCATGCACATAACTAATATTACGGATGGATGGTGGCTCATCTCGTGACGGCATGGTTGCACATGATCTAGGCTATAAATAAGTCATGATGCCATTATGACGTGTAGTCTATTAGACTACTTATGTTACATATGTTTCAAATAAATAATGTTAGCTTTATTTTATGTTCTATGACATTAGCTTTCAAATGCTTCATTGAAGTCTTCCACCAAAAATATTATTTTATTTTATCTTATTGATTAATAGTTTTCACTGCATTCATTTTAATAATTTACTTTGGATTATGTGATGATGAATGAGCTAACCAACTAGGATTTTCCTAATTGTCACTAGCTTTTAAGGTGGATTTTTATGGTATTACAATTTTATTTTGTTCCAACGGACAAACAAGAAAATGAAAAGTTATTTTTTAACTCTTTTTTTACTTCAATGATTTCCCAAATTTTAATGGTTGCTACCTCATGTAAAGGGGAAAATTGGATGGCAGTTTAAGAAATTTTAAGTATCAGTGTTTGGAAAGTGGAACAATAGTCCATTTGAATTCTTAATAATTAATATTGAATCAATTCCTTTATAATAAATATATTATGTATAATATATAAAGTATTTTGTGCGAGAAATATAAGATAGATAAAATAATAGAAAAATTAGAATTAAAAAATTATTTAAAAAAAGTCGCATATGAAAAGTGGTATGATTTTACCAAAAAGACGAAATCAGATGGTAGGAATTGGGAACACATGACCTTTGGTTCCTACCTTGGATTCGAATTTCGATTCGACCAAACATCACATCTTTTGTTGGGCCCTCGTTCATGCATGTTTTCGATTGCCAAATGTTGTGCCTACATTATGTGAAGGTTTTCTTTTTCAAACAAGAATTTGCATTGAATTTAAATTTAACCATGATGTATAGGGAATAATACACAAAAAAGGTCGAAGCTTTTATGATTGTTACAAATATAATCTGAATTTTTGTTTGTTGGAAAGAATGTTCATTTTTTTTAATTTTCATTACTTCTAGAATAAAATCTTTTAATTTTAAAATAAAAGAATCAATATCCAATTCTTTTGTCATATCTAACCTCCTAAGTAAGTCAAATGGGAGATGTAATTTATTTGCATTGTAAGTTTAGATGCTATGGGAGATGTAATTTGTGTTTTTACTTGTTCTAGAAATTTCGTTAAAAAGACATTTCTATGTAGTCAATATTTATTTTATCTAAAGGATAAAATGAATAGAAAAATATGATTTTTTATATTATGTGAATTATTAATAATAATCATGCTAAATATATTGTTTGTGAAAACTAATTGTTCAATAATGAAGACAAAAAATAAATGTATAAACTTATGAACTATTAAGATATTAGTGATTTTCTTTTTAGTACATACTTATTTTCCTTATATACAAATTAGCATAGTTTACAATGTACATGTATCAATATGAATTCACCACATCAAAAATGATATTTTTTTAAACGACATTTTTAGGGGAAGGTAAATATGAAAAATAAATCAAAGTTGATGTTTCTGTCCAATCAAATAATTAAGTTAGATCTAATAAAAAGTTTAAAGTTGATAATTTATTGTCCAACAGACAAGATTTTAGGAATACTTTGATGACATTATGAAGCAATGAAAAGATGATCTTATACTATGGAAATCAAATCATAATTATTTAGTGAAGGAAGAGTAATATCACTAAAAAAATAGATATATTCACCCGAGGTATAATTTTGTAAGAAGAGAAGATGCATGCTTTTAGTTTGCTCCTCGTGATTTGGATCTTGTATCAAGGTTTCATTGTTGCTGACATGCATGATTTCTACATCTTATATCACCATTTATTCTTCATCTTCTTTCTTGCTCAAGACTTTTCTTGACAAAAGATTCTAGCTTCATTGAATTCACATTAATGAATTCTTTCACATGTAAGTTTATTTGACTGCACTACAAGAAATTAGACGATTAGCGATGCCAGTGGTCATCTCTAAAGCGATGCTGATTCAACATTAAAGAAGACAATGCCATCTTAGCATCACGATAATGCCAACAGAATGTGATGCCAATGGTTTGATCAATTTGATGATTAGCGATGTTGGTGGTCATCTCTAAAGCAATGCTGATTCAACACTAAAGAACACAATGTCATCTTAGCATCACGATAACACCAATAGAATGTGATGTCAATGTTTTGATGCTAATAGTACCCTACCAGCACCAACAACAACATCGATGTCATTAGCGTTAGATGTCAACGCTAAGATGACTCTATAATGACCCTGATTGTTTGACAAAAAAGATGATATTGTGGTGTTGTCGCATGTTAAAAGAGGTGATAGTTAACATCCCAAGTCGTGATACCATTTACTGCAATGTTGATAAAAAAATATTATGTGAAGCAGGGACGGAACTAGCATATAGTTAGGGGGGCCATGCTTTTTGCAATATTACTTATATAATATTATATACTATTATATACATATATAAAATATATGATAAGGCCCCCCTAATTTTGTGAACTTGACACAATTAAACTTCTCTTAACTTTTTTAAACATTATATACAATAATATATATATTATTTATATAGAAAATATATGGTAAGGACCCCTAATTTTGTGACCTTGACATAATTATAATATATCATTATATTAATGAGAGAAATGTGTGTATATTTATAAAATATTATAGTATAATATGTGTATTTATAAAAAATATAATATATGTACTAATAATTTTGACTCCTTTATATAAAAAAATCAAATTAATTAATTGTTATAAAAAAATTACTTCCATATATCTTCCTTTAACATGATAAATGTAAAAAGGAAAAATGCATGATGAATAAAAAAATATTTTAATCTAAATAAAATAATAATTTTAATTATAAAGTAATATTATTATTTCCAAATTATATTAAAAATTAATATTATATATACATATGCATTTTATATTGTCTACCTTTTGCCCCCCCTTAAAATTTCATCTGGCTCCGTCCCTGATGTGAAGAGAGCCTAGAGTGTATTTTTTATAACAAAGAATATCGAAAATCCAGAATAGGAATCAGATGATTAAGAGTCAAGTTAGACTGAATGTATGAAGTGATCCCACTTGAGGAAGTGACCTCATCCAAACAAAATACTAAAAATGAGTTATAAAATTTATAATTCCTAAGCACACTTATTAAGCCTACAAACACACAATAATCTTTGTAGTACTTAAGTTTTGTTCCATAGGGACAAAAGCATAAAACCCACAGTCAATTGAAAGCGTTTTGAAAGAGAAGCTAAATCTAAGGGCCTTGATTGTATTGACAATGTAAAGTTCTTATGAACTCAAAACTGCAATGAAGGAATATACACTATTTTTTAGGAATTTTTGGTGTGATTAAGAGAATTCAACAATAAATGAAATGCAGAGAAAATATTCGGATTGGAAAATCATTAAAATGAATGCTAGGACTTAGGGATTGTTTTCGAAAATTGTTTCTCGAACCAATGAAACTCATAAAAGGCAATTGACAATCTTGCTCATGAGTGATTCTGTTCTCACAACAATCACCTTCTAAGGACATTTCACTCTCGTGCCTAACAACCTTATAATCTAGAAGATTGAGATTGATCAACCTAGGCATATCCATCACACTCTCATGGTTCTGAATAGTATAGGCATTACTTACCTCCATCACGCTCTTATGGTTCTGAACAGTATAGGCATTACTTATCTAGGTGGGATCAACTTTTGGTATCACCCTACAGTCAGACTTGGTGCCTCTATTGTCATAGCTCAGCTAACGTCTCCGCTTGAATTGTCGTACAGTTGCAGGGATTAACCCTCTCTAGCAGAGACAAACCAAGACTAAATAAAAGAAAAGAGTAGCACAAAATTTGATTATTCTCCAAGTCCACCTCTAGACTTTTCATGGTATAGATTGTTAATCTCCCTTTCGATATAACTCTCTCAGCTCATATTCTATGATTGAGGAATAAAATTACCCTCACGACAAGGGATGATGAGGTCGCAAAAGCTAAAAGCACTAAAATAGAGAGTACGAACAAGTGCAAATAAAGAAAGTGAATACTTGATTTCTTAGCTCCCCTTAGATGTAACTTAGTAGTGGCCCAACCACTCGACTTCATACCACCACTGAGGAGCAAAAATACCCTCTCACGCAAGGAAGAGTGGAATTAGTAAAGCAGACAATACCTCATCATCAGAAACCATAGTGCTTTAAAAATAGAGAAGAACGACAATAAAATAGTAACAATGGATAAAACCGGATACGTAACAATAGCTTAGCATTAAAACAGAAAAGATACCTGTTCAGAAATAAAATTTCTTTCACAATCCCAACTCTAATTAGTTGTTTAGGTGCTCAAAGAGTGATGATGCAGCATAGATGTCCATGACTACTCAAAATCGGAAAGAGGCAAATAAAAAAATTTGTAGGCCTTTCGTTTTCCTCAGCGTATTCTCATTTAGAATGGAATGACTGACCCTCCTTTTTTGCCACCCATTTCTTCTTTTATAGTCCTAAGGTTTTGTGCCTCCATTTCCACCTGTTATTTTGTCTAGTTCTACCTTCTTTCTCTACATATGGAAGCTTCCTGCAGCCGCCAAAATGGTTTATCTTCTAGTGGCAGCATTCTATAAATGATGAAAGTGACCCCATCTGCCTATGCCCTCACTTTATGCATTCTCACAAAATGTGCCTTGATCATCTTCTCCCTACCAACTTTCACTTCTTCATCTCTAAATTACCTTTGTAATTTGGGAATGCTACAATTAAACATAAAATGAAAGACAACAACATCAATCCATCCCCAAAACATCAAATTTCCTTTTTATATAAAATTATATAGAGAAATTTATAAAATTGGAAAATCGATAATTTAAGATCCTAAACATGCATTAAAATATGGAGAAATTGGGATAAAATGCATGTTCAACAAAGCCAAAAAATGTACATGATTTCTCTTCAACGCAATTCTAACGCTATGTTTGTGATGTATTGTCGATGCCATGGAGATGCTAGGCTTATATCTAGTCTTGTCACCAGTGTCATCTATTGTGGAACTACATTGACTACAAAGTGACGCCATATGTGCGGCACAATGTCATCTCTATTGTAGCACCAACTTTATATCACAAGGTGTCACTGTCGAGGCGTTGATGTGGCACTAATTATGATAACTTTTGCTGATTCAATTGCTCCCTTTCCTAGCCATAAAAATTTACAATGTATATAATGCACTCTCACATCCACATTGCACATCCAACACAATAGAAACTAAAGAAATATCACAAAGATATTCACATCCTATTCTGTTGGATCACACAACAACAAGGGGGTGAATTGGTGTTTACCAAAAGTACCAATTTTACAAAATACATTAGAGAAGAACAAAATCAATTTGGTAAACCCAAAATCAAACACAATAATGCTCAAATCACATGCATATAATAGAGTAGGAAGGAAAGTGACAGAATGCAAACACAAAGAAGTGAGGCATTTGTTGTCGAGATTCAGCCACACCTTAACCCAAGCCATCGCTCCAATTTCTCGACCTCAAGTTTGTCATAGATTCCAATAACTCTTCCTCTGTTCTAAATGGGGTAAGGAAGAAACACATTACACCATACACTTATTTATTTATTTTGCTTTGAGTGGTAAGACACACCTCTCCTATTCAGGAGCTAAACAACTATTACAATATCATAAGAATGCTCCCAAATCTCTCTTTTACAATTTGAAATGTCACACAAAAGTAAGAGAGAAATAAATGAAAGATTAACAACTTCGATCTCAAGTGGACTTAAAAATGTTATCCTTTAGTTTTCTCAAAAGTCATGGCCTCCTTGAAGTTTTTTTTACCTCTATTATAGCATGTAATCTTCTTTATATACATTGGCATTCAGAACAAGGCATTTTGTACTTTTGAACAGTGGAGTGGACGTCCACTCCTCCCATCATATGTCCAGTATGTACTATCCATTGAACTTGACTTTTCCCGAAACATACATCCTATTCTCAAATAGGTTGTTCGCTACTCCTATTGACGATCTACATTCTTTCCTATATATCATTTTGCACAATTACCCAAATGAGATGATTTTAATTCCTTGGAAAGATAAAGGAATATTATAGAACTTTGATATTCATATTTCATTTGAAATCTAATGGGTCAGGGTCAAATATTATGAGAAACTTCATTGCATAAAGTTTTCTATTTCAAATTAAACTTTTTGGACTTTTACGCTTTTAAACATATTTTTTTGTACGGGTATCTAAGCGAGATGATCTTTGATTCTATGGAAAAATAATAAAATTATTTACAACTCTAAAATTTACCTTTCGTCTGAAATCTAATGATAAAATAACAAAATAATAAGTGCAATTTTAGAGTATAAAAATATCAACTTTAAATTAAACTTTTTGGACTGCACTTGTTTAGGCATAACTTTTTATGTGGTTATCCAAAAAAGGCAATTCTTAATTGTATAAAAATGTATGAGAAATATATATAACTTTTATATTCACCTCTTAAACCCAAATCTCATTAGAACATAGATAAGTATTTATCAAAAGTTTAGTACATGACGCAACTCATTCCCATTTAAACTTTTTTTGGCATTTTAAATATAACTCTAATCTTTTGAGCTTTGTATCATCAAAATATAATTATACAGGTCATAAAAACTTTGTTTCAACTTATGCATCACAAAAGAAACTAAGATGACACCACGAAGTTTTAATAATATCACAAACTAAAGAAACTAATTTATTATCACAATGTTTTAATCACATTTAATGTTAGAAAAATTTCTACAAACTATTAATCATTATCATCATCGATTTTATTTCTCACTTCGATGATGATGTACTTGGTCTTAGAGCTCGTGGTGTTTGGGTTTGTGGCTGCACGATACCATATAGAGTCTGCAAGATTGATAGAAACTAGCCACCTCCTCCCAAACATCGGCGTTCTCAACAAAATAGGTAAGCTTTTAAGTATATAAAGTGTTATATAACATTATAAATATAATTATTTTTTGAGATATGTTTCCTAATGGTTGAGTATTGCAATAATCACCATACTTCTTGGTCATCTTGTGATTATATGCATCTTAAAATATTAAAACACTGCAATCATCAGAAATTATTTAGACTAGCTAAAACAATTAAATAAACAAATGATGTAACTTACCAAGACTCTACAGGCAGTGGAGTGATCAAGTCATTAGTATTTTCACTCTTATGTATAGTCTCGTAGATCACACAAAAGTCGACAGGAACCCTTCTTTCTCCTCTAGCAAAAAATAAATAAATTTTACAAAATTAGTAAATATAAATAAAAAGTTTAACTATTCTTTTTGAATAAGCATTACCATATGCTGGCGATTCTCAACAAATTGAATCAACACTCCTATATGAATGTGAGCTTCCGATTTAGAAAGTCTATTAACCTTTGTAGTTTCAAACTTTGTTTGCCGATCCTAATTCATCATGCATCAATATCAATATTCAAACATTGTGAACTGATACAATAAGCAAAAACAATTTAAATACAATATATTACTTACCATTTCCTACATAGGGGATATTTGGGCATCATTGTATGCCTTGCTCGATAGTGAGGCCTACAAATATGATAGCATTGTGAAACTTGTACAGCCGATTGCGAAGGCATTTCATAACCACCTCTCCAAAACATATCCGTATCATCCTTAAATTTTGTTTTAGACAAAACTAGTTTGATTCCAAGAACAAAAAGTATGAAAGTTATTAATTTACAAATGAACATAAAATAAATGATATAACATAAAGAAAAACATAATATATGATGAATTCTTGAATGGCATCATCCTTTACTTCAATTAGGACATCTTTCCATGATCATGCATCTTCTGGCAAGTGGGCGAGGACATGAGCATTGATATCCTGGATAGTTGAAGTGGGTATGAAAGTGGTACTACAACTTGCAAAAAGATTATTTCCTTATGTCTAATCAATATTGTTAACGATGACCACCCCATTGTCACCGAATTCGTTTGTATCAGTGAAAGAGTAATCTCCATCCGTTGTAGCGCAAGATGGCCGAGCTTTGGAACATGCGATGGGCAAAGTTAGAGAATAAATCATTATTGTAATACCAACACAAATTAAATAAATGATATATGCAATAAAATTTCCACCTCGAGTAGTATCCATCATTGTGGTGCCCATGGTAGTTGGATTGCCATATCGTGGCAAACTGGCTACATGTCTCATCAGTAGTGTAGCAATTGTCACCATTAAAATAAAAAATGATTAATGTTGTAGGATGATGTGGAGATATTATATATACTTTTAATTTATATAAAACATATTAATCTCATGTTTTATTATATTCTTATGCTCGAAAACATGCTTTATTGTTGAAATGCAATTTTTATGATTTCTCAACATCTATCTTATGAATATGCTTTCCTGGAATATTATTACTTGTTTTGATTATTTTCCATGTAGAAATCTCAGCCGACAACATATGAGGGAACGTAGGTGTATTCCCCCACACATGCACTCATAGGGGCACACATGAATACTCTCGATCCAAACACAGACGAATTTGAGAGTACACAACACAGATTCACCAAGATAGCTGTCAAAAGCAGCAAACATCAAAGAAAATTATGCTTCTTCACGTTAGCCTAGTAGATTCCTCTACACGTTTATGGAAAGATGTGGACAAAATAGTTACTACAAAAGCTGGACAGTCGGCAGTTGTGAAGGAGGATGAAGGGGGACCACGAGCTAATTCCATTTTGCTGAAAACGTTGGACAGGTGGCAGCTATAAAGGAAGGACCACGAGATTTATTTGGCTAGAAAACAAACATTACACTTGTAGGGGACCAGCCAACAACCTTTCCATACTTGACAGAGAGGAAACATAACTTCGTTCGGTGTTTGGAGGCATGAAAGGATAAAAAGAGTGGGCAACTAGCAAGAGCAAGAGGGGCTATAAAAAGGGGTTGAAGGTAACAAACGAGGAGGCCAAAATCTTTGAATCCATTCGATATTGCTGCTAAAGGGAGCTAAAGAGGAGGCTATAGCCAGCAGCCTCGCTTCTTCTTTTCTTTTTCCCTTTCCTCTTTTCCCTCTTTTTCTTCTGTTGATCTTGGATTGTTTTTATTCTGTGTTTATCTTTATGACTTTCATATGTTTGAATGACTGTCGAACACTCTACTATTTTATTGAAATAATCTTACACTTTGTTCTATTCAATATATTGTGATGATTCCACATTTTGATTGAGCTTTGGAATGTATCCTGAACACAACACAAGGGGGACTTTCAACCTTCTGTCCAGCAGAATGTCGAGGGGTATAAAGGCTGGACAAAGCTATCTACATGCAGTTCAGGAAATTTCTGTTCTGTGTTGTTCTTGTTCTTGTGATGGTGTTTGTCGACTTTTAGTTTAGGCGTCGTGTGCTCACCGAGTCCCAACCTGAGAGGAATATCTTCACATTGATCTTCTATATACGCACCAAGAGGTGGGATAGAGGCTCAATCATCAAAGATGGATTCATGGGCAGCGTGTTTTGGGGCTGAGTTTGCTCTATTATTCACTTTCATTTTTCGTCTTGATCCTGCTTTTATTAGTTCTATGACCTTCTACACAAGAGGCAACTTCCATTCTTTATGAAAGGATCCGAGAGGGGACACATTCTCAAAGCCATCTTTAGATACTTCATAGGAGTCACGGTCCTCATTCCTAATTTGGATCTTAATCGCCTGAGCTTAATTTGTTTCGTGCAATCCTCGACCATGGAGGTGCTCGCCCAAGAGGGTCATCTTCACAAACTGGAGTTCGATTTAGGCTGAGAGGTCAGGTTAAATCTTCAGTTATCTCTCAGAGAACCCGATAGGTTGAGATGACGCGAAACTTAGCTCAATCCATGTAGAGAAGATTCGATTCATCTACCTACTCAAAAGTACACGAGTATGTTGTGATATATGTGGAAAATATACACATGTTTCTTTTACTGAAAAGTATGCATTTTGTTCTACAACGAGTACCAATTTTAAATCCAATTGCATGAATTTTCTATACGAAGGGATAAATCAAGAAACCAACCTTGTTGTAGCGTAAACACTCAGGGGTTCTTTCACGTTGTTCTTGTAACGAGGCCAGGACGACGATCATGTACGAAATTGAATGAATTTGACAGCACTGTGTGGACGTCTACAACCAGCAACCTCGCATCACATCAGGGGACTACATTAAATAATAGATGAAGTCATAACTGAATGCACTCAGTTGCGTGTGCAGTTTGCTTGACTTACCATGCATGTCATTTGAATTAACGTCAATACTAAAGTAACTACATGCAGCTACTATAGTCGTACATGAGTAAGTGGCACATTACAGGCGTTTGTCCAACAATCTTCCAATCATACATAATGGGACATTACCCATATATTATGTTAGAATATATTCGAATATAGTTAATGGATCGTGCAACCCACGAGTACATTCACAACATAATACGGGAGAATTGTGACCTGTTAGGGATACACCAATAACTCTATCACTTAAGAGCATATACTATGACATATTAAGGTTACATGGTGCTCAATCAATTTGAGAGCCAAGACTATAACTTCTTAAGAATTCATAGTTGTTCAGTCAATATACAATCCAGAATTATATTATTGTATACTTGCCCAAGCAAACATGTTACTCGCTTTACCCTAGAGACAACTTGCTTGCACAGTTTAGATGACTTATGTCTAACTCTACGGTTATTCAATTTTATATGTATACTTTATAGTTGGCCAACAACATATAAAATTTATGCAGCACTAGTGAATCTTTCTCTCGCCCTCATATTTCTCAATTCTAATTCAGCTACTTTCCTAGACGTAGCTCAACGGGTCGCATACAATTTTAGCCTTTGAGTACCTCGCCAAAGTAGCATCACTGACCTATTACCTTAAAATATATTCGAGTCTAAGGAAAATCTCTAGACTTATTCGGTCCTTAAAGACTCACACGTATGACGAAGACTTGATAAACTATTTGTTACATCTTAGGATTGACTTAGCATACTTGGTGATACATTGAAGTATTGCAGTGGAGACTGCCACTGAAGAATCGTATGCCTTTACACAATAACACTGCATAGACTTAAATCCAGTCGCCTATCTATGGTGCCTGACTTGAGCCCTCCCATTAGTCACCCAAAATTTTGGCACCTTAAATGAGGTCTCATATCTAGCTTCCCTTGTCAGGTCACACGGAGTTGACAAATTAGGACGCTTTTAGATCATATTTGAATCTAAACCATTTCTTCCCCGTTCACTACACTCTAAGCGCAGGCGATTATTTGTGTGATTTGATAATCTTGTGCCTGACTGACATACTTTACTTGTGTACATCTTATAATAACTTAAACAAAGAAATGAAATTCTTTTAGTTAAAAAACAAGTGTTTAAGTACAATTAGGATTGCATAATGCTATAGCTTTTGCATGTGTAATAAATACATTCCTTGGAATAGACTTCATAAATGAGTCAGCCACATTCTAATACGTAGAGACATATTGAATCATGATCATTTTCTGAACATCTTCATTTCATACAAATTGGTACTTAGTGTCGATATGCTTCCCTTTATAGTGATATTTCTCATCTTTGACATATGCAATGGCAGCTTCATTATCATAGTATCGGTTAGTCTTTGAAGCATCATTAGCTACCCTCAAATGGCGAAGGAATTTTTCTAACCAAAGGGCTTCTTTTGCAGCTTCGGTATATGCCACAATTTTAGCTTCCATTGTTGACAATGCTATGCGATCTTGATTCTTGCTGCTCCACATCATAGCTCCATTGCTAAGCAGGAAGACGTAACCAGAGGTGTACTTGCGTTCATCAGCATTGTCAGCTCAATCAGCATCTGTATATCCAGCTAACTTTAGATTTCCTTTTCACAGCCTTCCAATGTTAGTGTCCTGGATTAGACTGATATCGATAGACTAGACGCATGGCATGACATATATTAGGTCGAGTACACAACATGACGTACATCATACTTTCGACTACGGTGGCATAAGGAACAGAGGCCATAGCACTCTTTTCTTCTGAAGTCTTTGGACACATGTTAAGACTTAACGCTTCACCTTTCACTATAGGAGTATCAATGAGTTTGCAATTATTCATTCGAAAATGTTCGAGGACCTTTTTGATATAGGTTTCTTGAGAAAGAGCAATAAATCTCTTTGAATGATCTCGATGAATTTTTACTCCAAGTACATATGCTGCTTCATCCATGTCCTTCATCTCAAAGATAGAGGACAACCATTGCTTAATGCTATTTATATACTCCTTATTCTTCCCAACTAGCAAGATATCATCAATATATAGAGTTAGAAATGCAAACTTATCTTTGGAGCCATATATATACACACAGTGGTCTTCATCAATTATAGAAAATCCGAAGGAAATTATTGATTGATGGAACTTCAAATACTACTACCAAGATGATTGTCTTATTCCGTATATGGACCATCACAATTTATATACTTTGCACTCTTGACCTTTTACAATGAAGCCTTTAGGTTGCGTCATGTAAATTTCTTCATCTAGTTATCCATTTAGAAAAGTTGCCATTTGATGTAGTTCTAAATCAATATGAGCAACCATAGGTCAGATTAAGCGAATTGAAGGAAATCTTGCAACTAGTGCAAAAGTTTCATCATAATCTATACCCTCCTTTGGGGTATATCCTTGTTCAACAAGGTGAGCTTTATTTCTTTCTGTGGATCCATCTGCACCATGTTTGACCCTGAGAATCCATTTATTCCCTATTGTTCTCCTGTCGGGTGGAGATCTCATAGACTTCATTTCTTCTTCCCTTGCTTTCATCCATTCCTCCTTCATAGGACACTAAAGAGCCTCCTCAATTGTTTTAGGCTCATGTTCATCTTTTGGACCAACTATAAAAACTTCTATCTCAATCTCAAAACAATGATGTGGGATACTTTTTCAATTAGTCTGATGTATTGAACATTCTGGTATATCTCGTACTTGAGATGATGATAATTCTCTCCCACTCGGATCAGTATTTTGAGGTAAGGAGACATACTCCTTAGTAGATTGATCCGTCGGATGAGTCTACTCGTGGTCTTCTTCCTCTTCGAGGTGAAGATCTTTATGTATTTCACCTTGCTTATGAAAATCATCTTCTAAGATTGTAGTGTCTCTACTTCCTATCTTCATTACAGTTTCATCATCCTTTTTGCCTATGAAAACATATCTTTTGGAGGCCTCAGAATATCTTATAAAGATACACTTTTTTCCTTGAGGACCTAATTTTTCATACTTATTAAGTACGTAGGTTGCACACCCCTAGGTTCGCAAATAACTATGTTCAGGCTTAGAGCCTATCCAGAGCTCGTAAGGAGTAGAATCTACAAACTTTGATGGAACACGATTCAATATACAGGCTGCAGTCAACAAGGAATCACCCCATAATGAGATAGGACGATTTGCTTGCGCCATCATTGATCGGACCATAACAAGTAGAGTCTGATTTTTTCTTTCTGCAACACCATTTTGTTATAGAGTTCCAAGAATTGTTAATTGTCTAACAATTCCTTTTTCATCACATAATTCTCTAAAGAGATCAGATAAATATTCACGACCACGATACATTAACCTTGTGATCTATTTGATTCTCATCTACATGCAAGAATCTTTTGAAACAAGCTAATGCCTTAGATTCCACATCATATCGTGAATAATCATCTACAAAAGTTATAAAATAAGAGAAACCATGTCAAGCTTTAACATTCATAGGAGCACAGATATCAGAATGAATTATTTCTAAGGAAGAATCTGCATGTTTGCCTACTCCAAGTAGTTTTCTAATTACTTTACCAGCAAGGCGATCTTCACACGTGGGCAGAATTAATTTAGCGAGATTGGCTAAAAGGCCTTCTCTAGCTAGTCTATTCATACAATCTTACCGAATATGCCCAAGTCTATCGTGCCATGTTTTGGCATCAACATTTTTATCAGAAAATGATAGAAATGAACAACTAGAATTTTGAAAATATTTAGAGATGTCAAGAACATCAAAACCATTATACTTGTAAGTAGTACAAATACAAACATCATTCAACATCACATCAACATAACTTGAACCAAATGTTAAGACATAACAAAGTTCATTTAAACAAGATACTAAAATTAATTTTCGTTGAAAATCCGGAGTGTAGAGGACATCATGGAGATACAAGGCACATCCTTCACAAAGGTCCAATTTACATGTACCAATGCCTTTGACCTTCACTTGGCATTGTTGCCAACGTAAATACACTTGGTTCTGGCACTGAATGGACGAAAATCCACAAAGGCATCATGTTCCTTCACTATGTGGTCGATTGGTCCTAAGTCAACAATTCATAAAGGATGGGAGTCAGCGACTAAAGCATAGCTAAAAACATAAATGAAAGTTTATTTAGAAAAATATATCTATGTTTTCTTGTGCACTCACGAGTGAAGTGTCCACAATTATGACATTTGTATTATCAAACTTTCCACCGTGCTTAGAACGTTTGCGTTGGTTTTTACCTTTATTTTTAGTTTTGTTTTTACCCTTCTCATTGTGCAGCCTTTTGTGTTTTGAACTTTTACTCGCACCTTTCATACTAGATTCAGCGACATGAGCTTGACCAAAAGGTTTACTGCATGAAGGCGCTCTTCTTCCAGTTCTAGATGGTGTGTTAATGTGGAAATTTATGTCTGATATTTTCATCATTATTTCGCATGATGTAATATGTATTATATGATTATTTTCTCATGAAGACATATGCATGGAACTAATTCAACACATTTCAAATATTCACCACATGAACTCGCAATATTATAGATAAGTATCTGTGCCAACTTGAGAATTCACTTGGATAAATGCCCTTTTTCTTTTACCGGAGGTTGATGAGCCCAAGGAGATGAAGTAGAAGCGGTTGTACCATACACTATTTCTGCACTAAGGATTGGTGGATTGTTATCAGATTAAGGAAGAGACCAAATAACAACACACAAACACCATCTGTAATCAGGGGAGCAACCAGCTCCTTCATCTTCCTGGTGTAAGGAAGCTTCCCAAGCGACAGGGGGACCATAGGAAAAAGCTGTTGAGCGAGAGGAGAAGAACCGAGAGGAAATAGAGGTCGAGAGGAAGAGGAAAGGAGGCAGATTTAAAAGGAGGAGAAGCTGTAAGCGACGAAGGGGGAATCTTTTTGGTGAGAAAATTGGAGACGAGAGGAAAGAGAGAACTGAGAGTTTGAAAACAATGCCTTTGGCAATTTGTGGAGAAGTGTGTATTCTCTCTGCTGAGGTCGGGAGGTGTTTTTACTATATCTGGATTCATGTTCTTAAGATGCATTTTATTTTGTTGCTTTTTCATGATCAATACCGAGTGTTGAGCTTTCTTGTGTTTTGATGATATCGGTCCAGTCCCTGTTTCATTGTCTGATTATCTATCTTTTTTATCTTTACATGGATTTGAATTCATAAACTATCTTCACCTTGCACTCCCGACCATTAAAAAGAGAAATTATAAGCTTCATCATGATTGAACGTGGAGAAATCAAGCCTGGGTGAAGACAGTTCCATGCATGGTTTTCATGTTTTCCATGTAGTTGTAAGCTAGGAGAAGTTTTTTGAATCATTCGCTGCCTTGCATCCTCGACCGTAGGGATGTTATAGGCACCATCGTGACCGAACATGGTGAAATCAAGCCCAAGGCAAGTAGTGGTTCATGGTGATGGTTTTCATTGAATCAGCAATGGAGCTCTTCATGGTGTTGTTCAGACATCATTCGCCCTTTGATCCGCGACCTGAAAAGGTTGTGCGCACTTTGGATTTCTAGCAATAAATGACCGAATTGAGTATGAGATTTGGGACTACCTTAAAAGGTTTTAAAGGATGTTCTCGCATACTTCTATTTC
Source organism: Pontederia crassipes (assembly GCA_030549335.1). Classification (NCBI taxonomy): domain Eukaryota; kingdom Viridiplantae; phylum Streptophyta; class Magnoliopsida; order Commelinales; family Pontederiaceae; genus Pontederia; species Pontederia crassipes. Next base: position 8,479,629 of record JAUKPH010000020.1, on the reverse strand, counting down.
GCCATTACTGCGATCGATTCTTTCTAAATTTTCTAGGAAGTCCAACCCCAGGCAGGATATTCTTCAATCCTCACTCAAGTCAGTGACCTGAGTAAGGTAGGCAAGAGATGAGTTGCTTATGAAGGACTTCCAGTAAATCCTAGTTTGTCTTTCCTGAATCGAATTTTTCTTCCCCTTCAAAAGCATCTAAGCCATCTCAGAGACACTGATATGTTGCATTCTACCCAGGAGGGTGATCCTTATTCCACTAAGGCAAACATGAGCCGACCGTAGTCTCCTTTCCTTAGGCGTACTTCTATTGAATGCCCGATACGCAGTGGACACGAGACTTGAAACTCGGCTCCCAAGGAAAGCTCAATTCATAGTTCGCTGTTAACATGCATTCTTTTACGAACTCTTTTCATGCACGTAAACACAGGTTTTCCACCAACACAAATGTGTAGACGCAGAAGTCGAGTGCCTTTGTTATCGAGATCAATCAAACGCACGCGTGAAAAGGGATCTTGGTTACTTCACCCAAATCATGTCAAACAAAAGAACCTTGAATCCTATAGTGGAAGGACCTCCCATAAGTCCTCAGCACATGTTCTTGATTTATTTTCTCGCACCCTCCTTTAGTATTAACCATTGCCTTTGCAATACTTACACTTTTATATTCCGAAAAATACAAAAACATTTAGTTTTTTTATGTTACATCGTCATCCCTTTTCTCTACTTTTCAGCATTTACTTTTCTTACCGAGTTTGTTCCGAAGGATTTTTCGAAGATTTCGCAGACATCGCTTCCTTGTGGATCGAACCTCGAGCACTGCAATGATGCACCTTACGCTTGCGGATCACATTTTGATAGTGCAGAGAGATTATAAATTTTAGACTTCATTCGTCATATTCCTCCATATTCAAGGGTAATATGCCAGAGTATGTACACACTTTATGCAAATCTTGTGCAACATTAGTAAATGTTATCACTATGGGCTAAGTTCGAATCCATTTGTTCCCAATGTGTTGGAAGGGAACGAATGACAGCCTACACTTGTTGGTCATCAGTAAGGGGAACAAATGACAGCCTACATTTGTTGGTCATCTGTAAGGGGAACGCATGCACTTTTCAACTCAAGAATCATGTTCGATAATTCACTCAAATTCTATCGCGTAATGTGATTTGCGTGCATACGGTATGAATTGAACTTAAGATTAAGTAACCTTAATTTCGTGGTTGATATACTTGCAAAGTTTTCATGAAGGGCAGCCCACATGGCTTTGGCAGTCTCATGCACCTCATACTCAAACAACGTAATGCGAGCTCTTTTGCCTTTCTTTTTGCAAGCATTATAAGCATCCAAATTCCTTCTGTGTTGATGTAACGCCCCCAAAATTCGGCCCCAATTTAAAACTTTTGCCGAACCCTAGGCGACGTTACTTTGACGTCACCTTGACCTAGTTTCATAAAACTTTGCAGCTGAAACATAATCATAAAAATAAACATCAATATCATAACAGCGGAAGACTTCAACATAATTAAATCCCAAGAGACATAAACTGGCACATGAGCCTAATAGGCTCTAACGTATACCCAATAGAGGGTTCATCATACATAAATGAGTTCAAGTGGAGTACATGACTTACTAAGAGGCCCATAAGGCATACATACTTCGCACTTATAAGGGTTCATCATCATGACATAAAAGAAATAACAACTTGGGTTGTAGCCCAACAGACCCATGTGCAATGTCGCCATCACGAGGCTCTCGCCGCCGAACCTAAGCCTCCTTCGTACCTTCACAGATCCATGGGGTGCAAGGAATTTCTCCCGTTAGAGTATGTTGAGGCTCATGCATGATATGATCTTATAACATGATTTCTATATGTCTAGGCATATGCATTTCATCATCATGGAACATAAATCATATGCATACTATGAACTACTTATGCATACTATATGACATGTGAACATATCATCATGGCAAGATGAGATAACATGTTACATCATAATCTTTAGATTATGCATATCATAACTTATCATTATGCTAATGCATATCATGAGCCTATCTTATTTTACTTTGTCATCTTGGTCTTATCATTATGCTAATGCATATTATGATCTTGTCTTTTCTTTACTTTGTCATCTTTGTTCATGACATCATATGATGTGACAAGTGGATATTCATAATGCATCCTCATAGGTGCCTTCTTCATCTTTATCATATTTGTCTTTATGTCCCAAGTCATTCATCATTCATCTTTACATCTTTTCATCTTTCATCTTTATTTAGATGCTTTCTTATCTTGTCGATTGAGAAGGATAGTGGTTTATAAATCATAATCCTCTCCGTAGGTGAGGTCTTTATCCTCATCCATAGATGAGGTCTTTATTCTCCCCGTAGGTGAGATCTTTATCCTTTCCCGAAGGCAAGGTCTTTATCCTCCCCGAAGGTGAGGTCTTTATCCTTCTCCGAAGGCAAGGTCTTTATCCTCATTCGTCAATGAGGTCTTTCCCCACCCGTCGGTGGGGTCTTAGGTTGGGTACCAATTGGTCCCAAGTCATAAAAATGCCACTCTTTCATCAATCCGTCTTTTAATTATGTTCATCAATACATACAATCATTCAATACATGTTGCATATTTTAACCATATTTAAGGTCATAGAAATTTCAAATCATGCTAAGCGTGGACATTCAATCATAACCAATCATGTTCCAGAATCAGACAACCATTTTGGGTGACGGTCGACTGGTCTTATATCGGGCGACCGGTCAAATTATCGTCTTCCAGAACCAGACAACTATTTATGGTCCTTTCGGACGACCGAAATAGGACGTTCGGTTCATCCACTAATCACAGAATGTGATGACTCTCTGAAATGTTTGATCGTTAGTATATCAGTCGACCATTATGGGTCTTTAGGATGATCGAAAGTGAGCTTCGGCTTTCGGACGACTGATACATGGTGTTCGATCGACTGCTAATCACATAATGTTTCGACTACATATATCGGACGACTGCTGGGTTATCCGTCGACCGGTACAGGACTTTTGAACGACTGAAATAGGGTGTTCAAACGTCTGCTAATCACAGAATGTGTCTGCCCCTCTAGAACGGTCGACCGATAAGGAATCGGTCGCCCGTTCTGAGACGGCAGACACTCGATTTTTACATGATTTCCTTCAAAATATTTCATACATTATCATCGTGAACACATATTGACTTCTACACATCACACGAGGCATTTCTTAACATCCTTAGTACACTAATGGGGTTTTCACATGAAGACATATAATATGCTAATCGAGTTCATAAATGCATATAAGCTTTAGACAATTCCATTTTGAGCTAGCATAAGTGATAATGAGCATCATAATCCTACACATGATTAGCAATAGATCAATGATCTTAACAAAATAAGGAGCATACTAGTGTTACATGAACATCCCTTAATCATCCATTTGAAGGACACATGTTAGGTTCCTTATCCCCTAATCCAAGCACACAAACATCATTAGGGAGTGATTAGAGGGTTTGGATCCCCTCAACATACCTTTAGGGCTTAGGCTAAAACTCTAATCCTAATCTTCCATTCTTTCCTTCTCTTCTCTTCTCCTTCTTTCTTCTTTCTTCTTCTTTTTTCCTCTTTTTCTTCTTCTCTTCTTGTTTCCAGCAGCACCTTTGTTGCTCCTCTCCCTGCCTTGCTGTACGTGTGGTGGAGGTTGAGGGAGAGGTGAGATCCCTTGTGTCAGTATGTCTTGATGGAGTGAGGGGGTGAAAGAAAAGGGGTGAGGTGGCTGCTCCTTGGAGCTGTCCGTGAGTGGATGGGAGGAGAAGAAGAGATTGAGGTGATGTCTCTTTGCTCCTATTGGCTGAGAGTGAGAGTGTAGAGGAGAGAGGGAGGTTAGTGGGGTGAGAGAGAGTGGACCTCCCGTTTGATTGTTCGTGTGAGAGAGAGTAGCTGAGCGTGAGAGAGAGAATGTGAGGGAGTGAGTCTTGTTGCTGCCGAATTGTGAGGAGGGAGAGTGGAGAGCCTCTGCTGTCGACTGGGTTTGTTGGGAGAGAGAGAAAAGAATGAGATGTTAGGGCATCTGACTATTTATATTTTAGGCTTATGGGCTTATTTGACTAATAGACTTTCTAATGGGCCTTAAGATACTTTAGCTTTCTTTTATTCAGTCATTTTTTTTTTCTTTTTACAATATACCCCCCTTAAAATAAAATTCGTCCACGAATTTTTGAGGAATTACAATATACCCCCCTTAAAATAAAATCCGTCCACGAATTTTGTAGAATCTTATACAATAGATCTTTTTATCCGCATTGCTCCATTTATCTTTCGCTCCTCATGTACACTAACATGATATCTCCATCTATGACCTCCAATGCGCATTTCTCGGTGGTCTCACTCTAACATCCTTTGCCTTTCGTCTCCACTTAGTCGATCACCATCACTTGCTATTCCGATATTTCCATGAGAATCTCATATCTCTTAATCACTCTCGAGAGATTGAGTTCACTCTTGAACCACGTTTTTGCTATGCAACTCCAATTATTAACTTACCTTACACGAAAATCCTTCCATTCTCGTCGCTTCATCTATCTTCAGTTTTCATGTCCACCCATGTAGCCTTCATCGTGCGTCTTCAGCATTACCACTTAATAGTCTCTTGCTAACGATTCTTGATGATGGCCCTGACCATGCCATCATATCACCTTGTATTTCTAAGATCTTATTGTAAATCTTAGATCCTTACTTATCTTAATGAAATGGAGATCGTCCTTGTGCCATGCTTCCATTGCGCAACTCTGATTCTTAACTTAATCTGTGTCGAATTACCTAGCTCAATGCTTGATCATTTCATGTCGTCGTTTAGGTCATGTAAGCCTACGTAAAACAATCCCACTTCCCTTCACATCATGATCACCATTCAGATGATCTTGGTAGCCTTTCTTAACTTTCTTTACATTTTTTTTTTGTTTATGATTACATGTCTTATACTTAGAATATTCCTTTTAACATTTCAAGTGATCATTATGTTTATCATGCACACACACACATTATAATTGGTATGATCACTTAAACATTAAGCGACGATTACCTTCAATCGTATCCGAAACTTGATGAGCTTCTTCAGCATGATGTGAACTTGTTCTAACATTCTTGGGAAGTTGACATCTCGTTTCTCTGGGCAATCCCTCTTGTAATGACTGATCCTTCCACATTGCACACATGCTCCAATCTTGAAGCAACATTCGCCTAAATGAAACCTTCCGCAATGGCAGCATTGACTTTTTCTCCTATGTGATTCTTCCCTCTTAGAACTCATATAGGGTCCATTCCTTTTCTCCTTCCATTTTCTTGCTTAGTCGTCCTCTTTGGTGTGTTTCCATTAAAAATCACAACCCCATATTCGAGCTTCTTTTCTAGTTCAACAACTAACTCCATTGCCTCTTCCATTGTCTTAGGGATTTGACACAACATCCTAACTTTTAGTTCGGGCTTGCATTGTGATTATCATCTTTATGTAAAGTCATAATGTTCATTTATCTTACTTAGCTTATATCATTAATATCTTATGACTATGGAACATACATTAGCATCCTTTAAGACACTTTCATTATCATCATATTTATCTTTGTGTTCCAAATCATTCATCTTAGTTACTTTGGGTGACTTCATCTTTAACATCATATGACTATGGAACATCCTTTGCATCCTTTTTGGTGCATACTTAATCATCTTCATCTTTATGTTCCAAGTTCTTCATCTTAGTCACTATAAGTAACTTTCATCTTTTCATCTTCTATCTTTATTTAGATAGCTTCTTATCTTCTTGATTGAGAAGTCCATGTTGCCAAGATCTTTTCGTCTCGTTGGAGGCCACACCTTGTCCACTCTTATGTGGGGTCTTGGTCTCCGAGAATGCCACACCATGTCCACTCTATGGTGTGGTCTTGGTCATCCCCTAGTTCCTTTATCGGGATCTTTTTGTCCCATGAGAAGCCACACTTGTCCACTTTAATGTGGGGTCTTGGTCTTCCCTTAGTTCTTTTATCGGGATCTTTTATCCCATGAGAAGTCACACTTGTCCACTCTTATGTGGGGTCTTGGTCTTCCCTGAGAGCCACACCTTATTCCCTCAAGGGGGGTCTTGGTCTCCCACTTACATCCGACGATGTCAACAAGACACCTTCATAAAGCGATTCACTTGCATCTTTTCCGTCTTTACTAATGTGCAATACCTTTCAAGTTGGAAGCACTTAATTGCGTAGTCATTAACATACATCACCTTAAAGGTATCCATGATGCTATCCAACCATGCCTCGGCTTCCTCCGGATCGTCAATCCCATTAAACATAGGAGGATTGAGGCCTAAATATCTCATCATAGGTTCTTGACATGAACCTTGATCACGTTCCTTAACTTGAGACATGCCTTCATTCATTGGATAATTCACATCCATCTATCATCATACAATAACCATGCATCAATGTCTAACATTACACAATTAAAGTAAAACACATACCTTTAGGTTCGGTGGCACCTCATGACGATTGCACATCGACTTTACACAGACTTTTTACATAAACATTTTAGCCAACCAATGGCTTACACATCCTAAGACTTAATACATAAGAGCTAAAACTATGGCTCTGATACCACACTGTAATGCCCCCAAAATTTGACTCCAATTTAAAACTTTTGCCAAACCCTAGGCGACGTTAATTTGACGTGACCTTGACCTAGTTTCATAAAACTTTGCAGCAGAAACATAATCATAAAAATAAACATCAATATCATAACAGCAGAAGACTTCAACATAATTAAATCCCAAGATACGTAAACTAGCTCATGGGCCTAATAGGCTCTAATGCATACCCAATAGAGGGTTAATCATACATAAATGAGTTCAAGTGGAATACATGACCTAATAAGAGGCCCATAAGCCATACATACTTCACCCTTATAAGGGTTCATCATCATGACATAAAAGAAATAACAACTTGGGCCGTAGCCCGACAAACCCACGTGCAATGTTGCCATCATGGGGCTCTCGCCGCAGAACCTAAGCCTCCTCCGTACCTTCTTGGATCCATGGGGTGCAAGGGATTTCTCCAGTTAGAGTATGTTGAGGCCCATGCATGCTATGATCTTATAACATGATTTCTATATGTCATGGCATATGCATTTCATCATCGTGGAACATAAATCATATGCATACTATGAACTACTTATGCATACTATATGACATGTGAACATATCATCATGGCAAGATGTGATAACATGTAACATCATAATCTTTAGATCATGCATATCATAACTTATCATCATACTTATCATTAGGCTAATGCATATCATGAGCCTATCTTACTTTACTTTGTCATCTTGGTCTTATCATTATGCTAATGCATATTATGATCTTGTCTTTTCTTTACTTTGTCATCTTTGTTCATGACATCATATGACGTGACAAGTGGACATTCATAATGCATCCTCATAGGTGCCTTCTTCATCTTTATCATCTTTGTCTTTATGTCCCAAGTCATTCATTATTCATCTTTACATCTTTTCATCTTTCATATTTATTTAGATGCTTTCTTATCTTGTCGATTGAGAATGGTAGTGGCTCATAAATCATAATCCTCCCCGTAGGTGAGGTCTTTATCCTCATCCGTAGATGAGGTCTTTATCCTCCCTGTAGGTGAGGTCTTTATCCTTCCCCGAAGGCAAGGCCTTTATCCTCCCCGAAGGTGAGGTCTTTATCCTTCTCCGAAGGCAAGGTCTTTATCCTCATTCGGCAATGAGGTCTTTCCCCACCCGTCGGTGGGGTCTTAGGCTGGGTACCAATTGGTCCTGAGTCATAAAAATGCCACTCCTTCATCAATCTGTCTTTTAATCATGTTCATCCATACACAATCATTCAATACATGTTGCATATTTCAACCATATTTAAGGTCATAGAAACTTCAAATCATGCTAAGCGTGGACATTCAATCATAACCAATCATCTTCCAGAATCAGACGACCGTTTTGGGTGACGGTCGACCGCTGGTCTTATATCGGGTGATCGGTCGGACATACTGACACAAACAGGACGTTCGGTTCGTTCGCTAATCACAGAATGTGATGACTCTCTGAAATGGACGACCATTAGTATATCGGTCGACCATTATGGGTCATTCGGACGACCGAAACTGAGCTTCGGTTCATCCGCTAATCACAGAATGTGATGACTACTCAAATAGGACGACCGCTGGAATATCGGTCGACCGTTACATGGCTTTCGGACAATCGATACAAGGTGTTCGATCGACCGCTAATCACAGAATGTTTTGACTAAATATATCGGACGACCGTTGGGTTATCGGTCGACCGGTACAGGACTTTCGGACGACCGAAATAGGGTGTTCGAACGTCCGCTAATCACTGAATGTGTCTGCCCCTTCAGAGCGATCGACCGATAAGGAATCGGTCGCCCATTCTAGGACGGTAGACACCCGATTTTTACATGATTTCCTTTAAAATCTTTCATACATTAACATCTTGAAACATATTGACTTCTACACATCACATCAAGCATTTTTTAACATCCTTAGTACACTAATCATGGCACATAATAGGGTTTTCACATGAAGACATATAATATGCTAATCAAGTTGATAAATGCATATAAGCTTTAGACAATTCCATTTTGAGCTAGCATAAGTGATAATGAGCATCATAATCCTACACATGAGTAGCAATAGAGCAATGATCTTAACAAAATAAGGAGCATACTCACTACAAGAAAAAACGCGGATTACCGACGGTCCGAACCGTCGGTAATCAGCCCGAAAACCGTCGGTAACGCAATTACCGATGGTTTTTCAGTCAGAATCGATCCATCTGAAAAACGCTCGTCGCAAACGGATTTGCGACGATTGAAAAAAATTCGTCGAAAATATCGACGGTTCTGGCCGTCGGAACATTCCCCGGCGGTTCGACCCGTCGAAATTTTCCGACGGTTGCAACCGCCGGAAAAGTCCCCGGCGGTTCGAACCGTCGATATTTCCGACGGTTGCAACCGCCGGAAAAGGCCGGCGGTCCGAGCCGTCGATATTTCCGACGGTTGCAACCGTCGAAAAAGGCTTCCGGCGGTCAGAGCCGTCGATATTTCCGACGGTCGCAACCGCCGGAAAAGACCGACGGTCCGAGCCGTCAAAATTTCCGACGGTTGCAACCGTCGAAAAAGGCCGGCGGTCCGAGCCCTTGCAACTTTTCGACGGTCCCAACTGTCGAAACTTCAGACGGTTGTCGCAACCGTCGATCTTTTGACGGTCGCAACCGTCACAAATAATTTTTTAAATATAAAAAAAATTAGCGGCCGGATCCGGCCAGCCTGGCGGCTGATTCGGTGCTGGAGGCCGGATCCGGCCCGCCTGGCGGCCGATCCGGCACCAGGCGGCCGGATCCGGCCCGCCTGGCGGCCGATCCGGCACCAGGCGGTCGGATCCGTCGCCATGAGGCCGGATCCGGCCTCCAGGGCGGCCGATCCGGCGCCAGGCGGCCGGATCTGTCGCCAGGAGGCCGGATCCGGGCCGCCTGGCGGCCGATCCGGCGCCAGGCGACCGGACCCGGCCCGCCAGGCAGCCGATCCGGCGCCAGGCGACCGGACCCGGCCCGCCAGGCGGCCGGATCTGGCCGCTGGAGGCCGGAATCGGCTGCCTGGCGGCCGGATCCGGCCGACAGAAGAGAGAGAGAGAGATGCATGTGCGGGAGAGGGTCGCCGGCGTCCGGCGTGGGAGGGTCGCCGGCATCCGTGCTCGCGGCCGGGAGAGGGAGAGAGGAGAGGAGGGAGAGAGAAGAGGGAAGAGGAAAAATATATAAAGGAAAAAATTTGGAAAGAAAACGGGAAAAAGGGAAAAAAAAGCGGGATAACGAAATTTTAATTACCGACGGTTTCGGCCGTCGAAAATATAAATAATAAAAAATTTTATTTTATTTAGTTATATAAAATATTTATTTTTTATTTTACCGATGGTTTGAACCGACGGTAATATTTACCGACGGTCAAAACCGTCGGTAATTGCGACGGTTTGGATATCTGTCGGAAATTGCGGCGGATTTACCGACGGTTATGACCTTCGGAAATTGCGGCGGATTTTGCGATGGATGGATATCCGTCGAAAATATCGACGTTCGTAACCGTCGAAAAATTAAATAATAATATAACCAATTATATAATTAATTTTTTTATTTCCGACGGTCAAAACCGTCGGTAATTGCGACGGTTTGGATATCCGTCGGAAATTGCGGCGGATTTACCGACGGTTGTGACCTTCGGAAATTACGGCGGATTTTGCGACGGATGGATATCCGTCGAAAATATCGACATTCCTAACCGTCAAAAAATTAAATAATAATATAACCAATTATATAATTAATTTTTTTATTTCCGACGGTCAAAACCGTCGGTAATTGCGACGGTTTGGATATCCGTCGGAAATTGCGGCGGATTTACCGACGGTTATGACCTTCAGAAATTGTGGCGGATTTTGCGACGGATGGTTATCCGTCAAAAATATCGACGTTCCTAATCGTCGAAAAATTAAATAATAATATAATAAATTTTTTTATTTTCGACGGTCGTGACCGTCGGAAAATCCGTCGAAAATTTTAATAATAATATAAAAAATACATAATTTAATTTTTTTTATTTCCGACGGTTATAATCGTCGGAAAAGTCGTCGGAAAGTACGACGGATGGATATCCGTCGAAAATATCGACGTTCCTAATCGTCAAAAAATTAAATAATAATATAAATTATTTCCGACGGTCATAACCGTCGAAAAATCCGTCGAAAAAGGAACCGTCGAAAAATCCGTCGCAAATAGCGACAGATTTAGAACCGTCGAAAATTATCCGTCGAAAAATCGTGATTTTCTTGTAGTGGCTAGTGGTACATGAACATCCTTTAATCATCCATTTGAAGGACACATGTTAGGTTCCTTATCCCCTAATCCAAGCACACAAACATCATTAGGGAGTGATTAGAGGGTTTGGATCCTCTCAACATACCTTTAGGGCTTAGGCTAAAACCCTAATCCTAATCTTCCATTCTTTCCTTCTCTTCTCTTCTCCTTCTTTCTTCTTTCTTCTTCTTCTTTCCTCTTTTTCTTCTTCTCTTCTTGTTTCCAGCAGCACCTTTGTTGCTCCTCTCCCTGCCTTGCTGTACGTGTGGTGGAGGTTGAGGGAGAGGTGAGATCCCTTGTGTCAGTATGTCTTGATGGAGTGAGGGGGTGAAAGAAAAGGGGTGAGGTGGCTGCTCCTTGGAGCTGTCCGTGAGTGGATGGGAGGAGAAGAAGAGATGGAGGTGCTGTCTCTTTGCTCCTATTGGCTGCGAGTGAGAGTGTAGAGGAGAGAGGGAGGTCAATGGGGTGAGAGAGAGTGGACCTTCCATTTGCTTGTTCGTGTGAGAGAGAGTAGCTGAGAGTGAGAGAGAGAATGTGAGGGAGTGAGTCTTGTTGCTGCCAAATTGTGAGGAGGGAGAGTGGAGAGCCTCTGCTGTCGGCTGGGTCAGTTGGGAGAGAGAGAGAAGAATGAGATGTTAGGTGGGGTTTAGGGCATCTAAGACTATTTCTATCTTAGGCTTATGGGCTTATTAGACTAATGAACTTTCTAATGGGCCTTAAGATACTTTAGTTTTCTTTTATTCATTCATTTCCTTTTTTTTATTTTACTTTTTTAGGATATTACAGTTGAAGTGTAATGCCAAATTGAGGTCCAGGCATGGTGTTTTATATGCATTCAATGACTTCCTCTTCTTCGAGCATGTATTGTACTTTCCTATGCCAGATGTCATAGTTGTCACCATTCAACTTGTCACCTTTGTTCAATTAAGCAATTATTTGTTTGGTTGTCATTTAGTCTAAGATCACGTTCAAAAATGAATGAGTGTTAGAATGTTATACACAAGTCTTCTTGTCACATATATTCCAAAAAATAATAAAATGATAATACTTTACGATAGTGACATCGAGATGGTAGCAAAGCTCCCACTTATCTCCCACTATTTCGAAAAACATTACCAAGTTATTAAAATCAATATAATTGTGCCAAGGTACTATTCTAGTAATTTTGGAAAAAATAAACATCCAAAATCATTTAAAATATATGATGTGACTAACATATTATTTTTAAAAAAACTGGCTAGACATTCAGGGTTGTGTGATGGGGGCTCTTCCTTGTCTATGCAAGGTGGCAATTAGGGAACCATCACCCATTCGCCTCGACACCAAAATAATTGAAAAAATATTATCATGTCACGTGAACATAGTAATATTTAGAGACTACGTTAACTGCACCAGTAAGCACACAAAGAAAAGAGAGTACTAAATTTTCCACTTACAATCTCTTTCAATATTTGTCTAGACATGTTCATGACACATGCCACTCAATAAAAATTACCACCGTGACCATCGTATAATTTAAATGCCTTAGTCATATTTGGACTACCTATATTTCACTATACACATATTTAACTTAGGTCCAATTTACCAAATTCCTAAGTTCATGAAACATGTTACATTCATAATTTCTACATTTATGCATAACACAAACATAGCATAAAAAAATTATGAATTACAAAGCATACAAATAATTATACAAGTCATTTATCACATAATGAAATTATTTATCACATGCTTTTAACATAATATATGCATGATAAGCATGGCTATTATTAATTCACACATTTACATAAAATGTAAAAATATCACATGGTTAAAAGACAATATCAATTTACATGAAAATTGAAAATTATTTTTCACACGTGCCTTAATTACATATATGTAATGAAAATATCCATACCACAAAAATAATTTTGTCGTATCATACATATATTATTGATAGAATAATTTTAAGAAAAAAATAAAAAATATGTAATATCATGTGAAAATACATTTGTTACATCAAAAACTAATTTTGGTAACAAAAAATATATGCACTTCCAAAGGTTTCTTACAAAAGAAAAAAATATTATTTATAAGTTCCATATCATAAAATGAACTTTGAAAAATAATAATGTCCACAAATTTTTTTCACATATATAAAATGACATAATGTAATATAATTATGTTCATAACATAATATCAAAACGTATTACACGACATGGTTGAATTTTGCACACATCACATATCACGAAATGTCCATAATCTTGTCATATATATTTCAAGAAAATTTCTGTAAATTTCTAATTATCATAACACAATTACATGCAAAACATTTGAAATAAAAAAACATATGTCACAAAGTTTCTAATATGCATATTAGTTACAAAAATAACTGGAAATGCATAACATATGTCATGGATCAGTAATACAAATTCAGAAAATTGTCCAGAATTTTCTGGGGCAACAAGCCTTTTTAATTTTAATATAATTTCCCTGAAATTTCCCTAATACACTATATTTTCCAAAAAAAATGAAACTATTCAATATGGGCTGCTTTTTAGCCCAAACCTGCGTTGTAACATCACGGTCAGCAGTGAAAAAATAATAATAATAATAAATTAAAATGAAGCAATGATGGAAACGTAAGAACCAAACCTTTCCTTTTTCTCATTTTGTCTTCACTTGCTTGTTCTCTCTTTTTCCATTCTATCTTTTTGTCTTCACATGTGGTGACCTCTTCTTCTCTATCTTTTCCTTTCTCTGTTCCTTTCTCTCCCTCCCGGCCAAGCTCCAATGTCTGAGCATGCCACCATGCGCCACGACGGCCACCTGGCGAAGCAACCCTACCGCCGGATTGCTGAGGGCGAATTGCAATGGCCGACCGCACCTCCTCCTCTATAAGAAGCCCCCAACATCCCTCTTTCTCCCCTCTGTTTCGTAGTTTCTACAAGCCGAGCTGCTGATCTCACTCTTTTCTCTCCCTTCTCCGGTGCGCGAACAGCGGGCGGCGAGCGGACGACGTCGGAGGTCATCTCCGGCGCAGGCGAACAGTAGCGACTTTGACTTTGTGAGAACGGCCCTGTTTTTCCTTTTCATTTGCCTTAACTTGTCCCTTTGCTCACTCGACGTTTTCTCTTCCTCGCCTACGGACGTGAACATAGGAGGACGAGAGAACTTCGCTGACGATCGTCCTCGGGCGGGCGACGTAGGAACAAGACACGACCAGCAAGAACAAACCACGACTCGTAGGCCTTAATGTGTGTGGCTTCGGGATCTTCCTCTTAAGTCGGATTCTAAATGAACGTCGCATGCCTGATTTGAACTCCCAAGAACCGATCCACAAATACGAATGTTTATGCTATACAGTATTTTAATATGACGATTCGACTACCATGATTGAAGAAGTGTATGTTAATGGAAATGATGATATGCACGACCAAATATATGATGTAAAGACGTAAATGTATGAAAATGGAATGATTATATGCATGACCGAAATGATCTCAAACGATATGAGTGTATTAATTATCGTATTAGTATTTTATCGTTGATGCATGTTTAGGACTCTTCTTGCTGTGTATTAGAATGTAGACACTTTATATTTCATGAATGCATGCCAAGAACGTAGTTAATTTCATTGTATTGCGTCGGCAATCGCTGGAAAAAGAATAAAACATACAAATTATTTTACGACTCCATCAAACCCGGCCTGAGTTCCTCAGAACTCGGCCCGGGCTCGGTCTGGCCGCACCGGATTACTCCGAGCACAGCTCGGGTCCTCCATGGACGTCGAGCTCGAGCTCGGGGTGAACCAGGTGCCTGGACCGGGTTCTCTCGCTAGGAAGACGACCGGGAGAGTTGCCTCTCCCAACTCAATCGCCTTCTGATAGTGAAATTTGGGTGTTGAGTGATAACTTGCTAATTTTTAAGTCAAAAGTCAATTTTACCAATTTTTTTTTCAACTCCCTAACTCCCTCTCTACTGCAGTGCACAGGTCAATTGTAGTAACTCTAAATGTCGTATCCACGGTGATTTGAAGTTCTAGACTACCTAAAAATAATTTAGACTAATCCTATTTAAAGTGGCAAAAACAGATTTTTAAAGGAATGAAAATAGATTTTTCTATGAAATGCAGAATGATAACTTCTTTTGGGGTTTTGGGAATTTATCAAAATTGAATTATAAATGCTAATCTATAGACTAAAAAGGTTTAACTATCAATGAGGAAGGTCCTTTTAGGATTTGGGGTTCATCAAAATTAGTTAAGGATGGAATGGATCAAGTTATCATTAAATGTCCAACTTTGATTCAATCATGAAAATGGCTGTTCTCACAGCTCAATTGGCATCTAACTAAGCAACATATTATCATATAGTTGTTAGCTAGATTGAATCAATAGAGGGTCCTCACTGAAAATCAAGTTATCATTCAGCTCAATGGGAAGTTCAATGCTGATTTTTGCAATTCAAGGAAGTTTTGGAATGATAACTTGTAATTGCATTCATGAAAAGATAAAATCACTTCAATTGACCAAACCAAGATGAAATCTACCCAATAATAGTACTTGTGCTCCATGATTCATCTCTGAATTCAAGGGGGATTTAAAATCAACCTCTCAGTTGCAAGGAAAAGTGAAATCCACACAACTCCTATTAATTGGGTCTAGAAGACATTCAATATTAAATGGGGAACTCAGTGATTATCCAATGCTCCTTGGGTCATCTCTGACTCTCAAGAATGACCTTAAGACTACCTCTCAGTAGTGCATTCAAATGAGGCTTGACATTAGAAATCAGAATTCAAATGGAAATCATGAACTAGAAATCAGCAAATAGTATTATACAATTCAGAAATTTGAAATATTAATCCATGGAATCAGGTTTATCAATTGTTTCTTGATCCATCTCTGGACTACAAGAGATCCCTAAGGTTCATCTCTCAATGATTAAATAAAATCAGGGGATTCAATTGATAAAACTATTCCAGCAGGAAATCAGAAAAATCAGAATTCAGGTTTTTATTTCAGAAATTAATGGAACAATCTGATTTGAGTCAAATGATTGTCCAAACATCTTGATTCATTCCTAAACAAGATAGGAACAATAGCAACTTCCCAAGGACTCAATTAATCAGATTGTGAGTGGAGAATAGATTCAACAACCATAAAATATTAGAAATCATATTCAGGAATTCAGAAAATCAGAAAACTGGAAATCAGAAATCAGATTGCAATAAAATGAAATCCAGTAACATGCCATTGATTCCTAATTCATCTTTGAACAAGAGTTAGATCTAAAGATAACCTCTCGGTTGTATATTACAAATAAGACCTATCAATGGCATGAATCAATGCAAAATGGTTCTGAAATCTGAAAACAGATTTGATTAAAGTGCAGGATTACATTTCTGTCCATATCCATCCAAAACTAATCTAAACTACTACCCTATCATAGAAGAAATGGAGTATAGCTCCTCATGTTTACAAAGCTTGACATCAAAGAGAATGAGAAACAGATACAAATCATTGATGCTTGAAGCTCTCGGCCAGCAGCAGCTCCACAGCAGCAGCCCTCCTTTCTTCTCCAAACCCTTGCTCAAACCCCCAATGTCCAGCCCCCCACTTTCCTCCTCCAAAAATTCCACCTTTTATATGACTCCTCTCCACCTTTGGATCAACATCAGAATGTTCTAATCCTCCTGATTGCAGCCACCTGTTTCTGGCCTGAAGATTCCTTGCTATAGTGACAGCTTTTACAGCAGGAAATCAGTGGTCCCCCCTACCTTTTTCCACTTTTTGGCCATCTTTCTCCCTGCTACAAATCCCCAAACAGCAAGCATCAAAGCCCTTGAATGGTGTTTTGACAAATAAAGAATAAGGTGATGATAATTGCTAGCTCAGATATCAAATGGTATTAGGTGTTGTGCAGGAATGAAAACTTGTATCAAAATTAATGAATTAAGGGGCCCGAAATGATAACTTATCACAAATCATGGAAATTATCCAAATGCAATTGATTCAAAGCATTAGAAGCATCAAATGGACTAGAGTAACAAGTGAGTGCATTCAGAAATCAAATATGAATGAGATTTCTAAGAAGTGATAACTTGTGTGCCCAAAAACGATAACTTATATGACTTAAAAATGATAACTTGTGATAACTTGAGTTGTGGTTATCCAAATGTGATGAAATTTGACCAGTAATGAGTTAGAACAATAACAAGATGATTGCTTAAGGTCCCTATGCAGAATTAATGGTTTTTCATGTCAAAATGACAGAATTGCCCTTTAACGATAACTTGGCACTTGAAAAATGATAACTTGTTCAAATGGACTTAAAACTTTGCACAAGTTGAGATGTGACTATCCAAATATGATTTCAAGTTGAGATGTGACTATCCAAATATGATTTATACATGATAATGATGGATTTAGGGCAAGAAAACCATTGAAAATCAGTTCATTCAAAATAATGATAGCTTGACATATGGGAATGATAACTTGTCCTCAAAATGATAACTTGGCATAGAATTTATATATTAATGGATTTTGGCATTTCAGAACCTCTATGCACATGGAATTAAGTATAAAATGAGGAATATCAACTAGTTATCACAATGTATTCATTCCAAGTGTAATTCGCCCAAAAATAGGCAAAAGTGGGACTCGATATGAATGAAATGCATCCAAAATGAGCTAGAAACATATACTGATCAGCAAGTGATCAAACTCCACCAAGCTTAGCCTTTTGCTTGTCCTCAAGCAAAACATTCAGAAATTAAGGATGAATTTGAATTTGCCATCCACAAATGAATAGAAAGATCAAAGTTCTAAATGAGTTTCCCACTTGGCCAACATTCCAACCCATTCTTTCCAATCCCAAATTCTAGCTGAGGAGTCACAAAGGTTAAAGCAAGTTTAAGCCATGATAGAAGTACTAATATTAACTGATTTGGATTATAAGGATTGTCAACTTTACTAAAAGGTTTGAAACATCAATCTCTTCATGAACATATTTTTCTTTCATTGCTTAAATAGGTTTGAAAACCTGACTTTTATTCATGAGGATGCAATAAACAGGTTTGAACCTGATTTTTATTCATGCTGGTCATAGGATAAAAATCTTGGTTTTATTAAGGAGAGGTTCTTTTTTGGAATTTTCACTCTCTTTATTCATGTATGCATGCAATGCAAAATGCAACTTTTCACTTTTCCTTTTTCATTTTTCTTTTTCATTCTGTTCATGAAGTTAGCAATGGTTCAAACTCAAGTATAGATTAGATCCTCAAATGCAAATAGTCAAGATTTCCTATTTAACACGGCAGCAAGATCCTTGACTCCTTTCTAGACATCTTCTACTTTCCAATTAATTCATGAATGTAGCTGGTGTTAATCCACAAGAAAAAGAAAAAATTCAGCTGAAAGTTCATTCAAATGCATCTGAATTCATAATGCCAATTAAAGCAAGAAGGCTAATGGCCAAGTTGGCCACTTGGTATTGGAGTGTACCCACTATCATAATGAAGTATTCTACCCATTTTAGAGTTAAAATGTATTTAGAATTGAGTTGGGTCCAAAAAATGATAACCGAGTGATAACTAGTGATAAGTTATGATAACTTGCAAAAATCTGCTGATAACGTGGTATGATTTATGATATGAACATTAAAATCAATTAAAAACATGGTGTAAAGATTAGAAAAGCACCAGGTTTCCTCCCCCAAGCTTATTCTCAACATTGTCCCTAGTGTTGAAAATAAAAGGCAAGGGAGAGGGGTGGGTGGGAGTGAAATGCATGAAATTTGGCCTTTGAATCCTTTTGTCATTTCATCAAGAAACTTTGGGTGGTCCAATCTTCATTAGTTGCAACTGATTTTGTAGAGAAACCAAGGATATCAGTGGAATAGTAAATTTGCAACTTAATCAGATTTTTGAGTGCAGAATTCAACATTGCATAGGAAATTTCTGAAATTCACTAAAATTGGGCTATAGCAGATTTGGATAACTGACATGAATGTAAATTCAGATGATGATATGATCAATGAAGCATAATGAGAAAGATATTATCAGTTATCATTAAGTTTTCAGTGTAAAAATCAGAAATAAGGGGTAAGGGTACTCCCTGAATTTTAGACTTGTGAATTGAACTTGTTCCTCATCACTTATTCCTGCAAAAATAGAAAGATTAGGTAGATAATGACTTGGGTTACCTCCCAAGAAGTGCCTTTCTTTAATGTCTTTGACTAGACATTGTTACAATGAGAAATCAACTAGGTGATAGTGGCAAATCAGCTAGAATCAAGTCCTCCTTTGCAGAATCCTTTGTTGTGGGATTGTAAAGCTTCAACCTCTGTCCATTCACCTTGAATACATCATTCTTGTCATTCAGAAGGTCCACAGCACCAAATGGATATACTTTGTGAATTTTGAATGGTCCACTCCACCTTGACTTCAACTTTCCTGAAAAAATCTTTAATCTTGAGTTGAAGAGTAATACAAGATCTCCAACCTTGAAATCCCTTTTTAGAATCCTTCCATCATGCCATCTTTTAGTCCTTTCTTTGTAGAATTCTGAATTGTGGTAGGCATTTAGCCTAATTTCATCAAGTTCATCAATTTGCAAGAGCCTCTTTTGCCCACATGCATGCATATCATAATTGAGTGCCTTGACTGTCCAATATGCCTTATGCTTCAACTCAATTGGCAAATGACAAGTTTTTCCATAAACAAGCTTGTAGGGAGAAGTACCAATTGGAGTCTTGTATGCTGTCCTATATGCCCAAAGAGCTTCATTCAACTTCAAACTCCAATCTTTTCTTGTCAATGAAACTGTTTTCTTCAATATGGCCTTTACCTCCCTATTTGATACTTCTGCTTGGCCATTAGTTTGAGGGTGATATGAAGTGGAAACTTTGTGCCTCACTCCATACTTAATTAGGAGGTTCTCAAAACACCTTTCAATAAAGTGGCTACCCCCATCACTTATGACCACTCTAGGAATTCCAAACCTTGGAAAGATAACTTCCTTGAACAACTTGATTACTACCCTGGAATCAGCTGCAATGGTAGGAATGGCCTCAATCCATTTGGACACAGTCCACCGCTAGAAGAATAAACTTGTAACTACATGAACTAGGGAAAGGCCCCATGTAGTCAATGCCCCATACATCAAATATTTCCACTTCTAAAATTCCTTGTTGTAGCATTTCATTCCTTCTTGAGATGGAACCAGCTCTTTGGCATTGATCACAGCCCTTCACAAAGATATGTGCATCCTTGAATAAACTTGGCTAATAAAATCCAGATTGGAGGACTTTGGCAGCAGTCTTGTGTGTGGCTCCATGGCCCCCATAAGGGGATGAATGGCATGCCTCCAAGATTTCCTGAAATTCAGATTGGGGTACACATCTTCTATATATGACATCAGGAGATTTTCTGAATAGAAAGGGGTTATCCCAATAATAATCTTTCAAGTCATGAAAGAATTTCTTTCTTTGCTGATATGTGTAGTCATGAGGGACAATTCCACATGCAAGGTAATTGACCAAGTCAGCATACCAGGGAACTTGATTAATTGCCACATCCATCAAACTATCATCAGGAAATGCATCATTGATAGGAAGTGTAGATGATTCATGTACTCCTTCCATTCTTGATAGGTGGTCAGCTACAAGATTTTCACTACCCCTTTTGTCTTTGATTTCAACATCAAATTCTTGAAGCAATAAGATCCACCTGATTAGCCTTGGCTTAGATTCCTTCTTTTTGATCAAGTGCCTCATAGCTTGGTGGTCTGTGAATACAATGACTTTGGATCCCACCAAGTAGGGCCTGAATTTGTCAATTGCATACACCACAGCATGAAGTTCTTTCTCAGTAGTTGCATAATTGATTTGTGCTTCATCTAGAGTCTTGCTTGCATAGCATATGACATAGTGCTTCTTCTCCCTGGTTTGTCCCAAGACTGCCCCTACAGCCTGGTCTGAAGCATCACACATGATTTCAAAAGAAAGAGTCCAATCAGGTGGCTGCACTATAGGGGCTGAGGTGAGGGCTTCCTTCAACTTCTTGAATGCCTTCATACACTCTTCATCAAAATGAAACTCAACATCTTTGGTCAGCAACTTGGTGAGGGGCCTAGTTATCATGGAGAAATCTTTAATAAACCTCCTGTAGAAGCCTGCATGCTCCAAAAAACTCATAATTGCCTTGACACTTGTGGGTGGTGGTAGCCTCTCAATCACTTCAATTTTTGCCTTGTCCACTTCAATGCCTTTGCTTGAGACCACATGTCCTAAGACAACTCCTTCTTGGACCATAAAATGGCATTTCTCCCAATTGAGTATCAAGTTGGATTCCCAACATCTTTGTAGCACCTTTGTCAAATTGTCTAGGCAAGCATCAAATGAGTCTCCATATACTGAAAAGTCATCCATGAAGACCTCCATAATTTCTTCAATGAAGTCTGAAAATATAGACATCATACACCTTTTGAAGGTGGCAGGGGCATTGCATAAGCCAAAGGGCATTCTCCTATAGGCAAAAGTCCCGTATGGACAAGTGAATGTAGTCTTGTGTTGATCTTGGGGATGAATTGGAATTTGCAAGAAATCTGAGTACCCATCAAGATAACAGAAATGGGAATGCCTAGCCAACCTCTCCAACATCTGATCAATGAATGGCAAAGGAAAATGGTCCTTTCTTGTGGCCTTGTTTAACTTCCTAAAGTCAATGCACATCCTCCAACCTGTAATAGTTCTTGTGAATATCAATCCATCAGAATCTGACTTCACCACTGTGATTCCTCCCTTCTTTGGCACAACCTGCACTGGACTGACCCATTCACTATCTGAAATGGAGTATATGATTCCTGCATTCAGCAACTTCAATACTTCTTTCTTTACCACTTCTTTCATGGTTGGGTTGAGTCTCCTTTGACATTCAATGGAGGGCTTGTAGCTGTCCTCCATAGGGATCCTATGCATGCAAATGGAGGGATTAATACCCTTGATGTCTTCAATTGAGTAGCCTATCACCTCCCTATACAGTTTCAACCTCTTCAGCAACTCTTCAACCTGGTCCTGGGGTAAATTAGCATTAATGATAACAGGAAAAGTTAAATTCTCCCCCAAGAATTCATACTTCAGATTGCTAAGGAGAGGTTTGAGTTTCAAATTGGAATCGACTTGAGCTGATTTGCCTTGGACTTCAGCAGTGATAACTTGTTGTAACTCCCCTTGAATTCCTACATTTTCCACTGATATTGAAGAGTTCAGCACTGATTATATGCCATAGCCTCTGGATCTTCCAATTCCTTCAAATGGTCAAACATTAGACACCTTCGCAATGGATCTTCAATAGGGATTATAGCTGAAACCTGCTCCACCACTTGATCTAGCTGCCCATCTTCAAAGTCATTCTCTAAGAAACTTGGCCTACTGATAACTTGTGCCAAATTGAATTCAATCTTCTCCTCTCCAATTTGGAAGGTCAATCTCCCTTAATATTAATTACAGCCCCTGCAGTGGCTAGAAAGGGCCTCCCAAGGAGAATGGGGGTATTCACATCTTCATCCACATCCAATACAACAAAATCAACTGGAATATAGAATTTACTAACTTTGAGGGGTATGTCCTCAATAATCCCATGTGGATATTTGATGGATCTGTCTGCCAGCTGAAGGGACATATTTGTTGACTTCAAATCTCCAACTTCAAGTTTTCTACACAATGATAAGGGTATGACACTCACAGAAGCTCCCAAGTCACACATGGCTCTTTGAATTTTCCTATTGCCTATCTCACATGGAATTGAGAAGCTTCCTGGATCCTTGAGCTTTGGAGGCAACTTGTTTTGGATAATTGCAGAAGCCTCTTCAGTCAATGCAATTGTCTCATTCTCCAATACCCTTCTCTTATTGGTTAGAATTTCCTTTAGGAACTTGGCATATGATGGCATCTCCTGGATGGCTTCAACAAAAGGCACATTTATGTATAGCTTCTTCAGGATTTCCAAGAACTTTCCATATTGCTAGTCTTGTCTTGCCTTGATTAGCCTTTGAGGGAAAGGTACTTTGTCAAAAACCCTTGGATTTGCTTCAATTTGAGGGCCTGAATTCCTGATTTCCTCACTTGATTGTTCACTTGGCTTTTCAACAACTCTTGAGTCTGAATTGGCTTGATTATCATCCACTTTCTTAATGGGTTCCTCCACCATTTTTCCACTTCTGAGCTGAATGGCCTTTGCTTGCTCCTTTGGATTCACTTCTGGCTGTCCAGGAAAGAATAGGGGAGGTCTAGTGAATGTACTAGCTTGTTGAGCAATTTGGCTTTCCAACAATTTCTGATTTGCATTCATGGCATCCAATCTTGAATTTATCTTCAATATCTCCTCTCCTTGGTTGTCCTGCTTCTTCAGAATCTGTTGGAGCATCTCCTTCGTTTCATTTTGGAATTGAGGTGCTTGGACTTGAGGTGGTGGTTGTTGCTCAAAAGGAGGTCTTTGCACTTGAACACCTTGGGACTGATTTTGATATGGAAATGATTGGTTTCTGGGCAAAATCCTTGGCTGCCAACTAGGATTCTGCATGGGTGGGACTTGTTAATGTGGTTTGCTTTATAGGACAGGTATGGGTGATTCCTGTTCTCTATAGTGTATAGTTCAGAAGGGGGTTTAATTCTATAATTTCCCACAACATTGATTTGATCCACTGTTTGCTCCACTTGTTGCATAATCAAATTGTAATTTTCTGACACATGGCCTTGATTCCCACATACACAACACCTTGTTTCAGGATTGGAAGCCCTATTGCCATTGGGAGTCAAGTTCAACCTCTCCAAAGTCTTGTACAACACTTCTTCAAATTGGGTTGACAATTGGTTTACTGAATTGTCCATAGGTGGCCTCCTGGTCCTATCATGTGTGAGGAAATGATGGTTCTTTGCAATGTTCTCTATCAGTTGGTAAGCCTCATCTATATTTTTGGATGCAAAGATACCTCCTGCTGCAGTGTCCAAGGCCACCTTGCTAGGGTAGTTCAATCCCTTATGAAAATAGTTAACTAATTGCCACTTTTCAAATCCATGGTGGGGACATGCCCTTAATAATCCTTGAAGCCTTTGCCAAGCCTCACAAATGTTTTCTTGGTCCAACTGATAGAACCTCACTATTTGATCCCTGAAGTTATCAGTTTTTGAAGGAGGAAAGAATTCTGAAAGGAACAATTGAACAATTGATTCCCAAGTGGCTACCTCTTCAGGATTCAATCCTTTATACCATGTCTTGGCCTTGTCTTTGAGTGAAAAGGGAAACAATCTCATATATACTGCATTCATGGGGATATTATTGAAGTTCACAGTGCTGCATATCTCCTTGATTTTGTCCAAATGACAAGCTGGATCTTCAATCCCAAGTCCAGAAAACTGACTTTGCCTAATCATAGAAATCAAAGCTAGATTAACGTCAAAGTTTGCCACAGGTGCTAAGGCTCCTCCCCCTTGTTGATTCCTTGCATTGCTTGGTGAATAACAGTCCCTAAGAGTTCTAGGGGCTGCCATATTCTGATTCACACCTCTTTCCATTTCAGGGTTATGTGCCTCTTCCCAAAAAATCCTTCTTCTAGCCTCTTCTTTTTGGATTCTTCTTCTTCTGTTAAAGGCTCTTTCTGGTTCAGGTTCTGATAGGTATAGATCCTCTTGATGGTCCAAGTCCTGCATAAAGAGATTCAGAAGTATCAAATTCAAGAAAGAAATGAAAACTAGACAAAAATAAAAAGTTAGGAATGAAAACTTGCAAAAACTGAAAATTGGCCAAACAAATAAACTAAAAACTAATCTAAAACTAATCTAAACTATCTAAGTTAGCATAATTGACCTCAAATCCCCGGCAACGGCGCCAAAAACTTGATAGTGATATTTGTGTTTTTTAGTGATAACTTACTGAAATTAAGTAAAAGGGTCAATTTTTAAATTTTTGGTCTCCCAACTCACTAGCTGCAAGTGCACAGGTAAGTTGTAGTAGACTCAGGTTGTCGTATCCATAAGAATTTGAAGTCTAAGGCATCCTAAAATAATCTAAATTAGTTCTACTTTAATGGCTAAAAACAGATTTTCAAAGGGAAGTGAAAACAGATTTTTAATGGAAAGTGAAATGATAATAGATTTTTGGGTTTTGGAAATTTATCAAAAATGAATTATAAATGCTAGAATGAAGTCTAAAAATGTTCAACTATCAATGAGAAAAGTTCTTCTAGTATTTGGGGTTCATCTAAATTAATTAAGGATGGAATGAAACAAGTTATCATTAAATGTCCAACTTTTGATTCAACTTGAAAATGGCTATTCCCACAGCTCAATTGGCCTCTAACTAAGCAATATATGATTATATAGTTGTTAGTTAGGTTGAATCAAAAGAGGGTCCTCACTGAAAATCAAGTTATCATTGGGCTCAAAAGAAAGTTCAATGCTGATTTTTGCAATTCAAGGAAGTTTGGAATGATAACTTGCAATTGCAATCATAAAAAGATGGAATCATTCCAATCAACCAAACCAGGATAAAATATACTCAATAATGGTGCTTGTGATCCTTGATTCATCTCTGAATTCCAGGAGGATTTAAAATCAACCTCTCGGTTGCAAAGTAAATTAAAATTCACACAAACACAAGTTCAATTGAAAATGCAAAACATATGAGCACAGGAATTCACAATTTTCATTGCTCCTTGGCCCATCTCTGGATCTCAAGGAAGCCACTAAGACTACCTCTCAGTAGTGGATTAAAATGAGGTTGACAATGCAAATCAGAATTCAAATGGAAATCAGAAATAGAAATCATCAAATAGAATTATGCAAATTCAGAAAACTGAAATACTAATCCATGAAATCAGGTTTATCAATTGCTTCTTGACCCATCTCTGGACTGCAAGAATCCTTAAAGTTCATCTCTCAATGATTGAATAAAATCAGGGGGTTCAATTGATAAAACAGTTCCAGCAGAAAATCAGAAAATAGATTTCATTAAAGTTCAGAAATCAGATTTGCAATCTGTTTTGAGTCAAAGATAGTATGCCAACATCTTAATTCATTCCTGAATAAGATATAAGCAATGACAACATTTCAGTTACTCAATTAATCAAGTACACAATGACAAACAAATTCAAATTGTTCAGGAAATCAGATTCAGGAAAAATCAGGAAATCAGATTTTAGAAATCAGAATTTTAAATCAATGGAAATCTAACTTACCAATTGATTCTTGACCAATCTCTGGACTACAAGACATCCCTAAAGTTCACTTATCAGTGATTGGAAGAATTCAGGTGACTCAATTGGTAAAACAAATTCCAATAGGAAATCAGAAAAAAAATCAGAATTCTAGTTTTCATTCAGAAATCAGTGGAAAAATCTTATTTGAGTCAAATGATTGTCCAAACAATCTTGATTCATTTTTGAACAAGATAGGGACAATAGAAACTTTCCAAGGACTCAATTAATCAGGTTAGAAATGAAGAACAGATTTAACAGTCACAGGAATCAGATTCAGAAATTCAGAAAATCAGAAAACTGGAAATCAGAAATCAAATTGCAATAAAATGAAATCCAGGAATCTGATACTATCTCTTAATTCATTTCTGAAATATGATTAGATCAAATAGACTTCTCAGTCATCAATTACAAATGGATCTAATGAGAGCATAACATAAATCAATACAGGATATTTCTAAAATCTGAAAACCAGGAATGAATTCAGTGCAGGATTATAGTTCTATCATATTCATCCAAAACTAATCTAAACTAATACCCTATCCTAGAAGAAATGGAGTTTAGCTCCTCATATTTACAGAACTTGACATCAAATGGAATGGGAAACAGATACAAATCGTAGTTCTTGAAGATGTCTCGGCCAACAGCAGCTCCCAGCAGCAGCAGCTCCAGCCCCCAGCAGGAAAACCTCCTCCAAACCCTCAATGTCCAGCCCCCCTTTTCCTCCAAAAAAATTCAGCTTTTATATGACTACTATCCACCCTTTGATCCTCATCAGAATGTTCTATTCTATTTGATGTCAGCCACCTGTCCAATGGTCCCTGCAATGGCCAGCTGACTGCAGCAACTTTAGGACAGCAAAAGAGTGGTCCCCCCACCTTTTTCCAACTTTTTCCAACTTGTTTTCCTTGCTACAAAAACCAGAACAGCAAGCATCACGATCCTTAAATGAGATTTTAACAAATAAAGACTAGGATAATGATATTAGCCAGCTCAAACATCAGATGGGAATTGGTGTTATGCAAGATTGGAAATCAATATGAAAACTTGATGGTTTTGGGCCCGGAAATGATAACTTGTCACAAATCATGGAAATTATCCAAATGCAAGTGATTCAAAGATTAGAAGCATCAAATGGACTAGGGTAACAAGTGAGTGCAGTCAGAAATCAAATATGAATAAGATTTCAAAAGAGTGATAACTTGGGTGCTAAAAACGATAACTTATATGACTTAAAAATGATAACTTGTGATAACTCGAGTTGTGATTATCCAAATGTGATGAAATTTGATCAGCAATGAGTTAGAACAATACCAAGATGATTGCTTAAGATCAATGTGTAGAATTAATAGTTTTGCATGTCGAAATGATAGAATTGCCCTTTAACGATAACTTGGCACTTGAAAAATGATAACTTGTTCAAATGGACTTAAAACTTTGCACAAGTTGAGATGTGACTATCCAAATATGATTTATACATGATAATGATGGATTTAGGAAAAGAAAACCATTGAAAATTGGTTCATTCAAAATAATGATAACTTGACACTTAGGAATGATAACTTGTCCTCAAATTCATAACTTGGCATAGAATTTAAATATTAATGGATTTTGGCATTTCAGAACCTCTATGCACATGGAATTAAGTATGAAATGAGGAATATCAACTAGTTATCACAATGTTTGCATTCCAAGTATAATTGGCCCAAAAATAGGCAAAAGTGGGACTCGATATGTATGAATTTCATCTAAAATGGGTTAGAAATATATAGTGATCAGCAAGTGATCAATGCCGTGTAGTGTGCATAAGTAGCTCATAGCATGCATATGATTCATATACTACGATGATGAAATGCATATACCATGATGTATAGAGATCATGTTATAGGAGCATAGCATGCATGGGCCTTAACATATTCTAACGGGACCAATCCCCTGCACCCCATGATGGCGAGAGCCTCATGATAGTGACATTGCACATGGGTAGGTCGGGCTACGGCCTAAGTTATCTTTTAGTCTTTTATATTATGATGATGGACTCATAGTGAGTGAAGTATGTATGGCCTATGGGACTTGGAGTCATTTACTTTCATTTGGACTCATTTATGTATTATGAACTCTATGTTGGGTCTTGATGTTAGAGTTTATGTGGCCCATGGGCTAGTATGTTGGGTCATTTACCTTTATGGGTTTTTATTTGCCTATGAAGTCTTCCGCTGTGTTTTATGTTATTGGACTTTATTGTTATTACGTTTTCCGCTGCAATGTTTTATGTAATTAGGTCATGTAAAGTAACGTCACCTAGGGTTCGGCAACTAAATTGGGGCCGAATTTTGGGGACGTTACATAAAGGTTATAATAAGTGTTTATAACTTAGAGCTTTGAACCTTACTCTAAGGATCTAATCCCCAAGAGCTTTAGCATTGATTGTAATGGTTCAACTATGGTTTGAAATAAAGTTAAAGTTCTAAAGATGTATCACCTCTTATGAGTCCTAAAGGTTATGACTAGTATCTATAACTTAGTGCTTTGAACCTTACTGTCATAAGTCTAATCCCCAACACCTTTAACATTGAATGTAACTGTTCAACGACAGTTTGAAATAGAGTTTAAGTTCTAAAGATCTATTGATGCGTAAAACGATGTAGCAAAATAAAATCGCTAGCAAGTGCACTAGTGGCTCAAGTAACATAGTAATAGGAGTAAGAGTGTCAAACCCACGAGGAATATTATTAATAAATATCTGAATTTATAAATTAATAAGAGAGGAAAAAACATGGATTTTGTAATTATAAAATAAAATAAGGAAAATAGGATAATAATAAGATAAGATAATGGTGTTGAAGTTGGTCTTAGGATGATAATGCATTGAGGATAGAAAATGTAAACCATAAAAGATAAATTAAAATTCTTAAGATGGTTTAGGAATTTTTCCAAGTTATTAATTTACAAAATTAAAATCACAGAGTCCACAAACTGGTAATTCTACTATTTAATCTGGCAAATCAAACTATCTTAAATGTAATCAAAACTGAAGTCCCAGAAACTGGTATTCATCAGATGAGATTAAAATTAAGATGCATTAATATGAAAATCCTAAACTACTAATCACTCCACAAACTAGCATAGATTAACATATCACACAGATCTAATTCTCCACACACTAATTATTAGACCTATGTCAATTTTTAATTTCACAATAAATCATTTAATTTAACTAAATAAAATTGGAAATTAAGTAGTCCACAAACTGGTAATTACTTAACTCAGAAATTTAAATAATTAAATCAAAAGCACTATACACAATTAAAAATTGATCAAAAGAAATTTAATAATAATAAAATAAGGGTTCGCATAATTTCCCTTCAATAATAATCTCCTAAAAATAAAATAATTAAAAACATGGAGTTCATCCTAGAATTGTAGAGAGATAATAACAAAATAACAATAATAATTGGAAGAATTTTACCAAGAATAAAATAAGGACCCTCGGATGTTGTCGGAGCGTCTGGATCAGCCGTCTAATCAAATCTCTCTCTCGGTCGAAACTCGCAAAGCTCAAGACTTGCTGTGGACGAAAACCAATTTCAAGACACGAATTGGATCGATGGTGTCGTCTTCTATTTATAGGTGCGAACAAGGGTCTTCACGTTGATTATGGCCGTAAATCTTACGGCTGAAATTAAATTCACTGGATAAAAGTTGATCACGTTCTCTTCGGATTTTGAACAAAATATAACTTATTATAATCATTACTCCCAAAATGATAGACTCTTCTTATCTTTACCCCCTTCAAATCTCGACCAAAATGATAATTTCTTCTTGTCATTACGCCCAAAATATAAACTCTTCTTATCTTTACTCCCCTTCAAATCTCGGCCAAAACGATAAGTTCTTCTTTTCATTACTCCCAAAATGATAATTTCTTCTTATCTTTACCCCTTCTTCGAATCTCGGCCAAAACAATAAGTCATTACGCCCAAAATGTATGGATTACGCCCAAAGTGATAAGTCTTCATATCTTTACGTCATTTCTTTTACCCCAAAAGAAGCCAGACGTATTAATTTTACGCCCTGGTTGGCTGTGATCATCTCCGCGAAAATGTCATAATTTCATACGTATTTTGCCCAAAATAATGTGGTTTACGGCCGATCCATCCGTTAATTTGGTTTGTTTGCAAAATAATTATAAAAATTAAGTAAATCCCTCCTTATTTAAAATATTCAAAGCATTAATAATCAAAAATCAAAAAATCCGAAATTATGACTAAAAATGATCTAAAATGATGCATGCCATGATCAAATTATAGAAAAATTAATTAAAATAATAAAGTAAAATATGTTATATTTTGCATGCATCAAACTCCCCCAAGCTTAAAGTCTTGCTTGTCCTCAAGCAAAAATTCAGAAGCAAGACTCAAGAAAGTTCCATCATAACCTCCACATTGTCAAGTGACTAATTTTCTCACACAATTCTTTTATACACTTACTACTCAGCATCTCATCATTTTCCATGCACTTAGCTTCATAGAGGTTCTGAATGCTACACAAATTTAAACGATTTCAAATTCAGCCTCATAGAAAAATAAATTATCTGTCAAATAATAGCATTAATATTGAACACATAAGTAGTAATTGAGTTTAAAATTTTTCTTTCTTTTTCTTTTTCTTCACATTTATTTTCAATCATTTAAAAGTTCTAATCATCAAGCAAGATTGTACAAGGAAGTCCATGTAGCGGACTTTGAACTGATGACTCCCAAACTAGATGACCTTAGGACAACAGGTGATAAGGCACCCCTCGAGTTTACTTGCCCCAACAACCGAGGTTCTGAATGAAGATTTCGAACTTAGCCATGATTCAGTACTCATGTGCTTCTCCATATTCCACAAGATGATCCATGTAGCGGGTTTTCGATCGATGGATCCCAGAGCAGTAACACTTAGGTCGCCAGCCATGAACCCCTAAGGATCTAATTACCCGATCACACCTTGGTTTCAGATAACACTTTTATACCTACACATAACTTTATTCATTTTTTCCCTATTTTTTCAGTTTTTTTAAGGCTCAAGGATTACTTAATATGGTGAATAAAAAGGCTACTACTATCAAGACTTAAAAAAAAATAAAAAGGCATGAATATGATTTTGTCATCTAGTCATCCATAATTCTATTTAGCATAGGCACATAGTCCATAAGTTTGATACTAAAATAGCAAGCGATAAGAAAGAAAAGCATTCAAATTTCATTAGTTAACGACATGTCTTTGAACTTTCAATAAAAGATAATTAAAATAATAAGACGAAAGTTAGTAAGATGTTAGCAAAAATAAATGCATGCCATGGTATTTTTGGGAAATTTTTTTAGATAAATGCATAAATATGTAAATAAGCAGAAAAATAAAGAAGAATGCAAATGCATGAAATGCGAACTCCCCCAAGCTTGAACTAGACACTGTTCTCAGTGTTAGGTCAACAAGGGAAACTAGTTGCAGACTCAAAGAAAAATAAGGAAATAAAAAATAAATAAAAGAGAAAGGACATAACAGGATTTATTGTCTGTGTGGCGTAAAGATGGATGGTAGCCGAAATATATGTGGATGTAGGTCTCAAAGGAATGTCGATGAATTTGCTACTGTTGTATTGTAGTAGTGCATGTAGGTAGACGTGTAGCACAGCGTCAATTTTGTTAAATCAGTTTGAATCCTTGCGGCCGTAAGTTGTCTGGATGGAGAGATAAATCCGCCGCATTTTGCCCTGGAGCTGCCTCCCACGTAGCTTCATGTCAGGTGTAGTATAGAGAATGCTTGATGTGGCTTGCGGTGTCTTTATTGAATACGTGCATGGCTCACGAATTTTGACGTGACAACTTCATGCATGCAAGTGAGTCATCTTAGTATCAATAGGACGCGGTCAGCGTAATTTTGTTGGTGTCCAGTAATATAAATGCACATTAGCTTATGGGCGTCATGTCCATATGTGTCCAAAATTATCTCTCCTTACACAAAAAATCAATAAATTAGATAACTCCATAACTCAAATTAACTAAAAAGACAAGACCAAAAAGATAGAAACTAATCACACATCTAATCTTCATCTAATTAACTAAAGAACACTATCATTAATTAGATAGCTAACTAAATTAAATTTAAAAGACTAACTAACAGAGAAAAAATTTATTAACAACATAATAAAATTGGTTGCGATTAAATCTTTAATTAATTTCTGCAACAACCAAGTGTGAGATTAAATTAAAAAAAATATTTACATATTTATAAAAATTTAATACATAGCAGAGAAAAAGTCACGGATCATTGAAAAATACCAATTGAATTATTATAAAATATGTTCAATTAACATCTGTGAAAAAAAATAAAAAATATTATTCAAGTTGTAAGATCCTCGAGACAATTATAATCCATATAAGATATAATCCTAGGCAGAATCAAAATGTCCAAAAAAAATCAGAAATAAATCATGGATTTAATTGTCCTTAGAAAAGTTATTCACCAAAAATTTCCCAACTAAAATTGAAAGCCTAAAATCATTAGATTTAATCAGTAATTAATACTCAAGAGGCAATTGCAGTTGGAATCATTCGAAGAAAAATAGGCGCCATGCAGGAAATAAATTTTACGGAGCTGGAATTAACAAATTAATGTCACAAAATCACCAATATAAATGCGGCTGAATTTGAGGTTTAATCAAAGATACAATCTATAGGGGGCGCAAAGTGATATTAGGGGTGATATTTGGAAAATCCTCGGTCATAAAACTTGGCCCCCATAGAAGAAAACTCAGCCGAAATTGTAGGCGTAATATGATAGAGAAATAAAACAGTTACAAATTATAAAAATCTGAATTGAGCGCCATAGGAGAGAAAAATCATGCAATATGGGCGCAAAAAAAGTAGGAATCATATCCTTAAGTTTTACGCCATATGATGGAAAAAAAGAGCGTGGAAAAAGAAATCCAAACAAGATGGCATATCAGTAAGAGATGAATCGGCCGTAATTGAAGGTATGAGATAAAATAAAAAATTTGGGGCGTAATATCACGATAGAATCTTCAGGCAACTCGGGTGTAAAAAAATACAATCCAAGAGCATTCACATAATCGGTTATCATTAAATTAGGACATTGGGACATAATATGATAGAGATGCTACGCGTAATAGGGGCGTAATATGATAGGGATAACTGAAATACTGGGGGCGTGATAATGGGAAGAATAGATTAGATTGGTGCCGTAGAGAGATATGCTTAGGCGAAATCAGGTAGGGTGATATCAGCAGAGAAAAATTGAGGCGCCAAAATAAATCTCGAAATTATAGGATCACAAAAAGATAAAAAAATCAAATCAATTCAGTTTTAGAAGAAAATTCGTTAGAAGCCGAAATTACGGGCGCAAATAGATAAAACCAGAAATTGGGGATATCATAGAAGAGAATAATCAAGCAAATTGGATGTCATATCATGGAGAGAGAAAAATAACAATATCAATAAAGATTTTCGGAGGCAAAAATATGGAAGAGAAAAATACATCCAGCCATAAAATAAATCCGAGGATAAAATGACAATTATAATTTTGTCAGATGATAAAAAATTCAGAATAATTATGTTCTCGAAAAATTTGGAAGACAAAAATTATAATCAAGGAAAGAAATCACGTCAAGCAGTAAAAAGATCAGATTAAAAATATGGGCGAGGTTTCGGGCGTAAAATAAAATATCGTAAAAAGTGGTCGAAATTGAAAGCGTAATAGGATAGAGGGTGAAATCTACGAGAAAAATCGAAGGCCAAGACAAGGCGATATGAATACACAAACCCCGAAATTATAGGATTGGCATTGGTCGAAATATCACGGAGAGAGAAAAATATAGGAATCAAATCAATCTTACACATATCACGTAGAGAATAAAAATCAGCCGAAATTATCGGTGCAATAAAGAGATAAAATTCGACATTGGATTTGGGGTAATAAGAGAATCCGGCAAATAAAGCGAAGCGTAATATCTGGAAGGAAAAATTCAGTCTAATAAACTGAGTTGGGGCAAAAGAAACTCTCTCATGAGAACAGATCATCCAAATCTCAGCAGACAATGAAATTGGGCAACAAATCAAATCACTAGGCAATCATTCACATCTCGGCCGAAACAAATTGGGCAACAAATAGAAAGTTAAAATATCACGTCAGATAATTAATTCAAACTTGATTCACATAACAAGATTTCTCAGGCGAAAATCAACCTTGATTCGCTCAGCGAAACTTTCTCAGACGCAAAAGAAAAATCTTATCAAAATTCAAGACGCAAAATAGAAAACCTTATCAAAATCCATGACGCAAAATAGAAAGTAACAAGATTTCGGCCGCTAAAGAATTAAGAGACCGGAGAGATTAATAAAATAAATAAATAGCTTGCTCATTTGTGGGCGTAATAATTGGGCGCAAAACGTGGATGACAAATCAAATTAGTTGGCGCCAAATAAAATTAATAGGCAATCAATCCGGACACCAAATCAGGGGCGACAAATCATCTTCATCATTGGGCCAAAACAAAATCTACTCACATATCAGCCGAAATAAAATTGAATTGACAAATCAAGGCAATCAATCCGGGAGGCAAATCAGGAATTACGAGCGAGATGAAGTTAAATCAAAATTCAACAATTTATGAATTACAGGCGCCAAATAAGGAATTATAATATCACGACAATACCCAATTAAATCAACAGTATAAGCTTGATTCACATAATCTGTCATCATTAAATTAGGAAATTGTGGACATAATATGATAGAGATATAGAGATAATTGGATGCCAAATAGATGGAAGACGTAATTAGGAAAATATCATGGTAATAAAATATGTAAAGAAAAATCGAAGGCGTCAAATATGGATAAAAAGATTCCGAAATTATAGAGAGAAGAAATCAAATCATTTCAGTTTTATGCCATATAAGAAAAATCAGCTGAAATTAGAGGCACAATAAACAGATAAAATTGGAGGCGCAATATAGAAAAGAATAATCTCGCAAATCAGCCGCCATATCACGGAGGGAGAAATATTGGAAGTTATAGATACAATATGTGGAAAGATAAATTCAATGCAATCAATAATTAATAGAAACTTAATTGGACGCCATAGAGAAACTCAAATATCATATCATGGAGAAATAAAATCCAAGGAGTAAAAAAAAATCTTGACGTAATCAGCGCATTGGAGGAACAAATCCAAATTATAAGAATGAAAGAAAAAAAAATTGGCAGTGACTAAAATCGACGTGAATAACCTTGGAACTTAGGTACAAAATCCTGAGAAAATCAATTACGGCCGGAACAAAATTAAACTGCACTAATCAGATGTTTACACAACCCAAGGCGTAAAAGAAATGAAAGAAATTAATTTGATTGGCTTGGATGGCTCAAGTCATAGATAAATTCAAATTAAGGTCGTAAAAAATCTGTAAGCCGATACTTGGGCGTAAAGAAACCTTTCAATTAAATCAGGAAACACTCGATTAACGTGGAGCTTAGGACCCAAAACATTTGATTTAATGCTATAACATCACAACAGAGGGGAAAAATAATATGCACGGAAAAACAATATGCAGTGGATACTTGGTCGTGAAAATCATGCATAATCGAACAGCCCTTGGCTCGAAGCAAAACTTCCGAGAGATAAAACCAAATTAATAGAATAGTCAAGGCTTAATCAAATTGTCTTATGATTTGCGCGCAAAAGAAAGAGGTTTATTTTGACAACCCGGGGCCTAATACTTAGGGAGATTTTTCTGATAAACAAAATAATCACGATAATAAAAAATAATAATCTTTATCAAAGAGTATCCAATCGGCGCCAAATGTTTAAAACAAAAATCAGAAAAATAAATAGAATTTTTAATAAAGTTATGGCCGAGAGGGAATTAAAATCCGAGGGGCAAAAGAAAGAAAAAAAAAAACCAACGTAATGCTAAAAACTATTAATATCACGGTTGAAACCTCGCAAGACAAAGTTTAGCAAATTAAAATTTGACGGGCGCAATGTAGAATGATCAATGTTACGGCCGAAAGATCACCATGGGAAGTCAACAATTTCTGCAAAAGATAAACGGTGATAAACCGTGACCTTTATATGCAAAAGAAGATTATCAGATTATTTTACAAAGAAATAAAAATAATTAAAACATACAGTAAAATAATACATATTTATAGAAAAGAAGGATGTATACAAAGAACTTATTTACAAAAAATTATTTATAAATTATTTACATCTCATAATAATTCATAAAAATAAAAAATTAATTAATAAAATATTTCCCGACAACGGCGCAAAAAATTTGATGCGTAAAATGATGTAGTAAAATAAAATCGCTAGCAAGTGCACTAGACGCTCAAGTAATATAGTCATAGGAGTAAGAGTGTCGAACCCACGAGGAATATTATTAATAAAATATTTGAATTTATAAATTAATAAGAGAAGAAAAAACATGGATTTTGAAAATGGATTTTGTAATTATAAAATAAAATAAGGAAAATAGGATAATAATAAGATAAGATAATTGTGTTGAAGTTGGTCTTAGGATGATAATGCATTGAGGATAGAAAATGTGAACCAGAAAAGATAAATTAAAATTCTTAAGATGGTTTAGGAATTTTCCAAAGTTATTAATTTACAAAATTAAAATCACAGAGTCCACAAACTGGTAATTCTGCTATTTAATCTAGCAAATCAAACTATCTTAAATGTAATCAAAACTGAAGTCCCACAAACTGGTATTCATCAGATGAGATTAAAATTAAAATGCATTAATATGAAAATTCTAAACTATTAATCACTCTACAAACTGGTATGGATTAACAGACCACACAAATCTAATTCTTCACACACTAGTTATTAAACCTATGTCAATTTTTAATTTCACAATAAATCAGTTAATTTAACTAAATAAAATATGAAATTAAGTAGTCCACAAATTGGTAATTACTTAACTCAGAAATTTAAATAATTAAATCAAAAGCACTAAACACAATTAAAAATTGATCAAAAGAAATTCAATAATAATAAAATAAGGGTTCACATAATTACCCTTCAATAATAATCTCCTAAAAATAAAATAACTAAAAACATGGAGTTCGTCCTAGAATTGTAGAGAGATAATAACAAAATAGCAATAATAATTGGAAGAATTACACCAAGAATAAAATCAAGGCCCTCGAATGTTGTCGGAGCGTCTGGATTAGCCGTCAGATCAAATCTCTCTCTCGGTCGAAACTCATGAAGCTCATGACTTGCTGTGGACGAAGACCAAACTTCAAGGCACGAATTCGATCGATGGTGTCGTCTTATTTATAGGTGCGAACGACGGTCTTCACGTTGATTACGACGCATAAATCGTACGGCTGAAATTAAATTCACCGAATAAAAGTTGATCACGGTCACTTTGGATTTTGGCCAAAATATAAATTTTTAGGAGTTTGAAGAAACCACTGAAATCGGAGTTGAAGAAACTTCCTCAAAACCTCAGATATGAATTTTTAGGAGAAGACTTCACCTATCAAGTGATTGTCAGTGCGTATTTAAAGTCAAGTCAACTTCCACAGCTACTAGACAAGCTAAAAGTCTACAAGGATGTTATTGGCTATACTTTGGATGATCTAAAAGGAATCAATCCTTCTATTTGCATGCACCGAATTCACATGGAAAAGAATTTCAAACCATTCTTTGAAGGACAAAGAAGGATTAATCCAGCAATGAAAGTAGTAGTAAAAAAGAAAGTGATTAAACTTTTAGATGCCAGAATCATCTATCCCATATCAGACAACCAATGGGTGAGCCCCGTGCAGGTGATGCCAAAAAAGGGTGAAACGACCGTAATAAAGACAAACTCAAACAAGCTCATCTCCACGTGAACTGTCACAAGATGGAGGACGTGTATTGATTTCAGGAAGCTAAACAAAGCCACCCGAAATGACCACTTTTCCTTACCTTTCATTGATCAGATGTTAGAAAGACTAGCGAATTACTCCTATTTTTGCTATCTAGATGGATTTTTTGAATTTCATCAGATCCCTATTCACCCAGATGATCAAGAAAAGACCACCTTTACATGTCCATATGGAACCTTTGCATATAGGAGAATGCCATTTGGGCTATGCAATACTCCAATAAGCTTCCAAAGGTGCATGATGTCAATTTTTTCTAACTATATCGAAGAAATAATAGAAGTTTTCATGGATGACTTCTCGGTGTATGACACCACTTTCGAAGTTTGCCTGCACAACTTCTGCAAGGTACTATAGAGATGTGCTGAATCTAACCTAGTGTTGAAAAGGGAGAAATGCCATTTTATGGTACAAGAAGGCATAGTCTTAGGACACATTGTTTTAGGCAAGGGCATTGAAGTTGATAAAGCTAAGACATAAGTTATTGTAAAATTGCCCCCACCTACTAACATCAAAGGAATCCGAAGTTTCCTTGGACATGACGAATCTTATCGAAGATTTATCAAGGAATTTTCTTCATTGCGAGGCCATTAACAAAACTCTTATCCAAAGAAGCATAATTTATATTCGATAAGGACTGCCTAAAAGCTTTCAGCACTCTGAAAAGAGCTTTCACGACAGCCCCAATCATCCAATTGCCAGATTGGTCTCCGCCCTTTGAAATCATGTGCAATGCCAGTGATGAAGCTGTTGGAGCAGTATTAGGACAAAGGAAAGACAAGAAGCAAAACACAATTTACTATGCTAGTAGAACTTTAGACGAAGCACAGATCAATTATGCCACAATAGAAAAAGAATTTCTAGTAGTTGTGTTTGCAATGGACAAATTCAGATACTACTTAGTCGGCACTAAGGTCATAGTATACACGGACCATCAAGCCATCCGATACTTGATTTCTAAAAAGTATGCCAAACCTAGACTGATTAGTGGATTCTTCTGCTACAAGAGTTCGATCTACAAATCAAACACAAAAAGGGAGCAGAAAATCAAGTAGTTGATCACTTCTCTCGACTCTAACTATCAGAGCAGGAAAATAATCCTGGCAATTATAGAGCTATTAATGATTCCTTCGTTGATGACCAATTGTTTTCAAACCGTAGTTAAACCACTACAATCAATAATAAACCTCTTGAAGATTAGACCATTAGAGTAAGGTTCAAAGCTCTATGTTATAGATACTTATTATAACCTTTGGGTATCCTGAGAGGTGATAGATCTTTAGAAATTTAACTCTATTTCAAATCATAGTGAAACCATTACAATCAATGATAAATCTCTTGAGCATTGTAGTCTTAGAGTAACGTTCGAAGCTCTAAGTTATAGCTACTTATTGTAACCTTTGGGTATCCTAAGAGGTGACAGATCTTTAGAACTTCAACTCTATTTCAAACCATAGTTAATCGTTACAATCAATGATAAATCTCTTGGGGAGTAGAGTCTTAGAGTAAGGTTCAAAGCTCTAAGTTATTGTCACTTTTTACGACCTTTTGGTATC
This sequence comes from Pontederia crassipes, assembly GCA_030549335.1. NCBI lineage: Eukaryota > Viridiplantae > Streptophyta > Magnoliopsida > Commelinales > Pontederiaceae > Pontederia > Pontederia crassipes. Next base: position 8,439,957 of record JAUKPH010000020.1, on the reverse strand, counting down.
CTAAGAGGTGGTAGATCTTTAGAACTTTTGGCTCACAAGAGTGGAAGAGAGAAAGAAGAGCACAACTAAAATGATAACTTCAAGGAAAAGATCTTCTTTTGATTTCTTGAAGTATTGCTTCAATGCTTGGATGATGTTCTTTGCTTCTGGCCTTGGCAAACCTTTTATAGGCTCTGGTATGTGAAAAATTTGTCAAGAATTAATTTCACATTTTTCTCCTCAAAATATAGCCATTATTGTTCATTTCAGTAATGGACCGATCGATCGCATTTATGGACCGGTCGACCGGTCTATATGACTGTTGCATGATTTCTCCAATTGCTGCAGCTGGTCGGTCGACTGAACCATCGATCGGTCCTCGACCAGTACAGTCTCGCAATTTTGATTTATAGCCATTGAACTAAACGATCGACCGCTGCATCGACCGGTCTGTCGACCGGTACAATCTCACAATTTTCATTTGAGTAGCTTATGCCTTGATTGGTCGACCGGTATCTCTGATCGGTCGACTGGACTATCTCGACCGGCCTTCATAGCTTCGACCGGCAGGTTGACCGCCCTGCACTATTTTGCGCATAACTTTCTGCACAGTTATTCAAATTAGATGATCTCAGAGTCTATGAAAAGCTAACATAATTCATCCAAAACTAATAAGATCAGTGCCAATCATTTAATCAAAGTGTAGTACATAAAATTATCTCTTTTTCTTTAAACTTTTTAGCATTTTATCTTTAATCATTCGAGGTTTGTGTCATCAAAATATAATTTAATACGTCATTAAAACTTAGATCCAACAAGAGCATCCTAAGAGGTGATAGATATTTAGAACTTTAACTCTATTTCAAACCGTAGTTGAACCATTACAATCAATTATTAAGCTCTTGGGGATTGGTTTGTTATAGTTATAGATACTCATTATAACCTTTGGGTATCCTAAGGAATGGTAGATCATTAGAACTTTAATTTTATTTCAAACCGTAGTTGAACCGTTCCAATCAATGATAAAGCTCTTGGGTATTGAAATCTTAGAGTAAGGCTCAAAGCACAAAGTTATAGATACTTATTGTAACGTTTGGGTACCCTAGGAGGTGGTAGATCTTTAGAACCTCAATTGTATTTCAAACCATAGTAGAACCGTTACAATCAATGAGAAAGCTCTTGGGCATTGGAGTCTTATAGTAACATTCAAAGCACTAAGTTATAATGGTTATTATAACCCATGGGTATGCTACGGTTTGATTGATTTTTATAACTTTAACTCTATTTGATACCATAGTTGAACCATTACAATCAATGATAAAGCTCTCGGGGATTAGAGTCTTAGAGTAACGTTCGAAGCTCTAAGTTATAGATACTTATTATAATCTTTTGGTCTCCTAAAAGGTGGTAGATCTTTAGAACTTCGATTCTATTTCAAACCGTAGTTGAATCGTTACAATAAATGATAAAGCTCTTGGGGATTCGATTATTAGAGTGAGGTTCAAATCTCTAAGTTATAGATACTTTAACTCTATTTCAAACCGTACTTGAACTATTACATTCGGTGATAAAGCTCTTACGGATTAGAATCTTTGAGTAAGGTTCAAAGCTCTAAGTTATAGACCCTTATTATAACCTTTGGGTATCCTAAGAGGTGGTAGATCTTTAGAATTTTATCTCTGTTTGAAACCGTAGTTGAACCGTTACAATCAATGATAAAGCTCTTAGGGATTAGAGTCTTAGAGTTAGGCTCAAAGCTTTATGTTATAGATACTCATTATAACCTTTGTGTATCCTAATGGGTGACAGATCTTTAGAATTTTAACTCTATTTCAAACCATAGTTGAACTATTACAATCAATGATAAAGCTCTTGGGTATTGATCACTAGCTGATCACTATATATTTTTATCCCATTTTAGATGCATTTCACCCATATCAAGCCCCTATTTTGCATAACTTTTGGCCAATTATGTTTGGAATGCAAGGATTGTGATAACTAGTTGATCTTTCTCATTTTATACTTGATTTCATATGCATAGAGGCTCTGAATTGCCAAAATCCATAAATATGTCAATTCTATGCAAAGTTATCATTTCAATGTGCTAGTTATCATTTTTCTACTTGAGCTGATTTCTAGTGATTATTTTGCCCTAAATCCACTGCCATCATGAATGAATCATATTTGGATGATCATATTTCAACTTGTGCAAAATTATCAATCCATTTCACAAGTTATCATTTTTCAATGCCAAGTTATCGTTTAAGGGCAAAACTATCATTTCAATATGCAAAACCATCAATTCTGCACAGAGGCATTAAGCAATCATTAACTTACTGTCTTAACTCATTTCTGTTCAAATTTTATCTAATTTGGATAACCATAACCAAAGTTATGACAAGTTATCATTTTAGTGGCTAAAAGTTATCATTTCCGGGTCATCAAGTTATCAATGTTATGAAATTGTATCCACATTTGATTTCTGACCATTCACTTGCCACATTAATCCCTTGGATGCCTCTAATGCCTTGAACTACTCTTATTTGGATAATTTTCATGATTAGTGCAAAGTTATCATTTCCGAGTTCCAAAACTATTAATTTTTCATATCGATTTCCATTCTTGCACAACACCAAACTCCTTTTGATTATTGAGCTGATTTTACTTGCTGTCCTAATCCTTATTTGTTTACTTCTTATTAGAGGACTTTGATGTTTGCTGTTGTGGATTTTCTAGCAAGGAGAATAAGTGTGAATTGAGCCAAAAGGAGGGGGGACCACCTACTTTTTGCTGTCCAAAAAAAGCTATCATTGGGATATTTTTGTGGTCCATAGGACAGGTGGCTCACATAAGAGATTATGGGACATTTGGATGCTGATCTAATGGTGATTAAAGGACATATAGAAGCTGAAGAAACCTTGGAATCAAAGGGGAGGCTGACCATTGTGCAAAGGGGAGGCTGGCCATTGTGCAAAGGGGAGAGCTGATTGAGCTGATTGGAGCTGAAGTGCGGAGGAAGGCTTGCTGATTTCTGCAGAACATCCCTCATTTCAGGATGGATTGCTATTATTCTTCATTCCATTGTGTATCTAGCTTTGTAATTATGAGGAGCTAAATCTATGTTTCCTAGGATAGGGTAGTAATATAGGTTAATTGTGGATGGATGTAAACAAGTCTGAATTCCTGCATTGATTTCAATCCTGATTTCTGATTTCCTGTTTCATATGAACCAGATTCTTGTCTTTGTAAGGTCCTACTTTTATTTACAACTGAAAAGTTGTCATTTGATCTAATCTTGTTCAGAAATGATCCAAGAATTAATGCCAAGTTTCTAGGTTCTAATCTAATTAAGAATCTGATTTCCTGAATTCTAAAATCTGTTTTCTCCCAAATCTGATTTCTAATTTTTGAATTCTGATTTAAACTGTTTTCTATCATTGTTGAGCCCTGATTTAATTGATAACTGAGAGGTTACTTAAGGGCTCATTCCTGTTCAGAAATGAATCAAGAGGCAATGGTATTTGAAAGTTTTAATCCCTGAATTATTGAAAATCCCTCAATGCTGATTTCTGGTTTTCTATCCTGAATTCAAATCTGATTTCAAGGATCTTTGGGATTCTATTTTGTCATTGTAAACCTCTGATTTTATTCCATCACTGAGAGGTGATATAAGGTTGTCTTGATGTTCAGAGATGGACCAAGAATGCAATGACATTTGTTGAATTCCCATGTGTGATTAGGTGCTGATTTCTATCCAATTCATTAGTGAAAATGTGGATTTCATTTGAATTTGCAGCTGAGAGGCTGATTTAAAATCCTCTTGTAGTTTAGAGATAAACCAAGAAGAATTTGCACTAATATTCAATTGATTTCATCCCTGTTTAATTGATTGAAGCATTTCCATCATTTTCAAGGTGCAATTGCAAGTTATCATTTCAGATTTCACCAAATTTCAGAAATTCAGCAAAGAGACTAAAGTTTGAGCTTCATGTTGACTTGATTTCAATCAGGACCTCTTCTAATTCAACTTATCTAATCAATCATATGAGAATATGATAATTAGTTCTAGATTAATTAAGCAGTGAAAACAGATTATTTCAAGTTGAGTTAAAATTGACATTTAATGATAACTTGTCCATTCCATTCATAATTAGGTTAGATGAACCCCAACTCCTAGGAGAACCTTCCTCATTGATAGTTAACCCCTTTGAGCCTCTAGTTTAGCATTTACAATTCAGTTTTGATAACCTTTCAAAAATCTAAAAACAATTATCATTTTAGCCACTTTTTAGAAATCGATTTGCATTTTCTTTCAATTTCTTGAAATTTTAACTTTAGTTAAGGCTAGTCTAGATTGTTTATGGAATCTTAGGCTTCAAATCACTGTGGATACCACATTTAGGATCACTACAATTGACCTGTGCACTGCAGTAGAGAGTGAATTAAGGAGTTAGACTAAAATTGAAAAATCTCACTTTTGACTCAAAATACAACAGTTATCACTACACTCCTCAATTTCACTATCAGGTATTGGAATTTTAGAGTAAGGTTCAAAGCACCCAGTTATAGATACTTATTGTAACCTTTGGGTATCCTAAGAGGTTGTAGATCTTTAGAACTTTAACTCTATTTCAAACTGTAGTTGAACCATTACAATCAATGATAAAGCTCTTGGGCATTGGAGTATTAGAGTAACGTTCAAAGATCTAAGTTATACATACTTATAATAACCTTTATGTATCCTAAGAGGTGGTAGATCTTTAGAACTTCAACTCTATTTCAAACCGTAGTTGAACCGTTATAATAAATGATAAAGCTCTTGGGGATTACAGTCCTAGAGTAAGGTTCAAAGCTATAAGTTATGGACACTTATTGCAACCTTTTGATACCCTAAGAGGTGGTATATCCTTCGAACTTTAACTCTATTTCAAACCGTAGGTGAACCGCAACAATCAATTATAAAGCTCTTGGGGATTAGATTCTTAGTGTAAGGTTCAAAGATCTAATTTATAGATGATGCATGCAAAATATAATATATTTTAATTTATTATTTTAATTAATTTTTCTGTAATTTGATTATGGCATGCATAATTTTTAGTCACTTTTAGTCATAATTCCGAATTTATTGATTTTAATTATTAATTCTCTGAATATTTTAATTGTGGATGGGTTAATTAAAATTTGATAATTCTTTTGCAGGAAAGGCCAAATACACAATTATTCAAGGGATTATATTAAACGAATTATTGAACGTATCGGCCGAAATTCGGATGAATGTGATGTATTGGCCGAGAACTCCAACGTATCGGTCGAGAATTTCGACTCCAAATATCATATCGGCTGATAAATCATCAAAGATCTATCTTTATCGGCCGAGAACTTCAAGTTGGGCGAAACACCATATGACTAAAGTTTATCGGCTGAGATTTGTGGGTGCAAACAACCAAAGTTTTGTGGCCGAGATTTAGAAAGGAAACAAGTTTATTGGTCGATAACTCAAGAAGGAAGATAAAAGAGTTTATCTTTTTGGACATAAAGAGAAAAGAATGTTTGTTTTGGCCGAGATTCCATGAAGGGGGTAAAGAAGAATCCATAAATTTTGGGCGTAATGATATATGTTTAGGCCGAGAATGAAAAGAAATTTATCATTTTGTGGCCGGTAACGAAGAGGTGTAAAATGGATAACCTTAATCATTAACCAAAGTTTTATCGACACCGTAAAGTTTATCTCACGAATTCAAAGTTGGCCGTACGATGTTACGATCGTGATCAAATTGAAAGCCGTCCGCACCCTATAAATAGAGGAGGAAGCCATCATCCCAACGTGTGCTTTGAAGTTTGGTTTTCGTCCACGGAAGTCGTGAGGTTCGCGGGCTTCGACCAGAGAGGGAGATATGATCGAATGGGTGTTCCAGACGCTCCGACAACAACCGAGGGCCTTGATTTTATTCTTGGTGTAATTATTCTTGTTATTATCTCTCTGCAATTCTAGGATGAACTCCATGTTTTAATTATTTCATTTTTAGGAGATTATTATTGAAGAGAAATTATGTGAACTCGTATTTCATTATTATTAAATTTCTTTTGATCAATTTTTAATTGTGTTTAGTGCTTTTGATTTAATTATTTAAATTTCTGAGTTAAGTAATTACTAGTTTGTGGACTACTTAATTTTAGATTTTATTTAGTTGAATTAAATGATTTATTATGAAATTAAAAATTGACATTGGTCTAATAACTAGTGTGTGGAGAATTAGATCTGTGTGGTCTGTTAATCTATACCAGTTTGTGAAGTGATTAATAGTCTAGGATTTTTATATTAATGCATCTTAATTTTAATCTCATCTAACGAATACCAGTTTGTGGGACTTCAGTTTTGGTTAAACTTAAGATAGTTTGATTTACCGGATTAAATAGTAGAATTACCAGTTTGTGGACTCTGTGATGTTAATCTTGTAAATTAATAACTTCGGAAAATTCCTAATACATCTTAAGAATTTTAATTTATCTTTTCTGGTTCACATATTCTTTTCTTAATTTATTGTCATCCTAAGACCAACTTCAACACCATTATCTAATTTTCTCTATTTTTATTTTATTTTACAAAACCCTTTTTTCCCAAATTCTATGTTTTTCCTCTCTTATTAGTTTATAAATTCAGATATTTTATTAATAATATTCCTCGTGGGTTCGACACTCTTACTCCTATTTTCTATATTACTTGAGCGACTAGTGCACTTGCTAGCGATTTTATTTTGCTACATCATTTTACGCATCAATAGACATTTATTATAACCATTAAGTATCCTAAGAGGTGGTAGATCTTTCCAATTTTAACTCTATTTCAAATAGTAGTTGAACCATTACAATCGTAGTAAGGTTCAAAGCTATATGTCATCGATACTTATTATTTCCTTTGAGTATCCCAACAGGTGATAGATCTTTAAAAGTTTAACTCTATTTTAAACCATAGTTGAACCATTACAATCAATGATAAAGCTCTTGGGCATTTGAGTCTTAGAGTAACGTTCAAAGATTTAAGTTATAGATACTCATAATAATCTTTGGGTATCCCAAGAGGTGGTAGATCTTTAGAACTTCAACTTATTTCAAATCAAAGTTCAACCGCTACAATCAATGATAAAGCTCCTAGGGATTAGAGTATTAGACCAAGGTTCATAGCTCTAAGTTGGTATCATGAGGTGGTAGATCTTTAATACTTAAACTCTATTTCAATTCGTAGTTGAACAGTTACAATCAATGATAAAGCTCTTGAGGATTGGTCTCTTATAGTAAGGTTCAAAGCTCTAAGTTATAGATACTTATTGTAACGTTTGGGTACCATATGAGGTGGTAGATCTTTAGAACCTTAACTATATTTCAAACTGTGGTAAAATCATTATAATAAATGATAAAGCTCTTACGGTAACATTCAAAGCACTACGTTATAATACTTATTATAACCCATGGGTATGCTACGGGTTGATAGATCTTTAGAACTTTAACTCTATTTCATACTGTAGTTGAACCGTTACAATCAATGATAAAGCTCTCGGAGATTAGAGTCTTAGAGTAACATTCGAAGCTCTAAGTTATAGATACTTATTATAACCTTTGGGTTTCCTAAAAGGTGGTAGATCTTTAGAACTTCAACTCTATTTCAAACCGTAGTTGAACCGTTACAATAAATGATAAAGCTCTTGGGGATTCTATTATTAGAGTGAGGTTCAAAGCTCTAAGTTATAGATACTTTGACTCTAAGTTATAGAACTATTACATTCAATGATAAAGCTCTTATGGATTAGAGTCTTTGAGTAAGGTAAAAAGCTCTAAGTTATAGACCCTTATTATAACCTTTGGGTCTCCTAAGAGGTTGTAGATCTTTAGAATTTTAACTCTATTTGAAACCGTAGTTGAACTGTTACGATTAGTGATAAATCTCTTGGGATTAGAGTCTTAGAGTAAGGCTCAATGCTTTATGTTATGGATACTCATTGTAACCTTTGCGTATCCTAAGGGGTGACAGATCTTTAGAATTTTAACTCTATTTCAAACCATAGTTGAACTATTACAATCAATGTTAAAGCTCTTGGGTATTGTAATCTTAGAGTAAGGTTCAAAGAATCCAGTTATAGATACTTATTGTAACCTTTGGGTATCCTAAGAGGTGGTGGATCTTTAGAACTTTAACTCTATTGCAAACTATAGTTGAACCATTACAATCAATGATAAAGCTCTTGGGCATTGGAGTCTTAGAGTAACATTCAAAGATCTAAGTTATAGATACTTATAATAACCTTTAGGTATCCTAAGAGGTGGTAGATCTTTAGAGTTTCAACTCTATTTCAAACTATAGTTGAACCGTTACAATCAATGATAAAGCTCTTGAGGTAAGGTTCAAAGCTGTAAGTTATAGAAAATTATTGCAACCTTTTGGTACCCTAAGAGGTGATAGATGTTTAGAACTTTAACTCTATTTCAAACCGTATGGGAACCACTACAATCGATGATAAAGCTCTTAGGGAATAGATTGTTACTGTAAGGTTCAAAGATCTAATTTATAGACACTTATTATAACCTTTAACTATCCTAATAGGTGGTAGATCTTTCCTGTTTTAACTCTATTTCAAACGGTAGTTGAATCATTACAATCATTGACAAAGCTCTTGAGGATTAGACTCTTAGGGTAAGATTCAAACCTATATGTCATAGATACTTATTATTACCTTTGAGTATCCCAAGAGGTGATAGATCTTTAGAACTTTAACTCTATTTCAAACCATAGTTGAACCGTTACAATCAATGATAAAGCTCTTGGGCGTTGGAGTCTTAGTGTAACGTTCAAAGATTTAAGTTATAGATACTCATAATAACCTTTGGGTATCCTAAGAGGTGGTAGATCTTTAGAACTTCAACTCTATTTCAAACCATAGTTGAACCGTCACAATCAATCATAAAGCTCTTGGGGATAAGAGTCTTAGACCAAGGTTCATAGCTCTAAGTTATAAACACCTATTACAACCTTTTGGTATCCTGAGGTGGTAGATCTTTAGAACTTTAACTCTATTTCAAACCGTAGTTGAACCGTTACAATCAATGACAAAGCTCTTGGGGATTCGAGTCTTAGAGTAACATTCAAAGATCTAAGTTATAGATACTTATAATATCCTTTGGTTATCCTAAGAGGTGGTAGATCTTTAGAACTTCAACTCTATTTGAAACCATAATTGAACGATTACAATCAATGATAAAGGTCTTGGGGATTGGAGTCTTAGTTATAGACACTTATTATAACCTTTAGGTATCCTAAGAGGTGGTAGATATTTAGAACATCAACTCTATTTGAAACCGTAGTTGAAGCGTTACTATCAATGATAAAGCTCTTGGGGACCAGATTCTTAGTGTAAGGTTCAAAGCTCTAAGTTATAGACACTAATTATAACCTTTGGGTATCATGAGAGGTGGTAGATCTTTAGAACTTTAACTCTATTTCAGACTGTAGTTGAACCATTACAATCAATGATAAAGCTCTTGTGGATTAGAGTTTTAAACCGTAATTGAACGGTTAGAATTAATGATATAGCTCTTGGGGTTTAGACCTTTGGTATCCTAAGGGGTGATAGTTCTTTAGAATTTTAACTCTATTTCAAGCCGTAGTTGAACCGTTACAATCAATGATAATGCTCTTCTGTATTGAAATCTTAGAGTAAGGTTCAAAGCTCTGAGTTATAGATGCAAATTATGACCATTAGGGTGTCCTAAGAGGTCGTAGGTCTTTCGAACTGTCACTGTATTTCAAACCATAGTTGAACCGTTACAACCAATGATATAGCTCTTAGGGATTAGAGCCTTAGAGTAAGGTTCAAAGCTCTACGTTATAGATACTTATTATAACCTTTGGGTTTTCTAAGAGGTGGTAAATCTTTAGAACTCTCGCACTATTTCAAACCACAGTTGAACCACTACAGTCAATGATAAAGCGCTTGGGGATATACAGTCTTAGAATTTGGTTCAAAGGTCTAAGTTATAGACACTTACTATAACCTTTGGGTATCCTAAGAGGTGGTAGATCTTTAGAACTTTAACTCTATTTCAAACTGTAATTGAACCGTTACAATTAATGATAAAGCTCTTGGGCATTGGGGTCTTAGAATAACGTTCAAAGATCTAAGTTATATATACTTATAATAACCTTTTAGTATCCTAAGATGTGGTAGATCTTTAGAACTTCAATTCAATTTATAACCATAGTTAAATGTTACAATCAATGATAAAGCTCTTGGGGATTAGAGCAAGAGTAAGGTTCAAAGCTCTAACTTATAGGCACTTATTACAACCTTTTGGTACCCGAAGAAGTGATAGATCTTTAGAACTTTAACTTTATTTCAAACTGTAGTTGAACCGCTACAATTAATGATAAATCTCTTGGGGATTAGATTCTTAGTGTAAGGTTCAAAGCTCTAAGTTAAAGACACTTATTATAACCTTTGGGTATCCTAAGAGGTGGTAGATCTTTAGAACTTTAACTCTATTTCAAACTGTAGTTGAATCATTACAATCAATGATAATGATCTTGGGGATTAGAGTCTTAGAGTAGGGTTCAAAGTTATAAGTTATAGATACTAGTTATAAACTTTTGGTATCCTAAGAGGTGGTAGATCTTTAAAACTTTAACTCTATATTCAACTGTAGTTGTACCGTTACAATCAATGATAAAGCTCTTGGAGATTAGAATCTTAGAGTAAGGTACAAACCTCTAAGTTATAGACACTTGTTATAATCTTTGGGTATCCTAAGAGGTGGTAGATCTTTAGAACTTTAACACTGTGTCAAACCATAGTCGAACCGTTACAATCAATGGTTTAGCTCTTGGGGATTAGACTCTTAGAGAAAGGTTCAGAGCTCTATGTTATAGATAGTTATAATAACCTTTGCGTATCCTAATGGGTGATATTAGAATTTTAACTCTATTTCAAACCGTAGTTGAACCATTGCAATCGATGATAAAGCTCTTGTGTATTGGAATCTTAGAGTAAGGTTTAAAACTCTGAGTTATAGATACTTATTATGACCTTCGGGGTATCCTATGGGGTGGTAGATCCTTCGAACTTTAGATGTATTTCAGTGATAAAACTCTTAGGGATTGGAGTCTTAGAGTAAGGTTCAAAGCCCTATGTTATATATACTTATATAACCTTTGGGTATCCTAACAGGTGGTTTATCTTTAGAACTTTGACAATATTTCAAACCATAGCCGAACCGTCACAATCAATGATAAAGCTCTTGGGGTTTTAAAGTCTTAGAGTAAGGTTCAATGGTCTAGGTTATAGACACTTATTATAACCTTTGGGTATCCTAAGAGGTGGTATATCTTTAGAATTTTAACTCTATTTCAAACCGTAGTTGAACCGTTACAATCAATGATAAAACTCATCGGCTTTGGAGCCTTAGAGTGACGTTCAAAGCTATAAGTTATAGATTATTATTATAACCTTTGGGTATGCTAAGAGGTGATAGATCTTTAGAACTTTAACTCTATTTCCACCTATAGTTGAACCGTTATAATCAATGATAAAGCTCTTGGGGATTAGATGATTAGAGTATGATTCAAAGCTCTAACTTACATATACTAGCTATAAAGTTTGGGTATCCGAAGAGGAGGTAGATCTTTAGAACTTTAACTCTATTTCAAAGCCTAGTTGACCCTTTACAATCAATGATAAAGCTATTGGGTATTAGAGTCTTAGAGTAAGGTTCAAAGCTCTAAGTTATAGACACTTATTATAACCTTTGGATATTCTAAGAGGTGGTAGATCTTTAGAACTTTAACTCTATTTCAAATTGTAGTTGAACCGTTACAATCAATGATAGCTTCAAAGCACTAAGTTATTATAAGCTTTGGGTATGCTAATAGCTGATACATCTTTAGAAATTTTACTCTATTTCAAATCATAGTTGAACCTTTACGATCAATGATAACGTTCCCGGGGATTAGATTCTTAAAGTGATGTTCAAAGCTCTAAGTTATAGACACTTTATAACCTTTGGGTATCCTAAGAGGTGGTAGTTTTTTAGAACTTTAACACTATTTTCATTGTCACACCCAACTCCGTGACTAAGTTCTAGTCCCAATTATCATAATCTTAATTATATTTAGCAATTCTAAAAATAAAATCGGCAAAACCTCCCTCCCTTACTTATCTTTTGTTATTTTTCAATACATACAAAAGACACATATATATTCATCAAAGTTTAATAAAAAGCTATTAGATAGGACATTCGCATATTGTCATTATATTTTTTTTCACAAACCATCTCACATATAACCCCACAGGATCAAGTCTTATAAAACCTTACAAAAATTTTCTCACAAACTTAATTACAAGATCTAAGACTATTTATTACATGCATGCTTCCAAAAACAAAAGTGAAGGGGGATTAAAGTGCTCCAGCGGCTCGACCTCTTCTATATGCAGCAAAATAAGCTCCCAGTCGACTCAACTCAAGAACTTACGAGTATCTGACAAATTTAAAATGGGTACTATGAGCAATAATCATTTGCTCAGTGAGTGGAATAAAAGTACAACATCGGGGAAAACATTTAAAACATAGCACATATAACATAATTAGTCAAATCATATGAACTTTCTCTGAAGTAAAAGTAACTCAAGATATCATAATTTTCATAATCAAACTCCACACATGTGTCAATGCGCATACTCATCATGGGTTAATATGTATCCCTCTATGATCATGTGTCATACAGTTAAGCAGAGCGTCACAATCAAGAATCTCAGATACGCAGAGCAAATCATGATTCAACACATATCTCAATCATGATTGTGTGCCAACCAATCTTGATTTTTAGATACGTGGAGCATATCATGGGTCAATACGTGCACGCAGAGCAGCCCCCAAAGGGAAAAGACACCCGATATACATCATAAAGACTTCATGTATACCGAATGCAGTCTCAAAGACCTTTTTCAACTAGTATGGCTAATGAACGCATGGAGTTTAACAATATCAAAATACACGTGTCATAATCACATATCATTATCAAGTAAAACTTATTTTCACTTCACAAGCATTGTTTCCTGAAAATATTTTTGTATAAGACGTTACTTCATCTCATATGAAATCCTTGAAACATATCATAAATACTTTTCATAGCTCAAGATATGTTTCAATAATAACAATAATAATCTTTGCTTGAGGTAATACCATAAATAAAAGAACTAACATATAACATTTTTCCATGTTATAAATTTACCCACTCACCTTGTACTTTATCCCTGCAAGGAGGTTTATTAGATTTCCTCCCTTTCACTTGCAACTTGATGTTTTCCTACAAACAATAATGTCTTTTTACTTCCCAATCACTAATAAGGTAATATGCAATGCATTCTCATGTAAATAAATAATTTATAACTTCTTAACCATATAGGCAAATCTTATGATTCTAATTAAGGTTTCCAACTCCCAAATGTCATTATCAAATTCCAAGTGAATAAGTCAGGATATCCCAAGCAATCTGACCTAGGGTTTGTGCCCTCCCATACTGTGTGTCACTGAAATATTGATTTATATGTTTCTTCGTACTTGTCCCTTTAACTAGGGCATAATTTTCCTGAAAATTAGACTTCGTTAGTAATTTGTCATAAAAATTAGAGAATTTAACTCACTGTATAGACTTAAAATAAAAATAGCTAATTCGGGTTGTAATTTGTCCATGTTCTGGAATCTGACAGAAGAATAACTCTGAAATAAAAAAATCATTTCTCCCACGATACACGTCCAAATAGGATGATTCCACTCTAACCGAACCCTTGGAATGTATATTTAAGCATAGCCAAATTTCAAACTCTAATTTTGTAACGCCCCCAAAATTTGGCACCAATTTAAAACTTTGTCGAACCCTAGGCGGTGTCACATTGACATGACTTTGACCTAATTTCATAAAAATTTGCAGCGGGAACATAATATAATAAACATAAACGATAATACCATGAAAACAGCGGAAGACTTCATAAAATAACCCAAGATACATGACTAGCCCATGGGTCACATAGGCTCTAACATCAAGACCCAACAGAGGGTTCATAATACATAAAGTAGTCCAAATAAAAGTAAAAGACTCAAAGGCCCATAAGCCATACATACTTGACTCTTATAGGAGTTCATCATCATAACATAAATAAGATAACTTGGGCCGTAGCCCGACCAACCCATTTGCAACGTATCCGTCATGAGGCCCTCGCCGCCGAATCTAAGTCTCGTCCACACCTGCACGGATCCATGGGGTGCAGGGGATTTCTCCCGTTAAAGTATGTTGAGGCCCATGCATGCTATGATCCTATGACATAATCTCTACATGTCATGGCATATACATATCATCATCATAGAACATAAGTTATATGCATGCTATGAGCTACTTATGCACACTATATGGCATATAGACATATCATCATGGCAAGATAAGATAAACATGTAACATCATCATCATTATGTCAAAGCATATCATAACTTATCATTATGCTAAGGCATATCATCTTCTATCTTGCTTTGCTTAAACATCTTCTTTCATAAGATCTTATGACAAGGGAACATACATTAACATCCGATTGGAGCTACATCTTCGTCTTCATCTTTATGTCCCATGTCATCTTTGGAAAGTACATACATATTTGTAAGACTTTACTTTCCACTTTACTTCATCTTTTCATCTTCTATCTTGATTAAGATAGCTTATTATCTTGGTGATTGGGAAGACCATGTTGATTCGCGGGTAACTTGGCTAGCTAGGCCAGGACGATTGTCCCACTTGGAAGTGCATACCACAATGGTAAGACTTTACTTCCCTGGGAATACATCACATAAGTTAGCAAGTGAAGACTTTATTCCCCTCCACGATTACAAGAAGACACTTTCATGCCAATCCATCTTTTACTTACATTCATTAATACATACATTCATTCATCACATGTTGCTTGTTTTAACCCTATTTAAGGTCATAGAAACTTGAAATCATGCTAAGTGTGGACATTCAATCATAACCAATCATCTTCCAGAATCCGACGACCGTTTTGGGTAACGGTAGACCACGGGTCTTATATTGGGCGACCAGTCTAATTATCGATCGATCATTTTGGTACTTTCGGACGACCGAAACTGTGTTCAGGTTCATCCGCTAATCACATAATGTGATGACTCTATGAAACGGGCTACCGCTGGTATAACGGTCGACCATTATGGGTCTTTTGGACGACCGAAACTGGGTTCAAGTTTGTCCGCTAATCACAGAATGTGATGTCTACTTAAATCGAACGACCGCTGAGATATCGGTCGATTGATACTTGGCTTTCGGATGACCGAAACAAGGTGCTCGGATGTCTGCTAATCACAGAATGTATCGAATGTCTCGACCACACATATCGGATGACCGTTAGTATATCGATCGACCTTTACATTGCTATCGGATGACCGAAACAGGGTATTTGATCGTCCGCTAATCACAGAATATTCGACCCTTCCAAAACGGACGACGATTATAGAATCGGTCGACCATTGGACTTGTTCGATACTACAAATGCCTCCAGAACAATCGACAGATACATTATCGGTCGCCCGTTCTGGGCCGTATCATATGAGGCATTTCTCAACATTTTTAGTACTTTAATCATGAACCATATGGGGTTTTCACATAAAGACTTTCAACATGCTAATCACACTTATGAATGTACATAAGCTTTAGAAGATTTCATAATGAGCTAATAAAACACAATAGTCATTAACATCTAAACATGATTTGGGGGTTTTTGCTTAGCTCCTTGGTGCTGCCGACATGGGTAATGAGAGGGAGATGGGAGTGGTTAGGTGGGGGTGAATCTTGGGGCATTAGTTTAGAGGAGTGGGCTTTTGGGCCTTGTGCGTGTGTGGGCTCTTGGCCCCTCTTTCTTTTTTTTTATTTCATTCAGGATGTTACAAATTCACTCTATTCTAACCGTGCCCTAATTTACAAATGGAACTTGCATCAGGCTCGGGACAAGATGAGTGATATGCGAAGTTAAGTTCATAACTTCCTCTATTAAACTCCTTTTTAAATGATTCCAGAGGCCATGGAAAGCTAACTTCGAAAGGATTATCAATAAAAAATTTCATAATTTATGGTTCATTTATCACGAAGTAATGATTCTCTCAATCAGAAGAACAATTTTTGAATCAAAACTCACCTGGAACAGCCGATGTTCCCGATTTTGCCCAGGTCATTTCGCTCGAGTTGTTCCTCTGATAATTTTTCTATGGTGAAAAGATAATGTTAAGTGACATATATATGTTTTTCAGAATTTTCTGAGTTCATATAGAAGTTTGGAAAAATGTCCCTTTGAGCAGCTCTCACCTGTCTGCTTCAGCTACTTGGAACTTAAGTGTTGGCCGATCACATTTTTTTCTCATAACTAAGTGTTTTAACCCTAATTAAGCCTACTAAATCCTATTTAAACATATATATTATGATATTTAGAAATTTTACAATTTATTTCTAATAACCTATATAATTAATTTGTAAAGTTTATCAATAATTAAGTAATCATTATGCTCTAATCGGAATATTAATTACTATATACAACGATCACTAAATGCACATCCAAACTAACTTAGTATGTAAATAAATGCATGATCATGCACAAATGATGTTTCTAAAATGTGGTAGATCTTTAGAACTTGAACTCTATTTCAAATCGTAGTTGAACCATTACAATCAATGATAAAGCTCTTGGGCATTGGAGTCTTAAAGTAACGTTCAAAGCTCTAAGTTATAGATACTTATTATAACCCTTGGGTATGCTAAGTGGAGATAGATATTTAGAACTTTAACTCTATTTCAAACCGTAGTTGAACCATTACATTCAATCATAAAACTCTTAAGGATTAGAGTCTTGGAGTAAGGTTCAAAGATGAGGTACATTTTTAGAACTTTAACTCTATTTCAAACTGTAGTTCAACTGTTACAATCAATGATAAAGTTCTTAAGGATTAGAGTCTTAGAGTAAGGTTCAACGCTCTAAGTTATAAATACTAATTATGAACATTTGGTATCCTAAGAGGTGGTATATCTTTAGAGTTTTAACTCTATCTGAAACCGTAGTTGAATTGTTACAATCAATGACAAAGCTCTTGGGGATTAGAGTCTTGGAGTAAGGTTCAAAGCTCTTAGTTATAGACACTTATTATAACCTTTGGGTATCCAAAGAGGTGGTAGATCTTTAGAACTTTAACTCTATTTTAAAACGTAGTTGAACCATTACTATCAAAGTTATAGCTCTTGGGGATTAGACTCTCAAAGTAAGGTTCAAAGCTTTAAGTTATAGAAACTTATAATAACCTTTGAGTATCCTAAGGGGTGATAGATATTTAGAATTTTAACTCTATTTCAAACCGCAGTTGAACTGTTACAATCAATGATAAAGCTCTTGGATTTCAGAATCATAGAGTAAGTTTCAAAGTTCCAAGTTATAGAAACTTATAATAACCTTTGGGTATCCTAAGGGGTGATAGATCTTTACAATTTTAGCTCTATTTGAAACCATAGTTGAACCATTACAATCAATGATAAAGCTCTTCGGCCTTGGAATCTTATAGTAAGGTATAAAAATCTAAGTTATAGATACTTATTGTAACCTTTGGGCATCCTAAGAGGTGGTAGATCTTTAGAATTTAACTTATTTCAAACCGTAGTTGAACCATTACAATCAATGATAAAGCTCTTGAGCATCGGAGTCTTAAATGAACGTTCAAAGCTCTAAGTTATCGATACTTAGTATAACATTTTGGTAATGCTAAGAGGTGATAGATCTTTAGAACATTAACTCTATTTCAAACTATGGTTGAACCGTTATAATGAATGATAAAGCTCTTGGGAATTAGATTCTTAATGTATGATTCAAAGCTCTAAGTTATTATAACCTTTGGGTATCCTAAGAGGTGGTAGATCTTTAGAACTTTAACTCTTTCAAACCGTAGTTGAACCCTTATAATCATTGATTAAGCTTTTGGTGATTAGAGTCTTAGAGTAATGTTCAATGCTCTAAGTTATACAAACTTATTATAACCTTTGGGTATCCTATGAGGTGGTAGATCTTTAGAACTTTAACTCTATTTAAAACTGTAGTTGAACTCTTATAATCAATGATAAAGTTCTTAGGGATTAGAGTCCTACAGTAAGGTTCAATGCTCTAAGTTATTGATACTATTTATAAACATTGGGTATCCTAAGAGGTGGTATGTCTTTAGAACTTTAACTCTATTTCAAACCGTAGTTGAATTGTTACAATCAATGATAAAGCTCTTAGGGAATAGAGACTTAGAGTCAGGTTCAAAACACTCTGTTATAGACACTTATTATAACCTTTGGGTATCCTAAAAGGTGGTAGATCTTTTGAACTTTAACTCTGTTTTAAACCATAGTTGAACCGTTATTATCAATGATATAGTTGTTGGGGATTAGACTCCTAGAGTAAGGTTCAAAGCTCTAAGTTATAGACACTTATAATAACCTTTGGATATCCTAAGGGGTGATAGATCTTTTGAATTTTAACTCTATTTCAAACTCTAGTTCAACTGTTACAATCAATGATAAAGCTCTTGGGTTTTGGAATCTTATAGTAGGTTTTAGAGCTCTAAGTTATAGAAACTTATAATAACCTTTGGGTATCCTAAGGGGTGATAGGTCTTTAGAATTTTAACTCTATTTCAAACGGTAATTGAACAGTTACAATCAACGAGAAAGCTCTTGGGTCTTGGAATCTTAGAGTAAGGTTCAAAGCTCTAAGTTATAGATACTTATTGCAACCTTTGGGCATCCTAAGAGGTGGTAGATCTTTAGAAGTTAACTTTATTTCAAACCGTAGTTCAACCGTTACAATCAATGATAAAGCTCTTGGGCATTGGAGTCTTAGAGTAATGTTCAAAGCTTTAAGTTAACTCTATTTCAAACTGTAGTTGAACTGTTAAAATCGATGATAGACCTCTTGGTGACTAGAGTCTAAGATTAAGGTTCAACGCTCTAAGTTATAGACACTTATTATAACCTTTGGGTATTTTAAGAGGTGATACATCGTTAGAACTTTAACTCGATTTCAAACTGTAGTTGAACTGTTACAATCAATGATGATGCTCTCATGGATTAGAGTCTTAGAGTAAGGTTCAATGCACTAAGTTATAGATACTAATTATAAACTCTGGGTATCCAAAGGGGTCGTATATCTTTAGAGCTTTAACTCTATTTCAAACCATAGTTGAACCCTTACAATCAATGATAAAGCTTTTAGTGATTAGTCTTAGAGTATGGTTCAAAGCTCTAATTTATAGACACTTATTATAACCTTCGAGTATCCAAAGATGTGGTAGATCTTTACAGCTTTAACTCTATTTCAAACTGAAGTTGAACTGTTAAAATCAATGATAAACCTCTTGGTGATTAGAGTCATAGAGTAAGGCTCAACGCTCTAAGTTATAGACACTTATTGTAACCTTTACGTATTCTAAGAGGTGGTAGATCGTTAGAACTTTAACTCTATTTCAAACCATAGTTGAACCATTATAATTAATGATAACCTTTGGGTATCCTAAGAGGTGGTAGATATTTAGAACTTCAACTTAGTTTCAAATCATAGTTGAACGGTTACTATCAATGATATAGCTCTTGGGGATTAGACTCTTAGAGTAAGGTTCAAAGCTCTATGTTATAGATACTTATAACAACATTCGAGTATCCTAAGGGGTGATAGATCTTTAGAATTTTAACTCTGTTTCAAACCATAGTTGAACCATTACAATCAATGATAAAACTCTTGGGTATTGGATTCTTAAAGTAAGCTTCAAACCTCTAAGTTATAGATATTATTGTAACCATTGGGCATCGTAAGAGGTGATAGATCTTTAGAACTTTGACTCTATTTCAAACCATAGTTGAACCGTTACAAGCAATGATAAAGCTCTTGGGCATTGGAGTCTTAGAATAACATTCAAAGCTCTAACTTATACATACTTATTATAACCTTAGGGTATGCTAAGAGGTCATAGATCTTTTGAACTTTAACTCTATTTCAAATTATAGTTGAACCGTTACTACCAATGATAAAGCTCTTGGTGATTAGATTCTTAGTGTAAGGTTCAAAGCTCTAAGTTATAGACACTTATTATAACCATTGGGTATCCTAAGAGGTGGTATATCTTTAGAACTTTAACTCTATTTCAAATTGTAGTTGAACCATCACAATCAATGATCAAGCTCTTGCGGATTAGAGTCTTAGACTAAGCTTGAATGTTCTAAGTTATGGATACTTATTATAACCTTTGGTTATGCTAGGTGGTGATAGATATTTAGAACTTTTTCTCGATTTCAAACCAAAGTAGAATCATTACAATCAATGATAAAGCTCTTGGGTATTAGATTCTTAGAATGAGGTTCATAGCTTTAATTTATAGACACTTATTATAATCATTAGCTATCCTAAGAGGTGGAAGATCTTTAGAACTTTATCTCTATTTTAAACCATAGTTGAACCGTCACAATCAATGATAAAGCTCTTAGAGTAAGGTTCAAGGCTGTAAGTTATAGATAATCAGTATAACCATTGAGTATCATATGAGGTGATAGATCTTTCGAACTTTATCTCTATTTGAAATAGTAGTTCAAACGTTACAATGAATGATAAAGCTCTTGGGCATTAGACTCTTGTAGTAATGATCAAAGCTCTAAGTTATAGATACTTATTATAACCTTTGGGAATCTTAAGAGGTGATAGATCTTTAGAACTATAGCTCTATTTGAAATCATAGTTGAACCGTAACAAACAATGATAAAGCTCTTGGATATTAGACTCTTAGACAAAGGTTCAAAGCTCTAACTTATAGATACTTATTATAACCTTTAGGTATCCTAAGAGGTGTAGATCTTTAGGATTAGAGTCTTATAGTTACAATGAATGATAAAGCTCTTGGGGATTAGAGTCTTAGAGTAAGATTCAAATATCCAAGTCATAGACTTATTATAACATATGGGTATCCTAAGAGCTGGTAGATCTTTAGAACTTTAACTCAGTTTCAAACTATTGTTGAACTGTTACTATCAATGATATAGCTCTTGGAGATTAGACTCTTAGAGTAAAGTTCAAAGCTCTATGTTATAGATACTTATAATAACCTTTGTGTGTCCTAAGTGGTGATAGATCTTTAGAATTTTAACTCTATTTCAAACCGTAGTTGAACCATGACAATTAATGATAAAGCTCTTGGGTATTGGAATCTTAGAGTAAGGTTCAAAGCTCTAAGTTATAAATACTTATAATAACCTTTGGGTATCCTAAGGGGTCATAGATCTTTAGAATTTTAACTTTATTTCAAATCGTAGTTGAACCATTACAATGAATGATAAAGCTTTTGTTTATTGGAATCTTAGAGTACGGTTCAAAGCTCTAAGTTATAGATACTTATTGTAACCTTTGGGCATCCTAAGAGGTGGTAGATCTTTAGAACTTTCACTCTATTTGAAACCGTAGTTGAACTGTTACAAACAATGATAATGCTGTTGGGGATTAGATTCTTAGAGTGGGGTTCAAAGCTTTAAGTTATAGACACTTATTATTACCATTGGGAATCCTAAGAGGTGATAGATCTTTAGAACTTTTATTTTATTTCAAACCGTAGTTGAACCGTCACAATCAATGATAAAGCTCTTGGGGATTAGATTATTAGTGTAATGTTCATAGTTCTAAGTTATTGACACTTGTTATACCATTGGCTATCCTATGATGCGGTAGATCTTTAGAACTTTATCTCTATTTCAAACTGTAGTTGAATTGTTACAATCAATGATTAAACTCTTGGGTATTGGATTCTTAGAGCAAGGTTCAAAACTCTAAGTTATAGCTTCTTATTGTAACCTATGGGCATCCTAACAGGAGGTAGATCTTTAGAACTTTAACTCATTTTCAAACCATAGTTGAACCGTTACAAGCAATGATATAGCACTTGGGCATTGAAGTTTAGAGTAACGGTCAAACCTCTATGTTATAGATACCTAATAGGACCTTTGGGTATGCTAGGAGGTGATAGATATTTAGAACTTTTACTCTATTCCAAACGAAGGTAGAACCATTACAATCAATCATAAAGCTCTTGGGAATTAGATTCTTAGAGTGAGGTTCAAAGCTTTAAGTTATAGACATTTATTATAACCATTGGGTATCCTAAAAGGTGATAGATCTTTAGAACTTTATCTCTTTTCGAAACAGTAGTTGAAACGTTACGATCAATGATAAAGCTCTTGGGCGTTAGACTCTTAGAGTAAGGTTCAAAGCTATAAGTTATAGATACTTATTATAACCTTTTGGAATCTTAAGAGGTGATAGATCTTTAGAACTTTAACTCTATTTCAAATTGTAGTTGAACCGTAACAAACAATGATATAGCTCTTGGGGATTAGACACTTAGAGAAAGGTTCAAAGCTATAACGTTTAGATACTTATTATAACCTTAGGTATCCTATGTGGTGATAGATCTTTAGAACTACAACTCTATTTCAAGTCATAGTTTTGCAGTTACAATCAATGATAAAGCTCTTGGGGATTAGAGTCTTAGAGTAAGATTCAAATCTCTAAGTTATAGACTTATTATAACCTATGGGTATCCTAAGAGGTGGTAGATCTCTAAAACTTGAACTCAGTTTCAAACTATTGTTGAACCGTTACTATCAATGATATAGTTCTTTGGGATTAGACTCTTATAGTAGGGTTCAAAGCTCGAGGTTATAGATAGTTAGTTTTGATGATAACAAATTAAAATGGACATAAAGTTACTAATCTATGCTCAAGTAGTGATAATGCAGGTGTAGAATTGATATAAACAGATTCGCCGAAGAAATCCCCAAATTTAAAGTTGGAAGAAAAGTTTTCAGCACGACCGATCGACCCATCGGTCGACCGACCAGAAGCACCGGTCGATTGATATTCGGTGGAAGAAAAGACGAGAAATGTCGGTCGACGTCAAGACTATACTGGTCGATAGACCAGTCGACAGCAATATAGACCGGTTGACATCGAGACATTACCGGGCATTGTATCGGTCGAAGGACCGGTCGACCGGACAGCGTCAAAGCGCAGAAACGAGACAACGGTCACATAGACCGGTCGACAGGCCCATCCCAATGGTCGACCGACCCTTCAGTCAAATGAATAGTAACGGCTAGAATATTGAGGAGAAAAATGGGGGAGACTTTTTAAACAAAATCTCACCCCTAGGAGCATAAAAAAGGAGTGCCAAAGCCTGAAGAAAATTCATCCAAGCAAGAAGAAACATCCTAGAGCTCCTCTCAAGTTTTTGAGCATAGAATTGCAATTTCTTCCCTTTTTCTTTTCTTAGCTTTGAGTGTGAAAAAAGTTTTGTAAAAGAAAAGAGTTAGAGGGAAGCATTCACTTTCTGAAATATAGTGAGATTGAGAGCTCCTTGTAAGAGAGGTGTACCTTGCCTCTTGAGCGGAGAAGAAGGCGTGGTTGCATTAAGATGGTTGTTCTCTCCCTACAAGAAATGAGAAAGATAGTGAATCTCCGGCGGTCTCGAGGTCGAGAAGTCGGAGCGGGGACGTAGGCCAAAGCGTTGGGCCGAACCTCGTCAACATATCGTGCCTTCTTGTGTTTGTTCTTTATTTTTCATCTACGCATTATCTTTATTTGCTTGTGATCAGTTTTATCGTTTCTCTCTGAAGTTGAATTTTTGGAAATTAAATTTCACCAATTCACCCCCCCCCCCTCTTGGTGCTTTCGATCCTACACTTTAACTCTATTTCAAACCGTAGTTGAACCGTTACAATCAATGATAAAGCTCTTGGGGATTAGACTCTTAGACTAAGGTTCAAAGTTCTTAGTTAGATATACTTATTACAACCTTTGTGTATCCTAAGAGGTTTATAGATCTTTAGAACTTTAACTCTATTTCAAACCGTAGTTGAACCGTTACAATCACTCTTGGGGATTAGAGTCTTATAGTAAGGTTCAAAGCTCTTAGTTATAGATACTTATAATAACCTTTGGGTATCCAAAGAGGTGGTAGATCTTTAGCACTTTAATTCTATTTCAAACCGTAGTTGAACCGTTACAGTTAATGATAAAGCTCTTGGGAAATAGACACTTAGAGTAAGATTCATAGCACAAAGTTATAGACACTTATTATAATGTTTGAGTATCCTAGGAGGTGGTGGATCTTTGGAAATTTAAATCTATTTCAAACTGTAGTTGAACCGTTACAATCAATGATAATGCTCTTGGGCATTAGTTTCTTAGAGTAAGGTTCAAAGCTATAAGTTATAGACACTAATTATAAATCCTCGGTATCTTAAGTGGTGGTAGATCTTTAGAACTTTAACTCTATTTCCAACCGTAGTTGAACCGTTACAATCAATGATAAAGCTCTTCGGAATTAGATTCTTAGAGTAACTTTCAAAGCTCAAAGTTATACACACTTATTATAATGTTTGAGTATCCTAAGAGGTCGTAGATCTTTAGAACTTTAAATCTATTACAGACTGTAGTTGAACCATTACAATCAATGATAAAGCTCTTGGGCATTAGTTTCATAGAGTATGGTTCAAAAGTCTGAGTTATAGACACTAGTTATAAACTTTGGGTATCCTAAGAGGAGGTAGATCTTTAGAACTTTAACTCTATTTACAACCATAGTTGAACCGTTACAATCAATGATAAAGCTCTTGGGAATTAGATTCTTAGAGTAAGGTTCAAAGCACTAAGTTATAGACACTCATTTTAACGTCTGGGTATCCTAAAAGGTGGTAGATCTTTTGAAACTTAACTCTATTTGAAACTGTAGTTGAACCATTACAATTAATGATAAAAGGTCTTGGGGATTAGATTCTTAAAGTAAGGTTCAAAGTTCAAAGTTATAGACACTTATTATAGTGTTTGAGTATCCTAAGAGGTGGTATATCTTTAGAACTTTAAATCTATTTCAAACTGTAGTTGAACCGTTAGAATCACTAATAAAGTTCTTGGGGATTAGACTCAGACTAAGGTTCAAAGCTCTTAGTTGAACCGTTACGATCGATAATAAAGCTCTTGAGGATAAGGCTCTTAGACTAAGGTTCCAACCTCTAAGTTATAGATACTTATAAAACCTTTGGGTATCCTAAGTGGTGATAGATCTTTAGAACTTTAACTCTATTTCAAACAGTAGTTGAACCGTTGGAATCAATAAAAGGGGATTAGACCCTTAGAGTAAAGTCCGAATCTCTAAGTTATAAATACTTACTATAACCTTTGGGTATGTTAAGAGGTGATAGATCTTTAAAACTTCAACTCTGTTTCAAATCCTAATTGAACTGTTACAATAAATGATAAAGCTCTTAGGGATTAGAGTCTTAGAGTAAGGTTCAAAGCTGTAAGTTATAGATATGTATTATAACCTTTGGGTATCCTAAGAGGTGGTAGATCTTTAGAACTTTAACGCTATTTCAAACCGTAGTTGAACCATTACAATCAATGATAAAGCTATTGGGGATTAGATTCTTAGAGTAAGGTTCAAAGCTCCAAGTTATAGACACTTATTATAACGTTTGGGTATCCTAAGAGGTGGTAGATCTTTGGAATTTTAACTCTATTTCAAACAGTAGTTGAGCCATTACAATCAATCATAAAGCCCTTGGGTATTGAAATCTTGGAGTAAGGTTCGAAGCTCTAAGTAATAGATACTTATTATAACCTTTGGGTATCCAAAGAGGTGGTAGATCATTAGAACTTTAAATCTATTTCAAACCGTAGTTGAACAGTTAGAATCAATGATAAGGCTCTTGAGGATTAGAGTCTTAGTGTAAGGTATAGAAACTTATTATAACCTTTCGGTATCCGAAGACGTGATAGATCCTTAGAACTATAACTCTATTTTAAGTCGTAGTTGAACCGTTATAATCAATGATAAAGCTGTTGGGAATGAGACTTATAATAGATACTTATTATAACATTTCAAAATTTAACTCTATTCCAAATCATTGTTGAACTATTACAATCAAAGCACTAGGTTATAGACACTAATTATAACCTTTAGGTTTCCTAAGAGGTGGTAGATCTTTAAAACTTTAACTCTATTTCAAACCGTAGTTGAACCGTTACGATCAACAATAAAGCTCTTGAGGATTAGGCTCTTAGAGTAAGGTTCAAAGCTTTAAGTTAAAGATACTTATTATAACCTTTGGGTATCCTAAGAAGTGATAGATCCATTGAACTTTAACACTATTTCAAACAGTAGTTCAACCATTGGAATCAATGATAAAGCTCTTGGGGATTAGAATCTTAGTGCAAAGTTCAAAGCTCTATGTTATATACACTAATTATCACGTTTGAGTATCCTAAGAGGTGGTAGATCTTTGGAACTTTAACTCTATTTCAAATCGTAGTTGAGCCGTTATAACCAATGATAATGCTCTTAGGTATTGGAATCTTAGAGTATGGTTCAAAGCTCTAAGTTATAGACACTTATTATAACCTTTAGGTATCCTAAGAGGTGATTGGTCCTTAGAACTTAAACTCTAGTTTAAATCGTCATTGAATCGTTATAGTTAATGATAATGCTGTTGGAGATTAGAATCTTAGAGTAAGGTTCAAAGTTCTAAGTTATCGACACTTATTATAACCTTTGGGTAACATAAGAGGTGGTAGATGTTTAGGATTTTAACTCTATTTCTAACCGTAGTTCAATCGTTACAGTTAGTGATAAAGATCTTGTGTATTAGAGTCTTAGAGTATGTTTCAACGCTCTAAGTTATAGACACTTATTAGAACTTTGGGTATCTTAAGAGGTGTTGGATCTTTAGAACTTTAACTCTGTTCCAAATCGTAGTTGAACCGTTAATATCAATGATACAGCTCTTCGGGATTAGACTCTTAGGGTAAGGTTCAAAGATCTAAGTTATAAATACTTATAATAACCTTTGGGTACCCTAAGGGGTGATAGATCTTTAGAATTTGAACTCTATTTCAAATCGTAGTTGAAACGTTACAATCAATCTTAGAGTATGGTTCAGAGCTCTAAGTTATAGATACTTATTGTAACCTTTGGGTAAGAGGTGGTAGATCTTTAGAACTTTAACTCTATTTCTAACCGTAGTTGAACCGTTACAATCAATGACAAAGTTCTTGGGCATTGGAGTGTTAGAGTAACATTCAAAGCTCTAAGTTATAGATACTTTTTACAACCCTTGGTATGCAAAGAGGTGATAGATCTTTAGAACTTTAACTCTATTTCAATCCGTAGTTGAACTATTACGATCAATGATAAAGCTCTTGGGGGATTAGAGTCTTAGAGTATGGTTCAAAGATGTAAGTTATGGATACTTATTGTAACCTCTGGGCAACCTAAGAGGTGGTAGATCTTTAGAATTTTAACTCTATTTCAATCCGTCATTGAATCATTACAATCAATGACAAAGCTCTTGGGCATTGGAGTCTTAGAGTAATGTGTGGGAAAATTAGTCGGATGATAATATGGAAGCTATGATAGAACTCCATTTCTTGAGCTTTGCTTTTGAATTTTTGTTTAACTACAAGCTAGACTTTAAGCTTGGGAGAGTTTGATGCATGCAAAATATAACATATTTTAGTTTATTATTTTAATGAAATTTTCTATAATTCGATCTTGGCATGCGTCATTTTATATCGTCTTTAGTCGTAATTCTGGATTTATCGATTTTAATTATTTATTCTCTGAACATTTTAATTGTGGATGGATTAATTAAATTTTAATAACTATTTTGCTGGAAAATTCGAGTATATAATTATCTAGGGATTATCGACTGAGATACAACTCATCTATCAAGTTGATTTACCAGCATTAGCTTATGTTTATCAGCCGCAATTCAAATACAAAGAGATTATCGGCCGTAAAAAAGTATTTAATCCTATCATACGATGCAAAATCGTTAGGCACAAAACACACTTGGTTATCATTAGTCGATAGTATATCATGATAAAGCTCTTATCGGCCGAAATAGAAATGAGAAGTTTTATCATTGGGCGCAAAACATCATCCTTAACCAAGGGAGATGGAGATTATCGGCCGAGAAATCCAACGCCAAAGAAGTTTAATTTATCTTTTTTGGTTCACATATTTATCCTTAATGCATTATCATCCTAAGACCTAACTTCAACACCATTATCTTATCTTATTATCTTATTTTCTCTATCTTATTTTACAATACTCAAAACTTATCTTATTTTACACTTATAATAATGTTTGGGTATCCTAAGAGGTGGTAGATCTTTGGAACCTTGACTCTATTTCAAATCATAGTTGAGTCGTTACAATCAATGATAAAGCCCTTGGGTATTGGAATCTTAGAGTTAAAGAAACTTATTACAACGTTTGGCTATCCTATGAGGTGGTAAATCTTTCGAACATTAACTCTATTTTAAATCATAATTGATCCATTACAATCAATGATAAAGCTCTTGGGGATCAGAGTCTTAGAGTAAGAGGATCAGGTCTTGGGGATTAGATTATTAGAATAAGGTTCAAAGCACAAAGTTATAGATACTAATTATAACCTTTAGGTATCCTAAGACGTGATATATCTTTAGAACTTTAACTCTATTGCAAACAGTAGTTGAGTTATTAGAATCAATGAGAAAGCTCATGGGGATTAGACTCCTAGAGTAAAGTTCAAAGCTCTAAATTATACATACTTATTATAAACTTTGGGTATCCTAAGAGGTGATAGATCTTTAAAACTTTAACTCTATTTCAAACCGTAATTGAACCGTTACTTAGCGCTTTGAACCTTACTCTAAGACTCTAATCCCCTAGAGCTTTATCATTGATTATATCAGTTCAAATACGGTTTGAAATAGAGTTAAGGTTCTAAAGATCTATGACCTCTTACTATACCCAAAGGTTATAATAAGTATCTATAACTTAGCGCTTTGAACCTTACTCCAAGACTCTAATCCCAAGAGCTTTATCATTGATTGTAACAATTCAACTACGGTTTGAAATAGAGTTAAAGTTCTGAGGATCTATCACCTCTTAGGATACCCAAAGGTCATCATAAGTATCTATAACTTAGAGCTTTGAACCTTACTCTAATAGTCTAATCCACAAGACCTTTATCATTGATTGTAACGGTTCAAATTCGGTTCGAAATAGAGTTAAAGTTTTAAAGACCCACACTTCTTAGAATACCCAAAGGTTATAATAAGTATATATAACTTTGGGCTTTGTACCTTACCTTAAGACCCAAATCCCCAAGGGCTTTATCATTGATTGTAACAATTCAACTACGCTTTGAAATAAAGTTAAATTTCTAAAGATCTATCACCTCCTAAGATACCCTAAGGTAAAAAATATCTATATGTTAGAGCTTTGAACATTACTCTAATAGTCTCATCCCTAGGAGCTTTATCATTGACTGTAATGGTTCAACTATGATTTGAAATAGAGTTTTGAACCTTAGTCTAAGACTCTAATCGCCCAAGAGCTAAACTACGGTTTGAAATGGAGTTGAAGTTCTAAAGATCTACCAACTCTAAGGATACCCAAACGTTATAATAAGTGTCTATAACTTAGAGCTTTGAACCTTACTCTAAGAATCTCATCCCCAAGTGCTTTATCATTGATTGTAATGGATCAACAACAATTTGAAATAGAGTTAAAGATCTAAACATCTACCACCCCTTAGGATACCCAGAGTTTATAATTAGTATCTATAACTTAGTGCTTTGAACCATACTCTAAAGCTCTAATCCCCAAGAACTTTATCATTGATTGCCTCGGTTCAACTACGGTTTGAAATAGAGTTAAAATTCTAAGGACCTATCACCTCCTAGGATACCCAAAGATTAAAATAAGTGTCTATAACTTAGCGCTTTAAACCTTACGTTAAGACTCTAATCCTGAAGAGCTTTATCATTGACAGTAACAGTTCAACTATGGTTTGAAATAAATTTAAAGTTCTCAGGACCTATCACCTCTTAGGATACTCAAAAGTTATAATAAGTATCTATAACTTAGAGCTTTGAACCTTACTTTAAGACTCCAATCCCCAAGTTATAATAAGTAACTATTCAACTTCTGTTTGAAATAGAGTTAAAGTTCTAAAGATCTACCACCTCATAGAATACCCATAGGTTATAACAAGTATTTATAACTTTGAGCTTGGTACCTTACTCTATGACCCTAATCCCCAAGAGCATTATCAATGATTGCAATAGTTCAACTACGGCTTGAAATATAGTGAAATTCTAAAGATCTATCACCTCTTAGAATACCCAAGGGTTATAATAAGTATCTATATGTTAGAACATTGAATGTTACTCTAATACTCTCATCCCCAAGAGCTTTATCTTTAATTGTAATGGTTCAACTACTATTTGAAATAGAGTTAAAATTCTAAGGACCCATCACTTCTTAGGATACGCAAAGGTTATAATAAGTATCTATAACTTAGAGAGCTTTGAACCTTAGTTTAATAGTCCAATCCCCGAGAACTTTATCATTAATTGTAATGGTTCAACTACGATTTGAAATAGTGTTGAAGTTCTAAGGACCTATCACCTCTTAGGATACCCAAAGGTTATAATAAATATCTATAACTCAGAGCTTTGAACCTTACTCTAATACTCTAATCCCCAAGAGCTTTATCATTGATTGTAAAGGTTAACTATAATTTCAAATAGAGTTAAAGTTCTAAATGTCTACCACCTCTTAGAATACCCAAACTTTATAATAAGTGTCTATAACTTAGAGCTTTGAACCTTACACTAAGAATCTAATCCCCAAAAGCTTTATCATTGATCTATCACCTCTTACGATACCCAATGGTTATAATAAGTCACTATAACTTAGAGCTTTGAACCTTACTCTAATTGTCGAATCCCCAAGAGCTTTATCATTGATTATAACGGTTCAACTACGGTTTCAAATAGAGTTAAAGTTCTAAGGACCTATCACCTCTTAGGATACCCAAAGGTTATAATAAGTATCTATAACTTAGCGCTTTGAACTTTACTCTAATCCCCTAGAGCTTTATCATTGATTGTAATGGTTCAACTTCAGTTTGAAATAGAGTTAAGGTTCTAAAGATCTACCACCTGTTAGAATACTCAAAGGTTATATTATGTATTTATAACATTGAGCTTTATACCTGACTCTAAGACCCTAATCCCCAAGAGCTTTATTATTGATTGTAACAGTTCAACTACAGTTTGAAATAGAGTTCAATTTCTTAAGATCTATCACCTCTTAAGATACCCAAAGGTTATAATAAGTTTCTATATGTTAGATCTTTGAATGTTACTCTAATAGTCTCATTCCGAAGAGCTTTATCAATGATTGTAACGGTTCAACTACTATTTGAAATAGAGTTAAAGTTCTAAGGACCTATCACCTCTTAGGATACCCAAAGTTTATAATGTGTCTATAACTTAGAGCTTGGAACCTTACACTAAGACTCTAATCCCCAAGAGCTTTATCATTGATTGTAAGGGTCCAACTACGGTTTGAAATGGAGTTGTAGTTCTAAAGATCTACCACCTCTTAGGATACCCAAAGGTTATAAAAAGTATCCAGAACTTAGAGCATTGAACCTTACAATAAGACTCTAATCTTGGTTATAATAAGTATATAGAACTTAGAGCATTGAACCTTACTTTAAGACTCTAATCCCGAAGAGCTTTATCATTGAATGTAACGGTTCAAGTACGGTTTGAAATAGATTTACAGTTCTAAAGATCTATCACCTCTTAGCATTCCCAAAGGTTGTACTAAGTATCTATAACTTATAACTTTGAATGTTATTCTAAGGTTTCAATGCCCAAGAGCTTTATCATTGATTGTAATGGTTCCACTATGGTTGAAATAGAGTTATTGTTCTAACGATCTATCACCTCTTAGGATACCCAAAGGTTATAATAAGTATCTATAACTTAGAGCTTTGAACCTTACTCTAAGAGAATAATACTCAAGAGCTTTATTATTGATTGTAATGGTTCAACTACATTTTCAAATAGATTTAAAGTTCTAAAGATATACCACGTCTTACGATACCTAGAGGTTATAATTAGTATCTGTAACTTATAGCTTTGAACCTTATTCTAATACTCTAATCCCCAAGAGCTTTATCATTGATTTTAACGGTTCAACTATGACTTGAAATAGAGTTAAAGTTCCAAAGATCTATCACCTCTTAGGATACCCAAATGTTATAATTAGTGTCTATAACTTAGGGCTTTGAACCTTACTCTTAGACTCTGATCCCCAAGAGCTTTATCATTGATTGTAATGGTTCAACTACGGTTTGAAATAGAGTTAATGTTCTATGGACCTATCTCCTCTTAGGATACCCAAAGGTGATAATAAGTATCTACAACTTTGAGCTGTGAACTTTAGTCTAAGAGTCTAATCCCCAAGAGCTCTATCATTGATTGTAATGGTTCAACTTTAGTTTGAAATGGAGTTAAAGTTTTAAAGATCTACCACCTCTTAGAATAGCAAAAGGTTATAATAAGTATTTATAACTTTGAGCTTTGTACCTTACTCTAAGACCCTAATCCCCAAGAGCTTTATTATTGATAGTAATAGTTCAACTATAGTTCAAAATAGAATTAAATTTCCAAATATCTATCACCACTTAGGATACCCAATGGTTACAATAAGTATCTATATGTTAGATCTTTGAATGTTACTCTAATAGTCTCATCCCCAAGAGCTTTATTAATGATTGTATCGGTTCAACTACTATTTGAAATAGAATTAAAGTTCTAAGGACCTATCACCTCTTAGGATACCCAAAGGTTATAATAAGTGTCCATAACTTAGAGCTTTCAATATTAGCCTAAGACTCTAATCTCCAAGAGCTTTATCATTGATTGTAACAGTTCAACTGCGGTTTGAAATAGAGTTAAAGTTTTGAAGATCTACCACCTCTTAGAATACCCAAAGGTTATCATGAATGTCTAAAACTTAGACCTTTGAACCTTGCTCTATCATTGATGGTAACGGTTCAACTGTGATTTGAAATACTGTTAAAGTTCCAAAGATGTACCTCCACTTAGGACACCCAAAGGTTATAATAAGTACCTATAACTTGAAGCTATATATCTTACTCTAAGACTCTAATCCCTAAGAGCTTTATCATTGATTGTAACTATTCAACTATGGCTTGACATACAGTTAAAGTTCGAAAGACCTACCACCTCTTTGGATAACCCAAAGGTGATAATTAGTAACTCTAACTCAGAGCTTTGAACCTTACTCTAAGATTCTAATACCTAAGAGCTTTATCATTGATTGTAACATTTCAACTACGGTTTGAAAAATAGACTTAAAGTTCTAGTGTCTATAATAAGTGTCTATAACTTAGGATCAACCACCTCTTAGGATACCCAAAGGTTATAATAAGTGTCTATAACTTAGAGCTTTGAACCTTACTCTAAGATTCTAATCCCTAAGAGCTTTATCATTGATTGAAATGGTTCAACTGTGGATTGAAATAGTGTTAAAGTTCTAAAAATAAACCACCTCTTAGGATACCCAAAGATTATAATAAGTATCTATAACTTAGAGCTTTGAACCTTACTCTAAGACTCTAATCCACAAGAGCATTATCATTTATTATAACAGTTCAACTACAGTTTAAAATAGAGTTGAAGTTCTAAAGATTTACCACCTTTTAGGATACCCAAATGTAATAACAAGTGTCTATAATTTAGAGCTTTGAATGTTACTCTAAGACTCCAATGCCAAGAGCTCTATCATTTATTGTAACAGTTCAACTATGGTTTGAAATAGATTTAAAGTTTAATCTACCACCTCTTAGGATGCCCAAAGGTTGCAATAAGTATATGTAACTTAGTGCTTTGAACCTTCCTCTAATATTCCAATACCCAAGAACTTTATCATTGATTATAACGGTTCAACTACGGTTTGAAATAGAGTTAAAGTTCTAAAGATCTACCACCACTTAGCATACCCAAAGTTTATAATAAGTATCTTTAACTTAGAGCTGTAAACCTTACTTTAAAACGCTAATCCGCAAGAGCTTTATCAATGATTGTATCGGTTCAACTACTATTTGAAATAAAATTAAAGTTCTAAGGACCTATCACCTCTTAGGATACCCAAAGGTTATAATAAGTGTCCATAACTTAGAGCTTTCAACCTTAGCCTAAGACTCTAATCTCCAAGAGCTTTATCATTGATTGTAACAGTTCAACTGCGATTTGAAATAGAGTTAATGTTTTGAAGATCTACCACCTCTTAGGATACCCAAAGGTTATCATGAATGTCTAAAACTTAGACCTTCGAACCTTGCTCTATCATTGATGGTAACGGTTCAACTGTGATTTGAAATACTGTTAAAGTTCTAAAGATGTACCTCCTCTTAGGACACCCAAAGGTTATAATAAGTACCTATAACTTGAAGCTATGAATCTTACTCTAAGACTCTAATCCCTAAGAGCTTTATCATTGATTGTAACTATTCAACTATGGTTTGACATACAGTTAAAGTTCGAAAGACCTACCACCTCTTTGGATAATCCAAAGGTGATAATTAGTAACTCTAACTCAGAGCTTTGAACCTTACTCTAAGATTCTAATACCTAAGAGCTTTATCATTGATTGTAACGGTTCAACTACGGTTCGAAAAATAGACTTAAAGTTCTAGTGTCTATAATAAGTGTCTATACCTTAGGATCAACCACCTCTTAGGATACCCAAAGGTTATAATAAGTGTCTAAAACTTAGAGCTTTGAACCTTACTCTAAGATTCTAATCTCTAAGAGCTTTATCATTGATTGAAATGGTTCAACTCTGGATTGAAATAGTGTTAAAGTTCTAAAGATATACCACCTCTTAGAATACCCAAAGGTTATAATAAGTATCTATAACTTAGAGCTTTGAACCTTACTCTAAGACTCTAATCCACAAGAGCATTATCATTTATTGTAACAGTTCAACTACAGTTTAAAATAGAGTTGAAGTTCTAAAGATTTACCACCTTTTAGGATACCCAAATGTAATAACAAGTTCTATAATTTAGAGCTTTGAATGTTACTCTAAGACTCCAATGCCAAGAGCTCTATCATTTATTGTAACGGTTCAACTACGGTTTGAAATAGACTTAAAGTTTAATCTACCACCTCTTAGGATGCCCAAAGTTTGCAATAAGTATATGTAACTTGGTGCTTTGAACCTTCCTCTAATATTCCAATACCCAAGAACTTTATCATTGATTGTAACGGTTCAACTACGGTTTGAAATAGAGTTAAAGTTCTAAAGATCTACCACCTCTTAGCATACCCAAAGTTTATAATAAGTATCTTTAACTTAGACCTGTAAACCTTACTCTAAAATGCTAATCCGCAAGAGCTTTTATCGTTGAGTGTAACGGTTGAACTACGGTTTGAAATAAAGTTAAATTTGTAAAGATCAACCACCTCTTAGGATATCCAAGGATTATAATTAGTATATCTAACTTCCAGCTTTGAACCTTACTCTAAGACTCTAATCCCCAAGAGCTTTATCAATGATGGTAATAGTTCAACTATGGTTTCAAATTGAGTTAAAGTTCTGAAAAATCTACCACCCATTAGGATGCCTAAAGGTTATAATAAGTATTTATAACTTAGAGCTTTGAACGTTATTCTAAGAATCCAATGCTCAAGACCTTTCTCATTGATTGTAATAGTTCAACTATGGTTTGAAATAGAGTTAAAGTTCTGAAGATGTACCACCTATTAGGATACCCCAAGGTTATAATAAATGTATATAACTTAGACATTTGAACCTTACTTTAAGACTCTAATCCCTAATAGCTTTATCATTGATTGTAACGGTTCAACTACTGTTTAAAATATAGTTAAAGTTCGAAAGATCTACCACCTCTTAGGATACCCAAGGGTTATAATAAGTATCTTTAACTTAGAGCTTTGAACCTTACTATAAGAATATAATCCCTAAGATTCTTTATCATTGATTGTAACACGGTTCAACTATGGTTTGAAATACAATTAAAGTTCGAATGACCTATCACCTCTTAGGATACGCCAAAGGTCATAATTAGTATCTATAACTCAAAGCTTTGAACCTTACTCTAAGAGTCTAATCCCCAAGAGCTATATTATTGATCGTAATGGTTCAACTACGGTCTGAAATAGAGTTAAAGTTCTAAAGATCTACCACCTCTTAGGATACCCATAGGTTATAATGAGTTTCTATAACTTAGAGCTTTGAACCTTACTCTAAAACTCTAATCCCCAAGGGCTTTATCATTGATTCTAACGGTTCAACTACGGTTTGAAATAGGGTTAAAGTTTTAATGATGTACCACATATTAGGATACCCAAAGTTTATAATTAGTATCTATAACTTAGAGCTTTGAACCTTACTCTATGACTCTAATACCCAAGAGCTTTATCATTGATTGTAATGGTTCAAGTACAATTTTAAATAGAGTTAAAGTTCTAAAGATCTACCACCTCTTAGGATACCCACAGGTTATAATAAGTGTCTATAACTTAGAGCTTTGAACGTTACTCTAAGACTCCGATGCCCAAGAGCTTTATCATAGATTGTAACGGGTCAACGACAGTTTGAAATAGAGTTAAAGTACTAAAGATCTACCACCTCTTAGGATACCCAAAGGTTATCATAAATGTCTAAAACTTATTGAACCTTACTCTATCATTGATTGTAATGGTTCAACTGTGATTTGAAATAGTATGAAAGTTCTAAAGATATACCTCCTCTTAGGATACCCAAAGGTTATAATAAGTATCTATAACTTGGAGCTATGAACCTTACTCTAAGACTCTAATCCCTAAGAGCTTTATCATTGATTGTAACTGTTCAATTATGGTTTGACATACAATTAACCTTCGAAAGACCTACCTCCTCTTTGGATATCCCAAAGGTCATAATTGGTATCTCTAACTCAGAGCTTTGAACCTTACTCTAAGATTCCAATACCTAAGAGCTTTATCATTTATTGTAACGGTTCAACTACGGTTTGAAAAATAGACTTAAAGTTCTAGTGTCTATAATAAGTGTCTATAACTTAGGATCAACCACCTCTTAGGATACCCAAAGGTTATAATAAGTGTCTATAACTTAGAGCTTTGAAGCTTACACTAAGACTCTAATCCCTAAGAGCTTTATCATTGATTGAAACGGTTCAACTACAGTTTGAAATAGAGTTAAAGTTCTACAGATCTACCACCTCTTACGATACCCAAAGGTTATAATAAGTGTCTATAACCTAGAGATTTGAACCTCACTCTAAGAATATAATCCCAGGAGATTTATCATTGATTGTAATGGTTAAACTATGGTTTCAAATAGAGTTAAAGTTCTAAAGATCTATCACCTCTTAGCCTACACCAAGGTTATAATAAGTATTTATAACTTATTGATTGTAATGGTACTCTAAGACTCCATTGCCCAAGAGCTTTATCATTGATTGTAATGGTTCAACTACGATTTGAAATAGAGTTAAAGTTCTAAAGATCTATCCCTCTAAGGAGACCTGAAGGTTATAATAAGTGTCTATAACTTAGAGCTTTGAACTTTACTCTAAGACTCTAATCCCCAAGAGCTATATTATTGATCGTAACGGTTCAACTACACTATGAAATATTGTTAAAGTTATAAAGATTTACCACCTCTTAGGATACCTAAACGTTATAATAAGTGTCTATAACTTAGAGATTTGACCCTTACACAAAGAATCTAATCCCCAAGAGCTTTATCATTGATTGTAACGGTTCCACTACGGTTTGAAATAGAGTTCAAGTTCTAAAGATCTATCACCTCTTAGCATACCCAAAGGTTATAATAAGTATCTATAACTTAGTGCTTTGAACATTACTCTAAGACTACAATGCCCAAGAGCTTTATCATTGATTGTAATGATTCAATTACGGTTTGAAATAGAGTTAAAGCTATAAAGATCTATCACCTCAAAGGATACCCATAGGTTATAATAAGTATCTATAACTTAGAGCTTTGAACGTCACTCTAAGACTCCAATGCCCAAGAGCTTAATCATTGATTGTAACGATTCAACTATGATTTGAAATAGAGTAAAAGTTCTAAAGATCTACCATCTCTTAGGGTACTCAAAGGTTATAATAAGTGTCTATAACCTAGACCTTTGAACCATACATTAAGACTTCAAATCTCCGAGAGCTTTATGTTTGATTGTAACGATCCAACTATGGTTTGAAATAGTGGTAAAGTTCAAAAGATATACCACCTTTTTGGACGCCCAAAGGTTATAATAAGTATCTATAACTTAGAGCTTTGAACCTTACTCTAAGACTCTAATCCCTAAGAGTTTTATCATTGATTGTAAATATTCAACTACGGTTTAAAATACAGTTAAAGTTCGAAAGATCTACCACCTCTTAGGATATCCAAAGGTTATAATAAGTGTCTATAACTTAGAGCTTTGAACATTATTATAAGACTCCAATGCCCAAGAGCTTTATCATTGATTGTAACGGTTCAAGTACGGTTTGAAATAGAGTTAAAGTTCTGAAGAAAAGGATACACAAACGTTATAATAAATGTCTATAACTTAGAACTTTGAACCTTACTCTATCATTGATTGTAACGGTTCAACTGTGGTTTGAAATAGTGTTAAAGTTCTAAAGATATACCACCTCTTAGGATACCCAAAGGTTATAATAAGTATCTTTAACTTAGAGCTTTGAATCTTACTCTAAGAATATAATCCCTAAGAGCTTTATCATTGATTGTAACGGTTCAACTATGGTTTAAAATACAATTAAAGTTCGAATGACCTATCACCTCTTAGGATACGCCAAGGGTCATAATTAGTATCTATAACTCAAAGCTTTGAACCTTACTCTAAGAGTCTAATCCCCAAGAGCTATATGAGTTTGAAACAGAGTTAATGTTCTAAAGATCTACCACCTCTTAGGATACCCATAGGTTATAATGAGTGTCTATAACTTGGAGCTTTGAACCTTACTCTAAGACTCTAATCCCCAAGCGCTTTATCATTGATTCTAACGGTTCAACTACGGTTTGAAATAGGGTTAAAGTTTTAATGATGTACCAAATCTTAGGTACCCAATGTTTATAATTAGTATCTATAACTTTGAGCTTTGAACCTTACTCTATGACTCTAATCCCCAGAGCTTTATCATTGATTGTAATAGTTCAAGTACAATTTGAAATAGAGTTAAAGTTCTAAAGATATACCACCTCTTAGGATACCCAAAGGTTATAATAAGTCTATAACTTAGAGCTTTGAATGTTACTCTAAGACTCCGATGCCCAAGAGCTTTATCATAGATTGTAGCGGGTCAACTACGATTTGAAATAGAGTTAAAGTTCTAAAGATCTACTAGCTCTTAGGATACCCAATGGTTATAATAACTATCTAGAACTTAGAGCTTTGAACCTTACTATGAAACTACAGTCCCCAAGAGTGTTATCATTTATTGTAATGGTTCAACTACAGTTTGAAATAGAGTTAAAGTTCTCAAGATCTACCACCTCTTAAGATTCCCAATGGTTATAATAAGTGTCTATAACTTAGAGCTTTGAACCTTACACTAAGAATCTAATCCCCATGAGCTTTATCATTGTTTGTAGCGGTTCAACTACTGTTGGAAATATCCACTTAAAGTTCACATCAAATTTTTTGCGCTATTGCCGAGGATTTAGATCATTGCTCTTTATTTATATCTTTTGTTATCAAATCTCTTAATATTCATTGTTGAATTCTTTTTAATCCTTTGATTTCAGGGACTAGTATATGCCCAGAACTACTCGCAGGCAACTGCTTCAATTAGACCCTGAAATCGATTGAACTTTCAAAAGAAGAGTGCGAGAATATAAAAATAGGACACCTCTAACTGAAGGAACAAATAGCACTCAATCAACAAAAATCGAACTGAATTATGATTCAGGAGTAGAGATGATGGCTTGACAATAACAACAACCTCAACCACCATTCCCCTCGCTGGAAGAACTCTATACCCCCACTATAGATGGGTTAGAGTATGTTATTTTGTAGCCTGCTATTCAAGCTAACAATTTTGAGTTGAAATCCTCATTGATGTCCACGATCCAACAAAACTAATTTGGAGGAACTCCAGATGAGGATCCAAATCAACATCACAAAGACTTTTTACAAATATGCGAGACAACTGAATGGAGTTTCACCGGAAGCATTGAGATTAAGAGTTTTTTCTTTTTCGCTAAGAGGCAAAGCCAAGTAAGAGCATTGGTAAAAGCTTTCTTGTCAGAATATTTTCCTCCAAGTAAGACAATTAAGATCAAGAACCAAGTCATCGGATTTGTTCAAAAAGATCAAGAAACACTATATGAAGCTTGGCAAAGGTTTAAGACATTGCTAATATCGTGCCCCCATCACGATTTGAGCAAATGAATTTTAGTCCAATCCTTCCACAATGGACTTAATTTTTCTTCCAAGATGACACTCGACAATGTTGCTGATGGTGTGTTTATAAAGAAAAATGTAGATGATACCAACTTATAGAAGAAATAGCAAGGAACCAACATTTCTTAGATCACGCAAGGTCCAACGAGCCAATTACTTTCACTCAGACACGACTGGATGGTGAAGATTTCTCTTCTAAGGTAGAATATATTATTCAAAAGGCAATCAGTAGGCCTGGACTCAATGAAGCTACCCCTACTGTTAATATGATAACCAGATGTTGTGAAATATATGTTTCATCCGATCATATTTCTATACACTGTGAACTACTGAAGCAACAAGGAAATCAACATCAAGAAAACATGATAGTTCCATATCTTTCTAATAATGATCAGTACTCCAACACTTTTAATCCTGGATGGAAAAATAACCCGAAGTTTTCATATAGAGATAACCATCAGCAAGCTCAAGTTCCTGCCTGGCAAAATTGATTCAATCAAAGAATACAATCACAAAACTCTTCGCCTGATCAGGAACCATCTTCTACGAGTAAGCTTGAATCAATGATGGAAAAGTACATGTCAAAATAAGAAACCCTGATGCAAAAGATGTTTGAGAAAATCGAAAGCCTCTCCATTCATAACAATATGTTGGAAACACAGATAGCTCAATAGGCAGCATCATCTTCAAGACAAGCAGAAATTCTACCTGGACAACCAGAGAAGAACCCGAAAGAACAAGTTCAAGCTGTAACCTTGAGAAGTCGAAAAATAATTGAAAATACCAAGAGAACAAGATTAGAAGTCGCGACACCAGAAAACACGGAAGCTTCAGAACGAGATAAAGTAGCTCAACCAAAGGCTAAGCTAAAGGAGCATAATGAAGCCAAGCGATAGACTTCAGAAGGATCTCCTGGCTATTCTACTCGAGTGCCATTCCGTAAAGCTCTCGAGAAATCCAGACAAGATCAATAGTTCAGCAAGTTCGTTGAAATCCTAAAGAAGCTTTATATTAATGTACCCTTCGTTGAAGCCACACAAGAGATGCCTGCCTATGCAAAATTCCTCAAAGATATCTTA
Source organism: Pontederia crassipes (assembly GCA_030549335.1). NCBI lineage: Eukaryota > Viridiplantae > Streptophyta > Magnoliopsida > Commelinales > Pontederiaceae > Pontederia > Pontederia crassipes. The sequence goes on along the minus strand of JAUKPH010000020.1, from coordinate 8,398,407 downwards.
TCAAAGAAAAGAAGGATACAAGAAAATAAAACAGTTGCACTAACTGCTGAAGTCAGTGCCGTAATTCAAAATAAACTACCTCCGAAACTTGAGGACCCTGGGAGTTTCTCTATACCATGTGAAATTGGAAATAGAAGGATAGAGAGGGCTTTATGCGATTTAGGTGCTTCTGTAAGTGTCATTCCTCTTCCATTATGTAGGAAACTTGAAATGGGAGATATTAAGCCCACTAATATGTCTCTCCAATTATGTTTCTCTATAACATGTGAAATTGGAAACAAAAGGATGCAAAGGGCTTTAGGCGATTTAGGTGCTTCTGTAAGTGTGATGCGTAAAATAATGTAGCAAAATAAAATCGCTAGCAAGTGCACTAGTCGCTCAAGTAATATAGATAATAGGAGTAAGAGTGTTGAACCCACGAGGAATATTATTAATTCATTATCTGAATTTATAAATTAATAAGTGAGGAAAAACATGGATTTTGAAAATGGGTTTTGTGACTATAAAATAAAATAAAGAAAATAAGATAAAGATAATATAATGGTGTTGAAGTTAGGCCTTAGAATGAAAATAGATGAGGATAAATATTTGAACCATAAAAGATAAATTTAATCTTTAAAGATGGATTAGAGTCTCCCTAAAGTAATCTAACATGATTAACTTGCAATCTCCACAACTGACATCCCTCAACTTAAACATGTAGAACTATCATAATTTAATAAGAATTGAAGTCTCCACAATTGGCATCCCATCAAATCATCTTAAAATTAAAATGCATTAAATTGGATTCCCTATACTATCAATCACTCCACAAACTGGTATAGATTAATAGACCACACAAATTTGATTCTCCACACACTAGTTATCAAATTTATGTCAATTATTAATTTCAAATAAAATCAATTAAAATTAGTATAATGAATTCTGAAATTAAACACTCCACAAATTGGTATAGCCTAATTTAGAAATTCAATTAACTAACATAAAACCATTAAGCACAATTAATAATTGATCAGAAAAGATTAAAATAATTAAAATAGGGTCCAAACATTTCCCTTCAATTAATAATCTCCTAAAATAAAAGATATGAAAACATGGAGTTCGTCCTAGAAATATTGGAGAGATAATAAAATTCAAATGATAAAAATTGAAAGAATTACACCCAAATAGATAAATGTCGAAGCTTCGGATCACGGGCAGATAATTAGGCAGCCTCTCGGACTTGATCAGAATCACGATCAACCTCTAGCCGTCGCACCTCTCTCCTCTTGGTCGAAGCCTGCAGAGCTGCGACTCGCCGTAGAAGAAAATCAAACTTCAAAGCACCAGTGGGGATGATGGCTTCCTCCTCTATTTATAGGTGCTGACGGACTTCAATTTGATCACGGTCGTGAACATCGTGCGGCCAACTTTAAATTCGGCTAGAGATAAAACTTGATTAATGATAAAAAGTTATCAGTTTTGCACCCGGTGATAAACTTGCTCAATGATAAACTTTGTGGCCAACGATCTTGGCCAGTAAGGATAAAACTTTGGATTTTGTGGCCGATAAGCTTGATCGATGATGCTTTGCCCAAGATGGAGTTCACGGCCGATACACCTTGGTTAATGATAAACTTTTGTACCCAAAGATATCAGCCGGTAAGGATAAAACTCTTGGATTTTTGCGGCCGATAAACTTGATTGATATGATGTTTTGCCCCACTTGGAGTTCTCGGCCGATAATCTTCATGGGATTTTTGCGGCCAATATTCACTTTGCATATAAATTATGGTCCATACGTCCGTACTTTACTTAACTTGATAAAATATAGTCCTTAGATAATCGTGTACTCGACTTTTCTAGCAAAATAGTTATCAAAGTTTAACTAATCCTTCAAAGTGTTATATTTTGCATGCATCAAACTGTCATTCCTCTTTCAAACCGTGGTTGAACCACTACAATTAATGATAAAGCTCTTGGGGATTAGATTCTTTGAGTAAGGCTGAAAGTTTTAAGTTATAGACACTTATTATAACATTTGAGTATCCTAAGAGGTGGTAGATCTTTAAAAATTTAATTCTATTTCAAACCGTAGTTGAACCGTTACAATCAATGATAAAGCTCTTAGGGATTGCACTCTTATAGTAAGGTTTAAAGCTCTAAGTTATAGATACTCATTATAACCTTTGGGTAGTCTAAGGTTTCAAATCGTAGTTGAACCATTACAATCAATGATAAAGCTCTTGGGGATTAGAGTCTTAGAGAAACGTTTGAAGTTCTAAGTAATAGAAACTTATTGTAACCTTTGGGTAACCTAAGAGGTGGTAGATCTTTAGAACTTCAACTCTATTTCTGACCGTAGTTGAACCATTACAATAAATGATAAAGCTCTTTATGATTCGATTATTATAGTGAGGTTCAAAGTTTTAAGTTATAGATACTCATTATAACCTTTAGGAATCTTAATGGGTGATAGATCTTCAAAATTTTAACTCTATTTCAAACCGTACTTCAACCATTACAATCAGTGATAAAGCTCTTGGGTATTGGAATCCTAGAGTAAGGTTCAAAGCACTAAGTTATAGATACTTATTGTAACCTTTGCGTGTCCTAACACGTGATAGATCTTGAGAACTTTAACTCTGTTCAAACCATAGTTCAATTGTTACAAGCAATGATAAAGCTCTTGGGCATTGGAATCTTAGAGTAAACTTCAAAGCTCTAAGTTATAGAAACTTATTATAACCCATGGGTATGCTAAGAAGTTATAGATCTTTAGAACTTTAACTCTATTTCAAATCGTAGTTCAACTATTACATTCAATGATAAAGCTCTTAGGGATTAGAGTCTTTGAGTAAGGTTCAAAGCTCTAAGTTATAGACGCTTATTATAACCTTTGGGTATCCTAAGAGGTGGTAGATCTTTAGAACTTTAACTCTATTTCAAACCGTAGTTGAACCGTTACAATGAATGATAAAGCTCTTGGGGAATAGAGTCATAGAATAAGGTTCAAAGTTTTACGTTATAGATACTCATTATAACTTTGTGTATCTTAAGGGTGATAGATCTTTACAATTTTAACTCTATTTCAAATCGTAGTTGAACTGTTACAATCAATAATAAAGCTCTTGGGTATTGGAAACTTAGAGTAAGGCTCAAAGCACTTAGTTATAGATGCTTATTGTAACCTTTGGGTATCCTAAGAAGTGGTAGATCATTAGAACTTTAACTCTATTTCAAACTGTAGTTTAACAATTACAATCAATGATAAAGCTCTTGAGCATTGGAGTCATAGAGTAACGTTCAAAACTCTAAGTTATAGATACTTATTTTAACCCATGGGTATCCTAAGAGGTGATAGATCTTTAGAACTTTAACTCTATTTCAAATCATAGTTGCACCATTACAGTCAATGATAAAGCTCTTTGGCATTGGAGTCTTAGAGTAACGTTCAATGATCTAAGTTATACATACTTATAATAACCTTTGGTATCCTAAGAGGTGGTAGATCTTTGGAACTTCAACTCTATTTCAAACCATAGTTGAACTATTACAATCAATGATAAAGCACTCGGGGATTAGAGTCCTAGAGTAAGGTTTAAAGCTGTAGGTTATAGACACTTATTGCAACCTTTTGGTACTCTAATAAGTGGTAGATCTTTAGATCTTTAACTGTGTTTCAAACCATAGTTGAACTCCAACAATTAATGATAAAGCTTTTGGGGATTAGATTCTTAGTATAACATTCAAAGCTCTTAGTTATAGACACTTATTATAACCTTTGAGTATCCTAAGAGGTGGTAGATCTTTAGAATTTTCACTCTATATCAACCGTAGTTGAACCGTTACAATCAATGATAAAGCTATTGAGGATTAGACTCTGAGAGTAAGGTTCAAAGCTCTATGTCATAGATATTGATTCTAACCTTTGGGTATCCTAAGAGATGATAGATCTTTAGAACTTTAACTCTATTTCAAAGCATAGTTGAACCATTACAATCAATGATAAAGCTCTTGGGCATTGGAGTCATAAAGTAACGTTCAAATATCTAAGTTATAGATACTTATAATAACCTTTGGGTATCCTAAGAGGTGATAGATCATTAGAACTTCAACTTTATTTCAAACCATAGTTAAACTATTACAATCAATGATAAAGCACTTGGGGATTAGAGTCTTAGAGTAAGGTTCATAGATCTAAGTTATATACACTTATTATAGATTTTTATAACATTAACTCTATTTCAAACCGTTGTTAAACCGTTACAATCATTGATAAAGCTCTTGGGGATGAGACTATTAGAGTAACATTCAAAGATCTATCGTATAGATAGTAATTATAAATTTTAGGTATCCTAAGAGGTGGTAGATATATAGAATTTTCACTCTATTTCAAACCGTAGTTCAACCGTTACGATCAATAGTAATGCTCTTGAGGATTAGACTCATAGAGTAAGGGTCAAAGCTCTATGTTATAGATACTTATTATAACCTTTGGGTATCCTAAGAGGTGGTAGATCTTTAAAACTTTAACTCTATTTCAAACTGTTGTTGAAACATTACAATCAATGATAAAGATCTTGGGGATTAAAGTAATGTTCAAAGCTCTAAATTATATACATTTAGTATAACCTTTGGGTATCCTAAGAGTTGATAGGTCCTTAGAACTTTAACTCTATTTTAAACCGTTCTTGATCCGATACAATCAATGATAAAGCTTTTGCTGATTAGACTATTAGAGTAGGATTAAGAGCTCTATGATATAGATACTTATTATAATCTTTGGGTATCCTAAGAGGGATAGATCTTTAGAACTTTTACTCTATTTAAAACTGTAGTTAAACTGTTACAATCAATGATAAAGCACTTGCGGATTGGAGTCTCGGAGTAGGGTTCAAAGCTCTTAGTTCTAGATACTTATTATAACCTTTGGGTATCCTAAGAGGTGGTAGATCTTTAGAACTGTAATTTTTTTTCAATTCGTAGTTGAACAGTTAGAATCAATGATAAAGCTCTTGGGGAATAGAGACTTATAGTAACGTTTGAAGCTCTAAGTTATAGATACTTATTGCAAACTTTGGGTATCTTAAGAGGTAGTAGATCTTTAGAACTTCAACTCTATTTCAGACCGTAGTTGAACCATTACAATAAATGATAAAGCTCTTTATGATTCGATTATTATAGTGAGGTTCAAAGTTTTAAGTTATAGATACTCATTATAACCTTTAGGAATCTTAATGGGTGATAGATCTTCAAAATTTTAACTCTATTTCAAACCGTACTTCAACCATTACAATCAGTGATAAAGCTCTTGGGTATTGGAATCCTAGAGTAAGGTTCAAAGCACTAAGTTATAGATACTTGTTGTAACCTTTGCGTGTCCTAACACGTGATAGATCTTGAGAACTTTAACTCTGTTCAAACCATAGTTCAATTGTTACAAGCAATGATAAAGCTCTTGGGCATTGGAATCTTAGAGTAAACTTCAAAGCTCTAAGTTATAGAAACTTATTATAACCCATGGGTATGCTAAGAAGTTATAGATCTTTAGAACTTTAACTCTATTTCAAATCGTAGTTTAACTATTACATTCAATGATAAAGCTCTTAGGGATTAGAGTCTTTGAGTAAGGTTCAAAGCTCTAAGTTATAGACGCTTATTATAAACTTTGGGTATCCTAAGAGGTGGTAGATCTTTAGAACTTTAACTCTATTTCAAACCGTAGTTGAACCATTACAATCAATAATAAAGCTCTTGGGGAATAGAGTAATAGAGTAAGGTTCAAAGTTTTACGTTATAGATACTCATTATAACTTTGTGTATCTTAAGGGTGATAGATCTTTACAATTTTAACTCTATTTCAAATCGTAGTTGAACTGTTACAATCAATAATAAAGCTCTTGGTATTGGAAACTTAGAGTAAGGTTCAAAGCACTTAGTTATAGATGCTTATTGTAACCTTTGGGTATCCTAAGAAGTGGTAGATCATTAGAACTTTAACTCTATTTCGAACTGTAGTTTAACAATTACAATCAATGGTAAAGCTCTTGAGCATTGGAGTCATAGAGTAACGTTCAAAACTCTAAGTTATAGATACTTATTTTAACCCATGGGTATCCTAAGATGTGATAGATCTTTAGAACTTTAACTCTATTTCATATCATAGTTGCACCATTACAGTCAATGATAAAGCTCTTTGGCATTGGAGTCTTAGAGTAACGTTCAAAGATCTAAGTTATACATACTTATAATAACCTTTGGTATCCTAAGAGGTGGTAGATCTTTGGAACTTCAACTCTATTTCAAACCATAGTTGAACTGTTACAATCAATGATAAAGCACTCAGGGATTAGAGTCCTAAAGTAAGGTTTAAAGCTATAGGTTATAGACAGTTATTGCAACCTTTTGGTACTCTAATAAGTGGTAGATCTTTAGATCTTTAACTGTGTTTCAAACCGTAGTTGAACTCCAACAATTAATGATAAAGCTTTTGGGGATTAGATTCTTAGTATAACGTTCAAAGCTCTTAGTTATAGACACTTATTATAAGCTTTGAGTATCCTAAGAGGTGGTAGATCTTTAGAATTTTAACTCTATATCAACCGTAGTTGAACCGTTACAATCAGTGATAAAGCTATTGAGGATTAGACTCTGAGAGTAAGGTTCAAAGCTCTATGTCATAGATATTGATTCTAACCTTTGGGTATCCTAAGAGATGATAGATCTTTAGAACTTTAACTCTATTTCAAAGCATAGTTGAACCATTACAATCAATGATAAAGCTCTTGGGCATTGGAGTCATAAAGTAACGTTCAAATATCTAAGTTATAGATACTTATAATAACCTTTGGGTATCCTAAGAGGTGATAGATCATTAGAACTTCAACTTTATTTCAAACCATAGTTAAACTATTACAATCAATGATAAAGCACTTGGGGATTAGAGTCTTAGAGTAAGGTTCATAGATCTAAGTTATATACACTTATTATAGATTTTTATAACATTAACTCTATTTCAAACCGTTGTTAAACCGTTACAATCATTGATAAAGCTCTTGGGGATGAGACTATTAGAGTAACATTCAAAGATCTATCGTATAGATAGTAATTATAAATTTTAGGTATCCAAAGAGGTGGTAGATATATAGAATTTTCACTCTATTTCAAACCGTAGTTCAACCGTTACGATCAATAGTAATGCTCTTGAGGATTAGACTCATAGAGTAAGGGTCAAAGCTCTATGTTATAGATACTTATTATAACCTTTGGGTATCCTAAGAGGTGGTAGATCTTTAAAACTTTAACTCTATTTCAAACTGTTGTTGAAACATTACAATCAATGATAAAGATCTTGGGGATTAGAGTAACGTTCAAAGCTCTAAATTATATACATTTAGTATAACCTTTGGGTATCCTAAGAGTTGATAGGTCCTTAGAACTTTAACTCTATTTCAAACCGTTCTTGATCCGATACAATCAATGATAAAGCTTTTGCTGATTAGACTATTAGAGTAGGATTAAGAGCTCTAAGATATAGATACTTATTATAATCTTTGGGTATCCTAAGAGGGATAGATCTTTAGAACTTTTACTCTATTTAAAACTGTAGTTGAACTGTTACAATCAATGATAAAGCACTTGCGGATTGGAGTCTCGGAGTAGGGTTCAAAGCTCTTAGTTCTAGATACTTATTATAACCTTTGGGTATCCTAAGAGGTGGTAGATCTTTAGAACTGTAATTTTTTTCAATTCGTAGTTGAACAGTTAGAATCAATGATAAAGCTCTTGGGGAATAGAGACTTATAGTAACGTTTGAAACTCTAAGTTATAGATACGTATTGCAAACTTTGGGTATCTTAAGAGGTAGTAGATCTTTAGAACTTCAACTCTATTTCAGACCGTAGTTGAACCATTACAATAAATGATAAAGCTCTTTATGATTCGATTATTATAGTGAGGTTCAAAGTTTTAAGTTATAGATACTTATTATAACCTTTGGGTATCATAAGGTGTGATAGATCATTAGAATTTTAACTCTATTTCAAATCATAAACCTCTTGGGTTTTGGAATCTTTGATTAAGGTTTAAAGTACTAAGTTATAGATACTTATTGAAACCTTTGGGTATCCTAAGAGGAGGTAGATCTTTAGAACTTTAACTCTCTTTCAAATCGTAGTTGAACGGTTACAGTCAATGATGAAGCTCTTGGGCAATGGAGTCTTAGAGTAACTGTAACATCCTTGTACTTGCGTAGGATATTATCCGCTTTGGGCCTCCGCCCGCACGGTTTTCCCAAAACACGTCCTACCAAGTTAAGGTCATATTCTCATATATACCTAGCATCTCTCCAGTGACTTATGCATGTGGGACTAATCCAAGGCATGCCTCATGCATCCTTCCCCCCTTAGGGGACTCAATGTCCTCGTTGAGTGATCACACCCCACCATGCACAGAGGCTTACGCGGAGTGTCTCTGATACTATACAAATGTAATTACATAAGTTTATTGGAAATAAATTGTAAAATTTGTAAATATTATAATATATATGTTTAAATAGGATTAAGTAAGCTTAATTAGGATTAAAACACTTAGTTATGACCAAAAAATGTGATTGGCCATCACTTAAGTTCTAAGCAGCTGAAGTAGACAGGTGAACAGCTGCTTAGATGGATATTTTTTCAAACTGCCATATGACGTCCGAAAATTCTGAAAAAATATACAAACAACTTAACTCTATCCTTAGACGGACCAAAAATTTCCAGAGGAAGAACTCGAGCGAAACGACCTGGGGCAAATTGACAACATAGGCTGTTCAAGATGAGGTTTCGATCCGAAAATTATTCTTTTGATTGAGAGGATCTTTCCTTCATGATTGCCGCACCATAAATTATAAAATTTTGTATGGTTAATTCATCGAAGTTGGTTTTCCATGACCTCTGGAATCACCTAAAAAGGAGTTTTATAGAGGAAGTTATGTACTTAACTTCATTGGTCACTCATCCTGTCCCGAGTCTGATACAGGTTCAACTTGTGAATTAGGGCACGGTTCGAATATAGTGAATTAGGATTTGGAATTTGGATATGATTAATCATCCTATTTGGACTTGCATTTTGGGAGAAATGAATTTTTCGTTTCATAGTGATGCTTCTGTGAGATTCCAGGAGATGGACAGATCACGACCCTAATTAACTATTTTTGTTATAAGGTCAAACAAGGAGTTAAATTCTACAATTTTTATGCCTAAACACTACTGAAGTCTAGATTCTAGAAAAAATAGGATCTCGTCAAATGGATAAAAATTGTTAAAGATATAAATTAATCATTCGATGACACAGTCTGCCAGGACACAAACTCTAGGTCAAATTTCTTAGGATGTTTTGAATTACTCACTTGGACTTAGTTAATGATATATGGGGATTGAAAACCTTAGTTAGTCTAGTTTCTAATTTATCCAGAGTCATAAGATTTTCCTTTGTGCTAAGAAGTTATGAATTATTCATTGGCAAGTACTCAGTCTGAAATCCTAAGACAGCACCTAGTTAAACTTTGGAAAATTGAATAGGTGGGAGTGTGAAGTAGCATACGAACATAAATACCTGAAATTACACATTATTATTAGAACGAATTATATGCATTTTAAGGTGAATAAGTGTTCATGCATGAGCATGCATTTCATATTGTTATTATTAGTAATTGGAAAATAAAATAGCATCATTGCTTGTAGGAAACCAACAAGCTATAAGTGAAAGGAGGAAAATCTAGTGAACCTCTTTGAAAACATAAAGCACAAGGTGAGTAGGTAAATTTACAACATAGCAAAATGTTATATGTTAGTTCTCTTATTTATGGTATTACCTCAAGAAAAGATTATTATTGTTATTATTGAAACATATCTTGAGCTATGAAAAGTATTTATGATATGTTTTAAGGATTTCATATGAGATGGAGTAACATCTTATACAAAAATGTATTCAGGGAACAATGCTTGTTAGGTGAAAATAAGTTTTACTTGATAATGATATGAGATTATGACATGTGTATTTTAATATTTTTAAACTCCTTGTGTTCATTAGCCATGCTATTTGAAAAAGGTCTTTGGGACCGCATTCGATATACATGAAGCTTTTGGGGCGCATATCGGGTGTCTTTGCCCTTTGGGGGCTGCTCTGCATGCACGTATTAACCCGTGATATGCTCTGTGTATCTGAGAATCATGATTGGGTGGCACACAATCATGATTGGGATATATATTGACCCATGATTTGCTCTGCGTATTTGAGACTCTTTGATTGTCAAGATCTGCTTAACTATATGACACAATCATGGAGGGATACATATTGACCCATGATTTGCTCTGCGTATCTGATACTCTTGATTATGAAGCTCTACTTAACTGTATGACACAAGATCATAGAGGGATACGTATTGACCCATGATGAGTATGTGCAATGATACATGTGTGGAGTTTAAGATTGAATATGATGTAAATAATTTTTATTTATGTAAAAGTTCATATGATTTGGAAACTTATGTGATATGAGTTATGCTTTAAATGTTTTCTCACATGGAAAACCTGATTATTTAAATGTTATATGTATTTGTATTATTCCCCTATGTTGTACATTTATTCCACTCACTGAGCAAACGATTGTTGCTCACATTACCGTTGTTGATTTTTTTTCCAGATGATTCTAAGTTCTCGAGTTGAGTTGACTCGAAGCTTGGTTTGATGCATATAGAAGAGGTCGAACCTTCAGAGCATTGATATTTTTCTTTCACTTTTATTTTTCCCTTCACTTTTGTTTTTGAGATATGCATATAACAGATAATCCTAGATGTTGTAATTAAGTTGGTGAGAAAACTTTTTGTAAGGTTGTATAAAACTTTATCCTGTGGGGTGTTATATGTGAGGTGATTAGTGAAAAAAAATTATAACGATAATATGTGAATGATATATCTTATAACTATTTAATTGACCTTGATGAAAATATATGTATCTTTTGTGTGTATTGACAAATGACATACGATAATTAAGGGAGGAGATTTTGTCCATTTTATTTTTAGAATTGCTAAATAAGATTAAATTGGATAATAATTATGATTAGAACTTAGTCACGGAGTGGGGTGTGACCGTAAGGTTCAAAGCTCTAAGTTATAGATACTTATTATAACCCATGGGTATGCTAAGAGGTGATAGATCTTTAGAACTTTAACTCTATTTCAAATCGTACTTTAACTGTTACATTCAATGATAAATCTCTTGGGATTCGAGTCTTTTAGTAATGTTTGCATATCCTAAGAGGTGGTAGATCTTTAGAACTTTAACTCTTTGAAATCGTAGTTGAACCATTACAATCATTGATAAAGTTCTTGGGCATCTGAGTCTTAGAGTAACGTTCAAAGCTCTAAGTTATAGATACTTATTTTAACCTTTGGGTATGCTAAGAGGTGATACATCTTTAGAACATTAACTCTATTTCAAACCGTAGTTGAAGCATTACAATGAATGATAAATCTCTTGGGGATTAGATTCATAGAGTGAGGTTCAAATCTCTAAGTTATAGAGACTTATTATAACTTTTGGGAATCCTAAGAGGTGGTAGATCATTAGAACCTTAACTCTATTACAAACTGTAGTTGAACCGTTATAATCAATGATAAAGCTCTTGAGGATTAGTGTCATAGAGAATGGTTCAAAGCTCTAAATTATAGATACTAATTATAAACTTTGGATATCCTAAGAGGTGGTAGATCTTTAGAACTTCAAATCTATTTCAAATCATAGTTGAACTGTTACAATCAATGATAAAGCTCTTGGGGATTAGAGTCCTAGAGTAAGGTTCAAAGTTGTAAGTTATAGGCACTTATTGCAACCCTTTGGTACCCTAATAGAGGGTAGATCTTTAGAACTTTAACTTTATTTCAAACCGTAGTTGAACCGCTACAATCAATGATAAAGCTGTTGGGGATTAGATTCTTAGTGTAAGGTTGAAAGCTCTGAGTTATAGACACTTATTATAACCTTTGAGTATCCTAAGAGGTGGTAAATCTTTAGAATTTTAACTCTATTTCAAACAGTAGTTGAACCGTTACAATCAATGATAAAGCTATTGAGGATTAGACTCTTAGAGTAAGGCTCAACGCTCTATGTCATAGATACTGATTATAACCTTTGGGTATCCTAAGAGGTGATAGATCTTTAGAACTTTGACTCAATTTCAAACCATAGTTCAACCATTACAATCAATGATAAAGCTCTTGGGCGTTGGAGTCTTACAGTAACGTTCAAATATCTAAGTTATAGATACTTATAATAACCTTTGGGTATCCTAAGAGGTGGTAGATCTTTAGAACTTCAACTCTATTTCAAACCATAGTTGAAGCGTTACAATCAATGATAAAACTCTTGGGGATTAAAGTCTTAGAGTAAGGTTCATATCTCTAAGTTATAGACACTTATTATAGATCTTTATAACATTAACTCTATTTCAAACCGTTGTTAAACCCTTAGAATCAATGATAAAGCTCTTGGGGATGAAACTATTAGAGTAACATTCAAAGCTCTAACTTATAGATACTAATTATAAACTTTGGGTATCCTAAGAGTTGGTAGATCTTTAGAATTTTAACTCTATTTCAAACCGTGGTTGAACTTTTACGATTAATAGTAAAGCTCTTGAGGATTAGACTCTTAGAATAAGGTCAAAGCTCTATGTTATAGATACTTATTATAGCATTTGGGTATCATAAGAGGCGATAGATCTTTAGAACTTTAACTCCATTTCAAATGGTAGTTGAACTGTTACAATCAATGATAATGCACTTGGCCATTGGAGTCTTTGAGTAACGTAGTCTCTAAGTTATAGATATTTATTGTACCCTTTGGGTATCCTAAGAGGTGGTAGATCTTTTGAACTTTAACTCTATTTCAAACCATAGTTGAACCGTTACAATCAATGAAAAAGCTCTTGGGAGAGTCTTAGAGTAAGTTTCAAAGCTCTATGTTATACATAATATAAGCATTGGGAATCCTAAAAGGTGATGGATCTTTAGAACTTTAATTCTATTTCAAACCGTAATTGAACTGTTGCAATCAATAATGAAGCTCTTGGGGATTAGATTCTTAGGGCAAGGGTTCAAAGTTGTAAGTTATAGACACTTGTTATAACCTTTGGATATCCTAAGACTTGATAGGTACATAGAACTTTAACTCTATTTCAAAACGTAGATGATCTGAAACATCATTGATAGAGCTCTTAGAGATTAGAGTCATAGTGTAAGGTTCAAAGCTCTAAGTTTGATATAGGTATAATAACCTTTGTGTATCCTTAGAGGTGTTAGATCTTTAGAACTTTACCTCTATTTCAAACCATAGTTGAATCGTTACAATCAAAGATAATGATCTGGGGGATTGGACTCTTAGAGTAAGTTTCAAATCACTAAGTTGTGGATACTTATTATAACTTTGGGTATGCTAAGAGGTGATAGATCTTTAGAACCTCAACTATATATACAAACTATAGTTGAACTGTTACAATCAATGATAAAACTCTCAGGGACAAGACTCTTCGAGTAAGGTTCAAAGCTCTAAGTTCAAATCTCTAAGTTGTAGATACTTATTATAACTTTGGGTATCCTAAGAGGTGATAGATCTTTAGAACTTTAACTATATATTCAAACTAAGGTTGAACTGTTATAATTAATTATAAAGCTCTTGGGGACAAGACTCTTAGAATAAGGTTCAAAGCTCTAAGTTATAGACACTTATTATAACCTTTGGTATCCTAAGAGGTGGTAGATCTTTAGAACTTTAACTCTATTTCAAACTGTAGTTGAAACAGTACAATCAATGATAAAGATCTTGGGGATTAGAGTCATAGAGTAAGGTTCGAAGCTCTAAGTTATATATACTTAGTATTGTAGGATCCCAGAGGGCACCAGGAGGGGGGGTGAATTGGTGTTTAACCGAAAATATCGATTTCACGAAATTCATCTCGGAAGCACAAAACCGATTCTTAAAACCTTTGCAATTTAGATTATAAACACAAAATTAAGAGGAGATAGAGTGAGAGAAATCAAACACAAATAGATGCGGTGGTTGTTGATGAGGTTCGGCCACACCTTGGTCTACGTCCCCGCTCTGACTTCTCGACCTCGAGATCGCCGGAGATTCCACTAATCCCTTCCTTTGTTCCAAATGGGGCAAAGAAGAAAGTCTTTTACAAAACCACATTTTTCTCCGCTTGGAGAGGCAAGGCAACCTCTCCTCCTAGGCAGCTAATCTTTTCTCTCGCTCAAGAGGTATGATTTGGAACCTCTTTTACACAGGAGCTCCCACAATCATTCTGAAAAATAGTTTCTCTCTTTTACAATAGAACACTCACAAGAAGAGAAGAGAGAAAGAAAGAAGGCTCTAAAATGATAACTTCAAGAGAAATGATCTCCCTTTGGTTACTTGAAGTTTTGCTTCAATGCTTGGATTGTTTGCTTTTGCTTCTGGCCTTGGCACTCCTTTTATAGGCTCTGGTATGTGGAAAATTCGTCCAGAATTAATTCCACATTTTTCTCTTCAAAATATAGCCTTTATTGTTCATTTCAGTAATGGACTGGTCGACCGTATTTATGGGTCGGTCGACCGGTCTATACGGCCGTTGGCTCATTTTCCTCATTTGCCACAGCTGATCGGTCGACCGCATTAGTGAACCAGTTGACCAATCTATATGACTGTTGCGCTCATTTTCTATATGATCTATATCGCAGTTTTGATTTCCTCCCATTCAGTTGATCGGTCGGCCGCTGCATCGACCGGTCTGTCGACCGATACAGTCTCATAGTTTTCATTTGAGCAGTTTATGCCTTGATCAGTCGACCGGATTGTCTCGACCGGCCTTCATAGCTTCAACCGGTAGGTTGACCACCCTACACTATTTTGAGCATAGCCTTCTGCACGGTTATCCAAATTAGATGATCTTGGAGTCTATGGAAAGCTAACAGAATTCTATACAATGTGGCATTGCACATTCTTCGAAAGCTAATGGGATCAGTGACAATTATTTAATCAAAGTGTAGTGCATAAAGTTATCTCTTTTTTTTAAACTTTTTAGCATTTTATCTTTAATCATTCGAGGTTTGTATCATCAAAATATTATTTAATATGTCATTAAAACATAGATCCAACAAGTATAACCTTTGGGTATCCTAAGAGTTGATAGGTCCTTAGAACTTTAACTCTATTTCAAACCGTTGTTGGACCGATACAATCAATGATAAAGCTCTTGGGGATTAGACTGTTAGAGTAGGATTAAGAACTCTAAGATATAGATACTTATTATAATCTTTGGATATCCTAAGAGGTGATAGATCTTTATAACTTTAACTCTATTTAAAACCATAGTTGAATTGTTAGAATCAATGATACAACACTTGCGGATTGGAGTCTTGGAGTAAGGTTCAAAACTCTTAGTTTTAGATACTTATTATAACCTTTGGGTATCCTAAGAGGTGGTAGATCTTTAGAACTTCAATTTTATTTCAATTCGTAGTTCAACAGCTACAATCAATGATAAAGCTCTTGGGGAATAGAGTCTTAGAGAAACGTTTGAAGCTCTAAGTTATAGATACTTACTGTAACCTTTGAGTATCTTAAGATGTGGTAGATCTTTAGAACTTTAACTCTATTTCAAACCGTAGTTGAACCGTTACAGTAAATGATAAAGCCCTTGGAGATTCAATTATTAGAGTGAGGTTCAAAGCTTTAAGTGATAGATACTCATTATAACCTTTGGGTATCATAAGGGGTGATAGATCTTTGGAGTTTTAACTCTATTTCAAATCATAAAGCCCTTAGGTTTTGGAATCTTAGATAAAGTTATAGATACTTATTGAAACCTTTCGGTATCCTAAGAGGAGGTAGATCTTTAGAACTTTAACTCTATTTCAAACCGTAGTTGAACGATTACAATCAATGATGAAGCTCTTGGGCAATGTAGTCTTAGAGTAATGTTCAAAGCTCTAAGTTATAGATACTTATTATAACCCATGGGTATGCTAAGAGGTGATACATGTTTAGAACTTTAACTCTATTTCAAACCGTAGTTTAACTGTTACATTCAATGATAAATCTCTTGGGGATTAGAGTCTTTGAGTAATGTTTAGATATCCTAAGAGGTGGTAGATCTTGAGAACTTTAACTCTATTTAAAATCATAGTTGAACCGTTGCAATCATTGATATAGTTCTTGGGCATCTGAGTCTTAGAGTAACGTTCAAAGCTCTAAGTTATAGATACTTATTTTAACCTTCGGGCATGCTAAGAGGTGATACATCTTTAGAACATTAACTCCCTTTCAAACCGTAGTTGAACCATTACAATCAATGATAAAGCACTTGGGGATTAGATTCTTAGAGTGAGGTTCAAATTTCTAAGTTATAGACACTTATTATAACCTTTGGGCATCCTAAGAGGTGGTAGATCATTAGAACCTTAACTCTATTACAAATTGTAGTTGTACCGTTACAATCAATGATAAAGCTCTTGGGGATTAGTGTCATAGAGAATGGTTCAAACCACTAAAATATAGATACTAATTATAAACTTTGGGTATCCTAAGAGGTGGTAAATCTTTAGAACTTTAACTTTGGGTCTGAGAGTAAGTTATAGACACTTATTATAGCATTTGGTTATCCAAAGAGGTGGTAGATCTTTAGTACTTTAACTCTATTTCAAACCGTAGTTGAACTATTACAATCAACGATATAGCTCTTGGGATTACCCTCTTAAAGTAAGGTTCAAAGCTCTAAGTTATAGATAGTTATAATAACCTTTGGGTGTCCTAAAGGATGATAGATCTTTAGAATTTTAACTATATTTCAAACCATAGTTGAACCGTTATAATCAATGTTAAAGCTCTTAGGTATTAAAATCTTAGAGTAAGGTTCAAACCTCTGAGTTATAGATACTAATTATGACATTTGGGTATCATAAGAGGTCGTAGGTCTTTTGAACTTTAACTGTATTTCAAACCGTTACAATAAATGATAAAACTCTTAGGGATTAGATTCTTAGAGTAAGCTTCAAAGCTCTAAGTTATAGATACTTATTGTTACCTGTGGGTCTCCTAAGAGACTGTATATCTTTAGAACTTTAACACTATTTAAAACCACAGGTGAACCGTTACAATCAATGATAAAGCTCTTGGGGATTTAATATCTTAGAGTAAGGTTCAAATGTCTAAGTTATAGACACTTATTATAACCTTTGTGTATTGATTACTAGCTGATCACTATAGTCTTTTATCCCATTTTAGATGCATTTCACCCATATCGAGTCCCTAAATTGCCCAACTTTTGGCCAATTATGTTTGGAATGGATGAATTGTGATAACTAGTTGATCTTCCTCATTTATACTGAATTCCATGTGCATAGAGGTTTTGAAATGGTAAAATACATAAATAATTCAATTCTATGCCAAGTTATCATTTTTAGGACAAGTTATCACTCCAATATGCCAAGTTATCATTATTTTGAGTGATCTGATTTTCAATGATTTTCTTACCCTAAATCCATTACTATCATGAATGAATCATATTTGGATGATCATATCTCAACTTGTGCAAAATTATAAATCCATTTGAACAAATTATCATTTTCTAATGCCATGTTATCATTAAAGGGCAAAACTATCATTTCGATATGCAAAATTATCAAATCTGCAAAAGGCATTAAGCAATCATTAAAACATTGTCTTAACTCATTGCTGTTCAAATTTGATCACATTTGGATAACCACAATAAAAGTTATGACAAGTTATCATTTTTAAGGCAACTAAGTTACCGTTTTGGCACCCAAGTTATCACTCCTGTGAAATCTCATTCATATTTGATTTCTGACTTCACTCACTTGCCACCCTAATCCATTTGATGCCTTCAATGCTCTGAACCATTCATATTTGATCATTTTCCAAGATTTATGCAATGTTATCATTCCGGGCATTGATAAGTTATCATTTTAACCTTGATTTGCCACTCTGCACAACACTAAATCCTACTTGATGTTTGAGCTGATCCTAGTGGCTCTACTTATCCTTATTTGTTCATTTCCTGTTTGAGGATTTTGATGCTTGGTGTTCTACCTCTTCTAGCAGGGAAAACAAAGTGTATAAAGGTGGAAAAAAGTGGGGGGACCACTCCAAAAAGTTGCTGATTTCTGCAGCTAGAATGTTAGGACTGGACACTTGGCACAATTAGAGATTATGGGACATTTAGATGCTGATCTAAGGGTGATTAAAGACCAGATATAAGATGAAAACCCAAAGGGAGAAAGGAGGGCCTCCATTTGGAGGGCTGCTGGACAGGAAGCTGAAGTGGAGATGGAGTGGAGAAGAAGCTGATTTCTGCAGAACAGCCCTCATTCAAGGATGAATCACTTCCGTTCTTCATTCTATTTTGAATCTATGTTTGTAATTATGAGGAGCTAAACTCTATGTCTCCTAGGATAGGGTAGTAGTCTAGATTAATTGTGGATGGATATAGACAAGTCTGAATTCCTGCATTAATTTCAATTTCTGATTGCTGATTTCTGTTTGATATGAATCTGTTTCTTGTCATTGTAAGGTCCTGATTGTATCTACAACTGAGAAGTTGTCATTTTATCTAATCTTGTTTAGAAATAATCAAGAACCAATGCCAAGTTCTAGAAGCAATCCCAATTAGAAATTTGATTTCTTACTTTTTGAAATCTGATTTTCTGAAATCTGATTTCTGATTTCCTGAACTTCCTGATTTCTGATTTCTGAATTGTTCAAATATGTTTTTTATCATTGTTGAGACCTAATTTAATTGATAACTGAGAGGTTACTTATGGTTTCATTCTTGTTCAGAAATAAATCAAGAAGCAATGGTGTTTCCAAGTTTTTAATCCCTGATTTATTGCAAACTTTTGGATGTTGATTTCTGAATTTCAATCCTGAATTCAAATCCGATTTCAAGAAATCTGTGGGATTCTTTTTTGTCATTGTAAACCACTGATATTATTCAATCACTGAGAGGTGATCTTATGGCCTTCCTTGAGATTCAGAGATGAATCAAGGAGCAATGACAATTGCTGAATTCCCACATGCAATTAGGTGCTGATTTCATTCAATCCATTAGTGGAAATGTGGATTTCATTTGAATTTGCAGCTGAGAGTCTGATTTAAAATCCTCTTATAGTTTAGAGATAAACCAAGAAGAATTTGCACTAATATTGGATTGATTTCATCCCTGTTTAGTTGATTGAAGCATTCCCCTCATTTTCAAAGTGCAATTGAGAGTCATCATTTCAGATTTCACTAAATTGCTAAAAATCAGCAAGGAACTTGATTTTGAGCTTAATGTCAACTTGATTTCAGTGAAGGACCTCTTCTAATTCAACTTAGCTAAACAATCATATGAGAATGTGATAATTAGTCTTGATTCAATTGTGCTGTGAAAACAGATTATTTCAAGTTGAGTTAAAATTGACACTTAATGATAACTTGTCCATTCCATCCATAATTAAGTTAGATGAACGCCAACTCCTAGGAGAACCTTCCTCATTGATAGTTAAACCCCTTGAGCCTCTAGTTTAGCATTTATAATTCAGTTTTGATAACTTTTCAAAAATCCAAAAACAGTTATCATCTTGGCCATTTAAAGAAATCGGTTTTAACTTTCTTTCAATTTCTTGGAATTTTAAATTTAGTTAAGGCTAATCTAGATTGTTTAGCGAGTCTTATGCTTCAAATCACTGTGGATACGACATTTGGGTAGACTACAATTGACCTGTATACTTGCAGTAGAAAGTGAATTAGGGAGTTAAATCAAAAATTTAAAAATTTAAAATTTGACCCCAAAATCAGTAAGTTAGCACTATACCCCTCAAAATTCACTATCAGGTATCCTAAGAGGTGGTGGATCTTTAAAACTTTAACTCTATCTCAAACAGTAGTTATTATTAATCTCTCCTAAAGTGAGATCAATGGTTGGAAAATCCATAGATATTATTAATCTCTCCTAGAGTGAGAGTAAAAGGTCGCCCATAAAGTTGGAATGAAATGCGAGGCTGATCATAATTCCTGCCATCTAAATTAAAGACCTCCAAGGATGAGAGAAATTTCATAATTAGTACTTCATAAGTTGGCCACCAGGAATGCACAAAGTCAGATAGTCCAATTTGAGAAAATAATAGATGAACATCAGCAAGTAAATTATACTCCCTGAGCAATTCGATATTCGAAAATCTGGTGGCATGAATTCGAATCTCAGACATCCGTTCATATCGAGCTTGATACTCCGGCTTAGTCCAATAATAATCTCCGGGGTAGGAGATTAATTGTGAGGGCTGTGGTGTCATTTGAGCATTCGGATGTCGTCGTTCGCGACGTCCCCTCCAAATATTCGCAAATCGCCTCATGCTATATTCGCAGAGATCAGTAAAACAAAAATGTGGTGACTCGGTCAAAAGGACGGTTGCGGCTCGATCGCTGAAGTTTCGGCCCAAGTCAACTGGATGACTCGGCCGTAAGGCAAAGACATGTCGTCGGTGAAATTGGCGGCTGAATCTCGGCCGAAATATGTGTCAGCCGTAAGGAAGAGTCCTCGATCAGTCGCAAAGTCTCTTGGCCGTAAAGAAGTAAGTCGATGAAAAACTTCGGCCGGTCCATGGCGGTGGAATATTGCCTTTGAGAAGACGGCGGCTGGGCGGCTGAGGCCTCGGCCGTAAAGAGAAAAGTTCGGCCGTAATTGATGAAGCTCGGCCGTAAGAGTAGATGAACCTCCGGCGTAAAGGGGGTAACAATTAAAAGGAAACTTCAGGCGTAAACTTATCTTTCCCACGTGATGCGCGTAGTGAAGGGTCACATCAAATTCAAGGAGCGCAGTGATCGGCCGATTCCAAGGTGATTTTTCCTTTCGCCTTGTCATATCTCGGCCGTAAAATAACCGGGCTGTTGTGGCAGGGCGTAATGGTGCAAGTGTTCGATGAGACGCATGCATGGCGAGTTGTTCTTTACGGCGTGGTCATCGAGGTGAAGCTCGGCCGTAACGGAACGGGGCTGTGGTGGCAGGGCGTACTCGCGCAAATCTTCGATGTGACGCATGCATGGCGTTCAATCTGCTCGGAGCTCGTGCATGGAGCTTTTGCTGCCGATAAGTTATTTCAGTGTCGGATGTCAGAATCTGCTTGGCGAAAATTTTCTGATTTTTACGGCCTGCTATACGTCTCGCCTTGTCAGGTTCGAGATGAACCCGACATGTTAATTCATGCATCGCTCGGTCCACGTATCCGAAGAAATGATTAGTCGAGTTCCTCTCCGTGCACAAAAAGAAATATCGATTAGATGACTCCTTAAACTATTAATTAAAATGCCAATCAACTAACTAATTAAATAAAAATAATAAAAAAAATTAACTTAATTTAAAAAAAATAGAGAATTGGTTGTGATTAAATATTCAATTCATTACTGCAACAACCAAGTGTCAGGAAAAAAAATGTAAATTAGTAAAATCTTTGGTTGTGATTAAATATTCAATTCGTCACTGCAACAACCAAGTGTCAAAAAAAATTAAATGAAATAAAAAATTAACATCTGATCAAAATGTGTGACATATAAATTTATCCAAAAGATTAACTTAGTTGTGATTAGATTTTCACTCAAGTCCTACAACAACTAATTTTCAGTAAGAGAGATAAAAGAATAAAATACAAATATATACAAGAAAAAAGAAATACAGATAATAGGTCACGAAGAAATAAGATTTTAACAAATAGAAAGTCTTTCGGCCTTAAGAATTGAAAATTCGTCGTTAAAATTAATTTCCGAAAAGAATTTATCAGAAACCTAATTATGGCCGCCAAATGCTCTACAAACCAATTCAAATGCCAAATAACTCGATCGAAAGTAAATCAAATAAATAATCATAAAAATCATGCAATTTTTACTCGTTCGGCCATAAAACTTGGAAGAATTAATGATGACGTCAACACACCAGCACAAAACCTAATTTACGGCCGCATAGTAATCAGAGAAGATAATTAGATTTGACCGCCACCAAACACAAGATCCCAGCCGAAATTAGAGTAGTAAGGCATAAAATAATCTGATTTGGCCGTAAAAACCATGAAACAGTGTCAAAGGGATCAACGTGAATAGGTACGCAGCGTAAAACTCGTTAGATTACGACCGAGATAGCGTTAAATTAAAATTCTGAACCAAATTACGAATTCATCAAAATCGGCCGCAAACACTTCTCGGCCGCAAAATCAAATAATTAATCAATCCGTGCGCAAGGGAAATAAATCAATTCGATCACGTGGGTAAAGAGAATATCGACTGTAAAATTCAGATAAAGATTGCTATTAAAGCCGAAGTGAGTCAGAAGATTGGTATTTTACGGTCGAAATGAAATTGACATGATTCAATTGGCCGTAAAACAAAAAGCTATCCAGGTCTCGGTCGAAACACAAAATGTATCAGCAATTGAAATACGAATCCAACTGTTAAGGCGACAAATAATCATTACGGCCGAAACTGAATTAAGTCGATCCTTTACGGCCGTAAAACAACGAAATCAAATCAAATAGAATAAACCGCTTTGGCCAAAATGAAATCAAATCCATGGCGTAAAACAACGTTCAGATAAACATTACAGCCGTAAAATAGAAGATTAGAACTCAGAATCGATATTGCGAGGCCGTAAAACCAATAAAGCTGACAAAATAAATTACGGTCATGAAATCATAAGTCCACATAATCGACGTCAGAATTTGAGCCTAAAGTCAACAAATTCAAAATGTCGTGACCTTTATCTGCAAAAGAAAATTGCTAATTCATTCACAAGAAATAAAAATAATTAAAATAGCACATGTTTACATAGAATTATTTACAATTTATTTACATCTCCTAATAATTCATAAAAATCATAAATTAATTAATAAAATATTCCCCGGCAACGGCGCCAAAAACTTGATGCGTTGATATGATGTAGCAAAATAGAATAGCTAGCAAGTGCACTAGTCGCTCAAGTAATAAAGCAAATAGGAGTAAGAGTGTCGAACCCACGAGGAATATTATTAATTTAATATCTAAATTTATAAATTAATAAGAGAGAAAAAACATGGATTTTGAAAATGAGTTTTAAAAGATAAAAAAATAAGATAAAGATAAGATAGTGGTGTTGAAGCTAGACCTTAGGATGAAAATAGATCAGGATAAATATTTGAACCATAAAAGATAAATTTAATCTTTAAAGATGGATTAGAGTCTCCCTAAAGTAATCTAACATGATTAACTTGTGGTCTCCACGACTGGCATCTCTCAATCTAATCATATAGAACTATCTTAATTTAATAAGAATTAAAGTCTCCACGACTGGTACCCCCAAAATCATATTAAAATTAAGATGCATTAAATTGAATTCTCTAGACTATTAATCACTCCACAAACTGGTATAGATTAATAGACCACACAAACTTGATTCTCCACACACTAGTTATCAAATTTATGTCAATTATTAATTCCAAATAAAATCAATTATAATTAGTATAATAAATTCTGAAATTAAACACTCCACAAACTGGTATAGCCTAATTCAGAAATTTAATTAACTAACATAAAAGCATTAAGCACAATTAATAATTAATCAGAAAAGATTAAAGCAAATAAAATAGGGTCCAAACATTTCCCTTCAATTAATAATCTCCTAAAATAATAATCCTAAAAACATGGAGTTCATCCTAGAAATTCAGGAGAGATAATAAAATACAAATCATAAAAAATGAAAGAATTACACCCAAAATAGAGATCTCGAATCTGGCAAACAGTCGGGCAGAAATTTTCGAAAAATACCATTGCATGCATTTATTTTTGCTACCATCTTACTAACTCTTGTCTTACTGTTTTAATTATCTTTAAGTAAAAGTTCAAAGACATGTTATTAATTGATGACATTTGAATACTTTTCGTTCTTATCACTTGCTATTTTAGTATCAGACTTATGGACTGTGTGCCTATGCTAAGTAGAATTATGAATGACTAGATGACAAAATCATATTCATGCCTTTTTATTCCTTTTTAAGTCTTGATAGTAGTAGCCTTTTTATTGACCATATTAAGTACTCCTTGAGCTTAAAAAGTTGAATAAAGAAATAGTAAAAAAAAAGTTGAATAAAGTTATGTGTAGGTACAAAAGTGTTATCCGGAACCAAGGTGTGTTCGGGTAATTAGATCCGTAGGGGTTCATGCCTGACGACCTAAGGGCAACTGCTCTAGGATCCGTCGATCAAAAACCTGCTACATGGACCATCTTGTGGAATATGGAGAAGCACAAGAGTACTAAATCATGGCTAAGTTCGAACTCTTCATTCAGAACCTTGGTTGTTCGGGCAAGTAAACTCGAGGGGTGATTTATCACCTGGTTCCCTAAGGTCATCTGGTCTATGAGTAATCAGTCTAAAGCCCGCTACATGGACTTCCTTGTGCAATCCTGCTTGAAGATTAGAACTTTTAAAATGATTGAAAATAAAGTTGAAAAAGAAAAAAAAAGAAAAAGAAAAAGTTTTAAGCTCAATTAGTACTTATGTGTTCAATATTAATGCTATTATTTGACAGACAATTTATTTTTCTGCAAGGCTGAATTTGAGATTGTTTAAATTTGTGTAGCATTCAGAACCTCTGTGAAGCTAATTGCATGGAAAATGGTAAGATACTGAGTAGTAGGTGTGCAAAAGAATTGTGTGAGAAAATTAGTCAGTTGACAATGTGGAGGCTATGATGGAATTTTCTTGAGCCTTGCTTTGAATTTTTGCTTGAGGACAAGCAAGACTTTAAGCTTGGGGGAGTTTGATGCATGCAAAATACAACATATTTAAGATTATTATTTTAATTAATTTTTCTGTAATTTGTTCATGGCATGCATCATTTTTAGTCACTTTTAGTCGTGATTCCGGATTTATCAAATTTAATTATTAATGTTTTGAATATTTTAACTAAAGAGGAATTTACGTAATTTTTATAATTATTTTGCAGGTAAAATGAATCGGCCGTAAAGAATTATATTTCGGCCGAGATGATCTCATGGTTGGATAAATTACATCTTACTTCGTTGGGGGTAAAAACGAATGCAACTTGAATTTTGGGCGTAACGAGATCAGATTTCATCATTTTGGGCGAGATTACAAAGAAGATGATCACTTTTTGGTTGAGATATGAAGGGGGTAAAAATAAAAAGATGTTATCTTTTTGGGCGTAATGGAAAGAAGAACTCATTGTTTTGGCCGAGATTAGGATAAAGGATTATTGTTTTGGCCGAGATTTGGAGGGGTAAAGATAACAAATGACTTATCATTTTGGGCGTAATAATGAAGGACTCTTCTTCGTTTTGGCCGAGATTTGGAAGGCGTAATGGCAGGGAAATTTGGTTTTGGCCGAGTTTCAAAGGGAGTAATGATAGGGACTCTTCTTCGTTTTGGCCGAGATTTGGAGGGGGTAAAGATAAAAGAATTCGTTTTGGCCAAGATTCAAAAGGGGTAAAGATAGAAGGATTTATCTTTGGGCGTAATGATAAAAAAGGATTTATCATGTTGGCCGAGTTTATCTCACAATTTTTAAAGTCAATTGTACGATGTTACGGCCGGGATGAAATTGAAGGACGTCCGCACCTATAAATACGGGAAGAATCCGTCATTTCAATGTGTGCTCTGAAGTTCAGCTTTTTTCCACGGCGAGTCGTGAGCTCTGCAGGCTACGACCAAGAGGAGAGAGGTGCGACGGTTGAAGGTTGATCGCGACCCTGATCAAGTCCGAGAGGCTGTCCGACTGTTTGCCAGATTCGAGATCTCTATTTTGGGTGTAATTCTTTCAATTTTTATGATTTGTATTTTATTATCTCTCCGGAATTTCTAGGATGAACTCCATGTTTTTAGGATTATTATTTTAGGAGATTATTAATTGAAGGGAATTGTTTGGACCCTATTTTATTTGCTTTAATCTTTTCTGATTAATTATTAATTGTGCTTAATGCTTTTATGTTAGTTAATTAAATTTCTGAATTAGGCTATACCAGTTTGTGGAGTGTTTAATTTTAGAATTCATTATACTAATTATAATTCATTTTATTTGGAATTAATAATTGACATAAATTTGATAACTAGTGTGTGGAGAATCAAGTTTGTGTGGTCTATTAATCTATACCAGTTTGTGGAGTGATTAATAGTCTAGAGAATTCAATTTAATGCATCTTAATTTTAATATGATTTTGGGGGTACCAGTCGTGGAGACTTTAATTCTTATTAAATTAAGATAGTTCTATATGATTAGATTGAGGGATGCCAGTCGTGGAGACCACAAGTTAATCATGTTAGTTTACTTTAGGGAGACTCTAATTCATCTTTAAAGATTAAATTTATCTTTTATGGTTCAAATATTTATCCTGATCTATTTTCATCCTAAGGCCTAACTTCAACACCACTATCTTATCTTTATCTTATTTTCTTTATCTTTTAAAACTCATTTTCAAAATCCATGTTTTTTCTCTATTATTAATTTATAAATTCAGATATTGAATTAATAATATTCCTCGTGGGTTAGACACTCTTACTCCTTTTTATTATATTACTTGAGTGACTGGTGCACTTGATAGCTATTCTATTTTGCTACATCATATCAACGCATCAGGGTTTCCTTTGAGGTGGTATTTCTTTCGAACTTTAGCTGTATTTCAAACTATAGTTGATGTTGGATCTAAGTTTTAATGACATATTAAATTATATTTTGATGATACAAACCTTGAATGATTAAAGATAAAATGCTAAAAAATTTAAAGAAAAAGAGATAACTTTATGCACTACACTTTGATTAAATAATTGGCACTGATCTTATTAGTTTTGGATGAATATGGAACATCATAGAGAATTCTGTTAGCTTTCCATAGACTCCAAGATCATCTAATTTGGATAACCGTGCAGAAATTTATGCTCAAAATAGTGCAGGGCGGTCAACCTACCGATCGAAGCTATGAAGGCCGGTCGAGACAGTCCGGTCGATCGAACGGAGATACCGGTCGACCGATCAAGGCATAAGCTGCTCAAATGAAAATTGCGAGACTGTACCAGTCGACAGACCGGTCGATGCAGCGGTCGACCGATCAGCTCAACGGCTACAAATCAAAACTGCGAGACTGTACCGGCCGATAGTCCGGTCGACCAACCAGCTGCGGCAACTGGAGAATCAGTGCAACGGTCATATAGTCCGGTCGACCGGTCAATAAATGTGGTCGACCGGTCCATTACTGAAATGAACAGTAACGGCTATATTTTGAGGAGACAAATATGGAATTAATTTTGGACGAATTTTCCACACACCAGAGCCTATAAAAGGATTGCAGAAGCAAAAGCAACTATCCAAGCATTAAAGCAAAACTTCAAGAAATCAAAAGGAGATCATTTCTCTTGAAGTTAACATTTTAGAGCCGTCTTTCTTTCTCTCTTCTCTTCTTGTGAGTGTTCTATTGTAAAAGAGAGAAACTATTCTTCAGAAAGATTATGAGAGCTCCTGTGTAAAAGAGGTTCCAAATCTTATCTCTTGAGCGAGAGAAAAGATTAGCTTCCATGGAAGAGAGGTTGCCTTGCCTCTCGAAACGGAGAAAAAGGTGGTTGTGTAAAGGGCTTTCTTCCTTGCCCCATTTGGAACAAAGGAAGGTATTAGTAGAATCTCCAGCGATCCCGAGGTCGAGAAGTCGGAGCGGAGACGTTGACCATAGTGTGGCCGAACCTCGTCAACAACCACCCTCGTCTATTTGTGTTTGATTTCTCTCACTCTCTCTCCTTCTAATATTGTGTTTTAATCTGAATTGCAAAGGTTTTAGGAATCGGTTTTGTGCTTCCGCTACGAATTTCGTGAAATCAATATTTTCGGTTAAACACCAATTCACCCCCCCCCCCCCCCCCCTCTTGGTGCCCTTTGGGATCCTATAGTTGAATCGTTACAATCAATGATTAAGCACTTAGGGATTGTAGTCTTAGAGTAGGGTTCAAAGCTCTAAGTTATAGATACTTTTTATAACCTTTGGGTATCCCAAGAGGTGGTATATGTTTAGAACTTTAACCCTATTTCAAACCATAGTTGAACCATCACGATCAATGATAAAGCTCTTGGGGATTTAAAGTCTTAGAGTAAGATTCAAAGGTCTAGGTTGTAGACACTTATTATAACGTTTGGGTATCGTAAGAGGTGGTAGATCTTTAAAACTTTAACTCTATTTCAAACCGTAGTTGAACCGTTACAACCAATGATAAAGCTCTTAGGCATTGGAGTCTGAGTAACGATCAAAGCTCCAAGTTATATATACTTATTATAACCTTTGGGTATCCTAAGAGGCGATAGATCTTTATAGGTTTAAATCTATTTCAAATCGTAGTTGAACTGTTACAATCAATGATAACGCCTGGGGCATTGGAGTCTTAAATTAACGTTCAAACCTCTAAGTTATAGATACATATTATAACCTTTGGGTATGCTAAGAGGTGATAGATTTTTAGAACTTTAACTCTATTTCAAATCATAGTTGAACCGTTACAATCAATGATAAAGCTCTTGGGGATTAGATTCTTAGTGTGAGGTTAGAAGATCTAAGTTATAGACACTTATTATAACCATTGGGTATCCTAAGAGGTGGTAGATCCTTAGAACTTTAACTCTATTTCAACCTGTAGTCGAATCGTTATAATTAATGATAAACCTCTTGGGGATTAGAGTCTTAGAGTAAGGTTCAAAGCTCTAAGTTATAAACACTCACTATAACCTTTGCGTATCCTAATAGTGGATATATCCTTAGAACTATAACTCTATTTACAACCGTAGTTGAACCGTTAGAGTCAATGATAAAGCTCTTGGGCATTGGAGTTTTAGAGTAACATTCAAAGCTCTAAGTTATAGAGACTTATTATAACCTTTGGGTATGCTAAGAGATGATAGATCTTTAGAAATTTAACTCTATTTCAAACCATAGTCGAACCGTTACAATCAATGTTAAAGCTTTTGGGATTAGATTCTTAGAGTGAGGTTCAAAGCTCTAGGTTATAGACACTTATTATATCCTTTGGGTATCCTAAGAGGTGGTAGATCATTAGAAATTTAACTCTATTACAAACTGTAGTTGAACCGTTACAATCAATGATAAAGCTTTTGGGGATTAGAGTCTCGGAATATGGTTCAAAGCTCTATGTTGTAGATACTAATTATAAACTTTGGGTATCCTAAAACGTGGTAGATCTTTAGAACTTGAACACTATTTCAAATCATAGTTGAACAGTTACAATAAATGATAAAGCTCTTGGAGATTAGAGTCTTAGAGTAAGGTTCAAATCACTATGTTATAGACACTTATTATAACCTTTTGGGTATCCTAAGACGTGGTAGATCTTTAAAACTTTAACTCTGTTTCAAATCGTAGTTGAACCGTTACAATCAATGATATAGCTCTTGGGGATTAGACTCTTAGAGTAAGGTTCAAAGCTATATGTTATAGACATTTATTATAACCTTTGGGTATCCTAAGGGGTGATGGATCTTTAGAAATTTAATTCTATTTGAAATCGTAGTTGAACTATTACAATCAATGATAAACCTCTTGGGTATTGGAATGTTAGAGTAAGTTCAAAGCTCTGAGTTATAGATACTTATTATGACCATTTGTGGTATCCTAAGAGGTGGTAGATCTTTCAAAATTTAACTCCATTTCAAACCGTAGTTGAACCGTTATAATTAATAATAAAGCTCTTGGGGATGGATTAGAGTCTCCCTAAAGAATTCTAACATGATTAACTTGCGGTCTCCACCCTAAAATATTTTATAAATTCGTAAGATAGGAAAAACATGGATTTTTGAAAATAGGGTTTGTAATTGTAAAATAAAATAAAGAAAATAAAATAAGATAATGGTGTTGAAGTTAGGTCTTAGAATGAAAATAGATCAGGATAAATATTTGATCCATAAAAGATAAATTCAATCTTTAAAGATGTATTAGAGTCTCCCTAAAGTAATCTAACATGATTAACTTGCGGTCTCCACGACTTGCATCCCTCAACCTAAGCATGTTGAACTATCTTAATTTAATAAGAATTGAAGTCTCTACAACTGGTATCCCATCAAATAATATTCAAATAAAGATGCATTAAACTGGATTCCCTAGACTAGTAATCACTCCACAAACTAGTATAGATTAACAGACCACACAAACTTGATTCTCCACACACTAGTTATCAAATTTATGCTAATTATTAATTTCACAATAGATCGGTTAATTTAATTAATGAATTATTAAATTATTAATTAATTTAATTATCAAATTTAATAAAAGCTCTCGGGGATTACAGTCTTAGAGTAACGATCAAAGCTCTAAGTTATAGATACTTATTATAACCATTAGGTATCCTAAGAGGTGGTAGAACTTTAACTCTATTTCAAACCGTAGTTAAACCGTTACAATCAATGATAAAGCTCTCGGGGATTACAGTCTTAGAGTAAGGTTGAAAGCTTCAAGTTACAGATACTCATTATAACCTGTGGGTATCCTATGGGGTGATAGAGTTTAAAATTTTAACTCTATTTCAAACGTAGTTGTACCGTTACAATCAATGATTGAGCTCATGGGTATTGGAATCTTAGAGTAAGGTTCAAAGAACTAAGTTATAGATACTTATTGTAACCTTGCATGAAAACACGAGTAAAAGGCGCGTGCGCGAAATTTTGCACCCCCAGAAATTTTTTGCCCGAGTCCATTTTTTCGACCCAATCATCTCACCATGCATCAACGGGCACGAAAGCGTCGAAAATTTTGCATCTTTTGATAGTGTAAAAAAATTCGCATGTTTTGACCTTCTTGGGTGAAAACACGAGTAAAAAGCGCAAAAAGAATTCGCATCTTTTGACAGCGTAAAAAATTTCGCATTTTTTGACCTTCTTGGTTGAAAACACAAGTAAAAGGCGCGAAAAGACGTGCGGGAGAAATTTTGCACCCCCGGATAACTTTCACCCGAGTCCATTTTTTCATCCCAATCATCTCACCATGCATCAACAGGCACGATAGCGTAAAAAATTTTGCATCTTTTGACAGCGTAAAAAATTTCATGTTTTTTACCTTCTTGGCTGAAAACACGAGTAAAAGGCGCGCGCGCGAAATTTCGCACCCCCAGAAAATTTTTACCCGAGTCCATTTTTTCGTCCCAATCTTCTCACCATGCATCAACAGGCACGAAAGCGTCAAAAAATCCTCATCTTTTGACAGCGTAAAAAATTTCACATTTTTTTACCTTCTTGGCTGAAAACATGAGTAAAAGGCGCGGAAAGGCGCGCGGCCTAAATTTTTCACCCCCGAAAAACTTTCACCCGAGTCCATTTTTTCGTCCCAATCATCTCACCATGCATCAACAAACACGAAACCGTCAAAAAATTTGCATCTTTTGACAGCGTCAAAACATTCGCATTTTTTTACCTTCTTGGCTGAAAACACGACTAAAAGGCGCGCACGCAAAATTTTGCACCCCCAAAAAATTTTCACTCGAGTCGATTTTTTCGTCCCAATCATCTCTCCGTGCATCAACAGGCACGAAGGAGTCAAAAAATTCGCATCTTTTGACATCGTAAAAAATTTTGCGTTTTTTGCCTTTCTTGGCTGAAAACACGAGTAAAAGGCGATAAAAGACGCGCGGGAGAAATTTTGCACCCCCGGAAAATTTTCACCGAGTCTATTTTTTCGTCCCAATCATCTCACCATGCATCAACAGGCACGAAAGCGTAAAAAAATTTGCATCTTTTGACAACATATAAAATTTCACATTTTTTTACCTTCTTGGCAGAAAACACGAGTAAAAGGCGGGTGCGCGAAATTTCGCACCCCCAGAAAATTTTTGTCCGAGTCCATTTATTCGTCGCATTCATCTCACCATGCATCAACAGGAACGAACGCGTCAAAAAATTTGCATCTTTTGACAGTGTAAAAAATTTCGCATTTTTTGACCTTCTTAGCTGAAAACACGAGTAAAAGGCGTGAAAAGGCGCGCGGGCGAAATTTTGCACCCCCGTAAAACTTTCACCCGAGTCCATTTTTTTGTCCCAATCATCTCACCATGCATCAACATGCACGAAAGCGTCAAAAATTTCGCATCTTTTGACAGCGTAGAAAAATTCGCATTTTTTGACCTTGTTGGCTTAAAACACGAATAAAAGGCGCGCGCGCGAAATTTTGCACCCCCGAAAAGTTTTCGCCCGAGTCTGTTTTTTCTACCTCATGCATAAACATGCACGAAAGCATTGAAAATTTCGCACCTTTTGACAGCGTCAAAAATTTCGCGTCTTTTGACCCTCTTTGATGAAAACATGAGTAAAAGGCACGCGTGCAAAATTTCGCACCACCAGAAAATTTCTGCCCGAGTCTATTTTTTTGTCCCAATCATCTCACCATGCATCAACGGGCACGAAAGCGTCGAAAATTTTGCATCTTTTGATAGCGTAAAAAAATTCGCGTTTTTTGACCTTCTTGGCTGGAAACACGAGTAAAAGGCGCGCGCGAAATTCCGCCCCCCAGAAAATTTTCACCCGAGTCCATTTTTTCATCCCAATCATCTCACCATGCATCAACAGGCACGAACGCGTAAAAAAATTCGCATCTTTTGATAGCGAAAAAAATTTCGCATTTTTTGACCTTCTTGGCTGAAAACACGAGTAAAATGCACGAAAAGGCGCGCGGACGAAATTTTGCACCCTAGAGAACTTTCACCCGAGTCCATTTTTCATCCCAATCATCTCACCATGCATCAACAGGGACGAAGGCATAAAAAATTTTGCATCTTTTGACAGCGTAAAAATTTTCATGTTTTCTCACCTTCTTGGCTGAAAACACGAGTAAAAGGCGTGCGCGCGAAATTTCGCACCCCCGGAAAACTTTCACCCGAGTCCATTTTTTTGTCCCAATCATCTCACCATGCATCAACATGCACGAAAGCGTAAAAAATTTCGCATCTTTTGACAGCGTAGAAAAATTCGCATTTTTTGACCTTCTTGGCTGAAAACACGAACAAAAGGCGCGCGCGCGAAATTTTGCACCCCCGAAAAGTTTTCGCCCGAGTCTATTTTTTCTACCTCATGCATAAACATGCACGAAAGCACTGAAAATTTTGCACCTTTCGACAGCGTCAAAAATTTCGCGTCTTTTGACCCTCTTTGATGAAAACATGAGTAAAAGGCACGCGTGCAAAATTTCGCACCACCAGAAAATTTCTGCCCGAGTCTATTTTTTTGTCCCAATCATCTCACCATGCATGAACGGGCACGAAAGCGTCAAAAATTTTGCATCTTTTGATAGCGTAAAAAAATTCGCATTTTTTGACCTTCTTGGCTGGAAACACGAGTAAAAGGCGCGCGCGAAATTCCGCCCCCCAGAAAATTTTCTCCCGAGTCCATTTTTTCATCCCAATCATCTCACCATGCATCAACAGGCACGAACGCGTAAAAAAATTCGCATCTTTTGATAGCGAAAAAAATTTCGCATTTTTTGACTTTCTTGGCTGAAAACACGAGTAAAATGCACGAAAAGGCGCGCGAACGAAATTTTGCACCCCAGAGAACTTTCACCCGAGTCCATTTTTTCATCCCAATCATCTCACCATGCATCAACAGGGATGAAGGCATAAAAAATTTTGCATCTTTTGACAGCGTAAAAATTTTCATGTTTTCTTACCTTCTTGGCTGAAAACACGAGTAAAAGGCACGCGCGCGAAATTTCGCACCCCCGAAAAATTTTCACCCGAGTCCATTTTTTTCGTCCCAATCATCTCACCATGCATCAACAGGAACGAACGCGTCAAAAAATTCGCATCTTTTGACAACGAAAAAAATTCGTATTTTTTTACCTTCTTGGCTGAAAACATGAGTAAAAGGCGCGAAAAGGCGCGCGGGCGAAATTTTGCACCCCCGGAGAACTTTCACCCGAGTCCATATTTTCATCCCAATCATATCACCTTGCATCAACAGGCACGAAAGCGTAAAAAATTTCGCATCTTTTGACAGCGTAAAAAATTTCATGTTTGTTGACCTTCTTGGCTGAAAACACGAGTAAAAGTCGCGCGCGCGAAGTTTCGCACCCCTAGAAAATTTTCGCCCGAGTCCATTTTTTCATCCCAATCATCTCACCATGCATCAACAGACACGAAAGCGTCAAAAATTTCGCTTCTTTTGACAGCGTAAAAAATTTCACGTTTTTTGACCTTCTTGACTGAAAACACGAGTAAAAGGAGCGAGCGCGTAATTTCGCACCCCGAGAAATTTTTTGCCTGAGTCCATATTTTCATCCCAATCATCTCAAGATGCATCAACAGGCACGAAAGCGTCAAAATTTTTGCATCTTTTGACAGCGTAAAAAAATTCGCATTTTTTGGCCTTTTTGATGAAAACACAAGTAAATGGCGCGCGCGCAAAATTTCGCACCTCCGGAAAATTTTCACCCGAGTCCATTTTTTCATCCCAATCATCTCACCATGCATCAACAGGCATGAAAGCGTCAAAAAAATTTGT
This sequence comes from Pontederia crassipes, assembly GCA_030549335.1. NCBI lineage: Eukaryota > Viridiplantae > Streptophyta > Magnoliopsida > Commelinales > Pontederiaceae > Pontederia > Pontederia crassipes. The sequence continues at coordinate 8,363,842 of JAUKPH010000020.1, read as the reverse complement.
TGACAGCGTAAAAAATTTCACATTTTTTGACCTTCTTGGCTGAAAACACGAGTAAAAGGCGCACGCGCGAAATTTCGCTTCACCAGAAAATTTTTGCCCGAGTCCATTTTTTCATCCCAATCATCTCACCATGCATCAACAAGCACGAAAGCGTAAAAAATTTCGCATCTTTTGACAGCATAAAAAAATTCACATTTTTTGACCTTCTTGGCTGAAAAAACGAGTAAAAGGCGCGCGCGCGAAATTTCGCACCCCCGAAAAATTTTCACCTGAGTCCATTATTTTTGTCCCAATCATCTCACCATGCATCAACAGACACGAAAGCGTAAAAAATTTTGCATCTTTTGACAACGTAAAAAATTTCACATTTTTTTACCTTCTTGACAGAAAATACGAGTAAAAGGCGGGCGCGCGAAATTTCGCACCCCCAGAAAATTTTTGCCCGAGTCCATTTGTTCGTCCCTTTCATCTCACCATGCATCAATAGGAACGAACACATCGAAAAATTCGCATCTTTTGACAGCGTAAAAAATTTCGCATTTTTTTACCTTCTTGGCTGAAAACACGAGTAAAAGGCGTGAAAAGGCGTGCGGGCGAAATTTTGCACCCCCGGAAAACTTTCACCCGAGTCCATTTTTTTGTCCCAATCATCTCACCATGCATCAACATACACGAAAGTGTCAAAAATTTCGCATCTTTTGACAGCGTAGAAAAATTTGCATTTTTCTACCTTCTTGGCTGAAAACACGAATAAAAGGCGCGCGCGCGAAATTTTGCACCCCCGAAGACTTTTCGCCCGAGTCTATTTTTTCTACCTCAAGCATCAACATGCACGAAAGCATTGAAAATTTTGCACCTTTCGACAGCGACAAAAATTTCGCGTCTTTTGACCCTCTTTGATGAAAACACGAGTAAAAGGCGCGCGTGCAAAATTTCGCACCACCAGAAAATTTCTACATAGTCTATTTTTTCGTCCCAATCATCTCACCATGCATGAACGGGCACGAAAGCGTCGAAAATTCGCGTTTTTTTTTACCTTCTTGGCTGGAAACAAGAGTAAAAGGCGCGCACGAAATTTCGCCCCCCAAAAAATTTTCACCCGAGTCCATTTTTTCATCCCAATCATCTCACCATGCATCAACAGGCACGAACGCGTAAAAAAATTCGCATCTTTTGACAGCGAAAAAAATTTTGCATTTTTTGACCTTCTTGACTGAAAACACGAGTAAAAGGCACGAAAAGGCGCACGGGCGAAATTTTGCACCCGAGAGAACTTTCACCCGAGTCCATTTTTTCATCCCAATCATCTCACCATGCATCAACAGGCAAGAAGGCATAAAAAAATTCGCATCTTTTGACAGCGTAAAAAATTTCATGTTTTCTAACCTTCTTGGCTGAAAACACGAGTAAAAGGCGCGCGCGCGAAATTTCGCACCGCCGGAAAATTTTCACCCGAGTCCATTTTTTTCGTCCCAATCATCTCACCATGCATCAACAGGAACGAGCACGTCAAAAAATTCGCATCATTTGACAGCGAAAAAAATTTCGCATTTTTTGACCTTCTTGGCTGAAAACATGAGTAAAAGGCGCAAAAAGGCGAGCGATCGAAATTTTGCACCCCAGGAGAACTTTCACCCGAGTCCATTTTTTTGTCCCAATCATCTCACCATGCATCAACAGGCACGAAAGCGTCTAAAATTTTGCATCTTTTGACAGTGTAAAAAATTTCATGTTTTTTGACCTTCTTGGCTGAAAACACAAGTAAAAGGCGCGCGCGAAATTTCGCACCCCTAGAAAATTTTCGCCCGAGTCCATTTTTTGGTCCCAATCATCTCACCATGCATCAACAGACATGAAAGCGTCAAAAATTTCGCATCTTTTGACAGCGTAAAAAATTTCACGTTTTTTGACCTTCTTGGCTGAAAACACGAGTAAAAGGCGCGCGCGCGTAATTTCGCACCTCCAGAAAATTTTCACCTGTGTCCATTTTTTCGTCCCAATCATTTCACCATGCATCAACAGGCATGAAAGCGTCGAAAAATTTTCATCTGTTGACAGTGTAAAAAATTTCGCATTTTTTGACCTTCTTGGCTGAAAACACGACTAAAAGGTGCACGCGGGGAATTTCGCTTCACCAGAAAATTTTTGCCCGAGTCCATTTTTTCGTCCCAATCATCTCACCATGCATCAACAGGCACGAAAGTGTAAAAAATTTCGCATCTTTTGACAGCATAAAAAAATTCACATTTTTTGACCTTCTTGGCTGAAAACACTAGTACAAGGTGCGCGCGCGAAATTTCGCACCCCCAGAAAATTTTCACCCGAGTCCATTATTTTCGTCCCAATCATCTCACCATGCATCAACAGGCACGAACGTGTCAAAAAATTCACAGCGAAAAAACTTTCACATTTTTTACCCTTCTTGACTGAAAACACGAGTAAAAGGCGCGAAAAGGCGCGCGGGCGAAATTTTGCACCCCCGGAGAACTTTCACCCAAGTCTATTTTTCGTCACAATCACCTCACCATGCATCAACAGGCACAAAAGCGTCAAAAATTTTGCATCTTTTGACAGCGTAAAAAATTTCTTGTTTTTTGACCTTCTTGGCTGAAAACACAAGTAAAAGGCGCGCGCGCGAAATTTCGCACCCCTAGAAAATTTTCACCCGAGTCCATTTTTTCGTCCCAATCATCTCACCATACATCAACAGACACGAAAGCGTCGAAAATTTCGCATCTTTTGACAGCATAAAAAATTTCACATTTTTTTACCTTCTTGGCTGAAAACACGAGTAAAAGGCGCGCGCGCGTAATTTCGCACCCCCAGAAAATTTTTGCCCGAGTCCATTTTTCCATCCCAATCATCTCACCATGCATCAACAGGCACGAAAGCATAAAAAATTTTGCATCTTTTGATAGCGTAAAAAAATTCGCATTTTTTGACCTTCTTGGCTGAAAACACGAGTAAAAGGCGCGCGCGCGAAATTTTGCACCCCCGGAAAATTTTCTTCCAAGTCCATTATTTTCGTCCCAATCATCTCACCATGCATCAACAGACACGAACGCGTCAAAAAATTCGCATCTTTTGACAGCGGAAAAAAATTTGCATTTTTTAACCTTCTTGGCTGATAACACGAGTAAAAGGCGCGAAAAGGCGCGAAAAGGTGCCCAGCCGAAATTTTGCACACCCGGGGAACATTCACCCGAGTCCATTTTTTCGTCCCAATCATCTCACCATGCTTCAACAGGCACAAAAGCGTCAAAAATTTCGCATCTTTTGACAGTGTAAAAAATTTCATGTTTTTTTACCTTCTTGGCTGAAAACACGAGTAAAAGGCGCGCGCGCGAAATTTCGCACCCGCAGAAAATTTTTGTCCGAGTCCATTTTTTTGTCCCAATCATCTCACCATGCATCAACAGGCACGAAAGCGTAAAAAATTTTGCATCTTTTGACAGCGTAAAAAAATTCGCATTTTTTTACCTTCTTGGCTGAAAATACGAGTAAAAGGCGCGCGCGCGAAATTTCGCACCCCCAGAAAATTTTTGCCCGAGTCCATTTTTTTGTCCCAATCATCCCACCATGCATCAACAGGCACGAAAGCGTCGAAAATTTTGCATCTTTTGACAGCGTAGAAAATTTCACATTTTTTGACCTTCTTGTCTGAAAACACTAGTACAAGCCGCGCGCGCGTAATTTCGCACCCCCAGAAAATTTTTGCTCGAGTCCATTTTTTCATCCCAATCATCTCACCATGCATCAACAGGCACGAAAGCGTCAAATATTTCGCATCTTTTGACAGCGTAAAAAGTTTCACATTTTTTGACGTTCTTGGCTGAAAACACAAGTAAAAGGCACGAAAAGGCGCACGCGTAAAATTTTACACCCCCAGAAAATTTTCACCCGAGTCACATTTTTTGACCTTCTTGGCTGAAAACACGAGTAAATGGCACGCGCGCGAAATTTTGCACCTCCGGAAAATTTTCACCCGAGTCTATTTTTTCGTTCCAATCATCTCACCTTGCATCAACAGGCATGAAAGCGTCGAAAAATTTGCATCTTTTGACAGCGTAAAAAATTTCGCATTATTTCACCTTCTTGGCTGAAAACACGAGTAAAAGGCGCGCGCGAAATTTCGCTTCACCAGAAAATTTTTGCCCGAGTCCATTTTTTTGTCCCAATCATCTCACCATGCATCAACGGGCACGAAAGCGTAAAAAATTTCGCATCTTTTGACAGCATAAAAAAATTCGCATTTTTTGACCTTCTTGGCTGAAAACACGAGTAAAAGGCCCGCGCGCGAAATTTCGCACCCCCGAAAAATTTTCACCCGAGTCCATTTTTTTCGTCCCAATCATCTCACCATCCATCAATAGGCACGAACGCGTCAAAAAATTCGCATCTTTTGACAGAGAAAAAAATTTCACATTTTTTGACCTTCTTGGCTGAAAACACGAGTAAAAGGCGCGAAAAGGGGCGCGGGCGAAATTTTGCACCCTCGGAGAACTTTCACAAAAGTCCATTTTTTCGTCTCAATCATCTCACCATGCATCAATAGGCACGAAAGCGTCAAAAATTACGCATCTTTTGACAGCGTAAAAAATTTTCTTTTTTTCACCTTCTTGGCTGAAAACACGAGTGAAAGACACGCGCGCGAAATTTCGCACCCCCAGAAAATTTTTCGTCCCAATTATCTCACCATGCATCAACAGGCACGAAAGCGTAAAAAAATTTGCATCTTTTTTGACAGCGTAAAAAAATTCGCATTTTTTTACCTTCTTGGCTGAAAATACGAGTAAAAGGCGCGCGCGCGAAATTTCGCACCCCCAGAAAATTTTTGCCCGAGTCCATTTTTTTGTCCCAATCATCCCACCATGCATCAACAGGCACGAAAGCGTCGAAAATTTTGCATCTTTTGACAGCGTAGAAAATTTCACATTTTTTGACCTTCTTGTCTGAAAACACTAGTACAAGCCGCGCGCGCGTAATTTCGCACCCCCAGAAAATTTTTGCTCGAGTCCATTTTTTCATCCCAATCATCTCACCATGCATCAACAGGCACGAAAGCGTCAAATATTTCGCATCTTTTGACAGCGTAAAAAGTTTCGCATTTTTTGACGTTCTTGGCTGAAAACACAAGTAAAAGGCACGAAAAGGCGCACGCGTAAAATTTTACACCCCCAGAAAATTTTCACCCGAGTCACATTTTTTGACCTTCTTGGCTGAAAACACGAGTAAATGGCACGCGCGCGAAATTTTGCACCTCCGGAAAATTTTCACCCGAGTCTATTTTTTCGTTCCAATCATCTCACCTTGCATCAACAGGCATGAAAGCGTCGAAAAATTTGCATCTTTTGACAGCGTAAAAAATTTCGCATTATTTCACCTTCTTGGCTGAAAACACGAGTAAAAGGCGCGCGCGAAATTTCGCTTCACCAGAAAATTTTTGCCCGAGTCCATTTTTTTGTCCCAATCATCTCACCATGCATCAACGGGCACGAAAGCGTAAAAAATTTCGCATCTTTTGACAGCATAAAAAAATTCGCATTTTTTGACCTTCTTGGCTGAAAACACGAGTAAAAGGCCCGCGCGCGAAATTTCGCACCCCCGGAAAATTTTCACCCGAGTCCATTTTTTTCGTCCCAATCATCTCACCATCCATCAATAGGCACGAACGCGTCAAAAAATTCGCATCTTTTGACAGAGAAAAAAATTTCACATTTTTTGACCTTCTTGGCTGAAAACACGAGTAAAAGGCGCGAAAAGGGGCGCGGGCGAAATTTTGCACCCTCGGAGAACTTTCACAAAAGTCCATTTTTTCGTCTCAATCATCTCACCATGCATCAACAGGCACGAAAGCGTCAAAAATTACGCATCTTTTGACAGCGTAAAAAATTTTCTTTTTTTCACCTTCTTGGCTGAAAACACGAGTGAAAGACACGCGCGCGAAATTTCGCACCCCCAGAAAATTTTTCGTCCCAATTATCTCACCATGCATCAACAGGCACGAAAGAGTAAAAAATTTCGCATCTTTTGACAGTGTAAAAAAATTCGCATTTTTTTACCTTCAAGGATGAAAATACGAGTAAATGACGCGAGCGCGAAATTTTGCACCTCTGGAAAATTTTCACCCGAGTCCATTTTTTCGTCCCAATCATCTCACGATGCATCAACAGGCATGAAAGCGTCGAAAAACTTGCATCTTTTGACCGCGTAAAAAGTTTCGCAATTTTTGACCTTGTTGGCTGAAAACAAGAGTAAAAGGCGCGCGCGAGAAATTTCGCTTCACCAGAAAATTTTTGCCCAAGTCCATTTTTTCGTCCCAATCAATCTCACCATGCATCAACATGCACGAAAGTGTAAAAAAATTTGCATCTTTTGACGGCATAAAAAAATTCACATTTTTTGACTTTCTTGACTGAAAACACGAGTAAATGGCGCGCGCGCGAAATTTCGCACCACCGAAAAATTTTCACCCGAGTCCATTTTTTTCGTCCCAATCATCTCACCATGCATCAACAGACACGAAAGAGTAAAAAATTTCGCATCTTTTGATAGTGTAAAAAAATTCGCATTTTTTGACCTTCTTGAATGAAAACACGAGTAAATGACGCGCGCGCGAAATTTTGCACCTCTGGAAAATTTTCACCCGAGTCCATTTTTTCATCCCAATCATCTCACCATGCATCAACAGGCATGAAAGCGTTGAAAAATTTGCATCTTTTGACCGCGTAAAAAATTTCGCATTTTTTGACCTTCTTGGCTGAAAACACGAGTAAAAGGCGCGCGCGCGAAATTTTGTTTCACCAGAAAATTTTTGCCCGAGTCCATTTTTTCGTCCCAATCATCTCACCGTGCATCAATAGGCACGAAAGGGTAAAAAATTTCGCATCTTTTGACAGCAAAAATAAATTCACATTTTTTGACCTTCTTGGCTGAAAACACGAGTAAAAGGCGCGCGCGCAAAATTTCGCACCAGCAGAAAATTTTTGCCCGAGTCCATTTTATCGTCCCAATCACCATGCATCAACAGTCACGAAAGCGCAAAAAATTTCGCATCTTTTGACAGCGTAAAAAAATTCACATTGTTTCACCTTCTTGGCAGAAAACACGAGTAAAAGGCGTGCGCGCGAAATTTCGTCCCAATCATCTCACCATGCATCAAAAGCAACGAAAGCGTTGAAAATTTCGCATCTTTTGACAGTGTAAAAAATTCACATTTTTTGACCCTCTTGGCTGAAAACACGAGTAAATGACACGCGCGCGAAATTTCGCACCTCTGGAAAATTTTGCATCTTTTGACAGCGTAAAAAATTTCACGTTTTTTGACCTTCTTGGCTGAAAACAGGAGTAAAAGGCGCGAAAAGGCGCGCGAGCGAAATTTTGACCCGAATCCATTTTTTTCACCCAATCATCTCACCACGCATCAACAGACACGAAAGCGTAAAAAATTTCGCATCTTTTCACAGCGTAAAAAATTTCATGTTTTTTGACCTTCTTGGCTGAAAACACGAGTAAAAGGCGCGCGGCGCGAAATTTCGCACCCCCAGAAAATTTTTGCCCGAGTCCATTTTTTCGTCCCAATCATCTCACCATGCATCAAAAGCAACGAAAGCGTTGAAAATTTCGCATCTTTTGACAGTGTAAAAAGTTTTGCGTTTTTCGACGTTCTTGCCTGAAAACACAAATAAAAGGCACGAAAAGGCGCACGCGCAAAATTTCGCACCCCCAGAAAATTTTTGCCCGAGTCCATTTTTTGTCCCAATCATCTCACCATGCGTCAACACGCACGAAAGCTTAAAAAATTTCGCATCTTTTGACAGCATAAAGAAATTCTCATTTTTTGACCTTCTTGGCTAAAAACACGAGTAAAAGGCGCGAGCGCGAAATTTCGCACCCCCGGAAAATTTTCGCCCGAGTCCATTTTTTCGTCCCAATCATCTCACCTTGCATCAACAGGCACCAAAGCGTCAAAAATTTTGCATCTTTTGACAGCGTAAAAAATTTCACGTTTCTTGACCTTCTTGGATGAAAACACGAGTAAAAGGCGCGAAAAGGCGCGCGTGCGAAATTTTGCACCCCCGGAGAACTTTCACCCGAGGCCATTTTTTCGTCCCAATAATCTCACCATGCATCAACAGGCACGAAAGCGTAAAAAAATTTGCATCTTTTGACAGTGTAAAAAATTCGCATTTTTTGACCTTCTTGGCTGAAAACTCGAGTAAAAGGCCCGCGCGTGAAATTTTGCACCCCCAAAAATTTTTGCCCGAGTCCATTTTTTCGTCCCAATCATCTCACCATGCATCAACAGGCACGAAAGCGTCAAAAATTTCGCATCTTTTGACAGCGTAAAAAATTTCACTTTTTTTTACCTTCTTAGCTGAAAACACTAGTAAAAGGCGCTCGCGCGTAATTTCGCACCCCCAGAAAATTTTTGCCCGAGTCCATTTATTTCGTCCCAATCATCTCACCATGCATCAACAGGCACGAAAGAGTAAAAAATTTCGCCTCTTTTGACAGTGTAAAAAAATTTGCATTTTTTTGACCTTCTTGGCTGAAAACACGAGTAAATGACGCGCGCGCGAAATTTCGCACCTCTAGAAAATTTTCACCCGAGTCCATTTTTTGATCCCAATCATCTCACCATGCATCAACAGGCATGAAAGCGTCGAAAAATTTGCATCTTTTGACCGCGTAAAAAATTTCGCATTTTTTGACCTTCTTGGCTAAAAACACGAGTAAAAGGCGCGCGCGCGAAATTTCTCTTCACCAGAAAATTTTTGCCCGAGTCCATTTTTTCGTCCCAATCATCTCACCATGCATCAATAGGCACGAAAGTGTAAAAAAATTTGCATCTCTTGTCAGCATAAAAAAATTCGCATTTTTTGACCTTCTTGGCTGAAAACACGAGTAAAAGGCGCACGCGCGAAATTTCGCACCCCCGGAAAATTTTCGCCCGAGTCCATTTTTTCGTCCCAATCATCTAACCATGCATCAATAGGCACGAAAGCGTAAAAAATTTCGCATCTTTTGACAGCGTAAAAAATTTTCTTTTTTTGACCTTATTGGCTGAAAACACGAGTGAAAGGCGCACGCGCGAAATTTCGCATCCCCAGAAAATTTTTTCACAAATCCATTTTTTCGTCCCAATCATCTCACCATGCATCAACATGCACTAAAGAGTAAAAAATTTCGCATCTTTTGACAGTGTAAAAAAATTCACATTTTTTTATCTTCTTGGCTTAAAATACGAGTAAATGACGCGAGCGCAAAATTTCGCACCTCTGGAAAATTTTCACCCGATTCCTTTTTTCGTCCCAATCATCTCACCATGCATCAACAGGCATGAAAGCGTCAAAAAATTTGCATCTTTTGACCGAGTAAAAAATTTCGCAATTTTTGACCTTGTTGGCTGAAAACACGAGTAAAAGGCGCGCGCGCGAAATTTCGCTTCACCAGAAAATTTTTGCCCGAGTTCATTTTTTCGTCCCAATCAATCTCACCATGCATCAACAGGCACGATAGCGTTAAAAATTTTGCATCTTTTGACAGTATAAAAAAATTTGCATTTTTTGACTTTCTTGGCTGAAAACACGAGTAAAAGGCGCGCGCCCGAAATTTCGCACCCCCGGAAAATTTTCACCCGAGTCCATTTTTTTCATCCCAATCATCTCACCATGCATCAACAGACACGAACGTGTCAAAAAAATTGCATCTTTTGATAGCGAAAAAAATTTGGCATTTTTTGACCTTCTTGGCTGAAAACATGAGTAAAAGGCGCGAAAAGGCGCGCGGGCGAAATTTTGCACCCCCGGAGAACTTTCACCCGAGGCCATTTTTTTGTCCCAATAATCTCACCATGCATCAACAGGCACGAAAGCGTCAAAAATTTTGCATCTTTTGATAGCGCAAAGAAATTCGCATTTTTTGACCTTCTAGGCTGAAAACACGAGTAAAGAGCGTGCGCGCGAAATTTTGCTTCCCCGGAAAATTTTCACCTGAGTCCACTTTTTGGTCCCAATCATCTCACCATGCATCAACAGGCACGAACGCGTCGAAAGATTCGCGTCTTTTGACAGCGTAAAAAATTTCGCATTTTTTGACCTTCTTGGCTGAAAACACGAGTAAAAGGCACGCGGGTGAAATTTTGCACCCCCGGAAAACTTTCACCCGAATCCATTTTTTCGACTCAATCATCTCACCATGCATCAACAGGCATGAAAGCGTAAAAAATTTCGCATCTTTTCACAGCGTAAAAAATTTCATGTTTTTTGACCTTCTTGGCTGAAAACACGAGTAAAAGGCGCGCGCGCTAAATTTCGCTCCCTCAAAAAATTTTTGCCCGAGTCCATTTTTTCGTCCCATGATCTCACCATGCATCAACAGGCACAAAAGCATCAAAAAATTCGCATCTTTTGACAGTGTAAAAAATTTCGTGTTTTTTGACCTTCTTGGCTGAAAACACGAGTAAAAGGCGCGCGCGAAATATCGCACCCCCAGAAAATTTTTGCCCGAGTCCATTTTTTCGTCCCAATCATCTCACCATGCATCAAAAGGCACGACAGCGTAAAAAGTTTCGCGTTTTTTGACGTTCTTGGCTGAAAACACAAGTAAAAGGCACGAAAAGACGCACGCGCAAAATTTCGCACCCCCAGAAAATTTTTGCCCGAGTCCATTTTTTGTCCCAATCATCTCACCATGCGTCAACACGCACGAAAGCGTAAAAAATTTCGCATCTTTTGACAGCATAAAGAAATTCTCATTTTTTGACCTTCTTGGCTAAAAACACGAGTAAAAGGCGCGAGCGCGAAATTTCGCACCCCCGGAAAATTTTCGCCCGAGTCCATTTTTTCGTCCCAATCATCTCACCTTGCATCAACAGGCACCAAAGCGTCAAAAATTTTGCATCTTTTGACAGCGTAAAAAATTTCACGTTTCTTGACCTTCTTGGATGAAAACACAAGTAAAAGGCGCGAAAAGGCACGCGGGCGAAATTTTGCACCCCCGATAAACTTTCACCTGAATCCATTTTTTGGACCAATCATCTCACCATATATCAACAGGCACGAAAGCGTAAAAAATTTCGCATCTTTTCACAGCGTAAAAAATTTCATGTTTTTTGACCTTCTTGGCTGAAAACACGAGTAAAAGGTGCGCGCGCTAAATTTCGCTCCCTTCAGAAAATTTTTGCCCGAGTCTATTTCTTCGTCCCAATCATATCACCATGCATCAACAGGCACAAAAGCGTCGAAAAATTCGCATCTTTTGACAGTGTAAAAAATTTCGCATTTTTTTATCTTCTTGGCTGAAAACACGAGTAAAAAGCGCATGCGCGAAATTTCGCACCTACAGAAAATTTTTGCCCGAGTCCATTTTTTCGTCCCAATCATCTCACCATGCATCAGAAGGCACGAAAGCGTCGAAAATTTTGCATCTTTTGACAGCGTAAAAAGTTTCACGTTTTTCGACGTTCTTGCCTGAAAACACAAGTAAAAGGCACGAAAGGCGCACGCGCGAAATTTTGCACCACCAAAAAATTTTTGCCCGAGTCCATTTTTTTGTTCCAATCATCTAACCATGCGTCAACAGGCACGAAAGCGTAAAATATTTCGCATCTTTTGACAGCATAAACAAATTCACATTTTTTGACCTTCTTGGCTGAAAACACGAGTAAATGGCGGGCGCGCGAAATTTCGCACCCTCGGAAAATTTTCACCCGAGTCCATTTTTTTCCTCCCAATCATCTCACCATACATCAACAGGCACGAACGGGTTGAAAAATTCGCATCGTTTGACAGCGTAAAAAATTTCGCATTTTTTTACCTTCTTGGCTGAAAATACGAGTAAAAGGCGCGAAAAGGCGCGCGTGCGAAATTTTGCACCCCCGGAGAACTTTCACCCGAGGCCATTTTTTTGTCCCAATCATCTCACCATGCATCAACAGGCACGAAAGCGTAAAAAATTTCGCATCTTTTGACAGTGTAAAAAAATTCAAGTTTTTTGACCTTCTTGGCTGAAAACACGAGTAAAAGACGTGCGCGCGAAATTTCGCAACCCCAGAAAATTTTTGCCCGAGTCTATTTTTTCGTCCCAATCATCTCACCATGCATCAACAGGCACGAAAGCGTCGAAAATTTTGCATCTTTTGACAGCGTAAAAAATTTCACATTTTTTGACCTTCTTGGCTGAAAACACGAGTCAAAGGCGCGCGCGCGAAATTTCGCACCCGCAGAAAATTTTTGCCCGAGTCCATTTTTTCGTCCCAATCATCTCACCTTGCATCAACAGGCACGAAAGCGTAAAAAATTTTGCATCTTTTGATAGCGTAAAAAATTTTGCATTTTTTTACCTGCTTGGCTGAAAACACGAGTAAAAGGCGCGCTCGCGAAATTTCACTTCACCAGAAAATTTTTGCCCGAGTCCATTTATTCGTCCCAATCATCTCACCATGCATCAACAGGAATGAAAGCATAAAAAATTTCGCATCTTTTGACAGCGTAAAAAATTTCATGTTTTTTGACCTTCTTGGTTGAAAACACGAGTAAAAGGCGCACGCGCGAAATTTCGCACCCCCAAAAAATTTTTGCCCGAGTCCATTTTTTCGTCCCAATCATCTCACCATGCATCGACAGGCACGAAAGCGTAAAAAATTTTGCATCTTTTGACAGCGTAAAAAAATTCGCATTTTTTGACCTTCTTGGCTGAAAACACGAGTAAATGGCGCGCGCGCGAAATTTCGCACCTCCGGAAAATTTTCACCCGCGTCCATTTTTTCGTCCCAATCATCTCACCATGCATCAACAGGCATGAAAGTGTCGAAAAATTTACTTCTTTTGACAGCGTAAAAAATTTCGCATTTTTTGACCTTCTTGGCTGAAAACACGAGTAAAAGGCGCGCTCGCGAAATTTCGCTTTACCAGAAAATTTTTGTCCGAGTCCATTTTTTCGTCCCAATCATCACCTCACCATGCATCAATAGGCACGAAAGCGTAAAAAATTTTGCATCTTATGACAGCATAAAAAAATTCGCATTTTTGACCTTCTTGGCTGAAAACACGAGTAAAAGGCGCGTGCGCGAAATTTCGCACCCCCGGAAAATTTTGACCCGAGTCCATTTTTTTCGTCCCAATCATCTCACCATGCATCAACAGGCATGAACGTGTCAAAAAATTCGCATCTTTTGACAGCGAAAAAAATTTCGCATTTTTTTACCTTCTTGGCTGAAAACACGAGTAAATGGCGCGAAAAGGCGCGCGGGCGAAATTTTGCACCCCCCGAGAACTTTCACCCAAGTCCATTTTTTTGTCCCAATCATCTCACCATGCATCAACAGGAACGAAAGCATAAAAAATTTTGCATCTTTTGACAGCGTAAAAAATTTCATATTTTTTTACCTTCTTGGCTGAAACCACGAGTAAAAGGCGCGCTCGCGAAATTTCGCTTCACCAGAAAATTTTTGCCCGAGTCTAATTTTTCGTCCCAATCATCTCACCATGCATCAATAGGCACGAAAGCGTAAAAAATTTTGCTTTTTTTGACAGCATAAAAAAATTCGCATTTTTTGACCTTCTTGCCTGAAAACACGAGTAAAAGGCGGGCGCGCGAAATTTCGCACCCTCGGAAAATTTTCACCCGAGTCCATTTTTTTCCTCCCAATCATCTCACCATGCATCAACAGACACGAACGCGTCAAAAAATTTGCATCTTTTGACATCGAAAAAAATTTGGCATTTTTTGACCTTCTTGGCTGAAAACACGAGTAAAACGCGCGAAAAGGCGCGCGTGCGAAATTTTGCACCCCCAGAGAACTTTCACCCAAGTCCATTTTTTCGACCCAATCATCTCACCATGCATCAACAGGCACGAACGCGTCGAAAGATTCGCATCTTTTGACAGCGTAAAAAATTTCGCATTTTTTGACCTTCTTGGCTGAAAACACGAGTAAAAAGCGGGAAAAGGAGCGCGGGCGAAATTTTGCACCCCCGGAAAACTTTCACTCGAATCCATTTTTTCGACCCAATCATCTCACCATGCATCAACAGGCATGAAAGCGTAAAAAATTTCGCATCTTTTCACAGCGTAAAAAATTTCATGTTTTTTGACCTTCTTGGCTAAAAACACGAGTAAAAGGCGGGCGCACTAAATTTCCCTCCCTCAGAAAATTTTTGCCCGAGTCCATTTTTTCGTCCCAATGATCTCACCATGCATCAACACGAACAAAAGCATCGAAAAATTCGCATCTTTTGACAGTGTAAAAAATTTCGCATTTTTTGACCTTCTTGGCTGAAAACTCGAGTAAAAGGCACGCGCGAAATTTCGCACCCCCAGAAAATTTTTGCCCGAGTCCATTTTTTCGTCCCAATCATCTCATCATGCATCAAAAGGCACGAAAGCGTCGAAAATTTCGCATCTTTTGACAGCATAAAAAGTTTCGCGTTTTTTGACGTTCTTGGCTGAAAACACAAGTAAAAGGCACGAAAAGACGCACGCGCAAAATTTCGCACCCCTAGAAAATTTTTGCCCGAGTCCATTTTTTCGTCCCAATCATCTCACCATGCGTCAACAGGCACGAAAGCGTAAAAAATTTTGCATCTTTTGACAGCATAAATAAATTCACATTTTTTGACCTTCTTGGCTAAAAACACGAGTAAAAGGCGCGCGCTGCGAAATTTCGCACCCCCGGAAAATTTTCGCCCGAGTCCATTTTTTCGTCCCAATCATCTCACCATGCATCAACAGGCACGAAAGCGTCAAAAAATTTGCATCTTTTGACAGCGTAAAAAATTTCACGTTTCTTGACCTTCTTGGATGAAAACACGTGTAAAAGGCGCGAAAAGGCGCGCGGGCGAAATTTTGCACCCCCGGAAAACTTTCACCCGAATCCATTTTTTGGACCCAATCATCTCACCATGCATCAACAGGCACGAAAGCGTAAAACATTTCACATCTTTTCACAGCGTATAAAATTTCATGTTTTTTGACCTTCTTGGCTAAAAACACGAGTAAAAGGTGCGCGCGCTAAATTTCGCTCCCTCAGAAAATTTTTGCCCGAGTCTATTTCTTCGTCCCAATCATATCACCATGCATCAACAGGCACAAAAGCGTCGAAAAATTCGCATCTTTTGGCAGTGTAAAAAATTTCGCATTTTTTGACCTTCTTGGCTGAAAACACGAGTAAAAGGCGCACGCGCGAAATTTCGCACCCCCAGAAAATTTTTGCCCGAGTCCATTTTTTCGTCCCAATCATCTCACCATGCTTCAAAAGGCACGAAACGTCGAAAATTTTGCATCTTTTGACAGCGTAAATAGTTTCGCGTTTTTCGATGTTCTTGCCTGAAAACACAAATAAAAGACACGAAAAGGCGCACATGCGAAATTTCGCACCACCAGAAAATTTTTGGCCGAGTCCATTTTTTTGTCCCAATCATCTAACCATGCATCAACAGGCACGAAAGCGTAAAAAATTTCGCATCTTTTTACAGCATAAACAAATTCACATTTTTTGACCTTCTTGGCTGAAAACACGAGTAAAAGGCGGGCGCACGAAATTTCGCACCCTCGAAAAATTTTCACCCGAGTCCATTTTTTTCCTCCCAATCATCTCACCATGCATCAACATGCACGAACGCGTCGAAAAATTCGCATCTTTTGACAGCGTAAAAAATTTCACATTTTTTTATCTTCTTGGCTGAAAACGTGAGTAAAAGGCGCGCGCCGCGAAATTTCGCACCCCCAGAAAATTTTCGCCCGAGTCCATTTTTTCATCCCAATTATCTCACCATGCATCAACAGGCACGAAAGCGTCGAAAATTTTGCATCTTTTGACAGCGTAAAAAATTTCACATTTTTTGACCTTCTTGGCTGAAAACACGAGTAAAAGGCGCGCGCGCGAAATTTCGCCCCCCCCCCCCCCCCCAAAAAAAAAAAAAATTTCACCTGAGTCCATTTTTTTCGTCTCAATCATCTCACCATGCATCAATAGGCACGAACGCGTAAAAAAATTCGCATCTTTTGACAGCGAAAAAAGTTTCACATTTTTTACCCTTCTTGGCTGAAAACACGAGTAAAAGGCGCGCGGGCGAAATTTTGCACCCCTGGAGAACTTTCACCCAAATTCATTTTTCGTCCCAATCATCTCACCATGCATCAACAGGCACGAAAGCATAAAAAATTTTACATCTTTTGACAGCGTAAAAAATTTCATGTTTTTTGACCTTCTTGGCTGAAAACACGAGTAAAAAGCGCGCTGCGCGAAATTTCGCACCCCCAGAAAATTTTCGCCCGAGTCCATTTTTTTGTCCCAATCATCTCTCCATGCACCAACAGGCACGAAAGCGTCGAAAATTTTGCATCTTTTGACAGCGTAAAAAATTTCGCATTTTTTGACCTTCTTGGCTGAAAACACGAGTAAAAGGCGCGCGCGAAAAATTTCGCACCCCCAGAAAATTTTTGCCCGAGTCCATTTTTTCGTCCCAATCATCTCACCATGCATCAAAAGGTACGAAAGCATAAAAAATTTTGCTTCTTTTGACAGCGTAAAAAGTTTCGCGTTTTTTACGTTCTTGGCTGAAAACACAAGTAAAAGGCACGAAAAGGCGCACGCACGAAATTTCGCACCCCCAGAAAATTTTCGTCCGAGTCCATTTTTTCGTCCCAATCATCTGACCATGCATCAATAGGCACGAAAGTTTCGAAAATTTTGCATCTTTTGACAGTGTAATAAATTCACATTTTTTTACCTTCTTGGCTGAAAACACGAGTAACAGGCGCACGCGCGAAATTTCGCACCCCCGAAAAATTTTCACCCGAGTCCATTTTTTCGACCCAATCATCTCACCATGAATCAACAGGCACGAAAGCGTAAAAAATTTTGCATCTTTTGACAGCGTAAAAAGTTTCATGTTTTTTTATCTTCTTGGCTGAAAACACGAGTAAAAGGCGCGCGCGAAATTTCGCACCCCCAGAAAATTTTTGCGCTAGTCCATTTTTTCGTCTCAATCATCTCACCATGCATCAATAGCCACAAAAGCGTAAAAAAAAAATCGCATCTTTTGACAGCGTAAAAAATTTCTCATTTTTTGACCTTCTTGGATGAAAACACGAGTAAATGGCGCGCGCTCGAAATTTCGCACCCCCGGAAAATTTTTGCCCGAGTCCATTTTTTCATCCCAATCATCTCACCATGCATCAACAGGCACGAAAGCGTAAAAAATTTCGCATCTTTTGACAGCGTAAAAAAATTCGCATTTTTTGACCTTCTAGGCTGAAAACACGAGTAAAAGGCGCGCGCGCGAAATTTTGCCCATTTTTTTCGTCCCAATCATCTCACCATGCATCAATAGGCACGAACACGTAAAAAATTTTGCATCTTTTGGCAGAGAAAAAAGTTTCTCATTTTTTACCCTTCTTGGCTGAAAACACGAGTAAAAGGCGGGCGCGCGAAATTTCGCACCCTCGGAAAATTTTCACCCGAGTCCATTTTTTTCCTCCCAATCATCTCACCATGCATCAACAGACACGAACGCGTCAAAAAATTTGCATCTTTTGACATCGAAAAAAATTTGGCATTTTTTGACCTTCTTGGCTGAAAACACGAGTAAAACGCGCGAAAAGGCGCGCGTGCGAAATTTTGCACCCCCAGAGAACTTTCACCCAAGTCCATTTTTTCGTCCCAATCATCTCACCATGCATCAACAGGCACGAAAGCGTCAAAAAATTTGCATCTTTTGACAGCGTAAAAAATTTCACGTTTCTTGACCTTCTTGGATGAAAACACGAGTAAAAGGGGCGAAAAGGCGCGCGGGCGAAATTTTGCACCCCCGGAAAACTTTCACCCGAATCCATTTTTTGGACCCAATCATCTCACCATGCATCAACAGGCACGAAAGCGTAAAACATTTCACATCTTTTAACAGCGTATAAAATATCATGTTTTTTGACCTTCTTGGCTAAAAACACGAGTAAAAGGTGCGCGCGCTAAATTTCGCTCCCTCAGAAAATTTTTGCCCGAGTCTATTTCTTCGTCCCAATCATATCACCATGCATCAATAGGCACAAAAGCGTCGAAAAATTCGCATCTTTTGGCAGTGTAAAAAATTTCGCATTTTTTGACCTTCTTGGCTGAAAACACGAGTAAAAGGCGCACGCGCGAAATTTCGCACCCCCAGAAAATTTTTGCCCGAGTCCATTTTTTCGTCCCAATCATCTCACCATGCTTCAAAAGGCACGAAACGTCGAAAATTTTGCATCTTTTGACAGCGTAAATAGTTTCGCGTTTTTCGATGTTCTTGCCTGAAAACACAAATAAAAGACACGAAAAGGCGCACATGCGAAATTTCGCACCACCAGAAAATTTTTGGCCGAGTCCATTTTTTTGTCCCAATCATCTAACCATGCATCAACAGGCACGAAAGCGTAAAAAATTTCGCATCTTTTTACAGCATAAACAAATTCACATTTTTTGACCTTCTTGGCTGAAAACACGAGTAAAAGGCGGGCGCACGAAATTTCGCACCCTCGAAAAATTTTCACCCGAGTCCATTTTTTTCCTCGCAATCATCTCACCATGCATCAACATGCACGAACGCGTCGAAAAATTCGCATCTTTTGACAGCGTAAAAAATTTCACATTTTTTTATCTTCTTGGCTGAAAACATGAGTAAAAGGCGCGCGCGCGAAATTTCGCATCCCCAGAAAATTTTCGCCCGAGTCCATTTTTTTATCCCAATTATCTCACCATGCATCAACAGGCACGAAAGCGTCGAAAATTTTGCATCTTTTGACAGCGTAAAAAATTTCACATTTTTTGACCTTCTTGGCTGAAAACACGAGTAAAAGGCGCGCGCGCGAAATTTCGCCCCCCCCCCCCCCCAAAAAAAAATTTCACCTGAGTCCATTTTTTTCATCCCAATCATCTCACCATGCATCAATAGGCACGAACGCGTCAAAAAATTCACATCTTTTGACAGCGAAAAAAGTTTCACATTTTTTACCCTTCTTGGCTGAAAACACGAGTAAAAGGCGCGCGGGCGAAATTTTGCACCCCTGGAGAACTTTCACCCAAATTCATTTTTCGTCCCAATCATCTCACCATGCATCAACAGGCACGAAAGCATAAAAAATTTTACATCTTTTGACAGCGTAAAAAATTTCATGTTTTTTGACCTTCTTGGCTGAAAACACGAGTAAAAAGCGCGCGCGCGAAATTTCGCACCCCCAGAAAATTTTCGCCCGAGTCCATTTTTTTGTCCCAATCATCTCTCCATGCACCAACAGGCACGAAAGCGTCGAAAATTTTGCATCTTTTGACAGCGTAAAAAATTTCGCATTTTTTGACCTTCTTGGCTGAAAACACGAGTAAAAGGCGCGCGCGAAAAATTTCGCACCCCCAGAAAATTTTTGCCCGAGTCCATTTTTTCGTCCCAATCATCTCACCATGCATCAAAAGGCACGAAAGCATAAAAAATTTTGCTTCTTTTGACAGCGTAAAAAGTTTCGCGTTTTTTACGTTCTTGGCTGAAAACACAAGTAAAAGGCACGAAAAGGCGCACGCACGAAATTTCGCACCCCCAGAAAATTTTCGTCCGAGTCCATTTTTTCGTCCCAATCATCTGACCATGCATCAATAGGCACGAAAGTTTCGAAAATTTTGCATCTTTTGACAGTGTAATAAATTCACATTTTTTTACCTTCTTGGCTGAAAACACGAGTAACAGGCGCACGCGCGAAATTTCGCACCCCCGAAAAATTTTCACCCGAGTCCATTTTTTCGACCCAATCATCTCACCATGAATCAACAGGCACGAAAGCGTAAAAAATTTTGCATCTTTTGACAGCGTAAAAAGTTTCATGTTTTTTTATCTTCTTGGCTGAAAACACGAGTAAAAGGCGCGCGCGAAATTTCGCACCCCCAGAAAATTTTTGCGCTAGTCCATTTTTTCGTCTCAATCATCTCACCATGCATCAATAGCCACAAAAGCGTCAAAAAAAATCGCATCTTTTGACAGCGTAAAAAATTTCTCATTTTTTGACCTTCTTGGATGAAAACACGAGTAAATGGCGCGCGCTCGAAATTTCGCACCCCCGGAAAATTTTTGCCCGAGTCCATTTTTTCATCCCAATCATCTCACCATGCATCAACAGGCACGAAAGCGTAAAAAATTTCGCATCTTTTGACAGCGTTAAAAAATTCGCATTTTTTGACCTTCTAGGCTGAAAACACGAGTAAAAGGCGCGCGCGCGAAATTTTGCCCATTTTTTTCGTCCCAATCATCTCACCATGCATCAATAGGCACGAACACGTAAAAAATTTTGCATCTTTTGGCAGAGAAAAAAGTTTCTCATTTTTTACCCTTCTTGGCTGAAAACACGAGTAAAAGACGCGAAAAGGCGCGCGGGCAAAATTTTTCACCCCCGGAGAATTTTCACCCAAGTCCATTTTTCGTCCCAATCATCTCACCATGCATCAACAAGCACGAAAGCGTAAAAAATTTTGCATCTTTTGACAGCGTAAAAAATTTCATGTTTTTTGACCTTCTTGGCTGAAAACACGAGTAAAAGGCGCGCGCGCGGAATTTCGCACCCCCAGAAAATTTTCGCTCGAGTCCATTTTTTTGTCCCAATCATCTCACCATGCGTCAACAGGCACGAAAGCGTCGAAAATTTTGCATCTTTTGACAGCGTAAAAAATTTCACCTTTTTTGACCTTCTTAGCTGAAAACACTAGTAAAAGATGCGCGCGTGTAATTTCGCACCCCCAGAAAAATTTTGCCCGAATCCATTTTTTCGTCCCAATCATCTCACCATGCATCAAAAGGCACGAAAGCATAAAAAATTTCGCATCTTTTGACAGCGTAAATAAATTCACATTTTTTGACCTTCTTGGGTGAAAACACGAGTAAAAGGCGTGCGCGCAACATTTCGCACCCCCGAAAAATTTTTGCCCGAGTCCGTTATTTCGTCCCAATCATCTCACCATGCATCAACAGGCATGAAAGAATCAACAATTTCGCATCTTTTGACAGCGTAAAAAATTTCATGTTTCTTGACCTTCTTGGATCAAAACACGAGTAAAAGGCGCGAAAAGGCGCGCGTGCGAAATTTTGCACCCCCGGAGAACTTTCACCCGAGTCCATTTTTTTGTCCCAATCATCTCACCATGCATCAAAAGACACGAAAGCGTAAAAAATTTCGTATCTTTTGACAGTGTAAAAAAATTCAAGTTTTTTGACCTTCTTAGCTGAAAACACTAGTAAAAGACGCGCGCGCGAAATTTTGCAACCCCAGAAAATTTTTGCCCGAGTCCATTTTTTCATCCCAATCATCTCACCATGCATCAACAGGCATGAAAGCGTCGAAAAATTTGTATCTTTTGACAGCGTAAAAAATTTCGCATTATTTGACCTTCTTGGCTGAAAACACGAGTAAAAGGCGCGCGCGAAATTTCGCACCCCCGGAAAATTTGCGCCTGAGTCCATTTTTTCATCCCAATCATTTCGCCATGCATCAACAGGCACGAAAGCGTCGAAAATTTGGCATCTTTTGACAGCGTCAAAAATTTCGCATTTTTTGACCTTCTTGGCTGAAAACACGAGTAAAAGGCGCGCGCGTGAAATTTCGCACCCCCGAAAAATTTGCATCCGAGTCCATTTTTTCGTCACAATCATCTCACCATGCATCAACATGCACGAAAGCGTCGAAAATTTTGCATCTTTTGACAGCGTAAAAAATTTCACATTTTTTGACCTTCTTGGCTGAAAACACTAGTCAAAGGCACGCGCGCGAAATTTTGCACCCACAGAAAATTTTCGCCCGAGTCCATTTTTTTCGTCCCAATCATCTCACTATGCATACACAAGCACGAAAGCGTCAAAATTTTCGCATCTTTTGACAGTGTAAAAAAATTCGTCTTCTTGGCTGAAAACACGAGTAAAAGGCGCGCGCGCGAAATTTCGCCCCCCCCCCCCCCCCCGAAAAATTTTCACCTGAGTCCATTTTTTTTCGTCCCAATCATCTCACCATGCATCAACAAGCACGAAAGCGTAAAAAATTTTGCATCTTTTGACAGCGTAAAAAATTTCATGTTTTTTGACCTTCTTGTCTGAAAACACGAGTAAAAGGCGCGCGCGCGAAATTTCGCACCCCCAGAAAATTTTCGCCCGAGTCCATTTTTTTGTCCCAATCATCTCACCATGCGTCAACAGGCACGAAAGCGTCGAAAATTTCGCATCTTTTGACAGCGTAAAAAATTTCACCTTTTTTGACCTTCTTGGCTGAAAACACTAGTAAAAGATGCGCGCGTGTAATTTCGCACCCCCAGAAAAATTTTGCCCGAATCCATTTTTTCGTCCCAATCATCTCACCATGCATCAAAAGGCACGAAAGCATAAAAAATTTCGCATCTTTTGACAGCGTAAATAAATTCACATTTTTTGACCTTCTTGGGTGAAAACACGAGTAAAAGGCGTGCGCGCAACATTTCGCACCCCCGAAAAATTTTTGCCCGAGTCCGTTATTTCGTCCCAATCATCTCACCATGCATCAACAGGCATGAAAGAATCAACAATTTCGCATCTTTTGACAGCGTAAAAAATTTCATGTTTCTTGACCTTCTTGGATCAAAACACGAGTAAAAGGCGCGAAAAGGCGCGCGTGCGAAATTTTGCACCCCCGGAGAACTTTCACCCGAGTCCATTTTTTTGTCCCAATCATCTCACCATGCATCAAAAGACACGAAAGCGTAAAAAATTTCGTATCTTTTGACAGTGTAAAAAAATTCAAGTTTTTTGACCTTCTTAGCTGAAAACACTAGTAAAAGACGCGCGCGCGAAATTTTGCAACCCCAGAAAATTTTTGCCCGAGTCCATTTTTTCATCCCAATCATCTCACCATGCATCAACAGGCATGAAAGCGTCGAAAAATTTGTATCTTTTGACAGCGTAAAAAATTTCGCATTATTTGACCTTCTTGGCTGAAAACACGAGTAAAAGGCGCGCGCGAAATTTCGCACCCCCGGAAAATTTGCGCCTGAGTCCATTTTTTCATCCCAATCATTTCGCCATGCATCAACAGGCACGAAAGCGTCGAAAATTTGGCATCTTTTGACAGCGTCAAAAATTTCGCATTTTTTGACCTTCTTGGCTGAAAACACGAGTAAAAGGCGCGCGCGTGAAATTTTGCACCCCCGAAAAATTTGCATCCGAGTCCATTTTTTCGTCACAATCATCTCACCATGCATCAACATGCACGAAAGCGTCGAAAATTTTGCATCTTTTGACAGCGTAAAAAATTTCACATTTTTTGACCTTCTTGGCTGAAAACACTAGTCAAAGGCACGCACGCGAAATTTTGCACCCACAGAAAATTTTCGCCATAATAATAATAATCTTTGCTTGAGATAATATCATAAATTAGAGAACTAACATATAACATTTTTCTATGTTGTAAATTTACCCACTCACCTTGTGTTTTACTCTTCAAGGAGGTTTATTAGATTTCCTCCCTTTCACTTGCAACTTGATGTTTTCCTACAAGTAATAATGCCTTTTTACTTTTAAATCATGAATAAGGTAATATGCAATGCATGCTCATGATGCATGCATGTTTATGCACCCTAAAATGCCTACAATCTCCTCTAATACCAATTTTTAACTTCAGGTATTTTTGTTCATAGGTATTTCACAATTGAAACTTCTCAATCCTCCATAGTTTAACTAGGTGTTATTTCAGGATTTCAGACTGAGTACTTGTCAATAAATAATTCATAACTTCTTAACCACATAGGCAAATATCATTATTCTGGATAAATTAGAAACTAGACTTAACAAGGTTTCCCACCCCCAAATGTAATTCACTAACTAAGTCCAAGTGAGTAATTCTAAACATCCCAGGAAATCTGACCTAGGATTTGTGTCCTGATAGACTATGTGTCACTGAATTATTAATGTATATCTTTAACAATAGGTATCCATTTCATGAGATCCTAATTTTCCTAGAATCTAGACTTCAGTAATGTTTAGGCATAAAAATTGTAGAATTTAACTCATTGTATGCTTTTATAACAAAAATAGTTAATTAGAGTCGTGATCTGTCCATGTCCTGGAATCTGACATACAAAAGCATCACTATGAAATGAAAAATTCATTTACCCCAAAATACAAGTCCAAATAGGATGATTCCACTTCTCTCCAAACTCTCAGAATGTATAATTAATCATATCCAAATTTCAAACTCTATGTCATTATATTCGAACCGTGCCCTAATTTTCTCTATCAGACTCGCGACAGGATGAGTGACCAGCGAAGTTAAGTAGATAACTTCCTATAAAAAACTCCTTCTTAGGTGATTCTAGGGGCCATGGAAAGCTAACTTCGAATGGATTAACCATAAAAAATTTCATGATTTATGATTTGGTAATAACGAAGGAATGATCCAATCAGAAGAACAATTTTCGGATCAAAATTCACCTTGAACAGCCGATGTTCCCGATTTTCCCCAAGTATTTTCGCTCGACTTCCGCCTCTGGTAACGTTTCTATGGTGAAAGGATAATGTTAAGGGCCTTATATATGTTTTTCAAAATTTTCTCATGACATAAGGCGGTTTGGAAAAATATCTCTTTAAGCAGCTGTTCAACTGTCTGGCTTCAGTTGCTTGGAACTTAAGTGATGGCCAATCACATTATTTTGTCATAACTAAGTGTTTTAACCCTAATTAAGCTTACTTAATCCTATTTAAACATGTATATTATAATATTTAGAAATTTTGCAATTTATTCCTAATAAACTTATGTAATTACTTTTGTAAAATTTATCGACAATTAGTCATTATGCTCTAATCAAAATATTAATTACTATATACAAATATCACGAAATGAACATCCAAACTAACTTAATATGTTAATTAAATGCATGATTATGAAGAAATGATGTTTGTAGAGTACGTCCGTGACAAATATACAATGAGTTAATATCAATGGATCAATAGATCAATGTAATGGATCGTGCTAAGGTCAAAAGACTAATCAATAATGATAACCATTAACAATTGCCTGATCAATATTGAATTATTGAATTAATAGTAGATCATTGGATCGATGATTCAATATAACAATAGAACAATAAAGTCATAGATCAATGGGAAGGATCAGGATAAAAAGGTCAGATGACCGATTAATATCGATTTAACAATTAACAATATCAATGATGTCTAATCACCATGGCACTATTCAATTTAACAATTTCTAATTCAATATCAATGATCATTGGCCAATAACAATTCCACTCGATGCAATGGGCGGAGGCAACACTAGTATCGGAATGACCATAACCTATTAGGATCAATTCGATTTCAATTCAATTTGATTCGATCGAATTCAATTCAATTTATCAATGTTCGGAGTTATCTAATACAATAGGGAGCGCTCAGACAATTAGGGAAACTTCATGTCTCTTTCACGTAGTCCAGTGGGGGATATCAACCCACGGTAAGACTCCCTCCAATAATAGAACTAAAAATAATTTCGTGATGGCGGGGGACCATGGTCAACCATAGGACAATCATAATTTTTCTAAAGGATAACATCTCAAATCTTTAGGTACACTATCTGTCCCATACAATATTAATAACAATAACAATATGGCATAAGGGGCTTAGAGACAATCGGAAAAGATGGAGATCCAAAAATTTTAATCTTTTATCTTATTTACCTAACACATCTATCTTGGACAGTTTAGTTTAGGTTTAATAAGACTCAATCAAAGAAAACTATTGGATCAATACTATAATTTGGATATGATAATATTATCATTAGGATGACAATTGGGAATAATATGATCATATGATCAGATATAAGGATCATATCATCAGAAACAGTCAATGATGATAATCACTCAATCAGAAATAATTGATGCGTACAATGATGTAGTAAAATAAAATCGCTAGCAAGTGCATAAGTTTCTCAAGTGATACAGTAAAAGGAGTAAAGAGTGTCGAACCTACGAGGAATATTATTAATAAAATATCTGACCTTATAAATTACAAAGAGAAGAAAAACATAATTTTTGAAAATAAGTTTTGTAATTGTAAAATAAAATAGAGAAAATATGATAATAATAAGATAAGATACTGGTGTTGAAATTGGTCTTAGGATGATAATGCATTAAGGATAAATATGTGAACCAGAAAAGATAAATTAAAATTCTTAAGATGGATTAGGAATTTTCTTAAGTTATTAATTTACAAGATTAAAATCACATAGTCCACAAGCTGGTAATTCTACTATTTAATCGAGCAAATTAACTATCTTAAATTTAATCAGAACTGAAGTCCCACAAATGAGTATTCATGCATATGAGATTAAAATTACGATGCATTAATATGAAAATCTTAGACTATTAATCACTCTACAAACTAGTATAGATTAACAGACCACACAGATCTAATTCTCCACACACTAGTTATTAGACCTATGTCAATTTTTAATTTTGCAATAAATCATTTAATTTAACTAAATAAAATATGAAATTAAGTAGTCCATAAACTGGTAATTACTTAACTCAGAAATTTAAATAATTAAATCAAAAGCACTAAACATAATTAAAAATTGATCAAATGAAATTCAATAATAATAAAATAAGGGTTCACATAATTTCTCTTCAATAATAATCTCCTAAAATAAAATAAATAAAAACATGGAGTTCATCCTAGAATTGTAGAGAGATAATAATAAAATACAAATGATAATCGAAAGAATTACACCAAGAATAAATTAGGGCCCTCGGATTTCGTGGAAAGTCTGGATCAACCATCCGATCAACTCTTTCTTTCTTGGTCGAAGCCTGCAAAGCTCACGACTCGCTGTGGAAGAAAATCAAACTTCAAGGTACTAGTTGGATTGATGGTTTCGCCCTCTATTTATAGGTGCGAACGAGTCTTCATGTTGATCACGGGGGTAAATCGTATAGTCGAATTTAACTTGGTGGAGATAAACTTTAAGTCCTTCAAATCTCGGCCTGATAAAACTTTGGTTAATGATAAAATATTATTCATTTGACGCTCGGTGATAAACTTATCGGCCTATAACATTCAAGAAGTGGTTAAGGATAATTGCTTCTCATTGCTTTTGTGCCCGTAAAACTCATCCTGAATTTGATTTACGGCCAATATTCCCTTAGTTCTCCACTTTACGCCCGGTAAAACTGCCCTTTGATTTGATTCACGGCCAACAAATCCCCTGAAACAGCTTTGTATCCCTAATGGTGATATAACTGATTACATTTCATCCCCAAGATAAGCTTTTATATCCAAGATAAGCCTTTACTCCCATAACAGAAGTGATCAATTTTTACTCCCAAAATTGCCTTGTGATGAAAGGTGATAACATTGCTCAATATCTCGGCATTACTCCCTAAGTATAGAGTGGCGCACAGACATTACTCCCGTAACCAATCTCCATTGATATTTTGTGCCCAATATGAATGTAACTCCTTAGATTTCATTCCTTTGGAGATTTTACTGCTTATAAATTTTGCCCCTTACACGGAAAGCTCGAAGTCATATAATTCTCGTTTGCGTCTATGATTCATCTCAGTCGGCAATTTTCCTTATTCCTGTCAATTAATTAAAATAATGAAGTTAATCCGCCCATAGTTATAATAATTCAAGAATTAATAGATAGAATCAATAAGTCCGAATTTAAAACTAAAATAAACATAAAATGATGCATGCAATGATTAAATTACAGAAAAAATAATTAAAATAATAGACCAAAATACGTTGTATGTTGCATGCATCAATAATCAAGGTCAATAATTCAATACTATAATCATTATCATGTTCGGATGTGGTAACAACAACAAAGTCAATGATAATGACAATGATAATTTGATAATATAGGATTGTACTAAAATCAATCTTATGGTTGGATGGAGTAATATACCCAACATCAAAATCATATATACTAATAACAATGTGACCATATATCATAACAATATGATTAAGATGATGTGATTGGATATGACAATAATAAAATCACATATGACGATGATAATAAAATCACTATGACAATGATCTGATCAGGAACAATTAATAACGATAACAATCCAATTAACTATGATCGAATATATCGCAATAGATTTTCTGTTCTCAAAATCTGGCCCCTGTCGGTTGGAACCTGGACTGTGTTTAGGGACGTCCAATCTTCCTCGACCACGGTAAACTCGGGCTGGGTATGACATGAACCCGGGCCGAGTTGGCCATGGTTCACGTCCTATGTTCGATGCACCACAACCTAGGCCGTGTCAACACTAACCCGAGCCGAGCAATAGGGAACCTGCGCCGGGTTCAACAAACTCGATCCTATTTTGACTTCGATTCGGTTTGGGTTCTATGGAACTCGGGCCGGGCAGGTCAGAACTTGGGTCGAGTTCTGACGCCGTCCAAAAATCACGTTCCGAGGTAATTTTTCGGCCACATAACTATACCGTACGATGTCTAATCGATGCAATATATGTACAATGAAGTCTTAGTACAAGGGCAAGGAGAATAGGGTTCCATGTCGTGGAAAACCGATGCCATGGGGATCCCCCCTATGTACATAAAGTTGACAAAAAAACCTACTTGAATTCCTATCTATTATAGGCTGCACGAACGCCAAACTTTGGTTAGCCTTTGCGCTCGAACGGAGCCTCAAAATTCTCAGTTACCACTTGGACGATGTTCTCATATATTCAGGCTTTGAAATGCTTGCCCTCTATTTCTTCTCGGTTCACGTGAAACAAAGGAGAAAGTAAGGCTTGTTGTGCAAGAATTTTGTGGAGGATAATAAGAGTTTCTAGCCAACCTATGGGATCTATTTATAGTTCTTAACTAGAGTTTTTGACTCCCATTGGGCCCTGGGCTATTTTTTCATTAATCATGGACATCCATTATTAATCACCTTCTATTAAATATTTAGATTTAACCAAATTTGAATTTAACTAATTATTTCCTAACCATGCTTAACAAAATTCATCTCTATTCAATTTTTTTTATCCTTTCCATAACTTCTTTCAATCCAACTCTATCTCTATATTTTATCAAGAATTTATGTTACTCCAACTAAACCTTTATTTTATCCTTTTATTTTCTTATTTTATCTAATTTTTAGAATTAATTAATATAATAATATTTTATCACAATTTTTTTATTAAAATAATAATAAATATTATTTTAATGGATGAAATATTTCTAAGTCATAAAACTTTCAATCTTGTCCTAATTAGGAGTCCTATATCCATTAAACATTCTTTTCGATCTCAAATCAAATTAAGATCCCTAATTTCAATTTAATCATAATTCCTACTCCCAATAAGATTTAATCTTTCTTTATTTTCATATTTCTTTTCTAATTATATTCCTATTCTTACTCAAATTCTCCTTTAATCTCTTTTAATACATTAATATTTGCTAATTCGAGTAAATTACTTTATTACCCCTATTGAAATCTTGGGGTGTTACACTTCATCCATGAAATCTTACCTTCATCGACATTTATGCAATGCGATATGTTAGATGCATGGCCATCAAGAAATTTTAGTTTCTTTATCCATTCAAATAGAAGCTTGTGTTGATCAGTCGACAATACATTGGTGGCTTTTGTCTTGGTGCACTTTCCATTATGATGGACTAACTATAACTCCGGACGTTTAGATATAACTTTTAAATCCTCCCTTGGGTTCACATTGTCCTTTGTTTTGCCTTTAGTGTCCATCATTGTGTTGAAGATGTTAACAAAAACATTTTTTTCAACATGCATAACGTCCAAATGATGACGTAATAAGTTCGAGGACCAATAAGACAACTCCCCAAAAAATACTTTTTTTCTCCCAATTATGATTAATCCCATATCCTGGTTGTTTGTTAGATGGTGACTTCAATCCAAATGTAATATGATCAATTATATTAACTTGCTCCAATAATTCTGTAGCACTCATTCTACTTGGTGGTAAACTCTTCTCTATGGTTGACTTTTTAAAAGAGTTTCTATCATGATGCATGGAGTGTTCGAGAGGCAAGAACATTCTGTGATGATTGAACCAACAAACTTTCCTACCATGTTTAAATAAAATGATTTTGTGAATCTTTCACATATTGGGCAAGCAAGTTTTCCTTTAATACTCCATCAGCTGAGAGCATGCCATATGCAGGAAAATCATTTATAGTCCACAACACAACTGCTCTCATTATAAAGTTTTGCTTCTTTGATATATCATATGTCAAGACACCATCATCCCATAACATCTTCAATTCATCGACAAGAGGCCTTAGGTACACATCTATACTCTTACCTAGCGATCTCAGTCTAGGAATCATGGAAGTCAAGAATATGTGTTCTCTTTGCATGGACACACATGGTGGTAAATTATAAGGTATAGCGAACACTGTCCACGAAGAATATGTAGTCATTGTTCCACCAAATGGATTGAAACCATCTGTGCAAAGACCTAATCTAACATTATGAGTTTCAACAACAAAGATTGGATTGGTTGAAATTATATGTTTCCATGCTTCTGCATCCAAAGGTTGTGTTATAAGTGCTGGATCACTATGCATTCCTTCGGCGTGCCAACGCATAAAATGTGAAGTATTTTTAGATAAGAACATACATTGCAGCCTAGGAACTAAAGGAAAATATCTAAACAATGAGAAAGGAATATCTCTTTGACTTGTGCTAGAATTTGCTCTTAGTTTGAATCAATACTCTCCACAAACACGAGAACTTGTAAGATTAATATCATCTTTGTAATACAACATGTAGTCATTGCGGCAAGCATCAATCTTTTGGTATTATAGCCCAAGTTCACTAATCATTATTTTGCACCTATAAAAGTTGTCTGGAAGTTTTTCAGATTTTGGTAACATAGTCTTGATAATGCTAATCATTCGATCAAAACACTTCTCACTCATATTATATTCTAATTTCAAATTCATTAGCTATGACTTAACTGGTAAGATGCTTTGTTTTTCACAATCATCCCATAGAGACTCATCAACATTTTTTAGGAGGTTATAAAATTTTGAAGCTGTTGGATTTGGAATTTCTTTTGAATTTGATTGTTATTGGTGGATTGCATCACCCATTTCTGCATCTCTTACTAGATCCATGTATGCATTGGTCATTTCTATATGATTTGATTGCTCAATAGTTGAAGAATTTTCAACTCTCCATTTAGTTTCACCATGCAAAGTCCAATTTAAATAATTCAACCAAAATCATTTCTTATATAAATCCATCTCCACGTAGTATCTCATTTTCAATTTACTGTTTTACATGTTACACATGGACAATGGATCCGACCATGAGGATTGGCCACATGTTGTTGTTCATATGAGAATCTTAAAAATTCATCGACTCCATTTTGGAAATCCTCGATCACATAACCATGTTCGTCCTTCCAATGCAAAATCCAACTTCAATCAGGTTTCATGGTGACTAATGAGTGAACAAATTAAAATAAATGCTTTATTATTCCTATTAGTTAAAATAGGTGCTTGTTAATATATGGCTAGAAAATTATAAATTTAGTATGTTTGGAAATGCCACCATGCAATGCCCTTCATCACCTTAATTAATTGTGTAATGATGTATGCAAAAAATGAGAGGGCAATAGTTTGATCATGCATGGGTATATAGAAAGCACAACGGTATATACATGGGTATATAGAAAGATCATGATGTATTGCTTGGGTATATATACATGATTCACGATTAAAATGCAATACTGATTACAATTGTTACTATCAATACAACTTTAATTTGGTACAACAGTAACAGTAGCATTATCACACACCATTACATTTTTTCATTCAAATCTAACATTTACTCAGTATGAAGGCATGCAAGAAAAGAGGGAAATACACATTAATCCAATCAAGAAAAATGAGGGTTAGGATTTTATATATGAGGGTTAGGATTTTATATGATGTACTTTTTTTTGGCTCATAGTGAAATTCTTCTGACGGCGACCTCCTTTGCCCGTGGATGTTTCTCTCTTGTTCACATTGATCAAGAGGGTTTTACCACGCTAAATCTCTGTGGTCATATTCTCTTTGTTTTCGTTGTTTTTCATTGTTCATCGATCCTCGGTGTTTTATCTCCAACAAATTGGTATCAGAGCCGAGTTTCTTTCCGCGAAGATGACTACAACGAAGTTCAACATCGAGAAGTTTGACGAAAACACAAATTTCAGTCTGTGGCAAGTTTGGATGCTTGCCACCCTAGTTCAGAACAATTGAAGAAGGCGTTGTCGGTTCAAAAGCCGGATGCCATGGGGGCGTCCGCCTGGGAGGAACTCAACGAGAAGGCCTTGTCTGCGATCCTGTTGTGCCTGACGAACGATGTTCTTTAGGAAGTCCTCGCAGAGAAGACGATGGCCGGTCTCTGAACGAAGTTGAAAACTCTGTATCTGACGAAAACCCTAGTGAATCAACTTGTGTTGAAGCAGTGGCTGTACATCTTTCATATGGCCAATGGTACATCGATCAAATGGCACATCAGTGAGTTCATTGCCCTAATCAATGATTTGAAGAACATAGATGCGAAAGTTGATGATGAAGATCAGGCTCTATTACTCCTTTGTTCTTTGCCATCTTCATATAAAACTTTTAAAGAGACGATGATCTACGGTAAGGACAAACTCACGTTTGATGATGTTAAAGGCAGACTGCTGAGCAAAGAAAAGTTGGATAATGAATTGAGTTCAAGCAGCAAATCTGATGATCAAGCCTTAGGTCTGATCGCAAAAGGCAGACATCAGACGAGAAATCAAAATCAAGATAGATCCAGATCCAAGTCGAAGAATAGAGATAAAGTCTGTAATTATTACAAGAAGAAGGGTCATATTAAAGCAGTGTTACAAATTACAGAATAAGAATAAAAGGATTAATGATGGCAACGAGAAGAGAAATCAGAATGCTGAAGTTGCAGATGCCGGTGTAGCAGAAAGTGAGAATGAAGATGTTCTGTTGTTAACGACATCAAACAAATCCAGATCATCAAGTGAATGGATTCTCGATTCTGGATGCTCATACCATATGTGTCCCGATCGAGATTGGTTCTCAACGTACAAATCTGTTGAAGATGGAGTCGTTCTTATGGGAAACAATGCTGCTATAAGACTGTTGGCATTGGGTCCATCCAGATTAAGATGCATGATGAAATTATTAGGACATTATCTGAAGTCAGACATGTTCCTGATCTGAAGAAGAATCTTATTTCTCTCGGTGTCTTAAACTCAAATGGTTGCAAAGTTGTTATTGAGTCTAATGGAATGAAGATTTCCCGTGGTGCTCTTGTGTTGATGAAAGGCCTCAAAATCGGTAGCTTGTATGTTCTCCAAGGATCGACGGTGATAGGTTCAGCACCAGTCTCATCTACCTCAGAGGAAGAGTGCACAAAGTTATGGCATATGCGTTTAGGCCATATGAGTGAGAAGGGCATGCAAGTTCTCAGCAACAGAGGTCTTCTTCCTGGTGAAAAAGTTGGAAAATTAGAGCAGTGTGAGCATCGTATCTTCGGAAATAAGAAGAGAGTTAGCTTTGGTTCAGCCATTCATAAGACGAAGGGAACTCTAGATTACATCCATTCATATTTATGGGGTCCCTCTTAAGTTCCTTCGAAAGGATGAAATAGGTATTTGCTGACATTTATTGATGACTTCTCTAGAAAAGTTTGGGTTTATTTTCTGAAGCATAAAGATGATGTATTTGAAACATTCAAGTCATGGAAGACTCTGCTAGAGAAGCAATCTGGAAAAATTGTGAAGAGGTTGAGGACCGACAATGGACTAGAATTCTATAATTTTAAGTTCAATAAATTTTGTGACAAAGAAGGCATTGCAAGACATCACACAGTTGTGAGAACTCCACAGCAAAATGGAGTCGTAGAAAAAATGAATAAAACTCTACTAGAGAGAGCTCGATGTATGTTGTCAAATGCAGGACTTGACAAGGAGTTTTGGGCAGAAGCTGTCAACCTGGCATGTCACTTAATTAATCGGTCTCCCCACCGATCCTTAGACTTAAAAATTCTTGAAGAAGTGTGGTCAGGTAATTCTCCTAATTACTCACATTTAAGAGTTTTCGGTTGTCCTGCATATGCACATGTTAATGATGAAAAGCTTGAACCTAGAGCTAGGAAGTGCATATTTCTTGGTTATAAATCTAGTGTTAAAGGTTATAGATTATGGTGTCCTGAAACCAAGAAATTCATTATCAGTAAAGATGTTACTTTTGATGAATCTGCGATGCTTCATTCAAGAAAAGATTTGTCTATTATTGATAAAACAGAAAAATAGAAGACTTTGGAGAAGGTGGAGTTAGAACTTTCAAATTTTTATGATGAAAAGAATGATACTCCTGATGCTCCTGAAGTTCATACGCCACCTCAAGTTCAGCAGCAATACATGTTAGCTCTTGATAGACCGAGGAGAGAAATAAAAGCTCCTCAAAGGCTCGGATTTGAAGAACTGGTGGCTTATGCATTAAGTGTTGCTGAAGATATTGACTTACTTGATCCTTCCTCCTATTTTGAAGCTATTCGAAGTCCTGATTGCAATAAGTGGTTAATAGCAATGCAGGAAGAGATGGAATCTCTACAAAAGAATGGCACTTGGGATCTTGTAAAACAACCTGTGAATAAGAAAATTGTTGGCTGCAAATGGGTGTTCAAGAAGAAAGAAGGAATCAATAATGAGGAGACAAAGTACAAAGCAAGACTGGTGGCAAAAGGTTACAGCCAAGTGGAGGGTATTGACTTTCATGATGTGTTCTCTCCAATTGTGAAACATACTTCTATTCGTACTTTGCTTGCTATTGTTGCCTTGCAGAATCTTGAACTTGAGCAATTAGATGTTAAGACTGCATTCTTACATGGGGATCTAGAAGAAGATATATATATGGGGCAGGCAGAGGGTTTTCATGTTGAAGGTGAAGAAGATCAAGTCTGCCATCTGAAGAAGTCCTTGTATGGACTTAAACAATCCCCTCGGCAGTGGTATAAAAGGTTTGATTCATTCATATTGAGTATTGGTTTTGCTAGAAGCAAATATGATAGTTGTGTTTATTTGAATCAACTTGCCGATGGTTTATTCATCTATTTATTGCTCTATGTTGATGATATGTTAATTGCAGCGAAAGACATATATGAAATTAACATTTTGAAAAATAAGTTAAGTTCTGAATTTGAGATGAAGGATCTTGGAGCAGCAAAGAAAATTTTGGGAATGAAAATTTCTAGAGATAGAAGTTCAGGAAGATTATTTCTATCTATTGAAAAAGTCTTGGAGCATTTTGGAATGCAGAATGCTAAGGCTGTCAATACACCGATTGCGGAACACTTTAAATTCTCAGCTTCATGTTCACCACAATCTGATGAAGAAAAAAGGTATATGTCAAAAGTTCCTAACTGTAGTGCAGTTGGTAGCATTATGTATGCAATGTTTTGCACTCATCCAGATATATCTCATGCTGTCAGTGTGGTTAGTAGATATATGTATAGTCCAGGAAAGAAGCACTGGGAAGCTGTTAAGTGGATACTGAGATATTTAAGAGGTACTTCTGATGTATGCTTGGAATTTGGTAGAAATTTAGCTGGACTGGTTGGCTATGTTGATTCAGATTTTGCAGGAGATCTTGATAGAAGAAGGTCCCTAACAGGTTATGTCTTTACTATTACTGATTATGATGTGAGTTGAAAAGCTATTTTGCAAGAAACAGTAGCATTATCCACCACTGAAGTTGAATACATGGTCATCACTGAAGGTGTAAAAGAAGCAATCTGGTTGAGATAATTAGTTGGGGAGCTCACTATGAAAGAGGAAGCTACTGTCATATATTTTGATAGACAGAGTGCAATACATCTTAGAAAAGATCAAATGCATCATGAAAGGACAAAGCATATTGATGTGAGATATCATTTTGTTCGTGATATTGTGGAAAAGCAAGATGTTCAAGTTCAGAAGATTAGCACCTATGACAATCCAGCAGATATGATGACAAAGAGCTTACCTGTTGCCAAGTTTGACTATTGTTCAGACTTGGCGGACATTACGCAAAGATCAAGCTAGGCCCATCTGGGCCATTCGGCAAAGGAGAGCAAGTTGAGTATTTTATGTTTTGAGAGTTTTGTAAAATTCAAGTCAAGGTGGAGATTTATTGATGTGTCTTGAATTATGTACCCTGTACCCAAAATTATGAAAGAAGAAAAAAAAATGAGAAAGAAAAATGAGGATCAGTGGCGGGCTACGGGCTTGGGTCCTTTCTCGTGGGGGTGCGGGAGGCGAAGCCCCCCACGGTATGGACCTTTATATATGAGGGTTAGGATTTTATATGATGTACTTTTTTTGGCTCATAGTGAAATTCTTCTGGCGGCGGCCTCCTTTGCCCGTGGATGTTTCTCTCTTGTTCACATTGATCAAGAGGGTTTTACAACGCTAAATCTCTGTGTTCATCTCTCTTGCTTTGCCCGTCGGCCTCGGTGTTTTATCTCCAACAAAGGTATACGTAGTTATTTGCAGAACTATCCATAGAATAAATTTAGATAATTTTTGATATGGCAGTATCAAAAATTAAAAACTAAAGAGTAAAAAGTTCTCTAAATAATTGATTTTGCATGCATCTTTATGCTGAACTTGGAACATGAAGAAAAAAGATGTGAACTTCAATGAGGTGGGTGTAAACGGAATTAGAAATAAAAATCTACAACAATATGAAGGCTTTTATAAGGTTATTTTTGTCATTTTTTTATTACTTTCTTTAGAAACACCCTCTCAAAAAAAAAAAAAACGTAAGTATACCATTGAACCAGGCATCAATGCTTAAAGGTAGAACATGTGATCTATTAGAAGCAAAGAAGTATACCCAGTTACCAAAGACATGCGATAATCATATATATAATATAGAAGAAAAGAAGAAAAAATATAATATTCAAGAACAAATACCTAAAATCCAAATCCATTTTATTAAAGCATTTGCAAACTGCAGAAACACTCATCAAGACTAATATTAACGGACTAAAAGTAGCACTATATAGTCTTTTAACTTTTCTCTTATTCACCCAGCAATCATAAGCTTCAAGAAAATGCTCAAAATTTCTACAGGGAATAAAAATAGCTCAATAAGCTTACTTCATCCATCATAATTATATTTTTCAAATAAATTCAATGTTCCTCATGTTTTGACCTCATCTATGTTGCTTACTAAGAGTGAAAGAGTGATAAGTGATATGAGGGGTGTAGTGATAACTTGCTGATTTTGGGGTCAAATTTCAGATTTTTCAATTTTTGATTTAACTCCTTAATTCACTTTCTACTACAAGTATACAGGTCAATTGTAGTTTACCCAAATGTCGTATCCACAGTGATTTGAAGCCTAAGACTCCCTAAACAATCTAGATTAGCCTTAACTAAAGTTAAAATTCCAAGAAATTGAAAGAAAGTTAAAACCGATTTCTTTAAATGGCCAAAATGCTAACTATTTTTGGATTTTTGAAAAGTTATCAAAATTGAATTGTAAATGCTAAACTAGGGACTCAAAAGGATTAACTATTAATGAGGAAGGTTCTCCTAGGAGTTGGGGTTCATCTAACTTAATTATAGAAGGAATGGAACAAGTTATCAATATGTGTCAATTTTAATCCAACTTGAAAATGGGCTGTTATCACAGCAATATAAACCAGAACTAATCATCATATTCTCATATGATTGATTAGCTAAGTTGAATTAGAAAAGGTCCTCACTGAAATCAAGTCAACATTAAGTTCAAAAGTTTAGTTCCTTGATGAATTTCAGAAATTTAGTGAAATCTGAAATGATATCATTCAATTTCACTTTGAAAATGAGGGGAATGCTTCAATCAACTAAACAGAGATGAAATCAATCCAATATTAGTGCAAATGCTTCTTGGTTTATCTCTAAACTACAAGGGTATTTTAAATCAGCCTCTTAGCTGCAAATTCAAATGAAATCCACATTTTCACTAAAAGATAGGATGAAATCAGCACCTAATTACACATGGGAATTCAACAAATGTCATTGCATTCTTGGTCCATCTCTGAACATCAAGACAACCTTATAATCACCTCTCAGTGATGGAATAAAATCAGAGGTTTACAATGACAATATAGAATCCCAAAGATCCTTGAAATCAGATTTGAAATTCAGGATTGAAACCAAAAATCAGCATTGATGGATTTTCAATAATTCTGGGATCATACTATTGCCATGGAAATACTATTGCCTCTTGATTCATTTCTGAATAAGAGTGGAACCATAAGTAACCTCTCAGTTATCAATTAAATCAGGGCTCAACAATGATAGATAACAGATTTAATAGAATTCAGAAATCAGAAATCAGATCTGGGGAAAAACAAGTTTCAGAATTTAGGAAATCAGAAATCTTGATTGGATTAGAACCTAAACACTTGGCATTGATTCTTGATTCAATTCTGAACAAGATTAGGTCAAATGATAACTTCTCAGTTGTAGATACAATCAGGACCGAACAAAGACAAGATCAGATTCATATCAATTCAGAAATCAGCAATTAGAAATTGAAATCAATGCAGGAATTCAGACTTGTCTATATCTATCCACAATTAATCTAGACTACTACCCTATCCTAGGAGACATAGAGTTTAGCTCCTCATAATTACAAAATTTGATACAAAATGGAATGAAGAACAGAAGTAATTCATCCTGGATTGAAGGTCGTCAACAGAAATCAGCAGCACTTCAGTAGCATTCCAGCCCTCCTTCAGCTCTAGTCCAGCAGCCCTCCAAATGGAGGCTCTCTATTATTCCTTAGGGTTTTCAGCTTATATATGACTTCCTTCTACCCTTAGATCAGCATCAAATTATTCCATAGCCCCTGATGTGAGCCACCTGTTTAGGTCCTGAAATTCTAGCTGCTGTGATAGCTTTTGGACAGCAAAAAGTAGGTGGTCCCCCCTCCTTTTTCTCCTTTGTGCAGCCTTGTTATACCTGCTAGAAGAGCCAAAATAGCAAGCATCAAAGTCTTCTAATAAGATTTAAACAAATAAGGGTTAGGACAGCAAGTGAAATCAGCTCAATAATCAAATGGGGTTTGGTGTTGTGTAAAATTGAAAACCTTAATTAAAATGATAACTTTAAAGGCCCGGAATGATAACTTTGCATACAACAACAACAACAAAGCCTTATCCCACTAGGTGGGGTCGGCTACATGGATCATACGATGTCATTCCGCTCTATTAGTAACCAAACCTTTCGGTATATTATTCACCAATAGATCTTGCTCTATTAATTCGTCAAGTGTCCGCCTTGGCCTCCCTCTCCCTCTTTTAATCGGACTCCAGGTTATTTGATCTACTCTTCTTACTGGCGCATCTAATGGTCTTCTCTGAACATGACCAAACCATCTCAAACGATTCTCTACCATTTTCTCACTAATAGGAGCCACTCCGACTCGTTCACGTATATGGTCATTCCTAATCTTATCTAATCTTGTATGACCACACATCCATCTCAACATCCTCATTTCGGCTACCCCACTTTACGTTCATGTTGTCCCTTCATAGCCCAACATTCACTACCATATAACACTGTCAGTCTTATAGCAGTACAATAGAATTTCTCTTTAACTTTATTGGGTACTTTTCTATCACAGATAACTCCAGTGGCTTTCCTCCACTTACACCAACCAGCTTGAATTCTATGATTAACATCATCAATCTCACCATCTTGTCTTACAATTGATCCTAAATATTTAAACTTTGTCACTTGAGGAATTATATCTCCCCTAGCCTAACTTCCAAATCGTCTCTAAGTTGTTTATTTGTGAAATTGCTATGCATATATTCTGTTTTATTCCTACTTAAACGAAAACCCTTTGACTCCAATGTATTTTTCCATATTTCCAATTTTGTATTAATCTCTTCTCTTGAATCCGCTAAAAGTACTATATCATCCGCAAATAGCATGCACTTAGGTACCTCCTCTGTGATACTCTCGGTTATAGAATCGATAACTAAGTTAAATAGATACGGGCTTAAAGCTGATCCTTGATGTAGGCCAATTCCTATAGGAAATTCATTTATCTTGCCTCCGGGTGTCCTAACCCTAGTCAATGCCCCATCGTACATATCTTGTATTACCTTAATGTAGGCAACACTCACCCTCTTCTTTTGCAAGGCTTTCTAAAGTACATCCCTTGGTACCCGATCATACGCCTTCTCTAAGTCAATGAAAATCATATGTATGTCTCTTCTCCTATTTTGATACTTCTCCATCACCCCCCTTAGTAAATAAATCGCCTCTGTAGTAGATCTTCCTAGCATGAACCCAAATTGTCTCTCAGAAATATTAATCTCCATTCTCAATTTATGCTCAATCACTTTTTCCCATAATTTCATTGTATGACTCATAAGTTTAATCCCTCTATAATTTGCACAATTCTGAATATCCCCTTTATTTTTGTAAATAGGAACTAATGTACTTAATCTCCAATTATCAGGCATCTTTTTTGACCGTAAAATGTCATTAAATAGTTTACAAAACCACAACACACCTTTTTCTCCTAAACATTTCCAAACTTAAATCGGTATACCATCCGGTCCAATGGCTTTACCCTTCTCCATTTTCTTAAGAGCTTCGCTAACCTTCGAGACTCTAATTCTACGATAAAATGACCTATTAAGCTCACATTCGCTAACTGTCAAGTCCTCCAAATCACAACGGGAACCTTCACAACCATCATTAAATAATTTATAGAAATACTCTTCACATCTGTTCTTAATATCTCCCTCAGTAACTAAAACCTTGCCAACTTCATTTTTTATGCATCTTACTTAATCCAAATCTCTCGACTCCTTCTCTTTATTCCTTGCAATCTTGTAATTTCTTTGTTCACCAGCCTTTGTCCCTAACTCCTTATAAAACCCCTCATATGCTTTAGCACGAGTATCACTAATTGCCTTCTTAGCCTCCCTTTTCGCCAAACAATACTTTTCCCAATTGTCAGAACTATTGTCCAAGTGTATCGCCTTGAAATAATTCTTCTTATTACGCACCTTTTCTTGGACCTCCTCATTCCACCATCAAGTCTCCTTATCTCGTGGTCCAAAACCTTTTGATTCTCCTAAAATGGCTTTAGCAACCATTTCAACCTTTTTTGTCATATTCTCCCACATGATACTAGCATCTCCTTCTAACTCCCACACACTTTCATCTAATAACTTACTTCTAAAAATCTCTCGCTTCTCCCTCTTTAACTGCCACCACTTGATCTTTCGATAAAAAACTGTTCGAAATTTTGGTTTTATATATTTCATTTGCATATCAAGAACTAACAATCTATGTTGTGTAGTCACCCCATACCCAAAAATTACTTTGCAATTAGTATAGCGTCTTTTATCAGTATTTCTTGTCAAGAAAAAATCGATTTGAGACCTATGAGTTTCACTTTTGTATGTGATTAAATGTTCCTCTCTCTTCCTAAAACAACTGTTGATAATCTTAAGGTCGTATGCTAAAGAAAAATCAATAATAGTTTGTCCTTCCTCATTCAACTCCCCAAAACCAAAACTACCATGAACCCTTGCATGTGGTCCTGCCTCTTTACCAACATGTCCATTAAGGTCTCCCCCAATATAAATTTTCTCGGTTGTTGGTATACTTTCAATCAAACCCTCCATATCTGCCCAAAACTTCTCCTTGAGATGTGATTCTGCTCCTACTTGGGGTGCATATGCACTAATAATGTTCATAGTCTCCTTTCCAACAATTACTTTCACGAATATGATTCGATCCTCAATCCTTCTAACTTCCACAACATTCTTCCTCCATTCTGCATCCGCGATAATACCAACACCATTCCTTCCCTTTACCTTACCTGTGTACCAAAGTTTGGAACCATTTAACCTAATCTCTTTACTTCCCTCTCCTACCCATCTAGTTTCTTGCAAGCATAAGATACTAATTTTACGCTGGTCCATTACTTGTGCCACCTCGAGGCGCTTCCTGTTCAACGTCCCAATGTTCCAAGAACCTAATCTGACCTTAGTCTCATGAACTAGCTTCTTTAACCGCCTCCGTCCATTAGAGTGTGGCAGCCCTTGCTCATTTAACACTGCATTCAGGCGAGGATGCAGTGGCTCTTGCTCTCTTATCACTGTACCCGAGCTGTACAGTGCGCTACTTACGAGTAACGACCTAGCATTAACACAATATATTCGTTGATCCATGTTCATGAGATTCGACAGGGTTTTACGTTGGCTGTCGGGGCCTAACACAACCCTCCTTTATCCGTGCTTGGGACCGACTATAAAACATAGACTTTGAGTGGTTCAAAGCATTGAAGGCATCAAAGGGATTAGGGTGGCAAGTGAATGAGGTCAGAAATCAAATGTGGATAAGATTTCATAGGAATGATAACTTGGGTGCTAAAAATGATAACTTGATGCCATAAAAATGATAACTTGTCATAACTTTGGTTGTGGTTATCCAAATGTGATCAAATTTGAATAGCAATGAGTTAGGACAATAATATAATGATTGCCTAAGGCCTTTGTGCAGAATTGATAGTTTTGCATATTGAAATGATAGTTTTGCCCATAAACGATAACTTGGCATTGGAAAATGATAACTTGTTCAAATGGATTGATAATTTTTCACAAGTTG
Source organism: Pontederia crassipes (assembly GCA_030549335.1). Lineage (NCBI taxonomy): Eukaryota > Viridiplantae > Streptophyta > Magnoliopsida > Commelinales > Pontederiaceae > Pontederia > Pontederia crassipes. Next base: position 8,321,154 of record JAUKPH010000020.1, on the reverse strand, counting down.
AAATATGATCATCCAAATATGATTCATTCATAATGGCAATGAATTTAGGGCAGAATAATCATTGAAAATTAGCTAAATCAAAATAATGATAACTTGTGCACTTGGAGTGATAACTTGCCCTAAAAATTATAACTTGGCATAGAATTGAAATATTTATGGATTTTAGCATTTCAGAACCTCTATGCACATGGAATTAGGTATAAAATGAGAAAGATCAACTAGTTATCACAATCCTTGCATTCCAAGCATAATTGGCCAAAAGTTAGACAATTTGAGAGCTCGATATGGGTGAAATGCATCTAAAAATGGGATAAAACATATAGTGATCAGCTAGTGATCAAAGAGCATTTCCATCATGTGGATTTTTCATTTTTTTCTATCAGACTACTACGATTGCAACTTATTCTTTCTCAAGAAACTAGGGAGCATGAAACCAATGCATCGACAATGCAAAGAGTCGAGGAAACTTTTCTACAAGAAAAAATCTCTAATCAATGCAATTATAGCAAGTTCATTCATCTTAGTCTTGATCTTAATAAACATTGAAAATTGAGAAAGAACTTATTGATGCGTAAAATGATGTAGCAAAATAAATCTGCGAGGAAGTGCACTAGTCGTTCAAGTAATATAGCAAAAAGGAGTAAAGAGTGTCGAACCCACGATGAATATTATTAATTTAATATATGATCTTATAAATTAATAAGAGAGGAAAAACATAGGTTTTGAAGATAGTGGTGAGGTTAGGTGAAAAATAAAATAACAATAATTATAAAATAAATATGAAAAATAAAATAACAATAAGATAGGATAATGGTGTTGAGGTTAGGTCTTAGGATGATAATAAATTAAGGATAAATATGTGAGCTAGAAAAAAAAATTGAAGTTCTTAATGGATTAGAATTTCTCTAAGTTATTAATTTGACGAGGCTATATTTAATCAATCAAATCAAACTATCTTAAATTTAAGCAAAACTGAAGACCCATATGTTGGTATCCATGCATATGAGATTAAAATTAAGATGCATTCATATGAAAATCCTAGACTATTAATCACTTCACAAACTGGTATAGATTAATTGACCACGTGGATTTAATTCTCCACACACTAGTTATTAGACCTATGTCAATTTTTATTTTCTCAATAAATCATTTTATTTGATTAAATAAAATCTAAAATCAAGTAGTCCACAAACCGGTAACTACTTAACTCAGAAATCAAAATAATCAAATCAAAATTATTAATCACAATTAAAAATTGATCAAAAGGATTTTAATAATAAAATAAGGGTTCACAATATTTCCCTTTCAAATAATAATCTCCTAAAGTAAAATAATTAAAACATGGAGTTCATCCTAGAATTGCAAAGAGATAATAACAAAATACAAATGATAATTGGAAGAATTACACCACGAATAAATCAGGGCACTTCGATGTCGTCGGAGCATCTGGATCAGCCGTCCGATCAACTCTCTCCCTTGGTCGAAGCCTGCAAAACTCACGATTCACTGTGGAAGAAAACCAAACTCCAAGGTACTAGTTGGAATGATGTTCTCTTCATGTATTCATAGGCGTAGACGAGTCCTCGAGTTGATCATGGTAGTGAATCGTACGGCTAAGTTTAAATGCAATTGGATAAAATATACTAGTTATGATTAAATATATTTTTATCCTTCTCGACCAAAGAGCCAACTTTATCCATGATGCGAAAAATAAGTAACAACACAATAGCTAGCAAGTGCACTAGTTGTATCAAGTAATATAGTGAAGAGTAGAGTTGTCGATCCCACGAGGAACTATTTAAATTGATCCTATCCTAAAAATCTATTAAGAGAAGAAAGAGTTTTGTATGTGTAGAACAGAAATATAAAAATTACATAAAATATATAATTGATGCATAAAGATAAAGTGGTGATGATCTTTGGGAATTGTGAATGATTAAAGTTAATATATGGGCCTTTGAACTTATCAAATCATGATAGAAACACTCGAGTCAAATCTTGAGACGGATTAAGAGCACCTAAAATATTGACTGCTCTAGACGAGCAAATCAAACTATCCTAATTCCAAATAAGATCAATAATCACATACGACGAGTTGATTACTGATTTTACAGAGAATCATGATGCAAGAGAACGTAACTCTTAAATTATTATCCACCCATACTTCTAGACAGAATAATAAACTACACATTATTCAGCGTATACGATGAATTACTGAATATGTGTTATATATGCCTTAACTTAAAATTAAAAGATCAATTATCAGAAGAATAATAACTTCTGGAATTAATCACTCCTTGTTCAGGTTTGTGATCTAATTCCAGAAATCACTTTTCTCATAAAAAAGCATTAAACTTAACACATATAATCAAAAGAAGTTGACTTAATAATTTAACTTGAATAAGAACGAGGTCCAAAGAATCTATCTTTCTAAAACAAATATAAAATCTCTATTATAGAACTAATAAACTATGAAAAATATGGTAAAAGAGCATCCAAGCATATGGAGAAAGAAAGGTTTGTAGCCTCCAGGACCTATGGACGATCACGCAGCACTAACCGACGAGTTGCTGTGCAATTCTTCTCCTTTGGTGTTCTTCTAACTTCAAATCTTTTTCTCTGCAATAGGGCATGGCTTCCCAGGGCTCAAGCACAAATTTTCACATTTTCTGAGGTCTTCTACTTATAGCTCCAAGTTTTTCTCATGAATTCTTATAAAATTGAGTGTCCAAAATTTATCCAAAGAATAATCTGTAGTTTAAACTCCTCTTAAACTCAAAAGTTTCGTGATTTATTTTCAATTCAGAGCTCTTATCATCAAACAAGTCATCTAGAAGGTTAGACACCTGCCCTGGCACCTTGATTTGATCAAAATCCGTTCGAAAAATCGTCGATCAGGAAAAATCAGCACTTCTTACAGCCCGTGATGAGATCTTCACGGCCTTTTTCAACTTCGATTCTAAGTTTTCACATATGTGTTACGGCCCATAACACAAAGGTAACGATCCGTAACTCGGGCAACTCTGCGTTCGGCTTCTGTATGTGCCGTAATTATCATATTACGACACGTAAGTTAGATCCGTGATCTCCATGTTACAACCTATAATGGCTTCGACTTGTTCTTTTGTGGGCGTAATTCGCGATAGCTGATGTAACGGATCGTTAGATGATTCTTATGCCCCGTAATATTCCTGGCAAGATTTTACACCCTTCTGTATGTGTCGTAATGGCTCCCTTACGCCTCGTAATATAAATACGCTTGATTTTCATCTGATTATGTATGAGCCATTAAACAAATGTTACGGCCAGTGACCAATAAATCAAGCTCTATTGTGAATCATAATTCCAGATGATGACCCATTAGATTTTTCTTCGATTTAGTTCTTCAATCTGTGTGACCCATTATAGATGTATTACAACACGTCATGAGGTATGTCTTAGATTATTTAATGTTTCTATTTGTAGCGTGAAGATTCCATGACGACCCGTAATGATTTCATGAGGAATGAGTGTCTCTCTATAAGACCCGTGAATTGTCCCTAATAGTCCGTGTCTTCAATCTAGAGAGGTGTTAAATTACGCTTACTGCCAGTAATGAAATTTGTGGGAGCCTGCTATTCTTTCTATGACGGCCGTGAGAAGAGACTTGTGGGCTGTGGAAATTGACTGAAGGAGCATTATATACACATCACGACCCATGAGATACCCTATTTTTTGTTTCTAAAATTGATTTCTTTATTCTTTTTCTCTTTGGGTAATTTTCTTTGATAATTTCCACCAAAATCAGAGATATTCTTGTAAAAATCACGCACACTTAGGTAGTTGGAGAGTTCAAGAAAATAATTGTAATAAATGAAACAAAATTGATGCATGTCATGAGAAAATTATGAAAATAAATCTAAATGCGGCTTAAATTAAATGTTAAAAAATGTATGCATCAATCCACTTTGGCGTTTCGTGATAAAACTTCTTGGCTGATAAAATATATAAAGTATATGGCTTATTCTCTTCTTGGTGCCCATTGAATTCCATCTTCTTTAATGCCCGGTGTTTGATGTTTCTCGGCCAAGAACTCCAACTGGAAAGTATTCAGTTGCGCTTTAGTGTCCGCAAAACTCCTCTTGATAGGAATCACTAGCCTCAATATGAGTTTTGCGCCCAATGAAACTCTTTTAGATTTGATTATCGGCTAACAAATACTTGAAACGACTCAAACAAATGTAGCCATTAATGTTTTGTGTCCAATATGAATGTTTCACTCCTTATGAGTTTGACCCCTTAAATTGCATTCCTTGATGAATTTGGCCCCTTAGATTTGGCCCTTATAAAGATAAAATATCAACTTGGTGCTCATGTATTCAAGTGATTACGGCTCTATTGGTGTTTTGTGCCCAATATGAATGTCCTTGATGAATTTGGCCCCTTAGATTTCACACCCCTTTAGATTTCACTCCTTATGAGTTTGGCCCCTTGGATTTCACTCCTTATGATTTTGTCTCCTTAGGCTTCACTCATTATGAGTTTGGCCCCTTCGAATTTAGAAGAGTTTGGCGCCTTGCACTGAAAGCTCGAAGTCATATAATTTGTTTGCGCCTAATTCATCAATTTTCCTTTTTCCTATCAATTAGTTAAAATAACGAGGTTAATCCGTGATAAACTAATTCCCATAGTTAAAATAATTCAAGAATCAATAAATTCACAATTACAACTAAAAATGATCTAAAATGATGTATGCCGTGATCAAATTACAGAAATATTAAATAGAATAATAAATTAAAATATGTTGTATTTCGCATACATCACTTATTCAAAAAATAAAATGTAAAAAGTAGGAGAAGAGAACGAACAACACAGATGTTTTAAATTAACAGCTTGGTAACTCACTGCGCATTCGGCCTGCTCTTTGTCAACTTATCAAGCTTTTTCTCCACTGACGCATCATAAATAAGGTGGGAAAGGAAGACAAAAATGGAAAATTAGTAGAAAGAGGATAGAACAGAAGTGAATTAAGTTAAGAGAGGAAGAGGAGGAGGCAGCCTAAAGGTGAGGACCCATGAGCATGGGGACAAGTGGTTGAGTTTACTAGGAGTGACAGGAGAGGAGGCTAGAAAGGAGAGGAGTAACCTTAGCTCTGCACGACCCTCTGACTCCCATGTCCCCAAATATCAGTTCTGAAGTATATGGGTGAGATGGAACAATTTATTAAGGGCTCGATCGTCTTGGATGTTGGTGAATTCCTGCATATGCGCGGTTACGCTGCATATTTTTTAGTTGATGCATAGTGGTATGGATTATAAAATATTATGGTATGTCAAAATTTAGAAAAGTGTCATATCATGGTTTACAAAAGACTTAAGATGGAGGTGTTTGGATGCATAACCTCACCATGAAGAAAAAGTAAAATAACAATAAAATAACCACTAACAATTACTTTATGTCTAATCTCACACGAGGAAGCCTCCACAAGAAAAATTAAAGAGCTTAGACCACATTTTTGACACTATATCGTTGTTTTAGGTTGAGAAAAAAAATAGCATCCAATGAGAAAAAAAATTCTGCAGTTTACCTTCAATTCTTTACTGTTGGGCCTTTGGAGTTAATCCAGCCCATTAAGAATATAAACCTATTTAAGTTAATTAAACCTAATTAACTAAGAAGGTGTTCTCTCTCTTCAATTGGGGTGGCTGTACGTAGAAGAATTTTCTTCTTCTCTTGTCAAGCCGCCGATAGCTTTGAGAAAGAAAAGAAAAGGTTTTTTTTCTTTTCTTGTGTTTAGAGTTGATTGAAAAAGAAAATGATATTTTCTTTGGTCAACAGATAAAGAAAAAAGAGAGAAGAGAGTTGAAAAAGAAGACAGAAGATTTCTTCTTGAAGAGCAAAGAATCAAGAACAGAGCAAAATTGGGAGGATCTCTGAGGTTTTGCTGATACTACAATCACAGAGAATTGTAGTAATCAGGTGATATTATTCCTACTGTTATTTCAGCATTTTTCAGAGAAGAATTATTTAACCCAGTGAATTATTATTATTCGGGTTTGGGCAAAACCCGGAAGACGTTGTACTCTATTCTTGAATTAGTGATATTGCTCTATGATTGCCGTGTGGTTTTTTCCCTTCTCATTGGAGGGTTTTTCGACATAAATTTGGTGTCTCTTTTGCCTATTATTATTTTATTGTGCAACATGCTTGGCTTATATTATTTAATTCACACATAAGAAGAGGGATTAAATTCTCAACAAGTGGTATCAGAGCGAGGTTAATTGAGATTTCTTTTGTGTGAATTAAATGGAGGATAACTATTTCAACGGGATGTTCAAACTGACATCGAATAATTAATCAGGATGGAGGACTTTCTTTACTGCAAGGACTTGTTTGATCCCATTAAATTAGGAGATAAAAAGCCGACAGGAAAACTGATGAATGTTGGAAAAAGATGCACAGAAAAGCTGTTGGGATGATTAGTCAATTTATTGATGTCAGTGTTTTTCATCATGTTGCTCAAGAGACAGATGCACAAGTCTTGTGGAAGAAGCTACAAGATTTATATGAAAGGAATACTGCTCAGAATAAAGCTTTCATGATCAGGAAATTTGTGAATTTGAAGTTTAAAGATGGAAATTCTATTGCTGAACACTTGAGTGAATTTTAGGGAATAGTAAATCAGTTGGGAGCAATGAAAATAGTTCTTGATGATGAGATGCAAGGATTAATGCTCCTGAGTTCTTTGCCAGATTCATGGGAAACTCTGGTGATAGCATTTAGTAATTCTGCTCCTAATGGTGTGGTATCACTCACTATGGTTAAAGATTATTTGTTCAATGAAGAAACAAGGAGGAAGAGCATGGGAATAGATACTACACAGGTTCTTATCACAAAGAATAGAGGTAGAGATAGAAGCAGAGGATCAAAAGGCCGTGGCAATAATAGGTCATAGTCAAGAGGAAAATTTACATGTTATCACTACGGCAAAGAAGGACATATCGAGAGAAATTGTAGAGACTGGAAGAAGCAACAGAATGAGAAGAATAAAAAAGATACAGATGATTAGAGTACTGCTACAGTGGCATCCAATGAGGATCTATATTACCTTTCAGAAGAAAATGAAGAATGTAATGTCACAGACTCTTCAGTTGAGTGGATCATCGATTCAGGAGCTTCGCATCATCCAACTCCATTAAAAGAATGCTTCAATGTGTACATGACTGGTGATTTTGGCACAATGAAGATGGGCAATAAGACAGAGTCTAAAATTACAAGAATTGGAGATGTATGTATTCGAACAGATGTTGGTCGTGAATTAATTCTGAAGGATGTCAGACACATAGCAGATTTACGTCTCAATCTGATTTCCCCTCGGCTTTTGGATCAGGAAGGCTACTGTAGTCACATGGATGATAGAAAGTGGAAATTGATCAAAGGATCCATGGTTGTTGCTAAAGGAAAGCTATCAGGTGTCTTCTACAAAACTCAAGTGAATTTGATTGGACAATCGATTAACGCGATAGAGGAAGAAGCTTCATCAGATTTATGGCACAAAAGATTAGGACACATGAGTGAGAAAGGTATGCAAGTTCTTGCGAGGAATTCTCACATCACTGTTACTAAAGGTAAATTTCTGAATACTTGTGATGACTGTCTATTTGGTAAACAGTGCAAGGTATCATTTGTGTTCAATTCTAAGAAGAAAGAAAATAAGTTGGATTTGGTGCATTCTTATGTGTGTGGTCCCATTGAGGTAAATTCTTTAGGTGGCAATAGATATTTTGTTACTTTTATTGATGATGCTTCACAAAAATTATGGATTTATTTTATGAAGACAAAAGATCAGGTATTTTAGAAATTTCATGTTATGGTGGAAAAGGAGACATGCAATCATCTGAAGTGTCTTCGCACAGACAATGGTGGTGAATATACGTCTCAAAAATTTAAAGAATATTGCACAAAGCATGGCATCAGACATGAAAAGTTAGTACCTAAGACTCCATAGCATAATGGTGTTGCTGAAAGAATGAACAGAACAATTGTTGATAGAGTTAGGTGTATGCTGAGGACGGCTAATCTACCAAAGATCTTTTGGAGTGAAGTTGTGAATACTGCGTGTTACCTGATTAATAGATCTCCATCAGTTCCTTTGAATTCAGATACTCCTGAGAAAGTGTGGACTGGTAAGAATGTGTCTTACTCCCACTTGAAGGTTTTTGGTTGTAGAGTTTCTGCATAGGTGGAAAAGGAACATGGACAGAAATTGAATGACAAGACTCAAGAGTGCATATTTCTGGGTTATGGAGATACAAATTCTGAATATAAGTTGTGTCCAGAGAAGAAGAAAATCATTAGAAGCAAAGATATGATTTTTCATGAATTAAAAACTTTGGTAGACTTCAGGAAATCAAAGAAGCAGAGCAGTGATTATGTACAAGATGAACTTGAAAACAATGAGCCAGATGTGGATACAGATGCAGATGTAGAGGATTTTGTGCAGGGGGAGCAAGATGCTACTCCATCTCGCAGATACAGTGTCGTGCTTCCACTAGATATCCAAGTTCTGCGTACTCAGTGATTACTGAAGAGGGGGAGCCAAAGACAAATCCATGAAGAAAGCCAAAATGAGGTGCCGGATTGGCCGGCACGAAGATCATGCGATGATTCTTGATGAAGGATCTCCTTCTCATGAGCTGGAGGGGGAGATTGTTGGGCCTTTGGAGTTAATCCATCCCATTAAGAAGATAAACCTATTTAAGTTAATGAACTAAGGAGGTGTTCTCTCTCTTCAATTGGGGTGGCTGTACGTGAAGAAGAATTTTCTTCTTCTCTTGTCAAGCCGCCGATAGCTTTGAGAAAGAAAAGAAAAGGTTTTTTTTTCTTTTCTTGTGTTTAGAGTTGATTTAAAAAGAAAAGGGTTTTTTCTTTGGTCAACGGATAAAGAAAAGAGAGAGAAGATGGTTGAAAAAGAAGACAGAAGATTTCTTCTTGAAGAGCAAAGAATAAAAAACAGAGCAAGATTGGGAGGATCTTTGAGGTTTTGCTGATACTACAATCACAGAGAATTGTAGTAATTAGGTGATATTATTCCTACTGTTATTTCAGTATTTTTCTGAGAAGAATTATTTATCCAAGTGAATTATTATTATTCGGGTTTGGGCAAAATCCGGAAGACATTGTACTCTATTCTTGAATTAGTGATATTGCTCTGTGATTGCCCTGTGGTTTTTTTCCCTTCTCATTGGAGGGTTTTTCCATATAAATTTGATGTCTCTTTTGCCTATTATTATTTTCTTGTGCATCGTGCTTGGCTTATATTATTTAATTCACACATAAGAAGAGGGATTAAATTCCCAACATTTACTTGTTCTATGCTTGTAATAAATTCTGTCATTATTGATCTCCTTTTTTCACCAAGTAAACGCTCTCGCATTTAATTTAATTGGTGGGCTCTAGCTTGGGAACTGCCTTTTCATCCATCACTAATTTATCTTTGCTGAAGTGGATCTCCAATACAAGTTCATTAATATGCAGATTATTTTCACTGATAATCTTATTCACCATAGTGAGACAGTATGATTCAAGACAACATCAAATTTATCAAAATGATGACAATATGAATTCTCAAAAGTGAGCCACCACGTAATGGAGTTGAGCATTTTGATCACTTTCGAATATTGAGGTGAGAAATAAAAAAACTTTAATATAATACACAACTTTTTTCCTTCACCTAATTGGGGGTTTAGTGCCATATCATGACTGAGAGAAAGGGGAGAAGGGGTGAGAGAGAGATGCAGTATTTGTTAAGAGTCGAGAGTAGATAGATGAACAAGAAGTTCATGACACAATATCGAGTTTGAAGGGGACAGATCAAACAACAAGGAAACAGGTAAGTTTTGATTAATCAAACAGATCCACATGAAAAGAAGAACTCGAATAAAAAATATTAGATGAAACACTGGGAAGGAAGAACAAGGTAACCTGAACCAGAGAAATGTTAGGAATGTATTCTCAATAATTCATGCATGTTAATTTTATTTCTCTAGTGTCAAAGAAATCGTTCTTATATGTTCAATTATGTTTGAAGTTTATGTAATTGGCGCTAAAGTTTCATCAAGAATAAATAAACAAAACAACCATTGAGAGAAAGAGGAAGAGAGAGAGGAAGGGGGTACCGACGACTCACGATGAGCGACGCACAACTGCAGGTGGCAGGCGGCAACAATGCACACATGGCAATAGGTGGTAGGCTACAGCAACGCATGGTGGTAGGGGCAGCAATGCATGCACGACGGCAGGGGCAGAAATGACAGCACGACTGCAGGTGGCAGGAGCAGAGATGTACGCACGGCGGCACGACTGTATGCACGCACGATGATAAGAAGCAACGGACGATGTCAGGCGGCAGCAACAAACGACATCAGGCTACAACGATGCATGAGCAGCCACAGGCGGGCGGAGGGAACTAGGGCATCGGGGCATTTTTTTTGAGGCAGGCGAACAATAAGTTGAAGAGGTGGGTGAACTTCATTTCGTTGTGTTTTTGAGAAAATTAGTAAACAATTGGTTCGAGTCGTCAAGTCCGCTAAGCAAGGGGCACAATTGAATGTAGATATCATGAATGCAAGAACAACATTTTTATCGCTATTTTATCTCTGTTTTGATATCATGAACTTGAGGACAAGAATTCAAAAACCAATTATAGCGATAAAAATTCTCTTCACTATTTCGTCTTCGTATGGTCATTTTTCAAAAATATTTTCTCGCAAATTATGTTGTTGATTTCATTGCAACAATCTTGTCATGAATTCATAGTTATTTTCTCGCAATTAGTGACAAAATTAGCGATGACATATTCGTCGTAAAATTTTATTGTGAACTCCCCATCTTCTTGTACTGGAACTTAATCTTTCATACCAAGATCTAGAAGCTTGTTTCAATCCAAAGAATGCTTTTGAAAGTTTAAACACGTGATTAAAAAAATCTGAATTTTCAAAATCTTGAGGTTGTTCAGCATAGACTTCCTCATTTATAAAATCATTAAAAAAGGATGACTTGACATCCATTTGAAAAAATTTAAAACCCTTATAGCATGTAAAGGTTAAAAGCATTCTAATGGCCTCAAGTCTAGCAACGAGAGAAAAAGTTTCTTCAAAATCAATTCTTTTAATTTGTGAATAACCTTTGGCCACTAATCTACCCTTGTTGCTCACGCATTTGGTTTCAATAACGGGATGGTCCTTGGGTCTTTCCACAAGATTCCAAACTTGGTTTCGTTCAAAGTTATTTAATTCCTCATGCATTGCTTTTATCCAATTTTGATCACTTAGTTTTTCTTCAATATTTCTAGGTTCAAAGTTAACTACAAGAAAATGGGCGCTTAGCAATGCGAAGTAGCGTCGCGTATAGTATTGTCGCTAACATAGACGTCACTAGCGCCTTTATGGCATCCACTTTGCGTCCCAATAATGAGACGCTATTTGCCTCTCGATAGCGTCTTATTAGCGTGTGCTTAGCTATTCATGAAATAGATGCTAACGATGGCACATTGGAGGTGCTACATAGATGCTATTATTGCACGCCACGGAGTGAAAATGCTCGAGAGAACCTAGCGCCGTTCTCACGTCGACATCTCTCGACGCTAACCTTGCGTCGCACACATTGCGGCTCTAAAGAGACGTTATTAGGCGTCACATGCATAGGCGGCGCTATGTAAACGGGAAAGTGATTACTTGGCAACTATTTATAGGTTATCTATATTTATATAGCTATTTGTTTTATATTTAAAGCCTAAACCCTATATATTATATATACTATATGTTAATCAATAAATAAATTAAATATTATATTAGTATTATCAACATATATATGTATTCCTACATGCGTACCCATATTATATATATGTACTACATGATTACATATATATGTATTTTTACATCATAGGACTGTTCCTAAATATATAATTTGTTACCTATATTATTTATGTTATCTATACATACAATATATATATCTTAACTATGCATATATTATTTTTATATTCCTAATCATGAAATTATGGTGGTTGAATTAAGAGAGTGATTTGCTACAAATTATATCATTTTAACGTCACCGTGGAGACTCAATAGCATCAACTTCGCGTCTCACTAGAGCCGCCGACATTGTCGAAGCTATGGTGACACTATTGGCGTCTCTATAGCATCACCAACTTGAGACACGAATATGTTTTAGACGCTAGTTCGGTGCTATGGGGTCACTAAACTTCTCTAGCGACTCAATAGTGTCTGTATTGCGCCACCTTAGTAGACTTTTTATCACACTCGCTTTATCGGGCACATATAGACATATAAATACGCATATATACTTATACTTGTATATAATAAGTACATATATACATATTATTATCACTTAATCTCACACATATAAACATATACACATATATTCACTTCGGATACGTATACATATACACGTTATCTATATATGACTCGCACATGTATAGACATATACATACAATGAGATATTTATAATACATATAGATAAACACATTGTTGTGACTTAATCTCCCACGCGTAGACATATACATATGCATATATTACATACATACATATATATATACACACACACACAATTTTGTTATAGACACATATACATATAGACTTATAATTTTATAAACATACATGATAGATTGTCGGAAGGGAATAAAATAACTGGAACGGCGCACAATCAAAGGCGGAGCCAAGTGGGTTCCCATGCCTGCAAGCGCAGGCACTGGGATGCCGATATTATGTATAAAGTGATATCTATTAGCACTTGCTTGATAGTGGCCTGATGGCAAAGAAGTTTTTTCTTCTTATAGGTCATATGTTTGAAACTTGTCATGAATTTTTTTTAGTTACGTTTTTTCCTTCATATATGGTGAGTCTTTCAAGAGTTAAAGAATTTAGTTTTTATTAACTATTTTTATATTAAGATAACCAAATATTATGATTGATATTGTACGCTAGAGTTAAGACTTTTATATTGTTAATCTTTTTATAATAAATTAATTTATTTGTTTATAAAATCTATTTTTTTAGCTAGCCGTATTAATATTTACGGAATAATATCACCTTTTCATGATTAATATTAGGTTGAAAATAATATATTTACTTAGAGGTTTTTATCTCATTTTTTATTTAAAAAATGTGATGAAAATTAAAATTGATTCAATATTATTATTATTATTATCATCATCCTCATCCTCATCATCATCATCATCATCTAATAACTAATAAGTAATTATAAATGGTGAACCCACTGAAAAATGTTTCTGGCTCCGCCACTTGGCACAAAACGATGGGACGCTATATTGATAAATAAAATTACATACTAAATAGAAAATTTGTTCTAAAAAAACAATTAACGTCTCTTGGGAGCCACAATTAAGGGACGCTAAATCAAAATCGACGCCCCTACAATGCTATGGTGTTGCTACAGTAACTTAGCAACACATTAGCTTCTCTATAGCACTGCATTAGCCGAATTTTGATAAAAGCGGCGCCTACATTGCGTCTATGTAGCGTCGCGTCTTGGGGAGACGCTAAAGAATTTACTTAAATCCCTAACCCCTCTTCTTCATTTTCACTATTACTGTTTTACTTTTACCCCTCCGATGCCCGACGCCCGACGCCTCTGCCGCCCTTCGCCACCGACGCCTTCAGCCTCCTCTGCCTCTGCTGCCTCCACCTCCGCCTCATCCACCACGCCCCTCCGCCTCCTCCACCACGCCCCTCCGCCTCCTCCACCACGCCCCTCTGCCGCCCTCCACCGCCGCCTCTGCCACCCTCCACCGCCACCTCCGCCTCCTCCGCCTCCTACTCCTCTGCCGACCTTCCACCGCCTCCTCCGCCTCCTCCTCCTCCTCCGCCACCCTCCTCCTCCTCCGCTGGCCTCCTCCTCCTGCGCTGGCCTCCTCCTCCTGCGCCGCCCTCCGCCTCCTCCACCTCCTCCTCTGCCTCCTTCACCGCGCTGACCTCTGCCTCCGCGCCTCCTCCACCACCCTCCGCCTCCTACTCCTCCATTGACCTTCCACCGCCTCCTCGTCCTCCTCCGCCACCCTCCTCTTCCTCCGCTAACCGCCTCCTCCACCGCGCTGACCTCCGCCTCCTTCGCCGCCTTCTGCCTCCACCGCCGCCGCCTCCTCCTCCTCCTCTCTCCGATTCATCCGCTCGCCGACTGTGCTCCTCTGTCGGCCGTCGCCCACTGCCTTCCTCCACTGCCGCCCGCCGCCATCCCTCTCCGGTTAAGAAGGTAGGAGTTCGCCCACCCCTGCCCGCTCCGCGTATCACTCCAGGTACGTGACACATTGTAGGCGATACACAGTAGGAGATAGAATTTTTTAATTACTTTATTTTTGTGACAGTCACTCCACCATCGATGGGGCGCATAGTCAGGACGTCTCGATCGCACGACGACGATCGTCATGTCACACTAGGTTATTTTTTGTATATTCCATAATTTTAAATAGGAGCCAAATTTTATGTATTTTCATATGATGACAGTTGCTACCCCACCGCCACCGGCGAGAATACCAGATGCTTCACCACATTCTAGCATTGGCGAGCGACATCTTATGCCAGGTGATATATTTATTGTTATTGACATTTTTTAATTATTATATTAATTATTTTTTAATAATGTCAGTTGCTACACTGACGATAGCACAAGCACCTGGCTCAATTCATTCAGACGAGCGGACTGCCACTGATCATGCTACGATACACATCAATCGAGGTGAGAACATTACAGTACATTTATGAATTATCACAACTTTAATTTGGTATGACGCTAATTATTTATTATGTATTAGGGCCCGTAGATGATGTCGGACCTTCACGGCCTCCCCCAGCTATACCGGATGATGATTCCTCTTCGAGTGATGAAGAGGGGTTACATGATAATGGTGCGGTCACTGTGAATAATATTGCTCAACTGTAAGTTAAATAAGTTATACAAATTTTGTTATAGTTTTGGTTATCATTGAAAATTAATTCTTCTTTGTAATCGGCAGGACCACTTTCATACCCGCTAGTACCGTGCGGGATGCTAGTGTTCTCGTTCTTTCCCACTTGCCGGAAGGGGCATGATCCTAGAAATATGTCCCAATTCAAGTGCGGGATGACATCTTTCAAGCCTTTAAGGTACGATCTTCTATTTGAGTTACATAATTTGATTTATATTTATTTTAAAATTACTAAGTTTTAACATTCTATTTGTAGGAGGCAAATTAGTTTCATCCAGATCTTAGTTTAGGGATGATCTAGAGAGCTTTTGAGGAGGTCGCTGCGAAACGGCTCCGAAATCGATTATACAAGTTTCGCATGTCACGTCCGCCGGCCTCACCTTGGAGCAAGGGATACAAAGATGCCCAAGGCATATTAGGCGCTCGATTTGGGAGTTCTTATGTAGGAAGTGGTAAGTATGTTTACTTTTAAATTATTTTTATTAAAATTATAGTTTTTGAAAGTGTAAGTATTTGACGTTCACAAAGGACGGATGAACGATGGCAAAGGAAGTCGGAAAAGGCAAGAGTTAACTATCTTTCGAAGCCCGAGGCCCACATCCACACAGGGGGGTCGATGCGATTTCACGAGCATCGATGACGCATGGTAATTTACATATAAATTCAATTTATCAAACTTTTGACTTATACTTATGTTATCAAATTTCAAACTTTATTGTAGGAGGGGAAAGAAGGCGGTCCCGTAGACTTTCGTGTGGTCTATGAGGCCATGCATAAGAGCCAGAAGACAAACGACCTGGTCATGCCCACTGCTCGTAGGCTTCTTGTAAGTCTCATGACATGGTCATTTGGATGTTGACGTTAGTGCACTACTTTTGAAATACAGAATGTTTAAATTTTTTAGGATGATTATAATGCGAAAATGGCTGAAAAGTATGGAGATGATCCGAGTACTCAGCCACTAGGTAATGTTTCTTCGTTGGTTTTGTCATGTTTTTAATTTATGTTTCTTGATATATAATTTATATATTATATGATTGTATATTTTTTCTATTTCATAGAGGACCTTGCTGTTTGGGAGGAGGTGGCCGGCACGACATGAGGAGGATACTTGCGTGGCCTCGGCATAGTCGCTCAGATACCTAGGAGGATCGGAGGATATGCAGGCGGTCCATCTGCTGCGAGCTCATCCGCTGCACCTGATATGACGTAGCTATCACAGCAGCTATCGCAGCAGTTATCGGAGCAGATAACGCGGTAGGTATCGGAGTCATTGTCGCAGTAGTTGGCTCCACTATTGTAGGCGATTCAGGAATTGATCCCGACGCAGAATCCATCCCCGCGAGGCCATGGACCGAGCACGTCTGGGTCGAACGTCTGGAAAGATAACAATAACTCCCATACCTAGGATAGAAACAAACCATGAATACAAACTATGCTTTTGTTACTTATAGATTTAGATATACATATAGTTTGTTAGTTCGGTTTATTACTTTTCATATTCTTATGTTAAATATTATGCCTGTGATGTTTTTACATTGCATGTGATGAATATCAATGCATTTTTATATGCATTATATAATTGTATGGTGTGGGAAGGGAAAAAATGAGGATTGTATGGGTAAAAAAAATCTGCAAGTAGCGACTCCATAACGTCTCATTCGCGTCGCAATGGTAGTCGACGCTGAGTTAAATATATCGTCCTTAGCGCCATATTCGCGTCTCATTGACGACGCGCACACCATCATATTTGTGTCACTTCAGCGGGTTCCTAGCGCCTACAATAGCGACTCATGGGCACCGGAATAGCGCCTCATATCTAGCACCACTTGCGCATTGACGTAGCGACACATTTCTTCTACGCACAGTCGGAAACCACGCGTCTTAATAATGTCGAGATAGCGTCAACACATGGCGCTAGTAGCGTCTCATTTTCTTTGACTCTATTGCGACGCCAGTAGCCACCGATTTTCAATGTCCCATGTGTGGGGTGCTAGTTGGACGCGAATGAGACGCTCTTTATCACAGAGACATAATAGCGCCTCCTTAGCGTCGCTAGTCTTGGGTCGCTAATCGCCAATTTTCTTGTAGTGGTTAGCAAGAAATGCCAAAAAAGCACATAGATTTTTCAAAGAGTGTCTAGTCTTTACACCTTCATTATATTACCTATCACTTAGTTAAGTGGATGTGATGAGGCATGTTTCCAATTTCTTGGAATGATTTGATCACCTTCCACATATGCTTCCTTTATCTCTTCTGCATTTGAGTTGTTAACTCTTCTTCCACGTCATCTTTTTTAATTTGCACATTCTCAAGTTCTCTTTCCACTTCAATCATTTCTTCTTTGTCATAGTGCAGTTGCTTACTAAAAAAAATCGTTAGCTTCATCGAACTTAACATTAATAGGCTCTTCAATAGCTAATGTTCTTTTATTATAGACTATATATACTTATGTACTAAAATAACCAAGAAATACACCATCATCACATTTTGCATCAAATTTGCCTAATTTATCTTTGATATTAAAAATATAGCTTTTACAACCAAAAACCATAAAATAAGAAATATTAGGCTTCTTTACATATAAAAATTCAAAGCAAGTTTTCTTCACAAAATGCCTAAGTAAAATTCTATTCAAAACATAGTATGATGTGTTGACAGCCTTTGCCCAAAAATACTTTGGAAATTTACTTTCATCTGACATTGTTCTAGAAATTTCTTGTATAGTTCTATTATTTCTGTCTAACACCCCATTTTGTTGAGGTGTCCTAGGGGTAGAGAAGTTATGGGTAATTCCATTTTCCTCACAAAAAAAAATTTGTGATTTTCAAATTCTACTCCATGATCACTTCTAATTTTTAAATTTTTTTATTCAAGTTCATTTTGGATTCTTTTTGCAAATTTAGAAAACATGTTTATGGATTTATCTTTACTAGCAAGAAATATAGTCCAAGTAAAATGAGAGAAATCTTCAACAATCACAAATACATATCTTTTTCTTCCTAAGCTTACTACATCTATAGGTCCAAATAAATCAAGATGTAAAAGATCTAAAGACCTATGTGTACTAATCAATCCTTTTAATTTAAAAGAACTCTTAGTTTGTTTTACTTTATAACATGAATCACAAATACTATTTTTCTCAAATTTAACTTTAGAGAAACCTCTAACTAATTCATGATTTGAGAGTTTGTTCAGTAACTTATAGTTTGCATGTCCCAATCTCCTATGCCAAAAATTTATATCAACATGTATGGCACTAAGACATTTTTCACTTTTCAAGTTATCAAAATAAATTTTGTATACATTATTATATATAAAACCTATATATAGACGTTCTATTTTCATTTAGAATCAAACTTTTGTCTTTTTCAAATTTGACTAAATAATTTTTATCGCATTGTTGACTTATGCTAATCAAGTTATGTTTTAAGTTCTCAACTAGCCAAACATTTTTCAATCATACTTTGTTATTCTTACCAATATTACCTATACTGATTAATCTTCCCTTTATATTATTACCAACTTTTCCTACATTTTTCTTTTCCAAAGTAATAAAATTTGATGAATTGCCGGTCATATATCTTGAGCATCCACTATAAAGGTATCATTTACCTTCATTATACTTTGGAGCTTCCTACAAGATAGAAATTGAATTTCTCATTGTTTTGGTACCCACATTTCTTTGGATCCATTTTCATTAGAGATGGTCCTTTTTGGAACCGAAATATTCTTCATACCACTATTTATTCCCTTTATAATCTTGCATTCATAAGATTAATGTCCTTCGTAACCACAATGAAAATAAATAATATGTGATTTTGCATGATGACTTTGTGATGCTCTAACAAATAGACTCCTTTTATCCCTTTTGGTATCAAATGAGCTAAAACCAAGTCCATTTTTGTTAAAAGGTCTTCTTTGTTTTGATAACATTGCATCTAGCATTTTCCACCGTTTGTAAATTTTTCTAGTTAACCTTTCAAAGTAAGGTTTTGATTTTTCGAAGATTCAACAATACAAATTTGTTTTCACAATATTGTTTCAAAGGTATTGTTTTCCATTTTCAATGCTTCAATCATAAATTCTAAGCTAGAGTTTTCGTCTTCTAGTAAGTAGCAATTTTCACATACCTTAGAGTCCACATGCTCATTTTCTTTTTGCAAATTTTCAAACTCTATCATATTTCTTTTTGAGACTTCCATATCTATTAATAAGAGTTCTAAACTCATTATGCACATCAAAATATTCACTATCATCAAATATGTTAGCTACTCCCACGAGACTATTTGCCATTAGACATATGTAGGCTTCTTCATCATCACTTGAGGAGGTGTTGGAGACATTTTCTTCAACTTCGTTTCCATCCGAATTGGCTTGAAGAGCCTTTTTCTTTTCCTTTGAACCTACTCCATCCTTTTCTTTCTTCACCAAATTTGGGCACACATTTTTGTAATGCTCAACTTTCTTACATTCAAAGCAAGTCACTTGGTTCTTGCTTGATGACAATCTTCTTTTAGCAAAGTCATTTTTCTTCTTTTGCTTGACAAACTCAAGATATTTGTCAATCTTTTTTGTATATAAGGCAAGGTTCTTCTTGTCAAGATCTTCATTTTCTTCACTTATATCTTCCTCATCTTTGTGTGCCTTTAAAGCCAATGTCTTCCTTTGGGGTGCATTGGCTTCTTCATCCTCCTTAATTCCAATCTCATAAGTTAAGAGTGAACCTAAAAGATCACAAAATTTAGCTTGTTCAAATACTTCTCTTCAATCATGGTTCTCTTTGTTTTCCATTTGGAGGGGAGGGACCTAAAAATCTTTTTCACTTTTTGAGGGTTAGTCCTTGACTCGTCCAAAGATGTTAAGCCATTTACAATATCATTAAAATGTACAACCATCTCATTTACGGATTCATCATATTGATGATTTAAAATGTTCAACTTAGATTCTTTAACTTTATCCATTCTTCATGTGTAACAATAAGTTTTTTCCAAATTTTGTTAGTACTTTGACAACTAGAAATCCGATTAAACTCCATTGAAAAATTTGATGCATTGAAAAGCAGAGGACGATTTATAGATTATCCTTTGGTAAAATTAAATCCACTTGATGCCATAGCTCTAAAGATCTTTAAATCTTAAGATAAGAGCATCTTTGATCTGATACCAATTGTAGGAACAAAAGCACCAAGAAGGGGTGGTGAATTGGTGATATAAAATTTTAATCATAAATCTCAAAACCAAAATCATTCACAAGCAAGTATGTAATAATCAAGTGCAAAATCCTTGCCCTACGTTCCTGCTCCGACTTCTCATCCTCGAAACCGCCGGAGATCCACTAGCTTTCTCCTTTTTTGCAGGGAGAGAACAATCTTTTTTACACCACATGCATTCTTCTTTGCTCAAGAGGAAGGGCACACCTCTTCCTACAAGGAGGTCTCAACTTCACTAAGTCACACTACAATGATTCCCCACCAACTCTCTTCTTTTACAAAAGATGCTCACACTTAAAACTAGAAGAGGAAGGAATGAATTTGCAACTTTGAGCTTAAGAGAATGTTTTGGACTTGAGAGAAGCTTTGGAGTAATTTCACTTGCTATGTTGATCTTCCTTCAGGCTTTGGCACTCCTTTTATTGATTTCTCTATGTTGAATACGCCAAAAAACTTTTGCAAAAAGTATACATTAAAATATTGCCATTACTATTCATATCAGTATAGGGCCAGTCGATAGTTGTCATAGGCCGGTAGACGGGTCAATATGACCGTTGCAATTTTTAGCTTTTTTCTTCCATTCGATTGACTGCTCCTTCGATCAATGCTTCAACGACATTGGCTCGAGATTATTTATATGATGCCTTCCTTTTGATTGGTCGACCAGTCTTCAACTAGTCTTGCGACTGACATCTGGTCGACAAATTTTGAACCGCTCTTTTCTTATGATCGGTCGACCGGTATCCAACCGATCCTTCAACTGATATTTGTTCGACAAATTTTGAATTATTCTTTCTTATGGCCGGTCAACCGGTATCGTCCAATACTTTGATCGACATGCACACGACATTTTTTCTTCGTGATATCATTCGACCGATCGATATGACCGCTCGACTGGTTAGTATAAAAATTTTCTTATGACTCATTTAACTTTGCAATTTCTTCCACGTACATAAGCCTTTCGATTTTACACCTGCATAATCATCACTCAAGCATATATTAGTAATTTTTACATCCAATTTGAATTTGTTGTCATCAAAACTAGGAGGCAAAATATAGGATTGAACAACCTAGTTCATCAGTGCTGCTTGGAGGTTGGTGAGGTCTCCAGCGGATGCCTCTTGACTAGTTTTTGGTTAGTGCCTTGATAGGAAACTTGCGGCAAGGGTGTCGGAGTTGGGAAATGAAGCGGCAAAAAAAATTGAGGGCTTTTGGAAGGATGATGGACAACTATGGTGGAAAGTGGAGTTAGTGGGCTTTATTAGAAGATACGGCGCTTCGGGTAACGTGGAGAGGGAGAGAGTGTGATATGTCGATAATGGGGGAAAGGACACGTGGCCACTCTTTTCTGCATGACAAAAAGTGTAAAATCCAAAAGAAATTATCCCATTTGAAATTTAAAAATCATCTAGTTCCACTGTCTCACATTTTGCGTCATTTTTTTGCCTCCAAAGAATATTTCTCTGCCCTTTTATAAATGAACTTGCGGCTGTGTAAATATGCCAAGTGCTTATGTTCCTCGTGTGCTGCCTGTTCTCCAATACAATCATATATATATGGGTGCTCTGTATTATTCCTGCAAAATGAGAATGGCTAGAATGTTAGAAACTTGGGTTGCCTCCCAAGAAGCACCTCTAGTCATTGTCGTTGACTCGACAATGCCATAGTCTTCACTAAGCGATGATGGGTGGTGAGATCTTAGTGGTTTCTTCTATCTCCTTGGGAGCTAAATTTAAATAGAGCTTAATCCTTTGCCCATTGACTTTAAATCGTTCCCCTTTAGAGTTCTGAAATTCAATTGTACCAAAGGAATATATCTTTGAGATTTTGAATGGACCTGACCATAGAGACTTTAGTTTCTATGAAAACAACTTAAAATGAATTAAAAAGAAGCACTAAGTCTCCATTAAATTGTTTGTGTTGGATGATGTTGTCATGCCGTTTTTTGTTTTTCTTTCCTCAGCTCCTCCTGCTCAACCAATTGAAGTTTTCTTTTCTCTTCAGCTTGATTCAAATCAAAATTCATATTCTTAAGTTCCCAATATGGTCTATGTTGAAGCTCGATTGGCAGGTGACAGGCTTTTCCAAAAACCAATTTGTACGGAGTTGTTCCAAGTGAGGTTTTGAAGGTTATTCTATAAGCCCATAGAGCTTCTTCCAGCTTCGAAATCTAGTCTCTTCTAGATTGAGCTATTGTTCCTTTTACTATGGCTTTAATATGCCTCTTAGAAGTCTCAACTTGTCCACATGTCTAAATATAATAGGGAGTTGACACTCAATTTGTGATTCCATATCTTGACTAGTTGTTGAATTGTCTTTCCAAGAAATGCTTCCCTCCATCATTGATTACAATCCTTGGCATTCCAAACATAGGAAAAATTATCTTAGAAAACAACTTATTGACATGGTGCGAGTCACATTGCGTTGTCAGTATGGCTTTGACCCATTTAGACAAGTAATCGACTACAACCAGGATATATCAGAATTTCCTTGAACCTGGGAATGGTCCCATGTAGTCAATTCTCCAAATAAAAAAAAAATCTCCACTACTTGGATTCCTATTTGAGGCATTATTTGTCGCCTCGATATGTTCCCAGTTCTTTGACATCTATCACATGAACTGCTGAACTTGTGGACATCTTTAAATAATGTTGACCAAATTAATCCAACTTGCAACATATTTGTGGTTGTTCTCTGAACTCCCCCGTGTCCTCCTTAGGCGAGTGTATGACATGCATCAATGATTTCCTGGGTCAGCTCATTAGGGACACATCTTCTAAGGTGGCCATCTGAACACTCTTTTAATATGTAGGGATCATCCCAAGAGTACTTTCTGGTTTCAAAGAGAAATTTGGTTCTTTGCTGGTCATGTCACTAGATAGAATTCCTCCAGCTAGGTAGTTAGCAATGTCTGCAAACCAACAGCATTCCCTATTTGTCACTAAAAATAGAGAATCATCAGCTAGAGAAGCTTGAATGAAAGGCTCTTTGTCGGTGACCTTTTTCTTGTGCTCGATTCTAGATGGTCAGCTACTTGGTTTTTCAAACCACTTCTATCTTTAATTTCTAGGTTGAATTCTTGTAGGGATGATACCCAGCAAATTAGTCTTGGCTTTGAATCTTTCTTTGCAAATAGGTGTCACGACTTCGATTTAACCCGTGGTTTAAACCAGAGTTCGCGACACATTACAAATGGTCAAATAAAATTACAAAGGAATGCAGAAACATGATGTAATCTTTTTATAACATAAGAATAAAAGTATATCATTAAACAAATTATACAATATGTGATGATCATTTCAGAGCAAACCAACTTCCTTAAGTTTTACATTTTATCAAGAGGATTTTGCCTTCTGACAAGTCACAAAATGACACTTCTAGAATATACAAAATCAGCTCTCTCAACATCCAAATAAAAGGACGTGAGAACAGCTTTCGTCAATAATTTTGCATTAACCAATATATTCCCATCTAGGATTATCAACTCGTGTAGTCCAAATAAGTATATTGATCTAAAAAATGATAGAAATAACAGAGTGAGCTAAAATATATTATTAAGTTGATAACTCATAGACTATATGTTACCAACTAATCAATTCAGAGAGACATAAAAATGTATGGAATAATCAAATATGTGTTTTCATACATTTGATAATTCCATATGTAACATACTAATAAGAAGCATCACACTCAACTTGCAATCCATATATATAAAACATATCAAACATATGTATGCAAATGCAACACTCTCATATGAATGCACGGATCATCAACTGACCAGTGGTCGGTAGGTGGATTCTAGAGGTGGCCCCCATCATGATCGACGATGTAGCACTTAGCTCCATTTTATCTCATCCCTTTTAGGGAACATATCATATAGTGATAGTTAAATTGTAGACGTGGCCTCTATGGATTTTCTCATGATGCAGAACTTAGCTTCGCATGGCACTTAGCTCCACTCTATTTCATCCCATTTCTGGGGAACAAAATGATGGATTGGATTCTAGATGTGGCTCCCATCGTGATCAATGATGTAGAACTTACTCCAGTCACCATACATGTAGATGCAGATGCATGATTCATCATATAAAAATTATATCTTGAATATCAGAAGATGCAGATGCATGATTCATCATTTATTTGAGCAAAACATGTTTGCACTTTAGAATAGCAATTCATAAACTTCTCACACATGCTTTTCAATGTGCAATCAATTGGTCGATGATTCCAACATACTTCTCAAAAGAACTTTTTTGAAGATGTATTAAATACATATTACAATATCGAAAGATGAATCATATCCAATACCCATTCAATCAGAAGATGATTGCATTTTTTGAAATCGATTCATAATGTATCATACATGCTTTTGAAGAGTGCAATCAATCAATAAATTGGTAAGTATGCTTTTTAGAAGAACGAAAAATATATCCAATACCTAACCAATACACAGGAGGTGAATACGTAGAATCGGAAAAACTAACTTACTTGACATGATTGATATCAAAAGACTTTTTCTTTTTCCTTTCCCTTATTATTCTTCAAATCCTATAATGTTCTTATCAATACTATGGTGTGTGCATGCCAACATGTCCTACAATAACATAACAACAACCAATTCTATATACCCCTCCTGCCTTAAGCTCTATAGCTTAATTAATTTGTCAATTATAAGGGTTCATCTTGTACCCTGGAAGATTGAATACCTTGTGAAATAAAATTCATATCTCTTAATATAAATAAGAGGATCAAATGATTCCAATTTTACTTAACTCCATATTACAGAAGCCTTAATCTCTAAAAGTTTTACATTTTAGTTCATTATGTTTGGTTTACAAGAAAATCAAGGAACAATCTAAATTTCATATTATTTGTGTGTTTTGATAGACTGAGCGACCTTGGTTTTATTATCTATATAAAATAAGAAGCAAAATTATGTTATCCAATTTTTCCTAAACTTGATCATCCTAGGGTGTAACTCATAAAATTCTTTGAATTTATATCTATCTGTACGGAGCAAAATAATTTCAATAAATGTTAACATAGTCTATCCAAAGTTTCATTCTAACAAACTGGGTGAGGTTTGGTTAGCCACTTATAACTTTCACTACGCATATCCTTTTTGAGTGATTCCAATCGTAAATGAAAACTAACCTATGTATAGTGATGACCCTAATTCATGAAATATTTCTATAACATATTAAATTTAATACATAATTGTCAATATCAGGTAACAATTTCGATGAACATAATGATAGCACCTTAAAGACGAGAACAGAAACTTGATTCCACATCTCAATGAAAATAGACTCAAAGAGGATCCATTGGAGTAAATTGGTAATTTTTGGATAACCTAAAGATCTTCAAATCATAAAAATGATTTTTCGGGAAAATTTAGCTATGCCTAGGGTTTATTCTTCTTCATGAAAACTTGAGTTTAACCCCTTAAGAAAAATCAGGGAAGGGGCATACAAGGATTCAGAGGAATCACCCTAAGTGGATAATTATGCAATTAAAATCAATAGAAGAATTAGTGAATATAACTTATGACCAATGAAAACTGTAAACCCTAAATCATTTATGCAATTCTCTCCAAGTGCTAGAAGATCTACTTATTTCCCTTGGAGTTCAGATGAGCAAGTCGATGGGTGCAGAATAGGTGGTACAACATGCAAATGATCAAAGATAAGGTACTAGAGAGACCGACTTAAAGTCAGTCTAAATGGGCATACAAAATTCCCTTGTTATTGTGGTTATTTACATGTAATGCCATTTAAGCAAATGGATTTGTGTTTTCCTTTTATTTTTTTATTTTACTTATTCATTTATTTGATACATTACATTAAATGAGAAACTACCCACCATTTGGATTCGAATAAAATATTTATAAAAATAAATAAATAGTGAATCAAAATATAATTCACAATTTTATGGATTTTTCAATTTTGCATCTACGTTTTACCTAAGTAATCACCTCCTAAAAATTATTAAAAATCACATTTATAATTATTTGATATACGAGAATAATTATCGAGACTTTAATTTTCTTAATTCGGATATTTTTTAAAATCATATTTTCATGCCTTAGGCAATTTTCGCCGATTTCAACAATCAAACACTATGAGCTACAACTCATGCCTTAACACATATATCATTTTTCTTATCAATAATATGATGTAATATTAACCCAGGTGATTATATGTGAATTAATTTTTTTTAGGGATATTACAATAGGTGTTTCAAAGCTGAATGATTGGTCTGGACAATGACTTTAGAACCCACCAGATATGATTTGAATTTGTCCATTGAGTAGATGACAACCAGTAATTCTTTTTCAATAGTGGTATAATTCTACTAAGCCAGATCTAGGATCTTTCTTGAATAATAGATGATATGAATTTCCTTGTCCTTCTTTTGGCCAAGACCTACTCCAACATCAAAATCGCTTGCATCACACATCACGTCAAAAGGTAATGACAAATTGGGGCCTTGCATGATAGGAGCTGAAATCAATGACTTCTTGACCAGCTCAAAAATTTATGCATTCCTTAGACATAAGAATTTGCATCCTTGTGCAAAAGGTCAGTTAAGGGTTTGGGAATTTTTGAGAAGTCTTTAATGAAACGTCGATAAAATCTAGCATGACCCAATAAGCTACCAACACCCTTCACATTTAATGGTGGTGGAAAATGTTCAACGACTTCCAATCTTAGCTGGGTTGACTTCAATTTCTCTCTAAGATATGACATACCTCAGCACCACACCTTGCTGTGCCATGAAGTGACATTTTTCCAATTAATTGTGAGATTCACTTCTTCACACCTTTGCAACACCTTAGGCAAATTTGTTAGACAACAATCATAGACGGATCCATGAATTAAAAAATCACCCATGAATACCTCCATAATATCTTTAATAAACCTAAAAAGATTGATATTAATGCATTGAATTCGTAACAAATTTGATAGCAAGTAATAAGGTAGAGAGTAGAGTTTTCGACCACGCGAGGAACTAGTTAAATCTAATATATTTCATTAATCTACTAGGAGAAGAAAAGGATTTTAGTATATGAAAATAGAAAATTAAAGGTGTAGAAAATAAATGATAGGCAAAATACAATAAATTGGTGTTGAGTCTTGAAAATTATGGATGATTAATTTAAAGATAAAACAAATATGAACCTCTATAGTAGTTGAGTTATAATAGAAAATAATAGCTTTGATTCTTATGACGGATTAGGAGTACCTAAATTATTGATCTCTCAAGACGAGTAAATCAAACTATTTTAATTTTCGACAAAATTGATACCCACAAATGATGAGTTAATCCTTAGTTTAACAAAATATTAAGATGCATTAATATGTGTTGGATCCAAATTAATGAAAAAATTCTTATGATGTGGCACTGACGTCAGTGCCATGTGAGCAATTTACTAGTTTACTAGCTATAACAAGTCGCGATGACCTTGGTTGAAATGATTCTAAAGGTGGATAACCGTCGTGTTACAAAATGAAGTTGGATGACCTTACTGAAAATGCCCCATAAATTGGATGACCATCACTGAAATTTACTCCACCAAGAGGGTGGTGAATTGCTGTTTTACCGAAAAGATCAATTTCACAAAATTCATCGCGGGAGCTTAAAATCAATTCGTTGAACTTCAAATCAATGCAATAACAATCAAATCACATGCATAATAAGGTAGGAAGGAGAGGGAGAGAGAAAAGAAAACATAAGGTGCACGGTGTTTTGTTGACGAGATTCGGTCACCCCTTGGCGTCCCTGCTCTGACTTCTCGACCTCGAGACCATTGGAAATTTCACTAAACACCTTCCTTCATTCCAAATTGGGCAAGGATGAAACCCTTTATAATACACCACATTTTCTCCACTTCGATAGGTAAGGCACACCTCTCCTCCTAGGAAGCTTTTACACTCAATTCTCCTTTCAAAAGGTAGCCACATCTCTTTTACAAAGGAGAATGCTTGATCTTTTCTCTAGCCTAAGAGGTAAGATAAAACCTCTTCTACACAAGAGCTCACACCCAAATCACTAAGAAAATATTTCTCTCTTTTACAATATCAAACTCATAGGAAGAGAAGAGAGAAAGAGGAGAAGATTCAACAATATGGCTAAATAACCTCAAGAAAATGATTTTCCTTGATGTTTAATATTTCCCTTCAATTCTTGATTGATTATGCACCCCTTGGACCCCTTTTATAGGACTCTTTGGGTAATACGAGCATTGCCCTTTCGTTTGGCCAAAAACTAGTCGTTATATGGCATTTTGCGTGTGGTCCGGTCGACCACTCTGCCCATCTGGTTGACCGATCCATGTTTTAACTTCGTTTAGATCACTATTGCCTAATCTGTCGATCGATGCCTCCAGCAGGTCAATTGGTCTTCAAATATCATGTGATTTACGACTTCTCTATTCGGATCGGTTGACCGATTCACCAAACTGGCTGGTTGACCATGCTGCACTATTTTGCATATAACATTTTGCACTAATATCAGAATGAGGTGACTTTTGATTCGTTGGAAATCTAACAAGTACAAGTTTCATATTCACATCTTAATCCAGATATGAATGAATCATATTTAAATATTAATTTCAATTTTGGTGTATAAAATAATTCATCCGAATTGAACTTTTCTCGGAATTTAAATATATGACTTTGATTATTTGAGATTTGTATCAACAAAATATAATTACATATAACATAAAAACTTCATTCCTACAATATGTATAACCTACACTATTATTCACCCATAATTATGGACAGAATAATAAACCATAAGAAATTCGGTACAAACGACAAATTACCGAACACGTGTTATGAATACTTCAACTTAAAAGTAAAAGATCATTTATCAAAGTAATAATAATTCCTGAAACTAATCAATCCACATATAGGTTTATAATCTAATCTCATAAATCAAATCACTCATAGAAAAGCAATGATCTTAGCATTCATAATCAAAAGAAACCGGAAAGTTTAATTAACTTAATTAATAACAAGGTTCAACAGTTTTCCTTCTAAAAATAAAATATGAAATCTCTATTACAAAAAAGATAAACAATTAAAAACTAAATAAAAGAGCATCCAAGTAAAGATAGAAGAAGAACACGAATGATGAGTTACTGTCCAGCTTTCTCCTTTGGTTGATCTTCAAGCCTTGAAATTCACTCTCAGCAATATGGCACGGCTCCCAGGTCTCAAGCACCAGTTTTAGGCAACCATCATGTTTTCTAACTCCTATGACCTTTATTTATAGCCTCTAGGTGTCCCAAAGGTTTTCATAGAGTTTCGATTTGATTGGGAGCCATTTTATTAGAAAATATTAAAAATTTGGAATAGACTTTGGTTGGGCTTTAAAACACTCCAAAACCTTCTCACAGCCCGTAACATTGATTTCATGGCTCTTATAGTATCGAAATCGGAGTAAAATTTGTGTCTTCATGGCCCCTAACATTCTGGTCACGGCCAGTAACTTAGGCAAGTTTTCTATGAAAAATTGGGCATTTAATGAGCTATTAGGGGTATATCACGGCCTTGCTGTTACGTTCGCTATATATCTATCATGACCCATAGTATTCAATTTTCAACCTTAGCACTTTTCACTAATTTTAAACTCTGATTCGAGTGTCATTTTGTCTTCTGCCTTCGTGACTCTTTTCTCTTGCTTTTTCTGCAATAAAACATATAAGTTGTGTACATTTTTATTTTTTTATAAAATTGAAGAAAATAAGCTCAGGAAATTATGCATGCTATATGAAAATGTACCAAAATGTGATTAAATGCATGGCTAATTATATGTTATATTTTGCATGCATCAGATATCATACAACGTTGAAATGTAGTTGGTGCGTTGCAAAGGCCGCAAGGCATACATCTATAAGAAAATGTGCCATAGAGGCAGGTGAAGGTAGTATTTGATCGGCTGGATGGATTGGAATTTGAAAGAATCTACAGAAACCATCCAAATAATAGAAATAAGAATGCTTGGCTAGGAGCTTAAGCATTTGATCAATGAAAGGTAATGAAAAATGGTCCTTTCGGGTTGCCTTATTCAACTTTCTAAATTCTACACCCATTCTCCACGTTGTGGTGGTTCATGATGCTATTTTTTCTCACTTATCATTTAAAATAATAGTCATCCCTACTTTTTTTGGAACTATTTGAATAGGACTTATTGTTTGAAATTGCATAAATGAGTCATGCATCAAGTAATTTCATGATTTATTTTTTAACTGCATCTTGGAGATTTGGTTTCAATCTCCTTTGAAATTCTCTTGAGGGTTTAGCATCTTCTTCTAGGGGTATTTTATGCATGTAGAGGGAAGGTCTAAGTCCTTTTATATCATAAATAGTATAGCCAAGAGCCTTCTTATGTTTCTTAAGACATTCATGTCACGGATGATCAAATAAAATTATGAAACTTTTGTATAGTTCCTCTAGATGATACATGAAAATGATATCATAGATAATCAAACTACACAGTTCAAACAATAGAGCGTGTGCAAATTTTTTGTAGAGGTCGAAGAGCGTTTGGATCTTCAGCTTCCTTTTTATTCAGGTTCATTCCTCTTTGTTGTGTTGGATGATGTCTAGCTCTTCTTCTCCTTCTCAGGCTACCTAGAAGTTCATGATCAAAGTCACCACATAAGTCAAGTTGTGAAATTCCTCCTTTACTAGTTCCAGAATAATTCCTGCTGACATACAAGTAAAGTTAGTGGGTTAGCCTTTGTTAGCAAGCGAAAATAAGACTGTTCGAAACTCAAAATGGGAAACAGTAAAGTAACATAAGGCTTGAAAAGAAATAAAAGAAAAAGGGAAAACTAAGTAAAATGGCAAAGGTATGTGAAAAGAAGAGAGATATCAAATAGTGATTTAAACATACCGAACAAGCTTTCAGCAAAGATTTTGAATAAGGTGAGAAATTATATCAAAAGCTCCCCGGCAACAGTGCAACACTATGCCTCATATGAAAGGGTCACGTTTTAGGAGCAACTACCCCTATACATATGATTGCCCCCATACAAGTAGATAGCTTTACGTCACAAGAAAATGTCAAATAAGCTTTAAAATTTATAAGCCCTTTACACTATCACGGCGAGAACCACAAGTATACGACATGTCACTATAGTGCTTGAGGTTCGTCCCAAGGGAAATGCTATTTTGAACCAAACCAAAACGCAGATTGCTCAAAGTAAGAAATGGATGATAATAAACTAAAATTCTTAAAGCAGAAGATTAAACTAATTTTCTAATTTTTTATGGAAGAGTTTTACAATGGAGAGCAAGACTAAGAGAGATGGCTATCAGTGAGATTTAAGACTAAGGAATTAGGAGGGATGTTTTGAATTGGGATCAATGTTCTTTGAGTAGTAAATTATAAATAAGGTGATAGACAATCTCTCAGCATGCACATGAACATATATTATTATTAGATAACACTCAGCTAATGTAGTGGCACTCTCATGTACATTAACAGCCAAGCTTGCGCATGCTGCTACAGTCAACTATCCAGCTCGGCCAACACCTTCGTGTGCACAAAGCAAGTAGAAGAATCGAGTTCTCTCAATTGGGATTGACACTACATGAAAAATGACTTTAAGCGACCATAATTAATGAAGAGATTCAAATTTGGTCGTTAAACATCGTTATTAATGACCCAAAAAAATTTTGGTCGTCAATAATAAGGACCAAAAAAATCTAGTCCTTAATATTCAATTTAACGTGCATTATCTTGTCGTTAAAAATATGATGAGCCAAATAAAAAAAATATCTCTTAAAATCATATTAGTGATATTTAGAAGATATACTTTTTTATTTTGTTTTCTTAATTTAAATTAAAAAAAATGTAAATAATACTTTATGTTTTCATATTATTTTTAAATTTTTAATATCATTAATAGAATATAAACAAATATCTTCTCTCTTAATTTTTCATATTTACTTTTTATTAATGTAATTAAGAATATTGACGTTTGTTTAGTTATATATTAATAATAATTAATTATTATTATTTTATTTCTATGTATCTTTAGCTTTTTCTCATTTTTTTAAACTTTGAATAGGATTTAATATATATATATATATATTAAATTATTTTTTATTTTCGAAAGCAATGATGAAAACATAAATAATTTTTTTTTGTTATTTTAAGATGAAAGTTAAAAAAATTACTTTTGCCGCCATAAATTTTGTTAATAATCATTAGGCCACTAGGCTATAACTAATTAAACTTTAACCTATTTTTTTTTACTTTTTCACTTGTCCTCTACGTATGCGCGGGGATCGATTTCTTCCCTCGCACTGGACGATGGGGCTTCATCATCCCTCGGAAGTGGATGGCAATGCAAGTAGGTACGTGACCCTTCGTCCCCCTCTCATTTCTTCTTCCCTCCGACAAACTTCGACAACAAGAGGCGGCTTCGACGGCCATCTTTGTGCTAGAGGCATGGCCATCTTTTTTTTGAAAGCATGCATGTAATAGATAAACTCGAGAGTTGTACTAGAGTTTTATAGAATCATTTTGTAAAGTTGTATAAAACTTGATCCTGTGAGGTGTTAAATATGAAATGGGTTGTGAAATAATAGCAATAATATGTGAATGTGATGTCTTTAACTTTTATTTAAACTTTGATGAATATATATGTGCATCTTTTGTATATATTGGTAAATAACACAAGATAAGTAAGGGAGGAGGTTTTGCTGATTTTATTTGTAGAATTGCTAAACATAATTAAGAAAGATAATAGTTGGGATTAGAACTTAGTCACGGAGTGGGGTGTGACATATTAAGTCACATCTTAAGGAACACACACATCATAATAATAATGGACTTTATTTGTAGTCATTTTTTGGAATGCACACACTTTCTAGTGAGGGATATTGTTCATATCAAGCTGATAACATATGTATTGCCTTGCAGAGGGCTTTAGTTGGAGAAATAGAAGGAACATGTATTACACATGAAAAGTTTAAGAATGTGCCACATGAATATACTATGATAATAGGTATTTGAAGAATTCGTACATTAAATTTTACTAAATTTGAAAGAAATTGTATTGAGAAGTAATATATATGGAGTTAGAGATGCATCCATTTGCGTCAAGATATCATCCTAGATACGTAACCGCCCAAGATATCATTTGGCCACCTTTCATATAAATAGTTGATACAACACAGCATATAGCAAACTTGGCTAAACCAATTGATTTGTGAATTTGAACTAAAGACAGATCATGAATACCGTATGCAGGACATTATTTGCTAGATTTTGTGCCCTTGAAGTACACATAAGTATCGGACTTTGCTTCCCATCATTACTTTATCACCATCTTAACTTTCTTTCTTTCTCATAGGATACTTTGAAGTTAGACTTCACTTTCATTAATGCTTTATCTTATAACATCTATAATCTTAACTTAGTTAGAGAATCAGGTCAACATCATCACATTGGGTAGGTAGGCCAAAATATAGGGAACGCACACATCATAACAGTGAGGGAGTTTATTTCGAGGAATATGCACTCTTTCCGATGAGGGACTTTATTTCTTAAAAAGTACATACATACATACAAAACTTTATTTCACTGCCTTTGTTACACTTAAAATACATATCTAAGAGCAGGACTTTATTTCCCACAGTTACTTTAATGATGAGTGACAAGGACTTATTCTTTAACTTAAGGATACATTATACTTTTTCAGTACATCAAACGTTTGCATCAATCATTCTTCATCTTTTAGTCTAGTTATGATTGAACGTGCGTTACATGTATGTTGATGTGATATACAAGCATCAATCATCCATACATAGAATATATACTTCAAAAAATATGTTTAATACATCATAAAAGGCATTTTCTATGGTCACACCTGTGACAACATTTGTCACAGTCGTGAAACATCAAAACACGGTCGTGACAGTATCTATTTATGGCATACATTATCATGACTGTTCCCAATCTCGTCATGTCCGTGATAGCCTAGTCACTAGTGTGAAACTTAGTTTCATGGGCATGATAGAGCCCGATTTTCCATCCACTTTGTCCAAACTTTGCCCGTTTGGTCACGGACATTCTAGGACATGCTGGCAAGAAGGTCAAAATTTGGCCCGTCCTAGAATGCTAGTAAAAAATTTCGTGTTTTTTGACCTTCTTGGCCCGTTTGCCCTTTTATTCGAATGCTGGCATGATAGGCTCTAAATTTGGTTTCAACTATGGTGAGATCATTGGGATGAAAAAAAGGACTCGGGTGCAAATTTTTCGGGGGTGCGAAATTTCGCGCGCGCGCCTTTTACTCGTGTTTTCAGCCAAGAAGGTCAAAAAATGCGAAATTTTGGACGCTATCAAAAGATTCCAAATTTTTGACGCTTTCGTGCCTATTGATGCATGGTGAGATCATTGGGACGAAAAAATGGACTCGGATGAAAATTTTCCGGGGGTGCGAAATTTCGCTGCGCGCGCCTTTTACTCTTGTTTTCAGCCAAGAAGGTCAAAAATTGCGTAGTTATTGACGCTGTCAAAAGATTCCAAATTTTTTACGCTTTCGTGCCTATTGATGCATGGTGAGATCATTGGGACGAAAAAATAGACTCGGATGAAAATTTTCCGGGTGTGCGAAATTTCGTGCGTGCGCCTTTTACTCGTGTTTTCAGCCAAGAAGGTCAAAAAACGCGATGTTTTTGACGCTGTCAAAAGATTCCAAATTTTTGACGCTTTCGTGCCTGTTGATGCATGGTGAGATGATTGGGACGAAAAAATGGACTCGGATGAAAATTTTCCGAGGGTGCGATATTTCGCGCGCGCGCATTTTACTCGTGTTTTCAGCCAAGAAGGTCAAAAAACGCGAAGTTTTTGAAGCTGTCAAAAGATTCCAAATTTTTAACGCTTTCGTTCCTATTGATGCATGGTGAGATCATTGGGACGAAAAAAAGGACTCGGGTGCAAATTTTCCGGGGGTGCGAAATTTCTCGCGCGCGCCTTTTACTCGTGTTTTCAGCCAAGAAGGTCAAAAAACGAAGTTTTTGACGCTGTCAAAAGATTCCAAATTTTTGACGCTTTCGTGCCTGTTGATGCATGGTGAGATGATTGGGACGAAAAAATGGACTCGGATGAAAATTTTCCGGGTGTGTGAAATTTCGCGCGCGCGCATTTTACTCGTGTTTTCAGCCAAGAAGGTCAAAAAACGCGAAGTTTTTGACGCTGTCAAAAGATTCCAAATTTTTTATGCTTTCGTGCCTATTGATGCATGGTGAGATCATTGGGACGAAAAAATGGACTCGGATGAAAATTTTTCGGGGGTGCGAAATTTCGCGCGCGCGCCTTTTACTCGTGTTTACAGCCAAGAAGGTCAAAAAATGCGAAGTTTTTGACGCTGTCAAAAGGTTCCAAATTTTTTACGCTTTCGTGCCTATTGATGCATGGTGAGATCATTGGGACGAAAAAATGGACCCGGATGAAAATTTTTCGGGTGTGCGAAATTTCGCGCGCGCGCCTTTTACTCGTGTTTTCAGCCAAGAAGGTCAAAAAATGCGAAATTTTTGACGCTGTCAAAAGATGCCAAATTTTCGACGCTTTCGTATCTGTTGATGCATGGTGAGATGATTGGGACGAGAAAAGGACTCAGGCGCAAATTTTCCGGGGGTGAGAAATTTCGCGCGCGCGCCTTTTACTCGTGTTTTCAACCAAGAAGGTCAAAAAATGCGAAATTTTTGACGCTATCAAAAGATTCCAAATTTTTGACGCTTTCGTGCCTGTTGATGCATGGTGAGATGATTGGGATGAAAAAATGGACTCGGATGAAAATTTTCCGGGGGTGCGAAATTTCGCGCGCGCGCCTTTTACTCGTGTTTTCAGCCAAGAAGGTCAAAAAATGCGAAATTTTTTACGCTGTCAAAAGATGCCAAATTTTCAACACTTTCATGCCTGTTGATGCATGGTAAGATGATTGGGACGAAAAAAGGACTCAGGCGCAAATTTTCTGGGGGTGCGAAATTTCGCGTGCGCGCCTTTTTCTCGTGTTTTCAGCCAAGAAGGTCAAAAATGCAAAATTTATTATGCTGTCAAAAGATGCCAAATTTTCGACGCTTTCGTGCCTGTTGATGCATGATGAGATGATTGGGACGAAAAAAGGACTCGGGCGCAAATTTTCCAGGGGTGCGAAATTTCGCGTGCGCGCCTTTTACTCGTGTTTTCAATCAAGAAGGTCAAAAACGCGAAATTTTTGACGTTGTCAAAAGATGCCAAATTTTCGTCGCTTTCGTGCCTGTTGATGCCTGGTGAGATGATTGGTACGAAAAAAGGACTCAGGCACAAATTTCCGGGGGTGCGAAATTTCGCGCGCGCGCCTTTTACTCGTGTTTTCACCCAAGAAGGTCAAAAAATAAGAAATTTATGACGCTGACAAAAGATGACAAATTTTTGACACTTTCGTGCCTGTTGAAGCATGGTGAGATGAAAGGGACGAAAAAAAGAACTCAGGCGCAAATTTTCTGGGGGTGCGAAATTTCGCGCGCTCGCCTTTTACTCGCGTTTTCAGCCAAGAAGGTCAAAAAACGCGAAATTTGTGACGCTGTCAAAAGATGCCAAATTTTCGACGCTTTCGTGCCTGTTGATGCCTGGTGAGATGATTGGGACGAAAAAAGGACTCAGGCACCAATTTCCGGGGGTGCGAAATTTCGCGCGCGCGCCTTTTACTCGTGTTTTCAGCCAAGAAGGTCAAAAAATAAGAAATTTATGACGCTGACAAAAGATGACAAATTTTTGACACTTTCGTGCCTGTTGAAGCATGGTGAGATGAAAGGGACGAAAAAAAGAACTCAGGCGCAAATTTTCCGGGGGTGCGAAATTTCGCGCGCGCGCCTTTTACTCGTGTTTTCAGCTAAGAAGGTCAAAAAACGCGAAGTTTTTGACGCTATCAAAAGATTCCAAATTTTTGACGCTTTCGTGCCCATTGATGCATGGTGAGATCATTGGGAGAAAAAATGGACTCGGATGAAAATTTTCCAGGTGTGCGAAATTTCGCGCGCGCGCGCCTTTTACTCGTGTTTTCAACCAAGAAGGTCAAAAAATGCGAAATTTTTTACGCTGTCAAAAGATGCCAAATTTTCGACGCTTTCGTGCTTGTTGATGCATGGTGAGATGATTGGGACAAAAAAAAGGGCTCAGGCGCAAATTTTCTGGGGGTGCGAAATTTCGCGCGCGCGCCTTTTACTCGTGTTTTCAGCCAAGAAGGTCAAAAAACGCGAAGTTTTTGACGCTGTCAAAAGATTCCAAATTTTTGACACTTTCTTGCCTGTTGATGCATGGTGAGATGATTGGGACGAAAAAATGGACTCGGATGAAAATTTTCCGGGGGTGCGATATTTCGCGCGCGCGCATTTTACTCGTGTTTTCAGCCAAGAAGGTCAAAAAATGCGAAGTTTTTGACGCTGTCAAAAGATTCCAAATTTTTAACGCTTTCGTGCCTATTGATGCATGGTGAGATCATTGGGACGAAAAAAAGGACTCGGGTGCAAATTTTTCGGGGGTGCGAAATTTCGCGCACGCGCCTTTTACTCATGTTTTCAGCCAAGAAGGTCAAAAAATGCGAAATTTTGGACGCTATCAAAAGATTCCAAATTTTTGACGCTTTCGTGCCTATTGATGCATGGTGAGATCATTGGGAGGAAAAAATGGACTCGGATGAAAATTTTCCGGGGGTGCGAAATTTCGCGCGCGCGCCTTTTACTCTTGTTTTTAGCCAAGAAGGTCAAAAATTGCGAAGTTATTGACGCTGTCAAAAGATTCCAAATTTTTTACGCTTTCGTGCCTATTGATGCATGGTGAGATCATTGGGACGAAAAAATAGACTCGGATGAAAATTTTCCGGGTGTGCGAAATTTCGCGCGTGCGCCTTTTACTCGTGTTTTCAGCCAAGAAGGTAAAAAAACGCGATGTTTTTGACGCTGTCAAAAGATTCCAAATTTTTGACGCTTTCGTGCCTGTTGATGCATGGTGAGATGATTGGGACGAAAAAATGGACTCGGATGAAAATTTTTCGGGGGTGCGATATTACGCGCGCGCGCATTTTACTCGTGTTTTCAGCCAAGAAGGTCAAAAAACGCGAAGTTTTTGAAGCTGTCAAAAGATTCCAAATTTTTAACGCTTTCGTGCCTATTGATGCATGGTGAGATCATTGGGACGAAAAAAAGGACTCGGGTGCAAATTTTCCGGGGGTGCGAAATTTCTCGCGCGCGCCTTTTACTCGTGTTTTCAGCCAAGAAGGTCAAAAAACGCGAAGTTTTTGACGCTGTCAAAAGATTCCAAATTTTTGACGCTTTCGTGCCTGTTGATGCATGGTGAGATGATTGGGACGAACACATGGACTCGGATGAAAATTTTCCGGGTGTGTGAAATTTCGCGCGCGCGCATTTTACTCGTGTTTTCAGCCAAGAAGGTCAAAAAACGCGAAGTTTTTGACGCTGTCAAAAGATTCCAAATTTTTAGCGCTTTCGTGCCTATTGATGCATGGTGAGATCATTGGGACGAAAAAAAGGACTCGGGTGCAAATTTTTCGGGGGTGCGAAATTTCGCGCGCGCGCCTTTTACTCGTGTTTTCAGCCAAGAAGGTCAAAAATTGCGAAATTTTTGACGCTATCAAAAGATTCCAAATTTTTGATGCTTTCGTTCCTATTGATGCATGGTGAGATCATTGGGACGAAAAAATGGACTCGGATGAAAATTTTTCGGGGGTGCGAAATTTCGCGCGCGCGCCTTTTACTCGTGTTTACAGCCAAGAAGGTCAAAAAATGCGAAGTTTTTGACGTTGTCAAAAGGTTCCAAATTTTTTACGCTTTCGTGCCTATTGATGCATGGTGAGATCATTGGGACGAAAAAATGGACTCGGATGAAAATTTTCCGGGTGTGCGAAATTTCGCGCGCGCGCCTTTTACTCGTGTTTTCAGCCAAGAAGGTCAAAAAATGCGAAATTTTTGACGCTGTCAAAAGATGCCAAATTTTCGACGCTTTCGTACCTGTTGATGCATGGTGAGATGATTGGGACGAGAAAAGGACTCAGGCACAAATTTTCCGGGGGTGAGAAATTTCGCGTGCGCGCCTTTTTCTCGTGTTTTCAGCCAAGAAGGTCAAAAATGCAAAATTTATTATGCTGTCAAAAGATGCCAAATTTTCGACGCTTTCGTGCCTGTTGATGCATGATGAGATGATTGGGACGAAAAAAGGACTCGGGCGCAAATTTTCCAGGGGTGCGAAATTTCGCGCGCGCGCCTTTTACTCGTGTTTTCAATCAAGAAGGTCAAAAACGCGAAATTTTTGACGTTGTCAAAAGATGCCAAATTTTCGTCGCTTTCGTGCCTGTTGATGCCTGGTGAGATGATTGGGACGAAAAAAGGACTCAGGCACAAATTTCCGGGGGTGCGAAATTTCGCGCGCGCGCCTTTTACTCGTGTTTTCAGCCAAGAAGGTCAAAAAATAAGAAAATTATGACGCTGACAAAAGATGACAAATTTTTTACACTTTCGTGTCTGTTGAAGCATGGTGAGATAAAAGGGACGAAAAAAAGAACTCAGGCGCAAATTTTCTGGGGGTGCGAAATTTCGCGCGCTCGCCTTTTACTCGCGTTTTCAGCCAAGTAGGTCAAAAAACGCGAAATTTGTGACACTGTCAAAAGGTGCCAAATTTTCGACGCTTTTGTGCCTGTTGATGCCTGGTGAGATGATTGGGACGAAAAAAGGACTCAGGCACAAATTTCCGGGGGTGCGAAATTTCGCCCGCGCGCCTTTTACTCGTGTTTTCAGCCAAGAAGGTCAAAAAATAAGAAATTTATGACGCTGACAAAAGATGACAAATTTTTGACACTTTCGTGCCTGTTGAAGCATGGTGAGATGAAAGGGACGAAAAAAAGAACTCAGGCGCAAATTTTCCGGGGGTGCGAAATTTCGCGCACGCGCCTTTTACTCGTGTTTTCAGCTAAGAAGGTCAAAAAACGCGAAGTTTTTGACGCTATCAAAAGATTCCAAATTTTGACGCTTTCGTGCCTATTGATGCATGGTGAGATCATTGGGAGAAAATGAAAATTTTCTAGGTGTGCGAAATTTCGCGCGCAGCGCGCGCCTTTTACTCATGTTTTCAACCAAGAAGGTCAAAAAATGCGAAATTTTTTACGCTGTCAAAAGATGCCAAATTTTCGACGCTTTCGTGCCTGTTGATGCATGGT
The DNA here is from genome assembly GCA_030549335.1 of Pontederia crassipes. Taxonomy (NCBI): domain Eukaryota; kingdom Viridiplantae; phylum Streptophyta; class Magnoliopsida; order Commelinales; family Pontederiaceae; genus Pontederia; species Pontederia crassipes. The sequence continues at coordinate 8,280,729 of JAUKPH010000020.1, read as the reverse complement.
GAGATGATTGGGACAAAAAAAAGGACTCAGGCGCAAATTTTCCGGGGGTGCGAAATTTCGCGCGCGCGCCTTTTACTCGTGTTTTCAGCCAAGAAGGTCAAAAAACGCGAAGTTTTTGACGCTGTCAAAAGATTCCAAATTTTTGACACTTTCGTGCATGTTGATGCATGGTGAGATGATTGGGACGAAAAAATGGACTCGGGTGCAAATTTTTCGGGGGTGCGAAATTTCGCGCGCGCGCCTTTTACTCGTGTTTTCAGCCAAGAAGGTCAAAAATTGCGAAGTTATTGACGTTGTCAAAAGATTCCAAATTTTTTACGCTTTCGTGCCTATTGATGCATGGTGAGATCATTGGGACGAAAAAATAGACTCGGATGAAAATTTTCCGGGTGTGCGAAATTTCGCGCGTGCGCCTTTTACTCGTGTTTTCAGCCAAGAAGGTCAAAAAACGCGATGTTTTTGACGCTGTCAAAAGATTCCAAATTTTTGACGCTTTCGTGCCTGTTGATGCATGGTGAGATGATTGGGACGAAAAAATGGACTCGGATGAAAATTTTCCGGGGGTGCGATATTTCGCGCACGCGCATTTTACTCGTGTTTTCAGCCAAGAAGGTCAAAAAACGCGAAGTTTTTGAAGCTGTCAAAAGATTCCAAATTTTTAACGCTTTCGTGCCTATCGATGCATGGTGAGATCATTGGGACGAAAAAAAGGACTCGGGTGCAAATTTTCCGGGGGTGCGAAATTTCTCGCGCGCGCCTTTTACTCGTGTTTTCAACCAAGAAGGTCAAAAAACGCGAAGTTTTTGAAGCTGTCAAAAGATTCCAAATTTTTAACGCTTTCGTGCCTATTGATGCATGGTGAGATCATTGGGACGAAAAAAAGGACTCGGGTGCAAATTTTCCGGGGGTGCGAAATTTCTCGCGCGCGCCTTTTACTCGTGTTTTCAGCCAAGAAGGTCAAAAAACGCGAAGTTTTTGACGCTGTCAAAAGATTCCAAATTTTTGACGCTTTCGTGCCTGTTGATGCATGGTGAGATGATTGGGACGAAAAAATGGACTCGGATGAAAATTTTTCGGGTGTGTGAAATTTCGCGCGCGCGCATTTTACTCGTGTTTTCAGCCAAGAAGGTCAAAAAACGCGAAGTTTTTGACGCTGTCAAAAGATTCCAAATTTTTAACGCTTTCGTGCCTATTGATGCATGGTGAGATCATTGGGACGAAAAAAAAGGACTGGGGTGCAAATTTTTCGGGGGTGCGAAATTTCGCGCGCGCGCCTTTTACTCGTGTTTTCAACCAAGAAGGTCAAAAAATGCGAAATTTTTGACGCTATCAAAAGATTCCAAATTTTTGACGCTTTCGTGCCTGTTGATGCATGGTGAGATGATTGGGATGAAAAAATGGACTCGGATGAAAATTTTTCGGGGGTGCGAAATTTCGCGCGCGCGCCTTTTACTCGTGTTTACAGCCAAGAAGGTCAAAAAACGCGAAGTTTTTGACGCTGTCAAAAGATTCCAAATTTTTGACGCTTTCGTGCCTGTTGATGCATGGTGAGATGATTGGGACGAAAAAATGGACTCGGATGAAAATTTTCCGGGTGTGTGAAATTTCGCGCGCGCGCATTTTACTCGTGTTTTCAGCCAAGAAGGTCAAAAAACGCGAAGTTTTTGACGCTGTCAAAATATTCCAAATTTTTAACGCTTTCGTGCCTATTGATGCATGGTGAGATCATTGGGACGAAAAAAAAGGACTCGGGTGCAAATTTTTCGGGGGTGCGAAATTTCGCGCGCGCGCCTTTTACTCGTGTTTTCAACCAAGAAGGTCAAAAAACGCGAAGTTTTTGACGCTGTCAAAAGATTCCAAATTTTTGACGCTTTCGTGCCTATTGATGCATGGTGAGATGATTGGGACGAAAAAATGGACTCGGATGAAAATTTTTCGGGTGTGTGAAATTTCGCGCGCGCGCATTTTACTCGTGTTTTCAGCCAAGAAGGTCAAAAAACGCGAAGTTTTTGACGCTGTCAAAAGATTCCAAATTTTTAACGCTTTCGTGCCTATTGATGCATGGTGAGATCATTGGGACGAAAAAAAAGGACTCGGGTGCAAATTTTTCGGGGGTGCGAAATTTCGCGCGCGCGCCTTTTACTCGTGTTTTCAACCAAGAAGGTCAAAAAATGCGAAATTTTTGACGCTATCAAAAGATTCCAAATTTTTGACGCTTTCGTGCCTGTTGATGCATGGTGAGATGATTGGGATGAAAAAATGGACTCGGATGAAAATTTTCCGGGGGTGCGAAATTTCGCGCGCGTGCCTTTTACTCGTGTTTACAGCCAAGAAGGTCAAAAAACGCGAAGTTTTTGACGCTGTCAAAAGATTCCAAATTTTTGACGCTTTCGTGCCTGTTGATGCATGGTGAGATGATTGGGACGAAAAAATGGACTCGGATGAAAATTTTCCGGGTGTGTGAAATTTCGCGCGCGCGCATTTTACTCGTGTTTTCAGCCAAGAAGGTCAAAAAACGCGAAGTTTTTGACGCTGTCAAAAGATTCCAAATTTTTAACGCTTTCGTGCCTATTGATGCATGGTGAGATCATTGGGACGAAAAAAAAGGACTCGGGTGCAAATTTTTCGGGGGTGCGAAATTTCGCGCGCGCGCCTTTTACTCGTGTTTTCAACCAAGAAGGTCAAAAAATGCGAAATTTTTGACGCTATCAAAAGATTCCAAATTTTTGACGCTTTCGAGCCTGTTGATGCACGGTGAGATGATTGGGACGAAAAAAAGGACTCGGATGAAAATTTTCCGGGTGTGCGAAATTTCGCGCCTGCGCCTTTTACTCGTGTTTTCAGCCAAGAATGTCAAAAAATACGAAATTTTTTACACTGTCAAAAGATGCCAAATTTTCGACGCTTTCATGCCTGTTGATGCACGGTGAGATGATTGGGACGAAAAAAAGGACTCAGACGCAAATTTTCTGGGGGTGCAAAATTTCGCGTGCGCGCCTTTTACTCGTGTTTTCAGCTAAGAAGGTCAAAAAACGAAAAATTTTTGACGCTGTCAAAAGATGCCAATTTTTTTACGCTTTCGTTCTTGTTGATGCATGGTGAGATAATTGGGATGAAAAAATGGACTCGGGCACAAATTTTCCGGGGGTGCGAAATTTCACGCGCGCTCCTTTTACTCGTATTTTCAGTCAAGAAGGTCAAAAACTCGAAATTTTTTACGTTGTCAAAAGACGCCAAATTTTCGATGCTTTCCTGACTGTTGATGCATGGTGAGATGATTGGGACGAAAAAAAGGACTCGGGCGCAAATTTTCCGGTGGTGCGAAATTTCGCGCACGCGCCTTTTACTCGTGTTTTCAGCCAAGAAGGTCAAAAAATGTAAAATTTTTTACACTATCAAAAGATGCCAAATTTTCGATGCTTTCGTGCCTGTTGATGCATGGCGAGAAGATTGCGATGAAAAAAATGGAATCGGATGAAAATTTTTCGGGGGTGCGAAATTTCGCGCGCGCGCCTTTTACTCGTGTTTTCAGCCAAGAAGGTCAAAAAAAGCAAAATTTTTTACATTGTAAAAAGATGCCAAATTTTCGACGCTTTCGTGCTTGTTGATGCATGGTGAGATGATTGGGACGAAAAAAGAACTCAAGCGCAAATTTTCCGGGGGTGCGAAATTTCGCACGCGCGCCTTTTACTCGTGTTTTCAGCCAAGAAGGTCAAAAAACGTGAAATTTTTGACGCTGTCAAAAGAAGCCAAATTTTCGACGCTTTCCTGTCTGTTGATGCATGGTGAGATGATTGGGACGAAAAAATGGACTCGGATGAAAATTTTCCGGGGGTGCAAAATTTCGCGCGCGCGCCTTTTACTTGTGTTTTCAGCAAAGAAGGTCAAAAAACGCAAAATGTTTACGCTGTCAAAAGATGCCAAATTTTTTATGCTTTTGTACCTGTTGATGCATGGTGAGATGATGGGGATGAAAAAAGGACTCAAGCGCAAATTTTTCGGGGGTGCAAAATTTCCCGTGCGCGCCTTTTACTCGTGTTTTCAGCCAAGAAGGTCAAAAAATACGAAATTTTTGACGCTGTCAAACGATGCCAAATTATCGACTCTATCGTGCATGTTGATGCGTGGTGAGATGATTGGGACGAAAAAAAGGACTCAGGCGCAAATTTTTCGAGGGTGAGAAATTTCGCGCGCGCGCCTTTTACTCGTGTTTTCAGCCAAGAAGGTCAAAAAATGTGAAATTTTTGACGCTGTCAAAAGATGCCAAATTTTCGACGCTATCGTGCCTGTTGATGCATGGTGAGATGATTGGGACGAAAAAATGGACTCGGATGAAAATTTTCCGGGTGTGCGAAATTTCGCGTGCGCGCCTTTTACTCGTGTTTTCAGCCAAGAAGGTCAAAAAATGCGAAATTTTTGACGTTGTCAAAAGATGCCAATTTTTTTACTCTATCGTGCATGTTGATGCATGGTGAGATGATTGGGACGAAAAAAAGGACTCAGGCGCAAATTTTTCGGGGGTGTGAAATTTCGCGCGCGCGCCTTTTACTCGTGATTCCAGCCAAGAAGGTCAAAAAATGCGAAATTTTTGACGCTGTGAAAAGATGCCAAATTTTTTACGCTTTCGTGCATGTTGATGAATGGTGAGATGATTGGGACAAAAAATAGGACTCAGGTGCAAATTTTTCGGGGGTGCGAAATTTCACGCGCGCGGCTTTTACGCGTGTTTTCTGCCAAGAAGGTCAAAAAATGCGAAGTTTTTGACGGTCAACAGATTCCAAATTTTTAACGCTTTCGTGCCTATTAATGCATGGTGAGATCATTGGGACGAAAAAAAGACTCAGGCGCAAATTTTCCGGGGGTGAGAAATTTCGCGCGCGCGCCTTTTACTCGTCAAGAAGGTCAAAAACTCGAAATTTTTTACGCTGTCAAACGATGCCAAATTTTTGACGCTTTCATGCCTGTTGATGCATGGTGAGATGATTTGGATGAAAAAATGGACTCGGATGAAAATTTTCCGGGGGTGCGAAATTTCGCGCGCGCGCCTTTTACTCGTGTTTTCAGCCAAGAAGGTCAAAAAATGCGAAATTTTTGACGCTGTCAAAAGATGCCAAATTTTCGACGCTTTCCTGTCTGTTGATGCATGGTGAGATGATTGGGGCAAAAAAATGGACTGGGATGATAATTTTCCGGGTGTGGGAAATTTCGCGCGCGCGCCTTTTACTCCTGTTTTCAGCCAAGAAGGTCAAAAAACGCGAAATTTTTGACGCTATCGAAAGATGCCAAATTTTCGACGCTTTCGTGCCTGTTGATGCATGGTGAGATGATTGGGACGGAAAAATGGACTCGGATGCAAATTTTTCGGTGGTGCGAAATTTCGCACGCGCGTCTTTTACTCGTGTTTTCAGCCAAGAAGGTAAAAAAACGCAAAATTTTTGACGTTGTCAAAAAATGCCAAATTTTCGATGCTTTCCTGACTGTTGATGCATGGTGAGATGATTAGGACGGAAAAATGGACTCGGATGAAAATCTTCTGGGGGTGCGAAATTTCGCGCGCGCGCCTTTTACTCGTGTTTTCAGCCAAGAAGATAAAAAAACGCGAAGTTTTTGACGCTGTCAAAAGATTCCAAATTTTTGACGCTTTCGTGCCTATTGATGCATGGTGAGATCATTGGGACGAAAAAAAGGACTCAGGCGCTAATTTTACAGGGGTGCGAAATTTCGCGCGCGCGCCTTTTACTCGTGTTTTCAGCCAAGAAGGTCAAAAAATGCGAAATTTTTGACGCTGTCAAAAGATGCCAAATTTTCGACGCTATCATGCCTGTTGATGCATGGTGAGATGATTGGGATGAAAAAATGGACACGGATGAAAATTTTTCGGGTGTGCGAAATTTCGCGCACGCGCCTTTTATTCATGTTTTCAGCCAAGAAGGTCAAAAAATGCGAAATTTTTTACGCTGTCAAAAGATGCCAAATTTTCGACGCTTTCGTGCCTGTTGATGCATGGTGAGATGATTGGGACGAAAAAAAGGACTCAGGCGCAAATTTTCCGGGGGTGCGAAATTTCGCGCGCGCGCCTTTTACTCGTGTTTTCAGCCAAGAAGGTAAAAAAATGCAAAATTTTTGATGCTATCAAAAGCTGCCAAATTTTCGACGCTTTCGTGCCTGTTGATGCATGGTGAGATGATTGGGACGAAAAAAGGACTCAGGCGCAAATTTTCCGGGGGTGCGAAATTTCGCGCGGGCGCTTTTTACTCGTGTTTTCAGCCAAGAAGGTCAAAAAATGACAAATTTATGACGCTGTAAAAAGATGCCAAATTTTCGAAGCTTTCGTGCCTGTTGATGAATGGAGAGATGATTGGGACGAAAAAAAGGACTCAGGCGCAAATTTTCCGGGGGTGCGAAATTTCGCACACGCGCCTTTTGCTGGTGTTTTCAACCAAGAAGGTCAAAAAATGCGAAATTTTTGACACTGTCAAAAGAAGCCAAATTTTCGACGCTTTCCTGTCTGTTGATGCATGGTAAAATGATTGGGACGAAAAAATGGACTCGGATGAAAATTTTCCGAGGGTGCAAAATTTCGCGCGCGCGCCTTTTACTCGTGTTTTCTGCCAAGAAGATAAAAAAATGCGAAATTTTTGATGCTGTCAAAAAATGCCAAATTTTTTATGCTATCGTGCATGTTGATGCATGGTGAGATGATTGGGATGAAAAAAAGGACTCATGCGCAAATTTTCCGGGGGTGCGAAATTTCGCGCGCGCGCCTTTTACTCGTGTTTTCAGCCAAGAAGGTAAAAAAATGCGAAATTTTTGACGCTATCAAAAGATGCCAAATTTTCGACGCTTTCGTGCCTGTTGATGCATGGTGAGATGATTGGGACGAAAAAAGGACTCAGGCGCAAATTTTCCGGAGGTGCGAAATTTCGCGCGTGCGCCTTTTACTCGTGTTTTCAGCCAAGAGGGTCAAAAATGCGAAATTTTTGACACTGTAAAAAGATGCCAAATTTTCTACTCTTTTGTGCCTGTTGATGCATGGTGAGATGATTGGGTCGAAAAAAAGGACTCAGGCGCAAATTATCCGGGGGTGCGAAATTTCGCACGCGCGCCTTTTACTCGTGTTTTCAGCCAAGAAGGTCAAAAAATGCGAAATTTTTGAGGCTGTCAAAAGATGCCAAATTTTCGACGCTTTCCTGTCTGTTGATGCATGGTGAGATGATTGGGACGGAAAAATGGACTCGGATGAAAATTTCCTGGGTGTGCGAAATTTTGCGCGCGCGCCTTTCACTCGTGTTTTCAGCCAAGAAGGTCAAACAACGCGAAGTATTTGTCGCTGTCAAAAGATTCCAAATTTTTGACGCTTTCGTACTTATTGATGCATGGTGAGATCATTGGGATGAAAAAAAGGACTCAGGCGCAAATTTTCTGGGGGTGCGAAATTTCGCGCGCGCGCCCTTTACTCGTGTTTTCAGCCAAGAAGGTCAAAAGATGCGAAATTTTTGACGCTGTCAAAAGATTCCAAATTTTCGACGCTATCGTGCCTGTTGATGCATGGTGAGATGATTGGGACGAAAAAATGAACTCGGATGAAAATTTTCCATGTGTGCAAAATTTCGCGCGCGCGCCTTTTACTCGTGTTTTCAGCCAAGAAGGTCAAAAAATGCGAAATTTTTGACGTTGTCAAAAGATGCCAAATTTTTGACACTATCGTGCCTGTTGATGCATGGTGAGATGATTGGGACGAAAAAAAGGACTCACGCGCAAATTTTTCGGGGGTGAGAAATTTCGTACGCGCGCCTTTTACTCGTATTTTCAGCCAAGAAGGTAAAAAAATGTGAAATTTTTGACGCTGTCAAAAGATGCCAAATTTTCAAGGCTATCGTGCCTGTTGATGCATGGTGAGATGATTGGGACGAAAAAATGGACTCGGATGAAAATTTTTCGGGTGTGCGAAATTTTGCGCGCGCGCCTTTTACTCGTGTTTTCAGCCAAGAAGGTCAAAAAATGCAAAATTTTTTATGCTGTCAAAAGATGCCAAATTTTCGACGCTTTCGTGCCTATTGATGCATGGTGAGATGATTGGGACGGAAAAAGGACTCAGGCGCAAATTTTCCGGGGGTACGAAATTTCGCGCGCGCGCCTTTTACTCATGTTGTCAGCCAAGAAGGTCAAAAAATGCGAAATTTTTTACGCTGTCAAAAGATGCCAAATTTTCAACGCTTTCGTGCCTGTTGATGCATGGTGAGATGATTGGGACGAAAAAATGGACTCGAATGAAAATTTTTCGGGGGTGCGAAATTTCGCGGGCGCGCTTTTTACTCGTGTTTTCAGCCAAGAAGGTCAAAAAATGACAAATTTTTGACGCTGTAAAAAGATGACAAATTTTCGACACATTCGTGCTTGTTGATGCATGGTGAGATGATTGGGACGAAAAAAAGGACTCAGGCGCAAATTTTCCGAGGGTGCGAAATTTCGCACGCGCGCCTTTTATTCGTGTTTTCAACCAAGAAGGTCAAAAACTGCGAAATTTTTGACGCTGTCAAAAGATGCCAAATTTTCGACGCTATTGTGCCTGTTGATGCATGGTGAGATGATTGGGACGAAAAAATGGACTTGGATGAAAATTTTCCGTGTGTGCGAAATTTCGCGCGCGCGCCTTTTACTCGTGTTTTCAGCCAAGAAGGTCAAAAAATGCGAAATTTTTGAAGTTGTCAAAAGATGCCAAATTTTTTACTCTATCGTGCCTGTTGATGCATGGTGAGATGATTGGGATGAAAAAATGGACACGGATGAAAATTTTTCGGGTGTGCGAAATTTCGCGCACGCGCCTTTTATTCATGTTTTCAGCCAAGAAGGTCAAAAAATGCGAAATTTTTTACGCTGTCAAAAGATGCCAAATTTTCGACGCTTTCGTGCCTGTTGATGCATGGTGAGATGATTGGGACGAAAAAAAGGACTCAGGCGCAAATTTTCCGGGGGTGCGAAATTTCGCGCGCGCGCCTTTTACTCGTGTTTTCAGCCAAGAAGGTAAAAAAATGCAAAATTTTTGATGCTATCAAAAGCTGCCAAATTTTCGACGCTTTCGTGCCTGTTGATGCATGGTGAGATGATTGGGACGAAAAAAGGACTCAGGCGCAAATTTTCCGGGGGTGCGAAATTTCGCGCGGGCGCTTTTTACTCGTGTTTTCAGCCAAGAAGGTCAAAAAATGACAAATTTATGACGCTGTAAAAAGATGCCAAATTTTCGAAGCTTTCGTGCCTGTTGATGAATGGAGAGATGATTGGGACGAAAAAAAGGACTCAGGCGCAAATTTTCCGGGGGTGCGAAATTTCGCACACGCGCCTTTTGCTGGTGTTTTCAACCAAGAAGGTCAAAAAATGCGAAATTTTTGACACTGTCAAAAGAAGCCAAATTTTCGACGCTTTCCTGTCTGTTGATGCATGGTAAAATGATTGGGACGAAAAAATGGACTCGGATGAAAATTTTCCGAGGGTGCAAAATTTCGCGCGCGCGCCTTTTACTCGTGTTTTCTGCCAAGAAGATAAAAAAATGCGAAATTTTTGATGCTGTCAAAAAATGCCAAATTTTTTATGCTATCGTGCATGTTGATGCATGGTGAGATGATTGGGATGAAAAAAAGGACTCATGCGCAAATTTTCCGGGGGTGCGAAATTTCGCGCGCGCGCCTTTTACTCGTGTTTTCAGCCAAGAAGGTAAAAAAATGCGAAATTTTTGACGCTATCAAAAGATGCCAAATTTTCGACGCTTTCGTGCCTGTTGATGCATGGTGAGATGATTGGGACGAAAAAAGGACTCAGGCGCAAATTTTCCGGAGGTGCGAAATTTCGCGCGTGCGCCTTTTACTCGTGTTTTCAGCCAAGAGGGTCAAAAATGCGAAATTTTTGACACTGTAAAAAGATGCCAAATTTTCTACTCTTTTGTGCCTGTTGATGCATGGTGAGATGATTGGGTCGAAAAAAAGGACTCAGGCGCAAATTATCCGGGGGTGCGAAATTTCGCACGCGCGCCTTTTACTCGTGTTTTCAGCCAAGAAGGTCAAAAAATGCGAAATTTTTGAGGCTGTCAAAAGATGCCAAATTTTCGACGCTTTCCTGTCTGTTGATGCATGGTGAGATGATTGGGACGGAAAAATGGACTCGGATGAAAATTTCCTGGGTGTGCGAAATTTTGCGCGCGCGCCTTTCACTCGTGTTTTCAGCCAAGAAGGTCAAACAACGCGAAGTATTTGTCGCTGTCAAAAGATTCCAAATTTTTGACGCTTTCGTACTTATTGATGCATGGTGAGATCATTGGGATGAAAAAAAGGACTCAGGCGCAAATTTTCTGGGGGTGCGAAATTTCGCGCGCGCGCCCTTTACTCGTGTTTTCAGCCAAGAAGGTCAAAAGATGCGAAATTTTTGACGCTGTCAAAAGATTCCAAATTTTCGACGCTATCGTGCCTGTTGATGCATGGTGAGATGATTGGGACGAAAAAATGAACTCGGATGAAAATTTTCCATGTGTGCAAAATTTCGCGCGCGCGCCTTTTACTCGTGTTTTCAGCCAAGAAGGTCAAAAAATGCGAAATTTTTGACGTTGTCAAAAGATGCCAAATTTTTGACACTATCGTGCCTGTTGATGCATGGTGAGATGATTGGGACGAAAAAAAGGACTCACGCGCAAATTTTTCGGGGGTGAGAAATTTCGTACGCGCGCCTTTTACTCGTATTTTCAGCCAAGAAGGTAAAAAAATGTGAAATTTTTGACGCTGTCAAAAGATGCCAAATTTTCAAGGCTATCGTGCCTGTTGATGCATGGTGAGATGATTGGGACGAAAAAATGGACTCGGATGAAAATTTTTCGGGTGTGCGAAATTTTGCGCGCGCGCCTTTTACTCGTGTTTTCAGCCAAGAAGGTCAAAAAATGCAAAATTTTTTATGCTGTCAAAAGATGCCAAATTTTCGACGCTTTCGTGCCTATTGATGCATGGTGAGATGATTGGGACGGAAAAAGGACTCAGGCGCAAATTTTCCGGGGGTACGAAATTTCGCGCGCGCGCGCCTTTTACTCATGTTGTCAGCCAAGAAGGTCAAAAAATGCGAAATTTTTTACGCTGTCAAAAGATGCCAAATTTTCAACGCTTTCGTGCCTGTTGATGCATGGTGAGATGATTGGGACGAAAAAATGGACTCGAATGAAAATTTTTCGGGGGTGCGAAATTTCGCGGGCGCGCTTTTTACTCGTGTTTTCAGCCAAGAAGGTCAAAAAATGACAAATTTTTGACGCTGTAAAAAGATGACAAATTTTCGACACATTCGTGCTTGTTGATGCATGGTGAGATGATTGGGACGAAAAAAAGGACTCAGGCGCAAATTTTCCGAGGGTGCGAAATTTCGCACGCGCGCCTTTTATTCGTGTTTTCAACCAAGAAGGTCAAAAACTGCGAAATTTTTGACGCTGTCAAAAGATGCCAAATTTTCGACGCTATTGTGCCTGTTGATGCATGGTGAGATGATTGGGACGAAAAAATGGACTCGGATGAAAATTTTCCGTGTGTGCGAAATTTCGCGCGCGCGCCTTTTACTCGTGTTTTCAGCCAAGAAGGTCAAAAAATGCGAAATTTTTGATGTTGTCAAAAGATGCCAAATTTTTTACTCTATCGTGCCTGTTGATGCATGGTGAGATGATTGGGACGAAAAAAAGGACTCAGGCGCAAATTTTTCGGGGGTGAGAAATTTCGCGCGCGCGCCTTTTACTCGTGTTTTCAGCCAAGAAGGTCAAAAAATGCAAAATTTTTTATGCTGTCAAAAGATGCCAAATTTACGACGCTTTCGTGCCTATTGATGCATGGTGAGATGATTGGGACGAAAAAAGGACTCAGGCGCAAATTTTCCGGGGGTGCGAAATTTCGCGCGCGCGCCTTTTACTCATGTTTTCAGCCAAGAAGGTCAAAAAATGCGAAATTTTTGACGTTGTCAAAAGATGCCAAATTTTCAACGCTTTCGTGCCTGTTGATGCATGGTGAGATGATTGGGACGAAAAAATGGACTCGAATGAAAATTTTTCGGGGGTGCGAAATTTCGCGCGCGCGTTTTTTACTGGTGTTTTCAGCCAAGAAGGTCAAAAAATGACAAATTTTTGACGCTGTAAAAAGATGCCAAATTTTCGACACATTCATGCCTGTTGATGCATGGTGAGATGATTGGGACGAAAAAAAGGACTCAGGCGCAAATTTTCCGAGGGTGCGAAATTTCGCACGCGCGCCTTTTATTCGTGCTTTCAACCAAGAAGGTCAAAAAATGCGAAATTTTTGACGCTGTCAAAAGATGCCAAATTTTCGACGCTATTGTGCCTGTTGATGCATGGTGAGAAGATTGGGACGAAAAAATGGACTCGGATGAAAATTTTCCGTGTGTGCGAAATTTCGCTGCGCGCGCCTTTTACTCGTGTTTTCAGCCAAGAAGTTCAAAAAATGCGAAATTTTTGATGTTGTCAAAAGATGCCAAATTTTTGACTCTATCGTGCCTGTTGATGCATGGTGAGATGATTGGGACGAAAAAATGGACTCGGATGAAAATTTTCCGGGTGTGCGAAATTTCGCGCGCGCGCCTTTTACTCGTGTTTTCAGCCAAGAAGGTCAAAAAATGCGAAATTTTTGACGTTGTCAAAAGATGCCAAATTTTTGACGCTATCATGCCTGTTGATGCATGGTGAGATGATTGGGACGAAAAAATGGACTCGGATGAAAATTTTCCGGGTGTGCGAAATTTCGCGCGCGCGCCTTTCACTCGTGTTTTCAGCCAAGAAGGTCAAAAAATGCGAAATTTTTGACGCTGTCAAAAGATGCCAAATTTTCGACGCTTTCGTGCCTGTTGATGCATGGTGAGATGATTGGGACGAAAAAAAGGACTCAGGCGCAAATTTTTCGGGGGTGCGAAATTTCGCGCGCGCGCCTTTTACTCGTGTTTTCAGCCAAGAAGGTCAAAAAACGCAAAATTTTTTATGCTGTCAAAAGATGCCAAATTTTCGACGCTTTCGTACCTATTGATGCATGGTGAGATGATTGGGACGAAAAAAAGGACTCACGCGCAAATTTTCCCGGGGTGAGAAATTTTGCGCGCGCGCCTTTTACTCGTGTTTTCTGCCAAGAAGGTCAAAAAATGCGAAATTTTTTACGCTGTCAAAAGATGCCAAATTTTCGACGCTATCGTGCCTGTTGATGCATGGTGAGATGATTGGGACGAAAAAATGGACTCGGATGAAAATTTTCCGGGTGTGCAAAATTTCGCGCGCGCGCCTTTTACTCGTGTTTTCAGCCAAGAAGGTCAAAAAATGCGAAATTTTTGACGCTGTCAAAAGATGCCAAATTTTCGACGCTTTCGTGCCTGTTGATGCATGGTGAGATGATTGGGACGAAAAAATGGACTCGAATGAAAATTTTTCGGGGGTGCAAAATTTCGCGCGCGAGCTTTTTACTCGTGTTCTCTGCCAAGAAGGTCAAAAAATGACAAATTTTTGACACTGTAAAAAGATGCCAAATTTTCGACACGTTCGTGCCTGTTGATGCATGGTGAGATGATTGGGACGAAAAAAAGGACTCAGGCGCAAATTTTCTGGGGGTGCGAAATTTCGCACGCGCGCCTTTTACTCGTGTTTTCAACCAAGAAGGTCAAAAAATGCGAAATTGTTGACGCTGTCAAAAGATGCCAAATTTTTGACTCTATCGTGCCTGTTGATGCATGGTGAGATGATTGGGACGAAAAAAAGGACTCACGCGCAAATTTTTCGGGTGTGCGAAATTTCGCGCGCGCGCCTTTTACTCTTGTTTTCAGCCAAGAAGGTCAAAAAATGCGAAATTTTTGATGTTGTCAAAAGATGCCAAATTTTTTACTCTATCGTGCCTGTTGATGCATGGTGAGATGATTGGGACGAAAAAAAGGACTCACGCGCAAATTTTCCGGGGGTGAGAAATTTCGCGCGCGCGCCTTTTACTCGTGTTTTCAGCCAAGAAGGTGAAAAAATGACAAATTTTTTACGCTGTCAAAAGATGACAAATTTTCGACGCTATCATGCCTGTTGATGCATGGTGAGATGATTGGGACGAAAAAATGGACTCAGGCGCAAATTTTCCGAGGGTGCGAAATTTCGCACGCGCGCCTTTTATTCGTGTTTTCAACCAAGAAGGTCAAAAAATGCGAAATTTTTGACGCTGTCAAAAGATGCCAAATTTTCGACGCTATTGTGCCTGTTGATGCATGGTGAGATGATTGGGACGAAAAAATGGACTCGGATGAAAATTTTCCGTGTGTGCGAAATTTCGCGCGCGCGCCTTTTACTCGTGTTTTCAGCCAAGAAGGTCAAAAAATGCGAAATTTTTGATGTTGTCAAAAGATGCCAAATTTTTTACTCTATCGTGCCTATTGATGCATGGTGAGATGATTGGGACGAAAAAAAGGACTCAGGCGCAAATTTTTCGGGGGTGAGAAATTTCGCGCGCGCGCCTTTTACTCGTGTTTTCAGCCAAGAAGGTCAAAAAATGCAAAATTTTTGACGCTGTCAAAAGATGCCAAATTTTCGACGCTTTCGTGCCTATTGATGCATGGTGAGATGATTGGGATGAAAAAAGAACTCAGGCGCAAATTTTCCGGGGGTGCGAAATTTCGCGCGCGCGCCTTTTACTCGTGTTTTCAGCCAAGAAGGTCAAAAAATGCAAAATTTTTGACGCTGTCAAAAGAAGCCAAATTTTCGACGCTTTCGTGCCTGTTGATGCATGGTGAGATGATTGGGACGAAAAAATGGACTCGAATGAAAATTTTTCGGGGGTGCGAAATTTCGCGCGCGCGCTTTTTACTCGTGTTTTCAGCCAAGAAGGTCAAAAAATGACAAATTTTTGACGCTGTAAAAAGATGCCAAATTTTCGACACATTCGTGCCTGTTGATGCATGGTGAGATGATTGGGACGAAAAAAAGGACTCAGGCGCAAATTTTCCGAGGGTGCGAAATTTCGCACGCGCGCCTTTTATTCGTGTTTTCAACCAAGAAGGTCAAAAAATGCGAAATTTTTGACGCTGTCAAAAGATGCCAAATTTTCGACGCTATTGTGCCTATTGATGCATGGTGAGATGATTGGGACGAAAAAATGGACTCGGATGAAAATTTTCCGTGTGTGCGAAATTTCGCGCGCGCGCCTTTTACTCGTGTTTTCAGACAAGAAGGTCAAAAAATGCGAAAATTTTGATGTTGTCAAAAGATGCCAAATTTTTGACTCTATCGTGCCTATTGATTCATGGTGAGATGATTGGGACGAAAAAATGGACTCGGATGAAAATTTTCCGGGTGTGCGAAATTTCGCGCGCGCGCCTTTTACTCGTGTTTTCAGCCAAGAAGGTCAAAAAATGCGAAATTTTTGACGTTGTCAAAAGATGCCAAATTTTCGATGCTATCATGCCTGTTGATGCATGGTGAGATGATTGGGACGAAAAAATGGACTCGGATGAAAATTTTCCGGGTGTGCGAAATTTCGCGCGCGCGCCTTTCACTCTTGTTTTCAGCCAAGAAGGTCAAAAAATGCGAAATTTTTGACGCTGTCAAAAGATGCCAAATTTTCGATGCTTTCGTGCCTGTTGATGCATGGTGAGATGATTGGGACGAAAAAAAGGACTCAGGCGCAAATTTTTCGGGGGTGCGAAATTTCGCGTGCGCGCCTTTTACTCGTGTATTCAGCCAAGAAGGTCAAAAAATGCAAATTTTTTTATGCTGTCAAAAGATGCCAAATTTTCGACGCTTTCGTACCTATTGATGCATGGTGAGATGATTGGGATGAAAAAAGGACTCTGGCGCAAATTTTCAGGGGGTGCGAAATTTCGCGCGCGCGCCTTTTACTCGTGTTTTCAGCCAAGAAGGTCAAAAAATACGAAATTTTTGACGCTGTCAAAAGATGCCAAATTTTCGACGCTTTCGTGCCTGTTGATGCATGGTGAGATGATTGGGACGAAAAAATGGACTCGAATGAAAATTTTTCGGGGGTGCGAAATTTCGCACGCGCGCTTTTTCTCGTGTTTTCACCAAGAAGGTCAAAAAACGACAAATTTTTGACGCTGTAAAAAGATGCCAAATTTTCGACACATTCGTTCCTGTTGATGCATGGTGAGATGATTGGGACGAAAAAAAGGACTCAGGCGCAAATTTTTCGGGGGTGCGAAATTTCGCACGCGCGCCTTTTACTCGTGTTTTGAACCAAGAAGGTCAAAAAATGCAAAATTTTTGACGCTGTCAAAAGATGCCAAATTTTCGACGCTATTGTGCCTGTTGATGCATGGTGAGATGATTGGGACGAAAAAATGGACTCGGATGAAAATTTTCCGTGTGTGTGAAATTTCGCGCGCGCGCCTTTTACTCCTGTTTTCAGCCAAGAAGGTCAAAAAATGCGAAATTTTTGATGTTGTCAAAAGATGCCAAATTTTTTAATCTATCGTGCCTGTTGATGCATGGTGAGATGATTGGGACGAAAAAAAGGACTCACGCGCAAATTTTCCCGGGGTGAGAAATTTCGCGCGCGCGCCTTTTACTCGTGTTTTCTGCCAAGAAGGTCAAAAAATGCGAAATTTTTTACGCTGTCAAAAGATGCCAAATTTTCGACGCTATCGTGCCTGTTGATGCATGGTGAGATGATTGGGACGAAAAAATGGACTCGGATGAAAATTTTCCGGGTGTGCAAAATTTCGCGCGCGCGCCTTTTACTCGTGTTTTCAGCCAAGAAGGTCAAAAAATGCGAAATTTTTGACGCTGTCAAAAGAAGCCAAATTTTCGACGCTTTCGTGCCTGTTGATGCATGGTGAGATGATTGGGACGAAAAAATGGACTCGAATGAAAATTTTTCGGGGGTGCGAAATTTCGCGCGCGCGCTTTTTGCTCGTGTTTTCAGCCAAGAAGGTCAAAAAATGACAAATTTTTGACGCTGTAAAAAGATGCCAAATTTTCGACACATTCATGCCTGTTGATGCATGGTGAGATGATTGGGACGAAAAAAAGGACTCAGGCGCAAATTTTCCGAGGGTGCGAAATTTCGCACGCGCGCCTTTTATTCGTGTTTTCAACCAAGAAGGTCAAAAAATGCGAAATTTTTGACGCTGTCAAAAGATGCCAAATTTTCGACGCTATTGTGCCTGTTGATGCATGGTGAGATGATTGGGACGAAAAAATGGACTCGGATGAAAATTTTCCGTGTGTGCGAAATTTCGCGCGCGCGCCTTTTACTCGTGTTTTCAGACAAGAAGGTCAAAAAATGCGAAAATTTTGATGTTGTCAAAAGATGCCAAATTTTTGACTCTATCGTGCCTATTGATTCATGGTGAGATGATTGGGACGAAAAAATGGACTCGGATGAAAATTTTCCGGGTGTGCGAAATTTCGCAGCGCGCGCCTTTTACTCGTGTTTTCAGCCAAGAAGGTCAAAAAATGCGAAATTTTTGACGTTGTCAAAAGATGCCAAATTTTCGATGCTATCATGCCTGTTGATGCATGGTGAGATGATTGGGACGAAAAAATGGACTCGGATGAAAATTTTCTGGGTGTGCGAAATTTCGCGCGCGCGCGCCTTTCACTCGTGTTTTCAGCCAAGAAGGTCAAAAAATGCGAAATTTTTGACGCTGTCAAAAGATGCCAAATTTTCGACGCTTTCGTGCCTGTTGATGCATGGTGAGATGATTGGGACGAAAAAAAGGACTCAGGCGCAAATTTTTCGGGGGTGCGAAATTTCGCGCGCGCGCCTTTTACTCGTGTATTCAGCCAAGAAGGTCAAAAAACGCAAAATTTTTTACGCTGTCAAAAGATGCCAAATTTTCGACGCTTTCGTACCTATTGATGCATGGTGAGATGATTGGGATGAAAAAAGGACTCTGGCGCAAATTTTCAGGGGGTGCGAAATTTCGCGCGCGCGCCTTTTACTCGTGTTTTCAGCCAAGAAGGTCAAAAAATGCGAAATTTTTGACGCTGTCAAAAGAAGCCAAATTTTCGACGCTTTCGTGCCTGTTGATGCATGGTGAGATGATTGGGACGAAAAAATGGACTCGAATGAAAATTTTTCGGGGGTGCGAAATTTCGCGCTGCGCGCTTTTTACTCGTGTTTTCAGCCAAGAAGGTCAAAAAATGACAAATTTTTGACGCTGTAAAAAGATGCCAAATTTTCGACACATTCGTGCCTGTTGATGCATGGTGAGATGATTGGGACGAAAAAAAGGACTCAGGCGCAAATTTTCCGAGGGTGCGAAATTTCGCACGCGCGCCTTTTATTCGTGTTTTCAACCAAGAAGGTCAAAAAATGCGAAATTTTTGATGTTGTCAAAAGATGCCAAATTTTTGACTCTATCGTGCCTGTTGATGCATGGTGAGATGATTGGGACGAAAAAAAGGACTCACGCGCAAATTTTCCGGGGGTGCGAAATTTCGCGCGCGCGCGCCTTTTACTCGTGTTTTCAGCCAAGAAGGTCAAAAAATGCGAAATTTTTGACGCTGTCAAAAGATCCCAAATTTTCGACGCTTTCCTGTCTGTTGATGCATGGTGAGATGATTGGGGCGAAAAAATGGACTGGGATGATAATTTTCCGGGTGTGGGAAATTTCGCGCGCGCGCCTTTTACTCCTGTTTTCAGCCAAGAAGGTCAAAAAACGCGAAATTTTTGACGCTATCAAAAGATGCCAAATTTTCGACGCTTTCGTGCCTGTTGATGCATGGTGAGATAATTGGGACGAAAAAAAGGACTCAGGTGCGAATTTTCCTGGGGTGCGAAATTTTGCACGCTCGCCTTTTATTCGTGTTTTCAGCCAAAAAGGTCAAAGAACGTAAAATTTTTAACGCAATGAAAAGATGCCAAATTTTTTACGCTTTCGTGCCTGTTGATGCATGGTGAGATGATTGGGACGAAAAATTGTACTCAGATGAAAATTTTCCGGGGGTGCAAAATTTCGCGCGCGCGCCTTTTACTCGTGTTTTCAGCCAAGAAGGTCAAAAAATGCGAAGTTTTTGACGCTGTCAAAAGATTCCAAATTTTTGACGCTTTCGTGCCTATTGATGCATGGTGAGATCATTGGGATGAAAAAAAGGACTTAGGTGCAAAATTTCGCGTGCGCGCCTTTTACTCGTGTTTTCAGCCAAGAAGGTCAAAAAATGCGAAATTTTTGATGTTGTCAAAAGATGCCAAATTTTTTACTCTATCGTGCCTATTGATGCATGGTGAGATGATTGGGACGAAAAAAAGGACTCAGGCGCAAATTTTTCGGGGGTGAGAAATTTCGCGCGCGCGCCTTTTACTCGTGTTTTCAGCCAAGAAGGTCAAAAAATGCAAAATTTTTGACGCTGTCAAAAGATGCCAAATTTTCGACGCTTTCGTGCCTATTGATGCATGGTGAGATGATTGGGATGAAAAAAGGACTCAGGCGCAAATTTTCCGGGGGTGCGAAATTTCGCGCGCGCGCCTTTTACTCGTGTTTTCAGCCAAGAAGGTCAAAAAATGCAAAATTTTTGACGCTGTCAAAAAATGCCAAATTTTCGATGCTTTCCTGACTGTTGATGCCTGGTGAGATGATTAGGACGGAAAAATGGACTCGGATGAAAATCTTCTGGGGGTGCGAAATTTCGCGCGCGCCTTTTACTCGTGTTTTCAGCCAAGAAGATAAAAAAACGCGACGTTTTTGACGCTGTCAAAAGATTCCAAATTTTTTACGCTTTCGTGCCTATTGATGCATGGTGAGATCATTGGGACGAAAAAAAGGACTCAGGCGCTAATTTTACAGGGGTGCGAAATTTCGCGCGCGCGCCTTTTACTCGTGTTTTCAGCCAAGAAGGTCAAAAAATGCGAAATTTTTTATGCTGTCAAAAGATGCCAAATTTTCGACGCTATCATGCCTGTTGATGCATGGTGAGATGATTGGGATGAAAAAATGGACTCGGATGAAAATTTTCCGGGTGTGCGAAATTTCGCGCGCTGCGCCTTTTATTCATGTTTTCAGCCAAGAAGGTCAAAAAATGCGAAATTTTTGACGCTGTCAAAAGATGCCAAATTTTCGACGCTTTCGTGCCTGTTGATGCATGGTGAGATGATTGGGACGAAAAAAAGGACTCAGGCGCAAATTTTCCGGGGGTGCGAAATTTCGCGCGCGCGCCTTTTACTCGTGTTTTCAGCCAAGAAGGTAAAAAAATGCAAAATTTTTTATGCTATCAAAAGCTGCCAAATTTTCGACGCTTTCGTGCCTGTTGATGCATGGTGAGATGATTGGGACGAAAAAAGGACTCAGGCGCAAATTTTCCGGGGGTGCGAAATTTCGCGCGGGCGCTTTTTACTCGTGTTTTCAGCCAAGAAGGTCAAAAAATGACAAATTTATGACACTGTAAAAGGATGCCAAATTTTCGACGCTTTCGTGCCTGTTGATGCATGGTGAGATGATTGGGACGAAAAAAAGGACTCAGGCGCAAATTTTCCGGGGGTGCGAAATTTCGCACGCACGCCTTTTACTGGTGTTTTCAACCAAGAAGGTCAAAAAATGCGAAATTTTTGACACTGTCAAAAGAAGCCAAATTTTTGACGCTTTCCTGTCTGTTGATGCATGGTAAAATGATTGGGACGAAAAAATGGACTCGGATAAAAATTTTCCGAGGGTGCGAAATTTCGCGCGCGCGCCTTTTACTCATGTTTTTAGCCAAGAAGATAAAAAAATGCGAAATTTTTGATGCTGTCAAAAAATGTCAAATTTTCGATGCTATCGTGCATGTTGATGCATGGTGAGATGATTGGGATGAAAAAAAGGACTCAGGCGCAAATTTTCCGGGGGTGCGAAATTTCGCTGCGCGCGCCTTTTACTCGTGTTTTCAGCCAAGAAGGTCAAAAAATGCGAAATTTTTGACGCTATCAAAAGATGCCAAATTTTCGACGCTTTCCTGTCTGTTGATGCATGGTGAGATGATTGGGACGGAAAAATGGACTCGGATGAAAATTTTCTGGGTGTGCGAAATTTTGCGCGCGCGCCTTTTACTCGTGTTTTCAGCCAAGAAGGTCAAACAACGCGAAGTATTTGTCGCTGTCAAAAGATTCCAAATTTTTGACGCTTTCGTACTTATTGATGCATGGTGAGATCATTGGGATAAAAAAAAAGGACTCAGGCGCAAATTTTCCGGGGGTGCGAAATTTCGCGCTCGCGCCCTTTACTCGTGTTTTCAGCCAAGAAGGTCAAAAGATGCGAAATTTTTGACGCTGTCAAAAGATTCCAAATTTTTGACGCTATCGTGCCTGTTGATGCATGGTGAGATGATTGGGACGAAAAAATGGACTCGGATGAAAATTTTCCATGTGTGCGAAATTTCGCGCGCGCGCCTTTTACTCGTGTTTTCAGCCAAGAAGGTCAAAAAATGCGAAATTTTTGACGTTGTCAAAAGATGCCAAATTTTTGACACTATCGTGCCTGTTGATGCATGGTGAGATGATTGGGACGAAAAAAAGGACTCACGCGCAAATTTTCCGGGGGTGAGAAATTTCGCACGCGCGCCTTTTACTCGTATTTTCAGCCAAGAAGGTCAAAAAATGTGAAATTTTTGACGTTGTCAAAAGATGACAAATTTTCAAGGCTATCGTGCCTGTTGATGCATGGTGAGATGATTGGGACGAAAAAATGGACTCGGATGAAAATTTTCCGGGTGTGCGAAATTTCGCGCGCGCGCCTTTTACTCGTGTTTTCAGCTAAGAAGGTCAAAAATGCAAAATTTTTTATGCTGTCAAAAGATGCCAAATTTTCGACGCTTTCGTGCCTATTGATGCATGGTGAGATGATTGGGACGAAAAAAGGACTCAGGCGCAAATTTTCCGGGGGTGCGAAATTTCGCGCGCGCGCCTTTTACTCATATTTTCAGCCAAGAAGGTCAAAAAATGCGAAATTTTTGACGCTGTCAAAAGATGCCAAATTTTCAACGCTTTCGTGCCTGTTGATGCATGGTGAGATGATTGGGACGAAAAAATGGACTCGAATGAAAATTTTTCGGGGGTGCGAAATTTCGCGCGCGCGTTTTTTACTCGTGTTTTCAGCCAAGAAGGTAAAAAAATGACAAATTTTTGACGCTGTAAAAAGATGCCAAATTTTCGACACATTCATGCCTGTTGATGCATGGTGAGACGATTGGGACGAAAAAAAGGACTCAGGCGCAAATTTTCCGAGGGTGCGGAATTTCGCACGCGCGCCTTTTATTCGTGTTTTCAACCAAGAAGGTCAAAAAATGCGAAATTTTTGACGCTGTCAAAAGATGCCAAATTTTCGACGCTATTGTGCCTGTTGATGCATGGTGAGAAGATTGGGACGAAAAAATGGACTCGGATGAAAATTTTCCGTGTGTGCGAAATTTCGCGCGCGCGCCTTTTACTCGTGTTTTCAGCCAAGAAGTTCAAAAAATGCGAAATTTTTGATGTTGTCAAAAGATGCCAAATTTTTGACTCTATCGTGCCTGTTGATGCATGGTGAGATGATTGGGACGAAAAAAAGGACTCAGGAGCAAATTTTTCGGGGGTGAGAAATTTCGCGCGCGCGCCTTTTACTCGTGTTTTCAGCCAAGAAGGTCAAAAAATGCGAAATTTTTGACGCTATCAAAAGATGCCAAATTTTCGACGCTTTCGTGCCTATTGATGCATGGTGAGATGATTGGGATGAAAAAAGGACTCAGGCGCAAATTTTCCGGGGGTGCGAAATTTCGCGCGCGCGCCTTTTACTCGTGTTTTCAGCCAAGAAGGTCAAAAAATGCAAAATTTTTGATGCTGTCAAAAGATGCCAAATTTTCGACGCTTTCGTGCCTATTGATGCATGGTGAGATGATTGGGACGAAAAAAGGACTCAGGCGCAAATTTTCCGGGGGTGCGAAATTTCGCGCGCGCGCCTTTTACTCATATTTTCAGCCAAGAAGGTCAAAAAATGCGAAATTTTTGACGCTGTCAAAAGATGCCAAATTTTCAACGCTTTCGTGCCTGTTGATGCATGGTGAGATGATTGGGACGAAAAAATGGACTCGAATGAAAATTTTTCGGGGGTGCGAAATTTCGCGCGCGCGTTTTTTACTCGTGTTTTCAGCCAAGAAGGTAAAAAAATGACAAATTTTTTACGCTGTAAAAAGATGCCAAATTTTCGACACATTCATGCCTGTTGATGCATGGTGAGACGATTGGGACGAAAAAAAGGACTCAGGCGCAAATTTTCCGAGGGTGCGGAATTTCGCACGCGCGCCTTTTATTCGTGTTTTCAACCAAGAAGGTCAAAAAATGCGAAATTTTTGACGCTGTCAAAAGATGCCAAATTTTCGACGCTATTGTGCCTGTTGATGCATGGTGAGAAGATTGGGACGAAAAAATGGACTCGGATGAAAATTTTCCGTGTGTGCGAAATTTCGCGCGCGCGCCTTTTACTCGTGTTTTCAGCCAAGAAGTTCAAAAAATGCGAAATTTTTGATGTTGTCAAAAGATGCCAAATTTTTGACTCTATCGTGCCTGTTGATGCATGGTGAGATGATTGGGACGAAAAAAAGGACTCAGGAGCAAATTTTTCGGGGGTGAGAAATTTCGCGCGCGCGCCTTTTACTCGTGTTTTCAGCCAAGAAGGTCAAAAAATGCGAAATTTTTGACGCTGTCAAAAGATGCCAAATTTTCGACGCTTTCGTGCCTATTGATGCATGGTGAGATGATTGGGATGAAAAAAGGACTCAGGCGCAAATTTTCCGGGGGTGCGAAATTTCGCGCGCGCGCCTTTTACTCGTGTTTTCAGCCAAGAAGGTCAAAAAATGCAAAATTTTTGATGCTGTCAAAAGATGCCAAATTTTCGACGCTTTCGTGCCTATTGATGCATGGTGAGATGATTGGGACGAAAAAAGGACTCAGGCGCAAATTTTCCGGGGGTGCGAAATTTCGCGCGCGCGCCTTTTACTCATATTTTCAGCCAAGAAGGTCAAAAAATGCGAAATTTTTGACGCTGTCAAAAGATGCCAAATTTTCAACGCTTTCGTGCCTGTTGATGCATGGTGAGATGATTGGGGCGAAAAAATGGACTCGAATGAAATTTTCGGGGGTGCGAAATTTCGCGCGCGCGTTTTTTACTCGTGTTTTCAGCCAAGAAGGTAAAAAAATGACAAAATTTTGACGCTGTAAAAAGATGCCAAATTTTCGACACATTCATGCCTGTTGATGCATGGTGAGACGATTGGGACGAAAAAAAGGACTCAGGCGCAAATTTTCCGAGGGTGCGGAATTTCGCACGCGCGCCTTTTATTCGTGTTTTCAACCAAGAAGGTCAAAAAATGCGAAATTTTTGACGCTGTCAAAAGATGCCAAATTTTCGACGCTATTGTGCCTGTTGATGCATGGTGAGAAGATTGGGACGAAAAAATGGACTCGGATGAAAATTTTCCGTGTGTGCGAAATTTCGCAGCGCGCGCCTTTTACTCGTGTTTTCAGCCAAGAAGTTCAAAAAATGCGAAATTTTTGATGTTGTCAAAAGATGCCAAATTTTTGACTCTATCGTGCCTGTTGATGCATGGTGAGATGATTGGGACGAAAAAAAGGACTCAGGAGCAAATTTTTCGGGGGTGAGAAATTTCGCTGCGCGCGCCTTTTACTCGTGTTTTCAGCCAAGAAGGTAAAAAAATGCGAAATTTTTGACGCTGTCAAAAGATGCCAAATTTTCGACGCTTTCGTGCCTATTGATGCATGGTGAGATGATTGGGATGAAAAAAGGACTCAGGCGCAAATTTTCCGGGGGTGCGAAATTTCGCGCGCGCGCCTTTTACTCGTGTTTTCAGCCAAGAAGGTCAAAAAATGCAAAATTTTTGATGCTGTCAAAAGATGCCAAATTTTCGACGCTTTCGTGCCTATTGATGCATGGTGAGATGATTGGGACGAAAAAATGGACTCGAATGAAAATTTTTCGGGGGTGCGAAATTTCGCGCGCGCGCTTTTTACTCTTGTTTTCAGCCAAGAAGGTCAAAAAATGACAAATTTTTGACGCTGTAAAAAGATGCCAAATTTTTGACACATTCGTGCCTGTTGATGCATGGTGAGATGATTGGGACGAAAAAAAGGACTCAGGCGCAAATTTTCCGAGGGTGCGAAATTTCGCAGGCGCGCCTTTTATTCGTGTTTTCAACCAAGAAGGTCAAAAAATGCGAAATTTTTGACGCTGTCAAAATATGCCAAATTTTCGACGCTATTGTGCCTGTTGATGCATGGTGAGATGATTGGGACGAAAAAATGGACTCGGATGAAAATTTTCCGTGTGTGCGAAATTTCGCGCGCGCGCCTTTTACTCGTGTTTTCAGCCAAGAAGGTCAAAAAATGCGAAATTTTTGATGTTGTCAAAAGATGCCAAATTTTTTACTCTATCGTGCCTATTGATGCATGGTGAGATGATTGGGACGAAAAAAAGGACTCAGGCGCAAATTTTCCGGGGGTGAGAAATTTCGCGCGCGCGCCTTTTACTCGTGTTTTCAGCCAAGAAGGTCAAAAAATGCGAAATTTTTGACGCTGTCAAAAGATGCCAAATTTTCGACGCTATCATGCCTGTTGATGCATGGTGAGATCATTGGGACGAAAAAATGGACTCGGATGAAAATTTTCCGGGTGTGCGAAATTTCGCGCGCGCGCCTTTCACTCGTGTTTTCAGCCAAGAAGGTCAAAAAATTCGAAATTTTTGACGCTGTCAAAAGATGCCAAATTTTCGACGCTTTCGTGCCTGTTGATGCATGGTGAGATGATTGGGACGAAAAAAAGGACTCAGGCGCAAATTTTTCGGGGGTGCGAAATTTCGCGCGCGCGCCTTTTACTCGTGTTTTCAGCCAAGAAGGTCAAAAAACGCAAAATTTTTTATGCTGTCAAAAGATGCCAAATTTTCGACGCTTTCGTACCTATTGATGCATGGTGAGATGATTGGGACGAAAAAAGGACTCTGGCGCAAATTTTCAGGGGGTGCGAAATTTCGCGCGCGCGCCTTTTACTCGTGTTTTCAGCCAAGAAGGTCAAAAAATGCGAAATTTTTGACGCTGTCAAAAGATGCCAAATTTTCGACGCTTTCGTGCTTGTTGATGCATGGTGAGATGATTGGGACGAAAAAATGGACTCGAATGAAAATTTTTCGGGGGTGCGAAATTTCGCGCGCGCGCCTTTTACTCGTGTTTTCAGCCAAGAACGTCAAAAAATGCGAAATTTTTGATGTTGTCAAAAGATGCCAAATTTTTGACTCTATCGTGCCTGTTGATGCATGGTGAGATTATTGGGATGAAAAAAAGGACTCACGCGCAAATTTTCCGGGTGTGCAAAATTTCGCGCGCGCGCCTTTTACTCGTGTTTTCAGCCAAGAAGGTCAAAAATGCGAAATTTTTGACGCTGTCAAAAGATGCCAAATTTTCGACGCTTTCGTGCATGTTGATGCATGGTGAGATGATTGGGACGAAAAAATGGACTCGAATGAAAATTTTTCGGGGGTGCAAAATTTCGCGCGCGCGCTTTTTCTCGTGTTTTCAGCCAAGAAGGTCAAAAAACGACAAATTTTTGACGCTGTAAAAAGATGCCAAATTTTCGACACATTCGTTCCTGTTGATGCATGGTGAGATGATTGGGACGAAAAAAAGGACTCAGGCGCAAATTTTCCGGGGGTGCGAAATTTCGCACGCGCGCCTTTTACTCGTGTTTTGAACCAAGAAGGTCAAAAAATGCAAAATTTTTGACGCTGTCAAAAGATGCCAAATTTTCGACGCTATTGTGCCTGTTGATGCATGGTGAGATGATTGGGACGAAAAAATGGACTTGGAACGAAATTTTCCGGGGGTGCGAAATTTCGCGCGCGCGCCTTTTACTGGTATTTTCATCCAAGAAGGTCAAAAAATGCGAAATTTTTTGCGCTGTCAAAAGATGCCAAATTTTCGACGCTTTCGTGCCTGTTGATGCATGGTGAGATGTTGGGACGAAAAAAAGGACTCACGCGCAAATTTTCCCGGGGTGAGAAGTTTCGCGCGCGCGCTTTTTACTCGTGTTTTCAGCCAAGAAGGTCAAAAAATGCGAAATTTTTTACGCTGTCAAAAGATGCCAAATTTTCAACGCTATCGTGCCTGTTGATGCATGGTGAGATGATTGGGACGAAAAAATGGACTCGGATGAAAATTTTCCGGGTGTGCAAAATTTCGCGCGCGCGCCTTTTACTCATGTTTTCAGCCAAGAAGGTCAAAAAATGCGAAATTTTTGACACTGTCAAAAGATGCCAAATTTTCGACGCTTTCGTGCCTGTTGATGCATGGTGAGATGATTGGGACGAAAAAATGGACTCGAATGAAAATTTTTCGGGGGTGCAAAATTTCGCGCGCGAGCTTTTTACTCGTATTTTCAGCCAAGAACGTCAAAAAATGACAAATTTTTGACACTGTAAAAAGATGCCAAATTTTCGACACATTCGTTTCTGTTGATGCATGGTGAGATGATTGGGACGAAAAAAAGGACTCAGGCGCAAATTTTCTGGGGGTGCGAAATTTTGCACGCGCGCCTTTTACTGGTGTTTTCAGCCAAGAAGGTCAAAAAACGCAAAATTTTTTACGCTGTCAAAAGATGCCAAATTTTTTACGCTTTCGTGCCTGTTGATGCATGGTGAGATGATTGGGACGAAAAAATAGACTCGGAACGAAATTTTTCGGGGGTGCGAAATTTCGCGCGCGCGCCTTTTACTGGTGTTTTCAGCCAAGAAGGTCAAAAAATGCAAAAAATTTTACGCTGTCAAAAGATGCCAAATTTTCGACGCTTTCGTGCCTGTTGATGCGTGGTGAGATGATTGGGATGAAAAAATGGACTCGGATGAAAATTTTTAGGGTGTGCGAAATTTCGCGCGCGCGCCTTTTACTGGTGTTTTCAGCCAAAAAGATAAAAAAATGTGAAATCTTTTACGCTGTAAAAAGATGCCAAATTTTTTACGCTTTCATGCCTGTTGATCCATGGTGAGATGATTGGGATGAAAAAATGAACTCGGATGAAAATTTTTAGAGTGTGCGAAATTTCGCGCGCGCGCCTTTTTCTGGTGTTTTCAGCCAAGAAGGTAAAAAAACGCAAAATTTTTTACGCTGTCAAGAGATGCCAAATTTTTGACGCTTTCGTGCCTGTTGATGCATGGTGAGATGATTGGTACGAAAAAATAGACTCGGATGAAACTTTTCCGGGGGTGCAAAATTTCGCGCGCGCGCCATTTACTGGTGTTTTCAGCCAAGAAGGTCAAAAAATGTGAAATTTTTTACGCTGTCAAATGATGCCAAATTTTCGACGCTTTCGAGCCTGTTGATGCATGATGAGATGATTGGGACGAAAAAATGGACTCGGAACGAAATTTTCCGGGGGTGCGAAATTTCGCGCGCACGCATTTTACTGGTGTTTTCAGCCAAGAAGGTCAAAAAATGCAAAATTTTTTACGCTATCATTGTCATCTTTTCGACGCTTTCGTGCCTGTTGATGCATGGTGAGATGATTGGGACGAAAAATGGACTCGGATGAAAATTTTTCGAGTGTGCGAAATTTCGGGCGCGCGCCTTTTACTAGTGTTTTTAGCCAAGAAAGTCAAAAAACGCGAAAGTTTTTGCGTTGTCAAAAGATGCCAAATTTTTTACGCTTTCGTGCCTGTTGATGCATGGGGAGATGATTGGGACAAAAAAATGGACTCGGAACGAAATTTTTCGGTGGTGCGAAATTTCGCGCGCGCGCCTTTTACTGTGTTTTCAGCCAAGAAGGTCAAAAAACGCGAAATTTTTTACGCTGTCAAAAGATGCCAAATTTTCGACTCTTTCGTGCCTGTTGATGTGTGATGAGATGATTGGGATTAAAAAATGGACTCGGATGAAAATTTTTAGGGTGTGCGAAATTTCGCGCGCGCGCCTTTTACTGGTGTTTTCAGCCAAGAAGGTCAAAAAACACGAAATTTTTTACGCTGTCAAAATATGCCAAATTTTCGACGCTTTCGTGCCTGTTGATGCATGGTGAGATGATTGGGACGAAATAATAGACTCGGAACGAAATTTTTCGGGGGTGCGAAATTTCGCGCGCGCGCGCCTTTTACTGGTGTTTTCAGCCATGAAGGTCAAAAAACGCAAAAATTTTTACGCTGTCAAAAGATGCCAAATTTTTTACGCTTTCATGCCTGTTGATGCATGGTGAGATGATTGGGACGAAAAAATGGACCCGGATGAAAATTTTCCGGGGAAGCGAAATTTCGCGCGCGCGCCTTTTACTGGTGTTTTCAGCCAAGAAGGTCAAAAAATGCGAAATTTTTTGCGCTGTCAAAAGATGCCATTTTTTCGACGCTTTCGTGCCTGTTGATGCATGGTGAGATGATTGGGACGAAAAAATGGACTCGGAACGAAATTTTCTGGCGGTGCGAAATTTCGCGCGCGCGCCTTTTACTGGTGTTTTCGGCCAAGAAGGTCAAAAAATGCGAATTTTTTACGCTGTCAAAATATGCCAAATTTTTTATGCTTTCGTGCCTATTGATACTTGGTGAGATGATTGGGATGAAAAAATGGACTCGGATGAAAATTTTTAGGGTGTGCGAAATTTCGCGCGCGCGCCTTTTACTGGAGTTTTCAGCCAAGAAGGTCAAAAAACGCAAAAAATTTTACGCTGTCAAAAGATCCAAATTTTTTACGCTTTCGTGCCTGTTGATGTATGGTGAGATAATTGGGACAAAAAAAGGACTCGGATGAAAATTTTTTGGGACGAAAAAATTGACTCGGAACGAAAGTTTTCGGGGGTGCGATTTACTGGTGTTTTCAGCCAAGAAGGTCCAAAAATGCGAAATCTTTTACGCTGTCAAAAGATGCCAAATTTTCGACGCTTTCGTGCCTGTTGATGCATGGTGAGATGATTGGGACGAAAAAATAGACTCGGAACGAAATTTTTCGGGGGTGCGAAATTTCGCGCGCGCGCCTTTTACTGGAGTTTTCAGCCAAGAAGGTCAAAAAATGCGAAATTTTTTACGCTGTCAAAAGATGCCAAATTTTTTACGCTTTCGTGCCTGTTGATGCATGGTGAGGTGATTGGGATGAAAAAATGGACTCGGATAAAAATTTTTCGGGTGTGCGAAATTTTGTTTGCGCGCCTTTTACTGGTGTTTTCAGCCAAGAAGGTCAAAAAATGCGAAATTTTTTACGCTGTCAAAAGATGCCAAATTTTCGACGCTTTCATCCTGTTGATGCGTGGTGAGATGATTGGGATGAAAAAATGGACTCGGATGAAAATTTTTAGGGTGTGCGAAATTTCGCGCGCGCGCCTTTTACTGGTGTTTTCAGCCAAGAAGGTCAAAAAACGCGAAATTTTTTACGCTGTCAAAAGATGCCAAATTTTCGACGCTTTCGTGCTTGTTGATGCATGGTGAGATGATTGGGACGAAAAAATAAACTCGGATGAAACTTTTCCGGGGGTGCAAAATTGCGCGGGCGCGCCATTTACTGGTGTTTTTAGCCAAGAAGGTCAAAAAATGCGAAATTTTTTGCGCTGTCAAAAGATGCCAAATTTTCGACGCTTTCGTGCCTGTTGATGCATGATGAGATTATTGGGACGAAAAAATAGACTCGGAACGAAATTTTCCGGGGGTGCGAAATTTCGCGCGCACGCATTTTACTGGTGTTTTCAGCCAAGAAGGTCAACAAATGCAAAATTTTTTACGCTATCAAAAGATGCCATCTTTTCGACGCTTTCGTGCCTGTTGATGCATGGTGAGATGATTGGGACGAAAAATGGACTCGGATGAAAATTTTTCGGGTGTGCGAAATTTCGGGCGCGCGCCTTTTACTAGTGTTTTTAGCCAAGAAGGTCAAAAAACGCGAAAGTTTTTGCGTTGTCAATAGATGCCAAATTTTTGACGCTTTCGTGCCTGTTGATGCATGGTGAGATGATTGGAACAAAAAAATAGACTCGGATGAAACTTTTCCGGGGGTGCGAAATTTTCCGGTGGTGCGAAATTTCGCGCGCGCGCCTTTTACTGTGTTTTCAGCCAAGAAGGTCAAAAAACGCGAAATTTTTTACGCTGTCAAAAGATGCAAAATTTTCGACTGTTTCGTGCCTGTTGATGTGTGGTGAGATGATTGGGATGAAAAAATGGACTCGGATGAAAATTTTTAGGGTGTGCGAAATTTCGCGCGCGCGCCTTTTACTGGTGTTTTCAACCAAGAAGGTCAAAAAACACGAAATTTTTTACGCTGTCAAAATATGCCAAATTTTCGACGCTTTCGTGCCTGTTGATGCATGGTGAGATGATTGGGACGAAATAATAGACTTGGAACGAAATTTTTCGGGGGTGCGAAATATCGCGCGCGCGCCTTTTACTGGTGTTTTCAGCCATGAAGGTCAAAAAACGCAAAAAATTTTACGCTGTCAAAAGATGCCAAATTTTTGACGCTTTCATGCCTGTTGATGCATGGTGAGATGATTGGGATGAAAAAATGGACCCGGATGAAAATTTTCCGGGGAAGCGAAATTTCGCGCGCGCGCCTTTTACTGGTGTTTTCAGCCAAGAAGGTCAAAAAATGCGAAATTTTTTACGCTGTCAAAAGATGCCAAATTTTCGACGCTTTCGTCCTGTTGATGCGTGGTGAGATGATTGGGATGAAAAAATGGACTCGGATAAAAATTTTTAGGGTGTGCGAAATTTCGCGCGCGCGCCTTTTACTGGTGTTTTCAGCCAAGAAGGTCAAAAAACGCGAAATTTTTTACGCTGTCAAAAGATGCCAAATTTTCGACGCTTTCGTGCTTGTTGATGTATGGTGAGATGATTGGGACGAAAAAATAAACTCGGATGAAACTTTTCCGGGGGTGCAAAATTGCGCGGGCGCGTCATTTACTGGTGTTTTTAGCCAAGAAGGTCAAAAAATGCGAAATTTTTTGCGCTGTCAAAAGATGCCAAATTTTCGACGCTTTCGTGCCTGTTGATGCATGATGAGATTATTGGGACGAAAAAATGGACTCGGAACGAAATTTTCCGGGGGTGCGAAATTTCGCGCGCGCGCATTTTACTGGTGTTTTCAGCCAAGAAGGTCAACAAATGCAAAATTTTTTACGCTATCAAAAGATGCCATCTTTTCGACGCTTTCGTGCCTGTTGATGCATGGTGAGATGATTGGGACGAAAAAATGGACTCGGATGAAAATTTTTCGAGTGTGCGAAATTTCGCGCGCGCGCCTTTTATTGGTGTTTTCAGCCAAGAAGGTAAAAAAACGCAAAAATTTTTACGCTGTCAAAAGATGCCAAATTTTCGACGCTTTCGTGCCTGTAGATGCATGGTGAGATGATTGGAACAAAAAAATAGACTCGGATGAAAATTTTTTGGGTGTGCGAAATTTCGCGCTCGCGCCTTTTACTGGTGTTTTCATCCAAGAAGGTCAAAAAACGCGAAATTTTTTACGCTATGAAAATAAGCCAAATTTTTTACGCTTTCGTGCCTGTTGATACATGGTGAGATGATTGGGATGAAAAAATGGACTCGGGTGAAAAGTTTCCTGGGGTGCGAAATTTCGCGCGCGCGCCATTTACTGGTGTTTTCAGCCAAGAATGTCAAAAAATGTGAAATTTTTTGCGCTGTCAAAAGATGCCAAATTTTCGAAGCTTTCGTGCCTGTTGATGCATGATCAGATGATTGGGAAGAAAAAATGGACTCAGAACGAAATTTTCCGGGGGTGCGAAATTTCGCGCGCGCGCATTTTACTGGTGTTTTCAGCCAAGAAGGTCAAAAAATGCAAAAATTTTTACACTATCAAAAGATGCCATCTTTTCGACGCTTTCGTGCCTGTTGATGCATGGTGAGATAATTGGGACGAAAAAATGGACTCGGATGAAAATTTTTCGAGTGTGCGAAATTTCGCGCGCCTTTTACTGGTGTTTTCAGCCAAGAAGGTAAAAAAACGCAAAATTTTTTACGCTGTCAAAAGATGCCAAATTTTCGACGCTTTTGTGCCTGTTGATGCATGGTGAGATGATTGGAACGAAAAAATAGACTCGGATGAAACTTTTCCGGGGGTGCGAAATCTCGCGCGCGCGCCATTTACTGGTGTTTTCAGCCAAGAAGGTAAAAAAATGTGAAATTTTTTACGCTGTCAAAAGATGCCAAATTTTCGACGCTTTCGTGCCTGTTGATGCATGATGAGATGATTGGGATGAAAAAATGGACTCGGATGAAAATATTTAGGGTGTGCGAAATTTCGCGCGCGCGCCTTTTACTGGTGTTTTCATCCAAGAAGGTCAAAAAACGCGAAATATTTTACGCTGTGAAAATATGCCAAATTTTTGACGCTTTCGTGCCTGTTGATGCGTGGTGAGATGATTGGGATGAAAAAATTGACTCGGATGAAAATTTTTAGGGTGTGCGAAATTTCGCGCGTGCGCCTTTTACTGGTGTTTTCAGCCAAAAAGGTCAAAAAACGCGAAATTTTTTACGCTGTCAAAATATGCCATATTTTCGACGCTTTCGTGCCTGTTGATGCGTGGTGAGATGATTGGGATGAAAAAATGGACTCGGATGAAAATTTTTAGGGTGTGCGAAATTTCGTGCGCGCGCCTTTTACTGGTGTTTTTAGCCAAGAAGGTCAAAAAATGCGAAATTTTTTGCGCTGTCAAAAGATGCCAAATTTTTTTACTCTTTCGTGCCTGTTGATGCATGGTGAGATGATTGGGACGAAAAAATATACTCGAAACGAAATTTTCCGGGGGTGCGAAATTTTTCGCGCGCACCTTTTACTGGTGTTTTCAGCCAAGAAGGTCAAAAAACGCGAAATTTTTTACGCTGTCAAAATATGCCAAATTTTAGACGCTTTCATGCCTGTTGATGCATGGTGAGATGATTGGGACGAAAAAATGGTCTCGGAACGAAATTTTTCGGGGGTGCGAAATTTCGCGGGCGCCTTTTACTGGTGTTTTCGGCCAAGAAGGTCAAAAAATGTGAATTTTTTACGCTGTCAAAATATGCCAATTTTTCGATGCTTTCGTGCCTATTGATGCTTGGTAAGATGATTGGGATGAAAAAATGGACTCGGATGAAAATTTTTAGGGTGTGCGAAATTTCGCGCGCGCCTTTTACTGGGGTTTTCAGCCAAGAAGATAAAAAAACGCGAATTTTTTACGCTGTCAAAAGATGCCAAATTTTTTACGCTTACGTGCCTGTTGATGCATGGTGAGATAATTGGGACAAAAAAATGGACTCGGATGAAAATTTTTCGAGTGCGCGAAATTTCGCGCGCGCGCCTTTTACTGGTGTTTTCAGCCAAGAAGGTCAAAAAATACGAAATTTTTTGCGCTGTCAAAAGATTGCAAATTTTTGACGCTTTCGTGCCTGTTGATGCGTGGTGAGATGATTGGGACGAAAAAATGGACTCGGATGAAAATTTTTAGGGTGTGCGAAATTTCGCGCGCGCGCCTTTTACTGGTGTTTTAAGCCAAGAAGGTCAAAAAATGCGAAATTTTTTACGCTGTCAAAATATGCCAAATTTTTGACGCTTTCGTGCCTGTTGATGCGTGGTGAGATGATTGGGATGAAAAAATGGACTCGGATGAAAATTTTTAGGGTGTGAGAAATTTCGTGCGCTTACTGGTGTTTTTAGCCAAGAAGGTCAAAAAACGCGAAATTTTTTGCGCTGTCAAAAGATGCCAAATTTTTTACTCTTTCGTGCCTGTTGATGCATGGTGAGATGATTGGGACGAAAAAATATACTCGGAACGAAATTTTCCGGGGGTGCGAAATTTCGTGCGCTCGACTTTTACTGGTGTTTTCAGCCAAGAAGGTCACGAAAACGAGAAATTTTTTACGTTGTCAAAATATGCCAAATTTTCGACGCTTTCGTGCCTGTTGATGCGTGGTGAGATGATTGGGATGAAAAAATGGACTCGGATGAAACTTTTTCGGGGGTGCGAAATTTCGCGCGCGCGCCTTTCACTGGTGTTTTCAGCCAAGAAGGTCAAAAAATGCAAAATTTTTTGCGCTGTCAAAAGATGCCAAATTTTCGACGCTTTCGTGCCTGTTGATGCATGGTGAGATGATTGGGACGAAAAAATGAACTCGGAACGAAATTTTTCGGGGGTGCGAAATTTCGCGCGCGCGCCTTTTACTGGTGTTTTCATCAAAGAAGGTCAAAAAATGCAAAATTTTTTACGCTGTCAAAAGATGCCAAATTTTCGACGCTTTCGTGCCTGTTGATGCATTGTGATATGATTGGGACGAAAAAATGGACTCGGATGAAAATTTTTCGGGTGTGCGAAATTTGGGCGCGCGCCTTTTACTGGTGTTTTCAGCCAAGAAGGTCAAAAAACGTGAAATTTTTTGCGTTGTCAAAAGATGCCAAATTTTTGACGCTTTCGTGCCTGTTGATGCTTGGTGAGATGATTGGGATGAAAAAATGGACTCGGATGAAGCTTTTCCGGGGGTGCGAAATTTCGCGCGCGCGCCTTTTACTGGTGTTTTCAGCCAAGAAGGTCAAAAAACGCGAAATTTTTTACGCTGTCAAAAGATGCCAAATTTTCGACGCTTTCGTGCCTGTTGATGCGTGGTGAGATGATTGGGACGAAAAAATGGACTCGGAACAAAATTTTCCGGGGGTGCGAAATTTCGCGCGCGCGCCTTTTACTGGTGTTTTCAGCCAAGAAGGTCAAAAAACGCGAAATTTTTTACGCTGTCAAAAGATGCCAAATTTTCGACGCTTTCGTGCCTGTTGATGCGTGGTGAGATGATTGGGATGAAAAAATGGACTCGGATGAAAATTTTGAGGGTGTGCGAAATTTCGCGCGCGCGCCTTTTACTGGTGTTTTCAGCCAAGAAGGTCAAAAAAACGCGAAATTTTTTACGCTGTCAAAAGATGCCAAATTTTCGATGCTTTCATGCCTGTTGATGCATGGTGAGATGATTGGGACGAAAAAATAGACTCGGATGAAACTTTTTCGGGGGTGCGAAATTTCGCGCACGCGCCTTTTACTGGTGTTTTCAGCCAAGAAGGTCAAAAAATGCGAAATTTTTTACGCTGTCAAAAGATGCCAAATTTTTTACGCTTTCGTGCATGTTGATGCATGGTGAGATGATTGGGATGAAAAAATGGACTCGGATGAAAATTTTCGACGCTTTCTTGCCTGTTGATGCATGGTGAGATGATTGGGACGAAAAAATGGACTCGGAACGAAATTTTCCGGGGGTGCGAAATTTCGCGCACGCGACTTTTACTGGTGTTTTCAGCCAAGAAGGTCAAAAAATGCGAAATTTTTTGCGCTGTCAAAAGATGCCAATTTTCGACGCTTTCGTGCCTGTTGATGCATGGCGAGATGATTGAGACGAAAAAATGGACTCGGAATGAAATTTTTCGGGGGTGCAAAATTTCGCGCACGCACCATTTACTGGTGTTTTCAGCCAAGAAGGTCAAAAAACGCGAAATTTTTTACGCTGTCAAAAGATGCCAAATTTTTAACGCTTTCGTGCCTGTTGATGCATGGTGAGATGATTGGGACGAAAAAATGGACTCGGATGAAAATTTTTAGGGTGTGCGAAATTTCATGCGCGCGCCTTTTACTGGTGTTTTCTGCCAAGAAGGTAAAAAATTGCGAATTTTTTGCGCTGTCAAAACATGCCAAATTTTTTACTCTTTCGTGCCTGTTGATGCATGGTGAGATGATTGGGACGAAAAAATGGACTCGGAACGAAATTTTCCGGTGGTGCGAAATTTCGCGCGCGCGCCTTTTACTGGTGTTTTCAGCCAAGAAGGTCAAAAAATGCGAAATTTTTTACGCTGTCAAAATATGCCAAATTTTCGACGCTGTCGTTCCTGTTGATGCGTGGTGAGATGATTGGGACGAAAAAATGAACTCGGATGAAATTTTTAGAGGGTGCGAAATTTTGTGCGCGCGCCTTTTACTAGTGTTTTCAGCCAAGAAGGTCAAAAAATGCGAAATTTTTTACGCTGTCAAAAGATGCCAAATTTTCGATGCTTTCGTGCCTGTTGATGCGTGGTGAGATGATTGGGATGAAAAAATGGACTCGGATGAAAATTTTTAGGGTGTGCGAAATTTCGCGCGCCTTCCTTTTACTGGTGTTTTCAGCCAAGAAGGTCAAAAAACGCGAAATTTTTTCCGCTGTCAAAAGATGCCAAATTTTCGACGCTTTCGTGCCTGTTGATGCATGGTGAGATGATTGGGACGAAAAAATGGACTCGGATGAAAATTTTTCGGGTGTGAGAAATTTTGCGCGCGCGCCTTTTACTAGTGTTTTCAGCCAAGAAGGTCAAAAAATGCGAAATTTTTTACACTGTCAAAAGATGCCAAATTTTCGACGCTTTCGTGCCTGTTGATGCGTGGTGAGATGATTGGGATGAAAAAATGGACTCGGATGAAAATTTTGAGGGTGTGCGAAATTTCGCGCGCGCGCCTTTTACTGGTGTTTTCAGCCAAGAAGGTCAAAAAAATGCGAAATTTTTTACGCTGTCAAAAGATGCCAAATTTTCGAAGCTTTCATGCCTGTTGATGCATGGTGAGATGATTGGGACGAAAAAATAGACTCGGATGAAACTTTTTCGGGGGTGCGAAATTTCGCGCGCGCGCCTTTCACTGGTGTTTTCAGTCAAGAAGGTCAAAAAATGCGAAATTTTTTGCGCTGTCAAAAGATGCCAAATTTTCGACGCTTTCGTGCCTGTTGATGCATGGTGAGATGATTGGGACGAAAAAATGGACTCGGAACGAAATTTTTCGGGGGTGCAAAATTTCGTGCACCCGCCTTTTACTGGTGTTTTCAGCCAAGAAGGTCAAAAAACGCGAAATTTTTTCCGCTGTCAAAAGATGCCAAATTTTCGACGCTTTCGTGCCTGTTGATGCATGGTGAGATGATTGGGATGAAAAAATGGACTCGGATGAAAATTTTTAGGGTGTGCGAAATTTCGCGCGCGCGCCTTTTACTAGTGTTTTCAGCCAAGAAGGTCAAAAAACGTGAAATTTTTTACCCTGTCAAAATATGCCAAATTTTCGACGCTTTCGTGCCTGTTGATGCGTGGTGATATGATTGGGATGAAAAAATGGACTCGGATGAAAATTTTAGGGTGTACGAAATTTCGTGCGCGCGCCATTTACTGGTGTTTTCAGCCAAGAAGGTCAAAAAATGCGAAATTTTTTGCGCTGTCAAAAGATGCCAAATTTTCGACGCTTTCTTGCCTGTTGATGCATGGTGAGATGATTGGGACGAAAAAATGGACTCGGAACGAAATTTTCCGGGGGTGCGAAATTTCGCGCACGCGCCTTTTACTGGTGTTTTCAGCCAAGAAGGTCAAAAAATGCGAACTTTTTTGTGCTGTCAAAAGATGCCAAATTTTCGACGCTTTCGTGCCTGTTGATGCATGGTGAGATGATTGAGACGAAAAAATGGACTCTGAACGAAATTTTTCGGGGGTCCGAAATTTCGCGCACGCACCATTTACTGGTGTTTTCAGCCAAGAAGGTTAAAAAACGCGAAATTTTTTACGGTGTCAAAAGATGCCAAATTTTCGACGCTTTCGTGCCTGTTGATGCATGGTGAGATGATTGGTACGAAAAAATGGACTCGGATGAAAATTTTTAGGGTGTGCGAAATTTCGTGCGCGCGCCTTTTACTGGTGTTTTCTGCCAAGAAGGTAAAAAAATGCGAAATTTTTTGCACTGTCAAAACATGCCAAATTTTTTACTCTTTCGTGCCTGTTGATGCATGGTGAGATGATTGGGACGAAAAAATGGACTCGGAACGAAATTTTCCGGTGGTGCGAAATTTCGCGCGCGCGCCTTTTACTGGTGTTTTCAGCCAAGAAGGTCAAAAATGCGAAGTTTTTTACGCTGTCAAAATATGCCAAATTTTCGACGCTTTCGTGTCTGTTGATGCTTAGTGAGAAGATTGGGATGAAAAAATGGACTCGGATGAAAATTTTTAGGGTGTGCGAAATTTCGCGCGCGCGCCTTTTACTAGTGTTTTCAGCCAAGAAGATCAAAAAACGCGAAATTTTTTACGCCGTCAAAAGATGCCAAATTTTTTACGCTTTCGTGCCTGTTGATTCATGGTGAGATAATTGGGACAAAAAAATGGACTCGGATGAAAATTTTTCGGGTGTGCGAAATTTCGTGCGTGCGCGCCTTTTACTGGTGTTTTCAGCCAAGAAGGTCAAAAAATGCAAAATTTTTTACGCTGTCAAACGATGCCAAATTTTTTATGCTTTCGTGCCTGTTGATGCATTGTGAGATGATTGGGACGAAAAATGGACTCGGATGAAAATTTTTCGGGTGTGAGAAATTTTGCGCGCGCGCCTTTTACTGGTGTTTTCAGCCAAGAAGGTCAAAAAATGCAAAATTTTTTGCGCTGTCAAAAGATGCCAAATTTTCGACACTTTCGTGCCTGTTGATGCGTGGTGAGATGATTGGGATGAAAAAATGGACTTGGATGAAAATTTTTAGGGTGTGCGAAATTTCGCCGCGTGCCTTTTACTGGTGTTTTCAGCCAAGAAGGTCAAAAAACACGAAATTTTTTGCGCTGTCAAAAGATGCCAAATTTTCGACGCTTTCGTGCCTGTTGATGCATGGTGAGATGATTGGGACGAAAAAATAGACTCGGATGAAACTTTTCCGGGGGTGCGAAATTTCGTGCGCGCACCTTTTACTAGTGTTTTCAGCCAAGAAGGTCAAAAAATGCGAAATTTTTTGCGCTGTCAAAAGATACCAAATTTTTTATGCTTTCTTGCCTGTTGATGCATGGTGAGATGATTGGGACGAAAAAATGGACTCGGAACAAAATTTTCCGGGGGTGCGAAATTTCGCGCGCGCGCCTTTTACTGGTGTTTTCATCCAAGAAGGTCAAAAAACGCAAAATTTTTTACGCTGTCAAAAGATGCCAAATTTTCGACGCTTTCGTGCCTGTTGATGCATTGTGATATGACTGGGACGAAAAAATGGACTCGGATGAAAATTTTTCGGGTGTGCGAAATTTGGGAGCGCGCCTTTTACTGGTGTTTTCAGCCAAGAAGGTCAAAAAACGTGAAATTTTTTGCGTTGTCAAAAGATGCCAAATTTTCGACGCTTTCGTGCCTGTTGATGCTTGGTGAGATGATTGCGACGAAAAAATGGACTCGGAACGAAATTTTCCGGGGGTGCGAAATTTCGCGCGCGCGCCTTTTACTGGTGTTTTCAGCCAAGAAGGTCAAAAAACGCGAAATTTTTTACGCTGTCAAAAGATGCCAAATTTTCGACGCTTTCGTGCCTGTTTATGCGTGGTGATATGATTGGGATGAAAAAATGGACTCGGATGAAAATTTTGAGGGTGTGCGAAATTTCGCGCGCGCGCCTTTTACTGGTGTTTTCAGCCAAGAAGGTCAAAAAATGCGAAATTTTTTGCGCTGTCAAAAGATGCCAAATTTTTGATGCTTTCGTTCCTGTTGATGCATGATGAGATGATTGGGACGAAAAAATGGACTCGGATGAAACTTTTCCGGGGGTGCGAAATTTCGCGAGCGCGCCTTTTACTGGTGTTTTCAGCCAAGAAGGTCAAAAAATACGAAATTTTTTGCGCTGTCAAAAGATGCCAAATTTTCGACGCTTTCTTGCCTGTTGATGCATGGTGAGATGATTGGGACGAAAAAATGGACTCGGAACGAAATTTTTCGGGGGTGCGAAATTTCACGCACGCGCCTTTTACTGGTGTTTTCAGCCAAGAAGGTCAAAAAATGCGAAATTTTTTGCGCTGTCAAAAGATGCCAAATTTTCGAGGCTTTCTTGCCTGTTGATGCATGGTGAGATGATTGGGACGAAAAAATGGACTCGGAACGAAATTTTCCGGGGGTGCGAAATTTCGCGTGCGCGCCTTTTACTGGTGTATTCAGCCAAGAAGGTCAAAAAATGCGAAATTTTTTGCGTTGTCAAAAGATGCCAAATTTTCGACGCTTTCGTGTCTGTTGATGCATGGTGAGATGATTGGGACGAAAAAATGGACTCGGAACGAAATTTTACGGGGGTTCGAAATTTCGCGCACGCGCCATTTACTGGTGTTTTCAGCAAAAAAGGTCAAAAAACGCGAAATTTTTTGCGCTGTCAAAAGACGCCAAATTTTCGATGCTTTCGTGCCTGTTGATGCATGGTGAGATGATTGGGACGAAAAAATGGACTCGGAACGAAATTTTCCGGGGGTGCGAAATTTTGTGCGCGCGCCTTTTACTGGTGTTTTCAGCCAAGAAGGTCAAAAAATGCGAAATTTTTTCCGCTGTCAAAAGATGCCAAATTTTCGACGCTTTTGTGCCTGTTGATGCGTGGTGAGTTGATTGGGACGAAAAAATAGACTCGGAACGAAATTTTCCGGGGGTGCGAAATTTCGCGTGCGCGCCTTTTACTGGTGTATTCAGCCAAGAAGGTCAAAAAATGCGAAATTTTTTGCGCTGTCAAAAGATGCCAAATTTTCGACGCTTTCTTGCCTGTTGATGCATGGTGAGATGATTGGGACGAAAAAATGGACTCGGATTAAAATTTTTCGGGTGTGCAAAATTTCGC
This sequence comes from Pontederia crassipes, assembly GCA_030549335.1. Lineage (NCBI taxonomy): Eukaryota > Viridiplantae > Streptophyta > Magnoliopsida > Commelinales > Pontederiaceae > Pontederia > Pontederia crassipes. Next base: position 8,239,189 of record JAUKPH010000020.1, on the reverse strand, counting down.
GCGCGCGCCTTTTACTGGTGTTTTCAGCCAAGAAGGTCAAAAAACATGAAATTTTTTGCGTTGTCAAAAGATGCCAAATTTTCGACGCTTTTGTGCCTGTTGATGCTTGGTGAGATGATTGGGATGAAAAAATGGACTCGGAACGAAATTTTCCGGGGGTAAGAAATTTCGCGCGAGCGCCTTTTACTGTTGTTTTCAGCCAAGAAGGTCAAAAAACGCGAAATTTTGTACACTGTCAAAAGATGCCAAATTTTCGACTCTTTCGTGCCTGTTGATGCATGGTGAGATGATTGGGATGAAAAAATGGACTCGGATTAAAATTTTGAGGGTGTGCGAAATTTCGCGCGCGCGCCTTTTACTGGTGTTTTCAGCCAAGAAGGTCAAAAAAATGCGAAATTTTTTACGCTGTCAAAAGATGCCAAATTTTCGATGCTTTCATGCCTGTTGATGCATGGTGAGATGATTGGGACGAAAAAATAGACTCGGATGAAACTTTTTCGGGAGTGCGGAATTTCGCGCGCGCGCCTTTTACTGTTGTTTTCAGCCAAGAAGGTCAAAAAATGCGAAATTTTTTGCGCTGTCAAAAGATGCCAAATTTTCGACGCTTTCGTGCCTGTTGATGCATGGTGAGATGATTGGGACGAAAAAATGGACTCGGAACGAAATTTTTCGGGGGTGCGAAATTTCGCGCACGCGCCTTTTACTGGTGTTTTCAGCCAAGAAGGTCAAAAAATGCGAAATCTTTTATGCTGTGAAAAGATGCCAAATTTTTGACGCTTTCGTGCCTGTTGATGCGTGATGAGATGATTGGGATGAAAAAATGGACTCGGATGAAAATTTTTAGGGTGTGCGAAATTTCGCGCGTGCGCCTTTTACTGGTGTTTTCAGCCAAGAAAGTAAAAAAAATGCGAAATTTTTTGCGCTGTCAAAAGACGCCAAATTTTCGATGCTTTCGTGCCTGTTGATGCGTGGTGAGATGATTGGGATGAAAAAATGGACTCGGATGAAACTTTTCCGGGGGTGCGAAATTTCGCGCGCGCGCCTTTTACTGGTGTTTTCAGCCAAGAAGGTCAAAAAATGCGAAATTTTTTGCGCTGTCAAAAGATGCCAAATTTTCGACGCTTTCTTGCCTGTTGATGCATGGTGAGATGATTGGGACGAAAAAATGGACTCGGAACGAAATTTTCCGGGGGTGCGAAATTTCGCGTGCGCGCCTTTTACTGGTGTATTCAGCCAAGAAGGTCAAAAAATGCGAAATTTTTTGCGCTGTCAAAAGATGCCAAATTTTCGACGCTTTTGTGCCTATTGATGCATGGTGAGATGATTGGGACGAAAAAATGGACTCGGATTAAAATTTTTCGGGTGTGCAAAATTTGGGCGCGCGCCTTTTACTGGTGTTTTCAGCCAAGAAGGTCAAAAAACACGAAATTTTTTGCGTTGTCAAAAGATGCCAAATTTTCGACGCTTTTGTGCCTGTTGATGCTTGGTGAGATGATTGGGATGAAAAAATGGACTCGGAACGAAATTTTCCGGGGGTAAGAAATTTCGCGCGAGCGCCTTTTACTGTTGTTTTCAGCCAAGAAGGTCAAAAAACGCGAAATTTTGTACACTGTCAAAAGATGCCAAATTTTCGACTCTTTCGTGCCTGTTGATGCATGGTGAGATGATTGGGATGAAAAAATGGACTCGGATTAAAATTTTGAGGGTGTGCGAAATTTCGCGCGCGCGCCTTTTACTGGTGTTTTCAGCCAAGAAGGTCAAAAAAATGCGAAATTTTTTACGCTGTCAAAAGATGCCAAATTTTCGATGCTTTCATGCCTGTTGATGCATGGTGAGATGATTGGGACGAAAAAATAGACTCGGATGAAACTTTTTCGGGAGTGCGGAATTTCGCGCGCGCGCCTTTTACTGTTGTTTTCAGCCAAGAAGGTCAAAAAATGCGAAATTTTTTGCGCTGTCAAAAGATGCCAAATTTTCGACGCTTTCGTGCCTGTTGATGCATGGTGAGATGATTGGGACGAAAAAATGGACTCGGAACGAAATTTTTCGGGGGTGCGAAATTTCGCGCACGCGCCTTTTACTGGTGTTTTCAGCCAAGAAGGTCAAAAAATGCGAAATCTTTTATGCTGTCAAAAGATGCCAAATTTTTGACGCTTTCGTGCCTGTTGATGCGTGATGAGATGATTGGGATGAAAAAATGGACTCGGATGAAAATTTTTAGGGTGTGCGAAATTTCGCGCGTGCGCCTTTTACTGGTGTTTTCAGCCAAGAAAGTCAAAAAAATGCGAAATTTTTTACGCTGTCAAAATATGCCAAATTTTCGACGCTTTCGTGCCTGTTGATGCGTGGTGAGATGATTGGGATGAAAAAATGGACTCGGATGAAACTTTTCCGGGGGTGCGAAATTTCGCGCGCGCGCCTTTTACTGGTGTTTTCAGCCAAGAAGGTCAAAAAATGCGAAATTTTTTGCGCTGTCAAAAGATGCCAAATTTTCGACGCTTTCTTGCCTGTTGATGCATGGTGAGATGATTGGGACGAAAAAATGGACTCGGAACGAAATTTTCCGGGGGTGCGAAATTTCGCGTGCGCGCCTTTTACTGGTGTATTCAGCCAAGAAGGTCAAAAAATGCGAAATTTTTTGCGCTGTCAAAAGATGCCAAATTTTCGACGCTTTTGTGCCTATTGATGCATGGTGAGATGATTGGGACGAAAAAATGGACTCGGATTAAAATTTTTCGGGTGTGCAAAATTTGGGCGCGCGCCTTTTACTGGTGTTTTCAGCCAAGAAGGTCAAAAAACACGAAATTTTTTGCGTTGTCAAAAGATGCCAAATTTTCGACGCTTTTGTGCCTGTTGATGCTTGGTGAGATGATTGGGATGAAAAAATGGACTCGGAACGAAATTTTCCGGGGGTAACAAATTTCGCGCGAGCGCCTTTTACTGTTGTTTTCAGCCAAGAAGGTCAAAAAACGCGAAATTTTGTACACTGTCAAAAGATGCCAAATTTTCGACTCTTTCGTGCCTGTTGATGCATGGTGAGATGATTGGGATGAAAAAATGGACTCGGATTAAAATTTTGAGGGTGTGCGAAATTTCGCGCGCGCGCCTTTTACTGGTGTTTTCAGCCAAGAAGGTCAAAAAAATGCGAAATTTTTTACGCTGTCAAAAGATGCCAAATTTTCGATGCTTTCATGCCTGTTGATGCATGGTGAGATGATTGGGACGAAAAAATAGACTCGGATGAAACTTTTTCGGGAGTGCGGAATTTCGCGCGCGCGCCTTTTACTGTTGTTTTCAGCCAAGAAGGTCAAAAAATGCGAAATTTTTTGCGCTGTCAAAAGATGCCAAATTTTCGACGCTTTCGTGCCTGTTGATGCATGGTGAGATGATTGGGACGAAAAAATGGACTCGGAACGAAATTTTTCGGGGGTGCGAAATTTCGCGCACGCGCCTTTTACTGGTGTTTTCAGCCAAGAAGGTCAAAAAATGCGAAATCTTTTATGCTGTCAAAAGATGCCAAATTTTTGACGCTTTCGTGCCTGTTGATGCGTGATGAGATGATTGGGATGAAAAAATGGACTTGGATGAAAATTTTTAGGGTGTGCGAAATTTCGCGCGTGCGCCTTTTACTGGTGTTTTCAGCCAAGAAAGTCAAAAAAATGCGAAATTTTTTACGCTGTCAAAATATGCCAAATTTTCGACGCTTTCGTGCCTGTTGATGCGTGGTGAGATGATTGGGATGAAAAAATGGACTCGGATGAAACTTTTCCGGGGGTGCGAAATTTCGCGCGCGCGCCTTTTACTGGTGTTTTCAGCCAAGAAGGTCAAAAAATGCGAAATTTTTTGCGCTGTCAAAAGATGCCAAATTTTCGACGCTTTCTTGCCTGTTGATGCATGGTGAGATGATTGGGACGAAAAAATGGACTCAGATGAAACTTTTCCGGGGGTGCGAAATTTCGCGCGCGCGCCTTTTACTGGTGTTTTCAGCCAAGAAGCTCAAAAAATGCGAAATTTTTTGCGCTGTCAAAAGATGCCAAATTTTTTACGCTTTCGTGCCTGTTGATGCATGGTGAGATGATTGGGACGAAAAAATGGACTCGGATTAAAATTTTTCGGGTGTGCAAAATTTGGGCGCGCGCCTTTTACTGGTGTTTTCAGCCAAGAAGGTCAAAAAACACGAAATTTTTTGCGTTGTCAAAAGATGCCAAATTTTCGACGCTTTTGTGCCTGTTGATGCTTGGTGAGATGATTGGGATGAAAAAATGGACTCGGAACGAAATTTTCCGGGGGAAAGAAATTTCGCGCGAGCGCCTTTTACTGTTGTTTTCAGCCAAGAAGGTCAAAAAACGCGAAATTTTGTACACTGTCAAAAGATGCCAAATTTTTGACTCTTTCGTGCCTGTTGATGCATGGTGAGATGATTGGGATGAAAAAATGGACTCGGATTAAAATTTTGAGGGTGTGCGAAATTTCGCGCGCGCGCCTTTTACTGGTGTTTTCAGCCAAGAAGGTCAAAAAAACGCGAAATTTTTTACGCTGTCAAAAGATGCCAAATTTTCGATGCTTTCATGCCTGTTGATGCATGGTGAGATGATTGGGACGAAAAAATAGACTCGGATGAAACTTTTTCGGGAGTGCGGAATTTCGCGCGCGCGCCTTTTACTGTTGTTTTCAGCCAAGAAGGTCAAAAAATGCGAAATTTTTTGCGCTGTCAAAAGATGCCAAATTTTCGACGCTTTCGTGCCTGTTGATGCATGGTGAGATGATTGGGACGAAAAAATGGACTCGGAACGAAATTTTTCGGGGGTGCGAAATTTCGCGCACGCGCCTTTTACTGGTGTTTTCAGCCAAGAAGGTCAAAAAATGCGAAATCTTTTATGCTGTCAAAAGATGCCAAATTTTTGACGCTTTCGTGCCTGTTGATGCGTGATGAGATGATTGGGATGAAAAAATGGACTCGGATGAAAATTTTTAGGGTGTGCGAAATTTCGCGCGTGCGCCTTTTACTGGTGTTTTCAGCCAAGAAAGTCAAAAAAATGCGAAATTTTTTACGCTGTCAAAATATGCCAAATTTTCGACGCTTTCGTGCCTGTTGATGCGTGGTGAGATGATTGGGATGAAAAAATGGACTCGGATGAAAATTTTGAGGGTGTACGAAATTTCGTGCGCGCGCCATTTACTGGTGTTTTCAGCCAAGAAGGTCAAAAAATGCGAAATTTTTTGCGCTGTCAAAAGATGCCAAATTTTCGACGCTTTCATGCCTGTTGATGCATGGTGAGATGATTGGGACGAAAAAATGGACTCAGATGAAACTTTTCCGGGGGTGCGAAATTTCGCGCGCGCGCGCCTTTTACTGGTGTTTTCAGCCAAGAAGGTCAAAAAATGCGAAATTTTTTGCGCTGTCAAAAGATGCCAAATTTTTTACGCTTTCGTGCCTGTTGATGCATGGTGAGATGATTGGGATGAAAAAATGGACTCGGATGAAAATTTTTAGTGTTTTCAGCCAAGAAGGTAAAAAAAACGTGAAATTTTTTACGCTGTCAAAATATGCCAAATTTTCGACGCTTTCGTGCCTGTTGATGCGTGATGAGATGAGCCAAGAAGGTCAAAAAATGCGAAATTTTTTGCGCTGTCAAAAGATGCCAAATTTTCGATGCTTTCGTGCCTGTTGATGCATGGTGAGATGATTGGGACGAAAAAATGGACTCGGATGAAACTTTTCCGGGGGTGCGAAATTTCGCGCGCGCGCCTTTTACTGGTGTTTTCAGCCAAGAAGGTCAAAAAATGCGAAATTTTTTGCGCTGTCAAAAGATGCCAAATTTTCGACGCTTTCTTGCCTGTTGATGCATGGTGAGATGATTGGGACGAAAAAATGGACTCGGAACGAAATTTTTCGGGGGTGCGAAATTTCGCGCACGCGCCATTTACTAGTGTTTTCAGCCAAGAAGGTCAAAAAATGCGAAATTTTTTACGCTGTCAAAAGATGCCAAATTTTCGACGCTTTCGTGCCTGTTGATGCATGGTGAGATGATTGGGATGAAAAAATGGACTCGGATGAAACTTTTCCGGGGGTGCGAAATTTCGCGCGCGCGCCTTTTACTGGTGTTTTCAGCCAAGAAGGTAAAAAAATGCGAAATTTTTTGCGCTGTCAAAAGATGCCAAATTTTCGACGCTTTCGTGTCTGTTGATGCATGGTGAGATGATTGGGACGAAAAAATGGACTCGGAACGAAATTTTTTCGGGGGTGCGAAATTTCGCGCACACGCCTTTTACTGGTGTTTTCAGCCAAGAAGGTCAAAAAATGCGAAATCTTTTACGCTGTCAAAAGGTGCCAAATTTTTGACGCTTTCGTGCCTGTTGATGCGTGATGAGATGATTGGGATGAAAAAATGGACTCGGATGAAAATTTTTAGGGTGTGCGAAATTTCGCGCGCGCGCCTTTTACTGGTGTTTTCAGCCAAGAAAGTCAAAAAAATGCGAAATTTTTTACGCTGTCAAAATATGCCAAATTTTCGACGCTTTCGTGCCTGTTGATGCGTGGTGAGATGATTGGGATGAAAAAATGGACTCGGATGAAAATTTTGAGGGTGTACGAAATTTCGTGCGCGCGCCATTTACTGGTGTTTTCAGCCAAGAAGGTCAAAAAATGCGAAATTTTTTGCGCTGTCAAAAGATGCCAAATTTTCGACGCTTTCATGCCTGTTGATGCATGGTGAGATGATTGGGACGAAAAAATGGACTCGGATGTAACTTTTCCGGGGGTGCGAAATTTCGCGCGCGCGCCTTTTACTGGTGTTTTCAGCCAAGAAGGTCAAAAAATGCGAAATTTTTTGCGCTGTCAAAACATGCCAAGTTTTCGACGCTTTCTTGCCTGTTGATGCATGGTGAGATGATTGGACGAAAAAATGGACTCGGAACGAAATTTTCCGGGGGTACGAAATTTCGCGCGCGCGCGCCTTTTACTGGTGTTTTCAGCCAAGAAGGTCAAAAAATGCGAAATTTTTTGCGCTGTCAAAAGATGCCAAATTTTCGACGCTTTTGTGCCTGTTGATGTATGGTGAGATGATTGGGACGAAAAAATGGACTCGGAACGAAATTTTTCGGGGGTGCGAAATTTCGCGCACGCGCCTTTTACTGGTGTTTTCAGCCAAGAAGGTCAAAAAATGCGAAATTTTTTACGCTGTCAAAAGATGCCAAATTTTTTACGCTTTCGTGCCTGTTGATGCATGGTGAGATGATTGGGATGAAAAAATGGACTCGGATGAAAATTTTTAGGGTGTGCGAAATTTCGCGCTCGCGCCTTTTACTAGTGTTTTCAGCCAAGAAGGTAAAAAAAACGCGAAATTTTTTACGCTGTCAAAATATGCCAAATTTTCGACGCTTTCGTGCCTGTTGATGCGTGATGAGATGAGCCAAGAAGGTCAAAAAATGCGAAATTTTTTGCGCTGTCAAAAGATGCCAAATTTTCGATGCTTTCGTGCCTGTTGATGCATGGTGAGATGATTGGGACGAAAAAATGGACTCGGATGAAACTTTTCCGGGGGTGCGAAATTTCGCGCGCGCGCCTTTTACTGGTGTTTTCAGCCAAGAAGGTCAAAAAATGCGAAATTTTTTGCGCTGTCAAAAGATGCCAAATTTTCGACGCTTTCTTGCCTGTTGATGCATGGTGAGATGATTGGGACGAAAAAATGGACTCGGAACGAAATTTTCCGGGGGTGCGAAATTTCGCGTGCGCGCCTTTTACTGGTGTATTCAGCCAAGAAGGTCAAAAAATGCGAAATTTTTTGCGCTGTCAAAAGATGCCAAATTTTCGACGCTTTTGTGCCTATTGATGCATGGTGAGATGATTGGGACGAAAAAATGGACTCGGATTAAAATTTTTCGGGTGTGCAAAATTTGGGCGCGCGCCTTTTACTGGTGTTTTCAGCCAAGAAGGTAAAAAAACGCAAAATTTTTTGCGTTGTCAAAAGATGCCAAATTTTCGACGCTTTCGTGCCTGTTGATGCGTGATGAGATGAGCCAAGAAGGTCAAAAAATGCGAAATTTTTTGCGCTGTCAAAAGATGCCAAATTTTCGATGCTTTCGTGCCTGTTGATGCATGGTGAGATGATTGGGACGAAAAAATGGACTCGGATGAAACTTTTCCGGGGGTGCGAAATTTCGCGCGCGCGCCTTTTACTGGTGTTTTCAGCCAAGAAGGTCAAAAAATGCGAAATTTTTTGCGCTGTCAAAAGATGCCAAATTTTCGACGCTTTCTTGCCTGTTGATGCATGGTGAGATGATTGGGACGAAAAAATGGACTCGGAACGAAATTTTCCGGGGGTGCGAAATTTCGCGTGCGCGGCTTTTACTGGTGTATTCAATCAAGAAGGTCAAAAAATGCGAAATTTTTTGCGCTGTCAAAAGATGCTAAATTTTCGATGCTTTCGTGCCTGTTGATGCATGGTGAGATGATTGGGACGAAAAAATGGACTCGGATGAAACTTTTCCGGGGGTGCGAAATTTCGCGCGCGCGCCTTTTACTGGTGTTTTCAGCCAAGAAGGTCAAAAAATGCGAAATTTTTTGCGCTGTCAAAAGATGCCAAATTTTCGACGCTTTCTTGCCTGTTGATGCATGGTGAGATGATTGGGACGAAAAAATGGACTCGGAACGAAATTTTCCGGGTGTGCGAAATTTCGCGCGTGCGCCTTTTACTGGTGTTTTCAGCCAAGAAGGTCAAAAAATGCGAAATTTTTTACGCTGTCAAAATATGCAAAATTTTTTACGCTTTCGTGCCTGTTGATGCGTGGTGAGATGATTGGGACGAAAAAATGGACTCGGATGAAAATTTTTAGGGTTTGCGAAATTTCGTGCGCGCGCCTTTTACTGGTGTTTTCAGCCACGAAGGTCAAAAAACGCGAAATTTTTTGCGTTGTCAAAAGATGCCAAATTTTCGACGCTTTCGTGCCTGTTGATGCATGGTGAGATGATTGGGACGAAAAAATGGACTCGGAACGAAATTTTCCGGGGGTGCGAAATTTCGCGCGCGCGCCTTTTACTGGTGTTTTCAGCCAAGAAGGTCAAAAAATGCGAAATTTTTTACGCTGTCAAAAGATGCCAAATTTTCGACGCTTTCGTGCCTGTTGATGCGTGGTGAGATGATTGGGATGAAAAAATGGACTCGGATGAAAATTTTCCGGGGGTGCGAAATTTCGCGCGCGCGCCTTTTACTGGTGTTTTCAGCCAAGAAGGTCAAAAAACGCGAAATTTTGTACACTGTCAAAAGATGCCAAATTTTCGACTCTTTCGTGCCTGTTGATGCGTGGTGAGATGATTGGGGATGAAAATTTTGAGGGTGTGCGAAATTTCGCGCGCGCGCCTTTTACTAGTGTTTTCAGCCAAGAAGGTCAAAAAATGCGAAATTTTTTACGCTGTCAAAATATGCCAAATTTTCGACGCTTTCGTGTCAGTTGATGCTTAGTGAGAAGATTGGGATGAAAAAATAGACTCGGATGAAACTTTTTCGGGGGTGCGAAATTTCGTGCGCGCACCTTTTACTAGTGTTTTCAGCCAAGAAGGTCAAAAAATGCGAAATTTTTTGCGCTGTCAAAAGATGCCAAATTTTTTACGCTTTCTTGCCTGTTGATGCATGGTGAGATGATTGGGACGAGTGCGAAATTTTGCGCGCGCGCATTTTACTGGTGTTTTCAGCCAAGAAGGTCAAAAAATGCGAAATTTTTTATGCTGTCAAAAGATGCCAAATTTTGGACGCTTTCGTGCCTGTTGATGCGTGGTGAGATGATTGGGATGAAAAAATGGACTCGGATGAAAATTTTGAGGGTGTGCGAAATTTCGCTGCGCGCGCCTTTTACTGGTGTTTTCATCCAAGAAGGTCAAAAAAATGCGAAATTTTTTACGCTGTCAAAAGATGCCAAATTTTTGACGCTTTCATGCCTGTTGATGCATGGTGAGATGATTGGGACGAAAAAATAGACTCGGATGAAACTTTTTCGGGGGTGCGGAATTTCGCGCGCGCGCCTTTTACTAGTGTTTTCAGCCAAGAAGGTCAAAAAATGCGAAATTTTTTGCGTTGTCAAAAGATGCCAAATTTTCGACGCTTTCGTGCCTGTTGATGCATGGTGAGATGATTGGGACGAAAAAATGGACTCGGAACGAAATTTTTCGGGGGTGCGAAATTTCGCGCACGCGCCTTTTACTGGTGTTTTCAGCCAAGAAGGTCAAAAAATGCGAAATCTTTTACGCTGTCAAAAGATGCCAAATTTATGACGCTTTCGTGCCTGTTGATGCGTGATGAGATGATTGGGATGAAAAAATGGACTCGGATGAAAATTTTTAGGGTGTGCGAAATTTCGCGCGCGAGCCTTTTACTGATGTTTTCAGCCAAGAAAGTCAAAAAAATGCGAAATTTTTTACGCTGTCAAAATATGCCAAATTTTCGACGCTTTTGTGCCTGTTGATGCGTGGTGAGATGATTGGGATGAAAAAATGGACTCGGATGAAAATTTTGAGGGTGTACGAAATTTCGTGCGCGCGCCATTTACTGGTGTTTTCAGCCAAGAAGGTAAAAAAATGCGAAATTTTTTGCGCTGTCAAAAGATGCCAAATTTTCGATGCTTTCATGCCTGTTGATGCATGGTGAGATCATTGGGATGAAAAAATGGACTCGGATGAAACTTTTCCGGGGGTGCGAAATTTCGCGCGCGCGCCTTTTACTGGTGTTTTCAGCCAAGAAGGTCAAAAAATGCGAAATTTTTTGCGCTGTCAAAAGATGCCAAATTTTCGACGCTTTCTTGCCTGTTGATGCATGGTGAGATGATTGGGACGAAAAAATGGACTTGGAACGAAATTTTCCGGGGGTGCGAAATTTCGCGCGCGCGCGCCTTTTACTGGTATTTTCATCCAAGAAGGTCAAAAAATGCGAAATTTTTTGCGCTGTCAAAAGATGCCAAATTTTCGACGCTTTCATGCCTGTTGATGCATGGTGAGATGATTGGGACGAAAAAATGGACTCGGAATGAAATTTTTTCGGGGGTGCGAAATTTCGCGCACGCGCCTTTTACTGGTGTTTTCAGCCAAGAAGGTCAAAAAATGCGAAATCTTTTACGCAGTCAAAGATGCCAAATTTTTTACGCTTTCGTGCCTGTTGATGCGTGGTGAGATGATTGGGATGAAAAAATGGACTCGGATGAAAATTTTTAGGGTGTGGAAATTTCGCGCGCGCGCCTTTTACTGGTGTTTTCAGCCAAGAAGGTAAAAAAAATGCGAAATTTTTTACGCTGTCAAAATATGCCAAATTTTCGACGCTTTTGTGCCTGTAGATGCGTGGTGAGATGATTGGGATGAAAAAATGGACTCGGATGAAAATTTTGAGGGTGTACGAAATTTCGTGCGCGCGCCATTTACTGGTGTTTTCAGCCAAGAAGGTCAAAAAATGCGAAATTTTTTGCGCTGTCAAAAGATGCCAAATTTTCGATGCTTTCGTGCCTGTTGATGCATGGTGAGATGATTGGGACGAAAAAATGGACTCGGATGAAACTTTTCCGGGGGTGCGAAATTTCGCTGCGCGCGCCTTTTACTGGTGTTTTCAGCCAAGAAGGTCAAAAAATGCGAAATTTTTTGCGCTGTCAAAAGATGCCAAATTTTCGATGCTTTCGTGCCTGTTGATGCATGGTGAGATGATTGGGACGAAAAAATGGACTTGGAACGAAATTTTCCGGGGGTGCGAAATTTCGCGCGCGCGCCTTTTACTGGTGTTTTCATCCAAGAAGGTCAAAAAATGCGAAATTTTTTGCGCTGTCAAAAGATGCCAAATTTTTGACGCTTTCGTGCCTGTTGATGCATGGTGAGATGATTGGGACGAAAAAATGGACTCGGAACGAAATTTTTTCGGGGGTGCGAAATTTCGCGCACGCGCCTTTTACTGGTGTTTTCAGCCAAGAAGGTCAAAAAATGCGAAATCTTTTACGCTGTCAAAAGATGCCAAATTTTTGACGCTTTCGTGCCTGTTGATGCGTGGTGAGATGATTGGGATGAAAAAATGGACTCGGATGAAAATTTTTAGGGTGTGCGAAATTTCGCGCTCGCGCCTTTTACTGGTGTTTTCAGCCAAGAAGGTCAAAAAAATGCGAAATTTTTTATGCTGTCAAAATATGCCAAATTTTCGACGCTTTTGTGCCTGTTGATGCGTGGTGAGATGATTGGGATGAAAAAATGGACTCGGATGAAAATTTTGAGGGTGTGCGAAATTTCGCGCAGCGCGCCTTTTACTAGTGTTTTCAGCCAAGAAGGTCAAAAAACGCGAAATTTTTAGGGTGTGCGAAATTTCGCTGCGCGCGCCTTTTACTGTTGTTTTCAGCCAAGAAGGTCAAAAAACGCGAAATTATTTACACTGTCAAAAGATGCCAAATTTTCGACGCTTTCGTGCCTGTTGATGCGTGGTGAGATGATTGGGATGAAAAAATGGACTCGGATGAAAATTTTGAGGGTGTGCGAAATTTCGCGTGCGCGCCTTTTACTGGTGTTTTCAGCCAAGAAGGTCAAAAAAACGCGAAATTTTTTACACTGTCAAAAGATGCCAAATTTTCGACGCTTTCATGCCTGTTGATGCATGGTGAGATGATTGGGACAAAAAAATGGTCTCAGAACGAAATTTTTCGGGGGTGCGAAATTTCTTGCACGCGCCTTTTACTGGTGTTTTCAGCCAAGAAGGTCAAAAAATGCGAAATCTTTTACGCTGTCAAAAGATGCCAAATTTTTGACGCTTTCGTGCCTGTTGATGCGTGATGAGATGATTGGGATGAAAAAATGAACTCGGATGAAAATTTTTAGGGTGTGCGAAATTTCGCGCGCGCGCCTTTTACTGGTGTTTTCAGCCAAGAAGGTCAAAAAAATGCGAAATTTTTTACACTGTCAAAATATGCCAAATTTTCGACGCTTTTGTGCCTGTTGATGCGTGGTGAGATGATTGGGATGAAAAAATGGACTCGGATGAAAATTTTGAGGGTGTACGAAATTTCGTGCGCGCGCCATTTACTAGTGTTTTCAGCCAAGAAGGTCAAAAAATGCGAAATTTTTTGCGCTGTCAAAAGATGCCAAATTTTCGATGCTTTCGTGCCTGTTGATGCATGGTGAGATGATTGGGACAAAAAAATCGACTCGGAACGAAATTTTCCGGAGGTGCGAAATTTCGCGCGCGCGCGCCTTTTACTGGTGTTTTCAGCCAGGAAGGTAAAAAAATGCGAAATTTTTTGCGCTGTCAAAAGATGCCAAATTTTCGACGCTTTCGTGCCTATTGATGCATGGTGAGATGAATGGGACGAAAAAATGGACTCGGAATGAAATTTTTCGGGGGTGCGAAATTTCGCGCACGCGCCATTTACTGGTGTTTTCAGCCAAGAAGGTCAAAAAATGCGAAATTTTTTATGCTGTCAAAAGATGCCAAATTTTCGACGCTTTCGTGCCTGTTGATGCTTGGTGAGATGATTGGGACGAAAAAATGGACTCGGAACGAAATTTTCCGGGGGTGCGAAATTTCGCGCGCGCGCCTTTTACTGTTGTTTTCAGCCAAGAAGGTCAAAAAATGCGAAATTTTTTACGCTGTCAAAAGATGCCAAATTTTCGACGCTTTCGTGCCTGTTGATGCGTGGTGAGATGATTGGGATGAAAAAATAGACTCGGATGAAAATTTTGAGGGTGTGCGAAATTTCGTGCGCGCCTTTTACTGATGTTTTCAGTCAAGAAGGTCAAAAAAATGCGAAATTTTTTACGCTGTCAAAAGATGCCAAATTTTCGACGCTTTCGTGCCTGTTGATGCATGGTGAGATGATTGGGACGAAAAAATAGACTCGGATGAAACTTTTTCGGGGGTGCGAAGTTTCTCGCGCGCGCCTTTTACTGGTGTTTTCAGCCAAGAAGGTCAAAAAATGCGAATTTTTTTGCGCTGTCAAAAGATGCTAAATTTTCGACGCTTTCGTGCCTATTGATGCATGGTGAGATGATTGGGACGAAAAAATGGACTCGGAACGAAATTTTTTCAGGGGTGCGAAATTTCGCGCACGCGCCTTTTACTGGTCTTTTCAGCCAAGAAGGTCAAAAAATGCGAAATCTTTTACGCTGTCAAAATATGCCAAATTTTCGACGCTTTCGTGCCTGTTGATGCGTGGTGAGATGATTGGGATGAAAAAATGGACTCGGATGAAAATTTTTAGGGTGTGCGAAATTTCGCAGCGCGCGCCTTTTACTGGTGTTTTCAGCCAAGAAGGTCAAAAAAATGCGAAATTTTTTACGCTGTCAAAATATGCCAAATTTTCGACGCTTTTGTGCCTGTTGATGCGTGTGAGATGATTGGGATAAAAAAATGGACTCGGATGAAAATTTTGAGGGTGTACGAAATTTCGCGCGCGCGCCATTTATTGGTGTTTTCAGCCAAGAAGGTCAAAAAATGCAAAATTTTTTGCGCTGTCAAAAGATGCCAAATTTTCGATGCTTTCGTGCCTGTTGATGCATGGTGAGATGATTGGGACGAAAAAATGGACTCGGATGAAACTTTTCCGGGGGTGCGAAATTTCGAGCGCGCGCCTTTTACTGGTGTTTTCAGCCAAGAAGGTCAAAAAATGCGAAATTTTTTGCGCTGTCAAAAGATGCCAAATTTTCGACGCTTTCGTGCCTGTTGATGCATGGTGAGATGATTGGGACGAAAAAATGGACTCGGAACGAAATTTTTCGGGGGTGCGAAATTTCGCGCACGCGCCATTTACTGGTGTTTTCAGCCAAGAAGGTCAAAAAATGCGAAATTTTTTACGCTGTCAAAAGATGCCAAATTTTCGACGCTTTCGTGCCTGTTGATGCTTGGTGAGATGATTGGGACGAAAAAATGGACTCGGAAGGAAATTTTCCGGGGGTGCGAAATTTCGCGCGCGCGCCTTTTACTGTTGTTTTCAGCCTAGAAGGTCAAAAAATGCGAAATTTTTTACGCTGTCAAAAGATGCCAAATTTTCGACGCTTTCGTGCCTGTTGATGCGTGGTGAGATGATTGGGATGAAAAAATGGACTCGGATGAAAATTTTGAGGG
Organism: Pontederia crassipes; assembly: GCA_030549335.1. Taxonomy (NCBI): domain Eukaryota; kingdom Viridiplantae; phylum Streptophyta; class Magnoliopsida; order Commelinales; family Pontederiaceae; genus Pontederia; species Pontederia crassipes. The sequence continues at coordinate 8,224,118 of JAUKPH010000020.1, read as the reverse complement.
TGTGCGAAATTTCGCGCGCGCCTTTTACTGATGTTTTCAGCCAAGAAGGTCAAAAAATGCGAAATCTTTTACGCTGTCAAAAGATGCCAAATTTTTGACGCTTTCGTGCCTGTTGATGCGTGATGAGATGATTGGGATGAAAAAATGAACTCGGATGAAAATTTTTAGGGTGTGCGAAATTTCGCGCGCGCGCCTTTTACTAGTGTTTTCAGCCAAGAAGGTCAAAAAAATGCGAACTTTTTTACACTGTCAAAATATGCCAAATTTTCGACGCTTTTGTGCCTGTTGATGCGTGGTGAGATGATTGGGATGAAAAAATGGACTCGGATGAAAATTTTGAGGGTGTACGAAATTTCGTGCGCGCGCCATTTACTAGTGTTTTCAGCCAAGAAGGTCAAAAAATGCGAAATTTTTTGCACTATCAAAAGATGCCAAATTTTCGATGCTTTCGTGCCTGTTGATGCATGGTGAGATGATTGGGACAAAAAATCGACTCGGAACGAAATTTTCCGGAGGTGCGAAATTTCGCGCGCGCGCCTTTTACTGGTGTTTTCAGCCAGGAAGGTCAAAAAATGCGAAATTTTTTGCGCTGTCAAAAGATGCCAAATTTTCGACGCTTTCGTGCCTATTGATGCATGGTGAGATGAATGGGACGAAAAAATGGACTCGGAACGAAATTTTTCGGGGGTGCGAAATTTCGCGCACGCGCCATTTACTGGTGTTTTCAGCCAAGAAGGTCAAAAAATGCAAAATTTTTTATGCTGTCAAAAGATGCCAAATTTTCGACGCTTTCGTGCCTGTTGATGCTTGGTGAGATGATTGGGACGAAAAAATGGACTCGGAACGAAATTTTCCGGGGGTGCGAAATTTCGCGCGCGCGCCTTTTACTGTTGTTTTCAGCCAAGAAGGTCAAAAAATGCGAAATTTTTTACGCTGTCAAAAGATGCCAAATTTTCGACGCTTTCGTGCCTGTTGATGCGTGGTGAGATGATTGGGATGAAAAAATGGACTCGGATGAAAATTTTGAGGGTGTGCGAAATTTCGTGCGCGCCTTTTACTGATGTTTTCAGTCAAGAAGGTCAAAAAAATGCGAAATTTTTTACGCTGTCAAAAGATGCCAAATTTTCGACGCTTTCGTGCCTGTTGATGCATGGTGAGATGATTGGGACGAAAAAATAGACTCGGATGAAACTTTTTCGGGGGTGCGAAGTTTCTCGCGCGCGCCTTTTACTGGTGTTTTCAGCCAAGAAGGTCAAAAAATGCGAATTTTTTTGCGCTGTCAAAAGATGCTAAATTTTCGACGCTTTCGTGCCTATTGATGCATGGTGAGATGATTGGGACGAAAAAATGGACTCGGAACGAAATTTTTTCGGGGGTGCGAAATTTCGCGCACACGCCTTTTACTGGTGTTTTCAGCCAAGAAGGTCAAAAAATGCGAAATCTTTTACGCTGTCAAAATATGCCAAATTTTCGACGCTTTCGTGCCTGTTGATGCGTGTGAGATGATTGGGATGAAAAAATGGACTCGGATGAAAATTTTTAGGGTGTGCGAAATTTAGCGCGCGCGCCTTTTACTGGTGTTTTCAGCCAAGAAGGTCAAAAAAATGCGAAATTTTTTACGCTGTCAAAATATGCCAAATTTTCGACGCTTTTGTGCCTGTTGATGCGTGTGAGATGATTGGGATGAAAAAATGGACTCGGATGAAAATTTTGAGGGTGTACGAAATTTCGCGCGCGCGCCATTTATTGGTGTTTTCAGCCAAGAAGGTCAAAAAATGCGAAATTTTTTGCGCTGTCAAAAGATGCCAAATTTTCGATGCTTTCGTGCCTGTTGATGCATGGTGAGATGATTGGGACGAAAAAATGGACTCGGATGAAACTTTTCCGGGGGTGCGAAATTTCGAGCGCGCGCCTTTTACTGGTGTTTTCAGCCAAGAAGGTCAAAAAATGCGAAATTTTTTGCGCTGTCAAAAGATGCCAAATTTTCGACGCTTTCGTGCCTGTTGATGCATGGTGAGATGATTGGGACGAAAAAATGGACTCGGAACGAAATTTTTCGGGGGTGCGAAATTTCGCGCACGCGCCATTTACTGGTGTTTTCAGCCAAGAAGGTCAAAAAATGCGAAATTTTTTACGCTGTCAAAAGATGCCAAATTTTCGACGCTTTCGTGCCTGTTGATGCTTGGTGAGATGATTGGGACGAAAAAATGGACTCGGAAGGAAATTTTCCGGGGGTGCGAAATTTCGCGCGCGCGCCTTTTACTGTTGTTTTCAGCCTAGAAGGTCAAAAAATGCGAAATTTTTTACGCTGTCAAAAGATGCCAAATTTTCGACGCTTTCGTGCCTGTTGATGCGTGGTGAGATGATTGGGATGAAAAAATGGACTCGGATGAAAATTTTGAGGGTGTGCGAAATTTAGCGCGCGCCTTTTACTGATGTTTTCAGTCAAGAAGGTCAAAAAAATGCGAAATTTTTTACGCTGTCAAAAGATGCCAAATTTTCGACGCTTTCGTGCCTGTTGATGCATGGTGAGATGATTGGGACGAAAAAATAGACTCGGATGAAACTTTTTCGGGGGTGCGAAATTTCGCGCGCGCGCCTTTTACTGGTGTTTTCAGCCAAGAGGTCAAAAAATGCGAAATTTTTTGCGCTGTCAAAAGATGCCAAATTTTCGACGCTTTCGTGTCTGTTGATGCATGGTGAGATGATTGGGACGAAAAAATGGACTCGGAACGAAATTTTTTCGGGGGTGCGAAATTTCGCGCACACGCCTTTTACTGGTGTTTTCAGCCAAGAAGGTCAAAAAATGCGAAATCTTTTACGCTGTCAAAATATGCCAAATTTTCGACGCTTTCGTGCCTGTTGATGCGTGGTGAGATGATTGGGATGAAAAAATGGACTCGGATGAAAATTTTTAGGGTGTGCGAAATTTCGCGCGCGCGCCTTTTACTGGTGTTTTCAGCCAAGAAGGTCAAAAAATGCGAAATTTTTTACACTGTCAAAAGATGCCAAATTTTGGACGCTTTCGTGCCTGTTGATGCGTGGTGAGATGATTGGGATGAAAAAATGGACTCAGATGAAAATTTTGAGGGTGTGCGAAATTTCGCGCGCGCGCCTTTTACTGGTGTTTTCAGCCAAGAAGGTCAAAAAAACGCGAAATTTTTTACGCTGTCAAAAGATGCCAAATTTTCGACGCTTTCATGCCTGTTGATGCATGGTGAGATGATTGGGACGAAAAAATAGACTCGGATGAAACTTTTTCGGGGGTGCGGAATTTCGCGCGCGCGCCTTTTACTAGTGTTTTCAGCCAAGAAGGTCAAAAAATGCGAAATTTTTTGCGTTGTCAAAAGATGCCAAATTTTCGATGCTTTCGTGCCTGTTGATGCATGGTGAGATGATTGGGACGAAAAAATGGACTCGGAACGAAATTTTTCGGGGGTGCGAAATTTCGCGCACGCGCCTTTTACTGGTGTTTTCAGCCAAGAAGGTCAAAAAATGCGAAATCTTTTACGCTGTCAAAAGATGCCAAATTTATGACGCTTTCGTGCCTGTTGATGCGTGATGAGATGATTGGGATGAAAAAATGGACTCGGATGAAAATTTTTAGGGTGTGCGAAATTTCGCGCGCGCGCCTTTTACTGGTGTTTTCAGCCAAGAAAGTCAAAAAAATGCGAAATTTTTTACGCTGTCAAAATATGCCAAATTTTCGACGCTTTTGTGCCTGTTGATGCGTGGTGAGATGATTGGGATGAAAAAATGAACTCGGATGAAAATTTTGAGGGTGTACGAAATTTCGTGCGCGCGCCATTTACTGGTGTTTTCAGCCAAGAAGGTCAAAAAATACGAAATTTTTTGCGCTGTCAAAAGATGCCAAATTTTCGATGCTTTCGTGCCTGTTGATGCATGGTGAGATGATTGGGATGAAAAAATGGACTCGGATGAAGCTTTTCCGGGGGTGCGAAATTTCGCGCGCGCGCCTTTTACTGGTGTTTTCAGCCAAGAAGGTCAAAAAATGCGAAATTTTTTGCGCTGTCAAAAGATGCCAAATTTTCGACGCTTTCTTGCCTGTTGATGCATGGTGAGATGATTGGGACGAAAAAATGGACTTGGAACGAAATTTTCCGGGGGTGCGAAATTTCGCGCGTGCACCTTTTACTGGTATTTTCATCCAAGAAGGTCAAAAAATGCGAAATTTTTTGCGCTGTCAAAAGATGCCAAATTTTCGACGCTTTCGTGCCTGTTGATGCATGGTGAGATGATTGGGACGAAAAAATGGACTCGGAATGAAATTTTTTCGGGGGTGCGAAATTTCGCGCACGCGCCTTTTACTGGTGTTTTCAGCCAAGAAGGTCAAAAACTGCGAAATCTTTTACGCTGTCAAAGATGCCAAATTTTTTACGCTTTCGTGCCTGTTGATGCGTGGTGAGATGATTTGATTGGGATGAAAAAATGGACTCGGATGAAAATTTTTAGGTTGGCGAAATTTCGCGCGCGCGCCTTTTACTGGTGTTTTCAGCCAAGAAGGTCAAAAAAATGCGAAATTTTTTACGCTGTCAAAATATGCCAAATTTTCGACGCTTTTGTGCCTGTTGATGCGTGGTGAGATGATTGGGATGAAAAAATGGACTCGGATGAAAATTTTGAGGGTGTACGAAATTTCACGCGCGCGCCATTTACTGGTGTTTTCAGCCAAGAAGGTCAAAAAATGCGAAATTTTTTGCGCTGTCAAAAGATGCCAAATTTTCGATGCTTTCGTGCCTGTTGATGCATGGTGAGATGATTGGGACGAAAAAATGGACTCGGATGAAACTTTTCCGGGGGTGCGAAATTTCGAGCGCGCGCCTTTTACTGGTGTTTTCAGCCAAGAAGGTCAAAAAATGCGAAATTTTTTGCGCTGTCAAAAGATACCAAATTTTCGACGCTTTCGTGCCTGTTGATGCATGGTGAGATGATTGGGACGAAAAAATGGACTCGGAACGAAATTTTTCGGGGGTGCGAAATTTCGCGCACGCGCCATTTACTGGTGTTTTCAGCCAAGAAGGTCAAAAAATGCGAAATTTTTTACGCTGTCAAAAGATGCCAAATTTTCGACGCTTTCGTGCCTGTTGATGCTTGGTGAGATGATTGGGACGAAAAAATGGACTCGGAAGGAAATTTTCCGGGGGTGCGAAATTTCGCGCGCGCGCCTTTTACTGTTGTTTTCAGCCTAGAAGGTCAAAAAATGCGAAATTTTTTACGTTGTCAAAAGATGCCAAATTTTCGACGCTTTCGTGCCTGTTGATGCGTGGTGAGATGATTGGGATGAAAAAATGGACTCGGATGAAAATTTTGAGGGTGTGCGAAATTTCGCGCGCGCCTTTTACTGATGTTTTCAGTCAAGAAGGTCAAAAAAACGCGAAATTTTTTACGCTGTCAAAAGATGCCAAATTTTCGACGCTTTCGTGCCTGTTGATGCATGGTGAGATGATTGGGACGAAAAAATAGACTCGGATGAAACTTTTTCGGGGGTGCGAAATTTCGCGCGCGCGCCTTTTACTGGTGTTTTCAGCCAAGAGGTCAAAAAATGCGAAATTTTTTGCGCTGTCAAAAGATGCCAAATTTTCGACGCTTTCGTGTCTGTTGATGCATGGTGAGATGATTGGGACGAAAAAATGGACTCGGAACGAAATTTTTTCGGGGGTGCGAAATTTCGCGCACACACCTTTTACTGGTGTTTTCAGCCAAGAAGGTAAAAAAATGCGAAATCTTTTACGCTGTCAAAATATGCCAAATTTTCGACGCTTTCGTGCCTGTTGATGCGTGGTGAGATGATTGGGATGAAAAAATGGACTCGGATGAAAATTTTTAGGGTGTGCGAAATTTCGCGCGCGCGCCTTTTACTGGTGTTTTCAGCCAAGAAGGTCAAAAAATGCGAAATTTTTTACACTGTCAAAAGATGCCAAATTTTGGACGCTTTCGTGCCTGTTGATGCGTGGTGAGATGATTGGGATGAAAAAATGGACTCGGATGAAAATTTTGAGTGTGTGCGAAATTTCGCGCGCGCGCCTTTTACTGGTGTTTTCAGCCAAGAAGGTCAAAAAAACGCGAAATTTTTTACGCTGTCAAAAGATGCCAAATTTTCGACGCTTTCATGCCTGTTGATGCATGGTGAGATGATTGGGACGAAAAAATAGACTCGGATGAAACTTTTTCGGGGGTGCGGAATTTCGCGCGCGCGCCTTTTACTAGTGTTTTCAGCCAAGAAGGTCAAAAAATGCGAAATTTTTTGCGTTGTCAAAAGATGCCAAATTTTCGATGCTTTCGTGCCTGTTGATGCATGGTGAGATGATTGGGACGAAAAAATGGACTCGGAACGAAATTTTTCGAGGGTGCGAAATTTCGCGCACGCGCCTTTTACTGGTGTTTTCAGCCAAAAAGGTCAAAAAATGCGAAATCTTTTACGCTGTCAAAAGATGCCAAATTTATGACGCTTTCGTGCCTGTTGATGCATGATGAGATGATTGGGATGAAAAAATGGACTCGGATGAAAATTTTTAGGGTGTGCGAAATTTCGCGCGCGCGCCTTTTACTGGTGTTTTCAGCCAAGAAAGTCAAAAAAATGCAAAATTTTTTACGCTGTCAAAATATGCCAAATTTTCGACGCTTTTGTGCCTGTTGATGCGTGGTGAGATGATTGGGATGAAAAAATGGACTCGGATGAAAATTTTGAGGGTGTACGAAATTTCGTGCGCGCGCCATTTACTGGTGTTTTCAGCCAAGAAGGTCAAAAAATGCGAAATTTTTTGCGCTGTCAAAAGATGCCAAATTTTCGATGCTTTCGTGCCTGTTGATGCATGGTGAGATGATTGGGATGAAAAAATGGACTCGGATGAAGCTTTTCCGGGGGTGCGAAATTTCGCGCGCGCGCCTTTTATTGGTGTTTTCAGCCAAGAAGGTCAAAAAATGCGAAATTTTTTGCGCTGTCAAAAGATGCCAAATTTTCGACGCTTTCTTGCCTGTTGATGCATGGTGAGATGATTGGGACGAAAAAATGGACTCGGAATGAAATTTTTTCGGGGGTGCGAAATTTCGCGCACGTGCCTTTTACTGGTGTTTTCAGCCAAGAAGGTCAAAAACTGCGAAATCTTTTACGCTGTCAAAGATGCCAAATTTTTGACGCTTTCGTGCCTGTTGATGCGTGGTGAGATGATTTGATTGGGATGAAAAAATGGACTCGGATGAAAATTTTTAGGTTGGCGAAATTTCGCGCGCGCGCCTTTTACTGGTGTTTTCAGCCAAGAAGGTCAAAAAAATGCGAAATTTTTTACGCTGTCAAAATATGCCAAATTTTCGACGCTTTTGTGCCTGTTGATGCGTGGTGAGATGATTGGGATGAAAAAATGGACTCGGATGAAAATTTTGAGGGTTTACGAAATTTCGCGCGCGCACCATTTATTGGTGTTTTCAGCCAAGAAGGTCAAAAAATGCGAAATTTTTTGCGCTGTCAAAAGATGCCAAATTTTCGATGCTTTCGTGCCTGTTGATGCATGGTGAGATGATTGGGACGAAAAAATGGACTCGGATGAAACTTTTCCGGGGGTGCGAAATTTCGAGCGCGCGCCTTTTACTGGTGTTTTCAGCCAAGAAGGTCAAAAAATGCGAAATTTTTTGCGCTGTCAAAAGATGCCAAATTTTCGACGCTTTCGTGCCTGTTGATGCATGGTGAGATGATTGGGACGAAAAAATGGACTCGGAACGAAATTTTTCGGGGGTGCGAAATTTCGCGCACGCGCCATTTACTGGTGTTTTCAGCCAAGAAGGTCAAAAAATGCGAAATTTTTTACGCTGTCAAAAGATGCCAAATTTTCGACGCTTTCGTGCCTGTTGATGCTTGGTGAGATGATTGGGACGAAAAAATGGACTCGGAAGGAAATTTTCCGGGGGTGCGAAATTTCGCGCGCGCGCCTTTTACTGTTGTTTTCAGCCTAGAAGGTCAAAAAATGCGAAATTTTTTACGCTGTCAAAAGATGCCAAATTTTCGACGCTTTCGTGCCTGTTGATGCGTGGTGAGATGATTGGGATGAAAAAATGGACTCGGATGAAAATTTTGAGGGTGTGCGAAATTTCGCGCGCGCCTTTTACTGATGTTTTCAGTCAAGAAGGTCAAAAAAATGCGAAATTTTTTACGCTGTCAAAAGATGCCAAATTTTCGACGCTTTCGTGCCTGTTGATGCATGGTGAGATGATTGGGACGAAAAAATAGACTCGGATGAAACTTTTTCGGGGGTGCGAAATTTCGCGCGCGCGCCTTTTACTGGTGTTTTCAGCCAAGAGGTCAAAAAATGCGAAATTTTTTGCGCTGTCAAAAGATGCCAAATTTTCGACGCTTTCGTGTCTGTTGATGCATGGTGAGATGATTGGGACGAAAAAATGGACTCGGAACGAAATTTTTTCGGGGGTGCGAAATTTCGCGCACACGCCTTTTACTAGTGTTTTCAGCCAAGAAGGTCAAAAAATGCGAAATCTTTTACGCTGTCAAAATATGCCAAATTTTCGACGCTTTCGTGCCTGTTGATGCGTGGTGAGATGATTGGGATGAAAAAATGGACTCGGATGAAAATTTTTAGGGTGTGCGAAATTTCGCGCGCGCGCCTTTTACTGGTGTTTTCAGCCAAGAAGGTCAAAAAATGCGAAATTTTTTACACTGTCAAAAGATGCCAAATTTTGGACGCTTTCGTGCCTGTTGATGCGTGGTGAGATGATTGGGATGAAAAAATGGACTCGGATGAAAATTTTGAGGGTGTGCCAAATTTCGCGCGCGCGCCTTTTACTGGTGTTTTCAGCCAAGAAGGTCAAAAAAACGCGAAATTTTTTACGCTGTCAAAAGATGCCAAATTTTTGACGCTTTCATGCCTGTTGATGCATGGTGAGATGATTGGGACGAAAAAATAGACTCGGATGAAACTTTTTCGGGGGTGCGGAATTTCGCGCGCGCGCGTTTTACTAGTGTTTTCAGCCAAGAAGGTCAAAAAATGCGAAATTTTTTGCGTTGTCAAAAGATGCCAAATTTTCGACGCTTTCGTGCCTGTTGATGCATGGTGAGATGATTGGGACGAAAAAATGGACTCGGAACGAAATTTTTCGGGGGTGCGAAATTTCGCGCACGCGCCTTTTACTGGTGTTTTCAGCCAAGAAGGTCAAAAAATGCGAAATCTTTTACGCTGTCAAAAGATGCCAAATTTATGACGCTTTCGTGCCTGTTGATGCGTGATGAGATGATTGGGATGAAAAAATGGACTCGGATGAAAATTTTTAGGGTGTGCGAAATTTCGCGCGCGCGCCTTTTACTGGTGTTTTCAGCCAAGAAAGTCAAAAAAATGCGAAATTTTTTACGCTGTCAAAATATGCCAAATTTTCGACGCTTTTGTGCCTGTTGATGCGTGGTGAGATGATTGGGATGAAAAAATGGACTCGGATGAAAATTTTGAGGGTGTACGAAATTTCGTGCGCGCGTCATTTACTGGTTTTTTCAGCCAAGAAGGTCAAAAAATGCGAAATTTTTTGCGCTGTCAAAAGATGCCAAATTTTCGATGCTTTCGTGCCAGTTGATGCATGGTGAGATGATTGGGATGAAAAAATGGACTCGGATGAAGCTTTTCCGGGGGTGCGAAATTTCGCGCGCGCGCCTTTTACTGGTGTTTTCAGCCAAGAAGGTCAAAAAATGCGAAATTTTTTGCGCTGTCAAAAGATGCCAAATTTTCGACGCTTTCTTGCCTGTTGATGCATGGTGAGATGATTGGGACGAAAAAATGGACTTGGAACGAAATTTTCCGGGGGTGCGAAATTTCGCGCGCGCGCCTTTTACTGGTATTTTCATCCAAGAAGGTCAAAAAATGCGAAATTTTTTGCGCTGTCAAAAGATGCCAAATTTTCGACGCTTTCGTGCCTGTTGATGCATGGTGAGATGATTGGGACGAAAAAATGGACTCGGAATGAAATTTTTTCGGGGGTGCGAAATTTCGCGCACGCGCCTTTTACTGGTGTTTTCAGTCAAGAAGGTCAAAAACTGTGAAATCTTTTACGCTGTCAAAGATGCCAAATTTTTGACGCTTTCGTGCCTGTTGATGCGTGGTGAGATGATTTGATTGGGATGAAAAAATGGACTCGGATGAAAATTTTTAGGTTGGCGAAATTTCGCTGCGCGCGCCTTTTACTGGTGTTTTCAGCCAAGAAGGTCAAAAAAATGCGAAATTTTTTACGCTGTCAAAATATGCCAAATTTTCGACGCTTTTGTGCCTGTTGATGCGTGGTGAGATGATTGGGATGAAAAAATGGACTCGGATGAAAATTTTGAGGGTGTACGAAATTTCGTGCGCGCGCCATTTACTGGTGTTTTCAGCCAAGAAGGTCAAAAAATGCGAAATTTTTTGCGCTGTCAAAAGATGCCAAATTTTCGATGCTTTCGTGCCTGTTGATGCATGGTGAGATGATTGGGACGAAAAAATGGACTCGGATGAAACTTTTCCGGGGGTGCGAAATTTCGCGCGCGCGCCTTTTACTGGTGTTTTCAGCCAAGAAGGTCAAAAAATGCGAAATTTTTTGCGCTGTCAAAAGATACCAAATTTTTGACGCTTTCTTGCCTGTTGATGCATGGTGAGATGATTGGGACGAAAAAATGGACTCGGAACGAAATTTTCCGGGGGTGCGAAATTTCGCGCGCGCGCCTTTTATTGGTGTTTTCATCCAAGAAGGTCAAAAAACGCAAAATTTTTTACGCTGTCAAAAGATGCCAAATTTTCGACGCTTTCGTGCCTGTTGATGCATTGTGATATGACTGGGACGAAAAAATGGACTCGGATGAAAATTTTTCGGGTGTGCGAAATTTGGGCGCGCGCCTTTTACTGGTGTTTTCAGCCAAGAAGGTCAAAAAACGTGAAATTTTTTGCGTTGTCAAAAGATGCCAAATTTTCGACGCTTTCGTGCCTGTTGATGCTTGGTGAGATGATTGCGACGAAAAAATGGACTCGGAACGAAATTTTCCGGGGGTGCGAAATTTCGCGCGCGCGCCTTTTACTGGTGTTTTCAGCTAAGAAGGTCAAAAAACGCGAAATTTTTTACACTGTCAAAAGATGCCAAATTTTTGACGCTTTCGTGCCTGTTGATGCGTGGTGAGATGATTGGGATGAAAAAATGGACTCGGATGAAAATTTTGAGGGTGTGCGAAATTTCGCGCGCGCGCCTTTTACTGGTGTTTTCAGCCAAGAAGGTCAAAAAAACGCGAAATTTTTTACGCTGTCAAAAGATGCCAAATTTTCGATGCTTTCATGCCTGTTGATGCATGGTGAGATGATTGGGACGAAAAAATAGACTCGGATGAAACTTTTTCGGGGGTGCGAAATTTCGCGCGCGCGCCTTTTACCGGTGTTTTCTGCTAAGAAGGTCAAAAAATGCGAAATTTTTTGCGCTGTCAAAAGATGCCAAATTTTTGACGCTTTCGTGCCTGTTGATGCATGGTGAGATGATTGGGACGAATAAATGGACTCGGAACGAAATTTTTCGGGGGTGCGAAATTTCGTGCACGCGCCTTTTACTGGTGTTTTCAGCCAAGAAGGTCAAAAAATGCGAAATTTTTTACGCTGTCAAAAGATGCCAAATTTTTGACGCTTTCGTGCCTGTTGATGCATGGTGAGATGATTGGGATGAAAAAATGGACTCGGATGAAAATTTTCGACGCTTTCTTGCCTGTTGATGCATGATGAGATGATTGGGACGAAAAAATGGACTCGGAACGAAATTTTCCGGGGGTGCGAAATTTCGCGCACGCGCCTTTTACTGGTGTTTTCAGCCAAGAAGGTCAAAAAATGCGAATTTTTTTGCGCTGTCAAAAGATGCCAAATTTTCGACGCTTTCGTGCCTGTTGATGCATGGTGAGATGATTGAGACGAAAAAATGGACTCGGAACGAAATTTTTCGGGGGTGCGAAATTTCGCTCACGCACCATTTACTGGTGTTTTCAGCCAAGAAGGTCAAAAAATGCGAAATTTTTTACGCTGTCAAAAGATGCCAAATTTTTTACGCTTTCGTGCCTGTTGATGCATGGTGAGATGATTGGGATGAAAAAATGGACTCGGATGAAAATTTTTAGGGTGTGCGAAATTTCGTGCGCGCGCCTTTTACTGGTGTTTTCTGCCAAGAAGGTAAAAAATTGCGAAATTTTTTGCGCTGTCAAAACATGCCAAATTTTTTACTCTTTCGTGCCTGTTGATGCATGGTGAGATGATTGGGACGAAAAAATGGACTCGGAACGAAATATTCCGGTCGTGCGAAATTTCGCGCGCGCCTTTTACTGGTGTTTTCAGCCAAGAAGGTCAAAAAATGCGAAATTTTTTACGCTGTCAAAATATGCCAAATTTTCGACGCTTTCGTGTCTGTTGATGCTTAGTGAGAAGATTGGAATGAAAAAATGGACTCGGATGAAAATTTTTAGGGTGTGCGAAATTTCGCGCGCGCGCCTTTTACTAGTGTTTTCAGCCAAGAAGATCAAAAAACGCGAAATTTTTTACGCCGTCAAAAGATGCCAAATTTTTTACGCTTTCGTGCCTGTTGATTCATGGTGAGATAATTGGGACAAAAAAATGGACTCGGATGAAAAATTTTCGGGTGTGAGAAATTTCGCGCGCACGCCTTTTACTGGTGTTTTCAGCCAAGAAGGTCAAAAATGCAAAATTTTTTACGCTGTCAAACGATGCCAAATTTTCGACGCTTTCGTGCCTGTTGATGCATGGTGAGATGATTGGGACGAAAATATGGACTCGGATGAAAATTTTTCGGGTGTGAGAAATTTTGCGCGCGCGCCTTTTACTAGTGTTTTCAGCCAAGAAGGTCAAAAAACGCGAAATTTTTTACGCTGTCAAAAGATGTCAAATTTTCGACGCTTTCGTGCCTGTTGATGCGTGGTGAGATGATTAGGATGAAAAAATGGACTCGGATGAAAATTTTGAGGGTGTGCGAAATTTCGCGCGCGCGCCTTTTACTGGTGTTTTCAGCCAAGAAGGTCAAAAAATGCGAAATTTTTTGCGCTGTCAAAAGATGCCAAATTTTTGACGCTTTCGTGCCTGTTGATGCGTGATGAGATGATTGGGATGAAAAAATGGACTCGGATGAAAATTTTTAGGGTGTGCGAAATTTCGCGCGCGCGCCTTTTACTGGTGTTTTCAGCCAAGAAAGTCAAAAAAATGCGAAATTTTTTACGCTGTCAAAATATGCCAAATTTTCGACGCTTTTGTGCCTGTTGATGCGTGGTGAGATGATTGGGACGAAAAAATAGACTCGGATGAAACTTTTCCGGGGGTGCGAAATTTCGTGCGCGCACCTTTTACTAGTGTTTTCAGCCAAGAAGGTCAAAAAATGCGAAATTTTTTGCGCTGTCAAAAGATACCAAATTTTTGATGCTTTCTTGCCTGTTGATGCATGGTGAGATGATTGGGACGAAAAAATGGACTCGGAACAAAATTTTCCGGGGGTGCGAAATTTCGCGCGCGCGCGCCTTTTACTGGTGTTTTCATCCAAGAAGGTCAAAAAACGCAAAATTTTTTACGCTGTCAAAAGATGCCAAATTTTCGACGCTTTCGTGCCTGTTGATGCATTGTGATATGACTGGGACGAAAAAATGGACTCGGATGAAAATTTTTCGGGTGTGCGAAATTTGGGACCGCGCCTTTTACTGGTGTTTTCAGCCAAGAAGGTCAAAAAACGTGAAATTTTTTGCGTTGTCAAAAGATGCCAAATTTTCGACGCTTTCGTGCATGTTGATGCTTGGTGAGATGATTGCGACGAAAAAATGGACTCGGAACGAAATTTTCCGGGGGTGCGAAATTTCGCTGCGCGCGCCTTTTACTGGTGTTTTCAGCCAAGAAGGTCAAAAAATGCGAAATTTTTTACGCTGTCAAAAGATGCCAAATTTTCGACGCTTTCGTGCCTGTTGATGCGTGGTGAGATGATTGGGATGAAAAAATGGACTCGGATGAAAATTTTGAGGGTGTGCGAAATTTCGCGCGCGCGCCTTTTACTGGTGTTTTCAGCCAAGAAGGTCAAAAAAACGCGAAATTTTTTACGCTATCAAAAGATGCCAAATTTTCGACGCTTTCATGCCTGTGGATGCATGGTGAGATGATTGGGACGAAAAAATAGACTCGGATGAAACTTTTTCGGGAGTGCGAAATTTCGCGCGCGCGCCTTTTACTGGTGTTTTCAGCCAAGAAGGTCAAAAAATGCGAAATTTTTTGCGCTATCAAAAGTTGCCAAATTTTCGACGCTTTCGTGCCTGTTGATGCATGGTGAGATGATTGGGACGAAAAAATGGACTCGGAACGAAATTTTTCGGGGGTGCGAAATTTCGCGCACGCGCCTTTTACTGCTGTTTTCAGCCAAGAAGGTCAAAAAATGCGAAATTTTTTACGCTGTCAAAAGATGCCAAATTTTTTACGCTTTCGTGCCTGTTGATGCATGGTGAGATGATTGGGACGAAAAAATGGACTCGGAACGAAATTTTTCGGGGGTGCGAAATTTCGCGTGCGCGCCTTTTACTGGTCTATTCAGCCAAGAAGGTCAAAAAATGCGAAATTTTTTGCGTTGTCAAAAGATGCCAAATTTTCGACGCTTTCGTGCCTATTGATGCATGGTGAGATGATTGGGACGAAAAAATGGACTCGGAATGAAATTTTTCGGGGGTGCGAAATTTCGCGCACGCGCCATTTACTGGTGTTTTCAGCCAAGAAGGTCAAAAAACGCGAAATTTTTTACGCTGTCAAAAGATGCCAAATTTTCGACTCTTTCGTGCCTGTTGATGCGTGGTGAGATGATTGGGATGATAAAATGGACTCGGATGAAAATATTGAGGGTGTGCGAAATTTCGCGCGCGCGCCTTTTACTGGTGTTTTCAGCCAAGAAGGTCAAAAAAACGCGAAATTTTTTACGCTGTCAAAAGATGCCAAATTTTTGACGTTTTCATGCATGTTGATGCATGGTGAGATGATTGGGACGAAAAAATAGACTCGGATGAAACTTTTTCGGGGGTGCGGAATTTCGCGCGCGCGCCTTTTACTGTTGTTTTCAGCCAAGAAGGTCAAAAAATGCGAAATTTTTTGCGCTGTCAAAAGATCTAAAATTTTCGACGCTTTCGTGCCTGTTGATGAATGGTGAGATGATTGGGACGAAAAAATGGACTCGGAACGAAATTTTTCGGGGGTGCGAAATTTCGCGCACGCGCCTTTTACTGGTGTTTTCAGCCAAGAAGGTCAAAAAATGCGAAATCTTTTACGCTGTCAAAAGATGCCAAATTTTTGACGCTTTCGTGCCTGTTGATGCGTGATGAGATGATTGGGATGAAAAAATGGACTCGGATGAAAATTTTTAGGGTGTGCGAAATTTCGCGCGCGCGCCTTTTACTGGTGTTTTCAGCCAAGAAGGTCAAAAAAATGCGAAATTTTTTACGCTGTCAAAATATGCCAAATTTTTGACGCTTTCGTGCCTGTTGATGCGTGGTGAGATGATTGGGATGAAAAAATGGACTCGGATGAAAATTTTGAGGGTGTACGAAATTTAGTGCGCGCGCCATTTACTGGTGTTTTCAGCCAAGAAGGTCAAAAAATACAAAATTTTTTGCGCTGTCAAAAGATGCCAAATTTTCGATGCTTTCGTTCCTGTTGATGCATGATGAGATGATTGGGACGAAAAAATGGACTCGGATGAAACCTTTCCGGGGGTGCGAAATTTCGCGAGCGCGCCTTTTACTGGTGTTTTCAGCCAAGAAGGTCAAAAAATACGAAATTTTTTGCGCTGTCAAAAGATGCCAAATTTTCGACGCTTTCTTGCCTGTTGATGCATGGTGAGATGATTGGGACGAAAAAATGGACTCGGAACGAAATTTTTCGGGGGTGCGAAATTTCACGCACGCGCCTTTTACTGGTGTTTTCAGCCAAGAAGGTCAAAAAATGTGAAATTTTTTGCGCTGTCAAAAGATGCCAAATTTTTCGACGCTTTCTTGCCTGTTGATGCATGGTGAGATGATTGGGACGAAAAAATGGACTCGGAACAAAATTTTCCGGGGGTGCGAAATTTCGCGTGCGCGCCTTTTACTGGTGTATTCAGCCAAGAAGGTCAAAAAATGCGAAATTTTTTGCGTTGTCAAAAGATGCCAAATTTTCGACGCTTTCGTGTCTGTTGATGCATGGTGAGATGATTGGGACGAAAAAATGGACTCGGAACGAAATTTTACGGGGGTTCGAAATTTCGCGCACGCGCCATTTACTGGTGTTTTCAGCCAAGAAGGTCAAAAAACGCGAAATTTTTTGCGTTGTCAAAAGATGCCAAATTTTCGACGCTTTCGTGCCTGTTGATGCATGGTGAGATGATTGGGACGAAAAAATGGACTCGGAACGAAATTTTCCGGGGGTGCGAAATTTCGCGTGCGCGCCTTTTACTGGTGTTTTCAGCCAAGAAGGTCAAATAACGCGAAATTTTTTGCGTTGTCAAAAGAAGCCAAATTTTCGACGCTTTCGTGCCTGTTGATGCATGGTGAGATGATTGGGACGAAAAAATGGACTCGGAACGAAATTTTCTGGTGGTGCGAAATTTCGCGCGCGCGCCTTTTACTGGTGTTTTCAGCCAAGAAGGTCAAAAAATGCGAAATTTTTTACGCTGTCAAAATATGCCAAATTTTTGACGCTTTCGTGCCTGTTGATGCGTGATGAGATGATTGGGATGAAAAAATGGACTCGGATGAAAATTTTTAGGGTGTGCGAAATTTCGCGCGCGCGCCTTTTACTGGTGTTTTCAGCCAAGAAGGTCAAAAAAATGCGAAATTTTTTACGCTGTCAAAATATGCCAAATTTTCGACGCTTTTGTGCCTGTTGATGCGTGGTGAGATGATTGGGACGAAAAAATAGACTCGGATGAAACTTTTCCGGGGGTGCGAAATTTCGTGCGCGCACCTTTTACTAGTGTTTTCAGCCAAGAAGGTCAAAAAATGCGAAATTTTTTGCGCTGTCAAAAGATGCCAAATTTTCGATTCTTTCGTGCCTGTTGATGCATGGTGAGATGATTGGGACGAAAAAATGGACTCGGATGAAACTTTTCCGGGGGTGCGAAATTTCGCGCGCGCGCCTTTTACTGGTGTTTTCAGCCAAGAAGGTCAAAAAATGCGAAATTTTTTGCGCTGTCAAAAGATGCCAAATTTTCGACGCTTTCTTGCCTGTTGATGCATGGTGAGATGATTGGGACGAAAAAATGGACTCGGAACGAAATTTTCCGGGGGTGCGAAATTTCGCTGTGCGCGCCTTTTACTGGTGTATTCAGCCAAGAAGGTCAAAAAATGCGAAATTTTTTGCGCTGTCAAAAGATGCCAAATTTTCGACGCTTTTGTGCCTATTGATGCATGGTGAGATGATTGGGACGAAAAAATGGACTCAGATTAAAATTTTTCGGGTGTGCAAAATTTGGGCGCGCGCCTTTTACTGGTGTTTTCAGCCAAGAAGGTCAAAAAACGCGAAATTTTTTGCGTTGTCAAAAGATGCCAAATTTTCGACGCTTTTGTGCCTGTTGATGCTTGGTGAGATGATTGGGACGAAAAAATGGACTCGGATGAAAATTTTTAGGGTGTGCGAAATTTCGTGCGCGCGCCTTTTACTGGTGTTTTCAGCCACGAAGGGTCAAAAAATGCGAAATTTTTTGCTTTGTCAAAAGATGCCAAATTTTCGACGCTTTCGTGCCTGTTGATGCATGGTGAGATGATTGGGACGAAAAAATGGACTCGGAACGAAATTTTCCGGGGGTGCGAAATTTCGCGCGCGCGCCTTTTACTGGTGTTTTCAGCCAAGAAGGTCAAAAAATGCGAAATTTTTTACGCTGTCAAAAGATGCCAAATTTTCGACGCTTCCGTGCCTGTTGATGCGTGGTGAGATGATTGGGATGAAAAAATGGACTCGGATGAAAATTTTGAGGGTGTGCGAAATTTCGCGCGCGCGCCCTTTACTAGTGTTTTCAGCCAAGAAGGTCAAAAAATGCGAAATTTTTTACGCTGTCAAAATATGCCAAATTTTCGACGCTTTTGTGTCAGTTGATGCTTAGTGAGAAGATTGGGATGAAAAAATGGACTCGGATGAAAATTTTTAGGGTGTGCGAAATTTCGCGCGCGCGCCTTTTACTCGTGTTTTCAGCCAAGAAGATCAAAAAACATGAAATTTTTTACGCTGTCAAAAGATGCCAAATTTTTTACGCTTTCTTGCCTGTTGATGCATGGTGAGATGATTGGGACGAAAAAATGGACTCGGAACGAAATTTTCCGGGGGTACGAAATTTCGCGTGAGCGCCTTTTACTGGGTATTCAGCCAAGAAGGTCAAAAAATGCGAAATTTTTTGCGCTGTCAAAAGATGCCAAATTTTCGACGCTTTTGTGCCTATTGATGCATGGTGAGATGATTGGGACGAAAAAATGGACTCGGATTAAAATTTTTCGGGTGTGCAAAATTTGGGCGCGCGCCTTTTACTGGTGTTTTCAGCCAAGAAGGTCAAAAAATGCGAAATTTTTTGCGTTGTCAAAAGATGCCAAATTTTCGACGCTTTTGTGCCTGTTGATGCTTGGTGAGATGATTGGGATGAAAAAATGGACTCGGATGAAAATTTTGAGGGTGTACGAAATTTAGTGCGCGCGCCATTTACTGGTGTTTTCAGCCAAGAAGGTCAAAAAATACAAAATTTTTTGCGCTGTCAAAAGATGCCAAATTTTTCGACGCTTTCTTGCCTGTTGATGCATGGTGAGATGATTGGGACGAAAAAATGGACTCGGAACAAAATTTTCCGGGGGTGCGAAATTTCGCGTGCGCGCCTTTTACTGGTGTATTCAGCCAAGAAGGTCAAAAAATGCGAAATTTTTTGCGTTGTCAAAAGATGCCAAATTTTCGACGCTTTCGTGTCTGTTGATGCATGGTGAGATGATTGGGACGAAAAAATGGACTCGGAACGAAATTTTCCGGGGGTGCGAAATTTCGCGCGCGCGCCTTTTACTGGTGTTTTCAGCTAAGAAGGTCAAAAAACGCGAAATTTTTTACACTGTCAAAAGATGCCAAATTTTTGACGCTTTCGTGCCTGTTGATGCGTGGTGAGATGATTGGGATGAAAAAATGGACTCGGATGAAAATTTTGAGGGTGTGCGAAATTTCGCGCGCGCGCCTTTTACTGGTGTTTTCAGCCAAGAAGGTCAAAAAAACGCGAAATTTTTTACGCTGTCAAAAGATGCCAAATTTTCGATGCTTTCATGCCTGTTGATGCATGGTGAGATGATTGGGACGAAAAAATAGACTCGGATGAAACTTTTTCGGGGGTGCGAAATTTCGCGCTGCGCGCCTTTTACCGGTGTTTTCTGCCAAGAAGGTCAAAAAATGCGAAATTTTTTGCGCTGTCAAAAGATGCCAAATTTTTGACGCTTTCGTGCCTGTTGATGCATGGTGAGATGATTGGGACGAATAAATGGACTCGGAACGAAATTTTTCGGGGGTGCGAAATTTCGTGCGCGCGCCTTTTACTGGTGTTTTCAGCCAAGAAGGTCAAAAAATGCGAAATTTTTTGCGCTGTCAAAAGATGCCAAATTTTCGACGCTTTCTTGCCTGTTGATGCATGGTGAGATGATTGGGACGAAAAAATGGACTCGGAACGAAATTTTCCGGGGGTGCGAAATTTCGCGTGCGCGCCTTTTACTGGTGTATTCAGCCAAGAAGGTCAAAAAATGCGAAATTTTTTGCGCTGTCAAAAGATGCCAAATTTTCGACGCTTTTGTGCCTATTGATGCATGGTGAGATGATTGGGACGAAAAAATGGACTCAGATTAAAATTTTTCGGGTGTGCAAAATTTGGGCGCGCGCCTTTTACTGGTGTTTTCAGCCAAGAAGGTCAAAAAACGCGAAATTTTTTGCGTTGTCAAAAGATGCCAAATTTTCGACGCTTTTGTGCCTGTTGATGCTTGGTGAGATGATTGGGACGAAAAAATGGACTCGGATGAAAATTTTTAGGGTGTGCGAAATTTCGTGCGCGCGCCTTTTACTGGTGTTTTCAGCCACGAAGGTCAAAAAATGCGAAATTTTTTGCTTTGTCAAAAGATGCCAAATTTTCGACGCTTTCGTGCCTGTTGATGCATGGTGAGATGATTGGGACGAAAAAATGGACTCGGAACGAAATTTTCCGGGGGTGCGAAATTTCGCGCGCGCGCCTTTTACTGGTGTTTTCAGCCAAGAAGGTCAAAAAATGCGAAATTTTTTACGCTGTCAAAAGATGCCAAATTTTCGACGCTTCCGTGCCTGTTGATGCGTGGTGAGATGATTGGGATGAAAAAATGGACTCGGATGAAAATTTTGAGGGTGTGCGAAATTTCGCGCGCGCGCCCTTTACTAGTGTTTTCAGCCAAGAAGGTCAAAAAATGCGAAATTTTTTACGCTGTCAAAATATGCCAAATTTTCGACGCTTTTGTGTCAGTTGATGCTTAGTGAGAAGATTGGGATGAAAAAATGGACTCGGATGAAAATTTTTAGGGTGTGCGAAATTTCGCGCGCGCGCCTTTTACTCGTGTTTTCAGCCAAGAAGATCAAAAAACATGAAATTTTTTACGCTGTCAAAAGATGCCAAATTTTTTACGCTTTCTTGCCTGTTGATGCATGGTGAGATGATTGGGACGAAAAAATGGACTCGGAACGAAATTTTCCGGGGGTACGAAATTTCGCGTGAGCGCCTTTTACTGGGTATTCAGCCAAGAAGGTCAAAAAATGCGAAATTTTTTGCGCTGTCAAAAGATGCCAAATTTTCGACGCTTTTGTGCCTATTGATGCATGGTGAGATGATTGGGACGAAAAAATGGACTCGGATTAAAATTTTTCGGGTGTGCAAAATTTGGGCGCGCGCCTTTTACTGGTGTTTTCAGCCAAGAAGGTCAAAAAATGCGAAATTTTTTGCGTTGTCAAAAGATGCCAAATTTTCGACGCTTTTGTGCCTGTTGATGCTTGGTGAGATGATTGGGATGAAAAAATGGACTCGGATGAAAATTTTGAGGGTGTACGAAATTTAGTGCGCGCGCCATTTACTGGTGTTTTCAGCCAAGAAGGTCAAAAAATACAAAATTTTTTGCGCTGTCAAAAGATGCCAAATTTTTCGACGCTTTCTTGCCTGTTGATGCATGGTGAGATGATTGGGACGAAAAAATGGACTCGGAACAAAATTTTCCGGGGGTGCGAAATTTCGCGTGCGCGCCTTTTACTGGTGTATTCAGCCAAGAAGGTCAAAAAATGCGAAATTTTTTGCGTTGTCAAAAGATGCCAAATTTTCGACGCTTTCGTGTCTGTTGATGCATGGTGAGATGATTGGGACGAAAAAATGGACTCGGAACGAAATTTTCCGGGGGTGCGAAATTTCGCGCGCGCGCCTTTTACTGGTGTTTTCAGCTAAGAAGGTCAAAAAACGCGAAATTTTTTACACTGTCAAAAGATGCCAAATTTTTGACGCTTTCGTGCCTGTTGATGCGTGGTGAGATGATTGGGATGAAAAAATGGACTCGGATGAAAATTTTGAGGGTGTGCGAAATTTCGCGCGCGCGCCTTTTACTGGTGTTTTCAGCCAAGAAGGTCA
Organism: Pontederia crassipes; assembly: GCA_030549335.1. Classification (NCBI taxonomy): domain Eukaryota; kingdom Viridiplantae; phylum Streptophyta; class Magnoliopsida; order Commelinales; family Pontederiaceae; genus Pontederia; species Pontederia crassipes. The sequence continues at coordinate 8,202,473 of JAUKPH010000020.1, read as the reverse complement.
AAAAAACGCGAAATTTTTTACGCTGTCAAAAGATGCCAAATTTTCGATGCTTTCATGCCTGTTGATGCATGGTGAGATGATTGGGACGAAAAAATAGACTCGGATGAAACTTTTTCGGGGGTGCGAAATTTCGCGCGCGCGCCTTTTACCGGTGTTTTCTGCCAAGAAGGTCAAAAAATGCGAAATTTTTTGCGCTGTCAAAAGATGCCAAATTTTTGACGCTTTCGTGCCTGTTGATGCATGGTGAGATGATTGGGACGAATAAATGGACTCGGAACGAAATTTTTCGGGGGTGCGAAATTTCGTGCACGCGCCTTTTACTGGTGTTTTCAGCCAAGAAGATCGAAAAATGCGAAATTTATTACACTGTCAAAAGATGCCAAATGTTCGACGCTTTCGTGCCTGTTGATGCGTGGTGAGATGATTGGGATGAAAAAATGGACTCGGATGAAAATTTTGAGGGTGTACGAAATTTAGTGCGCGCGCCATTTACTGGTGTTTTCAGCCAAGAAGGTCAAAAAATACAAAATTTTTTGCGCTGTCAAAAGATGCCAAATTTTTCGACGCTTTCTTGCCTGTTGATGCATGGTGAGATGATTGGGACGAAAAAATGGACTCGGAACAAAATTTTCCGGGGGTGCGAAATTTCGCGTGCGCGCCTTTTACTGGTGTATTCAGCCAAGAAGGTCAAAAAATGCGAAATTTTTTGCGTTGTCAAAAGATGCCAAATTTTCGACGCTTTCGTGTCTGTTGATGCATGGTGAGATGATTGGGACGAAAAAATGGACTCGGAACGAAATTTTACGGGGGTTCGAAATTTCGCGCACGCGCCATTTACTGGTGTTTTCAGCCAAGAAGTTCAAAAAACGCGAAATTTTTTGCGTTGTCAAAAGATGCCAAATTTTCGACGCTTTTGTGCCTGTTGATGCTTGGTGAGATGATTGGGATGAAAAAATGGACTCGGAACGAAATTTTCCGGGGGTAAGAAATTTCGAGCGAGCGCCTTTTACTGTTGTTTTCAGCCAAGAAGGTCAAAAAACGCGAAATTTTGTACACTGTCAAAAGATGCCAAATTTTCGACTCTTTCGTGCCTGTTGATGCGTGGTGAGATGATTGGGATAAAAAAATGGACTCGGAACGAAATTTTCTGGTGGTGCGAAATTTCGCGCGCGCGCCTTTTACTGGTGTTTTCAGCCAAGAAGGTCAAAAAATGCGAAATTTTTTACGCTGTCAAAATATGCCAAATTTTTGACGCTTTCGTGTCAGTTGATGCTTAGTGAGAAGATTGGGATGAAAAAATGGACTCGGATGAAAATTTTTCGGGTGTGCGAAATTTTGCGCGCACGCCTTTTACTGGTGTTTTCAGCCAAGAAGGTCAAAAAACGCAAAAATTTTTACGCTGTCAAATGATGCCAAATTTTCGACGCTTTCGTGCCTGTTGATGCATGGTGAGATGATTGGGACGAAAAAATGGGCTCGGATGAAAATTTTTCGGGTATGAGAAATTTTGCGCGCGCGCCTTTTACTGGTGTTTTCAGCCAAGAAGGTCAAAAAATGCAAAATTTTTTGCGCTGTCAAAAGATGCCAAATTTTCGACGCTTTCGTGCCTGTTGATGCATGGTGAGATGATTGGGACGAAAAAATGGACTCGGAACGAAATTTTCCGGGGGTGCGAAATTTTGTGCGCGCGCCTTTTACTGGTGTTTTCAGCCAAGAAGGTCAAAAAATGCGAAATTTTTTCCGCTGTCAAAAGATGCCAAATTTTCGACGCTTTTGTGCCTGTTGATGCGTGGTGAGTTGATTGGGACGAAAAAATAGACTCGGATGAAACTTTTCCGGGGGTGCGAAATTTCGTGCGCGCACCTTTTACTAGTGTTTTCAGCCAAGAAGGTCAAAAAATGCGAAATTTTTTGCGCTGTCAAAAGATGCCAAATTTTTGACGCTTTCTTGCCTGTTGATGCATGGTGAGATGATTGGGAAGAAAAAATGGACTCGGAACGAAATTTTCCGGGGGTGCGAAATTTTGCGCGCGCGCATTTTACTGGTGTTTTCATCCAAGAAGGTCAAAAAATGCAAAATTTTTTACGCTGTCAAAAGATGATAAATTTTCGACGCTTTCGTGCCTGTTGATGCATTGTGATATGATTGGGACGAAAAAATGGACTCGGATGAAAATTTTTCGGGTATGCGAAATTTGGTCGCGCGCCTTTTACTGGTGTTTTCAGCCAAGAAGGTCAAAAAACGTGAAATTTTTTACGTTGTCAAAAGATGCCAAATTTTCGACGATTTCGTGCCTATTGATGCTTGGTGAGATGATTGCGACGAAAAAATGGACTCGGAACGAAATTTTCCGGGGGTGCGAAATTTCGCTCGCGCGTCTTTTACTGATGTTTTCAGCCAAGAAGGTCAAAAAATGCGAAATTTTTTACGCTGTCAAAAGATGCCAAATTTTCGACGCTTTCGTGCCTGTTGATGCGTGGAGAGATGATTGGGATGAAAAAATGGACTCGGATGAAAATTTTAAGGGTGTGCGAAATTTCGCGCGCGCGCCTTTTACTAGTGTTTTCAGCCAAGAAGGTCAAAAAAACGCGAAATTTTTTACGCTGTCAAAAGATGCCAAATTTTCGACGCTTTCATGCCTGTTGATGCATGGTGAGATGATTGGGACGAAAAAATAGACTCGGATGAAACTTTTTCGGGGGTGCGAAATTTCGCGCGCGCGCCTTTTACTGGTGTTTTCAGCCAAGAAGGTCAAAAAATGCGAAATTTTTTACGCTGTCAAAAGATGCCAAATTTTTGACGCTTTCGTGCCTGTTGATGCATGGTGAGATGATTGGGATGAAAAAATGGACTCGGATGAAAATTTTTAGGGTGTGCGAAATTTTGCGCGCGCGCCTTTTACTGGTGTTTTCAGCGAAGAAGGTAAAAAAAACGCGAAATTTTTTACGCTGTCAAAATATGCCAAATTTTCGACGCTTTCGTGCCTGTTGATGCGTGATGAGATGAGCCAAGAAGGTCAAAAAATGCGAAATTTTTTGCGCTGTCAAAAGATGCCAAATTTTCGATGCTTTCGTGCCTGTTGATGCATGGTGAGATGATTGGGACGAAAAAATGGACTCGGATGAAACTTTTCCGGGGGTGCGAAATTTCGCGCGCGCGCCTTTTACTGGTGTTTTCAGCCAAGAAGGTCAAAAAATGCGAAATTTTTTGCGCTATCAAAAGATGCCAAATTTTCGACGCTTTCTTGCCTATTGATGCATGGTGAGATGATTGAGACGAAAAAATGGACTCGGAACGAAATTTTCCGGGGGTGCGAAATTTCGTGTGCGCGCCTTTTACTGGTGTATTCAGCCAAGAAGGTCAAAAAATGCGAAATTTTTTGCGCTGTCAAAAGATGCCAAATTTTCGACGCTTTTGTGCCTATTGATGCATGGTGAGATGATTGGGACGAAAAAATGGATTCCGATTAAAATTTTTCGGGTGTGCGAAATTTGGGCGCGCGCCTTTTACTGGTGTTTTCAGCCAAGAAGGTCAAAAAACGCGAAATTTTTTACGCTGTCAAAAGATGCCAAATTTTCGACGCTTTCATGCCTGTTGATGCATGGTGAGATGATTGGGACGAAAAAATAGACTCGGATGAAACTTTTTCGGGGGTGCGAAATTTCGCGCGCGCGCCTTTTACTGGTGTTTTCAGCCAAGAAGGTCAAAAAATGCGAAATTTTTTGCGCTGTCAAAAGATGCCAAATTTTCGACGCTTTTGTGCCTGTTGATGTATGGTGAGATGATTGGGACGAAAAAATGGACTCGGAACGAAATTTTTCGGGGGTGCGAAATTTCGCGCACGCGCCTTTTACTGGTGTTTTCAGCCAAGAAGGTCAAAAAATGCGAAATTTTTTACGCTGTCAAAAGATGCCAAATTTTTTACGCTTTCGTGCCTGTTGATGCATGGTGAGATGATTGGGATGAAAAAATGGACTCGGATGAAAATTTTTAGGGTGTGCGAAATTTCGCGCGCGCGCCTTTTACTGGTGTTTTCAGCCAAGAAGGTAAAAAAAACGCGAAATTTTTTACGCTGTCAAAATATGCCAAATTTTCGACGCTTTCGTGCCTGTTGATGCGTGATGAGATGATTGGGATGAAAAAATGGACTCGGATGAAAATTTTTAGGGTGTGCGAAATTTCGCGCGCGCGCCTTTTACTGGTGTTTTCAGCCAAGAAAGTCAAAAAAATGCGAAATTTTTTACGCTGTCAAAATATGCCAAATTTTCGACGCTTTTGTGCCTGTTGATGCGTGGTGAGATGATTGGGACGAAAAAATAGACTCGGATGAAACTTTTCCGGGGGTGCGAAATTTCGTGCGCGCACCTTTTACTAGTGTTTTCAGCCAAGAAGGTCAAAAAATGCGAAATTTTTTGCGCTGTCAAAAGATGCCAAATTTTCGATTCTTTCGTGCCTGTTGATGCATGGTGAGATGATTGGGACGAAAAAATGGACTCGGATGAAACTTTTCCGGGGGTGCGAAATTTCGCGCGCGCGCCTTTTACTGGTGTTTTCAGCCAAGAAGGTCAAAAAATGCGAAATTTTTTGCGCTGTCAAAAGATGCCAAATTTTCGACGCTTTCTTGCCTGTTGATGCATGGTGAGATGATTGGGACGAAAAAATGGACTCGGAACGAAATTTTCCGGGGGTGCGAAATTTCGCGTGCGCGCCTTTTACTGGTGTATTCAGCCAAGAAGGTCAAAAAATGCGAAATTTTTTGCGCTGTCAAAAGATGCCAAATTTTCGACGCTTTTGTGCCTATTGATGCATGGTGAGATGATTGGGACGAAAAAATGGACTCAGATTAAAATTTTTCGGGTGTGCAAAATTTGGGCGCGCGCCTTTTACTGGTGTTTTCAGCCAAGAAGGTCAAAAAACGCGAAATTTTTTGCGTTGTCAAAAGATGCCAAATTTTCGACGCTTTTGTGCCTGTTGATGCTTGGTGAGATGATTGGGACGAAAAAATGGACTCGGATGAAAATTTTTAGGGTGTGCGAAATTTCGTGCGCGCGCCTTTTACTGGTGTTTTCAGCCACGAAGGTCAAAAAATGCGAAATTTTTTGCTTTGTCAAAAGATGCCAAATTTTCGACGCTTTCGTGCCTGTTGATGCATGGTGAGATGATTGGGACGAAAAAATGGACTCGGAACGAAATTTTCCGGGGGTGCGAAATTTCGCGCGCGCGCCTTTTACTGGTGTTTTCAGCCAAGAAGGTCAAAAAATGCGAAATTTTTTACGCTGTCAAAAGATGCCAAATTTTCGACGCTTCCGTGCCTGTTGATGCGTGGTGAGATGATTGGGATGAAAAAATGGACTCGGATGAAAATTTTGAGGGTGTGCGAAATTTCGCGCGCGCGCCCTTTACTAGTGTTTTCAGCCAAGAAGGTCAAAAAATGCGAAATTTTTTACGCTGTCAAAATATGCCAAATTTTCGACGCTTTTGTGTCAGTTGATGCTTAGTGAGAAGATTGGGATGAAAAAATGGACTCGGATGAAAATTTTTAGGGTGTGCGAAATTTCGCGCGCGCGCCTTTTACTCGTGTTTTCAGCCAAGAAGATCAAAAAACATGAAATTTTTTACGCTGTCAAAAGATGCCAAATTTTTTACGCTTTCTTGCCTGTTGATGCATGGTGAGATGATTGGGACGAAAAAATGGACTCGGAACGAAATTTTCCGGGGGTACGAAATTTCGCGTGAGCGCCTTTTACTGGGTATTCAGCCAAGAAGGTCAAAAAATGCGAAATTTTTTGCGCTGTCAAAAGATGCCAAATTTTCGACGCTTTTGTGCCTATTGATGCATGGTGAGATGATTGGGACGAAAAAATGGACTCGGATTAAAATTTTTCGGGTGTGCAAAATTTGGGCGCGCGCCTTTTACTGGTGTTTTCAGCCAAGAAGGTCAAAAAATGCGAAATTTTTTGCGTTGTCAAAAGATGCCAAATTTTCGACGCTTTTGTGCCTGTTGATGCTTGGTGAGATGATTGGGATGAAAAAATGGACTCGGAACGAAATTTTCCGGGGGTAAGAAATTTCGCGCGAGCGCCTTTTACTGTTGTTTTCAGGCAAGAAGGTCAAAAAACGCGAAATTTTGTACACTGTCAAAAGATGCCAAATTTTCGACTCTTTCGTGCCTGTTGATGCGTGGTGAGATGATTGGGATGAAAAAATGGACTCGGATTAAAATTTTGAGGGTGTGCGAAATTTCGCGCGCGCGCCTTTTACTGGTGTTTTCAGCCAAGAAGGTCAAAAAAACGCGAAATTTTTTACGCTGTCAAAAGATGCCAAATTTTCGATGCTTTCATGCCTGTTGATGCATGGTGAGATGATTGGGACGAAAAAATAGACTCGGATGAAACTTTTTCGGGAGTGCGGAATTTCGCGCGCGCGCCTTTTACTGTTGTTTTCAGCCAAGAAGGTCAAAAAATGCGAAATTTTTTGCGCTGTCAAAAGATGCCAAATTTTCGACGCTTTCGTGCCTGTTGATGCATGGTGAGATGATTGGGACGAAAAAATGGACTCGTAACGAAATTTTCCGGGGGTGCGAAATTTCGCGCGCGCGCCTTTTACTGGTGTTTTCAGCCAAGAAGGTCAAAAAATGCGAAATTTTTTACGCTGTCAAAAGATGCCAAATTTTCGACGCTTTCGTGCCTGTTGATGCGTGGTGAGATGATTGGGATGAAAAAATGGACTCGGATGAAAATTTTGAGGGTGTGCGAAATTTCGCGCGCGCGCCTTTTACTAGTGTTTTCAGCCAAGAAGGTCAAAAAATGCGAAATTTTTTACGCTGTCAAAATATGCCAAATTTTCGACGCTTTCGTGTCAGTTGATGCTTAGTGAGAAGATTGGGATGAAAAAATGGACTCGGATGAAAATTTTTAGGGTGTGCGAAATTTCGCGCGCGCGCCTTTTACTCGTGTTTTCAGCCAAGAAGATCAAAAAACATGAAATTTTTTACGCTGTCAAAAGATGCCAAATTTTTTACGCTTGCGTGCATGTTGATGCATGGTGAGATAATTGGGACAAAAAAATGGACTCGGATGAAAATTTTTCGGGTATGAGAAATTTCGCGCGCATGCCTTTTACTGGTGTTTTCAGCCAAGAAGGTCAAAAAATGCGAAATTTTTTGCGCTGTCAAAAGATGCCAAATTTTCGACTCTTTCTTGCCTATTGATGCATGGTGAGATGATTGAGACGAAAAAATGGACTCGGAACGAAATTTTCCGGGGGTGCGAAATTTCGCGTGCGCGCCTTTTACTGGTGTATTCAGCCAAGAAGGTCAAAAAATGCGAAATTTTTTGCGCTGTCAAAAGATGCCAAATTTTTTACGCTTTTGTGCCTATTGATGCATGGTGAGATGATTGGGACGAAAAAATGGACTCGGATTAAAATTTTTCGGGTGTGCGAAATTTGGGCGCGCGCCTTTTACTGGTGTTTTCAGCCAAGAAGTTCAAAAAACGCGAAATTTTTTGCGTTGTCAAAAGATGCCAAATTTTCGACGCTTTTGTGCCTGTTGATGCTTGGTGAGATGATTGGGATGAAAAAATGGACTCGGAACGAAATTTTCCGGGGGTAAGAAATTTCGAGCGAGCGCCTTTTACTGTTGTTTTCAGCCAAGAAGGTCAAAAAACGCGAAATTTTGTACACTGTCAAAAGATGCCAAATTTTCGACTCTTTCGTGCCTGTTGATGCGTGGTGAGATGATTGGGATAAAAAAATGGACTCGGATGAAAATTTTGAGGGTGTGCGAAATTTCGCTGCGCGCGCCTTTTACTGGTGTTTTCAGCCAAGAAGGTCAAAAAAACGCGAAATTTTTTACGCTGTCAAAATATGAAAAATTTTTCACGCTTTCGTGCATGTTGATGCGTGGTGAGATGATTGGGACGAAAAAATGGACTCGGATGAAAATTTTTAGGGTGTGCGAAATTTCGTGCGCGCCTTTTACTGGTGTTTTCAGCCAAGAAGGTCAAAAAACGCGAAATTTTTTGCGTTGTCAAAATATGCAAATTTTTTTACGCTTTCGTTTGTGTTGATGCGCAGATGATTGGGACGAAAAAATGGACTCGGATGAAAATTTTTAGGGTGTGCGAAATTTCGTGCGCGCCTTTTACTGGTGTTTTCAGCCAAGAAGGTCAAAAAACGCGAAATTTTTTGCGTTGTCAAAAGATGCCAAATTTTCAACGCTTTCGTGCCTGTTGATGCATGGTGAGATGATTGGGACGAAAAAATGGACTCGGAACGAAATTTTCCGGGGGTGCGAAATTTCGCGCGCACGCCTTTTACTGGTGTTTTCAGCCAAGAAGGTCAAAAAATGCGAAATTTTTTACGCTGTCAAAAGATGCCAAATTTTCGACACTTTCGTGCCTGTTGATGCGTGGTGAGATGATTGGGATGAAAAAATGGACTCGGATGAAAATTTTCCGGGGGTGCGAAATTTCGCGCGCGCGCCTTTTACTAGTGTTTTCAGCCAAGAAGGTCAAAAAACGCGAAATTTTGTACACTGTCAAAAGATGCCAAATTTTCGACTCTTTCGTGCCTGTTGATGCGTGGTGAGATGATTGGGATGAAAAAATGGACTCGGATGAAAATTTTGAGGGTGTGCGAAATTTCGCGCGCGCGCCTTTTACTGGTGTTTCCAGCCAAGAAGGTCAAAAAAACGCGAAATTTTTTACGCTGTCAAAATATGCAAAATTTTTTACGCTTTCGTGCATGTTGATGCGTGGTGAGATGATTGGGACGAAAAAATGGACTCGGATGAAAATTTTTAGGGTGTGCGAAATTTCGTGCGCGCCTTTTACTGGTGTTTTCAGCCAAGAAGGTCAAAAAACGCGAAATTTTTTGCGTTGTCAAAATATGCAAAATTTTTTACGCTTTCGTGCCTGTTGATGCGCAGATGATTGGGACGAAAAAATGTACTCGGATGAAAATTTTTAGGGTGTGCGAAATTTCGTGCGCGCCTTTTACTGGTGTTTTCAGCCAAGAAGGTCAAAAAACGCGAAATTTTTTGCGTTGTCAAAAGATGCCAAATTTTCGACGCTTTCGTGCCTGTTGATGCATGGTGAGATGATTGGGACGAAAAAATGGACTCGGAACGAAATTTTCCGGGGGTGCGAAATTTCGCTGCGCGCGCCTTTTACTGGTGTTTTCAGCCAAGAAGGTCAAAAAATGCGAAATTTTTTACGCTGTCAAAAGATGCCAAATTTTCGACGCTTTCGTGCCTGTTGATGCGTGGTGAGATGATTGGGATGAAAAAATGGACTCGGATGAAAATTTTCCGGGGGTGCGAAATTTCGCGCGCGCGCCTTTTACTAGTGTTTTCAGCCAAGAAGGTCAAAAAACGTGAAATTTTGTACACTGTCAAAAGATGCCAAATTTTCGACTCTTTCGTGCCTGTTGATGCGTGGTGAGATGATTGGGATGAAAAAATGGACTCGGATGAAAATTTTGAGGGTGTGCGAAATTTTGCGCGCGCGCCTTTTACTAGTGTTTTCAGCCAAGAAGGTCAAAAAATGCGAAATTTTTTACGCTGTCAAAATATGCCAAATTTTCGACGCTTTCGTGTCAGTTGATGCTTAGTGAGAAGATTGGGATGAAAAAATAGACTCGGATGAAACTTTTTCGGGGGTGCGAAATTTCGTGCGCGCACCTTTTACTAGTGTTTTCAGCCAAGAAGGTCAAAAAATGCGAAATTTTTTGTGCTGTCAAAAGATGCCAAATTTTTGACGCTTTCTTGCCTGTTGATGCATGGTGAGATGATTGGGATGAAAAAATGGACTCGGAACAAAATTTTCCGGGGGTGCGAAATTTTGCGCGCGCGCATTTTACTGGTGTTTTCATCCAAGAAGGTCAAAAAATGCAAAATTTTTTACGCTGTCAAAAGATGATAAATTTTCGACGCTTTCGTGCCTGTTGATGCACTGTGATATGATTGGGACGAAAAAATGGACTCGGAAGGAAATTTTCCGGGGGTGCGAAATTTCGCGCGCGCGCGTTTTACTGTTGTTTTCAGCCTAGAAGGTCAAAAAATGCGAAATTTTTACGCTGTCAAAAGATGCCAAATTTTCGACGCTTTCATGCCTGTTGATGCGTGGTGAGATGATTGGGATGAAAAAATGGACTCGGATGAAAATTTTGAGGGTGTGCGAAATTTCGCGCGCGCCTTTTACTGATGTTTTCAGTCAAGAAGGTCAAAAAAACGCGAAATTTTTTACGCTGTCAAAAGATGCCAAATTTTCGACGCTTTCGTGCCTGTTGATGCATGGTGAGATGATTGGGACGAAAAAATAGACTCGGATGAAACTTTTTCGGGGGTGCGAAATTTCGCGCGCGCGCCTTTTACTGGTGCTTTCAGCCAAGAGGTCAAAAAATGCGAAATTTTTTGCGCTGTCAAAAGATGCCAAATTTTCGACGCTTTCGTGCCTGTTGATGCATGGTGAGATGATTGGGACGAAAAAATGGACTCGGAACGAAATTTTTTCGGGGGTGCGAAATTTCGCGCACGCGCCTTTTACTGGTGTTTTTCAGCCAAGAAGGTCAAAAAATGCGAAATCTTTTACGCTGTCAAAATATGCCAAATTTTCGACGCTTTCGTGCCTGTTGATGCGTGGTGAGATGATTGGGATGAAAAAATGGACTCGGATGAAAATTTTTAGGGTGTGCGAAATTTCGCGCGCGCGCCTTTTACTGGTGTTTTCAGCCAAAAAGGTCAAAAAATGCGAAATTTTTTACACTGTCAAAAGATGCCAAATTTTGGACGCTTTCGTGCCTGTTGATGCGTGGTGAGATGATTGGGATAAAAAAATGGACTCGGATGAAAATTTTGAGGGTGTGCGAAATTTCGCGCGCGCGCCTTTTACTGGTGTTTTCAGCCAAGAAGGTCAAAAAAACGCGAAATTTTTTACGCTGTCAAAAGATGCCAAATTTTTGACGCTTTCATGCCTGTTGATGCATGGTGAGATGATTGGGACGAAAAAATAGACTCGGATGAAACTTTTTCGGGGGTGCGGAATTTCGCGCGCGCGCCTTTTACTAGTGTTTTCAGCCAAGAAGGTCAAAAAATGCAAAATTTTTTGCGCTGTCAAAAGATGCCAAATTTTCGATGCTTTCGTGCCTGTTGATGCATGGTGAGATGATTGGGACGAAAAACGAAAAAATGGACTCGGATGAAACTTTTCCGGGGGTGCGAAATTTCGCGCGCGCGCCTTTTACTGGTGTTTTCAGCCAAGAAGTTCAAAAAATGCGAAATTTTTTGCGCTGTCAAAAGATGCCAAATTTTTGACGCTTTCGTGCCTGTTGATGCATGGTGAGATTATTGGGACGAAAAAATGGACTTGGAATGAAATTTTCCGGGGGTGCGAAATTTTGCGCGCGCGCCTTTTACTGGTGTTTTCATCCAAGAAGGTCAAAAAATGCGAAATTTTTTGCGCTGTCAAAAGATGCCAAATTTTTTACGCTTTCGTGCCTGTTGATGCATGGTGAGATGATTGGGACGAAAAAATGGACTCGGAACGAAATTTTTTTGGGTGTACGAAATTTCGCGGTCGCGCCTTTTACTAGTGTTTTCAGCCAAGAAGGTCAAAAAAATGCGAAATTTTTTATGTTGTCAAAATATGCCAAATTTTCGACGCTTTTGTGCCTGTTGATGCGTGGTGAGATGATTGGGATGAAAAAATGGACTCGGATGAAAATTTTGAGGGTGTGCGAAATTTCGCGCGCGCGCCTTTTACTGGTGTTTTCAGCCAAGAAGGTCAAAAAACGCGAAATTTTTAGGGTGTGCGAAATTTCGCGCGCGCGCCTTTTACTGTTGTTTTCAGCCAAGAAGGTCAAAAAACACGAAATTTTTTACACTGTCAAAAGATGCCAAATTTTCGACGCTTTCGTGCCTGTTGATGCGTGGTGAGATGATTGGGATGAAAAAATGGACTCGGATGAAAATTTTGAGGGTGTGCGAAATTTCGCGTGCGCGCCTTTTACTGGTGTTTTCAGCCAAGAAGGTCAAAAAAACGCGAAATTTTTTACACTGTCAAAAGATGCCAAATTTTCGACGCTTTCATGCCTGTTGATGCATGGTGAGATGATTGGGACGAAAAAATGGACTCGGAACGAAATTTTTCGGGGGTGCGAAATTTCGCGCACGCGCCTTTTACTGGTGTTTTCAGCCAAGAAGGTCAAAAAATGCGAAATCTTTTACGCTGTCAAAGATGCCAAATTTTTTACGCTTTCGTGCCTGTTGATGCGTGGTGAGATGATTGGGATGAAAAAATGGACTCGGATGAAAATTTTTAGGGTGTGCGAAATTTCGCGCGCGCGCCTTTTACTGGTGTTTTCAGCCAAGAAAGTCAAAAAAATGCGAAATTTTTTACGCTGTCAAAATATGCCAAATTTTCGACGCTTTTGTGCCTGTTGATGCGTGGTGAGATGATTGGGATGAAAAAATGGACTCGGATGAAAATTTTGAGGGTGTACGATATTTCGTGCGCGCGCCATTTACTGGTGTTTTCAGCCAAGAAGGTCAAAAAATGCGAAATTTTTTGCGCTGTCAAAAGATGCCAAATTTTCGATGCTTTCGTGCCTGTTGATGCATGGTGAGATGATTGGGATGAAAAAATGGACTCGGATGAAGCTTTTCCGGGGTGCGAAATTTCGCGCGCGCGCCTTTTACTGGTGTTTTCAGCCAAGAAGGTCAAAAAATGCGAAATTTTTTGCGCTGTCAAAAGATGCCAAATTTTCGACGCTTTCTTGCCTGTTGGTGCATGGTGAGATGATTGGGACGAAAAAATGGACTCGGAATGAAATTTTTTCGGGGGTGCGAAATTTCGCGCACGCGCCTTTTACTGGTGTTTTCAGCCAAGAAGGTCAAAAAATACGAAATTTTTTGCGCTGTCAAAAGATGCCAAATTTTCGACGCTTTCTTGCCTGTTGGTGCATGGTGAGATGATTGGGACGAAAAAATGGACTTGGAACGAAATTTTTCGGGGGTGCGAAATTTCGCGCGCGCGCCTTTTACTGGTATTTTCATCCAAGAAGGTCAAAAAATGCGAAATTTTTTGCGCTGTCAAAAGATGCCAAATTTTCGACGCTTTCGTGCCTGTTGATGCATGGTGAGATGATTGGGACGAAAAAATGGACTTGGAACGAAATTTTCCGGGGGTGCGAAATTTCGCGCGCGCGCCTTTTACTGGTGTTTTCATCCAAGAAGGTCAAAAAATGCGAAATTTTTTGCGCTGTCAAAAGATGTCAAATTTTTGACGCTTTCGTGCCTGTTGATGCATGGTGAGATGATTGGGACGAAAAAATGGACTCGGAACGAAATTTTTTCGGAGGTGCGAAATTTCGCGCACGCGCCTTTTACTAGTGTTTTCAGCCAAGAAGGTCAAAAAATGCGAAATCTTTTACGCTGTCAAAAGATGCCAAATTTTTGACGCTTTCGTGCCTGTTGATGCGTGGTGAGATGATTCGGATGAAAAAATGGACTCGGATGAAAATTTTTAGGGTGTGCGAAATTTCGCGCTCGCGCCTTTTACTGGTGTTTTCAGCCAAGAAGGTAAAAAAAATGCGAAATTTTTTACGCTGTCAAAATATGCCAAATTTTCGACGCTTTTGTGCCTGTTGATGTGTGGTGAGATGATTGGGATGAAAAAATAGACTCGGATGAAAATTTTGAGGGTGTACGAAATTTCGTGCGCGCGCCATTTACTGGTGTTTTCAGCCAAGAAGGTCAAAAAATGCGAAATTTTTTGCGCTGTCAAAAGATGCCAAATTTTCGATGCTTTCGTGCCTGTTGATGCATTGTGAGATGATTGGGACGAAAAAATGGACTCGGATGAAACTTTTCCGGGGTGCGAAATTTCGCGCGCGCGCCTTTTACTGGTGTTTTCAGCCAAGAAGGTCAAAAAATGCGAAATTTTTTGCGCTGTCAAAAGATGCCAAATTTTCGACGCTTTCGTGCCTGTTGATGCATGGTGAGATGATTGGGACGAAAAAATGGACTTGGAACGAAATTTTCCGGGGGTGCGAAATTTCGCGCGCGCGCCTTTTACTGGTGTTTTCATCCAAGAAGGTCAAAAAATGCGAAATTTTTTACGCTGTCAAAAGATGCCAAATTTTCGACGCTTTCGTGCCTGTTGATGCATGGTGAGATGATTGGGACGAAAAAATGGACTCGGAACGAAATTTTTTCGGGGGTGCGAAATTTCGCCCACGCGCCTTTTACTGGTGTTTTCAGCCAAGAAAGTTAAAAAATGCGAAATCTTTTACGCTGTCAAAGATGCCAAATTTTTGACGCTTTCGTGCCTGTTGATGCGTGGTGAGATGATTGGGATGAAAAAATGGACTCGGATGAAAATTTTTAGGGTGTGCGAAATTTCGCGCGCGCGCCTTTTACTGGTGTTTTCAGCCAAGAAGGTCAAAAAAATGCGAAATTTTTTACGCTGTCAAAATATGCCAAATTTTCGACGCTTTTGTGCCTGTTCATGCGTGGTGAGATGATTGGGATGAAAAAATGGACTCGGAACGAAATTTTTCGGGGGTGCGAAATTTCGCGCACGCGCCTTTTACAGGTGTTTTCAGCCAAGAAGGTCAAAAAATGCGAAATCTTTTACGCTATCAAAAGATGCCAAATTTTTTACGCTTTCGTGCCTGTTGATGCGTGGTGAGATGATTTGATTGGGATGAAAAAATGGACTCGGCTGAAAATTTTTAGGTTGGCGAAATTTCGCGCGCGCGCCTTTTACTGGTGTTTTCAGCCAAGAAGGTCAAAAAAAATGCAAAATTTTTTACGCTGTCAAAATATGCCAAATTTTCGACGCTTTTGTGCCTGTTGATGCGTGGTGAGATGATTGGGATGAAAAAATGGACTCGGATGAAAATTTTGAGGGTGTACGAAATTTCGTGCGCGCGCCATTTACTGGTGTTTTCAGCCAAGAAGGTCAAAAAATGCGAAATTTTTTGCGCTGTCAAAAGATGCCAAATTTTTTATGCTTTCGTGCCTGTTGATGCATGGTGAGATGATTGGGACGAAAAAATGGACTCGGATGAAACTTTTCCGGGGGTGCGAAATTTCGCAGCGCGCGCCTTTTACTGGTGTTTTCAGCCAAGAAGGTCAAAAAATGCGAAATTTTTTGCGCTGTCAAAAGATGCCAAATATTCGACGCTTTCGTGCCTGTTGATGCATGGTGAGATGATTGGGACGAAAAAATGGACTTGGAATGAAATTTTCCGGGGGTGCGAAATTTCGCGCGCGCGCCTTTTACTGGTGTTTTCATTCAAGAAGGTCAAAAAATGCGAAATTTTTTGCGCTGTCAAAAGATGCCAAATTTTTTACGCTTTCGTGCCTGTTGATGCATGGTGAGATGATTGGGACGAAAAAATGGACTCGGAACGAAATTTTTTCGGTCGTGCGAAATTTCGCGCACGCGCCTTTTACTGGTGTTTTCAGCCAAGAAGGTCAAAAAATGCGAAATCTTTTACGCTGTCAAAAGATGCCAAATTTTTGACGCTTTCGTGCCTGTTGATGCGTGGTGAGATGATTGGGATGAAGAAATGGACTCGGATGAAAATTTTTTAGGGTGTGCGAAATTTCGCGCTCGCGCCTTTTACTGGTGTTTTCAGCCAAGAAGGTCAAAAAAATGCGAAATTTTTTATGCTGTCAAAATATGCCAAATTTTCGACGCTTTTGTGCCTGTTGATGCGTGGTGAGATGATTGGGATGAAAAATGGACTCGGATGAAAATTTTGAGGGTGTGCGAAATTTCGCGCGCGCGCGGCTTTTACTGGTGTTTTCAGCCAAGAAGGTCAAAAAACGCGAAATTTTTAGGGTGTGCGAAATTTCGCTCGCGCGCCTTTTACTATTGTTTTCAGCCAAGAAGGTCAAAAAACGCGAAATTTTTTACACTGTCAAAAGATGCCAAATTTTTGACGCTTTCGTGCCTGTTGATGCGTGGTGAGATGATTGGGATGAAAAAATGGACTCGGATGAAAATTTTGAGGGTGTGCGAAATTTCGCGTGCGCGCCTTTTACTGGTGTTTTCAGCCAAGAAGGTCAAAAAAACGTGAAATTTTTTACACTGTCAAAAGATGCCAAATTTTCGACGCTTTCATGCCTGTTGATGCATGGTGAGATGATTGGGACGAAAAAATGGACTCGGAACGAAATTTTTCGGGGGTGCGAAATTTCGCGCACGCGCCTTTTACTGGTGTTTTCAGCCAAGAAGGTCAAAAAATGCGAAATCTTTTACGCTGTCAAAGATGCCAAATTTTTGACGCTTTCGTGCCTGTTGATGCGTGGTGAGATGATTGGGATGAAAAAATGGACTCGGATGAAAATTTTTAGGGTGTGCGAAATTTCGCGCGCGCGCCTTTTACTGGTGTTTTCAGCCAAGAAGGTCAAAAAAATGCGAAATTTTTTACGCTGTCAAAATATGCCAAATTTTCGACGCTTTTGTGCCTGTTGATGCGTGGTGAGATGATTGGGATGAAAAAATGGACTCGGATGAAAATTTTGAGGGTGTACGAAATTTCGTGCGCGCGCCATTTACTGGTGTTTTCAGCCAAGAAGGTCAAAAAATGCGAAATTTTTTGCGCTGTCAAAAGATGCCAAATTTTCGATGCTTTCGTGCCTGTTGATGCATGGTGAGATGATTGGGACGAAAAAATGGACTCGGATGAAACTTTTCCGGGGGTGCGAAATTTCGCGCGCGCGCCTTTTACTGGTGTTTTCAGCCAAGAAGGTCAAAAAATGCGAAATTTTTTGCGCTGTCAAAAGATGCCAAATTTTCGACGCTTTCGTGCCTGTTGATGCTTGGTGAGATGATTGGGACGAAAAAATGGACTCGGAACGAAATTTTCCGGGGGTGCGAAATTTCGCTGCGCGCGCCTTTTACTGTTGTTTTCAGCCAAGAAGGTCAAAAAATGCGAAATTTTTTACGCTGTCAAAAGATGCCAAATTTTCGACGCTTTCGTGCCTGTTGATGCGTGGTGAGATGATTGGAATGAAAAAATGGACTCGGATGAAAATTTTGAGGGTGTGCGAAATTTCGCGCGCGCCTTTTACTGATGTTTTCAGTCAAGAAGGTCAAAAAAACGCGAAATTTTTTACGCTGTCAAAAGGTGCCAAATTTTCGACGCTTTCGTGCCTGTTGATGCATGGTGAGATGATTGGGATGAAAAAATAGACTCGGATGAAACTTTTTCGGGGGCGCGAAATTTCGCGCGCGCGCCTTTTACTGGTGTTTTCAGCCAAGAAGGTCAAAAAATGCGAAATTTTTTGCGCTGTCAAAAGATGCCAAATTTTCGACGCTTTCGTGCCTGTTGATGCATGGTGAGATGATTGGGACGAAAAAATGGACTCGGAATGAAATTTTTTCGGGGGTGCGAAATTTCGCGCACGCGCCTTTTACTGGTGTTTTCAGCCAAGAAGGTAAAAAAATGCGAAATCTTTTACGCTGTCAAAGATGCCAAATTTTTGACGCTTTCGTGCCTGTTGATGCGTGGTGAGATGATTGGGATGAAAAAATGGACTCGGATGAAAATTTTTAGGGTGTGCGAAATTTCGCGCGCGCGCCTTTTACTGGTGTTTTCAGCCAAGAAGGTCAAAAAAATGCGAAATTTTTTACGCTGTCAAAATATGCCAAATTTTTGACGCTTTTGTGCCTGTTGATGCGTGGTGAGATGATTGGGATGAAAAAATGGACTCGGATGAAAATTTTGAGGGTGTACGAAATTTCGTGCGCGCGCCATTTACTGGTGTTTTCAGCCAAGAAGGTCAAAAAATGCGAAATTTTTTGCGCTGTCAAAAGATGCCAAATTTTCGATGCTTTCGTGCCTGTTGATGCATGGTGAGATGATTGGGACGAAAAAATGGACTCGGATGAAACTTTTCCGGGGGTGCGAAATTTCGCGCGCGCGCCTTTTACTGGTGTTTTCAGCCAAGAAGGTCAAAAAATGCGAAATTTTTTGCGCTGTCAAAAGATGCCAAATTTTCGACGCTTTCGTGCCTGTTGATGCATGGTGAGATGATTGGGACGAAAAAATGGACTTGGAATGAAATTTTCCGGGGGTGCGAAATTTTGCGCGCGCGCCTTTTACTGGTGTTTTCATCCAAGAAGGTCAAAAAATGCGAAATTTTTTGCGCTGTCAAAAGATGCCAAATTTTCGACGCTTTCGTGCCTGTTGATGCTTGGTGAGATGATTGGGACGAAAAAATGGACTCGGAACGAAATTTTCCGGGGGTGCGAAATTTCGCGCGCGCGCCTTTTACTGTTGTTTTCAGCCAAGAAGGTCAAAAAATGCGAAATTTTTTACGCTGTCAAAAGATGCCAAATTTTTGACGCTTTCGTGCCTGTTGATGCGTGGTGAGATGATTGGAATGAAAAAATGGACTCGGATGAAAATTTTGAGGGTGTGCGAAATTTCGCGCGCGCCTTTTACTGATGTTTTCAGTCAAGAAGGTCAAAAAAACGCGAAATTTTTTACGCTGTCAAAAGGTGCCAAATTTTCGACGCTTTCGTGCCTGTTGATGCATGGTGAGATGATTGGGATGAAAAAATAGACTCGGATGAAACTTTTTCGGGGGTGCGAAATTTCGCGCGCGCGCCTTTTACTAGTGTTTTCAGCCAAGAAGGTCAAAAAATGCGAAATTTTTTGCGCTGTCAAAAGATGCCAAATTTTCGACGCTTTCGTGCCTGTTGATGCATGGTGAGATGATTGGGACGAAAAAATGGACTCGGAATGAAATTTTTTCGGGGGTGCGAAATTTCGCGCACGCGCCTTTTACTGGTGTTTTCAGCCAAGAAGGTAAAAAAATGCGAAATCTTTTACGCTGTCAAAGATGCCAAATTTTTGACGCTTTCGTGCCTGTTGATGCGTGGTGAGATGATTGGGATGAAAAAATGGACTCGGATGAAAATTTTTAGGGTGTGCGAAATTTCGCGCGCGCGCCTTTTACTGGTGTTTTCAGCCAAGAAGGTCAAAAAAATGCGAAATTTTTTACGCTGTCAAAATATGCCAAATTTTTGACGCTTTTGTGCCTGTTGATGCGTGGTGAGATGATTGGGATGAAAAAATGGACTCGGATGAAAATTTTGAGGGTGTACGAAATTTCGTGCGCGCGCCATTTACTGGTGTTTTCAGCCAAGAAGGTCAAAAAATGCGAAATTTTTTGCGCTGTCAAAAGATGCCAAATTTTCGATGCTTTCGTGCCTGTTGATGCATGGTGAGATGATTGGGACGAAAAAATGGACTCGGATGAAACTTTTCCGGGGGTGCGAAATTTCGCGCGCGCGCCTTTTACTGGTGTTTTCAGCCAAGAAGGTAAAAAAATGCGAAATTTTTTGCGCTGTCAAAAGATGCCAAATTTTCGACGCTTTCGTGCCTGTTGATGCATGGTGAGATGATTGGGACGAAAAAATGGACTTGGAATGAAATTTTCCGGCGGTGCGAAATTTCGCGCGCGCGCCTTTTACTGGTGTTTTCATCCAAGAAGGTCAAAAAATGCGAAATTTTTTGCGCTGTCAAAAGATGCCAAATTTTTGACGCTTTCGTGCCTGTTGATGCATGGTGAGATGATTGGGACGAAAAAATGGACCCGGAACGAAATTTTTTCGGGGGTGCGAAATTTCGCGCACGCGCCTTTTACTGGTGTTTTCAGCCAAGAAGGTCAAAAAATGCGAAATCTTTTACGCTGTCAAAAGATGCCAAATTTATGACGCTTTCGTGCCTGTTGATGCGTGATGAGATGATTGGGATGAAAAAATGGACTCGGATGAAAATTTTTAGGGTGTGCGAAATTTCGCGCGCGCGCCTTTTACTGGTGTTTTCAGCCAAGAAAGTCAAAAAAATGCGAAATTTTTTACGCTGTCAAAATATGCCAAATTTTCGACGCTTTTGTGCCTGTTGATGCGTGGTGAGATGATTGGGATGAAAAATGGACTCGGATGAAAATTTTGAGGGTGTGCGAAATTTCGCAGCGCGCGCCTTTTACTGGTGTTTTCAGCCAAGAAGGTCAAAAGACGCGAAATTTTTAGGGTGTGCGAAATTTCGCTCGCGCGCCTTTTACTGGTGTTTTCAGCCAAGAAGGTCAAAAAAACGCGAAATTTTTTACACTGTCAAAAGATGCCAAATTTTCGACGCTTTCATGCCTGTTGATGCATGGTGAGATGATTGGGACGAAAAAATGGACTCGGAACGAAATTTTTCGTGGGTGCGAAATTTCGCGCACGCGCCTTTTACTGGTGTTTTCAGCCAAGAAGGTCAAAAAATGTGAAATCTTTTTTACGCTGTCAAAGATGCCAAATTTTTGACGCTTTCGTGCCTGTTGATGCGTGGTGAGATGATTGGGATGAAAAAATGGACTCGGATGAAAATTTTTAGGGTGTGCGAAATTTCGCGCGCGCGCCTTTTACTGGTGTTTTCAGCCAAGAAGGTCAAAAAAATGCGAAATTTTTTACGCTGTCAAAATATGCCAAATTTTCGACGCTTTTGTGCCTGTTGATGCGTGGTGAGATGATTGGGATGAAAAAATGGACTCGGATGAAAATTTTGAGGGTGTACGAAATTTCGTGCGCGCGCCATTTACTGGTGTTTTCAGCCAAGAAGGTCAAAAAATGCGAAATTTTTTGCGCTGTCAAAAGATGCCAAATTTTCGATGCTTTCGTGCCTGTTGATGCATGGTGAGATGATTGGGACGAAAAAATGGACTCGGATGAAACTTTTCCGGGGGTGCGAAATTTCGCGCGCGCGCCTTTTACTGGTGTTTTCAGCCAAGAAGGTCAAAAAATGCGAAATTTTTTGCGCTGTCAAAAGATGCCAAATTTTCGACGCTTTCGTGCCTGTTGATGCTTGGTGAGATGATTGGGACGAAAAAATGGACTCGGAACGAAATTTTCCGGGGGTGCGAAATTTCGCTGCGCGCGCCTTTTACTGATGTTTTCAGTCAAGAAGGTCAAAAAAACGCGAAATTTTTTACGCTGTCAAAAGGTGCCAAATTTTCGACGCTTTCGTGCCTGTTGATGCATGGTGAGATGATTGGGATGAAAAAATAGACTCGGATGAAACTTTTTCGGGGGTGCGAAATTTCGCGCGCGCGCCTTTTACTGGTGTTTTCAGCCAAGAAGGTCAAAAAATGCGAAATTTTTTGCGCTGTCAAAAGATGCCAAATTTTCGACGCTTTCGTGCCTGTTGATGCATGGTGAGATGATTGGGACGAAAAAATGGACTCGGAATGAAATTTTTTCGGGGGTGCGAAATTTCGCGCACGCGCCTTTTACTGGTGTTTTCAGCCAAGAAGGTAAAAAAATGCGAAATCTTTTACGCTGTCAAAGATGCCAAATTTTTGACGCTTTCGTGCCTGTTGATGCGTGGTGAGATGATTGGGATGAAAAAATGGACTCGGATGAAAATTTTTAGGGTGTGCGAAATTTCGCGCGCGCGCCTTTTACTGGTGTTTTCAGCCAAGAAGGTCAAAAAAATGCGAAATTTTTTACGCTGTCAAAATATGCCAAATTTTTGACGCTTTTGTGCCTGTTGATGCGTGGTGAGATGATTGGGATGAAAAAATGGACTCGGATGAAAATTTTGAGGGTGTACGAAATTTCGTGCGCGCGCCATTTACTGGTGTTTTCAGCCAAGAAGGTCAAAAAATGCGAAATTTTTTGCGCTGTCAAAAGATGCCAAATTTTCGATGCTTTCGTGCCTGTTGATGCATGGTGAGATGATTGGGACGAAAAAATGGACTCGGATGAAACTTTTCCGGGGGTGCGAAATTTCGCGCGCGCGCCTTTTACTGGTGTTTTCAGCCAAGAAGGTAAAAAAATGCGAAATTTTTTGCGCTGTCAAAAGATGCCAAATTTTCGACGCTTTCGTGCCTGTTGATGCATGGTGAGATGATTGGGACGAAAAAATGGACTTGGAATGAAATTTTCCGGCGGTGCGAAATTTCGCGCGCGCGCCTTTTACTGGTGTTTTCATCCAAGAAGGTCAAAAAATGCGAAATTTTTTGCGCTGTCAAAAGATGCCAAATTTTTGACGCTTTCGTGCCTGTTGATGCATGGTGAGATGATTGGGACGAAAAAATGGACCCGGAACGAAATTTTTTCGGGGGTGCGAAATTTCGCGCACGCGCCTTTTACTGGTGTTTTCAGCCAAGAAGGTCAAAAAATGCGAAATCTTTTACGCTGTCAAAAGATGCCAAATTTATGACGCTTTCGTGCCTGTTGATGCGTGATGAGATGATTGGGATGAAAAAATGGACTCGGATGAAAATTTTTAGGGTGTGCGAAATTTCGCGGCGCGCGCCTTTTACTGGTGTTTTCAGCCAAGAAAGTCAAAAAAATGCGAAATTTTTTACGCTGTCAAAATATGCCAAATTTTCGACGCTTTTGTGCCTGTTGATGCGTGGTGAGATGATTGGGATGAAAAATGGACTCGGATGAAAATTTTGAGGGTGTGCGAAATTTCGCGCGCGCGCCTTTTACTGGTGTTTTCAGCCAAGAAGGTCAAAAGACGCGAAATTTTTAGGGTGTGCGAAATTTCGCTCGCGCGCCTTTTACTGGTGTTTTCAGCCAAGAAGGTCAAAAAAACGCGAAATTTTTTACACTGTCAAAAGATGCCAAATTTTCGACGCTTTCATGCCTGTTGATGCATGGTGAGATGATTGGGACGAAAAAATGGACTCGGAACGAAATTTTTCGTGGGTGCGAAATTTCGCGCACGCGCCTTTTACTGGTGTTTTCAGCCAAGAAGGTCAAAAAATGTGAAATCTTTTTTACGCTGTCAAAGATGCCAAATTTTTGACGCTTTCGTGCCTGTTGATGCGTGGTGAGATGATTGGGATGAAAAAATGGACTCGGATGAAAATTTTTAGGGTGTGCGAAATTTCGCTGCGCGCGCCTTTTACTGGTGTTTTCAGCCAAGAAGGTCAAAAAAATGCGAAATTTTTTACGCTGTCAAAATATGCCAAATTTTCGACGCTTTTGTGCCTGTTGATGCGTGGTGAGATGATTGGGATGAAAAAATGGACTCGGATGAAAATTTTGAGGGTGTACGAAATTTCGTGCGCGCGCCATTTACTGGTGTTTTCAGCCAAGAAGGTCAAAAAATGCGAAATTTTTTGCGCTGTCAAAAGATGCCAAATTTTCGATGCTTTCGTGCCTGTTGATGCATGGTGAGATGATTGGGACGAAAAAATGGACTCGGATGAAACTTTTCCGGGGGTGCGAAATTTCGCGCGCGCGCCTTTTACTGGTGTTTTCAGCCAAGAAGGTCAAAAAATGCGAAATTTTTTGCGCTGTCAAAAGATGCCAAATTTTCGACGCTTTCGTGCCTGTTGATGCTTGGTGAGATGATTGGGACGAAAAAATGGACTCGGAACGAAATTTTCCGGGGGTGCGAAATTTCGCTGCGCGCGCCTTTTACTGATGTTTTCAGTCAAGAAGGTCAAAAAAACGCGAAATTTTTTACGCTGTCAAAAGGTGCCAAATTTTCGACGCTTTCGTGCCTGTTGATGCATGGTGAGATGATTGGGATGAAAAAATAGACTCGGATGAAACTTTTTCGGGGGTGCGAAATTTCGCGCGCGCGCCTTTTACTGGTGTTTTCAGCCAAGAAGGTCAAAAAATGCGAAATTTTTTGCGCTGTCAAAAGATGCCAAATTTTCGACGCTTTCGTGCCTGTTGATGCATGGTGAGATGATTGGGACGAAAAAATGGACTCGGAATGAAATTTTTTCGGGGGTGCGAAATTTCGCGCACGCGCCTTTTACTGGTGTTTTCAGCCAAGAAGGTAAAAAAATGCGAAATCTTTTACGCTGTCAAAGATGCCAAATTTTTGACGCTTTCGTGCCTGTTGATGCGTGGTGAGATGATTGGGATGAAAAAATGGACTCGGATGAAAATTTTTAGGGTGTGCGAAATTTCGCGCGCGCGCCTTTTACTGGTGTTTTCAGCCAAGAAGGTCAAAAAAATGCGAAATTTTTTACGCTGTCAAAATATGCCAAATTTTTGACGCTTTTGTGCCTGTTGATGCGTGGTGAGATGATTGGGATGAAAAAATGGACTCGGATGAAAATTTTGAGGGTGTACGAAATTTCGTGCGCGCGCCATTTACTGGTGTTTTCAGCCAAGAAGGTCAAAAAATGCGAAATTTTTTGCGCTGTCAAAAGATGCCAAATTTTCGATGCTTTCGTGCCTGTTGATGCATGGTGAGATGATTGGGACGAAAAAATGGACTCGGATGAAAGTTTTCCGGGGGTGCGAAATTTCGCGCGCGCGCCTTTTACTGGTGTTTTCAGCCAAGAAGGTCAAAAAATGCGAAATTTTTTGCGCTGTCAAAAGATGCCAAATTTTCGACGTTTTCGTGCCTGTTGATGCATGGTGAGATGATTGGGATGAAAAAATGGACTCGGAACGAAATTTTTTCGGGGGTGCGAAATTTCGCGCACGCGCCTTTTATTGGTGTTTTCAGCCAAGAAGGTCAAAAAATGCGAAATCTTTTACGCTGTCAAAGATGCCAAATTTTTGACGCTTTCGTGCCTGTTGATGCGTGGTGAGATGATTGGGATGAAAAAATGGACTCGGATGAAAATTTTTAGGGTGTGCGAAATTTCGCTGCGCGCGCCTTTTACTGGTGTTTTCAGCCAAGAAGGTCAAAAAAATGCGAAATTTTTTACGCTGTCAAAATATGCCAAATTTTCGACGCTTTTGTGCCTGTTGATGCGTGTGAGATGATTGGGATGAAAAAATGGACTCGGATGAAAATTTTGAGGGTGTACGAAATTTCGTGCGCGCGCCATTTACTGGTATTTTCAGCCAAGAAGGTCAAAAAATACGAAATTTTTTGCGCTGTCAAAAGATGCCAAATTTTCGATGCTTTCGTGCCTGTTGATGCATGGTGAGATGATTGGGACGAAAAAATGGACTCGGATGAAACTTTTCCGGGGGTGCGAAATTTCGCGCGCGCGCCTTTTACTGGTGTTTTCAGCCAAGAAGGTCAAAAAATGCGAAATTTTTTACGCTGTCAAAAGATGCCAAATTTTCGACGCTTTCTTGGCTCTTGATGCATGGTGAGATGATTGGGACGAAAAAATGGACTTGGAACGAAATTTTCCGGGGGTGCGAAATTTCGCGCGCGCGCCTTTTACTGGTATTTTCATCCAAGAAGGTAAAAAAATGCGAAATTTTTTGCGCTGTCAAAAGATGCCAAATTTTCGACGCTTTCGTGCCTGTTGATGCATGGTGAGATGATTGGGACGAAAAAATGGACTTGGAATGAAATTTTCCGGGGGTGCGAAATTTCGCGCGCGCGCCTTTTACTGGTGTTTTCAGCCAAGAAGGTCAAAAAATGCTAAATCTTTTACGCTGTCAAAGATGCCAAATTTTTGACGCTTTCGTGGCTGTTGATGCGTGGTGAGATGATTGGGATGAAAAAATGGACTCGGATGAAAATTTTTAGGGTGTGCGAAATTTCGCTGCGCGCGCCTTTTACTGGTGTTTTCAGCCAAGAAGGTAAAAAAATGCGAAATTTTTTACGCTGTCAAAATATGCCAAATTTTCGACGCTTTTGTGCCTGTTGATGCGTGGTGAGATGATTGGGATGAAAAAATAGACTCGGATGAAAATTTTGAGGGTGTACGAAATTTCGTGCGCGCGCCATTTACTGGTGTTTTCAGCCAAGAAGGTCAAAAAATGCGAAATTTTTTGCGCTGTCAAAAGATGCCAAATTTTCGATGCTTTCGTGCCTGTTGATGCATTGTGAGATGATTGGGACGAAAAAATGGACTCGGATGAAACTTTTCCGGGGGTGCGAAATTTCGCGCGCGCGCCTTTTACTGGTGTTTTCAGCCAAGAAGGTCAAAAAATGCGAAATTTTTTGCGCTGTCAAAAGATGCCAAATTTTCGGCGCTTTCGTGCCTGTTGATGCATGGTGAGATGATTGGGACGAAAAAATGGACTTGGAACGAAATTTTCCGGGGGTGCGAAATTTCGCGCGCGCGCCTTTTACTGGTGTTTTCATCCAAGAAGGTCAAAAAATGCGAAATTTTTTGCGCTGTCAAAAGATGCCAAATTTTTGACGCTTTCGTTCCTGTTGATGCATGGTGAGATGATTGGGACGAAAAAATGGACTCGGAACGAAATTTTTTCGGGGGTGCGAAATTTCGCGCACGCGCCTTTTACTGGTGTTTTCAGCCAAGAAGGTCAAAAAATGCGAAATCTTTTACGCTGTCAAAGATGCCAAATTTTTTACGCTTTCGTGCCTGTTGATGCGTGGTGAGATGATTGGGACGAAAAAATGGACTCGGATGAAAATTTTTAGGGTGTGCGAAATTTCGCGCGCGCGCCTTTTACTGGTGTTTTCAGCCAAGAAGGTCAAAAAAATGCGAAATTTTTTACGCTGTCAAAATATGACAAATTTTCGACGCTTTTGTGCCTGTTGATGCGTGGTGAGATGATTGGGATGAAAAAATGGACTCGGATGAAAATTTTGAGGATGTACGAAATTTCGTGCGCGCGCCATTTACTGGTGTTTTCAGCCAAGAAGGTCAAAAAATGTGAAATTTTTTGCGCTGTCAAAAGATGCCAAATTTTCGATGCTTTCGTGCCTGTTGATGCATGGTGAGATGATTGGGACGAAAAAATGGACTCGCATGAAACTTTTCCGAGGGTGCGAAATTTCGCGCGCGCGCCTTTTACTGGTGTTTTCAGCCAAGAAGGTCAAAAAATGCGAAATTTTTTGCGCTGTCAAAAGATGCCAATTTTCGACGCTTTCGTGCCTGTTGATGCATGGTGAGATGATTGGGACGAAAAAATGGACTTGGAACGAAATTTTCCGGGGGTGCGAAATTTCGCGCGCGCGCCTTTTACTGGTGTTTTCATCCAAGAAGGTCAAAAAATGCGAAATTTTTTGCGCTGTCAAAAGATGCAAATTTTTGACGCTTTCGTTCCTGTTGATGCATGGTGAGATGATTGGGACGAAAAAATGGACTCGGAACGAAATTTTTTCGGGGGTGCGAAATTTCGCGCACGCGCCTTTTACTGGTGTTTTCAGCCAAGAAGGTCAAAAAATGCGAAATCTTTTACGCTGTCAAAGATGCCAAATTTTTTACGCTTTCGTGCCTGTTGATGCGTGGTGAGATGATTGGGATGAAAAAATGGACTCGGATGAAAATTTTTAGGGTGTGCGAAATTTCGCGCGCGCGCCTTTTACTGGTGTTTTCAGCCAAGAAGGTCAAAAAAATGCGAAATTTTTTACGCTGTCAAAATATGCCAAATTTTCGACGCTTTTGTGCCTGTTGATGCGTGGTGAGATGATTGGGATGAAAAAATGGACTCGGATGAAAATTTTGAGGATGTACGAAATTTCGTGCGCGCGCCATTTACTGGTGTTTTTAGCCAAGAAGGTCAAAAAATGTGAAATTTTTTGCGCTGTCAAAAGATGCCAAATTTTCGATGCTTTCGTTCCTGTTGATGCATGGTGAGATGATTGGGACGAAAAAATGGACTCGCATGAAACTTTTCCGGGGGTGCGAAATTTCGCGCTGCGCGCCTTTTACTGGTGTTTTCAGCCAAGAAGGTCAAAAAATGCGAAATTTTTTGCGCTGTCAAAAGATGCCAAATTTTCGACGCTTTCGTGCCTGTTGATGCATGGTGAGATGATTGGGACGAAAAAATGGACTTGGAACGAAATTTTCCGGGGGTGCGAAATTTCGCGCGCGCGCCTTTTACTAGTGTTTTCATCCAAGAAGGTCAAAAAATGCGAAATTTTTTACGCTGTCAAAAGATGCCAAATTTTCGACGCTTTCATGCCTGTTGATGCATGGTGAGATGATTGGGACGAAAAAATGGACTCGGAACGAAATTTTTTCGGAGGTGCGAAATTTCGCGCACGCGCCTTTTACTAGTGTTTTCAGCCAAGAAGGTCAAAAAATGCGAAATCTTTTACGCTGTCAAAAGATGCCAAATTTTTGACGCTTTCGTGCCTGTTGATGCGTGGTGAGATGATTCGGATGAAAAAATGGACTCGGATGAAAATTTTTAGGGTGTGCGAAATTTCGCGCTCGCGCCTTTTACTGGTGTTTTCAGCCAAGAAGGTAAAAAAAATGCGAAATTTTTTACGCTGTCAAAATATGCCAAATTTTCGACGCTTTTGTGCCTGTTGATGTGTGGTGAGATGATTGGGATGAAAAAATAGACTCGGATGAAAATTTTGAGGGTGTACGAAATTTCGTGCGCGCGCCATTTACTGGTGTTTTCAGCCAAGAAGGTCAAAAAATGCGAAATTTTTTGCGCTGTCAAAAGATGCCAAATTTTCGATGCTTTCGTGCCTGTTGATGCATTGTGAGATGATTGGGACGAAAAAATGGACTCGGATGAAACTTTTCCGGGGTGCGAAATTTCGCGCGCGCGCCTTTTACTGGTGTTTTCAGCCAAGAAGGTCAAAAAATGCGAAATTTTTTGCGCTGTCAAAAGATGCCAAATTTTCGACGCTTTCGTGCCTGTTGATGCATGGTGAGATGATTGGGACGAAAAAATGGACTTGGAACGAAATTTTCCGGGGGTGCGAAATTTCGCGCGCGCGCCTTTTACTGGTGTTTTCATCCAAGAAGGTCAAAAAATGCGAATTTTTTACGCTGTCAAAAGATGCCAAATTTTCGACGCTTTCGTGCCTGTTGATGCATGGTGAGATGATTGGGACGAAAAAATGGACTCGGAACGAAATTTTTTCGGGGGTGCGAAATTTCGCCCACGCGCCTTTTACTGGTGTTTTCAGCCAAGAAAGTTAAAAAATGCGAAATCTTTTACGCTGTCAAAGATGCCAAATTTTTGACGCTTTCGTGCCTGTTGATGCGTGGTGAGATGATTGGGATGAAAAAATGGACTCGGATGAAAATTTTTAGGGTGTGCGAAATTTCGCGCTGCGCGCGCCTTTTACTGGTGTTTTCAGCCAAGAAGGTCAAAAAAATGCGAAATTTTTTACGCTGTCAAAATATGCCAAATTTTCGACGCTTTTGTGCCTGTTCATGCGTGGTGAGATGATTGGGATGAAAAAATGGCTCGGAACGAAATTTTTCGGGGGTGCGAAATTTCGCGCACGCGCCTTTTACTGGTGTTTTCAGCCAAGAAGGTCAAAAAATGCGAAATCTTTTACGCTATCAAAAGATGCCAAATTTATGACGCTTTCGTGCCTGTTGATGCGTGATGAGATGATTGGGATGAAAAAATGGACTCGGATGAAAATTTTTAGGGTGTGCGAAATTTCGCGCGCGCGCCTTTTACTGGTGTTTTCAGCCAAGAAGGTAAAAAAATGCGAAATTTTTTACGCTGTCAAAATATGCCAAATTTTCGACGCTTTTGTGCCTGTTGATGCGTGGTGAGATGATTGGGATGAAAAAATAGACTCGGATGAAAATTTTGAGGGTGTACGAAATTTCGTGCGCGCGCCATTTACTGGTGTTTTCAGCCAAGAAGGTCAAAAAATGCGAAATTTTTTGCGCTGTCAAAAGATGCCAAATTTTCGATGCTTTCGTGCCTGTTGATGCATTGTGAGATGATTGGGACGAAAAAATGGACTCGGATGAAACTTTTCCGGGGGTGCGAAATTTCGCGCGCGCGCCTTTTACTGGTGTTTTCAGCCAAGAAGGTCAAAAAATGCGAAATTTTTTGCGCTGTCAAAAGATGCCAAATTTTCGGCGCTTTCGTGCCTGTTGATGCATGGTGAGATGATTGGGACGAAAAAATGGACTTGGAACGAAATTTTCCGGGGGTGCGAAATTTCGCGCGCGCGCCTTTTACTGGTGTTTTCATCCAAGAAGGTCAAAAAATGCGAAATTTTTTGCGCTGTCAAAAGATGCCAAATTTTTGACGCTTTCGTTCCTGTTGATGCATGGTGAGATGATTGGGACGAAAAAATGGACTCGGAACGAAATTTTTTCGGGGGTGCGAAATTTCGCGCACGCGCCTTTTACTGGTGTTTTCAGCCAAGAAGGTCAAAAAATGCGAAATCTTTTACGCTGTCAAAGATGCCAAATTTTTGACGCTTTCGTGCCTGTTGATGCGTGGTGAGATGATTGGGACGAAAAAATGGACTCGGATGAAAATTTTTAGGGTGTGCGAAATTTCGCGCGCGCGCCTTTTACTGGTGTTTTCAGCCAAGAAGGTCAAAAAAATGCGAAATTTTTTACGCTGTCAAAATATGACAAATTTTCGACGCTTTTGTGCCTGTTGATGCGTGGTGAGATGATTGGGATGAAAAAATGGACTCGGATGAAAATTTTGAGGATGTACGAAATTTCGTGCGCGCGCCATTTACTGGTGTTTTCAGCCAAGAAGGTCAAAAAATGTGAAATTTTTTGCGCTGTCAAAAGATGCCAAATTTTCGATGCTTTCGTGCCTGTTGATGCATGGTGAGATGATTGGGACGAAAAAATGGACTCGCATGAAACTTTTCCGGGGGTGCGAAATTTCGCGCGCGCGCCTTTTACTGGTGTTTTCAGCCAAGAAGGTCAAAAAATGCGAAATTTTTTGCGCTGTCAAAAGATGCCAAATTTTCGACGCTTTCGTGCCTGTTGATGCATGGTGAGATGATTGGGACGAAAAAATGGACTTGGAACGAAATTTTCCGGGGGTGCGAAATTTCGCGCGCGCGCCTTTTACTGGTGTTTTCATCCAAGAAGGTCAAAAAATGCGAAATTTTTTGCGCTGTCAAAAGATGCCAAATTTTTGACGCTTTCATTCCTGTTGATGCATGGTGAGATGATTGGGACGAAAAAATGGACTCGGAACGAAATTTTTTCGGGGGTGCGAAATTTCGCGCACGCGCCTTTTACTGGTGTTTTCAGCCAAGAAGGTCAAAAAATGCGAAATCTTTTACGCTGTCAAAGATGCCAAATTTTTGACGCTTTCGTGCCTGTTGATGCGTGGTGAGATGATTGGGATGAAAAAATGGACTCGGATGAAAATTTTTAGGGTGTGCGAAATTTCGCGCGCGCGCCTTTTACTGGTGTTTTCAGCCAAGAAGCTCAAAAAAATGCGAAATTTTTTACGCTGTCAAAATATGCCAAATTTTCGACGCTTTTGTGCCTGTTGATGCGTGGTGAGATGATTGGGATGAAAAAATGGACTCGGATGAAAATTTTGAGGATGTACGAAATTTCGTGCGCGCGCCATTTACTGGTGTTTTCAGCCAAGAAGGTCAAAAAATGTGAAATTTTTTGCGCTGTCAAAAGATGCCAAATTTTCGATGCTTTCGTGCCTGTTGATGCATGGTGAGATGATTGGGACGAAAAAATCGACTCGCATGAAACTTTTCCGGGGGTGCGAAATTTCGCGCGCGCGCCTTTTACTGGTGTTTTCAGCCAAGAAGGTCAAAAAATGCGAAATTTTTTGCGCTGTCAAAAGATGCCAAATTTTCGACGCTTTCGTGCCTGTTGATGCATGGTGAGATGATTGGGACGAAAAAATGGACTTGGAACCAAATTTTCCGGGGGTGCGAAATTTCGCGCGCGCGCCTTTTACTGGTGTTTTCATCCAAGAAGGTCAAAAAATGCGAAATTTTTTGCGCTGTCAAAAGATGCCAAATTTTTGACGCTTTCGTGCCTGTTGATGCATGGTGAGATGATTGGGACGAAAAAATGGACTCGGAACGAAATTTTTTCGGAGGTGCGAAATTTCGCGCACGCGCCTTTTACTAGTGTTTTCAGCCAAGAAGGTCAAAAAATGCGAAATCTTTTACGCTGTCAAAAGATGCCAAATTTTTGACGCTTTCGTGCCTGTTGATGCGTGGTGAGATGATTCGGATGAAAAAATGGACTCGGATGAAAATTTTTAGGGTGTGCGAAATTTCGCGCTCGCGCCTTTTACTGGTGTTTTCAGCCAAGAAGGTAAAAAAAATGCGAAATTTTTTACGCTGTCAAAATATGCCAAATTTTCGACGCTTTTGTGCCTGTTGATGTGTGGTGAGATGATTGGGATGAAAAAATAGACTCGGATGAAAATTTTGAGGGTGTACGAAATTTCGTGCGCGCGCCATTTACTGGTGTTTTCAGCCAAGAAGGTCAAAAAATGCGAAATTTTTTGCGCTGTCAAAAGATGCCAAATTTTCGATGCTTTCGTGCCTGTTGATGCATTGTGAGATGATTGGGACGAAAAAATGGACTCGGATGAAACTTTTCCGGGGTGCGAAATTTCGCGCGCGCGCCTTTTACTGGTGTTTTCAGCCAAGAAGGTCAAAAAATGCGAAATTTTTTGCGCTGTCAAAAGATGCCAAATTTTCGACGCTTTCGTGCCTGTTGATGCATGGTGAGATGATTGGGACGAAAAAATGGACTTGGAACGAAATTTTCCGGGGGTGCGAAATTTCGCGCGCGCGCCTTTTACTGGTGTTTTCATCCAAGAAGGTCAAAAAATGCGAAATTTTTTACGCTGTCAAAAGATGCCAAATTTTCGACGCTTTCGTGCCTGTTGATGCATGGTGAGATGATTGGGACGAAAAAATGGACTCGGAACGAAATTTTTTCGGGGGTGCGAAATTTCGCCCACGCGCCTTTTACTGGTGTTTTCAGCCAAGAAAGTTAAAAAATGCGAAATCTTTTACGCTGTCAAAGATGCCAAATTTTTGACGCTTTCGTGCCTGTTGATGCGTGGTGAGATGATTGGGATGAAAAAATGGACTCGGATGAAAATTTTTAGGGTGTGCGAAATTTCGCGCGCGCGCCTTTTACTGGTGTTTTCAGCCAAGAAGGTCAAAAAAATGCGAAATTTTTTACGCTGTCAAAATATGCCAAATTTTCGACGCTTTTGTGCCTGTTCATGCGTGGTGAGATGATTGGGATGAAAAAATGGACTCGGAACGAAATTTTTCGGGGGTGCGAAATTTCGCGCACGCGCCTTTTACTGGTGTTTTCAGCCAAGAAGGTCAAAAAATGCGAAATCTTTTACGCTATCAAAAGATGCCAAATTTATGACGCTTTCGTGCCTATTGATGCGTGATGAGATGATTGGGATGAAAAAATGGACTCGGATGAAAATTTTTAGGGTGTGCGAAATTTCGCTGCGCGCGCCTTTTACTAGTGTTTTCAGCCAAGAAAGTCAAAAAAATGTGAAATTTTTTACGCTGTCAAAATATGCCAAATTTTCGACGCTTTTGTGCCTGTTGATGCGTGGTGAGATGATTGGGATGAAAAAATGGACTCGGATGAAAATTTTGAGGGTGTACGAAATTTCTTGCGCGCGCCATTTACTGGTGTTTTCAGCCAAGAAGGTCAAAAAATGTGAATTTTTTTGCGCTGTCAAAAGATGCCAAATTTTCGACGCTTTCGTGCCTGTTGATGCATGGTGAGATGATTGGGACAAAAAAATGGACTTGGAACGAAATTTTCCGGGGGTGCGAAATTTCGCGCGCGCGCCTTTTACTGGTGTTTTCAGCCAAGAAGGTCAAAAAATGCGAAATCTTTTACGTTGTCAAAAGATGCCAAATTTTTGACGCTTTCGTGCCTGTTGATGCGTGGTGAGATGATTGGGATGAAAAAATGGACTCGGATGAAAATTTTTAGGGTGTGCGAAATTTCGCGCGCGCGCCTTTTACTGGTGTTGTCAGCCAAGAAGGTCACAAAAATGCGAAATTTTTTACGTTGTCAAAATATGCCAAATTTTCGACGCTTTCGTGCCTGTTGATGCGTGGTGAGATGATTGGGATGAAAAAATGGACTCGGATGAAAATTTTGAGGGTGTGCGAAATTTTGCGCGTGCGCCTTTTACTGGTGTTTTCAGTCAAGAAGGTCAAAAAACGCGAAATTTTTTACGCTGTCAAAATATGCCAAATTTTTTACGCTTCCGTGCCTGTTGATGCGTGGTGAGATGATTGGGACGAAAAAATGGACTCGGATGAAAATTTTTAGGGTGTGCGAAATTTCGTGCGCGCGCCTTTTACTGGTGTTTTCAGCCAAGAAGGTAAAAAAAATGCGAAATTTTTTACGCTGTCAAAATATGCCAAATTTTCGACGCTTTTGTGCCTGTTGATGCGTGGTGAGATGATTGGGACGAAAAAATGGACTCGGAACGAAATTTTTCGGGGGTGCGACATTTCGCGCACGCGCCTTTTACTGGTGTTTTCAGCCAAGAAGGTCAAAAAATGCGAAATTTTTTACGCTGTCAAAAGATGCCAAATTTTCGACGCTTTCGTGCCTGTTGATGCTTGGTGAGAAGATTGTGACGAAAAAATGGACTCGGAACGAAATTTTCCGGGGGTGCGAAATTTCGCGCGCGCGCCTTTTACTGGTGTTTTCAGCCAAGAAGATCAAAAAACGCGAAATTTTTTACGCTGTCAAAAGATGCCAAATTTTTTACATTTTCGTGCATGTTGATGCATGGTGAGATAATTGGGACAAAAAAATGGACTCGGATGAAAATTTTTCGGGTGTGCGAAATTTCGCGCGCACGCCTTTTACTGGTGTTTTCAGCCAAGAAGGTCAAAAAACGCAAAATTTTTTACGCTGTCAAACGATGCCAAATTTTTGACGCTTTCGTGCCTGTTGATGCATGGTGAGATGATTGGGACGAAAAAATGGACTCGGATGAAAATTTTTCGGGTGTGAGAAATTTTGCGCGCGCGCCTTTTACTGGTGTTTTCAGCCAAGAAGGTCAAAAAACGCAAAATTTTTTGCGCTGTCAAAAGACGCCAAATTTTCGACGCTTTCGTGCCTGTTGATGCATGGTGAGATGATTGGGACGAAAAAATGGACTCGGAATGAAATTTTCTGGGGGTGCAAAATTTTGTGCGCGTGCCTTTTACTGGTGTTTTCAGCCAAGAAGGTCAAAAAATGCGAAATTTTTTACGCTGTCAAAAGATGCCAAATTTTCGACGCTTTCGTGCCTGTTGATGCGTGGTGAGATGATTGGGATGAAAAAATGGACTCGGATGAAAATTTTTAGGGTGTGCGAAATTTCGCGCGCGTGCCTTTTACTGGTGTTTTCAGCCAAGAAGGTCAAAAAACGCGAAATTTTTTCCGCTGTCAAAAGATTCCAAATTTTCGACGATTTTGTGCCTGTTGATGCATGGTGAGATGATTGGGATGAAAAAATACTCGAATGAAACTTTTCCGGGGGTGCGAAATTTCGTGCGCGCATCTTTTACAAGTGTTTTCAGCCAAGAAGGTCAAAAAATGCGAAATTTTTTGCGCTATCAAAAAATGCCATATTTTTGACGCTTTCTTGCCTGTTGATGCATGGTGAGATGATTGGGACGAAAAAATGGACTCGGAACGAAATTTTCCGGGGGTGCGAAATTTCACGCGCGCGCATTTTACTGGTGTTTTCATCCAAGAAGGTCAAAAAATACAAAATTTTTTACGCTGTCAAAAGATGCCAAATTTTCGACGCTTTCGTGCCTGTTGATGCATTGTGATATGATTGGGACGAAAAAATGGACTCGGATGAAAATTTTTCGGGTATGCGAAATTTGGGAGCGCACCTTTTACTGGTGTTTTCAGCCAAGAAGGTCAAAAAACGTGAAATTTTTTGCGTTGTCAAAAGATGCCAAATTTTCGACGATTTCGTGCCTGTTGATGCTTGGTGAGAAGATTGCGACGAAAAAATGGACTCGGAACGAAATTTTCCGGGGGTGCGAAGTTTCGCTGCGCGCGCCTTTTACTGGTGTTTTCAGCCAAGAAGGTCAAAAAATGCGAAATTTTTTACGCTGTCAAAAGATGCCAAATTTTCGACGCTTTCGTGCCTGTTGATGCGTGGTGAGATGATTGGGATGAAAAAATGGACTCGGATGAAAATTTTGAGGGTGTGCGAAATTTCGCGCGCGCGCCTTTTACTAGTGTTTTCAGCCAAGAAAGTAAAAAAAATGCGAAATTATTTACGTTGTCAAAAGATGGCAAATTTTCGACGCTTTCATGCATGTTGATGCATGGTGAGATGATTGGAACGAAAAAATAGACTCGGATGAAACTTTTTCGGGGGTGCGAAATTTCGCGTGCGCGCCTTTTACTGGTGTTTTCAGCCAAGAAGGTCAAAAAATGCGAAATTTTTTGCGCTGTCAAAATATGCCAAATTTTCGACGCTTTCGTGCCTGTTGATGCATGGTGAGATGATTGGGACAAAAAAATGGACTCGGAATGAAATTTTTCGGAGGTGCAAAATTTCGCGCATGCGCCTTTTACTGGTGTTTTCAGCCAAGAAGGTCAAAAAATGCGAAATTTTTTGCGCTGTCAAAAGATGCCAAATTTTCGATGCTTTCGTGCCTCTTGATGCATGGTGAGATGATTGGGACGAAAAAATGGACTCGGATGAAACTTTTCCGTGGGTGCGAAATTTCGCGCGCGCGCCTTTTACTGGTGTTTTCAGCCAAGAAGGTCAAAAAATGCGAAATTTTTTGCGCTGTCAAAAGATGCCAAATTTTTGACGCTTTCGTGCCTGTTGAAGCATGGTGAGATGATTGGGACGAAAAAATGGACTCGGAACGAAATTTTTCGGGGGTGCGAAATTTCGCGCACGCGCCTTTTACTGGTGTTTTCAGCCAAGAAGGTCAAAAAATGCGAAATCTTTTACGCTGTCAAAAGATGCCAAATTTATGACGCTTTCGTTCCTGTTGATGCGTGATGAGATGATTGGGACGAAAAAATGGACTCGGATGAAAATTTTTAGGGTGTGCGAAATTTCGCGCGCGCGCATTTTACTGGTGTTTTCAGCCAAGAAAGTCAAAAAAATGCGAATTTTTTTACACTGTCAAAAGATGCCAAATTTTTGACGCTTTCGTGCCTGTTGATGCGTGGTGAGATGATTGGGATGAAAAAATGGACTCGGAACGAAATTTTTTCGGGGGTGCGAAATTTCGCGCACGCGCCTTTTACTGGTGTTTTCAGCCAAGAAAGTTAAAAAATGCGAAATCTTTTACGCTGTCAAAGATGCCAAATTTTTGACGCTTTCGTGCCTGTTGATGCGTGGTGAGATGATTGGGATGAAAAAATGGACTCGGATGAAAATTTTTAGGGTGTGCGAAATTTCGCGCGCGCGCCTTTTACTGGTGTTTTCAGCCAAGAAGGTCAAAAAAATGCGAAATTTTTTACGCTGTCAAAATATGCCAAATTTTCGACGCTTTTGTGCCTGTTCATGCGTGGTGAGATGATTGGGATGAAAAAATGGACTCAGAACGAAATTTTTCGGGGGTGCGAAATTTCGCGCACGCGCCTTTTACTGGTGTTTTCAGCCAAGAAGGTCAAAAAATGCGAAATCTTTTACGCTATCAAAAGATGCCAAATTTATGACGCTTTCGTGCCTGTTGATGCGTGATGAGATGATTGGGATGAAAAAATGGACTCGGATGAAAATTTTTAGGGTGTGCGAAATTTCGCGCGCGCGCCTTTTACTAGTGTTTTCAGCCAAGAAAGTCAAAAAAATGCGAAATTTTTTACGCTGTCAAAATATGCCAAATTTTCGACGCTTTTGTGCCTGTTGATGCGTGGTGAGATGATTGGGATGAAAAAATGGACTCGGATGAAAATTTTGAGGGTGTACGAAATTTCGTGCGCGCGCCATTTACTGGTGTTTTCAGCCAAGAAGGTCAAAAAATGTGAAATTTTTTGCGCTGTCAAAAGATGCCAAATTTTCGACGCTTTTTGTGCCTGTTGATGCATGGTGAGATGATTGGGACGAAAAAATGGACTTGGAACGAAATTTTCCGGGGGTGCGAAATTTCGCTGCGCGCGCCTTTTACTGGTGTTTTCAGCCAAGAAGGTCAAAAAATGCGAAATCTTTTACGTTGTCAAAAGATGCCAAATTTTTGACGCTTTCGTGCCTGTTGATGCGTGGTGAGATGATTGGGATGAAAAAATGGACTCGGATGAAAATTTTTAGGGTGTGCGAAATTTCGCGCGCGCGCCTTTTACTGGTGTTGTCAGCCAAGAAGGTCACAAAAATGCGAAATTTTTTACGTTGTCAAAATATGCCAAATTTTCGACGCTTTCGTGCCTGTTGATGCGTGGTGAGATGATTGGGATGAAAAAATGGACTCGGATGAAAATTTTGAGGGTGTGCGAAATTTTGCGCGTGCGCCTTTTACTGGTGTTTTCAGCCAAGAAGGTCAAAAAACGCGAAATCTTTTACGCTGTCAAAAGATGCCAAATTTATGACGCTTTCGTTCCTGTTGATGCGTGATGAGATGATTGGGACGAAAAAATGGACTCGGATGAAAATTTTTAGGGTGTGCGAAATTTCGCGCGCGCGCATTTTACTGGTGTTTTCAGCCAAGAAAGTCAAAAAAATGCGAATTTTTTTACACTGTCAAAAGATGCCAAATTTTTGACGCTTTCGTGCCTGTTGATGCGTGGTGAGATGATTGGGATGAAAAAATGGACTCGGAACGAAATTTTTTCGGGGGTGCGAAATTTCGCGCACGCGCCTTTTACTGGTGTTTTCAGCCAAGAAAGTTAAAAAATGCGAAATCTTTTACGCTGTCAAAGATGCCAAATTTTTGACGCTTTCGTGCCTGTTGATGCGTGGTGAGATGATTGGGATGAAAAAATGGACTCGGATGAAAATTTTTAGGGTGTGCGAAATTTCGCGCGCGCGCCTTTTACTGGTGTTTTCAGCCAAGAAGGTCAAAAAAATGCGAAATTTTTTACGCTGTCAAAATATGCCAAATTTTCGACGCTTTTGTGCCTGTTCATGCGTGGTGAGATGATTGGGATGAAAAAATGGACTCAGAACGAAATTTTTCGGGGGTGCGAAATTTCGCGCACGCGCCTTTTACTGGTGTTTTCAGCCAAGAAGGTCAAAAAATGCGAAATCTTTTACGCTATCAAAAGATGCCAAATTTATGACGCTTTCGTGCCTGTTGATGCGTGATGAGATGATTGGGATGAAAAAATGGACTCGGATGAAAATTTTTAGGGTGTGCGAAATTTCGCTGCGCGCGCCTTTTACTAGTGTTTTCAGCCAAGAAAGTCAAAAAAATGCGAAATTTTTTACGCTGTCAAAATATGCCAAATTTTCGACGCTTTTGTGCCTGTTGATGCGTGGTGAGATGATTGGGATGAAAAAATGGACTCGGATGAAAATTTTGAGGGTGTACGAAATTTCGTGCGCGCGCCATTTACTGGTGTTTTCAGCCAAGAAGGTCAAAAAATGTGAAATTTTTTGCGCTGTCAAAAGATGCCAAATTTTCGACGCTTTTTGTGCCTGTTGATGCATGGTGAGATGATTGGGACGAAAAAATGGACTTGGAACGAAATTTTCCGGGGGTGCGAAATTTCGCGCGCGCGCCTTTTACTGGTGTTTTCAGCCAAGAAGGTCAAAAAATGCGAAATCTTTTACGTTGTCAAAAGATGCCAAATTTTTGACGCTTTCGTGCCTGTTGATGCGTGGTGAGATGATTGGGATGAAAAAATGGACTCGGATGAAAATTTTTAGGGTGTGCGAAATTTCGCGCGCGCGCCTTTTACTGGTGTTGTCAGCCAAGAAGGTCACAAAAATGCGAAATTTTTTACGTTGTCAAAATATGCCAAATTTTCGACGCTTTCGTGCCTGTTGATGCGTGGTGAGATGATTGGGATGAAAAAATGGACTCGGATGAAAATTTTGAGGGTGTGCGAAATTTTGCGCGTGCGCCTTTTACTGGTGTTTTCAGCCAAGAAGGTCAAAAAACGCGAAATTTTTTACGCTGTCAAAATATGCCAAATTTTTTACGCTTCCGTGCCTGTTGATGCGTGGTGAGATGATTGGGACGAAAAAATGGACTCGGATGAAAATTTTTAGGGTGTGCGAAATTTCGTGCGCGCGCCTTTTACTGGTGTTTTCAGCCAAGAAGGTAAAAAAAATGCGAAATTTTTTACGCTGTCAAAATATGCCAAATTTTCGACGCTTTTGTGCCTGTTGATGCGTGGTGAGATGATTGGGACGAAAAAATGGACTCGGAACGAAATTTTTCGGGGGTGCGAAATTTCGCGCACGCGCCTTTTACTGGTGTTTTCAGCCAAGAAGGTCAAAAAATGCGAAATTTTTTACGCTGTCAAAAGATGCCAAATTTTCGACGCTTTCGTGCCTGTTGATGCTTGGTGAGAAGATTTTGACGAAAAAATGGACTCGGAACGAAATTTTCCGGGGGTGCGAAATTTCGCCGCGCGCGCCTTTTACTGGTGTTTTCAGCCAAGAAGATCAAAAAACGCGAAATTTTTTACGCTGTCAAAAGATGCCAAATTTTTTACGTTTTCGTGCATGTTGATGCATGGTGAGATAATTGGGACAAAAAAATGGACTCGGATGAAAATTTTTCGGGTGTGCGAAATTTCGCGGGCACGCCTTTTACTGGTGTTTTCAGCCAAGAAGGTCAAAAAACGCAAAATTTTTTACGCTGTCAAACGATGCCAAATTTTTGACGCTTTCGTGCCTGTTGATGCATGGTGAGATGATTGGGACGAAAAAATGGACTCGGATGAAAATTTTTCGGGTGTGAGAAATTTTGCGCGCGCGCCTTTTACTGGTGTTTTCAGCCAAGAAGGTCAAAAAACGCAAAATTTTTTGCGCTGTCAAAAGACGCCAAATTTTCGACGCTTTCGTGCCTGTTGATGCATGGTGAGATGATTGGGACGAAAAAATGGACTCGGAATGAAATTTTCTGGGGGTGCAAAATTTTGTGCGCGCGCCTTTTACTGGTGTTTTCAGCCAAGAAGGTCAAAAAATGCGAAATTTTTTACGCTGTCAAAAGATGCCAAATTTTCGACGCTTTCGTGCCTGTTGATGCGTGGTGAGATGATTGGGATGAAAAAATGGACTCGGATGAAAATTTTGAGGGTGTGCGAAATTTCGCGCGCGCGCCTTTTACTAGTGTTTTCAGCCAAGAAGGTAAAAAAAATGCGAAATTATTTACGTTGTCAAAAGATGGCAAATTTTCGACGCTTTCATGCCTGTTGATGCATGGTGAGATGATTGGAACGAAAAAATAGACTCGGATGAAACTTTTTCGGGGGTCCAAAATTTTGCGTGCGCGCCTTTTACTGGTGTTTTCAGCCAAGAAGGTCAAAAAATGCGAAATTTTTTGCGCTGTCAAAATATGCCAAATTTTCGACGCTTTCGTGCCTGTTGATGCATGGTGAGATGATTGGGATGAAAAAATGGACTCGGATGAAAATTTTGAGGGTGTGCGAAATTTCGCGCGCGCGCCTTTTACTAGTGTTTTCAAACAAGAAGGTAAAAAAAATGCGAAATTATTTACGTTGTCAAAAGATGGCAAATTTTCGACGCTTTCATGCCTGTTGATGCATGGTGAGATGATTGGAACGAAAAAATAGACTCGGATGAAACTTTTTCGGGGGTCCAAAATTTCGCGCGCGTGCCTTTTACTGGTGTTTTCAGCCAAGAAGG
Source organism: Pontederia crassipes (assembly GCA_030549335.1). Classification (NCBI taxonomy): domain Eukaryota; kingdom Viridiplantae; phylum Streptophyta; class Magnoliopsida; order Commelinales; family Pontederiaceae; genus Pontederia; species Pontederia crassipes. Next base: position 8,161,089 of record JAUKPH010000020.1, on the reverse strand, counting down.
TCAAAAAACGCGAAATTTTTTCCGCTGTCAAAAGATTCCAAATTTTCGACGATTTTGTGCCTGTTGATGCATGGTGAGATGATTGGGATGAAAAAATACTCGAATGAAACTTTTCCGGGGGTGCGAAATTTCGTGCGCGCATCTTTTACAAGTGTTTTCAGCCAAGAAGGTCAAAAAATGCGAAAATTTTTGCGCTATCAAAAAATGCCAAATTTTTGACGCTTTCTTGCCTGTTGATGCATGGTGAGATGATTGGGACGAAAAAATGGACTCGGAATGAAATTTTCCGGGGGTGCGAAATTTCACGCGCGCGCATTTTACTGGTGTTTTCATCCAAGAAGGTCAAAAAATACAAAATTTTTTACGCTGCCAAAAGATGCCAAATTTCGATGCTTTCGTGCCTGTTGATGCATTGTGATATGATTGGGACGAAAAAATGGACTCAGATGAAAATTTTTCGGGTATGCGAAATTTGGGAGCGCACCTTTTACTGGTGTTTTCAGCCAAGAAGGTCAAAAAATGTGAAATTTTTTGCGTTGTCAAAAGATGCCAAATTTTCGACGATTTCGTGCCTGTTGATGCTTGGTGAGATGATTGCGACGAAAAAATGGACTCGGAACGAAATTTTCCGGGGGTGCGAAATTTCGCGCGCGCGCCTTTTACTGGTGTTTTCAGCCAAGAAGGTCAAAAAATACGAAATTTTTTACGCTGTCAAAAGATGCCAAATTTTCGACGCTTTCGTGCCTGTTGATGCGTGGTGAGATGATTGGGATGAAAAAATGGACTCGGATGAAAATTTTGAGGGTGTGCGAAATTTCGCGCGCGCGCCTTTTACTAGTGTTTTCAGCCAAGAAAGTAAAAAAAATGCGAAATTATTTACGTTGTCAAAAGATGGCAAATTTTCGACGCTTTCATGCCTGTTGATGCATGGTGAGATGATTGGAACGAAAAAATAGACTCGGATGAAACTTTTTCGGGGGTGCGAAATTTCGCGTGCGCGCCTTTTACTGGTGTTTTCAGCCAAGAAGGTCAAAAAATGCGAAATTTTTTGCGCTGTCAAAATATGCCAAATTTTCGACGCTTTCGTGCCTGTTGATGCATGGTGAGATGATTGGGACAAAAAAATGGACTCGGAATGAAATTTTTCGGGGGTGCGAAATTTCGCGCATGCGCCTTTTACTGGTGTTTTCAGCCAAGAAGGTCAAAAAATGCAAAATTTTTTGCGCTGTCAAAAGATGCCAAATTTTCGATGCTTTCGTGCCTCTTGATGCATGGTGAGATGATTGGGACGAAAAAATGGACTCGGATGAAACTTTTCCGTGGGTGCGAAATTTCGCGCGCGCGCCTTTTACTGGTGTTTTCAGCCAAGAAGGTCAAAAAATGCGAAATTTTTTGCGCTGTCAAAAGATGCCAAATTTTCGACGCTTTCGTCCCTGTTGAAGCATGGTGAGATGATTGGGACGAAAAAATGGACTCGGAACGAAATTTTTCGGGGGTGCGAAATTTCGCGCACGCGCCTTTTACTAGTGTTTTCAGCCAAGAAGGTCAAAAAATGCGAAATCTTTTACGCTGTCAAAAGATGCCAAATTTATGACGCTTTCGTGCCTGTTGATGCGTGATGAGATGATTGGGATGAAAAAATGGACTCGGATGAAAATTTTTAGGGTGTGCGAAATTTCGCGCGCGCGCATTTTACTGGTGTTTTCAGCCAAGAAAGTCAAAAAAATGCGAAATTTTTTACGCTGTCAAAAGATGCCAAATTTTTGACGCTTTCGTGCCTGTTGATGCGTGGTGAGATGATTGGGATGAAAAAATGGACTCGGATGAAAATTTTTAGGGTGTGCGAAATTTCGCGCGCGCGCCTTTTACTGGTGTTTTCAGCCAAGAAGGTCAAAAAAAGGCGAAATTTTTTATGCTGTCAAAATATGCCAAATTTTCGACGCTTTTGTGCCTGTTGATGCGTGGTGAGATGATTGGGATGAAAAAATGGACTCGGATGAAAATTTTCAGGGTGTATGAAATTTCGTGCGCGCGCCATTTACTGGTGTTTTCAGCCAAGAAGGTCAAAAAATGCGAAATTTTTTGCGCTGTCAAAAGATGCCAAATTTTCGACGCTTTCGTGCCTGTTGATGCATGGTGAGATGATTGGGACGAAAAAATGGACTCGGAATGAAATTTTTCGGGGGTGCGAAATTTCGCGCGCGCGCCTTTTACTGGTGTTTTCAGCCAAGAAGGTCAAAAAATGCGAAATTTTTTGCGCTGTCAAAAGATGCCAAATTTTCGATGCTTTCGTGCCTATTGATGCATGGTGAGATGATTGGGACGAAAAAATGGACTCGGATGAAACTTTTCCGGGGGTGCGAAATTTCGCGCGCGTGCCTTTTACTGGTGTTTTCAGCCAAGAAGGTCAAAAAATGCGAATTTTTTTGCGCTGTCAAAAGATGCCAAATTTTCGACGCTTTCTTGCCTGTTGATGCATGGTGAGATGATTGGGACGAAAAAATAGACTCGGAACAAAATTTTCTGGGGGTGCGAAATTTAGCGCGCACGCCTTTTACTGGTGTTTTCAGCCAAGAAGGTCAAAAAACGCAAAAATTTTTACGCTGTCAAAAGATGCCAAATTTTCGACGCTTTCTTGCCTGTTGATGCATGGTGAGATGATTGGGACGAAAAAATGGACTTGGAACGAAATTTTCCGGGGGTGCGAAATTTTGCGCGCGCGCCTTTTACTGGTGTTTTCAGCCAAGAAGGTCAAAAAACGCAAAATTTTTTGCGCTGTCAAAAGACGCCAAATTTTCGACGCTTTCGTGCCTGTTGATGCATGGTGAGATGATTGGGACGAAAAAATGGACTCGGAATGAAATTTTCTGGGGGTGCAAAATTTTGTGCGCGCGCCTTTTACTGGTGTTTTCAGCCAAGAAGGTCAAAAAACGCGAAATTTTTTCCGCTGTCAAAAGATTCCAAATTTTCGACGATTTTGTGCCTGTTGATGCATGGTGAGATGATTGGGAGGAAAAAATACTCGGATGAAACTTTTCAGGGGGTGCGAAATTTCGTGCGCGCATCTTTTACAAGTGTTTTCAGCCAAGAAGGTCAAAAAATGCGAAATTTTTTGCGCTGTCAAAAAATGCCAAATTTTTTACGCTTTCTTGCCTGTTGATGCATGGTGAGATGATTGGGACGAAAAAATGGACTCGGAACGAAATTTTCCGGGGGTGCGAAATTTCGCTCGCGCGCGCATTTTACTGGTGTTTTCAGCCAAGAAGGTCAAAAAATGCGAAATCTTCGACGCTTTCGTGTCTGTTGATGCATTGTGATATGATTGGGACGAAAAAATGGACTCGGAACGAAATTTTTTCGGGGGTGCGAAATTTCGCGCACGCGCCTTTTACTGGTGTTTTCAGCCAAGAAGGTCAAAAAATGCGAAATCTTTTACGCTGTCAAAAGATGCCAAATTTTTTACGCTTTCGTGCCTGTTGATGCGTGGTGAGATGATTGGGATGAAAAAATGGACTCGAATGAAACTTTTTAGGGTGTGCGAAATTTCGCGCGCGCGCCTTTTACTGGTGTTTTCAGCCAAGAAGGTCAAAAAATGCGAAATTTTTTACGCTGTCAAAAGATGCCAAATTTTCGACGCTTTCGTGCCTGTTGATGCGTGGTGAGATGATTGGGATGAAAAAATGGACTCGGATGAAAATTTTGAGGGTGTGCGAAATTTCGCGCGCGCGCCTTTTACTAGTGTTTTCAGCCAAGAAGGTAAAAAAAATGCGAAATTATTTACGTTGTCAAAAGATGGCAAATTTTCGACGCTTTCATGCCTGTTGATGCATGGTGAGATGATTGGAACGAAAAAATAGACTCGGATGAAACTTTTTCGGGGGTCCAAAATTTTGCGTGCGCGCCTTTTACTGGTGTTTTCAGCCAAGAAGGTCAAAAAATGCGAAATTTTTTGCGCTGTCAAAATATGCCAAATTTTCGACGCTTTCGTGCCTGTTGATGCATGGTGAGATGATTGGGACGAAAAAATGGACTCGGAATGAAATTTTTCGGGGGTGCGAAATTTCGCGCATGCGCCTTTTACTGGTGTTTTCAGCCAAGAAGGTCAAAAAATGTGAAATTTTTTGCGCTGTCAAAAGATGCCAAATTTTCGATGCTTTCGTGCCTGTTGATGCATGGTGAGATGATTGGGACGAAAAAATGGACTCGGATGAAACTTTTCCGAGGGTGCGAAATTTCGCGCGCGCGCCTTTTACCGGTGTTTTCAGCCAAGAAGGTCAAAAAATGCAAAATCTTTTACGCTGTCAAAAGATGCCAAATTTATGACGCTTTCGTGCCTGTTGATGCGTGATGAGATGATTGGGACGAAAAAATGGACTCGGATGAAAATTTCTAGGGTGTGCGAAATTTCGCGCGCGCGCATTTTACTGGTGTTTTCAGCCAAGAAAGTCAAAAAAATGCGAAATTTTTTACGCTATCAAAATATGCCAAATTTTTGACGCTTTTGTGCCTGTTGATGCATGGTGAGATGATTGGGACGAAAAAATGGACTCGGAACGAAATTTTCCGGTGGTGCGAAATTTCGCGCGCGCCCCTTTTACTCGTGTTTTCTGCCAAGAAGGTCAAAAAACGCGAAATTTTTTACGCTGTTAAAATATGCCAAATTTTCGACGCTTTCGTGCCTGTTGATGCTTCATGAGAAGATTGGGATGAAAAAATGGACTCGGATGACAATTTTTAGGGTATGCGAAATTTCGCGCGCGCGCCTTTTACTGGTGTTTTTAGCCAAGAAGGTCAAAAAATGCGAATTTTTTTACGCTGTCAAGAGATGCCAAATTTTTTACGCTTTCGTGCCTATTGATGCATGGTGAGATAATTGGGACAAAAAAATGGACTCGGATGAAAATTTTTCGGGTGTGAGAAATTTCGCGCGCGCGCCTTTTACTGGTGTTTTCAGCCAAGAAGGTCAAAAAACGCGAAATTTTTTACGCTATCAAAAGATGCCAAATTTTCGACGCTATCGTGCATGTTGATGCATGGTGAGATGATTGGGACGAAAAAATGGACTCGGATGCAAATTTTCTGGGGGTGCGAAATTTCGCGCGCGCGTCTTTTACTCGTGTTTTCAGCTAAGAAGGTGAAAAAATGCGAAATTTTTGACGCTGTCAAAAGATGCCAAATTTTTTACGCTTTAGTGCCTGTTGATGCATGGTGAGATGATTGGGACGAAAAAATGGACTCGGATGAAAATTTTCCGGAGGTGCGAAATTTTGCGCGCGCGCTTTTTACTCGTGTTTTCAGCCAACAAGGTCAAAAAATGCGAAATTTTTTACGCTGTCAAAAGATGCCAAATTTTCGACGCTTTCGTGCCTATTGATGCATGGTGAGATCATTGGGACGAAAAAAAGGACTCAGGCGCAAATTTTTCGGCGGTGCGAAATTTCGCGCGCGCGCCTTTTACTCGTGTTTTCAGCCAAGAAGGTCAAAAAACTCAAAATTTTTGACGCAGTCAAAAGATGCCAAATTTTTTATACCTTCGTGCCTGTTGATGAATAGTGAGATGATTGGGACGAAAAAAAAGGACTCAGGCGCAAATTTTTTGGGGGTGCAAAATTTCGCGCGCGCGCCTTTTACTCGTGTTTTCAGTCAAGAAGGTCAAAAAACGCTAAATTTTTTACGCTGTCAAAAGATGCCAAATTTTCGATGCTTTCGTGCCTGTTGATGCATGGTGAGATGATTGGGACGAAAAAATGGACTCGGATGCAAATTTTCCGGGGGTGCGAAATTTCGCGCGCGCGCATTTTACTCGTGTTTTCAGCCAAGAAGGTCAAAAAATGCCAAATTTTTTACGCTGTCAAAAGATGCCAAATTTTCGACACTTTCGTGTCTGTTGATGCATGGTGAGATGATTGGGACGAAAAAATGGACTCGGATGAAAATTTTCCGGAGGTGCGAAATTTCGCGCGCGCGCTTTTTACTCGTGTTTTCAGCCAAGAAGGTCAAAAAACGCGAAATTTTTTACGCTATCAAAAGATGCCAAATTTTCGACGCTATCGTGCCTGTCGATGCATGGTGAGATAATTGGGACGAAAAAATGGACTCGGATGAAAAATTTTCTGGGGGTGCGAAATTTCGCGCGCGCGCCTTTTACTCGTGTTTTCAGCCAAGAAGGTCAAAAAATGCGAAATTTTTGACGCTGTCAAAAGATGCCAATTTTTTTACGCTTTCATGCCTGTTGATGCATGGTGAAATGATTGGGACGAAAAAATGGACTCGGATGAAAATTTTCCGGAGGTGCGAAATTTCGCGCGCGCGCTTTTTACTCGTGTTTTCAGCCAAGAAGGTCAAAAAATGCAAAAAATTTTACGCTGTCAAAAGATGCCAAATTTTCGACGCTTTCGTGCCTATCGATGCATGGTGAGATCATTGGGATGAAAAAAAGGACTCAGGCGCAAATTTTCTAGGGGTGCGAAATTTCGCGCGCGCGCCTTTTACTCGTCTTTTCAGCCAAGAAGGTCAAAAAATGCGAAATTTTTGACGCTGTCAAAAGATGCCAAATATTTTACACTTTCGTGCCTGTTGATGAATGGTGAGATGATTGGGACGAAAAAAAGGACTCAGGCGCAAATTTTTCGGGGGTGCGAAATTTCGCGCGCGCGCCTTTTACTCGTGTTTTCAGTGAAGAAGGTCAAAAAACGCTAAATTTTTGACGCTGTCAAAAGATGCCAACTTTTCGATGCTTTCGTGCCTGTTGATGCATGGTGAGATGATTGGGACAAAAAAATGGACTCGGATGCAAATTTTCCGGGGGTGCGAAATTTCACGCGCGCGCCTTTTACTCGTGTTTTCAGTCAAGAAGGTCAAAAAATGCGAAATTTTTGACGCTGTCAAAAGATGCGAAATTTTCGACGCTTTCGTCCATGTTGATGCATGGTGAGATGATTGGGACGAAAAAATGGACTCGGATGCAAATTTTCCGGGGGTGCAAAATTTCGCGCGCGTGCTTTTTACTCGTGTTTTCAGCCAAGAAGGTCAAAAAACGCTAAATTTTTTACGCTATCAAAATATGCCAAATTTTCGACGCTATCGTGCCTGTTGATGCATGGTGAGATGATTGGGACGAAAAAATGGACTCGGATGAAAAATTTTCTGGGGGTGCGAAATTTCGCGCGCAGCGCCTTTTACTCGTGTTTTCAGCCAAGAAGGTCAAAAAACGCGAAATTTTTTACGCTGTCAAAAGATGCCAAATTTTCGACGCTTTCCTGCCAGTTGATGCATGGTGAGATGATTGGGACGAAAAAATGGACTCGGATGCAAATTTTCCGGGGGTTCGAAATTTCGCGCGCGCGCATTTTACTCGTGTTTTCAGCCAAGAAGGTCAAAAAATGCCAAATTTTTTACGCTGTCAAAAGATGCCAAATTTTCGACACTTTCGTGTCTGTTGATGCATGGTGAGATGATTGGGACGAAAAAATGGACTCGGATGAAAATTTTCCGGAGGTGCGAAATTTCGCGCGCGCGCTTTTTACTCGTGTTTTCAGCCAAGAAGGTCAAAAAACGCGAAATTTTTTACGCTATCAAAAGATGCCAAATTTTCGACGCTATCGTGCCTGTTGATGCATGGTGAGATAATTGGGACGAAAAAATGGACTCGGATGAAAAATTTTCTGGGGGTGCGAAATTTCGCGCGCGCGCGCCTTTTACTCGTGTTTTCAGCCAAGAAGGTCAAAAAATGCGAAATTTTTGACGCTGTCAAAAGATGCCAATTTTTTTACGCTTTCGTGCCTGTTGATGCATGGTGAAATTATGGGACGAAAAAATGGACTCGGATGAAAATTTTCCGGAGGTGCGAAATTTCGCGCGCGCGCTTTTTACTCGTGTTTTCAGCCAAGAAGGTCAAAAAATGCAAAAAATTTTACGCTGTCAAAAGATGCCAAATTTTCGACGCTTTCGTGCCTATCGATGCATGGTGAGATCATTGGGATGAAAAAAAGGACTCAGGCGCAAATTTTCTAGGGGTGCGAAATTTCGCGCGCGCGCCTTTTACTCGTCTTTTCAGCCAAGAAGGTCAAAAAATGCGAAATTTTTGACGCTGTCAAAAGATGCCAAATATTTTACACTTTCGTGCCTGTTGATGAATGGTGAGATGATTGGGACGAAAAAAAGGACTCAGGCGCAAATTTTTCGGGGGTGCGAAATTTCGCGCGCGCGCCTTTTACTCGTGTTTTCAGTGAAGAAGGTCAAAAAACGCTAAATTTTTGACGCTGTCAAAAGATGCCAAATTTTCGATGCTTTCGTGCCTGTTGATGCATGGTGAGATGATTGGGACAAAAAAATGGACTCGGATGCAAATTTTCCGGGGGTGCGAAATTTCACGCGCGCGCCTTTTACTCGTGTTTTCAGTCAAGAAGGTCAAAAAATGCGAAATTTTTGACGCTGTCAAAAGATGCGAAATTTTCGACGCTTTCGTGCATGTTGATGCATGGTGAGATGATTGGGACGAAAAAATGGACTCGGATGCAAATTTTCCGGGGGTGCAAAATTTCGCGCGCGTGCTTTTTACTCGTGTTTTCAGCCAAGAAGGTCAAAAAACGCTAAATTTTTTACGCTATCAAAATATGCCAAATTTTCGACGCTATCGTGCCTGTTGATGCATGGTGAGATGATTGGGACGAAAAAATGGACTCGGATGAAAAATTTTCTGGGGGTGCGAAATTTCGCGCGCGCGCCTTTTACTCGTGTTTTCAGCCAAGAAGGTCAAAAAACGCGAAATTTTTTACGCTGTCAAAAGATGCCAAATTTTCGACGCTTTCCTGCCAGTTGATGCATGGTGAGATGATTGGGACGAAAAAATGGACTCGGATGCAAATTTTCCGGGGGTTCGAAATTTCGCGCGCGCGCATTTTACTCGTGTTTTCAGCCAAGAAGGTCAAAAAATGCCAAATTTTTTACGCTGTCAAAAGATGCCAAATTTTCGACACTTTCGTGTCTGTTGATGCATGGTGAGATGATTGGGACGAAAAAATGGACTCGGATGAAAATTTTCCGGAGGTGCGAAATTTCGCGCGCGCGCTTTTTACTCGTGTTTTCAGCCAAGAAGGTCAAAAAACGCGAAATTTTTTACGCTATCAAAAGATGCCAAATTTTCGACGCTATCGTGCCTGTTGATGCATGGTGAGATAATTGGGACGAAAAAATGGACTCGGATGAAAAATTTTCTGGGGGTGCGAAATTTCGCGCGCGCGCCTTTTACTCGTGTTTTCAGCCAAGAAGGTCAAAAAATGCGAAATTTTTGACGCTGTCAAAAGATGCCAATTTTTTTACGCTTTCGTGCCTGTTGATGCATGGTGAAATGATTGGGACAAAAAAATGGACTCGGATGAAAATTTTCCGGAGGTGCGAAATTTCGCGCGCGCGCTTTTTACTCGTGTTTTCAGCCAAGAAGGTCAAAAAATGCAAAAAATTTTACGCTGTCAAAAGATGCCAAATTTTCGACGCTTTCGTGCCTATCGATGCATGGTGAGATCATTGGGATGAAAAAAAGGACTCAGGCGCAAATTTTCTAGGGGTGCGAAATTTCGCGCGCTGCGGCCTTTTACTCGTCTTTTCAGCCAAGAAGGTCAAAAAATGCGAAATTTTTGACGCTGTCAAAAGATGCCAAATATTTTACACTTTCGTGCCTGTTGATGAATGGTGAGATGATTGGGACGAAAAAAAGGACTCAGGCGCAAATTTTTCGGGGGTGCGAAATTTCGCGCGCGCGCCTTTTACTCGTGTTTTCAGTGAAGAAGGTCAAAAAACGCTAAATTTTTGACGCTGTCAAAAGATGCCAAATTTTCGATGCTTTCGTGCCTGTTGATGCATGGTGAGATGATTGGGACAAAAAAATGGACTCGGATGCAAATTTTCCGGGGGTGCGAAATTTCGCGCGCGCGCCTTTTACTCGTGTTTTCAGTCAAGAAGGTCAAAAAATGCGAAATTTTTGACGCTGTCAAAAGATGCCAAATTTTCGACGCTTTCGTGCATGTTGATGCATGGTGAGATGATTGGGACGAAAAAATGGACTCGGATGCAAATTTTCCGGGGGTGCAAAATTTCGCGCACGTGCTTTTTACTCGTGTTTTCAGCCAAGAAGGTTAAAAAACGCTAAATTTTTTACGCTATCAAAATATGCCAAATTTTCGACGCTATCGTGCCTGTTGATGCATGGTGAGATGATTGGGACGAAAAAATGGACTCGGATGAAAAATTTTCTGGGGGTGCGAAATTTCGCGCGCGCGCCTTTTACTCGTGTTTTCAGCCAAGAAGGTCAAAAAACGCGAAATTTTTGACGCTGTCAAAAGATGCCAAATTTTCGACGCTTTCCTGCCTGTTGATGCATGGTGAGATGAGTGGGACGAAAAAATGGACTCGGATGAAAATTTTCCGGGGGTGCGAAATTTCGCGCGCGCGCCTTTTACTCGTGTTTTCAGCCAAGAAGGTCAAAAAATGCGAAATTTTTGACACTGTCAAAAGATGCCAAATTTTCGACGCTTTCGTGCCTGTTGATGCATGGTGAGATGATTGGGACGAAAAAATGGACTCGGATGCAAATTTTCTGGGGTTGCAAAATTTCGCGCGCGCCTTTTACTCGTGTTTTCAGTCAAGAAGGTCAAAAAATGCCAAATTTTTTACGCTGTCAAAAGATGCTAAAATTTCGACACTTTTGTGCCTGTTGATGCATGATGAGATGATTGGGACGAAAAAATGGACTCGGATGAAAATTTTCCGGGGGTGCGAAATTTCGCGCACGCGCTTTTTACTCGTGTTTTCAGCCAAGAAGGTCAAAAAACGCGAAATTTTTGACGCTGTCAAAAGATTCCAAATTTTCAACACTTTCGTGCCTGTTGATGCTTGGTGAGATGATTGGGACGAAAAAATGGACTCGGATGCAATTTTTTTGGGGGTGCGAAATTTCGCGCGCGCGCCTTTTTCTCGTGTTTTCAGCCAAGAAGGTCGAAAAACGCGAAATTTTTTACGCTGTCAAAAGATGCCAAATTTTCGACGCTTTCGTGCCTGTTGATGCATGGTGAGATGATTGGGACGAAAAAATGGACTCGGATGCAAATTTTCGGGGGGTGCGAAATTTCGCGCGCGCGCCTTTTACTCGTGTTTTCAGTCAAGAAGGTCAAAAAATGCGAAATTTTTGACGCTGTCAAAAGATGCCAAATTTTCGACGCTTTCGTGCATGTTGATGCATGGTGAGATGATTGGGACGAAAAAATGGACTCGGATGCAAATTTTCCGGGGGTGCAAAATTTCGTGCGCGTGCTTTTTACTCGTGTTTTCAGCCAAGAAGGTAAAAAAACGCTAATTTTTTTACGCTGTCAAAATATGCCAAATTTTCGACGCTATCGTGCCTGTTGATGCATGGTGAGATGATTGGGACGAAAAAATGGACTCGGATGCAAATTTTCCGGGGGTGCGAAATTTCGCCCGCGCGCCTTTTACTCGTGTTTTCAGTCAAGAAGGTCAAAAAATGCGAAATTTTTGACGCTGTCAAAAGATGCCAAATTTTCGACGCTTTCGTGCATGTTGATGCATGGTGAGATGATTGGGACGAAAAAATGGACTCGGATGCAAATTTTCCGGGGGTGCGAAATTTCGCACGCGTGCCTTTTACTCGTGTTTTCAGCCAAGAAGGTAAAAAAATGCGAAATTTTTTACGCTGTCAAAAGATGCCAAAATTTCGATGCTTTCGTGCCTGTTAATGCATGGTGAGATGATTGGGACGAAAAAATGGACTCGGATGAAAATTTTCCGGGGGTGCAAAATTTCGCGCGCGCGCTTTTTACTCGTGTTTTCAGCCAAGAAGGTCAAAAAACGCGAAATTTTTTACGCTGTCAAAAGATGCCAAATTTTCGATGCTTTCGTGCCTGTTAATACATGGTGAGATGATTGGGACGAAAAAATGGACTCGGATGAAAATTTTCCGGGGGTGCAAAATTTCGCGCGCGCGCTTTTTACTCGTGTTTTCAGCCAAGAAGGTCAAAATACGCGAAATATTTGACGCTGTCAAAAGATGCCAAATTTTCGACGCTTTCCTGCCTGTTGATGCATGGTGAGATGAGTGGGACGAAAAAATGGACTCGGATGAAAATTTTCCGGGGGTGCGAAATTTCGCGCGCGCGCTTTTTACTCGTGTTTTCAGCCAAGAAGGTCAAAAAATGCGAAATTTTTTACGCTATCAAAAGATGCCAAATTTTCGACGCTATCGTGCCTGTTGATGCATGGTGAGATGATTGGGACGAAAAAATGGACTCGGATGCAAATTTTCTGGGGGTGCGAAATTTCGCGCGCGCGCCTTTTACTCGTGTTTTCAGTCAAGAAGGTCAAAAAATGCCAAATTTTTTACGCTGTCAAAAGATGCTAAATTTTCGATGCTTTTGTGCCTGTTGATGCATGGTGAGATGATTGGGACGAAAAAATGGACTCGGATGAAAATTTTCCGGGGGTGCGAAATTTCGCACGCGTGCCTTTTACTCGTGTTTTCAGCCAAGAAGGTAAAAAAACGCAAAATTTTTTACGCTGTCAAAAGATGCCAAATTTTCAACACTTTCGTGCCTGTTAATGCATGGTGAGATGATTGGGACGAAAAAAAGGACTCAGACGCAAATTTTTCGGGGGTGCGAAATTTCGCGCGCGCGCCTTTTACTCGTGTTTTCAGTCAAGAAGGTCAAAAAACGCTAAATTTTTGACGCTGTCAAAAGATGCCAAATATGCTTTCGTGTCTGTTGATGCATGGTGAGATGATTGGGACGAAAAAATGGACTCGGATGCAAATTTTCCGGGGGTGCGAAATTTCGCGCGCGCGCCTTTTACTCGTGTTTTCAGTCAAGAAGGTCAAAAAATGCGAAATTTTTGACGCTGTCAAAAGATGCCAAATTTTCGACGCTTTCGTGCATGTTGATGCATGGTGAGATGATTGGGACGAAAAAATGGACTCGGATGCAAATTTTCCGGGGGTGCGAAATTTCGCACGCGTGCCTTTTACTCGTGTTTTCAGCCAAGAAGGTAAAAAAACGCGAAATTTTTTACGCTGTCAAAAGATGCCAAATTTTCGATGCTTTCGTGCCTGTTAATGCATGGTGAGATGATTGGGACGAAAATATGGACTCGGATGAAAATTTTCCGGGGGTGCAAAATTTCGCGCGCGCGCTTTTTACTCGTGTTTTCAGCCAAGAAGGTCAAAAAACGCGAAATTTTTTACGCTCTCAAAAGATGCCAAATTTTCGACGCTTTCCTGCCTGTTGATGCATGGTGAGATGAGTGGGACGAAAAAATGGACTCGGATGAAAATTTTCCGGGGGTGCGAAATTTCGCGCGCGCGCTTTTTACTCGTGTTTTCAGCCAAGAAGGTCAAAAAATGCGAAATTTTTTACGCTATCAAAAGATGCCAAATTTTCGACGCTATCGTGCCTGTTGATGCATGGTGAGATGATTGGGACGAAAAAATGGACTCGGATGCAAATTTTCTGGGGGTGCGAAATTTCGCGCGCGCGCCTTTTACTCGTGTTTTCAGTCAAGAAGGTCAAAAAATGCCAAATTTTTTACGCTGTCAAAAGATGCTAAATTTTCGATGCTTTTGTGCCTGTTGATGCATGATGAGATGATTGGGACAAAAAAATGGACTCGGATGAAAATTTTCCGGGGGTGCAAAATTTCGCGCACGCGCTTTTTACTCGTGTTTTCAGCCAAGAAGGTCAAAAAACGCGAAATTTTTGACGCTGTCAAAAGATTCCAAATTTTCAACACTTTCGTGCCTGTTGATGCTTGGTGAGATGATTGGGACGAAAAAATGGACTCGGATGCAATTTTTTTGGGGGTGCGAAATTTCGCGCGCGCGCCTTTTACTCGTGTTTTCAGCCAAGAAGGTCGAAAAATGCGAAATTTTTTACGTTGTCAAAAGATGCCAAATTTTCGACGCTTTCGTGCCTGTTGATGCATGGTGAGATGATTGGGACGAAAAAATGGACTCGGATGCAAATTTTCCGGGGGTGCGAAATTTCGCGCGCGCCTTTTACTCGTGTTTTCAGTCAAGAAGGTCAAAAAATGCGAAATTTTTGACGCTGTCAAAAGATGCCAAATTTTCGACGCTTTCGTGCATGTTGATGCATGGTGAGATGATTGGGACGAAAAAATGGACTCGGATGCAAATTTTCCGGGGGTGCGAAATTTCGCACGCGTGCATTTTACTCGTGTTTTCAGCCAAGAAGGTAAAAAAACGCGAAATTTTTTACGCTGTCAAAAGATGCCAAATTTTCGATGCTTTCGTGCATGTTAATGCATGGTGAGATGATTGGGACGAAAATATGGACTCGGATGAAAATTTTCCGGGGGTGCAAAATTTCGCGCGCGCGCTTTTTACTCGTGTTTTCAGCCAAGAAGGTCAAAAAACGCGAAATTTTTGACGCTGTCAAAAGATGCCAAATTTTCGATGCTTTCCTGCCTGTTGATGCATGGTGAGATGAGTGGGACGAAAAAATGGACTCGGATGAAAATTTTCCGGGGGTGCGAAATTTCTCGCGCGCGCTTTTTACTCGTGTTTTCAGCCAAGAAGGTCAAAAAATGCGAAATTTTTTACGCTATCAAAAGATGCCAAATTTTCGACGCTATCGTGCCTGTTGATGCATGGTGAGATGATTGGGACGAAAAAATGGACTCGGATGCAAATTTTCTGGGGGTGCAAAATTTCGCGCGCGCGCCTTTTACTCGTGTTTTCAGCCAAGAAGGTCAAAAAACGTGAAATTTTTTACGCTGTCAAAAGATGCCAAATTTTCGACGCTTTCGTGCCTGTTGATGCATGGTGAGATGATAGGGACGAAAAAATGGACTCGGATGCAAATTTTCTGGGGTTGCAAAATTTCGCGCGCGCCTTTTACTCGTGTTTTCAGTCAAGAAGGTCAAAAAATGCCAAATTTTTTACGCTGTCAAAAGATGCTAAATTTTCGATGCTTTTGTGCCTGTTGATGCATGATGAGATGATTGGGACGAAAAAATGGACTCGGATGAAAATTTTCCGGGGGTGCAGAATTTCGCGCACGCGCTTTTTACTCGTGTTTTCAGCCAAGAAGGTCAAAAAACGTGAAATTTTTGACGCTGTCAAAAGATTCCAAATTTTCAACACTTTCGTGCCTGTTGATGCTTGGTGAGATAATTGGGACGAAAAATGGACTCGGATGCAATTTTTTTGGGGGTGCGAAATTTCGCGCGCGCGCCTTTTACTCGTGTTTTCAGCCAAGAAGGTCGAAAAATGCAAAATTTTTTACGCTGTCAAAAGATGCCAAATTTTCGACGCTTTCGTGCCTGTTGATGCATGGTGAGATGATTGGGACGAAAAAATGGACTCGGATGCAAATTTTCCGGGGGTGCGAAATTTCGCCCGCGCGCCTTTTACTCGTGTTTTCAGTCAAGAAGGTCAAAAAATGCGAAATTTTTGACGCTGTCAAAAGATGCCAAATTTTCAACGCTTTCGTGCATGTTGATGCATGGTGAGATGATTGGGACGAAAAAATGGACTCGGATGCAAATTTTCCGGGGGTGCGAAATTTCGCACACGTGCCTTTTACTCGTGTTTTCAGCCAAGAAGGTAAAAAAACGCGAAATTTTTTACGCTGTCAAAAGATGCCAAAATTTCGATGCTTTCGTGCCTGTTAATGCATGGTGAGATGATTGGGACGAAAAAATGGACTCGGATGAAAATTTTCCGGGGGTGCAAAATTTCGCGCGCGCGCTTTTTACTCGTGTTTTCAGCCAAGAAGGTCAAAAAACGCGAAATTTTTTACGCTGTCAAAAGATGCCAAATTTTCGATGCTTTCGTGCCTGTTAATGCATGGTGAGATGATTGGGACGAAAAAATGGACTCGGATGAAAATTTTCCGGGGGTGCAAAATTTCGCGCGCGCGCTTTTTACTCGTGTTTTCAGCCAAGAAGGTCAAAAAACGCGAAATATTTGACGCTGTCAAAAGATGCCAAATTTTCGACGCTTTCCTGCCTGTTGATGCATGGTGAGATGAGTGGGACGAAAAAATGGACTCGGATGAAAATTTTCCGGGGGTGCGAAATTTCGCGCGCGCGCTTTTTACTCGTGTTTTCAGCCAAGAAGGTCAAAAAATGCGAAATTTTTTACGCTATCAAAAGATGCCAAATTTTCGACGCTATCGTGCCTGTTGATGCATGGTGAGATGATTGGGACGAAAAAATGGACTCGGATGCAAATTTTCTGGGGGTGCGAAATTTCGCGCGCGCGCCTTTTACTCGTGTTTTCAGTCAAGAAGGTCAAAAAATGCCAAATTTTTTACGCTGTCAAAAGATGCTAAATTTTCGATGCTTTTGTGCCTGTTGATGCATGATGAGATGATTGGGACGAAAAAATGGACTCGGATGAAAATTTTCCGGAGGTGCGAAATTTTGCGCGCGCGCTTTTTACTCGTGTTTTCAGCCAAGAAGGTAAAAAAACGCGAAATTTTTTACGCTGTCAAAAGATGCCAAATTTTCGATGCTTTCGTGCCTGTTAATGCATGGTGAGATGATTGGGACGAAAAAATGGACTCGGATGAAAATTTTCCGGGGGTGCAAAATTTCGCGCGCGCGCTTTTTACTCGTGTTTTCAGCCAAGAAGGTCAAAAAACGCGAAATATTTGACGCTGTCAAAAGATGCCAAATTTTCGACGCTTTCCTGCCTGTTGATGCATGGTGAGATGAGTGGGACGAAAAAATGGACTCGGATGAAAATTTTCCGGGGGTGCGAAATTTCTCGCGCGCGCTTTTTACTCGTGTTTTCAGCCAAGAAGGTCAAAAAATGCGAAATTTTTTACGCTATCAAAAGATGCCAAATTTTCGACGCTATCGTGCCTGTTGATGCATGGTGAGATGATTGGGACGAAAAAATGGACTCGGATGCAAATTTTCTGGGGGTGCAAAATTTCGCGCGCGCGCCTTTTACTCGTGTTTTCAGCCAAGAAGGTCAAAAAACGTGAAATTTTTGACGCTGTCAAAAGATGCCAAATTTTCGACGCTTTCGTGCCTGTTGATGCATGGTGAGATGATAGGGACGAAAAAATGGACTCGGATGCAAATTTTCTGGGGTTGCAAAATTTCGCGCGCGCCTTTTACTCGTGTTTTCAGCCAAGAAGGTCAAAAAACGCGAAATTTTTGACGCTGTCAAAAGATGCCAAATTTTCGATGCTTTCCTGCCTGTTGATGCATGGTGAGATGAGTGGGACGAAAAAATGGACTCGGATGAAAATTTTCCGGGGGTGCGAAATTTCGCGCACGCGCTTTTTACTCGTGTTTTCAGCCAAGAAGGTCAAAAAATGTGAAATTTTTGACGTTGTCAAAAGATTCCAAATTTTCAACACTTTCGTGCCTGTTGATGCTTGGTGAGATGATTGGGACGAAAAAATGGACTCGGATGCAATTTTTTTGGGGGTGCGAAATTTCGCGCGCGCGCCTTTTACTCGTGTTTTCAGCCAAGAAGGTCGAAAAACGCGAAATTTTTTACGCTGTCAAAAGATGCCAAATTTTCGACGCTTTCATGCCTGTTGATGCATGGTGAGATGATTGGGACGAAAAAATGGACTCGGATGCAAATTTTCCGGGGGTGCGAAATTTCGCGCGCGCGCGCCTTTTACTCGTGTTTTCAGTCAAGAAGGTAAAAAAATGCGAAATTTTTTACGCTGTCAAAAGATGCCAAATTTTCGACGCTTTCGTGCATGTTGATGCATGGTGAGATGATTGGGACGAAAAAATGGACTCGGATGCAAATTTTCCGGGGGTGCGAAATTTCGCACGCGTGCCTTTTACTCGTGTTTTCAGCCAAGAAGGTAAAAAAACGCAAAATTTTTTACGCTGTCAAAAGATGCCAAAATTTCGATGCTTTCGTGCCTGTTAATGCATGGTGAGATGATTGGGACGAAAAAATGGACTCGGATGAAAATTTTCCGGGGGTGCAAAATTTCGCGCGCGCGCTTTTTACTCGTGTTTGCAGCCAAGAAGGTCAAAAAACGCGAAATTTTTGACGCTGTCAAAAGATGCCAAATTTTCGACGCTTTCCTGCCTGTTGATGCATGGTGAGATGAGTGGGACGAAAAAATGGACTCGGATGAAAATTTTCCGGGGGTGCGAAATTTCGCGCGCGCGCTTTTTACTCGTATTTTCAGCCAAGAAGGTCAAAAAACGCGAAATTTTTTACGCTATCAAAAGATGCCAAATTTTCGACGCTATCGTGCATGTTGATGTATGGTGAGATGATTGGGACGAAAAAATGGACTCGGATGCAAATTTTCTGGGGGTGCGAAATTTCGCGCGCGCGCCTTTTACTCGTGTTTTCAGCCAAGAAGGTGAAAAAATGCGAAATTTTTTACGCTGTCAAAAGATGCCAAATTTTTTACGCTTTAGTGCCTGTTGATGCATGGTGAGATGATTGGGACGAAAAAATGGACTCGGATGAAAATTTTCCGGAGGTGCGAAATTTTGCGCGCGCGCTTTTTACTCGTGTTTTCAGCCAAGAAGGTCAAAAAAAGCGAAATTTTTTACGCTGTCAAAAGATGCCAAATATTCGACGCTTTCGTGCCTATTGATGCATGGTGAGATCATTGGGACGAAAAAAAGGACTCAGGCGCAAATTTTTCTGCGATGCGAAATTTCGCGCGCGTGCCTTTTACTCGTGTTTTCAGCCAAGAAGGTCAAAAAACTCGAAATTTTTGACGCAGTCAAAAGATGCCAAATTTTTGATACCTTCGTGCCTGTTGATGAATGGTGAGATGATTGGGACGAAATAAAAGGACTCAGGCGCAAATTTTTCGGGGGTGCAAAATTTTGCGCGCGCACCTTTTACTCGTGTTTTCAGTCAAGAAAGTCAAAAAACGCTAAATTTTTGACGCTGTCAAAAGATGCAAAATTTTCGATGCTTTTCGTGCCTGTTGATGCATGGTGAGATGATTGAGACGAAAAAATGGACTCGGATGCAAATTTTCCGGGGGTGCGAAATTTCGCGCGCGCGCCTTTTACTCGTGTTTTCAGCCAAGAAGGTCAAAAAATGCCAAATTTTTTACGCTGTCAAAAGATGCCAAATTTTCGACGCTTTCGTGCCTGTTGATGCATGGTGAGATGATTGGGACAAAAAAATGGACTCGGATGAAAATTTTCCGGAGGTGCGAAATTTCGCGCGCGCGCTTTTTACTCGTGTTTTCAGCCAAGAAGGTCAAAAAACGCGAAATTTTTTACGCTATCAAAAGATGCCAAATTTTCGACGCTATCGTGCCTGTTGATGCATGGTGAGATGATTGGGACGAAAAAATGGACTCGGATGAAAATTTTCCGGAGGTGCGAAATTTCGCGCGCGCGCTTTTTACTCGTGTTTTCAGCCAAGAAGGTCAAAAAACGCGAAATTTTTTATGCTGTCAAAAGATGCCAAATTTTCGACGCTTTCGTGCCTGTTGATGCATGGTGAGATGATTGGGACGAAAAAATGGACTCAGATGCAAATTTTCCGGGGGGTGCGAAATTTCGCGCGCGCGCCTTTTACTCGTGTTTTCAGTCAAGAAGGTCAAAAAATGCGAAATTTTTTACGCTGTCAAAAGATGCCAAATTTTCGACGCTTTCGTGCATGTTGATGCATGGTGAGATGATTGGGACGAAAAAATGGACTCGGATGCAAATTTTCCGGGGGTGCGAAATTTCGCACGCGTGCCTTTTACTCGTGTTTTCAGCCAAGAAGGTAAAAAAACGCGAAATTTTTGACGCTGTCAAAAGATGCCAAAATTTCGATGCTTTCGTGCCTGTTAATGCATGGTGAGATGATTGGGACGAAAAAATGGACTCGGATGAAAATTTTCCGGGGGTGCAAAATTTCGCGCGCGCACTTTTTACTCGTGTTTTCAGCCACGAAGGTCAAAAAACGCGAAATTTTTGACGCTGTCAAAAGATGCCAAATTTTCGACGCTTTCCTGCCTGTTGATGCATGGTGAGATGAGTGGGACGAAAAAATGGACTCGGATGAAAATTTTCCGGGGGTGCGAAATTTTGCGCGCGCGCTTTTAACTCGTATTTTCAGCCAAGAAGGTCAAAAAACGCGAAATTTTTTACGCTATCAAAAGATGCCAAATTTTCGACGCTATCGTGCATGTTGATGCATGGTGAGATGATTGGGACGAAAAAATGGACTCGGATGCAAATTTTCTTGGGGTGCGAAATTTCGCGCGCGCGCCTTTTACTCGTGTTTTCAGCCAAGAAGGTCAAAAAACTCGAAATTTTTGACGCAGTCAAAAGATGCCAAATTTTTTATACCTTCGTGCCTGTTGATGAATGGTGAGATGATTGGGACGAAAAAAAAGGACTCAGGCGCAAATTTTTCGGGGGTGCGAAATTTCGCGCGCACGCCTTTTACTCGTGTTTTCAGTCAAGAAGGTCAAAAAGCGCTAAATTTTTGACGCTGTCAAAAGATGCCAAATTTTCGATGCTTTCGTGCCTGTTGATGCATGGTGAGATGATTGGGACGAAAAAATGGACTCGGATGCAAATTTTCCGGGGGTGCGAAATTTCGCGCACGCGCTTTTTACTCGTGTTTTCAGCCAAGAAGGTCAAAAAATGCGAAATTTTTGACGCTGTCAAAAGATTCCAAATTTTCAACACTTTCGTGCCTGTTGATGCTTGGTGAGATCATTGGGATGAAAAAATGGACTCGGATGCAATTTTTTTGGGGGTGCGAAATTTCGCGCGCGCGCCTTTTACTCATGTTTTCAGCCAAGAAGGTCGAAAAACGCGAAATTTTTTACGCTGTCAAAAGATGCCAAATTTTCGACGCTTTCGTGCCTGTTGATGCATGGTGAGATGATTGGGACGAAAAAATGGACTCGGATGCAAATTTTCCGGGGGTGCGAAATTTCGCCCGCGCGCCTTTTACTCGTGTTTTCAGTCAAGAAGGTCAAAAAATGCGAAATTTTTGACGCTGTCAAAAGATGCCAAATTTTCGACGCTTTCGTGCATGTTGATGCATGGTGAGATGATTGGGACGAAAAAATGGACTCGGATGCAAATTTTCCGGGGGTGCGAAATTTCGCACGCGTGCCTTTTACTCGTGTTTTCAGCCAAGAAGGTAAAAAAACGCGAAATTTTTTACGCTGTCAAAAGATGCAAAAATTTCGATGCTTTCGTGCCTGTTAATGCATGGTGAGATGATTGGGACGAAAAAATGGACTCGGATGAAAATTTTCCGGGGGTGCAAAATTTCGCGTGCGCGCTTTTTACTCGTGTTTTCAGCCAAGAAGGTCAAAAAACGCGAAATATTTGACGCTGTCAAAAGATGCCAAATTTTCGACGCTTTCCTGCCTGTTGATGCATGGTGAGATGAGTGGGACGAAAAAATGGACTCGGATGAAAATTTTCCGGGGGTGCGAAATTTCGCGCGCGCGCTTTTTACTCGTGTTTTCAGCCAAGAAGGTCAAAAAATGCGAAATTTTTTACGCTATCAAAAGATGCCAAATTTTCGACGCTATCGTGCCTGTTGATGCATGGTGAGATGATTGGGACGAAAAAATGGACTCGGATGCAAATTTTCTGGGGGTGCGAAATTTCGCGCGCGCGCCTTTTACTCGTGTTTTCAGCCAAGAAGGTCAAAAAATGCGAAATTTTTGACGCTGTCAAAAGATGCCAAATTTTCGACGCTTTCGTGCCTGTTGATGCATGGTGAGATGATTGGGACGAAAAAATGGACTCGGATGCAAATTTTCTGGGGTTGCAAAATTTCGCGCGCGCCTTTTACTCGTGTTTTCAGTCAAGAAGGTCAAAAAATGCCAAATTTTTTACGCTGTCAAAAGATGCCAAATTTTCGACGCTATCGTGCCTGTTGATGCATGGTGAGATGATTGGGACGAAAAAATGGACTCGGATGAAAAATTTTCTGGGGGTGCGAAATTTCGCGCGCGCGCCTTTTACTCGTGTTTTCAGCCAAGAAGGTCAAAAAATGCGAAATTTTTGACGCTGTCAAAAGATGCCAAATTTTTTACGCTTTAGTGCCTGTTGATGCATGGTGAGATGATTGGGACGAAAAAATGGACTCGGATGAAAATTTTCCGGAGGTGCGAAATTTTGCGCGCGCGCTTTTTACTCGTGTTTTCAGCCAAGAAGGTCAAAAAACGCGAAATTTTTTACGCTGTCAAAAGATGCCAAATATTCGACGCTTTCGTGCCTATTGATGCATGGTGAGATCATTGGGACGAAAAAAAGGACTCAGGCGCAAATTTTTCTGCGGTGCGAAATTTCGCGCGCGTGCCTTTTACTCGTGTTTTCAGCCAAGAAGGTCAAAAAACTCGAAATTTTTGACGCAGTCAAAAGATGCCAAATTTTTTATACCTTCGTGCCTGTTGATGAATGGTGAGATGATTGGGACGAAATAAAAGGACTCAGGCGCAAATTTTTCGGGGGTGCAAAATTTTGCGCGCGCACCTTTTACTCGTGTTTTCAGTCAAGAAAGTCAAAAAACGCTAAATTTTTGACGCTGTCAAAAGATGCAAAATTTTCGATGCTTTTCGTGCCTGTTGATGCATGGTGAGATGATTGAGACGAAAAAATGGACTCGGATGCAAATTTTCCGGGGGTGCGAAATTTCGCGCGCGCGCCTTTTACTCGTGTTTTCAGCCAAGAAGGTCAAAAAATGCCAAATTTTTTACGCTGTCAAAATTTGCCAAATTTTCGACGCTTTCGTGCCTGTTGATGCATGGTGAGATGATTGGGACAAAAAAATGGACTCGGATGAAAATTTTCCGGAGGTGCGAAATTTCGCGCGCGCGCTTTTTACTCGTGTTTTCAGCCAAGAAGGTCAAAAAACGCGAAATTTTTTACGCTATCAAAAGATGCCAAATTTTCGACGCTATCGTGCCTGTTGATGCATGGTGAGATGATTGGGACGAAAAAATGGACTCGGATGAAAATTTTCCGGAGGTGCGAAATTTCGCGCGCGCGCTTTTTACTCGTGTTTTCAGCCAAGAAGGTCAAAAAACGCGAAATTTTTTATGCTGTCAAAAGATGCCAAATTTTCGACGCTTTCGTGCCTGTTGATGCATGGTGAGATGATTGGGACGAAAAAATGGACTCAGATGCAAATTTTCCGGGGGTGCGAAATTTCGCGCGCGCGCCTTTTACTCGTGTTTTCAGTCAAGAAGGTCAAAAAACGCGAAATTTTTTACGCTGTCAAAAGATGCCAAATTTTCGACGCTTTCGTGCATGTTGATGCATGGTGAGATGATTGGGACGAAAAAATGGACTCGGATGAAAATTTTCCGGGGGTGCAAAATTTCGCGCGCGCGCACTTTTTACTCGTGTTTTCAGCCACGAAGGTCAAAAAACGCGAAATTTTTGACGCTGTCAAAAGATGCCAAATTTTCGACGCTTTCCTGCCTGTTGATGCATGGTGAGATGAGTGGGACGAAAAAATGGACTCGGATGAAAATTTTCCGGGGGTGCGAAATTTCGCGCGCGCGCTTTTAACTCGTATTTTCAGCCAAGAAGGTCAAAAAACGCGAAATTTTTTACGCTATCAAAAGATGCCAAATTTTCGACGCTATCGTGCATGTTGATGCATGGTGAGATGATTGGGACGAAAAAATGGACTCGGATGCAAATTTTCTTGGGGTGCGAAATTTCGCGCACGCGCCTTTTACTCGTGTTTTCAGCCAAGAAGGTCAAAAAACTCGAAATTTTTGACGCAGTCAAAAGATGCCAAATTTTTTATACCTTCGTGCCTGTTGATGAATGGTGAGATGATTGGGACGAAAAAAAAGGACTCAGGCGCAAATTTTTCGGGGGTGCGAAATTTCGCGCGCACGCCTTTTACTCGTGTTTTCAGTCAAGAAGGTCAAAAAGCGCTAAATTTTTGACGCTGTCAAAAGATGCCAAATTTTCGATGCTTTCGTGCCTGTTGATGCATGGTGAGATGATTGGGACGAAAAAATGGACTCGGATGCAAATTTTCCGGGGGTGCGAAATTTCGCGCACGCGCTTTTTACTCGTGTTTTCAGCCAAGAAGGTCAAAAAACGCGAAATTTTTGACGCTGTCAAAAGATTCCAAATTTTCAACACTTTCGTGCCTGTTGATGCTTGGTGAGATCATTGGGACGAAAAAATGGACTCGGATGCAATTTTTTTGGGGGTGCGAAATTTCGCGCGCGCGCCTTTTACTCATGTTTTCAGCCAAGAAGGTCGAAAAACGCGAAATTTTTTACGCTGTCAAAAGATGCCAAATTTTCGACGCTTTCGTGCCTGTTGATGCATGGTGAGATGATTGGGACGAAAAAATGGACTCGGATGCAAATTTTCCGGGGGTGCGAAATTTCGCCCGCGCGCCTTTTACTCGTGTTTTCAGTCAAGAAGGTCAAAAAATGCGAAATTTTTGACGCTGTCAAAAGATGCCAAATTTTCGACGCTTTCGTGCATGTTGATGCATGGTGAGATGATTGGGACGAAAAAATGGACTCGGATGCAAATTTTCCGGGGGTGCGAAATTTCGCACGCGTGCCTTTTACTCGTGTTTTCAGCCAAGAAGGTAAAAAAACGCGAAATTTTTTACGCTGTCAAAAGATGCAAAAATTTCGATGCTTTCGTGCCTGTTAATGCATGGTGAGATGATTGGGACGAAAAAATGGACTCGGATGAAAATTTTCCGGGGGTGCAAAATTTCGCGTGCGCGCTTTTTACTCGTGTTTTCAGCCAAGAAGGTCAAAAAACGCGAAATATTTGACGCTGTCAAAAGATGCCAAATTTTCGACGCTTTCCTGCCTGTTGATGCATGGTGAGATGAGTGGGACGAAAAAATGGACTCGGATGAAAATTTTCCGGGGGTGCGAAATTTCGCGCGCGCGCTTTTTACTCGTGTTTTCAGCCAAGAAGGTCAAAAAATGCGAAATTTTTTACGCTATCAAAAGATGCCAAATTTTCGACGCTATCGTGCCTGTTGATGCATGGTGAGATGATTGGGACGAAAAAATGGACTCGGATGCAAATTTTCTGGGGGTGCGAAATTTCGCGCGCGCGCCTTTTACTCGTGTTTTCAGCCAAGAAGGTCAAAAAATGCGAAATTTTTGACGCTGTCAAAAGATGCCAAATTTTCGACGCTTTCGTGCCTGTTGATGCATGGTCAGATGATTGGGACGAAAAAATGGACTCGGATGCAAATTTTCTGGGGTTGCAAAATTTCGCGCGCGCCTTTTACTCGTGTTTTCAGTCAAGAAGGTCAAAAAATGCCAAATTTTTTACGCTGTCAAAAGATGCCAAATTTTCGACGCTATCGTGCCTGTTGATGCATGGTGAGATGATTGGGACGAAAAAATGGACTCGGATGAAAAATTTTCTGGGGGTGCGAAATTTCGCGCGCGCGCCTTTTACTCGTGTTTTCAGCCAAGAAGGTCAAAAAATGCGAAATTTTTGACGCTGTCAAAAGATGCCAAATTTTTTATGCTTTCGTGCCTGTTGATGCATGGTGAAATGATTGGGACGAAAAAATGGACTCGGATGAAAATTTTCCGGAGGTGCGAAATTTCGCACGCGCGCTTTTTACTCGTGTTTTCAGCCAAGAAGGTCAAAAAATGCAAAATTTTTTACGCTGTCAAAAGATGCCAAATTTTCGACGCTTTCGTGCCTATCGATGCATGGTGAGATCATTGGGACGAAAAAAGGACTCAGGTGCAAATTTTCTAGGGGTGCGAAATTTTGCGCGCGCGCCTTTTACTCGTCTTTTCAGCCAAGAAGGTCAAAAAATGCGAAATTTTTGACGCTGTCAAAAGATGCCAAATATTTTACACTTTCGTGCCTGTTGATGAATGGTGAGATGATTGGAACGAAAAAAAGGACTCAGGCGCAAATTTTTCGGGGGTGCGAAATTTCGCGCGCGCGCCTTTTACTCGTGTTTTCAGTCAAGAAGGTCAAAAAACGCTAAATTTTTGACGCTGTCAAAAGATGCAAAATTTTCGATGCTTTCGTGCCTGTTGATGCATGGTGAGATGATTGGGACGAAAAAATGACTCGGATGCAAATTTTCCGGGGGTGCGAAATTTCGCGCGCGCGCCTTTTACTCGTGTTTTCAGCCAAGAAGGTCAAAAAATGCCAAATTTTTTACGCTGTCAAAAGATGCCAAATTTTCGACGCTTTCGTGCCTGTTGATGCATGGTGAGATGATTGGGACGAAAAAATGGACTCGGATGAAAATTTTCCGGGGGTGCGAAATTTCGCGCGCGCGCTTTTTACTCGTGTTTTCAGCCAAGAAGGTCAAAAAATGAGAAATTTTTTACGCTATCAAAAGATGCCAAATTTTCGACGCTATCGTGCCTGTTGATGCATGGTGAGATGATTGGGACGAAAAAATGGACACGGATGAAAAATTTTCTGGGGGTGCGAAATTTCGCGCGCGCGCCTTTTACTCGTGTTTTCAGCCAAGAAGGTCAAAAAATGCGAAATTTTTGACGCTGTCAAAAGATGCCAAATTTTTTACGCTTTCGTGCCTCTTGATGCATGGTGAAATGATTGGGACGAAAAAATGGACTCGGATGAAAATTTTCCGGAGGTGCGAAATTTCGCGCGCGCGCTTTTTACTCGTGTTTTCAGCCAAGAAGGTCAAAAAATGCAAAAAATTTTACGCTGTCAAAAGATGCCAAATTTTCGACGCTTTCGTGCCTATCGATGCATGGTGAGATCATTGGGATGAAAAAAAGGACTCAGGCGCAAATTTTCTCGGGGTGCGAAATTTCGCGCGCGCGCCTTTTACTCGTCTTTTCAGCCAAGAAGGTCAAAAAATGCGAAATTTTTGACGCTGTCAAAAGATGCCAAATATTTTACACTTTCGTGCCTGTTGATGAATGGTGAGATGATTGGGACGAAAAAAAGGACTCAGGCGCAAATTTTTCGGGGGTGCGAAATTTCGCGCGCGCGCCTTTTACTCGTGTTTTCAGTCAAGAAGGTCAAAAAACGCTAAATTTTTGACGCTGTCAAAAGATGCAAAATTTTTGATGCTTTCGTGCCTGTTGATGCATGGTGAGATGATTGGGACGAAAAAATGGACTCGGATGCAAATTTTCCGGGGGTGCGAAATTTCGCGCGCGCGCCTTTTACTCGTGTTTTCAGTCAAGAAGGTAAAAAAATGCGAAATTTTTGACGCTGTCAAAAGATGCCAAATTTTCGACGCTTTCGTGCATGTTGATGCATGGTGAGATGATTGGGACGAAAAAATGGACTCGGATGCAAATTTTCCGGGGGTGCAAAATTTCGCGCGCGTGCTTTTTACTCGTGTTTTCAGCCAAGAAGGTCAAAAAACGCGAAATTTTTGATGCTGTCAAAAGATGCCAAATTTTCGACGCTTTCCTGCCTGTTGATGCATGGTGAGATGAGTGGGACGAAAAAATGGACTCGGATGAAAATTTTCCGGGGGTGCGAAATTTCGCGCGCGCGCTTTTTACTCGTGTTTTCAGCCAAGAAGGTCAAAAAATGCGAAATTTTTTACGCTATCAAAAGATGCCAAATTTTCGACGCTATCGTGCCTGTTGATGCATGGTGAGATGATTGGGACGAAAAAATGGACTCGGATGCAAATTTTCTGGGGGTGCGAAATTTCGCGCGCGCGCCTTTTACTCGTGTTTTCAGCCAAGAAGGTCAAAAAATGCGAAATTTTTGACACTGTCAAAAGATGCCAAATTTTCGACGCTATCGTGCCTGTTGATGCATGGTGAGATGATTGGGACGAAAAAATGGACTCGGATGCAAATTTTCTGGGGGTGCGAAATTTCGCGCGCGCGCCTTTTACTCGTGTTTTCAGCCAAGAAGGTCAAAAAATGCGAAATTTTTGACGCTGTCAAAAGATGCCAAATTTTCGACGCTTTCGTGCCTGTTGATGCATGGTCAGATGATTGGGACGAAAAAATGGACTCGGATGCAAATTTTCTGGGGTTGCAAAATTTCGCGCGCGCCTTTTACTCGTGTTTTCAGTCAAGAAGGTCAAAAAATGCCAAATTTTTTACGCTGTCAAAAGATGCCAAATTTTCGACGCTATCGTGCCTGTTGATGCATGGTGAGATGATTGGGACGAAAAAATGGACTCGGATGAAAAATTTTCTGGGGGTGCGAAATTTCGCGCGCGCGCCTTTTACTCGTGTTTTCAGCCAAGAAGGTCAAAAAATGCGAAATTTTTGACGCTGTCAAAAGATGCCAAATTTTTTATGCTTTCGTGCCTGTTGATGCATGGTGAAATGATTGGGACGAAAAAATGGACTCGGATGAAAATTTTCCGGAGGTGCGAAATTTCGCACGCGCGCTTTTTACTCGTGTTTTCAGCCAAGAAGGTCAAAAAATGCAAAATTTTTTACGCTGTCAAAAGATGCCAAATTTTCGACGCTTTCGTGCCTATCGATGCATGGTGAGATCATTGGGACGAAAAAAAGGACTCAGGTGCAAATTTTCTAGGGGTGCGAAATTTTGCGCGCGCGCCTTTTACTCGTCTTTTCAGCCAAGAAGGTCAAAAAATGCGAAATTTTTGACGCTGTCAAAAGATGCCAAATATTTTACACTTTCGTGCCTGTTGATGAATGGTGAGATGATTGGAACGAAAAAAAGGACTCAGGCGCAAATTTTTCGGGGGTGCGAAATTTCGCGCGCGCGCCTTTTACTCGTGTTTTCAGTCAAGAAGGTCAAAAAACGCTAAATTTTTGACGCTGTCAAAAGATGCAAAATTTTCGATGCTTTCGTGCCTGTTGATGCATGGTGAGATGATTGGGACGAAAAAATGACTCGGATGCAAATTTTCCGGGGGTGCGAAATTTCGCGCGCGCGCCTTTTACTCGTGTTTTCAGCCAAGAAGGTCAAAAAATGCCAAATTTTTTACGCTGTCAAAAGATGCCAAATTTTCGACGCTTTCGTGCCTGTTGATGCATGGTGAGATGATTGGGACGAAAAAATGGACTCGGATGAAAATTTTCCGGGGGTGCGAAATTTCGCGCGCGCGCTTTTTACTCGTGTTTTCAGCCAAGAAGGTCAAAAAATGAGAAATTTTTTACGCTATCAAAAGATGCCAAATTTTCGACGCTATCGTGCCTGTTGATGCATGGTGAGATGATTGGGACGAAAAAATGGACACGGATGAAAAATTTTCTGGGGGTGCGAAATTTCGCGCGCGCGCCTTTTACTCGTGTTTTCAGCCAAGAAGGTCAAAAAATGCGAAATTTTTGACGCTGTCAAAAGATGCCAAATTTTTTACGCTTTCGTGCCTCTTGATGCATGGTGAAATGATTGGGACGAAAAAATGGACTCGGATGAAAATTTTCCGGAGGTGCGAAATTTCGCGCGCGCGCTTTTTACTCGTGTTTTCAGCCAAGAAGGTCAAAAAATGCAAAAAATTTTACGCTGTCAAAAGATGCCAAATTTTCGACGCTTTCGTGCCTATCGATGCATGGTGAGATC
This sequence comes from Pontederia crassipes, assembly GCA_030549335.1. Taxonomy (NCBI): domain Eukaryota; kingdom Viridiplantae; phylum Streptophyta; class Magnoliopsida; order Commelinales; family Pontederiaceae; genus Pontederia; species Pontederia crassipes. The sequence goes on along the minus strand of JAUKPH010000020.1, from coordinate 8,131,617 downwards.
ATTGGGATGAAAAAAAGGACTCAGGCGCAAATTTTCTCGGGGTGCGAAATTTCGCGCGCGCGCCTTTTACTCGTCTTTTCAGCCAAGAAGGTCAAAAAATGCGAAATTTTTGACGCTGTCAAAAGATGCCAAATATTTTACACTTTCGTGCCTGTTGATGAATGGTGAGATGATTGGGACGAAAAAAAGGACTCAGGCGCAAATTTTTCGGGGGTGCGAAATTTCGCGCGCGCGCCTTTTACTCGTGTTTTCAGTCAAGAAGGTCAAAAAACGCTAAATTTTTTACGCTGTCAAAAGATGCAAAATTTTTGATGCTTTCGTGCCTGTTGATGCATGGTGAGATGATTGGGACGAAAAAATGGACTCGGATGCAAATTTTCCGGGGGTGCGAAATTTCGCGCGCGCGCCTTTTACTCGTGTTTTCAGTCAAGAAGGTAAAAAAATGCGAAATTTTTGACGCTTTCAAAAGATGCCAAATTTTCGACGCTTTCGTGCATGTTGATGCATGGTGAGATGATTGGGACGAAAAAATGGACTCGGATGCAAATTTTCCGGGGGTGCAAAATTTCGCGCGCGTGCTTTTTACTCGTGTTTTCAGCCAAGAAGGTCAAAAAACGCGAAATTTTTGATGCTGTCAAAAGATGCCAAATTTTCGACGCTTTCCTGCCTGTTGATGCATGGTGAGATGAGTGGGACGAAAAAATGGACTCGGATGAAAATTTTCCGGGGGTGCGAAATTTCGCGCGCGCGCTTTTTACTCGTGTTTTCAGCCAAGAAGGTCAAAAAATGCGAAATTTTTTACGCTATCAAAAGATGCCAAATTTTCGACGCTATCGTGCCTGTTGATGCATGGTGAGATGATTGGGACGAAAAAATGGACTCGGATGCAAATTTTCTGGGGGTGCGAAATTTCGCGCGCGCGCCTTTTACTCGTGTTTTCAGCCAAGAAGGTCAAAAAATGCGAAATTTTTGACACTGTCAAAAGATGCCAAATTTTCGACGCTTTCGTGTCTGTTGATGCATGGTGAGATGATTGGGACGAAAAAATGGACTCGGATGCAAATTTTCTGGGGTTGCAAAATTTCGCGCGCGCCTTTTACTCGTGTTTTCAGTCAAGAAGGTGAAAAAATGCGAAATTTTTTACGCTGTCAAAAGATGCTAAAATTTCGACGCTTTTGTGCCTGTTGATGCATGATGAGATGATTGGGACGAAAAAATGGACTCGGATGAAAATTTTCCGGGGGTGCGAATTTCGCGCACGCGCTTTTTACTCGTGTTTTCAGCCAAGAAGGTCAAAAAACGCGAAATTTTTGACGCTGTCAAAAGAGTCCAAATTTTCAACACTTTCGTGCCTGTTGATGCTTGGTGAGATGATTGGGACGAAAAAATGGACTCGGATGAAAATTTTCCGGAGGTGCGAAATTTCGCAGCGCGCGCTTTTTACTCTTGTTTTCAGCCAAAAAGGTCAAAAAATGCGAAATTTTTTACGCTATCAAAAGATGCCAAATTTTCGACGCTATCGTGCCTGTTGATGCATGGTGAGATGATTGGGACGAAAAAATGGACTCGGATGAAAAATTTTCTGGGGGTGCGAAATTTCGCGCGCGCGCCTTTTACTCGTGTTTTCAGCCAAGAAGGTCAAAAAATGCGAAATTTTTGACGCTGTCAAAAGATGCCAAATTTTTTACGCTTTCGTGCCTCTTGATGCATGGTGAAATGATTGGGACGAAAAAATGGACTCGGATGAAAATTTTCCGGAGGTGCGAAATTTCGCCCGCGCGCCTTTTACTCGTGTTTTCAGTCAAGAAGGTCAAAAAATGCGAAATTTTTGACGCTGTCAAAAGATGCCAAATTTTCGACGCTTTCGTGCATGTTGATGCATGGTGAGATGATTGGGACGAAAAAATGGACTCGGATGCAAATTTTCCGGGGGTGCGAAATTTCGCACGCGTGCCTTTTATTCGTGTTTTCAGCCAAGAAGGTAAAAAAACGCGAAATTTTTTACGCTGTCAAAAGATGCCAAATTTTCGATGCTTTCGTGCCTGTTAATGCATGGTGAGATGATTGGGATGAAAAAATGGACTCGGATGAAAATTTTCCGGGGGTGCAAAATTTCGCGCGCGCACTTTTTACTCGTATTTTCAGCCAAGAAGGTCAAAAAACGCGAAATTTTTTACGCTATCAAAAGATGCCAAAATTTCGACGCTATCGTGCATGTTGATGCATGGTGAGATGATTGGGACGAAAAAATGGACTCGGATGCAAATTTTCTGGGGGTGCGAAATTTCGCGCGCGCGCCTTTTACTCGTGTTTTCAGCCAAGAAGGTCAAAAAATGCGAAATTTTTGACGCTGCCAAAAGATGCCAAATTTTTTACGCTTTAGTGCCTGTTGATGCATGGTGAGATGATTGGGACGAAAAAATGGACTCGGATGCAAATTTTCCGGGGGTGCGAAATTTCGCAGCGCGCGCCTTCTACTCGTGTTTTCAGTCAAGAAGGTCAAAAAATGCGAAATTTTTGACGCTGTCAAAAGATGCCAAATTTTCGACGCTTTCGTGCATGTTGATGCATGGTGAGATGATTGGGACGAAAAAATGGACTCGGATGCAAATTTTCCGGGGGTGCAAAATTTCGCGCGCGTGCTTTTTACTCGTGTTTTCAGCCAAGAAGGTCAAAAAATGCGAAATTTTTGACGCTGTCAAAAGATGCCAAATTTTCGACGCTTTCCTGCCTGTTGATGCATGGTGAGATGAGTGGGACGAAAAAATGGACTCGGATGAAAATTTTCCGGGGGTGCGAAATTTCGCTGCGCGCGCTTTTTACTCGTGTTTTCAGCCAAGAAGGTCAAAAAATGCGAAATTTTTTACGCTATCAAAAGATGCCAAATTTTCGACGCTATCGTGCCTGTTGATGCATGGTGAGATGATTGGGACGAAAAAATGGACTCGGATGCAAATTTTCTGGGGGTGCGAAATTTCGCGCGCGCGCCTTTTACTCGTGTTTTCAGCCAAGAAGGTCAAAAAATACGAAATTTTTGACACTGTCAAAAGATGCCAAATTTTCGACGCTTTCGTGCCTGTTGATGCATGGTGAGATGATTGGGACGAAAAAATGGACTCGGATGCAAATTTTCTGGGGTTGCAAAATTTCGCGCGCGCCTTTTACTCGTGTTTTCAGTCAAGAAGGTGAAAAAATGCCAAATTTTTTACGCTGTCAAAAGATGCTAAAATTTCGACGCTTTTGTGCCTGTTGATGCATGATGAGATGATTGGGACGAAAAAATGGACTCGGATGAAAATTTTCCGGGGGTGCGAAATTTCGCGCACGCGCTTTTTACTCGTGTTTTCAGCCAAGAAGGTCAAAAAACGCGAAATTTTTGACGCTGTCAAAAGATTCCAAATTTTCAACACTTTCGTGCCTGTTGATGCTTGGTGAGATGATTGGGACGAAAAAATGGACTCGGATGAAAATTTTCCGGAGGTGCGAAATTTCGCGCGCGCGCTTTTTACTCTTGTTTTCAGCCAAAAAGGTCAAAAAACGCGAAATTTTTTACGCTATCAAAAGATGCCAAATTTTCGACGCTATCGTGCCTGTTGATGCATGGTGAGATGATTGGGACGAAAAAATGGACTCGGATGAAAAATTTTCTGGGGGTGCGAAATTTCGCGCGCGCGCCTTTTACTCGTGTTTTCAGCCAAGAAGGTCAAAAAATGCGAAATTTTTGACGCTGTCAAAAGATGCCAAATTTTTTACGCTTTCGTGCCTCTTGATGCATGGTGAAATGATTGGGACGAAAAAATGGACTCGGATGAAAATTTTCCGGAGGTGCGAAATTTCGCGCGCGCGCTTTTTACTCGTGTTTTCAGCCAAGAAGGTCAAAAAATGCAAAATTTTTTACGCTGTCAAAAGATGCCAAATTTTCGACGCTTTCATGCCTATCGATGCATGGTGAGATCATTGGGATGAAAAAAAGGACTCAGGCGCAAATTTTCTAGGGGTGCAAAATTTCGCGCGCGCGCCTTTTACTCGTCTTTTCAGCCAAGAAGGTCAAAAAATGCGAAATTTTTGACGCTGTCAAAAGATGCCAAATTTTCGACGCTTTCCTGCCTGTTGATGCATGGTGAGATGAGTGGGACGAAAAAATGGACTCGGATGAAGCCTTTTACTCGTGTTTTGAGCCAAGAAGGTCAAAAAACGCGAAATTTTTGACGCTGTCAAAAGATGCCAAATTTTCGACGCTTTCGTGCTGTTGATGCATGGTGAGATGATTGGGACGAAAAAATGGAATCGGATGCAAATTTTCTGGGGTTGCAAAATTTCGCGCGCGCCTTTTACTCGTGTTTTCAGTCAAGAAGGTCAAAAAATGCCAAATTTTTTACGCTGTCAAAAGATGCTAAATTTTCGATGCTTTTGTGTCTGTTGATGCATGATGAGATGATTGGGACGAAAAAATGGACTCGGATGAAAATTTTCCGGGGGTGCGAAATTTCGCGCACGCGCTTTTTACTCATGTTTTCAGCCAAGAAGGTCAAAAAACGCGAAATTTTTAACGCTGTCAAAAGATTCCAAATTTTCAACACTTTCGTGCCTGTTGATGCTTGGTGAGATGATTGGGACGAAAAAATGGACTCGGATGCAACTTTTTTGGGGGTGCGAAATTTCGCGCGCGCGCCTTTTACTCGTGTTTTCAGCCAAGAAGGTCAAAAAACGCGAAATTTTTTACGCTGTCAAAAGATGCCAAATTTTCGATGCTTTCGTGCCTGTTGATGCATGGTGAGATGATTGGGACGAAAAAATGGACTCGGATGCAAATTTTCCGGGGGTGCGAAATTTCGCGCGCGCGCCTTTTACTCGTGTTTTCAGTCAAGAAGGTCAAAAAATGCAAAATTTTTGACGCTGTCAAAAGATGCCAAATTTTCGACGCTTTCGTGCATGTTGATGCATGGTGAGATGATTGGGACGAAAAAATGGACTCGGATGCAAATTTTCCGGGGGTGCGAAATTTCGCACGCGTGCCTTTTATTCGTGTTTTCAGCCAAGAAGGTAAAAAAACGCGAAATTTTTTACGCTGTCAAAAGATGCCAAATTTTCGATGCTTTCATGCCTGTTAATGCATGGTGAGATGATTGGGACGAAAAAATGGACTCGGATGAAAATTTTCCGGGGGTGCAAAATTTCGCGCGCGCACTTTTTACTCGTATTTTCAGCCAAGAAGGTCAAAAAACGCGAAATTTTTTATGCTATCAAAAGATGCCAAATTTTCGACGCTATCGTGCATGTTGATGCATGGTGAGATGATTGGGACGAAAAAATAGACTCGGATGCAAATTTTCTGGGGGTGCGAAATTTCGCGCGCGCGCCTTTTACTCGTGTTTTCAGCCAAGAAGGTCAAAAAATGCGAAATTTTTGACGCTGCCAAAAGATGCCAAATTTTTTACGCTTTAGTGCCTGTTGATGCATGGTGAGATGATTGGGACGAAAAAATGGACTCGGATGAAAATTTTCCGGAGGTGCGAAATTTTGCGCGCGCGCTTTTTACTCGTGTTTTCAGCCAAGAAGGTCAAAAAACGCGAAATTTTTTACGCTGTCAAAAGATGCCAAATTTTCGACGCTTTCGTGCCTATTGATGCATGGTGAGATCATTGGGACGAAAAAAAAGGACTCAGGCGCAAATTTTTCGGGGGTGCAAAATTTTGCGCGCGCGCCTTTTACTCATGTTTTCAGTCAAGAAGGTCAAAAAACGCTAAATTTTTGACGCTGTCAAAAGATGCAAAATTTTTTATGCTTTCGTGCCTGTTGATGCATGGTGAGATGATTGGGACGAAAAAATGGACTCGGATGCAAATTTTCCGGGGGTGCGAAATTTCGCGCGGCGCCTTTTACTCGTGTTTTCTGCCAAGAAGGTCAAAAAATGCCAAATTTTTTACGCTGTCAAAAGATGCCAAATTTTCGACGCTTTCGTGCCTGTTGATGCATGGTGAGATGATTGGGACGAAAAAATGGACTCGGATGAAAATTTTCCGGAGGTGCGAAATTTCGCGCACGCGCTTTTTACTCGTGTTTTCAGCCAAGAAGGTCAAAAAACGCGAAATTTTTTACGCTATCAAAAGATGCCAAATTTTCGACGCTATCGTGCCTGTTGATGCATGGTGAGATGATTGGGACGAAAAAATGGACTCGGATGAAAAATTTTCTGGGGGTGCGAAATTTCGCGCGCGCGCCTTTTACTCGTGTTTTCAGCCAAGAAGGTCAAAAAATGCGAAATTTTTGACGCTGTCAAAAGATGCCAAATTTTTTACGCTTTCGTGCCTCTTGATGCATGGTGAAATGATTGGGACGAAAAAATGGACTCGGATGAAAATTTTCCGGAGGTGCGAAATTTCGCGCGCGCGCTTTTTACTCGTGTTTTCAGCCAAGAAGGTCAAAAAATGCAAAATTTTTTACGTTGTCAAAAGATGCCAAATTTTCGACGCTTTCGTGCCTATCGATGCATGGTGAGATCATTGGGACGAAAAAAAGGACTCAGGCGCAAATTTTCTCGGGGTACGAAATTTCGCGCGCGCGCCTTTTACTCGTCTTTTCAGCCAAGAAGGTCAAAAAATGCGAAATTTTTGACGCTGTCAAAAGATGCCAAATATTTTACACTTTCGTGCCTGTTGATGAATGGTGAGATGATTGGGACGAAAAAAAGGACTCAGGCGCAAATTTTTCGGCGGTGCGAAATTTCGCGCGCGCGCCTTTTACTCGTGTTTTCAGTCAAGGAGGTCAAAAAACGCTAAATTTTTGACGTTGTCAAAAGATGCCAAATTTTCGATGTTTTCGTGCCTGTTGATGCATGGTGAGATGATTGGGACGAAAAAATGGACTCGGATGCAAATTTTCCGGGGGTGCGAAATTTCGCGCGCGCGCCTTTTACTCGTGTTTTCAGCCAAGAAGGTCAATAAATGCCAAATTTTTTACGCTGTCAAAAGATGCCAAATTTTCGACGCTTTCATGCCTGTTGATGCATGGTGAGATGATTGGGACGAAAAAATGGACTCGGATGAAAATTTTCCGGAGGTGCGAAATTTCGCAGCGCGCGCTTTTTACTCGTGTTTTCAGCCAAGAAGGTCAAAAAACGCGAAATTTTTTACGCTATCAAAAGATGCCAAATTTTCGATGCTATCGTGCCTGTTGATGCATGGTGAGATGATTGGGATGAAAAAATGGACTCGGATGAAAAGTTTTCTGGGGGTGCGAAATTTCGTGCGCGCGCCTTTTACTCGTGTTTTCAGCCAAGAAGGTCAAAAAATGCGAAATTTTTGACGCTGTGAAAAGATGCCAAATTTTTTACGCTTTCGTGCCTGTTGATGCATGGTGAAATGATTGGGACGAAAAAATGGACTCGGATGAAAATTTTCCGGAGGTGCGAAATTTCGCGCGCGCGCTTTTTACTCGTGTTTTCAGCCAAGAAGGTCAAAAAATGCAAAATTTTTTACGCTGTCAAAAGATGCCAAATTTTCGACGCTTTCGTGCCTATCGATGCATGGTGAGATCATTGGGACGAAAAAAAGGACTCAGGCGCAAATTTTCTAGGGGTGCGAAATTTCGCGCGCGCGCCTTTTACTCGTCTTTTCAGCCAAGAAGGTCAAAAAATGCGAAAATTTTGACGCTGTCAAAAGATGCCAAATATTTTACACTTTCGTGCCTGTTGATGAATGGTGAGATGATTGGGACGAAAAAAAGGACTCAGGCGCAAATTTTTCGGGGGTGCGAAATTTCGCGCGCGCGCCTTTTACTTGTGTTTTCAGTCAAGAAGGTCAAAAAACGCTAAATTTTTGACGCTGTCAAAAGATGCCAAATTTTCGATGCTTTCGTGCCTGTTGATGCATGGTGAGATGATTGGGACGAAAAAATGGACTAGGATGCAAATTTTCCGGGGGTGCGAAATTTCGCGCGCGCGCCTTTTACTCGTGTTTTCAGCCAAGAAGGTAAAAAAATGCCAAATTTTTTACGCTGTCAAAAGATGCCAAATTTTCGACGCTTTCGTGCCTGTTGATGCATGGTGAGATTTTTGGGACGAAAAAATGGACTCGGATTAAAATTTTCCGGAGGTGCGAAATTTCGCGCGCGCGCTTTTTACTCTTGTTTTCGGCCAAGAAGGTCAAAAAACGCGAAATTTTTTACGCTATCAAAAGATGCCAAATTTTCGACGCTATCGTGCCTGTTGATGCATGGTGAGATGATTGGGACGAAAAAATGGACTCGGATGAAAAATTTTCTGGGGGTGCGAAATTTCGCGCGCGCGCCTTTTACTCGTGTTTTCAGCCAAGAAGGTCAAAAAATGCGAAATTTTTGACGCTGTCAAAAGATGCCAAATTTTTTACGCTTTCGTGCCTATTGATGCATGGTGAAATGATTGGGACGAAAAAATGGACTCGGATGAAAATTTTCCGGAGGTGCGAAATTTCGCGCGCGTGCTTTTTACTCGTGTTTTGAGCCAAGAAGGTCAAAAAATGCAAAATTTTTTACGCTGTCAAAAGATGCCAAATTTTCGACGCTTTCATGCCTATCGATGCATGGTGAGATCATTGGGATGAAAAAAAGGACTCAGGCGCAAATTTTCTAGGGGTGCGAAATTTCGCGCGCGCGCCTTTTACTCGTCTTTTCAGCCAAGAAGGTAAAAAAATGCGAAATTTTTTACGCTGTCAAAAGATGCCAAATTTTCGACGCTTTCCTGCCTGTTGATGCATGGTGAGATGAGTGGGACGAAAAAATGGACTCGGATGAAGCCTTTTACTCGTGTTTTCAGCCAAGAAGGTCAAAAAACGCGAAATTTTTTACGCTGTCAAAAGATGCCAAATTTTCGATGCTTTCGTGTCTGTTGATGCATGGTGAGATGATTGGGACGAAAAAATGGACTCGGATGCAAATTTTCCGGGGGTGCGAAATTTCGCGCGCGCGCCTTTTACTCGTGTTTTCAGTCAAGAAGGTCAAAAAATGCAAAATTTTTGACGCTGTCAAAAGATGCCAAATTTTCGACGCTTTCGTGCATGTTGATGCATGGTGAGATGATTGGGACGAAAAAATGGACTCGGATGCAAATTTTCCGGGGGTGCAAAATTTCGCACGCGTGCCTTTTATTCGTGTTTTCAGCCAAGAAGGTAAAAAAACGCGAAATTTTTTACGCTGTCAAAAGATGCCAAATTTTCGATGCTTTCATGCCTGTTAATGCATGGTGAGATGATTGGGACGAAAAAATGGACTCGGATGAAAATTTTCCGGGGGTGCAAAATTTCGCGCGCGCACTTTTTACTCGTATTTTCAGCCAAGAAGGTCAAAAAACGCGAAATTTTTTACGCTATCAAAAGATGCCAAATTTTCGACGCTATCGTGCATGTTGATGCATGGTGAGATGATTGGGACGAAAAAATGGACTCGGATGCAAATTTTCTGGGGGTGCGAAATTTCGCGCGCGCGCCTTTTACTCGTGTTTTCAGCCAAGAAGGTCAAAAAATGCGAAATTTTTGACGCTGTCAAAAGATGCCAAATTTTCGACGCTTTCGTGCCTGTTGATGCATGGTGAGATGATTGGGACGAAAAAATGGACTCGGATGCAAATTTTCTGGGGTTGCAAAATTTCGCGCGCGCCTTTTACTCGTGTTTTCAGTCAAGAAGGTCAAAAAATGCCAAATTTTTTACGCTATCAAAAGATGCCAAATTTTCGACGCTATCGTGCCTGTTGATGCATGGTGAGATGATTGGGACGAAAAAATGGACTCGGATGAAAAATTTTCTGGGGGTGCGAAATTTCGCGCGCGCGCCTTTTACTCGTGTTTTCAGCCAAGAAGGTCAAAAAATGCGAAATTTTTGACGCTGTCAAAAGATGCCAAATTTTTTACGCTTTCGTGCCTGTTGATGCATGGTGAAATGATTGGGACGAAAAAATGGACTCGGATGAAAATTTTCCGGAGGTGCGAAATTTCGCACGCGCGCTTTTTACTCGTGTTTTCAGCCAAGAAGGTCAAAAAATGCAAAATTTTTTACGCTGTCAAAAGATGCCAAATTTTCGACGCTTTCGTGCCTATCGATGCATGGTGAGATCATTGGGACGACAAAAAGGACTCAGGCGCAAATTTTCTAGGGGTGCGAAATTTCGCGCGCGCGCCTTTTACTCGTCTTTTCAGCCAAGAAGGTCAAAAAATGCGAAATTTTTGACGCTGTCAAAAGATGCCAAATATTTTACACTTTCGTGCCTGTTGATGAATGGTGAGATGATTGGGACGAAAAAAAGGACTCAGGCGCAAATTTTTCGGGGGTGCGAAATTTCGCGCGCGCGCCTTTTACTCGTGTTTTCAGTCAAGAAGGTCAAAAAACGCTAAATTTTTGACGCTGTCAAAAGATGCCAAATTTTCGATGCTTTCGTGCCTGTTGATGCATGGTGAGATGATTGGGACGAAAAAATGGACTAGGATGCAAATTTTCCGGGGGTGCGAAATTTCGCGCGCGCGCCTTTTACTCGTGTTTTCTGCCAAGAAGGTCAAAAAATGCCAAATTTTTTACGCTGTCAAAAGATGCCAAATTTTCGACGCTTTCGTGCCTGTTGATGCATGGTGAGATGATTGGGACGAAAAAATGGACTCGGATGAAAATTTTCCGGAGGTGCGAAATTTCGCGCACGCGCTTTTTACTCGTGTTTTCAGCCAAGAAGGTCAAAAAACGCGAAATTTTTTACGCTATCAAAAGATGCCAAATTTTCGACGCTATCGTGCCTGTTGATGCATGGTGAGATGATTGGGACGAAAAAATGGACTCGGATGAAAAATTTTCTGGGGGTGCGAAATTTCGCAGCGCGCGCCTTTTACTCGTGTTTTCAGCCAAGAAGGTCAAAAAATGCGAAATTTTTGACGCTGTCAAAAGATGCCAAATTTTTTACGCTTTCGTGCCTCTTGATGCATGGTGAAATGATTGGGACGAAAAAATGGACTCGGATGAAAATTTTCCGGAGGTGCGAAATTTCGCGCGCGCGCTTTTTACTCGTGTTTTCAGCCAAGAAGGTCAAAAAATGCAAAATTTTTTACGTTGTCAAAAGATGCCAAATTTTCGACGCTTTCGTGCCTATCGATGCATGGTGAGATCATTGGGACGAAAAAAAGGACTCAGGCGCAAATTTTCTCGGGGTACGAAATTTCGCGCGCGCGCCTTTTACTCGTCTTTTCAGCCAAGAAGGTCAAAAAATGCGAAATTTTTGACGCTGTCAAAAGATGCCAAATATTTTACACTTTCGTGCCTGTTGATGAATGGTGAGATGATTGGGACGAAAAAAAGGACTCAGGCGCAAATTTTTCGGCGGTGCGAAATTTCGCGCGCGCGCCTTTTACTCGTGTTTTCAGTCAAGGAGGTCAAAAAACGCTAAATTTTTGACGTTGTCAAAAGATGCCAAATTTTCGATGTTTTCGTGCCTGTTGATGCATGGTGAGATGATTGGGACGAAAAAATGGACTCGGATGCAAATTTTCCGGGGGTGCGAAATTTCGCGCGCGCGCCTTTTACTCGTGTTTTCAGCCAAGAAGGTCAAAAAATGCCAAATTTTTTACGCTGTCAAAAGATGCCAAATTTTCGACGCTTTCATGCCTGTTGATGCATGGTGAGATGATTGGGACGAAAAAATGGACTCGGATGAAAATTTTCCGGAGGTGCGAAATTTCGCGCGCGCGCTTTTTACTCGTGTTTTCAGCCAAGAAGGTCAAAAAACGCGAAATTTTTTACGCTATCAAAAGATGCCAAATTTTCGATGCTATCGTGCCTGTTGATGCATGGTGAGATGATTGGGATGAAAAAATGGACTCGGATGAAAAGTTTTCTGGGGGTGCGAAATTTCGTGCGCGCGCCTTTTACTCGTGTTTTCAGCCAAGAAGGTCAAAAAATGCGAAATTTTTGACGCTGTCAAAAGATGCCAAATTTTTTACGCTTTCGTGCCTGTTGATGCATGGTGAAATGATTGGGACGAAAAAATGGACTCGGATGAAAATTTTCCGGAGGTGCGAAATTTCGCGCGCGCGCTTTTTACTCGTGTTTTCAGCCAAGAAGGTCAAAAAATGCAAAATTTTTTACGCTGTCAAAAGATGCCAAATTTTCGACGCTTTCGTGCCTATCGATGCATGGTGAGATCATTGGGACGAAAAAAAGGACTCAGGCGCAAATTTTCTAGGGGTGCGAAATTTCGCGCGCGCGCCTTTTACTCGTCTTTTCAGCCAAGAAGGTCAAAAAATGCAAAAATTTTGACGCTGTCAAAAGATGCCAAATATTTTACACTTTCGTGCCTGTTGATGAATGGTGAGATGATTGGGACGAAAAAAAGGACTCAGGCGCAAATTTTTCGGGGGTGCGAAATTTCGCGCGCGCGCCTTTTACTTGTGTTTTCAGTCAAGGAGGTCAAAAAACGCTAAATTTTTGACGCTGTCAAAAGATGCCAAATTTTCGATGCTTTCGTGCCTGTTGATGCATGGTGAGATGATTGGGACGAAAAAATGGACTAGGATGCAAATTTTCCGGGGGTGCGAAATTTCGCGCGCGCGCCTTTTACTCGTGTTTTCAGCCAAGAAGGTAAAAAAATGCCAAATTTTTTACGCTGTCAAAAGATGCCAAATTTTCGACGCTTTCGTGCCTGTTGATGCATGGTGAGATTTTTGGGACGAAAAAATGGACTCGGATTAAAATTTTCCGGAGGTGCGAAATTTCGCGCGCGCGCTTTTTACTCTTGTTTTCGGCCAAGAAGGTCAAAAAACGCGAAATTTTTTACGCTATCAAAAGATGCCAAATTTTCGACGCTATCGTGCCTGTTGATGCATGGTGAGATGATTGGGACGAAAAAATGCACTCGGATGAAAAATTTTCTGGGGGTGCGAAATTTCGCGCGCGCGCCTTTTACTCGTGTTTTCAGCCAAGAAGGTCAAAAAATGCGAAATTTTTGACGCTGTCAAAAGATGCCAAATTTTTTACGCTTTCGTGCCTATTGATGCATGGTGAAATGATTGGGACGAAAAAATGGACTCGGATGAAAATTTTCCGGAGGTGCGAAATTTCGCGCGCGTGCTTTTTACTCGTGTTTTGAGCCAAGAAGGTCAAAAAATGCAAAATTTTTTACGCTGTCAAAAGATGCCAAATTTTCGACGCTTTCATGCCTATCGATGCATGGTGAGATCATTGGGATGAAAAAAAGGACTCAGGCGCAAATTTTCTAGGGGTGCGAAATTTCGCGCGCGCGCCTTTTACTCGTCTTTTCAGCCAAGAAGGTAAAAAAATGCAAAATTTTTTACGCTGTCAAAAGATGCCAAATTTTCGACGCTTTCCTGGCTGTTGATGCATGGTGAGATGAGTGGGACGAAAAAATGGACTCGGATGAAGCCTTTTACTCGTGTTTTCAGCCAAGAAGGTCAAAAAACGCGAAATTTTTTACGCTGTCAAAAGATGCCAAATTTTCGATGCTTTCGTGTCTGTTGATGCATGGTGAGATGATTGGGACGAAAAAATGGACTCGGATGCAAATTTTCCGGGGGTGCGAAATTTCGCGCGCGCGCCTTTTACTCGTGTTTTCAGTCAAGAAGGTCAAAAAATGCAAAATTTTTGACGCTGTCAAAAGATGCCAAATTTTCGACGCTTTCGTGCATGTTGATGCATGGTGAGATGATTGGGACGAAAAAATGGACTCGGATGCAAATTTTCCGGGGGTGCGAAATTTCGCACGCGTGCCTTTTATTCGTGTTTTCAGCCAAGAAGGTAAAAAAACGCGAAATTTTTTACGCTGTCAAAAGATGCCAAATTTTCGATGCTTTCATGCCTGTTAATGCATGGTGAGATGATTGGGACGAAAAAATGGACTCGGATGAAAATTTTCCGGGGGTGCAAAATTTCGCGCGCGCACTTTTTACTCGTATTTTCAGCCAAGAAGGTCAAAAAACGCGAAATTTTTTACGCTATCAAAAGATGCCAAATTTTCGACGCTATCGTGCATGTTGATGCATGGTGAGATGATTGGGACGAAAAAATGGACTCGGATGCAAATTTTCTGGGGGTGCGAAATTTCGCGCGCGCGCCTTTTACTCGTGTTTTCAGCCAAGAAGGTCAAAAAATGCGAAATTTTTGACGCTGCCAAAAGATGCCAAATTTTTTACGCTTTAGTGCCTGTTGATGCATGGTGAGATGATTGGGACGAAAAAATGGACTCGGATGAAAATTTTCCGGAGGTGCGAAATTTTGCGCGCGCGCTTTTGACTCGTGTTTTCAGCCAAGAAGGTCAAAAAACGCGAAATTTTTTACGCTGTCAAAAGATGCCAAATTTTCGACGCTTTCGTGCCTATTGATGCATGGTGAGATCATTGGGACGAAAAAAAAGGACTCAGGCGCAAATTTTTCGGGGGTGCAAAATTTTGCGCGCGCGCCTTTTACTCATGTTTTCAGTCAAGAAGGTCAAAAAACGCTAAATTTTTGACGCTGTCAAAAGATGCAAAATTTTTGATGCTTTCGTGCCTGTTGATGCATGGTGAGATGATTGGGACGAAAAAATGGACTCGGATGCAAACTTTCCGGGGGTGCGAAATTTCGCGCGGCGCCTTTTACTCGTGTTTTCAGCCAAGAAGGTCAAAAAATGCCAAATTTTTTACGCTGTCAAAAGATGCCAAATTTTCGACGCTTTCGTGCCTGTTGATGCATGGTGAGATTTTTGGGACGAAAAAATGGACTCGGATTAAAATTTTCCAGAGGTGCGAAATTTCGCGCGCGCGCTTTTTACTCTTGTTTTCGGCCAAGAAGGTCAAAAAACGCGAAATTTTTTACGCTATCAAAAGATGCCAAATTTTCGACGCTATCGTGCCTGTTGATGCATGGTGAGATGATTGGGACGAAAAAATGGACTCGGATGAAAAATTTTCTGGGGGTGCGAAATTTCGCGCGCGCGCCTTTTACTCGTGTTTTCAGCCAAGAAGGTCAAAAAATGCGAAATTTTTGACGCTGTCAAAAGATGCCAAATTTTTTACGCTTTCGTGCCTATTGATGCATGGTGAAATGATTGGGACGAAAAAATGGACTCGGATGAAAATTTTCCGGAGGTGCGAAATTTCGCGCGCGCGCTTTTTACTCGTGTTTTGAGCCAAGAAGGTCAAAAAATGCAAAATTTTTTACGCTGTCAAAAGATGCCAAATTTTCGACGCTTTCATGCCTATCGATGCATGGTGAGATCATTGGGATGAAAAAAAGGACTCAGGCGCAAATTTTCTAGGGGTGCGAAATTTCGCGCGCGCGCCTTTTACTCGTCTTTTCAGCCAAGAAGGTAAAAAAATGCGAAATTTTTTACGCTGTCAAAAGATGCCAAATTTTCGACGCTTTCCTGCCTGTTGATGCATGGTGAGATGAGTGGGACGAAAAAATGGACTCGGATGAAGCCTTTTACTCGTGTTTTCAGCCAAGAAGGTCAAAAAACGCGAAATTTTTGACGCTGTCAAAAGATGCCAAATTTTCGACGCTTTCGTGCCTGTTGATGCATGGTGAGATGATTGGGACGAAAAAATGGACTCGGATGCAAATTTTCCGGGGGTGCGAAATTTCGCACGCGTGCCTTTTACTCGTGTTTTCAGCCAAGAAGGTAAAAAAACGCGAAATTTTTTACGCTGTCAAAAGATGCAAAAATTTCGATGCTTTCGTGCCTGTTAATGCATGGTGAGATGATTGGGACGAAAAAATGGACTCGGAAGAAAATTTTCCGGGGGTGCAAAATTTCGCGCGCGCGCTTTTTACTCGTGTTTTCAGCCAAGAAGGTCAAAAAATGCGAAATATTTGACGCTGTCAAAAGATGCCAAATTTTCGACGCTTTCCTGCCTGTTGATGCATGGTGAGATGAGTGGGACGAAAAAATGGACTCGGATGAAAATTTTCCGGGGGTGCGAAATTTCGCGCGCGCGCTTTTTACTCGTGTTTTCAGCCAAGAAGGTCAAAAAATGCGAAATTTTTTACGCTATCAAAAGATGCCAAATTTTCGACGCTATCGTGCCTGTTGATGCATGGTGAGATGATTGGGACGAAAAAATGGACTCGGATGCAAATTTTCTGGGGGTGCGAAATTTCGCGCGCGCGCCTTTTACTCGTGTTTTCAGCCAAGAAGGTCAAAAAATGCGAAATTTTTGACGCTGTCAAAAGATGCCAAATTTTCGACGCTTTCGTGCCTGTTGATGCATGGTGAGATGATTGGGACGAAAAAATGGACTCGGATGCAAATTTTCTGGGGTTGCAAAATTTCGCGCGCGCCTTTTACTCGTGTTTTCAGTCAAGAAGGTCAAAAAATGCCAAATTTTTTACGCTATCAAAAGATGCCAAATTTTCGACGCTATCGTGCCTGTTGATGCATGGTGAGATGATTGGGACGAAAAAATGGACTCGGATGAAAAATTTTCTGGGGGTGCGAAATTTCGCGCGCGCGCCTTTTACTCGTGTTTTCAGCCAAGAAGGTCAAAAAATGCGAAATTTTTGACGCTGTCAAAAGATGCCAAATTTTTTACGCTTTCGTGCCTGTTGATGCATGGTGAAATGATTGGGACGAAAAAATGGACTCGGATGAAAATTTTCCGGAGGTGCGAAATTTCGCACGCGCGCTTTTTACTCGTGTTTTCAGCCAAGAAGGTCAAAAAATGCAAAATTTTTTACGCTGTCAAAAGATGCCAAATTTTCGACGCTTTCGTGCCTATCGATGCATGGTGAGATCATTGGGACGACAAAAAGGACTCAGGCGCAAATTTTCTAGGGGTGCGAAATTTCGCGCGCGCGCCTTTTACTCGTCTTTTCAGCCAAGAAGGTCAAAAAATGCGAAATTTTTGACGCTGTCAAAAGATGCCAAATATTTTACACTTTCGTGCCTGTTGATGAATGGTGAGATGATTGGGACGAAAAAAAGGACTCAGGCGCAAATTTTTCGGGGGTGCGAAATTTCGCGCGCGCGCCTTTTACTCGTGTTTTCAGTCAAGAAGGTCAAAAAACGCTAAATTTTTGACGCTGTCAAAAGATGCCAAATTTTCGATGCTTTCGTGCCTGTTGATGCATGGTGAGATGATTGGGACGAAAAAATGGACTAGGATGCAAATTTTCCGGGGGTGCGAAATTTCGCGCGCGCGCCTTTTACTCATGTTTTCAGCCAAGAAGGTCAAAAAATGCCAAATTTTTTACGCTGTCAAAAGATGCCAAATTTTCGACGCTTTCGTGCCTGTTGATGCATGGTGAGATTTTTGGGACGAAAAAATGGACTCGGATTAAAATTTTTCGGAGGTGCGAAATTTCGCGCGCGCGCTTTTTACTCTTGTTTTCAGCCAAGAAGGTCAAAAAACGTGAAATTTTTTACGCTATCAAAAGATGCCAAATTTTCGACGCTATCGTGCCTGTTGATGCATGGTGAGATGATTGGGACGAAAAAATGGACTCGGATGAAAAATTTTCTCGGGGTGCGAAATTTCGCGCGCGCGCCTTTTACTCGTGTTTTCAGCCAAGAAGGTCAAAAAATGCGAAATTTTTGACGCTGTCAAAAGATGCCAAATTTTTTACGCTTTCGTGCCTATTGATGCATGGTGAAATGATTGGGACGAAAAAATGGACCCGGATGAAAATTTTCCGGAGGTGCGAAATTTCGCGCGCGCGCTTTTTACTCGTGTTTTCAGCCAAGAAGGTCAAAAAATGCAAAATTTTTTACGCTGTCAAAAGATGCCAAATTTTCGACGCTTTCATGCCTATCGATGCATGGTGAGATCATTGGGATGAAAAAAAGGACTCAGGCGCAAATTTTCTAGGGGTGCGAAATTTCGCGCGCGCGCCTTTTACTCGTCTTGTCAGCCAAGAAGGTAAAAAAATGCGAAATTTTTGACGCTGTCAAAAGATGCCAAATTTTCGACGCTTTCCTGCCTGTTGATGCATGGTGAGATGAGTGGGACGAAAAAATGGACTCGGATGAAGCCTTTTACTCGTGTTTTCAGCCAAGAAGGTCAAAAAACGCGAAATTTTTGACGCTGTCAAAAGATGCCAAATTTTCGACGCTTTCGTGCCTATTGATGCATGGTGAGATGATTGGGACGAAAAAATGGACTCGGATGCAAATTTTCCGGGGGTGCGAAATTTCGCACGCGTGCCTTTTACTCGTGTTTTCAGCCAAGAAGGTAAAAAAACGCGAAATTTTTTACGCTGTCAAAAGATGCAAAAATTTCGATGCTTTCGTGCCTGTTAATGCATGGTGAGATGATTGGGACGAAAAAATGGACTCGGATGAAAATTTTCCAGGGGTGCAAAATTTCGCGCGCGCGCTTTTTACTCGTGTTTTCAGCCAAGAAGGTCAAAAAATGCGAAATATTTGACGCTGTCAAAAGATGCCAAATTTTCGACGCTTTCCTGCCTGTTGATGCATGGTGAGATGAGTGGGACGAAAAAATGGACTCAGATGAAAATTTTCCGGGGGTGCGAAATTTCGCGCGCGCGCTTTTTACTCGTGTTTTCAGCCAAGAAGGTCAAAAAATGCGAAATTTTTTACGCTATCAAAAGATGCCAAATTTTCGACGCTATCGTGCATGTTGATGCATGGTGAGATGATTGGGACGAAAAAATGGACTCGGATGCAAATTTTCTGGGGGTGCGAAATTTCGCGCGCGCGCCTTTTACTCGTGTTTTCAGCCAAGAAGGTCAAAAAATGCGAAATTTTTGACGCTGTCAAAAGATGCCAAATTTTCGACGCTTTCGTGCTTGTTGATGCATGGTGAGATGATTGGGACGAAAAAATGGACTCGGATGCAAATTTTCTGGGGTTGCAAAATTTCGCGCGCGCCTTTTACTCGTGTTTTCAGCCAAGAAGGTCAAAAAACGCGAAATTTTTGACGCTGTCAAAAGATGCCAAATTTTCGACGCTTTCGTGCCTATTGATGCATGGTGAGATGATTGGGACGAAAAAATGGACTCGGATGCAAATTTTCCGGGGGTGCGAAATTTCGCACGCGTGCCTTTTACTCGTGTTTTCAGCCAAGAAGGTAAAAAAACGCGAAATTTTTTACGCTGTCAAAAGATGCAAAAATTTCGATGCTTTCGTGCCTGTTAATGCATGGTGAGATGATTGAGACGAAAAAATGGACTCGGATGAAAATTTTCCGGGGGTGCAAAATTTCGCGCGCGCGCTTTTTACTCGTGTTTTCAGCCAAGAAGGTCAAAAAATGCGAAATATTTGACGCTGTCAAAAGATGCCAAATTTTCGACGCTTTCCTGCCTGTTGATGCATGGTGAGATGAGTGGGACGAAAAAATGGACTCAGATGAAAATTTTCCGGGGGTGCGAAATTTCGCGCGCGCGCTTTTTACTCGTGTTTTCAGCCAAGAAGGTCAAAAAATGCGAAATTTTTTACGCTATCAAAAGATGCCAAATTTTCGACGCTATCGTGCATGTTGATGCATGGTGAGATGATTGGGACGAAAAAATGGACTCGGATGCAAATTTTCTGGGGGTGCGAAATTTCGCGCGCGCGCCTTTTACTCGTGTTTTCAGCCAAGAAGGTCAAAAAATGCGAAATTTTTGACGCTGTCAAAAGATGCCAAATTTTCGACGCTTTCGTGCTTGTTGATGCATGGTGAGATGATTGGGACGAAAAAATGGACTCGGATGCAAATTTTCTGGGGTTGCAAAATTTCGCGCGCGCCTTTTACTCGTGTTTTCAGCCAAGAAGGTCAAAAAACGCGAAATTTTTGACGCTGTCAAAAGATGCCAAATTTTCGACGCTTTCGTGCCTATTGATGCATGGTGAGATGATTGGGACGAAAAAATGGACTCGGATGCAAATTTTCCGGGGGTGCGAAATTTCGCACGCGTGCCTTTTACTCGTGTTTTCAGCCAAGAAGGTAAAAAAACGCGAAATTTTTTACGCTGTCAAAAGATGCAAAAATTTCGATGCTTTCGTGCCTGTTAATGCATGGTGAGATGATTGAGACGAAAAAATGGACTCGGATGAAAATTTTCCGGGGGTGCAAAATTTCGCGCGCGCGCTTTTTACTCGTGTTTTCAGCCAAGAAGGTCAAAAAATGCGAAATATTTGACGCTGTCAAAAGATGCCAAATTTTCGACGCTTTCCTGCCTGTTGATGCATGGTGAGATGAGTGGGACGAAAAAATGGACTCAGATGAAAATTTTCCGGGGGTGCGAAATTTCGCGCGCGCGCTTTTTACTCGTGTTTTCAGCCAAGAAGGTCAAAAAATGCGAAATTTTTTACGCTATCAAAAGATGCCAAATTTTCGACGCTATCGTGCATGTTGATGCATGGTGAGATGATTGGGACGAAAAAATGGACTCGGATGCAAATTTTCTGGGGGTGCGAAATTTCGCGCGCGCGCCTTTTACTCGTGTTTTCAGCCAAGAAGGTCAAAAAATGCGAAATTTTTGACGCTGTCAAAAGATGCCAAATTTTCGACGCTTTCGTGCTTGTTGATGCATGGTGAGATGATTGGGACGAAAAAATGGACTCGGATGCAAATTTTCTGGGGTTGCAAAATTTCGCGCGCGCCTTTTACTCGTGTTTTCAGTCAAAAAGGTCAAAAAATGCCAAATTTTTTACGCTATCAAAAGATGCCAAATTTTCGACGCTATCGTGCCTGTTGATGCATGGTGAGATGATTGGGACGAAAAAATGGACTCGGATGAAAAATTTTCTGGGGGTGCGAAATTTCGCGCGCGCGCCTTTTACTCGTGTTTTCAGCCAAGAAGGTCAAAAAATGCGAAATTTTTGACGCTGTCAAAAGATGCCAAATTTTTTATGCTTTCGTGCCTGTTGATGCATGGTGAAATGATTGGGACGAAAAAATGGACTCGGATGAAAATTTTCCGGAGGTGCGAAATTTCGCACGCGCGCTTTTTACTCGTGTTTTCAGCCAAGAAGGTCAAAAAATGCAAAATTTTTTACGCTGTCAAAAGATGCCAAATTTTCGACGCTTTCATGCCTATCGATGCCTGGTGAGATCATTGGGACGAAAAAAAGGACTCAGGCGCAAATTTTCTAGGGGTGCGAAATTTCGCGCGCGCGCCTTTTACTCGTCTTTTCAGCCAAGAAGGTCAAAAAATGCGAAATTTTTGATGCTGTCAAAAGATGCCAAATATTTTACACTTTCGTGCCTGTTGATGAATGGTGAGATGATTGGGACGAAAAAAAGGACTCAGGCGCAAATTTTTCGGGGGTGCGAAATTTCGCGCGTGCGCCTTTTACTCGTGTTTTCAGTCAAGAAGGTCAAAAAACTCTAAATTTTTGACGCTGTCAAAAGATGCCAAATTTTCGATGCTTTCGTGCCTGTTGATGCATGGTGAGATGATTGGGACGAAAAAATGGACTCGGATGCAAATTTTCCGGGGGTGCGAAATTTCGCGCGCGCCTTTTACTCGTGTTTTCAGCTAAGAAGGTCAAAAAATGCCAAATTTTTTACGCTGTCAAAAGATGCCAAATTTTCGACGCTTTCGTGCCTGTTGATGCATGGTGAGATGATTGGGATGAAAAAATGGACTCGGATGAAAATTTTCCGGAGGTGCGAAATTTCGCGCGCGCGCTTTTTACTCGTGTTTTCAGCCAAGAAGGTCAAAAAATGCGAAATTTTTTACGCTATCAAAAGATGCCAAATTTTCGACGCTATCGTGCATGTTGATGCATGGTGAGATGATTGGGACGAAAAAATGGACTCGGATGCAAATTTTCTGGGGGTGCGAAATTTCGCGCGCGCGCCTTTTACTCGTGTTTTCAGCCAAGAAGGTCAAAAAATGCGAAATTTTTGACGCTGTCAAAAGATGCCAAATTTTCGACGCTTTCGTGCCTGTTGATGCATGGTGAGATGATTGGGACGAAAAAATGGACTCGGATGCAAATTTTCTGGGGTTGCAAAATTTCGCGCGCGCCTTTTACTCGTGTTTTCAGTCAAAAAGGTCAAAAAATGCCAAATTTTTTACGCTATCAAAAGATGCCAAATTTTCGACGCTATCGTGCCTGTTGATGCATGGTGAGATGATTGGGACGAAAAAATGGACTCGGATGAAAAATTTTCTGGGGGTGCGAAATTTCGCGCGCGCGCCTTTTACTCGTGTTTTCAGCCAAGAAGGTCAAAAAATGCGAAATTTTTGACGCTGTCAAAAGATGCCAAATTTTTTATGCTTTCGTGCCTGTTGATGCATGGTGAAATGATTGGGATGAAAAAATGGACTCGGATGAAAATTTTCCGGAGGTGCGAAATTTCGCACGCGCGCTTTTTACTCGTGTTTTCAGCCAAGAAAGTCAAAAAATGCAAAATTTTTTACGCTGTCAAAAGATGCCAAATTTTCGACGCTTTCATGCCTATCGATGCATGGTGAGATCATTGGGACGAAAAAAAGGACTCAGGCGCAAATTTTCTAGGGGTGCGAAATTTCGCGCGCGCGCCTTTTACTCGTCTTTTCAGCCAAGAAGGTCAAAAAATGCGAAATTTTTTATGCTGTCAAAAGATGCCAAATATTTTACACTTTCGTGCCTGTTGATGAATGGTGAGATGATTGGGACGAAAAAAAGGACTCAGGCGCAAATTTTTCGGGGGTGCGAAATTTCGCGCGCGCGCCTTTTACTCGTGTTTTCAGTCAAGAAGGTCAAAAAACTCTAAATTTTTGACGCTGTCAAAAGATGCCAAATTTTCGATGCTTTCGTGCCTGTTGATGCATGGTGAGATGATTGGGACGAAAAAATGGACTCGGATGCAAATTTTCCGGGGGTGCGAAATTTCGCGCGCGTGCCTTTTACTCGTGTTTTCAGCTAAGAAGGTCAAAAAATGCCAAATTTTTTACGCTGTCAAAAGATGCCAAATTTTCGACGCTTTCGTGCCTGTTGATGCATGGTGAGATGATTGGGATGAAAAAATGGACTCGGATGAAAATTTTCCGGAGGTGCGAAATTTCGCGCGCGCGCTTTTTACTCGTGTTTTCAGCCAAGAAGGTCAAAAAATGCGAAATTTGTTACGCTATCAAAAGATGCCAAATTTTCGACGCTATCGTGCATGTTGATGCATGGTGAGATGATTGGGACGAAAAAATGGACTCGGATGCAAATTTTCTGGGGGTGCGAAATTTCGCGCGCGCGCCTTTTACTCGTGTTTTCAGCCAAGAAGGTCAAAAAATGCGAAATTTTTGACGCTGTCAAAAGATGCCAAATTTTCGACGCTTTCGTGCCTGTTGATGCATGGTGAGATGATTGGGACGAAAAAATGGACTCGGATGCAAATTTTCTGGGGTTGCAAAATTTCGCGCGCGCCTTTTACTCGTGTTTTCAGTCAAAAAGGTCAAAAAATGCCAAATTTTTTACGCTATCAAAAGATGCCAAATTTTCGACGCTATCGTGCCTGTTGATGCATGGTGAGATGATTGGGACGAAAAAATGGACTCGGATGAAAAATTTTCTGGGGGTGCGAAATTTCGCGCGCGCGACTTTTACTCGTGTTTTCAGCCAAGAAGGTCAAAAAATGCGAAATTTTTGACGCTGTCAAAAGATGCCAAATTTTTTATGCTTTCGTGCCTGTTGATGCATGGTGAAATGATTGGGACGAAAAAATGGACTCGGATGAAAATTTTCCGGAGGTGCGAAATTTCGCACGCGCGCTTTTTACTCGTGTTTTCAGCCAAGAAGGTCAAAAAATGCAAAAAATTTTACGCTGTCAAAAGATGCCAAATTTTTGACGCTTTCGTGCCTATCGATGCATGGTGAGATCATTGGGACGAAAAAAAGGACTCAGGCGCAAATTTTCTAGGGGTGCGAAATTTCGCGCGCGCGCCTTTTACTCGTCTTTTCAGCCAAGAAGGTCAAAAAATGCGAAATTTTTTATGCTGTCAAAAGATGCCAAATATTTTACACTTTCGTGCCTGTTGATGAATGGTGAGATGATTGGGACGAAAAAAAGGACTCAGGCGCAAATTTTTCGGGGGTGCGAAATTTCGCGCGCGCGCCTTTTACTCGTGTTTTCAGTCAAGAAGGTCAAAAAACTCTAAATTTTTGACGCTGTCAAAAGATGCCAAATTTTCGATGCTTTCGTGCCTGTTGATGCATGGTGAGATGATTGGGACGAAAAAATGGACTCGGATGCAAATTTTCCGGGGGTGCGAAATTTCGCGCGCGCGCCTTTTACTCGTGTTTTCAGCTAAGAAGGTCAAAAAATGCCAAATTTTTTACGCTGTCAAAAGATGCCAAATTTTCGACGCTTTCGTGCCTGTTGATGCATGGTGAGATGATTGGGATGAAAAAATGGACTCGGATGAAAATTTTCCGGAGGTGCGAAATTTCGCGCGCGCGCTTTTTACTCGTGTTTTCAGCCATGAAGGTCAAAAAACGCGAAATTTTTTACGCTATCAAAAGATGCCAAATTTTCGACGCTATCGTGCCTGTTGATGCATGGTGAGATGATTGGGACGAAAAAATGGACTCGGATGAAAATTTTTCTGGGGGTGCGAAATTTCGCGCGCGCGCGCCTTTTACTCGTGTTTTTAGCCAAGAAGGTCAAAAAATGCCAAATTTTTTACGCTTTCGTGCCTGTTGATGCATGGTGAAATGATTGGGACGAAAAAATGGACTCGGATGAAAATTTTCCGGAGGTGCGAAATTTCGCACGCGCGCTTTTTACTCGTGTTTTCAGCCAAGAAGGTCAAAAAATGCAAAAATTTTTACGCTGTCAAAAGATGCCAAATTTTCGACGCTTTCGTGCCTATCGATGCATGGTGAGATCATTGGGACGAAAAAAAGGACTCAGACGCAAATTTTCTCGGGGTGCGAAATTTCGCGCGCGCGCCTTTTACTCGTCTTTTCAGCCAAGAAGGTCAAAAAATGCGAAATTTTTGACGCTGTCAAAAGATGCCAAATATTTTACACTTTGGTGCCTGTTGATGAACGGTGAGATGATTGGGACGAAAAAAAGGACTCAGGCGCAAATTTTTCGGGGGTGCGAAATTTCGCGCGTGCGCCTTTTACTCGTGTTTTCAGTCAAGAAGGTCAAAAAACGCTAAATTTTTGACGCTGTCAAAAGATGCCAAATTTTCGATGCTTTCGTGCCTATTGATGCATGGTGAGATGATTGGGACGAAAAAATGGACTCGGATGCAAATTTTCCGGGGGTGCGAAATTTCGCGCGCGCGCCTTTTACTCGTGTTTTCAGCCAAGAAGGTCAAAAAATGCCAAATTTTTTACGCTGTCAAAAGATGCCAAATTTTCGACGCTTTCGTGCCTGTTGATGCATGGTGAGATGATTGGGACGAAAAAATGCACTCGGATGAAAATTTTCCGGAGGTGCGAAATTTCGCGCGCGCGCTTTTTACTCGTGTTTTCAGCCAAGAAGGTAAAAAAACGCGAAATTTTTCACGCTATCAAAAGATGCCAAATTTTCGACGCTATCGTGCCTGTTGATGCATGGTGAGATGATTGGGACGAAAAAATGGACTCGGATGAAAAATTTTCTGGGGGTGCGAAATTTCGCGCGCGCGCCTTTTACTCGTGTTTTCAGCCAAGAAGGTCAAAAAATGCGAAATTTTTGACGCTGTCAAAAGATGCCAAATTTTTTACGCTTTCGTGCCTCTTGATGCATGGTGAAATGATTGGGACGAAAAAATGGACTCGGATGAAAATTTTCCGGAGGTGCGAAATTTCGCGCGCGCGCTTTTTACTCGTGTTTTCAGCCAAGAAGGTCAAAAAATGCAAAATTTTTTACGCTGTCAAAAGATGCCAAATTTTCGACGCTTTCGTGCCTATCGATGCATGGTGAGATCATTGGGACGAAAAAAAGGACTCAGGCGCAAATTTTCTAGGGGTGCGAAATTTCGCGCGCGCGCCTTTTACTCGTCTTTTCAGCCAAGAAGGTAAAAAAATGCGAAATTTTTGATGCTGTCAAAAGATGCCAAATATTTTACACTTTCGTGCCTGTTGATGAATGGTGAGATGATTGGGACGAAAAAAAGGACTCAGGCGCAAATTTTTCGGGGGTGCGAAATTTCGCGCGTGCGCCTTTTACTCGTGTTTTCAGTCAAGAAGGTCAAAAAACTCTAAATTTTTGACGCTGTCAAAAGATGCCAAATTTTCGATGCTTTCGTGCCTGTTGATGCATGGTGAGATGATTGGGACGAAAAAATGGACTCGGATGCAAATTTTCCGGGGGTGCGAAATTTCGCGCGCGCGCCTTTTACTCGTGTTTTCAGCTAAGAAGGTCAAAAAATGCCAAATTTTTTACGCTGTCAAAAGATGCCAAATTTTCGACGCTTTCGTGCCTGTTGATGCATGGTGAGATGATTGGGATGAAAAAATGGACTCGGATGAATATTTTCCGGAGGTGCGAAATTTCGCGCGCGCGCTTTTTACTCGTGTTTTCAGCCAAGAAGGTCAAAAAATGCGAAATTTTTTACGCTATCAAAAGATGCCAAATTTTCGACGCTATCGTGCATGTTGATGCATGGTGAGATGATTGGGACGAAAAAATGGACTCGGATGCAAATTTTCTGGGGGTGCGAAATTTCGCGCGCGCGCCTTTTACTCGTGTTTTCAGCCAAGAAGGTCAAAAAATGCGAAATTTTTGACGCTGTCAAAAGATGCCAAATTTTCGACGCTTTCGTGCCTGTTGATGCATGGTGAGATGATTGGGACGAAAAAATGGACTCGGATGCAAATTTTCTGGGGTTGCAAAATTTCGCGCGCGCCTTTTACTCGTGTTTTCAGTCAAAAAGGTCAAAAAATGCCAAATTTTTTACGCTATCAAAAGATGCCAAATTTTCGACGCTATCGTGCCTGTTGATGCATGGTGAGATGATTGGGACGAAAAAATGGACTCGGATGAAAAATTTTCTGGGGGTGCGAAATTTCGCGCGCGCGCCTTTTACTCGTGTTTTCAGCCAAGAAGGTCAAAAAATGCGAAATTTTTGACGCTGTCAAAAGATGCCAAATTTTTTATGCTTTCGTGCCTGTTGATGCATGGTGAAATGATTGGGACGAAAAAATGGACTCGGATGAAAATTTTCCGGAGGTGCGAAATTTCGCACGCGCGCTTTTTACTCGTGTTTTCAGCCAAGAAGGTCAAAAAATGCAAAATTTTTTACGCTGTCAAAAGATGCCAAATTTTCGACGCTTTCATGCCTATCGATGCATGGTGAGATCATTGGGACGAAAAAAAGGACTCAGGCGCAAATTTTCTAGGGGTGCGAAATTTCGCGCGCGCGCCTTTTACTCGTCTTTTCAGCCAAGAAGGTCAAAAAATGCGAAATTTTTTATGCTGTCAAAAGATGCCAAATATTTTACACTTTCGTGCCTGTTGATGAATGGTGAGATGATTGGGACGAAAAAAAGGACTCAGGCGCAAATTTTTCGGGGGTGCGAAATTTCGCGCGCGCGCCTTTTACTCGTGTTTTCAGTCAAGAAGGTCAAAAAACTCTAAATTTTTGACGCTGTCAAAAGATGCCAAATTTTCGATGCTTTCGTGCCTGTTGATGCATGGTGAGATGATTGGGACGAAAAAATGGACTCGGATGCAAATTTTCCGGGGGTGCGAAATTTCGCGCGCGCTCCTTTTACTCGTGTTTTCAGCTAAGAAGGTCAAAAAATGCCAAATTTTTTACGCTGTCAAAAGATGCCAAATTTTCGACGCTTTCGTGCCTGTTGATGCATGGTGAGATGATTGGGATGAAAAAATGGACTCGGATGAAAATTTTCCGGAGGTGCGAAATTTCGCGCGCGCGCTTTTTACTCGTGTTTTCAGCCATGAAGGTCAAAAAACGCGAAATTTTTTACGCTATCAAAAGATGCCAAATTTTCGACGCTATCGTGCCTGTTGATGCATGGTGAGATGATTGGGACGAAAAAATGGACTCGGATGAAAATTTTTCTGGGGGTGCGAAATTTCGCGCGCGCGCCTTTTACTCGTGTTTTTAGCCAAGAAGGTCAAAAAATGCGAAATTTTTGACGCTGTCAAAAGATGCCAAATTTTTTACGCTTTCGTGCCTGTTGATGCATGGTGAAATGATTGGGACGAAAAAATGGACTCGGATGAAAATTTTCCGGAGGTGCGAAATTTCGCACGCGCGCTTTTTACTCGTGTTTTCAGCCAAGAAGGTCAAAAAATGCAAAAAATTTTACGCTGTCAAAAGATGCCAAATTTTCGACGCTTTCGTGCCTATCGATGCATGGTGAGATCATTGGGACGAAAAAAAGGACTCAGACGCAAATTTTCTCGGGGTGCGAAATTTCGCGCGCGCGCCTTTTACTCGTCTTTTCAGCCAAGAAGGTCAAAAAATGCGAAATTTTTGACGCTGTCAAAAGATGCCAAATATTTTACACTTTGGTGCCTGTTGATGAACGGTGAGATGATTGGGACGAAAAAAAGGACTCAGGCGCAAATTTTTCGGGGGTGCGAAATTTCGCGCGTGCGCCTTTTACTCGTGTTTTCAGTCAAGAAGGTCAAAAAACGCTAAATTTTTGACGCTGTCAAAAGATGCCAAATTTTCGATGCTTTCGTGCCTATTGATGCATGGTGAGATGATTGGGACGAAAAAATGGACTCGGATGCAAATTTTCCGGGGGTGCGAAATTTCGCGCGCGCGCCTTTTACTCGTGTTTTCAGCCAAGAAGGTCAAAAAATGCCAAATTTTTTACGCTGTCAAAAGATGCCAAATTTTCGACGCTTTCGTGCCTGTTGATGCATGGTGAGATGATTGGGACGAAAAAATGCACTCGGATGAAAATTTTCCGGAGGTGCGAAATTTCGCGCGCGCGCTTTTTACTCGTGTTTTCAGCCAAGAAGGTCAAAAAACGCGAAATTTTTCACGCTATCAAAAGATGCCAAATTTTCGACGCTATCGTGCCTGTTGATGCATGGTGAGATGATTGGGACGAAAAAATGGACTCGGATGAAAAATTTTCTGGGGGTGCGAAATTTCGCTGCGCGCGCCTTTTACTCGTGTTTTCAGCCAAGAAGGTCAAAAAATGCGAAATTTTTGACGCTGTCAAAAGATGCCAAATTTTTTATGCTTTCGTGCCTCTTGATGCATGGTGAAATGATTGGGACGAAAAAATGGACTCGGATGAAAATTTTCCGGAGGTGCGAAATTTCGCGCGCGCGCTTTTTACTCGTGTTTTCAGCCAAGAAGGTCAAAAAATGCAAAATTTTTTACGCTGTCAAAAGATGCCAAATTTTCGACGCTTTCGTGCCTATCGATGCATGGTGAGATCATTGGGACGAAAAAAAGGACTCAGGCGCAAATTTTCTAGGGGTGCGAAATTTCGCGCGCGCGCCTTTTACTCGTCTTTTCAGCCAAGAAGGTCAAAAAATGCGAAATTTTTGATGCTGTCAAAAGATGCCAAATATTTTACACTTTCGTGCCTATTGATGAATGGTGAGATGATTGGGACGAAAAAAAGGACTCAGGCGCAAATTTTTCGGGGGTGCGAAATTTCGCGCGTGCGCCTTTTACTCGTGTTTTCAGTCAAGAAGGTCAAAAAACTCTAAATTTTTGACGCTGTCAAAAGATGCCAAATTTTCGATGCTTTCGTGCCTGTTGATGCATGGTGAGATGATTGGGACGAAAAAATGGACTCGGATGCAAATTTTCCGGGGGTGCGAAATTTCGCGCGCGCGCCTTTTACTCGTGTTTTCAGCTAAGAAGGTCAAAAAATGCCAAATTTTTTACGCTGTCAAAAGATGCCAAATTTTCGACGCTTTCGTGCCTGTTGATGCATGGTGAGATGATTGGGATGAAAAAATGGACTCGGATGAAAATTTTCCGGAGGTGCGAAATTTCGCGAAATTTTTTACGCTATCAAAAGATGCCAAATTTTCGACGCTATCGTGCATGTTGATGCATGGTGAGATGATTGGGACGAAAAAATGGACTCGGATGCAAATTTTCTGGGGGTGCGAAATTTCGCGCGCGCGCCTTTTACTCGTGTTTTCAGCCAAGAAGGTCAAAAAATGCGAAATTTTTGACGCTGTCAAAAGATGCCAAATTTTCGACGCTTTCGTGCCTGTTGATGCATGGTGAGATGATTGGGACGAAAAAATGGACTCGGATGCAAATTTTCTGGGGTTGCAAAATTTCGCGCGCGCCTTTTACTCGTGTTTTCAGTCAAAAAGGTCAAAAAATGCCAAATTTTTTACGCTATCAAAAGATGCCAAATTTTCGACGCTATCGTGCCTGTTGATGCATGGTGAGATGATTGGGACGAAAAAATGGACTCGGATGAAAAATTTTCTGGGGGTGCGAAATTTCGCGCGCGCGCCTTTTACTCGTGTTTTCAGCCAAGAAGGTCAAAAAATGCGAAATTTTTGACGCTGTCAAAAGATGCCAAATTTTTTATGCTTTCGTGCCTGTTGATGCATGGTGAAATGATTGGGACGAAAAAATGGACTCGGATGAAAATTTTCCGGAGGTGCGAAATTTCGCACGCGCGCTTTTTACTCGTGTTTTCAGCCAAGAAGGTCAAAAAATGCAAAATTTTTTACGCTGTCAAAAGATGCCAAATTTTCGACGCTTTCATGCCTATCGATGCATGGTGAGATCATTGGGACGAAAAAAAGGACTCAGGCGCAAATTTTCTAGGGGTGCGAAATTTCGCGCGCGCGCCTTTTACTCGTCTTTTCAGCCAAGAAGGTCAAAAAATGCGAAATTTTTTATGCTGTCAAAAGATGCCAAATATTTTACACTTTCGTGCCTGTTGATGAATGGTGAGATGATTGGGACGAAAAAAAGGACTCAGGCGCAAATTTTTCGGGGGTGCGAAATTTCGCGCGCGCGCCTTTTACTCGTGTTTTCAGTCAAGAAGGTCAAAAAACTCTAAATTTTTGACGCTGTCAAAAGATGCCAAATTTTCGATGCTTTCGTGCCTGTTGATGCATGGTGAGATGATTGGGACGAAAAAATGGACTCGGATGCAAATTTTCCGGGGGTGCGAAATTTCGCGCGCGCGCCTTTTACTCGTGTTTTCAGCTAAGAAGGTCAAAAAATGCCAAATTTTTTACGCTGTCAAAAGATGCCAAATTTTCGACGCTTTCGTGCCTGTTGATGCATGGTGAGATGATTGGGATGAAAAAATGGACTCGGATGAAAATTTTCCGGAGGTGCGAAATTTCGCACGCGCGCTTTTTACTCGTGTTTTCAGCCATGAAGGTCAAAAAACGCGAAATTTTTTACGCTATCAAAAGATGCCAAATTTTCGACGCTATCGTGCCTGTTGATGCATGGTGAGATGATTGGGACGAAAAAATGGACTCGGATGAAAATTTTTCTGGGGGTGCGAAATTTCGCGCGCGCGCCTTTTACTCGTGTTTTCAGCCAAGAAGGTCAAAAAATGCGAAATTTTTGACGTTGTCAAAAGATGCCAAATTTTTTACGCTTTCGTGCCTCTTGATGCATGGTGAAATGATTGGGACGAAAAAATAGACTCGGATGAAAATTTTCCGGAGGTGCGAAATTTCGCGCGCGCGCGCTTTTTACTCGTGTTTTCAGCCAAGAAGGTCAAAAAATGCAAAATTTTTTACGCTGTCAAAAGATGCCAAATTTTCGACGCTTTCGTGCCTATCGATGCATGGTGAGATCATTGGGACGAAAAAAAGGACTCAGGCACAAATTTTCTCGGGGTGCGAAATTTCGCGCTGCGCGCCTTTTACTCGTCTTTTCAGCCAAGAAGGTCAAAAAATGCGAAATTTTTGACGCTGTCAAAAGATGCCAAATATTTTACACTTTCGTGCCTGTTGATGAATGGTGAGATGATTGGGACGAAAAAAAGGACTCAGGCGCAAATTTTTCGGGGGTGCGAAATTTCGCGCGCGCGCCTTTTACTCGTGTTTTCAGTCAAGAAGGTCAAAAAATGCTAAATTTTTGACGCTGTCAAAAGATGCCAAATTTTCGATGCTTTCGTGCCTGTTGATGCATGGTGAGATGATTGGGATGAAAAAATGGACTCGGATGCAAATTTTCAGGGGGTGCGAAATTTCGCGCGCGCGCCTTTTACTCGTGTTTTCAGTCAAGAAGGTCAAAAAATGCGAAATTTTTTACGCTGTCAAAAGATGCCAAATTTTCGACGCTTTCGTACATGTTGATGCATGGTGAGATGATTGGGACGAAAAAATGGACTCGGATGCAAATTTTCCGGGGGTGCAAAATTTCGCGCGCGCGCTTTTTACTCGTGTTTTCAGCCAAGAAGGTCAAAAAACGCGAAATTTTTGACGCTGTCAAAAGATGCCAAATTTTCGACGCTTTCCTGCCTGTTGATGCATGGTGAGATGAGTGGGACGAAAAAATGGACTCGGATGAAAATTTTCCGGGGGTGCGAAATTTCGCGCGCGCGCTTTTTACTCGTGTTTTCAGCCAAGAAGGTCAAAAAATGCGAAATTTTTTACGCTATCAAAAGTTGCCAAATTTTCGACGCTATCGTGCCTGTTGATGCATGGTGAGATGATTGGGACGAAAAAATGGACTCGGATGCAAATTTTCTGGGGGTGCGAAATTTCGCGCGCGCGCCTTTTACTCGTGTTTTCAGCCAAGAAGGTCAAAAAACGCGAAATTTTTTACGCTGTCAAAAGATGCCAAATTTTCGACGCTTTCGTGCCTATTGATGCATGGTGAGATCATTGGGACGAAAAAAGGACTCAGGCGCAAATTTTTCGGCGGTGCGAAATTTCGCGCGCGCGCCTTTTACTCGTGTTTTCAGCCAAGAAGGTCAAAAAACTCGAAATTTTTGACGCAGTCAAAAGATGCCAAATTTTTGATACCTTCGTGCCTGTTGATGAATGGTGAGATGATTGGGACGAAAAAAAAGGACTCAGGCGCAAATTTTTCGGGGGTGCAAAATTTTACGCGCGCGCCTTTTACTCATGTTTTCAGTCAAGAAGGTCAAAAAACGCTAAATTTTTGACGCTGTCAAAAGATGCAAAATTTTTGATGCTTTCGTGCCTGTTGATGCATGGTGAGATGATTGGGACGAAAAAATGGACTCGGATGCAAATTTTCCGGGGGTGCAAAATTTCGCGCGCGCGCCTTTTACTCGTGTTTTCAGCCAAGAAGGTCAAAAAATGCCAAATTTTTTACGCTGTCAAAAGATGCCAAATTTTCGACGCTTTCGTGCCTGTTGATGCATGGTGAGATGATTGGGACGAAAAAATGGACTCGGATGAAAATTTTCCGGAGGTGCGAAATTTCGCGCGCGCGCTTTTTACTCGTGTTTTCAGCCAAGAAGGTCAAAAAATGCGAAATTTTTTACGCTATCAAAAGAAGCCAAATTTTCGATGCTATCGTGCCTGTTGATGCATGGTGAGATGATTGGGATGAAAAAATGGACTCGGATGAAAAGTTTTCTTGGGGTGCGAAATTTCGTGCGCGCGCCTTTTACTCGTGTTTTCAGCCAAGAAGGTCAAAAAATGCGAAATTTTTGACGCTGTCAAAAGATGCCAATTTTTTTACGCTTTCGTGCCTGTTGATGCATGGTGAAATGATTGGGACGAAAAAATGGACTCGGATGAAAATTTTCGGGAGGTGCGAAATTTCGCGCGCGCGCTTTTTACTCATGTTTTCAGCCAAGAAGGTCAAAAAATGCAAAATTTTTTACGCTGTCAAAAGATGCCAAATTTTCGACGCTTTCGTGCCTATCGATGCATGGTGAGATCATTGGGACGAAAAAAAGGACTCAGGCGCAAATTTTCTAGGGGTGCGAAATTTCGCGCGCGCGCCTTTTACTCGTCTTTTCAGCCAAGAAGGTCAAAAAATGCGAAAATTTTGACGCTGTCAAAAGATGCCAAATATTTTACACTTTCGTGCCTGTTGATGAATGGTGAGATGATTGGGACGAAAAAAAGGACTCAGGCGCAAATTTTTCGGGGGTGCGAAATTTCGCGCGCGCGCCTTTTACTCGTGTTTTCAGTCAAGAAGGTCAAAAAATGCTAAATTTTTGACGCTGTCAAAAGATGCCAAATTTTCGATGCTTTCGTGCCTGTTGATGCATGGTGAGATGATTGGGACGAAAAAATGGACTAGGATGCAAATTTTCCGGGGGTGCGAAATTTCGCGCGCGCGCCTTTTACTCGTGTTTTCAGCCAAGAAGGTCAAAAAATGCCAAATTTTTTACGCTGTCAAAAGATGCCAAATTTTCGACGCTTTCGTGCCTGTTGATGCATGGTGAGATTTTTGGGACGAAAAAATGGACTCGGATTAAAATTTTCCGGAGGTGCGAAATTTCGCGCGCGCGCTTTTTACTCTTGTTTTCAGCCAAGAAGGTCAAAAAACGCGAAATTTTTTACGCTATCAAAAGATGCCAAATTTTCGACGCTATCGTGCCTGTTGATGCATGGTGAGATGATTGGGACGAAAAAATGGACTCGGATGAAAAATTTTCTGGGGGTGCGAAATTTCGCGCGCGCGCCTTTTACTCGTGTTTTCAGCCAAGAAGGTCAAAAAATGCGAAATTTTTGACGCTGTCAAAAGATGCCAAATTTTTTACGCTTTCGTGCCTATTGATGCATGGTGAAATGATTGGGACGAAAAAATGGACTCGGATGAAAATTTTCCGGAGGTGAAAGATTTCGCGCGCGCGCTTTTTACTCGTGTTTTCAGCCAAGAAGGTCAAAAAATGCAAAATTTTTTACGCTGTCAAAAGATGCCAAATTTTCGACGCTTTCCTGCCTGTTGATGCATGGTGAGATGAGTGGGACGAAAAAATGGACTCGGATGAAGCCTTTTACTCGTGTTTTCAGCCAAGAAGGTCAAAAAACGCGAAATTTTTGACGCTGTCAAAAGATGCCAAATTTTCGACGCTTTCGTGCCTGTTGATGCATGGTGAGATGATTGGGACGAAAAAATGGACTCGGATGCAAATTTTCTGGGGTTGCAAAATTTCGCGCGCGCCTTTTACTCGTGTTTTCAGTCAAGAAGGTCAAAAAATGCCAAATTTTTTACGCTGTCAAAAGATGCTAAATTTTCGATGCTTTTGTGCCTGTTGATGCATGATGAGATGACTGGGACGAAAAAATGGACTCGGATGAAAATTTTCCTGGGGTGCGAAATTTCGCGCACGCGCTTTTTACTCGTGTTTTCAGCCAAGAAGGTCAAAAAACGCGAAATTTTTGACGCTGTCAAAAGATTCCAAATTTTCAACACTTTCGTGCCTGTTGATGCTTGGTGAGATGATTGGGACGAAAAAATGGACTCGGATGCAATTTTTTTGAGGGTGCGAAATTTCGCGCGCGCGCCTTTTACTCGTGTTTTCAGCCAAGAAGGTCGAAAAACGCGAAATTTTTTACGCTGTCAAAAGATGCCAAATTTTCGACGCTTTCGTGCCTGTTGATGCATGGTGAGATGATTGGGACGAAAAAATGGACTCGGATGCAAATTTTCCGGGGGTGCGAAATTTCGCGCGCGCGCCTTTTACTCGTGTTTTCAGTCAAGAAGGTCAAAAAATGCGAAATTTTTGACGCTGTCAAAAGATGCCAAACTTTCGACGCTTTCGTGCATGTTGATGCATGGTGAGATGATTGGGACGAAAAAATGGACTCGGATGCAAATTTTCCGGGGGTGCGAAATTTCGCACGCGTGCCTTTTACTCGTGTTTTCAGCCAAGAAGGTAAAAAAAATGCGAAATTTTTTACGCTATGAAAAGATGCCAAATTTTCGATGCTTTCGTGCCTGTTAATGCATGATGAGATGATTGGGACGAAAAAATGGACTCGGATGAAAATTTTCCGGGGGTGCAAAATTTCGCGCGCGCGCTTTTTACTCGTGTTTTCAGCCAAGAAGGTCAAAAAACGCGAAATTTTTGACGCTGTCAAAAGATGCCAAACTTTCGACGCTTTCCTGCCTGTTGATGCATGGTGAGATGAGTGGGACGAAAAAATGGACTCGGATGAAAATTTTCCGGGGGTACGAAATTTCGCGCGCGCGCTTTTTACTCGTGTTTTCAGCCAAGAAGGTCAAAAAATGCCAAATTTTTTACGCTGTCAAAAGATGCCAAATTTTCGACGCTTTCGTGCCTGTTGATGCATGGTGAGATGATTGGGACGAAAAAATGGACTCGGATGAAAATTTTCCGGGGGTGCGAAATTTCGCGCGCGCGCTTTTTACTCGTGTTTTCAGCCAAGAAGGTCAAAAAACGCGAAATTTTTTACGCTATCAAAAGATGCCAAATTTTCGACGCTATCGTGCCTGTTGATGCATGGTGAGATGATTGGGACGAAAAAATGGACTCGGATGAAAATTTTCCGGAGGTGCGAAATTTTGCGCGCGCGCTTTTTACTCGTGTTTTCAGCCAAGAAGGTCAAAAAACGCGAAATTTTTTACGCTATCAAAAGATGCCAAATTTTCGACGCTTTCGTGCCTATTGATGCATGGGACGAAAAAAAGGACTCGGATGCAATTTTTTTGGGGGTGCGAAATTTCGCGCGCGCGCCTTTTACTCGTGTTTTCAGCCAAGAAGGTCAAAAAACTCGAAATTTTTGACGCAGTCAAAAGATGCCAAATTTTTGATACCTTCGTGCCTGTTGATGAATGGTGAGATGATTGGGACGAAAAAAAAGGACTCAGGCGCAAATTTTTCGGGGGTGCAAAATTTTGCGCGCGCGCCTTTTACTCGTGTTTTCAGTCAAGAAGGTCAAAAAACGCTAAATTTTTGACGTTGTCAAAAGATGCAAAATTTTCGATGCTTTCGTGCCTGTTGATGCATGGTGAGATGATTGGGACGAAAAAATGGACTCGGATGCAAATTTTCCGGGGGTGCGAAATTTCGCGCGCGCGCCTTTTACTCGTGTTTTCAGTCAAGAAGGTCAAAAAATGCGAAATTTTTGACGCTGTCAAAAGATGCCAAACTTTCGACGCTTTCGTGCATGTTGATGCATGGTGAGATGATTGGGACGAAAAAATGGAGTCGGATGAAAATTTTCCGGAGGTGCGAAATTTCGCGCGCGCGCGCTTTTTACTCGTGTTTTCAGCCATGAAGGTCAAAAAACGCGAAATTTTTTACGCTATCAAAAGATGCCAAATTTTCGACGCTATCGTGCCTGTTGATGCATGGTGAGATGATTGGGACGAAAAAA
Source organism: Pontederia crassipes (assembly GCA_030549335.1). Lineage (NCBI taxonomy): Eukaryota > Viridiplantae > Streptophyta > Magnoliopsida > Commelinales > Pontederiaceae > Pontederia > Pontederia crassipes. The sequence continues at coordinate 8,094,547 of JAUKPH010000020.1, read as the reverse complement.
TGGACTCGGATGAAAAATTTTCTGGGGGTGCGAAATTTCGCGCGCGCGCCTTTTACTCGTGTTTTCAGCCAAGAAGGTCAAAAAATGCGAAATTTTTAACGCTGTCAAAAGATGCCAAATTTTTTACGCTTTCGTGCCTGTTGATGCATGGTGAAATGATTGGGACGAAAAAATGGACTCGGATGAAAATTTTCCGGAGGTGCGAAATTTCGCGCGCGCGCTTTTTACTCGTGTTTTCAGCCAAGAAGGTCAAAAAATGCAAAATTTTTTACGCTGTCAAAAGATGCCAAATTTTCGACGCTTTCGTGCCTATCGATGCATGGTGAGATCATTGGGATGAAAAAAAGGACTCAGGCGCAAATTTTCTAGGGGTGCGAAATTTCGCGCGCGCGCCTTTTACTCGTCTTTTCAGCCAAGAAGGTCAAAAAATGCGAAATTTTTGACGCTGTCAAAAGATGCCAAATATTTTACACTTTCGTGCCTGTTGATGAATGGTGAGATGATTGGGACGAAAAAAAGGACTCAGGCGCAAATTTTTCGGGGGTGCGAAATTTCGCGCGCGCGCCTTTTACTCGTGTTTTCAGTCAAGAAGGTAAAAAAACGCTAAATTTTTGACGATGTCAAAAGATGCCAAATTTTCGATGCTTTCGTGCCTGTTGATGCATGGTGAGATGATTGGGACGAAAAAATGGACTCGGATGCAAATTTTTCGGGGGTGCGAAATTTCGCGCGCGCGCCTTTTACTCGTGTTTTCAGCCAAGAAGGTCAAAAAATGCCAAAATTTTTTACGCTGTCAAAAGATGCCAAATTTTCGACGCTTTCGTGCCTGTTGATGCATGGTGAGATGATTGGGACGAAAAAATGGACTCGGATGAAAATTTTCTGGAGGTGCGAAATTTCGCGCGCGCGCTTTTTACTCTTGTTTTCAGCCAAGAAGGTCAAAAAACGCGAAATTTTTTACGCTATCAAAAGATGCCAAATTTTCGACGCTATCATGCCTGTTGATGCATGGTGAGATGATTGGGACGAAAAAATGGACTCGCATGAAAAATTTTCTGGGGGTGCGAAATTTCGCGCGCGCGCCTTTTACTCGTGTTTTCAGCCAAGAAGGTCAAAAAATGCGAAATTTTTGACGCTGTCAAAAGATGCCAAATTTTTTACGCTTTCGTGCCTGTTGATGCATGGTGAAATGATTGGGACAAAAAAATGGACTCGGATGAAAATTTTCCGGAGGTGCGAAATTTCGCGCGCGCGCTTTTTACTCGTGTTTTCAGCCAAGAAGGTCAAAAAATGCAAAATTTTTTACGCTGTCAAAAGATGCCAAATTTTCGACGCTTTCGTGCCTATCGATGCATGGTGAGATCATTGGGACGAAAAAAAGGACTCAGGCGCAAATTTTCTCGGGGTGCAAAATTTCGCGCGCACGCCTTTTACTCGTCTTTTCAGCCAAGAAGGTCAAAAAATGCGAAATTTTTGACGCTGTCAAAAGATGCCAAATATTTTACACTTTCGTGCCTGTTGATGAATGGTGAGATGATTGGGACGAAAAAAAGGACTCAGGCGCAAATTTTTCGGGGGTGCGAAATTTCGCGCGCGCGCCTTTTACTCGTGTTTTCAGCCAAGAAGGTCAAAAAATGCCAAATTTTTTACGCTTTCAAAAGATGCCAAATTTTTGACGCTTTCGTGCCTGTTGATGCATGGTGAGATGATTGGGACGAAAAAATGGACTCGGATGAAAATTTTCCGGAGGTGCGAAATTTCGCGCGCGCGCTTTTTACTCGTGTTTTCAGCCAAGAAGGTCAAAAAATGCGAAATTTTTGACGCTGTCAAAAGATGCCAATTTTTTTACGCTTTCATGCCTATTGATGCATAGTGAAATGATTGGGACGAAAAAATGGACTCGGATGAAAATTTTCCGGAGGTGCGAAATTTCGCGCGCGCGCTTTTTACTCGTGTTTTCAGCCAAGAAGGTCAAAAAATGCAAAAATTTTTACGCTGTCAAAAGATGCCAAATTTTTGACGCTTTCATGCCTATCGATGCATGGTGAGATCATTGGGATGAAAAAAAGGACTCAGGCGCAAATTTTCTAGGGGTGCGAAATTTCGCGCGCGCGCCTTTTACTCGTCTTTTCAGCCAAGAAGGTCAAAAAATGCGAAATTTTTGACGCTGTCAAAAGATGCCAAATTTTCGACGCTTTCCTGCCTGTTGATGCATGGTGAGATGAGTGGGACGAAAAAATGGACTCGGATGAAGCCTTTTACTCGTGTTTTCAGCCAAGAAGGTCAAAAAATGCGAAATTTTTGACGCTGTCAAAAGATGCCAAATTTTCGACGCTTTCGTGTCTGTTGATGCATGGTGAGATGATTGGGACGAAAAAATGGACTCGGATGCAAATTTTCTGGGGTTGCAAAATTTCGCGCGCGCCTTTTACTCGTGTTTTCAGTCAAGAAGGTCAAAAAATGCCAAATTTTTTACGCTGTCAAAAGATGCTAAATTTTCGATGCTTTTGTGCCTGTTGATGCATGATGAGATGATTGGGACGAAAAAATGGACTCGGATGAAAATTTTCCGGGGGTGCGAAATTTCGCGCACGCGCTTTTTACTCGTGTTTTCAGCCAAGAAGGTCAAAAAATGCGAAATTTTTGACGCTGTCAAAAGATTCCAAATTTTCAACACTTTCGTGCCTGTTGATGCTTGGTGAGATGATTCGGACGAAAAAATGGACTCGGATGCAATTTTTTTGGGGGTGCGAAATTTCGCGCGCGCGCCTTTTACTCGTGTTTTCAGCCAAGAAGGTCAAAAAACTCGAAATTTTTGACGCAGTCAAAAGATGCCAAATTTTTGATACCTTCGTGCCTGTTGATGAATGGTGAGATGATTGGGACGAAAAAAAAGGACTCAGGCGCAAATTTTTCGGGGGTGCAAAATTTTGCGCGCGCGCCTTTTACTCGTGTTTTCAGTCAAGAAGGTCAAAAAACGCTAAATTTTTGACGATGTCAAAAGATGCAAAATTTTCGATGCTTTCGTGCCTGTTGATGCATGGTGAGATGATTGGGACGAAAAAATGGACTCGGATGCAAATTTTCCGGGGGGGGCGAAATTTCGCGCGCGCGCCTTTTACTCGTGTTTTCAGCCAAGAAGGTCAAAAAACGTGAAATTTTTTACGCTATCAAAAGATGCCAAATTTTCGACGCTATCGTGCCTGTTGATGCATGGTGAGATGATTGGGACGAAAAAATGGACTCGGATGCCAAATTTTCTGGGGGTGCGAAATTTCGCGCGCGCGCCTTTTACTCGTGTTTTCAGCCAAGAAGGTCAAAAAATGCCAAATTTTTGACGCTGTCAAAAGATGCCAAATTTTTTACGCTTTCGTGCCTGTTGATGCATGGTGAGATGATTGGGACGAAAAAATGGACTCGGATGAAAATTTTCCGGAGGTGCGAAATTTTGCGCGCGCGCTTTTTACTCGTGTTTTCAGCCAAGAAGGTCAAAAAACGCGAAATTTTTTACGCTGTCAAAAGATGCCAAATTTTCGACGCTTTCGTGCCTATTGATGCATGGTGAGATCATTGGGACGAAAAAAAGGACTCAGGCGCAAATTTTCTCGGGGTGCGAAATTTTGCGCGCGCGCCTTTTACTCGTCTTTTCAGCCAAGAAGGTCAAAAAATGCGAAATTTTTGACGCTGTCAAAAGATGCCAAATTTTTTATACCTTCGTGCCTGTTGATGAATGGTGAGATGATTGGGACGAAAAAAAAGGACTCAGGCACAAATTTTTCGGGGGTGCGAAATTTCGCGCGCGCGCCTTTTACTCGTGTTTTCAGTCAAGAAGGTCAAAAAATGCTAAATTTTTGACACTGTCAAAAGATGCCAAATTTTCGATGCCTTCGTGCCTGTTGATGCATGGTGAGATGATTGGGGCGAAAAAATGGACTCGGATGCAAATTTTCCGGGGGTGCGAAATTTCGCGCGCGCGCCTTTTACTCGTGTTTTCAGCCAAGAAGGTCAAAAAACGCCAATTTTTTTACGCTGTCAAAAGATGCCAAATTTTCGACGCTTTCGTGCCTGTTGATGCATGGTGAGATGATTGGGAGGAAAAAATGGACTCGGATGAAAATTTTCCGGAGGTACGAAATTTCGCGCGCGCTTTTTACTCGTGTTTTCAGCCAAGAAGGTCAAAAAACGCGAAATTTTTTATGCTATCAAAAATGCCAAATTTTCGACGCTATCGTGCATGTTGATGCATGGTGAGATGATTGGGACGAAAAAATGGACTCGGATGAAAAATTTTCTGGGGTTGCGAAATTTCGCGCGCGCGCCTTTTACTCGTTTTTTCTGCCAAGAAGGTAAAAAAAGGCGAAATTTTTGACGCTGTCAAAAGATGCCAAATTTTTTACGCTTTCGTGCCTGTTGATGCATGGTGAAATGATTGGGACGAAATAATGGACTCGGATGAAAATTTTCCGGAGGTGCGAAATTTCGCGCGCGCGCTTTTTACTCGTGTTTTCAGCCAAGAAGGTCAAAAAATGCGAAATTATTTACGCTGTCATAAGATGCCAAATTTTCGACGCTTTCGTGCCTATCGATGCATGGTGAGATCATTGGGACGAAAAAAAGGACTCAGGCGCAAATTTTCTAGGGGTGCGAAATTTCGCGCGCGCGCCTTTTACTCGTCTTTTCAGCGAAGAAGGTCAAAAAATGCGAAATTTTTGACGCTGTCAAAAGATGCCAAATATTTTACACTTTCGTGCCTGTTGATGAATGGTGAGATGATTGGGATGAAAAAAAGGACTCAGGCGCAAATTTTTCGGGGGTGCGAAATTTCGCGCGCGCGCCTTTTACTCGTGTTTTCAGTCAAGAAGGTCAAAAAACGCTAAATTTTTGACGCTGTCAAAAGATGCCAAATTTTCGATGCTTTCGTGCCTGTTGATGCATGGTGAGATGATTGGGACGAAAAAATGGACTCGGATGCAAATTTTCCGGGGGTGCGAAATTTTGCGCGCGCGCCTTTTACTCGTGTTTTCAGCCAAGAAGGTCAAAAAATGCCAAATTTTTTACGCTGTCAAAAGATGCCAAATTTTCGACGCTTTCGTGCCTATTGATGCATGGTGAGATGATTGGGACGAAAAAACGGACTCGGATGAAAATTTTCCGGAGGTGCGAAATTTCGCGCGCGCGCTTTTTACTCGTGTTTTCAGCCAAGAAGGTTAAAAAACGCGAAATTTTTTATGCTATCAAAAGATGCCAAATTTTCGACGCTATCGTGCATGTTGATGCATGGTGAGATGATTGGGACGAAAAAATTGACTCGGATGAAAAATTTTCTGGGGTTGCGAAATTTCGCGCGCGCCTTTTACTCGTTTTTTCTGCCAAGAAGGTCAAAAAAGGCGAAATTTTTGACGCTGTCAAAAGATGCCAATTTTTTTACGCTTTCATGCCTGTTGATGCATGGTGAAATGATTGGGACGAAAAAATGGACTCGGATGAAAATTTTCCGGAGGTGCGAAATTTCGCGCCCGCGCTTGTTCCTCGTGTTTTCAGCCAAGAAGGTCAAAAAACGCAAAATTTTTGACGCTATCGTGCCTGTTGATGCATGGTGAGATGATTGGGACGAAAAAATGGACTCGGATGCAAATTTTCCAGGGGTGCGAAATTTCGCGCCCGCGCTTGTTCCTCGTGTTTTCAGCCAAGAAGGTCAAAAAACGCGAAATTTTTGACGCTATCGTGCCTGTTGATGCATGGTGAGATGATTGGGACGAAAAAATGGACTCGGATGCAAATTTTCCGGGGGTGCGAAATTTCGCGCGCGTGCCTTTTACTTGTGTTTTCAGCCAAGAAGGTCAAAAAATGCGGAATTTTTGACACTGTCAAAAGATGCCAAATTTTTTATGCTTTCGTGCTTGTTAATGCATGGTGAGATGATTGGGACGAAAAAATGGACTCGGATGAAAATTTTTCGGGGGTGCGAAATTTCGCGCGCGCGCTTTTTACTCGTGTTTTCAGCCAAGAAGGTCAAAAAACGCGAAATTTTTGACGCTGTCAAAAGATGCCAAATTTTCGACGCTTTCCTGCCTGTTGATGAATGGTGAGATGAGTGGGACGAAAAATACGACTCGGATGAAAATTTTCCGGGGGTACGAAATTTCGCGGGCGCGCTTTTTACTCGTGTTTTCAGCCAAGAAGGTCAAAAAATGCGAAATTTTTTACACTATCAAAAGATGCCAAATTTTCGACGCTATCGTGCCTGTTGATGCATGGTGAGATGATTGGGACGAAAAAATGGACTCGGATGCAAATTTTCTGGGGGTGCGAAATTTCGCGCGCGCGCCTTTTACTCGTGTTTTCAGCCAAGAAGGTAAAAATATGCGAAATTTTTGACGCAGTCAAAAGATGCCAAATTTTTTATACCTTCGTGCCTGTTGATGAATGGTGAGATGATTGGGACGAAAAAAGGACTCAGGCGCAAATTTTTCGGGGGTGCGAAATTTCGCGCGCGCGCCTTTTACTCGTGTTTTCAGTCAAGAAGGTCAAAAAATGCTAAATTTTTGACGCTGTCAAAAGATGCCAAATATTTTATGCTTTCGTGCCTGTTGATGCATGGTGAGATGATTGGGACGAAAAAATGGACTCGGATGCAAATTTTCCGGGGGTGCGAAATTTCGCGCGCGCGCCTTTTACTCGTGTTTTCAGCCAAGAAGGTCAAAAAATGCCAAATTTTTTACGCTGTCAAAAGATGCCAAATTTTCGACGCTTTCGTGCCTGTTGATGCATGGTGAGATGATTGGGACGAAAAAATGGACTCGGATGCAAATTTTCCGGGGGTGCGAAATTTCGCGCGCGCACCTTTTACTCGTGTTTTCAGCCAAGAAGGTCAAAAAATGCCAAATTTTTTACGCTGTCAAAAGATACCAAAATTTTCGATGCTTTCGTGCCTGTTGATGCATGGTGAGATGATTGGGACGAAAAAATGGACTCGGATGAAAATTTTCCGGAGGTGCGAAATTTCGCGCGCGCGCTTTTTACTCGTGTTTTCAGCCAAGAAGGTCAAAAAACGCGAAATTTTTTACGCTATCAAAAGATGCCAAATTTTCGACGCTATCGTGCCTGTTGATGCATGGTGAGATGATTGGGACGAAAAAATGGACTCGGATGCAAATTTTCTGGGGGTGCGAAATTTCGCGCGCGCGCCTTTTACTCGTGTTTTCAGCCAAGAAGGTCAAAAAATGCGAAATTTTTGACGCTGTCAAAAGATGCCAAATTTTCGACGCTTTCCTGCCTATTGATGCATGGTGAGATGAGTGGGACGAAAAAATGGACTCGGATGAAAGTTTTCCGGGGGTGCAAAATTTCGCGCGCGCGCTTTTTACTCGTGTTTTCAGCCAAGAAGGTCAAAAAACGCGAAATTTTTTACGCTGTCAAAAGATGCCAAATTTTCGACGCTTTCGTGCCTATTGATGCATGGTGAGATCATTGGGACAAAAAAAAGGACTCAGGCGCAAATTTTTCGGCGGTGCGAAATTTCGCGCGCGCGCCTTTTACTCGTGTTTTCAGCCAAGAAGGTCAAAAAACTCGAAATTTTTGACGCAGGCAAAAGATGCCAAATTTTTTATACCTTCGTGCCTGTTGATGAATGGTGAGATGATTGGGACGAAAAAAAAGGACTCAGGCGCAAATTTTTCGGGGGTGCGAAATTTCGCGCGCGCGCCTTTTACTCGTGTTTTCAGTCAAGAAGGTCAAAAAACGCTAAATTTTTGACGCTGTCAGAAGATGTCAAATTTTCGATGCTTTCGTGCCTATTGATGCATGGTGAGATGATTGGGACGAAAAAATGGACTCGGATGAAAATTTTCCGGTGGTGCGAAATTTCGCGTGCGCGCTTTTTACTCATGTTTTCAGCCAAGAAGGTCAAAAAATGCGAAATTTTTGACGCTGTCAAAAGATGCCAAATTTTCGACGCTTTCCTGCCTATTGATGCATGGTGAGATGAGTAGGACGAAAAAATGGACTCGGATGAAAGTTTTCCGGGGGTGCAAAATTTCGCGCGCGCGCTTTTTACTCGTGTTTTCAGCCAAGAAGGTCAAAAAATGTGAAATTTTTTACACTATCAAAAGATGTCAAATTTTCGACGCTATCGTGCCTGTTGATGCATGATGAGATGATTGGGACGAAAAAATGGACTCGGATGCAAATTTTCTGGGGGTGCGAAATTTCGCGCGCGCGCCTTTTACTCGTGTTTTCAGCCAAGAAGGTCAAAAAACGCGAAATTTTTTACGCTGTCAAAAGATGCCAAATTTTTTACGCTTTCGTGCCTATTGATGCATGGTGAGATCATTGGGACGAAAAAAAGGACTCAGGCGCAAATTTTTCGGGGGTGCGAAATTTCGCGCGCGCCTTTTACTCGTGTTTTCAGCCAAGAAGGTCAAAAAACTCGAAATTTCAAGCGAAATTTCGCGCGCGCCTTTGTGCCTGTTGATGAATGGTGAGATGATTGGGACGAAAAAAAAGGACTCAGGAGCAAATTTTTCGGGGGTGCGAAATTTCAAGCGCGCCTTTTACTCGTGTTTTCAGTCAAGAAGGTCAAAAAACGCTAAATTTTTGACGCTGTCAAAAGATGCCAAATTTTCGATGCTTTCGTGCCTGTTGATGCATGGTGAGATGATTGGGACGAAAAAATGGACTCGGATGCAAATTTTCCGGGGGTGCGAAATTTCGCGCGCGCGCCTTTTACTCGTGTTTTCAGCCAAGAACGTCAAAAAATGTCAAATTTTTTACGCTGTCGAAAGATGCCAAATTTTCGACGCTTTCGTGCCTGTTGATGCATGGTGAGATGATTGGGACGAAAAAATGGACTCGGATGAACATTTTCCGGGGTGCGAAATTTTGCGCCCGCGCTTGTTCCTCGTGTTTTCAGCCAAGAAGGTCAAAAAACGCGAAATTTTTGACGCTGTCAAAAGATGCCAAATTTTCGACGCTATCGTGCCTGTTGATGCATGGTGAGATGATTGGGACGAAAAAATGGACTCGGATGCAAATTTTTCCGGGGTGCGAAATTTCGCGCGCGTGCCTTTTACTCGTGTTTTCAGCCAAGAAGGTCAAAAAAGGCGAAATTTTTGACGCTGTCAAAAGATGCCAAATTTTTTACGCTTTCGTGCCTGTTGATGCATGGTGAAATGATTGGGACGAAATAATGGACTCGGATGAAAATTTTCCGGAGGTGCGAAATTTCGCGCGCGCGCTTTTTACTCGTGTTTTCAGCCAAGACGGTCAAAAAATGCGAAATTTTTTACGATGTGAAAAGATGCCAAATTTTCGACGCTTTCGTGCCTATCGATGCATAGTGAGATCGTTGGGACGAAAAAAAGGACTCAGGCGCAAATTTTCTAGGGGTGCGAAATTTCGCGCGCGCGCCTTTTACTCGTCTTTTCAGCCAAGAAGGTTAAAAAATGCGAAATTTTTGACGCTGTCAAAAGATGCCAAATATTTTACACTTTCGTGCCTGTTGATGAATGGTGAGATGATTAGGACGAAAAAAAGGACTCAGGCGCAAATTTTTCGGGGGTGCGAAATTTCGCGCGCGCGCCTTTTACTCGTGTTTTGAGTCAAGAAGGTCAAAAAACGCTAAATTTTTGACGCTATCAAAAGATGCCAAATTTTCGATGCTTTCGTGCCTGTTGATGCATGGTGAGATGATTGGGACGAAAAAATGGACTCGGATGAAAATTTTCGGGGGGTGCGAAATTTCGCGCGCGCGCCTTTTACTCGTGTTTTCAGCCAAGAAGGTCAAAAAATGCGAAATTTTTTACGCTATCAAAAGATGCCAAATTTTTGACGCTATCGTGCCTGTTGATGCATGGTGAGATGATTGGGACGAAAAAATGGACTCGGATGCAAATTTTCTGGGGGTGCGAAATTTCGCGCGCGCGCCTTTTACTCGTGTTTTCAGCCAAGAAGGTCAAAAAATGCGAAATTTTTGACGCTGTCAAAAGATGCCAAATTTTTGACGCTTTAGTGCCTGTTGATGCATGGTGAGATGATTGGGACGAAAAAATGGACTCGGATGAAAATTTTCCGGGGGTGCGAAATTTCGCGCGCGCGCCTTTTACTCGTCTTTTCAGCCAAGAAGGTCAAAAAATGCGAAATTTTTGACGCTGTCAAAAGATGCCAAATTTTCGACGCTATCGTGCCTGTTGATGCATGGTGAGATGATTGGGACGAAAAAATGGACTCGGATGAAAATTTTCCTGGGGTGCGAAATTTCGCGCCCGCGCTTGTTCCTCGTGTTTTCAGCCAAGAAGGTGAAAAAACGCGAAATTTTTGACGCTGTCAAAAGATGCCAAATTTTCGACGCTATCGTGCCTGTTGATGCATGGTGAGATGATTGGGACGAAAAAATGGACTCGGATGCAAATTTTCCGGGGGTGCGAAATTTCGCGCGCGTGCCTTTTACTCGTGTTTTCAGCCAAGATGGTCAAAAAATGCGGAATTTTTGACACTGTCAAAAGATGCCAAATTTTTTATGCTTTCGTGCTTGTTAATGCATGGTGAGATGATTGGGACGAAAAAATGGACTCGGATGAAAATTTTTCGGGGGTGCGAAATTTCGCGCGCGCGCTTTTTACTCGTGTTTTCAGCCAAGAAGGTCAAAAAACGCGAAATTTTTTACGCTGTCAAAAGATGCCAAATTTTCGACGCTTTCCTGCCTGTTGATGCATGGTGAGATGAGTGGGACGAAAAATAGGACTCGGATGAAAATTTTCCGGGGGTGCGAAATTTCGCGCGCACGCTTTTTACTCGTGTTTTCAGCCAAGAAGGTCAAAAAATGCGAAATTTTTTACACTATCAAAAGATGCCAAATTTTCGACGCTATCGTGCCTGTTGATGCATGGTGAGATGATTGGGACGAAAAAATGGACTCGGATGCAAATTTTCTGGGGGTGCGAAATTTCGCGCGCGCGCCTTTTACACGTGTTTTCAGCCAAGAAGGTAAAAAAATGCGAAATTTTTGACGCTGTCAAAAGATGCCAAATTTTTGACGCTTTCGCGCATGTTGATGCATGGTGAGATGATTGGGACGAAAAAATGGACTCAGGCACAAATTTTTCGGGGGTGCGAAATTTCGCGCGCGCGCCTTTTACTCGTGTTTTCAGCCAAGAAGGTCAAAAAACTCGAAATTTTTGACGCAGTCAAAAGATGCCAAATTTTTTATACCTTCGTGCCTGTTGATGAATGGTGAGATGATTGGGACGAAAAAAGAACTCAGGCGCAAATTCTTCGGGGGTGCGAAATTTCGCGCGTGCGCCTTTTACTCGTGTTTTCAGTCAAGAAGGTCAAAAAATGCTAAATTTTTGACGCTGTCAAAAGATGCCAAATTTTTTATGCTTTCATGCATGTTGATGCATGGTGAGATGATTGAAACGAAAAAATGGACTCGGATGAAAATTTTCGGGGGGTGCGAAATTTCGCGCGCGCGCCTTTTACTCGTGTTTTCAGCCAAGAAGGTCAAAAAACGCCAAATTTTTTACGCTGTCAAAAGATGCCAAATTTTTGACGCTTTCGTGCCTATTGATGCATGGTGAGATGATTGGGACGAAAAAATGGACTCGGATGAAAATTTTCCGGTGGTGCGAAATTTCGCGTGCGCGTTTTTACTCGTGTTTTCAGCCAAGAAGGTCAAAAAATGCGAAATTTTTGACGCTGTCCAAAGATGCCAAATTTTCGACGCTTTCCTGCCTATTGATGCATGGTGAGATGAGTGGGACGAAAAAATGGACTCGGATAAAAGTTTTCCGGGGGTGCAAAATTTCGCGCGCGCGCCTTTTACTCGTCTTTTCAGCCAAGAAGGTCAAAAAATGCGAAATTTTTGACGCTGTCAAAAGATGCCAAATTTTCGACGCTATCGTGCCTGTTGATGCATGGTGAGATGATTGGGACGAAAAAATGGACTCGGATGAAAATTTTCCTGGGGTGCGAAATTTCGCGCCCGCGCTTGTTCCTCGTGTTTTCAGCCAAGAAGGTGAAAAAACGCGAAATTTTTGACGCTGTCAAAAGATGCCAAATTTTCGACGCTATCGTGCCTGTTGATGCATGGTGAGATGATTGGGACGAAAAAATGGACTCGGATGCAAATTTTCCGGGGGTGCGAAATTTCGCGCGCGTGCCTTTTACTCGTGTTTTCAGCCAAGATGGTCAAAAAATGCGGAATTTTTGACACTGTCAAAAGATGCCAAATTTTTTATGCTTTCGTGCTTGTTAATGCATGGTGAGATGATTGGGACGAAAAAATGGACTCGGATGAAAATTTTTCGGGGGTGCGAAATTTCGCGCGCGCGCTTTTTACTCGTGTTTTCAGCCAAGAAGGTCAAAAAACGCGAAATTTTTTACGCTGTCAAAAGATGCCAAATTTTCGACGCTTTCCTGCCTGTTGATGCATGGTGAGATGAGTGGGACGAAAAATAGGACTCGGATGAAAATTTTCCGGGGGTGCGAAATTTCGCGCGCACGCTTTTTACTCGTGTTTTCAGCCAAGAAGGTCAAAAAATGCGAAATTTTTTACACTATCAAAAGATGCCAAATTTTCGACGCTATCGTGCCTGTTGATGCATGGTGAGATGATTGGGACGAAAAAATGGACTCGGATGCAAATTTTCTGGGGGTGCGAAATTTCGCGCGCGCGCCTTTTACACGTGTTTTCAGCCAAGAAGGTAAAAAAATGCGAAATTTTTGACGCTGTCAAAAGATGCCAAATTTTTGACGCTTTCGCGCATGTTGATGCATGGTGAGATGATTGGGACGAAAAAATGGACTCAGGCACAAATTTTTCGGGGGTGCGAAATTTCGCGCGCGCGCCTTTTACTCGTGTTTTCAGCCAAGAAGGTCAAAAAACTCGAAATTTTTGACGCAGTCAAAAGATGCCAAATTTTTTATACCTTCGTGCCTGTTGATGAATGGTGAGATGATTGGGACGAAAAAAGAACTCAGGCGCAAATTCTTCGGGGGTGCGAAATTTCGCGCGTGCGCCTTTTACTCGTGTTTTCAGTCAAGAAGGTCAAAAAATGCTAAATTTTTGACGCTGTCAAAAGATGCCAAATTTTTTATGCTTTCATGCATGTTGATGCATGGTGAGATGATTGAAACGAAAAAATGGACTCGGATGAAAATTTTCGGGGGGTGCGAAATTTCGCGCGCGCGCCTTTTACTCGTGTTTTCAGCCAAGAAGGTCAAAAAACGCCAAATTTTTTACGCTGTCAAAAGATGCCAAATTTTTGACGCTTTCGTGCCTATTGATGCATGGTGAGATGATTGGGACGAAAAAATGGACTCGGATGAAAATTTTCCGGTGGTGCGAAATTTCGCGTGCGCGTTTTTACTCGTGTTTTCAGCCAAGAAGGTCAAAAAATGCGAAATTTTTGACGCTGTCCAAAGATGCCAAATTTTCGACGCTTTCCTGCCTATTGATGCATGGTGAGATGAGTGGGACGAAAAAATGGACTCGGATAAAAGTTTTCCGGGGGTGCAAAATTTCGCGCGCGCGCCTTTTACTCGTCTTTTCAGCCAAGAAGGTCAAAAAATGCGAAATTTTTGACGCTGTCAAAAGATGCCAAATTTTCGACGCTATCGTGCCTGTTGATGCATGGTGAGATGATTGGGACGAAAAAATGGACTCGGATGAAAATTTTCCTGGGGTGCGAAATTTCGCGCCCGCGCTTGTTCCTCGTGTTTTCAGCCAAGAAGGTGAAAAAACGCGAAATTTTTGACGCTGTCAAAAGATGCCAAATTTTCGACGCTATCGTGCCTGTTGATGCATGGTGAGATGATTGGGACGAAAAAATGGACTCGGATGCAAATTTTCCGGGGGTGCGAAATTTCGCGCGCGTGCCTTTTACTCGTGTTTTCAGCCAAGATGGTCAAAAAATGCGGAATTTTTGACACTGTCAAAAGATGCCAAATTTTTTATGCTTTCGTGCTTGTTAATGCATGGTGAGATGATTGGGACGAAAAAATGGACTCGGATGAAAATTTTTCGGGGGTGCGAAATTTCGCGCGCGCGCTTTTTACTCGTGTTTTCAGCCAAGAAGGTCAAAAAACGCGAAATTTTTTACGCTGTCAAAAGATGCCAAATTTTCGACGCTTTCCTGCCTGTTGATGCATGGTGAGATGAGTGGGACGAAAAATAGGACTCGGATGAAAATTTTCCGGGGGTGCGAAATTTCGCGCGCACGCTTTTTACTCGTGTTTTCAGCCAAGAAGGTCAAAAAATGCGAAATTTTTTACACTATCAAAAGATGCCAAATTTTCGACGCTATCGTGCCTGTTGATGCATGGTGAGATGATTGGGACGAAAAAATGGACTCGGATGCAAATTTTCTGGGGGTGCGAAATTTCGCGCGCGCGCCTTTTACACGTGTTTTCAGCCAAGAAGGTAAAAAAATGCGAAATTTTTGACGCTGTCAAAAGATGCCAAATTTTTGACGCTTTCGCGCATGTTGATGCATGGTGAGATGATTGGGACGAAAAAATGGACTCAGGCACAAATTTTTCGGGGGTGCGAAATTTCGCGCGCGCGCCTTTTACTCGTGTTTTCAGCCAAGAAGGTCAAAAAACTCGAAATTTTTGACGCAGTCAAAAGATGCCAAATTTTTGATACCTTCGTGCCTGTTGATGAATGGTGAGATGATTGGGACGAAAAAAGAACTCAGGCGCAAATTCTTCGGGGGTGCGAAATTTCGCGCGTGCGCCTTTTACTCGTGTTTTCAGTCAAGAAGGTCAAAAAATGCTAAATTTTTGACGCTGTCAAAAGATGCCAAATTTTTTATGCTTTCATGCATGTTGATGCATGGTGAGATGATTGAAACGAAAAAATGGACTCGGATGCAAATTTTCCGGGGGTGCGAAATTTCGCGCGCGCGCCTTTTACTCGTGTTTTCAGCCAAGAAGGTCAAAAAACGCCAAATTTTTTACGCTGTCAAAAGATGCCAAATTTTTGACGCTTTCGTGCCTATTGATGCATGGTGAGATGATTGGGACGAAAAAATGGACTCGGATGAAAATTTTCCGGTGGTGCGAAATTTCGCGTGCGCGTTTTTACTCGTGTTTTCAGCCAAGAAGGTCAAAAAATGCGAAATTTTTGACGCTGTCCAAAGATGCCAAATTTTCGACGCTTTCCTGCCTATTGATGCATGGTGAGATGAGTGGGACGAAAAAATGGACTCGGATAAAAGTTTTCCGGGGGTGCAAAATTTCGCGCGCGCGCCTTTTACTCGTCTTTTCAGCCAAGAAGGTCAAAAAATGCGAAATTTTTGACGCTGTCAAAAGATGCCAAATTTTCGACGCTATCGTGCCTGTTGATGCATGGTGAGATGATTGGGACGAAAAAATGGACTCGGATGAAAATTTTCCTGGGGTGCGAAATTTCGCGCCCGCGCTTGTTCCTCGTGTTTTCAGCCAAGAAGGTGAAAAAACGCGAAATTTTTGACGCTGTCAAAAGATGCCAAATTTTCGACGCTATCGTGCCTGTTGATGCATGGTGAGATGATTGGGACGAAAAAATGGACTCGGATGCAAATTTTCCGGGGGTGCGAAATTTCGCGCGCGTGCCTTTTACTCGTGTTTTCAGCCAAGATGGTCAAAAAATGCGGAATTTTTGACACTGTCAAAAGATGCCAAATTTTTTATGCTTTCGTGCTTGTTAATGCATGGTGAGATGATTGGGACGAAAAAATGGACTCGGATGAAAATTTTTCGGGGGTGCGAAATTTCGCGCGCGCGCTTTTTACTCGTGTTTTCAGCCAAGAAGGTCAAAAAACGCGAAATTTTTTACGCTGTCAAAAGATGCCAAATTTTCGACGCTTTCCTGCCTGTTGATGCATGGTGAGATGAGTGGGACGAAAAATAGGACTCGGATGAAAATTTTCCGGGGGTGCGAAATTTCGCGCGCACGCTTTTTACTCGTGTTTTCAGCCAAGAAGGTCAAAAAATGCGAAATTTTTTACACTATCAAAAGATGCCAAATTTTCGACGCTATCGTGCCTGTTGATGCATGGTGAGATGATTGGGACGAAAAAATGGACTCGGATGCAAATTTTCTGGGGGTGCGAAATTTCGCGCGCGCGCCTTTTACACGTGTTTTCAGCCAAGAAGGTAAAAAAATGCGAAATTTTTGACGCTGTCAAAAGATGCCAAATTTTTGACGCTTTCGCGCATGTTGATGCATGGTGAGATGATTGGGACGAAAAAATGGACTCAGGCACAAATTTTTCGGGGGTGCGAAATTTCGCGCGCGCGCCTTTTACTCGTGTTTTCAGCCAAGAAGGTCAAAAAACTCGAAATTTTTGACGCAGTCAAAAGATGCCAAATTTTTGATACCTTCGTGCCTGTTGATGAATGGTGAGATGATTGGGACGAAAAAAGAACTCAGGCGCAAATTCTTCGGGGGTGCGAAATTTCGCGCGTGCGCCTTTTACTCGTGTTTTCAGTCAAGAAGGTCAAAAAATGCTAAATTTTTGACGCTGTCAAAAGATGCCAAATTTTTTATGCTTTCATGCCTGTTGATGCATGGTGAGATGATTGAAACGAAAAAATGGACTCGGATGCAAATTTTCCGGGGGTGCGAAATTTCGCGCGCGCGCCTTTTACTCGTGTTTTCAGCCAAGAAGGTCAAAAAACGCCAAATTTTTTACGCTGTCAAAAGATGCCAAATTTTTGACGCTTTCGTGCCTATTGATGCATGGTGAGATGATTGGGACGAAAAAATGGACTCGGATGAAAATTTTCCGGTGGTGCGAAATTTCGCGTGCGCGTTTTTACTCGTGTTTTCAGCCAAGAAGGTCAAAAAATGCGAAATTTTTTACGCTGTCCAAAGATGCCAAATTTTCGACGCTTTCCTGCCTATTGATGCATGGTGAGATGAGTGGGACGAAAAAATGGACTCGGATAAAAGTTTTCCGGGGGTGCAAAATTTCGCGCGCGCGCTTTTTACTCGTGTTTTCAGCCAAGAAGGTCAAAAAATGTGAAATTTTTTACACTATCAAAAGATGTCAAATTTTCAACGCTATCGTGCCTGTTGATGCATGGTGAGATGATTGGGACGAAAAAATGGACTCGGATGCAAATTTTCTGGGGGTGCGAAATTTCGCGCGCGCGCCTTTTACTCGTGTTTTCAGCCAAGAAGGTCAAAAAACGTGAAATTTTTTACGCTGTCAAAAGATGCCAAATTTTTTACGCTTTCATGCCTATTGATGCATGGTGAGATCATTGGGACGAAAAAAAGGACTCAGGCGCAAATTTTTCGGGGGTGCGAAATTTCAAGCGCGCCTTTTACTCGTGTTTTCAGTCAAGAAGGTCAAAAAACGCTAAAATTTTGACGCTGTCAAAAGATGCCAAATTTTCGATGCTTTCGTGCCTGTTGATGCATGGTGATATGATTGGGACGAAAAAATGGACTCGGATGCAAATTTTCCGGGGGTGCGAAATTTCGCGCGCGCGCCTTTTACTCGTGTTTTCAGCCAAGAACGTCAAAAAATGCCAAATTTTTTACGCTGTCGAAAGATGCCAAATTTTTGACGCTTTCGTGCCTGTTGATGCATGGTGAGATGATTGGGACGAAAAAATGGACTCGGATGAACATTTTCCGGAGGTGCGAAATTTCGCGCGCGCGCTTTTTACTCGTGTTTTCAGCCAAGAAGATCAAAAAACGCGAAATTTTTGACGCTGTCAAAAGATGCCAAATTTTTTACGCTTTCCTGTCTGTTGATGCATGGTGAGCTGATTGGGACGAAAAAAAGGACTCGGATGAAAATTTTCCGGGGGTGCGAAATTTCGCGCGCGCGCTTTTTACTCGTGTTTTCAGCCAAGAAGGTCAAAAAATGCGAAGTTTTTGACGCTGTCAAAAGATTCCAAATTTTTGACGCTTTCGTGCCTATTGATGCATGGTGAGATCATTGGGACGAAAAAAAGGACTCAGGCGCAAATTTTCTGGGGGTGCGAAATTTCGCGCGCGCGCCTTTTACTAGTCTTTTCAGCCAAGAAGGTCAAAAAATGCTAAATTTTTTACGCTGTCAAAAGATGCCAAATTTTCGACGCTATCGTGCTTGTTGATGCATGGTGAGATGATTGGGACGAAAAAATGGACTCGGATGAAAATTTTCCGGGGTGCGAAATTTTGCGCCCGCGCTTGTTCCTCGTGTTTTCAGCCAAGAAGGTCAAAAAACGCGAAATTTTTGACGCTGTCAAAAGATGCCAAATTTTCGACGCTATCGTGCCTGTTGATGCATGGTGAGATGATTGGGACGAAAAAATGGACTCGGATGCAAATTTTTCGGGGGTGCGAAATTTCGCGCGCGTGCCTTTTACTCGTGTTTTCAGCCAAGAAGGTCAAAAAATGCGAAATTTTTTACGATGTGAGAAGATGCCAAATTTTCGACGCTTTCGTGCCTATCGATGCATGGTGAGATCGTTGGGACGAAAAAAAGGACTCAGGCGCAAATTTTCTAGGGGTGCGAAATTTCGCGCGCGCGCCTTGTACTCGTCTTTTCAGCCAAGAAGGTCAAAAAATGCGAAATTTTTGACGCTGTCAAAAGATGCCAAATATTTTACACTTTCGTGCCTATTGATGAATGGTGAGATGATTGGGACGAAAAAAAGGACTCAGGCGCAAATTTTTCGGGGGTGCGAAATTTCGCGCGCGCGCTTTTTACTCGTGTTTTCAGCCAAGAAGGTCAAAAAACGCAAAATTTTTGACGCTGTCAAAAGATGCCAAATTTTTTACGCTTTCCTGTCTGTTGATGTATGGTGAGCTGATTGGGACGAAAAAAAGGACTCGGATGAAAATTTTCCGGGGGTGCGAAATTTCGCGCGCGCGCTTTTTACTCGTGTTTTCAACCAAGAAGGTCAAAAAATGCGAAGTTTTTGACGCTGTCAAAAGATTCCAAATTTTTGACGCTTTCGTGCCTATTGATGCATGGTGAGATCATTGGGACGAAAAAAAGGACTCAGGCGCAAATTTTCTGGGGGTGCGAAATTTCGCGCGCGCGCCTTTTACTCGTCTTTTCAGCCAAGAAGGTCAAAAAATGCGAAATTTTTGACGCTGTCAAAAGATGCCAAATTTTCGACGCTATCGTGCCTGTTGATGCATGGTGAGATGATTGGGACGAAAAAATGGACTCGGATGAAAATTTTCCAGGGGTGCGAAATTTTGCGCCCGCGCTTGTTCCTCGTGTTTTCAGCCAAGAAGGTCAAAAAACGCGAAATTTTTGACGCTGTCAAAAGATGCCAAATTTTCGATGCTATCGTGCCTGTTGATGCATGGTGAGATGATTGGGACGAAAAAATGGACTCGGATGCAAATTTTCCGGGGGTGCGAAATTTCGCCCGCGTGCCTTTTACTCGTGTTTTCAACCAAGAAGGTCAAAAAATGCGAAATTTTTGACACTGTCAAAAGATGCCAAATTTTTTATGCTTTCGTGCCTATTAATGCATGGTGAGATGATTGGGACGAAAAAATGGACTCGGATGAAAATTTTCCGGGGGGGCGAAATTTCGCGCGCGCGCTTTTTACTCGTGTTTTCAGCCAAGAAGGTCAAAAAATGCGAAATTTTTGACGCTGTCAAAAGATGCCAAATTTTCGACGCTTTCCTGCCTGTTGATGCATGGTGGGATGAGTGGGACGAAAAATAGGACTCGGATGAAAATTTTCCGGGAGTGCGAAATTTCGCGCGCGCGCTTTTTACTCGTGTTTTCAGCCAAGAAGGTCAAAAAATGCGAAATTTTTTACGCTATCAAAAGATGCCAAATTTTCGACGCTATCGTGCCTGTTGATGCATGGTGAGATGATTGGGACGAAAAAATGGACTCGGATGCAAATTTTCTGGGGGTGCGAAATTTCGCGCGCGCGCCTTTTACTCGTGTTTTCAGCCAAGAAGGTCAAAAAATGCGAAATTTTTGACGCTGTCAAAAGATGCCAAATTTTTTACGCTTTCGTGCCAGTTGATGCATGGTGAGATGATTGGGACGAAAAAATGGACTCAGCCACAAAATTTTCGGGGGTGCAAAATTTCGCGCGCGCGCCTTTTACTCGTGTTTTCAGCCAAGAAGGTCAAAAAACTCGAAATTTTTGACGCAGTCAAAAGATGCCAAATTTTTGATACCTTCGTGCCTGTTGATGAATGGTGAGATGATTGGGATGAAAAAAAGGACTCAGGCGCAAATTTTTCGGGGGTGCGAAATTTCGCGCGCGCGCCTTTTACTCGTGTTTTCAGTCAAGAAGGTCAAAAAACGCTAAATTTTTGACGCTGTCAAAAGATGCCAAATTTTCGATGCTTTCGTGCCTGTTGATGCATGGTGAGATGATTGGGACGAAAAAATGGACTCGGATGCAAATTTTCCGGGGGTGCGAAATTTCGCGCGCGCGCCTTTTACTCGTGTTTTCAGCCAAGAAGGTCAAAAAATGCCAAATTTTTTACGCTGTCAAAAGATGCCAAATTTTCGACGCTTTCGTGCCTATTGATGCATGGTGAGATGATTGGGACGAAAAAATGGACTCGGATGAAAATTTTCCGGTGGTGCGAAATTTTGCGTGCACGCTTTTTACTCGTGTTTTCAGCCAAGAAGGTCAAAAAATGCGAAATTTTTGACGCTGTCAAAAGATGCCAAATTTTCGACGCTTTCCTGCCTATTGATGCATGGTGAGATGAGTGGGACGAAAAAATGGACTCGGATGAAAGTTTTCCGGGGGTGCAAAATTTCGCGCGCGCGCTTTTTACTCGTGTTTTCAGCCAAGAAGGTCAAAAAATGTGAAATTTTTTACACTATCAAAAGATGTCAAATTTTCGACGCTATCGTGCCTGTTGATGCATGGTGAGATGATTGGGACGAAAAAATGGACTCGGATGCAAATTTTCTAGGGGTGCGAAATTTCGCGCGCGCGCCTTTTACTCGTGTTTTCAGCCAAGAAGGTCAAAAAACGCGAAAATTTTTACGCTGTCAAAAGATGCCAATTTTTTTACGCTTTCGTGCCTATTGATGCATGGTGAGATCATTGGGACGAAAAAAAGGACTCAGGCGCAAATTTTTCGGGGGTGCGAAATTTCAAGCGCGCCTTTTACTCGTGTTTTCAGTCAAGAAGGTCAAAAAATGCTAAATTTTTGACGCTGTCAAAAGATGCCAAATTTTCGATGCTTTCGTGCCTGTTGATGCATGGTGAGATGATTGGGACGAAAAAATGGACTCGGATGCAAATTTTCCGGGGTGCGAAATTTCGCGCGCGCGCCTTTTACTCGTGTTTTCAGCCAAGAACGTCAAAAAATGCCAAATTTTTTACGCTGTCGAAAGATGCCAAATTTTTGACGCTTTCGTGCCTGTTGATGCATGGTGAGATGATTGGGACGAAAAAATGGACTCGGATGAACATTTTCCGGAGGTGCGAAATTTCGCGCGCGCGCTTTTTACTCGTGTTTTCAGCCAAGAAGATCAAAAAACGCGAAATTTTTGACGCTGTCAAAAGATGCCAAATTTTTTACGCTTTCCTGTCTGTTGATGCATGGTGAGCTGATTGGGACGAAAAAAGGACTCGGATGAAAATTTTCCGGGGGTGCGAAATTTCGCGCGCGCGCTTTTTACTCGTGTTTTCAGCCAAGAAGGTCAAAAAATGCGAAGTTTTTGACGCTGTCAAAAGATTCCAAATTTTTGACGCTTTCGTGCCTATTGATGCATGGTGAGATCATTGGGACGAAAAAAAGGACTCAGGCGCAAATTTTCTGGGGGTGCGAAATTTCGCGCGCGCGCCTTTTACTAGTCTTTTCAGCCAAGAAGGTCAAAAAATGCTAAATTTTTTACGCTGTCAAAAGATGCCAAATTTTCGACGCTATCGTGCTTGTTGATGCATGGTGAGATGATTGGGACGAAAAAATGGACTCGGATGAAAATTTTCCGGGGTGCGAAATTTTGCGCCCACGCTTGTTCCTCGTGTTTTCAGCCAAGAAGGTCAAAAAACGCGAAATTTTTGACGCTGTCAAAAGATGCCAAATTTTCGACGCTATCGTGCCTGTTGATGCATGGTGAGATGATTGGGACGAAAAAATGGACTCGGATGCAAATTTTTCGGGGGTGCGAAATTTCGCGCGCGTGCCTTTTACTCGTATTTTCAGCCAAGAAGGTCACAAAATGCGAAATTTTTTACGATGTGAGAAGATGCCAAATTTTCGACGCTTTCGTGCCTATCGATGCATGGTGAGATCGTTGGGACGAAAAAAAGGACTCAGGCGCAAATTTTCTAGGGGTGCGAAATTTCGCGCGCGCGCCTTGTACTCGTCTTTTCAGCCAAGAAGGTCAAAAAATGCGAAATTTTTGACGCTGTCAAAAGATGCCAAATATTTTACACTTTCGTGCCTATTGATGAATGGTGAGATGATTGGGACGAAAAAAAGGACTCAGGCGCAAATTTTTCGGGGGTGCGAAATTTCGCGCGCGCGCTTTTTACTCGTGTTTTCAGCCAAGAAGGTCAAAAAACGCAAAATTTTTGACGCTGTCAAAAGATGCCAAATTTTTTACGCTTTCCTGTCTGTTGATGTATGGTGAGCTGATTGGGACGAAAAAAAGGACTCGGATGAAAATTTTCCGGGGGTGCGAAATTTCGCGCGCGCGCTTTTTACTCGTGTTTTCAACCAAGAAGGTCAAAAAATGCGAAGTTTTTGACGCTGTCAAAAGATTCCAAATTTTTGACGCTTTCGTGCCTATTGATGCATGGTGAGATCATTGGGACGAAAAAAAGGACTCAGGCGCAAATTTTCTGGGGGTGCGAAATTTCGCGCGCGCGCCTTTTACTCGTCTTTTCAGCCAAGAAGGTCAAAAAATGCGAAATTTTTGACGCTGTCAAAAGATGCCAAATTTTCGACGCTATCGTGCCTGTTGATGCATGGTGAGATGATTGGGACGAAAAAATGGACTCGGATGAAAATTTTCCAGGGGTGCGAAATTTTGCGCCCGCGCTTGTTCCTCGTGTTTTCAGCCAAGAAGGTCAAAAAACGCGAAATTTTTGACGCTGTCAAAAGATGCCAAATTTTCGACGCTATCGTGCCTGTTGATGCATGGTGAGATGATTGGGACGAAAAAATGGACTCGGATGCAAATTTTTCGGGGGTGCGAAATTTCGCGCGCGTGCCTTTTACTCGTATTTTCAGCCAAGAAGGTCACAAAATGCGAAATTTTTTACGATGTGAGAAGATGCCAAATTTTCGACGCTTTCGTGCCTATCGATGCATGGTGAGATCGTTGGGACGAAAAAAAGGACTCAGGCGCAAATTTTCTAGGGGTGCGAAATTTCGCGCGCGCGCCTTGTACTCGTCTTTTCAGCCAAGAAGGTCAAAAAATGCGAAATTTTTGACGCTGTCAAAAGATGCCAAATATTTTACACTTTCGTGCCTATTGATGAATGGTGAGATGATTGGGACGAAAAAAAGGACTCAGGCGCAAATTTTTCGGGGGTGCGAAATTTCGCGCGCGCGCTTTTTACTCGTGTTTTCAGCGAAGAAGGTCAAAAAACGCAAAATTTTTGACGCTGTCAAAAGATGCCAAATTTTTTACGCTTTCCTGTCTGTTGATGCATGGTGAGCTGATTGGGACGAAAAAAAGGACTCGGATGAAAATTTTCCGGGGGTGCGAAATTTCGCGCGCGCGCTTTTTACTCGTATTTTCAGCCAAGAAGGTCAAAAAACGCGAAATTTTTGACGCTGTCAAAAGATGCCAAATTTTCGACGCTATCGTGCCTGTTGATGCATGGTGAGATGATTGGGACGAAAAAATGGACTCGGATGCAAATTTTTCGGGGGTGAGAAATTTCGCGCGCGTGCCTTTTACTCGTGTTTTCAGCCAAGAAGGTCACAAAATGCGAAATTTTTTACGATGTGAGAAGATGCCAAATTTTCGACGCTTCCGTGCCTATCGATGCATGGTGAGATCGTTGGGACGAAAAAAAGGACTCAGGCGCAAATTTTCTAGGGGTGCGAAATTTCGCGCGCGCGCCTTTTACTCGTCTTTTCAGCCAAGAAGGTCAAAAAATGTGAAAATTTTGACGCTGTCAAAAGATGCCAAATATTTTACACTTTCGTGCCTATTGATGAATGGTGAGATGATTGGGACGAAAAAAAGGACTCAGGC
This sequence comes from Pontederia crassipes, assembly GCA_030549335.1. Classification (NCBI taxonomy): domain Eukaryota; kingdom Viridiplantae; phylum Streptophyta; class Magnoliopsida; order Commelinales; family Pontederiaceae; genus Pontederia; species Pontederia crassipes. The sequence continues at coordinate 8,070,400 of JAUKPH010000020.1, read as the reverse complement.
GCAAATTTTTCGGGGGTGCGAAATTTCGGCGCGCGCTTTTTACTCGTGTTTTCAGCGAAGAAGGTCAAAAAACGCAAAATTTTTTACGCTGTCAAAAGATGCCAAATTTTTTACGCTTTCCTATCTGTTGATGCATGGTGAGCTGATTGGGACGAAAAAAAGGACTCGGATGAAAATTTTCCGGGGGTGCGAAATTTCGCGCGCGCGCTTTTTACTCGTGTTTTCAACCAAGAAGGTCAAAAAATGCGAAGTTTTTGACGCTGTCAAAAGATTCCAAATTTTTGACGCTTTCGTGCCTATTGATGCATGGTGAGATCATTGGGACGAAAAAAAGGACTCAGGCGCAAATTTTCTGGGGGTGCGAAATTTCGCGCGCGCCTTTTACTCGTCTTTTCAGCCAAGAAGGTCAAAAAATGCGAAATTTTTGACGCTGTCAAAAGATGCCAAATTTTCGACGCTATCGTGCCTGTTGATGCATGGTGAGATGATTGGGACGAAAAAATGGACTCGGATGAAAATTTTCCAGGGGTGCGAAATTTTGCGCCCGCGCTTGTTCCTCGTGTTTTCAGCCAAGAAGGTCAAAAAACGCGAAATTTTTTACGCTGTCAAAAGATGCCAAATTTTCGATGCTATCGTGCCTGTTGATGCATGGTGAGATGATTGGGACGAAAAAATGGACTCGGATGCAAATTTTCCGGGGGTTCGAAATTTCGCCCGCGTGCCTTTTACTCGTGTTTTCAGCCAAGAAGGTCAAAAAATGCGAAATTTTTGACACTGTCAAAAGATGCCAAATTTTTTATGCTTTCGTGCCTGTTAATGCATGGTGAGATGATTGGGACGAAAAAATGGACTCGGATGAAAATTTTCCGGGGGGGCGAAATTTCGCGCGCGCGCTTTTTACTCGTGTTTTCAGCCAAGAAGGTCAAAAAATGCGAAATTTTTGACGCTGTCAAAAGATGCCAAATTTTCGACGCTTTCCTGCCTGTTGATGCATGGTGAGCTGATTGGGACGAAAAAAAGGACTCGGATGAAAATTTTCCGGGGGTGCGAAATTTCGCGCGCGCGCTTTTTACTCGTGTTTTCAACCAAGAAGGTCAAAAAATGCGAAGTTTTTGACGCTGTCAAAAGATTCCAAATTTTTGACGCTTTCGTGCCTATTGATGCATGGTGAGATCATTGGGACGAAAAAAAGGACTCAGGCGCAAATTTTCTGGGGGTGCGAAATTTCGCGCGCGCGCCTTTTACTGGTCTTTTCAGCCAAGAAGGTCAAAAAATGCGAAATTTTTGACGCTATCAAAAGATGCCAAATTTTCGACGCTATCGTGCCTGTTGATGCATGGTGAGATGATTGGGACGAAAAAATGGACTCGGATGAAAATTTTCCAGGGGTGCGAAATTTTGCGCCCGCGCTTGTTCCTCGTGTTTTCAGCCAAGAAGGTCAAAAAACGCGAAATTTTTGACGCTGTCAAAAGATGCCAAATTTTCGATGCTATCGTGCCTGTTGATGCATGGTGAGATGATTGGGACAAAAAAATGGACTCGGACGCAAATTTTCCGGGGTGCGAAATTTCGCCCGCGTGCCTTTTACTCGTGTTTTCAGCCAAGAAGGTCAAAAAATGCGAAATTTTTGACACTGTCAAAAGATGCCAAATTTTTGATGCTTTCGTGCCTGTTAATGCATGGTGAGATGATTGGGACGAAAAAATGGACTCGGATGCAAATTTTCTGGGGGTGCGAAATTTCGCGCGCGCGCCTTTTACTCGTGTTTTCAGCCAAGAAGGTCAAAAAACGCGAAATTTTTTACGTTGTCAAAAGATGCCAAATTTTTTACGCTTTCGTGCCTATTGATGCATGGTGAGATCATTGGGACGAAAAAAAGGACTCAGGCGCAAATTTTTCGGGGGTGCGAAATTTAAAGCGCGCCTTTTACTCGTGTTTTCAGTCAAGAAGGTCAAAAAATGCTAAATTTTTGACGCTGTCAAAAGATGCCAAATTTTCGATGCTTTCGTGCCTGTTGATGCATGGTGAGATGATTGGGACGAAAAAATGGACTCGGATGCAAATTTTCCGGGGGTGCGAAATTTCGCGCGCGCGCCTTTTACTCGTGTTTTCAGCCAAGAACGTCAAAAAATGCCAAATTTTTTACGCTGTCGAAAGATGCCAAATTTTCGACGCTTTCGTGCCTGTTGATGCATGGTGAGATGATTGGGACGAAAAAATGGACTCGGATGAACATTTTCCGGAGGTGCGAAATTTCGCGCGCGCGCTTTTTACTCGTGTTTTCAGCCAAGAAGATCAAAAAACGCGAAATTTTTGACGCTGTCAAAAGATGCCAAATTTTTTACGCTTTCCTGTCTGTTGATGCATGGTGAGCTGATTGGGACGAAAAAAAGGACTCGGATGAAAATTTTCCGGGGGTGCGAAATTTCGCGCGCGCGCTTTTTACTCGTGTTTTCAGCCAAGAAGGTCAAAAAATGCGAAGTTTTTGACGCTGTCAAAAGATTCCAAATTTTTGACGCCTTCGTGCCTATTGATGCATGGTGAGATCATTGGGACGAAAAAAAGGACTCAGGCGCAAATTTTCTGGGGGTGCGAAATTTCGCGCGCGCGCCTTTTACTGGTCTTTTCAGCCAAGAAGGTCAAAAAATGCGAAATTTTTGACGCTGTCAAAAGATGCCAAATTTTCGACGCTATCGTGCCTGTTGATGCATGGTGAGATGATTGGGACGAAAAAATGGACTCGGATGAAAATTTTCCGGGGTGCGAAATTTTGCGCCCGCGCTTGTTCCTCGTGTTTTCAGCCAAGAAGGTCAAAAAACGCGAAAATTTTGACGCTGTCAAAAGATGCCAAATTTTCGACGCTATCGTGCCTGTTGATGCATGGTGAGATGATTGAGACGAAAAAATGGACTCGGATGCAAATTTTTCGGGGGTGCGAAATTTCGCGCGCGTGCCTTTTACTCGTGTTTTCAGCCAAGAAGGTCAAAAAATGCGAAATTTTTTACGATGTGAGAAGATGCCAAATTTTCGACGCTTTCGTGCCTATCGATGCATGGTGAGATCGTTGGGACGAAAAAAAGGACTCAGGCGCAAATTTTCTAGGGGTGCGAAATTTCGCGCGCGCGCCTTTTACTCGTCTTTTCAGCCAAGAAGGTCAAAAAATGTGAAATTTTTGACGCTGTCAAAAGATGCCAAATATTTTACACTTTCGTGCCTATTGATGAATGGTGAGATGATTGGGACGAAAAAAAGGACTCAGGCGCAAATTTTTCGGGGGTGCGAAATTTCGCGCGCGCGCTTTTTACTCGTGTTTTCAGCCAAGAAGGTCAAAAAACGCAAAATTTTTGACGCTGTCAAAAGATGCCAAATTTTTTACGCTTTCCTGTCTGTTGATGCATGGTGAGCTGATTGGGACGAAAAAAAGGACTCGGATGAAAATTTTCCGGGGGTGCGAAATTTCGCGCGCGCGCTTTTTACTCGTGTTTTCAACCAAGAAGGTCAAAAAATGCGAAGTTTTTGACGCTGTCAAAAGATTCCAAATTTTTGACGCTTTCGTGCCTATTGATGCATGGTGAGATCATTGGGACGAAAAAAAGGACTCAGGCGCAAATTTTCTGGGGGTGCGAAATTTCGCGCGCGCGCCTTTTACTCGTCTTTTCAGCCAAGAAGGTCAAAAAATGCGAAATTTTTGACGCTGTCAAAAGATGCCAAATTTTCGACGCTATCGTGCCTGTTGATGCATGGTGAGATGATTGGGACGAAAAAATGGACTCGGATGAAAATTTTCCAGGGGTGCGAAATTTTGCGCCCGCGCTTGTTCCTCGTGTTTTCAGCCAAGAAGGTCAAAAAACGCGAAATTTTTGACGCTGTCAAAAGATGCCAAATTTTCGATGCTATCGTGCCTGTTGATGCATGGTGAGATGATTGGGACGAAAAAATGGACTCGGATGCAAATTTTCCGGGGGTGCGAAATTTCGCCCGCGTGCCTTTTACTCGTGTTTTCAGCCAAGAAGGTCAAAAAATGCGAAATTTTTGACACTGTCAAAAGATGCCAAATTTTTGATGCTTTCGTGCCTGTTAATGCATGGTGAGATGATTGGGACGAAAAAATGGACTCGGATGAAAATTTTCCGGGGGGGCGAAATTTCGCGCGCGCGCTTTTTACTCGTGTTTTCAGCCAAGAAGGTCAAAAAATGCGAAATTTTTGACGCTGTCAAAAGATGCCAAATTTTCGACGCTTTCCTGCCTGTTGATGCATGGTGGGATGAGTGGGACGAAAAATAGGACTCGGATGAAAATTTTCCGGGAGTGCGAAATTTCGCGCGCGCGCTTTTTACTCGTGTTTTCAGCCAAGAAGGTCAAAAAATGCCAAATTTTTTACGCTATCAAAAGATGCCAAATTTTCGACGCTATCGTGCCTGTTGATGCATGGTGAGATGATTGGGACGAAAAAATGGACTCGGATGCAAATTTTCTGGGGGTGCGAAATTTCGCGCGCGCGCCTTTTACTCGTGTTTTCAGCCAAGAAGGTCAAAAAATGCGAAATTTTTGACGCTGTCAAAAGATGCCAAATTTTTTACGCTTTCGTGCCTGTTGATGCATGGTGAGATGATTGGGACGAAAAAATGGACTCAGGCACAAAATTTTCGGGGGTGCAAAATTTCGCGCGCGCGCCTTTTACTCGTGTTTTCAGCCAAGAAGGTCAAAAAACTCGAAATTTTTGACGCAGTCAAAAGATGCCAAATTTTTTATACCTTCGTGCCTGTTGATGAATGGTGAGATGATTGGGACGAAAAAAAGGACTCAGGCGCAAATTTTTCGGGATTGCGAAATTTCGCGCGTGCGCCTTTTACTCGTGTTTTCAGTCAAGAAGGTCAAAAAATGCTAAATTTTTGACGCTGTCAAAAGATGCCAAATTTTTTATGCTTTCATGCCTGTTGATGCATGGTGAGATGATTGGGACGAAAAAATAGACTCGGATGCAAATTTTCCGGGGGTGCGAAATTTCGCGCGCGCGCCTTTTACTCGTGTTTTCAGCCAAGAAGGTCAAAAAACGCCAAATTTTTTACGCTGTCAAAAGATGCCAAATTTTCGACGCTTTCGTGCCTATTGATGCATGGTGAGATGATTGGAACGAAAAAATGGACTCGGATGAAAATTTTCCGGTGGTGCGAAATTTCGCGTGCGCGCTTTTTACTCGTGTTTTCAGCCAAGAAGGTCAAAAAATGCGAAATTTTTGACGCTGTCAAAAGATGCCAAATTTTCGACGCTTTCCTGCCTATTGATGCATGGTGAGATGAGTGGGACGAAAAAATGGACTCGGATGAAAGTTTTCCGGGGGTGCAAAATTTCGCACGCGCGCTTTTTACTCGTGTTTTCAGCCAAGAAGGTCAACAAATGTGAAATTTTTTACACTATCAAAAAATGTCAAATTTTCGACGCTATCGTGCCTGTTGATGCATGGTGAGATGATTGGGACGAAAAAATGGACTCGGATGCAAATTTTCTGGGGGTGCGAAATTTCGCCCGCGCGCCTTTTACTCGTGTTTTCAGCCAAGAAGGTCAAAAAACGCGAAATTTTTTACGCTGTCAAAAGATGCCAAATTTTTTACGCTTTCGTGCCTATTGATGCATGGTGAGATCATTGGGACGAAAAAAAGGACTCAGGCGCAAATTTTTCGGGGGTGCGAAATTTCAAGCGCGCCTTTTACTCGTGTTTTCAGTCAAGAAGGTCAAAAAATGCTAAATTTTTGACGCTGTCAAAAGATGCCAAATTTTCGATGCTTTCGTGCCTGTTGATGCATGGTGAGATGATTGGGACGAAAAAATGGACTCGGATGCAAATTTTCCGGGGGTGCGAAATTTCGCGCGCGCGCCTTTTACTCGTGTTTTCAGCCAAGAACGTCAAAAAATGCCAAATTTTTTACGCTGTCGAAAGATGCCAAATTTTCGACGCTTTCGTGCCTGTTGATGCATGGTGAGATGATTGGGACGAAAAAATGGACTCGGATGAACATTTTCCGGAGGTGCGAAATTTCGCGCGCGCGCTTTTTACTCGTGTTTTCAGCCAAGAAGATCAAAAAACGCGAAATTTTTGACGCTGTCAAAAGATGCCAAATTTTTTACGCTTTCCTGTCTGTTGATGCATGGTGAGCTGATTGGGACGAAAAAAAGGACTCGGATGAAAATTTTCCGGGGGTGCGAAATTTCGCAGCGCGCGCTTTTTACTCGTGTTTTCAGCCAAGAAGATCAAAAAACGCGAAATTTTTGACGCTGTCAAAAGATGCCAAATTTTTTACGCTTTCCTGTCTGTTGATGCATGGTGAGCTGATTGGGACGAAAAAAAGGACTCGGATGAAAATTTTCCGGGGGTGCGAAATTTCGCGCGCGCGCTTTTTACTCGTGTTTTCAGCCAAGAAGGTCAAAAAATGCGAAGTTTTTGACGCTGTCAAAAGATTCCAAATTTTTGACGCTTTCGTGCCTATTGATGCATGGTGAGATCATTGGGACGAAAAAAAGGACTCAGGCGCAAATTTTCTGGGGGTGCGAAATTTCGCGCGCGCGCGCCTTTTACTGGTCTTTTCAGCCAAGAAGGTCAAAAAATGCGAAATTTTTGACGCTGTCAAAAGATGCCAAATTTTCGACGCTATCGTGCCTGTTGATGCATGGTGAGATGATTGGGACGAAAAAATGGACTCGGATGAAAATTTTCCGGGGTGCGAAATTTTGCGCCCGCGCTTGTTCCTCGTGTTTTCAGCCAAGAAGGTCAAAAAACGCGAAATTTTTGACGCTGTCAAAAGATGCCAAATTTTCGACGCTATCGTGCCTGTTGATGCATGGTGAGATGATTGAGACGAAAAAATGGACTCGGATGCAAATTTTTCGGGGGTGCGAAATTTCGCGCGCGCGCCTTTTACTCGTGTTTTCAGCCAAGAAGGTCAAAAAACGCGAAATTTTTTACGCTGTCAAAAGATGCCAAATTTTCGACGCTATCGTGCCTGTTGATGCATGGTGAGATGATTGGGACGAAAAAATGGACTCGGATGAAAATTTTCCGGGGGTGCGAAATTTCGCGCGCGCGCCTTTTACACGTGTTTTCAGCCAAGAAGGTCAAAAAACGTGAAATTTTTGACGCTGTCAAAAGATGCCAAATTTTTGACGCTATCGTGCCTATTGATGCATGGTGAGATGATTGGGACGAAAAAATGGACTCGGATGAAAATTTTCCGGGGGTGCGAAATTTCGCTGCGCGCGCCTTTTACTCGTGTTTTCAGCCAAGAAGGTCAAAAAACGCGAAATTTTTGGCGCTGTCAAAAGATGCCAAATTTTCGACGCTTTCGTGCCTGTTGATGCATGGAGAGATGATTGGGACGAAAAAATGGACTCGGATGAAAATTTTCCGGGGGTGCGAAATTTCGCGCGCGCGCCTTTTACTCGTGTTTTCAGCCAAGAAGGTCAAAAAATGCGAAATTTTTTGCGCTGTCAAAAGATGCCAAATTTTTGACGCTTTCGTGCCTGTTGATGCATGGAGAGATGATTGGGACGAAAAAATGGACTCGGATGAAAATTTTCCGGGGGTGCGAAATTTCGCGCGCGCGCCTTTTACTCGTGTTTTCAGCCAAGAAGGTCAAAAAATGCGAAATTTTTTGCGCTGTCAAAAGATGCCAAATTTTTGACGCTTTCGTGCCTGTTGATGCATGGAGAGATGATTGGGACGAAAAAATGGACTCGGATGAAAATTTTCCGGGGGTGCGAAATTTCGCAGCGCGCGCCTTTTACTCGTGTTTTCAGCCAAGAAGGTCAAAAAACGCGAAATTTTTTACGCTGTCAAAAGATGCCAAATTTTCGACGCTATCGTGCCTGTTGATGCATGGTGAGATGATTGGGACGAAAAAATGGACTCGGATGAAAATTTTCCGGGGGTGCGAAATTTCGCGCGCGCGCCTTTTACACGTGTTTTCAGCCAAGAAGGTCAAAAAACGTGAAATTTTTGACGCTGTCAAAAGATGCCAAATTTTTGACGCTATCGTGCCTATTGATGCATGGTGAGATGATTGGGACGAAAAAATGGACTCGGATGAAAATTTTCCGGGGGTGCGAAATTTCGCGCGCGCGCCTTTTACTCGTGTTTTCAGCCAAGAAGGTCAAAAAACGCGAAATTTTTGGCGCTGTCAAAAGATGCCAAATTTTCGACGCTTTCGTGCCTGTTGATGCATGGAGAGATGATTGGGACGAAAAAATGGACTCGGATGAAAATTTTCCGGGGGTGCGAAATTTCGCGCGCGCGCCTTTTACTCGTGTTTTCAGCCAAGAAGGTCAAAAAATGCGAAATTTTTTGCGCTGTCAAAAGATGCCAAATTTTTGACGCTATCGTGCCTATTGATGCATGGTGAGATGATTGGGACGAAAAAATGGACTCGGATGAAAATTTTCCGGGGGTGCGAAATTTCGCGCGCGCGCCTTTTACTCGTGTTTTCAGCCAAGAAGGTCAAAAAACGCGAAATTTTTTACGCTGTCAAAAGATGCCAAATTTTCGACGCTATCGTGCCTGTTGATGCATGGTGAGATGATTGGGACGAAAAAATGGACTCGGATGAAAATTTTCCGGGTGTGCGAAATTTCGCGCGCGCGCCTTTTACACGTGTTTTCAGCCAAGAAGGTCAAAAAACGTGAAATTTTTGACGCTGTCAAAAGATGCCAAATTTTTGACGCTATCGTGCCTATTGATGCATGGTGAGATGATTGGGACGAAAAAATGGACTCGGATGAAAATTTTCCGGGGGTGCGAAATTTCGCGCGCGCGCCTTTTACTCGTGTTTTCAGCCAAGAAGGTCAAAAAACGCGAAATTTTTGGCGCTGTCAAAAGATGCCAAATTTTTTACGCTATCGTGCCTGTTGATGCATGGTGAGATGATTGGGACGAAAAAATGGACTCGGATGAAAATTTTCCGGGGGCGCAAAATTTCGCGCGCGCGCCTTTTACTCGTGTTTTCAGCCAAGAAGGTCAAAAAACGTGAAATTTTTGACGCTGTCAAAAGATGCCAAATTTTTCACGCTATCGTGCCTGTTGATGCATGGTGAGATGATTGGGACGAAAAAATGGACTCGGATTAAAATTTGCCGGGGGTGCGAAATTTTGCGCGCGCGCCTTTTACTCGTGTTTTCAGCCAAGAAGGTCAAAAAATGCGAAATTTTTGGCGCTGTCAAAAGATGCCAAATTTTTTATGCTTTCGTGCCTGTTGATGCATGGAGAGATGATTGGGACGAAAAAATGGACTCGGATGAAAATTTTTCGGGGGTGCGAAATTTCGCGCGCGCGCCTTTTACTCGTGTTTTCAGCCAAGAAGGTCAAAAAATGCGAAATTTTTGGCGCTGTCAAAAGATGCCAAATTTTCGACGCTTTCGTTCCTGTTGATGCATGGAGAGATGATTGGGATGAAAAAATGGACTCGGATGAAAATTTTCCGGGGGTGCGAAATTTCGCGCGCGCGCCTTTTACTCGTGTTTTCAGCCAAGAAGGTCAAAAAATGCGAAATTTTTGACGCTGTCAAAAGATGCCAAATTTTTCACGCTATCGTGCCTGTTGATGCATGGTGAGATGATTGGGACGAAAAAATGGACTCGGATGAAAATTTTCCGGGGGTGCAAAATTTCGCGCGCGCGCCTTTTACTCGTGTTTTCAGCCAAGAAGGTCAAAAAATGCGAAATTTTTGACGCTGTCAAAAGATGCCAAATTTTCGACGCTTTCGTGCCTGTTGATGCATGGAGAGATGATTGGGATGAAAAAATGGACTCGGATGAAAATTTTCCGGGGGTGCAAAATTTCGTGCGCGCGCCTTTTACTCGTGTTTTCAGCCAAGAAGGTCAAAAAACGTGAAATTTTTGACGCTGTCAAAAGATGCCAAATTTTTCACGCTATCGTGCCTGTTGATGCATGGTGAGATGATTGGGACGAAAAAATGGACTCGGATGAAAATTTTCCGAGGGGGCAAAATTTCGCGCGCGCTTCTTTTACTCGTGTTTTCAGCCAAAAAGGTCAAAAAACGCAAAATTTTTGACGCTGTCAAAAGATGCCAAATTTTTGACGCTATCCTGCCTGTTGATGCAAGGAGAGATGATTGGGACGAAAAAATGGACTCGGATGAAAATTTTCCGGGGGTGCGAAATTTCGCGCGCGCGCCTTTTACTCGTGTTTTCAGCCAAGAAGGTCAAAAAACGTGAAATTTTTGACGCTGTCAAAAGATGCCAAATTTTTGACGCTATCGTGCCTATTGATGCATGGTGAGATGATTGGGACGAAAAAATGGACTCGGATGAAAATTTTTCGGGGGTGCGAAATTTCGCGCGCGCGCCTTTTACTCGTGTTTTCAGCCAAGAAGGTCAAAAAACGCGAAATTTTTGGCGCTGTCAAAAGATGCCAAATTTTTTACGCTATCGTGCCTGTTGATGCATGGTGAGATGATTGGGACGAAAAAATGGACTCGGATGAAAATTTTCCGGGGGCGCAAAATTTCGCGCGCGCGCCTTTTACTCGTGTTTTCAGCCAAGAAGGTCAAAAAACGTGAAATTTTTGACGCTGTCAAAAGATGCCAAATTTTTCGCGCTATCGTGCCTGTTGATGCATGGTGAGATGATTGGGACGAAAAAATGGACTCGGATGAAAATTTTCCGAGGGTGCAAAATTTCGCGCGCGCGCCTTTTACTCGTGTTTTCAGCCAAAAAGGTCAAAAAACGCAAAATTTTTGACGCTGTCAAAAGATGCCAAATTTTTGACGCTATCCTGCCTGTTGATGCAAGGAGAGATGATTGGGACGAAAAAATGGACTCGGATGAAAATTTTCCGGGGGTGCGAAATTTCGCGCGCGCGCCTTTTACTCGTGTTTTCAGCCAAGAAGGTCAAAAAATGCGAAATTTTTGGCGCTGTCAAAAGATGCCAAATTTTTTATGCTTTCGTGCCTGTTGATGCATGGAGAGATGATTGGGACGAAAAAATGGACTCGGATGAAAATTTTTCGGGGGTGCGAAATTTCGCGCGCGCGCCTTTTACTCGTGTTTTCAGCCAAGAAGGTCAAAAAATGCGAAATTTTTGGCGCTGTCAAAAGATGCCAAATTTTCGACGCTTTCGTTCCTGTTGATGCATGGAGAGATGATTGGGATGAAAAAATGGACTCGGATGAAAATTTTCCGGGGGTGCGAAATTTCGCGCGCGCGCCTTTTACTCGTGTTTTCAGCTAAGAAGGTCAAAAAATGCGAAATTTTTGACGCTGTCAAAAGATGCCAAATTTTTCACGCTATCGTGCCTGTTGATGCATGGTGAGATGATTGGGACGAAAAAATGGACTCGGATGAAAATTTTCCGGGGGTGCAAAATTTCGCGCGCGCGCCTTTTACTCGTGTTTTCAGCCAAGAAGGTCAAAAAATGCGAAATTTTTGACGCTGTCAAAAGATGCCAAATTTTCGACGCTTTCGTGCCTGTTGATGCATGGAGAGATGATTGGGATGAAAAAATGGACTCGGATGAAAATTTTCCGGGGGTGCAAAATTTCGTGCGCGCGCCTTTTACTCGTGTTTTCAGCCAAGAAGGTCAAAAAACGTGAAATTTTTGACGCTGTCAAAAGATGCCAAATTTTTCACGCTATCGTGCCTGTTGATGCATGGTGAGATGATTGGGACGAAAAAATGGACTCGGATGAAAATTTTCCGAGGGGGCAAAATTTCGCGCGCGCGCCTTTTACTCGTGTTTTCAGCCAAAAAGGTCAAAAAACGCAAAATTTTTGACGCTGTCAAAAGATGCCAAATTTTTGACGCTATCCTGCCTGTTGATGCAAGGAGAGATGATTGGGACGAAAAAATGGACTCGGATGAAAATTTTCCGGGGGTGCGAAATTTCGCGCGCGCGCCTTTTACTCGTGTTTTCAGCCAAGAAGGTCAAAAAACGTGAAATTTTTGACGCTGTCAAAAGATGCCAAATTTTTGACGCTATCGTGCCTATTGATGCATGGTGAGATGATTGGGACGAAAAAATGGACTCGGATGAAAATTTTTCGGGGGTGCGAAATTTCGCGCGCGCGCCTTTTACTCGTGTTTTCAGCCAAGAAGGTCAAAAAATGCGTAATTTTTGGCGCTGTCAAAAGATGCCAAATTTTTGACGCTATCGTGCCTGTTGATGCATGGAGAGATGATTGGGACGAAAAAATGGACTCGGATGAAAATTTTCCGGGGGTGCGAAATTTCGCGCGCGCGCCTTTTACTCGTGTTTTCAGCCAAGAAGGTCAAAAAACGTGAAATTTTTGACGCTGTCAAAAGATGCCAAATTTTTGACGCTATCGTGCCTATTGATGCATGGTGAGATGATTGGGACGAAAAAATGGACTCGGATGAAAATTTTCCGGGGGTGCGAAATTTCGCGCGCGCGCCTTTTACTCGTATTTTCAGCCAAGAAGGTCAAAAAACGCGAAATTTTTTACGCTGTCAAAAGATGCCAAATTTTCGACGCTATCGTGCCTGTTGATGCATGGTGAGATGATTGGGACGAAAAAATGGACTCGGATGAAAATTTTCCGGGGGTGCAAAATTTCGCGCGCGCGCCTTTTACTCGTGTTTTCAGCCTAGAAGGTAAAAAAACGTGAAATTTTTTACGCTGTCAAAAGATGCCAAATTTTTGACGCTATCGTGCCTGTTGATGCATGGAGAGATGATTGGGACAAAAAAATGGACTCGGATAAAAATTTTTCGGGGGTGCAAAATTTCGCGCGTGCGCCTTTTACTCGTGTTTTCAGCCAAGAAGGTCAAAAAACGCGAAATTTTTTACGCTGTCAAAAGATGCCAAATTTTCGACGCTATCGTGCCTGTTGATGCATGGTGAGATGATTGGGACGAAAAAATGGACTCGGATGAAAATTTTCCGGGGGTGCGAAGTTTCGCGCGCGCGCCTTTTACTCGTGTTTTCAGCCAAGAAGGTCAAAAAATGCGAAATTTTTGGTGCTGTCAAAAGATGCCAAATTTTTCACGCTATCGTGCCTGTTGATGCTTGGTGAGATGATTGAGACGAAAAAATGGACTCGGATGAAAATTTTCCGGTGGTGCGAAATTTCGCGCGCGCGCCTTTTACTCGTGTTTTCAGCCAAGAAGGTCAAAAAATGTGAAATTTTTGACGCTGTCAAAAGATGCCAAATTTTTGACGCTATCGTGCCTGTTGATGCATGGAGAGATGATTGGGACGAAAAAATGGACTCGGATGAAAATTTTTCGGGGGTGCGAAATTTCGCGCGCGCGCATTTTACTCATGTTTTCAGCCAAGAAGGTCAAAAAACGTGAAATTTTTGACGCTGTCAAAAGATGCCAAATTTTCGAAGCTATCAAAAGATGCCAAATTTTCGACGCTATCGTGCCTGTTGATGCATGGAGAGATGATTGGGACGAAAAAATGGACTCGGATGAAAATTTTCCTGGGGCGCAAAATTTCGCGCGCGCGCCTTTTACTCGTGTTTTCAGCCAAGAAGGTCAAAAAACGTGAAATTTTTGACGCTGTCAAAAGATGCCAAATTTTTCACGCTATCGTGCCTGTTGATGCATGGTGAGATGATTGGGACGAAAAAATGGACTCGGATGAAAATTTTCCGAGGGTGCAAAATTTCGCGCGCGCGCCTTTTACTCGTGTTTTCAGCCAAAAAGGTCAAAAAACGCAAAATTTTTGACGCTGTCAAAAGATGCCAAATTTTTGACGCTATCCTGCCTGTTGATGCAAGGAGAGATGATTGGGACGAAAAAATGGTCTCGGATGAAAATTTTCCGGGGGTGCGAAATTTCGCGCGCGCGCCTTTTACTCGTGTTTTCAGCCAAGAAGGTCAAAAAATGCGAAATTTTTGGCGCTGTCAAAAGATGCCAAATTTTTTACGCTTTCGTGCCTGTTGATGCATGGAGAGATGATTGGGACGAAAAAATGGACTCGGATGAAAATTTTTCGGGGGTGCGAAATTTCGCGCGCGCGCCTTTTACTCGTGTTTTCAGCCAAGAAGGTCAAAAAATGCGAAATTTTTGGCGCTGTCAAAAGATGCCAAATTTTCGATGCTTTCGTGCCTGTTGATGCATGGAGAGATGATTGGGACGAAAAAATGGACTCGGATGAAAATTTTCCGGGGGTGCGAAATTTCGCGCGCAGCGCCTTTTACTCGTGTTTTCAGCCAAGAAGGTCAAAAAATGCGAAATTTTTGACGCTATCAAAAGATGCCAAATTTTTTACGCTATCGTGCCTGTTGATGCATGGTGAGATGATTGGGACGAAAAAATGGACTCGGATGAAAATTTTCCGGGGGCGCAAAATTTCGCGCGCGCGCCTTTTACTCGTGTTTTCAGCCAAGAAGGTCAAAAAACGTGAAATTTTTGACGCTGTCAAAAGATGCCAAATTTTTCACGCTATTGTGCCTGTTGATGCATGGTGAGATGATTGGGACGAAAAAATGGACTCGGATGAAAATTTTCCGAGGGTGCAAAATTTCGCGCGCGCGCCTTTTACTCGTGTTTTCAGCCAAAAAGGTCAAAAAACGCAAAATTTTTGACGCTGTCAAAAGATGCCAAATTTTTGACGCTATCCTGCCTGTTGATGCAAGGAGAGATGATTGGGACGAAAAAATGGACTCGGATGAAAATTTTCCGGGGGTGCGAAATTTCGCGCGCGCGCCTTTTACTCGTGTTTTCAGCCAAGAAGGTCAAAAAATGCGAAATTTTTGGCGCTGTCAAAAGATGCCAAATTTTTTATGCTTTCGTGCCTGTTGATGCATGGAGAGATGATTGGGACGAAAAAATGGACTCGGATGAAAATTTTCCGGGGGTGCGAAATTTCGCGCGCGCGCCTTTTACTCGTGTTTTCAGCCAAGAAGGTCAAAAAATGCGAAATTTTTGGCGCTGTCAAAAGATGCCAAATTTTCGACGCTTTCGTTCCTGTTGATGCATGGAGAGATGATTGGGATGAAAAAATGGACTCGGATGAAAATTTTCCGGGGGTGCGAAATTTCGCGCGCGCGCCTTTTACTCGTGTTTTCAGCCAAGAAGGTCAAAAAATGCGAAATTTTTGACGCTGTCAAAAGATGCCAAATTTTTCACGCTATCGTGCCTGTTGATGCATGGTGAGATGATTGGGACGAAAAAATGGACTCGGATGAAAATTTTCCGGGGGTGCGAAATTTCGCGCGCGCGCCTTTTACTCGTGTTTTCAGCCAAGAAGGTCAAAAAATGCGAAATTTTTGACGCTGTCAAAAGATGCCAAATTTTCGACGCTATCATGCCAGTTGATGCATGATGAGTTGATTGGGACGAAAAAATGGACTCGGATGAAAATTTTCCGAGGGTGCGAAATTTCGCGCGCGCGCCTTTTACTCGTGTTTTCAGCCAAGAAGGTCAAAAAATGCGAAATTTTTGGCGCTGTCAAAAGATGCCAAATTTTTTACGCTTTCGTGCCTGTTGATGCATGGAGAGATGATTGGGACGAAAAAATGGACTCGGATGAAAATTTTTCGGGGGTGCGAAATTTCGCGCGCGCGCCTTTTACTCGTGTTTTCAGCCAAGAAGGTCAAAAAATGCGAAATTTTTGGCGCTGTCAAAAGATGCCAAATTTTCGACGCTTTCGTGCCTGTTGATGCATGGAGAGATGATTGGGATGAAAAAATGGACTCGGATGAAAATTTTCCGGGGGTGCGAAATTTCGTGCGCGCGCCTTTTACTCGTGTTTTCAGCCAAGAAGGTCAAAAAACGTGAAATTTTTGACGCTGTCAAAAGATGCCAAATTTTTCACGCTATCGTGCCTGTTGATGCATGGTGAGATGATTGGGACGAAAAAATGGACTCGGATGAAAATTTTCCGAGGGGGCAAAATTTCGCGCGCGCGCCTTTTACTCGTGTTTTCAGCCAAAAAGGTCAAAAAACGCAAAATTTTTGACGCTGTCAAAAGATGCCAAATTTTTGACGCTATCCTGCCTGTTGATGCAAGGAGAGATGATTGGGACGAAAAAATGGACTCGGATGAAAATTTTCCGGGGGTGCGAAATTTCGCGCGCGTGCCTTTTACTCGTGTTTTCAGCCAAGAAGGTCAAAAAACGTGAAATTTTTGACGCTGTCAAAAGATGCCAAATTTTTGACGCTATCGTGCCTATTGATGCATGGTGAGATGATTGGGACGAAAAAATGGACTCGGATGAAAATTTTTCGGGGGTGCGAAATTTCGCGCGCGCGCCTTTTACTCGTGTTTTCAGCCAAGAAGGTCAAAAAATGCGTAATTTTTGGCGCTGTCAAAAGATGCCAAATTTTTGACGCTATCGTGCCTGTTGATGCATGGAGAGATGATTGGGACGAAAAAATGGACTCGGATGAAAATTTTCCGGGGGTGCGAAATTTCGCTGCGCGCGCCTTTTACTCGTGTTTTCAGCCAAGAAGGTCAAAAAACGTGAAATTTTTGACGCTGTCAAAAGATGCCAAATTTTTGACGCTATCGTGCCTATTGATGCATGGTGAGATGATTGGGACGAAAAAATGGACTCGGATGAAAATTTTCCGGGGGTGCGAAATTTCGCGCGCGCGCCTTTTACTCGTATTTTCAGCCAAGAAGGTCAAAAAACGCGAAATTTTTTACGCTGTCAAAAGATGCCAAATTTTCGACGCTATCGTGCCTGTTGATGCATGGTGAGATGATTGGGACGAAAAAATGGACTCGGATGAAAATTTTCCGGGGGTGCGAAATTTCGCGCGTGCGCCTTTTACTCGTGTTTTCAGCCAAGAAGGTCAAAAAATGCGAAATTTTTGGCGCTGTCAAAATATACCAAATTTTAGACGCTATCGTGCCTGTTGATGCATGGTGAGATGATTGGGACGAAAAAATGGACTCGGATGAAAATTTTCCGGGGGTGCGAAATTTCGCGCGCGCGCCTTTTACTCGTGTTTTCAGCCTAGAAGGTCAAAAAATGCGAAATTTTTGGCGCTGTCAAAAGATGCCAAATTTTTCACGCTATCGTGCCTGTTGATGCTTGGTGAGATGATTGAGACGAAAAAATGGACTCGGATGAAAATTTTCCGGTGGTGCGAAATTTCGCGCGCGCGCCTTTTACTCGTGTTTTCAGCCAAGAAGGTCAAAAAACGTGAAATTTTTGACGCTGTCAAAAGATGCCAAATTTTTGACGCTATCGTGCCTGTTGATGCATGGAGAGATGATTGGGACGAAAAAATGGACTCGGATGAAAATTTTCCGGGGGTGCGAAATTTCGCGCGCGCGCCTTTTACTCGTATTTTCAGCCAAGAAGGTCAAAAAACGCGAAATTTTTTACGCTGTCAAAAGATGCCAAATTTTCGAAGCTATCAAAAGATGCCAAATTTTCGACGCTATCGTGCCTGTTGATGCATGGAGAGATGATTGGGACGAAAAAATGCCCTCAGATGAAAATTTTCCTGGGGCGCAAAATTTCGCGCGCGCGCCTTTTACTCGTGTTTTCAGCCAAGAAGGTCAAAAAACGTGAAATTTTTGACGCTGTCAAAAGATGCCAAATTTTTCACGCTATCGTGCCTGTTGATGCATGGTGAGATGATTGGGACGAAAAAATGGACTCGGATGAAAATTTTCCGAGGGTGCAAAATTTCGCGCGCGCGCCTTTTACTCGTGTTTTCAGCCAAAAAGGTCAAAAAACGCAAAATTTTTGACGCTGTCAAAAGATGCCAAATTTTTGACGCTATCCTGCCTATTGATGCAAGGAGAGATGATTGGGACGAAAAAATGGACTCGGATGAAAATTTTCCAGGGGTGCGAAATTTCGCGCGCGCGCCTTTTACTCGTGTTTTCAGCCAAGAAGGTCAAAAAATGCGAAATTTTTGGCGCTGTCAAAAGATGCCAAATTTTTTACGCTTTCGTGCCTGTTGATGCATGGAGAGATGATTGGGACGAAAAAATGGACTCGGATGAAAATTTTCCGGGGGTGCGAAATTTCGCGCGCGCGCCTTTTACTCGTGTTTTCAGCCAAGAAGGTCAAAAAATGCGAAATTTTTGGCGCTGTCAAAAGATGCCAAATTTTCGACGCTTTCGTTCCTGTTGATGCATGGAGAGATGATTGGGATGAAAAAATGGACTCGGATGAAAATTTTCCGAGGGTGCGAAATTTCGTGCGCGCGCCTTTTACTCGTGTTTTCAGCCAAGAAGGTCAAAAAACGTTAAATTTTTGACGCTGTCAAAAGATGCCAAATTTTTCACGCTATCGTGCCTGTTGATGCATGGTGAGATGATTGGGACGAAAAAATGGACTCGGATGAAAATTTTCCGGGGGTGCGAAATTTCGCGCGCGCGCCTTTTACTCGTGTTTTCAGCCAAGAAGGTCAAAAAATGCGAAATTTTTGACGCTGTCAAAAGATGCCAAATTTTCGACGCTATCATGCCTGTTGATGCATGATGAGTTGATTGGGACGAAAAAATGGACTCGGATGAAAATTTTCCGAGGGTGCAAAATTTCGCGCGCGCGCCTTTTACTCGTGTTTTCAGCCAAGAAGGTCAAAAAATGCGAAATTTTTGGCGCTGTCAAAAGATGCCAAATTTTCGACGCTTTCGTTCCTGTTGATGCATGGAGAGATGATTGGGACGAAAAAATGGACTCGGATGAAAATTTTCCGGGGGTGCGAAATTTCGCGCGCGCGCCTTTTACTCGTGTTTTCAGCCAAGAAGGTCAAAAAACGTGAAATTTTTGACGCTGTCAAAAGATGCCAAATTTTTGACGCTATCGTGCCTATTGATGCATGGTGAGATGATTGGGACGAAAAAATGGACTCGGATGAAAATTTTCCGGGGGTGCGAAATTTCGCGCGCGCGCCTTTTACTCGTATTTTCAGCCAAGAAGGTCAAAAAACGCGAAATTTTTTACGCTGTCAAAAGATGCCAAATTTTCGACGCTATCGTGCCTGTTGATGCATGGTGAGATGATTGGGACGAAAAAATGGACTCGGATGAAAATTTTCCGGGGGTGCGAAATTTCGCGCGTGCGCCTTTTACTCGTGTTTTCAGCCAAGAAGGTCAAAAAATGCGAAATTTTTGGCGCTGTCAAAAGATACCAAATTTTAGACGCTATCGTGCCTGTTGATGCATGGTGAGATGATTGGGACGAAAAAATGGACTCGGATGAAAATTTTCCGGGGGTGCGAAATTTCGCGCGCGCGCCTTTTACTCGTGTTTTCAGCCTAGAAGGTAAAAAAACGTGAAATTTTTTACGCTGTCAAAAGATGCCAAATTTTTGACGCTATCGTGCCTGTTGATGCATGGAGAGATGATTGGGACAAAAAAATGGACTCGGATAAAAATTTTTCGGGGGTGCAAAATTTCGCGCGTGCGCCTTTTACTCGTGTTTCAGCCAAGAAGGTCAAAAAACGCAAAATTTTTGACGCTGTCAAAAGATGCCAAATTTTTGACGCTATCCTGCCTGTTGATGCAAGGAGAGATGATTGGGACGAAAAAATGGACTCGGATGAAAATTTTCCGGGGGTGCGAAATTTCGCGCGCGCGCCTTTTACTCGTGTTTTCAGCCAAGAAGGTCAAAAAATGCAAAATTTTTGGCGCTGTCAAAAGATGCCAAATTTTTTACGCTTTCGTGCCTGTTGATGCATGGAGAGATGATTGGGACGAAAAAATGCCCTCGGATGAAAATTTTCCTGGGGCGCAAAATTTCGCGCGCGCGCCTTTTACTCGTGTTTTCAGCCAAGAAGGTAAAAAAACGTGAAATTTTTGACGCTGTCAAAAGATGCCAAATTTTTCACGCTATCGTGCCTGTTGATGCATGGTGAGATGATTGGGACGAAAAAATGGACTCGGATGAAAATTTTCCGAGGGTGCGAAATTTCGTGCGCGCGCCTTTTACTCGTGTTTTCAGCCAAGAAGGTCAAAAAACGTTAAATTTTTGACGCTGTCAAAAGATGCCAAATTTTTCACGCTATCGTGCCTGTTGATGCATGGTGAGATGATTGGGACGAAAAAATGGACTCGGATGAAAATTTTCCGGGGGTGCGAAATTTCGCGCGCGCGCCTTTTACTCGTGTTTTCAGCCAAGAAGGTCAAAAAATGCGAAATTTTTGACGCTGTCAAAAGATGCCAAATTTTCGACGCTATCATGCCTGTTGATGCATGATGAGTTGATTGGGACGAAAAAATGGACTCGGATGAAAATTTTCCGAGGGTGCAAAATTTCGCGCGCGCGCCTTTTACTCGTGTTTTCAGCCAAGAAGGTCAAAAAATGCGAAATTTTTGGCGCTGTCAAAAGATGCCAAATTTTTTACGCTTTCGTGCCTGTTGATGCATGGAGAGATGATTGGGACGAAAAAATGGACTCGGATGAAAATTTTCCGGGGGTGCGAAATTTCGCGCGCGCGCCTTTTACTCGTGTTTTCAGCCAAGAAGGTCAAAAAACGTGAAATTTTTGACGCTGTCAAAAGATGCCAAATTTTTGACGCTATCGTGCCTATTGATGCATGGTGAGATGATTGGGACGAAAAAATGGACTCGGATGAAAATTTTCCGGGGGTGCGAAATTTCGCGCGCGCGCCTTTTACTCGTATTTTCAGCCAAGAAGGTCAAAAAACGCGAAATTTTTTACGCTGTCAAAAGATGCCAAATTTTCGACGCTATCGTGCCTGTTGATGCATGGTGAGATGATTGGGACGAAAAAATGGACTCGGATGAAAATTTTCCGGGGGTGCGAAATTTCGCGCGTGCGCCTTTTACTCGTGTTTTCAGCCAAGAAGGTCAAAAAATGCGAAATTTTTGGCGCTGTCAAAAGATACCAAATTTTAGACGCTATCGTGCCTGTTGATGCATGGTGAGATGATTGGGACGAAAAAATGGACTCGGATGAAAATTTTCCGGGGGTGCGAAATTTCGCGCGCGCGCCTTTTACTCGTGTTTTCAGCCTAGAAGGTAAAAAAACGTGAAATTTTTTACGCTGTCAAAAGATGCCAAATTTTTGACGCTATCGTGCCTGTTGATGCATGGAGAGATGATTGGGACAAAAAAATGGACTCGGATAAAAATTTTTCGGGGGTGCAAAATTTCGCGCGTGCGCCTTTTACTCGTGTTTTCAGCCAAGAAGGTCAAAAAACGCAAAATTTTTGACGCTGTCAAAAGATGCCAAATTTTTGACGCTATCCTGCCTGTTGATGCAAGGAGAGATGATTGGGACGAAAAAATGGACTCGGATGAAAATTTTCCGGGGGTGCGAAATTTCGCGCGCGCGCCTTTTACTCGTGTTTTCAGCCAAGAAGGTCAAAAAATGCAAAATTTTTGGCGCTGTCAAAAGATGCCAAATTTTTTACGCTTTCGTGCCTGTTGATGCATGGAGAGATGATTGGGACGAAAAAATGGACTCGGATGAAAATTTTCCGGGGGTGCGAAATTTCGCGCGCGCGCCTTTTACTCGTGTTTTCAGCCAAGAAGGTCAAAAAATGCGAAATTTTTGGCGCTGTCAAAAGATGCCAAATTTTCGACGCTTTCGTTCCTGTTGATGCATGGAGAGATGATTGGGATGAAAAAATGGACTCGGATGAAAATTTTCCGAGGGTGCGAAATTTCGTGCGCGCGCCTTTTACTCGTGTTTTCAGCCAAGAAGGTCAAAAAACGTGAAATTTTTGACGCTGTCAAAAGATGCCAAATTTTTCACGCTATCGTGCCTGTTGATGCATGGTGAGATGATTGGGACGAAAAAATGGACTCGGATGAAAATTTTCCGGGGGTGCGAAATTTCACGCGCGCGCCTTTTACTCGTGTTTTCAGCCAAGAAGGTCAAAAAATGCGAAATTTTTGGCGCTGTCAAAAGATACCAAATTTTAGACGCTATCGTGCCTGTTGATGCATGGTGAGATGATTGGGACGAAAAAATGGACTCGGATGAAAATTTTCCGGGGGTGCGAAATTTCGCGCGCGCGCCTTTTACTCGTGTTTTCAGCCTAGAAGGTAAAAAAACGTGAAATTTTTTACGCTGTCAAAAGATGCCAAATTTTTGACGCTATCGTGCCTGTTGATGCATGGAGAGATGATTGGGACAAAAAAATGGACTCGGATAAAAATTTTTCGGGGGTGCAAAATTTCGCGCGTGCGCCTTTTACTCGTGTTTTCAGCCAAGAAGGTCAAAAAACGCGAAATTTTTTACGCTGTCAAAAGATGCCAAATTTTCGACGCTATCGTGCCTGTTGATGCATGGTGAGATGATTGGGACGAAAAAATGGACTCGGATGAAAATTTTCCGGGGGTGCGAAATTTCGCGCGCGCGCCTTTTACTCGTGTTTTCAGCCAAGAAGGTCAAAAAATGCGAAATTTTTGGCGCTGTCAAAAGATGCCAAATTTTTCACGCTATCGTGCCTGTTGATGCTTGGTGAGATGATTGAGACGAAAAAATGGACTCGGATGAAAATTTTCCGGTGGTGCGAAATTTCGCGCGCGCGCCTTTTACTCGTGTTTTCAGCCAAGAAGGTCAAAAAACGTGAAATTTTTGACGCTGTCAAAAGATGCCAAATTTTTGACGCTATCGTGCCTGTTGATGTATGGAGAGATGATTGGGACGAAAAAATGGACTCGGATGAAAATTTTTCGGGGGTGCAAAATTTCGCGCGCGCGCATTTTACTCATGTTTTCAGCCAAGAAGGTCAAAAAACGTGAAATTTTTGACGCTGTCAAAAGATGCCAAATTTTCGAAGCTATCAAAAGATGCCAAATTTTCGACGCTATCGTGCCTGTTGATGCATGGAGAGATGATTGGGACGAAAAAATGGACTCGGATGAAAATTTTCCTGGGGCGCAAAATTTCGCGCGCGCGCCTTTTACTCGTGTTTTCAGCCAAGAAGGTCAAAAAACGTGAAATTTTTGACGCTGTCAAAAGATGCCAAATTTTTCACGCTATCGTGCCTGTTGATGCATGGTGAGATGATTGGGACGAAAAAATGGACTCGGATGAAAATTTTCCGAGGGTGCAAAATTTCGCGCGCGCGCCTTTTACTCGTGTTTTCAGCCAAAAAGGTCAAAAAACGCAAAATTTTTGACGCTGTCAAAAGATGCCAAATTTTTGACGCTATCCTGCCTGTTGATGCAAGGAGAGATGATTGGGACGAAAAAATGGACTCGGATGAAAATTTTCCGGGGGTGCGAAATTTCGCGCGCGCGCCTTTTACTCGTGTTTTCAGCCAAGAAGGTCAAAAAATGTGAAATTTTTGACGCTGTCAAAAGATGCCAAATTTTTGACGCTATCGTGCCTATTGATGCATGGTGAGATGATTGGGACGAAAAAATGGACTCGGATGAAATTTTCCGGGGGTGCGAAATTTCGCGCGCGCGCCTTTTACTCGTGTTTTCAGCCAAGAAGGTCAAAAAACGTGAAATTTTTGACGCTGTCAAAAGATGCCAAATTTTTGACGCTATCGTGCCTATTGATGCATGGTGAGATGATTGGGACGAAAAAATGGACTCGGATGAAAATTTTCCGGGGGTGCGAAATTTCGCGCGCGCGCCTTTTACTCGTATTTTCAGCCAAGAAGGTCAAAAAACGCGAAATTTTTTACGCTGTCAAAAGATGCCAAATTTTCGACGCTATCGTGCCTGTTGATGCATGGTGAGATGATTGGGACGAAAAAATGGACTCGGATGAAAATTTTCCGGGGGTGCGAAATTTTGCGCGCGCGCCTTTTACTCGTATTTTCAGCCAAGAAGGTCAAAAAACGCGAAATTTTTTACGCTGTCAAAAGATGCCAAATTTTCGACGCTATCGTGCCTGTTGATGCATGGTGAGATGATTGGGACGAAAAAATGGACTCGGATGAAAATTTTCCGGGGGTGCGAAATTTCGCGCGCGCGCCTTTTACTCGTGTTTTCAGCCAAGAAGGTCAAAAAATGCGAAATTTTTGGCGCTGTCAAAAGATACCAAATTTTAGACGCTATCGTGCCTGTTGATGCATGGTGAGATGATTGGGACGAAAAAATGGACTCGGATGAAAATTTTCCGGGGGTGCGAAATTTCGCGCGCGCGCCTTTTACTCGTGTTTTCAGCCTAGAAGGTAAAAAAACGTGAAATTTTTGACGCTGTCAAAAGATGCCAAATTTTTGACGCTATCGTGCCTGTTGATGCATGGAGAGATGATTGGGACAAAAAAATGGACTCGGATAAAAATTTTTCGGGGGTGCAAAATTTCGCGCGTGCGCCTTTTACTCGTGTTTTCAGCCAAGAAGGTCAAAAAACGCGAAATTTTTTACGCTGTCAAAAGATGCCAAATTTTCGACGCTATCGTGCCTGTTGATGCATGGTGAGATGATTGGGACGAAAAAATGGACTCGGATGAAAATTTTCCGAGGGTGCAAAATTTCGCGCGCGCGCCTTTTACTCGTGTTTTCAGCCAAAAAGGTCAAAAAACGCAAAATTTTTGACGCTGTCAAAAGATGCCAAATTTTTGACGCTATCCTGCCTGTTGATGCAAGGAGAGATGATTGGGACGAAAAAATGGACTCGGATGAAAATTTTCCGGGGGTGCGAAATTTCGCGCGCGCGCCTTTTACTCGTGTTTTCAGCCAAGAAGGTCAAAAAACGTGAAATTTTTGACGCTGTCAAAAGATGCCAAATTTTTGACGCTATCGTGCCTATTGATGCATGGTGAGATGATTGGGACGAAAAAATGAACTCGGATGAAAATTTTCCGGGGGTGCGAAATTTCGCGCGCGCGCCTTTTACTCTTGTTTTCAGCCAAGAAGGTCAAAAAACGTGAAATTTTTGACGCTGTCAAAAGATGCCAAATTTTTTACGCTATCGTGCCTGTTGATGCATGGTGAGATGATTGGGACGAAAAAATGGACTCGGATGAAAATTTTCCGGGGGTGCGAAATTTCGCGCACGCGCCTTTTACTCGTGTTTTCAGCCAAGAAGGTCAAAAAACGTGAAATTTTTGACGCTGTCAAAAGATGCCAAATTTTTGACGCTATCGTGCCTATTGATGCATGGTGAGATGATTGGGACGAAAAAATGGACTCGGATGAAAATTTTCCGGGGGTGCGAAATTTCGCGCGCGCGCCTTTTACTCGTGTTTTCAGCCAAGAAGGTCAAAAAACGCGAAATTTTTTACGCTGTCAAAAGATGCCAAATTTTCGACGCTATCGTGCCTGTTGATGCATGGTGAGATGATTGGGACGAAAAAATGGACTCGGATGAAAATTTTCCGGGGGTGCGAAATTTCGCGCGCGCGCCTTTTACTCGTGTTTTCAGCCAAGAAGGTCAAAAAATGCGAAATTTTTGGCGCTGTCAAAAGATGCCAAATTTTTCACACTATCGTGCCTGTTGATGCTTGGTGAGATGATTGAGACGAAAAAATGGACTCGGATGAAAATTTTCCGGTGGTGCGAAATTTCGCGCGCGCGCCTTTTACTCGTGTTTTCAGCCAAGAAGGTAAAAAAACGTGAAATTTTTGACGCTGTCAAAAGATGCTAAATTTTTGACGCTATCGTGCCTGTTGATGCATGGAGAGATGATTGGGACGAAAAAATGGACTCGGATGAAAATTTTTCGGGGGTGCGAAATTTCGCGCGCGCGCATTTTACTCGTGTTTTCAGCCAAGAAGGTCAAAAAACGTGAAATTTTTGACGCTGTCAAAAGATGCCAAATTTTCGAAGCTATCAAAAGATGCCAAATTTTCGACGCTATCGTGCCTGTTGATGCATGGAGAGATGATTGGGACGAAAAAATGGACTCGGATGAAAATTTTCCTGGGGCGCAAAATTTCGCGCGCGCGCCTTTTACTCGTGTTTTCAGCCAAGAAGGTCAAAAAACGTGAAATTTTTGACGCTGTCAAAAGATGCCAAATTTTTGACTCTATCGTTCCTGTTGATGCATGGAGAGATGTTTGGGACGAAAAAATGGACTCGAATGAAAATTTTCCGGGGGTGCGAAATTTCGCGCGCGCGGCTTTTACTCGTGTTTTCAGCCAAGAAGGTCAAAAAACGCGAAATTTTTGGCGTTGTCAAAAGATGCCAAATTTTCGACGCTACCGTGCCTGTTGATGCATGGAGAGATGATTGGGACGAAAAAATGGGCTCGGATGAAAATTTTCCGGGGGTGCGAAATTTCGCGCGCGCGCCTTTTACTCGTGTTTTCAGCCAAGAAGGTCAAAAAACGCGAAATTTTTGACGCTGTCAAAAGATGCCAAATTTTCGACGCTATCGTGCCTGTTGATGCATGGTGAGATGATTGGGACGAAAAAATGGACTCGGATGAAAATTTTCCGGGGGTGCGAAATTTCGCGCGCGCGCATTTTACTCATGTTTTCAGCCAAGAAGGTCAAAAAACGTGAAATTTTTGACGCTGTCAAAAGATGCCAAATTTTCGACGCTTTCGTGCCTGTTGATGCATGGAGAGATGATTGGGACGAAAAAATGAACTCGGATGAAAATTTTCCGGGTGTGCGAAATTTCTCGCGCGCGCCTTTTACTCGTGTTTTCAGCCAAGAAGGTCAAAAAACGCGAAATTTTTTACGCTGTCAAAAGATGCCAAATTTTCGACGCTTTCGTGCCTGTTGATGCATGGAGAGATGATTGGGACGAAAAAATGGACTCGGATGAAAATTTTTCGGGGGTGCGAAATTTTGCGCGCGCGCCTTTTACTCGTGTTTTCAGCCAAGAAGGTCAAAAAACGCGAAATTTTTTACGCTGTCAAAAGATGCCAAATTTTAGACGCTATCGTGCCTGTTGATGCATGGTGAGATGATTGGGACGACAAAATGGACTCGGATGAAAATTTTCTGGGGGTGCGAAATTTCGCGCGCTCGCCTTTTACTCGTGTTTTCAGCCAAGAAGGTCAAAAAATGCGAAATTTTTGGCGCTGTCAAAAGATGCCAAATTTTCGACGCTTTCGTGCCTGTTGATGCATGGAGAGATGATTGGGACGAAAAAATGGACTCGGATGAAAATTTTCCGGGGGTGCGAAATTTCGCGCGCGCGCCTTTTACTCGTGTTTTCAGCCAAGAAGGTCAAAAAATGCGAAATTTTTGGCGCTGTCAAAAGATGCCAAATTTTCGACGCTTTCGTGCCTGTTGATGCATGGAGAGATGATTGGGACGAAAAAATGAACTCGGATGAAAATTTTCCGGGGGTGCGAAATTTCGCGCGCGCGCCTTTTACTCGTGTTTTCAGCCAAGAAGGTCAAAAAACGTGAAATTTTTGACGCTATCAAAAGATGCCAGATTTTTCACGCTATCGTGCCTATTGATCCATGGTGAGATGATTGGGACAAAAAAATGGACTCGGATGAAATTTTCCGGGGGTGCGAAATTTCGCGCGCGCGCCTTTTACTCGTGTTTTCAGCCAAGAAGGTCAAAAAATGCGAAATTTTTGGCGCTGTCAAAAGATGCCAAATTTTCGACGCTTTCGTGCCTGTTGATGCATGGAGAGATGATTGGGACGAAAAAATGGACTCGGATAAAAATTTTCCGGGGGTGCGAAATTTCGCGCGCGCGCCTTTTACTCGTGTTTTTAGCCAAGAAGGTCAAAAAATGCGAAATTTTTGGCGCTGTCAAAAGATGCCAAAATTTCGACGCTTTCGTGCCTGTTGATGCATGGAGAGATGATTGAGACGAAAAAATAGACTCGGATGAAAATTTTCCGGGGGTGCGAAATTTCGCGCGTGGGCCTTTTACTCGTGTTTTCAGCCAAGAAGGTCAAAAAACGTGAAATTTTTGACGCTGTCAAAAGATGCCAAATTTTTCACGCTATCGTGCCTGTTGATGCATGGTGAGATGATTGGGACGAAAAAATGGACTCGGATGAAAATTTTTCGGGGGTGCGAAATTTCGCGCGCGCACCTTTTACTCGTGTTTTCAGCCAAGAAGGTAAAAAAACGTGAAATTTTTGACGCTGTCAAAAGATGCCAGATTTTTCACGCTATCGTGCCTATTGATGCATGGTGAGATGATTGGGACAAAAAATGGACTCGGATGAAAATTTTCCGGTGGTGCGAAATTTCGCGCGCGCGCCTTTTACTCGTGTTTTCAGCCAAGAAGGTCAAAAAATGCGAAATTTTTGGCGCTGTCAAAAGATACCAAATTTTAGACGCTATCGTGCCTGTTGATGCATGGTGAGATGATTGGGACGAAAAAATGGACTCGGATGAAAATTTTCCGGGGGTGCGAAATTTCGCGCGCGCGCCTTTTACTCGTGTTTTCAGCCTAGAAGGTCAAAAAACGTGAAATTTTTGACGCTGTCAAAAGATGCCAAATTTTTGACGCTATCGTGCCTGTTGATGCATGGAGAGATGATTGGGACAAAAAAATGGACTCGGATAAAAATTTTTCGGGGGTGCAAAATTTCGCGCGTGCGCCTTTTACTCGTGTTTTCAGCCAAGAAGGTCAAAAAACGCGAAATTTTTTACGCTGTCAAAAGATGCCAAATTTTCGACGCTATCGTGCCTGTTGATGCATGGTGAGATGATTGGGACGAAAAAATGGACTCGGATGAAAATTTTCCGGGGGTGCGAAATTTCGCGCGCGCGCCTTTTACTCGTGTTTTCAGCCAAGAAGGTCAAAAAATGCGAAATTTTTGGCGCTGTCAAAAGATGCCAAATTTTTCACGCTATCATGCCTGTTGATGCTTGGTGAGATGATTGAGACGAAAAAATGGACTCGGATGAAAATTTTCCGGTGGTGCGAAATTTCGCGCGCGCGCCTTTTACTCGTGTTTTCAGCCAAGAAGGTCAAAAAACGTGAAATTTTTGACGCTGTCAAAAGATGCCAAATTTTTGACGCTATCGTGCCTGTTGATGCATGGAGAGATGATTGGGACGAAAAAATGGACTCGGATGAAAATTTTTCGGGGGTGCGAAATTTCGCGCGCGCGCATTTTACTCGTGTTTTCAGCCAAGAAGGTCAAAAAACGTGAAATTTTTGACGCTGTCAAAAGATGCCAAATTTTCGAAGCTATCAAAAGATGCCAAATTTTCGACGCTATCGTGCCTGTTGATGCATGGAGAGATGATTGGGACGAAAAAATGGACTCGGATGAAAATTTTCCTGGGGCGCAAAATTTCGCGCGCGCGCCTTTTACTCGTGTTTTCAGCCAAGAAGGTCAAAAAACGTGAAATTTTTGACGCTGTCAAAAGATGCCAAATTTTTTACTCTATCGTTCCTGTTGATGCATGGAGAGATGTTTGGGACGAAAAAATGGACTCGAATGAAAATTTTCCGGGGGTGCGAAATTTCGCGCTGCGCGCCTTTTACTCGTGTTTTCAGCCAAGAAGGTCAAAAAATGCGAAATTTTTGGCGTTGTCAAAAGATGCCAAATTTTTGACGCTACCGTGCCTATTGATGCATGGAGAGATGATTGGGACGAAAAAATGGGCTCGGATGAAAATTTTCCGGGGGTGCGAAATTTCGCGCGCGCGCCTTTTACTCGTGTTTTCAGCCAAGAAGGTCAAAAAACGCGAAATTTTTGACGCTGTCAAAAGATGCCAAATTTTCGACGCTATCGTGCCTGTTGATGCATGGTGAGATGATTGGGACGAAAAAATGGACTCGGATGAAAATTTTCCGGGGGTGCGAAATTTTGCGCGCGCGCCTTTTACTCGTGTTTTCAGCCAAGAAGGTCAAAAAACGCCAAATTTTTTACGCTGTCAAAAGATGCCAAATTTTAGACGCTATCGTGCCTGTTGATGCATGGTGAGATGATTGGGACGAAAAAATGGACTCGGATGAAAATTTTCTGGGGGTGCGAAATTTCGCGCGCTCGCCTTTTACTCGTGTTTTCAGCCAAGAAGGTCAAAAAATGCGAAATTTTTGGCGCTGTCAAAAGATGCCAAATTTTCGACGCTTTCGTGCCTGTTGATGCATGGAGAGATGATTGGGACGAAAAAATGGACTCGGATGAAAATTTTTCGGGGGTGCGAAATTTTTCGCGCGCGCCTTTTACTCGTGTTTTCAGCCAAGAAGGTCAAAAAACGCGAAATTTTTTACGCTGTCAAAAGATGCCAAATTTTAGACGCTATCGTGCCTGTTGATGCATGGTGAGATGATTGGGACGACAAAATGGACTCGGATGAAAATTTTCTGGGGGTGCGAAATTTCGCGCGCTCGCCTTTTACTCGTGTTTTCAGCCAAGAAGGTCAAAAAATGCGAAATTTTTGGCGCTGTCAAAAGATGCCAAATTTTCGACGCTTTCGTGCCTGTTGATGCATGGAGAGATGATTGGGACGAAAAAATGGACTCGGATGAAAATTTTCCGGGGGTGCGAAATTTCGCGCGCGCGCCTTTTACTCGTGTTTTCAGCCAAGAAGGTCAAAAAATGCGAAATTTTTGGCGCTGTCAAAAGATGCCAAATTTTCGACGCTTTCGTGCCTGTTGATGCATGGAGAGATGATTGGGACGAAAAAATGAACTCGGATGAAAATTTTCCGGGGGTGCGAAATTTCGCGCGCGCGCCTTTTACTCGTGTTTTCAGCCAAGAAGGTAAAAAAACGTGAAATTTTTGACGCTATCAAAAGATGCCAGATTTTTCACGCTATCGTGCCTATTGATCCATGGTGAGATGATTGGGACAAAAAAATGGACTCGGATGAAATTTTCCGGGGGTGCGAAATTTCGCGCGCTCGCCTTTTACTCGTGTTTTCAGCCAAGAAGGTCAAAAAATGCGAAATTTTTGGCGCTGTCAAAAGATGCCAAATTTTCGACGCTTTCGTGCCTGTTGATGCATGGAGAGATGATTGGGACGAAAAAATGGACTCGGATAAAAATTTTCCGGGGGTGCGAAATTTCGCGCGCGCGCCTTTTACTCGTGTTTTTAGCCAAGAAGGTCAAAAAATGCGAAATTTTTGGCGCTGTCAAAAGATGCCAAAATTTCGACGCTTTCGTGCCTGTTGATGCATGGAGAGATGATTGAGACGAAAAAATAGACTCGGATGAAAATTTTCCGGGGGTGCGAAATTTCGCGCGCGGGCCTTTTACTCGTGTTTTCAGCCAAGAAGGTCAAAAAACGTGAAATTTTTGACGCTGTCAAAAGATGCCAAATTTTTCACGCTATCGTGCCTGTTGATGCATGGTGAGATGATTGGGACGAAAAAATGGACTCGGATGAAAATTTTCCGGGGGTGCGAAATTTCGCGCGCGCGCCTTTTACTCGTGTTTTCAGCCAAGAAGGTCAAAAAACGCGAAATTTTTGACCCTGTCAAAAGATGCCAAATTTTTTACGCTATCGTGGCTGTTGAAGCATGGAGAGATGATTGGGACGAAAAAATGGACTCGGATGAAAATTTTCCGGGGGTGCGAAATTTCGCGCGCGCGCCTTTTACTCGTGTTTTCAGCCAAGAAGGTCAAAAAACGTGAAATTTTTGACGCTGCCAAAAGATGCCAAATTTTTCACGCTATCGTGCCTGTTGATGCATGGTGAGATGATTGGGACGAAAAAATGGACTCGGATGAAAATTTTCCGGGGGTGCGAAATTTCGCGCGCGCGCCTTTTACTCGTGTTTTCAGCCAAGAAGGTCAAAAAATGGGAAATTTTTGACGCTGTCAAAAGATGCCAAATTTTTGACGCTATCGTGCCTATTGATGCATGGTGAGATGATTGGGACGAAAAAATGGACTCGGATGAAAATTTTCCGGGGGTGCGAAATTTCGCGCGCGCGCCTTTTACTCGTGTTTTCAGCCAAAAAGGTCAAAAAACGTGAAATTTTTGACGCTGTCAAAAGATGCCAGATTTTTCACGCTATCGTGCCTATTGATGCATGGTGAGATGATTGGGACAAAAAAATGGACTCGGATGAAAATTTTCCGGGGGTGCGAAATTTCGCACGCGCGCCTTTTACTCGTGTTTTCAGCCAAGAAGGTCAAAAAATGCGAAATTTTTGGCGCTGTCAAAAGATGCCAAATTTTTGACGCTTTCGTGCCTGTTGATGCATGGAGAGATGATTGGGACGAAAAAATGGACTCGGATGAAAATTTTCCGGGGGTGCGAAATTTCGCGCGCGCGCCTTTTACTCGTGTTTTCAGCCAAGAAGGTCAAAAAACGCGAAATTTTTGGCGCTGTCAAAAGATGCCAAATTTTCGACGCTACCGTGCCTGTTGATGCATGGAGAGATGATTGGGACGAAAAAATGGGCTCGGATGAAAATTTTCCGGGGGTGCGAAATTTCGCGCGCGCGCCTTTTACTCGTGTTTTCAGCCAAGAAGGTCAAAAAACGCGAAATTTTTGATGCTGTCAAAAGATGCCAAATTTTCGACGCTATCGTGCCTGTTGATGCATGGTGAGATGATTGGGACGAAAAAATGAACTCGGATGAAAATTTTCCGGGGGTGCGAAATTTCTCGCGCGCGCCTTTTACTCGTGTTTTCAGCCAAGAAGGTTAAAAAACGCGAAATTTTTTACGCTGTCAAAAGATGCCAAATTTTCGACGCTTTCGTGCCTGTTGATGCATGGAGAGATGATTGGGACGAAAAAATGGACTCGGATGAAAATTTTCCGGGGGTGCGAAATTTTGCGCGCGCGCCTTTTACTCGTGTTTTCAGCCAAGAAGGTCAAAAAACGCCAAATTTTTTACGCTGTCAAAAGATGCCAAATTTTAGACGCTATCGTGCCTGTTGATGCATGGTGAGATGATTGGGACGAAAAAATGGACTCGGATGAAAATTTTCTGGGGGTGCGAAATTTCGCGCGCTCGCCTTTTACTCGTGTTTTCAGCCAAGAAGGTCAAAAAATGCGAAATTTTTGGCGCTGTCAAAAGATGCCAAATTTTTGACGCTTTCGTGCCTGTTGATGCATGGAGAGATGATTGGGACGAAAAAATGGACTCGGATGAAAATTTTCCGGGGGTGCGAAATTTCGCGCGCGCGCCTTTTACTCGTGTTTTCAGCCAAGAAGGTCAAAAAACGCGAAATTTTTTACGCTGTCAAAAGATGCCAAATTTTCGACGCTTTTGTGCCTGTTGATGCATGGAGAGATGATTGGGACGAAAAAATGGACTCGGATGAAAATTTTCCGGGGGTGCGAAATTTTGCGCGCGCGCCTTTTACTCGTGTTTTCAACCAAGAAGGTCAAAAAACGCCAAATTTTTTACGCTGTCAAAAGATGCCAAATTTTAGACGCTATCGTGCCTGTTGATGCATGGTGAGATGATTGGGACGAAAAAATGGACTCGGATGAAAATTTTCTGGGGGTGCGAAATTTCGCGCGCTCGCCTTTTACTCGTGTTTTCAGCCAAGAAGGTCAAAAAATGTGAAATTTTTGGCGCTGTCAAAAGATGCCAAATTTTCGACGCTTTCGTGCCTGTTGATGCATGGAGAGATGATTGGGACGAAAAAATGGACTCGGATGAAAATTTTCCGGGGGTGCGAAATTTCGCGCGCGCGCCTTTTACTCGTGTTTTCAGCCAAGAAGGTCAAAAAATGCGAAATTTTTGACGCTGTCAAAAGATGCCAAATTTTCGACGCTTTCGTGCCTGTTGATGCATGGAGAGATGATTGGGACGAAAAAATGAACTCGGATGAAAATTTTCCGGGGTGCGAAATTTCGCGCGCGCGCCTTTTACTCGTGTTTTCAGCCAAGAGGTCAAAAAACGTGAAATTTTTGACGCTGTCAAAAGATGCCAAATTTTTCACGCTATCGTGCCTGTTGATGCATGGTGAGATGATTGGGACGAAAAAATGGACTCGGATGAAAATTTTCCGGGGGTGCGAAATTTCGCGCGCGCGCCTTTTACTCGTGTTTTCAGCCAAAAAGGTCAAAAAACGTGAAATTTTTGACGCTGTCAAAAGATGCCAGATTTTTCACGCTATCGTGCCTATTGATGCATGGTGAGATGATTGGGACAAAAAAATGGACTCGGATGAAAATTTTCCGGGGGTGCGAAATTTCGCACGCGCGCCTTTTACTCGTGTTTTCAGCCAAGAAGGTCAAAAAATGCGAAATTTTTGGCGCTGTCAAAAGATGCCAAATTTTTGACGCTTTCGTGCCTGTTGATGCATGGAGAGATGCTTGGGACGAAAAAATGGACTCGGATGAAAATTTTCCGGGGGTGCGAAATTTCGCGCGCGCGCCTTTTACTCGTGTTTTCAGCCAAGAGGGTCAAAAAACGTGAAATTTTTGACGCTGTCAAAAGATGCCAAATTTTCGACGCTATCGTGTCTGTTGATGCATGGTGAGATGATTGGGACGAAAAAATGGACTCGGATGAAAATTTTCCGAGGGTGCGAAATTTCGCGCGCGCGCCTTTTACTCGTGTTTTCAGCCAAGAAGGTCAAAAAATGCGAAATTTTTGGCGCTGTCAAAAGATGCCAAATTTTTGACGCTTTCGTGCCTGTTGATGCATGGAGAGATGCTTGGGACGAAAAAATGGACTCAGATGAAAATTTTCCGGGGGTGCGAAATTTCGCGCGCGCGCCTTTTACTCGTGTTTTTAGCCAAGAAGGTCAAAAAATGCGAAATTTTTGGCGCTGTCAAAAGATGCCAAAATTTCGACGCTTTCGTGCCTGTTGATGCATGGAGAGATGATTGGGACGAAAAAATAGACTCGGATGAAAATTTTCCGGGGGTGCGAAATTTCGCGCGCGCGCCTTTTACTCGTGTTTTCAGCCAAGAGGTCAAAAAACGTGAAATTTTTGACGCTGTCAAAAGATGCCAAATTTTTCACGCTATCGTGCCTGTTGATGCATGGTGAGATGATTGGGACGAAAAAATGGACTCGGATGAAAATTTTCCGGGGGTGCGAAATTTCGCGCGCACGCCTTTTACTCGTGTTTTCAGCCAAAAAGGTCAAAAAACGTGAAATTTTTGACGCTGTCAAAAGATGCCAGATTTTTCACGCTATCGTGCCTATTGATGCATGGTGAGATGATTGGGACAAAAAAATGGACTCGGATGAAAATTTTCCGGGGGTGCGAAATTTCGCGCGCGCGCCTTTTACTCGTGTTTTCTGCCAAGAAGGTCAAAAAATGCGAAATTTTTGGCGCTATCAAAAGATGCCAAATTTTCGACGCTTTCGTGCCTGTTGATGCATGGAGAGATGATTGGGACGAAAAAATGGACTCGGATGAAAATTTTCCGGGGGTGCGAAATTTCGTGCGCGCGCCTTTTACTCGTGTTTTCAGCCAAGAAGGTCAAAAAACGTGAAATTTTTGACGCTGTCAAAAGATGCCAAATTTTTCACGCTATCGTGCCTGTTGATGCATGGTGAGATGATTGGGACGAAAAAATGGACTCGGATGAAAATTTTCCGAGGGTGCGAAATTTCGCGCGTGCGCCTTTTACTCGTGTTTTCAGCCAAGAAGGTAAAAAAACGCGAAATTTTTGACGCTGTCAAAAGATGCCAAATTTTTGACGCTATCGTGCCTGTTGATGCATGGAGAGATGATTGGGACGAAAAAATGGACTCGGATGAAAATTTTCCGGGGGTGCGAAATTTCGCGCGCGCGCCTTTTACTCGTGTTTTTAGCAAAGAAGGTCAAAAAATGCGAAATTTTTGGCACTGTCAAAAGATGCCAAAATTTCGACGCTTTCGTGCCTGTTGATGCATGGAGAGATGATTGGGACGAAAAAATAGACTCGGATGAAAATTTTCCGGGGGTGCGAAATTTCGCGCGCGCGCCTTTTACTCGTGTTTTCAGCCAAGAAGGTCAAAAAATGCGAAATTTTTGACGCTGTCAAAAGATGCCAAATTTTCGACGCTTTCGTGCCTGTTGATGCATGGAGAGATGATTGGGACGAAAAAATGAACTCGGATGAAAATTTTCCGGGGTGCGAAATTTCGCGCGCGCGCCTTTTACTCGTGTTTTCAGCCAAGAGGTCAAAAAACGTGAAATTTTTGACGCTGTCAAAAGATGCCAAATTTTTCACGCTATCGTGCCTGTTGATGCATGGTGAGATGATTGGGACGAAAAAATGGACTCGGATGAAAATTTTCCGGGGGTGCGAAATTTCGCGCGCGCGCCTTTTACTCGTGTTTTTAGCCAAGAAGGTCAAAAAATGCGAAATTTTTGGCGCTGTCAAAAGATGCCAAAATTTCGACGCTTTCGTGCCTGTTGATGCATGGAGAGATGATTGGGACGAAAAAATAGACTCGGATGAAAATTTTCCGGGGGTGCGAAATTTCGCGCGCGCGCCTTTTACTCGTGTTTTCAGCCAAGAGGTCAAAAAACGTGAAATTTTTGACGCTGTCAAAAGATGCCAAATTTTTCACGCTATCGTGCCTGTTGATGCATGGTGAGATGATTGGGACGAAAAAATGGACTCGGATGAAAATTTTCCGGGGGTGCGAAATTTCGCGCGCACGCCTTTTACTCGTGTTTTCAGCCAAAAAGGTCAAAAAACGTGAAATTTTTGACGCTGTCAAAAGATGCCAGATTTTTCACGCTATCGTGCCTATTGATGCATGGTGAGATGATTGGGACAAAAAAATGGACTCGGATGAAAATTTTCCGGGGGTGCGAAATTTCGCGCGCGCGCCTTTTACTCGTGTTTTCTGCCAAGAAGGTCAAAAAATGCGAAATTTTTGGCGCTATCAAAAGATGCCAAATTTTCGACGCTTTCGTGCCTGTTGATGCATGGAGAGATGATTGGGACGAAAAAATGGACTCGGATGAAAATTTTCCGGGGGTGCGAAATTTCGTGCGCGCGCCTTTTACTCGTGTTTTCAGCCAAGAAGGTCAAAAAACGTGAAATTTTTGACGCTGTCAAAAGATGCCAAATTTTTCACGCTATCGTGCCTGTTGATGCATGGTGAGATGATTGGGACGAAAAAATGGACTCGGATGAAAATTTTCCGAGGGTGCGAAATTTCGCGCGTGCGCCTTTTACTCGTGTTTTCAGCCAAGAAGGTAAAAAAACGCGAAATTTTTGACGCTGTCAAAAGATGCCAAATTTTTGACGCTATCGTGCCTGTTGATGCATGGAGAGATGATTGGGACGAAAAAATGGACTCGGATGAAAATTTTCCGGGGGTGCGAAATTTCGCGCGCGCGCCTTTTACTCGTGTTTTTAGCAAAGAAGGTCAAAAAATGCGAAATTTTTGGCACTGTCAAAAGATGCCAAAATTTCGACGCTTTCGTGCCTGTTGATGCATGGAGAGATGATTGGGACGAAAAAATAGACTCGGATGAAAATTTTCCGGGGGTGCGAAATTTCGCGCGCGCGCCTTTTACTCGTGTTTTCAGCCAAGAAGGTCAAAAAATGCGAAATTTTTGACGCTGTCAAAAGATGCCAAATTTTCGACGCTTTCGTGCCTGTTGATGCATGGAGAGATGATTGGGACGAAAAAATGAACTCGGATGAAAATTTTCCGGGGTGCGAAATTTCGCGCGCGCGCCTTTTACTCGTGTTTTCAGCCAAGAGGTCAAAAAACGTGAAATTTTTGACGCTGTCAAAAGATGCCAAATTTTTCACGCTATCGTGCCTGTTGATGCATGGTGAGATGATTGGGACGAAAAAATGGACTCGGATGAAAATTTTCCGGGGGTGCGAAATTTCGCGCGCGCGCCTTTTACTCGTGTTTTCAGCCAAAAAGGTCAAAAAACGTGAAATTTTTGACGCTGTCAAAAGATGCCAGATTTTTCACGCTATCGTGCCTATTGATGCATGGTGAGATGATTGGGACAAAAAAATGGACTCGGATGAAAATTTTCCGGGGGTGCGAAATTTCGCGCGCGCGCCTTTTACTCGTGTTTTCAGCCAAGAAGGTCAAAAAATGCGAAATTTTTGGCGCTGTCAAAAGATGCCAAATTTTTGACGCTTTCGTGCCTGTTGATGCATGGAGAGATGCTTGGGACGAAAAAATGGACTCGGATGAAAATTTTCCGGGGGTGCGAAATTTCGCGCGCGCGCCTTTTACTCGTGTTTTCATCCAAGAGGGTCAAAAAACGTGAAATTTTTGACGCTGTCAAAAGATGCCAAATTTTCGACGCTATCGTGCCTGTTGATGCATGGTGAGATGATTGGGACGAAAAAATGGACTCGGATGAAAATTTTTCGAGGGTGCGAAATTTCGCGCGTGCGCCTTTTACTCGTGTTTTCAGCCAAGAAGGTCAAAAAACGCGAAATTTTTGACGCTGTCAAAAGATGCCAAATTTTTGACGCTATCGTGCCTGTTGATGCATGGAGAGATGATTGGGACGAAAAAATGGACTCAGATGAAAATTTTCCGGGGGTGCGAAATTTCGCGCGCGCGCCTTTTACTCGTGTTTTCAGCCAAGAAGGTCAAAAAACGTGAAATTTTTGGCGCTGTCAAAAGATGCCAAAATTTCGACGCTTTCGTGCCTGTTGATGCATGGAGAGATGATTGGGACGAAAAAATAGACTCGGATGAAAATTTTCCGGGGGTGCGAAATTTCGCGCGCGCGCCTTTTACTCGTGTTTTCAGCCAAGAGGTCAAAAAACGTGAAATTTTTGACGCTGTCAAAAGATGCCAAATTTTTCACGCTATCGTGCCTGTTGATGCATGGTGAGATGATTGGGACGAAAAAATGGACTCGGATGAAAATTTTCCGGGGGTGCGAAATTTCGCGCGCGCGCCTTTTACTCGTGTTTTCAGCCAAAAAGGTCAAAAAACGTGAAATTTTTGACGCTGTCAAAAGATGCCAGATTTTTCACGCTATCGTGCCTATTGATGCATGGTGAGATGATTGGGACAAAAAAATGGACTCGGATGAAAATTTTCCGGGGGTGCGAAATTTCGCGCGCGCGCCTTTTACTCGTGTTTTCTGCCAAGAAGGTCAAAAAATGCGAAATTTTTGGCGCTATCAAAAGATGCCAAATTTTCGACGCTTTCGTGCCTGTTGATGCATGGAGAGATGATTGGGACGAAAAAATGGACTCGGATGAAAATTTTCCGGGGGTGCGAAATTTCGTGCGCGCGCCTTTTACTCGTGTTTTCAGCCAAGAAGGTCAAAAAACGTGAAATTTTTGACGCTGTCAAAAGATGCCAAATTTTTCACGCTATCGTGCCTGTTGATGCATGGTGAGATGATTGGGACGAAAAAATGGACTCGGATGAAAATTTTCCGAGGGTGCGAAATTTCGCGCGTGCGCCTTTTACTCGTGTTTTCAGCCAAGAAGGTAAAAAAACGCGAAATTTTTGACGCTGTCAAAAGATGCCAAATTTTTGACGCTATCGTGCCTGTTGATGCATGGAGAGATGATTGGGACGAAAAAATGGACTCGGATGAAAATTTTCCGGGGGTGCGAAATTTCGCGCGCGCGCCTTTTACTCGTGTTTTTAGCAAAGAAGGTCAAAAAATGCGAAATTTTTGGCACTGTCAAAAGATGCCAAAATTTCGACGCTTTCGTGCCTGTTGATGCATGGAGAGATGATTGGGACGAAAAAATAGACTCGGATGAAAATTTTCCGGGGGTGCGAAATTTCGCGC
This sequence comes from Pontederia crassipes, assembly GCA_030549335.1. Taxonomy (NCBI): domain Eukaryota; kingdom Viridiplantae; phylum Streptophyta; class Magnoliopsida; order Commelinales; family Pontederiaceae; genus Pontederia; species Pontederia crassipes. The sequence continues at coordinate 8,031,034 of JAUKPH010000020.1, read as the reverse complement.
GCGCGCCTTTTACTCGTGTTTTCAGCCAAGAGGTCAAAAAACGTGAAATTTTTGACGCTGTCAAAAGATGCCAAATTTTTCACGCTATCGTGCCTGTTGATGCATGGTGAGATGATTGGGACGAAAAAATGGACTCGGATGAAAATTTTCCGGGGGTGCGAAATTTCGCGCGCGCGCCTTTTACTCGTGTTTTCAGCCAAAAAGGTCAAAAAACGTGAAATTTTTGACGCTGTCAAAAGATGCCAGATTTTTCACGCTATCGTGCCTATTGATGCATGGTGAGATGATTGGGACAAAAAAATGGACTCGGATGAAAATTTTCCGGGGGTGCGAAATTTCGCGCGCGCGCCTTTTACTCGTGTTTTCAGCCAAGAAGGTCAAAAAATGCGAAATTTTTGGCGCTGTCAAAAGATGCCAAATTTTTGACGCTTTCGTGCCTGTTGATGCATGGAGAGATGCTTGGGACGAAAAAATGGACTCGGATGAAAATTTTCCGGGGGTGCGAAATTTCGCGCGCGCGCCTTTTACTCGTGTTTTCAGCCAAGAAGGTCAAAAAACGTGAAATTTTTGACGCTGTCAAAAGATGCCAAATTTTTCACGCTATCGTGTCTGTTGATGCATGGTGAGATGATTGGGACGAAAAAATGGACTCGGATGAAAATTTTCCGGTGGTGCGAAATTTCGCGCGCGCGCCTTTTACTCGTGTTTTCAGCCAAGAAGGTCAAAAAACGTGAAATTTTTGACGCTGTCAAAAGATGCCAAATTTTTGACGCTATCGTGCCTGTTGATGCATGGTGAGATGACTGGGACGAAAAAATGGACTCGGATGAAAATTTTCCGGGGGTGCGAAATTTCGCGCGCGCGCCTTTTACTCGTGTTTTCAGCCAAGAAGGTCAAAAAACGCGAAATTTTTGACGCTGTCAAAAGATGCCAAATTTTCGACGCTATCGTGCCTGTTGATGCATGGTGAGATGATTGGGACGAAAAAATGAACTCGGATGAAAATTTTCCGGGGGTGCGAAATTTCTCGCGCGCGCCTTTTACTCGTGTTTTCAGCCAAGAAGGTTAAAAAACGCGAAATTTTTTACGCTGTCAAAAGATGCCAAATTTTCGACGCTTTCGTGCCTGTTGATGCATGGAGAGATGATTGGGACGAAAAAATGGACTCGGATGAAAATTTTCCGGGGGTGCGAAATTTTGCGCGCGCGCCTTTTACTCGTGTTTTCAGCCAAGAAGGTCAAAAAACGCCAAATTTTTTACGCTGTCAAAAGATGCCAAATTTTAGACGCTATCGTGCCTGTTGATGCATGGTGAGATGATTGGGACGAAAAAATGGACTCGGATGAAAATTTTCTGGGGGTGTGAAATTTCGCGCGCTCGCCTTTTACTCGTGTTTTCAGCCAAGAAGGTCAAAAAATGCGAAATTTTTGGCGCTGTCAAAAGATGCCAAATTTTCGACGCTTTCGTGCCTGTTGATGCATGGAGAGATGATTGGGACGAAAAAATGGACTCGGATGAAAATTTTCCGGGGGTGCGAAATTTCGCGCGCGCGCCTTTTACTCGTGTTTTCAGCCAAGAAGGTCAAAAAACGCGAAATTTTTTACGCTGTCAAAAGATGCCAAATTTTCGACGCTTTTGTGCCTGTTGATGCATGGAGAGATGATTGGGACGAAAAAATGGACTCGGATGAAAATTTTCCGGGGGTGCGAAATTTTGCGCGCGCGCCTTTTACTCGTGTTTTCAACCAAGAAGGTCAAAAAACGCCAAATTTTTTACGCTGTCAAAAGATGCCAAATTTTAGACGCTATCGTGCCTGTTGATGCATGGTGAGATGATTGGGACGAAAAAATGGACTCGGATGAAAATTTTCTGGGGGTGCGAAATTTCGCGCGCTCGCCTTTTACTCGTGTTTTCAGCCAAGAAGGTCAAAAAATGCGAAATTTTTGGCGCTGTCAAAAGATGCCAAATTTTCGACGCTTTCGTGCCTGTTGATGCATGGAGAGATGATTGGGACGAAAAAATGGACTCGGATGAAAATTTTCCGGGGGTGCGAAATTTCGCGCGCGCGCCTTTTACTCGTGTTTTCAGCCAAGAAGGTCAAAAAATGCGAAATTTTTGACGCTGTCAAAAGATGCCAAATTTTCGACGCTTTCGTGCCTGTTGATGCATGGAGAGATGATTGGGACGAAAAAATGAACTCGGATGAAAATTTTCCGGGGTGCGAAATTTCGCGCGCGCGCCTTTTACTCGTGTTTTCAGCCAAGAGGTCAAAAAACGTGAAATTTTTGACGCTGTCAAAAGATGCCAAATTTTTCACGCTATCGTGCCTGTTGATGCATGGTGAGATGATTGGGACGAAAAAATGGACTCGGATGAAAATTTTCCGGGGGTGCGAAATTTCGCGCGCGCGCCTTTTACTCGTGTTTTCAGCCAAAAAGGTCAAAAAACGTGAAATTTTTGACGCTGTCAAAAGATGCCAGATTTTTCACGCTATCGTGCCTATTGATGCATGGTGAGATGATTGGGACAAAAAAATGGACTCGGATGAAAATTTTCCGGGGGTGCGAAATTTCGCGCGCGCGCCTTTTACTCGTGTTTTCAGCCAAGAAGGTCAAAAAATGCGAAATTTTAGGCGCTGTCAAAAGATGCCAAATTTTTGACGCTTTCGTGCCTGTTGATGCATGGAGAGATGCTTGGGACGAAAAAATGGACTCGGATGAAAATTTTCCGGGGGTGCGAAATTTCGCGCGCGCGCCTTTTACTCGTGTTTTCAGCCAAGAGGGTCAAAAAACGTGAAATTTTTGACGCTGTCAAAAGATGCCAAATTTTCGACGCTATCGTGCCTGTTGATGCATGGTGAGATGATTGGGACGAAAAAATGGACTCGGATGAAAATTTTCTGAGGGTGCGAAATTTCGCGCGTGCGCCTTTTACTCGTGTTTTCAGCCAAGAAGGTCAAAAAACGCGAAATTTTTGACGCTGTCAAAAGATGCCAAATTTTTGACGCTATCGTGCCTGTTGATGCATGGAGAGATGATTGGGACGAAAAAATGGACTCAGATGAAAATTTTCCGGGGGTGCGAAATTTCGCGCGCGCGCCTTTTACTCGTGTTTTCAGCCAAGAAGGTCAAAAAACGTGAAATTTTTGGCGCTGTCAAAAGATGCCAAAATTTCGACGCTTTCGTGCCTGTTGATGCATGGAGAGATGATTGGGACGAAAAAATAGACTCGGATGAAAATTTTCCGGGGGTGCGAAATTTCGCGCGCGCGCCTTTTACTCGTGTTTTCAGCCAAGAGGTCAAAAAACGTGAAATTTTTGACGCTGTCAAAAGATGCCAAATTTTTCACGCTATCGTGCCTGTTGATGCATGGTGAGATGATTGGGACGAAAAAATGGACTCGGATGAAAATTTTCCGGGGGTGCGAAATTTCGCGCGCGCGCCTTTTACTCGTGTTTTTAGCAAAGAAGGTCAAAAAATGCGAAATTTTTGGCACTGTCAAAAGATGCCAAAATTTCGACGCTTTCGTGCCTGTTGATGCATGGAGAGATGATTGGGACGAAAAAATAGACTCGGATGAAAATTTTCCGGGGGTGCGAAATTTCGCGCGCGCGCCTTTTACTCGTGTTTTCAGCCAAGAAGGTCAAAAAATGCGAAATTTTTGACGCTGTCAAAAGATGCCAAATTTTCGACGCTTTCGTGCCTGTTGATGCATGGAGAGATGATTGGGACGAAAAAATGAACTCGGATGAAAATTTTCCGGGGTGCGAAATTTCGCGCGCGCGCCTTTTACTCGTGTTTTCAGCCAAGAGGTCAAAAAACGTGAAATTTTTGACGCTGTCAAAAGATGCCAAATTTTTCACGCTATCGTGCCTGTTGATGCATGGTGAGATGATTGGGACGAAAAAATGGACTCGGATGAAAATTTTCCGGGGGTGCGAAATTTCGCGCGCGCGCCTTTTACTCGTGTTTTCAGCCAAAAAGGTCAAAAAACGTGAAATTTTTGACGCTGTCAAAAGATGCCAGATTTTTCACGCTATCGTGCCTATTGATGCATGGTGAGATGATTGGGACAAAAAAATGGACTCGGATGAAAATTTTCCGGGGGTGCGAAATTTCGCGCGCGCGCCTTTTACTCGTGTTTTCAGCCAAGAAGGTCAAAAAATGCGAAATTTTTGGCGCTGTCAAAAGATGCCAAATTTTTGACGCTTTCGTGCCTGTTGATGCATGGAGAGATGCTTGGGACGAAAAAATGGACTCGGATGAAAATTTTCCGGGGGTGCGAAATTTCGCGCGCGCGCCTTTTACTCGTGTTTTCATCCAAGAGGGTCAAAAAACGTGAAATTTTTGACGCTGTCAAAAGATGCCAAATTTTCGACGCTATCGTGCCTGTTGATGCATGGTGAGATGATTGGGACGAAAAAATGGACTCGGATGAAAATTTTTCGAGGGTGCGAAATTTCGCGCGTGCGCCTTTTACTCGTGTTTTCAGCCAAGAAGGTCAAAAAACGCGAAATTTTTGACGCTGTCAAAAGATGCCAAATTTTTGACGCTATCGTGCCTGTTGATGCATGGAGAGATGATTGGGACGAAAAAATGGACTCAGATGAAAATTTTCCGGGGGTGCGAAATTTCGCGCGCGCGCCTTTTACTCGTGTTTTCAGCCAAGAAGGTCAAAAAACGTGAAATTTTTGGCGCTGTCAAAAGATGCCAAAATTTCGACGCTTTCGTGCCTGTTGATGCATGGAGAGATGATTGGGACGAAAAAATAGACTCGGATGAAAATTTTCCGGGGGTGCGAAATTTCGCGCGCGCGCCTTTTACTCGTGTTTTCAGCCAAGAGGTCAAAAAACGTGAAATTTTTGACGCTGTCAAAAGATGCCAAATTTTTCACGCTATCGTGCCTGTTGATGCATGGTGAGATGATTGGGACGAAAAAATGGACTCGGATGAAAATTTTCCGGGGGTGCGAAATTTCGCGCGCGCGCCTTTTACTCGTGTTTTCAGCCAAAAAGGTCAAAAAACGTGAAATTTTTGACGCTGTCAAAAGATGCCAGATTTTTCACGCTATCGTGCCTATTGATGCATGGTGAGATGATTGGGACAAAAAAATGGACTCGGATGAAAATTTTCCGGGGGTGCGAAATTTCGCGCGCGCGCCTTTTACTCGTGTTTTCTGCCAAGAAGGTCAAAAAATGCGAAATTTTTGGCGCTATCAAAAGATGCCAAATTTTCGACGCTTTCGTGCCTGTTGATGCATGGAGAGATGATTGGGACGAAAAAATGGACTCGGATGAAAATTTTCCGGGGGTGCGAAATTTCGTGCGCGCGCCTTTTACTCGTGTTTTCAGCCAAGAAGGTCAAAAAACGTGAAATTTTTGACGCTGTCAAAAGATGCCAAATTTTTCACGCTATCGTGCCTGTTGATGCATGGTGAGATGATTGGGACGAAAAAATGGACTCGGATGAAAATTTTCCGAGGGTGCGAAATTTCGCGCGTGCGCCTTTTACTCGTGTTTTCAGCCAAGAAGGTAAAAAAACGCGAAATTTTTGACGCTGTCAAAAGATGCCAAATTTTTGACGCTATCGTGCCTGTTGATGCATGGAGAGATGATTGGGACGAAAAAATGGACTCGGATGAAAATTTTCCGGGGGTGCGAAATTTCGCGCGCGCGCCTTTTACTCGTGTTTTTAGCAAAGAAGGTCAAAAAATGCGAAATTTTTGGCACTGTCAAAAGATGCCAAAATTTCGACGCTTTCGTGCCTGTTGATGCATGGAGAGATGATTGGGACGAAAAAATAGACTCGGATGAAAATTTTCCGGGGGTGCGAAATTTCGCGCGCGCGCCTTTTACTCGTGTTTTCAGCCAAGAGGTCAAAAAACGTGAAATTTTTGACGCTGTCAAAAGATGCCAAATTTTTCACGCTATCGTGCCTGTTGATGCATGGTGAGATGATTGGGACGAAAAAATGGACTCGGATGAAAATTTTCCGGGGGTGCGAAATTTCGCGCGCGCGCCTTTTACTCGTGTTTTCAGCCAAAAAGGTCAAAAAACGTGAAATTTTTGACGCTGTCAAAAGATGCCAGATTTTTCACGCTATCGTGCCTATTGATGCATGGTGAGATGATTGGGACAAAAAAATGGACTCGGATGAAAATTTTCCGGGGGTGCGAAATTTCGCGCGCGCGCCTTTTACTCGTGTTTTCAGCCAAGAAGGTCAAAAAATGCGAAATTTTTGGCGCTGTCAAAAGATGCCAAATTTTTGACGCTTTCGTGCCTGTTGATGCATGGAGAGATGCTTGGGACGAAAAAATGGACTCGGATGAAAATTTTCCGGGGGTGCGAAATTTCGCGCGCGCGCCTTTTACTCGTGTTTTCAGCCAAGAAGGTCAAAAAACGTGAAATTTTTGACGCTGTCAAAAGATGCCAAATTTTTCACGCTATCGTGTCTGTTGATGCATGGTGAGATGATTGGGACGAAAAAATGGACTCGGATGAAAATTTTCCGGTGGTGCGAAATTTCGCGCGCGCGCCTTTTACTCGTGTTTTCAGCCAAGAAGGTCAAAAAACGTGAAATTTTTGACGCTGTCAAAAGATGCCAAATTTTTGACGCTATCGTGCCTGTTGATGCATGGTGAGATGACTGGGACGAAAAAATGGACTCGGATGAAAATTTTCCGGGGGTGCGAAATTTCGCGCGCGCGCCTTTTACTCGTGTTTTCAGCCAAGAAGGTCAAAAAACGCGAAATTTTTGACGCTGTCAAAAGATGCCAAATTTTCGACGCTATCGTGCCTGTTGATGCATGGTGAGATGATTGGGACGAAAAAATGAACTCGGATGAAAATTTTCCGGGGGTGCGAAATTTCTCGCGCGCGCCTTTTACTCGTGTTTTCAGCCAAGAAGGTTAAAAAACGCGAAATTTTTTACGCTGTCAAAAGATGCCAAATTTTCGACGCTTTCGTGCCTGTTGATGCATGGAGAGATGATTGGGACGAAAAAATGGACTCGGATGAAAATTTTCCGGGGGTGCGAAATTTTGCGCGCGCGCCTTTTACTCGTGTTTTCAGCCAAGAAGGTCAAAAAACGCCAAATTTTTTACGCTGTCAAAAGATGCCAAATTTTAGACGCTATCGTGCCTGTTGATGCATGGTGAGATGATTGGGACGAAAAAATGGACTCGGATGAAAATTTTCTGGGGGTGTGAAATTTCGCGCGCTCGCCTTTTACTCGTGTTTTCAGCCAAGAAGGTCAAAAAATGCGAAATTTTTGGCGCTGTCAAAAGATGCCAAATTTTCGACGCTTTCGTGCCTGTTGATGCATGGAGAGATGATTGGGACGAAAAAATGGACTCGGATGAAAATTTTCCGGGGGTGCGAAATTTCGCGCGCGCGCCTTTTACTCGTGTTTTCAGCCAAGAAGGTCAAAAAACGCGAAATTTTTTACGCTGTCAAAAGATGCCAAATTTTCGACGCTTTTGTGCCTGTTGATGCATGGAGAGATGATTGGGACGAAAAAATGGACTCGGATGAAAATTTTCCGGGGGTGCGAAATTTTGCGCGCGCGCCTTTTACTCGTGTTTTCAACCAAGAAGGTCAAAAAACGCCAAATTTTTTACGCTGTCAAAAGATGCCAAATTTTAGACGCTATCGTGCCTGTTGATGCATGGTGAGATGATTGGGACGAAAAAATGGACTCGGATGAAAATTTTCTGGGGGTGCGAAATTTCGCGCGCTCGCCTTTTACTCGTGTTTTCAGCCAAGAAGGTCAAAAAATGCGAAATTTTTGGCGCTGTCAAAAGATGCCAAATTTTCGACGCTTTCGTGCCTGTTGATGCATGGAGAGATGATTGGGACGAAAAAATGGACTCGGATGAAAATTTTCCGGGGGTGCGAAATTTCGCGCGCGCGCCTTTTACTCGTGTTTTCAGCCAAGAAGGTCAAAAAATGCGAAATTTTTGACGCTGTCAAAAGATGCCAAATTTTCGACGCTTTCGTGCCTGTTGATGCATGGAGAGATGATTGGGACGAAAAAATGAACTCGGATGAAAATTTTCCGGGGTGCGAAATTTCGCGCGCGCGCCTTTTACTCGTGTTTTCAGCCAAGAGGTCAAAAAACGTGAAATTTTTGACGCTGTCAAAAGATGCCAAATTTTTCACGCTATCGTGCCTGTTGATGCATGGTGAGATGATTGGGACGAAAAAATGGACTCGGATGAAAATTTTCCGGGGGTGCGAAATTTCGCGCGCGCGCCTTTTACTCGTGTTTTCAGCCAAAAAGGTCAAAAAACGTGAAATTTTTGACGCTGTCAAAAGATGCCAGATTTTTCACGCTATCGTGCCTATTGATGCATGGTGAGATGATTGGGACAAAAAAATGGACTCGGATGAAAATTTTCCGGGGGTGCGAAATTTCGCGCGCGCGCCTTTTACTCGTGTTTTCAGCCAAGAAGGTCAAAAAATGCGAAATTTTAGGCGCTGTCAAAAGATGCCAAATTTTTGACGCTTTCGTGCCTGTTGATGCATGGAGAGATGCTTGGGACGAAAAAATGGACTCGGATGAAAATTTTCCGGGGGTGCGAAATTTCGCGCGCGCGCCTTTTACTCGTGTTTTCAGCCAAGAGGGTCAAAAAACGTGAAATTTTTGACGCTGTCAAAAGATGCCAAATTTTCGACGCTATCGTGCCTGTTGATGCATGGTGAGATGATTGGGACGAAAAAATGGACTCGGATGAAAATTTTCTGAGGGTGCGAAATTTCGCGCGTGCGCCTTTTACTCGTGTTTTCAGCCAAGAAGGTCAAAAAACGCGAAATTTTTGACGCTGTCAAAAGATGCCAAATTTTTGACGCTATCGTGCCTGTTGATGCATGGAGAGATGATTGGGACGAAAAAATGGACTCAGATGAAAATTTTCCGGGGGTGCGAAATTTCGCGCGCGCGCCTTTTACTCGTGTTTTTAGCCAAGAAGGTCAAAAAATGCGAAATTTTTGGCGCTGTCAAAAGATGCCAAAATTTCGACGCTTTCGTGCCTGTTGATGCATGGAGAGATGATTGGGACGAAAAAATAGACTCGGATGAAAATTTTCCGGGGGTGCGAAATTTCGCGCGCGCGCCTTTTACTCGTGTTTTCAGCCAAGAGGTCAAAAAACGTGAAATTTTTGACGCTGTCAAAAGATGCCAAATTTTTCACGCTATCGTGCCTGTTGATGCATGGTGAGATGATTGGGACGAAAAAATGGACTCGGATGAAAATTTTCCGGGGGTGCGAAATTTCGCGCGCGCGCCTTTTACTCGTGTTTTCAGCCAAAAAGGTCAAAAAACGTGAAATTTTTGACGCTGTCAAAAGATGCCAGATTTTTCACGCTATCGTGCCTATTGATGCATGGTGAGATGATTGGGACAAAAAAATGGACTCGGATGAAAATTTTCCGGGGGTGCGAAATTTCGCGCGCGCGCCTTTTACTCGTGTTTTCTACCAAGAAGGTCAAAAAATACGAAATTTTTGGCGCTATCAAAAGATGCCAAATTTTCGACGCTTTCGTGCCTGTTGATGCATGGAGAGATGATTGGGACGAAAAAATGGACTCGGATGAAAATTTTCCGGGGGTGCGAAATTTCGTGCGCGCGCCTTTTACTCGTGTTTTCAGCCAAGAAGGTCAAAAAACGTGAAATTTTTGACGCTGTCAAAAGATGCCAAATTTTTCACGCTATCGTGCCTGTTGATGCATGGTGAGATGATTGGGACGAAAAAATGGACTCGGATGAAAATTTTCCGAGGGTGCGAAATTTCGCGCGTGCGCCTTTTACTCGTGTTTTCAGCCAAGAAGGTCAAAAAACGCGAAATTTTTGACGCTGTCAAAAGATGCCAAATTTTTGACGCTATCGTGCCTGTTGATGCATGGAGAGATGATTGGGACGAAAAAATGGACTCAGATGAAAATTTTCCGGGGGTGCGAAATTTCGCGCGCGCGCCTTTTACTCGTGTTTTCAGCCAAGAAGGTCAAAAAACGTGAAATTTTTGGCGCTGTCAAAAGATGCCAAAATTTCGACGCTTTCGTGCCTGTTGATGCATGGAGAGATGATTGGGACGAAAAAATAGACTCGGATGAAAATTTTCCGGGGGTGCGAAATTTCGCGCGCGCGCCTTTTACTCGTGTTTTCAGCCAAGAGGTCAAAAAACGTGAAATTTTTGACGCTGTCAAAAGATGCCAAATTTTTCACGCTATCGTGCCTGTTGATGCATGGTGAGATGATTGGGACGAAAAAATGGACTCGGATGAAAATTTTCCGGGGGTGCGAAATTTCGCGCGCGCGCCTTTTACTCGTGTTTTCAGCCAAAAAGGTCAAAAAACGTGAAATTTTTGACGCTGTCAAAAGATGCCAGATTTTTCACGCTATCGTGCCTATTGATGCATGGTGAGATGATTGGGACAAAAAAATGGACTCGGATGAAAATTTTCCGGGGGTGCGAAATTTCGCGCGCGCGCCTTTTACTCGTGTTTTCAGCCAAGAAGGTCAAAAAATGCGAAATTTTTGGCGCTGTCAAAAGATGCCAAATTTTTGACGCTTTCGTGCCTGTTGATGCATGGAGAGATGCTTGGGACGAAAAAATGGACTCGGATGAAAATTTTCCGGGGGTGCGAAATTTCGCGCGCGCGCCTTTTACTCGTGTTTTCAGCCAAGAAGGTCAAAAAACGTGAAATTTTTGACGCTGTCAAAAGATGCCAGATTTTTCACGCTATCGTGCCTATTGATGCATGGTGAGATGATTGGGACAAAAAAATGGACTCGGATGAAAATTTTCCGGGGGTGCGAAATTTCGCTGCGCGCGCCTTTTACTCGTGTTTTCAGCCAAGAAGGTCAAAAAATGCGAAATTTTTGGCGCTGTCAAAAGATGCCAAATTTTTGACGCTTTCGTGCCTGTTGATGCATGGAGAGATGCTTGGGACGAAAAAATGGACTCGGATGAAAATTTTCCGGGGGTGCGAAATTTCGCGCGCGCGCCTTTTACTCGTGTTTTCAGCCAAGAGGGTCAAAAAACGTGAAATTTTTGACGCTGTCAAAAGATGCCAAATTTTCGACGCTATCGTGCCTGTTGATGCATGGTGAGATGATTGGGACGAAAAAATGGACTCGGATGAAAATTTTCCGAGGGTGCGAAATTTCGCGCGTGCGCCTTTTACTCGTGTTTTCAGCCAAGAAGGTAAAAAAACGCGAAATTTTTGACGCTGTCAAAAGATGCCAAATTTTTGACGCTATCGTGCCTGTTGATGCATGGAGAGATGATTGGGACGAAAAAATGGACTCAGATGAAAATTTTCCGGGGGTGCGAAATTTCGCGCGCGCGCCTTTTACTCGTGTTTTTAGCCAAGAAGGTCAAAAAATGCGAAATTTTTGGCGCTGTCAAAAGATGCCAAAATTTCGACGCTTTCGTGCCTGTTGATGCATGGAGAGATGATTGGGACGAAAAAATAGACTCGGATGAAAATTTTCCGGGGGTGCGAAATTTCGCGCGCGCGCCTTTTACTCGTGTTTTCAGCCAAGAGGTCAAAAAACGTGAAATTTTTGACGCTGTCAAAAGATGCCAAATTTTTCACGCTATCGTGCCTGTTGATGCATGGTGAGATGATTGGGACGAAAAAATGGACTCGGATGAAAATTTTCCGGGGGTGCGAAATTTCGCGCGCGCGCCTTTTACTCGTGTTTTCAGCCAAAAAGGTCAAAAAACGTGAAATTTTTGACGCTGTCAAAAGATGCCAGATTTTTCACGCTATCGTGCCTATTGATGCATGGTGAGATGATTGGGACAAAAAAATGGACTCGGATGAAAATTTTCCGGGGGTGCGAAATTTCGCGCGCGCGCCTTTTACTCGTGTTTTCAGCCAAGAAGGTCAAAAAATGCGAAATTTTTGGCGCTGTCAAAAGATGCCAAATTTTTGACGCTTTCGTGCCTGTTGATGCATGGAGAGATGCTTGGGACGAAAAAATGGACTCGGATGAAAATTTTCCGGGGGTGCGAAATTTCGCGCGCGCGCCTTTTACTCGTGTTTTTAGCCAAGAAGGTAAAAAAATGCGAAATTTTTGGCGCTGTCAAAAGATGCCAAAATTTCGACGCTTTCGTGCCTGTTGATGCATGGAGAGATGATTGGGACGAAAAAATAGACTCGGATGAAAATTTTCCGGGGGTGCGAAATTTCGCGCGCGCGCCTTTTACTCGTGTTTTCATGCAAGAAGGTCAAAAAACGTGAAATTTTTGACGCTGTCAAAAGATGCCAGATTTTTCACTCTATCGTGCCTATTGATGCATGGTGAGATGATTGGGACAAAAAAATGGACTCGGATGAAAATTTTCCGGGGGTGCGAAATTTTTGACGCTGTCAAAAGATGCCAAATTTTCGACGCTATCGTGCCTGTTGATGCATGGTGAGATGATTGGGACGAAAAAATGAACTCGGATGAAAATTTTCCGGGGGTGCGAAATTTCTCGCGCGCGCCTTTTACTCGTGTTTTCAGCCAAGAAGGTTAAAAAACGCGAAATTTTTTACGCTGTCAAAAGATGCCAAATTTTCGACGCTTTCGTGCCTGTTGATGCATGGAGAGATGATTGGGACGAAAAAATGGACTCGGATGAAAATTTTCCGGGGGTGCGAAATTTTGCGCGCGCGCCTTTTACTCGTGTTTTCAGCCAAGAAGGTCAAAAAACGCCAAATTTTTTACGCTGTCAAAAGATGCCAAATTTTAGACGCTATCGTGCCTGTTGATGCATGGTGAGATGATTGGGACGAAAAAATGGACTCGGATGAAAATTTTCTGGGGGTGCGAAATTTCGCGCGCTCGCCTTTTACTCGTGTTTTCAGCCAAGAAGGTCAAAAAATGCGAAATTTTTGGCGCTGTCAAAAGATGCCAAATTTTCGACGCTTTCGTGCCTGTTGATGCATGGAGAGATGATTGGGACGAAAAAATGGACTCGGATGAAAATTTTCCGGGGGTGCGAAATTTCGCGCGCGCGCCTTTTACTCGTGTTTTCAGCCAAGAAGGTCAAAAAACGCGAAATTTTTTATGCTGTCAAAAGATGCCAAATTTTCGACGCTTTCGTGCCTGTTGATGCATGGAGAGATGATTGGGACGAAAAAATGGACTCGGATGAAAATTTTCCGGGGGTGCGAAATTTTGCGCGCGCGCCTTTTACTCGTGTTTTCAACCAAGAAGGTCAAAAAATGCCAAATTTTTTACGCTGTCAAAAGATGCCAAATTTTAGACGCTATCGTGCCTGTTGATGCATGGTGAGATGATTGGGACGAAAAAATGGACTCGGATGAAAATTTTCTGGGGGTGCGAAATTTCGCGCGCTCGCCTTTTACTCGTGTTTTCAGCCAAGAAGGTCAAAAAATGCGAAATTTTTGGCGCTGTCAAAAGATGCCAAATTTTCGACGCTTTCGTGCCTGTTGATGCATGGAGAGATGATTGGGACGAAAAAATGGACTCGGATGAAAATTTTCCGGGGGTGCGAAATTTCGCGCGCGCGCCTTTTACTCGTGTTTTCAGCCAAGAAGGTCAAAAAATGCGAAATTTTTGACGCTGTCAAAAGATGCCAAATTTTCGACGCTTTCGTGCCTGTTGATGCATGGAGAGATGATTGGGACGAAAAAATGAACTCGGATGAAAATTTTCCGGGGTGCGAAATTTCGCGCGCGCGCCTTTTACTCGTGTTTTCAGCCAAGAGGTCAAAAAACGTGAAATTTTTGACGCTGTCAAAAGATGCCAAATTTTTCACGCTATCGTGCCTGTTGATGCATGGTGAGATGATTGGGACGAAAAAATGGACTCGGATGAAAATTTTCCGGGGGTGCGAAATTTCGCGCGCGCGCCTTTTACTCGTGTTTTCAGCCAAAAAGGTCAAAAAACGTGAAATTTTTGACGTTGTCAAAAGATGCCAGATTTTTCACGCTATCGTGCCTATTGATGCATGGTGAGATGATTGGGACAAAAAAATGGACTCGGATGAAAATTTTCCGGGGGTGCGAAATTTCGCGCGCGCGCCTTTTACTCGTGTTTTCAGCCAAAAAGGTCAAAAAACGTGAAATTTTTGACGCTGTCAAAAGATGCCAGATTTTTCACGCTATCGTGCCTATTGATGCATGGTGAGATGATTGGGACAAAAAAATGGACTCGGATGAAAATTTTCCGGGGGTGCGAAATTTCGCGCGCGCGCCTTTTACTCGTGTTTTCAGCCAAGAAGGTCAAAAAATGCGAAATTTTTGGCGCTGTCAAAAGATGCCAAATTTTTGACGCTTTCGTGCCTGTTGATGCATGGAGAGATGCTTGGGACGAAAAAATGGACTCGGATGAAAATTTTCCGGGGGTGCGAAATTTCGCGCGCGCGCCTTTTACTCGTGTTTTTAGCCAAGAAGGTAAAAAAATGCGAAATTTTTGGCGCTGTCAAAAGATGCCAAAATTTCGACGCTTTCGTGCCTGTTGATGCATGGAGAGATGATTGGGACGAAAAAATAGACTCGGATGAAAATTTTCCGGGGGTGCGAAATTTCGCGCGCGCGCCTTTTACTCGTGTTTTCATGCAAGAAGGTCAAAAAACGTGAAATTTTTGACGCTGTCAAAAGATGCCAGATTTTTCACTCTATCGTGCCTATTGATGCATGGTGAGATGATTGGGACAAAAAAATGGACTCGGATGAAAATTTTCCGGGGGTGCGAAATTTTTGACGCTGTCAAAAGATGCCAAATTTTCGACGCTATCGTGCCTGTTGATGCATGGTGAGATGATTGGGACGAAAAAATGAACTCGGATGAAAATTTTCCGGGGGTGCGAAATTTCTCGCGCGCGCCTTTTACTCGTGTTTTCAGCCAAGAAGGTCAAAAAATGCGAAATTTTTGGCGCTGTCAAAAGATGCCAAATTTTCGACGCTTTCGTGCCTGTTGATGCATGGAGAGATGATTGGGACGAAAAAATGGACTCGGATGAAAATTTTCCGGGGGTGCGAAATTTCGCGCGCGCGCCTTTTACTCGTGTTTTCAGCCAAGAAGGTCAAAAAACGCGAAATTTTTTATGCTGTCAAAAGATGCCAAATTTTCGACGCTTTCGTGCCTGTTGATGCATGGAGAGATGATTGGGACGAAAAAATGGACTCGGATGAAAATTTTCCGGGGGTGCGAAATTTTGCGCGCGCGCCTTTTACTCGTGTTTTCAACCAAGAAGGTCAAAAAATGCCAAATTTTTTACGCTGTCAAAAGATGCCAAATTTTAGACGCTATCGTGCCTGTTGATGCATGGTGAGATGATTGGGACGAAAAAATGGACTCGGATGAAAATTTTCTGGGGGTGCGAAATTTCGCGCGCTCGCCTTTTACTCGTGTTTTCAGCCAAGAAGGTCAAAAAATGCGAAATTTTTGGCGCTGTCAAAAGATGCCAAATTTTCGACGCTTTCGTGCCTGTTGATGCATGGAGAGATGATTGGGACGAAAAAATGGACTCGGATGAAAATTTTCCGGGGGTGCGAAATTTCGCGCGCGCGCCTTTTACTCGTGTTTTCAGCCAAGAAGGTCAAAAAATGCGAAATTTTTGACGCTGTCAAAAGATGCCAAATTTTCGACGCTTTCGTGCCTGTTGATGCATGGAGAGATGATTGGGACGAAAAAATGAACTCGGATGAAAATTTTCCGGGGTGCGAAATTTCGCGCGCGCGCCTTTTACTCGTGTTTTCAGCCAAGAGGTCAAAAAACGTGAAATTTTTGACGCTGTCAAAAGATGCCAAATTTTTCACGCTATCGTGCCTGTTGATGCATGGTGAGATGATTGGGACGAAAAAATGGACTCGGATGAAAATTTTCCGGGGGTGCGAAATTTCGCGCGCGCGCCTTTTACTCGTGTTTTCAGCCAAAAAGGTCAAAAAACGTGAAATTTTTGACGCTGTCAAAAGATGCCAGATTTTTCACGCTATCGTGCCTATTGATGCATGGTGAGATGATTGGGACAAAAAAATGGACTCGGATGAAAATTTTCCGGGGGTGCGAAATTTCGCGCGCGCGCCTTTTACTCGTGTTTTCAGCCAAGAAGGTCAAAAAATGCGAAATTTTTGGCGCTGTCAAAAGATGCCAAATTTTTGACGCTTTCGTGCCTGTTGATGCATGGAGAGATGCTTGGGACGAAAAAATGGACTCGGATGAAAATTTTCCGGGGGTGCGAAATTTCGCGCGCGCGCCTTTTACTCGTGTTTTCAGCCAAGAGGGTCAAAAAACGTGAAATTTTTGATGCTGTCAAAAGATGCCAAATTTTCGACGCTATCGTGCCTGTTGATGCATGGTGAGATGATTGGGACGAAAAAATGGACTCGGATGAAAATTTTCCGAGGGTGCGAAATTTCGCGCGTGCGCCTTTTACTCGTGTTTTCAGCCAAGAAGGTCAAAAAACGCGAAATTTTTTACGCTGTCAAAAGATGCCAAATTTTTGACGCTATCGTGCCTGTTGATGCATGGAGAGATGATTGGGACGAAAAAATGGACTCGGATGAAAATTTTCCGGGGGTGCGAAATTTCGCGCGCGCGCCTTTTATTCATGTTTTTAGCTAAGAAGGTCAAAAAATGCGAAATTTTTGGCGCTGTCAAAAGATGCCAAAATTTCGACGCTTTCGTGCCTGTTGATGCATGGAGAGATGATTGGGACGAATAAATAGACTCGGATGAAAATTTTCCGGGGGTGCGAAATTTCGCGCGCGCGCCTTTTACTCGTGTTTTCAGCCAAGAGGTCAAAAAACGTGAAATTTTTGACGCTGTCAAAAGATGCCAAATTTTTCACGTATCGTGCCTGTTGATGCATGGTGAGATGATTGGGACGAAAAAATGGACTCGGATGAAAATTTTCCGGGGGTGCGAAATTTCGCGCGCGCGCCTTTTACTCGTGTTTTCAGCCAAAAAGGTCAAAAAACGTGAAATTTTTGACGCTGTCAAAAGATGCCAGATTTTTCACGCTATCGTGCCTATTGATGCATGGTGAGATGATTGGGACAAAAAAATGGACTCGGATGAAAATTTTCCGGGGGTGCGAAATTTCGCGCGCGCGCGCCTTTTACTCGTGTTTTCTGCCAAGAAGGTCAAAAAATGCGAAATTTTTGGCGCTCTCAAAAGATGCCAAATTTTCGACGCTTTCGTGCCTGTTGATGCATGGAGAGATGATTGGGACGAAAAAATGGACTCGGATGAAAATTTTCTGGGGGTGCGAAATTTCGCGCGCTCGCCTTTTACTCGTGTTTTCAGCCAAGAAGGTCAAAAAATGCGAAATTTTTGGCGCTGTCAAAAGATGCCAAATTTTCGACGCTTTCGTGCCTGTTGATGCATGGAGAGATGATTGGGACGAAAAAATGGACTCGGATGAAAATTTTCCGGGGGTGCGAAATTTCGCGCGCGCGCCTTTTACTCGTGTTTTCAGCCAAGAAGGTCAAAAAACGCGAAATTTTTTATACTGTCAAAAGATGCCAAATTTTCGACGCTTTCGTGCCTGTTGATGCATGGAGAGATGATTGGGACGAAAAAATGGACTCGGATGAAAATTTTCCGGGGGTGCGAAATTTTGCGGCGCGCCTTTTACTCGTGTTTTCAACCAAGAAGGTCAAAAAATGCCAAATTTTTTACGCTGTCAAAAGATGCCAAATTTTAGACGCTATCGTGCCTGTTGATGCATGGTGAGATGATTGGGACGAAAAAATGGACTCGGATGAAAATTTTCTGGGGGTGCGAAATTTCGCGCGCTCGCCTTTTACTCGTGTTTTCAGCCAAGAAGGTCAAAAAATGCGAAATTTTTGGCGCTGTCAAAAGATGCCAAATTTTCGACGCTTTCGTGCCTGTTGATGCATGGAGAGATGATTGGGACGAAAAAATGGACTCGGATGAAAATTTTCCGGGGGTGCGAAATTTCGCGCGCGCGCCTTTTACTCGTGTTTTCAGCCAAGAAGGTCAAAAAATGCGAAATTTTTGACGCTGTCAAAAGATGCCAAATTTTCGACGCTTTCGTGCCTGTTGATGCATGGAGAGATGATTGGGACGAAAAAATGGACTCGGATGAAAATTTTCCGGGGGTGCGAAATTTTGCGCGCGCGCCTTTTACTCGTGTTTTCAACCAAGAAGGTCAAAAAATGCCAAATTTTTTACGCTGTCAAAAGATGCCAAATTTTAGACGCTATCGTGCCTGTTGATGCATGGTGAGATGATTGGGACGAAAAAATGGACTCGGATGAAAATTTTCTGGGGGTGCGAAATTTCGCTGCGCTCGCCTTTTACTCGTGTTTTCAGCCAAGAAGGTCAAAAAATGCGAAATTTTTGGCGCTGTCAAAAGATGCCAAATTTTCGACGCTTTCGTGCCTGTTGATGCATGGAGAGATGATTGGGACGAAAAAATGGACTCGGATGAAAATTTTCCGGGGGTGCGAAATTTCGCGCGCGCGCCTTTTACTCGTGTTTTCAGCCAAGAAGGTCAAAAAATGCGAAATTTTTGACGCTGTCAAAAGATGCCAAATTTTCGACGCTTTCGTGCCTGTTGATGCATGGAGAGATGATTGGGACGAAAAAATGAACTCGGATGAAAATTTTCCGGGGTGCGAAATTTCGCGCGCGCGCCTTTTACTCGTGTTTTCAGCCAAGAGGTCAAAAAACGTGAAATTTTTGACGCTGTCAAAAGATGCCAAATTTTTCACGCTATCGTGCCTGTTGATGCATGGTGAGATGATTGGGACGAAAAAATGGACTCGGATGAAAATTTTCCGGGGGTGCGAAATTTCGCGCGCGCGCGCCTTTTACTCGTGTTTTCAGCCAAAAAGGTCAAAAAACGTGAAATTTTTGACGCTGTCAAAAGATGCCAGATTTTTCACGCTATCGTGCCTATTGATGCATGGTGAGATGATTGGGACAAAAAAATGGACTCGGATGAAAATTTTCCGGGGGTGCGAAATTTCGCGCGCGCGCCTTTTACTCGTGTTTTCAGCCAAGAAGGTCAAAAAATGCGAAATTTTTGGCGCTGTCAAAAGATGCCAAATTTTTGACCCTTTCGTGCCTGTTGATGCATGGAGAGATGCTTGGGACGAAAAAATGGACTCGGATGAAAATTTTCCGGGGGTGCGAAATTTCGCGCGCGCGCCTTTTACTCGTGTTTTCAGCCAAGAGGGTCAAAAAACGTGAAATTTTTGATGCTGTCAAAAGATGCCAAATTTTCGACGCTATCGTGCCTGTTGATGCATGGTGAGATGATTGGGACGAAACAATGGACTCGGATGAAAATTTTCCGAGGGTGCGAAATTTCGCGCGTGCGCCTTTTACTCGTGTTTTCAGCCAAGAAGGTCAAAAAACGCGAAATTTTTTACGCTGTCAAAAGATGCCAAATTTTTGACGCTATCGTGCCTGTTGATGCATGGAGAGATGATTGGGACGAAAAAATGGACTCGGATGAAAATTTTCCGGGGGTGCGAAATTTCGCGCGCGCGCCTTTTATTCATGTTTTTAGCTAAGAAGGTCAAAAAATGCGAAATTTTTGGCGCTGTCAAAAGATGCCAAAATTTCGACGCTTTCGTGCCTGTTGATGCATGGAGAGATGATTGGGACGAATAAATAGACTCGGATGAAAATTTTCCGGGGGTGCGAAATTTCGCGCGCGCGCCTTTTACTCGTGTTTTCAGCCAAGAGGTCAAAAAACGTGAAATTTTTGACGCTGTCAAAAGATGCCAAATTTTTCACGCTATCGTGCCTGTTGATGCATGGTGAGATGATTGGGACGAAAAAATGGACTCGGATGAAAATTTTCCGGGGGTGCGAAATTTCGCGCGCGCGCCTTTTACTCGTGTTTTCAGCCAAAAAGGTCAAAAAACGTGAAATTTTTGACGCTGTCAAAAGATGCCAGATTTTTCACGCTATCGTGCCTATTGATGCATGGTGAGATGATTGGGACAAAAAAATGGACTCGGATGAAAATTTTCCGGGGGTGCGAAATTTCGCGCGCGCGCCTTTTACTCGTGTTTTCTGCCAAGAAGGTCAAAAAATGCGAAATTTTTGGCGCTCTCAAAAGATGCCAAATTTTCGACGCTTTCGTGCCTGTTGATGCATGGAGAGATGATTGGGACGAAAAAATGGACTCGGATGAAAATTTTCTGGGGGTGCGAAATTTCGCGCGCTCGCCTTTTACTCGTGTTTTCAGCCAAGAAGGTCAAAAAATGCGAAATTTTTGGCGCTGTCAAAAGATGCCAAATTTTCGACGCTTTCGTGCCTGTTGATGCATGGAGAGATGATTGGGACGAAAAAATGGACTCGGATGAAAATTTTCCGGGGGTGCGAAATTTCGCGCGCGCGCCTTTTACTCGTGTTTTCAGCCAAGAAGGTCAAAAAACGCGAAATTTTTTATACTGTCAAAAGATGCCAAATTTTCGACGCTTTCGTGCCTGTTGATGCATGGAGAGATGATTGGGACGAAAAAATGGACTCGGATGAAAATTTTCCGGGGGTGCGAAATTTTGCGGCGCGCCTTTTACTCGTGTTTTCAACCAAGAAGGTCAAAAAACGCCAAATTTTTTACGCTGTCAAAAGATGCCAAATTTTAGACGCTATCGTGCCTGTTGATGCATGGTGAGATGATTGGGACGAAAAAATGGACTCGGATGAAAATTTTCTGGGGGTGCGAAATTTCGCGCGCTCGCCTTTTACTCGTGTTTT
The DNA here is from genome assembly GCA_030549335.1 of Pontederia crassipes. Classification (NCBI taxonomy): domain Eukaryota; kingdom Viridiplantae; phylum Streptophyta; class Magnoliopsida; order Commelinales; family Pontederiaceae; genus Pontederia; species Pontederia crassipes. The sequence continues at coordinate 8,010,332 of JAUKPH010000020.1, read as the reverse complement.
CAGCCAAGAAGGTCAAAAAATGCGAAATTTTTGGCGCTGTCAAAAGATGCCAAATTTTCGACGCTTTCGTGCCTGTTGATGCATGGAGAGATGATTGGGACGAAAAAATGGACTCGGATGAAAATTTTCCGGGGGTGCGAAATTTCGCGCGCGCGCCTTTTACTCGTGTTTTCAGCCAAGAAGGTCAAAAAATGCGAAATTTTTGACGCTGTCAAAAGATGCCAAATTTTCGACGCTTTCGTGCCTGTTGATGCATGGAGAGATGATTGGGACGAAAAAATGAACTCGGATGAAAATTTTCCGGGGTGCGAAATTTCGCGCGCGCGCCTTTTACTCGTGTTTTCAGCCAAGAGGTCAAAAAACGTGAAATTTTTGACGCTGTCAAAAGATGCCAAATTTTTCACGCTATCGTGCCTGTTGATGCATGGTGAGATGATTGGGACGAAAAAATGGACTCGGATGAAAATTTTCCGGGGGTGCGAAATTTCGCGCGCGCGCCTTTTACTCGTGTTTTCAGCCAAAAAGGTCAAAAAACGTGAAATTTTTGACGCTTTCAAAAGATGCCAGATTTTTCACGCTATCGTGCCTATTGATGCATGGTGAGATGATTGGGACAAAAAAATGGACTCGGATGAAAATTTTCCGGGGGTGCGAAATTTCGCGCGCGCGCCTTTTACTCGTGTTTTCAGCCAAGAAGGTCAAAAAATGCGAAATTTTTGGCGCTGTCAAAAGATGCCAAATTTTTGACGCTTTCGTGCCTGTTGATGCATGGAGAGATGCTTGGGACGAAAAAATGGACTCGGATGAAAATTTTCCGGGGGTGCGAAATTTCGCGCGCGCGCCTTTTACTCGTGTTTTCAGCCAAGAGGGTCAAAAAACGTGAAATTTTTGACGCTGTCAAAAGATGCCAAATTTTCGACGCTATCGTGCCTGTTGATGCATGGTGAGATGATTGGGACGAAAAAATGGACTCGGATGAAAATTTTCCGAGGGTGCGAAATTTCGCGCGTGCGCCTTTTACTCGTGTTTTCAGCCAAGAAGGTCAAAAAACGCGAAATTTTTTACGCTGTCAAAAGATGCCAAATTTTTGACGCTATCGTGCCTGTTGATGCATGGAGAGATGATTGGGACGAAAAAATGGACTCGGATGAAAATTTTCCGGGGGTGCGAAATTTCGCGCGCGCGCCTTTTATTCGTGTTTTTAGCTAAGAAGGTCAAAAAATGCGAAATTTTTGGCGCTGTCAAAAGATGCCAAAATTTCGACGCTTTCGTGCCTGTTGATGCATGGAGAGATGATTGGGACGAATAAATAGACTCGGATGAAAATTTTCCGGGGGTGCGAAATTTCGCGCGCGCGCCTTTTACTCGTGTTTTCAGCCAAGAGGTCAAAAAACGTGAAATTTTTGACGCTGTCAAAAGATGCCAAATTTTTCACGCTATCGTGCCTGTTGATGCATGGTGAGATGATTGGGACGAAAAAATGGACTCGGATGAAAATTTTCCGGGGGTGCGAAATTTCGCGCGCGCGCCTTTTACTCGTGTTTTCAGCCAAAAAGGTCAAAAAACGTGAAATTTTTGACGCTGTCAAAAGATGCCAGATTTTTCACGCTATCGTGCCTATTGATGCATGGTGAGATGATTGGGACAAAAAAATGGACTCGGATGAAAATTTTCCGGGGGTGCGAAATTTCGCGCGCGCGCCTTTTACTCGTGTTTTCTGCCAAGAAGGTCAAAAAATGCGAAATTTTTGGCGCTCTCAAAAGATGCCAAATTTTTGACGCTTTCGTGCCTGTTGATGCATGGAGAGATGATTGGGACGAAAAAATGGACTCGGATGAAAATTTTCCGGGGGTGCGAAATTTCGTGCGCGCGCCTTTTACTCGTGTTTTCAGCCAAGAAGGTCAAAAAACGTGAAATTTTTGATGCTGTCAAAAGATGCCAAATTTTTCACGCTATCGTGCCTGTTGATGCATGGTGAGATGATTGGGACGAAAAAATGGACTCGGATGAAAATTTTCCGAGGGTGCGAAATTTCGCGCGTGCGCCTTTTACTCGTGTTTTCAGCCAAGAAGGTCAAAAAACGCGAAATTTTTGACGCTGTCAAAAGATGCCAAATTTTTGACGCTATCGTGCCTGTTGATGCATGGAGAGATGATTGGGACGAAAAAATGGACTCGGATGAAAATTTTCCGGGGGTGCGAAATTTCGCGCGCGCGCCTTTTACTCGTGTTTTTAGCCAAGAAGGTCAAAAAACGCGAAATTTTTGACGCTGTCAAAAGATGCCAAATTTTTGACGCTATCGTGCCTGTTGATGCATGGAGAGATGATTGGGACGAAAAAATGGACTCGGATGAAAATTTTCCGGGGGTGCGAAATTTCGCGCGCGCGCCTTTTACTCGTGTTTTTAGCCAAGAAGGTCAAAAAATGCGAAATTTTTGGCGCTGTCAAAAGATGCCAAAATTTCGACGCTTTCGTGCCTGTTGATGCATGGAGAGATGATTGGGACGAAAAAATAGACTCGGATGAAAATTTTCCGGGGGTGCGAAATTTCGCGCGCGCGCCTTTTACTCGTGTTTTCAGCCAAGAGGTCAAAAAACGTGAAATTTTTGACGCTGTCAAAAGATGCCAAATTTTTCACGCTATCGTGCCTGTTGATGCATGGTGAGATGATTGGGACGAAAAAAGGGACTCGGATGAAAATTTTCCGGGGGTGCGAAATTTCGCGCGCGCGCCTTTTACTCGTGTTTTCAGCCAAAAAGGTCAAAAAACGTGAAATTTTTGACGCTGTCAAAAGATGCCAGATTTTTCACGCTATCGTGCCTATTGATGCATGGTGAGATGATTGGGACAAAAAAATGGACTCGGATGAAAATTTTCCGGGGGTGCGAAATTTCGCGCGCGCGCCTTTTACTCGTGTTTTCTGCCAAGAAGGTCAAAAAATGCGAAATTTTTGGCGCTCTCAAAAGATGCCAAATTTTCGACGCTTTCGTGCCTGTTGATGCATGGAGAGATGATTGGGACGAAAAAATGGACTCGGATGAAAATTTTCCGGGGGTGCGAAATTTCGTGCGCGCGCCTTTTACTCGTGTTTTCAGCCAAGAAGGTCAAAAAACGTGACTGTCAAAAGATGCCAAATTTTTCACGCTATCGTGCCTGTTGATGCATGGTGAGATGATTGGGACGAAAAAATGGACTCGGATGAAAATTTTCCGAGGGTGCGAAATTTCGCGCGTGCGCCTTTTACTCGTGTTTTCAGCCAAGAAGGTCAAAAAACGCGAAATTTTTGACGCTGTCAAAAGATGCCAAATTTTTGACGCTATCGTGCCTGTTGATGCATGGAGAGATGATTGGGACGAAAAAATGGACTCGGATGAAAATTTTCCGGGGGTGCGAAATTTCGCGCGCGCGCCTTTTACTCGTGTTTTTAGCCAAGAAGGTCAAAAAATGCGAAATTTTTGGCGCTGTCAAAAGATGCCAAAATTTCGACGCTTTCGTGCCTGTTGATGCATGGAGAGATGATTGGGACGAAAAAATAGACTCGGATGAAAATTTTCCGGGGGTGCGAAATTTCGCGCGCGCGCCTTTTACTCGTGTTTTCAGCCAAGAGGTCAAAAAACGTGAAATTTTTGACGCTGTCAAAAGATGCCAAATTTTTCACGCTATCGTGCCTGTTGATGCATGGTGAGATGATTGGGACGAAAAAATGGACTCGGATGAAAATTTTCCGGGGGTGCGAAATTTCGCGCGCGCGCCTTTTACTCGTGTTTTCAGCCAAAAAGGTCAAAAAACGTGAAATTTTTGACGCTGTCAAAAGATGCCAGATTTTTCACGCTATCGTGCCTATTGATGCATGGTGAGATGATTGGGACAAAAAAATGGACTCGGATGAAAATTTTCCGGGGGTGCGAAATTTCGCGCGCGCGCCTTTTACTCGTGTTTTCAGCCAAGAAGGTCAAAAAATGCGAAATTTTTGGCGCTGTCAAAAGATGCCAAATTTTTGACGCTTTCGTGCCTGTTGATGCATGGAGAGATGCTTGGGACGAAAAAATGGACTCGGATGAAAATTTTCCGGGGGTGCGAAATTTCGCGCGCGCGCCTTTTACTCGTGTTTTCAGCCAAGAAGGTCAAAAAACGTGAAATTTTTGACGCTGTCAAAAGATGCCAAATTTTTCACGCTATCGTGTCTGTTGATGCATGGTGAGATGATTGGGACGAAAAAATGGACTCGGATGAAAATTTTCCGGTGGTGCGAAATTTCGCGCGCGCGCCTTTTACTCGTGTTTTCAGCCAAGAAGGTCAAAAAACGTGAAATTTTTGACGCTGTCAAAAGATGCCAAATTTTTGACGCTATCGTGCCTGTTGATGCATGGTGAGATGACTGGGACGAAAAAATGGACTCGGATGAAAATTTTCCGGGGGTGCGAAATTTCGCGCTCGCGCCTTTTACTCGTGTTTTCAGCCAAGAAGGTAAAAAAACGCGAAATTTTTGATGCTGTCAAAAGATGCCAAATTTTTGACGCTATCGTGCCTGTTGATGCATGGAGAGATGATTGGGACGAAAAAATGGACTCGGATGAAAATTTTCCGGGGGTGCGAAATTTCGCGCGCGCGCCTTTTACTCGTGTTTTTAGCCAAGAAGGTAAAAAAATGCGAAATTTTTGGCGCTGTCAAAAGATGCCAAAATTTCAACGCTTTCGTGCCTGTTGATGCATGGAGAGATGATTGGGACGAAAAAATAGACTCGGATGAAAATTTTCCGGGGGTGCGAAATTTCGCGCGCGCGCCTTTTACTCGTGTTTTCATGCAAGAAGGTCAAAAAACGTGAAATTTTTGACGCTGTCAAAAGATGCCAGATTTTTCACGCTATCGTGCCTATTGATGCATGGTGAGATGATTGGGACAAAAAAATGGACTCGGATGAAAATTTTCCGGGGGTGCGAAATTTTTGACGCTGTCAAAAGATGCCAAATTTTCGACGCTATCGTGCCTGTTGATGCATGGTGAGATGATTGGGACGAAAAAATGAACTCGGATGAAAATTTTCCGGGGGTGCGAAATTTCTCGCGCGCGCCTTTTACTCGTGTTTTCACCCAAGAAGGTTAAAAAACGCGAAATTTTTTACGCTGTCAAAAGATGCCAAATTTTCGACGCTTTCGTGCCTGTTGATGCATGGAGAGATGATTGGGACGAAAAAATGGACTCGGATGAAAATTTTCCGGGGGTGCGAAATTTTGCGCGCGCGCCTTTTACTCGTGTTTTCAGCCAAGAAGGTCAAAAAACGCCAAATTTTTTACGCTGTCAAAAGATGCCAAATTTTAGACGCTATCGTGCCTGTTGATGCATGGTGAGATGATTGGGACGAAAAAATGGACTCGGATGAAAATTTTCTGGGGGTGCAAAATTTCGCGCGCTCGCCTTTTACTCGTGTTTTCAGCCAAGAAGGTCAAAAAATGCGAAATTTTTGGCGCTGTCAAAAGATGCCAAATTTTCGACGCTTTCGTGCCTGTTGATGCATGGAGAGATGATTGGGACGAAAAAATGGACTCGGATGAAAATTTTCCGGGGGTGCGAAATTTCGCGCGCGCGCCTTTTACTCGTGTTTTCAGCCAAGAAGGTCAAAAAACGCGAAATTTTTTACGCTGTCAAAAGATGCCAAATTTTCGACGCTTTCGTGCCTGTTGATGCATGGAGAGATGATTGGGACGAAAAAATGGACTCGGATGAAAATTTTCCGGGGGTGCGAAATTTTGCGCGCGCGCCTTTTACTCGTGTTTTCAACCAAGAAGGTCAAAAAACGCCAAATTTTTTACGCTGTCAAAAGATGCCAAATTTTAGACGCTATCGTGCCTGTTGATGCATGGTGAGATGATTGGGACGAAAAAATGGACTCGGATGAAAATTTTCCGGGGGTGCGAAATTTTGCGCGCGCGCCTTTTACTCGTGTTTTCAACCAAGAAGGTCAAAAAACGCCAAATTTTTTACGCTGTCAAAAGATGCCAAATTTTAGACGCTATCGTGCCTGTTGATGCATGGTGAGATGATTGGGACGAAAAAATGGACTCGGATGAAAATTTTCTGGGGGTGCGAAATTTCGCGCGCTCGCCTTTTACTCGTGTTTTCAGCCAAGAAGGTCAAAAAATGCGAAATTTTTGGCGCTGTCAAAAGATGCCAAATTTTCGACGCTTTCGTGCCTGTTGATGCATGGAGAGATGATTGGGACGAAAAAATGGACTCGGATGAAAATTTTCCGGGGGTGCGAAATTTCGCGCGCGCGCCTTTTACTCGTGTTTTCAGCCAAGAAGGTCAAAAAATGCGAAATTTTTGACGCTGTCAAAAGATGCCAAATTTTCGACGCTTTCGTGCCTGTTGATGCATGGAGAGATGATTGGGACGAAAAAATGAACTCGGATGAAAATTTTCCGGGGTGCGAAATTTCGCGCGCGCGCCTTTTACTCGTGTTTTCAGCTAAGAGGTCAAAAAACGTGAAATTTTTGACGCTGTCAAAAGATGCCAAATTTTTCACGCTATCGTGCCTGTTGATGCATGGTGAGATGATTGGGACGAAAAAATGAACTCGGATGAAAATTTTCCGGGGGTGCGAAATTTCGCGCGCGCGCCTTTTACTCGTGTTTTCAGCCAAAAAGGTCAAAAAACGTGAAATTTTTGACGCTGTCAAAAGATGCCAGATTTTTCACGCTATCGTGCCTATTGATGCATGGTGAGATGATTGGGACAAAAAAATGGACTCGGATGAAAATTTTCCGGGGGTGCGAAATTTCGCGCGCGCGCCTTTTACTCGTGTTTTCAGCCAAGAAGGTCAAAAAATGCGAAATTTTTGGCGCTGTCAAAAGATGCCAAATTTTTGACGCTTTCGTGCCTGTTGATGCATGGAGAGATGCTTGGGACGAAAAAATGGACTCGGATGAAAATTTTCCGGGGGTGCGAAATTTCGCGCGCGCGCCTTTTACTCGTGTTTTCAGCCAAGAGGGTCAAAAAACGTGAAATTTTTGACGCTGTCAAAAGATGCCAAATTTTCGACGCTATCGTGCCTGTTGATGCATGGTGAGATGATTGGGACGAAAAAATGGACTCGGATGAAAATTTTCCGAGGGTGCGAAATTTCGCGCGTGCGCCTTTTACTCGTGTTTTCAGCCAAGAAGGTCAAAAAACGCGAAATTTTTGACGCTGTCAAAAGATGCCAAATTTTTGACGCTATCGTGCCTGTTGATGCATGGAGAGATGATTGGGACGAAAAAATGGACTCGGATGAAAATTTTCCGGGGGTGCGAAATTTGCGCGTTTACTCGTGTTTTTAGCCAAGAAGGTCAAAAAATGCGAAATTTTTGGCGCTGTCAAAAGATGCCAAAATTTCGACGCTTTCGTGCCTGTTGATGCATGGAGAGATGATTGGGACGAAAAAATAGACTCGGATGAAAATTTTCCGGGGGTGCGAAATTTCGCGCGCGCGCCTTTTACTCGTGTTTTCAGCCAAGAGGTCAAAAAACGTGAAATTTTTGACGCTGTCAAAAGATGCCAAATTTTTCACGCTATCGTGCCTGTTGATGCATGGTGAGATGATTGGGACGAAAAAATGGACTCGGATGAAAATTTTCCGGGGGTGCGAAATTTCGCGCGCGCGCCTTTTACTCGTGTTTTCAGCCAAGAAGGTCAAAAAACGTGAAATTTTTGACGCTGTCAAAAGATGCCAAATTTTTCACGCTATCGTGTCTGTTGATGCATGGTGAGATGATTGGGACGAAAAATTGGACTCGGATGAAAATTTTCCGGTGGTGCGAAATTTCGCGCGCGCGCCTTTTACTCGTGTTTTCAGCCAAGAAGGTCAAAAAATGTGAAATTTTTGACGCTGTCAAAAGATGCCAAATTTTTGACGCTATCGTGCCTGTTGATGCATGGTGAGATGACTGGGACGAAAAAATGGACTCGGATGAAAATTTTCCGGGGGTGCGAAATTTCGCGCTCGCGCCTTTTACTCGTGTTTTCAGCCAAGAAGGTAAAAAAACGCGAAATTTTTGACGCTGTCAAAAGATGCCAAATTTTTGACGCTATCGTGCCTGTTGATGAATGGAGAGATGATTGGGACGAAAAAATGGACTCGGATGAAAATTTTCCGGGGGTGCGAAATTTCGCGCGTGCGCCTTTTACTCGTGTTTTCAGCCAAGAAGGTCAAAAAATGCGAAATTTTTGACGCTGTCAAAAGATGCCAGATTTTTCACGCTATCGTGCCTATTGATGCATGGTGAGATGATTGGGACAAAAAAATGGACTCGGATGAAAATTTTCCGGGGGTGCGAAATTTCGCGCGCGCCCCCTTTTACTCGTGTTTTCAGCCAAGAAGGTCAAAAAATGCGAAATTTTTGGCGCTATCAAAAGATGCCAAATTTTCGATGCTTTCGTGCCTGTTGATGCATGGAGAGATGATTGGGACGAAAAAATGGACTCGGATGAAAATTTTCCGGGGGTGCGAAATTTCGTGCGCGCGCCTTTTACTCGTGTTTTCAGCCAAGAAGGTCAAAAAACGTGAAATTTTTGACGCTGTCAAAAGATGCCAAATTTTTCACGCTATCGTGCCTGTTGATGCATGGTGAGATGATTGGGACGAAAAAATGGACTCGGATGAAAATTTTCCGAGGGTGCGAAATTTCGCGCGTGCGCCTTTTACTCGTGTTTTCAGCCAAGAAGGTCAAAAAACGCGAAATTTTTGACGCTGTCAAAAGATGCCAAATTTTTGACGCTATCGTGCCTGTTGATGCATGGAGAGATGATTGGGACGAAAAAATGGACTCGGATGAAAATTTTCCGGGGGTGCGAAATTTCGCGCGCGCGCCTTTTACTCGTGTTTTTAGCCAAGAAGGTCAAAAAATGCGAAATTTTTAGCGCTGTCAAAAGATGCCAAAATTTCCACGCTTTCGTGCCTGTTGATGCATGGAGAGATGATTGGGACGAAAAAATAGACTCGGATGAAAATTTTCCGGGGGTGCGAAATTTCGCGCGCGCGCCTTTTACTCGTGTTTTCAGCCAAGAAGGTCAAAAAACGTGAAATTTTTGACGCTGTCAAAAGATGCCAAATTTTTCACGCTATCGTGCCTGTTGATGCATGGTGAGATGATTGGGACGAAAAAATGGACTCGGATGAAAATTTTCCGGGGGTGCGAAATTTCGCGCGCGCGCCTTTTACTCGTGTTTTCAGCCAAGAAGGTCAAAAAACGTGAAATTTTTGACGCTGTCAAAAGATGCCAGATTTTTCACGCTATCGTGCCTATTGATGCATGGTGAGATGATTGGGACAAAAAAATGGACTCGGATGAAAATTTTCCGGGGGTGCGAAATTTCGCGCGCGCGCCTTTTACTCGTGTTTTTAGCCAAGAAGGTCAAAAAATGCGAAATTTTTGGCGCTGTCAAAAGATGCCAAATTTTTGACACTTTCGTGCCTGTTGATGCATGGAGAGATGCTTGGGACGAAAAAATGGACTCGGATGAAAATTTTCCGGGGGTGCGAAATTTCGCGCGCGCGCCTTTTACTCGTGTTTTCAGCCAAGAAGGTCAAAAAACGTGAAATTTTTGACGCTGTCAAAAGATGCCAAATTTTTCACGCTATCGTGCCTGTTGATGCATGGTGAGATGATTGGGACGAAAAAATGGACTCGGATGAAAATTTTCCGGTGGTGCGAAATTTCGCGCGCGCGCCTTTTACTCGTGTTTTCAGCCAAGAAGGTCAAAAAACGTGAAATTTTTGACGCTGTCAAAAGATGCCAAATTTTTGACGCTATCGTGCCTGTTGATGCATGGTGAGATGACTGGGACGAAAAAATGGACTCGGATGAAAATTTTCCGGTGGTGCGAAATTTCGCGCGCGCGCCTTTTACTCGTGTTTTCAGCCAAGAAGGTCAAAAAACGCGAAATTTTTGACGCTGTCAAAAGATGCCAAATTTTTGACGCTATCGTGCCTGTTGATGCATGGAGAGATGATTGGGACGAAAAAATAGACTCGGATGAAAATTTTCCGGGGGTGCGAAATTTCGCGCTCGCGCCTTTTACTCGTGTTTTCAGCCAAGAAGGTAAAAAAACGCGAAATTTTTGACGCTGTCAAAAGATGCCAAATTTTTGACGCTATCGTGCCTGTTGATGCATGGAGAGATGATTGGGACGAAAAAATGGACTCGGATGAAAATTTTCCGGGGGTGCGAAATTTCGCGCGCGCGCCTTTTACTCGTGTTTTCAGCCAAGAAGGTCAAAAAACGTGAAATTTTTGACGCTGTCAAAAGATGCCAGATTTTTCACGCTATCGTGCCTATTGATGCATGGTGAGATGATTGGGACAAAAAAATGGACTCGGATGAAAATTTTCCGGGGGTGCGAAATTTCGCGCGCGCGCCTTTTACTCGTGTTTTTAGCCAAGAAGGTCAAAAAATGCGAAATTTTTGGCGCTGTCAAAAGATGCCAAATTTTTGACGCTTTCGTGCCTGTTGATGCATGGAGAGATGCTTGGGACGAAAAAATGGACTCGGATGAAAATTTTCCGGGGGTGCGAAATTTCGCGCGCGCGCCTTTTACTCGTGTTTTCAGCCAAGAAGGTCAAAAAACGTGAAATTTTTGACGCTGTCAAAAGATGCCAAATTTTTCACGCTATCGTGCCTGTTGATGCATGGTGAGATGATTGGGACGAAAAAATGGACTCGGATGAAAATTTTCCGGTGGTGCGAAATTTCGCGCGGCGCTTTTACTCGTGTTTTCAGCCAAGAAGGTCAAAAAACGTGAAATTTTTGACGCTGTCAAAAGATGCCAAATTTTTGACGCTATCGTGCCTGTTGATGCATGGTGAGATGACTGGGACGAAAAAATGGACTCGGATGAAAATTTTCCGGTGGTGCGAAATTTCGCGCGCGCGCCTTTTACTCGTGTTTTCAGCCAAGAAGGTCAAAAAACGCGAAATTTTTGGCGCTGTCAAAAGATGCCAAATTTTTGACGCTATCGTGCCTGTTGATGCATGGAGAGATGATTGGGACGAAAAAATAGACTCGGATGAAAATTTTCCGGGGGTGCGAAATTTCGCGCTCGCGCCTTTTACTCGTGTTTTCAGCCAAGAAGGTAAAAAAACGCGAAATTTTTGACGCTGTCAAAAGATGCCAAATTTTTGACGCTATCGTGCCTGTTGATGCATGGAGAGATGATTGGGACGAAAAAATGGACTCGGATGAAAATTTTCCGGGGGTGCGAAATTTCGCGCGTGCGCCTTTTACTCGTGTTTTCAGCCAAGAAGGTCAAAAAACGTGAAATTTTTGACGCTGTCAAAAGATGCCAGATTTTTCACGCTATCGTGCCTATTGATGCATGGTGAGATGATTGGGACAAAAAAATGGACTCGGATGAAAATTTTCCGGGGGTGCGAAATTTCGCGCGCGCCCCCTTTTACTCGTGTTTTCAGCCAAGAAGGTCAAAAAATGCGAAATTTTTGGCGCTGTCAAAAGATGCCAAATTTTTGACGCTATCGTGCCTGTTGATGCATGGAGAGATGATTGGGACGAAAAAATAGACTCGGATGAAAATTTTCCGGGGGTGCGAAATTTCGCGCGCGCGCCTTTTACTCGTGTTTTCAGCCAAGAAGGTCAAAAAACGTGAAATTTTTGACGCTGTCAAAAGATGCCAAATTTTTGACGCTATCGTGCCTGTTGATGCATGGAGAGATGATTGGGACGAAAAAATGGACTCGGATGAAAATTTTCCGGGGGTGCGAAATTTCGCGCGTGCGCCTTTTACTCGTGTTTTCAGCCAAGAAGGTCAAAAAATGCGAAATTTTTGACGCTGTCAAAAGATGCCAGATTTTTCACGCTATCGTGCCTATTGATGCATGGTGAGATGATTGGGACAAAAAAATGGACTCGGATGAAAATTTTCCGGGGGTGCGAAATTTCGCGCGCGCCCCCTTTTACTCGTGTTTTCAGCCAAGAAGGTCAAAAAATGCGAAATTTTTGGCGCTATCAAAAGATGCCAAATTTTCGATGCTTTCGTGCCTGTTGATGCATGGAGAGATGATTGGGACGAAAAAATGGACTCGGATGAAAATTTTCCGGGGGTGCGAAATTTCGTGCGCGCGCCTTTTACTCGTGTTTTCAGCCAAGAAGGTCAAAAAACGTGAAATTTTTGACGCTGTCAAAAGATGCCAAATTTTTCACGCTATCGTGCCTGTTGATGCATGGTGAGATGATTGGGACGAAAAAATGGACTCGGATGAAAATTTTCCGAGGGTGCGAAATTTCGCGCGTGCGCCTTTTACTCGTGTTTTCAGCCAAGAAGGTCAAAAAACGCGAAATTTTTGACGCTGTCAAAAGATGCCAAATTTTTGACGCTATCGTGCCTGTTGATGCATGGAGAGATGATTGGGACGAAAAAATGGACTCGGATGAAAATTTTCCGGGGGTGCGAAATTTCGCGCGCGCGCCTTTTACTCGTGTTTTTAGCCAAGAAGGTCAAAAAATGCGAAATTTTTAGCGCTGTCAAAAGATGCCAAAATTTCGACGCTTTCGTGCCTGTTGATGCATGGAGAGATGATTGGGACGAAAAAATAGACTCGGATGAAAATTTTCCGGGGGTGCGAAATTTCGCGCGCGCGCCTTTTACTCGTGTTTTCAGCCAAGAAGGTCAAAAAACGTGAAATTTTTGACGCTGTCAAAAGATGCCAAATTTTTCACGCTATCGTGCCTGTTGATGCATGGTGAGATGATTGGGACGAAAAAATGGACTCGGATGAAAATTTTCCGGGGGTGCGAAATTTCGCGCGCGCGCCTTTTACTCGTGTTTTCAGCCAAGAAGGTCAAAAAACGTGAAATTTTTGACGCTGTCAAAAGATGCCAGATTTTTCACGCTATCGTGCCTATTGATGCATGGTGAGATGATTGGGACAAAAAAATGGACTCGGATGAAAATTTTCCGGGGGTGCGAAATTTCGCGCGCGCGCCTTTTACTCGTGTTTTTAGCCAAGAAGGTCAAAAAATGCGAAATTTTTGGCGCTGTCAAAAGATGCCAAATTTTTGACGCTTTCGTGCCTGTTGATGCATGGAGAGATGCTTGGGACGAAAAAATGGACTCGGATGAAAATTTTCCGGGGGTGCGAAATTTCGCGCGCGCGCCTTTTACTCGTGTTTTCAGCCAAGAAGGTCAAAAAACGTGAAATTTTTTACGCTGTCAAAAGATGCCAAATTTTTCACGCTATCGTGCCTGTTGATGCATGGTGAGATGATTGGGACGAAAAAATGGACTCGGATGAAAATTTTCCGGTGGTGCGAAATTTCGCGCGCGCGCCTTTTACTCGTGTTTTCAGCCAAGAAGGTCAAAAAACGTGAAATTTTTGACGCTGTCAAAAGATGCCAAATTTTTGACGCTATCGTGCCTGTTGATGCATGGTGAGATGACTGGGACGAAAAAATGGACTCGGATGAAAATTTTCCGGGGGTGCGAAATTTCGCGCTCGCGCCTTTTACTCGTGTTTTCAGCCAAGAAGGTCAAAAAACGCGAAATTTTTGACGCTGTCAAAAGATGCCAAATTTTTGACGCTATCGTGCCTGTTGATGCATGGAGAGATGATTGGGACGAAAAAATAGACTCGGATGAAAATTTTCCGGGGGTGCGAAATTTCGCGCGCGCGCCTTTTACTCGTGTTTTCATGCAAGAAGGTCAAAAAACGCGAAATTTTTGACGCTGTCAAAAGATGCCAAATTTTTGACGCTATCGTGCCTGTTGATGCATGGAGAGATGATTGGGACGAAAAAATGGACTCGGATGAAAATTTTCCGGGGGTGCGAAATTTCGCGCGTGCGCCTTTTACTCGTGTTTTCAGCCAAGAAGGTCAAAAAATGCGAAATTTTTGACGCTGTCAAAAGATGCCAGATTTTTCACGCTATCGTGCCTATTGATGCATGGTGAGATGATTGGGACAAAAAAATGGACTCGGATGAAAATTTTCCGGGGGTGCGAAATTTCGCGCGCGCCCCTTTTACTCGTGTTTTCAGCCAAGAAGGTCAAAAAATGCGAAATTTTTGGCGCTATCAAAAGATGCCAAATTTTCGATGCTTTCGTGCCTGTTGATGCATGGAGAGATGATTGGGACGAAAAAATGGACTCGGATGAAAATTTTCCGGGGGTGCGAAATTTCGTGCGCGCGCCTTTTACTCGTGTTTTCAGCCAAGAAGGTCAAAAAACGTGAAATTTTTGACGCTGTCAAAAGATGCCAAATTTTTCACGCTATCGTGCCTGTTGATGCATGGTGAGATGATTGGGACGAAAAAATGGACTCGGATGAAAATTTTCCGAGGGTGCGAAATTTCGCGCGTGCGCCTTTTACTCGTGTTTTCAGCCAAGAAGGTCAAAAAACGCGAAATTTTTGACGCTGTCAAAAGATGCCAAATTTTTGACGCTATCGTGCCTGTTGATGCATGGAGAGATGATTGGGACGAAAAAATGGACTCGGATGAAAATTTTCCGGGGGTGCGAAATTTCGCGCGCGCGCCTTTTACTCGTGTTTTTAGCCAAGAAGGTCAAAAAATGCGAAATTTTTAGCGCTGTCAAAAGATGCCAAAATTTCGACGCTTTCGTGCCTGTTGATGCATGGAGAGATGATTGGGACGAAAAAATAGACTCGGATGAAAATTTTCCGGGGGTGCGAAATTTCGCGCGCGCGCCTTTTACTCGTGTTTTCAGCCAAGAAGGTCAAAAAACGTGAAATTTTTGACGCTGTCAAAAGATGCCAAATTTTTCACGCTATCGTGCCTGTTGATGCATGGTGAGATGATTGGGACGAAAAAATGGACTCGGATGAAAATTTTCCGGGGGTGCGAAATTTCGCGCGCGCGCCTTTTACTCGTGTTTTCAGCCAAGAAGGTCAAAAAACGTGAAATTTTTGACGCTGTCAAAAGATGCCAGATTTTTCACGCTATCGTGCCTATTGATGCATGGTGAGATGATTGGGACAAAAAAATGGACTCGGATGAAAATTTTCCGGGGGTGCGAAATTTCGCGCGCGCGCCTTTTACTCGTGTTTTTAGCCAAGAAGGTCAAAAAATGCGAAATTTTTGGCGCTGTCAAAAGATGCCAAAATTTCGACGCTTTCGTGCCTGTTGATGCATGGAGAGATGATTGGGACGAAAAAATAGACTCGGATGAAAATTTTCCGGTGGTGCGAAATTTCGCGCGCGTGCCTTTTACTCGTGTTTTCATGCAAGAAGGTCAAAAAACGTGAAATTTTTGACGCTGTCAAAAGATGCCAGATTTTTCACGCTATCGTGCCTATTGATGCATGGTGAGATGATTGGGACAAAAAAATGGACTCGGATGAAAATTTTCCGGGGGTGCGAAATTTCGCGCGCGCCCCTTTTACCCGTGTTTTCAGCCAAGAAGGTCAAAAAATGCGAAATTTTTGGCGCTATCAAAAGATGCCAAATTTTCGATGCTTTCGTGCCTGTTGATGCATGGAGAGATGATTGGGACGAAAAAATGGACTCGGATGAAAATTTTCCGGGGGTGCGAAATTTCGTGCGCGCGCCTTTTACTCGTGTTTTCAGCCAAGAAGGTCAAAAAACGTGAAATTTTTGACGCTGTCAAAAGATGCCAAATTTTTCACGCTATCGTGCCTGTTGATGCATGTGAGATGATTGGGACGAAAAAATGGACTCGGATGAAAATTTTCCGAGGGTGCGAAATTTCGCGCGTGCGCCTTTTACTCGTGTTTTCAGCCAAGAAGGTCAAAAAACGCGAAATTTTTGACGCTGTCAAAAGATGCCAAATTTTTGACGCTATCGTGCCTGTTGATGCATGGAGAGATGATTGGGACGAAAAAATGGACTCGGATGAAAATTTTCCGGGGGTGCGAAATTTCGCGCGCGCGCCTTTTACTCGTGTTTTTAGCCAAGAAGGTAAAAAAATGCGAAATTTTTGGCGCTGTCAAAAGATGCCAAAATTTCGACGCTTTCGTGCCGGTTGATGCATGGAGAGATGATTGGGACGAAAAAATAGACTCGGATGAAAATTTTCCGGGGGTGCGAAATTTCGCGCGCGCGCCTTTTACTCGTGTTTTCATGCAAGAAGGTCAAAAAACGTGAAATTTTTGACGCTGTCAAAAGATGCCAGATTTTTCACGCTATCGTGCCTATTGATGCATGGTGAGATGATTGGGACAAAAAAATGGACTCGGATGAAAATTTTCCGGGGGTGCGAAATTTCGCGCGCGCGCCTTTTACTCGTGTTTTCAGCCAAGAAGGTCAAAAAACGTGAAATTTTTGACGCTGTCAAAAGATGCCAAATTTTTCACGCTATCGTGCCTGTTGATGCATGGTGAGATGATTGGGACGAAAAAATGGACTCGGATGAAAATTTTCCGGGGGTGCGAAATTTCGCGCTCGCGCCTTTTACTCGTATTTTCAGCCAAGAAGGTCAAAAAACGCGAAATTTTTGACGCTGTCAAAAGATGCCAAATTTTTGACGCTATCGTGCCTGTTGATGCATGGAGAGATGATTGGGACGAAAAAATGGACTCGGATGAAAATTTTCCGGGGGTGCGAAATTTCGCGCGCGCGCCTTTTACTCGTGTTTTTAGCCAAGAAGGTAAAAAAATGCGAAATTTTTGGCGCTGTCAAAAGATGCCAAAATTTCGACGCTTTCGTGCCTGTTGATGCATGGAGAGATGATTGGGACGAAAAAATAGACTCGGATGAAAATTTTCCGGGGGTGCGAAATTTCGCGCGCGCGCCTTTTACTCGTGTTTTCATGCAAGAAGGTCAAAAAACGTGAAATTTTTGACGCTGTCAAAAGATGCCAGATTTTTCACGCTATCGTGCCTATTGATGCATGGTGAGATGATTGGGACAAAAAAATGGACTCGGATGAAAATTTTCCGGGGGTGCGAAATTTCGCGCGCGCGCCTTTTACTCGTGTTTTTAGCCAAGAAGGTCAAAAAATGCGAAATTTTTGGCGCTATCAAAAGATGCCAAAATTTCGACGCTTTCGTGCCTGTTGATGCATGGTGAGATGACTGGGACGAAAAAATGGACTCGGATGAAAATTTTCCGGGGGTGCGAAATTTCGCGCGCGCGCCTTTTACTCGTATTTTCAGCCAAGAAGGTCAAAAAACGCGAAATTTTTGACCCTGTCAAAAGATGCCAAATTTTTGACGCTATCGTGCCTGTTGATGCATGGAGAGATGATTGGGACGAAAAAATGGACTCGGATGAAAATTTTCCGGGGGTGCAAAATTTCGCGCGCGCGCCTTTTACTCGTGTTTTCAGCCAAGAGGGTCAAAAAACGTGAAATTTTTGACGCTGTCAAAAGATGCCAAATTTTCGACGCTATCGTGCCTGTTGATGCATGGTGAGATGATTGGGACGAAAAAATGGACTCGGATGAAAATTTTCCGGGGGTGCGAAATTTCGCGCGCGCGCCTTTTACTCGTGTTTTCAGCCAAGAAGGTCAAAAAATGCGAAATTTTTGACGCTGTCAAAAGATGCCAGATTTTTCACGCTATCGTGCCTATTGATGCATGGTGAGATGATTGGGACAAAAAAATGGACTCGGATGAAAATTTTCCGGGGGTGCGAAATTTCGCGCGCGCCCCTTTTACCCGTGTTTTCAGCCAAGAAGGTCAAAAAATGCGAAATTTTTGGCGCTATCAAAAGATGCCAAATTTTCGATGCTTTCGTGCCTGTTGATGCATGGAGAGATGATTGGGACGAAAAAATGGACTCGGATGAAAATTTTCCGGGGGTGCGAAATTTCGTGCGCGCGCCTTTTACTCGTGTTTTCAGCCAAGAAGGTCAAAAAACGTGAAATTTTTGACGCTGTCAAAAGATGCCAAATTTTTCACGCTATCGTGCCTGTTGATGCATGTGAGATGATTGGGACGAAAAAATGGACTCGGATGAAAATTTTCCGAGGGTGCGAAATTTCGCGCGTGCGCCTTTTACTCGTGTTTTCAGCCAAGAAGGTCAAAAAACGCGAAATTTTTGACGCTGTCAAAAGATGCCAAATTTTTGACGCTATCGTGCCTGTTGATGCATGGAGAGATGATTGGGACGAAAAAATGGACTCGGATGAAAATTTTCCGGGGGTGCGAAATTTCGCGCGCGCGTCTTTTACTCGTGTTTTTAGCCAAGAAGGTAAAAAAATGCGAAATTTTTGGCGCTGTCAAAAGATGCCAAAATTTCGACGCTTTCGTGCCTGTTGATGCATGGAGAGATGATTGGGACGAAAAAATGGACTCGGATGAAAATTTTCCGGGGGTGCGAAATTTCGCGCGCGCGCCTTTTACTCGTGTTTTCAGCCAAGAAGGTCAAAAAATGCGAAATTTTTGGCGCTGTCAAAAGATGCCAAATTTTTGACGCTTTCGTGCCTGTTGATGCATGGAGAGATGCTTGGGACGAAAAAATGGACTCGGATGAAAATTTTCCGGGGGTGCGAAATTTCGCGCGCGCGCCTTTTACTCGTGTTTTCAGCCAAGAAGGTCAAAAAACGTGAAATTTTTGACGCTGTCAAAAGATGCCAAATTTTTCACGCTATCGTGCCTGTTGATGCATGGTGAGATGATTGGGACGAAAAAATGGACTCGGATGAAAATTTTCCGGGGGTGCGAAATTTCGCGCGCGCGCGCCTTTTACTCGTGTTTTCAGCCAAAAAGGTCAAAAAACGTGAAATTTTTGACGCTGTCAAAAGATGCCAGATTTTTCACGCTATCGTGCCTATTGATGCATGGTGAGATGATTGGGACAAAAAAATGGACTCGGATGAAAATTTTCCGGGGGTGCGAAATTTCGCGGCGCGCGCCTTTTACTCGTGTTTTCAGCCAAGAAGGTCAAAAAATGCGAAATTTTTGGCGCTGTCAAAAGATGCCAAATTTTTGACGCTTTCGTGCCTGTTGATGCATGGAGAGATGCTTGGGACGAAAAAATGGACTCGGATGAAAATTTTCCGGGGGTGCGAAATTTCGCGCGCGCGCCTTTTACTCGTGTTTTCAGCCAAGAAGGTCAAAAAACGTGAAATTTTTGACGCTGTCAAAAGATGCCAGATTTTTCACGCTATCGTGCCTGTTGATGCATGGTGAGATGATTGGGACGAAAAAATGGACTCGGATGAAAATTTTCCGGGGGTGCGAAATTTCGTGCGCGCGCCTTTTACTCGTGTTTTCAGCCAAGAAGGTCAAAAAACGTGAAATTTTTGACGCTGTCAAAAGATGCCAAATTTTTCACGCTATCGTGCCTGTTGATGCATGTGAGATGATTGGGACGAAAAAATGGACTCGGATGAAAATTTTCCGAGGGTGCGAAATTTCGCGCGTGCGCCTTTTACTCGTGTTTTCAGCCAAGAAGGTCAAAAAACGCGAAATTTTTGACGCTGTCAAAAGATGCCAAATTTTTGACGCTATCGTGCCTATTGATGCATGGAGAGATGATTGGGACGAAAAAATGGACTCGGATGAAAATTTTCCGGGGGTGCGAAATTTCGCGCGCGCGTCTTTTACTCGTGTTTTTAGCCAAGAAGGTAAAAAAATGCGAAATTTTTGGCGCTGTCAAAAGATGCCAAAATTTCGACGCTTTCGTGCCTGTTGATGCATGGAGAGATGATTGGGACGAAAAAATAGACTCGGATGAAAATTTTCCGGGGGTGCGAAATTTCGCGCGCGCGCCTTTTACTCGTGTTTTCATGCAAGAAGGTCAAAAAACGTGAAATTTTTGACGCTGTCAAAAGATGCCAGATTTTTCACGCTATCGTGCCTATTGATGCATGGTGAGATGATTGGGACAAAAAAATGGACTCGGATGAAAATTTTCCGGGGGTGCGAAATTTCGCGCGCGCGCGCCTTTTACTCGTGTTTTCAGCCAAGAAGGTCAAAAAACGTGAAATTTTTGACGCTGTCAAAAGATGCCAAATTTTTCACGCTATCGTGCCTGTTGATGCATGGTGAGATGATTGGGACGAAAAAATGGACTCGGATGAAAATTTTCCGGGGGTGCGAAATTTCGCGCTGCGCGCCTTTTACTCGTGTTTTCAGCCAAAAAGGTCAAAAAACGTCAAATTTTTGACGCTGTCAAAAGATGCCAGATTTTTCACGCTATCGTGCCTATTGATGCATGGTGAGATGATTGGGACAAAAAAATGGACTCGGATGAAAATTTTCCGGGGGTGCGAAATTTCGCTCGCGCGCCTTTTACTCGTGTTTTCAGCCAAGAAGGTCAAAAAATGCGAAATTTTTGGCGCTGTCAAAAGATGCCAAATTTTTGACGCTTTCGTGCCTGTTGATGCATGGAGAGATGCTTGGGACGAAAAAATGGACTCGGATGAAAATTTTCCGGGGGTGCGAAATTTCGCGCGCGCGCCTTTTACTCGTGTTTTCAGCCAAGAAGGTCAAAAAACGTGAAATTTTTTACGCTGTCAAAAGATGCCAGATTTTTCACGCTATCGTGCCTGTTGATGCATGGTGAGATGATTGGGACGAAAAAATGGACTCGGATGAAAATTTTCCGGTGGTGCGAAATTTCGCGCGCGCGCCTTTTACTCGTGTTTTCAGCCAAGAAGGTCAAAAAACGTGAAATTTTTGACGCTGTCAAAAGATGCCAAATTTTTGACGCTATCGTGCCTGTTGATGCATGGTGAGATGACTGGGACGAAAAAATGGACTCGGATGAAAATTTTCCGGGGATGCGAAATTTCGCGCTCGCGCCTTTTACTCGTGTTTTCAGCCAAGAAGGTAAAAAAACGCGAAATTTTTGACGCTGTCAAAAGATGCCAAATTTTTGACGCTATCGTGCCTGTTGATGCATGGAGAGATGATTGGGACGAAAAAATGGACTCGGATGAAAATTTTCCGGGGGTGCGAAATTTCGCGCGCGCGCCTTTTACTCGTGTTTTTAGCCAAGAAGGTAAAAAAATGCGAAATTTTTGGCGCTGTCAAAAGATGCCAAAATTTCGACGCTTTCGTGCCTGTTGATGCATGGAGAGATGATTGGGACGAAAAAATGGACTCGGATGAAAATTTTCCGGGGGTGCGAAATTTCGCGCGCGCGCCTTTTACTCGTGTTTTCAGCCAAGAAGGTCAAAAAATGCGAAATTTTTGGCGCTGTCAAAAGATGCCAAATTTTTGACGCTTTCGTGCCTGTTGATGCATGGAGAGATGCTTGGGACGAAAAAATGGACTCGGATGAAAATTTTCCGGGGGTGCGAAATTTCGCGCGCGCGCCTTTTACTCGTGTTTTCAGCCAAGAAGGTCAAAAAACGTGAAATTTTTGACGCTGTCAAAAGATGCCAAATTTTTCACGCTATCGTGCCTGTTGATGCATGGTGAGATGATTGGGACGAAAAAATGGACTCGGATGAAAATTTTCCGGGGGTGCGAAATTTCACGCGCGCGCCTTTTACTCGTGTTTTCAGCCAAAAAGGTCAAAAAACGTGAAATTTTTGACGCTGTCAAAAGATGCCAGATTTTTCACGCTATCGTGCCTATTGATGCATGGTGAGATGATTGGGACAAAAAAATGGACTCGGATGAAAATTTTCCGGGGGTGCGAAATTTCGCGCGCGCGCCTTTTACTCGTGTTTTCAGCCAAGAAGGTCAAAAAATGCGAAATTTTTGGCGCTGTCAAAAGATGCCAAATTTTTGACGCTTTCGTGCCTGTTGATGCATGGAGAGATGCTTGGGACGAAAAAATGGACTCGGATGAAAATTTTCCGGGGGTGCGAAATTTCGCGGCGCGCGCCTTTTACTCGTGTTTTCAGCCAAGAAGGTCAAAAAACGTGAAATTTTTGACGCTGTCAAAAGATGCCAGATTTTTCACGCTATCGTGCCTGTTGATGCATGGTGAGATGATTGGGACGAAAAAATGGACTCGGATGAAAATTTTCCGGGGGTGCGAAATTTCGTGCGCGCGCCTTTTACTCGTGTTTTCAGCCAAGAAGGTCAAAAAACGTGAAATTTTTGACGCTGTCAAAAGATGCCAAATTTTTCACGCTATCGTGCCTGTTGATGCATGTGAGATGATTGGGACGAAAAAATGGACTCGGATGAAAATTTTCCGAGGGTGCGAAATTTCGCGCGTGCGCCTTTTACTCGTGTTTTCAGCCAAGAAGGTCAAAAAACGCGAAATTTTTGACGCTGTCAAAAGATGCCAAATTTTTGACGCTATCGTGCCTGTTGATGCATGGAGAGATGATTGGGACGAAAAAATGGACTCGGATGAAAATTTTCCGGGGGTGCGAAATTTCGCGCGCGCGTCTTTTACTCGTGTTTTTAGCCAAGAAGGTAAAAAAATGCGAAATTTTTGGCGCTGTCAAAAGATGCCAAAATTTCGACGCTTTCGTGCCTGTTGATGCATGGAGAGATGATTGGGACGAAAAAATAGACTCGGATGAAAATTTTCCGGGGGTGCGAAATTTCGCGCGCGCGCCTTTTACTCGTGTTTTCATGCAAGAAGGTCAAAAAACGTGAAATTTTTGACGCTGTCAAAAGATGCCAGATTTTTCACGCTATCGTGCCTATTGATGCATGGTGAGATGATTGGGACAAAAAAATGGACTCGGATGAAAATTTTCCGGGGGTGCGAAATTTCGCGCGCGCGCCTTTTACTCGTGTTTTCAGCCAAGAAGGTCAAAAAACGTGAAATTTTTGACGCTGTCAAAAGATGCCAAATTTTTCACGCTATCGTGCCTGTTGATGCATGGTGAGATGATTGGGACGAAAAAATGGACTCGGATGAAAATTTTCCGGGGGTGCGAAATTTCGCGCGCGCGCCTTTTACTCGTGTTTTCAGCCAAAAAGGTCAAAAAACGTCAAATTTTTGACGCTGTCAAAAGATGCCAGATTTTTCACGCTATCGTGCCTATTGATGCATGGTGAGATGATTGGGACAAAAAAATGGACTCGGATGAAAATTTTCCGGGGGTGCGAAATTTCGCTCGCAGCGCCTTTTACTCGTGTTTTCAGCCAAGAAGGTCAAAAAATGCGAAATTTTTGGCGCTGTCAAAAGATGCCAAATTTTTGACGCTTTCGTGCCTGTTGATGCATGGAGAGATGCTTGGGACGAAAAAATGGACTCGGATGAAAATTTTCCGGGGGTGCGAAATTTCGCGCGCGCGCCTTTTACTCGTGTTTTCAGCCAAGAAGGTCAAAAAACGTGAAATTTTTTACGCTGTCAAAAGATGCCAGATTTTTCACGCTATCGTGCCTGTTGATGCATGGTGAGATGATTGGGACGAAAAAATGGACTCGGATGAAAATTTTCCGGTGGTGCGAAATTTCGCGCGCGCGCCTTTTACTCGTGTTTTCAGCCAAGAAGGTCAAAAAACGTGAAATTTTTGACGCTGTCAAAAGATGCCAAATTTTTGACGCTATCGTGCCTGTTGATGCATGGTGAGATGACTGGGACGAAAAAATGGACTCGGATGAAAATTTTCCGGGGATGCGAAATTTCGCGCTCGCGCCTTTTACTCGTGTTTTCAGCCAAGAAGGTAAAAAAACGCGAAATTTTTGACGCTGTCAAAAGATGCCAAATTTTTGACGCTATCGTGCCTGTTGATGCATGGAGAGATGATTGGGACGAAAAAATGGACTCGGATGAAAATTTTCCGGGGGTGCGAAATTTCGCGCGCGCGCCTTTTACTCGTGTTTTTAGCCAAGAAGGTAAAAAAATGCGAAATTTTTGGCGCTGTCAAAAGATGCCAAAATTTCGACGCTTTCGTGCCTGTTGATGCATGGAGAGATGATTGGGACGAAAAAATAGACTCGGATGAAAATTTTCCGGGGGTGCGAAATTTCGCTGCGCGCGCCTTTTACTCGTGTTTTCATGCAAGAAGGTCAAAAAACGTGAAATTTTTGACGCTGTCAAAAGATGCCAGATTTTTCACGCTATCGTGCCTATTGATGCATGGTGAGATGATTGGGACAAAAAAATGGACTCGGATGAAAATTTTCCGGGGGTGCGAAATTTCGCGCGCGCGCCTTTTACTCGTGTTTTCAGCCAAGAAGGTCAAAAAATGCGAAATTTTTGACGCTGTCAAAAGATGCCAGATTTTTCACGCTATCGTGCCTATTGATGCATGGTGAGATGATTGGGACAAAAAAATGGACTCGGATGAAAATTTTCCGGGGGTGCGAAATTTCGCGAGCGCGCCTTTTACTCGTGTTTTCAGCCAAGAAGGTCAAAAAATGCGAAATTTTTGGCGCTATCAAAAGATGCCAAATTTTCGACGCTTTCGTGCCTGTTGATGCATGGAGAGATGATTGGGACAAAAAAATGGACTCGGATGAAAATTTTCCGGGGGTGCGAAATTTCGTGCGCGCGCCTTTTACTCGTGTTTTCAGCCAAGAAGGTCAAAAAACGTGAAATTTTTGACGCTGTCAAAAGATGCCAAATTTTCGACGCTTTCGTGCCTGTTGATGCATGGTGAGATGACTGGGACGAAAAAATGGACTCGGATGAAAATTTTCCGGGGGTGCGAAATTTCGCGCAGCGCGCCTTTTACTCGTGTTTTCAGCCAAGAAGGTCAAAAAACGTGAAATTTTTGACGCTGTCAAAAGATGCCAAATTTTTCACGCTATCGTGCCTGTTGATGCATGGTGAGATGATTGGGACGAAAAAATGGACTCGGATGAAAATTTTCCGGGGGTGCGAAATTTCGCGCGCGCGTCTTTTACTCGTGTTTTTAGCCAAGAAGGTAAAAAAATGCGAAATTTTTGGCGCTGTCAAAAGATGCCAAAATTTCGACGCTTTCGTGCCTGTTGATGCATGGAGAGATGATTGGGACGAAAAAATAGACTCGGATGAAAATTTTCCGGGGGTGCGAAATTTCGCGCGCGCGCCTTTTACTCGTGTTTTCATGCAAGAAGGTCAAAAAACGTGAAATTTTTGACGCTGTCAAAAGATGCCAGATTTTTCACGCTATCGCGCCTATTGATGCATGGTGAGATGATTGGGACAAAAAAATGGACTCGGATGAAAATTTTCCGGGGGTGCGAAATTTCGCGCGCGCGCCTTTTACTCGTGTTTTCAGCCAAGAAGGTCAAAAAACGTGAAATTTTTGACGCTGTCAAAAGATGCCAAATTT
The DNA here is from genome assembly GCA_030549335.1 of Pontederia crassipes. NCBI lineage: Eukaryota > Viridiplantae > Streptophyta > Magnoliopsida > Commelinales > Pontederiaceae > Pontederia > Pontederia crassipes. The sequence goes on along the minus strand of JAUKPH010000020.1, from coordinate 7,985,240 downwards.
TTCACGCTATCGTGCCTGTTGATGCATGGTGAGATGATTGGGACGAAAAAATGGACTCGGATGAAAATTTTCCGGGGGTGCGAAATTTCGCGCGCGCGCCTTTTACTCGTGTTTTCAGCCAAAAAGGTCAAAAAACGTGAAATTTTTGACGCTGTCAAAAGATGCCAGATTTTTCACGCTATCGTGCCTATTGATGCATGGTGAGATGATTGGGACAAAAAAATGGACTCGGATGAAAATTTTCCGGGGGTGCGAAATTTCGCTCGCGCGCCTTTTACTCGTGTTTTCAGCCAAGAAGGTCAAAAAATGCGAAATTTTTGGCGCTGTCAAAAGATGCCAAATTTTTGACGCTTTCGTGCCTGTTGATGCATGGAGAGATGCTTGGGACGAAAAAATGGACTCGGATGAAAATTTTCCGGGGGTGCGAAATTTCGCGCCGCGCGCCTTTTACTCGTGTTTTCAGCCAAGAAGGTCAAAAAACGTGAAATTTTTGACGCTGTCAAAAGATGCCAGATTTTTCACGCTATCGTGCCTGTTGATGCATGGTGAGATGATTGGGACGAAAAAATGGACTCGGATGAAAATTTTCCGGTGGTGCGAAATTTCGCGCGCGCGCCTTTTACTCGTGTTTTCAGCCAAGAAGGTCAAAAAACGTGAAATTTTTGACGCTGTCAAAAGATGCCAAATTTTTGACGCTATCGTGCCTGTTGATGCATGGTGAGATGACTGGGACGAAAAAATGGACTCGGATGAAAATTTTCCGGGGATGCGAAATTTCGCGCTCGCGCCTTTTACTCGTGTTTTCAGCCAAGAAGGTAAAAAAACGCGAAATTTTTGACGCTGTCAAAAGATGCCAAATTTTTGACGCTATCGTGCCTGTTGATGCATGGAGAGATGATTGGGACGAAAAAATGGACTCGGATGAAAATTTTCCGGGGGTGCGAAATTTCGCGCGCGCGCCTTTTACTCGTGTTTTTAGCCAAGAAGGTAAAAAAATGCGAAATTTTTGGCGCTGTCAAAAGATGCCAAAATTTCGACGCTTTCGTGCCTGTTGATGCATGGAGAGATGATTGGGACGAAAAAATAGACTCGGATGAAAATTTTCCGGGGGTGCGAAATTTCGCGCGCGCGCCTTTTACTCGTGTTTTCATGCAAGAAGGTCAAAAAACGTGAAATTTTTTACGCTGTCAAAAGATGCCAGATTTTTCACGCTATCGTGCCTATTGATGCATGGTGAGATGATTGGGACAAAAAAATGGACCGGATGAAAATTTTCCGGGGGTGCGAAATTTTTCGCGCGCGCCTTTTACTCGTGTTTTCAGCCAAGAAGGTCAAAAAATGCGAAATTTTTGACGCTGTCAAAAGATGCCAGATTTTTCACGCTATCGTGCCTATTGATGCATGGTGAGATGATTGGGACAAAAAAATGGACTCGGATGAAAATTTTCCGGGGGTGCGAAATTTCGCGAGCGCGCCTTTTACTCGTGTTTTCAGCCAAGAAGGTCAAAAAATGCGAAATTTTTGGCGCTATCAAAAGATGCCAAATTTTCGACGCTTTCGTGCCTGTTGATGCATGGAGAGATGATTGGGACAAAAAAATGGACTCGGATGAAAATTTTCCGGGGGTGCGAAATTTCGTGCGCGCGCCTTTTACTCGTGTTTTCAGCCAAGAAGGTCAAAAAACGTGAAATTTTTTACGCTGTCAAAAGATGCCAAATTTTCGACGCTTTCGTGCCTGTTGATGCATGGTGAGATGACTGGGACGAAAAAATGGACTCGGATGAAAATTTTCCGGGGGTGCGAAATTTCGCGGCGCGCGCCTTTTACTCGTGTTTTCAGCCAAGAAGGTCAAAAAACGTGAAATTTTTGACGCTGTCAAAAGATGCCAAATTTTTCACGCTATCGTGCCTGTTGATGCATGGTGAGATGATTGGGACGAAAAAATGGACTCGGATGAAAATTTTCCGGGGGTGCGAAATTTCGCGCGCGCGCCTTTTACTCGTGTTTTCAGCCAAAAAGGTCAAAAAACGTGAAATTTTTGACGCTGTCAAAAGATGCCAGATTTTTCACGCTATCGTGCCTATTGATGCATGGTGACATGATTGGGACAAAAAAATGGACTCGGATGAAAATTTTCCGGGGGTGCGAAATTTCGCGCGCGCGCCTTTTACTCGTGTTTTCAGCCAAGAAGGTCAAAAAATGCGAAATTTTTGGCGCTGTCAAAAGATGCCAAATTTTTGACGCTTTCGTGCCTGTTGATGCATGGAGAGATGCTTGGGACGAAAAAATGGACTCGGATGAAAATTTTCCGGGGGTGCGAAATTTCGCGCGCAGCGCCTTTTACTCGTGTTTTCAGCCAAGAAGGTCAAAAAACGTGAAATTTTTGACGCTGTCAAAAGATGCCAGATTTTTCACGCTATCGTGCCTGTTGATGCATGGTGAGATGATTGGGACGAAAAAATGGACTCGGATGAAAATTTTCCGGGGGTGCGAAATTTCGTGCGCGCGCCTTTTACTCGTGTTTTCAGCCAAGAAGGTCAAAAAACGTGAAATTTTTGACGCTGTCAAAAGATGTCAAATTTTTCACGCTATCGTGCCTGTTGATGCATGTGAGATGATTGGGACGAAAAAATGGACTCGGATGAAAATTTTCCGAGGGTGCGAAATTTCGCGCGTGCGCCTTTTACTCGTGTTTTCAGCCAAGAAGGTCAAAAAACGCGAAATTTTTGACGCTGTCAAAAGATGCCAAATTTTTGACGCTATCGTGCCTGTTGATGCATGGAGAGATGATTGGGACGAAAAAATGGACTCGGATGAAAATTTTCTGGGGGTGCGAAATTTCGCGCGCGCGTCTTTTACTCGTGTTTTTAGCCAAGAAGGTAAAAAAATGCGAAATTTTTGGCGCTGTCAAAAGATGCCAAAATTTCGACGCTTTCGTGCCTGTTGATGCATGGAGAGATGATTGGGACGAAAAAATAGACTCGGATGAAAATTTTCCGGGGGTGCGAAATTTCGCGCGCGCGCCTTTTACTCGTGTTTTCATGCAAGAAGGTCAAAAAACGTGAAATTTTTGACGCTGTCAAAAGATGCCAGATTTTTCACGCTATCGTGCCTATTGATGCATGGTGAGATGATTGGGACAAAAAAATGGACTCGGATGAAAATTTTCCGGGGGTGCGAAATTTCGCGCGCGCGCCTTTTACTCGTGTTTTCAGCCAAGAAGGTCAAAAAACGTGAAATTTTTGACGCTGTCAAAAGATGCCAAATTTTTCACGCTATCGTGCCTGTTGATGCATGGTGAGATGATTGGGACGAAAAAATGGACTCGGATGAAAATTTTCCGGGGGTGCGAAATTTCGCGCGCGCGCCTTTTACTCGTGTTTTCAGCCAAAAAGGTCAAAAAACGTGAAATTTTTGACGCTGTCAAAAGATGCCAGATTTTTCACGCTATCGTGCCTATTGATGCATGGTGAGATGATTGGGACAAAAAAATGGACTCGGATGAAAATTTTCCGGGGGTGCGAAATTTCGCGCGCGCGCCTTTTACTCGTGTTTTCAGCCAAGAAGGTCAAAAAATGCGAAATTTTTGGCGCTGTCAAAAGATGCCAAATTTTTTACGCTTTCGTGCCTGTTGATGCATGGAGAGATGCTTGGGACGAAAAAATGGACTCGGATGAAAATTTTCCGGGGGTGCGAAATTTCGCGCAGCGCGCCTTTTACTCGTGTTTTCAGCCAAGAAGGTCAAAAAACGTGAAATTTTTGACGCTGTCAAAAGATGCCAGATTTTTCACGCTATCGTGCCTGTTGATGCATGGTGAGATGATTGGGACGAAAAAATGGACTCGGATGAAAATTTTCCGGTGGTGCGAAATTTCGCGCGCGCGCCTTTTACTCGTGTTTTCAGCCAAGAAGGTCAAAAAACGTGAAATTTTTGACGCTGTCAAAAGATGCCAAATTTTTGACGCTATCGTGCCTGTTGATGCATGGTGAGATGACTGGGACGAAAAAATGGACTCGGATGAAAATTTTCCGGGGATGCGAAATTTCACGCTCGCGCCTTTTACTCGTGTTTTCAGCCAAGAAGGTAAAAAAACGCGAAATTTTTGACGCTGTCAAAAGATGCCAAATTTTTGACGCTATCGTGCCTGTTGATGCATGGAGAGATGATTGGGACGAAAAAATGGACTCGGATGAAAATTTTCCGGGGGTGCGAAATTTCGCGCGCGCGCCTTTTACTCGTGTTTTTAGCCAAGAAGGTAAAAAAATGCGAAATTTTTGGCGCTGTCAAAAGATGCCAAAATTTCGACGCTTTCGTGCCTGTTGATGCATGGAGAGATGATTGGGACGAAAAAATAGACTCGGATGAAAATTTTCCGGGGGTGCGAAATTTCGCGCAGCGCGCCTTTTACTCGTGTTTTCATGCAAGAAGGTCAAAAAACGTGAAATTTTTGACGCTGTCAAAAGATGCCAGATTTTTCACGCTATCGTGCCTATTGATGCATGGTGAGATGATTGGGACAAAAAAATGGACTCGGATGAAAATTTTCCGGGGGTGCGAAATTTCGCGCGCGCGCCTTTTACTCGTGTTTTCAGCCAAGAAGGTCAAAAAATGCGAAATTTTTGACGCTGTCAAAAGATGCCAGATTTTTCACGCTATCGTGCCTATTGATGCATGGTGAGATGATTGGGACAAAAAAATGGACTCGGATGAAAATTTTCAGGGGGTGCGAAATTTCGCGAGCGCGCCTTTTACTCGTGTTTTCAGCCAAGAAGGTCAAAAAATGCGAAATTTTTGGCGCTATCAAAAGATGCCAAATTTTCGACGCTTTCGTGCCTGTTGATGCATGGAGAGATGATTGGGACAAAAAAATGGACTCGGATGAAAATTTTCCGGGGGTGCGAAATTTCGTGCGCGCGCCTTTTACTCGTGTTTTCAGCCAAGAAGGTCAAAAAACGTGAAATTTTTGACGCTGTCAAAAGATGCCAAATTTTCGACGCTTTCGTGCCTGTTGATGCATGGTGAGATGACTGGGACGAAAAAATGGACTCGGATGAAAATTTTCCGGGGGTGCGAAATTTCGCGCGCGCGCCTTTTACTCGTATTTTCAGCCAAGAAGGTCAAAAAACGCGAAATTTTTGACCCTGTCAAAAGATGCCAAATTTTTGACGCTATCGTGCCTGTTGATGCATGGAGAGATGATTGGGACGAAAAAATGGACTCGGATGAAAATTTTCCGGGGGTGCAAAATTTCGCGCGCGCGCCTTTTACTCGTGTTTTCAGCCAAGAGGGTCAAAAAACGTGAAATTTTTGACGCTGTCAAAAGATGCCAAATTTTCGACGCTATCGTGCCTGTTGATGCATGGTGAGATGATTGGGACGAAAAAATGGACTCGGATGAAAATTTTCCGGGGGTGCGAAATTTCGCGCGCGCGCCTTTTACTCGTGTTTTCAGCCAAGAAGGTCAAAAAATGCGAAATTTTTGACGCTGTCAAAAGATGCCAGATTTTTCACGCTATCGTGCCTATTGATGCATGGTGAGATGATTGGGACAAAAAAATGGACTCGGATGAAAATTTTCCGGGGGTGCGAAATTTCGCGCGCGCCCCTTTTACCCGTGTTTTCAGCCAAGAAGGTAAAAAATGCGAAATTTTTGGCGCTATCAAAAGATGCCAAATTTTCGATGCTTTCGTGCCTGTTGATGCATGGAGAGATGATTGGGACGAAAAAATGGACTCGGATGAAAATTTTCCGGGGGTGCGAAATTTCGTGCGCGCGCCTTTTACTCGTGTTTTCAGCCAAGAAGGTCAAAAAACGTGAAATTTTTGACGCTGTCAAAAGATGCCAAATTTTTCACGCTATCGTGCCTGTTGATGCATGTGAGATGATTGGGACGAAAAAATGGACTCGGATGAAAATTTTCCGAGGGTGCGAAATTTCGCGCGTGCGCCTTTTACTCGTGTTTTCAGCCAAGAAGGTCAAAAAACGCGAAATTTTTGACGCTGTCAAAAGATGCCAAATTTTTGACGCTATCGTGCCTGTTGATGCATGGAGAGATGATTGGGACGAAAAAATGGACTCGGATGAAAATTTTCCGGGGGTGCGAAATTTCGCGCGCGCGCCTTTTACTCGTGTTTTTAGCCAAGAAGGTAAAAAAATGCGAAATTTTTGGCGCTGTCAAAAGATGCCAAAATTTCGACGCTTTCGTGCCTGTTGATGCATGGAGAGATGATTGGGACGAAAAAATAGACTCGGATGAAAATTTTCCGGGGGTGCGAAATTTCGCGCGCGCGCCTTTTACTCGTGTTTTCATGCAAGAAGGTCAAAAAACGTGAAATTTTTGACGCTGTCAAAAGATGCCAGATTTTTCACGCTATCGTGCCTATTGATGCATGGTGAGATGATTGGGACAAAAAAATGGACTCGGATGAAAATTTTCCGGGGGTGCGAAATTTCGCGCGCGCGCCTTTTACTCGTGTTTTCAGCCAAGAAGGTCAAAAAACGTGAAATTTTTGACGCTGTCAAAAGATGCCAAATTTTTCACGCTATCGTGCCTGTTGATGCATGGTGAGATGATTGGGACGAAAAAATGGACTCGGATGAAAATTTTCCGGGGGTGCGAAATTTCGCGCGCGCGCCTTTTACTCGTGTTTTCAGCCAAAAAGGTCAAAAAACGTGAAATTTTTGACGCTGTCAAAAGATGCCAGATTTTTCACGCTATCGTGCCTATTGATGCATAGTGAGATGATTGGGACAAAAAAATGGACTCGGATGAAAATTTTCCGGGGGTGCGAAATTTCGCGCGCGCGCCTTTTACTCGTGTTTTCAGCCAAGAAGGTCAAAAAACGTGAAATTTTTGACGCTGTCAAAAGATGCCAAATTTTCGACGCTTTCGTGCCTGTTGATGCATGGAGAGATGATTGGGACGAAAAAATGGACTCGGATGAAAATTTTCCGGTGGTGCGAAATTTCGCGCGCGCGCCTTTTACTCGTGTTTTCAGCCAAGAAGGTCAAAAAACGTGAAATTTTTGACGCTGTCAAAAGATGCCAAATTTTTGACGCTATCGTGCCTGTTGATGCATGGTGAGATGACTGGGACGAAAAAATGGACTCGGATGAAAATTTTCCGGGGATGCGAAATTTCGCGCTCGCGCCTTTTACTCGTGTTTTCAGCCAAGAAGGTAAAAAAACGCGAAATTTTTGACGCTGTCAAAAGATGCCAAATTTTTGACGCTATCGTGCCTGTTGATGCATGGAGAGATGATTGGGACGAAAAAATGGACTCGGATGAAAATTTTCCGGGGGTGCGAAATTTCGCGCGCGCGCCTTTTACTCGTGTTTTTAGCCAAGAAGGTAAAAAAATGCGAAATTTTTGGCGCTGTCAAAAGATGCCAAAATTTCGACGCTTTCGTGCCTGTTGATGCATGGAGAGATGATTGGGACGAAAAAATAGACTCGGATGAAAATTTTCCGGGGGTGCGAAATTTCGCGCGCGCGCCTTTTACTTGTGTTTTCATGCAAGAAGGTCAAAAAACGTGAAATTTTTGACGCTGTCAAAAGATGCCAGATTTTTCACGCTATCGTGCCTATTGATGCATGGTGAGATGATTGGGACAAAAAAATGGACTCGGATGAAAATTTTCCGGGGGTGCGAAATTTCGCGCGCGCGCCTTTTACTCGTGTTTTCAGCCAAGAAGGTCAAAAAATGCGAAATTTTTGGCGCTATCAAAAGATGCCAAATTTTCGACGCTTTCGTGCCTGTTGATGCATGGAGAGATGATTGGGACGAAAAAATGGACTCGGATGAAAATTTTCCGGGGGTGCGAAATTTCGTGCGCGCGCCTTTTACTCGTGTTTTCAGCCAAGAAGGTCAAAAAACGTGAAATTTTTGACGCTGTCAAAAGATGCCAAATTTTTCACGCTATCGTGCCTGTTGATGCATGGTGAGATGATTGGGACGAAAAAATGGACTCGGATGAAAATTTTCCGAGGGTGCGAAATTTCGCGCGTGCGCCTTTTACTCCTGTTTTCAGCCAAGAAGGTCAAAAAATGCGAAATTTTTGACGCTGTCAAAAGATGCCAAATTTTTGACGCTATCGTGCCTGTTGATGCATGGAGAGATGATTGGGACGAAAAAATGGACTCGGATGAAAATTTTCCGGGGGTGCGAAATTTCGCGCGTGCGCCTTTTACTCGTGTTTTCAGCCAAGAAGGTCAAAAAATGCGAAATTTTTGACGCTGTCAAAAGATGCCAGATTTTTCACGCTATCGTGCCTATTGATGCATGGTGAGATGATTGGGACGAAAAAATGGACTCGGATGAAAATTTTCCGGGGGTGCGAAATTTCGCTGCGCGCGCCTTTTACTCGTGTTTTCAGCCAAAAAGGTCAAAAAACGTGAAATTTTTGACGCTGTCAAAAGATGCCAGATTTTTCACGCTATCGTGCCTATTGATGCATGGTGAGATGATTGGGACAAAAAAATGGACTCGGATGAAAATTTTCCGGGGGTGCGAAATTTCGCGCGCGCGCCTTTTACTCGTGTTTTCAGCCAAGAAGGTCAAAAAATGCGAAATTTTTGGCGCTGTCAAAAGATGCCAAATTTTTGACGCTTTCGTGCCTGTTGATGCATGGAGAGATGCTTGGGACGAAAAAATGGACTCGGATGAAAATTTTCCGGGGGTGCGAAATTTCGCGCGCGCGCCTTTTACTCGTGTTTTCAGCCAAGAAGGTCAAAAAACGTGAAATTTTTGACGCTGTCAAAAGATGCCAAATTTTTCACGCTATCGTGCCTGTTGATGCATGGTGAGATGATTGGGACGAAAAAATGGACTCGGATGAAAATTTTCCGGTGGTGCGAAATTTCGCGCGCGCGCCTTTTACTCGTGTTTTCAGCCAAGAAGGTCAAAAAACGTGAAATTTTTGACGCTGTCAAAAGATGCCAAATTTTTGACGCTATCGTGCCTGTTGATGCATGGTGAGATGACTGGGACGAAAAAATGGACTCGGATGAAAATTTTCCGGGGGTGCGAAATTTCGCGCTCGCGCCTTTTACTCGTGTTTTCAGCCAAGAAGGTAAAAAAACGCGAAATTTTTGACGCTGTCAAAAGATGCCAAATTTTTTACGCTATCGTGCCTGTTGATGCATGGAGAGATGATTGGGACGAAAAAATGGACTCGGATGAAAATTTTCCGGGGGTGCGAAATTTCGCGCGCGCGCCTTTTACTCGTGTTTTTAGCCAAGAAGGTAAAAAAATACGAAATTTTTGGCGCTGTCAAAAGATGCCAAAATTTCGACGCTTTCGTGCCTGTTGATGCATGGAGAGATGATTGGGACGAAAAAATGGACTCGGATGAAAATTTTCCGGGGGTGCGAAATTTCGTGCGCGCGCCTTTTACTCGTGTTTTCAGCGAAGAAGGTCAAAAAACGTGAAATTTTTTACGCTGTCAAAAGATGCCAAATTTTTCACGCTATCGTGCCTGTTGATGCATGGTGATATGATTGGGACGAAAAAATGGACTCGGATGAAAATTTTCCGAGGGTGCGAAATTTCGCGCGTGCGCCTTTTACTCGTGTTTTCAGCCAAGAAGGTCAAAAAACGCGAAATTTTTGACGCTGTCAAAAGATGCCAAATTTTTGACGCTATCGTGCCTGTTGATGCATGGAGAGATGATTGGGACGAAAAAATGGACTCGGATGAAAATTTTCCGGGGGTGCGAAATTTCGCGCGCGCGCCTTTTACTCGTGTTTTTAGCCAAGAAGGTCAAAAAATGCGAAATTTTTGGCGCTGTCAAAAGATGCCAAAATTTCGACGCTTTCGTGCCTGTTGATGCATGGAGAGATGATTGGGACGAAAAAATAGACTCGGATGAAAATTTTCCGGGGGTGCGAAATTTCGCGCGCGCGCCTTTTACTCGTGTTTTCATGCAAGAAGGTCAAAAAACGCGAAATTTTTGACGCTGTCAAAAGATGCCAAATTTTTGACGCTATCGTGCCTGTTGATGCATGGAGAGATGATTGGGACGAAAAAATGGACTCGGATGAAAATTTTCCGGGGGTGCGAAATTTCGCGCGTGCGCCTTTTACTCGTGTTTTCAGCCAAGAAGGTCAAAAAATGCGAAATTTTTAGCGCTGTCAAAAGATGCCAAAATTTCGACGCTTTCGTGCCTGTTGATGCATGGAGAGATGATTGGGACGAAAAAATAGACTCGGATGAAAATTTTCCGGGGGTGCGAAATTTCGCGCGCGCGCCTTTTACTCGTGTTTTCAGCCAAGAAGGTCAAAAAACGTGAAATTTTTGACGCTGTCAAAAGATGCCAAATTTTTCACGCTATCGTGCCTGTTGATGCATGGTGAGATGATTGGGACGAAAAAATGGACTCGGATGAAAATTTTCCGGGGGTGCGAAATTTCGCGCGCGCGCCTTTTACTCGTGTTTTCAGCCAAGAAGGTCAAGAAACGTGAAATTTTTGACGCTGTCAAAAGATGCCAAATTTTTCACGCTATCGTGCCTGTTGATGCATGGTGAGATGATTGGGACGAAAAAATGGACTCGGATGAAAATTTTCCGGGGGTGCGAAATTTCGCGCGCGCGCCTTTTACTCGTGTTTTCAGCCAAGAAGGTCAAAAAACGTGAAATTTTTGACGCTGTCAAAAGATGCCAGATTTTTCACGCTATCGTGCCTATTGATGCATGGCGAGATGATTGGGACAAAAAAATGGACTCGGATGAAAATTTTCCGGGGGTGCGAAATTTCGCGCGAGCGCCTTTTACTCGTGTTTTCAGCCAAGAAGGTCAAAAAATGCGAAATTTTTGGCGCTGTCAAAAGATGCCAAATTTTCGACGCTTTCGTGCCTGTTGATGCATGGAGAGATGATTGGGACGAAAAAATGGACTCGGATGAAAATTTTTCGGGGGTGCGAAATTTCGCGCGCGCGCCTTTTACTCGTGTTTTTAGCCAAGAAGGTAAAAAAATGCGAAATTTTTGGCGCTGTCAAAAGATGCCAAAATTTCGACGCTTTCGTGCCTGTTGATGCATGGAGAGATGATTGGGACGAAAAAATAGACTCGGATGAAAATTTTCCGGGGGTGCGAAATTTCGCGCGCTCGCCTTTTACTCGTGTTTTCATGCAAGAAGGTCAAAAAACGCGAAATTTTTGACGCTGTCAAAAGATGCCAAATTTTTGACGCTATCGTGCCTGTTGATGCATGGAGAGATGATTGGGACGAAAAAATGGACTCGGATGAAAATTTTCCGGGGGTGCGAAATTTCGCGCGTGCGCCTTTTACTCGTGTTTTCAGCCAAGAAGGTCAAAAAAATGCGAAATTTTTGACGCTGTCAAAAGATGCCAGATTTTTCACGCTATCGTGCCTATTGATGCATGGTGAGATGATTGGGACAAAAAAATGGACTCGGATGAAAATTTTCCGGGGGTGCGAAATTTCGCGCGCGCCCCTTTTACTCGTGTTTTCAGCCAAGAAGGTCAAAAAATGCGAAATTTTTGGCGCTATCAAAAGATGCCAAATTTTCGATGCTTTCGTGCCTGTTGATGCATGGAGAGATGATTGGGACGAAAAAATGGACTCGGATGAAAATTTTCCGGGGGTGCGAAATTTCGTGCGCGCGCCTTTTACTCGTGTTTTCAGCCAAGAAGGTCAAAAAACGTGAAATTTTTGACGCTGTCAAAAGATGCCAAATTTTTCACGCTATCGTGCCTGTTGATGCATGGTGAGATGATTGGGACGAAAAAATGGACTCGGATGAAAATTTTCCGAGGGTGCGAAATTTCGCGCGTGCGCCTTTTACTCGTGTTTTCAGCCAAGAAGGTCAAAAAACGCGAAATTTTTGACGCTGTCAAAAGATGCCAAATTTTTGACGCTATCGTGCCTGTTGATGCATGGAGAGATGATTGGGACGAAAAAATGGACTCGGATGAAAATTTTCCGGGGGTGCGAAATTTCGCGCGCGCGCCTTTTACTCGTGTTTTTAGCCAAGAAGGTCAAAAAATGCGAAATTTTTAGCGCTGTCAAAAGATGCCAAAATTTCGACGCTTTCGTGCCTGTTGATGCATGGAGAGATGATTGGGACGAAAAAATAGACTCGGATGAAAATTTTCCGGGGGTGCGAAATTTCGCGCGCGCGCCTTTTACTCGTGTTTTCAGCCAAGAAGGTCAAAAAACGTGAAATTTTTGACGCTGTCAAAAGATGCCAAATTTTTCACGCTATCGTGCCTGTTGATGCATGGTGAGATGATTGGGACGAAAAAATGGACTCGGATGAAAATTTTCCGGGGGTGCGAAATTTCGCGCGCGCGCCTTTTACTCGTGTTTTCAGCCAAGAAGGTCAAAAAACGTGAAATTTTTGACGCTGTCAAAAGATGCCAGATTTTTCACGCTATCGTGCCTATTGATGCATGGTGAGATGATTGGGACAAAAAAATGGACTCGGATGAAAATTTTCCGGGGGTGCGAAATTTCGCGCGAGCGCCTTTTACTCGTGTTTTCAGCCAAGAAGGTCAAAAAATGCGAAATTTTTGGCGCTGTCAAAAGATGCCAAATTTTCGACGCTTTCGTGCCTGTTGATGCATGGAGAGATGATTGGGACGAAAAAATGGACTCGGATGAAAATTTTTCGGGGGTGCGAAATTTCGCGCGCGCGCCTTTTACTCGTGTTTTTAGCCAAGAAGGTAAAAAAATGCGAAATTTTTGGCGCTGTCAAAAGATGCCAAAATTTCGACGCTTTCGTGCCTGTTGATGCATGGAGAGATGATTGGGACGAAAAAATAGACTCGGATGAAAATTTTCCGGGGGTGCGAAATTTCGCGCGCGCGCCTTTTACTCGTGTTTTCATGCAAGAAGGTCAAAAAACGCGAAATTTTTGACGCTGTCAAAAGATGCCAAATTTTTGACGCTATCGTGCCTGTTGATGCATGGAGAGATGATTGGGACGAAAAAATGGACTCGGATGAAAATTTTCCGGGGGTGCGAAATTTCGCGCGTGCGCCTTTTACTCGTGTTTTCAGCCAAGAAGGTCAAAAAATGCGAAATTTTTGACGCTGTCAAAAGATGCCAGATTTTTCACGCTATCGTGCCTATTGATGCATGGTGAGATGATTGGGACAAAAAAATGGACTCGGATGAAAATTTTCCGGGGGTGCGAAATTTCGCGCGCGCCCCTTTTACTCGTGTTTTCAGCCAAGAAGGTCAAAAAATGCGAAAATTTTGGCGCTATCAAAAGATGCCAAATTTTCGATGCTTTCGTGCCTGTTGATGCATGGAGAGATGATTGGGACGAAAAAATGGACTCGGATGAAAATTTTCCGGGGGTGCGAAATTTCGTGCGCGCGCCTTTTACTCGTGTTTTCAGCCAAGAAGGTCAAAAAACGTGAAATTTTTTACGCTGTCAAAAGATGCCAAATTTTTCACGCTATCGTGCCTGTTGATGCATGGTGAGATGATTGGGACGAAAAAATGGACTCGGATGAAAATTTTCCGAGGGTGCGAAATTTCGCGCGTGCGCCTTTTACTCGTGTTTTCAGCCAAGAAGGTCAAAAAACGCGAAATTTTTGACGCTGTCAAAAGATGCCAAATTTTTGACGCTATCGTGCCTGTTGATGCATGGAGAGATGATTGGGACGAAAAAATGGACTCGGATGAAAATTTTCCGGGGGTGCGAAATTTCGCGCGCGCGCCTTTTACTCGTGTTTTTAGCCAAGAAGGTCAAAAAATGCGAAATTTTTAGCGCTGTCAAAAGATGCCAAAATTTCGACGCTTTCGTTCCTGTTGATGCATGGAGAGATGATTGGGACGAAAAAATAGACTCGGATGAAAATTTTCCGGGGGTGCGAAATTTCGCGCGCGCGCCTTTTACTCGTGTTTTCAGCCAAGAAGGTCAAAAAACGTGAAATTTTTGACGCTGTCAAAAGATGCCAAATTTTTCACGCTATCGTGCCTGTTGATGCATGGTGAGATGATTGGGACGAAAAAATGGACTCGGATGAAAATTTTCCGGGGGTGCGAAATTTCGCGCGCGCGCCTTTTACTCGTGTTTTCAGCCAAGAAGGTCAAAAAACGTGAAATTTTTGACGCTGTCAAAAGATGCCAGATTTTTCACGCTATCGTGCCTATTGATGCATGGTGAGATGATTGGGACAAAAAAATGGACTCGGATGAAAATTTTCCGGGGGTGCGAAATTTCGCGCGCGCGCCTTTTACTCGTGTTTTCAGCCAAGAAGGTCAAAAAATGCGAAATTTTTGGCGCTGTCAAAAGATGCCAAATTTTTGACGCTTTCGTGCCTGTTGATGCATGGAGAGATGCTTGGGACGAAAAAATGGACTCGGATGAAAATTTTCCGGGGGTGCGAAATTTCGCGCGCGCGCCTTTTACTCGTGTTTTCAGCCAAGAAGGTCAAAAAACGTGAAATTTTTGACGCTGTCAAAAGATGCCAAATTTTTGACGCTATCGTGCCTGTTGATGCATGGTGAGATGACTGGGACGAAAAAATGGACTCGGATGAAAATTTTCCGGGGGTGCGAAATTTCGCGCGCGCCCCTTTTACTCGTGTTTTCAGCCAAGAAGGTCAAAAAATGCGAAAATTTTGGCGCTATCAAAAGATGCCAAATTTTCGATGCTTTCGTGCCTGTTGATGCATGGAGAGATGATTGGGACGAAAAAATGGACTCGGATGAAAATTTTCCGGGGGTGCGAAATTTCGTGCGCGCGCCTTTTACTCGTGTTTTCAGCCAAGAAGGTCAAAAAATGTGAAATTTTTTACGCTGTCAAAAGATGCCAAATTTTTCACGCTATCGTGCCTGTTGATGCATGGTGAGATGATTGGGACGAAAAAATGGACTCGGATGAAAATTTTCCGAGGGTGCGAAATTTCGCGCGTGCGCCTTTTACTCGTGTTTTCAGCCAAGAAGGTCAAAAAACGCGAAATTTTTGACGCTGTCAAAAGATGCCAAATTTTTGACGCTATCGTGCCTGTTGATGCATGGAGAGATGATTGGGACGAAAAAATGGACTCGGATGAAAATTTTCCGGGGGTGCGAAATTTCGCGCGCGCGCCTTTTACTCGTGTTTTTAGCCAAGAAGGTCAAAAAATGCGAAATTTTTAGCGCTGTCAAAAGATGCCAAAATTTCGACGCTTTCGTGCCTGTTGATGCATGGAGAGATGATTGGGACGAAAAAATAGACTCGGATGAAAATTTTCCGGGGGTGCGAAATTTCGCGCGCGCGCCTTTTACTCGTGTTTTCAGCCAAGAAGGTCAAAAAACGTGAAATTTTTGACGCTGTCAAAAGATGCCAAATTTTTCACGCTATCGTGCCTGTTGATGCATGGTGAGATGATTGGGACGAAAAAATGGACTCGGATGAAAATTTTCCGGTGGTGCGAAATTTCGCGCGCGCGCCTTTTACTCGTGTTTTCAGCCAAGAAGGTCAAAAAACGTGAAATTTTTGACGCTGTCAAAAGATGCCAAATTTTTGACGCTATCGTGCCTGTTGATGCATGGTGAGATGACTGGGACGAAAAAATGGACTCGGATGAAAATTTTCCGGGGGTGCGAAATTTCGCGCTCGCGCCTTTTACTCGTGTTTTCAGCCAAGAAGGTCAAAAAACGCGAAATTTTTGACGCTGTCAAAAGATGCCAAATTTTTGACGCTATCGTGCCTGTTGATGCATGGAGAGATGATTGGGACGAAAAAATGGACTCGGATGAAAATTTTCCGGGGGTGCGAAATTTCGCGCGCGCGCCTTTTACTCGTGTTTTTAGCCAAGAAGGTAAAAAAATGCGAAATTTTTGGCGCTGTCAAAAGATGCCAAAATTTCGACGCTTTCGTGCCTGTTGATGCATGGAGAGATGATTGGGACGAAAAAATAGACTCGGATGAAAATTTTCTGGGGGTGCGAAATTTCGCGCGCGCGCCTTTTACTCGTGTTTTCATGCAAGAAGGTCAAAAAACGTGAAATTTTTGACGCTGTCAAAAGATGCCAGATTTTTCACGCTATCGTGCCTATTGATGCATGGTGAGATGATTGGGACAAAAAAATGGACTCGGATGAAAATTTTCCGGGGGTGCGAAATTTCGCGCGCGCGCCTTTTACTCGTGTTTTTAGCCAAGAAGGTCAAAAAATGCGAAATTTTTGGCGCTATCAAAAGATGCCAAAATTTCGACGCTTTCGTGCCTGTTGATGCATGGTGAGATGACTGGGACGAAAAAATGGACTCGGATGAAAATTTTCCGGGGGTGCGAAATTTCGCGCGCGCGCCTTTTACTCGTATTTTCAGCCAAGAAGGTCAAAAAACGCGAAATTTTTGACGCTGTCAAAAGATGCCAAATTTTCGATGCTATCGTGCCTGTTGATGCATGGTGAGATGATTGGGACGAAAAAATGGACTCGGATGAAAATTTTCCGAGGGTGCGAAATTTCGCGCGTGCGCCTTTTACTCGTGTTTTCAGCCAAGAAGGTCAAAAAACGCGAAATTTTTGACGCTGTCAAAAGATGCCAAATTTTTGACGCTATCGTGCCTGTTGATGCATGGAGAGATGATTGGGACGAAAAAATGGACTCGGATGAAAATTTTCCGGGGGTGCGAAATTTCGCGCGCGCGCCTTTTACTCGTGTTTTTAGCCAAGAAGGTCAAAAAATGCGAAATTTTTAGCGCTGTCAAAAGATGCCAAAATTTCGACGCTTTCGTGCCTGTTGATGCATGGAGAGATGATTGGGACGAAAAAATAGACTCGGATGAAAATTTTCCGGGGGTGCGAAATTTCGCGCGCGCGCCTTTTACTCGTGTTTTCAGCCAAGAAGGTCAAAAAACGTGAAATTTTTGACGCTGTCAAAAGATGCCAAATTTTTCACGCTATCGTGCCTGTTGATGCATGGTGAGATGATTGGGACGAAAAAATGGACTCGGATGAAAATTTTCCGGGGGTGCGAAATTTCGCGCGCGCGCCTTTTACTCGTGTTTTCAGCCAAGAAGGTCAAAAAACGTGAAATTTTTGACGCTGTCAAAAGATGCCAGATTTTTCACGCTATCGTGCCTATTGATGCATGGTGAGATGATTGGGACAAAAAAATGGACTCGGATGAAAATTTTCCGGGGGTGCGAAATTTCGCGCGAGCGCCTTTTACTCGTGTTTTCAGCCAAGAAGGTCAAAAAATGCGAAATTTTTGGCGCTGTCAAAAGATGCCAAATTTTCGACGCTTTCGTGCCTGTTGATGCATGGAGAGATGATTGGGACGAAAAAATGGACTCGGATGAAAATTTTTCGGGGGTGCGAAATTTCGCGCGCGCGCCTTTTACTCGTGTTTTTAGCCAAGAAGGTAAAAAAATGCGAAATTTTTGGCGCTGTCAAAAGATGCCAAAATTTCGACGCTTTCGTGCCTGTTGATGCATGGAGAGATGATTGGGACGAAAAAATAGACTCGGATGAAAATTTTCCGGGGGTGCGAAATTTCGCGCGCGCGCCTTTTACTCGTGTTTTCATGCAAGAAGGTCAAAAAACGCGAAATTTTTGACGCTGTCAAAAGATGCCAAATTTTTGACGCTATCGTGCCTGTTGATGCATGGAGAGATGATTGGGACGAAAAAATGGACTCGGATGAAAATTTTCCGGGGGTGCGAAATTTCGCGCGTGCGCCTTTTACTCGTGTTTTCAGCCAAGAAGGTCAAAAAATGCGAAATTTTTGACGCTGTCAAAAGATGCCAGATTTTTCACGCTATCGTGCCTATTGATGCATGGTGAGATGATTGGGACAAAAAAATGGACTCGGATGAAAATTTTCCGGGGGTGCGAAATTTCGCGCGCGCCCCTTTTACTCGTGTTTTCAGCCAAGAAGGTCAAAAAATGCGAAAATTTTGGCGCTATCAAAAGATGCCAAATTTTCGATGCTTTCGTGCCTGTTGATGCATGGAGAGATGATTGGGACGAAAAAATGGACTCGGATGAAAATTTTCCGGGGGTGCGAAATTTCGTGCGCGCGCCTTTTACTCGTGTTTTCAGCCAAGAAGGTCAAAAAACGTGAAATTTTTTACGCTGTCAAAAGATGCCAAATTTTTCACGCTATCGTGCCTGTTGATGCATGGTGAGATGATTGGGACGAAAAAATGGACTCGGATGAAAATTTTCCGAGGGTGCGAAATTTCGCGCGTGCGCCTTTTACTCGTGTTTTCAGCCAAGAAGGTCAAAAAACGCGAAATTTTTGACGCTGTCAAAAGATGCCAAATTTTTGACGCTATCGTGCCTGTTGATGCATGGAGAGATGATTGGGACGAAAAAATGGACTCGGATGAAAATTTTCCGGGGGTGCGAAATTTCGCGCGCGCGCCTTTTACTCGTGTTTTTAGCCAAGAAGGTCAAAAAATGCGAAATTTTTAGCGCTGTCAAAAGATGCCAAAATTTCGACGCTTTCGTTCCTGTTGATGCATGGAGAGATGATTGGGACGAAAAAATAGACTCGGATGAAAATTTTCTCCGGGGGTGCGAAATTTCGCGCGCGCGCCTTTTACTCGTGTTTTCAGCCAAGAAGGTCAAAAAACGTGAAATTTTTGACGCTGTCAAAAGATGCCAAATTTTTCACGCTATCGTGCCTGTTGATGCATGGTGAGATGATTGGGACGAAAAAATGGACTCGGATGAAAATTTTCCGGGGGTGCGAAATTTCGCGCGCGCGCCTTTTACTCGTGTTTTCAGCCAAGAAGGTCAAAAAACGTGAAATTTTTGACGCTGTCAAAAGATGCCAGATTTTTCACGCTATCGTGCCTATTGATGCATGGTGAGATGATTGGGACAAAAAAATGGACTCGGATGAAAATTTTCCGGGGGTGCGAAATTTCGCGCGCGCGCCTTTTACTCGTGTTTTCAGCCAAGAAGGTCAAAAAATGCGAAATTTTTGGCGCTGTCAAAAGATGCCAAATTTTTGACGCTTTCGTGCCTGTTGATGCATGGAGAGATGCTTGGGACGAAAAAATGGACTCGGATGAAAATTTTCCGGGGGTGCGAAATTTCGCGCGCGCGCCTTTTACTCGTGTTTTCAGCCAAGAAGGTCAAAAAACGTGAAATTTTTGACGCTGTCAAAAGATGCCAAATTTTTGACGCTATCGTGCCTGTTGATGCATGGTGAGATGACTGGGACGAAAAAATGGACTCGGATGAAAATTTTCCGGGGGTGCGAAATTTCGCGCGCGCCCCTTTTACTCGTGTTTTCAGCCAAGAAGGTCAAAAAATGCGAAAATTTTGGCGCTATCAAAAGATGCCAAATTTTCGATGCTTTCGTGCCTGTTGATGCATGGAGAGATGATTGGGACGAAAAAATGGACTCGGATGAAAATTTTCCGGGGGTGCGAAATTTCGTGCGCGCGCCTTTTACTCGTGTTTTCAGCCAAGAAGGTCAAAAAATGTGAAATTTTTTACGCTGTCAAAAGATGCCAAATTTTTCACGCTATCGTGCCTGTTGATGCATGGTGAGATGATTGGGACGAAAAAATGGACTCGGATGAAAATTTTCCGAGGGTGCGAAATTTCGCGCGTGCGCCTTTTACTCGTGTTTTCAGCCAAGAAGGTCAAAAAACGCGAAATTTTTGACGCTGTCAAAAGATGCCAAATTTTTGACGCTATCGTGCCTGTTGATGCATGGAGAGATGATTGGGACGAAAAAATGGACTCGGATGAAAATTTTCCGGGGGTGCGAAATTTCGCGCGCGCGCCTTTTACTCGTGTTTTTAGCCAAGAAGGTCAAAAAATGCGAAATTTTTAGCGCTGTCAAAAGATGCCAAAATTTCGACGCTTTCGTGCCTGTTGATGCATGGAGAGATGATTGGGACGAAAAAATAGACTCGGATGAAAATTTTCCGGGGGTGCGAAATTTCGCGCGCGCGCCTTTTACTCGTGTTTTCAGCCAAGAAGGTCAAAAAACGTGAAATTTTTGACGCTGTCAAAAGATGCCAAATTTTTCACGCTATCGTGCCTGTTGATGCATGGTGAGATGATTGGGACGAAAAAATGGACTCGGATGAAAATTTTCCGGTGGTGCGAAATTTCGCGCGCGCGCCTTTTACTCGTGTTTTCAGCCAAGAAGGTCAAAAAACGTGAAATTTTTGACGCTGTCAAAAGATGCCAAATTTTTGACGCTATCGTGCCTGTTGATGCATGGTGAGATGACTGGGACGAAAAAATGGACTCGGATGAAAATTTTCCGGGGGTGCGAAATTTCGCGCTCGCGCCTTTTACTCGTGTTTTCAGCCAAGAAGGTCAAAAAACGCGAAATTTTTGACGCTGTCAAAAGATGCCAAATTTTTGACGCTATCGTGCCTGTTGATGCATGGAGAGATGATTGGGACGAAAAAATGGACTCGGATGAAAATTTTCCGGGGGTGCGAAATTTCGCGCGCGCGCCTTTTACTCGTGTTTTTAGCCAAGAAGGTAAAAAAATGCGAAATTTTTGGCGCTGTCAAAAGATGCCAAAATTTCGACGCTTTCGTGCCTGTTGATGCATGGAGAGATGATTGGGACGAAAAAATAGACTCGGATGAAAATTTTCTGGGGGTGCGAAATTTCGCGCGCGCGCCTTTTACTCGTGTTTTCATGCAAGAAGGTCAAAAAACGTGAAATTTTTGACGCTGTCAAAAGATGCCAGATTTTTCACGCTATCGTGCCTATTGATGCATGGTGAGATGATTGGGACAAAAAAATGGACTCGGATGAAAATTTTCCGGGGGTGCGAAATTTCGCGCGCGCGCCTTTTACTCGTGTTTTTAGCCAAGAAGGTCAAAAAATGCGAAATTTTTGGCGCTATCAAAAGATGCCAAAATTTCGACGCTTTCGTGCCTGTTGATGCATGGTGAGATGACTGGGACGAAAAAATGGACTCGGATGAAAATTTTCCGGGGGTGCGAAATTTCGCGCGCGCGCCTTTTACTCGTATTTTCAGCCAAGAAGGTCAAAAAACGCGAAATTTTTGACGCTGTCAAAAGATGCCAAATTTTCGATGCTATCGTGCCTGTTGATGCATGGTGAGATGATTGGGACGAAAAAATGGACTCGGATGAAAATTTTCCGGGGGTGCGAAATTTCGCGCGCGCGCCTTTTACTCGTGTTTTCAGCCAAGAAGGTCAAAAAACGTGAAATTTTTGACGCTATCAAAAGATGCCAAATTTTTCACGCTATCGTGCCTGTTGATGCATGGTGAGATGATTGGGACGAAAAAATGGACTCGGATGAAAATTTTCCAGGGGTGCGAAATTTCGCGCGCGCGCCTTTTACTCGTGTTTTTAGCCAAGAAGGTCAAAAAATGCGAAATTTTTAGCGCTGTCAAAAGATGCCAAAATTTCGACGCTTTCGTGCCTGTTGATGCATGGAGAGATGATTGGGACGAAAAAATAGACTCGGATGAAAATTTTCCGGGGGTGCGAAATTTCGCGCGCGCGCCTTTTACTCGTGTTTTCAGCCAAGAAGGTCAAAAAACGTGAAATTTTTGACGCTGTCAAAAGATGCCAAATTTTTCACGCTATCGTGCCTGTTGATGCATGGTGAGATGATTGGGACGAAAAAATGGACTCGGATGAAAATTTTCCGGGGGTGCGAAATTTCGCGCGCGCGCCTTTTACTCGTGTTTTCAGCCAAGAAGGTCAAAAAACGTGAAATTTTTGACGCTGTCAAAAGATGCCAGATTTTTCACGCTATCGTGCCTATTGATGCATGGTGAGATGATTGGGACAAAAAAATGGACTCGGATGAAAATTTTCCGGGGGTGCGAAATTTCGCGCTCGCGCCTTTTACTCGTGTTTTCAGCCAAGAAGGTCAAAAAACGCGAAATTTTTGACGCTGTCAAAAGATGCCAAATTTTTGACGCTATCGTGCCTGTTGATGCATGGAGAGATGATTGGGACGAAAAAATGGACTCGGATGAAAATTTTCCGGGGGTGCGAAATTTCGCGCGCGCGCCTTTTACTCGTGTTTTCAGCCAAGAAGGTCAAAAAACGTGAAATTTTTGACGCTATCAAAAGATGCCAAATTTTTCACGCTATCGTGCCTGTTGATGCATGGTGAGATGATTGGGACGAAAAAATGGACTCGGATGAAAATTTTCCAGGGGTGCGAAATTTCGCGCGCGCGCCTTTTACTCGTGTTTTTAGCCAAGAAGGTCAAAAAATGCGAAATTTTTAGCGCTGTCAAAAGATGCCAAAATTTCGACGCTTTCGTGCCTGTTGATGCATGGAGAGATGATTGGGACGAAAAAATAGACTCGGATGAAAATTTTCCGGGGGTGCGAAATTTCGCGCGCGCGCCTTTTACTCGTGTTTTCAGCCAAGAAGGTCAAAAAACGTGAAATTTTTGACGCTGTCAAAAGATGCCAAATTTTTCACGCTATCGTGCCTGTTGATGCATGGTGAGATGATTGGGACGAAAAAATGGACTCGGATGAAAATTTTCCGGGGGTGCGAAATTTCGCGCGCGCGCCTTTTACTCGTGTTTTCAGCCAAGAAGGTCAAAAAACGTGAAATTTTTGACGCTGTCAAAAGATGCCAGATTTTTCACGCTATCGTGCCTATTGATGCATGGTGAGATGATTGGGACAAAAAAATGGACTCGGATGAAAATTTTCCGGGGGTGCGAAATTTCGCGCTCGCGCCTTTTACTCGTGTTTTCAGCCAAGAAGGTCAAAAAACGCGAAATTTTTGACGCTGTCAAAAGATGCCAAATTTTTGACGCTATCGTGCCTGTTGATGCATGGAGAGATGATTGGGACGAAAAAATGGACTCGGATGAAAATTTTCCGGGGGTGCGAAATTTCGCGCGCGCGCGCCTTTTACTCGTGTTTTTAGCCAAGAAGGTCAAAAAATGCGAAATTTTTAGCGCTGTCAAAAGATGCCAAAATTTCGACGCTTTCGTGCCTGTTGATGCATGGAGAGATGATTGGGACGAAAAAATAGACTCGGATGAAAATTTTCCGGGGGTGCGAAATTTCGCGCGCGCGCCTTTTACTCGTGTTTTCAGCCAAGAAGGTCAAAAAACGTGAAATTTTTGACGCTGTCAAAAGATGCCAAATTTTTCACGCTATCGTGCCTGTTGATGCATGGTGAGATGATTGGGACGAAAAAATGGACTCGGATGAAAATTTTCCGGGGGTGCGAAATTTCGCGCGCGCGCCTTTTACTCGTGTTTTCAGCCAAGAAGGTCAAAAAACGTGAAATTTTTGACGCTGTCAAAAGATGCCAGATTTTTCACGCTATCGTGCCTATTGATGCATGGTGAGATGATTGGGACAAAAAAATGGACTCGGATGAAAATTTTCCGGGGGTGCGAAATTTCGCGCGCGCGCCTTTTACTCGTGTTTTCAGCCAAGAAGGTCAAAAAATGCGAAATTTTTGGCGCTGTCAAAAGATGCCAAATTTTTGACGCTTTCGTGCCTGTTGATGCATGGAGAGATGCTTGGGACGAAAAAATGGACTCGGATGAAAATTTTCCGGGGGTGCGAAATTTCGCGCGCGCGCCTTTTACTCGTGTTTTCAGCCAAGAAGGTCAAAAAATGTGAAATTTTTGACGCTGTCAAAAGATGCCAAATTTTTCACGCTATCGTGCCTGTTGATGCATGGTGAGATGATTGGGACGAAAAAATGGACTCGGATGAAAATTTTCCGGTGGTGCGAAATTTCGCGCGCGCGCCTTTTACTCGTGTTTTCAGCCAAGAAGGTCAAAAAACGTGAAATTTTTGACGCTGTCAAAAGATGCCAAATTTTTGACGCTATCGTGCCTGTTGATGCATGGTGAGATGACTGGGACGAAAAAATGGACTCGGATGAAAATTTTCCGGGGGTGCGAAATTTCGCGCTCGCGCCTTTTACTCGTGTTTTCAGCCAAGAAGGTCAAAAAACGCGAAATTTTTGACGCTGTCAAAAGATGCCAAATTTTTGACGCTATCGTGCCTGTTGATGCATGGAGAGATGATTGGGACGAAAAAATGGACTCGAATGAAAATTTTCCGGGGGTGCGAAATTTCGCGCGCGCGCCTTTTACTCGTGTTTTTAGCCAAGAAGGTAAAAAAATGCGAAATTTTTGGCGCTGTCAAAAGATGCCAAAATTTCGACGCTTTCGTGCCTGTTGATGAATGGAGAGATGATTGGGACGAAAAAATAGACTCGGATGAAAATTTTCCGGGGGTGCGAAATTTCGCGCGCGTGCCTTTTACTCGTGTTTTCATGCAAGAAGGTCAAAAAACGTGAAATTTTTGACGCTGTCAAAAGATGCCAGATTTTTCACGCTATCGTGCCTATTGATGCATGGTGAGATGATTGGGACAAAAAAATGGACTCGGATGAAAATTTTCCGGGGGTGCGAAATTTCGCGCGCGCGCCTTTTACTCGTGTTTTTAGCCAAGAAGGTCAAAAAATGCGAAATTTTTGGCGCTATCAAAAGATGCCAAAATTTCGACGCTTTCGTGCCTGTTGATGCATGGTGAGATGACTGGGACGAAAAAATGGACTCGGATGAAAATTTTCCGGGGGTGCGAAATTTCGCGCGTGCGCCTTTTACTCGTGTTTTCAGCCAAGAAGGTCAAAAAACGCGAAATTTTTGACGCTGTCAAAAGATGCCAAATTTTTGACGCTATCGTGCCTGTTGATGCATGGAGAGATGATTGGGACGAAAAAATGGACTCGGATGAAAATTTTCCGGGGGTGCGAAATTTCGCGCGCGCGCCTTTTACTCGTGTTTTTAGCCAAGAAGGTCAAAAAATGCGAAATTTTTAGCGCTGTCAAAAGATGCCAAAATTTCGACGCTTTCGTGCCTGTTGATGCATGGAGAGATGATTGGGACGAAAAAATAGACTCGGATGAAAATTTTCCGGGGGTGCGAAATTTCGCGCGCGCGCCTTTTACTCGTGTTTTCAGCCAAGAAGGTCAAAAAACGTGAAATTTTTGACGCTGTCAAAAGATGCCAAATTTTTCACGCTATCGTGCCTGTTGATGCATGGTGAGATGATTGGGACGAAAAAATGGACTCGGATGAAAATTTTCCGGGGGTGCGAAATTTCGCGCGCGCGCCTTTTACTCGTGTTTTTAGCCAAGAAGGTCAAAAAACGTGAAATTTTTGACGCTGTCAAAAGATGCCAGATTTTTCACGCTATCGTGCCTATTGATGCATGGTGAGATGATTGGGACAAAAAAATGGACTCGGATGAAAATTTTCCGGGGGTGCGAAATTTCGCGCGAGCGCCTTTTACTCGTGTTTTCAGCCAAGAAGGTCAAAAAATGCGAAATTTTTGGCGCTGTCAAAAGATGCCAAATTTTCGACGCTTTCGTGCCTGTTGATGCATGGAGAGATGATTGGGACGAAAAAATGGACTCGGATGAAAATTTTTCGGGGGTGCGAAATTTCGCGCGCGCGCCTTTTACTCGTGTTTTTAGCCAAGAAGGTAAAAAAATGCGAAATTTTTGGCGCTGTCAAAAGATGCCAAAATTTCGACGCTTTCGTGCCTGTTGATGCATGGAGAGATGATTGGGACGAAAAAATAGACTCGGATGAAAATTTTCCGGGGGTGCGAAATTTCGCGCGCTCGCCTTTTACTCGTGTTTTCATGCAAGAAGGTCAAAAAACGCGAAATTTTTGACGCTGTCAAAAGATGCCAAATTTTTGACGCTATCGTGCCTGTTGATGCATGGAGAGATGATTGGGACGAAAAAATGGACTCGGATGAAAATTTTCCGGGGGTGCGAAATTTCGCGCGTGCGCCTTTTACTCGTGTTTTCAGCCAAGAAGGTCAAAAAATGCGAAATTTTTGACGCTGTCAAAAGATGCCAGATTTTTCACGCTATCGTGCCTATTGATGCATGGTGAGATGATTGGGACAAAAAAATGGACTCGGATGAAAATTTTCCGGGGGTGCGAAATTTCGCGCGCGCCCCTTTTACTCGTGTTTTCAGCCAAGAAGGTCAAAAAATGCGAAATTTTTGGCGCTATCAAAAGATGCCAAATTTTCGATGCTTTCGTGCCTGTTGATGCATGGAGAGATGATTGGGACGAAAAAATGGACTCGGATGAAAATTTTCCGGGGGTGCGAAATTTCGTGCGCGCGCCTTTTACTCGTGTTTTCAGCCAAGAAGGTCAAAAAACGTGAAATTTTTTACGCTGTCAAAAGATGCCAAATTTTTCACGCTATCATGCCTGTTGATGCATGGTGAGATGATTGGGACGAAAAAATGGACTCGGATGAAAATTTTCCGAGGGTGCGAAATTTCGCGCGTGCGCCTTTTACTCGTGTTTTCAGCCAAGAAGGTCAAAAAACGCGAAATTTTTGACGCTGTCAAAAGATGCCAAATTTTTCACGCTATCGTGCCTGTTGATGCATGGAGAGATGATTGGGACGAAAAAATGGACTCGGATGAAAATTTTCCGGGGGTGCGAAATTTCGCGCGCGCGCCTTTTACTCGTGTTTTTAGCCAAGAAGGTCAAAAAATGCGAAATTTTTAGCGCTGTCAAAAGATGCCAAAATTTCGACGCTTTCGTGCCTGTTGATGCATGGAGAGATGATTGGGACGAAAAAATAGACTCGGATGAAAATTTTCCGGGGGTGCGAAATTTCGCGCGCGCGCCTTTTACTCGTGTTTTCAGCCAAGAAGGTCAAAAAACGTGAAATTTTTGACGCTGTCAAAAGATGCCAAATTTTTCACGCTATCGTGCCTGTTGATGCATGGTGAGATGATTGGGACGAAAAAATGGACTCGGATGAAAATTTTCCGGGGGTGCGAAATTTCGCGCGCGCGCCTTTTACTCGTGTTTTCAGCCAAGAAGGTCAAAAAACGTGAAATTTTTGACGCTGTCAAAAGATGCCAGATTTTTTACGCTATCGTGCCTATTGATGCATGGTGAGATGATTGGGACAAAAAAATGGACTCGGATGAAAATTTTCCGGGGGTGCGAAATTTCGCGCGCGCCCCTTTTACTCGTGTTTTCAGCCAAGAAGGTCAAAAAATGCGAAATTTTTGGCGCTATCAAAAGATGCCAAATTTTCGATGCTTTCGTGCCTGTTGATGCATGGAGAGATGATTGGGACGAAAAAATGGACTCGGATGAAAATTTTCCGGGGGTGCGAAATTTCGTGCGCGCGCCTTTTACTCGTGTTTTCAGCCAAGAAGGTCAAAAAACGTGAAATTTTTTACGCTGTCAAAAGATGCCAAATTTTTCACGCTATCGTGCCTGTTGATGCATGGTGAGATGATTGGGACGAAAAAATGGACTCGGATGAAAATTTTCCGAGGGTGCGAAATTTCGCGCGTGCGCCTTTTACTCGTGTTTTCAGCCAAGAAGGTAAAAAAACGCGAAATTTTTGACGCTGTCAAAAGATGCCAAATTTTTGACGCTATCGTGCCTGTTGATGCATGGAGAGATGATTGGGACGAAAAAATGGACTCGGATGAAAATTTTCCGGGGGTGCGAAATTTCGCGCGCGCGCCTTTTACTCGTGTTTTTTGCCAAGAAGGTCAAAAAATGCGAAATTTTTAGCGCTGTCAAAAGATGCCAAAATTTCGACGCTTTCGTGCCTGTTGATGCATGGAGAGATGATTGGGACGAAAAAATAGACTCGGATGAAAATTTTCCGGGGGTGCGAAATTTCGCGCGCGCGCCTTTTACTCGTGTTTTCAGCCAAGAAGGTCAAAAAACGTGAAATTTTTGACGCTGTCAAAAGATGCCAAATTTTTCACGCTATCGTGCCTGTTGATGCATGGTGAGATGATTGGGACGAAAAAATGGACTCGGATGAAAATTTTCCGGGGGTGCGAAATTTCGCGCGCGCGCCTTTTACTCGTGTTTTCAGCCAAGAAGGTCAAAAAACGTGAAATTTTTGACGCTGTCAAAAGATGCCAGATTTTTTACGCTATCGTGCCTATTGATGCATGGTGAGATGATTGGGACAAAAAAATGGACTCGGATGAAAATTTTCCGGGGGTGCGAAATTTCGCGCGCGCGCCTTTTACTCGTGTTTTCAGCCAAGAAGGTCAAAAAATGCGAAATTTTTGGCGCTGTCAAAAGATGCCAAATTTTTGACGCTTTCGTGCCTGTTGATGCATGGAGAGATGCTTGGGACGAAAAAATGGACTCGGATGAAAATTTTCCGGGGGTGCGAAATTTCGCGCGCGCGCCTTTTACTCGTGTTTTCAGCCAAGAAGGTCAAAAAATGTGAAATTTTTGACGCCGTCAAAAGATGCCAAATTTTTCACGCTATCGTGCCTGTTGATGCATGGTGAGATGATTGGGACGAAAAAATGGACTCGGATGAAAATTTTCCGGTGGTGCGAAATTTCGCGCGCGCGCCTTTTACTCGTGTTTTCAGCCAAGAAGGTCAAAAAACGTGAAATTTTTTACGCTGTCAAAAGATGCCAAATTTTTGACGCTATCGTGCCTGTTGATGCATGGTGAGATGACTGGGACGAAAAAATGGACTCGGATGAAAATTTTCCGGGGGTGCGAAATTTCGCGCTCGCGCCTTTTACTCGTGTTTTCAGCCAAGAAGGTCAAAAAACGCGAAATTTTTGACGCTGTCAAAAGATGCCAAATTTTTGACGCTATCGTGCCTGTTGATGCATGGAGAGATGATTGGGACGAAAAAATGGACTCGGATGAAAATTTTCCGGGGGTGCGAAATTTCGCGCGCGCGCCGTTTACTCGTGTTTTTAGCCAAGAAGGTAAAAAAATGCGAAATTTTTGGCGCTGTCAAAAGATGCCAAAATTTCGACGCTTTCGTGCCTGTTGATGCATGGAGAGATGATTGGGACGAAAAAATAGACTCGGATGAAAATTTTCCGGGGGTGCGAAATTTCGCGCGCTCGCCTTTTACTCGTGTTTTCATGCAAGAAGGTCAAAAAACGCGAAATTTTTGACGCTGTCAAAAGATGCCAAATTTTTGACGCTATCGTGCCTGTTGATGCATGGAGAGATGATTGGGACGAAAAAATGGACTCGGATGAAAATTTTCCGGGGGTGCGAAATTTCGCGCGTGCGCCTTTTACTCGTGTTTTCAGCCAAGAAGGTCAAAAAATGCGAAATTTTTGACGCTGTCAAAAGATGCCAGATTTTTCACGCTATCGTGCCTATTGATGCATGGTGAGATGATTGGGACAAAAAAATGGACTCGGATGAAAATTTTCCGGGGGTGCGAAATTTCGCGCGCGCCCCTTTTACTCGTGTTTTCAGCCAAGAAGGTCAAAAAATGCGAAATTTTTGGCGCTATCAAAAGATGCCAAATTTTCGATGCTTTCGTGCCTGTTGATGCATGGAGAGATGATTGGGACGAAAAAATGGACTCGGATGAAAATTTTCCGGGGGTGCGAAATTTCGTGCGCGCGCCTTTTACTCGTGTTTTCAGCCAAGAAGGTCAAAAAACGTGAAATTTTTTACGCTGTCAAAAGATGCCAAATTTTTCACGCTATCATGCCTGTTGATGCATGGTGAGATGATTGGGACGAAAAAATGGACTCGGATGAAAATTTTCCGAGGGTGCGAAATTTCGCGCGTGCGCCTTTTACTCGTGTTTTCAGCCAAGAAGGTCAAAAAACGCGAAATTTTTGACGCTGTCAAAAGATGCCAAATTTTTCACGCTATCGTGCCTGTTGATGCATGGAGAGATGATTGGGACGAAAAAATGGACTCGGATGAAAATTTTCCGGGGGTGCGAAATTTCGCGCGCGCGCCTTTTACTCGTGTTTTTAGCCAAGAAGGTCAAAAAATGCGAAATTTTTAGCGCTGTCAAAAGATGCCAAAATTTCGACGCTTTCGTGCCTGTTGATGCATGGAGAGATGATTGGGACGAAAAAATAGACTCGGATGAAAATTTTCCGGGGGTGCGAAATTTCGCGCGCGCGCCTTTTACTCGTGTTTTCAGCCAAGAAGGTCAAAAAACGTGAAATTTTTGACGCTGTCAAAAGATGCCAAATTTTTCACGCTATCGTGCCTGTTGATGCATGGTGAGATGATTGGGACGAAAAAATGGACTCGGATGAAAATTTTCCGGGGGTGCGAAATTTCGCGCGCGCGCCTTTTACTCGTGTTTTCAGCCAAGAAGGTCAAAAAACGTGAAATTTTTGACGCTGTCAAAAGATGCCAGATTTTTTACGCTATCGTGCCTATTGATGCATGGTGAGATGATTGGGACAAAAAAATGGACTCGGATGAAAATTTTCCGGGGGTGCGAAATTTCGCGCGCGCCCCTTTTACTCGTGTTTTCAGCCAAGAAGGTCAAAAAATGCGAAATTTTTGGCGCTATCAAAAGATGCCAAATTTTCGATGCTTTCGTGCCTGTTGATGCATGGAGAGATGATTGGGACGAAAAAATGGACTCGGATGAAAATTTTCCGGGGGTGCGAAATTTCGTGCGCGCGCCTTTTACTCGTGTTTTCAGCCAAGAAGGTCAAAAAACGTGAAATTTTTTACGCTGTCAAAAGATGCCAAATTTTTCACGCTATCGTGCCTGTTGATGCATGGTGAGATGATTGGGACGAAAAAATGGACTCGGATGAAAATTTTCCGAGGGTGCGAAATTTCGCGCGTGCGCCTTTTACTCGTGTTTTCAGCCAAGAAGGTCAAAAAACGCGAAATTTTTGACGCTGTCAAAAGATGCCAAATTTTTGACGCTATCGTGCCTGTTGATGCATGGAGAGATGATTGGGACGAAAAAATGGACTCGGATGAAAATTTTCCGGGGGTGCGAAATTTCGCGCGCGCGCCTTTTACTCGTGTTTTTTGCCAAGAAGGTCAAAAAATGCGAAATTTTTAGCGCTGTCAAAAGATGCCAAAATTTCGACGCTTTCGTGCCTGTTGATGCATGGAGAGATGATTGGACGAAAAAATAGACTCGGATGAAAATTTTCCGGGGGTGCGAAATTTCGCGCGCGCGCCTTTTACTCGTGTTTTCAGCCAAGAAGGTCAAAAAACGTGAAATTTTTGACGCTGTCAAAAGATGCCAAATTTTTCACGCTATCGTGCCTGTTGATGCATGGTGAGATGATTGGGACGAAAAAATGGACTCGGATGAAAATTTTCCGGGGGTGCGAAATTTCGCGCGCGCGCCTTTTACTCGTGTTTTCAGCCAAGAAGGTCAAAAAACGTGAAATTTTTGACGCTGTCAAAAGATGCCAGATTTTTTACGCTATCGTGCCTATTGATGCATGGTGAGATGATTGGGACAAAAAAATGGACTCGGATGAAAATTTTCCGGGGGTGCGAAATTTCGCAGCGCGCGCCTTTTACTCGTGTTTTCAGCCAAGAAGGTCAAAAAATGCGAAATTTTTGGCGCTGTCAAAAGATGCCAAATTTTTGACGCTTTCGTGCCTGTTGATGCATGGAGAGATGCTTGGGACGAAAAAATGGACTCGGATGAAAATTTTCCGGGGGTGCGAAATTTCGCGCGCGCGCCTTTTACTCGTGTTTTCAGCCAAGAAGGTCAAAAAATGTGAAATTTTTGACGCCGTCAAAAGATGCCAAATTTTTCACGCTATCGTGCCTGTTGATGCATGGTGAGATGATTGGGACGAAAAAATGGACTCGGATGAAAATTTTCCGGTGGTGCGAAATTTCGCGCGCGCGCCTTTTACTCGTGTTTTCAGCCAAGAAGGTCAAAAAACGTGAAATTTTTTACGCTGTCAAAAGATGCCAAATTTTTGACGCTATCGTGCCTGTTGATGCATGGTGAGATGACTGGGACGAAAAAATGGACTCGGATGAAAATTTTCCGGGGGTGCGAAATTTCGCGCTCGCGCCTTTTACTCGTGTTTTCAGCCAAGAAGGTCAAAAAACGCGAAATTTTTGACGCTGTCAAAAGATGCCAAATTTTTGACGCTATCGTGCCTGTTGATGCATGGAGAGATGATTGGGACGAAAAAATGGACTCGGATGAAAATTTTCCGGGGGTGCGAAATTTCGCGCGCGCGCCGTTTACTCGTGTTTTTAGCCAAGAAGGTAAAAAAATGCGAAATTTTTGGCGCTGTCAAAAGATGCCAAAATTTCGACGCTTTCGTGCCTGTTGATGCATGGAGAGATGATTGGGACGAAAAAATAGACTCGGATGAAAATTTTCCGGGGGTGCGAAATTTCGCGCGCGCGCCTTTTACTCGTGTTTTCATGCAAGAAGGTCAAAAAACGTGAAATTTTTGACGCTGTCAAAAGATGCCAGATTTTTCACGCTATCGTGCCTATTGATGCATGGTGAGATGATTGGGACAAAAAAATGGACTCGGATGAAAATTTTCCGGGGGTGCGAAATTTCGCGCGCGCGCCTTTTACTCGTGTTTTTAGCCAAGAAGGTCAAAAAATGCGAAATTTTTGGCGCTATCAAAAGATGCCAAAATTTCGACGCTTTCGTGCCTGTTGATGCATGGTGAGATGACTGGGACGAAAAAATGGACTCGGATGAAAATTTTCCGGGGGTGCGAAATTTCGCGCGCGCGCCTTTTACTCGTATTTTCAGCCAAGAAGGTCAAAAAACGCGAAATTTTTGACGCTGTCAAAAGATGCCAAATTTTCGACGCTATCGTGCCTGTTGATGCATGGTGAGATGATTGGGACGAAAAAATGGACTCGGATGAAAATTTTCCGGGGGTGCAAAATTTCGCGCGCGCGTCTTTTACTCGTGTTTTCAGCCAAGAAGGTCAAAAAACGTGAAATTTTTGACGCTGTCAAAAGATGCCAGATTTTTTACGCTATCGTGCCTATTGATGCATGGTGAGATGATTGGGACAAAAAAATGGACTCGGATGAAAATTTTCCGGGGGTGCGAAATTTCGCGCGCGCCCCTTTTACTCGTGTTTTCAGCCAAGAAGGTCAAAAAATGCGAAATTTTTGGCGCTATCAAAAGATGCCAAATTTTCGATGCTTTCGTGCCTGTTGATGCATGGAGAGATGATTGGGACGAAAAAATGGACTCGGATGAAAATTTTCCGGGGGTGCGAAATTTCGTGCGCGCGCCTTTTACTCGTGTTTTCAGCCAAGAAGGTCAAAAAACGTGAAATTTTTTACGCTGTCAAAAGATGCCAAATTTTTCACGCTATCGTGCCTGTTGATGCATGGTGAGATGATTGGGACGAAAAAATGGACTCGGATGAAAATTTTCCGAGGGTGCGAAATTTCGCGCGTGCGCCTTTTACTCGTGTTTTCAGCCAAGAAGGTCAAAAAACGCGAAATTTTTGACGCTGTCAAAAGATGCCAAATTTTTGACGCTATCGTGCCTGTTGATGCATGGAGAGATGATTGGGACGAAAAAATGGACTCGGATGAAAATTTTCCGGGGGTGCGAAATTTCGCGCGCGCGCCTTTTACTCGTGTTTTTTGCCAAGAAGGTCAAAAAATGCGAAATTTTTAGCGCTGTCAAAAGATGCCAAAATTTCGACGCTTTCGTGCCTGTTGATGCATGGAGAGATGATTGGGACGAAAAAATAGACTCGGATGAAAATTTTCCGGGGGTGCGAAATTTCGCGCGCGCGCCTTTTACTCGTGTTTTCAGCCAAGAAGGTCAAAAAACGTGAAATTTTTGACGCTGTCAAAAGATGCCAAATTTTTCACGCTATCGTGCCTGTTGATGCATGGTGAGATGATTGGGACGAAAAAATGGACTCGGATGAAAATTTTCCGGGGGTGCGAAATTTCGCGCGCGCGCCTTTTACTCGTGTTTTCAGCCAAGAAGGTCAAAAAACGTGAAATTTTTGACGCTGTCAAAAGATGCCAGATTTTTTACGCTATCGTGCCTATTGATGCATGGTGAGATGATTGGGACAAAAAAATGGACTCGGATGAAAATTTTCCGGGGGTGCGAAATTTCGCGCGCGCGCCTTTTACTCGTGTTTTCAGCCAAGAAGGTCAAAAAATGCGAAATTTTTGGCGCTGTCAAAAGATGCCAAATTTTTGACGCTTTCGTGCCTGTTGATGCATGGAGAGATGCTTGGGACGAAAAAATGGACTCGGATGAAAATTTTCCGGGGGTGCGAAATTTCGCGCGCGCGCCTTTTACTCGTGTTTTCAGCCAAGAAGGTCAAAAAATGTGAAATTTTTGACGCTGTCAAAAGATGCCAAATTTTTCACGCTATCGTGCCTGTTGATGCATGGTGAGATGATTGGGACGAAAAAATGGACTCGGATGAAAATTTTCCGGTGGTGCGAAATTTCGCGCGCGCGCCTTTTACTCGTGTTTTCAGCCAAGAAGGTCAAAAAACGTGAAATTTTTTACGCTGTCAAAAGATGCCAAATTTTTGACGCTATCGTGCCTGTTGATGCATGGTGAGATGACTGGGACGAAAAAATGGACTCGGATGAAAATTTTCCGGGGGTGCGAAATTTCGCGCTCGCGCCTTTTACTCGTGTTTTCAGCCAAGAAGGTCAAAAAACGCGAAATTTTTGACGCTGTCAAAAGATGCCAAATTTTTGACGCTATCGTGCCTGTTGATGCATGGAGAGATGATTGGGACGAAAAAATGGACTCGGATGAAAATTTTCCGGGGGTGCGAAATTTCGCGCGCGCGCGCCTTTTACTCGTGTTTTCATGCAAGAAGGTCAAAAAACGTGAAATTTTTGACGCTGTCAAAAGATGCCAGATTTTTCACGCTATCGTGCCTATTGATGCATGGTGAGATGATTGGGACAAAAAAATGGACTCGGATGAAAATTTTCCGGGGGTGCGAAATTTCGCGCGCGCGCCTTTTACTCGTGTTTTTAGCCAAGAAGGTCAAAAAATGCGAAATTTTTGGCGCTATCAAAAGATGCCAAAATTTCGACGCTTTCGTGCCTGTTGATGCATGGTGAGATGACTGGGACGAAAAAATGGACTCGGATGAAAATTTTCCGGGGGTGCGAAATTTCGCGCGCGCGCGCCTTTTACTCGTATTTTCAGCCAAGAAGGTCAAAAAACGCGAAATTTTTGACGCTGTCAAAAGATGCCAAATTTTCGACGCTATCGTGCCTGTTGATGCATGGTGAGATGATTGGGACGAAAAAATGGACTCGGATGAAAATTTTCCGGGGGTGCGAAATTTCGTGCGCGCGCCTTTTACTCGTGTTTTCAGCCAAGAAGGTCAAAAAACGTGAAATTTTTGACGCTATCAAAAGATGCCAAATTTTTCACGCTATCGTGCCTGTTGATGCATGGTGAGATGATTGGGACGAAAAAATGGACTCGGATGAAAATTTTCCAGGGGTGCGAAATTTCGCGCGCGCGCCTTTTACTCGTGTTTTTAGCCAAGAAGGTCAAAAAATGCGAAATTTTTGGCGCTATCAAAAGATGCCAAAATTTCGACGCTTTCGTGCCTGTTGATGCATGGTGACATGACTGGGACGAAAAAATGGACTCGGATGAAAATTTTCCGGGGGTGCGAAATTTCGCGCGCGCGCCTTTTACTCGTATTTTCAGCCAAGAAGGTCAAAAAATGCGAAATTTTTGACGCTGTCAAAAGATGCCAAATTTTTGACGCTATCGTGCCTGTTGATGCATGGAGAGATGATTGGGACGAAAAAATGGACTCGGATGAAAATTTTCCGGGGGTGCAAAATTTCGCGCGCGCGCCTTTTACTCGTGTTTTAAGCCAAGAGGGTCAAAAAACGTGAAATTTTTGACGCTGTCAAAAGATGCCAGATTTTTCACGCTATCGTGCCTATTGATGCATGGTGAGATGATTGGGACAAAAAAATGGACTCGGATGAAAATTTTCCGGGGGTGCGAAATTTCGCGCGCGCCCCTTTTACCCGTGTTTTCAGCCAAGAAGGTCAAAAAATGCGAAATTTTTGGCGCTATCAAAAGATGCCAAATTTTCGATGCTTTCGTGCCTGTTGATGCATGGAGAGATGATTGGGACGAAAAAATGGACTCGGATGAAAATTTTCCGGGGGTGCGAAATTTCGTGCGCGCGCCTTTTACTCGTGTTTTCAGCCAAGAAGGTCAAAAAACGTGAAATTTTTGACGCTGTCAAAAGATGCCAAATTTTTCACGCTATCGTGCCTGTTGATGCATGTGAGATGATTGGGACGAAAAAATGGACTCGGATGAAAATTTTCCGAGGGTGCGAAATTTCGCGCGTGCGCCTTTTACTCGTGTTTTCAGCCAAGAAGGTCAAAAAACGCGAAATTTTTGACGCTGTCAAAAGATGCCAAATTTTTGACGCTATCGTGCCTGTTGATGCATGGAGAGATGATTGGGACGAAAAAATGGACTCGGATGAAAATTTTCCGGGGGTGCGAAATTTCGCGCGCGCGCCTTTTACTCGTGTTTTTAGCCAAGAAGGTAAAAAAATGCGAAATTTTTGGCGCTGTCAAAAGATGCCAAAATTTCGACGCTTTCGTGCCTGTTGATGCATGGAGAGATGATTGGGACGAAAAAATAGACTCGGATGAAAATTTTCCGGGGGTGCGAAATTTCGCGCGCGCGCCTTTTACTCGTGTTTTCATGCAAGAAGGTCAAAAAACGTGAAATTTTTGACGCTGTCAAAAGATGCCAGATTTTTCACGCTATCGTGCCTATTGATGCATGGTGAGATGATTGGGACAAAAAAATGGACTCGGATGAAAATTTTCCGGGGGTGCGAAATTTCGCGCGCGCGCCTTTTACTCGTGTTTTCAGCCAAGAAGGTCAAAAAACGTGAACTTTTTGACGCTGTCAAAAGATGCCAAATTTTTCACGCTATCGTGCCTGTTGATGCATGGTGAGATGATTGGGACGAAAAAATGGACTCGGATGAAAATTTTCCGGGGGTGCGAAATTTCGCGCGCGCGCCTTTTACTCGTGTTTTCAGCCAAAAAGGTCAAAAAACGTGAAATTTTTGACGCTGTCAAAAGATGCCAGATTTTTCACGCTATCGTGCCTATTGATGCATGGTGAGATGATTGGGACAAAAAAATGGACTCGGATGAAAATTTTCCGGGGGTGCGAAATTTCGCGCGCGCGCCTTTTACTCGTGTTTTCAGCCAAGAAGGTCAAAAAATGCGAAATTTTTGGCGCTGTCAAAAGATGCCAAATTTTTGACGCTTTCGTGCCTTTTGATGCATGGAGAGATGCTTGGGACGAAAAAATGGACTCGGATGAAAATTTTCCGGGGGTGCGAAATTTCGCGCGCGCGCCTTTTACTCGTGTTTTCAGCCAAGAAGGTCAAAAAACGTGAAATTTTTGACGCTGTCAAAAGATGCCAGATTTTTCACGCTATCGTGCCTGTTGATGCATGGTGAGATGATTGGGACAAAAAAATGGACTCGGATGAAAATTTTCCGGTGGTGCGAAATTTCGCGCGCGCGCCTTGTACTCGTGTTTTCAGCCAAGAAGGTCAAAAAACGTGAAATTTTTGACGCTGTCAAAAGATGCCAAATTTTTGACGCTATCGTGCCTGTTGATGCATGGTGAGATGACTGGGACGAAAAAATGGACTCGGATGAAAATTTTCCGGGGATGCGAAATTTCGCGCTCGCGCCTTTTACTCGTGTTTTCAGCCAAGAAGGTAAAAAAACGCGAAATTTTTGACGCTGTCAAAAGATGCCAAATTTTTGACGCTATCGTGCCTGTTGATGCATGGAGAGATGATTGGGACGAAAAAATGGACTCGGATGAAAATTTTCCGGGGGTGCGAAATTTCGCGCGCGCGCCTTTTACTCGTGTTTTTAGCCAAGAAGGTAAAAAAATGCGAAATTTTTGGCGCTGTCAAAAGATGCCAAAATTTCGACGCTTTCGTGCCTGTTGATGCATGGAGAGATGATTGGGACGAAAAAATAGACTCGGATGAAAATTTTCCGGGGGTGCGAAATTTCGCGCGCGCGCCTTTTACTCGTTTTTTCATGCAAGAAGGTCAAAAAACGTGAAATTTTTGACGCTGTCAAAAGATGCCAGATTTTTCACGCTATCGTGCCTATTGATGCATGGTGAGATGATTGGGACAAAAAAATGGACTCGGATGAAAATTTTCCGGGGGTGCGAAATTTCGCGCGCGCGCCTTTTACTCGTGTTTTCAGCCAAGAAGGTCAAAAAATGCGAAATTTTTGACGCTGTCAAAAGATGCCAGATTTTTCACGCTATCGTGCCTATTGATGCATGGTGAGATGATTGGGACAAAAAAATGGACTCGGATGAAAATTTTCCGGGGGTGCGAAATTTCGCGCGCGCGCCTTTTACCCGTGTTTTCAGCCAAGAAGGTCAAAAAATGCGAAATTTTTGGCGCTATCAAAAGATGCCAAATTTTCGACGCTTTCGTGCCTGTTGATGCATGGAGAGATGATTGGGACAAAAAAATGGACTCGGATGAAAATTTTCCGGGGGTGCGAAATTTCGTGCGCGCGCCTTTTACTCGTGTTTTCAGCCAAGAAGGTCAAAAAACGTGAAATTTTTGACGCTGTCAAAAGATGCCAAATTTTCGACGCTTTCGTGCCTGTTGATGCATGGTGAGATGACTGGGACGAAAAAATGGACTCGGATGAAAATTTTCCGGGGGTGCGAAATTTCGCGCGCGCGCCTTTTACTCGTATTTTCAGCCAAGAAGGTCAAAAAACGCGAAATTTTTGACCCTGTCAAAAGATGCCAAATTTTTGACGCTATCGTGCCTGTTGATGCATGGAGAGATGATTGGGACGAAAAAATGGACTCGGATGAAAATTTTCCGGGGGTGCAAGATTTCGCGCGCGCGCCTTTTACTCGTGTTTTCAGCCAAGAGGGTCAAAAAACGTGAAATTTTTGACGCTGTCAAAAGATGCCAAATTTTCGACGCTATCGTGCCTGTTGATGCATGGTGAGATGATTGGGACGAAAAAATGGACTCGGATGAAAATTTTCCGGGGGTGCGAAATTTCGCGCGCGCGCCTTTTACTCGTGTTTTCAGCCAAGAAGGTCAAAAAATGCGAAATTTTTGACGCTGTCAAAAGATGCCAGATTTTTCACGCTATCGTGCCTATTGATGCATGGTGAGATGATTGGGACAAAAAAATGGACTCGGATGAAAATTTTCCGGGGGTGCGAAATTTCGCGCGCGCCCCTTTTACCCGTGTTTTCAGCCAAGAAGGTCAAAAAATGCGAAATTTTTGGCGCTATCAAAAGATGCCAAATTTTCGATGCTTTCGTGCCTGTTGATGCATGGAGAGATGATTGGGACGAAAAAATGGACTCGGATGAAAATTTTCCAGGGGTGCGAAATTTCGCGCGCGCGCCTTTTACTCGTGTTTTCATGCAAGAAGGTCAAAAAACGTGAAATTTTTGACGCTGTCAAAAGATGCCAGATTTTTCACGCTATCGTGCCTATTGATGCATGGTGAGATGATTGGGACAAAAAAATGGACTCGGATGAAAATTTTCCGGGGGTGCGAAATTTCGCGCGCGCCCCTTTTACCCGTGTTTTCAGCCAAGAAGGTCAAAAAATGCGAAATTTTTGGCGCTATCAAAAGATGCCAAATTTTCGATGCTTTCGTGCCTGTTGATGCATGGAGAGATGATTGGGACGAAAAAATGGACTCGGATGAAAATTTTCCGGGGGTGCGAAATTTCGTGCGCGCGCCTTTTACTCGTGTTTTCAGCCAAGAAGGTCAAAAAACGTGAAATTTTTGACGCTGTCAAAAGATGCCAAATTTTTCACGCTATCGTGCCTGTTGATGCATGTGAGATGATTGGGACGAAAAAATGGACTCGGATGAAAATTTTCCGAGGGTGCGAAATTTCGCGCGTGCGCCTTTTACTCGTGTTTTCAGCCAAGAAGGTCAAAAAACGCGAAATTTTTGACGCTGTCAAAAGATGCCAAATTTTTGACGCTATCGTGCCTGTTGATGCATGGAGAGATGATTGGGACGAAAAAATGGACTCGGATGAAAATTTTCCGGGGGTGCGAAATTTCGCGCGCGCGCCTTTTACTCGTGTTTTTAGCCAAGAAGGTAAAAAAATGCGAAATTTTTGGCGCTGTCAAAAGATGCCAAAATTTCGACGCTTTCGTGCCTGTTGATGCATGGAGAGATGATTGGGACGAAAAAATAGACTCGGATGAAAATTTTCCGGGGGTGCGAAATTTCGCGCGCGCGCGCCTTTTACTCGTGTTTTCATGCAAGAAGGTCAAAAAACGTGAAATTTTTGACGCTGTCAAAAGATGCCAGATTTTTCACGCTATCGTGCCTATTGATGCATGGTGAGATGATTGGGACAAAAAAATGGACTCGGATGAAAATTTTCCGGGGGTGCGAAATTTCGCGCGCGCGCCTTTTACTCGTGTTTTCAGCCAAGAAGGTCAAAAAACGTGAACTTTTTGACGCTGTCAAAAGATGCCAAATTTTTCACGCTATCGTGCCTGTTGATGCATGGTGAGATGATTGGGACGAAAAAATGGACTCGGATGAAAATTTTCCGGGGGTGCGAAATTTCGCGCGCGCGCCTTTTACTCGTGTTTTCAGCCAAAAAGGTCAAAAAACGTGAAATTTTTGACGCTGTCAAAAGATGCCAGATTTTTCACGCTATCGTGCCTATTGATGCATGGTGAGATGATTGGGACAAAAAAATGGACTCGGATGAAAATTTTCCGGGGGTGCGAAATTTCGCTGCGCGCGCCTTTTACTCGTGTTTTCAGCCAAGAAGGTCAAAAAATGCGAAATTTTTGGCGCTGTCAAAAGATGCCAAATTTTTGACGCTTTCGTGCCTTTTGATGCATGGAGAGATGCTTGGGACGAAAAAATGGACTCGGATGAAAATTTTCCGGGGGTGCGAAATTTCGCGCGCGCGCCTTTTACTCGTGTTTTCAGCCAAGAAGGTCAAAAAACGTGAAATTTTTGACGCTGTCAAAAGATGCCAGATTTTTCACGCTATCGTGCCTGTTGATGCATGGTGAGATGATTGGGACAAAAAAATGGACTCGGATGAAAATTTTCCGGTGGTGCGAAATTTCGCGCGCGCGCCTTGTACTCGTGTTTTCAGCCAAGAAGGTCAAAAAACGTGAAATTTTTGACGCTGTCAAAAGATGCCAAATTTTTGACGCTATCGTGCCTGTTGATGCATGGTGAGATGACTGGGACGAAAAAATGGACTCGGATGAAAATTTTCCGGGGATGCGAAATTTCGCGCTCGCGCCTTTTACTCGTGTTTTCAGCCAAGAAGGTAAAAAAACGCGAAATTTTTGACGCTGTCAAAAGATGCCAAATTTTTGACGCTATCGTGCCTGTTGATGCATGGAGAGATGATTGGGACGAAAAAATGGACTCGGATGAAAATTTTCCGGGGGTGCGAAATTTCGCGCGCGCGCCTTTTACTCGTGTTTTTAGCCAAGAAGGTAAAAAAATGCGAAATTTTTGGCGCTGTCAAAAGATGCCAAAATTTCGACGCTTTCGTGCCTGTTGATGCATGGAGAGATGATTGGGACGAAAAAATAGACTCGGATGAAAATTTTCCGGGGGTGCGAAATTTCGCGCGCGCGCCTTTTACTCGTGTTTTCATGCAAGAAGGTCAAAAAACGTGAAATTTTTGACGCTGTCAAAAGATGCCAGATTTTTCACGCTATCGTGCCTATTGATGCATGGTGAGATGATTGGGACAAAAAAATGGACTCGGATGAAAATTTTCCGGGGGTGCGAAATTTCGCGCGCGCGCCTTTTACTCGTGTTTTCAGCCAAGAAGGTCAAAAAATGCGAAATTTTTGACGCTGTCAAAAGATGCCAGATTTTTCACGCTATCGTGCCTATTGATGCATGGTGAGATGATTGGGACAAAAAAATGGACTCGGATGAAAATTTTCCGGGGGTGCGAAATTTCGCGCGCGCGCCTTTTACCCGTGTTTTCAGCCAAGAAGGTCAAAAAATGCGAAATTTTTGGCGCTATCAAAAGATGCCAAATTTTCGACGCTTTCGTGCCTGTTGATGCATGGAGAGATGATTGGGACAAAAAAATGGACTCGGATGAAAATTTTCCGGGGGTGCGAAATTTCGTGCGCGCGCCTTTTACTCGTGTTTTCAGCCAAGAAGGTCAAAAAACGTGAAATTTTTGACGCTGTCAAAAGATGCCAAATTTTCGACGCTTTCGTGCCTGTTGATGCATGGTGAGATGACTGGGACGAAAAAATGGACTCGGATGAAAATTTTCCGGGGGTGCGAAATTTCGCGCGCGCGCCTTTTACTCGTATTTTCAGCCAAGAAGGTCAAAAAACGCGAAATTTTTGACCCTGTCAAAAGATGCCAAATTTTTGACGCTATCGTGCCTGTTGATGCATGGAGAGATGATTGGGACGAAAAAATGGACTCGGATGAAAATTTTCCGGGGGTGCAAGATTTCGCGCGCGCGCCTTTTACTCGTGTTTTCAGCCAAGAGGGTCAAAAAACGTGAAATTTTTGACGCTGTCAAAAGATGCCAAATTTTCGACGCTATCGTGCCTGTTGATGCATGGTGAGATGATTGGGACGAAAAAATGGACTCGGATGAAAATTTTCCGGGGGTGCGAAATTTCGCGCGCGCGCCTTTTACTCGTGTTTTCAGCCAAGAAGGTCAAAAAATGCGAAATTTTTGACGCTGTCAAAAGATGCCAGATTTTTCACGCTATCGTGCCTATTGATGCATGGTGAGATGATTGGGACAAAAAAATGGACTCGGATGAAAATTTTCCGGGGGTGCGAAATTTCGCGCGCGCCCCTTTTACCCGTGTTTTCAGCCAAGAAGGTCAAAAAATGCGAAATTTTTGGCGCTATCAAAAGATGCCAAATTTTCGATGCTTTCGTGCCTGTTGATGCATGGAGAGATGATTGGGACGAAAAAATGGACTCGGATGAAAATTTTCCGGGGGTGCGAAATTTCGTGCGCGCGCCTTTTACTCGTGTTTTCAGCCAAGAAGGTCAAAAAACGTGAAATTTTTGACGCTGTCAAAAGATGCCAAATTTTTCACGCTATCGTGCCTGTTGATGCATGTGAGATGATTGGGACGAAAAAATGGACTCGGATGAAAATTTTCCGAGGGTGCGAAATTTCGCGCGTGCGCCTTTTACTCGTGTTTTCAGCCAAGAAGGTCAAAAAACGCGAAATTTTTGACGCTGTCAAAAGATGCCAAATTTTTGACGCTATCGTGCCTGTTGATGCATGGAGAGATGATTGGGACGAAAAAATGGACTCGGATGAAAATTTTCCGGGGGTGCGAAATTTCGCGCGCGCGCCTTTTACTCGTGTTTTCATGCAAGAAGGTCAAAAAACGTGAAATTTTTGACGCTGTCAAAAGATGCCAGATTTTTCACGCTATCGTGCCTATTGATGCATGGTGAGATGATTGGGACAAAAAAATGGACTCGGATGAAAATTTTCCGGGGGTGCGAAATTTCGCGCGCGCGCCTTTTACTCGTGTTTTCAGCCAAGAAGGTCAAAAAACGTGAAATTTTTGACGCTGTCAAAAGATGCC
The DNA here is from genome assembly GCA_030549335.1 of Pontederia crassipes. Classification (NCBI taxonomy): domain Eukaryota; kingdom Viridiplantae; phylum Streptophyta; class Magnoliopsida; order Commelinales; family Pontederiaceae; genus Pontederia; species Pontederia crassipes. Next base: position 7,941,891 of record JAUKPH010000020.1, on the reverse strand, counting down.
AAATTTTTCACGCTATCGTGCCTGTTGATGCATGGTGAGATGATTGGGACGAAAAAATGGACTCGGATGAAAATTTTCCGGGGGTGCGAAATTTCGCGCGCGCGCCTTTTACTCGTGTTTTCAGCCAAAAAGGTCAAAAAACGTGAAATTTTTGACGCTGTCAAAAGATGCCAGATTTTTCACGCTATCGTGCCTATTGATGCATGGTGAGATGATTGGGACAAAAAAATGGACTCGGATGAAAATTTTCCGGGGGTGCGAAATTTCGCTCGCGCGCCTTTTACTCGTGTTTTCAGCCAAGAAGGTCAAAAAATGCGAAATTTTTGGCGCTGTCAAAAGATGCCAAATTTTTGACGCTTTCGTGCCTGTTGATGCATGGAGAGATGCTTGGGACGAAAAAATGGACTCGGATGAAAATTTTCCGGGGGTGCGAAATTTCGCGCGCGCGCCTTTTACTCGTGTTTTCAGCCAAGAAGGTCAAAAAACGTGAAATTTTTGACGCTGTCAAAAGATGCCAGATTTTTCACGCTATCGTGCCTGTTGATGCATGGTGAGATGATTGGGACGAAAAAATGGACTCGGATGAAAATTTTCCGGTGGTGCGAAATTTCGCGCGCGCGCCTTTTACTCGTGTTTTCAGCCAAGAAGGTCAAAAAACGTGAACTTTTTGACGCTGTCAAAAGATGCCAAATTTTTCACGCTATCGTGCCTGTTGATGCATGGTGAGATGATTGGGACGAAAAAATGGACTCGGATGAAAATTTTCCGGGGGTGCGAAATTTCGCGCGCGCGCCTTTTACTCGTGTTTTCAGCCAAAAAGGTCAAAAAACGTGAAATTTTTGACGCTGTCAAAAGATGCCAGATTTTTCACGCTATCGTGCCTATTGATGCATGGTGAGATGATTGGGACAAAAAAATGGACTCGGATGAAAATTTTCCGGGGGTGCGAAATTTCGCGCGCGCGCCTTTTACTCGTGTTTTCAGCCAAGAAGGTCAAAAAATGCGAAATTTTTGGCGCTGTCAAAAGATGCCAAATTTTTGACGCTTTCGTGCCTTTTGATGCATGGAGAGATGCTTGGGACGAAAAAATGGACTCGGATGAAAATTTTCCGGGGGTGCGAAATTTCGCGCGCGCGCCTTTTACTCGTGTTTTCAGCCAAGAAGGTCAAAAAACGTGAAATTTTTGACGCTGTCAAAAGATGCCAGATTTTTCACGCTATCGTGCCTGTTGATGCATGGTGAGATGATTGGGACAAAAAAATGGACTCGGATGAAAATTTTCCGGTGGTGCGAAATTTCGCGCGCGCGCCTTGTACTCGTGTTTTCAGCCAAGAAGGTCAAAAAACGTGAAATTTTTGACGCTGTCAAAAGATGCCAAATTTTTGACGCTATCGTGCCTGTTGATGCATGGTGAGATGACTGGGACGAAAAAATGGACTCGGATGAAAATTTTCCGGGGATGCGAAATTTCGCGCTCGCGCCTTTTACTCGTGTTTTCAGCCAAGAAGGTAAAAAAACGCGAAATTTTTGACGCTGTCAAAAGATGCCAAATTTTTGACGCTATCGTGCCTGTTGATGCATGGAGAGATGATTGGGACGAAAAAATGGACTCGGATGAAAATTTTCCGGGGGTGCGAAATTTCGCGCGCGCGCCTTTTACTCGTGTTTTTAGCCAAGAAGGTAAAAAAATGCGAAATTTTTGGCGCTGTCAAAAGATGCCAAAATTTCGACGCTTTCGTGCCTGTTGATGCATGGAGAGATGATTGGGACGAAAAAATAGACTCGGATGAAAATTTTCCGGGGGTGCGAAATTTCGCGCGCGCGCCTTTTACTCGTGTTTTCATGCAAGAAGGTCAAAAAACGTGAAATTTTTGACGCTGTCAAAAGATGCCAGATTTTTCACGCTATCGTGCCTATTGATGCATGGTGAGATGATTGGGACAAAAAAATGGACTCGGATGAAAATTTTCCGGGGGTGCGAAATTTCGCGCGCGCGCCTTTTACTCGTGTTTTCAGCCAAGAAGGTCAAAAAATGCGAAATTTTTGACGCTGTCAAAAGATGCCAGATTTTTCACGCTATCGTGCCTATTGATGCATGGTGAGATGATTGGGACAAAAAAATGGACTCGGATGAAAATTTTCCGGGGGTGCGAAATTTCGCGCGCGCGCCTTTTACCCGTGTTTTCAGCCAAGAAGGTCAAAAAATGCGAAATTTTTGGCGCTATCAAAAGATGCCAAATTTTCGACGCTTTCGTGCCTGTTGATGCATGGAGAGATGATTGGGACAAAAAAATGGACTCGGATGAAAATTTTCCGGGGGTGCGAAATTTCGTGCGCGCGCCTTTTACTCGTGTTTTCAGCCAAGAAGGTCAAAAAACGTGAAATTTTTGACGCTGTCAAAAGATGCCAAATTTTCGACGCTTTCGTGCCTGTTGATGCATGGTGAGATGACTGGGACGAAAAAATGGACTCGGATGAAAATTTTCCGGGGGTGCGAAATTTCGCGCGCGCGCCTTTTACTCGTATTTTCAGCCAAGAAAGTCAAAAAACGCGAAATTTTTGACCCTGTCAAAAGATGCCAAATTTTTGACGCTATCGTGCCTGTTGATGCATGGAGAGATGATTGGGACGAAAAAATGGACTCGGATGAAAATTTTCCGGGGGTGCAAGATTTCGCGCGCGCGCCTTTTACTCGTGTTTTCAGCCAAGAGGGTCAAAAAACGTGAAATTTTTGACGCTGTCAAAAGATGCCAAATTTTCGACGCTATCGTGCCTGTTGATGCATGGTGAGATGATTGGGACGAAAAAATGGACTCGGATGAAAATTTTCCGGGGGTGCGAAATTTCGCGCGCGCGCCTTTTACTCGTGTTTTCAGCCAAGAAGGTCAAAAAATGCGAAATTTTTGACGCTGTCAAAAGATGCCAGATTTTTCACGCTATCGTGCCTATTGATGCATGGTGAGATGATTGGGACAAAAAAATGGACTCGGATGAAAATTTTCCGGGGGTGCGAAATTTCGCGCGCGCCCCTTTTACCCGTGTTTTCAGCCAAGAAGGTCAAAAAATGCGAAATTTTTGGCGCTATCAAAAGATGCCAAATTTTCGATGCTTTCGTGCCTGTTGATGCATGGAGAGATGATTGGGACGAAAAAATGGACTCGGATGAAAATTTTCCGGGGGTGCGAAATTTCGTGCGCGCGCCTTTTACTCGTGTTTTCAGCCAAGAAGGTCAAAAAACGTGAAATTTTTGACGCTGTCAAAAGATGCCAAATTTTTCACGCTATCGTGCCTGTTGATGCATGTGAGATGATTGGGACGAAAAAATGGACTCGGATGAAAATTTTCCGAGGGTGCGAAATTTCGCGCGTGCGCCTTTTACTCGTGTTTTCAGCCAAGAAGGTCAAAAAACGCGAAATTTTTGACGCTGTCAAAAGATGCCAAATTTTTGACGCTATCGTGCCTGTTGATGCATGGAGAGATGATTGGGACGAAAAAATGGACTCGGATGAAAATTTTCCGGGGGTGCGAAATTTCGCGCGCGCGCCTTTTACTCGTGTTTTCATGCAAGAAGGTCAAAAAACGTGAAATTTTTGACGCTGTCAAAAGATGCCAGATTTTTCACGCTATCGTGCCTATTGATGCATGGTGAGATGATTGGGACAAAAAAATGGACTCGGATGAAAATTTTCCGGGGGTGCGAAATTTCGCGCGCGCGCCTTTTACTCGTGTTTTCAGCCAAGAAGGTCAAAAAACGTGAAATTTTTGACGCTGTCAAAAGATGCCAAATTTTTCACGCTATCGTGCCTGTTGATGCATGGTGAGATGATTGGGACGAAAAAATGGACTCGGATGAAAATTTTCCGGGGGTGCGAAATTTCGCGCGCGCGCCTTTTACTCGTGTTTTCAGCCAAAAAGGTCAAAAAACGTGAAATTTTTGACGCTGTCAAAAGATGCCAGATTTTTCACGCTATCGTGCCTATTGATGCATGGTGAGATGATTGGGACAAAAAAATGGACTCGGATGAAAATTTTCCGGGGGTGCGAAATTTCGCTCGCGCGCCTTTTACTCGTGTTTTCAGCCAAGAAGGTCAAAAAATGCGAAATTTTTGGCGCTGTCAAAAGATGCCAAATTTTTGACGCTTTCGTGCCTGTTGATGCATGGAGAGATGCTTGGGACGAAAAAATGGACTCGGATGAAAATTTTCCGGGGGTGCGAAATTTCGCGCGCGCGCCTTTTACTCGTGTTTTCAGCCAAGAAGGTCAAAAAACGTGAAATTTTTGACGCTGTCAAAAGATGCCAGATTTTTCACGCTATCGTGCCTGTTGATGCATGGTGAGATGATTGGGACGAAAAAATGGACTCGGATGAAAATTTTCCGGTGGTGCGAAATTTCGCGCGCGCGCCTTTTACTCGTGTTTTCAGCCAAGAAGGTCAAAAAACGTGAACTTTTTGACGCTGTCAAAAGATGCCAAATTTTTCACGCTATCGTGCCTGTTGATGCATGGTGAGATGATTGGGACGAAAAAATGGACTCGGATGAAAATTTTCCGGGGGTGCGAAATTTCGCGCGCGCGCCTTTTACTCGTGTTTTCAGCCAAAAAGGTCAAAAAACGTGAAATTTTTGACGCTGTCAAAAGATGCCAGATTTTTCACGCTATCGTGCCTATTGATGCATGGTGAGATGATTGGGACAAAAAAATGGACTCGGATGAAAATTTTCCGGGGGTGCGAAATTTCGCGCGCGCGCCTTTTACTCGTGTTTTCAGCCAAGAAGGTCAAAAAATGCGAAATTTTTGGCGCTGTCAAAAGATGCCAAATTTTTGACGCTTTCGTGCCTTTTGATGCATGGAGAGATGCTTGGGACGAAAAAATGGACTCGGATGAAAATTTTCCGGGGGTGCGAAATTTCGCGCGCGCGCCTTTTACTCGTGTTTTCAGCCAAGAAGGTCAAAAAACGTGAAATTTTTGACGCTGTCAAAAGATGCCAGATTTTTCACGCTATCGTGCCTGTTGATGCATGGTGAGATGATTGGGACAAAAAAATGGACTCGGATGAAAATTTTCCGGTGGTGCGAAATTTCGCGCGCGCGCCTTGTACTCGTGTTTTCAGCCAAGAAGGTCAAAAAACGTGAAATTTTTGACGCTGTCAAAAGATGCCAAATTTTTGACGCTATCGTGCCTGTTGATGCATGGTGAGATGACTGGGACGAAAAAATGGACTCGGATGAAAATTTTCCGGGGATGCGAAATTTCGCGCTCGCGCCTTTTACTCGTGTTTTCAGCCAAGAAGGTAAAAAAACGCGAAATTTTTGACGCTGTCAAAAGATGCCAAATTTTTGACGCTATCGTGCCTGTTGATGCATGGAGAGATGATTGGGACGAAAAAATGGACTCGGATGAAAATTTTCCGGGGGTGCGAAATTTCGCGCGCGCGCCTTTTACTCGTGTTTTTAGCCAAGAAGGTAAAAAAATGCGAAATTTTTGGCGCTGTCAAAAGATGCCAAAATTTCGACGCTTTCGTGCCTGTTGATGCATGGAGAGATGATTGGGACGAAAAAATAGACTCGGATGAAAATTTTCCGGGGGTGCGAAATTTCGCGCGCGCGCCTTTTACTCGTTTTTTCATGCAAGAAGGTCAAAAAACGTGAAATTTTTGACGCTGTCAAAAGATGCCAGATTTTTCACGCTATCGTGCCTATTGATGCATGGTGAGATGATTGGGACAAAAAAATGGACTCGGATGAAAATTTTCCGGGGGTGCGAAATTTCGCGCGCGCGCCTTTTACTCGTGTTTTCAGCCAAGAAGGTCAAAAAATGCGAAATTTTTGACGCTGTCAAAAGATGCCAGATTTTTCACGCTATCGTGCCTATTGATGCATGGTGAGATGATTGGGACAAAAAAATGGACTCGGATGAAAATTTTCCGGGGGTGCGAAATTTCGCGCGCGCGCCTTTTACCCGTGTTTTCAGCCAAGAAGGTCAAAAAATGCGAAATTTTTGGCGCTATCAAAAGATGCCAAATTTTCGACGCTTTCGTGCCTGTTGATGCATGGAGAGATGATTGGGACAAAAAAATGGACTCGGATGAAAATTTTCCGGGGGTGCGAAATTTCGTGCGCGCGCCTTTTACTCGTGTTTTCAGCCAAGAAGGTCAAAAAACGTGAAATTTTTGACGCTGTCAAAAGATGCCAAATTTTCGACGCTTTCGTGCCTGTTGATGCATGGTGAGATGACTGGGACGAAAAAATGGACTCGGATGAAAATTTTCCGGGGGTGCGAAATTTCGCGCGCGCGCCTTTTACTCGTATTTTCAGCCAAGAAGGTCAAAAAACGCGAAATTTTTGACCCTGTCAAAAGATGCCAAATTTTTGACGCTATCGTGCCTGTTGATGCATGGAGAGATGATTGGGACGAAAAAATGGACTCGGATGAAAATTTTCCGGGGGTGCAAGATTTCGCGCGCGCGCCTTTTACTCGTGTTTTCAGCCAAGAGGGTCAAAAAACGTGAAATTTTTGACGCTGTCAAAAGATGCCAAATTTTCGACGCTATCGTGCCTGTTGATGCATGGTGAGATGATTGGGACGAAAAAATGGACTCGGATGAAAATTTTCCGGGGGTGCGAAATTTCGCGCGCGCGCCTTTTACTCGTGTTTTCAGCCAAGAAGGTCAAAAAATGCGAAATTTTTGACGCTGTCAAAAGATGCCAGATTTTTCACGCTATCGTGCCTATTGATGCATGGTGAGATGATTGGGACAAAAAAATGGACTCGGATGAAAATTTTCCGGGGGTGCGAAATTTCGCGCGCGCCCCTTTTACCCGTGTTTTCAGCCAAGAAGGTCAAAAAATGCGAAATTTTTGGCGCTATCAAAAGATGCCAAATTTTCGATGCTTTCGTGCCTGTTGATGCATGGAGAGATGATTGGGACGAAAAAATGGACTCGGATGAAAATTTTCCGGGGGTGCGAAATTTCGTGCGCGCGCCTTTTACTCGTGTTTTCAGCCAAGAAGGTCAAAAAACGTGAAATTTTTGACGCTGTCAAAAGATGCCAAATTTTTCACGCTATCGTGCCTGTTGATGCATGTGAGATGATTGGGACGAAAAAATGGACTCGGATGAAAATTTTCCGAGGGTGCGAAATTTCGCGCGTGCGCCTTTTACTCGTGTTTTCAGCCAAGAAGGTCAAAAAACGCGAAATTTTTGACGCTGTCAAAAGATGCCAAATTTTTGACGCTATCGTGCCTGTTGATGCATGGAGAGATGATTGGGACGAAAAAATGGACTCGGATGAAAATTTTCCGGGGGTGCGAAATTTCGCGCGCGCGCCTTTTACTCGTGTTTTCATGCAAGAAGGTCAAAAAACGTGAAATTTTTGACGCTGTCAAAAGATGCCAGATTTTTCACGCTATCGTGCCTATTGATGCATGGTGAGATGATTGGGACAAAAAAATGGACTCGGATGAAAATTTTCCGGGGGTGCGAAATTTCGCGCGCGCGCCTTTTACTCGTGTTTTCAGCCAAGAAGGTCAAAAAACGTGAAATTTTTGACGCTGTCAAAAGATGCCAAATTTTTCACGCTATCGTGCCTGTTGATGCATGGTGAGATGATTGGGACGAAAAAATGGACTCGGATGAAAATTTTCCGGGGGTGCGAAATTTCGCGCGCGCGCCTTTTACTCGTGTTTTCAGCCAAAAAGGTCAAAAAACGTGAAATTTTTGACGCTGTCAAAAGATGCCAGATTTTTCACGCTATCGTGCCTATTGATGCATGGTGAGATGATTGGGACAAAAAAATGGACTCGGATGAAAATTTTCCGGGGGTGCGAAATTTCGCGCGCGCGCCTTTTACTCGTGTTTTCAGCCAAGAAGGTCAAAAAATGCGAAATTTTTGGCGCTGTCAAAAGATGCCAAATTTTTGACGCTTTCGTGCCTGTTGATGCATGGAGAGATGCTTGGGACGAAAAAATGGACTCGGATGAAAATTTTCCGGGGGTGCGAAATTTCGCGCGCGCGCCTTTTACTCGTGTTTTCAGCCAAGAAGGTCAAAAAACGTGAAATTTTTGACGCTGTCAAAAGATGCCAGATTTTTCACGCTATCGTGCCTGTTGATGCATGGTGAGATGATTGGGACGAAAAAATGGACTCGGATGAAAATTTTCCGGTGGTGCGAAATTTCGCGCGCGCGCCTTTTACTCGTGTTTTCAGCCAAGAAGGTCAAAAAACGTGAAATTTTTGACGCTGTCAAAAGATGCCAAATTTTTGACGCTATCGTGCCTGTTGATGCATGGTGAGATGACTGGGACGAAAAAATGGACTCGGATGAAAATTTTCCGGGGATGCGAAATTTCGCGCTCGCGCCTTTTACTCGTGTTTTCAGCCAAGAAGGTAAAAAAACGCGAAATTTTTGACGCTGTCAAAAGATGCCAAATTTTTGACGCTATCGTGCCTGTTGATGCATGGAGAGATGATTGGGACGAAAAAATGGACTCGGATGAAAATTTTCCGGGGGTGCGAAATTTCGCGCGCGCGCCTTTTACTCGTGTTTTTAGCCAAGAAGGTAAAAAAATGCGAAATTTTTGGCGCTGTCAAAAGATGCCAAAATTTCGACGCTTTCGTGCCTGTTGATGCATGGAGAGATGATTGGGACGAAAAAATAGACTCGGATGAAAATTTTCCGGGGGTGCGAAATTTCGCGCGCGCGCCTTTTACTCGTGTTTTCATGCAAGAAGGTCAAAAAACGTGAAATTTTTGACGCTGTCAAAAGATGCCAGATTTTTCACGCTATCGTGCCTATTGATGCATGGTGAGATGATTGGGACAAAAAAATGGACTCGGATGAAAATTTTCCGGGGGTGCGAAATTTCGCGCGCGCGCCTTTTACTCGTGTTTTCAGCCAAGAAGGTCAAAAAATGCGAAATTTTTGACGCTGTCAAAAGATGCCAGATTTTTCACGCTATCGTGCCTATTGATGCATGGTGAGATGATTGGGACAAAAAAATGGACTCGGATGAAAATTTTCCGGGGGTGCGAAATTTCGCGCGCGCGCCTTTTACTCGTGTTTTCAGCCAAGAAGGTCAAAAAATGCGAAATTTTTGGCGCTATCAAAAGATGCCAAATTTTCGACGCTTTCGTGCCTGTTGATGCATGGAGAGATGATTGGGACGAAAAAATGGACTCGGATGAAAATTTTCCGGGGGTGCGAAATTTCGTGCGCGCGCCTTTTACTCGTGTTTTCAGCCAAGAAGGTCAAAAAACGTGAAATTTTTGACGCTGTCAAAAGATGCCAAATTTTTCACGCTATCGTGCCTGTTGATGCATGGTGAGATGAATGGGACGAAAAAATGGACTCGGATGAAAATTTTCCGAGGGTGCGAAATTTCGCGCGTGCGCCTTTTACTCCTGTTTTCAGCCAAGAAGGTCAAAAAACACGAAATTTTTGACGCTGTCAAAAGATGCCAAATTTTTGACGCTATCGTGCCTGTTGATGCATGGAGAGATGATTGGGACGAAAAAATGGACTCGGATGAAAATTTTCCGGGGGTGCGAAATTTCGCGCGTGCGCCTTTTACTCGTGTTTTCAGCCAAGAAGGTCAAAAAATGCGAAATTTTTGACGCTGTCAAAAGATGCCAGATTTTTCACGCTATCGTGCCTATTGATGCATGGTGAGATGATTGGGACGAAAAAATGGACTCGGATGAAAATTTTCCGGGGGTGCGAAATTTCGCGCGCGCGCCTTTTACTCGTGTTTTCAGCCAAAAAGGTCAAAAAACGTGAAATTTTTGACGCTGTCAAAAGATGCCAGATTTTTCACGCTATCGTGCCTATTGATGCATGGTGAGATGATTGGGACAAAAAAATGGACTCGGATGAAAATTTTCCGGGGGTGCGAAATTTCGCGCGCGCGCCTTTTACTCGTGTTTTCAGCCAAGAAGGTCAAAAAACGTGAAATTTTTGACGCAGTCAAAAGATGCCAAATTTTTCACGCTATCGTGCCTGTTGATGCATGGTGAGATGATTGGGACGAAAAAATGGACTCGGATGAAAATTTTCCGGTGGTGCGAAATTTCGCGCGCGCGCCTTTTACTCGTGTTTTCAGCCAAGAAGGTCAAAAAACGTGAAATTTTTGACGCTGTCAAAAGATGCCAAATTTTTGACGCTATCGTGCCTGTTGATGCATGGTGAGATGACTGGGACGAAAAAATGGACTCGGATGAAAATTTTCCGGGGGTGCGAAATTTCGCGCGCGCGCCTTTTACTCGTGTTTTCAGCCAAGAAGGTCAAAAAACGTGAAATTTTTGACGCTGTCAAAAGATGCCAAATTTTTCACGCTATCGTGCCTGTTGATGCATGGTGAGATGATTGGGACGAAAAAATGGACTCGGATGAAAATTTTCCGGTGGTGCGAAATTTCGCGCGCGCGCCTTTTACTCGTGTTTTCAGCCAAGAAGGTCAAAAAACGTGAAATTTTTGACGCTGTCAAAAGATGCCAAATTTTTGACGCTATCGTGCCTGTTGATGCATGGTGAGATGACTGGGACGAAAAAATGGACTCGGATGAAAATTTTCCGGGGGTGCGAAATTTCGCGCTCGCGCCTTTTACTCGTGTTTTCAGCCAAGAAGGTAAAAAAACGCGAAATTTTTGACGCTGTCAAAAGATGCCAAATTTTTTACGCTATCGTGCCTGTTGATGCATGGAGAGATGATTGGGACGAAAAAATGGACTCGGATGAAAATTTTCCGGGGGTGCGAAATTTCGCGCGCGCGCCTTTTACTCGTGTTTTTAGCCAAGAAGGTAAAAAAATGCGAAATTTTTGGCGCTGTCAAAAGATGCCAAAATTTCGACGCTTTCGTGCCTGTTGATGCATGGAGAGATGATTGGGACGAAAAAATAGACTCGGATGAAAATTTTCCGGGGGTGCGAAATTTCGCGCGCGCGCCTTTTACTCGTGTTTTCATGCAAGAAGGTCAAAAAACGTGAAATTTTTGACGCTGTCAAAAGATGCCAGATTTTTCACGCTATCGTGCCTATTGATGCATGGTGAGATGATTGGGACAAAAAAATGGACTCGGATGAAAATTTTCCGGGGGTGCGAAATTTCGCGCGCGCGCCTTTTACTCGTGTTTTCAGCCAAGAAGGTCAAAAAATGCGAAATTTTTGACGCTGTCAAAAGATGCCAGATTTTTCACGCTATCGTGCCTATTGATGCATGGTGAGATGATTGGGACAAAAAAATGGACTCGGATGAAAATTTTCCGGGGGTGCGAAATTTCGCGCGCGCGCCTTTTACTCGTGTTTTCAGCCAAGAAGGTCAAAAAATGCGAAATTTTTGGCGCTATCAAAAGATGCCAAATTTTCGACGCTTTCGTGCCTGTTGATGCATGGAGAGATGATTGGGACGAAAAAATGGACTCGGATGAAAATTTTCCGGGGGTGCGAAATTTCGTGCGCGCGCCTTTTACTCGTGTTTTCAGCCAAGAAGGTCAAAAAACGTGAAATTTTTGACGCTGTCAAAAGATGCCAAATTTTTCACGCTATCGTGCCTGTTGATGCATGGTGAGATGAATGGGACGAAAAAATGGACTCGGATGAAAATTTTCCGAGGGTGCGAAATTTCGCGCGTGCGCCTTTTACTCCTGTTTTCAGCCAAGAAGGTCAAAAAACACGAAATTTTTGACGCTGTCAAAAGATGCCAAATTTTTGACGCTATCGTGCCTGTTGATGCATGGAGAGATGATTGGGACGAAAAAATGGACTCGGATGAAAATTTTCCGGGGGTGCGAAATTTCGCGCGTGCGCCTTTTACTCGTGTTTTCAGCCAAGAAGGTCAAAAAATGCGAAATTTTTGACGCTGTCAAAAGATGCCAGATTTTTCACGCTATCGTGCCTATTGATGCATGGTGAGATGATTGGGACGAAAAAATGGACTCGGATGAAAATTTTCCGGGGGTGCGAAATTTCGCGCGCGCGCCTTTTACTCGTGTTTTCAGCCAAAAAGGTCAAAAAACGTGAAATTTTTGACGCTGTCAAAAGATGCCAGATTTTTCACGCTATCGTGCCTATTGATGCATGGTGAGATGATTGGGACAAAAAAATGGACTCGGATGAAAATTTTCCGGGGGTGCGAAATTTCGCGCGCGCGCCTTTTACTCGTGTTTTCAGCCAAGAAGGTCAAAAAACGTGAAATTTTTGACGCAGTCAAAAGATGCCAAATTTTTCACGCTATCGTGCCTGTTGATGCATGGTGAGATGATTGGGACGAAAAAATGGACTCGGATGAAAATTTTCCGGTGGTGCGAAATTTCGCGCGCGCGCCTTTTACTCGTGTTTTCAGCCAAGAAGGTCAAAAAACGTGAAATTTTTGACGCTGTCAAAAGATGCCAAATTTTTGACGCTATCGTGCCTGTTGATGCATGGTGAGATGACTGGGACGAAAAAATGGACTCGGATGAAAATTTTCCGGGGGTGCGAAATTTCGCGCGCGCGCCTTTTACTCGTGTTTTCAGCCAAGAAGGTCAAAAAACGTGAAATTTTTGACGCTGTCAAAAGATGCCAAATTTTTCACGCTATCGTGCCTGTTGATGCATGGTGAGATGATTGGGACGAAAAAATGGACTCGGATGAAAATTTTCCGGTGGTGCGAAATTTCGCGCGCGCGCCTTTTACTCGTGTTTTCAGCCAAGAAGGTCAAAAAACGTGAAATTTTTGACGCTGTCAAAAGATGCCAAATTTTTGACGCTATCGTGCCTGTTGATGCATGGTGAGATGACTGGGACGAAAAAATGGACTCGGATGAAAATTTTCCGGGGGTGCGAAATTTCGCGCTCGCGCCTTTTACTCGTGTTTTCAGCCAAGAAGGTAAAAAAACGCGAAATTTTTGACGCTGTCAAAAGATGCCAAATTTTTTACGCTATCGTGCCTGTTGATGCATGGAGAGATGATTGGGACGAAAAAATGGACTCGGATGAAAATTTTCCGGGGGTGCGAAATTTCGCGGCGCGCGCCTTTTACTCGTGTTTTTAGCCAAGAAGGTAAAAAAATGCGAAATTTTTGGCGCTGTCAAAAGATGCCAAAATTTCGACGCTTTCGTGCCTGTTGATGCATGGAGAGATGATTGGGACGAAAAAATGGACTCGGATGAAAATTTTCCGGGGGTGCGAAATTTCGTGCGCGCGCCTTTTACTCGTGTTTTCAGCCAAGAAGGTCAAAAAACGTGAAATTTTTTACGCTGTCAAAAGATGCCAAATTTTTCACGCTATCGTGCCTGTTGATGCATGGTGATATGATTGGGACGAAAAAATGGACTCGGATGAAAATTTTCCGAGGGTGCGAAATTTCGCGCGTGCGCCTTTTACGCGTGTTTTCAGCCAAGAAGGTCAAAAAACGCGAAATTTTTGACGCTGTCAAAAGATGCCAAATTTTTGACGCTATCGTGCCTGTTGATGCATGGAGAGATGATTGGGACGAAAAAATGGACTCGGATGAAAATTTTCCGGGGGTGCGAAATTTTGCGCGCGCGCCTTTTACTCGTGTTTTTAGCCAAGAAGGTCAAAAAATGCGAAATTTTTGGCGCTGTCAAAAGATGCCAAAATTTCGACGCTTTCGTGCCTGTTGATGCATGGAGAGATGATTGGGACGAAAAAATAGACTCGGATGAAAATTTTCCGGGGGTGCGAAATTTCGCGCGCGCGCCTTTTACTCGTGTTTTCAGCCAAGAAGGTCAAAAAACGTGAAATTTTTGACGCTGTCAAAAGATGCCAAATTTTTCACGCTATCGTGCCTGTTGATGCATGGTGAGATGATTGGGACGAAAAAATGGACTCGGATGAAAATTTTCCGGGGGTGCGAAATTTCGCGCGCGCGCCTTTTACTCGTGTTTTCAGCCAAGAAGGTCAAAAAACGTGAAATTTTTGACGCTGTCAAAAGATGCCAGATTTTTCACGCTATCGTGCCTATTGATGCATGGTGAGATGATTGGGACAAAAAAATGGACTCGGATGAAAATTTTCCGGGGGTGCGAAATTTCGCGCGAGCGCCTTTTACTCGTGTTTTCAGCCAAGAAGGTCAAAAAATGCGAAATTTTTGGCGCTGTCAAAAGATGCCAAATTTTCGACGCTTTCGTGCCTGTTGATGCATGGAGAGATGATTGGGACGAAAAAATGGACTCGGATGAAAATTTTTCGGGGGTGCGAAATTTCGCGCGCGCGCCTTTTACTCGTGTTTTTAGCCAAGAAGGTAAAAAAATGCGAAATTTTTGGCGCTGTCAAAAGATGCCAAAATTTCGACGCTTTCGTGCCTGTTGATGCATGGAGAGATGATTGGGACGAAAAAATAGACTCGGATGAAAATTTTCCGGGGGTGCGAAATTTCGCGCGCTCGCCTTTTACTCGTGTTTTCATGCAAGAAGGTCAAAAAACGCGAAATTTTTGACGCTGTCAAAAGATGCCAAATTTTTGACACTATCGTGCCTGTTGATGCATGGAGAGATGATTGGGACGAAAAAATGGACTCGGATGAAAATTTTCCGGGGGTGCGAAATTTCGCGCGTGCGCCTTTTACTCGTGTTTTCAGCCAAGAAGGTCAAAAAATGCGAAATTTTTGACGCTGTCAAAAGATGCCAGATTTTTCACGCTATCGTGCCTATTGATGCATGGTGAGATGATTGGGACAAAAAATGGACTCGGATGAAAATTTTCCGGGGGTGCGAAATTTCGCGCGCGCCCCTTTTACTCGTGTTTTCAGCCAAGAAGGTCAAAAAATGCGAAATTTTTGGCGCTATCAAAAGATGCCAAATTTTCGATGCTTTCGTGCCTGTTGATGCATGGAGAGATGATTGGGACGAAAAAATGGACTCGGATGAAAATTTTCCGGGGGTGCGAAATTTCGCGCGCGCGCCTTTTACTCGTGTTTTCAGCCAAGAAGGTCAAAAAACGTGAAATTTTTGACGCTGTCAAAAGATGCCAAATTTTTCACGCTATCGTGCCTGTTGATGCATGGTGAGATGATTGGGACGAAAAAATGGACTCGGATGAAAATTTTCCGGTGGTGCGAAATTTCGCTGCGCGCGCCTTTTACTCGTGTTTTCAGCCAAGAAGGTCAAAAAACGTGAAATTTTTTACGCTGTCAAAAGATGCCAAATTTTTCACGCTATCGTGCCTGTTGATGCATGGTGAGATGATTGGGACGAAAAAATGGACTCGGATGAAAATTTTCCGGGGGTGCGAAATTTCGCGCTCGCGCCTTTTACTCGTGTTTTCAGCCAAGAAGGTCAAAAAACGTGAAATTTTTGACGCTGTCAAAAGATGCCAAATTTTTTACGCTATCGTGCCTGTTGATGCATGGTGAGATGATTGGGACGAAAAAATGGACTCGGATGAAAATTTTCCGGGGGTGCGAAATTTCGCGCGAGCGCCTTTTACTCGTGTTTTCAGCCAAGAAGGTCAAAAAATGCGAAATTTTTGGCGCTGTCAAAAGATGCCAAATTTTCGACGCTTTCGTGCCTGTTGATGCATGGAGAGATGATTGGGACGAAAAAATGGACTCGGATGAAAATTTTTCGGGGGTGCGAAATTTCGCGCGCGCGCCTTTTACTCGTGTTTTTAGCCAAGAAGGTAAAAAAATGCGAAATTTTTGGCGCTGTCAAAAGATGCCAAAATTTCGACGCTTTCGTGCCTGTTGATGCATGGAGAGATGATTGGGACGAAAAAATAGACTCGGATGAAAATTTTCCGGGGGTGCGAAATTTCGCGCGCGCGCCTTTTACTCGTGTTTTCAGCCAAGAAGGTCAAAAAACGTGAAATTTTTGACGCTGTCAAAAGATGCCAAATTTTTCACGCTATCGTGCCTGTCGATGCATGGTGAGATGATTGGGACGAAAAAATGGACTCGGATGAAAATTTTCCGGGGGTGCGAAATTTCGCGCGCGCGCCTTTTACTCGTGTTTTCAGCCAAGAAGGTCAAAAAACGTGAAATTTTTGACGCTGTCAAAAGATGCCAGATTTTTCACGCTATCGTGCCTATTGATGCATGGTGAGATGATTGGGACAAAAAAATGGACTCGGATGAAAATTTTCCGGGGGTGCGAAATTTCGCGCGAGCGCCTTTTACTCGTGTTTTCAGCCAAGAAGGTCAAAAAATGCGAAATTTTTGGCGCTGTCAAAAGATGCCAAATTTTCGACGCTTTCGTGCCTGTTGATGCATGGAGAGATGATTGGGACGAAAAAATGGACTCGGATGAAAATTTTTCGGGGGTGCGAAATTTCGCGCGCGCGCCTTTTACTCGTGTTTTTAGCCAAGAAGGTAAAAAAATGCGAAATTTTTGGCGCTGTCAAAAGATGCCAAAATTTCGACGCTTTCGTGCCTGTTGATGCATGGAGAGATGATTGGGACGAAAAAATAGACTCGGATGAAAATTTTCCGGGGGTGCGAAATTTCGCGCGCTCGCCTTTTACTCGTGTTTTCATGCAAGAAGGTCAAAAAACGCGAAATTTTTGACGCTGTCAAAAGATGCCAAATTTTTGACACTATCGTGCCTGTTGATGCATGGAGAGATGATTGGGACGAAAAAATGGACTCGGATGAAAATTTTCCGGGGGTGCGAAATTTCGCGCGTGCGCCTTTTACTCGTGTTTTCAGCCAAGAAGGTCAAAAAATGCGAAATTTTTGACGCTGTCAAAAGATGCCAGATTTTTCACGCTATCGTGCCTATTGATGCATGGTGAGATGATTGGGACAAAAAATGGACTCGGATGAAAATTTTCCGGGGGTGCGAAATTTCGCGCGCGCCCCTTTTACTCGTGTTTTCAGCCAAGAAGGTCAAAAAATGCGAAATTTTTGGCGCTATCAAAAGATGCCAAATTTTCGATGCTTTCGTGCCTGTTGATGCATGGAGAGATGATTGGGACGAAAAAATGGACTCGGATGAAAATTTTCCGGGGGTGCGAAATTTCGCGCGCGCGCCTTTTACTCGTGTTTTCAGCCAAGAAGGTCAAAAAACGTGAAATTTTTGACGCTGTCAAAAGATGCCAAATTTTTCACGCTATCGTGCCTGTTGATGCATGGTGAGATGATTGGGACGAAAAAATGGACTCGGATGAAAATTTTCCGGTGGTGCGAAATTTCGCGCGCGCGCCTTTTACTCGTGTTTTCAGCCAAGAAGGTCAAAAAACGTGAAATTTTTGACGCTGTCAAAAGATGCCAAATTTTTGACGCTATCGTGCCTGTTGATGCATGGTGAGATGACTGGGACGAAAAAATGGACTCGGATGAAAATTTTCCGGGGGTGCGAAATTTCGCGCTCGCGCCTTTTACTCGTGTTTTCAGCCAAGAAGGTAAAAAAACGCGAAATTTTTGACGCTGTCAAAAGATGCCAAATTTTTTACGCTATCGTGCCTGTTGATGCATGGAGAGATGATTGGGACGAAAAAATGGACTCGGATGAAAATTTTCCGGGGGTGCGAAATTTCGCGCGCGCGCCTTTTACTCGTGTTTTTAGCCAAGAAGGTAAAAAAATGCGAAATTTTTGGCGCTGTCAAAAGATGCCAAAATTTCGACGCTTTCGTGCCTGTTGATGCATGGAGAGATGATTGGGACGAAAAAATGGACTCGGATGAAAATTTTCCGGGGGTGCGAAATTTCGTGCGCGCGCCTTTTACTCGTGTTTTCAGCCAAGAAGGTCAAAAATCGTGAAATTTTTTACGCTGTCAAAAGATGCCAAATTTTTCACGCTATCGTGCCTGTTGATGCATGGTGATATGATTGGGACGAAAAAATGGACTCGGATGAAAATTTTCCGAGGGTGCGAAATTTCGCGCGTGCGCCTTTTACGCGTGTTTTCAGCCAAGAAGGTCAAAAAACGCGAAATTTTTGACGCTGTCAAAAGATGCCAAATTTTTGACGCTATCGTGCCTGTTGATGCATGGAGAGATGATTGGGACGAAAAAATGGACTCGGATGAAAATTTTCCGGGGGTGCGAAATTTCGCGCGCGCGCCTTTTACTCGTGTTTTTAGCCAAGAAGGTCAAAAAATGCGAAATTTTTGGCGCTGTCAAAAGATGCCAAAATTTCGACGCTTTCGTGCCTGTTGATGCATGGAGAGATGATTGGGACGAAAAAATAGACTCGGATGAAAATTTTCCGGGGGTGCGAAATTTCGCGCGCGCGCCTTTTACTCGTGTTTTCAGCCAAGAAGGTCAAAAAACGTGAAATTTTTGACGCTGTCAAAAGATGCCAAATTTTTCACGCTATCGTGCCTGTTGATGCATGGTGAGATGATTGGGACGAAAAAATGGACTCGGATGAAAATTTTCCGGGGGTGCGAAATTTCGCGCGCGCGCCTTTTACTCGTGTTTTCAGCCAAGAAGGTCAAAAAACGTGAAATTTTTGACGCTGTCAAAAGATGCCAGATTTTTCACGCTATCGTGCCTATTGATGCATGGTGAGATGATTGGGACAAAAAAATGGACTCGGATGAAAATTTTCCGGGGGTGCGAAATTTCGCGCGAGCGCCTTTTACTCGTGTTTTCAGCCAAGAAGGTCAAAAAATGCGAAATTTTTGGCGCTGTCAAAAGATGCCAAATTTTCGACGCTTTCGTGCCTGTTGATGCATGGAGAGATGATTGGGACGAAAAAATGGACTCGGATGAAAATTTTTCGGGGGTGCGAAATTTCGCGCGCGCGCCTTTTACTCGTGTTTTTAGCCAAGAAGGTAAAAAAATGCGAAATTTTTGGCGCTGTCAAAAGATGCCAAAATTTCGACGCTTTCGTGCCTGTTGATGCATGGAGAGATGATTGGGACGAAAAAATAGACTCGGATGAAAATTTTCCGGGGGTGCGAAATTTCGCGCGCTCGCCTTTTACTCGTGTTTTCATGCAAGAAGGTCAAAAAACGCGAAATTTTTGACGCTGTCAAAAGATGCCAAATTTTTGACACTATCGTGCCTGTTGATGCATGGAGAGATGATTGGGACGAAAAAATGGACTCGGATGAAAATTTTCCGGGGGTGCGAAATTTCGCGCGTGCGCCTTTTACTCGTGTTTTCAGCCAAGAAGGTCAAAAAATGCGAAATTTTTGACGCTGTCAAAAGATGCCAGATTTTTCACGCTATCGTGCCTATTGATGCATGGTGAGATGATTGGGACAAAAAAATGGACTCGGATGAAAATTTTCCGGGGGTGCGAAATTTCGCGCGCGCCCCTTTTACTCGTGTTTTCAGCCAAGAAGGTCAAAAAATGCGAAATTTTTGGCGCTATCAAAAGATGCCAAATTTTCGATGCTTTCGTGCCTGTTGATGCATGGAGAGATGATTGGGACGAAAAAATGGACTCGGATGAAAATTTTCCGGGGGTGCGAAATTTCGTGCGCGCGCCTTTTACTCGTGTTTTCAGCCAAGAAGGTCAAAAAACGTGAAATTTTTGACGCTGTCAAAAGATGCCAAATTTTTCACGCTATCGTGCCTGTTGATGCATGGTGAGATGATTGGGACGAAAAAATGGACTCGGATGAAAATTTTCCGAGGGTGCGAAATTTCGCGCGTGCGCCTTTTACTCGTGTTTTCAGCCAAGAAGGTCAAAAAACGCGAAATTTTTGACGCTGTCAAAAGATGCCAAATTTTTGACGCTATCGTGCCTGTTGATGCATGGAGAGATGATTGGGACGAAAAAATGGACTCGGATGAAAATTTTCCGGGGGTGCGAAATTTCGCGCGCGCGCCTTTTACTCGTGTTTTTAGCCAAGAAGGTCAAAAAATGCGAAATTTTTAGCGCTGTCAAAAGATGCCAAAATTTCGACGCTTTCGTGCCTGTTGATGCATGGAGAGATGATTGGGACGAAAAAATAGACTCGGATGAAAATTTTCCGGGGGTGCGAAATTTCGCACGCGCGCCTTTTACTCGTGTTTTCAGCCAAGAAGGTCAAAAAACGTGAAATTTTTGACGCTGTCAAAAGATGCCAAATTTTTCACGCTATCGTGCCTGTTGATGCATGGTGAGATGATTGGGACGAAAAAATGGACTCGGATGAAAATTTTCCGGGGGTGCGAAATTTCGCGCGCGCGCGCCTTTTACTCGTGTTTTCAGCCAAGAAGGTCAAAAAATGTGAAATTTTTGACGCTGTCAAAAGATGCCAGATTTTTCACGCTATCGTGCCTATTGATGCATGGTGAGATGATTGGGACAAAAAAATGGACTCGGATGAAAATTTTCCGGGGGTGCGAAATTTCGCGCGAGCGCCTTTTACTCGTGTTTTCAGCCAAGAAGGTCAAAAAATGCGAAATTTTTGGCGCTGTCAAAAGATGCCAAATTTTCGACGCTTTCGTGCCTGTTGATGCATGGAGAGATGATTGGGACGAAAAAATGGACTCGGATGAAAATTTTTCGGGAGTGCGAAATTTCGCGCGCGCGCCTTTTACTCGTGTTTTTAGCCAAGAAGGTAAAAAAATGCGAAATTTTTGGCGCTGTCAAAAGATGCCAAAATTTCGACGCTTTCGTGCCTGTTGATGCATGGAGAGATGATTGGGACGAAAAAATAGACTCGGATGAAAATTTTCCGGGGGTGCGAAATTTCGCGCGCGCGCCTTTTACTCGTGTTTTCATGCAAGAAGGTCAAAAAACGCGAAATTTTTGACGCTGTCAAAAGATGCCAAATTTTTGACGCTATCGTGCCTGTTGATGCATGGAGAGATGATTGGGACGAAAAAATGGACTCGGATGAAAATTTTCCGGGGGTGCGAAATTTCGCGCGTGCGCCTTTTACTCGTGTTTTCAGCCAAGAAGGTCAAAAAATGCGAAATTTTTGACGCTGTCAAAAGATGCCAGATTTTTCACGCTATCGTGCCTATTGATGCATGGTGAGATGATTGGGACAAAAAAATGGACTCGGATGAAAATTTTCCGGGGGTGCGAAATTTCGCGCGCGCCCCTTTTACTCGTGTTTTCAGGCAAGAAGGTCAAAAAATGCGAAATTTTTGGCGCTATCAAAAGATGCCAAATTTTCGATGCTTTCGTGCCTGTTGATGCATGGAGAGATGATTGGGACGAAAAAATGGACTCGGATGAAAATTTTCCGGGGGTGCGAAATTTCGTGCGCGCGCCTTTTACTTGTGTTTTCAGCCAAGAAGGTCAAAAAACGTGAAATTTTTTACGCTGTCAAAAGATGCCAAATTTTTCACGCTATCGTGCCTGTTGATGCATGGTGAGATGATTGGGACGAAAAAATGGACTCGGATGAAAATTTTCCGAGGGTGCGAAATTTCGCGCGTGCGCCTTTTACTTGTGTTTTCAGCCAAGAAGGTCAAAAAACGCGAAATTTTTGACGCTGTCAAAAGATGCCAAATTTTTGACGCTATCGTGCCTGTTGATGCATGGAGAGATGATTGGGACGAAAAAATGGACTCGGATGAAAATTTTCCGGGGGTGCGAAATTTCGCGCGCGCGCCTTTTACTCGTGTTTTTAGCCAAGAAGGTCAAAAAATGCGAAATTTTTAGCGCTGTCAAAAGATGCCAAAATTTCGATGCTTTCGTGCCTGTTGATGCATGGAGAGATGATTGGGACGAAAAAATAGACTCGGATGAAAATTTTCCGGGGGTGCGAAATTTCGCGCGCGCGCCTTTTACTCGTGTTTTCAGCCAAGAAGGTCAAAAAACGTGAAATTTTTGACGCTGTCAAAAGATGCCAAATTTTTCACGCTATCGTGCCTGTTGATGCATGGTGAGATGATTGGGACGAAAAAATGGACTCGGATGAAAATTTTCCGGGGGTGCGAAATTTCGCGCGCGCGCCTTTTACTCGTGTTTTCAGCCAAGAAGGTCAAAAAACGTGAAATTTTTGACGCTGTCAAAAGATGCCAGATTTTTCACGCTATCGTGCCTATTGATGCATGGTGAGATGATTGGGACAAAAAAATGGACTCGGATGAAAATTTTCCGGGGGTGCGAAATTTCGCGCGCGCGCCTTTTACTCGTGTTTTCAGCCAAGAAGGTCAAAAAATGCGAAATTTTTGGCGCTGTCAAAAGATGCCAAATTTTTGACGCTTTCGTGCCTGTTGATGCATGGAGAGATGCTTGGGACGAAAAAATGGACTCGGATGAAAATTTTCCGGGGGTGCGAAATTTCGCGCGCGCGCCTTTTACTCGTGTTTTCAGCCAAGAAGGTCAAAAAATGTGAAATTTTTGACGCTGTCAAAAGATGCCAAATTTTTCACG
The DNA here is from genome assembly GCA_030549335.1 of Pontederia crassipes. Taxonomy (NCBI): domain Eukaryota; kingdom Viridiplantae; phylum Streptophyta; class Magnoliopsida; order Commelinales; family Pontederiaceae; genus Pontederia; species Pontederia crassipes. Next base: position 7,919,691 of record JAUKPH010000020.1, on the reverse strand, counting down.
CTATCGTGCCTGTTGATGCATGGTGAGATGATTGGGACGAAAAAATGGACTCGGATGAAAATTTTCCGGTGGTGCGAAATTTCGCGCGCGCGCCTTTTACTCGTGTTTTCAGCCAAGAAGGTCAAAAAACGTGAAATTTTTGACGCTGTCAAAAGATGCCAAATTTTTGACGCTATCGTGCCTGTTGATGCATGGTGAGATGACTGGGACGAAAAAATGGACTCGGATGAAAATTTTCCGGGGGTGCGAAATTTCGAGCTCGCGCCTTTTACTCGTGTTTTCAGCCAAGAAGGTAAAAAAACGCGAAATTTTTGACGCTGTCAAAAGATGCCAAATTTTTGACGCTATCGTGCCTGTTGATGCATGGAGAGATGATTGGGACGAAAAAATGGACTCGGATGAAAATTTTCCGGGGGTGCGAAATTTCGCGCGCGCGCCTTTTACTCGTGTTTTTAGCCAAGAAGGTAAAAAAATGCGAAATTTTTGGCGCTGTCAAAAGATGCCAAAATTTCGACGCTTTCGTGCCTGTTGATGCATGGAGAGATGATTGGGACGAAAAAATAGACTCGGATGAAAATTTTCCGGGGGTGCGAAATTTCGCGCGCGCGCCTTTTACTCGTGTTTTCATGCAAGAAGGTCAAAAAACGTGAAATTTTTGACGCTGTCAAAAGATGCCAGATTTTTCACGCTATCGTGCCTATTGATGCATGGTGAGATGATTGGGACAAAAAAATGGACTCGGATGAAAATTTTCCGGGGGTGCGAAATTTCGCGCGCGCGCCTTTTACTCGTGTTTTTAGCCAAGAAGGTCAAAAAATGCGAAATTTTTGGCGCTATCAAAAGATGCCAAAATTTCGACGCTTTCGTGCCTGTTGATGCATGGTGAGATGACTGGGACGAAAAAATGGACTCGGATGAAAATTTTCCGGGGGTGCGAAATTTCGCGCGCGCGCCTTTTACTCGTATTTTCAGCCAAGAAGGTCAAAAAACGCGAAATTTTTGACGCTGTCAAAAGATGCCAAATTTTCGACGCTATCGTGCCTGTTGATGCATGGTGAGATGATTGGGACGAAAAAATGGACTCGGATGAAAATTTTCCGGGGGTGCGAAATTTCGCGCGCGCGCCTTTTACTCGTGTTTTCAGCCAAGAAGGTCAAAAAACGTGAAATTTTTGACGCTATCAAAAGATGCCAAATTTTTCACGCTATCGTGCCTGTTGATGCATGGTGAGATGATTGGGACGAAAAAATGGACTCGGATGAAAATTTTCCAGGGGTGCGAAATTTCGCGCGCGCGCCTTTTACTCGTGTTTTCAGCCAAGAAGGTCAAAAAACGTGAAATTTTTGACGCTGTCAAAAGATGCAAAATTTTCGACGCTTTCATGCCTATTGACGCATGGTCAGATGATTGGGACGAAAAAAAGGACTCGGGCAAAAATTTTTCGGGGGTGCGACATTTCGCGCGCGCGCCTATTACTCGTGTTTTCAACCAAGAAGGTCAAAAAATGTCAAATTTTTTACCCTGTCAAAAGATGCGAATTTGTCGACGCTTTCGTGCCTGTTGACGCATGGTGAGATGATTGGGACGAAAAAATGGACTCGGGCAAAAATTTTCTAGGAGTGCGAAATTTTGCGAGCGCGGTTGTTACTCGTGTTTTCAGCCAAGAAGGTCAAAAAATGTGAATTTTTTAACGTTGTCAAAAGATGCAAAATTTTCGACGCTTTCATGCCTGTTGATGCATGCGAGATGATTAGGATGAAAAAATGGACTCGGACGAAAATTTTTCGGGGGTGCGAAATTTCGCACGCACACATTTTGCTCGTGTTTTCAGCCAAGAATGTCAAAAAAACGTGAAATTTTTTACGCACTCAAAAGATGCAAAATTTTTTACGCTTTCATGCCTGTTGATGCATGGTGAGATGATTGGGACTAAAAAATGGACTCGGGCAAAAATTTTCCCTGGGTGCGAAATTTTGTGCGCGCATTACTCGTGTTTTCAGCCAACAAAGTCAAAAAATGCGAAATTTTTTACGCTGTCAAAAGATGCGAAATTTTCGACGCTTTCATGCCTGTTGACGCATGGTGAGATAATTGGGACGAAAAAAAGGACTCGGGCAAAAAAATTTCGGGGGTGCGACATTTCGCGCGCGCCTTTTACTCGGGTTGACAGCCAAGAAGGTCAAACAACGTGAATTTTTTTATGCTGCAAAAGAAGCAAATTTTTCGACGCTTTCGTGCCTATTGATGCATGGTGAGATGATTCGGACGAAAAAATGGACTCGGGCAAAAATTTTCTAGGAATGTGAAATTTCGCGAGCGCGCCTGTTACTCGTGTTTTCAGCCAAGAAGGTCAAAAAACGCGAATTTTTTAACGCTGTCAAAAGATGCAATATTTTCGACGCTTTCATGCCTGTTGATGCATGGCGAGATGATTGGGACGAAAAAATGGAGTCGGACGAAAATTTTTCGGGGGTGCAAAATTTTGCACGCACACCTTTTGCTCGTGTTTTCAGCCAAGAATGTCAAAAAAATGCGAAATTTTTTACGCTCTCAAAAGATGCGGAATTTTTGACGCTTTCATTCCTGTTGATGCATGGTGTGATGATTGGGATGAAAAAATGGACTCGGGCAAAAATTTTCCCGGGGTGCGAAATTTCGTGCGCGCATTACTCATGTTTTCAGCCAAAAGGTCAAAAAATGCGAAATTTTTTACGCTGTCAAATGATGCAAAATTTTCGACGCTTTCATGCCTGTTGACGCATGGTGAGATGATTGGGACGAAAAAAAGGACTCGGGCAAAAATTTTTCGGGGGTGCGACATTTCGTGCGCGCGCCTTTTACTCGTGTTGACAGCCAAGAAGGTCAAACAACGCGAATTTTTTTATGCTGCCAAAAGAAGCAAATTTTTTGACGCTTTCGTGCCTCTTGATGCATGGTGAGATGATTGGGACGAAAAAATGGACTCGGGCAAAAATTTTCTAGGAGTGCAAAATTTCGCGAGCGCGTCTGTTACTCGTGTTTTCAGCCAAGAAGGTCAAAAAACGTGAAATTTTTTACGCTGTCAAAAGATGCAAAATTTTCGACGCTTTCGTGCCTGTTGATGCATGACGAGATGATTGGGACAAAAAAAATTTTCGTGGGTGAGAAATTTTGCGCGCGCGCCTTTTACTCGTGTTTTCAACCAAGAAGGTCAAAAAAGGTGAAATTTTTTACGGTGTCCAAAGATGCGAAATTTTCGACGCTTTCGTGTCTGTTGATGCATGGTGAGATGATTGGGACGAAAAAATGGACTCGGGCGAAAATTTTTTGGGGGTGCGAAATTTTGCACGAGCGCCTTTTACTCGTGTTCTCAGGCAAGAAGGTAAAAAAACACGAATTTTTTAACGCTGTCAAAAGATGCAAAATTTTTGACACTTTCGTGTCTATTGATGCATGGTGAGATGATTGGGACGTGAAAATGGACTTAGGGAAAAATTTTCCGGGGGCGCGAAATTTCGCGTGCGCTCCATTTACTCGTGTTTTCAGCCAAGAAGGTCAAAAAATGCGAAAATTTTCCTTTTACTCGTGTTTTGACACTTTCGTGCCTGTTGATGCATGGTGAGATGATTGGGACGAAAAAATGGACTCGGGCGAAAATTTTCTAGGGGTGCGAAATTTCGCGCGCGCGCATGTTACTCGTGTTTTCAGCCAAGAAGGTCAAAAAATATGAAATTTTTTACGCTGTCAAAAGATGCAAAATTTTCGACGCCTTCGTGCCTGTTGATGCATGGTGAGATGATTGGGACGAAAAAATGGACTCGGGGAAAAATTTTCTAGGGGTGCCAAATTTCGCGCGCGCGCCTATTACTCGTGTTTTCAGCCAAGAAGGTCAAAAAATGTCAAATTTTTTATGGTGTCAAAAGATGCGAAATTTTTGACACTTTCGTGCCTGTTGATGCATGATGAGATGATTGAGACGAAAAAATGGACTCGGTCGAAAATTTTTCGGGGGTGAGAAATTTCGCGCGCGCCTTTTACTCGTGTTTTCAGCCAAGAAGGTCAAAAAAGGCGAAATTTTTTACGGTGTCAAAAGATGCAAAATTTTCGACACTTTCGTGTCTGTTGATGCATGATGATATGATTGGGACGAAAAAATGGACTCGGGCGAAAATTTTCTGGGGGTGCGAAATTTTGCGCGCACGCCTTTTACTAGTGTTTTCAGCCAAGAAGGTCAAAAAATGTGAAAATTTCTACACTGTCAAAAGATGCAAAATTTTTGACGCTTTCATGCTTGTTGATGCATGGTGAGATGATTGGGACGAAAAAATGGACTCGGGCGAAAATTTTTTGGGGGTGCGAAATTTTGCACGAGCGCCTTTTACTCGTGTTTTCAGCCAAGAAGGTAAAAAAATGCGAATTTTTTAACGTTGTCAAAAGATGCAAAATTTTTGACACTTTCGTGTATCTTGATGCATGGTGAGATGATTGGGACGTGAAAATGGACTTAGGGAAAAATTTTCCGGGGGTGCGAAATTTCGCGTGCGCTCCTTTTACTCGTGTTTTCAGCCAAGAAGGTCAAAAAATGCGAAAATTTTCCTTTTACTCGTGTTTTGACACTTTCATGCCTGTTGATGCATGGTGAGATGATTGGGACGAAAAAATGGACTCGGGCAAAAATTTTCTAAGGGTGCGAAATTTCCCGCGCGCGCCTATTACTTGTGTTTTCAGCCAAGATGGTCAAAAAATAGGAAATTTTTTATGCTGTCAAAAGATGCGAAATTTTTGACGCTTTCGTGCCTGTTGTTGCATGGTGAGATAATTGGAACGAAAAAATGTACTCAAGCGAAAATTTTCTGGGGGTGCGAAATTTCGCCCACGCACCTTTTACTCGTGTTTTCAGTGAAGCAGGTCAAATAATGCGAAATTTTTTACGCTATCAAAAGATGCGAAATTTTCGACGCTTTCATGCATGTTCACGCATGGTGAGATGATTGGGACGAAAAAAGGACTCGGGCAACAATTTTTCGGGGGTGCGACATTTCGCGTGCGCGCCTTTTTCTCGTGTTGACAGCCAAATAGGTCAAAAAATGTGAAATTTTTTACGCTGTCAAAAGATGTAAAATTTTTGACACTTTCGTGCCTGCTGATGCATGATGAGATGATTGGGATGAAAAAATGGACTCGATCAAAAATTTTTCGTGGGTGAGAAATTTCGCGCGCGCACCTTTTACTCGTGTTTTCAACCAAGAAGGTCAAAAAAGGTGAAATTTTTTACGGTGTCAAAAGATGCGAAATTTTTGACGCTTTCGTGTCTGTTGATGCATGGTGAGATGAATGAGACGAAAAAATGGACTCGGGCGAAAATTTTTTGGGGGTGCAAAATTTCGCGTGCGCACCTTTTACTCGTGTTTTCAGCCAAGAAGGTAAAAAAATGTGAAAATTTCTATGCTGTCAAAATATGCGAAATTTTTTACGCTTTCGTGCCTGTTGATGCATGGTGAGATGATTGGGACGAAAAAATGGACTCGGGCGAAAATTTTTCGGGGGTGCGAAATTTTTAACGTTGTCAAAAGATGCAAAATTTTGACACTTTCGTGTATCTTGATGCATGGTAAGATGATTGGGACGTGAAAATGGACTTAGGGAAAAATTTTCCGGGGGTGCGAAATTTCGCGTGCGCTCCTTTTACTCGTGTTTTCTGCCAAGAAGGTCAAAAAATGCGAAAATTTTCCTTTTACTCGTGTTTTGACACTTTCGTGCCTGTTGATGCATGGTGAGATGATTGGGACGAAAAAATGGACTCGTGCGAAAATTTTCTAGGGGTGCGAAATTTCGCGCGCGCGCGCCTGTTACTCGTGTTTTCAGCCAAGAAGGTCAAAAAACATGAAATTTTTTACGCTGTCAAAAGATGCAAAATTTACGACGCCTTCGTGCCTGTTGATGCATGGCGAGATGATTGGGACAAAAAAATGGACTCGGGAGAAAATTTTTCGGGGGGGGGGGGCGATATTTCGTGCTTGCGCCTTTTACTCGTGTTTTTAGCCAAGAAGGTCAAAAAATGCAAATTTTTTTACGCTGTCAAAATATGCAAATTTTTTTATGCTTTCGTACCTGTTGATGCATGATGAGATGATTGGGACAAAAAAATGGACTCAGGCGAAAATTTTTCGGGGGTGCAAAATTTCGCGCGCGCCATTTACTTGTGTTTTCAACCAAGAAGGTAAAAAAATGCGAAATTTTTTACACTGTCAAAAGACGCAAAATTTTTGACACTTTCATGTATGTTTGATGCATGGTGAGATGATGGGACGAAAAAATGGACTCGGGCAAAAATTTTCTAGGGGTGCGAAATTTCGCGCGCGCGCCTATTTCTCGTGTTTTCAGCTAAGAATGTGAAAAAAAGTGAAATTTTTTACGCTATCAAAAGATGCGAAATTTTTTACGCTTTCATGCCTGTTGATGCATGGTGAGATGATTGGGACGAAAAAATGGACTCGGGTGAAAGTTTTCCAGGGGTGCAAAATTTCGTCCGCCGCTTTTACTCGTGTTTTCAGCCAAGAGGGTCAAAAAATGCGAAATTTCGCGCGCGCGTCTTTTACTCGTGTTGACAGCCAAATAGGTCAAAAAATGCAAAATTTTTTACGCTGTCAAAAGATGCAAAATTTTTTACGCTTTCGTGCCTGTTGATGCATGGTGAGATGATTGGGACGAAAAAATGGACTCGGGCGAAAATTTTCTGGGGGTGCGAAATTTCGCGAGCGCACCTTTTACCCGTATTTTCAGCCAAGAAGGTCAAAAAATGTGGAAATTTCTATGCTGTCAAAATATGCGAAATTTTTTATGCTTTCGTGCCTGTTGATGCATGGTGAGATGATTGGGACGAAAAAATAGACTCGGAACGAAATTTTCCGGTGGTCCGAAATTTCGCACGCGCACCTTTTACTGATGTTTTCAGCCAAGAAGGTCAAAAAGCGCGAAATTTTTTGCACTGTCAAAAGATGCCAAATTTTTGACGCTTTCGTGCCTGTTGATGCATGGTGAGATGATTGGGATGAAAAAATGGACTTAGGGAAAAAATTTCCGGGGGTGCGAAATTTCACTTGTGCTCCTTTTATTCGTGTTTTCAGCGAAGAAGGTCAAAAAATGCGAAAATTTTCCTTTTACTCGTGTTTTGACACTTTCGTGTTTGTTGATGCATGGTGAGATGATTGGGACAAAAAAATGGACTCGGGCGAAAATTTTCTAGGGGTGCGAAATTTCGTGTGCGCGCCTGTTACTCGTGTTTTCAGCCAAGAAGGTCAAAAAACATGAAATTTTTTACGCTGTCAAAAGATGCAAAATTTTCGACGCCTTCGTGCCTTTGATGCATATGATTGGGACGAAAAAATGGACTCAGGCAAAAATTTTCTAGGGGTGCGAAATTTCGTGCGCGCGCCTATTTCTCGTGTTTTCAGCCAAGAAGGTCAAAAAACGTGAAATTATTTACGCTGTCAAAAGATGCGAAATTTTCGACGCTTTCGTGCCTATTGATGCGTGGTGAGATCATTGGGACAAAAAAATGGACTCGGGCGAAAATTTTCCAGGGGTGCGAAATTTCGCGAGCGCCTTTTACTTGTGTTTTCAGCCAAGAAGGTCAAAAAACGCCAAATTTTTTACGCTGTCAAAAGATGCAAAATTTTTTACGCTTTCGTGCCTGTTGATGCAAGATGAGATAATTGGGGTGCGAAAATTTTCCTGGGGTGCGAAATTTCGCGCGCGTGCCTTTTATTCGTGTTTTCAGTCAAAAAGGTCAAAAAAATGCAAAATTTTTTACGCTGTCAAAAGATGCAAAATTTTTTATGCTTTCATGCCTGTTGATGCATGGTGAGATGATTGGGACCAAAAAATGGACTCGGGTGAAAGTTTTCCAGGGGTGCAAAATTTCGCCCGCCCCTTTTACTCGTGTTTTCAGCCAAGATGGTCAAAAAATGCGAAATTTCGCTGCGCGCGCCTTTTACTCGTGTTGACAGCCAAATAGGTCAAAAAATGCGAAATTTTTTACGCTGTCAAAAGATGCGACATTTTCGACGCTTTCGTGCCTGTTGATGCATGGTGAGATGATTGGAACGAAAAAATGGACTCGGGCAAAAATTTTCTAGTGGTGCGAAATTTCGCGCGCGCGCTTATTACTCGTGTTTTCAGCCAAGAAGGTCAAAAAATGTCAAATTTTTTTACGCTGTCAAAAGATGCGAAATTTTTGACACTTTCGTGCCTGTTGATGCATGGTGCGATGATTGAGACGAAAAAATGGACTCGGTCGAAAATTTTTCGGGGGTGAGAAATTTCGCGCGCGCGCCTTTTACTCGTGTTTTCAGCCAAGAAGGTCAAAAAAGGCAAAATTTTTTACGGTGTCAAAAGATGGAAAATTTTCGACACTTTCGTGTCTGTTGATGCATAGTGAGATGATTGGGATGAAAAAATGGACTCGGACAAAAATTTTCTAGGGGTGCAAAATTTCGCGCGCGCGCCATTTACTAGTGTTTTCAGCCAAGAAGGTCAAAAAATGTGAAAATTTCTACATTGTCAAAAGATGCGAAATTTTTTATGCTTTCATGCCTGTTGATACATGGTGAGATGATTGGGACGAAAAAATGGACTCGGGCGAAAATTTTTCGGGGGTGCGAAATTTTGCACGAGCGCCTTTTAACCGTGTTTTCAGCCAAGAAGGTAAAAAAATGCGAATTTTTTAACGCTGTCAAAAGATGCAAAATTTTCGACGCTTTCATGCCTGTTGATGCATGGCGAGATGATTGGGACGAAAAAATAGACTCGGGCAAAAATTTTCTAGGGGTGCAAAATTTCTCGCGCGCGCCTATTACTCGTTTTTTCTGCCAAGATGGTCAAAAAATGCGAAATTTTTTACGCAGTCAAAAGATGCGAAATTTTTTACGCTTTCGTGCCTATTGTTGCATGGTGAGATAATTGGGACGAAAAAATGGACTCGAGCGAAAATTTTTCGGGGGTGCGAAATTTCGCCCACGCACCTTTTACTCGTGTTTTCAGTCAAGCAGGTCAAATAATGCGAAATTTTTTACGCTGTCAAAAGATGCGAAATTTTCGACGCTTTCATGCATGTTGATGCATGGTGAGAAGATTGGGACGAAAAAAGGACTCGGGTAACAATTTTTCGGGGGTGCGACATTTCGCGCGCGCGCCTTTTACTCGTGTTGACAGCCAAATAGGTCAAAAAATGTGAAATTTTTTACGCTGTCAAAACGTGTAAAATTTTTTACATTTTCGTGCCTACTGATGCATGGTGAGATGATTGGGACGAAAAAATGGACTCGGTCGAAAATTTTTCGTGGGTGAGAAATTTTTCGCGCGCGCCTTTTACTCGTGTTTTCAACCAAGAAGGTCAAAAAAGGTGAAATTTTTTACGGTGTCCAAAGATGCGAAATTTTCGACGCTTTCGTGTCTGTTGATGCATGGTGAGATGATTGGGACGAAAATTTTTTGGGGGTGCGAAATTTTGCACGAGCGCCTTTTACTCGTGTTTTCAGCCAAGAATGTCAAAAAACGTGAAATTTTTTACGCTATCAAAAGATGCGAAATTTTCGACGCTTTCGTGCACATTGATGCGTGGTGAAATGATTGGGACGAAAAAATGGACTCGGTCAAAAATTTTCCGGGGGTTTAAAATTTCGCGCGTGCGCCTTTTACTCGTGTTTTCTGTCAAAAAGGTCAAAAAATGCAAAATTTTTTACGCTGTCAAAAGATGCAAAATTTTCGACGCTTTCGTTCCTGTTGATGCATGGTGAGATGATTGGGAAGAAAAAATGGACTCGGGGAAAAATTTTCTAGGGGTGCCAAATTTCGCGCGCACGCCTATTACTCGTGTTTTCAGCCAAGAAGATAAAAAAATGTCAAATTTTTTACGGTGTCAAAAGATGCGAAATTTTTGACACTTTCGTGCCTGTTGATGCACGATGAGATGATTGAAACGAAAAAATGGACTCGGTCGAAAATTTTTCGGGGGTGAGAAATTTCGCGCGCGCCTTTTACTCGTGTTTTCAGCCAAGAAGGTCAAAAAAGGCGAAATTTTTTACGGTGTCAAAAGATGCGAAATTTTCGACACTTTCGTGTCTGTTGATGCATGATGAGATGATTGGGTCGAAAAAATGGACTCGGGCGAAAATTTTCTGGGGGTGCGAAATTTTGCGCGCCCGCCTTTTACTAGTGTTTTCAGCCAAGAAGGTCAAAAAATGTGAAAATTTCTACACTGTCAAAAGATGCAAAATTTTTGACGCTTTCATGCTTGTTGATGCATGGTGAGATGATTGGGACGAAAAAATGGACTCGGGCGAAAATTTTTCGGGGGTGCGAAATTTTGCACGAGCGCCTTTTACTCGTGTTTTCAGCCAAGAAGGTAAAAAAATGCGAATTTTTTAACGTTGTCAAAAGATGCAAAATTTTTGACACTTTCGTGTATCTTGATGCATGGTGAGATGATTGGGACGTGAAAATGGACTTAGGAAAAAAATTTCCGGGGGTGCGAAATTTCGCGTGCGCTCCTTTTACTCGTGTTTTCAGCCAAGAAGGTCAAAAAATGCAAAAATTTTCCTTTTACTCGTGTTTTGACACTTTCGTGCATGTTGATGCATGGTGAGATGATTGGGACGAAAAAATGGACTCGGGCAAAAATTTTCTAAGGGTGCGAAATTTCCCGCGCGCGCCTATTACTTGTGTTTTCAGCCAAGATGGTCAAAAAATGGGAAATTTTTTACGCTGTCAAAAGATGCGAAATTTTTGACGCTTTCGTGCCTGTTGTTGCATGGTGAGATAATTGGAACGAAAAAATGGACTCAAGCGAAAATTTTCCGGCGGTGCGAAATTTCGCCCACGCACCTTTTACTCGTGTTTTCAGTCAAGCAGGTCAAATAATGCAAAATTTTTTACGCTGTCAAAAGATGCGAAATTTTTGACGCTTTCATGCATGTTCACGCATGGTGAGATGATTGGGACGAAAAAAGGACTCGGGCAACAATTTTTCGGGGGTGCGACATTTCGCGTGCGCGCCTTTTTCTCGTGTTGACAGCCAAATAGGTCAAAAAATGTGAAATTTTTTACGCTGTCAAAAGATGTAAAATTTTTGACACTTTTGTGTCTGCTGATGCATGATGAGATGATTGGGATGAAAAAATGGACTCGATCGAAAATTTTTCGTGGGTGAGAAATTTCGCGCGCGCACCTTTTACTCATGTTTTCAACCAAGAAGGTCAAAAAAGGTGAAATTTTTTACGGTGTCAAAAGATGCGAAATTTTTGACGCTTTCGTGTCTGTTGATGCATGGTGAGATGAATGGGACGAAAATATGGACTCGGGCGAAAATTTTTTGGGGGTGCAAAATTTCGCGTGCGCACCTTTTACTCGTGTTTTCAGCCAAGAAGGTAAAAAAATGTGAAAATTTCTACGCTGTCAAAATATGCGAGATTTTTTACGCTTTCGTGCCTGTTGATGCATGGTGAGATCATTGGGACGAAAAAATGGACTCGGGCGAAAATTTTCGGGGGTGCGAAATTTTGCACGAGCGCCTTTTACTCGTGTTTTCAGCCTAGAAGGTAAAAAAACGCGAATTTTTTAACGTTGTCAAAAGATGCAAAATTTTTGACACTTTCGTGTATGTTGATGCATGGTGAGATGATTGGGACGTGAAAATGGACTTAGGGAATAATTTTCCGGGGGTGCGAAATTTCGCGTGCGCTCCTTTTACTCGTGTTTTCAGCCAAGGTCAAAAAATCCAAAAATTTTCCTTTTACTCGTGTTTTGACACTTTCGTGCCTGTTGATGCATGGTGAGATGATTGGGACGAAAAAATGGACTCGTGCGAAAATTTTCTAGGGGTGCGAAATTTCGCGCGCGCGCCTGTTACTCGTGTTTTCAGCCAAGAAGGTCAAAAAACATGAAATTTTTTACGCTGTCAAAAGATGCAAAATTTACGACGCCTTCGTGCCTGTTGATGCATGGCGAGATGATTGGGACAAAAAAATGGACTCGGGAGAAAATTTTTCGAGGGGGGGGGGGCGATATTTCGTGCTTGCGCCTTTTACTCGTGTTTTTAGCCAACAAGGTCAAAAAATGCAAATTTTTTTACGCTGTCAAAAGATGCAAATTTTTTTTATGCTTTCGTACCTGTTGATGCATGATGAGATGAATGGGACAAAAAAATGGACTCAGGCGAAAATTTTTCGGGGGTGCAAAATTTCGCGCGCGCCATTTACTTGTGTTTTCAACCAAGAAGGTAAAAAAATGCGAAATTTTTTACACTGTCAAAAGACGCAAAATTTTCGACACTTTCATGTCTGTTTGATGCATGGTGAGATGATTGGGACGAAAAAATGGACTCGGGCAAAAATTTTCTAGGGGTGCGAAATTTCGCGCGCGCGCCTATTTCTCGTGTTTCAGCTAAGAATGTGAAAAAAAGTGAAAATTTTTACGCTGTCAAAAGATGCGAAATTTTTGACGCTTTCGTGCCTATTTATGTGTGGTGAGATCATTGGGACGAAAAAATGGACTGGGTAAAAAATTGTCCGGGGGTGCGAAATTTCGCGCGTGCGCCTTTTTCTCATGTTTTCAGCCAAAAAGGTCAAAAAATGCGAAATTTTTTACGCTGTCAAAAGATGCAAAATTTTTTACATTTTCATACCTGTTGATGCATGGTGAGATGATTGGGACGAAAAAATGGACTCGGGTGAAAGTTTTCCAGGGGTGCAAAATTTCGCCCGCCCCTTTTACTCGAGTTTTCAGCCAAGAAGGTCAAAAAATGCAAAATTTCGCGCGCGCGCCTTGTACTCGTGTTTTCAGCCAAGAAGGTCAAAAAATGTGAAATTTTTTACAGTGTCAAAAGATGCGAAATTTTTGACGCTTTCGTGCCTGTTGATGCGTGGTGAGATGATTGGGACGAAAAAATGGACTCGGTCAAAAATGTTTCGGGGGTGAGAAATTTTGCGCGCGCCCTTTTACTCGTGTTTTCAGCCAAGAAAGAAGGTCAAAAAAGGTGAAATTTTTTATGGTGTTATAAGATGCAAAATTTTTTACACTTTCGTGTCTGTTGATGCATGGTGAGATGATTGAGACGAAAAAATGGACTCGGGCGAAAATTTTCTGGGGGTGCGAAATTTCACGCGCGCGCCTTTTACTCGTGTTTTCAGCCAAGAAGGTCAAAAAATGTAAAAAATTTTACGCTGTCAAAAGATTCGAATTTTTTTACGCTTTCATGCCTGTTGATGCATGGTGAGATGATTGGGACGAAAAAATGGACTCGGGCGAAAATTTTTTGGGGGTGCAAAATTTCGTGCGCGCGCCTTTTACTCGTGTTTTCAGCCAAGAAGGTCAAAAAAGGCGAAATTTTTTACGCTGTCAAAAGATGCAAAATTTTCGACGCTTTCATGCCTGTTGATGCATGGCAAGATGATTGGGACGAAAAAATGGACTCGGACAAAAATTTTCTAGGGGTGCGAAATTTCTCCCGCGCGCCTATTACTCGTGTTTTCAGCCAAGATGGTCAAAAAATGCAAAAATTTTTACACCGTCAGAAGATGCGAAATTTTTGACGCTTTCGTGCCTGTTGTTGCTTGGTGAGATAATTGGGACAAAAAAATGGACTCGAGCGAAAATTTTCTGGGGGTGCGAAATTTCGTCCACGCACCTTTTACTCATGTTTTCAGCCAAGCAGGTCAAATAATGTGAAATTTTTTACGCTGTCAAAAGATGCAAAATTTTTTACGTTTTCATGCATGTTGACGCATGGTGAGATGATTGGGATGAAAAAAAGGACTCGGGCAAAAATTTTTCGGGGGTGCGACATTTCGCGCGCGCGCCTTTTACTCGTGTTGACAGTCAAATAGGTCAAAAAACGTGAAATTTTTTACCCTCTCAAAAGATGCGAAATTTTCTACTCTTTCGTGCCTGTTGATGCGTGGTGAGATCATTGGGACGAAAAATGGACTCGGTCAAAAAGTTTCCGGGGGTGCGAAATTTCGCGCGTGCGCCTTTTACTTGTGTTTTCAGCCAAAAAGGACAAAAAATGCGAATTTTTTTACGCTGTCAAAAGATGCTTTCATGCCTGTTGATGCATGGTGAGATGGTTGGGACGAAAAAATGGACTCGGGTGAAAGTTTTCCAGGGGTGCAAAAATTCGTCCGCGCCTTTTACTCGTGCTTTCAGCCAAGAAGGTCAAAAAATGCGAAATTTCGTGCGCGCGCCTTTTACTCGTGTTTTCAGCCAAAAAGGTCAAAAAATGCGAAATTTTTTACGCTGTCAAAAGATGCAAAATTTTTTACATTTTCATACCTGTTGATGCATGGTGAGATGATTGGGACGAAAAAATGGACTCGGGTGAAAGTTTTCCAGGGGTGCAAAATTTCGAGCGCGCGCCTTTTACTGGTGTTTTCAGCCAAGAAGGTCAAAAAACGCAAAATTTTTTGCGCTATCAAAAGATGCCAAATTTTCGACGCTTTCGTTCTTGTTGATGCATGGTGAGATGATTGGGAAGAAAAAATGGACTCGGATGAAAATTTTTCGGGTGTGCGAGATTTCGCGCGCGCGCCTTTTACTGGTGTTTTCAGCCAAGAGGGTCAAAAAATGCGAAATTTTTTATGCTGTCAAAAGATGCCAAATTTTCGACGCTTTCGTGCCTATTGATGCATGGTGAGATGATTGGGACGAAAAAATTGACTCGGATGAAAATTTTCCGAGTGTGCGAAATTTCGCGCGCGCGCCTTTTACTGGTGTTTTCAGCCAAGAAGGTCAAAAAACGCGAAATTTTTTGCGCTATCAAAAGATGCCAAATTTTTTATGCTTTCGTGCCAGTTGATGCATGGTGAGATGATTGGGACGAAAAAATGGACTCGGATCGAAATTTTTTGGGGGTGCGAAATTTCGCGCGAGCGCCTTTTACTGGTGTTTTCAGCCAAGAAGGTAAAAAAACACGAAATTTTTTGCGCTGTCATAAGATGCCAAATTTTCGACGCTTTCATGCTTGTTGATGCATGGTGAGATGATTGGGACGAAAAAATGGACTCGGAACGAAATTTTCCGGGGGTGCGAAATTTCGCGCGCGCGCCTTTTACTGGTGTTTTCAGCCAAGAAGGTCAAAAAATGCAAAAATTTTTACGCTGTCAAAAGATGCCAAATTTTTTACGCTTTCGTGCCTGTTGATGCATGGTGAGATGATTGGGACAAAAAATGGACTCGGATGAAAATTTTTCGGGTGTGCGAAATTTCGCGCCGTGCCTTTTACTGGTGTTTTTCAGCCAAGAAGGTCAAAAAATGCGAAATTTTTTGCGCTGTAAAAAGATGCCAAATTTTTGTCGCTTTCGTGCCTGTTGATGCATGGTGAGATGATTGGGACGAAAAAATGGACTCGGAACGAAATTTTCCGGGGGTACGAAATTATGCGCGCGCGCCTTTTACTGGTGTTTTCAGCCAAGAAGGTCAAAAAACGTGAAATTTTTTACGCTGTCAAAAGATGCCAAATTTTCGACACTTTCGTGCCTGTTGATGCATGGTGAGATGATTGGGACGAAAAAATAGACTCGGATGAAAATTTTCCGAGAGTGCGAAATTTCGCGCGCGTGCCTTTTACTGGTGTTTTCAGCAAAGAAGGTCAAAAAACGCGAAATTTTTTGCGTTGTCAAAAGATGCCAAATTTTCGACGCTTTCGTGCCAGTTGATGCATGGTGAGATGATTGGGACGAAAAAATGGACTCGGAATGAAATTTTCTGGGGGTGCGAAATTTCGCGCGCGCGCCTTTTACTGGTGTTTTCAGCTAAGAAGGTCAAAAAATGCAAATTTTTTTGCGCTGTCAAAAGATGCCAAATTTTCGACGCTTTCGTGCTTGTTGATGCATGGTGAGATGATTGGGACGAAAAAATAGACTCGGAATGAAATTTTCCGGGGTGCGAAATTTCGCGCGCGCGCCTTTTACTGGTGTTTTCAGCCAAGAAGGTCAAAAAACGCGAAATTTTTTACGCTGTCAAAAGATGCCAAATTTTCGACGCTTTCATGCCTGTTGATTCATGGTGAGATGATTGGGACGAAAAAATGGACTCGGAACGAAATTTTCCGGTGGTGCGAAATTTCGCGCGCGCGCCTTTTACCGGTGTTTTCAGCCAAGAAGGTAAAAAAACATGAAATTTTTTGCGCTGTCAAAAGATGCCAAATTTTCGACGCATTCATGCCTGTTGATGCATGGTGAGATGATTGAGACGAAAAAATGGACTCGGAACAAAATTTTCCGGGGGTGCGAAATTTCGCGCGCGCGCCTTTTACTAGTGTTTTCAGCGAAGAAGGTCAAAAAACGCGAAATTTTTTACGCTGTCAAAAGATGCCAAATTTTCGACACTTTCGTGCCTGTTGATTCATGGTGAGATGATTGGGACGAAAAAATGGACTCGGAACGAAATTTTTCGGGGGTGCAAAATTTCGCGCGAGCGCCTTTTACTAGTGTTTTCAGCCAAGAAGGTAAAAAAACACGAAATTTTTTGCGTTGTCAAAAGATGCCAAATTTTCGACGCTTTCATGCTTGTTGATGCATGGTGAGATGATTGGGACGAAAAAATGGACTCGGAACGAAATTTTTCGGGGGTGCGAAATTTCGCGCGCGCGCCTTTTACTAGTGTTTTCAGCCAAAAGGTCAAAAAACGCAAAATTATTTACGCTGTCAAAAGATGCCAAATTTTCGACGCTTTCGTGCCTGTTGATGCATGTTGAGATGATTGGGACAAAAAATGGACTCGGATGAAAATTTTTCGGGTGTGCGAAATTTCGCGCGCGAGCCTTTTACCGGTGTTTTTCAGCCAAGAAGGTCAAAAAACGCGAAATTTTTTGCGCTGTCAAAAGATGCCAAATTTTTTACGCTTTCGTGCCTGTTGATGCATGGTGAGATGATTGGGACGAAAAAATGGACTCGGAACGAAATTTTCCGGGGGTGCGAAATTTTGCGCGCGCGCCTTTTACTAGTGTTTTCAGCCAAGAAGGTCAAAAAACGCAAAAAATTTTATGCTGTCAAAAGATGCCAAATTTTCGACGGTTTCATTCCTGTTGATGCATGGTGAGATGATTGGGACGAAAAAAATGGACTCGGATGAAAATTTTTCGGGTGTGCAAAATTTCGCGCGCGCGCCTTTTACTGGTGTTTTCAGCCAAGAAGGTCAAAAATGTGAAATTTTTTACGCTGTCAAAAGATGCCAAATTTTCGACGCTTTCGTGCCTGTTGATGCATGGTGAGATGATTGGGACGAAAAAATGGACTCGGATGAAAATTTTTCGGGTGTGCGAAATTTCGCGCGCGCGCCTTTTACTGGTGTTTTCAGCCAAGATGGTCAAAAAATGCAAAAAATTTTACGCTGTCAAAAGATGCCAAATTTTTGACGCTTTCGTGCCTGTTGATATGTGGTGAGATGATTGGGACGAAAAAATGGACTCGGATGAAAATTTTTCGGGTGTGCGAAATTTTGCGCGCGTGCCTTTTACCGGTGTTTTCAGCCAAGATGGTAAAAAAACGCAAAATTTTTTACGCTGTCAAAAGATGCCAAATTTTCGACGCTTTCGTGCCTGTTGATGCGTGATGAGATGATTGGGACGAAAAAATGGACTCGGATGAAAATTTTCCGGGAGTGCGAAATTGCGCGCGCGCGCCTTTTACTGGTGTTTTCAGCCAAGAAGGTCAAAAAACGCGAAATTTTTTGCGCTGTCAAAAGATGCCAAATTTTCGACGCTTTCGTGCCAGTTGATGCATGGTGAGATGATTGAGACGAAAAAATGGACTCAGAACGAAATTTTTCGGGGGTGCGAAATTTCGCGCGCGCCTTTTACTGGTGTTTTCAGCTAAGAAGGTCAAAAAACGCAAAATTTTTTGCGCTGTCAAAAGATGCCAAATTTTCGACGCTTTCGTGCCTGTTGATGCATGGTGAGATGATTGGGACGAAAAAATAGACTCGGAATGAAATTTTCCGGGGGTGCGAAATTTCGAGCGCGCGCCTTTTACTGGTGTTTTCAGCCAAGAAGGTCAAAAAACGCAAAAATTTTTGCGCTATCAAAAGATGCCAAATTTTCGATGCTTTCGTTCTTGTTGATGCATGGTGGGATGATTGGGACGAAAAAATGGACTCGGATGAAAATTTTTCGGGTGTGCGAGATTTCGCGCGCGCGCCTTTTACTGGTGTTTTCAGCCAAGAAGGTCAAAAAACGCGAAATTTTTTACGCTGTCAAAAGATGCCAAATTTTTGACGCTTTCGTGCCTATTGATGCATGGTGAGATGATTGGGACGAAAAAATTGACTCGGATGAAAATTTTCCGAGTGTGCGAAATTTCGCGCGCGCGCCTTTTACTGGTGTTTTCAGCCAAGAAGATTAAAAAATGCGAAATTTTTTGCGCTGTCATAAGATGCCAAATTTTCGATGCTTTCGTGCCAGTTGATGCATGGTGAGATGATTGGGACGAAAAAATGGACTCGGAACGAAATTTTTTGGGGGTGCGAAATTTCGCGCGAGCGCCTTTTACTGGTGTTTTCTGCCAAGAAGGTAAAAAAACACGAAATTTTTTGCGCTGTCAAAAGATGCCAAATTTTCGACGCTTTCGTGCCTGTTGGTGCATGGTGAGATGATTGGGACGAAAAAATGGACTCGGAACAAAATTTTTCGGGTGTGAGAAATTTCGCGCGCGCGCCTTTTACTGGTGTTTTCAGCCAAGATGGTCAAAAAACGCAAAATTTTTTACGCTGTCAAAAGATGTCAAATTTTTTACGCTTTCGTGCCTGTTGATGCATGGTGAGATGATTGGGACAAAAAATGGACTCGGATGAAAATTTTTCGGGTGTGTGAAATTTCGCGTGCGAGCCTTTTACTGGTGTTTTTCAGCCAAGAAGGTCAAAAAACGCGAAATTTTTTACGCTGTCAAAAGATGCCAAATTTTCGACACTTTCGTGTCTGTTGATGCATGGTGAGATGATTGGGACGAAAAAATAGACTCGGATAAAAATTTTCCGGGAGTGCTAAATTTCGCGCGCGCGCCTTTTACTGGTGTTTTCATCCAAGAAGGTAAAAAAACGCGAAATTTTTTGCGCTGTCAAAAGATGCCAAATTTTTTACGCTTTCGTGCCAGTTGATGCATGGTGAGATGATTGGGACGAAAAAATGGACTCGGAATGAAATTTTCCGGGGGTGCGAAATTTCGCGCGCGCCTTTTACTAGTGTTTTCAGCTAAGAAGGTCAAAAAACGCAAATTTTTTTGCGCTGTCAAAAGATGCCAAATTTTCGACGCTTTCGTGCTTGTTGATGCATGGTGAGATGATTGGGACGAAAAAATAGACTCGGAATGAAATTTTCCGGGGGTGCGAAATTTCGTGTGCGCGCCTTTTACTGGTGTTTTCAGCCAAGAAGGTCAAAAAATGCGAATTTTTTTACGCTGTCAAAAGATGCCAAATTTTCGACGCTTTCGTGCCTGTTGATTCATGGTGAGATGATTGGGACGAAAAAATGGACTCGGAACGAAATTTTCCGGTGGTGCGAAATTTCGCGCGCGCGCCTTTTACCGGTGTTTTCAGCCAAGAAGGTAAAAAAACACGAAATTTTTTGCGCTGTCAAAAGATGCCAAATTTTCGACACATTCATGCCTGTTGATGCATGGTGAGATGATTGGGACGAAAAAATGGACTCGGAACGAAATTTTCCGGGGGTGCGAAATTTCGCGCGCGCGCCTTATACTGATGTGTTCAGCCAAGAAGGTCAAAAAATCAAAATTTTTTGCGCTGTCAAAAGATGCCAAATTTTCGACGCTTTCGTGCCTGTTGATGCATGGTGAGATGATTGTGATGAAAAAATAGACTCGGAATGAAATTTTCCGGGGGTGCGAAATTTCGCGCGCGCGCCTTTTACTGGTATTTTCAGCCAAGAAGGTCAAAAAACGCGAAATTTTTTACGCTGTCAAAAGATGCCAAATTTTTTACGCTTTCGTGCCTGTTGATTCATGGTGAGATGATTGGGACGAAAAAATGGACTCGGAACGAAATTTTTCGGGGGTGCGAAATTTCGCGCGAGCGCCTTTTACTTGTGTTTTCAGCCAAGAAGGTAAAAAAACACGAAATTTTTTGCGCTGTCAAAAGATGCCAAATTTTCGACGCTTTCATAATTGTTGATGCATGGTGAGATGATTGGGACGAAAAAATGGACTCGGAACGAAATTTTCCGGGGGTGCGAAATTTCGCGCGTGCGCCTTTTACTGGTGTTTTCAGCCAAGAAGGTCAAAAAACGCAAAATTTTTTACGCTGTCAAAAGATGCCAAATTTTCGACGCTTTCGTGCCTGTTGATGCATGGTGAGATGATTGGGACAAAAAATGGACTCAGATGAAAATTTTTGGGGTGTGCGAAATTTCGCGCGTGAGCCTTTTAACGGTGTTTTTCAGCCAAGAAGGTCAAAAAACGCGAAATTTTTTGCGCTGTCAAAAGATGCCAAATTTTCGACGCTTTCGTGCCTGTTGATGCATGGTGAGATGATTGGGACGAAAAAATGGACTCGGAACGAAATTTTCCTGGGGTGCGAAATTTTGCGCGCGCGCCTTTTACTAGTGTTTTCAGCCTTTTACTCGACGGTTTCATTCCTATTGATGCATGGTGAGATGATTGGGACGAAAAAATGGACTCGGATGAAAATTTTCCGGGGGTGCAAAATTTCGCGCGCGCGCTTTTTACTCTTGTTTTCAGCCAAGAAGGTCAAAAAACGCGAAATTTTTGACGCTGTCAAAAGATGCCAAATTTTCGACGCTTTCCTGCCTATTGATGCATGGTGAGATGAGTGGGACGAAAAAATGGACTCGGATGAAAATTTTCCGGGGGTGCGAAATTTCGCGCGCGCGCTTTTTACTCGTGTTTTCAGCCAAGAAGGTCAAAAAATGCGAAATTTTTTACGCTATCAAAAGATGCCAAATTTTCGACGCTATCGTGCCTGTTAATGCATGGTGAGATGATTGGGACGAAAAAATGGACTCGGATGCAAATTTTCCGGGGGTGCGAAATTTCGCGCGCGCGCCTTTTACTCGTGTTTTCAGTCAAGAAGGTCAAAAAATGCGAAATTTTTGACGCTGTCAAAAGATGCCAAATTTTCGACGCTTTCGTGCATGTTGATGCATGGTGAGATGATTGTGACGAAAAAATGGACTCGGATGCAAATTTTCCGGGGGTGCAAAATTTCGCGCACCCGCTTTTTACTCGTGTTTTCAGCCAAGAAGGTCAAAAAACGCGAAATTTTTGACGCTGTCAAAAGATTCCAAATTTTCAACACTTTCGTGCCTGTTGATGCTTGGTGAGATGATTGGGACGAAAAAATGGACTCGGATGCAATTTTTTTGGGGGTGCGAAATTTCGCGCGCGCGCCTTTTACTCGTGTTTTCAGCCAAGAAGGTCAAAAAATGCGAAATTTTTTACGCTATCAAAAGATGCCAAATTTTCGACGCTATCGTGCCTGTTGATGCATGGTGAGATGATTGGGACGAAAAAATGGACTCGGATGCAAATTTTCTGGGGGTGCGAAATTTCGCGCGCGCGCCTTTTACTCGTGTTTTCAGCCAAGAAGGTCAAAAAACGCGAAATTTTTGACGCTGTCAAAAGATGCCAAATTTTCGACGCTTTCGTGCCTGTTGATGCATGGTGAGATGATTGGGACGAAAAAATGGACTCGGATGCAAATTTTCTGGGGTTGCAAAATTTCGCGCGCGCCTTTTACTCGTGTTTTCAGTCAAGAAGGTCAAAAAATGCCAAATTTTTTACGCTGTCAAAAGATGCTAAATTTTCGATGCTTTTGTGCCTGTTGATGCATGATGAGATGATTGGGACAAAAAAATGGACTCGGATGAAAATTTTCCGGGGGTGCAAAATTTCGCGCACGCGCTTTTTACTCGTGTTTTCAGCCAAGGTCAAAAAACGCGAAATTTTTGACGCTGTCAAAAGATTCCAAATTTTCAACACTTTCGTGCCTGTTGATGCTTGGTGAGATGATTGGGACGAAAAAATGGACTCGGATGCAATTTTTTTGGGGGTGCGAAATTTCGCGCGCGCGCCTTTTACTCGTGTTTTCAGCCAAGAAGGTCGAAAAACGCGAAATTTTTTACGCTGTCAAAAGAAGCCAAATTTTCGACGCTTTCGTGCCTGTTGATGCATGGTGAGATGATTGGGACGAAAAAATGGACTCGGATGCAAATTTTCCGGGGGTGCGAAATTTCGCCCGCGCGCCTTTTACTCGTGTTTTCAGTCTAGAAGGTAAAAAAATGCGAAATTTTTGACGCTGTCAAAAGAGGCCAAATTTTCGACGCTTTCGTGCATGTTGATGCATGGTGAGATGATTGGGACGAAAAAATGGACTCGGATGCAAATTTTCCGGGGGTGCGAAATTTCGCACGCGTGCCTTTTACTCGTGTTTTCAGCCAAGAAGGTAAAAAAACGCGAAATTTTTTACGCTGTCAAAAGATGCCAAAATTTCGATGCTTTCGTACCTGTTAATGCATGGTGAGATGATTGGGACGAAAAAATGGACCCGGATGAAAATTTTCCGGGGGTGCAAAATTTCGCGCACGCGCTTTTTACTCGTGTTTTCAGCCAAGAAGGTCAAAAAACGCGAAATTTTTTACGCTGTCAAAAGATGCCAAATTTTCGATGCTTTCGTGCCTGTTAATGCATGGTGAGATGATTGGGACGAAAAAATGGACTCGGATGAAAATTTTCCGGGGGTGCAAAATTTCGCGCGCGCGCTTTTTACTCGTGTTTTCAGCCAAGAAGGTCAAAAAACGCGAAATTTTTGACGCTGTCAAAAGATGCCAAATTTTCGACGCTTTCCTGCCTGTTGATGCATGGTGAGATGAGTGGGACGAAAAAATGGACTCGGATGAAAATTTTCCGGGGGTGCGAAATTTCGCGCGCGCGCTTTTTACTCGTGTTTTCAGCCAAGAAGGTCAAAAAACGCGAAATTTTTGACGCTGTCAAAAGATGCCAAATTTTCGACGCTTTCCTGCCTGTTGATGCATGGTGAGATGAGTGGGACGAAAAAATGGACTCGGATGAAAATTTTCCGGGGGTGCGAAATTTCGCGCGCGCGCTTTTTACTCGTGTTTTCAGCCAAGAAGGTCAAAAAATGCAAAATTTTTTACGCTATCAAAAGATGCCAAATTTTCGACGCTATCGTGCCTGTTGATGCATGGTGAGATGATTGGGACGAAAAAATGGACTCGGATGCAAATTTTCTGGGGGTGCGAAATTTCGCGCGCGCGCCTTTTACTCGTGTTTTCAGCCAAGAAGGTCAAAAAACGCGAAATTTTTGACGCTGTCAAAAGATGCCAAATTTTCGACGCTTTCGTGCCTGTTGATGCATGGTGAGATGATTGGGACGAAAAAATGGGCTCGGATGCAAATTTTCTGGGGTTGCAAAATTTTGCGCGCGCCTTTTACTCGTGTTTTCAGTCAAGAAGGTCAAAAAATGCCAAATTTTTTACGCTGTCAAAAGATGCTAAATTTTCGATGCTTTTGTGCCTGTTGATGCATGATGAGATGATTGGGACAAAAAAATGGACTCGGAAGAAAATTTTCCGGGGGTGCAAAATATCGCGCACGCGCTTTTTACTCGTGTTTTCAGCCAAGAAGGTCAAAAAACGCGAAATTTTTGACGCTGTCAAAAGATTCCAAATTTTCAACACTTTCGTGCCTGTTGATGCTTGGTGAGATGATTGGGACGAAAAAATGGACTCGGATGCAATTTTTTTGGGGGTGCGAAATTTCGCGCGCGCGCCTTTTACTCGTGTTTTCAGCCAAGAAGGTCGAAAAATGCGAAATTTTTTACGCTGTCAAAAGATGCCAAATTTTCGACGCTTTCGTGCCTGTTGATGCATGGTGAGATGATTGGGACGAAAAAATGGACTCGGATGCAAATTTTCCGGGGGTGCAAAATTTCGCGCGCGCGCCTTTTACTCGTGTTTTCAGTCAAGAAGGTCAAAAAATGCGAAATTTTTTACGCTGTCAAAAGATGCCAAATTTTCGACGCTTTCGTGCATGTTGATGCATGGTGAGATGATTGGGACGAAAAAATGGACTCGGATGCAAATTTTCCGGGGGTGCAAAATTTCGCGCACCCGCTTTTTACTCGTGTTTTCAGCCAAGAAGGTCAAAAAACGCGAAATTTTTGACGCTGTCAAAAGATTCCAAATTTTCAACACTTTCGTGCCTGTTGATGCTTGGTGAGATGATTGGGACGAAAAAATGGACTCGGATGCAATTTTTTTGGGGGTGCGAAATTTCGCGCGCGCGCCTTTTACTCGTGTTTTCAGCCAAGAAGGTCAAAAAATGCGAAATTTTTTACGCTATCAAAAGATGCCAAATTTTCGACGCTATCGTGCCTGTTGATGCATGGTGAGATGATTGGGACGAAAAAATGGACTCGGATGCAAATTTTCTGGGGGTGCGAAATTTCGCGCGCGCGCCTTTTACTCGTGTTTTCAGCCAAGAAGGTCAAAAAACGCGAAATTTTTGACGCTGTCAAAAGATGCCAAATTTTCAACGCTTTCGTGCCTGTTGATGCATGGTGAGATGATTGGGACGAAAAAATGGACTCGGATGCAAATTTTCTGGGGTTGCAAAATTTCGCGCGCGCCTTTTACTCGTGTTTTCAGTCAAGAAGGTCAAAAAATGCCAAATTTTTTACGCTGTCAAAAGATGCTAAATTTTCGATGCTTTTGTGCCTGTTGATGCATGATGAGATGATTGGGACAAAAAAATGGACTCGGATGAAAATTTTCCGGGGGTGCAAAATTTCGCGCACGCGCTTTTTACTCGTGTTTTCAGCCAAGAAGGTCAAAAAACGCGAAATTTTTGACGCTGTCAAAAGATTCCAAATTTTCAACACTTTCGTGCCTGTTGATGCTTGGTGAGATGATTGGGACGAAAAAATGGACTCGGATGCAATTTTTTTGGGGGTGCGAAATTTCGCGCGCGCGCCTTTTACTCGTGTTTTCAGCCAAGAAGGTCGAAAAACGCGAAATTTTTTACGCTGTCAAAAGATGCCAAATTTTCGACGCTTTCGTGCCTGTTGATGCATGGTGAGATGATTGGGATGAAAAAATGGACTCGGATGCAAATTTTCCGGGGGTGCGAAATTTCGCCCGCGCGCCTTTTACTCGTGTTTTCAGTCAAGAAGGTAAAAAAATGCGAAATTTTTGACGCTGTCAAAAGAGGCCAAATTTTCGACGCTTTCGTGCATGTTGATGCATGGTGAGATGATTGGGACGAAAAAATGGACTCGGATGCAAATTTTCCGGGGGTGCGAAATTTCGCACGCGTGCCTTTTACTCGTGTTTTCAGCCAAGAAGGTAAAAAAACGCGAAATTTTTTACGCTGTCAAAAGATGCCAAAATTTCGATGCTTTCGTACCTGTTAATGCATGGTGAGATGATTGGGACGAAAAAATGGACCCGGATGAAAATTTTCCGGGGGTGCAAAATTTCGCGCACGCGCTTTTTACTCGTGTTTTCAGCCAAGAAGGTCAAAAAACGCGAAATTTTTTACGCTGTCAAAAGATGCCAAATTTTCGATGCTTTCGTGCCTGTTAATGCATGGTGAGATGATTGGGACGAAAAAATGGACTCGGATGAAAATTTTCCGGGGGTGCAAAATTTCGCGGCGCGCGCTTTTTACTCGTGTTTTCAGCCAAGAAGGTCAAAAAACGCGAAATATTTGACGCTGTCAAAAGATGCCAAATTTTCGACGCTTTCCTGCCTGTTGATGCATGGTGAGATGAGTGGGACGAAAAAATGGACTCGGATGAAAATTTTCCGGGGGTGCGAAATTTCGCGCGCGCGCTTTTTACTCGTGTTTTCAGCCAAGAAGGTCAAAAAACGCGAAATTTTTGACGCTGTCAAAAGATGCCAAATTTTCGACGCTTTCCTGCCTGTTGATGCATGGTGAGATGAGTGGGACGAAAAAATGGACTCGGATGAAAATTTTCCGGGGGTGCGAAATTTCGCGCGCGCGCTTTTTACTCGTGTTTTCAGCCAAGAAGGTCAAAAAACGCGAAATTTTTGACGCTGTCAAAAGATGCCAAATTTTCGACGCTTTCCTGCCTGTTGATGCATGGTGAGATGAGTGGGACGAAAAAATGGACTCGGATGAAAATTTTCCGGGGGTGCGAAATTTCGCGCGCGCGCTTTTTACTCGTGTTTTCAGCCAAGAAGGTCAAAAAATGCAAAATTTTTTACGCTATCAAAAGATGCCAAATTTTCGACGCTATCGTGCCTGTTGATGCATGGTGAGATGATTGGGACGAAAAAATGGACTCGGATGCAAATTTTCTGGGGGTGCGAAATTTCGCTGCGCGCGCCTTTTACTCGTGTTTTCAGCCAAGAAGGTCAAAAAACGCGAAATTTTTGACGCTGTCAAAAGATGCCAAATTTTCGACGCTTTCGTGCCTGTTGATGCATGGTGAGATGATTGGGACGAAAAAATGGACTCGGATGCAAATTTTCTGGGGTTGCAAAATTTTGCGCGCGCCTTTTACTCGTGTTTTCAGTCAAGAAGGTCAAAAAATGCCAAATTTTTTACGCTGTCAAAAGATGCTAAATTTTCGATGCTTTTGTGCCTTTTGATGCATGATGAGATGATTGGGACAAAAAAATGGACTCGGAAGAAAATTTTCCGGGGGTGCAAAATATCGCGCACGCGCTTTTTACTCGTGTTTTCAGCCAAGAAGGTCAAAAAACGCGAAATTTTTGACGCTGTCAAAAGATTCCAAATTTTCAACACTTTCGTGCCTGTTGATGCTTGGTGAGATGATTGGGACGAAAAAATGGACTCGGATGCAATTTTTTTGGGGGTGCGAAATTTCGCGCGCGCGCCTTTTACTCGTGTTTTCAGCCAAGAAGGTCGAAAAATGCGAAATTTTTTACGCTGTCAAAAGATGCCAAATTTTCGACGCTTTCGTGCCTGTTGATGCATGGTGAGATGATTGGGACGAAAAAATGGACTCGGATGCAAATTTTCCGGGGGTGCAAAATTTCGCGCGCGCGCCTTTTACTCGTGTTTTCAGTCAAGAAGGTCAAAAAATGCGAAATTTTTGACGCTGTCAAAAGATGCCAAATTTTCGACGCTTTCGTGCATGTTGATGCATGGTGAGATGATTGGGACGAAAAAATGGACTCGGATGCAAATTTTCCGGGGGTGCAAAATTTCGCGCACCCGCTTTTTACTCGTGTTTTCAGCCAAGAAGGTCAAAAAACGCGAAATTTTTGACGCTGTCAAAAGATTCCAAATTTTCAACACTTTCGTGCCTGTTGATGCTTGGTGAGATGATTGGGACGAAAAAATGGACTCGGATGCAATTTTTTTGGGGGTGCGAAATTTCGCGCGCGCGCCTTTTACTCGTGTTTTCAGCCAAGAAGGTCAAAAAATGCGAAATTTTTTACGCTATCAAAAGATGCCAAATTTTCGACGCTATCGTGCCTGTTGATGCATGGTGAGATGATTGGGACGAAAAAATGGACTCGGATGCAAATTTTCTGGGGGTGCGAAATTTCGCGCGCGCGCCTTTTACTCGTGTTTTCAGCCAAGAAGGTAAAAAAACGCGAAATTTTTGACGCTGTCAAAAGATGCCAAATTTTCAACGCTTTCGTGCCTGTTGATGCATGGTGAGATGATTGGGACGAAAAAATGGACTCGGATGCAAATTTTCTGGGGTTGCAAAATTTCGCGCGCGCCTTTTACTCGTGTTTTCAGTCAAGAAGGTCAAAAAATGCCAAATTTTTTACGCTGTCAAAAGATGCTAAATTTTCGATGCTTTTGTGCCTGTTGATGCATGATGAGATGATTGGGACAAAAAAATGGACTCGGATGAAAATTTTCCGGGGGTGCAAAATTTCGCGCACGCGCTTTTTACTCGTGTTTTCAGCCAAGAAGGTCAAAAAACGCGAAATTTTTGACGCTGTCAAAAGATTCCAAATTTTCAACACTTTCGTGCCTGTTGATGCTTGGTGAGATGATTGGGACGAAAAAATGGACTCGGATGCAATTTTTTTGGGGGTGCGAAATTTCGCGCGCGCGCCTTTTACTCGTGTTTTCAGCCAAGAAGGTCGAAAAACGCGAAATTTTTTACGCTGTCAAAAGATGCCAAATTTTCGACGCTTTCGTGCCTGTTGATGCATGGTGAGATGATTGGGACGAAAAAATGGACTCGGATGCAAATTTTCCGGGGGTGCGAAATTTCGCCCGCGCGCCTTTTACTCGTGTTTTCAGTCAAGAAGGTAAAAAAATGCGAAATTTTTGACGCTGTCAAAAGAGGCCAAATTTTCGACGCTTTCGTGCATGTTGATGCATGGTGAGATGATTGGGACGAAAAAATGGACTCGGATGCAAATTTTCCGGGGGTGCGAAATTTCGCACGCGTGCCTTTTACTCGTGTTTTCAGCCAAGAAGGTAAAAAAACGCGAAATTTTTTACGCTGTCAAAAGATGCCAAAATTTCGATGCTTTCGTACCTGTTAATGCATGGTGAGATGATTGGGACGAAAAAATGGACCCGGATGAAAATTTTCCGGGGGTGCAAAATTTCGCGCGCGCGCTTTTTACTCGTGTTTTCAGCCAAGAAGGTCAAAAAACGCGAAATTTTTTACGCTGTCAAAAGATGCCAAATTTTCGACGCTTTCGTGCATGTTGATGCATGGTGAGATGATTGGGACGAAAAAATGGACTCGGATGAAAATTTTCCGGGGGTGCGAAATTTCGCACGCGTGCCTTTTACTCGTGTTTTCAGCCAAGAAGGTAAAAAAACGCGAAATTTTTTACGCTGTCAAAAGATGCCAAATTTTCGATGCTTTCGTACCTGTTGATGCATGGTGAGATGATTGGGACGAAAAAATGGACTCGGATGCAAATTTTCCGGGGGTGCGAAATTTCGCGCGCGCGCTTTTTACTCGTGTTTTCAGCCAAGAAGGTCAAAAAATGCGAAATTTTTTACGCTATCAAAAGATGCCAAATTTTCGACGCTATCGTGCCTGTTGATGCATGGTGAGATGATTGGGACGAAAAAATGGACTCGGATGCAAATTTTCTGGGGGTGCGAAATTTCGCGCGCGCGCGCCTTTTACTCGTGTTTTCAGCCAAGAAGGTCAAAAAACGCGAAATTTTTGACGCTGTCAAAAGATGCCAAATTTTCAACGCTTTCGTGCCTGTTGATGCATGGTGAGATGATTGGGACGAAAAAATGGACTCGGATGCAAATTTTCTGGGGTTGCAAAATTTCGCGCGCGCCTTTTACTCGTGTTTTCAGTCAAGAAGGTCAAAAAATGCCATATTTTTTACGCTGTCAAAAGATGCTAAATTTTCGATGCTTTTGTGCCTGTTGATGCATGATGAGATGATTGGGACGAAAAAATGGACTCGGATGAAAATTTTCCGGGGGTGCAAAATTTTGCGCACCCGCTTTTTACTCGTGTTTTCAGCCAAGAAGGTCAAAAAACGCGAAATTTTTGACGCTGTCAAAAGATTCCAAATTTTCAACACTTTCGTGCCTGTTGATGCTTGGTGAGATGATTGGGACGAAAAAATGGACTCGGATGCAATTTTTTTGGGGGTGCGAAATTTCGCGCGCGCGCCTTTTACTCGTGTTTTCAGCCAAGAAGGTCGAAAAATGCGAAATTTTTTACGCTGTCAAAAGATGCCAAATTTTCGACGCTTTCGTGCCTGTTGATGCATGGTGAGATGATTGGGACGAAAAAATGGACTCGGATGCAAATTTTCCGGGGGTGCGAAATTTCGCGCGCGCGCGCCTTTTACTCGTGTTTTCAGTCAAGAAGGTCAAAAAATGCGAAATTTTTGACGCTGTCAAAAGATGCCAAATTTTCGACGCTTTCGTGCATGTTGATGCATGGTGAGATGATTGGGACGAAAAAATGGACTCGGATGCAAATTTTCCGGGGGTGCGAAATTTCGCACGCGTGCCTTTTACTCGTGTTTTCAGCCAAGAAGGTAAAAAAATGCGAAATTTTTTACGCTGTCAAAAGATGTCAAATTTTCGATGCTTTCGTGCCTGTTAATGCATGGTGAGATGATTGGGACGAAAAAATGGACTCGGATGAAAATTTTCCGGGGGTGCAAAATTTCGCGCGCGCGCTTTTTACTCGTGTTTTCAGCCAAGAAGGTCAAAAAACGCGAAATTTTTGACGCTGTCAAAAGATGCCAAATTTTCGACGCTTTCCTGCCTGTTGATGCATGGTGAGATGAGTGGGACGAAAAAATGGACTCGGATGAAAATTTTCCGGGGGTGCGAAATTTCGCGCGCGCGCTTTTTACTCGTGTTTTCAGCCAAGAAGGTCAAAAAATGCGAAATTTTTTACGCTATCAAAAGATGCCAAATTTTCGACGCTATCGTGCCTGCTGATGCATGGTGAGATGATTGGGACGAAAAAATGGACTCGGATGCAAATTTTCTGGGGGTGCGAAATTTCGCGCGCGCGCCTTTTACTCGTGTTTTCAGCCAAGAAGGTCAAAAAACGCGAAATTTTTGACGCTGTCAAAAGATGCCAAATTTTCGACGCTTTCGTGCCTGTTGATGCATGGTGAGATGATTGGGACAAAAAATGGACTCGGATGAAAATTTTTGGGGTGTGCGAAATTTCGCGCGTGAGCCTTTTAACGGTGTTTTTCAGCCAAGAAGGTCAAAAAACGCGAAATTTTTTGCGCTGTCAAAAGATGCCAAATTTTCGACGCTTTCGTGCCTGTTGATGCATGGTGAGATGATTGGGACGAAAAAATGGACTCGGAACGAAATTTTCCTGGGGTGCGAAATTTTGCGCGCGCGCCTTTTACTAGTGTTTTCAGCCTTTTACTCGACGGTTTCATTCCTATTGATGCATGGTGAGATGATTGGGACGAAAAAATGGACTCGGATGAAAATTTTTCGGGTGTGCGAGATTTCGCGCGTGCGCCTTTTACTGGTGTTTTCAGCCAAGAAGGTCAAAAAACGCGAATTTTTTTACGCTGTCAAAAGATGCCAAATTTTCGACGCTTTCGTGCCTGTTGATGCATGGTGAGATGATTGGGACGAAAAAATAGACTCGGATGAAAATTTTCCGGGGGTGCGAAATTTCGCACGCGTGCCTTTTACTCGTGTTTTCAGCCAAGAAGGTAAAAAAACGCGAAATTTTTTACGCTGTCAAAAGATGTCAAATTTTCGATGCTTTCGTGCCTGTTAATGCATGGTGAGATGATTGGGACGAAAAAATGGACTCGGATGAAAATTTTCCGGGGGTGCAAAATTTCGCGCGCGCTCTTTTTACTCGTGTTTTCAGCCAAGAAGTTCAAAAAACGCGAAATTTTTGACGCTGTCAAAAGATGCCAAATTTTCGACGCTTTCCTGCCTGTTGATGCATGGTGAGATGAGTGGGACGAAAAAATGGACTCGGATGAAAATTTTCCGGGGGTGCGAAATTTCGCGCGCGCGCTTTTTACTCGTGTTTTCAGCCAAGAAGGTCAAAAATGCGAAATTTTTTATGCTATCAAAAGATGCCAAATTTTCGACGCTATCGTGCCTGTTGATGCATGGTGAGATGATTGGGACGAAAAAATGGACTCGGATGCAAATTTTCTGGGGGTGCGAAATTTCGCGCGCGCGCCTTTTACTCGTGTTTTCAGCCAAGAAGGTCAAAAAACGCGAAATTTTTGACGCTGTCAAAAGATGCCAAATTTTCGACGCTTTCGTGCCTGTTGATGCATGGTGAGATGATTGGGACGAAAAAATGGACTCGGATGCAAATTTTCTGGGGTTGCAAAATTTCGCGCGCGCCTTTTACTCGTGTTTTCAGTCAAGAAGGTCAAAAAATGCCAAATTTTTTACGCTGTCAAAAGATGCTAAATTTTCGATGCTTTTGTGCCTGTTGATGCATGATGAGATGATTGGGACGAAAAAATGGACTCGGATGAAAATTTTCCGGGGGTGCAAAATTTCGCGCACCCGCTTTTTACTCGTGTTTTCAGCCAAGAAGGTCAAAAAACGCGAAATTTTTGACGCTGTCAAAAGATTCCAAATTTTCAACACTTTCGTGCCTGTTGATGCTTGGTGAGATGATTGGGACGAAAAAATGGACTCGGATGCAATTTTTTTGGGGGTGCGAAATTTCGCGCGCGCGCCTTTTACTCGTGTTTTCAGCCAAGAAGGTCGAAAAATGCGAAATTTTTTACGCTGTCAAAAGATGCCAAATTTTCGACGCTTTCGTGCCTGTTGATGCATGGTGAGATGATTGGGACGAAAAAATGGACTCGGATGCAAATTTTCCGGGGGTGCGAAATTTCGCGCGCGCGCCTTTTACTCGTGTTTTCAGTCAAGAAGGTCAAAAAATGCAAAATTTTTGACGCTGTCAAAAGATGCCAAATTTTCGACGCTTTCGTGCATGTTGATGCATGGTGAGATGATTGGGATGAAAAAATGGACTCGGATGCAAATTTTCCGGGGGTGCGAAATTTCGCACGCGTGCCTTTTACTCGTGTTTTCAGCCAAGAAGGTAAAAAAATGCGAAATTTTTTACGCTGTCAAAAGATGTCAAATTTTCGATGCTTTCGTGCCTGTTAATGCATGGTGAGATGATTGGGACGAAAAAATGGACTCGGATGAAAATTTTCCGGGGGTGCAAAATTTCGCGCGCGCGCTTTTTACTCATGTTTTCAGCCAAGAAGGTCAAAAAACGCGAAATTTTTGACGCTGTCAAAAGATGCCAAATTTTCGACGCTTTCCTGCCTGTTGATGCATGGTGAGATGAGTGGGACGAAAAAATGGACTCGGATGAAAATTTTCCGGGGGTGCGAAATTTCGCGCGCGCGCTTTTTACTCGTGTTTTCAGCCAAGAAGGTCAAAAAATGCGAAATTTTTTACGCTATCAAAAGATGCCAAATTTTCGACGCTATCGTGCCTGTTGATGCATGGTGAGATGATTGGGACGAAAAAATGGACTCGGATGCAAATTTTCTGGGGGTGCGAAATTTCGCGCGCGCGCCTTTTACTCGTGTTTTCAGCCAAGAAGGTAAAAAAACGCGAAATTTTTGACGCTGTCAAAAGATGCCAAATTTTCGACGCTTTCGTGCCTGTTGATGCATGGTGAGATGATTGGGACGAAAAAATGGTCTCGGATGCAAATTTTCTGGGGTTGCAAAATTTTGCGCGCGCCTTTTACTCGTGTTTTCAGTCAAGAAGGTCAAAAAATGCCAAATTTTTTACGCTGTCAAAAGATGTTAAATTTTCGATGCTTTTGTGCCTGTTGATGCATGATGAGATGATTGGGACGAAAAAATGGACTCGGATGCAAATTTTCCGGGGGTGCAAAATTTCGCGCACCCGCTTTTTACTCGTGTTTTCAGCCAAGAAGGTCAAAAAACGCGAAATTTTTGACGCTGTCAAAAGATTCCAAATTTTCAACAGTTTCGTGCCTGTTGATGCTTGGTGAGATGATTGGGACGAAAAAATGGACTCGGATGCAATTTTTTTGGGGGTGCGAAATTTCGCGCGCGCGCCTTTTACTCGTGTTATCAGCCAAGAAGGTCGAAAAATGCGAAATTTTTTACGCTGTCAAAAGATGCCAAATTTTCGACGCTTTCGTGCCTGTTGATGCATGGTGAGATGATTGGGACGAAAAAATGGACTCGGATGCAAATTTTCCGGGGGTGCGAAATTTCGCGCGCGCGCTTTTACTCGTGTTTTCAGTCAAGAAGGTCAAAAAATGCGAAATTTTTGACGCTGTCAAAAGATGCCAAATTTTCGACGCTTTCGTGCATGTTGATGCATGGTGAGATGATTGGGACGAAAAAATGGACTCGGATGCAAATTTTCCGGGGGTGCGAAATTTCGCACGCGTGCCTTTTACTCGTGTTTTCAGCCAAGAAGGTAAAAAAACGCGAAATTTTTTACGCTGTCAAAAGATGTCAAATTTTCGATGCTTTCGTGCCTGTTAATGCATGGTGAGATGATTGGGACGAAAAAATGGACTCGGATGAAAATTTTCCGGGGGTGCAAAATTTCGCGCGCGCGCTTTTTACTCGTGTTTTCAGCCAAGAAGGTCAAAAAATGCGAAATTTTTGACGCTGTCAAAAGATGCCAAATTTTCGACGCTTTCCTGCCTGTTGATGCATGGTGAGATGAGTGGGACGAAAAAATGGACTCGGATGAAAATTTTCCGGGGGTGCGAAATTTCGCGCGCGCGCTTTTTACTCGTGTTTTCAGCCAAGAAGGTCAAAAAATGCGAAATTTTTTACGCTATCAAAAGATGCCAAATTTTCGACGCTATCGTGCCTGTTGATGCATGGTGAGATGATTGGGACGAAAAAATGGACTCGGATGCAAATTTTCTGGGGGTGCGAAATTTCGCGCGCGCGCCTTTTACTCGTGTTTTCAGCCAAGAAGGTCAAAAAATGCGAAATTTTTGACGCTGTCAAAAGATGCCAAATTTTCGACGCTTTCGTGCCTGTTGATGCTTGGTGAGATGATTGGGACGAAAAAATGGACTCGGATGCAATTTTTTTGGGGGTGCGAAATTTCGCGCGCGCGCCTTTTACTCGTGTTATCAGCCAAGAAGGTCGAAAAATGCGAAATTTTTTACGCTGTCAAAAGATGCCAAATTTTCGACGCTTTCGTGCCTGTTGATGCATGGTGAGATGATTGGGACGAAAAAATGGACTCGGATGCAAATTTTCCGGGGGTGCGAAATTTCGCGCGCGCGCCTTTTACTCGTGTTTTCAGTCAAGAAGGTCAAAAAATGCGAAATTTTTGACGCTGTCAAAAGATGCCAAATTTTCGACGCTTTCGCGCATGTTGATGCATGGTGAGATGATTGGGACGAAAAAATGGACTCGGATGCAAATTTTCCGTGGGTGCGAAATTTTGCACGCGTGCCTTTTACTCGTGTTTTCAGCCAAGAAGGTAAAAAAACACGAAATTTTTTACGCTGTCAAAAGATGTCAAATTTTCGACGCTTTCGTGCCTGTTGATGCATGGTGAGATGATTGGGACGAAAAAATGGACTCGGATGCAAATTTTCCGGGGGTGCAAAATTTCGCGCGCGCGCTTTTTACTCGTGTTTTCAGCCAAGAAGGTCAAAAAATGCGAAATTTTTGACGCTGCCAAAAGATGCCAAATTTTCGACGCTTTCCTGCCTGTTGACGCATGGTGAGATGAGTGGGACGAAAAAATGGACTCGGATGAAAATTTTCCGGGGGTGCGAAATTACGCGCGCGCGCTTTTTACTCGTGTTTTCAGCCAAGAAGGTCAAAAAATGCGAAATTTTTTACGCTATCAAAAGATGCCAAATTTTCGACGCTATCGTGCCTGTTGATGCATGGTGAATGATTGGGACGAAAAAATGGACTCGGATGCAAATTTTCTGGGGGTGCGAAATTTCGCGCGCGCCTTTTACTCGTGTTTTCAGCCAAGAAGGTCAAAAAACGCGAAATTTTTGACGCTGTCAAAAGATGCCAAATTTTCGACGCTTTCGTGCCTGTTGATGCATGGTGAGATGATTGGGACGAAAAAATGGACTCGGATGCAAATTTTCTGGGGTTGCAAAATTTCGCGCGCGCCTTTTACTCGTGTTTTCAGTCAAGAAGGTCAAAAAATGCCAAATTTTTTACGCTGTCAAAAGATGCTAAATTTTCGATGCTTTTGTGCCTGTTGATGCATGATGAGATGATTGGGACGAAAAAATGGACTCGGATGAAAATTTTCCGGGGGTGCAAAATTTCGCGCACCCGCTTTTTACTCGTGTTTTCAGCCAAGAAGGTCAAAAAACGCGAAATTTTTGACGCTGTCAAAAGATTCCAAATTTTCAACACTTTCGTGCCTGTTGATGCTTGGTGAGATGATTGGGACGAAAAAATGGACTCGGATGCAATTTTTTTGGGGGTGCGAAATTTCGCGCGCGCGCCTTTTACTCGTGTTATCAGCCAAGAAGGTCGAAAAATGCGAAATTTTTTACGCTGTCAAAAGATGCCAAATTTTCGACGCTTTCGTGCCTGTTGATGCATGGTGAGATGATTGGGACGAAAAAATGGACTCGGATGCAAATTTTCCGGGGGTGCGAAATTTCGCGCGCGCGCCTTTTACTCGTGTTTTCAGTCAAGAAGGTCAAAAAATGCGAAATTTTTGACGCTGTCAAAAGATGCCAAATTTTCGACGCTTTCGTGCATGTTGATGCATGGTGAGATGATTGGGACGAAAAAATGGACTCGGATGAAAATTTTCCGGGGGTGCGAAATTTCGCACGCGTGCCTTTTACTCGTGTTTTCAGCCAAGAAGGTAAAAAAACGCGAAATTTTTTACGCTGTCAAAAGATGTCAAATTTTCGATGCTTTCGTGCCTGTTAATGCATGGTGAGATGATTGGGACGAAAAAATGGACTCGGATGAAAATTTTTCGGGGGTGCAAAATTTCGCGCGCGCGCTTTTTACTCGTGTTTTCAGCCAAGAAGGTCAAAAAACGCGAAATTTTTGACGCTGTCAAAAGATGCCAAATTTTCGACGCTTTCCTGCCTGTTGATGCATGGTGAGATGAGTGGGACGAAAAAATGGACTCGGATGAAAATTTTCCGGGGGTGCGAAATTACGCGCGCGCGCTTTTTACTCGTGTTTTCAGCCAAGAAGGTCAAAAAATGCGAAATTTTTTACGCTATCAAAAGATGCCAAATTTTCGACGCTATCGTGCCTGTTGATGCATGGTGAATGATTGGGACGAAAAAATGGACTCGGATGCAAATTTTCTGGGGGTGCGAAATTTCGCGCGCGCCTTTTACTCGTGTTTTCAGCCAAGAAGGTCAAAAAACGCGAAATTTTTGACGCTGTCAAAAGATGCCAAATTTTCGACGCTTTCGTGCCTGTTGATGCATGGTGAGATGATTGGGACGAAAAAATGGACTCGGATGCAAATTTTCTGGGGTTGCAAAATTTCGCGCGCGCCTTTTACTCGTGTTTTCAGTCAAGAAGGTCAAAAAATGCCAAATTTTTTACGCTGTCAAAAGATGCTAAATTTTCGATGCTTTTGTGCCTGTTGATGCATGATGAGATGATTGGGACGAAAAAATGGACTCGGATGCAAATTTTCCGGGGGTGCAAAATTTCGCGCACCCGCTTTTTACTCGTGTTTTCAGCCAAGAAGGTCAAAAAACGCGAAATTTTTGACGCTGTCAAAAGATTCCAAATTTTCAACACTTTCGTGCCTGTTGATGCTTGGTGAGATGATTGGGACGAAAAAATGGACTCGGATGCAATTTTTTTGGGGGTGCGAAATTTCGCGCGCGCGCCTTTTACTCGTGTTATCAGCCAAGAAGGTCGAAAAATGCGAAATTTTTTACGCTGTCAAAAGATGCCAAATTTTCGACGCTTTCGTGCCTGTTGATGCATGGTGAGATGATTGGGACGAAAAAATGGACTCGGATGCAAATTTTCCGGGGGTGCGAAATTTCGCGCGCGCGCCTTTTACTCGTGTTTTCAGTCAAGAAGGTCAAAAAATGCGAAATTTTTTACGCTGTCAAAAGATGCCAAATTTTCGACGCTTTCGTGCATGTTGATGCATGGTGAGATGATTGGGACGAAAAAATGGACTCGGATGAAAATTTTCCGGGGGTGCGAAATTTCGCACGCGTGCCTTTTACTCGTGTTTTCAGCCAAGAAGGTAAAAAAACGCGAAATTTTTTATGCTGTCAAAAGATGTCAAATTTTCGATGCTTTCGTGCCTGTTAATGCATGGTGAGATGATTGGGACGAAAAAATGGACTCGGATGAAAATTTTTCGGGGGTGCAAAATTTCGCGCGCGCGCTTTTTACTCGTGTTTTCAGCCAAGAAGGTCAAAAAACGCGAAATTTTTGACGCTGTCAAAAGATGCCAAATTTTCGACGCTTTCCTGCCTGTTGATGCATGGTGAGATGAGTGGGACGAAAAAATGGACTCGGATGAAAATTTTCCGGGGGTGCGAAATTTCGCGCGCGCGCTTTTTACTCGTGTTTTCAGCCAAGAAGGTCAAAAAATGCGAAATTTTTTACGCTATCAAAAGATGCCAAATTTTCGACGCTATCGTGCCTGTTGATGCATGGTGAGATGATTGGGACGAAAAAATGGACTCGGATGCAAATTTTCTGGGGGTGCGAAATTTCGCGCGCGCGCCTTTTACTCGTGTTTTCAGCCAAGAAGGTCAAAAAACGCGAAATTTTTGACGCTGTCAAAAGATGCCAAATTTTCGACGCTTTCGTGCCTGTTGATGCATGGTGAGATGATTGGGACGAAAAAATGGACTCGGATGCAAATTTTCTGCGGTTGCAAAATTTCGCGCGCGCCTTTTACTCGTGTTTTCAGTCAAGAAGGTCAAAAAATGCCAAATTTTTTACGCTGTCAAAAGATGCTAAATTTTCGATGCTTTTGTGCCTGTTGATGCATGATGAGATGATTGGGACGAAAAAATGGACTCGGATGAAAATGTTTCGGGGGTGCAAAATTTCGCGCACCCGCTTTTTACTCGTGTTTTCAGCCAAGAAGGTAAAAAAACGCGAAATTTTTGACGCTGTCAAAAGATTCCAAATTTTCAACACTTTCGTGCCTGTTGATGCTTGGTGAGATGATTGGGACGAAAAAATGGACTCGGATGAAATTTTTTTGGGGGTGCGAAATTTCGCGCGCGCGCTTTTTACTCGTGTTTTCAGCCAAGAAGGTCGAAAAATGCGAAATTTTTTACGCTGTCAAAAGATGCCAAATTTTCGACGCTTTCGTGCCTGTTGATGCATGGTGAGATGATTGGGACGAAAAAATGGACTCGGATGCAAATTTTCCGGGGGTGCGAAATTTCGCCCGCGCGCCTTTTACTCGTGTTTTCAGTCAAGAAGGTCAAAAAATGCGAAATTTTTGACGCTGTCAAAAGATGCCAAATTTTCGACGCTTTCGTGCATGTTGATGCATGGTGAGATGATTGGGACGAAAAAATGGACTCGGATGCAAATTTTCCGGGGGTGCGAAATTTCGCACGCGTGCCTTTTACTCGTGTTTTCAGCCAAGAAGGTAAAAAAACGCGAAATTTTTTACGCTGTCAAAAGATGTCAAATTTTCGATGCTTTCGTGCCTGTTAATGCATGGTGAGATGATTGGGACGAAAAAATGGACTCGGATGAAAATTTTCCGGGGGTGCAAAATTTCGCGCGCGCGCTTTTTACTCGTGTTTTCAGCCAAGAAGGTCAAAAAACGCGAAATTTTTGACGCTGTCAAAAGATTCCAAATTTTCAACACTTTCGTGCCTGTTGATGCTTGGTGAGATGATTGGGACGAAAAAATGGACTCGGATGCAATTTTTTTGGGGGTGCGAAATTTCGCGCGCGCGCCTTTTACTCGTGTTATCAGCCAAGAAGGTCGAAAAATGCGAAATTTTTTACGCTGTCAAAAGATGCCAAATTTTCGACGCTTTCGTGCCTGTTGATGCATGGTGAGATGATTGGGACGAAAAAATGGACTCGGATGCAAATTTTCCGGGGGTGCAAAATTTCGCGCGCGCGCTTTTTACTCGTGTTTTCAGCCAAGAAAGTCAAAAAATGCGAAATTTTTGACGCTGTCAAAAGATGCCAAATTTTCGACGCTTTCCTGCCTGTTGATGCATGGTGAGATGAGTGGGACGAAAAAATGGACTCGGATGAAAATTTTCCGGGGGTGCGAAATTACGCGCGCGCGCTTTTTACTCGTGTTTTCAGCCAAGAAGGTCAAAAAATGCGAAATTTTTTACGCTATCAAAAGATGCCAAATTTTCGACGCTATCGTGCCTGTTGATGCATGGTGAGATGATTGGGACGAAAAAATGGACTCGGATGCAAATTTTCTGGGGGTGCGAAATTTCGCGCGCGCGCCTTTTACTCGTGTTTTCAGCCAAGAAGGTCAAAAAACGCGAAATTTTTGACACTATCAAAAGATGCCAAATTTTCGACGCTTTCGTGCCTGTTGATGCATGGTGAGATGATTGGGACGAAAAAATGGACTCGGATGCAAATTTTCTGGGGTTGCAAAATTTCGCGCGCGCCTTTTACTCGTGTTTTCAGTCAAGAAGGTCAAAAAATGCCAAATTTTTTACGCTGTCAAAAGATGCTAAATTTTCGATGCTTTTGTGCCTGTTGATGCATGATGAGATGATTGGGACGAAAAAATGGACTCGGATGCAAATTTTCCGGGGGTGCAAAATTTCGCGCACCCGCTTTTTACTCGTGTTTTCAGCCAAGAAGGTCAAAAAACGCGAAATTTTTGACGCTGTCAAAAGATTCCAAATTTTCAACACTTTCGTGCCTGTTGATGCTTGGTGAGATGATTGGGACGAAAAAATGGACTCGGATGCAATTTTTTTGGGGGTGCGAAATTTCGCGCGCGCGCCTTTTACTCGTGTTATCAGCCAAGAAGGTCGAAAAATGCGAAATTTTTTACGCTGTCAAAAGATGCCAAATTTTCGACGCTTTCGTGCCTGTTGATGCATGGTGAGATGATTGGGACGAAAAAATGGACTCGGATGCAAATTTTCCGGGGGTGCAAAATTTCGCGCACGCGCTTTTTACTCGTGTTTTCAGCCAAGAAGGTCAAAAAATGCGAAATTTTTGACGCTGCCAAAAGATGCCAAATTTTCGACGCTTTCCTGCCTGTTGATGCATGGTGAGATGAGTGGGACGAAAAAATGGACTCGGATGAAAATTTTCCGGGGGTGCGAAATTTCGCGCGCGCGCTTTTTACTCGTGTTTTCAGCCAAGAAGGTCAAAAAATGCGAAATTTTTTACGCTATCAAAAGATGCCAAATTTTCGACGCTATCGTGCCTGTTGATGCATGGTGAGATGATTGGGACGAAAAAATGGACTCGGATGCAAATTTTCTGGGGGTGCGAAATTTCGCGCGCGCGCCTTTTACTCGTGTTTTCAGCCAAGAAGGTCAAAAAACGCGAAATTTTTGACGCTGTCAAAAGATGCCAAATTTTCGACGCTTTCGTGCCTGTTGATGCATGGTGAGATGATTGGGACGAAAAAATGGACTCGGATGCAAATTTTCCGGGGTTGCAAAATTTCGCGCGCGCCTTTTACTCGTGTTTTCAGTCAAGAAGGTCAAAAAATGCCAAATTTTTTACGCTGTCAAAAGATGCTAAATTTTCGATGCTTTCGTGCCTGTTGATGCATGATGAGATGATTGGGACGAAAAAATGGACTCGGATGCAAATTTTCCGGGGGTGCAAAATTTCGCGCACCCGCTTTTTACTCGTGTTTTCAGCCAAGAAGGTCAAAAAACGCGAAATTTTTGACGCTGTCAAAAGATTCCAAATTTTCAACACTTTCGTGCCTGTTGATGCTTGGTGAGATGATTGGGACGAAAAAATGGACTCGGATGCAATTTTTTTGGGGGTGCGAAATTTCGCGCGCGCGCCTTTTACTCGTGTTATCAGCCAAGAAGGTCGAAAAATGCGAAATTTTTTACGCTGTCAAAAGATGCCAAATTTTCGACGCTTTCGTGCCTGTTGATGCATGGTGAGATGATTGGGACGAAAAAATGGACTCGGATGCAAATTTTCCGGGGGTGCGAAATTTCGCGCGCGCGCCTTTTACTCGTGTTTTCAGTCAAGAAGGTCAAAAAATGCGAAATTTTTGACGCTGTCAAAAGATGCCAAATTTTCGACGCTTTCGTGCATGTTGATGCATGGTGAGATGATTGGGACGAAAAAATGGACTCGGATGAAAATTTTCCGGGGGTGCGAAATTTCGCACGCGTGCCTTTTACTCGTGTTTTCAGCCAAGAAGGTAAAAAAACGCGAAATTTTTTACGCTGTCAAAAGATGTCAAATTTTCGATGCTTTCGTGCCTGTTAATGCATGGTGAGATGATTGGGACGAAAAAATGGACTCGGATGAAAATTTTTCGGGGGTGCAAAATTTCGCGCGCGCGCTTTTTACTCGTGTTTTCAGCCAAGAAGGTCAAAAAACGCGAAATTTTTGACGCTGTCAAAAGATGCCAAATTTTCGACGCTTTCCTGCCTGTTGATGCATGGTGAGATGAGTGGGACGAAAAAATGGACTCGGATGAAAATTTTCCGGGGGTGCGAAATTACGCGCGCGCGCTTTTTACTCGTGTTTTCAGCCAAGAAGGTCAAAAAATGCGAAATTTTTTACGCTATCAAAAGATGCCAAATTTTCGACGCTATCGTGCCTGTTGAT
Organism: Pontederia crassipes; assembly: GCA_030549335.1. Lineage (NCBI taxonomy): Eukaryota > Viridiplantae > Streptophyta > Magnoliopsida > Commelinales > Pontederiaceae > Pontederia > Pontederia crassipes. The sequence goes on along the minus strand of JAUKPH010000020.1, from coordinate 7,877,471 downwards.
GCATGGTGAATGATTGGGACGAAAAAATGGACTCGGATGCAAATTTTCTGGGGGTGCGAAATTTCGCGCGCGCCTTTTACTCGTGTTTTCAGCCAAGAAGGTCAAAAAACGCGAAATTTTTGACGCTGTCAAAAGATGCCAAATTTTCGACGCTTTCGTGCCTGTTGATGCATGGTGAGATGATTGGGACGAAAAAATGGACTCGGATGCAAATTTTCTGGGGTTGCAAAATTTCGCGCGCGCCTTTTACTCGTGTTTTCAGTCAAGAAGGTCAAAAAATGCCAAATTTTTTACGCTGTCAAAAGATGCTAAATTTTCGATGCTTTTGTGCCTGTTGATGCATGATGAGATGATTGGGACGAAAAAATGGACTCGGATGCAAATTTTCCGGGGGTGCAAAATTTCGCGCACCCGCTTTTTACTCGTGTTTTCAGCCAAGAAGGTCAAAAAACGCGAAATTTTTGACGCTGTCAAAAGATTCCAAATTTTCAACACTTTCGTGCCTGTTGATGCTTGGTGAGATGATTGGGACGAAAAAATGGACTCGGATGCAATTTTTTTGGGGGTGCGAAATTTCGCGCGCGCGCCTTTTACTCGTGTTATCAGCCAAGAAGGTCGAAAAATGCGAAATTTTTTACGCTGTCAAAAGATGCCAAATTTTCGACGCTTTCGTGCCTGTTGATGCATGGTGAGATGATTGGGACGAAAAAATGGACTCGGATGCAAATTTTCCGGGGGTGCGAAATTTCGCGCGCGCGCCTTTTACTCGTGTTTTCAGTCAAGAAGGTCAAAAAATGCGAAATTTTTGACGCTGTCAAAAGATGCCAAATTTTCGACGCTTTCGTGCATGTTGATGCATGGTGAGATGATTGGGACGAAAAAATGGACTCGGATGAAAATTTTCCGGGGGTGCGAAATTTCGCACGCGTGCCTTTTACTCGTGTTTTCAGCCAAGAAGGTAAAAAAACGCGAAATTTTTTATGCTGTCAAAAGATGTCAAATTTTCGATGCTTTCGTGCCTGTTAATGCATGGTGAGATGATTGGGACGAAAAAATGGACTCGGATGAAAATTTTTCGGGGGTGCAAAATTTCGCGCGCGCGCTTTTTACTCGTGTTTTCAGCCAAGAAGGTCAAAAAACGCGAAATTTTTGACGCTGTCAAAAGATGCCAAATTTTCGACGCTTTCCTGCCTGTTGATGCATGGTGAGATGAGTGGGACGAAAAAATGGACTCGGATGAAAATTTTCCGGGGGTGCGAAATTTCGCGCGCGCGCTTTTTACTCGTGTTTTCAGCCAAGAAGGTCAAAAAATGCGAAATTTTTTACGCTATCAAAAGATGCCAAATTTTCGACGCTATCGTGCCTGTTGATGCATGGTGAGATGATTGGGACGAAAAAATGGACTCGGATGCAAATTTTCTGGGGGTGCGAAATTTCGCGCGCGCGCCTTTTACTCGTGTTTTCAGCCAAGAAGGTCAAAAAACGCGAAATTTTTGACGCTGTCAAAAGATGCCAAATTTTCGACGCTTTCGTGCCTGTTGATGCATGGTGAGATGATTGGGACGAAAAAATGGACTCGGATGCAAATTTTCTGCGGTTGCAAAATTTCGCGCGCGCCTTTTACTCGTGTTTTCAGTCAAGAAGGTCAAAAAATGCCAAATTTTTTACGCTGTCAAAAGATGCTAAATTTTCGATGCTTTTGTGCCTGTTGATGCATGATGAGATGATTGGGACGAAAAAATGGACTCGGATGAAAATGTTTCGGGGGTGCAAAATTTCGCGCACCCGCTTTTTACTCGTGTTTTCAGCCAAGAAGGTCAAAAAACGCGAAATTTTTGACGCTGTCAAAAGATTCCAAATTTTCAACACTTTCGTGCCTGTTGATGCTTGGTGAGATGATTGGGACGAAAAAATGGACTCGGATGAAATTTTTTTGGGGGTGCGAAATTTCGCGCGCGCGCTTTTTACTCGTGTTTTCAGCCAAGAAGGTCGAAAAATGCGAAATTTTTTACGCTGTCAAAAGATGCCAAATTTTCGACGCTTTCGTGCCTGTTGATGCATGGTGAGATGATTGGGACGAAAAAATGGACTCGGATGCAAATTTTCCGGGGGTGCGAAATTTCGCCCGCGCGCCTTTTACTCGTGTTTTCAGTCAAGAAGGTCAAAAAATGCGAAATTTTTGACGCTGTCAAAAGATGCCAAATTTTCGACGCTTTCGTGCATGTTGATGCATGGTGAGATGATTGGGACGAAAAAATGGACTCGGATGCAAATTTTCCGGGGGTGCGAAATTTCGCACGCGTGCCTTTTACTCGTGTTTTCAGCCAAGAAGGTAAAAAAACGCGAAATTTTTTACGCTGTCAAAAGATGTCAAATTTTCGATGCTTTCGTGCCTGTTAATGCATGGTGAGATGATTGGGACGAAAAAATGGACTCGGATGAAAATTTTCCGGGGGTGCAAAATTTCGCGCGCGCGCTTTTTACTCGTGTTTTCAGCCAAGAAGGTCAAAAAACGCGAAATTTTTGACGCTGTCAAAAGATTCCAAATTTTCAACACTTTCGTGCCTGTTGATGCTTGGTGAGATGATTGGGACGAAAAAATGGACTCGGATGCAATTTTTTTGGGGGTGCGAAATTTCGCGCGCGCGCCTTTTACTCGTGTTATCAGCCAAGAAGGTCGAAAAATGCGAAATTTTTTACGCTGTCAAAAGATGCCAAATTTTCGACGCTTTCGTGCCTGTTGATGCATGGTGAGATGATTGGGACGAAAAAATGGACTCGGATGCAAATTTTCCGGGGGTGCAAAATTTCGCGCGCGCGCTTTTTACTCGTGTTTTCAGCCAAGAAAGTCAAAAAATGCGAAATTTTTGACGCTGTCAAAAGATGCCAAATTTTCGACGCTTTCCTGCCTGTTGATGCATGGTGAGATGAGTGGGACGAAAAAATGGACTCGGATGAAAATTTTCCGGGGGTGCGAAATTACGCGCGCGCGCTTTTTACTCGTGTTTTCAGCCAAGAAGGTCAAAAAATGCGAAATTTTTTACGCTATCAAAAGATGCCAAATTTTCGACGCTATCGTGCCTGTTGATGCATGGTGAGATGATTGGGACGAAAAAATGGACTCGGATGCAAATTTTCTGGGGGTGCGAAATTTCGCGCGCGCGCCTTTTACTCGTGTTTTCAGCCAAGAAGGTCAAAAAACGCGAAATTTTTGACACTATCAAAAGATGCCAAATTTTCGACGCTTTCGTGCCTGTTGATGCATGGTGAGATGATTGGGACGAAAAAATGGACTCGGATGCAAATTTTCTGGGGTTGCAAAATTTCGCGCGCGCCTTTTACTCGTGTTTTCAGTCAAGAAGGTCAAAAAATGCCAAATTTTTTACGCTGTCAAAAGATGCTAAATTTTCGATGCTTTTGTGCCTGTTGATGCATGATGAGATGATTGGGACGAAAAAATGGACTCGGATGCAAATTTTCCGGGGGTGCAAAATTTCGCGCACCCGCTTTTTACTCGTGTTTTCAGCCAAGAAGGTCAAAAAACGCGAAATTTTTGACGCTGTCAAAAGATTCCAAATTTTCAACACTTTCGTGCCTGTTGATGCTTGGTGAGATGATTGGGACGAAAAAATGGACTCGGATGCAATTTTTTTGGGGGTGCGAAATTTCGCGCGCGCGCCTTTTACTCGTGTTATCAGCCAAGAAGGTCGAAAAATGCGAAATTTTTTACGCTGTCAAAAGATGCCAAATTTTCGACGCTTTCGTGCCTGTTGATGCATGGTGAGATGATTGGGACGAAAAAATGGACTCGGATGCAAATTTTCCGGGGGTGCAAAATTTCGCGCACGCGCTTTTTACTCGTGTTTTCAGCCAAGAAGGTCAAAAAATGCGAAATTTTTGACGCTGCCAAAAGATGCCAAATTTTCGACGCTTTCCTGCCTGTTGATGCATGGTGAGATGAGTGGGACGAAAAAATGGACTCGGATGAAAATTTTCCGGGGGTGCGAAATTTCGCGCGCGCGCTTTTTACTCGTGTTTTCAGCCAAGAAGGTCAAAAAATGCGAAATTTTTTACGCTATCAAAAGATGCCAAATTTTCGACGCTATCGTGCCTGTTGATGCATGGTGAGATGATTGGGACGAAAAAATGGACTCGGATGCAAATTTTCTGGGGGTGCGAAATTTCGCGCGCGCGCCTTTTACTCGTGTTTTCAGCCAAGAAGGTCAAAAAACGCGAAATTTTTGACGCTGTCAAAAGATGCCAAATTTTCGACGCTTTCGTGCCTGTTGATGCATGGTGAGATGATTGGGACGAAAAAATGGACTCGGATGCAAATTTTCCGGGGTTGCAAAATTTCGCGCGCGCCTTTTACTCGTGTTTTCAGTCAAGAAGGTCAAAAAATGCCAAATTTTTTACGCTGTCAAAAGATGCTAAATTTTCGATGCTTTCGTGCCTGTTGATGCATGATGAGATGATTGGGACGAAAAAATGGACTCGGATGCAAATTTTCCGGGGGTGCAAAATTTCGCGCACCCGCTTTTTACTCGTGTTTTCAGCCAAGAAGGTCAAAAAACGCGAAATTTTTGACGCTGTCAAAAGATTCCAAATTTTCAACACTTTCGTGCCTGTTGATGCTTGGTGAGATGATTGGGACGAAAAAATGGACTCGGATGCAATTTTTTTGGGGGTGCGAAATTTCGCGCGCGCGCCTTTTACTCGTGTTATCAGCCAAGAAGGTCGAAAAATGCGAAATTTTTTACGCTGTCAAAAGATGCCAAATTTTCGACGCTTTCGTGCCTGTTGATGCATGGTGAGATGATTGGGACGAAAAAATGGACTCGGATGCAAATTTTCCGGGGGTGCGAAATTTCGCGCGCGCGCTTTTACTCGTGTTTTCAGTCAAGAAGGTCAAAAAATGCGAAATTTTTGACGCTGTCAAAAGATGCCAAATTTTCGACGCTTTCGTGCATGTTGATGCATGGTGAGATGATTGGGACGAAAAAATGGACTCGGATGCAAATTTTCCGGGGGTGCGAAATTTCGCACGCGTGCCTTTTACTCGTGTTTTCAGCCAAGAAGGTAAAAAAACGCGAAATTTTTTACGCTGTCAAAAGATGTCAAATTTTCGATGCTTTCGTGCCTGTTAATGCATGGTGAGATGATTGGGACGAAAAAATGGACTCGGATGAAAATTTTCCGGGGGTGCAAAATTTCGCGCGCGCGCTTTTTACTCGTGTTTTCAGCCAAGAAGGTCAAAAAATGCGAAATTTTTGACGCTGTCAAAAGATGCCAAATTTTCGACGCTTTCCTGCCTGTTGATGCATGGTGAGATGAGTGGGACGAAAAAATGGACTCGGATGAAAATTTTCCGGGGGTGCGAAATTTCGCGCGCGCGCTTTTTACTCGTGTTTTCAGCCAAGAAGGTAAAAAAATGCGAAATTTTTTACGCTATCAAAAGATGCCAAATTTTCGACGCTATCGTGCCTGTTGATGCATGGTGAGATGATTGGGACGAAAAAATGGACTCGGATGCAAATTTTCTGGGGGTGCGAAATTTCGCGCGCGCGCCTTTTACTCGTGTTTTCAGCCAAGAAGGTCAAAAAATGCGAAATTTTTGACGCTGTCAAAAGATGCCAAATTTTCGACGCTTTCGTGCCTGTTGATGCTTGGTGAGATGATTGGGACGAAAAAATGGACTCGGATGCAATTTTTTTGGGGGTGCGAAATTTCGCGCGCGCGCCTTTTACTCGTGTTATCAGCCAAGAAGGTCGAAAAATGCGAAATTTTTTACGCTGTCAAAAGATGCCAAATTTTCGACGCTTTCGTGCCTGTTGATGCATGGTGAGATGATTGGGACGAAAAAATGGACTCGGATGCAAATTTTCCGGGGGTGCGAAATTTCGCGCGCGCGCCTTTTACTCGTGTTTTCAGTCAAGAAGGTCAAAAAATGCGAAATTTTTGACGCTGTCAAAAGATGCCAAATTTTCGACGCTTTCGTGCATGTTGATGCATGGTGAGATGATTGGGACGAAAAAATGGACTCGGATGCAAATTTTCCGGGGGTGCGAAATTTCGCACGCGTGCCTTTTACTCGTGTTTTCAGCCAAGAAGGTAAAAAAACGCGAAATTTTTTACACTATCAAAAGATGTCAAATTTTCGACGCTTTCGTGCCTGTTGATGCATGGTGAGATGATTGGGACGAAAAAATGGACTCGGATGCAAATTTTCCGGGGGTGCAAAATTTCGCGCGCGCGCTTTTTACTCGTGTTTTCAGCCAAGAAGGTCAAAAAATGCGAAATTTTTGACGCTGCCAAAAGATGCCAAATTTTCGACGCTTTCCTGCCTGTTGACGCATGGTGAGATGAGTGGGACGAAAAAATGGACTCGGATGAAAATTTTCCGGGGGTGCGAAATTACGCGCGCGCGCTTTTTACTCGTGTTTTCAGCCAAGAAGGTCAAAAAATGCGAAATTTTTTACGCTATCAAAAGATGCCAAATTTTCGACGCTATCGTGCCTGTTGATGCATGGTGAATGATTGGGACGAAAAAATGGACTCGGATGCAAATTTTCTGGGGGTGCGAAATTTCGCGCGCGCGCCTTTTACTCGTGTTTTCAGCCAAGAAGGTCAAAAAACGCGAAATTTTTGACGCTGTCAAAAGATGCCAAATTTTCGACGCTTTCGTGCCTGTTGATGCATGGTGAGATGTTTGGGACGAAAAAATGGACTCGGATGCAAATTTTCTGGGGTTGCAAAATTTCGCGCGCGCCTTTTACTCGTGTTTTCAGTCAAGAAGGTCAAAAAATGCCAAATTTTTTACGCTGTCAAAAGATGCTAAATTTTTTATGCTTTTGTGCCTGTTGATGCATGATGAGATGATTGGGACGAAAAAATGGACTCGGATGCAAATTTTCCGGGGGTGCAAAATTTCGCGCACCCGCTTTTTACTCGTGTTTTCAGCCAAGAAGGTCAAAAAACGCGAAATTTTTGACGCTGTCAAAAGATTCCAAATTTTCAACACTTTCGTGCCTGTTGATGCTTGGTGAGATGATTGGGACGAAAAAATGGACTCGGATGCAATTTTTTTGGGGGTGCGAAATTTCGCGCGCGCGCCTTTTACTCGTGTTATCAGCCAAGAAGGTCGAAAAATGCGAAATTTTTTACGCTGTCAAAAGATGCCAAATTTTCGACGCTTTCGTGCCTATTGATGCATGGTGAGATGATTGGGACGAAAAAATGGACTCGGATGCAAATTTTCCGGGGGTGCGAAATTTCGCGCGCGCGCCTTTTACTCGTGTTTTCAGTCAAGAAGGTCAAAAAATGCGAAATTTTTGACGCTGTCAAAAGATGCCAAATTTTCGACGCTTTCGTGCATGTTGATGCATGGTGAGATGATTGGGACGAAAAAATGGACTCGGATGAAAATTTTCCGGGGGTGCGAAATTTCGCACGCGTGCCTTTTACTCGTGTTTTCAGCCAAGAAGGTAAAAAAACGCGAAATTTTTTACGCTGTCAAAAGATGTCAAATTTTCGATGCTTTCGTGCCTGTTAATGCATGGTGAGATGATTGGGACGAAAAAATGGACTCGGATGAAAATTTTTCGGGGGTGCAAAATTTCGCGCGCGCGCTTTTTACTCGTGTTTTCAGCCAAGAAGGTCAAAAAACGCGAAATTTTTGACGCTGTCAAAAGATGCCAAATTTTCGACGCTTTCCTGCCTGTTGATGCATGGTGAGATGAGTGGGACGAAAAAATGGACTCGGATGAAAATTTTCCGGGGGTGCGAAATTTCGCGCGCGCGCTTTTTACTCGTGTTTTCAGCCAAGAAGGTCAAAAAATGCGAAATTTTTTACGCTATCAAAAGATGCCAAATTTTCGACGCTATCGTGCCTGTTGATGCATGGTGAGATGATTGGGACGAAAAAATGGACTCGGATGCAAATTTTCTGGGGGTGCGAAATTTCGCGCGCGCGCCTTTTACTCGTGTTTTCAGCCAAGAAGGTCAAAAAACGCGAAATTTTTGACGCTGTCAAAAGATGCCAAATTTTCGACGCTTTCGTGCCTGTTGATGCATGGTGAGATGATTGGGACGAAAAAATGGACTCGGATGCAAATTTTCTGGGGTTGCAAAATTTCGCGCGCGCCTTTTACTCGTGTTTTCAGTCAAGAAGGTCAAAAAATGCCAAATTTTTTACGCTGTCAAAAGATGCTAAATTTTCGATGCTTTTGTGCCTGTTGATGCATGATGAGATGATTGGGACGAAAAAATGGACTCGGATGAAAATGTTTCGGGGGTGCAAAATTTCGCGCACCCGCTTTTTACTCGTGTTTTCAGCCAAGAAGGTCAAAAAACGCGAAATTTTTGACGCTGTCAAAAGATTCCAAATTTTCAACACTTTCGTGCCTGTTGATGCTTGGTGAGATGATTGGGACGAAAAAATGGACTCGGATGAAATTTTTTTGGGGGTGCGAAATTTCGCGCGCGCGCTTTTTACTCGTGTTTTCAGCCAAGAAGGTCGAAAAATGCGAAATTTTTTACGCTGTCAAAAGATGCCAAATTTTCGACGCTTTCGTGCCTGTTGATGCATGGTGAGATGATTGGGACGAAAAAATGGACTCGGATGCAAATTTTCCGGGGGTGCGAAATTTCGCCCGCGCGCCTTTTACTCGTGTTTTCAGTCAAGAAGGTCAAAAAATGCGAAATTTTTGACGCTGTCAAAAGATGCCAAATTTTCGACGCTTTCGTGCATGTTGATGCATGGTGAGATGATTGGGACGAAAAAATGGACTCGGATGCAAATTTTCCGGGGGTGCGAAATTTCGCACGCGTGCCTTTTACTCGTGTTTTCAGCCAAGAAGGTAAAAAAACGCGAAATTTTTTACGCTGTCAAAAGATGTCAAATTTTCGATGCTTTCGTGCCTGTTAATGCATGGTGAGATGATTGGGACGAAAAAATGGACTCGGATGAAAATTTTCCGGGGGTGCAAAATTTCGCGCGCGCGCTTTTTACTCGTGTTTTCAGCCAAGAAGGTCAAAAAACGCGAAATTTTTGACGCTGTCAAAAGATTCCAAATTTTCAACACTTTCGTGCCTGTTGATGCTTGGTGAGATGATTGGGACGAAAAAATGGACTCGGATGCAATTTTTTTGGGGGTGCGAAATTTCGCGCGCGCGCCTTTTACTCGTGTTATCAGCCAAGAAGGTCGAAAAATGCGAAATTTTTTACGCTGTCAAAAGATGCCAAATTTTCGACGCTTTCGTGCCTGTTGATGCATGGTGAGATGATTGGGACGAAAAAATGGACTCGGATGCAAATTTTCCGGGGGTGCAAAATTTCGCGCGCGCGCTTTTTACTCGTGTTTTCAGCCAAGAAAGTGAAAAAATGCGAAATTTTTGACGCTGTCAAAAGATGCCAAATTTTCGACGCTTTCCTGCCTGTTGATGCATGGTGAGATGAGTGGGACGAAAAAATGGACTCGGATGAAAATTTTCCGGGGGTGCGAAATTACGCGCGCGCGCTTTTTACTCGTGTTTTCAGCCAAGAAGGTCAAAAAATGCGAAATTTTTTACGCTATCAAAAGATGCCAAATTTTCGACGCTATCGTGCCTGTTGATGCATGGTGAGATGATTGGGACGAAAAAATGGACTCGGATGCAAATTTTCTAGGGGTGCGAAATTTCGCGCGCGCGCCTTTTACTCGTGTTTTCAGCCAAGAAGGTCAAAAAACGCGAAATTTTTGACACTATCAAAAGATGCCAAATTTTCGACGCTTTCGTGCCTGTTGATGCATGGTGAGATGATTGGGACGAAAAAATGGACTCGGATGCAAATTTTCTGGGGTTGCAAAATTTCGCGCGCGCCTTTTACTCGTGTTTTCAGTCAAGAAGGTCAAAAAATGCCAAATTTTTTACGCTGTCAAAAGATGCTAAATTTTCGATGCTTTTGTGCCTGTTGATGCATGATGAGATGATTGGGACGAAAAAATGGACTCGGATGCAAATTTTCCGGGGGTGCAAAATTTCGCGCACCCGCTTTTTACTCGTGTTTTCAGCCAAGAAGGTCAAAAAACGCGAAATTTTTGACGCTGTCAAAAGATTCCAAATTTTCAACACTTTCGTGCCTGTTGATGCTTGGTGAGATGATTGGGACGAAAAAATGGACTCGGATGCAATTTTTTTGGGGGTGCGAAATTTCGCGCGCGCGCCTTTTACTCGTGTTATCAGCCAAGAAGGTCGAAAAATGCGAAATTTTTTACGCTGTCAAAAGATGCCAAATTTTCGACGCTTTCGTGCCTGTTGATGCATGGTGAGATGATTGGGACGAAAAAATGGACTCGGATGCAAATTTTCCGGGGGTGCAAAATTTCGCGCACGCGCTTTTTACTCGTGTTTTCAGCCAAGAAGGTCAAAAAATGCGAAATTTTTGACGCTGCCAAAAGATGCCAAATTTTCGACGCTTTCCTGCCTGTTGATGCATGGTGAGATGAGTGGGACGAAAAAATGGACTCGGATGAAAATTTTCCGGGGGTGCGAAATTTCGCGCGCGCGCTTTTTACTCGTGTTTTCAGCCAAGAAGGTCAAAAAATGCGAAATTTTTTACGCTATCAAAAGATGCCAAATTTTCGACGCTATCGTGCCTGTTGATGCATGGTGAGATGATTGGGACGAAAAAATGGACTCGGATGCAAATTTTCTGGGGGTGCGAAATTTCGCGCGCGCGCCTTTTACTCGTGTTTTCAGCCAAGAAGGTCAAAAAACGCGAAATTTTTGACGCTGTCAAAAGATGCCAAATTTTCGACGCTTTCGTGCCTGTTGATGCATGGTGAGATGATTGGGACGAAAAAATGGACTCGGATGCAAATTTTCCGGGGTTGCAAAATTTCGCGCGCGCCTTTTACTCGTGTTTTCAGTCAAGAAGGTCAAAAAATGCCAAATTTTTTACGCTGTCAAAAGATGCTAAATTTTCGATGCTTTCGTGCCTGTTGATGCATGATGAGATGATTGGGACGAAAAAATGGACTCGGATGCAAATTTTCCGGGGGTGCAAAATTTCGCGCACCCGCTTTTTACTCGTGTTTTCAGCCAAGAAGGTCAAAAAACGCGAAATTTTTGACGCTGTCAAAAGATTCCAAATTTTCAACACTTTCGTGCCTGTTGATGCTTGGTGAGATGATTGGGACGAAAAAATGGACTCGGATGCAATTTTTTTGGGGGTGCGAAATTTCGCGCGCGCGCCTTTTACTCGTGTTATCAGCCAAGAAGGTCGAAAAATGCGAAATTTTTTACGCTGTCAAAAGATGCCAAATTTTCGACGCTTTCGTGCCTGTTGATGCATGGTGAGATGATTGGGACGAAAAAATGGACTCGGATGCAAATTTTCCGGGGGTGCGAAATTTCGCGCGCGCGCCTTTTACTCGTGTTTTCAGTCAAGAAGGTCAAAAAATGCGAAATTTTTGACGCTGCCAAAAGATGCCAAATTTTCGACGCTTTCGTGCATGTTGATGCATGGTGAGATGATTGGGACGAAAAAATAGACTCGGATGCAAATTTTCCGGGGGTGCGAAATTTCGCACGCGTGCCTTTTACTCGTGTTTTCAGCCAAGAAGGTAAAAAAACGCGAAATTTTTTACGCTGTCAAAAGATGTCAAATTTTCGATGCTTTCGTGCCTGTTAATGCATGGTGAGATGATTGGGACGAAAAAATGGACTCGGATGAAAATTTTTCGGGGGTGCAAAATTTCGCGCGCGCGCTTTTTACTCGTGTTTTCAGCCAAGAAGGTCAAAAAACGCGAAATTTTTGACGCTGTCAAAAGATGCCAAATTTTTGACGCTTTCCTGCCTGTTGATGCATGGTGAGATGAGTGGGACGAAAAAATGGACTCGGATGAAAATTTTCCGCGGGTGCGAAATTTCGCTCGCGCGCTTTTTACTCGTGTTTTCAGCCAAGAAGGTCAAAAAATGCGAAATTTTTTACGCTATCAAAAGATGCCAAATTTTCGACGCTATCGTGCCTGTTGATGCATGGTGAGATGATTGGGACGAAAAAATGGACTCGGATGCAAATTTTCTGGGGGTGCGAAATTTCGCGCGCGCGCCTTTTACTCGTGTTTTCAGCCAAGAAGGTCAAAAAACGCGAAATTTTTGACGCTGTCAAAAGATGCCAAATTTTCGACGCTTTCGTGCCTGTTGATGCATGGTGAGATGATTGGGACGAAAAAATGGACTCGGATGCAATTTTTTTGGGGGTGCGAAATTTCGCGCGCGCGCCTTTTACTCGTGTTATCAGCCAAGAAGGTCGAAAAATGCGAAATTTTTTACGCTGTCAAAAGATGCCAAATTTTCGACGCTTTCGTGCCTGTTGATGCATGGTGAGATGATTGGGACGAAAAAATGGACTCGGATGCAAATTTTCCGGGGGTGCGAAATTTCGCGCGCGCGCCTTTTACTCGTGTTTTCAGTCAAGAAGGTCAAAAAATGCGAAATTTTTTACGCTGTCAAAAGATGCCAAATTTTCGACGCTTTCGTGCATGTTGATGCATGGTGAGATGATTGGGACGAAAAAATGGACTCGGATGCAAATTTTCCGGGGGTGCGAAATTTCGCACGCGTGCCTTTTACTCGTGTTTTCAGCCAAGAAGGTAAAAAAACGCGAAATTTTTTACGCTGTCAAAAGATGTCAAATTTTCGATGCTTTCGTGCCTGTTAATGCATGGTGAGATGATTGGGACGAAAAAATGGACTCGGATGAAAATTTTCCGGGGGTGCAAAATTTCGCGCGCGCGCTTTTTACTCGTGTTTTCAGCCAAGAAGGTCAAAAAACGCGAAATTTTTGACGCTGTCAAAAGATGCCAAATTTTCGACGCTTTCCTGCCTGTTGATGCATGGTGAGATGAGTGGGACGAAAAAATGGACTCGGATGAAAATTTTCCGGGGGTGCGAAATTTCGCGCGCGCGCTTTTTACTCGTGTTTTCAGCCAAGAAGGTCAAAAAATGCGAAATTTTTTACGCTATCAAAAGATGCCAAATTTTCGACGCTATCGTGCCTGTTGATGCATGGTGAGATGATTGGGACGAAAAAATGGACTCGGATGCAAATTTTCTGGGGGTGCGAAATTTCGCGCGCGCGCCTTTTACTCGTGTTTTCAGCCAAGAAGGTCAAAAAACGCAAAATTTTTGACGCTGTCAAAAGATGCCAAATTTTCGACGCTTTCGTGCCTGTTGATGCATGGTGAGATGATTGGGACGAAAAAATGGACTCGGATGCAAATTTTCCGGGGTTGCAAAATTTCGCGCGCGCCTTTTACTCGTGTTTTCAGTCAAGAAGGTCAAAAAATGCCAAATTTTTTACGCTGTCAAAATATGCTAAATTTTCGATGCTTTTGTGCCTGTTGATGCATGATGAGATGATTGGGACGAAAAAATGGACTCGGATGAAAATTTTCCGGGGGTGCAAAATTTCGCGCACCCGCTTTTTACTCGTGTTTTCAGCCAAGAAGGTCAAAAAACGCGAAATTTTTGACGCTGTCAAAAGATTCCAAATTTTCAACACTTTCGTGCCTGTTGATGCTTGGTGAGATGATTGGGACGAAAAAATGGACTCGGATGCAATTTTTTTGGGGGTGCGAAATTTCGCGCGCGCGCTTTTTACTCGTGTTTTCAGCCAAGAAGGTCAAAAAACGCGAAATTTTTGACGCTGTCAAAAGATGCCAAATTTTCGACGCTTTCCTGCCTGTTGATGCATGGTGAGATGAGTGGGACGAAAAAATGGACTCGGATGAAAATTTTCCGGGGGTGCGAAATTTCGCGCGCGCGCTTTTTACTCGTGTTTTCAGCCAAGAAGGTCAAAAAATGCGAAATTTTTTACGCTATCAAAAGATGCCAAATTTTCGACGCTATCGTGCCTGTTGATGCATGGTGAGATGATTGGGACGAAAAAATGGACTCGGATGCAAATTTTCTGGGGGTGCGAAATTTCGCGCGCGCGCCTTTTACTCGTGTTTTCAGCCAAGAAGGTCAAAAAACGCAAAATTTTTGACGCTGTCAAAAGATGCCAAATTTTCGACGCTTTCGTGCCTGTTGATGCATGGTGAGATGATTGGGACGAAAAAATGGACTCGGATGCAAATTTTCCGGGGTTGCAAAATTTCGCGCGCGCCTTTTACTCGTGTTTTCAGTCAAGAAGGTCAAAAAATGCCAAATTTTTTACGCTGTCAAAATATGCTAAATTTTCGATGCTTTTGTGCCTGTTGATGCATGATGAGATGATTGGGACGAAAAAATGGACTCGGATGAAAATTTTCCGGGGGTGCAAAATTTCGCGCACCCGCTTTTTACTCGTGTTTTCAGCCAAGAAGGTCAAAAAACGCGAAATTTTTGACGCTGTCAAAAGATTCCAAATTTTCAACACTTTCGTGCCTGTTGATGCTTGGTGAGATGATTGGGACGAAAAAATGGACTCGGATGCAATTTTTTTGGGGGTGCGAAATTTCGCGCGCGCGCCTTTTACTCGTGTTTTCAGCCAAGAAGGTCGAAAAACGCGAAATTTTTTACGCTGTCAAAAGATGCCAAATTTTCGACGCTTTCGTGCCTGTTGATGCATGGTGAGATGATTGGGACGAAAAAATGGACTCGGATGCAAATTTTCCGGGGGTGCGAAATTTCGCCCGCGCGCCTTTTACTCGTGTTTTCAGTCAAGAAGGTCAAAAAATGCGAAATTTTTGACGCTGTCAAAAGAGGCCAAATTTTCGACGCTATCGTGCATGTTGATGCATGGTGAGATGATTGGGACGAAAAAATGGACTCGGATGCAAATTTTCCGGGGGTGCGAAATTTCGCACGCGTGCCTTTTACTCGTGTTTTCAACCAAGAAGGTAAAAAAACGCGAAATCTTTTACGCTGTCAAAAGATGCCAAAATTTCGATGCTTTCGTACCTGTTAATGCATGGTGAGATGATTGGGACGAAAAAATGGACCCAGATGAAAATTTTCCGGGGGTGCAAAATTTCGCGCGCGCGCTTTTTACTCGTGTTTTCAGCCAAGAAGGTCAAAAAATGCGAAATTTTTTACGCTGTCAAAAGATGCCAAATTTTCGATGCTTTCGTGCCTGTTAATGCATGGTGAGATGATTGGGACGAAAAAATGGACTCGGATGAAAATTTTCCGGGGGTGCAAAATTTCGCGCGCGCGCTTTTTACTCGTGTTTTCAGCCAAGAAGGTCAAAAAACGCGAAATATTTGACGCTGTCAAAAGATGCCAAATTTTCGACGCTTTCCTGCCTGTTGATGCATGGTGAGATGAGTGGGACGAAAAAATGGACTCGGATGAAAATTTTCCGGGGGTGCGAAATTTCGCGCGCGCGCTTTTTACTCGTGTTTTCAGCCAAGAAGGTCAAAAAATGCGAAATTTTTTACGCTATCAAAAGATGCCAAATTTTCGACGCTATCGTGCCTGTTGATGCATGGTGAGATGATTGGGACGAAAAAATGGACTCGGATGCAAATTTTCTGGGGGTGCGAAATTTCGCGCGCGCGCCTTTTACTCGTGTTTTCAGTCAAGAAGGTCAAAAAATGCCAAATTTTTTACGCTGTCAAAAGATGCTAAATTTTCGATGCTTTTGTGCCTGTTGATGCATGATGAGATGATTGGGACGAAAAAATGGACTCGGATGAAAATTTTCCGGGGGTGCAAAATTTCGCGCACCCGCTTTTTACTCGTGTTTTCAGCCAAGAAGGTCAAAAAACGCGAAATTTTTGACGCTGTCAAAAGATTCCAAATTTTCAACACTTTCGTGCCTGTTGATGCTTGGTGAGATGATTGGGACGAAAAAATGGACTCAGATGTAATTTTTTTGGGGGTGCGAAATTTCGCGCGCGCGCCTTTTACTCGTGTTTTCAGCCAAGAAGGTCGAAAAACGCGAAATTTTTTACGCTGTCAAAAGATGCCAAATTTTCGACGCTTTCGTGCCTGTTGATGCATGGTGAGATGATTGGGACGAAAAAATGGACTCGGATGCAAATTTTCCGGGGGTGCGAAATTTCGCGCGCGCGCCTTTTACTGGTGTTTTCAGCCAAGAAGGTCAAAAAACGCGAAATTTTTGACGCTGTCAAAAGATGCCAAATTTTCGACGCTTTCGTGCATGTTGATGCATGGTGAGATGATTGGGACGAAAAAATGGACTCGGATGCAAATTTTCCGGGGGTGCGATATTTCGCACGCGTGCCTTTTACTCGTGTTTTCAGCCAAGAAGGTAAAAAAACGCGAAATTTTTTACGCTGTCAAAAGATGCCAAATTTTCGATGCTTTCGTGCCTGTTAATGCATGGTGAGATGATTGGGACAAAAAAATGGACTCGGATGAAAATTTTCCGGGGGTGCAAAATTTCGCGCGCGCGCTTTTTACTCGTGTTTTCAGCCAAGAAGGTCAAAAAACGCGAAATTTTTGACGCTGTCAAAAGATGCCAAATTTTCGACGCTTTCCTGCCTATTGATGCATGGTGAGATGAGTGGGACGAAAAAATGGACTCGGATGAAAATTTTTCGGGGGTGCGAAATTTCGCGCGCGCGCTTTTTACTCGTGTTTTCAGCACGAAGGTCAAAAAATGCGAAATTTTTTACGCTATCAAAACATGCCAAATTTTCGACGCTATCGTGCCTGTTGATGCATGGTGAGATGATTGGGACGAAAAAATGGACTCAGATGCAAATTTTCTGGGGGTGCGAAATTTCGCGCACGCGCCTTTTACTCGTGTTTTCAGCCAAGAAGGTCAAAAAACACGAAATTTTTGACGCTGTCAAAAGATGCCAAATTTTCGACGCTTTCGTGCCTATTGATGCATGGTGAGATGATTGGGACGAAAAAATGGACTCGGATGCAAATTTTCTGGGGTTGCAAAATTTCGCGCGCGCCTTTTACTCGTGTTTTCAGTCAAGAAGGTCAAAAAATGCCAAATTATTTACGCTGTCAAAAGATGCTAAATTTTCGATGCTTTTGTGCCTGTTGATGCATGATGAGATGATTGGGACGAAAAAATGGACTCGGATGAAAATTTTCCGGGGGTGCGAAATTTCGCGCACGCGCTTTTTACTCGTGTTTTCAGCCAAGAAGGTCAAAAAACGCGAAATTTTTGACGCTGTCAATAGATTCCAAATTTTCAACACTTTCGTGCCTGTTGATGCATGGTGAGATGAGTGGGACGAAAAAATGGACTCGAATGAAAATTTTCCGGGGGTGCGAAATTTCGCGCGCGCGCTTTTTACTCGTATTTTCAGCCAAGAAGGTCAAAAAACGCGAAATTTTTTACGCTATCAAAAGATGCCAAATTTTCGACGCTATCGTGCATGTTGATGCATGGTGAGATGATTGGGACGAAAAAATGGACTCGGATGCAAATTTTCTGGGGGTGCGAAATTTCGCGCGCGCGCCTTTTACTCGTGTTTTCAGCCAAGAAGGTCAAAAAATGCGAAATTTTTGACGCTGTCAAAAGATGCCAAATTTTTTACGCTTTAGTGCCTGTTGATGCATGGTGAGATGATTGGGACGAAAAAATGGACTCGGATGAAAATTTTCCGAGGTGCGAAATTTTGCGCGCGCGCTTTTTACTCGTGTTTTCAGCCAAGAAGGTCAAAAAACGCGAAATTTTTTACGCTGTCAAAAGATGCCAAATATTCGACGCTTTCGTGCCTATTGATGCATGGTGAGATCATTGGGACGAAAAAAAGGACTCAGGCGCAAATTTTTCGGCGGTGCGAAATTTCGCGCGCGCGCCTTTTACTCGTGTTTTCAGCTAAGAAGGTCAAAAAACTCGAAATTTTTGACGCAGTCAAAAGATGCCAAATTTTTGATACCTTCGTGCCTGTTGATGAATGGTGAGATGATTGGGACGAAAAAAAAGGACTCAGGCGCAAATTTTTCGGGGGTGCAAAATTTTGCGCGCGCGCCTTTTACTCGTGTTTTCAGTCAAGAAGGTCAAAAAACGCTAAATTTTTTACGCTGTCAAAAGATGCAAAATTTTCGATGCTTTTCGTGCCTGTTGATGCATGGTGAGATGATTGGGACGAAAAAATGGACTCGGATGCAAATTTTCCGGGGGTGCGAAATTTCGCGCGCGCGCCTTTTACTGGTGTTTTCAGCCAAGAAGGTCAAAAAACGCGAAATTTTTGACGCTGTCAAAAGATGCCAAATTTTCGACGCTTTCGTGCATGTTGATGCATGGTGAGATGATTGGGACGAAAAAATGGACTCGGATGCAAATTTTCCGGGGGTGCGAAATTTCGCACGCGTGCCTTTTACTCGTGTTTTCAGCCAAGAAGGTAAAAAAACGCGAAATTTTTTACGCTGTCAAAAGATGCTAAATTTTCGATGCTTTTGTGCCTGTTGATGCATGATGAGATGATTGGGACGAAAAAATGGACTCGGATGAAAATTTTCCGGGGGTGCGAAATTTCGCGCACGCGCTTTTTACTCGTGTTTTCAGCCAAGAAGGTCAAAAAACGCGAAATTTTTGACGCTGTCAAAAGATTCCAAATTTTCAACACTTTCGTGCCTGTTGATGCTTGGTGAGATGATTGGGACGAAAAAATGGACTCGGATGCAATTTTTTTGGGGGTGCGAAATTTCGCTGCGCGCGTCTTTTACTCGTGTTTTCAGCCAAGAAGGTCGAAAAACGCGAAATTTTTTACGCTGTCAAAAGATGCCAAATTTTCGACGCTTTCGTGCCTGTTGATGCATGGTGAGATGATTGGGACGAAAAAATGGACTCGGATGAAAATTTTCCGGGGGTGCGAAATTTCGCGCGCGCGCCTTTTACTCGTGTTTTCAGGCAAGAAGGTCAAAAAATGCGAAATTTTTTACGCTGTCAAAAGATGCCAAATTTTCGACGCTTTCGTGCATGTTGATGCATGGTGAGATGATTGGGACGAAAAAATGGACTCGGATGCAAATTTTCCGAGGGTGCGAAATTTCGCACGCGTGCCTTTTACTCGTGTTTTCAGCCAAGAAGGTAAAAAAAACGCAAAATTTTTTACGCTGTCAAAAGATGCCAAAATTTCGATGCTTTCGTGCCTGTTAATGCATGGTGAGATGATTGGGACGAAAAAATGGACTCCGATGAAAATTTTCCGGGGGTGCAAAATTTCGCGCGCGCGCTTTTTACTCGTGTTTTCAGCCAAGAAGGACAAAAAACGCAAAATTTTTGACGCTGTCAAAAGATGCCAAATTTTCGACGCTTTCCTGCCTGTTGATGCATGGTGAGATGAGTGGGACGAAAAAATGGACTCGGATGCAAATTTTCTGGGGGTGCGAAATTTCGCGCGCTCGCCTTTTACTCGTGTTTTCAGCCAAGAAGGTCAAAAAATGCGAAATTTTTGACGCTGTCAAAAGATGCCAAATTTTTTACGCTTTAGTGCCTGTTGATGCATGGTGAGATGATTGGGACGAAAAAATGGACTCGGATGAAAATTTTCCGGAGGTGCGAAATTTTACGCGCGCGCCTTTTACTCGTGTTTTCAGCCAAGAAGGTCAAAAAACGCGAAATTTTTTACGCTGTCAAAAGATGCCAAATATTCGACGCTTTCGTGCCTATTGATGCATGGTGAGATCATTGGGACGAAAAAAAGGACTCAGGCGCAAAATTTTTCGGCGGTGCGAAATTTCGCGCGCGCGCCTTTTACTCGTGTTTTCAGCCAAGAAGGTCAAAAAACTCGAAATTTTTGACGCTGTCAAAAGATGCCAAATTTTCGACGCTTTCGTGCCTATTGATGCATGGTGAGATCATTGGGACGAAAAAAAAGGACTCAGGCGCAAATTTTTCGGGGGTGCAAAATTTTGCGCGCGCGCCTTTTACTCGTGTTTTCAGTCAAGAAGGTCAAAAAATGCTAAATTTTTGACGCTGTCAAAAGATGCAAAATTTTCGATGCTTTTCATGCCTATTGATGCATAGTGAGATGATTGGGACGAAAAAATGGACTCGGATGCAAATTTTCCGGGGGTGCGAAATTTCGCGCGCGCGCCTTTTACTCGTGTTTTCAGCCAAGAAGGTCAAAAAACGCGAAATTTTTGACACTGTCAAAAGATGCCAAATTTTCGACGCTTTCGTGCCTGTTGATGCATGGTGAGATGATTGGGACGAAAAAATGGACTCGGATGCAAATTTTCTGGGGGTGTGAAATTTCGCGCGCGCGCCTTTTACTCGTGTTTTCAGCCAAGAAGGTCAAAAAATGCGAAATTTTTGACACTGTCAAAAGATGCTAAATTTTCGATGCTTTTGTGCCTGTTGATGCATGATGAGATGATTGGGACGAAAAAATGGTCTCGGATGAAAATTTTCCGGGGGTGCGAAATTTCGCGCACGCGCTTTTTACTCGTGTTTTCAGCCAAGAAGGTCAAAAAATGCGAAATTTTTGACGCTGTCAAAAGATGCCAAATTTTTTACGCTTTAGTGCCTGTTGATGCATGGTGAGATGATTGGGACGAAAAAATGGACTCGGATGAAAATTTTCCGAGGTGCGAAATTTTGCGCGCGCGCTTTTTACTCGTGTTTTCAGCCAAGAAGGTCAAAAAACGCGAAATTTTTTACGCTGTCAAAAGATGCCAAATATTCGACGCTTTCGTGCCTATTGATGCATGGTGAGATCATTGGGACGAAAAAAAGGACTCAGGCGCAAATTTTTCGGCGGTGCGAAATTTCGCGCGCGCGCCTTTTACTCGTGTTTTCAGCTAAGAAGGTCAAAAAACTCGAAATTTTTGACGCAGTCAAAAGATGCCAAATTTTTGATACCTTCGTGCCTGTTGATGAATGGTGAGATGATTGGGACGAAAAAAAAGGACTCAGGCGCAAATTTTTCGGGGGTGCAAAATTTTGCGCGCGCGCCTTTTACTCGTGTTTTCAGTCAAGAAGGTCAAAAAACGCTAAATTTTTTACGCTGTCAAAAGATGCAAAATTTTCGATGCTTTTCGTGCCTGTTGATGCATGGTGAGATGATTGGGACGAAAAAATGGACTCGGATGCATATTTTCCGGGGGTGCGAAATTTCGCGCGCGCGCCTTTTACTCGTGTTTTCAGCCAAGAAGGTCAAAAAACGCGAAATTTTTGACGCTGTCAAAAGATGCCAAATTTTCGACGCTTTCGTGCCTGTTGATGCATGGTGAGATGATTGGGACGAAAAAATGGACTCGGATGCAAATTTTCTGGGGTTGCAAAATTTCGCGCGCGCCTTTTACTCGTGTTTTCAGTCAAGAAGGTCAAAAAATGCCAAATTTTTTACGCTGTCAAAAGATGCTAAATTTTCGATGCTTTTGTGCCTGTTGATGCATGATGAGATGATTGGGACGAAAAAATGGACTCGGATGAAAATTTTCCGGGGGTGCGAAATTTCGCGCACGCGCTTTTTACTCGTGTTTTCAGCCAAGAAGGTCAAAAAACGCGAAATTTTTGACGCTGTCAAAAGATTCCAAATTTTCAACACTTTCGTGCCTGTTGATGCATGGTGAGATGAGTGGGACGAAAAAATGGACTCGGATGCAATTTTTTTGGGGGTGCGAAATTTCGCGCGCGCGTCTTTTACTCGTGTTTTCAGCCAAGAAGGTCGAAAAACGCGAAATTTTTTACGCTGTCAAAAGATGCCAAATTTTCGACGCTTTCGTGCCTGTTGATGCATGGTGAGATGATTGGGACGAAAAAATGGACTCGGATGAAAATTTTCCGGGGGTGCGAAATTTCGCGCGCGCGCCTTTTACTCGTGTTTTCAGGCAAGAAGGTCAAAAAATGCGAAATTTTTTACGCTGTCAAAAGATGCCAAATTTTCGACGCTTTCGTGCATGTTGATGCATGGTGAGATGATTGGGACGAAAAAATGGACTCGGATGCAAATTTTCCGAGGGTGCGAAATTTCGCACGCGTGCCTTTTACTCGTGTTTTCAGCCAAGAAGGTAAAAAAAACGCAAAATTTTTTACGCTGTCAAAAGATGCCAAAATTTCGATGCTTTCGTGCCTGTTAATGCATGGTGAGATGATTGGGACGAAAAAATGGACTCCGATGAAAATTTTCCGGGGGTGCAAAATTTCGCGCGCGCGCTTTTTACTCGTGTTTTCAGCCAAGAAGGACAAAAAACGCAAAATTTTTGACGCTGTCAAAAGATGCCAAATTTTCGACGCTTTCCTGCCTGTTGATGCATGGTGAAATGAGTGGGACGAAAAAATGGACTCGGATGCAAATTTTCTGGGGGTGCGAAATTTCGCGCGCTCGCCTTTTACTCGTGTTTTCAGCCAAGAAGGTCAAAAAATGCGAAATTTTTGACGCTGTCAAAAGATGCCAAATTTTTTACGCTTTAGTGCCTGTTGATGCATGGTGAGATGATTGGGACGAAAAAATGGACTCGGATGAAAATTTTCCGGAGGTGCGAAATTTTACGCGCGCGCCTTTTACTCGTGTTTTCAGCCAAGAAGGTCAAAAAACGCGAAATTTTTTACGCTGTCAAAAGATGCCAAATATTCGACGCTTTCGTGCCTATTGATGCATGGTGAGATCATTGGGACGAAAAAAAGGACTCAGGCGCAAAATTTTTCGGCGGTGCGAAATTTCGCGCGCGCGCCTTTTACTCGTGTTTTCAGCCAAGAAGGTCAAAAAACTCGAAATTTTTGACGCAGTCAAAAGATGCCAAATTTTTGATACCTTCGTGTCTGTTGATGAATGGTGAGATGATTGGGACGAAAAAAAAGGACTCAGGCGCAAATTTTTCGGGGGTGCAAAATTTTGCGCGCGCGCCTTTTACTCGTGTTTTCAGTCAAGAAGGTCAAAAAATGCTAAATTTTTGACGCTGTCAAAAGATGCAAAATTTTCGATGCTTTTCGTGCCTATTGATGCATAGTGAGATGATTGGGACGAAAAAATGGACTCGGATGCAAATTTTCCGGGGGTGCGAAATTTCGCGCGCGCGCCTTTTACTCGTGTTTTCAGCCAAGAAGGTCAAAAAACGCGAAATTTTTGACACTGTCAAAAGATGCCAAATTTTCGACGCTTTCGTGCCTGTTGATGCATGGTGAGATGATTGGGACGAAAAAATGGACTCGGATGCAAATTTTCTGGGGGTGTGAAATTTCGCGCGCGCGCCTTTTACTCGTGTTTTCAGCCAAGAAGGTCAAAAAATGCGAAATTTTTGACACTGTCAAAAGATGCCAAATTTTCGACGCTTTCGTGCCTGTTGATGCATGGTGAGATGATTGGGACGAAAAAATGGACTCGGATGCAAATTTTCTGGGGTTGCAAAATTTCGCGCGCGCCTTTTACTCGTGTTTTCAGTCAAGAAGGTCAAAAAATGCCAAATTTTTTACGCTGTCAAAAGATGCTAAATTTTCGATGCTTTTGTGCCTGTTGATGCATGATGAGATGATTTGG
This sequence comes from Pontederia crassipes, assembly GCA_030549335.1. Classification (NCBI taxonomy): domain Eukaryota; kingdom Viridiplantae; phylum Streptophyta; class Magnoliopsida; order Commelinales; family Pontederiaceae; genus Pontederia; species Pontederia crassipes. The sequence goes on along the minus strand of JAUKPH010000020.1, from coordinate 7,854,081 downwards.
ACGAAAAAATGGACTCGGATGAAAATTTTTCGGGGGTGCGAAATTTCGCGCACGCGCTTTTTACTCGTGTTTTCAGCCAAGAAGGTCAAAAAACGCGAAATTTTTGACGCTGTCAAAAGATTCCAAATTTTCAACACTTTCGTGCCTGTTGATGCTTGGTGAGATGATTGGGACGAAAAAATGGACTCAGATGCAATTTTTTCGGCGGTACGAAATTTCGCGCGCGCGCCTTTTACTCGTGTTTTCAGCCAAGAAGGTCAAAAAACTCGAAATTTTTGACGCAGTCAAAAGATGCCAAATTTTTTATACCTTCGTGCCTGTTGATGAATGGTGAGATGATTGGGACGAAAAAAAAGGACTCAGGCGCAAATTTTTCGGGGGTGCAAAATTTTACGCGCGCGCCTTTTACTCGTGTTTTCAGTCAAGAAGGTCAAAAAATGCTAAATTTTTGACGCTGTCAAAAGATGCAAAATTTTCGATGCTTTTCGTGCCTGTTGATGCATGGTGAGATGATTGGGACGAAAAAATGGACTCGGATGCAAATTTTCCGGGGGTGCGAAATTTCGCGCGCGCGCCTTTTACTCGTGTTTTCAGCCAAGAAGGTCAAAAAACGCGAAATTTTTGACGCTGTCAAAAGATGCCAAATTTTCGACGCTTTCGTGCCTGTTGATGCATGGTGAGATGATTGGGACGAAAAAATGGACTCGGATGCAAATTTTCTGGGGGTTCGAAATTTCGCGCGCGCGCCTTTTACTCGTGTTTTCAGCCAAGAAGGTCAAAAAATGCGAAATTTTTGACACTGTCAAAAGATAACAAAATTTTCGACGCTTTCGTGCCTGTTGATGCATGGTGAGATGATTGGGACGAAAAAATGGACTCGGATGCAAATTTTCTGGGGTTGCAAAATTTCGCGCGCGCCTTTTACTCGTGTTTTCAGTCAAGAAGGTCAAAAAATGCCAAATTTTTTACGCTGTCAAAAGATGCTAAATTTTCGATGCTTTTGTGCCTGTTGATGCATGATGAGATGATTGGGACGAAAAAATGGTCTCGGATGAAAATTTTCCGGGGGTGCGAAATTTCGCGCACGCGCTTTTTATCGTGTTTTCAGCCAAGAAGGTCAAAAAACGCGAAATTTTTGACGCTGTCAAAAGATTCCAAATTTTCAACACTTTCGTGCCTGTTGATGCTTGGTGAGATGATTGGGACGAAAAAATGGACTCAGATGCAATTTTTTTGGGGGTGCGAAATTTCGCTGCGCGCGCCTTTTACTCGTGTTTTCAGCCAAGAAGGTCGAAAAACGTGAAATTTTTTACGCTGTCAAAAGATGCCAAATTTTCGACGCTTTCGTGCCTGTTGATGCATGGTGAGATGATTGGGACGAAAAAATGGACTCGGATGCAAATTTTCCGGGGGTGCAAAATTTCGCGCGCGCGCCTTTTACTGGTGTTTTCAGTCAAGAAGGTCAAAAAATGCGAAATTTTTTACGCTGTCAAAAGATGCCAAATTTTCGACGCTTTCGTGCCTGTTGATGCATGGTGAGATGATTGGGACGAAAAAATGGACTCGGATGCAAATTTTCCGGGGGTGCAAAATTTCGGGCGCGCGCCTTTTACTGGTGTTTTCAGCCAAGAAGGTCAAAAAACGCGAAATTTTTTACGCTATCAAAAGATGCCAAATTTTCGACGCTTTCGTGCCTGTTGATGCGTGGTGAGATGATTGGGACGAAAAAATGGACTCGGATGCAAATTTTCTGGGGTTGCAAAATTTCGCGCGCGCCTTTTACTCGTGTTTTCAGTCAAGAAGGTCAAAAAATGCCAAATTTTTTACGCTGTCAAAAGATGCTAAATTTTCGATGCTTTTGTGCCTGTTGATGCATGATGAGATGATTGGGACGAAAAAATGGACTCGGATGAAAATTTTCCGGGGGTGCGAAATTTCGCGCACGCGCTTTTTACTCGTGTTTTCAGCCAAGAAGGTCAAAAAACGCGAAATTTTTGACGCTGTCAAAAGATTCCAAATTTTCAACACTTTCGTGCCTGTTGATGCATGGTGAGATGAGTGGGACGAAAAAATGGACTCGAATGAAAATTTTCCGGGGGTGCGAAATTTCGCGCGCGCGCTTTTTACTCGTATTTTCAGCCAAGAAGGTCAAAAAATGCGAAATTTTTTACGCTATCAAAAGATGCCAAATTTTCGACGCTATCGTGCATGTTGATGCATGGTGAGATGATTGGGACGAAAAAATGGACTCGGATGCAAATTTTCTGGGGGTGCGAAATTTCGCGCGCGCGCCTTTTACTCGTGTTTTCAGCCAAGAAGGTCAAAAAATGCGAAATTTTTGACGCTGTCAAAAGATGCCAAATTTTTTACGCTTTAGTGCCTGTTGATGCATGGTGAGATGATTGGGACGAAAAAATGGACTCGGATGAAAATTTTCCGAGGTGCGAAATTTTGCGCGCGCGCTTTTTACTCGTGTTTTCAGCCAAGAAGGTCAAAAAACGCGAAATTTTTTACGCTGTCAAAAGATGCCAAATATTCGACGCTTTCGTGCCTATTGATGCATGGTGAGATCATTGGGACGAAAAAAAGGACTCAGGCGCAAATTTTTCGGCGGTGCGAAATTTCGCGCGCGCGCCTTTTACTCGTGTTTTCAGCTAAGAAGGTCAAAAAACTCGAAATTTTTGACGCAGTCAAAAGATGCCAAATTTTTGATACCTTCGTGCCTGTTGATGAATGGTGAGATGATTGGGACGAAAAAAAAGGACTCAGGCGCAAATTTTTCGGGGGTGCAAAATTTTGCGCGCGCGCCTTTTACTCGTGTTTTCAGTCAAGAAGGTCAAAAAACGCTAAATTTTTTACGCTGTCAAAAGATGCAAAATTTTCGATGCTTTTCGTGCCTGTTGATGCATGGTGAGATGATTGGGACGAAAAAATGGACTCGGATGCATATTTTCCGGGGGTGCGAAATTTCGCGCGCGCGCCTTTTACTCGTGTTTTCAGCCAAGAAGGTCAAAAAACGCGAAATTTTTGACGCTGTCAAAAGATGCCAAATTTTCGACGCTTTCGTGCCTGTTGATGCATGGTGAGATGATTGGGACGAAAAAATGGATTCGGATGCAAATTTTCTGGGGTTGCAAAATTTCGCGCGCGCCTTTTACTCGTGTTTTCAGTCAAGAAGGTCAAAAAATGCCAAATTTTTTACGCTGTCAAAAGATGCTAAATTTTCGATGCTTTTGTGCCTGTTGATGCATGATGAGATGATTGGGACGAAAAAATGGACTCGGATGAAAATTTTCCGGGGGTGCGAAATTTCGCGCACGCGCTTTTTACTCGTGTTTTCAGCCAAGAAGGTCAAAAAACGCGAAATTTTTGACGCTGTCAAAAGATTCCAAATTTTCAACACTTTCGTGCCTGTTGATGCTTGGTGAGATGATTGGGACGAAAAAATGGACTCGGATGCAATTTTTTTGGGGGTGCGAAATTTCGCGCGCGCGTCTTTTACTCGTGTTTTCAGCCAAGAAGGTCGAAAAACGCGAAATTTTTTACGCTGTCAAAAGATGCCAAATTTTCGACGCTTTCGTGCCTGTTGATGCATGGTGAGATGATTGGGACGAAAAAATGGACTCGGATGAAAATTTTCCGGGGGTGCGAAATTTCGCGCGCGCGCCTTTTACTCGTGTTTTCAGGCAAGAAGGTCAAAAAATGCGAAATTTTTTACGCTGTCAAAAGATGCCAAATTTTCGACGCTTTCGTGCATGTTGATGCATGGTGAGATGATTGGGACGAAAAAATGGACTCGGATGCAAATTTTCCGAGGGTGCGAAATTTCGCACGCGTGCCTTTTACTCGTGTTTTCAGCCAAGAAGGTAAAAAAACGCGAAATTTTTTACGCTGTCAAAAGATGCCAAAATTTCGATGCTTTCGTGCCTGTTAATGCATGGTGAGATGATTGGGACGAAAAAATGGACTCCGATGAAAATTTTCCGGGGGTGCAAAATTTCGCGCGCGCGCCTTTTACTCGTGTTTTCAGCCAAGAAGGTCAAAAAATGCGAAATTTTTGACGCTGTCAAAAGATGCCAAATTTTTTACGCTTTAGTGCCTGTTGATGCATGGTGAGATGATTGGGACGAAAAAATGGACTCGGATGAAAATTTTCCGAGGTGCGAAATTTTGCGCGCGCGCTTTTTACTCGTGTTTTCAGCCAAGAAGGTCAAAAAACGCGAAATTTTTTACGCTGTCAAAAGATGCCAAATATTCGACGCTTTCGTGCCTATTGATGCATGGTGAGATCATTGGGACGAAAAAAAGGACTCAGGCGCAAATTTTTCGGCGGTGCGAAATTTCGCGCGCGCGCCTTTTACTCGTGTTTTCAGCTAAGAAGGTCAAAAAACTCGAAATTTTTGACGCAGTCAAAAGATGCCAAATTTTTGATACCTTCGTGCCTGTTGATGAATGGTGAGATGATTGGGACGAAAAAAAAGGACTCAGGCGCAAATTTTTCGGGGGTGCAAAATTTTGCGCGCGCGCCTTTTACTCGTGTTTTCAGTCAAGAAGGTCAAAAAACGCTAAATTTTTTACGCTGTCAAAAGATGCAAAATTTTCGATGCTTTTCGTGCCTGTTGATGCATGGTGAGATGATTGGGACGAAAAAATGGACTCGGATGCATATTTTCCGGGGGTGCGAAATTTCGCGCGCGCGCCTTTTACTCGTGTTTTCAGCCAAGAAGGTCAAAAAACGCGAAATTTTTGACGCTGTCAAAAGATGCCAAATTTTCGACGCTTTCGTGCCTGTTGATGCATGGTGAGATGATTGGGACGAAAAAATGGATTCGGATGCAAATTTTCTGGGGTTGCAAAATTTCGCGCGCGCCTTTTACTCGTGTTTTCAGTCAAGAAGGTCAAAAAATGCCAAATTTTTTACGCTGTCAAAAGATGCTAAATTTTCGATGCTTTTGTGCCTGTTGATGCATGATGAGATGATTGGGACGAAAAAATGGACTCGGATGAAAATTTTCCGGGGGTGCGAAATTTCGCGCACGCGCTTTTTACTCGTGTTTTCAGCCAAGAAGGTCAAAAAACGCGAAATTTTTGACGCTGTCAAAAGATTCCAAATTTTCAACACTTTCGTGCCTGTTGATGCTTGGTGAGATGATTGGGACGAAAAAATGGACTCGGATGCAATTTTTTTGGGGGTGCGAAATTTCGCGCGCGCGTCTTTTACTCGTGTTTTCAGCCAAGAAGGTCGAAAAACGCGAAATTTTTTACGCTGTCAAAAGATGCCAAATTTTCGACGCTTTCGTGCCTGTTGATGCATGGTGAGATGATTGGGACGAAAAAATGGACTCGGATGAAAATTTTCCGGGGGTGCGAAATTTCGCGCGCGCGCCTTTTACTCGTGTTTTCAGGCAAGAAGGTCAAAAAATGCGAAATTTTTTACGCTGTCAAAAGATGCCAAATTTTCGACGCTTTCGTGCATGTTGATGCATGGTGAGATGATTGGGACGAAAAAATGGACTCGGATGCAAATTTTCCGAGGGTGCGAAATTTCGCACGCGTGCCTTTTACTCGTGTTTTCAGCCAAGAAGGTAAAAAAACGCGAAATTTTTTACGCTGTCAAAAGATGCCGAAATTTCGATGCTTTCGTGCCTGTTAATGCATGGTGAGATGATTGGGACGAAAAAATGGACTCCGATGAAAATTTTCCGGGGGTGCAAAATTTCGCGCGCGCGCTTTTTACTCGTGTTTTCAGCCAAGAAGGACAAAAAACGCAAAATTTTTGACGCTGTCAAAAGATGCCAAATTTTCGACGCTTTCCTGCCTGTTGATGCATGGTGAGATGAGTGGGACGAAAAAATGGACTCGGATGCAAATTTTCTGGGGGTGCGAAATTTCGCGCGCGCGCCTTTTACTCGTGTTTTCAGCCAAGAAGGTCAAAAAATGCGAAATTTTTGACGCTGTCAAAAGATGCCAAATTTTTTACGCTTTAGTGCCTGTTGATGCATGGTGAGATGATTGGGACGAAAAAATGGACTCGGATGAAAATTTTCCGAGGTGCGAAATTTTGCGCGCGCGCTTTTTACTCGTGTTTTCAGCCAAGAAGGTCAAAAAACGCGAAATTTTTTACGCTGTCAAAAGATGCCAAATATTCGACGCTTTCGTGCCTATTGATGCATGGTGAGATCATTGGGACGAAAAAAAGGACTCAGGCGCAAATTTTTCGGCGGTGCGAAATTTCGCGCGCGCGCCTTTTACTCGTGTTTTCAGCTAAGAAGGTCAAAAAACTCGAAATTTTTGACGCAGTCAAAAGATGCCAAATTTTTGATATCTTCGTGCCTGTTGATGAATGGTGAGATGATTGGGACGAAAAAAAAGGACTCAGGCGCAAATTTTTCGGGGGTGCAAAATTTTGCGCGCGCGCCTTTTACTCGTGTTTTCAGTCAAGAAGGTCAAAAAACGCTAAATTTTTTACGCTGTCAAAAGATGCAAAATTTTCGATGCTTTTCGTGCCTGTTGATGCATGGTGAGATGATTGGGACGAAAAAATGGACTCGGATGCATATTTTCCGGGGGTGCGAAATTTCGCGCGCGCGCCTTTTACTCGTGTTTTCAGCCAAGAAGGTCAAAAAACGCGAAATTTTTGACGCTGTCAAAAGATGCCAAATTTTCGACGCTTTCGTGCCTGTTGATGCATGGTGAGATGATTGGGACGAAAAAATGGATTCGGATGCAAATTTTCTGGGGTTGCAAAATTTCGCGCGCGCCTTTTACTCGTGTTTTCAGTCAAGAAGGTCAAAAAATGCCAAATTTTTTACGCTGTCAAAAGATGCTAAATTTTCGATGCTTTTGTGCCTGTTGATGCATGATGAGATGATTGGGACGAAAAAATGGACTCGGATGAAAATTTTCCGGGGGTGCGAAATTTCGCGCACGCGCTTTTTACTCGTGTTTTCAGCCAAGAAGGTCAAAAAACGCGAAATTTTTGACGCTGTCAAAAGATTCCAAATTTTCAACACTTTCGTGCCTGTTGATGCTTGGTGAGATGATTGGGACGAAAAAATGGACTCGGATGCAATTTTTTTGGGGGTGCGAAATTTCGCGCGCGCGTCTTTTACTCGTGTTTTCAGCCAAGAAGGTCGAAAAACGCGAAATTTTTTACGCTGTCAAAAGATGCCAAATTTTCGACGCTTTCGTGCCTGTTGATGCATGGTGAGATGATTGGGACGAAAAAATGGACTCGGATGAAAATTTTCCGGGGGTGCGAAATTTCGCGCGCCGCGCCTTTTACTCGTGTTTTCAGGCAAGAAGGTCAAAAAATGCGAAATTTTTTACGCTGTCAAAAGATGCCAAATTTTCGACGCTTTCGTGCATGTTGATGCATGGTGAGATGATTGGGACGAAAAAATGGACTCGGATGCAAATTTTCCGAGGGTGCGAAATTTCGCACGCGTGCCTTTTACTCGTGTTTTCAGCCAAGAAGGTAAAAAAACGCGAAATTTTTTACGCTGTCAAAAGATGCCAAAATTTCGATGCTTTCGTGCCTGTTAATGCATGGTGAGATGATTGGGACGAAAAAATGGACTCCGATGAAAATTTTCCGGGGGTGCAAAATTTCGCGCGCGCGCTTTTTACTCGTGTTTTCAGCCAAGAAGGACAAAAAACGCAAAATTTTTGACGCTGTCAAAAGATGCCAAATTTTCGACGCTTTCCTGCCTGTTGATGCATGGTGAGATGAGTGGGACGAAAAAATGGACTCGGATGCAAATTTTCTGGGGGTGCGAAATTTCGCGCGCGCGCCTTTTACTCGTGTTTTCAGCCAAGAAGGTCAAAAAATGCGAAATTTTTGACGCTGTCAAAAGATGCCAAATTTTTTACGCTTTAGTGCCTGTTGATGCATGGTGAGATGATTGGGACGAAAAAATGGACTCGGATGAAAATTTTCCGGAGGTGCGAAATTTTGCGCGCGCGCCTTTTACTCGTGTTTTCAGCCAAGAAGGTCAAAAAACGCGAAATTTTTTACGCTGTCAAAAGATGCCAAATATTCGACGCTTTCGTGCCTATTGATGCATGGTGAGATCATTGGGACGAAAAAAAGGACTCAGGCGCAAAATTTTTCGGCGGTGCGAAATTTCCCGCGCGCGCCTTTTACTCGTGTTTTCAGCCAAGAAGGTCAAAAAACTCGAAATTTTTGACGCAGTCAAAAGATGCCAAATTTTTGATACCTTCGTGCCTGTTGATGAATGGTGAGATGATTGGGACGAAAAAAAAGGACTCAGGCGCAAATTTTTCGGGGGTGCAAAATTTTGCGCGCGCGCCTTTTACTCGTGTTTTCAGTCAAGAAGGTCAAAAAATGCTAAATTTTTTACGCTGTCAAAAGATGCAAAATTTTCGATGCTTTTCGTGCCTATTGATGCATAGTGAGATGATTGGGACGAAAAAATGGACTCGGATGCAAATTTTCCGGGGGTGCGAAATTTCGCGCGCGCGCCTTTTACTCGTGTTTTCAGCCAAGAAGGTCAAAAAACGCGAAATTATTGACACTGTCAAAAGATGCCAAATTTTCGACGCTTTCGTGCCTGTTGATGCATGGTGAGATGATTGGGACGAAAAAATGGACTCGGATGCAAATTTTCTGGGGGTGTGAAATTTCGTGCGCGCGCCTTTTACTCGTGTTTTCAGCCAAGAAGGTCAAAAAATGCGAAATTTTTGACACTGTCAAAAGATGCCAAATTTTCGACGCTTTCGTGCCTGTTGATGCATGGTGAGATGATTGGGACGAAAAAATGGACTCGGATGCAAATTTTCTGGGGTTGCAAAATTTCGCGCGCGCCTTTTACTCGTGTTTTCAGTCAAGAAGGTCAAAAAATGCCAAATTTTTTACGCTGTCAAAAGATGCTAAATTTTCGATGCTTTTGTGCCTGTTGATGCATGATGAGATGATTTGGACGAAAAAATGGACTCGGATGAAAATTTTCCGGGGGTGCGAAATTTCGCGCACGCGCTTTTTACTCGTGTTTTCAGCCAAGAAGGTCAAAAAACGCGAAATTTTTGACGCTGTCAAAAGATTCCAAATTTTCAACACTTTCGTGCCTGTTGATGCTTGGTGAGATGATTGGGACGAAAAAATGGACTCAGATGCAATTTTTTCGGCGGTACGAAATTTCGCGCGCGCGCCTTTTACTCGTGTTTTCAGCCAAGAAGGTCAAAAAACTCGAAATTTTTGACGCAGTCAAAAGATGCCAAATTTTTGATACCTTCGTGCCTGTTGATGAATGGTGAGATGATTGGGACGAAAAAAAGGACTCAGGCGCAAATTTTTCGGGGGTGCAAAATTTTACGCGCGCGCCTTTTACTCGTGTTTTCAGTCAAGAAGGTCAAAAAATGCTAAATTTTTGACGCTGTCAAAAGATGCAAAATTTTCGATGCTTTTCGTGCCTGTTGATGCATGGTGAGATGATTGGGACGAAAAAATGGACTCGGATGCAAATTTTCCGGGGGTGCGAAATTTCGCGCGCGCGCCTTTTACTCGTGTTTTCAGCCAAGAAGGTCAAAAAACGCGAAATTTTTGACGCTGTCAAAAGATGCCAAATTTTCGACGCTTTCGTGCCTGTTGATGCATGGTGAGATGATTGGGACGAAAAAATGGACTCGGATGCAAATTTTCTGGGGGTTCGAAATTTCGCGCGCGCGCCTTTTACTCGTGTTTTCAGCCAAGAAGGTCAAAAAATGCGAAATTTTTGACACTGTCAAAAGATAACAAAATTTTCGACGCTTTCGTGCCTGTTGATGCATGGTGAGATGATTGGGACGAAAAAATGGACTCGGATGCAAATTTTCTGGGGTTGCAAAATTTCGCGCGCGCCTTTTACTCGTGTTTTCAGTCAAGAAGGTCAAAAAATGCCAAATTTTTTACGCTGTCAAAAGATGCTAAATTTTCGATGCTTTTGTGCCTGTTGATGCATGATGAGATGATTGGGACGAAAAAATGGTCTCGGATGAAAATTTTCCGGGGGTGCGAAATTTCGCGCACGCGCTTTTTACTCGTGTTTTCAGCCAAGAAGGTCAAAAAACGCGAAATTTTTGACGCTGTCAAAAGATTCCAAATTTTCAACACTTTCGTGCCTGTTGATGCTTGGTGAGATGATTGGGACGAAAAAATGGACTCAGATGCAATTTTTTTGGGGGTGCGAAATTTCGCAGCGCGCGCGCCTTTTACTCGTGTTTTCAGCCAAGAAGGTCGAAAAACGTGAAATTTTTTACGCTGTCAAAAGATGCCAAATTTTCGACGCTTTCGTGCCTGTTGATGCATGGTGAGATGATTGGGACGAAAAAATGGACTCGGATGCAAATTTTCCGGGGGTGCGAAATTTCGCAGCGCGCGCCTTTTACTGGTGTTTTCAGCCAAGAAGGTCAAAAAATGCGAAATTTTTTACGCTGTCAAAAGATGCCAAATTTTCGACGCTTTCGTGCCTGTTGATGCATGGTGAGATGATTGGGACGAAAAAATGGACTCGGATGCAAATTTTCCGGGGGTGCGAAATTTCGGGCGCGCGCCTTTTACTGGTGTTTTCAGCCAAGAAGGTCAAAAAACGCGAAATTTTTTACGCTATCAAAAGATGCCAAATTTTCGACGCTTTCGTGCCTGTTGATGCGTGGTGAGATGATTGGGACGAAAAAATGGACTCGGATGCAAATTTTCCGGGGGTGCGAAATTTCGCGCGCGCGCCTTTTACTCGTGTTTTCAGCCAAGAAGGTCGAAAAACGTGAAATTTTTTACGCTGTCAAAAGATGCCAAATTTTCGACGCTTTCGTGCCTGTTGATGCATGGTGAGATGATTGGGACGAAAAAATGGACTCGGATGCAAATTTTCCGGGGGTGCGAAATTTCGCGCGCGCGCGCCTTTTACTGGTGTTTTCAGCCAAGAAGGTCAAAAAATGCGAAATTTTTTACGCTGTCAAAAGATGCCAAATTTTCGACGCTTTCGTGCCTGTTGATGCATGGTGAGATGATTGGGACGAAAAAATGGACTCGGATGCAAATTTTCCGGGGGTGCGAAATTTCGGGCGCGCGCCTTTTACTGGTGTTTTCAGCCAAGAAGGTCAAAAAACGCGAAATTTTTTACGCTATCAAAAGATGCCAAATTTTCGACGCTTTCGTGCCTGTTGATGCGTGGTGAGATGATTGGGACGAAAAAATGGACTCGGATGCAAATTTTCTGGGGTTGCAAAATTTCGCGCGCGCCTTTTACTCGTGTTTTCAGTCAAGAAGGTCAAAAAATGCCAAATTTTTTACGCTGTCAAAAGATGCCAAATTTTTTACGCTTTCGTGCCTGTTGATGCGTGGTGAGATGATTGGGATGAAAAAATGGACTCGGATGAAAATTTTTAGGGTGTGCGAAATTTCGCTGCGCGCGCCTTTTACTGGTGTTTTCAGCCAAGGAAGGTCAAAAAATGCGAAATTTTTTACGCTGTCAAAATATGCCAAATTTTCGACACTTTTGTGCCAGTTGATGCGTGGTGAGATGATTGGGATGAAAATTTTTAGGGTGTGCGAAATTTCGCGGGCGCGCCTTTTACTCGTGTTTTCAGCCAAGAAGGTCAAAAAATGCGAAATTTTTTACGCTGTCAAAAGATGCCAAATATTCGACGCTTTCGTGCCTATTGATGCATGGTGAGATCATTGGGACGAAAAAAAGGACTCAGGCGCAAATTTTTCGGCGGTGCGAAATTTCGCGCACGCGCCTTTTACTCGTGTTTTCAGCCAAAAAGGTCAAAAAACTCGAAATTTTTGACGCAGTCAAAAGATGCCAAATTTTTTATACCTTCGTGCCTGTTGATGAATGGTGAGATGATTGGGACGAAAAAAAAGGACTCAGGCGCAAATTTTTCGGGGGTGCAAAATTTTGCGCGCGCGCCTTTTACTCGTGTTTTCAGTCAAGAAGGTCAAAAAATGCTAAATTTTTGACGCTGTCAAAAGATGCAAAATTTTCGATGCTTTTCGTGCCTGTTGATGCATGGTGAGATGATTGGGACGAAAAAATGGACTCGGATGCAAATTTTCCGGGGGTGCGAAATTTCGCGCGCGCGCCTTTTACTCGTGTTTTCAGCCAAGAAGGTCAAAAAACGCGAAATTTTTGACGCTGTCAAAAGATGCCAAATTTTCGACGCTTTCATGCCTGTTGATGCATGGTGAGATGATTGGGACGAAAAAATGGACTCTGATGCAAATTTTCTGGGGGTGCGAAATTTCGCGCGCGCGCCTTTTACTCGTGTTTTCAGCCAAGAAGGTCATAAAATGCGAAATTTTTGACACTGTCAAAAGATGCCAAATTTTCGACGCTTTCGTGCCTGTTGATGCATGGTGAGATGATTGGGACGAAAAAATGGACTCGGATGCAAATTTTCTGGGGTTGCAAAATTTCGCGCGCGCCTTTTACTCGTGTTTTCAGTCAAGAAGGTCAAAAAATGCCAAATTTTTTACGCTGTCAAAAGATGCTAAATTTTTGATGCTTTTGTGCCTGTTGATGCATGATGAGATGATTGGGACGAAAAAATGGACTCGGATGAAAATTTTCCGGGGGTGCGAAATTTCGCGCACGCGCTTTTTACTCGTGTTTTCAGCCAAGAAGGTCAAAAAACGCGAAATTTTTGACGCTGTCAAAAGATTCCAAATTTTCAACACTTTCGTGCCTGTTGATGCTTGGTGAGATGATTGGGACGAAAAAATGGACTCAGATGTAATTTTTTTGGGGGTGCGAAATTTCGCGCGCGCGCCTTTTACTCGTGTTTTCAGCCAAGAAGGTCGAAAAACGCGAAATTTTTTACGCTGTCAAAAGATGCCAAATTTTCGACGCTTTCGTGCCTGTTGATGCATGGTGAGATGATTGGGACGAAAAAATGGACTCGGATGCAAATTTTCCGGGGGTGCGAAATTTCGCGCGCAGCGCCTTTTACTGGTGTTTTCAGCCAAGAAGGTCAAAAAATGCGAAATTTTTTACGCTGTCAAAAGATGCCAAATTTTCGACGCTTTCGTGCCTGTTGATGCATGGTGAGATGATTGGGACGAAAAAATGGACTCGGATGCAAATTTTCTGGGGGTGCGAAATTTCGGGCGCGCGCCTTTTACTGGTGTTTTCAGCCAAGAAGGTCAAAAAACGCGAAATTTTTTACGCTATCAAAAGATGCCAAATTTTCGACGCTTTCGTGCCTGTTGATGCGTGGTGAGATGATTGGGATGAAAAAAAGGACTCGGATGAAAATTTTTAGGGTGTGCGAAATTTCGCACGCGCGCCTTTTACTGGTGTTTTCAGCCTAGAAGGTCAAAAAATGCGAAATTTATTACGCTGTCAAAAGATGCCAAATTTTCGACGCTTTCGTGCCTGTTGATGCGTGGTGAGATGATTGGGATGAAAATATGGACTCGGATGAAAATTTTTAGGGTGTGCGAAATTTCGCGCGCAGCGCCTTTTACTGGTGTTTTCAGCCAAGAAGGTCAAAAAACGCGAAATTTATTACGCTGTCAAAAGATGCCAAATTTTTGACGCTTTCGTGCCTGTTGATGCGTGGTGAGATGATTGGGATGAAAAAATGGACTCGGATGAAAATTTTTAGGGTGTGCGAAATTTCGCGCGCGCGCCTTTTACTGGTGTTTTCAGCCAAGAAGGTCAAAAAATGCGAAATTTTTTACGCTGTCAAAAGATGCCAAATTTTTTACGCTTTCTTGCCTGTTGATGCGTGGTGAGATGATTGGGACGAAAAAATGGACTCGGAACGAAAATTTTCGGTGGTGCGAAATTTCGCGCGCGCGCCTTTTACTGGTGTTTTCAGCCAAGAAGGTCAAAAAATGCGAAATTTTTTACGCTGTCAAAATATGCCAAATTTTCGACACTTTTGTGCCAGTTGATGCGTGGTGAGATGATTGGGATGAAAAAATGGACTCGGATGAAAATTTTTAGGGTGTGCGAAATTTCGCGGGCGCGCCTTTTACTGGTGTTTTCAGCCAAGATGGTCAAAAAATGCGAAATTTTTTACGCTGTCAAAAGATGCCAAATTTTTTACGCTTTCGTGCCTGTTGATGCATGGTGAGATGATTGGGACGAAAAAATGGACTCGGAACGAAATTTTTCGGTGGTGCGAAATTTTGTGCGCCCGCTTTTACTGGTGTTTTCAGCCAAGAAGGTCAAAAAACGCAAAAATTTTTACGCTGTCAAACGATGCCAAATTTTTTACGCTTTCGTTCCTGTTGATGCGTGGTGAGATGATTTGAATGAAAAAATGGACTCGGATTAACATTTTTAGGGTGTGCGAAATTTCGCGCGCGCGCATTTTACTGGTGTTTTCAGCCAAGAAGGTCAAAAAATGCGAAATTTATTACGCTGTCAAAATATGCCAAATTTTCGACGCTTTCACGCCTGTTGATTCGTGGTGAGATGATTGGGATGATAAAATGGACTCGGATGAAAATTTTTAGGGTGTACGAAATTTCGCGCGCGCGCCTTTTACTGGTGTTTTCAGCCAAGAAGGTCAAAAAATGCGAAATTTTTTACGCTGTCAAAAGATGCCAAATTTTTTACGCTTTCTTGCCCGTTGATGCGTGGTGAGATGATTGGGATGAAAAAATGGACTACGATGAAAATTTTTAGGGTGTACAAAATTTCGTGCTCGCGCCATTTACTGGTGTTTTCAGCCAAGAAGGTCAAAAAATGCGAAATTTTTTACGCTGTCAAAAGATGCCATTTCGCACAAAATTTTTTGACTGCGCAAAAATTTGGCATCTTTTGACTGCGCAAAAAATTTTGTGTTTTTTGACCTTCTTGGCTGAAAACACCAGTAAAAGGCGCGCGCGCGAAATTTCACACACCGTAAAAATTTTCATCCGAGTCCATTTTTTCATCCCAATCATCTCACCACGCATCAACAGGTACAAAAACGTCGAAAATTTTGCATTTTTTGACCTTCTTGGCTGAAAACACCAGTAAAAGGCGCGCGCGCGCGAAATTTCGCACACCGTAAAAATTTTCATCCGAGTCCATTTTTTCATCCCAATCATCTCACCACGCATCAACAGGTACAAAAACGTCGAAAATTTGGCATATTTTAACAGTGTAAAAAATTTTGCATTTTTTGACCTTCTTGGCTGAAAACACCAGTAAAAGGCGCGCGCGCGAAATTTCGCACCCCCAGAAAATTTCGTTCCGAGTCCATTTTTTCGTCCCAATCATCTCACCATGCATCAACAAGCACGAAAGCGTCGAACATTTGGCATCTTTTGACAGCGCAAAAAATTTTGTGTTTTTTTACCTTCTTGGCTGAAAACACCAGTAAAAGGCGCGCGCAGCGAAATTTCGCACCCCCGAAAAAATTCGTTCCGAGTCCATTTTTTCGTCCCAATCATCTCACCATGCATCAACAGCACGAAAGAGTAAAAAATTTGGCATCTTTTGACAGCGCAAAAGATTTCGCATTTTTTGACCTTCTTGGCTGAAAACACCAGTAAAAGGCGAGCGCACGAAATTTTGCACACCCTAAAAATTTTCATCCGAGTTCATTTTTTCATCCCAATCATCTCACCACGCAACAACAGGCACGACAGCGTCGAAAATTTTTCATATTTTGACAGCGTAAAAAATTTTGCATTTTTTGACCTTCTTGGCTCAAAACACCAGTAAAAGGCGCGCGCGCGAAATTTCGTACACCCTAAAAATTTTCATCCGAGTCCATTTTTTCATCCCAATCATCTCACCACGCATCAATAGGCACGAAAGCGTAAAAAATTTGGCATCGTTTGACAGCGTAAAAAATTTCGCGTTTTTTGACCTTCTTGGCTGAAAACACCAGTAAAAGGCGGGCGCGCGAAATTTCGCACCAACGAAAAATTTCGTTCCGAGTCCATTTTTTCGTCCCAATCATCTCACCATGCATCAACATGCACGAAAGCGTAAAAAATTTGGCATCTTTTGACAGCGTAAAAAATTCCGCATTTTTTGACCATCTTGGCTGAAAACACCAATAAAAGGCGAGCGCGCGAAATTTCTCACACCCTAAAAATTTTCATCCGAGTCCATTTTTTCATCCCAATCATCTCACCACGCATCAACATGCACAAAAGCGTCGAAAATTTGGCATATTTTGACAGCGTAAAAAATTTCGCATTTTTTGACCTTCTTGGCTGAAAACACCAGTAAAAGGCGCGCGCGCGAAATTTCGCACCCCCGGAAAATTTCGTTCCGAGTCCATTTTTTCGTCCCAATCATCTCACCATGCATCAACAAGCACCAAAGCATCAAACATTTGGCATCTTTTGACAGCGCAAAAAATTTTGCGTTTTTTGACCTTCTTGGCTGAAAACACCAGTAAAAGGCGCGCGCGCGAAATTTCTCGCACCCGAAAAATTTTCATCCGAGTCCATTTTTTCGTCCCAATCATCTCACCATGCATCAATAGGCACGAAAGCGTAAAAAATTTGGCATCTTTTGACAGCGTAAAAAATTTCGCATTTTTTTACCTTCTTGGCTGAAAACACCCGTAAAAGGCGCGAGCACGAAATTTCGTACACCCTAAAAATTTTCATCCGAGTCCATTTTTTCATCCCAATCATCTCACCACGCATCAACAGGCACGAAAGCGTAAAAAATTTGGTATCTTTTGACAGCGTAATAAATTTCGTGTTTTTTTGACCTTCTTTGCTGAAAACACCAGCAAAAGGCGCGCCCGCGAAATTTCGCACACCTTAAAAATTTTCATCCGAGTCCATTTTTTCATCCCAATCATCTCACCACGCATCAACAGGCACGAAAGCGTCGAAAATTTGGCATCTTTTGATAGCGTAAAAAATTTCGGGTTTTTTCACCTTCTTGGCTGAAAACACTAGTAAAAGGCGCGCGCCCGAAATTTCGCACACCCGAAAAATTTTCATCCGATTCCATTTTTTCATCCCAATCATCTCACCATGCATCAACAGGAAGGAAAGCGTCGAAAATTTGGCATCTTTTGACAGCGAAATTTTTTTTGCATTTTTTGACCTTCTTGGCTGAAAACACCAGTAAAAGGCGCGCGCGCGAAAGTTCGCACCCCCGAAAATTTTCGTTCCGAGTCCATTTTTTCGTCCCAATCATCTCACCATGCATCAACAGGCACGAAAGCGTCGAAAATTTGGCATCTTTTGACAGCGCAAAAGATTTCGCATTTTTTGACCTTCTTGGCTGAAAACACCAGTAAAAGGCGAGCGCACGAAATTTCGCACACCCTAAAAATTTTCATCCGAGTTCATTTTTTCATCCCAATCATCTCACCACGCATCAACAGGCACGACAGCGTCGAAAATTTGGCATATTTTGACAGCGTAAAAAATTTCGCATTTTTTGACCTTCTTGGCTGAAAACACCAGTAAAAGGCGCGCGCGCGAAATTTTGCACACCCTAAAAATTTTCATCCGAGTCCATTTTTTCATTCCAATCATCTCACCACGCATCAACAGGCACGAAAGCATAAAAAATTTGGCATCGTTTGACAGCGTAAAAAATTTCGCGTTTTTTGACCTTCTTGGCAGAAAACACCAGTAAAAGGCGGGCGGGCGAAATTTCGCACCACCGAAAAATTTCGTTCCGAGTCCATTTTTTCGTCCCAATCATCTCACCATGCATCAACAGGCACGAAAGCGTAAAAAATTTGGCATCTTTTGACAGCGTAAAAAATTTCGCATTTTTTGACCATCTTGGCTAAAAACACCAGTAAAAGGCGCGCGCCCGAAATTTCGCACACTCGAAAAATTTACATCCGAGTCCATTTTTTCGTCCCAATCATCTCACCACGCATCAACAGGCACAAAAGCGTCGAAAATTTGGCATATTTTCACAGCGTAAAAAATTTCGCATTTTTTGACCTTCTTGGCTGAAAACACCAGTAAAAGGCGCGCGCGCAAAATTTCGCACCCCCGGAAAATTTTCATCCGAGTCCATTTTTTCGTCCCAATCATCTCACCATGCATCAATAGGCATGAAAGCGTAAAAAATTTGGCATCTTTTGACAGCGTAAAAAATTTCGCGTTTTTTGACCTTCTTGGCTGAAAACACCCGTAAATGGCGCGACACGAAATTTCGTACACCCTAAAAATTTTTATCCGAGTCCATTTTTTCATCCCAATCATCTCACCACGCATCAACAGGCACGAAAGCGTCAAAAATTTGGTATCTTTTGACAGCGTAATAAATTTCGCATTTTTTTGACCTTCTTGGCTGAAAACACCAGTAAAAGGCGCGCGCGCGAAATTTCGCACACCTTAAAAATTTTCATCCGAGTCCATTTTTTCATCCCAATCATGTCACTAATAGACACGAAAGCGTAAAAAATTTGGCATCGTTTGACAGCGTAAAAAATTTCGCGTTTTTTGACCTTCTTGGCTGAAAACACCAGTAAAAGGCGGGCGCGCGAAATTTCGCAACAACGAAAAATTTCGTTCCGAGTCCATTTTTTCGTCCCAATCATCTCACCATGCATCAACAGGCACGAAAGTGTCAAAAATTTGGCCTCTTTTGACAGCGTAAAAAATTTCGCATTTTTTGACCATCTTGGCTGAAAACACCAGTAAAAGGCGCGCGCGCGAAATTTCTCACACCCTAAAAATTTTCATCCGAGTCCATTTTTTCATCCCAATCATCTCAACACGCATCAACATGCACAAAAGCGTAAAAAATTTGGCATATTTTGACAGCGTAAAAAATTTCGCATTTTTTTACCTTCTTGGCTGAAAACACCAGTAAAAGGCGCGCGCGCGAAATTTCGCACCCCCGGAAAATTTCGTTCCGAGTCCATTTTTTCGTCCCAATCACTCACCATGCATCAACAAGCACGAAAGCGTCGAACATTTGGCATCTTTTGACAGCGCAAAAAATTTCGCATTTTTTGACCTTCTTGGCTGAAAACACCAGTAAAAGGCGAGCGCACGAAATTTCGCACACCCTAAAAATTTTCATCCGAGTTCATTTTTTCATCCCAATCATCTCACCACGCATCAACAGGCACGACAGCGTCGAAAATTTGGCATATTTTGACAGCGTAAAAAATTTCGCATTTTTTGACCTTCTTGGCTGAAAACACCAGTAAAAGGCGCGCGCGCGAAATTTTGCACACCCTAAAAATTTTCATCCGAGTCCATTTTTTCATTCCAATCATCTCACCAAGCATCAACAGGCACGAAAGCATAAAAAATTTGGCATCGTTTGACAGCGTAAAAAATTTCGCGTTTTTTGACCTTCTTGGCAGAAAACACCAGTAAAAGGCGGGCGGGCGAAATTTCGCACCACCGAAAAATTTCGTTCCGAGTCCATTTTTTCGTCCCAATCATCTCACCATGCATCAACAGGCACGAAAGCGTAAAAAATTTGGCATCTTTTGACAGCGTAAAAAATTTCGCATTTTTTGACCATCTTGGCTAAAAACACCAGTAAAAGGCGCGCGCCCGAAATTTCGCACACTCGAAAAATTTACATCCGAGTCCATTTTTTCGTCCCAATCATCTCACCACGCATCAACAGGCACAAAAGCGTCGAAAATTTGGCATATTTTGACAGCGTAAAAAATTTCGCATTTTTTGACCTTCTTGACTGAAAACACCAGTAAAAGGCGCGCGCGCAAAATTTCGCACCCCCGGAAAATTTTCATCCGAGTCCATTTTTTCGTCCCAATCATCTCACCATGCATCAATAGGCACGAAAGCGTAAAAAATTTGGCATCTTTTGATAGCGTAAAAAATTTCGCGTTTTTTGACCTTCTTGGCTGAAAACACCCGTAAATGGCGCGAGCACGAAATTTCGTACACCCTAAAAATTTTCATCCGAGTCCATTTTTTCATCCCAATCATCTCACCACGCTCAACAGGCACGAAAGCGTCAAAAATTTGGTATCTTTTGACAGCGTAATAAATTTCGCGTTGTTTTGACCTTCTTGGCTGAAAACACCAATAAAAGGCGCGCGCGCGAAATTTCGCACACCTTAAAAATTTTCATCCGAGTCCATTTTTTCATCCCAATCATGTCACTAATAGACACGAAAGCGTAAAAAATTTGGCATCGTTTGACAGCGTAAAAAATTTCGCGTTTTTTGACCTTCTTGGCTGAAAACACCAGTAAAAGGCGGGCGCGCGAAATTTCGCAACAACGAAAAATTTCGTTCCGAGTCCATTTTTTCGTCCCAATCATCTCACCATGCATCAACAGGCACGAAAGCGTCAAAAATTTGGCCTCTTTTGACAGCGTAAAAAATTTCGCATTTTTTGACCATCTTGGCTGAAAACACTAGTAAAAGGCGCGCGCGCGAAATTTCTCACACCCTAAAAATTTTTATCCGAGTCCATTTTTTCATCCCAATCATCTCAACACGCATCAACATGCACAAAAGCGTCAAAAATTTGGCATATTTTGACAGCGTAAAAAATTTCGCATTTTTTTACCTTCTTGGCTGAAAACACCAGTAAAAGGCGCGCGCGCGAAATTTCGCACCCCCGGAAAATTTCGTTCCGAGTCCATTTTTTCGTCCCAATCACTCACCATGCATCAACAAGCACGAAAGCGTCGAACATTTGGCATCTTTTGACAGCGCAAAAAATTTCGCATTTTTTGACCTTCTTGGCTGAAAACACCAGTAAAAGGCGAGCGCACGAAATTTCGCACACCCTACAAATTTTCATCCGAGTTCATTTTTTCATCCCAATCATCTCACCACGCATCAACAGGCACGACAGCGTCGAAAATTTGGCATATTTTGACAGCGTAAAAAATTTCGCATTTTTTGACCTTCTTGGCTGAAAACACCAGTAAAAGGCGCGCGCGCGAAATTTTGCACACCCTAAAAATTTTCATCCGAGTCCATTTTTTCATTCCAATCATCTCACCACGCATCAACAGGCACGAAAGCATAAAAAATTTGGCATCGTTTGACAGCGTAAAAAATTTCGCGTTTTTTGACCTTCTTGGCAGAAAACACCAGTAAAAGGCGGGCGGGCGAAATTTCGCACCACCGAAAAATTTCGTTCCGAGTCCATTTTTTCGTCCCAATCATCTCACCATGCATCAACAGGCACGAAAGCGTCAAAAATTTGGCATCTTTTGACAGCGTAAAAAATTTCGCATTTTTTGACCATCTTGGCTAAAAACACCAGTAAAAGGCGCGCGCCCGAAATTTCGCACACTCGAAAAATTTACATCCGAGTCCATTTTTTCGTCCCAATCATCTCACCACGCATCAACAGGCACAAAAGCGTCGAAAATTTGGCATATTTTGACAGCGTAAAAAATTTCGCATTTTTTGACCTTCTTGACTGAAAACACCAGTAAAAGGCGCGCGCGCAAAATTTCGCACCCCCGGAAAATTTTCATCCGAGTCCATTTTTTCGTCCCAATCATCTCACCATGCATCAATAGGCACGAAAGCGTAAAAAATTTGGCATCTTTTGACAGCGTAAAAAATTTCGCGTTTTTTGACCTTCTTGGCTGAAAACACCCGTAAATGGCGCGAGCACGAAATTTCGTACACCCTAAAAATTTTCATCCGAGTCCATTTTTTCATCCCAATCATCTCACCACGCATCAACAGGCACGAAAGCGTCAAAAATTTGGTATCTTTTGACAGCGTAATAAATTTCGCATTTTTTTGACCTTCTTGGCTGAAAACACCAGTAAAAGGCGCGCGCGCGAAATTTCGCACACCTTAAAAATTTTCATCCGAGTCCATTTTTTCATCCCAATCATGTCACTAATAGACACGAAAGCGTAAAAAATTTGGCATCGTTTGACAGCGTAAAAAATTTCGCGTTTTTTGACCTTCTTGGCTGAAAACACCAGTAAAAGGCGGGCGCGGGAAATTTCGCAACAACGAAAAATTTTGTTCCGAGTCCATTTTTTCGTCCCAATCATCTCACCATGCATCAACAGGCACGAAAGCGTCAAAAATTTGGCCTCTTTTGACAGCGTAAAAAATTTCGCATTTTTTGACCATCTTGGCTGAAAACACTAGTAAAAGGCGCGCGCGCGAAATTTCTCACACCCTAAAAATTTTTATCCGAGTCCATTTTTTCATCCCAATCATCTCAACACGCATCAACATGCACAAAAGCGTCAAAAATTTGGCATATTTTGACAGCGTAAAAAATTTCGCATTTTTTTACCTTCTTGGCTGAAAACACCAGTAAAAGGCGCGCGCGCGAAATTTCGCACCCCCGGAAAATTTCGTTCCGAGTCCATTTTTTCGTCCCAATCACTCACCATGCATCAACAAGCACGAAAGCGTCGAACATTTGGCATCTTTTGACAGCGCAAAAAATTTCGCATTTTTTGACCTTCTTGGCTGAAAACACCAGTAAAAGGCGAGCGCACGAAATTTCGCACACCCTACAAATTTTCATCCGAGTTCATTTTTTCATCCCAATCATCTCACCACGCATCAACAGGCACGACAGCGTCGAAAATTTGGCATATTTTGACAGCGTAAAAAATTTCGCATTTTTTGACCTTCTTGGCTGAAAACACCAGTAAAAGGCGCGCGCGCGAAATTTCGCACACCTTAAAAATTTTCATCCGAGTCCATTTTTTCATCCCAATCATGTCACTAATAGACACGAAAGCGTAAAAAATTTGGCATCGTTTGACAGCGTAAAAAATTTCGCGTTTTTTGACCTTCTTGGCTGAAAACACCAGTAAAAGGCGGGCTCGCGAAATTTCGCAACAACGAAAAATTTTGTTCCGAGTCCATTTTTTCGTCCCAATCATCTCACCATGCATCAACATGCACGAAAGCGTCAAAAATTTGGCCTCTTTTGACAGCGTAAAAAATTTCGCATTTTTTGACCATCTTTGCTGAAAACACCAGTAAAAGGCGCGCGCGCGAAATTTCTCACACCCTAAAAATTTTCATCCGAGTCCATTTTTTCATCCCAATCATCTCAACACGCATCAACATGCACAAAAGCGTCAAAAATTTGGCATATTTTGACAGCGTAAAAAATTTCGCATTTTTTTACCTTCTTGGCTGAAAACACCAGTAAAAGGCGTGCGCGCGAAATTTCGCACCCCCGGAAAATTTCGTTCCGAGTCCATTTTTTCGTCCCAATCACTCACCATGCATCAACAAGCACGAAAGCGTCGAACATTTGGCATCTTTTGACAGCGCAAAAAATTTTGCGTTTTTTTACCTTCTTGGCTGAAAACACCAGTAAAGGCGCGCGCGCGAAATTTCTCGCACCCGAAAAATTTTCATCCGAGTCCATTTTTTTGTCCCAATCATCTCACCATGCATTAATAGGCACGAAAGCGTAAAAAATTTGGCATCTTTTGACAGCGTAAAAAATTTCGCATTTTTTGACCTTCTTGGCTGAAAACACCCGTAAATGACGCGAGCACGAAATTTCGTATACCCTAAAAATTTTCATCCGAGTCCATTTTTTCATCCCAATCATCTCACCACGCATCAACAGGCACGAAAGCGTCAAAAATTTGGCATCTTTTGACAGCGTAATAAATTTCGCGTTTTTTGACCTTCTTGGCTGAAAACACCAGTAAAAGGCGCGCGCGCGAAATTTCGCACACCTTAAAAATTTTCATCCGTGTCCATTTTTTCATCCCAATCAACTCACTACGCATCAACAGGCACGTAAGCGTCGAAAATTTGGCATCTTTTGATAGCGTAAAAAATTTCGCGTTTTTTGACCTTCTTGGCTGAAAACACCAGTAAAAGGCGCGCGCCCGAAATTTCGCACACCCGAAAAATTTTCATCCGAGTTCATTTTTTCATCCCAATCATCTCACCACGCATCAACAGGCACGACAGCGTCGAAAATTTGGCATATTTTGACAGCGTAAAAAATTTCGCATTTTTTGCCTTCTTGGCTGAAAACACCAGTAAAAGGCGCGCGCGCGAAATTTTGCACACCCTAAAAATTTTCATCCGAGTCCATTTTTTCATTCCAATCATCTCACCACGCATCAACAGGCACGAAAGCATAAAAAATTTGGCATCGTTTGACAGCGTAAAAAATTTCGCGTTTTTTGACCTTCTTGGCAGAAAACACCAGTAAAAGGCGGGCGGGCGAAATTTTGCACCACCGAAAAATTTCGTTCCGAGTCCATTTTTTCGTCCCAATCATCTCACCATGCATCAACAGGCACGAAAGCGTCAAAAATTTGGCATCTTTTGACAGCGTAAAAAATTTCGCATTTTTTGACCATCTTGGCTAAAAACACCAGTAAAAGGCGCGCGCCCGAAATTTCGCACACTCGAAAAATTTACATCCGAGTCCATTTTTTCGTCCCAATCATCTCACCACGCATCAACAGGCACAAAAGCGTCGAAAATTTGGCATATTTTCACAGCGTAAAAAATTTCGCATTTTTTGACCTTCTTGGCTGAAAACACCAGTAAAAGGCGCGCGCGCAAAATTTCGCACCCCCGGAAAATTTTCATCCGAGTCCATTTTTTCGTCCCAATCATCTCACCATGCATCAATAGGCACGAAAGCGTAAAAAATTTGGCATCTTTTGATAGCGTAAAAAATTTCGCGTTTTTTGACCTTCTTGGCTGAAAACACCCGTAAAAGGCGTGCGCGCGAAATTTCGTACACCCAAAAAATTTTAATCCGAGTCCATTTTTTCATCCCAATCATCTCACCACGCATCAACAGGCAAGAAAGCATAAAAAATTTGGCATCTTTTGACAACGTAAAAAATTTCGCATTTTTTGACCTTCTTGGCTGAAAACACCAGTAAATGGCGCGAGCACGAAATTTCGCACACTCGAAAAATTTTCATCCGAGTCCATTTTTTCATCCCAATCATCTCACCACGCATCAACAGGCACAAAAGCGTCGAAAATTTGGCATATTTTGACAGCGTAAAAAATTTCGCGTTTTTTTACCTTCTTAGCTGAAAACACCAGTAAAAGGCGCGCGCGCGAAATTTCTCACACCCAAAAAATTTTCATCCGAGTCCATTTTTTCGTCCCAATCATCTCACCATGCATCAATAGGAACGAAAGCGTAAAAAATTTGGCATCTTTTGACAGCGTAAAAAAATTTCGCGTTTTTTGACCTTCTTGGCTGAAAACACCAGTAAAAGGCGCGCGCGCGAAATTTCGCACACCCTAAAAATTGTCATCCGAGTCCATTTTTTCATCCCAATCATCTCACCACGCATCAACAGGCACGAAAGCGTCGAAAATTTGGCATCTTTTGATAGCGTAAAAAATTTCACGTTTTTTGACCTTCTTGTCTGAAAACACCAGTAAAAGGCGCGCGCGCGAAATTTCTCACACCCGAAAAATTTTCATCCGAGTCCATTTGTTCGTCCCAATCATCTCACCATGCATCAATAGGCACGAAAGCGTCGAAAATTTGGCATCTTTTGACAACGCAAAAAGTTTCGCATTTTTTGACCATCTTGGCTGAAAACACCAGTAAATGGCGCGAGCACGAAATTTCGTACACCCTAAAAATTTTCATCCGAGTCCATTTTTTCGTCCCATTCATCTCACCATGCATCAACAGGCACGAAAGCGTCGAAAATTTGGCATCTTTTGACAACGCAAAAAATTTCGCATTTTTTGACCATCTTGGCTGAAAACACCAGTAAAAGGCGCGCGCCCGAAATTTCGCACACTCGAAAAATTTTCATCCGAGTCCATTTTTTCATCCCAATCATCTCACCACGCATCAACAGGCACAAAAGCGTCGAAAATTTGGCATATTTTGACAGCGTAAAAAATTTCGCGTTTTTTGACCTTCTTGGCTGAAAACACCAGTAAATGGCGCGAGCACGAAATTTCGCACACTCGAAAAATTTTCATCCGAGTCCATTTTTTCATCCCAATCATCTCACCACGCATCAACAGGCACAAAAGCGTCGAAAATTTGGCATATTTTGACAGCGTAAAAAATTTCGCGTTTTTTTACCTTCTTAGCTGAAAACACCAGTAAAAGGCGCGCGCGCGAAATTTCTCACACCCGAAAAATTTTCATCCGAGTCCATTTTTTCGTCCCAATCATCTCACCATGCATCAATAGGAACGAAAGCGTAAAAAATTTGGCATCTTTTGACAGCGTAAAAAAATTTCGCGTTTTTTGACCTTCTTGGCTGAAAACACCAGTAAAAGGCGCGCGCGCGAAATTTCGCACACCCTAAAAATTGTCATCCGAGTCCATTTTTTCATCCCAATCATCTCACCACGCATCAACAGGCACGAAAGCGTCGAAAATTTGGCATCTTTTGATAGCGTAAAAAATTTCACGTTTTTTGACCTTCTTGTCTGAAAACACCAGTAAAAGGCGCGCGCGCGAAATTTCTCACACCCGAAAAATTTTCATCCGAGTCCATTTGTTCGTCCCAATCATCTCACCATGCATCAATAGGCACGAAAGCGTCGAAAATTTGGCATCTTTTGACAACGCAAAAAGTTTCGCATTTTTTGACCATCTTGGCTGAAAACACCAGTAAAAGGCGCGCGCCCGAAATTTCACACACTCGAAAAATTTTCATCCGAGTCCATTTTTTCATCCCAATCATCTCACCACACATCAACATGCAAGAAAGCGTAAAAAATTTGGCATCTTTTGACAACGTAAAAAATTTCGCGTTTTTTGACCTTCTTGGCTGAAAACACCAGTAAAAGGCGCGCGCGCGAAATTTCGCACAGCCTAAAAATTTTCATCCGAGTCCATTTTTTCATCCCAATCATCTCAACACGCATCAACATGCACAAAAGCGTCAAAAATTTGGCATATTTTGACAGCGTAAAAAATTTCGCATTTTTTTACCTTCTTGGCTGAAAACACCAGTAAAAGGCGTGCGCGCGAAATTTCGCACCCCCGGAAAATTTCGTTCCGAGTCCATTTTTTCGTCCCAATCACTCACCATGCATCAACAAGCACGAAAGCGTCGAACATTTGGCATCTTTTGACAGCGCAAAAAATTTTGCGTTTTTTTACCTTCTTGGCTGAAAACACCAGTAAAGGCGCGCGCGCGAAATTTCTCGCACCCGAAAAATTTTCATCCGAGTCCATTTTTTTGTCCCAATCATCTCACCATGCATTAATAGGCACGAAAGCGTAAAAAATTTGGCATCTTTTGATAGCGTAAAAAATTTCGCGTTTTTTGACCTTCTTGGCTGAAAACACCCGTAAATGGCGCGAGCACGAAATTTCGTATACCCTAAAAATTTTCATCCGAGTCCATTTTTTCATCCCAATCATCTCACCACGCATCAACAGGCACGAAAGCGTCAAAAATTTGGCATCTTTTGACAGCGTAATAAATTTCGCGTTTTTTGACCTTCTTGGCTGAAAACACCAGTAAAAGGCGCGCGCGCGAAATTTCGCACACCTTAAAAATTTTCATCCGTGTCCATTTTTTCATCCCAATCAACTCACTACGCATCAACAGGCGTAAATTTCGTTCCGAGTCCATTTTTTCGTCCCAATCATCTCACCATGCATCAACAGGCACGAAAGCGTAAAAAATTTGGCATCTTTTGACAGCGTAAAAAATTTCGCATTTTTTGACCATCTTGGCTAAAAACACCAGTAAAAGGCGCGCGCCCGAAATTTCGCACACTCGAAAAATTTACATCCGAGTCCATTTTTTCGTCCCAATCATCTCACCACGCATCAACAGGCACAAAAGCGTCGAAAATTTGGCATATTTTCACAGCGTAAAAAATTTCGCATTTTTTGACCTTCTTGGCTGAAAACACCAGTAAAAGGCGCGCGCGCAAAATTTCGCACCCCCGGAAAATTTTCATCCGAGTCCATTTATTCGTCCCAATCATCTCACCATGCATCAATAGGCACGAAAGCGTAAAAAATTTGGCATCTTTTGATAGCGTAAAAAATTTCGCGTTTTTTGACTTTCTTGGCTGAAAACACCCGTAAATGGCGCGAGCACGAAATTTCGTACACCCTAAAAATTTTCATCCGAGTCCATTTTTTCATCCCAATCATCTCACCACGCATCAACAGGCACGAAAGCGTCAAAAATTTGGTATCTTTTGACAGCGTAATAAATTTCGCATTTTTATGACCTTCTTGGCAGAAAACACCAGTAAAAGGCGCGCGCGCGAAATTTCGCACACCTTAAAAATTTTCATCCGAGTCCATTTTTTCATCCCAATCATGTCACTAATAGACACGAAAGCGTAAAAAATTTGGCATCGTTTGACAGCGTAAAAAATTTCGCGTTTTTTGACCTTCTTGGCTGAAAACACCAGTAAAAGGCGGGCGCGCGAAATTTCGCAACAACGAAAAATTTCGTTCCGAGTCCATTTTTTCGTCCCAATCATCTCACCATGCATCAACAGGCACGAAAGCGTCAAAAATTTGGCCTCTTTTGACAGCGTAAAAAATTTCGCATTTTTTGACTATCTTGGCTGAAAACACCAGTAAAAGGCGCGCCGCGAAATTTCTCACACCCTAAAAATTTTCATCCGAGTCCATTTTTTCATCCCAATCATCTCAACACGCATCAACATGCACAAAAGCGTCAAAAATTTGGCATATTTTGACAGCATAAAAAATTTCGCATTTTTTTACCTTCTTGGCTGAAAACACCAGTAAAAGGCGTGCGCGCGAAATTTCGCACCCCCGGAAAATTTCGTTCCGAGTCCATTTTTTCGTCCCAATCACTCACCATGCATCAACAAGCACGAAAGCGTCGAACATTTGGCATCTTTTGACAGCGCAAAAAATTTTGCGTTTTTTTACCTTCTTGGCTGAAAACACCAGTAAAGGCGCGCGCGCGAAATTTCTCGCACCCGAAAAATTTTCATCCGAGTCCATTTTTTTGTCCCAATCATCTCACCATGCATTAATAGGCACGAAAGCGTAAAAAATTTGGCATCTTTTGACAGCGTAAAAAATTTCGCGTTTTTTGACCTTCTTGGCTGAAAACACGCGTAAATGGCGCGAGCACGAAATTTCGTATACCCTAAAAATTTTCATCCGAGTCCATTTTTTCATCCCAATCATCTCACCACGCATCAACAGGCACGAAAGCGTCAAAAATTTGGCATCTTTTGACAGCGTAATAAATTTCGTGTTTTTTGACCATCTTGGCTCAAAACACCAGTAAAAGGCGCGCGCGCGAAATTTCGCACACCTTAAAAATTTTCATCCGTGTCCATTTTTTCATCCCAATCAACTCGCCACGCATCAACAGGCACGTAAGCGTCGAAAATTTGGCATCTTTTGATAGCGTAAAAAATTTCGCGTTTTTTAACCTTCTTGGCTGAAAACACCAGTAAAAGGCGCGCGCCCGAAATTTCGCACACCCGAAAAATTTTCATCCGAGTCCATTTTTTCATCCCAATCCTCTCACCATGCATCAACAGGCACGAAAGCGTCGAAAATTTGGCATCTTTTGACAGCGAAAAAAATTTTGCATTTTTTGACCTTCTTGGCTGAAAACACCAGTAAAAGGCGCGCGCGCGAAAGTTCGCACCGCCGAAAAATTTCGTTCCGAGTCCATTTTTTCGTCCCAATCATCTCACCATGCATCAATAGGCACGAAAGCGTCGAAAATTTGGCATCTTTTGACAGCGCAAAAGATTTCGCATTTTTTGACCTTCTTGGCTGAAAACACCAGTAAAAGGCGAGCGCACGAAATTTCGCACACCCTAAAAATTTTCATCCGAGTTCATTTTTTCATCCCAATCATCTCACCACGCATCAACAGGCACGACAGCGTCGAAAATTTGGCATATTTTGACAGCGTAAAAAATTTCCCATTTTTTGACCTTCTTGGCTGAAAACACCAGTAAAAGGCGCGCGCGCGAAATTTTGCACACCCTAAAAATTTTCATCCGAGTCCATTTTTTCATTCCAATCATCTCACCACGCATCAACAGGCACGAAAGCATAAAAAATTTGGCATCGTTTGACAGCGTAAAAAATTTCGCGTTTTTTGACCTTCTTGGCAGAAAACACCAGTAAAAGGCGGGCGCGCGAAATTTCGCACCACCGAAAAATTTCGTTCCGAGTCCATTTTTTCGTCCCAATCATCTCACCATGCATCAATAGGCACGAAAGCGCCAAAAATTTGGCATCTTTTGACACCGTAAAAAATTTCGCATTTTTTGACCATCTTGGCTGAAAAAGACCAGTAAAAGGCGCGCGCCCGAAATTTCGCACACTCGAAAAATTTACATCCGAGTCCATTTTTTCGTCCCAATCATCTCACCACGCATCAACAGGCACGAAAGCGTCGAAAATTTGGCATATTTTGACAGCGTAAAAAATTTCGCATTTTTTGACCTTCTTGGCTGAAAACACCAGTAAAAGGCGCGCGCGCAAAATTTCGCACCCCCGGAAAATTTTGCACACCATTTTTTCATTCCAATCATCTCACCACGCATCAACAGGCACGAAAGCATAAAAAAATTGGCTTCGTTTGACAGCGTAAAAAATTTCGCGTTTTTTGACCTTCTTGGCAGAAAACACCAGTAAAAGGCGGGCGGGCGAAATTTCGCACCACCGAGAAATTTCGTTCCGAGTCCATTTTTTCGTCCCAATCATCTCACCATGCATCAACAGGCACGAAAGCGTAAAAAATTTGGCATCTTTTGACAGCGTAAAAAATTTCGCATTTTTTGACCATCTTGGCTGAAAACACCAGTAAAAGGCGCGCGCCCGAAATTTCGCACACTCGAAAAATTTACATCCGAGTCCATTTTTTCGTCCCAATCATCTCACCACGCATCAACAGGCACGAAAGCGTCGAAAATTTGGCATATTTTGACAGCGTAAAAAATTTCGCATTTTTTGACCTTCTTGGCTGAAAACACCAGTAAAAGGCGCGCGCGCAAAATTTCGCACCCCCGGAAAATTTTCATCCGAGTCCATTTTTTCGTCCCAATCATCTCACCATGCATCAATAGGCACGAAAGCGTAAAAAATTTGGCATCTTTTGACAGCGTAAAAAATTTCGCATTTTTTGACCTTCTTGGCTGAAAACACCCGTAAATGGCGCGAGCACGAAATTTCGTACACCCTAAAAATTTTCATCCGAGTCCATTTTTTCATCCCAATCATCTCACCACGCATCAACAGGCACGAAAGCGTCAAAAATTTGGTATCTTTTGACAGCGTAATAAATTTCGTGTTTTTTTGACCTTCTTGGCTGAAAACACCAGTAAAAGGCGCGCGCCCGAAATTTCGCACACCCGAAAAATTTTCATCCGAGTCCATTTTTTCATCCCAATCATCTCACCATGCATCAACAGGCACGAAAGCTTCGAAAATTTGGCATATTTTGACAGCGAAAAAATTTTTGCATTTTTTGACCTTCTTGGCTGAAAACACCAGTAAAAGGCGCGCGCGCGAAAGTTCGCACCCCCGAAAAATTTCGTTCCGAGTCCATTTTTTCATTCCAATCATCTCACCACGCATCAACAGGCACGAAAGCATAAAAAATTTGGCATCGTTTGACAGCGTAAAAAATTTCGCGTTTTTTGACCTTCTTGGCAGAAAACACCAGTAAAAGGCGGGCGCGCGAAATTTCGCACCACCGAAAAATTTCGTTCCGAGTCCATTTTTTCGTCCCAATCATCTCACCATGCATCAACAGGCACGAAAGCGTCAAAAATTTGGCATGTTTTGACAGCGTAAAAAATTTCGCATTTTTTGACCATATTGGCTGAAAACACCAGTAAAAGGCGCGCGCCCGAAATTTTGCACACCCTAAAAATTTTCATCCGAGTCCATTTTTTCATTCCAATCATCTCACCACGCATCAACAGGCACGAAAGCATAAAAAATTTGGCATCGTTTGACAGCGTAAAAAATTTCGCGTTTTTTGACCTTCTTGGCAGAAAACACCAGTAAAAGGCGGGCGCGCGAAATTTCGCACCACCGAAAAATTTCGTTCCGAGTCCATTTTTTCGTCCCAATCATCTCACCATGCATCAACAGGCACGAAAGCGTCAAAAATTTGGCATGTTTTGACAGCGTAAAAAATTTCGCATTTTTTGACCATCTTGGCTGAAAACACCAGTAAAAGGCGCGCGCCCGAAATTTCGCACACTCGAAAAATTTACATCCGAGTCCATTTTTTCGTCCCAATCATCTCACCACGCATCAACAGGCACGAAAGCGTCGAAAATTTGGCATATTTTGACAGCGTAAAAAATTTCGCATTTTTTGACCTTCTTGGCTGAAAACACCAGTAAAAGGCGCGCGCGCAAAATTTCGCACCCCCGGAAAATTTTCATCCGAGTCCATTTTTTCGTCCCAATCATCTCACCATGCATCAATAGGCACGAAAGCGTAAAAAATTTGACATCTTTTGACAGCGTAAAAAATTTCGCATTTTTTGACCTTCTTGGCTGAAAACACCCGTAAATGGCGCGAGCACGAAATTTCGTACACCCTAAAAATTTTCATCCGAGTCCATTTTTTCATCCCAATCATCTCACCACGCATCAACAGGCACGAAAGCGTCAAAAATTTGGTATCTTTTGACAGCGTAATAAATTTCGCGTTTTTTTGACCGTCTTGGCTGAAAACACAAGTAAAAGGCGCGCGCGCGAAATTTCGCACGCCTTAAAAATTTTCATCCGAGTCCATTTTTTCATCCCAATCATCTCACCATGCATCAACAGGCACGAAAGCGTCGAAAATTTGCCATCTTTTGATAGCGTAAAAAATTTCGCGTTTTTTCACCTTCTTGGCTGAAAACACCAGTAAAAGGCGCGCGCCCGAAATTTCGCACACCCGAAAAATTTTCATCCGAGTCCATTTTTTCATCCCAATCATCTCACCACGCATCAACAGGCACGAAAGCGTCGAAAATTTGGCATCTTTTGACAGCGTAAAAAATTTCGCATTTTTTGACCTTCTTGGCTGAAAACACCAGTAAAAGGCGCGCGCGCGAAATTTTGCACAACCTAAAAATTTTCATTCGAGTCCATTTTTTCATTCCAATCATCTCACCACGCATCAACAGGCACGAAAGCATAAAAAATTTGCCATCGTTTGACAACGTAAAAAATTTCGCGTTTTTTGACCTTCTTGGCAGAAAACACCAGTAAAAGGCGGGCGCGCGAAATTTCGCACCACCGAAAAATTTCGTTCCGAGTCCATTTTTTCGTCCCAATCATCTCACCATGCATCAACAGGCACGAAAGCGCCAAAAATTTGGCATCTTTTGACACCGTAAAAAATTTCGCATTTTTTTACCATCTTGGCTGAAAACACCAGTAAAAGGCGCGCGCCCGAAATTTCGCACACTCGAAAAATTTACATCCGAGTCCATTTTTTCGTCCCAATCATCTCACCACGCATCAACAGGCACAAAAGCGTCAAAAATTTGGCATATTTTGACAGCGTAAAAAATTTCGCATTTTTTGACCTTCTTGGCTGAAAACACCAGTAAAAGGCGCGCGCGCGAAATTTTGCACAACCTAAAAATTTTCATCCGAGTCCATTTTTTCATTCCAATCATCTCACCACGCATCAACAGGCACGAAAGCATAAAAAATTTGGCATCGTTTGACAGCGTAAAAAATTTCGCGTTTTTTGACCTTCTTGGCAGAAAACACCAGTAAAAGGCGGGCGCGCGAAATTTCGCACCACCGAAAAATTTCGTTCCGAGTCCATTTTTTCGTCCCAATCATCTCACCATGCATCAACAGGCACGAAAGCGTCAAAAATTTGGCATGTTTTGACAGCGTAAAAAATTTCGCATTTTTTGACCATCTTGGCTGAAAACACCAGTAAAAGGCGCGCGCCCGAAATTTCGCACACTCGAAAAATTTACATCCGAGTCCATTTTTTCGTCCCAATCATCTCACCACGCATCAACAGGCACGAAAGCGTCGAAAATTTGGCATCTTTTGACACCGTAAAAAATTTCGCATTTTTTGACCATCTTGGCTGAAAACACCAGTAAAAGGCGCGCGCCCGAAATTTCGCACACTCGAAAAATTTACATCCGAGTCCATTTTTTCGTCCCAATCATCTCACCATGCATCAACAGGCACGACAGCGTCGAAAATTTGGCATATTTTGACAGCGTAAAAAATTTCCCATTTTTTGACCTTCTTGGCTGAAAACACCAGTAAAAGGCGCGCGCGCGAAATTTTGCACACCCTAAAAATTTTCATCCGAGTCCATTTTTTCATTCCAATCATCTCACCACGCATCAACAGGCACGAAAGCATAAAAAATTTGGCATCGTTTGACAGCGTAAAAAATTTCGCGTTTTTTGACCTTCTTGGCAGAAAACACCAGTAAAAGGCGGGCGCGCGAAATTTCGCACCACCGAAAAATTTCGTTCCGAGTCCATTTTTTCATCCCAATCATCTCACCATGCATCAACAGGCACGAAAGCGTCAAAAATTTGGCATGTTTTGACAGCGTAAAAAATTTCGCATTTTTTGACCATCTTGGCTGAAAACACCAGTAAAAGGCGCGCGCCCGAAATTTCGCACACTCGAAAAATTTACATCCGAGTCCATTTTTTCGTCCCAATCATCTCACCACGCATCAACAGGCACGAAAGCGTCGAAAATTTGGCATATTTTGACAGCGTAAAAAATTTCGCATTTTTTGACCTTCTTGGCTGAAAACACCAGTAAAAGGCGCGCGCGCAAAATTTCGCACCCCCGGAAAATTTTCATCCGAGTCCATTTTTTCGTCCCAATCATCTCACCATGCATCAATAGGCACGAAAGCGTAAAAAATTTGGCATCTTTTGACAGCGTCAAAAATTTCGCGTTTTTTGACCTTCTTGGCTGAAAACACCCGTAAATGGCGCGAGCACGAAATTTCGTACACCCTAAAAATTTTCATCCGAGTCCATTTTTTCATCCCAATCATCTCACCACGCATCAACAGGCACGAAAGCGTCAAAAATTTGGTATCTTTTGACAGCGTAATAAATTTCGTGTTTTTTTGACCTTCTTGGCTGAAAACACCAGTAAAAGGCGCGCGCGCGAAATTTCGCACACCTTAAAAATTTTCATCCGAGTCCATTTTTTCATCCCAATCATCTCACCATGCATCAACATGCACGAAAGCGTCGAAAATTTGCCATCTTTTGATAGCGTAAAAAATTTCGCGTTTTTTCACCTTCTTGGCTGAAAACACCAGTAAAAGGCGCGCGCCCGAAATTTCGCACACCCGAAAAATTTTCATCCGAGTCCATTTTTTCATCCCAATCATCTCACCATGCATCAACAGGCACGAAAGCGTCGAAAATTTGGCATCTTTTGACAGCGAAAATTTTTTTGCATTTTTTGACCTTCTTGGCTGAAAACACCAGTAAAAGGCTTGCGCGCGAAAGTTCGCACCCCCGAAAAATTTCGTTCCGAGTCCATTTTTTCGTCCCAATCATCTCACCATGCATCAACAGGCACGAAAGCGTCGAAAATTTGGCATCTTTTGACAGCGCTAAAGATTTCGCATTTTTTGACCTTCTTGGCTGAAAACACCAGTAAAAGGCGAGCGCACGAAATTTCGCACACCCTAAAAATTTTCATCCGAGTTCATTTTTTCATCCCAATCATCTCACCACGCATCAACAGGCACGACAGCGTCGAAAATTTGGCATATTTTGACAGCGTAAAAAATTTCCCATTTTTTGACCTTCTTGACTGAAAATACCTGTAAAAGGCGCGCGCGCAAAATTTCGCACCCCCGGAAAATTTCGTTCCGAGTCCATTTTTTCATCCCAATCATCTCACCATGCATCAACAGGCAAGAAAGCGTAAAAAAATTTGCATTTTTTGACCATCTTGGCTGAAAACCCCAGTAAAAGGCGCGCCCGCGAAATTTCGCACACCCTAAAAATTTTCATCCGAGTCTATTTTTTCATCCCAATCATCTCACCACGCATCAACATGCACAAAAGCGTCGAAAATTTGGTATCTTTTGACAGCGCAAAAAATTTTGCGTTTTTTGACCTTCTTGGCTGAAAACACCAGTAAAAGGCGCGCGCGCGAAATTTCGCACCCCCGGAAAAATTCGTCCTGAGTCCATTTTTTCATCCCAATCATCTCACCATGCATCAACAACACGAAAGAGTCAAAAATTTGGCATCTTTTGACAGCGCAAAAGATTTCACATTTTTTGACCTTCTTGGCTGAAAACACCAGTAAAAGGCGAGCGCACGAAATTTCGCACACCCTAAAAATTTTCATCCGAGTCCATTTTTTCATCCCAATCATCTCACCATGCATCAACAGGCACGAAAGCGTAAAAAATTTGCCATCGTTTGACAGGGTAAAAAATTTTGCGTTTTTTTACCTTCTTGGCTGAAAACACCAGTAAAAGGCGGGCGCGCGAAATTTCGCACCACCGAAAAATTTCGTTCCGAGTCCGTTTATTCGTCCCAATCATCTCACCATGCATCAACAGGCACGAAAGCGTCAAAAATTTGGCATCTTTTGACAGCGTAAAAAATTTCGCATTTTTTGACCATCTTGGCTGAAAACACCAGTAAAAGGCGCGCGCGCGAAATTTCGCACACCCTAAAAATTTTTATCCGAGTCCATTTTTTCATTCCAATCATCTCACCACGCATCAACAGGCACGAAAGCATAAAAAATTTGGCATCGTTTGACAGCGTAAAAAATTTCGCGTTTTTTGACCTTCTTGGCAGAAAACACCAGTAAAAGGCGGGCGCGCGAAATTTCGCACCACCGAAAAATTTCGTTCCGAGTCCATTTTTTCGTCCCAATCATCTCACCATGCATCAACAGGCACGAAAGCGTCAAAAATTTGGCATGTTTTGACAGCGTAAAAAATTTCGCATTTTTTGACCATCTTGGCTGAAAACACCAGTAAAAGGCGCGCGCCCGAAATTTTGCACACCCTAAAAATTTTCATCCGAGTCCATTTTTTCATTCCAATCATCTCACCACGCATCAACAGGCACGAAAGCATAAAAAATTTGGCATCGTTTGACAGCGTAAAAAATTTCGCGTTTTTTGACCTTCTTGGCAGAAAACACCAGTAAAAGGCGGGCGCGAGAAATTTCGCACCACCGAAAAATTTCGTTCCGAGTCCATTTTTTCGTCCCAATCATCTCACCATGCATCAACAGGCACGAAAGCGTCAAAAATTTGGCATGTTTTGACAGCGTAAAAAATTTCGCATTTTTTGACCATCTTGGCTGAAAACACCAGTAAAAGGCGCGCGCCCGAAATTTCGCACACTCGAAAAATTTACATCCGAGTCCATTTTTTCGTCCCAATCATCTCACCACGCATCAACAGGCACAAAAGCGTCGAAAATTTGGCATATTTTGACAGCGTAAAAAATTTCGCATTTTTTGACCTTCTTGGCTGAAAACACCAGTAAAAGTGGCGCGCGCGCAAAATTTCGCACCCCCGGAAAATTTCGTTCCGAGTCCATTTTTTCATCTCAATCATCTCACCATGCATCAACAGGCAAGAAAGCGTAAAAAATTTTGCGTTTTTTTGACCTTCTTGGCTGAAAACACCAGTAAAAGGCGCGCGCGGCGAAATTTCGCACCCCCGGAAAAATTCGTCCCGAGTCCATTTTTTAGTCCCAATCATCTCACCATGCATCAACAGCACGAAAGAGTCGAAAATTTGGCATCTTTTGACAGCGCAAAAGATTTCGCATTTTTTGACCTTCTTGGCTGAAAACACCAGTAAAAGGCGAGCGCACGAAATTTCGCACACCCTAAAAATTTTCATCCGAGTTCATTTTTTCATTCCAATCATCTCACCACGCATCAACAGGCACGAAAGCGTAAAAAATTTGGCATCGTTTGACAGCGTAAAAAAATTCGCGTTTTTTGACCTTCTTGGCAGAAAACACCAGTAAAAGGCGGGCGCGCGAAATTTCGCACCACCGAAAAATTTCGTTCCGAGTCCATTTTTTCGTCCCAATCATCTCACCATGCATCAACAGGCACGAAAGCGTAAAAAATTTGGCATCTTTTGACAGCGTAAAAAATTTCGCATTTTTTGACCATCTTGTCTGAAAACACCAGTAAAAGGCGTGCGCGCGAAATTTCTCACACCCTAAAAATTTTCATCCGAGTCCATTTTTTCATCCCAATCATCTCACCACGCATCAACATGCACAAAAGCGTCGAAAATTTGGCATATCTTGACAGCGTAAAAAATTTCGCATTTTTTGACCTTCTTGGCTGAAAACACCAGTAAAAGGCGCGCGCGCAAAATTTCGCACCCCCGGAAAATTTCGTTCCGAGTCCATTTTTTCATCCCAATCATCTCACCACGCATCAACAGGCACGAAAGCGTAAAAAATTTGGTATCTTTTGACAGCGTAATAAATTTTGCGTTTTTTGACCTTCTTGGCTGAAAACACCAGTAAAAGGCGCGCGCGCGAAATTTCGCACACCTTAAAAAGTTTCATCCGAGTCCATTTTTTCATCCCAATCATCTCACCATGCATCAACAGGCACGAAAGCGTCGAAAATTTGGCATCTTTTGATAGCGTAAAAAAATTCACGTTTTTTCACCTTCTTGGCTGAAAACACCAGTAAAAGGCGCGCGCCCGAAATTTCGCACACCCGAAAAATTTTCATCCGAGTCCATTTTTTCATCCCAATCATCTCACCATGCATCAACAGGCACGAAAGCGTCGAAAATTTGGCATCTTTTGATAGCGAAAAAAATTTTGCATTTTTTGACCTTCTTGGCTGAAAACACCACTAAAAGGCGCGTGCGCGAAAGTTCGCACCCCCGAAAAATTTCGTTCCGAGTCCATTTTTTCGTCCCAATCATCTCACCATGCATCAACAGGCACGAAATCGTCGAAAATTTGGCATCTTTTGACAGCGCAAAAGATTTCGCATTTTTTGACCTTCTTGGCTGAAAACACCAGTAAAAGGCGAGCGCACGAAATTTCGCACACCCTAAAAATTTTCATCCGAGTTCATTTTTTCATCCCAATCATCTCACCACGCATCAACAGGCACGACAGCGTCAAAAATTTGGCATATTTTGACAGCGTAAAAAATTTCGCATTTTTTGACCTTCTTGGCTGAAAACACCAGTAAATGGCGCGCGCTGCGAAATTTCGCACACCCTAAAAATTTTCATCCGAGTCCATTTTTTCATTCCAATCATCTCACCACGCATCAACAGGCACGAAAGCGTAAAAAATTTGGCATCGTTTGACAGCGTAAAAAATTTCGCGTTTTTTGACCTTCTTGGCAGAAAACACCAGTAAAAGGCGGGCGCGCGAAATTTCGCACCACCGAAAAATTTCGTTCAGAGTCCATTTTTTCGTCCCAATCATCTCACCATGCATCAACAGGCACGAAAGCGTCAAAAATTTGGCATCTTTTGACAGCGTAAAAAATTTCGCATTTTTTGACCATCTTGGCTGAAAACACCAGTAAAAGTGGCGCGCGCGCAAAATTTCGCACCCCCGGAAAATTTCGTTCTGAGTCCATTTTTTCATCTCAATCATCTCACCATGCATCAACAGGCAAGAAAGCGTAAAAAATTTTGCGTTTTTTGAAATTCTTGGCTGAAAACACCAGTAAAAGGCGCGCGCAGCGAA
The DNA here is from genome assembly GCA_030549335.1 of Pontederia crassipes. NCBI lineage: Eukaryota > Viridiplantae > Streptophyta > Magnoliopsida > Commelinales > Pontederiaceae > Pontederia > Pontederia crassipes. The sequence goes on along the minus strand of JAUKPH010000020.1, from coordinate 7,814,549 downwards.
ATTTCGCACCCCCGGAAAAATTCGTCCCGAGTCCATTTTTTAGTCCCAATCATCTCACCATGCATCAACAGCACGAAAGAGTCGAAAATTTGGCATCTTTTGACAGCGCAAAAGATTTCGCATTTTTTGACCTTCTTGGCTGAAAACACCAGTAAAAGGCGAGCGCACGAAATTTCGCACACCCTAAAAATTTTCATCCGAGTGCATTTTTTCATCCCAATAATCTCACCACGAATCAACAGGCACGACAGCGTCGAAAATTTTTCATATTTTGACAGCGTAAAAAATTTCGCATTTTTTGACCTTCTTGGCTCAAAACACCAGTAAAAGGCGCTCGCGCGAAATTTCGTACGCCCTAAAAATTTTCATCCGAATCCATTTTTTCATCCCAATCATCTCACCACGCATCAACAGGCACGAAAGCGTAAAAAATTTGGCATCGTTTGACAGCGTAAAAAATTTCGCATTTTTTGACCATCTTGGCTGAAAACACCAGTAAAAGACGCGCGAGCAAAATTTCTCACACCCTAAAAATTTTCATCCGAGTCCATTTTTTCATCCCAATCATCTCACCACGCATCAACATGCACAAAAGCGTCGAAAATTTGGCATATTTTGACAGCGTAAAAAATTTTGCATTTTTTGACCTTCTTGGCTGAAAACACCAGTAAAAGGCGCGCGCGCGAAATTTCGCACCCCCGGAAAATTTCGTTCCGAGTCCATTTTTTTGTCCCAATCATCTCACCATGCATCAACAAGCACGAAAGCGTCGAACATTTGGCATCTTTTGACAGCGCAAAAAATTTTGCATTTTTTGACCTTCTTGGCTGAAAAGACCAGTAAAAGGCGCGCGCTGCGCGAAATTTCTCGCACCCGAAAAATTTTCATCCGAGTCCATTTTTTCGTCCCAATCATCTCACCATGCATCAATAGGCACGAAAGCGTAAAAAAATTGGCATCTTTTGACAGCGTAAAAAATTTCGCATTTTTTGACCTTCTTGGCTAAAAACACCAGTAAATGACGCGAGCACGAAATTTCGTACACCCTAAAAATTTTCATCCGAGTCCATTTTTTCATCCCAATCATGTCACCACGCATCAACAGGCACGAAAGCGTCAAAAATTTGGCATCTTTTGACAGCGTAATAAATTTCGCGTTTTTTGACCTTCTTGGCTGAAAACACCAGTAAAAGGCGCGCTGCGCGAAATTTCGCACACCCTAAAAATTTTCATCCGAGTCCATTTTTTCATCCCAATCATCTCACCACGCATCAACAGGCACGAAAGCGTCGAAAATTTGGCATCTTTTGATAGCGTAAAAGATTTCGCGTTTTTTGACCTTCTTGGTTGAAAACACCAGTAAAAGGCGCGCGCCCGAAATTTCGCACACCCGAAAAATTTTCATCCGAGTCCATTTTTTCATCCCAATCATCTCACCACGCATCAACAGGCAAGAAAGCGTAAAAAATTTGGCATCTTTTGACAGCGTAAAAAATTTCGCATTTTTTGACCTTCTTGGCTGAAAACACCAGTAAAAGGCGCTGCGCGCGAAATTTCGCACACCCTAAAAATTTTCATCCGAGTCCATTTTTTCATCCAAATCATCTCACCACGCATCAACAGGCACGAAAGCGTCAAAAATTTGGCATCTTTTGACAGCGTAATAAATTTCGCGTTTTTTGACCTTCTTGGCTGAAAACACCAGTAAAAGGCGTGCGCGCGAAATTTCGCACACCCTAAAAATTTTCATCCGAGTCCATTTTTTCATCCCAATCATCTCACCACGCATCAACAGGCATGAAAGCGTCGAAAATTTGGCATCTTTTGATAGCGTAAAAAATTTCGCGTTTTTTGACCTTCTTGGCTGAAAACACCAGTAAAAGGCGCGCGCCCGAAATTTCGCACACCCGAAAATTTTCATCCGAGTCCATTTTTTCATCCCAATCATCTCACCATGCATCAACAGGCACGAAAGCGTCGAAAATTTGGCATCTTTTGACAGCTTTTTTTGCATTTTTTGACCTTCTTGGCTGAAAACACCAGTAAAAGGCTGCGCGCGCGAAAGTTCGCACCCCCGAAAAATTTTGTTCCGAGTCCATTTTTTCGTCCAATCATCTCACCATGCATCAACAGGCACGAAGGCGTCGAAAATTTGGCATCTTTTGACGCGCAAAAGATTTCGCATTTTTTGACCTTCTTGGCTGAAAACACCAGTAAAAGGCGAGCGCACGAAATTTCGCACACCCTAAAAATTTTCATCCGAGTTCATTTTTTCATCCCAATCATCTCACCACGCATCAACAGGCACGACAGCGTAAAAAATTTGGCATATTTTGACAGCGTAAAAAATTTCGCATTTTTTGACCTTCTTGGCTGAAAACACCAGTAAAAGGCAAGCGCGCGAAATTTCGCACACCCTAAAAATTTTCATCCGAGTCCATTTTTTCATTCCAATCATCTCACCACGCATCAACAGGCACGAAAGCGTAAAAAAATTGGCATCGTTTGACAGCGTAAAAAATTTCGCGTTTTTTGACCTTCTTGGCTGAAAACACCAGTAAAAGGCGGGCGCGCGAAATTTTGCACCACCGAAAAATTTCGTTCCGAGTCCATTTTTTCGTCCCAATCATCTCACCATGCATCAACAGGCACGAAAGCGTCAAAAATTTGGCATCTTTTGACAGCGTAAAAAATTTCGCATTTTTTGACCATCTTGGCTGAAAACAGCAGTAAAAGGCTGCGCGCGCGAAATTTCGCACACCCTAAAAATTTTCATCCGAGTCCATTTTTTCATCCCAATTATCTCACCACGCATCAACTGGCACAAAAGCGTCGAAAATTTGGCATATTTTGACAGCGTAAAAAATTTCGCATTTTTTGACCTTCTTGGCTGAAAACACCAGTCAAAGGCGCGCGCGCGAAATTTCGCACCACCGAAAAATTTCGTTCCGAGTCCATTTTTTCGTCCCAATCATCTCACCACGCATCAACAGGCAAGAAAGCGTAAAAAATTTGGCATCTTTTGACAGCGTAAAAATTTTCGCATTTTTTGACCTTCTTGGCTGAAAACACCAGTAAAAGGCGCGCGCGCGAAATTTCGCACACCCTAAAAATTTTCATCCGAGTCCATTTTTTCATCCAAATCATCTCACCACGCATCAACAGGCATGAAAGCGTCAAAAATTTGGCATCTTTTGACAGCGTAATAAATTTCACGTTTTTTGACCTTCTTGGCTGAAAACACCAGTAAAAGGCGCGCTGCGCGAAATTTCGCACACCCTAAAAATTTTCATCCGAGTCCATTTTTTCATCCCAATCATCTCACCACGCATCAACAGGCACGAAAGCGTCGAAAATTTGGCATCTTTTGACAGCGTAATAAATTTCGCATTTTTTGACCTTCTTGGCTGAAAACACCAGTAAAAGGCGCGCGCGCGAAAGTTCGCACCCCCGAAAAATTTCGTTCCGAGTCCATTTTTTCGTCCCAGTCATCTCACCATGCATCAACAGGCACGAAAGCGTCGAAAATTTGGCATCTCTTGACAGCGCAAAAGATTTCGCATTTTTTGACCTTCTTGGCTGAAAACACCAGTAAAAGGCGAGCGCACGAAATTTCGCACACCCTAAAAATTTTCATCCGTGTTCATTTTTTCATCCCAATCATCTCGCCACGCATCAACAGGCACGACAGCGTCAAAAATTTGGCATATTTTGACAGCGTAAAAAATTTCGCATTTTTTGACCTTCTTGGCTGAAAAACACCAATAAAAGGCACGCGCGCGAAATTTCGCACACCCTAAAAATTTTCATCCGAGTCCATTTTTTCATTCCAATCATCTCACCACACATCAACAGGCACGAAAGCGTAAAAAATTTGGCATCGTTTGACAGCGTAAAAATTTTTGCGTTTTTTTACCTTCTTGGCTGTAAACACCAGTAAAAGGCGGGCGCGCGAAATTTCGCACCACCGAAAAATTTCGTTCCGAGTCCATTTTTTCGTCCCAATCATCTCACCATGCATCAACAGGCACGAAAGCGTAAAAAATTTGGCATCTTTTGACAGCGAAAAAAATTTCGCATTTTTTGACCATCTTGGCTGAAAACACCAGTAAAAGGCGCGCGCGCGAAATTTCGCACACCCTAAAAATTTTCATCCGAGTCCATTTTTTCATCCCAATCATCTCACCACGCATCAACTGGCACAAAAGCGTCGAAAATTTGGCATATTTTGACAGCGTAAAAAATTTCGCATTTTTGACCTTCATGGCTGAAAACACCAGTAAAAGGCGCGCGCACGAAATTTCGCACCACCGAAAAATTTCGTTCCGAGTCCATTTTTTCGTCCCAATCATCTCACCACGCATCAACAGGCAAGAAAGCGTAAAAAATTTGGCATCTTTTGACAGCGTAAAAAATTTCGTTTTTTTTACCTTCTTGGCTGAAAACACCAGTAAAAGGCGCGCGCAGCGAAATTTCGCACACCCTAAAAATTTTCATCCGAGTCCATTTTTTCATCCCAATCATCTCACCACGAATCAACAGGCACGAAAGCGTAAAAAATTTGGCATCTTTTGACAGCGTAATAAATTTCGCGTTTTTTGACCTTCTTGGCAGAAAACACCAGTAAAAGGCGCGCGCGCGAAATTTCGTACACCCTAAAAATTTTCATCCGAGTCCATTTTTTCATCCCAATCATCTCACCACGCATCAACAGGCAAGAAAGCGTAAAAAATTTGGCATCTTTTGACAGCGTAATAAATTTCGCGTTTTCTGACCTTCTTGGCTGAAAACACCAGTAAAAGGCGTGCGCGCGAAATTTCGCACACCCTAAAAATTTTCATCCGAGTCCATTTTTTCATCCCAATCATCTCACCACGCATCAACAGGCACGAAAGCGTCGAAAATTTGGCATCTTTTGATAGCGTAAAAAATTTCACGTTTTTTTACCTTCTTGGATGAAAACACCAGTAAAAGGCGCGCGCGCGAAATTTTGCACCCCCGAAAAATTTCGTTCCGAGTCCATTTTTTCATCCCATTTATCTCACCATGCATCAACAGGCACGAAAGCGTCGAAAATTTGGCATCTTTTGACAACGCAAAAAATTTCGTATTTTTTGACCTTCTTGGCTGAAAACACCAGTAAAAGGCGCGCGCCCGAAATTTCGCAACCCCGGAAAAATTCGTTCCGAGTCCATTTTTTCGTCCCAATCATCTCACCATGCATCAACAGCATGAAAGAGTAAAAAATTTGGCATCTTTTGACAGCGCAAAAGATTTCGCATTTTTTGACCTTCTTGGCTGAAAACACTAGTAAAAGGCGAGCGCACGAAATTTCGCACACCCTAAAAATTTTCATCCGAGTTCATTTTTTCATCCCAATCATCTCACCACACATCAATAGGCACGACAGCGTCGAAAATTTGGCATATTTTGACAGCGTAAAAAATTTCGCATTTTTTGACCTTCTTGGCTGAAACACCAGTAAAAGGCGCGCGCGCGAAATTTCGCACACCCTAAAAATTTTCATCCGAGTCCATTTTTTCATTCCAATCATCTCACCACGCATCAACAGGCACGAAAGCGTAAAAAATTTGGCATCGTTTGACAGCGTAAAAAATTTCACGTTTTTTGACCTTCTTGGCTGAAAACACCAGTAAAAGGCGGGCGCGCGAAAAATTTTCATCCGAGTCCATTTTTTCTTCCCAATCATCTCACCACGCATCAACAGGCACGAAAGCGTCAAAAATTTGGCATCTTTTGACAGTATAATAAATTTCGCGTTTTTTGACCTTCTTGGCTGAAAACACCAGTAATAGGCGCGCGCGCGAAATTTCGCACACCCTAAAAATTTTCATCCGAGTCCATTTTTTCATCCCAATCATCTCACCATGCATCAACTGGCACAAAAGCGTCGAAAATTTGGCATATTTTGACAGCGTAAAAAATTTCGCATTTTTTGACCTTCTTGGCTGAAAACACCAGTAAAAGGCGCGCGCGCGAAATTTCGCACCCCCGAAAAATTTCGTTCCGAGTCCATTTTTTCGTCCCAATCATCTCACCATGCATCAACAAGCACGAAAGCGTCGAACATTTGGCATCTTTTGACAGCGCAAAAAATTTTGCGTTTTTTGACCTTCTTGGCTGAAAACACCAGTAAAAGGCGCGCGCGCAAAATTTCTCACACCCGAAAAATTTTCATCCGAGTCCATTTTTTCGTCCCAATCATCTCACCATGCATCAATAGGCACGAAAGCGTAAAAAATTTGGCATCTTTTGACAGCGTAAAAAATTTCGCGTTTTTTGACCTTCTTGGCTGAAAACACCAGTAAATGGCGCGAGCACGAAATTTCTCACACCCTAAAAATTTTCATCCGAGTCCATTTTTTCATCCCAATCATCTCACCACACATCAACAGGCAAGAAAGCGTAAAAAATTTGGCATCTTTTGACAGCGTAAAAAATTTCGCATTTTTTGACCTTCTTGGCTGAAAACACCAGTAAAAGGCGCGCGCGCGAAATTTCGCATCCTAAAAATTTTCATCCGAGTCCATTTTTTCATCCCAATCCATCTCACCACGCATCAACAGGCACGAAAGCGTCAAAAATTTGGCATCTTTTGACAGTGTAATAAATTTCGCGTTTTTTGACCTTCTTGGCTGAAAACACCAGTAACAGGCGCGCGCGCGAAATTTCGCACACCCTAAAAATTTTCATCCGAGTCCATTTTTTCATCCCAATCATCTCACCATGCATCAACTGGCACAAAAGCGTCGAAAATTTGGCATATTTTGACAGCGTAAAAAATTTCGCATTTTTTGACCTTCTTGGCTGAAAACACGAGTAAAAGGCGCGCGCGCGAAATTTCGCACCCCCGGAAAATTTCGTTCCGAGTCCATTTTTTCGTCCCAATCATCTCACCATGCATCAACAAGCACGAAAGCGTCGAACATTTGGCATCTTTTGACAGCGCAAAAAATTTTGTGTTTTTTGACCTTCTTGGCTGAAACCACCAGTAAAAGGCGCGCGCGCGAAATTTCTCACACCCGAAAAATTTTCATCCGAGTCCATTTTTTCGTCCCAATCATCTCACCATGCATCAATAGGCACGAAAGCGTAAAAAATTTGGCATCTTTTGATAGCGTAAAAAATTTCGCGTTTTTTGACCTTCTTTGTTGAAAACACTAGTAAATGGCGCGCACGCGAAATTTCGCACACCCTAAAAATTTTCATCCGAGTCCATTTTTTCATCCCAATCATCTCACCACGCATCAACAGGCACGAAAGCGTAAAAAATTTGGCAACTTTTGATAGCGTAAAAAATTTCACGTTTTTTGACCTTCTTGGTTGAAAACACCAGTAAAAGGCGCGCGCGCGAAATTTCGCACCACCGGAAAATATCGTTCCGAGTCCATTTTTTCGTCCCATTCATCTCACCATGCATCAACAGGCACGAAAGCGTCGAAAATTTGACATCTTTTGACAACGCAAAAAATTTCACATTTTTTGACCATCTTGGCTGAAAACACCAGTAAAAGGCGCGCGCCCGAAATTTCGCACACTCGAAAAATTTTCATCCGAGTCCATTTTTTCGTCTCAATCATCTCACCACGCATCAACAGGCACAAAAGCGTCGAAAATTTGGCATATTTTGACAGCGTAAAAAATTTCGCATTTTTTACCTTCTTGGCTGGAAACACCAGTAAAAGGCGCGCGCGCGAAATTTCGCACCCCCGGAAAATTTCATTCCGAGTCCATTTTTTCGTCCCAATCATCTCACCATGCATCAACAAGCACGAAAGCGTCGAACATTTGGCATCTTTTGACAGCACAAAAAATTTTGCGTTTTTTGACCTTCTTGGCTGAAAACACCAGTAAAAGGCGCACGCGCGAAATTTCGCACCCCCGGAAAAGTTTCATCCGAGTCAATTTTTTCGTTCCAATCATCTCACCATGCCTCAACAGGCACGAAAGGGTCGAAAATTTGGCATCTTTTGATAGCGTAAAAAATTTCACGTTTTCTGACCTTCTTGGCTGAAAACACCAGTAAAAGGGGCGCGCACGAAATTTTGCACACCCTAAAAATTTTCATCCGAGTCCATTTTTTCATCCCAATTATCTCACCACGCATCAATAGGCACGAAAGCGTCGAAAATTTGGCATCTTTTTACAGCGTAAAAAATTTCGCATTTTTTTACCTTCTTGGCTGAAAACACCAGTAAAAGGCGCGCGCGCGAAATTTCGCACCCCCGAAAAATTCGTTCCGAGTCCATTTTTTCGTCCCAATCATCTCACCATGCATCAACAGCACGAAATAGTCGAAAATTTGGCATCTTTGGACAACGCAAAAGATTTCGCATTTTTTGACCTTCTTGGCTGAAAATACCAGTAAAAGGCGAGCGCACGAAATTTCGCACACCCTAAAAATTTCATCCGAGTTCATTTTTTCATCCCAATCATCTCACCACGCATCAACAGGAACGACAGCGTCGAAAATTTGGCATATTTTGACAGCGTAAAAAATTTCGCATTTTTTGACCTTCTTGGCTGAAAACACCAGTAAAAGACGCGCGCGCGAAATTTCGCACATCCTAAAAATTTTCATCCGAGTCCATTTTTTCATCCCAATCATCTCACCACGCATCAACATGCACGAAAGCGTAAAAAATTTGGCATCGTTTGACAGCGTAAAAAATTTCGCATTTTTTGACCTTCTTGGCTGAAAACACCAGTAAAAGGCGTGCGCGCGAAATTTTGCACCATCGGAAAATTTTGTTCCGAGTCCATTTTTTCGTCCCAATCATCTCACCATGCATCAACAGGCACGAAAGCGTAAAAAATTTGGCATCTTTTGACAGCGTAAAAAATTTCGCATTTTTTGACCTTCTTGGCTGAAAACACCAGTAAAAGGCGAGCGCACGAAATTTCGCACACCCTAAAAATTTTCATCCGAGTTCGTTTTTTCATCCCAATCATCTCACCACGCATCAACAGGCACGACAGCGTCGAAAATTTGGCATATTTTGACAGTGTAAAAAATTTCGCATTTTTTGACCTTCTTGGCTGAAAACACCAGTAAAAGGCGCGCGCGCGAAATTTCGCACCCCCGGAAAATTTCGTTCCGAGTCCATTTTTTCGTCCCAATCATCTCACCATGCATCAACAAGCACGAAAGCGTCGAACATTTGGCATCTTTTGACAGCGCAAAAAATTTTGCGTTTTTTGACCTTCTTGGCTGAAACCACCAGTAAAAGGCGCGCGCGCGAAATTTCTCACACCCGAAAAATTTTCATCCGAGTCCATTTTTTCGTCCCAATCATCTCACCATGCATCAATAGGCACGAAAGCGTAAAAAATTTGGCATCTTTTGACAGCGTAAAAAATTTCGCGTTTTTTGACCTTCTTTGTTGAAAACACTAGTAAATGGCGCGAGCACGAAATTTCGTACACCCTAAAAATTTTCATCCGAGTCCATTTTTTCATCCCAATCATCTCACCACGCATCAACAGGCAAGAAAGCGTAAAAAATTTGGCATCTTTTGACAGCGTAAAAAATTTCGCGTTTTTTGACCTTCTTGGCTGAAAACACCAGTAAAAGGCGCGCACGCGAAATTTCGCACACCCTAAAAATTTTCATCCGAGTCTATTTTTTTATCCCAATCATCTCACCACGCATCAACATGCACGAAAGCGTCGAAAATTTGGCATCTTTTGACAGCGTAATAAATTTCGCGTTTTTTGACCTTCTTGGCTGAAAACACAGTAAAAGGCGCGCGCGCGAAATTTCGCACACCCTAAAAATTTTCATCCGAGTCCATTTTTTCATCCCAATCATCTCACCACGCATCAATAGGCACGGAAGCGTCGAAAATTTGGCATCTTTTGAAAGCGTAAAAAATTTCACGTTTTTTTACCTTCTTGGCTGAAAACACCAGTAAAAGGCGCGCGCGCAAAATTTCGCACCACCGGAAAATTTTGTTCCGAGTCCATTTTTTCATCCCAGTCATCTCACCATACATCAACAGGGACGAAAGCGTCGAAAATTTGGCATCTTTTGATAGCGTAAAAAATTTTGCATTTTTTGACCTTCTTGGCTGAAAACACTAGTAAAAGGCGTGCGCGCGAAATTTCGCACCCCCGGAAAATTTCGTTCCGAGTCCATTTTTTCGTTCCAATCATCTCACCATGCATCAACAGGCACGAAAGCGTCGAAAATTTGGCATCTTTTGACAGCGCAAAAAATTTCGCGTTTTTTGACTTTCTTGGCTGAAAACACCAGTAAAGGGCGCACGCGCGAAATTTCGTACCACCGGAAAAGTTTCATCCGAGTCTATTTTTTCATCCCAATCATCTCAGATGCATCAACAGGCACGAAAGCGTAAAAAATTTGGCATCTTTTGACAGCGTAAAAAATTTCACGTTTTTTTTTACCATCTTGGCTGAAAACACCAGTAAAAGGCGCGCGCGCGAAATTTCGCACACCCTAAAAATTTTTGTTCGAGTCCATTTTTTCATCCCAATCCTCTCACCACGCATCAATAGGCACGAAAGCGTCGAAAATTTGGCATCTTTTTACAGCGTAAAAAATTTCACGTTTTTTGACCATCTTGGCTGAAAACACCAGTAAAAGGCGCGCGCGCGAAATTTCGCACACCCTAAAAATTTTCATCCGAGTCCATTTTTTCGTCCCAATCATCTCACCACGCATCAACAGGCACAAAAGCATCGAAAATTTTGCATATTTTGACAGCGTAAAAAATTTCGCATTTTTTGACCTTCTTGGCTGAAAACACTAGTAAAAGGCGCGCGCTCGAAATTTCGCACCCCCAGAAAATTTCGTTCCGAGTCCATTTTTTCGTCCCAATCATCTCACCATGCATCAACAAGCACGAAAGCGTCGAACATTTGCCATCTTTTGACAGTGCAAAAAATTTTGCATTTTTTGACCTTCTTGGCTGAAAGCACCAGTAAAAGGCGCACGCGCGAAATTTCTCACACCCGAAAAATTTTCATCCGAGTCCATTTTTTCATCCCAATCATCTCACCACGCATCAATAGGCACGAAAGCGTCGAAAATTTGGCATCTTTTGATAGCGTAAAAAATTTCCTGTTTTTTGACCTTCTTGGCTGAAAACACCAGTAAAAGGCGCGCGCAGCGAAATTTCGCACCACCGGAAAATTTCGAGTCCATTTTTTTGTCCCAGTCATCTCACCATGCATCAACAGACACGAAAGCGTCAAAAATTTGGCATCTTTTGACAACGCAAAAAATTTTGCATTTTTTGACCTTCTTGGCTGAAAACACCAGTAAAAGGCGCGCGCCCGAAATTTTGCACACTCGAAAAATTTTCATCCGAGTCCATTTTTTGTCCCAATCATCTCACCATGCATCAACAGGCACGAAAGCGTCGAAAATTTGGCATCTTTTGGTAGCGTAAAAAATTTCGCATTTTTTGACCTTCTTGGCTGAAAACACCAGTAAAAGGCGTGCGCGCGAAATTTCGCACCCCCGGAAAATTTCGTTCCGAGTCCATTTTTTCGCCCCAATCATCTCACCATGCATCAACAGGCACGAAAACGTCGAAAATTTGGCATCTTTTGACAATGCAAAAAATTTCGCATTTTTTGACTTTCTTGGCTGAAAACACCAGTAAAGGGTGTGCCCATCGCATTTTTTGACTTTCTTGGCTGAAAACACCAATAAAGGGCGCGCCCGCGAAATTTCGCACCCCCGGAAAAGTTTCATCCGATTCTACTTTTTCATCCCAATCATCTCAGATGCATCAACAGGCACGAAAGCGTAAAAAATTTGGCATCTTTTGACAACGTAAAAAATTTCGCGTTTTTTTTACCTTCTTGGCTAAAAACACCAGTAAAAGGCGCGCGCGCGAAATTTCGCACAACCCTAAAAATTTTTATTCGAGTCCATTTTTTCATCCCAATCATCTCACCACGCATCAATAGGCACGAAAGCGTCAAAAATTTGGCATCTTTTTACAGCGTAAAAAATTTCGAGTTTTTTGACCCTCTTGGCTGAAAACACCAGTAAAAGGCGCGCACGCGAAATTTCGCACACCCTAAAAATTTTCATCCGAGTCTATTTTCTTATCCCAATCATCTCACCACGCATCAACATGCACGAAAGCGTCGAAAATTTGGCATCTTTTGACAACGCAAAAAATTTTGCGTTTTTTGACCTTCTTGGCTGAAAACACCAGTAAAAGGCGCGCGCCCAAAATTTTGCACACTCGAAAAATTTACATCTGAGTCCATTTTTTTGTCCCAATCATCTCACCATGCATCAACAGGCATGAAAGCGTCGAAAATTTGGCATCTTTTGATAGCGTAAAAAATTTCGCATTTTTTGACCTTCTTGGCTGAAAACACCAGTAAAAGGCGTGCGCGCGAAATTTTGCACCCCCGAAAAATTTCGTTCCGAGTCCATTTTTTCGCCCCAATCATCTCACCATGCATCAATAGGCACGAAAGCGTCGAAAATTTGGCATCTTTTGACAGTGCAAAAAATTTCGCATTTTTTGACCATCTTGGCTGAAAACACCAGTAAAAGGCGCGCGCGCGAAATTTCGCACACCCTAAAAATTTTCATCCGAGTCCATTTTTTCATCCCAATCATCTCACCACGCATCAACTGGCACAAAAGCGTCGAAAATTTGGCATATTTTGACAGCGTAAAAAATTTCGCATTTTTTGACCTTCTTGGCTGAAAACACCAGTAAAAGGCGCGCGCGCGAAATTTCGCACCACCGAAAAATTTCGTTCCGAGTCCATTTTTTCGTCCCAATCATCTCACCACGCATCAACAGGAAAGAAAGCGTAAAAAATTTGGCATCTTTTGACAGCGTAAAAAATTTCGCATTTTTTGACCTTCTTGGCTGAAAACACCAGTAAAAGGCGCGCTCGCGAATTTCGCACACCCTAAAAATTTTCATCCGAGTCCATTTTTTCATCCCAATCATCTCACCACGCATCAACAGGCACGAAAGCGTCAAAAATTTGGCATCTTTTGCCAGCGTAATAAATTTCGCGTTTTTTGACCTTCTTGGCAGAAAACACCAGTAAAAGTCGCGCGCGCGAAATTTCGCACACCCTAAAAATTTTCATCCGAGTCCATTTTTTCATCCCAATCATCTCACCACGCATCAACAGGCACGAAAGCGTCGAAAATTTGGCATCTTTTGACAGCGTAATAAATTTCGCATTTTTTGACCTTCTTGGCTGAAAACACCAGTAAAAGGCGCGCGCGCGAAAGTTCGCACCCCCGAAAAATTTCGTTCCAAGTCCATTTTTTCGTCCCAGTCATCTCACCATGCATCAACAGGCACGAAAGCGTCGAAAATTTGGCATCTCTTGACAGCGCAAAAGATTTCGCATTATTTGACCTTCTTGGCTGAAAACACCAGTAAAAGGCGAGCGCACGAAATTTCGCACACCCTAAAAATTTTCATCCGTGTTCATTTTTTCATCCCAATCATCTCACCACGCATCAACAGGCACGACAGCGTCAAAAATTTGGCATATTTTGACAGCGTAAAAAATTTCGCATTTTTTGACCTTCTTGGCTGAAAAACACAAGTAAAAGGCGCGCGCGCGAAATTTCGCACACCCTAAAAATTTTCATCCGAGTCCATTTTTTAATTCCAATCATCTCACCACGCATCAACAGGCACGAAAGCGTAAAAAATTTGGCATCGTTTGACAACGTAAAAAATTTCGCGTTTTTTGACCTTCTTGGCTGAAAACACCAGTAAATGGCGCGAGCACGAAATTTCTCACACCCTAAAAATTTTCATCCGAGTCCATTTTTTCATCCCAATCATCTCACCACACATCAACAGGCAAGAAAGCGTCAAAAATTTGGCATCTTTTGACAGCGTAAAAAATTTCGCATTTGTTGACCTTCTTGCCTGAAAACACCAGTAAAAGGCGCGCGCGCGAAATTTCGCACCCTAAAAATTTTCATCCGAGTCCATTTTTTCATCCCAATCATCTCACCATGCATCAACAGGCACGAAAGCGTCAAAACTTTGGCATCTTTTGACAGTGTAATAAATTTCGCGTTTTTTGACCTTCTTGGCTGAAAACACCAGTAACAGGCGCGCGCGCGAAATTTCGCACACCCTAAAAATTTTCATCCGAGTCCATTTTTTCATCCCAATCATCTCACCACGCATCAACAGGCACGAAAGTGTCGAAAATTTGGCATCTTTTGATAGCGTAAAAAATTTCACGTTTTTTTACCTTCTTGGCTGAAAACACCAGTAAAAAGGCGCGTGCGAGAAATTTCGCACCACCGGAAAATATCGTTCCGAGTCCATTTTTTCGTCCCATTCATCTCACCATGCATCAACAGGCACGAAAGCGTAAAAAATTTGGCATCTTTTGACAGCGTAAAAAATTTCGCATTTTTTGACCATCTTGGCTGAAAACACCAGTAAAAGGCGCTTGCGCGAAATTTCGCACACCCTAAAAATTTTCATCCGAGTCCATTTTTTCATCCCAATCATCTCACCACGCATCAACATGCACAAAAGCATCGAATATTTGGCATATTTTGACAGCGTAAAAAATTTCGCATTTTTTGACCTTCTTAGTTGAAAACACCAGTAAAAGGCACGCGCGCGAAATTTCGCACCCCTGGAAAATTTCGTTCCGAGTCCATTTTTTCGTCCCAATCATCTCACCATGCATCAACAAGCACGAAAGCGTCGAACATTTGGCATCTTTTGACAGCGCAAAATTTTTTGCGTTTTTTGACCTTCTTGGCTGAAAACACCAGTAAAAGGCGCGCGCGCGAAATTTCTCACACACGAAAAATTTTCATCCGAGTCCATTTTTTCGTCCCAATCATCTCACCATGCATCAATAGGCACGAAAGCGTAAAAAATTTGGCATCTTTTGACAGCGTAAAAAATTTCACGTTTTTTGACCTTCTTGGCTGAAAACACTAGTAAATGGCGCGAGCACAAAATTTCGTACACCCTAAAAATTTTTTCATCCCAATCATCTCACCACGCATCAACAGGCAAGAAAGCGTCAAAAATTTGGCATCTTTTGACAGTGTAAAAATTTCGCGTTTTTTGACCTTCTTGGCTGAAAACACCAGCAAAAGGCGCGCGCGCGCACACCCTAAAAATTTTCATCCGAGTCCATTTTTTCGTCCCAGTCATCTCACCATGCATCAACAGGCACGAAAGCGTTGAAAATTTGGCATCTTTTGACAACGCAAAAAATTTTGCGCTTTTTGACCTTCTTGGCTGAAAACACCTGTAAAAGGCGCGCGCACACTCGAAAAATTTTCATCCGAGTCCATTTTTTTGTCCCAATCATCTCACCACGCATCTACAGGCACGACAGCGTCGAAAATTTTTCATATTTTGACAGCGTAAAAAATTTCGCATTTTTTGACCTTCTTGGCTGAAAACACCAGTAAAAGGCGCGCACACGAAATTTCGCACACCCTAAAAATTTTCATCCGAGTCCATTTTTTCATCCCAATCATCTCACCACGCATCAACAGGCACGAAAGCGTAAAAAATTTGGCATCGTTTGACAGGGTAAATTTTTTTGCGTTTTTTGACCTTCTTGGCTGAAAACACCAGTAAAAGGCGGGCGCGCGAAATTTCGCACCACCAAAAAATTTCGTTCCGAGTCCATTTATTCGTCCCAATCATCTCACCATGCATCAACAGGTACGAAAGCATCAAAAATTTGGCATCTTTTGACAGCGTAAAAAATTTCACATTTTTTGACCATCTTGGCTGAAAACACCAGTAAAAGGCGCGCGCGCGAAATTTCGGACACCCTAAAAATTTTCATCCGAGTCCATTTTTTCATCCCAATCATCTCACCATGCATCAACAGGCACAAAAGCGTCGAAAATTTGGCATATTTTGACAGCGTAAAAAATTTCGCATTTTTTGACCTTCTTGGCTGAAAACACTAGTAAAAGGCGCGCGCGCGAAATTTCGCGCCCCCGGATAATTTCTTTCCGAGTCCATTTTTTCGTCCCAATCATCTCACCATGCATCAAGAAGCACGAAAGCGTCGAACATTTGGCATCTTTTGACAGCGCAAAAAATTTTGCGTTTTTTGACCTTCTTGGCTGAAAACACCAGTAAAAGGCGCGCGCGCGAAATTTCTCACACCCTAAAAATTTTCATCCGAGTCCATTTTTTCGTCCCAATCATCTCACCACGCATCAACAGGCACAAAAGCGTCAAAAATTTGGTATATTTTGACAGCGTAAAAAATTTCGCATTTTTTGACCTTCTTGGCTGAAAACACCAGTAAAAGGCGCGCGCGCAAAATTTCGCACCCCCGGAAAATTTCGTTCCGAGTCCATTTTTTCATCCCAATCATCTCACCATGCATCAACAAGAACGAAAGCGTCGAACATTTGGCATCTTTTGACAGCGCAAAAAATATTGCGTTTTTTGACCTTCTTGGCTGAAAACACCAGTAAAAGGCGCGTGCGCGAAATTTTGCACCCCCAGAAAAATTTGTCCCGAGTCCATTTTTTCGTCCCAATCATCTCACCATGCATCAACAGCACGAAAGAGTCGAAAATTTGGCATCTTTTGACAGCGCAAAAGATTTCGCATTTTTTGACCTTCTTGGCTGAAAACACCAGTAAAAGGCGAGCGCACGAAATTTCGCACACCCTAAAAATTTTCATCCGAGTTCATTTTTTCATCCCAATCATCTCACCACGCATCAACAGGCACGAAAGCGTAAAAAATTTGGCATCGTTTGACAGGGTAAAAATTTTTGCGTTTTTTGACCTTCTTGGCTGAAAACACCAGTAAAAGGCGGGCGCGCGAAATTTCGCACCACCAAAAAATTTCGTTCCGAGTCCATTTATTCGTCCCAATCATCTCACCATGCATCAACAGGCACGAAAGCATAAAAAATTTGGCATCTTTTGACAGCGTAAAAAATTTCGCATTTTTTGACCATCTTGGCTGAAAACACCAGTAAAAGGCGCGCGCAGCGAAATTTCGCACACCCTAAAAATTTTCATCCGAGTCCATTTTTTCATCCCAATCATCTCACCATGCATCAACAGGCACAAAAGCGTCGAAAATTTGGCATATTTTGACAGCGTAAAAAATTTCGCATTTTTTGACTTTCTTGGCTGAAAACACTAGTAAAAGGTGCGCGCGCGAAATTTCGCACCCCCGGATAATTTCGTTCCGAGTCCATTTTTTTCGTCCCAATCATCTCACCATGCATCAAGAAGCATGAAAGCGTCGAACATTTGGCATCTTTTGACAGCGCAAAAAATTTTGCGTTTTTTGACCTTCTTGGCTGAAAACACCAGTAAAAGGCGCGCGCGCGAAATTTCTCACACCCTAAAAATTTTCATCCGAGTCCATTTTTTCGTCCCAATCATCTCACCATGCATCAATAGGCACGAAAGCGTAAAAAATTTGGCATCTTTTGACAGCGTAAAAAATTTCGCGTTTTTTGACCTTCTTGGCTGAAAACACCAGTAAAAGGCGCGCGCGCGCACACCCTAAAAATTTTCATCCGAGTCCATTTTTTCATCCCAATCATCTCACCACGCATCAACAGTCACGAAAGCGTCAAAAATTTGGCATCTTTTGACAGCGTAATAAATTTTGTGTTTTTTGACCTTCTTGGCTGAAAACACCAGTAAAAGGCGTGCGCGCGAAATTTCGCACACCCCAAAAATTTTCATCCGAGTCCATTTTTTCATCCCAATCATCTCACCACGCATCAACAGGCACGAAAGCATCGAAAATTTGGCATCTTTTGATAGCGTAAAAAATTTCGCATTTTTTGACCATCTTGGCTGAAAACACCAGTAAAAGGCGCGCGCCCGAAATTTCGCACCCCCGGAAAAATTCGTTCCGAGTCCATTTTTTCGTCCCAATCATCTCACCATGCATCAACAGCATGAAAGAGTCGAAAATTTGGCATCTTTTGACAGCGCAAAAGATTTCACATTTTTTGACCTTCTTGGCTGAAAACACCAGTAAAAGGCGAGCGCACGAAATTTCGCACACCCTAAAAATTTTCATCCGAGTTCATTTTTTCATCCCAATCATCTCACCACACATCAACAGGCACGACAGCGTCGAAAATTTGGCATATTTTGACAGCGTAAAAAATTTCGCATTTTTTGACCTTCTTGGCTGAACCACCAGTAAAAGGCGCGCGCGCGAAATTTCGCACACCCTAAAAATTTTCATCCGAGTCCATTTTTTCATCCCAATCATCTCACCACGCATCAACAGGCACGAAAGCATCGAAAATTTGGCATCTTTTGATAGCCTAAAAAATTTCGCATTTTTTGACCATCTTGGCTGAAAACACCAGTAAAAGGCGCGCGCCCGAAATTTCGCACCCCCGGATAATTTCGTTCCGAGTCCATTTTTTCGTCCCAATCATCTCACCATGCATCAAGAAGCATGAAAGCGTCGAACATTTGGCATCTTTTGACAGCGCAAAAAATTTTGCGTTTTTTGACCTTCTTGGCTGAAAACACCAGTAAAAGGCGCGCGCGCGAAATTTCTCACACCCTAAAAATTTTCATCCGAGTCCATTTTTTCGTCCCAATCATCTCACCATGCATCAATAGGCACGAAAGCGTAAAAAATTTGGCATCTTTTAACAGCGTAAAAAATTTCGCGTTTTTTGACCTTCTTGGCTGAAAACACCAGTAAAAGGCGCGCGCGCGCACACCCTAAAAATTTTCATCCGAGTCCATTTTTTCATCCCAATCATCTCACCACGCATCAACAGTCACGAAAGCGTCAAAAATTTGGCATCTTTTAACAGCGTAATAAATTTCGCGTTTTTTGACCTTCTTGGCTGAAAACACCAGTAAAAGGCGTGCGCGCGAAATTTCGCACACGCTAAAAATTTTCATCCGAGTCCATTTTTTCATCCCAATCATCTCACCACGCATCAACAGGCACGAAAGCATCGAAAATTTGGCATCTTTTGATAGCGTAAAAAATTTCGCATTTTTTGACCATCTTGGCTGAAAACAAACTCCGCCTATATTTTATAGCCGGTCCCAAGCCCGGATAAAGGAGGAGGGTTGTGTTAGGCCCCGACAGCCAGCATAAAATCATGTCGAATCTTATGAACATGGATCAACGAATATATTGTGTTAATGCTAGGTCGTTACCCGTAAGTAACGCGCTGTACAGCTCGGGTACAGTGATAAGAGAGCAAGAGCCGCTGCATCCTCGCCTGAATGCAGTGTTAAATGAGCAAGGGCTACCGCACTCTAATGGACGGAGGCGGTTAAAGAAGCTAGTTCATGAGACTAAGGTTAGATTAGGTTCTTGGAATATTGGGACGTTGAATGGGAAGCGCCTCGAGGTGGCACAAGTAATGGACCAGCGTAAGATTAGTATCTTATGCTTGCAAGAAACTAGATGGGTAGGAGAGGGAAGTAAAGAGATTAGGTTAAATGGTTCCAAACTTTGGTACACAGGTAAGGTAAATGGAAGGAATGGTGTTGGTATTATCGCGGATGCAGAATGGAGGAAGAATGTTGTGGAAGTTAAAAGGATTGAGGATCGAATCATATCCGTGAAAGTAATTGTTGGAAAGGAGACCATGAACATTATTAGTGCATATGCACCCCAAGTAGGAGCAGAATCACATCTCAAGGAGAAGTTTTGGGCAGATATGGAGGGTTTGATTGAAAGTATACCAACAACCGAGAAAGTTTATATTGGGGGAGACCTTAATGGACATGTTGTTAAAGAGGCAGGACCACATGCAAGGGTTCATGGTGGTTTTGGTTTTGGGGAGTTGAATGAGGAAGGACAAACTATTATTGATTTTTCTTTAGCATACGACCTTAAGATTATCAACACTTGTTTTAGGAAGAGAGATGAACATTTAATCACATACAAAAGTGGAACTCATAGGTCTCAAATCGATTTTTTCTTGACAAGAAATACTGATAAAAGACGCTGTACTAATTGCAAAGTAATTCCTGGGCATGGGGTGACTACACAACATAGATTGTTAGTTCTTGATATGCAAATGAAATGTATAAAACCAAAATCTCGAACAATTTTTGATCGAAAGATCAAGTGGTGGCAGTTAAAGGGGGAGAAGCGAGAGACTTTTAGAAGTAAGTTATTAGAGGAAAGTGTGTGGGAGTTAGAAGGAGATGCTAGTATCATGTGGGAGAATGTGGCAAAAAAGGTTGAAATGGTTGCTAAAGCCATTTTAGGAGAATCAAAAGGTTTTGGACCACGAGATAAGGAGACTTGGTGGTGGAATGAGGAGGTCCAAGAAAAGGTGCGTAATAAGAAGAATTGTTTCAAGGCGATACACTTGGACAATAATTCTGACAATTGGGAAAAGTATCGTTTGGCGAAAAGGGAGGCTAAGAAGGCAGTTAGTGATGCTCGTGCTAAAGCATATGAGGGATTTTATAAGGAGTTAGGGACAAAGGCTGGTGAACAAAGGATTTACAAGATTGCAAGGAATAAAGAGGAGTCGAGAGATTTGGATTAAGTAAGATGCATAAAAAATGAAGTTGGCAAGGTTTTAGTTACTGAAGGAGATATTAAGAACAGATGGGAAGAGTATTTCTATAAGCTATTTAATGATGGATGTGAAGGTTCCCGTTATGATTTGGAGGACTTGACAATTAGCGAATGTGAGCTTAATAGGTCATTTTATCGTAGAATTAGAGTCTCGGAGGTTAGCGAAGCTCTTAAGAAAATGGAGAATGGTAAAGCCGTTGGACCGGATGGTATGCCGATTGAAGTTTGGAAATGTTTAGGAGAAAAAGGTGTGTTGTGGTTATGTAAACTATTTAATGAGATTTTACGATCGAAAAAGATGCCTGATGATTGGAGATTAAGTACATTAGTTCCTATTTACAAAAATAAAGGGGATATTCAGAATTGTGCAAATTATAGAGGGATTAAACTTATGAGTCACACAATGAAATTATGGGAAAAAGTGATTGAGCATAGATTGAGAATGGAGACTAGTATTTCTGAGAAACAATTTGGGTTCATGCCAGGAAGATCCACTACAGAGGCGATTTATTTACTAAGGGGGATGATGGAGAAGTATCGAAGTAGGAGAAGAGACTTACATATGGCTTTCATTGACTTAGAGAAGGCGTATGATCGGGTACCAAGGGATGTACTTTGGAAAGCCTTGCAAAAGAAGAGGGTGAGTGTTGCCTACATTAAGGTAATACAAGATATGTACGATGGGGCATTGACTAGGGTTAGGACACCCGGAGGTGAGACAAATGAATTTCCTATAAGAATTGGCCTACATCAAGGATCAGCTTTAAGCCCATATCTATTTAACTTAGTTATTGATGCTATAACCGAGAGTATCACAGAGGAGGTACCTAAGTGCATGTTATTTGCGGATGATATAGTACTTTTAGCGGATTCAAGATAAGAGATTAATACAAAATTGGAAATATGGAGAAATACGTTGGAGTCAAAGGGTTTTCGTTTAAGTAGGAATAAAACAGAATATATGCATAGCAATTTCACAAATAAACAACTTAGAGACGATTTGAAAGTTAGGCTAGGGGAGGATATAATTCCTCAAGGGACAAAGTTTAAATATTTAGGATCAATTGTAAGACAAGATGGTGAGATTGATGACGATGTTAATCATAGAATTCAAGCTGGTTGGTGTAAGTGGAGGAAAGCCACTGGAGTTCTTTGTGATAGAAAAGTACCCAATAAAGTTAAAGGAAAATTCTATCGTACTGCTATAAGACCAGCAGTGTTATATGGTAGTGAATGTTGGGCTATGAAGGGACAACATGAACGTAAAGTGGGGGTAGCCGAAATGAGGATGTTGAGATGGATGTGTGGTCATACAAGATTAGATAAGATTAGGAATGACCATATACGTGAACGAGTCGGAGTGGCTCCTATTAGTGAGAAAATGGTAGAGAATCGTTTGAGATTGTTTGGTCATGTTCAGAGAAGACCATTAGATGCGCCAGTAAGAAGAGTAGATCAAATAATCTGGAGTCCGATTAAAAGAGGGAGAGGGAGGCCAAGGCGGACACTTGGCGAACTAATAGAGCAGGATCTGTTGGTGAATAATATACCGAAAGGTTTGGTTACTAATAGAACGGAATGGCGTCGTATGATCCATGTTGCCGACCCCACCTAGTGGGATAAGGCTTTGTTGTTGTTGTTGTCTTGGCTGAAAACACCAGTAAAAGGCGCGCGCCCGAAATTTCGCACCCCCGGAAAAATTCGTTCCGAGTCCATTTTTTCGTCCCAATCATCTCACCATGCATCAACAGCATGAAAGAGTCGAAAATTTGGCATCTTTTGACAGCGCAAATGATTTCACATTTTTTGACCTTCTTGGCTGAAAACACCAGTAAAAGGCGAGCGCACGAAATTTCGCACACCCTAAAAATTTTCATCCGAGTTCATTTTTTCATCCCAATCATCTCACCACACATCAACAGGCACGACAGCGTCGAAAATTTGGCATATTTTGACAGCGTAAAAAATTTCGCATTTTTTGACCTTCTTGGCTGAACCACCAGTAAAAGGCGCGCGCGCGAAATTTCGCACACCCTAAAAATTTTCATCCGAGTCCATTTTTTCATTCCAATCATCTCACCACGCATCAACAGGCACGAAAGCGTAAAAAATTTGGCATCGTTTGACAGCGTAAAAAATTTTGCGTTTTTTGACCTTCTTGGCTGAAAACACCAGTAAAAGGCGCGCGCGCGAAATTTCGCACCACCGAAAAATTTTGTTCCGAGTCCATTTTTTCGTCCCAATCATCTCACCATGCATCAACAGGCACGAAAGCGTCGAAAATTTGGCATCTTTTGACAACGTAAAAAATTTCGCATTTTTTGACCATCTTGGCTTAAAACACCAGTAAAAGGCGCGCGCGCGAAATTTCGCACACCCTAAAAATTTTCATCCGAGTCCATTTTTTCATCCCAATCATCTCACCACGCATCAAGAGGCACAAAAGCGTCGAAAATTTGGCATATTTTGACAGCGTAAAAAATTTCGCATTTTTTGACCTTCTTGGCTGAAAACACCAGTAAAAGGCGCGCGCGCGAAATTTCGCACCCCCGGAAAATTTCGTTCCGAGTCCATTTTTTCGTCCCAATCATCTCACCATGCATCAACAAGCACGAAAGCGTCGAACATTTGGCATCTTTTGACGGCGCAAAAAGTCTCGCGTTTTTTGACCTTCATGGCAGAAAACACCAGAAAAAGGCGCGCCCGTGAAATTTCGCACCCCCGGAAAATTTTCATCCGAGTCCATTTTTTCGTCCCAATCATCTCACCATGCATCAATAGGCACGAAAGCGTAAAAAATTTGGCATCTTTTGAAAGCGTAAAAAATTTCGCGTTTTTTGACCTTCTTGGCTGAAAACACCAGTAAATGGCGCGAGCACGAAATTTCGTACACCCTAAAAATTTTCATCCGAGTCCATTTTTTCATCCCAATCATCTCACCACGCATCAACAGGCAAGAAAGCGTAAAAAATTTGGCATCTTTTGACAGTGTAAAAAACTTCGCATTTTTTGACCTTCTTGGCTGAAAACACCAGTAAAAGGCGCGCGCGCGAAATTTCGCACACCCTAAAAATTTTCATCCGAGTCCATTTTTTCATCCCAATCATCTCAACACGCATCAACAGGCACGAAAGCGTCAAAAATTTGGCATCTTTTGACAGCGTAATAAATTTCGCGTTTTTTGACCTTCTTGGCTGAAAACACCAGTAAAAGGCGCGTGCGCGAAATTTTGCACACCCTAAAAATTTTCATCCGAGTCCATTTTTTCATCCCAATCATCTCACCACGCATCAATAGGCACGAAAGCGTCGAAAATTTGGCATCTTTTGACAGCGTAATAAATTTCGCATTTTTTGACCTTCTTGGCTGAAAACACCAGTAAAAGGCGCGCGCGCGAAATTTCGCACCCCCAAAAAATTTCGTTCCGAGTCCATTTTTTCATCCCAATCATCTCACCATGCATCAACAAGCACGAAAGCGTCGAACATTTGGCATCTTTTAACAGCGCAAAAAATTTTGCGTTTTTTGACCTTCTTGGCTGAAAACACCAGTAAAAGGCGCGCGGGCGAAATTTCTCACACCACAAAAATTTTCATCCGAGTCCATTTTTTCGTCCCAATCATCTCACCATGCATCAATAGGCACGAAAGCGTAAAAAATTTGGCATCTTTTGACAGCGTAAAAAATTTCACGTTTTTTGACCTTCTTGTCTGAAAACACCAGTAAATGGCGCGAGCACAAAATTTCGTACACCCTAAAAATTTTCATCCGAGTCCATTTTTTCATCCCAATCATCTCACCACGCATCAACAGGCAAGAAAGCGTAAAAAATTTGGCATCTTTTGACAGTGTAAAAATTTCGCGTTTTTTGACCTTCTTGGCTGAAAACACCAGCAAAAGGCGCGCGCGCACACACCCTAAAAATTTTCATCCGAGTCCATTTTTTCGTCCCAGTCATCTCACCATGCATCAACAGGCATGAAAGCGTCGAAAATTTGGCATCTTTTGACAACGCAAAAAATTTTGCATTTTTTGACCTTCTTGGCTGAAAACACCTGTAAAAGGCGCGCGCCCGTAATTTGGCACACTCGAAAAATTTTCATCCGAGTCCATTTTTTTGTCCCAATCATCTCACCACGCATCAACTGGCACGAAAGCGTAAAAAATTTGGCATCTTTTGATAGCGTAAAAAATTTCGCATTTTTTGACCTTCTTGGCTGAAAACACCAGTAAAAGGCGTGCGCGCGAAATTTCGCACCACCGGAAAATTTCGTTCCGAGTCCATTTTTTCGTCCCATTCATCTCACCATGCATCAACAGGCACGAAAGCGTCGAAAATTTGGCATCTTTTGACAACGCAAAAAATTTCACATTTTTTGATCTTCTTGGCTGAAAACACCAGTAAAAGGCGAGCGCCCGAAATTTCGCACCTCCGGAAAAATTCGTTCCGAGTCCATTTTTCGTCCCAATCATCTCACCATGCATCAACAACACGAAAGAGTCGAAAATTTGGCATCTTTTGACAGCGCAAAAGATTTTGCATTTTTTGACCTTCTTGGCTGAAAACACCAATAAAAGGCGAGCGCACGAAATTTCGCACACCCTAAAAATTTTAATCCGAGTTCATTTTTTCATCCCAATCATCTCACCACGCATCAACAGGCACGACAGCGTCGAAAATTTGGCATATTTTGACAGCGTAAAAAATTTCGCATTTTTTTACCTTCTTGGCTGAAAACACCAGTAAAAGGCGCGCGCGCGAAATTTCGCACCCCCGAAAAATTTCGTTCCGAGTCCATTTTTTCGTCCCAATCATCTCACCATGCATCAACAAGCACGAAAGCGTCGAACATTTGGCATCTTTTGACAGCGCAAAAAATTTTGCATTTTTTGACCTTCTTGGCTGAAAACACCAGTAAAAGGCGCGCGCGCGAAATTTCTCACACCCCAAAAATTTTCATCCGAGTCCATTTTCTCGTCCCAATCATCTCACCATGCATCAATAGGCACGAAAGCGTAAAAAATTTGGCATCTTTTGACAGCATAAAAAATTTCGCATTTTTTGACCTTCTTGGCTGAAAACACCAGTAAAAGGCGCGCGCGCGAAATTTCGTACACTCTAAAAATTTTCATCCGAGTCCATTTTTTCATCCCAATCATCTCACCACGCATCAACAGGCAAGAAAGCGTAAAAAATTTGGCATCTTTTGACAGCGTAATAAATTTCGCATTTTTTGACTTTCTTGGCTTAAAACACCAGTACAAGGCGCGCGCGCGAAATTTCGCACCACCGGAAAATATCGTTCCGAGTCTATTTTTTCGTCCCATTCATCTCACCATGCATCAACAGGCACGAAAGCGTCGAAAATTTGGCGTCTTTTGACAACGCAAAAAATTTCGCATTTTTTGACCTTCTTGGCTGAAAACACCAGTAAAAGGCGCGCGCGCGAAATTTCGCACACCCTAAAAATTTTCATCCGAGTCCATTTTTTCATCCCAATCATCTCACCACGCATCAAGAGGCACAAAAGCGTCAAAAATTTGGCATATTTTGACAGCGTAAAAAATTTCGCATTTTTTTACCTTCTTGGCTGAAAACACCAGTAAAAGGCGCGCGCGCGAAATTTCGCACCCCCGGAACATTTCGTTCTGATGCATGGTGAGATGATTGGAATGAAAAAATGGACTCGGATGAAAATTTTTCGGGTGTGCGAAATTTCGGGCGTGCGCCTTTTACTGGTGTTTTCAGCCAAGAAGGTCAAAAAACGCGAAATTTTTTACGCTATCAAAAGATGCCAAATTTTCGACGCTTTCGTGCCTGTTGATGCGTGGTGAGATGATTGGGATGAAAAAATGGACTCGGATGAAAATTTTTAGGGTGTGCGAAATTTCGTGCGCTCGCCTTTTATTGGTGTTTTCAGCCAAGAAGGTCAAAAAATGCGAAATCTTTTGCGCTGTCAAAAGATGCCAAATTTTCGACGCTTTCGTGCCTGTTGATGCATGGTGAGATGATTGGGACGAAAAAATGGACTCGGAACGAAATTTTTCGGGGGTGCGAACTGTCGCGCGCGCGCCTTTTACTGGTGTTTTCAGCCAAGAAGGTTAAAAAATGCAAAATTTTTTTCGCTGTCAAAAGATGCCAAATTTTCGACGCTTTCGTGCCTGTTGATGCATGGTGAGATGATTGGGATGAAAAAATGGACTCGGATGAAAATTTTTCGGGTGTGCGAAATTTCGGGCGTGCGCCTTTTACTGGTGTTTTCAGCCAAGAAGGTCAAAAAACGCGAAATTTTTTACGCTATCAAAAGATGCCAAATTTTCGACGCTTTCGTGCCTGTTGATGCGTGGTGAGATGATTGGGATGAAAAAATGGACTCGGATGAAAATTTTTAGGGTGTGCGAAATTTCGTGCGCTCGCCTTTTATTGGTGTTTTCAGCCAAGAAGGTCAAAAAATGCGAAATCTTTTGCACTGTCAAAAGATGCCAAATTTTCGACGCTTTCGTGCCTGTTGATGCATGGTGAGATGATTGGGACGAAAAAATGGACTCGGAACGAAATTTTTCGGGGGTGCGAACTGTCGCGCGCGCGCCTTTTACTGGTGTTTTCAGCCAAGAAGGTTAAAAAATGGAAAATTTTTTTCGCTGTCAAAAGATGCCAAATTTTCGACGCTTTCGTGCCTGTTGATGCATGGTGAGATGATTGGGATGAAAAAATGGACTCGGATGAAAATTTTTCGGGTGTGCGAAATTTCGGGCGCGCGCCTTTTACTGGTGTTTTCAGCCAAGAAGGTCAAAAAACGCGAAATTTTTTACGCTATCAAAAGATGCAAAATTTTCGACGCTTTCGTGCCTGTTGATGCGTGGTGAGATGATTGGGATGAAAAAATGGACTCGGATGAAAATTTTTAGGGTGTGCGAAATTTCGTGCGCTCGCCTTTTATTGGTGTTTTCAGCCAAGAAGGTCAAAAAATGCGAAATCTTTTGCGTTGTCAAAAGATGCCAAATTTTCGACGCTTTCGTGCCTGTTGATGCATGCTGAGATGATTGGGATGAAAAAATGGACTCGGAACGAAATTTTTCGGGGGTGCGAACTTTCGCGCGCGCGCGCCTTTTACTGGTGTTTTCAGCCAAGAAGGTTAAAAAATGCAAAAAATTTTTCGCTGTCAAAAGATGCCAAATTTTCGACGCTTTCATGCCTGTTGATGCATGGTGAGATGATTGGGATGAAAAAATGGACTCGGATGAAAATTTTTTGGGTGTGCGAAATTTCGCTGCGCGCGCCTTTTACTGGTGTTTTCAGCCAAGAAGGTCAAAAAATGCGAAATTTTTTGCGTTGTCAAAGGATGCCAAATTTTCGACGCTTTCGTGCCTGTTGATGCATGGTGAGATGATTGGGACGAAAAAATGGACTCGGAACCAAATTTTTCGGGGGTGCGAAATTTCGCGCGCGCGCCTTTTACTAGTGTTTTCAGCCAAGAAGGTCAAATAATGCAAAAATTTTTGCGTTGTCAAAAGATGCCAAATTTTCGACGCTTTCGTGCCTGTTGATGCATGGTGAGATGATTGGGACGAAAAAATGGACTCGGATGAAAATTTTTCGGGTGTGCGAAATTTCGCGCGCGCGCCTTTTACTGGTGTTTTCAGCCAAGAAGGTCAAAAAACACGAAATTTTTTGCGCTGTCAAAAGATGCCAAATTTTCGACGCTTTCATGCCTGTTGATGCATGGTGAGATGATTGGGACGAAAAAATGGACTTGGAACCAAATTTTTCGGGGGTGCGAAATTTCGAGCGCGCGCCTTTTACTTGTGTTTTCAGCCAAGAAGGTCAAAAAATACAAAATTTTACGCTGTCAAAAGATGCCAATTTTTTTATGCTTTCGTGCCTGTTGATGCATGGTGAGATGATTGGGACGAAAAAATGGACTCGGAACGAAATTTTCCGGTGGTGCGAAATTTCGTACGCGCGCCTTTTACTGGTGTTTTCAGCCAAGAAGGTCAAAAAATGCGAAATTTTTTGACCTGTCAAAATATGCCAAATTTTTGACGCTTTCGTGCCTATTGATGCATGGTGAGATGATTGGGATGAAAAAATGGACTCGGATGAAAATTTTTCGGGCGTGCGAAATTTTGCGCGCGCGCCTTTTACTGGTGTTTTCAGCCAAGAAGGTCAAAAAACGCGAAATTTATTACGCTGTCAAAAGATGCCAAATTTTCGATGCTTTCGTGCCTGTTGATGCATGGTGAGATGATTGGGACGAAAAAATGGACTCGGAACGAAATTTTCCGGAGGTGCGAAATTTCGCGCGCCCACCTTTTATTGGTGTTTTCAGCCAAGAAGGTCAAAAAACGCAAAATTTTTTACAGTGTCAAAAGATGCCAAATTTTCGACGCTTTCGTGCCTATTGATGCATGGTGAGATGATTGGGATGAAAAAATGGACTCGGATGAAAATTTTTTGGGTGTGCGAAATTTCGCGCGCGCGCCTTTTACTGGTGTTTTCAGCCAAGAAGGTCAAAAAATGCGAAATTTTTTGCATTGTCAAAAGATGCCAAATTTTTTATGCTTTCGTGCCTGTTGATGCATGGTGAGATGATTGGGACGAAAAATTGGACTCGGAACGAAATTTTCCGGTGGTGCGAAATTTCGCGCGCGCGCATTTTACTGGTGTTTTCAGCCAAGAAGGTCAAAAAACGCGAAATTTTTTGTGCTGTCAAAAGATGCCAAATTTTTTACGCTTTCGTGCTAGTTGATGCATGGTGAGATGATTGGGACGAAAAAATGGACTAGGAACGAAATTTTCCGAGGGTGCGAAATTTCGCGCACGCGCCTTTTACTGGTGTTTTCAGCCAAGAAGGTCAAAAAACGCAAAAAAATGTACACTGTCGAAAGATGCCAAATTTTCGATGCTTTCGTGCCTGTTGATGCATGGTGAGATGATTGGGACGAAAAAATGGACTCGGATGAAAATTTTTCCGGGTGTGCGAAATTTCGCGCGCGCGCCTTTTACTGGTGTTTTCAGCCAAGAAGGTCAAAAAATACGAAATTTTTTGCGCTGTCAAAAGATGCCAAATTTTTTACGCTTTCATGCCTGTTGATGCATGCTGAGATGATTGGGTCGAAAAAATGGACTCGGAACCAAATTTTCTGGGGGGGGCGAAATTTCGAGCGCGCGCCTTTTGCTAGTGTTTTCAGCCAAGAAGGTCAAAAAATGCAAAAAATTTTACGCTGTCAAAAGATGCCAAATTTTTTATGCTTTCGTGCATGTTGATGCATGCTGAGATGATTGGGAGGAAAAAATGGACTCGGATGAAAATTTTTCGGGTGTGCGAAATTTCGCGCGCGCGCCTTTTACTGGTGTTTTCAGCCAAGAAGGTCAAAAAACGCGAAATTTTTTGCGCTGTCAAAAGATGCCAAATTTTCGACGCTTTCGTGCTTGTTGGTGCATGGTGAGATGATTGGGACGAAAAAATGGACTCGGATGAAAATTTTTCGGGTGTGCGAAATTTCGCGCGCGCGCCTTTTACTGGTGTTTTCAGCCAACAAGGTCAAAATACACGAAATTTTTTGCGTTGTCAAAAGATGCCAAATTTTCGACGCTTTCATGCCTGTTGATGCATGGTGAGATGATTGGGACGAAAAAATGGACTCGGAACCAAATTTTCCGGGGGGGCGAAATTTCGAGCGCGCGCCTTTTACTAGTGTTTTCAGCCAAGAAGGTCAAAAAATGCAATATTTTTTATGCTGTCAAAAGATGCCAAATTTTCGACGCTTTCGTGCCTGTTGATGCATGGTGAGATGATTGGGACGAAAAAATGGACTCGGAACGAAATTTTTCGGTGGTGCGAAATTTCGTACGCGCGCCTTTTACTGGTGTTTTCAGCCAAGAAGGTTAAAAAATGCGAAATTTTTTGCGCTGTCAAAATATGCCAAATTTTTGACGCTTTCGTGCCAGTTGATGCATGGTGAGATGACTGGGATGAAAAAATGGACTCGGAACGAAATTTTTCCGGGGTGCGAAATTTCGCGCGCGCTTTTTACTGGTGTTTTCAGCCAAGAAGGTCAAAAAATGCAAAAAATTTTACGCAGTCAAAAGATGCTAAATTTTCGACGTTTTCGTTCCTGTTGATGCATGGTGAGATGATTGGGACGAAAAAATGGACTCGGATGAAAATTTCTCGGGCGTGCGAAATTTCGCGCGCGCGCCTTTTACTAGTGTTTTCAGCCAAGAAGGTCAAAAAACACGAAATTTATTACGCTGTCAAAAGATGCCAAATTTTCGATGCTTTCGTGCCTGTTGATGCATGGTGAGATGATTGGGACGAAAAAATGGACTCGGATGAAAATTTTCCGGGGGTGCGAAATTTCGCGCGCGCGCATTTTATACTGGTGTTTTCAGCCAAGAAGGTCAAAAAATGCGAAATTTTTTGTGCTGTCAAAAGATGCCAAATTTTCGACGCTTTCGTGCCTGTTGATGCATGGTGAGATGATTGGGACGAAAAAATGGACTCGGAACGAAATTTTCCGGAGGTGCGAAATTTCGCGCACGTGCCTTTTACTGGTATTTTCAGCCAAGAAGGTCAAAAAACGCAAAAAATTTTACGATGTCAAAAGATTCCAAATTTTTGACGCTTTCGTGCCTGTTGATGCATGGTGAGATGATTGGGACGAAAAAATGGACTCAGGCGCAAATTTTCCGGGGGTGCGATATTTCGCTGCGCGCGACTTTTACTCGTGTTTTCAGCCAAGAAGGTCAAAAAATACGAAATTTTTTGCGCTGTCAAAAGATGCGAAATTTTCGATGTTTTCATGCCTGTTGATGCATGGTGAGATGATTGGGACGAAAAAATGGATCGGAACCAAATTTTTCGGGGGTGCGAAATTTCGAGCGCGCGCCATTTACTTGTGTTTACAGCCAAGAAGGTCAAAAAATGCAAAATTTTTTACGCTGTCAAAAGATGCCAAATTTTCGACGCTTGCGTGCCTGTTGATGCATGGTGAGATGATTGGGACGAAAAAATGGACGCGGATGAAAATTTTTCGGGTGTGCGAAATATCGCGCGCGCGCCTTTTACTGGTGTTTTCAGCCAATAAGGTAAAAAAATGCGAAATTTTTTGCGTTGTCAAAAGATGCCAAATTTTTTACGCTTTCGTGCCTGTTGATGCATGGTGAGATGATTGGGACGAAAAAATGGACTCCGAACAAAATTTTCCGGTGGTGCGAAATTTTGCGCGCGCGCCTTTCACTATTGTTTTCAGCCAAGAAGGTCAAAAAACGCGAAATTTTTTGCGCTGTCAAAAGATGCCAAATTTTTTACTCTTTCGTGCCTGTTGATGCTTGGTGAGATGATTGGAACGAAAAAATGTACTCGGAACGAAATTTTTCGGGGGTGCAAAATTTCACGCGGCCACCTTTTATTGGTGTTTTCAGCCAAGAAGGTCAAAAAATACGAAATTTTTTGCGCTGTCAAAAGATGCCAAATTTTCGACGCTTTCATGCCTGTTGATGCATGCTGAGATGATTGGGACGAAAAAATGAACTCGGAACAAAATTTTCTGGGGGGCGAAATTTCGACCGCGCGCCTTTTGCTAGTGTTTTCAGCCAAGAAGGTCAAAAAATGCAAAATTTTTTACGCTGTCAAAAGATGCCAAATTTTTTATGCTTTCGTGCATGTTGATGCATGGTGAGATGAATGGGACGAAAAAATGGACTCGGATGAAAATTTTTAGGGTGTGCGAAACTTCGCGCGCGTGCCTTTTACTGGTGTTTTCCGCCAAGAAGGTCAAAAAACGCAAAAAATTTTACGCTGTCAAAAGATGCCAAATTTTTTACGCTTTCGTGCCTGTTGATGCATGGTGAGATGATTGGGACGAAAAAATGGACTCGGAACGAAATTTTCCGGTGGTGCGAAATTTCGTGCGCGCGCCTTTTACTGGTGTTTTCAGCTAAGAATGTCAAAAAATGCGAAATTTTTTGCGCTGTCAAAAGATGCCAAATTTTTTACGCTTTCGTGCCTGTTGATGCATGGTGAGATGATTGGGACGAAAAAATGGACTCGGAACGAAATTTTTCGGGGGTGCGAAATTTCGCGCGCCCACCTTTTACTGGTGTTTTCAGCCAAGAAGGTCAAAAAATGCAAAATTTTTTACGGTGTCAAAAGATGCCAAATTTTCGACGCTTTCGTGCCTGTTGATGCATGGTGAGATGGTTGGGATGAAAAAATGGACTCGTATGAAAATTTTTTGGGTGTGCGAAATTTCGCGCGCGCGCGCCTTTTACTGGTGTTTTCAGCCAAGAAGGTAAAAAAATGTGAAATT
The DNA here is from genome assembly GCA_030549335.1 of Pontederia crassipes. Lineage (NCBI taxonomy): Eukaryota > Viridiplantae > Streptophyta > Magnoliopsida > Commelinales > Pontederiaceae > Pontederia > Pontederia crassipes. The sequence continues at coordinate 7,781,673 of JAUKPH010000020.1, read as the reverse complement.
TTTTGCGTTGTCAAAAGATGCCAAATTTTCGACGCTTTCGTGCCTGTTGATGCATGGTGGGATGATTGGGACGAATAATTAGACTCGGAACGAAATTTTCCGGTGGTGCGAAATTTCGCGCGCGCGCATTTTACTGGTGTTTTCAGCCAAGAAGGTCAAAAAACGCAAAATTTTTTGTGCTGTCAAAAGATGCCAAATTTTTGACGCTTTCGTGCCAGTTGATGCATGGTGAGATGATTGGGACGAAAAAATGGACTAGGAACGAAATTTTCCGAGGGTGCGAAATTTCGCGCACGCGCCTTTTACTGGTGTTTTCAGCCAAGAAGGTCAAAAAACGCAAAAAATTTTACACTGTCGAAAGATGCCAAATTTTCGACGCTTTTGTGCCTGTTGATGCATGGTGAGATGATTGGGACTAAAAAATGGACTCGGATGAAAATTTTTCGGGTGTGCGAAATTTCGCGCGCTCGCTTTTTACTGGTGTTTTCAGCCAAGAAGGTCAAAAAATGCGAAATTTTTTGCGTTGTCAAAAGATGCCAAAATTTCGACGCTTTCGTGCCTGTTGATGCATGGTGAAATGATTGGGACGAAAAAATGGACTCGGAACGAAATTTTTCGACGGTGCGAAATTTCGCGCGGGCGCCTTTTACTGGTGTTTTCAGCCAAGAAGGTCAAAAAATGCAAAAAAATTTACGCAGTCAAAAGATGCTAAATTTTCGACGCTTTCGTTCATGTTGATGCATGGTGAGATGATTGGGATGAAAAAATGGACTCGGATGAAAATTTTTCGGGCGTGCGAAATTTTTCAGCCAACAAGGTCAAAAAATACGAAATTTTTTGCGCTGTCAAAAGATGCCAAATTTTCGACGCTTTCATGCCTGTTAATGCATGGTGAGATGATTGGGACAAAAAAATAGACTCGAAACCAAATTTTCTAGGGGGGCGAAATTTCGAGCGCGTGCCTTTTACTAGTGTTTTCAGCTAAGAAGGTCAAAAAATGCAAAAAATTTTACGCTATCAGAAGATGCCAAATTTTTTATGCTTTCGTGCCTCTTGATGCATGGTGAGATGATTGGGACGAAAAAATGGACTCGGAACGAAATTTTTCGGGGGTGCGAAATTTCGCGCGCGCGCCTTTTACTGGTATTTTCAGCCAAGAAGGTCAAAAAATGCAAAAAAAATTACGATGTCGAAAGATTCCAAATTTTCGACGCTTTCGTGCCTGTTGATGCATGGTGAGATGATTGGGACGAAAAAATGGACTCGGATGAAAATTTTTCGGGTGTGCGAAATTTCGCGCGCGCGCCTTTTACTGGTGTTTTCAGCCAAGAAGGTCAAAAAACGCGAAATTTTTTACGCTGTCAAAAGATGCCAAATTTTCGACGCTTTCGTGCCTGTTGATGCATGGTGAGATGATTGGGACGAAAAAATGGACTCGGATGAAAATTTTTAGGGTGTGCGAAATTTCGCGCGCGCCCCTTTTACTGGTGTTTTCAGCCAATATGGTCAAAAAATGCGAAATTTATTACGCTGTCAAAAGATGCCAAATTTTCGACGCTTTCGTGCCTGTTGATGCATGGTGAGATGATTGGGATGAAAAAATGGACTCGGATGAAAATTTTTCGGGTGTGCGAAATTTCGGGCGTGCGCCTTTCACTGGTGTGCGAAATATTTCGGGTGTGCGAAATTTCGTGCGCTTACTGGTGTTTTTTGCCAAGAAGGTCAAAAAACGTGAAATTTTTTGCGCTGTCAAAAGATGCCAAAATTTTTACTCTTTCGTGCCTGTTGATGCATGGTGAGATGATTGGGACGAAAAAATATACTCGGAACGAAATTTTCCGGGGGTGCGAAATTTCGTGCGCTCGACTTTTACTGGTGTTTTCAGCCAAGAAGGTCACGAAAACGAGAAATTTTTTACGTTGTCAAAATATGCCAAATTTTCGACGCTTTCGTGCCTGTTGATGCGTGGTGAGATGATTGGGATGAAAAAATGGACTCGGATGAAACTTTTTCGGGGGTGCGAAATTTCGCGCGCGCGCCTTTCACTGGTGTTTTCAGCCAAGAAGGTCAAAAAATGCAAAATATTTTGCGCTGTCAAAAGATGCCAAATTTTCGACGCTTTCGTGCCTGTTGATGCATGGTGAGATGATTGGGACGAAAAAATGAACTCGGAACGAAATTTTTCGGGGGTGCGAAATTTCGCGCGCGCGCCTTTTACTGGTGTTTTCATCAAAGAAGGTCAAAAAATGCAAAATTTTTTACGCTGTCAAAAGATGCCAAATTTTCGACGCTTTCGTGCCTGTTGATGCATGGTGAGATGATTGGGATGAAAAAATGGACTCGGATGAAAATTTTTTGGGTGTGCGAAATTTCGCGCGCGCGCCTTTTACTGGTGTTTTCAGCCAAGAAGGTCAAAAATTTTTACACTGTCGAAAGATGCCAAATATTCGACGCTTTCGTGCCTGTTGATGCATGGTGAGATGATTGGGACGAAAAAATGGACTCGGAACGAAATTTTCCGGTGGTGCGAAATTTTGCGCGCGCGCCTTTTACCGGTGGACGAAAAGATGGTCAAAAAACGTGAAATTTTTTAAGCTGTCAAAAGATGCCAAATTTTTTATGCTTTCGTGCCTGTTGATGCGTGGTGAGATGAATGGGATGAAAAAATGGACTCGGATGAAAATTTTTAGGGTGTGCGAAATTTCGCGCGCGCACCTTTTACTGGTGTTTTCAGCCAAGAAGGTCAAAAAATGCGAAATTTTTTACGCTGTCAAAAGATGCCAAATTTTTTACGCTTTCGTGCCTGTTCATGCATGGTGAGATGATTGGGACGAAAAAATGGACTCGGGTGAAATTTTTTCGGGGGTGCGAAATTTCGCGCGCGCGCCTTTTACTGGTGTTTTTAGCCAAGAAGGTCAAAAAACGCGAAATTTTTTACGCTGTCAAAAGATGTCAAATTTTTTACGCTTTCGTGCCTGTTGATGCATGGTGAGATGAATGGGACGAAAAAATGGACTCGGATGAAATTTTTCCGGGGGTGCGAAATTTCGCGCGCGCGCCTTTTACTGGTGTTTTCAGCCAAGAAGGTCAAAAAACACAAAATTTTTTACGCTGTCAAAAGATGCCAAATTTTTTACGCTTTCGTGCCTGTTGATGCATGGTGAGATGATTGGGATGAAAAAATGGACTCGGATGAAAATTTTTCGGGTGTGCGAAATTTCGCGCGCGCCTTTTACTGGTGTTTTCAGCCAAGAAGGTCAAAAAATGCGAATTTTTTTGCGTTGTCAAAAGATGCCAAAATTTCGACGCTTTCGTGCCTGTTGATGCATGGTGAGATGATTGGGACGAAAAAATGGACTCGGAACGAAATTTTTCGGGGGTGCGAAATTTCGCGCGCGCGCCTTTTACTGGTGTTTTCAGCCAAGAAGGTCAAAAAATGCAAAAAAATTTACGCAGTCAAAAGATGCCAAATTTTCGACGCTTTCGTGCCTGTTGATGCATGGTGAGATGATTGGGATGAAAAAATGGACTCGGATGAAAATTTTTCGGGTGTGCGAAATTTCGCGCGCGCGCTTTTTACTGGTGTTTTCAGCCAAGAGGGTCAAAAAATGCGAAATTTTTTGCGTTGTCAAAAGATGCCAAAATTTCGACGCTTTCGTGCCTGTTGATGCATGGTGAGATGATTGGGACGAAAAAATGGACTCGGAACGAAATTTTTCGAGGGTGCGAAATTTCGCGCGGGCGCCTTTTACTGGTGTTTTCGGCCAAGAAGGTCAAAAAATGCAAAAAATTTTACGCAGTCAAAAGATGCTAAATTTTCGACGCTTTCGTTAATGTTGATGCATGGTGAGATGATTGGGATGAAAAAATGGACTCGGATGAAAATTTTTCGGGCGTGCGAAATTTCGCGTGCGCGCCTTTTACTGGTGTTTTCAGCCAAGAAGGTCAAAAAACGCGAAATTTTTTACACTGTCAAAAGATGCCAAATTTTCGACGCTTTCGTGCCTGTTGATGCATGGTGAGATGATTGGGGCGAAAAAATGGAGTCGGATGAAAATTTTTCGGCGGTGCGAAATTTCGCGCGCACGCATTTTACTGGTGTTTTCAGCCAAGAAGGTCAAAAAACGCAAAATTTCTTGTGCTGTCAAAAGATGCCAAATTTTTGACGCTTTCGTGCCAGTTGATGCATGGTGAGATGATTGGGACGAAAAAATGGACTCGGAACGAAATTTTCCGGGGGTGCGAAATTTCGCGCACGCGCCTTTTATTAGTATGTTCAGCCAAGAAGGTCAAAAAACGGAAAAAAATTTACGATGTCGAAAGATTCCAAATTTTCGACGCTTTCGTGCCTGTTGATGCATGGTGAGATGATTGGGACGAAAAAATGGACTCGGATTAAAATTTTTCGGGTGTGCGAAATTTCGCGCGCGCGCCTTTTACTAGTGTTTTCAGCCAAGAAGGTCAAAAAACACGAAATTTTTTGCGCTGTGAAAAGATGCCAAATTTTCGACGCTTTCATGCTTGTTGATGCATGGTGAGATGATTGGGACGAAAAAATGGACTCGGAACCAAATTTTTCGGGGGTGCGAAATTTCGCGCGCGCGCCTTTTACTGGTGTTTTCAGCCAAGAAGGTCAAAAAACGTGAAATTTTTTGCGTTGTCAAAAGATGCTAAATTTTTGACGCTTTCGTGCCTGTTGATGCTTGGTGAGATGATTGGAACGAAAAAATGGACTCAGAACGAAATTTTTCGGGGGTGCGAAATTTCGCGCGCCCACCTTTTACTGGTGTTTTCAGCCAAGAAGGTCAAAAAATGCAAAATTTTTTACGGTGTCAAAAGATGCCAAATTTTCGACGCTTTCGTGCCTGTTGATGCATGGTGAGATGATTGGGATGAAAAAATGGACTCGGATGAAAATTTTTTGGGTGTGCGAAATTTCGCGCGCGCGCCTTTTACTGGTGTTTTCAGCCAAGAAGGTCAAAAAATGCGAAATTTTTTGCGTTTTCAAAAGATGCCAAATTTTCGACGCTTTCGTGCCTGTTGATGCATGGTGGGATGATTGGGACGAATAATTGGACTCGGAACAAAATTTTCCTGTGGTGCGAAATTTCGCACGCGCGCATTTTACTGGTGTTTTCAGCCAAGAAGGTCAAAAAACGCGAAATTTTTTGTGCTGTCAAAAGATGCCAAATTTTTGACGCCTTCGTGCCAGTTGATGCATGGTGAGATGATTGGGACGAAAAAATGGACTAGGAACGAAATTTTCCGAGGGAGCAAAATTTCGCGCACGCGCCTTTTACTGGTGTTTTCAGCCAAGAAGGTCAAAAAACGCAAAAAATTTTACACTGTCGAAAGATGCCAAATTTTCGACGCTTTCGTGCCTGTTGATGCATGGTGAGATGATTGGGACGAAAAAATGGACTCGGATGAAAATTTTTCCGGGTGTGCGAAATTTCGCGCGCGCGCCTTTTACTGGTGTTTTCAGCCAACAAGGTCAAAAAATACGAAATTTTTTGCGCTGTCAAAAGATGCCAAAATTTCGACGCTTTCATGCCTGTTAATGCATGGTGAGATGATTGGGACGAAAAAATGGACTCGGAACCAAATTTTCTGGGGGGGCGAAATTTCGAGCGCGCGCTTTTTACTAGTGTTTTCAGCTAAGAAGGTCAAAAAATGCAAAATTTTTTACACTGTCAAAAGATACCAAATTTTTTATGCTTTCGTGCCTGTTGATGCATGGTGAGATGATTGGGACGAAAAAATGGACTCGGAACGAAATTTTCCGGGGGTGCGAAATTTCGCAGCGCGCGCCTTTTACTGGTATTTTCAGCCAAGAAGGTCAAAAAATGCAAAAAATTTTACGATGTCGAAAGATTCCAAATTTTCGACGCTTTCGTGCCTGTTGATGCATGGTGAGATGATTGGGACGAAAAAATGGACTCGGATGAAAATTTTTCGGGTGTGCGAAATTTCGCGCGCGCGCCTTTTACTGGTGTTTTCCGCCAAGAAGGTCAAAAAACGCGAAATTTTTTACGCTGTCAAAAGATGCCAAATTTTCGACGCTTTCGTGCCTGTTGATGCATGGTGAGATGATTGGGACGAAAAAATGGACTCGAATGAAATTTTTACGGGGGTGCGAAATTTCGCTGCGCGCGCCTTTTACTGGTGTTTTCAGTCAAGAAGGTCAAAAAACGCAAAAAATTTTACGCTGTCAAAAGAAGCCAAATTTTCGACGCTTTCGTGCCTGTAGATGCATGGTGAGATGATTGGGATGAAAAAATGGACTCGGATGAAAATTTTTTGGGTGTGCGAAATTTCGCGCGCGCGCCTTTTACTGGTGTTTTCAGCCAAGAAGGTCAAAAAATTTTACACTGTCGAAAGATGCCAAATATTCGACGCTTTCGTGCCTGTTGATGCATGGTGAGATGATTGGGACGAAAAAATGGACTCGGAACGAAATTTTCCGGTGGTGCGAAATTTTGCGCGCGCGCCTTTTACTGGTGTTTTCAGCCAAGATGGTCAAAAAACGTGAAATTTTTTACGCTGTCAAAAGATGCCAAATTTTTTATGCTTTCGTGCCTGTTGATGCGTGGTGAGATGAATGGGATGAAAAAATGGACTCGGATGAAAATTTTTAGGGTGTGCGAAATTTCGCGCGCGCACCTTTTACTGGTGTTTTCAGCCAAGAAGGTCAAAAAATGCGAAATTTTTTACGCTGTCAAAAGATGCCAAATTTTTTACGCTTTCGTGCCTGTTGATGCATGGTGAGATGATTGGGACGAAAAAATGGACTCGGATGAAATTTTTCCGGGGGTGCGAAATTTCGCGCGCGCGCCTTTTACTGGTGTTTTCAGCCAAGAAGGTCAAAAAACGCGAAATTTTTTACGCTGTCAAAAGATGTCAAATTTTTTACGCTTTCGTGCTTGTTGATGTATGGTGAGATGAATGGGACGAAAAAATGGACTCGGATGAAATTTTTCCGGGGGTGCGAAATTTCGCGCGCGCGCCTTTTACTGGTGTTTTCAGCCAAGAAGGACAAAAAATGCAAAAAAATTTACGCTGTCAAAAGAAGCCAAATTTTCGACGCTTTCGTGCCTGTTGATGCATGGTGAGATGATTGGGATGAAAAAATGGACTCGGAAGAAAATTTTTCGGGTGTGCGAAATTTCGCGCGCGCGCTTTTTACTAGTGTTTTCAGCCAAGAAGGTCAAAAAATGCGAAATTTTTTGCGTTGTCAAAAGATGCCAAAATTTCGACGCTTTCGTGCCTGTTGATGCATGGTGAGATGATTGGGACGAAAAAATGGACTCGGAACGAAATTTTTCGGGGGTGCGAAATTTCGCGCGCGCGCCTTTTACTGGTATTTTCAGCCAAGAAGGTCAAAAAATGCAAAAAATTTTACGATGTCGAAAGATTCCAAATTTTCGACGCTTTCGTGCCTGTTGATGCATGGTGAGATGATTGGGACGAAAAAATGGACTCGGATGAAAATTTTTCGGGTGTGCGAAATTTCGCGCGCGCGCCTTTTACTGGTGTTTTCCGCCAAGAAGGTCAAAAAACGCGAAATTTTTTACGCTGTCAAAAGATGCCAAATTTTCGACGCTTTCGTGCCTGTTGATGCATGGTGAGATGATTGGGACGAAAAAATGGACTCGAATGAAATTTTTACGGGGGTGCGAAATTTCGCGCGCGCGCCTTTTACTGGTGTTTTCAGTCAAGAAGGTCAAAAAACGCAAAAAATTTTACGCTGTCAAAAGAAGCCAAATTTTTGACGCTTTCGTGCCTGTAGATGCATGGTGAGATGATTGGGATGAAAAAATGGACTCGGATGAAAATTTTTTGGGTGTGCGAAATTTCGCGCGCGCGCCTTTTACTGGTGTTTTCAGCCAAGAAGGTCAAAAAATTTTACACTGTCGAAAGATGCCAAATATTCGACGCTTTCGTGCCTGTTGATGCATGGTGAGATGATTGGGACGAAAAAATGGACTCGGAACAAAATTTTCCGGTGGTGCGAAATTTTGCGCGCGCGCCTTTTACTGGTGTTTTCAGCCAAGATGGTCAAAAAACGTGAAATTTTTTACGCTGTCAAAAGATGCCAAATTTTTTATGCTTTCGTGCCTGTTGATGCGTGGTGAGATGAATGGGATGAAAAAATGGACTCGGATGAAAATTTTTAGGGTGTGCGAAATTTCGCGCGCGCACCTTTTACTGGTGTTTTCAGCCAAGAAGGTCAAAAAATGCGAAATTTTTTACGCTGTCAAAAGATGCCAAATTTTTTACGCTTTCGTGCCTGTTGATGCATGGTGAGATGATTGGGACGAAAAAATGGACTCGGATGAAATTTTTCCGGGGGTGCGAAATTTCGCGCGCGCGCCTTTTACTGGTGTTTTCAGCCAAGAAGGTCAAAAAACGCGAAATTTTTTACGCTGTCAAAAGATGTCAAATTTTTTACGCTTTCGTGCTTGTTGATGTATGGTGAGATGAATGGGACGAAAAAATGGACTCGGATGAAATTTTTCCGGGGGTGCGAAATTTCGCGCGCGCGCCTTTTACTGGTGTTTTCAGCCAAGAAGGACAAAAAATGCAAAAAATTTTACGCTGTCAAAAGATGCCAAATTTTCGACGCTTTCGTGCCTGTTGATGCATGGTGAGATGATTGGGATGAAAAAATGGACTCGGATGAAAATTTTTCGGGTGTGCGAAATTTCGCGCGCGCGCTTTTTACTGGTGTTTTCAGCCAAGAAGGTCAAAAAATGCGAAATTTTTTGCGTTGTCAAAAGATGCCAAAATTTCGACGCTTTCGTGCCTGTTGATGCATGGTGAGATGATTGGGACGAAAAAATGGACTCGGAACGAAATTTTCCGGGGGTGCGAAATTTCGCGCGCGCGCCTTTTACTGGTATTTTCAGCCAAGAAGGTCAAAAAATGCATAAAATTTTACGATGTCGAAAGATTCCAAATTTTCGACGCTTTCGTGCCTGTTGATGCATGGTGAGATGATTGGGACGAAAAAATGGACTCGGATGAAAATTTTTCGGGTGTGCGAAATTTCGCGCGCGCGCCTTTTACTGGTGTTTTCCGCCAAGAAGGTCAAAAAACGCGAAATTTTTTACGCTGTCAAAAGATGCCAAATTTTCGACGCTTTCGTGCCTGTTGATGCATGGTGAGATGATTGGGACGAAAAAATGGACTCGAATGAAATTTTTACGGGGGTGCGAAATTTCGCGCGCGCGCATTTTACTGGTGTTTTCAGCCAAGAAGGTCAAAAAACGCGAAATTTTTTGTGCTGCCAAAAGATGCCAAATTTTCGACGCTTTCGTGCCAGTTGAAGCATGGTGAGATGATTGGGACGAAAAAATGGACTCGGAACGAAATTTTCCGGGGGTGCGAAATTTCGCGCACGCGCCTTTTATTGGTATTTTCAGCCAAGAAGGTCAAAAAACGGAAAAAATTTTACGATGTCGAAAGATTCCAAATTTTCGACGCTTTCGTGCCTGTTGATGCATGGTGAGATGATTGGGACGAAAAAATGGACTCGGATTAAAATTTTTCGGGTGTGCGAAATTTCGCGCGCGCGCCTTTTACTAGTGTTTTCAGCCAAGAAGGTCAAAAAACACGAAATTTTTTGCGCTGTGAAAAGATGCCAAATTTTCGACGCTTTCATGCTTGTTGATGCATGGTGAGATGATTGGGACGAAAAAATGGACTCGGAACCAAATTTTTCGGGGGTGCGAAATTTCGCGCGCGCGCCTTTTACTGGTGTTTTCAGCCAAGAAGGTCAAAAAACGTGAAATTTTTTGCGTTGTCAAAAGATGCTAAATTTTTGACGCTTTCGTGCCTGTTGATGCTTGGTGAGATGATTGGAACGAAAAAATGGACTCAGAACGAAATTTTTCGGGGGTGCGAAATTTCGCGCGCCCACCTTTTACTGGTGTTTTCAGCCAAGAAGGTCAAAAAATGCAAAATTTTTTACGGTGTCAAAAGATGCCAAATTTTCGACGCTTTCGTGCCTGTTGATGCATGGTGAGATGATTGGGATGAAAAAATGGACTCGGATGAAAATTTTTTGGGTGTGCGAAATTTCGCGCGCGCGCCTTTTACTGGTGTTTTCAGCCAAGAAGGTCAAAAAATGCGAAATTTTTTGCGTTTTCAAAAGATGCCAAATTTTCGACGCTTTCGTGCCTGTTGATGCATGGTGGGATGATTGGGACGAATAATTGGACTCGGAACAAAATTTTCCTGTGGTGCGAAATTTCGCACGCGCGCATTTTACTGGTGTTTTCAGCCAAGAAGGTCAAAAAACGCGAAATTTTTTGTGCTGTCAAAAGATGCCAAATTTTTGACGCCTTCGTGCCAGTTGATGCATGGTGAGATGATTGGGACGAAAAAATGGACTAGGAACGAAATTTTCCGAGGGAGCAAAATTTCGCGCACGCGCCTTTTACTGGTGTTTTCAGCCAAGAAGGTCAAAAAACGCAAAAAATTTTACACTGTCGAAAGATGCCAAATTTTCGACGCTTTCGTGCCTGTTGATGCATGGTGAGATGATTGGGACGAAAAAATGGACTCGGATGAAAATTTTTCCCGGTGTGCGAAATTTCGCGCGCGCGCCTTTTACTGGTGTTTTCAGCCAACAAGGTCAAAAAATACGAAATTTTTTGCGCTGTCAAAAGATGCCAAAATTTCGACGCTTTCATGCCTGTTAATGCATGGTGAGATGATTGGGACGAAAAAATGGACTCGGAACCAAATTTTCTGGGGGGGCGAAATTTCGAGCGCGCGCTTTTTACTAGTGTTTTCAGCTAAGAAGGTCAAAAAATGCAAAATTTTTTACACTGTCAAAAGATACCAAATTTTTTATGCTTTCGTGCCTGTTGATGCATGGTGAGATGATTGGGACGAAAAAATGGACTCGGAACGAAATTTTCCGGGGGTGCGAAATTTCGCGCGCGCGCCTTTTACTGGTATTTTCAGCCAAGAAGGTCAAAAAATGCAAAAAATTTTACGATGTCGAAAGATTCCAAATTTTCGACGCTTTCGTGCCTGTTGATGCATGGTGAGATGATTGGGACGAAAAAATGGACTCGGATGAAAATTTTTCGGGTGTGCGAAATTTCGCGCGCGCGCCTTTTACTGGTGTTTTCCGCCAAGAAGGTCAAAAAACGCGAAATTTTTTACGCTGTCAAAAGATGCCAAATTTTCGACGCTTTCGTGCCTGTTGATGCATGGTGAGATGATTGGGACGAAAAAATGGACTCGAATGAAATTTTTACGGGGGTGCGAAATTTCGCAGCGCGCGCCTTTTACTGGTGTTTTCAGTCAAGAAGGTCAAAAAACGCAAAAAATTTTACGCTGTCAAAAGAAGCCAAATTTTCGACGCTTTCGTGCCTGTAGATGCATGGTGAGATGATTGGGATGAAAAAATGGACTCGGATGAAAATTTTTTGGGTGTGCGAAATTTCGCGCGCGCGCCTTTTACTGGTGTTTTCAGCCAAGAAGGTCAAAAAATTTTACACTGTCGAAAGATGCCAAATATTCGACGCTTTCGTGCCTGTTGATGCATGGTGAGATGATTGGGACGAAAAAATGGACTCGGAACGAAATTTTCCGGTGGTGCGAAATTTTGCGCGCGCGCCTTTTACTGGTGTTTTCAGCCAAGATGGTCAAAAAACGTGAAATTTTTTACGCTGTCAAAAGATGCCAAATTTTTTATGCTTTCGTGCCTGTTGATGCGTGGTGAGATGAATGGGATGAAAAAATGGACTCGGATGAAAATTTTTAGGGTGTGCGAAATTTCGCGCGCGCACCTTTTACTGGTGTTTTCAGCCAAGAAGGTCAAAAAATGCGAAATTTTTTACGCTGTCAAAAGATGCCAAATTTTTTACGCTTTCGTGCCTGTTGATGCATGGTGAGATGATTGGGACGAAAAAATGGACTCGGATGAAATTTTTCCGGGGGTGCGAAATTTCGCGCGCGCGCCTTTTACTGGTGTTTTCAGCCAAGAAGGTCAAAAAACGCGAAATTTTTTACGCTGTCAAAAGATGTCAAATTTTTTACGCTTTCGTGCTTGTTGATGTATGGTGAGATGAATGGGACGAAAAAATGGACTCGGATGAAATTTTTCCGGGGGTGCGAAATTTCGCGCGCGCGCCTTTTACTGGTGTTTTCAGCCAAGAAGGACAAAAAATGCAAAAAAATTTACGCTGTCAAAAGAAGCCAAATTTTCGACGCTTTCGTGCCTGTTGATGCATGGTGAGATGATTGGGATGAAAAAATGGACTCGGAAGAAAATTTTTCGGGTGTGCGAAATTTCGCGCGCGCGCTTTTTACTAGTGTTTTCAGCCAAGAAGGTCAAAAAATGCGAAATTTTTTGCGTTGTCAAAAGATGCCAAAATTTCGACGCTTTCGTGCCTGTTGATGCATGGTGAGATGATTGGGACGAAAAAATGGACTCGGAACGAAATTTTTCGGGGGTGCGAAATTTCGCGCGCGCGCCTTTTACTGGTATTTTCAGCCAAGAAGGTCAAAAAATGCAAAAAATTTTACGATGTCGAAAGATTCCAAATTTTCGACGCTTTCGTGCCTGTTGATGCATGGTGAGATGATTGGGACGAAAAAATGGACTCGGATGAAAATTTTTCGGGTGTGCGAAATTTCGCGCGCGCGCCTTTTACTGGTGTTTTCCGCCAAGAAGGTCAAAAAACGCGAAATTTTTTACGCTGTCAAAAGATGCCAAATTTTCGACGCTTTCGTGCCTGTTGATGCATGGTGAGATGATTGGGACGAAAAAATGGACTCGAATGTTTTTACGGGGGTGCGAAATTTCGCGCGCGCGCCTTTTACTAGTGTTTTCAGTCAAGAAGGTCAAAAAACGCAAAAAATTTTACGCTGTCAAAAGAAGCCAAATTTTTGACGCTTTCGTGCCTGTAGATGCATGGTGAGATGATTGGGATGAAAAAATGGACTCGGATGAAAATTTTTTGGGTGTGCGAAATTTCGCGCGCGCGCCTTTTACTGGTGTTTTCAGCCAAGAAGGTCAAAAAATTTTACACTGTCGAAAGATGCCAAATATTCGACGCTTTCGTGCCTGTTGATGCATGGTGAGATGATTGGGACGAAAAAATGGACTCGGAACAAAATTTTCCGGTGGTGCGAAATTTTGCGCGCGCGCCTTTTACTGGTGTTTTCAGCCAAGATGGTCAAAAAACGTGAAATTTTTTACGCTGTCAAAAGATGCCAAATTTTTTATGCTTTCGTGCCTGTTGATGCGTGGTGAGATGAATGGGATGAAAAAATGGACTCGGATGAAAATTTTTAGGGTGTGCGAAATTTCGCGCGCGCACCTTTTACTGGTGTTTTCAGCCAAGAAGGTCAAAAAATGCGAAATTTTTTACGCTGTCAAAAGATGCCAAATTTTTTACGCTTTCGTGCCTGTTGATGCATGGTGAGATGATTGGGACGAAAAAATGGACTCGGATGAAATTTTTCCGGGGGTGCGAAATTTCGCGCGCGCGCCTTTTACTGGTGTTTTCAGCCAAGAAGGTCAAAAAACGCGAAATTTTTTACGCTGTCAAAAGATGTCAAATTTTTTACGCTTTTGTGCTTGTTGATGTATGGTGAGATGAATGGGACGAAAAAATGGACTCGGATGAAATTTTTCCGGGGGTGCGAAATTTCGCGCGCGCGCCTTTTACTGGTGTTTTCAGCCAAGAAGGACAAAAAATGCAAAAAATTTTACGCTGTCAAAAGATGCCAAATTTTCGACGCTTTCGTGCCTGTTGATGCATGGTGAGATGATTGGGATGAAAAAATGGACTCGGATGAAAATTTTTCGGGTGTGCGAAATTTCGCGCGCGCGCTTTTTACTGGTGTTTTCAGCCAAGAAGGTCAAAAAATGCGAAATTTTTTGCGTTGTCAAAAGATGCCAAAATTTCGACGCTTTCGTGCCTGTTGATGCATGGTGAGATGATTGGGACGAAAAAATGGACTCGGAACGAAATTTTCCGGGGGTGCGAAATTTCGCGCGCGTGCCTTTTACTGGTATTTTCAGCCAAGAAGGTCAAAAAATGCAAAAAATTTTACGATGTCGAAAGATTCCAAATTTTCGACGCTTTCGTGCCTGTTGATGCATGGTGAGATGATTGGGACGAAAAAATGGACTCGGATGAAAATTTTTCGGGTGTGCGAAATTTCGCGCGCGCGCCTTTTACTGGTGTTTTCCGCCAAGAAGGTCAAAAAACGCGAAATTTTTTACGCTGTCAAAAGATGCCAAATTTTCGACGCTTTCGTGCCTGTTGATGCATGGTGAGATGATTGGGACGAAAAAATGGACTCGAATGAAATTTTTACGGGGGTGCGAAATTTCGCGTCGCGCGCGCATTTTACTGGTGTTTTCAGCCAAGAAGGTCAAAAAACGCGAAATTTTTTGTGCTGCCAAAAGATGCCAAATTTTCGACGCTTTCGTGCCAGTTGAAGCATGGTGAGATGATTGGGACGAAAAAATGGACTCGGAACGAAATTTTCCGGGGGTGCGAAATTTCGCGCACGCGCCTTTTATTGGTATTTTCAGCCAAGAAGGTCAAAAAACGGAAAAAATTTTACGATGTCGAAAGATTCCAAATTTGCGACGCTTTCGTGCCTGTTGATGCATGGTGAGATGATTGGGACGAAAAATGGACTCGGATGAAAATTTTTCGGGGGTGCGAAATTTCGCGCGAGCGCCTTTTACTGGTGTTTTCAGCCAAGAAGGTCAAAAAACACGAAATTTTTTGCGCTGTCAAAAGATGCCAAATTTTCGACGCTTTCATGCCTGTTGATACATGGTGAGATGATTGGGACGAAAAAATGGACTCGGAACCAAATTTTTCGGGGGTGCGAAATATCGCGCGCGCGCCTTTTACTGGTGTTTTCAGCCAACAAGGTCAAAAAATGCGAAATTTTTTGCGTTGTCAAAAGATGCTAAATTTTTTACGCTTTCGTGCTTGTTGATGCTTGGTGAGATGATTGGAACGAAAAAATGGACTCAGAACGAAATTTTTCGGGGGTGCGAAATTTCGCGCGCCCACCTTTTACTGGTGTTTTCAGCCAAGAAGGTCAAAAAATGCAAAATTTTTTACGGTGTCAAAAGATGCCAAATTTTCGACGCTTTCATGCCTGTTGATGCATGGTGAGATGATTGGGATGAAAAAATGGACTCGGATGAAAATTTTTTGGGTGTGCGAAATTTCGTGCGCGCGCCTTTTACTGGTGTTTTCAGCCAAGAAGGTTAAAAAATGCGAAATTTTTTGCGTTGTCAAAAGATGCCAAATTTTCGAGGCTTTCGTGCCTGTTGATGCATGGTGAGATGATTGGGACGAATAATTGGACTCGGAACGAAATTTTTCGGTGGTGCGAAATTTTGCGCGCGCGCCTTTTACTAGTGTTTTCAGCCAAGATGGTCAAAAAACGCGAAATTTTTTACGCTGTCAAAAGATGCCAAATTTTTTACGCTTTCGTGCCAGTTGATGCATGGTGAGATGATTGGGACGAAAAAATGGACTCGGATGAAAATTTTTCTGGTGTGCGAAATTTCGCGCGCGCACCTTTTACTGGTGTTTTCAGCCAAGAAGGTCAAAAAATGCGAAATTTTTTACGCTGTCAAAAGATGCCAAATTTTTTACGCTTTCGTGCCTGTTGATGCATGGTGAGATGATTGGGACGAAAAAATGGACTCGGATGAAATTTTTCCGGGGGTGCGAAATTTCGCGCGCGCGCCTTTTACTGGTGTTTTCAGCCAAGAAGGTCAAAAAACGCGAAATTTTTTACGCTGTCAAAAGATGTCAAATTTTTTACGCTTTCGTGCTTGTTGATGTATGGTGAGATGAATGGGACGAAAAAATGGACTCGGATGAAATTTTTCCGGGGGTGCGAAATTTCGCGCGCGCGCCTTTTACTGGTGTTTTCAGCCAAGAAGGACAAAAAATGCAAAAAATTTTACGCTGTCAAAAGATGCCAAATTTTCGACGCTTTCGTGCCTGTTGATGCATGGTGAGATGATTGGGATGAAAAAATGGACTCGGATGAAAATTTTTCGGGTGTGCGAAATTTCGCGCGCGCGCTTTTTACTGGTGTTTTCAGCCAAGAAGGTCAAAAAATGCGAAATTTTTTGCGTTGTCAAAAGATGCCAAAATTTCGACGCTTTCGTGCCTGTTGATGCATGGTGAGATGATTGGGATGAAAAAATGGACTCGGAACGAAATTTTTCGGGGGTGCGAAATTTTGCGCGCGCGCCTTTTACTGGTGTTTTCAGCCAAGAAGATCAAAAAATGCAAAAAAATTTACGCAGTCAAAAGATGCTAAATTTTCGACGCTTTCGTTCTTGTTGATGCATGGTGAGATGATTGGGACGAAAAAATGGACTCGGATGAAAATTTTTCGGGCGTGCGAAATTTCGCGCGCGCGCCTTTTACTGGTGTTTTCAACCAAGAAGGTCAAAAAACGCGAAATTTTTTACGCTGTCAAAAGATGCCAAATTTTCGACGCTTTCGTGCCTGTTGATGCATGGTGAGATGATTGGGACGAAAAAATGGAGTCGGATGAAAATTTTCCGGGGGTGCGAAATTTCGCGCTGCGCGCATTTTACTGGTGTTTTCAGCCAAGGTCAAAAAACGCGAAATTTTTTGTGCTGCCAAAAGATGCCAAATTTTCGACGCTTTCGTGCCAGTTGAAGCATGGTGAGATGATTGGGACGAAAAAATGGACTCGGAACGAAATTTTCCGGGGGTGCAAAATTTCGCGCACGCGCCTTTTATTGGTATTTTCAGCCAAGAAGGTCAAAAAACGGAAAAAATTTTACGATGTCGAAAGATTCCAAATTTTCGACGCTTTCGTGCCTGTTGATGCATGGTGAGATGATTGGGACGAAAAATGGACTCGGATGAAAATTTTTCGGGTGTGCGAAATTTCGCGCGCGCGCCTTTTACTGGTGTTTTCAGCCAAGAAGGTCAAAAAACACGAAATTTTTTGCGCTGTCAAAAGATGCCAAATTTTCGACGCTTTCATGCCTGTTGATACATGGTGAGATGATTGGGACGAAAAAATGGACTCGGAACCAAATTTTTCGGGGGTGCGAAATATCGCGAGCGCGCCTTTTACTGGTGTTTTCAGCCAACAAGGTCAAAAAATGCGAAATTGAAATTTTTTGCGTTGTCAAAAGATGCTAAATTTTTGACGCTTTCGTGCTTGTTGATGCTTGGTGAGATGATTGGAACGAAAAAATGGACTCAGAACAAAATTTTTCGGGGGTGCGAAATTTCGCGCGCCCACCTTTTACTGGTGTTTTCAGCCAAGAAGGTCAAAAAATGCAAAATTTTTTACGGTGTCAAAAGATGCCAAATTTTCGACGCTTTCATGCCTGTTGATGCATGGTGAGATGATTGGGATGAAAAAATGGACTCGGATGAAAATTTTTTGGGTGTGCGAAATTTCGTGCGCGCGCCTTTTACTGGTGTTTTCAGCCAAGAAGGTTAAAAAATGCGAAATTTTTTGCGTTGTCAAAAGATGCCAAATTTTCGACGCTTTCGTGCCTGTTGATGCATGGTGAGATGATTGGGACGAATAATTGGACTCGGAACGAAATTTTTCGGTGGTGCGAAATTTTGCGCGCGCGCCTTTTACTAGTGTTTTCAGCCAAGATGGTCAAAAAACGCGAAATTTTTTACGCTGTCAAAAGATGCCAAATTTTTTACGCTTTCGTGCCAGTTGATGCATGGTGAGATGATTGGGACGAAAAAATAGACTCGGATGAAAATTTTTTGGGTGTGCGAAATTTCGCTGCGCGCGCCTTTTACTGGTGTTTTCAGCCAAGAAGGTCAAAAAATGTGAAATTTTTTGCGTTGTCAAAAGATGCCAAAATTTCGACGCTTTCGTGCCTGTTGATGCATGGTGAGATGATTGGGACGAAAAAATGGACTCGGAATGAAATTTTTCGGGGGTGCGAAATTTCGCTGCGCGCGCCTTTTACTGGTGTTTTCAGCCAAAAAGGTCAAAAAATGCAAAAAAATTTACGCAGTCAAAACATGCTAAATTTTCGACGCTTTTGTTCCTGTTGATGCATGGTGAGATGATTGGGACGAAAAAATGGAGTCGGATGAAAATTTTCCGGGGGTGCGAAATTTCGCGCGCGCGCATATACTGGTGTTTTCAGCCAAGAAGGTCAAAAAACGCGAAATTTTTTGTGCTGTCAAAAGATGCCAAATTTTCGACGCTTTCGTGCCAGTTGATGCATGGTGAGATGATTGGGACGAAAAAATAGACTCGGATGAAAATTTTTTGGTTGTGCGAAATTTCGCGCGCGCGCCTTTTACTGGTGTTTTCAGCCAAGAAGGTCAAAAAATGCGAAATTTTTTGCGTTGTCAAAAGATGCCAAATTTTCGACGCTTTTGTGCCTGTTGATGCATGGTGAGATGATTGGGTCGAAAAAATGGACTCGGAACGAAATTTTCCGGTGGTGCGAAATTTTGCGCGCGCGCCTTTAATGGTGTTTTCAGCCAAGAAGGTCAAAAAACGCGAAATTTTTTACGCTGTCAAAAGATGCCAAATTTTTTACGCTTTCGTGCCTGTTGATGCATGGTGAGATGATTGGGACGAAAAAATGGACTCGGAACGAAATTTTCCGGGGGTACGAAATTTCGCGCACGCGCCTTTTACTGGTGTTTTCAGCCAAGAAGGTCAAAAAATGCGAAATTTTTTACGCTGTCAAAAGATGCCAAATTTTTTACGCTTTCGTGCCTGTTGATGCATGGTGAGATGATTGGGACGAAAAAATAGACTCGGATGAAAATTTTTTGGGTGTGCGAAATTTCGCGCGCGCGCCTTTTACTGGTGTTTTCAGCCAAGAAGGTCAAAAAATGCGAAATTTTTTGCGTTGTCAAAAGATGCCAAAATTTCGACGCTTTCGTGCTTGTTGATGCATGGTGAGATGATTGGGACGAAAAAATGGACTCGGAACAAAATTTTTCGGGGGTGCGAAATTTCGCTGCGCGCGCCTTTTACTGGTGTTTTCAGCCAAGAAGGTCAAAAAATGCAAAAAATTTTACGCAGTCAAAACATGCTAAATTTTCGACGCTTTTGTTCCTGTTGATGCATGGTGAGATGATTGGGACGAAAAAATGGAGTCGGATGAAAATTTTCCGGGGGTGCGAAATTTCGCGCGAGCGCATTTACTGGTGTTTTCAGCCAAGAAGGTCAAAAAATGCGAAATTTTTTGTGCTGTCAAAAGATGCCAAATTTTCGATGCTTTCGTGCCAGTTGATGCATGGTGAGATGATTGGGACGAAAAAATAGACTCGGACGAAAATTTTTTGGGTGTGCGAAATTTCGCGCCCGCGCCTTTTACTGGTGTTTTCAGCCAAGAAGGTCAAAAAATGCGAAATTTTTTGCGTTGTCAAAAGATGCCAAATTTTCGACGCTTTTGTGCCTGTTGATGCATGGTGAGATGATTGGGTCGAAAAAATGGACTCGGAACGAAATTTTCCGGTGGTGCGAAATTTCGCGCGCGCGCCTTTTACTGGTGTTTTCAGCCAATATGGTCAAAAAACGCGAAATTTTTTACGCTGTCAAAAGATGCCAAATTTTTTACGCTTTCGTGCCTGTTGATGCATGGTGAGATGATTGGGACGAAAAAATGGACTCGGAACGAAATTTTCCGGGGGTACGAAATTTCGGGCACGCGCCTTTTACTGGTGTTTTCAGCCAAGAAGGTCAAAAAATGCGAAATTTTTTACGCTGTCAAAAGATGCGAAATTTTTTACGCTTTCGTGCCTGTTGATGCATGGTGAGATGATTGGGACGAAAAAATAGACTCGGATGAAAATTTTTTGGGTGTGCGAAATTTCGCGCGCGCGCCTTTTACTGGTGTTTTCAGCCAAGAAGGTCAAAAAATGCGAAATTTTTTGCGTTGTCAAAAGATGCCAAAATTTCGACGCTTTCGTGCTTGTTGATGCATGGTGAGATGATTGGGACGAAAAAATGGACTCGGAACGAAATTTTTCGGGGGTGCGAAATTTCGCGCGCGCGCCTTTTACTGGTGTTTTCAGCCAAGAAGGTCAAAAAATGCAAAAAATTTTACGCAGTCAAAACATGCTAAATTTTCGACGCTTTTGTTCCTGTTGATGCATGGTGAGATGATTGGGACGAAAAAATGGAGTCGGATGAAAATTTTCCGGGGGTGCGAAATTTCGCGCGAGCGCATTTACTGGTGTTTTCAGCCAAGAAGGTAAAAAAACGCGAAATTTTTTGTGCTGTCAAAAGATGCCAAATTTTCGATGCTTTCGTGCCAGTTGATGCATGGTGAGATGATTGGGACGAAAAAATAGACTCGGACGAAAATTTTTTGGGTGTGCGAAATTTCGCGCCCGCGCCTTTTACTGGTGTTTTCAGCCAAGAAGGTAAAAAAATGCGAAATTTTTTGCGTTGTCAAAAGATGCCAAATTTTTGACGCTTTTGTGCCTGTTGATGCATGGTGAGATGATTGGGTCGAAAAAATGGACTCGGAACGAAATTTTCCGGTGGTGCGAAATTTCGCGCGCGCGCCTTTTACTGGTGTTTTCAGCCAATATGGTCAAAAAACGCGAAATTTTTTACGCTGTCAAAAGATGCCAAATTTTTTACGCTTTCGTGCCTGTTGATGCATGGTGAGATGATTGGGACGAAAAAATGGACTCGGAACGAAATTTTCCGGGGGTACGAAATTTCGGGCACGCGCCTTTTACTGGTGTTTTCAGCCAAGAAGGTCAAAAAATGCGAAATTTTTTACGCTGTCAAAAGATGCCAAATTTTTTTACGCTTTCGTGCCTGTTGATGCATGGTGAGATGATTGGGACGAAAAAATAGACTCGGATGAAAATTTTTTGGGTGTGCGAAATTTCGCGCGCGCGCCTTTTACTGGTGTTTTCAGCCAAGAAGGTCAAAAAATGCGAAATTTTTTGCGTTGTCAAAAGATGCCAAATTTTCGACGCTTTTGTGCCTGTTGATGCATGGTGAGATGATTGGGTCGAAAAAATGGACTCGGAACGAAATTTTTCGGTGGTGCGAAATTTTGCGCGCGCGCCTTTTACTGGTGTTTTCAGCCAAGATGGTCAAAAAACGCGAAATTTTTTACGCTGTCAAAAGATGCCAAATTTTTTACGCTTTCGTGCCTGTTGATGCATGGTGAGATGATTGGGACGAAAAAATGGACTCGGATGAAAATTTTTCTGGTGTGCGAAATTTCGCGCGCGCGCCTTTTACTGGTGTTTTCAGCCAAGAAGGTCAAAAAATGCGAAATTTTTTGCGTTGTCAAAAGATGCCAAAATTTCGACGCTCTCGTGCCTGTTGATGCATGGTGAGATGATTGGGACGAAAAAATGGACTCGGAACGAAATTTTTCGGGGGTGCGAAATTTCGCGCGCGCGCCTTTTACTGGTGTTTTCAGCCAAGAAGGTCAAAAAATGCAAAAAAATTTACGCAGTCAAAACATGCTAAATTTTCGACGCTTTTGTTCCTGTTGATGCATGGTGAGATGATTGGGACGAAAAAATGGAGTCGGATGAAAATTTTCCGGGGGTGCGAAATTTCGCGCGCGCGCATTTACTGGTGTTTTCAGCCAAGAAGGTCAAAAAACGCGAAATTTTTTGTGCTGTCAAAAGATGCCAAATTTTCGACACTTTCGTGCCAGTTGATGCATGGTGAGATGATTGGGACGAAAAAATAGACTCGGATGAAAATTTTTTGGGTGTGCGAAATTTCGCGCGCGCGCCTTTTACTGGTGTTTTCAGCCAAGAAGGTCAAAAAATGCGAAATTTTTTGCGTTGTCAAAAGATGCCAAATTTTCGACGCTTTTGTGCCTGTTGATGCATGGTGAGATGATTGGGTCGAAAAAAAGGTACTCGGAACGAAATTTTCCGGTGGTGCGAAATTTTGCGCGCGCGCTTTTTACTGGTGTTTTCAGCCAAGATGGTCAAAAAACGCGAAATTTTTTACCCTGTCAAAAGATGCCAAATTTTTTACGCTTTCGTGCCTGTTGATGCATGGTGAGATGATTGGGACGAAAAAATGGACTCGGAACGAAATTTTCCGGGGGTACGAAATTTCGCGCACGCGCCTTTTACTGGTGTTTTCAGCCAAGAAGGTCAAAAAATGCGAAATTTTTTACGCTGTCAAAAGATGCCAAATTTTTTACGCTTTCGTGCCTGTTGATGCATGGTGAGATGATTGGGACGAAAAAATAGACTCGGATGAAAATTTTTTGGGTGTGCGAAATTTCGCGCGCGCGCCTTTTACTGGTGTTTTCAGCCAAGAAGGTCAAAAAATGCGAAATTTTTTGCGTTGTCAAAAGATGCCAAAATTTCGACGCTTTCGTGCCTATTGATGCATGGTGAGATGATTGGGACGAAAAAATGGACTCGGAACGAAATTTTTCGGGGGTGCGAAATTTCGCGCGCGCGCCTTTTACTGGTGTTTTCAGCCAAGAAGGTCAAAAAATGCAAAAAATTTTACGCAGTCAAAACATGCTAAATTTTCGACGCTTTTGTTCTTGTTGATGCATGGTGAGATGATTGGGACGAAAAAATGGAGTCGGATGAAAATTTTCCGGGGGTGCGAAATTTCGCGCGCGCGCATTTACTGGTGTTTTCAGCCAAGAAGGTCAAAAAACGCGAAATTTTTTGTGCTGTCAAAAGATGCCAAATTTTCGACGCTTTCGTGCCAGTTGATGCATGGTGAGATGATTGGGACGAAAAAATAGACTCGGACGAAAATTTTTTGGGTGTGCGAAATTTCGCGCGCGCGCCTTTTACTGGTGTTTTCAGCCAAGAAGGTCAAAAAATGCGAAATTTTTTGCGTTGTCAAAAGATGCCAAATTTTCGACGCTTTTGTGCCTGTTGATGCATGGTGAGATGATTGGGTCGAAAAAATGGACTCGGAACGAAATTTTCCGGTGGTGCGAAATTTTGCGCGCGCGCTTTTTACTGGTGTTTTCAGCCAAGATGGTCAAAAAACGCGAAATTTTTTACCCTGTCAAAAGATGCCAAATTTTTTACGCTTTCGTGCCTGTTGATGCATGGTGAGATGATTGGGACGAAAAAATGGACTCGGAACGAAATTTTCCGGGGGTACGAAATTTCGCGCACGCGCCTTTTACTGGTGTTTTCAGCCAAGAAGGTCAAAAAATGCGAAATTTTTTACGCTGTCAAAAGATGCCAAATTTTTTACGCTTTCGTGCCTGTTGATGCATGGTGAGATGATTGGGACGAAAAAATAGACTCGGATGAAAATTTTTTGGGTGTGCGAAATTTCGCGCGCGCGCCTTTTACTGGTGTTTTCAGCCAAGAAGGTCAAAAAATGCGAAATTTTTTGCGTTGTCAAAAGATGCCAAAATTTCGACGCTTTCGTGCCTATTGATGCATGGTGAGATGATTGGGACGAAAAAATGGACTCGGAACGAAATTTTTCGGGGGTGCGAAATTTCGCGCGCGCGCCTTTTACTGGTGTTTTCAGCCAAGAAGGTCAAAAAATGCAAAAAATTTTACGCAGTCAAAACATGCTAAATTTTCGACGCTTTTGTTCTTGTTGATGCATGGTGAGATGATTGGGACGAAAAAATGGAGTCGGATGAAAATTTTCCGGGGGTGCGAAATTTCGCGCGAGCGCATTTACTGGTGTTTTCAGCCAAGAAGGTCAAAAAATGCGAAATTTTTTGTGCTGTCAAAAGATGCCAAATTTTCGATGCTTTCGTGCCAGTTGATGCATGGTGAGATGATTGGGACGAAAAAATAGACTCGGACGAAAATTTTTTGGGTGTGCGAAATTTCGCGCCCGCGCCTTTTACTGGTGTTTTCAGCCAAGAAGGTCAAAAAATGCGAAATTTTTTGCGTTGTCAAAAGATGCCAAATTTTCGACGCTTTTGTGCCTGTTGATGCATGGTGAGATGATTGGGTCGAAAAAATGGACTCGGAACGAAATTTTCCGGTGGTGCGAAATTTTGCGCGCGCGCTTTTTACTGGTGTTTTCAGCCAAGATGGTCAAAAAACGCGAAATTTTTTACCCTGTCAAAAGATGCCAAATTTTTTACGCTTTCGTGCCTGTTGATGCATGGTGAGATGATTGGGACGAAAAAATGGACTCGGAACGAAATTTTCCGGGGGTACGAAATTTCGCGCACGCGCCTTTTACTGGTGTTTTCAGCCAAGAAGGTCAAAAAATGCGAAATTTTTTACGCTGTCAAAGATGCCAAATTTTTTACGCTTTCGTGCCTGTTGATGCATGGTGAGATGATTGGGACGAAAAAATAGACTCGGATGAAAATTTTTTGGGTGTGCGAAATTTCGGCTGCGCGCGCCTTTTACTGGTGTTTTCAGCCAAGAAGGTCAAAAAATGCGAAATTTTTTGCGTTGTCAAAAGATGCCAAAATTTCGACGCTTTCGTGCTTGTTGATGCATGGTGAGATGATTGGGACGAAAAAATGGACTCGGAACAAAATTTTTCGGGGGTGCGAAATTTCGCGCGCGCGCCTTTTACTGGTGTTTTCAGCCAAGAAGGTCAAAAAATGCAAAAAATTTTACGCAGTCAAAACATGCTAAATTTTCGACGCTTTTGTTCCTGTTGATGCATGGTGAGATGATTGGGACGAAAAAATGGAGTCGGATGAAAATTTTCCGGGGGTGCGAAATTTCGCGGCGAGCGCATTTACTGGTGTTTTCAGCCAAGAAGGTCAAAAAATGCGAAATTTTTTGTGCTGTCAAAAGATGCCAAATTTTCGATGCTTTCGTGCCAGTTGATGCATGGTGAGATGATTGGGACGAAAAAATAGACTCGGACGAAAATTTTTGGGTGTGCGAAATTTCGCGCCCGCGCCTTTTACTGGTGTTTTCAGCCAAGAAGGTCAAAAAATGCGAAATTTTTTGCGTTGTCAAAAGATGCCAAATTTTCGACGCTTTTGTGCCTGTTGATGCATGGTGAGATGATTGGGTCGAAAAAATGGACTCGGAACGAAATTTTCCGGTGGTGCGAAATTTCGCTGCGCGCGCCTTTTACTGGTGTTTTCAGCCAATATGGTCAAAAAACGCGAAATTTTTTACGCTGTCAAAAGATGCCAAATTTTTTACGCTTTCGTGCCTGTTGATGCATGGTGAGATGATTGGGACGAAAAAATGGACTCGGAACGAAATTTTCCGGGGGTACGAAATTTCGGGCACGCGCCTTTTACTGGTGTTTTCAGCCAAGAAGGTCAAAAAATGCGAAATTTTTACGCTGTCAAAAGATGCCAAATTTTTTACGCTTTCGTGCCTGTTGATGCATGGTGAGATGATTGGGACGAAAAAATAGACTCGGATGAAAATTTTTTGGGTGTGCGAAATTTCGCGCCCGCGCCTTTTACTGGTGTTTTCAGCCAAGAAGGTCAAAAAATGCGAAATTTTTTGCGTTGTCAAAAGATGCCAAAATTTCGACGCTTTCGTGCTTGTTGATGCATGGTGAGATGATTGGGACGAAAAAATGGACTCGGAACGAAATTTTTCGGGGGTGCGAAATTTCGCGCGCGCGCCTTTTACTGGTGTTTTCAGCCAAGAAGGTCAAAAAATGCAAAAAATTTTACGCAGTCAAAACATGCTAAATTTTCGACGCTTTTGTTCCTGTTGATGCATGGTGAGATGATTGGGACGAAAAAATGGAGTCGGATGAAAATTTTCCGGGGGTGCGAAATTTCGCGCGAGCGCATTTACTGGTGTTTTCAGCCAAGAAGGTAAAAAAACGCGAAATTTTTTGTGCTGTCAAAAGATGCCAAATTTTCGACGCTTTCGTGCCAGTTGATGCATGGTGAGATGATTGGGACGAAAAAATAGACTCGGACGAAAATTTTTTGGGTGTGCGAAATTTCGCGCGCGCGCCTTTTACTGGTGTTTTCAGCCAAGAAGGTCAAAAAATGCGAAATTTTTTGCGTTGTCAAAAGATGCCATATTTTCGACGCTTTTGTGCCTGTTGATGCATGGTGAGATGATTGGGTCGAAAAAATGGACTCGGAACGAAATTTTCCGGTGGTGCGAAATTTTGCGCGCGCGCTTTTTACTGGTGTTTTCAGCCAAGATGGTCAAAAAACGCGAAATTTTTTACCCTGTCAAAAGATGCCAAATTTTTTACGCTTTCGTGCCTGTTGATGCATGGTGAGATGATTGGGACGAAAAAATGGACTCGGAACGAAATTTTCCGGGGGTACGAAATTTCGCGCACGCGCCTTTTACTGGTGTTTTCAGCCAAGAAGGTCAAAAAATGCGAAATTTTTTACGCTGTCAAAAGATGCCAAATTTTTTACGCTTTCGTGCCTGTTGATGCATGGTGAGATGATTGGGACGAAAAAATAGACTCGGATGAAAATTTTTTGGGTGTGCGAAATTTCGCGCGCGCGCCTTTTACTGGTGTTTTCAGCCAAGAAGGTCAAAAAATGCGAAATTTTTTGCGTTGTCAAAAGATGCCAAAATTTCGACGCTTTCGTGCCTATTGATGCATGGTGAGATGATTGGGACGAAAAAATGGACTCGGAACGAAATTTTTCGGGGGTGCGAAATTTCGCGCGCGCGCCTTTTACTGGTGTTTTCAGCCAAGAAGGTCAAAAAATGCAAAAAATTTTACGCAGTCAAAACATGCTAAATTTTCGACGCTTTTGTTCTTGTTGATGCATGGTGAGATGATTGGGACGAAAAAATGGAGTCGGATGAAAATTTTCCGGGGGTGCGAAATTTCGCGCGCGCGCATTTACTGGTGTTTTCAGCCAAGAAGGTCAAAAAACGCGAAATTTTTTGTGCTGTCAAAAGATGCCAAATTTTCGACGCTTTCGTGCCAGTTGATGCATGGTGAGATGATTGGGACGAAAAAATAGACTCGGACGAAAATTTTTTGGGTGTGCGAAATTTCGCGCGCGCGCCTTTTACTGGTGTTTTCAGCCAAGAAGGTCAAAAAATGCGAAATTTTTTGCGTTGTCAAAAGATGCCAAATTTTCGACGCTTTTGTGCCTGTTGATGCATGGTGAGATGATTGGGTCGAAAAAATGGACTCGGAACGAAATTTTCCGGTGGTGCGAAATTTTGCGCGCGCGCTTTTTACTGGTGTTTTCAGCCAAGATGGTCAAAAAACGCGAAATTTTTTACCCTGTCAAAAGATGCCAAATTTTTTACGCTTTCGTGCCTGTTGATGCATGGTGAGATGATTGGGACGAAAAAATGGACTCGGAACGAAATTTTCCGGGGGTACGAAATTTCGCGCACGCGCCTTTTACTGGTGTTTTCAGCCAAGAAGGTCAAAAAATGCGAAATTTTTTACGCTGTCAAAAGATGCCAAATTTTTTACGCTTTCGTGCCTGTTGATGCATGGTGAGATGATTGGGACGAAAAAATAGACTCGGATGAAAATTTTTTGGGTGTGCGAAATTTCGCGGGCGCGCCTTTTACTGGTGTTTTCAGCCAAGAAGGTCAAAAAATGCGAAATTTTTTGCGTTGTCAAAAGATGCCAAAATTTCGACGCTTTCGTGCCTATTGATGCATGGTGAGATGATTGGGACGAAAAAATGGACTCGGAACGAAATTTTTCGGGGGTGCGAAATTTCGCGCGCGCGCCTTTTACTGGTGTTTTCAGCCAAGAAGGTCAAAAAATGCAAAAAATTTTACGCAGTCAAAACATGCTAAATTTTCGACGCTTTTGTTCTTGTTGATGCATGGTGAGATGATTGGGACGAAAAAATGGAGTCGGATGAAAATTTTCCGGGGGTGCGAAATTTCGCGCGCGCGCATTTACTGGTGTTTTCAGCCAAGAAGGTCAAAAAACGCGAAATTTTTTGTGCTGTCAAAAGATGCCAAATTTTCGACGCTTTCGTGCCAGTTGATGCATGGTGAGATGATTGGGACGAAAAAATAGACTCGGACGAAAATTTTTTGGGTGTGCGAAATTTCGCGCGCGCGCCTTTTACTGGTGTTTTCAGCCAAGAAGGTCAAAAAATGCGAAATTTTTTGCGTTGTCAAAAGATGCCAAATTTTCGACGCTTTTGTGCCTGTTGATGCATGGTGAGATGATTGGGTCGAAAAAATGGACTCGGAACGAAATTTTCCGGTGGTGCGAAATTTTGCGCGCGCGCTTTTTACTGGTGTTTTCAGCCAAGATGGTCAAAAAACGCGAAATTTTTTACCCTGTCAAAAGATGCCAAATTTTTTACGCTTTCGTGCCTGTTGATGCATGGTGAGATGATTGGGACGAAAAAATGGACTCGGAACGAAATTTTCCGGGGGTACGAAATTTCGCGCACGCGCCTTTTACTGGTGTTTTCAGCCAAGAAGGTCAAAAAATGCGAAATTTTTTACGCTGTCAAAAGATGCCAAATTTTTTACGCTTTCGTGCCTGTTGATGCATGGTGAGATGATTGGGACGAAAAAATAGACTCGGATGAAAATTTTTTGGGTGTGCGAAATTTCGCGCGCGCGCCTTTTACTGGTGTTTTCAGCCAAGAAGGTCAAAAAATGCGAAATTTTTTGCGTTGTCAAAAGATGCCAAAATTTCGACGCTTTCGTGCCTATTGATGCATGGTGAGATGATTGGGACGAAAAAATGGACTCGGAACGAAATTTTTCGGGGGTGCGAAATTTCGCGCGCGCGCCTTTTACTGGTGTTTTCAGCCAAGAAGGTCAAAAAATGCAAAAAATTTTACGCAGTCAAAACATGCTAAATTTTCGACGCTTTTGTTCTTGTTGATGCATGGTGAGATGATTGGGACGAAAAAATGGAGTCGGATGAAAATTTTCCGGGGGTGCGAAATTTCGCGCGCGCGCATTTACTGGTGTTTTCAGCCAAGAAGGTCAAAAAACGCGAAATTTTTTGTGCTGTCAAAAGATGCCAAATTTTCGACGCTTTCGTGCCAGTTGATGCAT
This sequence comes from Pontederia crassipes, assembly GCA_030549335.1. Classification (NCBI taxonomy): domain Eukaryota; kingdom Viridiplantae; phylum Streptophyta; class Magnoliopsida; order Commelinales; family Pontederiaceae; genus Pontederia; species Pontederia crassipes. Next base: position 7,752,751 of record JAUKPH010000020.1, on the reverse strand, counting down.
GGTGAGATGATTGGGACGAAAAAATAGACTCGGACGAAAATTTTTTGGGTGTGCGAAATTTCGCGCGCGCGCCTTTTACTGGTGTTTTCAGCCAAGAAGGTCAAAAAATGCGAAATTTTTTGCGTTGTCAAAAGATGCCAAATTTTCGACGCTTTTGTGCCTGTTGATGCATGGTGAGATGATTGGGTCGAAAAAATGGACTCGGAACGAAATTTTCCGGTGGTGCGAAATTTTGCGCGCGCGCTTTTTACTGGTGTTTTCAGCCAAGATGGTCAAAAAACGCGAAATTTTTTACCCTGTCAAAAGATGCCAAATTTTTTACGCTTTCGTGCCTGTTGATGCATGGTGAGATGATTGGGACGAAAAAATGGACTCGGAACGAAATTTTCCGGGGGTACGAAATTTCGCGCACGCGCCTTTTACTGGTGTTTTCAGCCAAGAAGGTCAAAAAATGCGAAATTTTTTACGCTGTCAAAAGATGCCAAATTTTTTACGCTTTCGTGCCTGTTGATGCATGGTGAGATGATTGGGACGAAAAAATAGACTCGGATGAAAATTTTTTGGGTGTGCGAAATTTCGCGCGCGCGCCTTTTACTGGTGTTTTCAGCCAAGAAGGTCAAAAAATGCGAAATTTTTTGCGTTGTCAAAAGATGCCAAAATTTCGACGCTTTCGTGCCTATTGATGCATGGTGAGATGATTGGGACGAAAAAATGGACTCGGAACGAAATTTTTCGGGGGTGCGAAATTTCGCGCGCGCGCCTTTTACTGGTGTTTTCAGCCAAGAAGGTCAAAAAATGCAAAAAATTTTACGCAGTCAAAACATGCTAAATTTTCGACGCTTTTGTTCTTGTTGATGCATGGTGAGATGATTGGGACGAAAAAATGGAGTCGGATGAAAATTTTCCGGGGGTGCGAAATTTCGCGCGCGCGCATTTACTGGTGTTTTCAGCCAAGAAGGTCAAAAAACGCGAAATTTTTTGTGCTGTCAAAAGATGCCAAATTTTCGACGCTTTCGTGCCAGTTGATGCATGGTGAGATGATTGGGACGAAAAAATAGACTCGGACGAAAATTTTTTGGGTGTGCGAAATTTCGCGCGCGCGCCTTTTACTGGTGTTTTCAGCCAAGAAGGTCAAAAAATGCGAAATTTTTTGCGTTGTCAAAAGATGCCAAATTTTCGACGCTTTTGTGCCTGTTGATGCATGGTGAGATGATTGGGTCGAAAAAATGGACTCGGAACGAAATTTTCCGGTGGTGCGAAATTTTGCGCGCGCGCTTTTTACTGGTGTTTTCAGCCAAGATGGTCAAAAAACGCGAAATTTTTTACCCTGTCAAAAGATGCCAATTTTTTTACGCTTTCGTGCCTGTTGATGCATGGTGAGATGATTGGGACGAAAAAATGGACTCGGAACGAAATTTTCCGGGGGTACGAAATTTCGCGCACGCGCCTTTTACTGGTGTTTTCAGCCAAGAAGGTCAAAAAATGCGAAATTTTTTACGCTGTCAAAAGATGCCAAATTTTTTACGCTTTCGTGCCTGTTGATGCATGGTGAGATGATTGGGACGAAAAAATAGACTCGGATGAAAATTTTTTGGGTGTGCGAAATTTCGCGCGCGCGCCTTTTACTGGTGTTTTCAGCCAAGAAGGTCAAAAAATGCGAAATTTTTTGCGTTGTCAAAAGATGCCAAAATTTCGACGCTTTCGTGCCTATTGATGCATGGTGAGATGATTGGGACGAAAAAATGGACTCGGAACGAAATTTTTCGGGGGTGCGAAATTTCGCGCGCGCGCCTTATACTGGTGTTTTCAGCCAAGAAGGTCAAAAAATGCAAAAAAATTTACGCAGTCAAAACATGCTAAATTTTCGACGCTTTTGTTCTTGTTGATGCATGGTGAGATGATTGGGACGAAAAAATGGAGTCGGATGAAAATTTTCCGGGGGTGCGAAATTTCGCGCGCGCGCATTTACTGGTGTTTTCAGCCAAGAAGGTCAAAAAACGCGAAATTTTTTGTGCTGTCAAAAGATGCCAAATTTTCGACGCTTTCGTGCCAGTTGATGCATGGTGAGATGATTGGGACGAAAAAATAGACTCGGACGAAAATTTTTTGGGTGTGCGAAATTTCGCGCGCGCGCCTTTTACTGGTGTTTTCAGCCAAGAAGGTCAAAAAATGCGAAATTTTTTGCGTTGTCAAAAGATGCCAAATTTTCGACGCTTTTGTGCCTGTTGATGCATGGTGAGATGATTGGGTCGAAAAAATGGACTCGGAACGAAATTTTCCGGTGGTGCGAAATTTTGCGCGCGCGCCTTTTACTGGTGTTTTCAGCCAATATGGTCAAAAAACGCGAAATTTTTTACGCTGTCAAAAGATGCCAAATTTTTTACGCTTTCGTGCCTGTTGATGCATGGTGAGATGATTGGGACGAAAAAATGGACTCGGAACGAAATTTTCCGGGGGTACGAAATTTCGCGCACGCGCCTTTTACTGGTGTTTTCAGCCAAGAAGGTCAAAAAATGCGAAATTTTTTACGCTGTCAAAAGATGCCAAATTTTTTACGCTTTCGTGCCTGTTGATGCATGGTGAGATGATTGGGACGAAAAAATAGACTCGGATGAAAATTTTTTGGGTGTGCGAAATTTCGCGCGCGCGCCTTTTACTGGTGTTTTCAGCCAAGAAGGTCAAAAAATGCGAAATTTTTTGCGTTGTCAAAAGATGCCAAATTTTCGACGCTTTTGTGCCTGTTGATGCATGGTGAGATGATTGGGTCGAAAAAATGGACTCGGAACGAAATTTTTCGGTGGTGCGAAATTTTGCGCGCGCGCCTTTTACTGGTGTTTTCAGCCAAGATGGTCAAAAAACGCGAAATTTTTTACGCTGTCAAAAGATGCCAAATTTTTTACGCTTTCGTGCCTGTTGATGCATGGTGAGATGATTGGGACGAAAAAATGGACTCGGATGAAAATTTTTCTGGTGTGCGAAATTTCGCGCGCGCGCCTTTTACTGGTGTTTTCAGCCAAGAAGGTCAAAAAATGCGAAATTTTTTGCGTTGTCAAAAGATGCCAAAATTTCGACGCTCTCGTGCCTGTTGATGCATGGTGAGATGATTGGGACGAAAAAATGGACTCGGAACGAAATTTTTCGGGGGTGCGAAATTTCGCGCGCGCGCCTTTTACTGGTGTTTTCAGCCAAGAAGGTCAAAAAATGCAAAAAAATTTACGCAGTCAAAACATGCTAAATTTTCGACGCTTTTGTTCCTGTTGATGCATGGTGAGATGATTGGGACGAAAAAATGGAGTCGGATGAAAATTTTCCGGGGGTGCGAAATTTCGCGCGCGCGCATTTACTGGTGTTTTCAGCCAAGAAGGTCAAAAAACGCGAAATTTTTTGTGCTGTCAAAAGATGCCAAATTTTCGACACTTTCGTGCCAGTTGATGCATGGTGAGATGATTGGGACGAAAAAATAGACTCGGATGAAAATTTTTTGGGTGTGCGAAATTTCGCGCGCGCGCCTTTTACTGGTGTTTTCAGCCAAGAAGGTCAAAAAATGCGAAATTTTTTGCGTTGTCAAAAGATGCCAAATTTTCGACGCTTTTGTGCCTGTTGATGCATGGTGAGATGATTGGGTCGAAAAAATGGACTCGGAACGAAATTTTCCGGTGGTGCGAAATTTTGCGCGCGCGCTTTTTACTGGTGTTTTCAGCCAAGATGGTCAAAAAACGCGAAATTTTTTACCCTGTCAAAAGATGCCAAATTTTTTACGCTTTCGTGCATGTTGATGCATGGTGAGATGATTGGGACGAAAAAATGGACTCGGAACGAAATTTTCCGGGGGTACGAAATTTCGCGCACGCGCCTTTTACTGGTGTTTTCAGCCAAGAAGGTCAAAAAATGCGAAATTTTTTACGCTGTCAAAAGATGCCAAATTTTTTACGCTTTCGTGCCTGTTGATGCATGGTGAGATGATTGGGACGAAAAAATAGACTCGGATGAAAATTTTTTGGGTGTGCGAAATTTCGCGCGCGCGCCTTTTACTGGTGTTTTCAGCCAAGAAGGTCAAAAAATGCGAAATTTTTTGCGTTGTCAAAAGATGCCAAAATTTCGACGCTTTCGTGCCTATTGATGCATGGTGAGATGATTGGGACGAAAAAATGGACTCGGAACGAAATTTTTCGGGGGTGCGAAATTTCGCGCGCGCGCCTTTTACTGGTGTTTTCAGCCAAGAAGGTCAAAAAATGCAAAAAATTTTACGCAGTCAAAACATGCTAAATTTTCGACGCTTTTGTTCTTGTTGATGCATGGTGAGATGATTGGGACGAAAAAATGGAGTCGGATGAAAATTTTCCGGGGGTGCGAAATTTCGCGCGCGCGCATTTACTGGTGTTTTCAGCCAAGAAGGTCAAAAAACGCGAAATTTTTTGTGCTGTCAAAAGATGCCAAATTTTCGACGCTTTCGTGCCAGTTGATGCATGGTGAGATGATTGGGACGAAAAAATAGACTCGGACGAAAATTTTTTGGGTGTGCGAAATTTCGCGCGCGCGCCTTTTACTGGTGTTTTCAGCCAAGAAGGTCAAAAAATGCGAAATTTTTTGCGTTGTCAAAAGATGCCAAATTTTCGACGCTTTTGTGCCTGTTGATGCATGGTGAGATGATTGGGTCGAAAAAATGGACTCGGAACGAAATTTTCCGGTGGTGCGAAATTTTGCGCGCGCGCTTTTTACTGGTGTTTTCAGCCAAGATGGTCAAAAAACGCGAAATTTTTTACCCTGTCAAAAGATGCCAAATTTTTTACGCTTTCGTGCCTGTTGATGCATGGTGAGATGATTGGGACGAAAAAATGGACTCGGAACGAAATTTTCCGGGGGTACGAAATTTCGCGCACGCGCCTTTTACTGGTGTTTTCAGCCAAGAAGGTCAAAAAATGCGAAATTTTTTACGCTGTCAAAAGATGCCAAATTTTTTACGCTTTCGTGCCTGTTGATGCATGGTGAGATGATTGGGACGAAAAAATAGACTCGGATGAAAATTTTTTGGGTGTGCGAAATTTCGCGCGCGCGCCTTTTACTGGTGTTTTCAGCCAAGAAGGTCAAAAAATGCGAAATATTTTGCGTTGTCAAAAGATGCCAAAATTTCGACGCTTTCGTGCCTATTGATGCATGGTGAGATGATTGGGACGAAAAAATGGACTCGGAACGAAATTTTTCGGGGGTGCGAAATTTCGCGCGCGCGCCTTTTACTGGTGTTTTCAGCCAAGAAGGTCAAAAAATGCAAAAAATTTTACGCAGTCAAAACATGCTAAATTTTCGACGCTTTTGTTCTTGTTGATGCATGGTGAGATGATTGGGACGAAAAAATGGAGTCGGATGAAAATTTTCCGGGGGTGCGAAATTTCGCGCGCGCGCATTTACTGGTGTTTTCAGCCAAGAAGGTCAAAAAACGCGAAATTTTTTGTGCTGTCAAAAGATGCCAAATTTTCGATGCTTTCGTGCCAGTTGATGCATGGTGAGATGATTGGGACGAAAAAATAGACTCGGATGAAAATTTTTTACGCTTTCGTGCCTGTTGATGCATGGTGAGATGATTGGGACGAAAAAATGGACTCGGAACGACATTTTCCGGGGGTACGAAATTTCGCGCACGCGCCTTTTACTGGTGTTTTCAGCCAAGAAGGTCAAAAAATGCGAAATTTTTTACGCTGTCAAAAGATGCCAAATTTTTTACGCTTTCGTGCCTGTTGATGCATGGTGAGATGATTGGGACGAAAAAATAGACTCGGATGAAAATTTTTTGGGTGTGCGAAATTTCGCGCCCGCGCCTTTTACTGGTGTTTTCAGCCAAGAAGGTCAAAAAATGCGAAATTTTTTGCGTTGTCAAAAGATGCCAAATTTTCGACGCTTTTGTGCCTGTTGATGCATGGTGAGATGATTGGGTCGAAAAAATGGACTCGGAACGAAATTTTCCGGTGGTGCGAAATTTCGCGCGCGCGCCTTTTACTGGTGTTTTCAGCCAATATGGTCAAAAAACGCGAAATTTTTTACGCTGTCAAAAGATGCCAAATTTTTTACGCTTTCGTGCCTGTTGATGCATGGTGAGATGATTGGGACGAAAAAATGGACTCGGAACGAAATTTTCCGTGGGTGCGAAATTTTGCGCCCGCGCCTTTTACTGGTGTTTTCAGCCAAGATGGTCAAAAAACGCGAAATTTTTTACGCTGTCAAAAGATGCCAAATTTTTTACGCTTTCGTGCCAGTTGATGCATGGTGAGATGATTGGGACGAAAAAATAGACTCGGATGAAAATTTTTCTGGTGTGCGAAATTTCGCGCGCGCGCCTTTTACTGGTGTTTTCAGCCAAGAAGGTCAAAAAATGCGAAATTTTTTGCGTTGTCAAAAGATGCCAAATTTTCGACGCTTTTGTGCCTGTTAATGCATGGTGAGATGATTGGGTCGAAAAAATGGACTCGGAACGAAATTTTTCGGTGGTGCGAAATTTTGCGCGCGCGCCTTTTACTGGTGTTTTCAGCCAAGATGGTCAAAAAACGCGAAATTTTTTACGCTTTCGTGCCTGTTGATGCATGGTGAGATGATTGGGACGAAAAAATGGACTCGGATGAAAATTTTTATGGTGTGCGAAATTTCGCGCGCGCACCTTTTACTGGTGTTTTCATCCAAGAAGGTAAAAAAATGCGAAATTTTTTGCGTTGTCAAAAGATGCCAAAATTTCGATGCTCTCGTGCCTGTTGATGCATGGTGAGATGATTGGGACGAAAAAATGGACTCGGAACGAAATTTTTCGGGGGTGCGAAATTTCGCGCGCGCGCCTTTTACTTGTGTTTTCAGCCAAGAAGGTCAAAAAATGCAAAAAATTTTACGCAGTCAAAACATACTAAATTTTCGACGCTTTTGTTCCTGTTGATGCATGGTGAGATGATTGGGACGAAAAAATGGAGTCGGATGAAAATTTTCCGGGGGTGCGAAATTTCGCGCGAGCGCATTTACTGGTGTTTTCAGCCAAGAAGGTCAAAAAACGCGAAATTTTTTGTGCTGTCAAAAGATGCCAAATTTTCGATGCTTTCGTGCCAGTTGATGCATGGTGAGATGATTGGGACGAAAAAATAGACTCGGACGAAAATTTTTTGGGTGTGCGAAATTTCGCGCGCGCGCCTTTTACTGGTGTTTTCAGCCAAGAAGGTCAAAAAATGCGAAATTTTTTGCGTTGTCAAAAGATGCCAAATTTTCGACGCTTTTGTGCCTGTTGATGCATGGTGAGATGATTGGGTCGAAAAAATGGACTCGGAACGAAATTTTCCGGTGGTGCGAAATTTCGCGCGCGCGCCTTTTACTGGTGTTTTCAGCCAAAATGGTCAAAAAACGCGAAATTTTTTACGCTGTCAAAAGATGCCAAATTTTTTACGCTTTCGTGCCTGTTGATGCATGGTGAGATGATTGGGACGAAAAAATGGACTCGGAACGAAATTTTCCGGGGGTACGAAATTTCGGGCACGCGCCTTTTACTGGTGTTTTCAGCCAAGAAGGTCAAAAAATGCGAAATTTTTTACGCTGTCAAAAGATGCCAAATTTTTTACGCTTTCGTGCCTGTTGATGCATGGTGAGATGATTGGGACGAAAAAATAGACTCGGATGAAAATTTTTTGGGTGTGCGAAATTTCGCGCGCGCGCCTTTTACTGGTGTTTTCAGCCAAGAAGGTCAAAAAATGCGAAATTTTTTGCGTTGTCAAAAGATGCCAAATTTTCGACGCTTTTGTGCCTGTTGATGCATGGTGAGATGATTGGGTCGAAAAAATGGACTCGGAACGAAATTTTTCGGTGGTGCGAAATTTTGCGCGCGCGCCTTTTACTAGTGTTTTCAGCCAAGATGGTCAAAAAACGCAAAATTTTTTACGCTGTCAAAAGATGCCAAATTTTTTACGCTTTCGTGCCAGTTGATGCATGGTGAGATGATTGGGACGAAAAAATAGACTCGGATGAAAATTTTTTGGGTGTGCGAAATTTCGCGCGCGCGCCTTTTACTGGTGTTTTCAGCCAAGAAGGTCAAAAAATGTGAAATTTTTTGCGTTGTCAAAAGATGCCAAAATTTCGACGCTTTCGTGCCTGTTGATGCATGGTGAGATGATTGGGACGAAAAAATGGACTCGGAACGAAATTTTTCGGGGGTGCGAAATTTCGCGCGCGCGCCTTTTACTGGTGTTTTCAGCCAAGAAGGTCAAAAAATGCAAAAAATTTTACGCAGTCAAAACATGCTAAATTTTCGACGCTTTTGTTCCTGTTGATGCATGGTGAGATGATTGGGACGAAAAAATGGAGTCGGATGAAAATTTTCCGGGGGTGCGAAATTTCGCGCGCGCGCATATACTGGTGTTTTCAGCCAAGAAGGTCAAAAAACGCGAAATTTTTTGTGCTGTCAAAAGATGCCAAATTTTCGACGCTTTCGTGCCAGTTGATGCATGGTGAGATGATTGGGACGAAAAAATAGACTCGGATGAAAATTTTTTGGTTGTGCGAAATTTCGCGCGCGCGCCTTTTACTGGTGTTTTCAGCCAAGAAGGTCAAAAAATGCGAAATTTTTTGCGTTGTCAAAAGATGCCAAATTTTCGACGCTTTTGTGCCTGTTGATGCATGGTGAGATGATTGGGTCGAAAAAATGGACTCGGAACGAAATTTTCCGGTGGTGCGAAATTTTGCGCGCGCGCCTTTTACTGGTGTTTTCAGCCAAGAAGGTCAAAAAACGCGAAATTTTTTACGCTGTCAAAAGATGCCAAATTTTTTACGCTTTCGTGCCTGTTGATGCATGGTGAGATGATTGGGACAAAAAAATGGACTCGGAACGAAATTTTCCGGGGGTACGAAATTTCGCGCACGCGCCTTTTACTGGTGTTTTCAGCCAAGAAGGTCAAAAAATGCGAAATTTTTTACGCTGTCAAAAGATGCCAAATTTTTTACGCTTTCGTGCCTGTTGATGCATGGTGAGATGATTGGGACGAAAAAATAGACTCGGATGAAAATTTTTTGGGTGTGCGAAATTTCGCGCGCGCGCCTTTTACTGGTGTTTTCAGCCAAGAAGGTCAAAAAATGCGAAATTTTTTGCGTTGTCAAAAGATGCCAAAATTTCGACGCTTTCGTGCCTGTTGATGCATGGTGAGATGATTGGGACGAAAAAATGGACTCGGAACGAAATTTTTCGGGGGTGCGAAATTTCGCTGCGCGCGCCTTTTACTGGTGTTTTCAGCCAAGAAGGTCAAAAAATGCAAAAAATTTTACGCAGTCAAAACATGCTAAATTTTCGACGCTTTTGTTCCTGTTGATGCATGGTGAGATGATTGGGACGAAAAAATGGAGTCGGATGAAAATTTTCCGGGGGTGCGAAATTTCGCGCTGCGCGCATTTACTGGTGTTTTCAGCCAAGAAGGTCAAAAAACGCGAAATTTTTTGTGCTGTCAAAAGATGCCAAATTTTCGATGCTTTCGTGCCAGTTGATGCATGGTGAGATGATTGGGACGAAAAAATAGACTCGGATGAAAATTTTTTACGCTTTCGTGCCTGTTGATGCATGGTGAGATGATTGGGACGAAAAAATGGACTCGGAAAGACATTTTCCGGGGGTACGAAATTTCGCGCACGCGCCTTTTACTGGTGTTTTCAGCCAAGAAGGTCAAAAAATGCGAAATTTTTTACGCTGTCAAAAGATGCCAAATTTTTTACGCTTTCGTGCCTGTTGATGCATGGTGAGATGATTGGGACGAAAAAATAGACTCGGATGAAAATTTTTTGGGTGTGCGAAATTTCGCGCCCGCGCCTTTTACTGGTGTTTTCAGCCAAGAAGGTCAAAAAATGCGAAATTTTTTGCGTTGTCAAAAGATGCCAAATTTTCGACGCTTTTGTGCCTGTTGATGCATGGTGAGATGATTGGGTCGAAAAAATGGACTCGGAACGAAATTTTCCGGTGGTGCGAAATTTCGCGCGCGCGCCTTTTACTGGTGTTTTCAGCCAATATGGTCAAAAAACGCGAAATTTTTTACGCTGTCAAAAGATGCCAAATTTTTTACGCTTTCGTGCCTGTTGATGCATGGTGAGATGATTGGGACGAAAAAATGGACTCGGAACGAAATTTTCCGTGGGTGCGAAATTTTGCGCCCGCGCCTTTTACTGGTGTTTTCAGCCAAGATGGTCAAAAAACGCGAAATTTTTTACGCTGTCAAAAGATGCCAAATTTTTTACGCTTTCGTGCCAGTTGATGCATGGTGAGATGATTGGGACGAAAAAATAGACTCGGATGAAAATTTTTCTGGTGTGCGAAATTTCGCGCGCGCGCCTTTTACTGGTGTTTTCAGCCAAGAAGGTCAAAAAATGCGAAATTTTTTGCGTTGTCAAAAGATGCCAAATTTTCGACGCTTTTGTGCCTGTTAATGCATGGTGAGATGATTGGGTCGAAAAAATGGACTCGGAACGAAATTTTTCGGTGGTGCGAAATTTTGCGCGCGCGCCTTTTACTGGTGTTTTCAGCCAAGATGGTCAAAAAACGCGAAATTTTTTACGCTGTCAAAAGATGCCAAATTTTTTACGCTTTCGTGCCTGTTGATGCATGGTGAGATGATTGGGACGAAAAAATGGACTCGGATGAAAATTTTTATGGTGTGCGAAATTTCGCGCGCGCACCTTTTACTGGTGTTTTCAGCCAAGAAGGTCAAAAAATGCGAAATTTTTTGCGTTGTCAAAAGATGCCAAAATTTCGATGCTCTCGTGCCTGTTGATGCATGGTGAGATGATTGGGACGAAAAAATGGACTCGGAACGAAATTTTTCGGGGGTGCGAAATTTGCGCGCGCGCGCCTTTTACTTGTGTTTTCAGCCAAGAAGGTCAAAAAATGCAAAAAATTTTACGCAGTCAAAACATACTAAATTTTCGACGCTTTTGTTCCTGTTGATGCATGGTGAGATGATTGGGACGAAAAAATGGAGTCGGATGAAAATTTTCCGGGGGTGCGAAATTTCGCGCGAGCGCATTTACTGGTGTTTTCAGCCAAGAAGGTCAAAAAACGCGAAATTTTTTGTGCTGTCAAAAGATGCCAAATTTTCGATGCTTTCGTGCCAGTTGATGCATGGTGAGATGATTGGGACGAAAAAATAGACTCGGACGAAAATTTTTTGGGTGTGCGAAATTTCGCGCCCGCGCCTTTTACTGGTGTTTTCAGCCAAGAAGGTCAAAAAATGCGAAATTTTTTGCGTTGTCAAAAGATGCCAAATTTTCGACGCTTTTGTGCCTGTTGATGCATGGTGAGATGATTGGGTCGAAAAAATGGACTCGGAACGAAATTTTTCGGTGGTGCGAAATTTCGCAGCGCGCGCCTTTTACTGGTGTTTTCAGCCAATATGGTCAAAAAACGCGAAATTTTTTACGCTGTCAAAAGATGCCAAATTTTTTACGCTTTCGTGCCTGTTGATGCATGGTGAGATGATTGGGACGAAAAAATGGACTCGGAACGAAATTTTCCGGGGGTACGAAATTTCGGGCACGCGCCTTTTACTGGTGTTTTCAGCCAAGAAGGTCAAAAAATGCGAAATTTTTTACGCTGTCAAAAGATGCCAAATTTTTTACGCTTTCGTGCCTGTTGATGCATGGTGAGATGATTGGGACGAAAAAATAGACTCGGATGAAAATTTTTTGGGTGTGCGAAATTTCGCGCGCGCGCCTTTTACTGGTGTTTTCAGCCAAGAAGGTCAAAAAATGCGAAATTTTTTGCGTTGTCAAAAGATGCCAAATTTTCGACGCTTTTGTGCCTGTTGATGCATGGTGAGATGATTGGGTCGAAAAAATGGACTCGGAACGAAATTTTTCGGTGGTGCGAAATTTTGCGCGCGCGCCTTTTACTGGTGTTTTCAGCCAAGATGGTCAAAAAACGCGAAATTTTTTACGCTGTCAAAAGATGCCAAATTTTTTACGCTTTCGTGCCTGTTGATGCATGGTGAGATGATTGGGACGAAAAAATGGACTCGGATGAAAATTTTTCTGGTGTGCGAAATTTCGCAGCGCGCGCCTTTTACTGGTGTTTTCAGCCAAGAAGGTCAAAAAATGCGAAATTTTTTGCGTTGTCAAAAGATGCCAAAATTTCGACGCTCTCGTGCCTGTTGATGCATGGTGAGATGATTGGGACGAAAAAATGGACTCGGAACGAAATTTTTCGGGGGTGCGAAATTTCGCGCGCGCGCCTTTTACTGGTGTTTTCAGCCAAGAAGGTCAAAAAATGCAAAAAATTTTACGCAGTCAAAACATGCTAAATTTTCGACGCTTTTGTTCCTGTTGATGCATGGTGAGATGATTGGGACGAAAAAATGGAGTCGGATGAAAATTTTCCGGGGGTGCGAAATTTCGCGCGCGCGCATTTACTGGTGTTTTCAGCCAAGAAGGTCAAAAAACGCGAAATTTTTTGTGCTGTCAAAAGATGCCAAATTTTCGACACTTTCGTGCCAGTTGATGCATGGTGAGATGATTGGGACGAAAAAATAGACTCGGATGAAAATTTTTTGGGTGTGCGAAATTTCGCGCGCGCGCCTTTTACTGGTGTTTTCAGCCAAGAAGGTCAAAAAATGCGAAATTTTTTGCGTTGTCAAAAGATGCCAAATTTTCGACGCTTTTGTGCATGTTGATGCATGGTGAGATGATTGGGTCGAAAAAATGGACTCGGAACGAAATTTTCCGGTGGTGCGAAATTTTGCGCGCGCGCCTTTTACTGGTGTTTTCAGCCAAGAAGGTCAAAAAACGCGAAATTTTTTACGCTGTCAAAAGATGCCAAATTTTTTACGCTTTCGTGCCTGTTGATGCATGGTGAGATGATTGGGACCAAAAAAATGGACTCGGAACGAAATTTTCCGGGGGTACGAAATTTCGCGCACGCGCCTTTTACTGGTGTTTTCAGCCAAGAAGGTCAAAAAATGCGAAATTTTTTACGCTGTCAAAAGATGCCAAATTTTTTACGCTTTCGTGCCTGTTGATGCATGGTGAGATGATTGGGACGAAAAAATAGACTCGGATGAAAATTTTTTGGGTGTGCGAAATTTCGCGCGCGCGCCTTTTACTGGTGTTTTCAGCCAAGAAGGTCAAAAAATGCGAAATTTTTTGCGTTGTCAAAAGATGCCAAAATTTCGACGCTTTTGTGCCTGTTGATGCATGGTGAGATGATTGGGACGAAAAAATAGACTCGGATGAAAATTTTTTGGGTGTGCGAAATTTCGCGCGCGCGCCTTTTACTGGTGTTTTCAGCCAAGAAGGTCAAAAAATGCGAAATTTTTTGCGTTGTCAAAAGATGCCAAATTTTCGACGCTTTTGTGCCTGTTGATGCATGGTGAGATGATTGGGTCGAAAAAATGGACTCGGAACGAAATTTTCCGGTGGTGCGAAATTTTGCGCGCGCGCTTTTTACTGGTGTTTTCAGCCAAGATGGTCAAAAAACGCGAAATTTTTTACCCTGTCAAAAGATGCCAAATTTTTTACGCTTTCGTGCATGTTGATGCATGGTGAGATGATTGGGACGAAAAAATGGACTCGGAACGAAATTTTCCGGGGGTACGAAATTTCGCGCACGCGCCTTTTACTGGTGTTTTCAGCCAAGAAGGTCAAAAAATGCGAAATTTTTTACGCTGTCAAAAGATGCCAAATTTTTTACGCTTTCGTGCCTGTTGATGCATGGTGAGATGATTGGGACGAAAAAATAGACTCGGATGAAAATTTTTTGGGTGTGCGAAATTTCGCGCGCGCGCCTTTTACTGGTGTTTTCAGCCAAGAAGGTCAAAAAATGCGAAATTTTTTGCGTTGTCAAAAGATGCCAAATTTTCGACGCTTTTGTGCATGTTGATGCATGGTGAGATGATTGGGTCGAAAAAATGGACTCGGAACGAAATTTTCCGGTGGTGCGAAATTTTGCGCGCGCGCCTTTTACTGGTGTTTTCAGCCAAGAAGGTCAAAAAACGCGAAATTTTTTACGCTGTCAAAAGATGCCAAATTTTTTACGCTTTCGTGCCTGTTGATGCATGGTGAGATGATTGGGACCAAAAAAATGGACTCGGAACGAAATTTTCCGGGGGTACGAAATTTCGCGCACGCGCCTTTTACTGGTGTTTTCAGCCAAGAAGGTCAAAAAATGCGAAATTTTTTACGCTGTCAAAAGATGCCAAATTTTTTACGCTTTCGTGCCTGTTGATGCATGGTGAGATGATTGGGACGAAAAAATAGACTCGGATGAAAATTTTTTGGGTGTGCGAAATTTCGCAGCGCGCGCCTTTTACTGGTGTTTTCAGCCAAGAAGGTCAAAAAATGCGAAATTTTTTGCGTTGTCAAAAGATGCCAAAATTTCGACGCTTTTGTGCCTGTTGATGCATGGTGAGATGATTGGGACGAAAAAATGGACTCGGAACGAAATTTTTCGGGGGTGCGAAATTTCGCGCGCGCGCCTTTTACTGGTGTTTTCAGCCAAGAAGGTCAAAAAATGCAAAAAATTTTACGCAGTCAAAACATGCTAAATTTTCGACGCTTTTGTTCCTGTTGATGCATGGTGAGATGATTGGGACGAAAAAATGGAGTCGGATGAAAATTTTCCGGGGGTGCGAAATTTCGCGCGCGCGCATATACTGGTGTTTTCAGCCAAGAAGGTCAAAAAACGCGAAATTTTTTGTGCTGTCAAAAGATGCCAAATTTTCGACGCTTTCGTGCCAGTTGATGCATGGTGAGATGATTGGGACGAAAAAATAGACTCGGATGAAAATTTTTTGGTTGTGCGAAATTTCGCGCCCGCGCCTTTTACTGGTGTTTTCAGCCAAGAAGGTCAAAAAATGCGAAATTTTTTGCGTTGTCAAAAGATGCCAAATTTTCGACGCTTTTGTGCCTGTTGATGCATGGTGAGATGATTGGGTCGAAAAAATGGACTCGGAACGAAATTTTCCGGTGGTGCGAAATTTCGCGCGCGCGCCTTTTACTGGTGTTTTCAGCCAATATGGTCAAAAAACGCGAAATTTTTTACGCTGTCAAAAGATGCCAAATTTTTTACGCTTTCGTGCCTGTTGATGCATGGTGAGATGATTGGGATGAAAAAATGGACTCGGAACGAAATTTTCCGTGGGTGCGAAATTTTGCGCCCGCGCCTTTTACTGGTGTTTTCAGCCAAGATGGTCAAAAAACGCGAAATTTTTTACGCTGTCAAAAGATGCCAAATTTTTTACGCTTTCGTGCCAGTTGATGCATGGTGAGATGATTGGGACGAAAAAATAGACTCGGATGAAAATTTTTCTGGTGTGCGAAATTTCGCGCGCGCGCCTTTTACTAGTGTTTTCAGCCAAGAAGGTCAAAAAATGCGAAATTTTTTGCGTTGTCAAAAGATGCCAAATTTTCGACGCTTTTGTGCCTGTTAATGCATGGTGAGATGATTGGGTCGAAAAAATGGACTCGGAACGAAATTTTTCTGTGGTGCGAAATTTTGCGCGCGCGCCTTTTACTGGTGTTTTCAGCCAAGATGGTCAAAAAACGCGAAATTTTTTACGCTGTCAAAAGATGCCAAATTTTTTACGCTTTCGTGCCTGTTGATGCATGGTGAGATGATTGGGACGAAAAAATGGACTCGGATGAAAATTTTTATGGTGTGCGAAATTTCGCGCGCGCACCTTTTACTTGTGTTTTCAGCCAAGAAGGTCAAAAAATGCGAAATTTTTTGCGTTGTCAAAAGATGCCAAAATTTCGATGCTCTCGTGCCTGTTGATGCATGGTGAGATGATTGGGACGAAAAAATGGACTCGGAACGAAATTTTTCGGGGGTGCGAAATTTCGCGCGCGCGCCTTTTACTTGTGTTTTCAGCCAAGAAGGTCAAAAAATGCAAAAAATTTTACGCAGTCAAAACATGCTAAATTTTCGACGCTTTTGTTCCTGTTGATGCATGGTGAGATGATTGGGACGAAAAAATGGAGTCGGATGAAAATTTTTCGGGGGTGCGAAATTTCGCGCGAGCGCATTTACTGGTGTTTTCAGCCAAGAAGGTCAAAAAACGCGAAATTTTTTGTGCTGTCAAAAGATGCCAAATTTTCGATGCTTTCGTGCCAGTTGATGCATGGTGAGATGATTGGGACGAAAAAATAGACTCGGACGAAAATTTTTTGGGTGTGCGAAATTTCGCGCCCGCGCCTTTTACTGGTGTTTTCAGCCAAGAAGGTCAAAAAATGCGAAATTTTTTGCGTTGTCAAAAGATGCCAAATTTTCGACGCTTTTGTGCCTGTTGATGCATGGTGAGATGATTGGGTCGAAAAAATGGACTCGGAACGAAATTTTCCGGTGGTGCGAAATTTCGCGCGCGCGCCTTTTACTGGTGTTTTCAGCCAATATGGTCAAAAAATGCGAAATTTTTTACGCTGTCAAAAGATGCCAAATTTTTTACGCTTTCGTGCCTGTTGATGCATGGTGAGATGATTGGGACGAAAAAATGGACTCGGAACGAAATTTTCCGGGGGTACGAAATTTCGGGCACGCGCCTTTTACTGGTGTTTTCAGCCAAGAAGGTCAAAAAATGCGAAATTTTTTACGCTGTCAAAAGATGCCAAATTTTTTACGCTTTCGTGCCTGTTGATGCATGGTGAGATGATTGGGACGAAAAAATAGACTCGGATGAAAATTTTTTGGGTGTGCGAAATTTCGCAGCGCGCGCCTTTTACTGGTGTTTTCAGCCAAGAAGGTCAAAAAATGCGAAATTTTTTGCGTTGTCAAAAGATGCCAAATTTTCGACGCTTTTGTGCCTGTTGATGCATGGTGAGATGATTGGGTCGAAAAAATGGACTCGGAACGAAATTTTTCGGTGGTGCGAAATTTTGCGCGCGCGCCTTTTACTGGTGTTTTCAGCCAAGATGGTCAAAAAACGCGAAATTTTTTACGCTGTCAAAAGATGCCAAATTTTTTACGCTTTCGTGCCTGTTGATGCATGGTGAGATGATTGGGACGAAAAAATGGACTCGGATGAAAATTTTTCTGGTGTGCGAAATTTCGCGCGCGCGCCTTTTACTGGTGTTTTCAGCCAAGAAGGTCAAAAAATGCGAAATTTTTTGCGTTGTCAAAAGATGCCAAAATTTCGACGCTCTCGTGCCTGTTGATGCATGGTGAGATGATTGGGACGAAAAAATGGACTCGGAACGAAATTTTTCGGGGGTGCGAAATTTCGCGCGCGCGCCTTTTACTGGTGTTTTCAGCCAAGAAGGTCAAAAAATGCAAAAAATTTTACGCAGTCAAAACATGCTAAATTTTCGACGCTTTTGTTCCTGTTGATGCATGGTGAGATGATTGGGACGAAAAAATGGAGTCGGATGAAAATTTTCCGGGGGTGCGAAATTTCGCGCGCGCGCATTTACTGGTGTTTTCAGCCAAGAAGGTCAAAAAACGCGAAATTTTTTGTGCTGTCAAAAGATGCCAAATTTTCGACACTTTCGTGCCAGTTGATGCATGGTGAGATGATTGGGACGAAAAAATAGACTCGGATGAAAATTTTTTGGGTGTGCGAAATTTCGCGCGCGCGCCTTTTACTGGTGTTTTCAGCCAAGAAGGTAAAAAAATGCGAAATTTTTTGCGTTGTCAAAAGATGCCAAATTTTCGACGCTTTTGTGCCTGTTGATGCATGGAGAGATGATTGGGTCGAAAAAATGGACTCGGAACGAAATTTTCCGGTGGTGCGAAATTTTGCGCGCGCGCCTTTTACTGGTGTTTTCAGCCAAGATGGTCAAAAAACGCGAAATTTTTTACCCTGTCAAAAGATGCCAAATTTTTTACGCTTTCGTGCCTGTTGATGCATGGTGAGATGATTGGGACGAAAAAATGGACTCGGAACGAAATTTTCCGGGGGTACGAAATTTCGCGCACGCGCCTTTTACTGGTGTTTTCAGCCAAGAAGGTCAAAAAATGCGAAATTTTTTACGCTGTCAAAAGATGCCAAATTTTTTACGCTTTCGTGCCTGTTGATGCATGGTGAGATGATTGGGACGAAAAAATAGACTCGGATGAAAATTTTTTGGGTGTGCGAAATTTCGCGCGCGCGCCTTTTACTGGTGTTTTCAGCCAAGACGGTCAAAAAATGCGAAATTTTTTGCGTTGTCAAAAGATGCCAAAATTTCGACGCTTTCGTGCCTGTTGATGCATGGTGAGATGATTGGGATGAAAAAATGGACTCGGAACGAAATTTTTCGGGGGTGCGAAATTTCGCGCGCGCGCCTTTTACTGGTGTTTTCAGCCAAGAAGGTCAAAAAATGCAAAAAATTTTACGCAGTCAAAACATGCTAAATTTTCGACGCTTTTGTTCCTGTTGATGCATGGTGAGATGATTGGGACGAAAAAATGGAGTCGGATGAAAATTTTCCGGGGGTGCGAAATTTCGCGCGCGCGCATTTACTGGTGTTTTCAGCCAAGAAGGTCAAAAAACGCGAAATTTTTTGTGCTGTCAAAAGATGCCAAATTTTCGACGCTTTCGTGCCAGTTGATGCATGGTGAGATGATTGGGACGAAAAAATAGACTCGGACGAAAATTTTTTGGGTGTGCGAAATTTCGCGCGCGCGCCTTTTACTGGTGTTTTCAGCCAAGAAGGTCAAAAAATGCGAAATTTTTTGCGTTGTCAAAAGATGCCAAATTTTCGACGCTTTTGTGCCTGTTGATGCA
The DNA here is from genome assembly GCA_030549335.1 of Pontederia crassipes. Taxonomy (NCBI): domain Eukaryota; kingdom Viridiplantae; phylum Streptophyta; class Magnoliopsida; order Commelinales; family Pontederiaceae; genus Pontederia; species Pontederia crassipes. The sequence continues at coordinate 7,734,068 of JAUKPH010000020.1, read as the reverse complement.
TGGTGAGATGATTGGGTCGAAAAAATGGACTCGGAACGAAATTTTCCGGTGGTGCGAAATTTTGCGCGCGCGCCTTTTACTGGTGTTTTCAGCCAATATGGTCAAAAAACGCGAAATTTTTTACGCTGTCAAAAGATGCCAAATTTTTTACGCTTTCGTGCCTGTTGATGCATGGTGAGATGATTGGGACGAAAAAATGGACTCGGAACGAAATTTTCCGGGGGTACGAAATTTCGCGCACGCGCCTTTTACTGGTGTTTTCAGCCAAGAAGGTCAAAAAATGCGAAATTTTTTACGCTGTCAAAAGATGCCAAATTTTTTACGCTTTCGTGCCTGTTGATGCATGGTGAGATGATTGGGACGAAAAAATAGACTCGGATGAAAATTTTTTGGGTGTGCGAAATTTCGCGCGCGCGCCTTTTACTGGTGTTTTCAGCCAAGAAGGTCAAAAAATGCGAAATTTTTTGCGTTGTCAAAAGATGCCAAATTTTCGACGCTTTTGTGCCTGTTGATGCATGGTGAGATGATTGGGTCGAAAAAATGGACTCGGAACGAAATTTTCCGGTGGTGCGAAATTTGCGCACGCGCCTTTTACTGGTGTTTTCAGCCAAAATGGTCAAAAATTGCGAAATTTTTTACGCTGTCAAAAGATGCCAAATTTTTACGCTTTCGTGCCTGTTGATGCATGGTGAGATGATTGGGACGAAAAAATGGACTCGGATGAAAATTTTTTGGGTGTGCGAAATTTCGCGCGCGCGCCTTTTACTGGTGTTTTCAGCCAAGAAGGTCAAAAAATGCGAAATTTTTTGCGTTGTCAAAAGATGCCAAAATTTCGACGCTTTCGTGCCTGTTGATGCATGGTGAGATGATTGGGACGAAAAAATGGACTCGGAACGAAATTTTTCGGGGGTGCGAAATTTCGCGCGCGCGCCTTTTACTGGTGTTTTCAGCCAAGAAGGTCAAAAAATGCAAAAAATTTTACGCAGTCAAAACATGCTAAATTTTCGACGCTTTTGTTCCTGTTGATGCATGGTGAGATGATTGGGTCGAAAAAATGGACTCGGAACGAAATTTTTCGGTGGTGCGAAATTTTGCGCGCGCGCCTTTTACAAGTGTTTTCAGCCAAGATGGTCAAAAAACGCGAAATTTTTTACGCTGTCAAAAGATGCCAAATTTTTTACGCTTTCGTGCCAGTTGATGCATGGTGAGATGATTGGGACGAAAAAATAGACTCGGATGAAAATTTTTTGGGTGTGCGAAATTTCGCGCGCGCGCCTTTTACTGGTGTTTTCAGCCAAGAAGGTCAAAAAATGCGAAATTTTTTGCGTTGTCAAAAGATGCCAAATTTTCGACGCTTTTGTGCCTGTTGATGCATGGTGAGATGATTGGGTCGAAAAAATGGACTCGGAACGAAATTTTTCGGTGGTGCGAAATTTTGCGCGCACGCCTTTTACAAGTGTTTTCAGCCAAGATGGTCAAAAAACGCGAAATTTTTTACGCTGTCAAAAGATGCCAAATTTTTTACGCTTTCGTGCCAGTTGATGCATGGTGAGATGATTGGGACGAAAAAATAGACTCGGATGAAAATTTTTTGGTTGTGCGAAATTTCGCGCGCGCGCCTTTTACTGGTGTTTTCAGCCAAGAAGGTCAAAAAATGTGAAATTTTTTGCGTTGTCAAAAGATGCCAAAATTTCGACGCTTTCGTGCCTGTTGATGCATGGTGAGATGATTGGGACGAAAAAATGGACTCGGAACGAAATTTTTCGGGGGTGCGAAATTTCGCGCGCGCGCCTTTTACTGGTGTTTTCAGCCAAGAAGGTCAAAAAATGCAAAAAATTTTACGCAGTCAAAACATGCTAAATTTTCGACGCTTTTGTTCATGTTGATGCATGGTGAGATGATTGGGACGAAAAAATGGAGTCGGATGAAAATTTTCCGGGGGTGCGAAATTTCGCGCGCGCGCATATACTGGTGTTTTCAGCCAAGAAGGTCAAAAAACGCGAAATTTTTTGTGCTGTCAAAAGATGCCAAATTTTCGACGCTTTCGTGCCAGTTGATGCATGGTGAGATGATTGGGACGAAAAAATAGACTCGGATGAAAATTTTTTGGTTGTGCGAAATTTCGCGCGCGCGCCTTTTACTGGTGTTTTCAGCCAAGAAGGTCAAAAAATGCGAAATTTTTTGCGTTGTCAAAAGATGCCAAATTTTCGACGCTTTTGTGCCTGTTGATGCATGGTGAGATGATTGGGTCGAAAAAATGGACTCGGAACGAAATTTTCCGGTGGTGCGAAATTTTGCGCGCGCGCCTTTTACTGGTGTTTTCAGCCAAGAAGGTCAAAAAACGCGAAATTTTTTACGCTGTCAAAAGATGCCAAATTTTTTACGCTTTCGTGCCTGTTGATGCATGGTGAGATGATTGGGAAAAAAAAATGGACTCGGAACGAAATTTTCCGGGGGTACGAAATTTCGCGCACGCGCCTTTTACTGGTGTTTTCAGCCAAGAAGGTCAAAAAATGCGAAATTTTTTACGCTGTCAAAAGATGCCAAATTTTTTACGCTTTCGTGCCTGTTGATGCATGGTGAGATGATTGGGACGAAAAAATAGACTCGGATGAAAATTTTTTGGGTGTGCGAAATTTCGCGCGCGCGCCTTTTACTGGTGTTTTCAGCCAAGAAGGTCAAAAAATGCGAAATTTTTTGCGTTGTCAAAAGATGCCAAAATTTCGACGCTTTCGTGCCTGTTGATGCATGGTGAGATGATTGGGACGAAAAAATGGACTCGGAACGAAATTTTTCGGGGGTGCGAAATTTCGCGCGCGCGCCTTTTACTGGTGTTTTCAGCCAAGAAGGTCAAAAAATGCAAAAAATTTTACGCAGTCAAAACATGCTAAATTTTCGACGCTTTTGTTCCTGTTGATGCATGGTGAGATGATTGGGACGAAAAAATGGAGTCGGATGAAAATTTTCCGGGGGTGCGAAATTTCGCGCGCGCGCATTTACTGGTGTTTTCAGCCAAGAAGGTCAAAAAACGCGAAATTTTTTGTGCTGTCAAAAGATGCCAAATTTTCGATGCTTTCGTGCCAGTTGATGCATGGTGAGATGATTGGGACGAAAAAATAGACTCGGATGAAAATTTTTTACGCTTTCGTGCCTGTTGATGCATGGTGAGATGATTGGGACGAAAAAATGGACTCGGAACGACATTTTCCGGGGGTACGAAATTTCGCGCACGCACCTTTTACTGGTGTTTTCAGCCAAGAAGGTCAAAAAATGCGAAATTTTTTACGCTGTCAAAAGATGCCAAATTTTTTACGCTTTCGTGCCTGTTGATGCATGGTGAGATGATTGGGACGAAAAAATAGACTCGGATGAAAATTTTTTGGGTGTGCGAAATTTCGCGCCCGCGCCTTTTACTGGTGTTTTCAGCCAAGAAGGTCAAAAAATGCAAAATTTTTTGCGTTGTCAAAAGATGCCAAATTTTCGACGCTTTTGTGCCTGTTGATGCATGGTGAGATGATTGGGTCGAAAAAATGGACTCGGAACGAAATTTTCCGGTGGTGCGAAATTTCGCGCGCGCGCCTTTTACTGGTGTTTTCAGCCAATATGGTCAAAAAACGCGAAATTTTTTACGCTGTCAAAAGATGCCAAATTTTTTACGCTTTCGTGCCTGTTGATGCATGGTGAGATGATTGGGACGAAAAAATGGACTCGGAACGAAATTTTCCGTGGGTGCGAAATTTTGCGCCCGCGCCTTTTACTGGTGTTTTCAGCCAAGATGGTCAAAAAACGCGAAATTTTTTACGCTGTCAAAAGATGCCAAATTTTTTACGCTTTCGTGCCAGTTGATGCATGGTGAGATGATTGGGACGAAAAAATAGACTCGGATGAAAATTTTTCTGGTGTGCGAAATTTCGCGCGCGCGCCTTTTACTGGTGTTTTCAGCCAAGAAGGTCAAAAAATGCGAAATTTTTTGCGTTGTCAAAAGATGCCAAATTTTCGACGCTTTTGTGCCTGTTAATGCATGGTGAGATGATTGGGTCGAAAAAATGGACTCGGAACGAAATTTTTCGGTGGTGCGAAATTTTGCGCGCGCGCCTTTTACTGGTGTTTTCAGCCAAGATGGTCAAAAAACGCGAAATTTTTTACGCTGTCAAAAGATGCCAAATTTTTTACGCTTTCGTGCCTATTGATGCATGGTGAGATGATTGGGACGAAAAAATGGACTCGGATGAAAATTTTTATGGTGTGCGAAATTTCGCGCGCGCACCTTTTACTGGTGTTTTCAGCCAAGAAGGTCAAAAAATGCGAAATTTTTTGCGTTGTCAAAAGATGCCAAAATTTCGATGCTCTCGTGCCTGTTGATGCATGGTGAGATGATTGGGACGAAAAAATGGACTCGGAACGAAATTTTTCGGGGGTGCGAAATTTCGCGCGCGCGCCTTTTACTTGTGTTTTCAGCCAAGAAGGTCAAAAAATGCAAAAAATTTTACGCAGTCAAAACATGCTAAATTTTTGACTTTTTTGTTCCTGTTGATGCATGGTGAGATGATTGGGACGAAAAAATGGAGTCGGATGAAAATTTTCCGGGGGTGCGAAATTTCGCGCGCGCGCATTTACTGGTGTTTTCAGCCAAGAAGGTCAAAAAACGCGAAATTTTTTGTGCTGTCAAAAGATGCCAAATTTTCGACGCTTTCGTGCCAGTTGATGCATGGTGAGATGATTGGGACGAAAACATAGACTCGGATGAAAATTTTTTGGGTGTGCGAAATTTCGCGCGCGCGCCTTTTACTGGTGTTTTCAGCCAAGAAGGTCAAAAAATGCGAAATTTTTTGCGTTGTCAAAAGATGCCAAATTTTCGACGCTTTTGTGCCTGTTGATGCATGGTGAGATGATTGGGTCGAAAAAATGGACTCGGAACGAAATTTTCCGGTGGTGCGAAATTTTGCGCGCGCGCCTTTTACTGGTGTTTTCAGCCAAGATGGTCAAAAAACGCGAAATTTTTTACGCTGTCAAAAGATGCCAAATTTTTTACGCTTTCGTGCCTGTTGATGCATGGTGAGATGATTGGGACGAAAAAATGGACTCGGAACGAAATTTTCCGGGGGTACGAAATTTCGCGCACGCGCCTTTTACTGGTGTTTTCAGCCAAGAAGGTCAAAAAATGCGAAATTTTTTACGCTGTCAAAAGATGCCAAATTTTTTACGCTTTCGTGCCTGTTGATGCATGGTGAGATGATTGGGACGAAAAAATAGACTCGGATGAAAATTTTTTGGGTGTGCGAAATTTCGCGCGCGCGCCTTTTACTGGTGTTTTCAGCCAAGAAGGTCAAAAAATGCGAAATTTTTTGCGTTGTCAAAAGATGCCAAAATTTCGACGCTTTCGTGCCTGTTGATGCATGGTGAGATGATTGGGACGAAAAAATGGACTCGGAACGAAATTTTTCGGGGGTGCGAAATTTCGCGCGCGCGCCTTTTACTGGTGTTTTCAGCCAAGAAGGTCAAAAAATGCAAAAAATTTTACGCAGTCAAAACATGCTAAATTTTCGACGCTTTTGTTCCTGTTGATGCATGGTGAGATGATTGGGACGAAAAAATGGAGTCGGATGAAAATTTTCCGGGGGTGCGAAATTTCGCGCGCGCGCATTTACTGGTGTTTTCAGCCAAGAAGGTCAAAAAACGCGAAATTTTTTGTGCTGTCAAAAGATGCCAAATTTTCGACGCTTTCGTGCGAGTTGATGCATGGTGAGATGATTGAGACGAAAAAATAGACTCGGACGAAAATTTTTTGGGTGTGCGAAATTTCGCGCGCGCGCCTTTTACTGGTGTTTTCAGCCAAGAAGGTCAAAAAATGCGAAATTTTTTGCGTTGTCAAAAGATGCCAAATTTTCGACGCTTTTGTGCCTGTTGATGCATGGTGAGATGATTGGGTCGAAAAAATGGACTCGGAACGAAATTTTCCGGTGGTGCAAAATTTTGCGCGCGCGCCTTTTACTGGTGTTTTCAGCCAAGATGGTCAAAAAACGCAAAATTTTTTACGCTGTCAAAAGATGCCAAATTTTTTACGCTTTCGTAACTGTTGATGCATGGTGAGATGATTGGGACGAAAAAATGGACTCGGAACGAAATTTTCCGGGGGTACGAAATTTCGCGCACGCGCCTTTTACTGGTGTTTTCAGCCAAGAAGGTAAAAAAATGCAAAATTTTTTACGCTGTCAAAAGATGCCAAATTTTTTACGCTTTCGTGCCTATTGATGCATGGTGAGATGATTGGGACGAAAAAATAGACTCGGATGAAAATTTTTTGGGTGTGCGAAATTTCGCGCGCGCGCCTTTTACTGGTGTTTTCAGCCAAGAAGGTCAAAAAATGTGAAATTTTTTGCGTTGTCAAAAGATGCCAAATTTTCGACGCTTTTGTGCCTGTTGATGCATGGTGAGATGATTGGGTCGAAAAAATGGACTCGGAACGAAATTTTTCGGTGGTGCGAAATTTTGCGCGCGCGCCTTTTACTGGTGTTTTCAGCCAAGATGGTCAAAAAACGCGAAATTTTTTACGCTGTCAAAAGATGCCAAATTTTTTACGCTTTCGTGCCAGTTGATGCATGGTGAGATGATTGGGACGAAAAAATAGACTCGGATGAAAATTTTTCTGGTGTGCGAAATTTCGCGCGCGCGCCTTTTACTGGTGTTTTCAGCCAAGAAGGTCAAAAAATGCGAAATTTTTTGCGTTGTCAAAAGATGCCAAATTTTCGACGCTTTTGTGCCTGTTGATGCATGGTGAGATGATTGGGTCGAAAAAATGGACTCGGAACGAAATTTTCCGGTGGTGCGAAATTTTGCGCGCGCGCCTTTTACTGGTGTTTTCAGCCAAGATGGTCAAAAAACGCGAACTTTTTTACGCTGTCAAAAGATGCCAAATTTTTTACGCTTTTGTGCCTGTTGATGCATGGTGAGATGATTGGGACGAAAAAATGGACTCGGATGAAAATTTTTCTGGTGTGCGAAATTTCGCGCGCGCGCCTTTTACTGGTGTTTTCAGCCAAGAAGGTCAAAAAATGCGAAATTTTTTGCGTTGTCAAAAGATGCCAAAATTTCGACGCTCTCGTGCCTGTTGATGCATGGTGAGATGATTGGGACGAAAAAATGGACTCGGAACGAAATTTTTCGGGGGTGCGAAATTTCGCGCGCGCGCCTTTTACTTGTGTTTTCAGCCAAGAAGGTCAAAAAATGCAAAAAATTTTACGCAGTCAAAACATGCTAAATTTTCGACGCTTTTGTTCCTGTTGATGCATGGTGAGATGATTGGGACGAAAAAATGGAGTCGGATGAAAATTTTCCGGGGGTGCGAAATTTCGCGCGCGCGCATTTACTGGTGTTTTCAGCCAAGAAGGTCAAAAAACGCGAAATTTTTTGTGCTGTCAAAAGATGCCAAATTTTCGACGCTTTCGTGCCAGTTGATGCATGGTTGGGACGAAAAAATAGACTCGGATGAAAATTTTTTGGGTGTGCGAAATTTCGCGCGCGCGCCTTTTACTGGCGTTTTCAGCCAAGATGGTCAAAAAACGCGAAATTTTTTACGCTGTCAAAAGATGCCAAATTTTTTACGCTTTCGTGTCTGTTGATGCATGGTGAGATGATTGGGACGAAAAAATGGACTCGGAACGAAATTTTCCGGGGGTACGAAATTTCGCGCACGCGCCTTTTACTGGTGTTTTCAGCCAAGAAGGTCAAAAAATGCGAAATTTTTTACGCTATCAAAAGATGCCAAATTTTCTACGCTTTCATGCCTGTTGATGCATGGTGACATGATTGGGACGGAAAAATGGACTCGGATGAAAATTTTTCGGGTGTGCGAAATTTCGTGCGCGCCCCTTTTAGTGGTTTTTTCAGCCAAGAAGGTCAAAAAACGTGAAATTTTTTGCGCTGTCAAAAGATGCCAAATTTTCGACGCTTTCGTGCCTGTTGATGAGTGGTGAGATGATTGGAACGAAAAAATGGACTCGGAACGAAATTTTTCGGGGGTGCAAAATTTCACGCACGCGCCTTTTACTGGTGCTAAGAAAGTCAAAAAATGCAAAAATTTTTACGCTGGCAAAAGATGCCAAATTTTTGACGCTTTCGTGCTTGTTGATGCATGGTGAGATTATTGGGACGAAAAAATGGACTCGGATGAAAATTTTTCGGGTGTGCGAAATTTCGCGCGCGCGCCTTTTACTGGTGTTTTCAGCCAAGATGGTCAAAAAACGTAAAATTTTTTACGCTGTTAAAAAATGCCAAATTTTTTACGCTTTCATTCCTGTTGATGCATGGTGAGATGATTGGGACGAAAAAATGGACTCGGATGAAAATTTTTCGGGTGTGCGAAATTTCGCGCGCGCGCCTTTTACTGGTGTTTTCAGCCAAGAAGGTCAAAAAATGCGAAATTTTTTAGGCTGACAAAAGATGCCAAATTTTGGACGCTTTAGTGCCTGTTGATGCATGGTGAGATGATTGGAACGAAAAAATGGACTCGGATGACATTTTTTCGGGGGTGCGAAATTTCGCGCGCACGCATTTTACTGGTGTTTTCAGCCAAGAAGGTCAAAAAACGCGAAATTTTTTGCGCTGTCAAAAGATGCCAAATTTTGGACGCTTTAGTGCCGGTTGATGCATGGTGAAATGATTGGGACGAAAAAAATGGACTCGGAACGAAATTTTTCGGGGGTGCGATATTTCGCGCACGCGCCTTTTACTGGTGTTTTCAGCAAAGAAGGTCAAAAAACGCAAAAAATTTTACGCTGTCAAAAGATGTCAAATTTTCGACGCTTTCGTGCCTGTTGATGCATGGTGAGATGATTGGGACGAAAAAATGGACTCGGATGAAAATTATTCGGGTGTGCGAAATTTCGCGCACGCACCTTTTACTGATGTTTTCAGCGAAGAAGGTAAAAAAACATGAAATTTTTTACGCTATCAAAAGATGCCAAATTTTCTACGCTTTCGTGCCTGTTGATGCATGGTGAGATGATTGGGACGAAAAAATGGACTCGGATGAAAATTTTTTGGGTGTGCGAAATTTCGCGCGCGCGCCTTTTACTGGTGTTTTCAGCCAAGAAGGTCAAAAAACGCGAAATTTTTTGCGTTGTCAAAAGATGCCAAATTTTCGACGCTTTCGTGCCTGTTGATGCATGGTGAGATGATTGGGACGAAAAAATGGACTCGGATGAAAATTCTTCGGGTGTGCGAAATTTCGCGTGCGCGCCTTTTACTAGTGTTTTCAGCCAAGTAGGTCAAAAAACGCGAAATTTTTTACGCTGTCAAAAGATGCCAAATTTTCGACGCTTTCGTGCCTGTTGATGCATGGTGAGATGATTGGGACGAAAAAATGGACTCGGATGAAAATTTTCCGGTGGTGCGAAATTTGGCGCGCGCGCCTTTTACTCGTGTTTTCAGCCAAGAAGGTCAAAAAATGCAAAAAAATTTACACTGTCAAAAGATGCCAAATTTTCGACGCTTTCATGCCTGTTGATGCGTGATGAGATGATTGGGATGAAAAAATGGACTCGGATGAAAATTTTTTGGGTGTGCGAAATTTCGCGCGCGCGCCTTTGATTGGTGTTTTCAGCCAAGAAGGTCAAAAAATGCGAAATTTTTTACGCTGTCAAAAGATGGCAAATTTTTTACGCTTTCGTGCCTATTGATGCATGGTGAGATGAATGGGATGAAAAAATGGACTCGGATGAAAATTTTCCGGGGGTACGAAATTTCGCACGCGCGCCTTTTGCTGGTGTTTTCAGCCAAGAAGGTCAAAAAACGCGAAATTTTTTGCGCTGTCAAAAGATGCCAAATTTTTGACGCTTTCGTGCCAGTTGATGCATGGTGAGATGATTGGGACGAAAAAATGGACTCGGAACGAAATTTTCCGGGAGTGCAAAATTTCGCGCACGCGCCTCTTACTCGTGTTTTCAGCCAAGAAGGTCAAAAAACGCAAAATTTTTTACGCTGTCAAAAGATGAGATGATTGAGACAAAAAATGGACTCGGAATGAAATTTTCCGGGGGTGCGAAATTTCGCGCGCGCGCCTTTTACTGGTGTTTTCAGCCAAGATGGTCAAAAAATGCAAAATTTTTTACGCTGTCAAAAGATGCCAAATTTTCGACGCTTTCGTGCTTGTTGATGCATGGTGAGATGATTGGGACAAAAAAAAGGGCTCGGATGAAAATTTTTCGGGTGTACGAAATTTCGCCCGCGCGCCTTTTACTGGTGTTTTCAGCCAAGAAGGTAAAAAAATGCGAAATTTTTTGCGTTGTCAAAAGATGCCAAATTTTTTACGCTTTTGTGCCTGTTGATGCATGGTGAGATGATTGGGACGAAAAAATGGACTCGGATGAAAATTTTCCGGGGGTGCGAAATTTCGCGCGCGCGCCTTTTACTGGTGTTTTCAGCCAAAAAGGTCAAAAAACGCGAAATTTTTTGCGCTGTCAAAAGATGCCAAATTTTTTATGCTTTCGTGCCAGTTGATGCATGGTGAGATGATTGGGACTGAAAAATTCACTTGGAACAAAATTTACCGGGGGTGCGAAATTTCGCGCACGCGCCTTTTACTAGTGTTTTCAGCCAAGAAGGTCAAAAAATGTGAAATTTTTTATGCTATCAAAAGATGCCAAATTTTCTACGCTTTTGTGCCTGTTGATGCATGGTGAGATGATTGGGACGAAAAAATGGACTCGGATGAAAATTTTTCGGGTGTGCGAAATTTCGCGCGCGCGCCTTTTACTGGTGTTTTCAGCCAAGAAGGTCAAAAAATGCGAAATTTTTTGCGCTGTCAAAAGATGCCAAATTTTCGACGCTTTCGTTCCTATTGATGCATGGTGAGATGATTGGGACAAAAAATAGACTCGGCGCAAATTTTTTGGGGGTGCGAAATTTCCCACGCGCGTCATTTACTTGTGTTTTCAGCCAAGAAGGTCAAAAAACGCGAAATTTTTTGCGCTGTCAAAAGATGCCAAATTTTCGATGCTTTCGTGCTTGTTGATGCATGGTGAGATGATTGGGACGAAAAAATGGACTCGGAACGAAATTTTCCGGGGGTGCAAAATTTCGCGCAGGCGCCTTTTACTGGTGTTTTCAGCCAAGAAAGTAAAAAAATGTGAAATTTTTTACGCTATCAAAAGATGCCAAATTTTCGACGCTTTCGTGCTTGTTGATGCATGGTGAGATGATTGGGACGAAAAAATGGACTCCGAACGAAATTTTCCGGGGGTGCAAAATTTCGCGCACGCGCCTTTTACTGGTGTTTTCAGCCAAGAAAGTCAAAAAATGCAAAAAAATTTTAGGGTGTGCGAAATTTCGCGCGTGCGCCTTTTACTAGTGTTTTCAGCCAAGAAGGTCAAAAAATGCGAAATTTTTTGCGCTGTCAAAAGATGCCAAATTTTTTACGCTTTCGTGCCTGTTGATGCATGGTGAGATGATTGGGACGAAAAAATGGACTCGGATGGAAATTTTCCGGTGGTGCAAAATTTCGCGCGTCGCCTTTTACTGGTGTTTTCAGCCAAGATGGTCAAAAAACGCGAAAATTTTTACGCTGTCAAAAGATGCCAAATTTTTGACGCTTTCGTGCCTGTTGATGCGTGGTGAGATGATTGGGATGAAAAAATGGACTCGGATGAAAATTTTTAGGGTGTGCGAAATTTCGCGCGCGCGCCTTTGACTGCTGTTTCAGCCAAGAAGGTCAAAAAATACGAAATTTTTTACGCTGTCAAAAGATGCCAATTTTTTTACGCTTTCATGCTTGTTGATGCATGGTGAGATGATTGGGACGAAAAAATGGACTCGGATGAAAATTTTCCGGGGGTGCGAAATTTCACGCGCCTTTTACTAGTGTTTTCAGCCAAGAAGCTCAAAAAATGCGAAATTTATTGCGCTGTCAAAAGATGCCAAATTTTTTATGCTTTTGTGCCAGATGATACATGGTGAGATGATTGGGACGAAAAAATGGACGTGGAACGAAATTTTTTGGGGGTGCGAAATTTCGCGCGCGCGCCTTTTACTTGTGTTTTCAGGCAAGAAGGTCAAAAAATGTGAAATTTTTTACGCTATCAAAAGATGTCAAATTTTCTACGCTTTCGTGCCTGTTGATGCATGGTGAGATGATTGGGACGAAAAAATGGACTCGGAACGAAATTTTCCGGGGGTGCAAAATTTCGCGCAGGCGCCTTTTACTGGTGTTTTCAGCCAAGAAAGTAAAAAAATGTGAAATTTTTTACGCTATCAAAAGATGCCAAATTTTCGACGCTTTCGTGCTTGTTGATGCATGGTGAGATGATTGGGACGAAAAAATGGACTCGGAACGAAATTTTCCGGGGGTGCAAAATTTCGCGCACGCGCCTTTTACTGGTGTTTTCAGCCAAGAAAGTCAAAAAATGCAAAAAAATTTTAGGGTGTGCGAAATTTCGCGCGTGCGCCTTTTACTGGTGTTTTCAGCCAAGAAGGTCAAAAAATGCAAAATTTTTTGCGCTGTCAAAAGATGCCAAATTTTTTACGCTTTCGTGCCTGTTGATGCATGGTGAGATGATTGGGACGAAAAAATGGACTCGGATGAAAATTTTCCGGGGGTGCGAAATTTCGCGCGCGCGCCTTTCACTGGTGTTTTTAGCCAAGAAGGTCAAAAAACGCGAAATTTTTTACGCTGTCAAAAGATGCCAAATTTTCGACACTTTCGTGCCAGTTGATGCATGGTGAGATGATTGGGATGAAAAAATGGACTCGGAACGAAATTTTCCGGGCGTGCAAAATTTCGCGCACACGCCTTTTACTGGTGTTTTCAGCCAAGAAAGTCAAAAAATGCAAAAAAATTTACGCTGTCAAAAGATGCCAAATTTTCGACGCTTTCGTGCCTGTTGATGCATGGTGAGATGATTGGGACGAAAAAATAGACTCGGATGAAAATTTTTCGGGTGTGCGAAATTTCACGCGCGCGCCTTTTACTGGTGCTTTCAGCCTAGAAGGTCAAAAAATGCGAAATTTTTTGCGTTGTCAAAAGATGCCAAATTTTCGACGCTTTCGTGCCTGTTGATGCATGGTGAGATGATTGGGATGAAAAAATGGACTCGGAACGAAATTTTCCGGTGGTGCGAAATTTCGCGCGCGCGCGCCTTTTACTGGTGTTTTCAACCAAGATGGTCAAAAAACGCGAAATTTTTTACGCTGTCAAAAGATGCCAAAATTTTGACGCTTTCGTGCCTGTTGATGCGTGGTGAGATTGGGATGAAAAAATGGACTCGGAATTTTTAGGGTGTTCGAAATTTCATGCGCGCGCCTTTGACTGCTGTTTCAGCCAAGAAGGTAAAAAAATGCGAAATTTTTTACGCTGTCAAAAGATGCCAATTTTTTTACGCTTTCGTGCTTGTTGATGCATGGTGAGATGATTGGGACGAAAAAATGGACTCGGATGAAAATTTTCTGGGGGTGCGAAATTTCGCGCGCGCGCCTTTTACTGGTGTTTTCAGCCAAGAAGGTCAAAAAATGCGAAATTTTTTGCGCTGTCAAAAGATGCCAAATTTTTTATGCTTTCGTGCCAGATGATACATGGTGAGATGATTGGGACGAAAAAATGGACGTGGAACGAAATTTTTTGGGGGTGCGAAATTTCGCGCGCGCGCCTTTTACTTGTGTTTTCAGGCAAGAAGGTCAAAAAATGTGAAATTTTTTACGCTATCAAAAGATGTCAAATTTTCTACGCTTTCGTGCCTGTTGATGCATGGTGAGATGATTGGGACGAAAAAATGGACTCGGAACGAAATTTTCCGGGGGTGCAAAATTTCGCGCAGGCGCCTTTTACTGGTGTTTTCAGCCAAGAAAGTAAAAAAATGTGAAATTTTTTACGCTATCAAAAGATGCCAAATTTTCGACGCTTTCGTGCTTGTTGATGCATGTTGAGATGATTGGGACGAAAAAATGGACTCGGAACGAAATTTTCCGGGGGTGCAAAATTTCGCGCACGCGCCTTTTACTGGTGTTTTCAGCCAAGAAAGTCAAAAAATGCAAAAAAATTTTAGGGTGTGCGAAATTTCGCGCGTGCGCCTTTTACTGGTGTTTTCAGCCAAGAAGGTCAAAAAATGCGAAATTTTTTGCGCTGTCAAAAGATGCCAAATTTTTTACGCTTTCGTGCCTGTTGATGCATGGTGAGATGATTGGGACGAAAAAATGGACTCGGATGGAAATTTTCCGGTGGTGCAAAATTTCGCGCACGCGCCTTTTACTGGTGTTTTCAGCCAAGATGGTCAAAAAACTCGAAAATTTTTACGCTGTCAAAAGATGCCAAATTTTTGACGCTTTCGTGCCTGTTGATGCGTGGTGAGATGATTGGGATGAAAAAATGGACTCGGATGAAAATTTTTAGGGTGTGCGAAATTTCGCGCGCGCGCCTTTGACTGCTGTTTCAGCCAAGAAGGTCAAAAAATACGAAATTTTTTACGCTGTCAAAAGATGCCAATTTTTTTACGCTTTCATGCTTGTTGATGCATGGTGAGATGATTGGGACGAAAAAATGGACTCGGATGAAAATTTTCCGGGGGTGCGAAATTTCACGCGCCTTTTACTAGTGTTTTCAGCCAAGAAGGTCAAAAAATGCGAAATTTATTGCGCTGTCAAAAGATGCCAAATTTTTTATGCTTTCGTGCCAGATGATACATGGTGAGATGATTGGGACGAAAAAATGGACGTGGAACGAAATTTTTTGGGGGTGCGAAATTTCGCGCGCGCGCCTTTTACTTGTGTTTTCAGGCAAGAAGGTCAAAAAATGTGAATTTTTTTACGCTATCGAAAGATGTCAAATTTTCTACGCTTTCGTGCCTGTTGATGCATGGTGAGATGATTGGGACGAAAAAATGGACTCGGAACGAAATTTTCCGGGGGTGCAAAATTTCGCGCAGGCGTCTTTTACTGGTGTTTTCAGCCAAGAAAGTAAAAAAATGTGAAATTTTTTACGCTATCAAAAGATGCCAAATTTTCGACGCTTTCGTGCTTGTTGATGCATGGTGAGATGATTGGGACGAAAAAATGGACTCGGAACGAAATTTTCCGGGGGTGCAAAATTTCGCGCACGCGCCTTTTACTGGTGTTTTCAGCCAAGAAAGTCAAAAAATGCAAAAAAATTTTAGGGTGTGCGAAATTTCGCGCGTGCGCCTTTTACTGGTGTTTTCAGCCAAGAAGGTCAAAAAATGCAAAATTTTTTGCGCTGTCAAAAGATGCCAAATTTTTTACGCTTTCGTGCCTGTTGATGCATGGTGAGATGATTGGGACGAAAAAATGGACTCGGATGAAAATTTTTCGGGGGTGCGAAATTTCGCGCGCGCGCCTTTCACTGGTGTTTTTAGCCAAGAAGGTCAAAAAATGCGAAATTTTTTACGCTGTCAAAAGATGCCAAATTTTCGACACTTTCGTGCCAGTTGATGCATGGTGAGATGATTGGGATGAAAAAATGGACTCAAAACGAAATTTTCCGGGCGTGCAAAATTTCGCGCACACGCCTTTTACTGGTGTTTTCAGCCAAGAAAGTCAAAAAATGCAAAAAAATTTACGCTGTCAAAAGATGCCAAATATTCGACGCTTTCGTGCCTGTTGATGCATGGTGAGATGATTGGGACGAAAAAATGGACTCGGATGAAAATTTTTCGGGTGTACGAAATTTCACGCGCGCGCCTTTTACTGGTGCTTTCAGCCTAGAAGGTCAAAAAATGCGAAATTTTTTGCGTTGTCAAAAGATGCCAAATTTTCGACGCTTTCGTGCCTGTTGATGCATGGTGAGATGATTGGGATGAAAAAATGGACTCGGAATGAAATTTTCCGGTGGTGCGAAATTTCGCGCACGCGCCTTTTACTGGTGTTTTCAACCAAGATGGTCAAAAAACGCGAAATTTTTTACGCTGTCAAAAGATGCCAAAATTTTGACGCTTTCGTGCCTGTTGATGCGTGGTGAGATTGGGATGAAAAAATGGACTCGGAATTTTTAGGGTGTGCGAAATTTCATGCGCGCGCCTTTGACTGCTATTTCAGCCAAGAAGGTCAAAAAATGCGAAATTTTTTACGCTGTCAAAAGATGCCAAATTTTTTACGCTTTCGTGCTTGTTGATGCATGGTGAGATGATTGGGACGAAAAAATGGACTCGGATGAAAATTTTCTGGGGGTGCCAAATTTCGCGCGCGCGCCTTTTACTGGTGTTTTCAGCCAAGAAGGTCAAAAAATGCGAAATTTTTTGCGCTGTCAAAAGATGCCAAATTTTTTATGCTTTCGTGCTAGATGATACATGGTGAGATGATTGGGACGAAAAAATGGACGTGGAACGAAATTTTTTGGGGGTGCGAAATTTCGCGCGCGCGCCTTTTACTTGTGTTTTCAGGCAAGAAGGTCAAAAAATGTGAAATTTTTTACGCTATCAAAAGATGTCAAATTTTCTACGCTTTCGTGCCTGTTGATGCATGGTGAGATGATTGGGACGAAAAAATGGACTCGGAACGAAATTTTCCGGGGGTGCAAAATTTCGCGCACGCGCCTTTTACTGGTGTTTTCAGCCAAGAAGGTCAAAAAATGTAAAATTTTTTACGCTGTCAAAAGATGCCAAATTTTCGACGCTTTCGTGCTTGTTGATGCATGGTGAGATGATTGGGACGAAAAAAGGGACTCGGATGAAAATTTTTCGGGTGTGCGAAATTTCGCGCGCGCGCCTTTTACTGGTGTTTTCAGCCAAGAATGTAAAAAAATGCGAAATTTTTTGCGTTGTCAAAAGATGCCAAATTTTTTACGCTTTTGTGGCTGTTGATGCATGGTGAGATGATTGGGACGAAAAAATGGACTCGGATGAAAATTTTTCGGGTGTGCGAAATTTCGCGCGCGCGCCTTTTACTGGTGTTTTCAGCCAAGAAGGTCAAAAAATGCGAAATTTTTTGCGCTGTCCAAAGATGCCAAATTTTCGACGCTTTCATGCCTGTTGATGCATGGTGAGATGATTGGGACGAAAAAATGGACTCGGATGAAAATTTTCCGGGGGTGCGAAATGTCGCGCGCGCGCCTTTCACTGGTGTTTTCAGCCAAGAAGGTCAAAAAATGCGAAATTTTTTGCGCTGTCAAAAGATGCCAAATTTTCGACGCTTTCGTGCCAGTTGATGCATGGTGAGATGATTGGGACGAAAAAATGGACTCGGAACGAAATTTTTCGGGGTGCGAAATTTCGGGCGCCCGCCTTTTACTGGTCTTTTCAGTCAAGAAGGTCAAAAAACACGAATTTTTTACGCTGTCAAAATATGCCAAATTTTTTACGCTTTCGTGCCTGTTGATGCATGGTCAGATGATTGGGACGAAAAAATGGACTCGGATGAAAATTTTTAGGGTGTGCGAAATTTCGCGCGCGCGCCTTTTACTGGTGTTTTCAGCCAAGAAGGTAAAAAAACGTGAAATTTTTTACGCTGTCAAAAGATGCCATATTTTTGACACTTTCGTGCCTATTGATGCCTGGTGAGAAGATTGGGACAAAAAAAATGGACTCGGATGATAATTTTTCGGGTGTGCGATATTTCGCGAGCGCGCCTTTTACTGGTGTTTTCAGCCAAGAAGGTCAAAAAACGCAAAATTTTTTACACTGTCAAAAGATGCCAAATTTTCGACGCTTTCGTGACTGTTGATGCATGGTGAGATGATTGGGACAAAAAATGGACTCGGGTGAAAATTTTTCGGGTGTGCGAAATTTCGCGCGCGCGCCTTTTACTGGTATTTTCAGCCAAGAAGGTCAAAAAATGCGAAATTTTTTGCCCCGTCAAAAGATGCCAAATTTTCGACGCTTTCGTGCCTGTTGATGCATGGTGAGATGATTGGGACAAAAAAATGGACTCGGAAAGAAATTTTCCGGGGTGCGAAATTTCGAGCGCCCTCCTTTTACTGGTGTTTTCAGCCAAGAAGGTCAAAAAACACGAAATTTTTTACGCTGTCAAAATATGCCAATTTTTTTACGCTTTCGTGCCTGTTGATGCATGGTGAGATGATTGGGACGAAAAAATGGACTCGGATGAAAATTTTTAGGGTGTGCAAAATTTCGCGCGCGCGCCTTTTACTGGTGTTTTCAGCGAAGAAGGTCAAAAAACGTGAAATTTTTTACGCTGTCAAAAGATGCAAAATTTTCGACGCTTTCGTGCCTGTTGATGCATGGTGAGATGATTGGGACAAAAAAATGGACTCGGAAAGAAATTTTCCGGGGTGCGAAATTTCGAGCGCCCTCCTTTTACTGGTGTTTGCAGCCAAGAAGGTCAAAAAACACGAAATTTTTTACGCTGTCAAAATATGCCAATTTTTTTACGCTTTCGTGCCTGTTGATGCATGGTGAGATGATTGTGACGAAAAAATGGACTCGGATGAAAATTTTTAGGGTGTGCAAAATTTCGCGCGCGCGCCTTTTACTGGTGTTTTCAGCGAAGAAGGTCAAAAAACGTGAAATTTTTTACGCTGTCAAAAGATGCAAAATTTTCGACGCTTTCGTGCCTGTTGATGCATGGTGAGATGATTGGGACGAAAAAATAGACTCGGAACGAAATTTTCTGGGGTGCGAAATTTCGCGCGCGCGCCTTTTACTGGTGTTTTCAGCCAAGAAGGTCAAAAAATGCAAAATTTTTTACGCTGACAAAAGATGCCAAATTTTTTTCGCTTTCGTGCCTGTTGATGCATGGTGAGATGATTGGGACGAAAAAATGGACTTGGATGAAAATTTTTCTGGTGTGCGAAATTTCGCGCGCGTGCCTTTTACTCGTGTTTTCAGCCAAGAAGGTCAAAAAACGCGAAATTTTTTGCGCTGTCGAAAGATGCCAAATTTTCGACGCTTTCGTGCATGTTGATGCATGGTGAGATGATTGGGACGAAAAAATGGAGTCGGAACGAAATTTTCCGGTGGTGCGAAATTTTGCGCGCGCGCCTTTTACTGGTGTTTTCAGTCAAGAAGGTCAAAAAACGCGAAATTTTTTACGTTGTCAAAATATGCCATATTTTTTACGCTTTCGTGCCTGTTGATGCATGGTGAGATGATTGGGATGAAAAAATGGACTCGGATGAAAATTTTTAGGGTGTGCGAAATTTTGTGCGCGCGCCTTTTACTGGTGTTTTCAACCAAGAAGGTCAAAAAACGTGAAATTTTTTACGCTGTCAAAAGATGCCAAATTTTCGACACTTTCGTTCCTGTTGATGCATGGTGAGATGATTGGGACAAAAAAATGGACTCGGATGAAAATTTTCCCGGGGTGCGAAATTTCGCGTGCGCGCTTTTTACCGGTGTTTTCAGCAAGAAGGTCAAAAAATGTGAAAGTTTTTACGCTGTCAAAAGATGCAAAATTTTTTACGGTTTCGTGCCTGTTGATGCATGGTGAGATGATTGGGACGAAAAATGGACTCGGATGAAAATTTTCCGGGGGTGCAAAATTTCGCGCGCGCGCCTTTTACTGGTGTTTTCAGCCAAGAAGGTTAAAAAATGCGAAATTTTTTGCGTTGTCAAAAGATGCCAAATTTTTTACGCTTTCGTGTCTGTTGATGCATGGTGAGATGTTTGGGACGAAAAAATGGACTCGGAACGAAATTTTCCGGGGTGCAAAATTTTCGGCGCCCGCCTTTTACTGGTGTTTTCAGCCAAGAAGGTCAAAAAACACGAAATTTTTTACGCTGTCAAAATATGCCAAATTTTTTACGCTTTCGTGCCTGTTGATGCATGGTGATCTGATTGGGACGAAAAAATGGACTCGGATGAAAATTTTTAGGGTGTGCGAAATTTCGCGTGCGCGCCTTTTACTGGTGTTTTCAGCCAAGAAGGTCAAAAAACGTGAAATTTTTTACGCTGTCAAAAGATGCCAAATTTTCGACACTTTCGTGCCTGTTGATGCATGGTGAGATGATTGGGACAAAAAAATGGACTCGGATGAAAATTTTTCGAGTGTGCGAAATTTCGCGCGCGCGCCTTTTACTGGTGTTTTCAGCCAAGAAGGTCAAAAAACGCAAAATTTTTTGCGCTGTCGAAAGATGCCAAATTTTCGACGCTTTCGTGCATGTTGATGCGTGGTGAGATAATTGGGACGAAAAAATGGACTCGGATGAAAATTTTTTGGGTGTGCGAAATTTCGCGCGCGCCTTTTACTGGTGTTTTTAGCCAAGAAGGTCAAAAAATGCGAAATTTTTTGCGCTGTCGAAAGATGCCAAATTTTTGACGCTTTCGTGCATGTTGATGCATGGTGAGATGATTGGGACGAAAAAATGGACTCGGAACGAAATTTTCCTGTGGTGCTAAATTTTGCGCGCGCGCCTTTTACTGGTGTTTTCAGCCAAGAAGGACAAAAAACGCAAAATTTTTTACGCTGTCAAAAGATGCCATATTTTCGACACTTTCGTGCCTGTTGATGCATGGTGAGATGATTGGGACAAAAAAATGGACTCGGATGAAAATTTTTCGGGTGTGCGAAATTTCGCGCGCGCGCTTTTTACTGGTGTTTTCAGCAAGAAGGTCAAAAAATATGAAATTTTTTACGCTGTCAAAAGATGCAAAAATTTCGACGCTTTCGTGCCTGTTAATGCATGGTGAGATGATAGGGACGAAAAAATAGACTCGGAACGAAATTTTCCGGGGGTGCGAAATTTCGCGCGCGCGCCTTTTACTGGTGTTTTCAGCCAAGAAGGTCAAGAAACGCAAAATTTTTTACGCTGTCAAAAGATGCCAAATTTTCGACGCTTTCGTGCCTGTTGATGCATGGTGAGATGATTGGGACGAAAAAATGGACTCGGATGAAAATTTTTCTGGTGTGCGAAATTTCGCGCGCGTGCCTTTTACTCGTGTTTTCAGCCAAGAAGGTCAAAAAACGCGAAATTTTTTGCGCTGTCGAAAGATGCCAAATTTTCGACGCTTTCGTGCATGTTGATGCATGGTGAGATGATTGGGACGAAAAAATGGACTCGGAACGAAATTTTCCGGTGGTGCGAAATTTTGCGCGCGCGCCTTTTACTGGTGTTTTCAGTCAAGAAGGTCAAAAAATGCGAAATTTTTTACGCTGTCAAAATATGCCAATTTTTTTACGCTTTCGTGCCTGTTGATGCATGGTGAGATGATTGGGATGAAAAAATGGACTCGGATGAAAATTTTTAGGGTGTGCGAAATTTCGTGCGCGCGCCTTTTACTGGTGTTTTTAACCAAGAAGGTCAAAAAATGTGAAATTTTTTATGCTGTCAAAAGATGCCAAATTTTCGACACTTTCGTGCCTGTTGATGCATGGTGAGATGATTGGGACAAAAAAATGGACTCGGATGAAAATTTTCCTGGGGTGCAAAATTTCGCGCGCGCGCTTTTTACTGGTGTTTTCAGCAAGAAGGTCAAAAAATGTGAAATTTTTTACGCTGTCAAAAGATGCAAAATTTTCGACGCTTTCGTGCCTGTTGATGCATGGTGAGATGATTGGGACGAAAAAATGGACTCGGAACAAAATTTTCCGTGGGTGCGAAATTTCGCGCGCGCGCCTTTTACTGGTGTTTTCAGCCAAGAAGGTCAAAAACGCAAAATTTTTTACGCTATCAAAAGATGCCAAATTTTCGACGCTTTTGTGCCTGTTGATGCATGGTGAGATGATTGGGACGAAAAAATGGACTCGGATGAAAATTTTTCGGGTGTGCGAAATTTCGGGCGCGCGCCTTTTACTGGTGTTTTTAGCCAAGAAGGTCAAAAAATGCGAAATTTTTTGCGTTGAAATTTTTTACGCTTTCGTGCCTGTTGATGCATGGTGAGATGATTGGGACGAAAAATGGACTCGGATGAAAATTTTTCGGGGGTGCGAAATTTCGCGCGCGCGCCTTTTACTGGTGTTTTCAGCCAAGAAGGTTAAAAAATGCGAAATTTTTTACGCTGTCAAAAGATGCCAAATTTTCGACGCTTTCGTGCCTGTTGATGCATGGTGAGATGATTGGGACTAAAAAATAGACTCGGAACGAAATTTTCTGGAGGTGCGAAATTTCGCGCGCGTGCCTTTTACTAGTGTTTTCAGCCAAGAAGGTCAAAAAATGCAAAATTCTTTACGCTGTCAAAAGATGCCAAATTTTTGACGCTTTCGTGCCTGTTGATGCATGGTGAGATGATTGGGACGAAAAAATGGACTCGGAACGAAATTTTCCGGGGTGCGAAATTTCGGGCGCCCGCCTTTTACTGGTGTTTTCAGACAAGAAGGTCAAAAAACACGAAATTTTTAACGCTGTCAAAATATGCCAAATTTTTTACGCTTTCGTGCCTGTTGATGCATGGTGAGATGATTGGGACGAAAAAATGGACTTGGATGAAAATTTTTAGGGTGTGCGAAATTTCGCGCGCGCGCCTTTTAATGGTTTTTTCAGTCAAGAAGGTCAAAAAACGTGAAATTTTTTGCGCTGTCGAAAGATGCCAAATTTTCGACGCTTTCGTGCATGATGATGCATGGTGAGATGATTGGGACGAAAAAATGGACTCGAAACGAAATTTTCCGGTGGTGCGAAATTTTGCGCGCGCGCCTTTTACTGGTGTTTTCAGCCAAGATGGTCAAAAAACGCAAAATTTTTTACGCTGTCAAAAGATGCCATATTTTCGACACTTTCATGCTTGTTGATGCATGGTGAGATGATTGGGACAAAAAATGGACTCGGATGAAAATTTTCCGGGGGTGCGAAATTTCGCGCGCGCGCTTTTTACTGGTGTTTTCAGCAAGAAGGTCAAAAAACGTGAAATTTCTTATGCTGTCAAAATATGCCAAATTTTTTACGCTTTCGTGCCTGTTGATGCATGGTGAGATGATTGGGACGAAAAAATAGACTCGGAACGAAATTTTCCGGTGGTGCGAAATTTCGCGCGCGCGCCTTTTACTGGTGTCTTCAGCCAAGAAGGTCAACAAACGCAAAAAATTTTACGCTGTCAAAAGATGCCAAATTTTCGACGCTTTCGTGTCTGTTGATGCATGGTGAGATGATTGGGACGAAAAAATGGACTCGGATGAAAATTTTTCTGGTGTGCGAAATTTCGCGCGCGTGCCTTTTACTGGTGTTTTCAGCCAAGAAGGTCAAAAAAACGCGAAATTTTTTGCGCTGTCGAAAGATGCCAAATTTTCGACGCTTTCGTGCATGTTGATGTATGGTGAGATGATTGGGACGACAAAATGGACTCAGATGAAAATTTTTCGGGTGTGCGAAATTTCGGGCGCTTGCCTTTTACTGGTGTTTTCAGCAAAGAAAGTAAAAAAAACACGAAATTTTTTGCGTTGTCAAAAGATGCCAAATGTTTTACGCTTTCGTCCTGTTGATGCATGGTGAGATGATTGGGATGAAAAAATGGACTCGGATGAAAATTTTTAGGGTGTGCGAAATTTCGCGCGCGCGCCTTTTACTGGTGTTTTTAGCCAAGAAGGTCAAAAAACGCGAAATTTTTTACGCTGTCAAAAGATGCCAAATTTTTTATGCTTTCATGACTGTTGATGCATGGTGAGATGATTGGGACGAAAAAATGGACTCGGGTGAAAATTTTTCGGGTGTGTGAAATTTCGCGCGCGCGCCTTTTACTTGTATTTTCAGCCAAGAAGGTCAAAAAACACGAAATTTTTTGCCCTATCAAAAGATGCTAAATTTTCGACGCTTTCGTGCCTGTTGATGCATGGTGAGATGATTGGGACGAAAAAATGGACTCGGAACGAAATTTTTCGGGGTGCGAAATTTCGGGCTCCCGCCTTTTACTGGAATTTCAACCAAGAAGGTCAAAAAACACGAAATTTTTTACGCTGTCAAAATATGCCAAATTTTTTACGCTTTCATGCCTGTTGATGCATGGTGAGATGATTGGGACGAAAAAATAGACTCGGATGAAAATTTTTCGGGTGTGCGAAATTTCGCGCGCGCGCCTTTTACTGGTGTTTTTAGCCAAGAAGGTAAAAAAATGCGAAATTTTTTGCGTTGTCAAAAGATGCCAAATTTTTTACGCTTTCGTGCCTGTTGATGCATGGTGAGATGATTGGGACGAAAAAATGGACTCGGATGAAAATTTTTCGGGTGTGCGAAATTTCGCGCGCGCGCCTTTTACTGGTGTTTTCAGCCAAGAAGGTAAAAAAATGCGAAATTTTTTACGCTGTCAAAAGATGCCAAATTTTTGACGCTTTCGTGCCTGTTGATGCATGGTGAGATGATTGGGACTAAAAAATAGACTCGGAACGAAATTTTCTGGAGGTGCGAAATTTCGCGCGCGTGCCTTTTACTAGTGTTTTCAGCCAAGAAGGTCAAAAAATGCAAAATTCTTTACGCTGTCAAAAGATGCCAAATTTTTTACGCTTTCGTGCCTGTTGATGCATGGTGAGATGATTGGGATGAAAAAATGGACTCGGATGAAAATTTTTCGAGTGTGCGAAATTTCGCGCGCGCGCCTTTTACTGGCGTTTTCAGCCAAGAAGGTCAAAAAATGCGAAATTTTTTGCGCTGTCGAAAGATGTCAAATTTTCGACACTTTCGTGCATGTTGATGCATGGTTAGATGATTGGGACGAAAAATTGCACTCGGAACGAAATTTTTCGGTGGTGCGAAATTTTGCGCGCGGGCCTTTTACTAGTGTTTTCAGTCAAGAAGGTCAATAAACGCGAAATTTTTTATGCTGTCAAAATATGCCAAATTTTTTACGCTTTCATGCCTGTTGATGCATGGTGAGATGATTGGGATGAAAAAATGGACTCGGATGAAAATTTTTAGGGTGTGCGAAATTTTGCGCGCGCGCCTTTTACTGGTGTTTTCAACCAAGAAGGTCAAAAAACGTGAAATTTTTTACGCTGTCAAAAGATGCCAAATTTTCGACACTTTCGTGCCTGTTGATGCATGGTGAGATGATTGGGACAAAAAAATGGATCGGATGTAAATTTTCCCGGGGTGCGAAATTGCGCGCGCGCTTTTTACCGGTGTTTTCAGCAAGAAGGTCAAAAAATGTGAAATTTTTTACGCTGTCAAAAGATGAAATTTTTTTTACGCTTTCATGCCTGTTGATGCATGGTGAAATGATTGGGACGAAAAAATGGACTCGGAACAAAATTTTTCGGGGGTGCGAAATTTCGCGCGCGCGTCTTTTACTAGTGTTTTCAGCCAAGAAGGTCAAAAAACGCAAAATTTTTACGCTGTCAAAAGATGCCAAATTTTCGACGCTTTCGTGCCTGTTGATGCATGGTGAGATGATTGGGACGAAAAAATGGACTCGGATGAAAATTTTTCGGGTGTGCGAAATTTTGGCCGCGCGCCTTTTACTGGTGTTTTCAGCCAAGAAGGTCAAAACATGCGAAATTTTATGCGTTGTCAAAAGATGCAAAATTTTGACGCTTTCGTGCCTGTTGATGCATGGTGAGATGATTGGGACGAAAAAATGGACTCGGATGAAAATTTTTAGTGTGTGCGAAATTTCGCGCGTGCGCATTTTACTGGTGTTTTTAGCCAAGAAGGTCAAAAAACGCGAAATTTTTTGCGTTGTCAAAAGATGCCAAATTTTTTACGCTTTCGTGCATGTTGATGCATGGTGAGATGATTGGGACAAAAATATGGACTCGGATGAAAATTTTCCTGGGGTGCAAAATTTCGCGCGCGAGCGCTTTTTACTGGTGTTTTCAGCAAGAAGGTCAAAAAATGTGAAATTTTTTACGCTGTCAAAAGATGCAAAATTTTCGACGCTTTCGTGCCTGTTGATGCATGGTGAGATGATTGGGACGAAAAAATGGACTCGGAACGAAATTTTCCGTGGGTGCGAAATTTCGCGCGCGCGCCTTTTACTGGTGTTTTCAGCCAAGAAGGTCAAAAAACGCAAAATTTTTTACGCTATCAAAAGATGCCAAATTTTCGACGCTTTTGTGCCTGTTGATGCATGGTGAGATGATTGGGACGAAAAAATGGACTCGGATGAAAATTTTTCGGGTGTGCGAAATTTCGGGCGCGCGCCTTTTACTGGTGTTTTTAGCCAAGAAGGTCAAAAAATGCGAAATTTTTTGCGTTGAAATTTTTTACGCTTTCGTGCCTGTTGATGCATGGTGAGATGATTGGGACGAAAAATGGACTCGGATGAAAATTTTTCGGGGGTGCGAAATTTCGCGCGCGCGCCTTTTACTGGTGTTTTCAGCCAAGAAGGTTAAAAAATGCGAAATTTTTTACGCTGTCAAAAGATGCCAATTTTCGTCGCTTTTGTGACTGTTGATGCATGGTGAGATGATTGGGACAAAAAAAATGGACTCGGGTGAAAATTTTTCGGGTGTGCGAAATTTCGCGCGCGCGCCTTTTATTGGTATTTTCAGCCAAGAAGGTCAAAAAAATCGAAATTTTTTGCCCTTTCAAAAGATGCCAAATTTTTGACGCTTTCGTGCCTGTTGATGCGTGGTGAGATGATTGGGACGAAAAAATGGACTCGGAACGAAATTTTCCGGGGTGCGAAATTTCGGGCGCCCGCCTTTTACTGGTGTTTTCAGACAAGAAGGTCAAAAAACACGAAATTTTTAACGCTGTCAAAATATGCCAAATTTTTTACGCTTTCGTGCCTGTTGATGCATGGTGAGATGATTGGGACGAAAAATGGACTTGGATGAAAATTTTTAGGGTGTGCGAAAATTCGCGCGCGCGCCTTTTACTGGTTTTTTCAACCAAGATGGTCAAAAAACGTGAAATTTTTTACGCTGTCAAAAGATGCCAAATTTTCGACACTTTCGTGCCTGTTGATGCATGGTGAGATGATTGGGACAAAAAAATGGATCGGATGAAAATTTTCCCGGGGTGCGAAATTGCGCGCGCGCTTTTTACCGGTGTTTTCAGCAAGAAGGTCAAAAAATGTGAAATTTTTTACGCTGTCAAAAGATGAAATTTTTTTTACGCTTTCATGCCTGTTGATGCATGGTGAAATGTTTGGGACGAAAAAATGGACTCGGAACAAAATTTTCCGGGGGTGCGAAATTTCGCGCGCGCGTCTTTTACTAGTGTTTTCAGCCAAGAAGGTCAAAAAACGCAAAATTTTTACGCTGTCAAAAGATGCCAAATTTTCGACGCTTTCGTGCCTGTTGATGCATGGTGAGATGATTGGGACGAAAAAATGGACTCGGATGAAAATTTTTCGGGTGTGCGAAATTTCGGGCGCGCGCCTTTTACTGGTGTTTTCAGCCAAGAAGGTCAAAACATGCGAAATTTTATGCGTTGTCAAAAGATGCAAAATTTTGACGCTTTCGTGCCTGTTGATGCATGGTGAGATGATTGGGACGAAAAAATGGACTCGGATGAAAATTTTTAGTGTGTGCGAAATTTCGCGCGTGCGCATTTTACTGGTGTTTTTAGCCAAGAAGGTCAAAAAACGCGAAATTTTTTGCGTTGTCAAAAGATGCCAAATTTTTTACGCTTTCGTGCCTGTTGATGCATGGTGAGATGATTGGGACAAAAATATGGACTCGGATGAAAATTTTCCTGGGGTGCAAAATTTCGCGCGCGCGCTTTTTACTGGTGTTTTCAGCAAGAAGGTCAAAAAATGTGAAATTTTTTACGCTGTCAAAAGATGCAAAATTTTCGACACTTTCGTGCCTGTTGATGCATGGTGAGATGATTGGGACGAAAAAATGGACTCGGAACGAAATTTTCCGTGGGTGCGAAATTTCGCGCGCGCGCCTTTTACTGGTGTTTTCAGCCAAGAAGGTCAAAAAACGCAAAATTTTTTACGCTATCAAAAGATGCCAAATTTTCGACGCTTTTGTGCCTGTTGATGCATGGTGAGATGATTGGGACGAAAAAATGGACTCGGATGAAAATTTTTCGGGTGTGCGAAATTTCGGGCGCGCGCCTTTTACTGGTGTTTTTAGCCAAGAAGGTCAAAAAATGCGAATTTTTTTGCGTTGAAATTTTTTACGCTTTCGTGCCTGTTGATGCATGGTGAGATGATTGGGACGAAAAATGGACTCGGATGAAAATTTTTCGGGGGTGCGAAATTTCGCGCGCGCGCCTTTTACTGGTGTTTTCAGCCAAGAAGGTTAAAAAATGCGAAATTTTTTACGCTGTCAAAAGATGCCAATTTTCGTCGCTTTTGTGACTGTTGATGCATGGTGAGATGATTGGGACAAAAAAAATGGACTCGGGTGAAAATTTTTCGGGTGTGCGAAATTTCACGCGCGCGCCTTTTATTGGTATTTTCAGCCAAGAAGGTCAAAAAAATCGAAATTTTTTGCCCTTTCAAAAGATGCCAAATTTTTGACGCTTTCGTGCCTGTTGATGCATGGTGAGATGATTGGGACGAAAAAATGGACTCGGAACG
Organism: Pontederia crassipes; assembly: GCA_030549335.1. Classification (NCBI taxonomy): domain Eukaryota; kingdom Viridiplantae; phylum Streptophyta; class Magnoliopsida; order Commelinales; family Pontederiaceae; genus Pontederia; species Pontederia crassipes. The sequence continues at coordinate 7,705,776 of JAUKPH010000020.1, read as the reverse complement.
AAATTTTCCGGGGTGCGAAATTTCGGGCGCCCGCCTTTTACTGGTGTTTTCAGACAAGAAGGTCAAAAAACACGAAATTTTTAACGCTGTCAAAATATGCCAAATTTTTTACGCTTTCGTGCCTGTTGATGCATGGTGAGATGATTGGGACGAAAAAATGGACTTGGATGAAAATTTTTAGGGTGTGCGAAAATTCGCGCGCGCGCCTTTTACTGGTTTTTTCAGCCAAGATGGTCAAAAAACGTGAAATTTTTTACGCTGTCAAAAGATGCCAAATTTTCGACACTTTCGTGCCTGTTGATGCATGGTGAGATTATTGGGACAAAAAAATGGACTCGGATGAAAATTTTTCGGGTGTGCGAAATTTCGCGCGCGCGCCTTTTACTGGTGTTTTTAGTCAAGAAGGTCAAAAAACGCGAAATTTTTTGCGCTGTCGAAAGATGCCAAATTTTCGACGCTTTCGTGCATGATGATGCATGGTGAGATGATTGGGACGAAAAAATGGACTCGAAACGAAATTTTCCGGTGGTGCGAAATTTCGCGCGCGCGCCTTTTACTGGTGTTTTCAGCCAAGAAGGTCAACAAACGCAAAAAATTTTACGCTGTCAAAAGATGCCAAATTTTCGACGCTTTCGTGTCTGTTGATGCATGGTGAGATGATTGGGACGAAAAAATGGACTCGGATGAAAATTTTTCTGGTGTGCGAAATTTCGCACGCGTGCCTTTTACTGGTGTTTTCAGCCAAGAAGGTCAAAAAAACGCGAAATTTTTTGCGCTGTCGAAAGATGCCAAATTTTCGACGCTTTCGTGCATGTTGATGTATGGTGAGATGATTGGGACGAAAAAATGGACTCGGATGAAAATTTTTCGGGTGTGCGAAATTTCGGGCGCTTGCCATTTACTGGTGTTTTCAGCCAAGAAAGTAAAAAAAACACGAAATTTTTTGCGTTGTCAAAAGATGCCAAATTTTTTACGCTTGCGTCCTGTTGATGCATGGTGAGATGATTGGGATGAAAAAATGGACTCGGATGAAAATTTTTAGGGTGTGCGATATTTCGCGCGCGCGCCTTTTACTGGTGTTTTTAGCCAAGAAGGTGAAAAAACGCGAAATTTTTTACGTTGTCAAAAGATGCCAAATTTTTTACGCTTTCATGACTGTTGATGCATGGTGAGATGATTGGGACGAAAAAATGGACTCGGGTGAAAATTTTTCGGGTGTGTGAAATTTCGCGCGCGCGCCTTTTACTGGTATTTTCAGCCAAGAAGGTCAAAAAACACGAAATTTTTTGCCCTATCAAAAGATGCTAAATTTTCGACGCTTTCGTGCCTGTTGATGCATGGTGAGATGATTGGGACGAAAAAATGGACTCGGAACCAAATTTTACGGGGTGCGAAATTTCGGGCTCCCGCCTTTTACTGGTGTTTTCAACCAAGAAGGTCAAAAAACACGAAATTTTTTACGCTGTCAAAATATGCCAAATTTTTTACGCTTTCATGACTGTTGATGCATGGTGAGATGATTGGGACGAAAAAATAGACTCGGATGAAATTTTTTCGGGTGTGCGAAATTTCGCGCGCGCGCCTTTTACTGGTGTTTTTAGCCAAGAAGGTCAAAAAACGCGAAATTTTTTGCGTTGCCAAAAGATGCCAAATTTTTTACGCTTTCGTGCCTGTTGATGCATGGTGAGATGATTGGGACGAAAAAATGGACTCGGATGAAAATTTTTCGGGTGTGCGAAATTTCGCGCGCGCGCCTTTTACTGGTGTTTTCAGCCAAGAAGGTAAAAAAAATGCGAAATTTTTTACGCTGTCAAAAGATGCCAAATTTTCGACGCTTTTGTGCCTGTTGATGCATGGTGAGATGATTGGGACTAAAAAATAGACTCGGAACGAAATTTTCTGGAGGTGCGAAATTTCGCGCGCGCGCCTTTTACTGGTGTTTTCAGCCAAGAAGGTCAAAAAATGCAAAATTTTTTACGCTGTCAAAAGATGCCAAATTTTTGACGCTTTCGTGCCTGTTGATGCATGGTGAGATGATTGGGACGAAAAAATGGACTCGGATGAAAATTTTTCGAGTGTGCGAAATTTCGCGCGCGCGCCTTTTACTGGCGTTTTCAGCCAAGAAGGTCAACAAATGCGAATTTTTTTGCGCTATCGAAAGATGTCAAATTTTCGACGCTTTCGTGCATGTTGATGCATGGTGTGATGATTGGGACGAAAAAATGCACTCGGAACGAAATTTTTCGGTGGTGCAAAATTTTGCGCGCGGGCCTTTTACTGGTGTTTTCAGTCAAGAAGGTCAAAAAACGCGAAATTTTTTATGCTGTCAAAATATGCCAAATTTTTTACGCTTTCATGCCTGTTGATGCATGGTGAGATGATTGGGATGAAAAAATGGACTCGGATGAAAATTTTTAGTGTGTGCGAAATTTTGCGCGCGCGCCTTTTACTGGTGTTTTCAATCAAGAAGGTCAAAAAACGTGAAATTTTTTACGCTGTCAAAAGATGCCAAATTTTCGACACTTTCGTGCCTGTTGATGCATGGTGAGATGATTGGGACAAAAAATGGATCGGATGAAAATTTTCCCGGGGTGCGAAATTGCGCGCGCGCTTTTTACCGGTGTTTTCAGCAAGAAGGTCAAAAAATGTGAAATTTTTTACGCTGTCAAAAGATGAAAAATTTTTTACGCTTTCGTGCCTGTTGATGCATGGTGAAATGATTGGGACGAAAAAATGGACTCGGATGAAAATTTTTAGTGTGTGCGAAATTTCGCGCGTGCGCATTTTACTGGTGTTTTTAGCCAAGAAGGTAAAAAAATGCGAAATTTTTTGCGTTGTCAAAAGATGCCAAATTTTTTACGCTTTCGTGCCTGTTGATGCATGGTGAGATGATTGGGACGAAAAATGGACTCGGATGAAAATTTTCCGGGGGTGCAAAATTTCGCGCGCGCCTTTTACTGGTGTTTTCAGCCAAGAAGGTTAAAAAATGCGAAATTTTTTGCGTTGTCAAAAGATGCCAAATTTTTGACGCTTTCGTGCCTGTTGATGCATGGTGAGATGATTGGGATGAAAAAATAGACTCGGAACGAAATTTTCCGGGGGTGCGAAATTTCGCGCGCGCGCCTTTTACTGGTGTTTTTAGCCAAGAAGGTAAAAAAATGCAAAATTTTTTACGCTGTCAAAAGATGCCAAATTTTCGACGCTTTCATGCATGTTGATGCATGGTGAGATGATTGGGACGAAAAAATGGACTCGGATGAAAATTTTTAGGGTGTGCGAAATTTCGCGCGCGCGCCTTTTACTGGAGTTTTCAACCAAGAAGGTCAAAAAATGCGAAATTTTTTACGCTGTCAAAATATGCCAATTTTTTTACGCTTTCATGCCTGTTGATGCATGGTGAGATGATTGGGATGAAAAATGGAGTCGGATGAAAATTTTTCGGGTGTGTGAAATTTCGGGTGTGCGAAATTTTTCGGGTGAGTGAAATTTCGGGTGTGCGAAATTTCGCGCGCGCGCCTTTTACTATTGTTTTCAGCCAAGAAGGTCAAAAAACGTGAAATTTTTTGCGTTGTCAAAAGATGCCAAATTTTTTATGCTTTCGTGCCTGTTGATGCATGGTGAGATGATTGGGACGAAAAAATGGACTCGGATGAAAATTTTTAGGGTGTGCGAAATTTCGCGCGCGCGCCTTTTACTGGTGTTTTTAGCCAAGAAGGTCAAAAAACGCGAAATTTTTTGCGTTGTCAAAAGATGCCAAATTTTTTACGCTTTCGTGCCTGTTGATGCATGGTGAGATGATTGGGAGAGAAATGGACTCGGATGAAAATTTTTCGGGGGTGCGAAATTTCGCGCGCGCGCCTTTTACTGGTGTTTTCAGCCAAGAAGGTTAAAAAATGCGAAATTTTTTACGCTATCAAAAGATGCCAAATTTTCGACGCTTTTGTGACTGTTGATGCATGGTGAGATGATTGGGACGAAAAAATGGACTCGGGTGAAAATTTTTCGAGTGCGCGAAATTTCGCGCGCGCGCCTTTTACTAGTATTTTCAGCTAAGAAGGTCAAAAAATGCGAAATTTTTTGCCCTGTCAAAAGATGCCAAATTTTTGACGCTTTCGTGCCTGTTGATGCATGGTGAGAATGATTGGGACGAAAAAATGGACTCGGAACGAAATTTTTCGGGGTGCGAAATTTCGGGCGCCCGCCTTTTACTGGTGTTTTCAGCCAAGAAGGTCAAAAAACACGAAATTTTTTACGCTGTCAAAATATGCCAAATTTTTTACGCTTTCGTGCCGATTGATGCATGGTGAGATGATTGGGACGAAAAAATGGACTCGGATGAAAATTTTTAGGGTGCGCAAAATTTCGCGCGCGCGCCTTTTACTGGTGTTTTCAGCCAAGAAGGTCAAAAAATGTGAAATTTTTTACGCTGTCAAAAGATGCCAAATTTTTGGCACTTTCGTGCCTGTTGATGCATGGTGAGATAATTGGGACAAAAAAATGGACTCGGATGAAAATTTTCCGGGGGTGCGAAATTTATGGCGCGCGCTTTTTAGTGGTGTTTTCAGCGAGAAGGTCAAAAAATGTGAAATTTTTTACGCTGTCAAAAGATGCCAAATTTTCGACGCTTTCGTGCCTGTTGATGCATGGTGAGATGATTGGGACGAAAAAATCTACTCGGATGAAAATTTTTCGAGTGTGCGAAATTTCGCGCACGCGCCTTTTACTGGCGTTTTCAGCCAAGAAGGTCAAAAAACGCGAAATTTCTTGCGCTGTTTAAAGATGCCAAATTTTCGACGCTTTCGTGCATGTTGATGCATGGTGAGATGATTGGGACGAAAAAATGGACTCGGAACGAAATTTTTCGGTGGTGCGAAATTTTGCTCGCGCGCCTTTTACTGGTGTTTTCAGTCAAGAAGGTCAAAAAATGCGAAATTTTTTACGCTGTCAAAATATGCCAAATTTTTTACGCTTTCATGCCTGTTGATGCATGGTGAGATGATTGGGATGAAAAAATAGACTCGGATGAAAATTTTTCGGGTGTGCGAAATTTCGCGCGCGCGCCTTTTACTGGTGTTTTTAGCCAAGAAGGTCAAAAAACGCGAAATTTTTTACGCTGTCAAAAGATGCCAAATTTTTTACGCTTTCATGACTGTTGATGCATGGTGAGATGATTGGGACGAAAAAATGGACTCGGGTGAAAATTTTTCGGGTGTGTGAAATTTCGCGCGCGCGCTTTTTACTGGTGTTTTCAGCAAGAAGGTGAAAAAATGTGAAATTTTTTGCCCTGTCAAAAGATGCCAAATTTTCGACGCTTTCGTGCCTGTTGATGCATGGTGAGATGATTGGGACGAAAAAATGGACTCAGAACGACATTTTCCTGGGGTGCAAAATTTCGCGCGCGCGCCTTTTACTAGTGTTTTCAGCCAAGAAGGTCAAAAGTTGATGCATGGTGAGATGATTGGGACGAAAAATGGACTCGGGTGAAAATTTTTCGGGTGTGCGAAATTTCGCGCGCGCGCCTTTTACTGGTATTTTCAGCCAAGAAGGTCAAAAAATGCGAAATTTTTTGCCCTGTCAAAAGATGCCAAATTTTCGACGCTTTCGTGCCTGTTGATGCATGGTGAGATGATTGGGACGAAAAAATGGACTCGGATGAAAATTTTTCGGGTGTGCGAAATTTCGGGCGTCCGCCTTTTACTGGTGTTTTCAGCCAAGAAGGTCAAAAAACACGAAATTTTTTACGCTGTCAAAATATGCCAAATTTTTTACGCTTTCGTGCCTGTTGATGCATGGTGAGATGATTGGGACGAAAAAATGGGCTTGGATGAAAATTTTTAGGGTGTGCGAAATTTCGTGCGCGCGCTTTTTACTGGTGTTTTTAGCAAGAAGGTCAAAAAATGTGAAATTTTTTACGCTGTCAAAAGATGCAAAATTTTCGACGCTTTCGTGCCTGTTGATGCATGGTGAGATGATTGGGACGAAAAAATAGACTCGGAACGAAATTTTCTGGGGGTGCGAAATTTCGCGCGCGCGCCTTTTACTGGTGTTTTCAGCCAAGAAGGTCAAAAAATGCAAAATTTTTTACGCTGTCAAAAGATGCCAAATTTTCGACGCTTTCGTGCCTGTTGATGCATGGTGAGATGATTGGGACGAAAAAATGGACTCGGATGAAAATTTTTCGAGTGTGCGAAATTTCGCGCGCGCGCCTTTTACTGGCGTTTTCAGCCAAGAAGGTCAAAAAACGCGAAATTTTTTGCGCTGTCGAAAGATGCCAAATTTTCGACGCTTTCGTGCATGTTGATGCATGGTGAGATGATTGGGACAAAAAAATGGACTCCGAACGAAATTTTCCGGTGGTGCGAAATTTTGCGCGCGCGCCTTTTACTGGTGTTTTCAGTCAAGAAGGTCAAAAAACGCGAAATTTTTTACGCTGTCAAAATATGCCAAATTTTTTACGCTTTCGTGCCTGTTGATGCATGGTGAGATGATTGGGATGAAAAAATGGACTCGGATGAAAATTTTTAGGGTGTGCGAAATTTTGTGCGCGCGCCTTTTACTGGTGTTTTCAACCAAGAAGGTCAAAAAATGTGAAATTTTTTATGCTGTCAAAAGATGCCAAATTTTCGACACTTTCGTGCCTGTTGATGCATGGTGAGATGATTGGGACAAAAAAATGGACTCGGATGAAAATTTTCCTGGGGTGCAAAATTTCGCGCGCGCGCTTTTTACTGGTGTTTTCAACAAGAAGGTCAAAGAATGTGAAATTTTTTACGCTGTCAAAAGATGCAAAATTTTTTACGCTTTCGTGCCTGTTGATGCATGGTGAGATGATTGGGATGAAAAAATGGACTCGGAACGAAATTTTCCGGGGGTGCGAAATTTCGCGCGCGCGCCTTTTACTAGTGTTTTCAGCCAAGAAGGTCAAAAAACGCAAAATTTTTTACGCTGTCAAAAGATGCCAAATTTTCGACGCTTTCATGCCTGTTGATGCATGGTGAGATGATTGGGACAAAAAAATGGACTCGGATGAAAATTTTTCGGGTGTGCGAAATATCGGGCGCGCGCCTTTTACTGGTGTTTTCAGCCAAGAAGGTCAAAAAATGCGAAATTTTTTGCGTTGTCAAAGGATGCAAAATTTTTGACGCTTTCGTGCCTGTTGATGCATGGTGAGATGATTGAGACGAAAAATGGACTCGGATGAAAATTTTCCGGGGGTGCAAAATTTTGCGCTCGCGCCTTTTACTGGTGTTTTCAGCCAAGAAGGTTAAAAAATGCGAAATTTTTTGCGGTCAAAAGATGCCAAATTTTTTATGCTTTCGTGCCTGTTGATGCATGGTGGGATGATTTGGACGAAAAAATGGACTCAGAACGAAATTTTTCTGGGTGCAAAGTTTCGGGCGCCCGCCTTTTACTAGTGTTTTCAGCCAAGAAGGTCAAAAAATACGAAATTTTTTACGCTGTCAAAATATGCCAAATTTTTTACGCTTTCGTGCCTGTTGATGCATGGTGAGATGATTGGGACAAAAAAATGGACTCGGATGAAAATTTTTAGGGTGTGCGAAATTTCGCGCGCGCGCCTTTTACTGGTGTTTTCAGCCAAGAAGGTCAAAAAACGTGAAATTTTTTACGCTGTCAAAAGATGCCAAATTTTTGACACTTTCGTGCCTGTTGATGAATGGTGAGATGATTGGGACAAAAAATGGACTCGGATGAAAATTTTTCGGGTGTGCGAAATTTCGCGCGCGCCTTTTACTGGTGTTTTCAGCCAAGAAGGTCAAAAAATGCGAAATTTTTTGCGCTGTCGAAAGATGCCAAATTTTCGACGCTTTCGTGACTGTTGATGCATGGTGAGATGATTGGGACGAAAAAATGGACTCGGGTGAAAATTTTTCGGGTGTGCGAAATTTCGCGCGCGCGCCTTTTACTGGTATTTTCAGCCAAAAAGGTAAAAAAACACGAAATTTTTTGCCCTGTCAAAAGATGCCAAATTTTCGACGCTTTCGTGCCTTTTGATGCATGGTGAGATGATTGGGACGAAAAAATGGACTCGGAACGAAATTTTCCGGGGTGCGAAATTTTGGGCGCCCGCCTTTTACTGGTGTTTTCAGCCAAGAAGGTCAAAAAACACGAAATTTTTTACGCTGTCAAAATATGCCAAATTTTTTACGCTTTCGTGCCTGTTGATGCATGGTGAGATGATTGGGACGAAAAAATGGACTCGGATGAAAATTTTTAGGGTGTGCGAAATTTCGCGCGTGCGCATTTTACTGGTGTTTTTAGCCAAGAAGGTCAAAAAATGCGAAATTTTTTGCGTTGTCAAAAGATGCCAAATTTTTTACGTTTTCGTGCCTGTTGATGCATGGTGAGATGATTGGGACGAAAAATGGACTCGGATGAAAATTTTTCGGGGGTGCGAAATTTCGCGCGCGCGCTTTTTACTGGTGTTTTCAGCAAGATGGTCAAAAAATGCAAAAAATTTTACGCTGTCAAAAGATGCAAAAATTTCGACGCTTTCGTGCCTGTTGATGCATGGTGAGATGATTGGGACGAAAAAATGGACTCGGAACGAAATTTTCCGGGGGTGCGAAATTTCGCACGCGCGCCTTTTACTGGTGCTTTCAGCCAAGAAGGTCAAAAAACGCGAAATTTTTTGCGCTGTCGAAAGATGCCAAATTTTCGACGCTTTCGTGCATGTTGATGCATGGTGAGATGATTGGGACGAAAAAATGGACTCGGAACGAAATTTTCCGGTGGTGCGAAATTTTACGCGCGCGCCTTTTACTGGTGTTTTCAGTCAAGAAGGTCAAAAAACGCGAAATTTTTTACGCTGTCAAAATATGCCAAATTTTTTACGCTTTCGTGCCTGTTGATGCATGGTGAGATGATTGGGATGAAAAAATGGACTCGGATGAAAATTTTTAGGGTGTGCGAAATTTCGTGCGCGCGCCTTTTACTGGTGTTTTCAACCAAGAAGGTAAAAAAATGTGAAATTTTTACGCTGTCAAAAGATGCCAAATTTTTGACACTTTCGTGCCTGTTGATGCATGGTGAGATGATTGGGACAAAAAAATGGACTCGGATGAAAATTTTTCGGGTGTGTGAAATTTCGTGCGCTCGCCTTTTACTGGTGTTTTCAGCCAAGAAGGTCAAAAAATGCGAAATCTTTTGCGCTGTCAAAAGATGCCAAATTTTCGACGCTTTCGTGCCTGTTGATGCATGGTGAGATGATTGGGACGAAAAAATGGACTCGGAACGAAATTTTTCGGGGGTGCGAACTTTCGCGCGTGCGCCTTTTACTGGTGTTTTCAGCCAAGAAGGTCAAAAAATGCAAAAAAAATTTCACTGTCAAAAGATGCCAAATTTTTTACGCTTTCGTGCCTGTTCATGCATGGTGAGATGATTGGGACGAAAAAATAGACTCGGAACGAAATTTTCCGGGGGTGCGAAATTTCGCGCGCCCGACTTTTACTGGTGTTTTCAGCCAAGAAGGTCAACAAACGCAAAAATTTTTACGCTGTCGAAAGATGCCAAATTTTCGATGCTTTCGTGTCTGTTGATGCATGGTGAGATGATTGGGACGAAAAAATGGACTCGGATGAAAATTTTTCTGGTGTGCGAAATTTCGCGCGCGTGCCTTTTACTGGTGTTTTCAGCCAAGAAGGTCAAAAAACGCGAAATTTTTTGCGCTGTCGAAAGATGCCAAATTTTCGACGCTGTCGTGCCTGTTGATGCGTGGTGAGATGTTTGGGACGAAAAAATGGACTCGGAACGAAATTTTCCGGTGGTGCGAAATTTTGCGCGCACGCCTTTTACTGGTATTTTCAGCCAAGAAGGTCAAAAAACGCAAAATTTTTTACGCTGTCAAAAGATGCCAAATTTTTTACGCTTTCGTGCCTGTTGATGCATGGTGAGATGATTGGGACGAAAAAATGGACTCGGATTAAAGTTTTTCGGGTGTGCGAAATTTCGGGCGCGCGCCTTTCACTGGTGTTTTCAGTCAAGTTGGTCAAAAAATGCGAAATTTTTTGCGTTGTCAAAAGATGCCAAATTTTTTATGCTTTCGTGCCTGTTGATGCATGGTGAGATGATTGGGACGAAAAAATGGACTCGGATGAAAATTTTTATGGTGTGCGAAATTTCGCGCGCGCGCCTTTTACTGGTGTTTTCAGCCAAGACGGTTAAAAAATGCAAAATTTTTTACGCTGTCAAAAGATGCCAAATTTTTTACGCTTTCGTGCCTGTTGATGCATGGTGAGATGATTGGGACGAAAAAATGGACTTGGATGAAAATTTTTAGGGTGTGCGAAATTTCGCGCGCGCGCCTTTTACTGGTTTTTTCAGCCAAGATGGTCAAAAAACGTGAAATTTTTTACGCTGTCAAAAGATGCCAAATTTTCGACACTTTCGTGCCTGTTGATGCATGGTGAGATTATTGGGACAAAAAAATGGACTCGGATGAAAATTTTTCGGGTGTGCGAAATTTCGCGCGCGCGCCTTTTACTGGTGTTTTCAGTCAAGAAGGTCAAAAAACGTGAAATTTTTTGCGCTGTCGAAAGATGCCAAATTTTCGACGCTTTCGTGCATGATGATGCATGGTGAGATGATTGGGACGAAAAAATGGACTCGAAATGAAATTTTCCGGTGGTGCGAAATTTTGCGCGCGCGCCTTTTACTGGTGTTTTCAGCCAAGATGGTCAAAAAACGCAAAATTTTTTACGCTGTCAAAAGATGCCATATTTTCGACACTTTCATGCTTGTTGATGCATGGTGAGATGATTGGGACAAAAAATGGACTCGGATGAAAATTTTCCGGGGGTGCGAAATTTCGCGCGCGCGCTTTTTACTGGTGTTTTCAGCAAGAAGGTCAAAAAACGTGAAATTTCTTATGCTGTCAAAATATGCCAAATTTTTTACGCTTTCGTGCCTGTTGATGCATGGTGAGATGATTGGGACGAAAAAATAGACTCGGAACGAAATTTTCCGGTGGTGCGAAATTTCGCGCGCGCGCCTTTTACTGGTGTTTTCAGCCAAGAAGGTCAACAAACGCAAAAAATTTTACGCTGTCAAAAGATGCCAAATTTTCGACGCTTTCGTGTCTGTTGATGCATGGTGAGATGATTGGGACGAAAAAATGGACTCGGATGAAAATTTTTCTGGTGTGCGAAATTTCGCGCGCGTGCCTTTTACTGGTGTTTTCAGCCAAGAAGGTCAAAAAAACGCGAAATTTTTTGCGCTGTCGAAAGATGCCAAATTTTCGACGCTTTCGTGCATGTTGATGTATGGTGAGATGATTGGGACGACAAAATGGACTCAGATGAAAATTTTTCGGGTGTGCGAAATTTCGGGCGCTTGCCTTTTATTGGTGTTTTCAGCAAAGAAAGTAAAAAAAACACGAAATTTTTTGCGTTGTCAAAAGATGCCAAATGTTTTACGCTTTCGTCCTGTTGATGCATGGTGAGATGATTGGGATGAAAAAATGGACTCGGATGAAAATTTTTAGGGTGTGCGAAATTTCGCGCGCGCGCCTTTTACTGGTGTTTTTAGCCAAGAAGGTCAAAAAACGCGAAATTTTTTACGCTGTCAAAAGATGCCAAATTTTTTATGCTTTCATGACTGTTGATGCATGGTGAGATGATTGGGACGAAAAAATGGACTCGGGTGAAAATTTTTCGGGTGTGTGAAATTTCGCGCGCGCGCCTTTTACTTGTATTTTCAGCCAAGAAGGTCAAAAAACACGAAATTTTTTGCCCTATCAAAAGATGCTAAATTTTCGACGCTTTCGTGCCTGTTGATGCATGGTGAGATGATTGGGACGAAAAAATGGACTCGGAACGAAATTTTCCGGGTGTGCGAAATTTCGCGCGCGCGCCTTTTACTGGTGCTTTCAGCCAAGAAGGTCAAAAAACGCGAAATTTTTTGCGCTGTCGAAAGATGCCAAATTTTCGACGCTTTCGTGCATGTTGATGCATGGTGAGATGATTGGGACGAAAAAATGGACTCGGAACGAAATTTTCCGGTGGTGCGAAATTTTACGCGCGCGCCTTTTACTGGTGTTTTCAGTCAAGAAGGTCAAAAAACGCGAAATTTTTTACGCTGTCAAAATATGCCAAATTTTTTACGCTTTCGTGCCTGTTGATGCATGGTGAGATGATTGGGATGAAAAAATGGACTCGGATGAAAATTTTTAGGGTGTGCGAAATTTCGTGCGCGCGCCTTTTACTGGTGTTTTCAACCAAGAAGGTAAAAAAATGTGAAATTTTTACGATGTCAAAAGATGCCAAATTTTTGACACTTTCGTGCCTGTTGATGCATGGTGAGATGATTGGGACAAAAAAATGGACTCGGATGAAAATTTTTCGGGTGTGTGAAATTTCGTGCGCTCGCCTTTTACTGGTGTTTTCAGCCAAGAAGGTCAAAAAATGCGAAATCTTTTGCGCTGTCAAAAGATGCCAAATTTTCGACGCTTTCGTGCCTGTTGATGCATGGTGAGATGATTGGGACGAAAAAATGGACTCGGAACGAAATTTTTCGGGGGTGCGAACTTTCGCGCGTGCGCCTTTTACTGGTGTTTTCAGCCAAGAAGGTCAAAAAATGCAAAAAAATTTTCACTGTCAAAAGATGCCAAATTTTTGACGCTTTCGTGCCTGTTGATGCATGGTGAGATGATTGGGACGAAAAAATGGACTCGGAACGAAATTTTTCGGTGGTGCGAAATTTCGCGCGCCCGACTTTTACTGGTGTTTTCAGCCAAGAAGGTCAAAAAACGCGAAATTTTTTATGCTGTCAAACGATGCCAAATTTTTTACGCTTTCGTGCCTATTGATGCGTGGTGTGATGATTGGAATGAAAAAATGGACTCGGATGAAAATTTTTAGGGTGTGCGAAATTTCGCGCGCGCGCCTTTTACTGGTGTTTTCAGCCAAGAAGGTCAAAAAATGAGAAATTTATTACGCTGTCAAAATATGCCAAATTTTCGACGCTGTCGTGCCTGTTGATGCGTGGTGAGATGTTTGGGACGAAAAAATGGACTTGGAACGAAATTTTCCGGTGGTGCGAAATTTTGCGCGCGCGCCTTTTACTGGTGTTTTCAGCCAAGAAGGTCAAAAAATGCAAAATTTTTTACGCCGTCAAAAGATGCCATATTTTCGACACTTTCGTTCCTGTTGATGCATGGTGAGATGATTGGGACAAAAAATGGACTCGGATGAAAATTTTCCGGGGGTGCGAAATTTCGCGCGCCCGCTTTTTACTGGTGTTTTCAGCAAGAAGGTCAAAAAACGTGAAATTTTTTACGCTGTCAAAATATGCCAAATTTTTTACGCTTTCGTGCCTGTTCATGCATGGTGAGATGATTGGGACGAAAAAATAGACTCGGAACGAAATTTTCCGGGGGTGCGAAATTTCGCGCGCGCGCCTTTTACTGGTGTTTTCAGCCAAGAAAGTCAACAAACGCAAAAATTTTTACGCTGTCGAAAGATGCCAAATTTTCGATGCTTTCGTGTCTGTTGATGCATGGTGAGATGATTGGGACGAAAAAATGGACTCGGATGAAAATTTTTCTGGTGTGCGAAATTTCGCGCGCGTGCCTTTTACTGGTGTTTTCAGCCAAGAAGGTCAAAAAACGCGAAATTTTTTGCGCTGTCGAAAGATGCCAAATTTTCGACGCTTTCGTGCATGTTGATGCATGGTGAGATGATTGGGACGAAAAAATGGACTCGGAACGAAATTTTCCGGTGGTGCGAAATTTTGCGCGCACGCCTTTTACTGGTATTTTCAGCCAAGAAGGTCAAAAAACGCAAAATTTTTTACGCTGTCAAAAGATGCCAAATTTTTTACGCTTTCGTGCCTGTTGATGCATGGTGAGATGATTGGGACGAAAAAATGGACTCGGATTAAAGTTTTTCGGGTGTGCGAAATTTCGGGCGCGCGCCTTTCACTGGTGTTTTCAGTCAAGTTGGTCAAAAAATGCGAAATTTTTTGCGTTGTCAAAAGATGCCAAATTTTTTATGCTTTCGTGCCTGTTGATGCATGGTGAGATGATTGGGACGAAAAAATGGACTCGGATGAAAATTTTTATGGTGTGCGAAATTTCGCGCGCGCGCCTTTTACTGGTGTTTTCAGCCAAGACGGTTAAAAAATGCAAAATTTTTTACGCTGTCAAAAGATGCCAAATTTTTTACGCTTTCGTGCCTGTTGATGCATGGTGAGATGATTGGGACGAAAAAATGGACTTGGATGAAAATTTTTAGGGTGTGCGAAATTTCGCGCGCGCGCCTTTTACTGGTTTTTTCAGCCAAGATGGTCAAAAAACGTGAAATTTTTTACGCTGTCAAAAGATGCCAAATTTTCGACACTTTCGTGCCTGTTGATGCATGGTGAGATTATTGGGACAAAAAAATGGACTCGGATGAAAATTTTTCGGGTGTGCGAAATTTCGCGCGCGCGCCTTTTACTGGTGTTTTCAGTCAAGAAGGTCAAAAAACGTGAAATTTTTTGCGCTGTCGAAAGATGCCAAATTTTCGACGCTTTCGTGCATGATGATGCATGGTGAGATGATTGGGACGAAAAAATGGACTCGAAATGAAATTTTCCGGTGGTGCGAAATTTTGCGCGCGCGCCTTTTACTGGTGTTTTCAGCCAAGATGGTCAAAAAACGCAAAATTTTTTACGCTGTCAAAAGATGCCATATTTTCGACACTTTCATGCTTGTTGATGCATGGTGAGATGATTGGGACAAAAAATGGACTCGGATGAAAATTTTCCGGGGGTGCGAAATTTCGCGCGCGCGCTTTTTACTGGTGTTTTCAGCAAGAAGGTCAAAAAACGTGAAATTTCTTATGCTGTCAAAATATGCCAAATTTTTTACGCTTTCGTGCCTGTTGATGCATGGTGAGATGATTGGGACGAAAAAATAGACTCGGAACGAAATTTTCCGGTGTTGCGAAATTTCGCGCGCGCGCCTTTTACTGGTGTTTTCAGCCAAGAAGGTCAACAAACGCAAAAAATTTTACGCTGTCAAAAGATGCCAAATTTTCGACGCTTTCGTGTCTGTTGATGCATGGTGAGATGATTGGGACGAAAAAATGGACTCGGATGAAAATTTTTCTGGTGTGCGAAATTTCGCGCGCGTGCCTTTTACTGGTGTTTTCAGCCAAGAAGGTCAAAAAAACGCGAAATTTTTTGCGCTGTCGAAAGATGCCAAATTTTCGACGCTTTCGTGCATGTTGATGTATGGTGAGATGATTGGGACGACAAAATGGACTCAGATGAAAATTTTTCGGGTGTGCGAAATTTCGGGCGCTTGCCTTTTACTGGTGTTTTCAGCAAAGAAAGTAAAAAAAACACGAAATTTTTTGCGTTGTCAAAAGATGCCAAATGTTTTACGCTTTCGTCCTGTTGATGCATGGTGAGATGATTGGGATGAAAAAATGGACTCGGATGAAAATTTTTAGGGTGTGCGAAATTTCGCGCGCGCGCCTTTTACTGGTGTTTTTAGCCAAGAAGGTCAAAAAACGCGAAATTTTTTACGCTGTCAAAAGATGCCAAATTTTTTATGCTTTCATGACTGTTGATGCATGGTGAGATGATTGGGACGAAAAAATGGACTCGGGTGAAAATTTTTCGGGTGTGTGAAATTTCGCGCGCGCGCCTTTTACTTGTATTTTCAGCCAAGAAGGTCAAAAAACACGAAATTTTTTGCCCTATCAAAAGATGCTAAATTTTCGACGCTTTTGTGCCTGTTGATGCATGGTGAGATGATTGGGACGAAAAAATGGACTCGGAACGAAATTTTCCGGGGTGCGAAATTTCGGGCTCCCGCCTTTTACTGGAATTTCAACCAAGAAGGTCAAAAAACACGAAATTTTTTACGCTGTCAAAATATGCCAAATTTTTTACGCTTTCATGCCTGTTGATGCATAGTGAGATGATTGGGACGAAAAAATAGACTCGGATGAAAATTTTTCGGGTGTGCGAAATTTCGCGCGCGCGCCTTTTACTGGTGTTTTCAGCCAAGAAGGTAAAAAAATGCGAAATTTTTTACGCTGTCAAAAGATGCCAAATTTTCGACGCTTTCGTGCCTGTTGATGCATGGTGAGTTGATTGGGACTAAAAAATAGACTCGGAACGAAATTTTCTGGAGGTGCGAAATTTCGCGCGCGTGCCTTTTACTAGTGTTTTCAGCCAAGAAGGTCAAAAAATGCAAAATTCTTTACGCTGTCAAAAGATGCCAAATTTTTGACGCTTTCGTGCCTGTTGATGCATGGTGAGATGATTGGGATGAAAAAATGGACTCGGATGAAAATTTTTCGAGTGTGCGAAATTTCGCGCGCGCGCCTTTTACTGGCGTTTTCAGCCAAGAAGGTCAAAAAATGCGAAATTTTTTGCGCTGTCGAAAGATGTCAAATTTTCGACACTTTCGTGCATGTTGATGCATGGTTAGATGATTGGGACAAAAAATTGCACTCGGAACGAAATTTTTCGGTGGTGCGAAATTTTGCGCGCGGGCCTTTTACTAGTGTTTTCAGTCAAGAAGGTCAATAAACGCGAAATTTTTTATGCTGTCAAAATATGCCAAATTTTTTACGCTTTCATGCCTGTTGATGCATGGTGAGATGATTGGGATGAAAAAATGGACTCGGATGAAAATTTTTAGGGTGTGCGAAATTTTGCGCGCGCGCCTTTTACTGGTGTTTTCAACCAAGAAGGTCAAAAAATGTGAAATTTTTTACGCTGTCAAAAGATGCCAAATTTTCGACACTTTCGTGCCTGTTGATGCATGGTGAGATGATTGGGACAAAAAAATGGATCGGATGAAAATTTTCCCGGGGTGCGAAATTGCGCGCGCGCTTTTTACCGGTGTTTTCAGCAAGAAGGTCAAAAAATGTGAAATTTTTTACGCTGTCAAAAGATGAAATTTTTTTTACGCTTTCATGCCTGTTGATGCATGGTGAAATGATTGGGACGAAAAAATGGACTCGGAACAAAATTTTCCGGGGGTGCGAAATTTCGCGCGCGCGTCTTTTACTAGTGTTTTCAGCCAAGAAGGTCAAAAAACGCAAAATTTTTACGCTGTCAAAAGATGCCAAATTTTCGACGCTTTCGTGCCTGTTGATGCATGGTGAGATGATTGGGACGAAAAAATGGACTCGGATGAAAATTTTTCGGGTGTGCGAAATTTCGGGCGCGCGCCTTTTACTGGTGTTTTCAGCCAAGAAGGTCAAAACATGCGAAATTTTATGCGTTGTCAAAAGATGCAAAATTTTGACGCTTTCGTGCCTGTTGATGCATGGTGAGATGATTGGGACGAAAAAATGGGCTTGGATGAAAATTTTTAGGGTGTGCGAAATTTCGTGCGCGCGCTTTTTACTGGTGTTTTTAGCAAGAAGGTCAAAAAATGTGAAATTTTTTACGCTGTCAAAAGATGCAAAATTTTCGACGCTTTCGTGCCTGTTGATGCATGGTGAGATGATTGGGACGAAAAAATAGACTCGGAACGAAATTTTCTGGGGGTGCGAAATTTCGCGCGCGCGCCTTTTACTGGTGTTTTCAGCCAAGAAGGTCAAAAAATGCAAAATTTTTTACGCTGTCAAAAGATGCCAAATTTTCGACGCTTTCGTGCCTGTTGATGCATGGTGAGATGATTGGGACGAAAAAATGGACTCGGATGAAAATTTTTCGAGTGTGCGAAATTTCGCGCGCGCGCCTTTTACTGGCGTTTTCAGCCAAGAAGGTCAAAAAACGCGAAATTTTTTGCGCTGTCGAAAGATGCCAAATTTTCGACGCTTTCGTGCATGTTGATGCATGGTGAGATGATTGGGACAAAAAAATGGACTCCGAACGAAATTTTCCGGTGGTGCAAAATTTTGCGCGCGCGCCTTTTACTGGTGTTTTCAGTCAAGAAGGTCAAAAAACGCGAAATTTTTTACGCTGTCAAAATATGCCAAATTTTTTACGCTTTCGTGCCTGTTGATGCATGGTGAGATGATTGGGATGAAAAAATGGACTCGGATGAAAATTTTTAGGGTGTGCGAAATTTTGTGCGCGCGCCTTTTACTGGTGTTTTCAACCAAGAAGGTCAAAAAATGTGAAATTTTTTATGCTGTCAAAAGATGCCAAATTTTCGACACTTTCGTGCCTGTTGATGCATGGTGAGATGATTGGGACAAAAAAATGGACTCGGATGAAAATTTTCCTGGGGTGCAAAATTTCGCGCGCGCGCTTTTTACTGGTGTTTTCAACAAGAAGGTCAAAGAATGTGAAATTTTTTACGCTGTCAAAAGATGCAAAATTTTTTACGCTTTCGTGCCTGTTGATGCATGGTGAGATGATTGGGATGAAAAAATGGACTCGGAACGAAATTTTCCGGGGGTGCGAAATTTCGCGCGCGCGCCTTTTACTAGTGTTTTCAGCCAAGAAGGTCAAAAAACGCAAAATTTTTTACGCTGTCAAAAGATGCCAAATTTTCGACGCTTTCGTGCCTGTTGATGCATGGTGAGATGATTGGGACAAAAAAATGGACTCGGATGAAAATTTTTCGGGTGTACGAAATATCGGGCACGCGCCTTTTACTGGTGTTTTCAGCCAAGAAGGTCAAAAAATGCGAAATTTTTTGCGTTGTCAAAGGATGCAAAATTTTTGACGCTTTCGTGCCTGTTGATGCATGGTGAGATGATTGAGACGAAAAATGGACTCGGATGAAAATTTTCCGGGGGTGCAAAATTTTGCGCTCGCGCCTTTTACTGGTGTTTTCAGCCAAGAAGGTTAAAAAATGCGAAATTTTTTGTGGTCAAAAGATGCCAAATTTTTTATGCTTTCGTGCCTGTTGATGCATGGTGGGATGATTTGGACGAAAAAATGGACTCAGAACGAAATTTTTCGGGGTGCAAAGTTTCGGGCGCCCGCCTTTTACTAGTGTTTTCAGCCAAGAAGGTCAAAAAATACGAAATTTTTTACGCTGTCAAAATATGCCAAATTTTTTACGCTTTCGTGCCTGTTGATGCATGGTGAGATGATTGGGACAAAAAAATGGACTCGGATGAAAATTTTTAGGGTGTGCGAAATTTCGCGCGCGCGCCTTTTACTGGTGTTTTCAGCCAAGAAGGTCAAAAAACGTGAAATTTTTTACGCTGTCAAAAGATGCCAAATTTTTGACACTTTCGTGCCTGTTGATGAATGGTGAGATGATTGGGACAAAAAATGGACTCGGATGAAAATTTTTCGGGTGTGCGAAATTTCGCGCGCGCCTTTTACTGGTGTTTTCAGCCAAGAAGGTCAAAAAATGCGAATTTTTTTGCGCTGTCGAAAGATGCCAAATTTTCGACGCTTTCGTGCATGTTGATGCATGGTGAGATAATTGGGACGAATAAATGGACTCGGATGAAAATTTTTCGGGTGTGCGAAATTTCGCGGGCGCCTTTTACTGGTGTTTTCAGCCAAGAGTGTCAAAAAATGCGAAATTTTTTGCGCTGTCGAAAGATGCCAAATTTTCGACGCTTTCGTGCATGTTGATGCATGGTGAGATGATTGGGACGAAAAAATGGACTCGGAACAAAATTTTCCGGTGGTGCGAAATTTTGCGCGCGCGCCTTTTACTGGTGTTTTCAGCCAAGAAGGTCAAAAAACGCAAAATTTTTTACGCTGTCAACATATGCCATATTTTCGACACTTTCGTGCCTGTTGATGCATGGTGAGATGATTGGGACAAAAAAATTGACTCGGATGAAAATTTTTAGGGTGTGCGAAATTTCGCGTGCGCGCTTTTTACTGGTGTTTTCAGCAAGAAGGTCAAAAAATGTGAAATTTTTTACGCTGTCAAAAGATGCAAAAATTTCGACGCTTTCTTGCCTGTTGATGCATGGTGAGATGATAGGGACGAAAAAATAGACTTGGAACGAAATTTTCCGGGGGTGCGAAATTTCGCACACGCGCCTTTTACTGGTGTTTTCAGCCAAGAAGGTCAACAAAGCAAAATTTTTTACGCTGTCAAAAGATGCCAAATTTTTTACGCTTTCGTGCCTGTTGATGTATGGTGAGATGATTGGGACGAAAAAATGGACTCGGATGAAAATTTTTCTGGTGTGCCAAATTTCGCGCGCGTGCCTTTTACTATTGTTTTCAGCCAAGAAGGTCAAAAAACGCGAAATTTTTTGCGCTGTCGAAAGATGCCAAATTTTAGACGCTTTCGTGCATGTTGATGCATGGTGAGATGATTGGGACGAAAAAATGGACTCGGATGAAAATTTTCCGGGGTTGAGAAATTTCGCGCGCGCGCTATTCACTCGTGTTTTCAGCCAAGAAGGTAAAAAAATGTGAAATTTTTTATGCTGTCAAAAGATGCCAAATTTTTTAAACTTTCGTGCCTGTTGATGCATGGTGAGATGATTGGGACAAAAAAATGGACTCGGATGAAAATTTTCCTGGGGTGCAAAATTTCGCGCGCGCGCTTTTTACTGGTGTTTTCAGCAAGAAGGTCAAAAAATGTGAAACTTTTTACGCTGTCAAAAGATGCAAAATTTTTTACGCTTTCGTGCCTGTTGATGCATGGTGAGATGATTGGGACGAAAAAATGGACTCGGAACGAAATTTTCCGTGGGTGCGAAATTTCGCAGCGCGCGCCTTTTACTGGTGTTTTCAGCCAAGAAGGTCAAAAAATACAAAAAATTTTACGCTGTCAAAAGATGCCAAATTTTCGATGCTTTCGTGCCTGTTGATGCATGGTGAGATGATTGGGACGAAAAAATTGACTCAGATGAAAATTTTTCGGGTGTGCGAAATTTTGGGCGCGCGCCTTTTACTGGTGTTTTCAGCGAAGAAGGTCAAAAAATGCGAAATTTTTTGCGTTGAAATTTTTTACGCTTTCGTGCCTGTTGATGCATGGTGAGATGATTGGGAGGAAAAATGGACTCGGATGAAAATTTTTTGGGGGTGCAAAATTTCGCGCGCGCGCCTTTTACTGGTGTTTTCAGCCAAGAAGGTTAAAAAATGCGAAATTTTTTACGCTGTCAAAAGATGCCAAATTTTCGACGCTTTCGTGACTGTTGATGCATGGTGAGATGATTGGGACAAAAAAAATGGACTCGGGTGAAAATTTTTCGGGTGTGCGAAATTTCGCGCGCGCGCCTTTTACTGGTATTTTCAGCCAAGAAGGTCAAAAAACGCGAAATTTTTTGCCCTGTCAAAAGATGCCAAATTTTTGACGCTTTCGTGCATGTTGATGCATGGTGAGATGATTGGGACTAAAAAATAGACTCGGAACGAAATTTTCTGGAGGTGCGAAATTTCGCGCGCGCGCCTTTTACTGGTGTTTTCAGCCAAGAAGGTCAAAAAATGCAAAATTTTTTACGCTGTCAAAAGATGCCAAATTTTTGACGCTTTCGTGCCTGTTGATGCATGGTGAGATGATTGGGACGAAAAAATGGACTCGGATGAAAATTTTTCGAGTGTGCGAAATTTCGCGCGCGCGCCTTTTACTGGCGTTTTCAGCCAAGAAGGTCAAAAAATGCGAAATTTTTTGCACTATCGAAAGATGTCAAATTTTCGACGCTTTCGTGCATGTTGATGCATGGTGAGATGATTGGGACGAAAAATGGACTCGGATGAAAATTTTCCGGGGTTGAGAAATTTCGCGCGCGCGCTATTCACTCGTGTTTTCAGCCAAGAAGGTAAAAAAATGTGAAATTTTTTATGCTGTCAAAAGATGCCAAATTTTTGAAACTTTCGTGCCTGTTGATGCATGGTGAGATGATTGGGACAAAAAATGGATCGGATGAAAATTTTCCCGGGGTGCGAAATTGCGCGCGCGCTTTTTACCGGTGTTTTCAGCAAGAAGGTCAAAAAATGTGAAATTTTTTACGCTGTCAAAAGATGAAAAATTTTTTACGCTTTCGTGCCTGTTGATGCATGGTGAAATGATTGGGACGAAAAAATGGACTCGGATGAAAATTTTTAGTGTGTGCGAAATTTCGCGCGTGCGCATTTTACTGGTGTTTTTAGCCAAGAAGGTCAAAAAATGCGAAATTTTTCGCGTAGTCAAAAAATGCCAAATTTTTTACGCTTTTGTGCCTGTTGATGCATGGTGAGATGATTGGGACGAAAAATGGACTCGGATGAAAATTTTCCGGGGGTGCAAAATTTCGCGCGCGCCTTTTACTGGTGTTTTCAGCCAAGAAGGTTAAAAAATGCGAAATTTTTTGCGTTGTCAAAAGATGCCAAATTTTTGACGCTTTCGTGCCTGTTGATGCATGGTGAGATGATTGGGATGAAAAAATAGACTCGGAACGAAATTTTCCGGGGGTGCGAAATTTCGCGCGCGCGCCTTTTACTGGTGTTTTTAGCCAAGAAGGTAAAAAAATGCAAAATTTTTTACGCTGTCAAAAGATGCCAAATTTTCGACGCTTTCATGCATGTTGATGCATGGTGAGATGATTGGGACGAAAAAATGGACTCGGATGAAAATTTTTAGGGTGTGCGAAATTTCGCGCGCGCGCCTTTTACTGGAGTTTTCAACCAAGAAGGTCAAAAAATGCGAAATTTTTTACGCTGTCAAAATATGCCAATTTTTTTACGCTTTCATGCCTGTTGATGCATGGTGAGATGATTGGGATGAAAAATGGAGTCGGATGAAAATTTTTAGGGTGTGCGAAATTTTGCGCGCGCGCCTTTTACTGGTGTTTTCAACCAAGAAGGTCAAAAAATGCGAAATTTTTTACGCTGTCAAAAGATGCCAAATTTTTTACACTTTCGTGCCTGTTGATGCATGGTGAGATGATTGTGACAAAAAAATGGACTCGGATGAAAATTTTCCCGGGGTGCGAAATTTCGCGCGCGCGCTTTTTACTGGTGTTTTCAGCAAGAAGGTCAAAAAATGTGAAATTTTTTACGCTGTCAAAAGATGCAAAATTTTTGACGCTTTCGTGCCTGTTGATGCATGGTGAGATGATTGGGTCGAAAAAATGGACTCGGAATAAAATTTTCCGGGTGTGCAAAATTTCGCGCGCGCGCCTTTTACTGGTGTTTTCAGCCAAGAAGTTCAAAAAACGTAAAATTTTATACGTTGTCAAAAGATGCCAAATTTTTTATGCTTTCGTGCCTGTTGATGCATGGTGAGATGATTGGGATGAAAAAATGGACTCGGATGAAAATTTTTCGGGTGTGTGAAATTTCGGGTGTGCGAAATTTTTCGGGTGAGTGAAATTTCGGGTGTGCGAAATTTCGCGCGCGCGCCTTTTACTAGTGTTTTCAGCCAAGAAGGTCAAAAAACGTGAAATTTTTTGCGTTGTCAAAAGATGCCAAATTTTTTATGCTTTCGTGCCTGTTGATGCATGGTGAGATGATTGGGACGAAAAAATGGACTCGGATGAAAATTTTTAGGGTGTGCGAAATTTCGCGCGCGCGCCTTTTACTGGTGTTTTTAGCCAAGAAGGTCAAAAAACGCGAAATTTTTTGCGTTGTCAAAAGATGCCAAATTTTTTACGCTTTCGTGCCTGTTGATGCATGGTGAGATGATTGGGAGAGAAATGGACTCGGATGAAAATTTTTTGGGGGTGCGAAATTTCGCGCGCGCGCCTTTTACTGGTGTTTTCAGCCAAGAAGGTTAAAAAATGCGAAATTTTTTACGCTATCAAAAGATGCCAAATTTTCGACGCTTTTGTGACTGTTGATGCATGGTGAGATGATTGGGACGAAAAAATGGACTCGGGTGAAAATTTTTCGAGTGCGTGAAATTTCGCGCGCGCGCCTTTTACTAGTATTTTCAGCTAAGAAGGTCAAAAAATGCGAAATTTTTTGCCCTGTCAAAAGATGCCAAATTTTTGACGCTTTCGTGCCTGTTGATGCATGGTGAGAATGATTGGGACGAAAAAATGGACTCGGAACGAAATTTTTCGGGGTGCGAAATTTCGGGCGCCCGCCTTTTACTGGTGTTTTCAGCCAAGAAGGTCAAAAAACGCGAAATTTTTTACGCTGTCAAAATATGCCAAATTTTTGACGCTTTCGTGCCGATTGATGCATGGTGAGATGATTGGGACGAAAAAATGGACTCGGATGAAAATTTTTAGGGTGCGCAAAATTTCGCGCGCGCTCCTTTTACTGGTGTTTTCAGCCAAGAAGGTCAAAAAATGTGAAATTTTTTACGCTGTCAAAAGATGCCAAATTTTTGGCACTTTCGTGCCTGTTGATGCATGGTGAGATAATTGGGACAAAAAAATGGACTCGGATGAAAATTTTCCGGGGGTGCGAAATTTATGGCGCGCGCTTTTTAGTGGTGTTTTCAGCGAGAAGGTCAAAAAATGTGAAATTTTTTACGCTGTCAAAAGATGCCAAATTTTCGACGCTTTCGTGCCTGTTGATGCATGGTGAGATGATTGGGACGAAAAAATCTACTCGGATGAAAATTTTTCGAGTGTGCGAAATTTCGCGCACGCGCCTTTTACTGGCGTTTTCAGCCAAGAAGGTCAAAAAACGCGAAATTTCTTGCGCTGTTTAAAGATGCCAAATTTTCGACGCTTTCGTGCATGTTGATGCATGGTGAGATGATTGGGACGAAAAAATGGACTCGGAACGAAATTTTTCGGTGGTGCGAAATTTTGCGCGCGCGCCTTTTACTGGTGTTTTCAGTCAAGAAGGTCAAAAAATGCGAAATTTTTTACGCTATCAAAATATGCCAAATTTTTTACGCTTTCGTGCCTGTTGATGCATGGTGAGATGATTGGGATGAAAAAATAGACTCGGATGAAAATTTTTCGGGTGTGCGAAATTTCGCGCGCGCGCCTTTTACTGGTGTTTTTAGCCAAGAAGGTCAAAAAACGCGAAATTTTTTACGCTGTCAAAAGATGCCAAATTTTTTACGCTTTCATGACTGTTGATGCATGGTGAGATGATTGGGACGAAAAAATGGACTCGGGTGAAATTTTTTCGGGTGTGTGAAATTTCGCGCGCGCGCTTTTTACTGGTGTTTTCAGCAAGAAGGTCAAAAAATGTGAAATTTTTTACGCTGTCAAAAGCTGCAAAATTTTTTACGCTTTCGTGCCTGTTGATGCATGGTGAGATGATTGGGACGAAAAAATGGACTCAGAACGACATTTTCCGGGGGTGCAAAATTTCGCGCGCGCGCCTTTTACTAGTGTTTTCAGCCAAGAAGGTCAAAAGTTGATGCATGGTGAGATGATTGGGACGAAAAATGGACTCGGGTGAAAATTTTTCGGGTGTGCGAAATTTCGCGCGCGCGCCTTTTACTGGTATTTTCAGCCAAGAAGGTCAAAAAATGCGAAATTTTTTGCCCTGTCAAAAGATGCCAAATTTTCGACGCTTTCGTGCCTGTTGATGCATGGTGAGATGATTGGGACGAAAAAATGGACTCGGAAAGAAATTTTCCGGGGTGCGAAATTTCGGGCGCCCGCCTTTTACTGGTGTTTTCAGCCAAGAAGGTCAAAAAACACGAAATTTTTTACGCTGTCAAAATATGCCAAATTTTTTACGCTTTCGTGCCTGTTGATGCATGGTGAGATGATTGGGACGAAAAAATGGGCTTGGATGAAAATTTTTAGGGTGTGCGAAATTTCGTGCGCGCGCTTTTTACTGGTGTTTTTAGCAAGAAGGTCAAAAAATGTGAAATTTTTTACGCTGTCAAAAGATGCAAAATTTTCGACGCTTTCGTGCCTGTTGATGCATGGTGAGATGATTGGGACGAAAAAATAGACTCGGAACGAAATTTTCTGGGGGTGCGAAATTTCGCGCGCGCGCCTTTTACTGGTGTTTTCAGCCAAGAAGGTCAAAAAATGCAAAATTTTTTACGCTGTCAAAAGATGCCAAATTTTCGACGCTTTCGTGCCTGTTGATGCATGGTGAGATGATTGGGACGAAAAAATGGACTCGGATGAAAATTTTTCGAGTGTGCGAAATTTCGCGCGCGCGCCTTTTACTGGCGTTTTCAGCCAAGAAGGTAAAAAAACGCGAAATTTTTTGCGCTGTCGAAAGATGCCAAATTTTCGACGCTTTCGTGCATGTTGATGCATGGTGAGATGATTGGGACAAAAAAATGGACTCCGAACGAAATTTTCCGGTGGTGCGAAATTTTGCGCGCGCGCCTTTTACTGGTGTTTTCAGTCAAGAAGGTCAAAAAATGCGAAATTTTTTACGCTGTCAAAATATGCCAAATTTTTTACGCTTTCGTGCCTGTTGATGCATGGTGAGATGATTGGGATGAAAAAATGGACTCGGATGAAAATTTTTAGGGTGTGCGAAATTTTGTGCGCGCGCCTTTTACTCGTGTTTTCAACCAAGAAGGTCAAAAAATGTGAAATTTTTTATGCTGTCAAAAGATGCCAAATTTTCGACACTTTCGTGCCTGTTGATGTATGGTGAGATGATTGGGACAAAAAAATGGACTCGGATGAAAATTTTCCTGGGGTGCAAAATTTCGCGCGCACGCTTTTTACTGGTGTTTTCAACAAGAAGGTCAAAGAATGTGAAATTTTTTACGCTGTCAAAAGATGCAAAATTTTTTACGCTTTCGTGCCTGTTGATGCATGGTGAGATGATTGGGATGAAAAAATGGACTCGGAACGAAATTTTCCGGGGGTGCGAAATTTCGCGCGGGCGCCTTTTACTAGTGTTTTCAGCCAAGAAGGTCAAAAAACGCAAAATTTTTTACGCTGTCAAAAGATGCCAAATTTTCGACGCTTTCGTGCCTGTTGATGCATGGTGAGATGATTGGGACAAAAAAATGGACTCGGATGAAAATTTTTCGGGTGTGCGAAATATCGGGCGCGCGCCTTTTACTTGTGTTTTCAGCCAAGAAGGTCAAAAAATGCGAAATTTTTTGCGTTGTCAAAGGATGCAAAATTTTTGACGCTTTCGTGCCTGTTGATGCATGGTGAGATGATTGAGACGAAAAATGGACTCGGATGAAAATTTTCCGGGGGTGCAAAATTTTGCGCTCGCGCCTTTTACTGGTGTTTTCAGCCAAGAAGGTTAAAAAATGCGAAATTTTTTGCGGTCAAAAGATGCCAAATTTTTTATGCTTTCGTGCCTGTTGATGCATGGTGGGATGATTGGGACGAAAAAATGGACTCAGAACGAAATTTTTCGGGGTGCAAAGTTTCGGGCGCCCGCCTTTTACTAGTGTTTTCAGCCAAGAAGGTCAAAAAATACGAAATTTTTTACGCTGTCAAAATATGCCAAATTTTTTACGCTTTCGTGCCTGTTGATGCATGGTGAGATGATTGGGACAAAAAAATGGACTCGGATGAAAATTTTTAGGGTGTGCGAAATTTCGCGCGCGCGCCTTTTACTGGTGTTTTCAGCCAAGAAGGTCAAAAAACGTGAAATTTTTTACGCTGTCAAAAGATGCCAAATTTTTGACACTTTCGTGCCTGTTGATGAATGGTGAGATGATTGGGACAAAAAATGGACTCGGATGAAAATTTTTCGGGTGTGCGAAATTTCGCGCGCGCCTTTTACTGGTGTTTTCAGCCAAGAAGGTCAAAAAATGCGAAATTTTTTGCGCTGTCGAAAGATGCCAAATTTTTGACGCTTTCGTGCATGTTGATGCATGGTGAGATAATTGGGACGAATAAATGGACTCGGATGAAAATTTTTCGGGTGTGCGAAATTTCGCGGGCGCCTTTTACTGGTGTTTTCAGCCAAGAGTGTCAAAAAATGCGAAATTTTTTGCGCTGTCGAAAGATGCCAAATTTTCGACGCTTTCGTGCATGTTGATGCATGGTGAGATGATTGGGACGAAAAAATGGACTCGGAACAAAATTTTCCGGTGGTGCGAAATTTTGCGCGCGCGCCTTTTACTGGTGTTTTCAGCCAAGAAGGTCAAAAAACGCAAAATTTTTTACGCTGTCAACAGATGCCATATTTTCGACACTTTCGTGCCTGTTGATGCATGGTGAGATGATTGGGACAAAAAAATTGACTCGGATGAAAATTTTTAGGGTGTGCGAAATTTCGCGTGCGCACTTTTTACTGGTGTTTTCAGCAAGAAGGTCAAAAAATGTGAAATTTTTTACGCTGTCAAAAGATGCAAAAATTTCGACGCTTTCTTGCCTGTTGATGCATGGTGAGATGATAGGGACGAAAAAATAGACTTGGAACGAAATTTTCCGGGGGTGCGAAATTTCGCACACGCGCCTTTTACTGGTGTTTTCAGCCAAGAAGGTCAACAAAGCAAAATTTTTTACGCTGTCAAAAGATGCCAAATTTTTGACGCTTTCGTGCCTGTTGATGTATGGTGAGATGATTGGGACGAAAAAATGGACTCGGATGAAAATTTTTCTGGTGTGCCAAATTTCGCGCGCGTGCCTTTTACTATTGTTTTCAGCCAAGAAGGTCAAAAAACGCGAAATTTTTTGCGCTGTCGAAAGATGCCAAATTTTAGACGCTTTCGTGCATGTTGATGCATGGTGAGATGATTGGGACGAAAAAATGGACTCGGATGAAAATTTTCCGGGGTTGAGAAATTTCGCGCGCGCGCTATTCACTCGTGTTTTCAGCCAAGAAGGTAAAAAAATGTGAAATTTTTTATGCTGTCAAAAGATGCCAAATTTTTGAAACTTTCGTGCCTGTTGATGCATGGTGAGATGATTGGGACAAAAAAATGGACTCGGATGAAAATTTTCCTGGGGTGCAAAATTTCGCGCGCGCGCTTTTTACTGGTGTTTTCAGCAAGAAGGTCAAAAAATGTGAAACTTTTTACGCTGTCAAAAGATGCAAAATTTTTGACGCTTTCGTGCCTGTTGATGCATGGTGAGATGATTGGGACGAAAAAATGGACTCGGAACAAAATTTTCCGTGGGTGCGAAATTTCGCGCGCGCGCCTTTTACTGGTGTTTTCAGCCAAGAAGGTCAAAAAATACAAAAAATTTTACGCTGTCAAAAGATGCCAAATTTTCGACGCTTTCGTGCCTGTTGATGCATGGTGAGATGATTGGGACGAAAAAATTGACTCAGATGAAAATTTTTCGGGTGTGCGAAATTTTGGGCGCGCGCCTTTTACTGGTGTTTTCAGCGAAGAAGGTCAAAAAATGCGAAATTTTTTGCGTTGAAATTTTTTACGCTTTCGTGCCTGTTGATGCATGGTGAGATGATTGGGAGGAAAAATGGACTCGGATGAAAATTTTTTGGGGGTGCAAAATTTCGCGCGCGCGCCTTTTACTGGTGTTTTCAGCCAAGAAGGTTAAAAAATGCGAAATTTTTTACGCTGTCAAAAGATGCCAAATTTTCGACGCTTTCGTGACTGTTGATGCATGGTGAGATGATTGGGACAAAAAAAATGGACTCGGGTGAAAATTTTTCGGGTGTGCGAAATTTCGCGCGCGCGCCTTTTACTGGTATTTTCAGCCAAGAAGGTCAAAAAACGCGAAATTTTTTGCCCTGTCAAAAGATGCCAAATTTTCGACGCTTTCGTGCCTGTTGATGCATGGGTGAGATGATTGGGACGAAAAAATGGACTCGGAACGAAATTTTCCGGGGTGCAAAATTTCGGGCGCCCGCCTTTTACTGGTATTTTAAGCCAAGAAGGTCAATAAACACGTAATTTTTTACGCTGTCAAAATGTGCCAAATTTTTTACGCTTTCGTGCCTGTTGATGCATGGTGAGATGATTGGGACGAAAAAATGGACTCGGATGAAAATTTTTCTGGTGTGCCAAATTTCGCGCGCGTGCCTTTTACTATTGTTTTCAGCCAAGAAGGTCAAAAAACGCGAAATTTTTTGCGCTGTCGAAAGATGCCAAATTTTAGACGCTTTCGTGCATGTTGATGCATGGTGAGATGATTGGGACGAAAAAATGGACTCGGATGAAAATTTTCCGGGGTTGAGAAATTTCGCGCGCGCGCTATTCACTCGTGTTTTCAGCCAAGAAGGTAAAAAAATGTGAAATTTTTTATGCTGTCAAAAGATGCCAAATTTTTGAAACTTTCGTGCCTGTTGATGCATGGTGAGATGATTGGGACAAAAAAATGGACTCGGATGAAAATTTTCCTGGGGTGCAAAATTTCGCGCGCGCGCTTTTTACTGGTGTTTTCAGCAAGAAGGTCAAAAAATGTGAAACTTTTTACGCTGTCAAAAGATGCAAAATTTTTGACGCTTTCGTGCCTGTTGATGCATGGTGAGATGATTGGGACGAAAAAATGGACTCGGAACAAAATTTTCCGTGGGTGCGAAATTTCGCGCGCGCGCCTTTTACTGGTGTTTTCAGCCAAGAAGGTCAAAAAATACAAAAAATTTTACGCTGTCAAAAGATGCCAAATTTTCGACGCTTTCGTGCCTGTTGATGCATGGTGAGATGATTGGGACGAAAAAATTGACACAGATGAAAATTTTTCGGGTGTGCGAAATTTTGGGCGCGCGCCTTTTTTCAGCGAAGAAGGTCAAAAAATGCGAAATTTTTTGCGTTGAAATTTTTTACGCTTTCGTGCCTGTTGATGCATGGTGAGATGATTGGGAGGAAAAATGGACTCGGATGAAAATTTTTTGGGGGTGCAAAATTTCGCGCGCGCGCCTTTTACTGGTGTTTTCAGCCAAGAAGGTTAAAAAATGCGAAATTTTTTACGCTGTCAAAAGATGCCAAATTTTCGACGCTTTCGTGACTGTTGATGCATGGTGAGATGATTGGGACAAAAAAAATGGACTCGGGTGAAAATTTTTCGGGTGTGCGAAATTTCGCGCGCGCGCCTTTTACTGGTATTTTCAGCCAAGAAGGTCAAAAAACGCGAAATTTTTTGCCCTGTCAAAAGATGCCAAATTTTCGACGCTTTCGTGCCTGTTGATGCATGGGTGAGATGATTGGGACGAAAAAATGGACTCGGAACGAAATTTTCCGGGGTGCAAAATTTCGGGCGCCCGCCTTTTACTGGTATTTTAAGCCAAGAAGGTCAATAAACACGTAATTTTTTACGCTGTCAAAATGTGCCAAATTTTTTACGCTTTCGTGCCTGTTGATGCATGGTGAGATGATTGGGACGAAAAAATGGACTCGGATGAAAATTTTTCTGGTGTGCCAAATTTCGCGCGCGTGCCTTTTACTATTGTTTTCAGCCAAGAAGGTCAAAAAACGTGAAATTTTTTGCGCTGTCGAAAGATGCCAAATTTTAGACGCTTTCGTGCATGTTGATGCATGGTGAGATGATTGGGACGAAAAAATGGACTCGGATGAAAATTTTCCGGGGTTGAGAAATTTCGCGCGCGCGCTATTCACTCGTGTTTTCAGCCAAGAAGGTAAAAAAATGTGAAATTTTTTATGCTGTCAAAAGATGCCAAATTTTTGAAACTTTCGTGCCTGTTGATGCATGGTGAGATGATTGGGACAAAAAAATGGACTCGGATGAAAATTTTCCTGGGGTGCAAAATTTCGCGCGCGCGCTTTTTACTGGTGTTTTCAGCAAGAAGGTCAAAAAATGTGAAACTTTTTACGCTGTCAAAAGATGCAAAATTTTTGACGCTTTCGTGCCTGTTGATGCATGGTGAGATGATTGGGACGAAAAAATGGACTCGGAACAAAATTTTCCGTGGGTGCGAAATTTCGCGCGCGCGCCTTTTACTGGTGTTTTCAGCCAAGAAGGTCAAAAAATACAAAAAATTTTACGCTGTCAAAAGATGCCAAATTTTCGACGCTTTCGTGCCTGTTGATGCATGGTGAGATGATTGGGACGAAAAAATTGACTCAGATGAAAATTTTTCGGGTGTGCGAAATTTTGGGCGCGCGCCTTTTACTGGTGTTTTCAGCGAAGAAGGTCAAAAAATGCGAAATTTTTTGCGTTGAAATTTTTTACGCTTTCGTGCCTGTTGATGCATGGTGAGATGATTGGGAGGAAAAATGGACTCGGATGAAAATTTTTTGGGGGTGCAAAATTTCGCGCGCGCGCCTTTTACTGGTGTTTTCAGCCAAGAAGGTTAAAAAATGCGAAATTTTTTACGCTGTCAAAAGATGCCAAATTTTCGACGCTTTCGTGACTGTTGATGCATGGTGAGATGATTGGGACAAAAAAAATGGACTCGGGTGAAAATTTTTCGGGTGTGCGAAATTTCGCGCGCGCGCCTTTTACTGGTATTTTCAGCCAAGAAGGTCAAAAAACGCGAAATTTTTTGCCCTGTCAAAAGATGCCAAATTTTCGACGCTTTCGTGCCTGTTGATGCATGGGTGAGATGATTGGGACGAAAAAATGGACTCGGAACGAAATTTTCCGGGGTGCAAAATTTCGGGCGCCCGCCTTTTACTGGTATTTTAAGCCAAGAAGGTCAATAAACACGTAATTTTTTACGCTGTCAAAATGTGCCAAATTTTTTACGCTTTCGTGCCTGTTGATGCATGGTGAGATGATTGGGACGAAAAAATGGACTTGGATGAAAATTTTTAGGGTGTGCGAAATTTCGCGCGCGCGCCTTTTACTGGTTTTTTCAGCCAAGAAGGTGAAAAAACGTGAAATTTTTTACGCTGTCAAAAGATGCCAAATTTTCGACACTTTCGTGCCTGTTGATGCATGGTGAGATGATTGGGACAAAAAAATGGACTCGGATGAAAATTTTTCGGGTGTGCGAAATTTCGCGCGCGCGCCTTTTATTGGTGTTTCCAGGCAAGAAGGTCAAAAAACGCGAAATTTTTTGCGCTGTCGAAAGATGCCAAATTTTCGACGCTTTCGTGCATGTTGATGCATGGTGAGATGATTGGGACGAAAAAATGGACTCGGAACGAAATTTTCCGGTGGTGCGAAATTTTGCGCGCGCGCCTTTTACTGGTGTTTTCAGCCAAGAAGGTCAAAAAATGCAAAAAATTTTACGCCGTCAAAAGATGCCATATTTTTGACACTTTCGTGCCTGTTGATGCATGGTGAGATAATTGGGACAAAAAATGGACTCGGATGAAAATTTTCCGGGGGTGCGAAATTTCGCGCGCCCGCTTTTTACTGGTGTTTTCAGCAAGAAGGTCAAAAAACGTGAAATTTTTTACGCTGTCAAAATATGCCAAATTTTTTACGCTTTCGTGCCTGTTGATGCATGGTGAGATGATTGGGACAAAAAAATAGACTCGGAACGAAATTTTCCGGGGGTGCGAAATTTCGCGCGCGCGCCTTTTACTGGTGTTTTCAGCCAAGAAGGTCAACAAACGCAAAAATTTTTACGCTGTCGAAAGATGCCAAATTTTCGATGCTTTCGTGTCTGTTGATGCATGGTGAGATGATTGGGATGAAAAAATGGACTCGGATGAAAATTTTTCTGGTGTGCGAAATTTCGCACGCGTGCCTTTTACTGGTGTTTTCAGCCAAGAAGGTCAAAAAACGCAAAATTTTTTGCGCTGTCGAAAGATGCCAAATTTTCGACGCTTTCGTGCATGTTGATGCATGGTGAGATGATTGGGACGAAAAAATGGACTCGGAACGAAATTTTTCGGTGGTGCGAAATTTTGCGCGCACGCCTTTTACTGGTGTTTTCAGCCAAGAAGGTCCAAAAACGCAAAATTTTTTACGCTGTCAAAAGATGCCAAATTTTTTACGCTTTCATGCCTGTTGATGCATGGTGAGATGATTGGGACGAAAAAATGGACTCGGATTAAAATTTTTCGGGTGTGCGAAATTTCGGGCGCGCGCCTTTCACTGGTGTTTTCAGTCAAGTTGGTCAAAAAATGCGAAATTTTTTGCGTTGTCAAAAGATGCCAAATTTTTTATGCTTTCGTGCCTGTTGATGCATGGTGAGATGATTGGGACGAAAAAATGGACTCGGATGAAATTTTTTATGGTGTGCGAAATTTCGCGCGCGTGCCTTTTACTGGTGTTTTCAGCCAAGACGGTTAAAAAATGCAAAATTTTTTACGCTATCAAAAGATGCCAAATTTTCGACGCTTTCGTGACTGTTGATGCATGGTGAGATGATTGGGACGAAAAAATGGACTCGGGTGAAAATTTTTCGGGTGTGCGAAATTTCGCGCGCGCGCCTTTTACTGGTATTTTCAGCCAAAAAGGTAAAAAAACACGAAATTTTTTGCCCTGTCAAAAGATGCCAAATTTTCGACGCTTTCGTGCCTTTTGATGCATGGTGAGATGATTGGGACGAAAAAATGGACTCGGAACGAAATTTTCCGGGGTGCGAAATTTTGGGCGCCCGCCTTTTACTGGTGTTTTCAGCCAAGAAGGTCAAAAAACACGAAATTTTTTACGCTGTCAAAATATGCCAAATTTTTTACGCTTTCGTGCCTGTTGATGCATGGTGAGATGATTGGGACGAAAAAATGGACTCGGATGAAAATTTTTAGGGTGTGCGAAATTTCGCGCGTGCGCATTTTACTGGTGTTTTTAGCCAAGAAGGTCAAAAAATGCGAAATTTTTTGCGTTGTCAAAAGATGCCAAATTTTTTACGTTTTCGTGCCTGTTGATGCATGGTGAGATGATTGGGACGAAAAATGGACTCGGATGAAAATTTTTCGGGGGTGCGAAATTTCGCGCGCGCGCTTTTTACTGGTGTTTTCAGCAAGATGGTCAAAAAATGCAAAAAATTTTACGCTGTCAAAAGATGCAAAAATTTCGACGCTTTCGTGCCTGTTGATGCATGGTGAGATGATTGGGACGAAAAAATAGACTCGGAACGAAATTTTCCGGGGGTGCGAAATTTCGCGCGCGCGCCTTTTACCGGTGTTTTCAGCCAAGAAGGTCAAAAAATGCAAAATTTTTTACGCTGTCAAAAGATGCCAAATTTTTTATGCTTTCGTGCCTGTTGATGCATGATGAGATGATTGGGACGAAAAAATAGACTCGGATGAAAATTTTCCGGGTGTGCGAAATTTCGCGCGCGCGCCTTTTACTGGTGCTTTCAGCCAAGAAGGTCAAAAAACGCGAAATTTTTTGCGCTGTCGAAAGATGCCAAATTTTCGACGCTTTCGTGCATGTTGATGCATGGTGAGATGATTGGGACGAAAAAATGGACTCGGAACGAAATTTTCCGGTGGTGCGAAATTTTACGCGCGCGCCTTTTACTGGTGTTTTCAGTCAAGAAGGTCAAAAAACGCGAAATTTTTTACGCTGTCAAAATATGCCAAATTTTTTACGCTTTCGTGCCTGTTGATGCATGGTGAGATGATTGGGATGAAAAAATGGACTCGGATGAAAATTTTTAGGGTGTGCGAAATTTCGTGCGCGCGCCTTTTACTGGTGTTTTCAACCAAGAAGGTAAAAAAATGTGAAATTTTTACGCTGTCAAAAGATGCCAAATTTTTGACACTTTCGTGCCTGTTGATGCATGGTGAGATGATTGGGACAAAAAAATGGACTCGGATGAAAATTTTTCGGGTGTGTGAAATTTCGTGCGCTCGCCTTTTACTGGTGTTTTCAGCCAAGAAGGTCAAAAAATGCGAAATCTTCTGCGCTGTCAAAAGATGCCAAATTTTCGACGCTTTCGTGCCTGTTGATGCATGGTGAGATGATTGGGACGAAAAAATGGACTCGGAACGAAATTTTTCGGGGGTGCGAACTTTCGCGCGTGCGCCTTTTACTGGTGTTTTCAGCCAAGAAGGTCAAAAAATGCAAAAAAATTTTCACTGTCAAAAGATGCCAAATTTTTGACGCTTTCGTGCCTGTTGATGCATGGTGAGATGATTGGGACGAAAAAATGGACTCGGAACGAAATTTTTCGGTGGTGCGAAATTTCGCGCGCCCGACTTTTACTGGTGTTTTCAGCCAAGAAGGTCAAAAAACGCGAAATTTTTTATGCTGTCAAACGATGCCAAATTTTTTACGCTTTCGTGCCTGTTGATGCGTGGTGTGATGATTGGAATGAAAAAATGGACTCGGATAAAAATTTTTAGGGTGTGCGAAATTTCGCGCGCGCGCCTTTTACTGGTGTTTTCAGCCAAGAAGGTCAAAAAATGAGAAATTTATTACGCTGTCAAAATATGCCAAATTTTCGACGCTGTCGTGCCTGTTGATGCATGGTGAGATGTTTGGGACGAAAAAATGGACTTGGAACGAAATTTTCCGGTGGTGCGAAATTTTGCGCGCGCGCCTTTTACTGGTGTTTTCAGCCAAGAAGGTCAAAAAATGCAAAATTTTTTACGCCGTCAAAAGATGCCATATTTTCGACACTTTCGTGCCTGTTGATGCATGGTGAGATGATTGGGACAAAAAATGGACTCGGATGAAAATTTTCCGGGGGTGCGAAATTTCGCGCGCCCGCTTTTTACTGGTGTTTTCAGCAAGAAGGTCAAAAAACGTGAAATTTTTTACGCTGTCAAAATATGCCAAATTTTTTACGCTTTCGTGCCTGTTCATGCATGGTGAGATGATTGGGACGAAAAAATAGACTCGGAACGAAATTTTCCGGGGGTGCGAAATTTCGCGCGCGCGCCTTTTACTGGTGTTTTCAGCCAAGAAGGTCAACAAACGCAAAAATTTTTACGCTGTCGAAAGATGCCAAATTTTCGATGCTTTCGTGTCTGTTGATGCATGGTGAGATGATTGGGACGAAAAAATGGACTCGGATGAAAATTTTTCTGGTGTGCGAAATTTCGCGCGCGTGCCTTTTACTGGTGTTTTCAGCCAAGAAGGTCAAAAAACGCGAAATTTTTTGCGCTGTCGAAAGATGCCAAATTTTCGACGCTTTCGTGCATGTTGATGCATGGTGAGATGATTGGGACGAAAAAATGGACTCGGAACGAAATTTTCCGATGGTGCGAAATTTTGCGCGCACGCCTTTTACTGGTATTTTCAGCCAAGAAGGTCAAAAAACGCAAAAAATTTTACGCTGTCAAAAGATGCCAAATTTTTTACGCTTTCGTGCCTGTTGATGCATGGTGAGATGATTGGGACGAAAAAATGGACTCGGATTAAAGTTTTTCGGGTGTGCGAAATTTCGGGCGCGCGCCTTTCACTGGTGTTTTCAGTCAAGTTGGTCAAAAAATGCGAAATTTTTTGCGTTGTCAAAAGATGCCAAATTTTTTATGCTTTCGTGCCTGTTGATGCATGGTGAGATGATTGGGACGAAAAAATGGACTCGGATGAAAATTTTTATGGTGTGCGAAATTTGCGCGCGCGCGCCTTTTACTGGTGTTTTCAGCCAAGACGGTTAAAAAATGCAAAATTTTTTACGCTGTCAAAAGATGCCAAATTTTCGACGCTTTAGTGACTGTTGATGCATGGTGAGATGATTGGGACGAAAAAATGGACTCGGGTGAAATTTTTTCGGGTGTGCGAAATTTCGCGCGCGCGCCTTTTACTGGTCTTTTCAGCCAAAAAGGTCAAAAAACACAAAATTTTTTGCCCTGTCAAAAGATGCCAAATTTTCGACGCTTTCGTGCCTGTTGATGCATGGTGAGATGATTGGGATGAAAAAATGGACTCGGAACGAAATTTTCCGGGGTGCGAAATTTTGGGCGCCCGCCTTTTACTGGTGTTTTCAGCCAAGAAGGTCAAAAAACACAAAATTTTTTACGCTGTCAAAATATGCCAAATTTTTTACGCTTTCGTGCCTGTTGATGCATGGTGAGATGATTGGGAAGAAAAAATGGACTCGGATGAAAATTTTTAGGGTGTGCGAAATTTCGCGCGTGCGCATTTTACTGGTGTTTTTAGCCAAGAAGGTCAAAAAACGCGAAATTTTTTGCGTTGTCAAAAGATGCCAAATTTTTTACGCTTTCGTGCCTGTTGATGCATGGTGAGATGATTGGGACGAAAAATGGACTCGGATGAAAATTTTCCGGGGGTGCGAAATTTCGCGCGCGCGCTTTTTACTGGTGTTTTCAGCAAGATGGTCAAAAAATGCAAAAAATTTTACGCTGTCAAAAGATGCAAAAATTTCGACGCTTTCGTGCCTGTTGATGCATGGTGAGATGATTGGGACGAAAAAATAGACTCGGAACGAAATTTTCCGGGGGTGCGAAATTTCGCGCGCGCGCCTTTTACCGGTGTTTTCAGCCAAGAAGGTCAAAAAACGTAAAATTTTTTACGCTGTCAAAAGATGCCAAATTTTTCACGCTTTCGTGCCTGTTGATGCATGATGAGATGATTGGGACGAAAAAATAGACTCGGGTGAAATTTTTTCGGGTGTGCGAAATTTCGCGCGCGCGCCTTTTACTGGTGCTTTCAGCCAAGAAGGTCAAAAAACGCGAAATTTTTTGCGCTGTCGAAAGATACCAAATTTTCGACGCTTTCGTGCATGTTGATGCATGGTGAGATGATTGGGACGAAAAAATGGACTCGGAACGAATTTTTCCGGTGGTGCGAAATTTTACGCGCGCGCCTTTTACTGGTGTTTTCAGTCAAGAAGGTCAAAAAATGCGAAATTTTTTACGCTGTCAAAATATGCCAAATTTTTTACGCTTTCGTGCCTGTTGATGCATGGTGAGATGATTGGGATGAAAAAATGGACTCGGATGAAAATTTTTAGGGTGTGCGAAATTTCGTGCGCGCGCCTTTTACTGGTGTTTTCAACCAAGAAGGTCAAAAAATGTGAAATTTTTACGCTTTCAAAAGATGCCAAATTTTCGACACTTTCATGCCTGTTGATGCATGGTGAGATGATTGGGACAAAAAAATGGACTCGGATGAAAATTTTTCGGGTGTGCGAAATTTCGTGCGCTCGCCTTTTACTGGTGTTTTCAGCCAAGAAGGTCAAAAAATGCGAAATCTTTTGCGCTGTCAAAAGATGCCAAATTTTCGACGCTTTCGTGCCTGTTGATGCATGGTGAGATGATTGGGACGAAAAAATGGACTCGGAACGAAATTTTTCGGGGGTGCGAACTTTCGCGCGCGCGCCTTTTACTGGTGTTTTCAGCCAAGAAGGTCAAAAAATGCAAAATTTTTTACGCTGTCAAAATATGCCAAATTTTTTACGCTTTCGTGCCTGTTGATGCATGGTGAGATGATTGGGATGAAAAAATGGACTCGGATGACAATTTTTAGGGTGTGCGAAATTTCGTGCGCGCGCCTTTTACTGGTGTTTTTAACCAAGAAGGTCAAAAAATGTGAAATTTTTACGCTGTCAAAAGATGCCAAATTTTCGACACTTTCGTGCCTGTTGATGCATGGTGAGATGATTGGGACAAAAAAATGGACTCGGATGAAAATTTTCCTGGGGTGCGAAATTTCGCGCGCGCGCTTTTTACTGGTGTTTTCAGCAAGAAGATAAAAAAATGTGAAATTTTTTACGCTGTCAAAAGATGCAAAATTTTTGACGCTTTCGTGCCTGTTGATGCATGGTGAGATGATTGGGACGAAAAAATGGACTCAGAACGAAATTTTTCGGGGGTGCGAAATTTCGCGCGCGCGCCTTTTACTGGTGTTTTCAGCCAAGAAGGTCAAAATACGCAAAAATTTTTACGCTATTAAAAGATGCCAAATTTTCGACGCTTTCGTGTCTGTTGAATTTCGGTGTGCGCGCCTTTTACTGGTGTTTTCAGCCAAGAAGGTCAAAAAATGCGAAATTTTTTGCGTTGTCAAAAGATGCCAAATTTTCGACGCTTTCATGCCTGTTGATGCATGGTGAGATGATTGGGAAGAAAAAATGGACTCGGATGAAAAATTTTCGGGTGTGCGAAATTTCGGGCGCGTGCCTTTTACTGGTGTTTTCAGCCAAGAAGGTCAAAAAACATGAAATTTTTTACGCTGTCAAAATATGCCAAATTTTTTACGCTTTCGTGCCTGTTGATGCAAGGTGAGATGATTGGGACGAAAAAATGGACTCGGATGAAAATTTTTAGGGTCTGCGAAATTTCGCGCGCGCGCCTTTTACTAGTGTTTTCAGCCAAGAAGGTCAAAAAATGTGAAATTTTTTACGCTGTCAAAAGATGCCAAATTTTCGACACTTTCGTGCCTGTTGATGCATGGTGAGATGATTGAGACAAAAAAATGGAATCGGATGAAAATTTTCCGGGGGTGCAAAATTCTGCGCGCGCGCTTTTTACTGCTGTTTTCAGCAAGAAGGTCAAAAAATGTGAAATTTTTTACGCTGTCAAAAGATGCAAAATTTTCGACGCTTTCGTGCATGTTGATGCATGGTGAGATGATTGGGATGAAAAAATAGACTCGGAATGAAATTTTTTCGGGGGTGCGAAATTTCGCGCGCGCGCCTTTTACTGGTGTTTTCAGCCAAGAGGGTCAAAAAATACAAAAATTTTTACGCTGTCAAAAGATGCCAAATTTTCGACGCTTTCGTGCCTGTTGATGCATGGTGAGATGATTGGGACGAAAAAATGAACTCGGATGAAAATTTTTCGGGTGTGCGAAATTTCGCGCGCGCGCCTTTTTTACTAGCGTTTTCAGCCAAGAGGGTCAAAAAACGCGAAATTTTTTGCGCTGTCGAAAGATGCCAAATTTTCGACGCTTTCGTGCATGTTGATGCATGGTGAGATGATTGGGACGAAAAAATGGACTCGGAACGAAATTTTCCGGTGGTGCAAAATTTTGCGCGCGCGCCTTTTACTGGTGTTTTCAGTCAAGAAGGTCAAAAAACGTGAAATTTTTTACGCTGTCAAAATATGCCAAATTTTTTACGCTTTCGTGCCTGTTGATGCATGGTGAGATGATTGGGATGAAAAAATGGACTCGGATGAAAATTTTTAGGGTGTGCGAAATTTTGCGCGCGCGCCTTTTACTGGTGTTTTCAACCAAGAAGGTCAAAAAAATGCGAAATTTTTTACGTTGTCAAAAGATGCCAAATTTTCGACACTTTCGTTCCTGTTGATGCATGGTGAGATGATTGGGACAAAAAAATGGACTCGGATGAAAATTTTCCGGGGGTGCGAAATTTCGCGCGCGCGCTTTTTACTGGTGTTTTCAGCAAGAAGGTCAAAAAATGTGAAATTTTTTACGCTGTCAAAAGATGCAAAAATTTTGACGCTTTCGTGCCTGTTGATGCATGGTGAGATGATTGGGACGAAAAAATGGACTCGGAACGAAATTTTCCGGGGGTGCGAAATTTCGCTCGCGCGCCTTTTACTGGTGTTTTCAGCCAAGAAGGTCAAAAAATGCAAAAAATTTTACGCTATCAAAAGATGCCAAATTTTCGACGCTTTCGTGCCTGTTGATGCATGGTGAGATGATTGGGAAGAAAAAATGGACTCGGATGAAAATTTTTCGGGTGTGCGAAATTTCGGGCGCGCGCCTTTTACTGGTGTTTTCAGCCAAGAAGGTCAAAAAACGTGAAATTTTTTGCGTTGTCAAAAGATGCTAAATTTTTTACGCTTTCGTGCCTGTTGATGCATGGTGAGATGATTGGGACGAAAAAATGGACTCGGATGAAAATTTTTAGGGTGTGCGAAATTTCGCGCGTGCGCATTTTACTGGTGTTTTTAGCCAAGAAGTTCAAAAAACGCGAAATTTTTTGCGTTGTCAAAAGATGCCAAATTTTTTACGCTTTCGAGCCTGTTGATGCATGGTGAGATGATTGGGACGAAAAATGGACTCGGATGAAAATTTTCCGGGGGTGCGAAATTTCGCGCGCGTGCTTTTTACTGGTGTTTTCAGCAAGATGGTCAAAAAATGCAAAAAAATTTACGCTGTCAAAAGATGCAAAAATTTTGACGCTTTCGTGCCTGTTGATGCATGGTGAGATGATTGGGACGAAAAAATAGACTCGGAACGAAATTTTCCGGTGGTGCGAAATTTCGCGCGCGCGCCTTTTACCGGTGTTTTCAGCCAAGAAGGTCAAAAAACGCAAAATTTTTTACGCTGTCAAAAGATGCCAAATTTTTTACGCTTTTGTGCCTGTTGATGCATGATGAGATGATTGGGACGAAAAAATAGACTCGGATGAAAATTTTTCGGGTGTGCGAAATTTCGCGCGCGCGCCTTTTACCGGTGCTTTCAGCCAAGAAGGTCAAAAAACGCGAAATTTTTTGCGCTGTCGAAAGATGCCAAATTTTCGACGCTTTCGTGCATGTTGATGCATGGTGAGATGATTGGGACGAAAAAATGGACTCGGAACGAAATTTTTCGGTGGTGCGAAATTTTGCGCGCGCGCCTTTTACTGGTGTTTTCAGTCAAGAAGGTCAAAAAATGCGAAATTTTTTACGCTGTCAAAATATGCCAAATTTTTTACGCTTTCGTGCCTGTTGATGCATGGTGAGATGATTGGGATGAAAAAATGGACTCGGATGAAAATTTTTAGGGTGTGCGAAATTTCGTGCGCGCACCTTTTACTGGTGCTTTCAACCAAGGTAAAAAAATGTGAAATTTTTACGCTGTCAAAAGATGCCAAATTTTC
Source organism: Pontederia crassipes (assembly GCA_030549335.1). Lineage (NCBI taxonomy): Eukaryota > Viridiplantae > Streptophyta > Magnoliopsida > Commelinales > Pontederiaceae > Pontederia > Pontederia crassipes. The sequence continues at coordinate 7,663,587 of JAUKPH010000020.1, read as the reverse complement.
GACACTTTCGTGCCTGTTGATGCATGGTGAGATGATTGGGACAAAAAAATGGACTCGGATGAAAATTTTCCTGGGGTGCGAAATTTCGCGCGCGCTTTTTACTGGTGTATTCAGCAAGAAGGTCAAAAAATGTGAAATTTTTTACGCTGTCGAAAGATGCAAAATTTTCGACGCTTTCGTGCCTGTTGATGACTCGGAATGAAATTTTCCGGGGGTGCAAAATTTCGCGCGCGCGCCGTTTGCTGGTGTTTTCAGCCAAGAAGGTCAAAAAACGCGAAATTTTTTACGCTGTCAAAATATGCCAAATTTTCGACGCTTTCGTGCCTGTTGATGCATGGTGAGATGATTGGGACGAAAAAATGGACTCGAAAGAAAATTTTCCGGGGGTGCAAAATTTCGCGCGCGCGCCTTTTACTGTTGTTTTCAGCCAAGAAGGTCAAAAAACGCGAATTTTTTTACGCTGTCAAAATATGCCAAATTTTCGAAGCTTTCGTGCCTGTTGATGCATGGTGAGATGATTGGGACGAAAAAATGGACTCGAAAGAAAATTTTCCGGTGGTGCGAAATTTCGCGCGCGCGCCTTTTACTGGTGTTTTCAGCCAAGAAGGTCAAAAAACGTGAAATTTTTTATGCTGTCAAAATATGCTAAATTTTCGACGCTTTCGTGCCTATTGATGCTTGGTGAGATGATTGGGATGAAAAAATGGACTCGGATGAAAATTTTTAGGGTGTGCGAAATCTCACGCGCGCGCCTTTTACTGGTGTTTTCAGCCAAGAAGGTCAGAAAACGCGAAATTTTTTACGCTGTCAAAATATGCCAAATTTTCGACGCTTTCGTGCCTGTTGATGCATGGTGAGATGATTGGGCCGAAAAAATGGACTCGGATGAAAATTTTTCGGGTGTGCGAAATTGCGCGCGCGCGCCTTTTACTGGTGTTTTCAGCCAAGAGGTCAAAAAACGCAAAATTTTTTACGCTGTCAAAAGATGCCAAATTTTTTACGCTTTCGTGTCTGTTGATGCATGGTGAGATGATTGGGACGAAAAAATGGACTCGGATGAAAATTTTTCGGGTGTGCGAAATTTCGCGCGCGCGGCTTTTACTGGTGTTTTCAGCCATGAAGGTCAAAAAACGCGAAATTTTTTGCGTTGTCAAAAGATGCCAAATTTTCGACGCTTTCGTGCCTGTTGATGCATGGTGAGATGATTGGGACGAAAAAATGGACTCGGAACAAAATTTTCCGGTGGTTCGAAATTTTGCGCGCGCGCCTTTTACTGGTGTTTTCAGCCAAGAAGGTCAAAAAATACGAAATTTTTTACGCTGTCAAAATATGCCAAATTTTCGACGCTTTCGTGCCTGTTGATGAATGATGAGGTGATTGGGATGAAAAAATGGACTCGGATGAAAATTTTTAGGGTGTGCGAAATTTCGCGCGCGCGACTTTTACTGGTGTTTTCATCCAAGATGATCAAAAAATGAGAAATTTTTTACGTTGTCAAAATATGCCAAATTTTCGACGCTTTCGTGCCTGTTGATGCATGGTGAGATGATTGGGACGAAAAAATGGACTCAGAACGAAATTTTCCGGGGGTGCAAAATTTCGCGCGCGCGCCTTTTACTGTTGTTTTAAGCCAAAAAGGTCAAAAAACGCGAATTTCTTTACGCTGTCAAAATATGCCAAATTTTCAAAGCTTTCGTGCCTGTTGATGCATGGTGAGATGATTGGGACGAAAAAATGGACTCGAAAGAAAATTTTCCGGTGGTGCGAAATTTCGCGCGCGCGCCTTTTACTGGTGTTTTCAGCCAAGAAGGTCAAAAAACGTGAAATTTTTTACGCTGTCAAAATATGCTAAATTTTCGACGCTTTCGTGCCTATTGATGCTTGGTGAGATGATTGGGATGAAAAAATGGACTCGGATGAAAATTTTTAGGGTGTGCGAAATTTCACGCGCGCGCCTTTTACTGGTGTTTTCAGCCAAGAAGGTCAGAAAACGCGAAATTTTTTACGCTGTCAAAATATGCCAAATTTTCGACGCTTTCGTGCCTGTTGATGCATGGTGAGATGATTGGGCCGAAAAAATGGACTCGGATGAAAATTTTTCGGGTGTGCGAAATTGCGCGCGCGCGCCTTTTACTGGTGTTTTCACCTAAGATGGTAAAAAAACACGAAATTTTTTATGCTGTCAAAAGATGCCAAATTTTTTACGCTTTCGTGCCTGTTGATGCGTGGTGAGATGATTGGGACAAAAAATGGACTCGGATGAAAATTTTCCGAGGGTGCGAAATTTCGCGCGCGCGCCTTTTACTGGTTTTTTCAGCCAAGAAAGTAAAAAAACGCGAAATTTTTTGCGCTGTCAAAAGATGCCAAATTTTTTACGCTTTCGCGTCTGTTGATGCATGATGAGATGATTGGGACGAAAAAATGGACTCGGAATGAAATTTTTTCGGGTTGCGAAATTTCGTGCGCTCGCTTTTACTGGTGTTTTCAGCCAAAAAGGTCAAAAAATGCAAAAAATTTTACGCTGTCAAAAGATGCCAAATTTTTTACCCTTTCGTGTCTGTTGATGCATGATGAGATGATTGGGACGAAAAAATGGACTCAGATGAAAATTTTTCGGGTGTGCGAAATTTCGCCCGCGCGGCTTTTACTGGTGTTTTCAGCCAAGAAGGTCAAAAAACGCGAAATTTTTTACGCTGTCAAAAGATGCCAAATTTTTTACGCTTTCGTGCCTGTTGATGCATGGTGAGATGATTGGGACGAAAAAATGGACTCTGATGAAAATTTTCCGGGGGTGAGAAATTTCGCGCGCGCGCCTTTTACTGGTGTTTTCAGCCAAAAAGGTCAAAAAACGCGAAATTTTTTGCGCTGTCAAAAGATGCCAAATTTTCGACGCTTTCGTGCCTGTTGATGCATGGTGAGATGATTGGGACGAAAAAATAGACTCGGATGAAAATTTTCCGGGGGGTGCGAAATTTCGCGCGCTCGCTTTTACTGGTGTTTTCAGCCAAGCTGGTCAAAAAACGCGAAATTTTTTGTGTTGTCAAAAGATGCCAAATTTTCGACGCTTTCGTGCCTGTTGATGCATGGTGAGAGAATTGGGACGAAAAAATAGACTCGGAACAAAATTTTTCGGTGGTTCGAAATTTCGCGCGCGCGCCTTTTACTGGTGTTTTCAGCCAAGAAGGTCAAAAAATGCGAAATTTTTTACGCTGTCAAAAGATGCCAAATTTTCGACACTTTCGTGCCTGTTGATGCATGGTGAGATGATTGGGACGAAAAAATGGATTCGGATGAAAATTTTCCGAGGGTGAGAAATTTCGCGCGCGCGCCTTTTACTGGTGTTTTCAGCCAAGAAGGTCAAAAAACGCGAAATTTTTTGCGCTGTCAAAAGATGCCAAATTTACGACGCTTTCGTGCCTGTTGATGCATGGTGAGATGATTGGGACAAAAAAATGGACTCGGAACGAAATTTTCTGGGGTGCGAAATTTCGCGCGCTCGCTTTTACTGGTGTTTTCAGCCAAGAAGGTCAAAAAACGCAAAAAATTTTACGCTGTCAAAAGATGCCAAATTTTTTACGCTTTCGTGCCTGTTGATGCATGGTGAGATGATTGGGACGAAAAAATGGACTCGAAAGAAAATTTTCCGGTGGTGCGTAATTTCGCGCGCGCGCCTTTTACTGGTGTTTTCAGCCAAGAAGGTCAAAAAATGCGAAATTTTTTACGCTGTCAAAATAATCTAAATTTTTGACGCTTTCGTGCCTGTTGATGCTTGGTGAGATGATTGGGATGAAAAAATGGACTCGGATGAAAATTTTTAGGGTGTGCGAAATTTCGCGCGCGCGCCTTTTACTGGTGTTTTCAGCCAAGAAGGTAAAAAAACGCGAAATTTTTTACGCTATCAAAATATGCCAAATTTTCGACGCTTTCGTGCCTGTTGATGCATGGTGAGATGATTGGACCGAAAAAATGGACTCGGATGAAAATTTTTCGGGTGTGCGAAATTTCGCGCGCGCACCTTTTACTGGTGTTTTCAGCCAAGAAGGTCAAAAAACGCGAAATTTTTTGCGCTGTCAAAAGATGCGAAATTTTTGACGCTTTCGTGTCTGTTGATGCATGGTGAGATGATTGGGACGAAAAAATGGACTCGAAACGAAATTTTTCGGGGGTGCGAAATTTCGCGAGCTCGCTTTTACTGGTGTTTTCAGCCAAGAAGGTCAAAAAACGCAAATTTTTTTACGCTATCAAAAGATGCCAAATTGTTGACGCTTTCGCGTCTGTTGATGCATGATGAGATGATTGGGACGAAAAAATGGACTCCGAACGAAATTTTTTGGGGGTGCGAAATTTCGTGCGCTCGCTTTTACTGGTGTTTTCAGCCAAAAAGGTCAAAAAATGCAAAAAATTTTACGCTGTCAAAAGATGCCAAATTTTTTACCCTTTCGTGTCTGTTGATGCATGATGAGATGATTGGGACGAAAAAATGGACTCAGATGAAAATTTTTCTGGTGTGCGAAATTTCGCCCGCGCGGCTTTTACTGGTGTTTTCAGCCAAGAAGGTCAAAAAACGCGAAATTTTTTACGCTGTCAAAAGATGCCAAATTTATTACGCTTTCGTGCCTGTTGATGCATGGTGAGATGATTGGGACGAAAAAATGGACTCTGATGAAAATTTTCCGGGGGTGAGAAATTTCGCGCGCGCGCCTTTTACTGGTGTTTTCAGCCAAGAAGGTCAAAAAACGCGAAATTTTTTGCGTTGTCAAAAGATGCCAAATTTTCGACGCTTTTGTGCCTGTTGATGCATGGTGAGATGATTGGACGAAAAATGGACTCGGATGAAAATTTTCCGGGTGTGCGAAATTTCGCGCGCGCGCCTTTTACTGGTGTTTTCAGCCATGAAGGTCAAAAAATGCGAAATTTTTTACGCTGTCAAAAGATGCCAAATTTTCGACGCTTTCGTGCCTGTTGATGCATGGTGAGATGATTGGACGAAAAATGGACTCGGATGAAAATTTTCCGGGTGTGCAAAATTTCGCGCGCGCGCCTTTTACTGGTGTTTTCAGCCAAAAAGGTCAAAAAATGCGAAATTTTTTGCGCTGTTAAAAGATGCCAAATTTTCGACGCTTTCGTGCCTGTTGATGCATGGTGAGATGATTGGGACGAAAAAATGGACTCGAAAGAAAATTTTCCGGTGGTGCGAAATTTCGCGCGCGCGCCTTTTACTGGTGTTTTCAGCCAAGAAGGTCAAAAAATGCGAAATTTTTTATGCTGTCAAAATATGCTAAATTTTCGACGCTTTCGTGCCTGTTGATGCTTGGTGAGATGATTGGGACGAAAAAATGGACTCGGATAAAAAATTTTAGGGTGTGCGAAATTTCGCGCGCGCGCCTTTTACTGGTGTTTTCAGCCAAGAAGGTCAAAAAACGCGAAATTTTTTGCGCTGTCAAAAGATGCCAAATTTTCGACGCTTTCGTGCCTGTTGATGCATGGTGAGATGATTGGGACGAAGAAATAGACTCGGATGAAAATTTTCCGGGGGTGCGAAATTTCGCGCGCTCGCTTTTACTGGTGTTTTCAGCCAAGCTGGTCAAAAAACGCGAAATTTTTTGTGTTGTCAAAAGATGCCAAATTTTCGACGCTTTCGTGCCTGTTGATGCATGGTGAGAGAATTGGGACGAAAAAATAGACTCGGAACAAAATTTTTCGGTGGTTCGAAATTTCGCGCGCGCGCCTTTTACTGGTGTTTTCAGCCAAGAAGGTCAAAAAATGCGAAATTTTTTACGCTGTCAAAAGATGCCAAATTTTCGACACTTTCGTGCCTATTGATGCATGGTGAGATGATTGGGACGAAAAAATGGATTCGGATGAAAATTTTCCGAGGGTGAGAAATTTCGCGCGCGCGCCTTTTACTGGTGTTTTCAGCCAAGAAGGTCAAAAAACGCGAAATTTTTTGCGCTGTCAAAAGATGCCAAATTTACGACGCTTTCGTGCCTGTTGATGCATGGTGAGATGATTGGGACAAAAAAATGGACTCGGAACGAAATTTTCTGGGGTGCGAAATTTCGCGCGCTCGCTTTTACTGGTGTTTTCAGCCAAGAAGGTCAAAAAACGCAAAAAATTTTACGCTGTCAAAAGATGCCAAATTTTTTACGCTTTCGTGCCTGTTGATGCATGGTGAGATGATTGGGACGAAAAAATGGACTCGAAAGAAAATTTTCCGGTGGTGCGTAATTTCGCGCGCGCGCCTTTTACTGGTGTTTTCAGCCAAGAAGGTCAAAAAATGCGAAATTTTTTACGCTGTCAAAATAATCTAAATTTTTGACGCTTTCGTGCCTGTTGATGCTTGGTGAGATGATTGGGATGAAAAAATGGACTCGGATGAAAATTTTTAGGGTGTGCGAAATTTCGCGCGCGCGCCTTTTACTGGTGTTTTCAGCCAAGAAGGTAAAAAAACGCGAAATTTTTTACGCTATCAAAATATGCCAAATTTTCGACGCTTTCGTGCCTGTTGATGCATGGTGAGATGATTGGACCGAAAAAATGGACTCGGATGAAAATTTTTCGGGTGTGCGAAATTTCGCGCGCGCACCTTTTACTGGTGTTTTCAGCCAAGAAGGTCAAAAAACGCGAAATTTTTTGCGCTGTCAAAAGATGCGAAATTTTTGACGCTTTCGTGTCTGTTGATGCATGGTGAGATGATTGGGACGAAAAAATGGACTCGAAACGAAATTTTTCGGGGGTGCGAAATTTCGCGAGCTCGCTTTTACTGGTGTTTTCATTCAAGAAGGTCAAAAAACGCAAATTTTTTTACGCTATCAAAAGATGCCAAATTGTTGACGCTTTCGCGTCTGTTGATGCATGATGAGATGATTGGGACGAAAAAATGGACTCCGAACGAAATTTTTTGGGGGTGCGAAATTTCGTGCGCTCGCTTTTACTGGTGTTTTCAGCCAAAAAGGTCAAAAAATGCAAAAAATTTTACGCTGTCAAAAGATGCCAAATTTTTTACCCTTTCGTGTCTGTTGATGCATGATGAGATGATTGGGACGAAAAAATGGACTCAGATGAAAATTTTTCGGGTGTGCGAAATTTCGCCCGCGCGGCTTTTACTGGTGTTTTCAGCCAAGAAGGTCAAAAAACGCGAAATTTTTTACGCTGTCAAAAGATGCCAAATTTATTACGCTTTCGTGCCTATTGATGCATGGTGAGATGATTGGGACGAAAAAATGGACTCTGATGAAAATTTTCCGGGGGTGAGAAATTTCGCGCGCGCGCCTTTTACTGGTGTTTTCAGCCAAGAAGGTCAAAAAACGCGAAATTTTTTGCGTTGTCAAAAGATGCCAAATTTTCGACGCTTTTGTGCCTGTTGATGCATGGTGAGATGATTGGACGAAAAATGGACTCGGATGAAAATTTTCCGGGTGTGCGAAATTTCGCGCGCGCGCCTTTTACTGGTGTTTTCAGCCATGAAGGTCAAAAAATGCGAAATTTTTTGCGTTGTCAAAAGATGCCAAATTTTCGACGCTTTCGTGCCTGTTGATGCATGGTGAGATGATTGGGACGAAAAAATGGACTCGGAACGAAATTTTCCGGTGGTGCGAAATTTCGTGCGCGCGCCTTTTACTAGTGCTTTCAGCCAAGAAGGTCAAAAAATGCGAAAATTTTTACGCTGTCAAAATATGCCAAATTTTCGACGCTTTCGTGTCTGTTGATGCATGGTGAGATGATTGGGACGAAAAAATAGACTCGGAACGAAATTTTTCGGGGGGTGCAAAATTTCGCGCGCGTGCCTTTTACTGGTGTTTTCAGCCAAAAAGGTCAAAAAATGCGAAATTTTTTGCGCCGTCAAAAGATGCCAAATTTTCGACGCTTTCGTGCCTGTTGATCCATGGTGAGATGATTGGGACGAAAAAATGGACTCGAAAGAAAATTTTCCGGTGGTGCGAAATTTCGCGCGCGCGCCTTTTACTGGTGTTTTCAGCCAAGAAAGTCAAAAAATGCGAAATTTTTTACGCTGTCAAAATATTCTAAATTTTCGACGCTTTCGTGCCTGTTGATGCATGGTGAGATGATTGGGACGAAAAAATGGACTCCGATGAAAATTTTCCGGGGGTGCGAAATTTCGCGCGCTCGCTTTTACTGGTGTTTTCAGCCAAGATGGTCAAAAAACGCGAAATTTTTTACGTTGTCAAAAGATGCCAAATTTTTTACGCTTTCGTGTCTGTTGATGCATGGTGAGATGATTGGACCGAAAAAATGGACTCGGATGAAAATTTTTCGGGTGTGCGAAATTTCGCGCGCGCTGCTTTTACTGGTGTTTTCAGCCAAGAAGGTCAAAAAACGCGAAATTTTTTGCGCTGTCAAAAGATGCCAAATTTTCTACGCTTTCGTGCCTGTTGATGCATGGTGAGATGATTGGGACGAAAAAATGGACTCGGATGAAAATTTTCCGGGGGTGCGAAATTTCGCGCGCTCGCTTTTACTGGTGTTTTCAGCCAAGATGGTCAAAAAACGCGAAATTTTTTACGCTGTCAAAAGATGCCAAATTTTTTACGCTTTTGTGTCTATTGATGCATGATGAGATGATTGGGACGAAAAAATGGACTCGGATGAAAATTTTTCGGGTGTGCGAAATTTCGCGCGCGCTGCATTTACTGGTGTTTTCAGCCATGAAGGTCAAAAAATGCGAAATTTTTTGCGTTGTCAAAAGATGCCAAATTTTCGACGCTTTCGTGCCTGTTGATGCATAGTGAGATGATTGGGACGAAAAAATGGACTCGGATGAAAATTTTTCGGGTGTGCGAAATTTCGCGCGCGCGCCTTTTACTGGTGTTTTCAGCCATGAAGGTCAAAAAATGCGAAATTTTTTGCGTTGTCAAAAGATGCCAAATTTTCGACGCTTTCGTGCCTGTTGATGCATGGTGAGATGATTGGGACGAAAAAATGGACTCGGAACGAAATTTTTCGGGGGTGCGAAATTTCGCGCGCTCGCTTTTACTGGTGTTTTCAGCCAAGAAGGTCGAAAAATGCAAAAGTTTTTACGCTGTCAAAAGATGCCAAATTTTTTACGCTTTCGTGTCTGTTGATGCATGGTGAGATGATTGGGACAAAAAAATGGACTCGGATGAAAATTTTTCGGGTGTGTGGAATTTCGCGCGCGCGGCTTTTACTGGTTTTTTCAGCCATGAAGGTCAAAAAATGCGAAATTTTTTGCGTTGTCAAAAGATGCCAAATTTTCGACGCTTTCATGCCTGTTGATGCATGGTGAGAGAATTGGGACGAAAAAATAGACTCGGAACAAAATTTTTCGGTGGTTCGAAATTTCGCGCGCGCGCCTTTTACTGGTGTTTTCAGCCAAGAAGGTCAAAAAATGCGAATTTTTTTACGCTGTCAAAATATGCCAAATTTTGGACGCTTTCGTGCCTGTTGATATTTGATGAGGTGATTGGGATGAAAAAATGGACTCGGATGAACATTTTTAGGGTGTGCGAAATTTCGTGCGCGCGACTTTTACTGGTGTTTTCAGCCAAGAAGGTCAAAAAACGCGAAATTTTTTTCGCTGTCAAAAGATGCCAAATTTTCGACGCTTTCGTGCCTGTTGTTGCATGGTGAGATGATTGGAACGAAAAAATGGACTCAGAATGAAATTTTTAGGGTGTGCGAAATTTCGCGTGCGCGTCTTTTACTGGTGTTTTCAGCCAAAAAGGTCAAAAAATGCGAAATTTTTTACGCTGTCAAAATATGCTAAATTTTCGACGCTTTCGTGCCTGTTGATCCATGGTGAGATGATTGGGACGAAAAAATGAACTCGGATGAAAATGTTTCGGGAGTGCGAAATTTCGCGCGCGCGCGCCTTTTACTGGTGTTTTCAGCCAAGATGGTCAAAAAATGCGAAATTTTTTACGCTGTCAAAAGATGCGAAATTTTCGACGCTTTCGTTCCTGTTGATGCATGGTGAGATGATTGGGACGAAAAAATGGACTCGAAACGAAATTTTTCGGGGGTGCGAAATTTCGCGAGCTCGCTTTTACTGGTGTTTTCAGCCAAGAAGGTCAAAAAACGCAAATTTTTTTACGCTATCAAAAGATGCCAAATTGTTGACGCTTTCGCGTCTGTTGATGCATGATGAGATGATTGGGACGAAAAAATGGACTCCGAACGAAATTTTTTGGGGGTGCGAAATTTCGTGCGCTCGCTTTTTCTGGTGTTTTCAGCCAAAAAGGTCAAAAAATGCAAAAAATTTTACGCTGTCAAAAGATGCCAAATTTTTTACCCTTTCGTGTCTGTTGATGCATGATGAGATGATTGGGACGAAAAAATGGACTCAGATGAAAATTTTTCGGGTGTGCGAAATTTCGCCCGCGCGGCTTTTACTGGTGTTTTCAGCCAAGAAGGTCAAAAAACGCGAAATTTTTTACGCTGTCAAAAGATGCCAAATTTATTACGCTTTCGTGCCTGTTGATGCATGGTGAGATGATTGGGACGAAAAAATGGACTCTGATGAAAATTTTCCGGGGGTGAGAAATTTCGCGCGCGCGCCTTTTACTGGTGTTTTCAGCCAAGAAGGTCAAAAAACGCGAAATTTTTTGCGTTGTCAAAAGATGCCAAATTTTCGACGCTTTTGTGCCTGTTGATGCATGGTGAGATGATTGGACGAAAAATGGACTCGGATGAAAATTTTCCGGGTGTGCGAAATTTCGCGCGCGCGCCTTTTACTGGTGTTTTCAGCCATGAAGGTCAAAAAATGCGAAATTTTTTGCGTTGTCAAAAGATGCCAAATTTTCGACGCTTTCGTGCCTGTTGATGCATGGTGAGATGATTGGGACGAAAAAATGGACTCGGAACGAAATTTTCCGGTGGTGCGAAATTTCGTGCGCGCGCCTTTTACTAGTGCTTTCAGCCAAGAAGGTCAAAAAATGCGAAAATTTTTACGCTGTCAAAATATGCCAAATTTTCGACGCTTTCGTGTCTGTTGATGCATGGTGAGATGATTGGGACGAAAAAATAGACTCGGAACGAAATTTTTCGGGGGTGCAAAATTTCGCGCGCGCGGCTTTTACTGGTGTTTTCAGCCAAGAAGGTAAAAAAACGTCAAATTTTTTGCGCTGTCAAAAGATGCCAAATTTTTGACACTTTCGTGCCTGTTGATGCTTGGTGAGATGATTGGGACAAAAAAATGGACTCGGAACGAAATTTTCCAGGGTGCAAAATTTCGCGCGCTCGCTTTTACTGGTGTTTTCAGCCAAGAAGGTCAAAAAATGCAAAATTTTTTACGCTGTCAAAAGATGCCAAATTTTCGACGCTTTCGTGCCTGTTGATGCATAGTGAGATGATTGGGACGAAAAAATGGACTCGGATGAAAATTTTTCGGGTGTGCGAAATTTCGCGCGCGCGCCTTTTACTGGTGTTTTCAGCCATGAAGGTCAAAAAATGCGAAATTTTTTGCATTGTCAAAAGATGCCAAATTTTTTACGCTTTCGTGCCTGTTGATGCATGGTGAGATGATTGGGACGAAAAAATGGACTCGGAACGAAATTTTCTGGTGGTGCGAAATTTCGTGCGCGCGCCTTTTACTGGTGTTTTCAGCAAAGAAGGTTAAAAAAACGCGAAAATTTTTACGCTGTCAAAATATGCCAAATTTTCGACGCTTTCGTGTCTGTTGATGCATGGTGAGATGATTGGGACGAAAAAATAAACTCGGAACGAAATTTTCCGGGGGTGCAAAATTTCGCGCGCGCGCCTTTTACTGGTGTTTTCAGCCAAAAAGGTCAAAAAATGCGAAATTTTTTGCACTGTCAAAAGATGCCAAATTTTTGACGCTTTCGTGCCTGTTGATGCATGGTGAGATGATTGGGACGAAAAAATGGACTCGGATGCAAATTTTCTAGGGGTGCGAAATTTCGCGCGCGCGCCTTTTACAGGTGTTTTCAGCCAAGAAAGTCAAAAAACGCGAAATTTTTTGCGCTGTCAAAAGATGCCAAATTGTTGACGCTTTCGCGTCTGTTGATGCATGATGAGATGATTGGGACGAAAAAATGGACTCGGAACGAAATTTTTTGGGGGTGCGAAATTTCGTGCGCTCGCTTTTACTGGTGTTTTCAGCCAAAAAGGTCAAAAAAATGCAAAAATTTTTACGCTGTCAAAAGATGCCAAATTTTTTACCCTTTCGTGTCTGTTGATGCATGATGAGATGATTGGGAGGAAAAAATGGACTCAGATGAAAATTTTCCGGGGGTGAGAAATTTCGCGCGCGCGCCTTTTACTGGTGTTTTTAGCCAAGAAGGTCAAAAAACGCGAAATTTTTTGCGTTGTCAAAAGATGCCAAATTTACGACGCTTTCGTGCCTGTTGATGCATGGTGAGATGATTGGGACAAAAAAATGGACTCGGAACGAAATTTTCCGGGGTGCAAAATTTCGCGCGCTCGCTTTTACTGGTGTTTTCAGCCAAGAAGGTCAAAAAATGCAAAATTTTTTACGCTGTCAAAAGATGCCAAATTTTCGACGCTTTCATGCCTGTTGATGCATAGTGAGATGATTGGGACGAAAAAATGGACTCGGATGAAAATTTTTCGGGTGTGCGAAATTTCGCGCGCGCGCCTTTTACTGGTGTTTTCAGCCATGAAGGTCAAAAAATGCGAAATTTTTTGCGTTGTCAAAAGATGCCAAATTTTCGACGCTTTCGTGCCTGTTGATGCATGGTGAGATGATTGGGACGAAAAAATGGACTCGGAACGAAATTTTCCGGTGGTTCGAAATTTCGTGCGCGCGCCTCTTACTGGTGTTTTCAGCCAAGAAGGTCAAAAAACGCGAAAATTTTTACGCTGTCAAAATATGCCAAATTTTCGACGCTTTCGTGTCTGTTGATGCATGGTGAGATGATTGGGACGAAAAAATAGAGTCGGAACGAAATTTTCTGGGGGTGCAAAATTTCGCGCGCGCGCCTTTTACTGGTGTTTTCAGCCAAAAAGGTCAAAAAATGCGAAATTTTTTGCGCCGTCAAAAGATGCCAAATTTTCGACGCTTTCGTGCCTGTTGATCCATGGTGAGATGATTGGGACGAAAAAATGGACTCGAAAGAAAATTTTCCGGTGGTGCGAAATTTCGCGCGCGCGCCTTTTACTGGTGTTTTCAGCCAAGAAAGTCAAAAAATGCGAAATTTTTTACGCTGTCAAAATATTCTAAATTTTCGACGCTTTCGTGCCTGTTGATGCATGGTGAGATGATTGGGACGAAAAAATGGACTCCGATGAAAATTTTCCGGGGGTGCGAAATTTCGCGCGCTCGCTTTTACTGGTGTTTTCAGCCAAGATGGTCAAAAAACGCGAAATTTTTTACGTTGTCAAAAGATGCCAAATTTTTTACGCTTTCGTGTCTGTTGATGCATGGTGAGATGATTGGACCGAAAAAATGGACTCGGATGAAAATTTTTCGGGTGTGCGAAATTTCGCGCGCGCTGCTTTTACTGGTGTTTTCAGCCAAGAAGGTCAAAAAACGCGAAATTTTTTGCGCTGTCAAAAGATGCCAAATTTTCTACGCTTTCGTGCCTGTTGATGCATGGTGAGATGATTGGGACGAAAAAATGGACTCGGATGAAAATTTTCCGGGGGTGCGAAATTTCGCGCGCTCGCTTTTACTGGTGTTTTCAGCCAAGATGGTCAAAAAACGCGAAATTTTTTACGCTGTCAAAAGATGCCAAATTTTTTACGCTTTTGTGTCTATTGATGCATGATGAGATGATTGGGACGAAAAAATGGACTCGGATGAAAATTTTTCGGGTGTGCGAAATTTCGCGCGCGCTGCATTTACTGGTGTTTTCAGCCATGAAGGTCAAAAAATGCGAAATTTTTTGCGTTGTCAAAAGATGCCAAATTTTCGACGCTTTCGTGCCTGTTGATGCATAGTGAGATGATTGGGACGAAAAAATGGACTCGGATGAAAATTTTTCGGGTGTGCGAAATTTCGCGCGCGCCCCTTTTACTGGTGTTTTCAGCCATGAAGGTCAAAAAATGCGAAATTTTTTGCGTTGTCAAAAGATGCCAAATTTTCGACGCTTTCGTGCCTGTTGATGCATGGTGAGATGATTGGGACGAAAAAATGGACTCGGAACGAAATTTTTCGGGGGTGCGAAATTTCGCGCGCTCGCTTTTACTGGTGTTTTCAGCCAAGAAGGTCAAAAAATGCAAAAGTTTTTACGCTGTCAAAAGATGCCAAATTTTTTACGCTTTCGTGTCTGTTGATGCATGGTGAGATGATTGGGACAAAAAAATGGACTCGGATGAAAATTTTTCGGGTGTGTGGAATTTCGCGCGCGCGGCTTTTACTGGTTTTTTCAGCCATGAAGGTCAAAAAATGCGAAATTTTTTGCGTTGTCAAAAGATGCCAAATTTTCGACGCTTTCATGCCTGTTGATGCATGGTGAGAGAATTGGGACGAAAAAATAGACTCGGAACAAAATTTTTCGGTGGTTCGAAATTTCGCGCGCGCGCCTTTTACTGGTGTTTTCAGCCAAGAAGGTCAAAAAATGCGAATTTTTTTACGCTGTCAAAATATGCCAAATTTTGGACGCTTTCGTGCCTGTTGATATTTGATGAGGTGATTGGGATGAAAAAATGGACTCGGATGAACATTTTTAGGGTGTGCGAAATTTCGCGCGCGCGACTTTTACTGGTGTTTTCAGCCAAGAAGGTCAAAAAACGCGAAATTTTTTTCGCTGTCAAAAGATGCCAAATTTTCGACGCTTTCGTGCCTGTTGTTGCATGGTGAGATGATTGGAACGAAAAAATGGACTCAGAATGAAATTTTCTGGGGGTGCGAAATTTCGCGTGCGCGTCTTTTACTGGTGTTTTCAGCCAAAAAGGTCAAAAAATGCGAAATTTTTTACGCTGTCAAAATATGCTAAATTTTCGACGCTTTCGTGCCTGTTGATCCATGGTGAGATGATTGGGACGAAAAAATGAACTCGGATGAAAATGTTTCGGGAGTGCGAAATTTCGCGCGCGCGCCTTTTACTGGTGTTTTCAGCCAAGATGGTCAAAAAATGCGAAATTTTTTACGCTGTCAAAAGATGCCAAATTTTCGACGCTTTCGTTCCTGTTGATGCATGGTGAGATGATTGGGACGAAAAAATGGACTCGGATGAAAATTTTTCGGGTGTGCGAAATTTCGCGCGCGCGCCTTTTACTGGTGTTTTCAACCAAGAAGGTAAAAAAACGCGAAATTTTTTACGCTGTCAAAAGATGCCAAATTTTTTACGCTTTCGTGCCTGTAAATGCATGGTGAGATGATTGGGACGAAAAATTGGATTCGGATGAAAATTTTCCGAGGGTGAGAAATTTCGCGCGCGCGCCTTTTACTGGTGTTTTCAGCCAAGAAGGTCAAAAAACGCGAAATTTTTTGCGCTGTCAAAAGATGCCAAATTTACGACGCTTTCGTGCCTGTTGATGCATGGTGCGATGATTGGGACAAAAAAATGGACTCGGAACGAAATTTTCCGGGGTGCGAAATTTCGCGCGCTCGCTTTTACTGGTGTTTTCAGCCAAGAAGGTCAAAAAATGCAAAATTTTTTACGCTGTCAAAAGATGCCAAATTTTCGTCGCTTTCATGCCTGTTGATGCATGGTGAGATGATTGGGACAAAAAAATGGACTCGGATGAAAATTTTTCGGGTGTGCGAAATTTCGCGCGCGCGCCTTTTACTGGTGTTTTCAGCCATTAAGGTCAAAAAATGCGAAATTTTTTGCGTTGTCAAAAGATGCAAAATTTTCGACACTTTCGTGCCTGTTGATGATGGTGAGATGATTGGGACGAAAAAATGGACTCGGAACAAAATTTTCCGGTGGTTCGAAATTTCGCTGCGCGCGCCTTTTACTGGTGTTTTCAGCCAAGAAGGTCAAAAAATGCGAAATTTTTTACGCTGTCAAAATATGCAAATTTTTTATGCCTTCGTGTCTGTTGATGCATGGTGAGATGATTGGGACGAAAAAATGGACTCGGAACAAAATTTTCCGGGGGTGCGAAATTTCGCGCGCTCGCTTTTACTGGTGTTTTCAGCCAAGAAGGTCAAAAAATGCAAAAATTTTTACGCTGTCAAAAGATGCCAAATTTTTTACGCTTTCGTGTCTGTTGATGCATGGTGAGATGATTGGGACGAAAAAATGGACTCGGATGAAAATTTTTCGGGTGTGCGAAATTTCGCGCGCGCGGCTTTTACTGGTGTTTTCAGCCATGAAGGTCAAAAAATGCGAAATTTTTGCGTTGTCAAAAGATGCCAAATTTTCGACGCTTTCGTGCCTGTTGATGCATGGTGAGATGATTGGGACGAAAAAATAGACTCGGAACAAAAATTTTCGGGTGTGCGAAATTTCGCGCGCGCGCCTTTTACTGGTGTTTTCAGCCATTAAGGTCAAAAAATGCGAAATTTTTTGCGTTGTCAAAAGATGCAAAATTTTCGACACTTTCGTGCCTGTTGATGATGGTGAGATGATTGGGACGAAAAAATGGACTCGGAACAAAATTTTCCGGTGGTTCGAAATTTCGCTCGCGCGCCTTTTACTGGTGTTTTCAGCCAAGAAGGTCAAAAAATGCGAAATTTTTTACGCTGTCAAAATATGCAAATTTTTTATGCCTTCGTGTCTGTTGATGCATGGTGAGATGATTGGGACGAAAAAATGGACTCGGAACAAAATTTTCCGGGGGTGCGAAATTTCGCGCGCTCGCTTTTACTGGTGTTTTCAGCCAAGAAGGTCAAAAAATGCAAAATTTTTTACGCTGTCAAAAGATGCCAAATTTTTTACGCTTTCGTGTCTGTTGATGCATGGTGAGATGATTGGGACGAAAAAATGGACTCGGATGAAAATTTTTCGGGTGTGCGAAATTTCGCGCGCGCTGCTTTTACTGGTGTTTTCAGCCAAGAAGGTCAAAAAACGCGAAATTTTTTGCGCTGTCAAAAGATGCCAAATTTTCTACGCTTTCGTGCCTGTTGATGCATGGTGAGATGATTGGGACGAAAAAATGGACTCGGATGAAAATTTTCCGGGGGTGCGAAATTTCGCGCGCTCGCTTTTACTGGTGTTTTCAGCCAAGATGGTCAAAAAACGCGAAATTTTTTACGCTGTCAAAAGATGCCAAATTTTTTACGCTTTTGTGTCTATTGATGCATGATGAGATGATTGGGACGAAAAAATGGACTCGGATGAAAATTTTTCGGGTGTGCGAAATTTCGCGCGCGCTGCATTTACTGGTGTTTTCAGCCATGAAGGTCAAAAAATGCGAAATTTTTTGCGTTGTCAAAAGATGCCAAATTTTCGACGCTTTCGTGCCTGTTGATGCATAGTGAGATGATTGGGACGAAAAAATGGACTCGGATGAAAATTTTTCGGGTGTGCGAAATTTCGCGCGCGCGCCCTTTTACTGGTGTTTTCAGCCATGAAGGTCAAAAAATGCGAAATTTTTTGCGTTGTCAAAAGATGCCAAATTTTCGACGCTTTCGTGCCTGTTGATGCATGGTGAGATGATTGGGACGAAAAAATGGACTCGGAACGAAATTTTTCGGGGGTGCGAAATTTCGCGCGCTCGCTTTTACTGGTGTTTTCAGCCAAGAAGGTCAAAAAATGCAAAAGTTTTTACGCTGTCAAAAGATGCCAAATTTTTTACGCTTTCGTGTCTGTTGATGCATGGTGAGATGATTGGGACAAAAAAATGGACTCGGATGAAAATTTTTCGGGTGTGTGGAATTTCGCGCGCGCGGCTTTTACTGGTTTTTTCAGCCATGAAGGTCAAAAAATGCGAAATTTTTTGCGTTGTCAAAAGATGCCAAATTTTCGACGCTTTCATGCCTGTTGATGCATGGTGAGAGAATTGGGACGAAAAAATAGACTCGGAACAAAATTTTTCGGTGGTTCGAAATTTCGCGCGCGCGCCTTTTACTGGTGTTTTCAGCCAAGAAGGTCAAAAAATGCGAATTTTTTTACGCTGTCAAAATATGCCAAATTTTGGACGCTTTCGTGCCTGTTGATATTTGATGAGGTGATTGGGATGAAAAAATGGACTCGGATGAACATTTTTAGGGTGTGCGAAATTTCGCGCGCGCGACTTTTACTGGTGTTTTCAGCCAAGAAGGTCAAAAAACGCGAAATTTTTTTCGCTGTCAAAAGATGCCAAATTTTCGACGCTTTCGTGCCTGTTGTTGCATGGTGAGATGATTGGAACGAAAAAATGGACTCAGAATGAAATTTTCTGGGGGTGCGAAATTTCGCGTGCGCGTCTTTTACTGGTGTTTTCAGCCAAAAAGGTCAAAAAATGCGAAATTTTTTACGCTGTCAAAATATGCTAAATTTTCGACGCTTTCGTGCCTGTTGATCCATGGTGAGATGATTGGGACGAAAAAATGAACTCGGATGAAAATGTTTCGGGAGTGCGAAATTTCGCGCGCGCGCCTTTTACTGGTGTTTTCAGCCAAGATGGTCAAAAAATGCGAAATTTTTTACGCTGTCAAAAGATGCCAAATTTTCGACGCTTTCGTTCCTGTTGATGCATGGTGAGATGATTGGGACGAAAAAATGGACTCGGATGAAAATTTTTCGGGTGTGCGAAATTTCGCGCGCGCGCCTTTTACTGGTGTTTTCAACCAAGAAGGTAAAAAAACGCGAAATTTTTTACGCTGTCAAAAGATGCCAAATTTTTTACGCTTTCGTGCCTGTAAATGCATGGTGAGATGATTGGGACGAAAAATTGGATTCGGATGAAAATTTTCCGAGGGTGAGAAATTTCGCGCGCGCGCCTTTTACTGGTGTTTTCAGCCAAGAAGGTCAAAAAACGCGAAATTTTTTGCGCTGTCAAAAGATGCCAAATTTACGACGCTTTCGTGCCTGTTGATGCATGGTGCGATGATTGGGACAAAAAAATGGACTCGGAACGAAATTTTCCGGGGTGCGAAATTTCGCGCGCTCGCTTTTACTGGTGTTTTCAGCCAAGAAGGTCAAAAAATGCAAAATTTTTTACGCTGTCAAAAGATGCCAAATTTTCGTCGCTTTCATGCCTGTTGATGCATGGTGAGATGATTGGGACAAAAAAATGGACTCGGATGAAAATTTTTCGGGTGTGCGAAATTTCGCGCGCGCGCCTTTTACTGGTGTTTTCAGCCATTAAGGTCAAAAAATGCGAAATTTTTTGCGTTGTCAAAAGATGCAAAATTTTCGACACTTTCGTGCCTGTTGATGATGGTGAGATGATTGGGACGAAAAAATGGACTCGGAACAAAATTTTCCGGTGGTTCGAAATTTCGCGCGCGCGCCTTTTACTGGTGTTTTCAGCCAAGAAGGTCAAAAAATGCGAAATTTTTTACGCTGTCAAAATATGCAAATTTTTTATGCCTTCGTGTCTGTTGATGCATGGTGAGATGATTGGGACGAAAAAATGGACTCGGAACAAAATTTTCCGGGGGTGCGAAATTTCGCGCGCTCGCTTTTACTGGTGTTTTCAGCCAAGAAGGTCAAAAAATGCAAAAATTTTTACGCTGTCAAAAGATGCCAAATTTTTTACGCTTTCGTGTCTGTTGATGCATGGTGAGATGATTGGGACGAAAAAATGGACTCGGATGAAAATTTTTCGGGTGTGCGAAATTTCGCGCGCGCGGCTTTTACTGGTGTTTTCAGCCATGAAGGTCAAAAAATGCGAAATTTTTTGCGTTGTCAAAAGATGCCAAATTTTCGACGCTTTCGTGCCTGTTGATGCATGGTGAGATGATTGGGACGAAAAAATAGACTCGGAACAAAAATTTTCGGGTGTGCGAAATTTCGCGCGCGCGCCTTTTACTGGTGTTTTCAGCCATTAAGGTCAAAAAATGCGAAATTTTTTGCGTTGTCAAAAGATGCAAAATTTTCGACACTTTCGTGCCTGTTGATGATGGTGAGATGATTGGGACGAAAAAATGGACTCGGAACAAAATTTTCCGGTGGTTCGAAATTTCGCTCGCGCGCCTTTTACTGGTGTTTTCAGCCAAGAAGGTCAAAAAATGCGAAATTTTTTACGCTGTCAAAATATGCAAATTTTTTATGCCTTCGTGTCTGTTGATGCATGGTGAGATGATTGGGACGAAAAAATGGACTCGGAACAAAATTTTCCGGGGGTGCGAAATTTCGCGCGCTCGCTTTTACTGGTGTTTTCAGCCAAGAAGGTCAAAAAATGCAAAATTTTTTACGCTGTCAAAAGATGCCAAATTTTTTACGCTTTCGTGTCTGTTGATGCATGGTGAGATGATTGGGACGAAAAAATGGACTCGGATGAAAATTTTTCGGGTGTGCGAAATTTCGCGCGCGCGGCTTTTACTGGTGTTTTCAGCCATGAAGGTCAAAAAATGCGAAATTTTTTGCGTTGTCAAAAGATGCCAAATTTTCGACGCTTTCGTGCCTGTTGATGCATGGTGAGATGATTGGGACGAAAAAATAGACTCGGAACAAAAATTTTCGGTGGTTCGAAATTTCGCGCGCGCGCCTTTTACTGGTGTTTTCATCCAAGAAGGTCAAAAAATGTGAAATTTTTTACGCTGTCTAAATATGCCAAATTTTCGACGCTTTCGTGCCTGTTGATGCTTGATGAGGGATTGGGATGAAAAAATGGACTCGGATGAAAATTTTTAGGGTGTGCGAAATTTCGCGCGCGCGACTTTTACTGGTGTTTTCAGCCAAGAAGGTCAAAAAACGTGAAATTTTTTTCACTGTCAAAAGATGCCAAATTTTCGACGCTTTCGTGCCTGTTGATGCATGGTGAGATGATTGGGACGAAAAAATGGACTCAGAACGAAATTTTCCGGGGGTGCAAAAATTCGCGTGCGCGCCTTTTACTGGTGTTTTCAGCCAAGAAGGTAAAAAAATGCGAAATTTTTTCCTCTGTCAAAATATGCCAAATTTTTTACGCTTTCATGCCTGTTGATGCATGGTGAGATGATTGGGATGAAAAAATGGACTCGGATGAAAATTTTTAGGGTGTGCGAAATTTCGCACGCGCGCCTTTTACTGGTGTTTTCAGCCAAGAAGGTCAAAAAACGCGAAATTTTTTGCGCTGTCAAAAGATGCCAAATTTTCGACGCTTTCGTGCCTGATGTTGCATGGTGAGATGATTGGGACGAAGAAATGGACTCGGAACGAAATTTTCCGGGTGTGCGAAATTTCGTGCGCGCGCCTTTTACTCATGTTTACAGCCATGAAGGTCAAAAAACGCGAAATTTTTTGCGTTGTCAAAAGATGCCAAATTTTCGACGCTTTCGTGCCTGTTGATGCATGGTGAGATGATTGGGACAAAAAAATGGACTCGGAAAGAAATTTTCCGGGGTGCGAAATTTCGGGCGCCCTCCTTTTACTAGTGTTTTCAGCCAAGAAGGTCAAAAAACGTGAAATTTTTTACGCTGTCAAAAAATGCCAAATTTTTTACGCTTTCGTGCCTGTTGATGCATGGTGAGATGATTGGGACGAAAAAATGGACTCGGAACGAAATTTTCCTGGGGTGCGAAATTTCGCGCGCTCGCTTTTACTGGTGTTTTCAGCCAAGAAGGTCAAAAAACGCAAAATTTTTTACGCTGTCAAAAGATGCCAAATTTTTTACGCTTTCGTGTCTGTTGATGCATGGTGAGATGATTGGGACGAAAAAATGGACTCAGAAGAAAATTTTTCGGGTTTGCGAAATTTTGCGCGCGCGGCTTTTACTGGTGTTTTCATCCATGAAGGTCAAAAAATGCGAAATTTTTTGCGTTGTCAAAAGATGCCAAATTTTCGACGCTTTCGTGCCTATTGATGCATGGTGAGATGATTGGGATGAAAAAATGGACTCGGAACGAAATTTTCCGGGCGTGCAAAATTTCGCGCGCGCGCCCTTTTACTGGTGTTTTAGCCAAAAAGGTCAAAAAATGCGAAATTTTTTGCGCTGTCAAAAGATGCCAAATTTTCGACGCTTTCGTGCCTGTTGATGCATGGTGAGATGATTGGGACGAATAAATGGACTCGGAACGAAATTTTCCGGGGGTGCGAAATTTTACGCGCGCGCCTTTTACTGGTGTTTTCAGCCATGAAGGTCAAAAATGCTAAATTTTTTACGCTTTCGTGCCTGTTGATGCATGGTGAGATGATTGGGACGAAAAAATGGACTCGGAACGAAATTTTCCGGTGGTGCGAAATTTCGCGCGCGGCGGTGTTTTCAGCCAAGAAGGTCAACAAATGCAAAATTTTTTGCGCTGTCAAAAGATGCCAAATTTTCGACGCTTTCGTGCCTGTTGATGCATGGTGAGATGATTGGGACGAAAAAATGGACTCGGAATGAAATTTTCCGGGGTGCGAAATTTCGCGCGCTCGCTTTTTCTAGTGTTTTCAGCCAAGAAGGTCAAAAAACGCAAAAAATTTTACGCTGTCAAAAGATGCCAAATTTTTTACGCTTTCGTGCCTGTTGATGCATGGTGAGATGATTGGGACGAAAAAATGGACTCGGATGAAAATTTTTCGGGTGTGCGAAATTTCGCGCGCGCGCCTTTTACTAGTGTTTTCAGCCATCAAGGTCAAAAAATGCGAAATTTTTTGCGTAGTCAAAAGCGCCAAATTTTTTACGCTTTCGTTCCTGTTGATGCATGGTGAGATGATTGGGACGAAAAAATGGACTCGGAACGAAATTTTCCGGAGGTGCGAAATTTCGGGCGCTCGCTTTTACTGGTGTTTTCAGCCAAGAAGGTCAAAAAACGCAAATTTTTTTACGCTATCAAAAGATGCCAAATTTTTTACGCTTTCGTGTCTGTTGATGCATGGTGAGATGATTGGGACGAAAAAATGGACTCAGATGAAAATTTTTCGGGTGTGCGAAATTTTGCGCGCGCGGCTTTTACTGGTTTTTTCATCCATGAAGGTCAAAAAATGCGAAATTTTTTGCGTTGTCAAAAGATGCAAATTTTCGACGCTTTCGTGCCTGTTGATGCATGGTGAGATGATTGGGACGAAAAAATGGACTCGGAACGAAATTTTCCGGTGGTGCAAAATTTCGCGCGCGCGTCTTTTACTGGTGTTTTCAGCCAAGAAGGTCAAAAAATGCGAAATTTTTTACGCTGTCAAAATATGCCAAATTTTCGACGCTTTCATGTCTGTTGATGCATGATGAGATGATTGGGACGAAAAAATGGACTCGGAACGAAATTTTCCGGGGGTGCAAAATTTCGCGCGCGCGCCTTTTACTGGTGTTTTCAGCCAAAAAGGTCAAAAAACGCGAAATTTTTTGTGCTGTCAAAAGATGCCAAATTTTCGACGCATTCGTGCCTGTTGATACATTGTGAGATGATTGGGACGAAAAAATGGACTCGGAACGAAATTTTCCGGGGGTACAAAATTTCGCGCGCGCGCCTTTTACTGGTGTTTTCAGCCAAGAAGGTCAAAAAATGCGAAATTTTTTACGCTGTCAAAATATGCCAAATTTTTGACGCTTTCGTGCCTGTTGATGCATGGTGAGATGATTGGGACGAAAAAATGGACTCGAAAGGAAATTTTCCGGGGGTGCAAAATTTCGCGAGCGCGCCTTTTATTGGTGTTTTCAGCCAAGAAGGTCAAAAGACGCGAAATTTTTTACGCTGTCAAAATATGCTAAATTTTCGACACTTTCATGCCTGTTGATGCTTGGTGAGATGATTGGGATGAAAAAATGGACTCGGATGAAAATTTTTAGGGTGTACGAACTTTCGCGCGCGCGCCTTTTACTGGTGTTTTCAGCCAAGAAGGTCAAAAAATGCGAAATTTTTTGCGCTGTCAAAAGATGCCAAATTTTTGACGCTTTCGTGCCTATTGATGCATGGTGAGATGATTGGGACGAAAAAATGGACTCGGAACAAAATTTTCCGGGGGTGCGAAAATTCGCGCGCGCGCCATTTACTGGTGTTTTCAGCCAAGAAGGTCAAAAAATGCGAAATTTTTTGTGCTGTCAAAAGATGCCAAATTTTCGACGCTTTCGTGCCTGTTGATGCATGGTGAGATGATTGGGACGAAAAAATGGACTCGGAACGAAATTTCCGGGGGTGCGAAATTTCGCGCGCGCGCCTTTTACCGGTGTTTTCGGCCAAGAAGGTCAAAAAATGCGAAATTTTTTACGCTGTCAAAATATGCCAAATTTTCGACGCTTTCGTGCCTGTTGATGCATGGTGAGATGATTGGGACGAAAAAATGGACTCGATAGGAAATTATCCGGGGGTGCAAAATTTCGCGAGCGCGCCTTTTATTGGTGTTTTCAGCCAAGAAGGTCAAAAGACGCGAAATTTTTTACGCTGTCAAAATATGCTAAATTTTCGACACTTTCGTGCCTGTTGATGCTTTGTGAGATGATTGGGATGAAAAAATGGACTCGGATGAAAATTTTTAGGGTGTACGAACTTTCGCGCGCCTTTTACTGGTGTTTTCAGCCAAGAAGGTCAAAAAATGCGAAATTTTTTGTGCTGTCAAAAGATGCCAAATTTTTGACGCTTTCGTGCCTATTGATGCATGGTGAGATGATTGGGACGAAAAAATGGACTCGGAACGAAATTTTCTGGGGGTGCGAAATTTCGAGCGCGCGCCTTTTACTGGTGTTTTCAGCCAAGAAGGTCAAAAAATGCGAACTTTTTTGTGCTGTCAAAAGATGCCAAATTTTCGACGCTTTCGTGCCTGTTGATGCATGGTGAGATGATTGGGACGAAAAAATAGACTCGGAACAAAATTTTTCGGTGGTTCGAAATTTCGCGCGCGCGCCTTTTACTGGTGTTTTCATCCAAGAAGGTCAAAAAATGTGAAATTTTTTACGCTGTCTAAATATGCCAAATTTTCGACGCTTTCGTGCCTGTTGATGCTTGATGAGGGATTGGGATGAAAAAATGGACTCGGATGAAAATTTTTAGGGTGTGCGAAATTTCGCGCGCGCGACTTTTACTGGTGTTTTCAGCCAAGAAGGTCAAAAAACGTGAAATTTTTCACTGTCAAAAGATGCCAAATTTTCGACGCTTTCGTGCTGTTGTTGCATGGTGAGATGATTGGGACGAAAAAATGGACTCAGAACGAAATTTTCCGGGGGTGCAAAAATTCGCGTGCGCGCCTTTTACTGGTGTTTTCAGCCAAGAAGGTAAAAAAATGCGAAATTTTTTCCTCTGTCAAAATATGCCAAATTTTTTACGCTTTCATGCCTGTTGATGCATGGTGAGATGATTGGGATGAAAAAATGGACTCGGATGAAAATTTTTAGGGTGTGCGAAATTTCGCACGCGTGCCTTTTACTGGTGTTTTCAGCCAAGAAGGTCAAAAAACGCGAAATTTTTTGCGCTGTCAAAAGATGCCAAATTTTCGACGCTTTCGTGCCTGATGTTGCATGGTGAGATGATTGGGACGAAAAAATGGACTCGGAACGAAATTTTCCGGGTGTGCGAAATTTCGCGCGCGCGCCTTTTACTCGTGTTTACAGCCATGAAGGTCAAAAAACGCGAAATTTTTTGCGTTGTCAAAAGATGCCAAATTTTCGACGCTTTCGTGCCTGTTGATGCATGGTGAGATGATTGGGACGAAAAAATGGACTCGAAAGGAAATTTTCCGGGGGTGCAAAATTTCGCGCGCGCGCGCCTTTTACTAGTGTTTTCAGCCAAGAAGGTCAAAAAATGTGAAATTTTTTACGTTGTCAAAATATGCTATATTTTTTATGCTTTCGTGCCTGTTGATGCTTGGTGAGATGATTGGGATGAAAAAATGGACTCGGATGAAAATTTTTAGGGTGTGCGAAATTTCGCGCGCGCGTCTTTTACTGGTATTTTCAGCCAAGAAGGTCAAAAAATGCGAAATTTTTTGCGCTGTCAAAAGATGCCAAATTTTCAACGCTTTCATGCCTGTTGATGCATGGTGAGTTGATTGGGACGAAAAAAAGGACTCAGGCGCAAATTTTCTGGGGGTGCGAAATTTCGCTGCAGCGCGCTATTCACTCGTGTTTTCAGGCAAGAAGGTCAAAAAATGCGAAATTTTTTACGCTGTCAAAAGATGTAAAATTTTCGACGGTATCGTGCCTGTTGAAGCATGGTGAGATGATTGGGACGAAAAAAAGGACTCAGACGCAAATTTTCCGGGGGTGCGAAATTTCGCGCGCGCGCCTTTTACTCGTGTTTTCAGCCAAGAAGGTCAAAAAATGCAAAATTTTTGACGCTATCAAAAGATGCCAAATTTTCGACGCTTTCGTGCCTGTTGATGCATGGTGAGATGATTGGGACGAAAAAATGGACTCGGATGAAAATTTTTCGGGGGTGCGAAATTTCGCGAGCGCTGTTTTTACTCGTGTTTTCAGCCAAGAAGGTCAAAAAATGTAAAAATTTTTATGCTGTCAAAAGATGCCAAATTTTCGACGCTTTCGTGCCTGTTGATGCACGGTGAGATGATTGGGACGAAAAAAATGGACTCGGATGAAAATTTTCTGGGGGTGCGAAATTTCGCGCGCAGCGCTTTTTACTCGTGTTTTCAGCCAAGAAGGTCAAAAAATGCGAAATTTTTGACGCTGTCAAAAGATGCCAAATTTTCGACGCTTCGTTCCTGTTGATGCATGGTGAGATGATTGGGACGAAAAAATGGACTCGGATGAAAATTTTTCGGGGGTGCGAAATTTCGCGCGCGCGCTTTTTACTCGTGTTTTCAGCTAAGAAGGTCAAAAAACACAAAAAATTTTACGCTGTCAAAGATAACCAAATTTTCGACGCTTTCGTGCCTGTTGATGCATGGTGAGATGATTGGGACGAAAAAATGGACTCAGATGAAAATTTTTTGGGGGTGCGAAATTTTACGCGCGCGCTTTTTACTCGTGTCTTCAGCCAAGAAGGACAAAAAATGCGAAATTTTTGACGCTGCCAAAAGATGCCAAATTTTCGACGCTTTCATGCCTGTTGATGCATGGTGTGAAGATTGGGATGAAAAAATGGACTCGGATGAAAATTTTCCGGGGGTGCGAAATTTCGCGCGCTCGCTTTTACTGGTGTTTTCAGCCAAGATGGTCAAAAAACGCGAAATTTTTTACGCTGTCAAAAGATGCCAAATTTTTTACGCTTTTGTGTCTATTGATGCATGATGAGATGATTGGGACGAAAAAATGGACTCGGATGAAAATTTTTCGGGTGTGCGAAATTTCGCGCGCGCTGCATTTACTGGTGTTTTCAGCCATGAAGGTCAAAAAATGCGAAATTTTTTGCGTTGTCAAAAGATGCCAAATTTTCGACGCTTTCGTGCCTGTTGATGCATAGTGAGATGATTGGGACGAAAAAATGGACTCGGATGAAAATTTTTCGGGTGTGCGAAATTTCGCGCGCGCCCCTTTTACTGGTGTTTTCAGCCATGAAGGTCAAAAAATGCGAAATTTTTTGCGTTGTCAAAAGATGCCAAATTTTCGACGCTTTCGTGCCTGTTGATGCATGGTGAGATGATTGGGACGAAAAAATGGACTCGGAACGAAATTTTTCGGGGGTGCGAAATTTCGCGCGCTCGCTTTTACTGGTGTTTTCAGCCAAGAAGGTCAAAAAATGCAAAAGTTTTTACGCTGTCAAAAGATGCCAAATTTTTTACGCTTTCGTGTCTGTTGATGCATGGTGAGATGATTGGGACAAAAAAATGGACTCGGATGAAAATTTTTCGGGTGTGTGGAATTTCGCGCGCGCGGCTTTTACTGGTTTTTTCAGCCATGAAGGTCAAAAAATGCGAAATTTTTTGCGTTGTCAAAAGATGCCAAATTTTCGACGCTTTCATGCCTGTTGATGCATGGTGAGAGAATTGGGACGAAAAAATAGACTCGGAACAAAATTTTTCGGTGGTTCGAAATTTCGCGCGCGCGCCTTTTACTGGTGTTTTCAGCCAAGAAGGTCAAAAAATGCGAATTTTTTTACGCTGTCAAAATATGCCAAATTTTGGACGCTTTCGTGCCTGTTGATATTTGATGAGGTGATTGGGATGAAAAAATGGACTCGGATGAACATTTTTAGGGTGTGCGAAATTTCGCGCGCGCGACTTTTACTGGTGTTTTCAGCCAAGAAGGTCAAAAAACGCGAAATTTTTTTCGCTGTCAAAAGATGCCAAATTTTCGACGCTTTCGTGCCTGTTGTTGCATGGTGAGATGATTGGAACGAAAAAATGGACTCAGAATGAAATTTTCTGGGGGTGCGAAATTTCGCGTGCGCGTCTTTTACTGGTGTTTTCAGCCAAAAAGGTCAAAAAATGCGAAATTTTTTACGCTGTCAAAATATGCTAAATTTTCGACGCTTTCGTGCCTGTTGATCCATGGTGAGATGATTGGGACGAAAAAATGAACTCGGATGAAAATGTTTCGGGAGTGCGAAATTTCGCGCGCGCGCCTTTTACTGGTGTTTTCAGCCAAGATGGTCAAAAAATGCGAAATTTTTTACGCTGTCAAAAGATGCCAAATTTTCGACGCTTTCGTTCCTGTTGATGCATGGTGAGATGATTGGGACGAAAAAATGGACTCGGATGAAAATTTTTCGGGTGTGCGAAATTTCGCGCGCGCGCCTTTTACTGGTGTTTTCAACCAAGAAGGTAAAAAAACGCGAAATTTTTTACGCTGTCAAAAGATGCCAAATTTTTTACGCTTTCGTGCCTGTTAATGCATGGTGAGATGATTGGGACGAAAAATTGGATTCGGATGAAAATTTTCCGAGGGTGAGAAATTTCGCGCGCGCGCCTTTTACTGGTGTTTTCAGCCAAGAAGGTCAAAAAACGCGAAATTTTTTGCGCTGTCAAAAGATGCCAAATTTACGACGCTTTCGTGCCTGTTGATGCATGGTGCGATGATTGGGACAAAAAAATGGACTCGGAACGAAATTTTCCGGGGTGCGAAATTTCGCGCGCTCGCTTTTACTGGTGTTTTCAGCCAAGAAGGTCAAAAAATGCAAAATTTTTTACGCTGTCAAAAGATGCCAAATTTTCGTCGCTTTCATGCCTGTTGATGCATGGTGAGATGATTGGGACAAAAAAATGGACTCGGATGAAAATTTTTCGGGTGTGCGAAATTTCGCGCGCGCGCCTTTTACTGGTGTTTTCAGCCATTAAGGTCAAAAAATGCGAAATTTTTTGCGTTGTCAAAAGATGCAAAATTTTCGACACTTTCGTGCCTGTTGATGATGGTGAGATGATTGGGACGAAAAAATGGACTCGGAACAAAATTTTCCGGTGGTTCGAAATTTCGCGCGCGCGCCTTTTACTGGTGTTTTCAGCCAAGAAGGTCAAAAAATGCGAAATTTTTTACGCTGTCAAAATATGCAAATTTTTTATGCCTTCGTGTCTGTTGATGCATGGTGAGATGATTGGGACGAAAAAATGGACTCGGAACAAAATTTTCCGGGGGTGCGAAATTTCGCGCGCTCGCTTTTACTGGTGTTTTCAGCCAAGAAGGTCAAAAAATGCAAAAATTTTTACGCTGTCAAAAGATGCCAAATTTTTTACGCTTTCGTGTCTGTTGATGCATGGTGAGATGATTGGGACGAAAAAATGGACTCGGATGAAAATTTTTCGGGTGTGCGAAATTTCGCGCGCGCGGCTTTTACTGGTGTTTTCAGCCATGAAGGTCAAAAAATGCGAAATTTTTTGCGTTGTCAAAAGATGCCAAATTTTCGACGCTTTCGTGCCTGTTGATGCATGGTGAGATGATTGGGACGAAAAAATAGACTCGGAACAAAAATTTTCGGGTGTGCGAAATTTCGCGCGCGCGCCTTTTACTGGTGTTTTCAGCCATTAAGGTCAAAAAATGCGAAATTTTTTGCGTTGTCAAAAGATGCAAAATTTTCGACACTTTCGTGCCTGTTGATGATGGTGAGATGATTGGGACGAAAAAATGGACTCGGAACAAAATTTTCCGGTGGTTCGAAATTTCGCTCGCGCGCCTTTTACTGGTGTTTTCAGCCAAGAAGGTCAAAAAATGCGAAATTTTTTACGCTGTCAAAATATGCAAATTTTTTATGCCTTCGTGTCTGTTGATGCATGGTGAGATGATTGGGACGAAAAAATGGACTCGGAACAAAATTTTCCGGGGGTGCGAAATTTCGCGCGCTCGCTTTTACTGGTGTTTTCAGCCAAGAAGGTCAAAAAATGCAAAATTTTTTACGCTGTCAAAAGATGCCAAATTTTTTACGCTTTCGTGTCTGTTGATGCATGGTGAGATGATTGGGACGAAAAAATGGACTCGGATGAAAATTTTTCGGGTGTGCGAAATTTCGCGCGCGCGGCTTTTACTGGTGTTTTCAGCCATGAAGGTCAAAAAATGCGAAATTTTTTGCGTTGTCAAAAGATGCCAAATTTTCGACGCTTTCGTGCCTGTTGATGCATGGTGAGATGATTGGGACGAAAAAATAGACTCGGAACAAAAATTTTCGGTGGTTCGAAATTTCGCGCGCGCGCCTTTTACTGGTGTTTTCATCCAAGAAGGTCAAAAAATGTGAAATTTTTTACGCTGTCTAAATATGCCAAATTTTCGACGCTTTCGTGCCTGTTGATGCTTGATGAGGGATTGGGATGAAAAAATGGACTCGGATGAAAATTTTTAGGGTGTGCGAAATTTCGCGCGCGCGACTTTTACTGGTGTTTTCAGCCAAGAAGGTCAAAAAACGTGAAATTTTTTTCACTGTCAAAAGATGCCAAATTTTCGACGCTTTCGTGCCTGTTGTTGCATGGTGAGATGATTGGGACGAAAAAATGGACTCAGAACGAAATTTTCCGGGGGTGCAAAAATTCGCGTGCGCGCCTTTTACTGGTGTTTTCAGCCAAGAAGGTAAAAAAATGCGAAATTTTTTCCTCTGTCAAAATATGCCAAATTTTTTACGCTTTCATGCCTGTTGATGCATGGTGAGATGATTGGGATGAAAAAATGGACTCGGATGAAAATTTTTAGGGTGTGCGAAATTTCGCACGCGCGCCTTTTACTGGTGTTTTCAGCCAAGAAGGTCAAAAAACGCGAAATTTTTTGCGCTGTCAAAAGATGCCAAATTTTCGACGCTTTCGTGCCTGATGTTGCATGGTGAGATGATTGGGACGAAGAAATGGACTCGGAACGAAATTTTCCGGGTGTGCGAAATTTCGTGCGCGCGCCTTTTACTCATGTTTACAGCCATGAAGGTCAAAAAACGCGAAATTTTTTGCGTTGTCAAAAGATGCCAAATTTTCGACGCTTTCGTGCCTGTTGATGCATGGTGAGATGATTGGGACAAAAAAATGGACTCGGAAAGAAATTTTCCGGGGTGCGAAATTTCGGGCGCCCTCCTTTTACTAGTGTTTTCAGCCAAGAAGGTCAAAAAACGTGAAATTTTTTACGCTGTCAAAAAATGCCAAATTTTTTACGCTTTCGTGCCTGTTGATGCATGGTGAGATGATTGGGACGAAAAAATGGACTCGGAACGAAATTTTCCTGGGGTGCGAAATTTCGCGCGCTCGCTTTTACTGGTGTTTTCAGCCAAGAAGGTCAAAAAACGCAAAATTTTTTACGCTGTCAAAAGATGCCAAATTTTTTACGCTTTCGTGTCTGTTGATGCATGGTGAGATGATTGGGACGAAAAAATGGACTCAGAAGAAAATTTTTCGGGTTTGCGAAATTTTGCGCGCGCGGCTTTTACTGGTGTTTTCATCCATGAAGGTCAAAAAATGCGAAATTTTTTGCGTTGTCAAAAGATGCCAAATTTTCGACGCTTTCGTGCCTATTGATGCATGGTGAGATGATTGGGATGAAAAAATGGACTCGGAACGAAATTTTCCGGGCGTGCAAAATTTCGCTGCGCGCGCCCTTTTACTGGTGTTTTAGCCAAAAAGGTCAAAAAATGCGAAATTTTTTGCGCTGTCAAAAGATGCCAAATTTTCGACGCTTTCGTGCCTGTTGATGCATGGTGAGATGATTGGGACGAATAAATGGACTCGGAACGAAATTTTCCGGGGGTGCGAAATTTTACGCGCGCGCCTTTTACTGGTGTTTTCAGCCATGAAGGTCAAAAATGCTAAATTTTTTACGCTTTCGTGCCTGTTGATGCATGGTGAGATGATTGGGACGAAAAAATGGACTCGGAACGAAATTTTCCGGTGGTGCGAAATTTCGCGCGCGGCGGTGTTTTCAGCCAAGAAGGTCAACAAATGCAAAATTTTTTGCGCTGTCAAAAGATGCCAAATTTTCGACGCTTTCGTGCCTGTTGATGCATGGTGAGATGATTGGGACGAAAAAATGGACTCGGAATGAAATTTTCCGGGGTGCGAAATTTCGCGCGCTCGCTTTTTCTAGTGTTTTCAGCCAAGAAGGTCAAAAAACGCAAAAAATTTTACGCTGTCAAAAGATGCCAAATTTTTTACGCTTTCGTGCCTGTTGATGCATGGTGAGATGATTGGGACGAAAAAATGGACTCGGATGAAAATTTTTCGGGTGTGCGAAATTTCGCGCGCGCGCCTTTTACTAGTGTTTTCAGCCATCAAGGTCAAAAAATGCGAAATTTTTTGCGTAGTCAAAAGCGCCAAATTTTTTACGCTTTCGTTCCTGTTGATGCATGGTGAGATGATTGGGACGAAAAAATGGACTCGGAACGAAATTTTCCGGAGGTGCGAAATTTCGGGCGCTCGCTTTTACTGGTGTTTTCAGCCAAGAAGGTCAAAAAACGCAAATTTTTTTACGCTATCAAAAGATGCCAAATTTTTTACGCTTTCGTGTCTGTTGATGCATGGTGAGATGATTGGGACGAAAAAATGGACTCAGATGAAAATTTTTCGGGTGTGCGAAATTTTGCGCGCGCGGCTTTTACTGGTTTTTTCATCCATGAAGGTCAAAAAATGCGAAATTTTTTGCGTTGTCAAAAGATGCAAATTTTCGACGCTTTCGTGCCTGTTGATGCATGGTGAGATGATTGGGACGAAAAAATGGACTCGGAACGAAATTTTCCGGTGGTGCAAAATTTCGCTGCGCGCGTCTTTTACTGGTGTTTTCAGCCAAGAAGGTCAAAAAATGCGAAATTTTTTACGCTGTCAAAATATGCCAAATTTTCGACGCTTTCATGTCTGTTGATGCATGATGAGATGATTGGGACGAAAAAATGGACTCGGAACGAAATTTTCCGGGGGTGCAAAATTTCGCGCGCGCGCCTTTTACTGGTGTTTTCAGCCAAAAAGGTCAAAAAACGCGAAATTTTTTGTGCTGTCAAAAGATGCCAAATTTTCGACGCATTCGTGCCTGTTGATACATTGTGAGATGATTGGGACGAAAAAATGGACTCGGAACGAAATTTTCCGGGGGTACAAAATTTCGCGCGCGCGCCTTTTACTGGTGTTTTCAGCCAAGAAGGTCAAAAAATGCGAAATTTTTTACGCTGTCAAAATATGCCAAATTTTTGACGCTTTCGTGCCTGTTGATGCATGGTGAGATGATTGGGACGAAAAAATGGACTCGAAAGGAAATTTTCCGGGGGTGCAAAATTTCGCGAGCGCGCCTTTTATTGGTGTTTTCAGCCAAGAAGGTCAAAAGACGCGAAATTTTTTACGCTGTCAAAATATGCTAAATTTTCGACACTTTCATGCCTGTTGATGCTTGGTGAGATGATTGGGATGAAAAAATGGACTCGGATGAAAATTTTTAGGGTGTACGAACTTTCGCGCGCGCGCCTTTTACTGGTGTTTTCAGCCAAGAAGGTCAAAAAATGCGAAATTTTTTGCGCTGTCAAAAGATGCCAAATTTTTGACGCTTTCGTGCCTATTGATGCATGGTGAGATGATTGGGACGAAAAAATGGACTCGGAACAAAATTTTCCGGGGGTGCGAAAATTCGCGCGCGCGCCATTTACTGGTGTTTTCAGCCAAGAAGGTCAAAAAATGCGAAATTTTTTGTGCTGTCAAAAGATGCCAAATTTTCGACGCTTTCGTGCCTGTTGATGCATGGTGAGATGATTGGGACGAAAAAATGGACTCGGAACGAAATTTCCGGGGGTGCGAAATTTCGCGCGCGCGCCTTTTACCGGTGTTTTCGGCCAAGAAGGTCAAAAAATGCGAAATTTTTTACGCTGTCAAAATATGCCAAATTTTCGACGCTTTCGTGCCTGTTGATGCATGGTGAGATGATTGGGACGAAAAAATGGACTCGATAGGAAATTATCCGGGGGTGCAAAATTTCGCGAGCGCGCCTTTTATTGGTGTTTTCAGCCAAGAAGGTCAAAAGACGCGAAATTTTTTACGCTGTCAAAATATGCTAAATTTTCGACACTTTCGTGCCTGTTGATGCTTTGTGAGATGATTGGGATGAAAAAATGGACTCGGATGAAAATTTTTAGGGTGTACGAACTTTCGCGCGCCTTTTACTGGTGTTTTCAGCCAAGAAGGTCAAAAAATGCGAAATTTTTTGTGCTGTCAAAAGATGCCAAATTTTTGACGCTTTCGTGCCTATTGATGCATGGTGAGATGATTGGGACGAAAAAATGGACTCGGAACGAAATTTTCTGGGGGTGCGAAATTTCGAGCGCGCGCCTTTTACTGGTGTTTTCAGCCAAGAAGGTCAAAAAATGCGAACTTTTTTGTGCTGTCAAAAGATGCCAAATTTTCGACGCTTTCGTGCCTGTTGATGCATGGTGAGATGATTGGGACGAAAAAATAGACTCGGAACAAAATTTTTCGGTGGTTCGAAATTTCGCGCGCGCGCCTTTTACTGGTGTTTTCATCCAAGAAGGTCAAAAAATGTGAAATTTTTTACGCTGTCTAAATATGCCAAATTTTCGACGCTTTCGTGCCTGTTGATGCTTGATGAGGGATTGGGATGAAAAAATGGACTCGGATGAAAATTTTTAGGGTGTGCGAAATTTCGCGCGCGCGACTTTTACTGGTGTTTTCAGCCAAGAAGGTCAAAAAACGTGAAATTTTTTTCACTGTCAAAAGATGCCAAATTTTCGACGCTTTCGTGCCTGTTGTTGCATGGTGAGATGATTGGGACGAAAAAATGGACTCAGAACGAAATTTTCCGGGGGTGCAAAAATTCGCGTGCGCGCCTTTTACTGGTGTTTTCAGCCAAGAAGGTAAAAAAATGCGAAATTTTTTCCTCTGTCAAAATATGCCAAATTTTTTACGCTTTCATGCCTGTTGATGCATGGTGAGATGATTGGGATGAAAAAATGGACTCGGATGAAAATTTTTAGGGTGTGCGAAATTTCGCACGCGCGCCTTTTACTGGTGTTTTCAGCCAAGAAGGTCAAAAAACGCGAAATTTTTTGCGCTGTCAAAAGATGCCAAATTTTCGACGCTTTCGTGCCTGATGTTGCATGGTGAGATGATTGGGACGAAAAAATGGACTCGGAACGAAATTTTCCGGGTGTGCGAAATTTCGCGCGCGCGCCTTTTACTCGTGTTTACAGCCATGAAGGTCAAAAAACGCGAAATTTTTTGCGTTGTCAAAAGATGCCAAATTTTCGACGCTTTCGTGCCTGTTGATGCATGGTGAGATGATTGGGACGAAAAAATGGACTCGAAAGGAAATTTTCCGGGGGTGCAAAATTTCGCGCGCGCGCGCCTTTTACTAGTGTTTTCAGCCAAGAAGGTCAAAAAATGTGAAATTTTTTACGTTGTCAAAATATGCTATATTTTTTATGCTTTCGTGCCTGTTGATGCTTGGTGAGATGATTGGGATGAAAAAATGGACTCGGATGAAAATTTTTAGGGTGTGCGAAATTTCGCGCGCGCGTCTTTTACTGGTATTTTCAGCCAAGAAGGTCAAAAAATGCGAAATTTTTTGCGCTGTCAAAAGATGCCAAATTTTCAACGCTTTCATGCCTGTTGATGCATGGTGAGTTGATTGGGACGAAAAAAAGGACTCAGGCGCAAATTTTCTGGGGGTGCGAAATTTCGCGCGCGCGCTATTCACTCGTGTTTTCAGGCAAGAAGGTCAAAAAATGCGAAATTTTTTACGCTGTCAAAAGATGTAAAATTTTCGACGGTATCGTGCCTGTTGAAGCATGGTGAGATGATTGGGACGAAAAAAAGGACTCAGACGCAAATTTTCCGGGGGTGCGAAATTTCGCGCGCGCGCCTTTTACTCGTGTTTTCAGCCAAGAAGGTCAAAAAATGCAAAATTTTTGACGCTATCAAAAGATGCCAAATTTTCGACGCTTTCGTGCCTGTTGATGCATGGTGAGATGATTGGGACGAAAAAATGGACTCGGATGAAAATTTTTCGGGGGTGCGAAATTTCGCGAGCGCTGTTTTTACTCGTGTTTTCAGCCAAGAAGGTCAAAAAATGTAAAAATTTTTATGCTGTCAAAAGATGCCAAATTTTCGACGCTTTCGTGCCTGTTGATGCACGGTGAGATGATTGGGACGAAAAAAATGGACTCGGATGAAAATTTTCTGGGGGTGCGAAATTTCGCGCGCGCGCTTTTTACTCGTGTTTTCAGCCAAGAAGGTCAAAAAATGCGAAATTTTTGACGCTGTCAAAAGATGCCAAATTTTCGACGCTTCGTTCCTGTTGATGCATGGTGAGATGATTGGGACGAAAAAATGGACTCGGATGAAAATTTTTCGGGGGTGCGAAATTTCGCGCGCGCGCTTTTTACTCGTGTTTTCAGCTAAGAAGGTCAAAAAACACAAAAAATTTTACGCTGTCAAAGATAACCAAATTTTCGACGCTTTCGTGCCTGTTGATGCATGGTGAGATGATTGGGACGAAAAAATGGACTCAGATGAAAATTTTTTGGGGGTGCGAAATTTTACGCGCGCGCTTTTTACTCGTGTCTTCAGCCAAGAAGGACAAAAAATGCGAAATTTTTGACGCTGCCAAAAGATGCCAAATTTTCGACGCTTTCATGCCTGTTGATGCATGGTGTGAAGATTGGGATGAAAAAATGGACTCGGATGAAAATTTTCCGGGGGTGCGAAATTTCGCGCGCGCGCTTTTTACTCGTGTTTTCAGCCAAGAAGGTCAAAAAACGTGAAATTTTTGACGTTGTCAAAAGATGCCAAATTTTTTACGCTTTCGTGCCTGTTGATGCATGGTGAGATGATTGGGACGAAAAAATGGACTCGGATGAAAATTTTTCGGGGGTGCGAAATTTCGCGCGCGCGCTTTTTACTCGTGTTTTCAGCCAAGAAGGTCAAAAAATGCGAAATTTTTGACGCTGTCAAAAGATGCCAAATTTTCGACGCTTTCGTGCCTGTTGATGCATGGTGAGATGATTGGGACGAAAAAATAGACTCGGATGAAAATTTTCCAGGGGTGCGAAATTTCGCGCGCGCGCCTTTTACTCGTGTTTTCAGCCAAGAAGGTCAAAACACGCAAAAATTTTTACGCTGTCAAAAGATGCCAAATTTTCGACGCTTTCGTGTCTGTTGATGCATGGTGAGATGATTGGGACGAAAAAATGGACTCCGATGAAAATTTTCCGGGGGTGCGAAATTTCGCGCGCGCGCTTTTTACTCGTGTTTTCAGCCAAGAAGGTCAAAAAAGGCAAAAATTTTTACGCTGTCAAAAGATGCCAAATTTTCGACGCTTTCGTGCCTGTTGATGCATGGTGAGATGATTGGGACGAAAGAATGGACTCGGTTGAAAATTTTCCGGGGGTGCGAAATTTCGCGCGCGCGCTTTTTACTCGTGTTTTCAGCCAAGAAGGACAAAAAATGCAAAATTTTTTACGCTGTCAAAAGATGCCAAATTTTCGACGCTTTCATGCCTGTTGATGCATGGTGAGAAGATTGGGACGAAAAAATGGACTCGGATGAAAATTTTTCGGGGGTGCGAAATTTCGCGCGCGCGCTTTTTACTCGTGTTTTCAGCCAAGAAGGTCAAAAAATGCGAAATTTTTGACGCTGTCAAAAGATGCCAAATTTTCGACGCTTTCGTGCCTGTTGATGCATGGTGAGATGATTGGGAATAAAAAATGGACTCGGATGACAATTTTCCGGGGGTGAGAACACCATTCACTCGTGTTTTCAGCCAAGAAGGTCAAAAAACACAAAAAATTTTACGCTGTCAAAAGATGCCAAATTTTCGATGCTTTCATGTCTGTTGATGCATGGTGAGATGATTGGGACGAAAAAATGGACTCGGATGAAAATTTTTCGGGGGTGCGAAATTTCGCGCGCGCGCTTTTTACTCGTGTTTTCATCCAAGAAGGTCAAAAAATGCGAAATTTTTGACGCTGTCAAAAGATGCCAAATTTTCGACGCTTTCGTGCCTGTTGATGCATGGTGAGATGATTGGGACGAAAAAATAGACTCGGTAGAAAATTTTTCGGGGGTGCGAAATTTCGCGCACGCGCCTTTTACTCGTGTTTTCAGCCAAGAAGGTCAAAACACGCAAAAAATTTTACGATGTCAAAAGATGCCAAATTTTTTACGCTTTCGTGTCTGTTGATGCATGGTGAGATGATTGGGACGAAAAAATGGACTCCGATGAAAATTTTTCGGGGGTGCGAAATTTCGCGCGCGCGCTTTTTACTCGTGTTTTCAGCCAAGAAGGTCAAAAAATGCAAAATTTTTTACGCTGTCAAAAGATGCCAAATTTTCGACGCTTTCGTGCCTGTTGATGCATGGAGAGATGATTGGGACGAAAAAATGGACTCCGATGAAAATTTTCCGGGGGTGCGAAATTTCGCGCGCGCGCTTTTTACTCGTGTTTTCAGCCAAGAAGGTCAAAAAATGCGAAATTTTTGACGCTGTCAAAAGATGCCAAATTTTCGACGCTTTCGTGCCTGTTGATGCATGGTGAGATGATTGGGACGAAAAAATAGTCTCGGATGAAAATTTTCCGGGGGTGCGAATTTTCAGCCAAGAAGGTCAAAGAACGCAAAATTTTTGACGCTGTCAAAAGATGCCAAATTTTCGACGCTTTCGTGCCTGTTGATGCATGGTGAGATGATTGGGACGAAAAAATGGACTCGATGAAAATTTTTCGGGGCTGCGAAATTTCGCGCGCGCGCTTTTTACTCGTGTTTTCAGCCAAGAAGGTCAAAAAATGCGAAATTTTTGACGCTGTCAAAAGATGCCGAATTTTTTACACTTTCGTGCCTGTTGATGCATGGTGAGATGATAGGGACGAAGAAATAGACTCGGATGAAAATTTTTTGGGGGTGCGAAATTTCGTGCGCGCGCCTTTTACTCGTGTTTTCAGCCAAGAAGGTCAAAAAATACAAAAATTTTATGCTGTCAAAAGATGCCAAATTTTCGACGCTTTCGTGCCTGTTGATGCATGGTGAGATGATTGGGACGAAAAAATGGACTCGGATGAAAATTTTCCGGGGGTGCGAAATTTCGCGCGCGCGCTTTTTACTCGTGTTTTCAGCGAAGAAGGTCAAAACACGCAAAAAATTTTACGCTGTCAAAAGATGCCAAATTTTCGACGCTTTCGTGCCTGTTGATGCATGGTGAGATGATTGGGACGAAAAAATGGACTCGGATGAAAGTTTTTCGGGGGTGCGAAATTTCGCGCGCGAGCTTTTTACTTGTGTTTTCATCCAAGAAGGTCAAAGAAGGCAAAATTTTTGACGCTGTCAAAAGATGCCAAATTTTCGACGCTTTCGTGCCTGTTGATGCATGGTGAGATGATTGGGACGAAAAAATGGACTCGGATGAAAATTTTTCGGGGGTGCGAAATTTTGCGCGCGCGCTTTCTACTCGTGTTTTCAGCCAAGAAGGTCAAAAAATGCGAAATTTTTTGCGCTGTCAAAAGATGCCAAATTTTCAACGCTTTCATGCCTGTTGATGCATGGTGAGTTGATTGGGACGAAAAAAAGGACTCAGGCGCAAATTTTCTGGGGGTGCGAAATTTCGCGCGCGCGCTATTCACTCGTGTTTTCAGGCAAGAAGGTCAAAAAATGCGAAATTTTTTACGCTGTCAAAAGATGTAAAATTTTCGACGGTATCGTGCCTGTTGAAGCATGGTGAGATGATTGGGACGAAAAAAAGGACTCAGACGCAAATTTTCCGGGGGTGCGAAATTTCGCGCGCGCGCCTTTTACTCGTGTTTTCAGCCAAGAAGGTCAAAAAATGCAAAATTTTTGACGCTATCAAAAGATGCCAAATTTTCGACGCTTTCGTGCCTGTTGATGCATGGTGAGATGATTGGGACGAAAAAATGGACTCGGATGAAAATTTTTCGGGGGTGCGAAATTTCGCGAGCGCTGTTTTTACTCGTGTTTTCAGCCAAGAAGGTCAAAAAATGTAAAAATTTTTATGCTGTCAAAAGATGCCAAATTTTCGACGCTTTCGTGCCTGTTGATGCACGGTGAGATGATTGGGACGAAAAAAATGGACTCGGATGAAAATTTTCTGGGGGTGCGAAATTTCGCGCGCGCGCTTTTTACTCGTGTTTTCAGCCAAGAAGGTCAAAAAATGCGAAATTTTTGACGCTGTCAAAAGATGCCAAATTTTCGACGCTTCGTTCCTGTTGATGCATGGTGAGATGATTGGGACGAAAAAATGGACTCGGATGAAAATTTTTCGGGGGTGCGAAATTTCGCGCGCGCGCTTTTTACTCGTGTTTTCAGCTAAGAAGGTCAAAAAACACAAAAAATTTTACGCTGTCAAAGATGCCAAATTTTCGACGCTTTCGTGCCTGTTGATGCATGGTGAGATGATTGGGACGAAAAAATGGACTCAGATGAAAATTTTTTGGGGGTGCGAAATTTTACGCGCGCGCTTTTTACTCGTGTCTTCAGCCAAGAAGGACAAAAAATGCGAAATTTTTGACGCTGCCAAAAGATGCCAAATTTTCGACGCTTTCATGCCTGTTGATGCATGGTGTGAAGATTGGGATGAAAAAATGGACTCGGATGAAAATTTTTCGGGGGTGCGAAATTTCGCAGCGCGCGCTTTTTACTCGTGTTTTCAGCCAAGAAGGTCAAAAAACGTGAAATTTTTGACGTTGTCAAAAGATGCCAAATTTTTTACGCTTTCGTGCCTGTTGATGCATGGTGAGATGATTGGGACGAAAAAATGGACTCGGATGAAAATTTTTCGGGGGTGCGAAATTTCGCGCGCGCGCTTTTTACTCGTGTTTTCAGCCAAGAAGGTCAAAAAATGCGAAATTTTTGACGCTGTCAAAAGATGCCAAATTTTCGACGCTTTCGTGCCTGTTGATGCATGGTGAGATGATTGGGACGAAAAAATAGACTCGGATGAAAATTTTCCAGGGGTGCGAAATTTCGCGCGCGCGCCTTTTACTCGTGTTTTCAGCCAAGAAGGTCAAAACACGCAAAAATTTTTACGCTGTCAAAAGATGCCAAATTTTCGACGCTTTCGTGTCTGTTAATGCATGGTGAGATGATTGGGACGAAAAAATGGACTCCGATGAAAATTTTCCGGGGGTGCGAAATTTCGCGCGCGCGCTTTTTACTCGTGTTTTCAGCCAAGAAGGTCAAAAAAGGCAAAAATTTTTACGCTGTCAAAAGATGCCAAATTTTCGACGCTTTCGTGCCTGTTGATGCATGGTGAGATGATTGGGACGAAAGAATGGACTCGGTTGAAAATTTTCCGGGGGTGCGAAATTTCGCGCGCGCGCTTTTTACTCGTGTTTTCAGCCAAGAAGGACAAAAAATGCAAAATTTTTTACGCTGTCAAAAGATGCCAAATTTTCGACGCTTTCATGCCTGTTGATGCATGGTGAGAAGATTGGGACGAAAAAATGGACTCGGATGAAAATTTTTCGGGGGTGCGAAATTTCGCGCGCGCGCTTTTTACTCGTGTTTTCAGCCAAGAAGGTCAAAAAATGCGAAATTTTTGACGCTGTCAAAAGATGCCAAATTTTCGACGCTTTCGTGCCTGTTGATGCATGGTGAGATGATTGGGAATAAAAAATGGACTCGGATGACAATTTTCCGGGGGTGAGAACACCATTCACTCGTGTTTTCAGCCAAGAAGGTCAAAAAACACAAAAAATTTTACGCTGTCAAAAGATGCCAAATTTTCGATGCTTTCATGTCTGTTGATGCATGGTGAGATGATTGGGACGAAAAAATGGACTCGGATGAAAATTTTTCGGGGGTGCGAAATTTCGCGCGCGCGCTTTTTACTCGTGTTTTCATCCAAGAAGGTCAAAAAATGCGAAATTTTTGACGCTGTCAAAAGATGCCAAATTTTCGACGCTTTCGTGCCTGTTGATGCATGGTGAGATGATTGGGACGAAAAAATAGACTCGGTAGAAAATTTTTCGGGGGTGCGAAATTTCGCGCACGCGCCTTTTACTCGTGTTTTCAGCCAAGAAGGTCAAAACACGCAAAAAATTTTACGATGTCAAAAGATGCCAAATTTTTTACGCTTTCGTGTCTGTTGATGCATGGTGAGATGATTGGGACGAAAAAATGGACTCCGATGAAAATTTTTCGGGGGTGCGAAATTTCGCGCGCGCGCTTTTTACTCGTGTTTTCAGCCAAGAAGGTCAAAAAATGCAAAATTTTTTACGCTGTCAAAAGATGCCAAATTTTCGACGCTTTCGTGCCTGTTGATGCATGGAGAGATGATTGGGACGAAAAAATGGACTCCGATGAAAATTTTCCGGGGGTGCGAAATTTCGCGCGCGCGCTTTTTACTCGTGTTTTCAGCCAAGAAGGTCAAAAAATGCGAAATTTTTGACGCTGTCAAAAGATGCCAAATT
Organism: Pontederia crassipes; assembly: GCA_030549335.1. Taxonomy (NCBI): domain Eukaryota; kingdom Viridiplantae; phylum Streptophyta; class Magnoliopsida; order Commelinales; family Pontederiaceae; genus Pontederia; species Pontederia crassipes. The sequence continues at coordinate 7,620,999 of JAUKPH010000020.1, read as the reverse complement.
TTCGACGCTTTCGTGCCTGTTGATGCATGGTGAGATGATTGGGACGAAAAAATAGTCTCGGATGAAAATTTTCCGGGGGTGCGAATTTTCAGCCAAGAAGGTCAAAGAACGCAAAATTTTTGACGCTGTCAAAAGATGCCAAATTTTCGACGCTTTCGTGCCTGTTGATGCATGGTGAGATGATTGGGACGAAAAAATGGACTCGATGAAAATTTTTCGGGGCTGCGAAATTTCGCGCGCGCGCTTTTTACTCGTGTTTTCAGCCAAGAAGGTCAAAAAATGCGAAATTTTTGACGCTGTCAAAAGATGCCGAATTTTTTACACTTTCGTGCCTGTTGATGCATGGTGAGATGATAGGGACGAAGAAATAGACTCGGATGAAAATTTTTCGGGGGTGCGAAATTTCGTGCGCGCGCCTTTTACTCGTGTTTTCAGCCAAGAAGGTCAAAAAATACAAAAATTTTATGCTGTCAAAAGATGCCAAATTTTCGACGCTTTCGTGCCTGTTGATGCATGGTGAGATGATTGGGACGAAAAAATGGACTCGGATGAAAATTTTCCGGGGGTGCGAAATTTCGCGCGCGCGCTTTTTACTCGTGTTTTCAGCGAAGAAGGTCAAAACACGCAAAAAATTTTACGCTGTCAAAAGATGCCAAATTTTCGACGCTTTCGTGCCTGTTGATGCATGGTGAGATGATTGGGACGAAAAAATGGACTCGGATGAAAGTTTTTCGGGGGTGCGAAATTTCGCGCGCGAGCTTTTTACTTGTGTTTTCATCCAAGAAGGTCAAAGAACGCAAAATTTTTGACGCTGTCAAAAGATGCCAAATTTTCGACGCTTTCGTGCCTGTTGATGCATGGTGAGATGATTGGGACGAAAAAATGGACTCGGATGAAAATTTTTCGGGGGTGCGAAATTTTGCGCGCGCGCTTTCTACTCGTGTTTTCAGCCAAGAAGGTCAAAAAATGCGAAATTTTTTGCGCTGTCAAAAGATGCCAAATTTTCAACGCTTTCATGCCTGTTGATGCATGGTGAGTTGATTGGGACGAAAAAAAGGACTCAGGCGCAAATTTTCTGGGGGTGCGAAATTTCGCGCGCGCGCTATTCACTCGTGTTTTCAGGCAAGAAGGTAAAAAAATGCGAAATTTTTTACGCTGTCAAAAGATGTAAAATTTTCGACGGTATCGTGCCTGTTGAAGCATGGTGAGATGATTGGGACGAAAAAAAGGACTCAGACGCAAATTTTCCGGGGGTGCGAAATTTCGCGCGCGCGCCTTTTACTCGTGTTTTCAGCCAAGAAGGTCAAAAAATGCAAAATTTTTGACGCTATCAAAAGATGCCAAATTTTCGACGCTTTCGTGCCTGTTGATGCATGGTGAGATGATTGGGACGAAAAAATGGACTCGGATGAAAATTTTTCGGGGGTGCGAAATTTCGCGAGCGCTGTTTTTACTCGTGTTTTCAGCCAAGAAGGTCAAAAAATGTAAAAATTTTTATGCTGTCAAAAGATGCCAAATTTTCGACGCTTTCGTGCCTGTTGATGCACGGTGAGATGATTGGGACGAAAAAAATGGACTCGGATGAAAATTTTCTGGGGGTGCGAAATTTCGCGCGCGCGCTTTTTACTCGTGTTTTCAGCCAAGAAGGTCAAAAAATGCGAAATTTTTGACGCTGTCAAAAGATGCCAAATTTTCGACGCTTCGTTCCTGTTGATGCATGGTGAGATGATTGGGACGAAAAAATGGACTCGGATGAAAATTTTTTGGGGGTGCGAAATTTCGCGCGCGCGCTTTTTACTCGTGTTTTCAGCTAAGAAGGTCAAAAAACACAAAAAATTTTACGCTGTCAAAGATGCCAAATTTTCGACGCTTTCGTGCCTGTTGATGCATGGTGAGATGATTGGGACGAAAAAATGGACTCAGATGAAAATTTTTTGGGGGTGCGAAATTTTACGCGCGCGCTTTTTACTCGTGTCTTCAGCCAAGAAGGACAAAAAATGCGAAATTTTTGACGCTGCCAAAAGATGCCAAATTTTCGACGCTTTCATGCCTGTTGATGCATGGTGTGAAGATTGGGATGAAAAAATGGACTCGGATGAAAATTTTTCGGGGGTGCGAAATTTCGCGCGCGCGCTTTTTACTCGTGTTTTCAGCCAAGAAGGTCAAAAAACGTGAAATTTTTGACGTTGTCAAAAGATGCCAAATTTTTTACGCTTTCGTGCCTGTTGATGCATGGTGAGATGATTGGGACGAAAAAATGGACTCGGATGAAAATTTTTCGGGGGTGCGAAATTTCGCGCGCGCGCTTTTTACTCGTGTTTTCAGCCAAGAAGGTCAAAAAATGCGAAATTTTTGACGCTGTCAAAAGATGCCAAATTTTCGACGCTTTCGTGCCTGTTGATGCATGGTGAGATGATTGGGACGAAAAAATAGACTCGGATGAAAATTTTCCAGGGGTGCGAAATTTCGCGCGCGCGCCTTTTACTCGTGTTTTCAGCCAAGAAGGTCAAAACACGCAAAAATTTTTACGCTGTCAAAAGATGCCAAATTTTCGACGCTTTCGTGTCTGTTGATGCATGGTGAGATGATTGGGACGAAAAAATGGACTCCGATGAAAATTTTCCGGGGGTGCGAAATTTCGCGCGCGCGCTTTTTACTCGTGTTTTCAGCCAAGAAGGTCAAAAAAGGCAAAATTTTTTACGCTGTCAAAAGATGCCAAATTTTCGACGCTTTCGTGCCTGTTGATGCATGGTGAGATGATTGGGACGAAAGAATGGACTCGGTTGAAAATTTTCCGGGGGTGCGAAATTTCGCGCGCGCGCTTTTTACTCGTGTTTTCAGCCAAGAAGGACAAAAAATGCAAAATTTTTTACGCTGTCAAAAGATGCCAAATTTTCGACGCTTTCATGCCTGTTGATGCATGGTGAGAAGATTGGGACGAAAAAATGGACTCGGATGAAAATTTTTCGGGGGTGCGAAATTTCGCGCGCGCGCTTTTTACTCGTGTTTTCAGCCAAGAAGGTCAAAAAATGCGAAATTTTTGACGCTGTCAAAAGATGCCAAATTTTCGACGCTTTCGTGCCTGTTGATGCATGGTGAGATGATTGGGAATAAAAAATGGACTCGGATGACAATTTTCCGGGGGTGAGAACACCATTCACTCGTGTTTTCAGCCAAGAAGGTCAAAAAACACAAAAAATTTTACGCTGTCAAAAGATGCCAAATTTTCGATGCTTTCATGTCTGTTGATGCATGGTGAGATGATTGGGACGAAAAAATGGACTCGGATGAAAATTTTTCGGGGGTGCGAAATTTCGCGCGCGCGCTTTTTACTCGTGTTTTCATCCAAGAAGGTCAAAAAATGCGAAATTTTTGACGCTGTCAAAAGATGCCAAATTTTCGACGCTTTCGTGCCTGTTGATGCATGGTGAGATGATTGGGACGAAAAAATAGACTCGGTTGAAAATTTTTCGGGGGTGCGAAATTTCGCGCACGCGCCTTTTACTCGTGTTTTCAGCCAAGAAGGTCAAAACACGCAAAAAATTTTACGATGTCAAAAGATGCCAAATTTTTTACGCTTTCGTGTCTGTTGATGCATGGTGAGATGATTGGGACGAAAAAATGGACTCCGATGAAAATTTTTCGGGGGTGCGAAATTTCGCGCGCGCGCTTTTTACTCGTGTTTTCAGCCAAGAAGGTCAAAAAATGCAAAATTTTTTGCGCTGTCAAAAGATGCCAAATTTTCGACGCTTTCGTGCCTGTTGATGCATGGAGAGATGATTGGGACGAAAAAATGGACTCCGATGAAAATTTTCCGGGGGTGCGAAATTTCGCGCGCGCGCTTTTTACTCGTGTTTTCAGCCAAGAAGGTCAAAAAATGCGAAATTTTTGACGCTGTCAAAAGATGCCAAATTTTCGACGCTTTCGTGCCTGTTGATGCATGGTGAGATGATTGGGACGAAAAAATAGTCTCGGATGAAAATTTTCCGGGGGTGCGAATTTTCAGCCAAGAAGGTCAAAGAACGCAAAATTTTTGACGCTGTCAAAAGATGCCAAATTTTCGACGCTTTCGTGCCTGTTGATGCATGGTGAGATGATTGGGACGAAAAAATGGACTCGGATGAAAATTTTTCGGGGCTGCGAAATTTCGCGCGCGCGCTTTTTACTCGTGTTTTCAGCCAAGAAGGTCAAAAAATGCGAAATTTTTGACGCTGTCAAAAGATGCCAAATTTTTTACACTTTCGTGCCTGTTGATGCATGGTGAGATGATAGGGACGAAGAAATAGACTCGGATGAAAATTTTTCGGGGGTGCGAAATTTCGTGCGCGCGCCTTTTACTCGTGTTTTCAGCCAAGAAGGTCAAAAAATACAAAAATTTTATGCTGTCAAAAGATGCCAAATTTTCGACGCTTTCGTGCCTGTTGATGCATGGTGAGATGATTGGGACGAAAAAATGGACTCGGATGAAAATTTTCCGGGGGTGCGAAATTTCGCGCGCGCGCTTTTTACTCGTGTTTTCAGCGAAGAAGGTCAAAACACGCAAAAAATTTTACGCTGTCAAAAGATGCCAAATTTTCGACGCTTTCGTGCCTGTTGATGCATGGTGAGATGATTGGGACGAAAAAATGGACTCGGATGAAAGTTTTTCGGGGGTGCGAAATTTCGCGCGCGAGCTTTTTACTTGTGTTTTCATCCAAGAAGGTCAAAGAACGCAAAATTTTTGACGCTGTCAAAAGATGCCAAATTTTCGACGCTTTCGTGCCTGTTGATGCATGGTGAGATGATTGGGACGAAAAAATGGACTCGGATGAAAATTTTTCGGGGGTGCGAAATTTTGCGCGCGCGCTTTCTACTCGTGTTTTCAGCCAAGAAGGTCAAAAAATGCGAAATTTTTTGCGCTGTCAAAAGATGCCAAATTTTCAACGCTTTCATGCCTGTTGATGCATGGTGAGTTGATTGGGACGAAAAAAAGGACTCAGGCGCAAATTTTCTGGGGGTGCGAAATTTCGCGCGCGCGCTATTCACTCGTGTTTTCAGGCAAGAAGGTAAAAAAATGCGAAATTTTTTACGCTGTCAAAAGATGTAAAATTTTCGACGGTATCGTGCCTGTTGAAGCATGGTGAGATGATTGGGACGAAAAAAAGGACTCAGACGCAAATTTTCCGGGGGTGCGAAATTTCGCGCGCGCGCCTTTTACTCGTGTTTTCAGCCAAGAAGGTCAAAAAATGCAAAATTTTTGACGCTATCAAAAGATGCCAAATTTTCGACGCTTTCGTGCCTGTTGATGCATGGTGAGATGATTGGGACGAAAAAATGGACTCGGATGAAAATTTTTCGGGGGTGCGAAATTTCGCGAGCGCTGTTTTTACTCGTGTTTTCAGCCAAGAAGGTCAAAAAATGTAAAAATTTTTATGCTGTCAAAAGATGCCAAATTTTCGACGCTTTCGTGCCTGTTGATGCACGGTGAGATGATTGGGACGAAAAAAATGGACTCGGATGAAAATTTTCTGGGGGTGCGAAATTTCGCGCGCGCGCTTTTTACTCGTGTTTTCAGCCAAGAAGGTCAAAAAATGCGAAATTTTTGACGCTGTCAAAAGATGCCAAATTTTCGACGCTTCGTTCCTGTTGATGCATGGTGAGATGATTGGGACGAAAAAATGGACTCGGATGAAAATTTTTTGGGGGTGCGAAATTTCGCGCGCGCGCTTTTTACTCGTGTTTTCAGCTAAGAAGGTCAAAAAACACAAAAAATTTTACGCTGTCAAAGATGCCAAATTTTCGACGCTTTCGTGCCTGTTGATGCATGGTGAGATGATTGGGACGAAAAAATGGACTCAGATGAAAATTTTTTGGGGGTGCGAAATTTTACGCGCGCGCTTTTTACTCGTGTCTTCAGCCAAGAAGGACAAAAAATGCGAAATTTTTGACGCTGCCAAAAGATGCCAAATTTTCGACGCTTTCATGCCTGTTGATGCATGGTGTGAAGATTGGGATGAAAAAATGGACTCGGATGAAAATTTTTCGGGGGTGCGAAATTTCGCGCGCGCGCTTTTTACTCGTGTTTTCAGCCAAGAAGGTCAAAAAACGTGAAATTTTTGACGTTGTCAAAAGATGCCAAATTTTTTACGCTTTCGTGCCTGTTGATGCATGGTGAGATGATTGGGACGAAAAAATGGACTCGGATGAAAATTTTTCGGGGGTGCGAAATTTCGCGCGCGCGCTTTTTACTCGTGTTTTCAGCCAAGAAGGTCAAAAAATGCGAAATTTTTGACGCTGTCAAAAGATGCCAAATTTTCGACGCTTTCGTGCCTGTTGATGCATGGTGAGATGATTGGGACGAAAAAATAGACTCGGATGAAAATTTTCCAGGGGTGCGAAATTTCGCGCGCGCGCCTTTTACTCGTGTTTTCAGCCAAGAAGGTCAAAACACGCAAAAATTTTTACGCTGTCAAAAGATGCCAAATTTTCGACGCTTTCGTGTCTGTTGATGCATGGTGAGATGATTGGGACGAAAAAATGGACTCCGATGAAAATTTTCCGGGGGTGCGAAATTTCGCGCGCGCGCTTTTTACTCGTGTTTTCAGCCAAGAAGGTCAAAAAAGGCAAAATTTTTTACGCTGTCAAAAGATGCCAAATTTTCGACGCTTTCGTGCCTGTTGATGCATGGTGAGATGATTGGGACGAAAGAATGGACTCGGTTGAAAATTTTCCGGGGGTGCGAAATTTCGCGCGCGCGCTTTTTACTCGTGTTTTCAGCCAAGAAGGACAAAAAATGCAAAATTTTTTACGCTGTCAAAAGATGCCAAATTTTCGACGCTTTCATGCCTGTTGATGCATGGTGAGAAGATTGGGACGAAAAAATGGACTCGGATGAAAATTTTTCGGGGGTGCGAAATTTCGCGCGCGCGCTTTTTACTCGTGTTTTCAGCCAAGAAGGTCAAAAAATGCGAAATTTTTGACGCTGTCAAAAGATGCCAAATTTTCGACGCTTTCGTGCCTGTTGATGCATGGTGAGATGATTGGGAATAAAAAATGGACTCGGATGACAATTTTCCGGGGGTGAGAACACCATTCACTCGTGTTTTCAGCCAAGAAGGTCAAAAAACACAAAAAATTTTACGCTGTCAAAAGATGCCAAATTTTCGATGCTTTCATGTCTGTTGATGCATGGTGAGATGATTGGGACGAAAAAATGGACTCGGATGAAAATTTTTCGGGGGTGCGAAATTTCGCGCGCGCGCTTTTTACTCGTGTTTTCATCCAAGAAGGTCAAAAAATGCGAAATTTTTGACGCTGTCAAAAGATGCCAAATTTTCGACGCTTTCGTGCCTGTTGATGCATGGTGAGATGATTGGGACGAAAAAATAGACTCGGTTGAAAATTTTTCGGGGGTGCGAAATTTCGCGCACGCGCCTTTTACTCGTGTTTTCAGCCAAGAAGGTCAAAACACGCAAAAAATTTTACGATGTCAAAAGATGCCAAATTTTTTACGCTTTCGTGTCTGTTGATGCATGGTGAGATGATTGGGACGAAAAAATGGACTCCGATGAAAATTTTTCGGGGGTGCGAAATTTCGCGCGCGCGCTTTTTACTCGTGTTTTCAGCCAAGAAGGTCAAAAAATGCAAAATTTTTTGCGCTGTCAAAAGATGCCAAATTTTCGACGCTTTCGTGCCTGTTGATGCATGGAGAGATGATTGGGACGAAAAAATGGACTCCGATGAAAATTTTCCGGGGGTGCGAAATTTCGCGCGCGCGCTTTTTACTCGTGTTTTCAGCCAAGAAGGTCAAAAAATGCGAAATTTTTGACGCTGTCAAAAGATGCCAAATTTTCGACGCTTTCGTGCCTGTTGATGCATGGTGAGATGATTGGGACGAAAAAATAGTCTCGGATGAAAATTTTCCGGGGGTGCGAATTTTCAGCCAAGAAGGTCAAAGAACGCAAAATTTTTGACGCTGTCAAAAGATGCCAAATTTTCGACGCTTTCGTGCCTGTTGATGCATGGTGAGATGATTGGGACGAAAAAATGGACTCGGATGAAAATTTTTCGGGGCTGCGAAATTTCGCGCGCGCGCTTTTTACTCGTGTTTTCAGCCAAGAAGGTCAAAAAATGCGAAATTTTTGACGCTGTCAAAAGATGCCAAATTTTTTACACTTTCGTGCCTGTTGATGCATGGTGAGATGATAGGGACGAAGAAATAGACTCGGATGAAAATTTTTCGGGGGTGCGAAATTTCGTGCGCGCGCCTTTTACTCGTGTTTTCAGCCAAGAAGGTCAAAAAATACAAAAATTTTATGCTGTCAAAAGATGCCAAATTTTCGACGCTTTCGTGCCTGTTGATGCATGGTGAGATGATTGGGACGAAAAAATGGACTCGGATGAAAATTTTCCGGGGGTGCGAAATTTCGCGCGCGCGCTTTTTACTCGTGTTTTCAGCGAAGAAGGTCAAAACACGCAAAAAATTTTACGCTGTCAAAAGATGCCAAATTTTCGACGCTTTCGTGCCTGTTGATGCATGGTGAGATGATTGGGACGAAAAAATGGACTCGGATGAAAGTTTTTCGGGGGTGCGAAATTTCGCGCGCGAGCTTTTTACTTGTGTTTTCATCCAAGAAGGTCAAAGAACGCAAAATTTTTGACGCTGTCAAAAGATGCCAAATTTTCGACGCTTTCGTGCCTGTTGATGCATGGTGAGATGATTGGGACGAAAAAATGGACTCGGATGAAAATTTTTCGGGGGTGCGAAATTTTGCGCGCGCGCTTTCTACTCGTGTTTTCAGCCAAGAAGGTCAAAAAATGCGAAATTTTTGACGCTGTCAAAAGATGCCAAATTTTCGATGCTTTCGTGCCTGTTGATGCATGGTGAGATGATTGGGAGTAAAAAATGGACTCGGATGACAATTTTCCGGGGGTGAGAACACCATTCACTCGTGTTTTCAGCCAAGAAGGTCAAAAAACACAAAAAATTTTACGCTGTCAAAAGATGCCAAATTTTCGATGCTTTCGTGCCTGTTGATGCATGGTGAGATGATTGGGACGAAAAAATGGACTCAGATGAAAATTTTTCGGCGGTGCGAAATTTCGCGCGCGCGCTTTTTACTCGTGTTTTCAGCCAAGAAGGTCAAAAAATGCGAAATTTTTGACGCTGTCAAAAGATGCCAAATTTTCGACGCTTTCGTGCCTGTTGATGCATGGTGAGATGATTGGGACGAAAAAATAGACTCGGATGAAAATTTTCCGGGGGTGCGAAATTTCGCGCGCGCGCCTTTTACTCGTGTTTTCAGCCAAGAAGGTCAAAACACGCAAAAATTTTTACGCTGTCAAAAGATGCCAAATTTTCGACGCTTTCGTGTCTGTTGATGCATGGTGAGATGATTGGGACGAAAAAATGGACTCCGATGAAAATTTTCCGGGGGTGCGAAATTTCGCGCGCGCGCTTTTTACTCGTGTTTTCAGCCAAGAAGGTCAAAAAACGCAAAATTTTTTACGCTGTCAAAAGATGCCAAATTTTCGACGCTTTCGTGCCTGTTGATGCATGGTGAGATGATTGGGATGAAAAAATGGACTCGGATGAAAATTTTTTGGGGGTGCGAAATTTCGCGCGCGCGCTTTTTACTCGTGTTTTCAGCCAAGAAGGTCAAAAAATGCGAAATTTTTGACGCTGTCAAAAGATGCCAAATTTTCGACGCTTTCATGCCTGTTGATGCATGGTGAGATGATTGGGACGAAAAAAATGGACTCGGATGAAAATTTTCCGGGGGTGCGAAATTTCGCGCGCGCGCTTTTTACTCATGTTTTCAGCCAAGAAGGTCAAAAAATGCGAAATTTTTGACGCTGTCAAAAGACGCCAAATTTTCGATGCTTTCGTGCCTGTTGATGCATGGTGAGATGATTTGGACGAAAAAATAGACTTGGATGAAAATTTTTCGGGGGTGCGAAATTTCGCTGCGCGCGCCTTTTACTCGTGTTTTCAGCCAAGAAGGTCAAAAAATGCAAAATTTTTTACGCTATCAAAAGATGCCAAATTTTCAACGCTTTCGTGCCTATTGATGCATGGTGAGATGATTGGGAAGAAAAAATGGACTCGGATGAAAATTTTTCGGGGGTGCGAAATTTCGCGCGCGCGCTTTTTACTCGTGTTTCCAGCCAAGAAGGTCAAAACACGCAAAAAATTTTACGCTGTCAAAAGATGCCAAATTTTCGACGCTTTCGTGCCTGTTGATGCATGGTGAGATGATTGGGACGAAAAAATGGACTCGGATGAAAATTTTTCGGGGGTGCGAAATTTCGCGCGCGAGCTTTTTACTTGTGTTTTCAGCCAAGAAGGTCAAAGAACGCAAAATTTTTGACGCTGTCAAAAGATGCCAAATTTTCGACGCTTTCGTGCCTGTTGATGCATGGTGAGATGATTGGGACGAAAAAATGGACTCGGATGAAAATTTTTCGGGGGTGCGAAATTTTGCGCGCGCTCTTTTTACTCGTGTTTTCAGCCAAGAAGGTCAAAAAATGCGAAATTTTTGACGCTGTCAAAAGATGCCAAATTTTCGATGCTTTCGTGCCTGTTGATGCATGGTGAGATGATTGGGAATAAAAAATGGACTCGGATGACAATTTTCCGGGTGAGAACACCATTCACTCGTGTTTTTAGCCAAGAAGGTCAAAAAACACAAAATTTTTTACGCTGTCAAAAGATGCCAAATTTTTGATGCTTTCGTGCCTGTTGATGCATGGTGAGATGATTGGGACGAAAAAATGGACTCGGATGAAAATTTTTCGGCGGTGCGAAATTTCGCGCGCGCGCTTTTTACTCGTGTTTTCAGCCAAGAAGGTCAAAAAATGCGAAATTTTTGACGCTGTCAAAAGATGCCAAATTTTCGACACTTTCGTGCCTGTTGATGCATGTTGAGATGATTGGGACGAAAAAATAGACTCGGATGAAAATTTTCCGGGGGTGCGAAATTTCGCGCGCGCGCCTTTTACTCGTGTTTTCAGCCAAGAAGGTCAAAACACGCAAAAATTTTTACGCTGTCAAAAGATGCCAAATTTTCGACGCTTTCGTGTCTGTTGATGCATGGTGAGATGATTGGGACGAAAAAATGGACTCCGATGAAAATTTTCCGAGGGTGCGAAATTTCGCGCGCGCGCTTTTTACTCGTGTTTTCAGCCAAGAAGGTCAAAAAAGGCAAAATTTTTTATGCTGTCAAAAGATGCCAAATTTTCGACGCTTTCTTGCCTGTTGATGCATGGTGAGATGATTGGGACGAAAAAATGGACTCGGATGAAAATTTTTCGGGGGTGCGAAATTTCGCGCGCGCGCTTTTTACTCGTGTTTTCAGCCAAGAAGGTCAAAAAACGCGAAATTTTTGACGCTGTCAAAAGATGCCAAATTTTCGACGCTTTCGTGCCTGTTGATGCATGGTGAGATGATTGGGACGAAAAAATAGACTCGGATGAAAATTTTTCGGGGGTTCGAAATTTCGCAGCGCGCGCCTTTTACTCGTATTTTCAGCCAAGAAGGTCAAAACACGAAAAAATTTTTACGCTGTCAAAAGATGCCAAATTTTCGACGCTTTCGTGCCAGTTGATGCATGGTGAGATGATTGGGACGAAAAAATGGACTCGGATGAAAATTTTCCGGGGGTGCGAAATTTCGCGCGCAAGCTTTTTACTCGTGTTTTCAGCCAAGAAGGTCAAAGAACGCAAAATTTTTTACGCTGTCAAAAGATGCCAAATTTTCGACGCTTTCGTGCCTGTTGATGCATGGTGAGATGATTGGGACGAAAAAATGGACTCGGATGAAAATTTTTCGGGGGTGCGAAATTTCGCGCGCGCGCTTTTTACTCGTGTTTTCAGCCAAGAAGGTCAAAACACGCAAAAATTTTTACGCTGTCAAAAGATGCCAAATTTTCGACGCTTTCGTGTCTGTTGATGCATGGTGAGATGATTGGGACGAAAAAATGGACTCGGATGAAAATTTTCCGGGGGTGCGAAATTTCGCGCGCGCGCCTTTTACTCGTGTTTTCAGCCAAGAAGGTCAAAACACACAAAAATTTTACACTGTCAAAAGATGCCAAATTTTCGACGCTTTCGTGCCTGTTGATGCATGGTGAGATGATTGGGACGAAAAAATGGACTCGGATGAAAATTTTCCGGGGGTGCGAAATTTCGCGCGCGCGCTTTTTACTCGTGTTTTCAGCCAAGAAGGTCAAAGAACGCAAAATTTTTGACGCTGTCAAAAGATGCCAAATTTTCGACGCTTTCGTGCCTGTTGATGCATGGTGAGATGATTGGGACGAAAAAATGGACTCGGATGAAAATTTTTTGGGGGTGCGAAATTTCGCTGCGCGCGCTTTTTACTCGTGTTTTCAGCCAAGAAGGTCAAAAAATGCGAAATTTTTGACGCTGTCAAAAGATGCCAAATTTTCGATGCTTTCGTGCCTGTTGATGCATGGTGAGATGATTGGGACGAAAAAATAGACTCGGATGAAAATTTTCCGGTGGTGCGAAATTTCGCGCGCGCGCCTTTTACTCGTATTTTCAGCCAAGAAGGTCAAAACACGAAAAAAATTTTACGCTGTCAAACGATGCCAAATTTTCGACGCTTTCGTGCCAGTTGATGCATGGTGAGATGATTGGAACGAAAAAATGGACTCGGATGAAAATTTTCCGGGGGTGCGAAATTTCGCGCGCGAGCCTTTTACTCGTGTTTTCAGCCAAGAAGGTCAAAGAACGCAAAATTTTTGACGCTGTCAAAAGATGCCAAATTTTCGACGCTTTCGTGCCTGTTGATGCATGGTGAGATGATTGGGACGAAAAAATGGACTCGGATGAAAATTTTTCGGGGGTGCGAAATTTCGCGCGCGCGCTTTTTACTCGTGTTTTCAGCCAAGAAGGTAAAAAAATGTGAAATTTTTGACGCTGTCAAAAGATGCCAAATTTTCGACGCTTTCGTGCCTGTTGATGCATGGTGAGATGATAGGGACGAAAAAATAGACTCGGATGAAAATTTTCCGGGGGTGCGAAATTTCGTGCACGCGCCTTTTACTCGTGTTTTCAGCCAAGAAGGTCAAAAAACACAAAAAATTTACGCTATCAAAAGATGCCAAATTTTCGACGCTTTCGTGCCTGTTGATGCATGGTGAGATGATTGGGACGAAAAAATGGACTCGGATGAAAATTTTCCGGGGGTGCGAAATTTCGCGCGCGCGCTTTTTACTCGTGTTTTCAGCCAAGAAGGTCAAAAAACGCAAAATTTTTGACGCTGTCAAAAGATGCCAAATTTTCGACGCTTTCGTGCCTGTTGATGCATGGTGAGATGATTGGGACGAAAAAATAGACTCGGATGAAAATTTTCTGGGGGTGCGAAATTTCGCGCGCGCGCCTTTTACTCGTGTTTTCAGCCAAGAAGGTCAAAACACGCAAAAATTTTTACGCTGTCAAAAGATGCCAAATTTTCGACGCTTTCGTGTCTGTTGATGCATGGTGAGATGATTGGGACGAAAAAATGGACTCGGATGAAAATTTTCCGGGGGTGCGAAATTTCGCGCGCGCGCTTTTTACTCGTGTTTTCAGCCAAGAAGGTCAAAGAACGCAAAATTTTTGACGCTGTCAAAAGATGCCAAATTTTTGACGCTTTCGTGCCTGTTGATGCATGGTGAGATGATTGGGACGAAAAAATGGACTCGGATGAAAATTTTTCGGGGGTGCGAAATTTCGCGCGCGCGCTTTTTACTCGTGTTTTCAGCCAAGAAGGTCAAAAAATGCGAAATTTTTGACGCTGTCAAAAGATGCCAAATTTTCGACGCTTTCGTGCCTGTTGATACATGGTGAGATGATTGGGACGAAAAAATAGACTCGGATGAAAATTTTCCGGGGGTGCGAAATTTCGCTCGCGCGCCTTTTACTCGTATTTTCAGCGAAGAAGGTCAAAACACGAAAAAAATTTTACGCTGTCAAAAGATGCCAAATTTTCGACGCTTTCGTGCCAGTTGATGCATGGTGAGATGATTGGGACGAAAAAATGGACTCGGATGAAAATTTTCCGGGGGTGCGAAATTTCGCGCGCGAGCTTTTTACTCGTGTTTTCAGCCAAGAAGGTCAAAGAACGCAAAATTTTTGACGCTGTCAAAAGATGCCAAATTTTCGACGCTTTCGTGCCTGTTGATGCATGGTGAGATGATTGGGACGAAAAAATGGACTCGGATGAAAATTTTTCGGGGGTGCGAAATTTCGCGCGCGCGCTTTTTACTCGTGTTTTCAGCCAAGAAGGTAAAAAAATGTGAAATTTTTGACGCTGTCAAAAGATGCCAAATTTTCGACGCTTTCGTGCCTGTTGATGCATGGTGAGATGATAGGGACGAAAAAATAGACTCGGATGAAAATTTTCCGGGGGTGCGAAATTTCGTGCACGCGCCTTTTACTCGTGTTTTCAGCCAAGAAGGTCAAAAAACACAAAAAATTTACGCTGTCAAAAGATGCCAAATTTTCGACGCTTTCGTGCCTGTTGATGCATGGTGAGATGATTGGGACGAAAAAATGGACTCGGATGAAAATTTTCCGGGGGTGCGAAATTTCGCGCGCGCGCTTTTTACTCGTGTTTTCAGCCAAGAAGGTCAAAAAACGCAAAATTTTTGACGCTGTCAAAAGATGCCAAATTTTCGACGCTTTCGTGCCTGTTGATGCATGGTGAGATGATTGGGACGAAAAAATAGACTCGGATGAAAATTTTCCGGGGGTGCGAAATTTCGCGCGCGCGCCTTTTACTCGTGTTTTCAGCCAAGAAGGTCAAAACACGCAAAAATTTTTACGCTGTCAAAAGATGCCAAATTTTCGACGCTTTCGTGTCTGTTGATGCATGGTGAGATGATTGGGACGAAAAAATGGACTCGGATGAAAATTTTCCGGGGGTGCGAAATTTCGCGCGCGCGCTTTTTACTCGTGTTTTCAGCCAAGAAGGTCAAAGAACGCAAAATTTTTGACGCTGTCAAAAGATGCCAAATTTTCGACGCTTTCGTGCCTGTTGATGCATGGTGAGATGATTTGGATGAAAAAATGGACTCGGATGAAAATTTTTCGGGGGTGCGAAATTTCGCGCGCGCGCTTTTTACTCGTGTTTTCAGCCAAGAAGGTCAAAAAATGCGAAATTTTTGACGCTTACAAAAGATGCCAAATTTTCGACGCTTTCGTGCCTGTTGATGCATGGTGAGATGATTGGGACGAAAAAATAGACTCGGATGAAAATTTTCCGGGGGTGCGAAATTTCGCGCGCGCGCCTTTTACTCGTATTTTCAGCGAAGAAGGTCAAAACACGAAAAAAATTTTACGCTGTCAAAAGATGCCAAATTTTCGACGCTTTCGTGCCAGTTGATGCATGGTGAGATGATTGGGACGAAAAAATGGACTCGGATGAAAATTTTCCGGGGGTGCGAAATTTCGCGCGCGAGCTTTTTACTCGTGTTTTCAGCCAAGAAGGTCAAAGAACGCAAAATTTTTGACGCTGTCAAAAGATGCCAAATTTTTGACGCTTTCGTGCCTGTTGATGCATGGTGAGATGATTGGGACGAAAAAATGGACTCGGATGAAAATTTTTCGGGGGTGCGAAATTTCGCGCGCGCGCTTTTTACTCGTGTTTTCAGCCAAGAAGGTAAAAAAATGTGAAATTTTTGACGCTGTCAAAAGATGCCAAATTTTCGACGCTTTCGTGCCTGTTGATGCATGGTGAGATGATAGGGACGAAAAAATAGACTCGGATGAAAATTTTCCGGGGGTGCGAAATTTCGTGCACGCGCCTTTTACTCGTGTTTTCAGCCAAGAAGGTCAAAAAACACAAAAAATTTACGCTGTCAAAAGATGCCAAATTTTCGACGCTTTCGTGCCTGTTTATGCATGGTGAGATGATTGGGACGAAAAAATGGACTCGGATGAAAATTTTCCGGGGGTGCGAAATTTCGCGCGCGCGCTTTTTACTCGTGTTTTCAGCCAAGAAGGTCAAAAAACGCAAAATTTTTGACGCTGTCAAAAGATGCCAAATTTTCGACGCTTTCGTGCCTGTTGATGCATGGTGAGATGATTGGGACGAAAAAATAGACTCGGATGAAAATTTTCCGGGGGTGCGAAATTTCGCGCGCGCGCCTTTTACTCGTGTTTTCAGCCAAGAAGGTCAAAACACGCAAAAATTTTTACGCTGTCAAAAGATGCCAAATTTTCGACGCTTTCGTGTCTGTTGATGCATGGTGAGATGATTGGGACGAAAAAATGGACTCGGATGAAAATTTTCCGGGGGTGCGAAATTTCGCGCGCGCGCTTTTTACTCGTGTTTTCAGCCAAGAAGGTCAAAGAACGCAAAATTTTTGACGCTGTCAAAAGATGCCAAATTTTTGACGCTTTCGTGCCTGTTGATGCATGGTGAGATGATTGGGACGAAAAAATGGACTCGGATGAAAATTTTTCGGGGGTGCGAAATTTCGCGCGCGCGCTTTTTACTCGTGTTTTCAGCCAAGAAGGTCAAAAAATGCGAAATTTTTGACGCTGTCAAAAGATGCCAAATTTTCGACGCTTTCGTGCCTGTTGATGCATGGTGAGATGATTGGGACGAAAAAATAGACTCGGATGAAAATTTTCCGGGGGTGCGAAATTTCGCGCGCGCGCCTTTTACTCGTATTTTCAGCCAAGAAGGTCAAAACACGAAAAAAATTTTACGCTGTCAAAAGATGCCAAATTTTCGACGCTTTCGTGCCAGTTGATGCATGGTGAGATGATTGGGACGAAAAAATGGACTCGGATGAAAATTTTCCGGGGGTGCGAAATTTCGCGCGCGAGCTTTTTACTCGTGTTTTCAGCCAAGAAGGTCAAAGAACGCAAAATTTTTGACGCTGTCAAAAGATGCCAAATTTTCGACGCTTTCGTGCCTGTTGATGCATGGTGAGATGATTGGGACGAAAAAATGGACTCGGATGAAAATTTTTCGGGGGTGCGAAATTTCGCGCGCGCGCGCTTTTTACTCGTGTTTTCAGCCAAGAAGGTAAAAAAATGTGAAATTTTTGACGCTGTCAAAAGATGCCAAATTTTCGACGCTTTCGTGCCTGTTGATGCATGGTGAGATGATAGGGACGAAAAAATAGACTCGGATGAAAATTTTCCGGGGGTGCGAAATTTCGTGCACGCGCCTTTTACTCGTGTTTTCAGCCAAGAAGGTCAAAAAACACAAAAAATTTACGCTGTCAAAAGATGCCAAATTTTCGACGCTTTCGTGCCTGTTTATGCATGGTGAGATGATTGGGACGAAAAAATGGACTCGGATGAAAATTTTCCGGGGGTGCGAAATTTCGCGCGCGCGCTTTTTACTCGTGTTTTCAGCCAAGAAGGTCAAAAAACGCAAAATTTTTGACGCTGTCAAAAGATGCCAAATTTTCGACGCTTTCGTGCCTGTTGATGCATGGTGAGATGATTGGGACGAAAAAATAGACTCGGATGAAAATTTTCCGGGGGTGCGAAATTTCGCGCGCGCGCCTTTTACTCGTGTTTTCAGCCAAGAAGGTCAAAACACGCAAAAATTTTTACGCTGTCAAAAGATGCCAAATTTTCGACGCTTTCGTGTCTGTTGATGCATGGTGAGATGATTGGGACGAAAAAATGGACTCGGATGAAAATTTTCCGGGGGTGCGAAATTTCGCGCGCGCGCTTTTTACTCGTGTTTTCAGCCAAGAAGGTCAAAGAACGCAAAATTTTTGACGCTGTCAAAAGATGCCAAATTTTTGACGCTTTCGTGCCTGTTGATGCATGGTGAGATGATTGGGACGAAAAAATGGACTCGGATGAAAATTTTTCGGGGGTGCGAAATTTCGCGCGCGCGCTTTTTACTCGTGTTTTCAGCCAAGAAGGTCAAAAAATGCGAAATTTTTGACGCTGTCAAAAGATGCCAAATTTTCGACGCTTTCGTGCCTGTTGATGCATGGTGAGATGATTGGGACGAAAAAATAGACTCGGATGAAAATTTTCCGGGGGTGCGAAATTTCGCGCGCGCGCCTTTTACTCGTATTTTCAGCCAAGAAGGTCAAAACACGAAAAAAATTTTACGCTGTCAAAAGATGCCAAATTTTCGACGCTTTCGTGCCAGTTGATGCATGGTGAGATGATTGGGACGAAAAAATGGACTCGGATGAAAATTTTCCGGGGGTGCGAAATTTCGCGCGCGAGCTTTTTACTCGTGTTTTCAGCCAAGAAGGTCAAAGAACGCAAAATTTTTGACGCTGTCAAAAGATGCCAAATTTTCGACGCTTTCGTGCCTGTTGATGCATGGTGAGATGATTGGGACGAAAAAATGGACTCGGATGAAAATTTTTCGGGGGTGCGAAATTTCGCGCGCGCGCTTTTTACTCGTGTTTTCAGCCAAGAAGGTAAAAAAATGTGAAATTTTTGACGCTGTCAAAAGATGCCAAATTTTCGACGCTTTCGTGCCTGTTGATGCATGGTGAGATGATAGGGACGAAAAAATAGACTCGGATGAAAATTTTCCGGGGGTGCGAAATTTCGTGCACGCGCCTTTTACTCGTGTTTTCAGCCAAGAAGGTCAAAAAACACAAAAAATTTACGCTGTCAAAAGATGCCAAATTTTCGACGCTTTCGTGCCTGTTGATGCATGGTGAGATGATTGGGACGAAAAAATGGACTCGGATGAAAATTTTCCGGGGGTGCGAAATTTCGCGCGCGCGCTTTTTACTCGTGTTTTCAGCCAAGAAGGTCAAAAAACGCAAAATTTTTGACGCTGTCAAAAGATGCCAAATTTTCGACGCTTTCGTGCCTGTTGATGCATGGTGAGATGATTGGGACGAAAAAATAGACTCGGATGAAAATTTTCCGGGGGTGCGAAATTTCGCGCGCGCGCCTTTTACTCGTGTTTTCAGCCAAGAAGGTCAAAACACGCAAAAATTTTTACGCTGTCAAAAGATGCCAAATTTTCGACGCTTTCGTGTCTGTTGATGCATGGTGAGATGATTGGGACGAAAAAATGGACTCGGATGAAAATTTTCCGGGGGTGCGAAATTTCGCGCGCGCGCTTTTTACTCGTGTTTTCAGCCAAGAAGGTCAAAGAACGCAAAATTTTTGACGCTGTCAAAAGATGCCAAATTTTCGACGCTTTCGTGCCTGTTGATGCATGGTGAGATGATTTGGATGAAAAAATGGACTCGGATGAAAATTTTTCGGGGGTGCGAAATTTCGCGCGCGCGCTTTTTACTCGTGTTTTCAGCCAAGAAGGTCAAAAAATGCGAAATTTTTGACGCTTACAAAAGATGCCAAATTTTCGACGCTTTCGTGCCTGTTGATGCATGGTGAGATGATTGGGACGAAAAAATAGACTCGGATGAAAATTTTCCGGGGGTGCGAAATTTCGCGCGCGCGCCTTTTACTCGTATTTTCAGCGAAGAAGGTCAAAACACGAAAAAAATTTTACGCTGTCAAAAGATGCCAAATTTTCGACGCTTTCGTGCCAGTTGATGCATGGTGAGATGATTGGGACGAAAAAATGGACTCGGATGAAAATTTTCCGGGGGTGCGAAATTTCGCGCGCGAGCTTTTTACTCGTGTTTTCAGCCAAGAAGGTCAAAGAACGCAAAATTTTTGACGCTGTCAAAAGATGCCAAATTTTTGACGCTTTCGTGCCTGTTGATGCATGGTGAGATGATTGGGACGAAAAAATGGACTCGGATGAAAATTTTTCGGGGGTGCGAAATTTCGCGCGCGCGCTTTTTACTCGTGTTTTCAGCCAAGAAGGTAAAAAAATGTGAAATTTTTGACGCTGTCAAAAGATGCCAAATTTTCGACGCTTTCGTGCCTGTTGATGCATGGTGAGATGATAGGGACGAAAAAATAGACTCGGATGAAAATTTTCCGGGGGTGCGAAATTTCGTGCACGCGCCTTTTACTCGTGTTTTCAGCCAAGAAGGTCAAAAAACACAAAAAATTTACGCTGTCAAAAGATGCCAAATTTTCGACGCTTTCGTGCCTGTTTATGCATGGTGAGATGATTGGGACGAAAAAATGGACTCGGATGAAAATTTTCCGGGGGTGCGAAATTTCGCGCGCGCGCTTTTTACTCGTGTTTTCAGCCAAGAAGGTCAAAAAACGCAAAATTTTTGACGCTGTCAAAAGATGCCAAATTTTCGACGCTTTCGTGCCTGTTGATGCATGGTGAGATGATTGGGACGAAAAAATAGACTCGGATGAAAATTTTCCGGGGGTGCGAAATTTCGCGCGCGCGCCTTTTACTCGTGTTTTCAGCCAAGAAGGTCAAAACACGCAAAAATTTTTACGCTGTCAAAAGATGCCAAATTTTCGACGCTTTCGTGTCTGTTGATGCATGGTGAGATGATTGGGACGAAAAAATGGACTCGGATGAAAATTTTCCGGGGGTGCGAAATTTCGCGCGCGCGCTTTTTACTCGTGTTTTCAGCCAAGAAGGTCAAAGAACGCAAAATTTTTGACGCTGTCAAAAGATGCCAAATTTTTGACGCTTTCGTGCCTGTTGATGCATGGTGAGATGATTGGGACGAAAAAATGGACTCGGATGAAAATTTTTCGGGGGTGCGAAATTTCGCGCGCGCGCTTTTTACTCGTGTTTTCAGCCAAGAAGGTCAAAAAATGCGAAATTTTTGACGCTGTCAAAAGATGCCAAATTTTCGACGCTTTCGTGCCTGTTGATGCATGGTGAGATGATTGGGACGAAAAAATAGACTCGGATGAAAATTTTCCGGGGGTGCGAAATTTCGCGCGCGCGCCTTTTACTCGTATTTTCAGCCAAGAAGGTCAAAACACGAAAAAAATTTTACGCTGTCAAAAGATGCCAAATTTTCGACGCTTTCGTGCCAGTTGATGCATGGTGAGATGATTGGGACGAAAAAATGGACTCGGATGAAAATTTTCCGGGGGTGCGAAATTTCGCGCGCGAGCTTTTTACTCGTGTTTTCAGCCAAGAAGGTCAAAGAACGCAAAATTTTTGACGCTGTCAAAAGATGCCAAATTTTCGACGCTTTCGTGCCTGTTGATGCATGGTGAGATGATTGGGACGAAAAAATGGACTCGGATGAAAATTTTTCGGGGGTGCGAAATTTCGCGCGCGCGCTTTTTACTCGTGTTTTCAGCCAAGAAGGTAAAAAAATGTGAAATTTTTGACGCTGTCAAAAGATGCCAAATTTTCGACGCTTTCGTGCCTGTTGATGCATGGTGAGATGATAGGGACGAAAAAATAGACTCGGATGAAAATTTTCCGGGGGTGCGAAATTTCGTGCACGCGCCTTTTACTCGTGTTTTCAGCCAAGAAGGTCAAAAAACACAAAAAATTTACGCTGTCAAAAGATGCCAAATTTTCGACGCTTTCGTGCCTGTTGATGCATGGTGAGATGATTGGGACGAAAAAATGGACTCGGATGAAAATTTTCCGGGGGTGCGAAATTTCGCGCGCGCGCTTTTTACTCGTGTTTTCAGCCAAGAAGGTCAAAAAACGCAAAATTTTTGACGCTGTCAAAAGATGCCAAATTTTCGACGCTTTCGTGCCTGTTGATGCATGGTGAGATGATTGGGACGAAAAAATAGACTCGGATGAAAATTTTCCGGGGGTGCGAAATTTCGCGCGCGCGCCTTTTACTCGTGTTTTCAGCCAAGAAGGTCAAAACACGCAAAAATTTTTACGCTGTCAAAAGATGCCAAATTTTCGACGCTTTCGTGTCTGTTGATGCATGGTGAGATGATTGGGACGAAAAAATGGACTCGGATGAAAATTTTCCGGGGGTGCGAAATTTCGCGCGCGCGCTTTTTACTCGTGTTTTCAGCCAAGAAGGTCAAAGAACGCAAAATTTTTGACGCTGTCAAAAGATGCCAAATTTTCGACGCTTTCGTGCCTGTTGATGCATGGTGAGATGATTGGGACGAAAAAATGGACTCGGATGAAAATTTTTCGGGGGTGCGAAATTTCGCGCGCGCGCTTTTTACTCGTGTTTTCAGCCAAGAAGGTCAAAAAATGCGAAATTTTTGACGCTGTCAAAAGATGCCAAATTTTCGACGCTTTCGTGCCTGTTGATGCATGGTGAGATGATTGGGACGAAAAAATAGACTCGGATGAAAATTTTCCGGGGGTGCGAAATTTCGCGCGCGCGCCTTTTACTCGTATTTTCAGCCAAGAAGGTCAAAACACGAAAAAAATTTTACGCTGTCAAAAGATGCCAAATTTTCGACGCTTTCGTGCCAGTTGATGCATGGTGAGATGATTGGGACGAAAAAATGGACTCGGATGAAAATTTTCCGGGGGTGCGAAATTTCGCGCGCGAGCTTTTTACTCGTGTTTTCAGCCAAGAAGGTCAAAGAACGCAAAATTTTTGACGCTGTCAAAAGATGCCAAATTTTCGACGCTTTCGTGCCTGTTGATGCATGGTGAGATGATTGGGACGAAAAAATGGACTCGGATGAAAATTTTTCGGGGGTGCGAAATTTCGCGCGCGCGCTTTTTACTCGTGTTTTCAGCCAAGAAGGTAAAAAAATGTGAAATTTTTGACGCTGTCAAAAGATGCCAAATTTTCGACGCTTTCGTGCCTGTTGATGCATGGTGAGATGATAGGGACGAAAAAATAGACTCGGATGAAAATTTTCCGGGGGTGCGAAATTTCGTGCACGCGCCTTTTACTCGTGTTTTCAGCCAAGAAGGTCAAAAAACACAAAAAATTTACGCTGTCAAAAGATGCCAAATTTTCGACGCTTTCGTGCCTGTTGATGCATGGTGAGATGATTGGGACGAAAAAATGGACTCGGATGAAAATTTTCCGGGGGTGCGAAATTTCGCGCGCGCGCTTTTTACTCGTGTTTTCAGCCAAGAAGGTCAAAAAACGCAAAATTTTTGACGCTGTCAAAAGATGCCAAATTTTCGACGCTTTCGTGCCTGTTGATGCATGGTGAGATGATTGGGACGAAAAAATAGACTCGGATGAAAATTTTCCGGGGGTGCGAAATTTCGCGCGCGCGCCTTTTACTCGTGTTTTCAGCCAAGAAGGTCAAAACACGCAAAAATTTTTACGCTGTCAAAAGATGCCAAATTTTCGACGCTTTCGTGTCTGTTGATGCATGGTGAGATGATTGGGACGAAAAAATGGACTCGGATGAAAATTTTCCGGGGGTGCGAAATTTCGCGCGCGCGCTTTTTACTCGTGTTTTCAGCCAAGAAGGTCAAAAAACGCAAAATTTTTTACGCTGTCAAAAGATGCCAAATTTTCGACGCTTTCGTGCCTGTTGATGCATGGTGAGATGATTGGGACGAAAAAATAGACTCGGATGAAAATTTTCCGGGGGTGCGAAATTCGCGCGCGCGCCTTTTACTCGTGTTTTCAGCCAAGAAGGTCAAAACACGCAAAAATTTTTACGCTGTCAAAAGATGCCAAATTTTCGACGCTTTCGTGTCTGTTGATGCATGGTGAGATGATTGGGACGAAAAAATGGACTCGGATGAAAATTTTCCGGGGGTGCGAAATTTCGCGCGCGCGCTTTTTACTCGTGTTTTCAGCCAAGAAGGTCAAAGAACGCAAAATTTTTGACGCTGTCAAAAGATGCCAAATTTTCGACGCTTTCGTGCCTGTTGATGCATGGTGAGATGATTGGGACGAAAAAATGGACTCGGATGAAAATTTTTCGGGGGTGCGAAATTTCGCGCGCGCGCTTTTTACTCGTGTTTTCAGCCAAGAAGGTCAAAAAATGCAAAATTTTTGACGCTGTCAAAAGATGCCAAATTTTCGACGCTTTCGTGCCTGTTGATGCATGGTGAGATGATTGGGACGAAAAAATAGACTCGGATGAAAATTTTCCGGGGGTGCGAAATTTCGCGCGCGCGCCTTTTACTCGTGTTTTCAGCGAAGAAGGTCAAAAAACACAAAAATTTTACGCTGTCAAAAGATGCCAAATTTTCGACGCTTTCGTGCCTGTTGATGCATCGTGAGATGATTGGGACGAAAAAATGGACTCGGATGAAAATTTTCCGGGGGTGCGAAATTTCGCGCGCGCGCTTTTTACTCGTGTTTTCAGCCAAGAAGGTCAAAAAACGCAAAATTTTTGACGCTGTCAAAAGATGCCAAATTTTCGACGCTTTCGTGCCTGTTGATGCATGGTGAGATGATTGGGACGAAAAAATGGACTCGGATGAAAATTTTTCGGGGGTGCGAAATTTCGCGCGCGCGCTTTTTACTCGTGTTTTCAGCCAAGAAGGTCAAAACACGCAAAAATTTTTACGCTGTCAAAAGATGCCAAATTTTCGACGCTTTCGTGTCTGTTGATGCATGGTGAGATGATTGGGACGAAAAAATGGACTCCGATGAAAATTTTCCGGGGGTGCGAAATTTCGCGCGCGCGCTTTTTACTCGTGTTTTCAGCCAAGAAGGTCAAAAAACGCAAAATTTTTTACGCTGTCAAAAGATGCCAAATTTTCGATGCTTTCGTGCCTGTTGATGCATGGTGAGATGATTGGGACGAAAAAATGGACTCGGATGAAAATTTTTCGGGGGTGCGAAATTTCGCGCGCGCGCTTTTTACTCGTGTTTTCAGCCAAGAAGGTCAAAAAATGCGAAATTTTTGACGCTGTCAAAAGATGCCAAATTTTTGACGCTTTCGTGCCTGTTGATGCATGGTGAGATGATTGGGACGAAAAAATAGACTCGGATGAAAATTTTCCGGGGGTGCAAAATTTCGCGCGCGCGCCTTTTACTCGTATTTTCAGCCAAGAAGGTCAAAACACGAAAAAAATTTTACGCTGTCAAAAGATGCCAAATTTTTGACGCTTTCGTGCCAGTTGATGCATGGTGAGATGATTGGGACGAAAAAATGGACTCGGATGAAAATTTTCCGGGGGTGCGAAATTTTGCGCGCGAGCTTTTTACTCGTGTTTTCAGCCAAGAAGGTCAAAAAATGCGAAATTTTTGACGCTGTCAAAAGATGCCAAATTTTCGACGCTTTCGTGC
This sequence comes from Pontederia crassipes, assembly GCA_030549335.1. Classification (NCBI taxonomy): domain Eukaryota; kingdom Viridiplantae; phylum Streptophyta; class Magnoliopsida; order Commelinales; family Pontederiaceae; genus Pontederia; species Pontederia crassipes. Next base: position 7,596,013 of record JAUKPH010000020.1, on the reverse strand, counting down.
CTGTTGATGCATGGTGAGATGATTGGGACGAAAAAATAGACTCGGATGAAAATTTTCCGGGGGTGCGAAATTTCGCGCGCGCGCCTTTTACTCGTATTTTCAGCCAAGAAGGTCAAAACACGAAAAATTTTACGCTGTCAAAAGATGCCAAATTTTCGACGCTTTCGTGCCAGTTGATGCATGGTGAGATGATGGGACGAAAAAATGGACTCGGATGAAAATTTTCCGGGGGTGCGAAATTTTGCGCGCGAGCTTTTTACTCGTGTTTTCAGCCAAGAAGGTCAAAGAACGCAAAATTTTTGACGCTGTCAAAAGATGCCAAATTTTCGACGCTTTCGTGCCTGTTGATGCATGGTGAGATGATTGGGACGAAAAAATGGACTCGGATGAAAATTTTTCGGGGGTGCGAAATTTCGCGCGCGCGCTTTTTACTCGTGTTTTCAGCCAAGAAGGTCAAAAAATGCGAAATTTTTGACGCTGTCAAAAGATGCCAAATTTTCGACGCTTTCGTGCCTGTTGATGCATGGTGAGATGATTGGGACGAAAAAAAAGACTCGGATGAAAATTTTCCGGGGGTGCGAAATTTCGCGCGCGCGCCTTTTACTCGTATTTTCAGCCAAGAAGGTCAAAACACGAAAAAAATTTTACGCTGTCAAAAGATGCCAAATTTTCGACGCTTTCGTGCCAGTTGATGCATGGTGAGATGATTGGGACGAAAAAATGGACTCGGATGAAAATTTTCCGGGGGTGCGAAATTTCGCGCGCGCGCTTTTTACTCGTGTTTTCAGCCAAGAAGGTCAAAAAACGCAAAATTTTTGACGCTGTCAAAAGATGCCAAATTTTCGACGCTTTCGTGCCTGTTGATGCATGGTGAGATGATTGGGACGAAAAAATAGACTCGGATGAAAATTTTCCGGGGGTGCGAAATTTCGCGCGCGCGCCTTTTACTCGTGTTTTCAGCCAAGAAGGTCAAAACACGCAAAAATTTTTACGCTGTCAAAAGATGCCAAATTTTCGACGCTTTCGTGTCTGTTGATGCATGGTGAGATGATTGGGACGAAAAAATGGACTCGGATGAAAATTTTCCGGGGGTGCGAAATTTCGCGCGCGCGCTTTTTACTCGTGTTTTCAGCCAAGAAGGTCAAAGAACGCAAAATTTTTGACGCTGTCAAAAGATGCCAAATTTTCGACGCTTTCGTGCCTGTTGATGCATGGTGAGATGATTGGGACGAAAAAATGGACTCGGATGAAAATTTTTCGGGGGTGCGAAATTTCGCGCGCGCGCTTTTTACTCGTGTTTTCAGCCAAGAAGGTCAAAAAATGCGAAATTTTTGACGCTGTCAAAAGATGCCAAATTTTCGACGCTTTCGTGCCTGTTGATGCATGGTGAGATGATTGGGACGAAAAAATAGACTCGGATGAAAATTTTCCGGGGGTGCGAAATTTCGCGCGCGCGCCTTTTACTCGTATTTTCAGCCAAGAAGGTCAAAACACGAAAAAAATTTTACGCTGTCAAAAGATGCCAAATTTTCGACGCTTTCGTGCCAGTTGATGCATGGTGAGATGATTGGGACGAAAAAATGGACTCGGATGAAAATTTTCCGGGGGTGCGAAATTTCGCGCGCGAGCTTTTTACTCGTGTTTTCAGCCAAGAAGGGTCAAAGAACGCAAAATTTTTGACGCTGTCAAAAGATGCCAAATTTTCGACGCTTTCGTGCCTGTTGATGCATGGTGAGATGATTGGGACGAAAAAATGGACTCGGATGAAAATTTTTCTGGGTGCGAAATTTCGCGCGCGCGCTTTTTACTCGTTTTTTCAGCCAAGAAGGTAAAAAAATGTGAAATTTTTGACGCTGTCAAAAGATGCCAAATTTTTGACGCTTTCGTGCCTGTTGATGCATGGTGAGATGATAGGGACGAAAAAATAGACTCGGATGAAAATTTTCCGGGGGTGCGAAATTTCGTGCACGCGCCTTTTACTCGTGTTTTCAGCCAAGAAGGTCAAAAAACACAAAAATTTTACGCTGTCAAAAGATGCCAAATTTTCGACGCTTTCGTGCCTGTTGATGCATCGTGAGATGATTGGGACGAAAAAATGGACTCGGATGAAAATTTTCCGGGGGTGCGAAATTTCGCGCGCGCGCTTTTTACTCGTGTTTTCAGCCAAGAAGGTCAAAAAACGCAAAATTTTTGACGCTGTCAAAAGATGCCAAATTTTCGACGCTTTCGTGCCTGTTGATGCATGGTGAGATGATTGGGACGAAAAAATAGACTCGGATGAAAATTTTCCGGGGGTGCGAAATTTCGCGCGCGCGCCTTTTACTTGTGTTTTCAGCCAAGAAGGTCAAAACACGCAAAAATTTTTACGCTGTCAAAAGATGCCAAATTTTCGACGCTTTCGTGTCTGTTGATGCATGGTGAGATGATTGGGACGAAAAAATGGACTCCGATGAAAATTTTCCGGGGGTGCGAAATTTCGCGCGCGAGCTTTTTACTCGTGTTTTCAGCCAAGAAGGTCAAAGAACGCAAAATTTTTGACGCCGTCAAAAGATGCCAAATTTTCGACGCTTTCGTGCCTGTTGATGCATGGTGAGATGATTGGGACGAAAAAATGGACTCGGATGAAAATTTTTCGGGGGTGCGAAATTTCGCGCGCGCGCTTTTTACTCGTGTTTTCAGCCAAGAAGGTAAAAAAATGTGAAATTTTTGACGCTGTCAAAAGATGCCAAATTTTCGACGCTTTCGTGCCTGTTGATGCATGGTGAGATGATAGGGACGAAAAAATAGACTCGGATGAAAATTTTCCGGGGGTGCGAAATTTCGTGCACGCGCCTTTTACTCGTGTTTTCAGCCAAGAAGGTCAAAAAACACAAAAAATTTACGCTGTCAAAAGATGCCAAATTTTCGACGCTTTCGTGCCTGTTGATGCATGGTGAGATGATTGGGACGAAAAAATGGACTCGGATGAAAATTTTCCGGGGGTGCGAAATTTCGCGCGCGCGCTTTTTACTCGTGTTTTCAGCCAAGAAGGTCAAAAAACGCAAAATTTTTGACGCTGTCAAAAGATGCCAAATTTTCGACGCTTTCGTGCCTGTTGATGCATGGTGAGATGATTGGGACGAAAAAATAGACTCGGATGAAAATTTTCCGGGGGTGCGAAATTTCGCGCGCGCGCCTTTTACTCGTGTTTTCAGCCAAGAAGGTCAAAACACGCAAAAATTTTTACGCTGTCAAAAGATGCCAAATTTTCGACGCTTTCGTGTCTGTTGATGCATGGTGAGATGATTGGACGAAAAAATGGACTCGGATGAAAATTTTCCGGGGGTGCGAAATTTCGCGCGCGCGCTTTTTACTCGTGTTTTCAGCCAAGAAGGTCAAAGAACGCAAAATTTTTGACGCTGTCAAAAGATGCCAAATTTTCGACGCTTTCGTGCCTGTTGATGCATGGTGAGATGATTGGGACGAAAAAATGGACTCGGATGAAAATTTTTCGGGGGTGCGAAATTTCGCGCGCGCGCTTTTTACTCGTGTTTTCAGCCAAGAAGGTAAAAAAATGTGAAATTTTTGACGCTGTCAAAAGATGCCAAATTTTCGACGCTTTCGTGCCTGTTGATGCATGGTGAGATGATAGGGACGAAAAAATAGACTCGGATGAAAATTTTCCGGGGGTGCGAAATTTCGTGCACGCGCCTTTTACTCGTGTTTTCAGCCAAGAAGGTCAAAAAACACAAAAAATTTACGCTGTCAAAAGATGCCAAATTTTCGACGCTTTCGTGCCTGTTGATGCATGGTGAGATGATTGGGACGAAAAAATGGACTCGGATGAAAATTTTCCGGGGGTGCGAAATTTCGCGCGCGCGCTTTTTACTCGTGTTTTCAGCCAAGAAGGTCAAAAAACGCAAAATTTTTGACGCTGTCAAAAGATGCCAAATTTTCGACGCTTTCGTGCCTGTTGATGCATGGTGAGATGATTGGGACGAAAAAATAGACTCGGATGAAAATTTTCCGGGGGTGCGAAATTTCGCGCGCGCGCCTTTTACTCGTGTTTTCAGCCAAGAAGGTCAAAACACGCAAAAATTTTTACGCTGTCAAAAGATGCCAAATTTTCGACGCTTTCGTGTCTGTTGATGCATGGTGAGATGATTGGACGAAAAAATGGACTCGGATGAAAATTTTCCGGGGGTGCGAAATTTCGCGCGCGCGCTTTTTACTCGTGTTTTCAGCCAAGAAGGTCAAAGAACGCAAAATTTTTGACGCTGTCAAAAGATGCCAAATTTTCGACGCTTTCGTGCCTGTTGATGCATGGTGAGATGATTGGGACGAAAAAATGGACTCGGATGAAAATTTTTCGGGGGTGCGAAATTTCGCGCGCGCGCTTTTTACTCGTGTTTTCAGCCAAGAAGGTCAAAGAACGCAAAATTTTTGACGTTGTCAAAAGATGCCAAATTTTTTACGCTTTCGTGCCTGTTGATGCATGGTGAGATGATTGGGACGAAAAAATGGACTCGGATGAAAATTTTCCGGGGGTGCGAAATTTCGCGCGCGCGCCTTTTACTCGTATTTTCAGCCAAGAAGGTCAAAACACGAAAAAAATTTTACGCTGTCAAAAGATGCCAAATTTTCGACGCTTTCGTGCCAGTTGATGCATGGTGAGATGATTGGGACGAAAAAATGGACTCGGATGAAAATTTTCCGGGGGTGCGAAATTTCGCGCGCGAGCTTTTTACTCGTGTTTTCAGCCAAGAAGGTCAAAGAACGCAAAATTTTTGACGCTGTCAAAAGATGCCAAATTTTCGACGCTTTCGTGCCTGTTGATGCATGGTGAGATGATTGGGACGAAAAAATGGACTCGGATGAAAATTTTTCTGGGTGCGAAATTTCGCGCGCGCGCTTTTTACTCGTGTTTTCAGCCAAGAAGGTAAAAAAATGTGAAATTTTTGACGCTGTCAAAAGATGCCAAATTTTCGACGCTTTCGTGCCTGTTGATGCATGGTGAGATGATAGGGACGAAAAAATAGACTCGGATGAAAATTTTCCGGGGGTGCGAAATTTCGTGCACGCGCCTTTTACTCGTGTTTTCAGCCAAGAAGGTCAAAAAACACAAAAATTTTACGCTGTCAAAAGATGCCAAATTTTCGACGCTTTCGTGCCTATTGATGCATCGTGAGATGATTGGGACGAAAAAATGGACTCGGATGAAAATTTTCCGGGGGTGCGAAATTTCGCGCGCGCGCTTTTTACTCGTGTTTTCAGCCAAGAAGGTCAAAAAACGCAAAATTTTTGACGCTGTCAAAAGATGCCAAATTTTCGACGCTTTCGTGCCTGTTGATGCATGGTGAGATGATTGGGACGAAAAAATAGACTCGGATGAAAATTTTCCGGGGGTGCGAAATTTCGCGCGCGCGCCTTTTACTCGTGTTTTCAGCCAAGAAGGTCAAAACACGCAAAAATTTTTACGCTATCAAAAGATGCCAAATTTTCGACGCTTTCGTGTCTGTTGATGCATGGTGAGATGATTGGGACGAAAAAATGGACTCCGATGAAAATTTTCCGGGGGTGCGAAATTTCGCGCGCGAGCTTTTTACTCGTGTTTTCAGCCAAGAAGGTCAAAGAACGCAAAATTTTTGACGCTGTCAAAAGATGCCAAATTTTCGACGCTTTCGTGCCTGTTGATGCATGGTGAGATGATTGGGACGAAAAAATGGACTCGGATGAAAATTTTTCGGGGGTGCGAAATTTCGTGCGCGCGCTTTTTACTCGTGTTTTCAGCCAAGAAGGTAAAAAAATGCGAAATTTTTGACGCTGTCAAAAGATGCCAAATTTTCGACGCTTTCGTGCCTGTTGATGCATGGTGAGATGATAGGGATGAAAAAATAGACTCGGATGAAAATTTTCCGGGGGTGCGAAATTTCGTGCACGCGCCTTTTACTCGTGTTTTCAGCCAAGAAGGTCAAAAAACACAAAAAATTTACGCTGTCAAAAGATGCCAAATTTTCGACGCTTTCGTGCCTGTTGATGCATGGTGAGATGATTGGGACGAAAAAATGGACTCGGATGAAAATTTTTCGGGGGTGCGAAATTTCGCGCGCGCGCTTTTTACTCGTGTTTTCAGCCAAGAAGGTAAAAAAATGCGAAATTTTTTACGCTGTCAAAAGATGCCAAATTTTCGACGCTTTCGTGCCTGTTGATGCATGGTGAGATGATAGGGACGAAAAAATAGACTCGGATGAAAATTTTCCGGGGGTGCAAAATTTCGTGCACGCGCCTTTTACTCGTGTTTTCAGCCAAGAAGGTCAAAAAACACAAAAATTTTACGCTGTCAAAAGATGCCAAATTTTCGACGCTTTCGTGCCTGTTGATGCATGGTGAGATGATTGGGACGAAAAAATGGACTCGGATGAAAATTTTCCGGGGGTGCGAAATTTCGCGCGCGCGCTTTTTACTCGTGTTTTCAGCCAAGAAGGTCAAAAAACGCAAAATTTTTGACGCTGTCAAAAGATGCCAAATTTTCGACGCTTTCGTGCCTGTTGATGCATGGTGAGATGATTGGGACGAAAAAATAGACTCGGATGAAAATTTTCCGGGGGTGCGAAATTTCGCGCGCGCGCCTTTTACTCGTATTTTCAGCCAAGAAGGTCAAAACACGAAAAAAATTTTACGCTGTCAAAAGATGCCAAATTTTCGACGCTTTCGTGCCAGTTGATGCATGGTGAGATGATTGGGACGAAAAAATGGACTCGGATGAAAATTTTCCGGGGGTGCGAAATTTCGCGCGCGAGCTTTTTACTCGTGTTTTCAGCCAAGAAGGTCAAAGAACGCAAAATTTTTGACGCTGTCAAAAGATGCCAAATTTTCGACGCTTTCGTGCCTGTTGATGCATGGTGAGATGATTGGGACGAAAAAATGGACTCGGATGAAAATTTTTCTGGGTGCGAAATTTCGCGCGCGCGCTTTTTACTCGTGTTTTCAGCCAAGAAGGTAAAAAAATGTGAAATTTTTGACGCTGTCAAAAGATGCCAAATTTTCGACGCTTTCGTGCCTGTTGATGCATGGTGAGATGATAGGGACGAAAAAATAGACTCGGATGAAAATTTTCCGGGGGTGCGAAATTTCGTGCACGCGCCTTTTACTCGTGTTTTCAGCCAAGAAGGTCAAAAAACACAAAAATTTTACGCTGTCAAAAGATGCCAAATTTTCGACGCTTTCGTGCCTATTGATGCATCGTGAGATGATTGGGACGAAAAAATGGACTCGGATGAAAATTTTCCGGGGGTGCGAAATTTCGCGCGCGCGCTTTTTACTCGTGTTTTCAGCCAAGAAGGTCAAAAAACGCAAAATTTTTGACGCTGTCAAAAGATGCCAAATTTTCGACGCTTTCGTGCCTGTTGATGCATGGTGAGATGATTGGGACGAAAAAATAGACTCGGATGAAAATTTTCCGGGGGTGCGAAATTTCGCGCGCGCGCCTTTTACTCGTGTTTTCAGCCAAGAAGGTCAAAACACGCAAAAATTTTTACGCTATCAAAAGATGCCAAATTTTCGACACTTTCGTGTCTGTTGATGCATGGTGAGATGATTGGGACGAAAAAATGGACTCCGATGAAAATTTTCCGGGGGTGCGAAATTTCGCGCGCGAGCTTTTTACTCGTGTTTTCAGCCAAGAAGGTCAAAGAACGCAAAATTTTTGACGCTGTCAAAAGATGCCAAATTTTCGACGCTTTCGTGCCTGTTGATGCATGGTGAGATGATTGGGACGAAAAAATGGACTCGGATGAAAATTTTTCGGGGGTGCGAAATTTCGTGCGCGCGCTTTTTACTCGTGTTTTCAGCCAAGAAGGTAAAAAAATGCGAAATTTTTGACGCTGTCAAAAGATGCCAAATTTTCGACGCTTTCGTGCCTGTTGATGCATGGTGAGATGATAGGGACGAAAAAATAGACTCGGATGAAAATTTTCCGGGGGTGCGAAATTTCGTGCACGCGCCTTTTACTCGTGTTTTCAGCCAAGAAGGTCAAAAAACACAAAAAATTTACGCTGTCAAAAGATGCCAAATTTTCGACGCTTTCGTGCCTGTTGATGCATGGTGAGATGATTGGGACGAAAAAATGGACTCGGATGAAAATTTTTCGGGGGTGCGAAATTTCGCGCGCGCGCTTTTTACTCGTGTTTTCAGCCAAGAAGGTAAAAAAATGCGAAATTTTTGACGCTGTCAAAAGATGCCAAATTTTCGACGCTTTCGTGCCTGTTGATGCATGGTGAGATGATAGGGACGAAAAAATAGACTCGGATGAAAATTTTCCGGGGGTGCAAAATTTCGTGCACGCGCCTTTTACTCGTGTTTTCAGCCAAGAAGGTCAAAAAACACAAAAATTTTACGCTGTCAAAAGATGCCAAATTTTCGACGCTTTCGTGCCTGTTGATGCATGGTGAGATGATTGGGACGAAAAAATGGACTCGGATGAAAATTTTCCGGGGGTGCGAAATTTCGCGCGCGCGCTTTTTACTCGTGTTTTCAGCCAAGAAGGTCAAAAAATGCAAAATTTTTGACGCTGTCAAAAGATGCCAAATTTTCGACGCTTTCGTGCCTGTTGATGCATGGTGAGATGATTGGGACGAAAAAATAGACTCGGATGAAAATTTTCCGGGGGTGCGAAATTTCGCGCGCGCGCCTTTTACTCGTATTTTCAGCCAAGAAGGTCAAAACACGAAAAAAATTTTACGCTGTCAACAGATGCCAAATTTTCGACGCTTTCGTGCCAGTTGATGCATGGTGAGATGATTGGGACGAAAAAATGGACTCGGATGAAAATTTTCCGGGGGTGCGAAATTTCGCGCGCGAGCTTTTTACTCGTGTTTTCAGCCAAGAAGGTCAAAGAACGCAAAATTTTTGACGCTGTCAAAAGATGCCAAATTTTCGACGCTTTCGTGCCTGTTGATGCATGGTGAGATGATTGGGATGAAAAAATGGACTCGGATGAAAATTTTTCTGGGTGCGAAATTTCGCGCGCGCGCTTTTTACTCGTGTTTTCAGCCAAGAAGGTAAAAAAATGTGAAATTTTTGACGCTGTCAAAAGATGCCAAATTTTCGACGCTTTCGTGCCTGTTGATGCATGGTGAGATGATAGGGACGAAAAAATAGACTCGGATGAAAATTTTCCGGGGGTGCGAAATTTCGTGCACGCGCCTTTTACTCGTGTTTTCAGCCAAGAAGGTCAAAAAACACAAAAATTTTACGCTGTCAAAAGATGCCAAATTTTCGACGCTTTCGTGCCTATTGATGCATCGTGAGATGATTGGGACGAAAAAATGGACTCGGATGAAAATTTTCCGGGGGTGCGAAATTTCGCGCGCGCGCTTTTTACTCGTGTTTTCAGCCAAGAAGGTCAAAAAACGCAAAATTTTTGACGCTGTCAAAAGATGCCAAATTTTCGACGCTTTCGTGCCTGTTGATGCATGGTGAGATGATTGGGACGAAAAAATAGACTCGGATGAAAATTTTCCGGGGGTGCGAAATTTCGCGCGCGCGCCTTTTACTCGTGTTTTCAGCCAAGAAGGTAAAAAAATGCAAAATTTTTGACGCTGTCAAAAGATGCCAAATTTTCGACGCTTTCGTGCCAGTTGATGCATGGTGAGATGATTGGGACGAAAAAATGGACTCGGATGAAAATTTTCCGGGGGTGCGAAATTTCGCGCGCGAGCTTTTTACTCGTGTTTTCAGCCAAGAAGGTCAAAGAACGCAAAATTTTTGACGTTGTCAAAAGATGCCAAATTTTTTACGCTTTCGTGCCTGTTGATGCATGGTGAGATGATTGGGACGAAAAAATGGACTCGGATGAAAATTTTTCGGGGGTGCGAAATTTCGTGCGCGCGCTTTTTACTCGTGTTTTCAGCCAAGAAGGTAAAAAAATGCGAAATTTTTGACGCTGTCAAAAGATGCCAAATTTTCGACGCTTTCGTGCCTGTTGATGCATGGTGAGATGATAGGGACGAAAAAATAGACTCGGATGAAAATTTTCCGGGGGTGCGAAATTTCGTGCACGCGCCTTTTACTCGTGTTTTCAGCCAAGAAGGTCAAAAAACACAAAAAATTTACGCTGTCAAAAGATGCCAAATTTTCGACGCTTTCGTGCCTGTTGATGCATGGTGAGATGATTGGGACGAAAAAATGGACTCGGATGAAAATTTTTCGGGGGTGCGAAATTTCGCGCGCGCGCTTTTTACTCGTGTTTTCAGCCAAGAAGGTAAAAAAATGCGAAATTTTTGACGCTGTCAAAAGATGCCAAATTTTTGACGCTTTCGTGCCTGTTGATGCATGGTGAGATGATAGGGACGAAAAAATAGACTCGGATGAAAATTTTCCGGGGGTGCAAAATTTCGTGCACGCGCCTTTTACTCGTGTTTTCAGCCAAGAAGGTCAAAAAACACAAAAATTTTACGCTGTCAAAAGATGCCAAATTTTCGACGCTTTCGTGCCTGTTGATGCATGGTGAGATGATTGGGACGAAAAAATGGACTCGGATGAAAATTTTCCGGGGGTGCGAAATTTCGCGCGCGCGCTTTTTACTCGTGTTTTCAGCCAAGAAGGTCAAAAAACGCAAAATTTTTGACGCTGTCAAAAGATGCCAAATTTTCGACGCTTTCGTGCCTGTTGATGCATGGTGAGATGATTGGGACGAAAAAATAGACTCGGATGAAAATTTTCCGGGGGTGCGAAATTTCGCGCGCGCGCCTTTTACTCGTATTTTCAGCCAAGAAGGTCAAAACACGCAAAAAATTTTACGCTGTCAAAAGATGCCAAATTTTCGACGCTTTCGTGTCTGTTGATGCATGGTGAGATGATTGGGACGAAAAAATGGACTCCGATGAAAATTTTCCGGGGGTGCGAAATTTCGCGCGCGCGCTTTTTACTCGTGTTTTCAGCCAAGAAGGTCAAAAAACGCAAAATTTTTTACGCTGTCAAAAGATGCCAAATTTTCGACGCTTTCGTGCCTGTTGATGCATGGTGAGATGATTGGGACGAAAAAATGGACTCGGATGAAAATTTTTCGGGGGTGCGAAATTTCGCGCGCGCGCTTTTTACTCGTGTTTTCAGCCAAGAAGGTAAAAAAATGCGAAATTTTTGACGCTGTCAAAAGATGCCAAATTTTCGACGCTTTCGTGCCTGTTGATGCATGGTGAGATGATAGGGACGAAAAAATAGACTCGGATGAAAATTTTCCGGGGGTGCAAAATTTCGTGCACGCGCCTTTTACTCGTGTTTTCAGCCAAGAAGGTCAAAAAACACAAAAATTTTACGCTGTCAAAAGATGCCAAATTTTCGACGCTTTCGTGCCTGTTGATGCATGGTGAGATGATTGGGACGAAAAAATGGACTCGGATGAAAATTTTCCGGGGGTGCGAAATTTCGCGCGCGCGCTTTTTACTCGTGTTTTCAGCCAAGAAGGTCAAAAAACGCAAAATTTTTGACGCTGTCAAAAGATGCCAAATTTTCGACGCTTTCGTGCCTGTTGATGCATGGTGAGATGATTGGGACGAAAAAATAGACTCGGATGAAAATTTTCCGGGGGTGCGAAATTTCGCGCGCGCGCCTTTTACTCGTATTTTCAGCCAAGAAGGTCAAAACACGAAAAAAATTTTACGCTGTCAAAAGATGCCAAATTTTCGACGCTTTCGTGCCAGTTGATGCATGGTGAGATGATTGGGACGAAAAAATGGACTCGGATGAAAATTTTCCGGGGGTGCGAAATTTCGCGCGCGAGCTTTTTACTCGTGTTTTCAGCCAAGAAGGTCAAAGAACGCAAAATTTTTGACGCTGTCAAAAGATGCCAAATTTTCGACGCTTTCGTGCCTGTTGATGCATGGTGAGATGATTGGGACGAAAAAATGGACTCGGATGAAAATTTTTCTGGGTGCGAAATTTCGCGCGCGCGCTTTTTACTCGTGTTTTCAGCCAAGAAGGTAAAAAAATGTGAAATTTTTGACGCTGTCAAAAGATGCCAAATTTTCGACGCTTTCGTGCCTGTTGATGCATGGTGAGATGATAGGGACGAAAAAATAGACTCGGATGAAAATTTTCCGGGGGTGCGAAATTTCGTGCACGCGCCTTTTACTCGTGTTTTCAGCCAAGAAGGTCAAAAAACACAAAAATTTTACGCTGTCAAAAGATGCCAAATTTTCGACGCTTTCGTGCCTATTGATGCATCGTGAGATGATTGGGACGAAAAAATGGACTCGGATGAAAATTTTCCGGGGGTGCGAAATTTCGCGCGCGCGCTTTTTACTCGTGTTTTCAGCCAAGAAGGTCAAAAAACGCAAAATTTTTGACGCTGTCAAAAGATGCCAAATTTTCGACGCTTTCGTGCCTGTTGATGCATGGTGAGATGATTGGGACGAAAAAATAGACTCGGATGAAAATTTTCCGGGGGTGCGAAATTTCGCGCGCGCGCCTTTTACTCGTGTTTTCAGCCAAGAAGGTAAAAAAATGCAAAATTTTTGACGCTGTCAAAAGATGCCAAATTTTCGACGCTTTCGTGCCAGTTGATGCATGGTGAGATGATTGGGACGAAAAAATGGACTCGGATGAAAATTTTCCGGGGGTGCGAAATTTCGCGCGCGAGCTTTTTACTCGTGTTTTCAGCCAAGAAGGTCAAAGAACGCAAAATTTTTGACGTTGTCAAAAGATGCCAAATTTTTTACGCTTTCGTGCCTGTTGATGCATGGTGAGATGATTGGGACGAAAAAATGGACTCGGATGAAAATTTTTCGGGGGTGCGAAATTTCGTGCGCGCGCTTTTTACTCGTGTTTTCAGCCAAGAAGGTAAAAAAATGCGAAATTTTTGACGCTGTCAAAAGATGCCAAATTTTCGACGCTTTCGTGCCTGTTGATGCATGGTGAGATGATAGGGACGAAAAAATAGACTCGGATGAAAATTTTCCGGGGGTGCGAAATTTCGTGCACGCGCCTTTTACTCGTGTTTTCAGCCAAGAAGGTCAAAAAACACAAAAAATTTACGCTGTCAAAAGATGCCAAATTTTCGACGCTTTCGTGCCTGTTGATGCATGATGAGATGATTGGGACGAAAAAATGGACTCGGATGAAAATTTTTCGGGGGTGCGAAATTTCGCGCGCGCGCTTTTTACTCGTGTTTTCAGCCAAGAAGGTAAAAAAATGCGAAATTTTTGACGCTGTCAAAAGATGCCAAATTTTCGACGCTTTCGTGCCTGTTGATGCATGGTGAGATGATAGGGACGAAAAAATAGACTCGGATGAAAATTTTCCGGGGGTGCAAAATTTCGTGCACGCGCCTTTTACTCGTGTTTTCAGCCAAGAAGGTCAAAAAACACAAAAATTTTACGCTGTCAAAAGATGCCAAATTTTCGACGCTTTCGTGCCTGTTGATGCATGGTGAGATGATTGGGACGAAAAAATGGACTCGGATGAAAATTTTCCGGGGGTGCGAAATTTCGCGCGCGCGCTTTTTACTCGTGTTTTCAGCCAAGAAGGTCAAAAAACGCAAAATTTTTGACGCTGTCAAAAGATGCCAAATTTTCGACGCTTTCGTGCCTGTTGATGCATGGTGAGATGATTGGGACGAAAAAATAGACTCGGATGAAAATTTTCCGGGGGTGCGAAATTTCGCGCGCGCGCCTTTTACTCGTATTTTCAGCCAAGAAGGTCAAAACACGCAAAAAATTTTACGCTGTCAAAAGATGCCAAATTTTCGACGCTTTCGTGTCTGTTGATGCATGGTGAGATGATTGGGACGAAAAAATGGACTCCGATGAAAATTTTCCGGGGGTGCGAAATTTCGCGCGCGCGCTTTTTACTCGTGTTTTCAGCCAAGAAGGTCAAAAAAGGCAAAATTTTTTACGCTGTCAAAAGATGCCAAATTTTCGACGCTTTCGTGCCTGTTGATGCATGGTGAGATGATTGGGACGAAAAAATGGACTCGGATGAAAATTTTTCGGGGGTGCGAAATTTCGCGCGCGCGCTTTTTACTCGTGTTTTCAGCCAAGAAGGTCAAAAAATGCGAAATTTTTGACGCTGTCAAAAGATGCCAAATTTTCGACGCTTTCGTGCCTGTGGATGCATGGTGAGATGATTGGGACGAAGAAATAGACTCGGATGAAAATTTTCCGGGGGTGCGAAATTTCGCGCGCGCGCCTTTTACTCGTGTTTTCAGCCAAGAAGGTCAAAACACGAAAAAAATTTTACGCTGTCAAAAGATGCCAAATTTTCGACGCTTTCGTGGCAGTTGATGCATGGTGAGATGATTGGGACGAAAAAATGGACTCGGATGAAAATTTTCCGGGGGTGCGAAATTTCGCGCGCGAGCTTTTTACTCGTGTTTTCAGCCAAGAAGGTCAAAGAACGCAAAATTTTTGACGCTGTCAAAAGATGCCAAATTTTCGACGCTTTCGTGCCTGTTGATGCATGGTGAGATGATTGGGACGAAAAAATGGACTCGGATGAAAATTTTTCGGGGGTGCGAAATTTCGCGCGCGCGCTTTTTACTCGTGTTTTCAGCCAAGAAGGTAAAAAAATGTGAAATTTTTGACGCTGTCAAAAGATGCCAAATTTTCGACGCTTTCGTGCCTGTTGATGCATGGTGAGATGATAGGGACGAAAAAATAGACTCGGATGAAAATTTTCCGGGGGTGCGAAATTTCGTGCACGCGCCTTTTACTCGTGTTTTCAGCCAAGAAGGTCAAAAAACACAAAAATTTTACGCTGTCAAAAGATGCCAAATTTTCGACGCTTTCGTGCCTGTTGATGCATGGTGAGATGATTGGGACGAAAAAATGGACTCGGATGAAAATTTTCCGGGGGTGCGAAATTTCGCGCGCGCTCTTTTTACTCGTGTTTTCAGCCAAGAAGGTCAAAAAACGCAAAATTTTTGACGCTGTCAAAAGATGCCAAATTTTCGACGCTTTCGTGCCTGTTGATGCATGGTGAGATGATTGGGACGAAAAAATAGACTCGGATGAAAATTTTCCGGGGGTGCGAAATTTCGCGCGCGCGCCTTTTACTCGTGTTTTCAGCCAAGAAGGTCAAAACACGCAAAAAATTTTACGCTGTCAAAAGATGCCAAATTTTCGACGCTTTCGTGTCTGTTGATGCATGGTGAGATGATTGGGACGAAAAAATGGACTCCGATGAAAATTTTCCGGGGGTGCGAAATTTCGCGCGCGCGCTTTTTACTCGTGTTTTCAGCCAAGAAGGTCAAAAAATGCAAAATTTTTTACGCTGTCAAAAGGTGCCAAATTTTCGACGCTTTCGTGCCTGTTGATGCATGGTGAGATGATTGGGACGAAAAAATGGACTCGGATGAAAATTTTTCGGGGGTGCGAAATTTCGCGCGCTCGCTTTTTACTCGTGTTTTCAGCCAAGAAGGTCAAAAAATGCGAAATTTTTGACGCTGTCAAAAGATGCCAAATTTTCGACGCTTTCGTGCCTGTTGATGCATGGTGAGATGATTGGGACGAAGAAATAGACTCGGATGAAAATTTTCCGGGGGTGCGAAATTTCGCGCGCGCGCCTTTTACTCGTATTTTCAGCCAAGAAGGTCAAAACACGAAAAAAATTTTACGCTGTCAAAAGATGCCAAATTTTCGACGCTTTCGTGCCAGTTGATGCATGGTGAGATGATTGAGACGAAAAAATATACTCGGATGAAAATTTTACGGGGGTGCGAAATTTCGCGCGCGCGCCTTTTACTCGTGTTTTCTGCCAAGAAGGTCAAAAAACGCAAAATTTTTGACGCTGTCAAAAGATGCCAAATTTTCGACGCTTTCGTGCCTGTTGATGCATGGTGAGATGATTGGGAAGAAAAAATGGACTCGGATGCAAATTTTCCGGGGGTGAGAACACTATTCACTCGTGTTTTCAGCCAAGAAGGTCAAAAAACACAAAAATTTTTACGCTGTCAAAAGATGCCAAATTTTCGACGCTTTCGTGCCTGTTGATGCATGGTGAGATGATTGGGACGAAAAAATGGACTCGGATGACAATTTTCCCGGGGTGAGAACACTATTCACTCGTGTTTTCAGCCAAGAAGGTCAAAAAACACAAAAATTTTTACGCTGTCAAAAGATGCCAAATTTTCGACGTTTTGTGCCTGTTGATGCATGGTGAGATGATTGGGACGAAAAAATGGACTCGGATGAAAATTTTTCGGGGGTGCGAAATTTCGCGCGCGCGCTTTTTACTCGTGTTTTCAGCCAAGAAGGTCAAAAAATGCGAAATTTTTGACGCTGTCAAAAGATGCCAAATTTTCGACGCTTTCGTGCCTGTTGATGCATGGTGAGATGATTGGGACGAAAAAATAGACTCGGATGAAAATTTTACGGGGGTGCGAAATTTCGCGCGCGCGCCTTTTACTCGTGTTTTCAGCCAAGAAGGTCAAAAAACGCAAAATTTTTCACGCTGTCAAAAGATGCCAAATTTTCGACGCTTTCGTGCCTGTTGATGCATGGTGAGATGATTGGGACGAAAAAATGAACTCGGATGAAAATTTTTCGGGGGTGCGAAATTTCGCGCGCGCGCTTTTTACTCGTGTTTTCAGCCAAGAAGGTCAAAAAATGCGAAATTTTTGACGCTGTGAAAAGATGCCAAAATTTCGACGCTTTCGTGCCTGTTGATGCATGGTGAGATGATTGGGAAGAAAAAATGGACTCGGATGACAATTTTCCGGGGTGAGAGCACTATTCACTCGTGTTTTCAGCCAAGAAGGTCAAAAAACACAAAATTTTTTACGCTGTCAAAAGATGCCAAATTTTCGACGCTTTCGTGCCTGTTGATGCATGGTGAGATGATTGGGACGAAAAAATGGACTCGGATGAAAATTTTTCGGGGGTGCAAAATTTCGCGCGCGCGCTTTTTACTCATGTTTTCAGCCAAGAAGGTCAAAAAATGTGCAATTTTTGACGCTGTCAAAAGATGCCAAATTTTCGACGCTTTCGTGCCTGTTGATGCATGGTGAGATGATTGGGACGAAAAAAATGGACTCGGATGAAAATTTTTCGGGGGTGCGAAATTTCGCGCGCGCGCTTTTTACTCGTGTTTTTCAGCCAAGAAGGTCAAAAAAATGCGAAATTTTTGACGCTGTCAAAAGATGCCAAAGTTTCGTCGCTTCGTGCCTGTTGATGCATGGTGAGATGATTGGGACGAAAAAATGGACTCGGATGAAAATTTTCCAGGGGTGCGAAATTTCGCGCGCGCGCCTTTTACTCGTGTTTTCAGCCAAGAAGGTCAAAAAACACAAAAAATTTTACGCTGTCAAAAGATGCCAAATTTTTGACGCTTTCGTGCCTGTTGATGCATGGTGAGATGATTGGGACGAAAAAATGGACTCAGATGAAAATTTTTTGGGGGTGCGAAATTTCACGCGCGCGCTTTTTACTCGTGTTTTCAGCCAAGAAGGACAAAAAATGCGAAATTTTCGACGCTTTCGTGCCTGTTGATGCATGGTGAGATGATTGGGACGAAAAAAAGGACTCAGACGCAAATTTTCCGGGGGTGCGAAATTTCGCGCGCGCGCCTTTTACTCATGTTTTCAGCCAAGAAGGTCAAAACACGAAAAAAAATTTACGCTGTCAAAAGATGCCAAATTTTCAACGCTTTCGTGCCTGTTGATGCATGGTGAGATGATTGGGACGAAAAAATGGACTCGGATGAAAATTTTTCGGGGGTACGAAATTTCGCGCGCGCGCTTTTTACTCGTTTTTTCAGCCAAGAAGGTCAAAAAATGCGAAATTTTTGACGCTGTCAAAAGATGCCAAATTTTCGACGCTTTCGTGCCAGTTGATGCATGGTGAGATGATTGGGACGAAAAAAGGACTCAGACGCAAATTTTCCTGGGGTGCGAAATTTCGCGCGCGCGCCTTTTACTCGTGTTTTCAGCCAAGAAGGTCAAAACACGCAAAAATTTTTACGCTGTCAAAAGATGCCAAATTTTCGACGCTTTCATGCCTGTTGATGCATGGTGAGATGATTGGGACGAAAAAATGGACTCGGATGAAAATTTTTCGGGGGTGCGAAATTTCGCGCGCGCGCTTTTTACTCGTGTTTTCAGCCAAGAAGGTCAAAAAATGCAAAATTTTTGACGCTGTCAAAAGATGCCAAATTTTCGACGCTTTCGTGCCTGTTGATGCATGGTGAGATGATTGGGACGAAAAAATAGACTCAGATGAAAATTTTCCGGGGGTGCGAAATTTCGCGCGCGCGCTTTTTACTCGTGTTTTCAGCCAAGAAGGTCAAAAAACCCAAATTTTTGACGCTGTCAAAAGATGCCAAATTTTCGACGCTTTCGTGCCTGTTGATGCATGGTGAGATGATTGGGACGAAAAAAGGACTCAGACGCAAATTTTCCTGGGGTGCGAAATTTCGCGCGCGCGCCTTTTACTCGTGTTTTCAGCCAAGAAGGTCAAAAAACGCAAAATTTTTGACGCTGTCAAAAGATGCCAAATTTTCGACGCTTTCGTGCCTGTTGATGCATGGTGAGATGATTGGGACGAAAAAATGAACTCGGATGAAAATTTTTCGGGGGTGCGAAATTTCGCGCGCGCGCTTTTTACTCGTGTTTTCAGCCAAGAAGGTCAAAAAATGCGAAATTTTTGACGCTGTCAAAAGATGCCAAATTTTCGACGCTTTCGTGCCTGTTGATGCATGGTGAGATGATTGGGAAGAAAAAATGGACTCGGATGACAATTTTCCGGGGTGAGAGCACTATTCACTCGTGTTTTCAGCCAAGAAGGTCAAAAAACACAAAAATTTTTACGCTGTCAAAAGATGCCAAATTTTCGACGCTTTCGTGCCTGTTGATGCATGGTGAGATGATTGGGACGAAAAAATGGACTCGGATGAAAATTTTTCGGGGGTGCGAAATTTCGCGCGCGCGCTTTTTACTCGTGTTTTCAGCCAAGAAGGTCAAAAAATGCGAAATTTTTGACGCTGTCAAAAGATGCCAAATTTTCGACGCTTTCGTGCCTGTTGATGCATGGTGAGATGATTGGGACGAAAAAAATGGACTCGGATGAAAATTTTTCGGGGGTGCGAAATTTCGCGCGCGCGCTTTTTACTCGTGTTTTTCAGCCAAGAAGGTCAAAAAAATGCGAAATTTTTGACGCTGTCAAAAGATGCCAAAGTTTCGTCGCTTCGTGCCTGTTGATGCATGGTGAGATGATTGGGACGAAAAAATGGACTCGGATGAAAATTTTCCAGGGGTGCGAAATTTCGCGCGCGCGCCTTTTACTCGTGTTTTCAGCCAAGAAGGTCAAAAAACACAAAAAATTTTACGATGTCAAAAGATGCCAAATTTTTGACGCTTTCGTGCCTGTTGATGCATGGTGAGATGATTGGGACGAAAAAATGGACTCAGATGAAAATTTTTTGGGGGTGCGAAATTTCACGCGCGCGCTTTTTACTCGTGTTTTCAGCCAAGAAGGACAAAAAATGCGAAATTTTCGACGCTTTCGTGCCTGTTGATGCATGGTGAGATGATTGGGACGAAAAAAAGGACTCAGACGCAAATTTTCCGGGGGTGCGAAATTTCGCGCGCGCGCCTTTTACTCATGTTTTCAGCCAAGAAGGTCAAAACACGAAAAAAAATTTACGCTGTCAAAAGATGCCAAATTTTCAACGCTTTCGTGCATGTTGATGCATGGTGAGATGATTGGGACGAAAAAATGAACTCGGATGAAAATTTTTCGGGGGTACGAAATTTCGCGCGCGCGCTTTTTACTCGTGTTTTCAGCCAAGAAGGTCAAAAAATGCGAAATTTTTGACGCTGTCAAAAGATGCCAAATTTTCGACGCTTTCGTGCCTGTTGATGCATGGTGAGATGATTGAGACGAAAAAATATACTCGGATGAAAATTTTACGGGGGTGCGAAATTTCGCGCGCGCGCCTTTTACTCGTGTTTTCTGCCAAGAAGGTCAAAAAACGCAAAATTTTTGACGCTGTCAAAAGATGCCAAATTTTCGACGCTTTCGTGCCTGTTGATGCATGGTGAGATGATTGGGAAGAAAAAATGGACTCGGATGCAAATTTTCCGGGAGTGCAAAATTTCACGCGCGCGCCTTTTACTCGTATTTTCAGCCAAGAAGGTCAAAAAACGCAAAATTTTTGACGCTGTCAAAAGATGCCAAATTTTCGACGCTTTCGTGCCTGTTGATGCATGGTGAGATGATTGGGACGAAAAAATGGACTCGGATGAAAATTTTTCGGGGGTGCGAAATTTCGCGCGCGCGCTTTTTTCTCGTGTTTTCAGCCAAGAAGGTCAAAAAATGCGAAATTTTTGACGTTGTCAAAAATGCCAAATTTTCGACGCTTTCGTGCCTGTTGATGCATGGTGAGATGATTGGGACGAAAAAAAGGACTCAGGCGCAAATTTTCCGGGGGTGCGAAATTTCGCGCGCGCGCCTTTTACTCGTGTTTTCAGCCAAGAAGGTCAAAAAATGTGAAATTTTTGACGCTGTCAAAAGATGCCAAATTTTCGATGCTTTCATGCCTGTTGATGCATGGTGAGATGATTAGGACGAAAAAACTGGACTCGGATGAAAATTTTCCGGGGGCGCGAAATTTCGCGCGCGCGCTTTTTACTCGTGTTTTCAGCCAAGAAGGTCAAAAAATGCGAAATTTTTGACGCTGTCAAAAGATGCCAAATTTTCGACGCTTTCGTGCCTGTTGATGCATGGTGAGATGATTGGGACGAAGAAATAGACTCGGATGAAAATTTTCCGGGGGTGCGAAATTTCGCGCGCGCGCCTTTTACTCGTATTTTCAGCCAAGAAGGTCAAAACACGAAAAAAATTTTACGCTGTCAAAAGATGCCAAATTTTCGACGCTTTCGTGCCAGTTGATGCATGGTGAGATGATTGGGACGAAAAAAAGGACTCGGATGAAAAATTTCCGGGGGTGCAAAATTTCGCGCGCGCGCCTTTTTCTCGTATTTTCAGCCAAGAAGGTCAAAAAACGTAAAATTTTTGACGTTGTCAAAAGATGCCAAATTTTCGACGCTTTAGTGCCTGTTGATGCATGGTGAGATGATTGGGAAGAAAAAATGGACTCGGATGAAAATTTTTCGGGGGTGAGAAATTTCGCGCGCGCGCTATTCACTCGTGTTTTCAGGCAAGAAGGTCAAAAAATGCGAAATTTTTTACGCTGTCAAAAGATGCAAAATTTTCGACGCTATCGTGCCTGTTGAAGCATGGTGAGATGATTGGGACGAAAAAAAGGACTCAGACACAAATTTTCCGGGGGGGCGAAATTTCGCGAGCGCGCCTTTTACTCGTGTTTTCAGCCAAGAAGGTCAAAAAATGCAAAATTTTTGACGCTGTCAAAAGATGCCAAATTTTCGACGCTTTCGTGCCTGTTGATGCATGGTGAGATGATTGGGACGAAAAAATGGACTCGGATGAAAATTTTTCGGGGGTGCGAAATTTCGCTCGCGCGCTTTTTTCTCGTGTTTTCAGCCAAGAAGGTCAAAAAATGCGAAATTTTTGACGCTGTCAAAAGATGCCAAATTTTCGACGCTTTCGTGCCTGTTGATGCATGGTGAGATGATTGGGACGAAAAAAATGGACTCGGATGAAAATTTTCCGGGGGTGCGAAATTTCGCGCGCGCGCTTTTTACTCGTGTTTTCAGCCAAAAAGGTCAAAAAACGCAAAATTTTTGACGCTGTCAAAAGATGCCAAATTTTCGACGCTTTCGTGCCTGTTGATGCATGGTGAGATGATTGGACGAAAAAAATGGACTCGGATGAAAATTTTCCGGGGGTGCGAAATTTCGCGCGCGCGCTTTTTACTCGTGTTTTCAGCCAAGAAGGTCAAAAAATGCGAAATTTTTGACGCTGTCAAAAGATGCCAAATTTTCGACGCTTTCGTGCCTGTTGATGCATGGTGAGATGATTGGACGAAAAAAATGGACTCGGATGAAAATTTTCCGGGGGTGCGAAATTTCGCGCGCGCGCTTTTTACTCGTGTTTTCAGCCAAGAAGGTCAAAAAATGCGAAATTTTTGACGCTGTCAAAAGATGCCAAATTTTCGACGCTTTCGTGCCTGTTGATGCATGGTGAGATGATTGGGACGAAAAAAAGGACTCAGGCGCAAATTTTCCGGGGGTGCAAAATTTCGCGCGCGCGCCTTTTTCTCGTATTTTCAGCCAAGAAGGTCAAAAAACGTGAAATTTTTGACGTTGTCAAAAGATGCCAAATTTTCGACGCTTTAGTGCCTGTTGATGCATGGTGAGATGATTGGGAAGAAAAAATGGACTCGGATGAAAATTTTTCGGGGGTGAGAAATTTCGCGCGCGCGCTATTCACTCGTGTTTTCAGGCAAGAAGGTCAAAAAATGCGAAATTTTTTACGCTGTCAAAAGATGCAAAATTTTCGACGCTATCGTGCCTATTGAAGCATGGTGAGATGATTGGGACGAAAAAAAGGACTCAGACACAAATTTTCCGGGGGGGCGAAATTTCGCGAGCGCGCCTTTTACTCGTGTTTTCAGCCAAGAAGATCAAAAAATGCAAAATTTTTGACGCCGTCAAAAGATGCCAAATTTTTGACGCTTTCGTGCCTGTTGATGCATGGTGAGATGATTGGGACGAAAAAATGGACTCGGATGAAAATTTTTCGGGGGTGAGAAATTTCGCGCGCGCGCTATTCACTCGTGTTTTCAGGCAAGATGGTCAAAAAATGCGAAATTTTTTACGCTGTCAAAAGATGCAAAATTTTCGACGCTATCGTGCCTGTTGAAGCATGGTGAGATGATTGGGACGAAAAAAAGGACTCAGACACAAATTTTCCGGGGGGGCGAAATTTCGCGAGCGCGCCTTTTACTCGTGTTTTCAGCCAAGAAGGTCAAAAAATGCAAAATTTTTGACGCTGTCAAAAGATGCCAAATTTTCGACGCTTTCGTGCCTGTTGATGCATGGTGAGATGATTGGGACGAAAAAATGGACTCGGATGAAAATTTTTCGGGGGTGCGAAATTTCGCTCGCGCGCTTTTTTCTCGTGTTTTCAGCCAAGAAGGTCAAAAAATGCGAAATTTTTGACGCTGTCAAAAGATGCCAAATTTTCGACGCTTTCGTGCCTGTTGATGCATGGTGAGATGATTGGGACGAAAAAAATGGACTCGGATGAAAATTTTCCGGGGGTGCGAAATTTCGCGCGCGCGCTTTTTACTCGTGTTTTCAGCCAAAAAGGTCAAAAAACGCAAAATTTTTGACGCTGTCAAAAGATGCCAAATTTTCGACGCTTTCGTGCCTATTGATGCATGGTGAGATGATTGGGATGAAAAAATGGACTCGGATGAAAATTTTTCGGGGGTGCGAAATTTCGCGCGCGCGCTTTTTTCTCGTGTTTTCAGCCAAGAAGGTCAAAAAATGCGAAGTTTTTGACGTTGTCAAAAATGCCAAATTTTCGACGCTTTCGTGCCTGTTGATGCATGGTGAGATGATTGGGACGAAAAAAAGGACTCAGGCGCAAATTTTCCGGGGGTGCGAAATTTCGCGCGCGCGCCTTTTACTCGTGTTTTCTGCCAAGAAGGTCAAAAAATGTGAAATTTTTGACGCTGTCAAAAGATGCCAAATTTTCGATGCTTTCGTGCATGTTGATGCATGGTGAGATGATTGGGACGAAAAAAATGGACTCGGATGAAAATTTTCCGGGGGCGCGAAATTTCGCGCGCGCGCTTTTTACTCGTGTTTTCAGCCAAGAAGGCCAAAAAATGCGAAATTTTTGACGCTGTCAAAAGATGCCAAATTTTCGACGCTTTCGTGCCTGTTGATGCATGGTGAGATGATTGGACGAAAAAAATGGACTCGGATGAAAATTTTCCGGGGGTGCGAAATTTCGCGCGCGCGCTTTTTACTCGTGTTTTCAGCCAAGAAGGTCAAAAAATGCGAAATTTTTGACGCTGTCAAAAGATGCCAAATTTTCGACGCTTTCGTGCCTGTTGATGCATGGTGAGATGATTGGGACGAAAAAAAGGACTCAGGCGCAAATTTTCCGGGGGTGCAAAATTTCGCGCGCGTGCCTTTTTCTCGTATTTTCAGCCAAGAAGGTCAAAAAACGTGAAATTTTTGACGTTGTCAAAAGATGCCAAATTTTCGACGCTTTAGTGCCTGTTGATGCATGGTGAGATGATTGGGAAGAAAAAATGGACTCGGATGAAAATTTTTCGGGGGTGAGAAATTTCGCGCGCGCGCTATTCACTCGTGTTTTCAGGCAAGAAGGTCAAAAAATGCGAAATTCTTTACGCTGTCAAAAGATGCAAAATTTTCGACGCTATCGTGCCTATTGAAGCATGGTGAGATGATTGGGACGAAAAAAAGGACTCAGACACAAATTTTCCGGGGGGGGCGAAATTTCGCGAGCGCGCCTTTTACTCGTGTTTTCAGCCAAGAAGATCAAAAAATGCAAAATTTTTGACGCCGTCAAAAGATGCCAAATTTTTGACGCTTTCGTGCCTGTTGATGCATGGTGAGATGATTGGGACGAAAAAATGGACTCGGATGAAAATTTTTCGGGGGTGAGAAATTTCGCGCGCGCGCTATTCACTCGTGTTTTCAGGCAAGATGGTCAAAAAATGCGAAATTTTTTACGCTGTCAAAAGATGCAAAATTTTCGACGCTATCGTGCCTGTTGAAGCATGGTGAGATGATTGGGACGAAAAAAAGGTCTCAGACACAAATTTTCCGGGGGGGCGAAATTTCGCGAGCGCGCCTTTTACTCGTGTTTTCAGCCAAGAAGGTCAAAAAATGCAAAATTTTTGACGCTGTCAAAAGATGCCAAATTTTCGACGCTTTCATGCCTGTTGATGCATGGTGAGATGATTGGACGAAAAAAATGGACTCGGATGAAAATTTTCCGGGGGTGCGAAATTTCGCGCGCGCGCTTTTTACTCGTGTTTTCAGCCAAGAAGGTCAAAAAATGCGAAATTTTTGACGCTGTCAAAAGATGCCAAATTTTCGACGCTTTCGTGCCTGTTGATGCATGGTGAGATGATTGGGACGAAAAAAAGGACTCGGATGAAAAATTTCCGGGGGTGCAAAATTTCGCGCGCGCGCCTTTTTCTCGTATTTTCAGCCAAGAAGGTCAAAAAACGTAAAATTTTTGACGTTGTCAAAAGATGCCAAATTTTCGACGCTTTAGTGCCTGTTGATGCATGGTGAGATGATTGGGAAGAAAAAATGGACTCGGATGAAAATTTTTCGGGGGTGAGAAATTTCGCGCGCGCGCTATTCACTCGTGTTTTCAGGCAAGAAGGTCAAAAAATGCGAAATTTTTTACGCTGTCAAAAGATGCAAAATTTTCGACGCTATCGTGCCTGTTGAAGCATGGTGAGATGATTGGGACGAAAAAAAGGACTCAGACACAAATTTTCCGGGGGCGCGAAATTTCGCGAGCGCGCCTTTTACTCGTGTTTTCAGCCAAGAAGGTCAAAAAATGCAAAATTTTTGACGCTGTCAAAAGATGCCAAATTTTCGACGCTTTCGTGCCTGTTGATGCATGGTGAGATGATTGGGACGAAAAAATGGACTCGGATGAAAATTTTCCGGGGGTGCAAAATTTCGCGCGCGCGCTTTTTTCTCGTGTTTTCAGCCAAGAAGGTCAAAAAATGCGAAGTTTTTGACGTTGTCAAAAATGCCAAATTTTCGACGCTTTCGTGCCTGTTGATGCATGGTGAGATGATTGGGACGAAAAAAAGGACTCAGGCGCAAATTTTCCGGGGGTGCGAAATTTCGCGCGCGCGCCTTTTACTCGTGTTTTCTGCCAAGAAGGTCAAAAAATGTGAAATTTTTGACGCTGTCAAAAGATGCCAAATTTTCGATGCTTTCGTGCCTGTTGATGCATGGTGAGATGATTGGGACGAAAAAAATGGACTCGGATGAAAATTTTCCGGGGGCGCGAAATTTCGCGCGCGCGCTTTTTACTCGTGTTTTCAGCCAAGAAGGTCAAAAAATGCGAAATTTTTGACGCTGTCAAAAGATGCCAAATTTTCGACGCTTTCGTGCCTGTTGATGCATGGTGAGATGATTGGACGAAAAAAATGGACTCGGATGAAAATTTTCCGGGGGTGCGAAATTTCGCAGCGCGCGCTTTTTACTCGTGTTTTCAGCCAAGAAGGTCAAAAAATGCGAAATTTTTGACGCTGTCAAAAGATGCCAAATTTTCGACGCTTTCGTGCCTGTTGATGCATGGTGAGATGATTGGGACGAAAAAAAGGACTCAGGCGCAAATTTTCCGGGGGTGCAAAATTTCGCAGCGCGCGCCTTTTTCTCGTATTTTCAGCCAAGAAGGTCAAAAAACGTGAAATTTTTGACGTTGTCAAAAGATGCCAAATTTTCGACGCTTTAGTGCCTGTTGATGCATGGTGAGATGATTGGGAAGAAAAAATGGACTCGGATGAAAATTTTTCGGGGGTGAGAAATTTCGCGCGCGCGCTATTCACTCGTGTTTTCAGGCAAGAAGGTCAAAAAATGCGAAATTTTTTACGCTGTCAAAAGATGCAAAATTTTCGACGCTATCGTGCCTATTGAAGCATGGTGAGATGATTGGGACGAAAAAAAGGACTCAGACACAAATTTTCCGGGGGGGGCGAAATTTCGCGAGCGCGCCTTTTACTCGTGTTTTCAGCCAAGAAGATCAAAAAATGCAAAATTTTTGACGCCGTCAAAAGATGCCAAA
This sequence comes from Pontederia crassipes, assembly GCA_030549335.1. Classification (NCBI taxonomy): domain Eukaryota; kingdom Viridiplantae; phylum Streptophyta; class Magnoliopsida; order Commelinales; family Pontederiaceae; genus Pontederia; species Pontederia crassipes. The sequence continues at coordinate 7,569,323 of JAUKPH010000020.1, read as the reverse complement.
TTTTTGACGCTTTCGTGCCTGTTGATGCATGGTGAGATGATTGGGACGAAAAAATGGACTCGGATGAAAATTTTTCGGGGGTGAGAAATTTCGCGCGGCGCGCTATTCACTCGTGTTTTCAGGCAAGATGGTCAAAAAATGCGAAATTTTTTACGCTGTCAAAAGATGCAAAATTTTCGACGCTATCGTGCCTGTTGAAGCATGGTGAGATGATTGGGACGAAAAAAAGGTCTCAGACACAAATTTTCCGGGGGGGCGAAATTTCGCGAGCGCGCCTTTTACTCGTGTTTTCAGCCAAGAAGGTCAAAAAATGCAAAATTTTTGACGCTGTCAAAAGATGCCAAATTTTCGACGCTTTCGTGCCTGTTGATGCATGGTGAGATGATTGGGACGAAAAAATGGACTCGCATGAAAATTTTTCGGGGGTGCGAAATTTCGCTCGCGCGCTTTTTTCTCGTGTTTTCAGCCAAGAAGGTCAAAAAATGCGAAATTTTTGACGCTGTCAAAAGATGCCAAATTTTCGACGCTTTCGTGCCTGTTGATGCATGGTGAGATGATTGGGACGAAAAAAATGGACTCGGATGAAAATTTTCCGGGGGTGCGAAATTTCGCGCGCGCGCTTTTTACTCGTGTTTTCAGCCAAAAAGGTCAAAAAACGCAAAATTTTTGACGCTGTCAAAAGATGCCAAATTTTCGACGCTTTCGTGCCTATTGATGCATGGTGAGATGATTGGGACGAAAAAATGGACTCGGATGAAAATTTTTCGGGGGTGCGAAATTTCGCGCGCGCGCTTTTTTCTCGTGTTTTCAGCCAAGAAGGTCAAAAAATACGAAATTTTTGACGCTGTCAAAAGATGCCAAATTTTCGACGCTTTCGTGCCTGTTGATGCATGGTGAGATGATTGGGACGAAAAAAATGGACTCGGATGAAAATTTTCCGGAGGTGCGAAATTTCGCGCGCGCGCTTTTTTCTCGTGTTTTCAGCCAAGAAAGTCAAAAAATGCGAAATTTTTGACGCTCTCAAAAGATGCCAAATTTTCGACGCTTTCGTGCCTGTTGATGCATGCTGAGATGATTGGGACGAAAAAAATGGACTCGGATGAAAAATTTCCGGGGGTGCGAAATTTCGCGCGCGCGCTTTTTACTCGTGTTTTCAGCCAAGAAGGTCAAAAAACGTGAAATTTTTTACGTTGTCAAAAGATGCCAAATTTTCGACGCTTTAGTGCCTGTTGATGCATGGTGAGATGATTGGGAAGAAAAAATGGACTCGGATGAAAATTTTTTGGGGGTGAGAAATTTCGCACGCGCGCTATTCACTCGTGTTTTCAGGCAAGAAGGTCAAAAAATGCGAAATTTTTTACGCTGTCAAAAGATGCAAAATTTTCGACGCTATCGTGCCTATTGAAGCATGGTGAGATGATTGGGACGAAAAAAAGGACTCTGACACAAATTTTCCGGGGGGGGGCGAAATTTCGCGAGCGCGCCTTTTACTCGTGTTTTCAGCCAAGAAGATCAAAAAATGCAAAATTTTTGACGCCGTCAAAAGATGCCAAATTTTTGACGCTTTCGTGCCTGTTGATGCATGGTGAGATGATTGGGACGAAAAAATGGACTCGGATGAAAATTTTTCGGGGGTGAGAAATTTCGCGCGCGCGCTATTCACTCGTGTTTTCAGGCAAGATGGTCAAAAAATGCGAAATTTTTTACGCTGTCAAAAGATGCAAAATTTTCGACGCTATCGTGCCTGTTGAAGCATGGTGAGATGATTGGGACGAAAAAAAGGTCTCAGACACAAATTTTCCGGGGGGGCGAAATTTCGCGAGCGCGCCTTTTACTCGTGTTTTCAGCCAAGAAGGTCAAAAAATGCAAAATTTTTGACGCTGTCAAAAGATGCCAAATTTTCGACGCTTTCGTGCCTGTTGATGCATGGTGAGATGATTGGGACGAAAAAATGGACTCGCATGAAAATTTTTCGGGGGTGCGAAATTTCGCTCGCGCGCTTTTTTCTCGTGTTTTCAGCCAAGAAGGTCAAAAAATGCGAAATTTTTGACGCTGTCAAAAGATGCCAAATTTTCGACGCTTTCGTGCCTGTTGATGCATGGTGAGATGATTGGGACGAAAAAAATGGACTCGGATGAAAATTTTCCGGGGGTGCGAAATTTCGCGCGCGCGCTTTTTACTCGTGTTTTCAGCCAAAAAGGTCAAAAAACGCAAAATTTTTGACGCTGTCAAAAGATGCCAAATTTTCGACGCTTTCGTGCCTATTGATGCATGGTGAGATGATTGGGACGAAAAAATGGACTCGGATGAAAATTTTTCGGGGGTGCGAAATTTCGCTGCGCGCGCTTTTTTCTCGTGTTTTCAGCCAAGAAGGTCAAAAAATACGAAATTTTTGACGCTGTCAAAAGATGCCAAATTTTCGACGCTTTCGTGCCTGTTGATGCATGGTGAGATGATTGGGACGAAAAAAATGGACTCGGATGAAAATTTTCCGGAGGTGCGAAATTTCGCGCGCGCGCTTTTTTCTCGTGTTTTCAGCCAAGAAAGTCAAAAAATGCGAAATTTTTGACGCTCTCAAAAGATGCCAAATTTTCGACGCTTTCGTGCCTGTTGATGCATGCTGAGATGATTGGGACGAAAAAAATGGACTCGGATGAAAAATTTCCGGGGGTGCGAAATTTCGCGCGCGCGCTTTTTACTCGTGTTTTCAGCCAAGAAGGTCAAAAAACGTGAAATTTTTTACGTTGTCAAAAGATGCCAAATTTTCGACGCTTTAGTGCCTGTTGATGCATGGTGAGATGATTGGGAAGAAAAAATGGACTCGGATGAAAATTTTTTGGGGGTGAGAAATTTCGCACGCGCGCTATTCACTCGTGTTTTCAGGCAAGAAGGTCAAAAAATGCGAAATTTTTTACGCTGTCAAAAGATGCAAAATTTTCGACGCTATCGTGCCTGTTGAAGCATGGTGAGATGATTGGGATGAAAAAAAGGACTCAGACACAAATTTTCCGGGGGGGCGAAATTTCGCGAGCGCGCCTTTTACTCGTGTTTTCAGCCAAGAAGATCAAAAAATGCAAAATTTTTGACGCTGTCAAAAGATGCCAAATTTTCGACGCTTTCGTGCCTGTTGATGCATGGTGAGATAATTGGGACGAAAAAAAGGACTCAGGCGCAAATTTTCCGGGGGTGCGAAATTTCGCGCGCGCGCTTTTTACTCGTGTTTTCAGCCAAGAAGGTCAAAAAATGTGAAATTTTTGACGCTGTCAAAAGATGCCAAATTTTCAACGCTTTCGTGCCTGTTGATGCATGGTGAGATGATTGGGACGAAAAAATGGACTCTGGCGCAAATTTTCCGGGGGTGCGAAATTTCGCGCTCGCGCCTTTTACTCGTGTTGTCACCCAAGAAGGTCAAAAAATGCGAAATTTTTGACGCTGTCAAAAGATGCCAAATTTTCGACGCGTTCGTGCTTTTTGATGCATGGTGAGATGATTGGGACGAAAAAAAGGACTCAGGCGCAAATTTTCCGGGGGTGCGAAATTTCGCGCGCGCGCCTTTTACTCGTGTTTTCAGCCAAGAAGGTCAAAAAACGCAAAATTTTTGACACTGTCAAAAGATGCCAAATTTTCGACGCTATCGTGCCTGTTGATGCATGGTGAGATGATTGGACGAAAAAAAGGACTCCGATGCAAATTTTCCGGGGGTGCGAAATTTCGCGCACGCGCCTTTTACTCGTGTTTTCAGCCAAGAAGGTCAAAAAATGCAAAATTTTTGACGCTGTCAAAAGATGCCAAATTTTCGACGCTTTCGTGCCTGTTGATGCATGGTGAGATGATTGGGACGAAAAAATAGACTCGGATGAAAATTTTCCGGGGGTGCGAAATTTCGCGCGCGCGCCTTTTACTCGTGTTTTCAGCCAACAAGGTCAAAACACGCAAAAAATTTTACGCTGTCAAAAGATGCCAAATTTTCGACGCTTTCGTGCCTGTTGATGCATGGTGAGATGATTGGGAAGAAAAAATGGACTCGGATGAAAATTTTCCGGGGGTGAGAAATTTCGCGCGTGCGCTATTCACTCGTGTTTTCAGACAAGAAGGTCAAAAAACGCGAAATTTTTTACGCTGTCAAAAGATGCCAAATTTTCGACGCTATCGTGCCTGTTGATGCATGGTGAGATGATTGGGACGAAAAAAGGACTCAAACGCAAATTTTCCGGGGGTGCGAAATTTCGTATGCGCGCCTTTTACTCGTGTTTTCAGCCAAGAAGGTCAAAAAACGCAAAATTTTTGACGCTGTCAAAAGATGCCAAATTTTCGACGCTTTCGTGCCTGTTGATGCATGGTGAGATGATTGGGACGAAAAAATGGACTCGGATGAAAATTTTTCGGGGGTGCGAAATTTCGCAAGCGCGCTTTTTACTCGTGTTTTCAGCCAGGAAGGTCAAAAAATGCGAAATTTTTTACGCTGTCAAAAGATGCAAAATTTTTGACGCTATCGTGCCTGTTGATGCATGGTGAGATGATTGGGACGAAAAAAAGGACTCAGACGCAAATTTTCCGGGGGTGCGAAATTTCGCGCGTGCGCCTTTTACTCGTGTTTTCAGCCAAGAAGGTCAAAAAATGCAAATTTTTTTACGCTGTCAAAAGATGCCAAATTTTCGACGCTTTCGTTCCTGTTGATGCATGGTGAGATGATTGGGACGAAAAAATGGACTCGGATGAAAATTTTTCGGGGGTGCGAAATTTCGCGCGGTGCTTTTTACTCGTGTTTTCAGCCAACAAGGTCAAAAAATGCGAAATTTTTGACGCTGTCAAAAGAAGCCAAATTTTCGACGCTTTCGTGCCTGTTGATGCATGGTGAGATGATTGGGACGAAAAAATGGACTCGCATGAAAATTTTCCGGGGGTGCAAAATTTCGTGCGCGCGCTTTTTACTCGTGTTTTCAGCCAAGAAGGTAAAAAAACGCGAAATTTTTGACGCTGTCAAAAGATGCAAAAATTTCGACGCTTTCGTGCCTATTGATGCATGGTGAGATGATTGGGACGAAAAAAAGGACTCAGGCGCAAATTTTCCGGGGGTGCAAAATTTCACGCGCGCCTTTTACTCGTGTTTTCAGCAAAGAAGGTCAAAAAACGCAAAATTTTTGACGTTGTCAAAAGATGCCAAATTTTTTATGCTTTCGTGCCTATTGATGCATGGTGAGATGATTGGGAAGAAAAAATGGACTCGGATGAAAATTTTATGGGGGTGCGAAATTTCGCTTGCGCTATTCACGTGTTTTCAGCCAAGAAGGTAAAAAACGCGAAATTTTTTACGTTGTCAAAAGATGCAAAATTTTCGACGCTATCGTACTTGTTGATGCATGGTGAGATGATTGAACGAAAAAAAGGACTCAGACGCAAATTTTCCGGGGGTGCGAAATTTCGCTGCGCGCGCCTTTTACTCGTGTTTTCACCCAAGAAGGTCAAAAAATGCAAAATTTTTTACGCTGTCAAAAGATGCCAAATTTTCGACGCTTTCGTGCCTGTTGACGCATGGTGAGATTATTGGGACGAAAAAATGGACTCGGATGAAAATTTTTCGGGGGTGCGAAATTTCGCGCGCGCGCTTTTTACTCGTGTTTTCAGCCAAGAAGGTCAAAAAATGCGAAATTTTTGACGCTGTCAAAAGATGCCAAATTTTCGACGCTTTCGTGCCTATTGATCCATGGGAGATGATTGGGACGAAAAAAAGGACTCAGACGCAAATTTTCCGGGGGTGCGAAATTTCGCGTGCGCGCCTTTTACTCGTGTTTTCAGCCAAGAAGGTCAAAAAATGCAAAAATTTTTACGCTGTCAAAAGATGCTAAATTTTCGACGCTTTCGTGCCTGTTGATGCATGGTGAGATGATTGGGACGAAAAAAAGGACTCAGGCGCAAATTTTCCGGGGGTGCGAAATTTCGCGCGCGCGCCTTTTACTCGTGTTTTCAGCCAACAAGGTCAAAAAATGCAAAATTTTTGACGCTATTAAAAGATGCCAAATTTTCGACGCTTTCATGCCTGTTGATGCATGGTGAGATGATTAGGACGAAAAAAAGGACTCAGGCGCAAATTTTCCGGGGGTGCGAAATTTCGCGCGCGCGCTTTTTACTCGTGTTTTTAGCCAAGAAGGTAAAAAAATGCGAAATTTTTGACGCTGTCAAAAGATGCCAAATTTTCGACGCTTTCTTGCCTGTTGATGCATGGTGAGATGATTGGGATGAAAAAAAGGACTCAGGCACAAATTTTCCGGGGGTGCGAAATTTCGCGCGCGAGCCTGTTACTCGTGTTTTCAGCTAAGAAGGTCAAAAATGCGAAATTTTTTACGCTGTCAAAAGATGCCAAATTTTTGACGCTTTCGTGCCTGTTGATGCATGGTGAGATGATTGGGACGAAAAAAAGGACTCGGATGAAAATTTTCGGGGTGCGAAATTTCGCGCGCGCGTTTTTTACTCGTGTTTTCAGCCAAGAAGGTAGAAAAACACGAAATTTTTTACGCTGTCAAAAGATGCAAAATTTTCGACGCTATCGTCCCTGTTGATGCATGGTGAGATGATTGGGAAGAAAAAATGGACTCGGATGAAAATTTTTTGGGGTGCAAAATTTCGCGCGCGCGCTTTTTACTCGTGTTTTCAGCCAAGAAGGTCAAAAAATGCGAAATTTTTGACGCTGTCAAAAGATGCCAAATTTTCGATGCTTTCGTGCCTGTTGATGCATGGTGAGATGATTGGGACGAAAAAATAGACTCGGATGAAAATTTTCCGGGGGTGCGAAATTTCGCGCGCGCGCCTTTTACTCGTGTTTTCAGCCAACAAGGTCAAAACACGCAAAAAATTTTACGCTGTCAAAAGATGCCAAATTTTCGACGCTTTCGTGCCTGTTGATGCATGGTGAGATGATTGGGAAGAAAAAATGGACTCGGATGAAAATTTTCCGGGGGTGAGAAATTTCGCGCGTGCGCTCTTCACTCGTGTTATCAGACAAGAAGGTCAAAAAACGCGAAATTTTTTACGCTGTCAAAAGATGCCAAATTTTCGACGCTATCGTGCCTGTTGATGCATGGTGAGATGATTGGGACGAAAAAAGGACTCAAACGCAAATTTTCCTGGGGTGCGAAATTTCGTATGCGCGCCTTTTACTCGTGTTTTCAGCCAAGAAGGTAAAAAAACGCAAAATTTTTGACGCTGTCAAAAGATGCCAAATTTTCGACGCTTTCGTGCCTGTTGATGCATGGTGAGATGATTGGGATGAAAAAATGGACTCGGATGAAAATTTTTCGGGGGTGCGAAATTTCGCAAGCGCGCTTTTTACTCGTGTTTTCAGCCAGGAAGGTCAAAAAATGCGAAATTTTTTACGCTGTCAAAAGATGCCAAATTTTTACGCTTTCGTGCCTATTGATGCATGGTGAAATGATTGGGACGAAAAAATGGACTCAGGCGCAAATTTTTCGGGGGTGCGAAATTTCGCGCGCGCGCCTTTTACTCGTGTTTTCAGCCAAGAAGGTCAAAAAACGCAAAATTTTTGACGCTGTCAAAAGATGCCAAATTTTCGACGCTTTCGTGCCTGTTGATGCATGGTGAGATGATTGGGACGAAAAAATGGACTCGGATGAAAATTTTTCGGGGGTGCGAAATTTCGCAAGCGCGCTTTTTACTCGTGTTTTCAGCCAGGAAGGTCAAAAAATGCGAAATTTTTTACGCTGTCAAAAGATGCAAAATTTTTGACGCTATCGTGCCTGTTGATGCATGGTGAGATGATTGAGACGAAAAAAAGGACTCAGACGCAAATTTTCCGGGGGTGCGAAATTTCGCGCGTGCGCCTTTTACTCGTGTTTTCAGCCAAGAAGGTCAAAAAATGCAAATTTTTTTACGCTGTCAAAAGATGCCAAATTTTCGACGCTTTCGTTCCTGTTGATGCATGGTGAGATGATTGGGACGAAAAAATGGACTCGGATGAAAATTTTTCGGGGGTGCGAAATTTCGCGCGGTGCTTTTTACTCGTGTTTTCAGCCAACAAGGTCAAAAAATGCGAAATTTTTGACGCTGTCAAAAGAAGCCAAATTTTCGACGCTTTCGTGCCTGTTGATGCATGGTGAGATGATTGGGACGAAAAAATGGACTCGCATGAAAATTTTCCGGGGGTGCAAAATTTCGTGCGCGCGCTTTTTACTCGTGTTTTCAGCCAAGAAGGTAAAAAAACGCGAAATTTTTGACGCTGTCAAAAGATGCAAAAATTTCGACGCTTTCGTGCCTATTGATGCATGGTGAGATGATTGGGACGAAAAAAAGGACTCAGACGCAAATTTTCCGGGGGTGCAAAATTTCACGCGCGCCTTTTACTCGTGTTTTCAGCTAAGAAGGTCAAAAAACGCAAAATTTTTGACGTTGTCAAAAGATGCCAAATTTTTTATGCTTTCGTGCCTATTGATGCATGGTGAGATGATTGGGAAGAAAAAATGGACTCGGATGAAAATTTTATGGGGGTGCGAAATTTCGCTTGCGCTATTCACGTGTTTTCAGCCAAGAAGGTAAAAAACGCGAAATTTTTTACGTTGTCAAAAGATGCAAAATTTTCGACGCTATCGTACTTGTTGATGCATGGTGAGATGATTGAACGAAAAAAAGGACTCAGACGCAAATTTTCCGGGGGTGCGAAATTTCGCGCGCGCGCCTTTTACTCGTGTTTTCACCCAAGAAGGTCAAAAAATGCAAAATTTTTTACGCTGTCAAAAGATGCCAAATTTTCGACGCTTTCGTGCCTGTTGACGCATGGTGAGATTATTGGGACGAAAAAATGGACTCGGATGAAAATTTTTCGGGGGTGCGAAATTTCGCGCGCGCGCTTTTTACTCGTGTTTTCAGCCAAGAAGGTCAAAAAATGCGAAATTTTTGACGCTGTCAAAAGATGCCAAATTTTCGACGCTTTCGTGCCTATTGATCCATGGGAGATGATTGGGACGAAAAAAAGGACTCAGACGCAAATTTTCCGGGGGTGCGAAATTTCGCGTGCGCGCCTTTTACTCGTGTTTTCAGCCAAGAAGGTCAAAAAATGCAAAAATTTTTACGCTGTCAAAAGATGCTAAATTTTCGACGCTTTCGTGCCTGTTGATGCATGGTGAGATGATTGGGACGAAAAAAAGGACTCAGGCGCAAATTTTCCGGGGGTGCGAAATTTCGCGGCGCGCGCCTTTTACTCGTGTTTTCAGCCAACAAGGTCAAAAAATGCAAAATTTTTGACGCTATCAAAAGATGCCAAATTTTCGACGCTTTCATGCCTGTTGATGCATGGTGAGATGATTAGGACGAAAAAAAGGACTCAGGCGCAAATTTTCCGGGGGTGCGAAATTTCGCGCGCGCGCTTTTTACTCGTGTTTTTAGCCAAGAAGGTAAAAAAATGCGAAATTTTTGACGCTGTCAAAAGATGCCAAATTTTCGACGCTTTCTTGCCTGTTGATGCATGGTGAGATGATTGGGATGAAAAAAAGGACTCAGGCACAAATTTTCCGGGGGTGCGAAATTTCGCGCGCGAGCCTGTTACTCGTGTTTTCAGCTAAGAAGGTCAAAAATGCGAAATTTTTTACGCTGTCAAAAGATGCCAAATTTTTGACGCTTTCGTGCCTGTTGATGCATGGTGAGATGATTGGGACGAAAAAAAGGACTCGGATGAAAATTTTCGGGGTGCGAAATTTCGCGCGCGCGTTTTTTACTCGTGTTTTCAGCCAAGAAGGTAGAAAAACACGAAATTTTTTACGCTGTCAAAAGATGCAAAATTTTCGACGCTATCGTCCCTGTTGATGCATGGTGAGATGATTGGGAAGAAAAAATGGACTCGGATGAAAATTTTTTGGGGTGCAAAATTTCGCGCGCGCGCTTTTTACTCGTGTTTTCAGCCAAGAAGGTCAAAAAATGCGAAATTTTTGACGCTGTCAAAAGATGCCAAATTTTCGATGCTTTCGTGCCTGTTGATGCATGGTGAGATGATTGGGACGAAAAAATAGACTCGGATGAAAATTTTCCGGGGGTGCGAAATTTCGCGCGCGCGCCTTTTACTCGTGTTTTCAGCCAACAAGGTCAAAACACGCAAAAAATTTTACGCTGTCAAAAGATGCCAAATTTTCGACGCTTTCGTGCCTGTTGATGCATGGTGAGATGATTGGGAAGAAAAAATGGACTCGGATGAAAATTTTCCGGGGGTGAGAAATTTCGCGCGTGCGCTCTTCACTCGTGTTATCAGACAAGAAGGTCAAAAAACGCGAAATTTTTTACGCTGTCAAAAGATGCCAAATTTTCGACGCTATCGTGCCTGTTGATGCATGGTGAGATGATTGGGACGAAAAAAGGACTCAAACGCAAATTTTCCTGGGGTGCGAAATTTCGTATGCGCGCCTTTTACTCGTGTTTTCAGCCAAGAAGGTAAAAAAACGCAAAATTTTTGACGCTGTCAAAAGATGCCAAATTTTCGACGCTTTCGTGCCTGTTGATGCATGGTGAGATGATTGGGATGAAAAAATGGACTCGGATGAAAATTTTTCGGGGGTGCGAAATTTCGCAAGCGCGCTTTTTACTCGTGTTTTCAGCCAGGAAGGTCAAAAAATGCGAAATTTTTTACGCTGTCAAAAGATGCCAAATTTTTACGCTTTCGTGCCTATTGATGCATGGTGAAATGATTGGGACGAAAAAATGGACTCAGGCGCAAATTTTTCGGGGGTGCGAAATTTCGCGCGCGCGCCTTTTACTCGTGTTTTCAGCCAAGAAGGTCAAAAAACGCAAAATTTTTGACGCTGTCAAAAGATGCCAAATTTTCGACGCTTTCGTGCCTGTTGATGCATGGTGAGATGATTGGGACGAAAAAATGGACTCGGATGAAAATTTTTCGGGGGTGCGAAATTTCGCAAGCGCGCTTTTTACTCGTGTTTTCAGCCAGGAAGGTCAAAAAATGCGAAATTTTTTACGCTGTCAAAAGATGCAAAATTTTTGACGCTATCGTGCCTGTTGATGCATGGTGAGATGATTGAGACGAAAAAAAGGACTCAGACGCAAATTTTCCGGGGGTGCGAAATTTCGCGCGTGCGCCTTTTACTCGTGTTTTCAGCCAAGAAGGTCAAAAAATGCAAATTTTTTTACGCTGTCAAAAGATGCCAAATTTTCGACGCTTTCGTTCCTGTTGATGCATGGTGAGATGATTGGGACGAAAAAATGGACTCGGATGAAAATTTTTCGGGGGTGCGAAATTTCGCGCGGTGCTTTTTACTCGTGTTTTCAGCCAACAAGGTCAAAAAATGCGAAATTTTTGACGCTGTCAAAAGAAGCCAAATTTTCGACGCTTTCGTGCCTGTTGATGCATGGTGAGATGATTGGGACGAAAAAATGGACTCGCATGAAAATTTTCCGGGGGTGCAAAATTTCGTGCGCGCGCTTTTTACTCGTGTTTTCAGCCAAGAAGGTAAAAAAACGCGAAATTTTTGACGCTGTCAAAAGATGCAAAAATTTCGACGCTTTCGTGCCTATTGATGCATGGTGAGATGATTGGGACGAAAAAAAGGACTCAGACGCAAATTTTCCGGGGGTGCAAAATTTCACGCGCGCCTTTTACTCGTGTTTTCAGCTAAGAAGGTCAAAAAACGCAAAATTTTTGACGTTGTCAAAAGATGCCAAATTTTTTATGCTTTCGTGCCTATTGATGCATGGTGAGATGATTGGGAAGAAAAAATGGACTCGGATGAAAATTTTATGGGGGTGCGAAATTTCGCTTGCGCTATTCACGTGTTTTCAGCCAAGAAGGTAAAAAACGCGAAATTTTTTACGTTGTCAAAAGATGCAAAATTTTCGACGCTATCGTACTTGTTGATGCATGGTGAGATGATTGAACGAAAAAAAGGACTCAGACGCAAATTTTCCGGGGGTGCGAAATTTCGCGCGCGCGCCTTTTACTCGTGTTTTCACCCAAGAAGGTCAAAAAATGCAAAATTTTTTACGCTGTCAAAAGATGCCAAATTTTCGACGCTTTCGTGCCTGTTGACGCATGGTGAGATTATTGGGACGAAAAAATGGACTCGGATGAAAATTTTTCGGGGGTGCGAAATTTCGCGCGCGCGCTTTTTACTCGTGTTTTCAGCCAAGAAGGTCAAAAAATGCGAAATTTTTGACGCTGTCAAAAGATGCCAAATTTTCGACGCTTTCGTGCCTATTGATCCATGGGAGATGATTGGGACGAAAAAAAGGACTCAGACGCAAATTTTCCGGGGGTGCGAAATTTCGCGTGCGCGCCTTTTACTCGTGTTTTCAGCCAAGGAGGTCAAAAAATGCAAAAATTTTTACGCTGTCAAAAGATGCCAAATTTTCGACGCTTTCGTGCCTGTTGATGCATGGTGAGATGATTGGGACGAAAAAAAGGACTCAGGCGCAAATTTTCCGGGGGTGCGAAATTTCGCGCGCGCGCCTTTTACTCGTGTTTTCAGCCAACAAGGTCAAAAAATGCAAAATTTTTGACGCTATCAAAAGATGCCAAATTTTCGACGCTTTCATGCCTGTTGATGCATGGTGAGATGATTAGGACAAAAAAAAGGACTCAGGCGCAAATTTTCCGGGGGTGCGAAATTTCGCGCGCGCGCTTTTTACTCGTGTTTTTAGCCAAGAAGGTAAAAAAATGCGAAATTTTTGACGCTGTCAAAAGATGCCAAATTTTCGACGCTTTCTTGCCTGTTGATGCATGGTGAGATGATTGGGATGAAAAAAAGGACTCAGGCACAAATTTTCCGGGGGTGCGAAATTTCGCGCGCGAGCCTGTTACTCGTGTTTTCAGCTAAGAAGGTCAAAAATGCGAAATTTTTTACGCTGTCAAAAGATGCCAAATTTTTGACGCTTTCGTGCCTGTTGATGCATGGTGAGATGATTGGGACGAAAAAAAGGACTCGGATGAAAATTTTCGGGGTGCGAAATTTCGCGCGCGCGTTTTTTACTCGTGTTTTCAGCCAAGAAGGTAGAAAAACACGAAATTTTTTACGCTGTCAAAAGATGCAAAATTTTCGACGCTATCGTCCCTGTTGATGCATGGTGAGATGATTGGGAAGAAAAAATGGACTCGGATGAAAATTTTTTGGGGTGCAAAATTTCGCGCGCGCGCTTTTTACTCGTGTTTTCAGCCAAGAAGGTCAAAAAATGCGAAATTTTTGACGCTGTCAAAAGATGCCAAATTTTCGATGCTTTCGTGCCTGTTGATGCATGGTGAGATGATTGGGACGAAAAAATAGACTCGGATGAAAATTTTCCGGGGGTGCGAAATTTCGCGCGCGCGCCTTTTACTCGTGTTTTCAGCCAACAAGGTCAAAACACGCAAAAAATTTTACGCTGTCAAAAGATGCCAAATTTTCGACGCTTTCGTGACTGTTGATGCATGGTGAGATGATTGGGAAGAAAAAATGGACTCGGATGAAAATTTTCAGGGGGTGAGAAATTTCGCGCGTGCGCTATTCACTCGTGTTATCAGACAAGAAGGTCAAAAAATGTGAAATTTTTTACGCTGTCAAAAGATGCCAAATTTTCGACGCTATCGTGCCTGTTGATGCATGGTGAGATGATTGGGACGAAAAAAGGACTCAAACGCAAATTTTCCTGGGGTGCGAAATTTCGTATGCGCGCCTTTTACTCGTGTTTTCAGCCAAGAAGGTCAAAAAACGCAAAATTTTTGACGCTGTCAAAAGATGCCAAATTTTCGACGCTTTCGTGCCTGTTGATGCATGGTGAGATGATTGGGATGAAAAAATGGACTCGGATGAAAATTTTTCGGGGGTGCGAAATTTCGCAAGCGCGCTTTTTACTCGTGTTTTCAGCCAGGAAGGTCAAAAAATGCGAAATTTTTTACGCTGTCAAAAGATGCAAAATTTTTGACGCTATCGTGCCTGTTGATGCATGGTGAGATGATTGGGACGAAAAAAAGGACTCAGACGCAAATTTTCCGGGGGTGCGAAATTTCGCGCGTGCGCCTTTTACTCGTGTTTTCAGCCAAGAAGGTCAAAAAATGCAAATTTTTTTACGCTGTCAAAAGATGCCAAATTTTCGACGCTTTCGTTCCTGTTGATGCATGATGAGATGATTGGGACGAAAAAATGGACTCGGAAGAAAATTTTTCGGGGGTGCGAAATTTCGCGCGGTGCTTTTTACTCGTGTTTTCAGCCAAGAAGGTCAAAAAATGCGAAATTTTTGACGCTGTCAAAAGATGCCAAATTTTCGACGCTTTCGTGCCTGTTGATGCATGGTGAGATGATTGGGACGAAAAAATGGACTCGCATGAAAATTTTCCGGGGGTGCGAAATTTCGTGCGCGCGCTTTTTACTCGTGTTTTCAGCCAAGAAGGTAAAAAACGCGAAATTTTTGACGCTGTCAAAAGATGCAAAAATTTCGACGCTTTCGTGCCTATTGATGCATGGTGAGATGATTGGGACGAAAAAAAGGACTCAGGCGCAAATTTTCCGGGGGTGCGAAATTTCACGCGCGCCTTTTACTCGTGTTTTCAGCTAAGAAGGTAAAAAAACGAAAAATTTTTGACGTTGTCAAAAGATGCCAAATTTTTTATGCTTTCGTGCCTATTGATGCATGGTGAGATGATTGGGAAGAAAAAATGGACTCGGATGAAAATTTTATGGGGGTGCGAAATTTCGCGCGTGCGCTATTCACGTGTTTTCAGCCAAGAAGGTAAAAAATGCGAAATTTTTTACGTTGTCAAAAGATGCAAAATTTTCGACGCTATCGTACTTGTTGATGCATGGTGAGATGATTGAACGAAAAAAAGGACTCAGACGCAAATTTTCCGGGGGTGCGAAATTTCGCGCGCGCGCCTTTTACTCGTGTTTTCACCCAAGAAGGTCAAAAAATGCAAAAATTTTTACGCTGTCAAAAGATGCCAAATTTTCGACGCTTTCGTGCCTGTTGACGCATGGTGAGATTATTGGGACGAAAAAATGGACTCGGATGAAAATTTTTCGGGGGTGCGAAATTTTGCGCGCGCGTTTTTTACTCGTGTTTTCAGCCAAGAAGGTCAAAAAATGCGAAATTTTTGACGCTGTCAAAAGATGCCAAATTTTCGACGCTTTCGTGCCTATTGATCCATGGGAGATGATTGGGACGAAAAAAAGGACTCAGACGCAAATTTTCCGGGGGTGCGAAATTTCGCGTGCGCGCCTTTTACTCGTGTTTTCAGCCAAGAAGGTCAAAAAATGCAAAAATTTTTACGCTGTCAAAAGATGCCAAATTTTCGACGCTTTCGTGCCTGTTGGTGCATGGTGAGATGATTGGACGAAAAAAAGGACTCAGGCGCAAATTTTCCGGGGGTGCGAAATTTCGCGCGCGCGCCTTTTACTCGTGTTTTCAGCCAACAAGGTCAAAAAATGCAAAATTTTTGACGCTATCGTGCCTGTTGATGCATGGTGAGATGATTGAGACGAAAAAAAGGACTCAGACGCAAATTTTCCGGGGGTGCGAAATTTCGCGCGTGCGCCTTTTACTCGTGTTTTCAGCCAAGAAGGTCAAAAAATGCAAATTTTTTTACGCTGTCAAAAGATGCCAAATTTTCGACGCTTTCGTTCCTGTTGATGCATGGTGAGATGATTGGGACGAAAAAATGGACTCGGATGAAAATTTTTCGTGGGTGCGAAATTCGCGCGGTGCTTTTTACTCGTGTTTTCAGCCAACAAGGTCAAAAAATGCGAAATTTTTGACGCTGTCAAAAGAAGCCAAATTTTCGACGCTTTCGTGCCTGTTGATGCATGGTGAGATGATTGGACGAAAAAATGGACTCGCATGAAATTTTCCGGGGTGCAAAATTTCGTGCGCGCGCTTTTTACTCGTGTTTTCAGCCAAGAAGGTAAAAAAACGCGAAATTTTTGACGCTGTCAAAAGATGCAAAAATTTCGACGCTTTCGTGCCTATTGATGCATGGTGAGATGATTGGGACGAAAAAAAGGACTCAGACGCAAATTTTCCGGGGGTGCAAAATTTCACGCGCGCCTTTTACTCGTGTTTTCAGCTAAGAAGGTCAAAAAACGCAAAATTTTTGACGTTGTCAAAAGATGCCAAATTTTTTATGCTTTCGTGCCTATTGATGCATGGTGAGATGATTGGGAAGAAAAAATGGACTCGGATGAAAATTTTATGGGGGTGCGAAATTTCGCGCGTGCGCTATTCACGTGTTTTCAGCCAAGAAGGTAAAAAACGCGAAATTTTTACGTTGTCAAAAGATGCAAAATTTTCAACGCTATCGTACTTGTTGATGCATGGTGAGATGATTGAACGAAAAAAAGGACTCAGACGCAAATTTTCCGGGGGTGCGAAATTTCGCGCGCGCGCCTTTTACTCGTGTTTTCACCCAAGAAGGTCAAAAATGCAAAATTTTTTACGCTGTCAAAAGATGCCAAATTTTCGACGCTTTCGTGCCTGTTGACGCATGGTGAGATTATTGGGACGAAAAAATGGACTCGGATGAAAATTTTCGGGGGTGCGAAATTTCGCGCGCGCGCTTTTTACTCGTGTTTTCAGCCAAGAAGGTCAAAAAATGCGAAATTTTTGACGCTGTCAAAAGATGCCAAATTTTCGACGCTTTCGTGCCTATTGATCCATGGGAGATGATTGGGACGAAAAAAGGACTCAGACGCAAATTTTCCGGGGGTGCGAAATTTCGCGTGCGCGCCTTTTACTCGTGTTTTCAGCCAAGAAGGTCAAAAAATGCAAAAATTTTTACGCTGTCAAAAGATGCCAAATTTTCGACGCTTTCGTGCCTGTTGATGCATGGTGAGATGATTGGGACGAAAAAAAGGACTCAGGCGCAAATTTTCCGGGGGTGCGAAATTTCGCGCGCGCGCCTTTTACTCGTGTTTTCAGCCAACAAGGTCAAAAAATGCAAAATTTTTGACGCTATCAAAAGATGCCAAATTTTCGACGCTTTCATGCCTGTTGATGCATGG
The DNA here is from genome assembly GCA_030549335.1 of Pontederia crassipes. Lineage (NCBI taxonomy): Eukaryota > Viridiplantae > Streptophyta > Magnoliopsida > Commelinales > Pontederiaceae > Pontederia > Pontederia crassipes. Next base: position 7,552,353 of record JAUKPH010000020.1, on the reverse strand, counting down.
TGAGATGATTAGGACGAAAAAAAGGACTCAGGCGCAAATTTTCCGGGGGTGCGAAATTTCGCGCGGCGCGCTTTTTACTCGTGTTTTTAGCCAAGAAGGTAAAAAAATGCGAAATTTTTGACGCTGTCAAAAGATGCCAAATTTTCGACGCTTTCTTGCCTGTTGATGCATGGTGAGATGATTGGGATGAAAAAAAGGACTCAGGCACAAATTTTCCGGGGGTGCGAAATTTCGCGCGCGAGCCTGTTACTCGTGTTTTCAGCTAAGAAGGTCAAAAATGCGAAATTTTTTACGCTGTCAAAAGATGCCAAATTTTTGACGCTTTCGTGCCTGTTGATGCATGGTGAGATGATTGGGACGAAAAAAAGGACTCGGATGAAAATTTTCGGGGTGCGAAATTTCGCGCTCGCGCGTTTTTTACTCGTGTTTTCAGCCAAGAAGGTAGAAAAACACGAAATTTTTCACGCTGTCAAAAGATGCAAAATTTTCGACGCTATCGTCCCTGTTGATGCATGGTGAGATGATTGGGAAGAAAAAATGGACTCGGATGAAAATTTTTTGGGGTGCAAAATTTCGCACGCGCGCTTTTTACTCGTGTTTTCAGCCAAGAAGGTCAAAAAATGCAAAATTTTTGACGCTGTCAAAAGATGCCAAATTTTCGATGCTTTCGTGCCTGTTGATGCATGGTGAGATGATTGGGACGAAAAAATAGACTCGGATGAAAATTTTCCGGGGGTGCGAAATTTCGCGCGCGCGCCTTTTACTCGTGTTTTCAGCCAACAAGGTCAAAACACGCAAAAAATTTTACGCTGTCAAAAGATGCCAAATTTTCGACGCTTTCGTGCCTGTTGATGCATGGTGAGATGATTGGGAAGAAAAAATGGACTCGGATGAAAATTTTCCTGGGGGTGAGAAATTTCGCGCGTGCGCTATTCACTCGTGTTATCAGACAAGAAGGTCAAAAAATGTGAAATTTTTTACGCTGTCAAAAGATGCCAAATTTTCGACGCTATCGTGCCTGTTGATGCATGGTGAGATGATTGGGACGAAAAAAGGACTCAAACGCAAATTTTCCTGGGGTGCGAAATTTCGTATGCGCGCCTTTTACTCGTGTTTTCAGCCAAGAAGGTCAAAAAACGCAAAATTTTTGACGCTGTCAAAAGATGCCAAATTTTCGACGCTTTCGTGCCTGTTGATGCATGGTGAGATGATTGGGATGAAAAAATGGACTCGGATGAAAATTTTTCGGGGGTGCGAAATTTCGCAAGCGCGCTTTTTACTCGTGTTTTCAGCCAGGAAGGTCAAAAAATGCGAAATTTTTTACGCTGTCAAAAGATGCAAAATTTTTTACGCTATCGTGCCTGTTGATGCATGGTGAGATGATTGGGACGAAAAAAAGGACTCAGACGCAAATTTTCCGGGGGTGCGAAATTTCGCGCGTGCGCCTTTTACTCGTGTTTTCAGCCAAGAAGGTCAAAAAATGCAAATTTTTTTACGCTGTCAAAAGATGCCAAATTTTCGACGCTTTCGTTCCTGTTGATGCATGATGAGATGATTGGGACGAAAAAATGGACTCGGAAGAAAATTTTTCGGGGGTGCGAAATTTCGCGCGGTGCTTTTTACTCGTGTTTTCAGCCAAGAAGGTCAAAAAATGCGAAATTTTTGACGCTGTCAAAAGATGCCAAATTTTCGACGCTTTCGTGCCTGTTGATGCATGGTGAGATGATTGGGACGAAAAAATGGACTCGCATGAAAATTTTCCGGGGGTGCGAAATTTCGTGCGCGCGCTTTTTACTCGTGTTTTCAGCCAAGAAGGTAAAAAACGCGAAATTTTTGACGCTGTCAAAAGATGCAAAAATTTCGACGCTTTCGTGCCTATTGATGCATGGTGAGATGATTGGGACGAAAAAAAGGACTCAGGCGCAAATTTTCCGGGGGTGCGAAATTTCACGCGCGCCTTTTACTCGTGTTTTCAGCTAAGAAGGTAAAAAAACGAAAAATTTTTGACGTTGTCAAAAGATGCCAAATTTTTTATGCTTTCGTGCCTATTGATGCATGGTGAGATGATTGGGAAGAAAAAATGGACTCGGATGAAAATTTTATGGGGGTGCGAAATTTCGCGCGTGCGCTATTCACGTGTTTTCAGCCAAGAAGGTAAAAAACGCGAAATTTTTTACGTTGTCAAAAGATGCAAAATTTTCGACGCTATCGTACTTGTTGATGCATGGTGAGATGATTGAACGAAAAAAAGGACTCAGACGCAAATTTTCCGGGGGTGCGAAATTTCGCGCGCGCGCCTTTTACTCGTGTTTTCACCCAAGAAGGTCAAAAAATGCAAAAAATTTTACGCTGTCAAAAGATGCCAAATTTTCGACGCTTTCGTGCCTGTTGACGCATGGTGAGATTATTGGGACGAAAAAATGGACTCGGATGAAAATTTTTCGGGGGTGCGAAATTTTGCGCGCGCGTTTTTTACTCGTGTTTTCAGCCAAGAAGGTCAAAAAATGCGAAATTTTTGACGCTGTCAAAAGATGCCAAATTTTCGACGCTTTCGTGCCTATTGATCCATGGGAGATGATTGGGACGAAAAAAAGGACTCAGACGCAAATTTTCCGGGGGTGCGAAATTTCGCGTGCGCGCCTTTTACTCGTGTTTTCAGCCAAGAAGGTCAAAAAATGCAAAAATTTTTACGCTGTCAAAAGATGCCAAATTTTCGACGCTTTCGTGCCTGTTGATGCATGGTGAGATGATGGACGAAAAAAAGGACTCAGGCGCAAATTTTCCGGGGGTGCGAAATTTCGCGCGCGCGCCTTTTACTCGTGTTTTCAGCCAACAAGGTCAAAAAATGCAAAATTTTTGACGCTATCGTGCCTGTTGATGCATGGTGAGATGATTGAGACGAAAAAAAGGACTCAGACGCAAATTTTCCGGGGGTGCGAAATTTCGCGCGTGCGCCTTTTACTCGTGTTTTCAGCCAAGAAGGTCAAAAAATGCAAATTTTTTTACGCTGTCAAAAGATGCCAAATTTTCGACGCTTTCGTTCCTGTTGATGCATGGTGAGATGATTGGGACGAAAAAATGGACTCGGATGAAAATTTTTCGGGGGTGCGAAATTTCGCGCGGTGCTTTTTACTCGTGTTTTCAGCCAACAAGGTCAAAAAATGCGAAATTTTTGACGCTGTCAAAAGAAGCCAAATTTTCGACGCTTTCGTGCCTGTTGATGCATGGTGAGATGATTGGGACGAAAAAATGGACTCGCATGAAAATTTTCCGGGGGTGCAAAATTTCGTGCGCGCGCTTTTTACTCGTGTTTTCAGCCAAGAAGGTAAAAAAACGCGAAATTTTTGACGCTGTCAAAATATGCAAAAATTTCGACGCTTTCGTGCCTATTGATGCATGGTGAGATGATTGGGACGAAAAAAAGGACTCAGACGCAAATTTTCCGGGGGTGCAAAATTTCACGCGCGCCTTTTACTCGTGTTTTCAGCTAAGAAGGTCAAAAAATGCAAAATTTTTGACGTTGTCAAAAGATGCCAAATTTTTTATGCTTTCGTGCCTATTGATGCATGGTGAGATGATTGGGAAGAAAAAATGGACTCGGATGAAAATTTTATGGGGGTGCGAAATTTCGCTTGTGCGCTATTCACGTGTTTTCAGCCAAGAAGGTAAAAAACGCGAAATTTTTTACGTTGTCAAAAGATGCAAAATTTTCGACGCTATCGTACTTGTTGATGCATGGTGAGATGATTGAACGAAAAAAAGGACTCAGACGCAAATTTTCCGGGGGTGCGAAATTTCGCGCGCGCGCCTTTTACTCGTGTTTTCACCCAAGAAGGTCAAAAAATGCAAAATTTTTTACGCTGTCAAAAGATGCCAAATTTTCGACGCTTTCGTGCCTGTTGACGCATGGTGAGATTATTGGGACGAAAAAATGGACTCGGATGAAAATTTTTCGGGGGTGCGAAATTTCGCGCGCGCGCTTTTTACTCGTGTTTTCAGCCAAGAAGGTCAAAAAATGCGAAATTTTTGACGCTGTCAAAAGATGCCAAATTTTCGACGCTTTCGTGCCTATTGATCCATGGGAGATGATTGGGACGAAAAAAAGGACTCAGACGCAAATTTTCCGGGGGTGCGAAATTTCGCGTGCGCGCCTTTTACTCGTGTTTTCAGCCAAGAAGGTCAAAAAATGCAAAAATTTTTACGCTGTCAAAAGATGCCAAATTTTCGACGCTTTCGTGCCTGTTGATGCATGGTGAGATGATTGGGACGAAAAAAAGGACTCAGGCGCAAATTTTCCGGGGGTGCGAAATTTCGCGCGCGCGCCTTTTACTCGTGTTTTCAGCCAACAAGGTCAAAAAATGCAAAATTTTTGACGCTATCAAAAGATGCCAAATTTTCGACGCTTTCATGCCTGTTGATGCATGGTGAGATGATTAGGACGAAAAAAAGGACTCAGGCGCAAATTTTCCGGGGGTGCGAAATTTCGCGCGCGCGCTTTTTACTCGTGTTTTTAGCCAAGAAGGTAAAAAAATGCGAAATTTTTGACGCTGTCAAAAGATGCCAAATTTTCGACGCTTTCTTGCCTGTTGATGCATGGTGAGATGATTGGGATGAAAAAAAGGACTCAGGCACAAATTTTCCGGGGGTGCGAAATTTCGCGCGCGAGCCTGTTACTCGTGTTTTCAGCTAAGAAGGTCAAAAATGCGAAATTTTTTACGCTGTCAAAAGATGCCAAATTTTTGACGCTTTCGTGCCTGTTGATGCATGGTGAGATGATTGGGACGAAAAAAAGGACTCGGATGAAAATTTTCGGGGTGCGAAATTTCGCGCGCGCGTTTTTTACTCGTGTTTTCAGCCAAGAAGGTAGAAAAACACGAAATTTTTCACGCTGTCAAAAGATGCAAAATTTTCGACGCTATCGTCCCTGTTGATGCATGGTGAGATGATTGGGAAGAAAAAATGGACTCGGATGAAAATTTTTTGGGGTGCAAAATTTCGCGCGCGCGCTTTTTACTCGTGTTTTCAGCCAAGAAGGTCAAAAAATGCAAAATTTTTGACGCTGTCAAAAGATGCCAAATTTTCGATGCTTTCGTGCCTGTTGATGCATGGTGAGATGATTGGGACGAAAAAATAGACTCGGATGAAAATTTTCCGGGGGTGCGAAATTTCGCGCGCGCGCCTTTTACTCGTGTTTTCAGCCAACAAGGTCAAAACACGCAAAAAATTTTACGCTGTCAAAAGATGCCAAATTTTCGACGCTTTCGTGCCTGTTGATGCATGGTGAGATGATTGGGAAGAAAAAATGGACTCGGATGAAAATTTTCCGGGGGTGAGAAATTTCGCGCGTGCGCTATTCACTCGTGTTATCAGACAAGAAGGTCAAAAAATGTGAAATTTTTTACGCTGTCAAAAGATGCCAAATTTTCGACGCTATCGTGCCTGTTGATGCATGGTGAGATGATTGGGACGAAAAAAGGACTCAAACGCAAATTTTCCTGGGGTGCGAAATTTCGTATGCGCGCCTTTTACTCGTGTTTTCAGCCAAGAAGGTCAAAAAACGCAAAATTTTTGACGCTGTCAAAAGATGCCAAATTTTCGACGCTTTCGTGCCTGTTGATGCATGGTGAGATGATTGGGATGAAAAAATGGACTCGGATGAAAATTTTTCGGGGGTGCGAAATTTCGCAAGCGCGCTTTTTACTCGTGTTTTCAGCCAGGAAGGTCAAAAAATGCGAAATTTTTTACGCTGTCAAAAGATGCAAAATTTTTTACGCTATCGTGCCTGTTGATGCATGGTGAGATGATTGGGACGAAAAAAAGGACTCAGACGCAAATTTTCCGGGGGTGCGAAATTTCGCGCGTGCGCCTTTTACTCGTGTTTTCAGCCAAGAAGGTCAAAAAATGCAAATTTTTTTACGCTGTCAAAAGATGCCAAATTTTCGACGCTTTCGTTCCTGTTGATGCATGATGAGATGATTGGGACGAAAAAATGGACTCGGAAGAAAATTTTTCGGGGGTGCGAAATTTCGCGCGGTGCTTTTTACTCGTGTTTTCAGCCAAGAAGGTCAAAAAATGCGAAATTTTTGACGCTGTCAAAAGATGCCAAATTTTCGACGCTTTCGTGCCTGTTGATGCATGGTGAGATGATTGGGACGAAAAAATGGACTCGCATGAAAATTTTCCGGGGGTGCGAAATTTCGTGCGCGCGCTTTTTACTCGTGTTTTCAGCCAAGAAGGTAAAAAACGCGAAATTTTTGACGCTGTCAAAAGATGCAAAAATTTCGACGCTTTCGTGCCTATTGATGCATGGTGAGATGATTGGGACGAAAAAAAGGACTCAGGCGCAAATTTTCCGGGGGTGCGAAATTTCACGCGCGCCTTTTACTCGTGTTTTCAGCTAAGAAGGTAAAAAAACGAAAAATTTTTGACGTTGTCAAAAGATGCCAAATTTTTTATGCTTTCGTGCCTATTGATGCATGGTGAGATGATTGGGAAGAAAAAATGGACTCGGATGAAAATTTTATGGGGGTGCGAAATTTCGCGCGTGCGCTATTCACGTGTTTTCAGCCAAGAAGGTAAAAAACGCGAAATTTTTTACGTTGTCAAAAGATGCAAAATTTTCGACGCTATCGTACTTGTTGATGCATGGTGAGATGATTGAACGAAAAAAAGGACTCAGACGCAAATTTTCCGGGGGTGCGAAATTTCGCGCGCGCGCCTTTTACTCGTGTTTTCACCCAAGAAGGTCAAAAAATGCAAAAAATTTTACGCTGTCAAAAGATGCCAAATTTTCGACGCTTTCGTGCCTGTTGACGCATGGTGAGATTATTGGGACGAAAAAATGGACTCGGATGAAAATTTTTCGGGGGTGCGAAATTTTGCGCGCGCGTTTTTTACTCGTGTTTTCAGCCAAGAAGGTCAAAAAATGCGAAATTTTTGACGCTGTCAAAAGATGCCAAATTTTCGACGCTTTCGTGCCTATTGATCCATGGGAGATGATTGGGACGAAAAAAAGGACTCAGACGCAAATTTTCCGGGGGTGCGAAATTTCGCGTGCGCGCCTTTTACTCGTGTTTTCAGCCAAGAAGGTCAAAAAATGCAAAAATTTTTACGCTGTCAAAAGATGCCAAATTTTCGACGCTTTCGTGCCTGTTGATGCATGGTGAGATGATGGACGAAAAAAAGGACTCAGGCGCAAATTTTCCGGGGGTGCGAAATTTCGCGCGCGCGCCTTTTACTCGTGTTTTCAGCCAACAAGGTCAAAAAATGCAAAATTTTTGACGCTATCGTGCCTGTTGATGCATGGTGAGATGATTGAGACGAAAAAAAGGACTCAGACGCAAATTTTCCGGGGGTGCGAAATTTCGCGCGTGCGCCTTTTACTCGTGTTTTCAGCCAAGAAGGTCAAAAAATGCAAATTTTTTTACGCTGTCAAAAGATGCCAAATTTTCGACGCTTTCGTTCCTGTTGATGCATGGTGAGATGATTGGGACGAAAAAATGGACTCGGATGAAAATTTTTCGGGGGTGCGAAATTTCGCGCGGTGCTTTTTACTCGTGTTTTCAGCCAACAAGGTCAAAAAATGCGAAATTTTTGACGCTGTCAAAAGAAGCCAAATTTTCGACGCTTTCGTGCCTGTTGATGCATGGTGAGATGATTGGGACGAAAAAATGGACTCGCATGAAAATTTTCCGGGGGTGCAAAATTTCGTGCGCGCGCTTTTTACTCGTGTTTTCAGCCAAGAAGGTAAAAAAACGCGAAATTTTTGACGCTGTCAAAATATGCAAAAATTTCGACGCTTTCGTGCCTATTGATGCATGGTGAGATGATTGGGACGAAAAAAAGGACTCAGACGCAAATTTTCCGGGGGTGCAAAATTTCACGCGCGCCTTTTACTCGTGTTTTCAGCTAAGAAGGTCAAAAAATGCAAAATTTTTGACGTTGTCAAAAGATGCCAAATTTTTTATGCTTTCGTGCCTATTGATGCATGGTGAGATGATTGGGAAGAAAAAATGGACTCGGATGAAAATTTTATGGGGGTGCGAAATTTCGCTTGTGCGCTATTCACGTGTTTTCAGCCAAGAAGGTAAAAAACGCGAAATTTTTTACGTTGTCAAAAGATGCAAAATTTTCGACGCTATCGTACTTGTTGATGCATGGTGAGATGATTGAACGAAAAAAAGGACTCAGACGCAAATTTTCCGGGGGTGCGAAATTTCGCGCGCGCGCCTTTTACTCGTGTTTTCACCCAAGAAGGTCAAAAAATGCAAAAATTTTTACGCTGTCAAAAGATGCCAAATTTTCGACGCTTTCGTGCCTGTTGACGCATGGTGAGATTATTGGGACGAAAAAATGGACTCGGATGAAAATTTTTCGGGGGTGCGAAATTTCGCGCGCGCGCTTTTTACTCGTGTTTTCAGCCAAGAAGGTCAAAAAATGCGAAATTTTTGACGCTGTCAAAAGATGCCAAATTTTCGACGCTTTCGTGCCTATTGATCCATGGGAGATGATTGGGACGAAAAAAAGGACTCAGACGCAAATTTTCCGGGGGTGCGAAATTTCGCGTGCGCGCCTTTTACTCGTGTTTTCAGCCAAGAAGGTCAAAAAATGCAAAAATTTTTACGCTGTCAAAAGATGCCAAATTTTCGACGCTTTCGTGCCTGTTGATGCATGGTGAGATGATTGGGATGAAAAAAAGGACTCAGGCGCAAATTTTCCGGGGGTGCGAAATTTCGCGCGCGCGCCTTTTACTCGTGTTTTCAGCCAACAAGGTCAAAAAATGCAAAATTTTTGACGCTATCAAAAGATGCCAAATTTTCGACGCTTTCATGCCTGTTGATGCATGGTGAGATGATTAGGACGAAAAAAAGGACTCAGGCGCAAATTTTCCGGGGGTGCGAAATTTCGCGCGCGCGCTTTTTACTCGTGTTTTTAGCCAAGAAGGTAAAAAAATGCGAAATTTTTGACGCTGTCAAAAGATGCCAAATTTTCGACGCTTTCTTGCCTGTTGATGCATGGTGAGATGATTGGGATGAAAAAAAGGACTCAGGCACAAATTTTCCGGGGGTGCGAAATTTCGCGCGCGAGCCTGTTACTCGTGTTTTCAGCTAAGAAGGTCAAAAATGCGAAATTTTTTACGCTGTCAAAAGATGCCAAATTTTTGACGCTTTCGTGCCTGTTGATGCATGGTGAGATGATTGGGACGAAAAAAAGGACTCGGATGAAAATTTTCGGGGTGCGAAATTTCGCGCGCGCGTTTTTTACTCGTGTTTTCAGCCAAGAAGGTAGAAAAACACGAAATTTTTTACGCTGTCAAAAGATGCAAAATTTTCGACGCTATCGTCCCTGTTGATGCATGGTGAGATGATTGGGAAGAAAAAATGGACTCGGATGAAAATTTTTTGGGGTGCAAAATTTTGCGCGCGCGCTTTTTACTCGTGTTTTCAGCCAAGAAGGTCAAAAAATGCGAAATTTTTGACGCTGTCAAAAGATGCCAAATTTTCGATGCTTTCGTGCCTGTTGATGCATGGTGAGATGATTGGGACGAAAAAATAGACTCGGATGAAAATTTTCCGGGGGTGCGAAATTTCGCGCGCGCGCCTTTTACTCGTGTTTTCAGCCAACAAGGTCAAAACACGCAAAAAATTTTACGCTGTCAAAAGATGCCAAATTTTCGACGCTTTCGTGCCTGTTGATGCATGGTGAGATGATTGGGAAGAAAAAATGGACTCGGATGAAAATTTTCCGGGGGTGAGAAATTTCGCGCGTGCGCTATTCACTCGTGTTATCAGACAAGAAGGTCAAAAAATGTGAAATTTTTTACGCTGTCAAAAGATGCCAAATTTTCGACGCTATCGTGCCTGTTGATGCATGGTGAGATGATTGGGACGAAAAAAGGACTCAAACGCAAATTTTCCTGGGGTGCGAAATTTCGTATGCGCGCCTTTTACTCGTGTTTTCAGCCAAGAAGGTCAAAAAACGCAAAATTTTTGACGCTGTCAAAAGATGCCAAATTTTCGACGCTTTCGTGCCTGTTGATGCATGGTGAGATGATTGGGATGAAAAAATGGACTCGGATGAAAATTTTTCGGGGGTGCGAAATTTCGCAAGCGCGCTTTTTACTCGTGTTTTCAGCCAGGAAGGTCAAAAAATGCGAAATTTTTTACGCTGTCAAAAGATGCAAAATTTTTGACGCTATCGTGCCTGTTGATGCATGGTGAGATGATTGGGACGAAAAAAAGGACTCAGACGCAAATTTTCCGGGGGTGCGAAATTTCGCGCGTGCGCCTTTTACTCGTGTTTTCAGCCAAGAAGGTCAAAAAATGCAAATTTTTTTACGCTGTCAAAAGATGCCAAATTTTCGACGCTTTCGTTCCTGTTGATGCATGATGAGATGATTGGGACGAAAAAATGGACTCGGAAGAAAATTTTTCGGGGGTGCGAAATTTCGCGCGGTGCTTTTTACTCGTGTTTTCAGCCAAGAAGGTCAAAAAATGCGAAATTTTTGATGCTGTCAAAAGATGCCAAATTTTCGACGCTTTCGTGCCTGTTGATGCATGGTGAGATGATTGGGACGAAAAAATGGACTCGCATGAAAATTTTCCGGGGGTGCGAAATTTCGTGCGCGCGCTTTTTACTCGTGTTTTCAGCCAAGAAGGTAAAAAACGCGAAATTTTTGACGCTGTCAAAAGATGCAAAAATTTCGACGCTTTCGTGCCTATTGATGCATGGTGAGATGATTGGGACGAAAAAAAGGACTCAGGCGCAAATTTTCCGGGGGTGCGAAATTTCACGCGCGCCTTTTACTCGTGTTTTCAGCTAAGAAGGTAAAAAAACGAAAAATTTTTGACGTTGTCAAAAGATGCCAAATTTTTTATGCTTTCGTGCCTATTGATGCATGGTGAGATGATTGGGAAGAAAAAATGGACTCGGATGAAAATTTTATGGGGGTGCGAAATTTCGCTTGTGCGCTATTCACGTGTTTTCAGCCAAGAAGGTAAAAAACGCGAAATTTTTTACGTTGTCAAAAGATGCAAAATTTTCGACGCTATCGTACTTGTTGATGCATGGTGAGATGATTGAACGAAAAAAAGGACTCAGACGCAAATTTTCCGGGGGTGCGAAATTTCGCGCGCGCGCCTTTTACTCGTGTTTTCACCCAAGAAGGTCAAAAAATGCAAAAATTTTTACGCTGTCAAAAGATGCCAAATTTTCGACGCTTTCGTGCCTGTTGACGCATGGTGAGATTATTGGGACGAAAAAATGGACTCGGATGAAAATTTTTCGGGGGTGCGAAATTTTGCGCGCGCGTTTTTTACTCGTGTTTTCAGCCAAGAAGGTCAAAAAATGCGAAATTTTTGACGCTGTCAAAAGATGCCAAATTTTCGACGCTTTCGTGCCTATTGATCCATGGGAGATGATTGGGACAAAAAAAAGGACTCAGACGCAAATTTTCCGGGGGTGCGAAATTTCGCGTGCGCGCCTTTTACTCGTGTTTTCAGCCAAGAAGGTCAAAAAATGCAAAAATTTTTACGCTGTCAAAAGATGCCAAATTTTCGACGCTTTCGTGCCTGTTGATGCATGGTGAGATGATTGGGACGAAAAAAAGGACTCAGGCGCAAATTTTCCGGGGGTGCGAAATTTCGCGCGCGCGCCTTTTACTCGTGTTTTCAGCCAACAAGGTCAAAAAATGCAAAATTTTTGACGCTATCAAAAGATGCCAAATTTTCGACGCTTTCATGCCTGTTGATGCATGGTGAGATGATTAGGACGAAAAAAAGGACTCAGGCGCAAATTTTCCGGGGGTGCGAAATTTCGCGCGCGCGCTTTTTACTCGTGTTTTTAGCCAAGAAGGTAAAAAAATGCGAAATTTTTGACGCTGTCAAAAGATGCCAAATTTTCGACGCTTTCTTGCCTGTTGATGCATGGTGAGATGATTGGGATGAAAAAAAGGACTCAGGCACAAATTTTCCGGGGGTGCGAAATTTCGCGCGCGAGCCTGTTACTCGTGTTTTCAGCTAAGAAGGTCAAAAATGCGAAATTTTTTACACTGTCAAAAGATGCCAAATTTTTGACGCTTTCGTCCCTGTTGATGCATGGTGAGATGATTGGGAAGAAAAAATGGACTCGGATGAAAATTTTTCGGGGGTGCAAAATTTCGCGCGCGCGCTTTTTACTCGTGTTTTCAGCCAAGAAGGTCAAAAAATGCAAAATTTTTGACGCTGTCAAAAGATGTCAAATTTTCGACGCTTTCGTGCCTGTTGATGCATGGTGAGATGATTGGGATGAAAAAATGGACTCGGATGAAAATTTTTCGGGGGTGCGAAATTTCGCAAGCGCGCTTTTTACTCGTGTTTTCAGCCAAGAAGGTCAAAAAATGCGAAATTTTTGACGCTGTCAAAAGTTGCCAAATTTTCGACGCTTTCGTGCCTGTTGATGCATGGTGAGATGATTGGGACGAAAAAAAGGACTCAGGTGCAAATTTTTCGGGGGTGCGAAATTTCGCGCGCGCCTTTTATTGGTGTTTTCAGCCAAGAAGGTCAAAAAATGCAAAATTTTTTGCGCTGTCAAAAGATGCCAAATTTTCGATGCTTTCGTTCCTGTTGATGCAAGGTGAGATGATTGGGATGAAAAAAAGGACTCGGAACGAAATTTTCCGATGGTACGAAATTTCGCGCGCGCGCCTTTTACTGGTGTTTTCAGCCAAGAAGGTCAAAAAATGCAAAATTTTTTGCGCTGTCAAAAGATGCCAAATTTTCGACGCTTTTGTGCCTTTTGATGCAAGGTGAGATGATTGGGACGAAAAAATGGACTCGGAACGAAATTTTCCGGGGTGCGAAATTTCGCTGCGCGCGCCTTTTACTGGTGTTTTCAGCCAAGAAGGTCAAAAAACGCAAAATTTTTGACGCTGTCAAAAGATGCCAAATTTTCGACGCTTTCGTGCCTGTTGATGCATGGTGAGATGATTGGGATGAAAAAATGGACTCGGATGAAAATTTTTCGGGGGTGCGAAATTTCGCAAGCGCGCTTTTTACTCGTGTTTTCAGCCAGGAAGGTCAAAAAATGCGAAATTTTTTACGCTGTCAAAAGATGCAAAATTTTTGACGCTATCGTGCCTGTTGATGCATGGTGAGATGATTGGGACGAAAAAAAGGACTCAGACGCAAATTTTCCGGGGGTGCGAAATTTCGCGCGTGCGCCTTTTACTCGTGTTTTCAGCCAAGAAGGTCAAAAAATGCAAATTTTTTTACGCTGTCAAAAGATGCCAAATTTTCGACGCTTTCGTTCCTGTTGATGCATGATGAGATGATTGGGACGAAAAAATGGACTCGGAAGAAAATTTTTCGGGGGTGCGAAATTTCGCGCGGTGCTTTTTACTCGTGTTTTCAGCCAAGAAGGTCAAAAAATACGAAATTTTTGACGCTGTCAAAAGATGCCAAATTTTCGACGCTTTCGTGCCTGTTGATGCATGGTGAGATGATTGGGACGAAAAAATGGACTCGCATGAAAATTTTCCGGGGGTGCGAAATTTCGTGTGCGCGCTTTTTACTCGTGTTTTCAGCCAAGAAGGTAAAAAACGCGAAATTTTTGACGCTGTCAAAAGATGCAAAAATTTCGACGCTTTCGTGCCTATTGATGCATGGTGAGATGATTGGGACGAAAAAAAGGACTCAGGCGCAAATTTTCCGGGGGTGCGAAATTTCACGCGCGCCTTTTACTCGTGTTTTCAGCTAAGAAGGTAAAAAAACGAAAAATTTTTGACGTTGTCAAAAGATGCCAAATTTTTTATGCTTTCGTGCCTATTGATGCATGGTGAGATGATTGGGAAGAAAAAATGGACTCGGATGAAAATTTTATGGGGGTGCGAAATTTCGCGCGTGCGCTATTCACGTGTTTTCAGCCAAGAAGGTAAAAAACGCGAAATTTTTTACGTTGTCAAAAGATGCAAAATTTTCGACGCTATCGCACTTGTTGATGCATGGTGAGATGATTGAACGAAAAAAAGGACTCAGACGCAAATTTTCCGGGGGTGCGAAATTTCGCGCGCGCGCCTTTTACTCGTGTTTTCACCCAAGAAGGTCAAAAAATGCAAAAATTTTTACGCTGTCAAAAGATGCCAAATTTTCGACGCTTTCGTGCCTGTTGACGCATGGTGAGATTATTGGGACGAAAAAATGGACTCGGATGAAAATTTTTCGGGGGTGCGAAATTTTGCGCGCGCGTTTTTTACTCGTGTTTTCAGCCAAGAAGGTCAAAAAATGCGAAATTTTTGACGCTGTCAAAAGATGCCAAATTTTCGACGCTTTCGTGCCTATTGATCCATGGGAGATGATTGGGACGAAAAAAAGGACTCAGACGCAAATTTTCCGGGGGTGCGAAATTTCGCGCGTGCGCCTTTTACTCGTGTTTTCAGCCAAGAAGGTCAAAAAATGCAAATTTTTTTACGCTGTCAAAAGATGCCAAATTTTCGACGCTTTCGTTCCTGTTGATGCATGATGAGATGATTGGGACGAAAAAATGGACTCGGATGAAAATTTTCCGGGGGTGAGAAATTTCGCGCGTGCTTTTCACTTGTGTTTTCAGCCAAGAAGGTCAAAAAATGCGAAATTTTTTACGCTGTCAAAAGATGCCAAATTTTCGACGCTTTCGTGCCTGTTGATGCATGGTGAGATGATTGGGACGAAAAAAAGGACTCAGGCGCAAATTTTCCGGGGGTGCGAAATTTCGCGCGCGCGCCTTTTACTCGTGTTTTCAGCCAACAAGGTCAAAAAATGCAAAATTTTTGACGCTATCAAAAGATGCCAAATTTTCGACGCTTTCATGCCTGTTGATGCATGGTGAGATGATTAGGACGAAAAAAATGACTCAGGCGCAAATTTTCCGGGGGTGCGAAATTTCGCGCGCGCGCTTTTTACTCGTGTTTTTAGCCAAGAAGGTAAAAAAATGCGAAATTTTTGACGCTGTCAAAAGACGCCAAATTTTCGACGCTTTCTTGCCTGTTGATGCATGGTGAGATGATTGGGATGAAAAAAAGGACTCAGGCACAAATTTTCCGGGGGTGCGAAATTTCGCGCGCGAGCCTGTTACTCGTGTTTTCAGCTAAGAAGGTCAAAAATGCGAAATTTTTTACACTGTCAAAAGATGCCAAATTTTTGACGCTTTCGTCCCTGTTGATCCATGGTGAGATGATTGGGAAGAAAAAATGGACTCGGATGAAAATTTTTGGGGGGTGCAAAATTTCGCGCGCGCGCTTTTTACTCGTGTTTTCAGCCAAGAAGGTCAAAAAATGCAAAATTTTTGACGCTGTCAAAAGATGTCAAATTTTTTACGCTTTCGTGCCTGTTGATGCATGGTGAGATGATTGGGACGAAAAAATGGACTCGGATGAAAATTTTCCGAGGGTGCGAAATTTCGCATGCGCGTTTTTTACTCGTGTTTTCAGCCAAGAAGGTCAAAAAATGCGAAATTTTTGACGCTGTCAAAAGATGCCAAATTTTCGACGCTTTCGTGCCTGTTGATGCATGGTGAGATGATTGGGACGAAAAAAAGGACTCAGGTGCAAATTTTTCGGGGGTGCGAAATTTCGCGGCTTTTTACTCGTGTTTTCAGCCAAGAAGGTCAAAAAACTGAAATTTTTTACGCTGTCAAAAGATGCCAAATTTTCGACGCTTTCGTGCCTGTTGATGCATGGTGAGATGATTGGGACGAAAAAATGGACTCGGATGAAAATTTTCCGGGGGTGCGAAATTTCGCGCGGCGCTTTTTACTCGTGTTTTCAGCCAAGAAGGTCAAAAAACGCGAATTTTTTGACGCTGTCAAAAGATGCCAAATTTTCGACGCTTTCATGCCTGTTGATCTGTTGATGCATGGTGAGATGATTGGGACAAAAAAAGGACTCAGGCGCAAATTTTCCGGGGGTGCGAAATTTCGCGCGCGCTTTTTACTCGTGTTTTCAGCCAAGAAGGTCAAAAAACGTGAAATTTTTGACGTTGTCAAAAGATGCAAAATTTTTGACGCTTTCGTGCCTGTTGATGCATGGTGACATGATTGGGAAGAAAAAATGGACTCAGACGCAAATTTTCCAGGGGTGAGAAATTTCGCGCTCACGCTATTCACTCGTGTTTTCAGCCAAGAAGGTCAAAAAACGCGAAATTTTTTACGCTGTCAAAAGATGCAAAATTTTCGACACTATCGTTCCTGTTGATGCATGGTGAGATGATTGGGATGAAAAAAAGTACTCAGACGCAAATTTTCCGCGGGTGCGAAATTTTGTGCGCGTGCCTTTTACTCGTGTTTTCAGCCAAGAAGGTCAAAAAACGCAAAATTTTTGACGCTGTCAAAAGATGCCAAATTTTCGACGCTTTCGTGCATGTTGATGCAAGGTGAGATGATTGGGACAAAAAAATGGACTCGGATGAAAATTTTTCGGGGGTGCGAAATTTCGCGCGCGCGCTTTTTACTCGTGTTTTCAGCCAAGAAGGTCAAAAATGCGAAATTATTGACGCTGTCAAAAGATGCTAAATTTTCGACGCTTTCGTGCCTGTTGATGCATGGTGAGATGATTGGGACGAAAAAATGGACGCGGATGAAAATTTTTCGGGGGTGCGAAATTTCGCGCGCGCGCTTTTTACTCGTGTTTTCAGCCAAGAAGGTCAAAAAATGTGAAATTTTTGACGCTGTCAAAAGATGCCAAATTTTCGACGCTTTCGTGCCTGTTGATGCATGGTGAGATGATTGGGACGAAAAAATGGACTCGGATGAAAATTTTCCGGGGGTGCGAAATTTCGCGCGCGCGCTTTATACTCGTGTTTTCGGCCAAGTAGGTCAAAAAACGCGAATTTTTTGACGCTGTCAAAAGATGCCAAATTTTCGACGCTTTCGTGCCTGTTGATGCATGGTGAGATGATTGGGACGAAAAAAAGGACTCAGGCGCAAATTTTTCGGGGGTGCGAAATTTCGCGCGCGCGCTTTTTACTCGTGTTTTCAGCCAAGAAGGTCAAAAAACGCGAAATTTTTGACGTTGTCAAAAGATGCAAAATTTTCGACGCTTTCGTGCCTGTTGATGCATGGTGACATGATTGGGAAGAAAAAATGGACTCGGATGAAAATTTTTCGGGGGTGAGAAATTTCGTGCGCGCGCTATTCACTCGTGTTTTCAGCCAAGAAGGTCAAAAAACGCGAAATTTTTGACGCTGTCAAAAGATGCCAAATTTTCGACGCTTTCGTGCCTGTTGATGCATGGTGAGATGATTGGGACGAAAAAATGGACTCGGATGAAAATTTTCCGGGGGTGCGAAATTTCGCGCGCGCGCTTTTTACTCGTGTTTTTAGCCAAGTAGATCAAAAAACGCGAATTTTTGACGCTGTCAAAAGATGCCAAATTTTCGACGCTTTCGTGCCTGTTGATGCATGGTGAGATGATTGGGACGAAAAAAAGGACTCAGGCGCAAATTTTCCGGGGGTGCGAAATTTCGCGCACGCGCTTTTTACTCGTGTTTTCAGCCAAGAAGGTCAAAAAACGCGAAATTTTTGACGTTGTCAAAAGATGCAAAATTTTCGACGCTTTCGTGCCTGTTGATGCATGGTGACATGATTGGGAAGAAAAAATGGACTCGGATGAAAATTTTTCGGGGGTGAGAAATTTCGTGCGCGCGGTATTCACTCGTGTTTTCAGCCAAAAAGGTCAAAAAATGCGAAATTTTTGACGTTGTCAAAAGATGCAAAATTTTCGACGCTTTCGTGCATGTTGATGCATGGTGACATGATTGGGAAGAAAAAATGGACTCGGATGAAAATTTTCCAGGGGTGAGAAATTTCGCGCTCGCGCTATTCACTCGTGTTTTCAGCCAAGAAGGTCAAAAAACGCGAAATTTTTTACGCTGTCAAAAGATGCAAAATTTTCGACGCTATCGTTCCTGTTGATGCATGGTGAGATGATTGGGACGAAAAAAAGTACTCAGATGCAAATTTTCCGGGGGTGCGAAATTTTGCGCGCGCGCCTTTTACTCGTGTTTTCAGCCAAGAAGGTCAAAAAACGCAAAATTTTTGACGCTGTCAAAAGATGCCAAATTTTCGACGCTTTCGTGCCTGTTGATGCATGGTGAGATGATTGGGACGAAAAAAATGGACTCGGATGAAAATTTTTCGGGGGTGCGAAATTTCGCGCGCGCGCTTTTTACTCGTGTTTTCAGCCAAGAAGGTCAAAAAATGCGAAATTATTGACGCTATCAAAAGATGCTAAATTTTCGACGCTTTCGTGCCTGTTGATGCATGGTGAGATGATTGGGACCAAAAAATGGACTCGGATGAAAATTTTTCGGGGGTGCGAAATTTTGCGCGCGCGCTTTTTACTCGTGTTTTCAGCCAAGAAGGTCAAAAAATGCAAAATTTTTGACGCTGTCAAAAGATGCCAAATTTTCGACGCTTTCGTGCCTGTTGATGCATGATGAGATGATTGGGACGAAAAAAAGGACTCAGGCGCAAATTTTTCGGGGGTGCGAAATTTCGCGCGCGCGCTTTTTACTCGTGTTTTCAGCCAAGAAGGTCAAAAAACGTGAAATTTTTGACGCTGTCAAAAGATGCCAAATTTTCGATGTTTTCGTGCCTGTTGATGCATGGTGAGATGATTGGGACGAAAAAAAGGACTCAGGAGCAAATTTTTCGGTGTGCGAAATTTCGCGCGTGCACCTTTTACTCGTATTTTCAGCCAAGAAGGTCAAAAAACGCGAAATTTTTGACGTTGTCAAAAGATGCCAAATTTTCGACGCTTTCGTGCCTGTTGATGCATGGTGAGATGATTGGGACGAAAAAATGGACTCGGATGAAAATTTTTCGGGGGTGCGAAATTTCGCGCGCGCGCTTTTTACTCGTGTTTTCAGCCAAGAAGGTCAAAAAACACGAAATTTTTGACGTTGTCAAAAGATGCCAAATTTTCGACGCTTTCGTGCCTGTTGATGCATGGTGAGATGATTGGGAAGAAAAAATGGACTCGGATGAAAATTTTTCGGGGGTGAGAAATTTCGCGCTCGCACTATTCACTCGTGTTTTCAGCCAAGAAGGTCAAAAAATGCAAAATTTTGTACGCCGTCAAAAGATGCCAAATTTTCAACGCTTTCGTGCCTGTTGATGCATGGTGAGATGATTGGGATGAAAAAATTGACTCGGATGAAAATTTTTCGGGGGTGCGAAATTTCGCGCGCGCGCTTTTTACTCGTGTTTTCAGCCAAGAAGGTCAAAAAATGCGAAATTTTTTACGCTATCAAAAGATGCAAAATATTGGACGCTATCGTGCCTGTTGATGCATGGTGGGATGATTGGGACGAAAAAAAGGACTCAAACGCAAATTTTCCGGGGGGGCGAAATTTCGCGCGCGCGCTTTTTACTCGTGTTTTCATCCAAGAAGGTCAAAAAATGCGAAATTTTTGACGCTGTCAAAAGATGCCAAATTTCGACGCTTTCGTGCCTGTTGATGCATGGTGAGATGATTGGGAAGAAAAAATGGACTCGGATGAAAATTTTTCGGGGGTGAGAAATTTTGCGCGCGCGCTATTCACTCGTGTTTTGAGCCAAGAAGGTCAAAAAACGCGAAATTTTTTACGCTGTCAAAAGATGCAAAATTTTCGACGCTATCGTGCCTGTTGAAGCATGGTGAGATGATTGGGACGAAAAAAAGGACTCAAACGCAAATTTTCCGGGGGGGGGGGGGGCAAAATTTCGCGCGCGCGCGCCTTTTACTCGTATTTTCAGCTAAGAAGGTCAAAAAATGCGAAATTTTTGACGTTGTCAAAAGATGCAAAATTTTCGACGCTTTCGTGCCTGTTGATGCATGGTGAGATGATTGGGAAGAAAAAATGGACTCGGATGAAAATTTTCCGGGGGTGAGAAATTTCGCGCGCGCGCTATTCACTCGTGTTTTCAGCCAAGAAGGTCAAAAAATGCGACATTTTTTACGCTGTCAAGAGATGCCAAATTTTTTACGCTTTCGTGTCTGTTGATGCATGGTGAGATGATTGGGACGAAAAAAAGGACTCAGGCGCAAATTTTCCGGGGGTGCGAATTTTCGCGCGCGCGCCTTTTACTCGTATTTTCAGCCAAGAAGGTCAAAAAATGCGAAATTTTTGACGTTGTCAAAAGATGCCAAATTTTCGATGCTTTCATGCCTGTTGATGCATGGTGAGATGATTGGGAAGAAAAAATGGACTCGGATGAAAATTTTCCGGGGGTGAGAAATTTCGCGCGCGCTTTTCACTTGTGTTTTCTGCCAAGAAGGTCAAAAAATGCGAAATTTTTTACGCTGTCAAAAGATGCCAAATTTTCGACGCTTTCGTGTCTGTTGATGCATGGTGAGATGATTGGGACGAAAAAAAGGACTCAGGCGCAAATTTTCCGGGGGTGCGAATTTTCGCGCGCGCGCCTTTTACTCGTATTTTCAGCCAAGAAGGTAAAAAAATGCGAAATTTTTGACGTTGTCAAAAGATGCCAAATTTTCGACGCTTTCGTGTCTGTTTATGCATGGTGAGATGATTAGGACGAAAAAAAGGACTCAGGCGCAAATTTTTCGGGGGTGCGAAATTTCGCGCGCGCGCCTTTTACTCGTGTTTTCAACTAAGAAGGTAAAAAAATGCGAAATTTTTGACGCTGTCAAAAGATGCCAAATTTTCGACGCTTTCGTGCCTGTTGATGCATGGTGAGATGATTGGGACGAAAAAAATGGACTCGGATGAAAATTTTTCGGGGGTGAGAAATTTCGCGCGCGCGCTATTCACTCGTGTTTTGAGCCAAGAAGGTCAAAAAACGCGAAATTTTTTACGCTGTCAAAAGATGCAAAATTTTCGACGCTATCGTGCCTGTTGAAGCATGGTGAGATGATTGGGACGAAAAAAAGGACTCAAACGCAAATTTTCCGGGGGGGGGGGGCAAAATTTCGCGCGCGCGCCTTTTACTCGTATTTTCAGCTAAATTTTCGACGCTTTCGTGCCTATTGATGCATGGTGAGATGATTGGGACGAAAAAATGGACTCGGATGAAAATTTTTCGGGGGTGCGAAATTTCGCGCGCGCGCTTTTTTCTCGTGTTTTCAGCCAAGAAGGTCAAAAAATGCGAAATTTTTGACGTTGTCAAAAGATGCCAAATTTTTGACGCTTTCGTGCCTGATGATGCATGGTGAGATGATTGGGACGAAAAAAATGGACTCGGATGAAAATTTTCCGGGGGTGCGAAATTTCACGCGCGCGCCTTTTACTCGTATTTTCAGCCAAGAAGGTCAAAAAACGTGAAATTTTTGACGTTGTCAAAAGATGCCAAATTTTCGACGCATTCGTGTCTATTGATGCATGGTGAGATGATTGAGAAGAAAAAATGGACTCAGACGCAAATTTTCCGGGGGGGCGAAATTTCGCGTGCGCGCCTTTTACTCGTGTTTTCAGCCAAGAAGGTCAAAAAACGCAAAATTTTTGACGCTGTCAAAAGATGCCAAATTTTTTACGCTTTCGTGCCTGTTGATGCATGGTGAGATGATTGGGACGAAAAAATGTACTCGGATGAAAATTTTCCGGGGGTGAGAAATTTCGCGCGCGCGCTTTTAACTCGTGTTTTCAGCCAAGATGGTCAAAAAACGCGAAATTTTTTACGCTATCAAGAGATGCCAAATTTTTTACGCTTTCGTGTCTGTTGATGCATGGTGAGATGATTGGGACGAAAAAAAGGACTCAGGCGCAAATTTTCCGGGGGTGCGAATTTTCGCGCGCGCGCCTTTTACTCGTATTTTCAGCCAAGAAGGTCAAAAAATGCGAAATTTTTGACGTTGTCAAAAGATGCCAAATTTTCGATGCTTTCATGCCTGTTGATGCATGGTGAGATGATTGGGAAGAAAAAATGGACTCGGATGAAAATTTTCCGGGGGTGAGAAATTTCGCGCGCGCTTTTCACTTGTGTTTTCAGCCAAGAAGGTCAAAAAATGCGAAATTTTTTACGCTGTCAAAAGATGCCAAATTTTCGACGCTTTCGTGTCTGTTGATGCATGGTGAGATGATTGGGACGAAAAAAAGGACTCAGGCGCAAATTTTCCGGGGGTGCGAATTTTCGCGCGCGCGCCTTTTACTCGTATTTTCAGCCAAGAAGGTAAAAAAATGCGAAATTTTTGACGTTGTCAAAAGATGCCAAATTTTCGACGCTTTCGTGTTCTGTTTATGCATGGTGAGATGATTAGGACGAAAAAAAGGACTCAGGCGCAAATTTTTCGGGGGTGCGAAATTTCGCGCGCGCGCCTTTTACTCGTGTTTTCAACTAAGAAGGTAAAAAAATGCGAAATTTTTGACGCTGTCAAAAGATGCCAAATTTTCGACGCTTTCGTGCCTGTTGATGCATGGTGAGATGATTGGGACGAAAAAAATGGACTCGGATGAAAATTTTCCGGGGGTGCGAAATGTCGCGCGCGCGCTTTTTACTCGTGTTTTCTGCCAAGAAGGTAAAAAAATGCGAAATTTTTTACGCTATCAAAAGATGCCAAATTTTCGACGCTTTCGTGCCTGTTGATGCATGGTGAGATGATTGGGACGAAAAAATGGACTCGGATGAAAATTTTTCGGGGGTGCGAAATTTCGCGCGCGCGCTTTTTTCTCGTGTTTTCAGCCAAGAAGGTCAAAAAATGCGAAATTTTTGACGTTGTCAAAAGATGCCAAATTTTTGACGCTTTCGTGCCTGATGATGCATGGTGAGATGATTGGGACGAAAAAAATGGACTCGGATGAAAATTTTCCGGGGGTGCGAAATTTCACGCGCGCGCCTTTTACTCGTATTTTCAGCCAAGAAGGTCAAAAAACGTGAAATTTTTGACGTTGTCAAAAGATGCCAAATTTTCGACGCATTCGTGTCTATTGATGCATGGTGAGATGATTGAGAAGAAAAAATGGACTCAGACGCAAATTTTCCGGGGGGGCGAAATTTCGCGTGCGCGCCTTTTACTCGTGTTTTCAGCCAAGAAGGTCAAAAAACGCAAAATTTTTGACGCTGTCAAAAGATGCCAAATTTTTTACGCTTTCGTGCCTGTTGATGCATGGTGAGATGATTGGGACGAAAAAATGTACTCGGATGAAAATTTTCCGGGGGTGAGAAATTTCGCGCGCGCGCTTTTAACTCGTGTTTTCAGCCAAGATGGTCAAAAAACGCGAAATTTTTTACGCTGTCAAGAGATGCCCAATTTTTTACGCTTTCGTGTCTGTTGATGCATGGTGAGATGATTGGGACGAAAAAAAGGACTCAGGCGCAAATTTTCCGGGGGTGCGAATTTTCGCGCGCGCGCCTTTTACTCGTATTTTCAGCCAAGAAGGTCAAAAAATGCGAAATTTTTGACGTTGTCAAAAGATGCCAAATTTTCGATGCTTTCATGCCTGTTGATGCATGGTGAGATGATTGGGAAGAAAAAATGGACTCGGATGAAAATTTTCCGGGGGTGAGAAATTTCGCGCGCGCGCTATTCACTCGTGTTTTCAGCCAAGAAGGTCAAAAAATGCGACATTTTTTACGCTGTCAAAAGATGCAAAATTTTCGACGCTATCATGCCTATTGATGCATGGTGAGATGATTGGGACGAAAAAAAGGACTCAGACGCAAATTTTCCGGGGGTGCAAAATTTCGCGTGCGCGCCTTTTACTCGTGTTTTCAGCCAAGAAGGTCAAAAAACGCAAAATTTTTGACGCTGTCAAAAGATGCCAAATTTTTGACGCTTTCGTGCCTGTTGATGAATGGTGAGATGATTGGGACGAAAAAATGTACTCGGATGAAAATTTTCCGGGGGTGAGAAATTTCGCGCGCGCGCTTTTAACTCGTGTTTTCAGCCAAGATGGTCAAAAAACGCGAAATTTTTTACGCTGTCAAGAGATGCCAAATTTTTTACGCTTTCGTGTCTGTTGATGCATGGTGAGATGATTGGGACGAAAAAAAGGACTCAGGCGCAAATTTTCCGGGGGTGCGAATTTTCGCTGCGCGCGCCTTTTACTCGTATTTTCAGCCAAGAAGGTCAAAAAATGCGAAATTTTTGACGTTGTCAAAAGATGCCAAATTTTCGATGCTTTCATGCCTGTTGATGCATGGTGAGATGATTGGGAAGAAAAAATGGACTCGGATGAAAATTTTCCGGGGGTGAGAAATTTCGCGCGCGCGCTATTCACTCGTGTTTTCAGCCAAGAAGGTCAAAAAATGCGACATTTTTTACGCTGTCAAAAGATGCAAAATTTTCGACGCTATCATGCCTATTGATGCATGGTGAGATGATTGGGACGAAAAAAAGGACTCAGACGCAAATTTTCCGGGGGTGCAAAATTTCGCGTGCGCGCCTTTTACTCGTGTTTTCAGCCAAGAAGGTCAAAAAACGCAAAATTTTTGACGCTGTCAAAAGATGCCAAATTTTTGACGCTTTCGTGCCTGTTGATGCATGGTGAGATGATTGGGACGAAAAAATGTACTCGGATGAAAATTTTCCGGGGGTGAGAAATTTCGCGCGCGCGCTTTTAACTCGTGTTTTCAGCCAAGATGGTCAAAAAATGCGAAATTTTTTACGCTGTCAAGAGATGCCAAATTTTTTACGCTTTCGTGTCTGTTGATGCATGGTGAGATGATTGGGACGAAAAAAAGGACTCAGGCGCAAATTTTCCGGGGGTGCGAATTTTCGCAGCGCGCGCCTTTTACTCGTATTTTCAGCCAAGAAGGTCAAAAAATGCGAAATTTTTGACGTTGTCAAAAGATGCCAAATTTTCGATGCTTTCATGCCTGTTGATGCATGGTGAGATGATTGGGAAGAAAAAATGGACTCGGATGAAAATTTTCCGGGGGTGAGAATTTTCGCGCGCGCTTTTCACTTGTGTTTTCAGCCAAGAAGGTCAAAAAATGCGAAATTTTTTACGCTGTCAAAAGATGCCAAATTTTCGACGCTTTCGTGTCTGTTGATGCATGGTGAGATGATTGGGACGAAAAAAAGGACTCAGGCGCAAATTTTCCGGGGGTGCGAATTTTCGCGCGCGCGCGCCTTTTACTCGTATTTTCAGCCAAGAAGGTAAAAAAATGCGAAATTTTTGACGTTGTCAAAAGATGCCAAATTTTCGACGCTTTCGTGTCTGTTTATGCATGGTGAGATGATTAGGACGAAAAAAAGGACTCAGGCGCAAATTTTTCGGGGGTGCGAAATTTCGCGCGCGCGCCTTTTACTCGTGTTTTCAACTCAGAAGGTAAAAAAATGCGAAATTTTTGACGCTGTCAAAAGATGCCAAATTTTCGACGCTTTCGTGCCTGTTGATGCATGGTGAGATGATTGGGACGAAAAAAATGGACTCGGATGAAAATTTTCCGGGGGTGCGAAATGTCGCGCGCGCGCTTTTTACTCGTGTTTTCAGCCAAGAAGGTAAAAAAACGTGAAATTTTTTACGCTATCAAAAGATGCCAAATTTTCGACGCTTTCGTGCCTGTTGATGCATGGTGAGATGATTGGGACAAAAAAATGGACTCGGATGAAAATTTTTCGGGGGTGCGAAATTTCGCGCGCGCGCTTTTTTCTCGTGTTTTCAGCCAAGAAGGTCAAAAAATGCGAAATTTTTGACGTTGTCAAAAGATGCCAAATTTTCGACGCTTTCGTGCCTGATGATGCATGGTGAGATGATTGGGACGAAAAAAATGGACTCGGATGAAAATTTTCCGGGGGTGAGAAATTTCGCGCGCGCGCTATTCACTCGTGTTTTCAGCCAAGAAGGTCAAAAAATGCGACATTTTTTACGCTGTCAAAAGATGCAAAATTTTCGACGCTATCATGCCTATTGATGCATGGTGAGATGATTGGGACGAAAAAAAGGACTCAGACGCAAATTTTCCGGGGGTGCAAAATTTCGCGTGCGCGCCTTTTACTCGTGTTTTCAGCCAAGAAGGTCAAAAAACGCAAAATTTTTGACGCTGTCAAAAGATGCCAAATTTTTTACGCTTTCGTGCCTGTTGATGCATGGTGAGATGATTGGGACGAAAAAATGTACTCGGATGAAAATTTTCCGGGGGTGAGAAATTTCGCGCGCGCGCTTTTAACTCGTGTTTTCAGCCAAGATGGTCAAAAAACGCGAAATTTTTTACGCTGTCAAGAGATGCCAAATTTTTTACGCTTTCGTGTCTGTTGATGCATGGTGAGATGATTGGGACGAAAAAAAGGACTCAGGCGCAAATTTTCCGGGGGTGCGAATTTTCGCGCGCGCGCCTTTTACTCGTATTTTCAGCCAAGAAGGTCAAAAAATGCGAAATTTTTGACGTTGTCAAAAGATGCCAAATTTTCGATGCTTTCATGCCTGTTGATGCATGGTGAGATGATTGGGAAGAAAAAATGGACTCGGATGAAAATTTTCCGGGGGTGAGAAATTTCGCGCGCGCTTTTCACTTGTGTTTTCAGCCAAGAAGGTCAAAAAATGCGAAATTTTTTACGTTGTCAAAAGATGCCAAATTTTCGATGCTTTCGTGTCTGTTGATGCATGGTGAGATGATTGGGACGAAAAAAAGGACTCAGGCGCAAATTTTCCGGGGGTGCGAATTTTCGCGCGCGCGCCTTTTACTCGTATTTTCAGCCAAGAAGGTAAAAAAATGCGAAATTTTTGACGTTGTCAAAAGATGCCAAATTTTCGACGCTTTCGTGTCTGTTTATGCATGGTGAGATGATTAGGACGAAAAAAAGGACTCAGGCGCAAATTTTTCGGGGGTGCGAAATTTCGCTGCGCGCGCCTTTTACTCGTGTTTTCAACTAAGATGGTAAAAAAATGCGAAATTTTTGACGCTGTCAAAAGATGCCAAATTTTCGACGCTTTCGTGCCTGTTGATGCATGGTGAGATGATTGGGACGAAAAAAATGGACTCGGATGAAAATTTTCCGGGGGTGCGAAATGTCGCGCGCGCGCTTTTTACTCGTGTTTTCTGCCAAGAAGGTAAAAAAACGCGAAATTTTTTACGCTATCAAAAGATGCCAAATTTTCGACGCTTTCGTGCCTGTTGATGCATGGTGAGATGATTGGGACGAAAAAATGGACTCGGATGAAAATTTTTCGGGGGTGCGAAATTTCGCGCGCGCGCTTTTTTCTCGTGTTTTCAGCCAAGAAGGTCAAAAAATGCGAAATTTTTGACGTTGTCAAAAGATGCCAAATTTTCGACGCTTTCGTGCCTGATGATGCATGGTGAGATGATTGGGACGAAAAAAATGGACTCGGATGAAAATTTTCCGGGGGTGAGAAATTTCGCGCGCGCGCTATTCACTCGTGTTTTCAGCCAAGAAGGTCAAAAAATGCGACATTTTTTACGCTGTCAAAAGATGCAAAATTTTCGACGCTATCATGCCTATTGATGCATGGTGAGATGATTGGGACGAAAAAAAGGACTCAGACGCAAATTTTCCGGGGGTGCAAAATTTCGCGTGCGCGCCTTTTACTCGTGTTTTCAGCCAAGAAGGTCAAAAAACGCAAAATTTTTGACGCTGTCAAAAGATGCCAAATTTTTTACGCTTTCGTGCCTGTTGATGCATGGTGAGATGATTGGGACGAAAAAATGTACTCGGATGAAAATTTTCCGGGGGTGAGAAATTTCGCGCGCGCGCTTTTAACTCGTGTTTTCAGCCAAGATGGTCAAAACACGCGAAATTTTTTACGCTGTCAAGAGATGCCAAATTTTTTACGCTTTCGTGTCTGTTGATGCATGGTGAGATGATTGGGACGAAAAAAAGGACTCAGGCGCAAATTTTCCGGGGGTGCGAATTTTCGCGCGCGAGCCTTTTACTCGTATTTTCAGCCAAGAAGGTCAAAAAATGCGAAATTTTTGACGTTGTCAAAAGATGCCAAATTTTCGATGCTTTCATGCCTGTTGATGCATGGTGAGATGATTGGGAAGAAAAAATGGACTCGGATGAAAATTTTCCGGGGGTGAGAAATTTCGCGCGCGCTTTTCACTTGTGTTTTCAGCCAAGAAGGTCAAAAAATGCGAAATTTTTTACGCTGTCAAAAGATGCCAAATTTTCGACGCTTTCGTGTCTGTTGATGCATGGTGAGATGATTGGGATGAAAAAAAGGACTCAGGCGCAAATTTTCCGGGGGTGCGAATTTTCGCGCGCGCGCCTTTTACTCGTATTTTCAGCCAAGAAGGTAAAAAAATGCGAAATTTTTGACGTTGTCAAAAGATGCCAAATTTTCGACGCTTTCGTGTCTGTTTATGCATGGTGAGATGATTAGGACGAAAAAAAGGACTCAGGCGCAAATTTTTCGGGGGTGCGAAATTTCGCGCGCGCGCCTTTTACTCGTGTTTTCAACTAAGAAGGTAAAAAAATGCGAAATTTTTGACGCTGTCAAAAGATGCCAAATTTTCGACGCTTTCGTGCCTGTTGATGCATGGTGAGATGATTGGGACGAAAAAAATGGACTCGGATGAAAATTTTCCGGGGGTGCGAAATGTCGCGCGCACGCTTTTTACTCGTGTTTTCTGCCAAGAAGGTAAAAAAACGCGAAATTTTTTACGCTATCAAAAGATGCCAAATTTTCGACGCTTTCGTGCCTGTTGATGCATGGTGAGATGATTGGGACGAAAAAATGGACTCGGATGAAAATTTTTCGGGGGTGCGAAATTTCGCAGCGCGCGCTTTTTTCTCGTGTTTTCAGCCAAGAAGGTCAAAAAATGCGAAATTTTTGACGTTGTCAAAAGATGCCAAATTTTCGACGCTTTCGTGCCTGATGATGCATGGTGAGATGATTGGGACGAAAAAAATGGACTCGGATGAAAATTTTCCGGGGGTGCGAAATTTCACGCGCGCGCCTTTTACTCGTATTTTCAGCCAAGAAGGTCAAAAAACGTGAAATTTTTGACGTTGTCAAAAGATGCCAAATTTTCGACGCATTCGTGTCTATTGATGCATGGTGAGATGATTGAGAAGAAAAAATGGACTCAGATGCAAATTTTCCGGGGGGGCGAAATTTCGCGTGCGCGCCTTTTACTCGTGTTTTCAGCCAAGAAGGTCAAAAAACGCAAAATTTTTGACGCTGTCAAAAGATGCCAAATTTTTGACGCTTTCGTTCCTGTTGATGCATGGTGAGATGATTGGGACGAAAAAATGTACTCGGATGAAAATTTTCCGGGGGTGAGAAATTTCGCGCGCGCGCTTTTAACTCGTGTTTTCAGCCAAGATGGTCAAAAAACGCGAAATTTTTTACGCTGTCAAGAGATGCCAAATTTTTTACGCTTTTGTGTCTGTTGATGCATGGTGAGATGATTGGGACGAAAAAAAGGACTCAGGCGCAAATTTTCCGGGGGTGCGAATTTTCGCGCGCGCGCCTTTTACTCGTATTTTCAGCCAAGAAGGTAAAAAAATGCGAAATTTTTGACGTTGTCAAAAGATGCCAAATTTTCGACGCTTTCGTGTCTGTTTATGCATGGTGAGATGATTAGGACGAAAAAAAGGACTCAGGCGCAAATTTTTCGGGGGTGCGAAATTTCGCGCGCGCGCCTTTTACTCGTGTTTTCAACTAAGAAGGTAAAAAAATGCGAAATTTCTGACGCTGTCAAAAGATGCCAAATTTTCGACGCTTTCGTGCCTGTTGATGCATGGTGAGATGATTGGGACGAAAAAAATGGACTCGGATGAAAATTTTCCGGGGGTGCGAAATGTCGCGCGCGCGCTTTTTACTCGTGTTTTCAGCCAAGAAGGTAAAAAAACGTGAAATTTTTTACGCTATCAAAAGATGCCAAATTTTCGACGCTTTCGTGCCTGTTGATGCATGGTGAGATGATTGGGACGAAAAAATGGACTCGGATGAAAATTTTTTGGGGGTGCGAAATTTCGCGCGCGCGCTTTTTTCTCATGTTTTCAGCCAAGAAGGTCAAAAAATGCGAAATTTTTGACGTTGTCAAAAGATGCCAAATTTTCGACGCTTTCGTGCCTGATGATGCATGGTGAGATGATTGGGACGAAAAAAATGGACTCGGATGAAAATTTTCCGGGGGTGAGAAATTTCGCGCGCGCGCTATTCACTCGTGTTTTCAGCCAAGAAGGTCAAAAAATGCGACATTTTTTACGCTGTCAAAAGATGCAAAATTTTCGACGCTATCATGCCTATTGATGCATGGTGAGATGATTGGGACGAAAAAAAGGACTCAGACGCAAATTTTCCGGGGGTGCAAAATTTCGCGTGCGCGCCTTTTACTCGTGTTTTCAGCCAAGAAGGTCAAAAAACGCAAAATTTTTGACGCTGTCAAAAGATGCCAAATTTTTTACGCTTTCGTGCCTGTTGATGCATGGTGAGATGATTGGGACGAAAAAATGTACTCGGATGAAAATTTTCCGGGGGTGAGAAATTTCGCGCGCGCGCTTTTAACTCGTGTTTTCAGCCAAGATGGTCAAAAAACGCGAAATTTTTTACGCTGTCAAGAGATGCCAAATTTTTTACGCTTTCGTGTCTGTTGATGCATGGTGAGATGATTGGGACGAAAAAAAGGACTCAGGCGCAAATTTTCCGGGGGTGCGAATTTTCGCGCGCGCGCCTTTTACTCGTATTTTCAGCCAAGAAGGTCAAAAAATGCGAAATTTTTGACGTTGTCAAAAGATGCCAAATTTTCGATGCTTTCATGCCTGTTGATGCATGGTGAGATGATTGGGAAGAAAAAATGGACTCGGATGAAAATTTTCCGGGGGTGAGAAATTTCGCGCGCGCGCTATTCACTCGTGTTTTCAGCCAAGAAGGTCAAAAAATGCGACATTTTTTACGCTGTCAAAAGATGCAAAATTTTCGACGCTATCATGCCTATTGATGCATGGTGAGATGATTGGGACGAAAAAAAGGACTCAGACGCAAATTTTCCGGGGGTGCAAAATTTCGCGTGCGCGCCTTTTACTCGTGTTTTCAGCCAAGAAGGTCAAAAAACGCAAAATTTTTGACGCTGTCAAAAGATGCCAAATTTTTGACGCTTTCGTGCCTGTTGATGCATGGTGAGATGATTGGGACGAAAAAATGTACTCGGATGAAAATTTTCCGGGGGTGAGAAATTTCGCGCGCGCGCTTTTAACTCGTGTTTTCAGCCAAGATGGTCAAAAAACGCGAAATTTTTTACGCTGTCAAGAGATGCCAAATTTTTTACGCTTTCGTGTCTGTTGATGCATGGTGAGATGATTGGGACGAAAAAAAGGACTCAGGCGCAAATTTTCCGGGGGTGCGAATTTTCGCGCGCGCGCCTTTTACTCGTATTTTCAGCCAAGAAGGTCAAAAAATGCGAAATTTTTGACGTTGTCAAAAGATGCCAAATTTTCGATGCTTTCATGCCTGTTGATGCATGGTGAGATGATTGGGAAGAAAAAATGGACTCGGATGAAAATTTTCCGGGGGTGAGAAATTTCGCGCGCGCTTTTCACTTGTGTTTTCAGCCAAGAAGGTCAAAAAATGCGAAATTTTTTACGCTGTCAAAAGATGCCAAATTTTCGACGCTTTCGTGTCTGTTGATGCATGGTGAGATGATTGGGACGAAAAAAAGGACTCAGGCGCAAATTTTCCGGGGGTGCGAATTTTCGCGCGCGCGCCTTTTACTCGTATTTTCAGCCAAGAAGGTAAAAAAATGCGAAATTTTTGACGTTGTCAAAAGATGCCAAATTTTCGACGCTTTCGTGTCTGTTTATGCATGGTGAGATGATTAGGACGAAAAAAAGGACTCAGGCGCAAATTTTTCGGGGGTGCGAAATTTCGCGCGCGCGCCTTTTACTCGTGTTTTCAACTAAGAAGGTAAAAAAATGCGAAATTACTGACGCTGTCAAAAGATGCCAAATTTTCGACGCTTTCGTGCCTGTTGATGCATGGTGAGATGATTGGGACGAAAAAAATGGACTCGGATGAAAATTTTCCGGGGGTGCGAAATGTCGCGCGCGCGCTTTTTACTCGTGTTTTCAGCCAAGAAGGTAAAAAAACGTGAAATTTTTTACGCTATCAAAAGATGCCAAATTTTCGACGCTTTCGTGCCTGTTGATGCATGGTGAGATGATTGGGACGAAAAAATGGACTCGGATGAAAATTTTTCGGGGGTGCGAAATTTCGCGCGCGCGCTTTTTTCTCGTGTTTTCAGCCAAGAAGGTCAAAAAATGCGAAATTTTTGACGTTGTCAAAAGATGCCAAATTTTCGACGCTTTCGTGCCTGATGATGCATGGTGAGATGATTGGGACGAAAAAAATGGACTCGGATGAAAATTTTCCGGGGGTGAGAAATTTCGCGCGCGCGCTATTCACTCGTGTTTTCAGCCAAGAAGGTCAAAAAATGCGACATTTTTTACGCTGTCATGCCTATTGATGCATGGTGAGATGATTGGGACGAAAAAAAGGACTCAGACGCAAATTTTCCGGGGGTGCAAAATTTCGAGTGCGCGCCTTTTACTCGTGTTTTCAGCCAAGAAGGTCAAAAAACGCAAAATTTTTGACGCTGTCAAAAGATGCCAAATTTTTGACGCTTTCGTGCCTGTTGATGCATGGTGAGATGATTGGGACGAAAAAATGTACTCGGATGAAAATTTTCCGGGGGTGAGAAATTTCGCGCGCGCGCTTTTAACTCGTGTTTTCAGCCAAGATGGTCAAAAAACGCGAAATTTTTTACGCTGTCAAGAGATGCCAAATTTTTTACGCTTTCGTGTCTGTTGATGCATGGTGAGATGATTGGGACGAAAAAAAGGACTCAGGCGCAAATTTTCCGGGGGTGCGAATTTTCGCGCGCGCGCCTTTTACTCGTATTTTCAGCCAAGAAGGTCAAAAAATGCGAAATTTTTGACGTTGTCAAAAGATGCCAAATTTTCGATGCTTTCATGCCTGTTGATGCATGGTGAGATGATTGGGAAGAAAAAATGGACTCGGATGAAAATTTTCCGGGGGTGAGAAATTTCGCGCACGCTTTTCACTTGTGTTTTCAGCCAAGAAGGTCAAAAAATGCGAAATTTTTTACGCTGTCAAAAGATGCCAAATTTTCGTCGCTTTCGTGTCTGTTGATGCATGGTGAGATGATTGGGACGAAAAAAAGGACTCAGGCGCAAATTTTCCGGGGGTGCGAATTTTCGCGCGCGCGCCTTTTACTCTTATTTTCAGCCAAGAAGGTAAAAAAATGCGAAATTTTTGACGTTGTCAAAAGATGCCAAATTTTCGACGCTTTCGTGTCTGTTTATGCATGGTGAGATGATTAGGACGAAAAAAAGGACTCAGGCGCAAATTTTTCGGGGGTGCGAAATTTCGCGCGCGCGCCTTTTACTCGTGTTTTCAACTAAGAAGGTAAAAAAATGCGAAATTTTTGACGCTGTCAAAAGATGCCAAATTTTCGACGCTTTCGTGCCTGTTGATGCATGGTGAGATGATTGGGACGAAAAAAATGGACTCGGATGAAAATTTTCCGGGGGTGCGAAATGTCGCGCGCGCGCTTTTTACTCGTGTTTTCAGCCAAGAAGGTAAAAAAACGTGAAATTTTTTACGCTATCAAAAGATGCCAAATTTTCGACGCTTTCGTGCCTGTTGATGCATGGTGAGATGATTGGGACGAAAAAATGGACTCGGATGAAAATTTTTCGGGGGTGCGAAATTTCGCGCGCGCGCTTTTTTCTCGTGTTTTCAGCCAAGAAGGTCAAAAAATGCGAAATTTTTGACATTGTCAAAAGATGCCAAATTTTTGACGCTTTCGTGCCTGATGATGCATGGTGAGATGATTGGGACGAAAAAAATGGACTCGGATGAAAATTTTCCGGGGGTGCGAAATTTCACGCGCGCGCCTTTTACTCGTATTTTCAGCCAAGAAGGTCAAAAAACGTGAAATTTTTGACGTTGTCAAAAGATGCCAAATTTTCGACGCATTCGTGTCTGTTGATGCATGGTGAGATGATTGAGAAGAAAAAATGGACTCAGACGCAAATTTTTCGGGGGGGCGAAATTTCGCGTGCGCGCCTTTTACTCGTGTTTTCAGCCAAGAAGGTCAAAAAACGCAAAATTTTTGACGCTGTCAAAAGATGCCAAATTTTTTACGCTTTCGTGCCTGTTGATGCATGGTGAGATGATTGGGACGAAAAAATGTACTCGGATGAAAATTTTCCGGGGGTGAGAAATTTCGCGCACGCTTTTCACTTGTGTTTTCAGCCAAGAAGGTCAAAAAATGCGAAATTTTTTACGCTGTCAAAAGATGCCAAATTTTCGTCGCTTTCGTGTCTGTTGATGCATGGTGAGATGATTGGGACGAAAAAAAGGACTCAGGCGCAAATTTTCCGGGGGTGCGAATTTTCGCGCGCGCGCCTTTTACTCTTATTTTCAGCCAAGAAGGTAAAAAAATGCGAAATTTTTGACGTTGTCAAAAGATGCCAAATTTTCGACGCTTTCGTGTCTGTTTATGCATGGTGAGATGATTAGGACGAAAAAAAGGACTCAGGCGCAAATTTTTCGGGGGTGCGAAATTTCGCGCGCGCGCCTTTTACTCGTGTTTTCAACTAAGAAGGTAAAAAAATGCGAAATTTTTGACGCTGTCAAAAGATGCCAAATTTTCGACGCTTTCGTGCCTGTTGATGCATGGTGAGATGATTGGGACGAAAAAAATGGACTCGGATGAAAATTTTCCGGGGGTGCGAAATGTCGCGCGCGCGCTTTTTACTCGTGTTTTCAGCCAAGAAGGTAAAAAAACGTGAAATTTTTTACGCTATCAAAAGATGCCAAATTTTCGACGCTTTCGTGCCTGTTGATGCATGGTGAGATGATTGGGACGAAAAAATGGACTCGGATGAAAATTTTTCGGGGGTGCGAAATTTCGCGCGCGCGCTTTTTTCTCGTGTTTTCAGCCAAGAAGGTCAAAAAATGCGAAATTTTTGACATTGTCAAAAGATGCCAAATTTTTGACGCTTTCGTGCCTGATGATGCATGGTGAGATGATTGGGACGAAAAAAATGGACTCGGATGAAAATTTTCCGGGGGTGCGAAATTTCACGCGCGCGCCTTTTACTCGTATTTTCAGCCAAGAAGGTCAAAAAACGTGAAATTTTTGACGTTGTCAAAAGATGCCAAATTTTCGACGCATTCGTGTCTGTTGATGCATGGTGAGATGATTGAGAAGAAAAAATGGACTCAGACGCAAATTTTTCGGGGGGGCGAAATTTCGCGTGCGCGCCTTTTACTCGTGTTTTCAGCCAAGAAGGTCAAAAAACGCAAAATTTTTGACGCTGTCAAAAGATGCCAAATTTTTTACGCTTTCGTGCCTGTTGATGCATGGTGAGATGATTGGGACGAAAAAATGTACTCGGATGAAAATTTTCCGGGGGTGAGAAATTTCGCGCGCGCGCTTTTAACTCGTGTTTTCAGCCAAGATGGTCAAAAAACGCGAAATTTTTTACGCTGTCAAGAGATGCCAAATTTTTTACGCTTTCCTGTCTGTTGATGCATGGTGAGATGATTGGGACGAAAAAAAGGACTCAGGCGCAAATTTTCCGGGGGTGCGAATTTTCGCGCGCGCGCCTTTTACTCGTATTTTCAGCCAAGAAGGTCAAAAAATGCGAAATTTTTGACGTTGTCAAAAGATGCCAAATTTTCGATGCTTTCATGCCTGTTGATGCATGGTGAGATGATTGGGAAGAAAAAATGGACTCGGATGAAAATTTTCCGGGGGTGAGAAATTTCGCGCGCGCTTTTCACTTGTGTTTTCAGCCAAGAAGGTCAAAAAATGCGAAATTTTTTACGCTGTCAAAAGATGCCAAATTTTTGACGCTTTCGTGTCTGTTGATGCATGGTGAGATGATTGGGACGAAAAAAAGGACTCAGGCGCAAATTTTCTGGGGGTGCGAATTTTCGCGCGCGCGCCTTTTACTCGTATTTTCAGCCAAGAAGGTAAAAAAATGCGAAATTTTTGACGTTGTCAAAAGATGCCAAATTTTCGACGCTTTCGTGTCTGTTTATGCATGGTGAGATGATTAGGACGAAAAAAAGGACTCAGGCGCAAATTTTTCGGGGGTGCGAAATTTCGCGCGCGCGCCTTTTACTCGTGTTTTCAACTAAGAAGGTAAAAAAATGCGAAATTTTTGACGCTGTCAAAAGATGCCAAATTTTTGACGCTTTCGTGCCTGTTGATGCATGGTGAGATGATTGGGACGAAAAAAATGGACTCGGATGAAAATTTTCCGGGGGTGCGAAATGTCGCGCGCGCGCTTTTTA
Source organism: Pontederia crassipes (assembly GCA_030549335.1). Taxonomy (NCBI): domain Eukaryota; kingdom Viridiplantae; phylum Streptophyta; class Magnoliopsida; order Commelinales; family Pontederiaceae; genus Pontederia; species Pontederia crassipes. Next base: position 7,516,168 of record JAUKPH010000020.1, on the reverse strand, counting down.
CTCGTGTTTTCAGCCAAGAAGGTAAAAAAACGCGAAATTTTTTACGCTATCAAAAGATGCCAAATTTTCGACGCTTTCGTGCCTGTTGATGCATGGTGAGATGATTGGGACGAAAAAATGGACTCGGATGAAAATTTTTCGGGGGTGCGAAATTTCGCGCGCGCGCGCTTTTTTCTCGTGTTTTCAGCCAAGAAGGTCAAAAAATGCGAAATTTTTGACGTTGTCAAAAGATGCCAAATTTTCGACGCTTTCGTGCCTGATGATGCATGGTGAGATGATTGGGACGAAAAAAATGGACTCGTATGAAAATTTTCCGGGGGTGCGAAATTTCACGCGCGCGCCTTTTACTCGTATTTTCAGCCAAGAAGGTCAAAAAACGTGAAATTTTTGACGTTGTCAAAAGATGCCAAATTTTCGACGCATTCGTGTCTGTTGATGCATGGTGAGATGATTGAGAAGAAAAAATGGACTCAGACGCAAATTTTCCGGGGGGGCGAAATTTCGCGTGCGCGCCTTTTACTCGTGTTTTCAGCCAAGAAGGTCAAAAAATGCAAAATTTTTGACGCTGTCAAAAGATGCCAAATTTTCGATGCTTTCGTGCCTGTTGATGCATGGTGAGATGATTGGGACGAAAAAATGGACTCGGATGAAAATTTTTCGGGGGCACGAAATTACGCGCGCGCGCTTTTTACTCGTGTTTTCAGCCAAGAAGGTCAAAAAATGTGAAATTTTTTACGCTGTCAGAAGATGCCAAATTTTCGACGTTTTTGTGCCTGTTGATGCTTGGTGAGATGATTGGGATGAAAAAATGGACTCGGATGAAAATTTTTCGGGGGTGCGAAATTTCGCGCGCGCGCTTTTTACTCGTGTTTTCAGCCAAGAAGGTCAAAAAATGCAAAATTTTTTACGCTGTCAAGAGATGCTAAATTTTCGACGCTTTCGTGCCTGTTGATGCATGGTGAGATGATTGGGACGAAAAAATGGAATCGGATGAAAATTTTTCGGGTGTGCGAAATTTTGCGCGCGTGCTTTTTACTCGTGTTTTCAGCTAAGAAGGTCAAAAAACTCGAAATTTTTGACGCTGTCAAAAGATGCCAAATTTTCGACGCTTTCGTGCCTGTTGATGCATGGTGAGATGATTGGGACGAAAAAAGGACTCAGGCGCAAATTTTTCGGGGGTGCGAAATTTCGCGCTCGCGCCTTTTACTCGTTTTTTCAGTTAAGAAGGTCAACAAACGCGAAAATTTTGACGCTGTCAAAAGATGCGAAATTTTCAACGCTTTCGTGCCTGTTGATGCATGGTGAGATGATTGGGACGAAAAAAAGGACTCAGGCGCAAAATTTCTGGGGGTGCGAAATTTCGCGCGCGCGCTATTCACTCGTGTTTTCAGGCAAGAAGGTCAAAAAATGCGAAATGTTTTACGCTGTCAAAAGATGCAAAATTTTCGACGGTATCATGCCTGTTGAAGCATGGTGAGATGATTGGGACGAAAAAAAGGACTCAGACGCAAAATTTCCGGGGGTGCGAAATTTCGCGCGCGCGCCTTTTACTCGTGTTTTCAGCCAAGAAGGTCAAAAAATGCAAAATTTTTTACGCTATCAAAAGATGCCAAATTTTCGACGCTTTCGTGCCTGTTGATGCATGGTGAGATGATTGGGACGAAAAAATGGACTCGGATGAAAATTTTCCGGGGGTGCGAAATTTCGCGCGCGCGCTTTTTACTCGTGTTTTCAGCCAAGAAGGTAAAAAAACGCAAAAATTTTGACGGTGTCAAAAGATGCCAAAGTTTTGTAGCTTTGTGCCTGTTGATGCATGGTGAGATGATTGGGACGAAAAAATGGACTCGGATGAAAATTTTCCGGGGGTGCGAAATTTCGCGCGCGCGCTTTTTACTCGTGTTTTCAGCCAAGAAGGTCAAAAAACACAAAATTTTTGACGCTGTCAAAAGATGCCAAATTTTCGACGCTTTCGTGCCTGTTGATGCATGGTTAGATGATTGGGAATAAGAAATGGACTCTGATGACAATTTTCCGGGGATGAGAACACCATTCACTCGTGTTTTCAGCCAAGAAGGTCAAAAAACACAAAATTTTTTACGCTGTCAAAAGATGCCAAATTTTTTACGCTTTCGTGCCTGTTGATGCATGGTGAGATGATTGGGACGAAAAAATAGACTCGGATGAAAATTTTCCGGGGGTGCGAAATTTCGCTGCGCGCGCCTTTTACTCGTGTTTTCAACCAAGAAGGTCAAAACACGCAAAAATTTTTACGCTGTCAAAAGATGCCAAATTTTCGACGCTTTCGTGCCTGTTGATGCATGGTGAGATGATTGGGACGAAAAAAATGGACTCGGATGAAAATTTTCCGGGGGTGCGAAATGTCGCGCGCGCGCTTTTTACTCATGTTTTCAGCCAAGAAGGTCAAAAAACGTGAAATTTTTGACGCTGTCAAAAGATGCCAAATTTTCGTCGCTTTGTGCCTGTTGATGCATGGTGAGATGATTGGGACGAAAAAATGGACTCGGATGAAAATTTTTCGGGGGTGCGAAATTTCGCTGCGCGCGCTTTTTACTCGTGTTTTCAGCCAAGAAGGTCAAAAAATGCAAAATTTTTGACGCTGTCAAAAGATGCCAAATTTTCGACGCTTTCGTGCCTGTTGATGCTTGGTGAGATGATTGGGACGAAAAAATGGACTCGGATGAAAATTTTTTGGGGGTGCGAAATTCGCGCGCGCGCGCTTTTTACTCGTGTTTTCAGCCAAGAAGGTCAAAAAATGCGAAATTTTTGACGCTGTCAAAAGATGCCAAATTTTTTATGCTTTCGTGCCTGTTGATGCATGGTGAGATGATTGGGACGAAAAATAGACTCGGATGAAAATTTTCCGGGGGTGCGAAATTTCGTGGCGCGCGCCTTTTACTCGTGTTTTCAGCCAAGAAGGTCAAAACACGTAAAAATTTTTACGTTGTCAAAAGATGCCAAATTTTCGATGCTTTCGTGCCTGTTGATGCATGGTGAGATGATTGGGACGAAAAAAATGGACTCGGATGAAAATTTTCCGGGGGTGCGAAATTTCGCCTGCGCGCGCTTTTTACTCGTGTTTTCAGCCAAGAAGGTCAAAAAACGCAAAATTTTTGACGCTGTCAAAACATGCCAAATTTTTGACGCTTTCGTGCCTGTTGATGCATGGTGAAATGATTGGGACGAAAAAAAGGACTCAGACGCAAATTTTCCAGGGGTGCGAAATTTTGCGCGCAGCGACTTTTACTCGTGTTTTCAGCCAAGAAGGTCAAAAGACGCGAAAATTTTTACGCTGTCAAAAGATGCCAAATTTTCGACGCTTTCGTGCCTGTTGATGCATGGTGAGATGATTGGGACGAAAAAATGGACTCGGATGAAAATTTTCCGGGGGTGCGAAATTTCGCTGCGCGCGCTTTTTACTCGTGTTTTCAGCCAAGAAGGTAAAAAAACGCAAAAATTTTGACGGTGTCAAAAGATGCCAAAGTTTTGTAGCTTTGTGCCTGTTGATGCATGGTGAGATGATTGGGACGAAAAAATGGACTCGGATGAAAATTTTTTGGGGGTGCGAAATTTCGCGCGCGCGCTTTTTACTCGTGTTTTCAGCCAAGAAGGTCAAAAAATGCGAAATTTTTGACGCTGTCAAAAGATGCCAAATTTTCGACGCTTTCGTGCCTGTTGATGCATGGTGAGATGATTGGGACGAAAAAATAGACTCAGATGAAAATTTTACGGGGGTGCGAAATTTCGCGCGCGCGCTCTTTACTCGTGTTTTCAGCCAAGAAGGTCAAAAAACACAAAATTTTTGACGCTGTCAAAAGATGCCAAATTTTCGACGCTTTCGTGCCTGTTGATGCATGGTGAGATGATTGGGACGAAAAAATGGACTCGGATGAAAATTTTCCGGGGGTGCGAAATTTCGCGCGCGCGCTTTTTACTCGTGTTTTCAGCCAAGAAGGTCAAAAAACACAAAATTTTTGACGCTGTCAAAAGATGCCAAATTTTCGACGCTTTCGTGCCTGTTGATGCATGGTTAGATGATTGGGAATAAGAAATGGACTCTGATGACAATTTTCCGGGGATGAGAACACCATTCACTCGTGTTTTCAGCCAAGAAGGTCAAAAAACACAAAATTTTTTACGCTGTCAAAAGATGCCAAATTTTTTACGCTTTCGTGCCTGTTGATGCATGGTGAGATGATTGGGACGAAAAAATAGACTCGGATGAAAATTTTCCGGGGGTGCGAAATTTCGCGCGCGCGCCTTTTACTCGTGTTTTCAACCAAGAAGGTCAAAACACGCAAAAAATTTTACGCTGTCAAAAGATGCCAAATTTTCGACGCTTTCGTGCCTGTTGATGCATGGTGAGATGATTGGGACGAAAAAAATGGACTCGGATGAAAATTTTCCGGGGGTGCGAAATGTCGCGCGCAGCGCTTTTTACTCATGTTTTCAGCCAAGAAGGTCAAAAAACGCGAAATTTTTGACGCTGTCAAAAGATGCCAAATTTTCGTCGCTTTGTGCCTGTTGATGCATGGTGAGATGATTGGGACGAAAAAATGGACTCGGATGAAAATTTTTCGGGGGTGCGAAATTTCGCGCGCGCGCTTTTTACTCGTGTTTTCAGCCAAGAAGGTCAAAAAATGCAAAATTTTTGACGCTGTCAAAAGATGCCAAATTTTCGACGCTTTCGTGCCTGTTGATGCTTGGTGAGATGATTGGGACGAAAAAATGGACTCGGATGAAAATTTTTCGGGGGTGCGAAATTTCGCGCGCGCGCTTTTTACTCGTGTTTTCAGCCAAGAAGGTCAAAAAATGCGAAATTTTTGACGCTGTCAAAAGATGCCAAATTTTTTATGCTTTCGTGCCTGTTGATGCATGGTGAGATGATTGGGACGAAAAAATAGACTCGGATGAAAATTTTCCGGGGGTGCGAAATTTCGCGCAGCGCGCCTTTTACTCGTGTTTTCAGCCAAGAAGGTCAAAACACGTAAAAATTTTTACGTTGTCAAAAGATGCCAAATTTTCGACGCTTTCGTGCCTGTTGATGCATGGTGAGATGATTGGGACGAAAAAATGGACTCGGATGAAAATTTTCCGGGGGTGCGAAATTTCGCGCGCAGCGCTTTTTACTCGTGTTTTCAGCCAAGAAGGTCAAAAAACGCAAAATTTTTGACGCTGCCAAAACATGCCAAATTTTTTACGCTTTCGTGCCTGTTGATGCATGGTGAAATGATTGGGACGAAAAAAAGGACTCAGACGCAAATTTTCCAGGGGTGCGAAATTTTGCAGCGCGCGACTTTTACTCGTGTTTTCAGCCAAGAAGGTCAAAAGACGCGAAAATTTTTACGCTGTCAAAAGATGCCAAATTTTCGACGCTTTCGTGCCTGTTGATGCATGGTGAGATGATTGGGACGAAAAAATGGACTCGGATGAAAATTTTCCGGGGGTGCGAAATTTCGCTGCGCGCGCTTTTTACTCGTGTTTTCAGCCAAGAAGGTAAAAAAACGCAAAAATTTTGACGGTGTCAAAAGATGCCAAAGTTTTGTAGCTTTGTGCCTGTTGATGCATGGTGAGATGATTGGGACGAAAAAATGGACTCGGATGAAAATTTTTTGGGGGTGCGAAATTTCGCGCGCGCGCTTTTTACTCGTGTTTTCAGCCAAGAAGGTCAAAAAATGCGAAATTTTTGACGCTGTCAAAAGATGCCAAATTTTCGACGCTTTCGTGCCTGTTGATGCATGGTGAGATGATTGGGACGAAAAAATAGACTCAGATGAAAATTTTACGGGGGTGCGAAATTTCGCGCGCGCGCTCTTTACTCGTGTTTTCAGCCAAGAAGGTCAAAAAACGCAAAATTTTTGACGCTGTCAAAAGATGCCAAATTTTCGACGCTTTCGTGCCTGTTGATGCATGGTGAGATGATTGGGACGAAAAAATGGACTCGGATGAAAATTTTCCGGGGGTGCGAAATTTCGCGCGCGCGCTTTTTACTCGTGTTTTCAGCCAAGAAGGTAAAAAAACGCAAAAATTTTGACGGTGTCAAAAGATGCCAAAGTTTTGTAGCTTTGTGCCTGTTGATGCATGGTGAGATGATTGGGAATAAAAAATGGACTCTGATGACAATTTTCCGGGGATGAGAACACCATTCACTCGTGTTTTCAGCCAAGAAGGTCAAAAAACACAAAATTTTTTACGCTGTCAAAAGATGCCAAATTTTTGACGCTTTCGTGCCTGTTGATGCATGGTGAGATGATTGGGACAAAAAAATAGACTCGGATGAAAATTTTCCGGGGGTGCGAAATTTCGCCGCGCGCGCCTTTTACTCCTGTTTTCAGCCAAGAAGGTCAAAAAATGCGAAATTTTTGACGCTGTCAAAAGATGCCAAATTTTTTACGCTTTCGTGCCTGTTGATGCATGGTGAGATGATTGGGACGAAAAAATAGACTCGGATGAAAATTTTCCGGGAGTGCGAAATTTCGCGCGCGCGCCTTTTACTCGTGTTTTCAGCCAAGAAGGTCAAAACACGCAAAAATTTTTACGATGTCAAAAGATGGCAAATTTTCGACGCTTTCGTGCCTGTTGATGCATGGTGAGATGATTGGGATGAAAAAATGGACTCGGATGAAAGTTTTCCGGGGGTGCGAAATTTCGCGCGCGCGCTTTTTACTCGTGTTTTCAACCAAGAAGGTCAAAAAACGCAAAATTTTTGACGCTGTCAAAACATGCCAAATTTTCATCGCTTTGTGCTTGTGGATGCATGGTGAGATGATTGGGACGAAAAAATGGACTCGGATGAAAATTTTCCGGGGGTGCGAAAGGCGGCGCGCGCGAAATTTCGACGCTTTCGTGCCTGTTGATCCAGTAAAAGGCGCGCGCGCGAAATTTCGCACACCCGAAAAATTTTCATCCGAGTCCATTTTTTCATCCCAATCATCTCACCATGCATCAACAGGAACGAAAGCGTCGAAAATTTGGCATCTTTTGACAGCGTAAAATTTTTTGATTTTTTGACCTTCTTCGCTGAAAACACCAGTAAAAGGCGCGCGCGCAAAATTTCGCACCCCCGGAAAATTTCGTTCGGAGTCCATTTTTTCGTCTCAATCATCTCACCATGCATCAACAAGCACGAAAGCGTCGAAAATTTGGCATCTTTTGACAGCGCAAAAAATTTCACGTTTTTTGACCTTCTTGGCTGAAAACACCAGTAAAAGGCGCGTGCGCGAAATTTCGCACCACCGGAAAATTTCGTTCCGAGTTCATTTTTTCGTCCCAATCATCTCACCATGCATCAACAGGCACGAAAGCGTCGAAAATTTGGCATCTTTTGACAACGCAAAAAATTTCGCATTTTTTGACATTCTTGGCTCAAAACACCAGTAAAAGGCGCGCGCACGAAATTTCGCACACCCGAAAAATTTTCATCCGAGTCTATTTTTTCGTCCCAATCATCTCACAATGCATCAATAGGCACGAAAGCGTCGAAAATTTGGTATCTTTTGACTGCGTAAAAAATTTTGCATTTTTTGGACTTCTTAGCTGAAAACACCAGTAAAAGGCGCGAGTGCGAAATTTCGCACCCCCGGAAAATTTCATTCCGAGTCCATTTTTTCGTCCCAATCATCTCACCATGCATCAATAGGCACGAAAGCTTCGAAAATTTGGCATCTTTTGACAGCGTAAAAAATTTCGCGTTTTTTGACCTTCTTCGCTGAAAACACCAGTAAAAGGCGCGCGTGCGAAATTTCGCACACCCGAAAAACTTTCATCCGAGTCTATTTTTTCGTCCCAATCATCTCACAATGCATCAACAGGCACGAAAGCGTCGAAAATTTGGTATCTTTTGACTGCGTGAAAAATTTTGCATTTTTTGGACTTCTTAGCTGAAAACACCAGTAAAAGGCGCGAGCGCGAAATTTCGCACCCCAGAAAATTTCGTTCCGAGTCCATTTTTTCGTCCCAATCATCTCACCATGCATCAACAGGCACAAAAGCGTCGAAAATTTGGCATCTTTTGACAGCGCAAAAAATTTTGCGTTTTTTGACCTTCTTGGCTGAAAACACTAGTAAAAGGCGCGCGCGCGAAATTTCGCACCGTCAGAAAATTTCGTTCCGAGTCCATTTTTTCATCCCAATCATCTCACCATGCATCAACAGGCACGAAAGCGTCGTAAATTTGGCATCTTTTGACAGCGCAAAATATTTTGGCGTTTTTTGACCTTCTTGGCTGAAAACACCAGTAAAAGGCGCGCGCGCGAAATTTCGCACCCCCAAAAAATTTCGTTCTGAGTCCATTTTTTCGTCCCAATAATCTCACCATGCATCAACTGGCACGAAAGCGTCGAAAATTTGGCATCTTTTGACAGCGTAAAAATATTCGCATTTTTTGACCTTCTTGGCTGAAAACACCAGTAAAAGGCGGCGCGCGAAATTTTGCACCCCCGGAAAATATCGTTCCGAGTCCATTTTTTCATCCCAATCATCTCAACATGCATCAACAGACACGAAAGCGTCGAAAATTTGGCATCTTTTGACAGCGTAAAAATTTTTGCGTTTTTTGACCTTCTTGGCTGAAAACACCAGTAAAAGGCGCGCGCGCGAAATTTCGCACCCCAGAAAATTTCGTTCCGAGTCCATTTTTTCGTCCCAACCATATCACCATGCATCAACAGGCACAAAAGCGTCGAAAATTTGGCATCTTTTGACAGCGCAAAAAATTTTGCATTTTTTGACCTTCTTGGTTGAAAACACTAGTAAAAGGCGAGCGCGCGAAATTTCGCACCATCGGAAAATTTCGTTCCGAGTCCTTTTTTTCATCCCAATCATCTCACCTTGCATCAACAGACACGAAAGCGTCAAAAATTTGGCATCTTTTGACAACGCAAAAAATTTCGCATTTTTCGACCTACTTGGCTGAAAACTCCAGTAAAAGGCGCGCGCGCGAAATTTCGCACACCCGAAAAATTTTCATCCGAGTCCATTTTTTCATCCCAATCATCTCACCATGCATCAACAGGAACGAAAGCGTCGAAAATTTGGCATCTTTTGACAGCATAAAAATTATTGCGTTTTTTGACCTTCTTCGCTGAAAACACCAGTGAAAGGCGCGCGCGCGAAATTTCGCACCACCGGAAAATTTCGTTCCGAGTCCATTTTTTCGTCCCAATCATCTCACCATGCATCAACAGGCACGAAAGCGTCGAAAATTTGGCATCTTTTGACAACGCAAAAAATTTCGCATTTTTTGACTTTCTTGGCTGAAAACACCAGTAAAAGGCGCACGCACGAAATTTCGCACACCCGAAAAACTTTCATCCGAGTCTATTTTTTCGTCCCAATCATCTCACAATGCATCAACAGGCACGAAAGCGTCGAAAATTTGGTATCTTTTGACTGCGTGAAAAATTTTGCAGTTTTTGGACTTCTTAGCTGAAAACACCAGTAAAAGGCGCGAGCGCGAAATTTCGCACCCCAGAAAATTTCGTTCCGAGTCCATTTTTTCGTCCCAATCATCTCACCATGCATCAACAGGCACAAAAGCGTCGAAAATTTGGCATCTTTTGACAGCGCAAAAAATTTTGCGTTTTTTGACCTTCTTGGCTGAAAACACTAGTAAAAGGCGCGCGCGCGAAATTTCGCACCGTCGGAAAATTTCATTCCGAGTCCATTTTTTCATCCCAATCATCTCACCATGCATCAACAGGCACGAAAGCGTCGTAAATTTGGCATCTTTTGACAGCGCAAAATATTTTGGCGTTTTTTGACCTTCTTGGCTGAAAATACCAGTAAAAGGCGCGCGCGCGAAATTTCGCACCCCCAAAAAATTTCGTTCTGAGTCCATTTTTTCGTCCCAATAATCTCACCATGCATCAACTGGCACGAAAGCGTCGAAAATTTGGCATCTTTTGACAGCGTAAAAATATTCGCATTTTTTGACCTTCTTGGCTGAAAACACCAGTAAAAGGCGGCGCGCGAAATTTTGCACCCCCGGAAAATATCGTTCCGAGTCCATTTTTTCATCCCAATCATCTCACCATGCATCAACAGACACGAAAGCGTCGAAAATTTGGCATCTTTTGACAGCGTAAAAATTTTTGCGTTTTTTGACCTTCTTGGCTGAAAACACCAGTAAAAGGCGCGCGCGCGAAATTTCGCACCCCAGAAAATTTCGTTCCGAGTCCATTTTTTCGTCCCAACCATCTCACCATGCATCAACAGGCACAAAAGCGTCAAAAATTTGGCATCTTTTGACAGCGCAAAAAATTTTGCATTTTTTGACCTTCTTGGTTGAAAACACTAGTAAAAGGCGAGCGCGCGAAATTTCGCACCATCGGAAAATTTCGTTCCGAGTCCTTTTTTTCATCCCAATCATCTCACCTTGCATCAACAGACACGAAAGCGTCAAAAATTTGGCATCTTTTGACAACGCAAAAAATTTCGCATTTTTCGACCTACTTGGCTGAAAACTCCAGTAAAAGGCGCGCGCGCGAAATTTCGCACACCCGAAAAATTTTCATCCGAGTCCATTTTTTCATCCCAATCATCTCACCATGCATCAACAGGAACGAAAGCGTCGAAAATTTGGCATCTTTTGACAGCATAAAAATTATTGCGTTTTTTGACCTTCTTCGCTGAAAACACCAGTGAAAGGCGCGCGCGCGAAATTTCGCACCACCGGAAAATTTCGTTCCGAGTCCATTTTTTCGTCCCAATCATCTCACCATGCATCAACAGACACGAAAGCGTCGAAAATTTGGCATCTTTTGACAACGCAAAAAATTTCGCATTTTTTGACCTTCTTGGCTGAAAACACCAGTAAAAGGCGCACGCACGAAATTTCGCACACCCGAAAAACTTTCATCCGAGTCTATTTTTTCGTCCCAATCATCTCACAATGCATCAACAGGCACGAAAGCGTCGAAAATTTGGTATCTTTTGACTGCGTGAAAAATTTTGCATTTTTTGGACTTCTTAGCTGAAAACACCAGTAAAAGGCGCGAGCGCGAAATTTCGCACCCCAGAAAATTTCGTTCCGAGTCCATTTTTTCGTCCCAATCATCTCACCATGCATCAACAGGCACAAAAGCGTCGAAAATTTGGCATCTTTTGACAGCGCAAAAAATTTTGCGTTTTTTGACCTTCTTGGCTGAAAACACTAGTAAAAGGCGCGCGCGCGCGAAATTTCGCACCGTCGGAAAATTTCATTCCGAGTCCATTTTTTCATCCCAATCATCTCACCATGCATCAACAGGCACGAAAGCGTCGTAAATTTGGCATCTTTTGACAGCGCAAAATATTTTGGCGTTTTTTGACCTTCTTGGCTGAAAACACCAGTAAAAGGCGCGCGCGCGAAATTTCGCACCCCCAGAAAATTTCGTTCTGAGTCCATTTTTTCGTCCCAATAATCTCACCATGCATCAACTGGCACGAAAGCGTCAAAAATTTGGCATCTTTTGACAGCGTAAAAATATTCGCATTTTTTGACCTTCTTGGCTGAAAACACTAGTAAAAGGCGCGCGCGCGAAATTTTGCACCCCCGGAAAATATCGTTCCGAGTCCATTTTTTCATCCCAATCATCTCACCATGCATCAACAGGCACGAAAGCGTCGAAAATTTGGCATCTTTTGACAGCGTAAAAATTTTTGCGTTTTTTGACCTTCTTGGCTGAAAACACCAGTAAAAGGCGCGCGCGCGCGAAATTTCGCACCCCAGAAAATTTCGTTCCGAGTCCATTTTTTCGTCCCAACCATCTCACCATGCATCAACAGGCACAAAAGCGTCGAAAATTTGGCATCTTTTGACAGCGCAAAAAATTTTGCATTTTTTGACCTTCTTGGTTGAAAACACTAGTAAAAGGCGAGCGCGCGAAATTTCAGACCATCGGAAAATTTCGTTCCGAGTCCTTTTTTTCATCCCAATCATCTCACCTTGCATCAACAGACACGAAAGCGTCAAAAATTTGGCATCTTTTGACAACGCAAAAAATTTCGCATTTTTCGACCTACTTGGCTGAAAACTCCAGTAAAAGGCGCGCGCGCGAAATTTCGCACACCCGAAAAATTTTCATCCGAGTCCATTTTTTCATCCCAATCATCTCACCATGCATCAACAGGAACGAAAGCGTCGAAAATTTGGCATCTTTTGACAGCATAAAAATTATTGCGTTTTTTGACCTTCTTCGCTGAAAACACCAGTGAAAGGCGCGCGCGGCGAAATTTCGCACCCCCGGAAAATTTCGTTCGGAGTCCATTTTTTCGTCCCAATCATCTCACCATGCATCAACAAGCACGAAAGCGTCGAAAATTTGGCATCTTTTGACAGCGCAAAAAATTTCACGTTTTTTGACCTTCTTGGCTGAAAACACCAGTAAAAGGCGCGTGCGCGAAATTTCGCACCACCGGAAAATTTCGTTCCGAGTCCATTTTTTCGTCCCAATCATCTCACCATGCATCAACAGGCACGAAAGCGTCGAAAATTTGGCATCTTTTGACAACGCAAAAAATTTCGCATTTTTTGACCTTCTTGGCTGAAAACACCAGTAAAAGGCGCACGCACGAAATTTCGCACACCCGAAAAACTTTCATCCGAGTCTATTTTTTCGTCCCAATCATCTCACAATGCATCAACAGGCACGAAAGCGTCGAAAATTTGGTATCTTTTCACTGCGTGAAAATTTTTGCATTTTTTGGACTTCTTAGCTGAAAACACCAGTAAAAGGCGCGAGCGCGAAATTTCGCACCCCGAAAAATTTCGTTCCGAGTCCATTTTTTCGTCCCAATCATCTCACCATGCATCAACAGGAACGAAAGCGTCGAAAATTTGGCATCTTTTGACAGCGTAAAAAATTTCGCGTTTTTTGACCTTCTTGGCTGAAAACACCAGTAAAAGGCGCGCGCGCGAAATTTCGCACACCCGAAAAATTTTCATCCCAGTCCATTTTTTCGTCCCAATCATCTCACCATGCATCAACAGGCACGAAAGCGTCGAAAATTTGGCATCTTTTGACAGCGTAAAAATTTCGGCGTTTTTTGACCTTCTTGGCTGAAAACACCAGTAAAAGGCGCGCGCGCGAAATTTCGCACCCCCAGAAAATTTCGTTCTGAGTCCATTTTTTCATCACAATCATCTCACCATGCATCAACAGGCACGAAAGCGTAAAAAATTTGGCATTTTTTGACAGCGCATAAAATTTCGCGCTTTTTGACCTTCTTGGCTGAAAACATCAGTAAAAGGCGCGCGTGCGAAATTTCGCACCACCGGAAAATTTCATTCCGAGTCTATTTTTTCGTCCCAATCATCTCACCATGCATCAACTGGCACGAAAGCGTAAAAAATTTGGCATCTTTTGAAAGCGCAAAAAATTTTGCGTTTTTTGTCCTTCTTGGCTGAAAACACCAGTAAAAGGCGCGCGCGCGAAATTTCGCACCCCGGAAAATTTCGTTCCGAGTCCATTTTTTCATCCCAATCATCTCACCATGCATCAACAGGCAAAAAAGCATCGAAAATTTGGCATCTTTTGACAGCGCAAAAAATTTTGCGTTTTTTGACCTTCTTGGCTGAAAACACCAATAAAAGGCGCGCGCGCGAAATTTCGCACACCCGAAAAATTTTCATCCGAGTCCATTTTTTCGTCCCAATCATCTCACCATGCATCAACAGGCACGAAAGCGTCGAAAATTTGGCATCTTTTGACAGCGTAAAAATTTTGGCGTTTTTTGACCTTCTTGGCTGAAAATACCAGTAAAAGGCGCGCGCGCGAAATTTCGCACCCCAGAAAATTTCGTTCCGAGTCCATTTTTTCGTCCCAATCATCTCACCATGCATCAACAGGCACGAAAGCGTCGAAAATTTGGCATCTTTTGACAGCGTAAAAAATTTTGCGTTTTTTGACCTTCTTGGCTGAAAACACCAGTAAAAGGCGCGCGCTGCGAAATTTCGCACCCCGGAAAATTTCGTTCCGAGTCCATTTTTTCGTCCCAATCATCTCACCATGCATCAAAAGGCACAAAAGCGTCGAAAATTTGGCATCTTTTGACAGCGCAAAAAATTTTGCATTTTTTGACCTTCTTGGCTGAAAACACCAGTAAAAGGCGCGCGCGCGAAATTTCGTACCATCGGAAAATTTCGTTCCGAGTCCTTTTTTTCATCCCAATCATCTCACCTTGCATTAACAGGAACGAAAGCATCGAAAATTTGGCATCTTTTGACAGCGCAAAAAATTTTGCATTTTTTGACCTTCTTGGCTGAAAACACCAATAAAAGGCGCGCGCGAAATTTCGAACCCCCGAAAAATTTTCATCCGAGTCCATTTTTTCGTCCCAATCATCTCACCATGCATCAACAGGAACGAAAGCATCGAAAATTTGGCATCTTTTGACAGCGTAAAAATTTTTGCATTTTTTGACCTTCTTGGCTGAAAACACCGGTAAAAGGCGCGCGCGCGAAATTTCGCACCCCCGAAAAATTTCGTTCCGAGTCCATTTTTTCGTCCCAATCATCTCACCATGCATCAACTGGCACGAAAGCGTCGAAAATTTGGCATCTTTTGACAGCGCAAAAAATTTCGCATTTTTTTACCTTCTTGGCTGAAAACACCAGTAAAAGGCGCGCGCGCGAAATTTCGCACTCCCGGAAAATTTTCATCCCAATCCATTTTTTCGTCCCAATCATCTCACCATGCATCAAAAGGCACGAAAGCATCGAAAATTTAGCATCTTTTGACAGCGTAAAATATTTCGCGTTTTTTTGACCTTCTTGGCTGAAAACACCAGTAAAAGGCGCGCGCGCGAAATCTCGCACACCCGAAAAGTTTTCTTCCGAGTCCTTTTTTTCATCCCAATCATCTCACCATACATCAACAGGAACGAAAGCGTCGAAAATTTGGCATCTTTTCACAGCGTAAAAATTTTTGCGTTTTTTGACCTTCTTGGCTGAAAACACCAGTAAAAGGCGCGCGCGCGAAATTTCGCACCCCAGAAAATTTCGTTCCGAGTCCATTTTTTCGTCCCAACCATCTCACCATGCATCAACAGGCACAAAAGCGTCGAAAATTTGGCATCTTTTGACAGCGCAAAAAATTTTGCATTTTTTGACCTTCTTGGTTGAAAACACTAGTAAAAGGCGAGCGCGCGAAATTTCGCACCATCGGAAAATTTCGTTCCGAGTCCTTTTTTTCATCCCAATCATCTCACCTTGCATCAACAGACACGAAAGCGTCAAAAATTTGGCATCTTTTGACAACGCAAAAAATTTCGCATTTTTCGACCTACTTGGCTGAAAACTCCAGTAAAAGGCGCGCGCGCGAAATTTCGCACACCCGAAAAATTTTCATCCGAGTCCATTTTTTCATCCCAATCATCTCACCATGCATCAACAGGAACGAAAGCGTCGAAAATTTGGCATCTTTTGACAGCATAAAAATTATTGCGTTTTTTTACCTTCTTCGCTGAAAACACCAGTGAAAGGCGCGCGCGCGAAATTTCGCACCCCCGGAAAATTTCGTTCGGAGTCCATTTTTTCGTCCCAATCATCTCACCATGCATCAACAAGCACGAAAGCGTCGAAAATTTGGCATCTTTTGACAGCGCAAAAAATTTCACGTTTTTTGACCTTCTTGGCTGAAAACACCAGTAAAAGGCGCGTGCGCGAAATTTCGCACCACCGGAAAATTTCGTTCCGAGTCCATTTTTTCGTCCCAATCATCTCACCATGCATCAACAGGCACGAAAGCGTCGAAAATTTGGCATCTTTTGACAACGCAAAAAATTTCGCATTTTTTGACCTTCTTGGCTGAAAACACCAGTAAAAGGCGCACGCACGAAATTTCGCACACCCGAAAAACTTTCATCCGAGTCTATTTTTTCGTCCCAATCATCTCACAATGCATCAACAGGCACGAAAGCGTCGAAAATTTGGTATCTTTTCACTGCGTGAAAATTTGTGCATTTTTTGGACTTCTTAGCTGAAAACACCAGTAAAAGGCGCGAGCGCGAAATTTCGCACCCCGAAAAATTTCGTTCCGAGTCCATTTTTTCGTCCCAATCATCTCACCATGCATCAACAGGAACGAAAGCGTCGAAAATTTGGCATCTTTTGACAGCGTAAAAAATTTCGCGTTTTTTGACCTTCTTGGCTGAAAACACCAGTAAAAGGCGCGCGCGCGAAATTTCGCACACCCGAAAAATTTTCATCCCAGTCCATTTTTTCGTCCCAATCATCTCACCATGCATCAACAGGCACGAAAGCGTCGAAAATTTGGCATCTTTTGACAGCGTAAAAATTTTGGCGTTTTTTGACCTTCTTGGCTGAAAACACCAGTAAAAGGCGCGCGCGCGAAATTTCGCACCCCCAGAAAATTTCGTTCTGAGTCCATTTTTTCATCACAATCATCTCACCATGCATCAACAGGCACGAAAGCGTAAAAAATTTGGCATTTTTTGACAGCGCATAAAATTTCGCGCTTTTTGACCTTCTTGGCTGAAAACATCAGTAAAAGGCGCGCGTGCGAAATTTCGCACCACCGGAAAATTTCATTCCGAGTCTATTTTTTCGTCCCAATCATCTCACCATGCATCAACTGGCACGAAAGCGTAAAAAATTTGGCATCTTTTGAAAGCGCAAAAAATTTTGCGTTTTTTGTCCTTCTTGGCTGAAAACACCAGTAAAAGGCGCGCGCGCGAAATTTCGCACCCGGAAAATTTCGTTCCGAGTCCATTTTTTCATCCCAATCATCTCACCATGCATCAACAGGCAAAAAAGCATCGAAAATTTGGCATCTTTTGACAGCGCAAAAAATTTTGCGTTTTTTGACCTTCTTGGCTGAAAACACCAATAAAAGGCGCGCACGCGAAATTTCGCACACCCGAAAAATTTTCATCCGAGTCCATTTTTTCGTCCCAATCATCTCACCATGCATCAACAGGCACGAAAGCGTCGAAAATTTGGCATCTTTTGACAGCGTAAAAATTTTGGCGTTTTTTGACCTTCTTGGCTGAAAATACCAGTAAAAGGCGCGCGCGCAAAATTTCGCACCCCAGAAAATTTCGTTCCGAGTCCATTTTTTCGTCCCAATCATCTCACCATGCATCAACAGGCACGAAAGCGTCGAAAATTTGGCATCTTTTGACAGCGTAAAAAATTTTGCGTTTTTTGACCTTCTTGGCTGAAAACACCAGTAAAAGGCGCGCGCGCGAAATTTCGCACCCCGGAAAATTTCGTTCCGAGTCCATTTTTTCGTCCCAATCATCTCACCATGCATCAAAAGGCACAAAAGCGTCGAAAATTTGGCATCTTTTGACAGCGCAAAAAATTTTGCATTTTTTGACCTTCTTGGCTGAAAACACCAGTAAAAGGCGCGCGCGCGAAATTTCGTACCATCGGAAAATTTCGTTCCGAGTCCTTTTTTTCATCCCAATCATCTCACCTTGCATCAACAGGAACGAAAGCATCGAAAATTTGGCATCTTTTGACAGCGCAAAAAATTTTGCATTTTTTGACCTTCTTGGCTGAAAACACCAATAAAAGGCGCGTGCGAAATTTCGAACCCCCGAAAAATTTTCATCCGAGTCCATTTTTTCGTCCCAATCATCTCACCATGCATCAACAGGAACGAAAGCATCGAAAATTTGGCATCTTTTGACAGCGTAAAAAATTTTGCATTTTTTGACCTTCTTGGCTGAAAACACCGGTAAAAGGCGCGCGCGCGAAATTTCGCACCCCCGAAAAATTTCGTTCCGAGTCCATTTTTTCGTCCCAATCATCTCACCATGCATCAACTGGCACGAAAGCGTCGAAAATTTGGCATCTTTTGACAGCGCAAAAAATTTCGCATTTTTTTACCTTCTTGGCTGAAAACACCAGTAAAAGGCGCGCGCGCGAAATTTCGCACTCCCGGAAAATTTTCATCCCAATCCATTTTTTCGTCCCAATCATCTCACCATGCATCAAAAGGCACGAAAGCATCGAAAATTTAGCATCTTTTGACAGCGTAAAATATTTCGCGTTTTTTTGACCTTCTTGGCTGAAAACACCAGTAAAAGGCGCGCGCGCGAAATCTCGCACACCCGAAAAGTTTTCTTCCGAGTCCTTTTTTTCATCCCAATCATCTCACCATACATCAACAGGAACGAAAGCGTCGAAAATTTGGCATCTTTTCACAGCGTAAAATTTTTTGCGTTTTTTGACCTTCTTGGCTGAAAACACCAGTAAAAGGCGCGCGCGCGAAATTTCGCACGCATGGAAAATTTCGTTTCGAGTCCATTTTTTCGTCCCAATCATCTCACCATGCATCAACAGGCATGAAAGCGTCGAAAATTTGGTATCTTTTGACAACGTAAAAAATTTCGCATTTTTTGACCTTCTTGGCTGAAAACACCAGTAAAAGGCGCGCGCGCGAAATTTCGCACACCCGAAAAATTTTCATCCGAGTCCATTTTTTCGTCCCAATCATCTCACCATGCATCAACAGGCACGAAAGCGTTGAAAATTTGGCATCTTTTGACAGCGTAAAAATTTTGGCGTTTTTTGACCTTCTTGGCTGAAAATACCAGTAAAAGGCGCGCGCGCGAAATTTCGCACCCCAGAAAATTTCGTTCCGAGTCCATTTTTTCGTCCCAATCATCTCACCATGCATCAACAGGCACGAAAGCGTCAAAAATTTGGCATCTTTTGATAGCGCAAAAAATTTCGCGCTTTTTGACCTTCTTGGCTGAAAACATCAGTAAAAGGCGCGCGCGCGAAATTTCGCACCACCAGAAAATTTTGTTCCGAGTCTATTTTTTCGTCCCAATCATCCCACCATGCATCAACTGGCACGAAAGCGTCAAAAATTTGGCATCTTTTGACAGCGCAAAAAATTTCGCATTTTTTGACCTTCTTGGCTGAAAACACCAGTAAAAGGCGCCCGCGCAAAATTTCGGACCCCCGGAAAATTTCGTTCCGAGTCCATTTTTTCGTCCCAATCATCTCACAATGCATCAACTGGCACGAAAGCGTAAAAAATTTGGCATCTTTTGACAGTGTAAAAATATTCGCATTTTTTTACCTTCTTGGCTGAAAACACCAGTAAAAGGCGCGCGCGCGAAATTTCGCACACCCGAAAAATTTTCATCCAAGTCCATTTTTTCGTCCCATTCATCTCACCATGCATCAATAGGAACGAAAGCGTAAAAAATTTGGCATCTTTTGACAGCGTAAAAAATTTTGCGTTTTTTGACCTTCTTGGCTGAAAACACTAGTAAAAGGCGCGCGCGCGAAATTTCGCACCCTCGAAAAATTTCGTTCCGAGTCCATTTTTTCATCCCAATCATCTCACCATGCATCAACAGGCACGAAAGCGTCGTAAATTTGGCATCTTTTGACAGCGCAAAAAATTTTGGCGTTTTTTGACCTTCTTGGCTGAAAACACCAGTAAAAGGCGCGCGCGCGAAATTTCGCACCCCCAGAAAATTTCGTTCTGAGTCCATTTTTTCGTCCCAATCATCTCACCATACATCAACAGGCACGAAAGCGTCAAAAATTTGGCATCTTTTGACAGCGCAAAAAATTTTGCGCTTTTTGACCTTCTTGGCTGAAAACACGAGTAAAAGGCGCGCGCGCGAAATTTTGCACCCCCGAAAAATTTTCGCCCGAGTCCATTTTTTCGTCCCAATCATCTCCCCATGCATCAACATGCTTGAAAGCGTAAAAAAATTTGAATCTTTTGACAGCGTAAAATTTTTTACATTTTTTGACCTTCTTGGCTGAAAACACAAGTAAAAGGCGCGCGCGTGAAATTTCGCACCCCCAGAAAATTTTCGCCCGAGTCCATTTTTTCGTCTCAATCATCTCACCATGCATCAACAGACACGAAAGTGTCAAAAATTTTGCATCTTTTAACACCATAAAAAATTTCACCTTTTTTTACCTTCTTTCTTGGCTGAAAACACGAGTAAAAGGGCGCGCGCGAAATTTCTCACCCCCGATACATTTTTGACCGAGTCCATTCTTTCGTCCCAATCATCTCACCATGCATCAACAGGCACGAAAGCGTAAAAAATTTCGCATCTTTTGACAGCGTAAAAAATTTCACATTTTTTGACCTTCTTAGCTGAATACACGAGTACAAGGCGCGCGCGCGAAATTTTGCATTTTTTGACCTTCTTGGCTGAAAACTCGAGTAAAAGGGGCAGGCGAAATTTTGCACCCCTGGAAAACTTTCACCCGAGTCCATTTTTTCGTCCCAATCATCTCACCATGCATCAACAGGTATGAAAAGGTAAAAAAATTTGCATCTTTTGACAGCGTAAAAAATTTCGCATTTTTTGACCTTTTTGGCTGAAAACACGAGTAAAAGGCGCGCGTACGAAATTTCGCATTTTTTGACCTTCTTGGCTGAAAGCACGAGTAAAAGGCGCGGACGAATTTTCGCACCCCTGGAAAACTTTCACCCGAGTCCATTTTTTCGTCCCAATCATCTCACCATGCATCAACAGGCATGAAAGCATCTTTTGACAGCGTAAAAAAATTCGCATTTTTTGTCCTTTTTGGCTGAAAACACAAGTAAAAGGCGCACGCGCGAAATTTCGCACACCCGGAAAATTTTTGACCGAGTCCATTTTTCGTCCCAATGATCTCACCACGCATCAACAGGCACGAAAGAGTAGAAAATTTTGCATCTTTTGAGAGGGTAAAAAATTTCACGTTTTTTGACCTATTTGGCTGTCAACACGAGTAAAAGGCGCGCGCGCGAAATGTCGCACCCCCGAAAAATTTTTGCCCGAGTCCTTTTTTTCATCCCAATCATCTCACCATGCGTCAACATGCATGAAAACGTAAAAAATTTTGCATCTTTTGACAGCGTAAAAAATTTCGCATTATTTGACCTGCTTGGCTGAAAACATGAGTAAAAGGTGCGTGGACGAAATTTCGCACCCCCAGAAAATTTTCGCTCGAGTCCATTTTTTTGTTCCAATTATCTCACAATGCAACAACAGGCACGAAAGCGTAAAAAATTTCGCATCTTCTGACAGCGTAAAATTTTTTGCATTTTTTGACCATCTTGGCTGAAAACACGAGTAATAGGCGCGCGGGAGAAATTTCGCAACCCTAGAAAATTTTTGTCCGAGTCCATTTTTTCGTCCCAATCATCTTGCCATGCATCAACAGGCATGAAAGCGTCGAAAATTTTGCATCTTTTGACAGCGTAAAAAATTTCGCCTTTTTTGACCTTCTTGGCTGAAAACACGAGTAAAAGGCGCGCGCACGAAATTTCGCACCCCCAGAAAATTTTCGCCCGAGTCCATTTTTTCGTCTCAATCATCTCACCATGCATCAACAGACACGAAAGTGTCAAAAATTTTGCATCTTTTAACACCATAAAAAATTTCACCTTTTTTGACCTTCTTTCTTGGCTGAAAACACGAGTAAAAGGGCGCGCGCGAAATTTCTCACCCCCGAAACATTTTTGACCGAGTCCATTTTTTCGTCCCAATCATCTCACCACGCATCAACACGAAAGCGTCAAAAATTTCGCATCTTTTGACAGCATAAAAAATTTCACATTTTTTGACCTTCTTGGCTGAAAACACGAGTACAAGGCGCGCGCGCGAAATTTTGCATTTTTTGACCTTCTTGGCTGAAAACTCGAGTAAAAGGGGCGGGCAAAATTTTGCACCCCTGGAAAACTTTCACCCGAGTCCATTTTTTCGTCCCAATCATCTCACCATGCATCAACATGTATGAAAATGTAAAAAATTTTGCATCTTTTGACAGCGTAAAAAATTTCACATTTTTTGACATTTTTGGCTGAAAACATGAGAAAAAGGCGCACGCGCGAAATTTCGCACCCCCGGACAATTTTTGACCCAGTCCATTTTTTCGTCCCAATGATCTCACCACACATAAATAGGCACGAAAGCGTCGAAAATTTCGCATCTTTTGACAGCGTAAAAATTTTCACTTTTTTTCACATTCTTAGCTGAAACACGAGAAATAGGCGCGCGCGCGAAATTTCGCACCCCTAGAAAATTTTTGCCCGAGTCCATTTTTTCGTCCCAATCATCTCACCATGCATCAAACAGACATGAAAGTGTCGAAAATTTTGCGTCTTTTGACAGTGTAAAAAATTTCGCATTTTTTTACCTTCTTGGTTGAAAACACAAGTAAATGGCGCGCGCGAAATTTTGCACCCCCGAAAAATTTTCGCCTGAGTCCATTTTTTTGTCCCATTCATCTCATCATGCATCAACAGGTACGAAAGCATAAAAAAATTTGCATCTTTTGACAGCGTAAAAAAATTTGCATTTTTTGACCTTCTTGGCTAAAAACACGAGTAAAAGGCGCAAGCACGAAATATCGCCCCCCCCGAAAAATTTTTTCCCGAGTCCATTTTTTTGTCCCAATCATCTCGCCATGCATCAACAGGCACGAAGGCGTCGTAAATTTTGCATCTTTTGACAGCGTAAAAAATTTCATGTTTTTTTACCTTCTTGGCTGAAAACACGAGTAACTGGCGCGCGCGCGAAATTTCGCACCCCTAGAAAATTTTCGCACGAGTCCATTTTTTCGTCCCAATCATCTCACCATGCATCAACAGGCACGAAAGTGTCAAAACACGAGTAAAAGGAAAATTTTCGGATTTTTTCACCTTCTTGGCTGAAAACACGAGTAAAAGGAGCGCACGCGAAATTTCGCACCCCCGGAAAATTATTCCCTAAGTCCATTTTCACGTCCCAATCATCTCACCATGCATCAACATACACGAAAGTGTCAAAAATTTTGCATCTTTTGACAACGTTAAAAAATTCGCGTTTTTTGCATCTTGGCTGAAAACACGAGTAAAAGGCGCTCGTGCAAAATTTCGCACCCCCGAAAATTTTCGCCCGAGTCCATTTTTTCGTCCCAATCATCTCACCATGCATCAACAGGCACGAAAGCGTAAAAAATTTTGCATATTTTGACAGCGTAGAAATTTTCACATTTTTTTACCTTCTTGGCTGAAAACATGAGTAAAAGGTGCGCACGCGAAATTTTGCACCCCCAAAAAATTTTCGCCCGAGTCCATTTTTTCGTCCCATTCATCTCACCATGCATCAACACACACGAAAGCGTCAAAGTTTTCGCATCTTTTGACACCGTAAAAAATTTCACCTTTTTTGACCTTCTTGGTTGAAAACACGAGTAAAAGGTGCGCGCGCGAAATTTCTCACCCACGAAAAATTTTCGATCGAGTCCATTTTTTCATCCCAATCATCTCATCATGCATCAGCAGACACGAAAGTGTCAAAAATTTTACATCTTTTGACAGCGTAAAAAATTTCACATTTTTTGACCTATTTGGCTGTCAACACGAGAAAAAGGCGCGCACGCGAAATGTCGCACCCCCGAAAAATTGTTGCCCGAGTCCTTTTTTCGTCCCAATCATCTCACCATGCGTGAACATGCATGAAAGCGTCAAAAATTTCGCATCTTTTGACAGCGTAAAAAATTTTGCATTATTTGACCTGCTTGACTGAAAACACGAGTAAAAGGTGCGTGGGCAAAATTTCGCACCCCCGGAAAATTTTCGCTTGAGTCCATTTTTTCGTTCCAATTATCTCACCATGCAACAACAGGCACGAAAGCGTCAAAAATTTCGCATCTTTTGACAGCGTAAAAAATTTCCCATTTTTTGACCATCTTGGCTGAAAACACAAGTAATAGGCGCGCGCGGGAAATTTCGCACCCTTAGAAAATTTTTGCCCGAGTCCATTTTTTCGTCCCAATCATCTCACCATGCATCAACAGGCACGAAAGTGTCAAAACACAAGTAAAAGGAAAATTTTTGCATTTTTTGACCTTCTTGGCTGAAAACACGAGTAAAAGGAGCGCACGCGAAATTTCGCACCCCCGGAAAATTTTTTCCTAAGTCCATTTTCACGTCCCAATCATCTCACCATGCATCAAGATACACGAAAGTGTCAAAAATTTTGCATCTTTTGACAACGTTAAAAAAATTCGCATTTTTTTACCTTCTTGGCTGAAAACACGAGTAAAAGGCGCTCGTGCAAAATTTCGCACCCCCGAAAAATTTTCGCCCGAGTCCATTTTTTCGTCCCAATCATCTCACCATGCATCAACAAGCATGAAAGCGTAAAAAATTTTGCATCTTTTGATAGTGTAGAAATTTTCACATTTTTTGACCTTCTTGGCTGAAAACACTAGTAAAAGGCGGGCGCGCAAAATTTCGCACCCCCAGAAAATTTTCGCCCGAGTCTATTTTTTCGACCCAATCATCTCATCATGCATCAACAGACACGAAAGTGTCGAAAATTTCGCATCTTTTGACACCGTAAAAAATTTCGCCTTTTTTGACCTTCTTGGCTGAAAACACGAGTAAAAGGCGCGCGCGAAATTTCTCACCCCCGAAAAATTTTCGACCGAGTCCATTTTTTCGTCTCAATCATCTCATCGTGCATCAACAGGCACGAAAGTGTCAAAAATTTCACATCTTTTGACACCGTAAAAAATTTGACATTTTTTTACCTTCTTGGCTGAAAACACGAGTAATAGGCGCGCGCGCGAAATTTGGCACCCCTAGAAAATTTTTCCCCGAGTCCATTTTTTCTTCCCAATCATCTCACCATGCATCAACAGGAACGAAAGCGTCGAAAATTTTTCATCTTTTGACAGCGTAAAAAATTTTGCATTTTATGACCTTTTTGACTGAAAACACGAGTAAAAGGTGCACGCGCGAAATTTTAAACCCCCGGAAAATTTTTGACCGAGTCCATTTTTTCGTCCCAATGATTTCACCACGCATCAATGGGCACGAAAGCGTCGAAAATTTCGCATCTTTTGATAGCGTAAAAAATTTCACGTTTTTTGACATTCTTGGCTGAAAATATGAGAAATAGTCGCGGCGCGAAATTTCGCACCCCTAGAAAATTTTTGCCCGATTCCATTTTTTCGTCCCAATCATCTCACCATGCATCAACAGACATGAAAGTGTAAAAAATTTTGCATCTTTTGACAGTGTAAAAAATTTCGCATTTTTTTTACCTTCTTGGTTGAAAACACAAGTAAAAGGCGCGCGCGAAATTTTGCACCCCCGAAAAATTTTCGCCTGAGTCCATTTTTTTGTCCCAATCATCTCATCATGCATCAACAGGTACGAAAGCATAAAAAAATTTGCATCTTTTGACAGAGTAAAAAAATTCGTGTTTTTTGACATTCTTGGCTGAAAACACGAGTAAAAGGCGTGAGCGCGAAATATCGCCCCCCCAGAAAATTTTCTCCCGAGTCCATTTTTTCGTCCCAATCATCTCGCCATGCATCAATAGGCACGAAGGCATCGAAAATTTTGCATCTTTTGACAGCGTAAAAAATTTCATATTTTTTTACCTTCTTGGCTGAAAACACGAGTAACATGCGCGCGCGCGAAATTTCGCACCCCTAGAAAATTTTCGCCCCAGTCCATTTTTTCGTCTCAATCATCTCACCATGCATCAACAGGCACGAAAGTGTCAAAACACGAGTAAAAGGAAAATTTTCGCATTTTTTGACCTTCTTGGCTGAAAACACGAGTAAATGGAGCGCACGCGAAATTTCGCGCCCCCGGAAAATTTTTCCCTAAGTCCATTTTCACGTCCCAATCATCTCACCATGCATCAATAGACACGAAAGTGTCAAAAATTTTGCATCTTTTGACAGTGTTAAAAAATTCGTGTTTTTTGACCTTCTTGCCTGAAAACACGAGTAAAAGGCGCTCGTGCAAAATTTCGCACCCCCAAAAAATTTTCGTCCCAATCATCTCACCATGCATCAACAGACACGAAAGCGTCGAAAATTTCGCATCTTTGGACACCGTAAAAAATTTCACCTTTTTTGACCTTCTTGGTTGAAAACACGAGTAAAAGGCGCGCGCGAAAAATTTCTCACCCACGAAAAATTTTCGACCGAGTCAATTTTTTCGTCCCAATCATCTCACCATGCATCAGCAGGCACGAAAATGTAAAAAATTTTACACGTTTTGACAGCGTAAAAAATTTCACATTTTTTGACCTATTTGGCTGTCAACACGAGTAAAAGGCGCGCGCGCGAAATGTCGCACCCCCGAAAAAGTGTTGCCCGAGTCCTTTTTTCGTCCCAATCTTCTCACCATGCGTCAACATGCATGAAAGCGTCGAAAATTTCGCATCTTTTGACAGCGTAAAAGATTTCGCATTATTTGACCTGCTTGACTGAAAACACGAGTAAAAGGTGCGTGGGCGAAATTTCGCACCCCCGAAAAATTTTCGCTCGAGTCCATTTTTTCGTCCCAATTATCTCACCATGCAACAATAGGCACGAAAGCGTCAAAAATTTCGCATCTTTTGACTGCGTAAAAAAATTCGCATTTTTTGACCATCTTGGCAGAAAACACGAGTAATAGGCGCGCGCGAGAAATTTCGCATCCCTAGAAAATTTTTGCCCGAGTCTATTTTTTCGTCCCAATCATCTCGCCATGCATCAACAGGCATGAAAGCGTCGAAAATTTTGCATCTTTTGACAGCGTTAAAAAATTCGCATTTTTTTACCTTCTTGGCTGAAAACACGGTTAAAAGGCGCTCGTGCAAAATTTCGCACCCCCGAAAAATTTTCGCCCGAGTCCATTTTTTCGTCCCAATCATCTCACCATGTATCAACAGGCATGAAAGCATAAAAAATTTCGCACCCCTAGAAAATTTTCGCCCGAGTCTATTTTTTCGTCTCAAACATCGCACCATGCATCAACAGGCACGAAAGTGTCAAAAATTTCGCATCTTTTGACAGTGTAAAAAAATTTGACATTTTTTGACCTTCTTGGCTAAAAACACGAGTAATAAGCGCGCGCGAAATTTCGCACCACTAGAAAATTTTTGCCCGAGTCCATTTTTTCGTCCCAATCATCTCACCATGCATCAACAGGCACGAAAGCGTCGAAAATGTCGCATCTTTTGACAGCGTAAAAAATTTCGCATTTTTTGACCTATTTGGCTGTCAACACGAGTAAAAGGCGCGCGCGCGAAATTTCGCATTTTTTGACCATCTTGGCTGAAAACACGAGTAAAAGGGGCGGGCGAAATTTTGCCCCCCTGGAAAACTTTCACCCGAGTCCATTTTTTGGTCCCAATCATCTCACCATGCATCAAGAGGCATGAAAGCATAAAAAATTTTGCATCTTTTGACAGCGTAAAAAATTTTGCATTTTTTTGACCTTTTTGACTGAAAACACGAATAAAAGGCACGCGCGCGAAATTTCGCACCCCAGGAAAATTTTCGCACCCCAATTATCTCATCTTGCATCAACAGGCACGAAAGCGTAAAAAATTTTGCACCTTTTGACAGCGTAAAAAATTTCGCGTTTTTTTACCTTCTTGGCTGAAAACACAAGTAAAAGGCGCTCGCGAAATTTCGCACCCCCGGAAAATTTTCGCCCGAGTCCATTTTTTTGTCCCAATGATCTCACCACGCATCAATAGGCACGAAAGCGTCGAAAATTTCGCATCTTTTGACAGCGTAAATAATTTCACGTTTTTTGACCTTCTTGGCTGAAAACACGAGAAATAGGCGCGCGCACAAAATTTCGCACCCCTAGAAAATTTTTGCCTGAGTCCATTTTTTCGTCCCAATCATATGCATCAAAGGCACGAAGGCGTCGAAAATTTTGCATCTTTTGACAGCATAAAAAATTTCATGTTTTTTGACCTTCTTGGCTGAAAACACGAGTAACAGGCGCGCACACGAAATTTCGCACCCCTAGAAAATTTTCGCCCGAGTCCATTTTTTCGTCCCAATCATCTCACCATGCATCAACAAACACGAAAGTGTCAAAACACGAGTAAAAGGAAAATTTTCGCATTTTTTGACCTTCTTCGCTGAAAACACGAATAAAAGGAGCACACGTGAAATTTCGCACCCCCGGAAATTTTTTCCCTAAGTCCATTTTTTCATCCCAATCATCTCACCATGCATCAACAGGCACGAAAGCGTCAAAAATTTAGCATCTTTTGACAGCGCAAAAAATTTCGCGCTTTTTGACCTTCTTGGCTGAAAACATCAGTAAAAGGCGCGCGTGCGAAATTTCGGACCACCGGAAAATTTCGTTCCGAGTCTATTTTTTCATCCCAATCATCTCACCATGCATCAACAGGCACGAAAGCATCAAAAATTTCGCATATTTTGACAGCATAGAAATTTTCACATTTTTTGACCTTCTTGGCTGAAAATACGGGTAAAAGGTGCGCTCGCGAAATTTCGCACCCCCAGAAAATTTTCGCCCGAGTCCATTTTTTCGTCCCAATCATCTCACCATGCATCAACAGGCACGAAAGCATAAAAAATTTTGCATCTTTTGACAGCATAAAAAATTTTGCATTTTTTGACCTATTTGGCTGTCAACACGAGTAAAAGACGCGCGCGCGAAATTTCGCATTTTTTGACCCTCTTGGCTGAAAACACGAGTAAAAGCGGCGGGCGAAATTTTGCACCCCTGGAAAACTTTCACCCGAGTCCATTTTTTCGTCCCAATCATCTCACCATGCATCAACAGGCATGAAAGCGTAAAAAATTTCGCATCTTTTGATAGCGTAAAAAATTTCACTTTTTTTCACATTCTTAGCTGAAAACACGAGAAATAGGCGCGCGCGCGAAATTTCGCACCCCTAGAAAATTTTTGCCCGAGTCCATTTTTTCGTCCCAATCATCTCACCATGCATCAAACAGACATGAAAGTGTCGAAAATTTTGCGTCTTTTGACAGTGTAAGAAATTTCGCATTTTTTTACCTTCTTGGTTGAAAACACAAGTAAATGGCGCGCGCGAAATTTTGCACCCCCGAAAAATTTTCGCCTGAGTCCATTTTTTTGTCCCAATCATCTCATCATGCATCAACAGGTACGAAAGCATAAAAAAATTTGCATATTTTGACAGCGTAAAAAAATTTGCATTTTTTGACCTTCTTGGCTAAAAACACGAGTAAAAGGCGCAAGCACGAAATATCGCCACCCCCCCCCCCCCGAAAAATTTTCTCCCGAGTCCATTTTTTGTCCCAATCATCTCGCCATGCATCAACAGGCACGAAGGCGTCGTAAATTTTGCATCTTTTGACAGCGTAAAAAATTTCATGTTTTTTGACCTTCTTGGCTGAAAACACGAGTAACAGGCACGCGCGCGAAATTTCGCACCCCTAGAAAATTTTCGTAGGAGTCCATTTTTTCGTCCCAATCATCTCACCATGCATCAACAGGCACGAAAGTGTCAAAACACGAGTAAAAGGAAAATTTTCGCATTTTTTGACCTTCTTGGCAGAAAACACGAGTAAAAGGAGCGCACGCGAAATTTCGCACCCCCGGAAAATTTTTCCCTAAGTCCATTTTCACGTCCCAATCATCTCACCATGCATCAAGATACACGAAAGTGTCAAAAATTTTGCATCTTTTGACAACGTTAAAAATTTCGCACCCCCGAAAAATTTTCGCCCGAGTCCATTTTTTCGTCCCAATCATCTCACCATGCATCAACAGGCACGAAAGCGTAAAAAATTTCGCATATTTTGACAGCGTAGAAATTTTCACATTTTTTTACCTTCTTGGCTGAAAACACGAGTAAAAGGTGCGCACGCGAAATTTTGCACCCCCAAAAAATTTTCGCCAGAGTCCATTTTTTCGTCCCATTCATCTCACCATGCATCAACAGACACGAAAGCGTCAAAAATTTTGCATCTTTTGACACCGTAAAAAATTTCACCTTTTTTGACCTTCTTGGTTGAAAACACGAGTAAAAGGTGCGCGCGCGAAATTTCTCACCCACGAAAAATTTTTGACCGAGTCAATTTTTTCATCCCAATCATCTCATCATGCATCAGCAGGCACGAAAGTGTCAAAAATTTTACATCTTTTGACAGGGTAAAAAATTTGACATTTTTTGACCTATTTGGCTGTCAACACGAGAAAAAGGCGCGCACGCGAAATGTCGCACCCCCGAAAAATTGTTGCCCGAGTCCTTTTTTCGTCCCAATCATCTCACCATGCGTGAACATACATGAAAGCGTCAAAAATTTCGCATCTTTTGACAGCGTAAAAAATTTCGCATTATTTGACCTGCTTCACTGAAAACACGAGTAAAAGGTGCGTGGGCGAAATTTCGCACCCCCGGAAAATTTTCGCTTGAGTACATTTTTTCGTTCCAATTATCTCACCATGCAACAACAGGCACGAAAGCGTCAAAAATTTCGCATCTTTTGACAGCATAAAAAATTTCCCATTTTTTGACAATCTTGGCTGAAAACACAAGTAATAGGCGCGCGCGGGAAATTTCGCACCCTTAGAAAATTTTTGCCCGAGTCCATTTTTTCGTCCCAATCATCTCACCATGCATCAACAGGCACGAAAGTGTCAAAACACGAGTAAAAGGAAAATTTTCGCATTTTTTGACCTTCTTGGCTGAAAACACGAGTAAAAGGAGGGCACGCGAAATTTCGCACCCCCGGAAAATTTTTCCCTAAGTCCATTTTCACGTCCCAATCATCTCACCATGCATCAAGATACACGAAAGTGTCAAAAATTTTGCATCTTTTGACAACGTTAAAAAATTCGCATTTTTTTACCTTCTTGGCTGAAAACACGAGTAAAAGGCGCTCGTGCAAAATTTCGCACCCCCGAAAAATTTTCGCCCGAGTCCATTTTTTCGTCCCAATCATCTCACCATGCATCAACAAGCATGAAAGCGTAAAAAATTTGGCATCTTTTGACAGTGTAGAAATTTTCACATTTTTTGACCTTCTTGGCTGAAAACACTAGTAAAAGGCGCGCGCGCAAAATTTTGCACCCCCAGAAAATTTTCGCCCGAGTCCATTTTTTCGTCCCAATCATATCATCATGCATCAACAGACACGAAAGTGTCGAAAATTTTGCATCTTTTGACACCGTAAAAAATTTCGCCTTTTTTGACCTTCTTGGCTGAAAACACGAGTAAAAGGCGCGCGCGAAATTTCTCACCCCCGAAAAATTTTCGACCGAGTCCATTTTTTCGTCTCAATCATCTCATCATGCATCAACAGGCACGAAAGTGTCAAAAATTTCGCATCTTTTGACACCATAAAAAATTTGACATTTTTTGACCTTCTTGGCTGAAAACACGAGTAATAGGCGCGCGCGCGAAATTTGGCACCCCTAGAAAATTTTTGCCCGAGTCCATTTTTTCGTCCCAATCATCTCACCATGCATCAACAGGCACGAAGGCGTCGAAAATTTTGCATCTTTTGACAGCGTAAAAAATTTCATATTTTTTGACCTTCTTGGCTGAAAACACGAGTAACATGCGCGCGCGCGAAATTTCGCACCCCTAGAAAATTTTCGCCTGAGTCCATTTTTTCGTCCCAATCATCTCACCATGCATCAACAGGCCGAAAGTGTCAAAACACGAGTAAAAGGAAAATTTTCGCATTTTTTGACCTTCTTGGCTGAAAACACGAGTAAATGGAGCGCACGCGAAATTTCGCGCCCCCGGAAAATTTTTCCCTAAGTCCATTTTCACGTCCCAATCATCTCACCATGCATCAATAGACACGAAAGTGTCAAAAATTTTGCATCTTTTGACAGCGTTAAAAAATTCGTGTTTTTTGACCTTCTTGCCTGAAAACACGAGTAAAAGGCGCTCGTGCAAAATTTCGCACCCCCAAAAAATTTTCGCCCGAGTCCATTTTTTCGTCCCAATCATCTCACCATGGATCAACAGACACGAAAGCGTCGAAAATTTCGCATCTTTGGACACCGTAAAAAATTTCACCTTTTTTGACCTTCTTGGTTGAAAACACGAGTAAAAGGCGCGCGCGCAAAATTTCTCACCCACGAAAATTTTTTTTGTCCCAATCATCTCGTCATGCATCAACAGGCACGAAAGCGTCGAAAATTTTGCATCTTTTGACAGCGTAAAAAATTTCACGTTTTTTGACCTTCTTGGCTGAAAACACGAGTAACAGGCGCGCTCGCGAAATTTTGCACTCCTAGAAAATTTTTGCCCGAGTCCATTTTTTCGTCCCAATCATCTCACCATGCATCAAGAGGCACGAAAGCGTCGAAAAATTTGCTTCTTTTGGCAGCATAAAAAAATTCGCGTTGTTTGACCTTCTTGGCTGTCAACACGAGTAAAAGGCGCGCGCGC
The DNA here is from genome assembly GCA_030549335.1 of Pontederia crassipes. Lineage (NCBI taxonomy): Eukaryota > Viridiplantae > Streptophyta > Magnoliopsida > Commelinales > Pontederiaceae > Pontederia > Pontederia crassipes. The sequence goes on along the minus strand of JAUKPH010000020.1, from coordinate 7,484,014 downwards.
GAAATGTCGCACCCCCGAAAAATTTTTGCCCGAGTCTTTTTTTCGTCCCAATCATCTCACCATGCGTCAACAGGCATGAAAGCGTCAAAAATTTTGCATCATTTGACAGCGTAAAAAATTTCGCATTTTTTGACCTTTTGGCTGAAAACATGAGTAATGCGCGCACGAAATTTCGCACCCCGGGAAAATTTTTGCCCGAGTCCATTTTTTCATCCCAATCATCTCACCATGCATCAACAGGAATGAAAGCGTCAAAAATTTTGCATCTTTTGAGAGCGTAAAAAATTTCGCATTTTTTTGACATTCTTGGCTGAAAACACGAGCAAAAGGTGTGCGTGCGAAATTTTGCACCCCCGAAAAATTTTCGTCCGACTCCATTTTTTTCCCAATCATCTCGCCATGCATCAACAGGCATGAAAGCGTCGAAAATTTTGCATCTTTTGACAGCGTTAAAAAATTCGCATTTTTTGACCTTCTTGGCTGAAAACACGAGTAACAGGCGCGCTCGCGAAATTTCGCACTCCTAGAAAATTTTTGCCCGAGTCCATTTTTTCGTCCCAATCATCTCACCATGCATCAATAGGCACGAAAGCGTCGAAAAATTCGCATCTTCTGATAGGGTAAAAAATTTGACATTTTTGACCTTCTTGGCTGAAAACACGAGTAATAGGCGCGCACGAGAAATTTCGCACCCCTAGAAAATTTTTGTCCGAGTCCATTTTTTTGTCCCAATCATCTCGTCATGCATCAACAGGCACGAAAGCGTCGAAAATTTTGCATCTTTTGACAGCGTAAAAAATTTCACGTTTTTTTGACCTTCTTGGCTGAAAACACGAGTAACAGGCGCGCTCGCGAAATTTCGCACTCCTAGAAAATTTTTGTCCGAGTCCATTTTTTCGTCCCAATCATCTCACCATGCATCAAGAGGCACGAAAGCGTCGAAAAATTTGCTTCTTTTGGCAGCATAAAAAAATTCGCGTTGTTTGACCTTCTTGGCTGTCAACACGAGTAAAAGGCGCGCGCACGAAATGTCGCACCCCCGAAAAATTTTTGCCCGAGTCCTTTTTTTCGTCCCAATCATCTCACCATGCGTCAACAGGCATGAAAGCGTCGAAAATTTTGCATCATTTGACAGCGTAAAAAATTTCGCATTTTTTGACCTTTTGGCTGAAAACATGAGTAATGCGCGCACGAAATTTCGCACCCCGGGAAAATTTTTGCCCGAGTCCATTTTTTCATCCCAATCATCTCACCATGCATCAACAGGAATGAAAGCGTAAAAAATTTCGCATCTTTTGAGAGCGTAAAAAATTTCGCATTTTTTTGACATTCTTGGCTGAAAACACGAGCAAAAGGTGTGCGTGCAAAATTTTGCACCCCCGAAAAATTTTCGTCCGACTCCATTTTTTCGTCCCAATCATCTCGCCATGCATCAACAGGCATGAAAGCGTCGAAAATATTGCATCTTTTGACAGCGTTAAAAAATTCGCGTTTTTTTACCTTCTTGGCTAAAAACACGAGTAACAGGCGCGCTCACGAAATTTCACACTCCTAGAAAATTTTTGCCCGAGTCCATTTTTTCGTCCCAATCATCTCACCATGCATCAATAGGCACGAAAGCGTCGAAAAATTTGCTTATTTTGCAGCATAAAAAAATTCACGTTGTTTGACCTTCTTGGCTGTCAACCCGAGTAAAAGGCGCGCGCGAAATGTCGCACCACCGAAATTTTTTTGCCCGAGTCCTTTTTTTCGTCCCAATTATCTCACCATGCGTCAACAGGCATGAAAGCGTCGAAAATTTCGCATCTTTTGACAGCGTAAAAAATTTCGCATTTTTTGACTTTGTTGGCTGAAAACACGAGTAATGCGCGCACAAAATTTCGCACCGAGGGAAAATTTTTGCCCGAGTCCATTTTTTCGTCCCAATCATCTCACCATGCATCAACAGGCATGAAAGCGTAAAAAATTTTGCATCTTTTGAGAGCGTAAAAAATTTCACGTTTTTTTGACATTCTTGGCTGAAAACACGAGCAAAATGTGTGCGTGCGAAATTTCGCACCCCCGAAAAATTTTCGTCCGAGTCCATTTTTTCATCCTAATCATCTCGCATGCATCAACAGGCATGAAAGCGTCGAAAATTTTGCATCTTTTGACAACGTTAAAAAATTCACATTTTTTGACCTTCTTGGCTAAAAACACGAGTAACAGCCGCGCTCGCAAAATTTCGCACTCCTAGAAAATTTTTGCCCGAGTCCTTTTTTTCGTCCCAATCATCTCACCATGCGTCAATAGGCACGAAAGCGTCGAAAATTTCGCATCTTTTGACAGGGTAAAAAATTTGGCATTTTTTGACCTTGTTGGCTGAAAACACGAGTAATGCGCTCATGAAATTTCGCACCCCGGGAAAATTTTTGCCCGAGTCCAGTTTTTCATCCCAATCATCTCACATGCATCAATAGGCATGAAAGCGTCAAAAATTTTGCATCTTTTGAGAGCGTAAAAAATTTCGCATTTTTTGGCTGAAAACACGAGCAAAAGGTGTGCGTGCGAAATTTCGCACCCCCAAAAAATTTTCGTCCGAGCCCATTTTTTCGTCCCAATCATCTCGCCATGCATCAACAGGCATGAAAGCATCGAAAATTTTGCATCTTTTGACAGCGTTAAAAAATTCGTGTTTTTTGACCTTCTTGGCTGAAAATACGAGTAACTGACGCGCTCGCGAAATTTCGCACTCCTAGAAAATTTTTGCCCGAGTCCATTTTTTCGTCCCAATCATCTCACCATGAATCAACAGGCACGAAAGCGTCGAAAAATTTGCATCTTTTGACAGGGTAAAAAATTTGACATTTTTTTATCTTCTTGGCTGAAAACACGAGTAATAGGCGGGTGCGCGAAATTTCGCAACCCTAGAAAATTTTTGCCCGAGACCATTTTTTCGTCCCAATCATCTCGCCATGCATCAACAGGCACGAAAGCGTCGAAAATTTTGCATCTTTTGACAGCGTAAATAGTTTCACATTTTTTGACCTTCTTGGTTGAAAACACGAGTAACAGGCGCGCTCGCGAAATTTCGCACTCCTAGAAAATTTTTGCCCGAGTCCATTTTTTCGTCCCAATCATCTCGCCATGCATCAACAGGCACGAAAGTGTCGAAAGTTTTGTATCTTTTGACAGCGTAAAAAATTTCATGTTTTTTGACCTTCTTGGCTGTCAACACGAGTAAAAGGCTCGCGCGAAATGTCGCACCCCCGAAAAATTTTTGCCCGAGTCCTTTTTTTCATCCCAATCATCTCACCATGCGTCAACAGGCATGAAAGCGTCAAAAATTTCGCATTTTTTGACCTTGTTGGCTGACAACACGAGTAATGCGCGCACGAAATTTCGCGCCCCGGGAAAATTTTTGCCCGAGTCCATTTTTTCGTCCCAATCATCTAACCATGCATCAACAGGCATGAAAGCATAAAAAATTTTGCATCTTTTGAGAGCGTAAAAAATTTCATGTTTGTTTGACATTCTTGGCTGAAAACACGAGCAAAAGGTGTGCGTGCGAAATTTCGCACCCCCGAAAAATTTTTGTCCGAGTCCATTTTTTCGTCCCAATCATCTCGCCATGAATCAACAGGCATGAAAGCGTCGAAAATTTTGCATCTTTTGACAACGTTAAAAAATTCGCATTTTTTTACCTTCTTGGCGGAAAACACGAGTAACAGGCGCGCTCGCGAAATTTCGCACTCCTAGAAAATTTTTGCCCGAGTCCATTTTTTCGTCCCAATCATCTCGCCATGCATCAACAGGCACGAAAGTGTCGAAAGTTTTGTATCTTTTGACAGCGTAAAAAATTTCATGTTTTTTGACCTTCTTGGCTGTCAACACGAGTAAAAGGCGCGCGCGAAATGTCGCACCCCCGAAAAATTTTTCCCCGAGTCCTTTTTTTCGTCCCAATCATCTCACCATGCGTCAACAGGCATGAAAGCGTCAAAAATTTCGCAGTTTTTGACCTTGTTGGTTGACAACACGAGTAATGCGCGCACGAAATTTCGCACCCTTAGAAAATTTTTCCCGAGTCCATTTTTTCGTCCCAATCATCTCACCATGCATCAACAGGCATGAAAGCATAAAAAATTTTGCATCTTTTGAGAGCGTAAAAAATTTCATGTTTGTTTGACATTCTTGGCTAAAAACACGAGCAAAAGGTGTGCGTGCGAAATTTCGCACCCCCGAAAAATTTTCGTCCGAGTCCATTTTTTCGTCCCAATCATCTCGCCATGCATCAACAGGCATGAAAGCGTCGAAAATTTTGCATCTTTTGACAACGTTAAAAAAATCGCATTTTTTGACCTTCTTGGCTGAAAACACGAGTAAGAGGCGCGCTCGCGAAATTTCGCACTCCTAGAAAATTTTTGCCCGAGTCCATTTTTTTGTCCCAATCATCTCACCATGCATCAACAGGCACGAAAGCGTCGAAAAATTCGCATCTTTTGACAGGGTAAAAAATTTGACATTTTTTTACCTTCTTGGCTGAAAACACGAGTAATAGGCGCGCGCGAGAAATTTCGCACCCCTAGAAAATTTTTGCCCGAGTCCATTTTTTCATCCCAATCATCTCGCCATGCATCAATAGGCACGAAAGCGTAAAAAATTTTGCATCTTTTGACAGCGTAAAAAATTTCACGTTTTTTGACCTTCTTGGCTGAAAACACGAGTAACAGGCGCGCTCGCGAAATTTCGCACTCCTAGAAAATTTTTGCCCGAGTCCATTTTTTCGTCCCAATCATCTCACCATGCATCAAGAGGCACGAAAGCGTCGAAAAATTTGCTTCTTTTGGCAGCATAAAAAAATTCGCGATGTTTGACCTTCTTGGTTGTCAACACGAGTAAAAGGCGCGCGCGCGAAATGTCGCACCCCCGAAAAATTTTTGTCCGAGTCCTTTTTTTCGTCCCAATCATCTCACCATGCGTCAACAGGCATGAAAACATCGAAAATTTCGCATCATTTGACAGCGTAAAAAATTTCACATTTTTTCACCTTTTGGCTGAAAACATGAGTAATGTGCGCACGAAATTTCGCACCCCGGGAAAATTTTTGCCCGAGTCCATTTTTTCATCCCAATCATCTCACCATGCATCAACAGGAATGAAAGCGTAAAAAATTTCGCATCTTTTGAGAGCGTAAAAAATTTCGCGTTTTTTGACATTCTTGGCTGAAAACACGAGCAAAAGGTGTGCGTGCGAAATTTTGCACCCCCGAAAAATTTTCGTCCGACTCCATTTTTTCGTCCCAATCATCTCGCCATGCATCAACAGGCATGAAAGCGTCGAAAATTTTGCATCTTTTGACAGCATTAAAAAATTCGCATTTTTTGACCTTCTTGGCTGAAAAAACGAGTAACAGGCGCGCTCGGGAAATTTCGCACTCCTAGAAAATTTTTGCCCGAGTCCATTTTTTCGTCCCAATCATCTCACCGTGCATCAATAGGCACGAATGCGTCGAAAAATTTGCTTCTTTTGGCAGCGTAAAAAAATTCATGTTGTTTGACCTTCTTGGCTGTCAACACGAGTAAAAGGCGCGAGCGAAATGTCGCACCCCCGAAAATTTTTTGCCCAAGTCCTTTTTTTCGTCCCAATCATCTCACCATGCGTCAACAGGCATGAAAGCGTTGAAAATTTCGCATCTTTTGACAGCGTAAAAAATTTTGCATTTTTTGACTTTGTTGGCTGAAAACACGAGTAATGCGCGCACGAAATTTCGCACCCAGGGAAAATTTTTGCCCGAGTCCATTTTTTCGTCCCAATCATCTCACCATGGATCAACAGGCATGAAAGCGTAAAAAATTTCGCGTTTTTTTGACATTCTTGGCTGAAAACACGAGCAAAAGGTGTGCGTGCGAAATTTCGCACCCCCAAAAAATTTTTGTCCGAGTCCATTTTTTCGTCCCAATCATCTCGCATGCATCAACAGGTATGAAAGCGTCGAAAATTTTGCATCTTTTGATAGCGTTAAAAAATTCGCATTTTTTGACCTTCTTGGCTGAAAACACGAGTAACAGGCGCGCTCGCGAAATTTCGCACTCCTAGAAATTTTTTGCCCAAGTCCATTTTTTCGTCCCAATCATCTCACCATTCGTCAACAGGCACGAAAGCGTCGAAAAATTCGCATCTTTTGACAGGGTAAAATTTTTTACATTTATTGACCTTCTTGGGTGAAAACACGAGTAATAGGCGCGCGCGCGAAATGTCGCACCCCCGAAAAATTTTTGCCCGAGTCCTTTTTTTCGTCCCAATCATCTCACCATGCGTCAATAGGGATGAAATCGTCGAAAATTTCGCATCTTTTGACAGCGTAAAAAATTTTGCATTTTTTTACCTTGTTGGCTGAAAACACGAGTAATGCGCTCACGAAATTTCGCACCCCGGGAAATTTTTTGCCTGAGTCCATTTTTTCGTCCCAATCTCTCACCATGCATCAACAGGCATGAAAGCGACAAAAATTTTGTATATTTTCAGAGCGTAAAAAATTTCGCATTTTTTTGACATTCTTGGCTGAAAACACGAGCAAAAGGTGTACGTGCGAAATTTCGCACCCCCAAAAAATTTTCGTCCAAGTCCATTTTTTCGTCCCAATCATCTCGCCATGCATCAACAGGCATGAAAGCGTCGAAAATTTTGCATCTTTTGACAACGTTAAAAAATTCGCATTTTTTGACCTTCTTGGCTGAAAACACGAGTAATAGGCGCGCTTGCGAAATTTCGCACTCCTAGAAAATTTTTGCCCGAGTCCATTTTTTCGTCCCAATCATCTCACCATGCATCAACATGCATGAAAGCGTCGAAAATTTTGCATCTTTTGACAGCGTTAAAAAATTCACGTTTTTTTACCTTCTTGGCTGAAAATACGAGTAACAGGCGCGCTCGCGAAATTTCGCACTCCTAGAAAATTTTTGTCCGAGTCCATTTTTTCGTCCCAATCATCTCACCATGCATCAATAGGCACGAAAGCGTCGAAAAATTTGCATCTTTTGACAGGGTAAAAAATTTGACATTTTTTGACTTTCTTGGCTGAAAACACGAGTAATAGGCGCGCGCGCGAAATTTTTAACCCCTAGAAAATTTTCGCCTGAGTCCATTTTTTCGTCCCAATCATCTCGCCATGCCTCAACAGGCACGAAAGCGTTGAAAAATTTGCTTCTTTTGGCAGCATAAAAAAATTCGCGTTGTTTGACTTTCTTAGCTGTCAACACGAGTAAAAGGCGCGCGCGCGAAATGTCGCACCCCCGAAAAATTTTTGCCCGAGTCCTTTTTTTCGTCCCAATCATCTCACCATGCGTCAACAGGCATGAAAGCGTCGAAAATTTTGCATCTTTTGACAGCGTAAAAAATTCTCATTTTTTGACCTTGTTGGCTGAAAACACGAGTAATGCGCGCATGAAATTTCGCACCCCGGGAAAATTTTTGCCCGAGTCGATTTTTTCGTCCCAATCATCTCACCATGCATCAACAGGCATGAAAGCGTCAAAAATTTCGCATATTTTGAGAGCGTAAAAAATTTCGCATTTTTTTGACATTCTTGGCTGAAAACACGAGCAAAAGGTGTGCGTGCGAAAATTCGCACCCCCGAAAAATTTTCGTCCGAGTCCATTTTTTCGTCCCAATCATCTCGCCATGCATCAACAGGCGTGAAAGCGTCGAAAATTTTGCATCTTTTGACAGCGTTAAAAAATTCGCGTTTTTTGACGTTCTTTGCTGAAAACACGAGTAATAGGCGCGCTCGCGAAATTTCGCACTCCTAGAAAATTTTTGCCCGAGTCCATTTTTTCGTCCCAATCATCTCGTCATGCATCAACAGGCACGAAAGCGTCGAAAAATTCGCATCTTTTGACTGGGTAAAAAATTTCACGTTTTTTGACCTTCTTGGCTGAAAACACGAGTAACAGGCGCGCTCGCGAAATTTCGCACTCCTAGAAAATTTTTGCCCGAGTCCATTTTTTCGTCCCAATCATCTCAACATGCATCAAGAGGCACGAAAGCGTCGAAAAATTTGCTTCTTTTGGCAGCATAAAAAAATTCGCGTTGTTTGACCTTCTTGGCTGTCAACACGAGTAAAAGGCGCGCGCGCGAAATGTCGCACCCCCGAAAAATTTTTGCCCGAGTCCTTTTTTTCGTCCCAATCATCTCACCATGCGTCAACAGGCATGAAAGCGTCGAAAATTTCGCATCTTTTGACAGCGTTAAAAATTTCGCATTTTTTGACCTTTTGACTGAAAACATGAGTAATGCGTGCACGAAATTTCGCACCCCGGGAAAATTTTTGCCCGAGTCCATTTTTTCGTCCCAATCATCTCACCATGCATCAACAGGAATGAAAGCGTAAAAAAATTTGCATCTTTTGATAGCGTAAAAAATTTAGCGTTTTTTTGACATTCTTGGCTGAAAACACGAGCAAAAGGTGTGCGTGCGAAATTACGCACCCCCGAAAACTTTTCGTCCGAGTCCATTTTTTCGTCCCAATCATCTCGCCATGCATCAACATGCATGAAAGCGTCGAAAATTTTGCATCTTTTGACAGCGTTAAAAAATTCGCGTTTTTTGACCTTCTTGGCTGAAAATACGAGTAACAGGCGCGCTCGCGAAATTTCGCACTCCTAGAAAATTTTTGTCCGAGTCCATTTTTTCGTCCCAATCATCTCACCATGCATCAATAGGCACGAAAGCGTCGAAAAATTTGCATCTTTTGACAGGGTAAAAAATTTGACATTTTTTGACTTTCTTGGCTGAAAACACGAGTAATAGGCGCGCGCGCGAAATTTTGAACCCCTAGAAAATTTTTGCCTGAGTCCATTTTTTCGTCCCAATCATCTCGCCATGCCTCAACAGGCACGAAAGCGTTGAAAAATTTGCTTCTTTTGGCAGCATAAAAAAATTCGCGTTGTTTGACTTTCTTAGCTGTCAACACGAGTAAAAGGCGCGCGCGCGAAATGTCGCACCCCCGAAAAATTTTTGCCCGAGTCCTTTTTTTCGTCCCAATCATCTCACCATGCGTCAACAGGCATGAAAGCGTCGAAAATTTTGCATCTTTTGACAGCGTAAAAAATTCTCATTTTTTGACCTTGTTGGCTGAAAACACGAGTAATGCGCGCATGAAATTTCGCACCCCGGGAAAATTTTTGCCCGAGTCGATTTTTTCGTCCCAATCATCTCACCATGCATCAACAGGCATGAAAGCGTCAAAAATTTCGCATATTTTGAGAGCGTAAAAAATTTCGCATTTTTTTGACATTCTTGGCTGAAAACACGAGCAAAAGGTGTGCGTGCGAAAATTCGCACCCCCGAAAAATTTTCGTCCGAGTCCATTTTTTCGTCCCAATCATCTCGCCATGCATCAACAGGCGTGAAAGCGTCGAAAATTTTGCATCTTTTGACAGCGTTAAAAAATTCGCGTTTTTTGACGTTCTTTGCTGAAAACACGAGTAATAGGCGCGCTCGCGAAATTTCGCACTCCTAGAAAATTTTTGCCCGAGTCCATTTTTTCGTCCCAATCATCTCGTCATGCATCAACAGGCACGAAAGCGTCGAAAAATTCGCATCTTTTGACTGGGTAAAAAATTTCACGTTTTTTGACCTTCTTGGCTGAAAACACGAGTAACAGGCGCGCTCGCGAAATTTCGCACTCCTAGAAAATTTTTGCCCGAGTCCATTTTTTCGTCCCAATCATCTCAACATGCATCAAGAGGCACGAAAGCGTCGAAAAATTTGCTTCTTTTGGCAGCATAAAAAAATTCGCGTTGTTTGACCTTCTTGGCTGTCAACACGAGTAAAAGGCGCGCGCGCGAAATGTCGCACCCCCGAAAAATTTTTGCCCGAGTCCTTTTTTTCGTCCCAATCATCTCACCATGCGTCAACAGGCATGAAAGCGTCGAAAATTTCGCATCTTTTGACAGCGTTAAAAATTTCGCATTTTTTGACCTTTTGACTGAAAACATGAGTAATGCGTGCACGAAATTTCGCACCCCGGGAAAATTTTTGCCCGAGTCCATTTTTTCGTCCCAATCATCTCACCATGCATCAACAGGAATGAAAGCGTAAAAAAATTTGCATCTTTTGATAGCGTAAAAAATTTAGCGTTTTTTTGACATTCTTGGCTGAAAACACGAGCAAAAGGTGTGCGTGCGAAATTACGCACCCCCGAAAACTTTTCGTCCGAGTCCATTTTTTCGTCCCAATCATCTCGCCATGCATCAACATGCATGAAAGCGTCGAAAATTTTGCATCTTTTGACAGCGTTAAAAAATTCGCGTTTTTTGACCTTCTTGGCTGAAAATACGAGTAACAGGCGCGCTCGCGAAATTTCGCACTCGTAGAAAATTTTTGACCGAGTCCATTTTTTCGTCCCAATCATCTCACCATGCATCAATAGGCACGAAAGCGTCGAAAAATTTGCATCTTTTGACAGGGTAAAAAATTTGACATTTTTTGACTTTCTTGGCTGAAAACACGAGTAATAGGCGCGCGCGCGAAATTTTGAACCCCTAGAAAATTTTTGCCTGAGTCCATTTTTTAGTCCCAATCATCTCGCCATGCCTCAACAGGCACAAAAGCGTTGAAAAATTTGCTTCTTTTGGCAGCATAAAAAAATTCGCGTTGTTTGACTTTCTTAGCTGTCAACACGAGTAAAAGGCGCGCGCGCGAAATGTCGCACCCCCGAAAAATTTTTGCCCGAGTCCTTTTTTTCGTCCCAATCATCTCACCATGCGTCAACAGGCATGAAAGCGTCGACAATTTTGCATCTTTTGACAGCGTAAAAAATTCTCATTTTTTGACCTTGTTGGCTGAAAACACGAGTAATGCGCGCATGAAATTTCGCACCCCGGGAAAATTTTTGCCCGAGTCGATTTTTTCGTCCCAATCATCTCACCATGCATCAACAGGCATGAAAGCGTCAAAAATTTCGCATATTTTGAGAGCGTAAAAAATTTCGCATTTTTTTGACATTCTTGGCTGAAAACACGAGCAAAAGGTGTGCGTGCGAAAATTCGCACCCCCGAAAAATTTTCGTCCGAGTCCATTTTTTCGTCCCAATCATCTCGCCATGCATCAACAGGCGTGAAAGCGTCGAAAATTTTGCATCTTTTGACAGCGTTAAAAAATTCGCGTTTTTTGACCTTCTTGGCTGAAAACACGAGTAATAGGCGCGCTCGCGAAATTTCGCACTCCTAGAAAATTTTTGCCCGAGTCCATTTTTTCGTCCCAATCATCTCGCCATGCATCAACAGGCACGAAAGCGTCGAAAAATTCGCATCTTTTGACAGGGTAAAAAATTTCACGTTTTTTGACCTTCTTGGCTGAAAACACGAGTAACAGGCGCGCTCGCGAAATTTCGCACTCCTAGAAAATTTTTGCCCGAGTCCATTTTTTCGTCCCAATCATCTCAACATGCATCAAGAGGCACGAAAGCGTCGAAAAATTTGCTTCTATTGGCAGCATAAAAAAATTCGCGTTGTTTGACCTTCTTGGCTGTCAACACGAGTAAAAGGCGCGCGCGCGAAATGTCGCACCCCCGAAAAATTTTTGCCCGAGTCCTTTTTTTCATCCCAATCATCTCACCATGCGTCAACAGGCATGAAAGCGTCAAAAATTTCGCATCTTTTGACAGCGTTAAAAATTTCACATTTTTTGACCTTTTGGCTGAAAACATGAGTAATGCGTGCACGAAATTTCGCACCCTGGGAAAATTTTTGCCCGAGTCCATTTTTTCGTCCCAATCATCTCACCATGCATCAACAGGAATGAAAGCGTAAAAAATTTTGCATCTTTTGATAGTGTAAAAAATTTAGCGTTTTTTTGACATTCTTGGCTGAAAACACGAGCAAAAGGTGTGCGTGCGAAATTACGCACCCCCGAAAACTTTTCGTCCGAGTCCATTTTTTCGTCCCAATCATCTCGCCATGCATCAACATGCATGAAAGCGTCGAAAAATTCGCATCTTTTGACAGGGTAAAAAATTTCACGTTTTTTGACCTTCTTGGCTGAAAACACGAGTAACAGGCGCGCTCGCGAAATTTCGCACTCCTAGAAAATTTTTGCCCGAGTCCATTTTTTCGTCCCAATCATCTCAACATGCATCAAGAGGCACGAAAGCGTCGAAAAATTTGCTTCTTTTGGCAGCATAAAAAAATTCGCGTTGTTTGACCTTCTTGGCTGTCAACACGAGTAAAAGGCGCGCGCGCGAAATGTCGCACCCCCGAAAATTTTTGCCCGAGTCCTTTTTTTCATCCCAATCATCTCACCATGCGTCAACAGGCATGAAAGCGTCGAAAATTTCGCATCTTTTGACAGCGTTAAAAATTTCGCATTTTTTGACCTTTTGGCTGAAAACATGAGTAATGCGTGCACGAAATTTCGCACCCCGGAAAAATTTTTGCCCGAGTCCATTTTTTCATCCCAATCATCTCACCATGCATCAACAGGAATGAAAGCGTAAAAAATTTTGCATCTTTTGATAGCGTAAAAAATTTAGCGTTTTTTTGACATTCTTGGCTGAAAACACGAGCAAAAGGTGTGCGTGCGAAATTACGCACCCCCGAAAACTTTTCGTCCGAGTCCATTTTTTCGTCCCAATCATCTCGCCATGCATCAACATGCATGAAAGCGTCGAAAATTTTGCATCTTTTGACAGCGTTAAAAAATTCGCGTTTTTTGACCTTCTTGGCTGAAAATACGAGTAACAGGCGCGCTCGCGAAATTTCGCACTCCTAGAAAATTTTTGCACCCCTAGAAAATTTTTGCCCGAGTCCATTTTTTCGTCCCAATCATCTCGCCATGCATCAACAGGTACGAAAGCGTCGAAAATTTTGCATCTTTTGACAGCGTAAAAAATTTCACATTTTTTTACCTTCTTGGCTGAAAACACGAGTAACAGGCGCGCTCGCGAAATTTCGCACTCCTAGAAAATTTTTGCCAGAGTCCATTTTTTCGTCCCAATCATCTCACCATGCCTCAACAGGCACGAAAGCGTTGAAAAATTTGCTTCTTTTGGCAGCATAAAAAAATTCGCGTTGTTTGACCTTCTTAGCTGTCAACACGAGTAAAAGGCGCGCGCGCGAAATGTCGCACCCCCGAAAAATTTTTGCCCGAGTCCTTTTTTTCGTCCCAATCATCTCACCATGCGTCAACAGGCATGAAAGCGTCGACAATTTTGCATCTTTTGACAGCGTAAAAAATTCTTATTTTTTGACCTTGTTGGCTGAAAACATGAGTAATACGCGCATGAAATTTCGCACCCCGGGAAAATTTTTGGCCGAGTCGATTTTTTCGTCCCAATCATCTCACCATGCATCAACAGGCATGAAAGCGTCAAAAATTTCGCATATTTTGAGAGCGTAAAAAATTTCGCATTTTTTTGACATTCTTGGCTTAAAACACGAGCAAAAGGTGTGCGTGCGAAAATTCGCACCCCCGAAAAATTTTCGTCCGAGTCCATTTTTTCGTCCCAATCATCTCGCCATGCATCAACAGGCGTGAAAGCGTCGAAAATTTTGCATCTTTTGACAGCGTTAAAAAATTCGCATTTTTTGACCTTCTTTGCTGAAAACACGAGTAATAGGCGCGCTCGCGAAACTTCGCACTCCTAGAAAATTTTTGCCCGAGTCCATTTTTTCGTCCCAATCATCTCGCCATGCATCAACAGGCACGAAAGCGTCGAAAAATTCGCATCTTTTGACAGGGTAAAAAATTTCACGTTTTTTGACCTTCTTGGCTGAAAACACGAGTAACAGGCGCGCTCGCGAAATTTCGCACTCCTAGAAAATTTTTGCCCGAGTCCATTTTTTCGTCCCAATCATCTCAACATGCATCAAGAGGCACGAAAGCGTCGAAAAATTTGCTTCTTTTGGCAGCATAAAAAAATTCGCGTTGTTTGACCTTCTTGGCTGTCAACACGAGTAAAAGGCGCGCGCGCGAAATGTCGCACCCCCGAAAAATTTTTGCCCGAGTCCTTTTTTTCATCCCAATCATCTCACCATGCGTCAACAGGCATGAAAGCGTCGAAAATTTCGCATCTTTTGACAGCGTTAAAAATTTCGCATTTTTTGACCTTTTGGCTGAAAACATGAGTAATGCGTGCACGAAATTTCGCACCCTGGGAAAATTTTTGCCCGAGTCCATTTTTTCGTCCCAATCATCTCACCATGCATCAACAGGAATGAAAGCGTAAAAAATTTTGCATCTTTTGATAGCGTAAAAAATTTAGCGTTTTTTGACATTCTTGGCTGAAAACACGAGCAAAAGGTGTGCGTGCGAAATTACGCACCCCCGAAAACTTTTCGTCCGAGTCCATTTTTTCGTCCCAATCATCTCGCCATGCATCAACATGCATGAAAGCGTCGAAAATTTTGCATCTTTTGACAGCGTTAAAAAATTCGCGTTTTTTGACCTTCTTGGCTGAAAATACGAGTAACAGGCGCGCTCGCGAAATTTCGCACTCCTAGAAAATTTTTGTCCTAGTCCATTTTTTCGTCCCAATCATCTCACCATGCATCAATAGGCACGAAAGCGTCGAAAAATTTGCATCTTTTGACAGGGTAAAAAATTTGACATTTTTTGACTTTCTTGGCTGAAAACACGAGTAATAGGCGCGCGCGCGAAATTTTGCACCCCTAGAAAATTTTTGCCCGAGTCCATTTTTTCGTCCCAATCATCTCGCCATGCATCAACAGGCACGAAAGCGTCGAAAATTTTGCATCTTTTGACAGCGTAAAAAATTTCACATTTTTTTACCTTCTTGGCTGAAAACACGAGTAACAGGCGCGCTCGCGAAATTTCGCACTCCTAGAAAATTTTTGCCAGAGTCCATTTTTTCGTCCCAATCATCTCACCATGCCTCAACAGGCACGAAAGCGTTGAAAAATTTGCTTCTTTTGGCAGCACAAAAAAATTCGCGTTGTTTGACCTTCTTAGCTGTCAACACGAGTAAAAGGCGCGCGCGCGAAATGTCGCACCCCCGAAAAATTTTTGCCCGAGTCCTTTTTTTCGTCCCAATCATCTCACCATGCGTCAACAGGCATGAAAGCGTCGAAAATTTTGCATCTTTTGACAGCGTAAAAAATTCTCATTTTTTGACCTTGTTGGCTGAAAACACGAGTAATGCGCGCATGAAATTTCGCACCCCAGGAAAATTTTTGCCCGAGTCGATTTTTTCGTCCCAATCATCTCACCATGCATCAATAGCACGAAAGCGTCGAAAAATTTGCATCTTTTGACAGGGTTAAAAAATTCGCGTTTTTTGACCTTCTTGGCTGAAAATACGAGTAACAGGCGCGCTCGCGAAATTTCGCACTCCTAGAAAATTTTTGTCCGAGTCCATTTTTTCGTCCCAATCATCTCACCATGCATCAATAGGCACGAAAGCGTCGAAAAATTTGCATCTTTTGACAGGGTAAAAAATTTGACATTTTTTGACTTTCTTGGCTGAAAACACGAGTAATAGGCGCGCGCGCGAAATTTTGCACCCCTAGAAAATTTTTGCCCGAGTCCATTTTTTCGTCCCAATCATCTCGCCATGCATCAACAGGCACGAAAGCGTCGAAAATTTTGCATCTTTTGACAGCGTAAAAAATTTCACATTTTTTTACCTTCTTGGCTGAAAACACGAGTAACAGGCGCGCTCGCGAAATTTCGCACTCCTAGAAAATTTTTGCCAGAGTCCATTTTTTCGTCCCAATCATCTCACCATGCCTCAACAGGCACGAAAGCGTTGAAAAATTTGCTTCTTTTGGCAGCATAAAAAAATTCGCGTTGTTTGACCTTCTTAGCTGTCAACACGAGTAAAAGGCGCGCGCGCGAAATGTCGCACCCCCGAAAAATTTTTGCCCGAGTCCTTTTTTTCGTCCCAATCATCTCACCATGTGTCAACAGGCATGAAAGCGTCGAAAATTTTGCATCTTTTGACAGCGTAAAAAATTCTCATTTTTTGACCTTGTTGGCTGAAAACACGAGTAATGCGCGCATGAAATTTCGCACCCCAGGAAAATTTTTGCCCGAGTCGATTTTTTCGTCCCAATCATCTCACCATGCATCAACAGGCATGAAAGCGTCAAAAATTTCGCATATTTTGAGAGCGTAAAAAATTTCGCATTTTTTTGACATTCTTGGCTGAAAACACGAGCAAAAGGTGTGCGTGCGGAAATTCGCACCCCCGAAAATTTTCGTCCGAGTCCATTTTTTCGTCCCAATCATCTCGCCATGCATCAACAGGCGTGAAAGCGTCGAAAATTTTGCATCTTTTGACAGCGTTAAAAAATTCGCGTTTTTTGACCTTCTTTCCTGAAAACACGAGTAATAGGCGCGCTCGCGAAATTTCGCACTCCTAGAAAATTTTTGCCCGAGTCCATTTTTTCGTCCCAATCATCTCGCCATGCATCAACAGGCACGAAAGCGTCGAAAAATTCGCATCTTTTGACAGGGTAAAAAATTTCACGTTTTTTGACCTTCTTGGCTAAAAACACGAGTAACAGGCGCGCTCGCAAAATTTCGCACTCCTAGAAAATTTTTGCCCGAGTCCATTTTTTCGTCCCAATCATCTCAACATGCATCAAGAGGCACGAAAGCGTCGAAAAATTTGCTTCTTTTGGCAGCATAAAAAAATTCGCGTTGTTTGACCTTCTTGGCTGTCAACACGAGTAAAAGGCGCGCGCGCGAAATGTCGCACCCCCGAAAAATTTTTGCCCGAGTCCTTTTTTTCGTCCCAATCATCTCACCATGCGTCAACAGGCATGAAAGCGTAAAAAATTTCGCATCTTTTGACAGCGTAAAAAATTTCGCATTTTTTGACCTTTTGGCTGAAAACATGAGTAACGCGTCCACGAAATTTCGCACCCCGGGAAAATTTTTGCCCGAGTCCATTTTTTCGTCCCAATCATCTCACCATGCATCAACAGGAATGAAAGCGTAAAAAATTTCGCATCTTTTGATAGCGTAAAAAATTTAGCATTTTTTTGACATTCTTGGCTGAAAACACGAGCAAAAGGTGTGCGTGCGAAATTACGCACCCCCGAAAACTTTTCGTCCGAGTCCATTTTTTCGTCCCAATCATCTCGGCATGCATCAACATCATGAAAGCGTCGAAAATTTTGCATCTTTTGACAGCGTTAAAAAATTCGCGTTTTTTGACCTTCTTGGCTGAAAATACGAGTAACAGGCGCGCTCGCGAAATTTCGCACTCCTAGAAAATTTTTGTCCGAGTCCATTTTTTCGTTCCAATCATCTCACCATGCATCAATAGGCACGAAAGCGTCGAAAAATTTGCATCTTTTGACAGGGTAAAAAATTTGACATTTTTTGACTTTCTTGGCTGAAAACACGAGTAATAGGCGCGCGCGCGAAATTTTGCACCACTAAATTTTTGCCCGAGTCCATTTTTTCGTCCCAATCATCTCGCCATGCATCAACAGGCACGAAAGCGTCGAAAATTTTGCATCTTTTGACAGCGTAAAAAATTTCACATTTTTTTACCTTCTTGGCTGAAAACACGAGTAACAGGCGCGCTCGCGAAATTTCGCACTCCTAGAAAATTTTTGCCAGAGTCCATTTTTTCGTCCCAATCATCTCACCATGCCTCAACAGGCACGAAAGCGTTGAAAAATTTGCTTCTTTTGGCAGCATAAAAAAATTCGCGTTGTTTGACCTTCTTAGCTGTCAACACGAGTAAAAGGCGCGCGCGCGAGATGTCGCACCCCCGAAAAATTTTTGCCCGAGTCCTTTTTTTCGTCCCAATCATCTCACCATGCGTCAACAGGCATGAAAGCGTCGAAAATTTTGCATCTTTTGACAGCGTAAAAAATTCTCATTTTTTGACCTTGTTGGCTGAAAACACGAGTAATGCGCGCATGAAATTTCGCACCCCAGGAAAATTTTTGCCCGAGTCGATTTTTTCGTCCCAATCATCTCACCATGCATCAACAGGCATGAAAGCGTCAAAAATTTCGCATATTTTGAGAGCGTAAAAAATTTCGCATTTTTTTGACATTCTTGGCTGAAAACACGAGCAAAAGGTGTGCGTGCGGAAATTCGCACCCCCGAAAATTTTCGTCCGAGTCCATTTTTTCGTCCCAATCATCTCGCCATGCATCAACAGGCGTGAAAGCGTCGAAAATTTTGCATCTTTTGACAGCGTTAAAAAATTCGCGTTTTTTGACCTTCTTTGCTGAAAACACGAGTAATAGGCGCGCTCGCGAAATTTCGCACTCCTAGAAAATTTTTGCCCGAGTCCATTTTTTCGTCCCAATCATCTCGCCATGCATCAACAGGCACGAAAGCGTCGAAAAATTCGCATCTTTTGACAGGGTAAAAAATTTCACGTTTTTTGACCTTCTTGGCTAAAAACACGAGTAACAGGCGCGCTCGCGAAATTTCGCACTCCTAGAAAATTTTTGCCCGAGTCCATTTTTTTGTCCCAATCATCTCAACATGCATCAACAGGCACGAAAGCGTCGAAAATTTTGCTTCTTTTGGCAGCATAAAAAAATTCGCGTTGTTTGACCTTCTTGGCTGTCAACACGAGTAAAAGGCGCGCGCGCGAAATGTCGCACCCCCGAAAAATTTTTGCCCGAGTCCTTTTTTTCGTCCCAATCATCTCACCATGCGTCAACAGGCATGAAAGCGTAAAAAATTTCGCATCTTTTGACAACGTAAAAAATTTCGCATTTTTTGACCTTTTGGCTGAAAACATGAGTAACGCGTCCACGAAATTTCGCACCCCGGGAAAATTTTTGCCCGAGTCCATTTTTTCGTCCCAATCATCTCACCATGCATCAACAGGAATGAAAGCGTAAAAAATTTCGCATCTTTTGATAGCGTAAAAAATTTAGCATTTTTTTGACATTCTTGGCTGAAAACACGAGCAAAAGGTGTGCGTGCGAAATTACGCACCCCCGAAAACTTTTCGTCCGAGTCCATTTTTTCGTCCCAATCATCTCGCCATGCATCAACATGCATGAAAGCGTCGAAAATTTTGCATCTTTTGACAGCGTTAAAAAATTCGCGTTTTTTGACCTTCTTGGCTGAAAATACGAGTAACAGGCGCGCTCGCGAAATTTCGCACTCCTAGAAAATTTTTGTCCGAGTCCATTTTTTCGTTCCAATCATCTCACCATGCATCAATAGGCACGAAAGCATCGAAAAATTTGCATCTTTTGACAGGGTAAAAAATTTGCATCTTTTGACAGGGTAAAAAATTTGACATTTTTTGACTTTCTTGGCTGAAAACACGAGTAATAAGCGCGCGCGCGAAATTTTGCACCCCTAGAAAATTTTTGCCCGAGTCCATTTTTTCGTCCCAATCATCTCGCCATGCATCAACAGGCACGAAAGCGTCGAAAATTTTGCATCTTTTGACAGCGTAAAAAATTTCACATTTTCTTACCTTCTTGGCTGAAAACACGAGTAACAGGCGCGCTCGCGAAATTTCGCACTCCTAGAAAATTTTTGCCAGAGTCCATTTTTTCGTCCCAATCATCTCACCATGCCTCAACAGGCACGAAAGCGTTGAAAAATTTGCTTCTTTTGGCAGCATAAAAAAATTCGCGTTGTTTGACCTTCTTAGCTGTCAACACGAGTAAAAGGCGCGCGCGCGAAATGTCGCACCCCCGAAAAATTTTTGCCCGAGTCCTTTTTTTCGTACCAATCATCTCACCATGCGTCAACAGGCATGAAAGCGTCGAAAATGTTGCATCTTTTGACAGCGTAAAAAATTCTCATTTTTTGACCTTGTTGGCTGAAAACACGAGTAATGCGCGCATGAAATTTCGCACCCCAGGAAAATTTTTGCCCGAGTCGATTTTTTCGTCCCAATCATCTCACCCTGCATCAACAGGCATGAAAGCGTCAAAAATTTCGCATATTTTGAGAGCGTAAAAAATTTCGCATTTTTTTGACATTCTTGGCTGAAAACACGAGCAAAAGGTGTGCGTGCGAAAATTCGCACCCCCGAAAATTTTCGTCCGAGTCCATTTTTTCGTCCCAATCATCTCGCCATGCATCAACAGGCGTGAAAGCTCGAAAATTTTGCATCTTTTGACAGCGTTAAAAAATTCGCGTTTTTTGACCTTCTTTGCTGAAAACACGAGTAATAGGCGCGCTCGCGAAATTTCGCACTCCTAGAAAATTTTTGCCCGAGTCCATTTTTTCGTCCCAATCATCTCGCCAAGCATCAACAGGCACGAAAGCGTCGAAAAATTCGCATCTTTTGACAGGGTAAAAAATTTCACGTTTTTTGACCTTCTTGGCTGAAAACACGAGTAACAGGCGCGCTCGCGAAATTTCGCACTCCTAGGAAATTTTTGCCCGAGTCCATTTTTTCGTCCCAATCATCTCAACATGCATCAAGAGGCACGAAAGCGTCGAAAAATTTGCTTCTTTTGGCAGCATAAAAAAATTCGCGTTGTTTGACCTTCTTGGCTGTCAACACGAGTAAAAGGCGCGCGCGCGAAATGTCGCACCCCCGAAAAATTTTTGCCCGAGTCCTTTTTTTCGTCCCAATCATCTCACCATGCGTCAACAGGCATGAAAGCGTAAAAAATTTCGCATCTTTTGACAGCGTAAAAAATTTCGCATTTTTTGACCTTTTGGCTGAAAACATGAGTAACGCGTGCACGAAATTTCGCACCCCGGGAAAATTTTTGCCCGAGTCCATTTTTTCGTCCCAATCATCTCACCATGCGTCAACAGGCATGAAAGCGTCGAAAATTTTGCATCTTTTGACAGCGTAAAAAATTCTCATTTTTTGACCTTGTTGGCTGAAAACACGAGTAATGCGCGCATGAAATTTCGTACCCCGGGAAAATTTTTGCCCGAGTCGATTTTTTCGTCCCAATCATCTCACCATGCATCAACAGGCATGAAAGCGTCAAAAATTTCACATATTTTGAGAGCGTAAAAAATTTCGCATTTTTTTGACATTCTTGGCTTAAAACACGAGCAAAAGGTGTGCGTGCGAAATTACGCACCCCCGAAAAATTTTCGTCCGAGTCCATTTTTTCGTCCCAATCATCTCGCCATGCATCAACATGCATGAAAGCGTCGAAAATTTTGCATCTTTTGACAGCGTTAAAAAATTCGCGTTTTTTGACCTTCTTGGCTGAAAATACGAGTAACATGCGCGCTCGCGAAATTTCGCACTCCTAGAAAATTTTTGCCCGAGTCCATTTTTTCGTCCCAATCATCTCACCATGCATCAATAGGCACGAAAGCGTCGAAAAATTTGCATCTTTTGACATGGTAAAAAATTTGACATTTTTTGACTTTCTTGGCTGAAAACACGAGTAATAGGCGCGCGCGCGAAATTTTGCACCCCTAGAAAATTTTTGCCCGAGTCCATTTTTTCGTCCCAATCATCTCGCCATGCATCAACAGGCACGAAAGCGTCGAAAATTTTGCATCTTTTGACAGCGTAAAAAATTTCACATTTTTTTACCTTCTTGGCTGAAAACACGAGTAACAGGCGCGCTCGCGAAATTTCGCACTCCTAGAAAATTTTTGCCAGAGTCCATTTTTTCGTCCCAATCATCTCACCATGCCTCAACAGGCACGAAAAAGTTGAAAAATTTGCTTCTTTTGGCAGCATAAAAAAATTCGCGTTGTTTGACCTTCTTAGCTGTCAACACGAGTAAAAGGCGCGCGCGCGAAATGTCGCACCCCCGAAAAATTTTTGCCCGAGTCCTTTTTTTCGTCCCAATCATCTCACCATGCGTCAACAGGCATGAAAGCGTCGAAAATGTTGCATCTTTTGACAGCGTAAAAAATTCTCATTTTTTGACCTTGTTGGCTGAAAACACGAGTAATGCGCGCATGAAATTTCGCACCCCAGGAAAATTTTTGCCCGAGTCGATTTTTTCGTCCCAATCATCTCACCCTGCATCAACAGGCATGAAAGCGTCAAAAATTTCGCATATTTTGAGAGCGTAAAAAATTTCGCATTTTTTTGACATTCTTGGCTGAAAACACGAGCAAAAGGTGTGCGTGCGAAAATTCGCACCCCCAAAAATTTTCGTCCGAGTCCATTTTTTCGTCCCAATCATCTCGCCATGCATCAACAGGCGTGAAAGCTCGAAAATTTTGCATCTTTTGACAGCGTTAAAAAATTCGCGTTTTTTGACCTTCTTTGCTGAAAACACGAGTAATAGGCGCGCTCGCGAAATTTCGCACTCCTAGAAAATTTTTGCCCGAGTCCATTTTTTCGTCCCAATCATCTCGCCATGCATCAACAGGCACGAAAGCGTCGAAAAATTCGCATCTTTTGACAGGGTAAAAAATTTCACGTTTTTTGACCTTCTTGGCTGAAAACACGAGTAACAGGCGCGCTCGCGAAATTTCGCACTCCTAGAAAATTTTTGCCCGAGTCCATTTTTTCGTCCCAATCATCTCAACATGCATCAAGAGGCACGAAAGCGTCGAAAAATTTGCTTCTTTTGGCAGCATAAAAAAATTCGCGTTGTTTGACCTTCTTGGCTGTCAACACGAGTAAAAGGCGCGCGCGCGAAATGTCGCACCCCCGAAAAATTTTTGCCCGAGTCCTTTTTTTCGTCCCAATCATCTCACCATGCGTCAACAGGCATGAAAGCGTAAAAAATTTCGCATCTTTTGACAGCGTAAAAAATTTCGCATTTTTTGACCTTTTGGCTGAAAACATGAGTAACGCGTGCACGAAATTTCGCACCCCGGGAAAATTTTTGCCCGAGTCCATTTTTTCGTCCCAATCATCTCACCATGCGTCAACAGGCATGAAAGCGTCGAAAATTTTGCATCTTTTGACAGCGTAAAAAATTCTCATTTTTTGACCTTGTTGGCTGAAAACACGAGTAATGCGCGCATGAAATTTCGTACCCCGGGAAAATTTTTGCCCGAGTCGATTTTTTCGTCCCAATCATCTCACCATGCATCAACAGGCATGAAAGCGTCAAAAATTTCACATATTTTGAGAGCGTAAAAAATTTCGCATTTTTTTGACATTCTTGGCTGAAAACACGAGCAAAAGGTGTGCGTGCGAAATTACGCACCCCCGAAAAATTTTCGTCCGAGTCCATTTTTTCGTCCCAATCATCTCGCCATGCATCAACATGCATGAAAGCGTCGAAAATTTTGCATCTTTTGACAGCGTTAAAAAATTCGCGTTTTTTGACCTTCTTGGCTGAAAATACGAGTAACATGCGCGCTCGCGAAATTTCGCACTCCTAGAAAATTTTTGCCCGAGTCCATTTTTTCGTCCCAATCATCTCACCATGCATCAATAGGCACGAAAGCGTCGAAAAATTTGCATCTTTTGACATGGTAAAAAATTTGACATTTTTTGACTTTCTTGGCTGAAAACACGAGTAATAGGCGCGCGCGCGAAATTTTGCACCCCTAGAAAATTTTTGCCCGAGTCCATTTTTTCGTCCCAATCATCTCGCCATGCATCAACAGGCACGAAAGCGTCGAAAATTTTGCATCTTTTGACAGCGTAAAAAATTTCACATTTTTTTACCTTCTTGGCTGAAAACACGAGTAACAGGCGCGCTCGCGAAATTTCGCACTCCTAGAAAATTTTTGCCAGAGTCCATTTTTTCGTCCCAATCATCTCACCATGCCTCAACAGGCACGAAAAAGTTGAAAAATTTGCTTCTTTTGGCAGCATAAAAAAATTCGCGTTGTTTGACCTTCTTAGCTGTCAACACGAGTAAAAGGCGCGCGCGCGAAATGTCGCACCCCCGAAAAATTTTTGCCCGAGTCCTTTTTTTCGTCCCAATCATCTCACCAAGCGTCAACAGGCATGAAAGCGTCGAAAATTTTGCATCTTTTGACAGGTTAAAAAATTCTCATTTTTTGACCTTGTTGGCTGAAAACACGAGTAACAGGCGCGCTCGCGAAATTTCGCACGACTAGAAAATTTTTGCCCGAGTTCATTTTTTCGTCCCAATCATCTCACCATGCATCAACAGGCATGAAAGCGTCGAAAAATTCGCATCTTTGGACAGGGTAAAAATTTCACATTTTTTTACCTTCTTGGCTGAAAACACGAGTAACAGGCGCGCTCGCGAAATTTCGCACTCCTAGAAAATTTTTGCCCGAGTCCATTTTTTCGTCCCAATCATCTCAACATGCATCAAGAGGCACGAAAGCGTCGAAAAATTTGCTTCTTTTGGCAGCATAAAAAAATTCGCGTTGTTTGACCTTCTTGGCTGTCAACACGAGTAAAAGGCGCGCGCGCGAAATGTCGCACCCCCGAAAAATTTTTGCCCGAGTCCTTTTTTTCGTCCCAATCATCTCACCATGCGTCAATAGGCACGAAAGCGTCGAAAATTTCGCATCTTTTGACAGCGTAAAAAATTTCGCATTTTTTGACCTTTTGGCTGAAAACATGAGTAATGCGTGCACAAAATTTCGCACCCCGGGAAAATTTTTGCCCGAGTCCATTTTTTCGTCCCAATCATCTCACTATACATCAACAGGCATGAAAGCATAAAAAATTTTGCATATTTTGAGAGTGTAAAAAATTTCGCGTTTTTTTGACATTCTTGGCTGAAAACACGAGCAAAAGGTCTGCGTGCGAAATTTCGCACCCTCGAAAAATTTTCTTCCGAGTCCATTTTTTCGTCCCAATCATCTCGCCATGCATCAACAGGCATGAAAGTGTCGAAAATTTTGCATCTTTTGACAACGTTAAAAAATTCGCATTTTTTGACCTTCTTGGCTGAAAACACGAGTAACAGGCGCGCTCGCGAAATTTCGCACTCCTAGAAAATTTTTGCCCGAGTCCATTTTTTCGTCCCAATCATCTCACCATGCATCAATAGGCACGAAAGCGTCAAAAAATTTGCATCTTTTGACAGGGTAAAAAATTTGACATTTTTTGACTTTCTTGGCTGAAATACGAGTAATAGGCGCGCGCGCGAAATTTTGCACCCCTAGAAAATTTTTGCCCGAGTCCATTTTTTCGTCCCAATGATCTCGCCATGCATCAACAGGCACGAAAGCGTCGAAAATTTTGCATCTTTTGACAGCGTAAAAAATTTCACATTTTTTTACCTTCTTGGCCGAAAACACGAGTAACAGGCGCGCTCGCGAAATTTCGCACTCCTAGAAAATTTTTGCTAGAGTCCATTTTTTCGTCCCAATCATCTCACCATGCCTCAACAGGCACGAAAGCGGTGAAAAATTTGCTTCTTTTGGCAGCATAAAAAAAATTCGCGTTGTTGGACCTTCTTAGCTGTCAACACGAGTAAAAGGCGCGCGCGCGAAATGTCGCACCCCCGAAAAATTTTTGTCCGAGTCCTTTTTTTCGTCCCAATCATCTCACCATGCGTCAACAGGCATGAAAGCGTCGAAAATTTTGCATCTTTTGACAGCATAAAAAATTCTCATTTTTTGACCTTGTTGGCTGAAAACACGAGTAATGCGCGCATGAAATTTCGCACCCCGGGAAAATTTTTGCCCGAGTCGATTTTTTCGTCCCAATCATCTCACCATGCATCAACAGGCATGAAAGCGTAAAAAATTTCGCATATTTTGAGAGCGTAAAAAATTTCGCATTTTTTTGACATTCTTGGCTGAAAACACGAGCAAAAGGTGTGCGTGCGAAAATTCGCACCCCCGAAAAATTTTCGTCCGAGTCCATTTTTTCGTCCCAATCATCTCGCCATGCATCAACAGGCGTGAAAGCGTCGAAAATTTTGCATCTTTTGACAGCGTTAAAAAATTCGCGTTTTTTGACCTTCTTTGCTGAAAACACGAGTAATAGGCGCGCTCGCGAAATTTCGCACTCCTAGAAAATTTTTGCCCGAGTCCATTTTTTCGTCCCAATCACCTCGCCATGCATCAACAGGCACGAAAGCGTCGAAAAATTCGCATCTTTTGACAGGGTAAAAAATTTCACGTTTTTTGACCTTCTTGGCTGAAAACACGAGTAACAGGCGCGCTCGCGAAATTTCGCACTCCTAGAAAATTTTTGCCCGAGTCCATTTTTTCATCCCAATCATCTCAACATGCATCAACAGGCATGAAAGCGTCGAAAAATTTGCTTCTTTTGGCAGAATAAAAAAATTCGCGTTGTTTGACCTTCTTAGCTGTCAACACGAGTAAAAGGCGCGCGCGCGAAATGTCGCACCCCCGAAAAATTTTTGCCCGAGTCCTTTTTTTCATCCCAATCATCTCACCATGCGTCAACAGGCATGAAAGCGTCGAAAATTTCGCATCTTTTGACAGCGTTAAAAATTTCGCATTTTTTGACCTTTTGGCTGAAAACATGAGTAATGCGTGCACGAAATTTCGCACCCCGGGAAAATTTTTGCCCGAGTCCATTCTTTCGTCCCAATCATCTCACCATGCATCAACAGGAATGAAAGCGTAAAAAATTTTGCATCTTTTGATAGCGTAAAAAATTTAGCGTTTTTTTGACATTCTTGGCTGAAAACACGAGCAAAAGGTGTGCGTGCGAAATTACGCACCCCCGAAAACTTTTCGTCCGAGTCCATTTTTTCGTCCCAATCATCTCGCCATGCATCAACATGCATGAAAGCGTCGAAAATTTTGCATCTTTTGACAGCGTTTTTTGACCTTCTTGGCTGAAAATACGAGTAACAGGCGCGCTCGCGAAATTTCGCACTCCTAGAAAATTTTTGTCCGAGTCCATTTTTTCGTCCCAATCATCTCACCATGCATCAATAGGCACGAAAGCGTCGAAAAATTTGCATCTTTTGACAGGGTAAAAAATTTGACATTTTTTGACTTTCTTGGCTGAAAACACGAGTAATAGGCGCGCGCGCGAAATTTTGCACCCCTAGAAAATTTTTGCCCGAGTCCATTTTTTCGTCCCAATCATCTCACCATGCATCAACAGGAATGAAAGCGTAAAAAATTTTGCATCTTTTGATAGCGTAAAAAATTTAGCGTTTTTTTGACATTCTTGGCTGAAAACACGAGCAAAAAGTGTGCGTGCGAAATTACGCACCCCCGAAAATCTTTTGTCGAAAAATTTTTGTCCCAATCATCTCATCATGTTTTTTGACCTTTTTGACTGAAAACACGAGTAAAATGCGCGAGGGAAAAATTTCGCACCCCTAGAAAATTTTCGTCCGTGTCCATTTTTTCGTCCAAATCAACTCACCATGCATCAACAGGCACGAAAGCATAAAAAATTTTGCATCTTTTGACGGCGTAAATTATTTCGTATTTTTTGACCTTCTTGGCTGAAAACACGAGTAAAAGGCGCGCACGCAAAATATCGCACCCCCGGAAAATTTTCGCCCGAGTCCATTTTTACGTCCCAATCATCTCAACATGCATCAACAGGCATGAAAGTGTCGAAAATTTCGCATCTTTTGACAGCGTAAAAAATTTTCCGTTTTTTGACCTTCTTGGCTGAAAACACAAGTAAAAGACGCGCGCGAAATTTCGCACCCCCGAAAAACTTTCGCCCGAGTCCATTTTTTCATCCCAATCATGTCACCATGCATCAATAGGCACGAAAGCATCGAAAATTTGGCATCTTTTGACAGCGTAAAAAATTTCACATTTTTTCACCTTCTTGGCTGAAAACACGAGTAAAAGGCGCGCGCGCAAAATTTCGCACCCCTAGAAAATTTTTGCCCGAGTCCATTTTTTCATCCCAATCATCTCACCATGCATCAACAGGCACGAAATCGTCGAAAATTTTGCATCTTGGGACAGCGTTAAGAATTTCGCATTTTTTGACCTTTTTGGCTGCAAACACGCGAAATTTTGCACCCCCGAAAAATTTTCGCCCGAGTCCATTTTTACGTCCCAATCATCTCACCATGCATCAACAGACATGAAAGCGTCAAAAATTTCACATCTTTTCACTGCGTAAAGAATTTTGCATTTTTTTACCTTCTTGGCTGAAAACACGAGTAAAAGGCGCGCGCAAAATTTCGCATTCCCGGAAAATTTTCGCCCGAGTCCATTTTTTCATCCCAATCATCTCACCATGCATCAACAGTCACGAAAGCGTCGAAAATTTTGCATCTTTTGACAGCGTTAAAAATTTCACGTTTTTTTACCTTCTTGGCTGAAAACACGAGTAGAAGGCGCACACGCGAAATTTCGCACCCCCGAAAAATTTTTGCCCAAGTCGATTTTTACGTCCCAATCATCTCACCATGCATCAACAGACACGAAAGCGTCAAAAATTTCGCATCTTTTGGCAGCGTAAAAAATTTCACGTTTTTTGACCTTCTTTTGACAGGCGCGCGCGCGAAATTTTGCACGTCTAGAAAATTTATGCCCGAGTCCATTTTTTCTTCCCAATCATCTTACCATGTATCAACAGGCATGAAAGCGTCGAAAATTTTGCATCTTTTGACAGCGTTAAAAATTTCGCATTTTTTACCTTCTTGGCAGAAAACACTAGTAAAAGGCGCGCACGCGAAATTTCTCACCCCCGAAAAATTTTCGCCCGAGTCCATTTTTACGTCGCAATCATCTCACCATGCATCAACAGACACGAAAGCGTAAAAAATTTCGCATATTTTGACAGCGTAAAAATATTCACTTTTTTGACCTTCTTGGCTGAAAACACGAGTAACAGGCGCGCGCGCGAAATTTGGTACCCCTAGAAATTTCTGCCCGAGTCCATTTTTTTGTCCCAATCATCTCACCATGCATCAACAGGCACGAACGCATCGAAAATTTTGCATCTTTTGACACCGTTAAAAATTTCACATTTTTTTACCTTCTTGGCAGAAAACATGAGTAAAAGGCGCGCGCACTAAATTTCGCACCCCCGGAAAATTTTCGCTCGAGTCCATTTTTTCGTTCCAATCATCTCACCATACATCAACAGGCACGAAAGCGTCGAAAATTTTGCATCTTTTGACAGCGTTAAAAATTTCATCTTTTTTTACCTTCTTGGCTGAAAACACGAGTAAAAGGCACGCACGCGAAATTTCGCACCCCCGAAAAATTTTCGCCCGAGTCCATTTTTACGTCCCAATCATCTCACCATGCATCAACTGTCACGAGAGCATAAAAAATTTCGCATCTTTTGACAACGTAAAAAAATTCACCTTTTTTGAACTTCTTGGCTGAAAACACGAGTAATAGGCGCGCCCGCGAATTTCGCACCCCTAGAAAATTTATGCCCGAGTCTATTTTTCCGTCCCAATCATCACACCTTGCGTCAACAGGCACGAAAGCGTCGAAAATTTTGCATCTTTTGACAGCGTTAAAAATTTCACATTTTTTAACCTTCTTGGCTGAAAACACGTGTATAAGGCGTGCACGCGAAATTTCGTACGCCCGGAAAATTTTTGCCAGAGTCCATCTTTACGTCCCAATCATCTCACCATGCATCCACAGACACAAAAGCATAAAAAATTTTGCATCTTTTGATAGCATAAAACATTTCACGTTTTTTGACCTTCTTGGTTGAGAAAACGAGTAACTATTCGCACCCCTAGAAAATTTTTGCCCGAGTCCATTTTTTCGTCCCAATCATCTCACCATGCATCAACAGGCACGAAAGCGTCGAAAATTTTGCATCTTTTGACAGCGTTAAAAATTTCGTATTTTTTGACCTTCTTGGCTGCAAACACATGTAAAAGGCGCGCACTCGAAATTTCGCACCCCTGGATAATTTTTGCCCTAGTCCATTTTTACGTCCCAATCATCTCACCATGCATCAACAGACACGAAAGCGTCGAAAATTTTGCGCCTTTTCACAGAGTAAAAAATTTCGCATTTTTTTACCTTCTTGGCAGAAAACACGAGTAGAAGGCGTGCGCGCGAAATTTCGCAACCCTAGAAAATTTTCGCCCGTGTCCATTTTTTCGTCCAAATCATCTCACCATGCATCAACAGGCAGGAAAGCGTAAAAAAATTTGCATCTTTTGATGGCGTAAAAAATTTTGCATTTTTTGACCTTCTTAACTGAAAACACGAGTAAAAGGCGCGCACGCGAAATTTTGCACCCCCGAAAAATTTTTGCCCGAGTCCTTTTTTTCGTCCCAATTATCTCACCATGCATCAACAGGCACGAAAGCGTTGAAAATTTTGCATCTTTTGACAGCGTTAAAAATTTCGCATTTTTTGACCTTCTTGGCAGAAAACACGAGTAAAAGGCGCGCGCGCGAAATTTCGCACCTCTACAAAAAATTTTCTCGAGTCCATTTTTTCTTCCCAATCATCTTACCATGCATCAACATGCAGGAAAGCATCGAAAATTTTGCATCTTTTGACAGCATTAAAAATTTCGCGTTTTTGACCTTCATGGCTGAAAACACGAGTAAAAGGCGCGCACGCGAAATTTCGCACCCCCGAAAAATTTTCCCCCGAGTCCATTTTTATGTCCCAATCATCTCACCATGCATCAACAGACACGAAAGCGTAAAAAATTTTGCATCTGTTGACAGCGTAAAAAAATTCACGTTTTTTGACCTTCTTGGCTGAAAACACGAGTAACAGGCGCGCGCGCGAAATTTCGCACCCCTAGAAATTTTTGCCCGAGTCCATTTTTTCGTCCCAATCATCTCACCTTCCATCAACAGGCACGAAAGCGTCGAAAATTTTGCATCTTTTGACAGCGTTAAAAATTTCGCGTCTTTTGACCTTCTTGGCTGAAAATACAAGTAAAAGGCGCGCATGCGAAATTTCGCACCCCGGGAAAATTTTTGCCCGAGTCCATTTTTTCATCCCAATCATCTCACCATGCATCAATAGGCACGAAAGCATCGAAAATTTCGCATCTTTTGATAGCGTAAAAAAATTCATATTTTTTGAACTTCTTGGCTGAAAACACGAGTAACAGGCTCGCGCGCGAAATTTCGCCCCCCTAGAAAATTTTTGACCGAGTCCATTTTTTCTTCCCAATCATCGCACCATGCATCAACACACACGAAAGCGTCGAAAATTTTGCATCTTTTGACAGCGTTAAAAATTTCGCATTTTTTTACCTTCTTGGCAGAAAACACGAGTAAAAGGCGCGCGCGCGATATTTCGCACCCCTAGCAAATTTTCGCCCGAGTCCATTTTTTCGTCCCAATCATCTCACCATGCATCGAAAGAAATGAAAGCATAAAAAATTTCTTGGTTGAAAACACGAATAAAAGGCGCACGCGCGAAATTTCGCACCCCAGGAAAATTTTCGCCCGAGTCCATTTTTTCGTCCCCATGCATCAACATGCACGAAAGCATTGAAAATTTTGCATCTTTTGACAGTGTCAAAAATTTCGCGTCTTTTGACCTTCTTGGCTGAAAAGACGAGTAAAAGGCTCGAAAAGGCGCGCAGGCAAAATTTTGCACCCCCGGAAAACATTCACCCAAGTCCATTTTTTCGTCCCAATCACCTCACCATGCATCAACAGGCACGAAAGCATCGAAAATTTCGCATCTTTTGACAGCGTAAAAAATTTCACGTTTTTTGACCTTTTTGGCTGAAAACATGAGTAAAAGGCGCGCGCGCGAAATTTCGCACCCCTAGAAAATTTTCGCCCGAGTCCATTTTTTCGTCCCAATCATCTCACCATGCATCAACAGGCACGAAAGCGTAAAAAATTTTGCATCTTTTGACGGCGTAAAAAATTTCGCGTTTTTTGATCTTCTTGGCTGAAAACACGAGTAAAGGCGCTCACGCGAAATATCGCACCCCGGGAAAATTTTTGGCCGAGTCCATTTTTACGTCCCAATCATCTCACCATGCATCAACAGGCATGAAAGTGTCAAAAATTTCGCATCTTTTGACAGCGTAAAAATTTTTGCATTTTTTGACCTTCTTAGCTGAAAACACAAGTAAAAGGCGCGCGCGAAATTTCGCACCCCCGAAAACTTTCGCCCGAGTCTATTTTTTCATCCCAATCATGTCACCATGCATCAACAGGCACGAAATCGTCGAAAATTTTGCATCATGTGACAACGTTAAAAATTTTGCGTTTTTTGACCTTTTTGGCTGCAAACACGAGTAAAAGGCACGCACGCGAAATTTTGCACCCCCGGAAAATTTTTGCCCGAGTCCATTTTTACGTCCCAATCATCTCACCATGCATCAACAAGCATGAAAGTGTGGAAAATTTTGCATCTTTTGATAGCGTAAAAAATTTCGCATTTTTTGACCTTCTAGGCTGAAAACACAAGTAAAAGGCGCGCGCGAAATTTCGCACCCCCAAAAAACTTTCGCCCGAGTCCATTTTTTCATCCCAATCATCTCACCATGCATCAATAGGCATGAAAGCATCGAAAATTTCGCATCTTTTGACAGCGAAAAAATTTCACGTTTTTGACCTTCTTGGCTGAAAACACGAGTAACAGGCGCGCGCGCGAAATTTCACACCCCTAGAAAATTTTTGCCCGAGTCCATTTTTTCATCCAAATCATCTCACCATGCATCAACAGGAACGAAAGTGTCAAAAATTTTGCATCTTTTGACAGCGTTAAAATTTCGCGTTTTTTGTCCTCCTTGGCTGTAAGCACGAGTAAAAGGCGCGCACGCGAAATTTCGCACCCCCAAAAAAATTTTTGCCCGAGTCCATTTTTACGTCCCTATCATCTCACCATACATCAACAGACATGAAAGCGTCGAAAATTTTGCATTTTTCACAGAGTAAAAAATTTCGTGTTTTTTTACCTTCTTGGCTGAAAACACGAGTAATAGGCGTGCGCGCGAAATTTCGCACCCCCGGAAACTTTTCGCCCGAGTCCATTTTTTGGTCCCAATCATCTCACCATGCATCAACAGGCACGAAAGCGTCGAAAATTTTGCATCTTTTGACAGTGTTAAAAATTTCACGTTTTTTGACCATCTTGGCAGAAAAACACGAGTAAAAGGCGAGCACGCGAAATTTTGCACCCCCAGAAAATTTTCGCCCGAGTCCATTTTTTCGTCCCAATCATCTCACCATGCATCGAAAGAAATGAAAGCATAAAAAATTTCGCATGTTTTGACAGCGTAAAAAATTTAGCATTTTTTTACCTTCTTGGCTGAAAACACAAATAAAAGGCGCGTGCGCGAAATTTAGCACCCCAGGAAAATTTTTGCCCGAGTCCATTTTTTCGTCCCCATGCATCAACATGCACGAAAGCATTGAAAATTTTGCATCTTTTGACAATGTCAAAAATTTCGCGTCTTTTGACCTTCTTGGTTGAAAAGACGAGTAAAAGGCTCCAAAAGGCGCGCGGGCAAAATTTTGCACCCCCGGAAAACTTTCACCCCAGTCCATTTTTTTCGTCCCAATCACCTCACCATGCATCAATAGGCACGAAAGCATCGAAAATTTTGCAACTTTTGACAGCGTAAAAAATTTCACATTTTTTGACTTTTTTGGCTGAAAACACGAGTAAAAGGCGCGCGCGCGAAATTTCGCACCCGTAGAAAATTTTCGCCCGAGTCCATTTTTTCATCCCAATCATCTCACCATGCATCAACAGGCACAAAAGCGTCGAAAATTTTGCATCTTTTGACAGCGTTAAAAATTCGCATTTTTTGTCCTTCTTGGCTGTAAACACGAGTAAAGGCGTGCACGCGAAATATTGCACCTCCGGCGAAATTCCACGTTTTTTCACCTTCTTGGCTGAAACCACGAGTAAAAGACGCGCGCTCAAAATTTTGCACCCCTAGAAAATTTTTGCCCGAGTTCATTTTTCGTCCCAATCATCTCACCGTGCATCAACAGGCACAAAATCGTTGAAAATTTTGCATCTTGTGGCAGCGTTAAAAATTTCGCGTTTTTTGACCTTTTTGGCTACAGACACGAGTAAAAGGCGCGAACGCGAAATTTCGCACCCCCGGAAAATTTTTGCCCGAGTCCATTTTTACGTCCCAATCATCTCACCATGCATCAACAGGCATGAAAGTGTCGAAAATTTTGCATCTTTTGACAGCGTAAAAAATTTCGCGTTTTTTGACCTTCTTGGCTGAAAACACAAGTAAAAGGCGCGCGCGAAATTTCGCACCCCCGAAAAACTTTCGCCCGAGTCCATTTTTTCATCCCAATCATCTCACCATGCATCAATAGGCACGAAAACATCGAAAATTTTGCATCTTTTGACAGCGTAAAAAATTTCACGTTTTTTCACCTTCTTGGCTGAAAACACGAGTAAAAGACGCGCGCTCAAAATTTTGCACCCCTAGAAAATTTTTGCCCGAGTCCATTTTTCGTCCCAATCATCTCACCATGCATCAACAGGCACGATATCGTTGAAAATTTTGCATCTTGTGACAGCGTTAAAAATTTTGCGTTTTTTGACCTTTTTGGCTGCAAACACGAGTAAAAGGCGCGCACACGAAATTTCGCACCCCCGAAAAATTTTTGCCCGAGTCCATTTTTACGTCCCAATCGTCTCACCATGTATCAATAGACACAAAAGTGTCAAAATTTTCGCATCTTTTGACAGTGTAAAAAATTTCACATTTTTTGACCTTCTTGGCTGAAAACACAAGTAAAAGGCGCGCGCGAAATTTCGCACCCCGGAAAATTTTTGCCCGAGTCTATTTTTTCGTCCTAATCATCTCACCATGCATCAATAGGCACAAAAGCGTAAAAAATTTTGCATCTTTTGACAGCGTTAAATATTTCACTTTTTTTTTACCTTCTTGGCTGAAAACACGAGTAAAGCACGCGAAATTTCGCACCTCCGAAAAATTTTTGTCCGAGTCCATTTTTACGTCCCAATCATCTCACCATGCATCAACAGACACGAAAGCGTAAAAAATTTTGGCATCTTTTGATAGCGTAAAAAGTTTCACATTTTTTGACCTTCTTGGCTGAAAACACAAGTAAAAGGCGCGCGCGAAATTTCGCACCCCGGAAAATTTTCGCCCGAGTCTATTTTTTCGTCCTAATCATCTCACCATGCATCAATAGGCACGACAGCGTCGAAAATTTCGAATCTTTTGACAGCGTTAAATATTTCACATTTTTTTGACCTTCTTGGCTGAATACACGAGTAAAAGGCGCGCACGCGAAATTTCGCACCCCCGAAAAATTTTTGCCCGAGTCCATTTTTACGTTCCAATCATCTCACCATGCATCAACAGACACGAAAGCGTAAAAAATTTTGCATCTTTTGACAGCGTAAAAAATTTCACGTTGTTTGACCTTCTTGGCTGAAAACACGAGTAACAGGGCGCGTGCGATATTTCGCATCCCTAGAAAATGTTTGCCCGAGTCCATTTTTTCGTCCCAATCATCTCACCATGCATCAACAGGCACGAAAGCATAAAAAATTTCGCATCCTTTGACAGCGTTCACGTTTTTTTGACCTTCTTGGCTGAAAACACGAGTAACTGGCGCGCGCGCGAAATTTCGCACCGCTAGAAAATTTTTGCCCGAGTCCATTTTTTCGTCCCAAGCATCTCACCATGCATCAATAGGCATGAAATCGTCGAAAATTTTGCATCTTTTGACAGCGTAAAATTTTTTGCGTTTTTTGACCTTCTTGGCAGAAAACACGAGTAAAAGGCGCACACACAAAATTTCGCACCCCCGAAAAATTTTTGCCCGAGTCCATTTTTACGTCCCAATCATCTGACCATGTAACAACAGACACTAAAGTGTCAAAAATTTCGCATCTTTTGACAGCGTAAAAAATTTCACATTTTTTGACCTTCTTGGCTGAAAACACAAGTAAAAGGCGCGCGCGAAATTTCGCACCTCGGAAAATTTTCGCCCGAGACTATTTTTTCGTCCTAATCATCTCACCATGCATCAATAGGCATGAAAGCGTCGAAAATTTTGTATCTTTTGACAGCATTAAATATTTCACTTTTTTTACCTTCTTGGCTGAAAACACGAGTAAATGGCGCGCACGCGAAATTTCGGACCCCGGAAAATTTTTCCCCGAGTCCATTTTTATGTTCCAATCATCTCACCATGCATCAACAGACACGAAAATGTAAAAATTTCGCATCTTTTGATAGCGTAAAAAACTTCACGTTTTCTGACCTTCTTGGCTGAAAACACGAGTAACAGGCGCGCGTGCGACATTTCGCACCCCTAGAAAATTTTTGCCCGAGTCCATTTTTTCGTCTCAATCATCTCACCATGCATCAACAGGCATGAAAGCATCGAAAATTTTGCATCTTTTGACAGCGTAAAAAATTTTGCATTTTTTAACCATCTTGGCTGAAAACACGAGTAAAAGGCACGCACATGAAATTTCGCACCCCCGAAAAATTTTCGCCCGAGTCCATTTTTACGTCGCAATCATCCCATCATGTATCAATAGAGACGAAAGCGTCGAAAATTTTGCATCTTTTGACAGCGTTAAATATTTCACTTTTTTTTTAACTTCTTGGCTGAAAACATTTTTACGTCCCAATCATCCCACCAAGTATCAACAGAGATGAAAGTGTAAAAAATTTCGCATCTTTTGACAGCGTAAAAAATTTCACATTTTTTTACAATCTTGGCTGAAAATACAAGTAAAAGGCGCGCGCGAAATTTCGCACGCCGAAAAATTTTTGTCCGAGTCTATTCTTTCGTCCTAATCATCTCACCATGCATCAATAGGCATGAAAGCGTTGAAAATTTTGCATCTTTTGACAGCGTTAAAAATTGCACGTTTTTTAACCTTCTTGGCAGAAAAAACGAGTAAAAGACGCGCACGCAAAATTTCGCACCCCCGAAAAATTTTCGCCCGAGTCCATTTTTACGTCCCAATCATCTCACCATGTATCAACAGACACCAAAGTGTCAAAAATTTCGCATCTTTTGACAGCGTAAAAAATTTCACATTTTTTGACCTCCTTGGCTGAAAACACAAGTAAAATGCGCGCGCGAAATTTCGCACCCCAGGAAAATTTTCCCCCGAGTCCATTTTTTCATCCCAATCATCAGACTATGCATCAACAGGCACGAAAGCGTCGAAAATTTTGCATCTTTTGACTGCGTTAAAAATTTCGTATTTTTTGACCTTCTTAGCTGAAAACACGAGTAAAAGGCGCGCAAGCGAAATTTTGCACCCCCGAAAAATTTTCGCCCGAGTCCATTTTTACGTTCCAATCATCTCACCATGCATCAACAGACACGAAAGCATAAAAAATTTTGCATCTTTTGATAGCGTAAAAAATTTCACGTTTTTTGACCTTCTTGGCTGAAAACACGAGTAACAGGCGCGCGTGCGATATTTCGCACCCCTAGAAAATTTTTGCCCGAGTCCATTTTTTCATCCCAATCATCTCGCCATGCATCAACAAGCACGAAAGCATCGAAAAATTTGCATCTTTTGACAGCGTAAAAATTTTTGCATTTTTTAACCATCTTGGCTGAAAACACGAGTAAAAGGCACGCACATAAAATTTCACACGCCCGAAAAATTTTCGCCCGAGTTCATTTTTACGTCCCAATCATCCCACCATGTATCAACAGAGACGAAAGCGTCAAAAATTTTGCATCTTTTGACAGCGTTAAATATTTCACTTTTTTTTTACCTTATTGGCTGAAAACACGAGTAAAAGGCGCGCACGCGACATTTCGCACCCCCGGAAAATTTTCGCCCGAGTCCATTTTTACATTCCAATCATCTCACCATGCATCAACAGACATGAAAGCATATAAAATTTCGCATCTTTTGATAGCGTAAAAAATTTCACATTTTTTTACCTTGGCTGAAAACACGAGTAACAGGCGCGCGTGCGATATTTCGCACCCCTAGAAAATTTTTGCCCGAGTCCATTTTTTCGTCCCAATCATCTCACCATGCATCAACAGGCATGAAAGCATCGAAAATTTTGCATCTTTTGACAGCGTAAAAATTTTTGCATTTTTTAACCATCTTGGCTGAAAACACGAGTAAAAGGCACCCACATGAAATTTCGCACCCTCGGAAAATTTTCGTCCGAGTCCATTTTTACGTCCCAATCATCCCACCAAGTATCAACAGAGATGAAAGTGTAAAAAATTTCGCATCTTTTGACAGCGTAAAAAATTTCACGTTTTTTTACAATCTTGGCTGAAAATACAAGTAAAAGGCGCGCGCAAAATTTCGCACGCCAAAAAATTTTCGTCCGAGTCTATTTTTTCGTCCTAATCATCTCACAATGCATCAATAGGCATGAAAGCGTTGAAAATATTGCATCTTTTGACAGCGTTAAAAATTGCACGTTTTTTTACCTTCTTGGCTGAAAACACGAGTAAAAGATGCGCACGCGAAATTTCGCACACCCAAAAAATTTTCGTCCGAGTCCATTTTTACGTCCCAATCATCTCACCATGTATCAATAGTCAAAAATTTTGCATCTTTTGACAGCATAAAAAATTTCACGTTTTTTGACCTTCTTGGCTGAAAACACAAGTAAAAGGCGCGCGAGAAATTTCGCACCCCAGGAAAATTTTCGCCCGAGTCCATTTTTTGATCTTAATCATCAGACCATGCATCAACAGGCACGAAAGCATCGAAAATTTTGCATCTTTTGACGATGTTAAAAATTTCGTGTTTTTTGACCTTCTTAGCTGAAAACACGAGTAAAAGGCGCGCACGCGAAATTTCGCACCACCGGAAAATTTTCGCCCGAGTCCATTTTTACGTCCCAATCATCTCACCATGCATCAACAGACACGAAAGCGTAAAAAATTTCGCATCTTTTGACAGCGTAAAAAGTTTCACATTTTTTGATCTTCTTGGCTGAAAACACGAGTAACAGACGCGCATGCGAAATTTCGCAACCCTAGAAAATTTTTGCCCGAGTCCATTTTTTCATCCCAATCATCTCGCCATGCATCAACAAGCATGAAAGCATAAAAAATTTTGCATCTTTTGACAGCGTAAAAAATTTTGCATTTTTTAACCATCTTGGCTGAAAACACGAGTAAAAGGCACGCACATGAAATTTCGCACCCCCGGAAAATATTCGCCCGAGTCCATTTTTACGTCCCAATCATCCCACCATGTATCAACAGAGACGAAAGTGTCAAAAATTTCGCATCTTTTGACATCATAAAAAATTTCACATTTTTTGACCATCTTGGCTGAAAATACAAGTAAAAGGCGCGTGCGAAATTTCGCACGCCGAAAAATTTTCGTCCGAGTCTATTTTTTTGTCCTAATCATCTCACAATGCATCAATAGGCATGAAAGCGTTGAAAATTTTCATCTTTGATCGCGTTAAAAATTGCACGTTTTTTTGACCTTCTTGGCTGAAAACATGAGTAAAAGACGCGCACGCGAAATTTCGCACCCCCGAAAAATTTTTGTCCGAGTCCATTTTTACGTCCCAATCATCTCACCATGTATCAACAGACACCAAAGTGTCAAAAATTTCGCATCTTTTGACAGCGTCAAAAATTTCACGTTTTTTGACCTTCTTGGCTGAAAACACAAGTAAAAAGCGCGCGAGAAATTTCGCACCCCAGGAAAATTTTCGCCCGAGTCCATTTTTTCATCCCCATCATCAGACCATGCATCAACAGGCACGAAAGCGTCGAAAATTTTGCATCTTTTGATGACGTTAAAAATTTCGTGTTTTTTGACCTTCTTAGCTGAAAACACGAGTAAAAGGCGCGCCCGCGAAATTTCGCACCCCCGGAAAATTTTCGCCCGAGTCCATTTTTACGCCCCAATCATCTCACCATGCATCAACAGACACGAAAGCGTCAAAAATTTCTCATCATTTGACAGCGTAAAAAGTTTCACATTTTTTGATCCTCTTGGCTGAAAACACGAGTAACAGACGCGCATGCGAAATTTCGCACCCCTAGAAAATTTTTGCCCGAGTCCATTTTTTCGTCCCAATCTTCTCACCATGCATCAACAAGCATGAAAGCATCGAAAATTTTATATCTTTTGACAGCGTAAAAAATTTTTTGCATTTTTTTAACCATCTTGGCTGAAAACATGAGTAAAAGACGCGCACATGAAATTTCACACCCCCGGAAAATTTTTGCCCGAGTCCATTTTTACATCCCAATCATCTCACCATGTATCAACAGAGATGAAAGTGTCAAAAATTTCACATCTTTTGACAGCGTAAAAAATTACACGTTTTTTGACCTTCTTGGCTGAAAACACAAGTAAAAAAAGGCGCGCGCGAAATTTTGCACCCCGGAAAATTTTCGCCCGAGTTCATTTTTTCATCCCAATCATCAGACCATGCATCAATAGGCACGAAAGCGTCAAAAATTTTGCATCTTTTCATGACGTTAAAAATTTCGTTTTTTCTGACCTTCTTAGCTGAAAACACGAGTAAAAGGTGTGCACGCGAAATTTCGCACCCCCGAAAAATTTTCGTTCGAGTCCATTTTTACGTCCCAATCATCTCACCATGCATCAACAGACACGAAAGCGTAAAAAATTTCGCATCTTTTGACAGCATAAAAAATTTCACGTTTTTTACCTTCTTGGCAGAAAACACGAGTAATAGGCGCGCGTGCGATATTTCGCACCCCTAGAAAATTTTTGTCCGAGTCCATTTTTTCGTCCCAATCATCTCACCATGCATCAATAGGCACGAAAGCATAAAAAATTTCGCATCTTTTAACAGCGTTCACGTTTTTTTACC
This sequence comes from Pontederia crassipes, assembly GCA_030549335.1. Classification (NCBI taxonomy): domain Eukaryota; kingdom Viridiplantae; phylum Streptophyta; class Magnoliopsida; order Commelinales; family Pontederiaceae; genus Pontederia; species Pontederia crassipes. The sequence continues at coordinate 7,443,549 of JAUKPH010000020.1, read as the reverse complement.
TTCTTGGCTGAAAACACGAGTAACTGGCGCGCGCGCGAAATTTCGCACCCCTAGAAAATTTTTGTCCGAGTCCATTTTTTTCGTCCTAATCATCTCACCATGCATCAACAGGCATGAAAGCATAAAAAAATTTGCATCTTTTGACAACGTAAAAAACTTTGCATTTTTTAACCATCTTGGCTGAAAACACGAGTAAAAGGCACGCACATGAAATTTCGCACCCCCGAAAAATTTTCGCCCGAGTCCATTTTTACGTCCCAATCATCCCACCATGTATCAACAGAGACGAAACTGTAAAAAATTTTGCATCTTTTGACAGCGTAAAAAATTTCACATTTTTTGACCATCTTGCCTGAAAATACAAGTAAAAGGCGCGCGCGAAATTTCGCACCCCGAAAAATTTTTGCCCGAGTCCATTTTTTCATCCCAATCATCAGACCATGCATCAACAGGCACGAAAGCGTCGAAAATTTTGCATCTTTTGACGACGTTAAAAATTTCTTATTTTTTGACCTTCTTAGCTGAAAACACGAGTAAAAGGAGCGCACGCGAAATTTCGCACCCCCGGAAAATTTGCGCCCGAGTCCATTTTTACGTTCCAATCATCTCACCATGCATCAACAGATACGAAAGTGTAAAAAATTTTGCATCTTTTGATAGCGTAAAAATTTTCACGTTTTTTGACCTTCTTGGCTGAAAACACGAGTAACAGGCGCGCGTGCGATATTTCGCAACCCTAGAAAATTTTTGCCCGAGTCCATTTTTTCGTCCCAATCATCTCGCCATGCATCAACAAGCATGAAAGCATCGAAAATTTTGCATCTTTTGACAGCGTAAAAAATTTTGCATTTTTTAACCATCTTGGCTGAAAACACGAGTAAAAGGCACGCACATGAAATTTCGCACCCCCAAAAAATTTTTGCCCAAGTCCATTTTCCGTCGCAATCATCCCACCATGTATCAACAGAGACGAAAGTGTCGAAAATTATGCCTCTTTTGACAGCATTAAATATTTCACTTTTTTTTACCTTCTTGGCTGAAAACACGAGTAAAAGGCGCGTATGCAAAATTTCGCACCCCCGGAAAATTTTCGCCCGAGTCCATTTTTACGTTCCAATCATCTAACCATGCATCAACAGACATGAAAGCATATTAAATTTCGCATCTTTTGATAGCGTAAAAAATTTCACATTTTTTGACCTTCTTTGCTGAAAACACGAGTAACAGGCGCGCGTGCGATATTTCGCACCCTTAGAAAATTTTTGCCCGAGTCCATTTTTTCATCCCAATCATCTCGCCATGCATCAACAAGCATGAAAGCATCGAAAATTTTGCATCTTTTGACAGCGTAAAAAATTTTGCATATTTTAACCATCTTGGCTGAAAACACGAGTAAAAGGCACGCACATGAAATTTCGCACCCCCGGAAAATATTCGCCTGAGTCCATTTTTACGTCCCAATCATCCCACCATGTATCAACAGAGACGAAAGTGTCAAAAATTTCGCATCTTTTGACAGCATAAAAAATTTCACGTTTTTTGACCATCTTGGCTGAAAATACAAGTAAAAGGCGCGCGCGAAATTTCGTCCGAGTCTATTTTTTCGTCCTAATCATCTCACAATGCATCAATAGGCATGAAAGCGTTGAAAATTTTCATCTTTGATAGCGTTAAAAATTGCACGTATTTTGACCTTCTTGGCTGAAAACACGAGTAAAAGACGCACACGCAAAATTTTGCACCCCCGAAAAATTTTCGTCCGAGTCCATTTTTACGTCCCAATCATCTCACCATGTATCAACAGTCACCAAAGTGTCAAAAATTTCGCATCTTTTGACAGCGTAAAAAATTTCACGTTTTTTGACCTTCTTGGCTGAAAACACAAGTAAAAGGCGCGCGAGAAATTTCGCACCCCAGGAAAATTTTCGCCCGAGTCCATTTTTCATCCCAATCATCAGACCATGCATCAACAGGCACGAAAGCGTCGAAAATTTTGCATCTTTTGACGACGTTAAAAATTTCATGTTTTTTTACCTTCTTAGCTGAAAACACGATTAAAAGGCGCGCACGCGAAATTTCGCACCCCCGAAAAATTTTCGCCAGAGTCCATTTTTACGCCCCAATCATCTCACCATGCATCAACAGACACGAAAGTGTCAAAAATTTCGCATCTTTTGACAGCGTCAAAAGTTTCACATTTTTTGATCTTCTTGGCTGAAAACACGAGTAACAGACGCGCATGCGAAATTTTGCACCCCTAGAAATTTTTTGCCCGAGTCCATTTTTTCGTCCCAATCTCACCATGCATCAACAAGCATGAAAGCATAAAAAATTTTGCATCTTTTGACAGCGTAAAAAATTTTGCGTTTTTTAACCATCTTGGCGGAAAACACGAGTAAAAGGCGCGCACATGAAATTTCGCACCCCCGAAAAATTTTCGCCCGAGTCCATATTTACGTCCCAATCATCTCACCATGTATCAACAGAGACGAAAGTGTCAAAGATTTCGCATCTTTTGACAGCGTAAAAAATTTCACGTTTTTTGACCTTCTTGGCTGAAAACACAAGTAAAAGGCGCGCGCGAAATTTCGTACCCCGGAAAATTTTCGCCCGAGTTCATTTTTTCATCCCAATCATCAGACCATGCATCAATAGGCACGAAAGCATCGAAAATTTTGCATCTTTTGATGACGTTAAAAATTTCGTGTTTTTTGACCTTCTTAGCTGAAAACACGATTAAAAGGCGCGCACGCGAAATTTCGCACCCCCGGAAAATTTTCGCCCGAGTCCATTTTTACGTTCCAATCATCTCACCATGCATCAACAGACACGAAAGCGTAAAAAATTTTGCATCTTTTGATAGCGTAAAAAATTTCACATTTTTTGACCTTCTTGGCTGAAAACACGAGTAACAGGCGCGCGTGCGATATTTCGCAACCCTAGAAAATTTTTGCCCGAGTCCATTTTTTCGTCCCAATCATCTCGCCATGCATCAACAAGCATGAAAGCATCGAAAATTTTGCATCTTTTGACAGCGTAAAAAATTTTGCGTTTTTTAACCATCTTGGCTGAAAACACGAGTAAAAGGCACGCACATGAAATTTCGCACCCCCGAAAAATTTTTGCCCGAGTCCATTTTTACGTCGCAATCATCCCACCATGTATCAACAGAGACGAAAGCGTCAAAAATTTTGCATCTTTTGACAGCGTTAAATATTTCACTTTTTTTTACCTTCTTGGCTGAAAATACGAGTAAAAGGCGCGCACGCAAAATTTCGCACCCCCGGAAAATTTTTGCCCGAGTCCATTTTTACGTTCCAACCATCTCACCATGCATCAACAGACACGAAAGCGTATAAAATTTCGCATCTTTTGATAGCGTAAAAAAATTTACGTTTTTTGACCTTCTTGGCTGAAAACACGAGTAATAGGCGCGCGTGCGATATTTCGCACCCCTAGAAAATTTTTGCCCGAGTCCATTTTTTCTTCCCAATCTTCTCACCATGCATCAACAAGCATTAAAGCATCGAAAATTTTGCATCTTTTGACAGCGTAAAAAATTTTGCATTTTTTAACCATCTTGTCTGAAAACACGAGTGAAAGGCGCGCACGCGAAATTTCGCACCCCCGGAAAATTTTCGCCCGAGTCCATTTTTCCGCCCCAATCATCTCACCATGCATCAACAGACATGAAAGCGTAAAAAATTTCGCATCTTTTGACAGCGTAAAAAGTTTCACATTTTTTTATCTTCTTGGCTGAAAACACGAGTAACAGACGCGCATGCGAAATTTCGCACCCCTAGAAAATTTTTGCCCGAGTCCATTTTTTCGTCCCAATCTTCTCACCATGCATCAACAAGCATGAAAGCATCGAAAATTTTGCATCTTTTGACAGCGTAAAAAATTTTGCATTTTTTAACCATCTTGGCTGAAAACACGAGTAAAAGGCGCGCACATGAAATTTCGCACCCCCGGAAAATTTTCGCCCGAGTCCATTTTTACGTCCCAATCATCTCACCATGTATCAACAGAGACGAAAGTGTCAAAAATTTCGCATCTTTTGACAGCGTTAAAAATTTCACGTTTTTTGACCTTCTTGGCTGAAAACACAAGTAAAAGGCGCGCGAGAAATTTCGCACCCCAGGAAAATTTTCGCCCGAGTCCATTTTTCATCCCAATCATCTGACCATGCGTCAACAGGCACGAAAGCGTCGAAAATTTTGCATCTTTTGACGACGTTAAAAATTTCGTGTTTTTTGACCTTCTTAGCTGAAAACACGATTAAAAGGCGCGCACGCGAAATTTCGCACCCCCGAAAAATTTTCGCCCGAGTCCATTTTTACGCCCCAATCATCTCACCATGCATCAACAGACACGAAAGTGTCAAAAATTTCGCATCTTTTGACAGCGTAAAAAGTTTCACATTTTTTGATCTTCTTGGCTGAAAACACGAGTAATAGAAGCGCATGCGAAATTTCGCACCCCTAGAAAATTTTTGCCCGAGTCCATTTTTTCGTCCCAATCTCACCATGCATCAACAAGCATGAAAGCATAAAAAATTTTGCATCTTTTTACAGCGTAAAAATTTTTGCGTTTTTTAACCATCTTGGCGGAAAACACGAGTAAAAGGCGCGCACATGAAATTTCGCACCCCCGGAAAATTTTCGCCCGAGTCCATATTTACGTCCCAATCATCTCACCATGTATCAACAGAGACGAAAGTGTCAAAGATTTCGCATCTTTTGACAGCGTAAAAAATTTCACGTTTTTTTACCTTCTTGGCTGAAAACACAAGTAAAAGGCGCGCGCGAAATTTCGTACCCCGGAAAATTTTCGCCCGAGTTCATTTTTTCATCCCAATCATCAGACCATGCATCAATAGGCACGAAAGCATCGAAAATTTTGCATCTTTTGACGACGTTAAAAATTTCGTGTTTTTTGACCTTCTTAGCTGAAAACACGAGTAAAAGGCGCGCACGCGAAATTTCGCACCCCCGGAAAATTTTCGCCCGAGTCCATTTTTACGTTCCAATCATCTCACCATGCATCAACAGACACAAAAGCGTAAAAAATTTTGCATCTTTTGATAGCGTAAAAAATTTCACGTTTTTTGACCTTCTTGGCTGAAAACACGAGTAACAGGCGCGCGTGCGATATTTCGCAACCCTAGAAAATTTTTGCCCGAGTCCATTTTTTCGTCCCAATCATCTCGCCATGCATCAACAAGCATGAAAGCATCGAAAATTTTGCATCTTTTGACAGCGTAAAAAATTTTGCGTTTTTTAACCATCTTGGCTGAAAACACGAGTAAAAGGCACACGCACATGAAATTTCGCACCCCCGAAAAATTTTTGCCCGAGTCCATTTTTACGTCGCAATCATCCCACCATGTATCAACAGAGACGAAAGCGTCAAAAATTTTGCATCTTTTGACAGCGTTAAATATTTCACTTTTTTTTACCTTCTTGGCTGAAAATACGAGTAAAAGGCGCGCACGCAAAATTTCGCACCCCCGGAAAATTTTTGCCCGAGTCCATTTTTACGTTCCAACCATCTCACCATGCATCAACAGACACGAAAGCGTATAAAATTTTGCATCTTTTGATAGCGTAAAAAATTTTACGTTTTTTGACCTTCTTGGCTGAAAACACGAGTAATAGGCGCGCGTGCAATATTTCGCACCCCTAGAAAATTTTTGCTCGAGTCCATTTTTTCTTCCCAATCTTCTCACCATGCATCAACAAGCATTAAAGCATCGAAAATTTTGCATCTTTTGACAGCGTAAAAAATTTTGCATTTTTTAACCATCTTGTCTGAAAACACGAGTGAAAGGCGCGCACGCGAAATTTCGCACCCCCGGAAAATTTTCGCCCGAGTCCATTTTTCCGCCCCAATCATCTCACCATGCATCAACAGACATGAAAGCGTAAAAAATTTCGCATCTTTTGACAGCGTAAAAAGTTTCACATTTTTTTATCTTCTTGGCTGAAAACACGAGTAACAGACGCGCATGCGAAATTTCGCACCCCTAGAAAATTTTTGCCCGAGTCCATTTTTTCGTCCCAATCTTCTCACCATGCATCAACAAGCATGAAAGCATCGAAAATTTTGCATCTTTTGACAGCGTAAAAAATTTTGCATTTTTTAACCATCTTGGCTGAAAACACGAGTAAAAGGCGCGCACATGAAATTTCGCACCCCCGGAAAATTTTCGCCCGAGTCCATTTTTACGTCCCAATCATCTCACCATGTATCAACAGAGACGAAAGTGTCAAAAATTTCGCATCTTTTGACAGCGTTAAAAATTTCACGTTTTTTGACCTTCTTGGCTGAAAACACAAGTAAAAGGCGCGCGAGAAATTTCGCACCCCAGGAAAATTTTCGCCCGAGTCCATTTTTCATCCCAATCATCTGACCATGCGTCAACAGGCACGAAAGCGTCGAAAATTTTGCATCTTTTGACGACGTTAAAAATTTCGTGTTTTTTGACCTTCTTAGCTGAAAACACGATTAAAAGGCGCGCACGCGAAATTTCGCACCCCCGAAAAATTTTCGCCCGAGTCCATTTTTACGCCCCAATCATCTCACCATGCATCAACAGACACGAAAGTGTCAAAAATTTCGCATCTTTTGACAGCGTAAAAAGTTTCACATTTTTTGATCTTCTTGGCTGAAAACACGAGTAACAGAAGCGCATGCGAAATTTCGCACCCCTAGAAAATTTTTGCCCGAGTCCATTTTTTCGTCCCAATCTCACCATGCATCAACAAGCATGAAAGCATAAAAAATTTTGCATCTTTTTACAGCGTAAAAATTTTTGCGTTTTTTAACCATCTTGGCGGAAAACACGAGTAAAAGGCGCGCACATGAAATTTCGCACCCCCGGAAAATTTTCGCCCGAGTCCATATTTACGTCCCAATCATCTCACCATGTATCAACAGACACGAAAGTGTCAAAGATTTCGCATCTTTTGACAGCGTAAAAAATTTCACGTTTTTTTACCTTCTTGGCTGAAAACACAAGTAAAAGGCGCGCGCGAAATTTCGTACCCCGGAAAATTTTTGCCCGAGTTCATTTTTTCATCCCAATCATCAGACCATGCATCAATAGGCACGAAAGCATCGAAAATTTTGCATCTTTTGACGACGTTAAAAATTTCGTATTTTTTGACCTTCTTAGCTGAAAACACGAGTAAAAGGCGCGCACGCGAAATTTCGCACCCCCGGAAAATTTTCGCCCGAGTCCATTTTTACGTTCCAATCATCTCACCATGCATCAACAGACACGAAAGCGTAAAAAATTTTGCATCTTTTGATAGCGTAAAAAATTTCACGTTTTTTGACCTTCTTGGCTGAAAACACGAGTAACAGGCGCGCGTGCGATATTTCGCAACCCTAGAAAATTTTTGCCCGAGTCCATTTTTTCGTCCCAATCATCTCGCCATGCATCAACAAGCATGAAAGCATCGAAAATTTTGCATCTTTTGACAGCGTAAAAAATTTTGCGTTTTTTAACCATCTTGGCTGAAAACACGAGTAAAAGGCACACGCACATGAAATTTCGCACCCCCGAAAATTTTTTGCCCGAGTCCATTTTTACGTCGCAATCATCCCACCATGTATCAACAGAGACGAAAGCGTCAAAAATTTTGCATCTTTTGACAGCGTTAAATATTTCACTTTTTTTTACCTTCTTGGCTGAAAATACGAGTAAAAGGCGCGCACGCAAAATTTCGCACCCCCGGAAAATTTTTGCCCGAGTCCATTTTTACGTTCCAACCATCTCACCATGCATCAACAGACACGAAAGCGTATAAAATTTCGCATCTTTTGATAGCGTAAAAAATTTTACGTTTTTTGACCTTCTTGGCTGAAAACACGAGTAATAGGCGCGCGTGCAATATTTCGCACCCCTAGAAAATTTTTGCTCGAGTCCATTTTTTCTTCCCAATCTTCTCACCATGCATCAACAAGCATTAAAGCATCGAAAATTTTGCATCTTTTGACAGCGTAAAAAATTTTGCATTTTTTAACCATCTTGTCTGAAAACACGAGTGAAAGGCGCGCACGCGAAATTTCGCACCCCCGGAAAATTTTCGCCCGAGTCCATTTTTCCGCCCCAATCATCTCACCATGCATCAACAGACACGAAAGCGTAAAAAATTTCGCATCTTTTGACAGCGTAAAAAGTTTCACATTTTTTGATCTTCTTGGCTGAAAACACGAGTAACAGACGCGCATGCGAAATTTCGCACCCCTAGAAAATTTTTGCCCGAGTCCATTTTTTCGTCCCAATCTTCTCACCATGCATCAACAAGCATGAAAGCATCGAAAATTTTGCATCTTTTGACAGCGTAAAAAATTTTGCGTTTTTTAACCATGTTGGCTGAAAACACGAGTAAAAGGCACACGCACATGAAATTTCGCACCCCCGAAAAATTTTTGCCCGAGTCCATTTTTACGTCGCAATCATCCCACCATGTATCAACAGAGACGAAAGCGTCAAAAATTTTGCATCTTTTGACAGCGTTAAATATTTCACTTTTTTTTACCTTCTTGGCTGAAAATACGAGTAAAAGGCGCGCACGCAAAATTTCGCACCCCCGGAAAATTTTTGCCCGAGTCCATTTTTACGTTCCAACCATCTCACCATGCATCAACAGACACGAAAGCGTATAAAATTTCGCATCTTTTGATAGCGTAAAAAATTTTACGTTTTTTGACCTTCTTGGCTGAAAACACGAGTAATAGGCGCGCGTGCAATATTTCGCACCCCTAGAAAATTTTTGCTCGAGTCCATTTTTTCTTCCCAATCTTCTCACCATGCATCAACAAGCATTAAAGCATCGAAAATTTTGCATCTTTTGACAGCGTAAAAAATTTTGCATTTTTTAACCATCTTGTCTGAAAACACGAGTGAAAGGCGCGCACGCGAAATTTCGCACCCCCGGAAAATTTTCGCCCGAGTCCATTTTTCCGCCCCAATCATCTCACCATGCATCAACAGACACGAAAGCGTAAAAAATTTCGCATCTTTTGACAGCGTAAAAAGTTTCACATTTTTTGATCTTCTTGGCTGAAAACACGAGTAACAGACGCGCATGCGAAATTTCGCACCCCTAGAAAATTTTTGCCCGAGTCCATTTTTTCGTCCCAATCTTCTCACCATGCATCAACAAGCATGAAAGCATAAAAAATTTTGCATCTTTTGACAGCGTAAAAAATTTTGCGTTTTTTAACCATCTTGGCTGAAAACACGAGTAGAAGGCGCGCACATGAAATTTCGCACCCCCGGAAAATTTTCGCCCGAGTCCATTTTTACGTCCCAATCATCTCACCATGTATCAACAGAGACGAAAGTGTCAAAAATTTCGCATCTTTTGACAGCGTAAAAAATTTCACGTTTTTTGACCTTCTTGGCTGAAAGCACAAGTAAAAGGCGCGTGAGAAATTTCGCACCCCAGGAAAATTTTCGCCCGAGTCCATTTTTCATCCCAATCATCAGACCATGCGTCAACAGGCACGAAAGCGTCGAAAATTTTGCATCTTTTGACGACGTTAAAAATTTCGTGTTTTTTGACCTTCTTAGCTGAAAACACGATTAAAAGGCGCGCACGCGAAATTTCGCACCCCCGAAAAATTTTCGCCCGAGTCCATTTTTACGCCCCAATCATCTCACCATGCATCAACAGACACGAAAGTGTCAAAAATTTCGCATCTTTTGACAGCGTAAAAAGTTTCACATTTTTTTATCTTCTTGGCTGAAAACACGAGTAACAGACGCGCATGCGAAATTTTGCACCCCTAGAAAATTTTTGCCCGAGTCCATTTTTTCGTCCCAATCTCACCATGCATCAACAAGCATGAAAGCATAAAAAATTTTGCATCTTTTGACAGCGTAAAAAATTTTGCGTTTTTTAACCATCTTGGCGGAAAACACGAGTAAAAGGCGCGCACATGAAATTTCGCACCCCCGAAAAATTTTCGCCCGAGTCCATATTTACGTCCCAATCATCTCACCATGTATCAACAGAGACGAAAGTGTCAAAGATTTCGCATCTTTTGACAGCGTAAAAAATTTCACGTTTTTTGACCTTCTTGGCTGAAAACACAAGTAAAAGGCGCGCGCGAAATTTCGTACCCCGGAAAATTTTCGCCCGAGTTCATTTTTTCATCCCAATCATCAGACCATGCATCAATAGGCACGAAAGCATCGAAAATTTTGCATCTTTTGATGACGTTAAAAATTTCGTGTTTTTTGACCTTCTTAGCTGAAAACACGATTAAAAGGCGCGCACGCGAAATTTCGCACCCCCGGAAAATTTTCGCCCGAGTCCATTTTTACGTTCCAATCATCTCACCATGCATCAACAGACACGAAAGCGTAAAAAATTTTGCATCTTTTGATAGCGTAAAAAATTTCACATTTTTTGACCTTCTTGGCTGAAAACACGAGTAACAGGCGCGCGTGCGATATTTCGCAACCCTAGAAAATTTTTGCCCGAGTCCATTTTTTCGTCCCAATCATCTCGCCATGCATCAACAAGCATGAAAGCATCGAAAATTTTGCATCTTTTGACAGCGTAAAAAATTTTGCGTTTTTTAACCATCTTGGCTGAAAACACGAGTAAAAGGCACGCACATGAAATTTCGCACCCCCGAAAAATTTTTGCCCGAGTCCATTTTTACGTCGCAATCATCCCACCATGTATCAACAGAGTCGAAAGCGTCAAAAATTTTGCATCTTTTGACAGCGTTAAATATTTCACTTTTTTTTACCTTCTTGGCTGAAAATACGAGTAAAAGGCGCGCACGCAAAATTTCGCACCCCCGGAAAATTTTTGCCCGAGTCCATTTTTACGTTCCAACCATCTCACCATGCATCAACAGACACGAAAGCGTATAAAATTTCGCATCTTTTGATAGCGTAAAAAATTTTACGTTTTTTGACCTTCTTGGCTGAAAACACGAGTAATAGGCGCGCGTGCGATATTTCGCACCCCTAGAAAATTTTTGCCCGAGTCCATTTTTTCTTCCCAATCTTCTCACCATGCATCAACAAGCATTAAAGCATCGAAAATTTTGCATCTTTTGACAGCGTAAAAAATTTTGCATTTTTTAACCATCTTGTCTGAAAACACGAGTGAAAGGCGCGCACGCGAAATTTCGCACCCCCGGAAAATTTTCGCCCGAGTCCATTTTTCCGCCCCAATCATCTCACCATGCATCAACAGACATGAAAGCGTAAAAAATTTCGCATCTTTTGACAGCGTAAAAAGTTTCACATTTTTTTATCTTCTTGGCTGAAAACACGAGTAACAGACGCGCATGCGAAATTTCGCACCCCTAGAAAATTTTTGCCCGAGTCCATTTTTTCGTCCCAATCTTCTCACCATGCATCAACAAGCATGAAAGCATCGAAAATTTTGCATCTTTTGACAGCGTAAAAAATTTTGCATTTTTTAACCATCTTGGCTGAAAACACGAGTAAAAGGCGCGCACATGAAATTTCGCACCCCCGGAAAATTTTCGCCCGAGTCCATTTTTACGTCCCAATCATCTCACCATGTATCAACAGAGACGAAAGTGTCAAAAATTTCGCATCTTTTGACAGCGTTAAAAATTTCACGTTTTTTGACCTTCTTGGCTGAAAACACAAGTAAAAGGCGCGCGAGAAATTTCGCACCCCAGGAAAATTTTCGCCCGAGTCCATTTTTCATCCCAATCATCTGACCATGCGTCAACAGGCACGAAAGCGTCGAAAATTTTGCATCTTTTGACGACGTTAAAAATTTCGTGTTTTTTGACCTTCTTAGCTGAAAACACGATTAAAAGGCGCGCACGCGAAATTTCGCACCCCCGAAAAATTTTCGCCCGAGTCCATTTTTACGCCCCAATCATCTCACCATGCATCAACAGACACGAAAGTGTCAAAAATTTCGCATCTTTTGACAGCGTAAAAAGTTTCACATTTTTTGATCTTCTTGGCTGAAAACACGAGTAACAGAAGCGCATGCGAAATTTCGCACCCCTAGAAAATTTTTGCCCGAGTCCATTTTTTCGTCCCAATCTCACCATGCATCAACAAGCATGAAAGCATAAAAAATTTTGCATCTTTTTACAGCGTAAAAATTTTTGCGTTTTTTAACCATCTTGGCGGAAAACACGAGTAAAAGGCGCGCACATGAAATTTCGCACCCCCGGAAAATTTTCGCCCGAGTCCATATTTACGTCCCAATCATCTCACCATGTATCAACAGACACGAAAGTGTCAAAGATTTCGCATCTTTTGACAGCGTAAAAAATTTCACGTTTTTTTACCTTCTTGGCTGAAAACACAAGTAAAAGGCGCGCGCGAAATTTCGTACCCCGGAAAATTTTTGCCCGAGTTCATTTTTTCATCCCAATCATCAGACCATGCATCAATAGGCACGAAAGCATCGAAAATTTTGCATCTTTTGACGACGTTAAAAATTTCGTATTTTTTGACCTTCTTAGCTGAAAACACGAGTAAAAGGCGCGCACGCGAAATTTCGCACCCCCGGAAAATTTTCGCCCGAGTCCATTTTTACGTTCCAATCATCTCACCATGCATCAACAGACACGAAAGCGTAAAAAATTTTGCATCTTTTGATAGCGTAAAAAATTTCACGTTTTTTGACCTTCTTGGCTGAAAACACGAGTAACAGGCGCGCGTGCGATATTTCGCAACCCTAGAAAATTTTTGCCCGAGTCCATTTTTTCGTCCCAATCATCTCGCCATGCATCAACAAGCATGAAAGCATCGAAAATTTTGCATCTTTTGACAGCGTAAAAAATTTTGCGTTTTTTAACCATCTTGGCTGAAAACACGAGTAAAAGGCACACGCACATGAAATTTCGCACCCCCGAAAATTTTTTGCCCGAGTCCATTTTTACGTCGCAATCATCCCACCATGTATCAACAGAGACGAAAGCGTCAAAAATTTTGCATCTTTTGACAGCGTTAAATATTTCACTTTTTTTTACCTTCTTGGCTGAAAATACGAGTAAAAGGCGCGCACGCAAAATTTCGCACCCCCGGAAAATTTTTGCCCGAGTCCATTTTTACGTTCCAACCATCTCACCATGCATCAACAGACACGAAAGCGTATAAAATTTCGCATCTTTTGATAGCGTAAAAAATTTTACGTTTTTTGACCTTCTTGGCTGAAAACACGAGTAATAGGCGCGCGTGCAATATTTCGCACCCCTAGAAAATTTTTGCTCGAGTCCATTTTTTCTTCCCAATCTTCTCACCATGCATCAACAAGCATTAAAGCATCGAAAATTTTGCATCTTTTGACAGCGTAAAAAATTTTGCATTTTTTAACCATCTTGTCTGAAAACACGAGTGAAAGGCGCGCACGCGAAATTTCGCACCCCCGGAAAATTTTCGCCCGAGTCCATTTTTCCGCCCCAATCATCTCACCATGCATCAACAGACACGAAAGCGTAAAAAATTTCGCATCTTTTGACAGCGTAAAAAGTTTCACATTTTTTGATCTTCTTGGCTGAAAACACGAGTAACAGACGCGCATGCGAAATTTCGCACCCCTAGAAAATTTTTGCCCGAGTCCATTTTTTCGTCCCAATCTTCTCACCATGCATCAACAAGCATGAAAGCATCGAAAATTTTGCATCTTTTGACAGCGTAAAAAATTTTGCGTTTTTTAACCATGTTGGCTGAAAACACGAGTAAAAGGCACACGCACATGAAATTTCGCACCCCCGAAAAATTTTTGCCCGAGTCCATTTTTACGTCGCAATCATCCCACCATGTATCAACAGAGACGAAAGCGTCAAAAATTTTGCATCTTTTGACAGCGTTAAATATTTCACTTTTTTTTACCTTCTTGGCTGAAAATACGAGTAAAAGGCGCGCACGCAAAATTTCGCACCCCCGGAAAATTTTTGCCCGAGTCCATTTTTACGTTCCAACCATCTCACCATGCATCAACAGACACGAAAGCGTATAAAATTTCGCATCTTTTGATAGCGTAAAAAATTTTACGTTTTTTGACCTTCTTGGCTGAAAACACGAGTAATAGGCGCGCGTGCAATATTTCGCACCCCTAGAAAATTTTTGCTCGAGTCCATTTTTTCTTCCCAATCTTCTCACCATGCATCAACAAGCATTAAAGCATCGAAAATTTTGCATCTTTTGACAGCGTAAAAAATTTTGCATTTTTTAACCATCTTGTCTGAAAACACGAGTGAAAGGCGCGCACGCGAAATTTCGCACCCCTGGAAAATTTTCGCCCGAGTCCATTTTTCCGCCCCAATCATCTCACCATGCATCAACAGACACGAAAGCGTAAAAAATTTCGCATCTTTTGACAGCGTAAAAAGTTTCACATTTTTTGATCTTCTTGGCTGAAAACACGAGTAACAGACGCGCATGCGAAATTTCGCACCCCTAGAAAATTTTTGCCCGAGTCCATTTTTTCGTCCCAATCTTCTCACCATGCATCAACAAGCATGAAAGCATCAAAAATTTTGCATCTTTTGACAGCGTAAAAAATTTTGCGTTTTTTAACCATCTTGGCTGAAAACACGAGTAGAAGGCGCGCACATGAAATTTCGCACCCCCGGAAAATTTTCGCCCGAGTCCATTTTTACGTCCCAATCATCTCACCATGTATCAACAGAGACGAAAGTGTCAAAAATTTCGCATCTTTTGACAGCGTAAAAAATTTCACGTTTTTTGACCTTCTTGGCTGAAAACACAAGTAAAAGGCGCGTGAGAAATTTCGCACCCCAGGAAAATTTTCGCCCGAGTCCATTTTTCATCCCAATCATCAGACCATGCGTCAACAGGCACGAAAGCGTCGAAAATTTTGCATCTTTTGACGACGTTAAAAATTTCGTGTTTTTTGACCTTCTTAGCTGAAAACACGATTAAAAGGCGCGCACGCGAAATTTCGCACCCCCGAAAAATTTTCGCCCGAGTCCATTTTTACGCCCCAATCATCTCACCATGCATCAACAGACACGAAAGTGTCAAAAATTTCGCATCTTTTGACAGCGTAAAAAGTTTCACATTTTTTTATCTTCTTGGCTGAAAACACGAGTAACAGAAGCGCATGCGAAATTTCGCACCCCTAGAAAATTTTTGCCCGAGTCCATTTTTTCGTCCCAATCTCACCATGCATCAACAAGCATGAAAGCATAAAAAATTTTGCATCTTTTTACAGCGTAAAAATTTTTGCGTTTTTTAACCATCTTGGCGGAAAACACGAGTAAAAGGCGCGCACATGAAATTTTGCACCCCCGGAAAATTTTCGCCCGAGTCCATATTTACGTCCCAATCATCTCACCATGTATCAACAGAGACGAAAGTGTCAAAGATTTCGCATCTTTTGACAGCGTAAAAAATTTCACATTTTTTGACCTTCTTGGCTGAAAACACAAGTAAAAGGCGCGCGCGAAATTTCGTACCCCGGAAAATTTTCGCCCGAGTTCATTTTTTCATCCCAATCATCAGACCATGCATCAATAGGCACGAAAGCATCGAAAATTTTGCATCTTTTGACGACGTTAAAAATTTCGTGTTTTTTGACCTTCTTAGCTGAAAACACGAGTAAAAGGCGCGCACGCGAAATTTCGCACCCCCGGAAAATTTTCGCCCGAGTCCATTTTTACGTTCCAATCATCTCACCATGCATCAACAGACACGAAAGCGTAAAAAATTTTGCATCTTTTGATAGCGTAAAAAATTTCACGTTTTTTGACCTTCTTGGCTGAAAACACGAGTAACAGGCGCGCGTGCGATATTTCGCAACCCTAGAAAATTTTTGCCCGAGTCCATTTTTTCGTCCCAATCATCTCGCCATGCATCAACAAGCATGAAAGCATCGAAAATTTTGCATCTTTTGACAGCGTAAAAAATTTTGCGTTTTTTAACCATCTTGGCTGAAAACACGAGTAAAAGGCACGCACATGAAATTTCGCACCCCCGAAAAATTTTTGCCCGAGTCCATTTTTACGTCGCAATCATCCCACCATGTATCAACAGAGACGAAAGCGTAAAAAATTTTGCATCTTTTGACAGCGTTAAATATTTCACTTTTTTTTTACCTTCTTGGCTGAAAATACGAGTAAAAGGCGCGCACATGAAATTTCGCACCCCCGGAAAATTTTCGCCCGAGTCCATTTTTACGTCCCAATCATCTCACCATGTATCAACAGAGATGAAAGTGTCAAAAATTTCGCATCTTTTGACAGCGTAAAAAATTTCACGTTTTTTGACCTTCTTGGCTGAAAACACAAGTAAAAGGCGCGCGAGAAATTTCGCACCCCAGGAAAATTTTTGCCCGAGTCCATTTTTCATCCCAATCATCAGACCATGCATCAACAGGCACGAAAGCGTCGAAAATTTTGCATCTTTTGACGACGTTAAAAATTTCGTGTTTTTTGACCTTCTTAGCTGTAAACACGATTAAAAGGCGCGCATGCGAAATTTCGCACCCCCGAAAAATTTTCGCCTGAGTCCATTTTTACGCCCCAATCATCTCACCATGCATCAACAGACACGAAAGTGTCAAAAATTTCGCATCTTTTGACAGCGTAAAAAGTTTCACATTTTTTGATCTTCTTAGCTGAAAACACGAGTAACAGAAGCGCATGCGAAATTTCGCACCCCTAGAAAATTTTTGCCCGAGTCCATTTTTTCGTCCCAATCTCACCATGCATCAACAAGCATGAAAGCATAAAAAATTTTGCATCTTTTGACAGCGTAAAAAATTTTGCATTTTTTAACCATCTTGGCGGAAAACACGAGTAAAAGGCGCGCACATGAAATTTCGCACCCCCGGAAAATTTTCGCCCGAGTCCATATTTACGTCCCAATCATCTCACCATGTATCAACAGAGACGAAAGTGTCAAAGATTTCGCATCTTTTGACAGCGTAAAAAATTTCACGTTTTTTGACCTTCTTGGCTGAAAACACAAGTAAAAGGCGCGCGCGAAATTTCGCACCCCGGAAAATTTTCGCCCGAGTTCATTTTTTCATCCCAATCATCAGACCATGCATCAATAGGCACGAAAGCGTCGAAAATTTTGCATCTTTTGACGATGTTAAAAATTTCGTGTTTTTTGACCTTCTTAGCTGAAAACACGAGTAAAAGGCGCAAAATTTTTGACGCTTTCGTGTTTACCATCTTGGCGTTTTTTAAAGTCCCGCACATGAAATTTTGCATTTTTTAACAATCTTGGCTGAAAACACGAGTAAAATTTCGCACGCACATGAAATTTCGCACCCCCGGAAAATTTTCGCCCGAGTCCATTTTTACGTCCCAATCATCGGACCATGTATCAACAGAGACAAAAGTGTCAAAAATTTTGCATCTTTTGACAGCGTAAAAAATTTCACATTTTTTGACCATCTGAGTCTATTTCTTCGTCCTAATCATCTCACCATACATCAATAGGCATGAAAGCGTTGAAAATTTTGCATCTTTTGACAGCGTTAAAAATTACGCGTTTTTTGACCTTCTTGGTTGAAAACACGAGTAAAAGACGCGCACGCGAAATTTCGCACCCCCGAACAATTTTCGCCCGAGTCCATTTTTACGTCCCAATCATCTCACCATGTATCAACAGACACCAAAGTGTCAAAAATTTCGCATCTTTTGACAGCGTAAAAAATTTCACATTTTTTGACCTTCTTGGCTGAAAACACAAGTAAGAGGCGCGCGCGAAATTTCGCACCCCAGGAAAATTTTCGCCCGAGTCCATTTTTTCATCCCAATCATCAGACCATGCATCATTAGGCACGAAAGCGTAAAAAAATTTGCATCTTTTGACGACGTTAAAAATTTTGTCTTTTTTGACCTTCTTAGCTGAAAACACGAGTAAAAGGCGCGCACGCGAAATTTCGCACCCTCGGAAAATTTTCGCCCGAGTCCATATTTACGTCCCAATCATCTCACCATGTATCAACAGAGACGAAAGTGTCAAAGATTTCGCATCTTTTGACAGCGTAAAAAATTTCACGTTTTTTGACCTTCTTGGCTGAAAACACAAGTAAAAGGCGCGCGCGAAATTTCGCACCCCGGAAAATTTTCGCTCGAGTTCATTTTTTCATCCCAATCATCAGACCATGCATCAATAGGCACAAAAGCGTCGAAAATTTTGCATCTTTTGACGACGTTAAAAATTTCGTGTTTTTTGACCTTCTTAGCTGAAAACACGAGTAAAAGGCGCGCACGCGAAATTTCGCACCCCCGGAAAATTTTCGCCCGAGTCCATTTTTATGTTCCAATCATCTCACCATGCATCAATAGACACGAAAGTGTAAAAAATTTTGCATCTTTTGATAGCGTAAAAAATTTCACGTTTTTTGACCTTCTTGGCTGAAAACACGAGTAACAGGCGAGCGTGCGATATTTCGCAACCCTAGAAAATTTTTGCCCGAGTCCATTTTTTCGTCCCAATCATCTCGCCATGCATCAACAAGCATGAAAGCATCGAAAATTTTGCATCTTTTGACAGCGTAAAAAATTTTGCGTTTTTTAACCATCTTGGCTGAAAACACGAGTAAAAGGCACGCACATGAAATTTCGCACCCCGAAAAATTTTTGCCCGAGTCCATTTTTACGTCGCAATCATCCCACCATGTATCAACAGAGATGAAAGCGTCGAAAATTTTGCATCTTTTGACAGCGTTAAATATTTCACTTTTTTTTTACCTTCTTGGCTGAAAATACGAGTAAAAGGCGCGCACGCAAAATTTCGCACCCCCGGAAAATTTTTGCCCGAGTCCATTTTTACGTTCCAATCATCTCACCATGCATCAACAGACACGAAAGCGTATAAAATTTCGCATCTTTTGATAGCGTAAAAAATTTCACGTTTTTTGACCTTCTTGGCTGAAAACACGAGTAATAGGCGCGCGTGCGATATTTCGCACCCCTGGAAAATTTTTGCCCGAGTCCATTTTTTCTTCCCAATCTTCTCACCATGCATCAACAAGCATTAAAGCATCGAAAATTTTGCATCTTTTGACAGCGTAAAAAATTTTGCATTTTTTAACCATCTTGTCTGAAAACACGAGTGAAAGGCGCGCACGCGAAATTTCGCACCCCCGGAAAATTTTCGCCCGAGTCCATTTTTCCGCCCCAATCATCTCACCATGCATCAACAGACACGAAAGCGTCAAAAATTTTGCATCTTTTGATCTTCTTGGCTAAAAACACGAGTAACAGACGCGCATGCGAAATTTCGCACCCCTAGAAAATTTTTGCCCGAGTCCATTTTTTCGTCCCAATCTTCTCACCATGCATCAACAAGCATGAAAGCATCGAAAATTTTGCATCTTTTGACAGCGTAAAAAATTTTGCGTTTTTTAACCATGTTGGCTGAAAACACGAGTAAAAGGCGCGCACATGAAATTTCGCACCCCCAGAAAATTTTCGTCCGAGTCCATTTTTACGTCCCAATCATCTCACCATGTATCAACAAAGACGAAAGTGTCAAAAATTTCGCATCTTTTGAGAGCGTAACAAATTTCACGTTTTTGGACCTTCTTGGCTGAAAACACAAGTAAAAGGCGTTCGCGAAATTTCGCACCCCGGAAAATTTTCGCCCGAGTTCATTTTTTCATCCCAATCATCAGACCATGCGTCAATAGGCACGAAAGCGTCGAAAATTTTGCATCTTTTGACGACGTTAAAAATTTCGTGTTTTTTGACCTTCTAAGCTGAAAGCACGAGTAAAAGGCGTGTACGCGAAATTTCGCACCCCCGAAAAATTTTCGCCCGAGTCCATTTTTACGTCCCAATCATCTCACCATGCATCAACAGACACGAAAGCGTAAAAAATTTCGCATCTTTTGACAGCATAAAAAATTTCACGTTTTTTTACCTTCTTGACTGAAAACACGAGTAACAGGCGCGCGTGCGATATTTCGCACCCCTAGAAAATTTTTGCCCGAGTCTATTTTTTCGTCCCAACCATCTCACTATGCATCAACAGGCACGAAAGCATAAAAAATTTCGCATCTTTTGACAGCTTTCACGTTTTTTGACCTTCTTGGCTGAAAACATGAGTAACTGGCGCGCGCGCGAAATTTCGCACCCCTAGAAAATTTTTGTTCGAGTCCATTTTATCGTCCCAATCATCTCACCATGCATCAACAGGCACTAAAGCATCGAAAATTTTGCATCTTTTGACAGCGGAAATTTTTTTGCATTTTTTAACCATCTTGGCTGAAAACACGAGTAAAAGTCCCGCACATGAAATTTCGCACCCCCGGAAAATTTTCGCCCGAGTCCATTTTTACGTCCCAATCATCCCACCATGTATCAACAGAGATGAAAGTGTCAAAAATTTCGCATCTTTTGATAGCGTAAAAAATTTCACGTTTTTTGACCATCTTGGCTGAAAATACAAGTAAAAGGCGCGCGCGAAATTTCGCACCCCTAGAAAATTTTTGCCCGAGTCCATTTTTTCGTCCCAATCATCTCGCCATGCATCAACAAGCATGAAAGCAACGAAAATTTTGCATCTTTTGACAGCGTAAAAATTTTTGCATTTTTTAACCATCTTGGCTGAAAACACGAGTAAAAGGCACGCACATGAAATTTCGCACCCCCGGAAAATTTTCGCCCGAGTCCATTTGTACGTCCCAATCATCCGACCATGTATCAACAGAGATGAAAGTGTAAAAAATTTTGTATCTTTTGACAACGTAAAAAATTTCACGTTTTTTGACCATCTTGGCTGAAAATACAAGTAAAAGGCGCATGCGAAATTTCGCACGCCAAAAAATTTTCGTCCGAGTCTATTTCTTCGTCCTAATCATCTCACCATACATCAATAGGCATGAAAGCGTTGAAAATTTTGCATCTTTTGACAGCGTTAAAAATTGCACATTTTTTTACCTTCTTGGCTGAAAACACGAGTAAAAGACGCGCACGCGAAATTTCGCACCCCCAAAAAATTTTCGCCCGAGTCCATTTTTACGTCCCAATCATCTCACCATGTATCAACAGACACCAAAGTGTCAAAAATTTCGCATCTTTTGACAGCGTAAAAAATTTCACGTTTTTTGACCTTCTTGGCTGAAAACACAAGTAAGAGGCGCGCGCGAAATTTCGCACCCCAGGAAAAATTTCGCCCGAGTCCATTTTTTCATCC
This sequence comes from Pontederia crassipes, assembly GCA_030549335.1. NCBI lineage: Eukaryota > Viridiplantae > Streptophyta > Magnoliopsida > Commelinales > Pontederiaceae > Pontederia > Pontederia crassipes. The sequence continues at coordinate 7,422,389 of JAUKPH010000020.1, read as the reverse complement.
CAATCGTCAGACCATGCATCAATAGGCACGAAAGCGTCGAAAATTTTGCATCTTTTGACGACGTTAAAAATTTCGTCTTTTTTGACCTTCTTAGCTGAAAACACGAGTAAAAGGCGCGCACGCGAAATTTCGCACCCTCGGAAAATTTTCGCCCGAGTCCATTTCTATGTCCCAATCATCTCACCATGCATCAACAGACATGAAAGCGTCAAAAATTTCGCATCTTTTGACAGCGTAAAAAGTTTCACATTTTTTTATCTTCTTGGCTGAAAACACGAGTAACAGACGCGCATGCGAAATTTCGCACCCCTAGAAAATTTTTGCCCGAGTCCATTTTTTCGTCCCAATCTTCTCACCATGCATCAACAAGCATGAAAGCATCGAAAATTTTGCATCTTTTGACAGCGTAAAAAATTTTGCATCTTTTGACAGCGTAAAAAATTTTGCATTTTTTAACCATCTTGGCTGAAAACACGAGTAAAAGGCGCGCACATGAAATTTCGCACCCCCGAAAAATTTTTGCCCGAGTCCATTTTTACGTCCCAATCATCTCACCATGTATCAACAGAGACGAAAGTGTCAAAAATTTCGCATGTTTTGAGAGCGTAAAAAATTTCACGTTTTTGGACCTTCTTGGCTGAAAACACAAGTAAAAGGCCTGCGCGAAATTTCGCACCGCGGAAAATTTTCGCCCGAGTTCATTTTTTCATCCCAATCATCAAACCATGCGTCAATAGGCACGAAAGCGTCGAAAATTTTGCATCTTTTGACGACGTTAAAAATTTCGTGTTTTTTGACCTTCTTAGCTGAAAACACGAGTAAAGGGCGCGCACGCGAAATTTCGCACCCCCGAAAAATTTTCACCCGAGTCCATTTTTATGTCCCAATCATCTCACCATGCATCAACAGACACGAAAGCGTAAAAAATTTCGCATCTTTTGACAGCATAAAAAATTTCACGTTTTTTGACCTTCTTGACTGAAATCACGAGTAACAGGCGCGCGTGCGATATTTCGCACCCTTAGAAAATTTTTGCCCGAGTCCATTTTTTCGTCCCAATCATCTCACCATGCATCAACAGGCACGAAAGCATAAAAAATTTCGCATCTTTTGACAGCGTTCACATTTTTTGACCTCCTTGGCTGAAAACACGAGTAACTGGCGTGCGCGCGAAATTTCGCACCCCTAGAAAATTTTTGTCCGAGTCCATTTTTTCGTCCCAATCATCTCACCATGCATCAACAGGCATGAAAGCATCGAAAATTTTGCATCTTTTGACAGCAGAAATTTTTTTGCATTTTTTAACCATCTTGGCTGAAAACACGAGTAAAAGTCCCGCACATGAAATTTCGCACCCCCGGAAAATTTTCGCCCGAGTCCATTTTTACGTCCCAATCATCCCATCATGTATCAACAGAGATGAAAGTGTCAAAAATTTCGCATCTTTTGATAGCGTAAAAAATTTCACGTTTTTTGACCATCTTGGCTGAAAATACAAGTAAAAGGCGCGCGCGAAATTTCGCACCCCTAGAAAATTTTTGCCCGAGTCCATTTTTTCCTCCCAATCATCTCGCCATGCATCAACAAGCATGAAAGCAACGAAAATTTTGCATCTTTTGACAGCGTAAAAAATTTTGCATTTTTTAACCATCTTGGCTAAAAACACGAGTAAAAGGCACGCACATGAAATTTCGCACCCCCGGAAAATTTTTGCCCGAGTCCATTTTTACGTCCCAATCATCCGACCATGTATCAACAGAGACAAAAGTGTCAAAAATTTTGCATCTTTTGACAGCGTAAAAAATTTCACATTTTTTGACCATCTTGGCTGAAAATACAAGTAAAAGGCGCACGCGAAATTTCGCACGCCAAAAAATTTTCGTCCGAGTCTATTTCTTCGTCCTAATCATCTCACCATACATCAATAGGCATGAAAGCGTTGAAAATTTTGCATCTTTTGACAGCGTTAAAAATTACACGTTTTTTGACCTTCTTGGCTGAAAACACGAGTAAAAGACGCGCACGCGAAATTTCGCACCCCCGAAAAATTTTCGCCCGAGTCCATTTTTACGTCCCAATCATCTCACCATGTATCAACAGACACCAAAGTGTCAAAAATTTCGCATCTTTTGACAGCGTAAAAAATTTCACGTTTTTTGACCTTCTTGGCTGAAAACACAAGTAAGAGGCGCGCGCGAAATTTCGCACCCCAGGAAAATTTTCGCCCGAGTCCATTTTTTCATCCCAATCATCAGACCATGCATCAATAGGCACGAAAGCGTAAAAAATTTTGCATCTTTTGACGACGTTAAAAATTTCGTCTTTTTTGACCTTCTTAGCTGAAAACACGAGTAAAAGGCGCGCACGCGAAATTTCGCACCCTCGGAAAATTTTCGCCCGAGTCCATTTCTACAGCCCAATCATCTAACCATGCATCAACAGACACCAAAGCGTAAAAGATTTTGCATCTTTTGACAGCGTAAAAAGTTTCACATTTTTTTATCTTCTTGGCTGAAAACACGAGTAACAGACGCGCATGCGAAATTTCGCACCCCTAGAAAATTTTTGCCCGAGTCCATTTTTTCATCCCAATCTTCTCACCATGCATCAACAAGCATGAAAGCATCGAAAATTTTGCATCTTTTGACAGCGTAAAAAATTTTGCATTTTTTAACCATCTTGTCTGAAACACGAGTAAAAGGCGCGCACGCGAAATTTCGCACCCCCGAAAAATTTTCGCACGAGTCTATTTTTACGTCCCGATCATCTCACCATGTATCAACAGAGACGAAAGTGTCAAAAATTTCGCATCTTTTGAGAGCGTAAAAAATTTCACGTTTTTGGACCTTCTTGGCTGAAAACACAAGTAAAAGGCGTTCGCGAAATTTCGCACCCCGGAAAATTTTCGCCCGAGTTCATTTTTTCATCCCAATCATCAGACCATGCGTCAATAGGCACGAAAGCGTTGAAAATTTTGCATCTTTTGATGACGTTAAAAATTTCGTATTTTTTGACCTTCTTAGCTGAAAACACGAGTAAAAGGCGCGCACGCGAAATTTCGCACCCCCGAAAAATTTTCACCCGAGTCCATTTTTACGTCCCAATCATCTCACCATGCATCAACAGACACGAAAGCATAAAAAATTTCGCATCTTTTGACAGCATAAAAAATTTCACGTTTTTTGACTTCTTGACTGAAAACACGAGTAACAGGCGCGCGTGCGATATTTCGCACCCTTAGAAAATTTTTGCCCGAGTCCATTTTTTCGTCCCAATCATCTCACCATGCATCAACAGGCACGAAAGCATAAAAAATTTTGCATCTTTTGACAGCGTTCACGTTTTTTGACCTTCTTGGCTGAAAACACGAGTAACTGGCGCGCGCAGCGAAATTTCGCATCCCTAGAAAATTTTTGTCCGAGTCCATTTTTTCGTCCCAATCATCTCACCATGCATCAACAGGCATGAAAGCATCGAAAATTTTGCATCTTTTGACAGCGGAAAATTTTTTGCATTTTTTAACCATCTTGGCTGAAAACACGAGTAAAAGTCCCGCACATGAAATTTCGCACCCCCGGAAAATTTTCGCCCGAGTCCAATTTTACGTCCCAATCATCCCACCATGTATCAACAGAGATGAAAGTGTCAAAAATTTCGCATCTTTTGATAGCGTAAAAAATTTCACGTTTTTTGACCATCTTGGCTGAAAATACAAGTAAAAGGCGCGCGCGAAATTTCGCACCCCTAGAAAATTTTTGCCCGAGTCCATTTTTTCCTCCCAATCATCTCGCCATGCATCAACAAGCATGAAAGCAACGAAAATTTTGCATCTTTTGACAGCGTAAAAAATTTTGCATTTTTTAACCATCTTGGCTAAAAACACGAGTAAAAGGCACGCACATGAAATTTCGCACCCCCGGAAAATTTTTGCCCGAGTCCATTTTTACGTCCCAATCATCCGACCATGTATCAACAGAGACAAAAGTGTCAAAAATTTTGCATCTTTTGACAGCGTAAAAAATTTCACATTTTTTGACCATCTTGGCTGAAAATACAAGTAAAAGGCGCACGCGAAATTTCGCACGCCAAAAAATTTTCGTCCGAGTCTATTTCTTCGTCCTAATCATCTCACCATACATCAATAGGCATGAAAGCGTTGAAAATTTTGCATCTTTTGACAGCGTTAAAAATTACACGTTTTTTGACCTTCTTGGCTGAAAACACGAGTAAAAGACGCGCACGCGAAATTTCGCACCCCCGAAAAATTTTCGCCCGAGTCCATTTTTACGTCCCAATCATCTCACCATGTATCAACAGACACCAAAGTGTCAAAAATTTCGCATCTTTTGACAGCGTAAAAAATTTCACGTTTTTTGACCTTCTTGGCTGAAAACACAAGTAAGAGGCGCGCGCGAAATTTCGCACCCCAGGAAAATTTTCGCCCGAGTCCATTTTTTCATCCCAATCATCAGACCATGCATCAATAGGCACGAAAGCGTAAAAAATTTTGCATCTTTTGACGACGTTAAAAATTTCGTCTTTTTTGACCTTCTTAGCTGAAAACACGAGTAAAAGGCGCGCACGCGAAATTTCGCACCCTCGGAAAATTTTCGCCCGAGTCCATTTCTACAGCCCAATCATCTAACCATGCATCAACAGACACGAAAGCGTAAAAGATTTTGCATCTTTTGACAGCGTAAAAAGTTTCACATTTTTTTATCTTCTTGGCTGAAAACACGAGTAACAGACGCGCATGCGAAATTTCGCACCCCTAGAAAATTTTTGCCCGAGTCCATTTTTTCATCCCAATCTTCTCACCATGCATCAACAAGCATGAAAGCATCGAAAATTTTGCATCTTTTGACAGCGTAAAAAATTTTGCATTTTTTAACCATCTTGTCTGAAACACGAGTAAAAGGCGCGCACGCGAAATTTCGCACCCCCGAAAAATTTTCGCACGAGTCTATTTTTACGTCCCGATCATCTCACCATGTATCAACAGAGACGAAAGTGTCAAAAATTTCGCATCTTTTGAGAGCGTAAAAAATTTCACGTTTTTGGACCTTCTTGGCTGAAAACACAAGTAAAAGGCGTTCGCGAAATTTCGCACCCCGGAAAATTTTCGCCCGAGTTCATTTTTTCATCCCAATCATCAGACCATGCGTCAATAGGCACGAAAGCGTCGAAAATTTTGCATCTTTTGATGACGTTAAAAATTTCGTATTTTTTGACCTTCTTAGCTGAAAACACGAGTAAAAGGCGCGCACGCGAAATTTCGCACCCCCGAAAAATTTTCACCCGAGTCCATTTTTACGTCCCAATCATCTCACCATGCATCAACAGACACGAAAGCATAAAAAATTTCGCATCTTTTGACAGCATAAAAAATTTCACGTTTTTTGACTTCTTGACTGAAAACACGAGTAACAGGCGCGCGTGCGATATTTCGCACCCTTAGAAAATTTTTGCCCGAGTCCATTTTTTCGTCCCAATCATCTCACCATGCATCAACAGGCACGAAAGCATCAAAAATTTTGCATCTTTTGACAGCGTTCACGTTTTTTGACCTTCTTGGCTGAAAACACGAGTAACTGGCGCGCGCGCGAAATTTCGCACCCCTAGAAAATTTTTGTCCGAGTCCATTTTTTCGTCCCAATCATCTCACCATGCATCAACAGGCATGAAAGCATCGAAAATTTTGCATCTTTTGACAGCGGAAAATTTTTTGCATTTTTTAACCATCTTGGCTGAAAACACGAGTAAAAGTCCCGCACATGAAATTTCGCACCCCCGGAAAATTTTCGCCCGAGTCCAATTTTACGTCCCAATCATCCCACCATGTATCAACAGAGATGAAAGTGTCAAAAATTTCGCATCTTTTGATAGCGTAAAAAATTTCACGTTTTTTGACCATCTTGGCTGAAAATACAAGTAAAAGGCGCGCGCGAAATTTCGCACCCCTAGAAAATTTTTGCCCGAGTCCATTTTTTCGTCCCAATCATCTCGCCATGCATCAACATGCATGAAAGCAACGAAAATTTTGCATCTTTTGATAGCGTAAAAAATTTTGCATTTTTTAACCATCTTGGCTGAAAACACGAGTAAAAGGCACGCACATGAAATTTCGCACCCCCGGAAAATTTTCGCCCGAGTCCATTTTTACGTCCCAATCATCCGACCATGTATCAACAGAGACAAAAGTGTCAAAAATTTTGCATCTTTTGACAGCGTAAAAAATTTCACATTTTTTTACCATCTTGGCTGAAAATACAAGTAAAAGGCGCACGCGAAATTTCGCACGCCAAAAAATTTTCGTCCGAGTCTATTTCTTCATCCTAATCATCTCACCATACATCAATAGGCATGAAAGCGTTGAAAATTTTGCATCTTTTGACAACGTTAAAAATTACACGTTTTTTGGCTTCTTGGCTGAAAACACGAGTAAAAGACGCGCACGCGAAATTTCGCACCCCCGAAAAATTTTCGCCCGAGTCCATTTTTACGTCCCAATCATCTCACCATGTATCAACAGACACCAAAGTGTCAAAAATTTCGCATCTTTTGACAGCGTAAAAAATTTCACGTTTTTTGACCTTCTTGGTTGAAAACACAAGTAAGAGGCGCGCGCGAAATTTCGCACCCCAGGAAAATTTTCGCCCGAGTCCATTTTTTCATCCCAATCATCAGACCATGCATCAATAGGCACGAAAGCGTAAAAAATTTTGCATCTTTTGAAGACATTAGAAATTTCGTCTTTTTTGACCTTCTTAGCTGAAAACACGAGTAAAAGGCGCGCACGCGAAATTTCGCACCCCTAGAAATTTTTTGCCCGAGTCCATTTTTTCGTCCCAATCTTCTCACCATGCATCAACAGGCATGAAAGCATCGAAAATTTTGCATCTTTTGACAGCGGAAAATTTTTTGCATTTTTTAACCATCTTGGCTGAAAACACGAGTAAAAGTCCCGCACATGAAATTTCGCACCCCCGGAAAATTTTCGCCCGAGTCCAATTTTACGTCCCAATCATCCCACCATGTATCAACAGAGATGAAAGTGTCAAAAATTTTGCATCTTTTGACAGCGTAAAAAATTTCACATTTTTTTACCATCTTGGCTGAAAATACAAGTAAAAGGCGCACGCGTAATTTCGCACGCCAAAAAATTTTCGTCCGAGTCTATTTCTTCATCCTAATCATCTCACCATACATCAATAGGCATGAAAGCGTTGAAAATTTTGCATCTTTTGACAGCGTTAAAAATTACACGTTTTTTGACCTTCTTGGCTGAAAACACGAGTAAAAGACGCGCACGCGAAATTTCGCACCCCCGAAAAATTTTCGCCCGAGTCCATTTTTACGTCCCAATCATCTCACCATGTATCAACAGACACCAAAGTGTCAAAAATTTCGCATCTTTTGACAGCGTAAAAAATTTCACGTTTTTTGACCTTCTTGGTTGAAAACACAAGTAAGAGGCGCGCGCGAAATTTCGCACCCCAGGAAAATTTTCGCCCGAGTCCATTTTTTCATCCCAATCATCAGACCATGCATCAATAGGCACGAAAGCGTAAAAAATTTTGCATCTTTTGATGACGTTAGAAATTTCGTCTTTTTTGACCTTCTTAGCTGAAAACACGAGTAAAAGGCGCGCACGCGAAATTTCGCACCCCTAGAAATTTTTTGCCCGAGTCCATTTTTTCGTCCCAATCTTCTCACCATGCATCAACAAGCATGAAAGCATCGAAAAATTTGCATCTTTTGACAGCGTAAAAAATTTTGCATTTTTTAACCATCTTGTCTGAAAACACGAGTAAAAGGCGCGCACGCGAAATTTCGCACCCCCGGAAAATTTTCGCCCGAGTCCATTTTTACGTCCCGATCATCTCACCATGTATCAACAGAGACGAAAGTGTCAAAAATTTCGCATCTTTTGAGAGCGTAAAAAATTTCACGTTTTTGGACCTTCTTGGCTGAAAACACAAGTAAAAGGCGTTCGCGAAATTTCGCACCCCGGAAAATTTTCGCCCGAGTTCATTTTTTCATCCCAATCATCAGACCATGCGTCAATAGGCACGAAAACGTCGAAAATTTTGCATCTTTTGATGACGTTAAAAATTTCGTATTTTTTGACCTTCTTAGCTGAAAACACGAGTAAAAGGCGCGCACGCGAAATTTCGCACCCCCGAAAAATTTTCACCCGAGTCCATTTTTACGTCCCAATCATCTCACCATGCATCAACAGACACGAAAGCGTAAAAAATTTCGCATCTTTTGACAGCATAAAAATTTCACGTTTTTTGACTTCTTGACTGAAAACACGAGTAACAGGCGCGCGTGCGATATTTCGCACCCTTAGAAAATTTTTGCCCGAGTCCATTTTTTCGTCCCAATCATCTCACCATGCATCAACAGGCACGAAAGCATCAAAAATTTTGCATCTTTTGACAACGTTCACGTTTTTTGACCTTCTTGGCTGAAAACACGAGTAACTGGCGCGCGCACGAAATTTCGTACCCCTAGAAAATTTTTGTCCGAGTCCATTTTTTCGTCCTAATCATCTCACCATGCATCAACAGGCATGAAAGCATCGAAAATTTTGCATCTTTTGACAGCGGAAATTTTTTTGCATTTTTTAACCATCTTGGCTGAAAACACGAGTAAAAGTCCCGCACATGAAATTTCGCACCCCCGGAAAATTTTTGCCCGAGTCCATTTTTACGTCCCAATCATCCCACCATGTATCAACAGAGATGAAAGTGTCAAAAATTTCGCATCTTTTGATAGCATAAAAAATTTCACGTTTGTTGACCATCTTGGCTGAAAATACAAGTAAAAGGCTGCGCGCGAAATTTCGCACCCCTAGAAAATTTTTGCCCGAGTCCATTTTTTCGTCCCAATCATCTCGCCATGCATCAACAAGCATGAAAGCAACGAAAATTTTGCATCTTTTGACAGCGTAAAAAATTTTGCATTTTTTAACCATCTTGGCTGAAAACACGAGTAAAAGGCACGCACATGAAATTTCGCACCCCGGAAAATTTTCGCCCGAGTCCATTTTTACGTCCCAATCATCCGACCATGTATCAACAGAGACAAAAGTGTCAAAAATTTTGCATCTTTTGACAGCGTAAAAAATTTCACATTTTTTGACCATCTTGGCTGAAAATACAAGTAAAAGGCGCACGCGAAATTTCGCACGCCAAAACATTTTCGTCCGAGTCTATTTCTTCGTCCTAATCATCTCACCATACATCAATAGGCATGAAAGCGTTGAAAATTTTGCATCTTTTGACAGCGTTAAAAATTACACATTTTTTGACCTTCTTGGCTGAAAACACGAGTAAAAGACGCGCACGCGAAATTTCGCACCCCCGAAAAATTTTCGCCCGAGTTCATTTTTACGTCCCAATCATCTCACCATGTATCAACAGACACCAAAGTGTCAAAAATTTCGCATCTTTTGACAGCGTAAGAAATTTCACGTTTTTTGACCTTCTTGGCTGAAAACACAAGTAAGAGGCGCGCGCGAAATTTCGCACCCCAGGAAAATTTTCGCCCGAGTCCATTTTTTCATCCCAATCATCAGACCATGCATCAATAGGCACGAAAGCGTAAAAAATTTGGCAACTTTTGACGACGTTAAAAATTTCGTCTTTTTTGACCTTCTTAGCTGAAAATACGAGTAAAAGGCGCGCACGCGAAATTTCGCACCCTCGGAAAATTTTCGCCCGAGTCCATTTCTACGTCCCAATCATCTAACCATGCATCAACAGACACGAAAGCGTAAAAAATTTTGCATCTTTTGACAGCGTAAAAAGTTTCACATTTTTTGATCTTCTTGGCTGAAAACACGAGTAACAGACGCGCATGCGAAATTTCGCACCCCTAGAAAATTTTTGCCCGAGTCCATTTTTTCATCCCAATCTTCTCACCATGCATCAACAAGCATGAAAGCATCGAAAATTTTGCATCTTTTGACAGCGTAAAAATTTTTGCGTTTTTTAACCATCTTGGCTGAAAACACGAGTAAAAGGCGCGCACATGAAATTTCGCACCCCCGGAAAATTTTCGTCCGAGTCCATTTTTACGTCCCAATCATCTCACCATGTATCAACAAAGACGAAAGTGTCAAAAATTTCGCATCTTTTGACAGCGTAAAAAATTTTACGTTTTTTGACCTTCTTGGCTGAAAAGACAAGTAAAAGGCGCTTGCGAAATTTTGCACCCCGGAAAATTTTCGCCCGAGTCTATTTTTTCGTCCTAATCATCTCACCATGCATCAATTGGCACGAAAGCGTCGAAAATTTTGCATCTTTTGACAGCGTTAAATATTTCACATTTTTTTAACCTTCTTGGCTGAAAACACGAGTAAAAGGTGCGCACGCGAAATTTCGCACCCCCGGAAAATTTTTGCCCGAGTCCATTTTTACGTTCCAATCATCTCACCATGCATCAACAGACACGAAAGCGTAAAAAATTTCGCATCTTTTGACAACGTAAAAAATTTCACATTTTTTGACCTTCTTGGCTGAAAACACGAGTAACATGCGCGCGTGCGAAATTTCGCACCCGTAGAAAATTTTTGCCCGAGTCCATTTTTTCGTCCCAATCATCTCACCATGCATCAACAGGCATGAAGGCATAAAAAATTTTGCATCTTTTGACAGCGTAAAAAATTTTGCATTTTTTAACCATCTTGGCTGAAAACACGAGTAAAAGGCGCGCACAAGAAATTTTGCACCCCCGAAAAATTTTTGCTCGAGTCCATTTTTACGTCACGATCATCTCACCATGTATCAACAAACACGAAAGTGTAAAAAATTTCGCATCTTTTGACAACGTTAAAAATTTCACATTTTTTTGACCTTCTTGGCTGAAAACACAAGTCAAACGCGCGCGCGAAATTTTGCACCCCCGGAAAATTTTCGCCCGAGTCCATTTTTTCATCCCAATCATCTGACCATGCATCAACATGCACAAAAGCGTCGAAAATTTTGCATCTTTTGATGACGTTAATAATTTTGTTTTTTTTTGACCTTCTTAGCTGAAAATACGAGTAAAAGGCGCGCACGCGAAATTTTGCACCCCCGAAAAATTTTTGCCCGAGTCCATTTTTACGTCCCAATCATCTCACCATGCATCAACAGACACGAAAGCGTAAAAATTTTGCATCTTTTGACAACGTAAAAAATTTCACGTTTTTTTACCTTCTTGGTCGAAAACACGAGTAACAGGTGCGCGTGCGAAATTTCGCACCCCTAGAAAATTTTTGCCCAAGTCCATTTTTTCGTCCCAATCATCTCACCATGCATCTACAGACATGAAAGCATAAAAAATTTTGCATCTTTTGACAACTTAAAAAATTTTGCGTTTTTTAACCATCTTGGCTGAAAACACGAGTAAAAGACGCGCACAAGAAATTTTGCACCCCCGAAAAATTTTCGCCCGAGTCCATTTTTACGTCCCAATCATTTAACCATGTATCAACAAACACGAAAGTGTCAAAAATTTTGTATTTTTGACAGCGTTAAAAATTTCACATTTTTTTACCTTCTTGGCTGAAAACACAAGTAAAAGGGGCGCGCGAAATTTCGCACCGCAGAAAATTTTCGCCCGAGTCTATTTTTTCGTCCTAATCATCTCATCATGCATCAATAGGCACGAAAGCGTCGAAAATTTGCATCTTTTGACAGCGTTAAAAACTTCGCATTTTTTGACCTTCTTGCCTGAAAACACGAGTAAAACGCGCATGCAAAATTTCGCACCCCCGGAAAATTTTCGCCCGAGTCCATTTTTTCGTCCCAATCATCTCACCATGCATCAACAGGCACGAAAGCGTTGATAATTTCGCAATTTTGACAGCGTAAAAAATTTCGTATTTTTTTACCTTCTTGGCTGAAAACATGAGTAAAAGGCGCGCGCGCGAAATTTCGCACCCCCGGAAAATTTTTGCCTGAGTCCATTTTTTCGTCCCAATCATCTCACCATGCATCAACAGGCATGAAAGCGTTAAAAAATTTCACATCTTTTGACAGCGTTAAAAATTTCACATTTTTTGACCTTCTTGGCTGAAAACACAAGTCAAAGGCGCGCGCGAAATTTTGCACCCTCGGAAAATTTTCGCCCGAGTCCATTTTTTCATCCCAATCATCTGACCATGCATCAACATGCACAAAAGGGTCGAAAATTTTGCATCTTTTGATGACGTTAAAAATTTCATTTTTTTACCTTCTTAGCTGAAAACACGAGTAAAAGGCGCGCACGCAAAATTTGCACCCCCGGAAAATTTTCGCCCGAGTCCATTTTTACGTCCCAATCATCTCACCATGCATCAACAGACACGAAAGCGTAAAAAATTTCGCATCTTTTGACAGCGTAAAAAATTTCACATTTTTTGACCTTCTTGATCGAAAACACGAGTAACAGGCGCGCGTGCGAAATTTCGCACCCCTAGAAAATTTTTGCCCAAGTCCATTTTTTCGTCCCAATCATCTCACCATGCATCAACAGGCATGAAAGCATAAAAAATTTTGCATCTTTAGACAGCGTAAAATTTTTTGCATTTTTTAACCATCTTGGCTGAAAACACGAGTAAAAGGCGCGCACAAGAAATTTTTGCACCCCCGAAAAATTTTCGCCCGAGTCCATTTTTACGTCCCAATCATCTCACCATGTATCAACAAACACAAAAGTGTCAAAAATTTCGCATCTTTTGACAGAATTTTGCACCATCTTTTGTAAAAATTTTGCACCCCCGAAATTTCACGTTTTTTGACCTTCTTGGCTGAAAACAAAAGTAAAAGGCGCGCGCGAAATTTCGCACCCTAGAAAATTTTCGCCCGAGTCTATTTTTTCGTCCTAATCATCTCACCATGCATCAATAGGCACGAAAGTGTCGAAAATTTTGCATCTTTTGACAGCGTTAAAAACTTCACATTTTTTGACCTTCTTGGCTGAAAACACGAGTAAAAGGCACGCATGCGAAATTTTGCACCCCCGAAAAATTTTCGCCCGAGTCCATTTTTTCATCCCAATCATCTCACCATGCATCAACAGGCACGAAAGCGTTGAAAATTTTGCAATTTTGACAGTGTAAAAAATTTCGTATTTTTTTACCTTCTTGGCTGAAAACACGAGTAAAAGGCGCGCGCGCGAAATTTCGCACCCCCCGGAAAATTTTCGCCCGAGTCCATTTTTTCGTCCCAATCATCTCACCATGTATCAACAGGCATGAAAGCGTTAAAAAAATTGCATCTTTTGATAGCATAAAAAATTTCACATTTTTTGACCTTCTGGGCTGAAAACACGAGTAAACGGCGCGTGCGCGAAATTTCGCACCACTAGAAAATTTTCGCCCGAGTCCATTTTTTCGTCCCAATCATCTCACCATGCATCAATAGGCATGAAAGCATCGAAAATTTTCCATCTTTTGACAGCATAAATTTTTTTGCGTTTTTTTGACCATCTTGGCTGAAAACACGAGTAAAAGGCGCGCACACGAAATTTCGCACCGCCGAAAAATTTTCGCCCGAGTCCATTTTTACGTCCCAATCATCTCACCATGTATCAACAGATACGAAAGTGTCAAAAATTTTGCATCTTTTGACAGCGTAAAAAATTTCACGTTTTTTTGACCTTCTTGGCTGAAAACACAAAGTAAAAGGCGCGCGCAAAATTTTGCACCCCCGGAAAATTTTCATCCGAGTCCATGTTTTCATCCTAATCATCTCACCATGCATCAACAGGCACGAAAGCGTCAAAAATTTTGCATCTTTTGACAACGTTAAAAATTTTCCGTTTTTTGTCCTTCTTGGCTGAAAACACGAGTAAAAGGCGCGAACGCGAAATTTCGCACCCCCGGAAAATTTTCGCCCGAGTCCATTTTTACGTCCCAATCATCTCACCATGCATCAACAAGCACGAAAGCGTTGAAAATTTTGCAATTTTGACAGCGTAAAAAATTTCGCATTTTTTGACCTTCTTGGCTGAAAACACGAATAAAAGGCGCGCGCGCGCGAAATTTCGCACCCCCTGAAATTTTTCGCCCGAGTCCATTTTTTCGTCTCAATCATCTCACGATGCATCAACAGGCACGAAAGCGTTAAAAAATTTGCATCTTTTGACAGCGTAGAAAATTTCACGTTTTTTGACCTTCTTGGCTAAAAACACGCGTAAAAGGCGTGTGCGCGAAATTTCGCACCCCTAGAAAAATTTCGCCCGAGTCCATTTTTTCGTCCCAATCATCACACCATGAATCAACAGGCACGAAAGCGTAAAAAATTTTGCATCTGTTGACGGCGTAAAAATTTTCTCATTTTTTGACCTTCTTGGCTAATAACACGAGTAAAAGGTGCGCACGCGAAATATCGCACCTCCGAAAAATTTTTGCCCGAGTTCATTTTTACGTCCCAATCATTTCACCATGCATCAACAGACATGAAAGTGTCGAAAATTTCGCATCTTTTGACAGCGTAAAAAATTTCGTGTTTTTTGACCTTCTTGGCTGAAAGTACAAGTAAAAGGCGTGCGCGAAATTTCGCACCCCCGAAAAATTTTTGCCCAAGTCCATTTTTTCGTCCCAATTATTTCACCATGCATCAACGGCCACGAAAGCATTGATAATTTTGCATCTTTTGATAGCATAAAAAATTTCACATTTTTTGACCTTCTTGGCTAAAAACACGAGTAACAGGCGCGCGCGCGAAATTTCGCACCCCTAGAAAATTTTTGCCCGAGTTCATTTTTTCGTTCCAATCATCTCACCATGCAGTAACAGACACGAAAGCATCGAAAATTTTGCATCTTTTGACAGCGTTAAAAATTTCGCATTTTTTGACCTTCTTAGTTGAAAACACGAGTAAAAGGCGTGCACGCGAAATTTCGCACACCCAGAAAGTTTTCGCCCGAGTCCATTTTTACGTCGCAATCATCTCACCATGCACCAACAGACATGAAAGCGTCGAAAATTTTGCATCTTTTGACAGCGTAAAAAATTTCACATTTTTTGACCTTCTTGGCTGAAAACATGAGTAAAAGGCGCGCGCACGAAATTTCGCACCCCTAAAAAATTTTTGCCCGAGTCTATTTTTTCATTCCAATCATCTCACCATGCATCAACAGGCACGAAAGTGTCAAAAAATTCGCATCTTATGACAGCGTAAAAAATTTCACATTTTTTGACCTTCTTGGCTGAAAATACGAGTAAAAGGCATGCATGCGAAATTTTGCACCCCCGAAAAATTTTTGCCCGAGTCCATTTTTACGTCCCAATCATCTCACCATGCATCAACAGACACGAAAGCGTAAAAAATTTTGCATCTTTTGATAGCGTAAAAAAATTCACCTTCTTGGCTGAAAATACGAGTAACAGGCGCGCTCACGAAATTTCGCACCCCTAGAAAATTTTTGCCCGAGTCCATTTTTTCGTCCCAATCATCTCACCTTGCATCAACAGGCATGAAAGCGTCGAAAATTTTGCATCTTTTGACAGCGTTAAAAATTTCACATTTTTTGACCTTCTTGGCTGAAAACACGAGTAAAAGGCGCGCACGCAAAATTTTGCACTCCCGGAAAATTTTCGCCTGAGTCCATTTTTACGTCCCAATCATCTCACCATGCATCGACAGACACGAAAGCGTCAAAAATTTCGCATCTTTTGACAGCGTAAAACATTTCACATTTTTTGACCTTCTTGGCTGAAAACACGAGTAAAATGCGCACGCGCGAAATTTCACACCCCTAGAAAATTTTTGCCCGAGTCCATTTTTTCGTCCCAATCATCACACCATGCATCGATAGGCATGAAAGCGTCGAAAATTTTGCATCTTTTGACAGCGTTAAAAATTTCGCATTTTTTGACCTTCTTGGCTGCAAACACGAGTAAAAGGCGCGCATGCGAAATTTCGCACCCCCGGAAAATTTTCGCCCGAGTCCATTTTTACGTCCCGATCATCTCACCTTGCATCAATTGTCACGACCCTGATTTAACCAGCGAGTTAAACTAGAATTCGCAACTCATTACGGACGATCAAAAATATTATGAAGGAATGCGGAAACATGATGGAATTTATTTTTTTTACATAAAAATTAAAGTGTAATATTAAACAAATTACAGATCATTTCAGAGCAAATCAACTTCCTTAAGTTTTACAACATATAAAATATTACATATCCATTAAACATAACCAAACCTCTCGACATCCTAATAGAAGGATACGAGGGACTCAAATCTTTCCATCTTACCACGAACCCTTCAAATACTATCACCTCGCATGATTCTCAAGAATTATCTGAAAAATGTAAGAAACAACAGAGTGAGCTAAAATAGCTCAGTAAGTTGATAACTCATAGCCTATGTGTTACTAACTAATCAATTCGGAGTGACATAGAAAAGCGTACAATAATCATAATAGCAAAATAGGTATTTTCATATATTTGATAATTACATATGTAACATACTAATCAGAAATATCACACTCAACTTGCAATCAATATCATATGAATCATATCAAACATATGTATGCAATGCAACACTCTCATATGTATGTACGGATCATCAGCTGGCTAGTGGTTGGTAGGTGGATTCTAGAGGTGGCTCCCATCGTGATCGATGATGTAGCACTTAGCTCCATTCTACCTCATCCCTTTCGGGGAACATATCATATAGCGATAGATGGATTCTAGAGGTGGCTCCCATCGTGATCAGCGATGTAGCATTTAGCTCCATTCTATCTCATCCCTTTCGGGGAACATATAGCGATAGGTGGATTCTAGAGGTGGCCCCTACGGATTCTAGAGGTGGCTCCCATCGCGACTCCTCATGATGTAGCACTTAGCTCCGCATGACACTTAGCTCCAATCTATCTCATCCCATTGTTGGGGAACATAATGATGGATTGGATTCTAGAGGTGGCTCCCATTGTGATCAGCGATGTAGCACTTAGCTCCAACCATCATACAATGCAATGCAGGCAGATGCAGATGCATGATTCATCATATAATAATTGTATCTCAATATCATAAGATGAATCATATCAAATACCATTTCAAACCGAACAAGATTGCACTTCTCATAATCCATTCATATCATATCACATATGCTTTTCAAATGTGCAATCATACAATCATTCAGATATACTCTTCATAATTGCATTTCTCGAAATCAATTAATAACATATCCAAAACATATTCAAAACATATAATAGTCAATGTCACACCGAATTTAAAAGAGGTGAATACGTAGAGTAGGAGAAATTGACTTACCATATATAGATGATAACAAAAGACTTTCCTCGTTCTTTTTCTTACATTAATCTTCTTTCCTATAATAATAATATATGTTCATATTATTATTATAAAGTTAACACCAACCTTGCATACGTAGAACATGACAAATATATATGATTCATGTGTTCAATCTTCTTACTTTACTCATCAAAAGTGTATTATGATATCTCACGCACTTGGTAAATGAAAATTCATATCTTTTAAATTAAACGATTTATTCTTGTGATTCCAATTTTCCTTATCTATGAACTATATTATTACTAAGTATTCGACGTTTTAGATTTTATCTCACAAGGATAGCTTAAAAAAAAATCAACATTCAACACACATTTCATGCTCATTCTATCTTCTGGCAGACTATCTAACATGGATTATAAAATTTATAACTTTTGATTCATAGGTAAAAATAATTGCAATCTAATTTTATTTGACATCAAACCTTCTAAAGTACAACATACATAAATTTCGATTTTTATTCATTGTAATAATTTTACTTAAATTTTCATGGTCAAAGACATCTCATTATTACTTATAAAAAATTATACCACTCATTATATTCATAACTTTCTCTACCCAAATTATTTTGAATTGACTCAAATCATATTAGAACCCTTGTTTGCGCAAGGTCCTTAGTCTTAAAATTCATATTTTATTTCTAAATATATAATTTCTAGCACAACTTCTAATCCAATCTACTGATTCGGTAGGATAGCAAGACATAGCACACAAAATGTCTAATAACTCTTTCCTAAAACTAAACTTCTAAATAATCATTTTTTATAGGTTCCATAGTCTTTATAATCATTATAATATATTTTAACAATAAATTAAACATTCAGCTACTAAACTTGGAATCAGAGAATTGTTTCTTCTAGTTTTGATTTTTCATATATCCAAGTGGGGTGACAAATTTCTTATTAATCCAATCAATAGAAAATGCATGACTTTACATTTAAAATTGGGAAAATAATGCTTCAAATCTAAATCATACATACCTTATAAAATTTCCATTTTTTCTTTCCTTTTGCTTTGGTGCCGTGTTGTCTTCCTTCCCTTATATGGTTCGGCCAACTTTAGAGAACAAGACTCTTTCATTTTTAACCTTCTCTCCCATTTTTTTTTCTATTTCTGGCCGACCACACGCAAGGAAGTAATTTTTTTTTCCTTAGGTCATGCAAGATAAGTCGGTAATCAAGTTTCCATTTATTTTATTTTTGCATGATTTTACGGTGATGTGGCAGCTCACCTTTGAAACTAAATTACTTGTGTTGTGAGCTATCATTCCACCGAAACTTGTTCTTTTTCTTCTTTTAAGGTAAGTCAGTAAAATGGTCTCTGTTGTCATTCCAATCCTAGTTAATTATTTTAGGTGATTAAATCTACCATGTGATGATAAAAAAATTGGTAGATACAAGCCACTTAATTAATTAGCATAATTATTAATTAGGAGAAGATTTACTAAACTATCATAGGAAGGTTAATTCAAATTTATTGAATAATGATATTAATCTCAGCAGATTTTTATCTTGCTACATGAATGGATGGATGATAATAAGTCAATTAAAACTCGCATAACTTTAAATCATTTGTATATGCCTTTAGCACGAGAAGATGAGGATAATATATATGTATATATATATATATTATATATCACATGCTAACTAATTAATTATTTTAATAAACAATTATGCATGTTAATGCTAGCTTTATAGTAATCCAATAATATTAAATTCAACTTGATGATATAATATTTTATGGAATTTGTCACTAGAGCTCATTAATAATTTACTTTTAAAAAATCACAAAATATTTAACTTGGGAGATTACATCAACAGACACGAAAGCGTTGAAAATTTCGCATCTTTTCACAGCGTAAAAAATTTCACGTTTTTTGACCTTCTTGGCTAAAACACGAGCAACAGGCGCGCGCGCGAAATTTCGCACCCCTAGAAAATTTTTGCCCGAGTCCATTTTTTCGTCCCAATCATCTCACCATGCATCAATAGGCATGAAAGCGTCGAAAATTTCGCATCTTTTGACAGCGTAAAAAATTTTACATTTTTTGACCTTGGCTGAAAACACGAGTAAAAGGCGCGCACACGAAATTTCGCACCCCCGGAAAATTTTCGTCCGACTCCATTTTGACGTCCCAATCATCTCACCATGTATCAACAGACACGAAAGTGTCAAAAATTTTGCATCTTTTGACAGCGTAAAAAATTTCACATTTTTTGACTTTCTTGGCTGAAAACACAAGTAAAAGGCACGCACGAAATTTCGCACCTCCGGAAAATTTTTGCCCGAGTCCATTTTTTCGTCCCAATCATCTCACCATGCATCAATAGGCATGAAAGCGTCGAAAATTTCGCATCTTTTGACAGCGTAAAAAATTTTACATTTTTTGACCTTCTTGGCTGAAAACACGAGTAAAAGGCGCGCACACGAAATTTCGCACCCCCGGAAAATTTTCGTCCGAGTCCATTTTGACGTCCCAATCATCTCACCATGTATCAACAGACACGAAAGTGTCAAAAATTTCGCATCTTTTGACAGCGTAAAAAATTTAACGTTTTTTGACTTTCTTGGCAGAAAACACAAGTAAAAGGCACGCACGAAATTTCGCACCTCCGGAAAATTTTTGCCCGCGTCCATTTTTTGGTCCCAATCATCTCACCATGCATCAACAGGCACAAAAGCGTCGAGAATATTGCATCTTTTGACAGCGTTAAAAATTTCGCATTTTTTGACCTTCTTGGCTCAAAACACGAGTAAAAGGCGCGCACGCGAAATTTTGCACCCCCGAAAAATTTTCGCCCGAGTCCATTTTTACGTCCCAATCATCTCACCATGCATCAACAAACACGAAAGCGTCGAAAATTTCACATCTTTTGACAGCGTAAAAAATTTCACGTTTTTTGACCTTCTTGGCTGAAAACACGAGTACCAGGCGTGCGCGCGAAATTTCGCACCCCTAGAAAATTTTTGCCCGAGTCCATTTTTTCGTCCCAATCATCTCACCATGCATCAACATGCACGAAAGCATTGAAAATGTTGCATCTTTTGATAGCGTAAAAATTTTTGCATTTTTTGACCTTCTTGGCTGAAAACACGAGTAAAAGGCGCGCACACGAAATTTTGCACCCCCAGAAAATTTTCGCCTGAGTCCATTTTTATGTGCCAATCATCTCACCATGCATCAACAGACATGAAAGTGTCAAAAATTTCGCATCTTTTGACAGCGTAAAAAATTTCGCGTTTTTTGACCTTCTTGGCTGAAAACACAAGTAAAAGGCGCGCGCGAAATTTCGCACCCCGAAAAATTTTCGCCCGAGTCTATTTTTTCGTCCTAATCATCTCACCATGCATCAATAGGCACGAAAGCGTCGAAAATTTTGCATCTTTTGACAGCGTTAAATATTTCACGTTTTTTTGACCTTCTTGGCAGAAAACACGAGTAAAAGGCGCGCGCGCGAAATTTCGCACCACCGAAAAATTTTCGCCCGAGTCCATTTATACGTTCCAATCATCTCGACATGCATCAACAGGCACGAAAGCGTAAAAAATTTCGCATCTTTTGACAACGTAGAAAATTTCGCATTTTTTTACCTTCTTGGCTGAAAACACGAGTAAAAGGCGCGCGCGCAAAATTTTGCACCCCTAGAAAATTTTTGCCCGAGTCCATTTTTTCGTCTCAATCATCTCACGATGCATCAATAGGCACGAAAGCGTAAAAAATTTTACATCTTTTGATGGCGTAAAAGATTTCACATTTTTTGACCTTCTTGGCTGAAAACACGAGTAAAAGGCGCGCACGGGAAATTTCGCACCCCCAGAAAATTTTCGCCCGAGTCCATTTTTACGTCCGAATCATCTCACCATGCATCAACAGACATCAAAGTGTCGAAAATTTCGCATCTTTTCACAGCGTAAAAAATTTCACATTTTGTGACCTTCTTGACTGAAAGCACAAGTAAAAGGCGCTCGCGAAATTTCGCACACCCAGAAAATTTTCGCCCGAGTCCATTTTTTCGTCCCAATCATCTCGCCATGCATCAACAGGCACGAAAGCGTCGAAAATTTCGCATCTTTTGACAACGTAAAAAATTTTGCATTTTTTTACCTTCTTGGCTGAAAACATGAGTAAAAGGCGCGCACGCGAAATTTCGCACCCCCGGAAAATTTTCGCCCGAGTCCATTTTTACGTCCCAATCTTCTCACCATGCATCAACAAACATGAAAGCGTTGAAAATTTCACATCTTTTGACAGCGTAAAAAATTTCGCATTTTTTGACCTTCTTGGCTGAAAACACAAGTAAAAGGCGCTCGCGAAATTTTGCACCCCCGGAAAATTTTCGCACGAGTCCATTTTTTCATCCCAATCATCTCACCATACATCAACAGACACGAAAGCGTCGAAAAATTTGCATCTTTTGACAACGTTAAAAATTTCGCATTTTTGGACCTTCTTGTCTCAAAACACGAGTAAAAGCCGCGCGCGCGAAATTTCGCACCCCCGGAAAATTTTCGCCGGAGTCCATTTTTTTCGTCCCAATCATCACACCATGCATCAACATGCAAGAAAGCGTCGAAAATTTTACATATTTTGACAGCGTAAAAAATTTCGCGTTTTTGACCTTCTTGGCTAAAAACAGGAGTAAAAGACGCGAAAAGGCGCAAGCGTGAAATTTCGCACCCCCGGAAAATTTTCGTCCGAGTCCATTTTTTCGTCCCAATCATCTCACCTTGCATCAATATGCATGAAAGCGTAAAAAATTTTGCATCTTTTGACAGCCTCGAAAATTTCGCATCTTTTAACTTTCTTGGCTGAAAACATGAGTAAAAGGCGCGAAAAGGCGCGGGGGCAAAATTTTGCACCCCTGGAAAACATTCGCCGGAGTCCATTTTTTCGTCCCAATCATCTCACCATGCATTAACAGAGACGAAAGCGTCGAAAATTTCACATCTTTTGACAGCGTAAAAAATTTCGCATTTTTTGACCTTCATGGCTAAAAACAGGAGTAAAAGGCGCGCGCGAAAAATTTCGCACCCCTAGAAAATTTTCGACGGAGTCCATTTTTTCGTCCCAATCTTCTCACCATGCATCAGGCACGAAAGCGTCGAAAATTTCGCATCTTTTGCCTTTTTTGACCTTCTTGACTGAAAACACGAGTAAAAGGCACTCTCGAAATTTCGCACCCCCAAAAAATTTTTGCCCGAGTACGTTTTTTCGTCCCCATGCATCAACATGCATGAAAGCATTGAAAATTTTGCATCTTTTGATAGCGTCAAAAATTTCGCATCTTTTGACGTTCTTGGCTGAAAACACGAGTAAAAGACGTGAAAAGGCGCAAGCGCGAAATTTCGCTCCCCCGGAAAATTTTCGTCCGAGTCCATTTTTTCCTCCCAATCATCTCACCATGCATCAATATGCACGAAAGCGTCGAAAATTTTGCATCTTTTGACAGCGTCAAAAATTTTGCATCTTTTGACTTTCTTGGCTGAAAACACGAGTAAAAGGCGCGAAATGGCGCGCGGGCGAAATTTTGCACCATCGGAAAACTTTCGCCGGAGTCCATTTTTTCATCCCAATCATCTCATAATGCATCAACATGCACGAAAGCGTCAAAAAATTTCGCATTTTTTGACCTTCTTGGCAGAAAACACGAGTAAAAGGCGCGCGCGGCGAAATTTCGCACACCCAGAAAATTTTCGCCCGACTCTATTTTTTCGTCCCAATCATCTCACCATGCATCAACAGGAACGAAAGCGTCGAAAATTTTGCATCTTTTGACAGCGTAAAAAAACTTCACGTTTTTTGTCCTTCTTGGCTGAAAACTCGAGTAAAAGGCGCGCGCGTGAAATTTCGCACCCTTAAAAAATTTTCGCTCGAGTCCATTTTTTCGTCCCAATCGTCTCACCATGAATCAACAAGCACGAAAGCGTCGAAAATTTTGCATCTTTTGACAGCGTAAAAAATTTCGCGTTTTTTGACCTTCTTGGCTGAAAACACGAGTAAAAGGCGCGCACGCGAAAGTTCGCACCCCCTGAAAACTTTCGCCCGAGTCCATTTTTTCATCCCCATGCATCAACATGCACGAAAGCATTGAAAATTTCGCATCTTTTGATAGCGTCAAAAATTTTGCATCTTTTGACCTTTTTGCCTGAAAACACGAATAAAAGGCGCGAAAAGTCCCGGGCGCAAAATTTCACACCCCCGAAAAATCTCACAATGCATCAACAGACACGAAAGCGTAAAAAATTTCGCATCTTTTGACACCCTAAAAAATTTTGCATTTTTTGACCTTCTTGGCTGAAAATACGAGTATAAGGCGCACGCGCGAAATTTCGCACCCCTAGAAAATTTTCGCCCGAGTCCATTTTTTCGTCCCAATCATATCACCATGCATCAATAGGCATGAAAGCGTAGAAAATTTTGCATCTTTTGACAGCGTAAAAAATTTTGCATTTTTTGACCTTCTTGGCTGAAATCACAAGTAAAAGGCACGCGCCAAATTTCGCACCCCGGAAAATTTTCGCCCGAGTCTATTTTTTCGTCCTTATCATCTCACCATGCATCAATAGGTACGAAAGCGTCGAAAATTTTGCATCTTTTGACAGCGTTAAATATTTCACGTTTTTTTGACCTTCTTGGCTGAAAACATGAGTAAAAGGCGCGCGCGCAAAATTTCGCACCATCGGAAAATTTTCGCCCGAATCCGTTTTTTCGTCCCCATGCATCAACATGCGCAAAAACATTGAAAATTTTGCATCTTTTGACAGCGTCAAAAATTTCGCGTCTTTTGACCTTCTTGGCTGAAAACACGAGTAAAAGACGCGATAAGGCGCAAGCGCGAAATTTCGCACCCCCGGAAAATTTTCGTCCGAGTCGATTTTTTCATCCCAATCATCTCATCATGCATCAAAAAAATATGCACAAAGCTGTCCAAAATTTTGCATCTTTTGACAGCGTCGAAAATTTCGCATCTTTTGACTTTCTTGGCTGAAAACACGAGTAAAAGGCGCGAAAAGGCGCGTGGGCGAAATTTTGCACCCCCAGAAAACTTTCGCCAGAGTCCATTTTTTTGTCCCAATCATTTCACCATGCATCAACAGACACGAAAGCATAAAAAATTTTGCATCTTTTGACAGCGTAAAAAATTTCGCATTTTTTGACCTTCTTGGCTGAAAACACGAGTAAAAGGCGCCCGGGCGAAATTTCGCACCCCCAGAAAATTTTTGCCCGAGTCCATTTTTTCGTCCCAATCATCTCACCATGGATCAATAGGCACGAAAGCGTCGAAAATTTCGCATCCTTTGACAGCGTAGAAAATTTTGCATTTTTTGACCTTCTTGGCTGAAAACACGAGTAAAAGGGGCGCGCGCGAAATTTAGCACACCTTGAAAATTTTCGCACGAGTCCATTTTTTCATCCCAATCATATCACCAAGGATCAACAGACATGAAAGCGTCAAAAATTTCGCATCTTTTGACAGGGTAAAAAATTTTGCATTTTTTGACCTTGTCTGAAAACACGAGTAAAAGCCGCGCGCGCGAAATTTCGTACCCCAGGAAAATTTTTGCCCGAGTCCATTTTTTTCGTCCCAATCATCACACCATGCATCAACATACAAGAAAGCATCGAAAATTTCGCATCTTTTGACAGCGTAAAAAATTTCGCATTTTTTTGACCATCTTTTGACAGCGTAAAAAAATTCGCATCTTTTACTCGGGCAAGAGTAAAAGGCGCGCGCGCGAAATTTTGCAACCCCGGAAAATTTTCGCCCGAGTCCGGTTTTTTCGTCCCCACGCATCAACATGCATGAAAGCATTGAAAATTTCGCATCTTTTGACAGCGTAAATTTTTTTGCGTCTTTTGACCTATTTGGCTTAAAACAAGAGTAAAATGCACGAAAAGGCGCGCGGGCGAAATTTTGCACCCCTGGAAAACTTCCGCCCGAGTCCATTTTTTTGTCCCAATCATCTCACCATGCATCAACAGGCACGAAAGTGTCGAAAAATTCGCATCTTTTGACAGCGTAAAAAATTTTGCATTTTTTGACTTTCTTGGCTGAAAACAAGAGTAAAAGACGCGCGCGCGAATTTTCGCACCCCCGGTAAATTTCAAGTTTTTTGACCTTCTTGGCTGAAAAGAGTAAAAGGTGCGCGCGCGAAATTTCGCACCCACGGAAAATTTTTGCCCGAGTCCATTTTTTTGTCCCCGTGCATCAACATGCACGAAAGCAATAAAAATTTCGCATCTTTTGACAACGTAAAAAATTTCGCGTCTTTTGACCTTCTTGGCTGAAAACACGAGTAAAAGGCGCACGCGCGAAATTTCGCACCGCCAGAAAATTTTCGTCCGGGTCCATTTTTTCATCCCAATCATCTCACCATATATCAACATGCACGAAAGCGTCCAAAATTTTGCATCTTTTGACAGCATAAAAAATTTCGCGTCTTTGGACCTTCTTGGTTGAAAACATGAGTAAAAGGCACGAAAAGGTGCGCGGGCGAAATTTTGCACCCCCGGAAAACTTTCATCCGAGTCCATTTTTTCATCCCAGTCATCTCACCATGCATCAATAGGAACGAAAGCGTCGAAAATTTCGCATCTTTTGATAGCGTAAAAAATTTCGCATTTTTTGATCTTCTTGGCTGAAAACACGAGTAAAAGGCGGGCGCGCGAAATTTCGCCCCATTGAAAATTTTCGCCCGAGTCCATTTTTTCGTCCCAATCATCTCACCAACAGGCACAAAAGCATCGAAAATTTCGTAACTTTTGACCTTCTTGATTGAAAACACGAGTAAAAGGCGCGAAAAGGCTCGCACGCGAAATTTCACACCCACGAAAAATTTTCGCTCGAGTCCATTTTTTCGTCCCAATCATCTCACCGTGCATCAACATGCACGAAATCGTCGAAAATTTCACATCTTCTGACAGCGTAAAAAATTTTGCGTCTTTAGACCTTCTTGGTTGAAAACACGAGTAAAAGGCGCACGCGCGCAATTTCGAACCCCCGAAAAATTTTCGCCCGAGTCCATTTTTGCGTCCCAATCATCTCACTATGCATCAACATGCACGAAAGCGTCGAAAATTTTGCAACTTTTGACAGCGTTAAAAATTTCGCGTCTTTTGACCGTCTTGGCTGAAAACACGAGTAAAAGGCGCGAAAAGGCGCATGCGAGAAATTTCGCACCCCTAGAAAATTTTCGTCCGAGTCCATT
Source organism: Pontederia crassipes (assembly GCA_030549335.1). Taxonomy (NCBI): domain Eukaryota; kingdom Viridiplantae; phylum Streptophyta; class Magnoliopsida; order Commelinales; family Pontederiaceae; genus Pontederia; species Pontederia crassipes. The sequence goes on along the minus strand of JAUKPH010000020.1, from coordinate 7,395,878 downwards.
TTTTTTGTCCCAATCATCTCACCATGCATCAACATGCATGAAAGCGTCGAAAATTTTGCATCTTTTGACAACGTCAAAAATTTCACATCTTTTGACCTTTGCTGAAAACACGAATAAAAGGCACGAAAAGGCGCGTGTGCGAAATTTAGCACCCCCGGAAAATTTTCGCCCGAGTCGATTTTTTTGTCCCAATCATCTCACCTTGAATCAACATGCATGAAAGCGTCGAAAATTTCGCATCTATCGATAGCGTCAAAAATTTCGCGTCTTTTGACCTTCTTGGCTGAAAAAACGAGTAAAAGGCGCGCTGCGCGAATTTTCGCATCCCCGAAAAATTTTTGCCCGTGTCCATTTTTAGTCCCAATCATCTCACCATGCATCAACATGCACGAAAGCGTCGAAAATTTTGCATATTTTGACAGCATAAAAAATTTCGCGTGTTTTGACCTTTTTGGCTAAAAACACGAGTAAATGGCGCGAAAAGCACGCGCGCGAAATTTCGCACCCCCGGAAAATTTTCGCCCGAGTACATCTTTTCGTCCTAATGCATCAACATGCATGAAAGCATCGAAAATTTCGCATCTTTTGGCAGCGTCAAAAATTTCGCGTCTTTTGACCTACTTGGATGAAAACATGAGTAAAAGGCGCACGCGCGAAATTTCGCACCCCCAGAAAATTTTTGCCCGAGTCCATTTTTTCGTCCTAATCATCTCACCTTTCGTCAACATGCACGAAGGCGCGCGCACGAATTTTTGCACACTTGAAAAATTTTTGCCCGAGTCCATTTCTTCATCCCAATCATCTCACCATGCATCAAAATGCATGAAGCGTAAAAAATTTTGCATCTTTTGACAGCGTCAAAAATTTTGCTTCTTTTGACCTTCTTGGCTGAAAACACGAGTAAAAGACGCGCGCGAAATTTCGCACCACGAAAATTTTTCGCTCGAGTCCATTTTTTCATCCCAATCATCTCACCAATAGGCACAAAAGCATCGAAAATTTTGCATCTTTTGACCTTCTTGGCTGAAAACACAAGTAAAAGGCGCGAAAAGGCGCGCGTGCGAAATTTCGCACCCCCGAAAAATTTTGCCCGAGTCCATTTTTTCATCCCAATCATCTCACCATGCATAAACATGCACGAAAGCGTCGAAAATTTCGCATCTTTTGACAGCGTAAAAAATTTCACATTTTTTGACCTTCTTGACTGAAAACACGAGTAAAAGGGGCGCACAAAATTTCGCACCTGATGCGTTGAAATGATGTAGCAAAATAGAATCGCTAGCAAGTGCACTAGTCGCTCAAGTAATATAGTAATAGGAGTAAAGATTGTCGAACCCACGAGGAATATTATTAATAAAATATCTGAATTTATAAATTAATAAGATAGGAAAAATAGGGATTTTGAAAATGAGTTTTATAAAATAAAATAAAGAAAATAAGATAAAGATAAGATAGTGGTGTTGAAGTTAGGCCTTAGGATGAAAATAGATCAGGATATATATTTGAACCATAAAAGAAGAATTTAATCTTTAATGATTGATTAGAGTCTCCCTAAAGTAATCTAACATGATTATCTTGCGGTCTCCACGACTGACATCCCTCAATCTAATCATATAGAACTTCTTAATTTAATAAGAATTGAAGTCTCCACGACTGGTACCCTCAAAATCATATTAAAATTAAGATGCATTAAATTGGATTCCCTAGACTATTAATCACTCCACAAACTGGTATAGATTAATAGACCACACAAACTTAATTCTCCACACACTAGTTATCAAATTTATGTCAATTATTAATTTCAGATAAAATCAATTAAAATTAGTATCATGAATTCTGAAATTAAACACTCCACAAACTGGTATAGCCTAATTCAGAAATCCAATTAACTAACATAAAAGCATTAAGCACAATTAATAATTGATCAGAAAAGATTAAAATAAATAAAATAGGATCCAAATATTTCCCTTCAATTAATAATCTCCTAAAATAATAATCCTGAAAACATGGAGTTCATCCTAGAAATTCTGGAGAGATAATAACAAAATAACAATATAATTGGAAGAATTACACCCAAAATAGAAGTAGAGCTCTCGAATTTGGCAGACAGTCGGGCAGCCTCTCGGACTTGATCAGGGTCGCGATCAACCTCCAGCTGTTGCACCTCTCTCCTCTTGGTCATAGCCTGCAGAGCTCACGACTCGCCGTGGAAGAAACCTGAACTTCAGAGCACGAATTGGAACGACGGATTCTTCACGTATTTATAGGTGCGGACGTCCTTCAATTTCATCCCGGCCGTAACATCGTACGGTTGACTTTAAAATTGAGAGATAAACTCAGCCAAAAACGATAATTCTTCTAACTATTATGCCCAAAAGATAAATCTTTTTATCTTTACCCCTTTGAATCTCGACCAAAATGAAATTCTTTTATCTTTACGCCCAAAGAGACAAACCCTTTTACTCCCTTCAAATCTCGGCCGTAAGGAAGACTTCTTATCATTGCCCCCTCCATATCTCGGCCAAAATGATATCTTTACTCCTTTTCATTACCCCCAAAACGATGACATCTTCTAATTTTGGCTAAAACAATGAGTTTTCTTTCCATTACCCCCTCCAAATCTCGGCCAAAACAAAGAAGAGTCCTTATCATTATGCCCAAAACCATGAGTTCTTCTAATTTTGGCCAAAACGATAGGATTCTTATCTTTACCCCCTCCAAATCTCGGCCAAAACAAACTTCTTCTTGTAATCTCGGCCAAAATGAAGAAGAGTCTTTGATTGTTACGCCCAAAACTCAATTTGCATTCGTTTTTACCGCCAAGGAAGTAAGATGTAACTTATCCAACCATGAGATCATCTCGGCCGAAATTTAATTCTTTACGGCCGAGTCATATTGCCTGCAAAAAAATTATAAGAATTAAGTAAATCCCTCTTCGGTTAAAATATTCAAAACATTAATAATCAAAATTGATAAATCCGGAATTACGATTAAAAGTGACTAAAATTGATGCATGCCATCATCAAATTATAGAAAAATTAATTAAAATAATAATCTAAAATATGTTGTATTTTGCATGCATCAGCACCCCCGGAAAATTTTCGCCCGAGTCCGTTTCTTCGTTCCCATGCATCAACATGCACGAAAGCATTGAAAATTTTGCATCTTTTGACAGCGTAAAAAATTTCGCGTCTTTTCACCTTCTTGGCGAAAAATACGAATAAAAGGCGCGAAAATTCGCATCCCCGAAAAATTTTCGCACGAGTCCATTTTTTCGTCCCAATCATCTCACCATGCATCAACATGCATGAAAGCATTGAAAATTTTGCATCTTTTGACAGTGCCAAAAATTTCACGTCTTTTGACCTTGTTGGCTGAAAACACGAGTAAAAGGCGCGCGCGCGAAATTTCGCACCCCCGAAATTTTTTTGCCCGAGTCCATTTTTTCGTCCCAATCATCTCGTGCGAATGGACTCGGACGAAAATTTTCAAAATTTTTCTGGACGAAAGTTTTCTGTCAAAAGGCGCAAGAATGGACTCGGTGCGAAATATTTCTGGACGAAAGTTTTCTGTCAAAAGGCGCACGCGTGAAATTTCGCACCCCCAGAAAACTTTCGTCCGAATCCATTTTTTCGTCCCAATCATCTCACCATACATCAACATCCATGAAAGCGTCGAAAATTTTGCATCTATTGACAGCGTAAAAAATTTCGCATCTTTTGACCTTCTTGGCTGAAAACACGAGTAAATGGCGCGGCGCGCGAAATTTGGCACCCCTGGAAACCTTTCACCCGAGTACATTTTTTCGTCCCAATCTTCTCACCATGCATCAACTGGCACGAAAGCATTAAAAATTTCGCATATTTTGACAGCGTAAAAAATTTTGCATTTTTTGACCATCTTGGCTGAAATCACGAGTAAAAGGCGCGCACACGAAATTTTGCACCCCCAAAAATTTTCGTTCGAGTCCATTTTTTCGTCCCAATCATCTTGCTATGCATCAATAGTAACCAAAGCATCGAAAATTTTGCATCTTTTGATAGCATAAAAAATTTTACATTTTTTGACCTTCTTGGCTGAAAACACGAGTAAAAGGCGCGCGCGCAAAATTTCGCACCCCCGAAAAATTTTCGCCCGAGTCTATTTTTTCATCCCAATCATCTCACCATGCATCAATAGGCACGAAAGCGTCGAAAATTTCGCATCTTTTGACAGCGTAAAAAATTTTGCATTTTTTGACCTTCTTGGCTAAAAACACGAGAAAAGGCGCGCGCGCGAAATTTTGCACCCCCGAAAAATTTTCGCCCGAGTCCATTTTTTCGTCCCCATGCATCAACATGCACGAAAGCATCGAAAATTTTGCATCTTTTCACAGCGTCAAAAATTTTGTGTCTTTTGACCTTCTTGGCTGAAAACACAAGTAAAAGGCGCACGCGCGAAATTTCGCACCCCCGGAAAATTTTTGCCCGAGTCCATTTTTTCGTCCCAATAATCTCACCATGCATCAACATGCACGAAAGCGTCGAAAATTTCACATCTTTTGACAACGTAAAAAATTTCGCATCTTTTAACCTGATTGCCTCAAAACACGAGTAAAAGGAGCGAAAAAGCACGCGCGCGAAATTTTGCACCCCTGGAAAATTTTTGCCCGAGACCATTTTTGCGTCCCCATGCATCAACATGCACGAAAGGATCGAAAATTTGGCATCTTTTGACTGCGTCAAAAATTTCGCATCTTTTGACCTTCTTGGTTGAAAACACGAGTGAAAAGGAGCGTGCGCGTAATTTCGCACTCTGAAAATTTTCGCCCGAGTCCATTTTTTCGTCCCAATCATCTCACCATGCATCAACAGGCACGAAAGCAGTGAAAATTTGGCATCTTTTGACAGTGTCAAAAATTTTGCGTGTTTTGACCTTCTTGGTTGAAAACACGAGTAATGGGAGCGAAAAGGTGCGCGCACGAAATTTCGCACCACTGGGAAATTTTTGCCCGAGTCCATTTTTGCGTCCACATGCATCAACATGCACGAAAGCATCGAAAGTTTGGCATCTTTTGACACAGTAAAAAATTTCGCATCTTTTGACCTTCTTTGCTGAAAACACAAGTGAAAAGGAGCGCGCACGAAATTTCTCACCCCGGAAAATTTTCGCCGGAGTCCATTTTTTCGTCTCAATCATCTCACCATGCATCAACAGGCATGAAAGCATCGAAAATTTGGTATCTTTTGACAACGTCAAAAATTTCGCGTCTTTTGACCTTCTTGGCTGAAAACACGAGTAAAAGGCGCGAAAAGCGCTGCGCGCGAAATTTTGCACCCCGAAAAATTTTTGCCCGAGTCCATTTTTTCGTCCCAATCATCTCACCATGCATCAACAGGGATGAAAGCATCGAAAATTTTGCATCGTTTGACACCGTCATGAATTTCACATCTTTTGACCTTCTTGACTGAAAACACGAGTAAAAGGCACGAAAAGGCGCGCGCGCGAAATTTCGCACCCCCGGAAAATTTTTGTCCGAGTCCATTTTTTCGTCCCAATCATCTCACCTTGCATCAACAAGCGCGAAAGCGTCGAAAATTTTGCATTTTTCGACAGCGTCAAAAATTTCAAGCCGTAGTTGAACTGTTACAATCAATGAGAAAGCTCTTGGGCATTGGAGTGTTGGAGTAATGTTCAAAGCCTTAAGTCATAGATACTTGTTACAACATTGGGTATGCAATGAGGTGATAGATCTTTAGAACTTTAACTCTATTTCAAATCATAGTTTAATCGTTACAATCAATGTTAAAGCTCTTGGGGATTAGAGTCTTAAAGCAAGGTTCGAAGATCTAAGTTATAGATACTTATTGTAACCTTTGGCATCCTAAGAGGTGGTAGATCTTTGGAACTTTAACTCTATTTCAATCCATCATTAAACTGTTACAATTAATGACAAAGCTCTTGGGCATTGGAGTCTTTGAGTAACTTGTGAGAAAATTGTTTGGTTGATAATATGGAAGCTATGATGGAACTCCGTTTCTTGAGCTTTTCTCTTGAATTTTTGCTTGAGAATAGGAAAGACTTTAAGTTTGGGGGAGTTTGATGCATGCAAAATATAACATATTTTAGTTTTATTTTAATTAATTTTTCTATAATTCGATCATGGCATGCATCATTTTATATCGTCTTTAGTCGTAATTCCAGATTTATCGATTTTAATTATTAATTCTCTGAATATTTTAATTGTGGATGGATTAATTAAATTTTAATAATTATTTTGTAGGAAAAGCCAAGTATATCATTATCTAAGGATTATCGGCCGACGTACAATTGCTTTATCAAGTTGAATTACCAGCATTAGCTTATGTGTATCGACCGCAATTCAAATACAAAGAGATTATCAGTCGTAAAAAGTATTTAATACTATCATATGATGCAAAATCATTAGGCGCAAAACACACTTGGTTATCATTAGCCGATATTATATCATGATAAAGTTGTTATCAGCGCAAAACACACTTGGTTGTCATTAGCTGATATTATATCATGATAAAGTTGTTATCAGCGCAAAACACACAAATGAGAAGTTTTATCAATGGGCTCAAAACATCATCCTTAACCAAGCGAGATGGAGATTATCGGCCGAGAAATCCAACACCAAAGATAGAAGTTTTTTATCCTTAACCAATATTTATCTATTATGGCCGATATCTTTGGAGCAAAACTCTATCAATAACCAAGGACGGAGACTATCGGCCGTGATCATCAACCGATAATTGGGTGCAAAAGACAATATTAACAAAGTTTGGTGGCCGAGAATCATCAAGAAGTTTATCACCAGGCGCAAAACAAATAAAGTCATATAGTTTATCTCACAAGGTTAAACTCGGCCATATGATATTATCGACTGTGATATGCTTGAAGTCCATCCGCACCTATAAATAGAGGAGTAAACCATCATCCCAATTCGTGCTTTGAAGTTTGGCTTTCTTCTACGGCGAGTCGAGAGTCTGAAGGCTTCGACTAAGAGAGAGAGTTGGACGACTGATCCAGACGCTCCGACAACATCCGAGGATCTTGTTTTATTCTTGGTTCAATTCTTCCAATTATTATTGTTTTGTTATTAGCTCTTTGCAATCATAGGATGAACTCCATGTTTTAGTTATTTTATTTTTAGGAGATTATTATTGAAGGAAAATTCTGTGAACCCTTACTTTATTATTATTGAATTTTTTTTGATCAATTTTTAATTATGTTTAATGCTTTTGATTTAATTATTAGAATTTCTGAGTTAAGTAATTACTAGTTTGTGGATTACTTGATTTTATTTAATTAAATTAAATGATTTAATTTGGAATTAAAAATTCACATAGGTCTAATAACTAGTGTGTGAATAATTAAATCTGTGTGGTCTGTTAATCTATACTAGTTTGTGGAGTGACTAATAGTCTAGAATTGTGGGACTTAATTTTAATTGTGGGACTAATAGTCTATACTAGATTAATCTATACTAGTCTGTTAATCTATATTAATGCATCTTAATTTTAATCTAATCTTCATGGATACCAGTTTGTGGGACTTCAGTTTGATAAAATTTAAGATAGTTTAATTTGACAGATTAAATTGCAGAATTACCAGTTTGTGGACACTATGATTTTAATCTTGTAAATTAACCACTTATGAAAATTCCTAATCCATCTTAAGAACTTTAATTTATCTTTTTTGGTTCACATATTTATCCCTAATGCATTATCATCCTAAGACCTAACTTCAACACCATTATCTTATCTTATTATCATATTTTATCTGTCTTATTTTATAATTACAAAACTTATCTTCAAAAACTATGTTTTTCTTCTCTTATTAATTTATAAATTCAGATATTGAATTAATAATATTCCTCAGAGGTTCGACACTCTTTACTCCTATTTCTATATTACTTGAGCGACTAGTGCACTTGCTAGCGGATTTATTATGCTACATCATCTTACGCATCGATGATAAAGCTCTTGGGAATTAGACTCTTAGAGTAAAGTTCAAATCTCTAAGTTGTAGATACTTATTATAACCTTTGGGTATCCTAAAAGGTGATAGATCTTTAGAACTTCAACTCTAATTCAAACCGTAATTGACCTGTTGCAATAAATGATAAAGCTCTTAGGGATTAGAGTCTTAGAGTAAGGTTCAAAGCTCTAAGTTATAGATATTTATTATAACCTTTGGGTATCCTAAGAGGTGATAAATCTTTAGAACTTTAACTCTATTTCAAATCGTAGTTGAACCATAACAATCAATGATAAAGCTATTGGGGATTAGATTCTTAGAGTAAGGTTCAAAGCTCTAAGTTATAGACACTTATTATCAAGTTTGGGTATCCTAAGTGGTGGAAGATCTTTGGAAACTTGACTCTACTTCAAAATGTAGTTGAGTCGTTACAATCAATGATAAAGCCCTTGGGTATTGGAATTTTAGAGTAAGGTTCAAAGCTCTAAGTTATAAATGCTTATTATAACCTTTGTGTAACCTAAGAGGTGGTAGATCTTTGAAACTTTAACTCTATTTCAAATTGTAGTTGAGCCGTTACAATCAATGATAAAACCATTGGGTTTGGAGTCATAGAGTAAGGTTCAAAACTCTAAGTTATAGATATTTATTATAACCTAAGAGGTGATAGGTCCTCAGAACTTTAACTCTATTTCAAACCGTAATTCAACCGTTACAATCAATGATAAGGCTCTTAGGGATTAGTGTCTTGGAGTAAGGTAGACACTTATTATAACCTTTGGGTATCCTAAGAGGTGATAGGTCCTTAGAACTTTAACTCTATTTCAAACCGCAGCTGAACCGTTACAATCAATGATAAAGCTCTTGGGGATGAGACTATTAGAGCAATGTTCAAAGTTCTAACATATAGATACTTATTATAACCTTTCGGTATCTTAGAGTTTATAGATCTTTAGAAATTTAACTCTATTCCAAATCGTAGTTGAACTGTTACAATCAATGATAAAGCTCTTGGGATTAGAGTATTAGAATAAGGTTTAAAGCACTAAGTTATAGATACTAATTATAACCTTTAGGTATCCTAAGAGGTAGTAGATCTTTAGAACATTAACTCTATTTCAAACCGTAGTTGAACCGTTACGATCAATAATAAATCTCTTGAGGATTAGGCTCTTAGAGTAAGGTTCAAAGCTCTAAGTTATAGATACTTATAAAACCCTTGGGTATCTAAGTGGTGATAGATCTTTAGAACTTTAACTCTATTTCAAATAGTAGTTGAACCGTTGGAATCAATGATAAAACTCTTGGGGATTAGACGCTTAGAGTAAAGTTCAAAGCTCTAAGTTATAAATACTTATTATAACCTTTGGGTATGCTAAGAGGTCATAGATCTTTAAAACATCAACTCTATTTCAAACTATAATTGAACCGTTACAATAAATGATAAGCTCTTAGGGATTAGAGTCTTAGAGTAAGGTTCAAAGCTCTATGTTATAGATATTTATTATAACCTTTGAGTATCCTAAGAGGGGGTAGAACTTTAGAACTTTAACGCTATTTCAAATCGTAGTTGAACAGTTACAATGAATGATAAAGCTATTGGAGGTTAGATTCTTAGACTAAGGTTCAAAGCTCCAAGTTATAGACAATTATTATAGCCTTTGGGTATCCTAAAAGGTGATAGATCTTTAGAACTTCAATTATATTTCAACCCGCAATTGAACCGTTACGTTAAATGATAAAGCTCTTAGGGATTAGAGTCTTAGAGTAAGGTTCAAAGCTCTAAGTTATAGATATTTATTATAACCTTTGTGTATCCTAAGAGGTGATAGATCATTAGAACTTTAACTCTATTTCAAACCGTAGTTGAGCCATTACAATCAATCATAAAGCTATTGGGGATTAGATTCTTAGATTAAGGTTCAAAGCTCTAAGTTATAGACACTTATTATCACGTTTGGGTATCCTAAGTGGTGGAAGATCTTTGGAAACTTGACTCTACTTCAAATTGTAGTTGAGTCCTTACAATCAATGATAAAGCCCTTGGGTATTGGAATTTAGAGTAAGGTTCAAAGCTCTAAGTTATAGATGCTTATTATAACCTTTAGGTATCCTAAGAGGTGGTAGATCTTTGAAAATTTAACTCTATTTCAAATCGTAATTGTATCGCTACAATCAATGATAAATCTCTTGTGGATTAGAGTCTTAGAGTACGCAGTTGAGCTGTTACAATCAATGATAAAGCCCTTGGATATTGGAATCTTAGAGTAAGGTTCAAAGCTCAAAGTTATAGATACTTATTATAACCTTTGGGTATCCTAAGAGGTGGTAGATCTTGAGAACTTTAACTCTATTTCAAACCGTAGTTGTACCGTTACAATCAATGATAAATCTCTTGAGGATTAGGCTCTTAGAGTAAGGTTCAAAGCTGTAAGTTATAGATACTTATTATAACCTTTGGGTATCCTAAGAAGTGATAGATCTTTGGACTTTAACTCTATTTCAAACCATAGTTGAACCATTACAATCAATGATAAAGCTATTGGGGATTAGATTCTTAGAGAAAGGTTCAAAGCTCTAAGTCATAGACACTTATTATAAAGTTTGGATATCCTAAGAGGTGGAAGATGTTTGGAAACTTGACTCTACTTCAAATTGTAGTTGAGTCGTTACAATCAATGATAAAGTCCTTGGGTATTGAAATCTTAGAGTAAGGTTCAAAGCTCTAGGTTATAGATACTTATTATAACCTTTGGGTATCCTAAGAGGTTGTAGAACTTGAGAACTTTAACTCTATTTCAAACCGTAGTTGTACCGTTACAATCAATGATAAATCTCTTGAGGATTAGGCTCTTAGAGTAAGGTTCAAAGCTCTAAGTTATAGATACTTATTATAACCTTTGGGTATCCTAAGAAGTGATAGATCTTTAGAACTTTTACTCTATTTCAAACACTAGTTGAACCGTTGGAATCAATGATAAAGCTCTTGGGGGTTAAACTCTTAGTGTAAAGTTCAAAGCTGTAAGTTATAGATATTTATTATAACCTTTGGGTATCCTAAGAGGTGGTAGATCTTTAGAAGTTTAACTCTAATTCGAATCGTAGTTGAACCCTTACAATCAATGATAAAGCTATTGGGGATTAGATTCTTAGAGTAAGGTTCTAAGCTCTAAGTTATAGACACTTATTATAACGTTTGGGTATCCTAAGAGGTGGTAGACCAATGATAAAGCTCTATTTCAAACTGTAGTTGAACCGTTACAATCAATGATAAAGCTCTTAGGGATTAGAGTCTTAGAGTATGGTTCAAAGATCTAAGTTATAGATACTTATTGTAACCTTTGGGCATCTTAAGAGGTTTGTAGATCCTTAGAACTTTAACTCTATTTCAATCTATCGTTGAACCGTTACAATCAATGACAAAGCTCTTGGGCCTCGGAGTCTTAGAGTAACGTGTGGGAAAATTAGTCGATTCATAATATGGAAACTATGATGGAACTCCATTTCTTGAGCTTAAGGACAAGCAAGACTTTAAGCTTGGGAGAGTTTGATGCATGCAAAATATAACATATTTTAGTTTATTATTTTAATGAAATTTTCTATAATTCGATCTTGGCATGCATCATTTTATATCGTCTTTAGTCGTAATTCTGGATTTATCAATTTTAATTATTAATTTTCTGAATATTTTATTTGTGGATGGATTAATTAAATTTTAATAACTATTTTGCAAGAAAAGCCGAGTATATCATTATCTAGGGATTATCGACCGAGATACAACTAATTTATCAAGTTGAATTATCAGCATTAGCTTATGTTTATCGACCGCAATTCAAATACAAAGAGATTATCAACCGAAAATCGTTAGGCACAAAACACACTCGGTTATCATTAGCCGATAGTATATCATGATAAAGTTGTTATCGGCCGAAATAAAAATGAGAAATTTTATCATTGGGCGCAAAACATCATCCTTAACCAAGGGAGATGGAGATTATCGGCCGAGAAATCCAACGCCAAAGATAGAAGTTTAATTCATCTTTTCTAGTTCACATATTTATCCTTAATGCATTATCATCCTACGACCTAACTTCAACACCATTATCTTATCTTATTATCTTATTTTCTCTATCATATTTTATAATTACAAAACTTATCTACAAAACCTATGTTTTTCTTTTCTTATTAATTAATAAATTTAGATATTGAATTAATAATATTCCTCATGGGTTCGACACTCTTTACTCTAAGACTCTAATCCCCAAGATCTTTATCATTGACTGTAACTATTCAACTTCAGTTTGAAATAGAATTAAAGTTCTAAAGGTCTACCGCCTCTTAGAATACCCAAAGGTTATAATAAGTATTTATAACTTTGAGCTTTTTACCTTACTCTAAGACCCTAATCCCCACGAGCTTTATCAATGATTGCAATAGTTCAACTACGGCTTGAAATAGAGTTAAATTTCTAAAGATCTATCACCTCTTATGATACCCAAAGGTTATAATAAGTATCTCTTTGTTAGATCTTTGAATGTTACTCTAATAGTTTAATCCCCAAGAGCTTTATCATTAATTGTAACGGTTCAACTACTGTTTGAAATAGAGTTAAAGTTCTAAGGACCTATCACCTCTTAGGATACCCAAAGGTTATAATAAGTGCGTATAACTTAGTGCTTTGAACCTTACTCTAAGACTCTAATCCCCCAATGCTTCGTCATTGATTGTAACGGTTCAAATTCGGTATGAAATAGAGTTATGGTTCTAAATATCTATCACCTCTTAGGATACCCGATGGTTATAATAAGTATCTATAATTTAGAGCTTTGAACCTTGCTCTAATAGTCAAATCCCCTAGAGCTTTATCATTGATTGTAACGGTTCAACTTCAGTTTGAATTAGAGTTAAAGTTCTAAAGATCTACCACAAAGGTTATATTAAGTATTTATAACATTGAGCTTTATACCTTACTCTAAGACCCTAATCCAAGAGCTTTATTATTGATTGTAACAGTTCAACTACGGTTTGAAATAGAGTTAAATTTCCTAAAATCTCTTACCTCTTAGGATACCCAAAGGTTATAAAAAGTTTCTATATGTTAGATCTTTGAATGTTACTCTAATAGTCTCATTCCGAAGAGCTTTATCGATGATTGTAACGGTTTAACTACTATTTGAAATAGAGTTAAAGTTCTTAGGACCTATCACCTCTTACCCAAAGGTTATAATAAGTGTCTATAACTTAGAGCTTTGAACCTTACAATAAAACTCTAATCCCCAAGAGCTTTATCATTGATTATAACGGTTCAACTACTGTTCCAAATAGAGTTAAAATTTTAAAGATTTACCAGCTCTAAGCCAAATATTACAATCAGTATCTATAACTTAGAACTTTGAACCTTACTTTAAGACTCTAATCCTCAGGTGCTTTATTATTGATTATAACGGTTCAACTAGAGTTTGAAATAGAAGTAAATTCTAAAGATCTACCACCTCTTAGGATACCCAAACGGTATAATAAGTGTCTATAACATAGAGCTTTGAACCTTACTCTAAGAATCTAATTCCCAAGAGATTTATTATTGATTGTAAAGTTCTAAACATCTACCACCTCTTCGGATACCCAAGGGTTATAATAAATATCTATAACTTAGAGCTTTCAACCTTACTCTATAGCTTTGGTCTTTGAACATTACTCTACAACTCCAATGCGCAAGAGCTTTATCATTTATTGTAACGTTTCAACCACAGTTTGGAAAAGAGTTGATGTTCTAAGAATCTAATCCCCAAGAGCTTTATCATTGATTGTAACGGTTCAACTAATGTTTGAAATACAATTATATTTCTAAACATCTACCACCTCTTCGGATACCCTAGGGTTATAGTAAATATCTATATCTTAGAGACGATTCAAGTACGGTTTGAAATAGAGTTTAGGTTCTAAAGATCTTTCACCTCTTTGCATACCCAAAGGTTATAATAAGTATTTATAACTTAGAGGTTTAAATCTTACATTAATAGTCTAATCCTCAAGAGCTTTATTATTGATCGTAATTGTTCAACTATGGTTTGAAATAGATTTAAATTTCTAAAGATATACCACCTCTTAGGATACCCAAGGGTTATGATTAGTATCTATAACTTAGAGCTTTGAACCTAATTTTAATACTCTAACGACCAAGATCTTTATCATTGATTTTAATGGTTCAAATACGATTTGAAATAGAGTTAAAGTTCCAAATATCTACCATCTATTAGGATACTCAAATTTTATAATGTGTCCAAAACTTAGAGCTTTGAACCGTACTCTTAGATCCAGATCCCCAAGCGCTTTATCATTGATTGTAATGGTTCAACTACGGTTTGAAATAGAGTTAAAGTTCTATGGACCTATCACCTCTTAGGATACCCAATGGTTATAATAAGTATCTATAACATAGAGCTTTGAACTTTATTCTATGAGTCTAATACCCAAGAGCTTTGTCATTGATTGTAATGGCTCAACTTCAGTTTGAAATAAAGTTAAAGTTCTAAAGATCTACCAACTCTTAGAATACACAAAGGTTATAATAAGTATCTAGAACTTAGCACATTGAACCTTACGCTAAGACTCTAGTCCAGGTTATAATAAGTATCTAGAACTTAGTGCATTGAACCTTACGCTAAGACTCTAGTCCAGGTTATAATAAGTATCTAGAACTTAGAACTTTGAACGTTACTCTAAGACTTCAATGCCCAAGAGCTTTATCATTGATTGTAATGGTTTCACTACGGTTTGAAATAGAATTAATGTTCTAAAGATCTATCACCTCTCAGGATACCCAAAGGTTATAATAAGTATCTAAAACCTAGAGATCTGAACCTTACTCTAAGAGCCAAAGCCTCAAGAGCTTTATTATTAATTGTAATGGTGTTCAACTATGGTTTGAAATAGATTTAAAGTTCTGAAGATATACCATCTCTTAGGATACCCAAAGGTTATAATTAGTATCTATAACTTAGAGCTTTGAACCTTATTCTAATAATCTAATCACCAAGAGCTTTATCATTGATTATAATGGTTCAACTACGATATGAAATAGAGTTAAATTTCCAAAGATCTACCACCTCTTAGGACACCCAAATGTTATACTAAGTGTCTATAACTTAGAGCTTTGAACCTTACTCTTAGACTTTGATCCTCAAGATCTTTATCATTGATTGTCATGATTCAACTACGATTTGAAATAGAGTTAAAGTTCTAAAGATCTACCACCTCTCAGGATACCCAAAGGTTATAATAAGTATCTAAAACCTAGAGCTCTGAACCTTACTCTAAGAGCCTAAGCCTCAAGAGCTTTATTATTAATTGTAATGGTGTTCAACTATGGTTTGAAATAGATTTAAAGTTCTGAAGATATACCATCTCTTAGGATACCCAAAGGTTATAATTAGTATCTATAACTTAGAGCTTTGAACCTTATTCTAATACTCTAATCACCAAGAGCTTTATCATTGATTATAATGGTTCAACTACGATATGAAATAGAGTTAAATTTCCAAAGATCTACCACCTCTTAGGACACCCAAATGTTATACTAAGTGTCTATAACTTAGAGCTTTGAACCTTACTCTTAGACTTTGATCCTCAAGAACTTTATCATTGATTGTCACGATTCAACTACGGTTTGAAATAGAGTTAAAGTTCTAAAGATCTACCACCTCTTAGGATACCGAAAGGTTAAAATAAGTATCTATAACTTAGAACTTTGAACGTTACTCTAAGATTCCAATGTCTAAGAGCTTTGTCATAGATTGTAACGGTTCAACTATGATTTAAAATAGAGTTAAAGTTCCAAAGATCTATCAACTCTTAGGATACCCAAAGGTTATGATAAGTATCTATAAATTAGAGCTTTGAACCTTACTCCCATAATCTAATCCCCAAGAGCTTTATCATTGATTGTCATGATTCAACTATGGTTTGGTATAGAGTTAAAGTTCTAAAGATCTACCACCTCTTTGGATACCCAAAGGTTATAATAAATATCTATAACTTAGAGCTTTGAACCTTACTCTAAGACTCTAATCCCCAAGAGCTATATGATTTATTGTAATGGTTCGACTAGAGTTTGAAATAGAGTTGAAGTTCTAAAGATCTAACACCTCTTAGGATACCCAAAGGTTATAATAAGTATCTAGAACTTAGAGCATTGAGTCTTACGCTAATACTCTAATCCAGGTTATATTAAGTATCTAGAACTCAGAGCATTGAACCTTACTCTAAGACTCTAATCCCCAAGAACTTTATCATTGAATGTAACGGTTCAAGTATGGTTTGAAAAAGAGTTACAGTTCTAAGGATCTATCACCTGTTAGCATACCCAAAGGTTGTACTAAGTATCTATAACTTAGAACTTTGAACGTTACAGTAAGAATTCAATGCCCAAGAGATTTATCATTGATTCTAATAATTTCACTACGGTTAGATATAGAGTTAATGTTCTAAAGAATTATCACCTCTTAGGATTCCCAAAGAATATAATAAGTATCTATAATTTAGAGCTTTGAACCTTACTCTAAGGGCCTAATCCTCAAGAGCATTATTACTGATCGTAATGGTGTTCAACTAGAGTTTGAAATAGATTTAAAGTTCTAAAGATATACCACCTCTTAGTATACCCAAAGGTTATAATTAGTATCTACAACTTAGAGCTTTGAACCTTATTCTAATACTCTAATAAGCAAGAGCTTTATCATTGATTTTAACGGTTCAATTATGATTTGAAATAGAGTTAAAATTTCCAAAGATCTACCACCTCTTAGGATACCCAAATGTTATAATAAGTATCTGTGACTTAGAGCTTTGAACTTTACTCTAAGAGTCTAATCCTGAGAGCTTTATCATTGATTGTAATGGTTCAAATTAAGTTTGAAATAGAGTTAAACTTCTAAAGATCTACCACCTCTTAGAATACACAAAGGTTATAATAAGTATTTATAACTTTGAGCTTTGTACCTTACTTTAAGACCCTAATCCCCAAGAGCTTTATTATTGATTGTAACAGTTCAACTACGGTTTGAAATAGAATTAACTTAGAACTTTGAGCCTTACCTTAAGACTCTAATCCTCAAGAGCTTTATCATTGATTGTAATGGTTCAAATACAGGTTGAAATAGAGTTAAAATCCAAAAGATCTACCACCTCTTAGGATACCCAAACGGTATAACAAGTGTCTATAACTTAGAGCTTTCAACCTTACTCTAAGAATCTAATCCCCAAGAGGTTTATCATTGATTGTAATGGTTCAACTATGATTTAAAATACAGTTAATGTTCTAAACATCTACCATCTCTTAGGATACCCAAGGGTTATGATAAATATCTATAACTTAGAGCTTTGAACCTTACTCTAAGATTCTAATCCCCATGAGCTTTATCATTAATTCTAACGGTTTAAGTACAATTTGAAATAGAGTTAAAGTTTTAATGACCCATCCCCTCTTAGGATACCCAAAAGTTATAATAAGTGTCTATAACTTAGAGCTTTGAACCTTACTCTAGGACTCTACTCTCCAAGAGCTTTATCATTTATTGTAACGTTTCAAGCACGGTTTGAAAAAGAGTTGACGTTCTAAAGATCTACCACCTCTTAGGATGCCCAAAGGTTATAATAAGTATCTATAACTTATAACTTTGAACGTTACTCTAAGACTCCAATCCCAAGAGTTCTATCATTGATTGACACAATTCAACTACGGTTTCAAATAGAGTTAAAGTTTTAAAGATCTACGACCTCTTAGGATACCCAAACGTTATAATAAGTGTCTATAACTTAGTGCTTCGAACCTTACTCAAAGAATGTAAATCCCAAGAGTTTATCATTGGCAGTCACGATTCAACTAGGTACGAAATAGAGTTAAAGTTCTGAAGATCTACGACCACTTAAGAAACCCAAAGGTTATAATAAATATCTATAACTTAGAGCTTTGAACCTTAGTCTAAGACTCTAATCCCCAAGAGCTGTATCATATATTGTAATGGTTCAACTACGGTTTGATATAGAGTTGAAGTTGTAAAGATCTACCACCTCTTAGGATACCCAAAGGTTATACTAAGTATCTATAACTTAGAACTTTGAACGTTACTCTAAGACTCCAATGCCCAAGAGCTTTATCATAGATTATAATGGTTCAACTATGGTTTGAAATAGAGTTAAAGTTCTATAGATCTATCACCTCTTAGGATACTCAAAGGTCATAATTAGTATCTATAACTTAGAGCTTTGAACCTTACTCTAAATAGCCTAATCCTCCGGAGCTTTATTATTGATCGTAACGGTTCTGCTATGGTTTGAAATAGAGTTAAAATTTTAAAGATCTACCACCTCTTAGGATACACAATGGTTATAATTAGTATCTATATCTTAGACCTTTGAACCTTATTATCATACTCTAATCTACAAGAGTTTTATCATTGATTGTAACGGTTCAACTACGGTTTCAAATAGAGTTACAGTTCCAAAGATCTACCACCTCTTAGGATACACAAACGTCATAAAAGGTACCTAAATTTAGAGATTTGAACGTTACTCTAAGACTCCAATGATCAAGAGCTTTATCATTTATCGTAATAATTGAACTACGGTTTGAAATTGAGTCAAATTATAATAAATATCAATATGTTAGCATTTTGAACGTTACACCAATAGTCTTATACCCAAGAGCTTTATCATTGATTGTTACGGTTCAACTACGGTTTAAAATGGAGTAAAGTTCTAAAGATCTACCACCTCTTCGGATACCAAAAGGTTATAAGAAGAGCTTTAAACCTTACTCTAAAATGCTAGTCCCCATGAGCATTATCGTTGATTGTATTGTTTCAATTACAATTTGAAATAGAGTTAAAGTTCTAAAGATCAACCACCCGTTAGGATACCCAAGGGTCATAATTAGTACATATAACTTCCAGCTTTGAATCTAACTCTAAGACTCTAATGCCCAAGAGCTTTATCAATGATGGTAATGGTCAACTATGATTTGAAATAGAGTTAGAGTTCTAAAGATCTTTCACCTCTTAAGATTCTCGAAGGTTATAATAGGTATCTATGACTTAGGGCTTTCAACTTTACTCTAATAGTCTAATCCACAAAAGTTTCATCACTGATTGTAACGGTTCAACTACTGTTTGAATTATAGTGAAAGTTCTAAGGACCTGTCACCACTTAGGATACCCAAAGGTTATAATAAGTATCCATAACATTGAACTTTAAACGTTACCCTAAGACTCCAATGCGCAAGAGCTTTATCATTGATTGTAACAGTTTAACTACCGTTTGAAATAGAGTTAAAGTTCTAAAGATCGACCACCCTCTTTGGATACCCAAAGTTTATAATTAGTGTCTATAACTTAGAGCTCTGAACCTTTACTCTAAGACTCTAATCCCCAAGAGCTTTATCATTGATTGTAATAGTTCAACTACGATTTGAAATAGTGTTAAAGTTCTAAAGATCTACCACCTCTTAGGATACTCAAACCATATAATAAATATTTATAACTTAGAGCTTTGCACCTTATTCGAATCTCTAATACCCAAGAGCTTTATTATTGATTGTAACAATTCAACTACGATTTGAAATAGATTTAAAGTTCTAAGGATCTATCACCTCTTAGGATACCCAAATGTTATAATAAGTGTATTTAACTTAGAGCTTTGAACCTTACTCTAAGACTCTAATCCCCATGAGCTTTATCATTTATTGTAATGGTTCAACTACGATTTGAAATGGAGTTGAAGTTCTAAAGATCTGCCACCTCTTAGTATACCCAACAATTATAATAAGTATCTATAACTTAGAATTTTGAACGTCGTTCTAAGACTCCATTTCCAAAGATCTTTATCATTGCTTGTAACGGTTCAACTACGGTTTGAAATAGAGTTAAAGTTCTAAAGATCTACCTCCTCTTAGGATCCCCAAAGTTTATAATTAATGTCTATACCCAAATGTTATAATAAGTGTCTATAACAAAGAGCTTTGAACCTTACTCTAAGAATCTAATCCCCAATAACTTTATCATTGCTTGTAACAGTTCAACTACAATTTGAGACAGAGTTACAGTTCTAAACATCTATCAACTTTTAGCATACCTAAAGGTTATAATAGGTATCTATAACATACAGCTTTGAACGTTACTCTAAGACTCCAATGTTCAAGGGCTTTGTCATTGATTGTAACGGTTCAACTACGGTTTAAAATATAGTTAAATTTCTAAAAATCTGCCACCTCTTCGGATACCCAAACGTTATAATAAGTGTCTATAACTTAGAGCTTTGAACATTACTCTAATAATCTAATTCCCAAGAGCTTTATCATTAATTGTAATGGTTCAACTACGGTTTGAAATAGAATTAAAGTTCTAAGGACTTATCACCTCTTGGAATTCCCAAAGGTTATAATAAGTATATATAACTTTGAGCTTTGAACGTTAGTCAAGGACTCCAATGCCCAAGAGCATTATCATTGAATGTAACGGTTCAACTACGGTTTGAAATAGAGTTATAGTTCTAAAGATCTACTACCTCTTAAGATACCAAAGGTTTATAATTAGTGTCCATAACTTAGAGCATTGAACCTTACTCTAAGAATCTAATCCCCAAGATCTTTATCATTGATTGTAACTATTCAACTACACTTTGAAATAGAGTTGAAGTTCTAGTGATCTACCACCTCTTAAAATACTCAAACATTATAATAATTGTCTGCAATTTAGAGCTTTTAACGTTACTCTAAGAATCTAATCCTCAAGAGCTTTATCATTGATTGTAACGGTTCAACTACACTTTGAAATAGAGTGAAAGTTCTAAGGATCTACCACCTCTTAGAATAGTCAAACCTTATAATAAGTGTCATAACTTAGAGCTTTGAACCTTACTCTAACAATATAATTCCCATGAGCTTTATCATTGATTGTAACGGTTCACCTACGGTTTGAAATAGAGTTAAATTTCTAAGGACCTATCACCTCTTAGGACACCCAAAGGTTATAATAAATATCTATAACTTAGAGCTTTCAACCTTACTCTAAGACTCTAATCCCCAAGAGCTTTATCATTGATTGTAACAGTTCTACTGCATTTTGGAATAGAGTTAAATTTTTAAATACCTACCACCTCTTAGGATACCCAAACATTATAATAAGTGTCTATGAATTAGAGCTTTTAACCTTACTACAAGAATCTAATCACCAAGAGCTTTATGATTGATTATAATGGTTCAACTACGGTTTGAAATAGAGTTAAAGTTCTAAAGATCTACCACCTTTTAGGATAACTGATCACTAACTTATCATACTAAGTTTTGACTAATCTTCCATCTTAATTCATGTGCATATAAGCCCTGAAATATTCATATTATGACAATTATGCCTAATCTACAAGCATTTATCTTCTCAGCATAATATTATCCAATTTGCACATTTGAGCTGGATAATATATTGATTTATTTCTTATTTTTCTAGTTTTCATTTGGAGAGTTTGATGCTTGCTGTTCATGATGTTGTAGGATCAAAATCAAGTAGAAAAAGATAAAGAATCCTGCTGGAAAAGTATGAGAGGACCACAGGCAGCTGCCAAAAGCAATGAGAAAGGAATCTTTTCTCAGCACAAAAGCGAAAAGACCAGAGGACATGTGGCAAAATCAAATGAAATGGAAGGTTCTGATGATGTTCAAATGATGATAATAATCCCATATATAAACGGAATATTCAGGAGCATAGGGGGGATCTCCTCTCCTAGCCATTTGGCTGGAGGCTGAGTTCTTGCTTGCTGGAGTTTTGGAGCTGAGAGTTTAGTTCTTCTTTATATTTATGATGTTTTTGGTTCCATTCCTCATCTATTTTCTATTGATTTCATCACTTATGAGGAGCTAAATCTTAGCTCTCTTAAGATAGGATAGTAGTTTAATTTCTGTTTATGGATGGATGATTGAACAACACTTTTGCCACTGATGTTATGTAGTTTCTCAATGCTTTTGAATCAGTTTTATATTGATGTGAATCATATTTTACAATGGCAACTGAGAAGTGGATGTTTGATTCTTTTCATGCTAAAAAATGAGTAAAGAACATTAGCATGTTTTCTAGTTCTAATCAATGTCAAGATCTGAATGCATCATTTTTCTTCTTGTTAATGTGAATCTCATCTTGTAATAATAGCTGAGAGGCTGATTCCAGATTCTCTTGATGTTTAGAAATAAACCAAACAATTAGTTTTTGGACTTAATTTCATTTGTGATTTTTGTTGACTCGGTTTCCTAGTTCTAATCTTTCCATGCTGAGAATTGATTCTTCCATTTAGCTTTTGTTGATGTGAATCTCATATTGGGATGGCAACCGAGAGGTTGATTATAGATTCTCTTTGTCACACCCCACTCTGTGACTAAATTCTAATCCCAACTATTATCTTTCTCAATTATGTTTAGCAATTCTGTAAATAAAATCAACAAAACTTCCTCCCTTAATTATTTTGTGTTATTTGCCAAAACATACAAATAGATGCATTTATATTTTCATCAAAATTTAGATAAAAGTTTTAAGACATCACATTCGCACATTATCATTATTGTTTCACAAACCACTTCACATGATCAAGTTTTATACAACCTTACAAAAGTTTCTCACAACCTTAACTACAACATCTAGAATTATCTATTACAAGCATGCTTCCAAAAACAAAAGTGAAGGGGAAATAAAATTGCTCCAACGGCTCGACCTCTTCTATATGCATCAAAGACAAGCTTCGAATCAACTCAACTCGAGAACTTATGAATATCATGAAAAATTTAAAATGGGTACTGTGAGCAACAATCATCTACTCAGTGAGTGGAATAAAAGTACAACATACAGGAAAAATATGAGTGCATATAATATTTAAATAATTACATTCCTTTCATACAAGAAACAATTTAAAGCATAACTCATATCACATAAGTTTTCCAAATCATATGAACTTTTACATAAATAAAAAATATTCAAGATAACATCATATTCAAAGTTAAACTCCATACGTGTCATTGCACATACTCATCATGGGTCAATACATGTGTCATACAGTTAAGCAGTGCTTCATAATCAAGATTCTTTAGTATCATATACGCAGAGCATATCATCGGTCAATATGTATCCCTTCATGATTGTGTGTCATACAGTTAAGCATATATTCACAAACAAAGAGTCTCAGATACGCAGAGCAAATCATGGGTCAATACATATCCCAATCATGATTGTGTGTCACCCAATCATGATTCTCAGATACGTAGAGCATATCATGGATCAATACGTGTACGCAAAGCAGCCCCCAAAGGGCAAAGACACCCGATATACGCCCCAAATGCTTCATGTATATCGAATGCGGTCCCAAAGACCTTTTTCAAACAGCATAGCTAATGAACACATGGAGTTTAACAATATCAAAATACTCATGTCATAATTCCATATAATTATCAAATAAAACTTATTTTAACTTCACATGCATTGTTCCCTAAAAACATTTTTGTGCAAAAGGTTACTCCATCTCATATGATATTTTTGAAACATATCATAAATATCTTTCATAACTCAAGATATGTTTCAATAATAATAATAATCTTTGCTTGAGATAATATCATAAATAAAAGAACTAACATATAACATTTTGCTATGTTATAAATTTACCCACTCACCTTGTATTTTATCCCTT
The DNA here is from genome assembly GCA_030549335.1 of Pontederia crassipes. Classification (NCBI taxonomy): domain Eukaryota; kingdom Viridiplantae; phylum Streptophyta; class Magnoliopsida; order Commelinales; family Pontederiaceae; genus Pontederia; species Pontederia crassipes. The sequence continues at coordinate 7,372,181 of JAUKPH010000020.1, read as the reverse complement.
CAAGAAGGTTTATTAGATTTCATTCCTTTCACTTGCAACTTGATTTTTTCCTACAAGTAATAATGCCTTTATACTTCTCAATCACTAATAAGGTAATATGCAATGCATGCTTATGATGCATGAATGTTTATGCACCCTAAAATTTCTATAATCTCCTCTAATACCAATTTCTAACTTCAGGTATTCTTGTTCATAGGCTATTTCATAACTGAAACTTCTCAATCCTCCATAGTTTAACTAGTTGTTGTCTCAGGATTTCAGACTGAGTACTTGTCATCATAACTTCTTAACCATAAAGGCAAATCTCATGATTCTGGATAAATTAGAAACTAGACTTACTAAGGTTTCCAATCCCCAAATATCATTAACTAAGTCCAAGTGAGCAATTCATAACATCCCAGGAAATCTGACCTAGGGTTTGTGTCATGGCAGACTGTGTCACTGAATGATCGATTTATATGTTTCTTCACACTTGTGTATTTACCTATATCATAATTTTCTCAAAAACTATACTTCCCTATAATTTATTAATAAAAAATAGAGAATTTAACTCCTTGTATAACTCTATAACAAAAATAGTCAATTCGGGTCGTGTTCTGTTCATGTCCTGGAATCTTCAGAAGAATCATTATGAAATGAAAAATTCATTTCTCCCAAAATAGAAGTCCAAAAAGGATGATTCCACTTCTCCCCAAACCCTTACAAGTCTAATTAATCATATCCAAATTACAAACCCTAATTCATTATATTCTAACCATGCCCTCATTTACAAGTTGGATATGTCTTAGATTCGGGATAGAGCGAGCGACCTACGGTGCTGGGTTCATAACTTTCGCTATAAAATATGATTCTCGTGGTCATGGAAAGCTAACTTTGAGAGGTTGAAACATGCAAAATTTTAGAATTTATGAAGAAATAACCACGAAGAGAAGATCATATGAAAACAAAGGTCAATTTCAGAATAAAAAACCCTACCTTAACCAAAGGACCTTGGCGAATTTTCTCAGGAGCTTCTGCTAGGTATTTCTCTCTCTAAAGTTTTCTCCTCTCCGAGGATAAGATGTTTTAATTTATATATTTTTCTCAGAATTTTAACACGTCGTATGGAAGTTTGGAAAAATCCTTTTCTAAGTAGCTAGTGAGCTGCCTGCTTGAGCTGCTTGAAATCCTATTGGTTGAAATGAAGGTCCAATCATATTATTTGGTTAAAAATTAATGTTGAACCTCTAATTAACCTTAGTTAATCATAGATAAACATGTTTATTATAATATTTACAAATATTAAAGGTTATTACTAATAATCTTATATAATTTCTTTATAACGCTTATCGATAATGTAATTATCATTATGCTTTAATCCAAATGTTAATTACTACACACAAACATGACTATATAAGCATCTAGACTAACTTAATATGATAATTAAAGGCAGGATTATATATAGATGATGTTTGTGGAGAACGTTCGTGACACTCTTGACGTTTAGAAGTAAACCAAGAGCATTAGCACTAGTTTGTGGATCTGATTGTATTTATGCATTGAGCTAAGAGTTTCATGATAATCTAATATTTGAAACCCTTGTTGAATCAACCTAACTAACATTCATATGAAAGTATGATATTTAGTTCTAACTTTAATACACTGTGAGAGCAGTCTTTATAGGTTGAATCTGGTTTGATTTGTATTGCTAAGTTGTTCTAATCCATTCCATAATACAATATTAGATTAACCCCAATTCCTAAGAGAAAATTTCATTATCTGTTAGCTATCATTTTATATCAATCACCTTAAAACACCAAAAAAAAGTTAACTTAGTTTAGCATTAATTTAGGTTAGTTAGTGAATCTTAAGTTTCAAATCACTGTGGATACGACGTTCGGGTCTACTACTTTGATCTGTGCACTTGCAATTTAGTGAAGTGAGGAGTTTAGGCCATCATTCTATTGCATTTTCAATTCTGTTCAATTTCTAGTTGTGCAGAGTCTACGCCTACACCTTGTTCAGATTTCACTTCTACATAGTCTATGCATAGGCCTTGATGAGTATTCATTTCTGCATAGTCTACGCCTAGACCTTGTTCTGATTTTACTTCTACATAGTCTATGCCTAGACCTTAGTCTTTAGCATAGAGTCCAATAAATCAGCAAGTTAATCACACTCCCAATATTCATATCAAGTTTTTGGTGCCGTTGCCGGGGAATTGAGGCGGATTAGATTCACTTTTTGTAGTTTAGATTAATCTACTTTTCAGCACTTTTTTCTTTCTTTAGATTAGCTTTTGTCTATATTTGCCTATGCTTTTTCTTATACCATCACTATTTAAATCACACTCCATTGTTTATATTTAGTTCTATTTTTCTATCATTTTCCTTATTAGATTAGTCTTTTTTGTAATTTCCTTTTTTTGCTATCAATCTTATCTCAATCTTTGTTTCATTTGATGTTTACTCCTACTTTTGATATCTTTGCACTTAACCTCATTGTATAACAAGTTGCAAGAGTGCAGAAAATTCTGAATTTGACTTCTGAGATTGAAAGAAGAGTAGATGGATATGAGTTGGGCAGACTTGGCCCCAGGACTATTATCAATCTAGTGAAATGCCAATGAGCCAGGAGGAATTATATTCTGAAGTTGAAGAAATCGTGTTCAAAACTCTTTAGAAATATGATTTTGATGTTGGAGAACCATGATTTTGATTTTGATGTTAGATATCGTGTTCAACATCAAGTCTTGGAGGCTAAACTTTTTCTGCAGTCTAATTCAGAGGTGAAGATGGAGATTGAGAAAGAGATATATGAAGAGAAAGAAGTGCTCATGGAGGCTGAAGTTGAAAAGGAATCTGACACAATTAAAGCACAAGCCAAGAAAGAAGATGAAGTTGCTGAAGTTGTCCACAGATTGAGATCCATGCTTGATTAGTGAAGCTGTCTACAGATTGAGATCTCTACTTGATCAAATCATACGATTTAAACCTCTTTGACATCAAGATTTGTAACAACGTTTAACCTAAGACATTAAAGTAGGGCACTTCTTGGGAGGCAACCAAAGCCTTTTACATCTAATATCCTTTTGTTTTTGCAGGAATAAACTAAAGAGGAACATGATCTACCACTAAACTTTCAGCCTAGGGATTACTCTTAAACTCACAACTTTCATTTTTCACTGAAATGCAATTGATAACTGATTATCTTAATTATCCTTACTTAGCTCAGTTATCCACATTTGATTTTGCCAAATTTCAGTGAACTTCTTAATCCTTAGTGAATTTTATTGATTGCTAAATTGATCATTCTCTAATTGATTGCAGATTTGATTCAATACTAGGAAGAGTTGATCAAAAGCATTGCTGATATCAAATGCTGAATAATGAACCCAAAGAAGAAGTGAAGCAATGCATGCCTTTAATTTCAAAAGTTAAAACACCCACCCAACCCTCTCCCTTGCTTGGATGATTCATCACTGAGGACAGTGCTGATGATAAGCTTAGGGGAGCAAGTACAAATACAAATATATTGTTATCACTATAGTTCAGCTCTGTTATCACTATAGTTCAGCTCAACTCATGCTATCATTTGTGCTCATCATTGTAAAGTACAAATTCTTTAGTATAATAGCTAGTACACTCCAACACCAAGTAGTCATTAATTTGGCTACTAATCTTTTTGCTTTAATCAGCTCATATTCAGATGCATTTGATTCCAATTCAGCTGAAATTTTTCTTTTTGTGGGTAACACTAGCTAACACTCATGGATTGGTTAGAAATTAGAAGATGTCTAGAATGGAATCAAGGCTTTTGTTGCTATGTTAAATAGAAAAACTTGACTCTTTGTATTAAGGAATCTAAATTTTACTTGAGTTTGAACTACTATTCACTTCATGAAAAGAAAATAAAAAAATGAAGAAAATGAGAAAATGAAAAGTTGCATTTTGCATTGCATGCATGCATGAATAAAGAGAGCTAAATTCCAAAAGGAAGCTCTCCTGAATAAAGCTAGGATTTTTATCCTAATGACCAGCATGACTAAAAATCAGGTTTCAAACCTGTTTATTTGCATTATCATGAATAAAAGTCAGGTTTATCATGTTTAAGCAATCCACAAATATGTTCATCAAGAGAATGGTAGTTCAACCTTTTTAGTAAAGTTGAAAATCCCTGAAATTCGAATCAGTTATTGTTAGTACTTCTTTCATAGCTTAAATTTGCTTTAGCCTCTGTGATTCGTCAGCTAGAATTTGGGAATTGGAAAGACTGGCAAGGAGTGTCAGCAAAGTGGGAAACTCATTTGATTTTAAATAGCTGAATATGAATTCATTTGTGAACTATTTGATTCAATCCTTGTTCTTAATATCTGAATGTTTTGCTTTAGGACAAGCAAAAGACAGCTTGGGGGAGTTTGATCATTAGCTTATCATACTAAATTTCTACTCATTTTCCATCTTAATTCATGTGCCTATAAGCCCTGAAATGTTCATATTATGATAATTATGCCTAATCTACATGCATTTATCTTCTCAGCACAACATTATTCTACATTTGCACATTTGAGCTGGATAATACATTAATTTAGTTCTTATTTGTCTGCTTTTCATTTGGAGAGTTTGATATTGCAGTTCATGATGTTGTAGGATCAAAATCAAGTAGAAAATGATAAAGAATACTACAGGAAAAGTATTAGGGGACCACAGGCAGCTGCCAAAAGCAATGAGAAAGGAATCTTTTCTCAGCACAAAAGCAAAAAGACCAAAGGACATGTGGCAGAATCAAATGAAATGGAAGGTTTTGATGATGATAATCCCATATATAAACGGGATATTCAAGAACAATAGGGGGGATCTCCTATCCTAGCTATTTAGCTGGAGGCTGAGTTCTTGCTTGCTGGAGTTTTAGAGCTGAGAGTTTAGTTCTTCTTTATGTTTAGGATGTTTTTGATTCTATTCCTCATCTATTTTCTATTGATTTCATCACTTATGAGGAGCTAAACCTTAGCTCTCTTAAGATAGGATAGTAGTTTAATTTCTGTTTATGGATGGATGATTGAACAACACTTTTGCCACTGATGTTAGTGTAGTTTCTCAATGCTTTTGAATCAGATTTATGTTGATGTGAATCCTATTTTACAATGGCAACTGAGAAGTTTATGTTTGATTCTTTTCTTGCTCAAAAATGTGTAAAGAACATTAGCATGTTTTCTGGTTCTAATCAATGTCAAGATCTGAATGCATCATTTTTCTTCTTGTTAATGTGAATCTCATCTTGTAATGGCAATTGAGAGGCTGATTTTAGATTCTCTTGATGGTTAGAAATAAACCAAGAACATTATCAATTAGTTTATAATATTTGATTTCATTTGTGACTTCTGTTGACTTGGTTTCCTGGTTCTAATCTTTCCATGCTGAGAATTGTTTCTTACATTTAGCTTTTGTTGATGTGAATCTCATATTGGGATGGCAACAGAGAGGTTGACTCTAGATTCTCTTGATGTTTAGAAATAAACCAGGAGCATTACCACTAGTTTGTGGATATGATTGTATTTATGCAGTGAGATAAGAGTTTCATAATAATCTAATATCAGTTGAAACCCTTGTTGAATCAATCTAACTAACATTCATATCAAAGTATGATATTTAGTTCTAACTTTAATGCACTGTGAGAGGAGTCTTTATAGGTTGAATCTGGTTTGATTTGTATTGCTAAGTTGTTCTAATCCATTCCATAATAGAATATTAGATGAACCCTAATTCCTAAGAGAACATTTCATTATCTTCAAACACCAAACAGAGTTAGCTTAGTTTAGGATTAATTTATATTAGTTAGTGAATCTTATAAGTTTCAAATGACTGTGGATACGACATTCGGGTCTACTACTCTGATCTGTGTACTTGCAGTTTAGTGAAGTGAGGAGTTTAGGCCATTTATTATTCTGTTGCATTTTCAATTATGTTCAATTTCTAGTTGTGCATAGTCTACGCCTACACCTTGTTCATATTACACCTCTACATAGTCTACGCCTAGACTTGTTAAGTATTCATTTTTGCATAGTCCACGCCTAGACCTTGTTCAGATTTTACTTCTACATAGTCTATGCCACAACCTTACTCTTTTGCATTTTAGCATATAGTCCAATAAATCAGCAAGTTAATCTCACTACCAAAATTCACATCAATACCCACACGTCATAATTAGTGTCTATAACTTAGAGCTTTGAACATTACTCTAAGACTCTAATCCTAAGAGCTTTATCATCAATTGTAACGGTTCAACTATAGTTTGAAATAGAGTTAAAGTTCTAAAGATCTACCACCTCTGAGGATACGCAAACGTTATAATAAGTGTCTATAACATAGAGCTTTGAACCTTACTCTAAGAATTCAATCCCCAAGAGCATTATTATTGACTGTAACAGTTCAACTACTATTTGAAATAGAGTTAAAGTTCAAAAGATCTACCACCTCTTAGGATAGCCAAAGGTTATAATAAATATATATAACTTAGAGCTTTAAACCTTACCCTAAGACTCTAATCCCCAAGAGCTTTATCATTGATTGTAATGGTTCAACTACGGTTTGAAAAAGAGTTAAAGTTCTAAGGATCTAACACCTCTTAACATACCCAAAGGTTATAATATGTATCTATAACCAAGAGCTTTAAACGTTACTCTAAGACTCCAATGCCCAAGAACTTTATCACTGACTGTAACAGTTCAACTACGATTTGAAATAGAGAGAAAGTTATAAAAATCTATCATCTCTTTGGATATCCAAAGATTATAATAAGTATCTATAACTTAGAGCTTTAAACGTTACTCTAGGACTCCAATGCCCAAGAGCTTTATCGATATCATTGATTGTAATGGTTCAACTATGCATTAAAATAGAGTTAATATTCTAAAGATCTACCACCTCTTAGGATACCTAAAGGTTATAATAAGTGTCTATAACCTACAGCTTTGAACCTTACTCTAAGACTTTAAATCCCCAAGAGCTTTATCATCGATCGTACCGATTCAACTACGGTTTGAAATAGAGTTCAAATTCTAAAGATCTACCACCTCTTAGGATACCCAAAGGTTATAATTAGTATCTATAACTTGGAGCTTTGAACCTTACTCGAATACTCTAATCCCCAAGAGCTTTATCATTTATTGTAACGGTTCAACTACGGTTTGCAATAGAGTTAAAGTTCTAAAGATATACCACCTCTTAGGATACCCAAAGGTTATAATAAGTATCTAAAACTTAGAGCTTTGAACTTTACTCTAAGACTCTAATCCCTAAGAGCTTTATCATTGATTGTAACAGTTCAACTACGGTTTGAAATATAGTTAATGTTTGAAATGTCTACTACCATTTTGGATACCCCAAAGGTCATAATAAGTATCTATAACTCAGAGCTTTGAACCTTACTCTAAGATTTCAATTCCCAAGACCTTTATTATTGATTTTAACTGTTCCACTACGGTTTGAAATAAAATTCAAATTCTAAAGATGTATCACCCCTTAGGATACCCAAAGGTTATTATAACTTCCTATAGCTTAGAGCTTTGAACCTTACTCTAAGAGTCTAATCCCCAAGAGCTATATCATTGATTGTAACGGTTCCACTATAGTTTGAAATAGAGTTAAAGTTCTAAAGATCTACCACCTCTTAGGATACCCAAATGCTATAATAAATCTTTATAACTTAGAGCTTTCAATGTTACTCTAAGACACCCATGCCCGGGAGATTTATCATTGATTGCAATGGTTCAATTATGGTTTGAAATAGAGTTAAAGTTCTAAAGATCTACCACCTTAAAGAATACCCAAAGGATATAATAAGAGTCTATAACTTAGAGCTTTGAACCTTATTTTAAGAATCTAATCCCCAAGAGCTTTATCATTGATTGTAAGGGTTCAACTACAGTTTGAAATAGAGTTAAAGTTCTAAAGAACTGTCACCTCTAAGTCTTCAATGCCCAAAGCTTTATCATTGATTGTAGCGGTTCAACCACAATTTGAAATAGAGTTAAAGTTCTAAAGATCTACCACCTCTTAGGATGCCCAAAGGTTACAATAAGTATCTCTAACTTAGAGCTTTGAATCATACTCTAAGATTCCAATACCCAAGAGATTAATCATTGATTGTAATAGTTCAACTACGAGTTGAAATAGAGTTAAAGTTCTAATGATCTATCGCCCCTTAGAATACCCAAAGTTCTAGAACCTAGTGCTTTGAAACTTACTCTAAGAGTTTAATCCCCAAGAACTGTATCATTGATATTAACGGTTCAACTACGATTTGAAACTGAGTTAAAGTTCTAATGATCTACCACCGCTTAGGAGACCCAAACGTTAAAACAAGTGTCTATAACTTAGAGCTTTGAACCTTACTCTAAGACTCTAATCTCCATGAGCATTATAATTGATTATAACGGTTCAACTACGGTTTGAAATAGAGTGAAAGTAATAAAAATCTATCATCTCTTAGGATACCCAAAGGTTATAATAAGTATCTATAACTTAGAGCAGTGAACCTTACTCTAAGACTCTGATCCATAAGAGCTTTATCATTTATTGTAACAGTTCAACTACAATTTCAAATAGAGTTAAAGTTCTAATGATTTACCACCTCTTAGGATACCCAAAGGTTATAATAAATGTCTATAACTTAGACCTTTGAACCTTACTCTAAGACTTTAATCTCTAAGAGCTTTATCATTGATTGTAACGGTTCAACTACGGTGTAAAATACAGTTAAAGTTTGAAAGATCTACCACCTCTTGTGGTACCCAAAGGTTATTATAAGTATCTATAACTTAGAACTTTGAACCTTACTCTAAGACGCCAATGCCCAAGAGCATTATCATTGATTGTAACGGTTCAAGTAAGGTTTGAAATAGAGTTAAAGTTCTGAAGATCAACCACCTCTTAGGATACCCAAAGGTTAAAGTTAGACCTTAGACCTTCGAACCTTACTCTATCATTGATTGTAACGACTCAACTGTGATTTGAAATAGTGTTAAAGTTCTAAAGATATACCACCTCTTAGGACACCCAAAGGTTATAATAAGTATCTATAACTTAGAGCTTTGAACCATACTCTAAGACTCTAATCCCTAAGAGCTTGATCATTGATTGTAATGGTTCAACTATGGTTTGAAATACAGTTAAAGTTCGAAAGCCCTACCACCTCTTAGGATACCCCAAAGGTCATAATTAATATCTATAACTCAAAGCTTTGAACCTTACTCTTAGATTCCAATACCTAAGGGCTTTTATCATTGATTGTAACGGTTCAACTACGGTTTGAAAAATAGACTTAAAGTTCTAAAGATCAGCCACCTCTTAGGATACCCAAAGGTTATAATAAGTGTTTATAACTTAGAAATTTGCACCTTACTTTAAGACTCTAATCCCCAAGAGTTTTATCATTGATTGAAGCGGTTCAACTATAATTTGAAATAGAGTTAAAGTTCTAAAGAGCAATCACCTCTTTGGATATCCAATGTTTATAACTAGTATCTATAACTTAGAGCTTTAAACCATACTTTAAGCCTCTATCATTGATTGTAATAGTTCAACTATAGTTCAAAATAGAGTTAAAGTTCTAAAGATCTACCACTTCTTAGGATACCCAAAGGTTATAATAATTGTCTATATCCTATAGATTTGAACCTCACTCTAGGAATCTAATCCCCAAGAGCTTTATGATTGTTTGTAACGGTTCAACTGCGGTTTGAAATAGAGTTAAAGTTCTAAAGATCTATCACCTCTTGGCATACCCCAAGGTTATATTAAGTATCTATAACTTAGAGATTTGAATGGTACTCTAAGACTCCATTGCCCAAGAGCTTTATCATTGATTGTAATGGTTCAACTACGATTTGAAATAGCTTTAAAGTTCTAAAAATCTATCCCTCTTAGGATACCCAAAGGTTAAAATAAGTGTGTATAACTTAGAGCTTTGAACCTTACTCTAAGACTCTAATCCCGAAGAGCTTTATCATTGATTGTAATGGTTGGACTACAATATGAAATATAGTTAAAATTATAAAGATCTACCAACTCTTAGGATACCTAAACGTTATAATAAGTGTCTATAACTTAGAGCTTTGAACCTTACGCAAAGAATCTAATCCCCAAGAGCTTTATCATTGATTGTAACAATTCAACTACGACTTGAAATAGAGTTACAGTTCTAAAGATCTATCACCTCTTAGCATATCCAAAGGTTATAATAAATATTTATAACTTAATGCTTCGAACATTACTCTAAGACTACAATGCCCAAGTGCTTTATCATTGATTGTAATGATTGAACTATGGTTTGAAATAGAGTTAAAGCTATAAAGATCTATCACCTCTAAGGATACCCATAGGTTATAATAATTATCTATAACTTAGAGCTTCGAACATTACTCTAAGTCTCCAATGCCCAAGAGCTTTATCATTGATTGTAATGGTTATAATAAGTTCTAAAGATCTACCATCTCTTAGGATACCCAAAGGTTATAATAAGTCTCTGTAACCTAGACCTTTGAACCATACTTTAAGACTTTAAATCTCCATGAGTTTTATCATTGATCTTAACGATTCAACTGTGGTTTGAAATAATGTTACGGTTCTAAAGATATACCACCTCTTAGGACACCCAAAGGTTATAATAAGTATCTATAACTTAGAGCTTTGAACCTTACTCTAAGATTCTAATACCTAAGAGCTTTATCATTGATTGTAACTATTCAACTATGGTTTAAATTATAGTTAAAGTTCGAAAGATCTTTCACCTCTTAGGATACCCAAAAGTTATAATAAGTATCTATCACTTAGAGCTTTGAACATTATTATAAGACTCGAATGCCCAAGAGCTTTATCATTGATTGTAACATTTCAACTACGGTTTGAAATAGAGTTAAAGTTCTGGAGATCTACCACCTCTTAGGATACCAAAACGTTATAATAAATGTCTAATACTTATACTTTGAACCTTACTCTATCATTCATTGTAACGGTTCAACTATGACTTGAAATAGTGTTAAATTTCTAAACATATACCACCTCTTAGGATACCCAAAGGTTTTAATAAGTATCTATAACTTAGAGTTTTGAACCTTACTTTAAGAATCTAATCCCTAAGAGCTTTATCATTTATTGTAATGGTTTAACTATGGTTTGAAATACAATTAAAGTTCGAAAGATCTACCACCTTTTAGGTTATGCCAAAGGTCATAATTTGTATCTATAACTTAGAGCTTTAAACCTTACTATAAGAGTGTAATCCCCAAGAGCTATATTATTGATTGTAAGGGTTCAACTACAGTTTGAAACAGAGTTAAAGTTCTAAAGATCTACCACCACTTAGGATACCCGAAGGTTATAACGAGTGTCTATAACTTGGAGATTTGAACCTTACTCTAAGACTCTAATCCCCAAGAGCTTTATCATTGATTCTAATGGTTCAACTACGGTTTGAAATAGAGTAAAAGTTCTAAAGATCTACCACCTCTTAGGATACCCAAAGGTTATAATAACTATCTATAACTTAGAGCTTTGAACCTTACTCTATGACTCTAATACCCAAGAGCTTTATCATTGATTGTAACGGTTCAACTACAATTTGAAATAAGTGTCTATAACTTAGAGCTTTGAACCTCACTCAAAGAATCTAATCCCCAAGAACTTTATCATTGATTGTAACGGTTCAACTATGGTTTGAAATAGAGTTTATGTTCTAAAGATGTATCACCTCTTAGCATACCCAAAGGTTATAATAGCTATCTATAACTTAGAGCTTTGAATGTTACTCTAAGGGTCCGATTCCCAAGAGCTTTACCATTGATTGTAACGGGTCAACTACGGTTAGAAATAGAGTTAAAGTTCTAAAGATCTACCACTTATTAGGATACCCTAAGGTTATAATAAGTGTCTAGAACTTACAGCTTTGAACCTTACTCTAAAACTATAATCCCCAATAGCGTTATCATTTATTGTAACGGTTCAATGACAGTTTGAAATAGAGTTAAAGTTCTCATGATCTACCACCTCTTAGGATACCCAAAGGTTATAATAACTGTCTATAACTTAGAGGTTTGAACCTTACACTAAGAATCTAATCCCCAAGAGTCTTATTATTGTTTGTAGCGGTTCAACTACGGTTGGAAATATCCACATAAAGTTCACATCAAATTTTTGGCGCCGTTGCCGGGAATTTAGATCATTGCTCTTTATTTATATCTTTTGTTAACTAATCTCTTAATATTCATTGTTGAATTCTTTTTAATCCTTTGATTTCAGGGACTAGTATATGCCCAGAATTACTCACAGATAACTGTTTGAATTAGACCCTGAAATCGATCATACTTTCAAAAGAAGAGTGCGAGAATATAAGAATAGGAAAGCTGTAACTGAAGGAACAAGTAGCACTCAATCAACAAAAATTGGACTGAAATCTTATTCAGGAGCAGAGATGATGGCTCGACAACAAGAACAACCTCAACCACCATTCCCCTCGCTAGAAGAACTCTATACCCCCACTGTAGATTATTTAGAGTCTGCTATTTTGAAGCCAGCTATTCAAGTTAACAATTTTGAGTTGAAATCCTCATTGATCTCCACAATCTAACAGAACCAATTTGGAGGAACTCAGATGAGGACCCGAATCAACATCTCAAAGACTTTCTAGAAATATGCGAGACAACAAAGTTGAATGGAGTTTCACCAGAAGCATTGTGATTAAGAGTTTTTTCTTTTTCGCTAAGCCAAACAATAGCTACAGTCACTTGAACCACGAAAATTAACCACTTGGGAATAATTGGTAAAAGCTTTCTTGTCAGAATATTTTCCTCCATGTAAGACAATTATGATCAGGAACCAAGTCATCGGATTTGTTCAAAAAGATCAAGAAACACTGGATGAAGCTTGGCAAAGGTTTAAGACATTGCTAAGATCATGTCCCCATCACGGTTTGAGCAAATCCTTCCATAATGGACTTAATTATGCTTCAAAGATGGCACTCGATTTTAGTCCAATCCTTCCATAATGGACTTAATTATGCTTCAAAGATGGCACTCGACAATGCTGCTGATGGTGTGTTTATAAAGAAAAATGTAGATGAAGCATACCAACTTATAGAAGAAATAGCAAGGAATAAACATTACGTAGCTCACTCAAGGTCCCACGAGCCAATTGCTTTCACTCAGACATGACTGGATGGTGAATATTTCTCTTCAAAGTTAGAATATATTGTTCAAAAGGTAATCAGTAGGCCAGGACTCAATGAAGCTACCCCTACTGTTAATATGATAACCAGATGCTATGAAATATGTGGCAGATCTTTAGCACTTTACCTCTATTTCAAACCAAAGTTGAACCGCTACAATCAACGCAACGTTCTAGGGGACTGGATTCTTAGTCTAAGTTATAGACACTAATTATAACCTTTAGGTATAATAAGAGGTGATAGATCTTTAGAACTTTATCTCTATTTCAAATTATAGTTAAACCATTACAATCAATGATAAAGCTCTTGGGAATTAGAGTTTTAGAGTAACGTTCAAAGCTCTATAGATACTTATTATAACCTTTGGGTATGCTAACAGGTGATACATCTATAGAACATTAACTCTATTTCAAATAGTAGCTGAACCGTTACAATCAATGATAAAGCTCTTGGGGATTAGATTATTAGGGTGAGGTTCAAATCTCTAAGTTATAGACACTTATAATAACCTTTGGGCATTCTAAGAGGTGGTAGATCATTAGAACTTTAACTCTATTACAAACTGTAGTTGAACCGTTATAATCAATGAAAAAGCTCTTGGGGATTAGAGTCATAGAGTATGTTTCGAAGCTCTAAGTTATAGATACTAATTATAAACTTTGGGTATCCTAAGAGGTGGTAGATCTTTAGAACTTTAACTCTATTTCAAATCGTTGTTGAACCGTTAGAATCAATGATAAAGATCTTGGGGATTAGTGTCTTAGAGTAAAGTTCAAAGCTCTAAATTATAGACACTTACTATAGCGTTTGGGTATCCTAAGAGGTGGTAGATCTTTAGAACTTTAACTCTGTATCAAACCATGGTTGAACCATTACAATCAACGATATAGCTCTTGGGATTACACTTTTAGAGCAAGGTTCAAAGCTCTAAGTTATAGATAGTTATACTAACCATTGGGGATCCTAACGGGTGAAACATCTTTAGAATTTTAACTATATTTCAAACCGTAGTTGAACCGTTACAATCAATGATAAAGCTCTTAGGTATTGGAATCTTAGAGTAAGGTTCAAAACTCTGAGTTATAAATACTAATTATGACCTTGTGGGTATCCTAAGAGGTGGTGGGTCTTTCGAACTTTAAGTGTATTTCAAACCATAGTTGAACCGTTACAATCAATGAAAAAACTCTTAGGGATTAGAGTCTAAGAATAAGGTTCAAAGCTCTAAGTTATAGATAATTATTATAACCTTTGGGTATCCAAAGTGGTTATATATCTTTATAAGTTTAACACTATTTAAAACTATAGTTGAATCGTTACAATCAATGATAAAGCTCTTGGGGATTTAATGTCTTAGAGTAAGGTTCAAAGGTCTAATTTATAGACACTTATTATAACCATTGGATGTCCTAGGTTATAGTCACTTATGATAAAGCTCTTGGTAGATCTTTTGAACTTTGGGTGTCCTAAGAGGTGGTAGATCTTTTGAACTTTAACTCTATTTCAAACCGTATTTGAACCGCTACAATTAATGATAAAGCTCTTACGTATTGGTGTCTTAGAGTAATGTTCAAAGATCTAAGTTATAGATACTTATACTAACTTTTGAGTATCCTCAAAGGTGATAGATCTTTAGAACTTCAACTCAATTTCAATCCGTAGTTGAACCGCTACAATCAATGATTAAGCTCTTGGTGATTAGATTCTTAGTGTAAGGTTTAAAGATCTAAGTCATAGACACTTATTATAACCTTTGGGTATCCTAAGAGGTAGTAGAGCTTTAGAACCTTAACTTTATTTCAAGCTATGGTTGAACCGTTACAATCAATTATAAAGATCTTGAGGATTAGAGTCTTAGAGTAAGGTTCAAAGCTCTAAGTTATAGATAGTAATTATAAACTTTGGGTATCCTAAGAGGTGGTAGATCTTTAGAACTTCAACTCTATTTAAAACCGTAGTTGAACCATTACAAACAATGATAAAGCTCTTAGGGATTAGAGTCTTAGAGTAAGGTTCAAAGCTCTAGTAGACACTTATTACAACCTTTTGTTACACTAAGAGGTGATAGATCTTTAGAACTTTAACTCTATTTCAATCCATAGTTGAACCGCTACAATCAATGATTAAGCTCTTGGGGATTAGATTCTTATTGTAAGGTTCAAAGCTATAAGTTATAGACACTTATTATAACCTTTGGGTATCCTAAGAGTCGGTAGGACTTCAGAACTTTAACTCTATTTCAAACTGTAGTTGAACCATTACAATCAATGATAAAGCTCTTGGGGATTAGAGTCTTAGAGTAAGGTTCAAAGCTCTAAGTTATAGACACTTATTATAACCTTTGGGTATCCTAAGAGGTGGTAGATCTTTAGAACTTTAACTCTATTTCAAACCGTAATTGAACCGTCACAATCAACGATAAAGCTCTTGGGGATTACATTCTTAGTGTATGGTTCAACGCTCTATGTTGTAGACACTTATTATAACCTTTGGGTATCCTAAGAGGTGGTAGAGCTTTAGAACTTTAACTCTATTTCAAACTATAGTTGAAGCATTACATTCAGTGATAAAAATCTTGGGCATTAGATTCTTAGAGTAAGGTTCAAAGCTCTAAGTTATAGATAGTAATTAGTGGTAGATGTCACGGACGTACTCAACAAATATCATTTTAATATAATCTTTCTTTTAGTTAGCATTTTAAGTAAGTTTAGATGCTTATATAGTCATGGTTGCGTGTAGCAACTAACCTTTGGATTAAAGCATAATCAAAAATAAATTTTCGATAAGCGTTATAAAGAAATTATATAAGATTATTAGGAATTAATTCTAATATTTGTAAATATTATAATAAACATGTTTAATTATGATTAACTAATGTTAATTTGAAGTTTAACACCAACTTTTAACCAAATAATATGATTGGACCTCCATTTAAACCAATAGGGTTTCAAGCAGCTGAAGTAGGCAGCTCACCAGCTGCTTAGAAAATGATTTTTCCAAATCGTCATATGACATGTAAAAATTCCGTAAAAAATATATAAATCCTTTATTCGTATTATCTGCAAGAAGAAAATTTTCCAAGATCAGATCCATTGCCGAACAGCCTGAGGAAATTCGACACGTTTGCTGGGTTAGGGTGCATCTGCGGATCCGAAATCGACCTTCAAATTTATATGATCATATCTTAGTAAGTAGTCCTTCATAAATCCTGTAACATTCATGGTGCATCCTCTAGATGTTAGCTTTTCATGACCACAAGAATCATGTAAAAAGGACTTCTGTAGAGAAAGTTATGAACCGAGCACCGTAGGTCGCTCACTCTATCCCGAGTCAGAGACAGGTCTGCCTTGTAGATTAGGGTATGATCATGATAAATCGAATTAGGGTTTGAAATTTATACATGTTAAATTATACTTCACAAGGGTTCGGTGAGAAGTGGAATCATCCAATTTGGATATATAGATGTGGAGAAATGAATTTTTCATTTCATAGTAAGTTTTCTGTCAGGTTCCAGGACATTAACAGAACACGACCCGAATGGACTATATTCGTTATAGAGTTATACAAGGAGTTAAATTCTCTAATTTTAAAAATTCTGGATCATTGATGATTCTTGATTAGTTGTTATCGATTACAATTCCTCGTATTTGGGAAGTGAATTTTTACTCATGCTTATCTATCACATCTCATATAGGGTGATTGATTAAAGCACCATTGTCACTTCTTTATGGGTGATAAATGATTTGCCATTTCGGACTTTAGTATGTTCATCAATTTCGGAAGTTTTGCGAATGAGTGATTGGAGGGGGACGCCTCTCTGATTCTTGATCACAAAATCAAATAGACTCACGAAATGTTATTTTGAAGTTTAAAGAATGAGCGATTGGAGGGGGACGCCTTTCTGATCCTCGATCATTAACTCGAATTGGCATTTCACTATTGTAAATCAATTAGAAAGGGAAAGTCTTATTCACAAAACTCATTATTGCTTATACTCTGACCATCATTCTTACGAATAATAGTGATCGCATTTGACTTAGGGATACATAATAATCGATGGATATTCTGTCGTTCCCTTTATCCAATGTGTCATCTTCTTTTGCTTGTCATGATAGACTCATATAATTGTTGAAGAACTACTCATTGTTCTTGTTATCCATAAAGTTTGTCCAATATTTGGAAATTTCCTTGCAATTAGTGTTTCACTCATGATCTTAGTACTTACCTTTATGGGAATTTTGTATAAAATTAACTATGGTAACATGATTAGATGAAAGAATTAATTCTTTAATGGAATTTTAAATCTGCACATTAGGAAAATGTTATAGCCAAAAGAATATAATAAATGCAGGAATATTGTGAAATATCAAGAAAAAAATAAAAAGTAATTAGAATAGTGAATTAACAAGGAAACATTACCTACGAAAAAAAAATATAAAGGAAAGTTATAACCACGATACATAGGGACCATATGAGATTCTAGAATGTATGGGGTCAATTGTTTATTTGTTAAGTTCAACCACTAGAGATATTGTGTATTCATGATATCTTCAATGTTTCTTCGATGATATTGATCAAATCCTTTGTAGACAAGCTCATCAATCAACAAGTCATGAACACAAATTTTTGTCTGTGTTCATCTCTGGTCATTTGGATCAAGATCCTTTTCTTTTCCTTATGTAAGTCTCTAAACTGCAATGACTACTTATAGTCATTGGTTGTTGTAATTATGATGATTACAAATATACTAAGTAAGATTCTTAAACCATCGTATGTACCCTTTGGTCAGTCTTCAAATAGAAGTCCAACAACTATAGATATCAAAGTGTAAATCATAAGAATAATCAATGTCAAATCTTTGTAAAGCAACCTAAACAAACATCTCAAAGCTTCTTAGTGATTTTTCGACATGTTGTAAAAAAAAGATATTCTACCTATCATTATGCCAGCATCAAGTGAAATAGAGATCTTCCTTGCTATTCCATCTTGTCCTCCATTGCTCTTCAAACCCTTGTTATTATGTCCATGTACAATGGGTGCTAACTCATCTAGGTTGATGCAATAACCAACTTTTCTCATTTCTTTTGAGATATGATATTCCGTTATGCTATGCGTTAAAGCAAAAATCAAATAGAACAGAACATCAACAAGGAATAGTACATACAATTACCTTTTTCTGATAGAGAATTAAAAATTGTACCATCAATAAATTGCAGAGCAACCTTCTGTATATAAAGAGAAACTCAAACTATTCTAGTATAAGAATGTTTGTCTCGAGAAGAAAATATAGTATAAATTATAAGGGTCAAGGAAAATAAATTTTGGAAAAGAAAATTTTCCTTAGTGTTAGCGTGATACGGAAAAAAATCATTAGCGAGAATGACCAAATAAGAAGGAAGTATTCATTCTTATCCTTCACAACATACATCTAAATTTCGGGGACGAAATTTTTTTTAAGGAGGGGAGAATTGTCACGGACGTGCTCCACAAATATCATTTTAATATAATCTTACTTTTAATTAGCATTTTAAGTAAGTTTAGATGCTTATATAGTCATAGTTGCGTGTAGCAACTAACCTTTGGATTAAAGCATAATCAAAAATAAATTATCGATAAGTGTTATAAAGAAATTATATAAGATTATTAGCAATTAATTCTAATATTTGTAAATATTATAATAAATTTTTTTAATTATAATTAACTAATGTTAATTAGAAGTTTAACACTATCTTTTAACCAAATAATATGATTGGACCTCCATTTCAACCAATAGGGTTTCAAGCAGCTGAAGCAGGAAGTTCACCAGCTGCTTAGAAAATGATTTTTCCAAACTGTCATATGATGTGTAAAAATTCTGTAAAAATATATAAATCCTTTATTCGTATTATCTGCAAGCCGAAAATTTTCCAAGATCAGATCCATTTCCGAACAGAGGAAACTCGACACTTTTGTTGGGTTAGGGTGAATCTGCGGATCCGAAATCGACCTTCAAGTTCATATGATCATACCATAGTAAGTAGTTCTTCATAAATCTTGAAACTATTCAGGGTTCATCCTCTCGATGTTAGCTTTAATGACCACAAGAATCATGTAAAAAGGACTTCCGTAGAGAAAGTTATGAACCAAGCACCGTAGGTCGCTCACTCTATCCCGAGTCAGAGATAGGTCCGCCTTGTAGATTAGGGTATGATTAGGATAAATCGAATTAGGGTTTGAAATTTATACATGTTTAATATACTTCACAAGGGTTCAGTGAGAAGTGGAATTATCCAATTTGGATACGTAGATGTGGAGAAATGAATTTTTCATTTCATAGTAAGTTTTCTGTCAGGTTCCAGGACATTAACAGAACACGACCCGAATGGACTATTTTCGTTATAGAGTTATACAAGGAGTTAAATTCTCTAATTTTTATGACTACAAAATAAGAAAGTCTAGTTTTTGGGAAAATTATTATCTAATTAAATAAGCAAGTGTGAAGAAAAATATAAATTAATATTTTAGTGACACACAGTCTGTCAGAACACAAATCCTAGGTCAGATTGCCTTGGATTTTATCATTTGGAATTAGCAAATGAAGTTTGGGGGTTGGAAACCTTAGTAATTTTAGTTTCTAATTTATCCAGAATCATAAGATTTGCTCATGTGGTTAAGAAATTATGTATCGAGAGTCACTCAGTCTGAAATCCTGAGACAGCACCTAGTTAAACTTTGGAAAATTGAATAGTTGGGAGTGTGAAGTAGCATATGAACATAAATACCTGAAATTACACATTAGTATTAGAAGGGATTATATGCATTTTAAGATGAATAAGTAATGAGCATGCATTGCATATTATTATTAGTAGTAATTGGATAGTGAAATAGCATCATTGCTTGTAGGAAACCAACAAGCTACAAGTGAAATGAAGAAAATCTAGTAAACCTCCTCGAAGGGATAAAGTACAAGGTGAGTGGATAAATTTACAACATAGCAAAATGTTATATGTTAGTTATCTTATTTATGGTATTACCTCAAGCAAAGATTATTATTATTATTGAAACATATCTTGAGTTATGAAAGATATTTATGATATGATTCAAGGATTTCATATGAGATGAAGTAATATCTTATACAAAAATGTTTTCAGGGAACAATGCTTGTGAAGTGAAAATAAGTTTTATTTGATAATGATATGAGATTATGACATGTGTGTTTTGATATTGTTAAACTCTATGTGTTCATTAGCCATGTTGTTTGAAAATGTTCTTTGGGACCGCATTCGATATACATGAAGTCTTTGGGGCGTATATCGGGTGTCTTTGCCCTTTGGGGGCTGCTCTGCGTGCACGTATTGACCCATGATTTCTCTGCGTATCTGAGAATCATGATTGGGGTGACACACAATCGTGATTGGGATACGTATTGACCCATGATTTGCTCTGCATATCTGAGACTCTTGATTGTGAAGCTCTGTTTAACTGTATGACACACAATTATAGAGGGATATGGATTGACCCATGATTTGCTCTACGTATCTGATACTCTTGATTATGAAGCTCTGTTTAAGTATATGACACATGATCATAGAGGGATACATATTGACCCATGATGAGTGTGTGCAATGACACATGTGTGGAGTTTAACTATGAATATAATGATATTTTGAATAATTTGTATTTGTGTAAAAGTTCATATGATTTGAAAAGTTATGTGATAGTAGTTAAGCTTTAAACGTTTTCTCATATGAAAGAAATATGATTATTTAAATGTTATATGCACTCGTATTGTTCCCCTATGTTGTACATTTATTCCACTCACTGAGCAAACGATTGTTGCTCACATTACCCTTGTTGAATTTTTCAAATAATTATAAGTTCTCGAGTTGAGTCGACCCGAAGCTTGCCTTTGATGCATATAGAAGAGGTCGAGCCGTTGGAGCACTTTTATTTTCTCTCCACTTTCATTTTTAAAAAGCATGCATGTAATAGATAACATCGAGAGTTGTACTAGAGTTTATTAGAATCATTTTGTAAGGTTGTGTGAGACTTGATCATGTGGGGTTATATGTGAAATGATTTGTGGAAAAAAAATATATATAATGACCACATGCGAATGTCATATCTTATAGTTTTATTAAACTTTGATGAATATATATCCATCTTTTGTATGTGTTGGCTAATAACACAAGAAAGTAAGGGAGGGAGGTTTTGCCGATTTTATTTTTGGAATTGCTAAACATAATTAAGGAAGGTAATAGTTGGAATTAGCACTTAGTCACGGAGTGAGGTGTGACAGTAGATCTTTAGAACTTTAACACCATTTCCAATCGTAGTTGAACCATTACAATCAATGATAAACTTCTTGGGGATTAGAGTCTTAGAGTAAGGTTCAGAGCTCTAAGTTATAGACACTTATTATAACTTTTCGGTATCCTAAGAGATGGTAGATCTCTAGAACTTTAACTCTATTTCAAACCATAATAGAACAGTTACAATAAAATCTTGGGATTAGACTCTTAGAGTAAGGTTCAAAGCTCTAAGTTATAATAACCTTTTGGTATCCTAAGGGGTGATAGATCTTTAGAATTTTAACTCTATTTCAAACTATAGTTCAAGCTTTACAATCGATGATAAAGCTCTTGTGTATTGGAATCTTAGAGTAAGGTTTAAAACTTATTATGACCTTTGGGGTATCCTATGAGGTGGTAGATCTTTCGAACATTAGCTGTATTTCGAACTGCAGTACAATCGTTACAATCAATGATAAAGCTCTCAGGGATTGGAGTCTTAGAGGTGGTATAGATACTTTTTATAACCTTGGGTATCCTTAGAGGTGGTATCTCTTGAGAACTTTAACACTATTTCAAACCACAGTTGAACCATCACAATCAATGATAAAGTTCTTGGGGATTTAAAGTCTTAGAGTAACGTTCAAAGGTCTAGGTTGTAGACACTTTTTATAAAATTTGGGCATCCTAAGAGGTGGTAGATCTTTAGAACTTTAACTATATTTCAAATTGTTGTTGAACCATTACAATCAATGACAAAGCTCTTGGGCATTGGAGTATGAGTTATGTTCAAAGCCCCAAGTTATATATACTTATTATAACCTTTGGGTCTCCTAAGAGGTGATAGATCTTTATAGCTTTAAATCTATTTCAAACCGTAGTTGAACCATTGCAATCAATGATAATGCCCTCGGGCATTGGAGTCTAGGAGTAATGTTCAAAGATCTAAGTTATAAATACATATTATAACCTTTGGGTACGCTAAGAGGTGATAGATCTTTAGAACTTAAACTCTATTTCAAATCGTAGTTGAACCATTGCAAACAATGATAAAGCTCTTGGGGATTAGATTCCTACTGTAAGGTTCAAAGATCTAAGTTATATTCACTTATTATAACCTTTGTGTATCCTAAGAGGTGGTAGATCTTTAGAACTCTAACTCTATTTCAAATCGTAGTTGAATTGTTACAATCATTGATGAATTTCTTTGGCATCTGAGTCTTAGAGTAACGTTCAAAGCTCTATGTTATAGATACGTATTATAACCTTTTGGTATGCTAAGAGGCGATACATCTTTAGAACATTAACTCTATTTCATACCGTAGTTGAACCATTACAATCAATGATAAAGCTCTTGGGGATTAGATTCTTAGAGTGAGGTTCAAATCCCTAAGTTATACACACTTATTATAACCTTTGGGCATCCTAAGAGGTGGTAGAACATTAGAACTTTAACTCTATTACAAATTGTAGTTGAACCGTTACAATCAATGATAAAGCTCTTGGGGATTAGAGTCATAGAGTATGGTTCAAAGCTCTAAGTTATAGATACTAATTATAGACTTTGGGTATCCTAAGAGGTGGTTGATCTTTAGAACTTTAACTCTATTTCAAACCGTGGTTGAACCGTTAGAATCAATGATAAAGATCTTGGGGATTAGTGTCTTAGAGTATAGTTCAAAGCTCTAAATTATAGACACTTATTATAGCGTTTGGGTATCCTAAGAGATGGTAGATCTTTAGAACTTTAACTCTGTATCAAACCGTGGTTGAACCATTACAATCAACGATATAGCTCTTGGGATTACACTTTTAGAGTAAGGTTCAAATCTCTAAGTTATAGATAGTTGAACCCTATCAATCAATGATAAAGCTCTTGGGCATTGGAATCTTAGAGTATCCTAACGGGTGATACATCTTTAGAATTTTAACAATATTTCAAACCGTAGTTGAACCCTTACAATCAATGATAAAGCTCTTGGGCATTGGAATCTTAGAGTAAGGTTCAAAGCTTTGAGTTATAGACACTAATTATGAACTTTTGGGTATCCTAAGAGGTAGTAGGTCTTTCGAACTTTAACTGTATTTCAAATCGTAGTTGAACCATTACAATCAATAAAAAAACTCTTAGGGATTAGGGTCTAAGAGTAAGGTTCAAAGCTCTAAGTTATAGATACTTATTATAACCTTTGGGTATTCAAAGAGGTTGTATATCTTTAGAAGTTTAACACTATTTAAAACCACAGAAATCGTTACAATCAATAATAAAGCTCTTGGGGATATAATGTGTTAGAGTAAGGTTCAAAGGTCTAAGTTATAGACACTTATTATGACCTTTGGGAATCGTAAGAGGTGGTAGATCCTTAGAATTTTAACTCTATTTTAAACCGTAGTTGAACCGTTACAATTATTGATAAAGCACTTGGGAATTGAAGTCTTAGAGTAACGTTCAAAGATCTAAGTTATAGATACTTATAATAACTTTTGAGTATCCTCAGAGGTGGTAGATCTTTAGAACTTCAACTCTATTTCAAACCGTAGTTGAACCATTACAATCAATGATAAATTTCTTAGGGATTAGAGTCCAAGAGTAAGGTTCAAAGCTCTAAGTTATAGACACTTATTACAATCTTTTGATAACCTAAGAGGTGTCAGATCTTTAGAACTTTAACTCTATTTCAATCCGTAGTTGAACCGCTACAATCAATGATTAAGCTCTTGGGGATTAGATTCTTAGTGTAAGGTTCAAAGCAGTAAGTTATAAACACTAATTATAACCTTTGGGTATCCTAAGAGTCGGTAGAGCTCTAGAACTTTAACTCTATTTCAAACTGTAGTTGAACTTTTACAGTCAATGATAAAGATCTTGGGGATTAGAGTCTTAGAGTAAGGTTCAAAGCTCTAAGTTATACATAGTAATAATAAACTTTGGGTATCCTAAGAGGTGTTAGATTTTTAGAACTTTAACTCTATTTCCAACAGTAGTGAACCGTTACAATCAATGATAAAACTCTTGGGGATTAGAGTCTTAGAGAAAGGTATATAGCTCTAAGTTATAGACACTTATAACTTTTTGGTATCCTAAGAGGTGGTAGATCTCTAGAACTTTAACTCTATTTCAAACCATAATTGAACCGTTACAATCAATGATATAGTTCTTGGGATTAGACTCGCCGAGTAAGGTTCAAAGCTCTAAGTTATAATAACCTTTCGGTATACTAAGAGATGATATATCTTTAGAATTTTAACTCTATTTCAAACCGTAGTTGAACCGTTACAATCGATGATAAAGCTCTTGTGTATTGGAATCTTAGAGTAAGGTTTAAAACTCTGAGTTATAGATACTTATTATGACTTTTGGGATATCCTATGAGGTGGTAGATCTTTTGAACTTTAGTTGTATTTTATACTGTAATTGAATCATTGCAATCAATGATAAAGCTCTTAGGGATTGGAGTCTTAGAGTAAGGTTATAGATACTTTTTATAACCTTTGGGTATCCTAAGAGGTGGTATATCTTTAGAACTTTAACACTATTTCAAACCATAGTTGGACCATCACCATCAATGATAAAGCTGTCGGGGTTTTAAGGTCTTAGAGTAAGGTTCAATGGTCTAGGTTGTAGACACTTATTATAACCTTTGGGTATCCTAAGAGGTGGTAGATCTTTAGAATTTTAACTCTATTTTAAGCCGTAGTTGAACCGTTACAATCAATGATAAAGCTCTTGGAAATTGGAGTCTGAGTAACGTTCAAAGCTCCAAGTTATATATACTTATTATAACCTTTGGGTATCCTAAGAGGTGATAGATCTTTATAGCTTTAAATGTATTTCAAATCGTAGTTGAACCGTTACAATCACTAATAACGCCCTTGGGCATTGGAGTCTTAGAGTAATGTTCAAAGCTGTAAGTTATAGATACATATTATAATCATTGGGTATGCTAAGAGGTGATAGATCTTTAGAACTTTAACTCTATTTCAAATCATAGTTGAACCGTTGCAAACAATCATAAAGCTCTTGGGGATTAGATTCTGAGTGTAAGGTTCGAAGATCTAAGTTGTAGACACCTAGATCCTTTGAACTTTAACTCTATTAAAAACTGTACTTGAACCGTTACAATCAATGATAAAGCTCTTGGGGGTTAGAGTCTTAGAGTAAGGTTCAAATCACTATGTTATAGACACTTATTATAACCTTTGGGTATCCTAAGACGTGGTAGATCTTTAGAACTTTAAGACTATTTCAAACCATAGTTAAACCGTTACAATCAATGATATAGCTCTTGGGGATTAGACTCTTAGAGTAAGGTTTAAAGCTATATGTTATAGACACTTATTATAACCTTTGGGTATCCAAAAGGGTGATAGATCTTTAGAATTTTAATTATATTTCAAATCGTAGTTGAACCATTACAATGAATGATAAAGCTCTTGGGTATTGCGACCGATGCAAAATCCATAAGGATATTATTCCCTAGTGATTGATGGAATATGAGTTTTGCACCCAAAGATACAAGCATCATCTCATATAATTAAAATCCCTTTTCATGGCCGATAATCAATTTGCATCTAAATTGCAACCGATGCATCCGTAATTCATTTAACTTGATAAAATTAGTTGATCATGTAGGCGATAATCCCTTGGAAAATCGTGTACTCGGCTTTTCTACAATATAGTTATAAAAAATTAACTACTCCATCCACAATGAAAATATTCAATAAACTTATAGTTAAAATTGATAAATCCAGAATTACAACTAAAAGTGACTTAAAATGATGCATGCCATGATCAAATTACAAAAATATTAATTCAAATAATAGACTATAATATGTTATATTTTGCATGCATCATATATCTTTAGAACTCTAACTCTATTTCAAACCGTAGTGGAAGAATTACAATCAATGATAAAGCTATTGGGGATTAAAGTATTAGAGTAAGGTTCAAAAAATCTAAGTTATAGAGACTTATTATAACCTTTGGGTATACTCAGAGGTGGTAGATCTTTAGAACTTTCACTCTGTTTCAAACCATAGTTGAACTGTTACTATCAATGATATAGCTCTTGGGGATTAGACTCTTAGAGTAATGTTCAAATCTCTAAGTTATATATACTTATAATAACCTTTGGGTATACTAAGGGATGATAGATCTTTAGAATTTTAACTCTATTTCAAATCGTAGTTGAACCGTTTTAATTAATGATAAAGCTCTTGGGTATTGGAATCTTAGAGTAAGGTTCAAAGGTCTAAGTTATAGATACTTATTGTAACCTTTGGGCATCCTAAGTACTGGTAGATCTTTAGAACTTTAACTCTATTTCAAACTGAAGTTGAACCGTTACAATCAATGATAAAGCTCTTGGGCATTCGAGGCTTAGAGCAACGTTCGAAGCTCTAAGTTATAGATACTTATTATAACCCATGGGTATGCTAAGAGGTGGTGGATCTTTGGAATTTTCACTCTATTTCCAACTGTAGTTGAATCGTTACAATCAATGACAAGCTCTTGGGGATTAGAGTCTTAGAGTAAGGTTCCAAGCTTTAAGTTATAGATAATAGTTATAAACCTTGGATATACCAAGAGGTGGAAGATCTCTAGAACTTTAACTCTATATCAAACTATAGTTGAACAGTTACAATCAATGATAAAGCTCTTGGATACTAGAATCTTAGATTAAGGTTTAAAGCTCTGAGTTATAGATACTTATTATGACCTTTGTGGTATCCTAAGAAGTGGTAGATCTTTCGAACTTTAACTGTATTGCAACCCGTAGTTCAACCGTTACAATCAATGATAGGGCTCTTAGGTATTTGAGTCTTAGAATAAGGTTCAAAGCTTTGGGTATCCTAAGAGGTTGTATATCTTTAGAACTTTAACTCTATTTCAAACCGTAGTTGAACTGTTACAATCAATTATAAAGCTCTTGCGGATTTAAAGTCTTGGAGTAAGGTTCAAAGCACTAAGTTATAGACATTTATTATAGCCATGGGTATCCTAAGAGGTAGTAGATCTTTAGAACTTTAACTCTATTTCAATTCATAGTTGAACCGCTGCAATCAATGATAAAGCTCTTGGGCATTCGAGCCTTAGAGTAACGTTCACTGCTCTAAGTTATAGATACTTATTATGACCTTTGGGTATCCTAAGAGGTGATAGATATTTATAACTTTAATTCGATTTGAAATCGAAGTTGAACCATTACAGTCAATGATAAAGCTCTTGGGCAATGGAGTTTTAGGGTAACGTTCAAAGCTCTAAGTTATAGATACTTATTATAACCTTCGGGTGTCCTAAGAGATGATAGACTTTTAGAACTTTAACTCTAATTCAAATTGTAGTTGACCCACCACAATCAATGATAAAGCTTTTGGGGATTAGAGTGTTAGAGTAAGGATCAAACCTCCTAGTTAACATACTAATCAAACCGTAGTTGAACCATTACGTTCAATAATAAAGGTCTTGAGGATTAGACTCTTAAAGTAAGGTTCAAAGCTCTATGTTCTAGAGACTTATTATAACCTTTGGGTATAATAAGAGGTGATAGATCTTTAGAACTTTAATCCTATTTCAACGATAAAGCTCTAGGGCGTTGGAGTCTTAGATTAACGTTCAAAGTTCAAAGCTATAGATACTGATTATAACCTTTGGGTATGTTAAGAGGTGATAGATCTTCAGAACTTTAATTCTTTTTCAAACCGTAGTTGAACCGTTACAATCAATGATAAGGCTCTTGGTGATTAGAGTCTTAGAGAAAGGTACATACCTCAAAGTTATAGACACTTATTGTAACCTTCTGGTATCCTAAGAGGTGGTAGATCATAAGAACTTTAACTCTATTTCAAACTATAGTTAAACCGTTACAATCAATGATAATGCTCTTGGGATTAGAGTCTTAGAGTAGGGTTCAAAACTCTAAGTTATAGAAAGTAATTATAAACATTGGGTATCCTATGAGGTGGTGGATCTTTGAAAATTTAACTTTATTTCAAACAGTAGTTGAACCATTACAATCAATGATAAATCTCTTGGAGATTAGAGTCCTAGAGTAACGCTCAAAGCCTTAAGTTATAGATACTCATTATAACCTTTGGGTATCCTAAGGGGTGATGGATCTTTTGAATTTTAGCTCTATCTCAAATTGTACTTAAACCGTTACAATTAATGATAAAGCTCTTCGGTAATGGAATCTTATTATAAGGATCAAAGCACTAAGTTATAGATACTTATTGCAACCTTTGGGTATCCCAAGCGGTGATAGATACTTTTTTCAAACCGTTGTTGAACCGTTACAATCAATGATAAAGCGCTTTCTTATTGTAACGCTCAAAGCTCTAAATTATAGATACTTATTATAACCATGGGTTGGCCATGAGGTGATAGATCTTTAGAACTTTAACTCTAGTTCAAACCGTAGTTAATCCGTTACAGTCAATGATAAAGTTCTTGGGGATTAGATTCTTAGTGTATGGTTCAAAGCTCATAGTTATAGACACCTATTAAAACCTTTTGGTATGCTAAGAGGTGGTAGATCTTTAGAACTTTAGCTCTATTTCTAACTGTAGTTGAACCGTTACAATCAATGATAAAGCTCTTGGGGATTAGAGTCTTAGAGTAAGGATGAAGGCTCTAAGTTATAGATTCTTATTATAACCCTTGGGTATGCTAAGAGGTGATAGACCTTTATACCTTTAACTCTATTTCAAACTATAGTTGAACCATAACAATCAATGATAAAGTTGTTGGGGATTAGAGCCTTGGAGTAAGGTTCAAAGCTTTAAGTTATAGATACTCATTATAACCTTTGGGTATCCTAATGAGTCATAGATTTTTAGAATTTTAACTCTATTTCAAACCAAAGTTGAACAGTTACAATCAATGATAAAGCTCTTGAGTATTGGAATTTTAGAGTATGGTTCAAAGAACTAAGTTATAACCTTTGGGTATCCTAGGAGGTGGTAGATCTTTAGAACTTTAAATCTATTTCAAATCGTAGTTGAACCGTTACAATCAATGATAAAGCACTTAGACATTGGAATCTTAGAGTAACGTTCAAAGCTCTAAGTTATAGATACTTGTTATAACCCATGGGTATGCTAAGAGGTGATAGATCTTTAGAGCGATAACTCTATTTGAAACCGTAGTCGAACCGTTACGTTGAATGATAACGCTCTTGGGGATTATCGACTTTGAGTAAGGTTCAAATCTTTAAGTTATAGACACTTATTATAACCTTTAGGTATCCTAAGAGGTGGTAGATCTTTGGAACTTTAACTCTATTTGAAAATATAGTTGAACCGTTACAATCAATGATAAAGCTCTTGGGGATTAGAGTATTAAAGTAAGTTTCAAAGCTCTAAGTTATACATACTAATTATAACCTTTGGGTATCTTAAGATGTGGTATATTATTAGAACTTTACCTCTATTTCGAATCGTAGTTGAACCGTTACGATTAATAATAAACCTCTTGAGGATTAGACTCTTAGAGTATGGTTCAAAGCACTATGTTATAGATACTTGTTATAACCTTTGGGTATCCTAAGAGATGATAGATCTTTAGAACTTGAACTCTATTTCAAACCATAGTTGCACCGTTACAATGAATGATAAAGCTCTTGGGCATTCTGTCTTAAAGTAATGTTCGAAGCTCTAAGTTATAGACACATATTGTAACCTTTGGATATCATAAGACGCGGTAGATCTTTAAAACTTCAACTCTACTTCAAACCGTAGTTAGATTATTATTAGAGTCAGGTTGAAAGCTCTTGGGGATTAGATTATTAGAGTGAGGTTCAAAGCTTTAACTTGTAGATACTCATTATAACCTTTGGGTACCCTAAGGAGTGATAGATCTTTACAATTTTAACTCTATTTCACACCGTACTTGAACCATTACAATCAATGATAAAGATCTTGGGTATTGAAATCTTAGAGTAAGGTTCAAAGCACTACTTAATAGATACTTATTGTAACCTTTGCGTATCCTAAGAGATGGTAGATCTTTAGAACTTTAACTCTGCTTAAAACCATAGTTGAATCGTTTCAATCAGTTATAAAGCTCTTGGGTCTTGGGGTCTTAGAGTAACGTTCAAATCTCTAAGTTATACATACTTATTATAACTTTGGGTATCCTAAGAGGTGGTAGATGTTTGTAACTTTCACCCTATGTCATACTGTAGTTGAACCGCTACAATCAATGATAAAGCTCTTGAGGATTAGTGTCTTAGAGTAAGATTCGACTCTATTATAAAGTTTGGGTATCCTAAGAGGTGGTAGATCTTTAGATTAACACTATTTCAAACCGTAGTTGAATCGTTATAATCAATGATAAAGCTCTTGGGGATTAGAGACTTAGAGTATGGTTCAAAGCTCAAAGTTATAGATTTTATTGTAACCTTTGGGTATCCTAAGAGGTGGTAGATCTTTAGAACTTTAACTCTATTTCAAACCATAGTTGAGCCATTACAATCAATGATAAAGCTATCGAGGATTAAATTCTTAGACTAGGGTTCTAAGATTCCAATGATTAAGCTCTTGGGGATTAGATTCTTAGATTATGTTTCAAAGCTCTAATTTATAGACACAAATTATAAACTTTGGGTATCCTAAGAGGCGGCAGATCTTTAGAACTTTAACTCTATTTCAAACCGTAGTTGAACCGTTACAATCAATGATAAAACCCTAGGGTAATGGAATCTTATAATAATGTTCAAAGCTCTAAGTCATAGATACATATTATAACCTCTAGGTATCCTAAGAGGTGGTAGATCTTTAGAACTTTAACTGTATTTCAAACCGAAGGTGAACAGTTACAATCAATGCTAAAACACTTGAGCATTGGAGTCTTAGATTAATGTTCCATGCTCTAAATGATAAATACTTATTACAATCCTTGGGTATGCTAAAAGTTGATAGATCTTTAGAACTGTAACTCTATTTCAAACCGTCGTTGAACCATTACAATCAATGATAAAGTTCTTGGGGATTAGATTCTCAGAGTAAGGTTCAAAGCTCCTAGTTACAGTCACGTATTATAATATTTTGGTATCCTAAGAGGTGGTAGATCTTTAGAACTTTAACTCTTTTTCAAATCGTAGTTGAACCGTTACAATCAATGATAAAGATCTTGGGGATTAGATCTTAGAGTAAGTTCAAAGCTCTAAGTTTTATACACAAATTATAATGTTTGGGTATCCTTAGAGGTGGTAGATCTTTAGAACTTTAACTCTATTTCAAACTGTAGTTGAACCGTTACAATCAATGACAATGCTCTTGGGAATTAGATTCCTAGAGTAAGGTACAAAGCTCAAACATATAGATAGTTATTATAACCTTTGGGTATCCTAAGAGGTGGTAGATCTTTAGAAATTTAACTCTATTTCAAACTGTAGTTGAACCGTTACAATCAATGATAAACCTATTGGGGATTAGACTCTTAGAGTAAGGTTCAAAGATCTAGGTTATAGACACTTATTATGATGTTTGTGTATCCTAAGAGGTGGTAGATCTTTAGAACTTTAACTCTATTTCAAACTGTAGTTGAACCGTTACAATCAATGATAAACCTATTGGGGATTAGAGTCTTAGAGTAAGGTACAAAGATCTAAGTTATAGACACTTATTAGAACGTTTGGGTATCCTAAGAGGTGGTAGATTTTTAGAACTTTAACTCTATTTCAAACTGTAGCTGAACCGTGACAATCGATGATAAAGCTCTTGGGGATTAGATTCTCATAGTAATGTTCAAAGCTCTAAGTTATAGACAATTA
Organism: Pontederia crassipes; assembly: GCA_030549335.1. Lineage (NCBI taxonomy): Eukaryota > Viridiplantae > Streptophyta > Magnoliopsida > Commelinales > Pontederiaceae > Pontederia > Pontederia crassipes. The sequence goes on along the minus strand of JAUKPH010000020.1, from coordinate 7,339,936 downwards.
TTATAATGTTTGGGTATCCTAAGAGGTGGTAGATATTTAAAATTTTAACTCTATTTCAAACCGTAGCTAAACCGTTACAATCAATGATAAAGCTCTAGGGGATTATGACATTTGGGTATCCTAAGAGGTGCTAGATAATAAGTCTTAGAGTAAGGTTCAAAGCTCCCAGTTATAGACACTTATTATGACATTTGAGTATCCTAAGAGGTGGTAGATCTTTAGAACTTCAACACTACTTCAAACTGCTTGAACCATTACAATCAATGATACAGCTCTTGGGGATTAGAGTCTTAGAGTAAGGTTCATAGCTCTAAGTTATAGAAACTTATTATAACGTTTGGTTGTCCTAAGAGGTGGTAGATATTTAGAACTTCATCTCTATTTCAAACCATGTTTAAACCGTTACAATAAATGATAAAGCTCTTGGCGATTAGATTCTTGTAGTAAGGTTCAAAGCTCTAATTTATAGACACTTATTATAATGTTTATGTATCCTAATAGGTGGTACATATTTAGAACTTTAACTCTGTTTCAAACCATAGTTAAACCGTTACTATCAATGATATAGCTCTTGGGTATTCGACTCTTAGAGTAAGTTTCAAAGCTCTAAGTTATAGACACTTATAATAACCTTTCGGTATCCTAAGGGGTGATAGATCTTTAGAATTTTAACTCCATTTCAAACCATAGTTGAACCGTTGCAATCAATGATAAAGCTCTTAGGTATTGGAATCTTAGTGTAAAGTTCAAAGCTCTAAGTTATAGATGCTTATTGTAACCTTTGGGCATCCTAAGAGGTGGTAGATCTTTAGAACTTTAACTTTATTTCAAACCATAGTTGAACCATTTCAATCAATTATAAAGCTCTTGGGCGATGGAGTCTCAGGATAATGTTCAAAGTTCTAAATTATAGATTCTTATTACAACCCTTGTGTCTACAAGGGGGTGCTAGATATTTGGAACTTTAACTCTATTCCAAACCCGAGTTGAACCGTTACAATGAATGTTAAAGCTCTTATGGATTAGAGTCTTGGAGTATTGTTCAAAGCTCTAAGTTATAGACACTTATTATAACCTTTCGGTATTCTAAAATAACTTTCAAACTTTAACTCTTTTTCAAACCGTAGTTGAACCGTTACAATCAATGATAAAGATCTTGGGGATTAGATTCTTAGAGTAAGGTTCAAAGCTCTAAGTTATATACATATAACGTTTGGGTATCCTAAGAGGTGGTAGATCTTTAGAACTCTATTTCAAACTGTAGTTGAACCGTTACAATCAATGATAAAACTCTTGGGGATTAGAGTATTAGAGTAGGTTCAAATCTCTAACGTATAGACACTTATTTTAACGTTTGGGTATCCTAAAAGGTGGTAGATCTTTAGAACATTAACTCTATTTCAAACCGTAGTTGAACCGTTACAATCAATGACAATGCTCTTGGGAATTAGATTCTTATAGTAAAGTTCAAAGCTCTAACATATAGATACTTATTATAACCTTGGGGTATCCTAAGATGTTATAGATCTTTAGAAATTTAACTCTATTTCAAAATCGTAGTTGAACTGTTACAATCAATGATAAAGCTCTTGGGGATTAGGGTCTTAGAGTAAGGTACAAAGCTCAAAGTTATAGATATTATATAACCTTTGGGCATCGTAAGAGGTGGTAGATCTTTAGAACTTTAACTCTATTTTAAACTGTAGTTGAACCGTTACAATCAATGATAAAGCTCTTGGGGATTAGAGTCTTAGAGTAAGTTTCCAAGCACTAAGTTATAGACACATATTATAACATTTGAATATCCTAAGAGGTGGTAGATCTTTAGAACTTCAACTCTATTTCAAACTGTAGTTGAACTATTGGAATTAATGATAATGCTCTTGGGGATTAGAGTCTCAGAGCAAGGTTCAAAGCTCTAAGTTATAGACACTTATTATAACCTTTGGGTATCCTAAGAGATGATAGGTCCTTAGAACTTAAACTCTATTTCGAAGCGTAGTTGAATAGTTACAGTTAATGATAAAGCTGTTGGAGATTAGAGTATTAGAGTAAGGTTCAAAGCTCTAAGTTATGGACACTTATTATAACCTTTGGTTATCTTAAGGGGTGGTAGATCTTTAGATCCTTAACTCTATTCAAATCGTACTTGAATCATTACAGTTAATGATAAAGATTTTGGGGATTAGAGTTTTAAAGTAAGGTTCAAAGATCTAAGTTATAGACACCTATTATAACCTTTGGATATCCTAAGAGGTGGTAGATCTTTAGAACTTTAACTCTGTTTCAAACTGTAGTTGAATAGTTAGTATCAATGATATAGCTCTTGGGGATTGGACTCTTAGAGTAAGTTTCAAAGCTCTAAGTTATAGATACTTATAATAACATTTGGTATCCTACGGGGTGATAAAACTTTAGAATTTTAACTCTATTTCAAATCGTAGTTGAACCGTTACAATCTATCATAAAGCTCTTCGGTATTGGAATTGTAGAGTAAGGTTCAAAGCTCTAAGTTATAGATACTTATTGTAACCTTTGGGTATCCTAAGAGGTGGTAGATCTTTAGAACTTTAACTCTATTTCAAACTGTAGTTGAAACATTACAATCAATGACAAAGCTCTTGGGGATTAGATTCTTGTAATAAGGTTCAAAGATCTTAGTTATAGACACTTATTATAATGTTTGGGTATCCTAAGAGGTGGTACATATTTAGAACTTTAACTCTGTTTCGAACCATAGTTGAACCGTTACTACAAATGATATAGCTCTTGGGGATTAGACTCTTAGAGTATGTTTTAAACCGTCATGCATACTTATAATAACCTTTCGGTATCCTAAGGGCTGATAGAACTTTAGAATTTTAACTCTTTCAAATCGTTGTTGAACCGTTACAATCAATGAAAAAGCTCTTAGGTATTGGAATCGTAGAGTAAGGTTCAAAGCTCTAAGTTGTAGATACCTATTGTAACATTTCTGCTTCCTATTTTCCAGGAAAAGCCTTGTATATCATTATCGAGGGATTATCAGCCGAGATACAACTGATTTATCAAGTTGAATTACCAGCATTAGCTTATGTTTATGAACCGCAATTCAACTACAAAGAGATTATCGGCCATAAAAAGTATTTAATCCTATCATATGATGCAAAATCGTTAGGCGCAAAACACACTTGGTTATCATTAGTGGATATTATATCATGATAAAGTTGTTATCGGCCGAAATACAAATGAGAAGTTTTATCATTGGGCGCAAAACATCATCCTTAACCAAGGGAGATGGAGATTATCGGCCGAGAAATCCAACGCCAAAGATAGAAGTTTTTTATCCTTAACCAATATTTATCTATTGCGGCTAATATCTTTGGGAGCAAAACTCTATCATTAACCAAGGATGGAGACTATCGGCCGTGATCATCAACCGATCATTGGGTCCAAAAGACAATGTTAACAAAGTTTGGTGGCCGAGAAACATCAAGAAGTTTATCACCAGGCGCAAAATGGATAAAGTCGTAAAGTTTATCTCACAAGGTTAAACTAGGCCGTATTATATTATAGACCGTGATATGCTTGAAGTCCATCCGCACCTATAAATAGAGGAGTAAACCATCATCCCAATTCGTGCTTTGAAGTTTGGTTTTCTTCTACGGCTAGTCGAGAATCTACTGGCTTCGACCAAGAGAGAGAGTTGGATGGCTGATCTAGACGCTCCGACAACATCCAGGGATGTTGTTTTATTCTTTGTGTAATTCTTTCAATTATTATTATTTTCTTATTATCTCTCTGCAATCCTAGGATGAACTCCATGTTTTTGTTATTTTATTTTTAGGAGATTATTATTGAAGGAAAATTCTGTGAACCCTTAATTTTTATTATTATTGAATTTTTTTGATCAATTTTTAATCATGTTTAATGCTTTTGATTTAATTATTTGAATTTCTGAGTTAAGTATTTACCAGATTGTGGACTTCTTGATTTCTGATTTTATTTAATTAAATTAAATGAGTTATTATGGAATTAAAAATTGACATAGGTCTAATAATTAGTGTGTGGAGAATTAAATCTGTGTGGTCTATAAATCTATACTAGTTTGTGGAGTGATTAATAGTCTAGGATTTTCATATTAATGCATCTTAATTTTAATCACATCTTCATCAATACTAGTTTGTGGGACTTCAATTTTGATTAAATTTAAGATAGTTTAATTTGCCATATTAAATTGCAGAATTATTAGTTTGTTGACTCTGTGATTTTAATCTTGTAAATTAATAACTCATGAAAATTCCTAATCCATCTTAAGAACTTTAATTTATCTTTTCTGGTTCACATATTTATCCTTAATGCATTATCATCCTAACACCTAATTTCAACACCATTATCTTATCTTATTATCTTATTTTTCTCTATCTTATTTTATAATTACAAAACTTATCTTCAAAAACCATGTTTTTCTTTTCATATTAATTTATAAATTTAGATATTAAATTAATAATATTCCTCATGGGTTCGACACTCTTTACTCCTATTACTATATTACTTGAGCGACTAGAACACTTGCTAGAGGATTTATTTTACCACATCATTTTACACATCAACGATAAAACTCCTAGGGATAAGACATTTAGAGTAAAGATCAAAACTCTAAGTTATAGATACTTATTATAAACTAAGGGTAACCTAAAAAGTGGTAGATCTTTAGAACTTTAACTCTATTTCAACCATAGTTGAACCGTTACAATCAATCATAAAGCTATTGGGGATTAGATTCATAGAGTAAGGTTCAAAGCTCTAAGTTATAGACACTTATTATAACGTTTGGGTATCGTAAGAGGTGTTAGATCTTTGGAACTTTACCTCTATTTCAAATCATAGTTGAGCCGTTACATATCAATGATAAAGCTCTTGAGTATTGGAATCTTAGAGAAAGGTTCAAAGCTCTAAGTTATAGATACTAATTATAAACTTTGGGTATCCTAAGAGATGGTAGATCTTTAGAACTTTAACTCTATTTCAAACCGTAGTTGAACCGTTACGGTCAATAATAAAGCTCTTGAGGATTAGGCTCTTAGAGTAAGGTTCAAAGCACTAAGTTATAGATACTTATTATAACCTCTGGGTATCCTAAGAGGTGATAGATCTAAAGAACATTAACTCTATTTAAAACCGTAGTGAAACTTTTACAATCAATGATAAAGCTCTGGACATTGGTGTCTTAGAGTAACATTCAAAGTTCTAAGTTATAGATACTTAGTATAACCTTTGGGTATCCTAAGAGGTGGTAGATCTTTATAAGTTCAACCCTATTTCAAACTGAAGTTGAAACGTTATAATAAATGATAAAGCTCTTGGGGATTGGAGTTTTAGAGTAAGGTTCAAAGCTCTAAGTTATAGATACTTATTATAACATTTGGGTATCGTAAATGGTGATAGATCTTTAGAACCTTAACTCTATTCCAAACCGTAGTTGAACCGTTATAATCAATGATAAAGCTCTAGGGGATTAGAGTCTTTGAGTAAGGTTCAAAGCACTAAGTTATAGATATTTATTATAACCTTTGGGTATCCTAAGAGGTGGTAGATCTTTAGAACTTTAATTCTATTTCAAATCGTAGTTGTACAGATACAATTAATGATAAAGAGTTTTGGGGATTAGATTCTTGGAGTAAGGTTCAAAGCTCTAAGTTATAGACACTTATTATAACGTTTGGCTATCCTAAGAGATGGCAGATCTTTGAAACTTTAACTCTATTTCAAAGCGTAGTTGAATCGTTAAATTAAATAAATGATAAAGCTCTTGCGGATTAGAGTATTAGATTAAGATTCAAAGCTCTAAGTTATAGATACTAATTATAATCTTTGGGTACCCTAAGAGGTGGTAGATCTTTAGAACATTAACTCTATTTCAAACCGTAGTTGAACCGTTACGATCAATAATAAAGCTCTTGAGGATTAGGCTCTTAGAGTAAGGTTCAAAGCTCTAAGTTATAGATACTTATTATAACCTTTGGGTATCCTTAGAGGTGATAGATCTTCAGAACTTCAACTCTATTTCAAATCGTAATTGAACCGTCACAATAAATGATAAAGGTCTTGGGGATTAGAGTCTTAGAGTAAGGTTAAAAGCTCTAAGTTATAGATATTTATTATAACGTTTGGGTATCCTAAGTGGTGGTAGATATTTAGAACTATAACTCTATTTCAACCGTAGTTGAACCGTTACAATCAATGATAAAGCTATCGGGGATTAGATTCTTAGAGTAAGGTTCAAAGCTCTATGTTATGGATACTTATTATAACCATAGGTTCTCCTTGGAGGAGATAGATCCTTAGAACTTCAACTCTATTTCAAACTGTAGTTGAATCATTACAATAAATGATAAAGCTCTTGGGGGTTGGTATCTTAGAATAAGGTTCAAAACTCTAAGTTATAGATACTCTTTATAACCTTTGGGTACCATAAGAGGTGATAGATCTTTAGAACCTTAACTCTATTTCTAATTGTAGTTGAACCGTTACAATCAATGTTCAAGCTCGCAGGATTAGAGTCTTAGAGTATTGTTTAAAGCTATAAGTTATAGATATTTATTATAACCTTTGGGTATCATAAGAGGTGGTAGATCTTCAAAACTACAACTCTATGTCAAATCGTAGTTGAACTATTGCAATCAATGATAAAGCTCTTGGGGATTAGATTCTTAGAGTAAGGTTCAAAGCTCTAAGTCATAGATATTTATTATAATCTTTGGGTATCCTAAGAGGTGGTAGATCTTTAGAACTTTAACTCTATTGCAACCATAGTTGAACCGTTACAATCAATGATAAAGCTATTGGAGATTAGTAAGGTTCAAAGCTCTAAGTTATAGACACTTATTATAACGTTTGTGTATCCTAACAGGTGGTTGATCTTTGAACTTTAACTTTATTTCAAATCGTAGTTGACAGTTACAATCAATGATAAAGCCCTTAGGTATTGGAATCTTAGAGTAAGGTTCAAAGCTCTAAGTTATAGATACTTATTATAACATTTGGGTATCCTAAGAGGTGGTAGATCTTTAGTACTTTAACTCTATTTCAAACCCTAGTTGAACCCTTCCAATCAATGATAAAGCTATTGGGCACTGGAGTCTTAGAGTAACGTTCAAAGCTCTAAGTGATAGATCCTTAGAACTTCAACTCTATTTCATGCCATAGCTGAAACATTATAATAAATGATATAGCTCTTGGGGATTGGAGTCTTAGAGTATGGTTCAAAGCTCTAAGTTATAGATACTCATTATAACCTTTGGGTATTGTAAGAGATGATAGATCTTTAGAACTTTAACTCTATTTCATACCGTAGTTGAACCATTACAATCACTGATAAAGCTCTTGGGGATTAGAGTTTTAGAATAAGGTTCGAAGCTCTAAGTTATAGATATTTATTGTAACCTTTGGTTATCGTAAGAGGTAGTAGATCTTTAGAACTTCAACTCTATGTCCAATCGTAGTTGAACCGTTACAAACAATGATAAATCTCTTGGGGATTAGATTTTAAGAGTAAGGTTCAAAGCTCTAAGTTATAGACACTAATTATAAACTTTGGGTATCCTAAGAGATGGTAGATCTTTAGAACTTTAACTCTATTTCAAATCGTAGTTGAACCGTTACAATCAATGATAAATCTCTTAGGCATTGGAGTCTTAGAGTAACGTTCAAAGTTCAAAGTTATTGACACTTATAATAATGTTTAGTATCCTAAATGGTGGTAGATCTTTATAACCTTAACTCTATTTCAAACTATAGTTGAACCATTAAAATCAATGACAAAGCTCTTCGGGATTAGATTCTTAGAGAAAGGTTTGAAAGCTCTAAGTTATAAACACTAATTATAAACTTTGGATATCCTAAGAGGTGGCAGATCTTTAGAACTTTAACTCTACTTCAAACTGTAGTTGAACCTTTACAATCAAAAATAAAGATCTTGGGATTGGAGTCTTAGAGTGACGTTCAAAGTTCTAAGTTTTATATACTTATTACACATGAATTTTCGCACCCTTCGAAAATTTTTCGCCCGAGTCCATTTTTCGTCTCGATCCTCTCACCATGCATCAACATGCATGAAAAGGGGCGCGCTTGAATTTTCGCACCTGTCGGAAGATTTTCGCTCGAGTCCATGTTTTGGTCCCAATCAACTCACCATGCATCAACATGCACGAAAGTGTCAAAACTTTGCATATTTTGGCGCGTAAAAAATTTCTCATCTTTTGACCTTCTTGGCTGAGAACACGAATAAAAGGCGCGAAAAGTCATACGCAAAAAGGGGGATTAGAGTCTTAGAGTAAGGTTCAAAGCTCTAAGTTATTGACACTTATTATAACCTTTGGGTATCCTAAGAGGCGATTGATATTTAGAACTTTAACTATATTACAAACTGTAGTTGAACCGTTACAATAAATGATAAAGCTCTTGGGGATGACACTATTAGAATAACGTTCAAAGCTCTAACATACACATACTTAATATAACCTTTGGGTATCCAAAGAGGTGATAGATCTTTAGACATTTTACTCTATTTAAAATCGTAGTTGAACTATTACAATCGATGATACAGTTCTTGGGAATTAGTTTTGGGTATCCTAAGAGGTGATAGGTCCATAAGAACTTTAACACTATTTCAAACCATAGTTCAACCGTTACAATCAATGATAAAGCTCTTGGGAATTAGATCCTTAGAGTAAGGTTCAAAGCTCTAAGTTATAGACACTTATAATAACGTTTGGGTATCATAAGGGGTTATAGATCTTTAAAAGCTTAACACCATTTCAAACCGTAGTTGGACCGTTATAATCAATCATAAAGCTCTTGGGGATTAGAGTCTTAGAGTATGGTTCAATGCTCAAAGTTATAGATATTTGTTATAACCTTTGGGTATCCTAAGAGGTCGTAGATCTTTAGAACTTTAACTCTATTTCAAAACGTAGTTGAGCCGTTACAATCAATGATAAAGCTCTTGATGATTAAATTCTTAGACCAAGGTTCAAAGCTCTAAGTTATAGACACATATTATAATATTTGAGTATCCTAAGAGGTGGTAGATCTTTAGAACTTTACCTCTATTTCAAACTGTAGTTCAATCATTTCAATCAATGATAAAGCTCTTGGGGATTAGATTCTTAGACTAAGTTTCAAAGCTCTAAGTTATTGACACTAATTATAAACTTTGGGTATCCTTAGAGGTGGCAGATCTTTAGAACTTTAACTCTATTTCAAACTGTAGTTGAACCGTTTCAATCAATGACAAAGCCCTTGGGTATTGGAATTTTAGAGTAAGGTTCAAAGCTCTAAGTCATAGATACTTATTATAACCTCTGGGTATCCTAAGAGGTGATTGATCATTAGAACTTTAACTCTATTTGAAATCGTAGTTGAACCGTTACAATCAATGCTAAGGGCCCGTTTGGTTATGGAATAAAATTCAAAGGAATAAATCAATGTAATAGTGTATTCTACAAAAAGTAAATATATTCCTATTCTACTTTCTGTTTGGTTTGAAGAGAATAACTTTAGAAATATAATATTTTAAAATTAAAATATTTTATTATATAGAGTTGACTTTTAATGTTATAATGAAAATAAAAATATTAATATAATAATATTTCATTAAATTTTTAAAAATAAGATATGATTAAAAATTTTGAAAAAAATGAGAATATCAATATTCTGCTTTAGAAGAATAATTATATTCTTTGTACGTGGTTAAAAATGGCGGTATTATCAATTTCGAGGTGGTTTCGTAGATTTCAAAGTTTGACCGACTTATTTCAATTCCATCACGCATTTGTCTATATTCTGAGAATAATGTGATATTCTAATATTTATTCCACATCCAAACAACCCCTAAAGCTCTTGAACATTGGAGTCTTAGAGTAACGTTCAATGCACTATGTTAAAAATACTTATTATAGCCTTTGGGTATGCTAAAAGTTGATAGATCTTTAGAACCATAGTTGAACCATTACAATCAATGATAAAGCTCTTGGGGATTAGATTCTTAGAGTAAGGTTCGAAGCTCCTAGTTATAGACACTTATTATAACATTTGGGTATCCTGAGAGGTGGTAGATCTTTACAACTTTAATTCTATTTCAAATCGTAGTTGAACCGTTACGATCAATGATAAAGATCTTGGGGACTAGATTCTTAAAGTAAGGTTCAAAGCTCTAAGTTACATACACATAGTATAACGTTTGGGTATCCTTAAGAGGTGGTAGATCTTTATAACTTTAACTCTATTTCAAACTGTAGTTGAACCGTTACAATTAATGATAAAGCTCTTGGGGATTAGAGTATTAGAGTAAGGTCAAAGCTCTAAGTTATACATTCTTAGTATAACGTTTGGGTATCGTAAAAAGTGGTAGATCTTTAAAACATTAACTCTATTTCAAACCGTAGTTGAACCATTACAATCAATGATAAAGCCCTTGGGAATCAAAATTCTTATAGCAAGATTCAAAGTTCTAACATATAGATAATTATTATAATCTTTGGGTATCCTAAGAGGTTATATATCTTTAGAATTTTTACTCTATTTCAAACCGTAGTTGAACTGTTACAATCAATGATAAAGCTCTTGGGGATTAGGGTCTTAAAGTAAGGTACAAAGCTCAAAGTAATAAATACTTATATAACATTTGGGTTGCCTAAGAGGTGGTAGATCTTTAGAACTTTAAATCTATTTCAAACTGTAGTTGAACTGTTACAATCAATGATAAAGCACTTGGGGATTAGTGTCTTAGAGTGAGGTTCAAAGCTCTAAGTTATAGACACTTATTATAACGCTTGGTTATCCTAGGAGGTGGTAGAATTTTAGAATTTTAACTCTATTTTAAACCGTAGTTAAACTGCTACAATCGATGATAAAGCTCTTGGGGATTAGATTCTTGTAGTAATGTTCAAATCCATAAGTTATAAACAATTATTATATTGTTTGGGTATCCTAAGAGGTGGTAGATATTTAGAATTTTAACTCTATTTCGAACTATAGTTTAATCGTTACAACCAATGATAAAGCTCTTGGGGATTAGAGTCTTAGAGTAAGGTTCAAAGCTCTAAGTTATAGACACTTATTATAACGTTTGGGTATCCTAAGAGGTGGTAGATCTTTAGAACTTTAAGTCTATTTCAAACTGTAGTTGAACCATTACAATAAATGATAAAGCTCTTGGGGATTAGATTCTTGTAATAAGGTTCAAACCTCTAAGTTATAGACACTTATTATAATGTTTGGGTATCCTAAGAGGTGGTACATATTTAGAACTTTAACTCTGTTTCGAACCGTAGTTGAATCGTTACTACAAATGATATAGGTCTTAGGGATTAGACTCTTAGAGTAAGTTTTAAAGCTCTAAGTTATACATACTTATAATAACCTTTTGGTATCCTAAGGGTGATAGATCTTTAGAATTTTAACTCTATTTCAAACCGTAATTGAACCGTTACAATCAATGATAAAGCTCTTAGGTATTTGAATCGTAGAGTAAGGTTCAAAGCTCTAAGTTATAGATACTTATTGTATTCTTTGGGCATCCTAAGATGAGGTAGATCTTTAGAACTTTAACTCTATTTCAAATTGTAGTTGAACCGTTACAATGAATGACAAATCCCTTGGGCATTGGTGTAATATCCCTAAGTTGACCATGCATGGTTAGATGTATGAATGTGAAGCTATGTTATGTTATTGGTAAGCTCTATGAATGTGATGTTAAGAATTACACTGCAATGTAAACTATTGGAGTGCGAAAGCGATGAAAATTTACTTAAGGCATGGAAATGTGATTTTCGGAAAAGTGAAAATTTGCAAAATTAAAGTCCCGGTAATTTTTCCTATATATGAAAGAATTATAAAAGTGATTTTTAAGAATTTTCAGGAGGTGTGTGAGTTAGGTAAAACGTAGACACAAAATCGAAAAACTTGAAATCGCGATATTTTTTCTTCGGACAAAAATTTAAATTTTGATTCCTTAGTTATTTATTTTTATAAACATTTTATTTTAATCCAAATGGGGGGTAGTTTCTTATTTACATGTAATGTCTTAAGTAAATGAATAAATAAATGGAGAAATGCAAAAGCCATTTACTTCAAGGGCATTTTTGGAAGAATCCAATTAATCACCTGAAGTCGGTTTCTCCCTTCCTTCTAATACTTATCCTTTCACCTTTTACTATCTTCCTTTGCCCGATTCACCACCCTTGGCCGAACACTTGAGGAAATGGCACAAATCAATACTTGTTGAAGGAATTGGAAGAGGAGAGATTGAAGCTAGGGTTTTAGATTTTGGTAAGTTCCTACTTCATTTTCTTTGGATTTTGACTACATAATTCCTAATTAGGGTGACTCTGAACCTTTCTCATCTATTCATTTTTGGATTTTACTTGAACATGGGGCAAAACTCATGTTCTTCATGGGTAAGATTAACCCTACCCATGTTCAATTGATTCACGAATCTTTAGCTACATAATTCCATACCTTCGCGTGATTAAAAAAAATCAAATTTATTCTGATTGATCCTATATGAGTATACTTTCATTGAGCTTTAGAATCAAGTTAATATGATATCTGTAGATAAAGTTATGCTCTTATCTTTAACTATCGCTTTGTCCGCCGAAATTGCTATCTGAATTTTTAAATTATGTATTAAATCCAATATGTCGTGAAATTATTTTATAATTTAAGGTGTTATAGACATTAATGTTATGTGTCATTGACAATTGGAATCACTAGAAAATTATATGTTGAATCACTAGAAAGTTATAAATATTTTACCGAGCCTTACTCAGTCTGTCAAGATGGAGCTTAGGGCAGATTATGCTAGTATTGTTTAAATTTATTGTGTTCAGTAGAAATAGATATAAATTCAAGTAATTTTATTATTGCATCCTAGAATGTCTACTATTTAGGAAAATTAAAAGTACCAAAATAGGGAATGTTTATTATTTTATATAAATCATAAAAGTAAGGTTACTCAGTATGTCAGAACATAGAAACAACATAAACGTTAAGCTGAATGTTGATTTTCATGAGAACAAAACATTTTTTTTTAGGATATGATTTTTACAGATTAATGTCTCTGAAATATGAAAGTAAAGAAAATTGGAATGGTGTCATTTGATTATGTATATCAGAAGATATGGATTTTTGTTTACTATGTGTGCAATCTGTCATAATATTAGGTCAATCCTTATGTTTAATAGTTACTTAAGTTATAAGAGTAAATATTTAAGGTTCATATACCATTACAATTATTTATGTTTCATATGTGATAGGCTTGTGCTCATATCATAGTAGTAATGTGTTTCTTACTATTATTGTTATAGGATTAGAAGAGTAAAGTAGTGAAAAGGGAAAGGAAAACATTTTATTAGCTTTATAGGTTAGTTGGTTTCTCCTACTCTATGTATTCACCTCTTCTAAATTCGGTGTGACATCGATTATTATATGTATTGAATATGTTTTGGATATGTTATGAATTGATTTCGAGAAATGCAATTATGAAAAGTATACAACAACAACAACAACAAAGCCTTATCCCACTAGGTGGGGTCGGCTACTTGGATCATACGACGCCAATTATGAAAAGTATATCTGAATGATTGTATGATTGCACATTTGAAAATCATATGTGATATGATATGACTGGGTACGAGAAGTGCAATCATTGTTCGGTTTTAAATGATATTTGATATGATTCATCTTCTGACATTGAGATACAATTGTTATGTGAATCATGCATCGACATCTGTTTGCATTTGCATATATGATGGTTGGAGCTAATTGCTACATCGATGATCACGATGGGAGTCACCTCTAGAGTCCAATCCATCATTTTGTTCTCCAATAATGGGATGATATAGCTGAAGCTAAGTGCCATGCGGAGCTAAGTGCCACAATCATGAGTCGTCACGATGGGGGCCACCTCTAGAATCCGTAGGGACCACCTCTAGAGTCCACCTATCGTTATATGATTTGTTCCCCGAAAGGGATGAGGTAGAATGCAGCTAAGTGTTACATCTCGTATCACGATGGGAGCCACCTCTAGAGTCCACCTACCGACCACTCGCCAGTTGGTGATTCGTGCATACATATGAGAGTGTTGCATTGCATACACATGTTTGATATGTTTAAGTGACAATGAATGTAAGTTGAGTGTAATGATTTTGATTGGGATGTTATATATGTATTTAGTAAATGTATGAAGATATTGATTTTGATATTATGATTAATGCATGTATGTTTATGTCGCCCTAAATTTATTAGATGGTAACACATAGCTTATGTGTTATCAGCTTACTGAGCTATTATTTGCTCATAGTGTTGTTGTACATCGCGAGAGAAAGCCTTAACAGGGTGTGGATCCTTTTTGTTGCTAAGGTATTGAGAAGTCATGTGCTCCACCATGCATGTTAGATAGAAGACTTGTAGCTCTCATATTCCTCAGTTGGGATATGGAGAGAGTTTGATATGTGCTATGTATGAAAAGTAATTTTGTATCTTGTAAAATGTAAATATTTTATGACTATGTGGTAGTGTAAACCCTAGAGCTGTTACATGCTCTGAATATTCAATACAAACTGCGTGGTTTGTTTATATGTGTTATCATTTTCTTGTATTATCTAGTGGAGTTATGCACAATTTTTCTTAAAAAAAAATATTTCATCGTCTATAATCAGTCGCGAGCTCTGGTTTAAGTCACTGTTTAAATCGGGGTCGTGACAATTGGAGTCTTAGGGTAGCGTTCAAAGTTCTAAATTATAGATTCTTATTACAACCCTTGGTGTGGAAAGAGGTGTTAGATCTTTAGAAATTTAAGTCTATTTCAAACCGTAGTTGAACTGTTAAAGTCAATGATAAAGCTCTTGGGGATTAGAGTCTTGGAGTATTGTTCAAAGCTCTAAGTTATAGATACTTATTATAACCTTTGGATATCCTAAAAGGTGATAGATCTTTAGATCTATTTCAAACCGTAGTTGAACCGTTACAATCAATGATAAAGCTATGGGTCATTGGAGTCTTAGAGTAACATTCAAAGTTCTAAGTTATAGACTCTTATTATAACCTTTCGGTATCCTAAGAGGCAGTAGATCTTTAGAACTTCAATTCTATTCCAAACCATAGTTGAACTGTTTCAATCAATGATAAACCTCTTGGGGATTATAGTCTTAGATTAAGGTTCTTGCTAAAAGTTATAAACACTTATTGTAACCTTTGAATAACCTAAGAGGTGGTAGATCTTTAGAACTTCAACTCTATTTCAAACTATAGTTGAACTGTTAGAATTAATGATAATGCTCTTGGGGATTAGAGTCTCAGAGTAAGGTTCAATGCTCTAAGTTATAGACACCTAATATAACCTTTGGGTATCCTAAGAGGAGATAGGTCCTTAGAACTCATACTCTATTTCAACTCGTAGATGAAACATTACAGTTAATGATAAAGCTGTTGGAGATTAGAGTGTTAAAGTAAGGTACAAGCTCTAAGTTATAGACACTTATTATAACCTTTGGGTATCCAATTAGGTGGTAGATCTTTTGAACTTTAACTCTATTTCAAACCGTAGTTGAATCGTTACATTTAATGATAAAGAACTTGGGGATTAGAGTCTTAGAGTAAGGTTCAAAGCTCTAAGTTATAGACACTTATTACCTTTGGGTATCATAAGAGGTGGTAGATCTTTAGAACTTTAACTCTGTTTCAAATCGTAGTTGAACCGTTACTATCAATGATATAGCTCTTGGGAATTAGAGTCTTAGAGTAAGGCTCAAAGCTCTAAGTTATAGATACTTATAATATCCATTGGGTATCCTAAGGGGTGATAGATCTTTAGAATTTGAACCCTATTTCAAACCGTAGTTGAACCGTTACAATCAATGATAAAGCTCTTAGGTATTGGAATCTTAGATTATGGTTCAAAGTTCTAAGTTATAGATACTTATTGTAACCTTTGGGTATCATAAGAGGTGGTAGATCTTTAGAACTTTAACTCTATTTCAAACCATAGTTGAACCGTTACAATCACTGACAAAGCTCTTGGGCATTGGAGTGTTAGAGTAATGTTCAAAGCTCTAAGTTATAGATACTTATTACAACCCTTGTGTATGCAAAGAGGTGATAGATCTTTAGAACTTTAACTCTATTTCAAATCATAGTTGAACCGGTACAATCAATCATAAAAGCTCTTGGGGAGTAGAGTCTTAGAGTAAGGTTCAAAGATCTAAGTTATCGATACTTATTGTAACCATTGGGCATCCTAAGAGGTGATAGATCTTTAGAACTTTAACTCTATTCCAAACTGTCATTGAACCATTACAATCAATGACAAAGCTCTTGGGCATTGGAGTCTTAGAGTAACGTGTGAGAATATTTTTTGGTTGATAATATGGAAGCTATGATGGAACGTCGTTTCTTGAGCTTTGCTTTTGAATTTTTGCTTGAGGACAATCAAGACTTTCAGCTTGGGGGAGTTTGATGCATGCAAAATATAACATATTTTAATTTATTATTTTTATTATTTTTTCTATAATTCGATCATGGCATGCAAAAATTTTCGCCCGTCTGCATTTTTTCGTCCCAATCATCTCACCATGCATCAACAAGCACGAAAGCGTCGAAAATTTCAAATCTTTTGACAACGTCAAAAATTTCGCGTGTTTTTACCTTCTTGGCTGAAAACATGAGTAAAAGGCGAGAAAAGGCGCACGCGCGAATTTTCGCACCACCGAAAAATTTTCGCCCTAATTCATTTTTTCGTCCCAATCATCTCACCGTGCATCAACACGCACGAAAGTGTCAAAGATTTCTCATCTTTTGACAGCGTAAAAATTTTTGCATCTTTTGACCTTCTCGACTGAAAACACGAGTAAAAGGCGCATAAAGGCGCACGCAGGAATTTTCGCAACCCCGAAAAATTTTAGCCCGTGTCCATTTTTTTGTCCCAATCATCTCACCATGCATCAACAAGCATGAAAGCGTCGAAAAATTTGCATCTTTTGACAGCGTAAAAAATTTTGCATCTTTTGACCTTATTGGCTGAAAACACAAGAAAAAGGCGCGAAAAAGCGTGCTCGTAAATTTTTTCACCCCCGAGTCCATTTTTTCGTTCCAATCATCACACCATGATTCAACATGCACGAAAGCGTAAAAGATTTCGCATCTTTTGACAGCGTAAAAAATTTCGCGTCTTTTGACCTTATTGACTGAAAACACGAGTAAAAGGCAGGTGAACGCACCCGCAGGAATTTTCGCACCCTCGAAAAATTTTCGCACGTGTCCATTATTTCATCCCAATCATCTCACCATGCAACAACAAGCATGAAAGCGTCCGAAATTTTGCATCTTTTGACAGCGTGAAAAATTTTACGTCTTTTGACCTTCTTGGCTGAAAACGTGAGTAAAAGGCCAAAAAAGGCGCTCGCGTGAATTTTTGCACCTCCGAAAAATTTTCGCCCGAGTCCATTTTTCGTCCCAATAATCTCACCATGCATCAACTTGCATGAAAGCGTAAAAAATTTTGCATCTTTTGACTGAGTAAAAAATTTCGCATCTTTTGACCTTCTTGGCTGAAAACACGAGTAAAAGGCGAAAAAGGCGCACGCGTGAATTTTGGCACCCCCGAAAAATTTTCTACCGAGTCCATTTTTCGTCCCAATAATCTCATCATGCATCAACATGCATGAAAGCGTCAAAAATTTCACATCTTTTGACTGCGTAAAAAATTTTGCATCTTTTGAAAATCTTGGCTTAAAACTCGAGTAAAAGGCGCGTAAAGGCGCACGCAGGAATTTTCGCACTCCCGAAAAATTTTCGTACGTGTCCATTTTTTCGTCCCAATCATCTCACCATACATCAACAAGAACGAAAGCGTAAACAATTTTGCATCTCTGACAGCGTAAAAAATTTCGCGTCTTTTGACCTTCTTGGCTGAAAACACGAGTAAAAGGCGCGTGAAGGCGCGCGTAGGAATTTTCGCATTCTCGAAAAATTTTCGCCCGTGTTCATTTTTTCGTCCCAATCATCTCACCATGCAGCAACAAGCACAAAAGCATCGAAAATTTCGCATCTTTTGACAGCGTAAAAAATTTCGCGTCTTTTGACCTTCGAGGCTGAAAACACGAGTAAAAAGCGAGAAAAGGCGCACGCACGAATTTTCGCACCCCCGAAAGATTTTCGCCCGAGTCCATTTTTCGTCTCAATAATCTTACCATGCATCAACAAGCACGAAAGCATAAAAAATTTCACATCTTTTGACAGCGTAAAAAATTTCTCGTCTTTTGACCTTCTTGGCTGAAAACACGAGTGAAAGGCGCGTAAAGGTGCGCGCAAGAATTTTTGCACTCTCGAAAAATTTTCGCTCGTGTCCATTTCTTCATCCCAATCATCTCACCATGCAGAAACATGCACGAAAGCATCGAAAATTTTGCATCTTTTGACAGCGTAAAAAATTTCGCGTCTTTTGACCTTCTTGGCTGAAAACATGAGTAAAAGGCGAGAAAAGACGTAGGCGCGAATTTTCGCACCCCCGAAAAATTTATGCCCGAGTCCATTTTTTTGTCCCAATCATTGCACCATGCAGCAACATGCACGAAAGCATAAAACATTTTGCATCTTTTGATAGCGTAAAAAATTTCACGTTTTTTGACCTTCTTGTCTGAAAACATAAGTAAAAGGCCCATGAAGGCGCGCGCAGGAATTTTTGCACCCACGAAAAATTTTCGCCCGTGTCCATTTTTTCATCCCAATCATCTCACCATGCATCAACATGCACGGAAGCATAAAAAATTTCACATCTTTTGACAGCGTCGCTCTTTTGACCTTCTTGGTTGAAGACAAGAGTAAAAGGCGCAAAAAGGCTCGCGCACGAATTTTTGCACCCCCGGAAAATTTTTGCCCGAGTCCATTATTTCGTCCCAATCGTCTCACCATGCATAAACATACACGAAAGCGAAAAAAATTTCGCATCTTTTGACAGCGTAAAAAATTTCGCGTCTTTTGACCTTCTCGGGTCAAAATTTCGTGTCTTTTGACCTTATTGGCTGAAAACACTAGTAAAAGGCGCGCTCTCGAAGTTTTGCACCCCCGAAAAATTTTCATTCGAGTCCATTTTTTCGTCCCAATCATCCCGCCATGCATCAACATACATGAAAGCATCGAAAATTTTGCATCTATGACAGCGTAAAAAATTTCGCATCTTTTTACCTTCTTGGCTGAAAACACTAGTAAAAGGCGCGCGCTCGAATTTTTGCACCCCCGAAAAATTTTCATCCGACTCCATTTTTTGTGTCCCAATCATCTCATCTTAAAGCGTAAAAAATTTCGCATCTTTTGACAGCATAAAAAATTTCGCGGCTTTTGTCCTTCTTGGCTGAAAACACAAGTAAAAGACGCTAAAAGGCGCGCGGGAATTTTCGCACTCCCCGAAAATTTTTGCCCGAGTAAATTTTTTTCGTCCCAGCATCAACATGCTTGAAAGCATGAGAAATTTTGCATCTTTTGACAGCGTCAAAAATTTTGCGTCTTTTGACCTTCTTAGCTGAAAACATTAGTAAAAGGCGCGCGCTCGAATTTTCGCACCACTAGGAAAATTTTCGTCCAAATCCATTTTTTCGTCCCAATCATCTCACCTTGCATCAACATGCACGAAAGCGTAAAAAATTTTGCATCTTTTGACAGCATAAAAAATTTCGCGTCTTTTGACCTTCTTGGCTGAAAACATGAGTAAAAGGCACTAAAAGGCGTGCGCGCGAATTTTCGCACCCTCGGAAAATTTTTGCCCGAGTCCATTTTTTTCGTCCCAATCTTCTCACCATGCATCAACATGCACGAAAGTGTTGAAAATTTTGCATCTTTTGACAGCGTCAAAGATTTCGCGTCTTTTTACCTTCTTGGCTGAAAACACTAGTAAAAGGCGCGCGCTCGAATTTTCGCACCCTCGAAAAATTTTCATCCAAGTCCTTTTTTTCGTCCCAATCATCTCACCTTGCATCAACATGCACAAAAGTGTCGAAAGTTTCGCATCTTTTGACAACATAAAAAATTTCGCATTTTTTGTCCTTCTTGGCTGAAAACACGAGTAAAAGACGCTAAAAGGCGCTCGCGCGAATTTCGCGCCCCCGAAAATTTTCGCCCGAGTCCATTTTTTCATCCCAATAATCTCACCATGCATCAACATGCACGAAAGCGTCGAAAATTTTGCATCTTTTGATTGGGTAAAAAAGTTCGTGTCTTTTGACCTTCCTCGCTAAAAACACGAATGAAAGGTGCGAAAAGGTGCGCGCGAATTTTCGCACCCCCGGAAAATTTTTGCCCGAGTCCATTTTTTCGTCCCAATCATCTCACCATGCATCAACATGCACGAAAGCGTCGAAAATTTCGCATCTTTTGACAGCGTCAAAAATTTCGTGTCTTTTGACCTTCTTGGCTGCAAATACTACTAAAAGGCGCGCGCTCAAATTTTCGCACCCACGAAAAGTTTTCGCCCGAGTCCATTTTTTCGTCCCAATCATCACACCTTGCATCAACATGCATGAAAGCATAAAAAATTTTGCATCTTTTGACAGCATAAAAAAATTCGTGCCTTTTGACCTTCTTGGCTAAAAACTCGAGTAAAAGGAGGTAAAACGTGGGCGCGCGAATTTTTTTTCCTCCGAAACATTTTAGCCCAAGTCCATTTTCTTTGTCTCAATCATCTCACCATGCACGAAAGCGTCAAAAATTTCACATCTTTCGACAGTGTAAAAAATTTTGTCTTTTGACCTTCCTCGCTGAAAAGAGGAATGAAGGGTGCAAAAAGGCGCGCGCGAATTTTTCCACCTCCAAAAAATTTTCGCCCAAGTCCATTTTTTTCGTCCAATCATCTCACCATGCATCAACATGCACGAAAGTGTCAAAAATTGTTCATCTTTTTACAGCGTAAATAATTTCACGTCTTTTGACCTTCTTGGCTGAAAATAATACTATCAACATGCACGAAAGTGTCAAAAATTTTGCATCTTTTGACAGCATAAAAAAATTTGCATCTTTTGACCTTCTTGGATGAAAACACGAGTAAAAGACGCTAAAAGGCGTGCTCGCAAATTTTCACACCGCCAAAAAATTTTTGCCTGAGTCCATTTTTTTCGTCCCAATCTTCTCACTCAACATGCACAAAATCGTCGAAAATATCGCATCTTTTGATAGTGTAAAAAATTTCGTATCTTTTGACCTTCTTGAATCAAAACACGAATGAAAGGTGCGAAAAGGCGCGCGCGAATTTTCGCACCCATGGAAAACTTTCGCCTGAGTCCATGTTTTCGTCCCAATAATCTCACCATGCATCAACATGCAGCGTCGAAAATTCCGCATCTTTTGATAGCGTCAAAAATTTCGCGTCTTTTGACCTTCTTGGCTGAAAACACTAGTAAAATGCGAGCGCTCGAATTTTTGCACCCCCGGAAAATTTTTGCCCGAGCCCATTTTTTTCTTCCCAATCATCTCACCATGCATAAACATGCACGAAAGTGTCGAAAATTTCACATCTTTTGACAGTGTAAAAAATTTCGTGTCTTTTGACCTTCCTTGCTGAAAACACGAATGAAAGGTGCGAAAATGCGCGCACGAATTTTCCCACCCCCAAAAAATTTTTGTCTGAGTCTATTTTTTTTCATCCCAATCATCTCACCATGCATTAACATGCAGGAAACCGTCAAAATTTTTGCATCTTTTGACAGCGTCAAAAAATTCGCGTCTTTTGACGTTCTTTGCTGAAAACACTAGTAAAAGGTGCGCGCTCGAATTTTCGCACCCTCGGAAGTTTTCGGCCGAGTCCATTTTTTCGTCCCAATCATCTCACCTTGCAGCAACATGCACGAAAGCATAAAAAATTTTGCATCTTTTGACAGCATAAAAAATTTCGCGTCTTTTGACCTTCTTGGCTGAAAACACGAGTAAAAGGCGCTAAAAGACGCAGGCGCAAATTTTCGCACCCCCGAAAAATTTTTGCCCGAGTCCATTTTTTCGTCCCAATCATCTCACAATGCATGAACATGCATGAAAGCGTCAAAAATTTCATATCTTTTCACAGTGTAAAAAATTTCTTGTATTTTGACCTTCCTCGCTGAAAACACGAATGAAAGGTGCGAAAAGGCGCGCGCCAATTTTCCCACGCCCGAAAAATTTTCGCCCGAGTCCATTTTTTCGTCCCAATCATCTCACCATGCATCAACATGCAGGAAAGCGTCGAAAATTTTGCATCTTTTAACGGCATCAAAATTTTTGCATCTTTTGACCTTCTTGGCTGAAAACACTAGTAAAAGGCGCGCGCTCGAATTTTCGCACCCCCAGAAAATTTTCAGCCGAGTCCATTTTTTCATCCCAATCATCTCACCTTGCATCAACATGCACGAAAGCGTCGAAAATTTTGCATCTTTTGCACCATAAAAAATTTCACGTCTTTTGACCTTCTTGGCTGAAAACACGAGTAAAAGGCGCTAAAAAGCGCGCGCGAATTTTTGCACCCCCAAAAAGTTTTAGCCCGAGTCCATGTGTTTCGTCCCAATCATCTCACCATCCACGAAAGCGTCGAAAATTTCACATCTTTTGACAGTATAAAAAATTTCGTGTCTTTTGATTTTCCTCGCTGAAAACACGATGAAAGGTGCGCGCAAATTTTCCCACCCCCGAAAAATTTTTGCCTAAGTCCATTTTTTTCGTCCCAATCATCTCACCATGCATCAACATGCACGAAAGCGTCGAAAATTTCTCATCTTTTGACAACGTAAAAAATTTCGCGTCTTTTGACCTTCTTGGCTGAAAACACTAGTAAAAGGCGCGCGCTCGAATTTTCGCACCCCCGAAAAATTTTCGTCCGAGTCCATTTTTTCGTCCCAATCATCTCACCTAGTATCAACATGCACGAAAGTGTCGAAAATTTTGCATCTTTTGACAGCATAAAAAATTTCGCATCTTTTGACCTTCTTGGCTGAAAACACGAGTAAAAGGCGAAAAAGGCGCGCGCGCACCTTTTCGCACCCCCGAAAAATTTTAACCCGAGTTCATTTTTTTTGTCCCAATCATCTCACCATGCATGAAAGCGTCGAAAATTTCATATCTTTTGACTGTGTAAAAAATTTCATGTCTTTTGACCTTCCTTGCTGAAAACACAAATGAAAGGTGCGAAAAGGCGCGAGAGAATTTTCGCACCCTCGAAAAATTTTCGCCCGAGTCCATTTTTTTCGTTCCAATCATCTCACCATGCATCAACATGCACGAAAGTGTCGAAAATTTCGCATCTTTTGACAGCGTCAAAAATTTCGCGTCTTTTGACCTTCTTGGTTGAAAAAACTAGTAAAAAGCGCGCGCTCGAATTATCGCACCCCCGAAAAATTTTCGGCCGAGTCCATTTTTTTCGTCCCAATCATCTCAACATGCATGAAATCATCGAATATTTCGTATCTTTTGATAGCGTAAAAAATTTCGCGCTTTTGACCTTCTTGGCTGAAAACACTAGTAAAAGGCGCACGCTCTAATTTTCGCACCCTCGAAAAATTTTTGCCTGAGTCCATTTTTTCGTCCCAATCATCTCACCTTGCATCAAGATGCACGAAAGCGTCAAAAATTTTGCATCTTTTGACAGCATAAAAAATTTCACATCTTTTGACCTTCTTGGCTGAAAATACGAGTAAAAGACGCGCGCGCGAATTTTCGCACCCCCGAACAATTTTCGCCCGAGTACATTTTTTTCATCCCAATCATCTCACCATGCATCAATATGCACGAAAGTGTCATAAATTTCACATCTTTTGACAGTGTAAAAAATTTCGTATCTTTTGACCTTCCACGTTGAAAACACGAATGAAAGGTGCGAAAAGCACCGCGCGAATTTTCGCACCCCCGAAAAATTTTTGCCCGAGTCTATTTTTTTCATCCCAATCATCTCACCATGCATGAAATCGTCGAAAATTTCGTATCTTTTGACAGCGTCAAAAATTTCGCGTCTTTTGACCTTCTTAACTGTAAACACTAGCAAAAGGCTCGCGCTCGAATGTTCGCACCCCCGGATAATTCTCGCCCGAGTCCATTTTTTCATCCCAATCATCTCACCTTGCACCAACATGCTTGAAAGCATCGAAAATTTTGCATCGTTTGACAGCATAAAAAATTTCGCTTCTTTTGACCCTCTTGGCAAAAAACATGACCAAAATGTGCAAAAGGGCGCGCGCGAATATTCGCACCCCTAGAACACTTTCGGCCGAGTCCATTTTTTCGTCCCAATCGTCTCACCATGCATCAACATTCATGAAATCGTCAAAAATTTCGCATCTTTTGACAGCGTAAAAAATTTCGCGTCTTTTGACCTTCTTGGCTGAAAACACTAGTAAAAGGCGCGCGCCCGAATTTTTGAACCCTCGAAAAATTTTCGCCCGAGTCCATTTTTTTGTTCCAATCATCTCAACTTGCATCAACATGTACGAAAGCGTAAAAAATTTTGCATCTTTTTACAGCGTAAAAAATTTCATGTCTTTTGACCTTGTTGGCTGAAAATACAAGTAAAAGGAGCTAAAAGGCGCAAGCACAAATTTTCGCACCCCCGAGTCCATTTTTTTCGTCCCAATCATCTCACCATGCATCAACATGCACGAAAGCATCGAAAATTTTGCATGCATTTGATAGCATCAAAAATTTCGCTTCTTTTGACCTTTTTGGCTGAAAACACTAGTAAAAGGCGCACGCTCGAATTTTCGCACCCCCAGAAAATTTTCGTACGAATCCATTTCTTCATCCCTATCATCTCACCTTGCATCAACACGCATGAAAGCGTAAAAAATTATGCATCTTTTGACACCATAAAAAAATTTGCGTCTTTTGACCTTCTTGGTTAAAAACACGAGTAAAAGATGCTAAAAGGCGCGCGCGCGAATTTTCGCATCCCCCGAAAAAATTTCGTCCGAGTCTATTTTTTTCGTCCCAATCATCTCATCATGCATCAACAGGCACGAAAGCGTTAAAAATTTCGCATCTTTTGACAGCATAAAAAATTTCGCGTCTTTTGACCTTCTTGACTAAAAACTCGAGTAAAAGGAGGTAAAAGGCGCGCGCGCGAATTTTTGCTCCCCCGAAACATTTCAGCCCGAGTCCATTTTTTTCATCCCAATCATCTTACCATGCATGAAAGCATAAAAAATTTCACATCTTTTGACAGTGTAAAAAATTTTGTCTTTTGACCTTCCAAGCTAAAAACAGAAATGAAAGGTGCAAAAAGTCGCGCGTGAATTTTCCCACCCCCGAAAAATTTTTGCCCGAGTCCATTTTTTTCATCCCAATCATCTCACCATACATCAATATGCACAAAAGCGTTGAATTTTTTCCATCTTTTGAAAGCGTAAAAAATTTCGCGTCTTTTGACCTTCTTGGCTGAAAAAACTAGTAAAAGGCGCGTTCGAATATTCGCACCACCGGAAAATTTTGGGCCGAGTCCATTTTTTCGTCACAATCATCTCACCTTGTATCAACATGCACGAAAGTGTCGAAAATTTTGCTTCTTTTGACAGCACTAAAAAATTCATGTCTTCTGACCTTCTTGGATGAAAACACGAGTAAAAGACGCTAAAATGCGCGCATGCGAATTTTCGCACCCCCGAAAAATTTTTGCCCGAGTCCATTTTTTCGTCCCAATCATCTCACCATGCATCAACATGCACAAAATCGTCGAAAATTTCACACACGAATAAAAGGTGCGAAAAGGCGCGCGCAAATTTTCGCACCCCGAGAAAACTTTCGTCCGAGTCCATTTTTTTGTCCCAATCATCTCACCATGCATCAACATGCATGAAATTGTCGAAAATTTTGCATCTTTTGACAGCGTCAAAAATTTCGTGTATTTTGACCTTCTTGGCTGAAAACAATAGTAAAAGGCGCGCACTCGAATTTTCGCACCCTCGGAAAATTTTCGCCCGAGTCCATTTTTTCATCCCAATCATCTGACCTTGCATCAACATGCGTGAAAGTGTAAAAAATTTAGCATCTTTTGACAGCATAAAAAAATACGCATTTTTTGACCTTCTTGGCCGAAAACATGAGTAAAAGGCGATGAAAGGCGCGCGCGCAAATTTTCGCACCCCCGAAAAATTTTCACCTGAGTCCATTTTTTTCGTCCCAATCATCTCACCATGCAACAACATGCACGAAAGCGTAAAAAATTTTGCATCTTTTGATAGTGTAAAAAATTTCGTGTCTTTTGACCTTCTTGGATCAAAACACGAATAGAAGG
Organism: Pontederia crassipes; assembly: GCA_030549335.1. NCBI lineage: Eukaryota > Viridiplantae > Streptophyta > Magnoliopsida > Commelinales > Pontederiaceae > Pontederia > Pontederia crassipes. The sequence continues at coordinate 7,313,664 of JAUKPH010000020.1, read as the reverse complement.
AGCGAAAAGACGCGCGCGAATTTTTGCACCCACAGAAAAGTTTTGCTTGAGCCCATTTTTCGTCCCAATCATCTCTCCATGCATCAACATGCACGAAAGCGTCAAAAATTTTGCATCATTTGACAGCTTAAAAAATTTCGCGTCTTTTGATCTTCTTGGCTAAAAATACTAGTAAAAGGCGCGCGCTCGATTTTTCGCAGCATTGGAAAATTTTCGCCCGAGTCCATTTTTTCATCCCAATCATCTCAGCTTGCATCAACATGCAGGAAAGTCTCAAAAATTTTGCGTCTTTTTACCTTCTTGGATGAAAACACAAGTAAAAGACGCTAAAAGGCGCGCGAATTATCACACCCTCGGAAAATTTTTGCCCGAGTCCATTTTTTCGTCCCAATCATCTCACCATGCATCAACATGCATGAAAGCGTCAAAAATTTTGCATCGTTTGACAGTATAAAAAAATTCGCGTCTTTTGACGTTCTTGGATCAAAACACGAATAAAAGGTGCGAAAAGGAGCGCGCGAATTTTTGCACCGATGGAAAACTTTCGCTGAGTCCATTTTTTCGTCCCAATCATCACACCATGCATCGACATGCTCGAAAGCATAAAAAAATTTGCATCATTTGACAGCGTCAAAAATTTCGCGTCTTGTGACCTTCTTGGCTGAAAACACTACTAAAAGGCACGCGCTCGAATTTTCGCACCCCCGAAAAATTTTCGCCCAAGTCCATTTTTTCATCCCATCATCTCACCTTGCATCAACATGCACGAAAGCGTCGGAAATTACGCATCTTTTGACAGCATAAAAAATTTCATGTCGTTTGACCTTCTTAGCTGCAAACAGGAGTGAAAGATGCTAAAAGGCGCGTGCGCGAAATTTCGCACCCCCGAAAAAATTTCGCCCTAGTCCATTTTTTTCATCCCAATCATCTCACAATGCATGAACATGCACGAAAGCGTAAAAAATTTCGCATTTTTTGACAGTGTAAAAAATTTCTTGTATTTTGACCCGCTGAAAACACGAATGAAAGGTGCGAAAAGGCGAGCGCCAATTTTCCCACGCCCAAAAAATTTTTGGCCGAGTCCATTTTTTTCGTCCCAATTGTCTCACCATGCATCAATATGCAGGAAAGCTTCGAAAATTTCGCATATTTTGACGCCGTAAAAAATTTCGCGTCATTTGACCTTCTTGGCTGAAAACACTAGTAAAAGGCACACGCTCGAATTTTCGCACCCCCGGAAAATTTTCGGCCGAGTCCATTTTTTCATCCCAATCATCTCACCTTGCATCAACATGCACGAAAGCGTCAAAAATTTTTCATCTTTTGACACCATAAAAAATTTCGCATCTTTTGACCTTCTTGGCAGAAAACACGAGTAAAAGGCGCTAAAAAGCGCGCGCGCGAATTTTTGCACCCCCGAAAAGTTTTAGCCCGAGTCCATTTGTTTCGTCCCAATCATCTCACCATGCACGAAAGCGTCAAAAATTTCACATCTTTTGACAGTGTAAAAAATTTCGTGTCTTTTAATCTTCCTCGCTGAAAACACGAATGAAAGGTGCGAAAAGGCGCGCGTGAATTTTCCAACCCACGAAAAATTTTCGCCGGAGTCCATTTCTTTCGTCCCAATCATCTCACCATGCATCAACATGCACGAAAGCGTCAAAAATTTCGCATCCTTTGACAGCATCAAAAATTTCGCGTCTTTTGACCTACTCGGCTGAAAACACTAGTAAAAGGCACGCTCGAATTTTCGCACCGCCGAAAAATTTTCATCCGAGTCCATTTTTTCATCCCAATCATCTCACCTAGTGTCAACATGCACGAAAGTGTCAAAAATTTTGCATCTTTTGACAGCATAAAAAATTTCGCGTCTTTTGACCTTCTTGGTTGAAAACTCGAGTAAAAGGCGCTAAAAGGCGCGCGCGCAAATTTTTGCACCCCCAAAAAATTTTAGCCCAAGTCTATTTTTTTCGTCCCAATCATCTCACCATGCATGAAAGCCTCGAAAATTTCATATCCTTTTACAGTGTAAAAAATTTCGTGTCTTTTGACCGTCCTCGCTGAAAACACAAATGAAAGGTGCAAAAAGGCGCGAGAGAATTTTCGCACGCTCGTAAAATTTTTGCCCGAGTCCATTTTTTGTCGTCCCAATCATCTCACCATGCATCAACATGCACGAAAGCGTCAAAAATTTTGCATCATTTGACAGCGTCAAAAATTTTGCGTCTTTTGACCTTCTTGGCTGAAAAAACTAGTAAAAAGCGCGCGCTCGAATTTTTGCACCCCCAAAAAATTTTCGGCTGATTCCATTTTTTTCGTCCCAATCATCTCACCATGCATCAACATGCATGAAATCGTCGAATATTTCGCATCCTTTGATAGCGTAAAAAATTTCGCATCTTTTGACCTTCTTGGATGAAAACACTAGTAAAAGGCGCGCGCTCGAATTTTCGCACCCTCAAAAAAATTTTTCGTCCCAATCATCTCACCTTGCATCAACACGCACGAAAGCGTCAAAATTTTGCATCTTTTGACAGCATAAAAAATTTTGCATCTTTTGACCTTGTTGGCTGAAAACACGAGTAAAATGCGCGCGCGCAAATTTTCGCACCCCCGAAAAATTTTCGCCCGAGTCCATTTTTTCATCCCAATCATCTCACCATGCATCAGCATGCACGAAAGTGTCGTAAATTTCACATCTTTTGACAGTGTAAAAAATTTCGTGTCTTTTGACCTTCATCGTTGAAAACATGAATGAAAGGTGCGAAAAGGCGCGCGCGAATTTTCACACCCCCGGAAAATTTTCGCCCGAGTCCATTTTTTCGTCCCAATCATCTCACCATGCATCAACATGCATGAAATCGTCGAAAATTTTGTATCTCTTGACAGCGTCAAAAATTTCGTGTCATTTGACCTTCTTGGCTGAAAACACTAGCAAAAGGCTTGCGCTCGAATTTTTGCACCCCCAGAAAATTCTCGCCCGAGTCCATTTTTTCGTTCCAATCATCTCACCTTGCATCAACATGCACGAAAGCATCGAAAATTTTTCATCGTTTGACAGCATAAAAAATTTCACGTCTTTTGACCTTGTTGGCTGAAAACACAAGTAAAAGGAGCTAAAAGGCGCACGCACAAATTTTCGCACCCCCGAAAAATTTTTGCCCGAGTCCATTTTTTCGTCCCAATAATCTCACCATGCATCAACATGCACGAAAGCGTCGAAAATTTTGCATCCATTTGACAGCGCACGCTCGAATTTTGACCATCTTGGCTGAAAACACTAGTAAAAGGCACACGCTCGAATTTTCACACCCCTAGAAAATTTTTGCCCGAGTCTATTTTTTCGTCCCAATCATCTCACCTTGCATCAACACGCATGAAAGCATAAAAAATTATGCATCTTTTGATAGCATAAAAAATTTCGCGTCTTTTGACCTTCTTGGCTAAAAACACAAGTAAAAGATGCTAAAAGGCGCGCCCGCGAATTTTCGCATCCCCCGGAAAATTTTCGCCCGAGTCCATTTTTTTCATCCCAATCATCTCATCATGCATCAACATGCATGAAAGCGTAAAAAATTTCGCATCTTTTGACAACGTAAAAAATTTGGCATCTTTTGACCTTCTTGGCTGGAAACACTAGTAAAAGTCGCGCGCTCAAATTTTCGCACACTCGGAATATTTTCGCCCGAGTCCATTTTTTCGTCTCGATAATCTCACCTTGCATCAACATGCATGAAAGGATCGAAAATTTTGCGTCTTTTGTCCTTCTTGGCTGAAAAACACGAGTAAAAGGCGCTAAATGCCGCGCGCGCGAATTTTCGCACCCCCGGAAAATTTTCGCCCGAGTCCATTTTTTTCGTCCAATCATCTCACCATGCATCAACATTCACGAAAGAGTCATTTCGCATCTTTTGACAGCGTCAATAATTTCGTATCTTTTGACCTTCTTGGCTGAAAATACTAGTAAAAGGCGCGCTCTCGAATTTTCGCACTCTTGAAAAATTTTTGCCCGACTCCATTTTTTCATCTCGATCATCTCATCAATTTCGGATGTTTTGAGATCGTAAAAAATTTTGCATCTTTTGGCCTTCTTGGTTGAAAATTCGCATAAAAGGCAGGAAAAGGCGCGGGCGCGAATTTTGGCACCCTCGAGTCCATTTTTTCGTCCCAATCATCTCACCATGCATCAACATGCACGAAAGCGTCGAAAATTTTGCATCTTTTGACAGCGTAAAAAATTTCACGTCTTATGACCTTCTTGGCTAAAAACATTAGTAAAAGGCGCAAGCTCGAAATTTCGCACCCCCGAAAAATTTTCGCCCGAGTCCATTTTTTCGTACCAATCATCTCACCTTGCATCAACATGCACTAAAGCGTAAAAAATTTTGCATCTTTTGACAGCGTAAAAAATTTTGACCTTCCTGGCTGAAAACAAGAGTAAAAGGCGCTAAAAGGGGCGCGCGCGAATTTTCCCACCCCCGGAAAATTTTCGTCCGAGTCCATTTTTTTCGTCCCAATCATCTCACCATGCATCAACATTCACGAAAGCATCGAAAATTTTGCATCTTTTGACCTTCTTGGCTGAAAATAGGAATAAAAGGTGCGAAAAGGCGCACGCGAATTTTCGCACCCATGGAAAACTTTCGCCTGAGTCCATTTTTTCGTCCCAATCATCTCACCATGCGTCTACATGAACGAAAGCATCGTAAATTTTGGATCGCTTGACATCGTTAAAAATTTTGCATCTTTTGGCCTTCTTAGTTGAAAACATGCGTAAAAGGCGAGAAAAGGCACGCCCGCAACTTTTGGCACCCCAGGAAATTTTTCGCCCGAGTCCATTTTTTCGTCCCAATCATCTCACCATGCAACAACATGCACGAAAGCATCAAAAATTTCGCTTCTTATGACCTTCTTGGCTGATAACAATAGTAAAAGGCGCGAGCTCCAATTATCGCACCCCAGAAAATTTTTGCTCGAGTCCATTTTTTCGTCCCAATCATCTCACCTTGCATCAACATGCACCAAAGCATCGAAAATTTTGCATCTTTTGACCGCATAAAAAATTTCCCGTCTTTTGGCCCGAGTAAAAGGCTCTAAAAGGTGTGCACGCGCCTTTTCGCGAAAGCGTCGTAAATTTCACATCTTTTGACATCGTCAAAAATTTTGCATGTTTTGGCCTTCTTGGTTGAAAACACACGTAAAAGGCGGGAAAAGGCGCGGGCGCAAATTTTGGTACCCCGAAAAATTTTCGCCCGAGTCCATTTTTTTGTCCCAATCATCTCACCATGCATCAACATGAACGAAAGCATAAAAAATTTCCCGTCTTTTGACCTTCTTGGCTGAAAACACGAGTAAAAGCTCTAAAAGGTGCGCGCGCCTTTTCGCACTGACAAAAATTTTCGCCTGAAGTATCGTAAATTTTGCATCTTTTGACATCGTAAAAAATTTCGCATCTTTTGGCCTTCTTTGTTGAAAACACGCGTAAAAGGCAGTAAAAGGTGCAGGCGTGAATTTTGGCCCCCGCAGAAAATTTTCGCCAGAGTCCATTTTTTCGTCCCAATCACCTCACTATGCATCAACATGCATGAAAGTGTGAAAAATTTTGCATCTTTTGACAGCGTCAAAAATTTCGCGTCTTTTGACCTTCTTGGTTAAAAACACTAGTAAAAGGCGCGCTCTCAAATTTTCGCACACCCGGAAAATTTTCGTCCGAGTCCATTTTTTCGCCCCAATCATCTCACCATGCATCGACATGCATGGAAGCATAAAACATTTCGCATCTTTTGACAACGTAAAAAATTTTGCATCTTTTGACCTTCTTGGCTGAAAACACTAGTAAAAGGCGCTTTTCGCACCCGTGAAAAATTTTCGCCCGAGTCCATTTTTTCATCACAATCATCTCACCATGCATAAACATGCACGAAAGTGTCGAAACTTTTGCATCTTTTGACAGCGTAAAAAATTTTGCGTCTTTTGACTTTCTTGGCAGAAAATACTAGTAAAAGACGCGTGCTCGAATTTTCGCACCCCCTATAAATTTTCGCCCGAGTCCATTCTTTCGATCCAATCATCTCACCTTTCATCAACATGCACGAAATAGTAAAAAATTTCGCATCTTTTGACAGCATAAAAAATTTCGCGTCTTTTGACCTTCTAGGATGAAAACACGAGTAAAAGGCGCTAAAAGGCGCGCGCGAATTTTCGCACCCCCAAAAAATTTTTGTCCGAGTCCATTTTTTTCGTCCCAATCATATCACCATGCATAAACATGCATGAAAGTGTCGAAACTTTGCATCTTTTGACAGCGTAAAAAATTTCGCGTCTTTTGACCTTCTTGGCTGAAAATACTAGTAAAAGACGCGCGCTCGAATTTTCGCACCCCCTAAAAACTTTCGCCTGAGTCCATTTTTTTCGTCCCAATCATCTCACCATGCATCAACATGCACGAAAGCATCGAAAATTTTGCATCTTTTGACCTTCTTGGCTGAAAATAGGAATAAAATGTGCGAAAAGGCGCGCGCGAATTTTCGCACCCATGGAAAACTTTTGCCTGAGTCCATTTTTTCGTCCCAATCATCTCACCATGCGTCTACATGAACGAGAGCGTCGTGAATTTTGGATCGCTCGACATCGTTAAAAATTTTGCTTCTTTTGGCCTTCTTAGTTGAAAACATGCGTAAATGGCGAGAAAAGGCACGCGCGCAACTTTTGGCACCCTAGGAAATTTTTCACCCGAGTCCATTTTTTCGTCCCGATCATCTCACCATGCAACAACATGCACGAAAGCGTCAAAAATTTCGCTTCTTTTGACCTTCTTGGCTGATAACACTAGTAAAAGGTGCGAGCTCCAATTATCGCACCCCCGGAAAATTTTCGCTCGAGTCCATTTTTTCGTCCCAATCATCTCACCTTGCATCAACATGCACCAAAGCATCGAAAATTTTGCATCTTTTGACCGCATAAAAAATTTCCCGTCTTTTGGCCCGAGTAAAAGGCTCTAAAAGGTGTGCACGCGCCTTTTCGCACCCATGAAAAATTTTCGCTTGAGTCTATTTTTTCGTCCCAATCATCTCACCATGCATCAACATGCGCGAAAGCGTCGTAAATTTCACATCTTTTGACATCGTCAAAAATTTTGCATGTTTTGACCTTCTTGGTTGAAAACACACGTAAAAGGCGGGAAAAGGCGCGGGCGCAAATTTTGGTACCCCCGAAAAATTTTTGCCCGAGTCCATTTTTTTGTCCCAATCATCTCACCATGCATCAACATGAACGAAAGCATAAAACATTTCCTGTCTTTTGACCTTCTTGGCTGAAAACACGAGTAAAAGCTCTAAAAGGTGCGCGCGCCTTTTTGCACTGACAAAAAATTTCGCCTGAAGTATCGTAAATTTTGCATCTTTTGACATCGTAAAAAATTTCACATCTTTTGGCCTTCTTTGTTGAAAACACGCGTAAAAGGCAGTAAAAGGTGCAGGCGTGAATTTTGGCCCCCGCGGAAAATTTTCGCCCGAGTCCATTTTTTCGTCCCAATCACCTCACCATGCATCAACATGCTTGAAAGTGTGAAAAATTTTGCATCTTTTGACAACGTAAAAAATTTCGCGTCTTTTGACCTTCTTGGTTAAAAAAACTAGTAAAAGGCGCGCTCTCAAATTTTCGCACACCCGGAAAATTTTCGTCCGAGTCTATTTTTTTGCCCCAATCATCTCACCATGCATCGACATGCATGGAAGCATAAAAAATTTCGCATCTTTTGACAGCGTAAAATTTTTTGCATCTTTTGACCTTCTTGGCTGAAAACACTAGTAAAAGGCGCTTTTCGCACCCGCGAAAAATTTTTGCACCCGCGAAAAATTTTCGCACGAGTCCATTTTTTCATCACAATCATCGCACCATGCATAAACATGCACGAAAGTGTCGAAACTTTTGCATCTTTTGACAGTGTAAAAAATTTCGCGTCTTTTGACCTTCTTGGCTGAAAATACTAGTAAAAAACGCGCGCTCGAATTTTCGCACCCCCTAAAAATTTTCGCCCGAGTCCATTCTTTCGTCCCAATCATCTCACCTTGCATCAACATGCACGAAATCATAAAAAATTTTGCATCATTTGACAGCATAAAAAATTTCGCATCTTTTGACCTTCTAGGATGAAAACACGAGTAAAAGGCGCTAAAAGGCGTGCGCGAATTTTCGCACCCCCGGAAAATTTTTGTCCGAGTCCATTTTTTTCGTCCCAATCATCTCACCATGCATCAACATGCACGGAAGCATCGAAAATTTTGCATCTTTTGACAACGTAAAAATTTTCGCATCTTTTGACCTTCTTGGCTGAAAACAGGAATAAAAGGAGCGAAAAGGCGCGCGCGAATTTTCGCACCCATGGAAAACTTTCGCCTGAGTCCATGTTTTCGTCCCAATCATCTCACCATGTGTCAACATGCACGAAAGCATCGTAAATTTTGCATCTTTTGACATCGTAAAAAATTTCGCATCTTTTGGCCTACTTTGTTGAAAACACCGTAAAAAGCGAGAAAAGGCGCGACGCAAATTTTGTCACCCCTGAAAAATTTTTGCCCGAGTCCATTGCTTCGTCCCAATCATCTCACCATGCATAAACATGCACGAAAAGCGTCAAAATTTTTGCAACTTTTGATAGTATAAAAAATTCTGTGTCTTTTGACCTTCTTGGTTGAAAACACGAATAAAAGGTGCGCGCGAATTTTCGCACCCACGGAAAATTTTTGCCTGAGTCCATTTTTCGTCCCAATTATCTCACCATGCATCAACATGCACGAAAGCATCATAAATTTCGCATCTTTTGACATCGTAAAAAATTTCGCATCTTTTCGCCTTCTTGGTTGAAAACACGCGTAAAAGGTGGGAAAAGGCGCGGGCGCGAATTTTGGCACCCTCGGAAAATTTTCTCCCGAGTCCATTTTTTCGTCCCAATCATCTCACCATACATCAACATGCACGAAGGCAACAAAAATTTCGCAACTTTTGTCAGCATAAAAAATTTCGCAACTTTTGACCTTCTTGGCTGAAAACATTAGTAAAAGGCGCGCTCTCGAATTTTCGCACATTGGGAAAATTTTTGTCCGAGTTCATTTGTTAGTCCCAATCATCTCACTTGCATCAACATGCATGAAAGCGTCGAAAATTTCGCATCTTTTGCCAGCATAAAAAATTTCACGTCTTTTGACCTTCTTGGTCGAAAACACGAGTAAATGGCGCACGCGTGAATTTTTGCATCACTGGAAATTTTCTACTGAGTCCATTTTTTTCATCCCAATCATCACAACATGCATGAAAGCGTCGAAAATTTCTCATCTTTTGATAGTGTAAAAAATTTCTTGTCTTTTGACCTTCTTGGCTGAGAACACGAATAAAAGATGCGAAAAGGCTCGCGCGAATTTTTGCACCCACGGAAAATTTTCGCCTAGGTCCATTTTTTCGTCCCAATCATCTCACCATGCATGAACATGCATGAAAGCATCATAAATTTCGCATCTTTTGACATCATAAAATTTTCGCATCTTTTGGCCTTCTTTGTTGAAAACACGCGTAAAAAGCGAGAAAAGGCGCGGCGTGAATTTTGGCACCCCCGAAAAATTTTTGCCCGAGTCCATTGTTTCGTCCCAATAATCTCACCATGCATCAACATGCACGAAAGCATCGAAAATTTCACATCTTTTAACAACATAAAAAATTTCGCATCTTTTGACCTTCTTGGCTGAAAACACGAGTAAAAGGCGCTAAAAGGCGTGTGCACGAATTTTCACACCCCGAAAAATTTTTGTCCTAGTCCATTTTTTCACCCCAATCATCTCACCATGCATCAATATGCATGAAAGCATCGAAAATTTCGCCTCTTTTGACAGTGTAAAAAATTTCGTGTCTTTTGACCTTCTTGGCAGAAAACAGGAATAAAAGGTGCGAAAAGACGGCACGAATTTTTGCACCCACGGAAAACTTTCGCCTGAATCCATTTTTTCAACCCAACCATCTCACCATGCATCAACAAGCACGAAAGCATAAAAAATTTCGCATCTTTTAACAGCGTAAAAAATTTCGCGTATTTTGACCTTATTGGCTGAAAACACTAGTAAAAGGCGCGCTCTCGAATTTTCGCACCCCTGGAAAATTTTCGCCCGAGTCTATTTTTTAGTCCCAATCATCTCACTTGCATCAACATGCATGAAAGCGTAAAAAATTTTGCATCTTTTGACAGCATAAAAAATTTTGCATCTTTTGACCTTCTTGGCTGAAAACACGAGTAAATGACGCACGCGTGAATTTTCGCACCCCCGGAAAATTTTCGACTGAGTCCATTTTTTCATCCCAATCATCTCAACATGCCTCAATATGCACGAAAGCGTCGAAAATTTCGCATCTTTTGACAGTGTAACAATTTTCTTTTCTTTTGACCTTCTTGGCTGAAAACACGAATAAAAGGTGCGAAAAGGTGCGCGCGAATTTTCGCACCCACGGATAATTTTCGCATGGGTCCATTTTTTTCGTCCCAATCATCTCACCATGCATCAACATGCACGAAAGCGTCGTAAAATTCGCATCTTTTGACAGTGTAAAAAATTTCGTATCTTTTGACCTTCTTGGCTGAAAACACGAACAAAAGGTGCGAAGACGCACGCGCGAATTTTCGCACCCACGAAAAATTTTCGCCTGAGTCCATTTTTTTCGTCCCAATCATCTCACCATGCATGAACATGCACGAAAGTATCATAAATTTCGCATCTTTTGACATCGTCAAAAATTTTGCATCTTTTGGCCTTCTTGGTTGAAAACACGCGTAAAAGGCGCGGGCTCGAAATTTTGCACCCACGAAAAATTTTCGCCCGAGTCCATTTTTTCGTCCCAATCATCTCACCTTCCATCAACTTGCACGAAAGTGTAAAAAATTTTGCATCTTTTGACAGCATAAAAAATTTTGCGTCTTTTTACCTTCTTGGCTGAAAACATGAGAAAAAGACGCTAAAAGCGCACAAATTTTTGCACCCCCGGAAAATTTTTGCCCGAGTCTATTTTTTCGTCCCAATCATCTCACCATGCATTCACATGCACGAAAGCATAAAAAATTTTGCATCTTTTGACAGCGTAAAAAATTTCGTGTCTTTTGACCTTCTTGGCCGAAAACACGAGTAAAAAGTGCGAAAAGGCGCGCGCGAATTTTCGCACCCACGGAAAATTTTCGCCTGAGTCCATTTTTTTATCCCAATCATCTTACCTGCATCAACATGCCCGAAAGCGTCGTAAATTTTGCATCTTTTGATATCGTAAAAAATTTCGCATCTTTTGGCCTTTTTGGTTGAAATCACCCGTAAATGGCGGAAAAAGGCGCGGACGTGAATTTTGGCACCCCGGGAAAATTTTCGCCAGAGTCCATTTTTTCATACGAATCATCTCACCATGCATCAACATGTATGAAAGCGTAAAAATTTTTGCATCTTTTGACATCGTCAAAAATTTCGCGTCTTATGACCTTCTTGGCTGAAAACACTAGTGAAAGGCAGGTGCTCGAATTTTTGCACCCACGGAAAATTTTCGCCCGAGTCCATTTTTTTCATCCCTATCATCTCACCATGCATCAATATGACGAAAGCGTAAAAAATTTTGCATCTTTTGACAGTGTAAAAATTTTCGTGTCTTTTGACCTTCGTGGCTGAAAATACGAATAAAAGGTGTGAAAAGGCGCACACGAATTTTCGCACCCACGAAAAACTTTCGCCTGAGTCCATTTTTTTATATCAATCATCACACTAAGCATCACCATGCATGAAAGCGTCTTAAATTTCAGATCTTTTATGATTGTCCAAAATTTCTCATCTTTTGGCCTTCTTGGATGAAAACACGCGTAAAAGGCGAGAAAAGGAGCGGGCGCGAATTTTGGCACTCCCAAAAAATTTTCTCCCGTATCCATTTTTTCGTCTCAATCATCTCACCATGCTCGAAAGAGTCGGGAAAAGGCGTGGGCACGAATTTTGGCACCCACGGAAAATTTTAGCCCGAGTCCATTCTTTCGTCCCAATCATTTCACCATGCATCAACATGCATGAAAGCGTCGAAAATTTTTGCATCTTTTGACCTTCTTGGCTGAAAACACTAGTAAAGGTCGCGCGCTCAAATTTTTGCTCCACCGGAAATTTTTCGCTCGAGTCCATTTTTTCGTCCCAATCATCTCACCTTCCTTCAACTTGCACGGAAGCGTAAAAAATTTTGCATCTTTTGACAGCATAAAAATTTTTGCATCTTTTGACCTTGTTGGCTGAAAACATGACTAAAAGGCACTAAAAGGCGGGCGCGCAAAATTTCGCACCCTCGGAAAATTTTCGCTCGAGTCCATTTTTTCGTCCCAATCATCTCACCATGCATCAATATGCACGAATGCGTAAAAAATTTTGCATCTTTTGACATTGTAAAAAATTTGGTGTCTTTTGACCTTCTTAGCTGAAAATACGAATAAAAGGTGCGAAAAGGCGCGCGTGAATTTTGGCACCCATGGAAAACTTTCGCCTGAGTCCATTTTTTCATCCCAATCATCTCACCATGCATCAACATGCACGAAAGTGTCAAAAATTTTGCACCTTTTGATACCATAAAAAATTTCGCGTCTTTTGACCTTCTTGGCTGAAACCACTTGTAAAAGGCGCGCGCTGGAATTTTTGCACCCCCGAAAAATTTTCGCCCGAGTCCATATTTTCGTCCCAATCATTTCACCTTGCATCAACATGCACGAAAGCGTAAAAAAATTTGCATCTTTTGATAGCATAAAAAATTTCATGTCTTTTGACCTTCTTGGCTGAAAACACGAGTAAAAGGCGCTAAAAGGTGCGCGCGCGAATTTTTGCACCCTCGAAAAATTTTCGCACGAGTCCATTTTTTTGTCCCAATCATCTCACCATGCATGAACATGAACGAAAGCATCAATAATTTCGCAACTTTTGACAGTGTAAAAAATTTTGTATCCTTTGACTTTCCTGGCTGAAAACACGAATAAAAGGTGCGAAAAGGTGCGCGTGAATTTTCGCACCCACGAAAAACTTTCGCCTAAGTCAATTTTTTCGTCCCAATCATCCCACCATGCATGAAAGTGTCGTAAATTTCTGATCTTTTGACATCGTAAAAAAATTTGCATCTTTTAGCCTTCTTGGTTGATAACACGCGTAAAAGCTGAGAAAAGGCACGGCCGCGAATTTTGGCACCCCCGGAACATTTTCACCTGTGTCCATTTTTTCATCCCAATCATCTCACCATGCATCAACATGCTCGAAAGCGTAAAAAATTTTGCATCTTTTGACAACGTCAAAAATTTTGCGTCTTTTGACCTTATTGGCTGAAAACACTAGTAAAAGGCGCGCGCTCCAATTTTCGTGACCCCAAAAAATTTTCACCCGAGTCCATTTTTTCGTCCCAATCATCTCACCATGCATGAACATGCACGAAAGCATCGAAAATTTTGCAACTTTTGATAGTGTAAAAATTTTTGTGTCCTTTGACTTTCATGGCTGAAAACACGAATAAAAGATGCGAAAAGGCGCGCGCGAATTTTCGCACAACAGGATATTTTCGCCCGAGTCCATTTTTTCTTCCCAATTATCTCACCTTGCATCAACATGCACGAAAGCGTCAAAAATTTTGTATCTATTGACAGCATAAAAAATTTCGCGTCTTTTGACCTTCTTGGCTGAAAACACAAGTAAAAGGCGCGCGCAGTAATTTTCGCACCCCCGGAAAATTTTCGCCCGAGTCCATTTTTTTGGTCCCAATCATCTCACCATGGATCAACATGCACAAAAGCGTCGAGAATTTTGCATCTTTTGACAGTGTAAAAAATTTCGTGTCTTTTGACATTCTTGGATGAAAAGACGAATAAAAGATGCGAAAAGGCGCGGAAGAATTTTCTCACCCACGAACTTTTTTCGCACGAGTTTATTTTTTTCCTCCCAATCATATCAACATTCACGAAAGCGTCGAAAATTTCGCATCTTTTGACAGCATAAAATTTTTTGCATCTTTTGACCTTCTTGGCTGAAAACACGAATAAATGCTGCGAAAAGACGCGCGTGAATTTTTGCACCCATGGAAAGTTTCGCCTAAGTCCACTTTTTCATCCCAATCATCTCACCATGCATAACATGCATGAAAGTGTCAAAAATCTCACATCTTTTGACAGCGTAAAAAATTTCGCATCTTTTGACCTTCTTGGCTGAAAACACTAGTAAAAGGCGCGCGCTGGAATTTTCGCACCCCTAGAAAATTTTCACCCGAGTCCATGTTTTCGTCCCAATCATCTCGCCTTGCATCAAATTGCATGAAAGCATCAAAGATTTTGCATCTTTTGACAGTGTAAAACTTTCGTGTCTTTTGACCTTCTTGGCAGAAAACATTAGTAAAAGGCTCGAGCTCAAATTTTTGCACCCCCGGAAAATTTTCGCCCGAGTCTATTTTTTCGTCCCAATCATCTCACCTTGCATCAACTTGCACGAAAGCGTCGAAAATTTTGCATCTTTTTACAACATAAAAATTTTTGCATCTTTTGACCTTCTTGGCTGAAAACACAAATAAATGGTGCGAAAATGCGCGTGTGAATTTTCGCACCCACGGAAAGATTCGCCTGAGTTCACTTTTTCATCCAAATCATATCACCATGCATCAGCATGGTCAAAAGCATAAAAAATCTCGCATCTTTTGACAGCGTCAAATATTTCGCGTCTTTTGACCTTCTTGGCTGAAAACACTAGTAAAAGGCGCGCGTTGGAATTTTCACACCCCCATAAAATTTTCATCCGAGTCTATGTTTTCGTCCCAATCATTTCAGCTTGCATCAAATTGCACGAAAGCATCGAAAATTTTGCATCTTTTGACAGTGTAAAAATTTCGTGTCTTTTGACCTTCTTGGCTGAAAACACGAATAAATGGTGCGAAAAGGCGCGCGTGAATTTTCGCACCGACGAAAAGTTTCGCCTGAGTCCACTTTTTCATCCCAATCATCTCACCATGCATCAACATGCGCGAAAGCGTATAAAATCTCGCATCTTTTGACAACGTAAAAAATTTCGCATTTTTTTACCTTCTTGGCTGAAAACACTAGTAAAAGGCGCGCGCTGGAATTTTCGCACCCCCAGAAAATTTTCACCCGAGTCCATGCTTTCGTCCCAATCATCACACCTTGCATCAACATGATGAAAGCGTCAATTTTTTTGCATCTATTGACAGCATAAAAAATTTCACGTCTTTTGACCTTCTTGGCTGAAAATATGAATAAAAGGTGCGAAAAGGCGCGCGCCAATTTTTGCACCCACAAAAAAATTTCGCCTAAGTCCATTTTTTCGTCCCAGTCATCCCACCATGCATCAACATGCACGAAAGCGTCATAAATTTTGGATCTTTTGACACCGTAAAAATTTCGCATCTTTTGGCCTTCTTGGTTGAAAACACGCGTAAAAGCCGGGAAAAGGCACGGGCGCGAATTTTGGCACCCCCGGAAAATTGTCGCCCGTGTCCATTTTTTCATCCCAATCATCTCACCATGCATCAACATGCTCAAAAGCGTCGAAAATTTTGCATCTTTTGACAGCGTAAAAAATTTCGCATGTTTTGACCTTCTTGGCTGAAAACACTAGTAAAAGGCGCGCACTCGAATTTTCACACCCCCGAAAAATTTTCGCCCGAGTCCATTTTCTCGTCCCAGTCATGTCACCATGCATCAACATGTACGAAAGCGTAAAAATTTTTGCATCTTTTCACAGTGTAAAAAATTTCATATTTTTTGACCTTCCTGACTGAAATACGAATGAAAGGTGCGAAAAAGCGCGCACAAATTTTTGCACCCACGGAAAATTTTCGCCCGAGTCCATTTTTTTCGTCCCAATCATCTCACCATGCATCAACATGCATGAAAGCGTAAAAAATTTTGCATCTTTTGACAGCGTCAAAGATTTCGCGTCTTTTGACCTTCTTGGCAGAAAACACAAGTAAAAGGCTCGAACTCAAATTTTCACACCCCCGGAAAATTTTCGCCCGAGTCATTTTTTTCGTCCCAATCATTTCACCTTGCATCAACTTGCACGAAAGCGTCAAAAATTTCACATCTTTTGATAGCATAAAAAATTTTGCGTCTTTTGTCCTTCTTGGCTGAAAACATGAATAAATGGTGCGAAAAGGCGCGCGTGACTTTTCGCACCCACGGAAAGTTTCGCCTGAGTCCACTTTTTCATCCCAATCATCTCACCATGCATCAACATGCACGAAAGCGTAAAAAATCTCGCATCTTTTGACAACGTAAAAAATTTCGTGTCTTTTGACCTTCTTGGCTGAAAACACTAGTAAAAGGCGCGCGCTCGAATTTTCGCACCCCCGGAAAATTTTCACCCGAGTCCATGTTTTCGTCCCAATCATCACACCTTGCATCAACATGATGAAAGCGTAAAAAGTTTTGCATCTTTTGACAGCATAAAAAATTTCACGTCTTTTGACCTTCTTGGCTGAAAACATGAACAAAAGGTGCGAAAAGGCGCGCACGAATTTTCGCACCCACGGAAAAATTTTGCCTATGTCCATTTTTTCGTCCCAATCATCCCACCATGCATCAACATACACGAAAGCGTCTAAATTTTGGATCTTTTGACACCGTAAAATATTTCTCATCTTTTAGCCTTCTTGGTTGAAAACACGCATAAAAGCCGGGAAAAGGCACGGGCGCGAATTTTGGCACCCCCGAAAAATTTTCGCCTGTGTCTATTTTTTCATCCCAATCATGTCACCATGCATCAACATGCTCGAAAGCGTCGAAAATTTCGCATCTTTTGACAGCGTAAAAAATTTCGCGTGTTTCGACCTTCTTGGCTGAAAACACTAGTAAAAGGCGCGCGCTCGAATTTTCACACACCCGAAAAATTTTCGCCCGAGTCCATTTTCTCGTCCCAGTCATGTGACCATGCATCAACATGTACGAAAAGCATAAAAAATTTCGCATCTTTTCATAGTGTACAAAATTTCGTGTTTTTTGACCTTCTTGGCTGAAAACACGAATGAAAGGTGCGAAAAAGCGCGCGCAAATTTTCGCACCCCCGGAAAATTTTCGCCCGAGTCCATTTTTTTCTTCCCAATCATCTCACCATGCATCAACATGCATGAAAGCATCAGAAATTTCGCATCTTTTGACCACGTAAAATAATTCGCGTCTTTTGACCTTCTTGGCTGAAAACATTAGTAAATGGCGGGCGCTCGAATTTTCGCCCAAGTCCATGTTTTCATCTCAATCATCTCACTTGCATCAACATGCACGGAAGTGTCGAAAGTATCGCATCTTTTAACAGCATAAAAAATTTTGCGACTTTTGACCTTATTGGCTAAAAACACGACTAAAAGGCGCTGAAAGGAGCGCGCGCGAATTTCCGCTCTCTCGGAAAATTTTTGCCCGAGTCCATTTTTTTCGTCCCAATCATCTCACCATGCATCAACATACACGAAAGCGTCGAAAATTTTACATCTTTTCACAATGTAAAAAATTTCGTGTCTTTTGACCGTCTTGGCTAAAAACACGAATAAAAGGTGAGAAAAGGTGCCCGCGAATTTTCGCACCCATGGAAAATTTTTGCCTGAGTCCATTTTTTTGTCCCAATCATCTTACCATGTATCAACATGATGAAAGCGTTCTAAATTTTGCATCTTTTGACATCGTCAAAAATTTCTCATCTTTTGGCCTTCTTGGTTGAAAACACGCGTAAAAGTCGAGAAAGGGCGCGGGCGCGAATTTTGGCACCCCCGAAAAATTTTCACCCGAGTCCATTGTTTCGTCCCAATCATCTCACCATGCATCAACATGCACGAAAGCGTCAAAAATTTCTCATCTTTTGACAGCGTTAAAAATTTCGCATCTTTTGACCTTTTTGACTGAAAACAATAGTAAAAGGCACTCGCTCGAATTTTCGCACCACCGGAAAATTTTTGCCCCAGTCCATTTTTTCATCCCAATCATCTCACCTTGCATCAACATGCATGAAAGCGTAAAAAAATTTGCACTTTTGACAGTGTAAAATTTTTTTTACACTTATTATAATCTTAAAGTAAGGTTCAAAGGTCTAAGTTATAGACACTTATTATAACCTTTGGATATCCTAAGAGGTGATAGGTCCTTAGTACTTTAACTCTATTTCAAACCGTATTTGAACCTTTACAATCAATGATAGACTGTTACGTGATAGGTCCTTACTCTATGACTCTAATCCCCAAGAGCTTTATCATTGATTGTAACTGTTCAAGTACGATTTGAAATAGAGTTAAAATTCTAATGATCTACCACTCTTAGGATACTCAAAGGTTATGATAATTATCTATAACTTAGAGCTTTTAACCTTACTCTAAGATTCCAACACCCAAGGGCTTTATCATTGATTGTAACGGATCAACTACGATTTGAAATACAATTAAAGTTCAAAGATCTACCACCTCTTAGGATACCCAAACGTTATAATAGGTCTCTAAAACTTAGAGCTTTGAACCTTACTCTAACAATCTAATCCTCAATAGGTTTATCATTCATTGTAACGGTTCAACTACGTGCCAAAGTGGATTGCTCCTTTTTATACATTTATTTTAAAGATAGGCATTCTATGTCCAATATCTCGATCTAAGTTATTAAGTATGGAGTTCAGTCAAAAAAAAATACAATAATGGTGAATGGAAGGAAAAAAGAAAAAATCCTTTAGCTAGATACGGGGAGGATGTAGCCAAGTGCGGTTGGGCAGTAAGGGTCGGAGAAGGGCAATCACTCATTCTTAAAACTAGCATTTTTAAGACCAAAGAGTCGGGCGGAAAAAGGTGGAGAGCTCTCCATTCCTGGTCATTTAGGGGCCTTAGCTGGAGATCCGGGTTGTTTCCCTATCGACGATGAAGCTGATCCCCTATTGGAAGACCAAAAAGATTCTTCCGGTTTGAAATAGAGTTAAAGATTCTTCCGGTTTGAAATAGACCACCTCTTAGGATACCCAAAGGTTATAATAAATATCTATAACTTAGAGCTTTGAACCTTACTCTAAGACTCCAACCCCCAAGAGCTTCATCATTGATTGTAACGGTTCAACTACGATTTGAAATAGAGTTAAGGTTCTAAAGATCTACCACCTCTTAGGATACCCAAAGGTTAGAATAAGTCTCTATAACTTAGAGATTTGAACCTTACTCTAAGACTCTAATCCTCAAGAGCTTTATTATTGATTGTAACAGTTTGACTATATTTTGAAATAGAGTTAAAGTTCTAAAGATCTATCACCTCTTAGAATACCCAAAGGTTATACTAAATATCTATAACTTAAAACTTTGAACGTTACTCATAGACTCCAATGCCCAAGAGCCTTATCATTGATTGTAACGGTTGCACTACGATTTTAAATAAAGTTAATGTTCTAAAGAACTATCTCCTCTTAGGATTCCCAAAGGTTATAATAAGTATATATAACTTAGAGCTTTGAACCTTACTCTAAGAGCCTAATCCTCAAGAGCTTTATTATTGATCGTAACGGTTCAACTATGGTTTGAAATAGAGTTAAACTTCTAAAGATCTACCACCTCTTAGGATACACAAAGGTTATAATTAGTATCTATAACTTAGAACTTTGAATCTTATTTTAATACTCTAATATGCAAGAGCTTTGTCATTGATTTAATTTAACGATTCATCTACGATTTGAAATAGAGTTAAAGTTTCAAAGATCTTACAGATTTGAACCTTACTCTAAGAGACTAATCCTCAAGAGCTTTATTATTGATCGTAACAATTAAACTACGGTTTGAAATAGAGTTAAAGTTCTAAAGATCTACCACCTCTTAGGATACCCATAGTTTATAATTAGTATCTATAACTCTGAGCTTTGAATCTTGTTCTAATTCTCTAATCCGCAAGAGCTTTATCATTGATTTTAACGGTTCAACTACGGTTTGAAATAGAGTTAAACTTCCAAAGATCTACCATCTCTTAGAATACCCAAGTGTTATAATAAGTGTCGATAACTTAGCGCTTCGAACCTTACTCTAAGACTCTACTCCCGAAGAGATTTATCATTGGTTGTAATGATTCAAGTACATTTTGAAATAGAGTTATAGTTCTAAAGATCCATCACCTCTAAGAGTCTAATCCCCAAGAGCTTTATCGTTGATTGCAACGGTTCAACTATGGTTTGAAATAGAGTTAAAGTTCGAAAGATCTACCACCTCATAGGATACCTAAAAGTGATAATAAGTATCTATAACGTAAGGGCTTTATCGTTGATTGTAATACCCAAGGGCTTTATCATTGATAATAAGTATCTATAACGTAAGGGCTTTATCATTGGCTTTATCTATAATGTAAATTCCAATACCCAAGGGCTTTATCGTTGATTGTAACTGCTCGACTACGATTTGAAATAGAGTTAAGTTTCCAAAGATCTACCACCTCTTAGGATACTCAAACGTTATAATAAGTGTCTATAACTTAGAGCTTTGAACCTTACTCTAAAAATCTAATCCCCAATAGCTTTATCATTGATGGTAACGGTGCAACTACGGTTGAAATAGAGTTAAAGTTCTAAAGATCTACCAGCTCTTAGGATACACAAAGGTTATAATAAATATCTATAACTTAGAGCTTTGAACCTTATTTTAAGACTGTAATCCCCAAGAGCTTTATCATTTATTGTGACGGTTCAATTATGGTTTGAAATGGACTTCATGTTTTGAAAATCTATCACACTTAGGATACCCAAGGGTTATAATAAGTATTTGTAAGTTAGAGTTTGGAACTTTTACTCCAAGAGTCTAATCCCCAAGTGCTTTATCATTGATTCCAATGGTTCAACTACTGTTTGAAATAGAGTTAAAGTACTAAAGATCTATCACATCTTACGATACCCAAAGGTTATAATAACTATCTATAACTTAGAGCTTTGAACCTTACTGTAACGGTGAAGGTTATAATAAGAGCCTAATCCTCAAGAGCTTTATTATTGGTCGTAACGGTTCAATTACGATTGGAAATAGAATTAAAGTTCTACATATCTACCACTTCATAGGATACCTAAAGGTTATAACTAGTATCTATGACTTTTTGCTTTGAACCTTATTCTAATACGCTAATCCCCAACACCTTTATCATTGATTGTAACAGTTCAACTACGATTTGGAATAGAGTTAAATTTCTAAAGATCTATAACCTCTTAGGATACCGAAAGGTTATTATAAGTATCTATATGTGAGAGCTCTGAACGTTATTCTAATAGTCTCATCCCCAAGAGCTTTATCATTGATTGTAACGATTCAGCTAGGGTTTGAAATAGAGTTAAAGTTCTAAGGACCTATCACCTCTTAGGATACCCAAAGGTTATAATAAGTGTCTATACCTTACTCTAAGACTCTAATCCCCAAGAGCTTTATCATTGATTGTAACGGTTCAACTACTGTTTGAAATAGAGTTAACGAAGTTTATAATTAGTTTCTATAACTTAGAACTTTGAAACTTACTCTACGACTTTAATCTCCAAGAGCTTTATCATTGATTGTAACGGTTCAAGTACAATTTGAAATAGAGTTAAAGTTCTAAAGATCTACCACCTTTTAGAATACCCAAAGGTTATAATAAGTATTGATGCGTAAAATGATGTCGCAAAATAAAATCGCTTGCAAGTGCACTAGTCGCTCAAATAATATAGTGAAAAGGAGTAAAGAGTGTCGAACCCATGAGGAATATTATTAATTAAATATCTGAATTTATAAATTAATAAGAGAGAAGAAAACATGGAATTTTGGAAATGGATTTTATAAAATACAACAACAACAACAACAAAGCCTTATCCCACTAGGTGGGGTCGGCTACATGGATCATACGATGCCATTCCGCTCTATTAGTAACCACAATATATTCGTTGATCCATGTTCATAAGATTCGACAGGATTTTATGCTGGCTATCGGGGCCTAACACAACCCTCCTCCTTTATCCGGGCTTGGGACCGGCTATAAAATATAGGCGGAGTTGAATTTTATAAAATAAAATAAAGAAAATAAGATAAAGATAAGATAATGGTGTTGAAGTTAGTCTTAGGATGAAAATAGATCGGGATAAATATTTGAACCATAAAAGATAACTTTAATTTTTAATTATGGTTTAGAGTCGCCCTAAATTATTAACTTGACATGATTAAATTACGGTCTCCACAAACTGACATCCCCTCAATCTAAGTATGAAAATTAAACTATCTTAATTTAATAAGAATTGAAGTCTCCATAAACTGACATCCCATCAAATTATATTATAATTAAGATGCATTAAATTAGATTCCCTAAACTATTAATCACTCCATAAACTGATATAAATTAACAGACCACACAAATTTGATTCTCCACACACTAGTTATCAAATTTATGTCAATTATTAATTTCAAATAAAATCAATTAAAATTAGTATCATGAATTCTGAAATTAAACACTCCACAAACTGGTATAGTCTAATTCAAAAATTCAATTAACTAACATAAAAGCATTAAACACAATTAATAATTGATCAGAAAAGATTAAAACAAATAAAATAGGGTCCAAACATTTCCCTTCAATTAATAATCTCCTAAAATAATAAAATCCTAAAAACACGGAGTTCATCCTAGAAATATTGGAGAGATAATAAAATACAAATTATAAAAATTGGAAGAATTACACCCAAAGTAAAATCAGGATCCTCGAATCTGGGCAGGCAATCTGGCAGCCTTTCGGACCTCCAGCCGTCGCACCTCTCTCCTCTTGGTCGAAGCCTATAGACTCTCGACTTGTGGTGGAAGAAAACTTGAACTTCAGAGTACCAATTGGGACGATGGCTTCTTCACGTATTTATAGGTGCGGACGGCCTTCAATTTGATCACAATCGTAATATTGTACAGCTGAAATTAAATTCACTGGATAAAAGTTGATCACGGTCTCGGCCAAAATGAAAAGTTCTATTACGCCCAAAAAGATAAACTCTTTTATCTTCCTTCTTGAGTTATCGGCCAAAACGATGACTTCGCCCAAGGATTTGAGTTATAGGCCTATAAACTCAATATTCCTTTCTAAATCTCGGCCAAAAAACTTTGGTAACATGTGTCATTTTCACCCTACGATTGGTTGATGATTACGGCCGATAAACTTGATACGAGTGATGTGTTGCCCAAGATAGAGTTCTCGGCCGATACGATCTTTGGGGTTGGAGTTCTCGGCCGATAAAATGATATCACGCCTGCAAAGTTTTTACCCCCAAGGAAGTCACGTAAAATTTATCTAATGAAATGATAAACTCGTTTACGCCTTCATGTGATTCTCGACTGTAAGATCTTTGTATTCAAATTGCGGCCGATAAATCACCTTGCAATTGAATTGCGGCCGATAAATCACCTTGCAATTGAATTGCGGCTGATACATATATAATTCATTTAATATAATCCCTTGGATAGTTGTGCATTCGGCCTTTCCTGCAAAATAAATATCAAATTTTAATTAATCCATCCACAATTAAAATATTCAAAGAATTAACAATAAAAAATCGATAAATCCGGAATTATGACTAAAAGTGACTAAAAATGATGCATGCCATGATCAAATTATAGAAAAATTAATTAAAATAATAATTTAAAATATGTTGTATTTTGCATGCATCAAACTCCTCCAAGCTTACAGTCTTGCTTGTCCTTAAGCAAAAATTCAAAGCAAAGCTCAAGAAAGTTCCATCATAGCCTTCACATTGTTAACTGACTAATTTTCTCATACAGTTCTTCTGCATACTTACTACTGAGCATCTCACCATTTTCCATGCAATTAGCTTCATAGAGGTTCTGAATACTACACAAATTTAAACAATCTCAAATTCAGCCTTGTAAAAAAAATTAATAAATTGTCTGTCAAATAATAGCATTAATATTGAACACATAAGTACTAATTGAGCTTAAAACATTTTCTTTTTCTTTTTTTCACTTTTATTTTCAATCATTTTAAAAGTTCTAATCTTTAAGCAAGATTGCATAAGGAAGTTCATGTAGCGGGCTTTAGACTGATGACTCACAGACCAGATGGCCTTAGGGCAATAGGTGATGAGGCTCCCCTCGAGTTTACTTGCCCGAACAACTAAGGTTCTGAATGAAGAGTTCGAACTTAGCCATGATTCAGTACTCCGGTGCTTCTCCATATTTCACAAGATGGTCCATGTAGCGGGCTTTTGATCGACGGATCCTAGAGCAGTTGCCCTTAGGTCGCCAGGCATGAACCCCTACGGATCTAATTACCCGAACACACATTGGTTCCAGATAACACTTTTGTACCTACACATAACTTTATTCTCTTTTTTTATTATTGGGGTTTAACTAACCCTTCTTTTTATTCTCTTTTCTTTTATAAGCTCAAAAAGTACTTGATATGGTCAATAAAAAGGCTACTATTATCAAGACATAAAAGAAATAAATAAAAAGGCATGAATATGATTTTGTCGTCTAGTCATTCATAATTCTATTTAGCATAGGCACACAGTCCATAAGTTTGATACTAAAATAGCAAGTGATAAGAAAGAAAAACATTCAAATTTCATCAGTTAACGACATGTCTTTGAACTTTTACTTAAAGATAATTAAAATAGTAAGACAAGAGTTAGTAAGATGGTAGCAAAAATAAATGCATGCAATGGTATTTTTGGGAAATTTTTAAATTTTTCACTTTTTTTTGGATTTTTAGAAATACATGTAAACATAAGCAAATAAAAAGAAAAATAAGGGAAAGTGCAATGCATGAAATGCAAACTTCCCCAAATTTGAACCAAACACTGTCCTTAGTGTTAAGCCAGCAAGGGAAAGTGATACATACTCAATAAAAATGAAAAATAAAGAAATGAAAATAAAGAAAAAGGAAAAGACAACCGGATTTACTGTCTGTGGGGTGGCGATAGTGGGTGGTAGCCGAGATGTCCTTGGCGCATATGATACTCATGGATGCGCCTCATCATGCGAACATGCTGATTCTGGAGGGATTCGAAGCGACCCTGACGATCATCCATATTGCTAAAGTCAGCTCGAATGTTGGTCAACTCTTGGGCTTGTCGAAGTTGCTCTTCTTGAATAGCATGCAGCTCTCCTGCTTGACGAAGTTGCTCATCGTACATTGATTCCCATAAGTTTTGCATGGAAGCATAGTCAGGCTAAGGTGGCGGAGGTGGATAGTAAGTCTGCTCTGGGGCTGAAGTAAAAGTGGGCTCCGGTGCTATATAGTGATTCCGCACAGGTTCTGTAAAGGCAGATACTTCCATCGGCTCGCGTTCCTCATAAGGAGTGGCCGGCATAAATGAAGAATCAGAAGAGCTCTCATGTGCAGGAGATGGAATCGGCGAAGGCACCGACATATAAGGTGAATGGGCTGATGTGGCATATTGGGAAGCTACCGGTGATGCAGCCTAGAATCCTTGTGGCTGCTGAAAGCAGTGTTGGGCTGCCGCATAAGTAGTAGAATCCAACTAGGAGAAAGTTTCATCCTGGTGTGGCTGTCTGACAGAGGTTGATGGTCCTGTATGTGGGATTACTGGAGCTATGACTTGCTTAAAAAGTAACCAATTATTAGGATTAATTGGTGTAAATGCATTTCGGTCACTGCAAGGCACCTCCAAATCACTCTCTTTAAAAATAAAAACTTTAACCCCTGCATTGTTAGTCTTAGCGAGACCCATGGCCAGAATGGTTCGTCGGTTGAGGTGGGCAATTCCTGTAACAGCTTCAAGATCATCCAGGTCCAGCCTGAAATATTGAGCTATTGGCATGATAAGGGCACCCATTCTGATGCTACCACTCCGAAGAGTAGTACGGCATTGAAGATGACGAATGAGGAAGGCGCCAAAGTTGACCTGTGTCCTATGGAGCATACTGTGGATCAAAAATAATTCCCCCTTTGAGATGGCTCCATCACTGTCACTTCGTCCACTAAGGGTGTTGCTGAGCATGCGATGGACAAAGCGCAAGACAGGATTTTGAATTGTGCTTTCCTTAGCTGTACTCCAGACCAATCGATCTTCTTCAGTTATCTGTTTTAAAAAATCTTCAGCATGAAAGTCAGTAGGAACAGAACAAGCCCCATAGTTGGGAAATCCATAAATATTATTAAAATCTTCTAAAGTCAATGGGAAGGGTCGCCTGTATAATTGAAAAGAAAATGCGAGGTTGATCATATTGTCTGCCATCCAGATTGAAGACCTCCAGAGATGATAAGAATTCCTTAGTAAGGACTTCATAAGTCGGCCACCAGTGTTGAACAAAATCTGAAATGCTAATCTGAGAAAATAATAAATGAATATCCGCAAATAAATTGTACTCCCTCAGTATCTCAGTGTCTGGAAATCTGGTGCAATTGACTCGTACAACGACCATTCTTTCAAAACGATCTTGGTACGCAGGCTTGGTCCAATAATAATCTCCCAGATATGAAATTAACTGTGAAGATTGCGGCGCAGGCTGGGCGTCCGGATGTCGTCGATCGTGACGCCCCCTCCAAATATTAGCAAATCGCCTCATTATAAAATTTGCTCGGTGGTGAAGTGCTCGGCCTTGGTGAAGAGTGCGGCTTTAAGTCGATGAAGAGGGAAACTCGGCCGGTGCGAAGAAACGTCTATGACCTCGATGCTGAGTCTCGGTCGATATGAAAGGTGGCTTCTCGGCCGCAAATGGTGTCGGTGGAGAGATATCCGGCCGATACGAAGAAACGACTGTGAGAACTTTGGCCAAAATTCAGTTACTTCTTGGCCATAATCAAAAGGAGAAGCTCAGCCGCAAGGGAAGTTGGTGAAGATCTCGGCCGAGATTGGAGTGGTTGCTATCGATGGTGGAGCTTGCGACCGGTAGAAATGTCTATGAACTTCGGACGACGTCGTTGGCTTCTCGGCCGTAATTTGGTGACGGTGAAGATGAGATTTCGGCCGGTGTGGAGTGGGGAGCTTGCGGCTGATACGAAGGCTTCGGTGGATTCTCGGCCGCAATCGATGAAGGTCTCGGCCGCAATTGGTGAGGAGGACAGGTTGGCGGTCGAAATCCGAGCATGTCGAAAGGAAGGAGGTGCGCAAAGTGGATGACCTGCAAATGAAATGAGTAAGTATTTATAGAGAAAACAATGGTCGTAAACTTACCAGTACACGTGTGATGATCGGTCAAATCTATTGGAGTCCGGGCATACACATGTGGATACATGGCCGAAGTTTGATGCCGCACGATGGTTACTATTACCCCCGTGACATGTCCAATCTATGTCAGGTGCGAAATTGTTCAATCAGCAATTTTGCGGCCGATATGTCATTTCGGTGTCGGATATCAGGCTCACATTTGTTTTCATGATATGACTCATCTTTTCAGGTATCGGTGATCGTCCTTCTTCACCCGTGATGTCCCGATGGTTGTCCTTCAATAGATTTTTAAACCCGTGCTTTTGGACGTGAATGAGCATGCATGCATATTTTGATGCATGTCTCTCCTTCGTGTAAAATGTTAGCACATCCGAATTTTTCTCCTAGCACAAATGAAATATTAATTCGATGACTCCATATAAAATAAGAATAAAATGCCTAATTAAAACATATCACTCAAACTAATTTTAATGTAACTAAAACAATAACTAATTAAAAAGGTAGAAATAGTTTTGAATTTATAGTCTTCAGCTTGACTTAGTCCTGATGAAGATCAAGGCCTATTTTGCTCTTCTCCCCTTGGATTTTTCTCTGTGTTGCTTGGAAGAGAGCCCGATGTACGTTCAATTAGTTGTGCCGTCATCTGTCCCAATTGTCTTTCCAAATTTTGAATTGATGCATCCCGACTCGTGGCTCTAGACTCCATATTCTTTTGCAACGATTGCATGGTGTCTATGATCTGTGCCATCATCTCCTGCATGTGATTTAATGATTGATATTGGGGAGCATCAGGTTGCTTTTTTAGTATATAATCTTTTGATGGACCAGAAGGTTGGCCTTGATTCTGATTATAGGCAAATTTTGGATCGTGTCTCCAACCATAATCGTTGCTCCTGAAAAATGGGTTGGAAATAAAGTTAGAATTTTCAATTTGATTTGAATCTGAAGTGTTGCTTGTAGGGCTATAATTTCTTGAATTTCCCATTAATGACATCATCTGCTTGAATTTTTGATTAAGTGACTCCGGTTGAGCCACTATTTCCAAAGATTGTATTCTTGTGCAGCATGTACATCATGAGTTCGGCGAGATGGTCTCCTTTCTTGGCTTGACTTGAGGGCTATAGCTTCAATTATATCATGTATCTCACTAGGGCATTTAGATCCTAGCACTGTCCCTCCTGCTGATTGGTCGAGCTTATCTTGATCCGCAGCTCGCAATCGATGGTAGAAATTGTCCATCACTTGCCATTTTGGAATCCTATTATCAGGAACAATGGCTAACATTTCCTTGTATCGTTCTATGGCCTTATATAATGTCTCATCATTGTCTTGAACAAATGCCATAAGCTCTCTTCTATATTTACCTGCTTTTTGTGGTGGACAATATTTTCCAACAAATTTTTCTACCAACTCCAACTAGGAATGAATCATTCCTGCAGGCAAAGTTTTAAACCATGTGGAAGCTTTGTCACGTAAAGATTAGGAAATAATAATAGACGAATAACTTCAAAAGAAACATTATTATTTCTAAATGTGCTCAGAGTAGCAAGAAATTTGTCAAGGTGATCGTGAGGGTCTTAATGAAATCCTCCTCCAAATTGAGATGCTTGTATCATCCTCACGATTGCCGGATTGATCTCAAAATTATTTGCATTGATTTCAGGCAGCACAATGCATGATTCTCGATCATTATGGCCGAGACATATTCTCTCATAGAGAGTTCCTCTTCATCTTCCGACGATTATTTTGTGGCTAAACTAGTTCATTTTGTTGCTCTAGTCTCTGATTGTTGCGTGCTTGTTCAGTCATTCTTCTTATATCTCTTCTTAATCGGCGAGCAGTTCTCTCAATTTCAGGATTAAATTCCAAAATTGGATTTGAACTTCTAGTGTGCTTATCAGAAGATTCCAGGATTGGTTGTGATTAAATATTTAGTAGTACCTGCAACAACCAATTTTCAAAAGGAAAAAAATTATATACAAAATAAATACAGATAATAGGTCACGACGAAAGAAGATTAACAAGTTGAGTTCCAAATTTAAACCGATAAAAATAAGTCTTTTGGCCATTATCAAAAAATTCATTAGGTCGTTAAAATTAATATCCGAGAGGAATTAACCTAATTATGGACGCCAAACTTCGCAGAAGATTATCGAATCCGGCGAAAAAAAATAAAACTCGAACACTCGAAAGGCCCAAAAGAAACTAATTCAAATGCCAAATATTAATATCTCGACAGAAAGTTAATCAATTAGATGGTCGTAAAAATCAAGCACTCGTTTGGCCATAAAACTTGAAAAAAATTAACCATGGTGTCAACATGCAGCACAAAATCAATAACCTAATTTGCGGCCCCAAAGTCAATAATCAGGCATTAGCAAAAATTATTTTCAGAGAGGATATTAAGATTTGATCGCCCGCCAAACACAAGATTTCGGCCGAAATTAGATTAGTAATTCGTGGCTCGTTCGGCCGCAAAAACCATGAAACAATGTCGAAAGGGATTAATCAATGTGAATACATATGCAGGCGTAAAACTCTTTTTTTTTTCGAAATCAAATGAAGTCGAACTTGTACGTTTAGAAAATTAAAATTTTACGACCGCAAAGCTGAAAGACCATATCTCCAATAAAACAGACAAAATCAATGATCACAAATCATATGACCGTATCTCAATAATTTGATGAGGCGTAAATAAAACTCTATTAATCATTATGGCTAAAAGAGAATTAACTCGACAAGTGGGCGTAAAAATTAATCAACTCCTTGCATATAAAACTCTAGGCATAAAGAACCGAAGTCGACAACTTGATTCAATTGGCCGTAAAATAGAAAACTATGAGGTTTCGTCCAAAACAAAAATCAAGTGAAACTTGAGAATCATGTATCACACCAACTCTTACGTTGACAAATGAATCATTACGGCCGAGAAAGAGTAAAATTCATATCGGGCATCAATCGACAAAGTGAATTAAGTCGAACGTGATCCATTACGGCAGAGAAAGAATGAACCACAAATAAACTGGCTGAAACAAGGTCAAATCAGTATGGTGTGTAAAAACAAAGGTTCAGAAAATATCAGCTGCAAAATAGATTAAGAGATCAATTCTCGTCCGCAAAAACCATGAGCTAATGGATTACCAAAGATTTAAATTATCGGCCGCAAGGTTGATCAATCATAGCGCAAGAGAAAGAATCAATTTAAAGTGAAATTTCGCCCGTAAAAATTGCCAGCCGCAAATATACGAATAAAGTTGGTCGCAAAAATAGATGAAGAACTTCACGGCCAATAACTAAATCAAACAGATTTGAAATCAATGTTGCGGCTGCAAAATTGAAAGTTTAGAGGTTAGAATCGATACATATCGAGGCCGTAAAACCAGTAAAGCCGACAAAATTAATCGCGGTCGTAAAAACATAAGTCGACAGTAATCCAAAAAAATCCAATCGGCATTAGAATTTATGCTGAAAGTCAACAAATTTAAAAAAATGTCATGACCTCTTTATCTGCAAAAGGAAAAATATTAAATTATTTACAAAAATAATAAAAATAAAGAATACGATAATATGTATTTATAAAAAATTATTTACAATTTATTTACATTTCCTAATAATTCATAAAAATCAGAAATTAACTAATAAAATATTCTCCAGCAACGACGCCAAAAACTTGATGCGTAAAATGATGTAGTAAAATAAAATCGCTAGCAAGTGCACTAGTCGCTCAAGTAATATAGTAAAAAGGAGTAACTAGTGTCGAACCCACGAGGAATATTATTAATTAAATATCTGAATTTATAAATTAATAAGAGAGAAGTAAAACATGAAATTTTGGAAATGAATTTTATAAAATAAAATAAAGAAAATAAGATAAAGATAAGATAATGGTGTTGAAGTTAGTCTTAGGATGAAATAGATCGGGATAAATATTTGAACCATAAAAGATAAATTTAACTTTTAATGATGGTTTAGAGTCGCCCTAAATTATTAACTTGACATGATTAAATTGCAGTCTCCACAAACTAGCATCCCCTCAATCTAAGTATACAAATTAAACTATCTTAATTTAATAAGAGTTGAAGTCTCCACAAACTGGCATCCCATCAAATCATATTATAATTAAGATGCATTAAATTAGATTTCCTAGATTATTAATCACTCCACAAACTGATATAGATTAACAGACCACACAAACTTGATTCTCCACACACTAGTTATCAAATTTATGTCAATTATTAATTTCAAATAAAATCAATTAAAATTAGTATCATGAATTCTGAAATTAAATACTCCACAAACTGGTATAGTCTAATTCATAAATTCAATTAACTAACATAAATGCATTAAGCACAATTAATAATTGATCAGAAAAGATGAAAACAAATAAAATAGGGTCCAAACATTTCCCTTCAATTAATAATCTCCTAAAATAATAATCCTAAAAACATGGAGTTCATCCTAGAAATATTGGAGAGATAATAAAATACAAATTATAAAAATTAGAAGAATTACACCCAAAGTAAAATCAGGATCCTCGAATCTGGGCAGACAATCTGGCAGCCTTTCGGACCTCCAACCATCATACCTCTCTCCTATTGGTCGAAGCATGCAGACCCTCGACTCGTCGTGGAAGAAAACCTGAATTTCAGAGCACCAATTGGGACGACGGCTTCTTCACGTATTTATAGGTGCGGACGGCCTTCAATTTGAGCACGGTTGTAATATCGTACAGTTGAAATTAAATTCACCGAATAAAAGTTTATCACGGTCTCGACCAAAATGATAAGTTCTATTACGCCCAAAAAGATAAACTCTTTTATCTTCCTTCTTGAGTTATCGGCCAAAACGATGACTTCGCCCGAGGATTTAAGTTATCGGCCCAAGGATTTTGTCGTTTGCACCCTACGATTGGTTGATGATTACGACCGATAAACTTGATACAAGTGATGTGTTGCCCAAAATAGAGTTCTCGGCCGATACGATCTTTGGGGTTGGAGTTCTCGGCCAATAAAATGATATCACGCCTGCAAAGTTTTTACCCCCAAGGAAGTCACATAAAATTTATCTAATGAAATGATAAACTCGTTTACGCCTTCATGTGATTCTCGGTCGTAAGATCTTTGTATTCGAATTGCGGCCGATAAATCACCTTGCAACTGAATTGCGGCCAATACATTAATAATTCATTTAATATAATCCCTCGGATAATTGTGTATTCGGCCTTTCCTGCAAAATAAATATCAAATTTTAATTAATCCATCCACAATTAAAATATTCAAAGAATTAACGATAAAAATCGATAAATCCGGAATTATGACTAAACATGACTAAAAATGATGCATGCCATGATCAAATTACAGAAAAATTAATTAAAATAATAATATAAAATATGTTGTATTTTGCATGCATCAAGTATCTATAACTTAGATCTTTGAACCTTAGTCTAAGATTCCAATACCCAGGGGCTTTATCATTGATTGTAACGACTCAACTACGATTTGAAATAGAGTCGAGGTTCCAAAAATAAACCCGCTAGAAAGTGCACTAGTCGCTCAAGTAATATAGTAATAGGAGTAAAGATTGTCGAACCCATGAGTAAGAGAAGAAAAACATAGGTTTTGTAGATAAATTTTTATAATTATAAAATAAGATAGAGAAAATAAGATAATAAGATAAGATAATGGTGTTGAAGTTAGGTCTTGGGATGATAATGCATTAAGGATAAATATGTGAAGCAGAAAAGATACATTTAAGTTCTTAGGATGGATTAGGAATTTTCATAAGTTATTAATTTACAAGATTCAAATCAAAGAGTTCATAAACTGGTAATTCTACTATTTAATCAGGCAAATTAAACTATCTTAAATTTAATCAAAACTAAAGTTCCACAAATTGATATTTATGAAGATGAGATTAAAATTAAGATGCATTAATATGAAAATCCTAGACTATTAATCACTTCACGAACTGGTATAGATTAACAGACCTCACAGATTTAATTCTCCACACACTAATTATTAAACCTATGTCAATTTTTAATTCCACAATAAATCATTTAATTTAATTAAATAAAATCTAAAATCAAGTAGTCCACAAATTGGTAATTACTTGACTCAGAAATTCAAATAATTTAAATCAAAAGCATTAAACATAATTAAAAATTGATCAAAAGAAATTCAATAATAATAAAGTAAGGGTTCACAAAATTTTCCTTCAATAATAATGTCCTAAAAATAAAATAACTAAAACATGGAGTTCATCCTAGGATTGCAGGGAGATAATAACAAAATAATAATAATTGGAAGAATTACACCAAGAATAAAACAAGATCCTCGGATGTTGTCGGAGCGTCTAGATCAGTCGTCCAAGTCTCTCTCTTGGTCGAAGTCTGCAGACTCTCGACTTGCCGTAGAAGAAAACCAAACTTCAAAGAACGAATTGGGATGATGGTTTACTCCTCTATTTATAGGTGTGGATGGACTTCAAGCATATCAGGGTCGATAATATCATACGGCCGAGTTTAACCTTGTGAGATAAACTTTATAACTTTATCCGTTTTGCACCTGGTGATAAACTTCTTGATGATTCTCGGCCACCAAACTTTGTTAATATTGTTTTTTGCACCCAATGATCGGTTGATGATCACGGCCCATAGTCTCCATCCTTGGTTAATGATAGAGATTTGCTCCCAAAGATATCGGCCGCAATAGATAAATATTAGTTAAGGATAAAAAACTTCTATCTTTGGCGTTGGATTTCTCGGTCGATAATCTCCATTTGCCTTGGTTAAGTATGATGTTTTGCGCCCAATGATAAAACTTCTCATTTGTATTTCGGCCGATAACAACTTTATCATGATATAATATCGGCTAATGATAACCAAGTGTGTTTTGCGCCTAACAATTTTGCATTGTATGATAGGATTAAATACATTTTTCGGCCGCTAATCTCTTTGTATTTGAATTATGGTCGATAAACATAAGCTAATTCTAGTAATTCAACTTGATAAATCAGTTGTATCTCGGCCGATAATCCCTAGATAATGATATACTCGACTTTTCCTGCAAAATAGTTATTAAAATTTAATTAATCCATCCACAATTAAAATATTCAGAGAATGAATAATTAAAATCGATAAATCCGGAATTACGACTAAAGATGATATAAATTGATGCATGCCATGATCGAATTATAGAAAAATTAATTATTATAATAAACTAAAATATGTTATACTTTTCATGCATCAAACTCCCCTAAGCTTAAAATCTTGCTTGACCTCAAGCAAAAATTCAAAAGCAAAGCTCAAGAAACTGAGTTCCATCATAGCTTCCATATTATCAACCAACTAATTTTCTCACACGTTACTCTAAGACTGCAATGCCCAAGAGCTTTGTCATTGATTGTAATGGTTCAATGACGGTTAGGAATAGAGTTAAAGTTCTAAAGATCTACCACCTCTTAGGATGCCCAAAGGTTACAATAAGCATCTATAACTTAGACCTTTGAACGTTACTCTAACACTCCAATGCCCAAGAGCTTTGTCATTGATTGTAATGGTTCAACTACGATTTGAAATAGAGTTAAAGTTCTAAAGATCTACAACCTCTTAGGATAGCCAAAGGTTACAATAAGTATCTATAACCTAGAGCTTTGAACCATACTCTAAGATTCCAATACCAAAGAGCTTTATCATTGATTGTAAAGGTTGAACTACGGTTTGAAATAGAGTTCAAATTCTAATGATCTATCACCCCTTATGATACCCAAAGGATATTATAAGTATCTATAACTTAGAGCTTTGAACCTTACTCTAAGAGTCTAATCCCCAAGAGCTATATCATTGGTAGTAACGGTTCAACTACGGTTTGAAACATAGTTAAAGTTCTAAAGATCTACCACCTCTTAGGATACCCAAAGGTTACAATAAGTATCTATAACTTCAAGCTTTGAACCATACTCTAAGATTGCAATATCTAAGACCATTATCATTGATTGTTACGGTTCAACTACGGTTTTAAATAGAGTTCAAATTCTAAAGATCTATCTAAGTATCTATAACTTTGAACTTTGAACCTTACTCTAAGAGTCTAATCCCCAAGACCTATATCATTAATAGTAATGGTTCAACTACGGTTTGAAACAGAGTTAAAGTCTAAATACCTACCACCTCTTAGGATACCCAAAGGTTATAATAAGTGTCTATAACTTAGAGCTTTGAACCTTACTCTAAGACTCTAATCTCCAAGATCTTTATCAATAATTGTAATTATTCAACTATGGTTTGAAATAGAGTAAAAATTCTGAAGATCTACCACCTCATTGGATACCCAAAGGTTATAATAAATGTCTATAACTTAGAGATTTGAACCTTACTCTAAGTCTCTAATCTCCAACAGCTTTATCATTAACTGTAACGATTCAACTACGATTTCAAACAGAGTTAAAGTTCTAAAGATCTACCACCTCTTAGGATACCCAAAGGTTATAATAAGTGTCTATAACTTAGAGCTTTAAACCTTACTCTAATACTCTAATCCCCAAGATATATATCATTAACTGTAACGATTCAACTACGGTTTGAAATAGAGATAAAGTTCTAAAGATCTACCACCTCTTAGGATACCCAAAGTTATATAAGTATTTATAACTTTGAGCTTTGTATCTTACTCTAAGACCGTAATCCTCAAGAGCTTTATCATTGATTGTAACAGTTCAACTACAGTTTGAAATAGAGTTAAAATTCTAAAGATCTATAACCTCTTAGGATATGCAAAGGTTCTAATAAGTATCTATATGTCTTACTATAAGAATGTAATTCCCAAGAGCTTTATCATTGATTGTAATGGTTCAACTATGGTTTGAAATAGAGTTAATGTTCTAAAGATCTACCACCTTTTAGGATACCGAAACGTTATAATAAGTGTCCATAACTTAGAGCTTTGACCTTACTCCAATACTCTAATCCCCAAGAGCTTTATCATTAATTGTAACGGATCAACTACAGTTTGAAATAGAGTTAAATTTCTAAAAATCTACCACCTCTTAGGATACCCAAACATTATAACAAGTGTATATAACTTAGAGCTTTGAACCTTACCCTAAGAATATAATTCCCAAGATCTTTATCATTGATTGTAACGGTTCAACTACGGTTTGAAATAGAGTTAAAGTTCTAAAGATCTACCACCTCTTAGGATACCCAAATGTTATAATAAGTGTCTATAACTATGAGCTTTAAACCGTACTCTAAGAATCTAATCCCCAAGAGCTTTATCATTGATTGTAACGGTTCAACTATAATTTGAAATAGAGTTGAAGTTCTAAATATCTACCACCGCTTAGGATACCCAAACGTTATAATAAGTGTCTATAACTTAGAGCTTTGAGCCTTACTCTAAGAGTATAATCCGCATGAGCTATATCATTGATAGTAATGGTTGAACTATGGTTTGAAACAGAGTTAAAGTTCTAAAGATCTACCACCTCTTAGGATACCCAAAGGTTATAATAAGTGTCTATAACTCAAGATATATAATCCCCAAGAGCTTTATCATTGATTGTAACGGTTCATCTACGATTGGAAATAGAGTTAAAGTTCTAAAGATCTACCACCTCTTACGATACCCAAGGTTTATAATAAGTGTCTATAACATTGAGCTTTGAACCTTACTCTAAGACTCTAATCATCAAGAGCTTTATCATAGATTGTAACGGATCAACTACAGTTTGAAATAGAGTTATAGTACTAAAGATCTACCACCTCTTAGGATACTCAAACATTATAATAAGTGTCTATAACTTTGAGCTTTGAACCGTACTCTTAGAATCTAATCCCCAAGAGCTTTTATCATTGATTGTAACGGCTCAACTACATTTTGAAATAGAGTTGAAGTTCTAAATATCTACCACCTCTTAGGATACTCAAACATTATAATAAGTGTCTATAACTTTGAACTTTGAACATTACTCTAAGACTCCAATGCCCAAGAGCCTTATAATTGTTTGTTACGATTCAACTATGGTTTGAAATAGAGTTAAAGTTCTAAAGATCTACCACATCTTATGATACCCAAGGTTTATAATTAGTGTCTATAACTTAGAGCTTTGAACCTTACTCTATGATTCTAATCCCCAAGAGCTTTATCATTGATTGTAACAGTTCAACTACGGTTTGAAATAGACTTAAAGTTCTAAAGATCTACCACCTCTTAGGATACCCAAAGTTTATAATTAGTGTCTACAACTTAGAGCTTTGAACCTTACTCTAAGAATCTAACCCCCAAGAGATTTATCATTGATTGTAACAATTCAACCACGATTTGAAATAGAGGTGACGTTCTAAAGATCTACCACCTCTGAGGATACCCAAACATTATAACAAGTCTCTATAACTTAGAGTTTTCAACATTACTCTAAGACTCTAATCCCCATGAGCTTTATCATTGATTATAATGGTTCAAGTACAGTTTGAAATAGAGTTAAAGTTCTAAAGATCTACCACTTCATCGGATACTCAAACTTTATACTAAGTGTCTATAACTTTGAGCTTTGAACCTTTAAAAATCTAATCCCCAAAAGCTTTTATCATTGATTGTAAGGGCTCAACTACGGTTTGAAATAGATTTAAAGTTCTAAAGTTTACCACCTCTTTGGATACCCAAAGGTTATAATAAATATCTATAACTTAGAGCTTTGAATCTTACACTAAGACTTTAATACCCAAGTGCTTTATTATTGATTGTAACGATTAAAATTTGGTTTGAAATAGAGTTAAAGTTCTAAAGATCTACCACCTCTTAGGATACCCAAAAGTTATAATAAGTGTCTATAACTTAGAGCATTGAACCTTATTCTAAGAATCTAATTCCCAAAAGCTTTAACATTGATTGTAATGGTTCAACTATGGTTTGAAATAGTGTTAAAATTCTAAAGATCTACCCAAGAGCTTTATTATTGATATTAACGGTTCAACTATGGTTTGAAATAGAGTTAAAGTTCTAACGATCTATCACCTCTTAGCATACCTAAAGGTTATAATAAGTGTCTATAAGTTAGAGCTTTGAACCTTCCTCCAAGTGTCTAATCCCCGAGAGCTTTATCATTGTTTGTGTTGGTTCAACTATGATTTGAGAAAGAGTTAAAGTTCTCAAGATCTATTACCTCTTAATATTGCCAATAGTTATAATCAGAGTCTATAACTTAGAGCTTTGAACCTTACTTTAAGTCTCTAATCCTCAAGAGCTTTGTCATTGATTGTAGCGGTTCAACTACGGTTTGAAATAGGGTAAAAGTTATAAACATCTACCACCTCTTGAGATACCCAAAGTTACAATAAGTATATATAACTAAGAGCCTTGAACCTTACTCTAAGGCTATAATCCCCAAGGGCTTTGTCATCGATTGTAACAGTTCAACTACGGTTTGAAATAGAGTTAAAGTTCTAAAGTGTTATCATATCTTAGCATACACATGTGTTATAATAAGTATCTATAACTTAGAGATTTGAACGTTACTGTAAGACTCCAGTACTCAAGAGCTTTATAACTGATAGTAACGGTTCAACTTCGATTTTAAACAGAATTAAAGTTCTAAAGATCTAACTTCCCTTAGGATACCCAAAGGTTACAATAGGTTTCTATTACCTAGTGCTTTGAACCTTACTCTAAGATTCCAATACCCAAGAGCTTTATCATTGATTGTAATGGTTCAAGTACAGTGTGAAATAGGGTTAACATTATAAAGATCTTTCACCCCTTAGGGTACCCAAAGGTTCTCTAATAATCTAATCCCCAAGAGCTTTATTATTGATTGTAATCGTTCAACTATGGTTTGAAATAGAGTTGAAGTTCTAAAGGTCTACCACCTCTTAGGATATCCAAAGGTTACAATATGTGTCTTTAACTTAGAGCTTCGAATGTTACTCTAAGACTGCATTGCCCAAGAGCTCTATCATTCACTGTAATGGTTCAACTATGGTTTGAAATAGACTTCAAGCTCTAAAGATCTATCACCTCTTAGGATACCCAAAGGTTAAAATAAGTATCTATAACATAGAGAGTTGAACCTTATTCTAAGAGTCTAATCCTCAAGAGCATTATTATAGATTGTAACGGTTCAACTACGGTTCAAAATAGAGTTAAAGTTTTAAAGATCGACCACCTCTTAAGATATCCAAAGGTTATAATTGGTATCTATAACTTAGAGCTTTGAACCTTACTCTATAATCTAATCCCCAAGAGCTTTATCATTGATTGTAATGTTTCAACTACGGTTTCAAATAGAGTTAAAGTTCTAAAGATCTACCACCTCCTACGATACCCAAATGTTATAATAAATGTCTATAACTTAGATCTTTGAACCTTACTCGAAGACTATAATCGCCAAGAGTTTTATCATTGAACATAACGGTTCAACTACGATTTCAAATAGAGTTAAAGTTTTAAAGTTCTATCACCTCTTAGCATACCCATGGGTTATAACAAGTATCTATAACTTAGCGCTTTGAACGTTACTCTAAGACTCCAATGTCCAAGAGCTTTATCATTGATTGTAACAGTTCAACTACGGTTTGAAATAGAGTTAATTATATGAGATGATGCTTGTATCTTTGGGCGCAAAACTCGTATTCTATCCATCATTGGGGAATATAATCCTTATGGATTTTGCGCCGGCGATACTATCAAGAAGAGTTTTACGGGCACAAAGTGATAACTATTTTTTATCCTTAACCATGGTGATTATCGGCTGTGAACTCCAAGTAATCTTGGGGGCAACACCATCATCAATCATGAATATCGGCCGTGAACTCCAAGTTGTATCCTTAACCAACTTTTATCAAGTATCATCGGCCATTGACCAATCCTTGGGCACAAACTATCATTAATGATACATTTTGTGGCCGAGATTTAAAGAATATTATCATCAGGTGCAAAAACTGTAAGTTTTTATCATTAACCAATGATCAAGCTTATCGGCTGCGAAACTATATCATCAAAGTGGATAGAGTCATAAGCAACTCAAGTTTTAACTCACAAAATTAAATTTGACCATACGATATTCACAATCGTGCCGTACCACACCTATAAATAGATGAGTAAACCATCGTCCCAATTCATGCTTTGAAGTGTGGTTTTCTTGTACAGTTGAGTCGTGAGCTCTGCAGGCTATGACTGAGAGGAGAGAGGTGCGATGGCTGGAGGTTGATCGCGACTCTGATCAAGTCCGAAAGGCTGCCCGACTGTTTGCCCGTGATCTGAAGCTTCGACCTTTTTATCTTTCTGGGTGTAATTCTTTTGATTTTTTTTATTATTTTTATTATCTCTCCAATATTTCTAGGATGAACTCCATATTTTTAGGATTATTTTAATTGTTAAGTTTTCCGCTTATGTGTCACTTCTCTTGGCCGTTTGTGTAATGCCATGACTTCTAAAAAAAAGGGAAATGATGAGAGCTCTGCTCTCTTCCTCTCCCTCTCACCTCATCAATGGCGTGG
This sequence comes from Pontederia crassipes, assembly GCA_030549335.1. Taxonomy (NCBI): domain Eukaryota; kingdom Viridiplantae; phylum Streptophyta; class Magnoliopsida; order Commelinales; family Pontederiaceae; genus Pontederia; species Pontederia crassipes. The sequence goes on along the minus strand of JAUKPH010000020.1, from coordinate 7,273,008 downwards.
CTGTTCACCAGCAAGGGGAGACCAAGGGACAATCGCCCCCATAAAACTGAACTCTCCTCCCCACTCTCCTTCCCTTTTTCCCTCTTCTCTCCCTCTCACTTTATTTCCTTCAGCGTGCATGGACAGCAAATGACGGAAGAGCAACGCCGTTGATGACCACGAGCACAGGTGACATCGGAGGGCAGCAGTGGAGGAGCTGAGGTGCGAATCACCACGAGGACGAACCGCAAAATCATAGGCTTCCAAGTGTGATTTCGGGATCTATTTCATAGGCTAAGTTTCTGGACAAATTTATGCATGATATCAAGATTGTAGCTAGTCTAAAATCCCTGCTTAGATGTTTAGAAATCACAACATATGAACCCCTGGAACTATAGACCCATTTTTTGTGAATTTTAGGAACTCAGCCGAAAGATTTGTATGTCAAGTTCGGACTAATATAAATGATATGTAGTTAGATAAAAATTGTATGACTTAGACATGAAATGATGCTCCATCTTGTGTGATTATTGTATTATGAGAAGAAATGAAATGATCAACTGTGAACAATTCACGTAGTTTTTTACATATTAAGAACCCGGCCCGGGTTGGCCATAACTCAAACTGGATCAAACCAACCTAGACCAAGTTCGACATTTTCTACATAGTAAGAACCCGGCCCGGGTTGGCCATAACCCATCTCGGATCAAATGAACCCGGAATGAGCTCTATCGAACTTGGCCTTGATCCATCATTAATGCAGAGCTCGAGCTCCACATGTACCAGACACCCGACCCGTGTTTGATAAGACTCGGCCCGAGTTTGTCACAAAGAAGATGATTGAGCGAGATGATCATCTTGACCCGATCGCATCCTGACCTGGCACGGGTCCTGCTCGAATTTTTTCGAGACTGATTTCATCGGAACTTGGCCTAGGTTCCACCTATACTCGCCTCAGGTTCTTATCACTAGAATGAAGACTTTATTATTTATGAATCTTAATTTACGTATTTGATACCCGATCTGATCGTAATGTTAATTATGCTCAACAGAACCATATTTACCATTTTTATGAATAAACTGAACTAATAGAATGTTATATCAATTTGATTATGATTCTCCATGAATAAAGAATGATAATAACTCTTATGAACTACCATGAAGAACGATGATGAACCATTATAAATTCCTATGAAATGAACAAAGAATGAATATAGAACGGTCGATCGCTCCCCTTTTCGGTCAATCAAAGAACAATGATAAACGGGTGTTTGTTTCCTCTTCGGACGATCACTAAAAAAAACTAAAGCGGACGACCGCTAGACTTTCGGGCATCCGATATGTGGACAGAAGGAATATGACTTTTATCAAACCCCTCTGATTTATTAAGCTTCCATCCACCTGATTTATACCAAATGAGATGAACCTAAAGATGATTCAGAGTTGTCTGCTCCTTATGGCCTTGATCAATCTGATCGATCGAAAGATAAGTCCATGATGATTCGGAGCTATGCTCCATACGGCCTTGATCAATGTATAACGGATTGAAAGAGAGGTTCACTAATGATGGGGGGAGTTATGACAGCCTTCTGTGAGGCACTTCCCTCCATGTTACCATTTTTTCTATCTAGATGGGAGTATCTCCCTTACGGATGTTTTCACCTTGCGCGAGATCATTCCGCCCGATGGGATTGGCCGTGGTACTGATCATCCACTGACCCATGATGGTCTAGATAGTTGCACCTTGTTGTGTCTATAATGATATTCCCTCAAAGAAGAAGAGCTCTTCTAAAGTATGAATTCGATGAAAGAACATGAATGGCCAAAAGATTAAATGAAGGACCTTGTCCTTATAAACTGCGAATAGGAATAATGAACATAAGCAATGAATACAAAAAATGGATATGGAAAAAGAAAGAAAATGAAAAGGCATGAATTATGATTCTCTTCTACCTATTCCTCTATTATGATTCACTCTTTCATTTGACAGAACTAATCTATGACTTATACGAACTCACACTTAGCGCTATACTAATGGTTGAGCTTGCTCCCCTGTGTGATCCCCACAGGTAAATGATGATGACACGTGACGTGTTGATGTGTGTGTGGCGACTTTAGTTCATGTGTCATGTGCACAAGGTCATAATTGAGTTCAGTATGAGTCGAATGTTTTTACGTTATATTAGGTGGTACATCTATTCGGCTGGGACATATCAGGTCATGGATGACCATAGGCTGTTCTATGTTTAGCTCTAGTATTTTTGCTTTCGTTACCTCATACTGATAATCATCACATAGGTTTTTAGGACTGGTCATGGCCGTGACACCTTTGGTCAGGTCATGCCCACGCATGGCATAGGCATGTCATTGTTCGTTATGGTCGAACACTTGGTCATTTTCTAAGTACAACATGTGGTCAAGGTCGTGCTCCTCACGGTCGTGCCAGGGTCACACGCGTTCACAGGTTGGCATTCGTACCATCATGACTGAAATGCCTATATCCGTACTTGCATGCCCGTGATAGAACGGTTGTTTTTTGCCTGTTCTCAAAAATATTCTAAGGCTTGGGCTTTTTGGGTGTCACGACCGTGCGACCACATGGTCATGATCGTGACAAAATGCCCATTTTCACTCGTTGGACGTTCTGATGCTAAGGCAAAAACGTAGAGGAATTATGCCCGTGCTCCAAAACATCACGGGCGTGTCAAAGGCTCTGACAGCTCCTCTCCTATTTTTACCCATTTTTCCCTCTTTTACATATATATACAAACACATTTGAGGTATACATTCATCACATCATGAAGAATAGGAACTTTACACAATTTATCTAGGATTAGCAATCTAATCATAATAAGCATAAAGCACATAGGTACTTACATCAAGAACATTAAGACTAGTAAACATACACATAGATAGCGATAAGCAATTTCATCACATCTAAATCATAAATGGAGATGAAACATCGTGATTCTACACATGATCAACAATGAAATAGGAATTTAACTAGTCAATAACAATACACGGTGAATAATGCTTATACCCTCGTCATATCATCTAAGAAGATCCAACTTGGTCTTCAATCCTTAATCCAATCATTAAAGCATCATTAAGGAAGATAAGATGTTTTGGATCCCCTCAAACATACCTTGATAGATAAATTTAATCATCTAGTTTCTTTCCCTCTTTTCCTTCCTCCTTCCTCTTCCTTCCCTGGCCGAACCTCCTCCTTCCTCATGTAACTCTTCCCTTCTTCCCACGTGAACTGGATCGCAAAGGAGAGGGTGTTAGTGCAAAGTTACTATTGTAACACCTGGGATTTTAAGTAAGGGCAATAGGGTCTTTTGCGCCAAAAACCCTCATGATTCCTCCCTATTTAAAGCCCAAATCTCTTCTAAAAACTTTTTCCCTCATATGTGCACCTGACGGCCAGGTTTGAAGGAGGACCAAGAGGAGGCACAAAGAGGAAGAAGAGGACGAAAGAGAAGAAGGGAAAATTAGGATTTGAAAGGTATGCAAAAGGGATCCAACCTCTCTCTCCCCTCTCAATGTTTTGATGATTGGTTTGAGTGCAATAGGGCACCTTGCTCCTATTGAGGGATTTGATGAAGACTTTTTTCTAGTTTTATAAGATCTAATATTGTTCTTATAATTCATGATCAGATCTATATGCTAGGATTCATGATTAGGGATTTTGTATGCTTTGAGGGAAGAACCCTGAATCTTGATAAATTCATGATTTTACATGTTTTAATCTAAGTTAAGATGTTTTATTGTCCGAAAAACATGTATAAATCGTCCATAATATTGAAGATGATTTTCCCCAAAGTTTTGAATCAAATCTGGGCAAAAATCGAGTAAAACATTGAGCTAAAAAGGGGCGGCGGCGGCCTCTGTCACGGTCATGATGGGTCACGTCATGTCCGTGATAGAGTGGCTGGAGAACCACGATCGTGACGGGTCACGTCATGCCCGTGACAGAGTGGCCGGAGTAAGGGCACGATTGGCTTCTGTCATGACCGTGACGGAATCTGTCATGACCGTGACGGAACACGTCACGCCCGTGACAAAAGATTGGGAAATCACTGTTCTGTCACGGCCGTGACGGGCTACATCATGCTTGTGACAGAAGGACGTAGATGGACGCTGGAGCTGTCACGGCTGATAATTGAGTATTTATGCATTAATAGTGATATAATTATCAACTTATTAAAGTTATACTTCTACTTATTTGATTATATATGTTGAAGATTTCGGAATCTACACCATTTCTTTACATGTTTCAGGGACTTCTGAATATCGACAAAAAGGCATAAATGCACCAGAAAATGAGGACAATACAGCCAGCCCGTATTATCATCAGGGTCAACCGTATTGGACGTCCCCAGGCCGTATCACACGCGCACTAGAAAATACGATCCGACCGTATTGAAGGAGAACAGATCGTATCAAGCAAACACAGGCCGTATTACACTCACATTGGAAAATACGATGATGCATGCAAAATATAACATATAATTAGCCATGCATTTAATCACATTTCGATTTCTTTTCATATAGCATGCATCAATTTATGGCCTCGTTTGCTTTAATTTTATAAAAATGGAAATCTCCCCAGGTTTATGTTTTATTGCAGAAAATTAAAGAAAATTGAATCAGAAATCCACAGAAACAAACGGCACTCAAATTGGAGTTAAAACGGAGTCAGAAAGTGCGAATTAGTAAAGGCTGCCAATGCTGAGTGAATATAACGGGCCATTATATGACCGTCACGGTCGTAACAGCAGGGGCGTGAACAGCCCATTACGGCCCATTAAAAAGTCCAGTTTCAGTCAGAATTCGATTTGGACACTGGAAGGGCCATTAAATTCAAGTTATGGGCCGTTATGAAGCCTATTTTCGAGATTTCTTCGACTTTTATTGGGGATTTCAAGTTCAGATCGAACCCAAACTTTATCCTAAGCCTCAGGGATGATTAGGAAATATATTTACTCAAATTTGAAGGAGTTTTGGATAGTTTTAAAGACCTATCAAAGTCAATTCCGAATTTAATCTTTTTAACATTAAAAGACTTCGAATCAAACCGAAACTCTACCAAAATTCTTGGGACCCCTGAAGGCTATAAATAGAGGCCTTAGAAGACAAAAAAAAAGGTGTGCTTGAGACTTGAGAGCCGTGCTACATTGCAGAGGTGAATTTCAGAGTTTTTTCGGTGTTTGTTCGGGAGAAACTGTAGAGCAACTCAGCGCGTGTACTCTGCAGCGATCCAGAGATCATCGAAGGCGAAGAGTTCTGTCTCCTCAATTTCATGCATCATGTATATCATTTTATATTGCATTGCAAGCATACCTTCCCTTAATGTTTCAGTTGCATATTTGCTTGCATTTTATATTAAAAAATCATTAGAAAAAAATGTTTTTCATAATTGAAAATTGCATCTTATTTTCTCATGTCTTAATGTTTACTTATCATCAAAGCATTATTCAAAGACATCCTGTTAGTTAACGAAATTTGAAGTATTATTATTTTATCATTTATCGCCTTCATGTTGGGCAATTGGTTTGAAGAAAGATGCTTAGTGAAACTATGAATGTTTGATGACAAATCCTGTTCATGCTCTTTTTTTTATTATTATTATGTATATTAACTTGATAATGATTATATCCTTGTTGAACATTCAAGTGTAGGTGACTTTACTAACAAATTAATACATGCAAAATTGTCAAGAGGGCTAGTGGAGCCCCAAGCCACTAAGTATGATGAGGTACAAAAAGGTGTTATCCCGAACTTTGGTGAGTTCGGGTAATTAGATCCGTAGGGGATTCTTGCCTGACGACCTAAGGGCAACTACTCTGAGATCCGTCGGTCAAAAGCCCGTTACATGGACCACCTTGCGCAATATGGAGAAGCACATGAGTACTAAATCAAAGAAAAGTGAAAAACAAAAGTAAAAAAAATGAATGATGATGAAAAGTTTCAAAGTGAAAGTAATAAATGAATAAAAGCTCATATTACACTTGTCTATTCAACATTGATATTTTTCTTTACAAGAATTATTTTCTTATTATTCAGAGCTGAATTTGGAGGAGTTCAAAAATGTCTTTCATTTAGAAATTTCACAAAGCTGGGTTATTATGGAAAGTGGTGAGACACTTAGACAATTAACCATTTTGGTTGGAGCTTTGTTTTGAACATTGCTTGAGGACAAGCAAGTAGCTAAGCTTGGGGGAGTTTGATGCATGCAAAATAACATATAATTAGCCATGCATTTAATCACATTTTGATTCCTTTTCATATAGCATGCAACAATTTATGGCCTTATTTGCTTTAATTTTATAAAAATGGAAATCTACCCTAGTTTTATGTTTTATTGCAGAAAATTAAAGAGAATCGAGTCAGGAATCCACAGAAACAAACGGCACTCAAATCGGAGTTAAAATGGAGTCAGAAAGTGCGAATTAGTGAAGGTTGTCAGTGTTGAGTGAATATAACGGGCCGTTATATGATCGTAATGGCCGTAACAGTAGGGGCGTGAATAGCCCGTTACGGCCTGTTAAAACGTTTAGTTTGAGTCAGAATTCGATTTGGACACTGGAAGGGTCATTAAATTCAAGTTATGGGCCGTTACGAAGGCTGTTTCTGAGATTTCTTCGACTTTTATTGGGGATTTCAAGTTCAAATCGAACCCAAACTTTATCCTAAGCCTCAGGGATGATTAGGAAACATATTTACTAAGATTTGAAGGAGTTTTGGATAGTTTTAAAGACCTATCAAAGTCAATTCCGAATTTAATCTTTTTAGAAAGACTTCGAATCAAACCGAAACTCTACCAAATTTCTTGGGACCCCTGGAGGCTATAAATAGAGGCCTTAGAAGACAGAAAAAGGTGTGCTTGAGACCTGACAGTCGTGCTACATTGCAGAGGCAAATTTTAGAGTTTTTTTTATGTTCATTCGAGAGAAACTATAGAGCAACACAGCGTGTGTACTATGCAGCGATCTAGAGACCATCGAAGGCGAAGAGTTCTGTCTCCTAATCATTGTTTGGATGCTCTTTACTCAAATTTCATTATTTCTATCTTTTATGTAATAGAGATATCTAGTTTATTGAGAAAACTGCATGAACCATTGTTAGATTTGAATTAATTTAGTATTTCAGTTTCTTTTGATTATGATTGTTGTGCTTTATGCTTTTTACTGAGATTATTATATTTTGAGATAAGACTACAAACTAGATTTGGGGTGATTAGTTTTAGGATTTAATAATTTTCAGTGAATCGATTCTTAACTTAAAGTTGAATCAATCATAACACAAAACTAGTAACTCATCGTTTGTGCTAGATTCTGTGTGGTCTATCAGTTTTTACCCAGCGAGGATGACTGTTAGTTTATGAATTACAACTTAATGCATCTTAATATCTTTCTTAACTGACGATTAACTCATCGTTTGTGGTCTTAAGTTTAGCGGAAATTAAGATAGTTTGACTTACTCAGTGTACAGGTCATTAATTTAAGTAATCCTAATTCGTCTTAAGAACTTGACTTGTTTATCATTGTTATAATTCAATCATCATTGTGATTCATGTTAGTTAATCATTCATAATCTTTAGGCTCAACACCAATTTATTTTGTTTTTTGTTATTTAATTTTTTGCACATTTATTTTCTATCTTCATATCACAACACTATTTTCTTCTCTTAATAGATTATTAGGATAGATTAGATTTAACTAGTTCCTCGTGGGTTCGACACTCTACTCTCTACTTTATTACTTGATACGACTAGTGCACTTGCTAGCAATTGTATTATTACAAATTCAACGCATCATACGACCTGCCCGTATTGGAGACGTCGCGCCCATATTGGAGCGACCCAAACCATATCGTCTTGAGGAAAATATGACCAGACCGTAGCGCAACCAGGCCGTATCATATCTACCTCGACCGTATTGGGATGATTTTTGGAGTATTTTGGGCATTCTTGTAACCCTAATTTGAGGGGACTATAAAAGGGATTTGTGGAGTTGAAAATAGGGAGCATACTTTGTTTTCGAGAAGATCAAGACGGCTGGGATGAATGCATTTCTTTCTCTGTACTTCTGTACCTTTCTTAGACTGAATATCATTTTTTTTTCATGAAATCTTATGTGTCGATGATGATTTCTTTCTCTATGCATGGCTAAACCTCTTTTTTCTCGGGTTTGATGAAACTTAGGGTTGATCTTTAGGGAATATTTTTATTTGATCTGATGTATTCTGTGTTTTTCATGTGCTTGACGAAATGCATATATTAGATTGGCCACTAATTAAGCGACCGAAGATCTTCCTGATTACGAAAGTATTTCATCAAGATTAGTTCAAATGAATGACATGAAATGTATTGTTTCTTAGAAATAAGGATAATCATTTTACTTATGAATCTTGGCTTATAATGCAATTAAAATAATTTAAATGACCACGAAAGTAGGCATTTATTATTTTAATTAGAATTGTGTTTGCCTGAAAAGGAGATGCATGACTTGTGAAGATTGAGTAGAACACTAACGATTTTATTATCTCTAAATTCCATATGATCAATACCCTAGGTGGATTCAAAACTCGAGAACTTTTATTCTCATTTGTTTTTCATAATCATTCTCATTCTTTCTCGTCGTTTTCTGCAATCATTTCGGCATTTCACTTTTACTTAGTTTTTATTATTATTTCACCTCTTTCTGACCGTTTAGATATCAATTAGAATCATATAATTACTTGAACTCTTCCCTGTGGGACGATATTTTATATACTACGACATTGACTCCGTATACTTACGGGAGATTTGTCGTGTTTTTGGCGCCGTTACCGGGGAAGAGCGTCAATATTAGAATTCTAATTTTATTTGTTAATCTAGACGAAAATTTCTTTTCTTGTTGTGTATGCTCCGCAGAGACAGGGCACTTGAACCATATATTCCTGAGATTGAAAGATAGTGCCGAGCAAATCGAAGAGCAAGAAGAGAACAACAAATGGCCAACAATCAGAATAGAATACCGAACATAGAAGAAGGCCAACAACAACAGCAGATGGAGGAAGTTGAACCTCCAATGAGGGGCCAAACTAGAATGTCTTAAAGAGGCACCACCCCGAGTATTGTCGGTCTGAGGATTGCTGCAAATAATTTTGAACTGAAGTCTGGACTCATTTAGATGGTGCAATTGAATCAGTTTAGAGGGGAACACAATGAAGACCCTGTTTCTCATATCAATCGTTTCCTGCAAATGTGCGCCACTATCAAAATGAATGGCATTGAAGAAGACGCCATCAAGATGAAGCTTTTTCCATTCTCTATCTGGGATGAAGCGCAAGACTAGTTAGACTCGCAATCTCTGGGGGCATTTAATACATGGGATGAGTTATTCCAAGCTTTTATGAAGAGATTCTTTCCTCCGGGCAAGTTCATTAAGTTGAGGAATGAAATCACTTGCTTCAAGCAAAAAGAAAATGAATCACTTGGCAGTGCATGGAAGATATTCAAGAAGTTACAAAGACAATGTCCACACCATGCGGTACCTGCTTGGCTCCTAATAGAGACATTCCACAATGGCCTCTCGCCCAGTCTGAAATTTAACATTGATTCAGCAGCAACAGGTGGATCCATTATGAATCTGCCATACTCTCAAGCTTGCAATCTATTGGATCAGCTAGCCATGAATGATGAAGATTATGAAGTGCGACCGTCTAGGGCAGATTTTGTGAGGGAAAATGATAATTACAGAGAACTGAATGCCAAGGTGGATTCCATAGTGCAATTGATGGCTAATATGAATCAAGCCCAAGCAAATCAGGTTTCTACGTCGCACGCAATATGTGACACATATGTGGGGGACCCCATAATAGTTTGGAATGTATGCTACTAGAACAAGCAAGTTACGTGGCAAATCAAAGCAAAGGAAACACGAGATGGAGGAATCACCCCAATTTTTCTTGAGGAAATCAAACTGGGCAATCTCAGCAAACACGCCCGCCACCTCCTGGCATTCCACCTCGACCATGGTATCAAGCTCCATACCAACCCCCATTTCAGCAACAACACCAGTATCAACAACCACTGCCACAATCTCAGGTGGAAAAGAAATAATCTTGGGAGCTTGCGATAAAAAAATTAGCAAATGCATCAAGTGATAGATTTGAAAAAATCGAGAAAGGAATGGAACAACTTATTACCTCCAACAGAAATTTGGAATACCAAGTGGGACAAATAGCCAGCTCCATAAATTCCAGAGAAGAGGGCAGCTTACTGATAGTGATATTGAGGGGTGTAGTGATAAATTGCTGATTTTGGGGTCAAATTTTAGACTTTTCAATTTTTGATTTAACTCCCTAATTCACATGCAACTGCAAGTATACAGGTCAATTGTAGTCTACCCAAATGCCGTATCCACAGTGATTTGAAGCCTAAGACTCCCTAAACAATCGAGATTAGCCTTAACTAAAGTTAAAAGTCCAAGAAATTGAAAGAAAGTGAAAACCGATTTCTACAAATGGCTAAAATGATAACTGCTTTTGGATTTTTGAAAAGTTATCAAAACTAAATTGTAAATGCTAAACTAGAGGCTCAAAGGGTTTAACTATCAATGAGGAAGGTTCTCCTAGAAGTTGGGGTTCATCTAACTTAATTATGGATGGAATGGAACAAGTTATCAATATGTGTCAATTTTAATTCAACTTGAAATAATTTCTGTTCTCACAGCTCAACTAACCTAGAACTAATTATCATATTCTCATATGATTGATTAGCCAAGTTGAATTAGAAAAGATCCTCACTGAAATCAAATCAACATTAAGCTCAAAATTTAGTCCCTTGTTGAATTTCAGTAATTTAGTGAAATCTGTAATGATAGCATTCAATTACACTTTGAAAATGAGGGAAATACTTCAGTCAACTAAACAGGGATGAAATCAATCCAATATTAGTGCAAATGCTTCTTGGTTTATCTCTAAACTACAAGAGGATTTTAAATCAGCCTCTCAGCTGCAAATTCAAATGAAATCCACATTTTTCACTAATGAATTGGATGAAATAAGCACCTAATTGCATTTGGGAATTCAACTATTATCATTGCATCTTGGTTCATCTCTGAACATCAAGATAACCTTAAATTCACCTCTCAGTGATTAAATAAAATCAGAGGTTTACAATGACAAAGAAGAATTCCACAGATTCTTGAAATCATATTTGAAATCAGGATTGAAAACCAGAAATCAGCATTGAGGGATTTTCAACAATTCATGGGTTTAAAACTTTGAAATACCATTGCCTCTTGATTTATTTCTGAACAAGAATGAAATCATAAGTAACCTCTCAGTTATCAATTGAATCAGGGCTCAACAATGATAGAAAACATATTTGAACAATTCAGAAATCAGATTTGGGGGAAAAACAGATTTTAGAATTCAGGAAATCAGATTCTTAATTGGATTAGAACCTAGAAACTTGGCATTGATTCTTGATTCATTTCTGAACAAGATTAGATCAAATGACAACTTCTCAGTTGTAGATACAATCAGGACCTTACAATGACAAGAACATATTCACATCATTACAGAGAAGCAGGAATCAGAATTGAAATCAATGCAGGAATTCAGACTTGTCTATATCCATCCACAACTAACCTAGACTACTACCCTATCCTAGGAGACATAGGATTTAGTTCCTCATAATTACAAGCATAGATACACAATAGAATGATGAGTAGAAGCAAATCATCCTGGCTTGAGGACTGTTGGTAGCAATCAGCAACACTTCAGCTCAAAACCAGCTTCCTTCTAGCTCCTCCTTGCAATGGCCGGGTTCCTCCCTGATTCCAGGGTTTCTTTTCTTATATATAGCCTTTAATCACCCTTAGATCAGCATCAAAATGTCCCATAACATTTGATGTAAGCCACCTATCTAGGTCCTGAAAATATCTGTTGCTGTGACAGCTTTTTGGACAGCAAAAATAAGTGGTCCCCCTTTGCTTTTCCAACTTTTTTCAGCTCCATTCACCTGCTAGAAGGGCCAAAACAGCAAGCATCAAAGTCTTCTAATAATATTTAAATAAATAAGGATTAGGACAAAAAGTAAAATCAGCTCAATAATCAAAAGGAGTTTGGTGTTGTGCAAGAAAGAAAACCGATATCAAAAATTAATAGTTTGGCCCGGAATGATAACTTTGCACATATTATGTAAATTGTCCCAATAAAGGTGGTTCAAGGCATTGGAAGCATCAAAAGGATAAATGTGGCAAGTGAATGAGGTCAGAAATCAAATGTAGATAGGATTTCATAGTATTGATAACTTAGTGACCCGGAATGATAACTTCTTGCCATAAAAATGATAACTTATCATAACTTTGGTTGTGGTTATCCAAATGTGATCAAATTTGAACAGCAATGAGTTAAGATAGTAATTTGATGATTGCCTAATGCCTTTGTGCAGAATTGATGACTTTGCATATCGAAATGATAGTTTTGCCCTTAAACGATAACTTGGCATTCAAAAAAATGATAACTTGTGAAATGGAATGATAATTTTGGACAATTGAAACATGATCATCCAAATATGATTCATTCATGATGGATGTGGATTTAGGGCAAAATAATCACAATGAAATGATAACTTGGCATAGAATTGACATATAAATGGATTTTAGTAATTCAGAACCTCTATGCACACGAAATTGAGTACAGAATAAAAATGATCAGCTAGTTATCATATTCCTTTGCATTCTAAACAGGATTGGCCAAAAGTTAGGCAAAATGAGGGCTCGATATAGGTGTTTTGAATAGATAATAGGATAAAAACATACTATGATCAGCTAGTGATCAAACTCCACCAAGCTTATCCTTTTGCTTGTCCTCAAGCAAAACATTTAGAAATTAAGGACAAACTTGAATTAACACTCCACAAATGAATTAAAAATCAGCTGAATTAAGTCCAATGAGTTTTCCACTTTGCCAACACTCCATCCCATTCTTTCCAATTCCCAAATTCTAGCTGAGGAGTCACAAAGGTTAAAGTAAATTGAAGCCATGAAAGAAGTATTAACATTAACTAATTTGGATTTCAAGGATTGTCAACTTTACTAAAAATTTTGAACTATCAATCTCTTCACGAACAGATTTTTCACTGTTTAAACAGGTTTAACACCTGACTTTTATTCATGAAAATGCAAGTAAACAGGTCAAGACCTGATTTTTATTCATGCTTTCTTTAAGAGAGATTCCTTTTGGAAGTTTTGCTCTCCCTTTTTTTTCTTTATTCTTTAAGAGAGATTCCTTTTGGAAGTTCTGCTCTCTTAAATTTTTTTTTTCTTTATATGCATGCATGCATTGCAAAATGCAACTTTTCATTTTTTTTTCTTTTCTCCATTTTTCTTTTTCTATTCTGTTTATGAAGTGAGCAATGGTTCAAACTCAAGTATAGTTTAGACCCTTAAATGCAAATAGTCAAGGTTTCCTATTTAACATGGTAGCAAGAGCCTTGACTCCTTTCTAGACATCTTCTACTTTCCATTTAATCCATGAATGTCAGCTAGTGTTACCCACAAAAAAGAAATTTTTTCAGCTGAAACTTAATTCAAATGCATCTAAATTGATAATGTCAATTAAAGCAAGAAGACTAATGGCCAAGTTGGCCACTTGGTATTGGAGTGTACCAACTATCATAATGAAGTATTCTACCCATTTTAGAGTTAAGATGAGTGCAGGGATTGAGTTGAGCCCAAAAAATGATAACTAGTGATAATCGAGTGAATATGAGTGATAACTTGTTCAAACAATGATAATCTGGTGGTAATTGATGATATAAACATTAAAGTAGATTGAAAACATGGTGTAAAAGTTAGAAAAGCACCAGGTTTTCTCCCCCAAGCTTAGCTTCAACACTGCCCACAGTGTTGGGAAAGATAGGCAAGGGAGAGGGTTGGGAGGGTATGAAATTGATGGAATTGTGCATTTGATCCCTTCCAATGGTTGCATCTCAATCAGGGGCTTAGGGTGGTCCATTCTTCATGAATTGCAGCTAATCCTGCAGGGAAACAAGAGATATCAGTGGTATATTCAATATCAGATTTTTAGGGTGCACAATTCAACAATGCATTGAAATTCAATGAAATGCACTGAAATTCAGCTATGATGGATTAGGATAACTGATAGGAATGATAATTCAGATGTTGGTATGATGATTTCAGCATGAGAGAAAAGATACTATCAGTTATCAATAGGATTTCAGTGAGAAAAATTAAAATTAAGGGTAGGGGTACCCCTAATTGCCAATTTGTGGATTGATCTGATTCCTCCCTTCTTTATTCCTGCAAAATAGAAAGATTAAGTGTAAAATGGCTTGGGTTACCTCCCAAGAAGTGCCATACTTTAATGTCTTAGGCTAGACATTGTTCCACTTAAATTCAGCTAGGCAAACTTGGCAAATGTTGCAAATTCAGCACCTCCTTAGCTGAATCTTGAGCTGTGGGGTTATATAGCTTCAACCTCTATCCATTGACCTTGAATATATCATCCTTATCAATCAAAAGGTCTACAGCTCCATAAGGATAAACTTTGTCGACTTTGAAAGGTCCACTCCATCTTGATTTCAGTTTTTCAGGGAATAATTTAAACCTTGAGTTGTATAACAGTACAAAGTCTCCAACCTTGAATTCTTTCTTCAGAATTATATTATCATGCCATCTCTTGGTTCTCTCCTTGTATAATTCTGAATTATGGTAGGCATTTAGCCTAATTTCATCCAATTCATCAAATTGTAAAAGCCTCTTCTGTCCACATGCATGCATATCAAAATTCAATGCCTTGACTGTCCAATAGGCTTTATGTTTCAACTCAATTGGTAGATGACATGTCTTTCCAAAACCAATTTGTAGGGAGAGGTACCTATTGGAGTTTTATATGCTGTCATGTATGCCCAAAGTACCTCATTTAATCTCAAACTCCAATCCTTCCTAGTCAAGGAAACTATTTTCTCCAAAATAGCCTTGATTTCCCTATTTGAATTTTCTGCTTGGCCATTAGTTTGAGGATGGTAAGCAGTTGAGACCTTGTGCTTGACCCCATACTTGTTTAGGAGGTTCTCAAAACACTTTTCAATAAAGTGGCTCCCTCCATCACTGATGACAACTCTTCAGATTCCAAATCTTGGGAAGATTATCTCTTTAAAAAGCTTGATAACAGCCTTGGAATCAACAACTGAAGTTGGAATTGCCTCTATCCATTTGGATACATAGTCAACCGCAAGCAATATAAATTTGTATCCAAAGGAGCTAGGGAAGGGTCCCATGTAATCAATGCCCCACACATCAAAGATTTCAACCTCTAAAATCCCATTCTGAGGCATTTCATTCCTCCTTGAAATAGAACTGCCCTTTGTCATTCATCACAACTCTTCACATACAAATAAGCATCTTTGAACAAGGAAGGCCAATAAAAACCAGATTGTAGAACCTTGGCAGCAGTCTTTTGAGTAGCTCCATGTCCACCGTATGGAGATGAGTGGCATTCATGCAAAATTGGTTGGAATTCATCTTCTGGTACACATCTTCTGAAAATGTCATCAGGGGACTTTTTGAATAGAAGTGGGTCATCCCAATAGAAGTCCTTCAAGTCATGGAAAAACTTTTTTCTTCTGTTGGTAAGAGAAGTCAGAAGGAACAATCTCACATGCCAAGTAATTGACAATATCAGCATACCAAGGAGTAGGGGCAGCTGATATGTCCATTAGAAAATCATCAGGGAAGGAGTCATTGATAGGGAGTGATGGAGAATCCTGAACTCCTTCCATCCTTGATAAATGGTCAGCAACTAAGTTTTCTATCCCTGATTTCAACATCAAACTCTTGTAACAATAGGATCCATCTTATAAGCCTTGGTTTTGATTCTTTCTTACTAATCAGGTGCCTCACTGCTTGGTGGTCAGTAAATACAATGACCTTGGATCCAATTAGGTAAGATCTGAACCTATCAAATGCAAACACCACTGCCAACAATTCCTTTTCAGTGGTAGCATAGTTGATTTGATCCTCATCTAATGTCTTGCTAGCATAGCAAATGACATGATGTTTCTTCTCCTTGGTTTGCCCCAACATAGCACCTACTGCTTGATCAGAGGCATCACACATAATTTCAAATGGAAGAGACCAATCAGGTGGCTGAACTATTGGAGCTGAAACAAGGGCTTCTTACAGCTGCTTGAAGGCCTTCATGCACTCTTCATCAAAATTTAAATCAGCATCTTTTGCTAGCAACTTGGTAAGAGGCTTGGTTATCATTGAGAAGTTTTTGATGAACCTTCTGTAGAATCCTGCATGCCTCAAGAAGCTCCTTACTGCCTTCACATTTGTAGGGGGTGGCAACTTCTCAATTACTTCAATCTTGGCCTTATCCATCTCAATTCCTTTACTTGAGACAATATGTCCTAGAACAACCCCTTCTTGGACCATAAAATGGCACTTCTCCCAATTGGGGATCAAATTGGATTCCCTACATCTTTGTAGCACCTTGGTCAAATTTTCTAAGCAACTTTCTAAGGAATCTCCATATATAGAAAAATCATCCATGAAGACCTCCATAATTTCTTCAATAAAATCTGAGAAAATTGACATCATGCATCTTTGGAAGGTGGCAGGTGCATTACATAGTCCAAATGGCATCCTCCTATAAGCAAATGTTCCATATGGACATGTAAAAGTAGTCTTCTGCTGATCTTGAGGGTGAATTGGGATTTGAAGGAATCCTGAATAGCCATCTAGATAACAGAATTGGGAGTGCTTTGCCAATCTCTCTAACATCTGGTCAATGAAAGGAAGAGGGAAATGGTCCTTCCTTGTTGCCTTGTTCAACTTCCTAAAATCAATACACATCCTCCATCCTGTAACTGTCCTGGTGGATATCAATTCATTAGAATCTGATTTGACAACTGTGATTCCTCCCTTCTTTGGCACCACCTGAACAGGGCTGACCCATTCACTATCTGAAATTGAGTAGATGATTCCAGCATTTAACAATTTCAGCACCTCCTTCTTCACTACTTCCTTCATTACTGGATTGAGTCTTCTTTGGCATTCAATAGAGGGCTTGTAGCTGTCCTCTATGGGGATCCTGTGCATACAAATTGAGGGATTAATACCCTTAATGTCTTCAATAAAATACCCTATTACCTCCCTGTACAGCTTCAATCTTTTCAGCAACTCTTCAACTTGATATTTTGGCAAGTTGGCATTGATGATAACAGGAAATGTTGAATTCTCTCCCAAGAATTCATACTTCAGGTTGCTAGGGAGAGGCTTGAGCTCCAATTTAGAGGAATTTTCCTGAGCTAAATTGAGTTGGGGTTCAGCAGTGATAACTTGTTGAACTTCATTCTGATTTTCTAAATTTTCCACTAATTTTGAAGAATTCAGTACTAATTGATATGCCTTAGCCTCTGAATCTTCTAGTTCCTTCAAATGAACAAACATTAGGCACCTTTGCAAAGGATCTTCAATAGGAATTATAGCAGAAACTTGCTGAACAACTTGATCTAACTGCCCTTCTTCAAAATCATTTTCCTAAAAATTGGGCCTACTGATAACTTGTGCCAAATTAAATTCTATCTTATCCTCCCCAATTTGGAATGTCAATCTGCCCTCCTTGACATCTATGACAGCTCCTGCAATGGCTAAGAAGGGACTCCCTAGAAGAATAGGGGTATTCAAGTCCTCATCCATGTCAAGTACTACAAAATCTACTAGTATATAAAATTTGCCAACTTTGAGGGGTATGTCCTCAATATTTCCATGTGGGTACTTGATGGATCTGTCTGCCAGCTGAAGAGACATGTTTGTAGGCTTCATATCTCCAACTTCAAGCTTCCTACAAAGTGAAAGAGGTATGACACTGACTGATGCACCCAAATCACACATTGCCCTTTGAATTTCCTATTTCCAATTTCACAAGGCATGGAGAAACTTCATGGATCCTTTAACTTGGGTGGCAATTTTTTTTGGATGATTGCAAAAGCTTCCTCAGTTACGGCAATGGTTTCATGTTCCATAATTCTCCTCTTCTTGATCAAGATTTCCTTTAAAAACTTAGCATATGAAGGCATCTCCTGAATTGCCTCTAAAAATGGCACATTTATATACAACTTCTTCAGGACTTCAAGGAATCTTCCATACTGCTGATCCTGCGTTGCCTTGATTAGCCTTTGAGGGAAAGGTACTTTGTCAAAGATTCTGGCCTTAACTTCATTTTGAGGACCCTTGTTCTGATTCTGATTTTCCAACACAGCCCCTTCATTTGACCTTTCTGTAAGCCCTGAACTTGTACTTACTTCAGCTGAATTGCCCCCAACATTCCTCATTGGTTCTTCTATATTTTTTCCACTTTTGAGCTGGATAGCTTGGACTTGCTCTTTGGGGTTCAATTCAGGTTGTCCAGGGAGAAACATAGGTGGCCTAGTTGAGGTACTAACTTGTTGAGCAATCTGATTTTCAAGGATCTTTTGATGACCACTCCAAACCTCATATCCATTGGTTAATTTCCGCATTGTCTCCTCTTGCTTCTCTTGTTTCTTTAGAATCTGTTGCAGCAACTCTTCCATCTTTGAGAATTGGGTGGATTGAGGTTGTAGTGGTTGTTCATAAGGGGGTCTTTGCATTGGAGCATTTGAGGGTTGATTCTGATATGGAGGTGGCTGGTTCCTTGGCAAAATCTTTAGTTGCCAATTTGAATTCTGTATAGGTGGTCCTTGGAAATGGTTGGCATTGTAGGAAAGATAGGGATGATTCCTATTTTCTGGAGTGTAGAATTTAGCAGGGGACTTGACTCCATAATTTCCTACTGCATTTACTTGGTCTATAGCTTGCTCATGTTGCTGCATTATCAAATTGCAACTCTCAGTGACATGGCCCTGATTTCCACACACATCACACCTAGATTCAGAATTGGAAGTATGTTGACATTAGGTGACAAATTCAACTTCTCTAATGCCCTTTGCAACTCTTGTTCAATCTGGACAGCAATGTTATTGACCTGATTTTCATTGGATGGCCTCCTTGTCTTGTCATGTGTAAGGAAATGATGGTTCTTGGCCATGTTTTCAATTAATTGGTAAGCTTCATCAATGTTTCTTAACGCAAATATTCCTCCAGCAGCTGTATCCAACGCAACCTTGCTGGGGTAGTTCAATCCTTTGTGAAAATAGTTGACAAGTTGCCATTTTTCAAAGCCATGATGTGGACATGCCCTCAGCAAGCCTTGGAGTCTTTGCCATGCATCACATATACTCTCTTGATCCAATTGGTAGAACCTCACAATCTGATCTATATAATTATCAATTTTGCTAGGTGGAAAAAATTCAGCTAGAAACAATTGAATTATGGATTCCCAAGTAGCCATCTCTTCTGGTTTGAGAGTTTTGCTTTGTCCTTGGGTGCATTGTTGAAATGAACTGTGCTACAAATCTCCTTGAAATTATCCAAGTGTGAAGCTGGATCTTCATTCCCTAAACCAGCAAATTGGTACTGCCTTATCATTGTCACCAAGGCTGGATTCACTTCAAAGTTAGCAGCTGGTGCAAGGACTCCATTCCCTTGTTGATTTCTGACATTACTAGGAGAATAGCAATCCTTTCATGTCCTTGGTGCAGCCATGTTGATTTCCTCTTCTTCTTCCTCAAAAATTCTTCTTCTTGCCTCAATTCTTTGCAATCTTCTCCTTCTCAAGAACCTTCTTTCAGGTTCAGGATCTAATTGATAATGGCCTTCTTGATTGTCTAAATCCTGCATAAATAAATTCAGAAGTATCAAATTTCAGAAAAGAAAGTAAACTAGACAAAAATGAAAAATTCAGAATGATAACTTGCAAAAATTGAAAAATGGGCTAATGAATGGACTAAAAACTAGTCTAAAACTAATCTAAACTATCTAAGTTAATCTAATTGGCCTCAAATCCTCGGCAACGACGCCAAAAACTTGATAGTGATATTGAGGGGTGTAGTGATAACTTGCTGATTTTGGGGTCAAATTTCAGATTTTTTTAATTTTTGATTTAACTCCCTAATTCACTTTCAACTGCAAGTATACAGGTCAATTGTAGTCTACCCAAATGTCATATCCACAGTGATTTGAAGCCTAAGACTCCCTAAACAATCTAGATTAGCCTTAACTAAAGTTAAAATTCCAAGAAATTGAAAGAAAGTGAAAACTGATTTCTATAAATGGCTAAAATGATAACTATTTTTGGATTTTTGAAAAGTTATCAAAATTGAATTGTAAATGCTAAACTAAAGGCTCAAAGGGTTTAACTGTCAATGAGGAAGGTTCTCCTAGGAGTTGGGGTTCATCTAACTTAATTATGGATGGAATGGAACAAGTTATCAATATGTGTCAATTTTAATTCAACTTGAAATAAGTTCTGTTCTCACAACTCAATTATCCTCACTGAAATCAAATCAATATTAAGCTCAAAATTTAGTCCCTTGCTTAATTTTAGTAATTTAGTGAAATCTGAAATGATAACATTCAATTACACTTTAAAAATGAGGGAAATATTTCAGCCAACTAAACAGGGATGAAATCAATCCAATATTAGTGCAAATGCTTCTTGGTTTATCCCTAAACTACAAGAGGATTTTAAATCAGCCTCTCAGCTGCAAATTCAAATGAAATCCACATTTTTCACTAATGAATTGGATGAAATAAGCACCTAATTGCATTTGGGAATTCAACTATTATCATTGCATCTTGGTTCATCTCTGAACATCAAGATAACCTTAAATTCACCTCTCAGTGATTAAATAAAATCAGAGGTTTACAATGACAAAGAAGAATTCCACAGATTCTTGAAATCATATTTGAAATCAGGATTGAAAACCAGAAATCAGCATTGAGGGATTTTCAACAATTCATGGGTTTAAAACTTTGAAATACCAGTGCCTCTTGATTTATTTCTGAACAAGAATGAAATCATAAGTAACCTCTCAGTTATCAATTGAATCAGGGCTCAACAATGATAGAAAATATATTTGAACAATTCAGAAATCAGATTTGGGGGAAAAACATATTTCAGAATTCAGGAAATCAGATTCTTAATTGGATTAGAACCTAGAAACTTGGCATTGATTCTTGATTCATTTCTGAACAAGATTAGATCAAATGACAACTTCTCAGTTGTAGATACAATCAGGACCTTACAATGACAAGAACATATTCATATCATTACAGAGAAGTAGAAATCAGAATTGAAATCAATGCAGGAATTCAAACTTGTCTATATCCATCCACAATTAACCTAGACTACTACCCTATCCTAGGAGACATAGGATTTAGTTCCTCATAATTACAAGCATAGATACACAATAGAATGAAGAGTAGAAGCAAATCATCCTGGCTTGAGGACTGTTGGTAGCAATCAGCAACACTTTAGCTCAAAACCAGCTTCCTTCTAGCTCCGATCAGCTCCTCCTTGCAATGGCCGGGTTCCTCCCTGATTCCATGGTTTCTCTTCTTATATATAGCCTTTAATCACCCTTAGATCAGCATCAAAATGTCCCATAACCTTTGATGTAAGTCACCTATCCGGATCCTGAAAATATCTGCTGTTGTGACAGCTTTTTGGACAGCAAAAATAAGTGGTCCCCCCTTTGCTTTTCCAACTTTTTTTAGCTCTATTCACATGCTAGACGGGCCAAAACAGCAAGTATCAAAGTCTTATAATAATATTTAAACAAATAAGGATTAGGACAGCAAGTAAAATCAGCTCAATAATAAAAAGGAGTTTGGTGTTGTGCAAGAATGAAAACTGATATAAAAAATTAATAGTTTTGGAACCCGGAATGATGACTTTGAACATATTATGTAAATTGTCCCAATAAAGGTGGTTCAAGTCATTGAAAGCATCAAAAGGATAAATGTGGCAATTGAATGAGGTCAGAAATCAATTATAGATAGGATTTCATAGTATTGATGACTTAGTGACCCGGAATGATAACTTCTTGTCATAAAAATGATAACTTGTCATAACTTTGGTTGTGGTTATCTAAATATGTTCAAATTTGAACAGCAATGAGTTAAGACAGTAATTTGATGATTGCCTAATACCTTTGTGCAGAATTGATGGCTTTGCATATCGAAAATGACAGTTTTGCCCTTAAACGATAACTTGGCATTCAAAAAGATGATAACTTGTGAAATGGAATGATAATTTTGCACAAGTTGAAACATGATCATCCAAATATGATTCATTTATTATGGCAGTGGATTTAGGGCAAAATAATCACTAGAAATCAACTCAAGTAGAAAAATGATAACTAGCACAATGAAATGATAACTTGGCATAGAATTGACATATAAATGGATTTTAGTAATTCAGAGCCTCTATGCACATGGAATTGAGTACAAAATAAGAATGATCAGCTAGTTATCATAATCCTTTGCATTCTAAATAGGATTGGCCAAAAGTTAGGCAAAATGAGGGCTCGATATAGGTGTTTTGAATAGAAAATGGGATAAAAAACATACTATGATCAGCTAGTGATCACTTACCAAGCAAGACTCAAATGAACCCTCGTGAGCATTGCAAGGCAGTGGAATTGCGAAGTGGCAAAGCATTGGAGCCACTTTTGAACAAGGCCACAAGCAAAGGAAAACAAGTGGTGCAAAATAATAAAGAGGAGCAACCAACTAATGATTATGAGCCTTTAGAGCCTCTATATAAGCCTCCACCTCTCTATGTACCCCCAATTTCATTTCCACAGAGACTTCAAAAGCCTAAATTGGATAAGCAGTTTGAAAAATTTGTCCAACTATTCAAACAACTGCACATCAATATCCCTTTTGCAGATGCAATTGCTCAATTTCCTGCATATGCCAAATTTTTAAAAGAAATAATGTCAAAAAAATTATCATTGGAGGAACATGAGACAATCGCATTGACAGAAGAGTGCAGTGCAGTAATTCAAAGAAAACTCCCACCCAAGTTAAGAGATCCAAGGAGTTTTCCTATCCCTTGTACTATTGATAACTTGAACATTGCCAAGGCGCTATGTGATCTTGGGGCAAGCGTATCATTGATGCCTCTAACCATATGCAAGAAATTGGGGATAAGAGAGCTCAAGCCCACTACGGTGTCATTGCAATTGGCCGACCGCTCCATCACCTACCCCATGGGTGTTTTAGAGAATGTCCTACTAAAGGTGGACAAGTTTTGTGTACTTGTGGACTTCATTGTCTTGGACATGGAGGAAGATAGAGAGATACCCATAATTTTGGGTAAACCATTTTTAGCCACAGTCGGAGCCCTCATATATGTGAAGAATGGGAAACTCACATTCATTATTAGGGAAGAGAAAGTAGAATTTGACTTATCAAAATCTTCTAAATTTCCTTCCTTGACTGATCAAGTTTTCTTTGCAAATTGTATTGACGACTTGGCACAAGGAGTCTTGAAAATGATGGTGCATGAAGATTCCCTCGAACAAGCTTTACTGAATTTGAATATGGAAGAAGATGACATCAAGAGGAAATCTATGCTCTCCAAGCATGCACTGAATAGCTGGGAAAAGGTAAGTCACTACCCCCACCATCTCATATCTCGTTGCAGTAAACTATGTCTCGAAGTGGGTGGAGGAAATTGCTACCCCAAGCAATGATACCAGTGGTGCAAAACTTCCTGAAAAAGCATATCTTTTCTAGGTTCGGAGTACCTCAAGCAATTATAAGTGATTGTGGCTCTCACTTCTGCAATAAGCTCTTAGATGCACTATTGGCGAAGTATAATGTTAAGCATAAGGTCACCACACCTTATCATCCACAAGCCAATGGGCAAGTAAAATTATCCAATAGGGAGTTAAAACTCATTCTTGAGAAAATCGTGGGAAATTCAAAAAAGGATTGGGCCTCAAGGCTTGATGATGCCTTATGGGCATATCGAACAGTGTTGAAAACTCCCTTATGTATGTCTCTTTATCATCTGGTGTTTGGAAAGTCCTGCCACCTTCCTGTTGAGTTAGAACACAGAGCTCATTGGGCAATTAAACAGTTAAATATGAATCTTCAACTTGCAGGTGCAAAAAGATTGCTCCAATTAAGTGAATTGGAAGAGTTAAGAAGAGAATCATATGAGAACTCAAAACTATATAAGGAAAAAGTTAAAGCATGGCATGACAAACATATTTCTCGTAAGAATCTTGAAGTAGGACAATTTGTTCTGCTATTTAACTCGAGAATGAGACTTTTTCCAAGAAAACTTAAGTCCAGGTGGTCCGGACCATTTCAAATCACCAAGGTTCTGAGGAATGGAGCTGTCGAGATCACTAGTGAAGCTACTGGTTCGTTTATGGTCAATGGACAAAGATTGAAGCCATATCTGTTGAATGAAGAACTTGAGAAGAAAAGTATGAATGATACACATTGACAAGAAAACTCTATCGAGCCAACGACGATAAACAAAAGCGCTTGTTGGGAGGCAACCCAAATTTATAATTCCTTTCTGTTTCAGCAATCTTTTTATAAAAAAAAAGAAGAGAGAAGAGAATACGTTTCTGATATGTATGTATTTTATTGCAGAAATGCAAGAAATCAGCAAGAAACGTCTTCAATACAGCCTGGCTGTAAAAATGAACCCACAGTCGTATCAGTTGCCGCTGGGTCGTATCAAGCTCGCACGAGTTTATACGGTCAACCTGTATTAGCTCACGATTGCCCGTATTCGGAAGACAATGACCGTATTGCAGGCACACTGGGAAATACAATTTGACCGTATTAAGGGGCACCAGACCGTAATTCTGACTTCGTACCCGTGTTGATCAATACGGGCCAAAAATTGGGGGGCCATTTTTTTAGGACCGTGCTATCACCAATCGGACCGTATCGATGGAGTATCGCCCGTAATTAAGATGATCTGCCCGTATTGTTGAGCCAAAGAAGTATAAGTCAAACTTTTTTCCCTTTTTTGTCCGACTAACATCTGATCTTCTAGGCCATAGTCGTCCATCAACCACGCCATCGTGCGACCATCAACCGGTGACTCCCCTCCGACGACCCCTTTCAGAAAAATGTCGACAATCTTCCAAATAGCCACCCAGGTTCTAGCAATCTTCCATCGATCCTCCACACTCCGGCGACCCTAGTTCTAGCGCCCTGCATCAATCACTCTCCACACTTTGGCGACGACAACTCGCTGTTGCTGTGGACATAGATTGCTACTGCATCAGAGGCTACTGTTGGACAGAGACATCAATCTCCGAGCAACAAACTCCGCAGGCATCTCAAAAATTGCAAATAAAGTTTTTAATATGTTAGATGAGATAGTAGAACAACTTGGAGAAGAGAATGTTGTACAAGTTATCACAGATAATGCCTCTGCTTACAAGTTAGCTGGAGAGATGTTGATGCAAAAAAGAAAGAGGCTATTTTGGACTCCTTGTGCAGCTCATTGCATAGACTTAATGCTTGAAAATTTTGAGAAGAAAATTAAACTTCATGAAGTGACAATAAAGAAGGGCAAGAAGATAACAAGTTTCATTTATGCAAGAACACTTCTTGTAAGTATCTTGAAGCACTTCACTAAAGGAAAAGATCTTATAAGGCCAGTTGTAACTCGCTTTGCCACTTCCTATTTGACTTTAGGATGCTTGTTTGATAACAAGAATGCATTAAGGACCATGTACGTTTATAATCAATGGAAAAGCAGCCGATATGCAACAATGAAAGAAGGAAAAAATGTGGAGCACATTGTAATTGATGGCAGATTTTGGACTAATGTTAATAATTGCTTAAAGGCAACATATCCTCTCATTAAAGTACTTCGCATGGTAGACTCGGATGAGAAACTAGCTATGGGCTTTATCTTTGATGAGATGGATAGGGCTAAAGAGAAAATAAAATTTAACTTCAAAAATGATAAGAAAAGGTAATCAACTAAACTAACTCTATATATTTTATTTTTTTATCATTTTGTTTTAAATGAATGATAATACGACTATTTAATATCCATTTTAATTGTAATGCCTTATATCTTTTGTAGTTTTGAATCTATTTGGAGGGTTATTGATGATAGATGGGAGGTCCAACTCCATAGACCTTTGCATGCAGCTGCTTATTATTTGAATCCTCAATTTCATTACTCTCCTGGGTTTAAAACTGGTCAGGAAGTTCTTCGTGGATTATACAAAGTTATGGAAAGGATGTTAACCATAGAAGAGAGGGATACTATTCATATGCAACTTGAGGAATTCAAACATGAAAGAGGGTTATTTGGATTCACGACCGCTAAGTCTATGAGGCTAAAGAAGGCACCAGCAGATTGGTGGATATCTTATGGTGCCGACACACTAGAATTACAACGATTTGTTGTGAGAATTCTGAGCTTAACTTGCAGTTCTTTGGGATGTGAATGCAATTGGAGTGCTTTTGAGATGGTTATATATTTCTCTATTCTTATATATTTTTTCTTTCTAAATTTGAAAGATTAGTCAATTTTAACTTTAGATATTTAATTCTTTTTTAGGTGCACACAAAGAGGAGAAATTGGATGCTGCAAAAGAAAATGAATGAATTGGTTTTTGTGATGTATAACTTGAAGTTGAAGAGTAGGAAAGTTATAAAGCAAGTAGATGTCCATGTCGATGATGTTTCTTCAGATGACGAATGGCTTGTAGAAGAGAAATTGAAGGTTCTCCAAGAGCTAGCATGAATCTTAGTGTTCTTCAAGGTGGGAATCATAACGATGATGAAGGTGAAACTATTGCTATTGGTGATGAAAATGCGGAGAATGTTATTGCATCAGTTGATGATTTGGAGCTTCCCATAGAAAATGAATGTGATGATGATGATGATGGGCTTGAAGATGATAATGATCTTCATTATGATTTGGAGTTGGATGGAATGATGAACTTATTGTAGGCTTGTAGGTTTAAGTTTTTAAGTCTGTGTGGATTGTGGACCACTTTTTGTCTTGTATCTATGAACTTGTTTAACGATGATTTTTTGAATATTGTGTTTGGGTATTTGAAGTAAAAACCTCTTTGACTTATAATTCTTTTTCCTAGTTTCTTAATATCATCCATGCTACTATATTTTGAATTTTCCTTTAGGTCAATGGGGAGATATATAAAGGAGTTGAAAACAAAGTTTCCTTCTCATCAGTTTCGAATTGGCAATGATTGGACATTTAGTGAGTAGTTTTCCATTGGGATTTTTCTCTCTTTAGTTATTTCATTGCATTGTGCAGATTGATAATGGATTTCCAATATTTGAAATCTCAAATATTGTTAACTTTGATTGCAGTTGCTCAACTGGTCTACAACTCTACATGAAATTACTATCAGGAAGAGAGGACTTGGGGCTTTATGAAGTATGGAGTGGACTGGTATCGGTCCTAAATTCCAATGTTGCATGTAATGCTATTATAAATGTGGCTGAATTGGCAAGTTAAGATCAGATAAAGAGGTGAAAATGTCATGTCAAATTCTTGCATGAATCTTCACATTATATATATGCTCTCTCAGTCTCTCCTTTGTCTTTTGTTAGTATTAATTTTCTACCTTCTTTTGGTGTTAGACAATTCGAAAAATTCTTGGATTTTCTGATAGCATTTTCACTCATCTAGTTGCTGGTCTGGGTGCTGGCTTTTTTGCTAGATGTGATAAGTTTTACTTCACTTGAAACTATTACTTCCATCTCTTTTAGAATGTCGTACTTGATCTTGATCCTTGGTTAATTACTTAATTAGTAAAAGTATTTACTATTTACTATGTGAATATGTGTGTGATACTGTGATGTGTTGTGTTTGATTTTATTTATACGAATGTGATGTGCTATTTTGTTGTATTTAGTTTAAATTTTATTGTAATGTGATATGTTGTGTTTAGTTTCACGAAAGTGATGGATTAATGTGTTAGTATTAATTTTGACTTGTGAGATATATATTATTTTTAAAAAAAACTATTTTTTATTTATAAGGTAGGATCTTATAATCTTTAGTAGGATCTTACGATCATCGATCCTTCGGACCCCTTCCGATCTTACCTCGGAAAGCAGTCCTGGCAACCTTGCCTGGGAGGACTTGAAGATAGTAGGGGCCGCAAGAGAATAGCCTGAGTCCGAGTGGGACTCGGACTATCTAGCCGAGCGCGCCCCGGGCGTGGGGGGGGGGGCCAGGCGGGCGCCCGGCCCATTTCAATTCCAAAAAGGGATTGAGGCTGGCCAAATTCTTCAGGACTCAAAGGACTTCATATTTCTACTCCTAGTACAAGGAGGTTTTTCTAGAGAAAGGGCTTGCATGCCTAATAGGAATAGGTCCATAAGTTAGAGTAGGAGTTGGTGGTCCTTGGCCCTATAAAAGGACATGTACTTCTAGACTTGTAAATGAATCTGGACAATCTGAGATTGCTCAATAATATTCTCTAGTTTTCCTCTAAACTCTTAGCCTCTCTTTCTTCTTCCTGGCGTGTGTTTCATTGTGCATCCGAGGCGTGTATGGCCGGGGTCCAAGGCATGTCTAAAAGGGGCTGATCGGTGATCGAGCAGGGTTTGGTTGAGCCGCACGTCTGGTGTTTCAGGTTTGAAGCGTAAGGGCATGACAACGTGGTATTAGAGCCAAGGTTCCGACTATGTCAGGAGAAGAAGGTGCTTCGAGCAAAGTCCGTTCGATGGAAGTCGAGGACACGACGCGAGGGCGAGTCAGGTGCGGACGGTGGGAAAAAGAAGAATACTCGAGCAAAGTCTAGAGACTCAGGCAACCATATTAAGAAGAATATAGAGGCATTGGAGCAAAGTCTTCGGGAGATAGATGAGGCAGTCCGTAGCCTAGAAGTCGTGGCGGGCGATCACAGCTTGGCACTAGAGCAAGGAGTAACCACGCACCAGGAGCTGGTCAGACGCGTCACAGCCATAGGAGAAGCTATGGATGCATGGATGAAGGCCTTCAAGATAGATTTGTTGTAGCTCAAAGGCCTACTCTTCGACGCAGAAGGGCTGCGGTCGAAGACCCAGTGCCCAAGTTCTTGGTACCGAAACTGAAGAAATATGATGGTGCGCGAGAGGCGACGACCATCGACGATTTTCTTTGGTGTCTTGAAAAGGGTTTCACGAGCAAGATCGCGGTCGAGAAGGACCAGATCGACATGGCCGTGCGCTATCTGGTGGATGGTGCACTCTTGTGGTGGCATCGGATGGAGGAAGATGATGGGGCTCGATAGAGTCTTGGGCGGACTTCAAGGTAGAATTGAAGAGGCAATTCTACCCCGGCAATGTACAAGAAGTGGCTATGAACAAGCTGACCTCTCTCAAGCAAACGGGTTCCGTGAAGGAATATATCAAAAAGTTCCGACTGATTATGTTAGAAATGCCCAGGAGCATGGAGGAGTCGACGTGGTTGTTCTTTTTCCTTCGGGGATTGAAACCATGGGCAGCTCAAGAGTTGAGACGTCAGAAGATAATGACCATGAAGGAAGCATTGGTCACTTCTGAAGCTTTGGTGGAGTTTTTAGCAAACCGAGATCTTAGCGTGCAGGCTAAGGATAAGGGCAAGTCAAGCAAGGACGAAGCCCGACCAGGTGGCAAGAAGAATGATAAGAGGGACAAGAAGGCAACGGCATCGAAGGGTGACACCAAAAAGACGATCAGATGCTTTGACTATGGAGGGTCGCACTATGCGAGAGAGTGCGACAAGAAGACAGGCCTCTCGACCATGGCGTCTACCCACGACACCGAGCATGGTGTTGTACACATGGGGTCTATAATGGCCTTGACGACTACTACTGCAACACTTCTGACGAAGGACGTGAAGAAGGCCGCGAAGGGCTTGATGTTCGTGGAGGTCGCAGTGAATGGTCACACTTCAACCGCTCTAGTAGATACTGGAGCCACGCACAACTTCATGGATTCAAAGGAAGGGGCACGACTTGGCATAGCATATGTCAAGGAGCCATGCTTGATTAAGACCGTGAATGATGCCTCTCAACCGATCCTTGGTACGGCCAAGGACGTCCATGCGAAGGTGGGAGATTGGGAAGGAGCGCTCACCATGACAATCATCAATATGGACGACCATAAGTTCGTCCTCGGCATGGAGTTTTTGGATGCATTCCAAGAGGTAAGACTTTCCCAGAAAGGGTTACGTTTTCTATCTCAAGAAGCATCGCATGAAGTTGTCGTGACGAGAGCCAGCGTGAAGTCCAAGATGCTTTCGGTGATGTAACTTGGTAAGGGCATACGTCGGAAGGAGGTCACCTACTTAGCTGCCTTGAAGATCAATGAAGTCAGCATTAAGGTTCACAGCATCCCCGAGGAAGTAGAAAGGTTTCTGGAGCAATACAAGGATGCAATGCCACCAGAGCTACCGAGCAGACTTCTTCCTCGCCGAGATATCGATCACGCCATCGACTTGGTACCAGGTGTTAAGCCTCCAGCTATGGGGTCATACCGCATGGCACCTCCGAAGCTAGAGGAGTTTCGGAAACAATTGAACGAGTTGCTGAAAGCTGGGTTCATCAGGCCCTCTAAGGCACACTATGGGGCGTCGGTCCTATTTCAGAGGAAGCAGGACGAGTTAATGCGGATGTGCATCGATTACAAGCACTCAACAAGATTATCGTGCAGAATAAGTCCCACTGATCGGAGATCTCTTCGACCAACTCAAAAAAGTGAGGTTCTTCTCCAAGTTGTATTTGAGATCCGGGCACTAGCAGGTGAGGATTGGGGAAGGAGACGAGGCCAAAACTACGTGTGTGATGAGGTGCGGATCATACGAGTTCTTGGTGATGCCCTTCGGCATCACAAACACACTGGCAGCCTTTTCTACGATGATGAACAAGATCTTTCACCCATTGTTGGA
The DNA here is from genome assembly GCA_030549335.1 of Pontederia crassipes. Classification (NCBI taxonomy): domain Eukaryota; kingdom Viridiplantae; phylum Streptophyta; class Magnoliopsida; order Commelinales; family Pontederiaceae; genus Pontederia; species Pontederia crassipes. The sequence continues at coordinate 7,242,189 of JAUKPH010000020.1, read as the reverse complement.
CAAATGCGTCATGGTGTACTTGGACGACATCGTGGTATACTCGGAGACACTCGCAGAACATGTGCAACATCTCGGGGAGGTGTTCAGGTTGCTGCGATGGAAAGAGCTATTTGTCAAATTGGAGAAATACTCATTCACCCAATGGGAAGTGATGTTCCTTGGGCACTACATCAAAGTCGGGAAGATCGGCATGGACAAGGCGAAGGTCCAAGCTATTCTCGATTGGGAGCCACCAACAAACGTTTCAGAGTTGCGATCATTTTTTGGGCTCGCCAACTACTACAGGAGGTTCATTGAGGGATACTCGTGACAGACTGCATCCCTCACCGACCTTCTGAAGAAGAACGCGAAGTGGGTATGATAAAAAAAATGCGCGGGGCATTTGAGAACCTGAAGAATGTAGTGGCGGAGGAGCCATGCTTAAGTCTACCCGACTACGAAAGATCGTTTGAGGTGCAAATGGATGCTGCCAACTTCGTATTGGGTAGCGTCCTCATGTAGGAGGGACATCCAGTGGCCTTAGAGAGCTGAAAGCTCAACGAGGCTGAACAATGATATTTGGTCCACGATAAGGAGAGGACTGTTGTAGTGCACTATTTGTGCACATGGAGGCATTATCTTCTGGGGAGCGCGTTCATTGTGAAAATGGACAACGTGGCGACATCTTATTTTCAAAATCAGAAGAAATTGAGCCCAAAGCAAGCACGACGGCAGGACTTCTTGGTGGAGTTCAATTACGTCTTGGAATACAAGACATGGCAGACCAACGTAGTGGCCGACTCCCTAAATCACAAGGCGTAGCTTGTGATGATAAGTGCCATCCACATGGACTTCAAGGATCATATCCGGGAGGGATTGAAGCAGGATCCTAAAGCTCTAGAGATGCTTTGACTTATCAAGGAGGGTAAGTCACGATGATTTGGGACGGAAGATGGACTATTGTTCACTGTGGAACATGGGTTTCCATGATGGGAGGGTCCATGGCAGTCGATCTTGAAGGACTGTCATGACTCGAAGTGGGCGGACCTTCCGGGAGCAGCTCATACCTTGGCATTGGTTGAAGACTCCATTTTCTGGCCTTAGATGACAGAGAATGTCGAGGCATATGTGCGCACATATCTCAAGTGTCAATAGGACAAACTTATGCAGAAGAAGCCGACAGGGTTGCTGGAACTCTTACTTGTACCGGAGTGTCCATGGCAGATGGTGACTATGGACTTTATCTCAGCCTTGCCAAAATCTGGGAGAGCGAGATCGATCATAGTGGTGATCGACAAATTTTTCAAGTATGGGACTTTCATCCCAGCTCCAAAACATTGCTCGGCGGAAGAGGTCACCCTCTTGTTTGCCAAGCATGTAGTGAAGTACTGGGGCGTACCTAAGATCATCGTCGGCGACTGTGATCCAAGGTTTATGGGACACTTCTGGAGGGAGCTCTTCTAGCTTCTAGGGACGGAGATGCGTTTCACGACAGCTTTTCATCCCCAGATGGATGGCCAAACGGAGTGGGCCAACCATCTTTTGAAAATCAACCTGAGGCACTTTGTCGTGGCCAATCAAGAGGATTGGGCCAAGCTCTTGGATGTCGCACAATTTTCGTACAACATGTGGAAGAGCGAGGCGACGCAACAAAATGCGTTCAAGATTATCACTAGGAGGCAGCCAGTGACACCTATAGGGCTTGCGGCCAGGTATGCAGGGAAGTGTCCGGCAATGTACCATATGATGCGAGGATGGCAGGACAACCTCGAGGCATCGAGGGCCATCTTGGACAAATTGATGCGCAAGATGAAGAAGTTCGCTTATCAGAAGCGGAGGCATGTCAAGTTTTAGGTGGGAGATAGGGTTCTTGTGAAGTTACGAACTCGTCAGTTCAAAGCACTTAGGAACTTGCACCAAGGGTTGCTACGAAGGTACAAGGGTCCCTTCGTCATCACCAAACGAGTAGGCAAGGTGGCCTATAAGGTGGATCTTCCCAAAGAACTAGAACAAATCCATCCGATGTTACACGTGAGTATGCTAAAGTGATTCTACGAGGATGCAAAAGATTCTTCGTGTGAAGTGGAGACACGAGGATTAGTGAATGACATGAGCTCATCGACAAATTCAAGAGGCGCACTAGAGATGTCGGTGGTGACAACTTCGGTGGGGGAGGATTTTCACCCTGACCGTAGGGGACACGCCCCGGGCGGATGTGGCCACGCGCGCGAGTAGGCGGACACGGCCGGGACAACTCCTACTCCGAGTAGGAATAGGAGTTGGATGACACTTCGAAGATCTGACGATGAGGAAGGATCTTCTAGAGATGAAGGCTTGGACTCCTATCGGGAGTAGGAGGACAAGTGCGTGGAGAAGTGCAGGGTCGAAAGGACTCCTACTCCTAGTAGGAATAGGAGTCGGACTTTTCGTAGGTTGAGGAGGACTTGGAGCATAGCCGGATCTTCCTTCTAGACCAAGGAGCACTTGGAGTTGAAGATCGCATCCTGGGAGGACTTGAAGACAGCAGGGGCAGCAGGAGAACAACCCGAGTCCGAGTGGTTGAAAAAACTGATGACCATGAAAGTGGGATCCAATGAGTTATAAAACAACCCGGACGATATTACTGAAGCAAGTTAAGGACAAGTGCTAGTCACTTGGTATGCCTAGTATACTGACTGACTGATGAATTGATGAAAATGTTTACATGCCAATTTTGTTACTGTTACTGATGACCTTATGATATGAACCAATGACATGTATATTTTATGACCATGATATGACATGCATATATGTTTCTTTTTATTATGAAATTGTCATATTCATATGTCAGGATGCATCACATATACTGCATGGCCTTTGCATACTCTAACTAGGAAACCCTGGACTCTGGATTCGTATAGGTAACTGATATGCTTGGATAAATGGCTAACTCAACTCATGATGGTGATGTTGCACATGGTCTAGGCTAAGAATAATGTCATGACTATGTTGAACTATTGTTTTAGATATGTTTTCCTGATTAATTAACTCTTAATTTTTCTATGACATTAATTGCAATTGTTTTTATTTAAGACTTTCATTGAAAAGATAAGTTTTATTTTGATGATTAATGTTATTTCCACAATAGTTATGTTTATCATTTTATTATGATGATGTTATGATGAACGGACTAGCACTGCCGAAATGATCTATGTCCTGAACAACTGGGGATGAAATTTCGAAGTGTTACAATTGTAGCTGAGTTAGGACTTCTCGTTGGTCTAGTGGGAGTGGGTGAGAAAAAAGAGTGTCTTACTGTAGCAATTAGAGTCTCTCAATGTGCTGGTCGAATGAGAGCAAATGGAGAGAGAATGAGGCAGTAGCTCTTTTGTTGCTCAGCTGACTTGGAGCAGGTGAAAGCATGTTTAGAGCTTGGAAAAATTACACACAATGCCGAAGTAGATGAAGGGGAAAGATCCTTGCGAGATGCCCAGGCAGTGGATAAGCGCATGGTGCCGACGAGGGTTGAGACGGGCAGGGAAATAGACAGCAGTTTTGAGAATATTGATGCGTTGGCCTGTGAGAGATTCGTACGCAGTCAGTACAGCACAAAGATTTCTGGCGTTGGACAAGGTGGCCTGGATACACACCAATAAGTCGTCAACAAACAAGAGGTGACTGAGCGAGAAGGTTTTGAACTAGAAAGGGGTGATACGATTTGCCTTAACTTGCATGTTAATAAGCGAAGTGAAAATCTGGGACACAATGATAAAGAGATAGGGCGAAAGAGGATCACCCTGACGGATACCGCGGTAAGCCTAGAAGCAGGGTGATGATTTTTTGTTGATGACACACGAGAAGGAGGGGGATCTGATGCAGAGGTTAATCCAGTCAATGAGCTGACATGGAAAATTCATGAGGGTCAGAATATGGATAATCGCATCCCAAGAAACCCGATCGAAAGTCTTTTCCATATTAATTTTAATTAGCATGTGCTTAACACGGCCAACAGAAAGGGAGTGGGAGAGTTCTTGGGCCAACAAGATATTGTCCTGGATATTCCTGCCAGCAATAAAAGCAGACTGAGAAGTACTAATCAACCCAGCGAGGGAAGGCTTGAGCCGATTGACAAGGATTTTGGCAAAGACACGATAAAGAGTATGGCAAAGAGAGATGGGTCGATAGTCTTTAATCGTAGAGGGGGATTCCTTTTTGGGAATAAAGATAAGAGAGGTTTTACACCAATCGGTAGGAAGTTGGCATGTATCGAAAGCTTGCTGGATGGCGTGGGTAACACGAACACCCACAATGTCCTAGTAATTACGGTAAAAATCGAGAGTAAAACAATCCGGACCAGGCGCGCGGCCCAAGGGCATGCTCCAAATAACCCGACGGACCTCCTCAGAAGTGACAGGGCTTATAAGCGAGGGAAAAAGGCTCGGATTACAGGTAGGTAAATTAGGCCAGGAAGTATGCGAACTAGAGAGAGACATCGGGGGACTCCAGAGATTGACATAATGCTCAACAAAATGTTTTTCGATGAGATGGGGCTGGGTGAGAACCTCACCAGAGTCGAGGTGGATTTGGCGAATGAGGTTTTGCTTTTGACGGATGATGATTTGAAGATGAAAAAATTCGGTGTTACGATCCCCATGATGGAGCCAAGCAGTCCTTGCTTTACTCCACCACTTGACATTGATTTGTCTAAGTAGTGCAGCATGTAGGTGATAGTTGGATCGAAGAGTAGCTAATTCATGGCCAGACAGACCCCTAGAGATATCAAGACCCTCGAGCAACGAGATGCGATCTAGGGCCTCTTGGGCGCGCACCTCCGGTGGCCCAAGGATCTCTCGGTTCCACCGGAGAGTGTCCTTACGAATAAGCTTAAGGGTGTCCTGAATGGGAGTGGAGTCCGAGGAGGAAGACCAGTGACGACTGACAATGTCCTTAGCTTCAGGGTGGAGAAATAAAAAATGTTCGCATTTGAAAGATCGCGGGCAAGGGAGTTGATGATCAGATTGAAAGAGAATCGGAGCATGATCTGAACAAGAGATCAAGACCTGGAAAGGAGTCAAACCAGAAGTGGTTGACGAACATTCTATCTAATCTACAAAAAATGCGAGCTTGCCCAAGACGGTTATTGCACCAAGTAAAGGGAATACCCGAAGGTTTGTTGTCAATAAAGCCGTGTGAATCAATGAGGTTTTGCAAAAGAGTAGAAGATCTATATGTTCTAAATTGGTTACCCCCTTTTTGTCCTCAGGAGATTTAATCGGCGGTTTTAATTGCATTTTAAGTTTATTTCATAACAGACATCTATCAGCAGGCAAAGTACTAGCATAAACGCAAGACAAAAGAAAATGAAAACCGTTGTGGGAAACTGCAACATGAAGAAGATGATCAGAAGTGAGGAGAGAGGTAACCATAGTGTCCTGCCCACGTCAGGCAAGGACAATACCTTTAGAGGAGCCAGAGACCTCACAGTAGGTGCCAGGCCACGACGGTCCAAGGTGGCGGATAACCTGTTTAGCATTTACAGACCCAACATGGCTTTTGAGAAGAATTACAAAATCAAGGGAGTACAAGTTAATAAGATTCCTAAGCCTATCTCTAACTTTTGCCCGGAACGCGCCGCGGCAATTCCATGCGAGAATCTTCATGTGGGGGATGGATCAAGCTCGGACCCAAAACCAAGGACCTGCAGATGCAAAACAGAAGGATGTGAGTTATCGAGAGTAGTGGAAAGTTTCTTCTTACCTTTGCCCTTAGCCGGGATCGATGGCGGCCTAGGCCGAAGGGAGAGGGAAGGGGTAGGAGGGGTAGGCTTTTGTACATGGGACTTCTTTCGCTCGGATCGGTGGGGGGGGGTCATTATGTATGAGTGAGGGGAGGGGTGGGGGCACAGAGACCGGCCGACACGCGCGCAAGTAGGTCAGGATGGTCCACAATGGCAGTGTGCGTCCGGGCAGTAGAGGAGGAGACGCCGACCGGGGACGGTGGGGCCAGGGGCGAGAGGGAGGAGGGAGAGATGGTAAGAAGTGAAGCCGGTTAGGGAGATAGAGCAAGATCGAGATGGAGGGGCTGTTCACCAACCAATGGGACACGTGTAGGGGCAGGATCAGAAGATGGGGAGAGGGAATCTCGTTCGTCGCAAGGCAGCAAGTGAGGGTTATGCACGACAGATAGTGGGACACGTGTAGCGGCAAGATGAGGCGACAGAGAAAGTGCGGAATCTGAGCCGTTGCGCTGCCTTGTCACATTAAAAGAAACACACCCATTAGTAGCAACGGTCGTCGCATCCTGACCGTCCATGTAATCTAGCGAGGGCCGTTGGATGCCCTCGCCCAGGATCGCAAACGTGGCAGAGTAGTGCGCAGACCGAAGGAGTGGTACGTCCTGGATTACCGAAACAGGGACCAGCGGCGAACTCTCCATAGCGGACGTAACGGTCATAACGGCGCTTCGAGCCGTTAGGCGAGCACCGTCGGACCTTGGGGGCTCCGTGCCCCGGGCGCTACCAGCTCTACGGAGAGCACTCAGCGAGGCAGGGAGACCGTCCGGGAGGTTGAGGTCCAGGGAAGGGCGAGGCAGATCAGCATGCTGTGGGCGCTGGGGCGCACGGCGGAAAGGTTTCGCCACCCACAGCCATGGTCCGAACAGTAGCGCCGCCGTCGAAGAACCTTCCGCCGGCGCACTCGTACAAGCCTCCAGGCGATGACCAATGATACCAAAACAATAGCAGAATGTAGGGAGGTGCTCATATGAGGCCTACTGGAGAAAACTGTCACCATTTGGTAAAGAAATCCAGGTAGCCTGACGAAGGGGAGAGGAGAGACTAACCTCGACACAAGCATGAGCGCAGGAAGAGTCCACCGAGCACAAGGCCTGTTCATCGATACAAAGAAGGTTGCCGAAAGCGGCCACAATCCGCTTGAGGAAGGTCGGTTCCTGAGCTCCAAAGGAAGACCCGGAAACTGCAGCCATAAAGGGGTATCGAGGGATGATGCCGAGTTGAGGCGGAAGAAGGGTGAGATCGAAGAGATCCGTAGAAGATGGCCATCAAACTCCCACGGCCCACCGGTGAGAACCTGCAAGCGATCAGCAGCAGAATCAAACACAAATAAGTAAAGTGAGTTGCCCAGGGGGGAGATAACGCAAGGATTTGCCAAGCTCCAGAGAGGGCGGATAGCGTCCCGAAGCACGGCTAAACTTCCCACGAAACGGCCAATAAGGCAGAGCTTAAGATAGTCGGAGTGATGGGAGACGTCAGAGGCCAGGATAATAACTTCAGAAGAGGTGGCCGCCTGGAGCTCACGGAGCTGTCGGGGAGACATCCGAGATGGCGGAGAAGGTTGTGAGCTTCTGGCAAACGATAACCAAGACGTGGACAACTGTTGGGAAGATGAGGGAAGTGGCAGGATGCCTGAGCGGGAGGAGGCCGGCGGAGGGTCAGAACTAGAGGACAGAGGTGGAAACGCCTCGGGGCGCACCTCAATTGAGGCCACCATGAGGATCAAGAAGAAGGAGGAGAGAGAGGAGCACTATTCAGCACAAGGCCGCCGAGCAGCCAGCGGGGTTGAGAGGAGTTCACGCTATCAACGGTCGGAGAAGAATAGCTACTGAGTGAGGAGGAGAACGGGGGAGAGTGGAAGATTGGAAGGAAGCAACCGTACAAGGAGAGCACTAGAGTTTTTTTCTCCGATCCTTCTTGCAATTGTATGAGTTTGCAAGTGAGCTTTATGACAGGTTGTCTTTTTTTAACTTTCGGATGTTACAGAAATAAAGGCGAAGTGTTGAAAGTAATTTCAAAAGTGCCGATGTACATAACTGGACCGTTACTGACGATCCTGTCGAACTGTCCCCTTGTGTCACTTCCGTAGTCGTTGCGTTACCCCCACCCCGCATCACCCACCGCAAACTGGACCGTGCCCCACGTCCCAACGGTCGTGATCCAGCGCTCGGACACGTTCAGAAAGATATTTCTAGCAATGCGCACGTGGGAGCACATCAACGGCTCTTAATCGCAGCGGCCGTACGATGTAAACATTTATTTTTTGTTTCCATCTTTTAAAAATAAAAAGTAATGAGGAGAAGAGACGAAGGAAGCACAAAAAAAGTCCTCTTCGGCTCTTCCATAATACGCCGCAGCCAATGCCGAGCGATCACACCGATTGATGACGTGGAGATTAAAAAGAGAGGAAAAAAAATATCCCGCCCAAACTCCGCACCCAAAGAAAGCCCCTTCCCCCTAATTGTGTCGCTTCATTTCGCGATCCATTTGGTTTGGGTCGTTTATTTATTTATTTATTTTTTAATAATTTGTCCCCCAATTTCTCACCTTCGCACTCTTCTTATCACTTTGCGTCTCCCTTTCCTTCCTCTCCCCTTCTCCTTCTCTCTCTCTCTCTCTCTCTCTCTACTACGACGCGACCGCTCTGAAGCCCTAACCCTAATAAGGTCAGCGCGCCGCTGACTCCCCTCATCTCCGGCGAGATCCCGCTCGATTTCTCTCTTTTTCCGTGTTCTCCGACAGATTTGATCGGTTCGTTTTTCTCTGTGTGCAGTTACCTCGCCCTTGCTCCATGGGGAAGACCAAGGCTGATGCGCCCAGGAAGGCGGACAGCAAGTAAGCGATCCGTGCTTTCATGTGTAACTTTATTTCAGCGTCTTCTTTGGATCGCTTATTTATTGCTCTGATAGTTAGAATTGATCATGGATCGAGCGACGCTATGTCGCTTTTCTTTTTCTCCCTTGTTGTGACGATGTTTTGATTTGGTCTACGGAAGGCTTTCGGTGAAGAAGGGGGCGGAGAAGCCGGCGAAGAAGCCAAGGAAGACGAAGGCCGGGAAGGACCCCAACAAGCCCAAGAGGCCTCCCAGCGCTTTCTTCGTCTTCATGTATGCAAATTTGTCTCGTTTAATATTTTCTGTCTTCAGATCTATAAGATTGTTACGGGAATTCGTAGCTGTTGTTTTTCCCTCTCTTATGCTATTTTTTTTTCTATGGAATTAGGGAAGAATTTAGGAAACAGTACAAGGAGAAGCACCCGAACAACAAGCAAGTTTCCGTGGTAATGATTCTTTCTTCCTTCGTGCCTCCCGCTGTTTCTATTATCGAATTTATTTTTGATTCTTCTGCCTGATAAAATTAGGTGGGCAAAGCTGGTGGTGACAAATGGAAATCCCTTTCTGAAGCCGTTAGTAGTTCTGATTTTTTTCCCCCACACTTCCCTTTCATTTTTTTTTTGTTCTTTCTAATGATGCTTCCCTAGTTTCATGCGTTATCATAATAATTTGGTTTCTCCCGCTGCAGGAGAAGGCTCCTTATGTTGCCAAGGCGGCAAAGTTGAAGTCTGAGTACACCAAAGTCATGGCTTCCTACAACAAGAAACAAGTATTCATGGAGATCATTCCCTGTTTTGTTACGGATCGTGCTTTCTCTGTTCCCTTCGACTCCCCCTGATTGCTCATTTTTTTCCTTTACGTGAATCGCAGGAGGCTGGTCGGAGCAGCGCTGCTGCTGACGACGACGACTCCGACAAGTCCAAGTCTGAGGTTAACGATGAGGACGAAGACGATGAAGAAGGAAGTGGCGAGGTGAGAATTAGTTTGACCATTCACTGGTTCGAGACAATCGTGTACTCTTTACTTGAAGAACACGTTTAAAAAAAAATTATCTCTGGTTTGAACAGGAAGACGATGATGACGAGTAGAGGATGATGAAGATTTATGCTCAACTAGATGCCGGCATCTGTTATCATTTCTTGTCTGAAATTTTTTGCTTTCCTATTTTGGTCTTCCTGTTAACTGCTTATCGACGTCAAATATATGCTCTCCAATTGAAGGAAGCAATCAGTAGTAGTACTAGTAGTAGATCTTGTGGGTGTTTATGTGCTGCTGTGTTGGAAAACCAATACTGCCTGTGTATGTGATGAAATTGGCTTGCCGTTGGCCATTTCTTCGCAAGTTCAAACACGTTTTTAACCAACCTCCTAACATCAAACTAATTTTTCATGGCATCTGCATTTTGTTACTTGACGTGTATTCCCGCCTGTTGATTTTTGTCTGTGCTCATCTGGAAAAAAAAAGAGAATGCAACGCGGGGCCGCTGTGCCTTTTTATCCTTTTAGCAAACGCATTTTTGCCGGATTTGTATCAGTTATACGCTGGCGATGACATTCGTCGTTTCTAGGCTTTGTACTCAAATGTTTTCGTTCAATGATTGAATCTATTCTGGGTCTCTCCATTGGTTCTCAAATTGTATTGACGCGATTGTATATCTTTCTGACATGACAGACTTAAAAAGGAAAGATTCGTCCACGTCTTTAGTTCTCTTCTGAGGATTTGTTGGGACATTAATAGATGCATTTTGAATAAATGTGACTAATGAAATGTGAATGTTTGCTGGATATTATGAATTTTTCTAGATAAGCATTTTCTATCATATTCCTCAGCTGTCACCTTTCAGACCTTATTTCCCAAGAGACGAACCGTGCAGTGTGCGGATTGCATACAAACTGAAGTCAACTTATTGGTTGATAAAATTGTATGTTTGATTTTACACGTGATTATTATATGATGTAAACACGAGGTAAATGCCGTTCCAAAATGAAATGGTTGACTGCTTAAATAATCAATTTAGTCTATATATAAAATTATGGAGGATTTAATATATATGGTAGAGTGCTTTTGGTGATATTAAGTGTGGCATGAGTTGAAATAGTTTAATTCAATTAGCAAAAGTTAAGTTAGATAAATGTCTTTATTATTCCTAATAAAATTTTAACTCACAAAAATTAAGAATTTGATTAGTTTAATTTTAATGTCTATGAACAATTTAATTTTAGTTACATTTTTATTTCTTCAAATCATCTCTAAACTATCACAATTTTTTATATTTAACTTTTTACTATGGATTTCATTTTTTGAAATTTTAAATTATTTTGATTTTTTCAATTTAATTCTTTCGTTGATTTTTATCATGTTTCTCTAACCTTTAAAATAATACATAATAAATAAAAAAAATGAAAACTATAGGGGCGGGCAACGCCCTTGTTAACGCCGAGCGGGCAACGCCCCTGTTAACGCCGATGAGGGGGGTATCGGTTGGCGACCTTCGTCGCTCGCGGCGATGCCGATAGAGCGCCTGTTAACGCCGATGAGGGGGGTATCGGTTGGCGACCTTCGTCGCTCGCGGCGATGCCGATAGAGCGCCATGATGAGCTTCGCCGAACTGGGACCCTCCCCACCCACTTCGCACATAAAGTAGAACCCGAAGGGGTGGAAGAAATCCATGACCGAGGGAATCCGGAGCCACGGCGTCGCCCAATCCAACGCCTTGCTCGCGGTGGCGATCCCCCTCCGCAGCTGCCCGGCCTTGCGCATCTCCAGCCGGAACACCTCCTTGGAGTTCCACACGCTGAGCACCACCCACGAGGGTGGAGGATCGGCGAGGAAAGCATCGGCGGCGCTCGCCTAAGGCTAGCGGTACTCGACGGGGACGGCGAGGAAGGTGTCGAGGAGAGGAGGTTGCGTAGGACAAAGTTGATGTTGCGCGGGACGACTCCGTGGTCACAAAGCGACAGCGGTAGAGGCGCTCGACGTCGGCGGGGCTTAGGCGCACGACAACGATCCCGGTGGTAGGAACGGGGAGGCGGTGGGCGTAGACTAGGTGGACCAGGATAGCCGGCGTCCGGAACTTGGAGTAGCCGCAACGCCCGGTGAAGAGGCGGATGGATGCCTCGTTGCTCTTCTCTGTCGCCATGTACTCTGCCCTGGGCGACGCCCCTGCTAAGGTCGGCGACGAGGAAGAAGGGGGGACGGGGATACCCCCTGCCCGAGCTCACCGGCGTGCGAGCTTGGTCAAGGGGTGTCGACCCCCGTTTTCTTCCTTGCGCGCGGTGAGAAAGAAAATGGTGCGCGCCGACATCTCACGAAGAAGCTTGTGGGCGCGTGAGCTCGCTCAAGGGAGCGTCGGCCCTCACTTTCTCCCTTACGTTCGACGAGAAAAAACAAGGGGGGCACGAGCTCGCTCAGGGGGTTGCCGATGCCCCCTAACGCATGGGGTTGTCGACGCGCCCCTGCGCGAGCTCACCGGCATGCGAGCTCGATCACGGGGCGAGTCCCCCCCTCCTCGCGAGCCATCGCTGAGGATCACAAGGGGGCGTCATCCTCATGCCTTTTTCTTTTTTAATTATTTTTTATATCTATTATGATATATTATTTTAGGCAAAAAATAGATTAACACTTTAATGCCTCTAAAGCAAGGGTATAATGAACTTTTCACAAATGAAAAAAAATAAAGATAATAGAGAAGTTGACAAAATTGGACGGAATGATCAAATTAAAAAATCATGATAGTCTAGGGATTCAAAAAATGAAGTTCGTAGTTTGGAATTAAATCTGAAAAATCGTGATAGTTTAGTGGTGGTTTGAGGAAATAACCCAAATTATTCAAAAATAATTTTCAAATAAGGTGTAAAATGTTTAAATTCACTTTATTCAATTAATCTTAATCCATCTCTAACAAATTCTCCATTCAAACACAGTTGTGACATTCTGTTAGCTAAAATTCAAAATTTGGACAACAATTTTGTGAATTCCATATCAAACATTGATTTTAATGTAGGAAAAATTACACCAAATATCCTTTAATTTTAATATGTAATAAGAATACCCTCTATCTTTTAACTCATTACATTGAATGTCCTTTTCATCGGTTATAGATCGTTTCCATATTCGTACTGTTAACGTTTGTCCCTCTCCTCATTGTAAGACATGGCAACATAAAAGATAAAAAAATAATTAAAAATGAAGTATTGTCGAAGGATGAGGCTCCTCTCGCATACGGGCGATCAGCGATCCATGTCTCGCTCTAGCGACCCAGCTCTTGCTTCGACCTCCATGGCTTGTTGCATTCGTCGATGATGACGACGATCGGAGGACGCAGAGGGGGGCGAGGCCCCTCTTCCTTCGACGAGGCCCCCCTTCCATGGCTTGTTCCTTACCCTCGCCCCCCTTCTTTGCGTCCGTCGGAGCTGAGAAAGGGGGCCCTCTTTCTTTGCGCTGGCGCACGCAGAGAAGGGGGGGGGGGGTGGTGGTGGTGGCATCAGTGTATGCAAAGAAGGGTGCGTCCTCCGGCGAGCCTCCGACAATTGAAGGATGCAGAGTGGAGGGTGTCGGTGCATCCTCCGACGTTCTAAGGACGTAGAGAAGAGGGGGTGGGGGGGGGGGGGGGGGGGGTGGGGATGGGGGGCTCGTCCCCTTCTGCGACCTCCGACGGGGTGGGGGATGGGTCCCCCCACCCCCCTTCTCTACGTGCGCCGATGCAGAGAAGGGGGTCCCTCGCCCCCTCGACCTCCGACGCTCGCTGAAGGTTGCAGAGGAGGAGGAGGAGGAGGAGGAGGAGGAGGAGGAGGGGGGGGGGGGGGGGGGGTGGGGGGACGAGGCCCCCGCTTTCTCTGTGCTGGGGATGTGCACCGCGTTGCCCCCCTCCCCCGGGTAGTAGGGTGGCATCTTTTTTTATTTTTTAATTATTTTTAAATATTATTTTATCTTGTTAATATTACCACGTTGACAAATTGCTTGCGTGGAGGAAGGAAAAGGATGTCGCGTGGGCACGACGTCAATGGCGTGACTGGGAAACGACCGATAGTAGGTGAAAAGGACATTCTATGAAAGAAGTTAAAAGATGAAAAATAATCTTATTATAAAATGAAGTTGGAGGATACCGTTGGGAAAGTGTGAGGGTATTTAATGTAATTTACCCCTCTAATTTATGGTGTTTGTAATGATGAGAAACAAGCATTGGCTATAGTTTGAGTAAGTTTATCAAGTTTGAAATTAGTTAACAATAATTAGATCTATTTCTATTAGAAAATAAAAAAAATAACAAAAGATTATTGCATTAAAAATTTTAATAAGTATTTTTTATTTCACAAAATAAAGAAATATAAATGCTCATAGAATTGTACAAATTTGCGTACAATTCTGCAAGCAATTTCAGAGCGTATTGGATTTTATAAGTTTGGCTATAGACCAATGTTATTAGGGCTGGACCGGTCCGACCGTCGACCGACCACTAAGACGGCCTAGTATGAGTCCTAAAATCGGACTCATAGTTGAACCAGGTTGAATCGGTCAAGACCGGTCAAAAAATCGATCAAAACTAGCCAAGACAACGAAACCGAGTTGAACCGTGGTTCTTGGGCCAACTAATTTTTTTATTATTTCTTTTGTTATATAAATTTTATTATTATAAATTTGAAAAATATCTAAAAATGGACTTTCTCCATAAAGTTTCACATTTGCCCACTAGTTATATGTTGCTAGTATTATGAATGTGGGATTATATTTATACACTTTACTTGCTCTTTTTTCCTTCATTTAGTCTAGAATTTACTAAGCTTTGAACTTTAACTTATGGATTATTATTTTATTCAAAATTTTAATGTCATAAATGTATATTATAATATAAGTTAATTATATATTTATTATATTATATATAATATTTGTTATATTAGATAAATTAGTTAGAAATGAATGGTGCAAACTTCTTTGATATATGTATAATATACAATACAACTATAACATACTTAATATAATATAGTATTATATATAAAAATATATATAGAAAAATTTAAAATTTCTTTAATTTAATATTTAATAAGTTTGAATTTAATAAATCTCTAATTATACTATATATTTATTTATAGAATATATAATCTTTTCATAATATCTTGGAAAAAATATTTATAAGAAAATTAAAGAATAAAAAATTTATATATAATAATGAGATTCAATAAGATTTTCATTCATTAAGTGTGTAATAATTTTAGCATCAAATCTTAATTTTAAACTTTATTATTTATGATTGCTATTTTTTGTATAATTACATTTTGATATAGGTATATATTCAAAATATAATAACTTAATTTAATATACCATATTAAATATAATATTTTATTACTATCCGGTCCGGCTGGCTCGACCTGAAACGGACACTTATCTGGGTCGTTGTCCGAACAACATTGCTATAGACTTCAACAATCTTGAATAAAATAATTAGAGGAATGATAAAATAATGTCAAGTATGTAATATATCACACTTCAGCAAGTCTATTACAAAAACATAAAAGTAGACACGAATCCAAGAAATCAATATTTAAATAGTAAAACCTCATGGTATAGAAGGAAACATCAAGAAGTTTTAAAGTCAAAATCCACTAAAAAAGAGAGTAAACAAGAATTATATATTACACGGGCAAAATATATATTATAAATATAGATTATAAATTTGTTAAAAATTTAATAATAAATATATATTAAAAAAATATTCCAATTTTGTTTTAAAAATATATTATTTAAATATAAAAATCATTTTGAATACTTTTTATTAAATGAAATATTAATTTTTTTAATGAAATGATAAACAATAAATAATATTATATTAATACTGTAAAATTAATATTTTATATATAATAAATACATTATTTGTAATAGGAAAGGTAAAGAAAAAGAAAAGAAAAAAGTTAAAAAGGAAAAACATCAAATAAAAAAAACGCAAACACCCCCCCCCCCCCCCCACACACACACACACAAAAGGGAACTAAATGTGAAATCAAGTGTTGGAACCAAGGTCATGTGACTCTTATTCCAACAAAAAAGGAGAACCAAGCCCTCTTGAGATGTTTGGGAACTAATTTCAATTAGTTCCACCAGCCAAACATTCTCATAGAGTGTCATTGTAACACCCCTAAATTGACATCATAAAAGATAAGGGCAGTTAGAACATTCGGCTGTGTTAGTCTGTTCACCGTCACATAATCATAATAGAAATATAATTTTATACTATTGTAGAGGAAACTTAAACCAATAAAATAAAATAATATTTCAAATATAGTGGAAGGCTTAATCAAAACATCTAAATTAGTGTTATAGAATGAAAAACCATAACTAATATCCACTCTTCAGAAATATATCTAAACTCATAGTCTAATGGACTCCATGATACCACGACACAAATTAAGCCTAGACAATATGCAATCTTCTTGTCATGAGCTAAGTCGTTGTCATCCATGCAAGATTTTCTAGTTAGAGCATGTAAAGACCATGCAACGCGATGTCATAATTCTAAATAGGATACTGCATGATTTGCATGCTCATTTTTGTATAATAGAAAAATAAACATATGCATGCCATGTCCTTAACATATGATTCTACATATCAATCAATAACATTCATCTATCATCATGCATATAATATAAAAGCATGGTAGCACATGTAAAATTAACCATTATCATACTTTTAGTATGGGAACATTCATAACAATCATGCAATTTCATAGGCACATTAAGTGATTTGCACTTACCTTTACCATTGTCTCATTATTTTTTCTCAGGATTGCTTCATAACCTTTTGGATTTCCACTTTCGTGGGCATTAATCCATCGATTCATCCATTGGCCCTTTTTTTATGTCATCTTTCAATAGTTGGGATTTATGTCGTTGCCCTCACAATAGGTTAGCTAAGTCTTGAAGAAAATGCTCCCCCTCTCCTCAAAAGGTAACATCGGAATGCACACAGTGTTGCCGATGTGTGTAACAATCATTCCGAAAGCTCTTGTTCGAAGATGACATATGAATAAACACACCATTGCCGATGTCTGTAACGCTCATTCCTGAAAATCTGATAAAGGGCCATTGAGGGGCGACATGTAATATCATCCACAACTAGGTTAATTATGCTTTGCAATCAACAAATATTTACGTCGCTCAATTTCAGATTTTAACTTAATTACGTGGGAACATGCAATGTGCGTATCTAGGTTCATATACAATCAACAATCATCAATACATATTATTAATACTTTGGAATAAGGTTTAAAATAAGAAATAGGTCAATATCGGTTGGTCACAATCGTGACACGATTGTCGCGTCTGTGATAGTGTCCTGACGCCTATCGGTCTGTTGGTCATGGTCGTGCCTAGGGTGCATCACGGCCGCGCCACATCCAATCGTCATGGCTGTGCCCCACGCGCAAGGTCGAACCGTCGAACAATTGCTCGCTCACAGTCATGACCGAGTGATCACGATTGTGCTCTGCACCATCACGGCCATGACATAACTTGTCACGAGCATGAGAGCAATGTCGACGCATTTTCCTCGCTCACGATCATGACAGCGTGCTTGGCATTTCACGGCCGTGATAGTGACTGTCACGGGCGTGAGCAGCCCTTTTGTCCACTGGGTTTCTGTGGCTCGGTCACGGCCGTTTCGAGGGCCATCACAGTCGTGCCACGACCCAAAATTCCATCATCCAGCCCAATTTTTACACATTTTTACCCCAAAACTATTGGATAAACAATACAAATAACCAAGAACGATACACATGTTCTCTAGGCATTAGAGGTTCATAAGAATATAGAAACCTGGAAAATCATGCAATTTCTATGATTTAGGTTCATCCCTTTCAACATGAAGAACATAATCATGGATACATAAACCCTAGCCATTAGATCTATAAAATTATAGGCATGAAACCTAAATCAAAATTAGAGAAGCACATGAAGTCCCTCAATAACAAACTACCAAAAACTATGGCGTTCTTGGATCTCTCAATCCAATCTTGCAAACATTGAGAGGGAAGAGAGGGGTTTGGATCCCCTTTACATACCTTTCAATCCTTGTTTACTCTTCTCCTCTTTCTTCCTCTTCTTCCTCCTTATTACCTTGCTTCCTCCTCAAGCCCTAGCCGTCACGTGCACATATGAGGGAAAAAGATTATGATGATGTCTTAGGGGTTTTAGATAGGGGGGACATTAAGGTTTTGGGCCCAAATTGACCATTAAGCCCAAATTACTTTTTTTTTCAAAATTTTGGGGTTCTACAATCACTATATGGTGCCAACAAACTTTTGAGAGTTATTTTACCATCTTGTAGATTTTCCATGATAGATAGCAAACATTACCTTCAAGGATCATCCCAAGGCCTTGAAACCCTCCATAAACCCCATCTTCCCCCACTCTTCTCTCCTAGGGTTCCTCATCACAACCCATATCCTAAATATCTCACCTCCCATTAGGACTCTACCCAATAGAAAGATTACATTAGAAAGAAATACAAATCACTCCCCAGTTCTCCTATAAAATCTAAACTAATTGGGATCCAAATATAACAATTTTCCGTCTTCATATTCATGCATGCTTTGCTCTCCCATTAGGACTCTACCCTAGTTATTGCTAGGATTTTCATAGTCTCTCATTTTCATAGTCTCTCATAGAAAGAAATACGGTGTTGCATTCATTCTTTTTTAACTAGAGAGTCTATTGAGTAGAGCTTACGTGAATTAAACAAAGGGAAGCACAATTGTAACACTCCAAAATTTCATCCCCAAATGACAAGGGAAATTAGGTCATCTAGTTGTGTTAGCTCGTTCGCCATCACAAATTCATAATGAAAATATGATTTCTGCTATTGCAACGAAAACTTAAACTAATGATTTAAATGAAATAATCTTTCAAATATAGCAGAAGACTTCGTAAACATCAAAGTAGTGTTATAGAATGGGAAACATCTCTAATAATCTTTATTAAAAACATCTTAAAACCATGTTCGAATGCTATTAGAGGTCTTCTTGAAACTCATAGTCTAAAAGACTCGATTACACAACTTTAATACGCCTAGACTAGTGTGCAATTTTCTCTTCATGAGCTGAGCTGCCATCCATCCGTTCATTGGTCATTTGCATGGATCCATGGTGTAGAGGTTTCCTCGGTTAAAGTATGTAAAGGCTATGCAATGCGATGCCATGATCCTAAATAAGATACTACATGATCGACATAATTGTCTTCATAAAATAAGAAGGAAATAACAATGTACTTAATATGCATGCTATGTACTTAACATATAATTCTACTTGTCAATCAATAACAATAATCTATCATCATGCATCTAATATGAAAGCATGATAAGACATGTAAATTAACCATCATACATTTAGTATGAATCATACAATTCCATAGGTACATTAAGTGACTTGCACTTACCTTTACCATTATCTCATTACTTTCCTTAGGGTTTCTTCATAACCCTTTCGGACTTCCAATCATTCCATTCATTCGACATTGCTCTCACAATAGGTTAGCTAAGCCTTGGAGACAATGCTCCCCTCTCTCCCAAAGGTAACATCGAAATGCACACATCGTTACCAATGTATGTAATGATCATTTCGAAAACTCTCATCTGAAGGCGACTTAGGAATGCACACACCATTGCCGATGAGTGTAACAATCATTCTTGATAACCCGATAAGGGCCATTGAGGGGCAACAGGTAACATAATTCGCAATTGGGTTCATTATGCTTTTCAATAATTACGCCCAATCTTCATATTTTAACCTAGTTACGTAGGAAAACATGCAGATGCGTGTATCTAGGTTCCTATCCAAACAACAAACATCAATACATACTATTAATACTTCAAAATAACTTCTAAATATCACATATTCAACATTCAAGTTGGTCACGATCATGACGGGGTTGTCATGCCCACGACTGTTACTTGGAATGCCCTTCCAGTCGACCACGATCGTGCCTGAGATGTCACAACTGTGCCACGTCCTTGTCACAGCCATGCCTTGAGGCAATAGGGCCGTGTGCGAGACCGATTTCGGCTCACCAATTTCCTCCACGAGCTCATGGTTGTGACGGGGGACGTCACGGTCGTGCCTGGTCCATCACGACCATGATAGTGTCTGTCACGGTCATGTGCGAGACCCTGTTTTCTTGTAGACTTCCAGCCTCGCGTTCATGGCGTGACGAGAGTCGTCACGGCCATGAAGCGTCCTGGAAATTGATGCCCAGCCTGATTTTTCACAAATTTCGATGCAGAAATATGTGGGAATTCATATGTAACATTCTTAAACATTTAAGCATGATTATTAGGCATTTAGACATATGGAAAACACATGAAGACATGGTAAATATTCATCCCTTTAGATCTAGGATTCTTTTCCTAAGAACACATAAATCTATAACGACGATATCTAAACATGATACTATATGAATAATCTGAACATATGTCAAACCTAATGTCTTTCACATGTAACCCTCAATCATAATCAAATATGAGAATAAGGTGTCCTCTTACTCTCAATCCAATTTAAGAAAACCATTGAGAGAGGAGAGAGGGGTTTGGATCCCCTTTACATACCTTGATCTTGAATTCTTCTCTTTCTTCCTCTTCTTCCTCCTCCTTGTTCCTCTCATTTTCCTTCCTCAAGCCCTAGCCACCGGGTGGAAAATTGGGTAAAAGAGATTAACAAGGGAATTTGGGGTCTTTAAATAGGGGAGAGATTACAGTTTCAGCCAAAAGACTAAATTACCCCTAGTTAAAATCTGGGATATTACAACAATCATAAATTTATAGGACATGTTAAACAATCGATTTCTAACTAAGAACTATGAAATATTTAGATCTCTCGATGCCTATAGATTTATATCTTAGATATCTTTTCCTGAATCCATACTAAATTATAATCTCTCTTTCGAAATTCCTTATATATAAGCATCACAAATTTTATCAAAGGATGGAATAAGAAGAATAACATTTGGGTTTCTAGTTAATGACATGCATACATGAAGGTGAAATATACGGTTCATAAACATATATAATTTTCCTTCGAAAAAGATAGAATAATTAAAGAAGATTTCTCAACCTTTTAAATGTTAAAATACATAAATACTAGATTGTGTATCTTACGTCACAACCTCAGTTTAAACTTTGGTCTAACCCACAAATCCCAACATAATACGATCGACGAAATTTATATGACAAAAGCATCCTCTTGTCGAGTAAAAACATGTACAAAAATATTAGTAGTCTATTGTTCACAACACACTAATAATTGATATATGATCTCAGAGCAAATGCACACACTAATCCAAACATATACATTCTTAAAGATTTTCTTAAAATATTTAACTTTTGTACATCATATGATACATTAAAAGGAGCCATGTATTCTCACAAAATGATCATTAGAGAAGAAAGTATCACATCTATCTTTTGTCTCCCCAAGTGCTTCTAATCCAACAAAAGATTTCTAGGCACATCCACACGACTGATCTACCAATAAGTTGAAAACTCACAAGCAATGATTTAAAATTCGAACTGGCCTGGTCGACCGGACCAGTGTCAAATGAGTAAAATAATTCATGGGTCATCCTAAACCTGAACTGGCCTTTGACTCGTGTTGAACCTCTCTAACCTGGTCACTTAGGACACGCCGAGTTCTCACAACTCGACTGTTTATTTTTCAAAAAAAGTTTGGATAATAGTAACTATCTAGGGTCAGCTAGCTACAATGCTACCTTGGCTCATGACCGTTGAATACATACTATAGAAATTGTGCATTCATCTAGTGAGGCACAATGATAGTTCGGTCATGATCTGTTGATCTGGTGGCGTATGGTGGTTCGGCGACCACTATGTACCCTTTGATTGGTGTTTCAGCAATGATCCAGTGTCTCAGCATCCAATGAGTTCATTAGTTCTTAGTTCTTATCCTCAATCCTCTAGAGCATTTCATGCTCTCCTATTTGCCAACGACGATGAACTTTAGCCGTCCTCAGATAGCACGACCCATTGGCCAAGGCCGCCTTTGGCGGCGTGGTCGCTGGTAGGTCAAGGCCACGCTTTGGCAGCACGACCATTGGTTGGCCAAGGTCACACCTCTAGAGGGCCAACGGCACGCCTTGGCGGCGCCCCAAGCTGGCCAAGGTCGAGGCATGGCCTTGGCCAACCAACAAACATGCCAGAGCGTGACCTTGGCCATCTAGGGGCACCTCCTGCCAAGGCATGCCCTTGGCCGGTCAGGGCATGCTCTGGCCAGCCAAGGTAGTGGCTCGCCCTTAGTAGGCCCAGGCACGCTTTGCCATTAGGATTCATTTTTACTAAATGTTGTTTTATATATTTAATTATATTTATCTTTTATTTTGTAGGACATGTCATTGGCAAGAAGTAGTTGTGGTGAAACTCAAACACCTATTCGAGAATCTCAAACACAATCCGCAATCGAAAATAGTACAATAGCTCCTCTAAGCTCTCAAGAAATAAGATTAAAGATGGATCTTGCATGAGTGAATTGTTTTGATGCGTAAGGAAAAATGATTGTTGAAATGTTTGTATTGTGGAAATTTTTTAAAAGGGGGAGGAATATACAAGATGAAATTACATCTCACTGGAAAAAAGGAGAGGCGTTATCTTATCCTGAAGTTAGTTAAAGTCAAGTAGCGATTTGGGGAAGACTTGAAATATGTAGTTATACCAAAGAAATGAGCACATGAAGAAAATGAAGAAGCAAATATTTCGTGAGCAAATTGAGATAGGTGTACAAGTTGCACTTGCCACAAGGAATGCAAGTGAAGTCAAGGGGAAGAGAAATAAATAAGCACATATAGTTTTTTTGCTCCAAGAACTACTCATGGTGTACAACCTTCAATTAGAAGTGACTTCGCAAGTAAGAAGTTGTTTACCGAGCTGATTTAGTTGTTGCTAGGTTCTTTTACGATTGTTGCATTTCATTTAATCATGAAAATTCCTGGATATAAAGGACCTAATTATCATGCAATTAAAACTAAATTATTATATGATAATAAGAAGGAAGTTGGCTTGTTGTTTGATGTATTTAGATGGTCGGAAGGATCAAAGGAATAGACAACTTGATGCAAGATGATAGGAAGGATCAAAAGAATAGACAACTTGATGCGAAAATTTATAAAAATATATGCTAGCAAGTGCATTAGTCGATCAAGTAATAAAGTGTAAGAGTAAAAGTTGTCAATCCCATGATAACTATTTTACTTATCTATCAAATTTCAGAGGCTAATAGGAGATGACAAATAATTTGGGTAAACGTGTTCTAAAAATAAATCGACAGAAAGATAAAGATAAAAAAATAACTATGTGTAGGTTCTTAAGATGATTTAGAATGATTAGAACAATCTATAACTTCTGTAAAAATCATTGCAATCAATAAACTCAAATTCATTCTTATATCGATTAGGAACACAAAAAAATGATTTCCCTAACCATGGGTAAATCAACTATCTTAAACCAATAATAATCTAAAAGTATTCCACCCGGATCTACCCTCAGTTAAATTGAAATCAAGATGCTATGTGTTGTAATTCCTAAACTACTTAATCACCCACCTGGGTTAATTAAACAGACCATACAATCTAATATTCTACCCAGTTCTATTAAATTGTGACATGCATTATTTCAACATAAAGTTAACAATCAATTCAAACAGAGGATTATGAATTAAGAATTGATTACACCACCCAGTTAATAATCAACACAAAACTCATTTAAATATGAAGAAAAACATTAAGCATAACAAGCATATTCATAAAAACTAGACAACCTATTATTCAGTTAATAGACTTTCAGAAATTGTTCATACAATAAAACTTTTGCAACTAAAGCTGAAAGATAAAACTTAAACTAATAATCCAAATCACAAGATAGATAGATAGATAGATAGATAGATAGATAGATAGAACATGAAAGACTAAAACATCATTCCAACAATATGTAGAACAAAGAGTACTCTTCAGAAATGATGATGAACTATTACACAATCATCGTATGAGTGTACTGCGTAGAAGTCTTGTCCTTCATTCTTCAAATGTGCACCTTCATTATTGGCTTGAAAACCTCGATTGCAAGCCCTAAAATAAGTTGTTTCTCACAGTCAAATGTCTCTATTTATAGTGATTCAAGTTTCTTTGTGATTGGAGAAGAAACAAAAATCTTTTCCATGCAGAATATGGTAAATTCATAGTGCTGTTATTTCTGAGATTTTTGCCTTGTCAAACTCTGAATTTTCTGACCTAATTTGTTTATAATTCATCCATGGAACAAAAACTTGGAGTCCTTGTGCATTGAAAATTATCCCGAAAATAACTTTCCTTCTTGAAATATATGTTCGTCATGCACCTTGAGATGATTTTCACGGCTGAATCAGACTCGTAATCAGATTCTGCTACATCCATCATGGGGCCTGAGGAGACTTTAGCGGTCCTGATTCGAGCATTTTTCCATCCAAGTGCACAACTCAAGTTATTTCACAATCGTGATGCACTTATAATGACCCATTAAAACCAATTTCCTAATGTGTAGACACTTTGTGCCCATTATCCATGTTTCACGGCCCGTTACATTGTAATTGATGCCTTCAACCTTTTTGTCATATCTGTGAGATGAATATAACAATCCATAAAATCATCTTACGAAAAATTCTTAGCATGTCATGGGCAGTTACATTTGTTTCACGCCCCGTAATGTAGTTTCCTTGATCTAATTCTCAAAAATTGTGAAGTTTTGTTTGACGTACATGAAAGTTAGTGTTTATAATCTTGACTCATATTTCACAACCCAGGAAATGAATTTGTTAGTCCAATCAACATGCTCAGCTGTGAAAGTATTATGGAGGTGTGAGACTTAGCTGTGATGGTCGTGACATCATCTTCACGGCCCTGAATTCTTTAATTCTCATAATGAAGCTCTATGAAGGGCTTGAACGTCGAGTGTCGGGTCACGTGAAAATCTTATGGCGGCGTGAAGAGGTTATCATGGCCCATGAGAAACAATTTTTTTTGTTTTCAAGCAACTATTTGACTCTTCTTTTATCCCTTCTTTCACTGTTTCTCATTAATGTTTCCTACAAAATAACACCAATTGGAGGTAGATTTCTACTTCAATGAATTTAAAGAAATAAATATAAAAATGGATGCATGCTATGATCAAATTACTCAAAATAAGACTAAATGCAAAACTAATTATATGTTGTAAAATGCATGCATCAAACTCCCCCAAGCTTAGATGTTTGATTGTCCTCATGCAAATATTCATGTTTGATTGTCCTCAAGCAATATTCAAGGCAAAAGGTAGACAAAAGTTGTCCAATCATCGCTTCCACCCCATCGATCAATTACTTTTTTTTGGCACCTAGTTTATGCATCCATCGCCAAAGTGTCTCACCACATTTCAAAATATCTCAGACTTGTGAAATTTTTTAATATAAGGCATTTCCAAACTCCTCCAAGTTCAGCTTTAAATAATAAGAAAAATAATCCTTGATAATAAGAATATCAATGTTGAATAACACAAGTGTTAAGTGAGTTTTATCTATATTTTCTCCTTTTTTTTATTTGTCATCATCATTTTTTCATTTCATTTTTTTTCAATGAGTCTGTGCTTCTCCATATTGTGCAAAGTGGTCCATGTAACATGATTTTCACTGACGGATCCTAGAGTAGTTGCCCTTAGGTCATCAAGCAAGAATCTCCTATGGGTCTAATCACCCAGACACTCTAAGGTTTTGGATAATACATTTATACTTTTCTTTTTTTTCATTGATTTGGTACTCTTGTGCTTCTCCATATTGCGCAAGGTGATCCATGTAACGGACTTTCGGCCAACGGATCTCAGAGCAATTGTCCTTAGGTTGCCAAGCAAGAATGTCCTATGAATCTAATCATCCGAACATACCAAGATTTCGGATAACACAATGACTTTGGGATTTCGCTACCCTCTTTTATTCTTTGATGACATTTTTTTCTTCTTCTATTTTTTAAGCTCAACCAACACTTGAGTATTCAACAGGGATATAGTTGTTATCAAAATAACAATATAAAAAATGAACAAGAAGTTGTTGTCAAAATATTCATAGTTTTGTTAAGCATATTTCCCCAAACCAATAAATCCTACACTAAGGCGATAAATGATAAACATAAAGTACTTAGAATTTTGCTAATTAACATGATTTCCTTAAATAAAGCTTAAAAATAAGCAACTATTAAGACGAGAAAATCCAATGCGGTATTTTTTTGGATTTTAGTGGTTTTTTTTTATAATGATGCAATACGTAGAGTAGATAAAAACTACAGGAAAGGGAAATATGCAAAGTAGGAAAACATATATGATGCATGAAAATACAACTCCCCCGAGCTTGAACTTAACATTGTGCCAATCTTTAAGGTCAGACTCGTAAAAGGGATACACATATGGTGAAAGAAAAAAAAACAAAGGGAAAAGGAAAGAAGCAGCCCTCTACTCCACAGGAAGTGGTGGATAGGAGATGAAAGGCCCATAATGTCCCTTGTCAACATGATAGTCGTGCATGTGGCGAACCATAGCATCAATCCGTTCATGCCTCTCAATTGAAGTGTGGACGTCAGTCTGGATTTGGCGAAACTCGTTAGCTTGGCGCAACTGCTCTGAACAACTATCCTACTACTTTGCATGCATCATAATCAATAATTGAGACATGACTGAGAAGTCGATGAAGCTCGAAGCAAGGGGATCAATGTGCATCTCATCAACTAGATTTTGAGAAGGCCAAGGATCATGCCGTCAAAGGCGTCGTGAAATTTGGGGGTGCCCTACTAGTAAATAAAGCCAATTGGCTTTGATGGATGGATGAAAGCACTCCGGCTCAGTGCAAGGGATGCACATGTCAGAACCACTAAGCTTGAAGTGGCACCCAATAGTTGGGTTACCCTCCCCCAAGTCCATTGAGCAATGCCATAGTCATCTAGTGAAGAAGAACCCCTCACCTATGGTAGCTCATTTAGATCAAGTCCCAAGTAGAGGGTGGTAGGAGTGATCTAAGCCCCCAACTACAATATGGCCCTTATCTTTATTAGCGGCCTTGAGAAGTGTGCGATCTAGAAAAGCGCCCACATTCATCGGGGTGGAGGATGTCATTCAATAGTACAGAAAGCTCATGTGCATTAACTCTGTTGTTATTCCTGTGTCCGAAAAAAAATGTTCAAGAGAATTCGGTGAGAAAATTAGAGAACTAGATTTTGGATATATGTGGACTTGGCCTGCTGATAGTCCAAAGTCCCTCTCCTGTAATGTGTTTCTAGAATGTTAGGGCATTGAAGTCCTTCTAGATGTGCAAGTGGATGACATTTGAAAATTGAAAGATAGCATTGAAGTCGGCCAGAGGGAGATCAAATTCCCAGTTGTAGAGCTAGAAGGAGATGGAGACCTGCCGACGTCCTGTGGCCCTAAGGTGCTCCACCTTAAGAGAGCATAGAAATTTCATAGTCATCTCCTCATAAGTGGGCCACCATTGCTGTACAGAATAGCCCATGCCGATGTTAGAGAATAAGGCAATAATAAAAGCATGGAGATTCCATGACATCATGACAGAAGGATCCACGAAGCGAGTAGCATGATGCATAGAGAGTCCAGAGTTTGCTCGTGGGTGCATGTGTCTGGTGACAGCCACTCCCTCTGATGAGGACGAAGAATATGTGAGCTACAGCCCTCTGCAGCAGTCGAGGTCTCTTTAGTAAAGAGGCGACGACGAATAGGCACTTTTGCTCGAGGCGACATGCTGAATTGTTGCTGCTGACGACCGTGTAAAACAACTAATGACTTGTGAATAGGATGTCATGGGGCGTGATACATATGTAACGACTTGTACAAAATAGAAAATGAAAAATGAGTCATTTATATACAAGCACGACTCTTAAAAAAATATTGACAAGTATACAAAAGATGTAACACCCTGTGAAGTTTCAGTCATGGCCCTAGTAGTGTTGATCATGGTCTGATCGCGTGTAATCATGGGTCCTACTACCTTTTGTGATACCCATGAAGCAATTATAATGACATGTGACTATTGGTCTGGCCAAAATTGAGCACTATGACAGCCGTGACAAGTGTGTAACTCCCTGTGAAGAGGCCCGTGAAACAATAGTAACCACTTAAAAAAATTAAAAAAAAATTAAAAAACTCCCAATTAATGTTATACCTGCAACCACTTATAGGGGTGATTAGTAGAAAATAAAAATTAAAGAAAAGAAAGAAATATCCTAAGGAGAAAAAAGAAAAATCTAACTGACTAATAAAGAAAAGAAAAAGTAAACTAAGAGTTAAAGTGAAGGCAAAGTTTATAGTCTCTAGCTGGACGGTACTCTTAGCATGTGCTAAGGTTCATATAAGGTCAGAAAATGAATAATAGATGGGACATCTCCACCCAAATAAGGTTTTACACGATGTCCATTGACTTTAAAACTTTGGTGACCGTCTTGTGTCAACAATTCAGCTACTCCAAAAGGTAATGTGCCAACCACTTTGAATGGGCAAGACCATCGAGATTTAAGTTTTCTTGGAAAAAATCCCAGATGACTATTGTAGAGAAGAACCTTTTGTTTTTTGTTTGATGTGCATGTTATGTAACGTTTTGGTTCGTTCTTTATAAATTTTATGGTTTTCATACGTATTATGTCTCAGCTCATCAAGTTCGTTTGAAGTTAATAATCTTGCATTCATAGCATCATCTAAATTATTATTAAAAAATTTAGTGGCCTAATATGCTTTATGTTCTAATTTGACAGAAAGGTGACATGCTTTACCAAAGACTAGCCTATAGGAGGATGTGCCAATGGAAGTCCTAAATGCCATTGCTATAGGCACAAAGTGCATCGTCAAGTTTTAAGTGATCAATCTTTCCTAGAAGCATTAACAATTTTCTCAAGCATGTGTTTTATTTCCCTATTAGACACTTCAACTGAACCACAAGTTTGTGCATGATAAGGTGTACTGAACCTATGATTAACTTTAAAATTTTGTGTTAGGCTTGCTACTGTTTTATTACAAAATATGTGCCATTGTCACTAATGACTACTCTAGGTGTGCCATACTTAGTGAATATATATTTTCTGCAAGAACTTAACCACTAACTTAGCATCATTAATAGGTGAAGCAATAGCTTCGACCCACTTGGAAATATGATTGATAGCAACCAAGACACATTACCATAAGATTTAGGGTTAGGGCCAATAAAATCAATACCCCAAACATAAAAAATGTCACAATGCAAAATATTGTTTAAAGGCATTTCATTTTGCATGTGATATTACCTGCCCTTTGACAATGATCTCAAGATTTACAATATTCCTTGGCATGAGTCTCAAAGTAGCATGAAACAAGAGTAGAAAATAATAATTATTGCTCCTGTGATGACGTAAAAAACTTGATGCGAAAATTGATACCGATATAACTTGCAAGTGCACTAGTCATTTAGGTAAAAAAGTGTAAGAGTAAAGGTTGTCGATCCTACAAGGAACTATTTTACTTGACTATCAAATTTCAGAGGCTAATAAGAGATCACATACAATTTGGGGTAAAAGTGTTAAAAAAATAAAATTATAGAAAGATATAAATATAAAAGTAATGATGCATAGGTCCTTATGATGATCTATAATTATTAGAACAATTTGTAACTTCTGTAACACTAATTGTAAACAATAAATTTAGATTCAATCTTTAGACGGATTAGGAACACTGAAGATACAATCTCCCTAACTAGGTAAATCAACTATCTTAACCAATAAAAACCTAAAAATACTCCACACGGATCTACTCTCAGTTTAATTGAAATTAAGGTACTATGTAATGTAATTCCTAAATTACTTAATCACCCACTCAGGTTAATTAAGCAGACCATATAATCTAATATTCCACCCGGTTCTATTAGACTATGACATGCATTGTTTCAACATAAAAGTTCAGAATCAATTCTACACTACAAGAAATGGATCGGTTAGCGACACAACAATATAGCCTCTAATGCAGAGCTAATTCGGCATTGAAGAATGTGGCGACACGTGTTGAATTTGCACCACAAGCTTGGTGATGCAAACTTTTTGTCGCTATTAGTGTCGACTTTGCGTCCACGAGTTTGTCGACGCTATTATCATCGAACGACGGCGCTACTGCGATGTTATAATGATGCAAAAAGTGTCGTTGTGAAGCGCATTGCTACTTCGACGCTAAAGCATTGCTGAATGTGTCGACACTACTTAGATGCCGGGTTGACGCTACCTTGTGACGTAATCAGACACTAATATGGCGATATAACTCATTTTTCTTCGTCGCTAATATGGCGTTAATGTGGTTCTAAATGTTGAGACACCACTGCGACGTGAAAGAGATGCTAACTACATATATTCATTCGACAAAATCGCATTGACTTGCACATTCATTGATTAAATTACATTATAGTGGTGCTACATTCATCGATTGCTAATTTTTTACATTATAGTTAATGTTTTACATTCATCGCTACATTCATCAAATTACATTACATGTCATACACATTTTCATTATATCAAATAAGATCAAATTACATTCACAATTAAATGATCTAATCGTTCTTCTACAGTTCCCTAACAGTTACATCAAATTACATCTATGATAGTTACATCAAGTTACATATTATTACATCAAATTAAATCATTCTTGTACACTCTAGCAGGGCCGTGCACTCATCATTATCGTCCTCGATGACCCAAATGAGGCGCTTGAGCAGGGCTGTGCGCTTTCGAATACCAAGGCCCTAGACGCCGACCTCCTGCTTCTCCTCCTCAAGCTTGAGGATGCCCCAATGCACGCGATCGTAGGTGGACAGCTTCTGCTCTTTGAGCGTGAGGGCCTCCTCATCGTCATGAAAGGGATGCGACAGAGGGCGAAGGGATGGGGGTAGTGATGGTGGTGGCGGCGCAGTCATCGGAGCAGAGGGCGAAGGGAGAAGGGGGTAGCGCCGCGATGACAGGGATGACGACAGCCATTGTGGTGGATGGCCAAGGTTGAGGGGATGTGGATGGGCATCATCAGGGCGTGGATTGAAAGAGAGAGGAGCGATTAAAAGAGGATCGGTGGATTGAAAGAGGGATTTGTACTACGAAGCATCGGATTAAAACAAAGAACTATTAGGATACATTTTGCGACGAGGACACAGATGTTAGCATTAGAGATGGCAAATCAGCGACGCTACTGCATTGCTTATGTGGCATCATGTTATAATTATAAAGTATGCCGAATAGCGCTGCCCCTCATTAGTGACTCCAACATGGCAATGCTAAAGTAGAACATTGAGTCGCATTGGCATCACAAACGTGCGATGCTAAACTAGCATCACAACATGACGACGCTATTGTAACACAAATATTCACGATGCAAGGGTGGCGTCCAAAGAGGCAATTCCATTGTGATGCGATCGTGTCGCTATGGCGACGCTGAGGTGGCACCAGAGTTGTTAACTATGAAGTTATTAATTATAAAGTTATATGTATATTTATGTGTAATATGTATATATGTATATGTATATATGTAATATGTATATATGTATATGTATATCTTTAGTAATTGTTATGTATATATGCATATGTATATATGTTTGTACATGTATTTGTGCATGTATATGCATATGTATATGTATATGTGTATATGTATATGTATATCTATATGTATATGTATAGGTGCATGCATATGTAATATATATGCATATGTATATATGTAATATGAATGTATATGTGTATATATGTATATGTATATGTGCATCTATATGTACATGTATATGTAATATATATGTATATGTATATACATATCTTTAGTAATTATTATTAATATATATAACATATATATATGTTTGTATTGAGTACAAATAATATATATAGTTATACAAATGAACATTACCTTTTTATATATTGAGTACAAATAACATATATAAGATAAAATTAACCATGACACCGCATTAGCTTCACATTAGCATCGCAATGGATTCACCGT
Source organism: Pontederia crassipes (assembly GCA_030549335.1). Lineage (NCBI taxonomy): Eukaryota > Viridiplantae > Streptophyta > Magnoliopsida > Commelinales > Pontederiaceae > Pontederia > Pontederia crassipes. Next base: position 7,210,576 of record JAUKPH010000020.1, on the reverse strand, counting down.
CACCATAGTGTCTCAATAGCGTCAACTTAGCATCGCAGCCTTGTGATGCTAATTTAGTGTCCCACATTGTCAATGCCAACACAGTGCAAGTTACGAACGCCAATATTGCCTCCTGAGCTCGCATCTCTTTAGCGTCGTGTTTTCTATGACGCTAACTTAGCGTCACGCGTTGTCGATGCCAAAAGAGAGCATGATGCCGACACCGAGATCACCTCTTATTTTAGTGTCTATTTAGCATTGCCAAATATTCAATGCTAATTTAGCGTCGCAAATGTCGATGCCAATACAATGCAAGACTCTAGTGCAAATATCGCCTCTTATTTTAGCATCGACGTAACGTCGTGGTCGTGGTGAAGCTAATTTAGTGTCGCATGGTGTAGATGCCAATACAATGCTACTGTCTGCGTGCGCTTACTAGTCTTTGCGCGTGATAATAGCAGCGAAGTAGCATTGCAAACTTGTAACACTAATGCGATGTTAAGTTGACCTTATAGAGAGGTAGTTAGTGTCTCCTTTCATCGACCCAATGTCGTTACTATTGCGATGGTATTGGCATCGATTTAGCATCGCGTGGTCTTGCGACGCTAACTGGTGTCGTTTGGGCAGTTTTCTTGTAGTGCTAATGGAACATTATGAATTGAAAATTGATTGCACTACCTAGTTAATAATCAACCCGAAGTCATTCAAATCTGAAGAAAAAACATTAAGCATAACAATCATCTTCATAAAAACTAAACTACCTATTATTCATTTAACATAAATTTATATTTGTTCCAACAATAAAACTCTTGCAAGTAAAATTGAAAGATTAAATAAAAACTAATAATCTAGATTACAGAGATAGATAAAATATGAAAGCCTAAAACATCATCCCAACAACATGTAGAACCACTGCGCAATCCTCGCCCGAGTGTACATCGTAACAGTATTCTCTTTCGTTCTTCAAATGTGCTCCTTTGTTCTTGGCTTGAAAACTTTGGTTACAAACCCTAGCTTGTGTTGTTTCTAACTTCCAGACATCCCTTTTTATAGAAGATCAGGTTTTCATTCAATCTGAGAAGAAATGAAAACCTTTTCCATGTAAAATATGGTAAATTCGGAGTCCAATTGATTCTAAGATTTTTGCCTCGAAAAACTTCAAAATTTTTGGCCTAATTCATTTCCAATTAATCCATGGGACATATAGTAAGAGTTGGAGTCATTGTGCATTGATAATTCTTCTGAAAATATGTTTTCATGTTGAATTCTGCATCCATCACACCCCCTGAAACGACCGTCACGCCTCAATCAGAATCCAAATTAGAGTTTGCTTCATTAGTCATGGGGCATGACAAGTATTTCACTGCCATGATTCTAGCGGTTTTCTATTCACCCGCTCGACTTAAGTCATTCATGGCCCGTAACACACTTGTAATAGCCCATGAAAATCAATTTCAGAATCCATAAATATTCTGTGACACCCGTTATCCATGTTTCATGGCCCGTTAAGTGATAAAAATTTTCTTCAGCCTTTCTGTGATATCCATGAAGACTTTGTAATGGCCCCTAAGATATTCTTCTTTAAAACCCTTCAACTCGTAACAGCTCATTACATATCTTCACGACTCGTGATGACTTTTCCTTATTTGACTCATTGGAGGAGCCGTGAAACTACACTTTAATGGTCATGAGAAATATGCCATGGCCCCAAGATTTCTCAATCGAGAAGTAGAGGTTGACTGGTTCATGAAATGGTGTAACTGGTGCGTGAAAATCTGTCAATATAGCTGTGAATGACATTTAATGGCCTTTGAGATCAAAATTTCCTCATAAACAGTTCTATTAGAGTCATGAGAGTTGTGCGCGTTGGTGTTGATTCGTGAAATAGGCTCGTAATGGCCGTGAAGTGTCTATCTGTGATATCCCTAAATTAATTATGCATGCTTATGTGTAGGAATGTTGTGCTATGCTATGTTATTGATCAATATTATGAAGGTCATGTTAAGAGATAAGCTTCAATTTGTATCAATGGAGCTCGAAAACGACTGGAATTTGCTTGAGGCATGGAAAATGTGATTTTAAAAAAAGTGTGAATTTGGAAAACTAAAGTTCCGATAATTGTTCTTATATGTCAAAAAATTATATGTGACTGGTAATTGTTCCTATATGTCAAAGAATTATAAAGGTGGCTTCTAACAATTTTTAGGAGGTGTTTTAGTTAGGTAAAATGTCAACACGAAATTGGAAAATCTGTAAAATCACGATTTTTATTCTTCGAACAAAAATTTAGATTTTGATTCCTTAGTTATTTATTTTGCTAAATATTTTATTTGAATCCAAATAGTGGGTAGTTTCTTATTTACATGTAATGTCTTAAGTAAATGAATGAATGAATAAATAAATAAATGGAGAAATGAAAAACCTAAGTCGGTAAATACTTTGAATATGATCCTTATCCTTCTTCTATTACCACCTCCTTCTGCCCTTTTCAACATCCTTCGCCAAACATCAAAGGAGGAGCAAAAACCGACTACTTGTTGGGGAAAAATTGAAGGAAGAGAAGGGAATTAGGGTTTTAGCTAGAGGTGAGTTTATACTTGATTCTCTTTTTATTTTGATCACATAAGTCCCTAATTAGGGTTCCTCCTTTCTAAATATCAGATTTTAGCTAATCATGGGATAAAACTCATGTTGCTCATGAGCAAGAGTAACCTTCGGCATGTTCAATTTGATTTTGATAATTTGGTTACACATTTCCATACCTTTGAGTGCTCCAAAAATTATTAAATTTACTACGATTGCTCCTTTCTGAGTCTACTTTCATTGAGTCTACTTTCATTGATATCTTCTTTATAGTGCTAATTCTGTCCGTCGAAATTGTTACCCTATCTTGTACCTTATGTATTAAATTAAATAAATCATAGAATTATTTGCTAATTTATGACAACAAAGGATGTTAGGTTTCATTTAGAGTTGGATCACTAGAAAAGGATATGTCTAGTGGAAATTATAATTTGTTAACCGAACATTACTTAGTTTGTTAGAATGCATCTTAGGATATATCATATTAGAACTTGTTAAATTTATTATGCTCAGTCCGAATAGACATAAAAATAAGGAATTTCATGAGTTACATCTCAGGAGGTTTAGTTTAGAGAAAACTGAAAGTACCAGAGCATAAGATGTTTATATTTTATATAAATAATAAAAGTAAGATCACTCAGTCTGTCAGAACAAAAAAAATGAAAGTTAGGTTGAATGTTGATTTTTTTTAGAACAAAGCATAATGAAATAAGATTAATTACTTTTACAGATTAATGGTTATGTAATCGGGAACTGATAAATTTGAATGATGCCATTTAGTTATGTATACTAGAAGATATGGATTTTCTTTTACTATGTATGCAATTTGTCATAATATTAGGCCAACCCTTGTGTTAAATAATTAATCAGGTTATAAGAGTTAATGCATGGGTTCCATGTAACCTTTATAATTGTTTATGTATCATGTATGATATGCTAGAGTTCAGATCATAGTAGTAATGTGTTCCTTATCATCATTATTATAGGTGTAGAAGAGTAAATTAGGGAAAGGAAAAGGAAACTTTTTGTTAGCACTTATAGGTAAGTTGGTTACTCCTACTCTATATATTCACCTCTTTTGAATTTGGTGTGATATTGATTGTTATATGTATTAAATGCATATTTCGACAAGTTCATATGAAAATTATGTTTTGAATGATTGACCAATTGATGGTGCATTTGAAAAGCATATGTGAAAATGTTATGGATTGATTTTATAGAATGCAATCCTATTCCTTTTGAATGAGTATTCAATATGATTCATCTTTTGATATTTGAGTCACAAGATATGGTTCATGGAATGATATTTGAGATATAATTGTTATATGATGAATCATGCATCTGCATCAGCATGTATGATGGTTGGAGCAAAATGCTACATTTCTGATCACAATGGGAGTAACATCTAGAATCTAATCCATCTTTATGTTCCCCCAAAATGGGATGAGATAGGTTAGAGCTAAGTGCCATGTGAAGCTAAGTGCTACATCATGAGAAATCATAATGGGAGCCACCTCTAAAATCTGTAAGGCTCACCTCTAGAATCTACCTATCGCTATATGATATGTTTCCCAAAAGGGATGAGGTAGAATGAAGCTAAGTGCTACATTGCTGACCGTGATGGGAGCCACCTCTGAAATCCACCTACTGACTATACAAACTGGCCAATTAGTGATATGTGGATTCATATGAGATTATTGCATTTTTTTCATCCATCCGCTTGATACTTGTTAAATGCTTGCAAGTTCAAAGTGTATATGAATGTGCATTCTGTATGATTATGAAGTTAATTGTTATGTATGCAACTAAATAATTTATACGATGCATGGTGATACGATACTAAAAAACAATGCCTTGAGTGACCGGAACAATATATGATAATCAAAGAAACAAGATCAAACGAATTTTCAAGGTAGCGGAATATCAACCTCAAGATTATAATGAACCAAGCAATCGATATTATAAATAGATGAATTTAACCACAAGATAGCCAACCTTGTAATTAACGGTGGAAGTTCCCGAAGAACGGGTTGTAGGAGTTCCCTCGTAGCAAAGCAATTAAGCCATAATTCAATAGATTCAAAGATGTCTGAAATAACAATGAGTAGTAGTGCTTATAGACCCTAAAAATAGAACTTGGGCTGAAAGAAAATACCCTAACTTAGCCCACAAGTAACCAAACTAATTTAGTAAAATAACAAACTTAATTTCTTCTTACAAATCACAACAGAATTTCCATGTGTAATTAATTCCGAAAATTCCAAATAAATATGGTTAAACCATGATTTATTTGGCCCATGTTATGCAGACTCTTCACGCGGCCCAATTTGTAATACATTAAGAAGTTGGATCTGATCTAACTCGATCTTGTAATGAATCCATTGTAAATTCCAAACATTCTTGATTATCTTCAATTTCTTTATGCCTGATATCCACACCATTATCTTGATCATCTAACTTTGCTAGAGCATTCTTCTATCAACGGCTGCAATTATAGGCATTTCCTGGTTCATATCATTCACTGATACGATACTCAAAAATAATGCCTTGAGTGACCGAAACAATATATGATAATCAAATAAACGAGATCAAATGAATTTTCAAGGTAGCGGAATATCAAGCTCAAAATTACAATGAACCAAGCAATTGATATTATAAATAGATGGATTTAACCACAAGATAGCCAACCTTGTAATTAACAACGAAAGTTCCCAAAAAATGGGATGCAGGAGTTCCCTCATAGCGAAGCAATTAAGCCATAATTTAATAGATTCAAAGATGTCTGAAATAACAATGAGTAGTAGTATTTATAGGCCCTAGAAACATAACTTGGGCTGAAAAAAAATACTCTAACTTAACCCACAAGTAACCAAACTAATTTAGTAAAATAACAAACTCAATTTCTTCTTGCAAATCTCAGCAGAATTTTCATGTGTAATTAATTCCGAAAATTCCAAATAAATATGATTAAACCATGATTTATTTGGCCCATGTTATGCAGACTCTTCATGCGGCCCAATTTGTAACACATTGAGAAGTTGGATCTGATCTAACTCGATCTTATAATGGATCCATTGTAAATTCCAAACATTCTTGATTATCTTCAATTTCCTTATGCCTGAGATCCACACCATTATTTTGATCATCCAACTTTGCTAGAGCATCCTTCTATCAACGGCTGCAATTATAGGCATTTCCCAATTCATATCATTCTTCAAAAGGATTCGTCCTCAAATCTTTCTGATGTATCTCAATCAGGATTGCAAGTTTGATTCCTCAATTATACCATCATGTTAAGATCCTGCAAGTGTAAAGCAAGAACAAGATAAACAATATGAAAAGTAATGTAACTCTCATACTCACCTGGATGAAATATTTTATGCCCATGAGACATTGGTATTTTAAGAAACAAATTGCGAAACTTCGGAGACCTTCCTTGCTGCATAAAAATCTTGTCAAATAAGGTGCGCAATATATTCCAACGAACTAGAAATCCAATATGGAGATTGTCAAGTGGTTCCAAGATAAACATGTTAGTTTTCATGAAATAAAATGAATCATTAACATCTGAAAGTGAAATATTGTAATATTCATAACCAAGCAAATATCTCGGCTCGAAATGAATAATGCAAGTCCCTACAACTAATCAAAGTATCATCAAAATTATCACGCAAATGATTGTTATAAATCAAAATATCTCAAAAGAAATTACTCTCAAATCTTCGACGAAAAATGCACAAAAATCCAACTAGTGCAAATGCAATGAATTTTTGAATCATGATGTGAAGATTAGATGAAAGATTGCAACCATCATCCGCATAAATGATCTTAGGAAAGCACAAAGATGGATTTAAAGAAATGAATAAGGTTCTAGGCTCAGAAAATCTTGAAATCAAAATAACCAATCAAAAGTACTCAGGACTAGAAAATATTCATTCCAAAATTTCACCATATGGCTATAGTAAAAATTTTCAGCACTCAATGAATAAGAAAGTGGAATACAAAATTGAGATCTAATGTTTGCATGCCATTCAATACTTTTTCTAATTAAAACTTGCAAGTTAGTCACATCAAACAAATATAAAATTTCAAAAGTAAGAGATGGACTTTTCAAACTAGTCATTATAAAATCAATACAATCTCTTTCAAATCCTTGCATGATAGAATTTGTATCTTCATATACTCCACTCCTACATATCTGCATGGACAAATCAGAATCAAAAGGCAAAAGATGGTTAGTATTAGGAGAAACATTACTGAACTCTCTTTCTTTTGCCTCAACACTCAAGTCTTTTTGCTCATATCTCTCTAGAGGTGGTCTCTCTAAACACTCAAGATCTAATCTTCTCTCATCCTCACAACTCTCATAATACTCAGCATCTAAATGTTGTATCTCAATACTTTCAGAAGGTGGCCTTTCTAAACACTCAAAAGTTGTGTGGCTATCATTTTCATCACTCAAGTTGTGACACTCATATTTTTCATCTTTGTCTTTCTCACAACTCTCAGAATTGTTCGGAGTTGCTGTACAATCAGCTTCATCTTTCTTCAAGTGATGTTGTGCAACCAAAATTTTCCTCTTAGTGTTGTAGGCTGCTACACGCTCTTTAAGTTGCACCTACTCTTCGTATGCTTCTTGAGGTGGCAATGGTGCTAAAGTGTATTTTCTCCCATCTTTGCGACATTTATAATGGCTGGTAGCACCATCATGTGACACACATCGATATTGCCATGGTTGCCCCAAAAGGATATGACAAACATGCATTGATACAACATCACATAATACTTCATCAGTAAATCTTCCAATTTTAAATGACACAAGCACATGTTTGGTCACTTTGACTTCTTCTCCATCATTTATCCACTAAAGTTTGTATGGTTTTGGGTGCTTTTCTTCTTTCATTCCCTTCCTTTGCTATTTTCATCGATAATTCCTGTAAGATACACCAACTAGAGGTAGATTGCTACTTCAAATAATTTAAAGAAATAAATATAAAAATAGAAGCATGCTATGAGCAAATTACACACAATAAACCTAAATGCAAACCTAATTATATATTTTTTAAAATGCATGCATCACTAGGATCATTTGTATTTCTGCTTGAAACCTCGACTTGCCCGTTTGTTTGAGGATGATAAGAAGTTGAAATTCGATGTTTGACATCATATTTGATCAATAGGTTTTCAAAGGTTCGTTCAATGAAGTGGGAGCCTCCATTGCTTATCACAAGTTTGGGCACACTGAATCTAAGAAAGATGATATTCTTGAAGAGTCTAGTGATAGATTTGGAGTCATGCTACTATGATAGGGACTACTTCAATCGATTTGGATACATAGTCCATTGCTAAAAGGATGAATTTATATCATAATGAATTACGTAAAACGTCTCATATAATCGATCCCTCATACATCAAAGATCACTACTTCAAGAATTGACTACTATGGTGCTTCATTTCTTTGGCCAATATTTCTAGTACGTTGAGAGTTACAACAAGATTTCAAAAAATTGAATGCATTCTTAAATAAGGTTGGCCAATAGAAACATGTTTGAAGTTCCTTGCAAGCATTTTTTGAGATGTCCACCGTGACCGCTATATTGTGACAAGTGACACTCTTCTAGTATATAATTTTTCTATTCTTCGAGGATACATCGCTGGTAAATGTTGTCAACACACTTCTTAAAGAGGAAATGTTCATGCCAAAAATAATGTTTAATATCGAAAAAGAATTTCTTCTTCTGTTGATAAAAGAAGCCAGGTCGAAGGATGACACAAACTAAGAAATTATCATAGTTAGCAAACAATGGGAGTTCATCATGCATAAGTGCAAAGATATGGTCATGGAAGGAATCATTGATTGTTGAAGTCCTTCTAGAATTGCATTCTTTCATCGATAACTACAACGGTGAGAGATTATCAACCACCTGGTTTTCTAGTCCTTTTTTGTCTTCGATTTCTAAATCAAATTCTTGAACAAGTAGAATCCATCTTATCAACCGGGGCTTGTCATCTTTCTTGAAAAATTAGATGTCGACTTGTTTGATGATCAGTGTAGACGATAACTTTGAATCCAACTATGTAAGACCTGAATTTATCGAATGTGAATATGGCTCCTAGGAATTCTTTTTCTATCACAACATAGTTTATCAGAGCTTTATCCAAAGTGTATCTTGCATAATAGATCACATGTTGCTTCTTATTTTTCTTTTGACCCAAGATGGCTCCAATAGCTTGATCACTTGCATCACAAATGAGCTCAAATGGTAATGATGTTACAAGTGCTTTCGTCAAAGTTTCAAAGTCTTGTAGACATTCTTCATTAAATATAAACTTGATTTCTTTAGACAGAAGTTTTCTAAGGGTTCTTGCAATCAATGAGAAGACTTTGATGAAGTGCCTATACAATCCGACATGCCCGAGGAAGCTTTTGATTCCTTTGATGTTTGAAGGTGGAGGGAGCTTCTCGATAACTTCTGTCTTGGCTCGGTCCACTTCGATTCCTCAACTAGACACAACATGACCGAGTACTACACCTTATTTTACCATGAAGTGGCCCTTTTACAGCTTTAGATAATATTTAGCATAAATTTTCAAGGCAATTGTCAAATGAAGTCCCATAAATGGAGAAATCATTCGTGAATATTATCATGATTTTCTCTATGAAATTTGAGAAAATAGACAACATGCACCTTTGGAAACTTGTTGGTGCATTGTAAAGTCTAAATGGCATTCTTCAATATCCAAAAGTCCCATAAGGATAGGTAAAAGTAATCTCTCTTGATCAACTGGATGTATAGATATTTGCAAAAATTCTAAGAACCCATCTATATAATAGAAATAAAGAATGATTAGGTAGTCTTTCTATCATCTGATTAATAAATGAAGGGGGGAAGTGATCCTTCTTAGTTGCTTTGTTTAGCTTTCGAAAATCGGTGCACATCCTCTAGCCTATGATAGTCTGGGTAAAAATCAGCTTATTAGAATCAAACTTTACCATTGTCATGCCAACTTTCTTCTTGACCACTTCTTTCATTGCTAGGTTTAGTCTTCTAGGTCCTTCAATTGTGGGTTTGAAGTCCTTCTCTATAGGAATCTAGTGCATACGGATAAAGGGACTAATTCCCCGAAGATCATTGAGTGTGTAACCAATGACATATTTATAGAACTTTAGATTGGCGAGCAATTTCTGAAGTTGCACTGGTTCTAAATGAGCATTATCATTATATGTAACCAGATATGTGGAATCTTTTCCTACGAATTCATATTGTAGATTTTCTAGGAGCTCTTTGGGTTTTTGTTTTGAATGTATCTTCACCTTCGTTTTGTTCTCTTGTTAACTAAGCTGAGGCTCCTTGAAGTTGCTAATGAGTGAAGGTTGGGCTTCAGCAAAGTAGCCAGTGAATAGTCGTGCTTTGTCTTCATGCCAAATGGTTGACTTTTGTGCTTCAAGTGATATCTCATGTGGGTCCAATATATGGACGACAGCCGCAACCCTCTAGATCAAAGGATCCAATTGCTCTCGTTGAAAATACTAATCTTCCATGCTTGGGTAGTTCATGACCTGATTCGGCCTACATTCGATAGTCCTATTCGGAATGTTAGTAGACCATTTTTCACATCAATCACTATTCCCCAGAAATGGTCTTCACATGAGAATAAGAGTTTGATTTTTCATCCATATCAAGGACTACAAAACTAGCTTGTATGTAGAAATTACTTACTTTTATAGGAATGTCTTCCAAACTTTCTTGGATAATCTTGATTGATCTGTCAGCCAATTACAATGACATGTTGGTGGACTTAATATAACCTACATCGAGCTTTCTGCATAATGATAGTGGAATAACACTTACTGAAGCTCCTAGATCACATAAAGCCTACTGAAATCTCTTGTTTCCAATTTCACAAGGGATACAAAAAACTTCTAAGGTTCTTGACTTTTAGCAGCAAATGATTTTGAAAAACAACATTTGCCTCAACTGTGGGTGCCATTGTTTCATTTTCCTGGATCCTTCTCTTTTTAGATAGAATGTATTTAAGAAATTTCGCATATGATGGCATTTCTTGAATTACCTCCACAAATGGAACATTGATATATAAATTCTTCAAGAACTCCAAAAATTTTCAATCTTTTGATCATGCTTGCTCTTTTTCCAAAACCTTGGGAAAGGGTATGCACGGGGACTTGGAGTGTTTGAAGTCTTTTATTTTTTTAGCCTGCTTTTATTCTTACACTTGGCTTGTCGAAGGCTTCTCTTCTTCCGATAACTCGTTCTCCTTATTTTAAGGTTGATGGTTTTCTATTCTTGATCTTTTGGTCTTCAATTGTCCTTCCACTCCTCAATGTTACATTTTCAACTTGTTCCTTCAGATTCTGCTCTGGATGACCCTGGTAAAGTATCGAGATGTCTAAAGGAAGAGCTTGTTTGTTCTTTAACTTGTGTCTCTAGCATCTTGTTGTGGGTTGAGAGTCTCAACCATGTCAACCATTTTCTGCATGAGCTCATCTTTCTTATACATATATTTTTTTCATCATTGACTTTAGTTTTCTATTTTAAGCAGGACCTCGATCAATTGTTGTGGTCTGAGTTTTGCACCCGCTGATTTTCTCAGTTTTGCCAAGTTGGAGCTGCATGATAGTTGTCTCGGTAAGAGAATTTTGGGTTGTTTTTCCATCCAAAGATTATACATATTTGAATATGGGTCATTATTAGGATTATATTATCTGAGTGCATTAACTTATTGATGATTGCTCGTTGTTGCAAAAGTTCACAATTCAAAGATGAGTGCCCTTGCGCTCTACAAACTTCAATTTTTTTTACCACCGTGTTAACAATAGGAGTAGACATATTAAAATCGAGCCTACTAATAAACTTTTGGACTATGTATATGGATGCAACGGTCATTGTCTCTTTAATGTGCTAAGAAATGTTGATTTTAGTTATTTTCTTAATGAGTTAATATGGCTCGTCGACATTCTTCTTGATAAATACTCCATCGGTAGCATTATCAAGGGTCTTTTTAGATGTGTAATTTAGTGTATTATGAAAGGACTAAACCAAGATCCATTTACTGAGTCCATGATGAGGGCATTGATCGAAGTAAAGCCTTGAATCTGCGGTAGACTTCATATAAGGTCTCTTTTTTTCCTTCTAAATGAATTCAGTAACTTGATCTTTTATCATGGTGGTCTTACTTGGATGAAAGTATTGAGATAAGAATGCTTTAACCAAATGTTCCCATGAAGTAAGTTCTCTTGGCTTGAAAGATTTTAACAATTGTTTAGCCCTGCTCTTCAGTAAATGAGAATACCCTCAAATGGAGAGATTCTGGTGGGACTCCATTTAATTTTGTTGTCACACAAATCTTCATAAAGTCTTTTAGAAGTTGGCTTGGATCTTCTAGTGGGGTTCCACCGAATTGATTTTGTTGAATAGTAGATACTAAAAATGGCTTCAATTCGAAGAATGGCCGATTCCAATACATCAGTAGTAGCTGCATAAAGTTCTTAAGATAAGGAAGTAGAGGTTGATATTGAACCATCATTAATTCTGTAAATCAAAATTCAAGTTAGGTTCTTGTGCTGCAATGATTGAATTCTCCATTCTCGTGCTCTTCTTCTAAAGGTTCGATCAATCTCAGAGTCTAATTCAAGTAATTCTTATGATTAGCTGACGAAATAAGAGAGACCACCATAAAATCAATTAAACTTCTTAAAAGATAAATATGTAAATAGAAAAGAAATATCTAGATCCCCGGCAATGACGCAAAAACTTGATGCAGACTTTAGAAAGTACAATTTGCAAGTTAAGTCTCAATTAAACAAGTTTAATTGAATCCAACATCCACACTTTCCTAAAAGTATACATGTTGAATAGAGATCTATGAGTATCGTATCCACGGTAATCTAGACTTTCCTTCCTTTAAATTCAAATAACATAAATGAAATGAATAAATGATAGTTCATAATTAAAATGATTAATGATAATCAATATGGTAAACTCTCTTGAGGACAAACTTGATGGAATTTATCTAGAATGATACTGAGTTCATAAGAGTAAGGCTAAAAATAAGTGATTAGAGATTATTTAATTGCCTCGATGTCTCGATAGTAATCACACGAGTAGGTAGATTTCTCAATCTACATGCGTTTTAGTTTTTTTTTCTCTAATCCAATGTAGATTAACATCCTTTAAACATTTATCTAATTGTTGTTGGATTTCACCATACAACCGTGTTAATAAAATGGACCTCTCGGCCTTAAAAACCCAAGACATATAAATAATCAAGTACATAGAGTATAGTGTATATTTTCTTTCGAAAAAGATAGAATATAAAGAGAGAAGTTTCAATCAATTGCAATAAATACTATCACTAGACATGCATTCGAATCAAGTTAAGCTAAATAAAGATAAACAAGACCAAACTAGCAATGTTAATTACATCCACTCCACGAAAGAGATTAAAAGTCTAACCAGACATTGACTTGCATAAAATCATTTTCCAAAAGGTAGCATTGTCCATGCCCAACCAAAAAATGCTTTCCAATTCTTGTTTTCCTTCCTTATCTCCTCCTCTCCTCCCCCTTTTTTTTCCTCCTCGTTTCCTCTTGCTTTTATCCTCCTAATTTTCCACATTGTTTTTTTGAAATTCAAAACTTCTTATTAGCCTCATAAACAAAGTTGAAATTAAGCATGAAATCATTAGTTTCCAATATCAAAACTAATTGAATGATATTAAAATAATAGGCTGAAGAGATGGAAATTAGGGTGTTATCAATGATGATATGACATATAAATGCATATATGATTTGTGCATCGATACGACATGACATGTACATGCATACATGATTTTTGCATTAATACGACACGACATGTACATGCATACATGATTTCTACATTAATATGATATGACATGTGCACAAATATTTGATTTGTGCAACAGTATCTCATTCTTGTGTGTAACATGATTAGGGATGGCACTCAACCCTGTTCAGGGCGGGGAACACTCCCCCCACCCCGACCCTATTGTTCGAGCCCCGCCCGAACTCCCTAGTGTAGGGGGAATCTAATCCCTTGTCTTAATCCCCACCCCCAATTCTTGAACCCATGCAGAATATGGATGCATTAATTATAATATATATAATTAAACATTAGAAAATCAATATTAGCAATTATACCATAACACAAATATATCATCAATATGATCAATTTAACAAAATTACTAGAACACAAATATATAACTTCAAATTTTGTTACATGATTTACAATATAAAACTTCAAATTTTGATACAAGTTCCACCGCAACATAAACATCAAATTTCGATACAAGTTTCACAGTATAAAGTTCAAGTTACAACACCAAATATTTTAACAACATAATGATTTTAAATCTTCATATCATTGTTCACCACTTTCATTTGTAAAAAGATCAATACGAGTACATCCATCATTTTTCTTTATTTCGTCTTTCACGACCCCCATCGAAACTATGGTTTAACTAGGAGTTCCTGACTCATTATGGATAATCAAATAGAATTATGAAAAATTATGGAAAAGTGATATAATTTTTTTTATAAAATAAAAAAATATATCATTAAACAATTACACAATTTATGGTGATCCTTCAAAGTAGACCAAATATTTTTTAAGTTTTACTTTACAAGAAATAGTTTTATTTTCTTATACAAAACACAAATTTGACATAAACAATAAACATAACAAACTCTCTTGATACTCTAATAAAAGGGCATGAGAGATACAAATCCCCTCATCACCTTAAGGTCAAAAGAGATAAACTCTACTATTATCGACACGCATGATCCATATGGATATATTGATTTGAAAAATATTAGAAACAACAGAGTGAGCAAAAAATAACTCAGTAAAGTTGACAACTCGTATCTTATGTGTTACCAACCAATAAATTTGGAGAGACATAAAAGACATGCAATAATCACAATCAAAATAGGTATTTTTCCTAAATTTGATAATTGCATATACAACCTTTTAATTCAAAGCATCACACTCAAATTACAATCAAATCATTTAAACACATCAAACATATGTATGCATAAGTAACACTCTCATATGAATGCACAAATCACTAATTGGTCCCTACGGATTCTAGAGGAAGCTCCCTACGCATTCTAGAAGTAGCTCCCATGTAATTTCTCATGATGTAACATCTAGCTCCGCATGGCACTTAGCTTCATTCTACCTTATCCCTTTAGTGAAATAGATCAAAAGTCTATAGGTAGATTACAGAGGTGTCCTCTATGGATTCTAGATGTGGCTCCCATCATGATTTCTCCATCCTATCTCATCCCATTTTTAGGGAACTTATGGATTGAATTCTAGAAGTGGCTCCAATCGTGATCAATGATGTAGCACTTAGTTCCAACCATCATACATGCAGATGCATGATACACACAAATGTAAATGAATAATTTATCATGAACAATCATATCTCAAATATTAGAAGATGAATAATATTGAACATTGATTTAAGGAAATAAGATTTCACTTTCCAAAATAATTCATAATATATCACATATGCTTTTCAATGTACAATCAATTGATCAATCAATCGAACATACTTATCCAAAGACATAATAAATACACATCACAATATGTAACACCCTAAAAATTTTCAAATTAAAAATTGATTTTCATAACTAAAATAAGTCCAAATTTTAGGATTTGTTAAAGAAAGATAAAGTTTGAAAATAAATAAAAAATATTTAAAGGAAGGATAAAAGAAGAGGAAAAGATAAGATAATAAAAGTTTGAATGAGAAAAAAATTGTTATTAGATAAGAGATAGGAAAATATAATTCCTAATTAGATTAGGATTTGAAATTATAATAAGATTAGGGATTCAAAACTGACTTTGAATTTAACTAAAAGTTTAGAATATAAAGGACTCCTAATGAGAGTTAAAATAAAGGTTTTATGTCCAAAAATATCTGGAATATAAAATTATATTATATTATTATTTTATTCTGAAAATTAGAAGATAAGAATAATATTTATTTACTTAATCCTGAAAATTCAGGAATAATTATGTTTAGGAGAGATAGAATAAAGAAAAATAGTTAGAATAATATTAGAGAAAAAGTTTGTTGAAGGATTAAATTAGGATTTCTAAGTAGGTTGAAATTAGGAGTTTCAAAGATAAAAATATTCAGAAAATAAAATAATTTTAAATTATTATTTTAAATATGGAAATCAAGAAATAGTTATATTAATTATTAATTTAAATTTAAAAATTTGTGGAAAATAAGAGACAAATTATGGATAAGAATTATGATTAGGAGTTAATTAGATTAGAACTTGGGAGAACATTTTCCTATAAATAAGACCCCAAAGGGTCATCCAAATAATCTTTCTCTTCTCCACTTGATTTTTCCTCCATCTTTGGGAAACGTTTTCTCCCTCTTCAGTGCACGTGTGTGGTTGAAACTTTCGGTCATCTCTTCATGGTACATCACTCTATCCAAGGACGTTGAAGTCATCACTGAAAAATAAGCATGGTCACCACGAAGATCACGTAAAGTTTCAGGTTCTAGGTAGTTCTGCCTAGATGGGTATAGATTTCATATTCACTTTTGGATACGATTTTTTAATGAAAAAGATAATATGAGATATGATTAAGGCACGATTTATGTTCTCCTATGATGCATGAACGGTTTTATATAGTTTTTATGTTGAAAGAATAGTTTATAATTTGATATTAATTTTACTTTCGAAAAATGTCAACCCGGTGTAGTTATATTCTGAGCCCGACCCGGACTCAGAGATAACTTGGCCCGAGTTTGATTGTATCTGGACCGGTTTCTGCCCTAAATTTTGAAGGGTTTTAATTATGAGTTAAGATTTAAATGACTATTTTGCCCCTTCTTTGATGCATGATAAATTAAAATTGAAAAGATGGTTAATTATGCTACAAGATAAAGGATGTAAACAAAATGAAATCCTGATGTGCATTAATTATTTTTATGATAGATGATAATGTGAAATGGCAACAAGTTTGAAAAAAGTTAATAATAATTGCATGTTAACATGATTATCAATCAATTCACTTGTCAGGTAGGGAAAACCATTGGGTCAAGGAAAATTTCTTGATGAAATAAAAGCCAATTAGTCAAGGAAAACTGATTGGTCAAGGAAAACTCATTGGTCAACAAAAACCCACATGTGGAAAGGTTAAAGAAATAAAGTGAAATTGGAAAAGGATAATAGCATTGAAAAGTTCAAGTGCATTGAAGAAGTAAAATTCAATTGCATTTGATGAAAAGTAAAGTTATTTGACACGGAATAGAATGAATGGTAAATAATAGAAAGAAAGATGAAAAGAAAAGAATAGAAAAGAAAGGTGAAAATAACATAATAGAAAAATTGGTTTTATTCTCATTCTAAAAGCTTGCCTATTTTAATAAAGTTTTCTTATCCAAATGTATTGGTCTTATGTACTAGCAGTGTTTGAATCCCACAAGTAGTTGAATCGAAAAGTAAGGATAAAGACGTGGGCAGTAGCAATGTTTCTGGTGATGTAAACTTGCACTTGGAAGTTCCTATAGTTATCTAATGTAAAGTTAAGTTACCTTTGGAAGACTATTAGAAAAGAAAAGCTAGAAAGTAAAAATTGCTTCTTCACTCTGTTAAAGAAAGATGAATAGTTATTTCACTTCTACATTATATGTAAGAAAGGCTTAAGAAGAAGAGATTGTAGGTAATGCCAACCCAAATAAACTCAATGCCATGTGTCAAAAGGGTGAAATTTTGAGGAGTTACACAATCAATGTCACATTGAATTGAAGAAAGGTGAATACATAGAGTAGGAAAAATCAACTTACCTTGTGTGAGTACCAATCAAAAGATTTCCTCCTTTTTTTCTTACTTCACTCCTCTAATCCTATAATCATAATAGCAGCAATCATATTACTACTATGTTCTGAACACCAACATATCATATGTGAAACATAAATAATTACAAAAGTTACATAACACCCATGCATTTACTTTTATATTCCAAGTAATTATTTATCATAAGAGTTGGTCGTATTATATGTTAGATTGCTTACCTAATAAAGGAAAATCCATATCTTTGCCATTCTTAACCAAAATTCATAATTCCAATATCTCTTACTTCCATATTATTTAACTCTTAATTTGTAAAAGTTTTAAGTTTTATTTCATTATGTTTATTTCTCAAGAAAATCAGCATTCAGTCTAAATTTTATATTGTTTATGTATTCTAATAGATAGAGTGACATCACTTTATTATTTATATCAATTAGTATATAAATTCTAGTCTAGTAATTTCAATTTTCCCTAAGTTAAGACTTTTTGTGGGTGCAACTCCTAAAATTTCTGGATTTTATGTCCTCCTTAATCGAGCGCAATAAATTTAACAAATATTAGCATGATCTTCCCTAAATTTTATTCTGACCAATTGCAGAGGGTTCAGTTAATTATTTATAACTTTCTCTATAAATATCATTTTCAAGTGATTCTAGTTGGATATGAAGCCTAGAATCATTCTGTTGACCTTAAATTATAAAAAAAATTATATAACATATTCAATTTAATACATAATTTAAAGTTTAGATAAAAATTTCAGTGGGTAGAATGATAGAACCTTGAAGACAAAGACAGCATTTCCTATAAACATCTAATTAACATGATTCCAAAGCTCGTGGGACTAGACTTATAGAATTAATTTCATAATTTTTAGACCACCTGGAGTTATGCAAATCGTCAACTCAAGTTTTGAAAACATATTAGCCCTACCTAGGGTTTATTTTCCTTCATGAAAGAGTTGGGTTCCACCCCACAATTAACTAAGACGTGGGAGGGAAGAAATAGGGAAGGTTCACAAAAACCTTAGTTTAGAAGTTATATTGTTATAGCCATGAAAAGAATCGCCGAGGACTTACCACAAGTTGAGAATTGTAAGTTCCTTTCATTGCTTCCATTTGCTCATGATGCTTGCTATGTGATGTTGCCCTCTTAGTTTCGAATGGTGCAGATAAGGGGGTTGTAAAACCTCTGAATTAAAAGGATAAGGCTAAGGAAATCAACTTAAGGTCGGCCAAATAGGTGTACCAAAATACCCTTGTAGTTGGCAATATTTTGCATTTTTCTTTTCTTTTTTTATTCTTTACTTAAGATATTACAAGTAAATAAGAAATTACCACTTATTTGGATTAAAAAATACTTAAAAATAAATAACAAAGAAATTGAAATCTAAATTTTCGTCCGAAGAACAAATGTTGTGATTTTACATACTTTCAAATTTTGTGACTTCATTTTACCCAAATAAAACTTCACCTAAAATCTATTAAAAATCACTTTTAGCATGCCTTCACATATAGGAACAATTATCGAGACTTTATTTTTTTGAATTTTCATATTTTTGAAAATTATGTTTTATTTTGTTGGCAAACTTTTGTCAATTCATGCGATCTAACACTTTGAGTTACAAATCATGCCTTAATGCATACATTATATTGTTTATCAATCATATGATATAACATTAACCCATATGATAATATGCAACTTAAATTTGGGATATTACACTTCAACCCCTTACAAATTTTACCACAAGTTAAGAAAAATTTGATTAACATAATAAAACTAAATTGGATTGAATTATAAAAATTATAAAAGGTTGTCATAACTCGATCATTCAATCATCTACATCTTCATCTTTGTTGATTGTGTAGAAAGAACACTTTCCATTAGAAGGACCTAGAAAAAAGCATTATTAGTTTTAAAAAGAAATTTACATATCATAAATTTAATAAATAAATAAAAGATTGTAACATTTTAATATGTTATGCAACCAATCTTGATAGCATATCAATGCTTCAACGGTGTCTTCTTTCAATTTACTACGATGTGAACTCAACACACAACCTTTGGCACTAAATGCAAACTTTTGAAACAACTGTAGCAATGGGAATAACTAAGAAGTCCCTTGCAATTTTTTATATAGTTTACTTCAATCCAATTTATTTCCAATAATCCAATTTGTCAAAAATTCCATCATTTGATTTAACAATTAAAACATACTCGTCCAAATAACTTTCCTATTCTGATTTTATGCTATTTTGTGAAGAAGTCTCAAATACAAAATCAATATACAGCATACTCCAATTTTTTCTTTTTTGATGGAGGACAAATTTCTATTATTGCTGAAGATGAAGAACTAACAAGAGCACGTCTATTATTATTAGCTTAATATTCAAGAGGCAAATGTTCACACAACTTTTTTACCTTCTCTAAGTCATTGTTTCTTTGGCTTCCACATAGCTTTGGGAAAAGAATAATTCACCAGTTCATTATATCTTGGATCCAAAATAGCTCCTACTACCATCACTCCATTAGTAATATTCAATTGCGTAAATGTGTTACCAAATCTTTGAAAATCAAATTCAAATTCAAAATATGAGCACAACATCACATATGAAATATCATTCCTCCCAAAATGAAAGAAGTTGAAGGAATCTCATAAGAAATCAAGGGGATCCAAGTTAAAATTGATACCTTTCTATCCAAATTCTAATCATATAAATAATCAACTAGAACTCGTGAAAGTGCTTCAACATCATGCAGCGTCGGAACATAAAGGAAACCATAAAAACAAAAATAATGCATGTTAAAATTTATAATTTCAAAAGTAAATAAGAAATAATTTCAAGAGTAATCAATTAATTACCTCACAGGTCGATGTTGCAAAGATCAATTGTCATCAATAAAATGAGCTGTAATTGTCATATAACATTTGTTTTGGTTACTAGATGTCCACATATCAGTAGTTATTGCAATATGGCTTGAATTCCTCTCGAGAATATTTGATATCTTATCCTTCTCAATTCCAAATAGTTTCATGATATCACTTTTTATAGTATTACGACAGACTACCTTAAATAGAGGTCGCATTGCACCACAAAATATTCTAAACCCAATATGATCAACTATAAAAAGACAATACATAAAAACACAATCATATTTCCAATTCATTCCTTCCAACATCTTGTCTAAATGACCTCCTCTGCATGTCCTCCTCTGGTGAGCCATATCCATCTGCTAACACTCCAACCTCCCCACCCCCAACACGCGACCTCCTCCTCCTGTCCTCCTGTTGCAAGCCGGCTCACTCTCGTCCACCTTGTGCATGTGCATGATGTCGATGCCCATGATAACATGATAGTCCCTCCAAGCATTCCTCCTCCGCCAATGTTAGCTTGCCCTCATCCTCCATCAGCGTCCACCAAAGTCATCTCATAAAGGTTGCCACTCCCACCGTTCGAGCATCCTGCCTCTTTAGAATCTCGATCACTAGGTCCTCCTCAAGCCCCGTAGCCTCTTCCATTGGCCGCACGACCTCCTTATCCTCGACTCCCTCATAGACCTCCGTGCCATGGGCATTGACATCGTTGATCGGGAACTTGTCTGCACTGTGGGCATCGATGTCATGCACGCTCACAAGAAGGTGATGTGGGATGAGGTGCGCACAGAGGAGTGCATCGCACCGTCATCGAGGCCATGGAGGCTAATTTGACCCTCCATGGGCGTTGGGTTCAGGGAGAAGTTGAAGGGGGTGGCCATTCAGAAGGTCATCGAATCATTCAAGTCATCCTTGAGAAGGACGAGTGACACCCTTTGCTAAGAAGGATGATTGTTGTTGTGAGAAATCTGTGTAGATATGGAAATAGTCGGTATTTGCATACTAGATACACATATGTGAAGATTGGATTCCCTTTTACCAGAATGTAAACAAGTTTTAAATTTATAATCCCAACTACACTTCTTAGATTGCAAGTATACAACCGTCGTCGATGTATAAATCGGGTCGAAGCACATAGAGAGAAGTGGTATTTGTTTTTAGACTTATGTAACAATGAAAGAAGAGAATTTGATTTTGATAGTAAGAGAACTTGGTAAACAGATGTCACTTCTTCTCAATCTGCATTCGGATGGTAATACTAATGGTGGATGCATCTCATTCTCATGAAAAATACCCTCCGGTTCTCCAACTCTCGTGTTCGAACCGCGTCAATTCACCATTAGGTGATACTGCATTAGAAATCCCCAGAAATCCTCTCTCGATTCATTCTACTTAGGAAGATAAGAATTAATATTAAGAGTTTTCCTTCTCGTAACCTGCTAAGCTTTCGGCTCATAGCAGGTCGTTTAGGACATAAGCCCCCTTCTCAAGGGAACCATTGCGTGAAGAGGAAGAACTTGCAAACAGGACATTCGTAAGATAAACGATAAGATCAAATGCCATGAAAACAAAACATCCAAAATCAAATAAGAACATCAAACCAAGTCCAAACCCATCAAATGACCCCTCAACTTCATTGGCTGATTAATTATACATAACTATGGAGATCATAACACAAACATCATCAAACTAACACTAAACATTGTTCAACAAAAAGATCCAGAAAGCAAAATAGTAAAATGACAAACTAAAAGTAGCAAAAGACAACAACAATGTAGTAGAGTTCTAGCCTTCCTTTTTAGCTCGGCTAGTTCTCTCTTCTCAAAGGTGACCTGACTTCCTTCATGGTTGGCCTCCTCTAGCCCTCAGCTACTTCCATGGTTGCTCTCCAATGTTACCTCTCGATCATTGCTAGCCACCCCTTCTTCCTTGAAACATTCCTTCCTTTTTATATCTTGGAATCACTTCTATCCACCATTGGATCTGTGACACTTGTCTCTTGTATAACATCTACTTTTTTTCAGCCATCTGATGCACGACATCTGTCCAGCCTGATACACCACCTTTGTCTTTGATTCCTTTGATTCCTCTCTCTTTCCTTCATCAGGCAGGTGGATGTGTGACACCTGTCCTAGTGCCTTCATTCATTTATGTAAAAGTTGTCTTTATTGTTTGTGCGCGTCAGATGACAGCTATCATTTTGCCTTTTTCTACCTGCTCAGCTTCTCCTTCTCAATGGCGTCAAGTACCACTATACAGGGATTCTTTTAACTTGGTTGCCGGATACCCCCATGCAACGTGAGGGTACTTGCTGAAAGATAAAAGTTTATAAATTTAGAAGATTTTATCTATGTTTTCTGCAAAAGAGCTAAGATGACATGGAGATTTCATATATTAAGTAAAAGGTTAAAAATGTAGATTTTATATTATTTAATTGCAGCATAAATCAAGAAAATCATAATTCTACCCTAACAATAATGAGTAAGAAATCCACGTAATCAATTGTCTCCCTTCACCAAGACAATGTCAATGCCTTTCGTCGAGACAACGTGGGCGCCTTTCACCGAGATGAACAATTGCCGAGACAAATGACTGTCACCTTCTGCTGATATAAGCAATTGCTGCTCTCCGACATTGCCGAGACGAACGATAGACACTAACAAATGTATTAGAAAGAAAAGAAGATTCATTCGGATGATAAAAAAGGAAAAAATACCTTGAGAACTCTTATTCATTTGGTCGGAGATGATACAAGTTGGTTGATAGTAAGCTCCGATAGTTCAAACTTGATGGGGGTCTCAACGGCCTAAGAGATCATGAGTGATGTTAGGGTTAAGGCAGAGAGAGAGAGATATGGATGTCAGGGAGGAAGAAATAGAAAAAATATGGTTTCTTATCTTATACATATGATGGAATGGACAATCGAAATATAGAGTATATGATCTGATGGTGGATAATTATATTGAATTATTAATAAAAAAATAAGGTGCAAGGATTCAATAACCTAGCTTGGCGGGGGCTATCCACCATGCCTCGATCTCTGAAGGAGGTGTGGGGGCAGTTTGCCCCCAATCCCCAACCCTGCAGGAGCAAATTTCATGAATTCAAGGCCCTAATCGGGGATTCCTTGGGGGGCCCACAGGGGGGTTGTTCATTCCTAAACACGATGTTATAGGTTATATGACATGGTGAGGACATAGTTACCTATAGTATTATTGTTATAACGTACATGCTGCAACAAAATGATAACTATTGTTTAAGCATGGAGAAATAATATTGTCTTATTTTACTCAAATAGAATATGTGATAATACATATGAGTTTTTAACTAACTGATGTATTGTTTGCTTATATTATTATTTTAAACATTTTTCAAATCAAACCAATTTGTGGGTTGTGGTTGTGCCTGGTGAGCCTCTATCACCATTGGAAGATGTAACACCCCTATTGAAGATTCTCCAAATTAAATAGAGAATTTTTTAAAGATAATAGGTCAATAAATATTTGAATCGAAAAGAGAAATTGTTGGACATAATTGAGGCCAATAATTTCTCCATATCAGCAACAAATTTCTATTTCTTTTATTTCCATGTAGTCTTTTGTATACGGGAGATATTTCTAACAATAATGATATGAAAAATAATGTTTTCTTCTACATGGAATTAGAGAAGCGATCTTAGATTAGGGTTCTGTACCTTCTTGGTTTCTCTTCTTTGATTCTTTTCTCCACCCTTCGCTTCCACATACTCGGCAAGGTTTTATAGTTTCAATGACTCTTTGCCCCAACAAAGGCATCTTTGTAGCTTCGCTGTCATGTTTATATGAAACCCTAAATCCCTCTCTCTGCGTTGAGGCTTCCTGCACCTTCGCGCCTTCCTACGCTTTTGAGGCGTCCTGGACTCAGTAAGGAGTGTCCTACGTACTGAGATTTCGCTTGTAGCATTTTTTATATTTTTCTTTATTCCAATGGATTCTTCTCTCGTTTCTTCTAGTATTCTTTTTTGTACTGAAGCCAAGTCTCCTACCCCCTCTTCTCACATTGTCCAAGATACCACCATCAAAACTCAATGTCAAGGTAGTTAAAAACTAGTTTTAGTATTTAAAAACTTATTATTTTACATTTCTATGGTAAAAAATAGAGTTGACTCGTGTGAAAATAGGACTTCAATGCATTTTTGTCTGGTAGGAATGGTTCAATCATACGAGTAAGTAATAAATATATGCTCTTTTGGTCTACTGGTAGATGTTGTAGGCTTGCATCATAAGATCGCAGGATCAATCCTTGGTAGCATCATTTTATTATCTAATTTATCCTAATTCATATATCATACATCATTTTTTTGTATTGTGTTAGAAAAACCCAACCAACCTGACCCGAAAAAATTGAATCGAAAAAAATAAAAAATTAAAGTCCCGAATATAATTTAGAGTGATTTTTAGTAAATTGAAATCCACCTGATAAAATTAGGACCCCACTCAAAAAACCGTAGGGGTCGTGGAGCCCATTTTTTACAAACTCTAATTTAATAATTTTAAAATTGTAGTAGTATATGTTATATCTAATATAAAATTAAATATTTTTATACTAATTTTAATTTATTATATATATTTTTAAAATATAATTATATAAAAGTAGAGTCCAAAAAAATCACTAGAAAAAATTGACCCATTAGAGGGTGGTTTTTATTTTTTTTAAAAGATTTTATGATGGTTTTTTAATTTTAAAAACTGACCCAAAAAAATTGTGGTTGATTGTTTTGGACTCGAAATCCGATCCAACCTGAACTACTTTCACCCCTAATTTTTTGTATCAATTTTATCCTAATTCACACGTGCATACACACACACAATCTTATTGTAAGTGATGTACTAATATTATATTTCCAAAGTATTTTATTTATTATTTCATTATTTGGGCCATAATTAATTAAAAATTAAATTATACGATTAAAATATGGAATAGTTGTTATGATGATAATGAGAATAATAATACATTGGACAAAAAATCTTATAAAATAATATACTATTTTTTATATATATTTATTTATTTGTACCTAAATTTATTGCTAATAAGATTTAATTTCATTATTTCATATATTTTTGGATCTTGACAATTTTAAAATAAATTGCATTTTAATTTGATGCAAGTTTATAATTTGTAAATTTTTATTCACTAATTATTTATGTTATTTTAATGTTTTTCATATTTATTAATATATTTGATGTTGTTTGTAGAATAATAATTATTAAATTAATGTTGTATCTAAACTCTACATATTCATGTATCGAGTTCACGATACGAGTTCACCCCCTCCCCCCTAAAACGAACTTAGGTAGAAACTCGACGTTGACAATTTTGTTCAATGGTACTTTGAATTATACACTTTGGTCCCAAACTCTGACTTATAAGCTGTATACATTCTTCTTTAGAAGGTCAAGTCCAATACTCAACCTACTATGATTCCTGCATACACCATTGATCTTGTTGTTGGTCATGGTTCAATTGTGCCTAGCAATGGTTCAGGTCATGAATGAGGACATGATCATACAAGACCCCCATAGCCATGTGTGCATTGTAAGTGCATAGGCCGCTCTTTTGATAGGAGCTGAGAAAATTTTGGGAAGCTTGCTTGAGCTAATCAAGCATCCTCTTACAATCATGGCAGACTCCATCATATCTCTTTCAGCTATCTCAGGAGGATTATACTCATTTGATGAACATCTTGCAACTATCTACCGCTACTAGTTCTACTACTATTGGATTGACAGACAATACTGCCCATTTGGCTTTTGTTACTACTTATGAACTACGGGTGATTGACTCTGAAGTTTCTTATCACCTCTATGAATGCTACTCTATCAACCAACTAATACAATTAGATCTGTTCGCTTGGCTAATGGAAGTTTTTCTCCAATTACATTGGTTGGAACTATTGGGTTTTCTTTTAGACTCAAGCTTATAGATGTTTATAGTGCTCTTGAGTTTCCTTTGAACTTATTCTCTGTTACATGCAAGTGATTGTTATTACATGCAAGACTATTTTTTTATGAACATCATTATTAGTTTCAGGACATACGGATGATGCAAAAGAATGGACTTTAATATCTCGATGTTTTTGCTTTGTTTATTGGTGCTGCCTCATTTTCCATTGATCCTTACCATCATGTCTAGGTCATCCTTCTACCTCTATTCTATGTGAAATGTTCCTCAAACTTCCTACTAACCTTAAGTTTGTCAGGTTGGGAAACATCACCATTCTCATATCCTCAACGTTCTGAAGCTCCAAGTAGCTCACTATTTAATATTGTTCATTGTGATATTTGGAGTCCTTATCCTATTAAAAGTATTGCTAGTCATCGTTACTTTGTTGTCTTTGTCAGTGTCTCTTGTCTTGAATATTACTAATAAAGAATTGCTATGAGATCTTGAGAATTGTCAAACATTTCTTCAATGAGGTTCAAATTTCTAATAATCTACTATTAAATTTTTTCGATCTAATAATGCCTTAGAATTTATGCAGTATGAGCTCCAATCATTCTTATCCTCAAATGGGACTTTTCATCAAACCACTTGTGCTTACACTTCTTAGCAAAATGGTGTTATTGAGAGGAAACTTTGTCACATCCTTGATGTTGCTAGAGACCTCATTCTTATGAAGGTTTCCACGCATTTCTGAGGAATGCAGTTTTGACTATAGTTTATCTCATCAATCGTGTTTCCTCTGTTCTTAAGGGGAGGTTCCATTTAGTTTGCTACATCCCGATGTCGATGTTTTCCGTCTTTCCCTTTAAATCTTTGGATGTGTTTGCTTTGTTTACTTTTTTAATATTGCAGACAAGCTCTCTCCTAGGGTTGTTAAGTGTATTTTTTTGGGTTACTCGTGTACCCAAAAGTGGTATTGTTGCAATGATGTTATATCTAAAAGATACGATATTAGTCGGGAAGTCACTTTCTTTGAAAAAGAGAGTTTTTTTTTACTCAATGAGAGATTTTATTATGCTTGAACCAGTCGCTTTGCAGGACTATCATCGGAGAATTAAGGCACCTATGTTTACTCCTTTACCTATTGTTCCTATTATTGACTAGGCATCTCAGCAAGTCCTTCTTGAGTCCCCTTCTAATCCCCAACCAGAGCTTGCACCAGATGCTCCTTTGCCCACAAGTGGGTCTGCCGACGGCCGGCCTTGTGAAAGCCTATAAGATCTTGCACTCTACATCTCATGTCTCACTGCACCTGTATTGATCAATTGAATCCTAAATTAGATAGTTTTTCTTTGGTTCTAATGAATACTCTTAATCTCAAACACTATCTTAAGGCCTTACATGATCCAAAATGGAATCTAACCCCACGACCTGCAAATATAACTTTAGTTGATTGTCGATGGGTATACACGGTTAAATATCATCCTAATGGCACTATAGACATATTCAAAGCTCACCTTGTTGCCAAAGACTTCACTCAAACATATGGAGTTGACTATTTTGAGACTTTTTCTCCTGTTTCTCATCTTAGTTCAGTTTGGATACTTATTTCAATTGTCGATAACAAAAATTGGTCTCTTTATCAACTTGATATCAAGAACGCACTTTTGTATGGTGATTTGGCATAAGATGTACTCATGTCACAACCTCCTATGTGGTTGAGGGGGAGTATGATTTGATAGACTCAAGAAAGACATTTATGTTCTTAAGTAAAGTCCTAGAGCATGGTTTGATAGACTCAATGGTGAGATAACAAAAATTGGTTTCTCCCATTTTAGTGTTGATATTCACTCTATTTTCGTAAGAACGAAAGAGCAAGGGTGTGTGATATTTACTATTTATGTGGATGACATGATTTTAACTGGTGATGACAATGCTGCAATTTAGGAAACTAAAAACTTGTTACAAAAGATTTTGGAAAACTCCGCTACTTTCTTGAAATTGAGATTGCGAGAAATTCACAAGGTTTTGTCCTTTCTCAAAGAAACATGTGATGGATATTCTAGAAGATGCATGTATGTTGGGAACTAAGTCCTCATCATTCCTAATAATGGGTCTACCAAATCAAGGTCTAATGATGATCCTCTTTTCTATGATACTAAAATATATAGAAGCATTGTTGGAAACATTTATACTTGACTATCACCAAACCTGATATTAGTTTTGTTATTAGTCGTTCTAGTCAGTTGATGGATAAAGCACACTATTGACATTGGAATGATGTTTGTCTTATTTTGAAGTATCTTCAAGGCTCTCTTGTGAGACGATTAATATTTCAAAAGCAATGGTTATTAGGACTTTTGAGCTTACTCAAACATTGATTATGCTAGTTTTATCAAGAGACATTCCACTACAAGTTTTGCCACTTTCTTGGGAGGCAATTTAGTTATGTAGCGTAGTAAGAAACAATGAATTGTTTTTTGATCAAGTGTTGAAGTTGAATACTAAGCCATGACTCATACTTCTTGTGAAGTGATATGGATCACTTTGTTACTTATTGATTTGTGTTTTCTTGCTACACTTCTTATTCTTATGTATTGTGACAATCGCTCTAGAACCTATATAGCATCCAATCATGTATTCCATGAGGACAAAACATATTGAAGTTGATTGCCACTTTGTATGTGATGTTGTTACTAAAGGGAAGATTGTTACGCCTTATATCTCTTCTGGGCTATAGTTGGGTGATATTTTCATGAAGGGTTACCAAAGAAACGTCACAACTTTCTATGTGACAAGCTAGGCATGATTCACATCTAAGCTCTAGCTTGAGGGGTGTGTTGAAGATTCTCTAAATCAAATAAGAAATTTTTGGAGATACTTAGGTCAATAAATATTTGAATCAGAGAGAGAAATTGTTGAAATAATTGAGGCCAACAATTTCTCCATATCAATAGCAAATCCTATGCACTAGCTGGTCATTGTTTCCTTTTGTAGCAGACTTTTATTTCTAGTATTTCCATGTAATCTTATATATATGAAGAGATATCGTTATCAATAATGTTATTAAATACAATATTTTCTTCTACAATCCCCAAAATATACTCTCTCCTGGGCTAATTTTAGTTACTATTTACCTATTTACCTTGGACTTTCATAGAACCATATAAGAACAAGAAGAATAACAACAATAAAATCATCAATAACTAATCATAATTATCATCATAAAAGTATGAAAGTTAACATAGCGTTAGCATAATCTAAATGACTCTATCTCATGTGCAATGGCATTACCATGAATATATTTTACTTGCATATGCTTCCATCCTTGCATGTTCAGTTATCCGTGGGATTCAAAATATAAGGACATAGAATATCCATGAGTACAAAAATATTCAATGCATAAGATAATACAAATGGATTTAATAAAAATAGGCAAGCTTTTAACCTAATAATAAATCATCTTATCTATTTTGTTCTATTCATTCTGTCCTTTCTCTTTTCGGCTCTATTTTATTCTTTTTGTTTTGTTTTGTTTTGTTCTATTCTTTTTATTCTGTTATGTTCTTTTTATTCTTTCACTATATCTTTTACTTTAATACTTTCTTAGGACATCTATATGTGATGCCTTATTGCGAGCTTGACTTCTTTTATTATGAGCAATTATGACACTTTCATGTTGGATCAAGGTGGATCAAAACTGGAACCAAAAGTGGACGTTTACATACCCAAATTAAAGGATGAGATTAATTTACAAATCACATGACTGATGGAGCAGAGCTATTAATAACCATACTGACTTTTGCTATTATGATGGTGAGGTTATTGATATCCACCTTAGATTCATTTCGTTTAACAGGAAATGCACATAATTAAACCTCCATTTTACACCTTTTATCTTTGTACATAATTAGCATCCTTATTAATTCTCTATTTAACAACATTAATATAGTGATCAAATTGTTAATTTATAATAGGGGTAATTAACCTAACTCGAAACATGTTTTGTTAGCTAAATCTAGGTCGGGTATGTCTGAAGTCGGACTAGGTTTGGGCTGAACCTAGGTTGGTCAATGAATGTTATTGGTGTGTTGGCCAACTTGAATGGCATAAGATGAAATTTTAATGCCTATACCTCGATATGAATGCAATCTTCGGTATGTCCTAATTAGCTATACATAGTTGGTGAGAGTCACCCCTGAGGTCTATCTTCGAGAATACCTTTGCCTTGGAGAATTGATTAAATAGGCCGTCGATCCTCGACAAAGGATACTTGTTCTTTATTGTCACTTGGTTTAGCATTCTAAAGTCGATGAAGAGCCTAAACGATCCATCCTTTTTTTTATGAACAATACAGGAGCGCCCCAAGGTGTCCCACTTGGGCGGATGAAACCTTTATCTAGTAGCGCCTGGCATCTAACAGCTCTATTATGTAGGATCCCAAAAGGCACCAAGAGGGGGGGTGAATTGGTGTTCAATCCGAAAATGTCGATTTCACAAAAATCATCGCGGAAGCTTAAAATCGATTCTTAAATCCTTTACAGTTCAAATCATAAATTCAATATTAGAGGGAGAGAGAGAGAATCAAATGCAACACACGGTGGTTGTTGACAAGGTTCGGCCACACCTTGGCCTATATCTCCGCTCCGACTTCTCGACTTCAAGATTGTCGGAGATTTCACTAAAACTCTTCCTTAATTTCAAATGGGGCAAGGAAGAACGCCCTTTACATCAACCACCTTTTCTCTGCTTCGAGAGGCAAGGCAACCTTTCCTCCTATGAAGCTAATCTTTCCTCTCGCTCAAGAGGTAAGATTTTGAACATCTTTTACACAGGGGTTCTCTCAGTATTTTTCTAAATAAAATATTTCTTTCTTTTACAAAGCTAAGCTCGCAAGAGAAGAAGATAGAAAAAAGAGAAAACTAAAAATGAAAACTTCAAGAAGAATGTCTTCTTTTGATAACTTGAAGTTTTTCTTCAAGACTTGGATGAGTGCACTTCCTTCTGGCTTTGGCACTCCTTTTATAAGCTTCTGCAAGTGAGAAAATCGTCCAAAAATAATTCCACAATTTTCTCCTTCAAATTTGACCGTTACTGTTCATTTGACTCGGAGGCCGGTCGACTGCACATATGGATCGGTCGACCGATACACTTTCTTTTATGAAAAATATGACCGTTGTCGAATTATGCACTGTCCGGTCAACCTGTGTTTGGACCGGTTGACTCGTACCTCAACTGGTACAGTCTCAACATTCTGCTGGTTGAAATTGGGCATTTTCTGCACTGACCAGTCGACCTGTGTTCTGGACCGGTCGACATGTTTTCTAGTCGGCAGCTCGACCTTCCTGCACTATTTTAAGCATAGCTTTTTGCACAGTTATCCAAATGAGATTATTATTTATTCTATGGAAAGCTAACAGAATTCTCTACAACTTTGATATTATGACTAATCCAATATCTAATAGAATCATAGTTAATTATTTAATTAAAGTGTAGTGCATAAAGTTATCCCTTTTTCTTTAAACTTTTCAGCATTTTAACTTTAATCTTTTGAGGTTTGTATCATCAAAATATAATTTTATATATCACTAAAACTTAGATCCAACAATCGCCCCCTTTTTTATGAAGACAAATCGAGAAATATGAAAAATGTATAAGTTGCGAAAATATTATAAAATAAGTTGTAAAATTAATTTTACTCCCCCTAACACTCAACTTTCCTTACAATAATAGATATTCACATACGTATAATTTGTAAGGAACTCTTCATATAAAGTGATATTCAGATCATATTTCTCTTATATTTCTCCCATTTCTGTTTCATCAAAAAGAATAATTTGTGTATGAAGCATATAGGAAATCATATGTAACTCCCCCTTAATCATGCCATCTTTGAAAAAAAAAATTATTTTCCCCTTTTTTCATATTAGAAATATGTAAAATATTGCATCATAAAGAGTTAGTATATAAGAAATAACTCCCCCTAAATTTATGATTATTTTATAATGGCAAAATGGAAACAATTTGATCAAAGGCCAAAACTATATATATATATATATATATATTAATAATCAAAATATGGCATAAAACTTTGATACAACAATGATATTCATGATATGTCAAAATAAAGTTTAGTATGCTCCCCCTATCACTATTACCAATTTTAGATGTTCTCTCTTTTCAAAGAAATAGTAATTTTAATATTTTGAGTGAAATCAAAGATAAATGATACTTTAACCATAACCTTTGTGCCTTCACATTTCCAATTCCTCCTTTGCTTTACATGTGAAGTACACCTGAAAAACAATCATTTAAACTTTGGTACCCAAACTTTTTTTGGTCTAATTTTGTTAGTCAAAGTTCCTTTTGGAACCCATATCATCCTATGTTTTGAAAATTTTCTTACTTTGCATTGATAAGCATAATGGCCATAAAATCCACATGCAAAACATGTAATATATGATTTTCTATCATAGGAATGATTAAATTTCCAATAAGAGTTTTCATGTCCAAATTATTTCGTAGAATTATCTTTCTTTACATAAGAACTAGTTTTATCATTATTTTGTGAATTTTTCAAAAGATCATTTTCCTTCTTTGCTTTTTCTAAAGAACATGCTAGTTTTACAATTTTCACTTGCATATGTAATTTCCAAAGTTTCAATATCATTTTTTAGATTTTTATTCTCCATAAAACATGTATTCTTTTCTTCTTTTAAATTTTCAATCTCATGTCGTAATTTCTCATTTTCCTCTTTAAGTGAGTAATATCTTTTTATAAGGGAGGAAAATTCTTTATTTACATCTAAAGAAATATTTTCTTCGAAAGAGCTCGATGAGTCATTATTTGAAGGATTAGAAATTATCTCATCATCGTGTGCCATTAAACATAAGTATGCTTCATCACTGGAAGAGCTTGACGAGTCACTTGTTTCATTTGACTCTTCATACTTTTTCTTTTTACCTTTTCGAGATGTCTCTTCTTTGTGATTTTTGTATGATTTTCGGGTAGGCTTCTCATGTGTTTCTTTCTTCTTCACCAACTTGGGATGTAATACCCGATTTAAAAAAATAAAATAATATATAAATTGAAAAATGAAACCAAGTTGTAAAGCCAATTACCCAAGCCCATCATGGAGCCCATTAGCATGTTTAGCCCACAACCTAGCCTATAAAAGCAATTACACCCTAAAGCCCTCTCTTATCCACTCACTACCTCTCCCTCATTCCTCTCTTCTCCCCCAAGACACTCCATCCAGCAAGAGCTAAGGGTGCTCCAGCAAGATTTCATCAAGGTTCATCTTCATTCTGCAATTTCTTTAATGTTCAACATCATCCCTTTACATCCCTTCCAATCGGAATGCTTCTTAGGTGAAGAAAGGCAAGGGGAGGGCAATTATCGGTGAACAGAAGGGCTTCAAGCAAGGATCACTATAGAAGGAGGTGGGTGAATCCAAAATCCCCCTGCATAACTTGATTAGAAATTGAATAGAATTAGGGCTCTTATTATGGAATGTGTTCTTGATTGATGAGAAGAAATGGAAAGGGAATGATTGATTGTGTTTCTTGTGTTTGATTTATGTTTTGTGATTCTTATGACTATAGATATGTTCTGTATCAGTTCTCCATGCTTAGATGATTGTTTGTATGCATTGATTTCATTTTTGGATTGAAAATCGCTGAAAATCAAATTCTGTCCGATTTTGTTTTCACTGCGATCGGTCTACCGATCCAGAATATCGGTCGACCGGTGATATGAAAATTGGTCGACTGATCGATAGAGACCGGTCGACCGATCATTCATTCCGAGTCCTTTTTCAGACTAAGTATTATCGGTCAACCGATCCAGAGATATCGGTCGACCGATTGCTCAGGACTTATTGTATTGCATTAAGACCAATCGGTCGACCGATCCAGAGATATCGGTCGATCGGTGCTCGGAAGTCGGTCGACCGACCAGTGAGGACCGGTCGATCGAACCCTGACCAGAATGCATATTGGTTGCTGATTTGATCTAGATTCTTTCTATGAGTGTGATGTGTTACTTCCTGCTGATTGAAATGTTATGTGACTGAATCCTTAATATTGTATTGATCTATCCAGTGATCCAATCCTCTTATAGTATACAAGAATGATAAATGGATAAAGTGATTAAGTATGAAAGATGGAAATGTAAATGGGAGTGGTGGCCATCTTATGCTAAGTGCTTATCGTGAAGGGCCGCTCCCTTAGCCATGGCTTGATCACCCATTGGCTGCACAAGGCTGTATCGGTCGCTCGACGTAAATCCCCCAAATGTTAAAGGCACCCAAAGGCACCTAATGCTAAGTGAAAGTAAGAGCACAAAGAGTATGGATAAGTAACATGAACATGATGAATGAAGTATGATTATTGATCCAGCATGATTATTGAAATCTTTCATGATTATAAGATTGACTCATGATCTCTATCTCTTTCATCCATTGATATCTCAATTGAATGATCTTATGCTTTCAAATATGATCTTGTTACAAGTGGTTACTAATTCTGACTATTGCTATTTATTGTTATGCATTGAGTACTTTATGGATCCCCACTAGGCTGTATAGCTTATCGGAGGATCTCCTCCCCTGTGTTTGATTTCCACAGGGCCAGGTTAGTGATGGTGTTGAGGTCGTGTGCCGCGACTAGCTCGAGCGATGATAAAGCACATGAACTGACAGAGGGCCTAGTTATCTTTATCTTTATTTTCCGCATTATGAGCTTTGATGTAATTCAGATATTATGACTATCATGGAGATTTTTGTAACACTTTGAGACTTCCGCTATTCTTGATATTCGATGTTTCCTTTTTATTACTGTTGCTGAGTTGTTATCATTTTAATGGAATTTTGGTCAATATATAGTCAATGTTATAGTGTTTTCGTAGCGCCTTCGGAGAGATCCTCGCCACATGGCGTTGGTCGATTTGGGGGCGCTACATGGGATACTTATCTAGTTTTCTTGTGTAGCGGGCGAGTCTCTTTTCATCCACTTCTTCTTCACTTGAGTCTTCTTCATTTGCATTTACCTTTAATGCTAATATTTTCTTCTTAGGGGCTTTTTCTTCTTGATCTTCTTGGATTGAGATATCATATGTTAAAAGTGAACCAATAAAATCATCAAAATCTAATTTGTTCAGATCTTTTTCGTCAATCACGTTCCTCTTCGTATGCCATTTGGAGGAGAGAGACCTGAGAATTTTTTTCACTTTTGGGGGGTTAGTTCTTGGCTCGCCCAATGAGGCTAAGCCATTCAAAATATCATTAAACCGAGCTACCATATCATTTATGGATTCATTATCATGCATTTTGAAAGAATCATATTGATGGTTTAAAATATTCAATCTAAATTCTTTAACTTTGTCAGTTCCTTGATGAGCATTTTCCAAATCTTGGTTGCAGTTTCACAACTTGAAATCCGATTAAACTCCGTTGAATCCAAAGCACAATAAAATATATTTTTGGCTTTCCAATAAGGTTTTGAAAAAAATCTTTTCTTTTTCTTTAGAATCAGTAGGTAACTTTTCATGAACATAATAACATTTTTCAACTATATCCCACATGTCGATATCAATAGAACAAATATATGCTTGAATTCTAATTTTCCAATATGCAAAATTTGATGCATTTAAATGGAGAGGACGACTAATTGATTTGTCCTTCGGCAAAATTAAAACCACTTGATGCCACAGCTCTAAAGATTATTAAATCTTAAAACAAAGTGATCAAATCTTGAAATGATTAAAACTTAAAATGATTTGATCTTAAAACAAGAGCAACCCGCTCTAATACCAATTGTAGGATCCCAAAGGGCACCAAAAAGGGGGGTGAATTGGTGTTCAATTCGAAAATGTCAATTTCATAAAAATCATCACGGAAGCTTAAAATCGATTCTTAAATCCTTTACAATTCAAATAAAAAATTCAATATTAGAGGGAGAGAGAGAGAAAATCAAACGCAAACACACGATGGTTGTTGACGAGGTTCGGCCACACCTTGGCCTACGTCCCTACTCTGACTTCTCGACATCGAGATCGTTGGAGATTTCATTAAAACTCTTCCTTAATTCCAAATGGGGCAAGGAAAAAATGCCCTTTACATCAACCACCTTTTTTCCGCTTCGAGAGGCAAGGCAACCTCTCCTCCTAGGAAGCTAATCTTTTCTCTCGCTCAAGAGGTAAGATTTGAACCACTTTTACATAGGAGCTCTCTCAGTATTTTTCTAAATAAAATATTTCTCTCTTTTACAAAGCTAAGCTCACAAGAGAAGAAGAGAGAAAGAAGAGAAAACTAAAAATGAAAACTTCAAGAAGAATGTCTTCTTTTGACAACTTGAAGTTTTTCTTCAAGGCTTGGATGAGTGCACTTCCTTTTGACTTTGGCACTCTTTTTATAGGCTTCTGCAAGTGAGAAAGTCATTCAAAAATCATTCCACAATTTTTTTCTTCAAATTTGACCGTTATTGTTCATTTGTCTCGGAGGCCGGTCGACCGCACATATGGACCGGTCGACCGATACACTTTCTTCTATAAAAAATGTGACCGTTGTCAAATTCTGCACTGTCCGGTCGACCAGTGTTTTGGACCGGTTGACTGGTACCTCGACTGGTACAGTCTCGACATTCTACTGTTGAAATTGGGCATTTTCTGCACTGACCGGTTGACCTGTGTTCTGGACCAGTTGACCTATTTTCCAACCGGCAGCTCGACCGTCTTGCACTATTTTAAGTATAGCTTTTTGCATAGTTATTCAAATGAGATGATTTTTAATTCTATGGAAAGCTAACAGAATTCTCTACAACTTTGATATTTATGACTAATCCAAAATCTAATAGAATCATAGTTAATTATTTAATCAAAGTGTAGTGCATAAAGTTATCCCTTTTTCTTTAAACGTTTTCAGCATTTTAACTTTAATCTTTCGAGGTTTGTATCATCAAAATATAATTTTATATATCACTAAAACTTAGATCCAACATATTATGCCCTCCTATGTAATAGCTCTATCAGCTATATCATTACCAAGTTGAATGAACTTGGTCAAGTATTCAAACACTGTCATATTGTCTTGTGTCAGCAAGAACTCTCTTCACTTCAATTTTTCTTATTCGTTGGAAAGAAGCATTCAAGGACCTTTTGAAAGCGGACTTTGTAAGGCGATTAGTGGCAAATAAGATATTTTGTTTTTTATACGGTCCATCAATTGGAAGGTCTTCTTTATGGCCCATATCCATCGTTCTATAGTGTCAAAATCATCCACCTCATTGAATTGAGGTAGCTTAAACTTCATAAACTCTTGAATTGAGCTCCTTGCTTGGTTGCCTTATAGGAGCCCATTGTTGGTGCTACCCAATTGAGTAATTGTGCCCATGTGTATGTTGGGGCACCTCTTGTTATTGGTTGTTGGGATTAGTCCCTTAGGTTGAACACAACTAGCTAGTTTGTTTCCTTGTGTAGGAATTATCTACAATAAAAGTCATTCTATTTAGTAAGGCAAATTGAGTTAAACCAAAATTTTACTTTACTTATTTGGATGATGTGATAGTTGTTCGTGATGGTTGCACATGAATCATTATCTATTTTAAAATATGAGGACTTAGGAACCTTAGGCTCCAATACCAACTTTAACACTCCCAAAATACACCTTCCTATCACATGACAGCTATTATTTACCTCTTTACCTTGGGCTTTCACATATCCACTTAAGAACAAGAAGAATAACAATAATAAAATGATCAATAACTAATCATAATTATCATCATAAAAGTACGGAGGCTAACATAATGATTTGTTCCCAAATGGTCCTCTAAAATCATTCTACAATATCATAGTAGCAATAAAGTAATATAATCTAATCTCATGCAACAGTATCACCACAAAATCTTTAGCTGCACAAAGAGGATTCCAAGAGTTCCACTAAGAATGCTTCAACAATATCTTACATACTTAATAAGAAAGCTTCAACAATATCCTACAGACTGAAAATCATTACAACAATGCAATTCAACTTAAAATATTAGCAACATAAGTAGCTTCGAAATCATCAATATTTTCAAAATCAACAATAGCTTCAAAATCATCTATGATTGCTCCATCAGAAGTGCCTAATAAATAAAAATGATATGTTCACAAAGAAATCAACATTTTAATAGATACAAGTGAATGGAGAATTTATTGTACCCCTACGGTATTACCGACAATCTAATTTATACATCATGCAGTTGACCTTCATTTTGAGCCTTCTTTAGAATAAACATATTTTACACTAATAATATTTTTGATAATCTTGGACTTATTTGAAGTTTGCTTTCTAATTAAAAAATAGACTAATCTAGCATAAATGTTATAATACTTATATGCTTCTTCATCTGTGTCGAATATCGTCCCAACATATCGTTTGGGCAGCTCATAAGATTTAACGTAATCAGCAGGCACTTCATCGTTTCTTTCTTGTTCAGTGTCTTCTTCGTTCAACCATTCATTAGTTATCTCTTCCTTATTATCAAATTCAACAATGTTCTCTGCCTCCATCTCTATAACATTAAAACAACATTTATGACACAAAAATTTGATATTAATTGTACCTATTGATTATCAACATCCAGAAATAAATAACTCATTAGCAAAAAAAGGATAAGTGTTATCAATTATAACTGCACTTCAACATAAAAACATCGGCATTTCAACACTTTGATCTTTCTATGCATGCATTCATATAGTTCAATTTTTTTTTCTTGAACTACATATGGCATTAGTTGTTACCTTTCTATCTTTGATCTTTTTTTCTACATAATGATCAACGTATGGCTTCTGACACTTACAATTTTCCTTCTATAATAATAATGCAAGACATGTTAAATTTGATCTTGAGGGCGGAAGACATGTAGTAAGCCAACTTGGGGCGAAGTTCGAAGGCAGGTCGGCATCACAAGCAATTCAGGTTGATGGCAACATAGCTCATGCACGATTGACAGCGAAGAGGGATGAGGTCAGCGGTGTCCTCTCTTCACGTCGGTGGCGTAGATCGTGCATGATCGATGGCGAAGAGGGACGAGGTCAACAATGTCCTTGCTTCACACCGGCGGTGGTGTGGATCGTGCGGCGTACACGACAACGCTGAGCCCATCGGCGTACACGACAATGCTGAGCCCATTCCCATCTAGGGAGGATCTTAGTGGCGAGCCCCTTCGCGTCTACAGGGAGGATCTCGACGGTGAGCACGTCGTCACTTCGCATCTATGGGAGGATCTCGGTGGTGAGCCCCTTCGTGTCTGTGGGGCGGATCTCCGTGGGTGACATAGATTGAGCTCCTCACGCGATGTATAGGGAAGATTGACGGTATAGAAGGTAGATGACGACATGCATGCAAAAACATCCGATTCATGACTAGGGCATGATGTATGATCATTTCTACGTATTATTTTGCACTTTAATAAGTTAAAATTGAATAAAGCATGCACCAATTTTTTTGAGTGTGAGAATTTTATTTTCTTTTTAATTATATGATATTCATTGAATTGGCTTGTCAGGAGAAGAAAATGGCCCGCGTCAGCAGACACGGGTCGTGTTAGCCAAAGCTGCGTCGACACAGAACGTGGAGCGTCATGCTGAACCCTAGACAACACAGACCGCGACAAAGGAAAACAGCCCGTCGTATGGAGATTATATGTCGGGCGTGCTGCAATTTTACTACCCAACACGGCCCATGTCATTTATTGCACGGTGCATGTTATTCATATCACTAGATTTGGCACAACGGAATGAGGGTCGGGTAATTTGAGCACTAATCAACACGGCCCGTGTCCCTAGAAAAATGGTCTATGTTTATCCCCAAATTTGTGGTAAACCGTGCCTATAAAAAGTCTTCCTTTGCCACCCTATAGAGTCATCTAATATTGAAGGAAAACATCCACTTTCAAATCAAAAGGAGTCTTGTGGCTACTTTGTTTAGAGTCATATTTGGAGTTTTAGAGTTTCAATCTCTTGTTCATCTTTTGTACTCTAATGTTTGCAATTTTTTTTATGTTTAACTCTCTAGTGATGGAGTAGTTTTCTCAGTTAGTTTTACTTTGTTGAAACTCCACTGTTATTTTGAAAGAAAAGATTGTTTCTCTTATATGAATATGGATGTTGTGATTTACTTGAGAACTTAATCGTTTTCAGCATATCATATCTCTCCCCTATGTACTCAGTGAGATTTAGAGGGGTGTGGATTTAGACTTACTCGATTGAGGAGTCTTTAAGATGAATTAAATTACATTGTGTTTTAACCATAAATATTTGGATAATGATTTGGGTAAACTTTCTTA
The DNA here is from genome assembly GCA_030549335.1 of Pontederia crassipes. Classification (NCBI taxonomy): domain Eukaryota; kingdom Viridiplantae; phylum Streptophyta; class Magnoliopsida; order Commelinales; family Pontederiaceae; genus Pontederia; species Pontederia crassipes. Next base: position 7,170,029 of record JAUKPH010000020.1, on the reverse strand, counting down.
AAATTTTCAATTGATAAAACAAATAGGACTTCTAGTTAGAGTCCTGAATTATATTTTAATTATTTCTATCAAATATGATTTTCTTACTTAATTCAAGTAATAGTGGAGGAATGCTTAGTAAAGCCAACATTTCTTCTATTTGATATTTTTCCCTTTCACTTGTTGGATCTACTTCTTTTTTCTCCCTATGGTTAATTTTTACAATTCATTTCTCTTAAAATTTCTCATCTTGCAAAAATAAGAGAAAAAAAGTCCATGTGGGATCGATATCTTTTCACTATTTTACTACCTGTGTGACTAGTACACTTGTCGTCTTTTCTACTCTATAGAAAAATCATCAAGTTTTTTGCGCCATTGTCGAGGACCTTTTCTATCTTTTTTTCCGACTTGATTGAATCTTTAATACTTTGATTTCTCGTCCTTTCATAAGCGTTTTCATTTTTCGCTCATAAAATGAACTATTTTCTAGAAGCCGACCCGTGTCGATACTTTTTAAACAGTCCGCGTGGTCCATACATAGCCCGCATTTTCTCCTCCTTTGTTGTTTTTGTGATGCGCTAAAGCTGATATGGGTCACATTTACAGTACACAGACCGTGTAGTTATCAGGTGCTTTCTTGGACACAGTCCGTGTTCCTTTATACAGGGCTCACATTCACCTTCTGTTTGCGATTTTTTGGGGGCAACAAGTGTCGACATTTCCAAAACATCCAGATCCATGTTTGATTTTCTCAATATTTTTCAGTCTATTGTTGATTTAATTGCACCCTGGAATCCTCGAACAATACGACAAAAAGATATAACATTAGAAGCTCGAAGAAACCACTTCTATTATGAGATAGAAAAATTTGCTAAACAACAAAGAAAATCAATAAGGATCAAAGAAATTGCGGAAAATCAACAACAACAAGGAAATCAAAATCCAAATCCGAACACTCGGACAATGAGGGATTACACCAATGGTCAAATGAATTATGACCCATAAGGCAACTCTTCCAGACATTAACACCAAATTTCAAATACAAGATGTCACCCTTCAAATGGTGCAAAATGACCAATTTAGTGGCAATCAAGATGAAGATTCTTTTGGGCATGTTAGAAAATTTCTTCAATTTCTCTTTAATAGAAAAATTCATAATGTTTATGATGATGCAGTTAGGTTGAGGCTCTTCCCTTTCTCCATGAGAGGAAAAGCAACCGCTTGGCTCCATACTCTATCTGAAGGAACCTCGCAGATTAGAGAGAGATGCAGAAAAAAATCCTCAACAAATATTGTCCACCTCAGAAAGTAGCTCGACTAATCTCCGACGTAAAAGCATTCTATCAGCAAGAATCAGAAACCATGCATGAAGCATGGGAAAGGCTTAAGGATCTTGTATCTCATTTTCCTTATAATGTATCCCTCCATGAACAAATTCAATTCTTTTATAATGGTGCTTCTCATAGTACGTGATAAGATTGACACTTCTGTAGGAAGTTCCATGAATGATAAGTCTTCCGAGGAGATTTATAATATTATTGAAAATCTTGCTATGTTGGCAAAATAACAAAAACTAGGAGCCACCACGAAACACAAGTGTTTACCAAGTTAACACAAAATAACACAACTGGAAGCCATGAACCAAAAAATGGAGACATTGATGAGTCGCATCAATGAAAAAGCCCATGTTAAAGCTATACAACAAACTTGTGATTTTTGTCGTGAAGGACACTCTATTTATGAACGTCCAATGGTTTCAAACTCTAACCCTTCTTCTTCCACTTCTTTTGAAAAATCCTAATTATGTATTGAACAATAATTTTAGGAACAACAAAGGAGGCAATTAAGGAACCTATGGTTTTCGATTGAGAAATCAACCCAACTACTTTTAGGTACACCATCGAGGTGCTCCACCATCAGGCTTTCAACCTCGTAATGATGACAAATCACAGGCCGAACCAAAATACAACCTAGAAGATGTGCTGGCCAAAGTCATCAAAATAGTGGATACAAAATTTGCTAATCAAGAAGCCTCAATTCGAAACATAGAAAATCAGGTGGGGCAATTGGCTAACATGATTGTAGGTAGACAACCAGGTTCTCTCCCTAACAATACAAAGAAGAACCCAAGAGAATAAGCAAAGGCAATCAAGCTCAGAAGTGGCAAAGAATTATCAGAACCAATGCAAACTTCGATCACAAATGTACCATCATCAGATCAACGCTCTACTTCACTAGCCAAAAAGGAAGTTACAGAACACTAGATTCCTGCAAAATTTGAAAATGTCATATCCTCACAAATATTGGCAGGAACAATTAGATAAACAATTCTCTCACTTTTTAGAAATTTTTAAACAAATCCATATTAACATCCTATTTCATGAAGCTCTTAAACAGATGCCTATATATGCCAAGTTCATGAAGGATGTGCTCTCAAACAAGTGACAAATCGAGGAGATGAGCCTGATCAAATTGACCATTCAATGTTGTTCAGTCTTAAAAAGGGACTTGTCGACGAAAGAAAAGGATCTAGGGAGTTTTACTATCCCTTGCACTTTTGGGAATTTTTACTGTCCTAAGGCACATGTGATTTAGGTGCTAGTATTAATCTTGCCTTATTCAACTTTCTTAAAATTAGGTTATGGCGAACTCAAGGATACCTCGGTGATGCTCTTATTTGCATATCAATCCATTACGAAGCCTAAGGGCCTCTTAGAAGATGTTATTGTAAAAGTTGATAAATTTTTATTCCTAGTAGGTTTCATCATCATGGACATGGATTTTTAAGCCGAAGCACCCATCATCCTAGGCAGACCCTTCCTCGCTACTGACAACACGTTAATAGATGTCAAGAAAGGACATCTCATTCTAAAAGTGGAAAATGAAGAATTGTGTTGTAATATTTTTGACTTCCTTAAGCAACCTCTAGACTTATCGTCTTGTTTTTCTACTTATACTTTTGAGGATGACGTCTCTGATGAATTTGAACAGGTAGTATTAGAGGTGATAATGGACCCCTACACAATTGTTGAAGAGTCAATGGACAACACAGAAGAAGAAATTGACCCAAATCAAATGGAGCCAATACCTCTTAAGGAACCCATCTTGGAGAATATCAACACATCTCCACTACCACCAAACCTAGAACTCAAGAATCTACCCCCTCATCTCAAATATGCTTTTCTTGAAAAAGATACATTTCCCGTTATCATTTCCTCTTATTTAACTAATGTAATGGAAAGAGAACTTTTACAGGTTCTCAGGAGACATATAAAGGCCATTGCCTGGTCAATCAACGATATCAAAGGGATATCACCCTCAACATTCAGTGTAGGTTAAACACAACTCTGAGAGAGTAGTTAAGAAAGAAGTTATCAAACTTCTGAATGCAGGTATCATTTATCCTATCTCTTAGTCCTTGGCTTAGCCCTGCAGGTGGTATCTAAAAAAGGGGAATCACTATTGTTACTAACTAGGAAAATTAGTTGGTGCCTAGCAGGACAGTTACAGATTGATGTGTGTATCAACTACCGCAAACTCAATGAAGCAACATGCAAGGATCACTTCCCTCTCTCCTTTATGGATCAAATGTGGGAACGAGTAGTAGGATATAATTTTTATTATTTCTTGTATAATTTTTATACAAGGGTCACTAATTTTTTAATTTTGACCCTACAGAACAGGGAAGGAAAGACTACTCAAGCTGAATGAACTTGAAGAATTTCAAAATAATGCCTATGAAAATAGCAAAATATATAAGGAGCGCACAAAATATTGGCATGACCAATGCACACAAACTAAGGATTTTCAACCTAGTCAACAAGTTCTCTTATATGACAGTAGACGTAAGCTATTTCAAAGTAAACTCAAGTCTAGATGGACGGGTCCGTTTATCGTAGTCTCTTCATCACCTTTTGGAGCTGTTGAAATTTGCACTATGAATAAAAAGCATCAATTCAAAGTCAATGGACATCGTCTTAAACGCTATCTAGGTGGTGTTCATCATGAGGAAGTCGAATTTGTTATCCTTATTGATCCTGATAATACATGACTACGTCAAGTTGATGATATACATCAGAACTACACTACCTAAACTCTAATTTCTATTTTTACTTCTTAATTTTTAGTTCCTGAAAAAAATTTCAACACGGCTTGGGAGCCATGTTTTCAACTGATCATGTGTGTTACATGCACAGGCTATATTTTTTAGGTAAACAAGGATCGTGTTAGGCAACACTGGTCGCTCACTCCAGCACGCGACTGCATAGGTAGATGTCGAGCACTTATAAACACGGCCCATGTTTGCAAAGCACACGTTGTATTTATGTTCTTTTTCAATGCCACACGGTAGTCAAGTAGTTAAACACAAATCATGCTATCAACGAAATGATCTATTTTGCTTCGAATTTTGTGCACCTACCACCTACCAGCATTTACGACATGGGCCGAGTTGCCTATAATATGCCTCACGTCAGATCGACCCCACATCAACCCCTCTAGTCATCTTCCACTCCACTAGCCATCTTCCATTTCAAATAAACAAATATATGGAAAATACAAAACCATTTACTTAAATGGCATTAGATGTAAATAGGCTAAATATTAAGGGCACTTTCTTATTTGTGTTTGGCCGACTTAAGGTCGGTTTACCCATGCCTTATCTTTTACCCTCTACATGTTCTACCACATATTTTCATCTCCTCACTTGCCCCATCCGAAATCCAAGTGAAAGAAGAGACCATGTTCTACTAGTGAAGGTATTTGAAAGAAGAGAAGGGGAATTAGGGTTTTGGCACGTGGTGAGTTCATACTTCACTTTCTTTTGATTTCAATTACATACCTTTCTAATTATGATTTCTCTGAACCTCTTCCATATCATTCACTCTCAAATTTTAGCTAATCATGGGGCAAAACTCATGTTTTTCATGAGCAAAATTATCCCTAGTTTCCCGAATCTTTAGCTACATAACTCCATACCTTCGGTTGGTCCAAAAATTATTAAATTTCTTCTAATAGATCCTCTATGAGTCTACTTTCATTGAGCTTTGGAATCAAGTTAATATTATTTTTGTACAGAAAGTTATGCTCTTATCTTTAAGGTATTATCACTCTGTCAGCCGAAATTGTTACCCAAATTTTTAAATTATGTATTAAATCCAATATGTCGTGGAATTATTTGATAATTTAGGGTGTTATAAACATTGATATTAGGTTTCATTGACAATTTGGATCACTCTAAAATGATATGTGTAGCAAAAGCTATAAATGTTTTACCGACCCTTATTCAGTCTATCAGGATAGAACTTAGGGCAGATTATATTAGTATTGTTAAATTTATTGTGCTCAATATAAATAGATATAAATTCAAGTAATTTTATGAGTTGCACCCTAGGATGTCTAATATTTGGAAAAATTAAAAGTACCAAAATAGTAACTCTTTTGTTGTGTCCTTTTGCTATTTTGATGTACACAAACTCGTCCGATTGGCTGAACACTGAGATAATGTTCCTTTCAAGTTCGGGAGTTGCATGCATTTCATGTTTCTTGCATCATGATAATCGTCTATTTTCCAAATTTTAAAAAGAATGAAATATGTCTTTCCTCATTATTCTCAATTTTTTTATATTTCCTTGTTCTTAATCAAAGGTTTCAAGAGCATCCCTTTGCTTATGAAATTCTTTATCAAAGTGTTTTTTTTTTCATTTAGTATAGGGTTTTTGGAAAAGTAGTTGGAGCTGATTCGAATTATTTTGCTTTGATGATCTTTATCTGTTAGTCTTTTCTCGATTTTGACAAAAGTAGTCTCCTTATTGAAATTTCTAAATATTTGTTAAGCTAAAAAAGAAAGAAAAAAACTTTCAAAGAAGTTGAATAAAATAAGATGTATTATCTCTGACACCTTGATGTGTTCGGACCATTAGATCCGTAGGGGATTTTTGCCTGACAACCTAAAGCGAATTGGTCTTCGATCCATCGATCGAAAATCTGTTACATGACCTTGAGCAAGATGGAGAAACACACGAAAAAAAGCTCATCTTGTATTTATTATTTCAACATTATGACTTTTTTATCTATATAGTTGAGAACTAACTGTTTATTGATTTAAAAATGTCTTAGCATCATATATTCTTTGAAGCAGGGGTCAATTGAAAAGAGAAGAAATACTCTGACAATATATGAAAAATGAACAATGAGAAGAGAAAAGTATTAGTAATTTGATGAAGATCATATCTTATTTTGAATCTTACTTGAGGACAAGTAAATATTCAAACTTGGGGATTGTGATGCATGCCCATTCCTGCATATTATTTTGCACTTTAATAAGTTAAAGATGAATAAAGCATGCACCAATTTTCTAATATTTTTGTGAGAATTTTTTTTCTTTTTAATTATATGATATTCATTGAATTGGCTTGTCAGGAGAAGAAAACGACTCATGTCAGCAGACATGGGCCGCGTTAGCCAAAGTCGCATCGACTTTAACACATGGAACATGGAGCATCATGCTGAACCCTGGACAACACGGCCTGCGGCAAAGGAAAGTGGCCCATGTCTTATGGAGATTATACGTCGGTCATGCTGCAATTTTACTATCCAACACGGGCCCGTGTCATCTATTACATGGTCCGTGTTATTAATATCACTAGATTGGCGCAATGGAAGCTGAATACTCGGAGCACTAATCAACACGACCCATGTCCCTAGAAAAATGGGTTGTGTTTATCCTTAGATTTGTGGTAAATCGTGCCTATAAAAGGCCTCCTTTTTCACCCTACAGAGGCATCCAATATTGAAGGAAAACATCCACTTTCAAATCAAAAGGAGAGTCATGTGGCTACTTTGCTTAGAGTCATATTTGGAGTTTTAGAGTTTCAATCTCTTGTACTCTAATCTTTGCATTTTTTATATTTAACTTTGAAGTGATGGAGTAGTCTTCTCAGTTGGTTTTACTTTGTTAAAACTCCGTTGTTATTTTGAAAGAAAAGATTGTTTCTCTTATTTGAATATGAATGTTGTGTTTTACTTGAGAATTTAATCATTTTCAGCATCTCATCTCTCCCCTATCTACTTAGTGAGATTTAGAGGGTGTGAACTTAAACTTACTCGGTTGAGGAGTTTTTGAGATGAATTAAATTACATTGTGCTTTATCTATAAATGTTTGGAGAATGATTTGGTTACACTTTCTTCAAATGTTCAATTGATAAAACAGATAGGACATCTAGTTAGAGTCCTAAATTATTTCAATTATTTCCATCAAACATGATTTTCTTACTTAATTCAAATAACAGTGGAGGAATGCTTAATAAAACTAACATTTCTCCTATTTGACATTTTTCCCTTTCACTCATTGGATCTGCTTCTTATTTCCCCTCTAGTTAATTTTTACAATTCATTTCTCTTAACATTTCTCATCTAGCAAGAATAAAGAGAAAAAAGTCCTTGTGGGATCGATATCTTTTCACTATTTTACTACTTGTGTGATTGGTACACTTGCCATTTCTTCAACTCTGTAGAAAAATCACATCGGGGCACGAAAAGTTTTTACAATGAAGTAGAGGGTATCGAGATGGGCGGTGGACTTGGGCAACATGAATCCAAATCTTTGGCTTAATTTTTTAGGATAAGGACCATGTGGGACAAAACTAACTCATGGATAATCATATGATGATTTTTAAATAAGCATCCTCAAAATTTTTACAAATAATTATCTATTCTCGAGTTATCACTATTCAATGACATCTCATATATATGGGACATTTTTTGGCCCACATGTTCCTTATTCCTTAATTATTTTTTGGTTAAAAAGTAAATCGATTTGCTAAATTTAGGCTAACTTTTGTTATAATGTGACGGATGGGGCACTAGGGGCCCGTTTGGATGAAATAATATTATATGAGAATATAGATGTTGTAACTCGTCCTTAATCTCGTGTTGCTAATCCACCCAATAACAGTAGTTCCCCCTCATGCAAAGTACATGAATCTCTCTTTATTTTACTATTTGTGCAATCATTGTTGGTGGGTCCCGCAAAGCTAATCCAACCATGTTTGGCAAAAAAAAAAAATAGAAACACACCATTTATTTCGACATTGTTCGAATGCCAAACGGGGCCTAGGAGAGCATCCATGCATTGACGCCCATTATATCTTTTTGAATTATTTCCATAAGAAAAAAATGATTGTGCTACTCTTTTTAAGGGGTAGCATCATCATACCCTTATTAATCACCATTCATTTTATGATGGATGGTGGATAAAAAAATTGTTCAATTAATCAAGTCACCATTCATTATGAATCGAATGGTGATTAATGGGGGTATGATGGTGCTACCCCTTTAAAGTGGTAGTACAAACATTAAACCCTTTCCATAAACCAACCTTAAACTATTGTGATCTTTTACATCTAACCTCAAACTACGAACTTATTTTTTTAGATCCCTAAACTATCTCGACTTTTTCACTTCAACCCTTCCGTACACTTTTGTTACATTTTCTATTAATTTCATTTTTTCCATTTATGAAAAGTTAAAATTACTCTCCATCCTCTTTTTTCCTCATCTTGTCGTCGGCAAGCTCTTCGCCGAAAAGTCATCGGAAGGGAGGTCCCCCTCTCTTTCCCATGGCGCACGGGGTGCACGCCGATGCACGCGGGTCACCACCAACCCTTCTTTGTGCGCGCGTCGGCGCACACACAAAGAAAGGGGGGAGGGGGCCCTATTTCCTGCGCGCGAGCGCCTTAGCAAAGTATCCGTGACCTTATGCATGGCACCTCCATGCGAAACGGCCATAATCATTATCTGCTTTACAAGGGCATCCACTACCTTGACATTTTCTTATTGCACTATCTCGGCGCGGTGCATAAGTGTGTGCACAAGCCAGATTCAATCCACTCCCATGATCGGCATCATCGACGGAGGAGACGATGTCTTGGAGATCAATGCCATCATTCTGTCGGTGACTCCTCCTCTAGACAAAGAGAACGACGAAGAGCAGGTCATCGTCATTGTCAACGTAGAAAACATCCACATCCATTTTCGATCCCAAGCGAAACCATGTTCGGATGGGGAAAGGATGGTTTTGAGAGGCCATCGAGGCCGGAGGCAGCAGATGCGCATTAAACTCTGGCAACATGCTATTGAGCCACTTCGAGAGGTCAGAGGGTTTGTAGTGGAAGGTGACAGAAAATGGATGTTGGCAGCGACTGCAATAGTCCCGCCCATGACCATTTCCAACTACTCAAGCTTCTACGTGATGTCCGCCATGTCAAATGCCCGGACCTTGTATCCGAACGCCGCCAGTGTCTCATCGACGCCGTCGTCGTCGTCCTCCTCCTCTGGCATCCCAAACATCACCGCCGATTTCCTCTAATCCATCGTCGGGAAGCCAACACCGCCGCTAGGCACGCCTGGATGCTCTAACTTCATCCTTCCCAACGACTACAACAAGTAATCCTCGGTACTAGTTGCAAAAATTGCCCGTCCAAATATTCCAATCGTGATTGAATCGTGCTTTGTTCTTGCTGTTGTCGATGATAGATAAGGCGCGGGCGACCCCCCTCGCCCCCTTTTTTCTGCAGGCGCGCTGTCGCACGCGTAGAGAAAGGGGGGTCACCCCCTTTACGACCTTTAGTGCAGATGGATCCCCTTCTTTTATTTTATTTATTTGTTATACGATGAGAGATAATTTAGTCTTTTCATAAATAAGAAAAAATAAAATAATTGAAAATGTGGGGCCGTTTGGTTCAAGAATAAAGAGTAAAATATCTCGATATTCCCGATAATATGGCCAAACGAGACGTGGAATAAGATTAACGCGGTCAAACTTTGATTTCGGTGAAACCACCTAGGAGGACGTGAAACCACCATTTTTCTTCACAAACGAAGAATATTTTTATTCTTTTGAAACAATGGAATAGAGATATTCTCTTTCTTTTTTATTTTTTTCCACCGTTTTTTATTTTTCATTATTTAACTAAAAACTATTATATTATAATTTGTATTATTATAGTAATAATAAATGTAAACTATTTATAGTAAAGTATTTTAATTATAAAAATATTAATTTTTTTTCAACCAAATAAGATGCAGAAAAAGAATATAATAAGAATACGATATTCTTTAGAATAAATTTTTTTATTTCTGTTAAAAAATTCTTTAATCAAACGGCCCTGTAGGGAAACGAACGGAATGATTAAAGTAATAATTTAGATATTAAAAAAAATAAATTCACGTCATATTAATAAACGTGCAACATCCTAATAATTTAAGAGTGATTTGTGAAAATAATTTAATTTTTAAAATAACTTCTACAATGGACCGTCCGCTTGCGTCATCGTTGCCTTTATCCTACTCGTTATCCACCAAAAGCTGGATGCGCCAACGGCCGAGATTCGATTCCCGGTCTCCTGTCAAAAAATATCTCGAGCAATACGCACGTGGGGCCACATCCAACGGCTCTTAATCTACGCGACCGTACGATCGGTTATTTATAATATAATATACAGATATAGTTTTTAAAATAAAACTAGCGCGGAGAAGGATAAGATCGTGTCGCATAATAATAGATGCATTATTATTGTTCTCGTAATAATAATAATTATTATAACGAGACCAAGAAAGCACAAAAGCCCTCCTTCCGCCAACACGCCGCAGCCAGTGCGCAGAGATCACACGGATTGGTGACGTGGAGATTAAAAAAAATGTCCCGCCCAAACACCGCACCCGAAACAAGCCCCCTCCCCTTCCCCTTCCTCTTCCCCAAGTTGTCTCGCTTCCTCCACGATTCATTTGGTTTGGGTCATTTTTTGGTTTCCCCCCAAACTCCTCTCTTCTTATCACTTTGTCTCGCTGCTTTCCTCTCTCCATTCCCTTCTCCCTCTGCCCCCTTGCTACGACACGACCGCTGCGAAGCCCTAACCCTAAGGTCAGAGCGCCGCCGGCGCCCCCTCCCTCCGGCGAGATCTCGATCGATTTCCCGCGGTTTTGATAGCTATTTTTTCCTTTGTTGCAGTTTTCTTACGCCCCGATCATGGGGAAGGCCAAGGCTGATGCACCAAGGAAGGCGGACAGCAAGTAAGAGATCTCGTACTCTGATTGCTTATTCTGTGCTTTGATTCTTAGGCTTGATCGTGAATCGATCGAATATATTTTTTTGCCTTTTTTGTTGTTTCCTTCATCCTTTGAGTTGACGAGGCTTGGATTCGATCTATGAAGGCTTTCGGTGAAGAAGGGGGCGGAGAAGCCGGCGAAGAAGCCGAGGAAGGCAAAAGCTGGAAAGGACCCCAACAAGCCCAAGAGGCCCCCCAGCGCCTTCTTCGTCTTCATGTATAAACATAGATCCATTTTGATGTGTTGTGTTTTCAGATCTGTACGATATGTTTGAGATTGTTAGTCCCCTCCCCCCCTTTTTGTCCTGTTGATCTTTGTGTGATTCCTTTCATCAGGGAGGAGTTTAGGAAGCAGTACAAGGAGAAGCACCCCAACAACAAGCAAGTCTCTGTGGTATTAATCTCTTGTTATCTCTTCATTCATCGCGTTCTTCTCTTCGAATTTACTGCTGATTCTTGTGTTCATGAAACTAGGTCGGCAAAGCAGGTGGTGACAAGTGGAAGTCCCTCTCTGAGGCTGTGGGTTTCCCACCCTTCTCTTCTCTTTGCCCTTTTGTTTCTTTTTTTCTCTTTTGCTCGAACCTTCGTCTTTGGACGCTTTGGCTAATTATGAACATTTCCTTTATTTAACCCGTTACAGGAAAAGGCTCCCTACGTTGCGAAGGCGGCTAGGTTAAAGACAGAGTACACCAAAGTCATGGCTTCCTACAACAAGAAGCAGGTATCCTCGGCGATCTCTCACGGCGTTGTTTCTGGTCTAGTCTCTTCTTTACGCCGTAAGTTGCTTATTCTTTCCTTCGTCTGGATTGCAGGAGGCCGGTAAGAGCAGCGCGGCTGACGAAGACGACTCTGACAAGTCCAAGTCTGAAGTGAACGACGAGGACGACGAACAAGGAAGTGGAGAGGTGAGAGTTCGACGTTCCACTGATTCGAAACCACCGTTTAATTTTACGCGTGGAATGTGTAATCTCATGTTTTGTTTTATTGATAGGAGGACGATGATGACGAGTAAAAAGAGGGGGTGAGAGAGAGAGAGAGAGTTGCACTCATTTCTCAAACGAGAATATAAGATTCGCTCCAGAACTCTACATGCAAGGGAGGGCTTTTTTATCGTTTCTAATGCCTGAATTTTTTTTTTGGTTCTCGCTTTCCTAGTTAGATCTACTTGTCAAGTGCTGATCGGCATGGAAATATAATGCTCGCCCCCAGTAGGAGAATGGAATTTATAGCAGTGGATGCGTTGACACTGGATGTATGTGATTGGGAAACAATACTTTTAAATTGCCCGACGAAGTGTTCATGGCCCATTTCATCGTCCATGTACTCTACCTTTTCCATCCATCTCAAGCTAACTCTCTTCATGACATCTGCCTCCGCTGTTTGGTGCTTTGTCTTTATCTCACCCCATCATTCATTAATTTTGAATATAAATTTGGAAAAAAGAAAATTGCATCTGTAAGCTTCCATTTTAATTGAAATATTTGCATTTAATTAGTTTGTGCTGCCACATAGGAAAAGGGAAACAAAATCACTAAGATACATCACACGTATGTAATGTATATGTAAGTACAAAAGTGCAGTGAGTCCTTATAAATTATGTGTCATGTTATTCACAAGGAAAATATATGCATGTATTTGATCCACCAATCATTATTTGTGCTATTAACGAAGTCTGAGGCGTAAAAATTTACCATTACATTGAACAAGCACATTTTCTCATTTTTTCGCTTTTAAGTCAAGGGTCACATTTGATTCTCATGTGAACTTCTCTGTTGGCGTGTATATCCAAGTTGTGAGAGGTCAAGTAGTGGAAGCTGCTGTTCCGAGCTTTGTGTTGTCCTATGCTTGCATTGCTAACTCTATGATCGGTGGTCTTCCTTCCACCTATGGTATTTTTTTGCATTGTTACATTTCCAAAAGATTTCCTACTTTTCCTGACCATGCTATTCTTTTTCTCTGTCGCGCGCAATGATATTTACGTCGGATGTCCTGAACAACCAACGATCGTATTGACTCGTATTGTGCCTGCAAAATTTGTATCATTTTTTTTTTGCCTACTGCCGGTATTTGGGAGCGGTGTTGACTGTTCAATCCGTGCGATGTTATTGAACGCACTGTTCGTGAGTTGGAAGGCTGATTCATCATCGAGCTCAATTAATTCGGTATGGTCGTCCCGAGTGCTTGCCTGGTAGTGGCAATTGAGATTTTCAACAAGAATTTTTTACATTCGAAGGGACTCGAACTTGAGATCTGCTTAAGCGAGGAGTCGCTATCATTCCACCCTAATTCTTATTGTATCATGTATCTTTAAATGGCTCATACTTATCATTTTTGAGCATAGTGATCGAGCATTTTCGAACATTAATTCGAGTTCATGATGCCATCTAAAATTTATTGGTGGATCTCGAGTTGACTTTTTGACGCTTCATGATGCCAATTAACTGTCTCCCTATTAAGTGTCAAGCGAACTTCACCGACCAATTCTTGAGATCAACTCGTGGAAAAAGCTTGTTCCGCAATTTTATGGTTTGTCATAGCCATGTATGCAATGCATGATAGGATACGCTCGGCTTGTTTCAAGTTAGAGATGGGAAATTGTGGGGTTGGTCGTGCTTATGTTGTGTCGTTACGTTAATCTGACGTGTCGAGCGGTTCTTTTTTTTTCCCCTTCAATTTAATTTATTATAAATAAACGATATGTATGAAATATAATATTTGTATTTTATATGACTTAATGCCTATTTTGATTATTGTTATGTTATATAACAATTATATATTTTAAAATTTAATTACGTTAATTCATTGTTAAGTAAATAGATTTAGCGATATAATATTAAAATCTTTTTATTTGTAAAATGAATAATTGTACTATTCTTCATATATAATATTAATTTGTAAATTTATAATAAATATAGTAAATAATAAATAGTAATATACACGATTTACTATTTTTTATGAATTGCTGTATAAATTTTTTTTATCAAAAACGTCAAAACTGATTTTAAAAAACAATCGCAAGCAAGTATAATAATGTAATAAAGAGCAAGGAAGAATAATCAATTTAGGGATGCACAATATGTTGACGAGATTCTGTCCAAACTATTTCAACTTCTCGATCTCGAGATCGTTGATGATTCATTAGTTTTCTCTTTTATTATAAGAAGATGATAACTCTTTCTACACGACACCGCCTTCATCTTTGATCAACAGATAAGACACATCTCTTCTTATAAGGAGCCCTCAAATTCACAAAACAAAAACATAAGAATTCGCTCTTACAAAGCATGTTCTCACTTAGAAACTAGAAAAGGAAAGGGATGATTTGCAATATGAAGCTCTTAAAATGCTTTAGACTTGAAAGAAACTATAGAGTGATTTTTCTTACTTGGATGATGTTCCTTCAGGATTTTGCATCCTTTTTTAGGCTTCACTTCAAGATATCATCGTTGCAAATCTTTTAGAAATGTTAAACTTGTGCTGTCAAATATGAAGCGGGTGCCCGTTTCAATTTCGGGCGTCCGTCTTGTATAGGAACTAGTCATTGCGCATTTGTTTTATATGAAGTGATCGATCGGTTCTAGTTTCAGGAGCCCTCTACATAAAAAATAGCCATTGTTGTTTTGTTTTTTTCTGTCTAGTCATCCATTTTTCTCTTCCTTTCGGTTGTTCGTAGCACATTGTTCACTTTTGGTGCTCAGAACGAGCGTCCAAAAATATTTCAGTCGTCCATTTTAAAAGATGTCTTGTTTTATGTAATCTACGAACGTTTGGTCAACTCTTTCGGTCATCCGTCTTTTATTCTCTTTTAACACTAACTACCCAGAACGGTTGTCCAAAAGTGTTTCAGTGGTTCGTTTTAAAAATGTTCGAGTTATCTGTAGCTAGCGATCAATTTGGTAGCTATGTCGGTCATGCTCTTCTTTCATTTGCTGCCTAGAATGATCTGTTGGATCATGTACTATTCTCATGTTTTGATGATAACAAACACAATTGACTGACAAATGTTACTAATGATGTTGTCAAGTGATTTATATACAAGAATAAGTTAACAGGGAAACAATCGCCGAAGAAATGGTGAAGAAAATAAGATCGGTCGACCGGATGAACGATAAAAAATAACAAAACTGAAAAAACTATTGAAGTCACAAGATCAGTCGAAGGATCATCCGGACGAATGATCGAAAACAATAGAATCAGAAAAGCTATTGAAGTCACAAGATCGATCGACCGAATACAAGACCGAAGTAGCAGAAGCCTCGAAGACCTTGAAGCCATAAGATCGGTGAATGGTTCGGTTGACCGAAGGCAATACCGAACTGAACAAAACACATAGGCATTGAAGAAATCAATGACCGGTCAAACACCTGGTCGACCGGATGCATGTCCGAAATGAGCAGAAGGTTGAAACAAGTGGAAATAAGGAATCGGTCATTGGACCGGTCGACCGGATCGTGCGATCGAAATAAATAAAAAGATGAAGACGCCACAGAAAAGCTCAAACCGATCAATCGCCTCTCTCAATTGATCGATTGATTTGTGCGAACTGACGAAATAAAAATCATATTTCGAATCAAATCTGTGGATTACTTTCCAGATATAGAAGATCTCGTCAAGCATATTATAAAAGAAGGATAGAATGTTTGAAAGAGTAAGAGGAATTAAGTACAAGCAATGAGAATCCACGAAGAATTTTTTCATCGTTTTTCCTCTGAAAAGCCCCAGAATCGTTCCTTCTCAACTCTCTTCATTCTGTAATGTCCTTGGTGATCATCTGTAAAAAAAGAGAGAGATTGAGATATCTGTAAAAACATACTCTTGAAAGTTACTATGTGAAAAAGATGATTGCCTTTCCTCTTGAGCGGAGAAGAAGGTAGTGTACGTGAAAAGGGTTTCCTTTTCCCTTTTTGAAAGGAGGACGATAGTGAATCTCTGACAGTTTCGAGGTTGAGGAGTTAGAGTGGAGACGTAGGCTAAGGAGTTGGGCCGAACCTCGTCAACAAATTCTGTGTTTGCTCTCTAACTTTTTCTGTTATCTTTTTCATTGTATTACATTTATCATTTTCACGAAAAATGTTTAAAAAGAAAAGGGATTGAAATTTCAAGACAAAAAGATTATACACTAATTCACCTCTCTTAGTGCCCTACGATCCTACAATTGATATCAAAGGCTTGTTTTCTTCTTATAATTAAGATTTAATTATCTTTAAGAGTTATGGCATCAAACAATTTTATTCTTAGTGAAGGTCAATCGACCAACCGTCCTCAACTCTTTAAAGCATCTAACTTTGCATATTGGAAAATAAGAATGCAGACATATGTATGTTCCATTGATATTGATATCTGGGATATAATTGAAAATGACTTTAATTTGCATGAAAAATTACCAATAGAATACATTGATGGAGAGAGACTTCTAGTTAAATTAGATTGGGAGGCAAAAAATATTCTTTATTGTACCTTAAATACTTCTGAATTTAATCGCATATCTACCAGTCAAAATGCAAATGAAATTTGGAGAAAACTTATTATTACTTATGAAGGAACTAAGAAAGTTAAGGAGTCTAGGTTAAATCTTTTAAATCATCAATATGATTCTTTTAAAATGCTTGAAAATGAAATCATAAGTAGTATGGTTATATGATGTAATGATATTGTGAATAACTTAGCCTCTTTGGGAGAGCCAATGACTAATGTTCAAAAAGTGAAAAAGTTCCTCAGGTCACTCTCCTCAATGTGGCACACCAAAAGAAATGTAATTGAAGAAAATGATCTCAACAAGTTGGATTTTGATGATCTCATAGGTTCATTATTAACCTATAAGATAGGAATGAAAGAGGATGAGGATGAAAATGTCACAAAGAAAAAGACTCTAGTCTTAAAGGAAAAAATTGACGAAGAAAAAACAAGTGAAGATGAAGAGAATGTTGATGAAAGAAAACTGGCACTCTATGCAAAGAAGCTGGACAAATATTTGAAGTTTGCCAAACAAAGAAATAAAGGTGAACCTTTTCGAAGAAAGTCAACAAGCAAGAATCAAATCACCTGCTTTAAATGCAAAAAGGTAAGACATTACAAGAATGAATGTCCAATGCTTGTGAGAAAGGACAAAGATGCTGAAATCTCAAAGAAAAAGAAGGCACTTCGAGTAACTTGGGATGGAAGTGAGCAGGAAGAAGATAGCTCTTCCTCAAGTGATGAAGATGAGGCTTATCTTTGTCGGAAAGATCTTGGCTACAACTCTTATGAGAAAATGTATGATTCAAGAACTCTATTTGTAAGGGCTGCAAATGCACATAGTTCAAAACTGACTTGTTTTCATTGTGGCACACTTGATCACTATTCTTTTGAATGTAGTATTAGAAAAAGAAAAAAAAATATTGGTATTTGGATAGTGGCCACTAAAGGCACATGACAAGGGATGCATCAAATTTATCTCCATGGAAAAGAAAAATGGAGGTACTGCCATCTTTGGAGACAATGCAAAAAGAAAAGGTTATTAGTATAAGTAACATTGGTAAATATGATAAAATCTTTTTTGAAAATGTATGGATAGTAGATAATCTGAAGCATAATCTAATTAGTATTAGTCAACTCTGTGATAAGAACTTTATAGTAAAGTTTGAAAAAGAAAAGTGTTTAATCCTAGATGAAAATGAAAACTTACTACACATTGGCTTTAGACATAATAACATATATAAAATTGATTTTGAGGACTTAGAAAATGAAAAGTGTTTAAGTGCATTGCATAATGATTCAACCTTATGGCATAGACGACTTGGTCATGTAAACTTTAAACTATTAAAGAAGCTTTCTAAAAATGAACTAGTAAGAGGATTACCTAAAATTAAGATTGAGAAAAATATTGTGTGTGACTCTTGCTTAAAGCGAAAACAAACAAAAAGTTCCTTTAAATCAAAAGATCTTATTAGTACTAGTAGAATCTTAGAGCTATTGCATTTAGATTTATTTGGTCCAATTGATGTTACAAGTCTAGGTATAAAAAGATATGTTTTTGTACTTGTAGATGATTACTCGCGTTTTACATGGACTTTATTTCTTACTCATAAAGATGAAGTTTTCATACTTTTTTGAAATTTGCAAAAAGAGTACAAAATGAATTTGATAAAAAAATCTCGAAAATTAGAAGTGAGGTGGAGAATTAAAAAATAATAAGTTTGAGTTATTTTGTGAGGAAAATGGGATCTCACATAATTTTTTTACACCTAGAACACCGCAGCAAAATGAAGTTGTTGAAAGAAAGAATAAGACTATACAAGAAATGGTTAGAACCATTCTAAATGAAAGTACCCTTCCTAAATATTTTTGGCCAGAAGCTATGAACACCTCATGTTATGTATTGAATAGAATCTTAATAAGACTTAACAAAGAAAACTTGTTTTCAGCTTATCTATGGAAAAATATCAAATATTTCTTATTTCAAGGTTTTTGGTTACAAATGTTTTGTGCTGAATAATAAGGACAAGTTAGGAAAATTTGATGTTAAGTGTGATGATGCTATTTTTCTTGGATATTCTAATACAAGCAAGGCATATAGAGTATATAATAAAAGAACTCTCTTGGTTGAGGAATCCATGCATGTTAAATTTAATGAGACTAACAATTCTGCTTTGAGCAAAAATGTTGATGAAGATGATATAGGGGAGTTTCTCAATTGAAAGAAAGCTCATCTCATGAAAAAAGTGGTGGAAAAGAAGAGGAAGATCAAAATGAAAAACATGCAGAAAATCCTATAAGAATAGATGATCATTAAGTTGACACACCATAATTAATACCCGAGAATTGGAAGAATGCTTCCTCACATCCAATTGAACAAATCATTGAGAGTATAGGTGATGGAATCAAAACTCGAAGCTCTTTTAAGGATTTTTGTGCTTTTTGTGCTTTTCTCTCTCAAGTTGAGCCTTCCTGTATAGATGATGCATTAAGTGATCCAAACTAGATAAATGCTATGCATGAGGAGTTAAATAACTTTGAGAGAAACCAAGTTTGAAATCTTGTAGAAAGATCCTTTGATCATCAATTGTTGGAACCAAATGGGTATTTAGAAATAAGATAGATGAAAATGGTGTCATTGTGAGAAACAAGGCTAGATTAGTGGCCAAAGAACTCACAAGTTGAAGGAATTGATTTTGATGAAACATTTGCTCCTATTGCACGACTTGAAGCTATTCACGTGCTTTTGGCATTTGTTTGTTTTAAAGGTTTTAAACTTTTTCAAATGGATGTAAAATCAGCATTTTTAAATGGCTTTATAAATGAAGAAGTTTATGTTGAACAACCTCAAGGCTTTGAAAATCCTGATTTTCCAAATCATATGTTTAAACTTTCAAAAGCTCTTTATGAACTAAAGCAAGCTCCAAGAGCTTGGTATGAATGACTAAGCAGTTTTTTGACTGAAAACAAATTTCAAAAAGGGACTGTTGACACCACATTATTTTTAAAGCATTTGAAAAATTACATTTTGATAGTGCATATTTATGTTGATGATATAGTTTATGGTGCCACTAACGAAATTCTATTGAAAGAGTTTGAATCTCTTATGCAAAAGGAGTTTGAAATGAGTCTTGTAGGCGAGCTTACATTCTTTTTAGGACTGCAAGTAAAGAAAACAAAGGATGTGATCTTTGTAAGCCAAGAAAAGTATACAAAGGAGTTGCTCAAGAGATTTGGAATGAATGATTGCAAACCAAGCTCAACTCCAATGAGTACGCCTACCAAACTCCACAAAGATGAAAATGGCAAGACAATTGGTCAAAAAAGGTATAAATCTATGATTGATAGTTTATTCTATTTAATAGCATCTAGACCAAATATTATGTTTAGTGTGTGCTTTTGTGCTAGATTCTAATGTGCACCCAAAGAATCCCACTTAGTGGGCTGTTAAAAGAATCATGCGATATCTTAAAAATACTTATAGTCTAGGCATTTGGTATGATAGGAACTCAACTTTTGATCTCCATCCCTACATCGATGCTGACTTTGCTAGGTGCAAAGTTGATAGGAAAAACACAAGAGGGATGTGCTGTTTCCTTGGGAGTTCTCTTATTTCATAGTCAGTAAGAAACAAAATTCCATTGCTCTCTTTACTGCTGAGGCAGAATATATTACCGTCGACAGCTATTGTGCACAAATCTTATGGGTCAAACAATAATTACTCGACTATGGGGTAGTCTGTACTAGTGTACACATGAAATGTGATAACACAAGCTCCATAGAGATGACAAAAAAATCCTATAAATCACTCTAGAACGAAGCATATTGACATAAGATATCATTTCATCAAAAATCACAAAAATATTGCAATTGAATATGTGTACACCGAAATAACTGACATCTTCACCAAACCCTTAAGCAAAGACATATTTTCATGCTTCGAAGAGAATTAGGAATGATGGGACGTTAATAGAGATATCAATTCTAAGTAAAGGTGATTTGCTTGTGCAAACCCATCTTTGATCTGAATTGAACATCAAAGGATGTTGCACAACATCTACATTATCCACTCAATTGAAAATTTCTGTCTTTCTTAAATTAAGCGCGTCTCATTGGTTGACCGGCTACTAAAATCGGTCGACCATCCGTGTTAAAATCGATTGACGACTCCATATTTTGGTCGACCGCTAGAATATTGTGGGATATCCCAAATGGCTCTATTCTATTCGGTCGACCGAATTCCTTTTCGGCCGACCAATTGTTCATAAAATTGGCCGTTTAAAACTTAGGGCATCTTCGACCGAAACATATTTTTGTTAAGTTGACCCTAGTACATCTCGCAATCGACCCTATCACCGGCCGCCGCTCTCATTCCGATCTTTGATCATTATCATTGGCGAGGGTTTTGGACGATGATTTCGCCCCTAACCTGACGCTTCATCGGTTGAATCTTTCAGCTAGTTGCCTCCTGGTACAAAATTGTGCCTGATCTCCATAATCTATGTGAAATCATGATTTGTTTTTCTTATCCGATGCTTACTTTCACAGATTGTGCTCTCTCAATTATTCCCTTGAAATGGCACCACCCCACACCAAAAATGCATACATTGGAGCATCATCCCCTCGCGGTCGTGCCATCAATCGTGCGCACAGTCGTGCTCGTGGTCATGTCGGCCGAAACCCCATTAGTCACCCATCTTCCCCTAACTCATCCTCCGGGTCTCCACCACCACCTACTGGCTATGACAAGAATCTTTTCTGCACTTCCACGTTTGGCCTTATCTATGATAATTTTTACAGCTCTCGTGAAGTCAAGTGCGCGATTACTATTGATTGGGACTCTCTTGATATACTTGTCATCCAAGAAATGTTTTCTGATATTGGTTGGTATCCCCTCGTGTCTTTATCTGAACGCATCTATCCTCGGTTGGTCCGTCTATTTTATGCAAACATGACTACCGAGAATGGTCACCTTCAAACTTATGTTCTTGGACATCGCATCACTGTCGACCCTATTGTTCTTCGCCTCATCTTTGGATTCCCACAAAGAGAAGCCACCACAGGATTTGTTTCTTATGCCATCCATTCATGGTCTCTTGGTTCCCCAACCATTTAGGCTGTGGTGGAGCCAGTGTTTGGCGATTGTGATCTCCAGTATAAGACCGATGATGCTCACAAACATCTTCCTCTTGAACTTAAGCTAGAACACCATATCTTGTCTCATACCATAACTCCTCACTCTGTACATTTCAATGAAGTTCAACATTTCGATATTTTCTTTCTCTATTGCCTCAACATTCATGATGGTTCCCGTCTCATCTTCCCCCACTGTTTTCTCTATCACCTAGAAACCATGCAAAAGAAAATACTTAATAGAGCTCCTGGAAACATCCCTTGTACTTCGGCTCCTGGATCACTAAGATTCTAGTTCACTCTGGTGTCATTATTCCTCTTGATGAGGAATTCATTCTTGCCTGGACTTCAGATACTATCACTTCTAACACCATGCGCAGAAAGCACATTGGGCAAGGAGGTGTCCGAGACCTTAAAGATGCCCCATCTGACGCCATGGATACTGATCACACTCAAGGGGAGGAACCCCAATCTCAGCATCCTCCTACATCCAGTGCACCCTCCTCTGGCGCACTTGACCTGACTGCTCTTACCCGTGAGGTGCGAGCCCTATAGTAGATCGTCCGACGTCAGGGTCGTGACATGCGCTATCTTACCCATGTGACACTGGACTACTATGTGGCTCAGAGGTTTGTCTCCACTAGTCCTGATGAGGATTAGTTTGTTTTTCTTGTATGCCCCTTTTTGATGTCAAAAGGGGAGTAGTATGTATTCAGGGGTAGTAGTAGTAATGGACAAATCGTGTTTTGTAATGAACTTATGTGTTTGAACTTATGGGTTTGTGTTTGGTAAAATTTATGCTTCTTAATATTGCTCATCAATGTGATATCTATAGTATCTTTCTATTATGAAAACTATATGCATGTATTTAGGGGGAGTGTGAACTACTCATGTAATATATCTATATTTACTCTCCATCCACCAATATGTTTGTCATCATGAAAAAGGGGGAGATTTTTTAATCATATACTATTCCCATGTTTTGATGATAACAAACACAATTGGTCGACAAATGCTACTAATGAGATTGTCAAATGATCTATATACAGGAATAAGTTAACAGGGAAAGAATCACCGAAGAAATTGTGAAGAAAGCAAGATCGGTCGAAGGACCGGTCGACCGGATGAATGACCGAAGACAACAGAACCGGAAAAGCTATTGAAGTCACAAGATCGTTCGAAGGATCAATCGACCGGATGAATGATAGAAACAACAGAACCGAAAAAGCTATTGAAGTCACAAGATCGGTCGAAGGATCGATCGACTGAATAAAAGACCGAAGTAAACAGAAGCCTCGAAGACATTGAAGCCATAAGACCGGCGAATGGTTCGGTTAATCAAAGGCAATACCGAACTGAACATAACACATAGGCATTGAAGAAATCAATGACAAGTCAAATGACTGGTCGATCGGATGCACGTCCAAAATGAACAGAAGGTTGAAACAAGTGGAAATAAGGAACTGGTCATAGAACCGATCGACCGGATCGTGAAACCAAAATAAATAGAAAGATGAAGATGCTGTAGAAAAGCTTAAATTGGTCGACCACCTCTCTCAACCGGTCGACCGATTCGTGCGAACTGACGAAATAAAAACCATATTTTGAATCAAATCTATAGATTACTTTCTAGATATAGAAGTTCTCATCAAGCACATTATAAAAGAAGGATAGAACGTTTGAAAGAGTAAGAGGAATAAAGTACAAGCAATCGAGAATCCACGAAGAATTTTTTCATCATTTTTCCTTTGAAAACACCCATAATCATTCCTTCTCAACTCTCTTCATTCTGTAATGTCCTTGGTGATCATCTGTAAAAAAAAGTGAGATTGAGAGATTTGTAAAAACATACTCTTGAAAGCTCCTGTGTGAAAAAGAGGATTGCCTTTTCTCTTGAGCGGAGAAGAAGGTGGTATACGTGAAAAAGGTTTCCTTCTCCCTTTTTGAAAGGAGACTATAGTGAATCTCTGAAGGTTTCGAGGTTGAGGAATTAGAGCGGAGATGTAGGCCAAAGAGTTGGGTCGAACCTCATCAACAAATTCTGCATTTGCTCTCTAACTTTTTCCATTATCTTTTTCAGTGCATTACATTTAGCATTTTCACAAAAAACATTTAGAAAGAAAGAAAAAAGGATTGAAGTTTCAAGATAAAAAGATTATACACCAATTCACCCCCTCTTGGTACGATCCTACATGATCGTCCGAAACTATTTTGTTTGTCCATTTTAAAAGTGTCCGAGTTCTCTTTAACTAGTGGTTTTTCTGGCAGCTATGTCAGTCATTCGTTTTGTATGTGTGTTTTCCTTTGTTGCTCAGAATGATCATCTAAATCTATTTTGGCATTCCGTTTTAACATGTTCGAATTCTCTATAACTAGAAATCATTCAACATCTATTTCGGTCGTCCAACATTGTTCTAGCAGACACCCTAAAGACTTTCAGTTGTCCGTTTTGTTTGCAGAAATAACATCATTTTTTTTCTTTCAAAATTTCTTTAACCTACTTGGGCCACCACTTCAACAAATCGTTAGCTTATCATCTTTCTTGTTTGCTAACATCAAAATACTTGGGATGTTGTATTTCGACCAACAATCTCCCCCTTTTTGATGATGGCAAACGAGAAGGAGATAAATAAGTATCGAAATGTAAATCTCTCCTTTTATCAATGCCCATCTCCTTATATGATGTCAGATAAATAGATATTGAAATGAAAATTACTCCACCTTAATCAATGGCCATCTTCTTATATGATGTTAATATTTCATGTTTCAAATGTAACGATAATTTCACAATATAAAACGTGATAATAACATCAAAATAACAAAATGCATATAAGCATATCATCAAAATGCATTGTCTAGTACATCATATCATACTTATCAAAAGGCATAAAAGAGTCATAATACTCGCCACAACCAATCTCCCCCTTTTGACGTCATCAAAATGGGAAGCCACAAAACAAAATCAAGTGACGTATAACTAAGCATCCGGAGCATCGTCGGTCGATGGGGGCACATCTCGCTCATATGGTGTGGTGTCAAAGCCCTGAGAGCAAACATATGCGAAGAGACAACCCTGAGTGCGACGATGCACTACAAGGAAACTACGAAAAAGAGATGGCAATTAGTGTCGCAAAATATGGAGACGCTACGTCGATGCCAATAGCATCTCTATAGCGATGACATTGCGTTGCCAATATGCGATGCTAACTACCTTACCATAGCTTCAATTTAGCATCGCATTGGCATTATAAGGTGTCGACGCTAAATGCGGCGCCATAGAGATGCTACTTCGTTGCTATTATCACATGGGTGATGCATGAAAAATATAACATATAATTAGCCATGCATTTAATCACATTTCGATTCATTTTCATATAGCATCATCATTATATGTCCTTATTTATTTTAATTTTATAAAAATAGAACTATATCCAAATTATATGTTTTATTGTAGGAGTTAAGAAGCCACAGAAGCAAACGACACCCAAATCAGAGTTAAAACAGAGCCAGAAAGTGGAAATTAGTGGAGGCTGCCACGACTGAATTGAATATAAGGTGCCGTTATATGACCGTAATGGCTGTAATAGTAGGGGCGTGGACAACCCATTATGACCCGTTAAAATACACAGTTTCGCCCAGAAATCTTGCCCTAGTTATGGGCCGTGAAATCTAAGTTACGAGGTGCTAAAACCACACTTCTACTTCGATTTGGACACTATTAAGGCTATGAAATCAGTGTTACAGGCCGTGAAAGGCATTGTTAGGGCCGTTACAGGGTTATTATGGGTCGTTACGAAGGTTATTTTTGAGATTTCTTCGACTTTTCTTGAGAAATTTAAGTCCAGATCGAACCCAAACTTTATCCTAAGCCTCATGAATGATTAGGAAACATATTTTCTCAGATTTAAAGGAGTTTTGGATGGTTTTAAAATCCTATCAAAGTCTATTCCAAATTTATTTATTTTAGCGTGAAAAGACTTCTAATCAAAGTGAAACTCTACCAGAACCCTTAGGACACCTAGAGGATATAATTAAAGGTCCTTGGAGACAGAAAAACATGTGCCTGGGTGTGCTTGAGACCTGGGAGCCGTGCCATATTGCAGAGGACGAATTTCGAAGCATGAAGATCAACCGAAGGAGAAAATTGCGCAGTAACTCTTCGACTGTACTGTGCAATGTCCAGAAGTACCGAAGACTTAGACTTCTTATTCTATCTTTTATTTGGATGCTCTTTTACATATTTCTTATAGTCTATTATTTCTGTAATAGAAATTTTTATATGCTTTTCAAGAAGGAAAATTGTGTGAACCTTGCTATTAGTTGAGTTAATTAAACTTTTCGGTTTCTTTTGATTATGCATGTTCACTACAAGAAGATTGCCATTTTTCGACGGATAGAAATCCGTCACAATTTACGACGGATTTTGCGACGGAATTATTTCCGATGGTTACAACCGTCGAAAATGAAAATAATAGATTATGTAATTTTTTATATTATTATTTTATTTTTCAACGCTTAGGAACGTCGATATTTCCGACGGATATCCATCCGTCGCAATTTCTGATGGATTTTTTGACGGTTACGACCGTCGGAAATGAAAATATAAATTATGTAATTTGTTATGTTATTATTTTATTTTTCGACGATTAGGAACATCGATATTTCCGACAGATATCTATCCGTCGTAATTTCCGATGAATTTTTCGATGGTTAGGACCGTCGGAAATGAAAATAATAAATTACGTAATTTGTTATATTATTATTTTATTTTTCGACGATTAGGAACGTCGATATTTTTGACGGATATCCATCTGTCGCAAAATCTGCCGTAATTTTCGACGGTCATAACCGTCGGTAAATTTATAACAATATAATATGAGGAGTGTTTTATTATATAATTTGCGACTATCCAAACCATCACAATTTTCGACGGTTCCGACTGTCGGTAATAATTAGCGACTATTCAAACCGTCGGTAAAATAAAAAATAAATATTATATATAACTAAATATAGTATTTTATTTTTACAATTAAATAATTTTTGACCGTCACAACCGTCGATAAATTTAAAAATAATTAATATTTATTTTTCCGACGGCCAGAGCCGTCGGTAATTAAAATTTCGTTATCCCATTTTTTTTACGTTTTCTTGTTTCCTCAACTTTCCACCTATATATATATATATATATATATATATATATATATAATACCCCTCCTCTCTCCATCCTCTCCTCTCTCTCTCTCCCTCCCTCTCCCTCTCCCTCTCTTGGCCGGCGAGCCTCTGACCCGACGTCAACGTCGACCACCGACGACCCTCTCCCGTCAGCGTCTCTCTCTCTGGCCCGGACCGCCAGGCGGCCGGATCTCGCCGTTGGCGGCCGGATCCGACCCCCAGCGGCCGGATCCCGCCGGGCATTCGGATCCGTCCGCGGGCGGCCGAATTCGACCACCTGGTGATGGATCCGGCCCCCAACGATTGGCGGCTGGATCCGGCCGCTCGACCGCAGGCCGCTGGCTGGATAATTTTTTTTATATTATAAAAATTCTTTGCAACGGTTTTGACCGTCGAAACTTCGGCGGTCGCCCGACGACGGCCGAAATTTTCAGCGATAGCAACCACGGATATTTGTGGCAGTCGATGAAACCATCAAAAACTTCGGTGATCATGACCGCCGAAGTTTTTGACAGTTTCGTCGACCGTCGCAAATATCGACAGTCACGACCGTCGAATTTTCGATGGTTTCGTCGACCACCGCAAATATCGGCGATCATGACCGTCGAAAATTCGTCAAAATTTCTGGCGTTTCTTTCCCAACCATCGGAAAGTGATTTGCGATGACCATTTTTCGGATGTCTGGATTCTGTCGAAAAAATCGGTTTGTTTCCGACGGTTTTTGGGGAAATTACAGACGGTCGAAATGATGCATGCAAAGTATAACATATTTTAGATTATTATTTTAGTTAATTTTTCTGTAATTTGTTCATGGCATGCATCATTTTTAGTCACTTTTAATCGTAATTTCGGATTTATTAATTTTAATTATTAATTCTCTGAATATTTTAATTGTGGATGGATTAATTAAATTTGAATAATTATTTTGTAAGAAAATTCAAAACACGGCCAAAATTCAAAGAATTTATTACGGCCGAGATTTGGCTTTACCCCCAAGTCATTTTGGCCGAGATTTGGCTTTACACCCAAGCCGTTTTGGGTGAGATTTGAAGGGGTAAAGATAAAAGGATTTTATCTTTTGGGCGTAATGGCATGAAGATCAAGTCGTTTTGGGCGAGATTCGAAAAGAGTAAAGATAAAAGAGTTCCTTACGGCCGAGATTTCCAGGGGGTAATGATAAGGACTCTTCTTTGTTACGGCTGAGATTTGAAAGGAGTAACAATTAAATAATTTTATCTTTTGGGCGTAACAAGATTAAATTCTTTATTACGGCCGAGGTCTATAGGGAGTAAAGATAAAAGAATGTTTTTTGTCCGAGATTAAAAAGGAGTAATAATTAAATGATTTTATCTTTTGGGCGTAACAAGATAAATTCCTTCCTTACGGCCGAGATTTGGAGGGAGTAAAAGGAATTTTATCTCTTTGAGAGTAAAGATTTAGTTCTTTTATTACGGCCGAGATTCTAAGGGAGTAAAGATAAAAAGAATTTATCTTTGGGCGTAATGATAAAAAGATTTATCTTTGGCCGAGTTTATCTTATAATTTTAAAGTCAAACGTACGATGTTACGACCGAGATCAAATTGAAGGCCGTCCGCACCCTATAAATACGTGAAGAATCCATCGTTTCAATTCGTGCTCTGAAGTTCAGGTTTCTTCCACGGCGAGTCGTGAGCTCTGCAGGCTACAACCAAGAGGAGAGAGATGCGACGACTGGAAGTTGATCGCGACCCTGATCAAGTCCGAGAGGCTGCCCGACTGTCTGCCCATGATCCGAAGCTTCGACTTTTGTCTATTTGGGTGTAATTCTTCCAATTATTATTATTTTATTATTATTATCTCTCTAGAATTTCTAGGATGAACTCCATATTTTTATTTATTTTATATTAGGAGATTATTATTGAAGGGAAACTATTTGGACCCTATATTATTTGTTTTAATCTTTTTTGATCAATTAGTTAATTGTGCTTAATGCTTTTAATTTAATTACTTAGATTTCTGAGTTGAGTAATTACCAGTTTGTGGACTATTTAATTTCAGAATTCATTAATTAAATTAATTGATTTTATGTGAAATTAATAATTGACATAAATTTGATAACTAGTGTGTGGAGAATCAAGTTTATGTGGTCTGTTAATCTAACCAGTTTGTGGAGTGATTAATAGTCTAGGATTTTCATATTAATGCATCTTAATTTTAATCTTATCTGACGAATACCAGTTTGTGGGACTTTAGGTTTGATTAAATTTAAGATAGTTTGATTTACCGGATTAAATAACAGAATTACCAGTTTGTGGACTCTGTGATGTTAATCTTGTAAATTAATAACTTGAGAAAATTTCTAATCCATCTTTAAAGATTAAATTTATCTTTCATGGTTCAAATATTTATCCTGATCTATTTTCATCCTAAGGCCTAACTTCAACACCATTATCTTATCTTTATTTTATTTTCTTTATTTTATTTTATAAAACTCATTTTCAAAATCCATATTTTTTCCTCTCTTATTAATTTATAAATCCAGATATTGAATTAATAATATTCCTCGTGGGTTCGACACTCTTACTCCTATTACTATATTACTTGAGCGACTAGTGCACTTGCTAGCAAATTTTATTGTTACAATTACAACGCATCAAGTTTTTGGCGCCGTTGCCGGAGAATATTTTATTAATTAATTTCTGATTTTTATGAATTATTAGGAGATGTAAATAAAGTGTAAATAATTCTTTATAAAATATGTATTAATTGTTTTAATTATTTTTGTGAATAAACTAACATTTTTTTCTTTTGCAGATAAAGGTCACGATATTTTTTTTTAAAATTTGTCTACTTTCGGTTTAAAATCCGACGCCGATTGGATTTTCCGAATCACTGTCGACTTATGATTTTACGACCGAGATTTAATGTGTCGGCTTTATTAATTTTACGGCCTCGCAATGAATGATTTCTGAGTTCTAAACTTTCAATTTTTACGGCCGTAATGTTTTTATCCGAACATTGTTTTACGCCATGGATTTGATTTCGTTTTGGCCAAAGTGGTTTGTTCTATTTGATTTGATTTTGTTGTTTTTCGGCCGTAAAGAATCGACTTAATTCAGTTTCGGCCGTAATGATTATTTGTCGCCTTCGTATTTCAATTGCTGTTACGACCGAGACCTTGATAGCTTTTTATTTTACGGCCGTAGAAATTGAAATATTCTGAATGTGCACGTTTGATCAATTGCGTTTTGACTTTAATGAACCCGTAAGAAATCTTTACGCCAGCAAGCTTTTAACTGACAAACTCTTATCCAATTTTACGGCCGGTATTTCACTTCATCCGGATCAAATTGAAATCTCTCTCTTGTGATATGATTGATTAAGCTTGCAGACGAGAATTTAAATTTTTTCGGCCGAGAATGATCTCATGTTTTCTTTTACGGCCGAAAATTGATCTCATGGTTTTGCGGCCGTAAAATCCCTTTTGTTATTGATTTGACCTCTTTCGGCTTTAATAATTTCGAAAAATCTTTTATACCGCAGAAGTCTTTGTTTATATTTTGCGGCTGGCAAATTTAATCTGAGCTTTACGGCTGAAACTTCACGATCGAATTGTTTTACGGCCGTAAAATTTCTGAACATTTGTTTTTACGCCATATTACGACCTTTTCGGCCAATTTATTTGTGATTTTTTCTTTCTCGGCCATCAACGATCACGTTCGACTTAATTCTCATTGTTTTACGGTCGATATGAATTATCCTCTTCCTCGGCCGTAATGATTCATTTTGTCGACGTTTCGTTCGATTTTTATTTCGCCCGAAACCCTGTTCTGTTTTACGATCAAAGGTTGTCAACTTCAGTTCTTTACGCCTAGGATTTTATATGTGAGGAGTTGATTGCCGAAATGATTCATTGCTGTGTTAATTTTTACGACGTTGTTTCGACCATAAGCCAACAAGTTTTACGCCTTCACGTTGAATCCCTTTCAACACTGTTTTATGATTTTTACGAACGAGTCTTGGATTACTAATTTAATTTCGGCCGTAAATCTATTTCTGTATTACGGCCGATCAATCTTATTTCCTCTCTGAAAATAATTTTTGATTATGTCTGATTATTAATTTTACGGCCGCAAATTAGTTTCGACTTATTTTGTGCCGTTTGTTACATCATCATAAATTCTTTCGGTCGATATTAATATTTGGTATTTGTATTGGTTTGAAGAACCTCCGTTTGCGGCCGTAATTAGGTTTCTGAAAAGTTCCTCTCGAAAATTAATTTTAATGACGAATTTTCAATTCTATCAGGACGAAAGACTTTATTTGTTAAAATCTCATTTTTTTCGTGACCTATTATCTGTATTTCTTCCTTCTTGTATATATTTTTATTTTATTTTATTCTTTTATCTTACTGAAAATTGGTTGTTGCAGGTACTAATTGAAAATTAAATCACAACCAATCCTGGAATCTTCTGATAAGCGCACTAGAAGTTCAAATCCACTGTTGGAATTTGATCCTGAAATTGAAAGAACCTATCGTCGATTACAAAGAAATATAAGAAAAATGGCGGAACAAGCACGCGACAATCAGAGACTGGAGCAACAGAATGAACTGGTTCCACCACATAATAATCGGCGAGAAGATGAAGCAGAACTTTCTATGAGAGAATATGTCTCGGCCAGATACAGTGACCGAGAATCATGCATCCTGCTGCCCGATATTAACGCAAATAATTTTGAGATAAATCCCGCAATCATGAGGATGATACAAGCATCCCAATTTGGAGGAGGATTTCATGAAGACCCTCACGATCACCTTGACAAATTTCTTGCCACTCTGAGCACCTTTAGAAATAATAATGTTTCTTCTGAAGTTATTCGTTTATTATTATTTCCTCAATCTTTACATGACAAAGCTTCCACTTGGTTTAAAACTTTGCCTGCAGGATCGATTCATTCTTGGTTGGAGCTGGTAGAAAAGTTTGTTGGAAAATATTGTCCACCATAAAAGGCAGGCAAATATCGAAGAGAATTGAGGGCATTTGTTCAAGACGATAACGAGACCTTATATGAGGCATGGGAACGATATAAAGAACTATTAGCCAGAGTTCCTGACAACAGAATTCCAAAATGGCAAGTGATGGAAGATTTCTACCATGGATTACGAGCTGCAGATCAAGATAAGCTCGATCAATCAGCAAGAGGGACAGTACTGGGATCTAAACGTCCTAGTGAGATACAAGATATAATTGAAGCTGTAGCCCTCAAGTCGAGCCAAGAAAGGAGACCATCTCGCCGAACTCATGATGTGCATGCTACAGAAAGTAAAAATTCTTCTGAAGTAGTGACTCAGCTGGAGTCACTTAATCAAAAATTTGAGCAGATGATGTCATTAATGGTGTGCAACAACTGTGAAGGAGGACATGCGAACAATTATTGTCCTCAAGGTAACATTTCTAATCCTGATCATATTGAAAATGCTAACTTTGTCTCCAATCCATTTTTCAGGAATAATGACTATGGTTGGAGGAACAATCAGAAGTTTTCTTACAAGTCAAATCAAGGGCAAGTTTTTGAGAAATTTCAGAATCAAGCTCATCCACAAAATTATACACTTTTGAGAAGGCAACAAGAAGCTCCTGTCCAACAATCGACTAATCCCATGGAAGAGATGATGACAAGAGTTATTGACACTATGCAAACCATGCAGAAGACAATGGAAACAAGGGCAAACAATCAAGATGCTACAATCAGGAATTTAGAAATGCAAATTGGGCAGATGGCCAATATGATGGCAGGACGTGCACCAGGGGCTCTTCCAAGTAATACAGAGAAAAATCCTAAAGAAGAAACCAAAGCTGTGACGCTTAGAAATGGGAAACAGTTGAGAAATGTGATATCAGATCCCCCGCCAAAAGCAATCAATCATAATGAAGAAGTTGAAGCATCAAAGGCACAAGATCAGGCCACTGATGATATTAATCTAAAGAAAAGAGAAACTGACAATTCAAGAAATACCGATAATATGGGAGATCTGCCCCATCCACAGAAATTTCGCAAAGAACAACTAGATAAGCAATTTTCTCACTTTCTTGATATTTTGAAGCAATTATCTATTAACATTCCTTTTAATGAAGCTTTACAGATGATGCCGAGCTATGCTAAATTCATGAAGGATATATTATCTTCAAGAAGAAGGTTTGAAAATAATGGGAGAGTAATGTTGACATCAGAGTGTAGTGCCATTTACGATCGAGATATACCTAGAAAAATGAAAGATCCTGGAACCTTCACCATACCTTGCACTATAGGAAAATTCTTTTGTGCACAAGCTTTATGTGATCTTGGTGCTAGTATTAGTTTAATGCCATATTCTATATTTGTGCAGCTAGGTTATGGAGAACTTGAGGAAACAAGCATGACTCTTCAATTCGCAGATTCTTCATGCAAGAGACCCCGAGGAATATTAAGAGATGTTTTGGTAAAAGTTGATAAATTTGTTTTTCCTGCAGATTTTATTGTTCTGGATATGAAGGCAGATGAAAAAACCCCCATCATCCTTGGGAGACCATTCCTAGCAACAAGTAACGCACTCATAGATGTTCAACAAGGGATGCTCAAACTTCGCGTCAACAATGAAGACATCACTTTCAATATAAAAAATTCTCTCAAACAACCTTTTGATTACTCATCCTGTTATGCCATTGATTCTTTCGAAAATGACACGATTGATGTTTTTGATGATATTGTTGCAGATTTTATCTCAGATCCATATGCTAAGGAAGCTTTGGAAATGGTAGAGAAATCTAGAGAAATCATGGAAGATGATAATGCGCCAATAACAACAGAGACACTCGAGGCGGAAAACGATAAATTGGATTATTCTCCAAAATTTGAACTTAAAGAACTTCCACCTCATTTAAGATATGCTTTTCTTGAAAATGACACTTACCTAGTTATCATATCTGCTGATTTGACAGGTGAAGAAACGAATTTGGTCCTTAACTGGGAGAAATGTCACTTCATGGTTAAGGAGGGTATAGTGCTTGGCCACAAAATATCAGCAATTGGAATTGAAGTGGATAAAGCCAAGATAGATGTTATTGCAAATCTGCCCCCTCCAACCAATGTGAAGGGCATTCGAAGCTTCCTTGGGCACGCAGGATTTTATCGCCGTTTTATCAAAGATTTTTCAAAAATGGCTAAACCCTTAACTAATCTTCTTGCTAAGGACACAAAATTTGATTTTAATTCAGATTGTCTTGCTACCTTTAATTTATTAAAGGAAATGCTAATTTCTGCACCTATTGTTGTTGCACCAGACTGGTCTCTACCATTCGAGCTGATGTGTGACGCGAGTGATGGTGCTATTGGAGCTGTGTTGGGGGCAAAGAAAGGATAAAACATTTCATGTCATACATTATGCAAGCCGAACATTGAATGCTGCCCAACTAAATTATGCAACAACAGAGAAGGAGTTTCTTGCTATTATTTTTGCTTTTGACAAGTTTAGATCATATCTAATTTGTTCAAAAATCATTGTATACACAGATCATGCAGCCATCAAGCACTTGATGAGCAAACAAGATGCCAAACCTAGACTAATCCAATGGATACTACTTTTGCAAGAGTTCGATGTGGAAGTAAAAGACAAAAAAGGGACTGAGAACTTATTAGCTGATCACCTATCTCGTTTGGAGCCATCTCCAAGAGAAGTCACAGACATACTTGAAGAATTCCCAGACGAGAAACTTTTTTCTATCTCTACAATTTTTCAAATTTCTGACACTACACCATGGTTCGCTGATTTTGCTAATTACCTTGCAGGACATTACATTCCAAAGGGCATGACCACTCATCAAAAAAGGAAATTCTTATCTGATGTCAAGAATTATCACTGGGAAGATCCTTATCTTTTTCGAATATGTGCATATCAAGTAGTTCAAAGATGTGTTCACGAAGATGAGATTGATAATATCCTAAGTCATTGCCACGATGGACAAGCTAGAGGTCACTTTGGACCCAATCGAACAACGGCTAAGGTACTTGAATGTGGACTATATTGGCCAACCATTTACAGAGATGCAAGAAACTACTGTAAGTATTATGACAAATGTCAAAGGACAGGTAATATTTCTCATCGAGATGAAATGCCTCTCACAAATATTTTACAGTGCGATATTTTTGATGTTTGGGGCATTGACTTTATGGGACCATTCCCTAAATCCTTTAACAACCAATACATCTTAGTGGCGGTTGATTATGTTTCCAAATGGGTAGAAGCTGTAGCCACACCAACAAATGAGGCCAAGGTAGTTGCCAACTTTCTAAGAAAAAATATTTTTACTCGATTTGGAACACCTAGGACTATCATAAGTGACAATGGAACACATTTCTGTAATAAAATAATGTCAACTCTTCTTAATAGATTTGGAGTCAAACATTTTTTGAGTACACCATATCATGCCCAATCTTGTGGACAACTGGAAATTTCAAATAGAGAGATAAAAAGGATTCTAGAGAAAACTGTAAATTCATCTTGGAAGGATTGGTCTTTGAAATTAGATGATGCACTCTGGGCATATATGACTGCTTTTAAGACACCTATAGGTACCTCTCCTTATAGATTAGTTTTTGGAAAATCATGTCACCTTCCTGTGGAATTAGAACATAAAGCTTATTGGGCAACGAAATTTTTAAATCTGGATCTAAAATCATCACAATCAGAAAGATTATTACAATTAAATGAGCTTGATGAATTTAGATATCATGCATATGAGAACAACAAACTATATAAAGAACATACTAAAAAATTACATGACCTGCATATTAAACATAAAGAATTTTTACCTGGTCAACGAGTGCTTCTTTACAATAGTAAACTCAAATTATTTCCTGGGAAACTCAAATCAAGGTGGACTGGCCCTTATATCATAATCAATTGTTCACCTTATGGAACATTTGAAATTGAATCATTGGATCATAAACAAAAATTTAAAGTTAATGGACATAGACTTAAACTCTATCATGATAACACATATTATCAAAATTTATCTATGATTAATCTGTTTACCATCTAAATGTCGAATTGACAAAGTCAAGCTGACGACTATAAATCAGAACTATTTTTATCCTTTTTTATTATTTCTTTAGATTAGTCTTTCATTAGTTTGTTGATTAATATCTTTAGCTGTGGTAATAGTTTTTATTTTGTTGAGTCATCTGCGGAAGAAGAGACCTCGGACATGACAAGGCAAAACAGACGAATCACCTTGAAAATCGGCCAAGCTCTTACGACATGACCCTTCACTACGCCATCACGTGGGAATATATCAATCACCGCCGTTACGCCCTTTCTTCGTTACGGCCGAACCAACTCCTTACGGCCGAAGTCTCACCATTACGCCCTGTGCGTTACGGCCAAGCTTCCACGCCGACTTCGTTTTACAGCCGAAGAGCCGACACCATCACCGCTGCTCCCTTACGCCCAAAGTGCCACGCCTCCTATTCTTTACGGCCGAGCTTCAATGCCGCCCCTCTCACCATTACGGCCAGTTTCTTACGGCTGAGATTGCACGGCTGAGATCTTCATCAACAAAATTTTGCGGCCAAGCTTTTACGGCCGAGACTCTCCATTATCGGCCGAGATCTCCTCTACCATCCACCATCGCTGCCCCGCAGATAGTAAATCCGGTTGTGTCTTTTCCCTTTTCTTTATTTTTGTTTCTTTAATTTTCCTTGAGTATGTATCACTTTCCCTTGCTGGCCTAACACTGAGGACAGTGTCTGGTTCAAGCTTGGGGGAGTTTGCATTTCATGCATTGCATGTTTCTTTCTTTTTATTTACTTATGTTTGCATCTATTTGTAAAAAAAAATCCAAAAAAAAAATTTGAAAAATTTGAAAATTTTCTAAAAAATACCATTGCATGCATTTATTTTTGCTACCATCTTACAAACTCTTGTCTTACTGTTTTAATTATCTTTTAGTAGAAGTTCAAGGACATGTCGTTAATTGATGAAATTTGAATACTTTTCTTTCTTATCACTTGCTACTTCAGTATCAAACTTATAGACTGTGTGCCTATGCTAAGTAGAATTATGAATGACTAGACGACAAAATCATATTCATGCCTTTTTTATTTATTTCTTTTAAAGTCTTGATTAGTAGTAGCCTTCTTATTGACTATATCAAGTACTTTTTGAGCTTATAAAAAAGAAGGGTTAGTTAAACCCCAACAAATAAAAAAAAATGAATAAATTTATGTGTAGGTACAAAAGTGTTATCCGGAACCAAGATGTGTTCGGGTAATTAGATCCGTAGGGGTTCATGCCTGGCGACCTAAGGGCAACTGCTCTAGGATTCGTCGATCGAAAACCTGCTACATGGACCATCTTGTGGAATATGGAGAAGCACAGGAGTACTGAACCATGGCTAAGTTCGAACTCTTCATTCAGAACTTTGGTTGTTCGGGCAAGTAAACTCGAGGGGTGCTTTATCACCTGTTGCCCTAAGGCCATCTGGTCTGGGAGTCATCAGTCCAAAGCCCGCTACATGGACTTCCTTGTGCAATCCTGCTTGAAGATTAGAACTTTTAAAATGATTGAAAATAAAAATGAAAAGAAAAAGAAAAAGTTTTAAGCTCAATTAGTACTTATGTGTTCAATATTAATGCTATTATTTGACAGACAATTTATTTTTTTTGCAAGGCTGAATTTGAGATTGTTTAAATTTGTATAGCATTCAGAACCTCTATGAAGCTAAGTGCATGGAAAATGGTAAGATACTAAGTAGTAGGTGTGCAGAAGAATTTTGTGAGAAAATTAGTCAGTTGACAATGTGGCGGCTATGATGGAACTTTCTTGAGCCTTGCTTTGAATTTTTGCTTGAGGACAAGCAAGACTTTAAGCTTGGGGGAGTTTGATGCATGCAAAATATAACATATTTTAGATTATTATTTTAGTTAATTTTCTGTAATTTGTTCATGGCATGCATCATTTTTAGTCACTTTTAATCGTAATTCCGGATTTATTAATTTTAATTATTAATTCTCTGAATATTTTAATTGTGGATGGATTAATTAAATTTGAATAATTATTTTGTAGGAAAATTCAAAACACGGCCAAAATTCAAAGAATCTATTATGGCCGAGATTTGGCTTTACCCCCAAGTTATTTTGGCCGAGATTTGGCTTTACACCCAAGCCATTTTGGGTGAGATTTGAAGGGGTAAAGATAAAAGGATTTTATCTTTTGGGCGTAATGGCATGAAGATCAAGTCGTTTTGGGCGAGATTCGAAAGGAGTAAAGATAAAAGAGTTCCTTCCGGCCGAGATTTCCAGGGGGTAATGATAAGGACTCTTCTTTGTTACGGCTGAGATTTGAAAGGAGTAACAATTAAATGATTTTATCTTTTGGGTGTAACAAGATTAAATTCTTTATTACGGCCGAGATCTATAGGGAGTAAAGATAAAAGAATGTTTTTTGGCCGAGATTCAAAAGGAGTAATAATTAAATGATTTTATCTTTTGGGCGTAACAAGATAAATTCCTTCCTTACGGCCGAGATTTGGAGGGAGTAAAAGGAATTTTATCTCTTTGGGAGTAAAGATTTAGTTCTTTTATTACGGCCGAGATTCTAAGGGAGTAAAGATAAAAAGGATTTATCTTTTGGCGTAATGATAAAAGGATTTATCTTTGGCCGAGTTTATCTTATAATTTTAAAGTCAATCGTACGATGTTACGGCCGAGATCAAATTGAAGGCCGTCCGCACCCTATAAATACGTGAAGAATCCATCGTTTCAATTCGTGCTATGAAGTTTAGGTTTCTTCCATGGCGAGTTTGGGTTCGACACTCTACTCTCTACTTTATTACTTGATACAACTAGTGTACTTGGTGGCAATTTTATTATTACAAATTCTATGCATCAGTGGGAAAATGAAAAAATGTGCGGCAGATTATAGCGCTGTATTGGCCTCGATAGATTGCGACGCTAAAGTTCGATATGGGCGCCGACCTCTTGTGCTATATTGGAGTCGACCTCTTGCGACGCTAATTAGCGTCATTGACAATGGGACTCTAAGTATACGCTAAGTAGACACCTTGGCTCTTTTCGCGATGAAACTAAGTAGGTAATGTTAATTTGTATAGCTATGTATGTTACCAATACTATAGTTTAATGAATAAATAGATTAAATATCAATCTTATAATAACCAGACCGTCGATCGGACCGAACGATCAACTGAGTCGTGGTTGGATCGGTTTGATCGGATTCAACCGGGTTCAACCGGATTTTATTAAATTAATATTATTTATAATAATTTTATAGCTATATACATAATGCATATTATATAATGCATAAAAAGATAGTTCTAACTTATAATTTATAATAAAATATAATAAATAAATTTTAATATTCATAAAAAGGAGTTTGAATTATTATTGTTATATTATATTAATTCTTTTATTTTTTTGTTCAAAAGTATTTTTATTTTGACATATATCACTCTCATGTTTATTTTTTTCTTCACTTTCAGTTTAATAGTTTTATTTTTCTATTTCCATTAATTCCTCTCTCTCTATCAATTTCCATATTAATTTCCTTTTTATAATACACAAATATTTAAAAATTTATATTAATATAAAAAACTTTAAGTTATTAATTTTATGATTATTTTCTCTCTCCTACTCATAAAAAGGAAAGAATATTAATTTTCATTTTAAAAGTTATTACTATTTCCTTTTTTATTTCCATGAATTCCTCTCTCCAATTAATTTTTCACATTTATTTGTGTTTTAATTTATACCAATTCTCAATTCAAATACTTTCCCATTTTTTACATTCCTTTCTACCTTTTTATTTCCTATTTTAACTTTTATTTTCTATTTTTTTCATTTTAAATATTAAACCGGGTTTTTCTAAGTTCAATGGTTGAACCGGTTTCTACCGATTGAACCGGTTTTTATCCAGTTCAATTTCATTTTTGGTTTTGCAATAAATCCGGACCGGACCAGCTGCCGGTTTGTGGTTGAACCGGTTGAACCGGCCGGTCCGGTCCGGTTTTAATAACCACCTAATTAAATATATATGTTACCTACATATGTATTCCTACACTTTATGTTACCTACATATGTATTCCTATACTATATGTTACCAATATTATATGTGTTACCTACGTATATATTCATATACTATATGTTAGCTACATTATATTATTACCTACATATCTCTTCCTATACCATATGTTACATATATTTTGTATTACCTACATATGTACATTCCTAACTATATATGTTACTTACATATGTATTTCTAAATATAGATGTATTGATGTATGTAAACATGAATACACAAACATATGGCTTTAATTCACCTCTAGAGCACCTTTTGCTTCGAGGGATCTTGAGAGCATATGGATCGTTGATCAGCAGATCAACGATTCAGATAAATCACATATTTAAATGATGAGTTTTAATCATTTGTCATATGGATCATTCGATCTAGATGCGCTCAGTATCCCTCCAAAGCAAGAGGGTGGTCAGGAGGTGAATTAAGGTATATATACATACACACATATATATACGCTATATATAGAAAGAAAGAATGTTAACAATCTACATGTATACTTTATATATATGTAGAACATAGTACACCTACCTAAATGTGTATGCACATATGTAAATATATATTATAAATAAACAAAATATATATCGTATCTTAATTATAGATAAATTATTTTTATATTCTTAATTATGGAATTATGGCGGTTGAACTAATTGAGATCTTTAGTGCCACCATAGAGATGCGATTGCGTCGACATAGCGTCGACATTGGTGCCCATTGGTGTCTCTTTTGCGACATATAACATGTCAACGCTAATGTAGAGATTCAACGTCACACCTCGCTGGTGCTATCTCGGCGTCGCATATCTTTGATGCAGTATCGACGCTAAGTCGACACTATTTTACCTAGAGAGACATTTATGTCACAGTGGAAATGACATCTATATACACATACACACGATTTCATGGGACCTTTCCCTAAGTCATTTCATAATGAGTACATTTTGGTTACGGTAGATTATGTATCTAAGTGGGTAGAGGCCATTGCCACTCCTAATAATGATGCAAAGGCGGTAGT
Organism: Pontederia crassipes; assembly: GCA_030549335.1. NCBI lineage: Eukaryota > Viridiplantae > Streptophyta > Magnoliopsida > Commelinales > Pontederiaceae > Pontederia > Pontederia crassipes. The sequence continues at coordinate 7,129,065 of JAUKPH010000020.1, read as the reverse complement.
CAAGTTTTTTTCTAAAAATATTTTTACTAGATTTGGCACACCTAGAGCTATAATCAATGATAATGGCACCAATTTTTGTAACAAATTATTTGCAGGGCTTTGACAAAATTTGGAGTTACACATAAACTCAGCACCCCATATATATCATGCTCAAACATGTGGCCAAGTTGAGGTATCTAATAGGGAAATAAAAAACATTTTAGAAAAAAAATGTGAATTTATCTAGGAAGGACTGGTCTTTAAAACACCTTTTAAAACTCCTATTGGAAGGATGCTTTGGGCCTATCGCACTGCTTTTAAAACTCCTATTGGAATGTCTCCATATAGGCTTGTATTTCGTAAGGCTCTACCTGTTGAGTTGGAACATAAATCTTATTGGGCCACTAAATTTCTTAATTTTGAGCCTACAAGAACAGGGGAGGAAAGATTACTCAAGCTAAATGAAATTGAAGATTTCGAAATAATGCCTATAAAGATAGCAAAATATATAAGGAGCGCACAAAATATTGGCATCACCAACGCATACAAACTAAGGATTTTCAACCTAGTCAACAAGTTCTCCTATATGACAGTAGACTTAGGCTATTTCCAGGTAAACTCAAGTCTAGATGGACAAACCCTTTTCTCGTAGTTTCATCATCACCTTTAGGAGCTGTTGAAATTTGCACCATGGATAAAAAACATCAGTTCATGATCAATGGACATCATCTTAAACACTATCATATGGATCATTCGATCTAGATGCACTCCGCATCCCTCCAAAGCAAGAGGGTGGTCAGGAGGTGAATTAAGGTATATATACATACACACACATATATACGTTATATATAGAAAGAAAGAATGTTAACAATCTACATGTATACTTTATATATATGTAGAACATAGTACACCTACCTAGATGTGTATGCACATATGTAAATATATATTATAAATAAACAAAATATATATCGTATCTTAATTATAGATAAATTATTTTTATATTCTTAATTATGGAATTATGGCGGTTGAACTAATTGAGATTTCTAGTGCCACCGTAGAGACGCGATTGCGTCGACATAGTGTCGACATTGCGTCACATCACGTGTCGGTGCTAAAGCGGTGCCCATTGGTGTCTCTTTTGCGACATATAACATGTCAACGCTAATGTAGAGATTCAGCGTCACACCTCGCTGGTGCTATCTCGGCGTCGTATATCTTTGATGCGGTATCGACGCTAAGTCGATGCTATTTTACCTAGAGAGACATTTGTGTTACAATGGCAATGATATCTTGCGTCGCTATTTGCTTTAGCTCATTTCCTTTGATTATACATATAGACTTATAGTTTATATACATATACATTTACATACACTTATAGTTTAATATACATATATATATACACATGTACACTTATATATGCATATATATATATATATATATATATACGATTTCATGGGACCTTTCGCTAAGTAATTTCATAATGAGTACATTTTGGTTACTATAGATTATGTATCTAAGTGGGTAGAGGCCATTGCCACTCCTACTAATGATGCAAATGTGGTAGTCAAGTTTTTTTTAAAAATATTTTTACTAGATTTGGCACACCTAGAGCTATAATCAGTGATAATGGCACTAATTTTTGTAACAAATTATTTGCAGGGCTTTGACAAAATTTGGAGTTACACATAAACTCAGCACCCCATATATATCATGCTCAAACATGTGGCCAAGTTGAGGTATCTAATAGGGAAATAAATCATATTTTAGAAAAAAAATTATGAATTTATCTAGGAAGGACTGGTCTTTAAAACTCCTTTTAAAACTCCTATGGGAATGACTGCTTTTAAAACTCCTATTGGAATGTCTCCATATAGGCTTGTATTTGGTAAGGCTCTACCTATTGAGTTGGAACATAAATTTTATTGGGCCACTAAATTTCTTAATTTTGTGCCTACAAGAACAGCGGAGGAAAGATTACTCAAGCTGAATGAAATTGAAGAGTTTCAAAATAATGCCTATGAAAATAGCAAAATATATAAGGAGCGCACTAAATATTGGCATCACCAACGCATACAAACTAAGGATTTTCAACCTAGTCAACAAGTTCTCCTATATGACAGTAGACTTAGGCTATTTCCAGGTAAACTCAAGTCAAGATGGACATGACCTTTTCTCGTAGTTTCATCATCACCTTTAGGAGCTGTTGAAATTTGCACCATGGATAAAAAGCATCAGTTCATGATCAAAGGACATCATCTTAAACACTATCTAGGTGGTGTTCATTATAAGGAAGTCAAATTTATTATCCTTATTGATCCATGATATTGTATGACTAAGTCAACCTAATGACTATAGATTAAAACTACTCTGCCTAAAACTTTAATCTCCATTTTATTTATTTTATTTTTTCTTTCTTAATTTTTATTCTCTTAATAAAAGACAAAAAACAAGAAAGAAAGTTTTCAACATGGTATGCAAGCTATGCTTTCGATACTAACCAGGTGTGTTATGTGCATAGGATTTTAAATTGCTAGGTGAACACAGACCGTGTTGGAAAACATTGGCCGCGTAACTCGAACACGTGGGTAGATGGAAAGCCGTCAAGCACTTACGAACACCGCCCGTGTTCGTAAAACACGCATTGTTTTTCTCTTCGGTTCCCACGCACGGTTGTCAAGCAGTCAAACACAGACCATATAAAAATGGTCCATTTTACTCTGAATTTTGTGCACCTGCCACCTACCCACATTTACGATGCACGCCGAGTTGCCTATAAGACACCCTGTGTCATATCGACCCCACATCAACTCTTCGATCATCTTCCACTCGGCCGTCACCCATTTCTCCAGCGCACCCCCGCCTGCTCCGCCACACGTCCACCTGCTGACGCTTGCCGTTGCTTTCACCTCTTCGACGATAGCCTCCGGCCATCTTCCAACCCCTTGGCGACCTGGCAAGCCCGCCGGCCATCGCCGCCACCTTCACCTGCTGCCGTTGCCATCGCGTCGCCGCCACCTTCACCATGTCGATCACCTCGATGAGCATTCCTTAGATGAGATGAGACACTCAACATCGACATCGGCCTCTTCCAAAACTCCGACAACAATTTTTTTGCAAGAAAATGGACCGCGTTCATGACACACATGCCATTTTTTGCAAGGTAACACAGACTGTGTTCTTTAAACACGGTCTTTTTCTTTCGACCGATTGCAAAACATGTCATTTTCTTCCTATGGAACCCCACACCGTGGACATGGACTTTGAGGAAGTTGGATTGGATGCACCCGAACCTACCATGGTTCCATGACCTCCATATGTTGATTATAGAGATGAGGATCATGCTCGAGCATTAATGAGGCTCCGTCGAATGGAATCAGCGTACACCAAATTTGCTTGTCCTTATTTCATGCACGATACTAACATTACTAATGATGTTTTGATTCTTTTTGGACGCATAGGGATGGGAGAGTTTATACTAAAAAGTTGGCCCACATATGATCGAGTTGCTTTGGAATTTTTGAGTTCATTTCAGATGACACACACAAGCTTTGAAGGAGAAGCACTCAAACAAATATTTTTCAGGATGTACAATGATGACTACACCATTGGTATGTTTGAATTATGTGAATTCTATAGTTTGCCAGTAATTGAGAACACCCTTGACACTTCAACTTTTGATGCTACATCCTTCTAGCATGCCATCACTGGTGAGAATAATCTAAACTTAGTCCGTACTAAAGCCAATCAAATTCAGAACCCAGTGTTTCATTATGTACACCAAATTTTATCTAACACTATTTATGGAAGAGGAGACAGCGAAAGAGTTGTTAACGAAACAAAACTTCTCCTTTTATGGGCCATGATTGAAAATGTGTAGATCAATGTTGGAGCATATTTGGCTCACAACTTTGAAAAGCATTCCAGGAAGAAGAATGGGCGCATCGTCATTGGAGGTTTGGTCACACCCATTGCACATCACTTTAATTTATATTTCGAATGCAATGTAGTTAAAAATGCTTCATTCCTTGATCGAAGCAAGGTAATTCATATAAGGCTCATTGCAGTAAGAAATAACAGATTTTTCTTTACTTTTAGAAGCAGAACTGGCAAGATTCCATGTGCAAACTACGCTAGAGTTACACCTTTTGACAGGGATAATTGGTTATATTTCCCACCATTGGCCATTCCACTTGACGCTGATGAATCACTTGAGGATGATCCAATACCTCAGCTATCATAGAACGGTGCAGGACCCTCACAGCCACCACAGATGACTCAGACATATTGCCACCCCCTCCTATATTAGCTCCTTCAGTGGCTTTTGACTTTTCTCCTTGGCAGGCACAAATGGATGCTATATGAACTGATCAGACATGGTACCATCTATTAGTGAAGGATCAATTGAGCCCCATGCAGGTTGCAGCTCAGGATCGAGCACTACTTCATCGCCTTGTAGAGGATGTTTCCAGGATAGATCGAGATGTTCGTCAGATAGTTCAGTTGCACCATAGTCATACAGATCCGATTGATAGCACCTTTGGACCTCCACCAGAGTTTGATTAGTAGGGTTGTGTCTTTCACTCTTACTCTTTTTTTGTGTCTTTTTGCTATTTTGATGTATGCAAACTCGTCCGACTGGCTAAATACGAGTGTTTCATTCAAGTTCGCGGGTTGCATGCATTTCATGTTTCTTGCAACATCATAATCGTCTATTTTCAAAACTTTGGAAAAAGAAGAAGAAATATCGCTTTCCTCACTATTCTTAATTTTTTTTTATTTCCTTGTTCTTAATCGAAGGTTTCAAGAACATCTCTTTGCTTATGAAATTCTTTATCAAAGTGATTTTTTTGATTTATTGCCTTAATATAGGGTTTTGGAAAAGAAGTTGGAGCTGATACAAAATTTTTGCTTTGACGATCTCTGTCTGTTAGCCTCTTCTCGATTTTGACAAAAGTAGTCTTCTTATTGAAATTTCTAAATATATGTTGAGCAAAAAAAAAAAAAAAATCCAAAGGAGTTGAATAAAATAAAATGTGTAATCTCTGACACCTTAGTGTGTTCGGGCCATTAGATCCATTGGGGATTATTGCTTGACGACTTAAGGCCAACTGGTTTGAGATCCATCGATCGAAAACTTGTTACATGAACCACTTTGAGAAAGATGGAGAAACACACGAAAAAAGAAGAAGATGCTCATCTTGTATTTATAATTTCAACATTAAGACTTCTTTTATCTATATAGTTGAGATTAACTGTTTATTGATTTAAAAATGTTAGTATCATATATTCTTTGAAGCAGGGATCAATTGGAAAGAGAAGAGATACTTTGGCAATATATGAAAAATGAAAAACGAGAAGCGAAAAGTATTAATAATATGATGAAGATCATATCTTATCTTGAATCTTACTTGAGGACAAGTAAATATTCAAACTTGGGGATTGTAATGCATGCTCATTTCTGCATATTATTTTGCAAGTTATTAAGTTACAATTGAATAAAGCATGCATCAATTTTCTGATATTTTTTTTGGAAATCTTATTTTCCTTTTAATTATGTGAGTTTCACGAAAATTACTTGGCAGGAGAAAAAAATTGTCCGCGTCCAATGACAGGGGTCGTGTTTATCAAGTCGCGTCAACTGAAACACGGATCGGCGGAGAAATGTGGCACATGCTGATCAAAACGGACCATTTCACATCAACATGGTTCGTGTCCGACGTTAATAATGTGAAGATCCACGCCATGATTCCATAAAACTACACAGCTCGTGTCATTAATAACACGATCCGTGTTAGTTATATCAGAGGATTTGTCGCACCTAAATGGGAGTCGTGTAATCACAACATTAACCAACACGGACCATGTCATTAATGACACGGTCCGTGTTGAGCCCCAAAATTTTTGTGACCGGCGACTATAAAAAGACCCCCTTTTCCACCCCGTGAAAGCATCCAAATGACACGGGCCGTGTTGAGCTCCAAAGTTTTTGTGACCGGCGACTATAAAAAGACCCCCTTTTCCACCCCGTGAAGGCATCCAATCTCGAAGGAAAACATTCACTTTCAAATCAAAAGGAGAGTGTTGTGGCTACTTGGTTTAGAGTCGCATTTCAAATTTTAGAGTTTTATTTTCTTATTCATCTTTTGTACTCTAATCTTTGCATTATGATGTTTAACACTTCAATGATGGAGTAGTCTTCTCAGTTGGTTTTACTTTGTTGAACTTCACTGTTATTTTGAAATAAAAATTCGTTTCTCTTATCTGAATATGGATGTTGGGTTTTACTTGAGGAATTAATCATTTTCAACATCTCATATCTCTCCCCTATCTACTTAGTGAGATTTAGAGGGGCGTGGACTTACACTTATTCGGTTGAGGAGTCTTTGAGATGAATTAAATTACATTGCCTTTTATCCATAAAGATTTGGAGAATGATTTGGTTAAACTTACTTCAAATGTTCAATTGATAAAATATCCTAAATCATATTTCATTTCTATCGATACGATTTTATTTCTTATTTCAAATTATAGTGGAAGAATGCTTAGTAAAGCCAATATTTCTCCTATTTGATATTTTTCTCTTTCAGTCATTGGATCTGCTTCTAATTTCTCTCTCTGCTTAATTTCTACAAATCATTTCTCTTAAAAATTCATCTAGTAAGAATATGAAGTGAAAGTCCTCGTGGGATCGATATCTTTTCACTATTTTACTACTTGTGCGACCAGTACACTTGCATCACTCTTGAATGCAGGACAAGTGCTCAATGACGAGCAACAAGTGCAAGCTTTGATCTGCTCTCTTTCGAGAAGTTGGGAACACATGCGTTATAACTTGATGCACAACGAAAGTGTTAAAACTTTTGACCAAGCTGCTTGCCACATTGAAATGGAGGATGAGGCCCTTCAAGGCATGAATAAATCCTCTGAAGCATTAGTTGTTGAAAATGGTGGACAAAGAGCTGGTTCCAAACTTAAGAGTAAAAGATCGCATAAGTTGCAACCAAATAAAAGGAGCAGAGATGTTGGGCAAAAGAAAGTCCAAGGCCACCAGTGCAAATACTTGGCGGCAAAGCAGACATAAGTAAAGTGAAATACTACAATTGTAGCAAACATGGTCACTTTGCTCATGATTGCACTGAGCAAGGTATGTCCTAATCACGATTCATTTTCTTATATCTAGTGGATTGGAGATTCGAGAGCCACATACCATATAGCAAGGGATGGTCAGTCTTCGTGGAATTTCATCGAATAATTGTGGGGAGCAAATGGATTTACATTGGAAATGACAAAAGAGTTGAAGTTAAAGTCATTGTAACGTGCAAGTTAGAACTTCGCAATGGCCAAATTCCTTATCTTCAGGACGTTCTATATGCTCCAGCTTTTAGACGAAATTTACTTTTTGCATCAGCATTAGACAAGCTTGGTTATGTAATAAATCTCAAAATTTGGCATGCGAGACTAGGACACATTGGTCAACATCAAATGAATAGGCTTGCTAGAGAAGGCCTCTTGGGGTCTCTTGCAAAAGTCGATCTTACAAATTGTAAGTATCATCTAGCTGGTAAGAAAAAAAGAAGACCATTTGGGAAGAAAAAACACACCGAGTACCCATTACAATTAATTCATTTGGACATATGTGGTCCGATGAATGTTCACGCATGACATGATTTTTCTTACTTCATCGCCTTTATAGATGATTATTCATGCTACGCTTGACTTGCATGAAATGTATATAGAGAATGCCACATGAAGTGAAACTGGCATGCTTAATGTAACAAGGACAAAAATGATAAGCAAGAAACTTCAAGATGTATGTTTATCCTGTACACTAGCATATTACCCTTGAACACAAAAAGAAATTGATGAATGAATTTTTTAATTTATAATCTATCTACACTATCGAAATGTGATCCACAAGTATACAGGGCATCATTGGAGTTCTTGAGGTTCGATTCATAGGGAACTATTTGGCAAAATCTTCGGATAGCACTTTGGAAATGTCTCGATAACAAAATGAGATGGTAAAAAAAGGGGTACAGAAATATTACTATAAATCATAAACGAGCAAAGGTAATATAAGAAATCTAATGTTTTTGTTGTTTTTGAAATATAAGAGTAATGAGGAAACAATGACAAAACCTAGGGAGTGCAAGACAATCAATAGAAACGTATGCTGAGGACTTAGGGGAGGTGTTTTCACTTAAAGACTCAAATTTATCTATTCTATCGATAAGGGTGAAAACAACTGAATGCCCCTTCATATGTGTACATGGTCAACTTTGTGGGGGAAAACACTCGACTTACCCGTAACACTCTCATGCTTGCGAAAAATATAGGTTGCACATGTGAAGGAGTTCATACATCTAATGCAATCATCACTCTCGTGCACGATACTTAGATGCATGAATCGAGCTTCCCTCTCAGGATTGAGCTAAGACTTTGCGACAACTAAATACCTAGGCATTCAAAAAGAGATAAATTGAAGACAAGATAGCTACAGTTGGCTTGCATCCACCTCAGAGTAATAAAGATAACACTCCCGGGTAGAACTCAGGAAACCAAGATGTCACAAAGAACATTTTGATGATTTAGAGAAGAGACCAATTCAAAAATAAAGCTTAGGATTGCTAATATTTCTTCGGTCATAACTCATTCGCCATATGCCCTCTCGGGTCACCAATGATGAAAGAGGATCTAAGATTTTCCCTCTTGGGCACAAGCTCTCAGAATCAAAAGAGAATCTAAATAGAAATGGTGACACAGAACAAAAAATGAGAGAATCCTACACGAACTTCAAGCTTGTCTAAGATAACTTGAATTCCAGCTCACTACGGTCATATATTGCCGGAGCCTCAAAAAATATGCGTCCCTCTCGGGGTGCAAGCTTAAAAATCATGATGTCTAAACCAAATGATAAAAAGCGACCACTGCTGGTGCAACACAAAATTCATACAATGAATCACCATCGCCGGTGCTCGATATCTCTATGTACGATCACACAGAGCCTAAAACGTCCCTACGGTCGGGGATGCAATGCGATAGTGAATCAAAGACCTCGATTAATGAAAATGAAGAAACCGAGCAGAGGATCATTTCGTTAGTGCTCGATATCTCTATGTACGGTCACACAGAGCCTAAAATGTCCCTACGGTTAGGAGTGAAAGGCAAGAACGATTCAGAATCTCAATCCAAAAATAGATTCAAAAGCTTAAAGCATCGCAATACATCCAAGACCAAACATAGATATTGTTAAACGAAGGAAAAGCTCGACATTCAGTTTCATCAACAAAGATAGCGATGTAAAACAAAAATAGAGAACATGAATCCGTGAGACATAAGACACGTTCCGGTCTCAACAGGCCGGTTAGTTATAGTTCATCAAGGATGAATAGACATCCGTCGATATCACCATTAAATAGGACATTGTTTCTAAAAGACCTTTCAAAACCCTTAGTTTCTCTCCCAAAGCGGATGATGGAATCTTCTCTGAACAACCCCCCTCTTCGTTGCTTTCGACCCCCTTTTATATACTCCTTTCTTTTTGTCCTCCTGTGCAGTTGCCACTTCAACAGCTTTTGCCCCCTCTATAGCTGCCACAGTGGTCCCCTCCATCAAAGGAAGCTTCCTCACTCATCATAGCTGGAGGAGCTTACTGGTCCTCGAGTATGGGTTGATGTTTGCTATTGGTTTGATGGCCTTTATCACTACCTTGAAGCAAATAATCTCCCTTGATGCAGAAACTAGTGCATGGTGTCTAGCTTGCTCTACTCCATCTGCCGAGCTGTCATCGACTTCCTGCATGATCATTCATTTCGAGGGGACTTAGGCAACAATTTAGTAACAATAGTGTGTAAACCGACATGATGTGGAGAAAGTGTGAAAATATATTCGATTGGTGCTGTGCATGCATTTGTAAAGGAAATAGGCATTTGGTACTGATATATACACAAATTCTCCACATCAACTTCCCTCAGACTTAAAACTTTGCTTGTCCTCAAACAATTAGCTAAGAACTTAGGCCGGAAACACATTATGAACTGCATCATAATCCCTCATCTTTTATTCCAACCTTGCTTGTCTACCTTTAGACTTTTTATGATCCATTTTTAGATTGCCCTGATGCTGTCATCACTAAAACCCTATTACTAAAGGGACACATAAATTTCCTGTTGGATGGCTGACTACATGCAAATTGTCTAAGAATGTTCATACATCAATGCTTGTCCTCAGGCTGAAACGAGACTGACCAACACAGCTTCTTTTTACTTTAGAGTTTATTAGGTTTGGACGCAATAGTTCTTCAGTTGCATGATGGGATGAAAGAAAGCATAACACAGTAGGTTCCACTCAATAGTCCCCAACTTTTCTTCCTAGAATACAGGGGCATACTCTTGTCCTCCCCTAAATTGGAAAGACAACAAAATAATTATTGGTGCCTTATTATTATTATTTATTATTGTTATTATTATTATTATGCAGTCCAACAACATTCCCCATGGGTTTTTATTGAAAAAAATTGCAAAAAGAAATTTCCTATCATGCGAAAGAAGAGCAATGTAGAGTAATATAAAGATAAGTTTTTGACAATTTAAGATGTTGGTAAGTAGGATTCAAGAAAGTGGCAAGTCATTGAATGCATGAATGATCCTAGGCAATACCATGTAGACAACCATCCAACATCTAGTGGCGGGTTTTGATGTCATATTATGGTTAAAGCTTGTAAAATCTTTTAAATAGAGACATTCAGACAGGACGGACGTATGAGTTGGGGGGTAGACAATGCAGTTCATAGTGTATCTTATCTAAAGACTGGAGGATAGTTCAAAGATCTTCAGTAGGGGTTTGGAAATGTAAGTCATAATTACTAAAACTAAATTGGTTGGTAAAGGCTAAGAATTAAGTGGTAAAAAAAAATTAAACAACATTTAAGTACAATGGTAGGCTAAGAACATTTGGAGATATGGTTAGAAAACATACTATTGTGCTCCCCCAGACATAAACACAACATTGTCCTCAGTGTGATCAAGCCGGGGTAGGAGCGCCGTCTAGGAGGAGGATAAGTGTGTAGGGGAACCATTAGGTTCCCTAGGCGTGCTTCAATGCATTGGAGAGTGGCAGTCTGGTGCTGCAACATTCACTTAATGCGGAGGTTGCTACGTTGGAGTTTTTGTACTAGCAAGGAGAGGTTAAAAATGGTCTCCTGTAAGTCGGAGATGCCTAGCATGGGGTCTTTCTCTGGTACGGTCCATGTTTTGGAGACATCCTTTTCTTGGTGATAATTGGTGAAGCGGCGTTAGAAGATCTGTCTTGGTTGGGGTCGGGCGCCGGTTCATCAGGTGGTTTGTCTCCACGTTCCAGATGCTCTAGTGTAATCTTCCAATTTGATTCAAATCAGACTGAGACCTTTGGCATGTCGGGGAGGCGAAGCTTCCTATCAGTTCCTTTTATGAGCAAGAACTTGTATCTCCCTCAGACTTCAATCAGGTTTCACTTCCGAAGTGTCTTCATATCTATTGTCATAGCTCCTTGTCCTGTCTCCAAGGAGCCAAGGTGGAGGTCCTAGTAGATGTCGATTGTTGTGATGATTCCGCCAAATGTAGTGGGCCCCCGACTTCATCCAGATACACTTGTTCCAATTTGATGAAAGATGCCCTAGGAGATTGACTCGATGTCCATATAAGAAGGCATGGATGATGTACATGTCGGAGTCATTGATATGTGACTATGTGTTGGCACATCCTAGGATAGTGGAAGAGACAAGTCTATGGAAGTATCAGATGATAGGGCTAGAAATGGCAGAGGCCCTTGCTCTTGCTAGTTCGGTCTGATGGTAGTGATTTTCTCAAGGACGCCTTGTGTGTTAAAACGCGGAGGTGTTAGGAATCCAAGGATATAGGGCAAGGCAAGGACTTGAATGAGTTTCTTGTAGGTCCATTCAAAGTCACAGTTGGGAAGGCAAAATGATATTTTCTCTCGGTGCTTGTCATCCTCACAGGAACTTTAGAACTCGATGACGAGGAGAGGATATGCAGGGTAAACTTACATTAAGAAGTCTCGAGCTCCCATTTTATGGGTGGCGAACTCTAAATCAATTAGGAAGTCAAGAGATGACAAAACCTCATGATCAGAGAACTTGGTCGGGAGAATAGGGCGTGCCATTAGAGAATGATACCGGCGACACTATTGGGAGGAAGAGAAAACAATTTCTTCTGGAGGGTAGATCAGGTTGGGGTCTTGTTCGTTAGAGGAAACAAACTTGCTGGAGGTAGACCTTTTGGGTGATGGGGGCTGTGAGTGTGCATCCCATGGTGAGGGGTCGTGTGAAGAGGAAGATGACTGAGTTGCAGAGTTCTTGGAAGGGAAAGGGGAACTCGAGCATTCTCCTCGAAGCCTGTGGAATTGAAGAGCTGGGAGAGATAGGGCCAGGGATAGCTCGGCAGGAGATGAAGGAGAGTGATGGTGGTTAGGTGAAGAGGGTGGTTAGGGACAGGTGTTGTCGATTTTCGTGGTGAAGTTGGTTTTGATGTGGAAGGACAGGGTGACATTTAAATCTGGTGGTTGTCGACGGGTGTATGTCATGATGAAGGGAGAGTGAGGCGATAGAGGATGGATGAGGGTGGGTAGAGTAGGAACTGACTCTGCCTCTTCCATGGTTGGCTCTGAGGGCGCTTGCTCTATGGACCTCGGTTGGTGCAGGTCGGCTTTCATCTTGCTCTGCCTTTCATGGACGGGGTGCGTGTGTGAACCGGTGCGCATCCGGCGGCGACGTGCTGAAATAGGTGGAGCGCCAGTTGTAGGCTCTTGGGGTTCTTGACTCGTTGATGGTTGTTTGTCGCCACTCCGGCTTTGCGCCTCCCTAGAGGTATTGGGAGTGTCCTCCCTTGCAATGGCTAGCGGGTGCGTCTGTGGTGGTTTCTTCACCACCATCTTGACTATTCTCGCCAGAGGTTGCATTGGTATCATCTCTGCTGCCCGGATCCTAACGTTGGTGGTTTCTCGGCTCCTCACATATCACCGGGAACAACTCGGTGCTCCTTGATCATAGGTTTTATGTGATATCCCTAACTTAATCATGCATGATTAGATGTATGAATGTGATTCTATATTATGTTATTGATAAGCACTATGAATGTGATGTTAAGACTTACACTTCAAAGTCAACTATTGGAGTGCGAAAGTGATAGAAATTTACTTAAGGCATGAAAATGCAATTTTTGAAAAAGTGGAAATTTAGAAAATTAAAGTCCTGGTAATTATTCCTATATATCAAAGAATTCTAAAAGTGATTTTCAACAATTTTTAGGATATGTTTTAGTGAGGTAAAATGTAGACACAAAATAAAAAAATATGTGAAATCACCATTTTTGTTCTTCGGACAAAAATTTAGATTTCGATTCCTTGGTTATTTATTTTTCTAGATATTTTATTTGAATCCAGATGGGGGGTAGTTCCTTATTTACATGTAATGTCTTAAAGTAAATAAATAAATAAAATAAATAAATAAATGGAAAATGCAAAAGCTAAGGCATAGACCAAGGGTATTTTTGGAAGAATGACATCCATCAGCTGAAGCCGGTTTCCCCGTCCTTCTAAAACTTATCCTTTTACCTTTTACTATCTTCCTCTACCCTTTTCACCACCTTTGGACGAACACTTAAGGCAAGAGAAAAAATCAATACTTGTTGAAGGAATTGGAGGAAGAGAAGGGGAAGCTAGGGTTTTAGATTTTAGTAAGTTCATACTTCACTCTCTTTTGATTTTAACTACATAAATTCCTAATTAGGATTTCTTTGACCCTTTCTACTCTATTCATTTTTGGATTTTAGTTGATCATGGGGCAAGAGTCATATTGTTCATGAGTTAGATTAACCTTAGCCATGTTCAATTGGTTTTTGAATCTTTCGTTACATATTTCCATACGTTCAGGTGGTCAAAAAATTATGAAATTTATTCTGATTGATCCACTCTGGGTCTACGTTTGTTGAGATTTGGAATCAAGTTATTTATATGTCTGTAGAGAAAGTTATTTTCTCTTCTTAGGGTGCTATCATTCTATCCGCCGAAACTATTACCCAAATTTGTGAATTATCTATTAAATGCAATACATCTTAGAATTAATTGATAATTTAGGTTAATAAAGATACAGATGTTAGGTTTTATTTACAATTTGAATCACTAAAAAATGATATGTGCAGAGAAAGTTATAAATGTTTTACCGAGTTTTAATCAGTTTGTCAAGATGGAACTTAGGGCAGATTATGCTAGTATTTGTTAAATTTATTGTTCTCAGTACAAATAGTTATAAATTTAAGTAATTTTATGATTGCACCCTAAGAAGTCTAATATTAGGGAAAATTAAAAGTACCAGAATAGGGAATATTTATTATTTTATATAAATAATAAAAGTAACGTCACTCAGTCTGTCAGAACATATAACAACATAAAAGTTAGGTTGAATGTTGATTTTCATGATAATAAACCATAATGAAATAAGATATGAAACTTTTACAAATTAGTGGATCTGTAATATGTAACTAATGAAAATTGGGATGATGTCATTTGGTTATGTATACCAAAAGATACGGATTCATAATCTGTCATAATATTAGGCCAATCCTTATGTTAAATAGTAACTTAAGTTATAAGAGTAAATACTTAAGATTCATGTAACTTTGCAATTAATTGTGTTTCACGTGTGATAGGCTTGTGTTCGGATCATAGTAGTAATGTGTTTCTTATTATTATTTTTATAGGCGTAGAAGAGTAGAGTAATGAAAAAGGGAAGGAAAACTTTTTGTTAGCCGCTATAGACATGATTCATTATGTTTTTTAAACAACAATCAATTAAGTCACACAATCTTCATATTTTAACCTAGTTACCTGGGAACATGCAATTCATGTATCTAGATTCATATATCAACAATCATCATTATATACTATAAATACTTTGAAAATAACTTCTAAAATATTATAGAAGCCTAAATTGGTCGGTCACAATTGTGACTTGGATGTCATGCCCATGATCGTGACCTGAAAAATGTATGTTTTCTCCCGGTTGGTAAGGATTGTGACTGGGTGTCACGGCCATGCCACGTCCTTCATCACGGACATGCCCCCGTGCGCACGGTCATGATCGACCCCACACTACAAGAAAACTGGTGATTAGCGATGCAAAATAGCATCCCAACTTCTAGTGAAGCTACGCCGATGCCACGAGTGTCATTATAGTGCCGCAGTTGATTCCCAAAATAGAGACGCTACTTGCCTCTCAACAGCATCACATTAGCGTTATCCACTACAAAAAATCCAAGAATAGCGACCCAAGCAGCGAGATGTGCGGTGCTATTGAGTCTCTAGAAGATATAGCGTCACATTAGCGTCCACATAGCGCCATAATAATGCGACGCCGATAGTCGGTGGCTAATGGCATCACAATAGAGGAAATGAGATGCTACTAGTGCCAACGATTGATGCTATCTCGATGTTACTAAGACGCGTGGTGTCCGGCTGAGAGCAGTAGACAGACATCGCTAAGTCGACGCTCAAGTGGCGCTACAGAGGAGGCATTATTCCGGCGTGCAAGAGACGCTAACATTATGTGTTAGTTGACGCTATGCCAGGCGACCGGATCTGGCCACGCCAGTGGCCGATCCGGCCGCCTGGTAGCCGGATCTGGCCGCCAGTTGCCGATCCAGCCGTCAAGCAGCCAGATTTTGGCCGTTGGTGCTCGGATCTGGCCGCTAGTTGCCGATCCGACTGCCAAGCAGCCGGATTTGGCCGTTGGTGCCTGGATCGGCCGCTGGCGGCCGATCGGAGCGCCTGGCGGCCGAGATCGGCCACTGGCGTCTGGATCGACCCCAGGTGCATTGATCCTGCCGCAGGCGCCGGATCTATTCATTCCCAGCCATAGACCCGGTGATTTTTCCGAATTGTCGGGTCTGACTCGGAACCGGATCCGGCCGGGTCCGGGTCCGGTACCGGGTCAAAAAAATTTTGACCCGGCATAATTCAGGTTGGGACCGGGTCCGCCGACCCGGCTCTCGGGTTTGCTCAGCCCTATCTTTAGCTACTATCTTATGAACAATTAGAATAAATTAATCCTCTATTTTTAACTTCTCTAATTAATCAAAAGATGCATTAAATTAGAATTAAGATTAAGGGATTTCTCAAGTCACCTTAATAACTACACAAATTAGGTCTCTTTCGATTTACCTTAATTATGACATGCAATAAATTAAGATCAATCCTAAAAACTATTATGAAATTAATCACTTGTTCTCATATAGAAATCAAATCATAAATCATGAATCAAAAGAAAGCATTAAACACGAAATTGAGAAAGATTCAAACTAAAAGAAAACAAAACACTCTTGCAACCGCTGTGCACATGCTCTCTCGAGATTTCGGCAGAGCATCGCTATTGTTCGCACTCTTCTCCTCTTTTTAGGCTTCAAATCTATGCTCTAACGATCCTTTTGAGGTCCTCTTTTGCCGCCAATATAGATTTTCTCATCCCCCAAAGGAAGAAACTGAAGCTCTATCCAAAAGTGGATAAAATATGCTCCAAAATGGCCTAACAGTCCGCCATCACGGTCTTGACATGCTCCGTCACCGTTGTGACCGATACAATGTTTCTCTTATAGTTTCTAACTCACGTTCATGGCTGTGACACTATAAGTCACGACCGTGATTGAGACAATGAGATTCTAACTTCACGCGTGCTCAGCCGTGAACCCGGTGGAATGGCCATGGATAGAAGCACGACCATGACAACAAGGGCACTGCCGTGACCATGCATGGCTTGAAGGCGCGATAGAGGCATGACCGCGACTAAAGGTGGCAACGCCATGACAAGCTGTTTGATGTAGTTTCCAAGCATTTTCGGTCATTTTCTTATTGTTTTGATTTTCTACAATAAAATATCCAAACTTAGGTAGAAATCAAATGTTAAAGAAATTTTATTAAAATAAGTCAGTTATCTCCTTTATTAATAAAAAATACTCCTAAAATATAAATTAAATGACCTAAACTAATGCATAATTTTTCGTGCATCACTGTCAAGTGCACAATGAGGGAAAAGAGATTAACAAGGGGACTTGGAGTTTTTAAATAGAGGAGATCATGAGAGTTTTGGCCAAAAGACCCAATTCTCCCATAATTAAAAATCTGGGATATTATGTCCTCCACCCCCCTCCAAAAAAATAAATAAATAAATAAAAGAAAATTCTCCTCAAATTTTAAACATATACATAACACTTACCAAATAATCTTGAAAATTGTTTTTCATTTCATCTTCTAATTCCCATGTTGCTTAACTTTCATTATGATTCTTTCTTGCAATCTTCACCATCTTTACTACTTTGTTCCTCAGATGATGTTCACAATACTCTAATATATGTGTAGGATATTCTTCATAGGTGAGGTCTCCCTTGATGGTTGGCTCTATGATCACCACTACATGGGAGATGTTATATGTCTACTTGTAAAGCTTTGACACATGAAAAATATTATGAATTCTGGTGTATGAAGGAGACAATACCAATTTGTATGCCCCTTCATCCACCTTTTCCAGAATCTCAAATGGGCCTATGTACCTAGGAGTCAATTTGCCCTTCCTATTGAACCCCCTTCCTACTGAACCTTATGACCCCTTTGGTAGGAGATATCTTTAACAACATGTGATCTCCAACTTGGTAGATTTATTCCCTTCTCTTTTTATCGGCATATCTCTTCTGGCAACTCTCAGCTGCCAACATTCTTTCATTTATCAAATCTACCTTCTCAGCATATTTCTTTAGTAATTTTGGCCCTAATAATCTTCCTTCTCCAACAACACTCCAACATGTGGGGATCTACAAGGTCTTTCATACAATGCTTCAAACGATGCCATCTTGATGGAGGAGTGATAATTGTTATTATATCCAAACCCAGCTAGAGCGAGGTGATCGTCACTATTGCTTTGCCAATCTATAGAACATGCTCTCAACATGTCTTCCAATGTATGGATCGTTCTCTCACTTTTCCCATCACTCTAAGGATAAAAGGAAGTAATGTAGTGCAGTCTTGTACCAAAAGCATGTTGCAGCCCTCTCTAGAACCTCGTTGTAAACTTGAGATCTCTATCTGATACAATGGAAGCAAGAATCCAATGTGATCAGATAATTTCATCCATGTACAACTTCACCATACTTGTAGTGGACTGCTCACCTTGTAGAGTAAGAAGTGAGCTGACTTAGTCAGTCTATCCACAATAACCTAGATAGCATCATGACCATGTTGTGTCATATAAAGACCCACAATGAAGTCCATTGTGATCTTCTCCCATTTCCACTGTGGTATAGGCAATGGATTCAATAGTTCTCGTGCTTCTAGTGCTCAATCTTGACTTGTTGGCAGATCAAACACTTGGAAACAATTTCTACCACTTCCTTGTCATATCCTTCCACCAAAATATCCTTTGCAGGTCCTTGAATATTTTAGTGGTTCCACGATGGATAAAAAATTCTGACTTGTGGCACTCCGTCAAAATTTCTTCCTTAAGCTCTCTATCTTTAGGTACCCATAACCTGTCTTGGGACTTGATGCTCCCATCTTTATCAGTCCTGTAATATTGGTGCCCTTTCTCACACAGAGCCTTTATGTCTTTTTACGCTAAGTCCTCCTTGTATGCTTGTGCAGTCCTTGCCATCAAATCAAGCTAGCTTTCCCGAGTACTTCCTTCAATGAGATTCCACTTGCCTTAAGCATGCTATTGACCCTTACTCATTTTCTGCTTAAAGCATTTGCTACTGAGTTGGCCTCCCCTAAATGGTAAAGAATGCCAAGCTTATCCCTTGATGGCAACGAATGCCAAACTCATAATCCTTAAAAAAATTTAACCATCTTCTTTGTCTCATGTAAGTTCCTTTTGAGAGAACACATACTTGAGACTTTTTTTGTTGTCAGTAAAGACTTCAAACTCTTCTCCATATAAGTAGTGATGTCATATCTTCAAGGCAAACACTACTGCTGCCAACATTAAGTCATGAATAGATAGTTCCTCTCATAAGGCTTGAGTCGTCTAGAGGCATAAGCCACCACTCTTCCATGATGCAAAAATAAGTCCAGTTTCACTTGCATCATTGTACATTATGTTCCCTCCAACTCTTGTGAGAATCGTTAGTACTAGTGCCATGGTCAATTTCTTCTTCAATTTTAGAAACTTGTCCAATTGAACTTCTCTCCTTTCCTGGTCAACTTTGTCATAGGGGGCAGCAATTTTGGAGAAGGCTTAAATAAATCTCCTATAGTAACCGGCTAATCCAAAGAAATTCTTGATTTCAGTCATTGTCTTTGGTCTTTCCTATTTGATGACATCTTCAACCTTTGTTGGGTTTGCTGAAATTCTTTCATTTGAAACTATGTGACCCAAAAACATCACTTGCTCTAACCAGAACTCACACTAGCTTGGAGAACTTTGCATACAACTAGTGTTGTTTCAAAGCCTCCAAAATAATTTTCATATGCTTATGGTGTTCTTCAGGACTTGATGAGTAAATCAAAATATCATCTACGTACACGATCACAAATCTATCGAGATGGGGCTTGAATATCTTGTTCATTAAATCCATAAATGTTGTAGGAGCATTTGTTTATCCAAAAGGCATAACAAAAAATTCATAATGGCCATACCTTGACCTAAATGTCGTCTTAGCAATGTCCTTATCAGCTACCTTGAGTTGATGGTATCTACTTCTCAAATCAATTTTTGAAAAGACTGACCTCGTGGACAACTGATCAAACAAATCATTAATTATAGGTAGAGGATATTTGTTCTTGATCGTCACTTTTTTTGGCATCCTATAATCTATACACAACATTAGTGACCTATCCTTCTTCTTCACAAACAGGACAGGTGCACCTCATGGGGACACACTTGACGAATCCTCTATCTAGCAATTCCTACAGTTGGGTCTTCAATTCATTCATTTTTGTTGGTTCTAGAGAGGCTTTGATATGAGAGTCATCCCTAGCATCAGCTCAATGTGGAAGTCGATATCTATTTCCGGAGGTAATTCCAAGAGCTCATCGGCGTATACATAAGGAAAGTCCCTAACTACTTCATGTTCTTCTAGTGGGTAGGGCTGGAAATCACTCTTGATGATGCTTGCTAGAAATACTCGGCAGCCATTGTTCAACATCTTGGTTGCCTTCACTGAGGAAATCATCATTTTCTTCTCAATTGATGGAATTTCGTGAAAAATCATAGAATTGCCATCCTTCTTGTCGATCCTGACCTTCTTTTCTTGGCACATCATATAGGAATCATGATAAGATAACCAATCCATGCCTAATATACCATCATAGTCTACCATAAGTAGTACTATGAGATCCGCAGAGTAGTTCACTCCTTCAATCATAACTGGTGCCTTTGGGAGGTGCTGCCTGATGGAGACCCTCCCAAGTGGCGTTGCTAGGTCTAGATGCACCTCATATTCACCCTCTCAACATTTAACAAGTTAGCAAATGTAGAGGACATGAAGGAATGAGTAAAACCAAAAGCAAACAACACATTTGCATAGTGATCGACAATAAGAAGATTATCTTGAATCACATTATTGGACTTCTGGGTCTCATCCACTTGCATAGTGTAGACCCTTCCACGTGCCCTCTTTTGGTTTTCATCTTGCTTGCCTTTGCCTTTGTTTTGGTACTCAGGCTTCTTCTCAATATAATCTCTTGCAAAGTGGCCCATCTTGTCACAATTCAAGCATGCTCCTGACTTCTTCTTGAATTCACCAAGATGGAACTTATGGCAGTAAGAACATGCTTTGCGGCCCTACCGATCTTCACCTATGGATTACAGCTTTGAGTCATTGTGCTTCTTTCCTTTGTATTTCCTCTAATCTTTCCTAGACTCTTTACTTTGTTCATATTTCTTTTGGATGTCTATTTCCCTAGCCAACTTGG
Source organism: Pontederia crassipes (assembly GCA_030549335.1). Classification (NCBI taxonomy): domain Eukaryota; kingdom Viridiplantae; phylum Streptophyta; class Magnoliopsida; order Commelinales; family Pontederiaceae; genus Pontederia; species Pontederia crassipes. The sequence goes on along the minus strand of JAUKPH010000020.1, from coordinate 7,108,137 downwards.
TTGCTCAAGAAATTGCTTTGGCCATAGTTTCAGGGCCACCACACTTGACGTTCAACCTAAGATGAGGATTCAACCCCTTGATGAAGTGCTTGACCCTTAATTCTTCATCCCTCCGAATTGTATCTCTCAAGCTCTAGGAACTTGTTGAGATACTCATCTACTAACATACTTCCTTGTTGCAGGCTCATGAATTCAGCCTGCTTCTGTCCCCTGACACGTGGAGGAAGGTAATGATCCCTGAAACCCTTCTTGAACTCTCGCCAGCTGATTTCATCATCCTCATCGAATTGAGTCCTAGTGACAAACTTCCGCCAACGACGAGCTTGGTCAACTAGCTGGTGACTGGCTAAGCTGACTCTATGTCTTTCAGAGCAATCTATCGCCCTAAAATTCTCGGTGATCACATCCAGTCAGGCCTATGTCTTGTTTGGAACTCTGTCCCCATTGAAGGTAGGGGGATGCAGCTTCAGGAACTTTTCGATTCTTGAACTCGATCGGCTAGAGTGGCTCAAGTTCGCATTCCTCTCCATTGCCCGAGTTGTGTGGGTCATACTTTCAATTAGCTCTCTCTAATCTCCTGAAGCATTTGAGGGACCACCTTGTTCCATCCTTCACATAACAATAATCAACCAAACATTAGTTGGTTAATTTAAAATATACAATTACATGGCACAATACTTACATACTCTTAACTTTGGATGGCTGCTCATGACGATTGCACATGGACCTAAACACTTGACAAATCTCCCACAAGTATACGAGGTCAACGTCGTAGTATATAAAATATCGTCCCACAGGGAAGAGTTCAAGTATTAGAATTATATGATTCTAAATGATATCTAAATAGTCAGAAAAGAGGTAAATAATAATAAAAGCTAAATAAAAATGGAAAGGCAGAATGGTTGCATGAAAATCAAGAACGACGAAAGGACAACGATAATTGTTTAAGAATTACTATCCACCTAGGGTATTGATCATAGGGTTTTTAAGGATAGTGAAGTCATGAGTGCTCTACTCAATCTTCAAAAGTCATGCATCTCCTTTTCAGACAAACACAATTCTAATTAAAATAATAAACTCCTACTTTCGTGGTAATTTAAATTATTTTAATTCCATTATAAACCAAGATTCACGAGTAAAATGATTATCCTTATTTCGAAGAAATAATACATTTCATGTCATTCATTTGAACTGATCTTGATGGAATACTTTCGTAATCAACAAGACCTTAAGTTGTTTCATTAGATGACCAATCTAATATAAGCATTTCGTCAAGCACATGAAAGACAAAGAACACATCAGATTAAATAAAATTTTCCCCTAATAATGAACCCTAGGTTTCATCAAACCCTAGAAAAAGAAGTTTAGCCAAGCATAGAGAAAGAAATCATCATCAAAATGTTAGATTTTATGAAAAGAGATTGAAATTAAGTCTAAGAAAGATATAAAAAGGCAGAGAAAATTTAGAGTTCGTCCTAGCCATCTTGCTCTCGTCAGAAACAAAGTCTGGACCCTCCTTTCTATCCCCAAAATTCCTTTTTATACTCTCTTCAAATTAGAGCTACAAAAATGTCCAAAATATCTCAAAAATTAGCCCAATACGGTCAGACAATGTAAGGTACAGCGACAGTAAAAGCGCTACGGTCTGGCTATATTTCCTCAAGACGATATGGTTTGGGTGGAAACAATACGAGCTCTCCTGCTTCAATACGGGCGGGCTGTATTTTCTGATGCGAGTGTAATTCGGCCGTCACGTGATTGATACGGTCTAGTGCTCTTTGATACAATCTGCCCGTATTTCCTATTGCGAGTGTAATACGGCCAGGCAACCTCAAATACAAGTGTCTGTTGAAAAATATGGTCTGTCCGTATTGTTCCCCTTTTCTGGTGATTTCTCGCCTTTATGACGACATTCGAAAGTTCCTGAAACATGTAAAAAAATGGTGTAGATTTCAAATTATTTACATATATAATCAAATAATTAGAAATATAACTCTAGCAAAGTTGATAATCAAATCAAACTTAATGCATAAATACTCAATTATCAACTCCCCCAAACCACTTCAATAGTTCATTTCTTACCACTTTCTTCATATTGAGGTTCAACCTTCTCTGGTGTTCTATGGTGGGTTTGTGGTTTTCCTCCATGAGGATTCTGTGCATGACAATTGAGGGACTCATGCCTTTAAGGTAAGCTATGGTCCAACCTATGGCTTATTTTTCTCTCGACACTCTTATCAATTTCTCTAGCTGAACAGGTGAGAGATCTACACTTACAATCATAGGGAGAGACTCATTAGGTCCCAAAAATGCATATTTTAAATGAGATGGTAGAGGCTTTAGATCTAGAGTTGGGGTAAGATATGAGATGGTGGGTGCAGTGTCTTACCCTTTCCCAGCTCTTGATATCTATTACCTCTCACATTTGACTATCTGGTGTATGCTTGGAGAGCATAGATTTCCTCATTGAGAAAAACTTAAAGTTATCAAAAGAAGATCTTTACCTAGAAGTTTTCATTTTAAAGTTTTCTCTTCTTTCTCTCTTCTCTTCTTGTGAGCATAGCATTGTAAAAGACAGAAACATTTTGTTTAGAAAAACTGAGAGAGCTCCTGCGTAAAAGAGGCTTGAGATCTTACCTCTTGAAAGAGAGAGAGAGAAAAGATTAGCTTCATTGGAGGAGAGGTATGCCTACCTCTCGAAGCGGAGAAAAAGACGGTGGTATAAAGGGCTTTTTTCCTTCCCCATTTGGAACAAAGGAAGAGTTCTAGTAAAATCTCCGGGGGTCTCGAGGTTGAGAAGTCAGAGCGAGGACGTAGGCCAAGGTATGGCCGAACCTCGTCAACAACCACCGTGTTCATTTGTGTTTGATTTCTCTCTCCCTCTCCTTCTCATATTATGATGTGTGTGATGTGATTTGAATTGTGTTGATTTAAAAATTGTTGAATCGATTTTAAGTTTTCACGACGTGTTTTTGTTAGATCGATAGATTTTATTTTAAACACCAATTCACCCCTCCCCCATTTTGGTGCCCTTTGGGATCCAACAATTGGTATAAGAGCAGTTTGCTCTTGTTTAAGATCTAATAATTTTTAGATCTGATCGTTTCAAGTTTTAATTTAACTATCTTTAGAGCTTTAGCATCAAGGGGATTTAGTGCCGAAGGACAATCAATTAGTCATCCTCCCCTTTCTAACGCATCGAAGTTTGCTTATTGGAAAATAAGGATTCAAGCATACATATGTTCTATTGATATAAAACAGTGGGACATTTTTGAAAAGGGTTACTACTTGCATGAAAACTTACCTTCAGAACATAACGAAAGACAAAATTTTTTTTCAAACCTTAATTGGAAAGTCAAAAATATTTTTTATTGTGCTTTGGATTCAACAGAATTTAATCTACAAGTTGTCAATGTGCAACTTAGATTTGGGAGAAGCTCATTGTTACTTATGAAGGGACTGATAAATTTAAGCAATCTAGACTAAATATTTTAAATCACTAATATAATTCTTTCAAAATGCATGATAATGAAACCATAAATGATATGGTTGCACGATTTAACGATATCTCGAATGGCTTAACCTCCTTGGGCGAGCCAAGAACTAACTCCCAAAAGGTGAAAAAGTTTCTCAAATCTCTCTCATCCAAATGGCATACGAAGAGGACCGTCATTGAAGAAACGTACACCTCTTTGACCTGTTCCTAGTGAGCACACCATGTTGGCAGGTGAAGGTGGAGAAGGGTGTTTGGTGAAGAGGGTTTTTGCGGAGAGATGGAGGGTTTAGAGAAGATGAAGGGTTTCGGCTGTTAAGAGTGGGTTTTGAACTGGTGAAATGATGCTTGTTCAAATGGGTCGCTACGCCTTGTACGTTGTGCAGAGGCAGTTTCAGAAAGGACAGAAAGTGGAGAGAGAGGTTACGGGGATAGGCCACGTGGGTACGAATTCACCTTTAGGTCAGGTTGATCATGTTGGTGGATCTAGGAGATGATTTGAGGATCGAATTTGTTTGTAACATGGCTGTACTACGCGATAGGGTGTCATTTCCTTGGTGACCCATGACACTTTCCCATTTGTCTTCCAACGAAATGGCCCGCACTTTTAAGAACTTGTTTCCCACCATTGCCCCTCGAACTTAACAATGCATCTTCCACCTCTTATATTCGACTTTCCTCCAACAAGTGTGTCTTACTGAATGCCTCGTTATTTCTGAAAGGACAAAATCTAGATTAAGGAAGGTAATTAAGGGTTGGGTTGCTTCTCAAGAAGCACCTTTGATTAGTGTCTCTAGCTTGATGTTGTTGGGGGGAGCGATTAGTTGACTGGTGGAGGTTGGAGTAGAAGAATATTTTCAGTAACCACTATGTCTGGTTCTCTATATAGCTTCACTCTATGACCGTTTACTTTGAACATGCCTCCTTCATTTCGCTCAAGCTCCATCACTCCCGATGGATATACTTTCAAAAGCTTGAATGGCCCAGTCCATCGTGATTTTAGTTTACTAGAGGATAGTCGAAATATGGAGTTGAAGAGTAAAACTAAATCTCCTTCTCTGAGTTGTCGCTGTTGGATGTTCTTATCATGACACCTTTTTGTTTTATCTTTGAAGATGGCTGAATTCTCGAATGTGACATTTCTTAACAGTTCTAGCTTTGCCAATTGAAGCATTCTATTCTCTCCTACATCCTTTAAATCAAAATTGAGGAACTTTACTACCCAGAAGGCTCTATGTTGCAATTCAATTGGCAAGTGACACGCCTTCCCATAAGCTGGTCTGTAAGGAGTCATCCCTAAAGAGGTTTTGAATAAAGTTCTATAGGCCAGAGCGCGTCATCAAGTTTTGAACTCCAGTCTCTTCTAGAAGTTGTTACTATCTTTTCCAGGTTTGCTTTAATCTGCCTGTTGGATGTTTCCACTTGTCCAGATGTCTATGGATGATAAGGGGTAGCAATCTTGTGAGTAACGCCATACTTTGACAGCAGAGTGTTGAACTGTCTTTCTTGGAAGTGTTTCCCTCCATCGCTTATGATGAGCTGCGGTATACCGAATCTAGGGAAAATGAACTTGGAGAAAAGCTTAGTGACATGGTGGGAGTCACAGTGGGTTGTGGGTATAGATTCTACCCATTTGGAAAAGTAATCAACTGCTACTAGAATGTACTTGTATTTCCCTAACCCTGGAAAGGGTCCCATGTAATTAATTCCCCAGACATCAAATAGCTCTACATTTCGTGCCTTCGTGAAATGTTCTCGATTCTCTGACATCTATCACATGAGTTAATAAATTGATATACGTCTTTAAATAGTGTTAGCCAAGTGAAACTTGCTTGAAGAAACTTTGTTGCGGTTCGTTGTATACCTTCGTGTCCCCCGTAGACGGGCGTGTGGCACGCAGAAATGATTTCCTGTATAGAATCTTCAGGTATACACCTCCTTAACTAACCATCTGAGCATTCCTTGAATAGATGGGGATCATCCCAAAAATATTTCTTTGCATCTAATGAAAATCTTTTCCTTCTGCGATAATCCAGATCGTTAGGCAGAATTCCCACAACTTTAAAATTTGCTATGTCGGCAAACCATGGGCATGTGCTAACTGAAATAGAAAATAGGGCATCGTCTAGTAATTCAGCTTTGATTGATGAATCCACTCCAATTTCATTCTTCATGTACTCGATTCTTGATAAATGATCAGCAACCTGATTTTCAGATCTACTCCTGTCTTTGATCTCTAGATTGAATTCTTGTAGTGATAGTATCCACCTGAGTAGCCTTGGCTTGGAGTTCTTTTTGGAGAAAATGTACTTAAGGGCTGAGTGGTCTCTATGGACAATAACTTTTGATCCTATCAAGTATGACTTGAACTTTTCCATTGCAAATACCACTGCAAGAAGATCTTTTTAGTTGTCATGTAATTTTGCTGAGTTGGATCCAGAATTTTGCTGGCGTAGTAGATAACATGTATGATTTTTTCTTTCTTCTGACCTAAGGCTGCCCCTACAGCATAATCACTTGTATCACACATTACTTCAAAGGGTAGAGATGATAGTGAAATTAAGGAGTGTAGTGATAACTTGCTGATTTTGGGGTCAAAATTCAGATTTTTCAATTTTTGATTTACCTCCTTAACTCATTCTCTATTGCAGTGCACAGGTCAATTATAGTAATCCCTAAATGTCATATCCACAGTGATTTGAAGCTAAAGACTCCCTAAGACAATCTAGATTAATCCTACTTCTAATGGCAACAATAGGAAATTAAAGAAAATGGAAAATAGATTTTTAATTTTGGCAAAAGAATAACTGTTTTTGAACTTTCGGAAAGTTATCTGAACTGAATTATAAATGCTAAACTAAGGGCTAAAAGGGTTTATCTATCAATGAGGAGGGTTCTCCTAGGAGTTGGGGTTCATCTAACTTAATTATGGATGGAATGGAACAAGTTATCAATTTTTAGTCAAATCTGATTCAATCTTAACATGGCTGCTCTCACAGCTGAATTTGTCTAAAACTAATCATTATATTCTCATATAAATATTAGCTAGATTGAATTAGAAGAGTATCCCCACCGAATGTCAAGTTATCATTAGCAAATTCACAAGTCCCTCACTGATTTTGCCAATTCTTTTCAGATTTTGGCAATTTCAGTTTGGCACTACAATTCAATTCACGTTTATGCATCAACTAATTAGAAAAGTAGTGAGTCCAATCTTAATACTAATGCTTCTTGGTTTATGTCTAAACAACAAGAGAATTTTAAATCAGCCTCTTAGCTGCAAATTGAAATGAAATCCACATTAGTACTAATCAATTGGATAAAATCATCACATATTAAACATTTGAATTCAGCACATGTCACTCATTGGAATTCAGACCTGCCATTGCTCCTTGGTCCATCTCTGAATAGCTAGGAAATCAGAAAATAGCCTTTCAGTTGCCTATAAGAATGGGATTCCACAATGACAAGCAGATTCCATAAAAATCAGAACTCACCAACAACTTGTTTTCACAGAATTAACTCAGGAAGTTATTATTGCCTCTTAATACATTTCTGAATAAGAAGAACCCACATAATCTACTTCTCAGCAGCTAATGGAATGATGGGTTTTACAATGATATCAGATTTTATGAATCAGAAATCAGAAATGCACATCAGAATTCAGATTTCAGGAAATCAAAATTCAAAATAGAAACCAGCAATGAAGAGTTGTAATAATTCAGGGATTGAAACCTTGGAAATACCATTGTCTCTTGATTCATTTATGAACAAGAATGAAACCATAAGTAACCTCTCAGTTATTAATTCAATTAGGGCTCAACAATGGTAAAAATAGGTTCAACAGAATTCAAGAATCAGAAATGAAAAAAATAGATTTCAGAATTCAGAAAATCAGATTCCTAATTGGGATTGAACCTAGAAACTTGGCATTGGTTCTTGATTCATTTCTGAACAAAGAGTTGATCAAAGGACAACCTCTCAGTTGTAAGTATTAATAGGACCTCACAATGTCAAGAACAGATTTATATGAAGCAGATTTCAGAAATGCAAAACCAGAATCAAAACTTGATTCAGTGCAGGAAATCAGAAATGTCCATAATCCATCCACAATTAAACTAAACTACTACCCTATCCTAGGAGAATTAGAGTTTAGCTCCTCATAGTTACAAAGTTCGATACACAATAGAAGAAAGAACAGATACAAATCATCCTGAATTGGTGGTTGTCGATAGGAATCCCTATGCTGCAACACTTCAGCTCCTTTCTTCTTTCCTTCCTGCCCAATCCCTTGCAATGGCCAGCCCCCCTCTTCCTTCTGGTTTCTCAGCTTATATATGCCTTCTCCTCACCCTTGGATGCAGATGGGGAGGTTCTACTCTCTTGATTCAAGCCACCTGTCCAGTGGTCCTGAGATTTCAGCAGAAATCAGATGCCTTTTTGGACAGCTAGCAGTGGTCCCCCCTCCTTTTTCACCTTGTGCAGCCTTGTTGCAGCCTTGTTATACCTACTAGAAGACCCAAAATAGTCAGCATCATAGTCCTCAAATAAGATTTAAACAAATAAAGATTAGGACAGCAAGCAATGTCAACTCTATTGTCAAATAGATTTGGTGTTGTGCAGGAATGAAAACTTTCTTTGTTTAATGAAAACTTATTGCCCGAAATGATAACTTGTGCCATATCATTATAATTGTCCAAATATGAGTGGTTCAGAGCATTGAAGGCATCAAAGGGATTAGGGTGGCAAGTAAATGAGGTCAGAAATCAAATGTGGATAAGATTTCATAGGAATGATAACTTTAGTGCCATAAAATGATAACTTGTTGTCAAAAAGTGATAACTTGTCATAACTTTAGTTATGGTTGTCCAAATGTGATCAAATCAGCAAGGAGTTAGGATAATAATATAGTGATTGCCTAATGCTTTTATGCAAAATTGATAGCCTTGCACATCGAAATGACAGTTTTGCCCTAAAAATGATAACTTGACACTAAAAAACGATAACTTGTGAAATGGAATGATAACTTTGCACAAGTTGAAATATGATCACCCAAATATGATTAATTAATAATGGCAAAGGATTTAGGGCAAGATAATCACTAGAAATCAGCTAAACTAGAAAATGATAACTTGCACATTGGAATGATAACTTGCCCAAAAAATGATAACTTAGCATATAATTGTTATTTTTATGCATTTTAGCAATTCAGAACCTCTATGCACATGGAATTAAGTATAAAATGAGAAAGATCAGTTAGTTATCACAATCCATGCATTCCAAGCATATTTGGCCAAAAGTTGGGCAAAATGAGGGCTTGATATGGGTGAATTGAATAGAAAATGGGTTAAAAACCTATTGTGATCAGCTAGTGATCAAGAGACCAGTCAGGGGATTGCATTATTGGTGCTGAGATAAGATCTCGCTTGATCCTTTCAAAAGCCTCAATGTAATATGGGTTCACGACAAATTCTGCATCCTTGTGCAGCAAGTCGGTGAGAGGCTTGGCTATCTAAGAGAAGTTGTTGATGAACCTTCTGTAGAATCCTGTGTGCCCCAGAAAGCTTTGAACCCCTCTGACATTAACAGGCGGTGGCAACTTTTCGATCACTTCTATCTTAGTGGGGTCTTCTTCAATGTCTCATTTTCAAGTGACATGGCCTAGCACAACTCCTTGCTGCACCATGAAATTGGCATTTTTGCCAATTCAAAGCCAGGTTGACGTCTTTGCATCTGCAACACCTTGGACAGATTCGTTAGACAACAATCAAAGGAGGATCCATGGATAGATAAATCATCCATGAATACCTCCATGATGTTTTCTACAAAATCAGAGAATATAAAGATCATGCATCACTAAAAAGTGGCAGGTGCATTGCAAAGGCCGAATGGCATATGTCTATATGCGAAAGTTCCATATGGACAAGTGAATGTGGTCTTTTCCTGGTCATCAGGATGTATCGGGACTTGAAGAAAATCATCTAAGTAGCAAAAATAGGAGTGCTTTGCCAGACGTTCTAACATTTGATCTATGAAGTGGAGGGAAAAGTGATCTTTCCTGTTGGCTTTATTTAGTTTTCTAAAATCTACACACATGCGCCACCTTGTGGTGGTGTGTTGAGCTATGTTCTCTCCTTTGTCGTTTTTAACCATAGTCATTCCTCCTTTTTTTGGAACAACTTGAATGGGGCTCACCTATTTACTATCGGAGATGACATAAATCAATCATGCATCTGACAATTTCGTGACTTCCTTTTTTACTACATCTTGAAGGATGGGATTTAGTCGTCTTTGGAATTCCCTGGTAGGTTTGGCATTTTCTACTAGGGGAATTCTATGCATGCACAACGTAGGGCTAAGTCCCTTAATATCTTCCATGGTGTAGCCTATGGCTCTCCTATGCTTTCGTAATGTATTCAATAAAGATTAAGTTTGGTCTTTGGTAAGGGCAAAATTAACAATAGAAGGGTAAGAAGAATTTGGCCCGAGAAATTTGTACCTAAGGGTAGAGAGAAGTGGTTTCATCTCTACCTGTGGTATCTTGAATATATTTGAGATGGGGACATCTCCTGGGGTATCGTCCTCACATTTATTAGTTGAGGGAATCAGATGCATTTCGTTGTTCCGGAGTTTGGGGTTGTTGCTTCCTCCAACACTCTCTCTTTCTTCGAGTATCTTTAGCAAATCTCTACACTCCTTTGAAGTAATGATGGCTAGCTCTTTTTCTTCAGTTAAATAATTTCTTAGTGGGTCGTCAATCAACATGAGGTTAAGGACTTCTTTAACACATGAATCCACTACATCTTCAACTTCATTAATGTCTTCCAGACTCGAGTGCTTCAGTGCTTGGGTCAGATTAAATTCTATAGTTTCCTCTCTGAGCTGGAACGATAGCTTTCTATTTCTGACATTGATGATGGCTCCTATTGTAGCTAGGAATGGCCTTCCCAAAATGAGTGGGGTGTTTGTCTCTTCTTCCATGTCTAACACTACAAAGTTAGCAGGTATAAAGAATTTTCCCACCCTAATTGGAACATCTTCGATAATCCCTTGTGAGTGTTTGATCGAGCAGTCAGCAAGCTAAAGAATCATATTAGTTGGCTTCATTTATGCTGCCCCTAATTGCTGACACATTGGCAAAGATATCAAACTCACACTAGCTGCTAGGTCACACAAGGCTCGGCTGACTTTCAGATTTCCTATCTCGCATGGAATTGAGAAATTGCCAGGGTCCTTCAAATTTGATGGCAATTTGTTTAAGATGGTTGCACTGGCTTCTGCTTTAAGGGTAACTGAATCTTAAGAATAAATTTTCTTTTCCTAGATAGTATCTCTTTCATAAATCAGGCATATGTTGGCATTTGTTGAATTGCCTCCACGAAAGGAACGTTGATCTAGAGCTTCTTTAGGACTTTCATGAATTTTAAAAACTACTGATTTGTCTAACTACTAACTAACCTTTGTGGGAAAGGTAGGTATTTGGGGGTCGATTGGCATGTCTTCTCTATCCTTCTGTTTCTGAATCTCAATTGAGTTGGCCATTTTAAAGGTGGACTCACTTGAGTTGATGGCTAGCTCTTTCCCCTTCGACATTGGATCTACCATCTTCTTCGGCTGTTAAGCTTGCATGGGTAACTCGTGTGTTTTCCTATCAGGCAATTGAGTTATGCTTCTCAGTGCTATAGCTTGGCAGTGTTCTCAAGGATTAAGCTCATGTTGTCCTTTGAACCTCCCTTGTGGTCTAGAAGTAGAAGTAGCTTGTTGGGCGATTTGGGTTCCGAGGATCTTGTTGTGGGCAACCAGGCCTTCGACCTTTCCAAAGAGTTGCTTGACGTTATCATTCTGGACCTCTTGCTACTTGAGCATGCTCTACATCATTTTCTCTAGCACGGCAATCCCTGATGATTCTAGTGGAGCAGGTAGTGTTAATTGCTAAGGAGGAGGGGGTAATTGAATTGTTGGGTTGGACTGTTTATTCAGGAGATGATATGATTGATGTTGTTGCATTCCTTGTCCAAGTTGCGCGAGGTGGTTGAACATAATTGTTCCCTCCATAAGAAAAACTCAGATCATTTTGAGTTCTCATCCAAGGCTGCCTCTGCCTCCGTTGAGCTCCGATTGCATTTGAAAAATATGGCGATATTGCATTGGCTTGGTCTTGCACTGAAGTATTGGTTGTCTCTCCATTCAGTCGAGGGCAATCATAACACATATGATCGGACGATTGGCATAAAGTACATGTGGCTCCAGGCGCAAGATATGGGTTTGGAGCTCTTGACTCTAAAGCAAAGACTTCAGTTGATGAGTTCTCCTTTTGCATGGCTTTCTTCACTATCTCCTCGACTTGAAGTGAAAGTGTGTCCTAATTGTCATTCCCTAGAACTATTGTTGAAGTCAATTCCTGAAATTCTGTGCAACTTTCTCCATGAGTTCATATCCTTCATTTGCATTTTTTCCCATGAATGTTTCTCCTGCTGCTGAATCTACACAAGCTTTAGATTCCACGGTCAAGCAACTGTAAAACATTTGCACTGTAGTCCATTTCTGAAAACCATTATGTGGGCAGGACCTAATCATGCTGGTGTAGTGCTCCGATGCTTCGTGCAGAGGTTCCTTATCATACTGATAGAATGAGGTAATCTTGTTCCTCATCTCGACAATTTTCCTAGTGGGAAGAATCTAGTAAGAAAAGTTGACACTAGGTGATACCATGTCCTAATTATGTCGGGTGCCACAGATCGTATCAGTTTGTCTCTTAATGGGAATGAGAACAGTCTCAGTCTCACTGTATCCGTAGTGACATCCGTGCATCTGAAAGTATCACATAGCTCCAGTAAGGTGATTAAGTGCTGATTTGGTCCTCATTTGCCATCCCACTAAAAGCATTTTTTCCTAACACCGCAATGATGGCCGGATTGTTTTGATAATGATTCGTGGCTATCTCTGGCCTCCTAATCCCAGTTGCGATCCCTATAGCTGACGATGTTCAAAATTCTAGCAAAGGGCGGAGTGCATTCGGATCTTCTCTTCCTCCTTCACGAGCAACACGCCTCCTAGCTCTACGTCTCTGGTTCTAGTTCCTGAGGTCTTCAGGAAAGGAGTTCGTGCCTAAGTTTGGTTGAGAAATATCTCCTTCAGAAGTTTCTACAGAGTGGCTTTCAACACTTGACATAAAATTCGGGTTAGCAAGCTAGTAAAATGAAAGATGGTAAAATAAAATGGAAAGAAAAGAAAAGAAATAAAATCATGAGGGAAATGATGACCGGTTAAGACTAAGAGAAACGTAAAACAAAATATGAAAAATGTAAGAACACTTTGAACATATAGAACAGAGTTTTCGGCACAAATGCTCTGAGTGTTCACAAAGGAACTATCGAAATAGATCAAGCTAGAACACAACCAACTTCCCCGGCAACGACGCGAAAAACTTTGACTCGCATAAAGTGTGTATAGAGAATATTGCATGAAAGGGGAGGCAAAGGCCTCCATGACACAAGTCTATCCAACACTCGGGCACATTCCCCTTAGATACAAAAGTATATAATGAATGAAGTTTTAAAATTTATAATCTCTCTACACTATCGAAATGTGATCCGCAAGCATACGGTGCATCATTGTAGTGCTTGAGGTTCGATCCACATGGAAGCGATGTTTGCAAAATCTTTGAAAAGAAATCCTTCGGAGCAAACTCGATGAGAAAAGTGAATGCTGAAAACAAGTAAAAAGGGATAGTGATGTGACGTAAAAAGAAACTAGATGTTTCTATGGTTTTAGAAATGTAGAAGAAGTATAGCAAGAGCGATGGCTAATATTAAGAAAAATGCGAGATAATAAATTGAGAGCACGTTCTGAGGACTTATCGGAGGTGCTTCCATCTTAGGATTCAACGTTCTTTAGTTTGATAAGCTATGGATAAAGTGACCTAGTCCCCCTTTCACCCATGCGTTAAGCTGGTTTCAATAATAAAGACACTCGACTCTGCACCCATTAATTCATGTTGGTAGAAGTCCTGAGTCTACGTGCATGGAGGGAGTTCGTAAAAGAAGGAGTCCATGTTATCGTCAAAGTACAAATTGTGTTTTCCTTTAGGATTTAATTTAAATCTCGTGTCCACTGAGTATCAGGCATTCAAAAGAAATACATCTAAGATAGGGAGGCTGTGGTCGGCTCATGCCTGACTTAGTGGAATGTGGATCACCGCAAAATGCAAGGTATCAGTATCTCCAAGACGACTTAGATGCTTTCAAAGGAGAAGAAGAGTTCGATTCAGAGATTACGGTTTAGGATTTACTAGAAGTTCTTAGAAATGACTCATCTCCTGCCTACCCAATTCGGGTCATAGACTCGAGTGAGGATTTGAGGAGCATCCCTCCTTGGGTCGAACTTCCAGAAAGGTTGAAAAAGATCGAACGCGACAATGGTAAAAGAGGAATATATGAACATCCTTTAAAACCGTTCAAAATGATCCTAAATCTCTAACTCAATTTGGTCGTTTATTGCCAGAGATCCGGAGTTGGCCTAACCTTCTTAGGTCGCATATCAAAGGAGTGAACGACGTCTAAACCACTCTATGAAAAGCTCCATTATTGATTTTACGAAACCTAACGCTTTGAATCACTGCTTGCCTTAGGCTAGATTTCTCCACGTTCAGTCGCGATGGAGCATATAACATCCCTATGATCGGGGATGCAAGGCAACAAGTGAATCAAAAAATTTCTCCTATCCTTACAACTACGTGGAAAACACAAGAATCATGCATGGAACTATCTTCATCCAGACTAGATTTCTCCACGTTCGGTCGCGATGGAGCCTAATACGTCCCTATGGTCGGGGGTGTAGGATGAAGACAGTTCATAAACTCAAATCCATATACAGGTTTGGAAGAAAGAGAACCGATCAATAAAATAGGAACCATATTGATATCGTCAAAAACATAGGAAAGCTCAATACTTAGTCATTAATCATGAAAAACATCAAAGTAGAACACAGCTAAACAAAATGAATCCAAGTTGCATAAGCACCTCCCGGCCTCAGTTGGGCCAGTTAGTTACAAATGTGGAGAACACACACTTCTCCATGAATGGCTAGAGGCATTGTTCTTTCTCCTCCCCTTTCTCTTCTCCTCCCATTCGTAATCCCTCTTCTTGCCAAAAGAGCTCCCCCTTTCACTTACAACTTTTCCTCCTTTTATATCTGCCTCCTATCGGTTCTCTCCTCTCCTTCTTTATTTGTCAAAGCTTTTTTGTGGCCCCCTCCTACCTGGGAAGCTTCCATGCATCAAGGAAGTGAAGGAGCTAGCTGGTCCCCCAATCGTGGATAGTGTTTGCTGTTTTGCTCTTTCTTTGGTTCCTTCCTTAGCCCGATAGCAAATCACCAATCTTTAGTGCAGACAATGGCGCATGGTTCAGCCGCTCTACTTTATCCCTTGGAGCTCATTAGCTCCCCTGCAGAAAGGGACATTTACCCAAATAAATCTTCAAGCCGGCACGAGAAAACATCAATGATAATATGCAAATGAACGTTTATGTGGAGAACTTTTGAGATGTATTGAATCTGTTTCGTGCACATGTCTATGTTAAGAGATAATTATATAATAAGTACCATATGCATGCAAAGCAGTGATGAAAATATAGGCCATAATTCTCCACATCAATTGCACTATGGAATCTACCTTGACACTTAGTTCTTTGTCGTTGTCATTTCCCCTCACAAAAGCTATCCTGGACGGTCCTTCCTCATAATCTTCATCATTTATGGCCTAGTCAAACAAATTACAAGCCTGTGAGTTCATGATGGACCCACCTATACCTATTGTATCGATGTGAAATTTCAAGAGAAAGCATTGTGGAAGGTTTTATTAATAGCCAAGTGGGCACAACATGATGCGGCCTTTGTCTTTGCAATTCTTAAATCTCTTCCACGCACTACCAAAAGATTCAACCAACTTGATAAACTTGCTAGGAGGAAAGAAACTCTTTATGAAAGCTTGGAATAACTCATCACATGTATTAAATGCTCCAGGAGGTTGAGAGTTCAACCAATCTTGTGCTTCATCCCTGAAAGAAAATGAAAAAAGCTTCATCTTTATGGCATCTTCTTCGACTCCATTCATCTTTATTGTGGCATACATTTGGAGGAAGCGATTGATGTGAATAGAGTATCTTCGTTGTGTTCCCCTCTAAATTGATTTAGTTGCACCATTTGAATGAGACCAGGCTTCAACTCAAAATTGTTGGCCGCAATCCTTGGGCCCATTATACTCGGGGTGGTGCTTTTGTAAGACCTTCGAGCTAGGTCCCTCGTTGGGGGTTCAACCTCCTCCACTTGTTGTTGGCCCTCTTCCATTTTCGGCCTTGTGTTCTGGTTTTCAGTCATTACTTGTTCTCTTTGTGCTCCTTGATTTGCTTGGCACTACCTTTCAATTTCTGAGTTGTACAGTTCTGGTGCCTTGTTTCTGCATTGCAGCCACCAAAAAGAAAAGAGATTGTGTCTAGAATAACAATTAAAATCAAAATCCTAATATTGACGCTCTTCCCCGGCAATGGCACCAAAAACGTGACAAATCTTCCGCAAGTAACGGAGTCAATGTCGTAGTATATAAAATATCATCCCACAGGGAAGAGTTCAAGTATTATAATTATATGATTCTAAATTATATCTAAATGGTAAAAAAAAGAGGTAAATAATAATAAAAGCTAAATAAAAATAAAAAGATAGAATGATCACATGAAAATTAAGAACAACGAAAGGACAAGGATAATTGTTTAAGAATTGCTAATAGAAGAAAAATTCTAGTGTTTTGAACCCACCTAGGGTATTGATCATAGGATTTTTAAAGATAGTGAAATCATGAGTGCTCTACTCAATCTTCAAAAGTCATGCATCTCCTTTTCAGACAAACACAATTCTAATTAAAATAATAAATGCCTACTTTCATGGTCATTTTAATCATTTTATTTGCATTATAAACCAAGATTCATGTGTAAAATGATTATCCTTATTTCTAAAAAAATACATTCCATGTCATTCATTTGAACTCATCTTGATGAAATACATTAGTAATCAACAAAACCTTAAGTTGTTTCATTAGAAGACCAATCTAATAAAAGTATTTCGTCAAGCACATGAATGACAAAGAATACATCAGATTAAATAAAAATATTCCCTAATGATCAACTATAGGTTTCATAAAACCAAAGAAAAAGCAGTTTAAGCAAGCATAGAGAAAGAAATCATCATCAAAATGTTAGATTTCATGAAAAGAGAATGAGATTAAGTTTAAGAAAGATATAAAAATGCAGAAAGAATTCAGAGTTCGTCCCAGTCGTCCTGCTCTCCACAGAAACAAAGTCTGGACGCCCTTTTTCGTCCCAAAAATTCCTTTTTATACTCTCCTCAAATTAGGGTTACAAAAATGCTCAAAATACCCTAGAAGTTAGCCCAATACGGTCAGATAATGTAAGATACGGCCGTAGTAAAAGCGCTATGGTCTGGCCATATTTTTCCTCAAAACGATATAGTTTGGGTGGCAAGCGTGCTTCAATATGGGCGGGCCATATTTTTCTGATGCGAGTGTAATACGATCGTCATGTGATTGATACAGTATAGTGCTCTCTGATACGGTCTGCCCATATTTCTTATTACGAGTGTAATATGGCCTAGTGGCCTCCAATATGGGTGTGTGCTGAAAAATACGGTCTGCATGTGTTCCCCTTTTATGGTGATTTCTCACCTTTATATCGACATTCGAAAGCTCCTAAAACATATAAAGAAATGGTGTAGATTTCGAATTCTTTAACATATATAGTCAAATAATTAGAAATATAACTCTAATAAGTTGATAACCAAATCAAAATTAATGCATAAATACTCAATTATCAACACTTAACATCTATAACACACTTAAGCATAGGTCCTAAGCATGCTCTCATACCAAACTATAACACCCCTCGGCCTAATAAAAATATTATTTGCTTTGGGATTTCGGTCCACACGAATTTAAAATGCGTCTTCATAGGTGAAGGGAGTAGCTACATATAAGCCCATGACCATAAATTTCAGGGATGGTCACCCAACTTATAGGGTATTCCCAATAAGGTTACCCAACTTTGATTTGTAGCACGAAGGTCGTCTAACTTTCAGAACCTCACTCGTGGTCATCATGACCGCTTGTAGCCCATTTTACGGTCAATTGCATATGTGGATGCCATGGTGTCTAACTCGTCAAAGGCCACGTGGGTACCTTTCCACCTACCTCACTGTCGTGTCATCCGGCCTCCTCACCACTGCGTACGCAGCGAAGCGAGGACGAGTGTTCCCTGCCACCCGAGGCAGGCGGACGAATAGGAGCACAGAGGTGGTGATCTCTGGCGTCACCCGGCCAAGGACGAACTCTCATTGTCCAAGGGCTAGCTCCATTTCCCGGATGACATTTTCTGCAATTGCACGTTGTGATGCCCACCTTCGGGCAACCATCATGAGTGCAAAGTCACCAAAGTAGACAGAGTTGTCGCCATTGAAGTCAACGTTGTTGATCATCCTCTGGTCGTCATTGAGGGCCCACCGAGCAGCTCCTCAATCAAGATCCTCCTATCATCGTCCGCAGCATCACTCATCCTCGTCCCCCTCGTTTGCGGCGATCGCAGCAGCTGCGAGGCCTGGCTGATGCACCCATCACCGTCATGGTTAGCGTCGGCGACTATGGTGGCCAGCTCCTCGACAGAGGATGAACTCTAGATTATGGTGGGTGATTTTGCTGTCG
Organism: Pontederia crassipes; assembly: GCA_030549335.1. NCBI lineage: Eukaryota > Viridiplantae > Streptophyta > Magnoliopsida > Commelinales > Pontederiaceae > Pontederia > Pontederia crassipes. The sequence goes on along the minus strand of JAUKPH010000020.1, from coordinate 7,089,883 downwards.
TTGTCACGGTCAACATGGATGGAGGGGGCGGAAGGATGGACTTGGGTGTGGACTAGAGGGTGGCAGATTCCTTGGAGGAGGTGGTAGTGGTGGAGGCGAAGGAGGCGTCGCTGAGGTTGATGGATCGGTGGCCTATCTCTGAAAGAGCGGTGGATTGAGGAGGAGATGAAGAGAAGAGGGGGAATTGGGGCCAACGAGAAGGACGTGGGAATGGCAGATAGTGGGAAGAGGGGGAAGGAGGAGGGCATTGCAACCGTGCTCACACTGACGATCTTCCGCCTCCTCGGGACAGCCAATGGCAAGGCGACACTGAAGACCGCCGCCGCTGTGGTTCGATTTATCTGCCTGCCATTGGGCGACATCGAGATCAGCGGCGGAGGATACTCGACATTGCTCGGTCGATGGAGGCGGGTGCGGGGATGAGTTGGCTGGGCGACATGGCAGTGAGGTGGGTGGAGTAGTACCCACGTGGCATTGGACAGCGTGGCATCAATCGGCAAACGGGCTGTATGCGGTCGCGATGACCCTGCTTGGTCGGTGGAGGCGGGTGCGGGGATGAGTTGGCTGGGCGACGTGGTGGTGAGGCGGGTGGAGTAGTACCCACGTGGCATTGGACAGCGTGGTGTCAACCGGCAAACGGTCTGTATGCGATCACGATGACCGTGACCGAAAGATTTTGAAAGTTGGATGACCTTCGTGTTACAAATCAAAGTTGGATAATCTTACTGGGAAGACCCTATAAGTGGGATGACCATCCCTGAAATTTACTCCCTTCATTTTTTGCCCATGTGGAACTATTTGATCAAACCATAGGATGCATAAAGTTATTTTTTGTAAATTTAAACATAGGATCCATAAACTTTTCTTTACTTTTAGTTAGATTTTTGTTTGTATAACTAGATTGTACAAAAAATGTTTATTATTATTTTAAGAATGAGTAACACATCCCATGACGTTTAGCATGGGCCATATTGCTCCAAGCCTGCATCAAACTCCATAATGGAGTGTGATTATTCTGCTAGCTAGTGACAAACAGAGCATAAGAAATTCTTGTAATTAGCAGATAATCAACACAACAGTGGCATTAATGACACGATCCGTATTGTTTCCTTGAGGATTGATGGTGTTCTGCCTAGAAAAAAGCTCTCATTTCATACTATTGTGGGCATCCAAATTTTAGAGTTGAAACCTCTATTCTTCGGAGCAAGAGATCTTTTGGCATTTGCTCAACCAAGATTCACCATTGAAGTTTTAGAGTTTTACTTTCTTTCTCATCTTTTGTACTCTAGTTCTTCTTTTCCTAATGTTTGTTTTTCCATTTGTGGAGTATAGGCTTTACTTTGTTGAACTTTGCTATTAGTTGGAATAAGGATACTTTTCTATGAATTTGAATGTTGTCATTTTCTTGTGCATACGATCCACTTTCTAGCATTTCATATCTCTCTCTTATCAATTCAAAGGGGTGCGGAGTTAGGCTCATTCTGTTGAAGAGTCTTTGAGATGAATTTAAGTTGTATTGCATTTTATCTATAATTATACGAAGAATGATTTGGTTGAACTTTCTTTGAATATTTATTGATAGAATAAATAGGTCACCTGATTGGAGTCCTATACCATATTTCAACTCTTCAATCATATCTAATTTTATTGTTCATCTTAAGTAATAGTAAAGGGGTGCTTAATAAATCTTAATTTTCTCTTATTTATATATTTTAGCCTTTTGCCTTCTCTATCTTTGGATAAATTTCTTATTTCTTGTATTATCTTTAACCTTTCAAAAGCATCTCATTAAAATTCTCATCCAACTATTTGATAAATAAGAATAAGATGAAAAGTCATGGTGGGATCAATATCTTTTCACTTTTTACTACTTATGTCACGATATCGATTTAAACCCTGGTCTAATCCACAAGTCACGACATAATACGATCGATCAAACTCTTATGGCAGAAGTATCATATTATCATATAGAAACATGTGGAATAAAGTTATCACACCATTGTTCACAACACACTTATATTTGATCTCAGAGCAAGTGCACATGCTAATTCAAACTTACACATTCTAAAAGGTTTTCCAAATATTTAGCTTTTACACACCATATGACACATTAAGAGGAGTCATACATCCTCACAAAAAGACAACTAGAGAATAAGTCTCATATCTATCTTCGATCTTCAAAAGTGCTTCTAATCCAATAAGGGATTTCCAAACATAGCCACATGATTGATCTACTAATCTGAAAAGTGTTGAAAATTCATAACCTATGTGTTACCACCTATTCAATTCAGATAAACTAAACAGTATGTGAGAAACTTATAGGAAACAAACTAACATCTTATTACTTATGAACAATTATCATATTACGAAGGATACTGTATCAACTAATCTCAATGAAATAACATCTTTAGCTATCATATAACATGTCACATTTGTTTCATTTCATATAACATTTCAAATATCATATCGTGTATCATGTCATATCATGTATCATATCATATCATATCATGTCATATTATGTATCATATCATATCATGTATGCACATATGCACGTATGCATAATGCACATGTCATATTACCAACTAATCATAGGAACATATTACCCGGTAGGGTTTCATATCATCCCAAATCATGGGATACATTTCCTACAGAAGACATATCCTCCTTGGTCAGAGGTCTCATATCGTCCCTTAGGACATCATATCATCCCATCCGGGGAGCATATATTATCCCATAGGATACCATATCATCCCATGAAAATGGGGTACCTTCCTTGCATAAGACATATGTCATGAACTTTATGTGGATGTGAATTTCTCGCACCAAAAGCAATTCTAGTCGTGTTTAAATTTTATTCTAGAGTTCACGCAACTGCAAGTGCACAGATTGAGTAGAAACCCTGAGTGTTGTAACCCCGTTGATTTAGATAAGTTATTAATCTATTTATATCTTGAAAGTTGTTACAAAAGATTTAAGAAGAAATCAGATAAAGCAAGGAAATAATTTGTAAGAAAAGAAGAAAAGATATAATGGAAATTAGAATGTAGGAGAGTAGATTCCCTTGAAAAAGATTTAAGAAGAAATCAGATAAAGCAAGGAAATAATTTGTAAGAAAAGAAGGAAAGATATAATGGAAATTAGAATATAGGAGAGTAGATTCCCTTGTGATGAATTAGTTGAGGCTATTGCATCTTCGTTCTCATTAATACGTCAAATGATCTCTCGATCTTATCGTGTGAATTAATTACACTTTCTCTAAACTCATCGATCTCTCTTTGAGCTCAGAGGCAAGTAGCCATTAATAGTTAGATTAGGAATGACTGGTCAGTCGATTGATCACTTGCTGATCACTATATGATTTTAACCCATTTTAGATGCAATTCATACATATCGAGTCCTACTTTTGCCTATTTTTGGGCCAACTATACTTTGAATGCAAACATTGTGATAACTAGTTGATATTCCTCATTTCATACTTAATTCCATGTGCATAGAGGTTCTGAAATGCCAAAATCCATTAATATTTAAATTCTATGCCAAGTTATCATTTTGAGGACAAGTTATCATTCCTAAGTGTCAAGTTATCATTATTTTGAATGAACTTATTTTCAATGGTTTTCTTGCCCTAAATCCATCATTATTATGTATAAATCATATTTGGATAGTCACATCTCAACTTGTGCAAAATTTTAAGTCCATTTGAACAAGTTATCATTTTTCAAGTGCCAAGTTATCATTAAAGGGCAATTCTGTCATTTCGACATGCAAAACCATTAATTCTGCACAAGGACCTTAAGCAATCATCTTATTATTGTTCTAACTCATTGCTGGTCAAATTTCATCACATTTGGATAATCAAAACTCAAGTTATGACAAGTTATCATTTTTAAGTCATATAAGTTATCGTTTTTGGGGCACTCAAGTTATCACTTTTAGGAATCTCATTCATATTTGATTTTTGACCTCACTCACTTGTCACTCTAATCAAATTGATGCCTGAAATGCTTTGAACCACCCATACTAGGACATTTCCCAAGATTTCCATAAAGTTATCATTCCGGGCCCTTGAATTCATTCATATCGATATCGGTTTTCATTCTTGCAACACACCAATTCCCTTTTTGCTATAGATCTGATTTTAACTACTGTCCTAATCCTTAGTTGTTTAAATATTATTAGAAGACTTTCATGCTTGATGTTTTGGCCCTTGTAGCAAGTGGAAAAGGTGGCCAAAAGGAAGAAAAAAGGAGGGGGGACCACTAGCTTTTTGGCTGTCCAAAAAGCTGTCACTGTTGGAATTTCAGGGCCAGGGGACACATGGCTGCAATCAAAGCACAAAGAATGTTCTGATGCTGATCCAAAGGTGGGGAGAAGTGATATAAAAGATGGATTTTTCTGGAGAATGAAGGGGGCAGGTCATTCAAGGGTTTGGAGGAAGGCAAGGCTGCAAAGGATTCTGGTGGAGGAGCTGCTGGCCAGGAAGCTTCAAAGGATCCATGAATTGTATCTGTTTCTTACCCCATTTGATGTCAAAACTTGTAAATATGAGGAGCTAAACTCCATTTCTTCTAGGATAGGGTAGTAGTTTAGATTAGTTTTGGATGGATATGGACTGTTTTATAATTCCTGCACTGAATCATTTCTGATTTTCAGATTTCAGAAACTTCTTTACTGATTTATGCTATGCTACTATTAGATCTAATTGTAACCAATGACTGAGAAGTATTACTTGATCTAATCATTCTACAGAAGTGAATTAAGAGTTAATGTCAGTTTTCTGATTTCATTAAATTGCAATTCTGATTTCTGATTTGGTTTTCTGATTTCTGAATTTGATTCTTATAAATATCAGAATCTGTTCTTCATTTCTAACTTGGTTAATTGAGTCCTTGGGATGTTGGTATTGTCCCCATCTTATTCAGAAATGAATCAAGATTGTTTGGGCAATCATTTGACTCAAATCAGATTTTCCATTAATTCCTGAACTGAAATCAGAAATCTGATTTTTCTGGTTTTACATTTCTGAAATCTGATTTGTTATAAATCTGATCTTGCCATTTGAAGACCCCATTTGTATTTGTAACTGAGAAGTTATCATTTGGTCTAACCCTTGTTCAGAAATGAATCAAGAATCAATGGCAAGTTCTAGATACAAACCCAATTAGAATTCTGATTTCTATTTTCTGAAATCTGATTTCTTGAAATCTGAATTCTGATTTTCTTGGGCTGTTTGAATCTGATTGTCATTGGGGATTGAACTAATTGAACAACTGAGAGGTTGACATCTATCCCAATCTTGTTCAGAAATGAATTGAGAAGCTTTGACATTCCTATGATTCAAAACTGATTTGGTTTTTCCTGATTTGAATGAATTGAATGAGTTGCTGATTTTTTGGTTTCCTGAATTCCAAAATCTGATTTCTTGGGCTTTTTAATCTGATTGTCATCAAGGATTAGATAATTGAATAGTTGAGAGGCTAATATATGCCATGATCTTATTCAGAAATGAATCAAGATCATTGACAATTCAGAATTCAAATCTGATTTTTTTTCCAAAATCTGATTTCTTAGTTTGATTCTAAATTCTAAATTCTGATTGTTTGGAATCTGATTCGCCAATTGTTAATCCCTATTTTATTCAAATCACTGAGAGGTGTACTCTAGGAATCCCTTGTAATCCAGAGATGGGTCAAGGGGCATTTGGCAAACTTGAATTCCATCAATCCACATTGCTGATTTTTTCAGAAATGTTGATTTCTGTTTTCTCATTTTTCTAACTTCTGATTTCCATTGTCAACCCTCATATTAATCCACTACTGAGAGGTAGTCTTAAGGGCTTCTTTGAGATCCAGAGATGGGCCAAGGAGCAATGGAAATTGTGAACTCATGTGGCCATATGTTTTGCATTTCCAATTGAGTGTGTTTGTGTGGATTCCAATTTATTTTGCAACCGAGAGGTTGATTTTGAATCTCCCTTGAATTCAGAGATGAATCATGGAACACAAGCACCATTATTGAGTATATTTTATCCTGGTTTGGTTGATTGGAATGATTCCATCTTTTTATGATTGTAAATGCAAGTTATCATTCCAAACTTCCTTGAATTGCAAAAAAATCAGCATTGAATCTTTCTTTTGAGCCCAATGATAACTTGATTTTCAGTGAGGACCCTCTTTTGATTCAACCTAGCTAACAATTATATAATCATATATTGCTTAGTTAGAAGCCAATTGAGCTGTGGGAACACCCACTTTCAAGTTGAATCAAAAGTTGGACATTTAGTGATAACTTGTTCCATTCCATCCTTAATTAATTTAGATGAACCCCAAATCCTAGAAGAACCTTCCTCATAGATAGTTAAACCTTTTTAGACTTCATTCTAGCATTTATAATTCAGTTTTGATAAATTTCCAAAACCCAAAAATCTGTTATCATTTCACTTTCTATAAAAAAAATCTATTTTCACTATTCATTAAAAATCTATTTTTAGCCACTTAAGTAGAACTAATCTAGATTGTTTTAGGGTGTTTTAGACTTCAAATTCTTGTGGATACGACAACCTGAGTCTACTACAACTTACCTGTGCACTTGCAGCTAGTGAGTTGGGAGACCAAAAAAATGAAAAATTGACATTTTCTTAAATTTCAGCAAGTTATCACTAGAAAACCCAAATATCACTATCATCGATCTCTCGTCCTAACCAAAAGAAGAGGTTGATCTCTCGATCTTGAATTTTCAATCCTTCTATCCTAATCCGAGCAATTAGAATGAATCTAAAACTGCTAGTCATTGTTATGGACTCTTGCCTCACAACAGATATAATAGTGGACTTCTCGGTCTCTAAGAATCAACAAACATCATATTACTAAAAACACTACAATTAAAAGTAACATGTACCTTCTCTCGAAGGAAACGGGTTAATAACAAAAACAATAGATCTCTCAATCTAATTGAAATTGAATGCAGATAATAAGATCGCAATGTATCAAGCAAATAGGAACTAGAGGTTAGAAATACGGTATCAGAGAAATAGAATCGTAGTGTCAACAAAATATCATCACAAGGAAATTAGTATTCCTTTAGCCAGACAAAGTTTCTGACAGAATCAATAGTAATCCTTCTCACAGCATTCTTTTTCTTCTTTTTCCTTCCAGCTCTCCCTTCATCCTTGCCTTCTCAACCTCATCCCCTTTCTCCCTGTTAAGAATTTAAAAATTTGAAAAGTAGTTAGTCCTCTTTTTACTAATTCAGCTCCGCTACAGATAGTAGGTAAAAAATATTTCAAATGTAATAAGATTTTATATCAATCTAGTGGATTTGAGTTTAATAATTATAAGCAAAATAAGAGACGATCAAATTCCCCCAAGCTTAGATTTTTGCTTGTCCTCAAGCAATGTTCAAGACAAGAAGTTTCAATCTCCACCCTGCTTTCCAACTACTCTTTTGGCATTCAGACCTTGCACTCTTTGCTTAAGTACCTTCTCTCTTTTCCATATTCCCAGGCTTTAATGAAGGTATTAGAAGCAAGACATTTTTAACTTCCTCCCAACTCAGCTCATAGTCATAAGAAAAATAAGATGGACTGATAATAGAAATGTGAATGCTGAGTGCACTACTACAGTATGGGCTTTCTTTTGATTCTTTGTTGTTTTCATTAATCTAATATTCATGTGATTATCCATATTGCGTTAGGTGATCTGTGTAATGAGTTTTTGATCGGCACATCCTCTTAGGTTGCCAGGTATGAACCCCTACATATCTAATCACCCAGATTCACCCAGGTTCCGGAGTACACCCTTTTTGTACCTTCTGGGCTACACCAGCCCTCTTTTCTTTGCTTTTAACTTTAACTTTTTCAATTTTACTAAGCTTGACACTGCACTAAAATGGTTAGCATTAACAAAATTATTAACAGATTTCTTAAAAGTATGAGTTGAGCATGAGTAGGATTAGTCGTTGAGCTTTTAAAACTTCATTGTAGCCACTTTCTTCAGGACACAACCCTTCACCTAAACATTGAATTGGAGTCATGAAATGCTTCAAATTTTGTCGGGTTGGCAGGGTGTTCTTGAACATAGTTTCAGAGAGTCGCAAAAGAGGCCAATGTTATGGGGCAATAAAAACATCTCTTACTTTATAGCTAGAAATGAAATGTTTCAATGTTGCTTCTTGAAATGTTTATTACAATCATAAAGTAGCAATTGTGAGTAGAAATGTAAATAAAAAAGAGGAGTAGAAATGTACCATGTCGCCCTCTCTCCCAAGCTTGAAATCGACACTGCCCTCAGTGTCGATCATGCCAAGAAGAGGGACCAGAGGGGTTTGAAGCTCAAGCAGCCTGTCAGTGACTTGTTGAATGTCACTAAGGGTCATGAGGATAGAATTTTGCACCACTTCAATTCCTTGAATTTTTTCATGATAGGCGAGACCTTGTTGTTCCATGTTATGAAGTTGGTCCTTCAATGCTTGGATTTCTTCATGCTGGCGAGCAGTAGCTTCTGCGAGTTTGGTCACTTGTTCCAAAATAAGGTTCAACTTAGTAGATGAGGTGAGAGGCGGGGTTTGTAAGGCATCTGGTGCAGATGAAGAGGAAGAAGCGACAACATGTCGTCTGATGGTTCTTGGTCCAAAAGGGGCTCGCGAGATAGTGTGTATTCTATTGTAAGGGGAGGAAATGTTGGGGTCGGTCGTGTGACTTGGATGAAGTCATTCATCCACCAGTTTCGCCCTTCTAAGATGGAAGATTGTTGGGGGTTAGGTAGCTTGAATAGAGATGAGGGATCAGATTGTCGCCAAAAGTATTGGTCATTAAATGTAAGGAGGACTCCTTCTTGTGTTAGAAAATCCAAATCGAGTAGGGTTGCTGGTATTGAGTTGGTGTCGCCTAAGAACTCATAATGTTCGACAATTGGTGAGATAAGGTTTCCACAAAGAACCGGGTTACACTCGCGGGTGGATCCCTTTAGTATACTTTGCATGAGAAAGGATGCAAGGTTGACCTCTGTGTTGGATAGAAGACACCAAATAATGAAAAGCTCATCGGCAGAGACTAGATCCATCTCATAATCATTCGGGCGGATTAAGATGGTGTTGGTGAGGAGAATGTGGAGGTATCAAAAAATAGGGTTTTTGAGATGATGGCCGACAAGTTGAAGGAGATTGTCAGTACGTTGTCCCATAAGTTGGTACCAGACCTCAAAGATGGGGAAAGCAGGTGGAGAGGTTTTGTGGCCTATGTTGGTTAGGTTTAGGAAGCGGGCGAAGGTGTCAAGGCTCATAGAGAAATCCTGATTATAAAGGCGGAATTCGATGTGGTCAGGAACACCGTCGTCATCAATGTGAGCGTTGAACACTATTTCGACAAACTTTGCTGCTACCTCTTTGTAGAGGTCCCATCGTTTCATGAAGAAAGGCAGGAGGCGTGATCAGTGAAGAAGAGTTCTTATGTCATCAAACAAACCAAGAGGCTCGAGGGTTGGAAAATTTAGGAACCTGGTGGAGGAAAATTTTCTACACCTAGTATTTAGCAGGCATTGGGCTTCTTCGCTATTTTCTGGCTGTCGCATGTTTGAAGTTCTTCGCAGGAGGCCGTCCGATTGTAGATGGCGTTTGATGGATTCTAAAGAGCTATTGGTGTCGGAGTTAGACGATGTTCGCGTCTGCTTCATGTTGCCGGCCAGTTCTGAGGTGCTTCAGGCTTAGGGCGATCGTCGGGAGGGCCGAGAAGGGTAAAGGGGATTAGGGATTGAGAGATCGTCGTATGGGTGATGTGCAGGGGATGTTGGGAAAAAAATTTGGGTTATGTGAAGAATCGAGGCGTCACTGGTGTGGTCGTGTGGGATTGAAAAGATGGGCATTGGTAGATATGGTACTAGATTCTGTTGGGATTCTCAACTAAATCTATTAGGCATACTTTTCAGGTGGTATTATGATATTTTTAACCTTGTGTGTGTGTTGTCGTGGCTGATGATCGTTTATTTGGTTGGGTTGCCTTCCTATAGCGCTTTTTTTTAAAGTCGTTGGCTCGACCTTGCGGCTTTAAATTTTTTAGCCCTCCGATTGCAGATGTAAAACTTCCTTAAACATTTTTATGCTGGGATTATAGTGTTTTAGCCTTTGTCCATTGACTTGAAAAGTTTATGAATTGCTATTTTTTATGTCCACCAATCTGTGAGGGTATACTCTTTCGACTGTGAACGGTCCCGACCATCTAGTCTGCAGCTTTCCTGGAAAAAGTCATAATTGGGAGTTGAAATAGAACTTGGTCGCCTTCCTTAAAGTCCTTTTTCAGTATGTGATTATCATGCCATTTATTTGCTCGTTCTTTGTAAAGGCGAGAGCTATTGTAAGCATCTAGCCATAGTGCGTCTAATTCGTTGAGTTGCAATAATCGTCTACCAGAAGCCGCTTGAAAGTAATAATTGAGTGTTTTGATTGCCCAGAAAGCTTTGTGTTCTAATTCCATGGGCAAGTGGCAGTGCTTGTCGTAAATCAACTTGAACAGTGTCGTTCCTATCGGTGTTTTGTATGCCGTACGGTATGCCCATAATGCTTCATTGAGTTTCCTACTCCAATCTTTTATTGTTATTGAGACTATGTTCTCTAAGATCATTTTAATCACTCTATTCAAAACTTCTGCTTGCCCATTGGTTTGAGGGTAATACGCGGTAGAGACTCAATGTTTGACTCCATATTTAAGCAATAAGTTTTTAAAACTTCGTTCAATAAAATGTGAACCTCCATCGCTGATGACCAACCTGGGGATCCCAAATCTTGGGAAGATAGTTTCTTTAAAGAGCTTAATAATAGACCTTGAGTTTGCTGTAATTGTAGGAACTACTTCAATCCATTTTGAAACATAGTCAACTGCCAGAAGTATGAACTTGTACCCGCATGAGGGAGGGAAGGGTCCCATGTAGTCGACTCCCTACACATCAAATATTTCTATTTCGAGTATCGATTGTTGAGGTGCTTCATTTCTCCCGCTTATGTTTCTAGTTCTTTGACAAGCATCACAAGATTTTATGAATTGGTTGCGTCTTTGAATAAGGTAGGCCAGTAAAATCTGGTTTGGAGAACTTTAGAGGCTGTCTTCTGATATCCTCCATGACCACCATAGGGAGATGAATGGCACTCTTGTAGTATGGAAAATTGTTCTTCCTCTAGTATACACCTTCGATATATTCCATCAGCACATTTTTCGAAAAGAAATGGCTCATTCCAGAAGTAGTATTTGATGTCAGAAAAAATTTCATCTTTTGTTGGTAAGAAAGATTAGGCCGTAAGACTCCTGAAGCTAAGTAGTTAGCATAGTCTGCGAACCAGGGAAATTGTGCTTCCTAAATTGAAAACAATTGGTCATCATGGAAGGAATAATTAATAGCTCTATACATGTCCAAGAAAACTTCTGACTCCTTTGATGTTAATAACTTCTGACTTATCTTTATCAACTTCAATGCCCTTGCCTAAAATAATGTGTTCTAAGACTACGCCTTATTGTACCATAAAGTGGCATTTCTTTCAATTCAACACTAGATTAGATTCAGCACATCTCTATAGCACTTTGCAGAGGTTGTGCAAGCAAACTTCAAAAGTGGTGCCATACACTGAGAAGTCATCCATGAAAACTTCTATTATTTCTTCGATATAGTCAGAGAAAATCGACATCATGCACCTTTGGAAGCTTGGTGGAGCATCGCAAAGCCCAAATGGCATTCTCCTATATGCGAAGGTTCCATATGGACATGTAAATGTGGTCTTTTTCTGATCATCTGGGTGAATAAGGATCTGATGAAATCCAGAAAATCCATCTAGATAGCAGAAATATGAGTGATTCGCCAGTCTTTCTAGCATCTGATCGACAAAAGGTAGGGGAAAGTGATCCTTCCGGGTGGCTTTGTTTAGCTTCTTGAAATCGATGCACATCCTCCATCCTGTGAAAGTTCGTGTAGAGATGAGCTTATTTGAGTCAGTCTTTATTAAGCTCATTCCACCGATTTTTGGCACGACCTACACGGGACACCCATTGGCTGTCTGATATGGGATAGATGATTCCGGCATCTAAAAGTTTAATCACTTCATTTTTTACTACTTCCTTCATTGCTGGATTAAGTATTCTTTGTCCTTTAACGGATGGTTTGAAATCATTTTCCATGTGAATGCAGTGCATGTAAATAGAATGATTGATTCCTTTGAGATCATCCAAAGTATAACCAATAACATGCTTGTCGGCTTTTAGCTTATCTAGTAGTTGTTGAAGTTGACTTGATTTCAAATCTGTGCAGACAATAACTGGGTAGGTGAAGTCTTCTCCTAAGAATTCATATCTGAGGTTTTGTGGAAGCTTCTTCAACTCTGGTTTCAGTGATTTCTTCGAATTAGGTTGTTGCACTGGCTCAACAGGTTGATTCTCCTATGGGTTGTCTGGGTGTTGTATCTGTGCTGGGAGCAAAATGATTTGTAAAAATTTTAGCTTCTTCTTCTGTCCATAATGATGATTCTTGAGCCTTGAGAGATACTTCTAAAGGATCAGATATATGAATAACTGATGCTACCTTCTAGATTAGGGGGTCTACTTGCTCAGGTTGGAGATGATATTCCTCCATGTCCGAATAGTTGATAATCTAATTCAACCGAAATTCCACCGTGTCATTGCCTATTTGAAAAGTAAAATGACCTTGTTTGACATCTACTACTATCCCTGCAGTAGCTAGAAAAGGTCTTCCTAAAAGAATGGGAGTTTGATTGTCTTCATCCATATCTAGGACTACAAAGTCAGCTGGTATGTAGAAATTCCCTACTTTAATAGGTATGTCTTCCAAAATTCCTTGTGGGATTTTTATAGATCTATCTGCCAATTGGAAAGACATATTAGTGGGCTTAATATCGCCCATTTCAAGTTTCCTGCATAATGAGAGAGGAATGACACTTACAGAAGCGCCTAAATCGCGTAAAGCCCTTTTCATCTTTCTGTTTCCAATTTCACAAGGTATAGAGAAACTCCCAAGGTCCTTGAGTTTCGGAGGTAATTTGTTTTGAATTATGGCACTGGCTTCAGTAGTCAATGCAACTGTTTCATTTTCTTGTATCCTTCTTTTCTTTGATAAGATATCCTTGAGGAATTTTGCATAAGCAGTCATCTCTTGAATGGCTTCGACAAAGGGAACATTAATATAGAGCTTCTTTAGGATTTCAATGAACTTCCCAAACTACTGATCTTGTCTGGATTTCTCAAGAGCTTTAGGGAATGGTACCCGTGTAGAGTGGCCAGGAGATCCTTCTGAAGGGTGTCACTTGGCTTCATTCTGCTCTTTTGACTTAACCTCCGATTGAGCTGCTTTATCTCGTTCTGAAGCTTTTGTATTTTGTGATGTCGGGACTTCTAATCTTGTTCTCTTGGTATTTTCAATTATTTTCCCACTTCTCAAGGTTACAGCTTGAACTTGTTCTTTCGGATTCTTCTCTGGTTGTCCAGGTAGAATTCCCGATTGTCTTGAAGATGATGCTTCCTGTTGGGCTATCTGTATTTCCAACATCTTGTTATGAATGGAGAGGTTTTCGATTTTCTCAAACATCTTTTGCATCAGGGTATCTTGTTTTGACATGTACTTTTCCATCATTGATTCAAGCTTACTTGTAGAAGACGGTCCTTGGACAGGTGAAGAATTTTGAGGTTGTGTTCTTTGATTGAATTTGTTTTGCCAGGCAGGGCTTGAGCTTGCTGATGGTTATCTCTATAAGAAAACTTCGGGTTATTTTTCCATCCAGTATTAAATGTGTTGGAGTACTGATCATTATTAGAAGGGTATGGACCTATCGCGTTTGCTTGATGTTGATGTCCTTGTTGCTTTAGTAATTCACAGTGTATAGAGATATGATCAGATGAACCACATATTTCACAGCATCTGGTTATCATATTAACAGTAGGAGTAGTTTCATTGAGTCCTAGCCTACTGATTGCCTTCTGAACAATATATTCTAACTTAGAGGAGAAATATTCACCATCCAATCGTGTTTGAGGGAAGGCAATTGGCTTGTTGGACCTTGAGCGAGCTAAGAAGTGTTGGTTCCTTGCTATTTCTTCTATAATTTGGTATGCTTCATCTACATTTGATAAACACGCATCAGCAGCATTGTCGAGTGCCATCTTTGAAGCATAATTAACTCCATTATGGAATGATTGGATTAAAATCCATTTGCTCAAACCGTGATGGGGGCATTATCTTAGCAATGTCTTAAACCTTTGCCAAGCTTTATACAGTGTTTCCTAATCTTTTTGAACAAATTCGATGACTTGGTTCCTGATCTTAATTGTCTTACTTGGAGAAAAATATTCTGACAAGAAAGCTTTCACAAATTATTCTCAAGTAGTTAATTCTCGTGGTTCCAGTGACTATAGCCATTGTTTGGCTTTGCCTCTTAGCGAAAAAGAAAAAACTCTCAATCTAAATGCTTCTGATGAAACTCCATTCAGCTTTGTTGTTTCGCATATTTCTAAGAAGTCTTTAAGATGTTGATTCGGATCCTCGTCTGGAGTTCCTCCAAATTGGTTCTGTTGAATCGTGGAGATCAAAGAGGATTTCAACTCAAAATTGTTAGCTTGAATAGCAGGCTTTAAAATAGTTGACTCTAACACATCTGCAGTGGGGGTATAGAGTTCTTCTAGAGAAGGGACCGGTGGTTGAGGTTGTTCTTGTTGTTAAACCATCATTTCTGCTCCTAAGTCAGAATTTAGTTCGATTTCTGTTGATTGAGTGCTACCTGTTCCTTCAGTCAGAGGTATCCTATTCTTATATTCTCGCACTCTTCTTTTGAAAGTTCGATCGATTTCAGGGTCTAATTCAAGTAGTTGTCTGTGGGTGGTCCTGGGCATATACATGTCACGGACGTGCTCCACGACCATCATTTTAACATAATCATGATTTTAATTAGCATATTAAATCAGTTTAGATGCTTATATAGTCATGGTTGCGTGCACAATTAACTTTTGGGTTAAAGCATAATGATAGTTAAATTATCGATAAGTGTTATAAAAAAAATTATATAAGACTATTAGGAATAAATTTTAATATTTGTTAATATTATAATAAATATGTTTTAATAAGGTTAATTAGAGGTTTAACACTAATTTTTAACCAAATAATATGGCTGGACCTTCATTTCAATCAATAGGGTTTCAAGCAGCTCAAGCAGGCAGCTCACCAACTGCTTAGAAAATGATTTTTTCCAAACCACCATATGACGTGTTAAAAATCTGAAAAAAATACATAAATTAAATAATCTTATCTTTGGATAGCATAAAATGTTTCAAGCCGAAATACCAACTAGAACCGTAGGAAGAAATTCGGCAACATCGTTTGTTTAGGGTGAATCTTCAAATCCGAAATTCTTCATGGTCAGTTATTCATAAATTCTGAACATTTTCATGGTTCATCCTCTAGAAGTTAGTTTTTCATGACCACATGAATCATGTAAAAGGGATTTTTGTAGAGAAAGTTGTGAACCTAGCACTGTAGGTCGTTCACTCTGTCCTGAGTAAGAAATAGGTACCTCTTGTCAATTAGGGCATGATTAGTATAAAATGAATTAGGGTTTTAAATTTATATATGTTTAATTGTACTTCACAATTTCTCGGCGAGAAGTGGAATCATCCAATTTGGATGTGTAGATATGGAGAAATGTAATTTTCATTTCATAGTGATGCTTCAATCAGATTCCAGGACATGGACAGATCACGACCCTAATTAACTATTTTTGTTATAAGGGCATACAAGGAGTTAAATTTTATGATTTTTATGCCTAAACATTACTGAAGTCTAGATTCTAGGAAAATTAGGATCTCGTCAAATGGATAAGTATTGTTAAATATATAAATTAATCATTCAGTGTCACACAGTCTGCCAGGACACAAACCCTATATCAGATTTCCTGGAATGTTTTGAATTACTCACTTTGACTTAGTTAATGATATTTGGAGGTTGGAAATCTTAGTAAGTGTAGTTTCTAATTTATTCAGAAATATGAAATTTGCTTTTGTGATTAAGAAGTTATGAATTATTCATTGACAAGTACTCAGTCTAAAATCCTAAGATAACACCTAGTTAAACTTTGGAAAATTGAATAGTTGGAAGTGTGAAGTAGCATATGAACATACACCTGAAATTACACATTAGTGTTAGAAGGGATTATATGCATTTTAAGGTGAATAAGTGTTCATGCATGAGCATGCATTGCATATTGTTATTATTAGTAATTGGAAAATAAAATAGCATCATTGCTTGTAGGAAATCAACAAGCTACAAGTGAAAGGAGGAAAATTTAGTAAACCTCTTTGAAAACATAAAGCACAAGGTGAGTGGGTAAATTTACAACATAGCAAAATGTTATATGTTAGTTCTTTTATTTATAGTATTACCTCAAGCAAATATTATTATTGTTATTATTGAAACATATCTTGAGCTATGAAAAGTATTTATGATATGTTTCAAGGATTTCATATGAGATGGAATAACATCTTATACAAAAATACTTTTAGGGAACAATGCTTATGAAGTGAAA
Source organism: Pontederia crassipes (assembly GCA_030549335.1). Lineage (NCBI taxonomy): Eukaryota > Viridiplantae > Streptophyta > Magnoliopsida > Commelinales > Pontederiaceae > Pontederia > Pontederia crassipes. Next base: position 7,073,326 of record JAUKPH010000020.1, on the reverse strand, counting down.
ATAAGTTTTACTTGATAATGATATGTGATTATGACATGTGTACTTTGATATTGTAAAACTTCATGTGTTCATTAGCCATACTAGTTGAAAAAGGTCTTTGGGACCGCATACATGAAGCCTTTGGGGCATATATCGGGTGTCTTTGCCCTTTGGGGGCTACTCTACATGCACGTATTGACCCATGATATGCTCTGCGTGTCTGAGAATCATAATTGGGTGACACACTCATGATTGGGATACGTATTGACCTATGATTTGCTCTGCGTATTTGAGACTCTTTGATTGTGAAGCTCTGATTAACTTTATGACACACAATCATGGAGGGATATGTATTGACCCATGGTTTTCTCTGCGCATCTGATACTCTTGATTATGAAGCTCTGCTTAACTGTATGACACATGACCATAGAGAGATACGTATTGACCCATGATGAGTATGTGCAATAATACATTTGTGGAGTTTAACTGGGAATATGATATCTTGAATATTTTTTATTTATGTAAAAGTTCATATGATTTGGAAACTTAAGTGATATGAGTTATGCTTTAAATGTTTTCTCATATGAAAGAAATATGATTATTTAAATATTATATGCACTCGTATTGTTTCCCCATGTTGTACTTTTATTCCACTCACTGAGCAAACGATTGTTGCTCACATTACTCTTGTTGAATTTTTCAAATAATTATAAGTTCTCGAGTTGAGTCGACTCGAAGCTTGCCTTTGATGCATATAGAAGAGGTCGAGCCGTTGGAGCACTTTTATTTTCTCTCCACTTTCATTTTTAAAAAGCATGCATGTAATAGATAAACTCGAGAGTTGTACTAGAGTTTATTAGAATCATTTTGTAAGGTTGTGTAAAATTTGATCCTGTGGAGTGTTAAATGGGATATGGGTTGTGAAATAATAGTGATAATATGTGAATGTGATGTCTCATAACTTTTTATTAAACTTTGATGGGTATATATATGCATCTATTGTTTGTGTTGACAAATAACACAAGATAAGTAAGGGAGAAGGTTTGGCTGATTTTATTTATAGAATTGCTAAACATAATTAAGAAAGGTAATAGTTGGGATTAGAATTGAGCCACGGAGTGGGGTGTGACAATACTAGTCCCCTGAAATCAAAGGATTAACAAAAGGAATTCAACAACAAATATTAAGAGATTAGATAACAAAAGATATAGATAGAGAGCAATGATCAACATCCCTAGCGACGGAGCCAAAAACTTGACGTGAACTTTATGTGGATGTGAATTTCTCGCACCAAAAGCAATTCTAGTCGTGTTTAAATTTTACTCTAGAGTTCACGCAACTGCAACTGCACAGGTTGAGCAGAAACCCTGAGTGTCGTAACCCCGTTGATTTAGATCAGTTATCATCACAACAGAAGAAATGCAATGCATGACAGATAAGATCCATAATGCATGCATTAACCATATCATATCACTTAGAACACATATCATATAATTGCATTAAAAGTAATCCACTCACTTTTTGATCATATAGAACATATAGTCATGTCAAATGACATTTCAAAGACACAACATAAGGTATAACAATGATGACTTATTTCTAGTGCGCCTTAGTACACTAGGAACTCGTGTGGTGCATGAAAACACCATGCATAATAATTGGTAAACATATGATATTAATACAATATAATTTTGCATCATAATAGACATTATCAAGCATAATCCTCTAGAAATTTCTCATTTAAGGTTTATTATATAAGGGCTCTACAAATTTCATCAATGCCACTATATTCTTCACCTACCCAGTTTGCGGACAGATTGAGTGGTGCCGGGAGTAAAATTCATAACCTCGGAAATAATTACGATAATTAATTAATTCCAATTTTCCATTAAACTACATTAACCCATATAAATCTCATAATTTTATTTCTCATGTAAGGTTCTCAGAAAATCTAGAGATTTGCCTCTATTCTCTTCCACTTTTCTGTTCTGATAGACTGAGTGATGTTTGCTTTAAAACTCATAAATTTTGTTGTACATGGTCTATAAAGATGATTCCACTTGGATTATCAAGAGGACTTCAAGATACTTAAGACATATAAATTTCATATATTATGGATAATCATTTAAATTACCATAATATTTACAATTCGGACTGCTCATTTTAGAAATAGAAAGGGCGACTTGGAATAATCGATTCATAACTTTTCATATGCAAATCCAACGAACTGAATTACAGAGCCTATGGACAGTAGACTCAATTAGGGTTAAACCTACTAAATTTCATAATGTTCGAAGAAATTAAGATGCCTAAATCATGTTGACAACTTTCGGTTGGAGTTTGATGTCCAGCAAAGATGAAACTTCATTTTAGTGAACTAGGGTTTTGATCCACACCACAAGAATGTGGACATAGAAGCACAAAGAGATCTTTGAGTTCAAAAGAACACATTTTCATCTGAATTTCATAGGGATAATTCATAGGAAAGAGTAGACAACTTACCCAATAGGAATCCCTAACAACTAACCATTGATTTCCTCTTCCTTTCTTCTTGTTCTCCTTGGCCTTGGTTGCTGTCTTGCTGAAGTCGAATGGGTGCTCACATAGGATAAAGAGATAAGATTTTAGGTTATATATACCTTAGATACCGACCTAAAGTCGGTCGGAAGTTAAAATTAAATGGCTTATCTATTTTTCTATTATTTATTTTATTTATTCATTTACTTAAGACTTTACATGTAAATAAGAAACTACCCCCTATTTGGATTCAAATCAAATATTTATAAAATTAAATTTTAAAGGAATCAAAATCTGATTTTTGTCCAAAGAATAAAATCGTTGTTTTTCTGATTTTTTTTTATTTTGTGCTATCCTTTAACCTAACCAAGACTTTACCTAAAAATTATTAAAAATCATATTTAACATACTTTCATGTATAGAAATAATTACCGAAACTTTAATTTTTGAAATTCTAATATTTTCAAAAAGTCATTTTCCTTGTCCTTAGTCATTTGCCATCAATTTCAAGTGTTGGAATATATGGAGTTGATGAACATAGAATCTATGGAATTAATGAACATATGCTAACACACTTATCATAATACATATCAATCATATAATATATGATTAATATAATCTTACATAGATTCAGTCGTGGATGTTACATTCTATGCCCTTAAAAAGAATTTCGTCCTCGAAATTAACACATGTTGTTGACAGAACAACATGAAGAACAAAAATATATCCTACATGTATATCTTCTTATGGCAATCTACATAGATATGATATGTGAACGATCTGTCCACACCTAAGCAAGGTACCATTTTCCCTTAGGAAATAAAACTATTGATGTTAAAATCATCTTCCCTGTTTGAACCCTCATCTAATAATACAAAAAGGATGCAAAATTATATCTAAATGACACCTATATGAAATAATCATGTCGGAAACTAGATAAGCATTACTAACTCTAACAATGGGTAACTCCTATATCATATTCAAAGAATGGATGCTACGAATGTTTTCCCCCTTTTTATCTTTTAGTAATATGCTAAATTTTGAAAACACAAAAAGTTCGAATACCAATTAAGCAAACTATGACATATATATGTAGGGGTTTCAACATCTTGTTGTGTTAACACATACATTTGTCCTTGTGTCATTGGTTGTTTCCCCTTTTTTGTCATCCTATATGGTGGTGGTGGTTGTTGTTGTTGCTGCATCAAAGGATAACTTCTCATATAGTGTCCTATTTTTTCACATCTAAAACATGCTCTGGTATCCTTATGGCACGGGGACCTTCCATGTCTCCTTCCACATTTTACAAGTTTGATTATCTGGTGGTGGTTGCTGTGTCGGGATTGATATCTCATTTCCTTTTTCTTGAAGTCAAAACGTCTAGGTTTCGATTGTTGAGAATAAGAACCTCTCTCCATATTCTTCCGTTCTTGTTCTGCTTGAAACTTTTTTATATCATTTTCCACTAATTGAGCTCTTTCAAAGACTTCCTCATAGATTCTTAATTTTAAAGCTGCAAGTTTACTCCTAATAGCAGGCCTAAGTCCTTCCTCAAACTCTATAGCTCTTTCAACTTCATTTGCTACTATATGGTTTGAAAATCTTGATAACACCACAAATTTTGCGCCATACTGATCCACGGTCATGTCTGCTTGTTCAAGTTTGAGGAAGTCAATTACCTTATTGAAACGAGCACAATCAGAGAAATATTTTCCAAGAAAGACTTCCACAAATTTCTTCAACAGTTAAGATTTTAGGCTTAGTCGCCTTCCACCAGTGTTCATCATTGCCCTCAATCATAAATTTTGCAAAAACAATCTTGTTCATCTCATCACAACACAAGGCAGCTTATTTATCCAAGCCTCAGCTTCAATTGGATCACCATCGCCTTTGAATGTGGGAGGCTGGAGTTTCTTGAATTGTTCCACCGTACATTTCCTACTACTTTCTGCTTGTTCCACTCTGACTTCACTATTTCTATTATTTTGAGTTGTTTGCATTTTCATTATGTCTCACATTTCCTGTAAAGCTCGAAAAACACCCTCAAGTCGAGGGTCTTGATCCAAACTTTGATTTTTAGTCAAACTTTCTCTTCTTGTCCTCATGATCCTAGATGTTGTACAAAACACATACAATGGACTAAAACTATAATCCCTTATAAATGATTTTAATAAAACTTGCAATTGACACCCTAAAGACCAAAGGCAATCTAGCGATCAGTGGACCAATCTAGGCATTAACTATGTCATCCTAGACATAGCTATGCAACTCTGAATTAAGCATAGGATATATTGCTCTGATACCATAATTGTCACGACCCTAGTTTAAACTTGGTCTAATCCTCAAGCCGCGACATAATAAGATCAATCAAATTCTTATGGCAGAAGTACCATATTATCATAGAGAAACATGTAGAATAAAGTTATCATACTATTGTTCACAACACACTTATATTTGATCTCATAGCAAGTGCACAAGCTAATTCAAACTTATACATTCTAAAAGATTTTCCAAATATTTAGCTTTTACACATCATATGTCACACCGAGCTACTCATTTTGGCGCCACAAGAGGGGTGAAATCGGAAAATCAATCGTTTAATTCAAATTCAAATATACAATGGAACGTTCCAAAATCAACTAACACTAGAAAATTTCAAACATTCCGGCATGATGTATGCGTAAATTCATTCATGCGTCAAATACAACATTTATCCATAATTCTTCACTTCACATGCAACATTCCATAATTCTGCATCACTAGCAGTTTATAATGACCAAATAATATGGGACTCAAACCCAAAAATTTTGAATTATAGGAACATACGAGTTTTGCCTCAAAACTATTACACGAACAAGACATATTGAATGCCTGCCAAAATCCATTAAGGGACTCAAGCCCTTATCCAATTCCATGATAGGGACTCGCCCATATCATCTCATGCATAAACCATGGGGCCTCATCTCCCATCAACTAATATATTCATAATAAATCATGGGCCACAACCCAAAACCATGCGGTGTCAAGATAAATAAAATCACAATAGTCAGTTTTACAAAAAATGATAAGTATCAAAAGAAGAACATTGAGGCAGATATGCTCCTCGCAGAATCTCACACACTATGGCAAAGGCTATCTCCCTAGCAACCAACCTGGCTTAGGAGATTGATGAATAGAAGAAACATGTAGAAAGCAAGGAATCCAAGAAGGATCAGAAGAAAGACAAAGGAAAAAAGTACTAGGACTCCAAGTCGAACTCAAGAGGTGAAGGTGGACAGGGACGCAAGCCCTATTCTTTTTGCCACAAGTTCCATCCTGGTGAGTGCAGGATGAAATCAAGAGCAAGTCTCAACTGTGGAAAGATGGGCGACTTTGCTAGAGACTGCACAGAGAATAAGCCCGAGTACCAAGACAAGGGCAAGGGCAAAGATGAAGGCCAACAGAGAGCACCTAGAAGGGTCTACACTATGCAAGTGGATGAGGCCCAAAAATTTAATAATGTGATCCAAGGTAATCTCCTTATCACTGATCACTATGTAAATGTATTGTTTAATTTTAGTGCTACTCATTCCTTCATATCGTTTGTATTTGCTGATCTATTAAATGTTGAGAGAGTAAATATGAGGTGGTAGCTAGACATAGCAACTCCACTTGGAAGGGTCTCCACCAGGTAGTACCTCCCAGAGACATCAATCGTTATTGAAGGAGTAAACTATTCAGCAGACCTTGTAGTGTTACCTATGGTAGACTACGATGTTATTTTGGGTATTGATTGATTATCTTACCATGATGCCTATTTGAGATGCCGAGAGAAGAAGGTGCAGATAGACAGGAAAGATGGGAGTTCTATGATATTTCGCAAAATTCCATCAAAAGAGAAGAAGATGATGATTTCCTCCATGAAGGCAATCAAATTGCTAAAGAAGGGCTGCCAAGGATTTCTAGCAAGTATCGTCAGGAGTGATTTCCAGCCCAAGCCATTACAAGAACTTGAAATGGTAAGAGACTTTCTTGATGTATTTCCCGATGAGCTCTTGGGATTACCTTCGGAAAGGGAGATCGGCTTCCATATTGACCTGATGCTAGGGACGGATCTTATTTCAAAACCTCCCTACAGAATGGCACCAGCAGAGATGAAGGAGTTGAAGACTCAACTACAGGAACTGTTGGACAGAGGTTTCATCAAGCCAAGTGTGTCCCCATAGGATGCACCTGCCCTATTTGTGAAGAAGAAGGATTGGTCACTAAGATTGTGCATAGATTACAGAATGTTGAACAAAATAACCATCAAGAACAAGTACCTTCTGCCCAAAATTGTCGATCTTTTTTATCAATTGTCCACGACATCGGTCTTCTCAAAAAATGATTTGGGAAGTGGATACCATCAGCTCAGAGTAGCTGATAAAGACATTACAAAGACGGTGTTTAGGTCCAAGTATGGCCATTATGAATTTTTGGTTATGCCTTTTGGAATAGCAAATGCTCCTGCAGCATTTATGGATTTGATGAACAGAATTTTTAAGTCACATCTTGACAGTTTTGTCATAGTGTTCATGGATGATATCCTGATCTACTCATCAAGTCCAGAAGAACATTAGAAGCATCTACATATAGTTTTGAAGACATTGAGGCAACACCAGTTGTATGCCAAATTCTCCAAGTGTGAATTCTAGTTCGAGCAAGTTATATTTTTGGGCCACATAGTGTCAAGGGAAGAAATCTCAGTGGACCCAGGCAAGGTAGAGGCTGTCATCAATTGAGAAAGGCCAAAGACGGTGGCAAATATTAGAAGCTTCTTTGGATCAGCCGATTACTACAAAAAGTTTATCCAAGACTTCTCCAAGATTGTTGCCTCCATGACAAAGCTGATCAGGAAAGGAGAAAAGTTTAATTGGACACAGAAATGTGAAGAGAGCTTCCTGGAGCTGCAGAAAAGATTGACCGCTACACTAGTGCTAACAATTCCCACAGGAATTGGAGGCTACACAGTGTACAGTAATACCAGTGGAACTAGGCTGGGTTGTGTGTTGATGCAGCATGGAAGAGTGTGGCGTATGCCTCTAGACAACTCAAGCCACATGAAAGGAACTATCCTACTCATGACTTGGAGTTGGTGACAGTAGTGTTTGCTCTAAAGATATGGAGGCACCACAAGAGCCTCAAATATGTGTTCGCTCAAAAAGAGCTCAACATGAGTTAGAGACGATGGTTAGAGTTTCTGAAGGACTATGAGATTGGTATTCTTTACCACCTAGGGATGGCCAACTCAATAGCAGATGCTCTAAATAGAAGATGGAAATGGTCAGTGGCTTATTTAAGAGTTTATAAATGGCTCTTATTGAAGAAAGTACTCAAGGGAAGTTGATGATGCACTGTGTCATTCAACTTGATCTAGTGGCAAGGATAGCATAGGCACAGAAGGAAGACTCATAGTACAAGGACATGAAGACTCTATGTGAGAAAAGGCACCCTGACCACAAGATGGAAGATGATGGAACCATCAAGTTTCAAGACAAGTTGTGGGTACCTGAAGACAAAATGCTCAAGGAAGAGATTCTGACTTAGTGCCACAAATCAAAATTTGCTATTCATCCTGGAACCACTAAGATGTTCAAAGATCTGCAAAGAATATTTTAGTGGAGATACATGAGAAGAGAGGTGGCAGAATTTGTTTCCAAGTGCTTGGTCTGTCGAAAAGTCAAGATTGGGCACCAGAAGCCATCAGGATTGCTGAACCCACTGCCCATACCACAATGGAAGTGTGAGGAGATCACAATAGTCTTCATTGTGGGTCTCCCAAAGACATAGAAGGGTTGCAATGCCATCTAGGTCATCGTTGACAGTCTGACCAAGTCAGCTCACTTCTTACCTTACAATGTGAGACAGTCAACTATAAGTATGGTGAAGTTGTATGTTGATGATATCATCCGATTACATGGAATTCCTATTTCCATAGTATCGGATAGACCCAGATTCATTGCAAGGTTCTGGAGAGGGCTACAGAATGCATTTGGCACAAGGTTGCATTACAGCACTGCATTTCACCCTCAGAGTGAAAGGACGATCCAGATCTTGAAGGACATGCTCAGAGCATGTGCGATAAATTGGCAAGGCAGCTGGGATGACCATCTCACTCTAGCTGAGTTTGCCTACAACAACAATTATCACTCAACCATAAAGATGGCTCCATTTGAAGCACTGTATGGAATACCTTGCAGGTCTCCCACATGTTGGAGCATTGTTGGTGAAGGAAAGCTACTAGGACTAGAATTAGTAGAGAAATATGCTGAGAAGTTAGATTTGATCAAAGAAAGAATGATGGCAGCGCAGAGTCGCCAGAAGAGTTATGTAGATAAGAAAAGAAGAGAGCAAATCGACCAAGTTGGAGATGATGTATTGGGAAGGTATCACCTATCAAAAGATTCATTAGGTTCAGGAAAAAGGGCAAGCTGACTCCCAGGTACATAGGCCCCTTTGATATTCTGGGAAAGGTGGGAGAAGGAGCATACAAGTTGACATTGCCTCCTTCATATGCTAGAATACATGATATTTTTCATGTGTCATTACTTCGCAAGTACATATATGACAATTCACATGTGGTGGTGATTGAAGATCCAACCATCAAGGAAGACCTCACCTATGAAGAGTATCCTACAGAGATACTAGAGTATGGAGAGCGTTGTTCAAGAAACAAAGTGGAGAAGATGGTGAAAATTGCATGGAAGCACCACAATGGAACCGAACAACATGAGAACTAGAAGATGAAATGAAAGATCAGTTTTTAAGATTATTTGGTAAGTGTTCTTTATTATGATTAAAATTTGAGGATGAATTTTCATTTAGGGGGGCGAGGGGAGGATGTAATACCCCAGATTTTTCATTAAGGGTAATGTGGACTTTTTGTACAAACCGTCATGATCTCCCTTATATAAAGCCCCATATTCTTATTGTTCACCTCTTTTCTCCGAATCTTGGTGGCTAGGGCTGGAAGGAGAAAAAGAAGATCGGGGAGAAGGAAGAAGAGGAAGAGGAAGAAAGAGGAGGAAGATCTAAGATCAAGGTATGTAAAGAGGATCCAAATCTCTCTCTCCTCTCTCAATGTTCTTCCTGTATTGTATTAAGATTTTGAGGACTTATTGTTCTCATATTGGATTGTGATGAGGGCTATTTTCATTAAAAATAATGGATTTATTTCATGGATAGAAAATTTGAATTAGATCTATTATATGGTTCATGTTCATGACTTAGGGATGAACCCTAGATCTTAGAAATTCATGGCTTATTATGTCCTTAAATGTTTTTTTATCCTAGAATGCCCAGAAAACGTATATTTATTGATTCATGATGTTGTATAATGTTTTCCCTAAATTTTTGATGAAAAATCGGGCTGGACGACGGAACTTCAGAGTTTTGTCACGTCGTGAAGAACACTATCACGCCCATGATAGAATGGCTGGAAAAGAGTTGAAAATCGACTTATGTCATACCCATGACAAGACCACAACACGGCCTTGACATAACGGTGACTTTTGGGGCTCTGTCATGGTCGTGACAACCTGTTTCACGCCCGTGATGTCGTGACCAATGCAGAAATTCTATATACTATATTAAATGATATTTTCAAGATATTTTCAAGATACACGTAAATACATGTTCCCCCACGTAACTAGGTTAAAATTTGAAGATTGAGTGACATAATTATTTGTTGATTGTAAAGCACAATGAACCCAGTTGTGGATGATGTTACATGTCGATCATCTATGACTCTTTATCGGATAATTGCTCGGAATGATCCTTACACACATCAGAAATGATGTGTGCATTCTGATGTCGCCTTCGGGCGAGAGTCCAAAATGATCGTTACATACATCGGCAACGGTGTGTGCATTCTGATGTCACCTTCGAATGAGAGGGGAACATTTTCTCCTAGGCTTAGCTAGCCTATTGAGAGGGCAACGACATAAATTCCACCTATCGGAAGATATAGCCTAATGGAAAGGGCAATAATTGATCAATGGAATGATGTCCTACGCAAGTGGAAGTCCAATGAGTTATGAAGCAATCCTGAGGAAAGTTATGGAGGCAATGATTATGGTAAGTATATCTCACTTATATGCCCATAAAAATGAATTGATGATTGTGATGAATAACCATATTATATGTATTATGATATGATTACATGTCTTCCATGCTATTGTATATAAATGCATGATGATAAATTGTTATTTGATGACTGACATGTAGAACTCATGTATAGAGCATGTCAAATATATTGTTTCCTTCTCTTACATAAAGATGATGATGCATATCATGTATTATTCTGTATAGGATCATATCATCACATGCATGGTCTTTACATACTCTAACAAGGAAAGCATCCTGAATCTGTGTAGGTACTTAATGATTTGGATGGATGGCGACTCAGCTCATGACGAGATATTGCACAGTCATCCAGGGTCTTAGAGTCGTTATGTTTTGGAGTGCTCTGATTATGTTTTTAAAAGAGATGCTTTAATTATGGCTTTAAGATATTTTAAATTGTTATTGGTAATGAGGTTTCGATGCGATTTCAATTCTATAAAATTACTTTTGATGTTTTTATGAAGTTTTCGCATTTAATGAAGGATTCTTTTATCTTCTTTAATGGATTTATGCTTCCGCTGAGTTAATATAAAATTTTTTTTATTATGATTATGTGATGGTAAATAGTCTAACACAGTCGAACAACCCAATTGTCCTTGTCAATTTAGAGATAAAATTCAGAGTGGTACATAAAATGTGGCAAGGAGTTGCCACAATCCATGCATACTCAAACCGCACCTTTCAACACGCCAACTTCTTCTCCTCATTCCTCATAGAGAACAATGAGTTATATAATAAGAGGGTAATGCAATTATTGTCTTCAATAAATTCGTTGATATTGTAATAATTTGAATATCGATGAAATAGATTTATGTGATCATTACTGTAAGATATAATATTTCAATCCATGATTTAATTGAATCGTCATTCAATTGGTACCACCCCATTGAAATTAGGGCACACCTTTTATCCATTGTCTAATATCAATGTCAGGATTGACTATATATGAGTCGGTGGATTGAGCACGGCATAAGACGGGGGAATTGTTATGTAATTGGGTGGCAATGGCATTTCATCTTATCCATAAATGGTCGCATATTTACTTTATATCCGATGAACGTGGAAGGCGTACACGAGGCATTCGAGCCAATCACAAGCCGAAACATCACATGCACGTATTCTACCATTTCCTGATCAACATAATCTAAATGACATGGTTCGAAATCCTTCTCAATCGCTTCCTTCGTAAATTTTTATTTGTTTTTACTGTTTATGCATCCTCCTCCCCCCTCCCCCCCCCCCCCCCACCCCATTGCGCCTCGTGGATTGCTAAAAATAAACAAAAACAACTCTCTTATATTAACCCCCGAAAATAAGAAAAAAAAAATCTAATTTTGGAGTAAATTTTTCTGCCTTAAAATATATTGGACTTGAGAATGAAGCCATGCCACAATTATATTGCCTTTTGTTGTTGTATTATTTATCCGTGTCCCCTGTCTCCCTTATGACTTTGTGCAACACACACAAAGTTTATGAACAAAATTAATTATCGACATCGCTTTGCGACTCGAGAGAGAGAGAGAGAGAGAGAGGGAGAGGGAGAGAGAGAGAGAGAGAGAGAGAGAGAGAGAGAGAGAGAGAGAGGCGGTAGGTAATTAAATACAACGGACGGAAGCGAAGCTCCAGACAACATGCCGTCATCATTTTTGGAGATCATCTTAATTTGGCCGACAAAAGTGGAGAGCACTTCATGATATGTAATAACTACAATTCAAAATACCTCCTCCTCCTAACTAATCATTTCTTCCACATGGCTTGTGTGATTGCTTAACTGATAATAAATAAATAAATAATAGCAAAGAGTCATTTTAATTTGCTACGAAGTTATGTATGGCTAGTTAATTTGCTGTCATATGATCATGATCTGCCCTTTCTCTTCTTTTTTTTCCCTTTTTAAGAAAAAAATCAGATAATAATCATATAAAGAGCTTTTGCAAGCGCCCTTTACAACCAATCGGGTCCTTCCTTTGGATTTATTAATTGATGAGCAGATCAAGTTAGCAACTAGCATTTGTGCTACGACCTTTTTTTGTTCTTTGGCCTTCCACGAACTCGGACAAGTTCAAATCCATAACTTAAGTTGAAGGACAAGTCATATAGTACCTTAAAATTCTAATAAAGACATTAGGATTATTGTGCCAACTATAATCCTCGTCATCTGTGTTTTTTTTATTTTCTTAAATATCCTCTCAATTATAACGATTTTTCGCGTCTAATCTTTAAGTACTATGAATTTATCATATGATGTTCCAAAATTTTACTGTTATTTTTTACTTCAGTCCTTTCATATAATCTTAACTTTTTCTTTATTTTCGATTTTTCTATTTATGAAAAGATTAAAATATCCTTCCACAAATTATTCTCTCTTTTGATGTTTAAAATAAAGAAACTAAATATTTTTACAAGTCAACAATGTCAAAGATCATCTATTTTTTAATATCATTTATTATTATATTAGTATTAAAATAGATGATAGTTCATGGAAGGACATTTTAGTTTTTTTATAAATAAAAAATGAAAATAACAAAAAAGTTAACAAAATCGGGCAGAAGGATTGAAGTAAAAATCACTATAAAATTTTGGGATTGTAACGACGTAAAATTCACCCTAAAAATTTGGGGCATTTAGGAAAATTTAGCGTCGTTGGTCCGTTTGCCATATATCATTTAACAACGAAATACTTAATAATTTTAAAAAATCATAATAAATAAAAATTTTCTATTAATCATATCATAACTAATACTTCAGAAAATATTAAATATCTAAACCTTCAGTACATCATTAACATCAATGTTCAAATAGAACTATATGTCTTATTTAAATCTAAGCATGTGCAACATTTCGTCATGAGTTTGAGCTATCATTTATCACTTACCTACATGAATTTAGAGTGTAGGGTTTTCCAATTATAGTATGTAAAGACAGGGACGGAGCCAGAAAAATAATTTGGGGGGGGGGCAAAAAAATCTAAATATGTGAAATTTTTTTTTCCATGACTAGAATCGACCTCTAGACCTCTCATAGAATGAATGATGACATTTACACCATACTAACATTAGTTTTTTGATATTTTGAGAGGGGCCAATCTATATATAATATAACTTTATAACCTTAAAACACAGGTAAAGTCGTATGATCTCAAAATGTTGGGGGGGGGGGGGGGGGGGGGGAGAGACCTTGTGTAAAGGTCATGCATGTCATGCTAGCCTATCACATGATACTACATGCGATGCAACATCATCATAATAACAATAACATATGGATATGCATGTCATGAACTATATCATAAACCTTATATGACAATACATCATGCTTACATTCATTCATCATACAATATTCGTATAACATAAACATTATGCCATACCTGCTTTACTTTGGATCCATCATCTACAAGTATCAAACAATAGAAACATACATTCATATCATTCATAAACATTAATGACATAACTTATCATTTCATTTCACTTTCATTGTCATCTACATCCCAGGAGTTCCTTTATAACTCCTTGATCCTTACTTATTTCTTGACTTCTTTTATAATTTACATTTCCTCTGAGTTGCTTTATAATCCTTTTGATATTCTTTCATTCTTCTTTTCGTTCTTTATTATGTGATCCTTCATGTGTTATTGTCGATGTGCCTTGAATTATGAACCTTGTACTCAAAATTATGAAAGAAAAAAATCAGAAAAAGGAAAAATGTGGATCTCTGGCGGAAGCGGATGGCTTAGGCAATTAGGACCTTTATATATGAGGGTTAGGATTTTATATGATGTACTCTCTTTTGGCTTATAGTGAATTCTCTCTGACGTCGGCCTCCTTTGCCCGTGGATGTTTCTCTCTTGTTCACATTGATCAAGAGAGTTTTACAACGTTAAATCTCAGTGTTTATCTTCTCTTTCTTTCGTTGTTTTGATTATTCATCGATCCTCAATGTTCTATTCCCAACAAATTGGTATCAGAGCTGAGTTTCTTTCTACGAAGACGACTACAACAAAGTTCGACGGGAATACAAATTTCAGTCTGTGGCAAGTTCGGATGCTTGCCATCCTAGTTCAGAACGGATTGAAGAAGACATTGTCGGCTCAAAAGCCTGATGCCATGGAGGCGTCCGCCTGGGAGGAACTCGACGAGAAGGCCATGTCTGCAATCCAGTTATGCCTGACGAACTATGTTCTTCAGGAAGTCCTCGCAGAGAAGACGACGATTGGTCTCTGAACGAAGTTGGAAACTCTGTAGCTGATGAAAACTCTAGCGAATCGACTTGTGTTGAAGCAGCAATTGTAAAACTTTTGATATGTCGATCAAATCTCACATTAGTGAGTCATCGCCCTAATTAATGATTTGAAGAACGTAGATGCGAAGGTTGATGATGAAGATCAAGCCCTATTACTTCTTTGTTCTTTGCCATCTTCATATAAAACTTTTAAAGAGACGATGATCTACGGTAGGGAGAAACTCACGTTTGAAGATGTTAAGGGCAGACTGCTGAGCAAAGAAAAGTTGGATAACGAATTGATATCCAGTAGCAAATCTGATGATCAAGCCTTAGGTCTAATTTCAACAGGCAGACATCAGACAAGAAATCAAAATCAAGACAGATCCAGATCCAAACCGAAGAATAGACATAAAGTCTACAATTATTGTAAGAAGAAGGGTCATATCAAAACAAAGTGTTACAAATTACAGAAAAAATAAAAGGATTAACGAGAGCAATGAGAAAGGAAATCAAAAGGCTAATGTTGCAGATAACAATGTAGTAGAAAGTTAGAGTGAAGACGTTCTGTTGGTCATGACATCAAATAAATTCATATCATCAAGTGAATGGATTCTCGATTTTGGATGTTCATACCACATGTGTCCCAATCGAGATTGGTTCTCCACATATAAATTTGTTGAAGATGTAGTCATTTTTATGGACAACAATGCTGCATGTAAGACTGTTGGTATTGGGTCCATCCAGATTAAGATGCATGATGGGATTGTTAGAACATTATCTGAAGTCAGACATGTTGCTGATCTGAAGAAGAATCTCATTTCGCTTGGTGTTTTAGACTCAAATGGTTGCAAAGTGGTTATTGAGTCTAATGGAATGTAGATTTCCCATGGTGCTCTTATGTTGATGAAAGGCCTCAAAATTGGGAGCTTGTATGTTCTCCATGGTTCCACCGTGATAGGTTCAGCAGCAGTCTCATCTACCTCAGAGGAAGATTGCACAAAGTTATGGCATATGCGTTTGGGCCATATGAGTGAGAAGGACATGCAAGTTCTCAGCAACGGAGGTCTTCTTCTTGTTGCAAAAGTTGAAAAATTAGAACAGTGTGAGCATTGTATCTTCAGAAAGCAGAAGAGAGTTAGTTTCGACTCAGCCATCCATAAGACGAAGGGAACCCTTGATTACATCCATTCATATTTATGGGGTCCTTTTCAGGTTCCTTCGAAAGGAGGAAATAAGTATTTACTGACATTTATCGATGACTTCTCTAGAAAAGTTTGGGTCTATTTTCTAAAGCATAAAGATGATGTATTCGAAACATTCAAGTCATGGAAGACTTTGGTAGAGAAGCAATCTGGAAAAATTGTGAAGAGGCTGAGGACTGATAATGGACTAAAATTCTGTAATTCTAAGTTCAATGAATTTTGTGACAAAGAAGGTATTGCAAGGCATCACACAGTTGTGAGAACTCCACAGCAAAATGGAGTCGTAGAAAGAATGAATAGGATTCTACTAGAGAGAGCTCGATGTATGCTGTCAAATGCAGGACTTGGCAAGGAGTTTTGGGCAGAGGATGTCAACCTGGCATGTCACTTAGTGAATCGGTCTCCTCACCGATCCTTAGACTTGAAAATTCCTGAAGAAGTGTGGTCAGGTAATTCTCCTAATTACTCACATTTAAGAGTTTTCGATTGTCCTGCATATGCACATGTTAATGATGGAAAGCTTGAACCTAGAGTTAGGAAGTGCATATTTCTTGGTTATAAATCTGGTGTTAAAGGTTATAGATTATGTTGTCCTGAAACAAAGAAATTTATTATCAGTAGAGATATGACTTTTGATGAATCTATGATGTTTCACTCGAGAAAAGATTTGTTTATTATTGGTGATATAGAAAAGTAGAAAACTTTGGAGAAGGTGGAGTTAGAACTTTCAAGTTCTTCTGATGAAAAGAATGATACTCTTGGAGTTCGTTCATCACTTCAAGTTCAACATCAATACATGTTAGCTCGTGATAGACCGAGGAGAGAAATAAAAGCACCTCAAAGGCTCGGGTTTGAAGAACTGGTGGCTTATGCATTAAGTGTTGCTGAAGATATTGAGTTACCAGATCCTTCCTCTTATTCTGAAGTTATTCGAAGTCTGGATTGCAATAAGTGGTTAATAGCAATGCAGGAGGAGATGAAATCTCTACAAAAAAATGGCACTTGGGATCTTATAAAACAACCAGTGAATAAAAAAGATTGTTGGCTATAAATGGGTGTTCAAGAAGAAAGAAGGAATCAATAATGAAGAGACAAAGTACAAAGCAAGATTGGTGGCAAAAGGTTACAGTCAAGTGGAGGGTGTTGACTTTCATGATGTCTTCTCTCCAGTTGTGAAACATACTTCTATTCATACTTTGCTTGCTATTGTTGCTTTGCAGAATCTCGAACTTGAGCAGCTAGATGTTAAGACTGCATTATTACATGACGATCTAGAAGAAGATATATATATGGAGCAGGCAGAGGGTATTCATGTTGAAGGTAGAAAAGATCAAGTTTGTCATCTGAATAAGTCCTTGTATGGACTTAAACAATCACTACAAGAAAACTGCCTTTTATCGACGGTCCTAACCGTCGGTAAAATGGCCAGATCCGTCGGAAATCACGATTTTCGACGGTTCTTTCGACGGACAATGATCGTGTGAAAAAGGGGCGTCGCAAATATTTTGCGACGATTTCTTCTGAACCGTCGGTATTACAGACGGTCTAGCTGGCGGGCGCGACAGTCGAACGTTAAATATCGACGGGGCGAACCATCAATATTATCGACGGTCAGGACCGCCGATATATATCGACGGTTTGAACTGACAATAGTATTGACGGTTCAAGCCGTCGATATTTATCGGCGGCTTAAACCGTCAATTTTTTATCGGCGGTTCGTGCCGTCGATATCTATCAGCGGCTTGAACCGTGGAAACTATCGACGGTTTTAACCGTCGATATATATCGGCGGCTTGAACCGTCGATATTATCGACGGTTAAAACCGTCGACAATCTTGTATCGACGGTTTTACTCGTGGGCTACGACCGTCGATAATTGTGTACCGACGGATATAACCGTCGGTAAGTATCGAAAAAATCCGTTGAAAATTGCAATATTTCAGCTGTTTTCGACGGTCAGGACCGTCGGAAACATAAAAAAATTTAAAAATAAATAGTGAATTCACAGATAATTCCCAGATAATACAACACATTTGATCCATAATGGAATGGCATAACGTAATTCACAGATAAAGCACATCACATCACAGATTCAATTACATCACATCACAGATAGTTCAATTCGGCATAAGGGTATCCAAACATGAAACGTAATCCATAATGTAATCCATAATTCACAGATTCAATAACGTAATCCATAATGGAACGGCGCGCTTAATTCACATAATCCAAACATGAAACAAATTGAACATCACATGAATTCACAAATTGAACGGCATAACGTCTTCGTCACGACGAAGAGCTGAAGTTCAATTCGCATATCATCTTCGTCGCAAAACATCACTGCACAAAATTGAAATAGAGTAAAAGTTATAACATATAAAATGCAAAAAAAACATGAATTCAGTTTTGAATTCAGTGTTGAACAGCAAAATCAAAATCTAATTGAATCTAAAATCTAAAGTATAAAAACATAATTTGAATTTAACATCAACATAATTTGCTAAATTCAATAGAAGATGCGTAAACTAACAAGATAACGCCGAATCTCAAAATTGAAGCAAAATCGAGCATAATCATCCAAAATAATAGAAAGAGGCATATGACTTTTAATCATCATTACCATTTAAATCCAAAATGCCAAAGTTATCATTAAAATAAGGTTGCTAAGTTTTTTTCCTATGATTTCATGCGGTGATCATTAATGTATGTTGAAGTTTATAGTAAGTACTGACATTTACATGATCCAGCTGTCTGCACTCCATTTCCGTTGAAAACTTTGAAAATCTACAGATCTAACTGAAAGGGATGAAGAGTAAAAATATAAGTTAGTGTCAAAGTGCATATGAATCTAATGAGTACAATGATGCATCAGATTAAAGCAAATTCCAAAAATAATTATGTATTATATATGAATCTATCTCGGCGTCGTCGTCATTCAATTCACCACGCATGAAGGTACGCATCATTTTCTTCATTTCAAGCATGTTACGACGTTCACGTTCTTCGAATTCCTGTCTGACCTCTTCCCTAATCTTGATGGTCACTTGATCCACAATTTCTTGCATAGTAGAAGGAGATGAACCTGAAGTACTTCGTCGACCATATCCAATATCTGTGTCACTCACAGAAGATCCAAGTCCGTAAATGCGACCCTTCTTCACGCCGACGTGGTCCGTCCAAAGTTGTCTTGGGGTCAACGGTGTGGTCCCCTCCTGCGTGGCTTGCGTAATATGATCAACTTCTTTTGTTTTATAAGACTCCTGAAATATAAAGAAAATAATTAACTACAAACGACGACTAGGTGATCGACTTCAAAGTTTTGTTAATTAATTATTAACTTGCAATTTAGAAAAAAGTAAAGGCACAAAAATTTACATACATATGTCTCCCGGGCATAATTCAAGACCCATTCTTTGTTCTTCTTCTGATGGGTTCGGAGAAATATTTCATCCTGAGTCGGTGATCTACCCGTCTCTTTCTCCTGCAATGAGATAATATTTTAAAATTTGCAAATTACTTACCATTTTCTTAAAGTATAATATTTCGTCCTGAGTTCGGAGAAAGACCTTACCATTTTCTTAGCAATCGTGCTCATGGATAGACATCCGCCCGAATGCAAACACGCTCCCTGGTCGGACTCTCGACTGGTTTTTGCTTTTTCGCATTTCACTTTGTACTCCTCGGTGGACCACTTTCCTAGCAAATCGATCCAAACGGCCTCGGGAATCCAATTGGGTCGTTCTCCGTCAGCTCGAGCTTCAGAAAGCATCGCGGATAATCTCTTTGAGCACCGAGAGTTAAAAGCCTTCCACATTTTTTCCGTATGCTTGGGCTCCCACCACACATCAGCTTGTAAGTGTTTAAAAATAATTAATGTGCATGACGAAAAAAAATATTAATGATGATGTTCGCTTCTAATGATACCTGAAATTCATTAAATAACATCTGTCTCGTGGCATAAGGAACTTCCCTCCATGTAAGCCATGCTTCAGTATACCTATGTCGCAATACTTTAGTAACTGCTGCAGCCGCTGGTTTCGACGGTACAAATCTGGAAGGACACAGAATTATAAAATGTCATGGCTGAATCAAAGCATGAATAAGGATTCGATATACATAAAATAACACTTACCCTAAATTCCCATCTGGCTGCACGTATGCTTTGTAAACACGATTTGACGAAGCCTGGTCCGAGTCTTCCACGGAATAATGAGCTCTGACGGGTTGTTGTGGCAATTGTGTATCCAAGTCCGCAATATCAGCGTGAGAGGAAGGACCCGGCGGAGAAGAACATTCTATTATGCGAATGCCCGTGGCTGATCTAGGAGCTGACGGAGGAGAAGAACGCTCTGTTATGCGAATGCCCGTTACCGATATAGGAGCAAACGGAGTACTGAGAGCTCTAGGGACGACCGGCTCCTTTCCTTTGTTTTTACTTTTAACAAATCGATACATCTGCATAGTACAAAATTTATTACAAGTCAAATTCACAATTGACAAAAAATTTAAATGTCACAACGTCTCGACCTGACTATGTTCGGCTACGTCTTGTGTTGCATCTTGAGGAACGGAATTGTACGTATAACTCGAGAACCAATTCCTAATATCCGGAGGCGCTTATAAAAAATAAACAAATTAATTCGAATAAGCTTTTGCGAATGACTTCTTCTGATCATTATTTCAAACACTCACGAGATGGTAGCGAATATAAGAATGCATCATCCGCGTCAGGCATCTGTTGATCCGATTGTTTGTCCACATGCATCGCTAACGCCTCAAACAAACTATTGCCTCAAACAAAATGAATATGAGTCGTAAATGAACAATCCATAAGATGACAACATTCGTAATAAAATATCCTAGTTGTAAGGTAAAAAAAAATTGATAATTCGTGACGACAAGTAAAGACACCTTTACTCATCATCTGAATTTCCACATGACTGGTACCCGTCATCATCATCATCATCAGAAGTCGTCGTAGTTTCAAATTCATCTTCGTCCGAATCCTTTTCATCATTTTGTATGTCGACGTTATCGAAGTCTTCAAATATGTGTTCCGAATCATGTAGATCGTCGACTAATTCAGTGTCGACAATAGGGGCCACAGACGTCTGCGAGTCATCTTGAAAGGCACATTGCAATGCACCATCAACTTCTATCATGCTTCTTGCCTTCGTCTTTATTACAACCCACCATTGTGATTTGTCCCTGGCCTTCTCCGGATATGGCACATAATATACTTGTCTTGTAGAAGACGGAATAATGAAAGGATCAAAACGATCATAACACCTATTGTGACGTATTTCAACTATTTTGAAATCTTTGTGAACTTGCATCCCTCTCCTTTCCTTTGGATCAAACCAATTACACTCAAATAATGTGACTTTATTACCTCCAGTATATTGCAGCTGAATAATGTCTTTGAGAACACCGTAGTAGTCACGCTCATTTTCTCCGTCCGTGGATCCCACGACACATACTCCACTGTTCACGGTTTTCTTCCCGATCGACCAAGTTTCAGTGTGAAACTTATAACCATTCACAAAATACACCGGCCAACTTTTCACCTCTCGAGCCGGTCCCCATGCCAAATTATGGAGACCA
The DNA here is from genome assembly GCA_030549335.1 of Pontederia crassipes. Lineage (NCBI taxonomy): Eukaryota > Viridiplantae > Streptophyta > Magnoliopsida > Commelinales > Pontederiaceae > Pontederia > Pontederia crassipes. Next base: position 7,051,661 of record JAUKPH010000020.1, on the reverse strand, counting down.
GACGCCGTGCCGGTATTGAGAACCTAATATAAAAATAAATGAGTATAGTAGACACTGAAGACATCAAATTGTTTAGAATATTTTGATAATTACCTGTTCCTTAAACCACGATGCGAAATCATTCTCGATTCTATCTTGTACATGTTCTTCAGGGACAATGTAGTATTGCAAGAAAGCACTACATACGAAGTGATGGCTAAATCAAAATGGTGTTTGGGAAGACGTTAAACAAAAGAACGCATGGATATTAAACTTACTTAATGTAGCCTTGCACCTCCGGCGTGTTTAGAAGGACATGATTCGTGGCAGACTTGAATTCTGCATCACTGAGCCATCTACTCCTTGGCTTCCCAAAATGTCGTCCTAACTGATTGAAGAGCGACAAAGATGCCACATCAGACTATTCTTCTGGAACTTCATCATTTCGACGGACTCTGGTCCTCGCACACTTAACATGGGACTCGAAGTAGTAAGAACAGAAGTATGAAATATCCTGAATCATATACGCTTCACAAATGGATCCTTCGACACGTGCTTTGTTCTTAATCGTCCTTTTTATTCGATTGAGATATCTTTCAAAAAGATACATCCACCTATATTGTACTGGTCCACCTACCCTTGCCTCATATGGCAGATGAATAGGTAAGTGCTCCATGGAATCAAAGAATCCCGGTGGAAATATTCGTTCCAACTTACATAATGTTATCGGAATATTACGTTCCAATTGGATCATATTTTCCACCATTAATGTTGTAGAACACAATTCTTTGAAAAATTAATTCAACTCCGTTATCGGCTTCCAAATCTTATCCGGGAGTGAAGAAAAAGCAGTAGCAAGCAAAGTTTCCATGAATATGTGGCAGTCGTGACTTTTCATGCCAAACAAACGCAAGTTATTCATGTCCACACATCGGGTCAGATTTGATGCATAACCATCCGGCATTCTCAGCTCTTGGATCCAGCGACACACTTGGGTCTTCTGCTCCTTAGTGAGAACATAACTTGCTTTTGGTTTAGATAATCTTCCATTAGTTAAAGTCACTAAGTGCAACTCTGGCCTTCGACAGTACTCCTTCAAATCTAGTCTCGCCTTGAGGTTGTCCTTTGTTTTACCCTTAATGTCCATTACGGTGTTGAATACATTTTCAAACACATTTCTCTCAATGTGCATGACGTCCAAGTTATGACGTATCAAACAATTAGACCAATAAGGTAAATCCCAGAATATACTTCGTTTGGTCCAATTATGACAAACACCATACTCATTGTATGTGACATTTGGGTCATCGACAATTCTGCATAAAGCATTGACAATGCGATGTAATTGAGCTCCCGAGCGTCTGACCGGAGGCATGTCTTCTACAACCCTATTCCGTCGAAATGCATTTCGGTTATTTCTGTACGGATGATCAGCTGTAAGAAATCGTCTATGGCAATCAAACCAAGTATTTTTACCCCCATTTCTCAAAGTGAACGCATCTGAGTGTTCCGTGCAAGATGGACAAGCTAATTTCCCTACAGTCATCCAACCAGACAACATCCCGTAGGTTGGAAAGTCATTAACAGTCCACAATAAGGCAGCTCTCAATGTGAAATTTTGTTTGGTCGACACATCATAAGCGACGACACCATCCCACAGTTCTTTTAGCTCATCTATTAGAGGCTATAAATACACGTCTATCCTCTGTTTAGGACTCTGAGGACCAGGAATAATGCATGTCAAAAACATATAAGGTGCGGACATACAAATCCCAGGTGGCAAATTGTAAGGTGTTATTGTTACCGGCCAACATGAATAAGGAACTGAAGTCTAACCATATGGTGTAAAACCATCTGCGCATAATCCGAGCCTTATGTTCCTTTGGTCCCTAGCAAAATCAGGATGCTTACGATCAAAATGTTTCCACGCTTCACCATCCGATGGGTGAAGCATGACACCTTCAGAAGTATTATGTTGTGCATGACACTTCATCTGCGATGCTAACCCTATAGACGAGTATAGTCTTTTAAGCCTTGGAATAAGAGGCAAATAATGCATTCTTTTCACAGCGACTTGAGACTTGTTAGTCACTCTATATCATTCGGCCCCACAAAACTTGCATTCATTTAGATTGATGTCCTCGCCATAATATAACATACAACCATCACGACAACAATCTATTTTAGTTGAGCCAAGACCAAGTTTACTGACCAATCTTTTTATCCTATAAAAAATTTCAGGAATACGAGCCCCAGTTGGTGTGACCTCTTTTAAAATATCTAGAAATGTATCAAAACATGCTTGTGAAATATTGTGGTCGGCTTTCAGATTCAACAATCTAACAGCAAGTGATAGTTCCGAATGACTTTCACACCCAGGCCATAAGGGTTGGCTCGATGCGTTTAGTAAGTCATAAAAATCTCTTGCTTCTGGATTTGGTGCCTCTTCATTCTGCTCAAATCTAATATTGCCATACTCAATTGCAGCTGCGTCATAAACAGACTGTTCATATTGCGAAGTAAATGTTGGTTCAGGATCCACAAAATGAAGACCTGGATTTGGGACGCTTGTCGAAGGTGCTCCTTCGCCTAAATCATCCCATTCCCAATAATTGGGTTTGAAACCCTTTCTATATAAGTGAACTTTGATAGTCTCTATCGTCTGTAATTTGTGCTAGCACATTTCAAACAAGGACACCTAATTGTTCCCTCCCGCTGAAATTGTAAAGATTGACAAGCCACAGTAACATAATAGTCAACGCCATCTATAAATTCTTGTGTCAAGCCTCTACGACCAGGATTATTTCTTTTGTACATCCATCGACGATCGTTCAAGTATGACATAATGACTGCATTATTTGCAAATCATAAAAAATTTCAGTCATACAAAATTGTATAAGGAAAGAAAAATGAATATGAAACAACTGAGGAAGAACAGATTGTTTAGCTAATGTTTACTAATCATACTGCTAGGTATAGAGATAGCATATAATAAGTATATATAACATAATTGTCCTTTTTCTTCCTCATCGGCGTGCAAGCTCACACAAGGGAGCGTTGACACTAGGGACGAGCTCACACTAGGGCATTGCTTGCAGCTGATCAATTGAATTCTGGAAGAAGTGAAACTAGTATAATGTTTTGAAAAGAAGGCTGTTTTGAAAAGAAAAAAGAGACTAGTATAATGTTTTAACATAATTACCTAAGAACTTTAAGAAGCTCCTTAAACCTTAATTAATTATTTATGAAGCTGTAATTGTCATTATGCACGCCCACAAATTAATTGGGGGATCTATCCTACCAATCTAATGGACAAAACTGTGGGCATTATATAACAAACACACTGGAAAATTAACTGTGTGCAAACAAGATATGCAATTTATATCCTGATGAAGATGAAGGTGATTCTTCCTTTTTCTGATTCCGATGTCGCCCTTGGGCGAGAGTCCAGAATGATCGTTACATACATCAGCAACGGTGTATGCATTCTGATGTCACCTTCTGGTGAGAGGAGAGCATTGTCTCCTAGGTCTAGCTAGCCTATTGAGAGGGCAACGACATAAGTTTGATCTATCAAAAGATATAACGTTAATAGGAAAGGGTCAATGATCGATCGAATGGAAATAAAGTTCCACGAAAGTGGAAGTCCAAAGGGTCATAAAGCAATCCTGAGTAAAGTTATAGAATGATGTCTCACGAAAGTGGAAGTCTGAAAGGGTTATAAAGCAACCCTGAGGAGAGTTATGGAGGCAATTATTGTGGAAAGTGTATCTCACTTATATGCTATAAATTGAATGAATGATTGTTATGAATGTCCATACTATAAGTATGATGATGATTACATGTCTTCTATGAAATTACTTATATGCACGATGATAGAATGATGTTAATGGTTGACATGTAGTTCATATATTAAGACATGGCATGCATATTTTTACTTCTTTTATATAAAGATGATGCATATCATGTAGTATCCTATTTAGGATCGTCATATTGCATAGCATGGCCTTTACATACTCTAACAGGAAAACCTCTGCACCCTGGATCCGTGCAGGTGCATAATGTTTCGATGGATGATGGCTCAGCTCATGACGAATAAGATTGCACAATGGTCTAGGATGTTAAGAGACAATTGTCTTAGAGACTTTTGACTATGGTTTTAAGATCTTTTATTGGTTATTGATGATGGTTTAAATTCTATAACATTACTTTTGACGTTTTCATGAAGTTTTTTGCATTTAATAGAGTGATTCATTTATCTTATTTGATGGATTTATGCTTCTGCTGATTTAAATCAAAATCATATTTTTATTATGATTATGTTATGGCAAACGGGTTAAGATAGCTGAATGACTGAATTGTCCTTGGCAATTTGTGAGTGAAATTCGGGGTGTTACAGGAAGAAATGTCGAGACTATACCGGTCGACCGATCAGTACAGATGAATTCCAGAAATGACAAAACTACACCGGTCACTACACCAGTCGACCGACCAATAGAACAACGCTTTCAAGAAATGTCGAGACTCTACCAATCGATTGTCCAGTTGCTACACCGGTCGACCAGACAATGGATAAAAACACAGATTTCGTGCAACGGTCATATTGGTCGGTCGACAGGCCCATTAAAGTGTCAACCGATCACTGTGCCAGATGAACTGTAATGGCTATTTTTCAAGGAGAAAATTGTGGAAAAATTTTTAGACGAAATTCATCTGTAGAATTATATAAAAGGAGTGCCAAAGCATGAAGAAAAAGCACCCAAGCAAGCAAGAATATCCTAGAGCTCCTTTCAAGTTCTTGAGCCCGAAAGTTACAAATTATTCCCTTTTCTTTTCTAAGCTTTGAGCGAGAGAAAAATTTTGTAAAATAAGAGAATTAGAGGGATCATTGCTTTCTGATCTAGTGACATTGAGAGCTCATTGTAAAAGAGGTGTGCCTTGGCTCTTGAGCGGAGAAGAAGACATGTAGTGTAAAGAGGGTATTTTTCTCCCTACAAGAAAAGAGAAAGATAGTAGATCTCCGGTAGTCTCGAAGTCTCGAAGTCGAAGTGGAGACGTAAGTCAAAGAGTTGAAATCGAACCTCGACAATATATCGTGTCTCCCTACATTTGTTCTTTATCTTTTACTTACACCTTTTCATTATTTGCTTGTGATCGGTTTTATTGATTTTTCGAAAGTGATTTTGCGAAAAGAATTTTAAAATACCAATTCACCCCCCTTGGTGCTTTCGATCCTACAATTGGTATCACAGTTGGTTGCTCGCATTTTTAAGATTTAAACATCTTTAGAGCTATGGCATCAAGTGGATTCAGTTTTTCCAAAGGTCAATCCATTAATCGTCCTCCGCTTTTTAATGCATCCAATTTTGCATATTGGAAAATTATGATGCAAGCATATGTGTGTTCCATTGATGTTGATATGTGGGATGTCATTCAAAAAGATTTTGATATACGTGGAAAATCTCCTTTAGAATATACCGAAGGAGAAAGATTTTTAGTAAAACTTGATTGGAAAGCAATAAAAGTTTTTATTGTGCTCTACTGAGTTTAATGGGATTTCTAGTTGTCAAAGTGATATGAGATTTGGAAGAAACTTATTATTACTCATGAAGGAACAGATAAAGTTAAGGAATCTAGATTGAATATTCTAAATCATCAATATGATTCTTTCAAGATGCATGAAAATTAATCTATAAATGAGATGGTCGTTCGCTTTAATGATATTGTAAATGGCTTAGCCTCTCTGAGCAAGCCAAAGACTAATCCTCAAAAGGTGAAAACGTTTCTCGAGTCCCTCTCCTCCAAATGGCATACAAAAAGGACGGCGATTGAAGAAAACGATTTGAACAAGTTAGACTTTGATGATCTTATAGGTTCACTCTTAACCTATGAGATCGGGATCAAGGAAGATGAAGAAGAAAATGCCCCAAAAAGAAAAACATTGGTTTTAGAAGCAAAGAAAGATGAGGAAGAGACAAGTGAAAAATTGACGATCTTGATGAAAAGAAGCTTGCTTGATATGCAAAGAAGCTTGACAAGTATCTCAAGTTGCCAAGCAAAAGAAGAAGAATGACTTCACCAAGAAAAGTTTGTCATCAAGCAAAAATCAAATAACTTGTTTTGAATGTAAAAAGATTGGACATTATAAAGATGAGTATCCAAATTTGGTCAAAAAGGAGAAAGAGGGAGAAAACTTAAGAAGGAAGAAAAAAGCTCTTCAAGCCGCTTGGGATGAAAGTGAAGATGAAAAAAATAACTCCAACACTTCCTCAAGTGATGATAAAGAAACCTACATATGTTTAATGGCTAATAACCACGAGGTATCATCTAACTCTTCTGATTCTAGTGATAGTGAATATTTTAATGTGCGTAATGAGTTTAGAATTCTTATTAATTAATGGGAACCAATTGCCCAATATCTAAGTTTGATGATGGTTCTATCTCACCAAGGTCACTCTAATACCAATAATTCAGTTTGAAATCCTTTCTATACAAATGGACTTTGACAGTTTCCAAAGTTTGCAGATTTGTACTTTGACATTTTAAACATGGATATCTTATAGTTTCATCTCGTTGAAACTATGTAGTATGACAAGCTATTGTCATGTAGTATTCAACACCATCTATGAATTCTTGTGTCAACCCTACACAACCAGAATTCGTTCAATTGTACATCCATCGACGATGCTCTGGAGGAGACATGTTATTTGTTAGCTAAAAATAAAGTGTAAAATGTTAACTTCTTTCTTTAACCATGAGTAAAAATGTTAACATGGAAGCATGAACATAGAATATGAAATACATATGTTAACTCTATAAGATATGAACTCGGGCCATCGACGCGGATCTGGGCGTGAGTGCATGGATCTCTACGTCAATGCATGGGTTCCAGATATCAATGGCCAGATCCTGGCATGTACAACTCGAAACCGAACATCAACGGCCCGAATCGGGCCGATCACCGGAACCGTGTGTGCAAGGTCACGTTCGGGCATGAACAGCCCGGATCCGGCCGTTCACAGCCAGAACGGGCCAGGCCCGAAACCGGCCGTGAGGGGCTGGTTTGGGCTGGCGAACGAAGCGAAAGACAAGGGAGGACAGAAGCAAAAGACGGCCGGTGGCATGGGCTTACCTTCGAGCAACTCGCTGGAGCTGTGGAGTCGATTCGCCTGAGAAAGCAGCTGGCTGGAGGTCCTTCATGTCGACTGGAAGCGACGTGAGCAGCAGCGGCTGGCCGAAGACAACAACGGCACCAGAAGGGCATGAGCGGCAGCGGCTGGCCGGAGCTTGAGCGAGGATGCCGACTGATGCGTGCAAATTAAGCGCAAATATACTAGCAAGTATGCTAGATCATATCAAGTAATAAAGTGTGAATAGGGGTGTCGAACCCATGAGGACTAAAGATTAATAATCTTTTTCTCTAAAAGTTATTGTGAAAAAATCAATCGAGGAATCAACTTTCAATTTATCAATTAAGAAAAAGGAAGTGAGAAAATGAATGAAAACGGTGCTCAGTAGAGAAAAATCCATAATAATGATGAGTTAGGGTCTAACTTCGTATCCCCCTATTATCTCTCAAATAATCAATAAATCACCAATTAAACTTCTAATGGAAAGGAGTTGCTTATAACTATTGATATCAAAAACTTGAGAATCAAACTAATCCGATAAAAGTGCCATTAAAGCCATTGAAACCTCAATAAACTATAATCTCACTTTGAACCGAATTGCTTTAAAATGCAACTTATAAAAATAAATATAGTGCACAAAAACTTGAGAACTAATTATCTCCGATTAAAATAAGACTATGATTTCTGAAAACTCAATACACGATAATCCATTTTTAATCGAGATGCATTAAGCACGAATAAGGATAGTTAAATATAAAGGACTCAAAATCTCGAGAACCTAACTATTCTAATCAAGATTAAGTCCAACCAGTTGAAAACTCAATCAAATTCCACATAACCACGATTAGTATGCATAGAGTACAAATCCTTCCAGATCCACAATTAATAACAAAAAAATCCGAAATAAAGTGATTAGAAACTCAAATTTAATGCCCGGGCGGGTTATTCTAAACACAGCCGGGGTCTGTAAAATAACGATCGGTTCCGACAAGAAAAACACTTTGACCCGGCCCAGGTTCTACAGAACGCAGCTCGGATCAGGCAGAAATTTCGAATTCACGCTACGTAATCAACACGGCCCGCGCAGAGAAGAAATAGCCCGTGTTCCGAGAAAACTCAGCCCGGGTACACACAACTCGGTCCGGGCTCCAAAGGAAAGAATGCGGTCCGGGTGGAAATGCCCGGTCCAGGTTCTGTGATTGCAAAATTCGTGAATCAAATCGAATATCAGAAGACAATTGAACGGCTAATCATGCAAAAACTTGCAGAATCACACGACATGAAGATTATCCAATATTCTAACATTAACCATGCACGAATTGCAATTTAGCAGAAGTCTAATATACAAATAAATTGAGAGATAAACATGGTTCAACTTAGTTTTCCCCTAACAATAAAACTACTCCATACGAAATTATTTTGGCATCAAATCAATAATGATAAACAAGAAATTCATCAAAAATATTACTAAAGTATGCTTCCTGGAGTCCAATGATGCCTCTGTCACGAGCCTCGTCCGTGTGGTCGTCGCAGGGGTTTGCCAGAACGACTCCAAGTTGCTTTAGAATTCAACACTGTAGAAATTTCTCTCAAAAATTGGGTGGCTAGGGCACGAGAATTCACGATTCAGGGGATGCAAACAAAGCCTCCAAAGTATAGTACTTATAGGGAAGAACATCCCCCTAGGGTTGCACGCCATTTTGAGATGTTAACTTCGTGATCAACAAGGCAAAAATCCGAGCCGTCTACTAATATATGTCCGATAAGCAAACCCGGCCCGGGTTACAATGTACCCGGCCCAAGTTCTTTTGTCGCGCAAAGTCCGATTCGGGTTTGGTCTAACTTTTGGCCCGACCCGGGTGTAATGATGACCCGGCCCAGGTTCTTCTTTAGGATAGTGATTATGCCATTTTTTGCTTCGATTTCCGTGCTCTTTCGGGATAATCGCTCTGCACCTCCAATTTGACACTCCTGAGATCAAAATATAATAAAAGTTAGTAGCTTTGGACTCTAGCAAATTTTAGAGAAATAAATGAGAAAGTAGATGCATGCAATGGTAAAAACTACGAAAAATAATCTAAATGATGTATGTAAAACATGCATAATAATGCAAGCATCAAATTCCCCCAAGCTTGAACTCTTGGTTGTCCTCAAGCAAGTTCCAAGGCAAGACTCAGGAACCTAAATGAACCATCATAGTCTCCACCCCATGACTAATACTTTTTCACTACCATCGTTTTACAAATCCATCACTAAAGTATCTATCCACAATCCATAACCCAGCCTTATAAAATTTCTAGATCTTAAACAATTTAAACTTATTCTAGTTCAACTCCTTGCAGGAAAACATATAGTCTATCAAATAATAGCATTAATGTTGAATGCAAAAAGTATAGAATGAGCTTAATTTTACTTTATTCACCTTCTTATTGATTTATAGAATTGATTACTCATGTGCTTCTCCATATTGTGCAAGGTGGTCCACGTAGCAGGCTTTCGACCGACGGATCCTAGACCAGTTGGCCTTAGGTCTCTAGGCAAGAATCCCCTACGAATCTAATCACCCGAACACACCAAGGTTCTGGATAACAAAGTTATGCATCATTTAAAAATTGTCCCGTTTATTGATTTGGTACTCTTGTGTTTCTCCATATTGCGCAAGGTGGTCCATGTAGCGGGCTTTCGACCGACGGATCCAGAGCAGTTGCCCTTAGGTCGCCATGTAAGAATCCCCTACGGATCTAATTATCCGAACACACCCAAGTTCCGGATAACACAATTATACCTTCTTATAACTTTTGGGGTTTAACTAACCCTCTTTCAAATTTATTTATTTTAAGCTCACAAAATACTTTATGCATTCAATAAAAAGGCTACTACCATCAAGACATAAAATAAAAATAAGAAATGAAATGCGAGCATGAACAAGAATTAGTGGTCTAAGTATCCATAATTTTCTTGGCAACATACACTCTCTAATTACCCAATACTAAGGTGATGGAACAGATAATATTATGGCAATAGAATTTCATAAGTGCACAATGTGTCCTTGAATCTCACTTAAGTGCAAATAAGAAGAACAAACAATAAGGCAAAATGATGGTGAATGGTATTTTTGTGATTTTTGAAATTTTTAAATTTTTATGGATTTTCATAAGATGCAAAGATAATGCAAACATGCAATACTGAAAATAAACTAAAAGAAAGAAAACATGATGATGCAGTACAATAAGCAAATATGATGCATGAAATTCAATCTCCCCCAAGCTTGAACTAAACACTATCCTCAGTGTTAGCTAGACAAGGTAAGGAGTACAAGATGAAAGACTCAAAAAGATAGAAAAGAAGAAAGGAAAAGACACGACCAGTTAGCCCATCTCTGGAGGCAGTGGAGGTGGTAGTTACTGCCCAAAGTAGTCCTGAAACAGTTGCTCAAGGTGATCCTGGCGGTCGCTAAGCTGTCAAAACTGAGCTTGAGTCTCCTGATGGTGTTGCTGCATAAGCTTGTACTGTCGCTCCTGGCCTGCAAGAAGCGCGGCTAATGTATCCTGCAAAGCCGAGACATCAAAACTAGCAGAGGTAGATGCATAAGTCGTCTGAGATGTGGACTCGGGCTGCAGTGGTGGACTCGGAGCCATAAAGGATGGATGTGGGTGTTGTGAAGGCCCCTCATCTTGCAGGGGTACTGGATCCTCATCATTTGGATCTGGATGTGCATGAGGGTTTGCTATGTGGTGAGGTTCCACCTGCCTCAATGAGGGAAAGTATATCCAATTCGCGTGATTAAAGACAGTGAAATGATCAGCATCAGAGCACAGCAGTGTCTCAACTCTATTGTGAAACTTGAAGACCAGACCTAAAGTCCTCTCAACAAGGTTCATCTGAAGAACCGTGGTCATCCCAATAAATGTGGGTTCGATAGGCTCAAGAGAGGACAGGTCAAGTCCCAGATAGAGGGTTATAGGAGTAATCAGCCCACCATTTATAACTTTGCATGAAGCCCTGGAGGCATGTCTCTGAAAATTATCGGTTAAGATGGCACCGATGTTAATCTGCCTTCCTTCCACCATAGCCCATAACATCTCTAGTTCTTTAGTATTAATGGCACCCTCACATTCTCCTCTACCACAGATGGTATAAGAGATGATTTTGTGGACATATCAAAATACTGAATTCTAAATAAGACTCACCTTTGCTCGGGAAGGAAGGAATGGCTCATCATTTTTATGGCTTTCTAGAAGGCAGCTGCCTGAAACTCAAGAGAAGTAGCAGAAGACTCCAGTAAGGGAAATCCATAAATAGAGTTAAACTCTGCCATAGAAAAGCTATATTCATTATTAAAAAGCTGGAAGCTAACTCGATGGTGCCGAGCAGAGCATTCATAAGCATAAGAGCTGAAAACTCATGACACAACTTCTCATACGTCGGCCACCGTTGAACCAGAAAGGTCCGCATCCCCACCCTCTCAAAGAGTAACATAATGTCAGCATCAATATTCAAATCTGCCATGGTGTTGTGACATGCATACCGGGTGGGAGTAATAGTGAAGAAGAACGTCTGTCAGTAGCGTTTGTGTTGGGTAGAATCCCTGAACTCTAGACTGGTGGGTCTTGGCGGTTGTTCTTCCTGTCGGGGAGCTTTAGTGTCTAGGAGCAATTGACAACAGACTTCCGGCGAGGTTGCATTATGGAATATCGCTTCCGATGTGAACTGTGCAACAAACCCGGTCCGGGATGAAGGTAGCTCGGCCCGGGTTGTGAATGCGGTCAGATGCTGCAGAACGAAGTACCCGGCCTGGGTTGAAGGTAGCTCGGCCCGGGTTGTGGAGTACTCGACAGACGCTACAGAACGAAGCACCCGCCCCGGGTGTACTGTGGATATGGCCCGGGCTGAAGAGGATGGGTCATCTCGAGTCACTGGGCATGGCCCGGGTATAGTAATCGTGTCCCGGGTCAGAGCGAATGTGTGCGGCGGACGCGGTGTGAGTTGCAGCACACTTCGTGTGCAGAAGATCAGCGACCGGGTGCATCGGGCCTGCGGATCTTTGAAAGAGGGGGGTGATGGCGACGTCGCTGGGCGGCAGAGTTGGAGTACAGGCAGTGGCGCAGGCGGCAGAAGATCAGCGACCGGGTGCATCGGGCCTGCGGATCTTTGAAAGAGGGGGGTGATGGCGACGTCGCTGGGCGGCAGAGTTGGAGTACAGGCAGTGGCGCAGGCGGCGGCACGACGGAGCTGGGAAGAAGAGGTGGCGGCACGACGGAGCTGGGAAGAAGAGGCAGCGGCGTGGTGTTGCTGGGCGGCAGATCTATTGATGGTAGCGCTGGGATCGAAGGTGAGAAGAGCGTGGTGGAGGCGTGGATTCAGTCGGGGGCGATTGATGCGACGTCGGCGTTCGTCGCGAATGGCGTGAAGGACCGCCGGTGTTGCGAAAAGCTGCCACTATCAGAGAAGAAGATGAAAAGCCGATGATGTGGACCTACAGTGCCCCGCTGCTCGGGTTTTGTAGATGAATCCGACCCGGGTATGTGGTCTTCCTCTCCGAAAATCGCGCAGAATGAATGCCCCATCTTGATGGTAGTTGGTTGGTAGCTCAGCGGCCGGATTTGCGTCTTAATGGCGAATGGGAAACACGCTGGAGTCATCACGTGCAGACTAAATGGCCCGGTCCGAGTTCACAGTAGCCCGGCCCGGGTATGAACACCTGCGAAGAGAAAAGAAAGCAAGACGGCTCAAGTTTATGATGTGATCAGGCCGGGTGTGATATGGGCATCGCGTCTTCCCGGCCCGGGTCTATGTCAACCCGGTCCGAGTGTAATGTACCTATTATAAATTCATGGAAAGCATGCCCGGGCCGGGTTCCATGTGGCGCGGGCCAGGTTTGGCAATTAAAAAAAATGAGTAGTGTTTAAAGAGATGCATAAATTGATGTCAAACGACTCAAAGACCAGAAGACCGGATGTAATGAAATGAAATTGAAAAGCTAAGAACAACAACTAAGACACAATAAAAATCTATACTAAAAGATAAGGGTTTAGGTAGAGAAGTTCTATGTTATAGTTGTTAGCTTGACTTTGCCCGCCTTGGCTTAGGGCTCGTGCAGAATCTTGTAGTTAACTTTTACAGGTTTGACACCACTCAAATAGTGCTTGAGCCTATGTCCATTGACTGTAAATGTGTGTTTTTTGTCTAGTGATCGAATCTCTACAGCTCCAAAAGGAGAAGAACTGACTACTATATATGGCCTCGTCCATCTGGACTTGAGTTTACCTCAAAACAATCTAAGTATGCTTTCATAAAGGAGGACTTGTTGACCAGGTTGAAAGTCCTTAGTTTGAATATTTTGGTCATGCCATCTTTTTGTTCGCTCCTTATAAATCTTACTATTCTCATAAGCATTGTTCCAGAACTCTTCGAGCTCGTTAAGTTTCAGTAATCGCTCCTTGCCCGACAAGGTTGTGTCCAGATTTAAAAAATTTGTAGCCTAGTTAGCCTTGTGCTCCAATTCTACGGGTAGATGACACGCCTTCCGATAAACTAATCTATATGGTGACATACCTATGGGTGTTTTAAATACAATGCGATAAGCCCACAGTGCGTCATCTAGCCTAAGAGACCAATCTTTTCTGGAGGAGTTAACTATTTTTTCCAAGACGCGCTTAATTTCTCGATTTGACACCTCTACTTCGCCACATGACTGAGCATGGTAAGGGGTACTCAACTTGTGTGTGACTCCAAACATAGTCACTAATCCTGCAAACAAATGATTGCAAAAGTGTGTGCCATTGTCACTGATGATAGCTCTAGGTGTACCAAATTGAGTAAAAATATTCTTCCTTAAAAAATTAACAACTACCTTAGCGTCATTAGTAGGAGTGGCAATTGCCTCAACCCACTTAGACACATAGTCCATAGCAACTAGAATGTACTCATTGTTCATTGACTTAGGGAAAGGCCCCATAAAGTCAATGCCCCAAACATCAAATATATCACAATAAAGAATATTGTTCAGAGGCATTTCATCGAGTTTAGAGATATTACCTGTCCTCTGGCAACGATCACAAGAATTACAAAATACTTGTGCATCTTTGAATAGGGTTGGCCAATACAACCTGCTTTCTAGAACCATGGCTTCGGTACGATTGGGACCAAAGTGTCCTCCGGCCTCTCTGTGATGACAATGTTGCAGAATGCTTTGAACTTCACTTTCAGGTATGCACTTGCGAATTATCTGATTAGCACAAAACTTAAACAAGTATGAATCCTCCCATAGATAATGGGAGATGTCAGTGAAGAACTTTCTCTTTTTCTGCGTGGTTCATCCAGAGGGAATCCATTTTTCTGTAAGGAAATTAGCATAATCAGCAAACCATGGAAGTTCATCACTTGCCTTTGCCTCCTCCAAAAGGGAGATTGAGAAAATTTATTCATCAGGAAATTCTTCTAAGATAGTGTTTCCGTCAGTGGGTGTTGACTCAAGTCGGGAGAGGTGGTTTGAAACAACATTCTCTATTCCCTTCTTGTCCTTAACTTCGACATTAAACTCCTGAAGCAAAAGTATCCATCTCAATAGTCATGGTTTTGCTTCCTTCTTGGCCATCAAATGTCGAATTGACGCATGATCTGTGAACACAATAACCTTAGAGCAAATCAAATATGATCGAAATTTATCAAATGCATATATAATAGCCAAAACTTCTTTCATAGTAGTCGCATAGTTCATCTGAGTGGGCGTGAGAGTGCGACTGGCATAGTAAATGACTCTGAACACCTTGTCCCTCCTTTGCCCGAGAACTGTACCTACAAAGCCATCACTGGCATCACACATTAGTTCAAAGGGCGAGCTCCAATCCGATTTAACTACCACTAGCGCAGATATTAGTTTCTCCTTCAAAGTTTCAAAAGAAAATAGACAATCAGAATCAAACAAGAATTTGACATCTTTAGAGAGGAGGTTAGTGAGTGGCTTGGCAATTTTTGAAAAATCTTTGATGAATCTCCTATAGAAACCGGCATGACCAAAGAATCTTCGCACTGCCTTCACAGATGTGGGGGGAGGCAACCTCGCAATGACATCAATTTTAGCTTGATCAACTTCAATCCCTGTTTCAGAGATTTTGTGACCCAAAACTATGCCCTCCTTTACCATGAAGTGACACTTTTCCCAATTAAGAACTAGGTTCGTCTCCTCGCATCGCTGTAATACATCAGAGAGATTAGTCAAGCAGTTTTCAAAAGAACTTCCAAATAGAGTAAAATCATCCATAAAGTTTTCAAGGATCTTCTCATTCATGTCTGAAAAGATCTTCATCATGCATCGTTGAAATGTGGCTGGAGCATTGCACAAGCCAAAAGGCATCCTTTGGTTAGCGAATGTTCCATAAGGACATGTGAAGGTTGTCTTTTCCTGAACTTTAGGTGCCACGACAATTTGGTTATATCCTGAATGACCATCTAAGAAACAATAGAAGCTATGTCCTATAACACACTGAAGCATTTGGTCAATAAACGGCAATGGAAAATGATCTTTTCGTGTAGCTTCATTTAGTTTGCGATAGTCTATGCATACATGCCAACCCGTAACAGTCCTAGTAGGAACTAATTCATTACTTGCATTTTTAATAACAGTAATGCCCTCCTTTTTAGGAACAACATGAACAGGACTAATCCATGGACTATCAGAAATAGCATAAATAGTACCTGCATGTAGGAGCTTAATCACCTCCTTCTTTGCTACCTCTTTGAGTTGGGGGTTAAGACGGCGTTGGCATTGGGCAGTTGGCTTATAGTTATCTTCCATAAGGATCTTGTGCATGCAGATAGAGGGCAAGATTCCCTTGATGTCAGAAATTGACCACGCAATGACTTTCTTGTGCTTTCTCAAGACAGTTAGCAGTTGGGCTTCCATATCTTTGGTGAGATCTGCAAAAATAATAATAGGAAAAGAATCAGTGTCAAGATATGCATACTTTAAATGAGAAGGTAATGCTTTAAGTTCAGGGCGCGATGAAGAGTTTTGCAATTCTTCTGCTGTGGAAGCTTCCAGATGGAGTTTTTCCACTGCCTCAGGTTCTTTGACACTTCAGATTATCCATCAAATCTTCATCATGAGCATATGGTTTCATCACCACTTCAAGAATAACTACATCAAGATCATATGAGGTATCATCATCTAAAGTGTCAATAGAGTAACATGAAGAAACAGGATATTTTAAAGAATCTGAAATTTTAAAACATAATTCCTCATTATTGACTCTCAAAGTCAATTGGCCCTTTTGGACATCAATCAATGCATTGCTTGTCGGTAGAAAAGGTCGGCCTAGTATGATTGGAGTGTCAGGCTCATAATCCATATCTAGAATGAGAAAATCTGCAGGAAAAACAAATATACCAACTTTAACAAGTATGTCTTCCAACATGCCTCTAGGTTTTTTCACAGATTGATCAACAAATTGTAACATAATTGAAGTTTCACTGAGTTCCCCATAACCAAGTTTTAGGAAAATAGAATAAGGCATTAAATTGATACTAGCACCTAAATCGCATAAAGCCTTAGAGCAATAAAAATCTCCTATAACACATGGTATAGTAAAACTCCCTGGATCCATTGCTTTTGATGGAATGTCTTGCTTGCACACCGAACAATATTGTAGTGAAAGCTTAACCAGACTAGTCTCTTCGATCTTCCTCTTGTTGGTCAGGATTTCCTTCATGAACTTTGCATAGGTAGGCATCTGTTTAAGAGCTTCAGTAAGAGGTATATTAATATGAATCTGCTTAAAAATATCAACGAAATGAGAAAATTCCTTATCAAGTTGCTCCTATCGATATCTCTAGCGGTATGGCATATTCCCTAGTTTTGCAGGTGTAGTAAATTTCCTAGCTTTCTTGTCTGCCTTCGATGGTGGTAGTGTTGGAACTGCTTCATGTTGCTCTTCTAGTGATTCTTCAATTTTCTCTTCAACCACTGGTTCAGATTGAGGTTGTTGGAGTTTTTGAATTTCCTTGCCGCTTCTCAAAGTGATTGCCTTTGCGTCTTCTCAGGTATCTGTGTCACTAGGGAGTGAACTTGGCTGACGACCTGCAATTATGTTAGCCAAATTCTTGATGGATGCCTCAACGTTATTAAACTTAGAATCAGAAATAGAAATAAATTTTGCAAGAATATCTTTTAAGTTTGATTTAGGGTCAGGTCGAGGTCTTTCTTCGTGGCGAGGTCTTAAAATAAATAAATTTGAAAGAGGGTTAGTTAAAATCCAAAAGTTATAAGAAGATATAATTGTGTTATTCGGAACCTAGGTGTGTTCGGATGATTAGATCCGTAGGCGATTCTTGCCTAGCGACCTAAGGACAACTGCTCTGGGATCCGTCGGTCGAAAGCCCGCTACATGGACCACCTTGCGCAATATGGAGAAACACAAGAGTACCAAATCAATAAAAGGGACAAGTTTTAAACGATGCATAATTGTGTTATCCAGAACCTTGGTGTGTTCGGGTGATTAGATCTATAGGGGATTCTTGCCTGGTGATCACTAGCTGATCATGCTAAGATTTCACTCATTTTACATTCAATTTCATGTGCACCGAGACCCTAAACTGCCTACATTTGGATAATTATGCCTAAAAGTGCATGCATTTATCATTTCTACATAACACTAAGCTGCACTTGGTAATTGAGCTATTTTTATATGCTGTTCTAACCCCTATTTGTTTAATTTTCATTTGAGAAGTTTGATGCTTGCTGTTCTCTTTAATCCAGCAACTAATCAAGATACAAATCCTGCTGGAAAAAGGAGGGGGACCACTGTTAGCTGCCCAAAAAGCTGAATGGAATCTGTTGGAAAAACAAGAAACTAGAATAGATGGCATTAATCAGAAGCAATGGAAGCTTCTGATTTGCATCAAAGGGCGAGGAATGACCATATAAAAGGGGGATCATAGGAGAATGAAAAGGGGGAGCCTCCATTTGGAGGATTCTGCACCTTGGAGCTGAAGGAAGGAGAGGAAAGGAACCAAGAGGAAACATCAAGCTGATTCTTCTACCTACTGCTTTCAGAATGCTTTTGATTGAGTTTCTCCTCTATTTTGTATTGATTTTAACATCTCTGAGGAGCTAAATCTTAGCTCTCCTAGGATATGGCAGTAGTCTAGTTTTAGTTATGGATGGATGATGAACATTTCTGATTTTTATTTCTGATGTTAGTATGATTCTAAAATCTTGAAATCTGTTCTTGTCATTGTGAATCCTGATTGTATTGGCAACTGAGAAGTTGATTTATGATTTCTTTCTTGTTCAGAAGTGAATCAAGAGCAATGATAAGTTTCTTGATTCCAATCTGTGGTTGTGAGTTTGATGCATCCAATTATCTTTTGTTAATGTGAACCTCACATTGCATTGGGAGCCGAGAGGCTGATTATTGGTTCCCTTGCTATTTAGAGATAAACCAAGAACATTAGCATTAGTGATTGGATCTTATTATATCTCTGTGTGGTTAGTTGAATCAATTGTTACATCATTGTAATTGTCAATTAATTGTGATATCATTTCTAGACTTCAATGATTGTGCTACTTCTGAGAGGATTGTTAGCATATCAGTAAATGTCATGTGCTCTGCTTCATAATAACCTAACATCAGTAAAGATCCTTCCTAAATCAACCTAGCTAATATTGATATGAGAATATGATGTTTAGTTTTAATTCTAGTGCACTGTGAGAACAGTCTCTTTCATAGGTTGAATCTGATTTGACTTGCATTGCTGAATTATTCTAATCCATCCATAGCTGAATTAGATGAACCTCATTCCTAGGAGAATCTATCATTAATTGTTAATCCCCTTAAGGTTTCTAGTTAAGTAATTAGATTTCATTCCAGCTTAATCATTTTGACACCAAAAAGATTTAATTCTGAACCTACCTTTCCACTTCACTTAATTGATGTTTTAGCTATCTTAGTTTAGGATTAGTCTAGTCTAGTTAGTGAGTCTTTAGCTCTCAAATCACTGTGGATATGACACTTGAGTCTACTACTCCGATCTGTGCACTTGCAGTAGAGTGAAGTGAGGAGTTTTGATCACAATTCAGTAAATTACATTTTTCTTGATTCTGAGCCATAAATTAGTAAGTTAATCACACTCCACACATTTCACATCAAGTTTTTGGCGCCGTTGCCGCTGATTTGAGGCTGATTAGATTCACTTTTTATAGTTTAGATTAGATTACATTGCAGCAGTTATTTTCTTTTCTTTAGTTTAGCTTTTGTCTATATTTACCTCTATTTTTTTCTTATACCATCACTATTTCTATCACATTCCATTGTTTATATTCAGTCCTATTTTGCCTATCATTTTTCTTATTAAATTAGTCCTTTTTGGAATTTTCTTTTTCTGCTCAATCTTATCATCTTATCTTAATCTCTGTATAATTTCATGTTTACTCCTACTTTTGATATCTTTGCACTTAATCTCATTGTATGACAAGTTTATAGTGCAGAAATATTCTGAATTTTATTTCTGAAATAGAAAGAGAATTAGATGGATATGAGTTGATAGACTTGGCCCCAAGACTATTATCAATCTAATGAAATGCCAATCAACCAGGATGAATTGGATTATATAGTTGATGATATTGAGTTCAAAACTCTTTAGAAATATGGTTTTGATGTTGAAGAACCATCACAAGTTCACTGCAATCAAGGATCATCACAATTTCAACAGCCCTCTAATGCTTACATGTATGCCTCACATAGTCATGAAAGTTCAAATTACTGGAATCGTGAGGAAGACTTCTCAAGTAGTAGTCATTATGTTTCGAATTACTAGATTCCTGAGCAAGACTTTTCAAGCAGCAATCCTTATGACTCACAAAATCATTTGTATTACCATCACAATCAAGGTCGAGTGTCAGATCTTCATGTTGCAACCATGGATATTTTAGAAAACCAGCAAACACTTAATCAATCCATAGAAGAGTCAAGACTAGAGATTATGTCGGAGAACTTCATGAGGCAGCAGGAAAAGCAAACTAAAACCTTGGAAAAACTATGTATGGCAGCAGGTGTTCTTCGAGCTGAATATCAAGCCTTGGAGGCTAAATTTTTTCTATAGTTTAGTTCAGAAACTCCACAAACCCAATATGCCCATCCGAAAGAAGAAATTCAGGACATGTAGATGGGAATTGAGAAAGAGATGAATGAAGAGAAAGAAGTGATCATGGAGGCTAAAGTTGAAAAAGAATCTGTCACACTTAAAGCACAAGTCAAGAAACAAGTTGAAGTTGCAAAAGTTACTGAAAAGGGTACTCCAATGATACCAGTAATAAATCACATTGAAGACCAACTCATAAGACAACAAGTTACGACAACAAAGCCACATGATGAGACTTAAGTGGCCAAGGAGGATACAAAGTTAGAAGAAATTTCGTTCCAAATAGAGGAGGCTGTGGCAGAATTCAAATTTATAGAAGGAATGGAACATTCAATGAAGGGAGATCAATGTTTGCCTACTGAAAGATGGAACCAAGAGCTCAAAGATCTTCGAACAATACTGCATTTTAATAGGCTATTGAAGAAATGGCTACTTAAACAAGATAGTGATCCAGGAGATTCAGATGTCATAGATGAGAGTTTTGGGGATGAGAAGTTAGTATATTTTTGGTACAATGAAGGTGGGATATATCCAACTAAAAAACAAAGGTTAATCATTGACAAACTAAGAGATCCATATTTGATTAGTGAAGTTGTCCACAGATTGAGATCTCTACTTGATCATATCACACTATTTAAACCTCGTTGATATCAAGAGTTGTAACAATGTCTGGCCTAAGACATTAAAGTAGGGCGCTTCTTTCCTTTTACATCTAATATTCTTTTGTTTTTGCAGGAATAAATCAGAGAGGAACATCTTCTACCACTGAAAAGGGAGTACTCTTGACTCATGTCTTTGATTTTTCATTGAAATGCATTTGATAATTGATTATCTTAATTATCCTTACTTAGCTCATGTTATGATCATCATAATGATAACTATGATTTCTTATTCATATCAGTTGTCCAAATCTAATTTTGCTAGATTTTAGTGAATTTAATCCTTACTGAATTTTATTGATTGGTAAATGGATCATTCCTTATTAGTTCAGTTCCAATCAATCGTAGGTTTGATTCATCATATGATGGAAATGATAGACCGAAAGAAGAAGTGGAGTAACAAATGCTTACCTCTCATTTCACAAGTTGAACACCCACCCAATCCTCTCCCTTGCTTGGATGATTCATCACTGAGGACAGTGCTGATGATAAGCTTGGGGGAGGAACTTGGTACATTTCTAAACTCTATTAGCATGTTTTAATTTCATTTTAAAGTTCACATCTATAACCAAGTTATCATTGTTATCACTATTATCATTGTTCAGCTCAAGACATATAATCATTTGTGCTCATCATTGTTAAGTAGAAATCCTTTAGTATAACAGCTAGTACACTCCAACACCAAGTAGTCAATGTGGTTATTAATCTTTTTGCTTTAATCAGCTCATATTCAGATGCATTTGATTTCAATATAGCTGAAATTTTTCTTTTTGTGGGTAACACTAGCTAACACTCATGGATTGGTAAGAAATTAGAAGATGTCTAGAATGGAATCAAGGCTTTTGCTGCTATGTTAAATAGGAAAACATGACTTTTTGTATTGAGGAATCTAAACTATACTTGAATTTGAACTGCTACTCACTTAATGAACAAAAATGAAAAAAAATGAAGAAAATGAGAAAATGAAAGGTTGCATGTTGCATTGCATGCATGCATGAATAAAGAGAGCCAAATCCAAAAAGGAAGCTCTCCTGAATAAAGTTAGGATTTTTATCTTATTGACTAGCATGAATAAAAATAAGGTTTCAAACTTGTTTATTTGCATCATCATGAATAAAAGTCAGGTTTCAAACTTGTTTAAGCAATATAAAATCTGTTCATCAAGAGATTGGTAGTTCAACCTTTTTAGTAAAGTTGAAATCCCTGAAATGCAAATCAGTTATTGTTAGTATTTCTTTCATGGCTTAAATTTGCTTTAGCCTATGTGATTCCTAAGCTAGAATTTGGGTTTTGGAAAGAATGGCAAGGAGTGTTAGCAAAGTGGAAAACTCATTAGATTTTAAACACCTAAATCTGAATTCATTTGTGAACTATTTGATTTAATCTTTGTTCTTAATATCTGAATGTTTTACTTGAGGACAAGCAAAAGACTAAGCTTGGGGGAGTTTGATCACTAGCTGATCATGCTAAGATTTCACTCATTTTACATTCAATTTCATGTGCACCGAGACCCTAAACTGCCTATATTTGGATAATTATGCCTAAAAGTGCATGCATTTATCATTTCTGCATAACACTAAGCTGCACTTGGTAATTGAGCTATTTTTATATGCTGTTCTAACCCCTATTTGTTTAATTTTCATTTGAGAAGTTTGATGCTTGCTGTTCTCTTTAATCCAGCAACTAATCAAGAAACAAATCCTGTAGGAAAAAGGAGGGGGACCACTGCTAGCTGCCCAAAAAGCTGAATAGAATCTATGGAAAAAGAAGGGACTAGGACAGATGGCATTAATCAGAAGCAATGGAAGCTTCTGATTTGCATCAAAGGGTGAGGAATGAACATATAAAAGGGGGATCATAAGAGAATGAAAAGGGGGAGCCTCCATTTGGAGGATTCTGCACCTTGGAGCTGAAGGAAGGAGAGGAAAGGAACCAAGAGGAAACATCAAGCTGATTCTTCAACCTACTATTTTCAGAATGTTTTTGATTGAGTTTCTCCTCTGTTTTGTATTGATTTTAACATCTATGAGAAGCTAAATCTTAGCTCTCCTAGGATAGGGTAGTAGTCTAGTTTTAGTTATGGATGGATGATGAACATTTCTGATTTTTATTTTTGATGTTAGTATGATTTTGAAATCTTGGAATCTGTTCTTGTCATTGTGAATCCTGATTTTATTGGCAACTGGGAAGTTGATTTATGATTTCTTTCTTGTTCAGAAGTGAATCAAGAGCAATGATAAGTTTCTTGATTCCAATCTGTGGTTGTGAGTTTGATGCATCCAATTATCTTTTGTTAATGTGAACCTCACATTGCATTGGGAGCCGAGAGGCTGATTATTGGTTCCCTTGCTATTTAGAGATAAACCAAGAACATTAGCATTAGTGATTGGATCTTATTATATCTCTGTGTGGTTAGTTGAATCAATTGTTACATCATTGTAATTGTCAATTAATTGTGATATCATTTCTAGACTTCAATGATGTGCTACTTCTGAGAGGATTGTTAGCATATCAGTAAATGTCATGTGCTCTGCTTCATTATAACCTAACATCAGTAAAGATCCTTCCTAAATCAACCTAGCTAATATTGATATGAGAATATGATGTTTAGTTTTAATTCTAGTGCACTATGAGAACAGTCTCTTTCATAGGTTGAATCTGATTTGACTTGCATTGTTGAATTATTCTAATCCATCCATAGCTGAATTAGATGAACCCCATTCCTAGGAGAATCTATCATTAATTGTTAATCCCCTTAAGGTTTCTAGTTAAGTAATTAGATTTCATTCCACCTTAATCATTTTAACACCAAAAAGAGTTAATTCTATACCTACCTTTCCATTTCACTTAATTGCTATTTTAGCTATCTTAGTTTAGGATTAGTCTAGTCTAGTTAGTGAGTCCTTAGCTGTCAAATCACTATGGATACGACACTTGAGTCTACTACTCCGATCTGTGCACTTGCAGTAGAGTGAAGTGAGGAGTTTTGATCACAATTCAGTAAATTACATTTTTCTTGATTCTGAGCCATAAATCAGTAAGTTAATCACACTCCACACATTTCACATCACCTGGAGACCTAAGGCCAACTGGTCTGAGATTCGTCGGTCGAAATCCTTCTACATGGACCACCTTGCGCAATATGGAGAAGCACATGAGTAATCAATTCTATAAATCAATAAGAAGGTGAATAAAGTAAAATTAAGCTCATTCTATACTTTTTGCATTCAACATTAATGCTATTATTTGATAGACTATATGTTTTCTTTCACGTAGCTGAACTAGAATAAGTTTAAACTGTTTAAGATCCAGAAATTTTATAAAGCTAGGTTATGGATTGTGGATAGATACTTTGGAGATGGACTTGTAAAATGATGATAGTGGAAAAGTATTAGTCATGGGGTGGAGACTATGATGGTTCATTTATGGTTCCTGAGTCTTGCCTTGGAGCTTGCTAAAGGACAAGCAAGAATTCAAGATTGGGGGAATTTAATGCATGCATTATTATACATGTTTTACACACATCATTTAGGTTATTTTTCCTAGTTTTTACCATTGCATGCATTTATTTTCTCATTTATTTTTCTCTATAATTTGTTAGAGTCCAAAGCTACCAACTTTTATTGTATTTTGATCTCATGAGTGTCAAGTTGGAGGTGCAGAGCGATTGTCCCAGAAGAGCGCAGAAATCGGAGCAAAAAAATGACATAATCACTATCCTGAAGAAGAACCCGGGCCAAGTCATCATTACACCCGGGTCGGGCCGAAAGTTAGACCAAACTCGAATCGGACTTTGCGCGACAAAAGAACTAGGGGGAGCCATCCCCCTATTGTGTACCCAAGAGTAATTGGGCTGAACCTTTAAACCAAATCCATGTTCGTAGGGATCCTGATTATCCCTGTAAGAATTGTTAGTAACATAATTGTGTTTTCAAAGTGAGTTGATGAAGAGTTACTAGTTGGGCATTCATGGTTGGGGTGCCCTTCACCACAAAAATCACACTTGGTAATGTTATGAGCTGCTTTGATTGGAGCATTATTTTTATTTATCAAGAGTTGTTCCACCTTTTTGTTGAGAGCTTCTACCAGTTCAGAGAGATATGAAGAGTTGTCTTATCGCGGTGCTTGATCTCTGTCGTTTTGCCAATTATTGATAGTCAGGTTTTTTATGATCGTGTAAATGCCTTCGGGTGACTTGTCCGACATCGAGCTACCTACAGAAGTATCAATCTTATCCCTAACTTGTAAAGTAGCCCCATTATAAAAGTATTGGATCTGTTCATAAAGTGGCATGTGATTATGTGGAATTCGGCTTATCAGCTCCTTGAATTGCTCCCAAGCTTCATACATTGTTTCTGCATCCTATTGATAAAAAGATTTTGCGTCAGCAATCAGTATGGCTGCTTTTTGTGGAGGATAATATTTATTATAAAATTTGTGTTTCATATTCTCCCAAGTGGTAACAGTTCCAGGAGGTAATGTAGTTAACCAAGTTGACACTCAACCCTTGAGAGAAAAAGGAAATAAACATAGCCTCACGGCATCATCAGTAACATCGTGAAATTTAAACGTGGCACATAATCGTAAAAAATTTTTAACGTGAGCAAAAGGGTCCTCATCTTTGTTACCACTAAATTGATCATTTTGTACCATTTGAAGTGTACCATGTTGGATCTGGAAATGGTTAGCAACTACATCAGGCAGAATAATGCTATTTGACTCATCGTGAATTTGACCCAACATATAGTCTCGCATCATTCTGTATGGCGGTGGCTGATTCAAGTTGAGGTTCGGATTACGATTCACATTGAGCTGTTGATTTTGACGTTGATATGCCATTTCTTCATTCTTTTGAATTTTTCTAAACTGTTGCAATTATTTTTCAATTTTTGGATCGAAAAACAAAGGTCCTTTCGAGCTTCTAGTATTATGTTGCCTTTTTTTCAGAGGGAGGCTCGTTGGAAGAAACCAGGACATGACCTGCTCGAAATTTTCAATCCCCTACACGATCACAAAGAGAAATAGAAAAAGTAGTAAAACTAAAAAAATAACTAATAGAGTAAAAATAGTTAAAATCTAAATCAATCACCGGCAACCGCGCCAAAAACTTGATGCGTGCAAATTAAGCGCAAATATACTAGCAAGTATACTAGATCGTATCAAGTGATAAAGTGTGAATAGGGGTGTCAAACCCACGAGGACTAAAGATTAATAATCTTTTTCTCTAAAAGTTATTGTGAAAAAATCAATCGAGGAATCAACTTTCAATTTATCAATTAAGAAAAAGGAAGTGAGAAAATGAATGAAAACGGTGCTCAGCAGAGGAAAAATCAATAATAATGGTGAGTTAGGGTCTAACTTCGTATCCCCCTATTATCTCTCAAATAATCAATAAATCACCAATTAAACTTCTAATGGAAAGGAGTTGCTTATAAATATTGATCTCAAAAACTTGAGAATCAAACTAATCCGATAAAAGTGCCATTAAAGCCATTGAAACCTCAATCAACGATAATCTCACTTTGAACCGAATTGCTTTAAAATGCAACTTATAAAAATAAATACAGTGCACAAAAACTTGAGAACTAATTATCTCCAATTAAAATAAGACTATGATTTCTAAAAACTCAATACACAATAATCCATTTTTAATCGAGATGCATTAAGCACGAATAAGGATAGTTAAATATAAAGGGCTCAAAATCTCGAGAACCTAACTATTCTAATCAAGATTAAGTCTAACCAGTTGAAAACTCAATCAAATTGCACAAAATCACGAATAGGATGCATAGAGTATAAATCCTTCCAGATCCACAATTAATAACAATAAAATCCGAAATAAAGTGATTAGAAACCCAAATTTAATGCCCAGCCCGCGTTATTCAGAACTCGGCCCGGGTTATTCAGAATTCGGCCTAGGTCAATAAAATAACGATCAGTTCCGACAAGAAAAACACTTTGACCCGGCCCGGGTTCTACAGAACGCGGCTCAGTTCAGACAAAAATTTTGAATCCACACTACGCAATCAACACGGCCCGCATAAAGAAGAAATAGCCCGGGTTCCGAGAAAACTCGACCCGGGTACACACAACTTGGTCCGGGCTCCACAGAAAAGAACAAACAACGATTCAATCCGAATTAAGAATGCGGTTCGGGTGGAAATACCCGGTCCGGGTTCTATGATTGCAAAATTCGTGAATCAAATAGAAGATCGGAAGACAATTGAACGGCTAATCATGCAAAAACTTGCAGAATCACATGACATGAAGATTATCCAATATTCTAACATTAACCATGCACGAATTGCAATTTAACAGAAGTCTAATATACAAATAAATTTAGAGATAAATAGGGTTCAACTTAGTTTTCCCCTAACAATAAAACTACTCCATACAGAATTGTTTTGACATCAAATCAATAATGATAAACAAGAAATTCACTAGAAATATTACTAAAGTATGCTTCCTGGAGTCCAGTGATGCATCTGTCACGAGCCTCGGCCGTGTGGTTGTCGCAGGGTTTTGCCGGAACGACTCCAAGTTGCTTCAGAATTCAGCACTGTAAAAATTTCTCTCAAAAATCGGGTGGCTAGAGCACAAGAATTCACGAGTCAGGGGATGCGAACAAAGCCTCCAAACTATAGTATTTATAGGGGTGAACGTCCCCCTAGGGTTGCACGCCGTTTTGAGATGTTAACTTCATGTTCAACAAGGCAAAAATCCGAGCCGTCTGATAATATATGTCTGATAAGCAAACTCGACCCGAGTTACAATGTACCCGGTCCGGGTTCTTTTGTCGCACAAAGTCCGATTCGGGTTTGGTCTAACTTTCGGCCCGACCCAGGTGTAATGATGACCCGGCCCGGGTTCTTCTTCAGGATAGTGATTATGTCATTTTTCTGCTTCAATTTTCGTGCTCTTTCGGGACAATCGCTCTGCACCTCCAACTTGACACTCCTGAGATCAAAATATAATAAAAGTTGGTAGCTTTGGACTCTAACAAATTTTAGAGAAATAAATGAGAAAATAGATGCATGTATGTAAAAACTACGAAAAATAATCTAAATGATGTATGTAAAACATGCATAATAATGCATGCATCACTGACGCTTGAGTGAGGAGGCTGAAGCTTGAGCGAGCCGGTGACGTGAACTTTAGTAGATGTGATTTTCTCACACCAATCAATATAGTTCTAGTCATATTTAATTTTACTCTAGGGTCCACACTACTGCAAGTGCACAAGTCGAGTAGAAACCTCAAGTGTCCTAACCCCGTTGATTTAAATTGAATATCAATCTATTTATATGTCAGAAGTTGTCACGATAGATCCAAAAGATAAAAGTAGATTAGAGAGATAATAATTAGAGAAAACTAGAATGTAAGAAAATAGACTCCCTTATGGTGAATTAGTTGAGGCTATTGTATTTTAGTTCTCAGTTATGAGATAAATGATATCTTGATCCTTACTATGTGAATCAATTACTCTTCCTCTAAACTTGCCGATCTTTCTTTGAGCTAAAAGAGGAATAAGCCATTAATAGGTAGATTAGGAATGACTGATTAGTTGATCTCTCGTCCTAACCAGAAAAGAGGTCGATCTCTCGATCTTGAATTATCAATTCTTTCATCCTAATTCGAACGTTTAGAATGAATCTAACACTTCTAGTCACTATTATGGACTCTCACCTCACTATAGATGAAATATCGGCTTCTCAGCCGCTTGAAGTCAGAATTTACTGTACTAATGATATACTGCAAAGAGAAGTAACCTATCCCTTCTCTCGAATGGGACAAGGTAATGACAATAAGTAGTTCTCTCGATCTAATAAATATTAAATGTAGGTAATGAAATAGCAATGCATCAAAGGTACAAGAAACTAGAGATTAGAAATACGACATCAGAGAACTCAAAATCGTAGCATCAACACAATATCACCACAAGGAAATCAAAGTTTTTAGCCAGAAATAGGCTCCAACAAAATCAATAAATTTCTAGACATTTTCTCCTCCTCGTCCTCCGCTCTCTTCTTTTCTTTCTGTATTTCTTTCTTTCCCCCTCTGGTGTATCTCTTTTCATTGTCGCCTTGCTCTCCCTTTTCTCCTCTCCTGTCAAAAATTCAAATTTTGAAAAGTAGTTAGCCTCCTTGACTCATTCAGCTACACCCAGACAAATAATAGGCCAAATTTTGCAAATATAACCATATTTTAATATCAATCTAGCGGATTTAATTTTAATAATCATAAGTGAAATAAGGGATGATCAAATTTCCCCAAGCTTGGATATTTGCTTGTCCTTAAGCAATGTTCAAGATAAGAAGTTACAATCTCCACCCCATTCGCCAACTACTCTCTTTGGCATTCATATCTTACATTATTTACTCAAGTGCCTTTTCTTTGTCCACATAACCCGACTTTAATGAAGGTGTTAGAACCAAGACATTTTTAAATTCCTCCAAATTAAGCTCATAGAAACAAAGAAAAAAATGGCTTGATAATAAGAATGTCGATGCTAAGTGCACCAGTGAAGTATGGGCTTTAATTCATTGGCGAGCATTTTTTTGCTTTTGATTGATATTTCTTTTCATTAATCCGGTACTCATGTGATTATCCATAGTGCACTGGATGGTCTGTGTAACAGGTTTCTGATCGGCAAGCCCCAGGGCAGTTGCTCTTAGGTTGCCAGGCATGAACCCCTACGGATCTAATCACCTAGATTCACACAAGTTTCGGAGTACACCCTTTTTGTACCTTCTGGGGCTACACCAGCCCTCTTTTCTTTGCTTTTGAATTTCACTTACTTACTTTTGCTAGGCTTGACTTCACTGATGTAGTTAGCAGGGACATAATTATTAATAGGCTTAGTAGAAGATAAAGTTTGAGCATGAATAGGATTAGCTACTTTCTTCAAGCCATGACCCTACACTTAGAGCATTGAATGGGAGTCATAAAATGCTTCAAATTTCATCGTTTTGGCGGGGTGTTCTTGAACATGACTTAAGAGAGTCACAAAAGGGCTGAGGCTATGGGGAAATAAAAATATTTCTTACTTTACAGCTAGAAGTGAAATGTTTATGTTTCTTAATAAAACAAAAATATTGTTCATTGCAATTGTAAGATAGCAATTATGAGTAGAGTGGCTGGTGCACAATCATATGTGAAGAGAGAAAAAGAAAGAGTAGAAATCTACCATGTCACCCTCTCCCCCAAGCTTGAAATCGACACCGCCCTCAGTGTCGATCATGATAGGAAGAGGGACCGGGGGAGGGGGGTTGAAGCTCAAGTAGCCGATCAGTGACTTGTTGGATGTCACTGAGCATGGTGAAGATGGAATTTTGCACCAGTTTTATTCCTTGAAATTTGTCAGCATGAGCGAGACTTTGTTGTTCCAGGTAGTGGAGCTGGTCCTTCAATGCTTAGATGTCTTCATGTTGGCAGGCATTAGCTTCTACTAGCTTGGTCACATGGACGCTGACGTGCTGATGACCGTTTATTTGGTTGGGTTGCCTCCCTATAGCGCCTTTTTTTTAAGTCGTTGGCTCGACATTGCGGATTTAATTTTCATTGTTCCGACTGCAAATACAAAACTTCTTTGAATTATTTAGTGTTAGGATTATAACGTTTCAGCCTTTGTCCATTGACTTTAAAAATTTATGAGTTATCATTTTTGATGTCCACTACTCCATGAGGATAGACTCTCTCAACAATGAATGGTCCTGACCATCTAGTCCGTAGTTTTCCTGGAAAAAATCGTAATCAAGAATTAAACAGTAGGATTTGGTCACCTTCTTTAAAGTCCTTTTTCAATATGCAACTGTCATGCCATTTCCTTGCTCGTTCTTTGTAGTGGCGAGAGTTGTTGTAAGCATCTAGCCTTAGTTTGTCTAACTCGTTGAGTTGCAGTAGTCATCTATCGGTAGCCACTTGGAAATCATAATTGAGCACTTTGATTGTCCAAAAAGCTTTATGTTCTAATTCCACAGATAAATGGCAGTGCTTGCCGTAGATCAGCTTGAATGGTGTCGTTCTTATCGGCATTTTGTATGCAGTGCGGTATGCCCATAATGCTTCATTGAGTTTCTTGCTCCAGTCTTTTCTTGTTACTGAAACTATCTTCTCTAGAATCATTTTAATCTCTCTATTTGAAACTTCAGCTTGTCCATTAGTCTGAGGGTGATATGCAGTAGAGACTTGGTGTTTGACTCCATATTTAAGCAATAGGTTTTTAAAACTTCGTTCAATAAAATGTGAGCCTCCATCACTGATGACTAGCCTGGGCACCCCAAATCTTGGAAAGATAGTTTCTTTAAAGAGTTTAATGATGGACTTCGAATCCACTCTGATTATGGGAACTGCCTCGATCCACTTTGAAACTTAATCTACTACTAGAAGTATGAACTTATATCCGCCTGAGGACAAAAAAGGTCCCATGTAGTCGACTCCCCACACATCAAAGATTTCTACCTTGAGTATCAGCTGTTGGGGTGTTTCATTTCTTCTACATATGTTTCCAGTTCTCTGACAAGCATCACAAGACTTCATGACATTGGTCGCATCTTTGAACAAAGTATGCCAATAAAAACCTGTTTGGAGAACTTTGGAGGCTATCTTCTGATGTCCTCCATGACCACCATAGGGGGATGAATAACACTCTTGTAGTATAGGAAGTTGCTCCTCTTCTGGAATGCATCTTCGATATATTCCAATTGCACAGTTTTTTAAAAGGAATGGCCCGTTCCAGAAATAATGTTTGATGTCGGAGAAGAATTTCTTCTTTTGTTGATAAGAGAGATCAGGCCGTAGGGCTCCTAAAGCTAAATAGCTAGCATAGTCTGCGAACAAGAGAAGTTGTGCATCCTGAATTGAGAACAATTGGTCATCAAGAAAAGAATCATTAATAGCTTGATAATTGGCAAGATTGTTTTCCTGCTTTGATAGTTGAAGTCGAGAGAGGTGATCAGCAACTTGATTCTCTATTCTTTTTTTGTCCATAATCTCCAGCTCGAATTCTTGTAACAAGAGGATCCATCTGATCAATCTAGGTTTGGCATCTTTCTTGGAAATCAAGTATCGGATGACTTGATGATCAATGTATACGATAACCTTAGAGCCTACTAGTGATCGCTTGCAGATCACTATATGATTTTAACTCATTTTAGATGCAATTCATACATATCGAGTCTCACTTTTGCCTATTTTTGGGCCAATTATACTTCGAATGCAAACATTATGATAACTAGTTGATATTCCTCATTTGATACTTAATTCCATGTGCATAGAGGTTCTGAAATGCCAAAATCCATTAATATTTAAATTCTATGCCAAGTTATCATTTGGAGGACAAGTTATCATTCCTAAGTGACAAGTTATCATTATTTTGAATGAACTTATTTTCAATGGTTTTCTTGCCCTAAATCCATCATTATCATGTATAAATCATATTTGGATAGTCACATCTCAACTTGTGCAAAGTTTTAAGTCCATTTGAACAAGTTATCATTTTTCAAGTGCCAAGTTATCGTTAAAGGGCAATTCTGTCATTTCGTCATGCAAAACCATTAATTCTGCACAAGGACCTTAAGCAATCATCTTATTATTGTTCTAACTCATTGCTGGTCAAATTTCATCACATTTGGATAATCAAAACTCAAGTTATGACAAGTTATCTTTTTTAAGTCATATAAGTTATCGTTTTTGGGGCACTCAAGTTATCACTTTTAGGAATCTCATTCATATTTGATTTATGACCTCGCTCACTTGTCACTCTAATCAATTTGATGCCTGAAATGTTTTGAACCACCCATATTAGGACATTTTCCAAGATTTTCATAAAGTTATCATTCCGGGCCCTTGAATTCATTCATATCGATATAAGTTTTCATTCTTGCACAACACATAAACCCATCTGATAATTGAACTAGTTACTAGCATTATCCTAATCCTTATTTGTCAAAATACTACTCAAGAGCTTTGATGCTTGCTGTTTGGGTTTTTGTAGCAAGAAGAAAAGGTGGCCAAAAGGTGGAAAAAGTAGGGGGGACCACTACTTTTTCCTGCACAAAAGGGAAGCTGTCACTGCTGGAATTTCTGCAGATGGATGGGTGGCTTAATCAGGAGGATTAGGACATTTAGATGCTGATCAAAGGGTGGAAAGGAGTGATATATAAGCTGGATTTTTCTGGAGGAGAAGGGAGGCTGGTCATTCAAGGGTTTGGAGCAAGGCAAGGAAGGGGGCTGCTAGATTTTGGGAGCTACTGCCGAGAGCTTGAAGGAACCATGAATTGTATCTATTTCTTATCTCATTTCATGTCAAATCTTGTAATTATGAGGAGCTAAACTCCATTTCTTCTAGGATAGGGTAGTAGTTTAGATTAGTTTTGGATGGATATGGACTGATTTATAATCCTGCACTGAAATCAATTCTGGTTTTCAGATTTTAGAACTTTTCTGCACTGATTCATGTTATCATTAGATCCATTGTAAACCATGATTGAGATGTGTTATTTGATCTAATCACCCTTCAGAATGCATTAAGAGATAAAGTCAGATTTCTGGATTCCATTTAGTTGCAAATCTGATTTCTGAATTTGGTTTCCTGAAAATCTGATTTCCTATTTTTTCTGAATCTGTTCTTCATTTCTAATCTGATTAATTGAGTCTTTGGAATGTTGGTATTGTCTATATCTTGTTCAGAAATGAATCAAGATTGTTTGGGCAATCATTTGACTCAAATCAGATTTTCCATTAATTCCTGAACAGAAATCAGAAATCTGATTTTTCTGGTTTTACATTTCTGAAATCTGAAGTGTTATAAATCTGATCTTGTCATTTGAAGACCCTATTTGTATTTATAACTAAGAAGTTATCATTTGGTCTAACCCTTGTTCAGAAATGAATCAAGAATCAATGCCAAGTTCTAGATACAAACCCAATTAGAATTCTGATTTCTACTTTCTGAAATCTGATTTTTTCTGAAATCTGAATTCTGATTTTCTTGGGCTGTTTGAATCTGATTGTCATTGGGGATTGAATTAATTGAACAACTGAGAGGTTAACATCTATCCCAATCTTGTTCAGAAATGAATTGAGAAGCTTTGACATTCCTATGATTCAAATCTGATTTGGTTTTTCCTGATTTGAATGAGTTGAATGAGTTTGCTGATTTCTGGTTTCCTGAATTCCAAAATCTGATTTCCTGTTTTTTTGGATCTGATTGTCATCAAGGATTGGATAATTGAATATTTGAGAGGCTAATATATGCCATGATCTTATTCAGAAATGAATCAAGATCATTGACAATTCAGAATTCAAATCTGATTTTTTCAAAATCTGATTTCTTAGTTTGATTCTAAATTCTATTTTCTGATTGTTTGGAATCTGAATTGCCAATTGTTAATCCCTATTTTATTCAAATCACCGAGAGGTGTACTCTAGGAATCCCTTGCAGTCCAGAGATGGGTCAAGGGGCATTTGGCAAACTTGAATTCCATCAATCCACATTGCTGATTTTTTCAGAAATGCTGATTTCTGTTTTCTCATTTAATTAACTTCTGATTTCCATTGTCAACCATCATATTAATCCACTACTGAGAGGTAGTCTTAAGGGCTTCTTTGAGATCCAAATATGGGCCAAGGAGCAATGAGAATTATGAACTCATGTGGCCATATGGTTTGCATTTCCAATTGAGTGTGTTTGTGTGGATTCCAATTTATTTTGCAACCGAGAGGTTGACTTTGAATCCCCCTTGAATTCAGAGATGAATCATGGAACACAAGCACCATTATTGAGTATATTTTATCCTGGTTTGGTTGATTGGAATGATTCCATCTTTTTATGATTGCAAATGCAAGTTATCATTCCAAACTTCCTTGAATTGCAAAAAATCAGCATTGAACTTTCTTTTGAGCCCAATGATAACTTGATTTTCAGTGAGGACCCTCTTTTGATTCAACCTAGCTAACAATAATCATATATTGCTTAGTTAGATGCCAATTGAGCTTTGGGAACAGCCATTTTCAAGTTGAATCAAAAGTTGGACATTTAATGAT
The DNA here is from genome assembly GCA_030549335.1 of Pontederia crassipes. Lineage (NCBI taxonomy): Eukaryota > Viridiplantae > Streptophyta > Magnoliopsida > Commelinales > Pontederiaceae > Pontederia > Pontederia crassipes. The sequence goes on along the minus strand of JAUKPH010000020.1, from coordinate 7,016,707 downwards.
AACTTGTTCCATTCCATCCTTAATTAATTTAGATGAACCCCAAATCCTAGAAGAACCTTCCTCATAGATAGTTAAACCTTTTTAGACTTCATTCTAGCATTTATAATTCAGTTTTGATAAATTTCCAAAACCCAAAAACTAGTTATCATTTCACTTTCTATAAAAAAAAATATGTTTTCACTATTCATTAAAAATCTGTTTTTAGCCACTTAAGTATAACTAATCTAGATTATTTTAGGGTGTCTTAGACTTCAAATTATTGTGGATACGACAACCTGAGTCTACTACAACTTACCTGTGCACTTGCAGCTAGTGAGTTGGGAGACCAAAAAATTAAAAAATTGACATTTTCTTAAATTTCAGCAAGTTATCACTAGAAAACCCAAATATCACTATCAAGTTTTTGGCGCCGTTGCCGGGAATTTGAGGTCAATTAGGCTAACTTAGATAGTTTAGATTAGTTTTTAGTTTATTTGTTAAGCCAATTTTCAATTTTTGCAAGTTATCATTCTGATTTTTTTTTTCTTTTCAATTATGTACAGATTTCTTTCTTTTTTTTTTTTGAATTTGATACTTCTGAATTGAATTTATGCAGATTTGGAACTTCAATGAGACCTCTACCTATCTGATCCTCAACTGAATGAAGATTCAATAGGAGAAGGAGATTGCAAAGTGAAGAGGCTAGGAGAAGAACTTTTGAGAAGGATGCTACCAATCAAAACAAGGCTGCTCCTAGGACATTTGGGGATCGTTATTCACCCAGCAATTGCAGAAAATTATGAATTTGACTTCTGAGAGAGAAAGAAGAAAAGATGGATATGAGTTGGCAAACTTGGTCCTATGACTATTATCAATCAAGTGAAACACCCTTGAGCCAGGAGGAATTGGATTCTATAGTTGAAGAACCATCACAAGTTCATTGCAATCAAGGATCACCACAATTTCAACAGCCCTCTAATGCTTACATGTATGCCTCATATGGTCATGAAAGTTCTAATTACTGGAATCAAGATGAAGGTTTCTCAACTAGTAGTCATTATATTTCAAATTATTGGAATCCTGAGCAAGACTTCTCAAGCAGCAATCCTTATATTTATGACTCACAAAATCATTTGTATTACCATCACAATCAAGGTCAAGAGTCAAATTTTCAAGTTGCTACCATGGATATTTCAGAAAATCAGCAATCACTTAATCAATCCATAGAGTCAGAAATGAAGATTATGTTGGAGAACTTCATGAGGCGGCAGGACGAGCAACTTGCAAACTTGAAAACAATATGTATGAAAGTAGATGTTCTTGGAGCTGGATATCAAGCCTTGGAGGCCAAGCTTTGTTTGCAGTCCAGTCAAGAAGCCCCACAAATCCAATCTGCCCTTCTGAAAGAAGAAATTCAGGAAATGAAGATGGGAATTGAGAAAGAGATGAATGAAGAAAAAGAAGTAGTCATGGAGGCTGAAATTGAAAAGGAGTCTATCACACTTATAGAACAAGCTAAGAAACAAGATGATGTTGCTGAAGTTATTGAAAAAGCTACTCCAATGATACCAGCAATAAATCACATTGAAGATCCACTCAAAAGGTTCCCATCCAATGAAGAATTAATTATAGAAGACCCTGATTTTGATTCTTTTGAGAAACTATCAGATACACTCCATTGTGATGAGGGCTGCAACTCAATTCACTTATTGTCTATCCCTAAAGATGAGTCACCTCCTGCATCCAACTGTCCAAAAGTTCTACTTGAAGCAATTTGCTACACAAACCATCGTGGACCAGTTGAAGAATGTCAACATCTTAGGGTTAAAGATGAAGAAACATCAAAAGAGAAGAAGTGGCCTGAACTTGAATCAAGCACTAATTCATTTGAAGTCATTCAAAGTTCCAAAGTCTCACCCATCTCATTTTCCATTGGGCAATTGGTTATGACAGCAAAGCCACATGATGAAACTGAAATGGCCAAGGAGGATACAAAAGTAGAAGAAATTTCTTTCCAAATAGAGGCTATAGCAGAATTCAGATTTGTAGAAGGAATTGAACATTCAATGAAGGAAGATCATTGCTTGCCTACTAAAAGATGGAACCAAGAGCTCAAAGATCTTCCAATAATGCTGCATTTAAAGAGGCCATTGAAGAAATGGTTGCTTAAACAAGATGGTGATCCAGGAGATTCAGATGTCTTAGATGAGAAGTTATGGAATGAGAAGTTAGTATATTTCTGGTACAATGAAGGAGGGATACATCCAACTGAAAAACGAAGGTCAAATATTGTGAAATTAAGAGATCCATACTTGATTAGTAAAGCTGTCCACAGATTGAGATCTCTACTTGATCATATCACACTATTTAAACCTCCTTGACATCAAGAGTTGTAAAAATGTCTAGCCAAAGACATTAAAGAAAGGCACTTCTTGGGAGGTAACCCAAGCCATTATCAACCTAATCTTTCTGTTTTTGCAGGAATAAGAGATGAGGAACAGGTTCAATTCACAAGTCTCAAATTCAGGGAGTACCCATACCCCCTTATTTTTTATTTTTGCACTGAAAATTTAATGATAACTGATAATATTTTTCTCATTATGCTACATTGATCATATTATCATCTGAATTAACATTCATTTCAGTTATCCCAATCTATTATAGCCCAATTTCAGTGAATTTCAGAAATTCCCAATACATTGCTAAATTCTGCACTAAAAAAAAAATCTGATTAGTTGTAAATCTACCATTCCACTGATATCCTTTGTTTCTCTGCAGGATCAGTTGCAACTAATGAAGGTTAGACCACCCAAGGCTTCTGGATGAAGTGCCAAGAGAATTCAAACGCCCAATTTAATGCATTCCAATCCCACCCAGCCCTCTCCCTTGCTTCTATTTTTCAACCCTGAGGACAGTGTTGAGAATAAGCTTGGGGGAGGAAACCTGGTGCTTTTCTAACCTTTACTCCATGTTTTCAATTGATTTTAATGTTCATATCATAATTCATACCAGGTTATCATTGGTTTTCACAAGTTATCACTAGTTATCACTCGGTTATCAATTTTTGGACCCAACTCAATTCTGAATTCATTTTGAATCTGAAATGGGTAGAATACTTTATTTTGACAATGGGTGCACTCCAATACCAAGTGGCCAACTTGGCCATTAGCCTTCTTGCTTTAATTGGCATTATGAATTCAGATGCATTTGAATAAAATTTTTAGCTGAAAATTTTTCCTTTTTGTGGGTCACACTAGTTGATACTTATGGATTGAATTAGTAATATCAGATGTCTAGAAGGGAGTCAAGGCTTTTGCTGCCATGCTAAATAGGAAAACTTGACTTTTTGGATAAAGGGATCTAAACTATACTTGAGTTTGAACTATTGCTCACTTCATGAACAGGATAGAAAAATGAGAAAAGGAAAAGTAAAAAGTCATATGCATGCATAGAAAAAAGGAAGAGAGCAAAACTTCCAAAGGAATCTCTCTTCAATGCAAAAAGAAAAAAAAATTTAGGAGAGCAAAACTTACCAAGGAATCTCTCCTAAAGAAAGCATGAATAAAAATCAGGTGCTAAACCTGTTTATATGCATTTCACGAATAAAAGTCAGGTGTTAAACCTGTTTAAACAATTGAAAATCCGTTCATGAAGAGATTTGTAGTTCAACCCCTTTGTAAAGTTGACAATTCCTACAATTCAAACATGTTATTGCTAGTACTTCTTCCATGGCTTAAATTTGCTTTAGCCTTTGTGATTCCCTAGCTAGAAATTGAGTTTTTGGAAAGAATGAAGTGTTGGCAAAGTGGGAAACTCATTGGATTCAATTCAGCTAATCTTTACTTCATTTGTGGACTTTTAATTCAAGTTTGTCCTTAATTTCTGAATGTTTTGCTTGAGGACAAGCAAAAGGCTAAGCTTGGGGGAGTTTGATCGCTTGCAGATCACTATATGATTTTAACCCATTTTAGATGCAATTCATACATATCGAGTCTCACTTTTGCCTATTTTTGGGCCAATTATACTTCGAATGCAAACATTATGATAACTAGTTGATATTCCTCATTTGATACTTAATTCCATGTGCATAGAGGTTCTGAAATGCCAAAATCCATTAATATTTAAATTCTATGCCAAGTTATCATTTGGAGGACAAGTTATCATTCCTAAGTGACAAGTTATCATTATTTTGAATGAACTTATTTTCAATGGTTTTCTTGCCCTAAATCCATCATTATCATGTATAAATCATATTTGGATAGTCACATCTCAACTTGTGCAAAGTTTTAAGTCCATTTGAACAAGTTATCATTTTTCAAGTGCCAAGTTATCGTTAAAGGGCAATTCTGTCATTTCATCATGCAAAACCATTAATTCTGCACAAGGACCTTAAGCAATCATCTTATTATTGTTCTAACTCATTGCTGGTCAAATTTCATCACATTTGGATAATCAAAACTCAAGTTATGACAAGTTATCTTTTTTAAGTCATATAAGTTATCGTTTTTGGGGCACTCAAGTTATCACTTTTAGGAATCTCATTCATATTTGATTTATGACCTCGCTCACTTGTCACTCTAATCAATTTGATGCCTGAAATGTTTTGAACCACCCATATTAGGACATTTTCCAAGATTTCCATAAAGTTATCATTCCGGGCCCTTGAATTCATTCATATCGATATAAGTTTTCATTCTTGCACAACACATAAACCCATCTGATAATTGAACTAGTTACTAGCATTATCCTAATCCTTATTTGTCAAAATACTACTCAAGAGCTTTGATGCTTGCTGTTTGGGTTTTTGTAGCAAGAAGAAAAGGTGGCCAAAAGGTGGAAAAAGTAGAGGGGACCACTACTTTTTCCTGCACAAAAGGGAAGTTGTCACTGCTGGAATTTCTGCAGATGGACGGGTGGCTTAATCAGGAGGATTATGACATTTAGATGCTGATCAAAGGGTGGAAAGGAGTGATATATAAGCTGGATTTTTCTGGAGGAGAAGGGAGGCTGGTCATTCAAGGGTTTGGAGCAAGGCAAGGAAGGGGGCTGCTGGATTTTGGGAGCTACTGCTGAGAGCTTGAAGGAACCATGAATTGTATCTGTTTCTTATCCCATTTCATGTCAAAACTTGTAATTATGAGGAGCTAAACTCCATTTCTTCTAGGATAGGGTAGTAGTTTAGATTAGTTTTGGATGGATATGGACTGATTTGTAATCCTGCACTGAAATCAATTCTGGTTTTCAGATTTTAGAACTTTTCTGCACTGATTCATGTTATCATTAGATCCATTGTAAACCATGATTGAGATGTGTTATTTGATCTAATCACCCTTCAGAATGCATTAAGAGATAAAGTCAGATTTCTGGATTCCATTTAGTTGCAAATCTGATTTCTGAATTTGGTTTCCTGAAAATCTGATTTCCTATTTTTTCTGAATCTGTTCTTCATTTCTAATCTGATTAATTGAGTCTTTGGAATGTTGGTATTGTCTCTATCTTGTTCAGAAATGAATCAAGATTGTTTGGGCAATCATTTGACTCAAATCAGATTTTCCATTAATTCCTGAACAGAAATCAGAAATCTGATTTTTCTGGTTTTACATTTCTGAAATCTGAAGTGTTATAAATCTGATCTTGTCATTTGAAGACCCTATTTGTATTTATAACTGAGAAGTTATCATTTGGTCTAACCCTTGTTCAGAAATGAATCAAGAATCAATGCCAAGTTCTAGATACAAACCCAATTAGAATTCTGATTTCTACTTTCTGAAATCTGATTTTTTCTGAAATCTGAATTCTGATTTTCTTGGGCTGTTTGAATCTGATTGTCATTGGGGATTGAATTAATTGAACAACTGAGAGGTTAACATCTATCCCTATGATTCAAATCTGATTTGGTTTTTCCTGATTTGAATGAGTTGAATGAGTTTGCTGATTTCTAGTTTCCTGAATTCCAAAATCTGATTTCCTGTTTTTTTTTATCTGATTGTCATCAAGGATTGGATAATTGAATATTTGAGAGGCTAATATATGCCATGATCTTATTCAGAAATGAATCAAGATCATTGATAATTCAGAATTCAAATCTGATTTTTTCAAAATCTGATTTCTTAGTTTGATTCTAAATTCTATTTTCTGATTGTTTGGAATCTGAATTGCCAATTGTTAATCCCTATTTTATTCAAATCACCGAGAGGTGTACTCTAGGAATCCCTTGCAGTCCAGAGATGGGTCAAGGGGCATTTGGCAAACTTGAATTCCATCAATCCACATTGCTGATTTTTTCAGAAATGTTGATTTCTGTTTTCTCATTTAATTAACTTCTGATTTCCATTGTCAACCATCATATTAATCCACTACTGAGAGGTAGTCTTAAGGGCTTCTTTGAGATCCAGAGGTGGGCCAAGGAGCAATGAGAATTATGAACTCATGTGGCCATATGGTTTGCATTTCCAATTGAGTGTGTTTGTGTGGATTCCAATTTATTTTGCAACCGAGAGGTTGACTTTGAATCCCCCTTGAATTCAGAGATGAATCATGGAACACAAGCACCATTATTGAGTATATTTTATCCTGGTTTGGTTGATTGGAATGATTCCATCTTTTTATGATTGCAAATGCAAGTTATCATTCCAAACTTCCTTGAATTGCAAAAAATCAGCATTGAACTTTCTTTTGAGCCCAATGATAACTTGATTTTCAGTGAGGACCCTCTTTTGATTCAACCTAGCTAACAATTATATAATCATATATTGCTTAGTTAGATGCCAATTGAGCTTTGGGAACAGCCATTTTCAAGTTGAATCAAAAGTTGGACATTTAATGATAACTTGTTCCATTCCATCCTTAATTAATTTAGATGAACCCCAAATCCTAGAAGAACCTTCCTCATAGATAGTTAAACCTTTTTAGACTTCATTCTAGCATTTATAATTCAGTTTTGATAAATTTCCAAAACCCAAAAACTAGTTATCATTTCACTTTCTATAAAAAAAATATGTTTTCACTATTCATTAAAAATCTGTTTTTAGCCACTTAAGTATAACTAATCTAGATTGTTTTAGGGTGTCTTAGACTTCAAATTATTGTGGATACGACAACCTGAGTCTACAACAACTTACCTGTGCACTTGCAGCTAGTGAGTTGGGAGACCAAAAAATTAAAAAATTGACATTTTCTTAAATTTCAGCAAGTTATCACTAGAAAACCCAAATATCACTATCAACTAGGTAGAATCTGAACTTATCCATTGCTAACACTACTACTAGAAATTCTTTTTCTGTTGTGGCATATTTAATCTGTGCTTCATCTAGAGTTCTGCTGGCATAGTAAATCACGTGTTGCTTCTTATCTTTTCTTTGTCCTAACACTGCTCCAATAGCTTGATCACTGGCATCACACATGATTTCGAAAGGCAAAGACCAATTGGGTGGTTGGATGATTGAGGTTGTCGTGTGTGCTCTTTTGAACGTGTTAAAAGCTTTTAGGTGGTCTTCATCGAATATAAAGTCTACTTCTTTGGATAGGAGTTTTGTTAATGGCCTTGCAATGAGAGAAAAGTCTTTAATAAATCTTTGATAAAATATAGCGTGCCCAAGGAAACTTCTGATTCCTTTGTTGTTAGAGGGCGGGGGCAACTTTTCTATGACTTCTGTCTTAGCCGTATCAACTTCAATGCCCTTGCCTGAAACAATGTTATCCAACACTACGCCTTCTTGTACCATGAAGTGACATTTCTCACAATTCAACACTAGATTGGACTCAGCGCATCTCTGTAATACCTTGCAAAGATTGTGCAGGAAAGTTTCAAAAGTGGTGCCATACACTGAGAAGTCGTCTATGAAGACTTCCATTATTTCTTCGATAAAGTCTGAAAATATTGACATCATACACCTTTGGAAACTTGCAGGAGCATTGCATAGCCCAAATGACATTCTCTTGTATATGAAGGTTTCATATGGACACGTAAAGGTGGTCTTTTCCTGATCATCTAGATGAATGGGGATATGATGAAATCAAGAAATCTGTCTAGATAGCATAAATAAAAGTGATTTGCCAGTCTTTCTAGCATATGATCAATGAAAGGTAGGAGAAAGTGGTCTTTTCGGGTGGCTTTGTTCAGCTTTCTATAATCGATGCACATCTTCCATCATGTGACGGTTCGTGTGGAGATGAACTTGTTTGAATCGGTCTTTATCACAGTCATTCCACCCTTTTTTGGCATGACCTACAAGGGGCTCACCCACTAGCTATCTGAGATGGAATAGATGATTCCAGATTCTAGCGTGCAGAAGCTTAATCACCTCTTTCTTTACTACTTCCTTCATTCTAGATTAAGTCTTCTTTGTCCTTCGACGGATGATTTGAAATCTTTTTCCATGTGAATGCAGTGCATGCAAATAGAAGGATTGATTCCCTTGAAATCATCCAGAGTATAACCGATGACATGCTTGAAAGCCTTTAGCTTGTCAAGCTATTGAAGTTAGCTTGATTTTAAATTTGAGTTGACAATCACTGGATAGGTGGAGTGTTCTCCTAGGAATTCATATCTGAAGTTCTGGGGGAGTTTCTTCAAATCGGGTTTAAGTTGTTTCTTCAAACTAGAGTGTTGTCCAAGCTCAATAGGTTGAGTTTCTTGTGGGTTTTCTGGATGTTGTATGAATGCTGGGAGCATGTGGCTTGTGAAAATTTTAGCTCCTTGTTCTATCCATAATGATGGTTCCTAGGCTTCGAAGGAGACTTCTAAGGGATCAGATATATGAATAACTGATGCAACTCTATGGATTAGAGGATCTACATGCTCAGGTTGAGATAATAATCCTCCATATTCGGACAGTTGATAATTTGGTTTAACCCGAATTTCATTATGTCATCGCCTATTTGAAAAGTGAGACGACCTTGTTTGGCATCAATGACTGCTCCTGTAGTAGCTAGAAAAGGTCGTCACAGAAGAATGGGGGTTTGATTGTCTTCATCCATGTCTAGGACTACAAAGTCAGCTAGTATGTAGAAATTTCCTACCTTGATTGGTATATCTTCTAGAATTCCTTGTGGGATTTTGATGGACTGATCCGCCAATTGGAGGAACACATTAGTGGGCTTAATATCGCCCATTTCAAGTTTTCTGCATAATGAGAGAGGAATGACACTGACGGAAGCACCTAAGTCGCATAAAGCCCTTTGGATTCTTCTGTTGCCAATTTCACAGGGTATAGAGAAACTCCCGGGATCTTTGAGTTTCAGAGGTAATCTCTTTTGAATTACGATATTGGCTTCAGTAGTTAGCGCAACTGTTTCATTTTTTTGTATCCTTCTTTTCTTCGATAAGATATCCTTGAGGAATTTTGCATAGGCGAGCATCTCTTGAATGGCTTTGACAACGGGTACCTCGATAGGATTTCAACTGCCGATCTTGTCTGGATTTTTCGAGAGCTTTCGGGAATGGTACCCGTGTAGAGTAGCCGGGAGGTCCTTTTGAGGTCTTCGGCCGTTTGGCTTCATTTTGCTCCTTTAACTTTGCCTCTCGTTGAGTTGTTTCATCTTGTCGTGAAGTCTCTACGTTCTCTGGTGTCAAGACTTCTGATCTTGTTCTTTTAGTGTCTTCGATTACTTTCCCACTCCTCAGTGTCATAGCTTGGACTTGCTCCTTCGGGTTCTGCTCTGGTTGCCCGGGTAGAATTCCTTGCTGTCTTGAGGATGATGCTGCTTGTTGAGCTATCTGTGTTTCCAACATCTTGTTATGAATGGAGAGGCTTTCAATTTTGTCGAACATCTTTTGCATGAGGGTGTCTTGTTTAGACATGTACTTCTCCATCATCAATTCAAGCTTGCTTGTGGAGGATGGTCCTTGATCAAGCAATGGGTTATGGGGTTGTATTCTTTGATTGGATCTATTTTGCAAGGTAGGAGCTTGAGCTTGCTGATAGTTGTCTCTATAAGAGAATTTTGGATTATTTTTTCATCCAAGATTAAATGTGTTGGAATATGGGTCATTATTAGAGGGGTAAGAGCCTATCGCATTTGCTTGATGTTGGTGGCCTTGTTGCTTTAGTAATTCGTAGTGTACAGATATGTGATCGGATGAACCACATATTTCATAGCACTTGGTTATCATATTGATGGTAGGAGTAGCTTCATTGAGTCCTAACCTACTGATCGCCTTCTGAATGATGTACTCCACTTTGGAAGAAAAATCTTCACCATCCAGTCATGTTTGAGTAGAAGCAATGGACTCGTTGGACCTTGAGTGAGCCAAGAAGTGCTGGTTCCTTGCTATTTCTTCTATAAGTTGGTATGCTTCGTCTACATTTTTCTTTATGAATACACCATCTGCAGCATTGTGAAGCGCCATCTTTGAAGCATAGTTAAGTCCATTATGGAAGTACTGGACTATAATCCATTTGCTTAAATCGTGATGGGGACACGATCTTAATAATGTCTTAAATCTTTGCCAAGCTTCATATAGTGTTTCCTGATCTTTTTGAACAAATCCAATGACTTGGTTTCTAATCTTAATTGTCTTACTTGGAGGAAAGTATTCAGATAAAAAAAGCTTTTACCAACTGTTCCCAAGTAGTTAATTCCCATGTTCAAGTGAGTGTAGCCATTGTTTGCCTTTGCCTCTTAGCGAAAAAGATAAGACTCTCAATCTTAGTGCTTCCGATGAGACTCCATTTAGCTTTGTTGTCTTGCATATTTCTAGAAAATCTTTAAGATGTTGATTCGGATCCTCATTTGGAGTTCCTCCAAACTAGTTTTGTTGAATCATAGAAATCAAACAAGATTTCAACTCAAAGTTGTTAGCCTGAATAGCTGGCTTCAAAATAGCAGACTCCAATCTATCCACAATGGGGGTCTATAGTTCTTCTAAGGAGGGAACCGGAGGTTGAGGTTCTTCTTGTTGTTGATCCATCATTTCTTCTCTCGAATCAGAATTTAGTTCGGTTTCTGTCGAGTGAGTTCCGACTGGTTTCTTCAGTCGGAGGTGTTCTGCCCCTATATTCTCGCACTCTTCTTCTGAAAGTTCAATCGATCTCAGGAATCTAATTCAAGCAGTTGCTTGTGAGTAGTCCTGGGCATATACGAGTTTCTTGAAATTAGCGGATTAAAGATAAACAATAAAGGCTATAATGTTAAGAAAATAGCAAAAGATATAAATAGAGAGCAATGATCTAAATTCCTAGCAATGACGTCAAAAACTTGACGTGAACTTTAGTAGATGTGATTTTCTCACACCAATCAATATAGTTCTAGTCGTATTTAATTTTACTCTAGAGTCCACACTACTGCAAGTACACAGATCGAGTAGAAACCTCGAGTGCCGTAACCCTGTTGATTTAAATCGAATATCAATTTATTTATATCTCAGAAGTTGTCACAATAGATCCAAAAGATAAAAGTAGATTAGAGGTATAATAATCAGAGAAAAATAAAATGTAAGAATAGACTCCCTTGTGGTGAATTAGTTGAGGCTATTGTATTTTAGTTCTCAATTATGAGATAAATGACCTCTCGATCCTTACTATGTGAATTAATTACTCTTCCTCTAAACTCGCCGATCTCTCTTTGAGCTAAAAGGGGAATAAGCCATTAAAAGATAGATTAGGAATGACTGATTAGTTGATCTCTCGTCCTAACCAAAAAAGTGGCTGATCTCTCAATCTTTAATTGTCAATTCTTTCATCCTAATTCGAACGTTTAGAATGAATCTAACACTTCAAGTCACTGTTATGGACTCTCGCCCCAATACAGATGAAAAATGGGCTTCTCAGCCGCTTGAAATCAGAATTTACTATACTAATGATATACTGCAAAGAGAAATAACCTATCCCTTCTCTCGAATGGGACAGGGTAATGACAATAAGTAGATCTCTCGATCTGATAAGTATTAAATGCAGGTAATGAAATAGCAATACATCAAAAGTACAAAGGCATCAGAGAACTCAAAATCGTAGCATCAACACAATATCACCACAAGGAAATCAGAGTTTTTAGCCAGACATAGGCTCCAACAAAATCAATAAGTTTCTGGACATTTTATCCCCTTCTCGTCCTCCGCTCTCTTTTTTTTCTTTCTGTCTTTCTTTCTTCCCCCCTCTGGTGTGTCTCTTCTGCTCTCCCTTTTCTCCTCTCCTGTCAAAAATCCAAAATTTGGAAAGTAGTTAGCCTCCTTGACTCATTCAGCTACACCCATACAGATAATAGGCCAAATGTTGCAAATATAACCATATTTTAATATCAATCTAGAGGATTTAACTTTAATAATCATAAGTAAAATAAGGGATGATCAGCCGGCCGGAGCTTGAGCGAGGTTGTCGGGGATGTTGATTGATCAGGGGAAGAAATGACTGGAAGGAGAGGGGTAGGGTTATTTATAACCTGAGCTCCGGGGATGTTGTTGATGGTTTAAGCTGTCGGTACCATTTAAAATATATTTCCACAACGGTAATTTATTAGCACTATTTTATTATTTTTCAGTGATCCGACGGCTTCAGCCGTCGGAAATATTTGCCATGGATGTAGCTGTATGAAGTACCTACGGCTTAAGCCGTGGGAAGATTAATATATATTTTTATTATTAAATAAAGGAAAAGATTTTTCCAATCGAGCCGGTGGAAATAATAAATTATCTTTTCGACGGCTAAAACTGTAGGAAACGTGCGACGGTCACAAAACCGTCAGTACTTGCGAGGGTTTGAACCGTGAGAAATTTCTCCGTCTTAACTTTAGAAGGATTGCTAGAACCGAAAGAATGCCAGAAACTACGAGGGATAGACAGCCGTCAGAAATTACCGTTGCAAAAACCCAATTTTCTTGTAGTCTAATAAATACGATAATCTAAAAATAGAGCTTGATAACATGCAAAAGAAAAATAAGGATGTTAAAGCGTTTAAAAATTGTGATATATCGAATGAAGAAAACTCTAGCTTGGAATTCTTAATTGAAGAATTGAAAATGGAAAATAATACACTAAGATCATCATGTGAAAAACAAAATGTAGAATGTGCATGCTTGAACAAAGAAATCAAGAATTTAAAAGATGAACTTGAAAAATTTTCTAATGGAAGCAAAATGTTAGATGTCATGGTTAGTGAATCTAGAATGTCTTCAAATAAAAAGGGACTTGATTTTAACTCTTTTGAAAAGAATGAAAAAAGAATTTTATTTGTTAAAGCATCGCATAGTTACACAAGATCAAATATTACCTATTTTCATTGTGGATATGAAGGGCATTACTCTTATGATTGCATAATTAGGAAAGGAGTAAGTAAAGAGATGAAGAAAATTTGGGTCTCGAAAAGGACCATTTCCAACCAAGATGGGCTCAAGCAAGTTTGGGTACCAAAAAGATGACTCTTAATTTCTTTCTTGTAGGGAGCTCCAAAGTACAATGAAAGTAAATGGTATTTGGATAGTGGATGCTCAAGACATATGACCGGCGATGCATCTAACTTCATCATTCTGGAAAAGAAAAATGGAGGAAAAGTCACTTTTGGAGACAATAGCAAAGGAAGAGTAATTGGTACGAGTAATATTTGTAAGAAGTATATTTGGAAAATGTGTGGCTAGTTGAAAGCCTAAAACATAATCTAATTAACATAAATCAACTATGTGATAAAAACTAATTAGTTAAATTTGAAATTTTTGACGCTTTCGTGCATGTTGATGCATGGTGAGATGATTGGGAAGAAAAAAATGGACCCGGGCAAAAATTTTCCAGGGGTGCAAAAATTTGCGTGTGCGCCTTTTACTCGTATTTTCAGCCAAGAATGTCAAAAGATGCGAATTTTTTTATGCTGTCAAAAGATGCAAAATTTTTTACGCTTTCGTGCAAGTTGATGCAAGGTGAGATGATTGGAACAAAAAAATGGACTCGGGCGAAAATTTTCCGGTGGTGCGAAAATTCGAGCGCGCGCGTTTAACAAGTATTTTCAGCCAAGAAGGCCAAAAGATGCAAATTTTTTTATGATGTGAAAAGATGCAAAATTTACGATGCTTTTGTGCATGTGGATGTATGGTGAGATGATTGGGACGAAAAAATGGACTCAGGCGAAAATTTTCCGTGGGTGCGAAAATTCGGGTGCGCCTTTTCGCACCATTTATTCATGTTTTCAGCCAAGAAGGTCAAAAGACGCGAAATTCTTTATGCAGCCAAAAGATGCGAAATTTTTTATGCTTTCATGCATGTTGATGCAAGGTGAGATCATTGGGACGAAAAATGGACTCGGGCAAAAATTTTCCGGGGGTGCCAAAATTCGCGCTCGCGCCTTTTCCCGCTTTTACACGTGTTTTCAACGAAGAAGGCCAAAAGATGTGAAATTTTTTATGATGTCAAAGATGCAAAATTTAGTAGGAACTGGACGATACTATTTGGTCAAATACCTAGCAACAAACTCCTATGTTCCTTTCATTACGGTATTTCCAAACAAGTTCTTGGATGACGAGTCTAAAGGTTATCTTATGGATGATATCGATAATGAATCTAGGAACTTTTGCTCGCATTGTATCATTTGATCTACATACCGGAACTGATAACATTTGGTATTATGCAGGATTGTACACGAAAGATCCTTTTTTGGCTCTCTCTTAAGCCCTACGTCTCTTATCCCTAGGAGGTCTTCCTCCACTAGCAGTTTTTTTTTTGAAAAATTCCATCTATTCTGGTGAGTGATAATCGAGATGACCCACCAATGCATCGCCTTCTATGTGACAATCTGGCTACGTGCCTCGGCGGCGGCGGAGCAACTAACATTATTTAAAAAATAATGTTATTATTATAATCAATTATAAATAAGCAACTGACAATAAATATATCACTTGGTGGTCATGATGGCTCACTCATATGGAGTGAACGCCTAGAAGCGTGAGATGACCCAGAAGCTCGACCTCTAGTAACCATAACTAGAAAAAATAACAAACTTGTGTTACTATTATATTTAATTTATAAAGTTAGAAACACATAATTTTATAAATTATTAAAAGAACTACGTGATTCATTCGCTTGTTTCGTATTCTGATTCATTTTCATCATCTTCGTTGTCATCGCTATAATCTTGATTCGAGTCATCGTCAATAAAATTATCAACGTTCACTTCTAAAAGGTCATTTGAATTGAACTCTTCTATTGGCTCTGTGTCATCGACTAATTGAATATTCTCAACTTCATCGGCTACATCAATTGTTTCATTCACTCGATCTTCTTGATAGTAATCATCTACGGGCACATCATTGTATATAGATGACGTTTCATGAGCATTTACCATTGTTTATGCTAAGAATAGTCTACTTCTCACTTTGCATGGCGCCCACCATTCATCCTTGGTTCTTTTTTATGGATACTTAGTGTAGTACACTTGTTGTGCTTGTTCTGCTAATACGAATGGATCATATGATTGAAGTCTCGATCGAGGGTTAATATCCACCAATTTAAACTTTTCATCGATCAGAACTTCTTTCTCTTGATCGAACCAACCACATTTTAGCACCACGACTTTGTTCAATTTTCCCAAATAAGACAACTCTATGATGTCTTCTATAATGCCCTAGTAATCGAACTCATTGTCCCCGTACATGTTCCTAGAAGAAATATGCTGCTATGAACAATTGAACGTTGTCGGTTACATTCTTCTGTATAGAATCTATATCCATTAACTATAACGGCTGATGTGAAGATTTATGACCTATATTTTCACTATTATTTTGCTTGCACATAGTATCTATTATATAATTATTTCCTTATGTAGACATGTGCATGGCTCTTATTCAATGCATTTTCAAATGTTCTCCACATTAACATTCATTTGCATATTACTACTAAAGTTTATTCTTGCTAGCTTGAAAATTCACTTAGATAAATATCCCTTTCTGCAAGGAGCTGACAAGCTCCAGGGAATGAAGTAGAGCGGCTGAACCACACACTGTTGTCTGCATCAAAAAATGCTGGATTGCTTTCAGGCTTTGGAAGTTGCCAAACAACCAAACAAGAAACACCATTTGTAATTTGGGGACAAGCTAGCTCCTTCACCTCCATGGTGCAAGGAAGCTTCCCAAGTGGTAGTGACCACAGAAAAGTTGTTGAGCTGCAGGCGATGGCTGAGGGACAGACAAAGGGGGAGAAGAGAAGTACCGACAGCAATCATAGGTCGACAGGCAGAGGAGGAGGGATGGATATAAAAGAAGAAGCTATAAGCAGAGAGGGGGGAAGGATTCTGGGAGGTAGACAAAGAGACAAGAGAAAAGAAAGAATAGAGAGCTGGTAAACAATGCCTTTGGCAATTCGTGGAGAGATGTGTGTCCTCCACATGAATTGTAACTAACTGGCCCTGATGAGACCGGGAGGTGCTTATGTGATTTGTGATTTATGTTCCTTAGCTGCATTTTATTCTGATGTTTTTCATGATCAATACCGATTGTTGAGCTTTCTTGTGTTTTCAATGGAATTAGTTCCATCCCTGTTTTATTCGTTTGACTTCTTATCTTTTGGATCTACACATGGATTTGAGTTTGTGAACTATCTTCATCCTACACCTCCGACCATAGGGATATTATAGGCTCCATCGTGACTGAACGTAGAGAAACCAAGCCCGGGTGAAGATAGTTCCCTACGTGGTTCTCGTATGTAGTTGTAAGCTAGGAGGAGTTCTTAGAACTATTGCTATCTTGCACCTCTGACCATAGGGATATTATAGGGTCCATCGTGACCAAATGTGGAGAAATCAAGCCCAAGGTGTGTAATGGTTCGTAGTTTGGGTTTTCATAGAATCAGCAATGGAATCCTTTGTAGTTTGGTTTAGACGTCGTTCACTCTTTGATCTGCGACCTAAAAAGGTTACGCATATTTTGAACTTTTGGCAATAACGACCGCATTGAGTTTTAGGTTTGGATCCTTTTAAACGGATTCAAAGGACGTTCATATATTTCACCATTGCTATTATCCATTTCTTTCGATTCCGGAGAACTTAACCCAAGATGGGATATTCTTCAATCCTCATCCGAAATTGGTGACCCAAGTAGGGTAGATAAGAAATGAGTCATCTCATAAAGACCTCTAGTAAATCCTATTTTATATTGTCCGAATCGAATTTTCCTCCTCCAAAATTGCCTAAACTGTCTCACAGACACTCATATCTCGCATTCAACCTTGCTAGGTCATCCGTATTACTCCAAGGCAAGCATGAGCTGACCGTAGCCTCCTTGTCTTAGGTGTATTTCTTTTGAATGTCCAATACTTGGTGGATATGAAACCTAAACCCAAATCTTGAACGAAGTAAAGCTCAATTCTTGCTTTGATGATAATATACATGAAATCGATAATAGCACCCTTCGTGCGGATTCTTTTCATGCATGCAATCACTGGCTTTCCACCAACACAAATGTGTGGGCGCAGAGTTGAGTGTCTTCACTATCAAGACTGGCCAAATGCGTGCATGAAAAGGACACTCAGTTGTTTCACCCATATCATTTTGAGCTAAAGAATTTTGAATCCCATAACAGAAGCACCTCCCATAAGTCCCCAGCATGTGTCCTCCATTGATTCTCTCATACATTTCTTAATATTAACTGTTGTCCTCACCTTTTCCCTCTTTTATATTTCTAATACCACAAAAACAATTAGTTCTTTCTTTTATGTTGCATTTACTTCTCCAGCCGAGTTTGCTCCAAAAGATTTCTCAAAAGTTTTGCAAACACTACTTCTCTGTGGATTGAACCTCAAGCACTACAATGATGCATTGTACGCTTGTGGATCGCATTTCGATAGTGTAGAGAAATTTTAAATTTTAAAACTTTATTTTGACGCATTCTTGTGTTCAAGGGTAATACGCCAGAGTATTGGGTAGCCTTGTGTCTTAGAGGCTTTCACCTCCCCTTTCGGGCGATATTCTTTATACACACTTCATGCGAGTCAAAGTTTTTGGCGCCATTGCCAGGGGAAGTCGCTAGTGTTCTAACTTGATCGTTCGTGATAAGTCCTTTGTGAACACTCGGAGCATTTGTGCTAAAGACCCTATTTTATATGTTTAAAATGTTCTTATGTCTTTCATACTATATATTACATTTTTCTTAATCAGTCATCATTTTTCTCACGAATTCTTTTTCTTTTCTTTCCTTTTATCTTACGTTCTTCTATTTCACTAACCCACTAACCTAGTTTTATGTCAAGTGGTGAACATCACTCTACATAAACTTCTGAGGGAGATTTCTCTCAACCAGATTTAGGCATGAACTTCCTCCCTAAAGACTTGCGAACTCAGCAAGGAAGACATAGGGCTAGGAGGCGTGCTGCCCAACAAGGAGGACGAAATCTGAATCAAAACATGGACGTCGAAGATTCGAACGCACTCCGCTCTTTGCAAGAATTCTATACACCATCAGCTGTAGGGATTGCAATTGGGATCAGAAGGCCAGAGATAACTGCGAATCATTATCAGATCAATCCTACTATCATCGCAGTATTAGGACAAAATGTTTTAGTTGGATGGCGAATGAAGAGCCCAAACAACATCTGATCACTTTCTTGGAACTTTATGACACTTTTAGATGCACTGATGTCACTGCGGATGCAGTGAGACTGAGGCTGTTTCCATTCTCATTGAGAGACAAAACTAAGGCATGGATAAGATCTATAGCACCGGACACAATCAAAACGTGGGATCACCTAGTGTCAGCCTTTCTTACCAGATTCTTTCCACCGGGAAAAATTGTCGAAATGAGGAATAAGATTACCTCCTTCTATCAGTATGACAAGGAACCTCTACACGAATCTTGGGAACGCTACACCAGCATGATTAGGTCCTGCCCACATCATGGTTTTTAGAAATGGACTATAGTGCAGAAGAAGGATATGAGCTTATAGAGAAAGTTGCACATAACTTCAGGAATTGGCTTCAACAAATAGAGACAACAGAGAAAAACCAAAGGAACCATCGACCTCAGTGAATGGCAATTGGGACACAATTTCACTACGGATCGAGGAGATCACGAAGAAGGATATCCAGAAAGTGAGCCCATCAGTTGATGTTCTCGCCTTAGAATCAAGAGTTCCAAACCCTGGAGCAACATGCACTTTATACCAATCATCTGATCATATGTGTTCTGATTACACTGGATTGAATGAAGACTGTCAATATTTCGATGCAAGACCAAGCCAATGCAATATCTCCATACTTTCCAAATGCAACCGGAGCTCAACAAAACCAAAGGCAACCTTGGATGAGAACTCAAAATCATCCGAGCTTCTCATATGGAGGGAAAAATTACGTTCGACCACCTCAAAACCAAGCGCAACTTGGGCACGGAATGCAACCACATCAACTGTATGTACTCCTGAACAAACAATCCAACTCATCAATGCAATTGCCCCCTCCTCATCAATAGTTAACACTATCCGCTCCACCAGAATCATCGGGGATTGCCGCGCTAGAGAAAATGATGCAAAATATGCTCAAGCAGTAGGAAGTCCAAAACGACAATGTCAAGCAACTCTTTGAGAAGGTCAAAGGTCTAGTCACCCACAACAAAATCCTCGAAATTCAGATCACCCAACAAGCTGCATCCTCCTCTCGACCACAAGGAAGGTTTTCAGGCCAACCTAAACCTAAACCTCAGGAACATTGCCAAGTTGTAGTACTGAGAAGCGGAATTCAACTACCTGAGAGGAAAACTCTCGAATCACCCTTGCAAATTGAATAATTGATGGAGAAGGTAGATCCAATTTTGAAAGGGAAAGAGAAAGTCAGTGACTTAAGCGACAACACCTCGAAGGCAGTAGAGTCAACCGAAATTCAAAAATCTAAATAGATGAGTGGGGAGGACAAGCCAGTCGACTTGAGATACCTACCTTTTCCACGTAGGCTGGTTAATAGACAGTCTAATCAACAGGTTTTGAAATTCATGGAAGTCCTGAAAAAGCTGCAAATCAACATTCCTTTTGTTGAGGAAATTCAAACAAATGCCAACGTATGCATGATTTCTGAAAGAGATCTTATCAAGAAAAATAAAGATCGACTCTCAGGAAACTATTGCCCTCACAGCAGAAGTCAGTGCTGTCATCCTAGACAAATTTCCACCAAAACTTAAAGTCCCTGGAAGCTTCTCAATCCCATGCAAGATAGAAAATCTGAAGGTCAGCCGAGCCTTATGTGATCTAGGAGCCAGCATGAGCTTAATACCCCTATCAATGTGTCAGCAACTAGGGACCGCAGAAATGAAGGAAACCAATATGATTCTCCAATTTGCTGACCGCTCGATCAAGCATCATAGGGGATCATCAAAGATTGTCCAATGAGAGTGGGAAAATTTTTTATACCTGCTGATCTTGTAGTTTTAGATATGGAAGAAGATACGAATACCCCCACTCATCTTAGGAAGGCCATTCTTAGCTACAGCCAAGGCCATCATTGATGTCAGAAATGGGAAACTACCCTTCCAGCTCAGAGAGGAAACAATAGAATTTAATCTAACCCGTGCACTAAAACACTCGAGTATGGCAGACATGAATGAAGTTGAAGATATAGTGGAGTCAAGTGTTAAAGAAGTCCTTGACCTCATGTTGATCAACGACCCTCTAAGAAATTGTTTGAATGAAGAGAAAGAGCTGGCCATAGCCACCTCAATGGAATGTAGGGAATTGATGACAATACTAGAAGGACAAGAAGCTGATGGAAGGAAGCAATAACTCTACACTCTGGAACGACGAAACATGCTTGATTTCTCCAACTAGCAAAAGCGAGATTAACATTCCAACGGACACGCCGAAGTCACACGCGTCAAAGATAACGTAGGTAGAGATGGAACAACTTCTCTCTACCCTCAGGTATGAATTTCTCGGACCAAATTCTTCTTACCATGTTATTGTTAATTCTGTCCTTACTAAAGATCAGACTAAATCTTTATTGAATACATTTCAAAAACACCGAAAGGTCATAGGCTATACCATAGAAGACATTAAAGGACTTAGCCCCGCTATGTATGCATAGGATCACTCTAGAAGATAACGCCAAAACTACCAAGGAATTCCAAAGAAGGCTGAATCCCATCCTTCAGGTTGTAGTAAAAATGGAAGTCATGAAACTATTAGATGAAGGGCTGATCTATGTCATTTCTGATAGTAAATAAGTGAGTCCCATTCAAGTCATTCCAAAAAAAGGGGAATGACTGTGGTCAAATATGATAAAGGAGAAAACATAGCTCAACGCACCACCACAGGGTAGCGCATGTGCGTACACTTCAGAAAATAGAATAAGGCCATTAGGAAATATCATTTTCCCCTCCCCTTCATAGACCAAATGCTAGAACGACTTGCAAAATACTCTTACTTCTATTATTTAGATGGTTTTTCAGGTTTTCTTCAAATCCTGATACACCAGGAAAAAACCACATTCACTTGCCCATACGGGACTTTTGCATACAAACGTATGCCCTTCGGCCTTTGCAATGCCCGTGCTACTTTCCAACGTTGCATGATATCTATATTCTCTTACTTTGTAGAAAATATCATGGAAGTATTCATGGTCAATTTTTCTGTCCATATATTTTCTCTTGATTGTTGTCTAACAAATCTATCTAAGTTGTTGCAGAGGTGCGAAGAAGTCAACTTGACTCTAAATTGGGGAAAATGCCACTTCATGGTACAACAAGGAGTTGTGCAAGGTCATGTAATCTCGCAGCAAGGCATTGAAGTAGACCCAGCTAAGATCGAAGTGATCGAAAAGTTGCCACCACCTGGGAATGTTAGAGGAGTCCCAAGCTTTTTGGAGCATGCAAGTTTTTACATAAGGTTCATCAGCAACTTCTCCTAGATAGCCAAACCCCTCACTGACTTGCTACACAAGGATGTAGAATTTGTCATGAGCTCGGATTGCATTCAAGCTTTTGAAAAGATCAAATGAGCTCTCATCTCAGCACCAGTAATGCAGCCCCCTGACTAGTCTATACCCTTCAAGGTGATGTGTGATGCAAGCGACCCATAGGACCGACCTTGGTCGAAAGAAAGATAAAGTCATACACGTTGTTTACTATGCCAGTAAGATCATGGATCCAACCCAACAAATTACACAACAACTGAAAAGGAGTTGCTCGCGGTGGTGTTTGCAATGGAAAAGTTCATACCATACTTGGTCGGATTAAAAGTCATTATCCATACAGATCATTCGGCCCTTAAATATCTTTTCTCTAAGAAAGACTCGAAGCCAAGGTTAATCAGGTGGACACTATCACTAAAAGAATTCAATCTGGAGATTGGAGATAGAAGTCGATCAAAAAATCAATTGGTTGATCACTTGTCAAGAATTGAGTACAAGAAGAATGAAGTAGAAATCGATCCACCAATCAGAGTAGAATTACGAGATGATGCCTTGTTCTCTATTTCAGTCAACATGTGCCCATGGTTTGCCGACATAGCAATTTTAAAGCTAGTGGAATTCTTCCTAACAATCTAGACTACCGCAGAAGGAAAGATTTATTAGAAGCAAAGAAATATTTTTGGGACGACCCATATCTATCTAAGGAATGTTCAGATGGCCAGTTAAGGAGATGTATACCGATTTTGTGCAGGAGATCATCCCTACGTGCCACACACCCGTATATGGGGGATATGGAGGTGTACAGCGGATTGCAATGAAGATCCTTCAAGTAGGTTTTACTTGGCCGATTGGCGTGAACTTATCGTAGTTATGGAATTATGGATTCTTACACAGGAAATAATTCTAGTCGCATTTTAATTTTACTCTAGAGTTCATGCAACTGCAAGTGCACAGGTCGAGTAGAAACTCTGAGTGTCGTAACCCCGTTGATTTAGATCGATTACTTGTTTTAATTATATCCCAGGAATTATCATGAAATTGTTAAGAATAGGTCGGATAAAGGAACAAACATAGATTAAAAATAACAAAGGAGAGTAAGAAAAGATCAAGGTAGAAGAGATTCCCTTGTAATAAACTCATTGATGCTATTGCAAATGCCGTGTTCGGCTTACCAATTTTATAAATTCACTCTATCTCTCAGTCTATCGGTGTATCTATAAATCAAGAAGAGAGTAGCTGCTAATCACTGAATTATGATTACTGATTAATAAGATTCTCATCCTTAATCAGAAGAAGAGTTTGATCTCTCGATCTCCTACAACTCACTCTTTTAATCTTAATCAAGTGATCAAAATGCAGTTGACACCTCTCACAATTGTTAAGGGTTCTCACCTTGTAACAGTAACTACAGCAGATCTCTCAATCTTTAAATGAATAGTAAACCAACAATCACTAGAAACATAGTAAGTAATGTAACTAATGTCTCCTCTCGGATGAAATTAGTTAAAGCAGAAAATGATTGTTCTCTCGATCTAATTGAAATCGGGCATAAATTCTAAATAGCCATGCATCACATTAATAGAAATGAGGAGTCAAATTCGCAATATAAAAAAGTCAGAATAAAAGTCAGCATCAACAAAGTTTCATCACAAAGGAATCAAGAATCTTCTTTAGATCATCTTCATTCTTCAAAGCCCTCATCTTCCTCTTTTCATCCTCTGCTCTTCTCCCATTTTTCTCCGGCTTCCCCTCAGCCCTTTTTGTTTCCTCCCTGCTCAAAATTCGAATTTTGAAAAGTAGTTAGTCCTCCTTTTTACTCATTCAAATTCTCCACTAAAAATGATAAAAACATTTAAATATGCTCAACTTTTATGTAAATTCATGGATTTAATTATAATGATTATGAGTACATAAAAGAGGTGATCAAATTCCTCCAAGCTTAGCATTTTTCTTGTCCTCAAGCAATGTTCAAGATTTGAGTAATCTTCATCTTGCTTTTCAGCCAACCTTTTAATATACTAACCTGATATTCTTTGCCTAAGTGCCTTCTCTGTTCCTTCATTCCCTAACTTTGATGAAGATATTAAAAACAAGACATTTTTAACTTCCTCCTTTTTAGCTCAAGCCAGAGAATTAAAATAATAAAGACAGAAAATAAGAATGTTAATGTTGAATCTGCTGGTGCAGTATAGACTTGGGTACCAAACATGAACCCCTATGGATCTACTCACCCATATTCACTTTGGTTTAGGAATGCACCTTTTTTGTACTTTCTGGGGCTTTCTTGGCCCTCTTTTCTTTTGATGTTAACTTTTGTTTTGCTTATTTTTTTTATTTTTTTCATTTGGTTCCATACTGCACTTGAAGATATTAGTATTAACAATCCTATTAACAGTTATTTGAATTGAGAGGCGAGCTTAAATAGGATTGGTCGTCAAGCTTTTAATATATCAAAATAGTCACTTTCTGCTAGCCTTGACCCTTTCACTTTAAGCATTGAATTTGGTTGCAAAGTATGTTAAAATGTTAGGGGAACTAGCAAGATGTTCTTGAACAGAGTTTCAGGAGGTTGCCAAAGAGGCTATAGCTACAAGGTAAGTTTGAAGTCTCTTATTGTACTACTTGGAGCTAACATGATGCAGTGTCAATTTGCAATGTAAAATTTTGGAAAGGTGTAAATATATCAATATCAAGGAGAGAGTAGAAATGTACCATATTGCCCTCTCTCCCAAGCTTAGTATCGACTCTGTCCTTAGTGTCGATCATGCCAGGAAGAGGGACCTGGAGTTGGTTGAAGCTCTAGTATGCAGTCAGTGACTTGCTGAATGTCACTGAGGATTGTTAGGACAGAATTCTGGACAACTTCCACTCCTTGTACTCGCTATTGGTGCACCAAGTTTTGTTGTTCCAAATTATGCAGTTGATCCTTAAGTGCTTGGATATGTAAGATTAAAAGAATAGGTTGTAGGAATCGAGAGATCGAACCCTTCTACTGATTAGGGATGAGAATCTCATTAATCAGTGATCTTAATTTAGTGATTAGTAGTAACTCACCTTTTTGGTGTACGGATACAACAATTGCTATAGCATCAACAAATTCATTACGAGTGAATCCTTCCCTTCACTCCTTGATCTTTTCTTATCTTATTTCCTTATTTTTAATCTCTGCTCATTCACGTATCTAGTTTATTCTTTTATAATTTTGTAATGATTTATGGGGTATAAATAGAGCAATTAACTAATCTAAATCAATGGGGTTACGACACTCAGGATTTCTACTCGACCTGTGCACTTGCAATTACGTGAGCTCTTGAGTAAAATTAAAACGTGGCTAGAATTTCTTTTTGTGTGAGAATCCGAAACTTCACAACTACGATAAGTTCATGTCAACCATTCAGGCTGATTTATGGCAAACATTGTCACCTACCGGTGGAATTAGAACATAAGACTTTTTGGGTAATTAAAACACTGAACTATGATCTCCAAGCAGCCTCTAGAAAATGTTTATTACAGCTCAATGAGCTAGATGAATTGAGATTAGATGCCTACAACAATTCCCGCATCTATAAAGAAAGAACAAAGAAATGGCATGATATGCACATATTGAGAAGGAGTTTTAAAGATGGCGACCAGGTTCTACTATTTAACTCCTGACTACAACTTTTTTTCTCGGGAAGTTAAGAATGCCATGGTCTAAACCGTTTATCATCGAAAAAATATACCCCCATGGAGCAGTGGATATTAAAAATAGTAATTCAGAAACCTTCAAGATCAATGGGCAAAGATTGAAACGTTACAATCTAGGCGCAACAAGGTTCGAAGAAGTGCTACACTACAATCGGAGTACTAGAAGAAATAAGGTCGAGCCAACGATGTTAAAAAAGGGCGCTGCAGGGAGGCAACCCAACCAAATAAACGGTCAGCAGTCACGTCAGCACCCGCAAGATCAGAAGTATCAAAAAAATCACCTGAAAGTAAACTTTTTAGATTTAGTTGAGAATCCCAACAGAATCTAACACCACATCTACCCAAATATCCACTTTTCCAAGTCCCACACGAACTCCTTCACGCCACTTCGTTTTCCACCCGATCGACTAATCCCTTCCCCAACACCCATTGTCCCTCAGCTACCTCTTGAAATCCCTAACAGCGCTCCACCGTCCTTCGAGAAACCTCAGCCGTCCTCCACCCTTACGATCGCCGATATTTTCAACCGGCAACATGAAGAGAACCCGTACATTGTCTGATTCCCCGACCAACAGTTCGTCTGAGTCCATCAGGCAACGGCTTCATCCAGATGGTCTTCTACAACCAACGTCCAACCTACGACAGCCAGAAGATGGCATTGAAGCTCAACGTCTCCTTAATACAAGGTTTAGAAATTTTTCTTCTACTCGATTCCTGGATTTTTCCACTCTCGAATCTCTCGGACTATTTGACGATATCAGGACCATACTTCATCGATCACGTCTCCTCCCTTTCTTTATGAAATGGTGGGACCTCTACAAAGAGGTATCAGTCGAGTTCTTAGGAACTATGTATCCCACCAGTTTCGACGAAGATGGAGTTCCTGATCACATTGAGTTTCGGTTGTGTAATCATGAACTCGCCATGGGTCTAGACACTTTAGCCCATTTTATGAATCTGCCTAATGTTAGCTATAGAACCCCTCCGCCCTCTTTCCCTACATTCGAAGTTTGGTATCAACTTACTGGCCGACGAATAGAGAACATGTTACACCTAGTCGGCCATGACCTGAAGAACCCTGTTCTTCGATATCTCCATATCCTTCTTACCAACACTGTCTTAATCCTCCCCAATGAATACGAGCGGGACCTTGTTTCTACCGATGAACTTTTTATTCTCTGGTGTCTGTTGTCCAACACAGAGATTAACATTGCCTCGTTCTTCCTACAAAGTTTGATCACGGAGTCAACCCGTGAAATTAGTCCAATCCTCTGCAGCAACCTCATTACACCCTTAGCAGAACACTATGTGTTCTTAGCAGATACCACCCCTACACCTGCAACATTAATCGACTTGGATTTTTTTACCAAGGAAGGGGTTCTTCTCATGGTAAACGGCCAACATTTTTGGCGACAATCTAATCCATCTTCCCTCTTCCAACTACCTAACCCTCGACAGACTTCAATCTTGGAAGGCCGAAATTGGTGGATGAATGATTTCATTCAGGTCACAAGGCCTATTCGAACACTACCCCCACTACTTTTGGACTACAAAACCACTGCGCAACTTCCCTCTGGTTCCATAACTCCCCGAAAGCGCATTGTCTCTTCCTCCTCCTCATCAGCTCCAGATGCCTCTCCATCTTTACCACTCACCACATCCAACAAATTGGACCTTATCTTGGACCAAGTGACAAAACTTGCGGAAGCCACAACCCGCAATCACCAGGATATCCAAGCGCTTAAAGATCAACTGCATAAACTAGAACACCAGAACTTGGTGCACCAACAGCGAGTCCAAGGAGTGGAAGATGTCCATAATTCTGTCTTAACAAACCTCAATGACATCCAGCAAGTCACTGACCATATACTTGAGCTTCAACCAACTCCGGGTCCCTCCTGGCATGATCGACACTAAGGACAGAGTCGATACTAAGCTTGGGGGAGAGGGCAACATGGTACATTTCTACTCTCTATTTAACTCTCATTTTTCACAATTTTACATTCAAATTTTCACATTATAAATTGACATTGCACCATGTTAACCTCACATAGTACAATAAGAGATTTCAAACATATCTCGTAGTTATAGCCACTTTTGCAACCTCCTGAAACTTTGTTCAAGAACATCTTGCTAGCCCCTAACATTTTAACATATTTTTCAACCAAATTCAATGCTTAAAGTGAAAGGTCAAAGGATAGTGGAAAGTGACAATTCCGATATATTAAGAGCTTGACGACCAATCTTATTTAAGTTTGCCTCTGAATTCAAAAAAAATTGCTAATAAGATTGTTAATACTAATATTCTCCAGTGCAGTATGAAACTAAATTCAAAAAAAACAATGAGCAAAACAAAAGTTAAAAGCAAAAGAAAAGAGGGCCAAGAGAGCCCCAGAAGGTACAAAAAGGGTGCATTCCTGAGCCAGGGTAAATTTGGGTGAGTAGATCCGTAGGGGTTCATGCTTGGTACCCTAAGAGCAACTGCCCTGGGCTGTGCCGATCAAAAACCTGCTACATGAATTCCCCTGAGCATTATGGATAATCACATGAGTACTGGACAAATCAAAAGAAATAAGAATTCAAAGAAAGCCTATACTGCACCGGTAGATTTAGCATTAACACTCTTATTATCTGTTTTTCTTATTTGAATTCTCTGGCTCGAGCTAAAAAAAGGAAGTTAAAAATGTCTTGTTGTTAATATCTTCATTAAAGTCAGGGAATGAAGGAACACAGAGGACACTTAGGCAAAGAATACCAGGTTAGTATATTAAAAGGTTGGTGGGAAAGCAAGATGAAGACTACCCCTATCTTGAACATTGCTTGAGGACAAGAAAAAAGCTAAGCTTGGGGGAATTTGATCACCTCTTTTATGTGCTTATAATCACTGCAGTTAAATCCAATTTATGTAAAATTGAGCATATTTAAATTTTTTTATCATTTTTTAGTGCAGAAGTTGAATGAGTAAAAGAGAAGACTAACCACTTTTCAAATTTTGAATTTTGAGCAGGGGACGAAACAAAAAGGGGGAGAAGAAGCCGGACAGGGAAGGAGGCCAGAAGGGGGGAGTGAAAGGAGAAAGACGAAATCTTGGAAGAATGAAGATGAACTAAAGAAGATTTTAGATTCTCTCTTGATGAAACTTTGTTGGTGCTGACTTTTATTCTGACTTTTTGATATCGTGAATTTGACTCCTCATTTCTATTTACGTGATGCATGGTTGTTTAGAATTTATGTCTGATTTCAATTAGATTGAGAGATCAATTATTTTTCTGCTTTAGCTAATTTCATCTGAGAGGAGAAATTAGCCACATTACTTGCTATGTTTCTAGTAATTGTGGGTTTACTGTTCATTAAAGGATCGAGAGATCTGCTATAATGATTGTTATGAGATGAGAATCCTTACAGTCGTATGAGGTGTCAACTGCATTTTGATCATTTGATTAAGATTAAAAGAATGAGTTGTAGGAGATCGAGAGATCGAACTCTTCTTCTGATTAAGGATGAGAATCTTATTAATCAGTAATCTTAATTTAGTGATTAGCGGCTACTCTCTTCTTGATTTATAGATACAACGATAGGCTGAGAGATAGAGCGAGATTATAAAAATTAGTAATCGGATACGGCGATTGCAATAGCATCAACGAGTTCATTACAAGGGAATCTCTTCCTTTACTCCTTGATCTTTTCTTACCTTTCTTTATTATTCTTAATCCATGTTCATTCATTCATCTGATTTATTCTTTTATAATTTCGTGACGATTTTCGAGATATAAGTAGAGTAAGTAATTGGTCTAAATCAACGGGGTTACGACACTCAGGGTTTCTACTCGACTTGTGCACTACAGTTACGTGAACTCTTGAGTAAAATTAAAATGTGACTAGAATTATTTCTTGTGGGAGAATCCGAAATTTCATAACTACAATAAGTTCACGTCACAATGCTAGTCTGACGCGACTGTGCCACTAATGTTATATTTTCATCGACGCTCATGTGACGCTAAGGACAATATATGTAACATCTCATCACATATAGTTTCGATGCCATTGAGACGATACAGAGATGTTAATTACGGACATTTTTGTCCCATCATAGCCATATTTTCTTCCCTTCCCACACCATACAAATATATAATGCATATAAATGCATTCATCATTGATCACAAGAATCATAGGCGTCATATCAAATATAACCTTATGAAAAGTAATAAATTGAACTAACAAAACTAATATAATCCAAATGTATAAGCAGAACTAACACTTATATCTAATAAAAATCGTATAAGTAATAAAAGCATATCTAATATAATGTAAATTTTTTCTATCCTAAGTTTGGGAGTTGTTGTCATTCCGGATGTTCGATCCCGACGTGCTTGGTCCTTGGCCTCGTAGGGATTGATTCTGCGGCGGAATCAATCCCCGAATCGCCTGTAATAAAGGAGCCAATTGCTGTGATATCTGTTGTGACACCTAGTGCGATAGCTATTGCGATATCTGATGTGATAGCTACTGCGATAGTTACTATGATAACTGCGTCATATCAGGTGCAACGGATGAGCTCGGAGCATGGGCCGCATGCATATCCTCTACTCCTCCTAGGTACTTGAGCCACTGTGCCTAGACCACGCAGGTATCCTCCTCGTGTCGTGCCGGCCAACTCCTCCCAAACAGCAGTGTCTTCTACAAAATAGAAAAATTATACAATCATATAAACATTATAGATTATATAACACCATAAAAAACAAATTAAAAATGTGAATTGCTTTCGAGAAACATTACTTGATCGTCGAGTACTCAGATCATCTCCCTACTTTTCAATCATCTTCGAATTGTACTCATTCTAAAAAATTTAAACATTGCGTATTTAAAAAATTATTTGCACTAACGTCACCAACCAAGTGAACATGTGATGAGACTCACTAGAATCCTACAAGCATAGGACATGACCAAGTCGTTGGTCTTTCGGCTCTTATGTGCGGCCTCGTAGACCACACAAAAGTCCATAGTACCACCTTATTTTTTTTCCTACAATAAATTTTCATATTTTATAAAATAAGTACAAGACAAAAGTTTGATTATTCATTTTTGTATGTAAATTACCATACGTCATCGATGCTCGTCATTTCGCATCGACCCGCCTGTGTGGATGTGGACCTCGGGCTTCGAAAATTGGTTAACTCTTGCCTTTTTCGACTTTCTTTGCCATTGTTCATCCATCCTATATGAACATCAAATACTTAGACTTTGGAAAATTATAAATTTAATAAAAATAATTTAGAAGTAAACATACATCCTACATAAGGACTCCCAAACCGAGCGCCTAATATGCCTTGGGCATCTTTGTATGCCCTTCTCCAAAGTGAGGCCGACGGATGTGATGACCATACGAAACTTATATAATCGATTCGGAGGCGTTTCGCAGCCATCTCCTCAAAAGCTCTCCGGATCATCCCCGGATGAAATTGATTTTCCTCCTAAACAATACTATCAACTTAGTAATTTAAAAATAATACAAAATAAATTATGTAACCCAAAAAGAAGATCTACTATAAAGGCACGAAAGATGTCATCCCGCACTTTACACGATCCTGCCCCTTCCGGCAAGTGGGAAAGAACAAGAGCACTGACATCCCGCACGGTACAAGTGGGTATGAAAGTGGTCCTGAAAATTAGAAAGAAGAATTAATTTTCAATGATAAGCAAAACTATAATTAAATTTCTACAACATATTTAACTTTTGGCCGAGCAATATTATTCATGGTGACCAGCCCATTATCAATCCTTCCTCATCTATCGAAGAGGAATCATCACCCGGTACAATTCGGAATAATATATTTAATTTGTTCATCTATTTTCAAGTCATGATGTTCATCTAATTGGAGGCATAAATTTAAGAAATAAGTTAGTTTGTTCACCTATTTTTCTAGTCACGATATTCATATAGTGAAAGTAGAGTTTCAAGTTAACATGACCATCTTCAATTTCAAGTTAACAAAAATAAATTAACAAATAGAACTTACTGTCCGGCAGTGAAGTGGCGGAGCAATTCTAGGCAACGGAGCAATTGCAGTCGGTAGAGGGCAGCGGTGGAGGGCGATGGAAATGGAAGAGGGCGGAGGAGGAAGGCAGTCGGCAGAGGAGGTGGATGAGGGCGGAGGAGGGCAGCGGTCAACGGGCGGCGGAGGAGGTGGAAGAGGGCGGAGGAGGGCGGCACCGGGCGGAGGAGGGCAGCGGAGGGCGGCGGTCGACGGGCGGCAGAGTTGACAGAGCTGTCGATGTCGTCAGTCAAAGTTGTCGACGTTGTTAGAGCCGTCGACGTCGCCAGTCAAAGGAGGGCAGCGGAGGAGGCGGAGAAGATCGGCTTCCCTAAAAAGGACTTTATAGAGGAAGTTATGAACTTAGCTTCGCTGGTCAGTCATCCTGTCCCGAGTCTGGTATCGGTGCAATTTGTAAATTACGGCACGGTTAAAATAGAAATGAATTATGGTTTTAAATTTAGATATGATTAATTAGACATCCATAGGGTTCGTTGAGAAGTGAAATCATCCTATTTGGACTTGTATTTTGGGAGAAATAAAATTTCAATTTCATAGTGATTCTTCTGTCGGATTCCAGGACATGGACAAATGATTACCCGAATTAATTATTTTTGTTATAAGGCTATACAGCGAGTTAAATTCTCTAATTTTTATGTCAAAATACTAAGGAAGTTTTCAAGAAAATTATGAACTAGTTAGTAGACAAATATGAAGAAATCATATAAATTAATCTTTCAGTGACACACAGTCTGCCAGGAGACAAATCCTAGATCAGATTTTCTGGGATGTTATGACTTACTCACTTGGATTTAGTATTGGCGGTTGAAAACCTTAGTATGTCTAGTTTCTAATTAATCTAGAATCATAATGTTTTACCATGTGGTTAAGAAGTTATGAATTATTAATTAATAGACACTCAGTCTAGAATCTAAGACAGCACCTAGTTAAACTTTGGAGGATTGAGAAATTCCAATTATGAAATAGTCTATGAATATAAATATCTAAAATTAGAAGTTGGTATTAGAGGAGATTATATGCATTTTAGGGTGCATAAGTATTCATGCATCATGATCATGCATTGCATATTACCTTATTAGTAATTGAAAAGTAAAAAGACATTATTGCTTGTAGGAAAACATCAAGGTACAAGTGAAAGGGAGGATCTCTAATAAACCTCCTTGAAGGAATAAAGTATAAGGTGAGTGGGTAAATTTACAACATAGCAAAATGATATATGTTATTTCTTTTATTTATAATATTATTTCAAGGAAAGATTATTATTAGTATTGTTATTGAAACATAGCTTAAGTTAAGAAAGATATTTATGATATGTTTCAAAGATTTCATATGAGATGGAGTATCCTCTTACATGAAAACATTTTCAGGGAACAATGCTTGTGAACTTAAAATAAGTTTACTTGATATTGATATATGATAGTGACATGTTATTTTGTTATTATAAAACTTCATGTGTACATTGACCATGCTGAATGAAAAAGGTCTTTGGGACTGCATTTGTACATGAAGCCTTTGGGACATATATCGGGTGTCTTTGCCCTTTGGGGGCTGCTCTACGTGCATGTATTGACCCATAATATGCTTTGCGTATCTGAGAATCATGATTGTGTGACACACAATTATGAAGGGATACGTATTGACCCATGATTTGCTCTGCGTATCCGAGACTCTTGATTGTGAAGCTCTACTTAACTATATGACACACAATCATGGAGGGATACATATTGACCCATGATTTGCTCTGCGTATCCGAGACTCCTGATTATGAAGCTGAGCTTAACTATATGACACATGATCATGGAGGAAAATGTATTGACTCATAACGAGTATGTGCGATGACACATATGTGAAGTTTAATTATGAAAATGATGATATCTTGAGTTACTTTTACTTATGTGAAAGTTCATATGATTTGACAATTTATGTTAATATATGATACTTTAAATGTTTTATCATATCAATAATGTGGTTATTTAATGTTATATGCACTTGTATTGTTCCCCTATATTGTACTTTTATTCAACTCACTAAGCAAATGATTGTTGCTCTCAATACCCATTTTAAATTTTTCAAATACTCGTAAGTTCTCAAGTTGACTAAGAGCTTATTTTTGCTGCATATAGAAGAGGTCGAGCCACTGGAGCACTTTTATTTCCCCCCTTCACTTTTGTTTTTGGAAGCACGCATCAATAGATAATCATAGATGTTGTAATTAAGTTTGAGAAGAACTTTTTGTAAGGTCGTATATAACTTGATCCTGTGAGGTGTTATATGTGAAACAGTGTGTGCAACGATAATGATACTATATGAATGTGATGTCTTATAACTTTGATGAATATATATATATATATATATATGCATCTTCTGTATGTATTGGCAAATAACACAAGAAAGTAAGGGAGGGAGGTTTTATCGATTTATTTTTAGAATTACTAAACATAATTAGGAGATGCAATAATTGAGATTAGAACTTAGTCACGGAGTTGGGTGTGACAAGGGTCGCATTAGCGTCACAATTATCTTAGCATCTCAACACTGCGATGTCAGGGAGATTCCAATAGTGCCTCTGTAGCGTCGACAACTATTGCGGGTCTATTGTGACGCTCTATAGATGCTATTGAGTCTCCATAGTGGCGCTAAAATGGACTATTTTGTTTCAACCATTATAATTCATGATTAAGAATCTAAAAGTAATATATGTATAATTAGGATATAGGAACACACATATGATAGGCATATAAGTAATTATATTGAAATACATATATATGTCGAAGGTACACATATAATATATATTAAAGTATATGGGGTTGCGTCAAAATAGATATAACATATATAGATATATAACGTATAGTAATTATGTAGAAATACATATATATGAGTATGGTATAGATAATATATATTAACATATAGGAACACACATATGAAAGTCTTATATAAGTAATTATATAGAGATACATATATATGTCGAAGGTACACATATAATATATATTAATTAAAGTATATGGGGTTGCGTCAAAATAGGCATAACAAATACAGATATATATAGTATAGTTAATATATTTGTTACTTAAAGTAGTGTTAAAATAGTATCAAGCATGGGCATTGTAGGTAGCATCTGTCGCCGTCGATTGACTAGCTTCGTAGTTAAGATCTATAATTATACATACATACATACATACATATCTTTGATATTATATATTATTGTGTCAGATGATGGAATATATTTTTATATTAGCATCTACATAGCGCCGCATCAGTTGTGATGCCACATAGCGTCGCATCCCGCGGTGCCAAAACCGCTCAAATTTTCGACGCCCATATCGATTCCAAACTAGTATCGATAGGGCGTCTTAGGACTTGAGACGCTAGGTGCACATCAAACTATACCAATGCTTCAACAGCCCTAAGTACTGCCGCGGATTTTTTCTTCATAGCGCGCAATAATAGCATCTCTATAGAGCCAATTTTAACGTCTATTTTGTGAAACGGTAAGTAAACGCTAATGTGGCGCTATTGGGAGGCCAGTAGCATCGCCTTATTGTGACTCAACTGAGACGTTATACAAACGCTCATGCCATCGCCTTAGCATCACAAAAAATGGAGACGCTATTTTGTGTGGCTAATCGACAGTTTTCTTGTTAGTTTTCCCCTTTTTAGAAATAACAAGGCATCCAGTAAGATGTACATGTTAGAGGAACGCTGAACGTAAGTGATGGAAGACGCATTATCGAGTCCGAGGTGCAACGGCAGGAATAAAATTTTTTAAAAGGTGTGGGCTATTTTATTGAAGGAATGACGGAAAAGCACTGAGGCCACCAAGGAAGGGAAACTTTGTCACGTAGTGCAGCCATGTCACAAAACAAATTCAACCCCCAAATCATCTCTAGGGGCCACCATCACGACCAACCAACACTAAGGTGATTTCGTACCCACGTGGCCTCACCCCATAATCTCATTCCCCACGTTCTGTCCTTTCTGAAACCATCCCAAAAGTTACTATACTACATACGAGGCATAGTGACCCGTTTGAACAAGCTATCATTTCCCCTGTTCAAAACCCTCTTTACACAAAAAATCCATCATCTTCTCCAAACACCAAAATATCTCCTCCCAACAAATCCCTTTGCCCAGGAACCCTTTTCCACCCTCACCTGCCAACATGGTGCTCTCCAGGCACAGGTCAAGAGGTGTGCGTTGGACACCTAGGCACTCAGGCCCCTGGCGGATTGTTCTCAGCGATGATGAAGAAGAAATCCCTCAGAGAGCACCCACCCACATGGAAATCCCTTTGCAACCAGCCGTGCCACACTTATGCTCCATGATTCACGGCAGCTCCAGTAGATCCTCACCAAAAGCCGCCCCTGAAAGCAAAGAGGCTCCTCAAGCACCCAGTACCGAAGGACCCCCGGAGATAAAGATGCCTGCAAAACTCTCAGAAAGCAAACGGTCGGCCAATGCATGAATTCGAGCCGCAGACAAGATGCCGCCCCAACTATCGGGCAAAAGGGTCAAATCAGTAGCGTGGAAGCCACGCCGGACATGGCCGATGACCGTGATACAAGAAGATACCTTTAGCAGCAAGGAAACTCCAAGTAAAGATGCCGAGGAGGGGCCAGTAGCGGAATAATACCTCGAATGTAGGCTTATGATGTACCATCACCATCCGCGCCACAACATAGAAGGCGCTCTGATTCACTCCCAACGATCTGTCAAGGAAAAACAGAGCAAAATGAAGGCAGATCCAAGATGGCAAGAGCCAGCAATGCAACCACAGGCTGAAAAAAGAAGCAAGGTCAGTTCCCCTACCACCCGCCTCCACCTATCCTTCATCTTCTCACTCTCCCTTTGCCAAAACGTACACTCGTCGACTACCACTAGACCTCAGCATAACTCTTTCTCCTTCTCCATCCAAACCAC
Organism: Pontederia crassipes; assembly: GCA_030549335.1. NCBI lineage: Eukaryota > Viridiplantae > Streptophyta > Magnoliopsida > Commelinales > Pontederiaceae > Pontederia > Pontederia crassipes. Next base: position 6,980,271 of record JAUKPH010000020.1, on the reverse strand, counting down.
CTTCTCCACCCAAGTCACCCACACCTGTCATGGATCAACATTCTTCATCTGAATATTCTTCCCATCCAGCCGAACTTTCCCTTGGTCCTGTTTCCCCAAGCTCATTTTTCCACTAGATGCATGGCGAACGTTCGCTAGCCCCCTCTAAAAAGACTGCAAGTCCATCATCTACTCCTGCATCTGCAAACTTGGCACAAGAAACGCACTCGGCACCCCATTCAACTCCTGCGTCTTCCCCTCGCACGTCCATCCACTCTGAAGACAAAGACCCCAATCTTGTCTATCCTCCCGACGAAATCATCTTCTCCTCCTCTAAACAACGATGCCAGTACAAATCTCTCATGGCACGACCTATCCTCTCAACAAAATTTGTAGATCATGATGTTTTGTTCTCCCTTCGTTTCCTCGATGACATGGAGCGTGCCATAGAGAAAATGGGCACTCAAGATTTCTTTATGTCTGTCTATCCCACTTACCCTCGCCTTGTTCTAGAATTCCTCGGCTCTTACAAGGACGACAAGCATCGAGAAACCATCTCTTTCCGATTATTTAACAAAGACTTCCAGTGGATATCTGTTGTCGAATTGGAACAAATGCGTTAAGATGAAGTAAGGCGCAATCGCATTCGGTGGGATCATTACAATGATCAGCATTCACTATGAGTTGTAGCTTGGTTATTTGGAAAGAGCTCGAGGATTTATGATAATAGACATGAGAACCCTCCGCAAATGAAACCTGATTGAAGTCGATGGATGCCGCAAGCTTCTGCTCATCAAAGGAACTCACCACAAGCTATGCCTCCCCAACCCCGACAAAGTTTCAATAAGATTAGAAGCTAACTAGAAGATCGCCCTGGAACATCCCAAGCAAAGTGCCAAGTCAACACCAAAGCAAGACCACCATCACTCCTCCGATTCTGCATCACCAACCTCCAGAAAATGAAAGTCCCCTAAACCAGAACTGGCAACTGACGATGCAGCGGAACTACCCTCTCCAACTTTCAATTTATTTTTGACCTCTCCCTACATATGCTCAAGTTTAGACGAAGCAACACCCAAATAAAATGCCTACTCCAAACCAGACTGCTGCCATCCTACGCATTGAAGCAAGTCTGGGGGAACCCGCAAGTTCCCCCACACACTCATCTTCCTCTTGAGCTCTATTCCCACTCTGGCTTGAACACACTGAGGACAGTGTTGTGTTTAAATTTGGGGGGGGGGGGGGGGGGGGGGGGGTACAATGGTATGTTTTCCACCTATATCTCCAAACTTTTAGCATACCATTGTACATAGTCTCCACTTTGTATACCTGATATGCCTGAATTTCAATATTTCAAAGATTTCACAAACATTAATTTTGATACCCTGGCATGACATCAAAGCCCGTCACTAGATATTGGATAGTCCTTTACATGTTATTACATAGGCTCATTGATGCATTCAATGATTTGTCACTTGCTTGAAACCTACTGACCATCATTTTAAAATACTAAAATACTCTTAATGATATGTCGTAGTTCGTCCTTTGTGTAATGGGAACTTTTCTTTTGTTTTCAATAAAAGCCCAAGTGCTCCATCCTAGTATTCTGAGAAGAACCGGTGGGGAATGTTGTGGGACCCCTATTTTCAAAAAAAAATTCTAAATAAATAAAGCACCAATAACTACTCCACTATCTACTTAGTTTGGGGAAGACATGAGTATGCCCCCAGAGCACCACTAGTACATATGCCCATTATTCTAGGAAGAAAAGCTAGGGACTATCGAGTGGAACCACTTGTGCTGAAATTTTACTTTATCCCATCATGCAACTAAAGAGCTATTGTATATGAATCCAAAGAGCTTTTGAAAATGAATAAGTCAGTTAGCCCCATTTTAGCATGAGGACAAACATTATTGTATGAATATTTTTAGGAAATTTGCATGTAGACGACCTTCCAATAGAGAGTTCTTGTATCCCATTAGTATAGGAGCTTCTATGGTGACATTGTTATGGAAGTGTTAAAAAAACTAAAAAGCGTTAATGACAGACGGACGATGTCAGGGAAAGGAATGAGGAATTATGATGCATGCTCATGATGTGCTCCAAGCCTAAATTCTTAGCTGATTGCTTGAGGTCGAGCAAAACTTTAAGTCTGAGAGGAGTTGATGTGGAGTTTTATGGCCTATATTTTCACTATTATATCGCATGCACATAATATCTATTATATAATTATTTCCTTACGTACACATGTGCATGGCACTTATTCAATGCATTTTCATATGTTCTCCACATAAACATTCATTCGCATATTACTACTAAAGTTTATTCTTGCTAGCTTGAAAATTCACTTGGATAAATATCCCTTTCTGCAGGGAGCCGACAAGCTCCAGGGAATGAAGTAGAGCGGCTGAACCACACACACTGCTATCTGCATCAAAGAATGGTGGACTGCTTTTGGGCTGAGCAAGGCCAAATAACCAAACAGCAAACACCATTTGTAATTTGGAAACACGCCAGCTCCTTCACCTCCATGGTGCAAGGAAGCTTCCCAAGCGGCAGGGACCATAGAAAAGTTGTCAAGCTGCACAAACAAAGGAGGAGAGGAGAAGAACCGATAGTAAGAAAAGGTCAAATGAAGAGGAGGAGAAGCTATAAGCAAAAGAGAGGTGATGCATGCAAAATATAACATATTTTAGATTATTATTTTAGTTAATTTTTCTGTAATTTGTTCATGGCATGCATCATTTTTTAGTCACTTTTAATCATAATTCCGGATTTATTAATTTTAATTATTAATTCTCTGAATATTTTAATTGTGGATGGATTAATTAAATTTGAATAATTATTTTGCAGGAAAATTTAAAACACGGCCGAATTTTAAAGAATTTATTACGGCCGAGATTTGGCTTTACCCCCAAGTCATTTTGGCCGAGATTTGGCTTTACACCCAAGCCGTTTTGGGTGAGATTTGAAGGGGTAAAGATAAAAGGATTTTATCTTTGGGCGTAATGGCATGAAGATCAAGTCATTTTGGGCGAGATTCGAAAGGAGTAAAGATAAAAGAGTTCCTTACGGCCGAGATTTCCAGGGGGTAATGATAAGGACTCCTCTTTGTTACGGCTAAGATTTAAAAGGAGTAATAATTAAAAGATTTATCTTTGGGCGTAATGATAAAAGGATTTATCTTTGGCCGAGTTTATCTCATAATTTTAAAGTCAACCGTACGATGTTACGACCGAGATCAAATTGAAGGCCGTCCGCACCTTATAAATACGTGAAGAATCTGTCGTTCCAATGTGTGCTCTGAAGTTCAGGTTTCTTCCACGGCGAGTCGTGAGCTCTGCAGGCTACGACCAAGAGGAGAGAGGTGCGACGGCTGGAAGTTGATCGCGACCCTGATCAAGTCCGAGAGGCTGCCCGACTGTCTGCCCGTGATCCGAAGCTTCGGCTTTTATCTATTTGGGTGTAATTCTTCCAATTATTATTATTTTGTTATTATCTCTCCAGAATTTCTAGGATGAACTCCATATTTTTATTTATTTCATGTTAGGAGATTATTATTGAAGGGAAACTATTTGGACCCTATATTATTTGTTTTAATCTTTTCTGATCAGTTAGTTAATTGTGCTTAATGCTTTTAATTTAATTACTTAGATTTCTGAATTGAGTACTTACCAGTTTGTGGATTATTTGATTTCAGAATTCATTAATTAAATTAACTAATTTTATGTGAAATTAATAATTGACATAAATTTGATAACTAGTATGTGGAGAATCAAGTTTATGTGGTCTGTTAATCTAACCAGTTTGTGGAGTGATTAATAGTCTAGGATTTTCATATTAATGCATCTTAATTTTAATCTTATCTGACGAATACCAGTTTGTGGGACTTTAGGTTTGATTAAATTTAAGATAGTTTGATTTACCGGATTAAATAGCAGAATTACCAGTTTGTGGACTCTGTGATGTTAATCTTGTAAATTAATAACTTGAGAAAATTCCTAATCCATCTTTAAAGATTAAATTTATCTTCTATGGTTCAAATATTTATCCTGATTTATTTTCATCCTAAGGCCTAACTTCAACACCATTATCTTATCTTTATCTTATTTTCCTTATTTTATTTCATAAAACCTCTTTCCAAAAATCCATGTTTTTCCTCTCTTATTAATTTATAAATCCAGATATTGAATTAATAATATTCCTCGTGGGTTCGACACTCTTACTCCTATTACTATATTACTTGAGCAACTAGTGCACTTGCTAGCAAATTTTATTGTTACAAATTTCAACGCATCAAGAGGGGAACGAGAGAGGATTCTGGGAGGTAGATAGAGAGACGAGAGAAAAGAAAGAACAGAGAGCTGGAAAATAATGCCTTTGGCAATTCGTGGAGAGATGCGTGTCCTCCACATGAACTATAACTAATCGGCCCTATTGAGGCTAAGATGTACTTATGTGATTTGGGATTTATGTTCCTTATCTGCGTTTTATTCTGATGTTTTTCATGATCAATACCGAGTGTTGAGCTTTCTTGTGTTTTCAATGGCATCAGTTCGATCCCTATTTTATTCGTTCGACTTCTTATCTTTTGGATTTACGCATGGTTTTGAGTTTGTGAACTATCTTCACCTTGCATCCCGACCATAGGGATATTATAGGCTCCATCGCGACTGAACGTGGAGAAACCAAGCCCGAATGAAGATAGCTCCCTACATGGTTCTCGTGTTTTCCGCATAGTTGTAAGCTAGGAGGAGTTATCTATCTTGCACCCCAGACCATAGGAATATTATAGGCTCCATCGCGACCAAACGTGGAGAAATCAAGCCCAAGGTGTGCAATGATTGGTAGTTTGGGTTTTCATAGAATCAGCAATGGAATCCTTTGTAGTTTGGTTTAAATATCGTTCACTCTTTGATCTCCGACCTGAAAAGGTTACGCGTATTCTGAATTTCTAGCAATAAATGATCGCATTGAGTTGGAGGTTTGGATCATTTTAAATGGATTTGAAGGACGTTCGTATATTTCACCATTGCTATTATCCATTTCTTTTGATTCTGGAGAGCTTAACCCAAGATGGGATATTCTTCAATCCTCATTCGAAATTGATGACCCAAGTAGGGTAGATAAGAAATGAGTCATTTCTGAAAGACCTCCAGTAAATCATGTTTTGTATTGTTCGAATCGAATTTTCCTCCTCCAAAATCGTCTAAACCATCTCGCAGACTCTCATATCTCGCATTCAGCCTGGCAGGGTCATCTGTATTCCTCCACGGCAAGCGTGAGCTGACCATTGTCTTCTTGCCTTAGGTGTATTACTTTTGAATGCCCGATACTTGGTGGATATGAGACCTAAACCAAATCTTGAACGGAGTAAAGCTCGATTTGTGCTTTGATGATAACATACAAGAAAGCGATAATAGCACCCTTCGTGCGGATTCTTTTCATGCATGCCATCACTGGCTTTCCACCAACACGAATGTGTGGGTGCAACGTCGAGTGTCTTCATTATCAACACTGGCCAAATGCATGCGTGAAAAGGAAACTCAGTTGTTTCACCTATATCATTTCGAGCTAAAGAATTTTGAATCTCATAACAGAAGCACCTCCCATATGTCCTCAACGTGTGTCGTCCATTGATTCTCTCGTTCATTTCTTAATATTAATTGTTGTCCTCACTTTTTGCCTTTTTTATATTTCTAAAACCATGAAAACAATTAGTTATTTCTTTTATGTTGCATACACTATTCTTTTTCCCTATTTTCAGCATTTACTTTTGCAGCCAAGTTTGCTCCAAAAGATTTCTCGAAAGTTTTGCAAACACCACTTCTCTATGTATCAAACCTCAAGCACTACAATGATGCACCGTACGCTTGCATATCACAGTTCGATAGTTTAGAGAGATTATAAACTTTAAAATTTTATTTCAATACATTCTTGTGTTCAAGGGTAACACGCCAGTGTATTGGGTAGGCCTGTGTCTTAGAGGTTTTCACCTCCCCTTTCGTACGATATTCTTTATACACACATCATGTGAGTCAATGCCATAATAGCTAAAAACTTATTTCTTCGGTCCATGACCTAAATCTCGAATTTTTAAATCAATGACTAAGCCATTAATAACCTACAAGAAAAATAACTAAAAGATAATTAAAAGGTATAAATAATTGTAATAATTACGAACAATCGGAAAGAATTCTCACTTCACATCTCAACCAATCGGCAAAATATTTGTCTCGTAGGTTCAATAATTTATCGTCTAAAACTAACAGATTGATTTCTCGTTGTAATTCTTCAAATTTTTTGAATTCATAATTGTCAAATAATGAAATAAAGTAGCAATAATGAATTTTAAATTCTACAACATATTGAAATAAATAGTCTTACTCGAAATACGGCGTCGCTTCGCTACAATTTTCAAGGACATAATTCTCAGCGATGATGAGACCTCTGTCACTCAACACAACTTTGCGTCATGTACCAAGAAGCCAACATGGGTACTTGAAGATGGATAAAGTATTTATGTTAACTTCTTCTTCATCCCCATCATCGTTTCTAGGAACTTGCGCGTGTCATGGTTGTATGTGGGATCAAAGTACATTGAAGTGAAGTTTGACACCTCCGTAATGAAATATGCTTGACATATAGAGCCTTTGATCTTCACCTTCCTTTTCAAACATAACATGCACCTTTCGAAAAGATACATCCACCAATATTGAACTGGGCCTGCAAATTTTGTTTCATATGGAAGATGTACAATCAAGTGCTCCATCACATCAAAGAAAAAAAGATGGGAATATCTTCTCAGCCTTGCACACGGTAATCACAATAGAAGACTCTAATCGAAATATGTCTTCTTCCCGAATGGTGGATGTACAAAGTTCTTTAAAGAACATAGATAACTCTATTAAAATTTCTCATATGACCTTTGGCAAAAGTTCTTTAAAAGAAATTGAAAGCATCCTTTGTATAAAAATATGATAATCATGACCATTTTCCAAGTTAAAATAATGAGATATGTTTGATGCATATCCGTCGGGAAATTTCAATTGCTTGACCCATTCGAAAACAACTTTTCTTTTATCATTGTCCAAGACATAAGTAGCTTCTGGCTTTTTGCGTTTACCATTGTAAAGATAAAGGATGTCTAGGTCTGGTCTTTTGCATATAACTTTCATGTCTTCGCGCACTTGTATGCCAGCTATTGTTCTTCCTTTAATATCCATAATAGTGTGAAGATATTGTCAAATACGTTCTTCTCCACATGCATGATGTTCAAGTTATGTCATACTTAGTTTGAAGACCAATAAGGTAACTCCCAAAAAACACTTCTTTTCTCCCAATTGTGTTCACTTCCAAACCCAATTTGCTTGTAAGAACCAGTCTTCAAACCAAATGAGACTTCATTCATTTTGTTTACTTTCTCTAGCACTTCTTGTCCCGTCAAATGACTTGGAGGCAATGTGTACTCAGTTGTATTCTTTTTAAATGAGTTTCTATTGCGACGCATCGAATTCTTCGTTGGCAAAAGCATCCTATGACAATCAAACCAGCAAACTTTCCTACTGTTTTTCAAAAATTATATTAATGTGGCTCTCATAATGAAATTTTGCTTAAATTTATCATAAGTAACCACGACATACTCCCACAAACATGTTGAGTTCATAAATCAAAGGTTTTAAGTCAACATCTAAACTTTTGCTAGGAGATCGAGGACCTGGAATCATATAAGTAAGAAATATGTTCTCTCGTCTCATACACATGCTGGAGGTAAATTTTAACGTGTCAAAAAAACCGGTCAACATGAATAAGTAATGAAATTTTGATCATCACGTGCCTCTTCTTTGTGCCACCTCATAAATGATACAGTTTTCTCAGAAAGACATAGTCCTTGTAGTCTTGGAACTATGAGAAAGTATCTAACACTATATTTGCCACATTTGTTTTTTAACATTGAGAATTCTTTCTCGGCTTGTATCTATCTGGACTCACCACGAATAGAACAATTGCTAAGTGAGTGTTTTCCTTGTAAAATAGCATACAATGATTATGACATGCATCAATCTTATGATATTCCAACCCTAAATCTCTCATCATTCTTTTGCACTTGTAAAAATTTCCTGATAACTTCTCTAAAGCTGGAAGCATACTCTTAATAATGGCAATCATCTGGTCAAAACAACTTTCGCTCATATTAAATTCTGATTTCAAGTTCATTAGTTGTGTCACTGCAGAAAGTGTAGTTTGCTTCATGCATCCATCCCATAAAGGTTCATCTGCTTCTTCAAGAAGGTTATAAAATATAGAGGCAGAAGGATTCGGGTCTTCTTCAATCAATGTTTCGCCAATATTTTCTCCTAACATTGCATCTCGTATCATGTCCATTTACGGATTGCTCGGATCGCCCACATTGATATCTTAGCCCATATTTCTTCGCCATGAAAGAATCAATTTGTGTATGTCAGTAAGAAACCGTTGTAATATCTCCACATCATATTTTAGTTTCCACTAATAATATTTGCATTTCCGGCATGGGCATAAGATTTCTCCACATGAAGAAGCAACACACTCATTTTCGTATGACACGTTAATAAATTCATCAACACCGTCCTTATATTCTTTTGTTATAACGCCCTGTTTACCTTTCCAACGACGAATCTAACTACGATCTGACTTTGTCATTTCTAAAATGGACAGCATTAATGCATATGTCAATAAATTCGTGCTGATAAATGAATTATCATATTCTAGTCTCTTTTTTTCAATATTCTCATTTTAATTAACAATAATGTTCATCCACATTCTTGTTAACTAGAATGAGAACATGATCAAAAAGACCAAAATTTGATAATAATTGATCAGTATTTGATTTTAAGTTGAATCTCATCGAATATAGATTTGAGGCATAATTCGGAATAACATAGTTAGTTCGTTCACTTATTTTTCAAGTCACGATGTTCATCTAATTGGATGCTTAAATTTAAGAAACAAAATAGTTTGTTCATCTATTTTTCAAATCACGATGTTCATATAGTTTGAAGTAGAGTTAAGAACAATATAATTTGTTTGTTCAACTATTTTTCAAGTCACGATGTTCATCTAGATTAAGCCATACTTAAGAACATGACCAAACTATACTCTTCAATTTCAAGTTAAGAAAGATCAATTGACAAAAAGGGACTTACTACAGCGAATGAGGCCGGCGGAGGAGTGATAGCGGACGAGTGTGGCGGCCGTCTGAGGGCAGTGGACTGATCACTAGCTGATCATACTATAATTCTGCTCCTTTTCACTCTAATTCATGTGCATATAAGCCCTAAAATGTTCATATGTTGATGATTATGATTCATATACTTGCATTTATCTTTCCAACATAATATTATCTTACACTTGCACATTTGAGTTGTTTGATGTGTTGTTTTAGTTCTTATTTGTTTAATTTTTACTTGAAGAACTGATGCTTGTTGTTCTTACTAATATAGCAACTAAGACATACATCCTTGCTGGAAAAGAAGGAGGGACCACAATGCAGGTTGTTCCACCATTCTCCACATTCTGGACCTTGGAGTTGAAGGAAGGAGAAGAAGGAGCCAAGAGGAGACTTCAAACTGATTATGCTATTTTTATATTTCAAAATGTTTTTTATTCCGTTCCACATCTACTTTGTATTGATTGCATCATCTATGAGGAGCTAAATCTTAGTTCTCTTAGGATAGGGTAGTAGTTTAATTTCTATTATCAATGGATGATGAATAACACTGATTTAATCACCGATGTTTGTATAGTTCTGAATGTTTTGGAATCTGTTCTTGTTGAGGTGAATCCTATTTTGTAATGACAACTGAGAAGTTGATTTCAGATTCTTTTCTTACTCAGAAATGAGTTAAGAACATTGATATTGTTTCCTGATTCCAATCTATCCATGCTGAGTTTTGATACATCTATTTAGCTTCTGTTGATGTGAATCTCATATTGAAATGGCAATCGAGAGGTTGATTGTAGATTCCCTTGATTTTTAGAAATAAACCAAGAGCATTAGCATTAGTTTGTGGATTTTCTTGTGTATGTGCAGTGAGCTAAAGGTTTATGATATTCTGATATTAGTTGTAATCCTTTTTAAATCAACCTGACTAAAATTCACATGGAAATATGATATTTAGTTCTACTTTAAGGTACTATGAGAGCAGTTTTTATAGGTTGAATCTGGCATGATTTATATTACTAAGTTGTTCTAATTCATTCCATAACAGAACATTAAATGAACCCCATTCCTAAGAGAACATTTTATTATCTGTTAGTATCATCTTATATCAGCCACTTAAAAACACCAAAAATAGTTAACTTAGTTTAGGATTAATTTTGATTAGTTAGTGAATATTAAGTTTCAAATCACTGTGGATATGACATTCGGTCTACTACTCTGATCTGTGCACTTGCAATTTAGTGAAGCGAGGAGTTTAGGCCATATATCATTCTGTTGCATTTTCAATTCTGTTCAATTTCTAGTTGTGCATAGTCTACGCCTAGACCTTATTCTGTTTTCACTTCTACATAGTCTACGCCTACACCTTGTTCAATTTTCACTTCTACATAGTCTACGCTTAAACCTTAGTCTTTTGCATTTTGTGCTTAGACTAATAAATTAGTCAACTAAATCACACTCCCTATTTTCACACCAAGTTTTTGGCATCGTTGCCGGGGATTTGAGGATGATTAGATTCACTTTCTGTAGTTTAGATTAGTTATAGATTTTTCTAGTTATCACATTTTTCAATTTAGTTTTCTCTTACTTTCACAATTACTCTGAACTGTCAATTCTGTTTATTTTTTCTTGTTTGAACTTGATACTTCTGATTTCAATTTATGTAGGATTCAGATAGTCAAGAAGAACTATACTTGTCTGATCCTGAACCTGAGAGAAGATTCAATAGAAGAATGAGATTGCAAAGAGAAGAAAGAAGAAGAAGGATATTTGAAGAAGAGATAAACAATCGACACTGAAAACAATCGAGTCATGGCTGCTCCAAGAACATTGAAAAACTGTTATTCACCAAGCAATGTTAGAAGACAACCAGTTGATGGAGTCATTGCACCTGCTGCTACATTTGAGCTGAATCCAGCTCTAGTCACCATGATTAGGCAACATTAGTTTGTAGGACTAGGTACTGAAGATCCAGCTTTGCATATTGACAATTTCAAGGAGATGTGTAGTATTGTCCACTTTCACAACACTCCCATGAATGTTGTCTACATGAGATTGTTTCCATTTTCACCCAAGGGTGGAGCCAAGATTTGGTACAAGTCTCTCAATCCTGAAGAAATTGCAACTTGGGATTCAATTGTGCAATTATTTCTATCTGAATTCTTTCCTCCTAGCAAGACTGACAACTATAGAGATCAAATTGCTAGATTCTATTAATTAGATCTGGAGAACATCTGTGATGCTTGGCAAAGACTTCAAAGTTTGTGAGGGCATGTCCACACCATGGATTTGAGAAATGGCAATTGGTGAACTACTTTCACAAGGGATTGAATTATCCCTCTAAAGTAGTTTTAGACACTACTGCTGGTGGAATATTTGCTTCCAAATGATATAAAACATAGCCAAAAACCATCATTTCTTAACTCATGACAGAGCAAGAAGACCACAATTTGAAAGTCAAGTTAACAATATTTCTGTCCAAGTTGAGGAAGCTCTACAAAAGCTTTGGAGAAGCTTAACCTATCATCCAATAACCACCACTGAAAGTAGATGTGATGTTTGTAGAAATCAGGGGCATGTAACAGAAAGTTGCAATTCGATTATGCAACAATATGAGCAAACTATTGATAAAGTTAATGCAGTGGTGAATTATGGTGTGAAGCCTCCTCCTGAGTACTACATTCCTGAGAATAGAAACCATCCTTATCTTTCATGCAAGGCAAATCACTATCAAGCTCCGCCAATTTAGAATTCCAATTGGCAACCCAAGATTGTGCCCAAGAATTAACCACCTCCATCTAATCAACCAAATGTCCAACTACAAAGGCCACCATATGAGAAACAATGTCAAATTCCACAGATATCTAAGATGGAAGAGTTGCTGGAAATAATCTTAAAGAAACAAGAGAAGCGGGAAGAAACAATACTGAAACTAACTTATGAATTTGAAACTTTAAGTGCTCACAACAAGATGCTTGAAAATCAAATAGCTCAACAAGCTAGTACTTCAACTAGAAATCTAGGGATTTTTCCAGGACAATCAAAAATCAATCCTAAAGAGCAAGTGCAAGTTGTCAACTCAGAAGTGGTAGAGTTATTGAAGAACCAATGAAGCCTGTTGAACATAATTCAGCTAGAATCAATACAATATCACCAAAACAGCCTGTGGAAGAAATTGTAGTTGAAAATAATACTAAAAACACTCAAGAGGAAGTCAATGCAAGGATTTATCAACCAATACCATTCCCACAGAGGCTACTCAAGGCTAGACAAGATCAACAATATGGTATATTTCTGGAAATTCTGAAGAAGCTTTACATGTCTTATGGTTGCCATCTTCATCTAGCGAGTAACCACCAACGATCACTCATGGCCAGCTGTCCTACTTGACACCTGCCATCCTTCTAGACACTTTGGGACAATCCAATTTAGCTTAGGATGAAATCGCCCCTCTGCTGCCCAGGTGTGCGCCGCACTGCACTGTCGCCACTGCCAAACTGGGTGTTCTGCCAAACTGGGCATAATACCAAAGTGTGCATTCTGCCAAAGTGGGCGCTGCCTGCGTCCCGACTTTGCCTGCCGCATCATCCCACGCTCATCCTAGGATGTGGTTTAATATTGGGGCATGATGCTAGGGAAGTGTGCATATCAAAAATTCATTGATGAATATTTTGCAAACACTCACTACCCCATAACTGCATTTTCATTTTGCAACAACACCATCCCACCAGATCAGTGAAATTGTGAGATACCTTTTCTCACAAACCTAACTTTGAGTTTTTATTGTTAAAAACATTGGGGACAGTGTCCATGTCAGGTTTGGGGGAAAGTTAGTAAGAGTAATATGAGTCATGTGTGTTGAAAGTAATGCTTGGTTAAGAGTGTTCACTAGTCTTTGGTGAGAGTAATAGTGTTGTTATTTACTTTTGCACGTGTCGGGTCAAACCAGCTATCATGTATGAACCCCTTATCTTTTATTCCATGTTGTTGGCATGTTTTGAATATGCACGAGTGACGTATTTTATTACATATATATATATTTGTTTGCATTCTCTCATGTCATCACGGAATAGTGCATGTTATCAAGCATGAATTAGGAAACATTATATATGTCATTGTTGAACTCCTGGCTCACATGATTGATTTATTTTGAACATTCCTAAAGAAGAACATAAAAACATAATCAACCCTATTCGGAATCAAAGTCACATGCAGAGTTATTGTGCCCAAAATTCCACCTGGGATTTAACATTTGTACCCTCCTACATGATGCTCAATTATGATATTTAGCATTGTAGTAATAATAGAGTATGTAACAAATTTGTGTCCCATAATTACACTTGCCTTCTCTAGTAATTTGGGGAATGATTTTATAATTTTTTAATAAATGCTCCAAGTTACTCACATAAATGAAAAAAAAAAGTCAGGAAAACTGTGGGCAACTCCTCTTCTCTATAAATAACTACTCCTTTGTCCCCTCACTTGAGGACGACAAGAGTATGCCACTTATGGCACCACTAGCACCCAAGCCGAGTATTCTCAAAAGAAAGGAGAAGAATGTGCCCAATGGAAGTCTTCTTTTTATTTTCAGTTCCCCATTTTACAAAAGAGAAGAAGTGGCAAAAAGGGGCCAAATGAAAAGAGGATTAGTGAACCCAAGGACAGGTAATTGTCCTCTACATGCTTAAATCAACCTTGAGTATTAATGCAAGTGAAGTGTTTGTGTGTGGTCTCGGGGTATAGTTATGCGAATGATCAGTTTGCATGATAGCCTTAATAAAAATCCATAGAGCACATACTTCAGTGGTTCCGAGTTAGGGGTTAACACATCTTTAATGTGTAAATAATGTTCAAGAAAGCAAGTCTAAAAGCTGGGGAGATGTCATGTCACTTATAATGTGGTCAGGATTTTGTTGATCCTAAGTTCCTAATATTTTTTGCTTAGGGACAAGCAAAGGCTTAAGTTGGGGGGAGTTGATAATTGAATAATTATGCATTAACTTTGATGGATTATCAACTTATTGATGTTAAATTTCTAACTATTTGATTATATATGTTAAAGACTTTGGAATCTACACCATTTCTTTACATGTTTCAGGAACTTCCGACTGTCGACGTAGAAGGCAAAAAATCACCAGAAAATTGAAACAATACGACCATAACATATTTTTCAGCACACACTCGTATTGGAGGTCACCAAGTCATATTACATTTGCAACAGGAATTACGGGCAGACCGTATCAAAGAGCACTTGACCATACCAATCCCATGGCGGCCGTATTACACTCGTATCAGAAAATATGACCTACCATCCAAACCATATCGTCTTGAGGGAAAATACGGCCAGACCATAGCACTTTGATTGCTGTCGTATTTTCCCTTCTCCGACCATATTGGGATAATTTCTAGAGTATTTTGGGCATTTTTTGTAACCCTAAATTGAGGGGACTATAAAAGGGATTGGAGGAACAATTTTGGGGGACCAGACCTTGTTTTAGAGGAGATCAAGACGGCTGAGACGAACTCTTAATTTTCTTTGTATTTCTATACATTTCTTAGACTTAATCTTATTCTCTTTTTATCTTTTTTTTATGATGATTTCTTTCTCTATGCTTGGATAAACTTCTTTTCCAGGGTTTGATGAAACCTAGGGTTGATTAATAGGGAATATTTTTATTTGATCGAATGTGTTCTTTGTCTTTCATGTGCTTGACTAAATGCTTATATTAGATCGGCCACCTAATTAAGCGACTTAAGATCTTCTTGATTACGAAAGTAGTTCATTAAGATTAGTTAAAATGAATGACATGAAATGTGTTTTTTTCTTAGAAATAAGGATAATCATTTTACTTATGAATCTTGGTTTGTAATGCAATTAAAATAATTTAAATAACCATGAAAATAGGCATTTATTATTTTAACTAAAATTATGTTTGTCTGAAAATGAGATGCATGATGTTTGCAGATTGAGTAGAGCACTCATGATTTGATTATCTCTAAAATCCCTATTATCTATACCTTAGGTTGATTCAAAATCCTAGAACTTTTATTCTCATTTTTAATCATAATAAATTCTCGTTCCTTCTTGTCGTTCTAACTTTTATTATTATTTCTCTCTTTTCTGACCATTTAGATATCATTTAAAATCATATAATTCTAATACTTTAACTCTTCATATTTTATATATTATGATATCAATGTATACTTGCGGGAGATTTGTTAATACTCTGTAGCAATCTAGAGATCATCGAAGGCGATGAATATTGTCTTCTACCTATTGTTTGGATGCACTTTACTTATATTTCTTTAGTTCTATCTTTTATTTAATAGATATTTTTATTGTTTATGAGAAACTACATGAACTCGATTGTTAGATTTGAATTACTACAGTTATTTTGATTTCTTTTAATTATGATTGTTGTCCTTAATGTTTTTTATTGAAATTATTATATTTTGAAATAAGACTACAAACTAGGTGGGGAGTGGTTAGTTTTAGGATTTGATAATTCTCAGCGACTCAATTTTTAACATAAATTTGAAGCAATCATAACACGAAACTAGTAACTCATCATTTGTGCTAGATTTTGTGCGGTCTATTAGTTTTACCCAGCGAGGATAAATTTAAGTTTAGGATATACAATTTAATGCATCTTAATATCTTTTTTAACTGAAGATTAAGTAAGTGTTTGTAATCCTAAGTTTTGTGAGAGTTAAGATAGTTTGATTTACTCAATGTAAAGGTCATTAGTTTAGGTAATCCTAATCTGTCTCAAGAACTAGACCTGCTTATCATTGTTATAATTCAATCATCATCGTAATTCATGTTAGATAATCATCTACAACCCTAAGGCTCAACACTCATTTTTTTTATTTTCTGCTATTTAACTTTTGGCACATTTATTTTCTATTTTTTATATCACAACACCATTTTCTTCTCTTAGTGGATTATTGAGATAGATTAGATTTAACTAGTTTCTCGTGGGTTCGACACTCTACTCCCTACTTTATTACTTGTAGGACTAGTGCACTTGCTAGCAAATTTATTTGTTATAATTCAATGCATTAAGTTTTTACACGGTTGCCGAGGAACTATTGTTCATAACTATTAATATATCTCACATAAGCTACTTTGAGAATTTTATTTTTTTGTTTTACTTCACTTTTGTTTTAGTGTTGTGTAAGTTGTTCAAGAAATATCTTTTGTACACAGCCGGATCATTACGAGCACATCTTCACACCCTCAATGACGAAGAACAAAATGACAATAAACCAACAAGTTGAGGGAAATAACATTGTTGTCCAGCAAGATGGGATTCAATTTGAGGCATCATTGTCAAGACAAAGCATAAAGAAGAAGCCTCAACAAATAAAGAATGAAGATATTTTTCGAGATCCATCCGCTGCACTTTTGTAAGTATTAGATTCTTTGCTGAAGAAACTCTGCACACAAAATTATCAAATCAAAAATTTGGAGAGGCAAATCCACAACATTAGACAAAATAGCAAGAAGACAAATTGTGATATTACATCAATTCTCGAATTCAAATCATCAACTTTTGACTTTGTAGAGATGATTAGTCAATTCACCACAACAATTGAAAGAAGGTTGACAATGCAAGACCAACATCCAGAATTTGGAAGCTCAGTTGATCAAAATTTAGAAGCAAATTGAAGTCGACGAGTCACTTCGATTATTCAACATTGAGCTCAAGTTCGAGTCTTTGTAATCAAAATTTCATGCGCTGGAGAATGAAGTTGCAAAACTAAGTTCTCTAATTTCTGAATGTCTGAGGCACATTGAAGAGAATCCGAAGGTCATCTTGTGCTCGTGCCATTATCAATATCCATGGCATCCATAAATAATTTTTTTAGCAAGGACAACAACGACTCAATGGCATGTTAAGAAGACAAGAAAATACATCATGAAAGATGGGAAGGTTAAAAGGAGGGGCCCGCCTTTGCAAGTTCTTGTCACTCCTACATTGTTGTCTCCAATTCAGCAATCACCGAAAAAGAAGACCACATCTCCAACCTTTGGCTGCACATCAACACGCATCTCCTCAAATGAATCAATGCAGTCACCAAAATCTTTGGAAGGGAAAAGTTCTCCACTACGCTAGTACAATCTTCCTCTGTTGCTTCGTTACAATGGCGACCTAAGAACTATTCGATGATCCAAGTTTAGCAGCAACACACCTCTCAACTTCAACCTCGAAGAGTTTTTGTACATGAAAAGCCGTCACCACCTCATGATGACATAGGATTGAAAGCTTAGGCATCATCCAGCACAGCATGTGTTGAGCCGCACCACTACGAGTATTCACGATCACATTAACCTCGGTGAGATCATTCTATAACTACTTATATTATTCCTATTGATAATTTCTTATTAGTCTTAGCATATGCCATATTAAATTCGAGCTAGAGACTTTAAACTTAGAACTATTCATTCTCAATCCTTAAACTTACAATTTAGATCTTTCACATAATTTAGTTTAGATTAAATTACTTCATGTTAGGTTAGTTAGTTTGATTTTCTTAGTCGATTAGCCTCTTTAGTTTATTTTTTTATAGGTCTTTGTAGATTACAAGTCGAATTTAATTGAAATTTTCAAAATTTTTTATTTATTTAACGGGACATTAATTTCATTTCACGGGTTATGACGAATATCATGGGCCATAACATTATCTTCACGATCTGTTACCATCCACACCAATTAGTTAGTTGAAGACCGTCACGCACCTCGCAGAGGCTTGTATTTTGAACTTTTGATATCTCACGGGTCATAATAGCTTGATCACGGATCTCACATTGACCCATATTTTAAACTTTTAATCTTCACGTGTTGTTATTATTCTGTCATGGATATATTAGTGAGTCGATAAAAATTTTGTTTAGCTTTACGGGCCGTAAGTGTAATGTCACGACCCGTGACATTATATGCACATCTTCACATTTCCATTAAGCCATATCTCACTGGTCGTAATCACACTTTCACGGGTCTGACAATGAGTATTAGGAGTCTACACAACATGGGACGTTATTATTGTGTTATGGATCTCACAATAGTCTACACTTTGAACTTTTGATTTTTACGGGCCGTAACCTTGACATCGCAACCCGTAACATACCACATGGTGTGTAGGATGCTTATTTCACAAGGCGTAATTTTCATGCAACGGACGTCACAATAGCTTCCAAAACTTTTAGTCTATACATCACATGTCGTAAGTTTTCTAGCCGCCCTAGTGAAGATGGCAAATTTCATGATTCATGAGACTTCATCTTTCACGGATCACAAGAATTTTCACATTTGACGGGTTGTAAGCCCTTCAGCATGACCAGTAACTTTATTTCATTGCCCATAATTTCATTGAGTCATCAGCTTCACTGGGCGTTACATCTATTACACGGGTCTCACAATATCCTGTGTTGCAAATTTTCAAGCTTCACTGGCCGTAAGGCCTGTTTCACGGGTCTCATAGTGGGTTACTGATGGAACTATCTAGCTTCACTAGTCATAAGTGGAGATTAATGAATATCACATTGCTTAACAACCTATACATCCCAACTTCACGGGCCGTTACACCATGGTAATGGGTCGTAAGTTGTCCAGTCACCCTATGACATTGACAAGCTTCATGACTCACGGCTCTTCATCTTTTCACGGCACATAAGATTTTTCATGAGTCGTTAACGATACTCGTTACTCCCTAACATTTTGCCCCTCACGCCCAACCATTTAGCATCACATCCGTAACGAAACTTATTTTCTATATCTATTTGTTGCAAGTCCTCCACCTTCAGCGCCAACTAGTCTTCTTCCATTCCGGCGAATGTCCATCAGTTGTCCCTTGCACCGATGAACCTTTGACTAGTGCATGTCGGCTTGATTTTCACCAGCTGCCCTCTTTTCGATGATATGCACTCATGATGGCCGTGGACATCCCGTGGCGAACCAATCGCATTATTGTCCAACACTATACAATGGCTGAATACAAAAGTAGGAAAAATAAAAGGCTTAAGGCCTAAAGATAGCATGGTTTATTAATATGGATAACTTTACAAAATTGTGTCGCAAGCTATATAACTTGGTACTCCGCAAGAATATGCAGTATGTGAGTATGTGACTACAACAAGTAGACGTTACATGACTTTGAGTGGCCACTGGTCAGGTGCTCAATACATTTAGAATGATTAGGTAGTACCCACACAAATTAGACTACATTTGTAAGAAATTGAATATGTGGTTCTTGGATATCGAGGGCCGAAGGAATCATAGGAGATTGATGCATGCAAAATATAACATATTTTAGTTAATTATTTTAATGAAATTTTCTATAATTTGATCATGGCATGCATCATTTTTAGTCACTTCTAATCATAATTCCGGATTTATCAATTTTAATTATTAAAATCGCTGAATATTTTAATTGTGGATGGATTAACTATATTTTGATAATTATTTGCAGGAAAATTCGAATCTCGGCCGAAATTCAAAGAAATTATTTCTTACGGCCGAGATTTGGCTTTACACCCAAGTCGTTACGGCCGAGATTCAAAAGGAGTAACAAGATTTAATTCTTTGTTACGGCTAAGATTTGAAGGAGTAAAGATAAATGATTTTATCTTTTGGGCGTAATGGCATGAAGATAAAGATGTTACGGCCGAAATTTGGAGGGCGTAATGGCATGAAGATGAAGGGTGTAACAATCAATCGAGTTTATCTTTGGGCGTAACAAGATAAGTTCATTCCTTACGGCCGAGATTTGGAGGGAGTAATGGCAATTGAAATCATCCGTTTTGGCCGATATACGAAGGTGTAAAGATAAAATTGTTTGGGCGTAAAGATAAAAGGATTTTTATCCTTTGAGAGTAATGGAAAGGAGTAAAGATAAAATATTTTCCTTACGGCCGAGACTCTAAGGGAGTAAAGATAAAAAGGATTTATCTTTGGGCGTAATGATAAAAGAATTTATCTTTGGCCGAGTTTATCTTATAATTTTAAAGTCAACCGTACGATATTACGGCCGAGATCAAATTGAAGGTCGTCCGCACCCTATAAATACGTGAAGAATCCATAGTTTCAATTCGTGCTCTGAAGTTCAGGTTTCTTCCACGGCGAGTCATGAGCTCTGCAGGCTACGACCAAGAGGAGAGAGGTGCGACGGCTGGAAGTTGATCGCGACCTTGATCAAGTCCGAGAGGCTGCCCGACTGTCTGCCCGTGATCCGAAGCTTCGACTTTTGTCTGTTTGGGTGTAATTCTTCCAATTATTATTATTTTGTTATTATCTCTCCAGAATTTCTAGGATGAACTCCATATTTTTATTTATTTCATTTTAGGAGATTATTATTGAAGGGAAATTATTTGACCCTATATTATTTGTTTTAATCTTTTCTGATCAATTAATTAATTGTGCTTAATGCTTTTAATTTAATTATTTGGATTTCTGAGTTGAGTACTTACCAGTTTGTGGATTATTTAATTTCAGAATTCATTAATTAAATTAATTGATTTTATGTGAAATTTAATAATTGACATAAATTTGATAACTAGTGTGTGGAGAATCAAGTTTATGTGGTCTGTTAATCTAACCAGTTTGTGGAGTAATTAATAGTCTAGGATTTTCATATTAATGCATCTTAATTTTAATCTTATCTGACGAATACCAGTTTGTGGGACTTTAGGTTTGATTAAATTTAAGATAGTTTGATTTACCGGATTAAATAGCAGAATTACCAGTTTGTGGACTCTGTGATGTTAATCTTGTAAATTAATAACTTGGGAAAATTTCTAATCCATCTTTAAAGATTAAATTTATCTTTTATGGTTCAAATATTTATCCTGATCTATTTTCATCCTAAGGCCTAACTTCAACACCACTATCTTATCATTATCTTATTTTCTTTATTTTATTTCATAAAACCTCTTTCCAAAAATCCATGTTTTTCCTCTCTTATTAATTTATAAATCAGACATTGAATTAATAATATTCCTCGTGGGTTCGACACTCTTACTCCTATTACTATATTACTTGAGCGACTAGTGCACTTGCTAGCAAATTTTATTATTACAAATCTAACGCATCAAGTTTTTGGCGCCGTTGCCGGGGAATATTTTATTAATTAATTTCTGATATTTATGAATTATTAGGAGATGTAAATAAATTGTAAATAATTCTCTGTGCATATGTATTAATTGTTTTAATTATTTTTGTGAATAATCTAATTTTTTTTCCTTTTGCAGATAAAGGTCACGATAATTTTTTTTTATTATTTATCTACTTTCGGTTTAAAATCCGACGCCGATTGGATTTTTCCAAATTACACTGTCGACTTATGGATTTACGACTTTAATTTGATGAGTCAGCTTTATTAATTTTACGGCCTCGCAATGAATAATTTCTGAATTCTAAACTTTCAATCTCGCCGTAAGAAATAATTTCTTTGAATTTCGGCTGAGATTCGAATTTTCCTGCAAATAATTATCAAAATATAGTTAATCCATCCACAATTAAAATATTCAGCGATTTTAATAATTAAAATTGATAAATCTAGAATTATGATTAGAAGTGACTAAAAATGATGCATGCCATGATCAAATTATAGAAAATTTCATTAAAATAATTAACTAAAATATGTTATATTTTGCATGCATCAAACTCCCCCAAGCTTAAAGTCTTGCTTGTCCTCAAGCAAAAATTCAAAGCAAGGCTCAAGAAAGTTCCATCATAGCCGCCACATTGTCAACTGATTAATTTTCTCACACAATTCATCTGCACACCTACTACTCAGCATCTTATCATTTTCCATGCACTTAGCTTCATAGAAATTCTGAATGCTATACAAATTTAAACAATCTCAAATTCAGCCTTGCAGAAAAAATAAATTGTCTGTCAAATAATAGCATTAATATTGAACATATAAGTACTAATTGAGCTTAAAACTTTTTCTTTTTCTTTTCATTTTTCAATTTTATTTTCAATCATTTAAAAGTTCTAATCTTCAAGCAGGATTGCACAAGGAAGTCCATGTAGCGGGCTTTGGACTGATGACTCCCAAACCAGATGGCCTTAGGGCACCAGGTGATAAAGCACCCCTCGAGTTTACTTGCCCGAACAACCAAGGTTCTGAATGAAGAGTTCGAACTTAGCCATGATTCAGTACTCCTGTGCTTCTCCATATTCCACAAGATGGTCCATGTAGCAGGTTTTCGATCGACGGATCCCAGAGCAGTTGCCCTTAGGTCGCCAGGCATGAACCCCTACGGATCTAATTACCCGAACACACCTTGGTTCCGGATAACACTTTTGTACCTACACATAACTTTATTCAACTTCTTTTTTTTTATTATTATTATTATTATTTGTTGGGGTTTAACTAACCCTTCTTTTTTATAAGCTCAAAAAGTACTTGATATGGTCAATAATAAGTCTACTATTATCAAGACTTAAAAGAAATAAAAAGGCATGAATATGATTTTGTCGTCTAGTCATTCATAATTCTACTTAGCATAGGCACATAGTCCATAAGTTTGATACTAAAATAGCAAGTGATAAGAAAGAAAAGTATTCAAATTTCATCAATTAACGACATGTCTTTGAACTTTTACTTAAAGATAATTAAAACAATAAGACAAAAGTTAGTAAGATGGTAGCAAAAATAAATGCATGCAATGGTATTTTTTAGAAAATTTTCAAATTTTTCAATTTTTTTTTTTTTTTGATTTTTTTTTTTATAAATAGATGCAGACATAAGCAAATAAACAGAAAGATGCAATGCATGGAATGCAAACTCCCCCAAGCTTGAACCAGACACTGTCCTCAGTGTTAAGCCAGCAAGGGAAAGTGATACATACTCAATAAAAAGGAAAATTTAAAGAAACGAAAATAAAGAAAAGGGAAAAGACACAACCGGATTTATTGTCTGCGGGGTGGCGATGGTGGATAGTAGCTGAGATTTCCTTGGCGCATATGATACTCATGGATGCGTCTCGTCATGCGCGCATGTTGATTCTGAAGGGATTCGAAGCGACCCTGACGATCATCCATATTTCTAAAATCAGCTCGAATGTTGGTCAGCTCTTGTGCTTGTCGAAGTTGCTCTTCCTGAATAGCGTGCAACTGCCCTGACTGACGAAGTTGCTCTTCTTGAAAAGTGTGAAACTCCCCTGCTTGACGAAGTTGTTCATCATACATTGATTCCCATAAGTTTTGCATGGAAGCATAGTCAGGCTGAGGTGGCGGAGGTGGATAGTAAGTCTGCTCTGGAGCTGAAGTAAAAGTGGGCTCTAGTGCTATATAGCGATTCTGCACAGGTTCTTGTAAAGGGGCAGATACTTCCATCAAATCGCGTTCCTCATAAGGAGTAGAAGGTATGAACGAGGAATCAGAAGAGCTCTCTTGTGCTGGAGATGGGATCGGAGAAGGTACCGGCATATAAGGCGAATGGACGGATGTGGCATATTGGGAAGCTGCCGGTGATGCAGTCTGGAATCCTTGTTGCTGTTGAAGGTAAGGTTGGGCTGCCGCATAATCAGTAGAATCAAACCAGGAGAAAGGTTCATCCTGGTGTAGCTGTCCGACAGAGGTAGATGGTCCTGCAGGTGGAATTACTGGAGCTATGACCTGCCTAAAAAGGAGCCAATTATTTGGATTAATCGGCGTAAAAGCATCTCGATCTGAGCAGGGCACCTCCTGATGGTGGCCTTTAAAAATAAAAACTTTGATCCCTGAGTTGTTGGTTTTCACGAGACCCATAGCTTGAATGGTCCTATGAGTGAGGTGAGTGTTTCCTGGCACAGCTTCGAGATCATCCAAGTCAAGTTGTAGGTGCTGAGCGATAGGTGTGAGAAGGGCACCCATATTAATGCTACCGCCACGATGAGTAGTGCGGCGCTGAAATCGACGAATGAGGAAGGCACCCACATTAACGGGAGTTCTGTGAAGCATGCTGTGGATGAGATATAACTCTCCTTCTGAGACGGCACCATCATTATCACTGTGTCCACTTATGGTGTTGCTTAGCATGCGATGGACGTAGCGCAGAACAGGATTTTGAATTGAGCTATCTTTAGCGGTGTTCCAAACCAATCGATCTTCTTCTGTTATCTGTTTCCAAAAAGTTTCCGCATCAAAGTCAGCAGGTACAGAAAGAGATCCATGGTTGGGAAATCCATAGATATTATTAATCTCTCCTAGAGTGAGAGTAAATGGTCGTCCATAAAGTTGGAATGAAATGCGGGGCTGATCATAGTTCCTGCCATCTAAATTAAAGATTTCCAGATATGAGAGGAATTCCATAATTAGTACTTCATAAGTTGGCCACCAAGAATGCACAAAGTCAGATAGTCCAATTTGAGAAAATAATAGATGAATATCTGCAAGTAAATTATACTCCCTCAGCAATTCAGTATCTGAAAATCTGGTGGCATGAATTCGAATATCACACATCCGTTCATATCGAGCTTGATACTCCGACTTAGTCCAATAATAATCTCCGGGGTAGGAGATTAATTGTGAGGGCTGTGGGCCCGGCTGAGCATTCGGATGTCGTCGTTCGTGACGTCCCCTCCATATATTAGCAAATCGCCTCTTCTTGATCTGGACAAAAATAAACAAAGAAAAGGTACCGGCTTGGTGGAAGCGGCTGAGGTTTCGACCGTAGTATTCGACGAAGAACCGGCCGTAATTGATGATAGCTCGGCCGAAGATTGGAGTTTGGCCGTAAGAAGTTGGAGGCGTGACTCGGAACTCGGCCGTAAGAGGTTGATGAACCCGGAGTTTGGCCGTAAGAGAGCGGCGGAGATGGCGTGACTTCGGCCGTAAAACGAAGGCGACGTGGAAACTTCGGCCGTAACGCACTGGGCGTAAGGATCGGTGACTGACGTTTGAGACTTCGGCCGTAGCGCAGATGGTAGGAGCGCGGTGGAAACTCGGCCGTAATAAATGGGCCGTAACGCACAAGGAAGCGCTGGAACTTCGGCCGTGAGAGTTGCTCGGCCGTAATAAGTGTCGGTGTGCGGTGGAACTTCGGCCGTAAGAAGTTGGAGGCTTGGCGCTTTGGGCGTAAGGGAGAAAGCTCGGTCGTAATGCACAGCGCGGTGTTGAAGCTCCGAAATTTCGGCCGTAAGGAGTTGATGAAAGGACGAGCGGTGATTGATCTGCATAACATGAGAAGGGGTAAGTATTTTATAGATGAATTGGAGGGGGTAATACCTGTTCCGACAGCACGCAGTGAAGGGTCAAATCCGGTCGTGAAAACATGCATTTTTTTTTTTATTGGACTTGTGCATGCAGATGTGTTGTCATGTCATTCTCGTCCGTGCATAACACCTCGGCCGTAAGAATGTGGCGTCTTGTCATGTCTCGGCGTGGTCATCGAGGTGATTGTCGGCCGTAACGAAAACGGTGGGTGGCAGGGCGTAACGACGGTCGCTTCGACCGTAATGTCCGAGCTTGATGCATGTGTGACAACTCGGCCGTAATGCGCACGTAACGAGGGTGGCAGGGCGTAATGTCCGAGCTTCGGCCGTAGAGAGAATCAATTCTTGGAATTTACGCCCATGCTTGGAGTTGACGCCCCTGAGTTTATCTCTCCTTACAAAATATTAAATATTAATTAAATTAAATGACTCCATAATAAAATAAATGTCTAATAAAACTATTACCGAAATTAAGATATTAACAACTAATTAAACTAATTTTAAAAAAATGAAAAAAAATAAAAATAAAAAGGATAGAAATAGTTCTGATTTATAGTCGTCAGCTTGACTTAGTTCTGATGAAAATCAAGGCCTAATTTGCTCTTCTCCTCTTGGATTTTTTTCTGTGTTACTTGGGAGAGAGCCCGGTGTACGTCCAGTTAGTTGTGCCGCCATCTGGCCCAGTTGTCTTTCCAGATTTCGAATTGATGCATCCTGACTTGTGGCTCTAGATTTCATATTCTTCTGCAATGCTTGCATTGTGTCTATGATCTGTGCCATCATCTCTTGCATATGATTTGATGATTGATGTTGGGGAGTGTCAGATTGTCTTTTCAGTATATAATCTGTTGATGGACCAGAAGATTGGCCTTGGTTCTGATTATAGGCAAACTTCGGATTATGTCTCCATCCATAATCGTTGTTCCTGTAAAATGGATTGGAAATAAAGTTAGCATTTTCAATTTGATTTGAATCTGAAGTGTTACCTGTAGGGCTATAATTGCTAGAATTCCCCATTAGTGACATCATCTGCTCGAATTTTTGATTAAGTGACTCCAGCTGAGCCACTATTTCTAAAGATTGTATTCCTTGTGTAGCATGTACATCATGAGTTCGGCGAGATGGTCTCCTTTCTTGGCTCGACTTGAGGGCTACAGCTTCAATTATATCTTGTATCTCACTAGGACGTTTAGATCCTAGCACTGTCCCTCCTGCTGATTGATCGAGCTTATCTTGATCTGCAGGTCGTAATCCATGATAGAAATCTTCCATCACTTGCCACTTTGGAATTCTATTATCAGGAACTCTGGCCAGTAGTTCCTTATATCGTTCCCAGGCTTCATATAACGTCTCGTTATCGTCTTGAACAAATGCCCTCAATTCTCTTCGATATTTGCCTGTCTTTTGTGGTGGACAATATTTTCCAACAAACTTTTCTACCAGCTCCAACCAAGAATGAATCGATCCTGCAGGTAAAGTTTTAAACCAAGTGGAAGCTTTGTCACGTAAAGATTGAGGAAATAATAATAAACGAATAACTTCAGAAGAAACATTATTATTTCTAAAGGTGCTTAGAGTAGCAAGAAATTTATCAAGGTGATCGTGAGGGTCTTCATGAAATCCTCCTCCAAATTGGGATGCTTGTATCATCCTCACGATCGCGGGATTTATCTCAAAATTATTTGTGTTAATATCAGGCAGCACGATGCATGATTCTCGGTCACTGTATCTGGCCGAGACATATTCTCTCATAGAAAGTTCTGCTTCATCTTCTCGCCGATTATTATATGGTGGAACCAGTTCATTCTGTTGCTCCAGACTCTGATTGTCGCGTGCTTGTTCTGCCATTTTTCTTATATTTCTTCGTAATCGATGATAGGTTCTTTCAATCTCAGGATCAAATTCCAACAGTGGAATTGAACTTCTAGTGCGCTTATCAGAAGATTCCAGGATTGGTTGTGTTTTAATTTTCAATTAGTACCTGCAACAACCAATTTTCAGTAAGATAAAAGAATAAAATAAAATATATACAAGAAGAAAGAAATTCAGATAATAGGTCACGAAAAAATGAGTTTTTTACTAATAAAGTCTTTCGGCACGATAGAATTTGAAAATTCGTCATTAAAATTAATTTTCGAGAGGAACTTTTCAGAAATTCTTCAAACCAATACGAATACCAAATATTAATATCGACCAAAAGAATTTATGATGATGTAAGAAATCACACAAAATAAATCCGAACTAAATTGCGGTCATAGAGTTAATAATCAGACATAATAAAAAAATATTTTGAAAGAAGAAATAAGATTGATCGGCCGAAAAAAAATTGAATGAAATGTTGCCAAATGAATCATTACGGCCGACAAAGAATATAGTTCATATCGGCCGTAAAACAATGAGAGGTAAAACATCAACACATATAAATCGGCCGAAAAGGAGTAAAATCCATGTCGGATGATCCATTACGGCCGAGACAAACTAAATCGCTTCGGCCAAAACAAAGTCAAATCAAAAGTTCAAACTATTATAATGTTACGGCCGAGAATGAAAAAATCACAATTGGTCGTAAGATGGCGTAAAAAACAAATGTTCAGAAATTTTACGGCCGTAAAAAGAAAACATGAGATCAATTCTCGGCCGTAAAAAAAAATTCAATTGTCAATTAAGATGAGGTCACATCGGCCGAGATAACACGAGGCCGTAAAGAAAAATAGGGTTTCGGCCGAAATAAAAATGGAATCATTACAGCCGAAAGTGAATTAAGTCAATTCCTTACGGTCGTAAAACAACGAAATCAGATCAAATAAAATGTTACGGCCGAGAATGAAAACTGATTCGAATAGGGCGTAAAAAATTTAAACCATCGATAAACCGGGCGTAACAAGTCAAATCAATATCCATTACTCATGGCGTAAAAACAACGTTCGGATAAAAATATTACGGCCGTAAAGATTGAAAGTTTAGAATTCAGAAATTATTCATTGCGAGGCCGTAAAATTAATAAAGCTGACTCATCAAATTAAAGTCGTAAATCCATAAGTCGACAGTGTAATTTGGAAAAATCCAATCGGCGTCGGATTTTAAACCGAAAGTAGATAAATAATAAAAAAAAATTATCGTGACCTTTATCTGCAAAAGGAAAAAAAATTAGATTATTCACAAAAATAATTAAAACAATTAATACATATGCACAGAGAATTATTTACAATTTATTTACATCTCCTAATAATTCATAAATATCAGAAATTAATTAATAAAATATTCCCCGGCAACGGCGCCAAAAACTTGATGCGTTAGATTTGTAATAATAAAATTTGCTAGCAAGTGCACTAGTCGCTCAAGTAATATAGTAATAGGAGTAAGAGTGTCGAACCCACGAGGAATATTATTAATTCAATGTCTGGATTTATAAATTAATAAGAGAGGAAAAACATGGATTTTTGGAAAGAGGTTTTATGAAATAAAATAAAGAAAATAAGATAATGATAAGATAGTGGTGTTGAAGTTAGGCCTTAGGATGAAAATAGATCAGGATAAATATTTGAACCATAAAAGATAAATTTAATCTTTAAAGATGGATTAGAAATTTTCCCAAGTTATTAATTTACAAGATTAACATCACAGAGTCCACAAACTGGTAATTCTGCTATTTAATCCGGTAAATCAAACTATCTTAAATTTAATCAAACCTAAAGTCCCACAAACTGGTATTCGTCAGATAAGATTAAAATTAAGATGCATTAATATGAAAATCCTAGACTATTAATTACTCCACAAACTGGTTAGATTAACAGACCACATAAACTTGATTCTCCACACACTAGTTATCAAATTTATGTCAATTATTAATTTCACATAAAATCAATTAATTTAATTAATGAATTCTGAAATTAAATAATCCACAAACTGGTAAGTACTCAACTCAGAAATCCAAATAATTAAATTAAAAGCATTAAGCACAATTAATTAATTGATCAGAAAAGATTAAAACAAATAATATAGGGTCAAATAATTTCCCTTCAATAATAATCTCCTAAAATGAAATAAATAAAAATATGGAGTTCATCCTAGAAATTCTGGAGAGATAATAACAAAATAATAATAATTGGAAGAATTACACCCAAACAGACAAAAGTCGAAGCTTCGGATCACGGGCAGACAGTCGGGCAGCCTCTCGGACTTGATCAAGGTCGCGATCAACTTCCAGCCGTCGCACCTCTCTCCTCTTGGTCGTAGCCTGCAGAGCTCACGACTCGCCGTGGAAGAAACCTGAACTTCAGAGCACGAATTGAAACTATGGATTCTTCACGTATTTATAGGGTGCGGACGACCTTCAATTTGATCTCGGCCGTAATATCGTACGGTTGACTTTAAAATTATAAGATAAACTCGGCCAAAGATAAATTCTTTTATCATTACGCCCAAAGATAAATCCTTTTTATCTTTACTCCCTTAGAGTCTCGGCCGTAAGGAAAATATTTTATCTTTACTCCTTTCCATTACTCCCAAAGGATAAAAATCCTTTTATCTTTACGCCCAAACAATTTTATCTTTACACCTTCGTATATCGGCCAAAACGGATGATTTCAATTGCCATTACTCCCTCCAAATCTCGGCCGTAAGGAATGAACTTATCTTGTTACGCCCAAAGATAAACTCGATTGATTGTTACACCCTTCATCTTCATGCCATTACGCCCTCCAAATTTCGGTCGTAACATCTTTATCTTCATGCCATTACGCCCAAAAGATAAAATCATTTATCTTTACTCCTTCAAATCTTAGCCGTAACAAAGAATTAAATCTTGTTACTCCTTTTGAATCTCGGCCGTAACGACTTGGGTGTAAAGTCAAATCTCGGCCGTAAGAAATAATTTCTTTGAATTTCGGCCGAGATTCGAATTTTCCTGCAAATAATTATCAAAATATAGTTAATCCATCCACAATTAAAATATTCAGCGATTTTAATAATTAAAATTGATAAATCCGGAATTATGATTAGAAGTGACTAAAAATGATGCATGCCATGATCAAATTATAGAAAATTTCATTAAAATAATTAACTAAAATATGTTATATTTTGCATGCATCAGAGATAAAGAGGGAAGATAACCATTGGTGGTTCTTGCACAACTAAATTGATCCTACAAATATGATTGATAGAATTGTGGGCAGTGCACAATGGGCAAACAACGTAAGCAACCAAAATGCATATCATACTTGAGAACTTGAATCCAGGTAGCAGTTTCCATGTTGGTGGGGAAAGAGCATGTCGGGCTATCCCCAAAGCCTCCGAGAAATCATTGTGTTATAAAAGTCAATGGAAGTATTGAATCTCTCTTTTTAGTGAGGTTCATACATCATGAATGTTGGGAACTTAAACCCTCTTTTTATGTGTGAATTAAGTAATACAAGCCAAACACGATGTATAAAAGTAATAGTAGGAAAAAATATATATACCAAATTTATGAGAAAAAAATCACAGGGCAATAACAAAGCAATATCACTATATCAAGAATAAAAAATAATCTCTTTTATAGTTTGCTCGAACCTGAACAATAATCCATGTGTAAATAATTCTTCTCCAAAATTAGTGAAATAATTAGTAGAATAATATTACCCAATTAAAATAATTTTTATTATTGCAGTATTTTCTTAATTCATTGCTCATCAAAGAAGAAATTGTTTATCTTCTTTTCTAGCCTCCTTTTCTTTCTCCTCTTCTATGCCTTTTGTTGATCAAATAAACATCCTAAAGTTAGACAGGTTTTGAATTTAAGTGTGATTATCTTCTAATTTGGTTGGAGTCTACAGTCAAACAATTTTACCCTCCAACCCATGAGAAGGAGATCCTCTGTCAATAATCGTTACTTGATCTTCATGCCAACTGATCCGACAGCTCGTTCTACCTTTCTTCTTGGATTTTGTCAGTGACTCCTCCCTTCAGTGAACACCAAGTATTCAAAACCCTTTTTTTAAAAGTATTCAAAACTTGGATATGTGGTGGAAGCTCGATGCTTTCTATATATCTACTCAATGCTCACTTTGCACAATGTCCTTCAGATTTGGATTGTTGTTTCAATTTCAATTTGTGAATAATCGTTGTTCTTTTTTATTTACTGAAGTCTGCCAAAATATTTGATTCATGGAACATCAAATCCTTGCTTCTAATTATTTTATTCTTCTCTTGATTATGTAATCTATATTTAGAATCTGCATATTTATAACCTAGAAATATGCATTTTTTAGCTTTGTCATCTATCTAACTTTCAAGTAAGAGTAAGAAAAATTCTTACCAGACCACACTTTCACATGAGTATTCAAACCCAAGAAATAAGATCTATTATTTGTAGGTTCTCTCCAAAAAGTCATTGGAAGATTAGTCATCCTCAACATACATTTAAATCTATCCAAAATTTTATGTACATCATTTTAGCAACACCATTATGTTGAGAAGTTCTATGTGTTGTCTTTTCATGTATGATATCATGTTACGCACAATAATTCTTTAATTTTAGAGACGTATGTTGACCATCATTGTTCATGGGAAGACACTTCAAGCTGTTTTCTAACTCTTTTTTCACTAAGACATGAAACTTTGGAAAAATCCAAGAAATCTAATCTTTTGACTTAATAGAATAAATCTATAATTTTTGTGAAGCATCATCAATAAATGTAACAAAATATCTATTTCCACTACATACAATAGAATGCACCAAATCTAGTTTATTTTATTTCTTTTTTGAATTAAATAAGTAGGCAATCATCGCAAGTATTCATAACCTTATCTTTGGTAAGAGCCATGTGATAATTCCTTGTGAGAACCTACTATCTTTTCTCACTTATGTGTCCCAATCTAAGGGTGTTCATCAAGTCGGGTCGACCCGTGAACCTGAAGACCCGAACCGGTTTGGATCGAGTTGGGTCGATGGTTGGGTCGAACCCAACTCGAACTCGAACCGACCATGGGTCAGGTCGGGAACGAGTTGGATTTTTCCAACTCGAGTCGACTCGACCCGACCCAATTAACCTAAATTTTTATTTTTTTATTTTTTTCTTTATTATTGAAACTTAAGCTTATATTTGATTTAAATTTTTTTAAAAATTGAAATACAATATTTTAAGTGTAAAAATAATATTAAATAATTAGAAAACTTATTTTTATGCTTTTAAAGTAATATTAAATATTTTTATATTAAATAATATATAAAATTAGTAAGAAAAAATTTAAAACAAAATTGGCTACTCGAGTAACTTGACCACCCGACCTGACCCGAATTGGGTCGAGTTGGGTCGGATTCAGCCCCCTTGACCCGACCTGAACCATGAACACCCCTATCCCTGTAACACTCCATCTTTTTCCAAATTAAAAAAGTTAATTTTCATAATTAAAATAAATCCAAAATTTAGGACTTTGTTAAAGAAAGCCAAAGTTGAAAAGAAATAAAAGTTAGTTAGAGGGAGGATTAAAGAAGAGAAAAAAGATAAGATAAGAAGAGTTTGAATATGAATAGAAGTCTTATTAGATAATAGATAGGAAAAGATGATTCCTAATTAGATTAGGAGTTGAAGTTATAATGAAATTAGGGATTCAAAACTTAATTTGAATCTACCTAGAAATTTAGGATATAAAAGGAGTCTTAATGAGAGTTAAGATAAGAGTTTTATGTCCAAAAATATTTAAAAGATAAAATGATATTATTTTATTCCGAAAATTAAAGAAAAATAATTATTTATTTAATTCCTAAATTCAGGAATAATTATGTGTAGAAGAGATAGGTTAAAAGATAAGTAAGTGTTATGTAGAGATAGAATTTTAATGAAAGAAGAAAAAAAGTTAAATCTTAATTTAATTAGAAGTTGTGATTAGATTAAGATTAGATAATTTAAATATAATTTTTCAATGTGATGATATATTATCAAGGACTTACAATAAGAGGGAAATTAAGAGTTTTATGTTTAAGATGTTTAGGAATTAAAATAATACTATTATTTTAATTCCGAAAATTTTGATAAAAGATTATAACAAAGTATTTAATTCTGAAAATTCTATATTAAGAATAGTTAATATTATCGTATTTCATAAATAGATGGAAATTAAAGATAAGGGATATTATGAAGTTGTTTGGTTGGAAGAAGAAAAGAGAGGAAAGGGACAATAAAAAAGAAAGTGTAAGAGGATAACAAAAGAATTAAGATAATTAAGATAAAGAATCAGAGTTGAAATAACTATATATATATATAGTTTATTTAATTCGGAATTTATTTACAAATAAGAAATAGATGAAGTTGAGCAACATGGGAAGAAATTCATAAAGGATAAAAGATTGAATGAAAGGAAAGAGAGAGAGAAGTAAATTAAATATTAACTAATTTGTTAGATATAACTAGTCATAAATCCCGTGCGATGCACAAACGATGAATATTACAAATATTATATAGCATATTATAATATTATAATATATAATTATTATCAAAAGATGATCAATATTATAAAACATATAATACATAATTGTAACATTATAATTTTAAATAATTATCAAAATTAATTTATTGTCACTTAAATGTGACAAATAGGTAAAGATGAAATTTTACCTGGTCCCACACGTGACATTCATGAAATTCTACCAAGTCAGCCAGCCCAACACGAGCTCCGTCCGAGTACAATAGTTGGGTTAGGCTCGGGCTAGACTGAGCTAGGGTGCCCAGTAAGATGCTTGGCACGACCCGACACTGAACCAAGAAATTGGATCTAATCCGGTGAACATATTATTTATTATTAATTTATTTGTTTACATATTTAAATATTTAATAATATGTTATAACTATATTATATAAAAAAAGTTCTTTTATTATATATCTAATAATCATAATACCATATACTATATTATCTTTTAATATCATATAGTATAATATTAATACAAATTAACTTTGGAAAAAAAATCAGTCGTTCGACTCGGCATGACTCAACTCGGCTAATTCGGTTGAGCTGTGCACCAATCATGTCGAATTTTGTCAATTCGACATGACACGACTTATTTTTTAAATGGGTCACGTCACAATCAAACACGATTTGACCGAACCGAACACTGTACGATATAATCCATTTATCCACCTCTACAAATAGGTTAGTCTATTTTAAAAAAGTTTAAAATTCAATTTAAATATAGAAAAATTGCAACATCTAATTAAATTATTTTCTTCTTAATAATTAATTATTTTCAATAAATAGACTTATTTTATGATTTATAATATTTTAATTATTTTTTGAAAGGGAATATTATTTATTTAAATTATAACCAAATTGATAAAAAAAAAAGAAAATTTTAGTTTTAATTTGACACAAATTGTGATATTCATTTTAAATTATTTTTTTAATTACGAAATTAACAGATTATCTTTTAAAAAAGAAATATTATTTACCAACACATTATCTTTTAGAAATAAAATATTATTTATTTTAATCATACTCAATTTGATAAAAAAAAGGAAATACTGATATTAATTTGACTCAAATTTAAATCCATGTTTTAATTGTTTTTAATTTCAAAAATGACAAATTATCTTTTTAAAAATGAATTATTATTTACCTGTACATTATTTTAAAAATAAAACTATGATTTATTTTAATCATACTCAAATTAATAAAAAGAAAAGATTATAATTTGATTCAAATTAAATTATTTATTTTAATTTTTTTTTAAGAAAAAAGTGTACTTTTAATTCACTTTTTTCTTTTAATATATTCATCTTCAATTCTTGTAATTTGGTATTGTCTTATTTTTCACTTTTCGCTATGCGAAAATCATTAGTTTTGTACAAACTGGAGCATTCCTTTAATGAAGTTGTATGATGTGAAGTCCTTGAATCGATGATTCACTCAATAGAAGAGTTTATCAAACTACATTATTCATTTTCTTTTGAAACAAACATGAGAATTTTCATTTGTATTGTAATATATTATTACCACGACCTTTTGATCATCTATTTCTACTCATTTTCCTAAGTGTTCGGTAAAAAAAATATTTTTTTATTTCAAATTCACCAATTTTTTTTGTGGCCAGCCTCCGATATTTGGGAAGCAATGCTGACAACCTAATTCGCGCGGCGCTAAAGAATTTACGCACTATCCATGAGTTGAAGGCCGATCCACCATCGAGCCCAACTAATTCGGTACGATCGCCTCACGTCGCTTACCTAGCAATGGGGCTCTTTTTTTGTGGCCACTTTCTTGATCATGAAAACTTTATCATGAGCATTATATCTTCATCCACAAAATTTGTGCATCTACCTCTTGAGCAATATGATGAAAAGTATTGACATTAAGAAATTGCCTAATCATCTTGACATTTTTTCTATGAATCCATTTTAAACTTTCACCAATGTTTTCAGTTAATTTTTTTGTCTCTTAATTCAATGGGATCAAACAAGTCCTTTCACTAAGAAGGTTCTCCATCCTAGCTTATAATCTAAATAATTATTTGATATAATTTGATTATCTCGTTAAGATAGGTTTCCTCTATTTAATTCACAAAAAAGGATTTTTAATTAACCTCGTTTGAATGTCCTTATAGAAAATTTAAATCCTCTCTTATATGTGAATTAAGTAATACAGTAAAAACGGATGCAAAGAAATAATAACAGTCAAAATAGCTACATTAAATTTACATGAAAAACTCTTGAACAAGGAAGAAACTATGGTACAATGATAAAGCAATATTATTTTATTTTAAAATAGACTACAATATTTTTCGAATTTCACTCCAACCCAAACATAATCCAATAATATAAATAATTTTTTTCTTAAAAATATTGAAATAGCTATTGGAATTAATATGTTCTGATTGATCTTCATGCTGTGTTTTCTCGCATTCAAAAAATATGAGGTTTTCGTATCCCATAATATATTTATAACAAAAGAGAGAAGTTAAAAAAGACGGAAAAAGTATAAAGAGTCGAAAGATGCAATAGGCAAAATGCATTTAAACACGGTACAAATCAAATATTTTTTTGGAATTTTATATAATTATAGTATCCTTTTTTTTCAAGTTACTTTTTCAACCTTCTTTTTTCTTTCCTATCTGTCTTTTGTTGACCAAAGACGTATCAATCTCTTGGCACCACTCAAGAAGGAAAAAAAAGCTTCCTTCCTCCAAAAGCTCTAGGCGCTACACCTCATGAGAAAGAAAACCTCGTAAAGTTAGATAGGTTTTAATTTAACTTAAGTATGATTATCTTCGAGCGGAACATGATTAATTAACAAAAGAGCAGAAAGAAGCCGGGGCTGGCAACCCAAGAAAAAAAAAAAGAGCAGTGACACCTTCCCATAATGCACAACACCATATTTTCTTTTATTCAATAAGACAACCACATTTTTTTTCTATTAAATCCATATGCATCGACTGTACAAGGATTCAAGGAAAAACCTTGCGTTACACATTTTAAACAAGTACATACATATATATATATATATATTTATTTACATTTTCATCTATGAAGCTCCAGACCTGGTATGCCATTGGCACAGTGTCTAGTTGAAGTGCTGTGTATCTCTCCTTGAAATGCTAAAGAATGCTATTCCATTTTGGGCAGACTGAGCTGCAGACGGAAACGATAAACGGTTAAACAGAGCAAGAGGGAAAAGCCAGGTTTATCTATATATTAGAAGATGCTTCACCTTTGATATTCTTGTACGCGGGTGAGAGTTATATTGATATTCCTCAGTCTCAAATTGTTGTGTACCTTGGCCAGGAATGTTCGCAGAAATAGGTATGGTACGCTATAAACAATAATAAAAGAAAACATTTAAAGCATCAAAATCAATTTACTCTTCTGAATGAAGCAATGTTTTGAGAACTAACGGAGATGCCAACTATTCTAAGAATAAATTTAAGACAAAAATAGGCACGACATCAGAATTCTGAGCAAGTCCATCACTACTGTTTGTGGTAAAAGAAGAACACAAGGCCAGGCCATACCTCTTGATTTGTTGTTCCCTCA
Organism: Pontederia crassipes; assembly: GCA_030549335.1. Lineage (NCBI taxonomy): Eukaryota > Viridiplantae > Streptophyta > Magnoliopsida > Commelinales > Pontederiaceae > Pontederia > Pontederia crassipes. The sequence continues at coordinate 6,942,883 of JAUKPH010000020.1, read as the reverse complement.
TCATTCATATCCAAGTGTTCCACGTAAAAGAGAACCTTTACAACAGATAACTAGTGGTTGATTTCCTTTCCAATAAAACAAAACTTGAGATGCTGCAAACGAGCCATAAATCAAATATGAACATACCTTGTTCAGCAAGTGAAGATTAGACGCGTCAGTAGCAATAATATGCATGCCAAGACATGTGTTTGTTGCAGTACAAAAGGGGCACATGAGGGTTCTGAATACACAGCCATCTCTTTCAGACCAAAAATCACATTGTGAAGAAGCTCCTTTGCTATAACTGTTAAGAATGCGATGATCAAGGGATGATTGTTCGCAAGTTAGAATAGGTAAGTTACTTTTCTGGGTGCTGTGGAGATCCAAATGTTCATTAACCGACGGTCCATGTTCCAGCACATAAGCTGGATAAAGTTTTGATGATGAATTCAATGAACAATTGACAAGAAAACCATTGTCGTGCAACCCTAATGGGGACTTGCAAAACAAACAATTTATTTTTAGCTTCTTTGTTGACAGGTCAGATGGCAATTTATTTATGTTCTTCGATAATCTTTGACCGGGTTTTTGACATTCGGATGATGAATACATGCTGGGAAACAATGGTTTAGATATGTCATCGGCTCCAGTAGATATCCTGCTGCTGACAAAATCAACCTGGCAGAATGATTCAGCATCAGGGAAGCTATAATGATCCGAGAGAGAGCAAGAATGTGTCTGCTTGTTTACGAGTTTTCTTCTTTTAACATTGCAAGAGCTAACACTCATATTCAATGATGCTTCATTTTCTGACGTGTTGCAGATATCCAGAGAATTTAGCTTTTGAGGAGTTAAGAATGCACATGCCCCTCCAGACAGATTTTCGTTTGAAATAGTACTGAAATAAAAACATGGTCCCTGTAGAAGTTGATCACAAGGAGCCATTGTTCGATGTAACTTATCAACCTCCGGGAGCTCTCTTGATGCAGAACTCATCTCTGAACACCTGAAGACGAAACCATTCTTACTAAGAAAAAGCTCGAGGCAATAAGAATCAACTAGAAACAAAAGTAAAGATATTTAGTAAGTAAAATTACTTGGTTGGACTATCATCCTTGCATTGAAAGTTAACATCATTACAAAGGCCATTCAAAGTTGTCAAGCTTTTCTCATCACTTGCATAGACTTCTTTAGTGCACTCATCTTCCACTGAAGAAATGACAGAACTTTCAACTGCTAGACTGCCTGAATGCTTCATTAACATGGAAAATTTAGCCTTTTCTGCTTCATTTCCATGGATAAACTTCCTTGTACTATCATTGTTGGACTTCCTTGCTTTCTTGTTCTTCTTTGATTGGACATCCTGATTTAAAAAATTTATACTTGACACTAGATTCTCCTTCAAATTACATTTGGATGGCTCTATCTCGGAAATAGAACTACTGGCTCTTGAATTAAATTGTTTCTGTCGATAAACCAAACACACAGGTAAGGTATGCAACTGCAAGTTTATAATCACAAACAGTTGCAGATAATGAACCTCAGCATTTTGAAAAAAACACTTTAACCCCACTAAAGAATCATTGAAGCAATCAAATTTCTTGATAGAATTCCTTAGCCACTTTGAGATGTATGTGAGATTCCTCTCTTCCTTGAATCGCTCATCTATAAGATTCAGAAAAAAAATGTGCAGTATTATTAGCAATGTCACATCTGAGCACGTTGACATTTTTTCAGCCACAAAAGAATGCCACAGTTTTGCACAAGGAAAATAAGTTAGAGATATACCATATCCCACCTGGGAATAGAACACAGGCAAAAGAGGATGTCGACCTTGGAGAATTGTGGAAACAATCACTCAGAGAGAAATTGTACAAACGGAAGAAAGCAAGAAACAGGTAACTGTTGCTTTTTAGTAGGAATTGTAGGAATTAATAAAAATTGAAGACATCTTAAACAAATGGGATTCAGATTAGGCAGCATAAATCTATTTTAAGTGTAAATGGCATCCAAAACATTTAGTGAACTCATTGGTGTGGAACATTAGTTTCCCATCAACTTAACCTATGTTGCAGGAGTTAAAAAATTGACAATTTCATTGATAGTTTTTTCACAGAAAAATAGCAAAGTCTAATGTGAAATTTGATGATTCTGAAGATCTATATCATTTGCCACTATGAATAAAACACCGATTCATGCATACTTCATGCACTAAAAGAGGAAAGCATGATTACTTGATCTCATCGTACCTAACAAAATGATGGCTCCATAATCAGATCTGTGCCGAATGCAACGACCTAGAGAAATGTAACATATTAGCTATGAATCACCACAGTTATTCCACAAGGCGTGGTTATTATGGACATGCTCATTGAATGCCAATAAGACAGATTCCTTATACTGTAAATGTAATTAGGAAAATCAAGGAAAATATGCAAACAATTTTAAAGTAACTTCCTACGCATAAAAATTGAGACACTGAATGTCAATGGACACCTAAACAATGCATTATCGTACTTAACTGGAAACATGAAGACTGGTTGAATAAGTTTATTTGGCACCATTGTTACCTCCAGAAATCCAAGGATAACAATGTCCAAGCACTCAATTTATTTGTCAGTGTACTGTCCATGATATGTATGTTCTAGGTGTAGTAGTTGTCGAACAAATCCTAAATCAACAAGATTTTGGATAAGTTTTTGAGGGTAAGATCAGGGGAGAAATATAGTAATGTGCACTTTGTAACATAGGATATTTCTACCCGGCACACAGCTTCGTTGCAGACTAATTAATTTGCCCCAAAGGGATTTGCCAAGAAAATACGAGCACAATTAGAATAAGCATTCTAGAAAAACTAGTAGCTTCAAAACTAATAACACGATTTTCAAATTATTGCAAGGGAAATCACCCGAAGAATTTTGGTTTCTTTAGAGGGATGAATAGAGAAGGATAGTCATCCATATATATTTTCACTAACTTTCAAAAAGACGCACATGCATGATAAACAAAAAAAAGTCCTATATGTTGGTTCTCCGGTTCCCCTCCTATATCCAAAAGCGGCTGACTCGGGAGCAAATTCTTTTGGCCAGGGAGTCGTCCAAATCGACATGGCATCCACCTCATAGAATGGAGAATGTGGGACCCAACCTGATTGGGTCGCGCCCAAACCATGTTGGATCAGTCCAGTTGCCTTCAATTTTTTTATTTTTTATTCTACTTATTATCTTAAGTTTTTAACGATGACCATAACTAAAATTTTGAAAACTTCAATTACTATGATTGAAAATTTTGAAAAGTTAAATGATTATACAGATACAAAATTAAGTTTGAGTGGAGATAAAAAAAATGTTGACGTGGCATTTTTATTTTTTTTAAATTTGATGTGGAGGAAAGAAAATGTTGAGTTTCACGTCGACATATCACCAATAAACGAGCAATAACCGGTCGTGATGACCGCGGCTAAAACATTTCTAAAGTAGCATCATTGGCAACCATGGGTCAGCGTAACCGTATCATTTTTTGTGGGAAGAGATCTTATGTTAAAGAATGTTGTACACCATATCTCTCTTCTCCGAGAATGGGGATTTAGCGAGTGGCTGTACGTATCTCCTCTTTTGTCATTATTTTCTTGAGAACATACACTTGTACATTGTGTCTTCTTCATAGTGATATATATATATATATATACATGTATGACAACCACAAAACTTGATAGTCATCTTTTTGCCTCTAAAAAGACAAAAAATAAGAATAAGAATAGAGGTGGGGAACAAAAACTTGCAAAATCTCTCCCCGCTCTAATCAAAGAATTTTGGTTTGTTGCGGTGAGGCAATGCAGAAAGAACTATACAAGGAATAAATCAAAATTTACTATTGATCAAATCCGTCAAAAAATGTATTCCAAGCTTATATGCAAAAACAGAGGAGAGAATAGCACTAAAGTGGGTAAACATATAACCCAATGAAATACATATCTCATTAAAATAGGCAGGCATGACCCATTGGGATAGGAAATGATTGATTTATAAATTAAAATCCGTAATAAATCCTCTAAAATCCTCAATAGATCTTCATTTGATCATTTCGTTCCTTACAACTTATTGTTCCTCTTAAGGTCTCCTAATTTAGATTCTGGCTTGTGAATATATGGTCTGAATTTTACATAAAGCAGATTGCTGATTCATTTTACACATTACCGAATTCAATTTCTTTGATATATCATTAAACACTGAACTAAGGTTACCAAGAACAAGTGCTTCATATATTTTTACAATAATCATAGGAGTTCAAATGTTAAAGCACATAATCTTCTATAAATAATAACCATTCAGAAACATCAAGCACTAATGGAATTCATTTACAAATGAAAGAGCTCATGGAGTTACTGCATTGGGTCTCTGGACCAAGTGCCAATGAGGAAGATGGATGGAGGTGGTCTCATGGTCAATTCGGCACTGACATGAACTATTGAACAATAGTTCATAAGCAGGTGGATGAGGTTCTTAGAAGGGGCTGCAAAGTTGACTTGGTCACAGAAAAAGGTAAAAATTTTGCGTGGCTGGTGTGAAGAGGCCGAATCAACACTGAGGGTCCGTTGGATTCAAATTTCACTAAGAGAAAGGAAATGGAAGAGAATTAAGGTAAACAATTTATTTGGATGACATAAATAAAAAGTGAAGAAAATGAAGACTAAATGATAATTTTGTTTAGATATCTTTTATGTGTATTCATATGTTTAGTTTATAAGACCAAAGTGAAAATGTGTGATAATTATATATTTCCCCTCTTTTCTATCTCCATTTGGGGTTGAAAGGAAAATGACATGTTGAAGAGGAATGAAGGGAAAAAGAGGAGACTTTACCTTCATTTCCCCTCCATTATAAATTCAACCAAACAGGACTGTTACCCTTCTTTCCCTTTCCCTCCTTTAACTTCTATTCACCCTCAACCAAACAGACCCATGGTCAATAGAACGAGGTGGGCACAAGGAGAAGATACCACATGTAGTTTTTGTGGAACTTTTGAGGAAGATTTGTCACTTGATTTTTGGATGTTTCGGTTGCAATGACTGCAGACAGGTTTGGGAAGTGTATGGACTGATCCTCAAATGCTAAAACACCATCTAGCGAAGTTTCAAGGTGGGCTGCAACAACATAACCTCATTCACTAGACGATCAGGAAAAGTGCCGCGTCATTGGCTGTTCATTGTGTCATGACTATGGCGGAACAGGGTCATTTTTTATGGGGATAGGTATTACACTGAGAATACACTACATTTTTTTTTGCTTTGATTAGATATTGGATTCAGATTTTGTGAGGACATGAGTGAGTTTTTTGAGATTCAATTTTGGTATTTGAGTGGCACTCTATGGTGTTGACGTCCGCTGTAAATTTTTTTTTCAACTCAATATTGTGGTAGAAGTCTCTTCTTTTCCAAAAATTACAAATCATTTGTTGGCAGTTGCTGGGCTAATCATTAGTCAAATTATTCGTATGTAGTGAACTATGGCATATACCTGCGGCTTGATTCAAAGCACGGAAAGCCTGGTGACAGTACCATTCACTCCCACTAAGGAGACCTTTTGATGACTTGTGTGCATCGTTATATTTCTTCTTCATCACCACTTGAATGTCACTCCTAAGTAGGTGTTAAAAGGAAATAATAATCAAATAGATAAAATTGTCAAGAGATCCCAGTTGAATGGAAATAAAGAGATAACCATTCAAGAAGACAACTTACTTGTTTGGAAATGGGATGCCAACAATCACCTAAGTTTGGTCAAGGAACCCAAGTGATGTATTAAAAACTGTATTGTTATATTCACAAAAGCAAATAAATTATATACTCATATATTTATTTATTTTGTATATTTTTCACAAATTGGTAACTCGAGAAACCAAGGATAAAATATGCACTTTCAGGTAATCTGTCTTGGTGACATTCATAAAATAGCATTGTTAAGAAAGCATGCACGAAGTCATTTTACTGAAAAGGATACAACAACTCTAGCATTTTCATCAGAGAAGTCTATACCTTCAGATACCTGCAGAATAAAAATCAGTATTACTAGAAAAAGCTAAAAGGATAAACTTAATAACTTCTCTGTATGAATACATTCATGATGGAAAAACACAACTATGATAATTGTGCTTTTTTTTTGTGCAAGGGTGTGTATGCCAACTTAAAGAAGCTAAAGCAGTTTTGGAGATCATTCTTGTATCTTTGAGGCACAACAAATGCTCAAACTGCAATTTATTAACTTGTTTTTAACATCTCATAACAAAAATTAATTGCTTAAACTGTTCCATGAAGATGAAAAACAAACAAAAAAGGATAGACTAGTTAAACACCTTTCCACGGAAAACTGCAAGAAAAGCAGCTCCTCTGTTAACAGGAATTTCTGAGGACTCCTTCAATGTCAAACGTTTTGATGTGTGCTTCAGACCTAGTCTTTTATTTTTCCCATTGCCAAAGTTGGTTTTCCCCTGAATTGCACCATAGTATCCTCTGAGGACAGTTTCAAATTCATCCATATTTCCTCTTGGCTCTACAAGCAGAGTGACGAGCCCAATCAACACACCCCATATATAGACAATAACTGGAAAAAGAATATACTGAAATTCACACTTAGTTTTATCAGAACGCTTAAGAGATCTGTTCTATATTCTTCATAGAGAATACAAAATATTATTCTAGCTCTTCCAAAAAAACAAAGAACCCCAGTATAGATCCTTTAGAAAAGGTATCTGCAAATAATTATTATCTATTATGCATGAGAAACAAAATCAATAAAAATACAGTTTATTATGCTCTTACCAACAAAAATAGGCTTTTGGGCATTCAAACGGGACCATTGACCTGTATAACGCCAACGAAGGTGCAGCTTTTCCAACAATTTATAACTAGGAAAGAAAACAAGAGTACCACCTGGTGTCATCTTAAGTATTTCTTCAAGAGAAGCTCCAACTTCATCCTTCACAAGAAATCCTGCTATTAAGTGACAAGATAAAATACTTTACCCATTACCCACGCACTGCTACTAAACCATACCTGGAAATCATATCCATCAGCAGTTTTGTAGCTGGCATTCAACTGACAGTTTGTAGGTCCAGAGGGCACCACTGCAGCATAAAGCTATAGCTAATATTGGTTAAGATACCATGTGATTAGACAAACATCATGAACAACAATGATGTACCTGTGATTCCACATTGATTACATGTGGAGCTTCCATGCAGGTTTCAAAATGCACTCCAAGTTCGGATGCAAATGATCCCATTGGAGAGAGAGTTCTACATGTCATAAAAAGTCCATTATCTTTTTGAGAGGTGTCTCCTTGGGGGATGCCGACATAAACAATAACTATATAACCAAGTTGTAGCAAATGTGAAATTATTTTGGCATGCAAAACTTGACTTCTTGGTCAGATAATGTGAACCATTGTCCATTAGGATACTGTTAATCATAAGTCTGAAATTTGTAAATGATCCAGAGAATTTATGTGGAAAAACAATTTGTGATATGACTAAAAGCAACTAATGATAAGCACTGTTGTCAACTCCTAAATCAGTCTCAACATGAAAGGGGAAGCAAAACCCTAGATGTAGGAACTTAATTAACAACACATGATTCTACCAAATTTTCTTATCAATAATGTCTACCTATTACTTCCTCAAAAATAACCAAAATCCAAGTACCAAATTAAACATATAAAAAATATATCTGCATAAGAGACTTTAATCAAACTTTCAGCATGATAAGCTTCATCATATTTTTTTGGAGAAGGTAAAGGATGAGACTCAGGTTCCATCCACTTTTATTCTTCATACAAATTTAAATTACGTCAAGAGTTACAAAAGCTCATCCCTGTGACCATTCTCTCAACGTAGCTCGAGCTGCAGAAACTATGTTCTCAACGTAACAACATTGCATCTATTGCATTGGAGCCAAATAGACCACAAGAAAGCAATAGGAGTGGTTCGACGACCTCTTGACATATAGGTTTGTATGTTGTGATACATGCCACCAGATCTGAGAGAATAAAAAAAGAGGTGATCGATGCCCTCCACCGAATTCAAACAGAAAATGCAAGAAGTATCAACCTCCATATTTCATCTAAATTGATAGGATTGAGTACGCAGTCATTGTCTTTTCGTGAGCCACAAATACTTAATCCTTAGTGGGATCTTTAGTTGCCATAGAAGTCTACTGTAACACCCCACGATTTCATCAAGGGTAATATAATAATTTTATAATTCAATTAGAGTATTTGATGAAAAAAAAGAAAGATTAAAGCCTATTGGGAGTAGGAATTATAATTAGATTGAGATTAGGGATTTCAATTTGATTTGAAATCCAAAAGAATGTTTAATGAACATAGGACTCCCAAATAGAATAGGATTGAGAGTTTTATGACTTAAAAATATTTCAATCATTAAAATAATACTTATTATTATTTTAATCCGAAAATTAAGTGATGAAATATTGTGGAATTAAATAATTAGATGATAAAATCTTATCATATTAAATAATTACGAAAATTATATAAAAGAAAGAAATAAAAAGATAAAATAAGGTATAATTTGGTTAACATAAGTTATTCATAAAAGATGGAGATAAAGTTTGATTGAGAAAAGTTATGGAGGAGATAAAAAGGAATTTTAGTAGAGATGGATTTTTTATAAGTATGGTTATGAAATAATTAGTGAAATTCGAATTTAATTAAATCTGAATATTTAAGATATGATAATTAATGATGGATGGTCATGATTGATGGAAAAATAGTCCAAGGCCAATGGGAGTCAAAAACTTTAGTTGAGAGCTATAAATAGGACTTAAAAGGTGGCTAGAGATTATTATTCTCCACGGAATTTCTGCACGAGAGCCTCCTCTTTCTCCTTCATTTTCTCACAAACCGAGGCACCTGAGAGCACGGGCAATATATCGTTTCGAAGCCCCAACAAAGGAGAATAAGATCCAAGTGGTAGCCTAAGGTTTTTGAATGTCAATAGGAAGAAGTTGTCTACCAAAGTCGCGACGTCCGTGCAATCCAATGACAACAGGAACATAATTGATTTTTCAGCCAACTTAAGATACATAGGGGGATCCCCATGTCGTCAGTTTTCCACGACATGGACCCCGGGACTCTTCTCCATTATACATAGATTATATATTGTTTGAATATTGAATGACATAAATAGGATCACCGAAATATGTGGTGGAAACACAATTCTTGACGATGATAGAATCATGCTCAAGTTCTGTCTAACACAACTCCGGTTTCATTTAACACGATCCTAGTAATGATCGACGCAGATCGGGTTCTAAAATGGAAAAAATATTTTTATGAATTAATTTATAGTTTATTGGATAGTTAAAATTGTTAATCATTGCCAATCATTTGATTAACATCCCTTATTTTAGTATGATCATATTGATTATTATTGTCATTACACCAAATCATGATATTGATTATGGTATTGTTCTGACCTTATTATTGATTGACCCCGATCAAATTGTTATCCTATCTGATTGATCGTCATGTCATACTATTGATTAATATATTGGTACGATTTTTTGATTGGGTCATGTTTAACCTAAGATAATTGTTAAAGATAGACATCTTAGATAATTGAAATAAAAGTTGAAAATTATTGGACTCATGTCTATTGATTGCCACTGGGACTGATTGGGCTTTCGGACTGATATAGCCATCGGACTAAGTGTGCCTTCGGGTTGATAGGGCCTTCGGGCTGATTGGGCCTTCGGGCTAATATTGCACCTTCGGGCTGATAGGGCATTCGGACTAATAGGGCCTTCGGGCTAATTGCGCCGATGGATAATTAAATTAAATTGGGCAGATAGCATAAAAAAACTATGACTGTCCTAGGTACATCATGGTAGGGCATCAACTGCCAAAACAAAAAGCATTGGGGCTAGTAGACAGCCTTAGCAAATGCTTCTTTGGGGCTGGACCCACCCTCCTATCGGATCACCATTAATCAGCACTAAGAAAGAAACGGTGCAAACACAACGTTTCATCCATGAAATCCATAGGGGAGGGAAGCCACGTCGATGAAGGGAGCTCCACAAGAACCCAATCCAAGGAATCATATGCCTTGGAGAAATCGACTTTCCGAAGAAAACCTGGTGTGCCAGCACATCTCCAAAAAGATATTATCACATAAATCATCGTCCATCAATGAGTGTCTGAACATGGTGCACCAAGTCTCCCAAAGAGCAAGTAATCTATTAGCTAGGAAACTAGCAAGTAAATGGCATTTGACAGTGCAATGGGTCTGAAATCCTCCACTATCTGCTACATTTTTCATCATATGAGGAAGAGAAAAAACTTGTTCAGCCTCACAAAACCCAAGTTGCTTGTGGCAAACTCATGAAGAGTACCCATGACGTATGTTGGGAATAGAACACAGAGGATCGATGAACAATCAAAACAACGAAAGAAAGAGAAAATAAAAATAGAGATTTAACGTGGTAAAACTCTCTTGATCAATGTGAACAAGAGAAACATCCACGAGCAAAGAAGGCCGCAAGAAATCCACTATGAGCCATAAGAGAGAGTACAACATATAAAATCCTAACCCTCATATACAAAGGTCGATATAAAACCCTAACCCTAACGGCCCAAGCCCTCCGCTTCCACCACAGATCCTCATTTTTTTCTTTCAGAATTTTGAGTACAAGGTACATAATTCAAGGCACATCAACAACGTCTAAGCAGATACCTCCCAAAACTCTCGGAAGAAAAAAAATAGGGAATCCATCCAGGCCTGGCGACCCATCACTTTTCCGATCCCGAAAGGCTAGATTAGTCTCCTCTTCAGAAAATGGTCGATTCAAGTCTGGTGAAATTTGGGGAGCATGTCCACACCACAGCCATTCTCCTGGTGGACGTGATGAGTGAACTCTTGAAAATAATCAGCCATAGCAGAACCCACATTGTCTCTTCCTGAGAACTCAAATCGCCCAAATTAATCCGCTCAATATGATTGGATCATCATCGGCTGCTAGCATGCATGTGGAAGAAGGGAGTGTTCAAATCCCCCTCTTTGAACCAGATCTACCGAGACCGTTGGTGCCATTGAACCTCTATCTAATGATCCTCTGCTTCCAACTCGTGAAATTTTCTCCTAGCATTGATTTACATGGGTGTGAGCAACCTAGTATCTTCAATCAGATATACCCATCAGGGTAGCTTTCTTCCATGTCTCTTTGGATGTTTTTTGTACTCCCGAATTCGGCCCCTGAGCTTGTTTAATCTGTCATATAGATTTCTAGTTGCTGAGCTAGATGATGGCACACTTCTTGCCACCATATCTCGAAATCCATCTTCCAAGAGCCAAGACTTTTCAAATTTGAAGTATGAGTCATATGTGCGTCCATCATTTGTCTGAATTGGATTGTGGTCCGAGAATGGCTTTCCAAGGCTTTCGCACTTGCTAGTGGATATGTTTCTAGAAGTGCTACTGATCACTAGCTGATCACAATAAGTTTTTATCCCATTTTAGATGCATTTTACCCATATCGAGCCCTCAAATTGCCTAACTTTTGACTAATTATGTTTGGAATGCAAGAATTGTGATAACTAGTTGATCTTTCTCATTTTATACCTAATTCCATGTGCATAGAGGTTTTGAATTGATAAAATCCATAAATATTTCAATTCTATGCCAAGTTATCATTTTTAGGGCAAGTTATCATTCCAATGTGCAAAATTATCATTATTTTAATTGAGCTGATTTCAATGATTATTTTGCTCTAAATACTTGCCATCATGAATTATTCATATTTGGATGACCATATTTCAATTTGTGCAAGGTTATCACTCCATTTCATAAGTTATCATTTTTTAGTGTCAAGTTATCATTTAAGGGTAAAACTGTCATTTCGATATACAAAACTATCAATTCTGCACAAAAGCATTAGGCAATAATTAAATTACTGTCTTAACTCATTGCTGTTCAAATTTGATCACATTCGGATAACCACAACCAAAGTTATGACAAGTTATCATTTTTATGACAACAAATTATCATTTCCGGGTCACCAAATTATCAATACTATGAAATCCTATCTACATTTGATTTCTGATCTTATTCACTTGCCATATTAATCCCTTTGATGCCTTTAATGCCTTGAACCACTTTTATTTGGACGATTTTCATGATGTAGTGCAAAGTTATCATTCCGGGCCTCCAAACTATTATTTTTTATTTTGGTTTTCAATTCTGCACAACACCAAACTCCATTTGATTATTGAGCTGATTTTATTTGTTGTCCTAATCCTTATTTGTTTAAATCCTATTAGAAGACTTTGATGCTTGCTATTTTGGCCCTTCTAGCAGGTGAAATAAGGCTGCACAAAGGAGAAAAAGGAGGGGGGGACCACCTACTTTTTGCTGTCCAAAAGCTGTCACAGCAGCTGAAATTTCAGAACCTGGACAGGTTGCTCACATCAGGGGCTATGGAACAATTTGATGCTGATCTAAGGGTTTAAGGAAGTCATATGTAAGCTGGAAACCCTAGGGAAGAAGGGGGAGGCCGGCCATTGCAGGGAGGAGCAAGAAAGAAGCTGATGGGGCTGATTGGAGCTGGAAGGAGTTGAAGTGTTGCTGATTTCTGGAGAACAGCCCTCAAGCCAGGATGATTTGCTTCTGTTCTTCACTCTATTTTGTATCTAACTTTGTAATTATGAGGAGCTAAACTCCATGTCTCCTAGGATAGGGTAGTAGTCTACATTAATTGTGGATGGATATGGACAATTTTGATTTCCTGCACTGATTTTTGAATTCATGAAGTTCTGATTTCTGATTTTTGTTTCTAAAATCTGTTTTGTATGAATCTGATTCCTGACATTGTAAGATCCTAATTGTACCCACAACTGAGCAGTTGTCATTTGATCTATTCCTTGTTCAGAAATGAAGCAAGAATCAATGCCAAGTTTCTAGATTCAATCCCAACTAGAAATCTAATTTCCTGATTTCTGATTCTGAATTTTCTGATTTCTGATTTCTGAATTATTCAAACATGTTTTCATCATTGTTGAACCCTGATTGAATTATAACTGAGAGGTTTCTTATAATGAATCAAGAAATGAATCAAGAGTCAATGGTGTTTCCAAAATTTTAACCCCTGAATTATTGCAAACATTTCATTTGTTGATTTCTAATTTGTAAAATCTGATTTCCTAAATTTTTGGATTCTGTTTTGCTAATTTTGTTGTTGTAAACCCTTGATCTCATTAAACCACTGAGAAGTGAATCCTAGGGATACTTTGTTGTTCAAAGATGAACCAAAGAGCAATGGCAAGTCTGAATTCCAATGAGTGACATGTGCTGAATTCCAATGTTTGCTAGTGCTGATTTCTGAATCTTTTTTTTAGTTGCTGCTTTTCTGAATTTAGGGGAAATCTGATTGTCATTGTTAAACCCTGTTTTAACCTACCACTGAGAGGTGATCTTATGGCCTTCTTTGAGATTCAGAGATGAACCAAGGAGCAATAAAAATTTGTTGAATTCCCATGTATAATTAGGTGCTGATTTCATTCAATCCTTTGGTAAAAATGTGGATTTCATTTGTATTTGCAGCTGAGAGGCTGATTTAAAATCCTCTTGTAGTTTAGAAATAAACCAAGAAACATTTGCATCAATATTGAATTGATTTCATCCCTATTTAGTTGATTGAAGCATTTTCCTCATTTCCCAAGTGCAATTGAAAGTTATCATTTCAGATTTCACTAAATTACTAAAATTCAACAAGGAACTAAACTTTTGAACTTAATGTTGACTTGATTTCAGTGAGGATCTTTTCTAATTCAACTTAGCTAATCAATCATATGAGAATATGATGATTAGTTCTGGTTTATATTGTTATTATAACAGCCCATTTTCAAGTTGGATTAAAATTGACACATATTGATAATTTGTTCCATTTCATCCATAATTAAGTTAGATGAACCCCAACTCCTAGGAGAACTTTCCTCATTGATACTTAATCCTTTTGAGCCTATAGTTTAGCATTTACCATTCAGTTTTGATAACTTTTCAAAAATCCAAAAATAGTTATCATTTTAGCCATTTAAAGCAATCGATTTTCACTTTCTTTCAATTTCTTGGAATTTTAACTTTAATTAAGGCTAATCTAGATTGTTTAGGGAATCTTAGGCTTGAAATCACTGTGGATATGACATTTGGGTAAACTATAATTGACCTGTATACTTGCAGTAGAGAGTGAATTAGGGAGTTAGATCAAAAATTGAAAAATCTGAAATTTGACCTCAAAATCAGCAAGTTATCACTACACCCTTCAATATCACTTATCAGCTACCAAGCCAAGGAATCTATCCAACTTAGACGCAGAACTTCTCCAGGTGTATCTACAATTAGTAGTCGGATAGTCGGCCAAACCATGCTTATATAAGAAGTCTCCTCTGAATCCCTCTGAACCTCTATCTCTATGACCATTTGACATGGGTTGATCATTCACCTCTAAAGTGGCATTAAAATCACCACCACCACCACCACCCCCCAAAAGCCAGGGGATGTCTCTGAGTGGAAGCCTCACCTGGTTAAGCTCATTCCACATTTCTTGTCTTCTAACTTCAGTGTGTTGGTCCATATATGCAAGATAGCAGCAGTGGTGTTCCATTTGTTCGGCGAGTTAATAATGCTAATATAGAGAAAGTCCCCACTCTTTCTTCTGTCAGCTCGAAAATGCATCCTTCAATGCTATCAAGCATCCACTAGACCTGCCCACTGCATCAAATGTTCGGAATCCAATATTATTGACCCACCAATCTGCTAGCAAAGATGTTCACTGCAGGATGTGAGTTTTGTTTCCTGCAAAAAACTGCATCTGCACCCCATTGCATAGATATCTACCGAGTGTTGTTTGTTTGGTTCCATCACCTAGAACTCTCACGTTTCAGGATACCAATTTCAGTTTGGAAACAGAATTGGCACCATTCGGCATGGATCTTGTGGTGACCCTCATCATCCCTAGTACCTTTTCATCATATTTACATCGACTGAGGAAGGAATTTCCTCTTTGTACAAAATATTAATGAAAATTATTTGAAATTATTGAAAGGAAGGTGGAATGACAAATAATGTCTGTTCCAGTGAGGAGGCAGTGATTTTCTGTAAGGAGGAGGCAAGGATGACAAGAGGATATATTGAGAATAGGGAGTTGGGCTATAGGAAGTCTTGCATTGGCCAAAATGATGAAAAATAAAAAAGGGAAAGAAAATCCCTTAGTTTGTAGAATCAATAGAATTTATGACTACTAATCTATTACGTGTTCGAACACTATCCTACAATGTGATGGCAGAAAATGTGAGACTAGTATCAAACATGTAAATTGTCTGTAAACTGTTAGAATCATCGAACATGCATGTATGAAATTATGACATTCTCAGTAATCCTAGTCTCGTCAAATTGCATGGTACAATAAGTCTCTTGGAATATCCAGATGGATGCTTGCGACAACGACTTTCGGTTGTATGAAGTAGAACAACAAAATAGATACTGATGTCTGGGAAATATAGAACAAAAGAATAATTGAGCAGGTATTGAATTTACCCAGATGTGAGAACTATTGAAAGAGAAAGGTTTGCTATCTCCCTGAAGACAACCGCAGGGTTAAGGCACCACAAACTCAATTTACAGACCCAGCCATTTGTGACATTATCTGTCAAAAGAACTTGCTTAGAATCTTGAACAAACCAGTAAGTGAATATGTGAAAAAAGATAATGGCATAAAATGCATTGCAATTTCAAACATAATGACCACTTCATGTTTTAAGAAAGATGAGAATGTCATAAATTAAATGATAAAGAGAAGATAGCAGGCACATAAAAGAAAATTAACTGACAGCATAACACCTCAGAAGTGCTAAAACCTATTTCCTGGCAAGGCATCATTGCATGAGCTTCATGGGACCCACATATAGATGCGCCAAATAAAATCATTTGTGGAGGTGGCTCCAAAGATTCGAAGTTCAAAACTTATGTCATGTGGAGCAAGCCTTACCATAGGTCTTGATACATTTCTAAAATCCAATGAACCACTCTGCTGTATTCAGCATTTTCAAATCAAAAAAAAGCTATACCAAGATGAAAAAACATTGGAGAAATAAAACATGCTTAAACATTTGTGTCAGAATCTTGCAGAACTCTGACTTCCCCTAAAAAAACATTTCTGCAGTGAGCTTCATAAGAGCATAAAAGTACATCATTGCATTAACTACTTACTGCTATCTCTTTTGACATATCGTTGCAAGGCTAGTTGATAATCAGCTGCATGACTGGCATTTCCAGAGAAAAGATAACTAAGCGATGAAAATAGGCCTGCGTAGGACAGAAAAGATGTATTTTATACACGTTTTAGTTCTAAAATAAAGATAGAAAGTACCTTCCAATGTAATGGCTGAAATGCCACTCAAATGATCATCTGTGGATTCAGCATCTAAAGCAGCTTTGATTGCCTTAACCACCAGTAGAAATGGAAACAGTTAAGAGACTGTTAACATAAAATGTAGTAATGAACTAAAAGAAAAGACTGGGAAGTACCTTTGTTGCACATTCTTGTAAAATTGAAAAAGACAGCTGAGTAATTCCAGCATCTTGGAGTTCTCTTAAGGCTTTATCAGCAGTCCAACTAGAATGTCAATAAGTCAGAAAAGAATGTCATCTGAAAGCTTGATCAGCAGTTCAATTATGGGTCAAGCTCATAAATCTAAAAGCATAGTAGATTTTTAACATAACAGTGTTCTCTTTTTTGTACCGATTTATAAGAATGTCTTCCTCAGGCAAGAGGTTTCAATCTTTTCTTTTGCAAAAGAGAATAGAAAGATTACTCACCCAGGTCATACTATTCCATTAAGAATGAAAAACTTTCAAGCTTAGTTTCCCACATTTTTTTTTAATTTTGGCCTCAGCAACAACAACAACAACAACAACAACAAAGCATTATCCCACTAGGTGGGGTCGGCTACATGGATCATACGACGCCATTCCGCTCTATTAGTAACCAAACCTTTCGGTATATTATTCACCAATAGATCTTGCTCTATTAGTTCGCCAAATGTCCGCCTTGACCTCCCTCTCCCTCTTTTAATCGGACTCCAGATTATTTGATCTACTCTTCTTACTGGCGCATCTAATGGTCTTCTCTGAACATGACCAAACCATCTCAAACGATTCTCTACCATTTTCTCACTAATATGAGCCACTCCGACTCGTTCACGTATATGGTCATTCCTAATCTTATGTAATCTTGTATGACCACACATCCATCTCAACATCCTCATTTCGGCTACCCCCACTTTACGTTCATGTTGTCCCTTCATAGCCCAACATTCACTACCATATAACACTGCTGGCCTTATAGCAGTACGATAGAATTTTCCTTTAACTTTATTGGGTACTTTTCTATCACAAAGAACTCCAGTGGCTTTCCTCCACTTACACCAACCAGCTTGAATTCTATGATTAACATCGTCATCAATCTCACCATCTTGTCTTACAATTGATCCTAAATATTTAAACTTTGTCACTTGAGGAATTATATCCTCCCCTAACCTAACTTTCAAATCGTCTCTAAGTTGTTTATTTGTGAAATTGCTATGCATATATTCTGTTTTATTCCTACTTAAACGAAAACCCTTTGACTCCAACGTATTTCTCCATATTTCCAATTTTGTATTAATCTCTTCTCTTGAATCCGCTAAAAGTACTATATCATCCGCAAATAGCATGCACTTAGGTACCTCCTCTGTGATACTCTCGGTTATAGCATCGATAACTAAGTTAAATAGATACGGGCTTAAAGCTGATCCTTGATGTAGGTCAATTCTTATAGGAAATTCATTTGTCTCACCTCCGGGTGTCCTAATTCTAGTCAATGTCCCATCGTACATATCTTGTATTACCTTAATGTAGGCAACATTCACCCTCTTCTTTTGCAAGGCTTTCCAAAGTACATCCCTTGGTACCCGATCATACGCCTTCTTTAAGTCAATGAAAGCCATATGTAAGTCTCTTCTCCTACTTCGATACTTCTCCATCATCCCCCTTAGTAAATAAATCGCCTCTGTAGTGGATCTTCCTGGCATGAACCCAAATTGTCTCTCAGAAATACTAGTCTCCATTCTCAATCTATGCTCAATCACTTTTTCCCATAATTTCATAGTGTGACTCATAAGTTTAATCCCTCTATAATTTGCACAATTCTGAATATCCCCTTTATTTTTGTAAATATGAACTAATGTACTTAATCTCCAATCATCAGGCATCTTTTTCGACCGTAAAATCTCATTAAATAGTTTACATAACCACAACACACCTTTTTCTCCTAAACATTTCCAAACTTCAATCGGTATACCATCCGGTCCAACGGTTTTACCATTCTCCATTTTCTTAAGAGCTTCGCTAACCTCCGAGACTCTAATTTTACGATAAAATGACCTATTAAGCTCACATTCGCTAACTGTCAAGTCCTCCAAATCACAACGGGAACCTTCACATCCATCATTAAATAGCTTATAGAAATACTCTTCCCATCTGTTCTTAATATCTCCTTCAGTAACTAAAACCTTGCCAACTTCATTTTTTATGCATCTTACTTGATCCAAATCTCTCGACTCCTTCTCTTTGTTCCTTGCAATCTTGTAAATCCTTTGTTCACCCGCCTTTGTCCCTAACTCCTTATAAAACCCCTCATATGCTTTAGCACGAGCATCACTAACTACCTTCTTAGCCTCCCTTTTCGCCAAACGATACTTTTCCCAATTGTCAGAACTATTGTCCAAGTGTATCGCCTTGAAACAATTCTTCTTATTACGCACCTTTTCTTGGACCTCCTCATTCCACCACCAAGTCTCCTTATCTCGTGGTCCAAAACCTTTTGATTCTCCTAAAATGGCTTTAGCAACCATTTCAACCTTTTTTGCCACATTCTTCCACATGATACTAGCATCTCCTTCTAACTCCCACACACTTTCCTCTAATAACTTACTTCTAAAAGTCTCTCGCTTCTCCCCCTTTAACTGCCACCACTTGATCTTTCGATCAAAAACTGTTCGGGATTTTGGTTTTATACATTTTATTTGCATATCAAGAACTAACAATCTATGTTGTGTAGTCACCCCATGCCCAGGAATTACTTTGCAATTAGTGCAACGTCTTTTATCAGTATTTCTTATCAAGAAAAAATCGATTTGAGACTTATGAGTTCCACTTTTGTATGTGATTAAATGTTCCTCTCTCTTCCTAAAACAAGTGTTGATAATCTTAAGGTCGTATGCTAAAGAAAAATCAATAATAGTTTGTCCTTCCTCATTCAACTCCCCAAAACCAAAACCACCATGAACCCTTGCATGTGGTCCTGCCTCTTTACCAACATGTCCATTAAGGTCTCCCCCAATATAAACTTTCTCGGTTGTTGGTATACTTTCAATCAAACCCTCCATATCTGCCCAAAACTTCTCCTTGAGATGTGATTCTGCTCCTACTTGAGGTGCATATGCACTAATAATGTTCATAGTCTCCTTTCCAACAATTACTTTCACGGATATGATTCGATCCTCAATCCTTTTAACTTCCACAACATTCTTCCTCCATTCTGCATCCGCGATAATACCAACACCATTCCTTCCATTTACCTTACCTGTGTACCAAAGTTTGGAACCATTTAACCTAATCTCTTTACTTCCCTCTCCTACCCATCTAGTTTCTTGCAAGCATAAGATACTAATCTTACGCTGGTCCATTACTTGTGCCACCTCGAGGCGCTTCCCATTCAACGTCCCAATGTTCCAAGAACCTAATCTGACCTTAGTCTCATGAACTAGCTTCTTTAACCGCCTCCGTCCATTAGAGTGCGGTAGCCCTTGCTCATTTAACACTGCATTCAGGCGAGGATGCAGCGGCTCTTGCTCTCTTATCACTGTACCCGAGCTGTACAGCGCGTTACTTACGGGTAACGACCTAGCATTAACACAATATATTCGTTGATCCATGTTCATAAGATTCGACATGATTTTATGTTGGCTGTCGGGGCCTAACACAACCCTCCTCCTTTATTCGGGCTTGGGACCGGCTATAAAATATAGGCGGAGTTTGGCCTCAGCAACAGTAAACTAAAATGGATAGTCTCTTGGAAGGACCTCATATTGCATCCCCTTCAGAAAACCATAAAATCCCGATTCCACTTGAGATAGTGAGACATGTTAAGTACAGTGTTGACAACATATTCTGAACAAAGAGGTCTTTTTTCTTTGAGAAAAAAAATGGGGTTTTTTGCCACTTGAAAAAACCTTCTGATCCTATCTTTCTCAGTCACCAAGTTCTTTTCAAAATCAATTCAGGTGCTAAGATGTTTTTTGACAACTGATACTAATCAATCACAAATGTCAAATTTCCTTAATTATGTGTTCTTTTCCTTACATAACACACAAAGCTTGGAAAATCTGTTGGGTTGTAAAAGGTTTGGAATTCTATTTCAAAAGGCATTGCTGTGTTTTTTATGAACTTAGTTTGTGTCCCTAGTTTTATGAGCATTTTTTCAAGAGGGGGTTTTCTATGCAACTCTTGCCCCTCTTTACATAAAGTTCTTGCAATTATGTACTCTCTTAACATTGTCTTATGCATCCCTTCTGTCAATTTAAAATTAGAATCTTAACTAATGTTAACCACTTACACTGGGGTCAAAATTCATAGTGTTCAATTGAACGTTTTCATGCTATATATGGTAAAAACTTGGAGATAACCAAAAAAGTGTAAAAGAGGAAGTTCACTCACTATGAGGAATAATGTTCAAATTCATGTTTCTGTAAGGTCATTTTCCTCTTAACCATCCATCCTATTATTCCCTGCAATTTTAGGGCAATCATCTTAATTTGAAAGACAAACAGTAATGGTTTAAATTTTTTGCAGATTACATACCTGAACCATGTCATATAGTGGCTGATATATGCTTGCACTATCTTCACTCTTGCATAGACTCCCAATTTCTGTTTGCAGTGCTGTGTATATAACAACACAGACATGGAATCAATATCAGCATCCAAGGTTATCGAACTCCTGAACCAACTCAGACTCGAGTTAAGACTTTAGGGTGGTAAAACGAGTGAACTTGGCTCTGTCATAATTTTCAGTAAACTCAGGTAGACTTGAGAGTTAACTTAGTACAATCGGTGGAATTAGGTGTATTTACACTAAGGTCGAGAGTCTGCGCAAAATTGAATAGTGTAAATATATGAAAAGTGATTGTAATGTATGGGTTGACTTGATTCAAAGTTGTATGAAATATGAACTCTACAAATCATTAATTGTTTTATATTTATGTTTTAACCTCTTGATGTTGACTTACAATTTTGCCATCCTTTCAGTATTTATTAATATGTAAATGTAGTAGCAATAAATGCAAGAAGATTGACTTACATAATCTCATTGTTTTTTTTACTTTTTGCAGTAATTCAGGTTTTTTAAGATTTAATCCCATAGAGATGAGAAATTTGATTCATGTAACTCTAAAGTCAATGGGATGAATTGCATTCTGACGATACAAAATCGGATCTCACTCTATAAGTTTACAACTGGTACCTATCTGATGTAAAATGAGTTTACATAAAAACTGAAGATTCAACACTACTAATAAAAGAAACTGTATTCATAAAAAAAAGAGACTTACTATAAAGAATATCTTCTTCAACTTCCACACCTCCAGCTTCACGCGCAATGTCCTCTATGTTGCTATAGTGGTAAATGGAAGAGATAAGATGTGGCAGTTAACACTTAAAACTTAGAGGCAAATCAAGCTGTAGATGCAAACAAAAATAAAAAGCACTAGCACAACATACAATATTCAGCTCTGTACAATGATCATTGTTTAAAATTTTAAATGTTGCATGAGAAATAGAGCAATAACAATTTGATAGACATAAAATGCAAGATTCGTGAAACAAAATTGGAGTACATACTGGGCCTCATCAAGGATCACAATAGACCCTTTGATATCAATATCCATTGCTTTGCGAACAATTGGATTTATGATGTAACTGTAAGGGCAGAAGACTATCTGAGCTTCTTCTGCCATAGATTGTGAAGCAAAATACGGGCAACCTAAATCAGAACTAAAGAATGTCAATCACAGAAACAGCAACATGTTTGAATACACAAATTATATGCAACAAACCTTTCACAGTCTGTCCAATTTTTACTAGGTCTTCAATGTCATGAATCTCATAACAGCCACCTTTCCGAACAGAAGGATGATTCCTTATTTTATTTGCATTCCTGTTGGATTTCGAGGCTTTTATTATGGTGAAACAGGCATCAAAGAATTTTAGTAAATGAATAACTAGTGTGATCTTTTTCCGTGAGAAGACAAACAAGAGTGCTCACTTAAACTCAGTGCAACCCAGTCTTTCATCCTTCAGTAGTGATTTACTTGAACACAATGGAAACAACGTCAATCACCATAAATCATGAATAAGGGAGTCTAGAAGACAGGAAACAATAACATTCTTTCGGGAAAAAAAGTAAAGGTTACCATTCCTCGTCCACATTGTCCTTTGTGCACACGTTCTTGTTTGTGCAATAATGTTTTCGTGATGCCTAACGTAGTTAATGAAAGAAACTTAAGAAAATCTGAAAAATAAGTTCTTGAACAACTTGAAGCAAAAAGATAAACCATGATTGGATGAGCTATATGCATAGTCCCCGCAAATCCTCAACAATGGAATTGACCTACCAGTATACCCATGGGCACTCGATATGATGTCTTCCTATATTCACGAATAACCTGACTGATCTGGGAATGAGTCCTCCTTGACTCGTCAAAATAAACCAGCAATCAGCGAGCATTCATCCATATTCACGAAACTCATGACGTAAACGAGGCATACTGTCTAGACCACACATAGAAATGCAATATCATACTCACGAGGCATAATAAATTTTTGGTGCAAATTGCCTCCTTTGAGCCCTCGCGCTAGTTGCTACCCGTGATTGTTCCCCGTTCCCTGTTAAGACGTCAGCAAGCATCGTCCAATAACCCTATCTTCTCTAGTCGAGAAGAAGGAAGAAATCTGCACCGAGAACCAATCACATGACGAGAATTTTCACCTGGAGGCTCCGGCTCAGCGATGAACCCGCCGCCGTGGACAAGGGGGTCGGGCGTGGGCTGCGGTGCCACGGTCGCCGCTGCTTCGGCATCCGCGGCTGACTCGGTGCGGCGCCGCTGGTGCTGCTGCCAAGCGAGGGACGAGCAGAGGAGGGAGAGGGACTTCCCGGTCCCCGTGGGGGACTCGAGCAGGGCATGGCAGTGACCCTGGCGCCGGGCGCGGTCGAGGGTGGAGATGACGCGGCCCATGAAGGCCAGCTGCGAGCCGTAGGGCTTGTACGGGAACTCCACGGGGACACCGCCGATCTGGTAGAGGTTTGGTCCGCCCTTGCCATCTCTATGGTTAGGGTTCCCCCTATCCATCGCCGGAAACGAACGGAGCTCCGCGAAGAGAAGAGAGGTGGAGGAAATGCTGCTTAGAAGAAAAAAAAAAGAAAGAGGGAAACAAGGGGGGAAAAAAAAGGGGAAGGGCGCGAATGGGGATTTAAATTGGCGGGACTTTTTCATTTCATGGCGCTTTTGTTACTTCGTAGGGGGGGTGACTCTGAACAAACTCCAACCGACTCGAAGTTGATCGGAATCTGGTTTATCAATTTTGGAAGACCAAATTCAGATCATTTTTTTTCTTGTTTTAGTTTTTTAATTATTTTTTTATTTTTTACATGTAAAAATATAGTTATCACGATTTACATGTTGTTTTATTTTAATATTTTTAAAAAATTTAAATAAGATATAAGGTTAAAGTTAAATAAAAAGAAAATAAAATTAGATTCGGATCAAACAAAAGTCTTAATGTAAAGTGTTTATGGATATATAGAACTTATTCTTTTATTATTTAGTTAATTTAATCACTATAGTTTATCATTAAATTAATATTTTTAGATGAAGTATTTGGGGATAATTTAATGATAAAAAGTATTATCTAAGTTAAAATGGCTTGATCACAATTTGAATGACTTAATCTCGATCGAATTCATTATATACCTATTAAAATTGTTAGGATTTCTCCACGAAAGAAATTATGCACAACAAGAAAATTCGAGAAATTTAAGGCGATGCAGAGTTTTATTTGATAAAAAATAAAAGGGGATTACAAATAAAATTACTTTCTATTTAGACCTATAGGAAGTTTATATAGGTACTCCCTTTTCCAAACGATAGGAATTACATACCGATTGGAACTTTATATTTATCCTACAAAATTAAGACACCTATATAAGAAAATAAATCAATTCCAAACAACACACAGAATACCCTATAAAATTAAGACACTCTAACCGTGAGAAGTTTCCACGGCTCGGTCCGTGGGAATTTCCTATGGCTTAAACCGTGGGAACTTTCCATGGGCTGAGCCGTGGGAAGGTTTTGGCTATGGAAATTTCTCACGGATTATTAATTTTATTTTCAAAAAAAAATTAAATAAAAACAATGATTAATAATTCAAAAAAATAAATAAATACATTTTTTTATAAATGCAATTTCTCCTAACGTTCGTGTTCGCCGTCGTCCTCATGGTGGTGCTGGCCATGCATCATTTTCTTCATTTCTTTTCGTTATCGTTGCTCAAGTGCTTGTTGTCGCTGCTCATATTCTTGCCAAACCTCTTCTCGGACCTTTTGTTGGACTTCCGATAATCATTGTTCCCACATGATATTCAAAACTCATCGCACATCTTGACTTGGATAACTGGATATCGATTTTCATCAATATCCAATATCCGCATGACTAATAGATGATTGGAGATCACAAATGCACCCCTTCTTCACTCTGACATGATTCGTTCATAATTGTCGAGAGGTCAATGGTGTCGCCCCCTCCTGCGCTTCTTTTGCTTTATAACTCTCCGATAAATTTGAAAGGTGACATTTGTTACATTATGAATGTATAGTCATATATATGTCTTCCAAGCAAACGATGAAACCCATTCAGAACCAAAGTTAGTAAATAACAATACAAAGTTACAAATGTTTACAAGTCTCCTTGCAATTGTCGACATAGATACGCAACCACTCACATACAGGCATGCTCTCGGTCTGATTCTTGATTTGTCTTCACTTTTTCACACTTGGATTTGTACACCTTAGTGGACAACTTAACAGATAACTCGGTCCAAACTATCTCTAAAATCCAATTGGGTCTGCAACCCATGCATCCGACAACATTGACGACAATCGTCTCGAGCACCTAGACTTGAACGCCTTCCATATTTGCTCTGTGTGCTAGAGATCCCATCACAGCTCAACCTTTAAAGGAAGATATTCAATTATTATCTCATCAACGATTAAAAATGGATAAAAGTTTTGATTTTAACCCATAAGGAATTGTCAGTAAGCAAATGAAGATTATAACTTGACATCCCTAAATAACATGTCTCGTAGCATAAGAAAATTCTCTCCATGTAAATCATGCCTTAGTATATCTTTGTCGAATTACCTTATTGCAAGCAAATGTAGCACATTTTGACGGGTAAAACCTATAAAAACATAATATATATATATATATATATTAAATATATGTATAGTCACTTACTCGCAACCACCATCTACAAATAAATATTTCTTATATTGATGTCTCGATGTAGAAGCACGAGTAGAATCTTCTGGCATCTGTGTCTCCATGTCAGCAATGTCAAGGATCTGCGTCCCCATGTCCTCCGTTGAGTCTCCAAAGGAGGATCTGGTGCAACCTGTCATTCTACTATGTGAATCCCCAAAGGTCTATGCATAATGGCCTTCTCTCCACCTCCCTCTTTTTCTCTAGGAGTGACCTTCTCTTTTTCCTTACCTTTTCCTTTACCAAAATAAAACATCTACAAAGGAATAATATTTGTATAATAAATTAACTTGTCACTATACAATAAAACTCTAATTGCATCACATTAACCTGAAATTTGGCCACATCCTCTATCACATCTTCAGAAATTGAATCGTATGTATAACTCGATAACCAAATTTTAATATCCGAAGGCGCCTTTGAAAAAGAAAGAATTAATCTATTTTCCTATGAAATTCTAAATTTGTTAAATAAAATAGAAACGCTCATGAGAAGATAAAGAATATGGATGTGGAGACATCGTAAACTCTATTTGCAACATTTTGAAAAGCATAAATCATAACTAAATTCATAAAGTCATATAAGTTATATGAGTCATATAAGTCAAATTTTTAGACAATCCAACTCGGTAGACACTATGGATTTTTAGACTTGTCTATTTCCTTAAAACATTGTCTATGACAATCAATCCAATAATTTTTACCTCCATGTTTTAAAGTGAAAGCATTTGAATTTTCTATATAATATGAACATGCTAACTTACCTGCAGTCATCCAACCAAATAACATTCCATAATAGTACAGCTTTCATGTTAATGTTATGTTTGATTGAGACATCATAAGATATGATAACAATTCCATAATCCTTTTAGCTCGTCAATCAGAGGCTGTAAATAAACATCTATCTTCTACTTGGGATTGACTAGGAATAATGCATGTCAAAAATATAAATGGAGCAGACATACATACTCCAGGAGGCAAATTATATGGTGTAACTATGATCGGCCAACAAGAATAAGGAACTCATGTTCGACATATGGTGTAAAACCATCTGCGCATATCCCAAGTCTAATATGCAAATGATCAAAATGTTTACATATTTCACCATCAGATGGGTGAACCATGATACCTAGAGTTACCTTATGTCTTGTATGTCATTTCATTTATGATGCGGATCCTATAGACGAGTATAAGATTTTAAGTATTGGAATAAGAGGCAAGTAATGCATTGTCTTTGCCACAATCTCATTTTGGGTAGTTGATTTATATCAGTCCGCCCCACAAAATTTGTATTCTCTCAAACTTCTGTCATCACCATAGAATAGCATACATCCATTTTGACAACAATCTATTTTGGAGGAATAAAGACCAAGTTTTGAAACTAGTCTTTTAGTCCTATAATAATTCTCATGAATTCGGGCCCCAGATGGTGTGACATCTTTTAATATCTCCAGAAATGCACCGAAGCTAGCATGTAAAATATTATGATCGGCTTTCAAATTTAGCTTTCTAACGGACAGTGATAATTCCAAATGATCTTCGCAACGGGTTATAATGTTTCACTCAAGGCATTTAGTAAGTTAAAAAATTCAACGACTTCAGAATGTGTTGACTCCTCCTCGTGCTCTTGTTGAAATTTGATGTCACCATATTCAATTGTAGCAGCATCGTAAACTATATTTCTAGAGATAAAATCATCCTCCCGATTGGTAGGATGAAATTTTGTAGGATCTGGGCTCAATGACAATTCTTCCTCTCCAAGATCACTCCAGTACCAATAATTTAGTTTAAAATCCTTTCTATATAAATGAACTTTGTCTGTCTCCAAAGTTTGCAATTTTGTGCTTTGACATTTTAAATAAGGACACTAATAGTTCCTTCCTAATGAAACTATATTGACTGACATGTCAATGTTGTATAATATTGAACTCCGTGTATGAATTATTGTGTCAATCCTACACGACCGAGATCGGTTCTATTGTACATCCACCAACGATGACCGGAGGAAACATAATTTCCTCGTATGCTACTATGTAAAGTAAAGAAGTAATTATGTTAACACATTATTCTAACAATAACATAACTTAATAATAACAATTACTTAAAGTAAGAACTATCAACATATAGTAATAACAAGTAATAACTATGAATTATTCACAAGTAACAACAATTTGAAATTATTAACATGGTAAGATATGAATTACAAATATTATTAACTATTATTAATAATAATTAACTATATTGTCAAGGGTCGGATCGGGCCAGTCATGGCTAACTGGCTGGATTTGGCCGTTCACGGTCTTCAACGCCCGAATCTATCACTTTAGGGAGGAGACGGCCCGATCAATGGTCGCACGCTCTCGGACGCCACCGCTGAATGGCACTAGCAATTGGATCCACCATGCACCTGCAAGAGGAGGCCGCAAAATGCTGGATTGGGCTCCCGATGGTGAGGGGAGGGCACAGGAAGCCCATTAAACCTTGCAGCAGCCACCTTCTCTAGGCGGTGATGGTGCTCGACGGGGCTTGTAGTGGAAGGTGGGGGCGAGAGGAGGGGGTGCATCAAGCCTGACCGGGCTCACAATGGCAGGCAACGATTGCAACAAGCCCGATCAAACTTCTTGCAGTAGCAACGGCTGCAGCAAGCTGGATCCGACTTGCAGCGGCTGTCTGCGGTCAGATCTTGCAGCACGATGCTGCCGGAGCTAGGCCACCGGGGTTGAAGGGGGAAATCATGGCAGGGGAAGGCCGAATTACGAGATGGGATAGGCGTAGACGTAGACGTACCATAGATAGTGGGATCGCCAGAGGGGTGTGCGTGTCCTTCGAAGGGGATCGTCGGAGCGGGAACATGACCGTGGTAGCCGTGCGCGTGTCCTTCGAGGGGGATCACCAGAGCATGAGCAGGATCGTCGGAGCGTGAGCGATAGTGGTGTGGTCTCACCAGAGCATGAGTGGGAGCAAGATCGCCGAAGCTATATTATTAGTCACCGACGCCAGAGTCCACTAGGGGCACAACCGTGAGTAGGAGAGAGGAGTCGCGCGGGGGAGAAATGAATGGGATAAGAGGGGGTCCAGGTTAATTATTGGAAGACCTTTCAACGGACGTACTAACGACTTCACCCGTCGGACATTGTAATATAAAATATTTTTTAGTAATGTTACTACATTGTAATATAAAATATTTTTTGAATTCCCATGGCTAGAGTAGTGGGAACTTCCGATGGTCCTCTACCCATCAGAAATTTCGGTGGCTTCAACTGTCAAACAGTCCTCCTAATATAATAATTATTCTTACATTATATTATCCCATAATATAATATATACTAATTATTATATTATATATACGTTAAATTTGAATTCTCATGGCTTTAGGTGCGAGAACTTCTGACGAGACTCTAACCTTCGAAAGTTCTCATGGATTTATTCGCCAGAAAGGGCTCAACTATAACGAATAATATAATATATAATATTATTTTTTAATTCCCATGGCTAGAACTGTCGGAACTTCCAATAGCTACAAAATCATGGGAAGTTTCTACGGTCAAAGCCGTTGAAAAGGTCAATCGTATACTTATGCCACACTATATTCTCTAATATATAATATATATAGTGATGTGACGTCAAACGTTATGATGTGACAGTTTATTTTTTGAGTTCCCATGACTATAGCCGTGGGAATTTCAGACGGCGCTGAAACCATCGGAAATTCTAGCAGCCATAGCCATCGTAAAGGCCTCATAATATAATAATTATTATTGTATTAGTTATCTTAATATTATATATATGTATAATTTGAATTCCCACTGCTTCTAATGGAATCCTTGCCGTCAGGAATCCTTGTCGTTGAAAGTCCCGTGGTTGTAGCCGTCGAGAAGGCCTATATGATATATAATATATCGATATATATGTAGTAACATGACATCAAAATATAATATAAAATATTATAATTAGGCATATATAATATAAATATTATTTTCTATTTCTTGCGGCTTGAGCCGTGGGAACTTCCGACGACTTTAAAATCATGAGAAGTTCTAGCGGTCGTAGCCGTCGAAACTTGCGATGATTTATTGGCCGTAAAAAAATTTGATGGTTCAAGCTGTTGGAAAATTTTGCCTCTCTTTTTTCGAAGGATAACATTAACTGCAGCAAAATCTTTTGAAAATTGCAAGGGATGTGCAAACGTCAGAAATTTTCGTCGGAAACAACATTTTTCTTGTAGTGATTGGGCTCTCCCAAACTTAAATGCAACATTATCCCCAGTGTTGGATAAGCTTGGGAGCGAAGGTTTCTACATGGGGGAAGGTGAGGTGATGGGTGCATTTGGACGATCCCCAAACGAAAGATCTTTTATGAGTTGTTGTTGTGTAGAGGCATAAATGTTGTACCTTTAATTTGATGTGGGGGGACATGCGATGATTGAGGTGCTAGCAATGCATGGGCAGTGGTTCTCCTTTTTTTAGTTCCGGCGGCAGACGGTTCGGGAGCTTGTCATTTCTTGGACCTCCTAGTGGTTGGTGGCATATAGTTTTGCTCGTCATTATTGGAGGCGGGCTGGTCGGTGGTTGGGATTCCTTCACGGTCATAGGGTGCTTCTTGGGATAATTCCTCAACATCGTCGGTGGGGCAATTATCTAGTTAGCCTTCTCTACGATCCAAGAGCTTGACTTGATGCCTAGAATTCTTTAGCAGGAGGTAGTGGGCGCCGTCTCTATAGGATATTTTTTTACGGCCAATAAATCATCGCAAGTTTCGACGGCCAATAAATCATCGCAAGTTTCGACGGCCAATAAATCATCGCAAGTTTCTTTTTACATAAAATCTATGAAAAGTAACTTACATAATGCATGTAAAATAAATTAGAAAATGGATGCATTAATAATGCATTATGTAAGTTACTTTTCATAGATTTTATTATTACATGCATCCATTTTCTAATTTATTTTGCTAATTTTTTTCAATTCAGAAGCTACCCACTTATGCTTTTTTATTCTCAGGATTATCATTTTGGATGTGCAAATAGATGGAATCAGAAATGCATGAAAATAAAGCACAAAGATCATGTATGATTGAGTTTAATATGGACGGGCCGGGTTGGCATCATACCCAGACCGGGTAGCACTTTAAAACTGATTCTACATCATATTTTGCCCGAAGATAAAATTTGTATAGAACCCATCATGAGTTTGACTAAACTCGGCGCGAGTTCAGTACAATTAGCCAAACTGATAGATTGTGTTGTTTTTCGGCCAACGTTATCTCGTATTTGAGCTGCGATTTCAACTCGGAACCCTAGAAGGCCTCTACCTCTATAAATATGGATATACCATGAACCAAACAAGCAAGCAACCTTGGAGTTTGAAGCTCTAGCTGCACAGGAAATGAGAGAACAATTTCTACTGCGCGCCACTACAAATCAATCGAGAATTGAAGAATCCAAGGTTTTCGACGATCATTTTTGACGTAGTCTCAGTCAAGGCTCGTTCTAAAGGCGTCATCCACTACCTGGAAGTTGGAATTACTATTACTAATCATTTTATTATATTTTTATCCATGATTTTAATGTCAAATTAATTGTTTATGAATAGTTTCATTGTTTCAAGAAGATCGATCTTGAACTTGACTTTTCTCTTAGTTTTATGAAATTATAATTTAGTGAATTGAAGTATAGCCTTTACTTAATGCTTTTATCATAGTTAGATATATTTACGTATTTATTTTAGCTATTTACCCATAATTACATCTGAATGTTGTGCATGATAATTGATTAAAAACTCGTCAAATTAGTTTTATATTGAAACTGGGTTGAGTTTGATCAACCTAAGCCGAGTTCATCTATCCAAAGAAAACAAGGCAAAACTCGGAACCTGGGCCGAGTTTGGCTGTGTTGTAGCCGATTTTCGATCATCTATTTGAGGCCATTATTTGTGGACTATTAATTAACTTATTTAGTAATTAATAACATAGAATTGCATATGAAAGCATCTTGATTAAGTTAGATCAAAATTGACTTGTTTAGCTATTTTTATCTATTCTTAATTTTGGATAGTTAGGTACAAAACCTATATTTCTTACTATTTTTCATCACTTGAGTTCTATACAATATTTTATTATTAATTAAGAGATAATGTGGGATTAAATGTTTCCATTTAAATTTTCTTTCTCATTACTTAAGGGTTTGAATATTTGAGATTGACATCATCTTGGATAACTTTTATATTAAAAATCACTTCTTGTTATTTTCTCGATTAATAAACTTAAGTTAGGAAGTTAAGAATCTAGATTAGTTTTTATGGGTTCGACACTCTATTCACTCTTTATTACTTGATACAATCTAGTATACTTTCTATTATAATTGCACTTAATTTGCACGCATTATTTTTTTGGCGCCATTGTCGGGGACTAGTTTGAATTATTTTATCTTTTTTACATTGTTCATTATGTGCATTTCTTTAATCTTCTTGATTATCTTTGAGTTCATCATATACTTTCACGTTGTTCTATTTGTCTAAATTTCAAGAAAAATATTTGTTAGATCGTCACTTAATTCTCCTCAATGGCAAGGAAGCACAGGAGTTCTAATAAAACAATACAAGCCACTTGAGAATTGCGATAGCACAAATGTCCAATGAGATGCACAATTTGAAGCCTCAAGTAGATGTAAACATGAAGAGGAATCAACACTGCGAATCATTCAAGTCAGCATCAACTTACCTGGATGAAGTACCTCTGAGCTACCCCACCATTTTGTAGTTGAAGATTTGTCGAGAGATCCATTGACCCTCATCATAAAAATGTTGGGGATGTTGTTGAAGAAGTTCTCCTCACAGGAAGAATTGATTCAAAACATGGAGAATCAAATTTCAATTCTGAAGCAACATAGCAATGAGACAAATGCTTTGCTTGAAAATAAATCCTCTAATAAGTCACGAGCCAATTTAGAAGGAATGCTTGGTCAACTGATAGCAACAATTGAAAGAAAGCTCAACACGTACTCAAGACCAACTAATTCAATCCTTACACTCAAGGATCGCATTATAAAAACTATCATTGGGAAGACCCGCACTTCTTCCGATTGTGCGCTGACTAGATCATTCGAAGATGTGTACGAGATGACGAATTTGAAAACATTCTGAAACATTGTCATGACGGGCAGGCTAGAGGACATTTTGGGCCAAATCAGACAGCAACCAAGATATTGGAATGCGGACTCTACTGGCTGACATTATTCAGAGACGCTCGAAATTACTTTAAGTCATGTGATCAATGTCAACGATCGGTAACATCTCAAACAGAAATGAAATGCCTTTGAATAATAATTTGAATTGTGAACTTTTCAATGTTTGGAGGATTGATTTCATGGGCCCATTTCCAAAATCTATGGGAAAAGAATACATTTTAGTAGCGGTAGATTATGTGTCTAAGTGGGTAGAAGCTGAAGCTACGACCTCAATTGATGCTAAGATAGTGGTCAAATTTATTAAGAAAAATATTTTCACTCAGTTTGTACACCTCATACTATAATCAGTGATAATGGGACACATTTTGGGAATACTTTGTTTTCTAATTTATTGACCAAGTTTGGAGTCACCCACAAACTGAGTACTGATTCATCTGGAATTACGATTGACAGCAGAGCTCGATCTATTGGTCATCGACCATAACTTTTGTTTAATGGCTCATATAGAATCGGATGAATATCGAGCATATTTATATTAGAGGCGTAAGTGACCATTATGACACATACATAAGGGTGTAAACTCTTGCCAGAAATATTATGGGTCATAAGAAGTATCTAATGACTCGTTACATTAGCTATCGTGAATTACGCCCGCAAAAGAACAAGTCGAAGTCATTACAAGTCGCAACATGGAGATCATGGATCTAACTTGCGTGTCATAATATGATAATTACAGCACATACAGAAGTCGAACGCAGAGTTGCCCGAGTTACGGACTGTTACCTTTGTGTTACGGGCCGTAACACATATGTGAAAACTTTGAATCGAAGAAGAACCTAATGGATCGTCATCTAGAATTACAATTCACAGCAAAGCTCAATCTAGTGGTCCCCGGCCGTAACTTTTGCTTAATGGCTCATACAAAAACAAATGAAAATCGAGCATATTTATATTACGAGGCGTAAGGGAGCCATTACGACACATACAGAAGGGTGTAAACTCTTTCCAGGAATATTATGGGTCGTAAGAAGTATCTAATGACTCGTTACATCAGCTATCGCGAATTATGCCTGCAAAAGAACAAGTCGAAGTCAATACAGGTCGTAACATGGAGATCACGGATCTAACTTACGTGTCGTAATATGATAATTATGGCACATACAGAAGCCGAACGCAGAGTTGCCCGAGTTACGGACCGTTACCTTTGTGTTATGGGCCACAACATATATGTGAAAACTTCGAATCAAAGTTGAAATAGGCCATGAACATATCATCACGGACCGTTAGAGGTGCTGATTTTTCCTGATCATCGATTTTTTTGAATGGATTTTGATCAAATCAAGGTGCTAGGGTAGGTGTTGAACCTTCTAGAAGACTTGTTTGATGATAAGAGCTCTGAATTGAAGATAAATCACAAATTTTTTTAGTCTAAGAGCAATTTAAATTATAGATTATTCTTTGGATAAATTTTGGACTCTCAGTTTATCAGAACTCATCGGAAAAACTTGGAGCTATAAGTAGAAAGACCTCAGAAGATGTGAAAATTCGTGCTTGAGCCATGGGAAGTCATTCCCTATTGCAGAGAAGAAGATTTGGAGCCAGAAGGTCACCGAAGGAGAAGGATTGCACAGCAACTCTCCATATGCTAGGATGCTCTTTTACCTTATTTTTCATATTTCAATAGTTCTGTAATAGAGATTTTATATTTGTTTTAGAAAGATAGATTGTTTGGACCTCATTCTTATTCAAGTTAAATTATTAAGTCAACTTCTTTTGATTATGTGTGTTAAGTTTAATGTTTTTTTTATGAGAAAAGTGATTTATGGAATTAGATCACAAACTTGTACAAGGAGTGATTAATTCCAAAAGTTATTATTCTTCTGATAATTGATCTTTTAATTTTAAATTAAGGCATATATAACACATATTCAGTAATTCGTCGTGTATGCTGAATAATATGCAGTTTATTATTCTGTCCGGAAGTATGGGTGAATAATAATTTAAGAGTTACATTTTCTTGCATGATGATTCTCTATAAAATCAGTAATCAACTCGTCGTACGCGATTATTGATCTTATTTGGAATTAGGATAGTTTGATTTGCTCATCTAGAGAAGTCAATATTTTAGGCGCTCTTAATCCTTCTCAAGATTTGACCCGAGTGTTTCTTTCATGATTTGATTAGATTAGAGGCCCATATATATCTAATTTCACTTTAATTATCCATAATTCTCAGATATCATCACCACTTTATCTTTATGCATCAATTATCTATTTTCTGTAATTTTTATACTTATGTTCTACACATACAAAACCCTTTCTTCTCTTAATAGATATTTTGGATAGGATCAATTTAAATAGTTCCTAATGGGATCGACAACTCTACTCTTCACTCTATTACTTGATATGACTAGTGCACTTACTAGCTATTGCGTTGTTTCATATTTTTCGCATTAGTAATTGGCGCCAATATCGCCTCTTGTGTTTGCTCCACATTAGCATCACAATTTTGTGATGCTAAATTAACGTCGCATAATGTCGATGCCAAGACAGTGCACAACGTCGGTGCCAATATCGTCTCTTGTGTTTGCGCCGAATTCGTGTCACATATTTTGTGATGCTAATTTAGTGTCGCATTGTGTCGACGCCAATATAACGCTATAATCTACGGTGCATTTTTTTTGTTTACGCACTCAATAATAGTGTCTCAGTAGCATCGCCGTAGCGTCAGCTTTATCGTTGACTAATTGTAATGCTATTGTCACGATAAAGAAACATATTGAGAGGCAAGTAGTGCCACATTTTGTCGACCCAATGGAGACACTAATGAGATGTCACCTTGTTTTGAGTTGCTAATGTTCGTCGTAATCGACAGTTTTCTTGTAGTGGCAACCTCTTGATATTCAACGTAAATTTGATGAGATGGAGGCAAAAATTAAAGCACTAGAAAAGCAGGTTGCAGACTTTTCTTCTCATATAGATGCATCTCCAAAGGACCGCAACACTAAAAATTCCCCGATCATCATCCACGAAGACCACGAAGATTACGAAAACCAACAAAGACCAACAAAGAACATGGACTTCTGAATGGTGGATGAAGGAGATAAATGAGTACATACTTAAGGATGGGAAGGTTTGAGGAGCTCGCCATTGAAAATCCAAATCTCACAACGAATTTGTCTCAAAATCCACCACCACAAAAGGAGGAGGAGAGTATACCAGTTGCAACATCGACACCGTCAACATCCAAAGCACCAACCACATCCAAGCAATGGCGACCGAAGTGCATAACATCAAATCAACATGTAGACAAATCACCATTTGAAGTAAAAGTCAAAGCTAAAATCATGGAAGAAGGTTACCAAAAAGTTGGAGAAGGTTGGGTGTGTATTCACGTTGAGCTCACCATGTTGGACTTTCACGAACACATCACTTTGCCGCAGTGAGATTTTCCTTATTGCTTATCTTATTCAAGTTTATCATTTCATATCATGATATCACTTAGTTTATTTCACTTAGTGTTATCGAGTCATAGGCTAATTTATGTTTTCTTTTAGATCGAGTTTTAGTTTGAACTTTTTTAGGTCGATTTTATTTTCCTATTTAGATTGAGTCTAGATAGGTTAGTCATCTTTATGTCTTGGTTGAAGTTTGTTAGTTCCTCCGTTTGATTACCATCTTCATTTTGTAAACATTTGACATTAATATCACTTTTCTCCCACTAGCAAAGTTTCTATACCAATGAACCTGACTCACACTGCTACTAAACCCGAGTGAGTGTAACTTGTTTTCAATTTCTAGTTCATTCGATTCGATGAATAGCCTGACCCGAGCTCAAAACAAAATGGTCCAGTGATATGTGCCTCATCGAAATTGCATCTCCACCTCTGGCACCAAGACATTTTCTTCGTTGTCAAACCAACACTGAGTGCCAGGATGTAACATTCCCCACTAGTGTGTGATATTGTCCGCTCTGGGCCACGGCCCGCACGGTTTTACCAAAACGCGTCACACTTGGTGAAGGACATGCTCCCATATATACCCAGCATCTCTCCCGTGACTTATGCATGTGGGACTAATCCAAGGCATGCCTCATGCACCCTTCCCCCCTTAGGGGACTCAACGCCCTCGTTGAGTGATCACACTCCACCATGCACAGAGGCTTACGCGGAGTGGCTCTGATACGGGAGGATTTATCATATGAAGAGAATCCAGTGCAAATTATCAGAAGAAAGGAAAAATAACTATGGAATCGAAAGATTCCATTAGTTTTGGTGATTTGGAAAAACCATTCAAGAGAAGAGGCAACTTGGGAGCGAGAAGATCAAATAAGAGAAAAGTATCCATTCTTATTCCCTGAAACAGGTAACCAAATTTCGGGGACGAAATTTTTTTTAAGGAGGAGAGAATTGTCAAGGACGTGCCCTAGAAACATCATTTGTGCATAATCATGCATTCAATTAACATACTAAGTTAGTTTGGATGTGCATTTAGTGATATTTTTATATAGTAATTAATATTTTGATTAGTGCATAATGATTACTTAATTATCAATAAACTTTACAAAGGAATTAATAGGGTTATTAGGAATAAATTATAAAATTTATAAATATTATAATATATATGTTTAAATAGGATTAAGTAAGCTTAATTAGAGTTAAAACACTTAGTTATGACAAAAAAATGTGATTGGTCATCACTTAAGTTCCAAGCAGCTGAAACAGACAAGTGAGAGCTGCTCAAAGGGATATTTTTCCAAACCACCATAAGACCTCAGAAAATTCTGAAAAAAATATATAAGCCACTTAACATTATATTATCACCGTAGACAAATTATCAGAGGAAGAACTCGAGCGAACCAACTTGGAGAAAATCGGGAACGTCAGCTATTCCAGATGAGTTTTGATCTGGAAACTTTTCTTCTGATTGAGAGAATCATTACATGGTGATAAACGAACCATAAATTATGAAATTTTGTATCGTTCATCCATTCGCAATTAGCTTTCCGTGGCCTCTGGAATCACCTAAACAGAAGTTTTATATAGGAAGTTATGAACTTACCTTCGCAAGTCACTCATCCTATCCCGAGTCTGATATAAGTTCCATTTGTAAATTAGGGCACGGTTAAAATAGAGTGAATTAGGGTTTGAATTGGATATGCTGAAATAGACATTCCAAGGGTTCGGTGAGAGGTGGAATCATACTATTTAAACTTGTATTTTGGGAGAAATGAATTTTTCATTTCATAGTGATGCTTTTGTCAGATTCCAGGACATTTACAGATTGTGACCCGAATTAACTATTTTTGTTATAAGTCTATATAGCGAGTTAAATTCTCTAATTTTTACGAAACAATACTAATGAAGTCTAGATTTCAGGAAAATTATGCCCTAATTAAATGGACAAATATGAAGAAACATATAAATCAATATTTCAGTGACACACAGTTTGCCAGGGCAGAAACCCTAGGTCAGATTGCTTGGGATGTCCTAACTTACTCACTTGGAATTTGATAGTGATATTTGGGGGTTGAAAACCTTAGTATGTCTAGTTTCTAATTAATCTAGAATCATAAGATTTTCCTATGTAGTTAAGAAGTTATGAATTATTTATTGACAGACACTCAGTCTGAAATTCTAAAACAGCACCTAGTTAAGCTTTGGAAAAGTGAAAAGTTTCAACTATGGAATAGCTTATGAATATGAATGTCTGAAGCTAGAAATTGGTATTGGAGGAGATTATATGCATTTTAGGGTGCATAAGCATTCATAGCATGCATTGCATATTCCTTATTAGTGATTGAGAAGTAAAAAGACATTATTGTTTATAGGAAAACCTCAAGTTGCAAGTGAAGGGGAGGAAATCTAATAAACCTTCTTGAAGTGATAAAGTAAAAGGTGAGTGGGTAAATTTACAACATAGCAAAATGTTATATGTTAGTTATTTTATTTATGGTATTACCTCAAGCAAAGATTATTATTGAAACTTGCGCTATGAAAAGTATTTATGATATGTTTCAAGGATTTCATATGAGGTGGAGTAATATTTTATACAAAAATATTTTCAAGGAACAATGCTTGTGAAGTGAAAATAAGTTTTATTTGATAATTATATGAGATTATGACGTGTATTTTGATATTATTAAACTCCATGTGTTCATTAATCATGCCGTTTGAAAAATGTCTTTGGGACTGCATTCGATATACATGAAGCCCTTGGGGCGTATTTCGAGTGTCTTTGCCCTTTGGGGGCTGCTATGTGTGCACGTATTGACCCATGATATGCTCTGCGTATCTGAGAATCATGATTGGGTGGCACACAATCATGATTGGAATACGTATTGACCCATGATTTGTTCTGCGTATCCGTGACTCTTGATTGTGAAGCTCTGCTTAACTGTATGACACACAATCATAGAGGGATACGTATTGACCCATGATTTGCTCTGCGTATCCGTGACTCTTGATTATGAAGCTCTACTTAACTGTATGACACATGATCATAGAGGGATATGTATTGACCCATGATGATTATGTGCAATGACACATGTGTGGAGTTTAAATATGAAAATTATGATATCTTGAGCTATTTTTACTTATGTGAAAGTTCATATGTTTTGACAAGTTATGTGATATGTGCTATGTTTTAAATGTTTCCTCATATGAAAGAAATGCGGTTATTTAAATGTTATATGCTATATGCACTCGTATTGTTCCCCTATGTTGTACTTTTATTCCACTCATTGAGCAAATGATTGTTGTTCATAAAATCCATTTTAAATTTTTCAGATACTCGTAAGTTCTCGAGTTGAGTCGACTTGAAGCTTGTTTTTGTTGCATATAGAGAAGAGGTCGAGCCGCTGGAGCACTTTAATCCCCCTTCACTTTTGTTTTTTGAAGCATGCATATGTAATAGATAGTCTTAGATGTTGTAATCAAGTTTGTGAGAAACTTTTTGTAAGGTTGTATAAGACTTGATCCTGTGGGGTTATATGTGAGATGGTTTGTGAAAAAAATATATAATGGCAATATGCGAATGTCCTATCTTATAGCTTTTTATTAATCTTTGATGATGATATATGTGACTTTTGTATGTATTGACAAATAACATAAGATAAGTAAGGGAGGGAGGTTTTGCCGATTTTATTTTAGGAATGGCTAAACATAACTGAGATTATGATAATTAAAATTAGAACTTAGTCACGGAGTTAGATGTGACACACGACCTGCTACAACTCTATCCCGACGATCATTTGGTGCATGAACATTATGGATTCTAATTGCCTTCGCTTCCGCCACCTCCATAGTGGGATTAATCGGTCGTTTCTTTTCATTCTTTTTCTTTTAAATCTTTGCATTTTCAAGTTTTATACTCCCTACCTTGTTTGGTTAACACTGAGGACATTGTTTAGTTCAAGTTTGGGGGAGATTGCATTTTGTGCATCATATTGGGTTTATGCAGTTGCATTGCATATTTACTTAGTTTATTGTATATTTGCTTTGTGTCTTGCATCTTATGAAAATACATAAAAATTTAAAAATCACAAAAATACAATTCATCATCATATTTATGCATTATTTGATCTTCTTAATTGCCAAAGTAATATTCAAGGACATTTTGTGTACTTATGAAATTCTATTGCCATAATTTTACTTGTTATATCGCCTTAGTAGTGGGTAATTTGGAAAGTGTTTGTTGTCAAATAGAACTATGGATACTATTTTTTGTTCATGCTCACATTTTATTTCTTATTTTTTTTATTTTTTGCCTTGATGGTGATCGTCTTTTTATTGAATGCATAAATTACTTTGTGAACTTATGAAAAAATAATAAAAAAAGAAGAGAGTTAGTTGTACCCCGTAAAAAAAGTCGAAGAATTGAAAAAAAAACATGCAATAATAAAATTGAGATGATTATAAGTGTATTATTCGGCACCTTGATGTGTTCAGGCAACTAGACCCGTAGGAGATTTTTGCCTAATGACTTAAGGCCAATTAATTTGGGATCCGTCGGTCACAAGTCTATTACATGAACTATCTTCCGCAGCAAATAAAAAAAAGATGGAAAGAAAAGAGAAAAAAAAAAGTTCTGTAATATCCTCAAAAGTAAAATAAAAAGAAAAAGAAAATAAATGAATAAAAGAAAATTTGAGTATATTAAGGCCCGTTAAGAAGCCCATTAACCTAATAATTCTATAAGCCTAAGACATGCCCTAAACTCCTCTCATTTGATCTCACTTTTCTCTCCCCCCAAACCCCAACCGACAAGAAGAAGGGATCTCCCTCCCTCCTCTCACGCTCGGACAGCACTCCCTCCTCTCAACATACTCGGACAGCAGCAGCATCAAGGGGCTTCATCAACTCTTGTTCTCTCTCCTCACCTTCATTCACGAGCAGCAATCAAGGAAGGGAGCCTCACGTACTCTCTCCTTCTCTCCATCAAGTCTCGACAGCACCAAGGAGAAGCTCATAGCTTTCTCTCCCCATCTTCCACTCACATCACGAGAAGCATCAAGCACCCCACTCAAGCAAGGTGAAGGTAAAAGTCCCATCACTCCCACTCATTCTCTCTTATAATAGCTCACGGCCAGCCACCATCAAGAAGAAAAATCCTTCTCTCTTTCTTACATCATCATTCTCTCTCCTCCTCACACTTACATTACGGCAGGACAGCAGCACCCAAGGAAAAGAAAGGAGATAAAAAAAAGAGAAAGGAAAGAAGGAAAGAAAATAAAGAAAGAGGAATTAGGATTAAGTGAGTTTTAATTTAAATCTTAAAGGTATATTTGAGAGGATCTATTTGTCCTAATCAATCCTTAATGATGTATGTTGTGTGGATTAAGAGATTCTAAGACAATCTTAGGTCTTATTAAAGTATGATTAGGGATTATGCATTAGATGCTTTTATGTTTTATGTGATTACTATTCTATTGCTATTCATGCTTAGAATGCCATGTATTTCATAGTTTTATACCCTATTGCTTATCTTGCTTAATGTTATATTGTTAATCATGTATGGATGTATAATGCCTATTGTGGCGTAGTAACTCATTATGAAATCCTATAAAGCTTGTGTACATTTATAAGTGTGATTAGCATGTTGAAAGTCCTTATGTACAAATCCCATGTGGTTCATGATTAGAATGTTAAGAATATTAAGAAATGCTCTATATGATGTGTAGAAGTCAATGTATGTTCAAAATAATGATGTATGCAAGATTTGGGAATGAAAACATGTAAAATCGAATGTCTGTCGTCCCAGAACGGGCGACCGATTCCATATCGATCGACCGTTCTGGAGGGGCAATCACATTCTGTGATTAGCGGACGTACGAATGATGCGATTCGGTCATCCGAAAGTCAGGAATCGGTCGACCGATTTGTAAACGGTCATTCGATATATGAAGTAAAAATGTTCGAAACATTCTGTGATTAGCGGACGCCCGAACATTTGATTTCGGTCGTCCGAAATGCCAAGTAGCGGTCGATCGTTAATGCAACGGTCGTCCGATTGGAATAGCTGTCACATTCTGTGATCAACGGACGATCTGAAACCCATTTCAGACGTCCGAAAGGACCAGTAGCGGTCGATCGTTATTCCAGCGATCGTCCGATTTTGATGAGTATCACATCCTGTGATTAGCGGACGAACCGACGTCTCATTTCGGTCGTCTGAATGGACCATAACGGTCGACCGATAACTCGACCGGTCGACCGACCAATACCCTTCCAATGGTCGACCGTTCCCCAAAACGGTCGCCCATTCTGGAAGTTGATTGGCTATGTTTGAATGTCCACACCTAATGTGATTTGAAGTATATATGACTTTAAGTAGGGTTAAAACAAGCAACATGTGATGAATGAATGTATGTATTGATGAATGTGAGTAAAAGATGGATTGGAGTGAAGATGCCTTGTTGCGATCATGAAGGGAATAAAGTCCTTCACTTGCTAGCTTATGTGATGTATTCCCCGGGAAGTAAAGTCCTGTCAAGATGGTATGTACTTCCAATGAGACGATCGTCTCGGCCTAGCTAGCCAAGTTCTCACGAAACCAACATGGTCTACCCAATCAACAAGATAGTAAGCTATCTTAACCAAGATGAAAGATTAAAAAATGTTGTCAAGTGGAAAGTAAAGTCCTGCACCATGTATGTACTTCAACGGGTCCTAAACCTAAGAAGTAAAGTCCTGCATGTGTATGTACTTTCCAAAGATGACTTGGGACATAAAGATGAAGATGAAGATGTAGCTCTAATCTGATGCTAATATATGTCCCTTTGTCATAAGATGTTATGAAAGATGATGTTGAAGTAAGAGTAAGATAAATGATGATATGTCTTAGCATCATGATAATTTATGATATGCTTTGACATAATGAGGATAATGTTACATGTTTATCTTACTTGCCATGATGATATGTCCATATGCCATATAGAGTGCATAAGTAGCTCATAACATGCATACGATTTATGTTTCATAATGATGATATGCATATGCCATGACATGTAGAGATTATGTCATAGGAATCATAGCATGCATAGGCCTCAACATACTCTAACGGGAGAAATCCCCTACACCCATGGATCCGTGCAGGTATGGATGAGGTTTAGGTTCGACGGCGAGGGCCTCATGACGGGCACGTTGCACATGGGCGAGTCGGGCTACGGCTCAAGTTATCTTTCTTAGACTTATGTTATGATGATGAACTCTTATAAGAGTCAAGTATGTATGGCCTATGGGCCTTTGAGTCTTTTATTTTTATTTGGACTCCTTTATGTATTATGAACCCTATGTTGGGTCTCAATGTTAGAGCATATGTGGCCCATGGGCTAGAGTTGTATCTTGGGTTATTATATGAAGTCTTCCGCTGTTTTCATGATTTTACCGTTTATGTTTATTATATTATGTTTCCGCTGCAAAGTTTTATGAAATTAGGTCATGTCGAAGTCCAAGTAACGTCACTTAGGGTTCGGCAAAAGTTTTAAATTAGGGCCGAATTTTGAGGTCGTTACAAGTTCACTCTGTACTTTTTCTTTCAACATTAATGCTATTATTTGATAGATTGTATCTTTTCTTCCACGGAGCTGAACTTGAATAAGTTTATATTGTAAAAGATTCAAAAATTTTATGAGATTGGGAAATTGGATTGAGGATACATACTTTGGCGATAAACTTGTAAAATGATGGTACTAGAAAAGTATTAATCATGGGGTGGAGATTATGATGGTTCATTTATGATTCATGAGTCTTGCCGTGAAGCTTGCTTGAGGACAAGCAAGAGTTCAAGCTTGGGGGAATTTGATGCATGCATTTTTATACATATTTTACATGCATCATTTAAGTTATTTTTCATAGATTTTATTATTGTATGCATCCATTTTCTAATTTATTTTGCTAATTTTTTCAATTCAAAATCTACCCATGTGTGTTTTATTTTATTCTTAGGATTGTTATTTTGGATGTGCAAAATGGTTGAATCGGAAATGCACGGAAAATGGAGCACAAAGAGCATGTATGATTGAGTTTAAGATGAACTCGGGCCGGGTTAACATCATACCCGGACAGAGTTGCACTTTAAAACTGATTCTGAGTCATATTCTGCCCGAAGATAAAATTTGTCTAGAACCCGATCCGAGTTTGACTAAACCCGGCGTGATTTTTTGGCCGATTTTATCTCGGATTTGAGCTGCAATTT
Source organism: Pontederia crassipes (assembly GCA_030549335.1). Taxonomy (NCBI): domain Eukaryota; kingdom Viridiplantae; phylum Streptophyta; class Magnoliopsida; order Commelinales; family Pontederiaceae; genus Pontederia; species Pontederia crassipes. The sequence goes on along the minus strand of JAUKPH010000020.1, from coordinate 6,898,327 downwards.
CAACTCGGAACCCTAGAAAACTTCCACCTCTATAAATACGAATGTACCACGAACTCAAGGGGTAGACAATCTGGGAGTTTGAAGCCCTAGCCGCATGGGAAACGAGAGAACAATTTCTATTACGCGGCACTACAAATCAAACGAGAATTGAAGAATCCAAGGTTTCCTGTGATTGTTTTCGACGTAGTCTCAGCCAAGACTCGTTCTAGAGGCATCGTCCACTACCTGGGAGTTTGAATTACTATTTTCAATCATTTTATTATATTTTTATCAATGATTTTAATGTCAAATTAGTTGTTTACGAAGCAGTTTCATTGTTTCGGGAAGACCGATCTCGAACCCGACTTTTCTCTTAGTTCTTTTTATGAAATTAAAATTTTGTGAACTAAAGTATAGCCTTAATGCTTTTATCATAGATGGATAGATTTATGTATTTATTATTAGTTGTTTAGCAATAATTACATCTGAATGTTGTGCATGATAATTGATTAAAAACTCGTTTGATTAGTTTTATACTGAACCAGGGCCGAGTTTGATCAACTCGAGCCGAGTTCATTTGTGCAAAAAAAAGAAGGCAAAACCCGAGCCGGGTCACCCTAAACCCAAGCCGAGATTGTCATCTATTTGAGGCCATTAATTGTGGATTATTAATTAACTTGTTTAGTAATTAATAACATTGATTTGCATATGAAAGGATCTTAATTAAGGTAGATCGAAATTGACTTGTTTAGCTGCTTTTATTTATTCTTAATTTAGGATAGTTAGGTTGTCCTAATTGAAAACTATATGTTTGGCAATGTTTCTATCACTGAGTTCTAAACAATATTTTATTATTAATTAAGATATAAGGTGGGTTCCATCACTTTAGTTCTAAACAATATTTTATTATTAATTAAGATATAAGGTGGGATTAAAGGTCTCCATTTAAATTTTCTTTCTCATTACTTAAGGGTTCAAACATTTGAGATTGACATCATCTTAGATAACTTTTATATTGAAAACCACTTCTTGTTATTTTCTCAATTAATAAACTTAAGTTAGAAAGATAAGAATCTAGATTAGTCCTTGCGGGTTTGACACTCTATTCACTTTTTATTACTTGATATGATCTAGTATAGTTACAAGTATAATTGCCCTTAATTTGCACACATCAGCTACCTCTGAAGCTTGTTGAGATCCAAGGTGGATGTCCCTTGGGTGACTTCAAGGCCAGACAGATCCAAGTGGTAGTGAATGGCCATTGGGGTGAACAGGCCCGCCAAAGATTATTGTGCCCTTGGAATGCCGGCGCTTCTCTCGATATGGGAAAGGAAGAGGCCGTCCAGACTTATCTTCTCTCCATACAAGAAAGCATGAATAGTCGCAATCTTGGACATGAGATTCAGTGTTCGTGCGATCAAAGAGAGTGTTGGCGAGGGCACCGTGGAAGTAGAGGATCACTAAGTTTGAGATGGACGAATATCTAGCATGCACGTCGAACCTTGTTGGCTTCCTCTGATTGGGCATTAAGGCGAGGTCGAGAACACGACCATTCCTTGTCAACTTGTATGAGAAACTCTACAATGACCAAAGGATAGGTTGGATAGGCAGTAAGGAAGAACACCCTGGCACCAACTTGTCTTCATGACGCCAATGTTGGGCGTTGCTTGCAAAGTGGACCTTTGCAAAGGTTGGGTTAGTGGTGTGGAGCCTCATGGAGAAGATGGAGGAGATGGCGAGGGGGAATATCTGGGATTGTGCCAATCTCCAAATTGAAAATCAGTCGACGACGGACTAGGGGGAGATGGAGCAGATGAGGGCGGCGGTGGCTGAGATGGCGAGGTATCTTCAAGTGGGGGCATGGAAGGGGAAAGAGATGGGATTTGCATGGCATTTAGGTCAGGAGGAGGGTGGCGAACATGGGTTTTGGTGGGGTGGGAGATGATGCAGTTAGGGGAGTGGACAGGACTAGGAAAGAGAAAGGTTAGTGTGGTGGGTGGAGAGGATGTGGGATGTACCTCCCGCGGGGAGGTCTCCTACTGAGGTGCATTGGGTGCAACCGACATTGGCTCACACTCAATTATGACAATCAAGTGATGCGGATAATATGTAACAATAATATTAGCAAGTGCATTAGTCATATCAAATAATAAAAGTAAAGTAAAGTGTCGATCCCATAGAGAACTACTTATGCATCACCATATGATATATGGATACTCAAATGATAACAAATAATGATCATATAAATTTATGCACATTAATCTTATAGCACAAGAGTTTGTTTGCCAAGACAAATATAAGCGAGGTATATAATATTTATTTAAAAGTTTTCTAATTTTGAGTAAAGTTTCAAAATTTTAATTTCCTTCAATTGCAAACCTACAAAGCATCAAGAACTAGTAAATGGACAAATAAATATATATACTCATAATTTTTAAGGGATAAGCATGATAAATAATATAGACATTTCTAAAGTCAAACATACACCCAAAAATTGACTTTTCAATAAGCATATATTTGTGCACAATTTATGATAACTAGTAGACAAATCTAAAGCACAAATAATTGTGGCACAAAAGTATATCCAAGTTTTTATTTATATGCTTAAAATAATACTTTTACCATAAAATTTGTGCCTTCACTCCTTCAAATTTATTTTTCCTATTCTTTCTTTGTTGTATGATAATAATCAAGGTTAGTTGTCACAACCGTGAATTAAACCTTTGTTTAATTCGGAATTCGCGACTCATTGCAGATGATAACGTAAAATCAACAAAGATGTGGAAACACAATGTAAATATTTTTTTAAAGAATAAGAAATAAAAAAATATATCATTAAAAAAATTACACAATATGTGATGATCATTTCAGACCAGACCATTTTAGGAAATGACTTTGTCTTCTTTTAATATACAAAACGACACATATATAGTTCACCTATCTCGACATCCTGATAAAAGGACACGAGAGACACAAATCTTCTCATTTTACCACCAAGGATGTTATACAACCCTTCTAGACTATCATCTCGCACGATCCCCAAACGACTATATTAATATAAAAAATATTATAAATAACATTATGAGCAAAATAACTCAGTAAGTTGATAACTCATAGCCTATGTGTTATAACTAATAAATTCAGAGAGGCATAAAAATACATGCAATAATCATAATAACAAATTAAGTATTTTCATACATTTAATAATTACATAAACAACATTCTAATCAAAAGCATCACTCTCACTTTGCAATCCTATTACTTAAACATATTGAACATATGAATGTGAATGCAACACTCATATGAATGCACATATCACCAATTGGCCAGTGATCGATAGGTGGACTCTAGTGGTGGCTCCCATCCTAATCAACGATGTAGCACCTAGCTCCATTCTACCTCATCCCTTTCGAAAAACATATCATATAGAAATATGTGGACTCTAGAGGTGGTCCTACGAATTCTAGATGTGGCTCCCACCATGATTTCTCATGGTGTAGCACTTAGCTCTACATGTCACTTAACTCTAATCTATCTCATCTCATTTCTAGGGAACACAATGATGGATTAGACTCTAGAGGTGACTCTCATCGTGATTAGCGATGTAGCACTTAACTCCAATAATCATGTATGCAGATGCAAATGCAGATTCATGATTCATCATATAACAATTTTATCTCGCATATTAGAAGATAGCTCATATCGATCATTCATTTAAGCGAATCAAAACTGCACTTTACAATAGCAATTCATAGGACATCACAAATGCTTTTCAATGTGCAATCAATTGGTCAATCACTCCAACATAAAAAGTTTCCAAAGATATATTAAATAGCACAATCAATGTCACACTGAATAAAAAGAGGTGAATACATACAATTTACCTATAAGGGCTAACAAAAAGTTTTCCTTCCTTTTTCAGTACTTTACTCTTCTACTCCTATAACAATAATAATGAGAAATACATTACTATTATGACATGAACAAAAGCCTATCACATATGAAACATAATTAATTGCAAAGGTACACGACCCTTAAGTAATTACTCTTATAACTTTAACTATTTATCACAAGAGTTGGCCTACTATTATGATAGATTGCATACATAATAAAAGAAAATTTCATATCTTCTTGCATTGATAACCAAATTTGTCCATTCCAATTTTTCTTACTTCCATATTACTAAAATTTTAATCAATAAAAGTTTCAGAATTTATTTCATTGTAGTTTGTTATCAAGAAAGTCAAGATTCAACCTAACTTCCATGGTGTTTGTGTACTCTCACAAATTGAGTGACCTTAATTGTACTATTTATATATAATAAGAAACAACTCATATTCCAATACTTTGAATTTTCTCTAAATATAGACTTCTTCCTGTGATGTAACTAATAAAATTTCATGAATTTATATCTAACTGGACTGAGCAAAATAAATTTAACAAATACTAGCTTAATTTGCCTTGAGTTTCATTCTAACAAATTGAGTAGGGTTCGGTAACACATTTATAACTTCCACTACACATATCATTTTCGAGTTTTTCCAATTGTAAATGAAACCTAACATTTTTATCTTTAAGATGGGGATATGAATGTTGGGCAGAACACTAAAGATTACTGATATCTTCTCAAATTGCATATATTCTGTATTATCCATTTGAATCTTTGACTCCAACTTCTTTGGAAAATCTTAAATCCCAGTGATAAATAGAACCTTAATTGAATTGGAATCTAATATTAAAAACTAATTCAAATAAAAAAAATAAAATTCTACTCAAATAAAGACTAAAAAACAAACTCAATAAGGAATTCTAGTCAAACTCTAGTCATTTACTTTGCAACCCAAGATAGTTCAAATTCAATTAGCTTATGACAACTAGTTCAAAGATTTATATCAACTTAGCTACAAAGACAACAATTTATCAGACAATAATTAGTGTTGCATACTTACAACTAAACTTAAGAGGATGCTTTGCTACTTATGTTGTTTTTTTATATATAATACTTCATCACAATGAACCTCTTGAGGTATGAAGTCTAGGACATATCAATACACAAATTTCAAGAACATAAGTACATGATGCATTAACTAAGTTTATTTGACATAGTTAGTTGACAAGAATGTGTCAAATTAGTAAAATATTAACAGTATTGTACATTGATGAGTTTGCATTAACAAATAAAGACATGATGCATTATAAATAATTAATGCATTCTATGCATCAGAGTTGATGAAGATACTAAGATACGTAAATCATGTAGTGTGATTGCAGACAATGAAGCATGTCAAATAGGAACCAAAATTATGGCAATAGTACCAAGTTAATATAAATGGAAAAAATAACAAATTTCTTAAACACAGTTACAACATAGTAATAAATTGAGATTGTTGATAAAATTTGAAACCATTAGTTATATGCAATTTGTTAGGGTCATGATATGTTTGCAAGCTAGAAGAATCTACAAATCAGAGTAACCATAACGTTGGATGTTATCATGAATTTAGATTTTTGCCATCAAGTTTTTTCATATGGTTTATCCCTATTGATGCTAGTAAAATAAGTGAATAAAGATTAGTGGTATGATAATCAATAATATTCTAAAGAAGTATATACATCTCAACCTTTCAAGCACATGTTTTGATAGTTTGATCTTTTATACAAGAGCTTGTAAAGTATGAAGTTCATGTCACAACGATCCACAAATTCAAGAACCTTGAAGACACAATTCGTTAGAAATATTAAATGCATTCCATGCAGCAAAGGTGATGAAGAAGATACTAAGATATCTAAATCGTGTCATAGTGTAGATAATGAAACATGTCACTGTGACAAGTTGATATAGTTGACACAAGGGCAAGTTTCTTTAAAAACTTGAAGGTAATAACAAATCAAAGTTTTCAATACAAATTTGAAACGATCAATTAGATGCAACATGTTGGAGTGATGATATATTTGCAATCTAGAAGAGTCTGCAAATTAGAAAAAAGGATAATATTGTATGTTAGCACGAATTCATATTTATACAATAAAAATGTTTTACATATAGTGTATCCTTACCACAGTGAGTTAAATATAAGAATTTATAATGTCTTAAAGAAGCATAATAATCTTAGTCTTTTTTTATGACAAGTTTGTACATAACTAAGAGTACTAACAAACATGACTACAAACAACATGCATGCATTACCAAATAATGTCAACCAAAGTAAAGTAACTTTGATGTTTCAAGAATGACCCTTTTGGTTGGGCATTAAAAGGGTATGGATAACTTTGATGCAAAGAAGTTGTCATGTGAAAAATAGTGAAAAAGGTTGGAACTGCGCTATCACAGGATGGCCGTGAAGGATTTGTCACGACCGTAAAATAGTTCGTAAAACAGTAGTAACGGGTCACTAAAATGCATTTTTTTATCTCCAGAAAGCTGCCCGATGTACAACCATGACTAGCCTTTCATGGGCCGTGAAACTAATTATTTTGCTCCACATCGGACAGTGTAATTACAGGCCATGAAAACTCATGTCTAACCCGATTAGGACACTATTTAGGCCATGAAATCATTGTTACACGCCGTGAGAAGTATGGATTCAACTTTTAGACAAAATTTTGAAAGATTTTCAAGTACACAAGGAGCCCTAATTAGCTTATTTTGAATAGAATTTGTTTTTCTTTTGCGATACATGGAAACTCAAAATACTATAAATAGAGCCTATTTACCATGTGGACAAGGAATGCTAGGACCTACTACCTGTGCTTTGAAGACAAAAAATGTGGAAGTATCTTGAAGAACAATTGAGAAGATTTTTTGTTCGGTGATCTCGAGCGATGATCATGCAGCGATTGACGGTTCGTTCCATAGAGTACTTCCAGTTTTATTTTATATTGGGACGATGAATCAATTTCATGCTTTAAAGTTCTATCTTTTTAATCTTTGTAATATGGACAATTTAGTTCAGTTTTTTTGTTAGTTTATTTCTACAAAAGTTTTATTGTTAAGACAACTTGTGAACTTTTCTTTGGTATTAATTATACTTTTTTTAGATTTCAAGAACATTATCGCTCTTTTTAATCATTAGTTTGTTGTTAACTAGGTAGTGTAATCAATCTTTAATTCATAATTTCTCTTAAAGCAATTCATGTCGTAATCTAATATAGCCAGAATGAATATTACATTGTGTGATCTGCCAAGTTGATTTGGGTGTGCGAGTAGGTAGCATATTCTAATATGAGTAGGATTAAGAGTAGAGCCGGGTAGATATTCTCATCTTATTATGATTAAGAATAGTTGGTTTACCCAATTAGCAAGATCATACTTTAGGTGTTCCTAATTCCTCTAAAAGTTGAACCTATTTATCATTGATTAAATCAATTTCTACATAAGTGAAACAATGTTTTTAATCCATTTAACCCATCCTATGAACCTAGACATCAATAGTTTAGTTTAGATGTAGTATTTCATTTTTTTGTTTATTTTATTTTCTGCAACTTTTTTACCCAAACCATATTCTCTCTAAATAGTCTCTGTAATTACTTTAGTTAAGTAAGTTGACATCGTGTGTTCGACACTTTACTCTCTACTTTATGACTTGAGCGACTAGTGCACTTGCTAGCATTTAATTCTTATCAATTTTCACATCATCGAGCTAATTACTTTCCTCCAATTTAATAAATATGATTTTTTGTCTAAATTTTCACATCAGATATGACAATAAGATCATTAATTGTTTTTTTATATTTTTGTTTACAATTTTTGTTAGAATGTTTATCACACACCATTCATTTTGTCCTTGCATTATAAGACAAAATGATCTTTTGTCAACTTCTTGAATTGACTAAATATGATTTCCAAGAGGAAAAATCGTTATCTAATAGTTGGGAACTATATGATGTGGAGAGTTAAGGTATATATTTACACTACTATTTTGCATGCATTTAGCACTCATAACATGACTACTCTCTTCTGCAAATGCATGCATAGCGTCAATTCAATATGTTTCAAACCTTCTCCATATCAAACTTACTTACGTATCATTCTTATTCATTTTTTATTGCCGAGCAAGATCATTAAGGTAAGTGTCCTTGCAGGAAGCCGACAAGCTTCGGCGGATGGGGTAGAGCGGCCGAACACCATGCACCAGACTCTGCATTCATGGGAGATGGTCTACTTCAAGGCTGTGACAAAAGCCATCGAACAAACACTGGACACCTCCCTGCACTTGGGGACCAACCAGCTCCCTCACACACTGAAACAAAGGAAGCTTCCTAGCCAGGGAGCACTACAACAAGAGGAGACAAAATCTACAGCGATGGCAGGAGCTGCAAGAGTGGAAGAAGTGGAACAAGACAAAGAGGAGAGGAATATATAAGGAGTAGGCTGGCTAGAGGAGAGGAAGAAGCAGATTTCGGAGAAACCACCACGAATAGAGGAGAGAATTAAGAGTTGAGAAGAAACAATCTCTGATCTTATTCAAGGAGATATCTATTCATCCCAAATGAACTGTAAATAACAGACCCCGCTGAGGTCGGGAGGTGCCTTATGTTTTTGGACTAATGGTCTTTCATTCACACTTTTATTTTGATGCTTTCATCGTCTCATATGAATGTCGAGTTTTGCTTTCATCTAAGTGATTTCTATTTTTTTTATCTTGACTTAACTATTTATCTTTACCTCATGGATTTATGTATGGATTGAGCCTTTTCAGATCGTCCTCATCTTGCACCTCTGATTGTAGGGATATGTGAGGCGCTGCGCGATCACACGTAGGGAAATCAAGCTTTAATGAGATGATCTCGTACATGGTTTCTTCGTCTTCATTATAGACGAAAGTTCGGGGGAAGTTCTTGAATCACTATCGCTTTGCACCCCCAATCATAGGGATATATGAGGCTCTGCATGATCGTACATAGATAAATCAAGCACAGGCAATAGTGATTCATAGCTCAGATTTGTGTCATGTTAGAAATGGTTGTTTTCTGTTATTTGATTTAGATGTCGATTGTCTTCCAACATGAGACCTGCAAAGGTTATGCATATTCTGAGGTTCCGACAATAAATGATTTTATTGAGCTAGGAACTCAGATCATCTTAGACGAGTTCGAAGCACGCGTGTGCAATTTTTTTCCTTATCATTGCTATTTTAATTTCTGCCCGAGAGGGAACATTCCCAATCCTCTTCTGTTGCCGACAACCCGAGTAGGGCAGGTGACAATGAGTTTTTATCCGAAGAACTCTCAGTAATCCTGAATTGTATATTTCTGAATCGATCCTTCTTCGTCTTCCAAATCGTCTAAACAATGTCACCGTCATCACAGTTTCTGACATTCTACTTAGGGAGGGTTGTCCATATTACGCTAAGGCAAGTGCAAGCCGATCGTAGCTGTCTCGCCTTCAGTGTATTTCTCTTGAACGCCTGGGTACTCAACTATCATGAGACATTGGCTCATTCTAGGAAAAGAAAGCTCGAGTTATAAATCGGAGCATCGTAAGTGAGAGCAATGATTGCACCATCCTTATAAACCCCTTTACATGTGTAACATAGACTTCTCACGAGCACGAGAGTGTTGTAGATGAGTCGAGTGTCTTCCCATCGAGTTAATCATACACACACGTGAAGGGACATTTAGTCATTTTATCTCATATTACAATTGAACTAAAGAACCTTAAGTCCTATAACAGAAGGCACCTCCCATAAGTCCTCAGCACTCATTTTCTAAGTGATTGTCTTTGCACTTTTCAAATCTAATCATCGCCTTCTCGTTACTCTTTTATCTCAAAAACAATAAAAATATTTACTTTACTTGATTTTGTAGTGTTATCCTTTTTACTTCTGTCTTTAGCATTTCTTCTCCTCATCGAGTTAGTTCCGAAGAACTTTTTGAAGATTTCGTAAAACATTGCTCCATGGGATCGAACCTCAAGTACTACAATGATGCACCGTACACTTGCGGATCGCATTTTAATGGTGTAGAGAGATTATAAATTTTAAAACTTCATTCGACATCTTTTTATGTATTCAAGAGCAACTAGCTAAAGTAAAGGGGAAAACACACGTTTTGAGATCATTCAACTCTCACCTCTCATATGTATCCCTGTTACTATTTAGCACACCAGTTCCTTCTTTATACGACATTTCTCTGTATACACACTTTATGCGAGTCAAAGTTTTTGGCACCATTGCTGGGGAGACTTAGTGTTTTTTTCATTATTTTCAATAGTTCTTTGCGAACACTCGGGATATTAATGCTGAAAATCTTGTTTCACATGTTTATAATGCTCCTACACTTTTAACACTCTGTCGTATGTTTTCTTAGACTTGTATAGCTGTTGTTTCTTACACAATTTTCTTTTGGTTTTGGGGCCTATTTTAAATTTTTGTTTCACTAATCTACTAACCCAAATTTAATGTCAAGCACTAAATGAAATTCTGCAGAAACCTCCGAAGAAGTCTCTCAACTTGGTTTAGAATCGAACTTTGGCCTGAGAACCTCGCAAATTTGCAAAGAAGACATAGAGCTAGGAGGTGCACTGCTCAACAAGGAGGAAGAAATTTGAATCAAAATATGGAAGCTGAAGACTGAAACACACTCCGCCCTCTACCAGACTTTTGTACACCATAAGTTGTGGGAATTGCAACTGGAATCAGAAGGCCAGTGATTGCTGCGAATCACTATCAGATCAATTCAGCTATCATCTCAATGCTGGGACAAAATGTAACACCCCAAGATTTTTCGTAAATTAAATAATTAGATAAATGAAATATTTATTTATTCATTTATTTAATTCCAAAAATTCAGTTTAAAAGAAAAGATAAAATTTGATGAGTTAAAGATAGAGGTTGTGTATAGATAAGACTTTGAGAAGAAGAAAAGAAAGGAAAAGATAAAGTATTTATAATAGATTCTTAATTGAGATTATGGATAAGGATCAGAGTTAGATTTGGGGGAGATAAAACATTAAATCTCGGATTAATTATTAGCCCAACAAGAGTCAAAGTCTGCCCTATAAATAGAATCCTTTTCAGCCTTCAACCTCCCTTTTGGCCAAAAAATAGATTTTTCTTCCTACTTTGAGCCCCTGTTTCTTTCTCCGCGGTGCATGTGCATGAGTACTCCAGCCGGCCATCTACTCTCCGATCAACCCTCTGTCAAAGGACATGGGACTTCTCATCGGGAATCTCTCACTCGTCTAGGAAATCGTGTTGAAAGTAGGTTGTTCAGGTAGTTCTGCCTGAACAAGGAACGTGGAATTCTGGGTTAACGGTATCAGAGCCAGATCTCAGCATCCAGATCGTGATCTCGGAGCCGAGTTGCTGCAACAATGACCAGAGAAGGAGAGGGACCATCGACTTCGGGCCATACCACCGAGGCAGCCGCTGATGAGAGCGGTCCGATCGTAGACTTGGCGGCCACAGGAGGTGGTGGCCATGCTGCTGACGGCGATGGCGTGGCGGGAGGCCGTTCGACTGGCAGTCGATCTCAAGGGCTGGAAGGTTCTCTGGAGGCATCACATCTTTGAATTTCTCCAGCAGTGCCCTTATGACGTCCGGAGCATCTTGAACGTCGTGGCTGGCCACATTCAACTTGAGGGCCGCCAGATAGGTGACTTCTCCTCGGTGCACGCCTTTCTCCACTTGCATGGCCGAGAGCATTTGTGACTTGATGGTGGCTCTCGTCGTGGGCACCTCATGTGTCTTCCCCTGAAATAAGACTTGAACTCTATCTTGAGTTAGTTTTACCTCTTGGAAGGCGTCGAGGAACTCCATGCCCAGGATGAATCAGTGGTCGAGAAAAGCACTCGGGGAGATGTGGGGGAAAGCAAGTATATTCGACTTCAATGGGGACTCAATCGCTGCTCTGATTGAATGCTTACAAGAGCCGACCCTGTGGGTCTATTTATACATGAATGAGGAGAGTAACAACTTTCACTCCCTCTGATATGGCCGAGATTCTAGGAACCCTCTCGATCTCCCTGTTGATAAGATGAGATCTTCCTCCACGATCTTCTCAGTTGTTATCTGGGATCTCCTCTCGATTCTTCTAGATGATCTCATCGGGTAATCCTCCACGATTCCCTCCATGCGCAAAACCCCCTTTGTTGGAGTGGATCTTATCTTCAAGCTCCCTCTGATCTTCTCACCATAAACCGCCTGGGATGATCCTGCGTGATCATCCCGAGATCCTGTTAGTTATCCTCCTCGATATCCGCAGTATTCTCCCTGATATGCTCATCAGGTTGTTGGTTGGGATAATCCACCTGATTACCCCTGATCTCCTCCTCAAGATCTTCAACTAAAAATATCCTCCTGATCCTCCTGACTTGTTGGGATAAGGTGGCTGGCCGAGTTGTTAAGATCCTCCGTGATCTTCGTGGATATGGTGCAACTCCATCATATCTTCGGTTGCCAACTTCCCTGCGAGTAACCAACGCTTGATCCTCGCGGCCAGCTGTCCTCCTCGACTTTTGCCAACCTTCCGAACACTTTGGGACGGGCCAAATTTGCTCGGGACGATATCGCCCCTCCCCGCTGCCAAACCGAGCGTTCTGCCAAAGTGCGCATCCTGCCAAAACTGGCATTCTACCAAAGTGGGCGCCGCCTGCGTCCCAGCCTTGCCGCACACCGTCCCACGTTGCTCTTGGGATGTAGATGAAGAACGGGGCGTGACATCCTCCCCCACCCAACCGCGTCGCCGCCCTTGGCGACGTGCGACCTCCAGGTGTGGCTGATCTTCACGTCCACCTCTGTCTTTACTTGGCTTGGAGGAATAACTTGGAGAAGATCCTCCTCGAACCATCTCCTCGTCGTGGCACCTTGCTGTCCCAAGGTGTCACCATCATCATCCTTGGCCGCCGTTCCTCTGAACATGGGGCACCGCCACTTGCGCACGCTCCGGAACACGATCGCACCTCGAGTTCCTCTCGCCTTTCGCCTGGTATGTGGTCGACGTCTCGGCCACCTCCAAACTTCGCCGAACTGAGAAGTGCGTCCACCTCATTGCTCGACTAGGCTAGCATGTTCCACCTGAACACGTCCGTCGATGCTGACTTCTTCCTCGCAAAACCTCGAGTATGGCCACTTGCCATGGCCCAAAGTCTCGCCTCCATAGACAGCCCTCTTTGTGGATAGGGCCTGCTCGTCATCGTCCACAGGAAGTCTTCGGCTCCCTCTTGCCAACTTCAGCGAAGGCCATCCTCCTCGATGTCTTCATGCTTGGGGCGGTCGCTGCTGGCTTCGGCCGCCTTGCACCCGATCGGATCCTTCAGCGGACCCTCCCATGCCGGATCCGACCAAAGAAGTCCCTTCAGTTTGGCCACCTCGTCGGTCGGCCACTCTCTCGAACTTTCGTCGTCGTCAGGTATCTAGCTGGGGTCGTTGGGACAATCCCGTTGGAGATGGGGACCATCGCACGCCCAGCACCCGAGTTCGATCCGTCGCAGGCGCTTCCATCCTTTGCCACCCCGAGTGCGGGCCTTTCCTCCATTCGAGGCCGATGAGCTTGCATCATCAGGCTCATCCCACGCTGTGCCGCTCATCTGGATGTGCTCCTCGATGCGAGCACGCTGCCTTGCGATCTCTCCCTCCATGGAGACGATTCGGTCAGTGAGTCACTTCTCCGACTTTGCCACTTCTTTGGCCATCGCGCCTCTGAACTTCGCTTCATAGGTGTGGATGGTCGGGACGAATCCTTCGAGTCTCACCACTCGCACCATCAATCCGTCCACGTTTCTCCGATATTCCAGAGAAACATTCTCTTTGACCCGCTCGGCCGTAGAGTCACGGGCGCATGTCTCCTCCCTCGAGATCGCTGCCAACGCATGTGACTTAGGCTCCTCCCTAGTCACTGGTACTTCATGTCGCCCCTCCTTTAACACCAACCAAAGACCTGCACGGGTCAGCGTTACCTCCTCGAAGTTATCGATGAAGTCCATGTCGAGAACAAGATGGTGGTCGTCTAGCTCGACGACCGTCATGTTGAGAGCGCCTTCCCATGTTCCGATCTGCACCGGAACATCTCTGGCTACGCCGAGGATGGGCTGGGATGCAGTGTTCATCATCTTCACAAGACCGGGCTCCCTGACGTATGAAACGTTCAGCCGAGCCGCCTCTTGTGCTGCCAAGAAGGTATGTGTCGCCCCTGTGTCAACCAGGGCAGTCGTCGTGAAGCTCTTCACGCTGACTTCTGCGAACATCAGGCCCCTCATGGCCTGCTTCTTGCCCCGGGTGGGGATGGTGCCTGCTGTGGCCGATAAGGCCATGATGGAACCCATGTGGGCGGTTCCTCCTCTTTCGTCCGAAGTCGACCCCATCGCTGCCAGGCTCGCCTTCTTGTCGCACTCCCTCGCGAAGTGCGGACCTCCACAGACGTAGCACCGGACAGGCTTCTTTGGATCGCCTCTGGTCGAAGCCATCCCCTTCGATCAGCTCTCTTGCCGTCATTCTTTTTGCCGGCTGGGCGTCCCTTCTCGTCCGCCTTCGTGCGTCCAAGAAGCCTTCAACTCGCATCTTGAGCTGTCCGGAACACCTCGCGTCCTCCGAACTTGGCCATGCACCCCACTTGGGTCTTTGGCCGTGTGCTGCTCAGTGCCACCTTGTTGTTCGAAGGCGTCACTCTGCACCGATCTTCGGTCCGTTGAAGATCTTCGAGACATTGCTTCCTTGCTGTTGTCTCAGGATGTGGTTGGCATCCCACACCCCCCCAAGTAGGGCCTCACGCCTACTCGTGCGACCTTGCTGTCCGAAGGCACACCGTCTTCACTCCGCTGAAGACTCTGGGACACAACTTCCTTGTTGCTCCCCCAGGACATGACATGCACGCCATGTCCCAGACTTCGATCTGAATGCTTATCTCCAAGCACTAGATAAAGCCATCGATGGCGGTCGCCTCTAGGCCCGTAAATTTGGGGATCGACGCGCGCGCCGGCATTCCTCCTGCGTCGAGGACCTGCCGCTTCATCAAGGGGAGTTTGGCCTCATCGCCTTGATCTTCGTCTCCATGGCTTCTTCCATGGTGCGAAGTCGTGCCTCCATTCCTTGAAGCGTTGTTGCGCTCTCTTCAGCACAAGGCCATGTTGGCCCGCTGCAGCTTCCAGGCCTAGGACCGCCGCGTCTGTATCCTGGAGCCGTTGCCCCAGTGCCTCGACTTGCCTCTCCAAGGAACCCGCCGGCTCCTTGGACATCCCGCGAGTTGAGCGCCTTCCCGCCACAGCGAGACCTCCACCTCCTATGGTGGTCACGCCCCCGTCATCGTCGCCGCCTTGAACTTGGCCGCCACCTCCTGTGGCCGCCGTGCTCGTGCTCGGGCCGCCCTCATCGGTAGCCTCTGCTGCGCGGCTTCGGGTTATGGGACCTTCATCTTCTCCAGGCATTGTCTTCGCAACTCGACTCAAAGACTACAATCTGAGCGTCGAGCAGGTACTCTGACCCCACGAAATCTGAGGTGCACGGGATCAGAACGGTTTGGACACTCCAATATTCCAAACCTCACGAGATCACCTTGATCTGATACTCCAATATCGAGATCAAGTTGGAGAGAACTCACTCTGATACCAAGAATGTCACGGACTAAAGCTCCACTTGGGAAAGCCTTAGCATGACCGGCCTTGAACCTTCTCTGCACGAAGATCCAAGCAGCCTGACTGGGCGTCCTCACGACGACCGCACTAACACGCAGCGGAAGAAACACGGTGGAGACAAGCACAAGAAGGAAAAGAACTCTCACAAGGTTGTGGGGTAAAAGCAGATCTTATTCAACTCTCAAACAAAACCGACAACTCTCGGAATGCTGAATGCCGAGTGTACAAGATGAGTCTAATGGCCGACTCCAGCCCTCTATTTATACAAATATGGAGGGAGTAACAACCCAACTCCCTCATGTATATCCGAGATTCTAGGAATCCTCTCGATCTCCCTGTTGATAAGCTGAGATCTTCCTCCACGATCTTCTCAGTTGTTATCCGGGATCTCCTCTCGATTCTTCTAGAATATCTCGTCGGGTAATCCTCCACAATTCCCTCGAACTCGATCCGCAAAAACCCCGCTGGCGTAGGATCTTATCTTCAAGTTCCCTTCTGATCTTCTCATCAGAAATTGCCTGGGAAGATCCTCATAATCTTCCCGAGATCCTGTAGTTATCCTCCTCGATATCCGCAGGTTCTCCTGATCTGCTCATCAGGTTGTTGGTTGGAATAATCCTTCACGATCACTCCTGATCTTCTTCTCAATATCTCCAACTAGAAAGATCCTCCTGATTTGTTGGGATAAGTTGGCTGGCCCGATCCTGCTTGATCTTGGCAGATATGGTGCAACTCCATCATATCTTCGGTTGCCAACTTCCCTGCGAGTAACCAACGCTTGATCCTCGCGGCCAGCTGTCCTACTTGACTTCTGTCGACCTTTCGGACACTTTGGGACGACCCGAATTTGCTCGGGACGATAACGCCCCTCCCCGCTGCCAAACCGAGCATTCTGCCAAACTAGGCGTCCTGCCAAAGTGCGCATCTTGCCAAAATTGGCATTCTGCCAAAGTGGGCGCCGCCTGCATTCCAGCCTTGCCGCACACTGTCCCACGCTGCTCCTGGGACGTAGATGAAGAATGGGGCGTGACATCCTCCTCCACCCAACCGCGTCGTCGTCCTCGGCGACGTCCAACCTCTAGGTGTGGTTGCATGCTTCGCCCACTTCTGGTCTTCATCCACTGAAGACTTTGGGATGCAACTCTCCCTAGTTGCTGTCCCGGGACATGACCTGCACGTCATGTTTTGGACTTCGATCTTAATGCCTCCGCACACCCGCCTGCTCGCTTGAAGTCCGAGGTTGGTAGTCTGCTCCTACCAACCAAGGTGCCTTACGCTGACATCCCCATCTCTCGATCATGTTCATGCCCGAACTGATCCTTTAGTGCCGCCTTGCTGTCCGAAGGCGCCACTTGCCTCCACTGTGCTGAAGGGTTTGGGACATAGCTTCTCCGCTTTTGTCCCTCGACATGGCCTGCACGCCACGTCTCAGACTTCCAGCCTCGTGCCCGCGCCGCACCTGCCTTCTCGCCTGAAGTCTGAGGGTTGGTGGTCTGCTCCCACCAGCCAGGATGTTTTCTCCTCAACATCCCATTGCCAAGTGCCATCCTGCGCATGGACTGGTCCACTTGAAGTGCCACCTTATTGTCCGAAAGTGTCACCTTGGCCGCCAACTCTTGACTGCCATGATCTTCACTCTTCTGAAGATCTTGGGAAGCCAGCTTCCTGCTGCATCCCAGGGATGCGGCCCGCATACCGCGTCCCGAGGACATGATCTCGCGCCATGTCTTCGCCTTGCCTGGATGTGGCCAGTGCACTTAGCCACCATCTAGACTTTCCCAAGTCTCGAAATCTTCCATCTTGCTGCTTGGAATCGGCGGATCAAGTTCCTGCTTGACTTGATCGATTGGCGCCGCCTTGCTGTCCGAAGGCGCCACCGCATTGTAGTCTTCCCACCTCTGGAGACTACTGGGACATAGCCTCCCGTTGTTGTTCCGGGGACATAGCCCGCCTGCTACATCCCAGACTTCTGCGCCTTGTGCCACATCGCACCATGTCGCTTGAAGGAAGTCCAGTGGTTGGTAGTCTGCTCCTACCAACCTTGATATTGCCACGCAACATCCTTCGTTGAGGCCTTGCTGCACCAAAGACCTCTAGTCAGAAAACTAGATCAAAATTTTAGTTTCCGGCATCGGAGTTCTTCTGTGTAGGAACCCAGCCGAAGTCCGAAGAACCCGATATGGGTTCTTCACGTTTCGAGTCACACTCGGCCCACGCAGTCCGAATCCGACCTAGATTCATTCTGAGCCCGTCCTGGGTTGCAAGGACCCAACCCGAGTTCCTTCATTGTTGATCGCATGGTCACGGTTTTCACCACTCGAAACCCGGCTCGAGTTCTAGTATACCCGTCCCAGGTTCTGGACATTGGTGGAAGAAGAAATCGTAGTGTCGACCCGGACCAAGTCTCATATGACCCGACCAGCGTCAGCTACAAACCCGGCCTAGGTTTGACCATACCCGGCCCGGATTCTGCATGTTAAAAGTTGGTTTTGCCCTTATTATGATGTGTGATGAATTGAATAATATATAGTTAATTATAAAAAGATAAAAGCCGAAAGAAGGGATCCTCATGTGCACTGATTGTTATAGTTAAAGTTAAAGAAAGGGGGATCCTTGTGGTCCTACTTGGGTGACCTTGAGAAGCCCAAGTCTATTTTATGAGTAAGTAAACACTCACTTGGTCCTGGTTTGATCTACCTTGATCCATTTTTATAGTCACATGAAAGTGCCATGTTGATCCATAATAAAGAAGTGGAGCTCGCATTAGGACAACACAGATAGATGTCCTAGGAATTGTTTAAAGTAAAAGATGTAGTGCAACACACCAAAGAAGAACTGCTATGAAAAGAAAAGTATAGAAAGAACGGAAATGAAAGGAACGAAAATGAAAAGTAAAGTTTAATATTGTTAATGTATGTTCTTTGATGTATATGACTAAATTTCTAATCTTACTCTATTTAAGTTATTGCATCCATTTGTATTATTCCATGTACTGAGCGTATTTTGCTCACGGATATTCTATGTCCCCGTGTTTGAACCCCACATATAATTGATGCTATAGATGGAGGCACGTGTAGCAGCAGACTTCATGGTGATGCAATTGCACATGGTAGTCGGTCTTAGATTTTGCTATTAGAGCTCCCTTAGTTTATTGATGTAATAGATTTCTTTATAGTATGTGATGTTAGAGGACTTCTCGTAACAGAAAGAATTGTTAGCTTCCGCATTATATTCCTACTTTGATTTTTATTAGTTATTTTAATAAATTAGACAGCTTCAACATTTTTGTGAAAAGAAGATATTATTGGTTTATTTATGGTCTTATTGGATTATGAAAGCCCAATAAGAGTTATGTGTATAAGTAATCTCAGGGGGCAAAATCCGGGGGCGTTACACAAAATGCCTTTGGTGGAATGACAAATGAAGACCTAAATCAAGACTTGATCACCTTCCTGGAGTTTTGTGACACCTTTAGATGTACCAATGTTATGACCGATTCTGTGAGACTTCGCCTATTTCCATTCTCCTTAAGGGACAAAGCAAAAGTATGGATCCGATCTATAGCACCCGAAATGATCAGGACGCGGGACCATCTAGTGGCAGCCTTTCTAACTAGGTTCTTTCCACCAAGGAAAATTGTCGAAATGAGGAACATAATTACTTTTTTTCTACCAATATGATAAGGAACCTCTGCGTGAAGCTTGGGAGAGACATTCTATAGAGGCTTGACTCAACTACAGGAGGAACATTCATGGCAAAGAATGCAAACGAGGGTACAGCTGATAGAAAAAGTTGCACAGAACTTCAGAAATTGGTTTTAGCAACAAAGACAAAATAGAGCAAAGCTGGAGGAACTAACGACAATCGACAGTTGGGATAACATTACATTGCGAGTTGAAGAAATAGTGAAAAAAACCATGCAAAAAGTGAATCCATTAACTGACGTTTTTGCCTTGAAATTGGGATTTCCAAATGTCACACCCAACTCCGTGACTAAGTTCTAATCCCAGCTATTACCTTCCTTAATTATGTTTAGCAATTCTAAAAATAAAATCAGCAAAACCTCCTCCCTTATTTATCTTATGTCATTTGCCAATACATACAAAAGATGCATATATATTCATCAAGGTCAAATAAACAGTTATAAGATATATCATTCACATATTATCATTATCATTTTTTTTCACTAACCACCTCACATATAACACCCCACAAGATCAAGTTTTATACAACCTTACAAAAATCTCTCATAAAGTTAATTACAACATCTATGATTATCTATTACATGCATGTTTCAAAAACAAAAGTGAAGGGAAAAATAAAGATGAAAGAAAAATAGCAATGCTCCGACGGTTCGACCTCTTCTATATGCATCAAACCAAGCTTCGAGTCAACTCAACTCGAGAATTTATAATCATCTGAAAAAAAATCAACAAGGGTAATGTGAGCAACAATCGTTTGCTCAGTGAGTGGAATAAATGTACAACATAGGGGAACAATACGAGTGCATATATCATTCAAATAATCATATTTCTTTCAATGAGAAATGTTTAAAGCATAACTCATTTCACATAACTTTCCAAATCATATGAACTTTTACATAAATACAAATTATTCAAGATATCATCATATTCATAGTCAAACTCCACACATGTGTCATTGCACATACTCATCATGGGTCAATACGTATCCCTCTATGATCATGTGTCATACAGTTAAGCAGAGCTTCATAATCAAGAGTATCAGATATGTAGAGCAAATCATGGGTCAATACGTATCCCTCTATGATTGTGTGTCATACAGTTAAGCAGAGCTTCACAATCAAGAGTCTCAGATACGTAGAGCAAATCAAGGGTCAATACGTATCCCAATCATGATTGTGTGTCACCCCAATCATGATTCTCAAATACGCAGAGCAATCATGGGTCAATATGTATCCCAATCATGATTGTGTGTCACTCTAATCATGATTCTCAGATACGCAGAGCAATCATGGGTCAATACGTGCACGCAGAGCAGCCCCCAAAGGGCAAAGACACCCGATATACACCCAAAGGCTTCATGTATATCGAATGCAGTCCCAAAGATCTTTTTCAAACAGCATGGCTAATGAACACATGGAGTTTAACAATATCAAAGTATACATATCATAATCTCATATCATTATCAAATAAAACTTATTTTCACTTTACAAGCATTGTTCCCTGAAAACATTTTTGTATAAGATATTACTCCATCTCATATGAAATCCTTGAATCATATCATAAATACTTTTCGTAACTCAAGATATATTTCATAATAACAATAATAATCTTTGCTTGAGGTAATACCATAAATAAAAGAACTAACACATATCATTTTGCTATGTTGTAAATTTATCCACTCACCTTGTACTTTATGTTTTCAAAGAGGTTTATTAGATTTTCCTCCTTTCACTTGTAGCATGTTGGTTTCCTACAAGCAATGATGCTATTTTATTTTCCAATTACTACTAATAACAATATGCAATGCATGCTCATGCATGAACACTTATTCACCTTAAAATGCATATAATACCTTCTAATACTAATGTGTAATTTCAGGTGTTTATATTCATATGCTACTTCACACTCCTAACTATTCAATTTTCCAAAGTTTAACTAGGTGCTATCTTAGGATTTCAGACTGAGTGTCTGTCAATCAATAACTCATAACTTCTTAATCACATAGGCAAATCTTATGATTCTGGATTAATTAGAAACTAGACATACTAAGGTTTCCAATCCCCAAATATCATTATCAAATTACAAGTGAGTAAGTTAGGACATCTCAAACAATCTGACCTAGGGTTTGTGCCCTGGCAGACTGTATGTCACTGAAATATTGATTTATATATTTCTTCATACTTGTCCATTTAACTAGAACATAATTTTTCTGAAAACTAGACTTCATTAGTATTTTGTCATAAAAATTAGAGAATTTAATTCACTATACATACTTATAACAAAAATAGTTAATTCGGATCGCAATCTGTCAATGTCCTCGAATCTAACAAAAGACTCACTATGAAATGAAAAATTCATTTCTCCGTCTTTACACATCCAAATTGGATGATTCCACTTCTCACCCTAACCCTTGTGAAGTATAATTTAACGTGAATAAATTTCAAACCCTAATTCAATATATTCGGATCGTGCCCTAATTCACAAGTTGAACCTGTAGCAGACTAGGGACAGGGTGAGTGACCAGCGAAGTTAAGTACATAACTTCCTCTATAAAACTCCTTGTGATTCCAGAGGCCGCGGAAATCTAACATCGAGAGTATGAACCATGCGAATTTTCAGGATTTATGAAGAACAACTTACGAAGATATGATCGTATGAAGATGAGGGTTGATTTCGGATCCGCAAATTGACCTTAACTCAGCAAACTTGCCGAATTTCTTGATGACGTTCATCTTGTAAATTTTTCTGCTTGTGGAGCATACAAATAATTGATTTATATATTTTTTCTAGATTTTTAACACATCGTATGGCGGTTCGAAAAATTCATTACTTAGCAGCTGGTGAGCTGCCTGCTTGAGCTGCTTGAAACTCTATTGGTTGAAATGGAGGTCCAATCATATTATTTGGTTAAACATTAATGTTAAATTTCTAATTAACATTAGTTAATCATAATTAAATATATTTATTATAATATTTACAAATATTAGAATTTATTCCTAATAACCTTATATAATTTCTTTATAACGCTTATCGATAATTTAATTTTGATTATGCCTTAATCCAAAGTTAGTTGCTAATGCAATCATGACTATATAAGAAATTAAACTTACTTAAAATGATAATTAAAAGAAAGATTATATTAAAATGATATTTGTGGAGCACGTCCGTGACACCAAACCCTTATCTGATACCTGGAGCAAGTGCACGTGATGCCAATCATTCAATCACATGTGCTCTGATTGCTCAGAGCTAAATGGAGAAGTTGTCATTGCTCTCATGCAACACCAAGCCAATGTAGTGGCTCCTTATCTTCCAAATGCAACGGAAGCCAATCAAAACCAAGTCAACCCGTGGCAACCTTGGATGAGAACTCATAATCCTCTGAGTTTTTCGTATGTAGGAAACAATTATAATCTCCCTCCACAGAGTCAAGTGCAACCAGGACATGGTCTATAGCCATATTAGTTCCTTAATAAGCAATCAAATCCGATAGTACAATTGCCTCCTCCACATCAAACAACATCGCCATCCTCACCTGAACCATTAGAGATAGCAGCTTTAGAAAGAATGATGCATAACATGCTCAAACAACAGGAGGTTCAGAATGATAACGTCAAATAATTATTCGAAAAGTTGGAAGGTCTAGTCACCTACAATAAGATTCTTGAGAACCAGATTGCTCAACAAGCTGCCTCCTCCTCTCGACCGTTGGGCAAATTCCTAGGACGACCCGAGTAGAACCCTCGAGAGCACTGCCACGCTGTGGTGCTGCGAAGTGGAACTCAGTAGCCAGAGAGAAAAGTTCTAGAGTCTCCCATACAAATTGAACACTCAACGGAGGTAGTGGAACCCATTCCCAAAGGCAAAGAGATAGCTACAGAACCAAGTTATAAAGGTTAGAATGCTGCCAATGCCACTGAAAATTAGACAATGAAACAGAGAGACAAGGAAAAGAGGCCGGTTGAATACTTGCCTTTTCCACAAAGATTAGTAAACAATCAGACTGACCTATAATTTTTGAAATTTATGGAAGTCCTGAAAGTTACATATCAACATCCCTTTTGTGGAAGCTATTCAACAAATGCCAACGTATGTGATAGTGATATTTGGGATTGAGTAGTGATAACTTGCAGAAATTAAAGAAAAGAGTCAATTTTTCATTTTTTTTTGGTTTCCCAACTCACTAGCTGCAAGTGCATAGGTAAGTTGTAGTAGACTCGGGTTGTCGTATCCACAAAGATTTAAAGTCCTAAACTACCTAAAATAGTTTAGATTAATCCTAAGTAAGGTGGCAAAAACATATTTTTAAAGGAATGAAAATAGATTTTTCTATGAAATACAGAATGATAACTTCTTTTGGGGTTTTGGGAATTTATCAAAACTGAATTATAAATGCAAAATTAATGGCTAGAAAGGTTTAACTATCAATGAGAAAGGTTCTTCTAGGATTTGGGGTTCATCTAAATTAATTATGGATGGATTTGGTCAAGTTATCATTAGAAATTCAATTCTGATTTAACCTTTAATATAGTTGCTCCCACAGCTCAATTGGCCCTGAACTAATCAACATATTAGCATATAATTGTTAGTTAGGTTAAATCAGAAGAGGTTCCTCACTGAAAATGAAGTTATCATTGGGCTCAAATGGAAGTTCAATGCTGATTTTTACAATTTCAAGGAAATCTGCAGTGATAACTTGATGGATGCAGTCACAAATTAATAAAATCACTTCAATTAGTTAAACAAGAATGAAATCTATCCAATATTAGTGCTTGTGCTCCTTGGTTCATCTCTGAATTTCAGGAGGAATTGAAATCAACCTCTCGGCTACAATTAAGAATGGATTCCACACAATCACTAATTAATTGGAATCAAAAGGGCATCCAATCTTTAATAGGGAATTAAGCAAATTTTCATTGCTCCTTGGTTCATCTCTGAATCTCAAGGAGGGCCATAAGACCACCTCTCAGTGGTAGGTTAAAACATGGTTTAACAATGAAAAATAGATTTCCCCAAAATTCAGGAAATCAGCAACAAAAAACAATTCAGAAATCAGCACTAGCAAACATTGGAATTCAGCACATATGACTCATTGGAATTCAAATTTTCCATTGCTCTTTGGTTCATCTCTGAACAATAAAGTACCCTTAGGATTCACTTCTCAGTGATTTAATGAAATCAAGGGTTTACAACAGCAAATCAGGATCCAAAGATTCAGGAAATCAGATTTGCAATTAGAATTGAAATTCAGAAATCAACATTGAGAAGTTTGCAATAATTCAGGGATTAAAAACTTGGAAACACCATTGCCTCTTGATTCATTTCTGAACAAGAATGAAACCTTAAATAACCTCTCAGTTATCAATTGGATCAGGGCTCAACAATGATGAAAACAAAAAACAGAAATCAGAATCAGATTGGGGGAAAATAGAAATCAGAATTCAGGAAAATCAGCAATGTAGATTAATGGAATTCAGGCCTGCCAAATGCCCCTTGACCCATCTCTGGACTGCAAGAGATTCCTAGAATACACCTCTCAGTGATTTGAATGAAATAGGGATTAACAATTGGCAAATCAGATTCCAAATAAAATCAGAAAGCAGAATAGATTTCAGAAATAAATTCAGAAATCAGAAGTACAAACTGAATTGAATCAAAAGTATGCCCAACATCTTGATTCATTTCTGAACAAGATGGGAGGATAATAGCAACCTCTCAGTTGCTCAATTTATCAGATTTAGAATGGTAAGTAGATTTAAACAGCCCTTGGAAATCAGATTCAGAAAAAATCAGGAAATCAGACTTTTCAGGAATTCAGAAATCAGACTTTTCAATTAAGAATGGAATTCAGTAACTTACCATTGATGCCTAATTCATTTCTGAATAAGGGTTAGTTCAAAAGTTAACTTCTCAGTTATAGATTACAATAGGATCTACACAATGGCAAAAAATGATTCAAAACAGTGCTGAAATTTGAAACCATAAATGATTTTCAGTGCAGAAATTTAATTCAGTCCACATCCATCCATATTTAACTTAGATTACTACCCTATCCTAGAAGAAATGGAGTTTAGCTCCTCATATATACAAAGCTTGACATAAAATGGAATGGAGAACAGGTACAAATCATCCTTTGGCAGCTCTCGACAGCAATTCCAACAGCAACCAGTAGCTCCTCCAGCAGCAACAGCTCCCTCTTGCTCCAAACCCTCAATGTCCAGCCCCCCTTTCTCTCCTCCAGAAATTCCCCTTTTATATGACTCCTATGCACCCTTGGATCAGCATCAGAATGTTCCTTATCCTTTGATTGCAGCCACCTGTCCACCTGCAGAAATTCCAGCTGCAGATTCCTTTTTGTGCAGGAAAAAGTAGATGGTCCCCCTACTTTTTCCACTTTTTGGCCACCTTTCTCCCTGCTACAAATCCCCAAACAGCAAGCATCAAAGCCCTTGAATGGTGTTTTGACAAATAAAGATTAAGATGATGATAGTTGCTAGCTCAGATATCAAATGGTATTAGGTGTTGTGCAGGAATGAAAACTTGTATCAAAATTAATGAATTAAGGGGTCCGGAATGATAACTTGTCACAAATCATGGAAACTATCCAAATGCAAGTGATTCAAAGCATTAGAAGCATCAAATGGACTAGAGTAACAAGTGAGTGCAGTCAGAAATCAAATATGAATGAGATTTCTAAGAAGTGATAACTTGGGTTCCCAAAAACGATAACTTATATGACTTAAAAATGATAACTTGTGATAACTTGAGTTGTGGTTATCCAAATGTGATGAAATTTGACCAGCAATGAGTTAGAACAATAATAAGATGATTGCTTAAGGTCCCTGTGCAGAATTAATGATTTTGCATGTCAAAATGATAGAATTGCCCTTTAACAATAACTTGGCAAAGGAAAAACGATAACTTGTTCAAATGGACTTAAAACTTTGCACAAGTTGAGATGTGACTATCCAAATATGATTTATACATGATAATGATGGATTTAGGGCAACAAAACCATTGAAAATCAGTTCATTCAAAATAATGATAATTTCACATATGGGAATGATAACTTGTCCTCAAAATGATAACTTGGCAAAGAATTTAAATATTAATGGATTTTGGCATTTCAGAACCTCTATGCACATGGAATTAAGTATAAAACGAGGAATATCAACTAGTTATCACAATGTATGCATTCCAAGTATAATTGGCCCAAATATAGGCAAAAGTGGAACTCGATATGTATGAATTGCATCTAAAATGGGTTAGAAACATATAGTGATTAGCAAGTGATCAAACTCCCCCAAGCTTAGCCTTTTGCTTGTCCTCAAGCAAAACATTCAGAAATTAAGGATGAATTTGAATTAAAAGTCCACAAATGAAGCAAAGATTAGCTGAATTGAATCCAATGAGTTTCCCACTTTGCCAACACTTCATTCTTTCCAAAAACTCAATTTCTAGCTAGGGAATCACAGAGGCTAAAGCAAATTTAAGCCATGGAAGAAGTACTAGCAATAACATGTTTGAATTATAGGAATTGTCAACTTTACAAAGGGGTTGAACTACAAATCTCTTCATGAACAGATTTTCAATTGATTAAACAGGTTTAACACCTGACTTTTATTCATGAAATGCATATAAACAGGTTTAGCACCTGATTTTTATTCATGCTTTCTTTAGGAGAGATTCCTTTGGAAGTTCTGCTCTCCTAAATTTTTTTTTCTTTTTGCATTGAAGAGAGATTCCTTTGGAAGTTTTGCTCTTTTCCTTTTTTCTATGCATGCATATGACTTTTTACTTTTCCTTTTCTCATTTTTCTATCATGTTCATGAAGTGAGCAATAGTTCAAACTCAAGTATAGTTTAGATCCCTTTATCCAAAAAGTCAAGTTTTCCTATTTAGCATGGCAGCAAGAGCCTTGACTCCCTTCTAGACATCTGATATTATTAATTCAATCCATAAGTATCAGCTAGTGTGACCCACAAAAAGGAAAAATTTTCGGCTGAAAATTTCATTCAAATGCATCTGAATTCATAATGCCAATTAAAGCAAGAAGCTAATGGCCAAGTTGGCCACTTGGTATTGGAGCGCACCCACTGTCATAATGAAGTATCCTACCCATTTCAGAGTTAAAATGAATTCAGAATTGAATTGTGTTCAAAAAATGATAACCG
The DNA here is from genome assembly GCA_030549335.1 of Pontederia crassipes. Lineage (NCBI taxonomy): Eukaryota > Viridiplantae > Streptophyta > Magnoliopsida > Commelinales > Pontederiaceae > Pontederia > Pontederia crassipes. The sequence goes on along the minus strand of JAUKPH010000020.1, from coordinate 6,870,902 downwards.
AGTGATAACTAGTGATAACTTATGATAACTTGCAAAACCCACTGATAACCTAGTGTGAATTATGATATGAACATTAAAATCAATTGAAAACATGGTGTAAAGGTTAGAAAAGCACCAGGTTTCCTCCCCCAAGCTTATTCTCAACACTGTCCCCAGAGTTGAAAATCAAAGGCAAGGGAGAGGGGTGGGTGGGAGTGAAATGCATGGAATTGGGCACTTGAATCCTCTTGGCATTTCATCCAGAAGCTTTGGGTGATCCAATCTTCATTAGTTGCAACTAATCCTGCAGAGAAATAAAGGATATAAATTGGTATGGCAGATTTGCAAGTAATCATATTTTTGAGTGCAGATTTCAACAATGCATTGGGAATTTCTGAAATTCACTGAAATTAGGCTATAATAGATTGGGATAACTGAAATGAATGTTAATTCAGATGATGATATGATCAATGTAGCATAATGAGAAAGATATTATCAGTTATCATTAAGTTTTCAGTGAAAAAATAAAAAAAATAAGGGGGTATGGGTACTCCTTGAATTTTGGAATTGTGGTTTGAACTTGTTCCTTATCACTTATTCCTGCAAAAACAGAAAGATTAGGTAGATAATGGCTTGGGTTACCTCCCAAGAAGTGCCTTTCTTTAATGTCTTTGGCTAGACATTGTTACAACTCTTGATGTCAAGGAAGTTTGCATAGTATGATATGATCAAGTAGAGATCTCAATTTGTGGACAGCTTCACTAATCAAGTATGGATCTCTTAATTTGTCAATGATTGACCTTTGCTTCTCAGCTTGATTTTCTTCTCCATTGTAAAAAAAAATTCCCTAACTTCTCATCCCAAAAATCCTCATGTATGATATATGAATCCCCTGGACTAGGAGGAGGTTTCAGCTCAACAGGGCAGACCCATTCACTATCTGAAATGGAATGTATAATCCCAGCATTCAGCAGCTTTAATACTTCCTTCTTGACCACTTCCTTCATGGTTGGATTGAGCCTCCTTTGACATTCAATAGAGGGCTTGTAGCTATCCTCCATAGGGATCCTATGCATGCAACTTGAGGGATTAATACCCTTGATGTCTTCAATTGAGTAGCCTATCACCTCCCTATACAGTTTCAACTCTTCAGCAGCTCTTCAACCTGGTCCTAGGGTAAATTAGCATTAATGATAACAGGAAAAGTTGAATTCTCCCCCAAGAATTCATACTTCAGATTGCTAGGAAGAGACTTGAGTTCCAAATTGGAATTGGCTTGAACTGGATTGCCTTGGGGTTCAGCAATGATAACTTGTTGTACCTCACCCTGAATTGCTGGATTTTCTACTGATTTTGAAGAATTCAGCACTGATTTGTATGCCATAGCCTCTGGATCTTCTAATTCTTTCAAATGATCAAACATTAGACACCTTTGCAATGGATCTCCAATAGGGATTATAGATGAAACTTGCTCCACCACTTGATCTAGCTGCCCCTCTTCAAAATTATTTTCTAAAAAACTTGGCCTACTGATAACTTGTGCCAAATTGAATTCAATCTTTTCCTCCCCAATTTGGAAGGTCAATCTGCCCTTCTTGACATCAATGACAGCCCAGTAGTGGCTAAGAAGGGTCTCCTAAGAAGAATGGGGGTATTCAAGTCCTCATCCATGTCAAGTACCACAAAATCTATTGGTATGTAAAATTTGCCAACTTTGAGGGGTATGTCCTCAATGATTCCATGTGGGTATTTGATGGATTTGTTTGCCAGCTGTAGAGACATATTTGTAGGCTTCAAATCTCCAACTTCAAGCTTCCTACAAAGTGAAAGAGGTATGACACTCACTGATGCACCCAAATCACATATTGCCCTTTGAATCTTCCTATTTCCAATTTCACAAGGTATGGAGAAGCTTCCTGGATCTTTCAACTTGGGTGGCAATTTATTTTGGATGATTGCAGAGGCTTCCTCAGTCAAGGTAATAGTTTCATGCTCCATAATCCTCCTTTTCTTAGTTAAGATTTCCTTCAAAAACTTTGCATAGGAGGGCATCTCCTGAATTGCCTCCACAAATGGCACATTGATATTTAACTTCTTCAGGATTTCAATGAACCTTCCATACTGCTGATCCTGCCTTGCCTTGATTAATCTTTGAGGGAAAGGTACCCTATCAAAGACCCTGGTCCTGACTTCATTTTGAGGGCCTTTGTTCTGATTTTCTCCCACTAGTTCAGCTGGTTCTTCAGCAGCTTTGGACTTTGGATTCACCTGGGCTGGATTGTCCTCTACTTTCTTCATTGGTTCTTCAACAATCTTCCCACTAACATCCTCTATTTAATATGTGAGTTGAGATGAGTAAGATTTTGATGATGCTAAAATAAATATCTTAAATTGGCATGAAAATACTAATTTATACGTAATTTTATATTCTTTGCAATATTTATAAGGGTAAAATGAATGTATAGAGTGGCTCGTGCTCCATAACGTGTCGTGCACGAGATCATCCGGTCACTACTGATGACCCGTCCTTATGTCCCTATCATCTCTCTCTCTATCTATTTCTCTCTCTTCCTTCGATCATTCTCTTCTTCTCATATGCCAACTGTTCTCTCTCTCTCCCCCCGGCCAATGCAAGGGCTATTGTCGACTGTCAATCTCTCTCTCCCTCTATCTCTTTACATTTTGTTAGTGCTAGGCTTGAAAGCAATGCAATTTTACGAGAAAACAATAGAGAAGAATAGCAGAGAAAAAAATTATCAAGGATTTTGTCGTAGCCTATTATCAGCTGCATTTTCTAGTTTCATATTAATAGAAACAAACTCCTAAAACAAACTACGAACGTGGACACGATTTCAGCTATTAGTTGCTAAAGAATCGGTCTTAACAAACTTCCTAAGCAACCAACTACAAAGAAAATATTCCCTAGATATTGCACAGGATTATTTGCTAACATATCACCCCCTAATCCCGTTGCAACTCTATTACTCCTAGCTGCTGCCGAAACTCGACAAACTTGACTCGTCCCAGTGCCTTGGTCAGTATATCCGCCAGCTAATTGTTGGTGTCAACATGATAAATATCCACCTTCTCTTCATCAACATATTGACATACAAAACGATACCGTGTGTCAATATGCTTGCTTCTCTCATGATGTACTAGATTTTTGCTGAGTGCAATAGCCAATTTGTTGTCGACCAGCAGCTTCACCTGTGATGCTTCTTTTCCTGTTAATTCACCGAGGACATGACTGAGCCATATGCCTTGACATGCTGCTGCTGCACTTGCGATATACTCAGCCTCACATGAAAAAAATGCAACCACTTTCTGCTTTTGTGACGTCCAACTAATCAAACTCGAGCCCAAAAAGAAAACAAACCCATTGGTGCTTTTCCTGTCATCGATGTCTCCGGCATGATCACTGTCGCTAAAACCCACCAACTTAGGCTCAGCAATTTGTGATTCACTATACTGACAACCATAGTTGACGGTCCCTGTCAAATACCGAAAAATTTGCTTCACGGCTGCCAAGTGCTTGGTTGTAGGAGCCTCCATTTACCTGCTCACAATCCCCACTGAATAAGCTAGATCAGACTGTGTATTGATGAGATAACGTAGACTTCCAACCATGCTGCGATATCTTGTTGCATCCACAGGCTCACCTTCTCCCTTCTTACTGAGCTTAAGTCTATTCTTCATTAGGGCGTGACACGAATTACATCCGGCCATCCTTGCATTCTCTAATAATTTATTAGCAAATGCACTTTGACATATGGTAATCTCACCTTTCTTTTGGCAGACTTCAACTCCGAAGTAGTAGCTCAGCAGGCCAAGATCACTCATTCTGAACTTCTCTTTCATTTCAGCCTTGAATGCTTCAATGTCTTCCTTGATCGGCCCGGTGATGATGAGATCATCAACATACACACCGACCAGCAAGTAATTTTGCCCCGACTCACGTCTGTACACAGCATGCTCTAGTGGATTCTTCATGAATCCTAACCCAAACAGCTCCTTGTCAAGCTTGGCATTCCAAGGTCATGGTGCTTGCCGCAATCCATATAGCGCCTTCTTTAACTTCAACACTTTACCGTGATTGTTGCTGTCGATAAAGCCAGGAGGCTGCTGCACATACACCTCTTCCTCCAAATCTCCATTCAAGAAAGCGAACTTCACGTCCATATGATGTACCTGCCAGCCACCATGTGCAGCTAGTGCGAGCAGCAGCCGCACAGTATCCATTCGCGCCATTGGTGCGAATACTTCCTCGAAATCTACACCTTGACGTTGTGCATACCCCTTGGCGACGAGATGAGCTTTATGTTTGACAATATTTCCCGTCGGATCCTTCTTGACTTTGAAGACCCACTTCAAACCTATCACCTTGTGTCCTGGTGGGAGAGCAGCAAGCTCCCATGTCTTGTTGTCTTGGATAGATTCCATTTCTGCCTCCATTGCTTTGCACCACACGTCTTCCTCCAATGCATCTTCAACACTTGAAGGTTCCTCAGCTGCAAGTAGACACATGCCATTGTAGTCATATGCGGTGATTTCGTCGGTGGTGTCAAGCAGGTTCTGCAGCGTCTGATATCGCTACGGTACTCCCTCGGAGTCATAGGCACCATCCGTCGGTGGTGTCGCGAACTTGATTGCTGGTGTTGCAGCCGTTGGTGTTGATGGAGATTGTGGCTGCGATGGAACATCATCTACATGTGTTTCTGCTTCCTTGACTATGGTGAAGTACTCGACATCAAACGAGCCTGATGGGGCAGCTTCACCATTCTTATCGCTCCAGTCCCATGCACGGTGTTCCTCGAACACCACATCACGTGTGACATGCACCTTCTTCGTCACTGGTTCGTACACCCTGTAGCCTTTCGTTCCTCGTTCATACTCAAGAAACACCATGGGCACGGATCTGTCTGTGAGCTTGCTGATGCTGGGCCTGATGCGCTTGACGTGGGCGACGCACCCGAATGTCCGAAGATGTTGGACATTAGGCCTCCGGTTGCACCAGGCTTCATATGGTGTCTTCCCCTCCAAACCTCTAGTTGGTGCACGGTTGAGAATGTAGACGGCTATCATCATTGCTTCGCCCCAGAAATAGGCCGGTACGTTCTTGCTCTTCAGGAGGCAGTGCGCCATCTCCACGATGGTGCGATTTCGGCGGTCCATAACACCATTTTGTTGTGGCGAGTATGGCGTGGTGGTGAAGTGCTTGATGCCGTGCTCGTCACAATAGCCTTGGAACTCCAGCGAATTGAATTCGCCCCCCTCGATTAGATCGGAATGCCTTGAGCTTCCCACCTTGCTCCGTCTCGGCCAATGCCTTCACGCATTTGAATGCCTTGAAAGCTTCGTCTTTTGTTGCGAGCAGCTCTGCCCACATGTAACGGGAGTAATCATCCACTATAAGCATAAAATAGCTCTTACCACCTGGGGTGCTTGGCCTGATCTGGCGGCAAAGATCGATGTGGAATAGATCTAGGCTTTGCTCGCCACGATGTGCTGCTGCTTGTGGGAACGGGGCACGCTGCTGCTTGCCCAATGCACACCCATCACAGAATTCTTCCAACCTCTCGATCAGAGGAAGACCTTCCACCATATGCTTCAATCCCAGCTCTCGGAGAGCTCGAAAATTCAGATGACCATGCATGGTCATTGATCTTTACCACCAGACACACTGGGGCTGCAATGTGGATCTTCAGCAAGTACAGGCAATTGTGGGTGCATGGTGCACGGACCAGTAGTGTGTGTTCACTATCGAACACACTACAGAATCCATCCTCCAACTCAACTTCGCACCCCTTTCTTCCAACTGCCCAAGGCTCACGATACTGCTTTTTAATTTTGGTATGTAATACACCCCAGTGAGTACCTTGTGGCCGTGATTCCTCGTCTGCATCACCACTGATCCGAGGCTGCAGATCTCGATGACAGACCCATCTCCAAAAGTGTACAGATCCGCGCACACTCTGATCAAGTGAGGTGAGTGCAGATCTACACCCCGTCATGTGATTACCTGCGACAGTGTCGAGCACCCACATGTCATCGTCACGGTCCGCCAGATGCACCTTGTTCTCGTTAAGGTGCACAACATGCATCATTGTGTGCTCCTCAAAGGTTGATGTAGCTACCAGTAGCACCAACAATCTGTGCCCTTCAGTGGTCGCCGTAGCCATCAGCAACGCGAAACCTGGTCCTCCATCTTCGCAACATGAGCCTCCTCCTTGCGATCACGCCATGGCTTCCTGCACTCCTTCGCCCAGTGTCCATATATGCCACAATTGTGACATTTGCCTCGACGGCGCGGCTTGCCATCGGTGGTTGACTTCACTGCGGTATCATGACCATTAGGTCGCGCTCCGCCCTTCACCTTCCCTTGGACCGCCTTGTTGCTGCTCGATGATGACTCTGACTGGGGCTTCTTCTTGTGCTTGGCCGGCCAATCCTTCTCAGCGAGAAGGAGACGCCCAGCTTGTTAGTGATTGTGCCGATGTCGAAACGATCCTCCACTACACGTAGTCGCCCCACCAGCTCCTCAACCGAGATCGTCTTAAGATCGAGCAATGTCTCGATCAAAAGAGTGATTTGTGAATACCATGGTGGCACAACGTGCAGGATCTTCTTGACGACACGCACTTCCTCCATCGTCTCACCAAGAGCCTACAAATTGCTTGCAAGCCCGGCGATGCACATGGCAAAATCATCGACAGACTCGCCATCCTTAAAGCTAATGTTCTCAAACTCCTTCAGCAGCCTCTGGGACTCGCCTCTTGCACACGAGAGACACCCATGCGCATCACCCGTATTGCCTCCCAGGCCTCTTTTGCTGTCTTCTTCACTACAAGAGTCAACCGCATCTCAGCCGGCACCACGCGAAGAAGAGCGGCTAAGGCTAGCCGATCCTCACGGCGCTTGACTTTATCACTCTTGATCGCCTCCCACAACCCTTGAGCTTCAAGATTCACCTGCATTACTAGTCCCCACTCATGATAGTTGGACTGCGTCAACTCGGGATAGACGATGGATGAACCAACTTCCTTCACGATGCGCTCTACCACCACTCCTCGTGTAGAACTTTCTGCTGCCTTGCTTTCCATCACAATCTCCTAGAATATTAACAAACAAGGCTCTGATACCAAATGTTAGCACTAGGCTTGAAAGCAATTCAATTTTACGAGAAAGCAGTAGAGAGGAATAGCAGAGAAAAAAACTATCAAGGATTTTGTCGCAGCTTATTATCTGCTACATTTTCTGGTTTCATATTAATAGAAACAAACTCACACAAACTCCTAAAACAAACTACGAACGTGGACACGATTTCAACCATTAGTTGCTGAAGAATCGGTCTTAACAAACTACCTAACCAACCAACTACAAAGAAAATATTCCCTAGATATTGCACGGGATTATTTGCTAACACATTTCTCTTCTCCCATTTGCTGATGACTACACGACGAGTAGTAGGTGATGACTCTCTCTCTCCCCAATGTGTGCAAGGCATTAGCCGACTCCCGATCTCTCTCTCTCTCTCTTCGCATTTCTCTTCTTCTCATTTGTCGGTAGGTGTGGGACGAGGAGCAGTAGGTGACGACTGCTCTCTCTCTCTTCGACGAGTGCAAGGGGAAGAGAGAGAGAAAGAGGGGGACAAGTATCGCTATCAAACATAGAGATAGAGGGAGGGAGGGAGAACAGGGGATTGCAAGAAGGCCATGTGACACGGCAGAAGGCCCTTGCACTCGCCGATCCCGGTAGCTCCTCTCGTGCGGCAACTGGAGAATGAGAAGAAAGAAAATTTGAAGAGAAGGAGGGGGAGAGAAAGAGAAATAGCGGCAGGATCGTGAGCGTTGTTGATACAATAGTTTAGTAGGTGATTTTGCGCGTGATATGCCATGGTGCATGAGCCCCTCTGTATATTTATTTTACCTCAGCGAAGGAGTGGCTGGTCCGGTTCGATTCAACATAAAAATCAAAACTTATTTTGAATCGGCCAAAAATAGGTTGAATAGGAAAATCGACGAATCGACCAAAAAATCGATGCAACTTCAAAAATTAAGAAATCTAGAAAAATAATAAGGCCAAAAAAAAAAAAGATAAAACGAAAAAAAGGAAAGTGAAAGAATGAAAAAATAAACTGAATGAAGAATGATAGGAATTAAAATTTAAAAGGTTGTAAAAAAGGCAATCGATATGGCAAGATTTATGGGAAGATAAATTAATGAAAAAAAGGAAAGTGTTAAAAAACGGGAATACGAGTAATTTATGGTAAAAAATTAATATTTTACCAGCTACAAGAGGGGAAATGAAATTAGAGATTTAATAGGGTATTAGTTAACAAAAATAGAAAAAGTTAAAGAAAAAGAGATCAAAATTAAAGGAATAAATAAAATTAATATTAATTATTTGAGAGTCAATCTTTTATGAATCTTAATTCTTAAGTAATATCTTTATGCTATTATGTTATTATTACCAGGTTAGTATTATATTATTTTATAAATTATATAATATTAATTCGTGTTATAATTTCAAAATTTGTATAAATTAATATTATTTGAATCATATTATTATTAAGTAATAATATTATTATTACTAGGCGAGGTACGATAATAAGTGGAGAAGACAAGACAGAGAGAAGAGCAAAAAACGACGAAAGCTGTTGGGAATTGACGGCGGCGGCGCCAAGTGATGAAAAGCTCAAACCCACCACCACCTACTCAGTCTCACGTCACGTTCCTTTCACAGTTACGTCGCCATTTATTTTCCGCCATAAAAGGAAAAAAAAAACAAAAATATCTTGCTAATAATGCGTAATTTAATTAGTTGCCCTTCGTAATTTTATAGGCTTTGGGTCACCGTCGCAATTTTTTTTCTTGTTGTGCAATTAATTTGGAGAAATTGAGTTTCTAATATATAAAAGATTAGACAATTTGCAATATGTAATATATATATATATATTCACCTCTCTTAATAATTAAATATATCGTGATGAGTTTTGTGTCAACTAGCGTCATGAGTTGTTCCACTCTACTCACGTAGTATTATATATATATATATATATATATATATATATATATATATATATATATATATATATATAACAGGAGCCAAAGTTGTTGGGTATCTTTCACCAATTATAAAACATTATCACTTTTTCGCACTATAATTTTTTTATAAATTTTATATTCAAAACAAATATTTAAATAGCTTCCTATTATATAAATTGATATCAATAATATATCATCATATGTCTTAACCTCTTTTATACGTCGGAAAAATGCATCCCTGAATTATGAAGATTTGAATCCCCCCCCACCCCCACCCCCACCCCCACCCCCAACTTTTTTTTATTATACTATATGTATAATGATATATCATATATGGTTTTCTAAAAATATTATGATTGGCCCCTCTTAATTTTGTTAAGCATACTATATATAATATCATACCATATATTTTTCTTAAATTGTATATTAATAGGCCCTCCTAATCTCATGAAATCTACATAAAGATAATATATTATTGTAGTTATTATTATATATATAAATATAAATATAAATTATAATGTAATATGTCAATTTATGAAAATGTCGTATATATACCAATAAGTTTGATTTCTTTCTATTACAAATCAAACTAATTAGTTAAGTATTTAAAAAATTAGTTGCATATGTCTTCATCTAATTTTTTAAAGTTAATTATTTCATATATATAATATTAAATATACTTATATTATTTTATTATAAAATTCAACTTGCAAGATGAACATGACAAAAAATGCATGATGAATAATAAAAATATATATTTTAATAAAATAAATAAAATTTATAATTAGAATTTATTTTTAATATATATATATATATATTCTAAAGTAAATTTATTTTCTTAATTTTTTGTATATATGTGTGTGTGTCATTATTTCCTCTACACTCTTTATATTATTGGCCCCCCCTAAATTTCTATCTTAGCTCCGTCCCTGACGCTAAGACATCTATTCAAGCAAAGAATTACATAATTGAAAAAAAATAATAACTACACAAAAAATACAACTACGTAATCATAATTAAAAAAATAAATTGATAACTGCTTCTTTAATTACATCAAGGACTTAAAATTTAAATCAAAATAGTTTTCTAATTAGAAACAACCATGTCATAGCCATAACATTATGGGAGAACAAAAATATATATAAGAATTTATATGTTATAAAGAAAATTCCTTGTACTAATACATGGATTATTACCTAATGTTTAAAAATTTGGGAGGGGCCTAACTCCTCCATCCCTGGGTGCATCTATTCCTACATACTTCCAGAATCATATGTATAAAGCTCGGTATGGTACATTCAAATAAAAAAGGAACATGGCATAATTCATAACAAATAAGTGCTTCTGATGCAGATCTTGATATAGATCTGATGAAGAAATCCTGCAATAACTAACTCAAGTCTCCATTTAGTTCTCTTCTTATCACAGATCTTTTCTGTTTTAGTTTGTTATGGTCATTTCTATTTTAGTTTGTTATGGATGTTATCAGGAATTAGTTGAAACTGTCTTACCTTAACAGAACTCTATAAAAGAGAGTTCTGGGATGAAATAAAGCAATTTTTTTGTTTTGCGTTAAAAAATACTATCTTTTTTTAGTTCGTCTTTGTGCGGATTCAACCTTGGAACTCTCTCCAAGGTGCTGGTGGATTCCAGAGTTAGGATTAGTCGACTCTTGCTGCTTGAACCAGCATCATCGACTTTTCTTAGGTGTTCTTGTCCAGGCATACCAGAGACTGAGCAACGTCTCAGTAGGCCAGATAAGTTACATATCTAGTTCAATTAGTAGGTTGATCTTTTCGTACGTATTCTGCTGCGTCAAGTGGTATCAGAGCGAGATTGAGATCATGGGAGATGCACCAACACGTGCAAAATTTCAAGCATTGGAGACCAAGATTGACAGAATCACTAATGCACTGGAGACTTTACTGCAACAATGGGGTTTGGAACAAAACCAACCTTTGCAAGAAGAAGAAATAAGAAATCAAGAGCATCGTGCACAAGGCTCATTCATTGATAGCACTAGTGAAGAAGAAGAAGTTGCTGACAACTAGGGCAACCGGGTTCAGGAACAACATAGTTTCAAGATGAGGATGGAGCTGCCAAGTTTTAATGGGCATTTACAAATCGAAGATTTTCTTGATTGGATCTCTGAAGTTGAACGGTTCTTTGAGTACATGGAAGTACCTGAATATAAACAAGTCAAATTAGTAGCCTATCGGTTGAAGGGAGGAGCTTCTGCATGGTGGGAGCAAATCCAATCCATGAGAAGGCATCAGAATAAGCAACCTGTGAGATCATGGCAGAAGATGAAGAAGACGTTGTGGGATCAATTTCTTCCTACTAACTATCAACAAATCCTCTACCAACAATTGTAGAATTGTAAGCAAGGATCAAGATCAGTTCCTGATTACACAGAAGAGTTTACTCGGTTGACGTCTAGAAATAACATGGTAGAGACCAATGAGTAGCAAGATTTTTGAATGGTTTACGTCCTAACATACAGGATCGTGTGGAGATGCAGGCCCCTAGTGCTCTGTCAGCAGCAATGACATTGGCGCGAACAGCAGAGTGCCAACTGGAAAGATCACATAAAATACAAAATTTTCCTGCTGAACAAAACAAGTTTGCTGCTCCTCGTAACAACCCACGATCTTCCACTACAGAAGAAAATAGCAACCGCAATAAGACAACCCCTAGCATACTAGCCCAGGCTAGAATAGTCAACACTAATAATAATAGACGGACTAATAATCCGTATGGAATGCCTCCCCCAACTACATGTTATCGTTTTCGTCAACAAGGGCATCGTTCTAATGAATGCCCACAAAGGACTGCTTTACATTCTTTCAGGTTCGAAACTGAAGATGACATTGGTTATGTTGCTGAAGGAGAGGGAGTTGAGTACGAAGATGAAGAGGTTGCTTGTGCAGATGAGGAGGGTGAACACCTTTCCAGTGTTGTACAACGGTTGCTACTGTCACCAAAAGAAATAGAAGATCCTCGATGACACAACATATTTAGAACTCAGTGCACAATTAATGGGAAAATTTGCAAGGTCATCATTGATAGTGGGAGTTCTGAAAATATTATGGCACAGAAAGTAGTGGAACAGTTGGGACTTGAAACTGAGTTGCATCCCTCTCCATATAGAGTTGGATGGATTAGCAAGGGAACAAGCAAAGAAGTTACAAAATTGTATAAAGTCCCTCTCTCAATTGGGAGAACCTACAAAGATGTGGTACAATGCGATGTGCTCGAGATGGATGCCAGTCACATCATACTGGGGCGTCCATGGCAATTTGATGTCAATGCCACACACTTTGGCAAGGAGAATGTCTACAAGTTCTTAAAGGATGGCAAACGAATTTCTCTACTTCCATTGCTAGAGGACCATGCAACAGTTACAAAGACAATGAAGAACTTACAGATAGTAGAAAGGGTTAATGATTTTATTTCAGAGGTGACTGACTCAGGAATTGCTTATGCCTTGATTGTCATTGGAGAGGTACCCAACAATCACACAACTATAGACGAGGATGTTCAGCAACTCTTGTTGGAGTTCCAGGACATAACGCCAGAAGACTTACCTTCGGGGTTACCACCAATGCGACATATTAGACATCATATTGATCTAGTGCCAGGTGCTAGCCTACCAAATCTTCCCCATTATAGGCTTAATCCCAAGGAAAATCAAATTTTGCAGGAGCAAGTCAAAGAGTTGATTAAAAAAGGATTCTTACGAGAGAGTATGAGTCCTTGTGCTGTTCCAGCATTACTGGTGCCAAAGAAAGATGGAAGTTGGCGGATGTGTGTGGATAGTAAAACAATAAATAAGATTACTGTTAAGTATAGATTCCCAATTCCATGACTAGATGAAATGTTGGATATGTTGGGAGGATCCTTGATTTTCTCCAAGATTGATTTAAGGAGTGGGTACCATCAAATTCGCATGGAACCTGGTGATGAATGGAAGACAACTTTTAAGATGAAAGAGGGTCTCTATGAATGGTTAGTGATGCCATTCGGCTTGTCAAATGCTCCCAGCACCTTCATGAGATTCATGAACCATGTTCTGAAACCACTCATTGGCAAATCAGTTGTAGTTTATTTCGACGATATACTTGTGTACAACAGATTCAAAGAAGAGCACTTAACTCACTTGCATGAGGTCTTGATGATTCTGCGTGAGAATAGCTTATATGTCAACCTGAAGAAGTGTAGTTTTGCAATGGATAAACTCTTGTTCTTGGGCTACATCATCAGTTCTAAAGGAATTCAGGTTGATCTAGAAAAGGTCCAAGCCATACTAACTTGGCCTTCCGCTAAGTCAATCACAGAAGTGCATAGCTTTCATGGTCTTGCCTCTTTCTACAGAAGATTCATCAGAAATTTCAGTACTATCATGGCACCTATTACTTCTTGTCTGAAAAGGGGTAAGTTTCAGTGGGGAGTGGAGGCTGAAAATAGTTTTGTTGAGATTAAACAAAGACTTACAAATGCACCAGTGTTGGCTCTACCAGATTTTGAAAAGGTTTTTGAGGTAGAGAGTGATGCATCTATAGTGGGAATTGGAGCAGTGTTATCCCAGGAAAACCGACCCACAACTTTCTATAGCGAAAAACTTAGTGAAGCTCGTCAAAAGTGGACAACTTATCAGCTGGAATTTTATGCAATTGTTCAGGCACTAAAACATTGGGAGCACTATTTGGTTTTTAAGGAATTCATTTTGCATACCAACCATGAAGCCTTAAAGAATCTACAAAGCCAAGCACAGATTAGTAGAATGCATGCTCGTTGGGTCCAATATATGCAAAGGTTCTCGTATGTCATCAAACATAAAAGCGGAAAGTTGAATAAAGTGGCTGATGCTCTTAGTAGGCGTGCTGATTTGTTATCTATTCTAAAGGTTGAAGTTCTTGGCTTTGACTCTCTTAAGGAACTTTATGAAAGCGATGAAGATTTCCAATCAGTTTGGAATTCATGTGTTTTGCATCAGCTAGCAGAAGGTATGTTTATTCAAGATGGATTTTTATTTCGTGGTAATCAGTTATACATCCCACGTTCCTCTTTGCGTGAGAAAATCATTCAGGACCTTCATGGAGGAGGACTAGGAGGGTATGCTGGTAGGGATAAAATTGTGGTTGCTGTTGAACAACGTTACTATTGGCCACAACTCAGGAGAGATGTGGATCGATTCGTGCGCAGGTGTCACATATGTCAGACAACCAACGGACAATCCCAGATTGCTGAATTATATTTACCACTACCAATACTAGACAAACTTTGGGAAGATCTATCCATGGACTTTGTGTTGGGCTTGCCACGAACTCAAAGAGGTTTAGATTCCATCTTCGTGGTTATTGATCATTTTTCAAAAATGGCACATTTTTTGGCTTGCAAGAAGACCTCAGATGCATGTCATATTGCTAATCTCTTCTTTCGTGAGATCGTGAGGTTGCACGGAGTTCCTAAATCTATCACTTTTGATAGAGACTCCAAGTTTCTTTCCTACTTTTGGAAGTCCTTATGGAAAATATTTGAGACCACGTTGAACTTCAGTAGTACTTGCCATCCACAGACTGATGGTCAAACCGAAGTTGTGAACCGAACACTAGGTAACCTGTTGAGATCCATCTCTGGTAGCAAGCCCAAACAGTGGGATTTAGCATTAGCTCAAGCTGAATTTGCTTTCAATTGTACCGTGAATAGGAGCACTGGGAAGGCACCTTTCGAAATCGTGTATGGTTGTTTGCCTCGTCAAGTTATTGATTTGGCTATTCTACCCAAGGCTATTGGGGACAATATCACTGCAGACCACATAGTTGATCGTATACGAAGTATTCATGAAGACACCAAGAAGAACTTAGAGGAATCTAATGCCACATATAAGGCGAAAGTAGACAAACATCGACGTAAATTGGTATTCTCAGAAGGGGAGTTAGTGATGGTTCATTTTCGCAAGGATAGATTTCCAGCAGACACTTACAACAAGCTCAGCGATAAGAAGTTTGGCCCTTGCACAGTTTTAAGAAAAATTAACGACAATGCCTATGTTATGGACTTGCCGGAGTCATTTGGAATTTCCTCCACCTTTAATGTTGCTGACCTCTTCAAGTACCATCAGCTAAACACTTTGCATTCGAGCTCGGGGTCGAGCTCCTTTCAAGTAGAGGAGCCTGATGCAGATCTTGATACAGATCTGATGAAGAAATCCTGCAATAACTAACTCAAGTCTCTATTTAGTTCTCTTCTTATCACAGACCTTTTCTGTTTTAGTTTGTTATGGTCATTTCTATTTTAGTTTGTTATGGATAACAAGGAATTAGTTGAAACTGTCTTATCTTAACAGAACTCTATAAAAGAGAGTTCTGGGATGAAATAAAGTAATTTTTTTTGTTCTGCGTTAAAAAAATACTATCTTTTCTGAGTTCGTCTTTGTGCGGATTCAACCTTGGAACTCTTTCCAAGGTGCTGATGGATTCCAGAGTTAGGATTAGTCGACTCTTGCTGCTTGAACCAGCATCATCGACTTTTCTCAAGTGTTCTTGTCCAGGCATACCAGAGACCGAGCAACATCTCAGTAGGCCAGATAAGTTACAGATCTAGTTCAATTAGTAGGTTGATCTTTTCGTACGTATTCTGCTGCGTCAAGTGGTATCAGAACGAGATTGAGATCATGGGAGATGCACCAACACGTGCAAAATTTCAAGCATTGGAGATCAAGATTGACAGAATCACTAATGCACTGGAGACTTTACTGCAACAACGGGGTTTGGAACAAAACCAACCTTTGCAAGAAGAAGAAATAAGAAATCAAGAGCATCGTGCACAAGGCTCATTCATTGATAGCACTAGTGAAGAAGAAGAAGAAGTTGCTGACAACTAGGGCAACCGGGTTCAGGAACAACATAGTTTCAAGATGAGGATGGAGCTGCCAAGTTTTAATGGGCATTTATGATCTCCCTTATCAATCCATGAGCATGATAATCCATATTTCTAGATTTTTACTTCATGTCTATCGTTTCATTTATTTCTTATTTGTCTCACATAATAATATGAGGCTTCATTTATTAAAGAAACTAAAGCATATAATAACTCAGTACTTAGAGCACATTTACATAGTTTATTCTCAGCTTTATCATAAACATCCTGATACAAACATTGTCATCACTAATAGATCAATGCTCTAAACTTGAGCCGCCAAGAGCATTGATAAAGGCTAGGTCAAAATGTAAGAATCATATAATTAATACACGAATAATGTGAAAACTGAAGCCAAATTGATCCTTGCCATTATTAAGGGTCCATGAACTCACAAATGCCATTGCTGTCATTATTGTTGGAGCAAAGTTTTAATGCCTTATAAAATTATATTTTGATGATATAAACCTCTAAAAATTAAAGTTATATAAAAAGAAATAGACAACTTTATGAACTAAACTTTGATTGAATAATTGACTATGATCTCATTAGATTTTGGATAAATGATGAATATCAAAGTTGTAAAGAATTCTACTAGATTTTCATAGAATCTAAGATTATCTAATTTGAATAATCATGCAAAAATTTATGATCAAAATAGTGCAGGACAGTCAACTTCGATAGTTCAGTCGACCAATCAAGTGCTGACACTGAAGAAATCACGCAACGGTCATATAGATCGGTCGACCAATCCATTAGTGCGATAGATCGATCCCTGGCTATGATGAACAATAATGGCTAGTTCTGAATAAGAAAATTGTGGAAAAATTTCTGAACAAAATTTTGACATACAGAAGCCTATAAAAGGACTGTCAAAGCCAGAAGCAAAAGAATTCATCCAAGCATTGAAGAAAAACTTCAAGTTATCAAAAGAATATCATTCTCTTGAAGTTATTTTTCTAGTTTCTTTTTATTTCTCTCTTCTCTTTTTATGAGCATAATATTGTAAAAGAGAGAAACCATTGTTTAGAAAATTGAGTGAGTTTTTTGTGTAAAAGAGGTTTCATATCTTACATCTCGAGCGAGAGAAAAGATAAGCTTCCTAGGGGGAGAGGCGTGCCTTACCTCTCGAAGCCAAGAAAAGGTGATTGATGTAAAGGGTTCTTCTTTGCCCCATTTGGAACGAAGCAAGAGTTAGTGGAATCTCCGAGGGTCTCGAGGTCGAGAAGTCGGAGCAGGGACGTAGGTCAAGGTGTGGCCAAATCTCGTCAATAACCACCGTGTTCTTTGTGTTTGATTTCTTTCTCCCTCTCCCTCTCATTTTATTATGAATATGATTTGATTTGCATTAGTTTGGAGTTTAATGAATCGATTTTAATCTTCCGCAATGATTTTAAGTCATTATTTTCGGGTTTAATACCAATTTACCCCCCTCGTGATGCCTTGGAATCCTGCAATTATTTGGCCACGTATGGTGTGATCACACATAGTCGCGATTGATGAGTGTGATTGCCCTTGTGCAGAACCACAAGGTTGCGATTGAACGGTGTGATTGCCCTTGTTGCATTCCAACAAGGTGTGATCACCCTTGTTTACGACCGCCAAGGTGCTATCTTGCAAGAAACGATCATGTTAATATGGTTGCACAAGATATGATCATTGTCATGATTTGACTTACATGTCCTATGAGAATTCGTGATTGTGATTTATGATTCACAATTGTTGTGACTTGTTATGACTAATATTCAAGGAAAATTGATTACATCATTTATTTTCTTGATATAATGAAAATAATACGACCATGATAACATGGATCTAGACAATAACAATATGAACAACAATAATGAAGTCATGGCTATAAACATTATGAGGCCACTATGATTGAAATTATTATAGTCTGTATAACTAGAATCCTAGCTATTATCATAAATATTACAACTAAAATTTACATGTCAAGGCTAAAAGTATTATTTCATTCATTAATATAATAAAGGGTTACAACCGTGAGCAATAACATTGATATAGGATAATTAATAACTACTAAAACTAACATGAAGTCACGACTATGAAACATTAAATATTAAATTCAAAAGGATCATCGATACAAACATCATTATGATGATTCTAGTATCACGAATGTCATGACATGCTTATATAATATTTAAGTAACAATAACTTCTACAACTACTGTAATGCTCCCAAATCGTCCTTGCCATGTATGTGGCAAGAACCAACATGAGGGATGTTACCAACTATGTGATGCTCTAACTAAATCATTAACTTGATTGTTTCATCGATCAGGAAACAAAGTAATGTGAATGAGTTAAATTATAGCAAGATAAATATTGATAAATGCAGAAGTCCAAAATAACATATGATATAAAGCATAATGTCTAAACATAAAAACCTAGAGCGAACTTAGATAAATTCAATACAACTCTATATATCTAAAAAGGAAGCAACTAACGAAAATGATGATGAATACCCTAAGACCACTCCATGTGCACATCATTATCACGAACAACAATAGTCACTTTGGCTCATTTTTTGCATTCTAATTGATTACATGCAAAATCAATGTAGGAAAAAATAATAGCCCATGAGCTTTGCAGCCCAATAGGTGAATAATAAATTATAACAATACAAAAACATATGTTCAATGTACGGAGCAATTCATAATACTTTGAGTCATCATTGTAAATGAGATCAATGACAAGATTAATAATAGTAAGAATAATCATGATCCATGATTTCAGTGATGATCAAGATAAATGTGATGTCTATGAGTGAAATCAAGTTAAACCAATGACAATAATATAAGAACAATGTAATGAATCACTACATGAGGATAATAATAATCCAAAGAAGAAATTTAAACCATAATCATTGGGATAAATAAGTACAAAGTTCTAGATTCCTTTAATTTGTGTTTTGATGCTTGATATCATACTCTAAATCAATGTCTGTATTTTAATGCTATGTTTGAAAGTTATGTTAAAATTTTAAATCTCTGATAATTCTATGCACTGCCATTGGTTAATATTTTTGTTGCAATGAAGTGTCATGTACTTCATGATTGACCAGTGATTGTACACAACACAACAAACATCCTCTCTAAATAGAAGGGTATTCTCTTTGATTACACGACGGAGGAAAACCATACAACTGGGATAAATCATGCTCCAACTTTGCTATATTATCCAATGATCTCCCGTCAATAAAAAACATGGGCACCCAAGTTTTTCTCTTTATTTAAATAGGTTCTCATCTTCGCCCATATTGAGATTTTGATCATTAATAATTAAGTTTAAAAAATCATTTGATTGATGAAATCAAAGTGGCTTTAAACCTTGAATTTGATATATGCAATGAGACAAATGAGTCAAAATAAATAGAATTATGAATCTAATAACAACATACGACGATAATAGATTTTAGATTATGAATCATAATTCATCATAATCAATAAGACAAATAAAATTTTATTTATATGTGATTGGACTAGAGCTAGGTTGGGCATGACATAGGCTGGGTTGGTAAGCTATCCAATAAAATAATCTTCTATGAAATAACTTGGGCCGTGTTAGGCATAACCCGGATCGACTCAACCCCTGCACTATTCGGGCTTAGATTGATATCCAATTAATTTCATTTGCATAGGAACATGGGCAGAGTTTGATAAAACTCGACCCGGATTTCGACGTTGTCATATTGTTATGAACAAAACTCATTTTGGATCGTTGGAAGCTCCATTCGGGTGCTATCACCATGTTATGGATCCATAAGGGGAACACAATCCAGTTGAGAGGAGCTCAACTCCTGTTTTGCATTGTTTGCCTTATGCATAGTACACTTGGTTTGGGTTGTATAAAACTCGATTTGGATTCCATGATGTAGGCACCACCATGACGAAGTAGTTCAATTTTTGGACAAGGATTCATCGAAATAAACTTCTTAGGACCCTTGCAATCATATTTGATAGATAATAGACAATCATGGGCAATAATAGAACTCTAATTGAACCTTGATACGTACAATTATATATTGTTGAACATTCATCCAAGATTGATCCAATGATTCACCTATCTTGTGCATCATTTGTGTGATTTATTCTCTATTTTAGCTTGCGCTCCTCCTCTCCCCTTTACGTTTCAACATGTTCCAGGTGTTGCCATTGAGAAGCAACAACATCCTCGAGCCTTCGATGATTTGGGTTGCAAAGCAAAGGATGAGATGGAATCACTTAGGGAGGATAAAGGAGTTCAGTTAAGGGAGATAGGGCTTATAAGTTAGATAGTTACTATAACCCTCTTTATAAAAGTTAATATTCCCAAAATAAAAGAATACCAAAGGAAAATAATAAAACTAAATTTTCTGGATTAACTAATGATTGTTACCATATATTTTGTTGTGATGTTTTTTTTTCTCGGAACCATATATCATGACTATAAATATGAATAATTAGGACATGACATAAGTCCATTAATATTACCATAGTCGAAACATGCAATCATGGATTTAGACATTAATCTGTGTGAGATCATTAGATCAAATACAAGACATATAAGGTATAGGAAAAAATCTAGGTGTTCCCTACCTCACCTTGTTCCCTATCGTCTCCATCATCAGATGTGCATGCCTTGTCGACATTCTGTTCTTTCTCATAATTTTGACTTTCTTCCTTCTTTCGTATATTCTTCACTCGCATATGATGTTTGCTTCTCTCTCCACGTCTATCCTCGATGTCTTGTCATGTTGCAACTCCTCAGGTTAAAGAAAATGAAGAGAAAAGTAAAGAGAAAGACGATCGTCCCAACCTTCTAAGATTGCGAGAGAATGTAAAAGCTAGGAGCTGAGAGTGTGTGTGCGCGCGTTCGTGATCAGCCTCCTCAACTGCCCGAAAGAGCCTCTTCTTCGTCGAGAGAGAGAGATGCTTTTTATGTGTGATTTTCATGAGGAAATTTGCGATCATATGGTGCCATTTCTCGTGGGAAGAAATCATAAAAATGTAGGTGTAAATACATAAAAAGTTTACATTGAATTAAACTTGACGAATGATGTTAATATAGAGATAATTTTATTTGTTTGATGTTATTCTGATATCATTTAAATAATTTAAATGACCTTTAAATATAAAACAATTATGGAGATCCAAAATTTAAAAGTCTTGTTCACCTTTATGCTTTAATGAAGAATATTACACTTCTCAAAATTTAAAAGTCTTGCCATAAAAGAGACTAGGAACCCGGTTTCACACTAAGGGTATAAGGATATGAGTTTGAATTTTTTTCCCAAAGTAGCCCACTTGATTGCCTGACTATTTTATTTTATTTTATTTTAATTCAAACGAGATTAAAAACTTTACTTATTTGAAAATTACTTTAAAAGTTTAAAAAAAACTTGATTATTTTCTGTAGATACTAATTATGATTAAATATTGAAAAATAATAATTGGATAATTTTGATTACCTGACTTAGGAGTTATTTGGTTAAGCTTATAAGTCACTTATAAGTTAGTTTAAAAAAATTTCAGCGTTGGATAACTTAAAAATTTGACTGATAAGAAGATATCAAATTTATTTATAAGTAAAAAAAATAAGCAGGAGGAGGGGTGTTTATTTTCTTTTTAAAAAATAAGTCAGTTAGTTATCTCACAACTAACTAGTTGTTATTAATATAATAGTTTTATTCAAACGTGTAATTGCTTATTTTTAAAAATAAATTTCAATCAATAAAATACTTATCAACATCTCAATCTATTAGTTATTCTGTATCAGCTAAGCGAAACGACCCTTGAAACTAAGAGTTATTTTGTCATAATTCCATCCAACTCGAAATGGGGTGGATTCTCGAACCATTAACACTTTTCAAATGTCATCCAAGAAAATGAAGAAAAAATAATTCGGATTCAATTTAGAATTTTTTTTTTAAAAAAATTTCTGAGGGATTAATTATGGTGCAGTCGTAGTTTTTGTTTTTACACGCAGAAAGGAATAGAAAAGAACAAAGCTCACTGCTGCTGCTGTTGCTCTTTTTTTTTCTCTTTTTTGTTCGACCGCGCCGTTCGTGCTGCATGGGTTCCGCCTCCAAAAAAAAGGTTCGTCTTTTGTTCGTCTCCGAGGCTTCAAAGCCACGGGAAGGAGCTCCCTCCCCCTCCTCCTCATCTTTTTCCTCTCTCCGCTCCGCCTGCACAGTTCGGAAGGTCGGCATCGAAGTGTTCGCCTTCTCTTTCTTTGGCATAAAGGTTTAATCTTTGATGCAAGAGAATTCAGTCGTCTTATGCTTTCTCCTTTCTTCTTCGTTTGCTCCCTTTCTTATAGAAAACGATTCGGGAGTTTTTGAGGATTTTATCAGAACGCTTGCATTCCAATTGTTCATTGTTTCCTTCGTCGTCGTCGTCGTCGTCTCCTTCTCCTTCTTCGATTTTGTCGTGTTTGTTTTGGCGCAGCTTTCATGTGTTAATGATCATCGGATTCTTGCTTGAACCCTTTAAAGTTGGGATTTTTATTTGCCCTGGTCTCTTGAAGGGTCTGGGGGCAGAGGATTTCTCCGTTGGAGACACGTTTCAGTTCATGCACAGAAGGCTTGACTTCAATTCGTCTTTTCCAGTGCATGAACAGCACCTCTCTTCTCCGATGTTTCGCATGCTCTGATTCTTGGTGGCTTGGTCGTGCATTGGTCTCCTCTAGCATTGCGCCATCTTGATGTCTTCACTTCACACATAATCCGATGAAAATTTGAGGGTTCATCTGGTAACTCTCCGTCAAATTAGAGACAGATATTCACCACAACTGGTTGAAAATCTTGGAAACAGTCCAATCATCGCTTGATCCTTCTCAGATATGCCCGTGTTTCGTTCCCGATCAGAAGAAAGTTTTAACGAATCTATTTTCTGAAGCTTTAATTCCTAGCATCCGTGGTGTCCATCATCTTTTTTTCTTTTTTTTATCCATTGATGTCCAACATGTAATATTTCTAGACATTTGATTTTTACACCATTTCCTGGCTTGCATGCCAGCACGTCGTGTGAACAACGAATACATGGAAAGGGTGATGACACTTTTTATGGAAAATAATTGTTTATTCTTGGATTTAAGCATTGTAATCATTCCAGTGTGTATTGTATTGCTGAATTATCCTATCACAGGGTTCTAACATGCTTTGGTGTGTTTCTGATTGCTCAACCACTAAAATTAAAAGAATATTACCCTTGTTTTCGATGAGGAAGACATGCTTTTAACATTTACTTTATGCTCCTTATAGAAAAAACATTTACTTTATGTTGCCCTTTTAATTGTGCTTACTGTGTTAGGGCCATAATAGGAGAAAGTGAAAAGGAATAAATGAGATAGGACTCAACAATTCGCTGCTTTTGGCAATCATCTGTTCAGAGCAGTGGCCATCATGGGTGGCATATCCCACCTCTTTGATTCCAACAAAAGTAGTAGATCTCGCAGCAAATTGGGACATAAGAAATATGGTGATGGTAAGCAGTAAAAGCTTCCCTTAGTTACAAATGTACACCTGCAAAATACTACTTCGACTGATATGCGTCCGGACATATTTGCAGGCTTTGAAGTTCCCCGGAATAGCTTGGAGCTGGCCAATGAATCTTCTAAAGGATATAGTGTTATTCAAGATATTCCGGTTTGTTGTTTTACTTGATTCCTGAAGTTAAATTGTACCTGCTACTAATCGGTCATTGTTACTGACTCAGTGATCTGTTTCAAATTCTTATTAACTGAAGTTTTTGCTTTTTCCGACCACACTAACAGATGCTATGGAATTTAGTCCAGTATACGAGCCTTCCATTTGTTCTGTTTTGAATAGCTAATCGAATGTCTGCATTTACTTCACGGATAACCTTTTCAAGAATTTGTCATCAACTTAGGATACTGACTGCATCTGTCGTATTATGGTTACCGTGGGCATGTGGATTATTCTCTTTTTATGCACTTTTCGAGTAATGCGTTTGTCGAGATCTGTCATGGTTGTTAACCTTTATTAAGTCTTCTTAACCAGAGTCTTGGTCCTCACAAACTATGTTCTGTTCTAATTTTCAGTTGAAAACTCTCATGGTAGATGCTGTTTTTTTAAGATTGATCTTGCATGTCATTTGTCTCCTCTTTGTCTGCATAAAGATAATCTAAGCTATTGCATGCATTTAATAACACAAGGGCCTGTAACATCAGTACATTTTTCAGGTCAAGCAGCATGGCTCATCCAAAGCTCATTATTGCGTCAATAGATCCTCAATAAAGAAGTTGATTGATGAAGAGATATCTGAACAAACATATGAAAGTCGTAGAACTCCAAGTGTTGTCGCTCGATTGATGGGAATGGAGCCATTGTCCGAAACTAGTTTCAGAACAAATGCCAAGGAGCATGAAGTAGAGAAGCTAAGGAAAATGTTATCAAGAAGCAGACCCATGGATGGTAGCTCAGGACAAGAAAAATTATCCAGGACAACTTCCTCTAGACAAACAAAGGAAAAACTGGTTCCCAATGTTAAGAAGCAAGATTCCAGAAGTCATAAAATGAGGAGATCACAAACGCGCAGACATCCACAAGAGGAGTTACTGCAGAAATTCAAGGAGGACTTTGAGGCATGGCAAACTTCAAAGCTACAAAGACAACAAGGTCTGCAGAGGAATTACAGTCTCCGAGAGGGAAAAGATTACCAAATACTTGCACAAGAAAATCTCAACAAAGAGAAAATGGCCAAGTATTTGGATACTAACAGAAATGTTTCAGAGAGGAAACCCATGGAATCCAAAGAGGTAGTTTCACTACCTAAACTACATATGGAGATTCAACAAAGAGGTCATCGGCAATGTCAGGACCTGCGGAGTGTACAACCGTATGCTGCTACGAAGACAGATATGAAATCCAAAAACAGAGGTGAAATCAATGATCTTGAATGCCTTCCTTCAAAGAACACTGATAAAAGGCAGAAAAGATCTTGTTCAGCAACAAAAATAGTGATTCTGAAGCCCAATTTTGAAAGATGTGATGTTGATCAAGAACCATTGCCTGGAACATCAGATGTGTTAGGAAAGGATTGCAGCATGGAGCAATTTCTCCACGAGGTGAAAGAAAGGCTTAAAAGTGAAATCCATGGTAAGAAAGTAAGGGACACCAATGATGTATCGAGCAGGATGGAGAATCCACTTGATGAGAGACCAACTGATCCAAAACAAATTGCTCGTGACATTGCGAGGCAAATAAGGGAAAATGTCAGCAAAGACATTGAGCTGACATTACTGAGATCTGAGTCAACCAGATCATATAGAAGTGAGATCCAAGTTAATGAACCGATTTCTCCGGATTTCATTAAAAGAGACACCAGAAAACTGATATCTAAGAGGTTGAAGAATGTTCTAAGAAATGAAGTTGAATCCCATGAGCCTGCAGTTAATGCTGACATGAGTGCTGGAACTTCCATCTTGTGCAAAGATCAGACAGAACCAAAATTGATGACTGATCTATTATTTAAGGATGGAAATGTGAAGTACTGGGAGGATAAGAAAGCTTTAACTGAATCAATGTCAAGGCACAGGCAACAAAATAGTGCAAGGGTGGCTACTGATGCTGAAACAATGTCACCAAATCTAGTCAGGTCATTTTCTGCACCTGCACCTGGAACAGCTTTCCGAAAACTCCTTCAAGAAGATCAGCATATACTTGCAGGGGCTCAGATACACAGGAAACATGAAGCATATGCTCGCACTTGTCAAGTAGTCAGCAAAAAAGGAAAGGATAATTCCACTCTAAGAGGAAAGATTTCGAATTTGAAACATAGCTTCATTCTTAAAGGGAAGCTATTTGGTAAGAAATCACAACTAACCGAGTCATCTGCAAGTGACTTTCCACCATTGAAGTCAATGCCATCGCTACCTTCAGTTGCTGCTATGGCTTCAGCTAATATAACACAGGCAAATGCCACCATCCACTTAGTCCAATTTTTCAAGGCATGAAGAAGAAATTAATTCAATGTTTTCTCATTGGAACTTTTATGATCTCAGGAGAATGCCACAGAGGTGCCGCCTAGTCCTGCATCAGTGTCCGGCAATTCACAGGATGACGTCAACAAGCTAGATATCCCAAGCCCTGTCTCCCCACTGGAGGTTCCTGCCATCGAGTACCATCACCCTTTGTCACAGGAAACTGGAGAATCGAGCTCAAACATTCTAGGTAAGAACAAAAACCAACTTCGTACTATTGACATGAATCCTGCATCATGCTAATTATCTATGTGCATTATTTTCTTCACATATGAATCATTCAGTACAAGTTGATCACAGTGGATTTGAAATTAAAACTGAAGAGCTTCTCATAGAGGTAGCTGTTGAACAGCATCCTTGTAAGCATGAAGAAGAGGAGGCAGAAAATATCGATGAAGCTTACTTAAGAGAGATCTTTGTCACTGCTGGGTTGTACCAAGATACCTCTCCTGATCAAGTGAATTCAAGGTGGGATGCATTGACAAGGCCAATCTCAAACCAAGTGTTTGAAGAAGTTGAAGATGCCTGTCTTAAATACGAAAATTTCGAAGACGACGACGATACTCTCATCAATGATGATGACACAACTCTGGGACGCAAGCTGCTGTTCGACATGGTGAATGAAGCCCTGCAAAATATTCTTGGTCTTAAGAGTACTTGCTCCATGTTCAGGAGATGGGTTCAGGGACCAGCTGCAGGACCAAAGAAGGGCATGTTGGATGACCTGTGGAACCAAATACAGTTATATTTGAATCCTCCAAGGGACGAGCTTCGCGATATAGACGTCATGGTGGCCCAAGATGTGAAGATGACTACAATGCCATGCATGTTATATGAAGACATGGATACCATAGGAAGACAGATTGAGAGGGTCATCCTGAGGAGCTTAATTGATGACTTTGTGTGGGATATATGCTTTCATCAACCCGTTTAATGGGACATGTTGGATGGTTTAATTGCTTTATGTATTTGAATATGAATGACTAGAGCTTCGATGCTCGTGGAAGGTGCAATGGCTTGACATGCATTCATGAATCGATTATTTTATATGTTGCATTGCCCAGTTGGAGTTGCCAAGTGTGCACTACATCCTCAATAAGTTGGCTATGTAGATTATGATCAATCATGGGCACATAGGAAGAAATATCATGTGTGGTATGAGACTATCAAGTGTATATGCTAAGAGAACAAGCAAAAGATCATGACTTCCAAAATTACCGCAATGTGGATTTTCTTCGATAATTTTATAATGTCCCAATGTGATCCTAACTGCCTAAGCAATAAAATTATTCACTTACCAGTTAAAACTTTCTTCAACTTGACAATTAGCTCACCATCACATATTTTGTCAACTTCTGTTGTTATTTTTACTTTTTGAGCTACTATAGAATTTGTACCCTTTCAAATTTTATAATAATTTTTTTTGGAATTTTCTCCAAGCGTGGATGACGGTTCTGTGAATTTTAAGTAGTTAAAGAAAGTGTTAGATACGTTGTAAAGAAAAAAAATAAGTGTAAACTGTTTAAAAGAATTAAAGACAAATTAACAGAAAGCTGACCAAAAAAACAAAATAAGAAAAGTTTGCGAGAAGTGAATAATAATTTTACAATTCAGGGGTTAGTTTCAAAAATAAATTGCAGTTCAAAAAGATGAAAAAAAAACCTATTAATTATTTTCAACTAATCGACTTGTATAATTGTTTTGTTTTGTTTAACATAAAAAATATTACCAAGCAAATGACACCACATCAATCTAAGTGTTGGATAAACTTGGTAAGAAAAAAAAATTGTTGACTAGCATATCAATCACTCAAGTAAACAAAATATTATTATAGATAAATAAAATTGAAAAAAAGCAACATGAGTATGAATAAAATATAAGAAGCCTAGATTACAAATTTGAAATTTCTTATATGAACCCAAGAAATTCGGATGATGGATTTTATTTTTTTTCTTACAAAATACAAAAGGTAGGGAGCTCTATTGGATGGAGTTTTTTTTTTCCCTGCCAGAATGCATCCTGCTTAACTTGAACACTCCTCAGCTATTTGGATTGCCAGTGAGATAGTGACTAGAGAAGTTTAGATAATCAATATTATGTTGCATACATAAGCTTGCATAATTAATTGTCGTTGGATTTCGATCGGCCATATGATGTATAGGAATTTGGACAAAGACAAAGTGAAGTGGACTTGTTGAAAATCACATTTATAATACTCTTATGAGTGGTTAAATAGATTCGTGATGATGCAAGCTATTTGTTTTAGTGTGGATCATGTCTATGCACTTATTGTTATGCTGAGTTGATTTTTATCTGCAATGTTATGGTGTGACATATATTGTGATGCACTACTATGACTTATCAGTCAATAAGGTTGGTTGAGTTGATATTTTTATTGTGATATGATTTTGCTATGAGAATATTAATGCAGTCACTTTATGAACATGAAGGAATAAATATATAAAGATTACCTTGTGTAAGATTAAGATTCTCAAAACATTAATGGACTTGGTTTGGTGCACTCTAATTGATGCAGTAGCCCATTAATTAAGTTCATTATTCGCGACGCAAGTTGTGTCCGTTATGGTATATTATGTATGATTGTATCTCAAGCAAGTTCATATGCAGGTGCGACACAAATTGAGATAAAAAGCATATTGAGACAAATTTTTAAAAATTTATAAACTACAAACATAATCTAGTTTTGTTACATCCAAAAGTGAGTAACATCTCTCTTACTTGCGTACTTTGTGTTTATACAAGGTAGTTTTGGGCACACGTAAGGATATAACTAAGTTCATGTTTAATAAAATAGGTTGATAATGTCTTGAATTTTGACCTAGTTGTAAACCCTAACTTCCTAATTGACTCCTATATTATACAAGCGCTCAAATCACTACAAAAATTTGAGCTATTACCTACCGATTTTAGTGACTCCATATCTCATAGCAATATTGTCACAGTTAGAGACATTTTAGTAATAGATTTGGAACACGTCTAGTACATCATCTGCACAAACTAAACTGGTAATATAGTGACACAATTGTGTCCATATTAACTACAGAAATTATGATCACTAATATTAGTCGACATATCGTAGCTAAGCTGTAACAAATCTATCACTATATAATGACACTAATCGGTCTCTAATTTGTCTCAAGTATGTCGCTAACAGTTACACATTTACTACATATTTGGGACACGTTTAGTGCACAATCTTCACAAATCTAACTGATAATATAGTGACAAGTTTGTGACCATATTAAGTATAGACATTACGATCCCTAATGTCAGTTAGTATATTATAACTAATCTGTCTCTAATTTGTCTCTACTTTGTCTCAAAGTTTCTTGCTAACGATTACAAATTTACTACATATTTGAGACATATTTAGTGCACCATCTCCACAAAAAATAACTTACAATATAATGACGACGATGGAAACTACGACCATTAATATAAGTTGGTATATTGTAATAAATATGTAACTAATTTGTCCCTAAACTATGATACTAATTTGTCTCTAATCTATAACCAATCTGTCCTTAAATTGACATTAATTTGTCTTTATTCTGTCTCAAATTTTATCATTAATAATTATAAATTTACTACTGACTTGCGATAATTTTTTGACAACCATTTACACTATCTACTTTAGTTATAATTTCTTTTACTTATAATGGCTAGACGTTTGTACAAAAATATTTTGGAATCAATAATTGATCATCAAAAGTGAAATGATTTTATTTTCTTATTTAATAATTGAAATAACTCTTAAGATTTTTAAGGTTAATGTGAAAACTATAATAGAAAATTCAATTGCATATGTGTTTGTACATGATAATCAATGGATGCGGGGCACATTTTTGCTATTCGTCGGGACATCCACGACTATACAAGAAAATGGCCATTCCGGGTCATTGGCGGTGAGCACTGCCTACAGAACTACTGTTCGGTGACCACCCTTCACACATTCAAGGAGCCCTATGTTGGGAGGAGATCGTGGTCTCGGAGTCGTATGTGGTGGATGTGTCGCACTCGAACACGATGAACATTGCGTGGGAACATGACGAATGATGTGTGGGTATTCGTTGTACCATCATTGGCCATGGATCTCTTACTGAATGGTGAAGATCTGCTCCGCATCCATATGTCGAAACACCTACGACGCATGTGCATTTTGTTGGAGTTGGTGAATACTTCAAGACCCCTTGTTTCTCACACCGAATTCGTCCACGTAAGCTTAGGAGAATTTGAGTATTACCCAATTACCTATGCTGCTGATGTACTGACAAAAGGAAGGGGGGGTGTGTGGTGCGGATTAAGGGTTTCTTGTTTTGTTCGGGTTAAGGGTTTCTCTGTTTTAGTTATACAATAAACTAATGAAACTAAGAATAATTCACATTTTTTATAAGTAAATATTAAAAGAAACATTTTGCAAAAAAAAATATTTTATAAGCATTCATTAATTATATAATAAGTTCACAAAGTTCTAAAAACATAGTATAATTTTAAAATATTTTTATGCTTATTAAGTAATAAAAAATATTTTGTAAATATTATTTAATTATTAAGAAAAAATTTAAAATATTTTTGTAAATAAAAAATACTTTCCCTCTTCCCCCTTTCCCTCTTTCCCTCTTCCCCCTAGAAACCCTGAACCTCTTCAACATTTCCCCCTACCCTCTTTCCCTCTTCGACATTTTGAGCTGGACATCATGGACTTGTTCTTTAGGGTTCACCTCTGACTATCCAGGAAAAAATAAAGGAGGTCTAGCTGAGGTGCTAGGTTGCTGAGCAACTTGGTTCTCAATGGTATCAATTCTAGAATTCATTTTTAGAATTGCCTCCTCCTGATTGTCTTGCTTCTTCAGAATTTGTTGTAGCATCTCCTCTATTTTTGAAAATTGAGAAGGTTGAGTTGGTGGTGGTTGCTCAAAAGGAGGTCTTTGCACTTGAACACCTTGGGACTGATTTGGATATGGAAATTGTTGGTTTCTGGGCAAATTCCTTGGCTGCCAACTAGGATTCTACATGGGAGCTCCTTGATAGTTGTTGCTCTTGTAAGAAAAGTATGGATGATTCCTATTTTCTGGAGTGTAGAATTCAGCAGAAGGTTTAATTCCATAATTTTCCATAGCATTGATTTGATCCACTATTTGCTCCACTTGTTGCATAATCAAATTGCAATTTTCTGACATATGGCCTTGATTCCCACATACACAGCACCTTGTTTTAGGATTAGAGGCCCTATTGCCATTGGGAGTCAAGTTCAATCTCTCCAAAGTCTTGTACAGCACCTCTTCAAATTGGGATGACAATTGGTTCACTGAATTATCCATAGGAGGCCTTCTGGTCCTATCATGTGTGAGGAAGTGATGGTTCTTTGCAATGTTCTCTATCAGTTGGTAGGCCTCATCTATATTTTTGGATGCAAAGATACCTCCTGCTGCAGTGTCCAAGGCCACCTTGCTAGGGTAGTTCAATCCCTTATGAAAATAGTAGACTAATTGCCACTTTTCAAATCCATGGTGGGGACATGCCCTTAACAACCCTTGAAGCCTTTGCCATGCTTCACAAATGTTTTCTTGGTCCAACTGATAGAACCTCACTATTTGATCCCTGAAGTTATCAGTTTTTGAAGGAGAAAAGAATTCTGAAAGGAACAATTGAATAATTGATTCCCAAGTGGCTACCTCTTCAGGATTCAATCCTTTATACCATGTCTTGGCCTTGTCCTTGAGTGAGAAGGGAAACAATCTCATATATACTGCATTTATGGGAATGTTGTTGAAGTTCACAGTGCTGCACATCTCCTTGAAATTATCCAAATGACATGCTGGATCTTCAGTCCCAAGTCTAGAAAATTGACTTTGCCTAATTATTGAAATCAAGGCTGGATTAACTTCAAAGTTTGCCACAGGTGCTAAGGCTCCTCCTCCTTGCTGATTCCTTGCATTGTTTGGTGAATAACAGTCCCTAAGAGTTCTAGGAGCTGCCATATTTTGATTTACAACTTCTTCAAATTCAAGGTTATGTGCCTCTTCCTCTTCTTCTTCAAATATCCTTCTCCTTGCCTCAAGCCTTTGCAATCTCCTTCTTCTTAGAAATCTTCTTTCAGGCTCAGGATCTAATTGGTAATGTTCCTCTTGATGGTCCAAGTCCTGCATAAAGAGATTCAGAAGTATCAAATTCAAGAAAGAAATGAAAACTAGACAAAAGTGAAAAGTTAAAAATGATAACTTGCAAAAACTGAAAATTAGCCTAACAAATAAACTAAAAACTAATCTAAAACTAATCTAAACTATCTAAGTTAGTCTAATTGACCTCAAATCCCCGGCAACGGCGTCAAAAACTTGATAGCGATATTTGGGATTGAGTAATGATAACTTGCTGAAATTAAAGAAAAGAGTCATTTTTTCATTTTTTTGGTCTCCCAACTCACTAGCTGCAAGTGCACAAGTAAGTTGTAGTAGACTTGGGTTGTCGTATCCACAAAGATTTAAAGTCCTAAACTACCTAAAAATAGTTTAGATTAATCCTAAGCAAGGTGGCAAAAATAGATTTTTAAAGGAATGAAAACATATTTTTCTATGAAATGCAGAATGATAACTTCTTTTGGGGTTTTGGAAATTTATCAAAACTGAATTATAAATGCAAAATTAATGGCTAG
This sequence comes from Pontederia crassipes, assembly GCA_030549335.1. Taxonomy (NCBI): domain Eukaryota; kingdom Viridiplantae; phylum Streptophyta; class Magnoliopsida; order Commelinales; family Pontederiaceae; genus Pontederia; species Pontederia crassipes. The sequence continues at coordinate 6,838,281 of JAUKPH010000020.1, read as the reverse complement.
AAAGGTTTAACTATCAATGAGTAAGGTTCTTCTAGAATTTGGGGTTCATCTAAATTAATTATGGATGGATTTGATCAAGTTATCATTAGAAATTCAATTCTGATTTAACCTTTAATATAGCTGCTCCCACAGCTCAATTGGCCCTGAACTAATCAACATATTAGCATATAATTATTAGTTAGGTTAAATCAGAAGAGGTTCCTCACTGAAAATGAAGTTATCATTGGGCTCAAATGGAATTTCAATGCTGATTTTTACAATTTCAAGGAAATCTGCAGTGATAACTTGATGGATGCAGTCACAAATTAATAAAATCACTTCAATTAGTTAAACAAGAATGAAATCTATCCAATATTAGTGCTTGTGCTCCTTGGTTCATCTCTGGATTTCAGGAGGAATTGAAATCAACCTCTCGGCTGCAATTAAGAATGGATTCCACACAATCACTAATTAATTGAATCAAAAGGGCATCCAATCTTTAATGGTGAATTCAGCAAATTTTCATTGCTCCTTGGTTCATCTTTGAATATCAAGGAAGACCATAAGACCACCTCTCAGTGGTAGGTTAAAATAGGGTTTAACAATGAAAAACAGATTTCCCCAAAATTCAGGAAATCAGCTACCAAAAACAATTCAGAAATCAGCACTAGCAAACATTGGAATTCAGCACATATGACTCATTGGAATTTAGATTTTCCATTGCTCTTTGGTTCATCGCTGAACAATAAAGTACCCCTAGGATTCACTTTTCAGTAATTTAATGAAATCAAGGGTTTACAACAGCAAATCAGGATCCAAAGATTCAGGAAATCAGATTTGCAATTAGAATTGAAATTCAGAAATCAGCATTGAGAAGTTTGCAATAATTCAGGGATTAAAAACTTGGAAACACCATTGCCTCTTGATTCATTTCTGAACAAGAATGAAACCTTAAATAACCTCTCAGTTATCAATTGGATCAGGGCTCAACAATGATGAAAACAGAAAACAGAAATCAGAATTGGGGGAAAACAGAAATCAGAATTCAGGAAAATCAGCAATATAGATTAATGGAATTCAGGCCTGCCAAATGCCTCTTGACCCATCTCTGGACTGCAAGAGATTCCTAGAGTACACCTCTCAGTGATTTGAATGAAATAGGGATTAACAATTGGCAAATCAGATTCCAAACAAAATCAGAAAGCAGAACAAATTTCAGAAATAAATTCAGAAATCAGAAGTACAAACTGAATTGAATCAAAAGTATGCCCAACATCTTGATTCATTTCTGAACAAGATGGGAGGACAATAGCAACCTCTCAGTTGCTCAATTTATCAGATTGAGAATGGTAAGTAGATTTAAACAACCCTTGGAAATCAGATTCAAGAAAAATCAGGAAATCAGACTTTTCAGGAATTCAGAAAATCAGACTTTTCAATTAAGAATGAAATTCAGTAACTTACCATTGATGCCTAATTCATTTCTGAATAAGGGTTAGATCAAAAGTTAACTTCTCAGTTATAGATTACAATAGGATCTACACAATGGCAAGAAATGATTCAAAACAGTGCTGAAATATGAAACCAGAAATAATTTTCAGTGCAGAAATTTAATTCAGTCCACATCCATCCATATTTAACTTAGATTACTACCCTATCCTAGAAGAAATGGAGTTTAGCTCCTCATATATACAAAGCTTGACATAAAATAGAATGGAGAACAGGTACAAATCATCCTTTGGCAGCTCTAGACAGCAATTCCAGCAGCAACCAGTAGCTCCTCAGATGGTCCCCCCCTACTTTTTCCACTTTTTGGCCACCTTTCTCACTGCTACAAATCCCCAAACAGCAAGCATCAAAGCACTTGAATGGTGTTTTGACAAATAAAGATTAAGATGATGATAGTTGCTAGCTCAGATATCAAATGGTATTAGGTGTTGTGCAGGAATGAAAACTTGTATCAAAATTAATGAATTAAGGGGCCCGGAATGATAACTTATCACAAATCATGGAAACTATCCAAATGCAAGTGATTCAAAGCATTAGAAGCATCAAATGGACTAGAGTAATAAGTGAGTGCAGTCAGAAATCAAATATGAATGAGATTTCTATGAAGTGATAACTTGGGTTCCCAAAAATGATAACTTATTTGACTTAAAAATGATAACTTGTGATAACTTGAGTTGTGGTTAACCAAATGTGATGAAATTTGACCAGCAATGAGTTAGAACAATAATAAGATGATTGCTTAGGGTCCCTGTGCAGAATTAGTGGATTTGCATGTCAAAATGACAGAATTGCCCTTTAACGATAACTTGGCAAAGGAAAAATGATAACTTGTTCAAATGGACTTAAAACTTTGCACAAGTTGAGATGTGACTATCCAAATATGATTTATACATGATAATGATGGATTTAGGGCAACAAAACCATTGAAAATTAGTTCATTCAAAATAATGATAACTTGACATATGGGAATGATAACTTGTCCTCAAAATGATAACTTGGCATAGAATTTAAATATTAATGAATTTTGGCATTTCAGAACCTCTATGCACATGGAATTAAGTATGAAATGAGGAATATCAACTAGTTATCACAATGTATACATTCCAAATATAATGGGACAAATATAGGCAAAAGTGGAACTCGATATGTATGAATTGCATCTAAAATGGGTTAGAAACATATAGTGATTAGTATGCTCAATTTCTGAAGGAGATTTTATCCAAGAAAAGAAAGATTGATGCTCAAGAAACAGTTGCTTTGATGGCAGAAGTTAGTGCAGCCATTTTAAACAAGCTACCACAGAAATTGAAAGATCATGGGAGCTTCTCCATTCCATGTGAGATAGGAAATTTGAAGGTTAATCGAGCTCTAGGTGACTTAGGAGTTAGCGTGAGCCTGATACCTCTATCAATGTATTAGCAATTGGGGACCGTCGAGATGAAGCCAACCAATATGATCCTCCAACTTGTTGTCTGATCAATTAAGCACCCCCAGGGAATCATTGAGGATGTTCCAATCAGAGTGGGAAAATTCTTTATCCCCGCTGACTTTGTGGTGTTAGACATGGAAGAAGATACAAACACCCTGATAGTGATATTTGGGATTGAGTAGTGATAACTTGCTGAAATTAAAGAAAAGAGTCAATATTTTTAAATTTTTTGTCTCCCAACTCACTAGCTGCAAGTGCACAGGTAAGTTGTAGTAGACTCAGGTTGTCGTATCCACAAGAATTTGAAGTCTAAGACACCCTAAAACAATCTAGATTACTTCTACTCTAATGGCTAAAAACAAATTTTTAAGTTGAAAGTGAAAACAAATTTTTAACTAGTGCAGAATGATAACAGGTATTGGGGTTTTGAAAACTTCTGTAAAAATGAATTATAAATGCTAAATTAATGACTAGAAAGGTTTAACTATCAATGAGGAAGGTTCTTCTAGGATTTGGGGTTCATCTAAATTAATTAAGGATGGAATGGATCAAGTTATCATTAAATGTCCAACTTTTGATTCAACCTGAAAATGGTTGTTCCCACAGCTCAATTGACCTCTAACTAAGCAATATATGATCATATAGTTGTTAGCTAGGTTGAATCAAAAGAGGATCCTCACTAAAAATCAAGTTATCAATGGATTCAAAAGAAGGCTCAATGCTGATTTTTACAATTCAAAGAAATTCTGAAATGATAACTTGAAATTACAATCTTAAAAAGATGGAACCACTCCAAACAATCAAACCAGTATGAAATCTATCCAATAATGGTGCTTGTGCTCCTTGATTCATCTATGAATTCCTGGGGGATTTGAATTCAACCTGTCAGTTGCAAGGAAAATGAAATCCACACAAACACAACTCAATTGGAAATGCAAAGCCTATGACCACAGGAATTCACAATTGCCATTGCTCCTTGGCCCATCTCTGGATCTCAAGGATGACCTAATAACTATCTCTCAGTAGTGGATTAAGTTGAGGCTTGACAATGGAAATCAGAATTCAAATAGAAACCAGAAAAGAGAAATCTGCAATTCAGGAAATCAGCAACATTATTCATTGAAATTCAGACTTGCCAAATGCTTCTTGTCCCATCTCTGGACTGCAAGAAATCCCTAAGGTTCACCTCTCAGTGATTGAATAGAATCAGGGGTTCAATTGGCAAATCAGATTCCAAAGAATTCAGGAAACAGAATTCAGATTTTAAAATCAGATTAGAAACAATAACAGATTTGAATAATGAAGAATGTCAAACATCTTGAATCATTTCTGAACAAGATTGGGGACAATATCAACTTCTCAGTTGTTCTATTAACCAGGTCCAAAATGATAAACAGACTCAAATAGTCCAAGAAATCAGATTCAGAAAAAATCAGGAAATCAGATTTTCAGAAAACCAAAATCAGAAATTAGATTTGCATCTATATGGAATCCAGAAATCTGACATTATCTCTTAATGCATTTCTGAAAGATAATTAGATCAAATAATACATCTCAGGCATAGTTTGCAAATGGATCTAATGATAACATGAATCAATGCAGAATAGTTCTAAAATCAGAAAACCAGAATTGATTTCAGTGCAGGATTATAATTCTGTCCATATCCATCCAAAACTAATCTAAACTACTACCCTATCCTAGAAGAAATGGAGTTTAGCTCCTCATATTTACAAAGCTTGACATAAAATGAAATGAGAAACAGATACAAATCATTGATTGAAGTGTCTCGACAGTAATAGTAGCTCCAAGCAGCAGCAGCAGCTCCAGCAGAAACCCTTCCTTCCTCCAAACCCTGAATGACCAGCCTCCTTTCTCTCCTCCAGAAATTCCCCTTTTATATGACTCCTCTTCACCCTTGGATCAGCATCAAATTGTTCTTTATCCTTTAATTTGAGCCATCTGTCCAATCCTGGAAGAGTCTGCCTCTGCAGCACCTTTTTGTGCAGGAAAAAGTAGATGGTCCCCCCTACTTTTTTCACTTTTTGGCCACCTTTCTCCCTGCTACAAATCCCCAAACAGCAAGCATCAAAGCCCTTGAATGGTGTTTTGACAAATAAAGATTAAGATGATGATAGTTGCTAGCTCAGATATCAAATGGTATTAGGTGTTGTGCATGAATGAAAACTTGTATCAAAATTAATGAATAAAGGGGCCCGGAATGATAACTTGTCATAAATCATGGAAATTATCCAAATGCAAGTGATTCAAAGCATTAAATGGACTAGAGTAACAAGTGAGTGCATTTAGAAATCAAATATGAATGAGATTTCTAAGAAGTGATAACTTGGGTGCCCAAAAACGATAACATATTTGACTTAAAAATGATAACTTGTGATAACTTGAGTTGTGGTTAACCAAATGTGATGAAATTTGACCAGCAGTGAGTTAAAACAATAACAAGATGATTGCTGAAGGTCCCTGTGCCGAATTTATGATTTTGCATGTCAAAATGATAGAATTACCCTTTAATGATAACTTGGCACTTGAAAAATGATAACTTGTTCAAATGGACTTAAAACTTTGCACAAGTTGAGATGTGACTATCCAAATATGATTTATACATGATAATGATGAATTTAGGGTAGAATAATCACTCGAATTCAACTCACTCAAAATAATGATAACTTGACATATAATAATGATAACTTGTCCTCAAAATGATAACTTGGCATAGAATTTAAATATTAATGGATTTTGGCATTTCAAAACCTCTATGCACATGGAATTAAGTATGAAATGAGGAATATCAACTAGTTATCACAATGAATGCATTCCAAGTGTAATTGGCTGAAATATATGCAAAAGTGGGACTCGATATGTGTGAAAAGCATCTAAAATGGGCTAGAAGCATATAGTGATCAGCTAGTGATCAAACTCCCCCAAGCTTAGCCTTTTGCTTGTCCTCAAGCAAAACATTCAGAAATTAAGGATGAATTTGAATTTGCCATCCACAAATGAATAGAAAGATCAGCTGAATAAGACCTAAATGAGTTTCCCACTTGGCTAACATTCCATCCCATTCTTTCCAATCCCAAATTCTAGCTAAGGAGTCACAAAGGTTAATGCAAATTTAAGCAATGATAGAAGTACTAACATTAACTGATTTGGATTATAAGGATTGTCAACTTTACTAAAAAGTTTGAAATATTAATCTCTTCATGAACAGACTTTTAATTTCTTTGCTTAAATAGGTTTGAAAACCTGACTTTTATTCATGAGGATGCAATAAACAGGTTTGCACCTGATTTTTACTCATGCTGGTCACAGGATAAAAATTCTGGCTTTATTCAGGAGAGGTTCCTTTTTGGAATTTTCACTCTCTTTATTCATGTATGCATGCAATGCAAAATGCAACTTTTCATTTTCCTTTTTTTTCTTTATTTTTCATTCTGTTCATGAAGTAAGCAATGGTTCAAACTCAAGTATAGGTTAGATCCTTAAATGCAAATAGTCAAAAATTCCTATTTAACATGGCAGCAAGATCCTTGACTCTTCTACTTTCCAATTAATCCATGAATGTAGCTAGTGTCAATCCACAAAAAGGAAAAATTTCAGCTGAAAATTCATTCAAATGCATCTGAATTTAAAATGCCAATTAAAGCAAGAAGGCTAATGGCCAAGTTGGCCACTTGGTATTGGAGTGCACCCACTGTCATAATGAAGTATTCTACCCATTTTAGAGTCAAAATGAATTCAGAATTGAGTTGGGTCCAAAAAATGATAATCGAGTGATAACTTATGATAACTTGCAAAACCCAATGATAACCTAGTATGAATTATGATATGAACATTAAAATCAATTGAAAACATAGTGTAAAGGTTAGAAAAGCACCAGGTTTCCTCCCCCAAGCTTATTCTCAACACTGTCCCCAGGGTTGAAAATAAAAGGCAAGGGAGAGGGGTGGGTGGGAGTGAAATGCATGAAATTGGGCACTTGAATTCTCTTGACATTTCATCCAGCATCTTTGGGTGGTCTAATCTTCATTAGTTGCAACTAATCCTGTAGAGAAACAAAAGATATCAGTGGAATGGCAGATTTGCAACTAATCAGATTTTGGAGTGCAAAATTTCTGAAATTCACTGAAATTGGGCTATAGTAGATTTGGATAACTGATATGAATGTAAGTTCAGATGATGATATGATCAATGAAACATAATGAGAAAGATATTATCAGTTATCATTGAGTTTTCAGTGGAAAAATCAAAAGTAAAGGGGTATGGGTACTCCCTGAATTTTGGAATTGTGGTTTGAACTTGTTCCTCATCACTTATTCCTATAAAAATAGAAAGATTAGGTAGATAATGGATTGGGTTACCTCCCAAGAAGTGCCTTTCTTTAATGTCTTTGGCTAGATATTGTTACAACTCTTGATGTCAAGGAAGTTTGCATAGTATGATATGATCAAGTAGAGATCTCAATTTGTGGACAGCTTCACTAATCAAGTATGGATCTCTTAATTTGCCAATGATTGACATTTGCTTCTCAGCTTGATTTTCTCCTCCATTGTAAAAAAAATTCCCTAACTTCTCATCCCAAAAATCCTCATGTATGATATATGAATCCCTTGGACTAGGAGGAGGTTTCAGCTCAACAGGGCAGACCCATTCACTATCTGAAATGGAATGTATAATCCCAGCATTCAGCAGCTTTAATATTTCCTTCTTGACTACTTCCTTCATGGTTGGATTGAGCCTCCTTTGACATTCAATGGAGGGCTTGTAGCTGTCCTCCATAGGGATCCTATGCATGCAAGTTAAGGGATTAATACCCTTGATATCATCAATAGAATAGCCTATTATCTCCTTGTACAGCCTTAGTTTTTTCAACAACTCTTCAACTTGATCCTTTGGCAAATTTGCATTAATGATAATAGGGAATGTTGAATTCTCTCCCAAGAATTCATACTTCAGGTTGTTGGGGAGAGGCTTGAGCTCCAATTTGGAAGAATTGGCTTGAGTTGAGTTGAATTAAGTTTCAACAGTGATAACTTCCTGCAGTTGGTGCTGATTTTCTGAATTTTCCACTGGTTTGGATAAATTCTATGTTGATTTGTATGCTTCAACCTCTGGATCCTCTAATTCATTCAAATGATCAAACATTAGGCACCTTTGCACTGGATCTTCAACGGGAACTATGGCAGAAACTTGCTGAACAACTTGATCTAGCTGTCCCTCCTCAAAATCATTTTCCTGAAAATTTTGTCTACTGATAACCTGTGCCAAATTAAATTTATCTTCTCCTCCCCAATTTGGAAGGTCAATCTGCCCTCCTTGACATCAATGACAGCCCCAGCGGTGGCTAAGAAGGGTCTCCCAAGAAGAATGGGAGTATTCAAGTCCTCATCCATGTCAAGTACCACAAAATCTACTGGTATGTAGAATTTGCCAACTTTGAGGGGTATGTCCTCAATGATTCCATGTGGGTACTTAATGGATTTGTCTGCCTGCTGTAGAGACATATTTGTAGGCTTTAAATCTCCAACTTCAAGCTTCCTACAAAGTGAAAGAGATATAACACTCACTGATGCACCCAAATCACATATTGCCCTTTGAATCTTTCTATTTCCAATTTCACAAGGTATGGAGAAGCTTCCTGGATCTTTCAACTTGGGTGGCAATTTGTTTTGGATGATTGCAGAGGCTTCCTCAGTTAAGGTAATAGTTTCATGCTCCATAATCCTCCTTTTCTTGGTTAAGATTTCTTTCAAAAACTTTGCATAGGAGAGCATCTCCTGAATTGCCTCCACAAATGGCACATTGATATTTAACTTCTTCAGGATTTCAATGAACCTTCCATACTACTGATCCTGCCTTGCCTTGATTAATCTTTGAGGGAAAGGTACCCTATCAAAGACCCTGGTCCTGACTTCATTTTGAGGGCCTTTGTTCTGATTTTCTCCCACAATTTAAGTTGGTTCTTCAGCAGCTTTGGACTTTGGATTCACTTGGGTTGGATTGTCCTCTACTTTCTTCATTGGTTCTTCAACAATCTTCCCACTTCTGAGCTGGACAACATGGACTTGTTCTTTAGGATTCATCTCTGGTTGTCCAGGAAAGAATAAAGGAGGTCTAGCTGAGGTGCTAGGTTGTTGAGCAACTTGGTTCTCAATGGTATCAAATCTAGAATTCATTTTCAGAATTGCCTCCTCCTGATTGCCTTGCTTCTTCAGAATTTGTTGCAGCATCTCCTCTATTTTTGAAAATTGAGAAGCTTGAGTTGGTGGTGGTTGCTCAAAAGGAGGTCTTTGCACTTGAACACCTTGGGACTGATTTGGATATGGAAATTGTTGGTTTCTGGGCAAAATCCTTGGCTGCCAACTAGGATTCTGCATGGGAGCTCCATGATAGTTGTTGCCCTTGTAAGAAATGTATGGATGATTCCTATTTTCTGGAGTGTAGAATTCAGCAGGAGGTTTAATTCCATAATTTTCCACAGCATTGATTTGATCCACTGTTTGCTCCACTTGTTGCATAATCAAATTACAATTTTCTGACATATGGCCTTGATTCCCACATACACAGCACCTTGTTTCAGGATTAGAGGCCCTATTGCCATTGGGAGTCAAGTTCAATCTCTCCAAAGTCTTGTACAACACATCTTCAAATTGGGATGACAATTGGTTCACTGAATTATGCATAGGAGGCCTTCTGGTCCTATCATGTGTGAGGAAGTGATGGTTCTTTGCAATGTTCTCTATCAGTTGGTAGGCCTCATCTATATTCTTGGATGCAAAGATACATCCTGCTGTAGTGTCCAAAGCCACCTTGCTAGGATAGTTCAATCCCTTATGAAAATAGTTGACTAATTGCCACATCCATGGTGGGGACATGCTCTTCACAACCCTTGAAGCCTTTGCCATGCCTCACAAATGTTTTTTTGGTCCAACTGATAGAACCTCACTATTTGATCCCTAAAGTTATCAGTTTTTGAAGGAGGAAAGAATTCTGAAAGGAACAATTGAATAATTGATTCCCAAGTGACTACCTCTTCAGGATTCAATCCTTTATACCATGCTTTGGCCTTGTCCTTGAGTGAGAAGGGAAACAATCTCATATATACTGCATTCATGGGGATATTATTGAATTTCACAGTGCTGCATATCTCCTTGAAATTGTCCAAATGACAAGCTGGATCTTCAGTCCCAAGTCCAGAAAATTGACTTTGCCTAATCATAGAAATCAAGGCTGGATTAAATTCAAAGTTTGCCACAGGTGCTAAGGCTCCTCCCCCTGGTTGATTCCTTGCATTGCTTGATGAATAACAGTCCCTAAGAGTTCTAGGAGCTGCCATATTCTGATTCACACCTCTTTCCATTTCAGGGTTGTATGCCTCTTCCCCAAAAATCCTTCTTCTAGCCTCTTCTCTTTGGATTCTTCTTCTTCTGTTGAAGGATCTCTCTGGTTCAGGTTCTGATAGGTATTGATCCTCTTGATGGTCCAAGTCCTGCATAAAGAGATTCAGAAGTATCAAATTCAAGAAAGAAATGAAAACTAGACAAAAGTGAAAAGTTAAAAATGATAACTTGCAAAAACTAAAAATTGGCCTAACAAATAAACTAAAAACTAATCTAAAACTAATCTAAACTATCTAAGTTAGCCTAATTGACCTCAATTCCCCGGCAAGGGCACCAAAAACTTGATAGTGATATTTGGGATTGAGTAGTGATAACTTGCTGAAATTAAAGAAAAGAGTAAATTTTTTTAAATTTTTGGTCTCCCAACTCACTAGCTGCAAGTGCACAGGTAAGTTGTAGTAGACTCAGATTGTCGTATCCACAAGAATTTGAAGTCTAAGACACCCTAAAACAATCTAGATTAGTTCTACTCTAATGGCTAAAAATAGATTTTTAAGTTGAAAGTGAAAACAAATTTTTAACTAGTGCAGAATGATAACAGGTTTTGGGGTTTTGAAAACTTCTATAAAAATGAATTATAAATGCTAAATTAATGACTAGAAAGGTTTAACTATCAATGAGGAAGGTTCTTCTAGGATTTGGGGTTCATCTAAATTAATTAAGGATGGAATGGATCAAGTTATCATTAAATGTCTAACTTTTGATTCAACCTGAAAATGATTGTTCCCACAGCTCAATTGACCTCTAACTAAGCAATATATGATCATATAGATGTTAGCTAGGTTGAATCAAAAGAGGATCCTCACTAAAAATCAAGTTATCAATGGATTCAAAAGAAGGCTCAATGCTGATTTTTACAATTCAAAGAAATTCTGAAATGATAACTTGAAATTGCAATCTTAAAAAGATGGAACCACTCCAAACAATCAAACCAGTATGAAATCTATCCAATAATGGTGCTTGTGCTCCTTGATTCATCTATGAATTCCAGGGGAATTTGAATTCAACCTGTCAGTTGCAAGGAAAATGAAATCCACACAAACACAACTCAATTGGAAATGCAAAGCCTATGACCACAGAAATTCACCATTGCCATTGCTCCTTGGCCCATCTCTGGATCTCAAGGATGACCTAATAACTATCTCTCAGCAGTGGATTAAGTTGAGGCTTGACAATGGAAATTAGAATTCAAATAGAAACCAGAAAAGAGAAATCTGCAATTCAGGAAATCAGCAACATTATTCATTGAAATTCAGACTTGCCAAATGCTTCTTGTCCCATCTCTGGACTGCAAGAAATCCCTAAGGTTCACCTCTCAGTGATTGAATAGAATCAGGGGTTCAATTGGCAAATCAGATTCCAAAGAATTCAGGAAACAGAATTTAGATTTTAAAATCAGATTAGAAACAATAACAGATTTGAATCATGAAGAATGTCAAACATCTTGAATCATTTCTTAACAAGATTGGGGACAATATCAACTTCTCAGCTGCTCTATGAACCAGGTCCAAAATGACAAACAGACTCAAATAGTCCAACAAATCAGATTCAGAAAAAATCATGAAATCAGATTTTCAGGAAACCAAAATTAGAAATCAGATTTGCATCTATATGGAATCCAGAAATCTGACATTATCTCTTAATGCATTTCTGAAAGATAATTAGATCAAATAATACATCTCAGTCATAGTTTGCAAATGGATCTAATGATAACATGAATCAATGCAGAATAGTTCTGAAATATGAAAACCAGAATTGATTTCAGTGCAGGATTATAATTCTGTCCATATCCATCCAAAACTAATCTAAACTACTACCCTATCCTAGAAGAAATGGAGTTTAGCTCCTCATATTTACAAAGCTTGACATCAAATGGAATGAGAAACAGATACAAATCATTGATTGAAGTGTCTCGGCAGTAGCAGTATCTCCAAGCAGCAGCAGCAGCACCAGCAGAAACCCTTCCTTCCTCCAAACCCTGAATGACCAGCCTCCTTTCTCTCCTCCAGAAATTCCCCTTGACAAATAAAGATTAAGATGATGATAGTTGCTAGCTCATATATCAAATGGTATTAGGTGTTGTGCATGAATGAAAACTTGTATCAAAATTAATGAATTAAGGGGCCCGGAATGATAACTTGTCATAAATCATGGAAATTATCCAAATGCAAGTGATTCAAAGCATTAGAAGCATTAAATGGACTAGAGTAACAAGTGAGTGCATTCAGAAATCAAATATGAATGAGATTTCTAAGAAGTGATAACTTGGGTGCCCAAAAACGATAACTTATTTGACTTAAAAATGATAACTTGTGATAACTTGAGTTGTGGTTAACCAAATGTGATGAAATTTGACCAGCAGTGAGTTAAAACAATAACAAGATGATTTCTGAAGGTCCCTGTGCAGAATTTATGGTTTTGCATGTCTTGCCCTTTAATGATAACTTGGCACTTGAAAAATGATAACTTGTTCAAATGGATTTAAAACTTTGCACAAGTTGAGATGTGACTATCCAAATATGATTTATACATGATAATGATGAATTTAGGGTAGAATAATCACTCAAATTCAACTCACTCAAAATAATGATAACTTGACATATAATAATGATAACTTGTCCTCAAAATGATAACTTGGCATAAATATTAATGGATTTTGGCATTTCAAAACCTCTATGCACATGGAATTAAGTATGAAATGAGGAATATCAACTAGTTATCACAATGTATGCATTCCAAGTGTAATTGGCCGAAATATATGCAAAAGTGGGACTCGATATGTGTGAAAAGCATCTTAAATGGGCTAGAAGCATATAGTGATCAGCTAGTGATCACACCCCCTTATCTTAGGAAGACCATTTCTTGATATATCCGGAGTTTAGGAATGGGAAACTATCTTTCTAACTCGGTGAGGAGACCATCAAATTCAATCTGACCCGAGCAATGAAACACCCAAACCTGGTAGACGTAAATGAAGTTGAAGATATAGTGGACTCAATCATAGAAGAAGTGTTCAATCTCATGCTAATCGACGACCCAGTAAGAAATTGTCTGACTGAAGAAGAAGAGCTAGCCATTACCACTTCCAAAGAGTGTAGAGAGCTTCTAACAATACTCGAAGAAAAAGTGAGCATTGAAGAAGGTAGTAACCCTGAATTCCATGATAATAAGATACATCCAACTTCCTCCAGCAATGGATGTAAGGACGGAGTCTTGATGAACACGCCTGAGCCGCATCTATCGAAAACATCGCAGGTACAGATGAAACCACTTCCCTCTACCCTCAGGTATGGATTCCTTGGACTGAAATCCACATACTCTGTTATTGTTAGTTCTGCCCTCACTAAGGATCAAACTGAGTCTTTGTTGAACATCTTGCGAAAACATAGAAAGGCCATAGGTTACATAATGGAAGACATAAAAAGCCTTAGTCCTTCCTTATGCATGCATAGGATCTCCTTAGAAGATGATGCTAAACCCACTAGATAATTCTAGAGAAGATTGAACCCTATCCTTCAAGAAGTAGTGAAAAAGGAGGTTATGAAATAGTTAGATGCAGGGTTAATTTATGCTCTCTGACAGCAAATGGTTGAGCCCAATGCAAGTTGTTCCAAATAAAGGACAGATGACTGTAGTTCAAGATGAAAAGGGAGAAAATGTAGCTAAAAGCACCACCACAGGGTGGAGAATTTGTGTGGACTTTAAAAAAACTCAACAAAGCAATCAGGAAAGACCACTTCCCCTTGTCCTCCATAGACCAGATGCTTGAAGAACTAGCAAAACACTCTTACTTTTGTTACTTGGATGATTTTTCTGATTTCTTTCAAATCTCCATACATCCTGATGATCAAGAGACTACATTTACTTGCCCTTATGGCACATTCGCTTACAGACGTATGCATTTGGCCTTTGCAATGCTCCTGCAACCTTCCAAAGATGCATGATATCCATATTCTCTTATTTCATGAAAAATATTATGGAGGTATTCATGGATGACTTTTCTGTCCAGGGATCCTACTTTGATTGTAGTCTGATAAATTTGTCTAAAGTGTTGCAGAGGTGAAGAAGTGAATTTGACTTTAAATTGGGAAAAATGCCATTTCATGGTGCAGCAAGGAGTCATTCTAGGGCATGTAATTTCCTAGAGGGGGTTTGAATTGATCCTGCAAAGATAGAAGTAATCGAGAATCTCATAATTTTCTAGGGCACGCCAATTTCTACCGAAGGTTCATCAGTCATTTTTGGCAAATAGCCAAGCCTCTCACGAATCTGTTGCACAGAGATGCTAAATTCGTTATGAGCCCGAAATGCATCCAAGAATTTGAGAAGACTAAAAGAGCTCTCATATCAGCACCGATTATGCAATCACCTGATTGGTCTCTAACTTTCGAAGTAATGTGCAATTGCTAGTGATTTTGCAGTAGGAGCAGCTCTGGGTCAAAAAAAAAGACAAGATCGTTCATGTTATATACTACGCTAGCAAAATTTTGGATCCAGCTCAACAGAATTACACAACCACTGAAAAGGAATTGCTTGTCATAGTCTTTGCAATGGAGAAGTACATACCGTACTTAATGGGATCCAAGGTCACAATCCATACTGATCACTCAACTTGAAATACCTCTTCTCCAAGAAGAACTCCAAACCGAGGTTGATCAGGTGGATATTATCACTTCAGGAGTTTGACTTAGAGATCAAAGATAAGAGTGGACTGGAGAACTAGGTGGTTGATCATTTATCGAGAATCGAGTACAAGAGAGATGAAGCAGAGATCGGGCAATCAATTCGAGCAGAACTTCCAGATGAAGCCTTATTTTTCATCTCAGTCAGCACATACCCCTGGTTTGCAGATATCACAAATTTCAAGGCTGGGGGAATCCTGCCTAACCACCTTGATTATCGAAGAAAGAAGAGGTTCTTATCCGAAGCAAAGAAGTATTTTTGGGATGACCCTTATCTGTTTAAAGAATGTCCAGACGGCCAACTAAGAACATGCATTCCAGAAGAATCTGTTCATACACTTGTCTATGGGGGACATGAAGATGTACAACGAACTACAACCAAAATTCTTTAGGCAGTGTTCACTTGGCCAACTTTGTTCAAAGATATCCACCAATATGTTAGCTCTTGTGACAGGTGTCAACGAATTGGAAATATCTCAAGAAGACAGGAGATGTCACAAATTGGAATACATGTGGTTAAGCTTTTTGACATTTGGGGAATCGATAATATGGGACCTTTTTCAGGCTCCGGGAAATATAGATACATTCTAGTAGTAGTAGACTATTTTTCCAAATGGGTAGAAGCCATCCCTTTCTCATCACGTGACCAAGCTATTTTCAAAAGTAATATTCCCTAGATGCGGGATGCCGAGGCTTATCATTAGTGATGGAGGGAAACACTTCTTAGAAAGATAATTCAATAGTCTACTATCTAAGTATGGAATCACACACAGAGTTGTCACTCCCAATCACCCGCAGACTTCAGGGCAAGTTGAGACATCAAACATACAACTCAAGACAATCCTGGAGAAGACAGTGGCAAGCTCCAAAAGGGATTGGAGCTCCAAACTCGACGACACATTATGGGCATACAGAACATCATTCAAAACATATCTAGGAATGACGCCATACCGACTGGTATATGGGAAGGCATGCCATCTACCAATCGAGCTGCAGCACAGAGCTTTTTGGACGTTGCAATTTCTTAATTTCGAACTCAAAGCAGTCTTGAGAGAATCGAGAACTCCATTTAGCTAAACTGGAATAACTAAGGGATTTTGCTTTCGAGAACTCAGTCATCTTCAAGGACAAAACCAAGAAATGGCATGACAATAGCATCAATCAGTGACAATTTAAAGAAGGAGACCTCATACTATTGTTCAATTCCATATTACGACTCTTTCTAGGGAAACTAAAGTCTCGGTGGATTGGCCCTTTCAAGTTTGTAAGAGTATTTCCTTCTCGAGTAATAGAACTTGAAAAGAATGGAGCGGATACATTCAAAGTAAATGGCCACATAGTGAAGCTATATCACGAGTTAGCCTCAAGGAATATCGACGACACCCTTCTACTTCAACCCCCTTCTAACGAATGATGATCACTCTAGCAATGTCAAGCCAACGACATTAACAAAGGTGCTTCTTAGGAGGCAACCCAAGCTCTAATGGTTTTTAGTTTTCTTTCTTTCACAGGAAACAAGAATGGCATCTCACAGAACGTATGCCTTGAAGGAACATAGAACACTGAAGGAGGAAGGAAAGTCATCAAATTCTAAAAGGGAATGGCGGGAATCAAAAGTCCACCCATTATGAAGAACGGAAGGACTGTTCCGTAATAGGGATATTGGAAAACATTGTAGACCGCCAAGAAGAGAGAAGGGAGTTGTCATGTAATGGAGCCACTTTTCAAAAATCTGATCCACAAATCATCTTTAGGGGCCAATAAGTTGGTCACTCTCATTTCAGCTTGAGGACAAATATTGTTGTATGAATGTTCTTAGACAATCTGCATGTAGTTGGCCATCCAGCAAGGAACTATAGGTCTCATTAGTACAGGAGCTTCAGTGAGGACACTGTCAGGGCAACTTAAAAATAGGTTATAAAAAAGGCTAAACGGCGAACAGGCGAGGTTGGAAAAAAGGGGTGAGGGATTATGATGCATTCCATGATGTGTTTCAATATTTGCAGAAGGGAATAGTCATATTATGATTGCTTGAGGACAAGCAAAACTTTAAGTCTAGGAGGAGTTGATGTGGAGAGTTCTTACACTACTATTTCACATGCATTTAGCACTCATAATATGATTATTCCCTTCTGCAAATACATGCATAGCACCAATTCAATATGTTTCAAACTTTCTCCACATCAAACTTACTTACGTATCATTCTTATTCATTTTTTGCTGCCGAGCAAGCTCATTAAGATAAGTGTCCTTGTAGGAAACTGACAAGCTTCAGCGGATGGGGAAGAGCGGCCGGACACCACGCACCAATCTATGCATTCATGGGAGATGATCTGCTTCAAGGCTGTGACAAAGGCCATTGAACAAACAACGGACACCTCCCTACACTTGGGGACTAGCCAGCTCCCTTACACACTGAAGCAAAGGAAGCTTCCTAGCCGGGGACCACTGCAACAAGAGGAGACAAAAGCTGCGGCAACAGCAGGAGCTGCAAGAGTGGTAGAAGCGGAACAAGACAAAGAGGAGAGGAATATATAAGGAGTAGGCTGGCCAGATGAGTGGAAGAGGCAGATTCTGGAGAAACAACCACAAATAGAGGAGAGAACTAAGAATTGAGAAGAAACAAATATTTGAGGAGATATTTGTTCATCCCAAATGAACTATAACTAACCAACCCTGCTAAGGTCGGGAGGTGCCTTATATTTCTAGACTAATGGCCTTTCGTTCACTATTTTATTTTGATGCTTTCATCGTCTCAACTAAATGTCAAGTTTTGCTTTCATCTAAATGATTTCTATTTTTTTATCTTGGCTTTACTATTTATCTTTACCTAATGATTTATGTATAGATTGAGCCTTTTCATATTGTCCTCATCTTGCTTCCCTCATCGCAGGGATATGTGAGGCTCTGCACGATCGTACATAGAGAAATCAAGCTTTGATGAGATGATCTCGTACATGGTTTCTTCGTCTTCCTTGCAGTTGAAAGTTTGGGAGAAGTTCTTGAATCACTATCGCTTTGCACCCCCAATCGTAGAGATATGTGAGGCTCTGCGTGATTGTACGTAGAGAAATCAAGTGCCAACGATAGTGATTCATAGCTCAGATTTGTGTCATGTTAGCAATGGTTGTTTTCTATTATTTGATTTAGATGTCGAGTGTCTTCCAACCCGAGACCCACAAGGGTTATGCATATTCTGAGGTTTCACCAATAAATGAACTCGGATAATTTAGATGGGTTCGAAGCACGCGTGTGTGATTTTTTTCCTTATCATTGCTATTTTCGATTCTTCCCTGATTCTGAGATTTTCTGTCCGAGAGGGAACATTTACAATCCTCTTCTATTGTCGGCAACCCAAGTAGAGCGGGTGACAAATGAGTTTTTATCCGAAGAATTCTTAGTAATCCTAAATTGCATTTCTGAATCGACCCTTCTTCCTCCTCCAAATCGTCAAAACAGTCTGGGTGTCATCTCAGTTTCCGGCATTCTACCCGGGAGTGTTGTCCATATTCTGCTAAGACAAGTGCAAGCCGATCCTAGTTGTCTCACCTTCAGTGTATTTCTCTTGAATGCTCGGATACTCAGCTGTCACGAGACCTTGGCTCATTCCAGGAAAGGAAAGCTCGAGTTATGAATCGGAGCATCGTACACGAGAGCGATGATTGCACCGTCCTTATAAACCCCTTTACGTGTGCAACACAGACTTCTCGTGAGCATGAGAGTGTCACAAATGAGTCGAGTGTCTTCCCCATCGAGTTAACCATGCACACACGTGAAGGGGCATTCAATCATTTTTACTCATATTACGTTGAAACTAAAGAACCTTAAGTCCTATAACAGAAGCACATCCCGTAAGTTCTCAGCACGCGTTTTTAATTGATTATCTTTGCACTTTTTGGATCTAATCATCGCTTTCATGTTACTCTTTTATCTCAAAAACAACAAAAATATTTAGTTTCCTTAATTTTGTAGTGTTATCCTTTTTACTTCTGGCTTCAACATTTCTTCTTGTCACCGAGTTAGTTCTGAGAAATTTTTGAAGATTTCGTAAAACATTGCTCCCTATGGACTGAACCTCAAGCACAATGATGCACTGTATGCTTGAGGAACACATTTCGATAATGTACAGAGATTATAAATTTTAAAACTTCTTTCGACATCTTTTTCTGTATTCAAGAGCAACTAGCTAGAATAAAGGGGCAAACATACATTTCGAGATCATTCACCTCTCACCTCTCATACGTGTCTCTGTTACTACTTAGCATGCTAGTTCCTTCTTTACACGACATTTCTCTGTATGCACACTTTATTTGAGTCACTATACTTTGCACATGCAATTGATTTTTCTATCACTACGTAAGATATACAAATTTAATTATCTAGTGACTAATTCTTTCCTTGATGTCATTGTCCAAATTGTGATGTTAGATATAGTTCACTACTTAACATTTTTGTAACATTGCCTAGGATTTGAATTAAACATCAAATTAATTTTGCCACTTCTTGTTTTGACACTGTTAATTGCCTCAGTATACATCCATTACAACATTCAATTCCATTCCTGAATTTAGGCATCCCAAAACCTCTTCACATCCATGGATGCTTTGTCACACACACAACTCACTTGAAAAGTGGAATTTCATACAATTGTTGGATAAGTAAAAAATTGACGCTACTCAAAGAGAGTAAAAAATTCTACTTAGGAACCCAATATAGTTCAAATTCAATTAACTTATGACAACTACTTGAAAGATTTTTACCAACGTAGCTACAAAGACAACAATTTCATCGAACAATGATTAGTGTTGCATACTTACAATTAAAACTTAAGAGCATGCTTTGCTACTTTTGTTTATATATATATAAATATATATATATATATATATATATATATTTATATACTTCAATGAACCTCTTGAGGTATGAAGTTTTCGTCATAACAATACGCAAATTTCAAGAACATAAAGGTATGATGCATTGACTAATTAGTTTATTTGACATAATTAGTTGGCAAGAATGTGCCTCAGGTCTTATGGGAGCTACAAACCCTATCAATTATTGGACTTAACTATTTGCTTAGAGTTTAACATCGAATTAATCAAATATTAATAGTCTTGTACATTGATGAGTTTGCACTAACAAATAAAGGCATGATGCATTGAAAATAAATAACACATTCCATGCAACAAGTTGATAAAGATACTAAAATATGTAAATAATGTGGTGTAATTGCAGACAGTGAAGCATGTCAAATAGGAACCAAAAATTATGGCAATAGAACGAAAAGTTAATATAAATGGAAAAAAAACAACAAATTTCTTACACAAAGTTGAAATGCAACATAATAATAAATTGTGATTTCGATAAAATTTGAAACCATCAGTTATATGCAATTTTTCGGAGTGATGATATGTTTGCAAGCTAGAAGAATTTATGAATTAGAGTAACCATAACATGGGATGTTATCATGAATTTAGAATTTTTCCATAAAGTTATTTCATATGGTTTATCCCTATTAATGCTTGTAAAATAAGTGAACGAACATTAGAGGTATGATAATCAATAATATACTAAAGAAGTTTATACATCTACATCTTTTCAAGCACATTCTTCCCTAGTATCGTGAGTTTTTATACATGATACTTCATTATCATGAGCTTGTGAAGGTATGAAGTCCATGTCATAATGATCCACAATTTCAAGAACCTTGAAGACACAAATCGTTAGAAATATTGAATGCATTGCATGCAACAAAGTTGATGAATAAGATACTAAGATATCTAAATCATGTGTTGTGGTATAGATAATGAAGCATGAAACTAGGAAAAGTTGATATAGTTGACACAAAGTCAATTTTCTTTTAGAACGTGAAGGTAATAAGAAATCAAGATTTTCAATACAAATTTGAAACAATCAATTAGATGCAACATGTTGGGGTAATGATAGGTTTGCAAGCTAGAAGTGTTTGCAAATTTGAAAAAAAGATATATGCATTTGTAATGTCTTAAAGAAGTATATCAATCAAAGTCTTTTTTATGACAAATCTGTACATAACTAAAAGTACTAACAAACATGATTACAAACAGCATGCATGCATATACCAAATAATATGTCAATGATAGTAAAGTAACTTTGATATGAATGACCCTTTTGGTTTGGGCATTAAAAGGGTATGAATAACTTATATTACCTAGGCACATATGATATAAGAAGTGGAAGAATAATCATCTCCCTAAATGTGACATTGTAAGGAAATTTTAGATATTTCTGCCCACATCAATCATGTATTAAACATGTTTAAACTCGTATATGATCAATCATGTTGTGTTTCAATTAATTGTATGTTCTTAGATTCTTTGTTTAGATATATTTTATATTTTGAATTTTATATTAGTATTCTCTAATAATCTACTCCTTCCAACAACTCAAACAATTAAAAATATTAATTTTCCCCAGTTTTAAAGTTATGTCAAGCTAATTGCTTTTCTTCAATTTAATAAATATCATTTTTTGTTTAAATTATCACCTCAGATATGACAATAAAATCATTATTTTTTATTTTTTTATTAATTTTGTTAGAATGTTTATCACACACAATTCGTTTTGTCCTTGCTTTATAAGACAAAATCATCTTTTGTCGACTTCTTAAATCAACTAAATATGATTTCCTAGAGGAAAAATCATTATATAATAATTTGGAACAATATTTTGGACACGCAATTGATTTTTCTATGGCTATATAAGACATACAAGTTTAATTATCTTGTGACTAATATTCTTTCCATGATGGTGTTCATTACCTAACATTTTTGTAACATTGCCTAGGATTTGAACTGAACATCAAATTAATTTTTCCACTTCTTATTTCAACACATCTAATTTCCTTGACGTACAACCATTACGATATTCAATTCCATTTCTGAACTCGTGCATCAGTGGCATTCATGGATGCTTCAGGACAAACCCAACTCACTTGAAAAGTGGAATTTAGTTGTTGGATAAGTAAAAAATTGACTCAGCGGGTAAAAAATTCTAGTTAGCCACCAAAGATAGTTCAAATTCAATTAGCTTATGACAACTAGTTGGAAGTTTTTTATCAACCTAACTAAAAAGACAACAATTTCATCAAACATTGATTAGTGTTACATACTTACAACTAAAACTTAAGAGCATGCTTAGATAGTTTTGTTGTTTTTTTTCATATATAATACTTCATGACGATGAACCTCTTGAGGTATGAAGTCCACGTCATAGTAATACACAAATTTCAAGAACATAAAAACATGATGCATTAACTAAGATTATTTGACATATTTAGTTGATAAGAATGTATCCGAGGATTGATGGGAACTACAAATTCCAAATCAATTACCAAATTGATAATTTGGTTAGAGTTTAACATCAAATTAGTCAAATATTAATAGTCTTTCTACATTGATGATGTTGCAGTAACAAATAAAGACATCATGCATTATAAATAATTAATGCATTCCATGCAATAGAGTTGATGAAGATATTAAGACACGTAAATCATGTGGTGTGATTGCATACAGTGAAGCATGTCAAATTGGAACGATAATCGTGGCAATAGGACCAAAGTTAATATAAATGGAAAAAAATAACAATTTTCCCACAAAAAATGCAACACATTAATAAATTGAACTTTTCGATAAAATTTGAAACCATCATATATATGCAACTTGTTGGAGTGATGATAGGTTTGCAAGCTAGAAGAATTCGTAAATTTAAAAAAGATCACATTGTGTGTTTCCAAGAATTAATATTTCTACCATGAAAATATTTTTCGTATAACGTATCCTAACCACATCAAGTTAAATATATGAATTTATAATGTCTTAAATAAGTATATCAATCTAAGTCTTTTTATGACAAATTTGTACATAACTCAGAGTACTAACAAACATGACTACAAAAAACATGCATGCATATACCAAATAATATGTCAACTATAGTAAACTTTGATGTTTCAAGAATGACCCTTTTGGCTTTGGCATTAAAATGGTATGGATAACTCATGTTACCTAAGCACATATGATATAAAAAGTGAAAGAGTAATCACCTCACATGTGATTTTGTAACCACATATAAAATATTTCTGCCCACATCAATATGCATTAAACTTTTTTAAACTCTTATACGATAAGTCTTGTTGTGTTTGAGTTAATTGTATATTATTAGATTCTTCCTTCAGATATTACATATTTGAATTTGTTATTAGTATTTATGTAACAATCAACGCCTTCTATCAATCCAAACAATTAAAAATATTAATTTTCCCTTGTTTTTGAGTTAAGTCTAGCTAATTACTTTCCTTCAATTTACTAAATATGATTTTTTGTCTAAATTATCACCTCAGATATGACATGAAAACTATTTTTTGTCTAGTTTTGTAGTTTTTTTCATATATAATACTTCATGACAATGAACCTCTTGAGGTATGAAGTCCACGTCATAACAATACACAAATTTCAAGAACATAAAAACATGATGCATTAACTAAGATTATTTGACATATTTAGTTGGCAAGAATGTGTCTCGGGATTGATGAAAACTACAAACTCAAAATAAATGATTGAACTTAACAATTTGGTTAGAGTTTAACATCGAATTAGCCAAATATTAATAGCCTTGTACATTGATGATGTTGCATTAACAAATAAAGACATGATGCATTATAAATAATTAGTGCATTCCATGCAATAGAGTTGATGAGGATAATAAGGTATGTAAATCATGTGGTGTGATTGGAGATAGTGAAGAATGTCAAATTGGAACCAAAATTGTGGAAATAGGACCAAAGTTAATATAAATGAAAAAATAGCAATTTTCTTACACAAAATTAAAATGCAACATAGTAACAAATTGTGCTTTTGGATAAATTTTGAAACCAACAAATATATGCAACTTGTTGGACCGATGATAGGTTTGCAAGCTAGAAGAGTCTGCAAATTATAAAAAGATAATTGCCACGAATTCATATTTCTATCACAAAAATATTTTTCATATAGCATATACAAACCACATCAAGTTAAATATATGAATTATAAATACATTAAGAAAGTATATCATTCTAAGTTTTTATGACAAATTTGTACATAATTAAGAGTACTAACAAACATGACAACAAACAACATGCATGCGTATACCGAATAATATGTCAACTATAGTAAAATAACTTCGTTGTTTCAAGAATGACCATTTTGTCTTTGGGCATTAAAATGGTATGGATAGCTTATATTACCTAAGCACATATGATATAAGAAGTGAAAGAGTAATAACTTCAAATGTGATTTTGTAACCACATATAAAATATTTCTGCCCACATCAATTATGCATTAAATTTGTTTAATCCCTTGTATGATTAGTCTTTTTTGTGTCTGAGTTAATTGTATTAGATTCTTTCTTATTTTCCTTCTATCTGTTAAGAATATAAAATAATAGATGTTGCTCTTCCTAACAGTTTAAGCTTTTAGGAAAACTTGTCAACACATCAAATTTAACATGGTATCAGAGCTAGAGGTCAAGGGTTCGAACATCGTTAAGCTCTTATTAAAAAGTAATTTCCTCACTTAGTTGTCCACGTGTTTGACTTGGGCTAGACCAAAAGTTGTCAGCAGTCCACACGTGAGGGGGAGTGTTAAGAATATAAAATAATAGATATTGCTCTTCCTAACAGCTTAAGCTTTTAGGAAAATTGGTTAGCACATCAAATTTAACAACTCAAACGATTAAAAATATTAATTTTCCCTAATTTTTAAGTTAATTCTAGCTAACTGCTTACCTTCAATTTAATAAATATGATTTTTTTGCCTAAATTATGACCACGGTTATGACAAGAAAATCATTATTTTTTATATTTTTATGAATTTTGTTAGAATGTTTATCACAGACAATTCATTTTGTCCTTTCTTTATACAACAAAATGATCTATTGTCAACTTCTTGAATTAACTAAATATCATTTCCTAGAGGAAAAATCATTATCTAATGGTTTGGAATTTTATTTTGGACATGCAATTGATTTTGCTTTGGCTATGTAAGATATGATAATTTAATTATCTTGTGACTAGTATTCTTTACCTGATGATGTAGTCTAAATCGTTGTGTTAGATATAGTTCACTAACCAACACTTTTGTAACATTGTCTAGGATTTGAACCGAAGTTTGGATTAATTTTTTCATTTCTTGTTATGACACCTCTAATTGCCTCAATCTGCATCTAGTACAACATTCAATTCCATTCCTCAACTTCTTCACATCCATGGATGATAGTTCAAATTCAATTAGCTTATGACAACTACTTGAAAGATTTTTATTAACCTAAGTAAAAGGACAACAATTTCATCAAACATCGATTAGTGTTATATATTTACAATTAAAACTTAAGAGCATGCTTTGCTGCTTTTGTTGTTTTTTTTTTCATATATAATACCTCATGACAATGAACCTCTTAAGGTATGCAGTCCACGTCATAACAATACACAAACTTCAAGAACATAAAAACATGGTGCATTAATTAAGTTTGTTTTACATAGTGAGTTGGCAAGAATGTAAAATAACGCACTTGACTGAACTAAATGAAAAAGGCATCAATGACCTTGCACGACAAAGCGCTTAGGATGGATGGAAGCTACAAACTCCAAATCAATTACTGGACTTAACAATTTGGTTAGAGTTTAATATCGAATTAGTCAAATATTAATAGCCTTGTACATTGATGATGTTGCACTAACAAATAAAGACATGATGCGTTATAAATAATTAATGCATTCCATGCAACAGAGTTGATGAGGATACTATGATACGTAAATTATGTGGTGTGATTGCAGACAGTGAAGCATGTAAAATTGGAACCAAAAGTATGGTAATAGGACCAAGTTAATATAAATGGAAAAAACAACAAATTTCTTACACAATATTGAAATGCAACATTGTAATAAATTGAGGTTTTTGATAAAATTTGAAACCATCAGTTGTATGCAGCTTGTTGGAGTGATGTTAGGTTTGCAAACTAGAAAGTGCAAATGAAGACATTAATTTAACTTTTCTTTTTATGAAGTTTGTTAGAATGTTTATCAATTCCTTGTTTTATAAGACAAGATGATCTGTAGCTAATTTCTTGAATTGACTAAATATGGTTTCCTAGATGAAAAAAAAAACAATTACTATAAACCTAGTGGGTTCCAAAGTGAATCATTACATGATATAGACCAAGGAAAACAATTAACAGTACGTAAGGAGTTCAACAAAAGCTATTTAATTGTCCTCCGGTGCTTGTGGTGACCAAGAAACCGAGTAAGTACTCCAACGTACGGCTATATCTAAAGTTGATAAATTAAGCAAAACCTTTTTTTCTCAACCATCAAATGAAATATGCTGGAAATCGTTCTGCAAACAAATTGCAATTCGTTAATAACTGGGTATGGAAAGTACAACGTATATAAGCAACATCAAAGCAAGGTTGAAGTATATATATGTTAACCGATCGAGATATATAGATAGAGGAAAGCAAGAACACAACACATCTGGATTACCTCACCATGCATGACTTCCAGAGGAGGAGAGCCTCCCTCCCTCCCTCCCTCCCTCCCTCCCTCCCCTTGGAGCTGTTCGATTTGCACCATTGTTCAGGATAAAAAGAAATGAGAGGAGAGAAGAGAACTAATTAACTGATCGATTGGAATTGGACTATTTCATTTTCTCATAACTAGAACCAATTTGAAACTTAGGAGCCAAGTATTAGGGGGGGGGGGGGGGGGGGGGGGGGGGGTGGGTGGGGGGGGGGGGGGGGTGGGTGGGTGGGGGGTGGGTTGGTGAAATGCTCTTCCCTATTTCTTTTCTTTTCTTTTTTTCTTTTTTTCCTCTCATATTAATGCGAAGAAAAAGAGGCAATTAAGTCATCCTCATCCTCTAGAAGACACAATCATTACGCAGTTAAAGAAGTGTTTTTTTTCTTTCATTAATTTCTGTTTTTCAGTGACATTAATTTCCCTACTGTCAGTTTGTTTTTGGTCGGTAGGCGTTACCATGTTTTACTTAATTAATCTCTCTTTCTTTTTCGATTAAGATAATTAATATCTATTTGATATTTTACAAGTAAGCGAAACCACGTTTTGCTTGCTCGGTTTAAAATTGAAAACATTTCACCCTTCTTCGTTAGCATCTTGGAATTTTCATTTTTGATTTTTTTCCATATGAGAGAGCATTAGTAATTAAGTCTACACATATAACACTTATCTAGATTTCTACGATTAAAAAAATGTGACGCTGAATATATAATTGTTTTATTGTATACGTTTCTTCTTTTTTTTTTTAAAATAAAAATGCAGATAAACTATGGATTGACTATTTTAGGGAAAAGATAGAGAAAAATATGTTGCACGAAGCAGGAAAAAACTAATGATCGATCGTGGGAATTAAATACGTTACAATAAAAAAGGAAAGAAAAAGTTGTGACCAAAGTTTTTATGACAACCTAATAACGCAATTTCCCTTAAGAAGAAAAGAAGGCCGTAATCCTCCTCACGTGAATGGCACCTGTTTTCTTTTTTATTTTTTATTTTTTTGTTTTGTTTAATCTTTAATCTTCTCCACGTTGAAACGACGCGTTTTGTTTTTCCCTCCATGCATGCACAGATATCTTCCGCCATTACTCACTCACTCTAAATCGCGGCCAAGTTTTTGAATTTTCTATCTCCATTTATCCGCTAGATAATCTCTCTCTCTCTCTCTCTCTCTCTCTCTCTCTCTCTCTCTCTCTCTCTCTCTCTCTCTCTCTCTCTCGTTCTGTCAGGAGGCGGCCGTGGCGTGCCTCTGGTGAGGCGGCCGCCGGGTTCCTCCGGGGCATGCGCGCGCGGTACAAGCGCGGGCGACGTCATAGATATCGTCGGTAATAAATGACCTTGATTTTATCTCCATCTCCTCGTAATTAAATGACCAGCTTCCTCGTTTGCTCCTCCCCACTCAGGCTCCCACTACATATTCACCCCATTCCCCCCCTCCTCTTCCACTCATCCCAAACAAAAACATACGAGTCCTGGTTAATCACAGGCTTTAATTAATCCTCCTCTTCTTCCACCCTGTCGCTGCAGTCTTCGCCCATGGCTGACAATGCCCCCCCTCCTGCCGCCGACTGGGCGAACCTTGGCGACGATCTCCTCCGGCTTGTTGCCGGAAAGGTGAATAATGGCCTTGATTATACGGCGTTCCGTTCAGTTTGCACCACCTTCCGCGCTGCCGCCCCCCACCGCAAGTTGCCCCCGCTCCTTATGTTCCCATACGATATCGACTCGATTGCCTTCTACGATCCCTCAAGCAGGGACATCCGGACCGTCTTGGCCCCGGAGTGCGAGGGCACCGTGTTCTGTGGAGCGTCCCACGGTTGGATGGTCCGGATGGACGCCTCCGCACGTGTTTTTCTGTACAACCCCATCACCGCGTCCGCTTCAATCTCCCTAGGGCGACGAGGGAGCTGGCGGAGGCGTCCGGCTTTCCGGTCGTCATGACCGAGGACGAGGTCCTGATGCGCAACCAGGCCGGGGGACTCGTTCCTTTGGGACTGGCATTCATGCGCTTCGTATTCATTCACGAAGCGTTGCTGTCGGCCCCGCTGGGGGCGGAGGGCGCAGACTGCGTCGTCATGGCTATCCTTCCGGCCTCGCAGAAGGTGGCCTACTGCAGGCCAGGTGATGCATACTGGACGATCGTGGATACCGATCTGCAGTCGCACGTCTGGTCTGCAGCCTACTGCCACCAGAGGTTCTACTTAGCAGACAACCAAGACGTGGCAGTCCTGGATGTGGCCGGGAGGTCAAGGGTGGTTGGCTACCACAGCCTGCCGTTTCCCCAGAGGTCAGACAATTTTCGCCTGCTGGAGTGGGAGGGGGAACTGTTGATGCTCTCTCCTGTCTTAATGTTAATACAGGATGAAGACTGGCATGATCATGTAAACGGCGCGGGGTGGCAGCAGGATCTGCCAGTCGCCGAAGGAGACGGCCAAGACGAAGGCGCAGAAGAAGAAGACGAAGGGGAGGAGGAAGAAGGAGAAGGAGAACAAGGCGGAGGAGAAGAATACGAAGGGGAGGAGGAAGACGTAGAAGGAGAACAAGGCGGAGGAGAAGAAGACGAATGAAATTGTCTCAGGTCATGCAGGCAGGACATTTCTTTCTTACAATTTTAGTTTGTAACACTGTTTATCTCTTGGAGACATTTCATTAACCTCAAATAGTAGTTGCAAACTTTTTGCTCTCCAATTAAGTGCCTTTCGTTCACAACAAGATGATTAATTAATTTAATATCGATGTCGAACATCATCTTCAGCACATTACTTGGTTCAATGACTTTGAAATATGCTCAAATGCTGATGGCGCAAACGAAATCCATGTTATCGTCATCTCGACCAATCCCAAGTCACTAATATAAGTTACACTACATCTGGCTGCTATGATGGATAAGGTCTTCCCAGTATATATATGCTACTTCGTTACCGCGCGAACTAGTTGGTAATGGAATGCTAGCAATCAACACTTCAAGAGCATCCAAGGTACAATGAATTAATTAGAAATATAAGAATGCCGTCTGTGCAGAAAGAATGATGACAAGATATAAGTAAATCACAAGTTGTGATGTAGTCAACAAAATAGACCAAATAGAAATAGAAATAGAAATTATGGCGACAAAAGAAAGTGTTAGGAAAATGCAAAAAAATAAGATTTTCTCATACAATATATATTATTGAATATTATAGAAATTTATGCTTTCCAATGTAAATTTGAAGTTACAGTTTTTTTTTTTTTTGAGAGGATGCATCCCATTTTATTTAAAAAAAGGTCAACTGTACATACCTAATTAATTTACAGGAGTACAAAAAATTTAAATATTTGTACAATCCTTCGTCAACTTAGTCGTCATTGATAAAATATTTTTAGTGTAACATCTTTCTCCTCTAAATAAGTAGTCATTTCTTTGTGTCCATATACACCACAATATAGCAAAAGGTTCATTTGATCGTTGTCGGTGTACATATGTTTGGATTATGATTGTCAGGATCGCTTTCCGAATCGTAAGATCGTAAGATCCTACAATCCAAGACTAGGAAAGCGATCTCGATCTCACTTTGGAGATTGGAAACATAAGATCGTAATAGGATCGATCGCTGGATCGTAAGATCAGTAGGATCGATCCTATGTATTTATTTTTTTAATATTTTTAAAATTATTTTTTATTAAGAAAACTAAAAAATAGAATATTAAATTTAAAAATTGGCAAGAGAGGAGGTAACTTTCTTTGTCTATCATATCATTCTTATGATTTTATTTAGTTAATTTTTTATTTTTTAAAATTGGAAAAAATTAAAAAATAGAATATTAAGAATAAAAATTGGCAATGAATTAGGTTAAATTCTCTCCATTCTCTCCTCTCAATTTCTCTTTTCATTTTTTATGAATGATCTAGAGTAAATTAATTAACTTATGTGAAAAAATTATATTTAGGAAACAAAAAAAAATATTTGTTTTTCATAATTCGATGAGAAAATTGATTTACCATTGTGAATTATCATAATTAGTTTTTTTTTACTTTTTACTTTGTATATTGTTATGTATCCTATGAAAGTTAGAAGTCTAAGTATAATGTAAATATTGAGAGTAGAATATTAAATAGTTATCATCATCATCATCATTATATTATTATTATTTAAAAAATATATTTTTTATTCATAAGATAGGATCTTACGATCCTAAGTAGGATCTTACGATCATCGATCCTCTGAACCCCTTCCGATCCTACCTCGGAAAGCGATCCTGACAACTTTGGTTTGGATGGTGAAATTTTGCCCACCATGCCTAAACGATCTCCAGAAGTTGTTCGTAGAAGTCACATTCAGCCACGAGCATCAGGAACCTTCCATACTAGTGTTGATATTGGGTATTCGAAAAATAAGTGGTTTAAGTCTTCCATTGCATGATTAGATATTACACAAGTTGTACTTGTATCTAGATATGTAACACCATGTAGGAAGCCGACCACGCCTTAACAACCACCCAAATTTTTTTATCCTTAGTGGTATACGAAGCACCCAAATCAGGCGACAATCTATATGGCCACTAGTTGTATTTGTGTATCCATGATCTTGAAGACTCTATTGACTAAAAATTCTCCAACTGCCCATGTCCAAGAATCTTGTCTATAGCTGTTTGGCTTCACCCCTTCAAGTTTTCCCAAAATTAAAAGGAGGTCACTCGTCCGATGTTTAGATAGATGAGAAACAAAATGTGGCATCCAAACTCCATTGTCTAGAAAATCTCCAGACCAGCAATCAAAGTTAGTTGCTTGTTTATTTTGAACTAGAGCATGTAATATCAGAAACATCCTTGAAAAATTCTCGTTCGAGATCCATGGATCTTTCCAAAAATGGGAGCTCATTCCTGAACCCAAGGAAACGACAAAAAAAGGACGTGTCTGTTTCGTCCTCCAATTCATAATGACATATTATGCAAACACAAACATGGTTGCATTTTGCATATATGTAATTAACTTGCCAAATGTCTTCAAAAGAAAATTCATTGCTTCCATAATGTCTATTTTGGCTTGAGCATTGGATGTACGGATAATATACGTAGAATTGGCACGTACGACATAAAAAGTGGAGCAATAATTACCTCCATAAATGTGTTATTGGTCAAATAATTTATATCCTACCCATTGGCATGTATAAAATAATAGCAAAGTTAATCGCTAGCAGGTGCAATAATCACTCAAGTAATATAGTAAATATATATAGAGTATTGAACCCACGAGAAAAAGTACAAATTAATTATCTAATATCATAAGCTAATAAGATAGAAAAATGGTTTTTTTAAAAAAAATTAGGTTTCATAAAATAAAAATATATAAAATTGTGACATCAAGCTTTGGATAAGATGATAGATAGTCAAGAAACATCTTTATAAACCAACATACTAGTTTGAATCACAATTAAGGTAAGATTAATTTCTTAAAATGGATAAGGACCTACCCAAAATATATTTTCTCTAAAAATGAATAAACTATTTTCATTTAAAATATATTAAATCTCGACAGTAATATTATCTATTAGATCGAGTACATTACTATACCATTGATTTTTTTTTGTAGTATGATAATCAATGGATAACATAACCACAAAATCACTATATAGGATTACCCTCAATCATGACATGAAAAATTTGAACTCTAAGTTAAAATTCAATTTTTAGGGTCTAAGAAATAAATAATTAATTATTCATCTACAAAACAATAACTAACTAAGAAATTCAATAAACCAAAGAAAATATATTAAAAATAATATTCTTGTTCAAAAGAAAATTGAATAAAATGAATACTTAAAATTAAATATATGGTCAGAATGTGTTCACTTAATAGTTATGCATTGCTCCAAACTAATGAAAAATAAAATAAATTTAAATATAGATGGAGTTCATCCTATAGTAAATTGAGAAGATAAAATTGACGATATGAAAGAGAAGTCCTTAGAAGGGCTTCATTCTTCCTACCGATCGTTAAGCTTTAGTTCTCTTTTGCGTTGTAAAAAGGTCCAACTTGAAGGCTTGGGTATGCACTCTTCTGTCTATGGATACTAAAGGCAAGAGTCGACTTATCATGATAGTAAAATCATTAGGTTAACATTAACATCGTGACAACGAGTCAAGGTTTGTCGTGATAACTGTTAGCTCATCATGATAAGATATACTTTGCCATAATAAAATTTTACTTTATCATGATGTCATGATCCATCCAATGAAAAACAATTGTATGGCATATTATCGATTAAAACAAGACTTGACACAACTCAATGTTATTGACATCATCATAATGTCATGTTGATAACATAATTGTTTCATTGATGGTGTCTTCGAGTCATGACCAATTTTTTTCTCTTTTTTTAATTTTTTTATCTCCAGTTAAACATTCGCCTTAATATAAAATCAGAGAAAACAAATAAAATATAAAATGTATGAATGTTGCTCTAAAACTTATAGAAATAATTAAAATAAAAGATCTAATTATGTTACAATATGCATGCACCACCCATGTAACTTCCAAATAAAAACTTGGTTAAGCAACTATGTTAAGCCTTTAAATGTTGAATGTTGTGCTTCAATGTAAGTTAGTTTTGAGACATTATTACAAATATGTTTGGGATTTATTCTTTATATTTTCCTAATATTAATGTCTTTGCATCAACTAAGACAACTTAATGAAACATTAGTCATTCTTGTTGAAATGTGATTTAAAAAATATTATCCACATCATTTTGTATTTTGGAAAAAAGAAAATTAATTATGGAGTTAGTGGATAGTTGTGGTGATGTGATAGTCATGATTACGGGGTAATGTAATTAGTGGTAGTAGTGTGTTAGTGGTGGAGTGTGTGCATGATCTCCCACATTTTTAGGCATGATCTCCATGTTGTTATCTTGCATTTCAAGTTGTAAGCCTATTTATAAGCCATCTTATTTTGAGTTTTAATATAGCATAATATCATGCAATGATATTTCCCTTTTCTCCAAAAATTGTTCCTTGATTATTTAGTTATGTACTGAATTATTTTCCTAGTTTATCCTTTAATTTCCAACAAGTTTGGTATCAAATCCAGGTTGCGAAATACTCGAGCAGAAGAAGACATCATTTTGCAGATTTGGATTACTAACAAGTGCAATTAATCAGTGCTTCAATAAGTAGAAGTGTGGAGGAAATTATGGCTGCGAACGGTGGTAGTAAGTTTCTCCCAACCTTTATTCCTATTTTCAAAGGTGATAATTATGAGTTTTGGAATATCAAAATGAAGACTTTGTTTATGTCACAAGACCTTTGAGATTTGGTTAAGAATGGATATGCAGATCCAGATGAAGAAGGGAAATTAAAAGAAAACAAAAAGAAAGATGCAAAGGCATTATTTCTTATTCATCAAGCTGTACTTGAGACTATTTTTTGCAGAATTACAGGAGCAGTTACCTCAAAGCAAGCATGGGGTATATTACAAAAAGAGTATCAAGGAACATCAAGGGTAATTATAATTAAATTGCAAACTCTTCGTCGAGATTTTGAGATATTGTTTATGAAATCAAATGAGTCTGTTCATGAATTTTTGTCAAGAGTAACTATTGTGGTTAGTCAAATGAGATCTTATGGAGAAAAGATTGATGATAAAATTGTTGTTGCTAAATTTTGAGGAGTTTGACCTCAAAATTTGATTATGTAGCTGCTGCGATTGAAGAGTCTAAAGATTTAACTATGCTCTCTTTTGATGAACTAATGGGTTCTTTGCAAGCACATGAAGCAAGAATGAGCAGATTTGTAAAAAAAGTTGAAGAAAAAACTTTTCAAGCCAAAGTATAAGCACCTCGATCTGATTGCAATAGAGGTTGTGGTTGTGACGGATTTGGTGGAAGAGGTCGAGGAAGAGGCCATGGTAGAGGAAGATTTGATGGACAAAATGAGCTTCCAATGAGTACAAAAGCAAAGTTCAATGTTACTACTGTAAGACGTATGGGCATATTGAGGCAAATTGTTGGACCAAGGCAAAGCAATTAGCAAATTTGTTGAAGAGAAAGAAGATGAAAGTAAGTTATTTATGACATATTCTCATTTTATTGATATAAATGAAATATGGCTTTTAGACAGTGGTTGTTCTAACCATATGACTGGAATGAGATCATTGTTTAAAGTGCTTGATGAATCAAAGAAAAGACAACTCAGATTTGGAGATGATAAACTTGTGCAAGTTGAAGGGGAAGGTACAATTGTTATTCGACAAAATGATGGTAAAGAAAAAATTCTCCATGCTATTTTTTATGTTCCTAGTTTTAAGAATAATCTTTCAAGCATTGGTCAGTTGATGAAAAATGGTTATTCTATTTTGTTTGATGATGGTGTTTGGTCAAAGATAAGAAATTTGGACATATTATTGCAAAAGTTGCTATGGCAAAAAATCACATGTTTCCTTTGAATTTTTTTTATTCTTGTGCATTTTCAGTTCATCCAGTTTCTGAGGCTAAACTCTAGCAATTGAGGTATGGTCAACTCAACATTAATGGACTGAAATTATTGACAGTTGTTGATCTTCCAAAAATTGATTCTATTAATGAAGTTTGTGAAGGGTGCATTTTTGGAAAGCAATGCAAAAAGTCATTTTCGCAGGAGAATCATACAGAGCAAAGTATCCTCTTGAAATTATTCATGCAGATTTATGTGGACCTATACAAACAAAGTCCTTCAGTGGTAGTGATGCGTGAAAATTAAGCGCAAATATACTAGCAAGTATACTAGACCGTATCAAGTAATAAAGAGTGAATAGGATGTCGAACCCACGAGGACTGAAGATTAATAATTTTTTTCTCTAAAAGTTATTGTGAAAAATCAATCGAAGAATCAACTTTCAATTTATCAATTAAGAAAAAGGAAGTGAGAAAACAAGTGAAAATAGTGCTTAACAGAGGAAAAATCGATAATAATGATGAGTTAGGGTCTAACTTCGTATCCCCCTGTTATCTCTCAAATAATCAATAAATCACCAATTAGACTTCTAATAAAAAGGAATTGCTTATAAATATTGATCTCAAAAACTTGAGAATCAAACTAATCCGATAAAAGTGCTATTAAAGTCGTTGAAACCTCAATCAACTCTAATCTTACTTTGAACCAAATTGCTTTAAAATACAACTTACACACATAAATATAGTGCTAAAAAACTTGAGAACTAATTATCTCTGATCAAAATAAAACTATGATTTCTAAAAACTCAGAACATAATAATCAAATTTTAATCGAGATGCATTAATGCACGAAGAAGAATTGTTAAATATAAAGGACTCAAAATCTCGAGAACCTAACTATTCTAATCAAGATTAAGTCCAACCAGTTGAAAACTCAATCAAATTACACATAACCATGATCAGAATGTATAGAGTAAAAATCCTTCCAAATCCACAAGAAATATCAATCAAATCCGAATTATAGCGATTAGAAACCCCAAATTATTACTCGGCCTGAGTTAC
This sequence comes from Pontederia crassipes, assembly GCA_030549335.1. NCBI lineage: Eukaryota > Viridiplantae > Streptophyta > Magnoliopsida > Commelinales > Pontederiaceae > Pontederia > Pontederia crassipes. The sequence continues at coordinate 6,802,213 of JAUKPH010000020.1, read as the reverse complement.
GCAGAACTCGGCCCGGGTCTGAACAATAAAGCTCGGTTTCGACAAGAAAAACACACTGACCCGGCCCGGATTCTACCGAACGCGGCCCGGGTTCAGATAGAAAAATCATCGCTTTTACGCAGCGCAGTCAACATGGACCGAGCAGAGAAGCAGTATCCCGGGTTCCGAACAACTCGGCCCGAGCAGAGACAACTCGGTCCGGGTTCCACTGAAAAAAATAACAGCGATTAAATCGGAGTCACAGCGCGGCCCGGGTTTGATGTCACCCGGTCCGGGTTCTATGATTGCAGAACTCGTGAATCAACTTGAATTTCGGAAGAAAATTTAACGTCTAATATTGCAAAAACTTGCAGAATAACACGACATGAAGATTATCCAATATTCTAACATTAACCATGCACGAATTGCAATTTAACAGAAGTCTAATTATCCAAATAAATTGAGAGATAAACAGGGTTCAACTTAGTTTTCCCCTAACAATAAAACTACTCCATACAAAACTGTTTTGACATCAAATCAATAATGATAAACAAAAATTTCATCAGAAATATTTCTAAAGTATGCTTCCTGGAGTCCGGTGATGCCTCTGTCACAAGCCTCGGCCGTGTGGTCGTCGCAGGGATTCACCGGAACGACTCCAAGTTGCTTCAGAATTCAGCACTGCAAAAATTTCTCTCAGAAGTTGGGTGGCTAGGGCACGCGAATTCACGAGTCAGGGGATACGTACAAGGCCTCCAAACTGTAGTATTTATAGGGGAGAACGTCCCTCTAGGGTTGCACGCCGTTTTCAGATGTTAACTTCGTGTTCTATAAGGCGAAAATCTGAGCCGTCTGATAGTATCTGTCTGATAAGACAACCCGGCCTGGGTTACAGTTTACCCGGCCCAGGTTCTTTTGTCACGCAAAATCTGACTCAGGTTTAGTCTTACAATCAGCCCGATCCAGGTGTACCGATGACCCGGCCCAGGTTCTTTGTCAGAATCACTTTTCTGCTCTGATTTTCGTGTTCTTTTGTGACAATCACTCTGCACCTCCAACTTGACACTCCTGAGATCAAAATACAATGAAAGTTGGTAGTTTTGGACTCTAACAAATTTTGGAGAAATAATTAAAAAAGTAGATGCATGCAATGGTAAAAACTACGAAAAATAATATAAAATGATGTATGAAAACATGTATAATAATGCATGCATCAGGTAGTCAATATTTTGCATTATTTATTGACGATTATTCTCGCATGAATTGGGTATATTTTTGAAGTAGAAATATGAGACATTTGATGTGTTCAAAAAAATTCAAGGCAATGGTGGAAAATGAAAGTGGTTATCACATAAAAATTCTGCACAGAAATAGAGGTGGCGAATTTTTATCAAATGAATTTAACCATTTTTGTGAAGAACAAGGAATTCAAATGCAGCTTACAACTCCATATACACCTCAGCAAAATGGTGTAACCGAAAGGAAGAACTGAACAATTATGGAAATGGCAAGAAGTTTGCTAAAGGAGAAGAATGTTCTAAATTATTTTTTGGGTTGAAGCAATTGCAACTACAGTATATTTGCTGAATATTTCTCCAACAAAAACTATGCAAAATCAGACTCTCTATGAGGCATGGAAAGGTTGCAAACTGAAAGTAAGCCATTTGAAAGTTTTTAGTTGCATTGCATATGTTTTGAACAATTCTGAAAATTGTTAAAAACTTGATGACAAGTCCAAGAAATATATTTTTGTTGGCTATTCTGTTCAATCCAAAGCTTATCAGCTATACAATCCTTCTACTAACAAGTAGTTATTAGTAGAAATGTTATCTTTGATGAAAGATGCAGTTGGACATGGGAGGAGACAAATAGATCTAATGTGACTGATTTGCAAATTGAGTTTCCTACAGAAGGTGAAAAAAATATTGTTGCAGCACCAGTAAGAAATGAATGTGTTCCAAGTAGTGGAAACAATTCCTCAGAAAATTCACCTAATTCTGCGCCAAAGAAATTTCGTTCTTTGCAAGAAATATATGATTCTTATCAATTTTGCTTTATTTGTCTCAGATCCGACATGCTTGGAAGAAGCAATGGAAAAGGAAGTATGGCGTAATGCAATAAAAGAAGAAATGATGTCTATTGAAAGAAATCATACATGGGAGTTAGTTGATTTGTCTGACAACAAAAATTTGATTGGTTTGAAATGTGTGTTTAAAACTAAATATCATGCAGATGGAAGCATTCAGAAGCACAAAGCAAGGCTTGTAGTAAAAGGCTATGCACAAGAGCAAGGTATAGATTTTGAAGAAAATTTTTTCTTCTGTTGCTCATCTTGAGACAGTGAGATTACTTCTAGTCTTTGCTGCTCAATTGCAATGGCATGTTTATCAACTTGATATAAAATTAACTTTTTTGAATGGTGATTTTAATGAAGATGTTTATGTCAGTCAACTAGAAGGCTTTGTTATCAATGGAAAGGAAGACAAAGCCTACAAATTGAGAAAGGCTTTGTATGGACTAAAGCAAGCTCCTCATGCATGGTAACAGTAAGATTGATTCATTTTTTATTGACAATGATTTTCGTAGAAGTGAAATAGAGCCAACACTCTACTTGAAAGAAAAAGAGGTTGAATTTACTATAGTTTGCCTATATGTTGATGATATTCTATACATGGGATCTTCTCAATTACTTGTGGCTGATTTTAAAACATGCATGATGGTAAATTTTGAAATAACAGATTTGGAGCTATTGAACTATTTTCTTGGTATAGAAGTGAAGCAAGGTACTGATGGCATATTTATTTCTCAAAAGAAATATGCTAATGATTTGTTGGACATTCAATATGCTCAATTGCAAAGTTGATGTATGAATGTGAATGAAAAGCTCAAACTTGATGACGGTACAGGTCATGCTGATGAAAGAGCATTTAGAAGTTTAATTGGTGGCTTAATTTATTTGACTCACACAAGACTAGATATCTCTTTTTTTGTTAGTCTTGTATCAAGATTTATGCATTCTCCAACAAAACATCATATTGGAGTAGCCAAGCGCATTTTGCGTTATATTGTTAACACTGTGGACTTTGGAATTTGGTATTCTAAAGTTTCTAATTTTAGGTTGTTTGGCTTTACTGATAGTAACTAGACATGATCTTTGGATGATAGAAAGAACACTTTAGGAAGTATTTTTAGTCTTGGATTAAGGGCAATTTCATGGTGTTCAAAGAAACAAGCAACTGTTGCCCTCTCATCTTCTGAAGCAGAGTATATTGCTACTACATCTGCTGCATGTCAAGTAATATGGTTAAGAAAATTTTTGTTGGATCTCCATCAATCTCAGAATGAAACAACAATTTTTTTTGTGATAACAAATCAGCAATAACAATGACCAAGAATCCAGTTATGCATGGACGAACAAAGCACATTGAGATACGTCATCATTTTATTCGTGGCTTAGTTGAGGATGAAGAAATCAAATTGAAATTCTGTGGTACAAATGAACAAATGGCATATTTGTTCACCAAAGCTCTTCCTATTCGCAAGCATGCACTTTTCACAAAAATGTTGAGTCTGCAATTTTGAATTAAGGGGGAGTGTTGAAATGTGATTCAAAAAATATTATTCACATCATTTTGTATTTTGGAAAAAAGAAAATTAATTATGGAGTTAGTGGATAGTTTTTAGGCCATCTTATTTTGAGTTATAATATAGTATAATATCATGCAATGATATTTTCCTTTTCTCCAAAAATTGTTCCTCGATTACTCGGTTATGTGCTGAATAATTTTCCTAGTTTATTCTTTAATTACCAACAATTCTTCCTTCACTTTGTAAGAAACATTGATCATATTACATTCCAAATTAGCTAGTTAAATGTACTTTTCCATGTTTATAATGCACATGAGGTTAACTAAGCTATTTACTAATAATGAATCTTTACATTATTTTTTGTCACATACTGAATGTCAAGATTTGGTGAACGATCAATAAATGTTAACTAATATTATTATATAAATCACTTGCATCTATTTTAAACTTATACTTTAGTGATCTTAGCACAATAGTACCTATATTTCATAAGATCATATTGAATAACATGATAGTTTTTATTAGCTTCCTAAAAATTTCTTGCTTTTATGTTTAGAATTTTAAGCATTTAGACTATATAAGTATTTTTAATTGAAAATAATACAAATTTTTGCATATTCATTATTTTACTTTTAGAAATTTGTTATTTTAAATTATAATTTGAGATTTTATATAATGTGATGATGTTGATAATAAATTTGGATTTTCATTATTATAATCTCTTTGAATTTATTGTTATAATAATATTAAAGTAATCATTTAACCTAGTTTGATCAATTAATTTCCCCAACATAGTATTTTATTGGCACTTTGTTATGATTTTATATCTATGGCACATTTCAAATTTATTACTAAGAGAAAATATTCCTTTTTAGATGTAATTATTGATTAAAGATGTGAAATAAATTATTTAATACATTTTAATATTTTTCATATCCAATGCCTTCATTCTTTGTTATGGTTAATGCAACATAGAATTAAGGCGAATGTTCTTAATTTTGTTCTTGATGTATTTATTTATCTAAACTACTTACATTCATGTTTTTTTTCCACTTGCTATATATGTGCAGACATATCCATCATGGAAGCTTAAAAGAGTTTCATAAGGCGTCATTCCTCACTTTTGTTTGATAGAAGTTATCACACACATGATACATGTCATTTGGAATTTTCATATAAGCTGGTATTTGGAAAAAGTTTAAAATGAGGCAACTTATTGGAGCTTATGAACATCATCAACATAATTAAATTTCTCAAAAAACAATATTCCAATACTTTATACTTATGTTTGAAACCCTAATACCTATTTTGTAAATTTTAGTTTTTTTTCTACATGCTACACTTTCATAATGCTCAAACCTCCATGGAGGATGAAAAATCTGACCTATGTTGCACGTTTAATTATGATGAGTGAGTTTCCCAAACTCCTAATATATGCTACTTCAATAGAGTGAACTAGCTAGAAATGCAATCCTTGTCACAATAATCCACAACTTAAAGGACATCTAAGGTACAAAGAATTAGAAATAGAAGAATGCATTTTATGCAAAAGGAATGATGAGAACATATATGCAAATCACGTGTTTTGATGCAGTCAACGAAGAAGTCAAATAGAAATAGAAATTATGGCAACAAGACAAAACTTTCTTATACAGTACTCATAAACATGGATGTTATTATGGATTTAGATTTCTACCATAAAGTGTTCCTTATAGATACTCTTATGTGGGTCCGACAACAAATAGATCTTGAAGAAGTATATCCATATATATGTCTTTTCATGAAAACTTTATTACAATTTGGTGTACTAAAATAGATTGAGTAATGAAGTTAACATATCCTCCAATTTATAATTAACATATTATGCCTAGAAAACATGCTTGCATTTCCTTATACTAAGTAATTAACTTGCCAATTGTCTTCAAAAGTAAACTTGGTACTTCCATAATGATTTTTTGGCTTGAGAGTATTGGAATGGTATATATAACATACATCAAATTGGCATGCACAACATGAAAAATGAAGCAATCGTCGCCATGAGAAATGTGTTACCAATAGCATAATTTAGATCTTACCAATGAAAAATAAACATTATAACTTCGTTAAGCCTCTATGCAAGTCCTTAAATGTTGAACATTTTTATGTGCTAAGTTTGTTCAGAGACATTATCATCTATATGTTTTGTATTTTTTCTATGTATTTCTTTAACATTAATGACTTCACACTTATCTTAATTAAGATTTATACATGACATTCTTCCCTTGCTTTGTAAGACACACATCTTATTATACTCTTAATTAGCTAATTATACTTTTCCATGTTTTGTCAAAAAATTAGTGTGCCTTGGATTAAAAATCATTATCTAAAATTTATCAAATTTCTGGATTTATATAGTTCATGTTGCCCTTATTTTGTAGTACAAATTGATTTAATTACCTTCCATATGATTAAGTGCTTTCCATGACCTTATACACGAAATCATGACAACAAATATAGACATGACAAAAGGTCATTATCAAACATTTTTATAACAACAATTTAACAACTTTGATGCTCTTACATTTTCACGTACTTCATTTTGCATATTAGTCGTTGCCGAACTCCGTCAATTACCCTAGATAGGTGTTGCTTGTAGCAGAAGAAAGTATAGAATAAGACCTTATTCTATATATTCCACCATACATCAGTTTAACCTCAAGTAATGACTAAGGGTAAAGCTAGGGTTAAAAATTTATTCCTATTGTAATGAATTTTAAGAGATAAGCCAAAGAATTTCCTTATTCCTAGATCCAATAATAAAAAAAGATAATTATATTCAGAATAAGTTATTTTTGTTCCATTAATAGTAGTAAAAGTCAAAAAAACACCTTGACATTCCAATTCGTTGCTAAGGTAATTTACCATTAATTCCTCCACATTCACATAAAGTCAAATTAGCTTGAAAAGTTAATTTCATATTGGGGTATGGATCAATAGAAGATTATCTCTATTTGTGTAAAATGTTATGCATCATGAATAAAGATACCTAAGCTATTATATGGAATATTTTCATAGAGCAATGGATGAGAGCCGGTGCTCTGATCCGTCTTTGTTCGTGCAGGACATACAAATATATGTCATCTTCCCTTCCAATTGGTTGTTTTCAACATAACATCTTTTCCCTTTAAAAATGCATTTGCTACAATGAACCCTAAGAGACTACATGAAAGGAATCCTTTAAGCAAAATGGAAAAAAAAAAACATAACATGTATTCATCATGAGAAAAATCTCAAGAAAGAAATAAAGAATGTGTATATTAGTCTAAAGCACATGGAGTCTTGCAATTGATTCTCAACAATATATTTCACCTGAATTATTTATCCTTCAGTTATGGGGCATACGATATCACATGTGTATAATTTAAAGTTCATATCATGAATCTTGATAGAAAGCAAACAAAATCCACTAAGCATCCAATATTCAAGACACAACAACATTTCAACATCCTAACTGCTTCTTCAATTATCAAAACAACAGAAGGATTATCCGACTATGCCATCAATGACATGAATCTTTAGGAAATTAAGAAGAACTAGGGCAAAATTACAATTTTGTGAATGAGTAAAGAAGAAAAGGAACGCAACATAAAAAGACATGGTCAGATATATATTGAAATCATCATTAGGAATGTAACACCTGGACATATTTAAAATAAACTCAAATCAAATTAAAACAAATCAGATTCCTATTGAGAATCCAAAACTTACCAACTTAAGGGGAGATAACAAACTGTAACCTCCTTATATAAACCACCTCTTATCTACCTTAACTATGTTTACCCTAGCCGTCAAACGCCTTTCAGATCCTCCCTCTTGTACCCACGTCCAGGAATCCGAGAACACGATGCCGGACATCGAAGAGATCATCGGAGATGAGCCCGAGCGAACCAAGTGAACGAATGGGAAGAGGGGAGAAAGATCTATGAGATTGGGGTTCCATTTGGGATTGCCCGAGATGAGGGCGGATAGGACAAGCCTAGAGAAATCGATCAAAATCATAGGAAAAGTGAACAGAGGTAGGTGGATCGTTGGATCAACCTTTGGATCGATTTTAATAATATATTTGCATGTTTAAGGACCTGCTTAGAGCCATAGTATCTTCTCCTATCTATCCTGCATCGTACCATGTGTTTATGCTTATTCCTAATAGGTTTATCCCGACAAAATCGCGTGGAAAATCGTGAAGTCGTGACCACAATTTCGTCAGAATCACAGAACTCGGCCCGAGTTTGGAGAACTCGGCCTGGGTATGACGACCATCGGCTAGACCTTTTGCGTAGAGCCCGACCCGGGCTCCCCGTCTCCCAACCCGTGCCATCGCCGATGTGTGTGCAACCACCGAAGCCAGCCTGAGTTTCGGCACCGACATGCCCAACGTGTACCGAGTTGGACCAAGCAATAGACCATTAAAGAACCCGGCTTGGGTTTTGCTGAGATTATATAATATGATGTGAATTTATGTTATTATTATTTTAATTTCGATGCATGATATTTTTTGTGCCTAATTTCACCGATATATTGATCTATAGGATAGCATTGCATTGCATGATCAGAAGTTCCAATCTAAGCGAAGATGATAACCTAAATAATTAATATAGATAAAAGCTTGGATGTCCATGTTATAGATTGATGGGAGCTCATGGCATTGTTACCTTCATTGCATTGTTGGGGCATCAGCTTTGCCTTGTCCCCATCCACAACTCTCCCCATCGTGTGATAAAAGAGGATACCCTCCCCTATAGTGAGGATGACTTGTCGTGATGTGCACAATTTCACTGACCCCATGAAGTACATGGCACCTGATTGTAACCAAAACGCTCATTGATAACATTGCATAGATGACATTGATCTAGAGCATTGATTAGCCTTGATGGCACATTGATCTCACCCAGATCATTGTATTGATTGATTCTTATCTAGAGCATAGCATTGATCTACCCTTGTTGATCCTTACATAGCATAGCATTGATTACATTTTCATTGTTTATTTCATTGTTAAGTATGCCCATTTGACCAATGCTTACGTATTGTTAATGTTTATCCACTAGTTTATTATCCACCTATTGGGCTGCGAAGTTCACGGGTTATTATTTCTCGATGAGCTCAAGACGACGTCCGTGATGCCCACTGCACATGGGTGTCGTACGATGGATCAATATTGCGATTGTGTGATGGATCAATCTGTCGCAAAACCTTTGAAATCCGTCGCAAATATGTCTTTGCGATGGATTTTTCGATGGATAGGGGTTAGTTGGAAATTTTGTCATCGCAAAAAATTTTTGACGGTCCTCAAACATCCCTTCGAAAATTTTGACGGACATTTGCGACGAAAAAATGGCTTTCGAAATGTTTTAAGGCTAAAATCCGTCGAAAGTTCTCAGGGGAGGATAGCCTTCGGAACTTCCGATGGATTTGGCTGTCGAAAGCTCCTAATCCGGCTGCCGAAGTCGGCCGACGCCGGAGGAAGGAGTGTTGGCCCCTTTGCAACTTTCCACGAATTTCGATTGGGTTTCCCATCGATAGTTCCGATGGGAGGATTCCCGTCGAAGCCTTCGATGGGCGTACTCCCGTCAAAGGCTTCGGCGGGCGTACTCCCGTCGAAGCCTTCGACTGGCGTGGCCCGTCGTAGGCACCGACGGAATGCGATGGATATGTCCGTCAAATTTTTTTTAAAATATAAAAAAATTAGGCTGCCTACAGCCGGATCGGCGCTGGCCGCCGATCCGGCATCAGGCGGCCGAAATCGAGATAGAGAGAGGGAGAGGGGAATGGGGATGGGGAGGACGCCACGGTCGCGGCCACCCGTGAGCGGATCCGGCCGCCCGCGCGCCCATCGCTGGATTCGGCTGCCCGCAACCGGACCGGCAGCCCGCGGACAAATCCGGCCGCCCGCGCGCAAATCCGGCCACTCGCGCGGATCCGGCCGAAGTCGAGAGTCGCCGCCGCCGTCCTTGCCGCCGTGAGAGAGGAGGAGAGAGACCAATCGGAGAGAGGGCGAGGAGAGGGGAGAACGAGTAGAAAATGAGGAGAGAGGAGGAAAATATAGGGAGAGCGGGGGCGCGGTTTTGAGAAGGTGGAGGGGAAAAATTGGCGGGAAAATATTAAAATCAGTGACGGGTATATCTTTCAGAATTACCGAAGGACTTGAAATCCATCGATAATTCTGAATGGTCTTACTCGTGGATAATTAAAATAATACTATTCATTATCAATACTTATATACTATTATTAATGTTTTATAATAATATTATACATATATATATTGATAAAGTTTTGACAATTGGGAAAAGTATCGTTTGGCGAAAAGGGAGGCTAAGAAGGCAGTTAGTGATGCTCGTACTAAAGCATATGAGGGGTTTTATAAGGAGTTAGGGACAAAGGCTGGTGAACAAAGGATTTACAAGATTGCAAGGAATAAAGAGAAGGAGTCGAGAGATTTGGATCAAGTAAGATGCATAAAAAATAAAGTTGGCAAGGTTTTAGTTACTGAGGGAGATATTAAGAACAGATGGGAAGAGTATTTCTATAAGCTATTTAATAATGGTTGTGAAGATTCCCGTTGTGATTTGGAGGACTTGACAGTTAACGAATGTGAGCTTAATAGGTCATTTTATCGTAGAATTAGAGTCTTGAAGGTTAGCGAAGCTCTTAAGAAAATGGAGAATGGTAAAGCCGTTGGACCGGATGGTATACCAATTGAAGTTTGGAAATGTTTAGGAAAAAAAGGTGTGTTGTGGTTATGTAAACTATTTAATGAGATTTTACCGTCGAAAAAGATGCCTGATGATTGAAGATTAAGTACATTAGTTCCTATTTACAAAAACAAAGGGAATATTCAAAATTGTGCAAATTATAGAGGGATTAAACTTATGAGTCACACAATAAAATTATGGGAAAAAGTGATTGAGCATAGATTGAGAATGAAGACTAGTATTTCTGAGAGACAATTTGGGTTCATGTCAGGAAGATCCACTACAAAGGCGATTTATTTACTAAGGGGGATGATGGAGAAGTATCGAAGTAGGAGAAGAGACTTACATATGGCTTTCATTGACTTAGAGAAGGCGTATGATCGGGTACCAAGGGATGTACTTTGGAAAGCCTTGCAAAAGAAGAGGGTGAGTGTTGCCTACATTAATGTAATACAAGATATGTACGATGGGGCATTGACTAGGGTTAGGACACTCGGAGGTGAGACAAATGGATTTCCTATTGGCCTACATCAAGGATCAGCTTTAAGCTCGTATCTATTTAACTTAGTTATCGATGCTATAACCGAGAGTATCACAGAGGAAGTACCTAAGTGCATGCTATTTGCGGATGATATAGTACTTTTAGCGGATTCAAGAGAAGAGATTAATACAAAATTGGAAATATGGAGAAATACGTTGGAGTCAAAGGGTTTTCGTTTAAGTAGGAATAAAATAGAATATATACATTGCAATTTCACAAATAAACAACTTATAGACAATTTGGAAGTTAGGCTAGGGGAGGATATAATCCCTCAAGTGACAAAGTTTAAATATTTAGGATCAATTGTAAGACAAGATGGTGAGATTGATGACGATGTTAATCATAGAATTCAAGCTGGTTGGTGTAAGTGGAGGAAAGCCACTGGAGTTCTTTGTGATAGAAAAGTACCCAATAAAGTTAAAGAGAAATTCTATCGTACTGCTATAAGATCGGTAGTGTCATATGGTAGTGAATGTTGGGCCATGAAGGGACAACATGAACGTAAAGTGGGGGTAGCCGAAATGAGAATGTTGAGATGGATGTGTGGTCATACAAGATTAGATAAGATTAGGAATGACCATATACGTGAATGAGTCGAAGTGGCTCCTATTAGTGAGAAAATGGTAGAGAATCGTTTGAGATGATTTGGTCATGTTCAGAGAAGACCATTAGATGCGCTAGTAAGAAGAGTAGATCAAATAATCTGGAGTCCGATTAAAAGAGGAAAAGGGAGGCCAAGGCGGACACTTGGAGAACTAATAGAGCAAGATCTATTGGTGAATAATATACCGAAAGGTTTGGTTACTAATAGAGCGGAATGGCGTCGTATGATCCATGTAGCCGACCCCACCTAGTGGGATAAGGCTTTGTTGTTGTTGTTGTTGTATATATATATATATATATTGATAATAAATTATACTATTTTAATTATCCAAGGATAATGCCTTCGAAATTACCGATGGATGTAAATCCTTCGATAATTTCGAAGGTATTTTCCTTTGGTAATTACTGATGGGTGATGTCCTTCCAAAATTACCGAGGGGGCACTATCCTTCGATAAATAAAATAATAAAATATTATTAATATTTATAATATAACACACATCTCTCTTCCATTTTTATAAAATATTTATAATATACATAATATTACTAATGATTGTAATTATATATATTAATCCATATAATTAATATCAATACATATTCTATTATTAATGTTTAACAATAATATTATATATATAAATATTGATAATAAATTATACTATTTTAATTATTGAAGGATAATGCCTTCGAAATTATCAATGGATGTAAATCCTTCGTAATTTTGAAGGCAGCTTCCTTCAGTTATTACCGACGTCCTTCACAATTATCGACGGATAACACATCTCTTTATTCAATTTTTATAAACTATTTATAATATAACATAATATTACTAATGATTGTAATTATATAGAAGGATACATATAATTAATATCAATACATATACTATTATTAATGTTTAATAATATTATTATTATATATATTACCGAAGGATAATGCCTTCGAAATTACCGATGGATGCAAATCCTTCGGTAATTTCAAAGGCATTTTCCTTCATAATTATCGACGGATGCTAAATCCTTCGGTAAATAAAATAATAATATATTATTAATGTTATATAACACATATCTCTCTTCCATTTTTATAAAATATTTATAATATAACATAATATTACTAATTATTGTAATTATATAATTTATATCAATACATATTCTATTATTAATACATATACAATATTATTATATATATAAATATTAATAACAAATTATACTATTTTAATTAATGAAAGATAATGCCTTCGAAATTATCGATGGATGTAAATCCTTCGGTAATTTCGAAGGCATTTTCCTACGATAATTATCGACGGGTGATGTCCTTCGAAATTATCGATGATTTGAAGACACTATCCTTCGATAAATAAAATAATAATTTAATAATAAAATACTGAATATATATATTTAAATTATATTACATATATATTGTTATAAGTACAATTATCGACGGGTATTTCCTTCGAAATTATCGACGGATATAAATCCTTCTGTATTCTGAAGGCTATACCCATCGGTAATTTATCGACGGGGGTTTTCCGTCCATAATAATTAAGATTGTTTTGGCCTTCAATAATTCGGAAGGAGTTTCATATCCTTCGAAAAATGTTCGTCGCAAATTCGCCATTTTCTTGTAGTGGTAGTGTTATTTTCTGTTCACTTTGTTTTAGATACTTTGAGTTCATGTTATTAGGCTTCCGCACTATTTTGATGTTCAGTGATTTCATAGCTATTTTTAAATTATATTAAAAATTATTATTTAAATCTCTATTTTCATTATTGTTTTTTATTGATGTTATATTGTCTTCCGCTTTTATTATATTCTGGTTAAATGATCAATCAAAGTCGAGATTTTGATCAAAGTATAGCATTGTTAGTAGCGACTCTCAGATTGGGACTAGCCACATGGCAAGGACGATTTGGCAGCGTTACGAGGAATGAAGAATGCTTCTCGGATTGAAGATGTGAAGCACCGCCGCTGCTGCCAACAAGGACGATGAGGCTCCCTTCAAGTTCATACCCATCATACCCATGACTGATTCTTGTGATGGAAGAGGAAAAGGGGACATAGAACAATTTGTATTTAATTTGGGACATAAAGGAAGGAAGGGTACTGGAAAAGTTTTGTAACGATAAATTTTCATTAATGAACACGTAGATCATTACAATTCATTCGTCTGCAATGTTCGTTTAATTTAATTGTTGCTTTCTTTTCTTATCTCCATTTTGCCTCCGTGCATGCGCGTATCTTCTGCCAACAACGACCCTCCGCAAATTTTTCCATCTCAATTCATTCACCAAATCCTCATGAGTTACTGCCTGCCTACCTGCCCTGTCACCCTGCCGCTGCAGGTCTCTTTCCTTCTTATCTTCAGCAGTAAATGACCTTTCTCTTTCCTCCTGCTAATTCAATTAAATTGTCGTTTTTTTTCTAATTAAATGACCTTCTTTTCTAATTAAATGGCATTCATTGTTTCCTCATCCATTGTAACACCCCGGTTTTTTCTGAATTAAAAATTAATTTTCGTAATTAAAATAATTTCAAATTTTAGGATTTGTTAAAGAAAGATAACATTTAAATAGAAATAAATGTATAGTTATGAGGAAAGAGAAAAGATAAAATAAGAAATATTTGAGTGAGAATGAAATTGTTATAGATAAGAGATAGGAAAAGATATTCCTAATAAATTAAGAGTTGGAGTTATAAAAAGATTAGGGATTTCAAATTGAATTTGAATCTACCTAGAAGTTTAAGATATAAAGGACTTGTAATGAGAGTTAAAAATAAAAGTTCTATGTCAAAAAATATATGAAAAGAAAATAATAATATTATTATTATTATTTTATTTTATTTTGAAATTAAAAGATAAGAATAATATCCATTTATTTAATTCCGAAAATTCAAGAATAATTATATTTATGAAAGATAGAATAAAGAAAAGATAGTTAAAGAGGATTAGAGATAAAGTTTGTTGAAGGATTTAATTAAAACTCCTAAGTAGGTTGAAATTAGGAGTTTTAAAGATAAAATTGTTCAAGAAATAAAATAATATTAAATTATTATTTTAATTCAAAATATTAAGAAACAGTGATATTAATTGTTTATTTAAATCTAAAAACTAATGAAAAATAAAAGATGAATTATGGATATGTGTGAATACGAGTTCTAATTAGATTAGAACTTAGAAGACTTTTTCCTATAAATTGGACCCCAAAGGGTCTCTTTCAAGTCATCGTTCTCCCTTCCACTTGAATTTTTCCTCCATCTCTATGCTATGTTTTCTCTCTCCTCAGTGCATGTTGTGACTAAAACTTTCGATCATCTTTTCGTGGCACATCACTCTGTCAAAGTGACACCGGAGTTATCATCGAAAAGCAAGCATGGGTATCGAAAAAACTTGCCTAAAGTTTTGGGCTTCGGGTAGTTCTGCCTAGACAAGTACATGTTAATGTTGGATTCACTTTTGGTACCCATATGTTCTCTGATGATAAAAGAATAGTTTCCCTTTGATTTCAGGTCGAAAGCATGATGATTTGATAGAAAAGTTAGGGCAAAGTTTCGATAAATCAACATCAAAATTCCTTTGTACAGAAACTTGACGAAGCTAAAAGAATCTAGCCCAAGTTCTTCCAACAAATTGGCAAACTAAGTGTGGAGCTCTTTGAGTCTAGTCTGAATTTGGTCAGAACCCAGCACAGGCTCCTCCTTGATGAAAGACGCATGTTTGATTTTCAACCAAACAATTTGGCCTGAGTTAATGTCATACTCAGCCCGAGCTTTCACTACAAAAGTTGTAAAGAAGAGGATTCGATTGTACCCGGCTGGAGCCACCTCGGACCTAGCCCAGGTTCCCATTGAAAATATGTTAGAGTTTATGTTTTGATATTACCCACCCCGAATTTGAGCATACCCAACCCGAGTTAGGTCGAAATCGGCCAGGAGCCCTGCTAGGATTATGTTTGTTTTTTATATGTGCTTTCTATATCGATTTGTTATGATGTTTAACGACCTTTTTTACCATGAATTGATGCATGATTAATTGAATAGAAAAGGTAGTATCAAGTAATAAGATAAAAGTTGAAAAAGGCTAGAAACCGTGGTTACTAATTGCACACTGAAGCTTTCCAGATTGCGGTATAAAATCCTAGCATGAGGGTCAAATAAAATACCCTTTACCTTAGGGGATTGGAACTAAGTGCCAACTGAGAGCTACACTGTATGATGAAACGATGCGGACCACCTATAGAATCCATAGGAGCCACCTAGAGAATCCAATCCTAACTAAAGAATTGCATGAAAGTGTCATGGTAACCCTTAAAATTAAAGAGGAAAGAACATGAACATGAAAAGTAATGAAGAATATGAAAAGAAACATGAACAAAGTATATGAACATGAACATGGAAATAAAACATGGACATGGATATGAATAAGTATATAAACAAGAAAAAGAGCATGAATAAGAAACATGAATATGAATATGAACATGAATATGAATATGAATAAGAATAGGAAAAGTAAAGACAATGTTTGTTAAAGTGCATAATTATTGACCAATGACCTTATAATTATTTCATGATTAAGTTTGATTCATTTCTATCATGATTTTATATCCATTCAAATTATCTCATGTATTGAGCATTCATTACTCATGTAAATTCTATTTCCTTATGTTTGAATCCCACGGATAGATGAACCAATAAGTAAGGATGGAGGCATGGGCAGCAACGATATTCGTCGTGACGTAAAATGCACATGGGTATTGAGTGATTAAAGCTCTTCATTGTAAAGTGATTTAAAAGTTAGTTAGCTTTTGGAGGACTATTAGAAAAGAATACTTATAAAGAAGATTCACTTCCATACTCTCTTAAAGAATAATTTAATATTATTTTTGCTACCACATTCCATGTAAAGAAAATCCCAAGAAGAGAAACATTAGCCCAAATAAATCCAATTGCCACGTGTGAAGAGGGTGAAATTTCAGGGTGTTACATCCATTCCCGCTATATATTCACCCATCCTCCCTCCTCTATTCACCCTAGTTAAACCTAACACTTCCTATTATTACCTCAAGCGAAAGGTTTAATCCTCTCCCTTTCCTTGCCTCAGGTCATGTGTCGTGAATCACCCATGGTTCCCAATCTCCCCCCACCCCTTCTTGTCATTCCCAGCATACCCGAATTGGGCCAACCTTCCCAGCGATATCCTCAAGAATATTGCCAGCAAACTAGAACATGACCTCGATTATGACTTTCCCCCTAGTTTGCACCACCTTCCACGGCGCGGCCCCGCACCACAAGTTGCCTCCATTCTACGATAGTGACAACCAATCAGAGGCCTTGTTCTACAACACGTTCAACGGTTGGATGGTCCGGATGGATGCTATCACACGTCTTCCGATTGAACCCATTCACTCGGGTCTACGCTCAACTCCCGAGAGCCTCGCTGGAGCTTGCGGCTGCGTCCACCTGTTCGGTCACAATGATCAACGATGATGTTGCGATCTTTTTACGCAACTCGGACGCCAACTCATTCTCTTGGGACTCCAGTGCATGAAAATGGTATGCATCAGGGAAGTCATGCTCTCGATGTCGCCGTTCCAGGAGGGACGGACTGCATAGTGTGAGCAGTCCTCGTGTGCTCATCGAAGGTAGTCATATGTAGGATGCACGTTGGATGATCGTGGAGGCCGGCCTCAACAGTGTTGGCTTTTTCAATATTTTGGTCTCTTTTTTTTCAATATTCTCATTTTACTTATCAAGAATGTTGATCCGTATTCTTGTTAACTAAAATGAGAATATGACCGAACAAACCAAAATTTGATAACAAAATTGATCAGTATTTGGTTTCAAGTTGAATCTGATACAATATAGATTTGAGACATAATTAAGAACAATATAGTTAGTTTGTTCATCTATTTTTCAAGTTACGATGTTTATTTAGATTAAGACATAATTAAGAACATGAGCAAGCTAGATTCTTTCACACTATATTTCAAGTTAAATTATATTGTTCTTTTCAAGTCATCAAATATCAAGCACAATCAACTAAAATACATTATGTTCATCATCAAGACGCTTTCAATTCGATCAAACTAGACATTTTTCAAGTAACAAAGTCAGCATTTTTTGTGCAAACAAATAAGGACTTACTGTAAACGTTGTGGTGGTGAGATGTCCGAGCAGCAACATTGGCAGCGCGTCTACATAGGATGTCGTAGGTGACGGTGGCGGCGACATCTGGGTACGATGTCAGAGGAAGGCAGCGGTGGCGGTGGCGGTGGAGGAAGGTGACATCGAGATCAGAGGAGGATCAAAGGGCGACATCAAGGTCGGGTGGCATTAGAGGAGGGTGGTTCGAGCAGCGTTAGGGGTCGGAAGATGATCGAGGAGGATTGAACCCGACGTTAGATATCGGTGGGCAGCAGACGGTATCAGGGTCGGTCAAGAGGGTGGCAAACGGTGTCAAGGATTGGTCAGGAGGATGGCGAGCGGCATCAAGGATTGATCAAGAGGGTGGCGAGGGTCAGAGGAAGTAGCAAGAGTAGGGTGGCAGAGTCGGAGGAGGAGCAAGGCGTCGGGGTCGGGTCAAAGGAGGAGCAAGGCGTCGGGGTCGGGTTGAAGGGGGAGCAGGGCGTCGAGGTCAGGGTTGGGGTCAGAGGAGGAGTAGGGTAGTGGTAAGGAAATAGTAGAAGCAGGGTGGCGACAGTCAAGGTCAGAGGAGGAGGCGGCAGGATCAGAGGAGGAGGCGGGGTCAGAGGAGGAGGCTGATGACAACAGTCGGGGTCAGAGGAGGAGGCCAGAGGAGGCGATCAGGGAACTTGCAAGCATTGGGGTCGGAGGTTGCAGGCATTGTGGTCGGAGGTTGCAGGGCGATAGTTGTGGGCGTCAGTGGGGTCAGAGGAGCCGGTAGGATCGGAGGAGTCGGTAGTGGTCGGGTTCAGAGAAGGAGGCCAGAGGAGGTGATCGGGGAAGTTGCAGGCGTTGGGGTCGGAGGTTGCAAGCGTCATGGTTGGAGGTTGCAAGGCAACAGTTGTAATATCCATGATCTAATCCATATTAGATTTTATATTATATGGCTATAATCAATTGAATATAAGTGGTGTAGTATATGTTGTTATGTCACGTAGTGATATAATAAGAATTTATTAAAGTACTAAAGTATGAATTATAATCATATTATGATAAAGCATATTCTCTTATGGTTAACTATACATTTGATTTGTTAAGATTGGTTTTAAGTCTAGTGGACCAATCAAATGTCGCCAAGTGGCATATGAAAATATATGTGTGTAACAAAAATTAACATACAAATATGTGAATAAATTACATGGATTATATTATACTACTTAATATCAATTAGGGATGAAATTAATGATTTTAAATGTTAAAATTTTCATTGGATAATAATTTCAACTCTTGACATACAAGCTGCCAGCAAGCTAACAGCTTGCCACCTCATGCTTAGACTATTTTTCCAACCGACCTATTCAGGTGATAAAATCTGAAAAAATTCGTATGTTCTTATCCTTCTATCTAGAAAATACACAAAAATTTTCAGACCACGACTCCTTTCATGGACTTTGAAGGAAATTCGACAAGGAAGATCATTAAAGGTGAAGATTCTAACCCTAGACTGATGGTGTTGTTTCTAAGATTTTCTTTCGTATCAATTCATCCTTACAAATTATGAAATTTAACATGTAGAATCATCTCCGAGTCTAGTTTGCATGGGATTTGGAATCATGTTAATATGAGTTACTAAACGAAAGTTATGCTATCATGATTAAGGTACTATCATTCTGTCCATCAAAATTGCTATCCGAAATTGTAAATTATGTATTAAATTCAATATGTTGTGGAATTATTTGATAATTTAGGATGTTATATTATTGACGTTAGGTCTCATAGAAAATTGGAATCACTAAAAAATGATATGTGTAGCGAAAGTTATAAATATTTTACCGAGCCTTACTCATTCTGTCAGGATGGAGCTTAGGGCAGATTATGTTAGTAATGGTTAAATTTATTGTGCTCAGCACAAATAGATATAAATTCGAGTAATTTTACGATTTGTACCCTAGGATGTCTACTATTTGGGAAAATTAAAAGTACGAGAATAGGGAATTTTTATTATTTTATATAAATCATAAAAGTAAGGTTACTCAGCTTGTCAGAACATAGAAATAACATAAAAATTAGGTTGAATGTTGATTTTCGTGAGAGCAAACCATAATGAAATAGGATATGAAACTTTTACAGATTAATGTCTATATAATATAAAAGTAAAGAAAATTGGAATGGTAATTTGATTATGTATACCAGAAGATATGGATTTTTATTTACTATGTGTACAATCTGTCATAATATTAGGTCAATCCTTATGTTTAATAGTTAAAAGAGTAAATGTTTAAGGTTCATATACCATTTCAATTAATTGTGTTTCATGTGTGATAGGCTTCTGTTCAGAGCATAGAAGTGATGTGTTTCTTATTATTATTGTATAGGAGTAAAAGAGTAAAGTAGTGAAAAAGGAAAGGAAAAATCTTTTGGTAGCTCTTATAGGTAAGTTGATTTCTCCTATTCTATGTTTTCACCTCTTTTGAATTTTGTGTGACGTCGATTGTTATATGTATTAAATATATTTTGGATAGGTTATGAATTGATTTCAAGAAATGCAACTATGAAAAGTATATATGAATGATTGTATGATTGCACATTTGAAAAGCATATGTGATATGATATGAATGGATTACGAGAAGTGCAATCTTGTTCCGTTTGAAATGATTGATTGAGTGATGGTACAATTGAAAAGCATATGTGGTATGTTAAGGATTGACTTAATAAAATGCAATCCTATTCTGTTTGAATCGATGTTCGACATGATTCATCTTCTGATATTTGAGTTACAAGATATGGTTAATCCTTTGATATTTGATATCAAATTGTTATATGATGAATCATGCATCTGCATCTGCTTGCATCTGCATATGTGATGGTTGGAGCTAAGTGCTACATCACTGATCACGATGGGAGCCACCTCTAGAGTCCAATCCATCATTCTGTTCCCCAATAATGGGATGAGATAGTCTGGAGCTAAGTGCCACATCGTGAGTAGTCGCGATGGGGGCCACCTCTAGAATCCGTAGGGGCCACCTCTAGAGTTCACCTATCGCTATATGATTTGTTCTCCGAAAGGGATGAGGTAGAATGGAGCTAAGTGCTACATCGCTGATCACGATGGGAGCCACCTCTAGAGTCCACCTACCGACCACTGGCCAGTTGGTGATCCGTGCATTCATATGAGAGTATTGCATTTGCATACATATGTTTGATATGATTTATATGATATTGACTGCAAGTTGAGTGTGATGTTTCTTATTAGTATGTTATATACGTAATTATCAAATATATGAAAATGTCTATTTTGTTATTATGATTATTGCATGCTTTTATATGTCACTACGAATTGATTAGTTGGTAACACATAGGCTATGAGTTGTCAACTTACTGAGCTATTTTTGCTCATAATGTTGTTTCTAATATTTTTCATATCAGTATAGCTTCTTGGATTGAGCGAGCTCATAATCTTAGCAGGGATAACTCTTTCGATGTAAAGGTATTTAGGGGAGTTGTTATTCTCGTGTCCTTTTGTTAGGATGTTGAGAGAGTTGGTCGAGTTTATTATTTTTGTCAAAATAAGTTGTAACGAAAATAAATTTATTTTGTAAAATGTACGACTTAAGGAGTATCAGTTTGCTCTGAAATAATCACATATTGTGTAATTTATTTAATGATATATATTTTTACTCTTATGTTGTAAAAGGAAGAGTAAATTATATCACGTTTTCACATTTCTTCATAATTTTATTTGATCGTCCGTAATGAGTCGCGAACTCAAGTTTAACTCGCGAGTTAAATTGGGGTCGTGACAGTTATGGTATCAGAGCAATAGGTCCTTCCCTTGGTCAAAGTTTGCATAGCTATGTCTAGGATGACATGGTCATGCTTATAGTGGGTTATCGGTGTTAAGCTTGGGTTGTGACAATTTGGAGATTTTAGTATGAGTTTATATAAGGGCTAATGTATGACATTTTGAAATGTAATTGTGATATTTTCTTTTGATTAAATTGTAACTCCATTCATCGCAACCCCTTTACATTGATTTGTATATGTGAATTTGACGTACTATTTGAAAAAAACAAGAGAACTACCGCATATTCACATATAGTATTCAAATAATGCATAGTTAGAAATGTGACAAGTACATGATTATTGGTATGATTATTTGGTACTTGTGTGGATTTGACATGATTTTGTATGTGGATGAATTGTGTGGCATGTATATTTAAATTGACATAGGAAGATAGGTACCTTATCATTTTTCAAATCAATCATCACTTGTGTTTTATAGGACGTAGGAAAATAACTTCATGTTCTTCAATCTATTATAGTACGCCAATAAGTTGTTTTGAAATGAAGTCTTAGGTTCTTGAATTACTTGGGGTAGAAAGGAAAATATTTATTATCAAACAATGTTATCATGTTTAAGTAGTTGTAAATCTATTTTATAAAAGTGATTTGATCTACCCCTTATAGGAAGAGTTCTTTATTGACCTTTTCATGGAACTATTCCTATGTTTAATAGTCTTTGTCAATCGACATAAAAATAAGTATATGAATCTTCATATAAGAGTTTAGTTGACCCATAATCATGAACATCTATCTTATGCATCAAGAAAACAGATGAGTTCTCAAGTTCGATTATAGGCATCTGAATCAAGTAACTACAAGGGATACCTTGCGAAAAATATGTTATTTGTTTGGTTAACTATGATGTACTCTTCTATTTTCGAAGTTTGACTTAAAATTTGAATACCATTGACTAAAAAGAAAGTTGTATACTTCAAAGAGTACACTTGGAACATGACATGATCATTATGATTTCTTGGTAATGTTATTGGATTATGGATCAAATCAAAATTTCAAACCATTTTTTGATTGAATTGTAATTAATTTATTGATGTCACCCTAATTTGTTCATAGACTCATGCAAGCCTGGAATCCTATTCTGCAAAATCCTTATAGGAAAAAAAAAATGGATGTCAAAATTAGGGTGCATTTTGGCCTAACCATATAGTATGATCATGATGATCATGAGAAAGATAAATCATGCCCAATACATGTGGCCATTAGAGATACACGAGTGATTAAAATCAAATGCTATCATTTAACTCCCCAATTGGTGCGATATGCTTCTTGGATACATCTTGAAAACGTATGAATCAAATAAGTTATATGTGACTATGTTAACCAATTCTTCTGTTGTGAATGGGGGCTTGCCATACAGGGCACCATATTTTTAGATCATCACACCCATGTAAGTTAAGAAAGGTTTATAGCTTAAAATGATATGCTGCAAAGTCCCTAATGGTATTAAACATTGTGTTTCGTGGTTAATACATTTAGACAGAAAAGGCACATATGGCCCATCATATATACTATTATACTTAAAACGAAGAGATATATTCACATGTACAATAACCAGATAATAAATATATTTTATATCATTGATATTCAAATTAGAAAGGAAAAGACAAGCAATATGAATTTGAGCACCCTATGTTTTGACATGTTTCCAAGCCATTTTGGTTTTATGAAATTTTGAACGACCTCCACATGTATAGACTTTAGAGCCTATATTCTACAAGGTCAGAATACATTCCAATCATATGTATGGATTGGGAGATAGGAAGAAAGGTTAAAGGTGTAGTTATGGTGTCCTGAATAATATGAAAAATCAATTTTTGAAATGTGTCTTAAATTTTAGTATGACACCTATAAAAATCTTACATATATGTAAATACTTGTGTAACACATATTTGGATTTATCATTGTTAGATGTGTGTAGGGATGATTACGAATTGTCATTTCAAGGTCTGAGAACTTGAAAAGGAAAAAGGTTGTGTGCTACGGAGAAGTTGGTGGGAACTATTAGTAAGGGAAATAATTTTATTGTGACACTGTGGTGTCTAGATTTTAAGGAATTGTAAACATTTGTGCGAAAAACAAAAGATAACACCACTAAATAATGTATAAAGTGTTGAAAACCAACTATCAAATTTCTTTAATATTGACAAGTGAGCCACCTCTAGAGTAAACACGATGGGAGCCACCTCTAGAGTCCAATCCATCATTCTGTTCCCCAATAATGGGATGAGATAGTCTGGAGCTAAGTGCCATGCGGAACTAAGTGCCACATCGTGAGTAGTCGCGATGGGGGCCACCTCTAGAATCCGTAGGGGCCACCTCTAGAGTCCACCTATCGCTATATGATTTGTTCCTCGAAAGGGATGAGGTAGAATGGAGCTAAGTGCTACATCGCTGATCACGATGGGAGCCACCTCTAGAGTCCACCTACCGACCACTGGCCAGTTGGTGATCCGTGCATTCATATGAGAGTGTTGCATTTGCATACATATGTTTGATATGATTTATATGATATTGACTGCAAGTTGAGTGTGATGTTTCTTATTAGTATGTTATATACGTAATTATCAAATATATGAAAATGCCTATTTTGTTATTATGATTATTGCATGCTTTTCTATGTCACTACGAATTGATTAGTTGGTAACACATAGGCTATGAGTTATCAACTTACTTAGCTATTTTTGCTCATAATATTGTTTCTAATATTTTTCAGATCAGTATAGCTTCTTGGATTGAGCGAGCTCATAATCTTAGCAGGGATAACTCTTTCGATGTAAAGGTATTGAGGGGAGTTGTTATTCTCGTGTCCTTTTGTTAGGATGTCGAGAGAGTTGGTCGAGTTTATTATTTTTGTCAAAATAAGTTGTAACAAAAATAAATTTATTTTGTAAAATGTACGACTTAAGGAGTATCAGTTTGCTCTGAAATGATCACATATTGTGTAATTTATTTAATGATATATATTTTTACTCTTCTGTTGTAAAAGGAAGAGTAAATTATATCACGTTTTCACATTTCTTCATAATTTTATTTGATCGTCCGTAATGAGTCGCGAACTCAAGTTTAACTCGCGAGTTAAATTGGGGTCGTGACAACAATTGTAGGCGTCGATGGGGTCAGAGGACTCGGCGGTGTCAGAGGTTGCCGGCGGTTGCAGGCATTGGAATCTTAAGCATCGGTGTCAGTTGTAGGTGCCGAAGTCGTTGGCGTCATTGGCGTCTTGTTCAAGAGGGAAAGAGGCACAGTAAACAATAAAGAGGGAAGAACTTAGATATTTAAGGTAAATTTTTTGTATTGCGATACTATGCGACACTAATTCCTCGCTAAAGAGGTGCTGAAGAATAAATTAAAAGGAATCGGTAGAGACGCGACAGTGTTGTCATGACTCTAAATTAGCAGCGTATGACTATGATGCTAAGTCGATGCTATAAAGATGCCATTTACATCAAGAAATTTTTTTTCCTAATGAAAATATCAAGAAAATTATATCCCCTAATTCAACATAGGTTTATATTACAAGTTTATATCAACAAAAGTTTATAAGTTTATATTCTCTACTTATATCAACATATGCATATATACAGACATATGTGTATATATATATATATATATATTGATATATGTGATGTGAACTTCGTGGGGAGTGTGTAATTAATTGACTAATTTATTGGTCTAAGACAAAATGCAAAAGACTAAGGTTTAGGGGTATACTATGTAGAAGTGAAAACTGAGCAAGGTCTAGGCGTAGACTATGCACAACTAGAAATTGAACAGAATTAAAAATGCAACAGAATGATGTATGGCCTAAACTCCTCACTTCATTAAACTGCAAGTGCACAGATCAGAGTAGTAGACCCGAATGTCATATCCACAGTGATTTGAAATTTAAGATTCACTAACTAATCTAAATTAATCCTAAACTAAGTTAACTATTTTTGGTGTTTTTAAGTGACTGATATAAGATGATACTAACAGATAATGAAATATTTACTTAGGAATGGAGTTCATCTAATATTCTGTTATGGAAGGGATTAGACCAACTTAGCAATATAAGGCATGCTAGATTCAACCTATAAAAACTGCTCTCATGGTACATTAAATTAGAACTAAATATCATACTTCCATATGAATGTTAGTCAAGTTGATTTAAAAAGGATTAAAACTGATATCAGAATATCATAAACCTTCAGCACACTGCATGGACACAACCAAATCCACAAACTAATGGTAATGCTCTTGGCTTATCTCTAAACGTCAAGGGAATCTATAATCATTTAAATATGAGATTCACATTAATAAAAGCTAAATGGATGCATTAAACCTCACAATAATAGATTGGAATCAAAAAATAATATCAATGTTCTTAACTCATTTCTGAGTAAGAAAATAATTTGAAATCAACTTCTCAGTTGCCAATACGAAATAGGATTCACATTGATAAGAACAGATTCCAAAACATTCAAACATCAGTGATAAAATAATTATTATTCATCATCCATCCATAACAAAAATTAGACTACTACCCTATCCTAGGAGAGTTAAGATTTAGCTCCTCATAGATGATGAAATTAATGCAAAAGAGATGAGGAACAAAATCAAAAAAATATAAAAATAGCATAATTAGCTTGAAGTCTCCTCTTGGCTCCTTTTTCTCCTTCCTTGTGTAGAATGTAGAGAATGGTGGAAGCTCCTTTTTTCTTCTGGAATCCCTCTTTTATATGGCATTTCATCACCCTTTGATCCCATCAGAGGCTTCTATTCCTTCTTATTTCTGGCATCTGTCCTGGTCCCCTCTTCTTTTCAAAAAGATTCATTTCTTTTCAACAAGGATGTGTCTTAAATGCTTGATTTAGTTGCTGGATTAGTAAGAACAACAAGCATCAGTAAGTAAAAATTAAACAAATAAGAACTAAAACAACACATCAAACAACTCAAATGTGCAAGTGTAAGATAATATTATGCTGGAAAGATAAATGCAAGTATATTAAGGCTTATGAACATTTCAAGGCTTATATTCACATGAATTAGAGTAAAAAAGAGCAGAATTATAGTATGATCAGCTCGTAATCAATATGGCTTATTGTGCATTGTGTAAGCTTTGTGATCCATTAAAGTCCTAAGTTGAATGCTATCAAATGATAAATCACATACCTCAATTCAAAAAAGTGATAATCAAGTAAATTAACCACCATTAGGGATATTATTCAAATCTTAAGTGATACATTAAAGTTCTATAAATAGGGACTCGATTTGTGATGCTAAAGAGGCGTTACATCGTGGCTAAACTATATAGCGACTCATTAACGTCGACACGACGCCACCCCTGTGAGACACAGAGTTAACGTCAGCATGCAGCAACACTAAAGCAACATTGTTGTGGCTCTAAAGTAGTGTTAACATATATTGTGGCGCTAAAGAAATGCCAAATTACGCCGATATAGCGTCAAGTGTCTTGCGGAAGCTAATTTGACGCCATTGCAACTTCATTGTGTCCCTAGAGTGGCACTAAATTGTATTATTTACTATATAACTATATTTCCTTTTTGTAATAAAATCATGTCAAATAATTCAACCTTCATAATTCCATAGATTACGAATACAAAAATATTTTATCTATAATTAAGATGCGATATATATAGTGTATGCATAATATATTAACATGTAGGTATATACATTAAATGTGACATGTTCTACATGCATACATACATACATATATATATATATATATATATATATATATACACTAGATTGTTAACATTCTTTATTTCTATATATAAAGTACACACACACATGTGTGTGTGTGTGTTTGTTTGTGTTTATATACATCTATAATTACTATATATGCATATTTGTATCTATGTACATACATGTGTATTTGTATTTATGTATAGTTAGGAATACATATGTTGGTCACATATATGATATAGGTAACATATATATTTCCAAATGCATATGTAGTTAACATACATAATATAGGTAACATATAATACATATGTAGGTAAAGATATATAGTACAATATTTAATATATTTATTAATTAAAATATTATATAAGTAAGATATATAGTTATACAAATTAGCATTGCTTACTTAACAAATCAATATAATAATATATGAATTTCTATTGAAATATATATGTGTGTTCTCCTAACAAGTTGACGTCACATCAGCAATGCAGTAGCGACGCAATACTATAGAGTCACTTCGGCGACGCAGCAGTGCCACATTTCGCGTGCTAATTTAGCATTGCACGTTGTCGACGCTAGTACAGCACACGCCGTCGATGCCAACATCGTCTCTTGAATTCACGTTGAATTAGCATCGCAAGTATGGTGACGCTAACTTAACATCTCATGCAGTCGATGCCAATTAAGTATTATAATCTACTGTGCATTTTCCAGCTTTGGCGCGTGATAATAGTGACAAAGTAGCGTCGTGATGGCACCGAGTGTAGCGTCGATGTTGAGTAACACTAATAAGACGCTGCGGGGAGGCACTTAGTGTCACTTTCTTTCGGCCCAAAGGCGTCGCTATTGAGACGCTATTGGCATTGAATTAGCATCACCAATTTTGAGTCGCTATTTGGTAGAATTCTTGTAGTGTCCCATTAGTTGTATGTAAAGGCCATAAATAAAACAATAACTTGTATTAAAACAATAAAATCAATCGTATATGTCATCAATAGAACATATTCAAAATAATCAATCTCAAATTCCATTTCCATAACATCAATCCATTTGCATTAACTTTATTAATGCTTAATATCCATAAGATTAGTGGATTAGAACTAAGTGTTTAGAACCAGAGGTATCCATCGCAAATTCTCCAGCCACTAGCTGGCTAGTTAGTTACACATCAGCAGCTCGAAAAAAAAGGAAAAGAAGAAAGGAAAAAAGAAAGAAAAGAAGAAGAAGGGACCGCAGCCTCGTCTTCCAACCTCCTATAGTAGCAGAAACATAGTGCCTCCAAGCTTTTGATCCAAAAAGTCCCCTTCCATGGGTAGCGTCTATGCCCTTTTATAGACTTGTAGTTTGGTGCCACATGTCCCCTCCTCTACCTGCTCCTTTGTCTTTATCTGCTCACTTTTTCGGCCAAAGGAATCTTGTGGTGTCTCTCCCTTTTAGCTACCACATGTCCAGCCTTTTTTAGCTAGTCCTTTGTCTTTATCTGTCTATAAAGGTGTAGAGGAAGCTTCCTTCTTCTCATCCAAGTGAATGCATGACGTGGAAAGACATTTGTCTTGTTGTTTGCTGCTTTGGACAGGCCGCGTGGTGAATCACGTTGCAATTCTCTTGAATTCGTCTAACACTGTGTTTGGATGGAAGGTAAACAAGGTGAAAGGAAGGGAAGGGAAGGGAAAAATAAATTTCCCTTTGTTTGGATGCACTTTTAATGGAGGGAAAAGAGGGAGAATGGAGGGGAAATTTATGTCCTTTCCCCTCCATTTCGGCAGATTTCTTTCAACCCCAAAATGGGGTGTAATGGAGGGGAAGGGAAATGTCAGATTTCTTTTCGCTTTCCCCACTTTTCCTTCCCCTCCATTTTCTTCCCTTCCCTTTAATGACCCTTTATCCAAACATAGTGTAAGTGTCTAGGTGGGGGTATTCGCTTGTATGCCCCCTATGTGGTTCGTAGTTGGGAGTATTTGTTTGCATGCCCCCATATGTTGTCTATTGTGGTTTCTATATGAAAAATAATCAAAATAAGTAATAATATTTCAAAAATGCATATTACCATAAGATAGATGTGGAGAAATAATAAAAGTTGCAATCCAATCATAAAGCATATGTTCGAGCATGAAAATGTGACAAAACATAAAAGGAATATATGTTGAATATAAATTGAAGGTAAATATAATTTCTCTACATCAAACTCTCCCAAATTTAAACATTTACATGTCCTCAAGCAAAACTAGAAACTTAGGGTGAAAAGTTTTCAATTCCTTTGACCATGTTATGCAAGACACTCTATCTCCTCGACCTCCAAACTTATTTTACTTGAACACCATTTACGCATTTAAGGTCATTTAACCCCTAACTTAATAATCACTGAACCAAGTGCTCTATGGGTGTAAAATGACACCCTACAGGGTGAACATTCACATAACCTCCTCCAAGAACGTGCACATTTTTCTGACTTGTATTAACACTAAAAGATTATCTGCATATGTAGGGAACACTTACTATTTCCTGGTTTAAACTAATTTTCTTTTCATTTGCCCCATTTTTCTTTTTATTTTTCTTGTTGTTGATGCCTCCTCTTCAATTGTATATTGGGAAACTGAAAAGAAAAAGAAATTTTCCATGCAGCATTTTTCTTACTTTTCTTCCGAGAATACTTGGTTTGGATGCTAGTGGTGCCATGCATGGCATACTCTTATCTCTCTCTCAAATGAGGGGAAAGAGGAGTAGTTATTCAAGAGAAAGAGAAATTGCACACAACATTCCCCACCTTTTCTTCCTAAAATATTCGTGTGAGGCGCTTGAGACTTTTATTAAAGAAAGAGTTAAAACATTTTTCAATACACAAAAGAAGAGAGGTGCCAACATGGGGACATGCAAACTATGCAACTTATTATTATTACATTGTAGCAAATCATAGTTTAATGTCATACAAATAGGTGCAAGTACAAGATTCTAGATGAGGTCATGTGGAGGGTTAGTCGACATCTCATATGCTTTGATTTCATGTCAGGGTCATTCATGTTATTATGTTTTACTTCAGAAATGTTCAAGACAAATTAGTCATGAAGGCTAAAGTTTCGATAATTTCATGCATAATGTTTTCTAATCTATGATTGATTACATGCAAAAGTCTAAATGGGATTTTTCGAAATCTATAGTGACAAAATTTCAGGAAAAAGATAGATAAAAAAAATTCATAATTAAATCACAATGTTATGATCTATGAAAATTAATGGCAGTTAAGTTCAGAGAATCATGCCATTGGGTCTCCCAAACTTTAGCTCAACACCATCCTCGGTGTTGGTTAAGCTAGGAGAGACTGAATTTCAGATGGGGAGAGACGAGTGGATGGGGTAGGTGTTTGTTCTTTTAGTTATTTTTTCATGATTTCTTTTAGATATTACTTCTCCTTGTCTGCACAGTAAAATATTAGAACACTTGTCAGGTTTGCAAAATAAGTAAAAGCAATTAAAAATGAAAAGCAAGAGAGTGTGCAGCTCCCTAATTGAGGCTGCCTGACTCCTGCACGAACAAATAAAAACAAAATTAACTTATTAGGTTCGATTGATTTTCAACAAGGGTCATTGTTTATAGTTCTAAGCTAGACTTGGTGTCTTAAATTCATGTCGGGTCTTTTCTTTGTCAGATACAAAAATTCTTGGTCCATGTTTAACCCCTAAATAGGTTGGACCAAGTAATCTTCAGTTTTTTTGGAAAACAGCTTGAGTCTTGTCTTTAGTTGAGTTTCAGTTTCAGCTTGGCTCTCATTCTTCAAGATGTTGTATTTGTAGTTGAAAGTATATGTCTGCATGTCCCCATATGTTGTCAACTGAGGTTTCTACATGAAAAGTAACCAAAACAAGTAATAATATCCCAAGAATGTAGATTACTATAAGATATATGTGGAGAAATAATAAAAGTTACAATCCAATCATAAAGCATGTGTTCGATTCCAGCGGTCGGTTCAATATGATTTTTTGACATTTTTGGTTTTAAACGAAAATTGAATCGGACTAGTGGCTGGTTTGTGATCGAATCGATTGAATCGGTCGGTGCAATTCGATTTTTGAAACATAGGTTTTTTATATTTAAACCTTTGTACTTCTATTTTAATCTTGATCTTTGAATGAAATATTCAATTTTGAACCCCTAATCGCTTGAAAGGAAACTAATATCTTACAAATAACTGATTTCAGTATTTATGATAATTATTTTATACATAGGTTGGTTTTTGTATTTATTACAATATTTGTACAAGAGAAATTATGCACCAACTAATGCATCAAAAATTAAAGGCGATGTGAAATTAATTATTTTCTTTTCGGACCAATTTATATAGGCACCCCTTTGCATTATTAGGACTTTGCATTAATCCTTTAAAAATAGGAACATCTATCTCTCAATAAAAAAATAAATTAATTTTAAATCACAAATAAAATACACTCTAATATCTTGGATCCCTCTTGACCCCATAAGCTGGTCGATATAGCAACTAGTGCAAAGATCTCTTTTATTTTAGAGCATTTTGAAATCAGATGAATATTTAATTGGGATAATATTGAAGACATTACTAACTGTGTAACGATATGGTGTCCTGCCTGTTCTTAGGTTGTGTTAGCATGTGACCAGAACCTCAAAGTTCTCATCACGTGCTGCCATGTTCTTGTATGCAAAGCAAGAACTTTTAGTTCTCGCTTGAAACTTGGCTTTTTTCGTTTCTTATTTTCCTTTTTTCAACTTTTTATTATATTATAATTAGTAAAATATTATTAATTTCTATTTAACATTAATATTATGTATTAAACTATTTTTATATTATCTTAAATAATAATCTATTTTAATATTTTATTTATTAATATATCATTATTTAGTTTATAAAATAAATTCTTTAACTTAATATAATTTTTTTTGTAAATTATAAAATATAATATTAAAATAAATATGTTTCATAAATATTATTGTAACTAAATAAATAAATAAATAATATTTAAATTACTATAATTTTATACTGCATAAAATAATAAATTATATCATTAGTTCTTACTTTTTATCCAAACACTTAATAAAACTTATCTATCAAATCAAACTAGCCTACATGAAAGGTAACTAGTTTCCTGAAATAACTAAATAAATTCCTCTTGCAAATCTCAATAGAATTTTCCATATATAATTATTCCAAAAATTCCAAATAAATATGGTTAAACCATTATTTATTTGGCCCGAATTATGTTGAATCTTCATGCAGCTCCAATTTGTAACTCGTTGAGAATTTGGATTTGATGCAACTTGATCTTGTAATTTGATCAATTGTAAATCACAGATATTTTTGATTATCTTCAATTTCCTTAGGCCTGAGATCGACAACATTATCTTGATCATCCAACTTTGCAAGAAGATTCTTCTATTGTCGGCTGCAATTGTAAGCATTTCCTTTTTTATATCATTTCCCTCCTCTTCAAAAGGATTCGTCCTCGAATCTGCAAACACATAGCAACTAACTAAGGTACAAACACATAACATCATCCCATCCTAACCAAACTTCTCTCCCTTTTGACATCATCAAAGAGGGAGGCAAGACATCTATATTTCATCGGGACCATCATCATCACGAGCTATGGGCAGAATAAATCTCTGTGATGCATAGTAGGCTTGTAGCAAGCTAACAAGATAATGAGAGTCACGCTCCATCCGTCGAATATGACGATCCATCTGAGTCATGCGATGGTCTATGGCACCCGCCCGTTGTGACAGGGCCGTGAAATCATAGGTGCCATAGAAATCGAGTGAGAAGATTAATATGCTCAACGGGTGCCGAAGGTTGAGAGAAGCTGGGGCCAGCCTCCGGTGCAGCCTGAGTATCCATCAGCGCTGGCTCTTCATCGATGACATCATCTTCATCATCAGAATCTATCGGTGCAGGCTCGCCAATCCTAAAATGTTTTCGGTGCAAGGTCGCTGAACCAATGACATCAGTGGGGCATGGTCAGATGTACTCCTCGCCTACAGGAATGTCGACACCAAAATGAAATAAAATCCTAGTGATCCAGGCTCCAAAATAAAGGGGTTGTCGACCACGAGTATCAACGAAAATCTTTTGGAAGGTGGAATCCATGTGATAGAAGATGAAATGTCCAAAATGGAGAAAGGAGAGGAGAAAGAACAAATCAAAGTGGATAACCTCTGTATAGTGCCCGACTCAAGGGGTGATCATACGACTCAAAATGTGGTGAGTCATTTTCATGGATGGATGAAGATGCCTATAGGATGATTCGACGTTGTAGTGAATATCTTATCCACCAAACATCGTATTAATGCCATCTGTCATCGGTAGATAATCGGAGGGCCAACCATGAGTGACAAATGAGTAGAGACCGAGTAAAGGGCATGGGTCACGATCAAAATGAATGGGTACGCCAAGAACATAGGTGATGATGGCCTCTCGAGTGATCGTCATGTTGACGAGGATACACATGCTCTGTGTGAGAGAGAAATGGCAGCCAATCGATGTTTTCGAACATCTCTTAAACATCTGGAATGTTCAAAGCGTCCCAATCAACGATGTAAGCATGTCGGACATCGCGAGAGGCGTACAAAGAATCAAAAGATGGAGAGATGGCTCTGGTGACAAAGAGATGACTATCAAAATTAGTAGGGTCAGTGGAAAGTGACTGACGAGCACGTCCACGGGATCGTCCTCGTCCACGTTGGACAAACGCGAGTTCGGGTTTTGGATTAGGTTCATGCTCATTTTGGATGACATGAACGCTTCCACCTAAGCCAAAAAATGACGACGGCGCTGAAAAACTAGCCGAAGAGGTGGAATCCCTTCGTCGTCGGCCATGGATTCAACAATAGTGGTCGAAGAATGAAATGATGGCCGGAGGGGGATCTGGTCACTAGCGGACTGTTTCGGGGGTCAGAAGAGGCGCTAGAAGGAAGCTGATGGCAACAACGAATGGTTGACGGGGAGAGGGCGATAGGATGGTAACTGTGCGGCTGAAAGAGAGGTCGACAGTTGCTGGAAGGTCGGCGGAGAGGGAAGGTCGAGAGGGAAGATGGTGACCGTGGGAGAACAAGGCGGCGGTTGCTAGAAGGTGGTCAATGGCGGCTGCATGGTTCGTCGGAGAGAGGCCAGAAGAAGGATGTGACAACAACGGTCGTGGCTAGAGGGATGTTGACAGCGGCCACAAGGATCACCGACGATGGGGGCAGCTAGCAGAGAAGAGGAAGGCCGGTGGAGAAGAGGACGACGGCGGTCGACAAAGAAATTAGAGAGTCGATGGCTGACATCCGGGCGGTGTGGATGAGGGAGAGAGAGTGGCGGAGGATGAGAGAGATCGGCGGCGAAGGTGATGACTGGACGGTCGGCTCGGCGGCATCGCGAACGAGGTGGACGGGCGATGGCAAAGGTAGCAGTTGAGGGAGATATTGAGAGGGGGTCGACCGATTCGACCGGTCAAACTTATATGTGCTCAATTTTTGCAGATACCGATCGACTAGTGATGTGTAGAATTTGTAACAATAAAATTCTAAGCAAGTGCACTAGTCGTATCAAGTAATAAAGTAGAGAGTAGAGTGTCGAACCCACGAGGAACTAGTTAAATCTAATCTATCCTAATAATTTACTAGGAGAAGAGAATGGTGTTGTGATATAAAAATAGAAAATAAAGATGCAAAAAATTAAATAACAAAAAATAAAATAAATTGATGTTGAGCCTAAGGATTATGGATGATTAAAGATAATGATTAACTAACATGAATCACGATTATAATTGAATTATAACAATGATAAACAGGTTAATTCTTGAGACGGATTAGGATTACCTAATTTAATGACCTCTACACTGAGTAAGTCAAATTATCTTAATTCCTGCTAAACTTAATACCACAAACGATGAGTTAATCTTTAGTTAAGAAAGATATTAAGATGCATTAAGTTGTAAGTCCTAAACTAACAGTTATCTTCATTGGGTAAAAATTGATAGACCGCACAAAATCTAGCACAAACGATGAGTTACTAGTTTCATGTTACGATTGCTTCAACTTTAAGTTAAGAATCGATTCGCTGAAAATTATTAAATCCTAAAACTAACCACCCCAAATCTGATTTGTAGTTTTATCTCATAATATAATAATCTCAGTAAAAAGCATTAAGCACAATAATCATAATCAAAAGAAACTAAAATACTATATTAATTCAAATCAAACAATGGTTTATGCAGTTTTCTCAATAAACTAAATATCTCTATTACATAAAAGATAGAAATAATGAAATCTGAGTAAAGAGCATCCAAACAATGATTAGGAGACAGAACTCTTCACCTTCGATGGTCTCTAGATCGCTACAGAGTACACGCGCTGACTTGCTCTGCAGTTTCTCCCGAACAAACATCGAAAAAAACTCTAAAATTCGCCTCTGCAATGTAGCACGGCTCTCAGGTCTCAAGCACACATTTTTTTGTCTCCTAAGGCCTCTATTTTTAGCCTCCAGGGGTCCCAAGAGTTCTTATCCTTGAGGTTTAGGATAAAATTTGGGTTCGATCTAGACTTGAAAGTCCCAAGAAAAGTCAAAGAAATCTCGAAAACAGCCTTTGTTACGACCCACAACAGATCTGTAACGGGCCTTGCAATGTCTAAATCGAATTCTGACTCAAACTAGGCTTTTTAACGGGCCGTAAAGGGTTGTTCACGCCCCTGCTGTTACGGCCGTTACGGTCATATAACGGCCCGTTATATTCACTCAGCACTGGCAGCCTTCATTAATTCGCACTTTCTGGCTCCGTTTTAACTCCGATTTGAGTGTCGTTTGTTTCTGTGGATTCTTGACTCGATTCTCTTGTTTATCTGCAATAAAACATATAATTTGGGTAGATTTTAATTTTTATGAAATTAAAGTAAATAAGGTCAGAAAATGATGCATGCTATATGAAAATGAATCGAAATGTGATTAAATGCATGGCTAATTTTATGTTATATTTTGCATGCATCAACTGGTCATGTCCAGCAGTCGACCGGACAGTTATTTTTTAAGTAAATAATCCATCGGTCGAGGGATGTCAACCAGACGGTCATATACCGGTAGACCGATGGAGAATATCGATCGACTGATCCTTGTATGACAGCCACTTTTTGACTAATTTTTATAATTTTAATCATCAAGATTTTCTTCTAGAGATTTATTTCACATAAATGTAAGTGTTGTGCAACACTTTTAATGTTCAATTCATATCAAAAGTGATGTTGGATAACCAAGTAACTTTATTTAGAATTGATATGCAATTAAGATTCAGTCATTCCTAATTCCCTTCTAAGCATGCAAAATTGTTCTTCACTCAAGGATTTTGTAAATATATCTACAAGTTGAACTTCAGTGGACACATGTTCAACGACAATGCTTTTAAGGGTCACATGCTCTCTAATGAAATGAAATCGCAAGTCAATATGTTTGGTCATAGAGTGTTGAATTGAATTTTTTATCATTTCTATAGCACTTGTGTTATCGCACTTCCTGAGTACATTGGAACAATTCACACCATAATCTAGCAATTGTTATTTTACCCAAAATATTTGTGCACAACAACTACCGACAGCTATATATTCGGCCTCGGCGGTAGAAAGTGCGATGGAGTTTTATTTCTTGCTAGCCCATGAAATAAGAGAGCTACCAATAAAGCAACACATCCCACTAGTACATTTCTATCAACTTTACACTCGACAAAATCCGCATCGGTGTAGACATGTAATTCAAATGAAAAATTTCTATCGTACCAAATGCCTAATTCACATGTATACTTTAAATAGTGCATTATCCTTTTAACAACAATTAAATATGATTCTTTGAGAGCAGATTGAAAATAAGCACACAAGCATACACTAAACATTATATCTAACCTAGATGTCGTTAAATAGAGCAAGCTACCAATCATACCTCTATAACTTTTTTTATCAATGGACTTGTCTTTTTCATCTTTATCCAATTTTGTAATAGTGTTCATAGGGGTCGTGCTCGGCTTGCATTCACTCATCCAGAATCTTTTAAGTAACTCCCTTGTATACTTTTCTTGATTGAGAAATATGCCTTCCTTGAATTGTTTCACTTGTAAGCCTTCCTTGGATTGTTTCAAGACTCATCTCAATTTTTTTTTTTTGCATAAGAGTTTCAAACTCTTTGCATAGACTTTCATTAGTAGCACCATAAATAATATCATCAACATCAATTTGGACTATTAAAATGTCATTTTTAATATGTTTTAAAAATAATGTGGTGTCAACTTTCCCTTTTTGAAAATCATTTTCAATTAAAAATGAGCTCAATCTTTCATACCAAGCTCAAGGAGCTTGTTTCAATCCATAAAGAACTTTTGAAAGTTTGAAAATATGCTGGGGGAAATCTGGATTTTCAAAACCTTGAGTTTGTTCAACGTAAACTTTCTCATTTATAAAACCATTTAAAAAGGCCTATTTTACATCCATTTGAACAAGTTGCCTCAAGTCTGGCAACGGTAGTAAAAGTTTCATCAAAATCAATTCTTTCAATTTGTGAGTAACCCTTGGCCACTAGTTTAGCATTGTTTCTCACAATGACACCATTTTCATCTAACTTGTTTCGAAAGATTCATTTGGTTCCAATAATGGGATGGTCCTTAGGTCTTTCCACAAGTTTCCACATTTGATTTCTTTCAAAATTATTTAATTCCTCATGCATTGCATTTATCCAATTTGGATCTTCAAGTGCTTCATATATATTGTTAGGTTCAAAGTTAGCAAGAAATGCCGAAAAAGCACATAGATTTTTCAAAGAATTTCTACTTTGCATACCTTCATTTATATTACCTATAACTTGTTCAAGTAGATGTGATGAGGCATGTCTTCAATTTCTTGGAATGACTTGGTTCTCCTCAATTCGAGGTTCTTCCATTTCTTCCACATTTGAGTGTCAATTTTAGCTTCTTCTAAGTTCTCATTTTGCACATCATCAAGTTGTTTTTGCACTTCAACTCTTTCTTCCTCATCATAATGTCCTTGCTTGCTCATCAAAAATTCATTAATCTCATTAAATTTAACATTAAAAGACTCTTCAACAACTAATATTATTTTATTACATACACTATAAGCTTTACTTGTACTTAAATAACCAAGAAAAATATCATCATCACATTTGACATCAAATTTCCTTAGTTTATATTTGACATTAAAAAATATAGCATTTACAATCAAAAACTTTGAAATAAGAAATATTTGGTTTCTTTCCATACAAAACTTCAAAACAAGTTTTCTTCTCAATAGACCTAAGTAGAATCCTATTAACAACATAGCATAATGTGTTTATGGCCTCAGCTCAAAAATACTTTGGCAATTTGCTTTCATTTAAAATTGTTCTAGTCATTTCTTATATACTTCTATTTTTCCTTTCTACTACTCTTCATTTTCTTCACAAAATAATTCAAATTTATGATTCTCAAATTCTCCTCCATTATCACTTCTAATTTTTGAAATTCTTTTTTCAAGTTCATTTTGAATTCTTTTTGCAAATTTGGAAAACATGTTTATTGTTTCATCTTTACTAGTAAGAAAAATAGTCCAAGTGAAACGAGAGAAATTAACAACAATCACAAAAACATATCTTTTTCCTCCTAAGCTTACTACATCAATTGGTCCAAATAAATCAAGATGTAAAAGTTTCAAAGACCTATGTGTACTAATGACTCCCTTTAATTTATATGAACTATTGGTTTATTTGCCTTTAAGACACGAATCACAAGTATTGTTTTTCTCAAATTTAACTTTAGGCAAACCTCTAACCAAATCATGATTTGAAAGTTTATTTAGTAATTTGTAGTTTGCATGTCCTAATCTTTTATGCCACATATTTATATCATCATGCATAGCACTAAGATATTTTTCATTTTTTCAAATTTTCAAAGTCAATTTTGTACATATTATTATATCTAAAACCAATGTGTAAAACT
The DNA here is from genome assembly GCA_030549335.1 of Pontederia crassipes. NCBI lineage: Eukaryota > Viridiplantae > Streptophyta > Magnoliopsida > Commelinales > Pontederiaceae > Pontederia > Pontederia crassipes. Next base: position 6,763,146 of record JAUKPH010000020.1, on the reverse strand, counting down.
TCGTTATTTTCATCTAATATCAAACACTTGTCCTTTTTAAATTTTGACTAAATAGTTTTTATCACATAGTTAACTTATGCTAATTAGATTATGTTTTAAGTTTTCAACTAGCCACACATTTTTCAAATATACTTTATCATTCTTACCAACATTACTCATACCAATTATTTTGCCTTTGTTGTTGTCTCCAAAAGTGATTTTTTCTCCATTTTTCTTTTCTAAAGTAATGAAGTTTGATGCATCGCCGGTCATGTGTCTTGAGCATCCACTATCCAAATACCATTTACCATCATTATGCTTTGGAGTTCCCTACAAGAAAGAAGTTAAGAGTCTCATCTTTTTTGTATCCAATCTTGTTTGGGTTCATCTTGGTTACAAATGGTTCTTTTCAGGACCCAAATTTTTTTCATCCCTTTACTTACTCCTTTTCTAATTCTGCAATCATAAGAATAATACACTTCATATCCACAATAAAAATAGGTAATATGTGATCTTGTGAAACTATGCGTTGCTTTAACAAATAAAATTCTTTTGTCATTTTTTTTAAAAGAGTTAAAACCAAGTTCCTTTTTATTTGAAGATATTCTAGATCCACTAAGCATGACATCTAACATCTTACTTTCATTAGAAAATTTTTTAAGTTCATCTTTTAAATTCTTGATCTCTTTGTTCAAGCATGCACATTCTTCATTTTATTTTTCACATGATGATCTTAGTGTATTATTTTCCATTTTAAATTTTTTAATTAAGAATTCTAAGCTAAAGTTTTCTTCATTCAATATATCACATTTTTCACATGCTTTAACATCCTTATTTTTCTTTTGCATGTTTTCAATTTCTATTTTTATATTATCATATTTCTTTTTTATGCATCCATATTTATTAATAAGAATTCTAAACTCATTATGCACATTAAAGGATTCACTATCACTAGAGTTAGATGAGTTAGATGATACCTCATGACCATTAGCCATTAGACATATGTAAACTTCTTCATCATCACTTGAGGGGATGTTGGAATCATTTTCTTCATTTTCGCTTTCATCCTAAGTTGCTTGAAAAGTCTTTTTCTTCCTTCTTGAATTTTCTCCATCTTTTTCTTTTTTTGATTAAATTTTGGACACTCATTTTTATAATGTCCAACATTTTTGCATTCAAAACAAGTTATTTGATTCTTGCTTGATGATGATCTTTTTTTGGTGAAATCATTCTTTTTCTTTTACTTGGCAAACTTGAGATATTTGTTAAGTTTCTTTGCATATAAGGTAAGCTTCTTTTCGTCAAGATCTTCATCTTCTTCACTTGTGTCTTCCTCATCTTTATTTGCTTTCAATACTAAAGTTTTTCTCTTTGGAGCATTTCCTTCTTCGTACTCTTTGATTCCGCTCTCATATGTTAAGAGTGAACTTATAAAATCGTCAAAATTTAACTTATTCAAATCCTATCATTTGGAGGAGAGAGACCTGAGAAATTTTTTCACTTTTTGTGAATTAGTCATTGGCTCACCCAAAGAGGCCAAGCCATTTACAATATCATTATCGTATGACCATCTCATTTATAGATTTATTTTCATGCATTTTGAAAGAATCATATTGGTGATTTAGGATATTTAATCTAGATTCCTTAACTTTATCGGTTCCTTCATGAGTGATGATAAGTTTCTTCCGAATTTCATTAACACATGAACAACTAGAAATCTGATTAAACTCCATTGGATCTAAACCACAATAAAAAATATTTTTAGCCTTTCAATCAAGTTTTATCAAAAATCTTTTTCCTTCGGTATATTCTAAAGGAGATTTTCCACGCAAATCAAAACCTTTTTGAACAATGTACCACATATCAATATCAATAGAACAAACATATGCTTACATCTTAATTTTCCAATATGCAAAATTTGATGCATTAAAAAGTGGGGGGCAATTAATGGATTGACCTTCGGAGGAACTGAATCCACTTGATGTCATAGCTCTAAAGATTTTTAAATCTCAAAAACAAGAGAAACCTACTCTGATACCAGTTGTAGGATCGAAAGCACCAAGAGGGGGTGAATTGGTGATTAAATTTTTTTTTGCAAAATCACTTTCAAAAAAATCAATAAAATCGATCACAAGCAAATAATGATTAAGAGTGAGTAAAAGAGCAAACATAGAAAGACACGATATATTGACGAGGTTCAGCCTCAACTCTTTGGCCTACGTCCCCGCACCGACTTCTCGATCAGAAGATCGTCAGAGATCCATTATCTTTCTCTTTTCTTGTAGGGAGAGAACAACTCTTTTTATACCAGGCACCTTCTTCTCCGCTCAAAAGGCAAGGCACGCCACTTTTACAATGAGCTCTCAATTCTCACTAGATCAAAGAACAATGATTCCCTCCAACTCTCTTCTTTTACAAAATATTATCACACTCAAAGCTTAGAAGAGAAAAGAGAAGAATTTGCAACTTTGGGCTCAAGAACTTGAAAGGAGTTATATAATGATTTTGCTTGCTTGGGTGAGGCACTTCTTTTATAGGCTTCTACAGGTGAGAATTTCGTCCAAAAACTCTTCCATAATTTTTTTCTTTGAAAAATAGTTGTTATTGTTCATCTAGCACTGTGATCGATCGACTGCATTAATGGGCCGATCGAACGGTCAATAAGACCGTTGCAGCATAATCTACGATTTTATGTGTTGTCCGATCGATCGGTCCTTTGATCGATACATCGACCGGTAAGGTCTCGACATTGACCGATACATTTTGAAGTCGACTAGTACATCGGTCGGTATAGTCTCGTCGTCGACCCGTATAGTGTCGTCATTTCTAAATTCACTATTGTACTAACCGTTCGACCGGTATAATGGCCGAACCATCAACCGGTATTGTCTTATGATTTCTTCCGATGTTATCAATCAACTGGTCTTCATGGCCACTTGACCGGTGGGTCGACCGATCGTGTGCTGAATCTTTATTTTTAATGTTTAATTTGACGATTTCTTATGCGAATGAGATCATATCGATCTTACACGTGTATTATCATCACTTGAGCATAGATTAGTATATTTTATGTCCAATTTAATTTGTTATCATCAAAGCATGTAATTCAACATGAACAACAAAAACATATGAACCTTACCTATTAGATTTAATCATAAAACCTGCACATAACCTAGATCAAATCATAAAAACCTATACATGCATAGATCTAATTATTTCCATGAACAAGAATCCCTCTATCAAAATTCAATAATAGAACAGGGCGTCCTTTTGCTCTCAGTCCATTATAGGAAGATCATTAAGAGATGAGATAAGAATTTGGATCCCCTTTATGTACCTTAATCTCATATTTTCCTCCTATTTCTTCCTCTTCTTCTTCATCTTCATCCTTCTCTTTTTTTCTTCTCTTTCTCCTTTCTCAAGCTTTAGTCGTCAAAATGTGGAGAAAAGAGGTAAACAATAAGAATAGAAGACTTTATATATATAGAGGAAATCATGAGGGTTTGAACAAAAAAATCAAAATGATCCTTAATGAAAAATCTGAGATATTACATTCTAAATTTTCATCATTATACTTTTTCATTCAAATACCACGTCTAAACTTATCTATTAAATATGTAACATCCTATTAATTAAAAAAAAAAAAGACAAAAAGGCCCACACCCGCCTGAGGCCCAATAGCCCAACACCTTATTATAACCTAAGAGCAATACTTTCTCTCCCCCATCTCACCTAATCAGCCGACAGCTCTCACAAAAGAACCCCACCTAGCTACAGTGAATAACATTCTCCTCCTTCTCTCCATTCGGCCAACACATTGGGCTACAGTAATGGGTACTGTAGCTACAGTAAGCCTTTCTTCACTCTCTCCTGCTCCTCTCACTCAGCTACAGTAGTTTAACTCTCACACCCCTTCCACTGTAACACACGACAGCATCCAAGCAAGAAGAGGAAGTGCAAGCTAGGAGAGGAAGAAAAAAAGAGGGAAAGGAATTTGGCGTTTAAGCTTAGCTAATCAAGGTATGTTTGAGGGGATCCAAACATTCCTAATCTCACCCTAATGATGTTTAATGTGTGGATTAGGGCTTAAGAACAAACTATTGTTCTTAGATGAAGGGTTAGGGAATGTGCATTTAGTGATTCATGATTTATAAATTGCTATGACATTGCTAATCATGATATGTACCTCATGTATGATTTAGATTTCTGTTCTATTTCTAAGCATGTTTAGAACTATGATACTCATTGTGACTAATGTTAGCTCATTATGAATTGTCTAATGCTCATGTACATTCATAAGTGTGATTAACATGATTAGATGCCTTAAGTGAAAATCTCATTATGTATCATTATTAGTGTGCTAAGAATGTTAAGAAATACCTCACGTGATGTGTGAAAGTCAATATGTATTCAAGATGTTAATGTATGAAAGATTTTGAAAGAAATCGTGTAAAAATCGGGTGTCTGCCGTCCTAGAACAGGCGATCGATTCATTATTGGTTGACCGTTCTGGAGGGGCAGACACATTCTGTGATTAGCGAAAGTCCGATCGCCTTGATTCGGTCGTCCGAAAGTCATGAACTGATATTCCAACGGTCGTTCGATATGTGTAGTCGAAATATTCTGTGATTAGCGGTCGATCGAACGTCCTATTTCGATCGTCCGAAAGTCACGAACCGGTCGACCGATATTTCATCGGTCGTCCGATTTAAGCAGTTATCACATTCTGTGATTAGCGGACGAACCCGAACCTAGTTTCGATCGTCCGAAAGATTCATAATGGTCGACCGTTATACGAGCGGTCGTCCATTTTAGAGAGTCATCACATTCTGTGATTAGCGGATGAATCGAACGCCCTATTTTGGTCGTCCGAAAGGATCATAACGATCGACCGATCATCCGATATAAGACCAGTGGTCGACCGTTACCCAGAACGGTCGTCCATTTCTGGAAGATAATTGATTATGATTGAATGTCCACACTTAGCATGATTTGAAGTTTGTATAACCTTAAATAGGGTTAAAGGATACAACATATATTAAATGATTATATGTATTAATGAACATTATTAAAAGACGGATTGATAAAGGAGTAGCAATTTTATACCCCGGGACCAATCGGTACCCAACCTAAGACCCCACCGATGGGTGGGGAAAGACCTTATTGACGAATGAGGACGAAGACCTTGCCTTCGGGGAAGGATAAAAACCTCACTTTCGGGGAGGATAAAGACTCCATCTATGGATGAGGATAAAGACCTCACCTTCGGAGAGGATAAAGACCTCATCTACGGATGAGGATGAAGACCTCATCTACGGGGAGTATTATGATTTATGAGTCACTACCCTTCTCAATCGACAAGATAAGAAGTATCTAAATAAAGATAAAAGATGAAAAGATGCAAAGAAGAATGATGAATGACTTGAGACATAAAGACAAAGATGATAAAGATGAAGAAGGCACCTATGAGAATGCATTATGAATGTCCACTTGTCACATCATATGATGTCACGAACAAAGATGACAAAGTAAAGTAAGACAAGATCATGATATGCAATAGCATAATAATAAGCATGATGATAAGATATGATATGCAATAGCATAATGGTAAGATGATAAGTTATGATATGCATGATTTAAAGATTATGATGTTACATGTTGTCTTATCTTGTCATGATGATATGCTCACATGTCATATAGTATGCATAAGTATCTCATATCATGCATATGACTTATGTTCTATGATGATGAAATGCATATGCCATGACATATAGAAATCATGTTATAAGACCATAGCATGCATGGGCCTCAATATACTCTAACGGGAGAAATTTTCTGCATCCCATGGATCCGTACAAGTATGGAGGAGGCTTAGGTTCGACGGCGAGAACCTCGTGACAGTGACATTACACATGGGTCTGTCGAGCTATGGCCTAAGTCTTTTACTTATTTTATGTCATGATGATGAACTCTTATAATGGTGAAGTATGTATGGCTTATGGGCCTCTTATTGAGTCATGTACTCCACTGAAACTCATTTATGTATGATGAACTCTCTATTGGGTATACGTTAGAGCCTATTAGGTCTATGGGCCAGTTTATGTATCTTGAAATTTAATTATGTTGAAGTCTTCTGTTGTTATGATATTAATGTTTTATGTTTATTATGTTATATTTTCGCTGCAAGTTTTATGAAATTAGGTCAACTTCAAAGTCAATGTAACGTCGTCTATGATTCGGCAAAAGTTTAAATTGGGACCAAATTTTGGAGACATTACAAAATCAATTAGTTCTCGCGAACTAACGAAAACTCGAAATCCTCGTATCAAAAACAGTCATAAAAAAAGGACAACATACAACTTGCATGTGTCAGGTTTTGTATTTTTGTTTTTTTATTTCTCTATTTATGAAAAAACATCATCAATCAGTTACTTTATATGGAAATTACGATTATGATAAATTTGGTATACATTATCAGCTCTTTTTCGATTCATTGGTGGCAGTTTCTAGTCTAATTTGAAGTAAGGAGATGATGAATAATGACCTGCCCAAAAACAATTTTTCTCTTCCTGTCGCATGAAAATAAAATATGTTTTACTTGCTTAAATATGATTTTGACCAACATCCAAAAATACTTATATATACTTTTGCAATGGTTTAAGAACTAGAAGGAACAAGTGCGACAAGGATTATGATATGTTTGGCATGTACAAAAATTAGAGTATTGACTAACTGATACATCATTATAAGTGTTTGATAAATATTATTTTAAAGTAATGTTTAAATGGTTGAATACAAAATGCTACTCCCACTAGTTTATAGAGTATAAAGATAGAGGCTTCATATTTTGTTTCTATTATATTATCATTTTTTTAAATAAAAAATTATATAATTATTAAATATTGTGTATTATTTTTATTTTAATATATCACATGGTTCGATTTACTTACAATTGAAATAATCATTATTTTTATATTAAAATAATATTAAAATATTACTATTTAGAATAAAATATTATAAATTAAGTATTATGTGTGAAAAGGAATGATCTAAAATTATATCTTATGTCTATTTATGTTATTATATACAATACACTAATTTAGTCATTACATTTACCAAATAATTTTTTATTAAATTTATAAATAAATCACTATCTACTATCCGCTAATAATATTCTTTAATCAAATCGCTAAGTTTGTCAAATAGAATTTTGATCGATTCAATTGGTTTTTAACTAGTTGAACAAAACTTTACTGAAATAGTATAGCTAACCACAATTTTGAAGATCAAATATGAATGGAACTATATATAAAAAAGAATTACCATGTTTAGCAAATACTCTATTTAACAATAATATGATAATGATATTACTATAGATTTAACTGAAATCTAAAACTCCTTTATTCTCCTTTCAATTTTTCTACTCAAAAGACAAAACGAGAAGCCATTCGATAGAACTCCTCGTCCACCCCCACCTCCAAGCTCAAAATACGTTCCACGTCACCGTTTTAAGTTGTCAAATGGCAGTTATCTTCAACGTCTCTCTCTCTCTCTCTCTCTCTCTCTCTCCTCTCACACACACACTGTCACTATCAGATGTTTCCCCATGGAAGCAACGCCATTGATGAGTCCAAAACCTCACAACTCCCTCCGCTCTGCTCCATTCGTTGCCGCACCAACCCAAAAATCTTAGCCTTAAACCGGCAGCCACATGGGCCAACTTCTTCTGAGCCATAAGCTCTTTATCTTAATTTCGCCTCCTCAGTCCTCACTCGCGCGCGCCTCCTGGAGCTGAGCCATGGCCATGGCGGACTCCTCCGAGCTCAGGGAAGACTCCAACGCGAAGCTCCTCCAGGAGCTCGACGCCCTCAGTCACTCCCTCTACCAGTCCCACACCGCCCGCCGCCATGCCTCCCTCGCTCTCCCCCGCACAGAAGGCTCCCCTGCTGCGGCCGCCGCTCCGGATGCCAAGGGGAACGACCCCTCGCGCTCGCAGAGCCGCCCGCGCTCCCGCCGCATGTCCATGTCTCCCTGGCGTTCCCGTCCCAAGAATCCCAGTGAGCTGGAGGACGAGGACGCCGATGACCGCCACCAACGCCGCCCAGTCAATAAGCAGCAGAGCATGCCGGGCGTCGCGGCCGCTTCCGAGGTGGCGGAGAAAAGGGGGATATGGAGCTGGAAGCCGATACGCGCGCTGTCCCACATCGGGATGCACAAGATGGGATGTCTCTTCTCCATCGAGGTCGTCGCCGTCCAGGGCCTCCCGCCGACCATGAACGGGCTCCGCCTCTCGGTGGCGGTCCGCAAGAAGGAGACCAAGGAAGGAACCGTGCAGACTATGCCCGCGAGGGTGTTGCAGGGTTCTGCCGACTTCGAGGAGACGCTCTTCATCCGGAGCCATGTCTACTGCACCGGCGGCAGCGGCACTGGGAAGCCGTTAAAGTTCGAGCCCAGGCCTTTCATCATCACCACCCTGGCCATTGACGCACCCGAGCTCGACTTCGGGAGGAGCTCCGTGGACCTGAGCACACTCGTTAAGGATTCCATGGAGAAGAGCTTAGAGGGAACGCGCCTCCGGCAATGGGACACGAGCTTCCCGCTCACCGGGAAGGCCAAAGGAGGAGAGCTGGTCACCAAGCTGGGCTTTCAGATCATCGAGGACGGAGGTATCGGCATATACAACCAGGGAGAGGGCGCCATGGCCGGCAGCAAAACCTCGTCCTTCTCTTTCGCCCGTAAGCAATCTAAGTCTTCTTTCAGCGTTACCAGCCCCAAGGTTACAAGATCAGAACCGTCATCAACGCCCATGAAGGAGCTCTCCGCAGATGACCTAAAGGGGATCGAAGACTTCAACCTCGACGAGCCAGCGCCGCCGCCGCCGGCGAACCCGTCGAGGTCACTGCCCTCGGCTAAACCCGAGGAGGAGCTTAAAGATGACCTCGACCTCCCGGATTTTGAGGTCGTTGAGAAGGGAATCGAGATGCAAACGGAGAAGGAAGAAGTAATGACACCGAAAACTACAGAGTCCATGGAAGTTGCAGACGACGCGGCCTCCGCATCGAGCGAGGTCGTGAAAGAAGTGGTGCATGACAGTGGTGTGCATCTCACTCGGTTGACGGAGCTCGACGCCATAGCCAAGCAAATCAAAGCTCTGGAATCCTTGATGGCCGGGGACGAGCAGAGGCCCGCAAATATGTTGCAGGAGGAAGAAGAAGGGGGGCAGCGCCTGGACGCCGAAGAGGACGCGGTGACAAGGGAGTTCCTTCAGATGCTGGAGGTCGAAGACGCGAAGGAACAAATGTTCCGTGTCCCTGATTACGTCGCAGCGGCTGGGGCAGATAAGGATGGAGACATGGACGGTGACAAGAAAGTTTACCTCGCAGACCTCGGCAAGGGTCTGGGATCAGTGGTGCAGACCCGAGACGGCGGCTACTTGGCCGCCACAAACCCGTTCGACGTCGAGGTGACGAGGAAAGAGACCCCAAAGATCTCCATGCAGGTCTCCAAGCCATTAATACTCCGGGACCAGAAGCTTACGAGCGGCTTCGAGGTGTTCCAGAGGATGGCGGCAGCCGGGTCGGAAGAGCTGGGCAACAAGTTACAGTCGCTGACGGCCATGGATGAGCTCATGGGGAAGACCGCTGAGCAGATAGCATTCGAAGGCATGGCGTCGGCAATCATTAGCGGGAGGAACAAAGAGGGAGCGAGCTCCAGCGCGGCCAAGACGGTGGCGACCCTCAAGATGATGGCCACTGCCATGGCCGAAGGAAGAAAGGAGCGCATCGCGACAGGGCTTTGGAACGTGAGGGAGGAGCCATTGACGATTGAGGAGATCTTAGCATTCTCGTTGCAGAGGATTGAGGGCATGGCCGTGGAGGGACTCAAGGTCCAAGCAGGGATGGCCGAGGAGGAAGCTCCCTTCGACGTCTCGCCCCTCGTGGACAAAGCAGACGCCAATCACCCATTGGACTCGGCGGTGCCGCCAGAGGACTGGGACGCAGCATGCGCTAGGGCGAACTCTATCACAATGCTAGTAGTGATCCAGCTGAGGGATCCGATGCGCCGGTACGAGACCGTAGGAGCTCCTTCCATCGCCATAATCCAAGCAGCAGCGGCCGGGGGCGACGAAAGAGACGAGGAAGGGAAGTTCAAGGTCGCAAGCCTGCACGTCGGAGGGCTGCGGCTGCGGGCGGGAGGGCGGCGGAGCATCTGGGACGGGGAGAAGCAGCGGCTGACGGCCATGCAGTGGTTGGTGGCTTACGGGCCTGGGAAAGCAGCGGGGAAGAAGCGGCCGCCCCAGGGCAAGGGCGGGCAGGACGTGCTCTGGAGCATGTCGTCGCGGGTTATGGCGGACATGTGGCTCAAGTCCTTGCGGAATCCAGATGTGAAGGTACCTCCTCCTGAGAAGTGAGTAGCAGTAGAGCCCTGAAGACATTTGGGAGTTGCGTTGGATTCACTTCGTAAAATATGTTTTGGCTCAAGAACACAAACTTTCTCTCAGTGAGGAAGGCTTTGGAATTCAGATGCCGCAGTTTCTTTCTTTCTTGACCGCCAGAAGAGGAGTGAAAAATAAGCTTTGTAAAATGGTTAGTGCATTTCCATTTTTCTCCCATCCTTATATATTTTGTACCATTCAAGAATTCCATTTGTTACCAGGAGGAATGAACTTATCAAATTCGAATCACACTCTTGAGAGAGCGTCTAGAGGAAAGCATGAAAATGAGCGGACAAAAGGATTAATCAAACTACAAATTCCTCACCGGCAATGTAAAACTCGACACATCCTGTACTAAGACAAATTGCCAGAAGGCATTATATCCATTTACAGAGAATATATGAACATCTGTTACAAAATTTGATCATTCCATAATCATGATAAGATTTGTGATATCTGTTCCAGTGATTTATTTCAATATATTGGCAAATGTGTGATATGTACAGTGATGCCCAAAAAGAAAGATGGGAGAGGCCCAAAAGCATTTCCTATTTGAACTGCACAAAATGGTGGGACAGAGTTCCTGTGATGTGGAATACCAAGAAATGAAGTTGATGTGCTGGTTATAGCCCTGAAGAAACCAAATTCACAGCTTCACGACTTGAATAAAATTGAGAAAATATTCAAAATTCCGTGATTTGTAACTCAGTCAAAATAAACGATTCTCCTAACTTATCAACCTACCTTTATTACGGGCCATGGATCAGTTAATGTTGTTAAGTTCATCAGAATCACGGGCATTGCCTCCACTTGTTGGCCTGCATCATTTACACGGGAAAATGTAATGTTGTTTCCTTTCCAAAAGAAATTGAACAATTCTTTTACAAACCAACTCAGAGAGAATGATCGCAACAACTAACAGAACCAAAGAATTTATGTCAAAAGATTTAAGTAGTAGCATAGTACTTACAATCCAGTCAAAACTTTAATAGTATCATAGAAGAACCATTGCAAAGTTATAACTGGTCCAACAAGCATGATTCGGATGGGAAGACTTCTTGTAAACAAGTTGGGTAATCCTATGCTTTTTACAGCCTGCAAATGTGGTGCAATGCAGCAAAAGGATATTGAACTCACAAATATTACCTGAAATATCAACTAGTTTATGCAGGCAATTGAACAGAAAATATCAACGTTAACAAATATTACCTGAAATACATTGGAGGAACTTTTATTGTAAAGAGATGCAACAATATTATCTGCCGGAGTCGAGATAATTGTACCAATGGTGCCAGATGCATAACCCGCTATACAAGTCACCCCAAGTTGTTGACCTCTTGAGCATTCCTCTCTTTTCTTTTGTATTACATTGTGATACAAGATGTCCACAGAATGCTCAAAACTTGAGAACATAAGAATAGAGACTGCCAAAAAATTCATTAGTCAAAACATTAGAAAGCAGAATGAACTTGGTTCTTGGTAGCACTCAGGCACAAATCTCAAATGCTATAAGCAAACTTTTCTCTTGCAAGGATGAGAAAGAATAAACTAATATGCACCAGTAATTGCCTAATGTCGGTTCATGCACTCGAACAACTCAAGCCAAAGATGAATGCAAGTTCTCAAGGTTCCACTAATTTGAATCAGTATCTTGTGCCGAGATCTCAAAGTTGCTAACTTGAAAAATAAAGGTAACAGCCCCATTGGAAATAATTATGAAAACCAAAAGTACATTCTAATTCTTTTTTCTTTTCTTTTCTTTTCTTTTCTTTTCTTTTTTGAGAAGGTAAAGGATGGCTGTCATGTGCAACCATCCAGGAGATTTATTTTGCTCCCTAACTTGATCATAGACAACAAGTTGACTGAATGTTTGAACAAAGTTAAGGTTCTAGATCTGCCGTTGCTTCATCATTTATCATTTCATCTTTTGGCAAGTAATATGAGGCTAATAAAGCAGCAGCACATTACTAATTAATTTAAAATATCCGCATTTGAACTTATATTTAGCCATATGAAATAGTATGGTTGAGATGGCACAATAGGAATGAACTTATACTTTGGAATAAACGATTCTATATAGAAAGAATGGTTGTGAAAGCGACGAGAGGCAAGATAAATCATTGGCTGAATTTTAGTTTATATACTTTCCATGCACACTTATGCATGTCTAATTAGATGATGATTGAGCCATCCTTCTTGCCTTTAGGAAAAAAAAATGCATCTGGAACCATTTCTTTTAAGACATAACTAAGAAGCCTGCAGAGACAAATTAATCAAATTAAATGAGAGGGAATGGTGGACAGTTACATGGTAGGTTACGACCCCAAAGTGGCAAAAGTCCCTTGTAGAAGCTGCAAATTCAATAACATGAGTAACAAAATGTCAGTATAAGAGTAATCATTTATAAAAGAACCATCCCTGATTCTTAAAGGACAAAATTTTGAACAAACAAATTAAACCAAAAGAAGGGTGATTCACATAAAATTCCTACCCAGACAGGCCCTCAGATGCATATAACTTTGGGAAACCATCAAGCAGACCTCTAGCAAACTTCGGCTGTGTCTGAACACGAACCTTAACAGCTTCAAATGGGCAGAGGGCAACATCTGCTATTACTTGAGCAGATGCACTGCTGAGGAAGTAGATCATGTTTCTATTGCAGCCCACCAATAAATCAGAGTAAACATTTTTGAAATATTCATAGAATCCAAATTTGCAGCCACCTTGAGCTCCATATCCAAATAGCTTTCCAGCCCAGCCTCTCCAAAGGGATGACATTCCTTGTTCTTTCACGAGGATATGCAAACCCGAGAAAATGCTATTATACTTAAGGGGATTCACCTGGAATGAAAGACAATCAGTATTCATTCCAGTCAAGGAATAAAGGCCAAAACCAAGATCTTAGTTAGATAAGTGACAGTCTAAACAACTCGTAAAGTGATTAATATCTTAATTACAGAAATCCAACAACAAATACAATATATGCAAAGGATCCATAAGAAAGAATACTTTGGAACAAGTACATAACTTCCATTTACTCAAATTGCATAAAGATTACATAAATTGAAGTCTCTACCAGCAGGCCAGGGATTCTTATTACAACGGGAAGCCTCTGATTAAAGATTACATGTTTCAAAGTTGAGCTGAAACTGCGGTTATATGGATCGAGATCTGTTTTGAAGTATCCCCACTGCATTCTTTGGCACCTATCCACTTATGCAGGTGCTGAGGAAGATCTTTCGCAAGTCTTTGCATTAGCCAGTGTTGTTGCTGCTTGCACTTGGAACCTATTCCATTGTTCTTCCTACACTATATAGCATCAGTTTGGCCTTTCAACATGTCGACCCTAGATATTTGTTGTATGGAGGAACATTGCCATACGAATTTCCCACAACTGCAAATGGAATGCTCTTCATGGGACTGGGATACTTGATTGGTTTTCCAGTTGCTTGTGCTGCTGATAAGATCTAGCTTCTGGTACTTAGTATACTAAACTAATTTTCGCTACAATAAACCAAAATAGTAATAACAATCTAGAAGTTAATAATCCTTTGATATACCAAAAAAGAAAAGGCTATTTTTTTCATGTAGATGCCATTTCATCTTTGAAAATCCTTTTATTCCTATAAAAAAAAAACTATTCAAAAAATTGCATAAAGATGAATAAAAATGCAATAGACATTCTTTCAATTAGATAAGTGAGCAAATGATTTTAGATTTTTCTGAAGAATCAAGATTAAAGCTCTTAAAATTCTAAGGCAAAAATAAAACTTCTGGTTGCACTATCAAAACTCCTTTCACACCGTTCATGAGGAAGTTTCTTGACTTGAAAAGGTGGATGGATATCCCAATGATAGGTATGGGAATGAAACCCTAGGAACGAAAGGAAAAAGGAGAGCACCTTTGAAGGAGCAATTTTTGGACAAGGGGTCATCTCCTTCCTCCCGAGCAAGTCACGGAAGAGCTGCAAGTTTGTATTCTTCATTTTTTTTTGTTTTAAACATTTTATCACTATTTTCTGATCATTGGTTGAGGCTGACACTCAGAGTGTGGTCCCGGAGCCCGCGAACTCGCTTTCTCTCTCAGATTGAAGTTTCGGGATCAGTTGATTATTCCTACAAGTGATCCGGCCGGAAGAAGTATATAAATTGACATGATCCGCTGCTCATGGAGATGAACGAAATGGTTTTTGTCGATCTCTATGATTTCTTGGGCTGAAAATGTTGAGGATTGGATTTTTGTCATTTTTTTCTCTTTTGTTTTTTTTCTTTTGAGGAGAAAAAAAATGACTATCAGGTTATGTGGTTGTCATCCATGTGTATATATAACTGAGAAATGAGAGTCATGTACAAGGGTGGGCTCAGGGAGCAACAAAAGAAATGGAAAAGTATCTCATCTAGCCAAAACCCCACTCTCGAAGCAAAAATGAGATGTGGTGCTCTATCTGACATCACTCCTCATAAATAATCACCCGGTTACTGTCCAGGAACTGACTACAAACGCGCCATTGTTGTTCTGTGAAGTCATATCGTTGAATGGCTATTTGGCTTTGCTTTAATCGAATGTTTAATGAAATGCATTGTCGAGTTTCAAGTGGGTGGAAGTTCCTACTCTTGAACTTTTACATCTCTGATTTCTAGTGGTTATTTCTTGCCACAATAATTTCTTGATAAAGAGTTAACGTTGTGTCAGCATCGCGGTGAACCGAGAGGTTACTTGAGGAACATATCTCTTTTAGGTGCTGAGTTGGAATTTTAGTCGAGTGTAGAACAATTGGTTGTTTATCTAGGGGTAGTTGAGAAGCTACTGAGAGCAATTTAGTGACCATGCAAAGTTTGGAAAAAATCTTAATAGTTCTAAAGATTTCTTGTCCCACAGTAATTTTGATTTTATTCGTGTTACATTCTGAATCCCGTGTCATGAGAATGAGAGAGATTTAACATGCTAGAGTGGACTATCTACACTGAGTTGACTTGTTCTGTGCCTAGGATCTAAAATCGATTGCTTAGGAGAGTGAGTGAGATTTTTAGGGTAGGACCTATGGGAATAAGCTTATCAATATCTGAATATGATTTTGATTTTTTTTTAAAGAATATGATTTTGATTGATTAGAGTATAGAAGTTCCTCCCAAAAGCATATGCCAAATCCTAGCTTTTCTTTCTTGTTAGGCAACATCAATTTTCCCTTATTTCATTCTGTTTGTTTTTGCCAACTTTTAAAAGTAAGAAAATGTCAATATATATATATATACATATATATATATATATATATATATATATATATTCCGTCGCTTACCAGACTCTCTCTTTCTCTCGACAGTCTGCAGAACCCTCCTCCATTCATCCCCTAATTACGTCGAAATGGATGCTGAAATCTCAGAGTCTCCTGGGGCGACTTGATCTCTTCTTCTTTCTCTTTTGCGGGAAACTTTGGTTCTTTAGAGCTCCAAGTCCGGGAATTAGGGTTAATTCTTATTGACCACTGCCACATTATTTCATGCTTCGGTTTTTTGGGACGTTTCGTTGTCTTCTGCTTTGATTTCGTGGTTAATGTTTCGGTCTCGAAAAGGGGGTTGAGGACATGTTCATCGAGGTTCTTCTTCGTTGATTAGTTTTTCGGGCCGATGATCGAGCGTTGACAAGGCTTCCGGCGGTGTTTGCTTTTTTTTTCCTCAATTCCTGATCGGTTTTGGGGGGGTAAAAAAACATATTTTTGTTTGCGTTTAGGGTTGGTTTACTGGATTCAGTGATAGTTGAGTAGGAAAAAGTTTCGGCTAAAAAAGGCTTTTTGATAAGGGTTTTGGGGTTTTCTCAAGCAAAGTTTGCTTTGATCTGTGTGTATTGTTGCACTTTTGAAATTTTTTGTAGTTGTTAGGGTTGTCAGTTTGAGAGTAATAGAGAACGACAAGTCTTCGATGCATGCAAAGGGGGGAGCTTTGCCGCTTCCAGCTTCTCGGTACACTACTTCACCTTCTGGAAGCTTTATTCCTGCAAAATGTGAAGCTTCCTCGTCCTCTGCTCCACTGGAACCTGGGCACTTTAGTCCGGACGTTAGCCGCATGCCGGACCATCCACCGAGAAATGCCGGACACAGACGTGCCCAGTCTGAGATTTTGAGCCTTCCTGATGACATTAGCTTTGACAGTGATCTTGGAGTTGTAGGGGTTGGAGAAGGCCCGTCACTTTCTGATGAGACGGAGGAAGATTTGATCTCTATGTATCTTGACATGGATAAGTTTGCTTCATCTTCAGCCACATCTGTATTGGGTCTTTCTGGTAGTGAGGCTGCACCAACTGCAGCAGTTTCAACTCAACTTCTTGTGCTTCCAGATAACGTTGCATCATCAACGAGTGAGAAGCCAAGGGCTAGGCACCAGCATAGCCTGTCAATGGATGATTCTAGCTCAATTAAGCCTGAGGTATTGTCGACAGGAGTTGATGGGATGTCACTGACTGAAGCAAAGAAGGCAATGTCTGCCGCAAAGCTTGCTGATCTTGCACTTATTGATCCAAAGCGAGCAAAAAGGTTCTTTATTCATGCCGGTCCATTTCTTTTGGTGAACTTTATTTGTGTGCCGTCTCAATTTACTTTTAGAACGTAGACACAGGAAGCCTTCTCTTTGCTTTTGAGTTTGAAGGTTGATGATTTAGTACTTCTGGATATAGCTACATACTCTAAAAGTTGTGGGGTCTTAAAGCTGTTTAATATGATAAGATTCTCATCTGGTACAGTAAAATATATGTAGAATATGTTCATAAACATCATTGTTACATTCCTTATTCTTTGGGATAGAAGAAAAAAAACATCGTGAGCAGACTTCATTTGCTACATATTTTCTGATATTCCATTTGATAATCAGAAGTTGGTTGGACGACTTTCTCAAAAAAAGAAAAAAAGAGTCTGTTGGATGATTACCACATTGCTAGTCAATACTTTTTACTCTAAAAGAATTAGCAAAACCATCATACAAATATGAGAAATTTTCACGTTTGTCAAATCAAATACTAATACTTCATCAAAAGATACTATATCAGTTGCTCGCAGTGGAGCCCATCAAAGTTTGAATTTTACAGCAAGAATCAGGGCCTGCTTTAATCTTAGAAAGTTGTTGTCATTTAAAGTTCAGTAGGACTACATTTTGATGAAATGGTTAATCTGTTACATTTATAAATCAAGAGCATGCTTGTTTTTAATGTACTCTTTAGTTTATGACTTTCAGCACTCCTGAATATCCTGTGTATATGCTATCCTATTTAAGGAATTATTCGAAATTGTACTATTCGAAAATATTTGTTTATACATGAACAAGAATTGGCAGTTGTCAATCGAGAGTCTAGAAAGCTTCCTTTTTTAGTTGAAGTTGTCCAGAAATGGGACTATGTTATATCTTTTTGGGGAAATATATGATAATATTAAGGACAGAATTATCTACCTTTAAATACATTAGAATGTGCTATATGATGTGTTAATGTTTCTATTGCTCATAAGAGCATTCTTAACCTCTTTTTCTTCTTCCAATATTCCTATACTAATAATAATCATGATGTTTGATGAAGTTCTGGAACTTCGTCTATGTTTTATAGCCGGTCCCAAGTCCGGATAAAGGAGGAGGGTTGTGTTAGGCCCCGACAGCCAGCGTAAAACCCTGTCGAATCGCATGAACATGGATCAACGAATGCAGAATGACGTCGTATGATCCATGTAGCCGACCCCACCTAGTGGGATAAGACTTTGTTGTTGTTTGTTGTTGTTAGTTTCCTATTCCATAATATTAGTAGATCTCATTTTCTAAAATTGGTTTGATTTAGTGCAACTTAGTTCTAGTATAGAATTTGTGTATCATTTTCTTTATGGATTCCACCCTAAAGTACTATTTATAAAAGCTTTATACTTGCAGCCAGGGTTGTGTAGCTAGGTGCATGAATTTTTAAAATCTGACAGCAAAAAAGTGTACCATTTGACGCGCTTCTCTTTGGGGATACCTGCCTACAGTTCATATACCCCCACCTCTTCGTATTCCTTTTTTGTTCTTTGATCGGAAACAGAGTCATTTCTATTTTGGAAATCTTTGAAATTTCAATTATTTATTCTAAAACTTTTTGTGAGGATTCCACATTTCATAACCCATGTTTTACACAATTTCCCACAATTCATAATTCTTTCACCGTCACCTATTTCTCAGTCTATCACAAAACTAAAGGAAAACAAAGGCAAATTATATGGTATCCTATCTCTGGGGGCAGCAATAGAGCATGTCAATTCGAGAAATGGGCACAATTTATTAGCTAAACAGAGCAAATGATCCAAAAAGACTTCCTTTTGGCATCAACATTGCGATGCCTAATGGTTAGTGGAGATAGGACACGGACTAAAAAACAGCTTTGCGAATCACAATTCGCTCAGAGAAATATGTAAAAAAACTTAGCTAATTCTTTTTGGTTTAGAATATTTTTTCCTTTTTTTTTTTTGCTACGTTTAGAATCTCGCTTACCACACCTCACAAAAAAAAAAAAAAAAAGACCCCGGACGCATGAAATGATCGTGATCGCAGCTATTAACAACTAAAGGATTTTCGATCCAGCTCTCAAACTCCGTGCATATGAACTCTATCTGATTCTCGCATCGAAATCCTAATCCATTAAATAGTAATCATGCTCCTAGAAAGAACTATAAAGTAGAAATCAAAACAATTGCCCGGTAGAAGGCGGACCAGAGAACGGGAAAGAAAGTAATAGCATCGATTCGTGGCCCCACCTGCATGTTCACCTTGAGGACATCGAGGGGAGTGATGGCGAAGTGGGTGGCGCCGGCACTGAGCATCCCGCCGGCGGCGCACACGGCGTAGTACTCCGGAGAGAACAGCCTCATCCCCACGCCACCCCACCGAGGACGCCGCCACCCTCCGTCCCCTTCCTCCTTCCTCGTCTCTCCGACGACTGCCATCGGATCACGGGCACGAGAGTGCTCCTCCCCACCCCCACACTTTAACTCCTCATCGAGGGCCGGCAACTCCGCTTCGACCTAAACCACCAGCTGCGGCGCCAGGCGTTTGCATAACAGTTTCTACGAGGTGGCAAAAAAGAGGAGCGCGGCACGGACGTGGTCTTGCTTGCGAATTCCTGCTCGTAGCACCCTTGGAAGGGAAATGCACCACGTTGCGGCGGCCAAAACCCTCCAAAGCCCTCGGAGATCCAGAATTCCTAAAGCACCCCTTTGTTTTGTTTCGTTACTATAATAATTATACTAAAGGAACAACTCTGTCCCTCTCACTCCTGTCTGTCGCATGGAGCAGGGTGTTTTGGAGATTTGACGTGGATGCAGTCGTTTCCATTCGCGTGGAACTGAAGGCCGCCACAAAACATATAAATAGATGCCAGGTTGACAAAACTTATATATATATATATATATATATATATATATATATATATATGTATGTATATATATTACGGATTTAATTTAAAATTATTTACATAAATCTCTCCTAAATTATCGTATTTTTCTGCATCTAATTTCATGTTATGAACTTATTTTTTTATCCCTAAACTATCCTGACTTTTCTATTTTAATCATTCCGTCCACTCCGATTATATTTGTTTTTTTTATTTATAAAATGATTAAATTACCCTTCACCACATAATACATCAAATAATAAATATAAAAAAGGAAAAAGAAAAAATCAAGGTATTAATATTCGATTGTCGGTAGTCGAACATTACTTTCTTTTTTCTTATTTTTATATTTATTATTTGATATAATATGTGACAAGGGGTAATTTAGTCTTTTTATTAAAGAAAAAAAAAAGCAAAAGTAAAAGAACTGGACAGAAGAATTAAGGTGGAGAAATCGTGATAATTTAGGGATACGAAAAATTAAGTTTAGAGTTAGATGTGAAAAATCTTTATAAAAATAACCCTTTAATTTATCCACCATCCATTGGGTTATACACATTTCAAATATGAGCACACCTAAGTGAGAAATTGTAATCAATTATGATCGTTCAATTGAGATTGACGATCTTCATCATCCCACCAAAGATAAAGAAATGAGAAATTGAATTACTTTTTTTTGTTGTCAGCTCTTAACGATATACGCATTGTCACAGGTTGAAGGTCGATCCACCATCAAATTCAATTAATCCGATAAAGTTATACCACGTTATATAGCCAACAAAAATTTTTCATATTCATAGGAACTCAAACTTGAGACCGCTTAAGTGAGGAGGAGCCACACTCATTTCACCCCAATCTTGTTAGCAAACATTGAATCACTTGATCGGGAGAGTTTTGATCTACTAACGTGAAGGAATGATTGAACCAAGTCCTGTTCAACCAATTGAACCGCTTGAATTCGATTTCTTTATTTGTGAATCAAAAAAATGCAAAACTGGAATGACATAATCAAAATAAAAAGAATGAAAATAAATAATTTGGAAAGAAAAAAGGAAGGTAATGGTGTATAAATGAGGTGAGAAATTTGAGGAGGGAAAAGAGGGAGTGAGAGGAAAAGTAAAAAATCAAAATAATTGAATGGGGAAAAGGAAGGAAAACGCTTCAATTCTGTTTCTTTGTTTGTGAATTAAAAAAATGCAAAATTGGAATGACATAATCAAAATAAAAAGAAGGAAAATAAATAATTTGGACAAAAAGGAAGGTAATGGTGCATAAATGAGGTGAGAAATTTAAGGAGAAGAATCAATGAGAAATTTAAGGAGGAAAAAGAGGGAGAGAGGAAAAGTAAAAATGAAAATAATTGAATGGGAAAAAGGAAGGAAAGTGCTTCAATTCGGTTTCTTTATTTGTGAATTACAAAATGCAAAATTGGAATGACATAATCAAAATAAAAAGAAGGAAAATAAATAATTTTGAAAGAAAACAAAGGAAGGTAATGGTGCTATAAATGAGGTGAGAAATTTAAGGAGAACAATGAATGAGAAATTTAAGGAGGGAAAAGAGGGAGTGAGTGGAAAAGTAAAAATGAAAATAATTGACATGTCGATTTGATGTCTAGTCCGATTTTAAAAATAATATTTTAATAAAAATCCAATTTAACCTAATTATCGTGAACTAATTGGCATGTCGATTTGATGTCTAGTCCGATTTTAAAAACATTACTTTTGACTACTACGGTGAGGGGCAGACTCAAAATCAGACTCACCTCAAAATAGTTTGTCACAAGCCTCAAAATCATACTTGCTATTAAACCAGATTGAACCGATCAAGAACAATAATCAAAACCATCCAAATGCTCTAAAAATTGGATAAAATCGAATTAAAATTAGATTTTTACCCAAATATTTTTCTTAAAATAATAATTTTATAAAAACTAGGTTGACTCATTGGCCTTCTCAATTAATACTTATCTCTTTACTCTCATATTGCTACTATTATTATGGGATTATGTTTGTACACTTTTTTCATTCATTTAGTTTAGAATTTGTTAAACTTCTAATTTTATCTTAGGGATTATATATGATCTTAGTAAAAAAAATAATATCATATATATATATATATACACCTTTTAATATAACTTAAGTATATTTATTTATTATATTATATATAATATTCATTGTATTAGATAAATTTGGTATGGATGGAGGGTGCAAACTTCTTAGTTATATGTATATTATACAATAATACTATATATATAGTTAGTATAGTATAATTTATATACATAATAATATGCGAATAAGGTTTAATGATTTTTAAAGAGTAGCATCATCAAATTTCCATCCATCACCATTACATTCACAATAGATAATGAATCTATTAGTTGAACATTTTTTCAATCAATCGTCCATCATGAATCGGACAATGATGATAAATGGACATTTGATGGTGTTACACCTGAAGATTGATGGCACAACCACTTTTTTCTAATAATATATATATAGATAAATTTTAATTTTCTTTAATTCGGTAATAAGCTCAAATTAAATAGTTAAGCACACTATATATTTATTTATAGAATATATACTCGTATGGTAATGTTTCAATATATTTGTTACTTAAACAAATATATGAAATAGAAAGTTTTAACGAAAAAAGAATTTACATAAAAATATAATTTAATAAGATTTAAAATTTTCAAGTGTGTAATAACTATAGTATTAAATTTTAAAATTTAATTATATAAAATTATTATTTATTATTGTTATTTTTTCTTTAATATAATTAAATTTTACATCATTCATATAAATACATAATTAAAATATGATAACATGATTAATATATCATACTGAATATAAAATCTTATCATCATCATCATCATCATCATCAACCTAACATAACCTTTTTGTTGTCAGTATATCCTTCCTGCAGTATCGGTCATTTTCCCTACTTTTCTTTTGTTAAAATTGCATACCCTGTGCATATATATTTTTTTGAAGAGCAATGACCAAACAAATATAATAATTATGGGTCGATAAACAAATTGTAATCAACCTCGCTCAATTTATTTATGTGCCAGATTAATTTATACATCCTCAAATAATTAGATGATACAAAGCCACAACCGGTAATATCAATGTGTTGATCGATTAATTGTATTTTTCCTTTGTGATCTGGACTCAAAAGACGAGACCTCCATCTCAATTTGTTTCAGCTGGTAATTAATTAATTCGAAAAGAAGTTTGTGGCACTTTATCTACTTTTTGTTATCGAGAAATTAAATAATTAGAAGTATATCGATATTGATATATTATGCGTGCAATATACCGATATATATATATACAACTATTATATTGTATAAGTGTAGAAATAAGAAGGATTAGAAGATACTAACACTTTTTTTCTAATCTATATTATATTAAAGAGAGAATACTTTGCATGAGAACTTGACATTTGGCATCAAGATATGATGCCATGTGTCCTTAACCAAATATATCATGTATTATAATATTAAATAATATGTATGATAATTAGACTATGTCATAACCATACAAATAAGTAACTATTATAAAGGATATATTAAATCACTATATATACATATATAGTAACTACAATTTATAATAACATAATATTATTAGAGACAAAATGGTTTAAAAATAATAAATAAATAAAAATATCATAAAAGTTAATTTATAACAAAATTTAAAAATAATTTGACAACTATTTTATGAAATTTTTAATTATAATTAATTATAATATTAATTTATAAAAAATATAATTATTTCAATAATAGTGAAAAATTAGTTGAATCATATGTTTATAAAATAAGTAAATATTACAAATAATTAGCATGGATAATTCAACATTACATGGATTGTTGGTAATAATGGAATGTTATAATTATTTCTATTACTTATTTGAATAAACATATCACAAAATAATATTAAACCATTATAATAAGTAGTTCAAAGATTCATTAATTATATAAATTATATTTTATTAGAGTAGTGGATAAAACTATTCATAATCGTCAAGTATAGTATTTGTTTATAGATAAATTAAATTAAAAACAAAGTAGTCAATTAAAATTAGAATATGCTAATCTATCATAATTATTTTAGTAGATGGTTAGTTACTAATTATACATTAGATGGTTATTTAGGAACCGCTTCTTTCATGGGTTCTTACATGAAATGCCTTCTTTATAAATACCAAGGAAATTTATTTGAATCTATGTTCCTATTCTTTTTTTCTTCCGGTGAGAATCTTTCTTCCTAATGCATTTCTTTTGTAGTTTACTATATAATTATTTCTTAGTTTTTATCTTTAGCAATTAATTAGTCATCATATGTTCATATATTTATAATGAAAAATGTTATGATTTACCTAAGTAATTCCTTTTTTATCTAATTGATATATAATCCTATTTTAGAAGTTTAATGTTTATCATATGACTTAATTGCATAATTATATTAAATGACTTATTTTTTCAACAGGTTTGATCCCACAAATCGGATGGTAAATAATCTTCATATTATTTCCTTTTTTTCTATTTTCTTTGTAAAGTAATATATTATTATTGTTGCTAAACATTTTGTTTTTAAATTAAGCATGGTGGGTTGCCTCAAACAATTTGAACTTAACATTGTTGTTTCAAATTATTATTATTACTTCATTGTGTGTGACACTTGCTTATTTTTATTGCAGTGGATTTTTTCTTTTGTTTAACTGATGTAATAAGGGATTCTATTAACAAACTTTATTTTATCGTTATTTACTTGGAAAATTATTTTTAATCAAATTTATGGATTTCACCATGAATAAATTAACGTTATTCTATAAGTATGGTTTTAGCTGATAGAATAAGGGCTCGGTTGTGTTAACAAAATTGATTTTCAATTAAATTATTTAGATGGATAATTATTTTAAATTCTAAGCCATCCACTTTTACAATAGTAGATTAATATATCTATGTTAGTTACGCCTACTTTTCTCACCTACTCTCTAATAAATATTACATTTATCTAACTACAAAATGTATCCTAAACAACCAAAATATAAATAATTAATTAAATAATTGAGAAAATATGTATGTAAATAAAAATAACGACAATAATATGTATGGATTTTTGTATGCCTTTAGGTTTTCTTGCTTAATTTTTTTCCTTTTTTTAAGATATTGCTTATGCATATTCTAATATTATTCCTCTAATTAATTATTTTTATTTTTATTGGACATATTATCGAGTTATATAAGTGGTGGATGAATAGATTAACTATTATGCAATATTAAATTACTTCAGTTATAATGATGATTTTACTATTACAATTTAGTTATGACTTCCTATATTCTTCAACTAAACTTTCATTGGTCAACAAGATGCAATTCAAATTAAAAGAAGATCGGTATGAATATGAAATTTTGATAAAAAAATTTATATGACAACTATCTATTTATATATTTATTATATATATTATTAAAAGGAGGATAGTATTGAAGAAGAGAGTGACATTAATAATGAGTGTACTTATTTTATTTGAATATAAATCATATCTATTAGATAAATGACCATATATATTAGATGACTGAATAAAAGGTATGATAAAAATATAACTGCCTTCAATATGTAACTTTCTTATCCATATGATTATATGGTAATTTGATAATAATATAATATAACATCTCTCTTGCAATTAGGCTCAGATATGTTAAATTGATTAACTATGCTTATCACAGTATGACCCTCATCAACAAAAAACATTAGTGGCACGTTGCCCCATAATGAAAATTAATTTTCTTGGAAATTTATTTTATCTATTTCCTTCACCCTTCCATAACTGCATAGTAATAGAAAATTATTATCGCTATCCTCTTCACTTTTTTCATAATTGCATTCATAGTAGTAGACCTTTGTACAAATCAGACATTAAGTCAATTATTTAGCTCCAATCTTTGGACAATTGAAGGTAGAGTATTCAATCTTTAGTGGTTTTATTTATTTGTTATTTAATTTTTATATGATAAATATATGCTTAATTTTGTCTTAATTAAGATTGGAATAATATATTGTCAGGAAAATATTTAAATAACTAATTCTATTTGTTTATTTTATTTCTTCAAAGATGCAAACAAATATTATTTGTGATTTTTATCTAAAACATTATGGGGATTGTTTGAATGGACTCCTGAATCCTACCAATTAATTTTTTTATATAAACATTACTTCCTCTTTTATAGTTTATATATCATGATATCATGATATTTTGATAAGTAATTAATTTATTGACCTTTTCATTTAATTTCAATAATAATAATAATGGATTTCAAAAGTTAAAGATAAGTATTCTAAGTGGGGGTTTGACCGAAAAATGGTAGTGAGGTTATAAAGATTATTATTTCATAATATATATTTCTTATTATTTTAGATATAAAGCAATTTCTTCTCATTTTGTATTTAGACATTTGTTGTAACATCGAAGATTTTATTCTATATGTTATTTTTGAATGAAATATTCACAAATGATAGAACTAAAGTTAAAGTTAATAAGAAAAAATAATTAGTTTCTATTCTTATAAATGTTATTATTAATTTAAATGAAATATAAAATTATAATTAAACATAAGATATTTTTTTGCATCACCCTCACATCGTGCGGATTCTACACTAAGTCGGTGAGACGGTTGGCCGCATCCATGATGCCGGAGTTTACTTGGGAGAGTGTTTGCACCAGTGCCTCCGAGATGCTAGCAGGGAAGACGACAGCAAAGGCAAACCTAACGCGGCCACGAAGAGGACGGACGCGATGTGGAACGAGCAGAGGGTTCTCCTCCACCGCTCGGCACGACCGACGCGATCCTCCGCCGCCCGCCGCCGCCGCTCCTGATCTCCTTCATCTCCATCTCCATCTCCATCCCGGCGGCAATGACGACGACGTCGATCACCTCAGCTTCCGGGCACACGCTGCTGCGGCCGCTCTCCATAACATGCAACAAACAACGAACAACGAACAATGATGTTGGTTGGAATTAATAATACCGTATGGGTGGATGGATTGCGACCTTCTAAGTTGCCGGCAACAAACAACGAACACAGAATTTATACAGACGCCATGCCGCGGAAATTTAAGCGTAATTTTTGTTCCCAATTATTATTATCATTATTGATTTCTTTTCGATAAGGTTTCCGAATTATACAAACTTAATTGATTAGTCGATCGACCTGTCTGTATACCATCTGTATATATCTTATGTATGTATACACAGGAGATTAGATTGAGATGAGATTATTATATATATATATATATATATATATATATATGTATGTATATATATATATAATATATCGTTTATCTTAATTTAATCTTTATCGATCGAGCCACTACACACAATCGCTGAAATTAAGCGAATAATATAACAATAGTAATTAGCGACTCCACGGCTTCACACATGGATCATCGTACGTGTTTCCTAGCTTGCTAATTAATTAATTAATTGGATTCTACCTTTTACCATATTATATTTCTGAATCAATATATATATATATATATAATGTTAAACACATACATACATGTATATAGCTTTGCTTTGTGCATGCATATATCGCTAGCTGGAAATTTACAATTCTTCAGTGTCTTGCCTAAAAGGGTGAAAACGAAGACTAAAAAAGTGAAAACGATCATCTGCTCATTTGTCATTATCATATATATATATATATATATATATATATATATATATATATATATATATATATTGTTTTTCCATGGTACAAATTATATTGATGAGGAAACATTTTTATAATTATTCCACATATGAGAAAAAAGTAACCTAGACGAAAATATCTTCTCGCATTTTCTCTCTAACTAATTAGCATAGTAGTCTGTATCCGACTTTTTCTATATATAGTAATTCCTATATATATATATATATATATATATATATATATATATATATATATATATATGTTTTAATGATATATTAAATTAAATGCTCATTTATTTTCATTGATTTTTAAATGAATGATGATGTGTATTAATTGATTGAACGTTTTTTTAATCAATCGTTCATAATGGATCGAACGAACGATGAATGCATAGTGCTAATCCTCAAAAGGAGTTGATCGCTAACTCATTGATAATCAAATTCTAGTTTCCTAGCCTTCCATAACTCTCTCACCGTGATTTCCTTCATATATTACTCTCTCACCATTAATTATTTACTTCATTTGTTTGTAATATTATTTTTCATTACAATTTCAAATTGTAGATTGAAATCTTTTTGTTTTACTTTCCTTCTAGAATTTTTTTCTTTCCTTCTTCAATAATTTTTATTTCAATCTTATCAGGGTTTTCACCTATTCGTAGATTCACCAGTTTTTATTGATTTGCCAAATTGTTTACTTATTCGAATGCAGTGCCGGCTTTTACATTGAACCAAATTAGATTTTGGATAGATATGAATCTATGATCGGATCGGACACGACTTGAACAAATGGGAATCTAACTACGAAGGGGTTAAGTACGGGTTGAGAATTTTCACACCTGAGTAGAATCAATTTGATCCGGCCACCTGAACCACTTTCCAAATTTAGACTATGGTTCAACGGTTTGATGAATAAAGTGAGCTTACATGAGTTTGGTCTAGAATTTTATGTATCATCAATTAAAATTTGAAATTGATTTTGATTTTCTTTTATTTTAGCATTTGGGATTAGAGTCAACCATACCTTTTAAATTATATATATATATGCCATTTCAAAAGAGCCATATGTTATTTAAAATGATTTTTTATTTTCTAGAAATGCTTCGATCGGTTCATCGATGCTAAATGACATAATTTTCTTGAAAGGTCCAACAATAACGGGCTGCATGCATGGAACAAGCTTGACCCAAGCAATTAATGATTAATGGGGGTAGCACGGGTAGGGTGACTGGCTCGGCCCGAATTTTTTGAAATTTTTTTTGACCCGGTTATCAATTGGGTCGGGATCGAGTCTCATTTCTTTGAGATCCGGTCGGGACCATGTCGAGATCGGGTTCGAGTTTTAGGCTCGGTACCTAGATTTTTCAAATTTTTCTCGACCCGATTATCAATCGAGTCTGGACCGGATCTCATTTTCTTTGAGTGAGACTTAGTCTCGACCTTGTTAAATATATTATATTAATATTAAATTATTTTAAATAGTATATTTATGTTTATTTTAAATAAAAAATTATATTTTATTTAGTATATATCTTAAATATACATTATATTATATTATCATATATATAATTTAATTAATAGTTATCATATTTATATAATAACATTAATTTTTTACTATTTTATATATTATTTTACCTTTTTTATGGTCAAATCGAGATAACCGAGAATTCTTAATTTTTGTCCCAATTTTACCGGGACGTCCCGAACTCAATCGGGACCGAGTCTCCTTTTTCAAAAATCCGAAGCAAACTAGATCGGCCGAGACTTGATCCGAGACCCTAATTTGCTCGCCCCTAAATGGGAGGACGTAGGAGAGGGAGTAGGTGGTCATGTATGTGGAAGGAACATGGTGAGGAAGATTAACGCTCAACTACTCATTTTGACGTCACAAGGAATGAAATCAGAAAATCAATCGTTTAATTTCAAATTCAAATATGCAATGGAAACTAACGTTCCAAAAATTAACTCTCTAAAAATTTTCAAAAATTTCGTCATGGCATATAAGTAAATTCGTTTATGCGTTAAATGCAACATTTATCTATATTATTCACTTCACAAGCAATTTATAAAATTTTAATGTGCATCACTGGCAGTCCATAATTACCAAATAACATGGGACTCAAGCCCAAAAATTCCGAATTATATGGACATATGAGTTTCGCCTCAAAACTATTACACGAACAAAATATATCGAATACCTGTCAAAATTCATTAAGAGTCTCAAGCCCTTATCCAATTCTATGATAGGGACTCGCCTTTATCATATCTTCCATAAATCATAGAGCCTCAGTTCTCATTAATCAATTTATATCCACATTAAATCATTGGTCACAATTCAAAATCATGCGATGTCAAGATAAATAAAATCATAATAGTCAATTTTAAAAAAAATGATAATTATCAAAAGAACATGAGACAGATACGCTCCTTCTATCTCTTTTTGAATCAATATCATTTCCAATCATGCAGTATACGTATTCCTTTCCTAAAAACATTAAAAGAAAAATAGGTGAATATGGATTAAGCTCAGTGAGTTAACGACTACCTCAAATATTAAAAATCATTGCGGAAAACATCTTTATTTTCAAAAAAATATTCAAAATCCTTTCTTTTTCAAAAAGAACTCATTCACATAATGATCATACAAAATGAATGTCATGTGTGCACATGCATGGTGAAATCATATATATAATATAAGTTGGGGAATCATCATCAAATGTGGATATTCAATTTCCTTAATGTGAGTAATCAATCTCATCCCTCATATCCCATTGACATAGGGTGGTCGTTCTAATTTTGTCTCTCATATCCCATTGACACAGGACGTTAAACTGCCCTCCGTATCCCATTGACATCATCTTTCCTTTCCATCTTTCGTATCTCATTGATACAGAATGGTTGTTCTAATTTCACCTATCGTATCACTATATTAACACAGAGTGTTGAACCTACTATTCGTATCTCATTGACACAGAGCATATCGAACCCTAATCGGTCTACTCGAAGTTAGCAAATCCTCCGAAGTGAAAATACTTCGCCTTATGCGGGTTTTTACATGAAGTGCACATGATGTATGAATGCATATTCAAAATGAAGGTTTAGAGCTTGAAGTCGTCATAATAAAACATTTCATTTCAAAACCAAATCTTTTCTTCAGGTGAACAAGGGAAGACTTTTATCAAAATCAATAGCCTTACAAAATCCATAATAAAATCTCACAGTTCATATGATGGCACACATATGAAACACACAAATACGTATGAATATGCATGAAAAAACTATCACTGAAAATCGTCTCACATCAAGTGGAAAAATGTCAACACTCCGAAGAGTTTAGTAATTTATATCATTTGAGGTAAGTTCTCTCACCTTGGATTTATCAAGTGCCAACTACCTTCCGTCCCAATCCGCTCAAAGAAGAGAAATACTTATTACATTCATTTAAACTCTATTTAGAAACATAACCTTATCATTAAAGACATTTATAACTTCTAGTTATCATTTATCTTTTAGTTCATTAATCACTTCTTGATAATCCTTTTTAACAACATCTTGGTACTTAGAGTTATAATTTATAAATCTTTTACCTGAGTTCATAAGTAATGTATTATAGCACCCGTATAACTAATTATTAAATGATCAACATGGCCTTTTAGTGTGCATCGCCAACTAATAGCATCCTACTCAACCCCTTAACGTACAACCACCTATCATATCTAATTAACCATATAACAATTCGAATTAAATGCTATAGCCACTAATCATATCCCCCCCCCCCCCCCCGCTTCATCAATAATAAAATAAATTTATTTAACATGACTGAAAATCTAATCATGTGTACATTTTCATTCGCTTACCAATCGAGATATACGGACAAGTCGTCGAAAAGGTCGCTATCGAAATTCGAAACCACGAACCTAAAAGGGATTAGCGATTAATTTTTTATCGGACAATAATCTAAACCATTTCTCGATTCGTGCACCTACTAGAGCGTCATGATGAGCTCGGCTAGAGCTCTCCGTCGGTTCGCCGAAAAAATGTTGTCGAAAAAGTTTGCGGAAAAACTCCAACTAGGTCACATATGTGATTTGGAACAAGAACACATTTAAAACTCAAAATGATCCTAATCCACCTAAGAATGGTGTACAACTCACCAGAAGAAAGATCGACGCGAATTGGAGCCGGAAACGTCGTTGGTGAATTTCCTCCTTCCCTCATGTTCGAAGCTTTTTACATTGCGCATAGTGGACCGATCCTCTCTAATCCATGTCAAAATGTTCGTCTCGTCATCCTCTTTCCATTGGTACCTCTCGTGCGAAAAACGATGATCGGACGATGAAAATTGGGCTGCCGGAAGCGACGACGGCTTAGGCTCATCTCTCTCGGTCGCGTGCGCAGGGTGACCGAAGGGAGAGAAGATGGCTCCTCCTTTTTGTTCCAGCATGTCTTTTTTTTTGCTCCCTTGTTTTTCAAAAAGACCCCAATGCCCCTTAGAATGTAATACCCCAAATTTTTCATTAAGAGTAATTTGGATTTTTTTGTCTAAACTCTCGTGATCTTCTATATATAAAGCCTCTTATTCTTATTGTTCACCTCTTTTCTCCACATCTTGATGGCTAGGACTTGAGGAAGGGGAAAGAGAAGATCAGGGACAAGGAATAAGAGGAAAAGTAAGATCTAAGATCAAGGTATGTAAAGGAGATTCAAGCCCTTCTCTTCTCTCTCAATGTTTTTCCTGTAATGGATTGAGAGTTTGAGAACTCATTGTTCTCAAATTGAATTGTGATTATGGTTGTTTTCATTAAAATCGTTAGATTTATTTCATGGATAGAAAATTTGGATTAGATCCATTATATGGTTCATGTTCTTCGTGTTCATGATTTAGGAATGAACCCTAGATTTTAGAAATTCATATATTATTATGTTTTTAAATGTTCCTTTGATTCTAGAATGCCTAGAAAATGTAGATGTATTGATTCATAGTGTTATATAATATTTTTCCTAAATTTTTTTATGAAAAATCGTGTAAAAATCATGTTGGCGACACAATTTCCAGCGCTCTATCACGATCGTGATGCACATGTCATGCACGTGACAGAAAGACTGAAAAATGGCGAAAAATAAGGCCTCTGTCACGCCCATGATAGTTTATGTCACGGCCGTGACAGAATAAGCATGGCCGTGACAATCGGAGGCATGACCGTGACAGAGTGGATGGTATTTATGGACCTTTGTCACGGTCGTGACGACCTGTATCATGGACGTGACTGTGACGGAAGCTTGTTATAGTATTTTAAAAAGTGATTTTGAAGGTATTAATATTATGTATTAATGTTTGTTGATTGTATAATAATCTAGATACATGTATATGCATGTTCCCCACGTAACTAGGTTAAAATCTGAAGATTGATCGACATAAATGTTTGTTGTTTGTAATGCATAATGAACCCAGATGTGAATGATGTTACATGTCAGCCCTCTATGACCCTTTGTTGGATATTTGTCGGAATGATCATTATACACATCGGCAATAGTGTGTTATTCCGATGTCGCCCTCGGACGAGAGTTCAAAATGATCGTTACATACATCGACAATTGTGTATGCATTCTGATGTCACATTAAGGTGTTACGAGAGAGCATTGTCTCCACGGCTTAGCTAGCCTATTGAGAGGACAATGACATAAATTTCAACTATCGAAAGATATAACGTTAATAGGAAATGACCAATGATCGATGAAATGGAAATATGTCCCATGACAGTGGAAGTCCAAAGAATTATAAAGTAACCATGAGGAAAGTTATGGAGACAACAGTCATGGTCAGTGTACTTCATTTAAGCGCATATGGATTGTAACGCTCCGAGACCTACGTGACTATTACGTGCTCAGAGTCGTCCCAAAAGCGCTACGCAATTTTATGTAAATAATTTTTTGCGAAAAATGAACTCTATAAAATGCGAAATTATTAACAATATATATAAGCAAGGAGCTGAAAATGCCTATGACTCTACCATACTAAATATGCAAAAAATAAAAGCTAAACCAATAATCTAGTAGGACTAAATCCTACACCATGTGTAATAATCCTATCACTGAGCCTGACCACCTGCATCACCATCTTCTATCATCGCATCTGCACGAATTCAGATGCAGGGGAAAACCTATGAATATAAAAATACTCAGTACGTAGGGTCTAACCATGAAAATAAATAACAGATCAATTGTGCTCAAAATCAATAATCAATAGAACACAAGATAGGACAATATAAAAAGAGCTCAATAATGAAACAATATATCAATAAGACCATGAATCGATAAAGGAGATCAGGTAAGAGATCAATGGACCAATCAATAACAATATCAGCTATGCCTGATCACTATGGCTCCTATCCAATTTACCAATTTTCTATTATCTATATATATAAGGTCATCGGCCAATACTAATTTCTATTCAATTCAATAGGCGGAGGCAAAGCCAATCAACACCAAAATCCGAATGACCAAAGTTCAATTCAATTCAATTCAATTTCAATTCAATAATGAGCGCTCAACCAATTAAGGGAAACTCCATGTTGGGAGATCAAACCATGGCAAGTCGCCCTCTAATAGTAGCGCTAATAATAACTTTGTGATGGCGAGGGACTATGGCCATCACAGGACAGTCATAACTTCCTAAAGGATGACGTCTCAAACCTCTAGGTACACTATTTGTCCCATACAATATGATAACAATAATGGTCCAAGGGACTTAGAGACAATCGGAGAACATGGAGACCCAACAGTTTCCATCTTTTATCTTGTTTAACCTAAAGACCTATCTTTAACAATTCACTTTAGGTTAGACAATGACCCAATCAGGAGAAAACTACTGGATCAACATCATAAGGAATCACACGATATGACAGGATAACAATGATACAAATCTCAAATCAAATCTGAAAGATATGATGAGGTCAGATCTGTGTATGATATGATCAGGGATGATCAGGATCAATATACTATGATAACTATTCAATTATCTATAATAATTTATCCAAAATTATAATTTCTGTCCCTAGAACCCAACCTGCGTCGAGTGAAACTTGAGGCATGTTCGAAAATGCCCAATATCACCTCGGCCAGGGTAAACTCGGACCGGATGTATGGTGAACCCGGGACGAGTTGGCCGGTTCACCTCTAAGACCATCGCGCCGAGTTCGAGTCGAACCGAAATCGAACTCGGGTCGGGCCAATAGGAATCCAGACCGGGTTGAACAACTCGATCCGTTTTCGAATCCGACTCGGTCTGGATTCAATGAAATCCAGGCCGAGTATAGCAGAACCTGAGCCGAGTTCTATCGTCGACGAAAAAGTGCGTTCTGACGCGACTTTCCGACCATCATAACCATGCCTTACGATATCCAAACTATGCACACGATATATCAATGATTCTCAGTATGAAAGAGAAGAGAATAGGGTTTCATGTCGTGAAAAATCGACGACATAGGGATTCTCCCTACGTACCTAAAGTTGGCTGAAAAATCAACTGGAATCTCTTCTCTAAAAATCTGCACGAACGTCGAACTTTGGTCGACGATTGCTCTCTGTTCTCGTTTTGAAACTCACGGTCACCACTTGAAACTTCTTCTCCTATGTGCCGATTTCAAAATCAGCCATCGTGTGTTCTCGGAAGTGTCTCGGTTCGTGTGCAAACGAGAGGAAAGAGGGCTTGCGGGCAGAAATTTGTTTTGTAGAAAAAGGAGTTTTCAGCCACATTTTAATGTCTATTTATAAGTGTAAATTTGATATATCAATTCTATTAGGCCTTGGACTCTTTTACAATCAATATTGGTCATCCATCAATGACTAATCACTTCTTAATCATTCAAATTTATTTAAATTCGAATTTACTTTTTAAATCCATACTTATCTCCATAGCAATTCTATCTTTATTCAAATTGTATCATCTTCTCCTTCTTATCTCATAATTTCCATCAATTTTGAAATTAATTAATTCCAAAATATTAACATTGGGATTTTCAGATCCATTAAATACAAATAAATATCCTTTATTTATTTTCTAAAAAATCAGGTCGTTACATAATGATTGTTATGATTGTTCCATATTATATGTGTGATGGATTGACTACATGTTTTCATGCTTTATATTATTGCATGGTGATAGATTATTATTGATGACTGACATGTAGATCTCATGTATAGAACATGACATGCATATTGTTTACTTCTTTTATTTAAAGAATTATCCATATCGTATAATATCTTGCATAGGATCATACCACTGTATACATGGCCTTTACATACTCAAATAGGAAAATCTCTGCATCCTACATCCATGCAGGTGCATAACGATTGGATGGATGACGGCTTAACTCATGACGAGATGATTGCACACTGGCCTAAGGGTGTTAGAGTATTTACGTTTAGAGTCTTTGACTATGTTCTTCAAGAGATATTTTGACTATTGCTTTGAGATGTTTTAAATTGTTATTAGTGATGATGTTTAGATGTGTTTTCAATTCTATAACATTATTTTTTATGTTTTCACAAAGTTTTCCGCAATTAATGAAAGATTCTTTTATCTTATTTAATAATTTTATGCTTCTATTAAAATTAATTGAATCATATTTTATTATGATTATGTAATGACGAACGGACTAACACAATCGAATGACCTAATTGTCCTTAACAATTTAGGAGTGAAATTTGGAGTGTTACAATTTTTATTGTAACGACCTGAGGTTTAAGGGTCTCATTGAATGATCATGCATGTGCAAAATAAGGAGGTAATAATGAACTATGAGGTATATAAAGTGGAGATCGAGGAAAAGTACTTGTTGAGAAGGATGACGCCGATGCACGAGACGAGAGTTCCTTCCATGCATGGCGTCGCGTCACAATTAATTAAGTCCGATCGATGGTGAAGAACTAACTGCATGCTCGTTGGCCGCCATCTTTCCGCAATGCCATTGCCAGCGGTCATCCATGCTTCTACTCTACTCTCCCCACCAACGCTATCCGCCAAAGGGCAACAACCTCGCATCCTCTTGTTTAATATCTTTTTTATCTTTGCATATTTTATTAGGGCTTATTTGAATTTGGCATTTTGAGGAGTGAGGTGAAATACGAGTATAAATCTTATTTGAGTAATACTTTTATATTAGTAAAAAATATGAGATAAAATAACGAACCTAACACCATATTTCTCACTCAATCAAATTAATAACTAAATCAAATGAATCAAAGAGATAAAATTATGGGATGCTCAAAGAGATGAAGAGTATTTCCCACGTCAAGGAGAGCAACAGAGTGAGTTCGAAAGATGAGGCATGCTTAATTAATTGCTACAAGTAGGATCAAATATTTACATTAAGCAAATAGGAGGAACTAAAGAATTATTTCTGGACATACAGCCGCCAGTAGCTCTATGCTGATACCTCTATTTTTCCTTAATTATATTAACGAACTTGCTTGAGTTTAAAGCTAAAGATAATTGTATTTTTATAGGCAAGAAGAGCATGTTGCAAAATCAAGATAAGGGCAGGATCACAAATCAAATCTCACATTCCATTTGCCAGTCATGTCAGCATTAAGGGTCCAATTATTTTCCCTGACTTGGAAGTAGGGCACCTGCTCATTAAGAAAAAAATTGGATGGATAATGAATCACATAAAAATTATTTAAGGGGTTAAAGAGACCATGACCCAAATATGTGGTCTGGCACATTTATATAAAAAAATCGCACCAAAAAAGGAAAATAGTTCTTTGTGATTGTGCTTAGATGTTGAAAAAAATACCTTGTCAAAGATATCATAACCCACTTTAACCCTAACATCTTGGTCTTTCTGGAAATTGAAAATGCTCCAAGCTAACTCAAGTCCTCCTCTTGGCTTCTTCTGGAGAAGTTCAAATAGTTGACGAAAAGCATAAAGAAAATTAGTATTCCAATAAAACAACCGTCAATTTTAAATTCAATGATAAAACATAAATAATGCGGAAAAAGTCAACGCTTTCACTTTCTTTTAAGAAACAAATATGCCCTCTGGGTATACAAATTCCATTCAATATCCTCTGCAATAATTCAAATTAACACAGCACAATTGGACAAAGTTTGTCATAATGTCAGGTTTTTAACAAGGCAAACATCATTTAGCAGTGAGGTCATTTCTAAAAAGTAATGATGTCCGCAAGAAGGAAAAAAAGGATAAGACGTGTACTCAAACACTATGTTTTTTTTTAACAGAGATGACAAGAACATATGGAAAAGTTCAATTTATTATGTAATCGTAAGCTACAATATTTAGAAAAACTTATCTAAGCAATTTTCCTTAACCAACGCCAATGGATACTACAGTAGTAAATGTAAAATACCTTACCATCATAGGCTCAACAGAAAAAAAGAACTTAGTTGTTGTCAAAACAAAATACAACATAAGCCTCAATCATTAGTTATTGAAGTGCATGCATGATGGACCATGTTCTTGTTTCTCTAGCATTTGCATTAAGATTAAAGGAGAACAAAATACCACATACTTATATACACATTTAACCTTTGATGAAAACTGATCTTAGTTGAACCAACGAGACTAACCTTTTTTAACTCTTTGTCAACATCACACCTTCCTTTGACATTTATAGACAAGTTGCAATTTTCTGTGATGGAAAAAGCTTTCTTCACACGCCCATGATAATTTAACTTATCATCTTTGTTGAGATAAACACCAACGCCCAAGCTTGTAGACAACTACAAAACGGCAAGAGAATAAGACTGAAACCTTTTTCTTTGGCAACAATATGATACATTGGGATTGTTGTAAAGGTGAATGCTTCAGATTGACCTCAGGATAGAAATGTCGAACCACCAGGGCAAGATAACTAGGAGAACCAGTAGCAGTATCTAACTCCCCATGTGCCTGCGGAAATAAATTTTTTCTCCCTTTAGAAGGCACCATATAAACAAATGTCACTAGAGTGGCGGTGCAGCATAGCTGACTTATAAAAAAAAGAAAAAAAAACCCATTGTATGGACAAATGAAATAACTGAAGCATCGGTCAAACCTAGGCAACACAGCTTCCACCAGCATATTGAAATAAGCGTGAATTTTTTTCTCGATTATAGGTATCTGGGAGCATAGGGTACATCAAGAGCATCTTGAATCTAGACACCATACGACGTGTCTGTTTAGTCCTACTAACCAATGGGGCAACAAAATGATGTTTTTCACAAAATCTACAGGTAAGCAGATGCAAAACAAAATGTCATTGCTACTCCAAACAATCCTGGGAACTAATTAAAGCACAGGCGACCAGCAATAAGTACACAAAGTAGACCCATTTCACAGGAATTTTTTCCACCTTGCACAACGAAAAGGGATTCAATTTGTATCCAAAGTTCCGCCAACGCTTGGCCTTACGACAGTGATGAGGAAAACCAACCCTCGCAAACATTCAAAAATGGGAAAGATCATATCGCTCGGCAGAGGGCGGAAGCATCAAATCGAATTGAATCAACAAGAAATTTGAAAAGCAAGAATTTACGAGAACAAAAGAAAAGAAGGAAAATTGACCTGAAGGAGGGTGTTGGATGCGAAGGGAATCTTCTCCTTGGCGTGGAGCTTGAGGGTTTTGGAATCGCGGCCAAACCGAAGAGACGACTCCATTTGTTGCGGCCGCGTTCGATCGAAACCCTAACGAAGGCGTCGAGGAGGGAAGTGGAGGTGGAGGTGGAAGTGGAAGTGGAAGGAAGGCATACAAGATAGAGCTTAAAAGGACGGAGTTGCTCCCGCTCTCGCACAATTATATGGATGGATGCTACCAAGCGGCGGCTTCGGGGTATTCGCCCGGTCGCCTGAACCGGACCACCCCCCCGTCGGCCCAGCGGTTGGGTCAGATCGGCATTTTGGTTTTTCAAACTCCACTATAAATAATTTTTTTTCGTATGATTAATTTTGAAATGATTTATTGATTATTAAAATTGTATTTCCAACAAGAATCTTGATCTAACTAATTAGGAGGTGTTTATTGCATTATCTTCTCACATTATCTAGTAATCTGTATTACCTTCTCACATTATCTAACAA
The DNA here is from genome assembly GCA_030549335.1 of Pontederia crassipes. Taxonomy (NCBI): domain Eukaryota; kingdom Viridiplantae; phylum Streptophyta; class Magnoliopsida; order Commelinales; family Pontederiaceae; genus Pontederia; species Pontederia crassipes. The sequence continues at coordinate 6,723,566 of JAUKPH010000020.1, read as the reverse complement.
TCTGCATTATTTATCAAAAATATTATCACCAATTAAATTATCAACAATTTGCATTATCTTATTTACTATGTACAAATAATCTTTTCAGTAATTTAAATGTCATTACATAATTTTTACTAAACTACCTTTTATCACTAATATTAAGTTAAATATTATATAATCCAACTAAAAACTCAAATAATAAATTAAATAAATATAGTTATAAATATTTCATATCTTTTTTAAATGAAAATAATGGTAATGTATATAATATTTAAAATAATAATATATAATTCATGTCAATAACAATAATAAAATAAATTTTAAATAAATAAATGTTATTAATTATTATGATAATAATATTATTTTATTTGTCGAACATTGGAAAGGGCATGAATAGAAAGAAAATAAAAATATATTATCATTTGGGTGATAATCTGGATGGACACCTCCTCCTAATCAATGTGAATTATCATTTCATAGGCTAGACAATTCAGATTACCTACAAATTAAAACAAAGTAAATAAAATAATGTGGTGGGTCCAAGTAATTTAATTTTACATTACTTGTAATCTAAAAAAATTACTTTTAGGAGGCGTTTCTCTAGAGGCAATCTTTGTAGATTACTAGGTAATATTGTATTAAATTATCTCGGCCCACCACATTACCTTATTCACTTGTGACAGGTAATGGGCAATCTGCATTGTCCAGGCAATCCACATTGCCCATGAAGTGGCAATGCAAATTGCTTATGGGAGGGTAGGCAATCTACATTATCACTTGGGTTGTAATCTTTTAAATTTTACTTTCCTCATTATCCTTTCCAGATTTATTTAAATAAATTCTAAAACACATTGAATAAATTATAATAATAATTAAATAAAGTATAAAATTAATCAAATAAATACTATAATTATTATGACTATATCATTATCATATTTTAAAATATATTAATTATTTTATAAATTTTAATTTTATATGTGAGAATATATATTTGTGATTTAAGTTTACGAAGTTAAAATAATTTATATATCTAAACATAATTCTTTTGATTAGGAGTATATCGGTAAAAACTTTATATTAACTCATAAATATATATTTTCTTATAAATAACTAATATGGATTGTTAGATAGATTACTTATGCATAGTAAATAAGGTAATGTACATTGCTGACAATTTAACAAGTGGCAATTTTTTTTAGAGGTAATGTACATTGTTAGATAATGTTGAATGGCAATGCAGTGAACGCACCCTTAGATAAATGCCCCTTAAAAGTAGGACCGTATTCCTATATATTAATTATGTATATGTTAAATTTTTAATTTTGAAAAGAACTGAATACCATAAAATTTTAAAATTAAATATCATCATCATCATCGTGTAGTTTAGCAACATTTTTCATATGATGTTGCACCCAATTATTTGTTTTAACTTCCTTATTTGATTTTTTTTTCAAATTTGAAAGAAGAAGAATAGAATTCAATTATAGAATTACTTTGTATTTGGTAAGTATTTAATGACTTGTATGTTAACTCACAAAATAGAATTAGGAAGAAATATCATGTCACATGGAATCTAATGTCTGCATGTGATACCTCAGATTTTTCAATAAGGATAATTTGGACTTTTATTCAAACCCTCATGATTTTCCTCTATATAAGGTTTCTCTTCTATTTATTTCTCTCATTTCTTCACATCTTGACTATTAGAGCTTAAGGAAGAAGAAAAAAGAGATCAAGGAGAAGGAAGAAGAGGAGGAAGATCCAAGGGGATTCAAATTTCTCTCTCCTCTCTTAATGGTTTTCATGATTGAATTGAGAGTTTGAGAGCACCTTGTTCTCATAATGAATTTTTATGGAGGGTTTTTGTTCTAGATCTATGTATGAATAGGATTCCATGATTAGATCTATGCCATGTGCAAGGATTAGAATCAGATTTATTATTAGGGTTCATGTTCTTCCTATTGTTCATGATTTGGGGATGAACCATAGATCTGAAAATTTTGAATATTTTTATATGTTTTTCATGCCCTTTTTGATCCTAGAATGTCTAGGAAATATATATATATTGATTCATAATGTTGTTTATCAATTATTTAAAGTTTTTGATGAAAAATAGTAAAAAAGTTGAGAGGCAACACAATTTTCCAATGCTCGATCATGACCGTGCCACACATATCACGCCCGTGACAGAAAGGTTGAAAAACGGCTAAGGCATAACTTCTGCCACGACTGTGACAACTTATATCACGGTCGTGAAAGAGTAGACACGACCGTGACACGTATAGGCATGACCGTGACAAAGGGAACGAATTTGTTAGGGCTTCTGTCACGGCCGTGACGACCAGTATCACGGTCGTGAGAGAGACAAAAATATATTATAATATTTTAAATGTTAATTTCAAGGTATTAATTGTATGTATTAATGCTTGATGATTGTATATGAACCTAGATACACGTATATGCATGTTCTCACGTAATTAGGTTAAAACATGAAAATTGAGCGACGTAAATGTTTGTTGATTGCAAAGCATAATGAACCCAGTTGTGGATGATGTCCCTCTATGGCCCTTTATCAGATAATTATCTAGAATGATCGTTACACACATCGGCAATGGTGTGTGCATTCTGATGTCACCTTCGAGTGAGAGTCCAGAATGATCATTATATTCTGATGTCACATTCGGATAAGAGGGATGCATTGTCTCCATGGCTTAGCTAACTTATTGAGAGGGCAAGGACATAAGTTCCAACTATAATAAAATATAACATTAATAGGAAAGAGCTCGGCGAAATGGAATGAAATTCCACAGAAGTGGAAGTTCAAAGAATTATAAAGCAACCCCGAGGACAGCTATAAAGGCAATGAAATGATGACCCACGAATGTGAAAGTCCGAAAGAGTTATAAAACAACCTTGATGAGAGTTATAGAGGCAATGTTTATGATAAGTGTATCTCACTTATATTCTTATGAATTGAATGAATGATTATTATAAATGTCCATACTATAAGTATGATGATTATTACATGTCTTTCATGCAATTACTTATGTGCATGATGATAGAATGATGTTAATATTTGACATGTAGATCATATATTAAGACATGACATGCATATTGTTACTTCTTTATATAAAGATGATGCATATCATATAGTATCCTGTTTAGGATCATCACATTGCATAGCATGGCCTTTACATATTCTAACAGGGAAACCTCTGCACTCTGGACCCATGCAGGTGCATAATGATTGGATGGATGATAGCTCAGCTCATGACAATAAAGATTGCACACTGATTTAGGAGTATCAAAGTCCTTATGTTGAGAGTATATTGACTATGTTTTTTAAGAGAAATGTTGGACTTTGGTCTTTAAGATTTTTATTGGTTATCGGTGACGTTTAAATTCTATAACATTACTTTTGATGTTTCATGAAATTTTTCACATTTTATGGAAGGATCATTTTATCCTATTTAATTATTTATGCTTTCGCTTATTTAATTAAAAATCATATTATTTTATGATTATGTGATGACGAATGGACTAACATAGTCGAATGATCAAATTGTCCTAGTAATTTGAGGGTGAAATTCGGAGTGTTGCAGTTTGGTATCAGAGCATGTTTAGGATCTATGCTAAGTATGTTATAGAATTGTTAAGCGTCTAAGTCCATGTGCAATCGTCATGAACAACCATCCAAAGTTGAGTATGTAAGTATTGTGCCATTGATTGTATTGTTAAGTTAACCAACTAATGTGTGATTAACTATTATTATGTTAAGGTTGGAAGGAAAATTTGTTTTTCAATGGGAATGCTAATAATTGCATTCATGATTAATAATATTGTCAAGTTGACTATGGGCAATATGTAACAAGAGATATGTAAATCTCATTATGAATTGTAAGAATGATGGGCATGTGATAAGAAATTGCACAAAATGCTATGCACAATTGTTCATGATAATTGAACAAATTTTCATAATCCAAAGACTATGAAATGACTAAAGAAATCGTAGTGAAAATTTAATTTTCACAAGTACAAATATAAATTTAGTAGAATGTTAAGATTGAAAGTATGAGATGGAAATTTGAAATAACAATGTCACTAGAGAAGATCTCCACTAGGCAGTATCTTCCAGAGACCAATCGATGATAGAAGGAGTGAATTACTCAGTTGATCTCATAGTACTACCATGATAGACTATGATGTTATATTAGACATGAATTTGTTATCATATCATCATGCGTATATGCTATGTACAGAGAAGAAGGTTAAGACTGATAGAAAAGATGGTACTTACGGCCTTTCGTGGGATACCATCGAAGAAGAAGAAAATGATGATTTCCTGAGCTAAGGCAACGAAGATGTTAAATAAGGGATGCCAAAGATTTTTTAGCAAGCATCGTTAAGTGACTTTCAACCCAAGCCACTAGAAGAGTTTGAAGTGGTTGAGTACTTTCCCGATGTATTTTCCAATGAGCTATTGGGATTATCTCCGGAAAGGGAGATTGACTTTCATGTTGAGCTGATGTCAGGAACGACTCCCATATCAAAACTGTCATATAGAATAGCACCAACAGAAATGAAGGAGTTGAAAACTCAACTACAAGAACTGCTAGATAGAGGATTCATCAGGCCAAGTATGTCATCATGGGGTGCACCTGTCCTATTTGTGAAGAAGAAAGATGGGTCACTGAGGTTATGCATAGACTACAAGATGTTGAATAAAGTGACCATCAAGAATAAGTATCATCTGTCCAGAATTAATGATCTATTCGATCAGTTATCTACAGCGTCGATCTTCTCAAAGATTGATCTCAGAAGTGGATACCATCAGTTTAGAGTAGTTGATGAAGACATTGCAATGATGGCCTTTAGGTCCAAATATGATCATTATGAATTTTTTGTTATGCCTTTTGAACTAAAAAAATGCTCTAGCATCATTTGTGGATATGATGAGCAGAATTTTCAAGTCCCATCTCGATCCATTTGTGATTGATTCATACATGATATCTTGATTTACTCATCAAGTCCAAAAGAACATCTGAAGCACCTACAAATAGTTCTGGAGACATTGAGATAGCACTAGTTGTATGCCAAATTCTCCAAATGTAAATTTTGGTTGGAGCATGTTATATTTTTAGGCCATATAGTGTCAAAGCAAAGTAGAGGCTGTCATTAATTGGAAAAGGCCAAAGATGGTGACAGATATTAGAAATTTTCTTGGATTGGCCGGCTACTACAGAAGGTTTATCCAAGACTTCTCAAAGATTGCTGCTCCAATGACAAAGTTGACTAGGAAGAAAGAAAAGTTCAATTGGACACAATAATGTGAAGAGAGCTTCTTGGAGCTGAAGAAGAGATTGACCATTGCACCTATGCTAACAATTCTCACAGGAATTGGATGCTACACAATGTACAGTGATGCCAGGGGAACTGGGTTAGACTGTGCATTAATAATGTAGCATGGAAGAGTTGTATCTTATGCCTCAAGACAACTGAGACCACATGAGAGGAACTATCCTACTCATGACTTGGAGTTGACAGTAGTAGTGTTTGCTCTGAAGACATTAAGACACTACTTATATGGAGAAGAATTTGAAATTTTTACTGACCACAAAAATCTCAAATATGTGTTCAATCAGAAGGAACTGAACATGAGACAAAAAAGGTGGTTGAAATTTTTTAAAAAAAATATGAATTTAGCATTCTCTATCATCCAGGGAAAACCAACTCTGTAATAGATGCTCTAAGTAGAAAATGAGAAAGATCAATGGCATGTCTAAGAGTCTATAAGTGGACCCTTATTGAAGAAAGTACTTAAGAAAAAATGATGATGCACTATGTCATTCAATTTGATTTAGTAGCAAGAATAGCACAAGCACAGAAAGAAGACCTAGAGTACAAAGATATGAAGACTTTATGTGAGAAAAGGCACCTAGACTACAAGGTGGAAGAGGATTGAACCATTAGGTTTCAAGACAGGTTGTGGGTACCAAAAGACAAAGAACTCAAGGAAGATATTCTGACTGAGTGTCATAAGTCAGAGTTTGCTATCCATTCTGGAACCACTAAAATGTTCAAGGACCTACAAAGAACATTTTGGCGAAGAGACATGAAAAGAGAAGTAGCAGAGTTTATTTCCAAGTGCTTAGTCTGCCAACAGGTAAAGATTGAGCACCAGAAGTCACCAGGATTATTGAACCCACTGCCCATACCACAGTGGAAGTGAGAGGAGATCACAATGGACTTCATTGTGGGACTTCCAAGGACATAGAAAAGTCACGATGCCATCTGCGTCATCGTTGACAGATTGATTAAATCAACTCACTTCTTACCCTACAATGTAAGATAGTCAGCTGCAAGTATGGTAAAGTTGTATGTAGATGAAATTATCCTATTATATGGAATTCTTATTTTCATAATATCATATAGAGACCCAAGATTTTGGAAAGAGTTGCAGCGTGCATTTAGCACGAGGTTGTATTACAACACTGCATTTCACCCTTAGAACAATGGACAAAGTGAAAGGACGATCCAAACTTTGAATGACATGCTCAAAGCATGCACAATAGATTGCCAAGGCAGCGGGGATGGCCATCTCACTCTAGCTGGATTTGCCTACAATATTAGTTATCACTTCACCATCAAGATGGCTCCATTTGAAGCACTGTATGAAAGACCTTGTAGGTTTCCCACATGTTGGAGTGCAGTTGGTGAAGGAAGGCTACTAGGGCCTGAAATAATAGAAAAGTATGCTGAGAAGGTAGATTTGATCAAAAAAAAGAATGATGATAGCTCATAGTCGTAAAAAAAGTTACGCATATAAAAAAAGAAGAGAAAAAATCTACCAGGTTAGAGATCATGTATTACTGAAGATATCACCTACAAAGGAGTCATGAACATCAGCAGAAAAGGCAAGCTGACTCCCAAATACATCGGCCCCTTTGAGATTCTGGAGAAGGTGGGAGAAGGTGGGAGAAGGAGCATACATGTTGGCATTTCCTCCTTCATATGCCAGAATCCACAAATATTTTCGCAAGTACACATATGATAGTTTCCATGTGATGGTGATTGAAGAACCAACCATCAAAGAAGACATCACCTATGAAGAGTATCCGATTGAGATATGAGAGTATGGTGAACGACGACTGAGAAACAAAGTGGTGAAGGATTGCATGGAAGCACTATTTCAAAAGTGTTCTATGTTTTTTATAATTTAAAATTCGATGACGAATTTTCTTTTAAGGGGGGAAGATGTAATACCCCAGATTTTTCAATAAGGATAATTTTGACTTTTGTCCAAACCCTCATGATTTTCTCCTATATAAGACCTTTATTCTCTTTCTCTCATTTCTCCACATCTTGACGGCTAAGACTTGAGGAAGAAGAAAGAAGAAATCAGAGAAGGATGAAAGAGTAGGAAGATTCAAGATCAAAGTATGTAAAAGGGATCCAAACCCCTCTATCCTCTTTCAATGATTTTGATGATTGAATTGAGAGTTTGAGGATATCTCATCCTCATAATGAATTTTTATTGAGGATTTTTGTTCTAAATCCATGCATGAATAAGATTCCATAATTAGATTTATGCCATGTGCAAGGATTAGAATTATATTTGTTATTAGGGTTCATGTTCTTCCTATTATTTATGATTTGAGGATGAACTCTAAATCTGATAATTTGAATGTTTTTACATGTTTTTAATGCCCTTTTCATACTAGAATGTCTAGGAAACATATATATTGAGTCATAATGTTGTATATCGATTTCCTAAAGTTTTTTATGAAAAATCATGGAAAAATTGAGAGGCGGTGTAGTTTTCCAACGCTTGGTCACGGCCGTGACACACATGTCATGCCCGTGATAGAAAAGTTGAAAAATGACTAAGGTATGGCCTCGAGCACGATCGTGACAACTTATGTGACGGCCGTGACAGAGTAGGCACGGCCGTCACACGTATAGGCATGACCGTGACAGCTGTGATGGCCAGTATCACGGCTGTGACGGCCAGTATCATGGTCGTGACAGAGATAAAAACATATTATTATTTTTTAAATATTAATTTCAAGATATTAATAGTATGTATTAATGCTTGATGATTATATATGAACCTAAATACACGTATGTGCATGTTCCCACGTAATTAGGTTAAAAGATTGAGCGACGTAAATATTTGTTGATTGCAAAGCATAATGAATCCAGTTGTGGATAATGTTACATGTCGGCCCTCTATGGCCCTTTATCGGATAATTTTTCGGAATGATCGTTACACACATCGGCAACAATGTGTGTATTCCGATGTCGTCTTCGGGCGAGAATTCGGAATGATCGTTACACACATCGATAACGGTGTGTGCATTTCGATATCGCCATCGGACGAAAGTTCAGAATTACACTTATCGGCAACGGTGTGTGCATTCCGATGTCGCCCTCGGGCGAGAGTCCAGAATGATCATTATATTTTGATGTCACATTCGGGTGGGAGGGGTGCATTGTCTCCATGACTTCGCTAGCATATTGAAAGGGCAATGACATAAATTCCGACTATAAGAAAATATAACATTAATAGAAAAGGGCCAATGATCGATAAAATGGAATGAAATCCCACGAAAATGGAGTCCAAAGAGTTATAAAATAACCTTGAGGAGAGTTATGAAAGCAATGAAATGATGACCCACGAATGTGGAAGTCCGAAAGGGTTATAAAGAAACCCTGAGGAGAGTTATGGAGGCAATGTTTATGGTAAGTGTATCTCACTTATATGCCTATGGATTGAATGAATGATTGTTATGAATGTCCATACTATAAGTATGATGATGATTACATGTCTTCCATGCAATTACTTATGTGCATGATGATAGAATGATGTTAATGTTTGACATGTAGATCATATATTAAGACATGGCATGCATATTGTTACTTCTTAATATAAATATTATGTATATAATGTAGTATCCTATTTAGGATCATCACATTGCATAGCATGACCTTTACATATTCTAATAAGAAAACATCTGCACCCTGGATCCGTGCAGATGCATAATGATTGGATGGTTGACGGTTCAGCTCATGACAGTAAAGATTGGTTTAAGAGTCTTAGAATTCTTATGTTGAGAGTCTATTAACTATGTTTTTTGAAGAGAAATGTTGGACTATGGTCTTTAAGATTTTTATTGGTTATCGATGACGTTTTAAATTTTATAACATTATTTTTAATGTTTCATGAAGTTTTTCGCATTTTATGGAAGGATCCTTTTTATCCTATTTAATGATTTATGTTTCCGCTTATTTAATTGAAAATCATATTATTTTATGATTATGTAATGGCAAACGGGCTAACACAACTGAATGACCAAATTATCCTTGACAATTTGGGGGTGAAATTCGAGGTGTTACATTGCATATGGAAGCAATAAGTTATAATATTTTTAAGAAAAAAGAAGAGAGAAATAAAATGTAAAATTATATGTTAAGTGCAATCTTCATCTCTTTACTATGACATCCTATTAGTAATCTTCAAACCATAAGATGCAATGACTATTTTCTTTCTCTTCTCTCATCATCCTCGATGAAGCATCATAGTATGAGAGGAATAAAGTTGGACCGAAAGGAATATGTTGTAATAACTAATAAGGGAATCAAGTCACAACATTAATGTACATTCTATTCATGTGGATCTCATATGGATCCATCAATTATGAAGTTATAATAGAATAAATCATGATAAAGTTTGATCGAATTCAAATTTTTATTTAGTGATATAAGATTATCTGTGAGAGAGACTTTCCCTCATTCTATTTTAAATTCAGAGTGATATTGTCAAATAATTTTGTATAAGATTTTATCCTTCGAAAAATATAACACTATGATAATAGTTCTTGAAGTCTAATTTTCATAAGATAACGAATCATCTCAATTAGGCATAGATAAAAATTATGGACAAAATATCGACATGCTTTTAGGTTGCCATGAACAACAATGAGTCAATGAGATGAAGCTTTAAATTTTGTCAAAAAAATACTAATAAGACAAAAGTTTGATATTTTATAAATAGATAGAAGATATTAATAACTTTCTAAATCAAGTAGAATGATTGAAAAAGAATTTCTCTAGACCAAGTTATAATTTTTCTAAGTCTCATATGTTAAGACATTAAAATAGAGTAGGATTAAGGTTATTGTAGTAAGATTGTCTTAAAAAGAAAATAATGAATTATGATGTCGGATAATAAAGTTATAATTTATTGACTTACCACGAGTGTTCACACATATCAAACATTATCTCGTTAATTATTAATATTGAACATTTTGTCCTTCCTATAATTATATATATTTATCATCGATTAACAATCTAATTATAATTGTCAAGCTTATGATCTTTTAAGTTATCTCACATTATGCATTGGATCCCTCTTGAACTATTGCATAATTTTATGTCATATTATACTAATCAAATATATGTTGACTTGTGATTAAATGATATTATGGACATCCTTCAATTTTTATAGGGCCACTTGGACCTTCAGACAAATTTCTAAACCTTTGATTTGATCACCTATATTTGATTTCTTTTATTTTGTTAGAGTTGGTCCTAACAAACCCTATGATGATTGTTAATGATAGTGTATGCTAATGTAGCATCGATCATTCCTACTCATTGTATTGTACTTCACATTGTTCATCTGATTATTTTATCATGATTCTAACTATCTTGATGTTATTATTACATGGATACTAATAATATGAACTCCCAAAGATAAAAGACAAAAAAATGATAATATATGATAAAAGACAAAGAAAATGAAATTCATTTTTCTTAATCCAACACTTCTATAATTCATTTTTCTCTTTTGTTTGTCACTAGCAAGGGAATCAAGAGGCGACCTATTTAATGAATCCTAGCTTATGTAGCGTGGATGACATTTTTGGAAGGATGACCCCTTCGGACCTCCATGATATTTTGTATGCAAACTCAATGGGCATATTAAGTAATAGATAATCAAGATCCTTTTTTGGAAAAAAAAACAAAAAAAAATGTTAAATGAAAAGTCTCATGGCTCGTTGATGATGGTCGACCTTGCCAAAAGGGAGTCAAAAGATATTTTACTGGCCAATGTATTAATGAATTAAAAGACACTTCGCGTTGACATTGAGATACTCTTCCTTGGCCATGAGTCGAACTACCATCGAATTGAAAGACACTCAATAATAAATGCAACACAATGAGAATGAAATGATGATGATTAATGTTGATGATAGATTATGCTCAATAACATGATGATTTTCGATGATGACAGGTTATGCCCAATGTTACTATTGACTCTTATATAATGGATCTTTAATTTTATGGTTGGGTTATGCCTTATGCCAATATTGGTCTTTAATAATTCCCATGATAACTATTCCATTTCATGATGTCTATCTATGCTAGTGTTGATCCTAAAAATCAATAAGATAATTTATATCAAAATGCATTACATGATTAAAATAATGATCATATAATGTTAATGATCTTTTTATAATGTCAACATGTTGTGATAATCAATCTTCTTGATATTTCTTATGATGTCTCGTATTTATAAATTAACTATGAATATAATAAGTTACATTATTAATTACTATCTCAGGTTATCCCATTGTTATATACCTCGTGCTATGATGCCTTTATCTCATATTTGTTTATTATGATGCACCATTCATCATGTTATGGCCCACAATTTAAATCCATATGATTACTATATATTGGAATAACTCACATATAGCACAGGGAGCCGATGTTCTCCTTCTCTCGTGCGTGTTCGCTAGCGTGAAAGAGAGAGAAAGGGGACAGTTGGCCCCCCTCTGCAACTTGACAGCTTGGGGTCGATATGTTCTTGAGCCCGTCGTTGCATGAGGGCATAAGGTTCTGTTGGATCCACAAGAGCTTGATGAAGGTCAGAGGGACGCTGGTGATGGAGGAAGTCAAGGCGTCGGAGAGGTCGAGCACGAGGTGCGCCGCAAGTCCCAGAGTAATGAAGGCATCAGAGATCAGCATTGAAGCGGACGACGTTGGTGGTGACGAAGGAATAGACCTAGACTTAAGAGATGCAATCGCGTACGCAAAGTGGGCTTCAATCTTGTATCGCAGGTCGATAGGAGGTAGATGAGAACCGTAGTGGAGGAGGTACTTGGCCCTTGAGTCGAGCACGGACTGAAAGAGAGCGACGATTTCTTTGGAGCTTGGGAGGGAGGAATTAGAGGTCGGGCTCCTTGCCTTACCGGCATGCAGCGAGCTCGCACAGGGTCCGACGCCCTCTTCTCTCACACGTGCTTGCATAAAGGGGGTCCGACACCCCCTCTCTCGCATGAGAGGGGGGGCATCGGCTCCCTTGCATGTGTGAGTGTAACGTCCTAACGTAAAAATAAAAAAGAAAAGAAAAAGGACTAAAGCCCACTACCGCACCCAGCCCACAAGCCTACTTATGTATTTATAACCTAAAAGTAGCTTGGCAACCTAAACTCTCTCTCACTTCATTCCAGCCGACAACAGCTCCCCAAATCACCTTGTGTGCTACAGTGTGCTACCGTAAGTCCTCTATTGATCTCCATTACCTTGTGCTACAGTAATCCGACCACTGTAGCTCTCCCCTTCAACATCTCAGCTCACAATCTCTCCATTCGGCTACAGCAAGAGAGGAGCACTCCATTTCTCCTCACACCCTCGTCTCTTCTCTCTCCAAGGCTGCCGAGCAGCACCCAAGAAGCCCCTCCTCTCCTGCACTCAACCATCTCATCAACTCTTGATCTCTCTCTCCTACTCACCTCTCTCACGATTACAACAAGGGGCAGCAACACAACCATTTCTTGCTGTACCAGGGAGGATCCAAGTGGAAAAAGGGGCTGCTGGATCAAAGAGCAAAGAGGGATGTGCTGCTAGAGAAGAAAGAAGAAAGAAGAAAAAGAAGAAGGAAGAAGAAAAAGAAGAAAAAAAAAGATTAGGATTAATAGGGTTTTAACTTAAATCTTAAAAGTATGTTGAGAAAAATTCAAACTCTCTAATCACCCCCTAATGATACTTGTATGTTTGAGGGGATCTTAAACTTAATCACCCCTTAATGATGAATGTTGTGTGGATTAAGAGATTTTAAGATCACACTAGGTCTTATTAAAGTGTGATTAAGGATTATGCATTTCTTATTACATATTTCATTAGAGTACTATATTATTGTTAATCATGATTTGAATGCAAGATGTTTCATGTATTGTTACTATGCTTATTGTCATATTATTAATCATATTTAGGATTATGATGTTCATTATCACTTACATTAGCTCATTATGAAATCTTGTAAAGCTTATGTACAATATATGTGTGATTAGCATGTTGAATGTCTTATGTGAAAATCTCATTATGTTTCATGATTAGAATGCTAAGAATGTTAAGAAATGTCTTATATGATGTTTGGGAGTCAAGACTGGTTCAATATGTTAATGTACAAAAGATTTGGGAAAGAAACCTTGTAAAATCGGGTGTCTGCTGTCCCAGAACGGACGACCGATTCCTAATTAGCGATCGTCCGAAGACCTTATTTCGGACGTCCGAAAAATATGTAGCGGTCGACCGATTTTCTAACGATCATCCGATATGGGTGGTAAAAAACATTCGACACATTCTATGATTAGCGGTCGTCCGAACACTTTGATTCGGTCGTCCAAAAAGTCAAGTACCGGTCGACCGATATACAAAACGGTCGTTCGATATATATTGCCAAAACAACCAAAACATTCTGTGATTAGCGGACGAACCGAAGTTCGAAAGACCTGGTCGACCGATATACGAGCGGTCATCCGATTATGAGAGTCATCACATTCTGTGATTAGCGGACGAACCGAACGCCCATTTCGATCGTCCGAAAGAACCATAACAATCGACCGATAATCTGACCGGTCGCCCGATGTAGGACCAAAGGTCGACCGTTACCCAAAATGGTCGTCCCTTTTTGAAGGATGATTGGTTATGTTTGAATGTCCACATTAGCATGATTTGAAGTTACCATGACTTTAAATATGGTTAAAATATACAACATGTATTGAATGATTAGATGTATTGATGAACATGATTAAAAGACGGATTGATGAAGGTGTGACATTTTTATGACTCGGGACCAATCGGTACCCTATATGTAAGACTCCACCGACGGGTGGGGGAAGACCTCATTGGCGAATGAGGGTAATGACCTCATTGACGAATGAGGGTAATGACCTCTCCTACAGGAGAGAGTTATGACCTCATCTATGGGTGAGGGTTATGATTTATGCACCACCATCCTTCTCAATCGACAAGATAAGAAATTATCTAAGTAAAAATGAAAAATGAAAAGATGAATGATGAATGACTTGGGACATAAAATTAAAGATGATAAAGATGTATGAAGAAGTATGCACCTATGAGGATGCAATATGAATGTCCACTTGTCACATCATATGATATCACGAATAAAGATGACCAAGTAAAGTAAGATAAGATCATGATATGCAATAACATAATGATAAGTATGATGATAAGATCATGATATGCATTAGCATAATGATAAGAATGGAGATAAGTAATGATATGCATGATTTAAAGATTATGATGTTACATGTTATTTTATTTTGTCATGATGATATGCTCACATGCCATATAGTATGCATAAGTAGCACATAGCATGAATATGACTTATGTTTTATGATGATGAAATGCATATGTCATGACATATATAATCATGTTATAAGATCATAACATGCATGGACCTCAACATACTCTAACGGGAGAAATCTCCTGCACCCCATGGATCCGTGCAGGTACGAAGGAGGCTTATGTTCGGCGGCGAGGGCCTCGTGACGACGATATTGCACATGAGTCTGTCGGGCTAGGGCCCAAGTTATCTACTTTTTTTATGTCATGATGATGAACTCTGTTAAGAATGTTTTATGTATGGCTTATGGGCCTTATTGAGTCATGTACTCCACTTGAACTCATTTATGTATGATGAACCCTCTATTGAGTATACGTTAGAGCCTATTAGGCCCATGGGCCAGTTTATGTATCATGAGATTTTATTTAATTGTGAAGTCTTCTGCTATTTATGAAAATGATGTTTTACGATTTTATTGTTTATGTTTATTATTATTATATTTTCGCTACAAAATTTTATGAAATTAGGTCATGTCAAGGTCAAAGTGAGGTCACCTAGGGTTCGACAAAATTTTAAATTAGAACCGAATTTTGGGATCATTACAGTGAGAGAGAGGGGAGGAGGGGTGTCGGCATGTGCGAGCTCGCACAGAGGGGGCCAATGCCCTTCTTTTCCTCTCTCGCGCGCTCGTCGGTGTGCGAAAGAGGAAAATGGGAGCATCGACCCCCCTTGCTGGCTCGTGCGCGCTAGAGAGAGAGAGGGGATTGGGGGGGGGGGGAGGGTCAACTCCCCTCGTACAGAGAGGGGTTGACGCCCCTTGCCCTCTCCTACCCGGCAAGGAAGGGACATCAACCCTCCTTACTCTGGCTTCGACGAGTGATGGCAGTCACGAGTCTGGCGCCTCTTTTTTATTAATTTTTAATATATATTTATATTTTTATTACTTTTTTGTGCCTCATCAACGAGATAATCGTAGTGTGTAAAAAAAAAGAAGTTTGGGGATAATGTAGTTACAAATTGAAGTTGAAAAATTGTTTAGTTATTGCACCCAAAGTTGAGAGACGATTTGTGCCTAATGACATTTTTGTGATTTCTTATCGTGTCTTCTTCTTCCTCAGTTGCTATATATCTTTTTCTCCTTTTCTGATTTAAATATTACACTTATATTATTTTCTTCTCTCACCCTATCTTAATTAATCTATATATATTATTATCAAGAAGAAAATTATCATTTGCCTTTTTTTAATTCTTAATAAACTTAGTACCACCAAGGAATAAATAATTATTAAAATAACCATAAATATTATATTAATCTTTCGCTTCATTATCTTATATTAAATATTCAATTTAATTATATTATACTTACCCATCAACTTATAACAAATATAACTAACTCCCCCACTACCTTATATTATAGTTTATAACTAAAACTATACAAAATAATAGAGCTAATAATATATTAATAATATTAAGTATATATATATTCTAATATTACATCTATTAAGTATATATATATATATATTCAAATTTAATATAATTTTGATAATATTTAATTATAAAAATATTTAATTTATTTTAATCGCGCAAGAGCCTTCACTAGTTTCCTTTATAATTTCGTGTAGTTATTAAACATTATTCTTATATGTGATATTAAATAGCAATTACTTAATTTTTGTATTAAAATACGTAAAATTTTCCATCGAGTGAGATTTTTAATTTTTCCTTTTTATTTTCTTTGTAAAAACTAGAAAGAAATGATCGGTTCCCGTCGAGGTCGATGTTACCGAGGGAGAAGTGCGAGCAACGCCGACTGCCCCTTCAAAACGTTTTCACATCCATTTTCTCCCCTGCTCCCTCCAAAGAATCGCCATGGCAGCGCTCGCGAATTCGCTCGTCTCTGTCCAAGATCCACGATTCATGGGGCTCTCAGGTAATTGATCGATCGCCTCCTCCGTTTTTCCATTTCCAAGAGAACTCGAGATTTTGCTTGTCATCGGGATTCGCTTGATTCTCTGTGTAGATGCTGTGCTGCTTCATTTGTTATTATTCCATCGACTTAGTAAAATAATTCTCTTTCTGTCTTTCTTTTCCCTCTTCGTGCGATAAGGTTGCCTGTCTAAGCAATCGGAGCAGTCTCTTGTGATGTACCATCCGACGAGTTTGTCCCCCAAGCCTATTCGGCAAAGAAGAATGGGAGGAGCGCCGACCCACAAAACTTCGCTTAGCGTTCGTGCTGGATTTGGGTAATGAACTGAGAGCTCCCAGAAACTTGCTAAATTATCTATCTTTCCACGTTCGCGATGCCCATGCTTGTTCAGGCAGTATTTGTTATGTTCAGTACTTTTGTTTGCAGATAACTGACTCTAGCTTTTAAGGTGTTGTTTGGTTTGCATTGGTGCATTAATATTTGTATTGTCATAAGAACACATCTGATTTCCTGCATATATAACTTGGTGATTCTGACTGCGGAGGACCTTGTATTGCCTGAAGCGCTCATGGCTGGTTGAAGACAAAGTGCAATCTGACATTTGGAATTAGTTTTTGCTCTCCTTCAATTAATGCCAAGCCCGGATAAAGGAGGAGGGTTGTGTTAGGCCCTGACAGCCAGCGTAAAACCCTGTCGAATCGCATGAATATGGATCAACGAATAGCGTCGTATGATCCATGTAGCCGACCCCACCTAGTGGGATAAGGCTTTGTTGTTGTTGTTGTCTCCTTCAATTAATGCATGAAGTGTTACTGTTTCTTCATTATTTATTGAATGAAAACCAAACAAAAGATTTGCATGGTTGATTTCATGCATTAGAGAACACAAATGCAAACCCATGTGGCCATCCTTTTCCCCCTCAAAGAAAAAAAAAGCAAACTCATGTTTTTCATCGAGCTTCTCCATATATTGTATTTCTAATGAAGATGGGGAAATTGGATCTTCTGTGTAGTTGTTATTGTATCATTTTGCAAATAATATGGGAGGGAACAAGCCAGGTGAAGGGTGAAAATTTATTCCTTTGAATGTGATATAATCTCTGATCAATGAAACTGAATGTTCCCTAAAAAAAACAAAACTGAATGATGCACATGACAACTATCCTCTAGTATCTCTCCAAAAAAAGTCTCATTTGTTACTGCCCACATAAAAAGACTTCTCATTTATTTGCGTACATTACTTCAATACTGCAGATAACAAATTTGTTTTTGAAGGATGCAATCATTATTTATTATATTTGTTCTTCTGTACCCAATATTAGGGATAGTGGAAGGCCAAGCAGTGGTCAAGTTTTCATTGGTGGATTTGTACTCGGAGGGTTTGTGATGGGAGCCCTTGCTTATGTATTTGCACCCCAGGTACTGAGATGATATTGTTTCTTGAAGTACATGACTATTTTCAGCATGCTATATCTATGTTTTCTTCTAGCTTCTTAAAAAAAGTTTCCTTCTAGACACTATATGTTAGCTGTGATACTTGATGCTAATAAGAACTCTCAACTGTATGATATTATGTTAACTATTGTTGTGATGCAATAAGGACAGCTAGTCATGTTGTTTTTATTTTGCTTAAGAACTTTAAAGTGGAAGAAGCATGCTGGAAGATGCGAGTTGACTAAACTGTTTTTTTGGGCATATTTTCATTTAAGATTATTATTAATCTGCATTCTCTCTCTCTCTCTCTCGTGTGCATCAAAGCCCCATTCTTTCTCATGATATAACATGCCCCAAAAAAACATGTGCACCTCATTCATACACAGTTAGGGACATCGGACAAGGTATTAGTGGATTATGGAACTGTTTAGTTTTTATGAGTTCTTTTTCATGAGTGGACCATTATTGAACACCACATCTTTCTTTTTTATAATTTGTCTATTTTCAGATCAGCAAAGCAGTGACCGAGACTGACAAAAAGGATCTAATGAGGAAGTTACCAAAATTTTTGTACGATGAGGAGAAGGCTCTTGAGGTCAGCCTTGTACTCTCATACGACTTTGATATTACAGATTTTTATCCAACTTAATTTACTCCATGATGTATATGAAATTCTGTGCAACCATTCTTTATTCCCTTTTGGAAAAAATGGAAATTTGCATCAGTATAAGAATTTGTTTGGCATGTTTGTCTGCATTTAGGAATCTTCTGCATGTAATTTTTGTCTGATTTGGCAGTCAATGTTAGTTAATTGTGATGCCTGATTACAGATGTAACAAGTTGATTGTTGACATATCCTACATGTTTATCATCCAAAAATTTCCTTATCTTCTGTCAGGAACACACTCCTGAACATGCCTCCAAGCTAGAATAACCTTTCCTTGATTAGCAATTTAGAACATGAATGTGCTTGAGTTAACAAAGCCTAAAAAGACAGTTACCATCAACAAAACCAATAAGAAATGTTCCAGCTACAACTGGTTCAAACAGGCAAAACATGGACAGAATCTTAAAACTTGATAATCGGGTGTTGATGTTAATCTTCTTTTTTTTTCACTGGATCTGACCTTGTACTCTCACTCCAATCATGTGACTTATGATGAATAGTATTTGGTGGGATGATGAGAAAAAGGAATCTAAAAGCTTGAAAGAATACAATAAGGGACTAAGCTACTGTTTTCAGATAACAAAATCAAATCGTATCGCAGGTGAGTTACACAGTAAACACACAATTGACTCAAAGAGACTAAAAGCAGCAGCAATAAGAGAGATAACACAAAAAGCAGTGGGCACAGGTTGCTGTTGGTAACAGGGAAATGAAAGAAAGGTGATCAACTGAAATTTCTGATGATTGGGTACTTGACTTTCGCCAAAGTACCCATACTGGGTACATTCCCAATATGCATCAAGGTATGTTTAGGAGGAATGAAGCGGATTTATACATTTTCTGTGAGCTTGCTGTGGGTGCCCCTTCACAGGCACCATGTTGGTTGCTCCAGCATGCATTGAATTCAAGGAGAGATCCCTATGAAACATCGAGGTCAGGGTAGATTAGGGCAATGATTTTGATCATGTTGTTCTGGTTCTTCTCATTTCAGATGACTTTAGCTTGGGAGTAAGATTTGCCACTTCTTAAGAAAGAATTGTAAGTGGACAACTTGCAGGCAGGTGGGGCATGAGTGAACACTCATTTTGTTGTTTTGTTTTGATGTGAACAAATTTTTGACATGAAAGAGTAGCCTTATTTGATTTGGTCAATGCGGGTTGTAAATTTTTTATCCCTACTTTTAAAAATAACATTTTTTAAAAATAACATTTATTTGTTTGTTGACCTATGTTTTTTTTTTATTTTTCTTATTGTTTTACTATAATTTTTTGTTACCTATGTTTTTTATATGATATACATATATATACATATATGAGGCGTATTAGGATGCATACACACTACAATCCCGAAATGTCAGCCATTAATTTTAGTTAAATGGTAGTGATCTCGTCAACTAAAAAGCATCTGTTCAATTTTAGTCCAATAGTTTTAAGCTCGGTTCAATTCCAGAAAGTAAAGGTCGATTGATTCATTCCCGCAAATCCTCTTTGCTCTTGTTCTCGTTCTCTCTCCCTCCACTCCTCCGTTCTTGTTCTCTTTCTCACCTGTCATCGCTCTTCCTCATCAAGTGCTGCAGGAAAGTGAGGACTGCAAGCCAGTGCATCCTCTTCCATCTCAAAATGTTTCACTCTTTGTCTCTGTTGGAAAGCAAGGAAATCGCGCTTGATCTTTCCCAGAAAACAAAAGCTCGTTATATGTTATATTTAATCAATGAAATGTACAAATGTACACATTTATGTCTTCTTTCTGAGCAAAAAAACAAGGTTCTCCACAAATTATCATATTAATTCAGATTGAGAAAAAAAGTTGTCATTGAAGAGATTTTACAAAGATGTTGCAGTTCCTGCATGTAACCATAGAATATCTATTGAGAAACTTTGAACAAAGAGCGTAACCCATCACCAGCAGCCCCTGCTGGTGGCGCCACTCCCGTTGCCGACAATCCCTGTCGGCGGCGCCATCTCCGTTGCCGGTAATCCCTATCGGCGGCGCCACCTCTGCCTCCCGCTCTGACGACTCGCCTCCTCTGTTTCCCTACTATCTCCGCGACTTCTCCGCCATGCCTAGGTTGCGCTTCGTGACTGAGGATGGCTGGTCGAGGCGGCTACCTCGTTCGGACCGACCTCTACTTCTAGGGCAGTTGTGTGCTATCGCTGTCGTGGCCATGGACATTTTCAGCGGGATTGTAGGGAGCCGATGCGTTGTCTTCGATGTGGGGGCTTCGGGCATAGGCGTGCCTCCTGTCCTCTTCTGAGGCGCGCTGCACCTGGGATTCTTGGCCGGGCGGCGAATCCACCCACTGCAAATTGCTCAGAGGCGCTGCAATCCCATACTTGTGTGGCTCCTTGGGGCCCTGATGCTGCGGCCACCTCTGACTTTTTGTCCCAGTGTCTGGTTGGGACCCTGCCTTCACCAGATATCCGCCTGGACGCTATACAAGACGCCATCGAACGACACATTCGGGGCCCTCTCCGCTTCTCCCCATCTCGTTTTGCTCCTGGCAGGGTGCTTCTCTGGCTTGACTCTGAGGCGCGGCGTCAACAGATACTGAACGATCCTGTCCTGCTTGGCGATTCCTCTGTGATTCACTGGTCGCCATGGTCGGCGGATTTCGGGGGGCAAAAATCTGCTTCGTGCCGAAGCCAGACCATTTCCTTGCATGGTGTCCCTCTCCATCTTCGTTATGCTGAGGTTCTCACTGTCATTTGCCATCCTTTTGCAACTCTGCTTGAGGCGGTGGTTCCGGCGATTGGAACTGACGACATCTCTTCTATCTCCGCCTGTGTCAAGTTGCATCACAATGCGAAGATCCCCGAGACCATTGAGTTACTTGCTGATGGCTGGTCTTTCACTATTACCGTGGATGCGCCGCTGACGACGAGCTCCCGGCAACGTTCATGGGCTGACGTTGCTGCGGGCGGTGGTCCCCGGCCGCCGACGGCGACACGCTGGGAATGGCGCCCGCGCCTGTCTTGCTGTCCACGTGTCGCCGAGCCTGAGTCTGAGCTGCATGCGACAGCTGTAGCTGGTCAGTCCCCAGATGCCACGCGCCAATCTTCCGCTAGATCTGACAAGCCATGTTGTGGGATGGCAGCTTCAGGGTCACATACACGAGGCGCCACTCCTGCTGAGATTGCCTCGGCACTTGTTCCACATTCTGCTGCTGTATCCCAACCCATTGCTAACAACGGCTTTGTGTCCCATAAGAACAATGACTTGGACGCTTCACCTTCTGGTGCTAATGTTGTGGACCCCGGGGTGTCTACGGTGGTGGATCATAACACCTTTTCTGATTCTCCCCCACACACGACAAACGCGCAGACAGATGAGTACAATATTGGTACTACAGTTATTTCTGATGCTCCTGACAGCTCTGTTGCTGGGTCTGCGATCTGTCAGCAGCAGGATTGTGACATTGCCACGTTGGTAGCTCGGGCTTGTGGGGCCAGAAGAAAGCCAATTCGGAACCCGACTGCTTCGCGACAAATTCCTGCAACGGTGAACCAAATCTCCGACCCATGAATATTTTGTCCTGGAATGTTCGCGGCTTGGGTGAATCGACGCGCTGGCGTTCCCTTGCCAATTACATCCGGCGCTGGAGGGTGGATGTCGCCCTCTTTCAAGAATCCAAACTATGCTCGTGTGACCCTATCATTTGGGCTCAGATTGGTGGCTCTTTCATGACGGGTTTTCTAGCTCTCAATTCTGTTGGACATTCTGGCGGCTGTCTTCTTGGCTGGAGAGATGATCTTTTTGATGTATCAGGTAGTCATATTGGACAGCATTCAATATCTATTCTGCTGAAGAGGAAACATGACAATATGGAGCTGATTATCTCATGTGTTTACGGCCCACAATCTGTTGGAAATCGGCTCGCTCTTTGGGAGGAACTGGGGTTTGCGAGGACCACCTTGGCTGCTGAGATGTGGATCTTGGGTGGAGATTTTAATGCCACGCTTAGCAGTGATGATCATTCTGGGGACTCTTCTGTTCATGATACTAGCTCAACGGATTTCCGTGATTTTGTTGAGCAATTTGGCCTCATCGACTACCCAGCTATTAACTGCAGATTCACGTGGCGGGGTGCTGCGGGTATTATGTCTCGCCTTGACCGCTTTCTGGCCTCCATCGAAGTTGCTGAAAAGTTTCATCTTGCGGAGGTTCAGGCACTTGAGCGCCCTTTCTCGGACCACACGCCGATTCTCTGGAAATCCTTGGAGGACAGGCCTGCTGGCACATACTTCAAATTTGAGCGTGCTTGGCTGCTGGAACCAGGTTTTCGGCAGGAGGTGATTTCGCAATGGCAATCCTATCCTACATTTGGCTCTGCAAAGGCGCTCTGCTACACTTAAGATTATTCAGGAGCTTGATAGGCAAGAGGAGAATAGATGTCTCTCTCCTGCTGAAATAAATCTGACAAAGGATCATCTGCAAATTGTGCAGGAGGAAGATAAAAAAGATGAAATTGCGTGGAGGCAACGCTCTCGCCAGATTTGGCTTAAGGAAGGCGATAACAACACACGTTTCTTTCACATGTGGGCAAGCGGAAGGAGAAGATCTAACCAGATTAATAAGATTTCTATTCAAGGGGTTGAGTTCACTGGACATGAGCAAATTGGTTCTGCTGTTGCTGATCACTTCAGGGCTTTTACTCGCCGCCGACCTGGTGGTGATTGGGACTGGACTGACAGGGAGATCCCCATGCTTTCGCCTTGCCATTGCAATTACTTGATTGCTCCTTTCACTGAAGCTGAGATCAAACAGAGTCTTCGTGATTTAAATGCTGAAGCCGCTCCTGGCCCGGACGGCTTCCCTATCCTTTTTATAGAGCCTTTTGGCAAGTGGTAAGGGAAGACATTATTGCTGCTGTTGAAGAATTTTCCACTGGAAATGCTGGTTTTGAGCGGCTCAATCGCTTTCTCATTTTCCTCATTCCAAAGATTTCCGGAGCTGCCTGCATTGAAGACTTTCGGCCCATTGCCTTGTCTAATGGCATTTACCTCATCATCGCCAGGGTGCTGGCCAACAGACTACGATCTGTACTTCCTAACCTCATTCACTTTGTTCAAACTGCTTTTGTGGCAGGCAGGTCCATCTCGGAGGGCTACATTGCTGCTTCAGAAATTCTCTCATATTGGCGTCGCTCGGGGACAACTAGCTTTTTATGGAAGGTTGATTTTGCAAAGGCTTATGACTCTATATCTTGGCAGTTCATTTGGTGTTCTCTCAGACGACGTGGTTTTCCGGAGACTTGGATTTCGTGGATGCGCAGATGCATTACCACAGCCTCCTTTTCTGTCCTAATCAATGGCCGGCCGTCAGGGGGCTGGGTTCAGCCACAACGAGGTGTGAGACAGGGCTTCCCTCTGGCTCCGATGATTTTTGCGCTTGCTGTTGACGCTCTGGCCCGCATGACATTCTTTGCTTGCAGATCCGGCATCATTTCGGGCTTCCGTGGCCCTGACAGTTCCGAAACGATTGTGCCCATCTTGCAATATGCGGATGATACACTCTTTTTTATTGAGGGCTCTGTCCAAGCTGCTCAAAGAATTGCCAAACTGGTGGAGATTTTCTGTGACATTTCTGGCCTCAGTATTAACTATTCAAAGTCCACTGTTATTGGCTTTGGGATGGAAATGACAACCACTCTTGAATGTTCTCGCGTGCTTCAATCTCCCACTGGCATCCTACCCTTGCAATACCTTGGGCTACCCCTGACTGACAGACGAATTTTCTCTCGTGACTGGGCGTCGGTCATCAAGCGTGTGGAGCAGCGCCTGGCTGGGTGGTCATCTAGACTTCTATCCCGTGGTGGCAGACTAGTTCTGCTACGCCACGTATTGTCAGCCCTCCCAATCTACTTTATGTCCGTATTAAGAATTCCCAAACGTGTGGAACGACAGATTGATTCATTGAGATTAAGGTTTCTGTGGCAGACAAGTTCTTCCACCTCGCATGGCATTCATCTTGCCTCTTCTCAACTTGTGTGCCGGCCAACTACTGAAGGTGGCCTGGGTGTTCTCAACCTTCGCCGTATGAACACTGCCCTCCTCACGAAATGGATCAATCGGATTATGGGCTCATATCATGGAATTTGGGTGGATATTCTTAACATTTCTTATGGCCGTAATCTCAATTGGGATTCGCGAATCACTCCTATTCAGGGCGCGTCCTCATTCTGGCGAGGCATTACTGATATTATTCCACTGGTCAAGCATCTGTTTTCCCCTTCTCTTGGATCAGGCTCTTTGTTCTATTTTTGGAAGGATAACTGGTCGGGTCTGGGCCCTGCCCAACTGCGCTTTCCTCGCCTTTTTCAGCTGGCTGGTAACAAGGAAGCACGGGTGTCTGATTGCTGGGAATCAGTGGCAAATGAGCAGGGGATTTGGTCGCCAACTTTCTCTCTTCACTTATCGGATCAACGCTTTCAGGATTTGCTGCTGCTGCTTGGGGAGATTTCCCACCTATCCCCAACAATGAATAAGGATGATGACTGGTTATGGCAGAAAGGGAACTTTTCTGTTCGTGAGGCTTATATGTTGCTTGGCACTGCGGATTCTGTTTCCTGCGAGGAGATCTTGATGGTGTGTAGGTTGCTGTGGCGTGCTAAGACTCCTCTTAAGATTAAAATATTCACCTGGCTGCTGCTGCACCGTCGCATTCTCACTAAAATGTATAGGTCTCGATGGTGTATTGATGCCGATACTCCTGTGTCCTCTGTGGTGTGGCTAATGAAGATTCTGCTCACCTATTTTTTGGATGTCACTTCACTCGCCAGGTCTGGGAGGCAGCTGACATCGGTTGGATTGATTTTTCATCCGAAGATGCTTTTTGGAGATCATTCCGTAACGGCGGCAGTAGGACCCAGGGGTGTGTTTACAAATCCAGGAGACATCGGGCCCTCCCATTGGCATACATTTGGGCTATTTGGATGCAAAGGAATGATTCCCTGTTTCGTGGTGGGCGTGCCTATGTTGACAACATAAAAAATCATGCGTTGGCCATTTTTGGAAATTGGAAAATGTGCTGAATCTTCGGGCTGCTATTCCTGTTTTTATTTCCTATGTAATATGGTTGCTGGGTTTTTTCTCATCCTTCTGTTTTAATCTTTTGTAATATTTCAACAATATTAATGAAACTCTGGATAACCACCATCTTGCTGGTTGTCCTTTCCCGTTTCAAAAAAAAAACCCATAGAATATCTATTTATTTTGTTAACACGTGACAAAGTTAAAAAGAAGGAATATGACCAATGAGACACTCTCTGCAGTCCATCTCCACAGGAATTGAAGAGGCCATTGTTCCAGTATTTGCAATTTGCCCCTGGTTCTTACATTCCATCACTTCAATCTTCTCTTTCATTATCCTAGATTCGAATGAAAAAGCACATCAAAATTAAGTAAAATCTAGGATGCAACCATGAAAATCACATAAAAATGTTTTTGGGCTGCAAAGAAATGACAAAGAAATTCAGTTAAATCCAGGAACAAGCAAATGCCGAAGAAATCTGAAAAAACAATATGCAGAGAAGAAACTTCGCTTCCTATCAGTGAGCGGCGTGGAGAGGGAAAGGATCCGGCATGATATCATTGCTTTTGGGTGGCGAATAGAGGAAAGTCTTTTTTTTTTTGAGAAGATAAAGGATGTGAGCCAGGTGCTCACATCCATTTTTTATTCATTATAAAAACTTGTATCTATTACAACATATCTTATAATCCCGCCCACTCACTTGCCAAGTTTCTAGCTGTTATTAGAATGTTATCAACATAACACTTTTCTCCCTTGAAAATGCAATAATTTTGTTGTCGCCATATCGCCCATAAAATCGCAATTGTTCTGATTAGTTGTCTTTTTGGTACATATGCGTGTAATTTGTTACCATGTCCGCCTTGTCTAAATGATCGCCAAAATGCTATCAGAGAGCTCACCTCCAACCAATCACATCCAAAATCTTGATGTCCTTCGTGCTATTGGGCAGCTGAAGAAAAAGTGATCTGTATCCTCCATGTTGTCATCGTAGAAGGCACAAGCGGTGTTCATTCTTGTGGCCCATTTCATTCTTTACTTCTGAGTAGGAAGCCTGTTTCTCCTCAATAGCCATGCAAATACCCGAATATGCATAGGAACTTTAATGCCCCAAAGGAGCAGACAATCTCTTTTCAGCTTTTCATCTATGGTGAAGTTCTCTAGCTCCAGAGTTTTATAAACTCTTCGAATAGAGAAATGACCAGCTCTCCAAATCCAAGAGTCTTCCATTGTGTCATTGATCCTATGTCCCTGGAGACATTTCATTAGTGCAAGAAGATCCTGAAGCCGGTTATTGGATAGGTGGGCTGCTAACCGTGGGGTCCATACACCGTCGTTGTGGAAGTTGCCTGGTCAATATTGAGCGACTACTGCTTGTTATCCTCAGCTATTGCATAAAGCCTTGGAAAAGAGATTGATAGTGATTTTCCGGATGGCCAAGGATCCATCAAAAATCGAAAATCCTTTCCATATCCTAGTGTCGCCTCAAAGAATGGTCTAACTCGTGGCATAACTATCATAATGCTTCTCCAAAACGCCAAAGCCCCTTGGGTAATTTCCTGCCTCTGATCCCATGAAAGCATTCTGCCATAACATGCATTAATAACTTATAGTCAAATATCTTGCCTCGACCCCATTATTTGAGCCACCCACTTTGTCATTAGAGCAGTGTTCATTGTCTGAATGACGCAGCGAGGGATCGCAAAGTGGAGGAGATTATAACTTTCGGACGAATCCCGAAAGAGGTTGATAGTTCAAAGCACCATCAGTAGCTTGATAAACTTGGAATCCACCGAGGCTCGGAATCCACCACCGAGAAACAAAATCACACAGGTTTAATGAATAATTGGATAATAATTGAATTGTCAATGATAAAAGAGTTCATGCCTATTTATAGACATTTTACAATCAAATCTAAACTAATTTAAAAGATAACAATACTAACTAATAGATTCTAACTAGTCTAAAAAAGATAAATATAACAACTATAAGTACTAAAAGATTATCTTATTTCTCCTACATCACCGAAGATCTTGAATCCCTAATCCTCCTTCTGACGTCGACATATTTTTGACCAGGCCACCAAATGCATTCTTCTGCCTGCAGTACCTTTGTTTTTTCAAAAGAAGCCTCGACGAAGTGAATCGATCCGTTGGATGACATCTTGAGGCATCCAAAAACTGACATATAGTAAATAGGGATGGACGATAGGACTGACCGCACCAAGGTCAGCCTTCCTCCATGTAACAATAGTCATGAGCACCATCCTTCAAGTCTTCTTTCTACTCTGTCAACCACTCGATTCCAATCTCGAGAGAGTAGCCGACCATGTGATGGGAAGTGAGCAGATGGCTGTCATGAGTTCCATTGAGCATCTCGGGGCCTCTCCATCCATCATGCCGAAAGGAATGAAAGATGATTTGGAGTGATTTATTTGGAGTCTGGAGAAATCACCAAAGATGTTAATGATCATTGCAAACCTCCTTGTCGCAGTGATCGATCCTTTATAAAAAATAATGTAAGCATACTGCAATATAGGCATGATTGTACCTTGCTTTGGGCTCGAAGAAAAGTCTTTGAAAATGTTGGCTTCGCATGCTGAAATGTGCATCTTTCTAGTGCACCTGCTGCGGGAACAAAGAACATAGGTGCTAGGGGGCATCCCTGGCAAACCCCTCGTTGTGGTTGGATCCATCCCCCAATCGGGCTGCCATTAATTAGGACTGAGAACGAGATGGTGCAGACACATGGTTTCATCCAAGCTATCCATGTATGTGGGAAACCTCAAAGGTGAAGGGATCTCCACAAAAAAGACAAATCTAGCGAGTCATACGCCTTGTAAAAATCAACTTTCCAGAGGAAGCCACTTGTATTTGTCCTTCTCCAATGTGATATAATTTCAGACGCCATAGTGAACTTGATCGCCCTGCTAAGAATGCAGTTTGTATCGGGATGCACGAGAGAACCCAGCACCACTCAAAGGCGATTCGCTAGGACCTTTGCCACAAGCAAGTAAATAACATTTGATAGCGCGATAGGTCTGAAATTCTCCGCCCGCTTTGCTGCTGGTTTCTTGGGGATGAGAAAGAGGAAGAATTTATTAATTCTCTCAAAACCCATGTTTGCTGCTGCAAATTCCTGCATTCTTTCCATGACGTCTGATCCTACTACATTCCAGAATTCTTTGAAGAAAAAAACTGGAAATCCATCTGGACCCGGCACCTCATCACTATTAAGGTCATTCAACGCTTGAGTGACTTCTTCCTCACTTGCTCCAAGGCAGCTGCTTGGTCAGCTGAAACTAGAGGCAACAGCCCGCCATCCCACAGCCACTCCCCCGCCCTCCTATGTGTGAACTCTTTGAAGTAATCTGCCATGGCAGCGCCAACATTGTATCTCCCTACGACTTCATTCTCTCCCACTATGAGTCGATCTATATAGTTACTTCTGCGACGACCACTTGCGTACATGTGGAAGAACCGTGTGTTTGAGTCTTCTTCCCTTAGCCAATTTTGCCTTGACCTCTGACTCCATTCCATTTCTGCTTTGCGATCTTCTGCTGCCACCTCTTCCTGGAGACTTCTTCGTCGTGCAAGTTCCATGGTTGTGAGTTTATCTTCAATCTGATCTAGTTGTGAGATGCCATTAAGTGATGCAGCCCGTTTTTGTTCTTTCAGTTGTTTTTTAAACTCTCGAAGCCTAGCTCTCAATTTATTTAACCGATCATATAACGTCCTCGACCTCCTGGTTGCCAAGCTAGAGGTTTGGACACTAATCCACTGGGCAACAACCAATTCTTTAAAACCTTCCTCCATAAGCCAAGCCCTCTTAAACTTGAAATAAGAACCTAAAGCTCCTCCTTCATTGGATTGCCATAAGATTGGTGTGTGGTATGAGAAAGGCCTGTCCATGGCCTTGGCACTCGCCAAGGGAAATTCTTCTAGCATTTCTATAGATTCGAGGAACCTATCCAATTTAGATCTTGCGTTTGTTGTAGGGGATAAGGCCGAGCTTCTCCAAGTGTATATGCAACTAGGAGTCGGGTAGTCGGCTAATCCATGTTCATTCATAAAGTCCCTAAACCCCTCAGAGCCTCTATCTCTGTCGTCTCTTATGTTTGGTGTGTCTGTTAGTTCCATGGTGACATTAAAATCCCCTCCTAATAGCATGGGATATCCACAACCAAAGATCGCAGTTGGCGCAATTCTTCCCACATCTCCTGACGTCTAACTTCTGTTTGTGGGCCGTAGATGCAAGACACAAGGAAGCTCTTTCCATCTGTCCTTGATAGAACCACTGAGATTGCTGCTGTTCCAATATGTTCTTTCAACTCAAGCTTCTCGTCCCTCCAGCCAATCATGCATCCTCCTGATCTCCCCTCTGCATTCAAGGTTCTGAAACCAGTCAACACTGTCCCACCTATCTACTGCCACATAGTGGAGTGATAGTGCGTCAGCTTTGTTTCTTGCAAACATACCACATCAACTCCCCACTTCACCAAGTATCTTCCGAGTGTTGCTCGCCTGCCACCATCATTCAGCCCTCGCACATTCCATGTGAGAATTTTCATTTGTGAACTATTTGGGCGCCAATTGACACGGACCTTGTACTAACCCCCAATGTTCCTTGCGCTCTCGTCTTGGACATCTTGGGCGCTGCATTGCATGAATTGCTTCTGCAACCAGGTCCATCTCTTGTAAATTGATGGCGTCCCTTGTTCTCAAGGTATCACAAGACTCCTCCTGCGACTTTGTCAATTGTAGGGTTGCTGATGGTGATTCATTCTGAACTGCTCCCTCTTCAAAGTTGGGTCCCTCCGCCTCGTCATCAGATGAACAAATCCTTGCTCTCACTTCTGAAGCGTCCCAGATGCTGCCCGTGGTGGGTGTGTTGAGTCTGTACTCACCCTCAACACTCTGGTTCGAGTGCGGTGTGGCTAGCCCAATTCCACCTTCAGGTGTGTCTGAAATGCCCCCATACATGTCAATCACCACCAGCACCTCCTTTCTTTTTTATTTTCTTCTTGTATCACCTGAGGCAGATCGTCCTTTCCCTTATTTTTGTGATGCAAATCCTCCTTTCCTTTTTGATTTTCTGTTTGTATCACCTGAGGCAAATCCTCCTTTACCTTTTGATTTTTGTGATGCAGATCCTCCTTTCCTTTTTTGTTTTCCTCTGCTTGTATCAGCAAATCCATCATGATATCTCACCTGATTTCATGCCCTTTCCTTCCATCCGTGTATTGCTCTTCTCATCTGATTGGTGTGCTGCCAGATGTTTGACGTGGGAGCGCACAATTAATTGGATGGAAGTGACCTCATTATTGCTTGCCATGATTCGTTTGATCATAATCGGATAATCAGCGTGATTTTTCTGCACCGTAGATTGCGTCATCGTCCTTCTCTCCATTGCTGGTCGGAAGCTTCCGGCCACGATTTTGCTCCAGGACCTACTGTTCTTCATCATTTCCAGCCGGACCTCATAGGTGTAGCCTCCATCCTTGAGGTGTATTGCCGCTGGAATGGTCTTCTCTGTTGTTACAGAAATCGACACCTATGTCTTCAGTGTCCAGAGAGGGAAAGATGACGTTGCATAGGGTGGCAAATGGAGCGACCATTGCTGCTATTGTTTCAGTGCACCAGAGATGTAGCGGAACACCATGGAGAAGGAAGTTGATTCTCTGCCTTGTCACCTCTGTCCTTCCGCCTTCCTCCCTGGACCATCGGTGAAGGTGCACTGCGTGTCCATCTGATAGTTTCATTGACATCTTCATTAGGCTCTCCAGTTGACGAGTAGGAAGGAGGATTCTGACAGCCTCACTTCCAGGGAAGAGGAACAACATCTTGCAAGGGAAGAGGAAAATCGCGTGTGGCTCTCACTTCCAGGGGACAGAGAGGAGTCCGGCAGCTACGGGGAAGCAAGAGAGTCGAACAGCAAAAGAGGAAACTTTCCTCAGTCGGCCGACATCAACTTCTTCTGTTGAACTGACATCTAAATCTATTGAACCAAAATAGGCTGATGGGGTTTAATTGATGGAATCACAACCATGCAACTAAAATCAATGGTTGAGATTTTGTGATTGCAGGGTGCATATTGTGTATGCATCTTAATATACCTCTCTCTCTCTCTCTCTATATATATATATATATATATATATATATATGTATGTATGTATGTATGTATGTATATATACATATATATAAGCATACAGCCAATTTTTCTACAAACAATATGTGTCTAACAAATTTTAATAGTTGGATGATGGTCATAAGATTGAGATCAATCTCAATTGAATTGAAGATTAGTTGGTTATGTGATTGAGATCCAATTTCTATTCAATTGAAGATAGTTTGTTGAATTTAATCTCAATCATATAATTATTATCCAGCGATTGAGATCTATTGAATGCTTATTGATTGTAGCAAAAATGGTTGTATACAATGTTGTCAAAATCGCGTCTTAACACGTAAAATCGTACGTTTTTACGATCCCACCTTTGAAAAACGTGCTCGATTCTGCTCTGAATCGGTTCCGACCAGCACGCGGTAGAATCGCGTTCTGGGACGTAGAATCGCTGGAGACGCTCGTCTCCAGCGATCCCAGCTTTTTTTTTTCCCGCTGATTTAGTGGGTCACGTGGTCACAGTGCAAAGCCAAAAGGAAGAAAAAAAAATCATTGATGCCCTAGTTACCACTTGCTGCCGTGGTTTGCCGCCACCTGCCGCTGGTTGTTCACGCCTGCCGCCGGTTGTTGCAGTCGCCTGTCGCCGTATTTTCCAGCCGTCTGCCGCCGCTGCTGCCGCCTGCCATTACTGCCGCCGTGAATCATCGGTACTCCCCTAGTCCCCTTCTCCTCCCTCCCTCCCTCCTTTTCTCTCTCTCTCTCTCGTTCGCCGTTCTTTTTCTGGCGCCGTCCTGTTCGCCGGTCTGCTCCTGTTGTTGTCTCCCTCCCTCCCCGCGTGAGCAATGGAGACCTCGGCACCTCTCGGTGCTTCCATGCTCCCGAGAGGCGTGGGGGTCTCCCTGCTCGCGAGCAGGGAGGCGTCGAGGTCTCCTCCCTGCGCTCGCGAGGGCAGGGAGACCTCGATGAGGTCTCCTCCCTGCGCTCGCGAGGGCAGGGAGACCTCGATGAGGTCTCCTCCCTGCGCTCGCGAGCAGGGAGACCATCGGGGTCTCCCTGCTCGCCCAATGCAGCAGAGAACCAGAGAGGCCGGTCGAATTTTTATAACCTAAGCTAAAAATTAGGATTATATTGTATAATGTATCATGTGGATGGGCCATCTGTGAAGGATATACTTTTGGATTTTGGGTTGAATGGTATTATTGAGGAAAACTCCGCCTATGTTTATAGCCGGTCCCAAGCCCGAATAAAGGAGGAGGGTTGTGTTAGGCCCCGACAGCCAGCGTAAAACCCTGTCGAATCTCATGAACATGGATCAACGAGGAATGGCGTCGTATGATCCATGTAACCGACCCCACCTAGTGGGATAAGGTTTTGTTGTTGTTGTTGTTGTTGTTGTTGTATAATGTATCATGTATGTATAAACTATAGATAACAGAATGTTACAAATGTGTTAGTATTCCAGTCACAGATTTAGGTAAACAAAAATGGCATCTGGTTCGGGTCCAGGAGTTGGAAACTCAAGTGCTGCTGCCCCTGAAGGTGGAGGTGCTGGAACATCTACAACTATAAAAGTACTTAGGAAAAATGCTCCAGGGAATAAGAGTGATCCAGATAGAAGCAAGGTTTGATAATAG
Source organism: Pontederia crassipes (assembly GCA_030549335.1). Taxonomy (NCBI): domain Eukaryota; kingdom Viridiplantae; phylum Streptophyta; class Magnoliopsida; order Commelinales; family Pontederiaceae; genus Pontederia; species Pontederia crassipes. Next base: position 6,690,118 of record JAUKPH010000020.1, on the reverse strand, counting down.
ATGGAGATAACAGGAAAACTAAATGCAAATATTGCTTTGACATGTTTTGGTAATTTGGAAATTGGTATTGATTCTTTGACATGTTGCTTAATATTTGATAATTTGATGAAAATTTTACTTTATTATAATATTATATTCAATTTTGTGCTAATTAATATATTAAAAAAATAATCTGGTAGAATCGGCCGTGTCGTGTTACGTGTTCACGATTTACGTTTTTTCCCGGTCCTCCATGTCGTGTCCGTTTTACGTGTTTGACAACATTGGTTGTATATTACTTAAACTATATATCTATTCTATAATAAATTAATTATTAGATCCCGTCAGCTCGAAACGGGAGGAAGTTGGAATTATGAACTTATATATACATTTATAACCCTTGATTCTAAAATTCGATGTACCTTGTACCCAATACCTGTGTTGGTGCTACAAAAATCAAAAGAAGAGGCTAAACTGACACATTTTTGCTCCAGCCGTTGGATAAAATGTTTTATATCATTATGATATAGGTTGACTGATGGAAAGGAGATGATATAAGATGAAAGATAAGAAAATGGAACTGAGGACGAGAAATATACTAAGTTAAGGTGGAAAATACAACTAATATTGAATATGCTTATGAAGTGGACACAACTCCCAACTATCAAGCAAATGACAATTACAGCATATCTTACAACAATTATACACATTTAAATTAAACAAGCCATAGTATAAGTGACTAACAAATAATTAAAGCATATCATGGTAGTAGGGTCATGGGTAAGTGATCTCATGCATTCAGTTGTTAGAAAAGTGACTTGACTTCGTGGTCACAATGGGCAGAATTATGACCCATTTCTGAATATTGTACTGGTTTCTTGGCACCCAATGCTGCCACATTGTTAGTGCATAATAGGGTGGCTAGACTCTGTCAATGCGTCCTCCTGAAAAAATGCCTTGTCTTCAAGGTGGAAGGTAGGAAATCACTAATTCCTTGTTCTGACAAAATCATATAGGTTATTTGTTAGCATGTTCTTTGGAACACCTTGCAATTTGCATTGCTAAACATTCAAATGGAAGATTAAGGACGTCTCGTTCCAATACGCTTGGAGAATGTTAGGGAGGCTAGCCATTTGATACCCATCAAAAGATGAACTCCTTCATTGGAAAAGGGAAGAGCAATGTTGTCAAACACCTAAAATAGACCCAACACGGTGCAGCTGGGAAAACACGAGAACGTATACATGTAACATGACACTGCCGATTCTCTCAGAAAAATATTTTATATATTAACTAGCGTAGACCCAAATAATATATGGCATTTTTTTAAAATGATGCAGAATTTTCAACTTCAAATTATCAAACCATTGACCAAGAAAGAGGGAGGGACCGAGGGAGGTTTCTCTATTCCGCAAACACTCAGAGAAAGACGGAGGACACAAACAGTCTCTAACAGACAGAGGCGGAAACAGTCATAAACATGTCGTGAAAGGAGGGAGGGCGTACTGGCAGCAGAAGAAAGGGAGAGCAGACGGCCGCAGGAGGTCAGTGATGGCTATAGGGGCTAATGATGTGAGCGGTTGCTGCACGGGCGTCTGTAGGCGGCGAACAGTTTGATTGCAAACAGGAGCACATAGAAGAGAGAGGGCACAATGAGCAGACACATACAGAGAGAGAGAGAGAGAGAGAGAGAGAGAGAGAGAGAGAGAGAGAGAGAGAGAGAGAGAGAGAGAGAGAGAGAGAGAGAGGGTGTACCGGCAGCAGAAGAAAGCAAATGAGTCACAAAGAGGACGATGGCAGGAGGTTAACGGTGGCTGCAGGGGCAAACAGTGCGAGCAGTAGCAGCACGAGCAAGGGTGCTGAAGGCGGGAACAGAGCAGGAAAGGGGTTGGCTGCGGAAGCAAAGGTTGGCAGTAGTTGATGAACGGCGAGAGATGGAGCAGCAGTGTCATGGTGAGAGTTGGAGCAGTGGATGAAAAAGGTTAGGGATTCTGCGATCTGGGAGAAAAAGGTCATTCCACATGGGTTAACGAGCGGGAGGAAAAAAATGGATCGGCTTACTCGTGATTCCACTGTTTTTATGTGCTGGAACACGATTCTACTACATGCTGATGGAACACGATTCCAAGTGGGGTGGACTCTTAGAAAGGTATGATTCTACGAGTAGACTCGCATTTTTGACAACTTTGGGGAAGAGATCCTCCATATTAAACCACTAAGTTGCAATTTGTCTTGTCGGCAGAAATGTGATACTTGTAGCATGGGACTTCTTACAACAAAGTGGATACTCCTTTTTTTTTTTGAGGAGAAAAAGGATGGCTACCAAAAGTTGTGATTGTCATCCATGTATATATATCTATAAAAAGTCAGAATGTACAAGTGTAGGCTCTCAAGACGAGAGTGACGAAACAAAAGAGACGTACATCAGCTATCCAAAACCCCACTCTCGAAGAAGAAAAGAAGCACGATGAACAATACTCTCCACCTGACATTGTTCCCACAAAAAATAGTCCGGTTGCCTGAAGTCATATGGCCCAGGTACCGGCCAAAAAGGATGCTAATACTGCCCTCCAGCTTTGTCTTTGTCTGACAAGGTCATAGAGTGAATGCCAGAAAGTCTCTGCGGCTGTAGGAAAAGTAGCCAAAATGCCCATCCGCGACCAGAACTTCTGGGCAACCTCACACTCAAAAAACAAGTGCTCGACTGTCTCCTCCGCCTGACGGCACAAGGGGCAAGAAGTATGAGTCTGAGAGGCCCATCTCGCCTTGTAAACTCTAGTGAGAAGCCTGTCACGTCGCATGAGCCGAACAAAGATCTTGACCTTCAGCGGTGCTCGAGAATGTCAAATGACTCTGAACCTGTCCGAGGACGAAGTGGATGGAAGAAAACGAAGATAGAGGCTGCCAGCTGAGAAGGCCCCCGATACTTAGCCACCTGTCTAGACGGGTAGTTTGAGCTCAACAGCCAATTTTTCAGAAATGAAATTTTGAGTAGATTCTGATTCAATTAATTAATAAATAATTAAATATATTTGCTAGATTCTTAAGGTTCATAGTTTTGTTAGACTTATCCAAAAAATGGAATGATAATTCTGCACACATTACAGGTGGATCAATTGGCAATTGGTCAGCCTCTTGGTTAATGATGTTCTCCATCATCATTAACCACCAAGAGCTTAGATTAGTAAAAACAACTTAAAATGTAGAAGAAAAGGTTCAGAATATACCCGTCCTAAGAAATGCTTTACATAAAGGTTACCCCAAAAATACTGCTATTGCATTACAGCTATATAGCCCAAATAGGCAAATGTCCCACCCCGCCGTTTCAACCTGTAGGTGCAACATTGCTGTTTTCTTCCACCAAAACTTCTTCATTGGCATTGGTCAAAGCCATTCTGAGTAATGTGATGTGAGGTGCCATGTCTTGCAAACCAAGTGCAGAAGAGCTTCTCTCTCTTTTGTCTAGCTAGTGCACTAAATGTTCCCATTATCATTATGAACGTACATTTCTATATTGGCCAAGACGAACATCCTAGGCTTTAGCTTCAGCTGTTTCCTCCAAGTTCAGCCATAATCTGCAGTGATTTCTGATCTATAAAAGTGACATCTCTTTTCCTATAAAACAAGATAAGGTTTCTTCTGTCTACCTTATATCCCTTCATTCAGGCTATTCATATGGTTCCAAATTTAGAAACGGGCGTTCAATATCATACGAAGCTTATTCCAATCACCCTTACCTCATGCATTTTGATCAATTCCAGCCTATTTTGGTTTCTTATTTGACAATGTTCTTTCCTTTTTCAAAATTCTCTTATCAGAACTTTTCTATCTCTTTTGTGACTTCATTTAGAATTTACCAACACATTGCACGTGAGATTTGTAGTTATATAGAAAGCATCATTCACTAGCTACAATCTACTAGCAACGTAGGATTCTCAATGACCCATTTCCATTAGTACTGCCATGCATATGCTATCATTAATGGACTTGTAATGGCAGATGTCATTTGAAATTTATATATTGTTGATGCGACACTTATAACTAACTGATGCTCAGATAGAGTCAGGGAAATGTCTCCAATCTGAAAAATGTTTATGGATCCTACAAGTGACAGATAGAAGCATAAAATTGTGTTTGATTTATAGCTCAAGGCGTATTGGTTCAACGATCAGGATCACACAGATTGGGATATCCTAGCTGAACCCATTTCATATGGAAAAAAGACCAGGTTCATTGCCTCCCTTAGCCGATTATGAGAACCAGCTAAGAAACCTGATGGTGACACCCCATTATATAAACATGAGCAAAGCCGAACCTCAACATAATCGCACGCCGGCGATTGTGGGCAATGGGAAACAGGAAGGCCACGTTCATCAGGCACTCATGGCGCATGGCTCTGTTATGGGCGAGGAAAGGTGTTGCCCTGAATGGAGGCTGATGCTTGACCTCCACCGGGCTGCCGGCCACCTCAAGCACCTTCGTGACATCAGTCGCGGCAGTCTACGGCTGTGGCACTACAGGGAGATCTACCACCGCGGTGAGTACGAGCTCTCATTCAAGGAGACGTCGATCTTTCAGTTTGGCTTCAAAGTGCGCGGGCCTTCTTCCCGTGTGTCAATCCCCCGGCCGACTTGGATGATGAATACGATTGCTATGTCGTGGATGCTGGTAAAAGGAGCTGCAGCACTGTTCAGAATGACCGTGGATCAGAAGCTGATGGGGGATCAAAATGTGAGGCAGATGATTAACAGGCTGCGGAGAGGACGTGCAGCAGATGGGAACAAGATGATCAGGAAGGAATGATTGATGCGAAGACAGAGGAGTTAATAGAGGTGAACCTGGTTTTTTAACATATGAGCCAGTTCAGCTAGGATATCTCAATTGGCCAATCCTGGCCATTGAACCAATGCACCTTGAGTTATAATGACTAGGATTAAAAGATTTCAGGGTGACTCAATTCTTTGATCTCATCCTAATGTTCTTCTATATATATATATATATACATACATGAGAGGGTAAAGGATGCATGCCTTTTGCATTTATCCAATTTTATTTAAAAAAGGTCGCGTTATCTGTAAACAATTTACAAGGATAGAAAAAGATTAAATATTAGTCCAATCCTTCATCAACTTAGCCACTGTACACCGGTTTTGGGTAGCTGATGAACACCTCTTTCTTTTTTGCCGCTCTCGTCTTGAGGGCTCACACTTGTACATTTTGATCTTTTCATAGTGATATATATATGGATGGCAACCCCAAATCATGGTGGCCATCCTTTTTCTCCTCAAAAAAAAAAAAAAAAAACTTAGCCACTGTAGATAAGATATTTTCAATGTTTGATTATATATGTATATATATACATACACATATGCGAAATCTGAATGTCATGTTGCATTCCTTTTCTTTTTGAAAGAGAGCATGACTACCAAGGGTTGTCGACATCCAATATTATTGGAATAAAACATGGAACAGAAGAACCTTTAAATTAGCATAGAACAGAAGAACCTTTAAATTTGAACAAAAAAAAAAAACCATTGAACACAATTTGGATCATCCCACAGTACTAATTCTAAAGCATTTCTCCAACATTCTTTTTCTTTCCACATATGATACGATCATCTGAAATTTGCCAACCAAATTTATTGATACCTTTTTTTTTATCATTCATGTACCCAAAAATCATGCGAAAGCTCACTTGACTTTGGCATATTGTTTATTCCTGAGTCAGACTAAAGTTCCTCAGTCTTCTCTTTTAGTGTGGCCAAAGGGAATGTCTTCTACTGTCCCTTTAAGCTTAAGTGATAAATTTGCACATACCTACTCTTCTCTTTCTAAGTGTTAGAATATGTTACACTCAAGTAATTCTCTCATTTTATTTTTTCTTGGAAGTTTGTGTGTCCCTTAATATTGTTTTTGCTTTCCCAAGCATGTCTACAAACTCGCCCAGATAATGTATGTCATGTTAGTGCCATTGTTCTTCAATTCTTTGCTTTGCAAACGTCAAGCTTGTTTAATTTTCATCTTAATACGATTCAATAAGTTTGTTACTGGTTTAAGAAGATAATATTTACTGCTTTCTCTTATTGGTTACTTATTGTATATACCTAAGTTTTGATAGTTGAGGGCATCTGTAACTGAGCCTGGACCCCCTCCTATTCGCTACGCTCATTGTTCTTAACAGAGCCCATGTTCCTAGTCATCATACTTCATGGTAGTTGATTAATTGTTTTCAGATCCTCAGATTCTTTATGACATGGTATCTTGGTGGACATTGCAGGATAAATTTAGTGTCTCCTGATATAAGTATCTACCATTTATAGTTTACTGTACTCATGCTACATGGCGCGAACTGCGACTTTGCAAGAATTTATAGTGCACCACTCAAAATAGGAGTTTTCATGAATAGGGGATGGTCCTTTTTCTATTGTTGCCATGACTCTCATGATGAAGTAACTCTGGTATATCTTTCTGATGCTTGACAGAAAACCCGAAGGATACTGGCCCAGAAGATTGAACAGCTGAACTCTGCAATTGATGACGTCTCTTCCCAGCTGCACACGGATGATGTTCCGAATGGTGCTGTTGTGGCATCCGATGAGGTTGAAGCTGCAGCGTAAGACCCGTGGTTGAAGCTGCAGTGTTGGACCCATCAACCTCTTAAATCCAAATGGAAGTCATAAATTTCTTTTCCAGTAATGAAAGTTCAGTCTGTGGTTGTCACACCCACTGACTGTTCCCATTCCTCCTGCACAGTGAAAATAAATTTTGGCCTTAATAGAATTCCTTGTGTTTCTGTCCTCAACAGGCAAAGTTTGAGACTTAATTTGTTCTACGTTGCAAACACTTTCACCTGATACAATCTACTGGCAAACTTAGGATTCATAAGGACCCACCCATTCATACAGCATCTTGACTTTAGCATATGATTTTATTCCTGAATCAAAAAGTTCCTCTCTCAGTTCCCTGTTAAAGATGCAAAAGTGAGACGCCCTCATACAGTTCTTTGTCCTATCAGGCTAAAAAGCCTACAGACCCGGCGGGCCTCTTATATTACTGCAAGTCTTGTCTTCGTAAATCTCTGATCCCTTTTTATTTTATTATATTTACCTAATTCCCCTCCAATTCAATCATTATAGGATTTGATTTGCAACAAGCATATGCTATCTATACGATATATTTATATAGATTTAAGTTTCTTAGTCGAGGGCATCGTAATGCTTATGTGCATGCTTGGATCTACGTTTTTTTTTTTTTTTATTTTTTATTTTTACGGTAGAAGATTAATTAGTCACTTGTCTCCTCAACTCCATGGACCCACTTCTCTGTCATAAACAATAAACCCATGTGTGAATGACAATCAAATGTCATGGGCCCTTTGTTTCCCACTTGTTAGCATATATGTTATTTGGTTGGTTGATTAAAAAGAGGCTGTTTACAGTGTCTATTTTTTGAACAAATTTTGAAATGCTTATCAAGATTAACTAAACTTATGGTACCGGACCGGATCGGCTCGGCTCGGCTCGGCTGATGACCCACCCCGGCATCTAATTGATCCATAGGTTATGCCAAACCCTATCACCCGAATGGGTTTGTGGAAGAAATAGTGTGGAACCAAGATCTGAATCTTAAATCATTTGAATCAACTAATGTGTACTGCTACACTTAATTTTTTGAGTAATAAGATATTATATAATACAATTCTTATCATAACTCATTTATCAAATCATTTTCTTTAATAAATGTTTATATATGTTTTGAATGTCAAAACTTAAATATGAGATATTATTTCACTAATTAATTTTTTTTAAAAAAAATAGGTACTATAATGATCTTTCAAGTTTAAATAAATATTAATAGCCAAATTTGAAAAATATGAATTTATAAATTATAATTGAATATATTAAAATTATGGGCTTATTCACATTTAATTTCTTAATTTTAGTTAAACGTACTCTGATACAAAAATATATTAGTTATTGATAAACTTATATCAATAAGTATCATAGTTTATATTTCTATTTTGTTTTATTATCAATCGGTCCGATCGTCAGCTGTCCAACTTGAATCGAAGATTTATCTCTATCCACATTCGGTGCTAGTCTGGCAACATCTGTACTTCGTAGAATACAAAAATACCTTATTCTAAACTTTATTATTCAATCCAATATACGCTAATATCTGGATCAATTTTATAAGATCATACTGGCATTTGACCAAATTTATTTTTATTTTCTTAATTTACACCGGTGCAACATTTTTGGGAAAAATAAAAATAAGTGAAAGATGACTAGTTATAATATAACAATATTAATAAATATTAAAAGTTATTTAGATAATGGCACTTCCATATTCATCATATTATTGACAAAATTTTTTGTTGTATATTATTATTCACAAATTCTCATCATGCAATTAAGTTTTCTTCCTGGCATATCATTTGACATACAAAGGCCTGCTGTGAGCTTGGTTAATGCAATGCATATATGGCCCGACTAATGGCGGTGGTGTGTGGTGGAGACTCCACTGCATGCATTATGTCTCCAAGCTAGACACGACAAGTCTCTCTCTCTCTCTCTCTCTCTCTCTCTCTCACTCTCTCTCTCTCTCTCTCTCTCCATGTGCAATTTCTTGTTGTTTCGACTACTTGGCCATGCATCGCCATTGACATTAGGACGCATTTAGACACCATCCAAATGCTGGGGCTCCCACCAAACCCTAATAATTCGAGGTGTCAAGTTCATCACATATATATTTATAGTGGATTTAATAGGCATACTACGCCCATTAATGGTAGCTATACAGATGAACTTATTATTTCAGTTAAGATTAATTGCTTATTGACGCAAATTTATTAATTAACTAATCTATTAGTAAATTCAAATAATTAGGATTAGTGGTGATAATAATGTTTGCAGGTCTTTTAAAACATGAATAGTATTTTATATTTGTTATACATAGTGTCCATACCGAGCGACTGATTATATATATGAAATTAATGGGGTGTAACCCCCGTATGTAACCTTGTGTAGCCCCTAATTTAATCAAACCATCTTCACGCTCTGTAATTGTGCCTCTAGTAATTGAAAAACCAAACTCTTACTACTAAAAAGGAATATATATATATATATATATATATATATATATTTGATATATATAGCTTGATTCTTGTAGTTGTCGATTTGAGCAGTGTTTGTCTTTTTCACTTCTGTTGGACGCTAATATATTTTTTTTCACAAAGAAGAAAATTATATTAAGATGAGATCAATAACGTCTAGATTAATCTCTACTAAATTTAATATTCAATATTTATGCTACCTCTTAAAGTCATTAGACACCCATTAATCGATCGTTAAATTCATGATGAGCAGTGGTTTTAATTAGTGTACATATGATGATAATACCTCATAAAAGCGGTAGCATAATTATTTTTTAAGATATTTAAATTTATTTAGTTAATTTGTTGAATTTTAAAAAATAATTGCATAGCTCATTTTTTTCTTATAAATTGTGTTCTATCGTTTAGACAATCTCTTTTAATCGAGTGTAGAGTTTAACATATGGAAAAAAATTAATTGAAACGAAATGGTCAACCACGAAGAGAGAAAATGGGGCATTCATGGCAAAATCTTTGAATCAGCAGTTATGGGGAGATTAATTGAGATACGAGGAATTAATCTAAAAGATAAAAAACATTGAAGTTCGTGTTAGAGTTTTCCGTAGAACAGATCTTTCCCCTCTTGAAAGCCATCTTACGTTCATCTTCAAAGAATCTCATTAAGATAATATGAAAATCATCTTTTCAGCAGAAGATTTAATAAAACATTCAAAAGCTAATGTCATAAAACATGATCCATTCTTCATAATGAACTCCTAAGACAAGACATTTAAGGACTCATGACTTTATTCATTCTTATACCATGTGCAACCGTCATGAGCTGAGCCACTATCCATTTAAGTAAATGAGTTACCTGCACGGATCCAGACTGCAGAATTTTTCAAGTAGAGTATGTAAAGGTCATGTAATGAAATGCATCTTAAGTAGGATGCTACATGTTTTATGTATACAATTTCATTTGAGAAAAGGAAAATGTACCTAATCATGTAATCTACATGTCAATCATCAATGTCATACCATCAGTAGCATAAGGTAACATGTAATCATGGTCATAGAAAGCATGAAACATCAATCATCAGTTAGTTTATCAGTAGGTATATTAAGTGAGTAGCACTCATTATTATCATGCCTGGATCCCACTTTCATGGTCGTTAGTATTTTTAGTTCAATCAATACCGTAACAATCTTTGATCTTATCAGTAGTTGAAGAATAAAGTCCTTGCACTCATCATAGGCTAGCTAGGCTTCGTAGTCGAGGCTTCCATCACCTGAAGGTGACTAGGAATATACATATCATTGCTGGTAAGATACAATTATTGCTTAAGAAAATGATAACTCCAAGGTGCAGGGCACATTTATTTCTCGAAGAAAATGCTAACACACAAGGAACATGACACAATATTTCCTGACAGTGAATTGAGGGGTGACAAGTAACGACATTTTTCAATTGGGTTCATTATGTTTGCAAATAATTAAACAATATTATGTCTCTCAGTTTTCATATTTTACCTAGTTACGATCGTGCATGCATTTCGTATAACTAGGTGTCATATACATCCATCAAGCATCAATACATAGTGTAAATACTTTGAAAACATGTTTAAAACAGCTTATGGGTCATTTTCAGTCGATCAAGGTCGTGACTGGTGTTGCCCACGGCCATGGCAGAGACCCATAACTTGGAAAATTTTCCAAGTATTGGTCATAGTTGTGACCAGCGTGTCACTACTGTGCCATATCCATGTCGCGATTGTGTTTCCATGATCACATCTGTTAGCGAGTCCAAGTTTGAACTCGTGCCTACAACCCTCACGCTCACGGTCATATGACCAGGTTGGTCACGACCATGCCTAGTCTATCATGATAGATAAGTATCAAAAGAAAATTAAAAACATATCCAATCATTCATTCATCGAAATCTAAGGTTCACATCCAAAACATTAAGAACATGGATCATAAAGAATGGATCTCTAACACATAGATCTAACATGTGAAAAGAGCAAATCTAATACATGCAAACCCTTGATGAAAATTCCTACCAAGAACCAGGATGTTCTTGGGGTTCTCAATCCAAACAAAACATCACTGAGAGGGAGAAAGAGGGGTCGGATCCCCTTTACATACATTGATCTTCTTCTTCTTTCTTCCTCTTCCTCCTCCTTGTTCCTTAAGATCTCCTTCCTCAAGTCTTACCTGTCTAGTTCAGATGGAGGAAAAAAAGGTAAACAAGTGAGTTTTGGACCTTTATATAGGGAAAGGTTAGGGCTTTGGACCAAATGACTCATTTACACCCAATAACAAATCTAGAGTGTTAGAGATTCAAAGTAAATTACAATAATCATAGGATCAAACTCCTATTACATTGATATCTACTATATTATCCTTTGGACTATGGTTTTGCTATTTACTATTTGATTAAATCTTAATGATATAATTTTATTGATTTCTCATTGTTAAGGTATTATTACATAATCGAATTTCATGCAACCCATTGTTGATTCATTCATTTATTTATTTATTACACTTATTGAATTACAAAATTCATAGGATATTGTTCTTTCTGTATTTATCTTGAAAATACAATATGAATCAAAGATAAATGAAAGCAACTATTGTTATTTGTAATGGTGATATGCACGTGATGTTATTAAGTGTCATTTATTAGAATCACTTTTGAGCTTCTTTGATTTTGAGACAATGTAAAATGTGAAACTTCTTGTATCATTATTTAAATTTTATTTTAAAAATATTTCTCACTTATTCTATTATGATGAATAAACTAATTAAAGTTAAACTTCTAGTCAAATTATTACATAGTCGGTAATGTTTGTTAAATTGGATCTTACTCTATAGCGAAGTTCAACACAGAAACGTTACACATTGAATATTTGTTTCCACATAATCCAATATAATCTCATTTAAATGAATGTTTTTCTACAAATTCATTACTGAATATATTTTATTAGGCGTTCTTTTAAGAAAGCATAACGAGGATCATATTCCTCAAATGCGTATAATGGTCATACGCCCGTGCCTCCACCATTAGATCTAATTTGATGGTGGGCGATCAAGCGCTCATGAATCGACCAGTTAACGTAGTTCACACACATTCACTTTATTTTTTTCATACGCTCGTAATCGTCTATTTCGAGCTATGTGAGGCGAGGCGACATCGATCCGTTGAATGATACGTGCATCTCTTTATGAACTGGACTGAGTTCCAAAAGGTCGATCCAGTGGAGGGAAGTTCGATCCGATGTCCGAGGCTTCATCAATCCGCGACGGGGAGGAGGTTTGGTTGATCCGCGGTGAAGGGAAGGAGGCTTGGTTGATCCGCAACGAAGGTCCATCCGCGAAGTTTGACGCGATGAATGGAAGGTCGATCCGATTTTCGAGGCTTGGTAGATGTCATGACCCCGAATTAAACATTAGTTTAATTCGAAGTTCGCGACTCATTACGGACGATCAAATAAAATTGGAAAAGATTACGAAAACGTGATGTAAATTTTTCTTTTATAACATACATAAGAATGAAGATATCATAAAATAAATTACACAATTTATGATGATCCCTCAGAGCAAACTAATAATTCTTAAGTTTTACATTTCATAAAATGATTTTGCCTTCTTACAACATATAAAATATTACATATTCATTACACATGACCAAACCTCTCGATATCCTAATAGAAGGATACGAGGGACTCAAATCTTTCCGTCTTACCACGAACCCTTCAAAATACTATCACTCGCATGATTCCCAAGAATTATCTGAAAAATGTTGGAAACAACAGAGTGAGCTAAAATAGCCGAGTAAGTTGATAACTCATAAGCTATGTGTTACCATCTAATTAATTCGGAGGGACATGCAAAGATATGAAATAATTATAGTATTGCAAAGGAGTATTTTCATATATTTGAAAATAATATATACAATATCCCAATCAAAAGCATCACATTCCAATTGCATCAATATCATTCAAATCATATCAAACAAATGTATGCAAATGCAACACTCTCATATGAATGCACAGATCACCAACTGACCAGTGGTCAGTAGGTGGATTCTAGATGTGGCTCCCATCGTGATTAGAGATGTAGCACTTAGCTCCATTCTACCTCATCCCTTTCGGGGAACAAATCATATAGCGATAGGTGGACTCTAGAGGTGGCCCCTACGGATTCTAGAGGTGGCCCATCGCGACTACTCACGATGTGGCACTTAGCTCCGTATGACACTTAGCTCCAGCCTATCTCATCCCATTATTGGGAACAGAAATGATGGATTGGACTCTAGAGGTGGCTCCCATCGTGATCAGCGATGTAGCACTTAGCTCCAATCATCATATATGCAAATGAAAACAAATGTCGATGTATGATTCATCACATAACAAAATCTCTCGAATATTAGAAGATGAATCATATCAAATATCATTTCAAACGAAATAAGATTGCACTCGTCATAATCCATTCAGATCATATCACATATACTTTTCAAATGTGCAATCATATAATCATTCAGATATACTTTTTATAATTGCATTTCTCGAAATCAATTCATAGTATATCCAAAACATATTCAATACATATAATAATCGATGTCACCCCGAATTCAAAAAAGGTGAATACATAGAGTAGAAGAAACCAACTTACCTGACATAAGCGATTATACAAGGTGTTTCCTCATTTCTTTTTCTTATCATTCATCTAACCCTATAACAATAATATAAGTCCGTATTACTCTTACAACCATACCAACGTGAAATTTTATTAGCTCAAGCAATTCAATTGATCATAATTGGTTATCTTGTGTTATGGCAGATTGCACATCTAGTTAAGAAAATTCATAACTCCTAATATAAATAATAATAAGAAATTATTCCAATTTTACTTAGCTCCAGATTATCGAAACATTTAGATGTAAAATTTTAAATTTTTATTTTATCATAGTTTGTTCTTAGTAAAATCAACATTCAGTCTAACTTTTAATTTGTTCATGTACTTTAAGAGAGTGAGTAACCTTTAATTTCATTATTTATATAAAACAGTAAACAACTCAGTTCTGATGGTTTCAATTTTCTCCAAAAGTGGGCTTCTTAGGATGCAACTCGTAAAATTCTCTTAATTTATATTTCTCTGAACTTAGCACAATAAATTTAACAAATACTAACATAATCTACTCTAAGTTCCATTTAAATAGACTGAGTAAGATTCAATTAATCATTTATAACTTTCACTAGACATATCATTTTTAAGTGATACCAATTGGTAATGAAATCTAACATCTATACATATCTGATCCTAAATTATCCAATAATTATATCACCTATTAGATTTAATATTTAATTTACAAAGTTGGATAATAAGTTTAGCTCACAAAATGATAGTACCTTAAAGATGAAGGCATAAGTTCCCCTACATACATCTGATTAACCTACTTCCTTAGCTCAACAAACTAGACCCTGTAAACATGTATTAATTTCAAAGTTTTATTCATCATAATCTATCTACAAAAGTTTTCGTGAACACATACATGTCTTTGTTTTGGTAATACTTATAAAGCCAAGAGGTACCACCTATACTCATGATAATTCTCCCCACACAAATTGTTTTGAAATGATTCATATTGTATTAAAACCTTATTTCATGAAGTGTTCGGGACTATAAAAATCATAATTTATTTCAAACTATAAAGTTTACAACATAATTTCTAATTAGACCTACTTATTCTAATTGGACAGTGAAGCATATGTTGACTAATTATCTCATAACTTTTTTTTAAAATTCATGTGATTCCAAAACAATCTTTCCCCTTTTGCAAAGTAAACCTCTAAAGGATCATATCTATAGGTTTTCATAATTTATGTTGTCCTATACAATTCTCAAATAAAAGTCCTGTGATGACATATTGTTATATTGTATATTCAAAATCTAAGCTACTATGACATTTATATCTTTTGTATTCAACTTCTTTTGAACTGATTTCCAATTGAATTTGAACCTCGGTTAAACTAGGTGTAACACATATATGCTTCATAGTGTAATTATAAATATATGCCTGTTACAATAATCTCTATTTTATTCTAATAATTCTGCCAAGACATAGGACGTATGCTCATTAATTTTATACACAACTTTTCAAGTAGACAAAATTTTAAGAAAATTCTTTCATCCCTAAAAACTAAACTTTTAGAAGGACGTGTGACACAAATTTATAATTTGCGGATCATAAAGAAATATTTTATTAGATGACTAGACATTCGGTTTGTAAACGAAGGTAAGAAAATATTTATCCATAGATAAAATATAATGTAACCTTGAAGAAATTTAAATCACCGAGGGATTAACAAGACCAACAAAATAAATTCGTCTCATACATACCTATAAATATGTAAGCCTCTTTATTTTTTTTTTCCTAATTTCCTTCTCTTCGTCTCTTTCCTATCTTCCCCTATTCGGCCGCGCATGTCTCTTCTTTTCTTTCTTTCTTTCTTTTTTTTTTCCTTATTTACTCTCTTGATTTGGCTATATATATATATATATATATATATATATATATATATATATGATTAATGCATATGTGGATATACCTCTGGCTTTGAGGCGGTGCATTCCTAAATAGAAGACAAATATATATTACATATAAGTATTGTACGTGCCCTTCATTCAAGTAGGTGAAATCCACATGGCAGGAAGGAGCCAGTGTAAAGTTCCACTAAAATAGTAGTTAATTATTATTTTAAAATAGGTGGACATAAGAGGGGTGGTCATAACAAAATAATATTGTAAAGATATTATAATTATAAACTTGGACATATATATTGTCGGTTCACAAAATGAGTACGAAAATTTTAACATAATATAAAATTTTGATGAATGCACGTCCCCTAACTTGGCTACACAAATTAAGCACCAAATAAAAAAAAATATCACATAATTAACCAATAATTAGTATATCAATTTCAAGTTAACTAACAACAATGAGATAGTCAATAATGATTAAAACTACTTCGATAGTACATATAAGAATCAACTACTTAAATTAACTAATTCCTTTATTAGGAATTGAAGCCTATGTCAAAGAGTGCAACTAACTAAATTAATCATTTAATCAATTAAAAATTATAGATAATAAACATTATAATTATAATCCTTAATATTAAGAAGAGTAATCAACTTAATTGATTAATTTTTTTTTTTAAAGAGGCGAATTTTAGGATGTCACAGTAGATCCGCGACGAGGGGTCATTCTAGAAAAAAGGTGCGCATATCATATGGGTGATTCTATGGTAAATGTCGATGCCTACCGGGAAGGTGCAGACTTTGTCTGTTGGTATCCATTCAACCTTAGAGATGGTGCTTGTCTTTTAGTTTTACTATGCGTATCAGGGGGGAGCCTATGAAACTGTTTGATAGAGAACTAGCTTGCCAATTTTGTTATCGATCTTTAACGAATATGAGCACTAGAAATACTTTGGTTTTATGTAACAATGAAGTGCAATTTAAGTTTTTTCTAAGATATTCAAGGGTCCATGTGGTTTGTAGCTAGAAACTTACCTTATCTCTATATGCTTTTGTTGTTGAAAGTGCTAAGCAATCTTCATTGTAACTTGGCTTTTGGGTGCTCTCAATGTATTTGACTATTTCTGTCTATGCAGTACTATCGTCAGCCCTAGATTTTGTCCGTGACATCCTCTCATTAGATTGGATAACAAATACCCATTTTTCACAATGACTATATATGCTAGTTTGTTCTATCAATTTTAGATACAACCAATTACAAGTTCTATCAATTGTAGGCGCTAGTTTGTTCTATCACTTCCATCATTTGCATGAGCCTAGTATGCATAGGTAGCTGTAGACATTCTAAATTCCGAGCCTTCAAATTCCTAATCACCATACTTTTCTTTGGAAGTTACAGGTTCAGCAAAGACTAACATGCACCTTCTCTTTTTTAGGACATCATGTGGTCACTTCTTGATCTTTCTATAAGCTTTACTCCATGCACCAAGGGGAGCCTATGAAACTGTTTGACATAGAACTAACTTGACAGTTTTATTATCGATCATTAATAGGAAATAAAGCATGAGATCTAAATGAAGAGCATTATCTAACTCAATATCATAAATCAAAAGCATTCACTTATACAACCAACCAAGTAAATCCACGAATAACACGCAAGCCAAGTACTCAAGTCACTTACACATTTTAATATAAGACCAACAAAGGTACATGTTATATAAAACTGACCATAACAATTATTACGACAAACAATATGATAACTAAATTACATACACAGTTCATTCCATTCCTATTAATTGTAACTTTGTCTTCAAATAACTCATTTGCAGCTTGCATCCTGTTGACTCTTCATAATAAATCATTTATCACGTGTGTGGGTCGATCTTCAAAATATGGATCTAACCATTTAAAATATTGACATGCTCCGCTTTGCTACAAGATAAGAACAATTAATAGACAAGTTAAAATATTTATTTAAGAACTCACTCCATAGAATCAACATCCATAGAATCTTCATTTTGAGTTTTGTTCATTTCACGATGTTCTTACGGCAACCTCTTGTTTGCAATGGCGCTTAGGCAATGTCATTTTATTAAAAAATGCTATGTAAAAAGTCATGACATTAGCTTTCACACGAATTAGATAGATGTGTTATTTCTATTCAAGAACTTTCATGAATAGGGCATGATTCAGCTAATAACAACATAGTGTTCACTAGGAAAGTGCTAAAACCTTGATTTCACGATGTTCATTTCACGATGTTCTTACGGCAACCTCTTGTTTGCAATGGCGCTTAGGCAATGTCATTTTATTAAAAAATGCTATGTAAAAAGTCATGACATTAGCTTTCACACGAATTAGATAGATGTGTTATTTCTATTCAAGAACTTTCATGAATAGGGCATGATTCAGCTAATAACAACATAGTGTTCACTAGGAAAGTGCTAAAACCTTAATTTTCGGCCTTAATGTGCAAAGGTAGGATAAGATTGTTCAAGAATGTATATTTTTTTGAATAATTTTATAATCTTTCCATTGCATATAGTTTAGAAGGACAAACCACATAATCCAATTATAGTGAATTGAAAATGTTAGAAGAATTAAAACTGTGGAAAATACCAATCACTGCCTCCCAACTTCAATTCTTTAGGGTTCCAATTCTATAAAATGCTAGAGAGCTCTTAGCTCAATTTCTAAAAAAAAATGTCATTCTCCCCTCTTCACAACGAGTGCATCATGGATTTTTATAGTCATTTAGAAACTCCTAATTTTTCCTTTCTTTATGTTATTGTGCGACCTTTCCAACCTTTTCACAACGAGTTCAACAAAATATTTTTCCAACTCCATAAGAAGCAGCCAACAACTAAACCAAATGATGATTAAATGAAACACCATGTAATGCCACACAAAATAATTAAACCCTTGTTTTTGTAGGTCTAATTGGACCTTAATCATGCTGCTACTTGAAAAAAAAGTGCCCATGATCTAGATCTCATTAGTACCTTCTCGATTTTTCAAAATTAGGGCATATGCAAACACACAACCAAATTAAAGCTCTAGTCAAATGAAAACTAGGGCATATGAAAAGTAGAACAATCCTCGTTAAAAAGTGTCGGGTCGAATGAAAAGTAGGACAATCCGATCGGTTGTCAAAAGGGCAAACAAAAGCTAGGGAAAATAGAAGCTAGAACAAATGAAAGCTAGGCCAAGCCATTGGGTCATTGAAAACTAGGGCAAAGAAAGCTTGGACAAATGAACACTCACCGTCAGATGAAATTCCCGGATTGACCTTCGCCTCATGCCTTCGAAAATCACGATTACATTGGACTGAAGGAAAAGGGAAAGATAAACTAGGACACGCTAAATAGGGGTATCAAACTAGGGCAAATGAAAAGGAAAAAAACACTCGCTCTTGGTGAAAACAGAAAGAACACTTACCATTGAAGCCTTCAAATTGATTGACCTTCACCCTCAAATTGTCATATCTATCTCCTTTCGAAATCGTCGGGTCGTCCTTCGCTCAATTCACCTTCAAAAGGAGATGTCGCCTCGTCTCACGGAGCTTGGAACAAATGATTACGAGTGTATGAAAAAAGTGAATGCACTTGAACAACGTAGACATGTCGATTCATGCGCGTTCGATCGCCCACCGTCAAATCAGATCAAACGGTGGATGGCCAGATGTATGATTCTCATTATATCCTTTAAGAAATATATTGTCAATGATATCGAATCAATTTTGTCGCTAAATTTTCAATTCTCTGAATGATTGATCCCTTTAATAATAAAGACAGCTTGCAAGATCCACGTTAACGATTCATTCATTCATGCACGCACCCCAATTTTATGCTGGACCTGCTTTCAAGAATTCGTCATCCCTGACACAAACACAAACACAAACTTTAACTTTTGGTGATATCACCGACCCACATGATACCATATAAATTTAGAGAGAACACGTGATTAATCATTCATTCATTAGACTTTGAAAACTACATTTCTTGAAAGAGAATATATAATATCTTAGCACTTTAAAATATCTCCAATTAAATTTGTTAGATTAACTATATATATTATAGGCCTTCTCGCTAATTGAAAAATCAAATCATGAACGGCGTGACAGAAAAGAAAACATATTAAGCTGATCAAGGTTGTACACACTACATAAGTACATATGTATAAAGTTAAGAATTACGATAGAATAATATATATATATATATATATATATATATATTCGCTTGGCCTTTGGTTATTTTTGGAAAAGGGTCAATATTTCGATAAACTCTTTTTGAAGTTGCTCAGACATATCGACTATAGTTAACTCAAGATATCCAAAAAAATAAAAAAATAAAAAAATAAAAAAGATAATACTTTTTACTTTTTTTAAAAAAAATAAAAATCTCATGAAAAGCATATGTTATTTATCTAGATTTGGAAATTGATCTAGTTTCTTTTTCATGTGTGCGTATAAATGTTTGAGATTCACTTATCAAATTCAACCTTGGAGAAAAGGGGGCAAAAATAACAATAATTAATTGGCCAGCTGCCTCAGCTAGGAATTCTAAGTTTGCATGTGGTTCGGTTCGGTTCACCACCACCGCCGCCGCCACCTCATCATCATCATTATTATCATTATTATTATTATTGGCATTATTATTGGCATGTGACAAGATCTCACCTCACCAACAGCTTTTATATTAGTACAAAAGTAGGTATGCCATCTCTGTTTGGCATTTCTTTTTAATTTCTATTATTTTTCCGAACATATGACATTTTCAAATTAATGAAGGTAGGCCAGTTTATGTACTAATATTTTCTTCATAGTGGACCGAAAGATCAATAATTGGAGTGATAGATTAATCAGTTTTTATTTGTGTTATGCAATATAGAAAGCAGATTAATTATTGAGATGTCAATGCAGACGCATGAATAGAGGAGACACATTTGTCTTGTCTTATTTAACATCTATATTATTTTTTGTAATACACATCTAATCATCATCTATATCTGACTCATCAAAGGGTTGAAGGTTCAAAGATGCACTCGATTAAGTCCAGTACATATTTTTTAAAAAATATAGTGTTTAATTCATGCAAGATCTTGCCGGTCGATTTAATTAATTAGTTAGACGGGGAAAAAATGTACTATTATCATATTTTTAACTAAAATAATGCATATCTAGTACGGAGAATTAAAATCCTTGTGATTTACTAGCTAGTTTTTTTTTTACATTTTAACAAAAAATCTCATTTATTTCTGTAATATATAAAACTTACAAGTAAATTTTCGATAGAAGTTTTTCTAACTTAATGAATTTCTTCTTAATTATTATATATGTACAATCTAATATAATAATTTCCATCATATATGCACCCAAATATACTCGAGTTCATGATATCAGGTGAACATACAAATAAATTAAGTATGAAACGATTCAAAAATTCACCCAAAAAGTTTTGAACATTTAGAGTAATTTCGCGTCGTTAGCCCATTCGTCATATATTATTTAACAGCGAAAGACTTGACAATTTAGAGAATATCATAATAAATAAATTTTTTTTATTAATTAAATAAACTAATATTCCATAAGACATTAAATGACCAAACTCTTCATTATATCATTAATCTCATTGTTCATTTAGAACTTTAGGACTTATTTAACCCTAAGCATATGCAACACTTCGTTATGAGCTTGAGCTGCCATCCATCACTTAATCTTAATTACCTGCACGGATTCAGAGTGCAGTATTTTTTAATTAGAGTATGCAAAGATTATGCATGCCATGCTATTCTATCAAACGATACTACATGTGATGCATCATCATCATAATAATAATAACACATAAATATGGATGCCATGAACTATGTCATAAACCTTATATAACAATACATCGTGCTTACTTTCATTCATCATACAACATTCATATAACATAAACATCATGTCATACCTGCTTTACATTCGAATCCATTATCTGCAAGTAACATGTAATAAAAACATACATTCATATCATTCATCACATACATAACATATCATTTCATTTCACATTCATTATTATGTACATTTTAGGAGTATCTTCGTAATTCCTTAATCCTTACTTCTTGACTTCATACTTTACATCTCCTCATAGTTGCTTTATAACTCTTTGGATCTTCTTTCATTATTTTCTTTTTTTATTATGTGATCCTTCCTGTGCCATTTTCATTCTTCATTTCTATCACATAATAACATCTTTTATTTTCATTCTATATCATAAGTCATACTTAGGAACACACACATCACAATAGCGAGGGACTTTATTCCTAGTCATCTTTAATAATACACACACTTTATAATGAGGGACATTGTTTCTTAAAAAGTACATACACAAATACAGGATTTTACTTCTCAGACTTAGATCCCCTTGAATTACATACATAAGTGTAGGGCTTTACTTTCCATCTTTACTTCATCATCATCATCTTAACATACTTTCTTTGTCATAAGATACTTTAACTTCACTTTCATTCTTACTTTATCTTATAACATCTTTGATCTTAACATAGTTGAAAGAATCATATCACATCATCATAGGCCACATCCTTGGAACACGCACATCATAATAGTGAAGGACTTTATTTCAAGGAATACACACACTATAACAGTGATGGACTTTATTCTGAAGATTAAACACACTATAATAGTGAGAGACTTTATTTCAGGAAATACGCACGCTTTCTAATGAGGGACTTTGTTCCTTGAGAAGCACATACACAAATACAGGGCTTTACTTCGCGGATTTAGGTCCCCTTGAAGTACATACATAAGTGCAGGACTTTGCTTCTCACCATTGATAAGTGATGAGGACATTCTTTTTCAACTTTAGGTGCATTATGCTTTACAATACAACAATCATTCATATTAATCATTCTTCATCTTTTAGCCTAATTACGGCTGAATATGCATTACATGTATCTACGTGTCATATACAACCAATGCACATCCATACATACCTATATACATAAATAAATAGGTTTAAAATAACTTGGCTTTCATTTCTGATCTATCATGATCGTGATAATTGTGCCACGCCCGTGGTAGTAGCCTATAATTCATTTGCATACGGTCATGATCATGACATGTTTTGTCACGGTTGTGTCGAGTCGTCATCATGGTCGTGACATGTTTGGTCACAACCGTGCCTCACTCCATCATGGTCGTGATAATGTTATCACGGTCGTGACAGAGTGTTGGTTTCACCCATCTTCTGTGACGGCCGTTCTGGGACCTGGCACGATCGTGTCAACGTCCTGAAAGTTCGATCTTTCATCCAAAATTCTTTAATTTTGATATTGAAACATCAAGAAAAATAATCTAAAACATCATAAATTATTTAGTTATGATCTCTAGCACATATGCATCATAGAACACATTAAAAACATGTAATTTTCATCCATTAACAAGAGTTGGAGCTTTTTCCTAGAAATTCATACAATCATCACAATTCATTCTCTGCACAGTATTCTAGCAGCAGTCACTAAATTATTGATAACTTAACTTATACTTGTTCTTTCCAGATGGTTATAATTTTCACAGAAATATAACATAAACTTTTAACTTGGGAATAAATTTCAAATCCTAATTCAATGGTTCCAATTTACTATACATTTTACAATTTGGTCTTACTATTACCCGAGACAGCATGATAGAAGTCCGATGTTTGGATCATAAATATTTGTATAAAACTCCAAATCATATGAAACTAATTTATGTGAAAACTAGACTTCGAAGGATTTCCATATATATATTATTTATAATTTTTAGATAAGAAAGACTTATCCAAACAATTATTATAAAACAGTCACGAATT
The DNA here is from genome assembly GCA_030549335.1 of Pontederia crassipes. Lineage (NCBI taxonomy): Eukaryota > Viridiplantae > Streptophyta > Magnoliopsida > Commelinales > Pontederiaceae > Pontederia > Pontederia crassipes. The sequence goes on along the minus strand of JAUKPH010000020.1, from coordinate 6,666,655 downwards.
CCCGAGATAACATGATACCAGTTTGGTGTTGGGATCATAACTATTTTTATACAACTCCAAATCATATGAAACCAATTTATTAGAACCTAGATTTCGATAGCTTTCCATTTGTATATTATTGTAATTTTTGAATAAGTAAAACCTATCTAAATAATTATTAAAAATAGTCACGAATTTAATAGAGTATGCAAATATAAATCATGCAATCTTCAATCATGCAAATTCTTATTTATGCAACCATCAATCAAAATTCTTGAGTCTCTCAATCAAAAAAAAAAAAAAAACATCATTGAAAGGGAAAAGATGGGTTTGAATTCCCTTTACATACCTATGATCTTGTTCTTTAATGTGAATCCCCTTTTCCTTGTCCATGTCCTCTTCCTCTTTGCCCTCTTCTTCTTCTTTGTTCTTTTCCTTAGTCCTTCTCCTAGGTTGCAGCCGTCATGTGAGAGAAATAAGAAAAGAGGGGAGAGAGAGTTTTGGAAGTTTTTATAGGGTCTAATATAGGATTTCTTAAGGTTTCCTCCAAATGACTTATATACCCCTATTAAAAAATTAGGGTTGTTACAAAGTAAATTTTATACATGAACAAAAAACATAAATAAAGAGACCTATGATGTGTTATTTTAATTGTTTTTTAAATATTAGCTAAAGTTCTAAACTTATATAAATAAAAGGTGTGAGTTTTATATGGATCCCACTTTTTAGATTTTTAAGTAATAAAAAAAATTAATTAGACCTAGATGAACACTCATGTTAATGATTGATTTGAAAATATATTTTATTGGAATTTCTTAAACGGTAACGACCAGAAAACACATAATAACATCTTTATCAGATAATAACATCTTGACTTTTATTCATTACAAGAAAACACATCATTGTAGAAGGAAAAATTGATCATTAATATTCAAATTCCGGTAGTTATTGATCACTAGCGTCGAGCATTTTTCATCATCACCAGTCATTATAGATGTCATCATTAAAAGTCAATAACGACAATTTAAAGATGTCGCCCATTAAACTCATCAACGACCAAAAAAATTCGGTCCTTAAATCCAGATAAGAACCATTTACTTGGTCGTCAAATACATTAATGGCTAGAAAAATCTTTATCATTGATAATCTTCAGCGACTAGCAATCCCGTCGTTAAAAGTCATCAACGAACAGAAAAACTTCGGTAGTTAAATCTCTATAAGGACCATTTAGTTGGTTGTCGAATACATTAATGCCTAGAAAAATCTTTGTCATTGATAACTTTCAGCGGCTAGTAATCCCATTGTTAAAAGTCATCAACGACCAGAAAAAAATCCGATCGTTAAATCCATATAAGAACCATTTAGTTGGTCATCGAATACATTAATGATTAGAAATATCTTTGTCATTAATAATGATTAGCGGCTAGTGATCCCCTCGTTAAAAGCATCAACGACCAGAAATAGTCTGATCATTAAATCCATATAGTGACCATTTAGGCCATCGTTAAACACATTAGTGACTATCATAATATTTGTCGATGATAATCGTCCACAACCACTAATCCGGTCGTTAAAACTCAGTAACAACCATAAATAAAATGGTCTTTAAAGTTATATAATGACTAGTTAATTAGTCATTAAACTCATTAATAATCACAATATCTTTGTCATTAATAATCTTCAGTGGCTTACTATCCGATCATTATCACTGCTACCAACTAATTAATCAATGGTCGTTAATACTTTTAAAATATGACAACTTTGGTATTTATGACTAACTATATTGAGATCATTAAAATTGCTATGTTGATCATCAACTATTATTTTAATGACTATCATTGCTTAAAATTGGTCAATCAACATAGTATACTAATTAATTGATATACATGGATTTTATCACACATTTGATTTAAATGACACATGATCTACAACACACTTTCTCCGCAATCATTCAACTAAAAATAAACTCACAAACTATAATACACAAGTTAAATTAATTTGCCATAATGAATTGTTCATATAACTTCAAAAAAGAACAATTATCCAAGCAAACAAATGTTCATAGTAGTCAAGATCAATAACATTTAGCATTCAAATTTTTTAACCCATCAATCTTCTTCCCTTCCTCCAAAAAAAAATTGATTATGCTGTCCTAAAAGCAAAATAACTTGTTTGAGCAATTGCATCTCTCTGTTTTCATATCTTCAAAATCTGTGAATTTCACAAAATAAGATTTTTTAATAAATGTGCAATGACTATTGAATTAACAACAAAATAACAAATAATAACTTATAAATAAATAAGGCAATTTAAGAGAGAACATACAATGAAACAAACCACTTAGTTGTCATTGTTTGATCCTTGTGTTGCTGGACTTTGTGCATTAGATTGTCCAAAGCAACGTTGTAGTACTTGTTGCATTTGAATTTCCATAGAGTTGAAGCAATTCATTAAAGACTCGTTTTCTTCTCGAAAAGACTTGTTCTCTTGTCGAGTGACCCTCATTTAGTAATGTACTTTTTGAATTTGTTTCTCTCAAATCCTTTGCCTTTTACGTACTTGATATGCATACCACCTCTCCACTTGTTCCATAATTCTTTCATATGGTTAAAAATATTTTCTTTATGCATGTCCATTTCATCACTCTCGAATTTATCCTAAAAAGTGAAACATAAAAAACATATATTTAATTAGTTGATTTGCATGTACAATAATCTTATAAAAACTTGCATAACAAATGAAATAACATAAATTGAATATGTTAAATACATTACCACGATAAATGCCCACATGCGTCCTTTCTCAATTTCTCCAATTTCGTTCTATGCACGTACACACAATGGGCATATATTTTGATCACGAATAAGTTTTTTCAAATGTTTTGAAAAAGACATCATTTTTTCCAATTTTTGCAGTTATTATAAAATGTCACTATCAATTTTTTATCACTAAGAAGGCTTGCTACATCTTTTTACCACTAGGGGTCGTTTGGAAATGGAATCGCGGGTTCTTCCTAAGTTTTCAGTGCATAATTAAATTGACAAATTAGTTCGGGGTGTGTTTGGTTGGAGTGGAATTTGAGGATGAGGAATAAGGTAGTTGATTTGAGAGGAAAAAGTAGATGCGACGGATGAATTTTGGATGGGTTTTGAATTAAAAATGATTATTATAATTATGAAGTATAATTTTATTATTAATTAAAATAAAATTATAAAATAAAAATTTTTATGGGAAAATTTTTGTTAAAAATTATACTATTTAAATATAAAAAGTTGTTTTTAAAATTAATTATATTAATGAGATATTAAAATTCCTTAATGAAAAAATAGGTAATAAAATTGCTTATTAAAATTATTTTATATTTATTAAATAATTTATTTTAGAAAAGATATTGTGTAAGAGAAAAGAAAAAGAAAAGAAAACGTCACGTCAAAGTCAAATGAAAAAAAAAGGGTGTGGCTCCCGATTCCACCACCGGAAGTGTGAAACCGGGGTCTGACCCCGGTTTCATCAATCTTGTTTTCGTCACGGAACCTGATTTCGAAACGGTGTTTGACGGAACTGAGCAGAACAAGACCGTGGTTCTCACTTGATTCCGCAAACAAACGACCCCTAATTAAAAAAATAAGATAAGAATTTGAGTTAGTCAAAGTATCGCGTGACCAAACTCAAGTTCTTGAGTTCTTGCTAGAATCAAGAATTCAAGTCTTACTTTTTATTTATATATATGATATGTACTAATTATTTTAATATTATAATATATATAATATTATTTACTTTAATAATATCTTTATTTTATTAATATATTATTAGAATACTATTAGAAATCAATTTATTGGATCTAATAGCTAAAAATATTTTATTAATTAGTTATAATATTTTGCTTAATATTATAGTATAATAAAATAATAGTGTATTATAAAAATTTCATAATTTTAACTAAATTAATGTAAAAATTACAATTGTATTTATTGTCTTATAATATTAATTAAATAAAATTAATGTATAACCTTATGTATAAGATTGTGATTATAATAGAATTTTATTAATTAAAGATTTTAGTCAATTTCAGGAAAATTATAAACAAGCCAATTTATATTATATTTGGATCTTAAGATATTATTTACGTAAATTATATTATTAATAACATATAAAAAATATATTAATATACTACGATAAACTTGTTTTTTAATAAATAAATACCATAATGTTTTTATTTACCATAATTTAATATCTCATAAAATAATAAATTAAAACTTATTTATCAAATTAATTTTTTAAATATCTATTATTATATTTTTCATTTAAATATTAAATTTAATTTTTTTTCTATCTTATGGATCAATTATCGAGAATTAATAAAAATTTGAGTTGTACCGTTCAAATACTCCGGAACAGTGTTTATAAAAAGTTTTCATTTTGTTTAGATGGATGGGACACCGACGTGACAAGACAACCGTAGAAAAGGGTAAATTGGTGAAGTAAAAGTTTTACCGTCCAAACTCCAAACACATTCGAAGAGTATTTTTTACATAAAATTAAAAATCTTTTCATTTTGTTTAAATGGATGGGGTACACACAACCGTAGAAAAGGGCAAATTGGTGAAGTAATTTTTTTTTGGAGTGGCAGTAAAAAATAAAAATTTGATGCTAGTGGTGTGTGTTACGTGCTTCGATTAATAGTGCGTATATAGCATGGTTATTAAAATCGGATCGGATCGATCGGTTCAATCAGTTCAATCATGAATCGGTGGTTGGTCCGGTTCGAATTAATTTTAAAAACGGAATTGAAATTGAACCGGCCAAAAACTGATTCAACCGGTAAAAACACTAAATCGGAAAAATCCGGTTCAACATTTAAAGTGAAAAAAATTAGAAAAAAAAGTAAAAATAGGAAATAAAATGTTAGAAAGGAAGGTAAAAAATGAGAAAGTATTTGAATTAAGAATAGGTAAAAATTAAAAAGAAAATAAATGTGGGAAATCAACGTGGGAGAGGAATTAATGGAAATTAAAAGAAAAGTATTAAAATGAAAATAAAGAAGAAAATAAAAGGAAGTAAGTGTGATGTATGGAAAATTAATTTAATTTATTATCATCACAAAATAGTATAAAATAATTAATATAGTATATCAATAATAATAACTCATAGTTTTTATGAATATTAAAAATTTTAATATCTTTTTATTATAAAAAAGTAAATAAGTATGGGAATTAATGGGGAGAGAGGAATTAATGGAAATAGAAAAATTAAAATATTAAAATGAAAGTAAAGAAAAAAAATAAACATGAGAGTGATACATGTCAAAATTAATTAATATATTATCACCCTAAAATAGTATTGAAGAATAAAATAAAAGAATTAATATACTATATTAATAATAAAAATTCAAACTTGAACATTAATATTTAATTAAATATTTGTTTATTATATTTTATTATGAAGTATATTTATTATATATAATTATTTTAGATAATTAATTTAATAAAATTCGATTGGATTCGATCAAACCAGTTTAATCACGATCTAATTGATCGTCCGATTGAGTGATTGATCCGATTTTAATAACATTGGTATATAGTGCAGGCGCAACTGAGAACGTTTCCGTGCTATAAAACGTTACCCTTCCTCCCTCCAACGTTTCGGTCCTCTCGCCCCCCGCGCTCTCTTCCCTCCCTCACAGTTCCATCTCACCTCTCTTCTTCTTCTTCTTCTTCTTCTTCTTCTTCTTCTTCTTCTTCTTCTCTCTCCTCTGTTATAATTTGTTCTCCTCCTCCCATCATCTGAATTTCCATCACGGCTGCTCAACTCTTCACGGTGACTGATCTACCCCTCCCTCCCCTTCACTTTTTCATTTCTTTTTCTTTCTTTTGGAGTCGAGCTAGTTAATGGAATTTTAGCCAAAGAAAAAAGAAAAGAAAAGAAAAGAAAAAAGAAAAGGAAAAAGAAAAAGTTGGAAGGTACAATTTTGCTGTTTTCCCTCGACTGGGAATCCTATCTCTCTTGTGTTCATCCGAAATAAATAAATAAATCCGTACATGTGTATTTCTTATATATGTATCTTTTTCCATTAAAATGTATGAAGCCATATGGAGTTTTCACAAAGATAAGAAGATATGTTATGCACCAAAATTGGATGTATTCTTCTCAGTTGTTTCTTCTTTTCCAAAACACTATCTAAAGAATATGCCAAACTTAAATGCTCTGCTCACCAAAATAATTGTTCAGCATTAATGGGCAGAAAGCAGTGAGGGGAACTTATTAGTAGCAAAATGATTGGGGAGGGAAAGCGGTGATGTAACAACAGATTGGAGTTGTCAATAATGTCAAGAGCAAGCTTCTTTCTTAATTATGCTGTGCCTGTGCCAATTATCAACAGTTGCCTCGGTTGCTCTCAAATTAAGAGGCTGGTCGATCGGAGAGAACGCCGGAATCCGGAACTGGCCGGCCGGCCGGCCGCCGGCAGGGAGAGCGTATCGCTGAGGAGGAAGGAAGAAGATGGGGTTCTGGTCGCTGTTCGTGGTGGCGTGCCCGCCCAACGTGCAGGTCCTTCTCATAGGTCTAGTGGGGGCACTCCTCGCAACGGAGTATGTCAACATACTCACCGCCACTGCTCGGAGGGACATGAACAAGGTCAGATTTCGATGCAACGAAATGCGCAGTGCAGAGCTGCTCCGTCGACAAAAGAAAGAAGCAAATTAATGCTCTCATCATGTTCTGCTTCTGCAGATCGTCTATGTCGTGTTCACCCCGTCGTTGATGTTTGCTAGTCTCGCCAAGACGGTCACTCTCAATGAGATCATCTCTTGGTACGCAGAGCAGATCTCTTCAACTCTCTCTCAATCTCTCTCTCTCTCTCTATTATATGTTTTTTCCTGATTCCTCTTGTAGTATAGTATTAGTATATTATAATATTAGTATAGTATAGCATAGAAGGGTGGATACAACTTACAAGATCAGTCACTTGATTCTGACATGAAGCCTTGTGCTCTGTTCTGTCTTCTCCAGGTGGTATATGCCTATAAATATCGGTGTTACCTTCTTAATTGGGTCCTTACTCGGATGGATAGTGGTGAAGATTCTGAAGCCCCCTCGCTATCTCCACGGCCTGGTGATAGCTTGCTGCTCTGCGGGTAACCAATCTATTCTAAACATTCCGACTTTGTTCATGAATCTCTAGGCTCATTTTCCGCGGCCATGTTGCAGGCAATCTGGGCAATCTACTGCTGATAGTTGTCCCGGCCATTTGCGACGAGGACGGCAATCCATTCGGAGATCACGGCACTTGCCGAGTCACTGGACTCGCCTATGCATCCTTCTCCATGGCGGTATATTAACAAAGTCCAGCTTTGAATTCTAGCACTTGGCTGGCTTTGTTTGCGTATGAATCGGAAGTCTTACTATTTTTCGTCTGTGCAGCTCGGAGGTTTCTACATTTGGACTCATACGTTCAGTCTTATGAAAAACGCTGGTAAAATATATCGCCATACGCAATTAGCAGGCAGTTCCGGAGCTCATAATACGAATTCGGACGGCAAGAGAATACTTCCAGTCTCTCCCCACCCGGAGGACGAAACTGCAGAGACGCAAATTGTAAGTCTCAGCATTGAAAGACCTCAAATTTCAAACAGATCGTTACAGTACAGAACTTTTAGAGAATATAAAGAATTCGTAACAATGAAGTCTCCTCCGCCATCTAATACCTGCCAATAATGCAGATTGTTACTTCAATTACAATAAAGTCAAGATTGAACTTGAGAGAAGGCCATTTGCTTATTCTGATAAACAAAAAACAATGAACTCAGAAGAGGAGATTATCCTATAACTCTTATTAAGAGAAGCATGCATGTTAATGATGGTAGTATGATTGATGCAGGAACTCCCATTGCTATCCAGTTCAAATCATCATCTTGATGAGAAGTTGACCTTCTGGGGAAAGTTTAAAAAAAGTGTGCACCAGATTGTTGAGGAACTGATGTCCCCCCCTACGGTTTCTGCGGTAAGGCCAACATCGTCTGTCACTGTCTGTCTGTCCATCCGAAGTGAACAACACAGCATATACTTCAACTATTAAAAGAAGAGCCTTTGGTGATTCTGTCTTTAGATTTCTTTCAGATCCTAGGATTTATTGTTGGTGCAACACCATGGCTGAAGTCCCTCATCATAGGCGAACACGCCGTGCTTAAAGTCGTCCAGGACGCCATAAAATTGCTGGGGTAACTACCATCCAGTTCTGATATTTCTTTGCATCTATAAGGATGGATGGAACTTATCATTCAGTCTGTTCTTGTTAATGCAGCGATGGCACAATACCTTGTATTACCCTCATTCTTGGTGGCAACTTGACTCGAGGTAAATCTCAAAATGAAAGCATCTACTTGTGATGCAAGGGAGTAATGTATATAGCTACTATACATCTGATTGCTAAAAACCTAAAAAAATTTGCAGGATTCCGCAAGTCGGAAATAAAAAAGGCGACAATTGTAATGATCATATGTGCCCGTTACTTGGTCCTTCCTGCTTGCGGGATAGCCGTAGTTAAAGCAGCTTACGGACTCGGATTCCTGCCTGAAGATCCTCTGTATCGTTACATTCTGATGATACAGTTTACCCTCCCTCCTGCCATGAACATTGGTAAAGCTCTTGCACAACTTTTGGTGAAACGATTAGGTCTACCTACATCCAATATTTTGTTTTTGATAATTACATTACAAACGAAGTCAAAGCATACTATAGACCAGAACATATCAAAGAACATCACATCAACTAATAAAACCAATGTAAAGCAATTTGGCTAGTCAAATATCACTTTCTCAAAATTTGATTCCTGAACCCCCGAGAGGTTTCTGTCGTTGATGATCTGATTGGGGAGAGGAAAATTAGCAATGCAGTAATATGTTTCTTTCTTGTCTAATTTCTTGCAATGAAACATTAGATGGACTTTTACTCAGCGACATTTCTTGAGGAAACTTATTGTATCATATCATTGTTGGCACAGGCACCATGTCTCAATTGTTTGATGTTGCTCAAGAGGAGTGCTCTGTCATCTTCCTATGGACATATTTGGTTGCCGCCATTGCACTTACAGTTTGGTCCACCATCTTCATGTGGATCTTGTCCTAGATTTTTCATTAAATTCACTTCAAAGTGGATGGCTTAAAGATTACTGCATACATGGAACTTGCCATATTATTTTCTCACAAATCATCAAGAGAGGCAGATGATTGCAATGGGCAAGCCACACAAATTTTACTTAAGAATGTATTTCGTATGTAAGTAGTCTGATATAGATGTGAGTTTTGGGAAGAACATTCTTGTTGTCTATAATTGAACAAAACCTCGGGGATCTTAGGGCGCTAGACAAGTTTTCACCTGTTGGCTTCATCTGTTTCCATTATATTTCATATGTCATCTGCATTTCAGCTGGATGTGCCTGTATTTTGATATGCATCCTCTCAAGTGGGAGATGAAAATTTGATGCTTAGATTGTGTATCATGATGAGGGATACAAACAACAAGCGTATCAAAGCCAACATGAAAAATCTTGAGAGAGAGAGAGAGAGAGAGAGAGGAGAGAGAGAGAGAGAGAGAGAGAAGAACCAACATGAAAAATGTTAGGGTATAATGTCCGAGAGTTTGGATTTTTTAAAACGGTCACGATCTATTCTCTTTCAAACGCCTGCTGGAGATAGAATGGTTGGCCGAAAGAATTGTCACAATATAATGGAGATAGAATGGATGACCAAAATATTAGTGGACGTCCAAAAGTTAAAAATCATATGGAACAAATGACCAAAAGAACTGCCATTACACCCACTAATGTCAGAGACTTCGGTATTTTTAGAACGGATGATTGAAACAGTAACGGACGCTTGTTCTGAGCATCAAAAGTAAACCACATGCTACATATGACCGAAGGCAGGAGACAACGAACGACTGCACAAAAGAGACAAAAAATAGTAGCGACTAGTTCTTTTTATAACGGATGCTTGATATAGAAATGGACGTCTGCTTCAGAAAAAACAAATGTGTAATGACTAGTTTCTGTACAAAACAAATAGTCGAATGTAAAACGAGCATCCGCTTCAGAGTTGGCAGCAAAAGATCAGCTTTTCCAAAAAGATTGCAATGGTCATATTGTCAAGAGATGCCTATAAAAGGGACACCAAAGTTTGAAAGAAAATTATCCAATCAAGAAAAATCACTCTATAGCTTCATTCAAGTCTAATGCGTTTTCTAAAGTTCTAATTTGCAAATCATTCCTTTTCTCTTATAGTTCTTAAGTGTGAACATTTTTTATAAGAGGAGAGAGTTTGAGGAAACGCTTGTATTCTTGTTTAATGAATTTGATTAATGCTCATTGTAAGAAGTGTGTCTTATCTCTTGAGCAAAGAAGAAGATAGTGTGTGGTGTAGAAGGGATTATTCTCTTCCTACAAGAAAAGAAAAAGTTACTGGATCTTCGACAAGCTCGAGATCAAGAAGTCGAAGCAGGAACGTAGGTCAATGAGTTAGGCCAAACCTCGTCAACACGTTGTGTCTTCTTGAATTAATTTGATTCTTCCTACTTGCACTTTACTACTATACACTTGCTTGGGATCATTGTTCTAAAATCAATTTTAAAATTTTCGATTGTAAAATTTTTATACACCAATTGACCTACTTCCATGTTTTCGACCATAAAGGAGCATGATCTTGATGCACTATAAAATCCTGGGTCACTTTGGTAGTAATTGTGACACATGAGCTAAATTCTACACGGTGCCTATAGAAATTCATAGGAGCCAAGGACAACTAATATCTTGCATAATCAAATATATTACACACATATGTGCATATTCTTTTTGCTTTATTGCATATATATATATATATATATATATATATATATTCGTGAGTATGAGATATCACATTAGACAAAAAGAACATATTACACTTTTTTTTCACACGAATCAAAGAAAATACCAGGCTGCCAAAATATTGGTACTCGATATCTAGGAGAAATAGCTTATTGGTTACAACCAGCTTTACTGTTCAGTAAAAGTAGAAGTGATACATAGGACTCTCATTGGTTATAGTGCTCACAGACTAACACTATCATTCAGTAAAATAAGAAAAAAGGATAAAAAAAAAACTCACTAAGAAAACTCTGAACTCCTTATGGAAAAGAAAAAAAAAGCAGAAAAAAAAAAAGAACTCCAAGTTTGCAGGCATGGTGGAATCTGTGTGTATAGCTGTTTGGGTACTTAGTGCAAGTTGTGGACTCACGTAATTACTGAAAACTTGTCAATGTACAAAATGCTGGTTTGGTGGGTATCAGAAACTTTCTTAACTTAACTTTCAATATCGAGAGTATCACTGCTGGTTGGCCTCTGAGTCTGTTTCTTCTTGGATTTGTTCTTAGATCCTTCATCCTTGTCATCGACGAAAGAAAGAAATCTCCGGATACTGCGCCGTGAACGTGATAGCTGGTGACTCGAAGGATCTGTTTCAACAGAGGAAGCATGGTGGGCATACTGCCGCAGGACCAAGAAAAAGTAGATGAAGAGAGCTAGGAAGCATGCGAGCCCACATATGAGAAACAACCCCCAGAAGCTGTTCAGTTGAAGACGGCTGGAGTCAATCTCATCGGTTTGGGAGCTGCAAGCACTTTGTGCCAACCATTTATCATGGATTCTCTGAAGATCTCCGTTCTCGGACAATGCAAGGATTGCAGTTGACATGTCCACAGCTAAGGGTGAATCCCTGGGGAAGATCTACAACAACAACCCCAAAAAAACGGAAAAAGAAAAAAGAAAAAGAAATGTCTTTATGAAGAATAGATGATAACTTGTATGTAATTGCATTGCATGAAAAGAAGAAAGAACAAGTGTGCAATTAGGTCTTGGATTAGGATTGAGGAACCAGAAATCTGGCAACGGGCAATCTATGCATATCTTTTCCCAATTCAGAGATAAACTTCATATGACTGAAACTTCACCACTTACTTGTAGTTACATTTTAGTTTCTCACTTGCATTAGGTAATGCCATATGGCTGGCAAAGCTCACAAGAGGTTATAACATTACATGTCAAATATAAAATTATCATGCTAGACTAATTTGCTCTCCAAGCATTGGCTAAAATACACTCCAGCCAGAAACTTCCGAAGAATAGGGTTCCAAAGTTGTCTGTGCCAGATATGGAACTGTTGAATTCTATCACTATGGATAATGAGACTTTCTCAATCGAAGCATCAGTTAAGATAGCCAAGTGGCTCTTAACCTAGCTGAACATAACAATTATGTCAAGCTTACAAAAATCAGTCCGATACATTATGGTCTTCAGAAGTCAAAATTTGAATGATGCCGAAGGGTAGGTCAAGAGATCAGACTGGGAACAAGAGGAAGTTCACCAGTTGGTAATCCCCTATTCTTGGTTATTCCAAAATCATTAAATGAGAATGAAAATGGAAAATCTTTCAGTTATTCTCGCTTTATCATTTAATTGGTTCACCAGTCGGTAGAAGAAAAGCTTGATATTAACTAATATATGAACTGTATGTTAAAGAACTTGCCAACTTTATCTGTAAGTTCTTTGAATGTCAAAATACAACTTCACTACGAGAGAAACTAAGCAATATGAGCTGTAAATTTCTCATTTCTGGCCTGTATCATCTCAATCATCATGGCAGTGATAAATATCAGAAAGTTCTAGCAATAACCAATCTTCATCTCAATTATTATTATTTTATTTCACAATCTATCTTTCAAGATAAAAATAAGCAATTCAGATATGACTTCAGTGACTAACAATAGGGAGAACCCTTGATATGTAGAAGAAACTTTGTCGCATATGTAGTTAATGCACCTGGAAATTATCAAAAAGAGAATCATATACTGCTAATGGCTGAAAGAAACTTACAAATCCCCAGCCGCCCTTTTTGAATTCTGAACCAACAATTGCAAATTTGCATTGAGTTGCAAGAAAGAGCTCAATGTATGGTCTTTCGTCCACCACAGCAGCAACACCCCCATTTTCAGGGCCCTGTTCCAGAGCTCTAGCATATTCTTCCGGGGAGCCCAGGGCCCTGAGTCTTGATCTTGAAATGCTAAGCTCTTCAACCATATAGTTCTCGGCAAACGATCCGACTTGAAATCCGATAGGTTCATCGCCAGTTATTAAGCTGTCAATTCCTTTTATGGGAGAAGAGAGTTGCTGCACCGTGAGGATAGATGTCAAGCTTGCTGTGTAGCTGGACTGAATAATTAAAACCACGAAAAGCCATATTATTAGCACCGCGCGTCCGAGAGTGCTCACAGTGTTCTCTCCTGTAAAGATATGCATGTTAGTACCATGATCAAGAAGAATATTTATTAGCTGACTGTAACTCCCAGTATGTAAGCAGAAGCAAATGGCTTTATAATTGGTGGTAATAATGATATAATATATCTATATATATATATACATATATATATATATATATATATATATATATATATATATATATATATATATATATAGAGAGAGAGAGAGAGAGAGAGAGAGAGAGAGAGAGAGAGAGAGAGAGAGAGAGAGAGAGAGAGAGAGAGAGAGAGAGACTTACTATGAGAGAAAAATAAGGTTGAAAAGCTGAACCTGCAAGGAACAAATGAATTTTGTATTAGAAGCAAAAGAAGTAGGATTGAGAATTGGATTGTTCAATTACTGATCTTCGAATGTGTATCCTACTATCCGAAATGCTTTCTTGTTGAAGCATGATCAATTTGTTCTGAAGAACTCACCAGAAGACTGTCGCCAGTTGTTTCGCCGGAGGGCCCCGGAAATCGTCATTCGTTCTATGCTCGAGAATCCAAACTACTGCTCCGACAACTAGGAAGAAAAGGCCTGTTACACACCACATCTCCACCGTGAACGGCCGCAGGAAAGCCCAGGCATTTGATTTTTGCTTCTTGACCGGAGCCAGCACCACAAGCCCAGATTCGATGTACGGTTGCGTGTAATCGACGAGCTTGGTCCGATTCGTCACGATGGCAATGTCGCCGATGGCAGCATCAAAGTTCTACACAGTCACAAGGCAGAGGAGCGTAAGCATATATATATATATAATATAATATGACAAAGCTCCATAACGTAAAATCACTGCATGTATGTATGGCTATGCAGTATGTAGATATATAGCGAGTGGTATGGTATATAGGGGCAAAAGCATTTGCTTAATTTGCAGTGTACTTACACCTGAAGCAACCATGTCTGCAAGTTGGTAATAATTTGGATTCTCAAGGCCATTACCAAACGGTATGAATCTGAAGGGCACCGCGTAGGGCAACAAGTTGACGGCCGCAATGAAGACGTCGACGCAGTAGCCCTTGGCCGTATCGGTGCCCGGCTGCTTCGATATGAATGCCCGGTAGCTGAATCTATTAGGGTACCCGATCTTAAGCTCCTTGCCGTTGTTGGGGAAAGCCCATCCTCGAGGCTTCGTGGTGCTTTCTCCGGGCCAGATGACGTTGTAGAGTCTGTCGTTCGCAGCAGAGCGATTGGGCGGCTTGGAGTAGAGTGCTTCAGGAGGGATGACCGACAACCCCGAATAGTTGGACCAGTAGCCGATGGTGCGGGAACCAGTTCCAATGACGTTGATGACGTCGTACGCAGGATGAACGAGGTTCCCGTCGGGATCGAACTGGACTGTGCCTGTCACTCCCGTGAAGTTGGACCTGCGAACCTCGTCCAGGAGAAGCTGCCCTTGATCGAATATGCTCAGAGCTTCCAGGTGCAGGCTTCCCCCTTCCAAATCATGCAGCCTCGAGTCGTTGGAGAACGATATCGCCCCGCCGTCGCTGAAGAATGCATCTATGGCCCGCGCGACCGTCCACACCGCATCGTAAGCATACAGCGCGTAAGCGTTGAGCCGATAGTTTCCGATGTTCTCCCTCCTGGAAAGGCTGCTCCACCTGGACGCGAACGCACTCTTCATCCTCGAATCGGCGGTGTGCTGGCGCAGCGTCAGAGCCCCCTGCATCGTGTTCATGGTGTCTGGCACCAGAGGTGCCGACGAATCTAACAGAGAGGAGAGCCAGTCCGTGGCTATCCAGACGTAGCCACCTCTCACCATCTCAAGGTAATACGCGACGGAGAAGATCATGGCGCCGTAGGTAGGATTGGCGTGGACGACGATCACGCGGGACTCCATTAGCGCGACCTTGACCAGCAAGTCGGTGACGTCGCTCCTGGAGGCGCCCGGTCTGAGCCGAGCTTTGTAAGATATCTTGCAGCGCCTCTCTGCGAGCTTGTCGCCCAAGGCGGAAATGCCGTTCCTTCCGTTCTCGTCGTCGACGTAGAGGGCGATGACCTGCTTCCACATGTAGTAATCCACAATCTCCGCTACCGCGGCCATTTGGAACTCATCGCTCTGGACGTTCCGAACGAAGAAGGGGTACTCGAGCGAAGACAGCGTTGGGTCCGTTGCAGCGAAGGACACCAGA
The DNA here is from genome assembly GCA_030549335.1 of Pontederia crassipes. Classification (NCBI taxonomy): domain Eukaryota; kingdom Viridiplantae; phylum Streptophyta; class Magnoliopsida; order Commelinales; family Pontederiaceae; genus Pontederia; species Pontederia crassipes. The sequence goes on along the minus strand of JAUKPH010000020.1, from coordinate 6,651,217 downwards.
GGAACTTGGAGCTCGTTGGCCACATGAGATATGATGTGAGCGATTGTCGAGCACTGCGGGCCGACTATTGCGACGGTGTCTTTTTCCATAAACTGCAAGGCTGCGAGAAAAAAAGAGCAAACAAAACAGTGCTTTATATATGCTGTATACGAAAAAGAAAAAGAAAAAAAAAAAAAGGAACCTGCATGAGCAGCAGACTGAGTTAGTTTGAAGCTCCATTGGTACGTACCTTCGATCATGCCGATGAACCCACTGCAATTGGTGTCTTGCATGGTGATGTCGAGCTTCGTGCCCGGAAGGACGGTGGGATCGTTGTTGATGTCATCTTTCGCGGCATCGATTGCAACTTTGGAGACTCTTCCGATGGTGGAGTTGAATGTCAAAATAGCTCCAACGTGCACAACGGCGGGACGCCTAGCGGAGACGTTGGCAGCCCCCGCGGCTTCGTTGCAACATGAGAGGATCGACAAGCATAAAACCAGAAGCAGAAGCAAATGCAATCTCATTATGGCCAGGTACTACCCTTCTCTCTCTCTCTCTCTCTCTCTCTCTCTCTCTCTCTCTCTCTCTCTCTCTCTCTCTCTCTCTCTCTCTCTCTCTCTCTCTACCTCTCATTCACTCACTCTCTCACTCTCTCTCTGTCTCACGCGCCTCTGCAAAAGGGGAGGCAATCTTTACGGAACACCAAACAGTGTGCTATGTGCAATCTGACCACTGTGGGATCATGCGGGGACGCGCAAACTCTGGACGCCTGTCTTTTTAAGATTGATGTAATTTTTGTCAGCACAGAGCGGAATGAAGTGTTTCATCAGATTTGAAGAAGCATGGAAAAAGGAAACCTTCGAGTGGAGGTGGAAGATATGAAACTAACGACGACAAATTGTGCTCAATCATAACTTGTCGGGTCGAAAGTAGAAAAGATTGCTTCCAAATCAGTCGAAACAAGGGGGAAAAAATAAAACTCTCTCTCTCTCTCTCTCACTCACACACACACAAGCACACGCGCACTTAGAGTCAGCAAATAAGTGGTAGCCGGCCAGGAAGAACTGCCTGCCGGTCGGTCAGCAAGTAGTGCACAGAGCAGGAAGATGGTTGTTGTTTTTTTGTCTTGGTCGTGAAGAAGAGGAAGAAGAAACAAAACTTACTCGAGGAGGAGGACTGCCGGTCGGTCAGCAAGTAGTGCACAGAGCAGGAAGATGGCTGTTGTTTTTTGTCTTGGTCGTGAAGAAGAGGAAGAAGAAACAAAACTTACTCGAGGAGGAGGACTGTTGGAACGCATTGGAGATCGTTAAATGCGCACTGAACTGGGGATCATATCTTCGTTCGTCACTTACAGGTGCCCAAGGAAATCGAATCACGTCAGTGGGGGAGGAAGGAAAAGAAGCAAAAAGTAGGAGCTTGATTTTATGCTGAGACAGTGGCAGGTCTCATCACGACGACCACAGAAGCTTACCCCTCTCTCTCTCTCTCTTGTCACAATACTACGCGTAATGGATTGGCGGCTATGTGGATTGAGGAGGGATGATGCGTTCAATACTTACAAATGATCATTTTATACGAGGAAGAGCATGGGAAAAAAAAAGTATATAAATGAAATATCAGAACAGAATATTTTACTTGTAAATAAATGACTTTTCTTTTCCAACGAACAGAATAACAATCAGAACAGCTATCATCTCAGTTAATGAACATATTATTTATAACTTTAGTATGGTATTAACATTTTCTATACTTTAACTTTACAAAGCAGCAATTAGCATGCTTCCGTGTTAATTAAACACCCACTCTCTGTTTTGAGTGATGGCAGTCGCTCACATTATTTATTTATTTGTTTTTTTTTCAATTACTCGGATAGGTCTATAGACTTAGAACAAGGAAATTAAATATTAAAAATAAAGACGTACTACATTTTACTAATAAAATTTAAACTCGTGATCCTTTTATCTTCGAAAAATAATGTGTCATTAGTGATGATGTGTGTCACTACGCTATCCTCTAGTTTCGTACTCACGTTTTTATTGATATTGAAGGCTTTGATAAAAAAAAATGAAAAAAGAAAAAACAGAACCTTTGAATGTAAAGAATTGATATCTTCTCTTTACCACATGGTGCAGAATTCCAAAGCAATTGAAGATGACCTAATCAAATTTAAGGAGCAGCATCAAGAAAAAAAAAAGAAAAAGAAAAGAAAAGACATTTATAATGCATTTTTTCGAATTAAAAGAATAATCATAACTTTAACCTAATTCAGTATAATAAATACCCCGCAGAACAATGATTGTTGAGTAATTTAGTTACCATACTTATTCTATTTCGGAGTTGATTTAAACTATCGCCAAAATAAAATTTGAACACTCTCTATAGGAAATTAAAGACTTTCTCATAAAAATATTAAAACTTTGGAGGGGAGTTTAAAAAATTGTTGGGAAAAATTTCTGGGGTGCTAATATATATATATTTTTTTTCTGAAAAGAAAGGAGAGAGAAAGAAAAAAATGAGTTATGGCATATGTCCTCATGATTAACTTAACGGGAATCCGCTACCGTGACATGAGGTTCATGTGAAGAAAAGAAGAAAGTGAAGTAGTAGTAAAGTTGGAGTGGAGTCCGATGAAGATGGAATGCGATTGGTGAGCGTTCGGTTGATGATTGGACCAAACAAGGAATGTGGTGCCAATTTGTATGTCCTCTTTTTTTTTTTGGTTGCTGCTGCTTTTAAAAGAGAGGAGTTATTTCGGGAATACAAATATTAGTGCATCTTAAGTTAGGGACGTTCACGAATTGAGTTTGATTCGACCCGGCTTTGGACTCAATTTAATTCATCCGATTTTGATCGGATCGGGTCGGGTCTCTTTGAAGGGATGGATCTGATCTAATCCAATTCGATTTGGGTCGGATTATCCGATCATAATTTTTTTTATAAAGTTTTTCTTACATTTTTTATTATTTAATATAAAAATATGCTATAATATTAATTTTAAAAGCATAAAATAATTTGTTAAACATTTATATATTATTTTACATATTTAAAATATTTTATTTTAATATTTTTTAATTTTAGTACAAAGTATAGATTGAAAATTTTAAAAATAAAAAAAGTCGGGACCGATCAACTTGGGTCGAAAAATTCTAACCCGTATCCGACCCAAATCAAAGTCGAGTTGAGGCCGAATCGGGTCGGGTCAGGTCTAATCCGACTACGAATCCGACGCGACTCAAACTGATTTTGATCGGCCTGACCCGCTGAACATCCCTGCCTTATGAGCTGCTGCTTCTTTTCTTATTCTTTAGCATATATATAATTCTAGGCATATATGCTCATTCTTCTTTGACTATTGTTTGTATTATTTATGCAAAAAGGATCATAGCAACTCGTTACTTGCACCACTTGCTTTGCCCATCGTTAATTCAGCAACCAGAGAATATATGATGGTCCAAATAGCATGCATAATTTATTTCAATCCGTTCCTCTTGACCGGTACATTATACGAAATATGAGCAACTAGTTTCATTAGTTTTTGTGCCTGGAAAAAGATATGGTTTAGTTGGAAAGGAAGATTTATACTATATCTTTATTATTTATTTTAATCCTAATCTATTTATATATTATTAGATTAATTTTCTTTCTTAAATTATCATTAGGTTAATTTCTGCATGTATAAGTTTCTTTCTTTCTTTTTCTTCCTTTAACTTTTTATTTTGTGCAAAAATTGGTGAAGTAGTGTCTTTTTTTGAGATTGCTGTTTTATCTTGCCCACAAAATTGTTGATGACTGGCAGACACCTTTTGAGGATCATTGTTGTATTAGAAGTCATTTGTATTTTTTGCCGAAGGATCTTGCTTTTTGTTGTTGCTACAAGAAGAAATTCCTTGATCAAAAGGCATCTATGCTAAACATTTTTGAAGGAATATGCACTTAGGATTTGGGGAGTCTCCAACAAGAAAGGAAGGAGAATTGCAAGTGATGTTTTGGATTCCTTCCTTGCTTTATTCTTATTTTGAATATTATAATGGCTATGGAGAATTCTTGTTTACATTTTTGTGTGATGTTGCCAGCTATGTGTGATTAATTTTCTTAGAATTGTTGTGACGTAGAGCTTGTCTTGAGATGATGCTGTAACCTTATATTTAATGCAATATCAGTTCTCTTTGTTCAGTTTATCTAATTTTGGTAGACTTTCTTTGAATGATAAATGTTGAAATGATAGTTAAGTTTAGTGTTGCTTTTACTGAACAACTAACGTTGTGTTCTTCCCTTGATGATCATACTCTGAGAAGAGGTGGTCTCTCATCATTTCTGTGATTTCAAAATCAGACTGGATGATGATGTTCTCCAAATAGATAAGTGATATTGTAGCGAATGTGTTATATTCTGAAATTGAGAGGTTTCTTTTAGTGTTAAGTTATAATCTCAGAAGTAGAAACTAGCTATTACTTTCTATATTTGTGGATTATAAAGGGTTCAAGAAGGAATATAAATGTTAGGAGATGAAGTGTTATGAACAATGAGTTAGAGTGGATGATGTAGCAGAGGAACGTAAAGTGGAGGAGATTATAACTTTCAGACGAATCCTGGAAAAGGTTGATGATTTAAAGCATCATCAATAGCTTGATAAACTCGAAGTCCACTGAGAAATAAAACCACATAGGTTTAATAATTGAACTGTTAATAACAAAAGAGTTCATGCCTATTTATTGGCATTTTACAGTCAAATCTAAACTAATTTAAAAGATAACAATACTAACTAATAGAATCTAACTAGTCTAAAAAGATAAATATAACAATAATAACTAATAAAATATTATCTTATTTCTTCTACATCAATCTCCCTTTCTTCAAAAGAGTTTGAGGATAATGAGTTAGAGTGGATGATGCAGCAGAGGATCGTAAAGTGGAGGAGATTACAACTTTCAAACGAATTTCGAAAAAAGTTGATGATTTAAAGCATCATCAATAGCTTGATAAACTCGGAATCCACTGAAAAATAAAACCACACAAATTTAATAAATAATTGGATAATAATTGAACTGTCAATAACAAAAGAGTTCATGCCTATTTATAAGTATTTTACAGTCAAATCTAAATTAATTTAAAAGATAACAATACTAACTAATATAATGTAACTAGTCTAAAAAGATAAATATAACAACAATAACTGATAAAATATTATCTTATTTCTCCTACATCAGTCTTCCCTTCTTCAAAAGAGTTCGACCTCGAACTCTAAAAATTAAATTTGGAGGATCATGCTTCATATTATGATGTGGTCTCTAACTAGTCTAAAAAGATAAATATAACAATAATAACTAATAAAATATTATCTTATTTCTTCTACATCAATCTCCCTTTCTTCAAAAGAGTTTGAGGATAATGAGTTAGAGTGGATGATGCAGCAGAGGATCGTAAAGTGGAGGAGATTACAACTTTCAAACGAATTTCGAAAAAAGTTGATGATTTAAAGCATCATCAATAGCTTGATAAACTCGGAATCCACTGAAAAATAAAACCACACAAATTTAATAAATAATTGGATAATAATTGAACTGTCAATAACAAAAGAGTTCATGCCTATTTATAAGTATTTTACAGTCAAATCTAAATTAATTTAAAAGATAACAATACTAACTAATATAATGTAACTAGTCTAAAAAGATAAATATAACAACAATAACTGATAAAATATTATCTTATTTCTCCTACACCAGTCTTCCCTTCTTCAAAAGAGTTCGACCTCGAACTCTAAAAATTAAATTTGGAGGATCATGCTTCATATTATGATGTGGTCTCATATTCTTTCTCAACTTATCAAATGAATCATTTAAGCCAATCACCATAAAATAACAACATATTATCTTCAAATCTTGACTAGAAAATGAAATCCACAAAAAACTAAAATATTTGGTGTTGACAAAAATTTTCATATAACTCAGATCAACTTGAAGCATTTGAAGTAGATCTCTTTTGTTAGTTGACGAATTTAATTCCAACTTTTCATCCACCTACTGAATAAATGTATCTTCTTTTTTCTCAGAAGAAAAATCCAAAATAATTAACTCATCAATATTTGGATAGATAATAATATCTTCAACAACTTCTTGTAACTCTTCAATTGGATCGGTTTCAACTTCCAAAGGCAATAGATATTCACAAGATTTCACAAATTTTGAAGGAGTCTGATAATCAATTACTGCTCCTAGAGTAGCTAGGAAGGGTCTTCCCAAAAGAATAGGAGTTTGGTTGTCTTCGTCTATGTCTAAAACTACAAAATCGACTGGTATGTAGAAGTTTCCTACCTTGATCGGTATATCTTCTAGAATTTCTTGGGAGATTTTGATGGATCGATCCGCCAATTGGAGGGACATATTGGTAGGGTTGATGTCACCCATTTCAAGTTTTCTGCATAATGAAAGAGGAATGACACTAACAGAGGCTCCTAAGTCACACAGAGCTCTTTGAATTCTTCTATTGCCAATTTCACAAAGTATAAAAAAGCTTCCAGGATCCTTAAGTTTCAGAGGCAATCTGTTTTGAATTATGGCACTGACTTTGGCGGTTAATGCAACTATTTCATTTTCCTGTATCCTCCTTTTCTTCGATAGGATGTCTTTAAGGAATTTGGCATAAGCAAACATCTCTTGGATGGATTCGACAAAAAGGTACATTGATGTAAAGCTTCTTTAAGATTTCAATGAACTTGCCAAATTGTTGACCTTGTCGACTTCTTTCGAGGGTTTTAAGAAATGGTACTCATGCAGAATAATTGGAAGGGCCTTCTAAAGTCTTTGGTCGTTTGGCTTCTTTGTGTTCCGTTGAATTAGCATCCGGTTGAGCTACTTCTTCTTGTCTTGAAGCTTCCACGTTCTCTGGTGTCGAAACTTTTGCTCTGGCTCTTTTTATGTCTTCGATTATTCTTCCACTCCTCAAGGTCACGGCTTGGACTTGCTCCTTTGGATTCTGCTCTGGTTGTCCAGGTAGAATTCCCTGTTGTCTTGAGGATGATGCTGCTTGTTGGACTATCTGCGTTTCCAACATTTTGTTATGGATGGAAAGACTTTCGCTCTTCTCAAACATCTTTTGCATCAGAGTATCTTGTTTAGACATGTATTTCTCTATCATTGATTCAAGCTTTCTCATAGAGGGTTGCCTTTGATCGATAGGAGGGTTCTGAGGTTGTGGCCTTTTGTTAGGTCTATTCTGCCAGGCAGGAACTTGAACTTACTGATAGTTGTCTCTATAAGAGAATTTCGGATTATTTTTCCATCCAGAATTGAATGTGTTGGAATACAGGTCATTATTGGAAGGGTATGAGGCTATTGTGTTTGCTTGGTGCTGATGACCTTGCTGCTTTAATAATTCACAATGCATAGAGATATGATCAGACGAACCACATATTTCACAACATCTAGCTATCATATTAACAATAAGGGTAGCCTCATTGAGTCCCAATTTGCCGATTGCTTTTTGAATGTTACATTTCACCTTGGAAGAAAGTGCCTTAAATCTTTGCCATGCTTCGTAAAGTGTCTCTTGGTCTTTTTGAACGAATTCGATAACTTAATTTCTGATTTTGATTATTTTACTTGGAGGAAAATATTCAAATTAAAAGGCTTTCGCATATTGTTCCCAAGTAGTTAGTTCTCTTGGTCAAGTGACTGTAGCCATTGTTTGGCTTTGCCTCTTAAAGAAAGAGAAAAAACTCAGTTTGAGTATTTCTAGTGAGACTCCATTTAGCTTCGTTGTTTCACATATTTCTAAGAAATCTTTGAGGTGTTGATTTCGATTTTCATCTGGAGTTCCTCCAAATTGATTCTGTTGAATTGTTGAGATCAGAGAGAATTTTAATTCAAAGTTATTAATTTGGATAGCTGGCTTCAGGATAGTAGACTCCAATCCATCCGTAGTGGGAGTATAGAGATCTGATAAAGAAGGAATCAGAGGTTGCTGTTGTTCTTGCTGCTAGGCCATCATTTCTCCTTTCGAATAAAAAATTAGTTCAACTTCTGCTGATTGAGCGCGACTTGTTTCTTCAGATACAGGTGTTCTGTCCCTATGCTCTCGCACTCTCCTTTTGAAGGTTCGATCAATCTCAGGGTCTAATTCAAACAGCTGCTTGTGGTTAGCTGATGCGTGTAGAATTGATAGCAAACATTAGCAAGTGCACTAGTCGCTCAAGTAATAAAGTGAATGAGTTATCGTTCTCACGAGGACGATTAATAACTTAGATTTTATTTTAACCTTGTTAATTGAGAAATTAAGAAAATATGATTTCAAATGTGAATAAAAAGAAAATAATAAAAATAAAGGAAATGATCACCTGGAGAAATAATGATTTGATGATTAAGGCACCTAATTATCACCACTAAAATGTAATGAATTTTTCTTAATTTAGAATTAGTCGAACCAATAACAAAGTGAATTCTCAAAATTAGTTAATCAATATTTCAGGCTTTAACTACTATCTTATGAATAATTAAAATAAATCAATCATTTTGATTTTTAATTTGCTTAATTAAATCATAAGATGCATTGAAACAGAATTAATATTAAGAGCTTTCTCAAGTCACCTTAATAACTACACAAATTAGGTTTCTTTCGATTTTTCTAATTGTGGCATGCAATAAATAAGATCAATCATAGAAATTATTATGAAAATAATCACTTCTTCTCAGATAGCAATCAAATTATAAATCATGAAATCAAAGGAAAACATTAAACATGAAATTGCAATGCTATTAATGGCTCAAACTAAATTAATATTAAGAAGAATTCAATACATAAATAGGGTTCAACTAGGATGACCCTAATGAAAGAATAAATATGAGAATAACAACATCAAATCTAATGTAAAAGATTATGAAAACAAATGAAGAACTCTGACAACCACTGTGCACGTGCTCTCACGAGTTTCCGGCAGAGCTTCGCTATTGTTCTCGAATTTCTCCTCTTTGTAGGCTTGAAATCTATGCTCCAGGGATGCTTTTTCAAGTTCTCTTCTGCCTCCTTTTGTAAGTTTTCTCCTCCCCCAAGGAAAGAAATCGAAAATATATTCAAAAAGTGGATAAAATGGCTTTAAAACGACCTAATCGACTGCCATCACGGCCATGAAAGGCTTTGTCACGGCTTGACAGAAGGCTGTCAAGGTTAAAAAATATTTAGCCAAATTTTTGTTGGAAAATGTCTTTGTCACGGCCATGAGAGGAACTATCACGACCGTGACAGTAACTTAGCCAATTTTCTGAGTGCAATATCTTCCTATCACGGCCATGAAAAGAACTATCACGACCGTGATAATCTTCTGAGCTGTTTTAGGTCTTTTCTTGCCTTGATTTTGACGTTTTCTCATATCTTGCCATGAGTAATTTCCAAACTTAAGTATAAATCAAATCTAAAAGAAATTATATAAAAATAAATCAAAATTCTCATTTTTTAAACATAAAATCATTCTAAAATGCTAATCTAATGACCTAAACTAATGCATGATTTTTCGTGCATCAAATACCCCCAAGCTTAATATTTTTCTTGTCCTCAAGTAAATTTCAGATAAGGCATAGGGCTCCATCACAAAACCAATATTTTTACTATTCTCAACCAATACCCAGCCTTACAGAATTCTTAGCATTCAAACATATCTTTCCTGCATATATACAAATAATGTTTGTCAATCTCATAAGAGTATCAATATTGAACCACAAGTCTTTAAGGAGCTTATTTTCATACTATTATCATTTCATATTTCAGCATTAAGAATTTTTTTAAGAATTTAGTAATCCTCCATATTGCACAAAGTGGTCCATGTAACGGGCTTTCGACTGACGAATCCCAGAGCAGACGCCCCTAGGTCGCCAAGCAAGAATCCCCTACGGATCTAATCACCCGGACACACCAAGGTTCCAGAGGGTACTTTTTACTTTTCACTTTCACTATTGGAGTTCAACAAGCTCTCTTTTCATTTTCACTTTAACATTAAAATTATATAGCATAATTATAAGCTCCAAAAAGACTTAATGCTTTCAATAAAGATGCAATTATAATCAAGACTAACATCATAGTAAATAATAGAGAAATTCATCATTTAAAAGCTAGTCCTTCTACTTAGCAACAAACTCAATCCAAATCCCAATACTTTAGTGATACCCGATAAAGTGATGTTCTGAAAATAAACTTAAAGACAATACAATATTAAACAAAGAGAAATGAGATGTCACTTAATTTTTTTTTAATTATCATAATTAGATGCATGACAAACAAAATAAGATAATCGACTGAAAATATTGAAAATAGACATGCCATGCAAATGAAAGAAGACTAAGTCCCTCTCCCAAGCTTGAACTTGACACTGCCCCAGTGTTAGGCCTGTACACAAAAAAATTATGATATAATAATAATATGTGACAAAATGCAAAAGGAATAGAGACAACCTGATGATTTCTAGGTCGGTCACGTTGCTTCAACGGGTGGCTCATAGGCTTCGATCGACATGGTTCAGAAATCGTGCAACAATTTTAGAACTATCATGGCCATTCCTAGGATACGTCACGGTCGTTTCAGATTGAGTAGGTGATCCGTGGCCGTTCCCTCCACCTTCACGGTCGTGCTTGTATAATCGATCGGTTCCAAATGAATCAACGAACAGGGAGAAAAAGGTGGCTGGCGGCGATGTCACATTTGAATTGTTGAGGTCGCCGGAAGCTTGTTGAACAAAAGGCACTAGCGGCAACGATGGTGGGACCGGCATGTTTGAAGGTCTACCGGCGTCGATGGAAGGTAGTAGGCGGCATCATGGACTCATGGTGATCAGAGATAGGCGGGCATCGAGATCGAAGATCAGAGTTGTAGGTGGCACGGGGGTGGAATTGGGGATCACGCCCGTGCCCCCCTTGAGATGAGTATTGGACGGTCCAATTTGCGCCATGTGAGTTTTTAGATTAATGCCACGTGTCTTGAAAAATAGAATAACAAAATAAAATAATGAACTTGATAAAAAGGTGCCCGATATATCCGTCATAACAGCCGTGTGCAGTCTTCAGAATGGCCGTGCTCTAAGGCATGCACAATCAAGTCTGGAATGGCCGTGCCATCCATCGGCATGGCCGTGAGCTGATGCTTCGAATAACATGGAACGGCCGTGCCGCATCCTTCTGGGAGCAATATGCTAAGAAAAAAAAATCATTAATCTAAACTAAACTTTTAATGTTAAGTAATGTAAATTAAAGAATCCAATACTATGCTAAACTAAAAATTTAGAGGATGAAAGTTTAAGAGTATAGTCTTTAGCTTGACTTTAGCTATAGTCTTTACCTTGACTTTTTCCCTTCAGTTACCTCAAGTGTCTGGAAGGGATTTGAAATGACCTTTTTCCATCTTACCTCTGATGTATTGTTCAAGGCATTGACCCTCCACTTTGAAAGAATTACCTGGATCTTTTTGTGGAGCTTGATCTTTGGGCTTCCAATGCATCAAATTTTGTGATGACTGAGGTGATGATGGTGTGTTCCCTTCTACCAATGAATAATTTGGAGGTAATGGTGGGATGGTTGTTGGACTTTCTAGAGACGGATTTCTTCTTCACACTTGTCCATCTTCCATAATATATTCATTTGTCTCCTTGATCCTCCATTGCATAGTCCATGTCTTCTGATAATAATTCTTCATCAGTCGTCTTCTTCCTGGATTAAAATATTGCAAGTGACATGGGCATATAATAGGTATAGATTTATCCACAACATTATCCCCCGAGGCATGAGCAATCTCAAAAGCCAACTCCACTTTCCTCTCTAATTCTTGAAATTTTGTCTGCATGACATCAAACTTAACATTAAAATTCAGGGACTGAGGAGGAGAAGAAATAATAATTGGTTGTTGATCCTTCAACTGTGCCAATTGTGATTTTATATTGATGATAAGTTGATCTCGTAGGACAAATCTTTTCTCTATAACACCAATCAATTGGCACAACTTTCTTCGATGTTGGAATTTGACTCTGAGTGGGTGGGTGGAGGAACATCATTTTTCATTTGGATCTTGGCCTCCGATTGCTCTACTTGTCCCAGCAACTTCATAAAGGTTTTTTCTTGAAGTTGAAATTTTTCCTTAGCCATTGTAATAAACTTTAACATAGTGTCTTCAATCACAGAATTTCCTTGTACCATGGGAATGAGTGGAATACTGTTATTTGCAATTTGTGAAATTTGTGCTTCATGATCCTCAAGCATCTTTCTTTGTTCCTCCAAATAATAATCTCCCATAGTCCTTGGTTTTGTTGTCATTTGAAGATATTTCCTTGTGAAGGTCTCCGGTTCGAGTCCGGGCGATGCCACTTTTCCCCACCTAGTGGGATAAGGCTTTGTTATTGTTGTTGTTGTTGAAGATATTTCCTTGTCAAACAAGATAAAGAGATATGAAAGTATGTGAACTAAAAAGAATCTGCGTGGAACTTAACAGAAAATAAAGGCTCTCAAATAACAAGTAAAATAAATATAAAAGTTACTAAACACCATCCCCGGCAATGGCGTCAAAAACTTGATGCATGTAGAATTGATAGCAAACACTAGCAAGTGTACTCTCTCAAGTAATAAAGTGAATGAGTAGAGTTATCGTTCCCACGAGGACGGTTAATAACTAAGAAAATATGAAAATATGATTTCAGATGTGAAATTAAGAAAAATAATATTGAGAAATTAAGAAAATATGATTTCAGATGTGAATAAAAAGAAAAATAATAAAAATAAAGGAAATGATCACCTGGAGAAATAATGATTTGATGATTAAGGCACCTAATTATCACCACTAAAATGTAACGAATTTTTCTTAATTTAGAATTAGTCGAACCAATAACAAAGTGAATTCTCAAAATTAGTTAACCAATATTTCAGACTTTAACTACTATCTTATGAATAATTAAAATAAATCAATCCTTTTGATTTTTAATTTACTTAATTAAATCATAAGATGCATTGAAATAAAATTAATATTAAGGGATTTCTCAAGTCACCTTAATAACTACACAAATTAGATTTCTTTCGATTTCCCTAATTGTGGCATGCAATAAATAAGATCAATCCTAGAAATTATTATGAAAATAATCACTTCTTCTAAGATAACAATCAAATCATAAATCATGAAATCAAAGGAAAGCATTAAACATGAAATTGCAATGCTATTAATGACTCAAACTAAATTAATATTAAGAAGAATTCAATACATAAATAAGGTTCAACTAGGATGATCCTAATGAAAGAATAAATTTGAGAATAACAACATCAAATCTAATGTAAAAGATTGGGAAAAAAAATGAAGAACTCTGGCAACCGCTGTGCACCTGCTCTCGCGAGTTTTCGACAGAGCTTCGCTATTGTTCTCGAATTTCTTCTCTTTGTAGGCTTCAAATTTATGCTCCAGGGATGCATTTCCAAGTTCTCTTCTACTTCCTTTTATAGGTTTTCTCCTTCCCCAAGGAAAGAAACTGAAAATATATCCAAAAAGTGGATAAAAAGGCTTTAAAACGGCCTAACCGACCGCCGTCACGGTCGTGAAAGGCTTTGTCATGGTCGTGATAGAAGACTGTCAAAGTTGAAAAATACTTAGCCAAATTTCTGTTGGAAAATGTCTTTGTCACGGCCATGACAGAAACTATCACGGTCGTGACAGCAACTTAGCTAATTTTCTGAGTGCAATATCTTCTTGTCATGGCCATGAAAAGAACTGTCACGGCCGTGATAGTCTTCTGAGCTGTTTTAGACCTTTTGTTGTCTTAATTTTGATGTTTTCTCATATCATGCCATGAATATAAAAATAAATCAAAACTCCCATTTCTAAATATAAAAATATTCTAAAATGCTAATCAAATGACCTAAATTAATGCATGATTTTTTGTGCATTATTAGCCTTGGGCATATATAATTCTTCTGAAATCAAAGGATTGAAAGTTGGGATCATGCAGCGATAGACATCACTCGAGATGAGAACATTACTGTACAAATATCAATTATCACTAGTTTAGTTTGGTATGACACTAACAATTTATTTTGTATTAGGGTCCGTAGATGATGTCAGACTTTCTCAGCCTACCCCAGCTGTACTGGATGATGATTCCTCTTCGAGAGATGAAGAGGGATTACACGATAATGGGGTGGTCACCGTGAATGATATTGCTCATTCGTAAGTTAAATAAGTTGTAGAAATTTTATTATAGTTTTGCTTATCATTGAAAATTAATTCTTCTTTGTAATTTGCAGGACCACTTTCATACCCGCTAGTACCTTGCGGGTATGTCAGTGCCCTCGTTCTTTCCCACTTGTCGAAAGGGGCAGGATCGTGGAAAGATGTCCCAATTCAAGTGCGGGATGACATATTTCGTGCCTTTATGGTATGATCTTCCATTTGGGATACATAATTTATTTTATATTATTTTTAAATTACTAAGTTTTAACGTATTGTGTAGGAGGCAAACCAGTTTCATCCGAATCTTAGTTTAGGGATGATCCAGAGAGCTTTTGAGGAGGTGGCGAAATGCCTCCAAAATTAATTGTATAAGTTTCACAAGGTCATCATGTTCGTTGGCCTCATTTTGGAGCAGGGCATACAAAGATTCCTAAGGCATATTAGGAGCTCAGTTTGGGAGTCCTTATGTAGGAAGTGGTAAGTATGTTTACTTTTAAGTTATTTTTATTAAATTTATAATTTTTGAAAGTATAAGTATTTGATGTTCATAAATGATGGATGAACGATGGCAAAGAAAGTCGGAAAAGGCAAGAGTTAACTGACTTTCGAACTCGAGGCCCACATCCACACAGGGAGGTCAATGCGATTTGACGAGCATCGATGGCGCATGGTAATTTAAATACAAATTCAATTAATCAAACTTTTAACTTATACTTATTTTATAAAATTTGAAACTTTATTGTAGGAGGAGAAATAAGGCGGTCCTGTGGACTTTCGCGTGGTCTACGAGGCCACGCATAAGAGTTGAAAGACCAACGACTTGGTTACGCCCACTGCTCATAGGCTTCTGGTAAGTATCATCACATGTTCACTTGGTTGTTGACATTAGTGCACTATTTTTTAAATGTCCAATGTTTAAATTTTTTAGGATGAGTATAATGTGAAAATGACTGAAATGTACGGAGATGATCCGAGTACTCAGCCACGTGGTAATATGTAAAATATTATAATACTAAAGAAGATAAACAATGAAAGATATTAATGGAAAAATAGTTATCTAAGTCCCCGACAACGGCGTCAAAAACATGTGAACTTTAGAAGATGTGATCTCTCACATCGGCCAATAGAGTTCAAATCGTATTTAAATTTTACTCTAGAGTCCACACTACTGTAAGTATACAGGTCGAGTAGAAAACCACGAGTGTCGTAACCCCGTTGACTTAGATCAAAATGCTAACCTATTTATATCTCCTAAGTTATCGCAAAATTAAAAGACAAAAGTAGAGTGATGGAACAAATAGCGAAAAGATTAGAATTCAGAAGAAAAGACTCCTTTATGATGAATTGGTCAATGCTGTGGTTTTTAATTTCTATTGTGAGGCAAATGATCTCTCGATCCTTATACTATAGACCAACTACTCTTTCCCTCTACCCGTCGACCTCTCTTCGAGTGTAAAAGGGGTAAGGCATTAATAAATGGATTGGAAACAACTGATTAGTTGATCTCTCATCCTAATCTCTCGATCAATGGGATGTAATTCTACGAGTCCAATCCATACAATTAAATGAATCTAAGACAATTAACTACTACTATGGACTCTCGCCTCATAATAGTTATCAAAATGAGCTTTTCAGCCGCTTAAGATTGACGAAGATTATATTAATGAAATACTACAAGTGAATATAATCTGCCCCTTCTCTCGAATGAGCAAGATAGAAGTAATAAATGGATCTTTCGATCTAACGAAGTTTAAACACGACTAAGACAATTACAGTAAATCAAAAGCATAATATATTAAATGTCTAGAAGTATGCTCAAAGAGAAATTAAAGCCACAACATTCATGCAATTACACCACAAAAGGAAATAGAGTTAGCCAATCATAGGCCTCGATGATATCACAATGTTCTTGGACATCCTTCTTTCCTTCTTTCTTTCTCCTCGGATCAGTGATTTTCCTCTACACCTCGTCCTCTCCTCCCTCTCTTCCTTCATTGTCTTTTATCCTCCTCCTTTTTCTCCTGTTTCAATTCGAAATTCAAAAAGTAGTTAGATCTATAACTAGTTCAAAATGGTCAGATAATAACTTGGTATTTTTATAAATTCAATAAAGTTTTTATGTAAAGGTGGCGGATTTAACATTGATAATCATGAGTAAAATAAGAGATGATCAGAGTCTCGGGCATTTTAGTGATTATACTATCCAACCGTTGTTGAACTTTGTCAATCAAATTCTTGATGTTCTTCAAGTGAACGTCATTTCTTGCAATAAATTTTGTCTCTCGTTGATATTTGCTTGGTTGTTGAAAAACAAGATAATGATATGATGAAGGCAAAAAAATATTCAACCAGTAATTTTTTCAACTTTTTCCATGTCCGAATAGGTTGTTTGTGATAAGAAACTCGTAATTGTTTATTATCCTTCCACCAAGAAAGTGCTCTGCCTATAAATTTGTTGGCAACTAATTTGGCTTGTTGAGATTCTAGAACATCCGAATAATCGATTTTAGAAATGCAATATAGGGTATTATGAAGGTGGATCTATCCTCATCTTGTTAGTTATATAAAATTAAAAAAAAGAAAGAAAAAGAAAACAAGATAAAAATAATGTAATTATTACATGTTACAAACTCGTATGATCCTTGATGAAATATTAGTTGTGTGGTCTATTAATCATTACCATGGTATGGGTGATAGTAGTTTAAAGACTACATTTTAATGCATCTTAATCTCAGATTTGATTAGATTATGATCCATGACAGAGTAGTCTTAATCTAATTTGAATTAAGATAGGTTGATTGATCAGTAATTTGAGTAGACTCTAATCCGTCGTTAGAAACTAACTTGTAATATTTGGTCAATTCAGTTTGTATACAATTTCGTTTATCATCCAAAGCCCTATGCATTAGTTAGATTAGATTAATTTAGTTTTACTCTTTTATTTTCTGTAATTTTATTTTTTGCACATCTTTTACCCAAAATCATGTTGTCTCCTATTAGCTTCTGAAATTAATTTAGTTAAGTAAGTTAATTCCTCGTGGATTCGACACTCTATTCATTACACTTTATTACTTAAGAGACTAATGCACTTGCTAGCATTTAATTGTTATAAATTATCGCATCAAGAATCATAACATTGGGCTCCCCACACTTAAGCTCAACACTGTCCTCAATGTTGGTTAAGCTGAGAGACTATCTTTATATGGGGGAAGACGAGTGGGTGGGGGTAGGTGTTTGTTCCTTCAGTTGTTCTTTTGTTGCTTCAACACACCTTCTTGAAATGTAGATCAGTGAATTGCTCTACTTGTCTACACAAAAAATATTAGATCACTTGTCACTTGTTAGGTTTGTACAATAGGTAAAAATCATTAACATTGACTAGAAGGCGTGAAATCAGTAGCATCTGTATAGATGGAGGTAAGTTCAGTAATTGTGGTTTCAATAGAGGTGGGGGATTCCCTAGCAATTAGTTAGGGTTGCTTGATTCTTGGAAAAGAAAAAATAAATAAAATGAACTTATTAGTTTGTGTTGCCACCCAATAAGCATCATTGTTTATAGTTCTATACTAAACTTGATTATTTTAAACTCATGTTTTCAACTTGGAGTGTCTTTAGTTGGTGTTTAGTAGGTTTGGACAACTTTTTTCTATCAAATACAAAGGTCTTGGGCCATGTTTGAATTTGAAGATATTGGGCCAATTAACCTTCAACTTCTTCAATAGTAGCTTGAGTCTTTGGTTGAATGATTGATTTCCATCTTTAGCTTGAATCTCTTCATGCAAGTTGTTATTTTCATGGCAGAATTTGGCTGCTATACTTTGCTGCAAAATATCAGCTTCAAACAAGTCTTTTGATCCAGAAATTCTCCTGCTTGATTTGAACTTTTAGATTCCCCAAGATCTCCATTTGCTTTAGCAATCATTTCTTGATTTTTCTTTTTAGAAGTGTGTTTAATCAAATTCTCCATCATCAGCTCCATATTGGACTTTTCTTCAGGTGGGACTGTTGATTGTGCTGGGAGGTTATGAGAAGTAGCTTGCTGAAATTGAATCTCTAACATCATTCATTGTGTTTGAAGTCCTTCCACCTTGGTAGTCAGCTCCTCCATCATCTTGCATTTATTCATTTGTTGGTTTACTAGTTTTTGCATCATAGTCTTCAATTTTAGATCTTCAGGAGATGCCGCTCGCTGGTGTTGTTGCTAAAAATGGAATGGAATGATATTTGTAGATTATAAATGATTCCACTTAAGTGTACAACTGAGGGTGTGCATCTAGCATTTGACATTGATCACAAATTGCATGATGATAGTGTTGCCCATTGTGAAATAAATTATTTGGACAGCTCCATGAATTCATATCTTGGGCATATGGATCAGAAAAATAATTTCTCCATTGGATGCTATGATTATCCATGTAGAGTTGCCCTAATCATTTACATTGAGTGTAGAAGTGCACTTGGCTGCAATAGGATTGAGAAGTTGTAGGAGATTTCAGTTGGAATTTTGCAATTGCGTTTCCTAATATGGTTTCAACTTTAGAAACAAAGTTGTCCCTATTTTCAAATTTTGGCACTTCACTTGAATGAGAAGAATTCTACACATCATGTATCCAACTTGAAAAATTCAAATTCATCACTACTTCAATCTTGAAAAATGGTTGTTGAATTCTTAAAAGACAACACTATTTGAAATTTGAAATGTTTCTGCACATTACAAACTTAGGATGCAATTTATAAAGTGCAGAAATTTATACAATTCATCAATGTTTATACACAATAGAGGCTCAAATTACATAGTAAGTGAAGATAATTGAAATCTGAAAATAAAATATCAAATCTCAAATCAAATATCAGAAATTTGAAATGTTTCAGCTCAATGGAGAGTTAGAATGCAGTTTATAGAATAAACTTGAAAATATGAAAATTGAAACGGTCAAGTTCAACAATGTTAAGGAAATAAAAATGCAAGTTCAGGAATTTCAGCATGTATAATTGTTTGCAATTTCAGCAATTAGAAATAAAAATCCGATGATTGTTTGCATGTTCAACAAGGTTTCTGCACTATGAAAACATAGTAGACACTTTGTAGCATAGGTGCAAAATATGGAATTCAAAATTTGGAATATAAAATCAGGATTCAACAATGTTTCTGCACAATAAAAATTCAGGAGATACTTTGCAGCATAACTGTAGAATATGAACGTTGAGAATAAAAAATAAAAATGTAGGAACATAATGTTGAGGATGACAATTACATGATCTAAGTGAAGAGTACTAAAACAATTTTAGAAAAAGGAAATGGTAAAGAGCTAAAATTTACTTTGAGCAAAGATAAGAAATCATCTAAACTATAAGTAAGAAAAATATTCATAGCATAATGAAGTATACATAATAATTATAAACAAGATTCAGCTAGATCCAAAATAGCAAGTCAAGTGTGCAAAATAAAAAATAAATTGTCCCAACAACGGTGCCAAAAACTTCACTCGCCAAAATCATGTGATGTGAAGGACACGAAATGACAGAAAATTATATGTTTTATTTTAAGGAGTCACTTATCAAAAGCAGTTACCCCTACACATGTGACTACCCTCATATGAACAAATACCTTAACTTCACAAGAAAATATCGAATTAAGCTTTAAAATTTATAAATCCTTAGCACACACGATGAGGATGCAAGCGCACAGTAATCAGTATAGCATTTAAGGGTCGATCCATAGGGACAAAGATGAAAAGTTCACACTCGATGAAAATTGTTTCGAAGGAAAAGCCAAATTCATGAATGTTCAAACTGAGAAAATGAAATAACACTAAACTAAAAAATGTAGCAAATGAAGTTACACTAATTTTCAGAGGTTTTAAGTATAAGAGTGGACCAAAATCGAAGTGAATAAACACTAGTCTTAGGGAACTGCTTCAAGAGTTTTGTTTCACAACTCGATGTAAAACTAATGAACTAGCATGCCAAACACCTAGATGAGGGTATGCGCCCATATACCCTCACCTCCGGACTTAAGAGGAATCTTAAGAATCGGGACTCAGTCAAGGCCTGCACTAAGTCCCAACAAGTGGTAATCCCTCTCGAGTGAATTCTCTTAAGATCGGTCGAGAGAGAAGACAAAGAAAACTTCGAACATGCTTTTTAGCTCAGCACAACACTAGTCATCATTGACGCCTTAAACATAACTCCACTATCGCTCCACCTCTCGGCACTCATGTGATAGTTGAGGTATCGATTGTCCTCTCGAGCGGGAGTCACCGACACTATGAAGTAAAAAATAGTTCGAACGGAGGAAGGACATCGACAAACTAAAACCACAAAATGATGAACTAAGAAATGCCTCAAACTTTTTTCTCATACTTGCTCGATACTGGCCGTTGACGATTCCTTAATGTAGTCGAATGACCACCCTGCCTCTCTGCGTGAGTGCATCCGATTGGAAAATCCCATACTCTCTCGGGCGAGAATCGGCAATGCCAAAAACTCAGACTGTAACGATCCCAATTTTTTAGAGTTGAGAAAAGAATATTTTATTATTTTTATTTTTTGAAATATGGACATTATTATTATTATAATTAATAATTCCAAAAATAAATGAAAATAGGGGAGGAGATTAATTGAGGATAAGATATGTCATGAGATTATTTAAGTAAATTCAAAATTATTTAATTATTGGAATAAATCAGAATTTGTTAAAGGAGATTAATTAAAAAGATTAAATTTGATTGGGATTGAATGTTATAGCCGGATTGAAAATCAAGAATTTAAGAGTTCTATAAATAAATCCTTAGGGACGGCGTCAAAGAGTTTCTTTCCCTTTGATTCTCGGTGTTCGAAGATAGCGGTGTGATGTCTTAGAGATACGAAGAATGGAAAGGAAGGCAAGACATCCCGTGACAACAAGGCGTGATTCGGCAACGAACGATTAGGCATGGAATGAGATACGTAGGGGGATTCGTAGGTTCTTTGATTATTTATCTATTGGAATTGCTACCGCTAAATTGAAAAAGGGGTTTGTGATAGTTAAAAAAATAGATTACTTAGCGGTCGAAGAAAAGAAGGAATTGCTTGAAGAAAAAAATGTTTGGCCAACAATATTTTGCACCGAAGGAAAAAGAAAAAAAATTGACGTCAATACAATTTGGCACCTAAGGATCGTTTCTCAATCAAAAGAAAAAATGATAAAAAGGGTTAATGGCCACCATGGAGAGAGAAGTTGAGGAGAGATTGCAGTTGTATGGTAATAGAGAGAGAAGAAAAAAAGGATAATCGTGAGAAAGAAAGGGGTCTGTAAACATGGAGAAAAAGAATTAAGAAAAGAAAGGGGAGGTCTCTAGGGGAAAACAATGGAGAGAGGAAGTGAGAGAAAGACCTAGAAAAAAAAGGGGCGCTACATGAATAGAAGAGAGGAAAATAATATTAAAAGAAGAATTAGTTTTCTCTATCGACAAAGAAAATAAGTAGAAAAAAATAAAATAAAAATGTGGCTTTGATTTATCCGAGAAGGAAGAATTTATTTTATTAAATTTCTTGACAAACCAAGACATCGAATAGAAGAGTAAAGGAATACAATGAAATCGAGGTTGATTTATTAGTAATTTTTAATTATCTTATTGTTAATATTATTTGAATATGATACATTGATTTTATTATTATTGATTGTCCTGATAATATGGTTATCATTCTTTGATTATATTATTATCATACTTGATCATACATATTGTCATCATAGTTGATCATATTTTGTTACCATATCCAATTTTATCATTGATTTTGATACTGATCCAATAATCTTTCTGATTGAATCTTGTCATACTTGATCATACTTATCGTCGTCATAGTTTATCATATTTTGTTACCATATCCAATCTTATCATTGATTATGATACTGATCTAGTAGCCTTTCTGATTGGGTTTTGTTTTACCTAAATTAAATTATTAAAAGATAGACATCTTAGGTAAACAAGATAAAAGCTGAAAGCTGCTAGGTCTCTATGTTCTCTAATTGTCTCCAAGCCCTCGGCCATATTGTTATTGAATTGAATTGAATTGAATGCGGCAAAAAGTGTACTTAAAGGCTTGAGACGTCATCATCCTTTAGAGAAGCTATGATTGTCCTATATTTGGTCATGGTCCCCCACCATTCACGAATCATTGTTAGCGCTATATTATTGGGTGGCTTGCCGTAGGTTGATCCCCCATTGGTCTTCATGAAAGAGACATCGATTCTTAATTGACCGAGCGCTCCTCATTGAATTGGATAACTCCGATCATTGTAAATTGAATTGAATTAAAATCGAATCGAATTGAGTTGGATTGAAATCGAATTGAATTGAATTGAATAGATCATGTTCATTTGGATACTGGCATTGATCGACATTGCCTCCGCCCGTTGAAGCGAATGGAATTGTTATTGACCAATGACCATTGATATTGAATTGGAAATTGTTAAATTGAATAGTGCTATGGTGATCAGGCATCATTAATATTGTTAATTGTTACATCAATATTGATCTATCATTTGACCTTTTCCTGATGCTTCCTATTGCTCTATGACTTTATTGTCATATTGTTATATTGAATCATCGATCAAATACTCTACTATTAATTGCACAATGGCATATTGATTAGGCAATTGTTAATTATTATCGCTATTCATTGGTCTTTTGACCATATCATGATATAATTGCTCATATTGATAAATCATTATATTGTTAATTGATTATTGTATTGATTGCTCAATTGACTCATCATTGATCATATCTTATTTCTAATTGAGCATATCGATTGTTTAGTAGACCCCATGTACTGAGTATTTTTATACTCGTGGATTTTTCCCTGTACATGCATCCGTGCAGGTGAGAGAGCTATAGATGATGGTCCTGTAGATGGCTATGCTCAGTGACAACATATGTTGCACATATTTTAGATCAAGTGGTCTAGTTTTTATTATTTTTGCATTTATTAGAATTGTGAACATATTGGTATTTTAGTTATTTTTAATATTATGGATTATTAGTTATTATTATTGTAAAAGTCTTCCGCATTTATGGTTTATATTCTGTAAAAATATTTTATAGAAGATTGTGTATCATCTTTGGGATGACACTAAGCACGTGAAAGTCACGTGGGTCTCAGGGCATTACAAAGACCAACAAGCAAAGAAATGCTCCAATGATCAACTTCATTAAAGGGGAACTTCAATAAAATCAAAAGACCTTTGAGGTACTCTAGGTCCACCTATCGGCCTCACCGCGGAACCGACCATTGACATCTCCTTAGAATCAACCCAATCATTGCCCCACCTCTCAGCACACATGCAATGATCGAGGAATAGAGTACCGTCTCGGGTGGAAGATGTCGTCATTGAAATGTATTGGTCTAAGTCCCCAAAACATAATATCATCTCTCCGAAACCAATAAACAAGGGAAGTGAACCTTGCCTAACGACGATTCCTCCACATTTCCTAGCACCCGGCCCAACCTTTCGGCTCGCATACCTTAGCTAGGGCACCCTCTTGGGCGGAATCATCCTTTACAGTTTGAACCAAACCCGCAAGTTTAAATTGAAAACATGATACAAGAAGAAGATAGGTTGAATCACATTTTGCCTTGTTGAATGAACTCAGCACAAGTTGTCCTATAAGCTTGAGCTGAGGAAGCTAACTCCCTCTCGGGTCAAGGCACAATGGATGGACCGACAAACAAAATATTTTTGACAATCAAAACTTCATCATGAAAATGATAAGAACAATGAAGCAGGAAATAGATTGACAAAGAAACATCCGACATTGTGCCTTTCTGAACAAATCTAGCTTCAAGCTCACTTGACTCTCGGCCTTAGAGCTTGAGCTAGAGAAGATTATAACCTTCTCGGGCCAAGGCACGATTCATGGAACCAATAAAAAAGCATCAGGCAATCCAAAGAGACATCACGAAAAATTGCAACAACAAAAAATATTGCGAATGTTGAAACGAATACAACAGTAACATGGTATAAAAAGGTAAATTAAATGATTGCTGCATAATAGTTTAATTTCAGAAATCATAAGTGTTGAGAGACATAAGCATCCATCACAGATTCCCCAGCCATTAGTTGGCTACTTAGTAGGATCGGACTAATTACGTATACAATGCGTTATACATAAAGGAACCCAAAAAGGTGGAAAAGAAGAAAAAGAAAAGAAAATGGCCACAACCTCCCTTTCAACTCCTCCAAACTGCACAGAAAATGTCATCTAACTTTCATATTCGAAGGGAATTGGAACCCCTCTCTTGGGAACCTCATTGCCTTTTTATAGTCCCCTTGCCTATATTAGTTGCCCTTTATTTTTGTTCTTTTTGCATCTCAATATACCTTAGACGAAGTTTCCTCTCTACCAAGAATGGAGCATATGTCGGCTGCTCCCCTACAAGTGTAATGTTGTTTGCTGCAGAGGCTAATGCATTGAGAACAAGTCAGCATCTTTTTATGTCAGCTTTTTTCAGATGGTCCTTTGTCTTCTTCTTCGAACTTTTATAGAAAAAAGGAATATGTTTATGGTCCCTCTTCCTCTTAGCTGCCACTTGTCCACTGCTTTAGCAACAATTTATCCACATTTGTCCACAAAGGTGTAAAGGAAGCTTTCTTCCTCTTATACAAGATGACGTGGAAAGGCATCTTTCTCTTGTTCTTTACTACTTTGGACGATCTGATTTCTTGAAGTATGTTATCTTGTCTTGAATTCGATAAGTGTCCAAGTATATATAATTTTTCCACACCAGTCACATTTTTTACGCCCACTCAATCAATCAGCTAGCACCACCACATGGTGACGATTGACTTGCCACAACTCAGGCACTGATAACTATTGTGCGAGGTGAGAACTTTAGTGCATATATCATTTATTTAGCTTGTGTTGGTATTACACTAAGGATTTATTCTTTAATACTATTCATCAATCATTCCGGACTTTCTCAGTCCACCCCCGCTGCAGAGAATGATGATTCCTCTTCGATTGAAGGAGAAAATTTTCACGATAATGAGATGATCACCATCAATAATATTGCTCGGTCGTAAGAAGAATTTTATTATAGTTCATCTTATAATTTGAAAAGTAATTCTTTTTTAAAATTGCAGGAGTATTTTCATACCCGATTCTACTTGTGCGGGATTGAAGTGAATGATGATATCTTTCACATGTGTTATCGTATGATTTATGTTTTTCTTGTTACATAGTTTATTTTATATTATTTATAAATTACTAACTTTTATAAGTTTTTTAGAAATCAAATGATTTCATCCTTATCTCATTTTGGGGACGATACAAAGAGCTTTCGAGCCAAACGCCTCCCATATTATTTGTACAAATTTTGCAAGGTCGTCATGCCCACCGCCCTTTCAATTGAGCAAGTCATGCAGAGATGTCTGAGGCATATTAGATGTCTAATTTGGGAGTCCCTCTATAGAAAATGGTAAGTATGTTTATATTTAATTATGTTTACTTAATTTTATTAGTTTACAAAATTTAAATGTTTGGTGTTGATGCAAGATGAATGAAGATTGACAAAGAAAGTCTAAAAAAGCTACAAGCCAAAAGCCCATATACATTCAGGAGGGTTGATATGATGACGAGCATCCTCGGTGCATGGTAAAACTTTTATCTTTCATTTATAACTTTTATATTTCATTTAGTTCTTTTTGCAATATTTAAAATTTTGTTGTAGGAGGAGAGACAAAGGGTATTGTTGATTTTCGTACAGTCTACAAGGTTACACATAAGAGCAGAAAGATCGATGACATGACCACGCCTAGGGATGATCTACAAGGGTACACATAAGTCTAATTATTTATTTATTTAATTTTTTAATTAGTCTAAATTATATCTCAAATTTACAATATTTAGATATTTTAGGATGCATATAATGAAAAGATTGCAGAGAAGTATGAGGATGATCCTAATACTTAGCCACCTGCAAATAATGTATATAAAAAATTATTAATATTTTTAATGTTAATTGATACTTTATATTGTTATAAAACTTATTTATTTTGTAGGGGACATTGTTGTTTGGGAGGAGGTGACTGACATGACACAAGACGGATACCTAAGGGCTTAGGAACAACCATTCAGGTTTCTAGGAAGATTAGAGGAGATGTTGTAGCTCGTCTACTCCAAGTTCATCCGCGACACCTGAGCCTACATCGACAGTATTGGGGGGTTGATTGTTGAGAAGCTTTCTTAGTAACTTTCTCAGCATTTTTCTCAATAGTTGACCCCATTCTTGAATATCGTCTAGCCTTAGACCCAGACACCACGAGCTCAAGGACCGTGTATGTCATCGTCGAGTAATGACACTAATGACGTTACTAATTTAGGAGAGTAGAAACTTTTGCAACTTTAGATGTGATTAAAATTTCGTAACATCGATGATTTTATAATGATAATATTTTTTTATATTAATATCTTGTTGTGATGTTATTATTTTTAGATGTACAAAATGAATGCATTGTAAAATGTATGGGGAGGGAAGGGAAGAATGGAGCGCAAGGGGTGGGGTGGGGGTGGGGGGCAAAATGGTGTTGCAATTTGCCTCACAGTAGTCGCACAGCCGAAAGTTTTCGGCAATAGTGTCGTAGTGCTTTTGGCGTTGTATCGATTGAATGGCTAGCGTCGCATCTCTTGTAGCGCAGAGGAGACACTAATGTGTGGCTATGTGTTTTAGCGTTGTTTTAGAATGCATTATTGTGTCTCATCATGCTATTTATTGTAGTGCAGGTTTCTTCAACTTAGGCCAGGGCAAGTGGTTTCGTCATTATTGGATGTATATCAAGAGCACATGAAACAAGATGTATGCTATAAGGGCTCGATTTTAGTGAACAAGTACTATCATTACAAGTAATTATCATTACAAGTAATCAAAATACTCGTATATCCTAAAACAATCATTTGTGTGGCTATGTGTTTTAGCGTTGTTTTAGAGATGCATTATTGTGTCTCATCATGCTATTTATTGTAGTGCAGGTTTCTTCAACTTAGGCTAGGGCAAGTGGTTTCGTGATTATTGGATGTATATCAAGAGCACATGTAACAAGATGTATGCTATAAGGGCTCGATTTTAGTGAACAAGTACTATCATTACAAGTAATTATCATTACAAGTAATCAAAATACTCGTATATCCTAAAACAATCATTTGGAATGACCAAACAACACAAATAGTCGAAATAAATGTAAGAAAATTAGACAAGTGGTGATCTCAATTCAATTCCTGATGAACCATGGATATCTCGCCGCTAGGGTCAAAGGTGAATAAAAGTGTAGGCAAAAGGGTTGGCGGGAAAGGAAGAAAGGAACAATTCAAAATCTCCCATTCAAGTAGAGAATAAAAGAAAGAAGAATGGGAAGAACGAGGAATAGTAGTGCACATCTCTCATCCAGGGCAGTGACGTCCAAGGGAATGGAAGGCGAAGAACGAAAGGGCTGTTCGATGCCCTAGATCAACCTTTTTTATGTCCTAAATCTCATGTGATAGTGCCCAGGGCAGCCACGACGTCATGGCAGCAGCACTCAAGGCAGCAACATCCAAGGTGGTAGCATCCAATACCACGAAGGATCTAGTGGAGAGCGGAGTCAATCCGAGGGAGACGAAATTCTGGAAAGGAAACAACCAAAAAATTACAATGATCCAAATCTGAGAAAGCTTATTATGTCATTGAATTGCACACGCCTTATTATGACACTAACATGCACATCCATTGAGCATCTTTAGAATTGTCGTCATGATGAAAGTCCACAACTATGGACCATGTTTTGTCCACAACTGCCATTTATGCATTTATCTGTCTCGTTCACATTTTAATGTAATGAATGTAGGGTTATAGGGGTGTGAGTGGATCAAGTGAAATGTAAGGAATATGAAAAGGGGATGAATGATCCCAAGCAAGTTTTAAAAACCCTTAGCCTTCACAAATCGGCAAGTGCAAATACATGTAGTGCCCTGAGGTATCATATCCCCAAAGATTTGAAAGTTTATAATTGATTTTATAAAGTAGCTAACTAGTCCTTATGAAATTAAAATTGCAGCAGAACATGATCTAACTAGACAAATAAGTATTAACAAAGAAATAGAAAAGCAGCAAAATATATGAAAGTGATTACTAGCTGATCATACTATAATTCTGCTCCTTTTCACTCTAATTCATGTGCATATAAACCCTGAGATGTTCATATGCTAATGATTATGATTAATATACTTGCATTTATCTTTTCAGCATAATATTATCTTACACTTGCACATTTGAGTTGTTTGATGTGTTGTTTTAGTTCTTATTTGTCTAATTTTTATTTGAAGGACTGATGCTTACTGTTCTTACTAATCCAGCCTCTATAAGACAAATACTCTTACTGGAAAAGAAAGGGGGACCAAAATGCAAGCTGCTAAAAGTAAAAAAGGAATTATTTTGAAAAGAAGAGGGGACCAGGACAGATGGCAAAAATAAAAAAGAATAGAAGCTTCTGATGAGGATCAAAGGGTGATGAAAATTCCATATAAAAAGAGGGATTCCAGGGGCTTCCACCAAGTCTTCCACCATTCTCTACCATTCTGGACATCTTGCACCTTGGAGCTGAAGGAAGCAAAAGAAAAAGTCAGAAGGTGAGACTCCAAACTAATTCTTCTACTTATTATTTCATAATGTTTTTTATTGAGTTCCTCTGTTTTGTATTGATTTTTACAGAGGAGTTAAATCTTAGATCTCCTAGGATAAGGTAGTAGTCTAATTTTTGTTATGGATGGATGATAGAACAATACTTATTTCATCACTGATATTAGTGTAGTTCTAAATGTTTTAGAATCTGATCTTGTTGATGTGAATCATATTTTGTAATGGCAACTGAGTAGTTGATTTCAAATTCTTTTCTTGCTCAGAAATGAGCTAAGAACATTGATATTATTTTCTGATTTCAATTTGTTATTGTGAGGTTTGATACATCAATTTAGATTTTGTTAATGTGAATCTCATTTTGAAAAGGCAACTAAGAGGTTGATTTTAGATTCCTTTGACATTTAGAGATAAACTAAGAGCATTAGCATTAGTTTGGATCTTATTTTGTTATGTGCAGTGAGATCAATTGTTTGTTTTATCTTTGTAATTATTGCTACTCGTGATTTCTGACTTTACTTGTTATGCTTATGTCTGAAAGGAATGTTAGCATACTAGTAGATGTCATATGTTCCATGATAATCTAATTATATTAGTTGAAACCTTTGTTGAATCAACCTAACTAACATTCATATGAAAGTATGGTACTTAGTTCTTATTTTAATGTACTATGAGAGTAGTTTTTATAGGTTGAAACTGGCATGATATTATTGTTGAGTTGTTCCAATCCATTCATTGCAAAATTAAATGAACTACATTCCTAAGAGAATCTGTCATTAATTGTTAATCAACTTTAGGGCTTTCAGTTAAGTAGTTTTTTTCTTTCTATATTAATCACTTTATAACATCAAAAAAGGTTAACTTAGTTATAGTTTGATTTTGTCTTTCTCTTTCCCTTTTTGCTCACTTGTTGCTTTAGCCTTTTTAGTCTATGATTGATTTATATTAGTTAGTGAATCTTTAAATCTCAAATCACTATGGATACAACATTCGGGTCTACTACTCTGATTTGTGCACTTATAGTTTAGTGAAGTGAGAATCAGTTTAGGCCATATATCATTCTGTTGCATTTTCAATTTTGTGCAATCTCTATTTTCCATCTGTATATTGCATAGTCTACGCCTAGACCTTGTTTAGTTTTTATTTCCACATAGTCTACGCCTAAATCTTAGTCTTTTGCATTTTATGCGTAGTTCAATAAATCAGTCAATTAATTTCACACTCCCAAATTTCACATCAGGTTTTTGACGTCGTTGCCATGGATTTGAAGCTAGTTAAATTCACTTTCTGTTGTTTAGATTGGTTTTAGATTTTTCTAGTTATCACATTTTCAGCTTAGTTTTCTTTTACTTTCACAATTACTCTAAACTATCAATTCTATTTAATTTTTCTTGTTTGAACTTGATAGTTCTTATTTCAATTTATGTAGGATTTAGATAGTCGAGAAGATCTATATTTGTCTAATCCTAAATTTGAGAGAAGATTCAATAGAAGAAGGAGATTCCAAAGAGAAGCAAGAAGAAGAAAAATATTTGAAGAAGAGATAAACAATCAAGATACTGAAAACAATTGAATCATGGCTGCTCCAAGAACATTGAAATATTGTTATTCACCAAGCAATGTTAGAGGACAACCAAGCAATTGCACCTATTGCTACATTTGAGTTGAACACAGCTCTAGTCACCATGATTGGATAACATCAACTTGCAGGACTAGGTACTAAGATCCAACTTTGCATATTGATAATTTTAAGAAGATATACAACACTTGTTCACAACACTCCCATGAATGCTATTTACATGAGATTGTTTCCATTTTCACTCAAGTTTAGAGCCAACACTTGGTAAAAGTCTCTCACTCCTAAAGAAATTGCAATTTGAGACTCAATTGTGCAATTATTTCTATCTAAATTCTTTCCTCCTAGCAAGACTGACAACTATAGATATCAAATTGTCAGATTCTATCAATTAGATCAGGAGAACATCTGTGATGCTTGGCAAAGACTTCAAAGTTTGTTGAGGGCATGTCCATACCATGAATTTAAGAAATGACAATTGGTGAACTACTTTCACAAAGAACTAAATTATCCTTCTAAAGTATCTTTGGACACTGCTGCTAGTGGAATTTTTGCTTCCAAGAATATTGATGAGGAATATCAACTAATAGAGAATATTTCTAAGAATCATCATTTCCTAACACATGATAGAGCAAGAAGGCCACAATTTGATAGTCAAGTTAACAATAAGAAGATTATTTCTGCCCAAGTTGACGAAGCTCTACAAAAAGCCTTGGAGAAGCTTAACCTATCACAAAAGGTGAACAATATAACTACCACTGAAATTAGATGTGATGTTTGTGGAAACCAAGGGCATGTAATAGAAAGTTGCAATTTGATTATGCAACAAATCAAGTCAATGCAATGGTGAATTATGGTGTGAAGCCCCTTCCTAAGTATTACACTCCTAAGAATAGAAATCATCCTTATCTTTCATACAAGAAAAATCACTATCAAGTCCTACCAGTTCAGAATTCCAATTGACAGCCTAAAGTTGTGCCTAAGAATCAACCACTTCCTTACAATCAATCTAGTGTACAACAAAAGCCACCACATGACCAACCCATTCAAGCTCCACAGATATCTAAGATGGAAGAGCTTCTGGAAGTATTGCTGAAAGATATACAGGAAGATAGAAAAGGATAAGATGAAGATTTAAAAGATAAGATGAAGTAATGCAGAAATTTGTTTCTCAACTTGAAAACTTAAATGCTCAGATAGCTCAACAAGCTAGTACTTCAACTAGAACTCTAGGGATTTTCCCAGGACAACATAAAATTAATCCTAAAGAGTAAGTGCAAGCTGTTCAACTTAGAAGTGGTAGAATTATTGAAGAACCAATGAAGCTTGTTGAAGACAATTCAACTCGAGTCAATCCAACATCAACAACACCAGAAAAGCCTATGGAAGAAATTGTAGTTGAGAACAATGACTACAAACACTCAAGAGGAAGTCAATGCAAGAATTTATCAACCTGTATCATTTTCACATAGGCTAGTCATGGCTAAACAAGATCAACAATATGCCATATTTCTAAAAATTCTGAAAAAGCTATACATTAATGTACCATTTGTAGAAGCCATTCAGGAAATGTCTTCATATGCCAAGTTTCTTAAAGAGATCTTGACTAAGAAGAGGAGGAGTATGGAGCATGAGACTATAGCCTTAACAGAAGAAGCTTCAACTATAATTTAGAATAAGCTCCCTCCAAAATTGAAGGATCGAGGAAGTTTTTTAATTCCCTGTAAGATTGGAAACAGAAAGATTCAAAGGGCCATATGTGATTTAGGAACTCAGTTAGTGTGATTCCTTTATCACTATGTAGAAAATTAGAAGTTGAAGATTTGAAGCTCACTAATATGTCTTTGTAGCTAACTGATAGATCAATCAAATACCGACGTGAAATCCTTGAAGACATACCCTAAAGGTTGAAAGTTTTACGTTCCTGTGGATTTTGTTGTCCTTGATATGGATGAAGACTTGAATACTCCAATTCTCTTGGGTAGACCTTTCTTATCTACTGTAGGATCTGTAATTGATATCAAAGAATGAAGATTGACATTTCAACTTGAAGAAGACAAGATAGAATTTGATCTAACTCAAGTTATCAGTAGTCTCAATTTTCAACATGAAGATAGGTAAATTAACCAGCTAGTAGAACAAGTCTCTACAATAATTCCAATTGAAGATCCTTTAAAAAGATGTTTGATGTTTGGTCATTTGAAGGAATTAGATAATCCTTGATGCATGCAAAATATAACATATTTTAGATTATTATTTTAGTTATTTTTTTTATAATTTGATCATGGCATGCATCATTTTAGACTATTTATAGTCATAATTCTGAATTTAACAATTTTAATTATTAATTCTCTAAATATTTTAATTGTGGATGGATTAACTTCATTTTTTAATTATTCTACAGATAAGTCGAATTAATGCCGAATGAGATATATCGGATGTTATCTTAAGGAGTAAAAACGAGAAGATTTTGAAAAAAATTATCATTACGGCCTGAAATCATTGGGCGAAATAGGAATGATGATCTTTACACCCAAAGATCTTACGGCCGAGATGATCACATGAGGGCGTAAAATTGAGTTTATCACCCTTTTTGGATAAAGTTACGTCTGACTTGGTTGGGGGTAAAAGCAATGCAACTTAATATTTTTGGGCGTAACATGACATGCCTAGTTGGGCATAATGATTAAAGGAATCTTCGTTTTGGCCGAGATTCGAAGAAGGGGTAAAGATAAGAAGAATCCATACATTTTGGGCGTAATGACCTATGTTTTGGCCGAGAACAAAGAGAAGTTTATCATTTTGTGGCCGGGAACGAAGAGGCACAAAACGGATAACCTTTTTATCATTAACCGAAGTTTTGTCGACACCGTAAAGTTTATCTCGTAGATTTAAAATTGGCCGTACGATATTCACGACCGTGATCAACTTGAAGTCTGTTCGCACCTATAAATAGAGGACGAAACCATCAATCCAAGGTGTGCTCTGAAGTTCAGGTTTCTTTCACAGTTGAGTCGTGAGCTCTGCATGCTACGACCGAAAGGAGAGAGGTGCGACAGCTGGAGGTTGATCACGACTCTGATCAAGTCCGAGAGGCTGCTCGACTGTCTATCCGTGATCCGAAGCTTCGACTTTTATTTATTCGGGTGTAATTCTTCCATTTTTATCATATGTATTTTATTATCTCTCCAATATTTCTAGAATGAACTCCTTGTTTTTTATATCTTTTATTTTAGGAGATTATTAATTGAAGGAAAATTGTTTGGACCCTATTTTAGTTGTTTTAATCTTTGCTGATCAATTATTAATTGTGCTTAATGCTTTTATATTAGTTAATTGAATTTCTGAATTAGACTATACCAGTTTGTGGAGTTTTTAATTTCAGAATTCATTATACTAATTTTAATTGATTTTATAAGAAATTAATAATTGATATAAATTTGATAACTAGTGTGTGGAGAATCAAGTTTGTGTGGTCTATTAATTGATGCGTTAAATTTGCAACAATAAAATTTGCTAGCAAGTGCACTAGTCGCTCAAGTAATATAGTAAAAAAGAGTAAGAGTGTCGAACCCACGAGGAATATTATTAATTCAATATATGGGTTTATAAATTAATAAGAGAGGAAAAACATGGATTTTTGGAAAGAGATTTTATGAAATAAAATAAAGAAAATAAGATAAAGATAAGATAGTGGTGTTGAAGTTAGGCCTTAGGATGAAAATAGATGAGGATAAATATTTGAACCATAAAAGATAAATTTAATCTTTAAAGATGGATTAGAGTCTTCCTAAAGTAATCTAACATGATTAACTTGTGGTCTCCACGACTGGCATCCCTCAATCTAATCATATAGAACTATCTTAATTTAATAAGAATTGAAGACTCCACGACTGGTACCCCCAAAATCATATTAAAATTAAGATGCATTAAATTGAATTCTCTAGACTATTAATCACTCCACAAACT
Source organism: Pontederia crassipes (assembly GCA_030549335.1). Taxonomy (NCBI): domain Eukaryota; kingdom Viridiplantae; phylum Streptophyta; class Magnoliopsida; order Commelinales; family Pontederiaceae; genus Pontederia; species Pontederia crassipes. Next base: position 6,616,866 of record JAUKPH010000020.1, on the reverse strand, counting down.
GGTATAGATTAATAGACCACACAAACTTGATTCTCCACACACTAGTTATCAAATTTATGTCAATTATTAATTCCAAATAAAATCAATTATAATTAGTATAATGAATTCTGAAATTAAACACTCCACAAACTGGTATAGCCTAATTCAGAAATTTAATTAACTAACATAAAAACATTAAGCACAATTAATAATTGATCAGAAAAGATTAAAGCAAATAAAATAGGGTCCAAACATTTCCCTTCAATTAATAATCTCCTAAAATAATAATCCTAAAAATATGGAGTTCATCCTAGAAATTCCGGAGAGATAATAACAAAATAATAATAATTGAAAGAATTACACCAAGAATAAAATAGGATCCTCAGATTTGGGCAAACAGTCGGGCAGCCTCTCGGACTTGATCAGGGTCGCGATCAACCTCCAGCCGTCGCACCTCTCTCCTCTTGGTCGTAGCCTGCAGAGCTCACGACTCTCCGTGGAAGAAAACCTGAACTTCAGAGCACACCTTGAAACGACGGATTCTTCACGTATTTATAGGGTGCGAACGGCCTTCAATTTGATCTCGGCCGTAACATCGTACGGATGAATTTAAATTTACGAGATAAACTCGACCAAAGATAAATCTTTTTATCATTACGCCCAAAGATAAATCTTTCTTATCTTTACTCCCTTTGAATCTCGACCGTAAGGAAAGAACTAAATCTTTACTCCCAAAGAGATAAAATTCCTTTTACTCCCTCCAAATCTCGGTCGTAAGGAAGGAGTTTAATCTTGTTACGCCCAAAAGATAAAATCATTCAATTGTTACTCCTTTTGAATCTCGGCCAAATTCATCTTCATGCCATTACGCCCAAAAGATAAAATTCTTTTATCTTTACCCCTTCAAATCTTAGCCGTAACAACGAAGATTCCATATCATTACCCCCTAGAAATCTCGCCCAAAACGACTTGGGTGTAAAGCTAAATCTCGGCCAAAATGACTTGGGGGTAAAGCCAAATCTCGGCCGTAAGGAATAATTTCTTTGAATTTCGGCCGTGTTTTGAATTTTCCTGCAAAATAATTATTCAAATTTAATTAATCCATCCACAATTAAAATATTTAGAGAATTAATAATTAAAATTAATAAATCTGGAATTACGATTAAAAGTGACTAAAAATGATGCATGCCATGAACAAATTACAAAAAAATTAATTAAAATAATAATCTAAAATATGTTATATTTTGCATGCATCATTAATCTATACCAGTTTGTGGAGTGATTAATAGTTTAGGGAATCCAATTTAATGCATCTTAATTTAATATGATTTGAGGATACCAGTCGTGGAGACTTCAATTCTTATTAAATTAAGATAGTTCTATATAATTATGTTGAGGGATGCCAGTCGTGGAGACTGTAAATTAATCATGTTAGATTACTTTATGGAGACTCTAATCCATCTTTAAAGATTAAATTTATCTTTTATGATTCAAATATTTATCCTGATCTATTTTCATCCTAAGGCCTAACTTCAACACCATTATTTATCTTTATCTTATTTTCTTTATTTTATTTTATAATTACAAAACCCAATTTCAAAATCCATGTTTTTCCTCTCTTATTAATTTATAAATTCAGATATTTAATTAATAATATTCCTCGTGGGTTCGACACTCTTACTCCTATTACTATATTATTTGAGCGACTAGTGCACTTGCTAGCGATTTTATTTTGCTACATCATTTTACGCATCAAGTTTTTGACGCCGTTGTCGGAGAATATTTTATTAATTAATTTCTGATTTTATAAATTATGAGGAGATGCAAATAAATTGTAAATAATTTTCTATAAATAAGCTTTTTATAAATAAATTTTATGTAATTTCTTCTTTTCTGTAAAAATGCATTCTCATACTCTTTATTTTAATTATTTGTGTAAATAATCTAATATTTTTCTTTTGCAAATAAAGGTCACGACATTTTTAAATTTGTTGACTTTCGACTTAAATTCTGACACCGATTTTGTAACGCCCGGGATTTAATAGGAAAAAGAGGAAAATAAAAATAAAAGGAAAAGATAAAAGAGGAAAATAAGTAAAGATAAAATCTGAGTTTGATTTGATTTGATCCCTTAATTACCACACGAACTCAGATTTCTCTCCTATATATATGGGATTAAATCCAACGAATCAGACCCTTTTCCCCTGTGCAAGCCGGCCCTAAAATCTTCACCCTGTTTTCGTGCGCCCTTTCGTTATTTTCATCCCTGATCCGCCGCCGTCGACAAGAGTCATGCAGGAGGTTGTGGACACCGACGAACGCGCACTTGAACCAAGAGGGACCGGTAGAGGAAGAGGAAGAAGAGGACAGTAATAAAGTTTTTTGGACAGAAACTTCGAGGTATGGAACTGGGATAGATTCGTGATAGAATCTTGATTTTAGACTTGAAGCATCTTCTAGGTAGTTCCAGGTTATTGTGCAATGTTCTATGATGTTAAATTGTGCCGGCCATCGCCGGAAAAGATGAGCGGAACGCGACTGCACGTCCGCGCAGTTTCTGCATAAGATGAACCTGCCTAGGTTCACCTAAACCCGGCCCAAGCAGGTCCTACTCCGGACCGAGTTCGTAGGAACTCGGCCCGGATCCGCCATTGTTGCGCTCTCGGAGTTCTGCAACTGGTCGAACCCGGCCCGGGTTGAAGATGACTCGGACCGAGTTCTGTGTACAGAAATTAGTCGCGCGCGACGGCCGCCCCGACTCGATGACGACCCGACCCGGCCCGGGTGTAACCCGAACCCAGCCCGGGCTTGCCCTCTGATTTTATCGAAGATGATTATGCATGAACCCGACCCGGGTTTATCCCTACTCGGCCCGGGTTCCGACATTGATTAAGCCACTTTCATGATGTTTAATCCTTGATTTATGTTTCTATTTCAGATCCTAATGATGATGATGATTATTACACTTGTGCCCCTAATTTATTCTCCATGATCATGTCTTTTATCTTGATTTAAAGTTCTTATCAAAATTTGATTTGTCTAATTAAAAGATGCGAGATAAAAGACATAAAATGTTAAATGGAGAGCTCTTTTATGATGGACTGGTGACGACCAGTTATGGGCTGTCCTCGGACAGTTATGGGCTGACCACGGTCAGTTATGGGCTGGCTCTACCGGTTATGATGATGATGATGGACGGGTTGAGGCAGGCCTCCCCGTGGGTTGAAATATACTCCAAATAAGTCAAAGATAAAAACTAAGATGATGAAGAAGATGAACACATATGAACAAAGAATCTTTCTTATGATGTCAGGCTTTTTCCTTTATTATGATGACTCGTTATGATCTTATTCATATGTCCTATTATGTGATTTCATTTCCATATTATGATCATGATTCACTTACCTATCAGATGATGATGCTATCTTATGATGATACCATTATAATTCATGCCTAGTATCATGATCCTATTATGATGTTTATCTTACTTCCATACTAAGTTTTAAAACTCATAGGGAGGTTCTCCCCTGCATGTTCTTAAATGTAGGCCAAGGTCTCTATGATGATGGTGGCCAACGGTGACAGATCGAGCTCGTAGGTTGCTGCACATGATTGTCGAGTCCTTTAGATGATGAATAGCTTTTTCCTTTCTTTTTATTATTTGATGTATTAGCTTTCCTTTGGACTCCTATGAAGTCAGTTATCAGTTTTCCGCATTTCAAGATGTTACTCTATTTTATTATTAATGATGATTTAGTTATTCCGCATTTATCGTTGATGAGTTGACCAGTCAAAGTCTTTATTTCGGTCAACATGATGTACACGTAAGGATGACCCGTAGCGTTCCCAAAGCGTATTCTGCCACATGGCGGGGTACGATTTGGGAGCGTTACATATTTGATTTTTCAGATTACACCATGGACTTAATGGTTTTACGACCGTGATTTATTTTGTCGGCTTTATTGGTTTTACGGCCTCGCAATGTATCGATTCTGAGTTCTAAACTTTCAATTTTGCAGCCGCAATTTTTAACATTTATTCTGCGATTAATGATCATCTTATTTGATTTCAAATCTATTTGATTTAATTATCGGCCGAGAAATACTTTTGTTTTGTGGCCGTAAGATTGAAATCTTCTGAACGTATAAGTTTGACTTCGTTTCGGCTTTAATGACTTCAAAAAAATTTACGCCCTCAAAAGATTCTATTTATCCAACAAACTTTTATCCTTATATTTTGTGGCTGGCAAATTTTATCTGAGTTTTACGACCGAAATTTCACTTCATCCATATGATCGAATTGATTTCTTTCTCTTGCGCATTTGATTGATAGTGCATGATTTCGTGGCCGATAATTTTTTGAATTCTCTTTGCGACATGTATGACGTTGGTTATATCTCTCGTAGATATCTCGTGTTAGTCTTTTTGCGCTTTGGATTTTGATAAGATTTTTCTTTTGCGCCTTGATTTACTCTAAGAAAGTTTCGCTAAGCCCAATCAAGTTTAGTTATCTTTCGTGATATTTTTACTTTCTATTTATTGCCCAATTTCATTCTCGGCCGAGATTTGGATGATCTGTTCTCGGATGAGTTTGTTTTTCCCCAACTCAGTTTATTACACTGAATTTTCCTTCCAAATATTACGCCCAAAAGTAAAGCATGATTTGCCAGATTCTCTTATCGCCCCAAATCCAATGTCCGATTTCGCCCGTAATTTCGGCTGATGTTTCTTCTAGGCTGATTTGATTTTCTCTCTCCCTGATCCTATAATTTTGGGGTTTATTTATCCATGTTTGGCGCCCTCAATTTTTCTCTGCAAATCTTTTTACAATGATATCGCCCTAATTATTTTCCTTATTATGCCTTGGATTTATTTGTTCATGATATCCAATTTCTCTTTCCTTCTGTGGCGCTCAATTAATTCTTATAAGTGCTTATTGTTTTTATCCTTCAATTATGCCTTCTCTACTTGATATGAACTGATTTGAATTGTTCTCTATCTGTGATCCTATAATTCGGGGATGTATTTATCATGTAGGTGGCGGCTTTTGATATGGCGCCAGTAATTTGTCCGCAATTGATCTTTTCTGATTTTGCGCCTGCAGTTGGTCATCTTCTTATGATATTGAGGCCACAATTGGCGCCCGAAATTGATCTTCTTATTTTGCGCCCACAAGTTGCCATCATCTTCTGATTTGTCGCCCCTAATTTTGCGCCCGGATTGATTACCTGCTGATTTTATTTGTTGCCCCGATTTTGCGCCCGGATTGATCGCCACTGATTTTATTTGATTTTCCCCGATTTTGCGCCCGTAATTCGTTATTCTAATTTATATTGCGCCAGTAACGTGGGAATTTGTTTACACCCATAAGGGGATTTGGTTTGTATTCGTAAGTATTGGATTCTGCCCGTAATGCGGGATTTGTATTGCAGCCGTAAGATTTGATTGCGCCCGGATTTTGTTGAATTGATTGTACCAGAATTTTGTTTGCGCCATATTTGATTGCGCCCGCAATTAACGCCCGCAATAATCTTCTTTTGATATGCAAGGATCTTTCTTCTGATATTGCGCCCGCAATTAACGCTCGTAATTAACGCCCGCAATTGTTCGGCCGCTTCTGAAATTGTCTCCGCCAATTTTTGTCTTTATCTCTCTATATAATGTGCTTTTAATTACGTCTTTTCTGCCTGAGGAGTAAAATTAAAATTTATTTTTTCTCTCTCCATGATCTTGGAATTTGTTTATTCATGTTTGGCGCCTACATATTTTCTTACCATATATTCTCTTGTTTACACCTTGCGTCTATTTGGCGCGCAATTCAGCATATTACGCCCGCAAAACTAATGTAGACCGATTACCTCCCTTATTATTCAGATTTTATTTTCTCTTTCAATGGTATGATGCTGATTTGTCGGATTATTCTATTATGATATTATGCCTCAATTTCTAATTTTATCTTTTTGCGCTTGTAATTTCGACTTTTAGTTGGGCGTAATGATTTTTCTTCTCTAACTGGTCTATAATTCCGGGATTTGTTTTGGCGCCTCAATTTTTCTCTGTTGATATCACCCCGACACCAATCTGATTTTTTTCCCAAGATCATGCTCAGATTTTATCCCCCAGTATTCCTTTTCTCTTTCTATGAGATTACGCCTATTGATTCAATTGGGTATTGGTCGTGATGTTACAATTCCTTATTTGACTGTTTGGCGCCCAAGCATACGTTGATTAAGCATCTCTTGAAATACCTTCATTTTAATTCTCTTACGACCATAACAGTGATTGATAATTTTACATTTGTTTTGCGGCCGAGATGTGGATTTGTTGCCCAATTTGTTTTGGTCGAGATGTGGATGAGATTTGATTTTGTGCTCAATTCAGTTTATTACACTGAATATTTTTCCAGATATTGCACCCGTAATTTCGGATGATTTTTTTTATTTTCCACCTGATATGCTGAATTTTGATTTAACTCAGCCACGATTTTCCTCCTATTGATGCTTGGATTTAGCTGATTTTCACACCCGCTTGTTGATTTTATTTACGGCCATAAAATGAATATCTTTGGCACCTCAATTATTAATTACGATTGGTTAATTTTGTTATGTTGGTGTCGAATGAGTTATCTTTCACGCGACATTTAGTTTGAGATTCAGATTTTTAGAGTCGTTACGACATGATATACCTCTAAATTCTCGACACCTTCATTATGGAATATTGAGACAATTTGATTACACTTTTCGGTATTATTTTCTGATTATGAACTTCACTTATATCTTTCGAATCGTAATTACCGACTTTTGAAAAAAAATCATTTCAGCCACTGTCAACAAAATAATTTTAAACTTATTTACATTGTTTAAACTATGACTCATTATTTGTATTTATTCATGTTTATTTTTGTATATTCTTTTTCTTCTTTCTTATCTTACTGAAAATTAGTTGTTGCAGGACTTGAGTGAAAATCTAATCACAACTAATTTATTCCTTTGAATCTCACACATTCTGATCAAACGTTTAATTCTTTTTATCTAATACTTGGTTGTTGCAGAAATTATTTGAAAATTATATCACAACCAATTCCTTTTCGACTATTTTACATTAACTTGGATAGTTTTTAATTTAATTTAATTAGTTTAGTTAAGGCTTTCGATATTTCAATTAATTAGATGAAGATTATTTACCTTTTAACCTCTTTCTTTAGTTTATAGTTATTACTTTAGTTAGTTGTCAAGTTTTTGTAATTTATTATTGTCTCTTGGTCTTGGAGTCATCTAACTATTTTTTTCGTGCAATGAGAGAAATTTGGACAAGCAAATTACTTTTGAATACTTCAACTTAGCGCTCTGTTATTTCATACACGAAGTCTTCGTGAATCATACATGCCACCACCTGATAGATATCACAGTGCACTCAGAGAGCTGACCACAACGTGATCGAAACACAACACCTAACTACCTGATGTGACAAAATGTATCACAGGCAACAAGCGCACAACACAGCAAGGGCTGCTTCGAGTCCCGCTAGGATCAGGATGGCCGAGAGCTCCACCATCAGTCGCAAGCTCCACACCCACCTTCGCCACCCCACCGACAATAAATCTGGTTGTGTCTTTCTCCTTTTCTTTATTTTTCATTTCTATATTGTTCCTCTTTATTGAGTATGTATCACTTTTCCTTGCTGGCTTAACACTGAGGACAGTGTCTGGTTCAAGCTTGGGAGAGTTTGCATTTCATGCATCGTATTTTCGCTTATTTTTCTTTTTATTTGCTTATGTTGGCATGTATATCTAAAAATAAAAAAAGTGAAAATTTGAAAAATTCCTCAAAAACACCATTGCATGCATTTATTTTTGCTACCATCTTACAAACTCTTGTCTTACTGTTTTAATTATCTTTAAGTAAATTTTCAAAGGCATGTCGTTAATTGTTAAATTTGAATGCTTTTCTCTCTTATCACTTGCTATTTCAGTATCAAACTTATGGACTATGTACCTATGCTAAGTAGAATTATGGATGTCTAGACTACAAGATCATGTTCATGCCTTTTTATTTATTTTTGTTAAGTCTTGATAGTAGTAGCCTTCTTATTGACCATATTAAGTACTTTTTGAGCTTATAAAAAAAAGAAGGGTTAGTTGAACCCCAATGAAAAAAATAATTTTTGAATAAAGTTATGTGTAGGTACAAAAGTGTTAGCCGGAACCAAGATGTGTTCGGGTAATTAGATTCGTAGGGGTTCATGCTTGGCGACCTAAGGGCAACAGCTCTAGGATCCATCGATCGAAAACCGCTACATGAACCATCTTGTGGAATATGGAGAAGCACAGGAGTACTGAATCATGGCTAAGGTCGAACTCTTCATTCAGAACCTTGGTTGTTCGGGCAAGTAAACTCGAGGGGTGCCTTATCACCTGTTGCCCTAAGGCCATCTGGTCTGGGAGTCATCAGTCCAAAGCCTGTTACATGGACTTCCTTGTGCAATCCTGCTTGAAGATTAGAACTTTTAAAATGATTGAAAATAAAAGTGAAGAAAAAAGAAAAATATTTAAGCTCAATTAGTACTTATGTGTTCAATATTAATGCTAGTATTTTACAGATAATTTATTTTTCTACAAGGCTGAATTTGAGATTGTTTAAATTTGTATAGCATTCAGAACCTCTATGAAGCTAAATGCATGGAAAATGGTGAGATGCTGAGTAGTAAGTGTACAGAAGAATTATGTGAGAAAATTAGTCAGTTGACAATGTGGAGGTTATGATTAGAAGTGCAAGCTATTCAACTTATAAGTGGTAGAATTATTGAAGAACCAATGAAGCCTGTTGAAGACAATTCAACTAGAGTCAATCCAACATCAACAACACCAGAAAAGCCTATGGAAGAAATTGTAGTTGAGAACAATGACTAGAAACACTCAAGAGGAAGTCAATGCAAGGATTTATTAACATGTATCATTTCCACATAGGCTAGTCATGGCTAAACAAGATCAACAATATGCCATATTTCTAAAAATTCTGAAAAAGCTATACATTAATGTACCATTTGTAGAAGCCATTCAGGAAATGTCTTCATATGCTAAGTTTCTTAAAGAGATCTTGACTAATAAGAGAAGGAGTATGGAGCATGAGACTATAGCCTTAACAGAAGAAGCTTCAACTATAATTTAGAATAAGCTCCCTCCAAAATTGAAGAATCCTGTGAGATTGGAAACAGAAATATTCAAAGGGCCATGTGTGATTTAGGAACCTCAGTTAGTGAGATTCCTTTATCACTATGTAGAAAATTAGAAGTTGAAGATTTGAAGCTCACTAATATGTCTTTGTAGCTAGTTGATAGATCAATCAAATACCGGCGTGAAATCCTTGAAGACATACCCTAAAGGTTGGAAAGTTTTACGTTCCTGTGGATTTTGTTGTCCTTGATATGGATGAAGACTTGAATACTCCAATTCTCTTGGGTAGACCTTTCTTAGCTACTGCAGGACCTGTAATTGATGTCAAAGAGAGAAGATTGACATTTCAACTTGAAGAAGACAAGATAGAATTTGATCTAACTCAAGTTATCAGTAGTCTCAATTTTCAACATGAAGATAGGTAAATTAACCAGCTAGTAGAACAAGTCTCTGCAATAATTCCAATTGAAGATCCTTTACAAAGATGTTTGATGTTTGATCATTTGAAGGAATTAGATAATCCTTGATGCATGCAAAATATAACATATTTTAGATTATTATTTTAGTTAATTTTTTTATAATTTGATCATGGCATGCATCATTTTAGACTATTTATAGTCATAATTCTGAATTTAACAATTTTAATTATTAATTCTCTAAATATTTTAATTGTGGATGGATTAACTTCATTTTTTAATTATTCTACAGATAAGTCGAATTAATGCCGAATGAGATATATCGGATGTTATCTTAAGGAGTAAAAACGAGAAGATTTTGAAAAAAATTATCATTACGGCCTGAAATCATTGGGCGAAATAGGAATGATGATCTTTACACCCAAAGATCTTACGGCCGAGATGATCACATGAGGGCGTAAAATTGAGTTTATCACCCTTTTTAGATAAAGTTACGTCTGACTTGGTTGGGGGTAAAAGCAATGCAACTTAATATTTTTGGGCGTAACATGACATGCCTAGTTGGGCATAATGATTAAAGGAATCTTCGTTTTGGCCGAGATTCGAAGAAGGGGTAAAGATAAGAAGAATCCATACATTTTGGGCGTAATGACCTATGTTTTGGCCGAGAACGAAGAGAAGTTTATCATTTTGTGGCCGGGAACGAAGAGGCACAAAACGGATAACCTTTTATCATTAACCGAAGTTTGTCGACACCGTAAAGTTTATCTCGCGGATTTAAAGTTGGCCGTACGATATTCACGACCGTGATCAACTTGAAGTCTATTCGTACCTATAAATAGAGGATGAAACCATCAATCCAAGGTGTGCTCTGAAGTTCAAGTTTCTTTCACAGTTGAGTCGTGAGCTCTGCAGGCTACGACCGAAAGGAGAGAGGTGCGACAACTGGAGGTTGATCGCGACTCTGATCAAGTTCGAGAGGCTGCTCGACTGTTTGCTCGTGATCCGAAGCTTCGACTTTTATTTATTTGGGTGTAATTCTTCCAATTTTTATCATATGTATTTTATTCTCTCCAATATTTCTAGGATGAACTCCATGTTTTTTATATCTTTTATTTTAGGAGATTATTAATTGAAGGAAAATTGTTTGGACCCTATTTTAGTTCTTTTAATCTTTTCTGATCAATTATTAATTGTGCTTAATGCTTTTATATTAGTTAATTGAATTTCTGAATTAGGTTATACCAGTTTGTGGAGTTTTTAGTTTCAGAATTCATTATAGTAATTTTAATTGATTTTATATGAAATTAATAATTGACATAAATTTGATAACTAGTGTGTGGTGAATCAAGTTTGTGTGGTCTATTAATCTATACCAGTTTGTGGAGTGATTAATAGTTTAGGGAATCCAATTTAATGCATCTTAATTTAATATGATTTGAGGATACTAGTCGTGGAGACTTCAATTCTTATTAAATTAAGATAGTTCTATATGATTAGGTTGAGGGATGCCAGTCGTGGAGACCGCAAATTAATCATGTTAGATTACTTTAGGGAGATTCTAATCCATCTTTAAAGATTAAATTTATCTTTTATAGTTCAAATATTTATCCTGATCTATTTTCATCCTAAGGCCTAACTTCAACACCATTATCTTATCTCTCTTATTTTCTTAATTTTATTATAATTACAAAACCCATTTTCAAAATCCATATTTTTTCTCTCTTATTAATTTATAAATTCAGATATTGAATTAATAATATTCCTCGTGGGTTCGACACTCTTACTCCTATTACTATATTATTTGAGCGACTAGTGCACTTGTTAGCGATTTTATTTTTTTACATCATTTTACGCATCAATCCTGAAGCTAAGGCTTGCCATTCTATTATGGATTCAACTAAATCAGTAGAGAAATAAGAAATTAATAATGTAGTCCAAGAAGTTTTCACTACTGAAGCTAAGATAGGCTTTACTAAGGAGAATTTTCTCAATTTGGAGTTGAAGCCACTTCTCAGCAATCTGAAGTATGAGTTTTTAAAGGAGAACCCTACATATCCAGTGATAATCAATGTCAAGTTACCCCCAAGTCAAGTTTAAGAACTATTGAAAAGACTGAAGATATATAAGGAAGTATTTGGGTATTCAATTGATGATATCAAAGGAATCAACCCCTCAATCTGCATGCACAGAATTCCCATGGAAGACAACTATAAGCCCACAAATGAAGGCCAAAGAAGGTTAAATCCAGTTATGAAAGAAGTTGCGAAGAAAGAAGTGCTAAAGCTTTTGAATGCTGGAATCATATATTCAATTTCAGATAGTGAATGGGTTAGTCCAGTTCAAGTTGTGCCAAAGAAAGGTGGAATAACAATTATGAAATCTAATTCTAATGAGTTGATTTCTACTAGAACAGTGACTAGATGGAGAATGTGCATTGATTTTAGAAAATTAAAGGCAACAAGGAGGGACCATTTTCCACTTCCTTTCATTGGCCTAATGCTAAAGAGACTAGCCAAGCATTTTCATTTCTGCTACTTAGATGGCTATTCGGGATTCTTACATATTCCAATTCATCCTCAAGATTAGGACAAGACAACTTTTACATGTTCATATGGGACATTTGCTTATAGAATAATTTTCCATTTGGTTTATGCAATGCCCCAACTACATTTCAGAGATGTACGTCAATTTTCTCATATTTCATTGAAGACATTATGGAAGTTTTTATGAATGACTTTTTTGTATATGAAGATTCCTTTGAAAACTGTTTGGAAATTTTGACAAGAGTATTGCAAAGATGCAAGGAGTCCAATCTGATTCTTAATTAGGACAAATGTCACTTTATGGTTCAAGAAGTAGTTGTTCTATGGCACATTGTATCTAGTAGGGGAATTGAAATGGATAAAGCCATTTTTGAAGCTATTGAGAAGCTGCCACCACCCAAGAATGTCAAGGCAATAAAAAGATTCTCAGGCCATGCAAGCTTCTATAGAAGATTTATAAATAACTTCTCAATGATAGCTAGACCCCTCACAAAGTTGTTAGCAAAGGATTCTGAATTCAACTTTGATGAAAAATCTTTGAAGACTTTCAACCAATTGAAACAAGCTCTAACATCAGCCCCAATTGTACAACCATCAAATTGGACCCTGCCATTTGAAGTGATGTGTGATGCTTCTAATCAAGCATTAGGAGCAGTCCTAGGTCAAACCAAAGATAAAAAGCATCATGTTATTTTCTATGCTAGAAAGATTCTTAATGAAGCCCAAGTCAACTATGCTACTACTGAAAAAGAATTGTTGGCTGTGGTATTTGCTTTTCATAAGTTCATATCTACTTAGTTGGAGCCAAAGTTATTGTATACAGTGATCATCAAGCTGTGAGGCATCTTATTAACAAGAAGCAATCAAAGCCAAGATTGATTAGATGGATTCTACTACTTCAGGAATTTGATGTTGAAATCAGAGATAAGAGAGGCACTGAAAACTTAGTAGCGGATCATTTGTCTAGATTGGATAGAGATTCTGAATCCCCCACAATTCCTATTAATGACTCTTTCCCTGATGATTTTCTAATGGCCATCTTTGCTAATCAAGCTCCATGGTATGCTGATATTGTCAACTATTTAGCTTGTGGCATCATTCCAACTGATTACTCATATCAGCAAAATAAAAAGTTCTTTCATGACTCAAGGATTACTATTGGGATGATCCATTTCTATTCAAGAATTCTCCGGATGGAATGTTTAGAAGATGTGTGCCAAAATCTGAATTTCAAGATATTCTTCATCAATGCCACTATTCATCTTATGGAGGACATGGAGCTACTCAAAAGACAGCTGCCAAGGTACTTCAATCATAATTTTATTGGCCTTCCTTATTTAAATATGCTCATATTTATGTGAAGAGATGCGATATATGCCAAAGAGCAGGTACAATTTCTAAAAGAAAAAAAATGCCCCAAAATGGAATTATGGAAGTTGAAATCTTTGATGTATGAGGAATTGACCACATGGGACCTTTCTCTAGCTCGTTTGGATACAAATTCATCTTATTAGCTATTGATTATGTGTCCAAGTGGATTGAAGCAATCCCAATAGTCGTTGCTGACTCTAAGGTTGTTATCAAATTGTTCAAAGTTATCATTTTCCCAAGATTTGGAGTTCCAAGACTAGTTATCAGTCATGGAGAAAGTCACTTTATTGAGAGGAGTTTTGAAAACTTTCTGAGGAACTATGGAGTCAAGCACAATGTCTCAACATTTTATGATCCACAAACCAATGGCCAAGATGAAATTTCAAATAGGAAAATTAAAACCATCTTGGGGAAGATTGTCTCATTGACTAGGAAGGATTGGAGTAGTAAACTGAATGATGCACTTTGGGCTTATAGAACAACTTATAAGTCTTCAATTGGTGTTTGGTGTCTCACCCTTTAAGTTGATCTATGGAAAAACATATCATTTGCCAATTGAGCTTAAACATAAGGCATATTGGACTGTTAAGTTCTAAGTTATTATATGAAATCTTGTGGACAAAAGAAATTACTTCAGCTGGATGAATTAGATGAAATCAGGCTCAATGCTTATCATAATTATGAATTTTATAAAGAGAGAACAAAGAGGTCACATGATAACAAAATTTTGAAAAAGGAATTCAAGGAAGCAGATTTGGTTCTATTGTACAATTCAAGACTGAAATTCTGGAAAATTGAAATCCAGATGGTGTGGACCATTTAAAGTTCACAAAGTTTATCCTTATGGAGCTGTAGATCTTGAGAGTGAAAATTTAGATATTTTCAAAGTGATTGGTCAAAAACTGAAATTGTACAATCCCACAGTAGAGGATCCAACTAAGGAAGTGATACTATCAAAACCACATGAATTTCCTAGCTGACATTGAGTTATAACAATGTCAAGCCTAAGACATTAAAGTATTGCTCTTATTGGGAGGTAACTCAAGTCTTTTTATATCTAATTCCCCTTTGTTTGGCAGGAATAAATCAGATAGGAACATGATCTACCACTGAACTTTCAGCTTAGGGAGTACTCAAACTCACAACTTTGATTTTTCACAGAAATGCAATTGATAACTGATTATCAGAATTATCCTTAGTTCATGTTATGACCATCATAATGATAACTATGGTTTCTTGTTCATATCAGTTGTCCATGTCTGATTTTGCCAAATTTTAGTGAATTTCTTAATCCTTACTACATTTTACTTCTTGCTAAATTGATCATTCTCCAATTGATTGCAGATTTGATTCAATACCACGAAGAGTTGATCAAAACTACCATTGCTGATATCAACTGCTGAAATAAATCCAAAAGAAGAAGTGGAGCAAAACATGTCTCTCTTATTTCAGTAGTTAAACACCCACCTAACCCTCTCCCTTGTTTGGATGACTCATCACTGAGGACAGTGATGATTATAAGCTTGGGGGAGGTACATGGTACTTTTATGAACTCTATTAGCATGCTTTAATTTCATTTTTAAGTTGATGTCATATCTATAGCCAGGTTATCACTGTTATTAGTTCAGCTCAACTCATGTTATCATTTGTGTTCATTATTGTTAAGCAAAAATCCTTTAGTATAATAGCTAGTACACTCCAACACCAAGTAATCACTAATTTGGTTGTTAATCTTTCTACTTCAATAAGCTCATATTCAGATTCATTTGAACTCAATGCAGCTGATTTTTTTTAGTGGGTAACACTAGCTAACACTTGTCAGAAATTAGAAGATGTATAGAATGTAATCAAGGCTTTTGCGACAATGTTAAATAGGAAAACTTGACTATCTAGATTAAGGAATCTAAACCTTACTTGAGTTTGGATTGTTGCTCACTTCAGGAACAAAAAAGAAAAAAAATGAAGAAAAAGAGAAAACCAAAACTTGCATTTAGCATTGCATGCATGCATGAATAAAAAGAGTTAAATCCATAAAGGAAGCTCTACTCACTAAAGCCAAGATTTTGATCTTGTTGACCAGCATCAATAAAAATTAGGTTTCAAACCTGTTTAATTGCATTGCATCATCATAAATAAAAGTAAGATTTATCCTATTTAAGCAACACCAAAATTTGTTCATCAAGAGATTGGTAGTTCAATATTTTTAGTAAAGATGAAAATCCCTTAAACTCAAATTAATTATTGTTAGTACTTTTTTCATGGCTTAAATTTGCTTTTAGTCTCTGTGATTCCTCAACTAGAAATTGAAAATTGGAAAGAACGGCAGAGAGTGTGCTAGCAAAGTGGAAAATTTGTTTGATTCTAAAGAGTTGATTCTGAATTCATTTGTGAAATGTTTGATTCAATCATTGTCCTTAATATCTGAATAGCTTGCATGATGACAAGTAAAAGACTAAGCTTGGGAGAGTTTGATCACTAGCTGGTCATAGTATAATTTTGCTCATTTTCACTCTAATTCATGTGCATATAAGCTCTTAAATGTTCATATGCGGATGATTATGATTAATATACTTGCATTTATCTTTTCAGCATAATATTATCTTACACTTGCATATTTGAGCTCTTTGATGTCTTGTTTTAGTTCTTATTTGTCTAATTTTTATTTGAAGAACTGATGCTTGCTATTCTTACTAATCTAGCCTCTAAATCAAGCATATATGATAAACATTCTTACTGGAAAAAAAGGGGGGATCACAATGCAAGCTACTAAAAGAAAGAAAGAAATCTTTTTGAAAAGAAAAGGGACCAAGACAGATGGAAAAAATCAGAAGGAATAAAAGCTTATGATGATAATCAAAGGGTGATGAAAATGCCATATAAAAAGGGGGATTCCAGATGCTTCCACCAAGTCTTCCACCATTCTCTACCATTCTGGACATGCTGCACCTTGGAACTGAACGAAGGGGAAGAAACATAAGGAGACTACAAGCTTATTCTACTATTTATTGTTTCATAATATTTTTTATTGAGTTCCTCCACTATTTTGTATTGGTTTTAACATCCATGAGGAGCTAAATCTTAGCTCTCCTAGGATAAGGTAATAGTCTAATTTTTGTTATGGATGGATGATAGAAAAATACTTATTTTTATCACTAATATTAGTGTCGTTTTGAATGTTTTAGAATCTGATCTTGTCGATGTGAATCATATTTTGTAATAGCAACTGAGAAGTTGATTTTAGATTCTTTTCTTGCTCAAAAATGAGTTAAGAACATTGATATTGTTTTCTAATTCCAATAAATTATTGTGAGGATTGATGCATCCATTTAGCTTTTGTTAATGTGAATCTCATTTTGAAATGGCAACTGAGAGGTTGATTTTAGATTCCTTTGACATTTAGAGATAAACTAAGAGCATTAGCATTAGTTTGTATCTGATTGTGTTATGTGCAGTGAGCTGAATCATTTATTTTATCTTTGTAATTACTGCTACTCGTGATTTCTGATTTTACTTGTTATGCTTATGTGTGAAAGGAATGTTAGCATACTAATAGATGTCATATATTCCATGATAATCTAATATCAGTTGAAGCCCTTGTTGAATCAATCTAACTAACATTCATATGAAAGTATGATACTTAATTCTTATTTTAATGTACTGTGAGAGTAGTATTTATAAGTTGAAACTGGCATGATATTATTGTTGAGTTGTTCCAATCCATTCATAGCACAATTAGATGAACCAGATTCCTAAGAGAATCTGTCATTAATTGTTAATCAACTTTAAGGCTTTCAGTTAAGTAGTTAATTTTCATTCTATATTAATCACTTTAAAACATAAAAAAGAGTTAACTTAGTTATAGTTTGATTATGTCTTTATCTTTCAATTTTTGCTCACTTGTTGCTTTAGCCTTTTTAGTTTATGATTAATTTATATTAGTTAGTGAATCTTTAGATCACAAATTATTGTGGATATGACATTCAGGTCTACTACTCTGATCTGTGCACTTGCAGGTTAGTGAAGTGAGGAGTTTAGGCCATATATCATTATGTTTCATTTTCAATTTATTGCAATTTATGTTTTCCATCTGTATATTACATAGTCTACGCCTATACGTTGTTTATTTTTCATTTCTACATAATCTACGCCTAAATCTTAGTCTTTTGCATTTTGTGCTTAGTCCAACAAATCAGTCAATTAATTACACAGTCCCAAATTTCACATCAGAAAGATGACTAGTTTCTAACATAAAATATAAATGCATATTTGGTAGTTTAGCTTAAAGATGAGAAAAGAACTATGCAGAACAAAAAAAAATTCAAAGCAGTTAGAAAAGAGTTTCTTGGAAATGGAAGGTTCTTTAGAGTCCTTGTATGAGATGAGTGTTGAAATTTATAAAAGATTTAGTTCATGAGTTCTAACAATACCGAAAATGATATAATTCCACATGAATAAGTTGAAGACCTTAGACACAACTGCCCAGTTAGTATACTGAACAAAAATGTAACTCCATTGATGTAGGAGAAATAAGATAATATTTTATTAGTTATTATTATATTCATCTTTTTAGACTAGTTAGATTCTATTACTTAGTATTGTTATCTTTTAAATTAGTTTAGATTTGATTTTAAAATGCCTATAAATAGGCATGGACTCTTTCTTTATTGACAGTTTAATTATTATCCAATTATTCATTAAACCTAATGATTTTATTTCTCGGTGGATTCCGAGCCTCGGTGGATTCCAAATTTATCAAGCTATTAATGGTGCTTTAAATCATCAACCTCTTTCGGAATTTGTCCAAAAATTGTAATCTCCTTCACTTTATGATCCTCCACTGCGTCAAGTGGTATCAGAGCTTTCGAGGAGATTTGCCTCCTCATCTCAGTGCTCATCTTCTTTTTCATTATCCATTTCTTATTTTATTTTCCTTCCTAGCCGAAATGACTCCATTATTTTTGTTTTCTTTATTTTCTTATTTGACTACCTCTTTATCCTTTTTCTTTCTAAAAGTCAAGAATCATATAGTAGTAGTCCTTGTGCACTTGAATTTTTTCCAAAATTCATCCAAATCTTAAATTTGCACTTCATCACGGGCTGTTATAGGGATTTAATGGCTTAAATACTGTTTGAATCAAACTAGAAATGGGTTTCATGGCTTTACAGTGTCCAATTCGCATAAAAAGTGTGGATTTCATGCCCCATGATAGGCTGTCACGATCGTGCCTCGGGCAAGTTTCTAGCGTGAAAAATGTAATTTAACGGTCTCTTCAGTGATTTAACAGTCCTGTTTCACGGCCCGTAATAGTGCATTTTCCACTTCTTGATTCTGTTTTAACTCCGATTTGAGTGTAGTTTTCTCCGTTAGCTTCATAATTAAATTTTCTTGCTTCTTAGATGATAAAATACATTTGGGAAGATTTTTCTTTTTGTAAAATTAATGTAAATAAGTTCATAAAATGATGCATGCGATATGAAAATGAATTAAAATAAGATTAAATGCAATACTAAATATATGTTAGATTTTGCATGCATCAATTCTCTGAACCTAACTACTATTAATTTTCATAAAACATACCATTGTGATTTAGTTCTAAAATTTTATTTCTGACCTTTCTTTTTTTGAAAATTAAGCTTTCAAAAAACTCCACTTAGATTTTTGCATGTAATCGATCACATATTAGGAAATATCATGCATGACATTTTTGACCCTTTAGCCTTCATAACTAATCTATCTTGAACATTTTTTAAGTAAAACATAATGACATAATGACCTTAGCCTAAAATCAAAGCATATGACATGTCGACTGACCCTCCACATGAACCCATGTAGGATCTTGCACATACACCTATTTGTATGATACTAAACTATGATATGTTATAGTGTAATAATAATAAATTGTATAGTTCGTATGCCCTCACGCTTCTCTTGTTTTCTGTATTGGGAAAGGCTTCTACTCTTTCTTTAATAAAAGTACCAAATGCCTCGCACGAGTATTATAGGAAGAAAATATGGGGAAGTATGTGGGCAGCTCCTATTTATCTTGAATAACTACTCCTCAGTCCCCTCATTGGAGAAAGACAAGAATATGCCAAGCATGGCACCACTAGCACACGAGCCAAGTATTCTTGAAAGAAAGACAAGGAAAATGTTTAGTAGAAACTACCTTTTTATTTTCAACTTCCCAATGTACAATTGAAGAGGAGGTTGCATTAACAAAAAAAAAAAAAAGAAAAAAAGGCGAATAAAAACAAAGTCAGTTTATCCAGGGACAATAAGTGTTTCCTACATGTGCAGATCATCTTTTAGTGTTAATGGAAGTTAGAAGAATGTGCACGTCCTTAGGTGATATTATGTGTATGTTCAACTAGCAGGGTGGTCTCGTTTAACACCCATGGAGCACTTGCTTCAGTGATTACTAAGCTAGGAGTAAAAAAATCTTAAATGTGTAAATGATGTCAAGATTGAATGAGTCTAAGGTTAGGGAGATGAAGTGCAATACATAATGTGGCCATGAAAACCTGAAAACTTTGGACCCTAAGTTCCTAATTTTGCCTGAGGACAAGCAAACATTTAAGTTTCTAGGAGTTTGATGTGGAGAAATTATATATACTTTTCATTGCATTTATATCATGTTTTAATATATTTTCATGCTCAAACACATGATGTATTATTGTAATGCAACTTTTATGATTTTTTCTCATCTGTCTTATGATAATCTAAATTCTGAGATATTATTATTTGTTTTGATTATTTTCATTTAGAAATATCAACTGGCAAAACATGGGGGCATGCAGATATATGCCCCATATGCGCACGCATAGGGGTATACAGGTGTATACCCCATACTATGACACTTAAACGAATTTGAGACTAGACAACATATTTGAAGAAGCCAATTCGTCCAAAGCAGCAAACAACGAGAGAAAGATGCCTCTCCACATCATGCCTGCATAATCTCTTGTACAAGAGGAAGGAAGCTTCCTCTACACCTTTATGGGTGGACAAAATAGTTGTTGGAATAGTGGACAGGTGGCAGCTAAGAGAGAGAGGAACCACAAATAGATTCCTTTGAAAAGCTAGAAGAAGAAGACAAATGACTAGCTAAAAAAGATGGATAGGAAAAGATGCTGACTTATCTTCAATGTATTGGCTTGTGCAGCGAACATCATTACACTTGTAGAGGAATAGCCGACAGATGCTCCATTCTTGACAAGGAGGAAACTTTCTGAGGTATATTGAGACGCAAAAAGGACAAAAACAAAGGGCGGAGTAGACAAGGGGACTATAAAAAAGTAATGACGCTGCCCATAAGAGGGGTTCCAATTCCCTTCAAATGTAAAAGTTAGAGGCCTTTTTCTCTAACTGCTAGAGGAGTTGAGAGGGAGGCTCCGCAGCCTCCCTTCTCCTTCTCTTTTTTTTTCTTCTTTTCCACTTTTTCAGGTTCCTTTATGTGTAACTAACCACCCATCTAGTGGCTAGGGGACCTGTGATAGATTCTTATGTTTTTATACACTTATGATTTTTTAAGTTAAGTTATTATGCACCAGTCATTTACCTTTTTGTTCCTTGTTTACTATTCTATTCATTTTAGCATTCACAATATTCTTTTTTATTATGGTTTTCGTGATGTCTCTTCGGCTTGCCTGATGCATTCTATTGGTTCCATGCATTGTGCTTAGGGTTATAATCTTCTCTAGCTCAAGCTCTAAGGCCGAGAGGTAAGTGAGGTTGAAGCTGGATTTCTTCAACAAGGCACAATGTCGAATGTTTCTTTGTCAATTTGTTTCCTACTTCACTGTTCCATTGTTGTTATCAATTTCATGATGAAGTTTTGATTGCCGAAACTATTTGTTTGTCTGGCCATTCATTGTGCCTTAAACCAAGAGGGGAGTTATCTTCCTCAGCTCAAGCTTCGAAGCCAGGAGCTTGAGCTAAGTTCATTCAACAAGGCAAAATGTGATTCAACCTGTCTTTTTCTTGTTTCTTATTTTCGATTAAAACTTGGGGGTTCAATTTACACAACCTTGTTTTTTTGGTTCACTTCCCCTATTTTTTGGTTTTCGAGAGATGATATTATGTTTTGAGGACTTCGATCAATACATTTTGATGCTAACATCTTCCGCTTGAGAGGGTACTTTATTCCCCAATCATTGTATGCGTGCCGAGAGGTGGGGCAATGGTTGGATTATTTCTAAGGAGGTGCTGGTGGTCAATTCCGTGGTAAGGCCGAGAAGTACCCGAAAGGTCTTTTGTTTTTATTGAAGTTCCCATTTAATAGGGTTGATCATCGGAGCATTTCTTTACTTGTTGGTCTGAGTTTCTGGAATTGCCGATTCCAGCCCGAGAGGGTATGGGTATTTCCCAATCGGTTGCACTCACACCAAGAGCCGGGGTGGTCATTGGACTACATTAAGGAATCTTTAATGGCTAATATCGAGCAAGTCCGAGAGGAAAGTTTGAGGCATTTCTTAGTTTGCCATTTTGTGGCTTAGTTTGTCGATGTTCTTCCGTCTGAACTATTTTTGGCTTCATATTGTCGGTGTCTCCCACCCGAAAGAGTAATCTATCCCTCAACTGTCGCATGCGTGCTGAGAGGTGGGGTGGAAGACGAGTTATGTCTAAGACCTTATTGATGACTAGTGTCGAGCTGAGCTTAAAAGCTTGTCTAGAGTTTTTTTTATCTTCTCTCTCGAATCAGACTTAAGGGCATCCACCGAGAGGGCTTACCACTTGCTGGGACTCAGTGTGGGCCTTGATCGAGTCCCAATTTTGAGGATTCCTCTTAAGTGGAGGTGAGGGTACAGGCGCATACCCCCATCTAGGTGTTTGATATCTGCTACTACTTCATTAGTTTTACATCGAGTTATGAAATAAAACTCTTGAAGCAATCCCTAAGACTTAGTGTTTATTCCCTTCGATTTTAGTCCACGCTTATACTAAAAACTCTTTAAAAATTTGTGTAACTTCATTTGCTGCATTTTCTAGTTTAGTGTTATTTCATTTTCTCGGTTTGAACATTCATGAACTTAGCTATTCCTTCGAAATAGTTTTCATTGAGTGTGAACATTTCATCTTTGTCCCTATGGATCGACCCTTAAGTACTACACTGATAGTTGTGCGCTTGCAACCTCATCATGTGTGCTAAGGATTTATAAATTTTAAAGTTTAATTTGATATTTTCTTGTGAAATAAGGGTATCATTTTGTGTGAGGGTAGTCACATGTCTAGAGGTAATTTCTCTTGATAAGTGACTCCTTAATACGAAGCATATTGTTTTTTGTCATTATGTGCCCTTCACGTCACACGATATTTGATGAGTAAATGATGATACCTTTACTTGTCCCATTGACGGCGTAGCAATTGTCAACATTAAAATAAGAAATGATTAATGTTGTTATATCATAGATATAGATGAAATAATAATAAATATAACACCTGACATAATATGTCGATCATTGTCGTGTGGTCGTGATTATCAAACGCTAGAATGTGGTGACGCATTTACATACTCGGTGGCAACGTAGCAACTGTCTTTATAAAAAAATAGTTAAAATAATTGTATGTAAAAGATAAATTAGAGACACAACCATACTTGGAAAAAAATCATGGTCATGATAAGATTGTTATGGTCATGATAAAACTGAGCACAACCATGACATAGCTCGACACGATCGTGATCAAATGGTACTTGAAAAAAAGAGCCTTTTGTTATCGTGTCTTGCTGTTTCATGGTTGTGACATGTGCTATCACAGGCGTGACTAGTATCGTGGTCTTGACTGCTGAAGGATTATGTCACATGCTATGTTAAACCTATTTTCAAAGTATAAAGCATGCTATGTTAAACATATTTTTAAAGTATAAAGCTATGTATTGATGATTGATACTTGTATAACACACCTAGATATACGAAATGCATGCTCAGCGATAAATTAGGTTAAAACTTGAAGAATGAGCAATGTAATAATGATTATTATTTGCTAGAACATAATGAACCCAATTGAACAATATGTTCCTCTCATCCTTCAAATGAAAGTTCGAAAATAAAGTCCTTATACCTTGTGTGTATTTATATACTCAAGAATAAAGTTCTCATGTGTATTCCTAGTTATCTTCGGGTCTGAGCATTGTCTCCAAACCCTAGCTAGCTTAAATGAGTGTAGTGACTTGATCAAAGATATCATAAAATAAAGTATGATGAAAGTGAAATTAATCTTCGAAGTGCCTTTCGACAAAGAAAGGAAGCTAATATGATGGTAAAAAAGTAATGTCCAAAGAATTATAAAGCAACCTTAAGGAAAGTCATGATGCAAAGAAGAATGTAGTATGGTAAGTGCAAGTCACTTAATGCCTATGTATGATTAATTATTGATGCATGTTCTTTGCTACAAGAATGACAAACAATGTAAGCATGTTTTATGCATGATGTTTATGATGACATGTTATGATTGACATATGCTCATGTTAGCTCATGTCATGTATGCATTTTCTTTTCTATCTATATATGAAAATGCATAAGCAAATCATGTGTTGGCATTTACATATTCCAATTGAGAAATCCTGTAGCCTAAATCCATGTGGGTAATCAAGGTTAAGGATGGATGATGACTCAACTCATGACGGCATGGGTGCACATAGCATAATAATGAATAAAGTCAAGATTTAATAATTGAGTCTGTTAAACTATTGATGCTAGAGACGCTTTTATGAACAATTGATATTAATTTATTCTTTATGTTAGTGGTTGTTGCTAGATGATTATTTTGTTTAATTAGCAAGATAGTATGGTTTAATTAGTTTAATAAAGTCTTGCACTAAATTTGTGTTAAATGTTATTCAAAATCTTATGATGTATTACATATGCATTCCTTCATTTTGATTATGCAATGGAGAATGGTTTAGCACATCAGGAATTGTCCTAATTGACCTCAATTTTTAAGATGAATTTATGCTTTATGTTAGTAGTTATTGCTAGATGATTATTTTGCTTAATTATCATAATAGTATAGTTTAATTAGTTTAATAAAGTCTTCCGCTAAATTTGTATTAAATGCTATTCAAAATCTTCCGTTGTATTATATACGCATTGCTCCACTATGATTATGCAATGACAAACAATTTAGCACTTCAAGGACTCTCCTAATTGACCTCAACTTTTAAGATGACGTTTGGAGGTGTTAAAAACTAAGGGATGGATACATCAATTCATGCTGCTTCCAAGATCATTTATGTATACTGCGGAAGAATATGTTTCCTGCATGTCAGAATGAGATGATCCTATTTAATTATTTTACAACGGTCACCTACAAATGAATAAATGACACTCTACTTGATATAATGCGAGGATGTCTGTTGGGCCTTGGGATCAGTCGAATCCAACTTAGCCTGCAGCGCATCGACAATTCACAATATACGTCAGCCACCTAGATCTCTCCCTTTTGATAATTTTCGAAAGCCTCAAATACATCGGATCTAGGTTTCTTTGTTGCTGAAGAAGGTGATGCTCCTGGTTGAGATTATGGATGGAGGATGCGTCTTGATGACCACAACAGCATCACCAACACATGAAGACTCTGCACAAGCTTACAGCAACATGGAGAGAAGAAAAAAGAAAAAAAAAAGATGGTTTCGAGTACCATGAACTCCAAGCAAGAGGGAGAGGTGACGTTCCTGTTAGCCAAAACCCAACTTGGCATCTCTCACCTCCTTTCCCTTTTTATTTCATTTCTCCTTTGTTAAAATGTTCTCGATAGTACATGTAACCAAATGTTGCTAAAATGTTCCCCACAGTATATGTAACTAACTTAATGTTGTCTACACTACAAGTGACGTCTATGTATGTCATTGCCTTAAAATTGTATCTAGTCTCTTATTTATTTTGTTACATAATCCTGCAAGTAGTGAGGCTTCTTCTTCTCTCTAGCTGGTAGCTTCTTCTTCTCACTATTTGGTAGCTTTTGAGACATAAAATTTCCCTCCCTCGTTAGAGAACCCACCTCATCCTCGAGGCACATGTCAGGAAATTTCTTTTGCAACCCAGAACGATCCTCCCAAGTAGTGTCACACCCAACTAAGTTCTAATTCCATCTATTACCTTCCTTAGTTATGTTTAGCAATTCCAAAAATAAAATCAGCAAAACCTCCCTCCCTTACTTTCTTGTGTTATTAGTCAACACATACAAAAGATGGATTATATTCATCAAAGTTTAATAAAAAGCTATAAAATATGACATTCGCATATTATCATTATTTTATTTTTTTCACAAACCATTTCACATATAACACCCCACAGGATCAAATTTTATACAACCTTACAAAAATCTCTCACAAACTTAATTACAACATCTAGGATTATCTAATACATGCATGTTTCAAAAACAAAAGTGAAGGGGAAAATAAAAGTGAAAGAAAAATAGCAATGCTCCGACGGTTCGACCTCTTCTATGTGCATCAAACCAAGCTTCGAGTCAACTCAACTCGAGAACTTAGAATCATCTGAAAAATTCAACAAGGGTAATGTGAGCAACAATCGTTTGCTCAGTGAGTGGAATAAATGTACAACATATGGGAACAATACGAGTGCATATAACATTTAAATAATCATATTTCTTTCATATGAGAAAACATTTAAAGCATAACTCATTTCACATAACTTTCCAAATCATATGAACTTTTACATAAATACAAATTATTCAAGATATAATCATATTCACAGTTAAACTCCACACGTGTGTCATTGCACATACTCATCATGGGTCAATACGTATCCCTCTATGATCATGTGTCATACAGTTAAGCAGAGCTTCATAATCATGAGTATCAGATACGTAGAGCAAATCATGGGTCAATACGTATCCCTCCATGATTGTGTGTCGTACAGTTAAGCAGAGCTTCACAATCAAAGAGCCTCAAATACGCAGAGCAAATCATGGGTCAATACGTATCCCAATCATAATTGTGTGCCACCCAATCATGATTCTCAGATACGCAGAGCATATCATGGGTCAATACGTGCACGCAGAGCAGCCCCCAAAGGGCAAAGACATTCGATATACGCCCCAAAGGCTTCATGTATATCGAATGCGGTCCCAAAGACCTTTTTCAAACAGCGTGGCTAATGAACACATGGAGTTTAACAATATCAAAATACACATGTCATAATCCCATATCATTATCAAATAAAACTTATTTTAACTTCACAAGCATTGTTCCCTGAAAACATTTTTATGAAAAAGATTTCTCCGCCTCATACGATATTCTTGAAACATATCATAAATATCTTTCATAACTCAAGATATGTTCCAATAATAATAATAATAATCTTTGCTTGAGATAATATCATAAATAAAAGAGCTAACATATAACATTTTGCTATGTTGTAAATTTACCCACTCACCTTGTACTTTATCCCTTCAAGGAGGTTTACTAGATTTTCTTCATTTCACTTGTAGCTTGTTGGCTTCCTACAAGCAATGATGCTATTTCACTTTTCAATTACTAATAATAACAATATGCAATGCATGCTCATGCATGAACACTTATTCACCTTAAAATGCATATAATCCCTTCTAATACTAATGTGTAATTTCAGATGTTTATGTTCATATGCTACTTCACACTCCCAACTATTCAATCTTCCAAAGTTTAATTAAGTGTTGTCTTATGATTTCAGACTGAGTACTTGTCAATGAATAATTCATAACTTCTTAATCACAAAGGAAAATCTCATGATTCTGGATAAATTAGAAACTAAACTTACTAAGGTTTCCATCTCCTAAATATCATTAACTAAGTCCAAGTGAGTAATTCAAAACATCCCAGGAAATCTGACATAGGGTTTGTCCTGGCAGACTGTGTGTCACTGAATGATTAATTTATATTTTTAATAATAATTATTCATTTTACAAGATCCTAATTTTCCTAGAATCTAGACGTCAGTAGAGTTTAGGAATAAAAATTGTAGAATTTAGAACTTATAACAAAAATATTTAATTAGGGTCGTGATCTGTCCATGTCCTGGAATCTCACAGAAGCCTCACTATGAAATAAAAAATTCATTTCTCCTAATATACAAGTACAAATAGGATGATTCCACTTCTCACCAAACTCTTAGGAATGTCTAATTAATCATATCCAAATTCCAAACCTAATTCATTATATTCGAACCAAGCCCTAATTTACAAGTTGAACCTATATCAGACTCGGGACAAGATGAGCGACCCACGATGTTAGGTTCATAACTTTCTCTACAAAAGTTCTTTTTATATGATTCTTGTGATCATGGAAATCTAACTGCGATAGGATGAATCATATAAAATTTCAGGATTTATGAAGAACAAACCAGGAAGATACAATCGTATGAAGATGAGGGTCGATTTCGTATCCGCAAATTGACCTTAACTCAGCAACCTTTCCGAATCTCTTGAGGGCGTTCGGCTAGGGATTTCATCTTGTAAATTTTTCTTCTTGCAGAGGATACAAATAATTAATTTATATATTTTTTCCAGATATTTAAGACGTAGTATGGCGGTTCGAAGAATTCATTACTTAGCAGCTGGTTCGAAGAATTGGTTGAAGAGGTCCAATCATATTATTTGGTTAAAAATTAATGTTAAACTTCTAATTAACATTAGTTAATCATAATTAAATATGTTTATTATAATATTTATAAATATTAGAATTTATTCCTAATAAAATTATATAATTTCTTTATAATGCTTATCGATAATTTAATTTTGTTTATGCTTTAATCCAAGGGTTAGTTGCTACACGCAACCATGACTATATAAGCATTTAAACTTACTTAAAATGATAACTAAAAGCAAAAGTATCTTAAAATGATATTTGTGGAGCACGTCCATGACAAGTAGCATCTTCTAAGTTTTGCCGTTCCCATTGAATGAGAACTTGCTCAATAAAATTTCCTTGTCATTGTATAACTTTGGAAGATAACATGGCCACTGGAACCACGATAGGACCATCAATGGAAGTTTCCTTGGGTAGATCCACAGATGGCTCCATAATACCATGAGCCTTTTTCAACTTAGAAACATGAAAAACATGATGGAGTCTAGAAGATTGAGGCAAAGACAACTCATAAGCCACTGAACCTATGCGTGTAGAGACAAGAAAGGGGCCATAAAATTTAGGAGAAAGCTTGTGAGAGTCTCATCTGTGCTAATGAACCCTGTTTCTACGGTTGGAGCTTAACAAAAACCAAATCTCCCACTTCAAATGTTTTATCAACTCTATGTTGATCAGCTAAAGTCTTCATCCTCTGCTAGGTCGAAGTAGATTTTTCTTTAGAAGTTTCAATACATCATCTCTTTCTCTTAGTTCCATATCCACAGCTTCCACATGAGCTTGATCTTTAACATAAGCAGGAATTGTAGGAGGTTGTCAACCATACACCACTTAAAAAGGTGTTAACTTGGAACTTGTATGGTAAGAGGTATTAAATGAATACTCTGTCCATGGTAAAAAGGTAACCCATGTATTAGGTTTGTCCATAGCAAAGCTCCTTAGGTACTACTGCAAGCATCTATTAACAACCTCAGTCTGTCCATCTGATTGGGGATGATAAGCAGAACTCATATTTAGTTTAGTGTTACTTAAACTAAATAATTCCTTCCAAAAAGCACTCATGAAAACTACATCTCTATCAGACACTGTAGCCCGTGGAAAACCATGTAACCTAACTATCAAAGTTAGAAATAATCGTGCAACTTTTGCAGCAGTATAATGTGTTGCCAAAGAACCAAAATGACAATATTTAGATAGACTATCCACCACAACTAATACCATAGTATTTCCTTGAGAAACTGGTAGGGAAGTTACAAAGTCCATGGAAATATCTTCCCACACTCTGTCTGGAATAGGCAAAGGCTGCAACAATCCAGTAGGTTGTGTTGTACAATATTTGACTTTCTGGCACACACTACATTTCCTGATAAAAATCTTCTACATATTTCTTAATGCCATCCCAATAAAATAATGCACATAATGTTTTATATGTCTTTAGTACCCACAAATGTTCTCCAACAAAAGATTCATGAAACTCCTTTAGTAATAGAGAAATTATTGGGGAACTAGAAAGTAAAAATATTTTTCCTTTATTATTATAAGACCACCTTTAGCCGTCCAATATGTTCCTTCCTTTTCTCCATTTTGTATTTGTTTGTAAAATTTCTGCCCATTGAGGAATGTCAATGCAATCCTTCTTGATTTGATCAATGACTTTAAAAATAAGCATAGTTAGGCAACAAAAGAGTCTCATAGGATTTGGGGACCTTGACAATGCATCTGCCACCCTATTGTCCACTCCAGGCTTATATACCACTTACAATTCCCTTACATAAACTAAAGCCATTTGCATAGCCTGAGATAGCTTCTTACTGCAATAACAAATTGGATGATTATTTTGTAAAAGCACAACACCAATTCCCATACCAGAGGCATCAGTTTCCACCATAAATTCCTTAGAAAAATCAGGTAACATTAAAGTAGGAGCTGCGACTAAAGATTCCTTGAGAGTGTTGAACGCCTTTGTAGCTGCTTCAGATCAACTGAAGGAGTCCTTCTTCAACAATTCAATTAAAGGACTAGCTATACTTGCATAACTTTTTACGAATCTTCTATAGTATCCTGCTAATCCCAAAAATGTTCTTAACTACTTTAAGGTTGTTGGTTGAGGCCAATCTTGAACTGTTGCTATTTTCTTCTCATCTGGCCGCACACCTCGATCAGATACTATATGTCCCAATTACTCAATTCTCTTTTGAGCAAAATTGCATTTGCTTTTCTTTAGGTAAAAATTGTTGTCTTGTAAACATTTTAAAGCAACATGTAAATGAAGCAAGTGAGCTTCCAAATTTTGGCTATATACCAAGATATCATAAAAAAAATACTATCGCGAACCTTCTTAAGTATGGACCAAATAGTCTATTCATAATAGCTTGAAAAGTTGCTGGTGCATTTGTAAGACCAAATGGCATAACCAAAAATTCATAATTCCCTTCATGTGTCCTAAAGGAAGTTTTATGTAAATCCATTTGACTCATTCGAATTTGATGATATCCAGCCCTTAGAGCCAATTTTGAGATAGGGACCATGAAGTTCATCTAACAACTCATCAATAGTTGGGATAGGGAATTTATCTTTAATGGTTAACACAATTTAATGCTCTATAGTCCACACAAAACCTCCAGGTTCCATCCTTTTTTTAACTAACAGCATAGGTGAAGAAAAAGGACTAGAACTGTGTTGAATTATTCTTTGTTCCAACATCTCCTTCACTAACTTCTCAATTTCAGTTTTTTGAAAAATGAGGATATATGTAGGGCCTTACATTTACAAGTTTAGTGCCAAGAAGCAAATGGATATAGTGTTATGTTTCTCTAAAAGGAGGTAAAGAAGTTGGTTCAGAGAAAATAGATTCAAATTAACTAAGAACCTTATTTATCATTTCCTATTCACCTTGGATATTGTTGATTTCATCTTCGTCACTCATTGTAAGATGCCAATAAGTCATTATATTAACAGCAGTGATCATTTTCTCCGGTTGATGAAAAGTGACCCCTTCATGACTTAATTTTGTTCATTCCCTTTAGTATTACATGTTGCTACTGCCAAGTGAATCCCATTGAGAGATTATTATAATCCATAGTAATAGGTCCTATTTTCTGCAGTCACTGTACCCCCAAAACCACATCAGCTCCTTCTAATGGAAATACAAAAAGTTCCTTTTGAAAAGTTAATTCTTGTATGCAAATTTCAATGTTAGGACACATTCCCTCACATTTCATTTTTTTCTCCATTCCAATCATAACATTAAAGTGGATTGAGGGAACAACTTGAAGATCCAATCTACTCACAGCTTTTTGTTGTATAAAATTGTGAGTAGATCCACTATCAATTAAAATGATAACTGTCTTGCATGTTATCTTACCCTCCAATCTTAATGTTTGAGGAACAAGCAATCCTGATAGAGCATGGAGACTTACCTCCAATGCTTCCTGATTAATTTCTTCTATTTGTAATTCTTTTCCCTTAATGTCTTCCTCCTCATCCAATGTCGCCAACAATAAGAACTTTGGTTTGCATCTATGTCCGTGATGGAATTTTTCATCACAGTTGTAACATAAGCCTTTTTCCCATCTAGCCAACATCTCATCGGCCGATAATCTTCTTATGGGTAAGTTGGGAGCTGTTGAACTGGTCTTGCTACTATTAGAGTTAAAAACGGACCCATCATAATAAGATTGATTAGGCTTAAAAGAGGGTACCAAAGCCGATGTTGTTGGACTCATCTGCGTTACAACCTTTGGAGTAGCTGAAGTAGTATATGTTTGAGGTTTACTCTACTATTGTTATTGTTGTATTTTCTGTGAATTTTTCTTCCTGCAATTTGGCAATTCCAGTTGCCTGCATCAATGACTTTGGTTGAAAAGCCTGCAACTCCCTCTTGATATGAGGTTTGAGTCTTGAAATTAAGCATGACAACAATAAAGATTCTGATAGACCAATTACTCTATTAGACGAAGCCTCAAACTGGGTCTGATATTCCAAAATTGTGCCCTGTTGAATTAACTTTGATAAAGCACCCTGGTGGTCCTCAAATTTTGAAGGTCTAAACCTTGTCTCCGATGATTTCAAGAAGTGTGACCAGAACTAGGTTGTTGATTTTTATGCATCCATTGATACCATTGCAGAGCTAGTTCTTCAAATGCAAAGGTTGCCATGGAAATTCTATCTTCCTCGGCTATATTATAAAATCTTAAGAATTGTTCGGTTTTGAAAATCCAACTTAACGGATCTTCTCTTGAAAACTTGGGAATCTCCAATTTAATGTTCCTCAAGAACCCACTTGTTGTCTCAAAACTTTCTCTTCCTGGAGAATCCAATATCCCTCTATCATTGTTACTGGACTAATTTCTATGAGATATAGAATCATTTCTTGCAGCCATAGAGTCTAGTCGTTGAGTTAATTCGTCACATTTTGCACTTAACGCATGCCAATTCTCATTTGGATGTAAAATATGTTGTTCAAGTATATGTTGCAATTTACTTACTGAATCTTCCATTCTTGACCATCTGGTTCCTTATGCCATATGTTTTGTTAATTATGATTTCTTGATTATAATTCTTCAAATAGGAACCTGCCTCTCAATGAAAGCACCAAATTGTTGGCCCTTGGATCTCTCAGCCGAATCCAACTTTGCCTGCACCCACCGACAATATGTCAGCCACCTGGATCTCTCCTTTTATAATGTTCGAAAGCCTCAAATACACCAGATCTAGGTTTCTTTGTTGCTAAAGAAGGTGATGCTCCTGGTTGAGATTATGGATGGAGGATGAGTTTTGATGGCCATAGCAGCATCACCAACACACGAAGACTCTGCACAAGCTTACATCAACATGGAGAGAAGAAGAAAAAGAGAAAAAAATATGGTTTCGAGTACCATGAACTCCAAGCAAGAGGGAGAGGTGACGTTCCTATTAGCCAAAAACCAACTAGGCATCTCCTGCCTCCTTTCCCTTTTTATTTTATTTCTCCTCTGTTAAAATATTCTCCATAGTACATGTAACTAAATGTTGCTAAAATGTTCCTCACAGTACATGTAACTAACTAAATGTTGTCTACACCACAAGTGACGTCTATGTATGCCATTGCCTTACAATTGTATCTCGTCTCTCATTTATTTTGCTACATAATCCTGCAAGTAGCGAGGCTTCTTCTTCTCTCTAGCTGGTAGCTTTCGAGACATAACAATGTCAAATACATTATATCACTTTCAACTTTTTTGTACTCTAACATCTTTCATACACTCACACACTCTATGTTTGCCTACTTGTTTGTTCCTATCAGATTTGTGCTTTTATACATCACCAGCAGGTATTTCTGGGCTGGGCACATCCTTGGAGGCATATATATGCTTCATGGTCATCATGCTTTAGGTGTCAGGTTTGATTGCTTTAGAGAAGACAGCATGATGAGTGAGTTAGTGTAGGCCACAACAGTCTTTGCCTTGCTAACATAAGCTCTCTTGGTGAAGTTGTAGTAGTCGTTTGCTTCGATCACATCCAATATTTTCCTATACAAAAGCAGCGACGCCCAAGCCTACAACAAGGAGTACAAGTTAAGCTCGTTAACAGGAAACTACATGGTGGAATGGAGTGCAGATGTTGCATATATATATATAGCTGAGAATATAGAACAAAAAAGCAAAAAAGAGATCTCTACCTTGGCTATGTGCCAAGGTAGTTTCATGAAAATAATATATCTAAGGTCATGTTTCAATTCTGTGCCTAGATGTTTCATGCATGCAAAAAAAAACTGAATTTCTTATTTTTTTTAATGAAGTATTTTGCCATGTTCACAAAATCCTAGTCAAGCAATACTAGATTGTGTTGAAATGGTATTGTAGGAGTGTCAAGCATGTCATTATATGTGCGACAAATGGTATGTTGTAATGACTATTCTGAGCTATGGACAAACACACATTCATTCGGCCCATCTGGATGTCTAGAAGATGAAAATTCAAGAACTCAAACAATATTGTTACGGAAAGAGGGAGAGAGAGATCGCACGAACACAGAAGAACACATAGATTTACGAAGCTCATCCTAAATCGGGTTACGCCCTCAGGAAGCGACGACTCTCTTTGTTATGAAATAATGATGATTACAAGGATAGGTCTCTGTTTGGACCCATAGGAAGTTTATATAGGCACTCTATTTGACAGATGATAGGAATTACAGATCGACTGGAACTCTGAATTAATACTCCAAAATAGGACACCTATCTCGTGATAAAGAATTAAATCAATTCCGAATCACATATAGAATACCCCTAAAACTTTTTGCATAGGAGAAATCAACCCCCGTAGGAGAAATTTGATTACATAGGGGGACCACATAGGGTTACAACTGGGTTCAAATTCAAGACATTATCAACAAATCTCCACCTTGACTTGAATCATCTTCAGAGCACAAAAAAAAATCAATACCATGCCATGCCGCCACTAGCCCTGCCTTGGGTATATTACCAAGTATTCATGTTAAGCAAGTCCAAGCAATGCTGGAACTTGCCATGATGAATAAATTTGATGAACATATCAGTTGGATTGTCTTCAGTGTCAATCTTCTTCATCTTAATCCTCTTCTCAGTGCGGATGAAGTGATACCTGACATCAATGTGTTTAGTTCTTTCATGATGCACTTGATCCTTGGCTAAACATATTGCATTCAGACTGTCACAATGCACTATAGCCTGCTCTTGATGTAATTCGAGATCTCCAACTATGCTTTTTAACCAGATGCCTTGCTTAGCAACTTCTGTCAGTGCCATATATTCTGCCTTTGTGGTAGATAATGTAACGGATGGTTGAAGTGTGGCCTTCCAACTAATAACCGAACTGCCTAAAGTGAAGACATAGCCTGTCATAGATCGTCTTCCATCAACATCCCCAGCATAGTCTGAATCTGAGTACCCTGCAACTAAACACTTTTTATCAGTTCTATAGATGAGGCCAATATCAAATGTTCCTCTAAGATACTAAAAGATTCGCTTCACTACTTTCCAGTGCTCTTTTCCTGGATCACTCATGAACCAGCTGACAACAATGACTGCATGAGCAATGTTTGGTCTTGTGCAAACCATGGCATACATCAGACTTCCAACTGCACTAGCATATGGAACTCGAGACATGTACTCTTTCTCTACTTCTGATTTTGGTGCGAAGGCAACAGAAAGATGAACATTTGCAGCTGATGGAGTATTCAAAGGCTTCGCTCTAGACATTTCAAACCTGGATAAAATCTTCTCAATATAACTTTTCTGAGATAAGAAGAGTTTATCCTCTGCGCGATCCCTTAGAATTTCCATCCCCAAAATCTTTTGTGCTGCATCAAGATCCTTCATATCGAATTCTGCGCTAAGGAGCTTCTTCAAATTCTGAATGTCCGTCATGTCTCTAGTAGCAAGAAACATATCATCAACACACAAGAGCAGATAGATGGTGGAGCCGTCCTTCACCTTTTTGTGATATACATAGCAATCATAGGGATTTCGACTGAATCCCTTAGAAATCATGAAGTTGTCGAACCTCTTGTACCATTGTCTGGGAGACTGCTTCATGCCATACAAAGATTTCTTCAGTTTGCAAACTTGATTCTCCTTTTCTAAAATGGAGAATCCCTCTAGTTGGCTCATAATAATATCTTCTTGAAATTCTCCATGAAGGAAAGCAGTCTTCACATCTAGTTGCTCGAGCTCTAGATTCTGATGTGCTACAAGAGCAAGTAGCACTCTTATAGAAGTATGTCTAACAACATATGAGAATATCTCATTGTAGTCCACACCTTCTTTCTGACTATAACCTTTAGCAACCAACTGTGCTTTGTATCTTATGCGTTCAACTCCTAGAATTTCAAATTTCTTCTTGAAGATCCATTTACAGCCAACCACATTTTTGTCTTTAGGAAACTTGATCAGCTCCCACATCTAATTCTTGTGAAGAGATTCCATCTCCTCACCTATAGTAGTGACCCATTGTTCACATTCGACACATGTAATGGCATCGCTATAAAAGGACGGCTCCAGGGACTCCACCTCTTCAGCTACCTGCAGTGCATAAGCAACCATGTTCTCTTCACCTCTTTGGCTCCAGAGACCTACTTCTCTGTGAGGACGTTTGGCAGCAATTGACTCCTCTTCAGGTTACTCATCAGATTCTTCATGTTCTGATTCTACTTCTTGATGTGATCCTTCAGCATCATCCTCAGTTGGAGTGATTTCAACCTCCACCTGTTTATAACACTCTCTTCAGCCTCCATCTTCAACTGAAGCATTGATGCTTCATCAAAGGTCACGCTTCTATTGTGGATAATTTTGTGTTCTGAAGGAGACCAGATTCTGTAGTTCTTCACTCCTGCACCATATCTCACGAACACCCCTTCTTTGCCCCTTGACTCCAACTTCCCTTCACCGACGTGATAGTATGCTGGACAACAAAAAACTTTTAGATTAGTATAATTAGAAGAATTTCCTGACCATACCTCAGTTGGAGTCTTGAGATCAATCACAGTCGCTGGACTTCGATTCACCAAGTAGCAATCTGTGTTAACAGCTTCAGCCTAGAACATCTTATTCAGGCCAACATTAGAGAGCATGCACCTTGCCCTCTCCAGAAGTGTCTTGTTCATTCGTTCTGCAACTCCATTCTGCTGTGGAGTATTTCTGTCTATGTGATGTCTGGCAATGACTTCATCTTTGCAGAACTGGTCGAATTCAGCAGAATAGAACTCCAAACCATTATTAGTGCGAAGGCGCTTCACTTTCTTCGACGTCTAATTTTCCACCAAAATCTTCCACTGCTTGAAGGCCTCGAAGGACTCACTTTTGTGTTTCATCAAGAATCCCTAAGTCATCCTCGAGTAGTCATCAATCATAGACAGGAAGTACCTAGCACCTCCTAATGATGGAACACGAGTGGGACCCCAACAATTAGCATGGATGTAGTCAAGTATCGCCTTCGTCCTGTGCACTGCTATGCCAAATTGAGACCTTCGTTGTTTGCCTAACACACAGTGCTTGCAGAAGTTGATTTCAGATATCTTCTTATCACCCAGAAGACCTCGCTTGCTGAGAATATTCATCCCGTTCTAACTCATATGTCCAAGTCACATGTGTCACAGCCTCGACTTTTCTAATTCGGATGAACTAGTCACTGCAGCAATGCTAGAGACTGTCTTGCCGTGTAATATATACAAGAACTTCTGTCTAACTCCCTTCAGAACTATAGCATCACCCTTAATGACAGTGAGGATGCCTCTAGAAGCATTGATCTGACACTCTTTAGAGTCGAGGACTTCAAGTGATATCAAATTTTTCTTCAATTGCATAACATGACGGACATCTGTCACCATCCTCACAAGATTGTCATGATTCTTGATCTGCACATAATCGATCCTAACTATCTAACATGATGCATTATTGTCCATGATGTTTCCATCGTCGGTCTTCTGATAAGATGACAACCATTCTTTATTTGGAGTCATATGATAGGAGCATCCCGAATCAAGAACCCAACTATCCTTCAGACATCCTTGATCAGAAGCAGACAGAATCAAATCATCTTCAGAATTTTCAGTTTCATGTGCCACCGCAGCGACAGGGGCCTTTTTCTTCTTCGGACAATCCTTCTTCCAATGACCTGATTCTTTGCAGTAATTATAGATGTCTTTCGCAGTGATTTTCTTCTTCTTTGACTTAGATTTCTTTGAATTCGAGGACTGTCCCTTCTCCACGGTCGATATTAGTCCCGCGACCTGAGTCTCTGCAGAGTTACCAAACGCCTTATGTCGAAGTTCACGAGTATGGAGATTCGATCTTACTTCTTCAAGACTTATAGTTTTCTTCCCGATAATCATAGACTGAACAAAGTTCTCATATGATGGAGGAAGCGAAACTACCAGAATTAGGGCAACATCATCATTTTTGATTTTAACATCAATATTTTTCAGTTCCATCAACAAAGAATTTAATTGATTAAGATGTTCCTTCAGAGGGTTACTTTCTTCCATGCGTAGAGAGAATCGACGTTGCTTCAACAGCAACTTGATGGGGAGAGACTTTGTCATATATAGACTCTCGAGTTTCAACCAATAGATCGGCCGCCTTTTCTTTATGTGCTACTTCGATTATTACCTCATCTGCCAGACACAACAAAATCATCGAGTGCGCCTTCTCCTCATGTGCCGCCAAAGTAGCGAGGTTGATCTCCTTTTTTTGCCCTTCGAGTCTTCCTCCTTTGATTTGTTCTTCGACACGTTTGAGACGGCGCTCAGACTCCTTGTTGCTTCAGAAGCGTCCGCATCTTGATCTGCCATAATCCGAAACTATTTATGTCGGTGAACATCTCCACGTTCACATTGTGTGACGCCATCTCCCTGCTTGATCAAGAATCGCTGATGAACCCTAATGCTCTGATACTAGTTTGTTACGAAAAGAATGAGAGAGAGATCGCACGAACACAAAAGAACGCAGAGATTTACGAGGTTCACCCTAAATTAGGTTACGTCATCGGGAAGCGGCGGCTCTCTTTATTATGGAATAATGATTATTACAAGGATCGGTCTCTATTTGGACTCCAGGGAGTTTATATTAGCACTCTCTTTGACAGATGATAGGAATTATAGACCCTCGTAGGAGAAATCTGATTACGTAGGGGGACCACATAGGGTTACAACTGGATTCAGATTCAAGACATATATACAAATCAGGCATCAGGTCAAAACCTGATCAGACGGCAAAGAATTGTATCTACATGTGTTCTATAATTGGTTTATTTTACATTCCATATCCATTCTCTATGTTTGCCATCCAAAATTGGTTATTCAATATTTTCTCATTTATTAATATCTATTTCTAATCTACTATCCTTAGTCGAACTACTATTTTTAGCTCTTCTACTCTAGGGTTATGTTTGGAAACAGAACTGAAGTTCGTCTAAATTTTTTATAAATAGTTGAATTGATAAATTACTTCACGGTGTGTTTGAAAAGAGTGGAACCTAATAAATTAGAAAGTTGATATGATAAAAAAAAATAGATGCGATGGATTAATTTTTAGTGGGTATTTGAATTAAAATAGTTATTATATATATAACGTATAATTTTATTAAATAATAAAAATAAAACTATAAATAATTTTTTTGGAAAATTTTTTATTAAAAATATATTATTTAAATAATATAAATAATATTAATTTTTAATATGATGATGAATAATAAATTATATTAAATTAATATTTTATTATAAATATTTAATAAATAAAATATTTTATAAGAAAAATATGTGAGAGAAAATAAAAATAAAATAAAATAATTGTAAATTCAAGAAAAAAAAGGAAAAAAGAACTATAGTACTCTGATTCTACAACCAGAGGAACCATTCCATTATTCTAGGCCCGCTTCAGAAATCAAACCGTGACCTCATGTTTGGGAACCAGGCTGAAACCAACTCCAGTTCCGATCTCGTTCCAACAAAAAACGCTAGTCATTTCCTTATTTATTCAAAAGAGGATTAATTTTTTTTTCTATTTTGACTTTAATTTCTTTCAAATTTTTATAGCATTCATATTTTCTTTTTAAGAAAGTACGACAAACACATATTGTTTAAATAATTTTATAAAATGTTTAAGATTAACAATATTAAGAAAAAAATAAATGCTAAAATTCAATTAATAATTTTATATTTTAAAAAATAAAGAACTTTTATTTATATTCAAAAGCTTCACAGAACCACGTCGTATCAAGCCTTAGAAACTCTTAGGCCGGCCATTGCTTAATATAGTGCCAAGATAGATAAATCGATGATGACATTTTCTGAAATAAGTATAAAATAAAACTTAAAGACAAACTTGAGAAAGAGGATACAACTCGAATTTATTTAATGAATAAAGTTTGATGGAAAGAAAGAGGAGTAAATTTTACATGCCCTCTAATTTTATCTTTTTTTTTTTTCTAATTTTATCTTCCAACTCTGTTTTCTAACTAAAATGGTCTCTAACTATTAACTTATTTCACAAATTACCCCTTTTAATTGTGATCGATCATTTTGCGATTGCATTGTCGACGTGGCGTCCACGTATTCCTCTCTTATCCATGTGAACAACTAGCCGACGTGACAGTATTAAAAAACAAAATATTATTTAAAAATAATATAAAAATAAAAGAAAAGGACGCACCCTCTCCGGCAGCCTCGCCAGCACTGTAGGAGGGGAGAGGGGGGCGACGGCGATGTTGCGTAATGGGGTGGTGCCCCTTTATGTTTTTAATTATTATATTATATTATTTTTTTAATGATAGGGAGAGAAATAAACTATGCCAATGTCGACAACACAATAGGAGGGAGAATTTAAAAAATTGAAGAGTATTTAATAAAAAAAAGGCACTGGTCTTACCAACCATCGACTAGCTTGACTCAATTCAATTATTTCATTCTCTGCTTGATGGAAGAACATCCTCGCCCTCCTGATCTGATTCTTCATGAAATTTCGCCATCTATGGGTCACCTTACCATCAAAGATGTCATTGTCAGAAAGCCCGTAACATGCGAGCTCGTCCTGCGGCAGGTATACCCTCCCTCTCCTAGCACTGAGTAAAGTGTACATTGGCAAACAGAATTTTGTCTGAGGAATGTTGTTAGGTTTATCTTATGTAAATGGATCAAGGTATGTATGTATGTATGTATCATGAGAGGAGAGCAGCCACTCACTCCTCTCCTACATCTCATAGTATGTTTGTGAGTTGGTTTGCTATTCCTAAAGCCAACACAGCAATGTAGATGCTCTCCATTGTGGCCTTCGATTCCGGAGCAATACCCATCATCGGAACTCTCATCAGGCCAACAATTCTGACAACATAATAGCAGTAGAGATAGAGCTCATCGAAGTTTTCGTATCTCGACTTGTTCAGGTCCAACCACATTCCTTCAATCATGTCATGTCCCTGAATGGCTAAAAATTCAAATGAGAATATACTAATTATTGGATTAATAGCCAATTCATCAACAACATCATAAAATTAACATGGCGACATTGACATGCATGCCTAGATGTCGAATGGGAATCTTGAGGCGATGTCTGACAGTGCAACAACCCTAACTTTTATGAAAGATATCATGGGCTTTTGGGCCCAACCTTGATGACTCCCTTATATAAAGAGCTTAAACCCTCTTGTTTTTTCATTTTTCCTCATTTGGATTGATGACGGCTAGGGCTTGATGAAGAGATCTTGAAGAACAAAGAGGATAAAGGAGATAAAGAGGAAGAAGAGAGAGAAAGAAGAGGAGGATAAGTAGAAAGATTAAGGGGATCCAAACCAGTGTTGTTAGGGTCAGACCGGTTCGACTACTGACTGATCACATATTCGGCCCACTCGAAGCTTCAAAATCAGACCTTCATTTGAGCTGGATTCAACCAGTTCGAATCGGTAAAAATCAGTCAGAATTGATTAAAATCGGCCAAAACCGGATTGAATCGCGTTTTTGGACCAGTCGGTTTTTTTATCAAATTTTTTTTGTTATGAGATGATTTGATAAAATTTATTATTATAAATTTGAAAAATATCCAAAGATGAACTTTCTCCATAAACATTCATATTGGCCCATTAGTCCTCTTCTTCTTTAATAGTTGTTCATTTACTCTCACTTTATTACTACTATCAATGTGGGACTATCTTTGTATACTCACTTGTTCATTTTCTCTTCATTTAGTTTTGAATTTATTAAACTTTCAGCTTTAACTTATGAATTTATGATCTTATTTAATTTTTTTAATATCATAGATGTATATTATAATATTAATTAATTATATATTTATTATATTAATATAATATTTATCATATTAGATAAATTAATTATGAATGAATGGTGAAAACTTCTTTGTTATATGTATAATAATATACTTAACGTAGTATAATGTTATATATAATAATATATATACACAACATTAAATTTCTTTAATATATTATATAATAAGTCAAATTAAATAGTTAACTACTAATTATACTATATATTTATTTATAGAATATACAATCTTGTCATAATATTTTGAAAAAAAATAATCAATAGAAAATTTGTATATAATAATCAAATTCAATAAGATTGAAATTTATTAAGTGTATAATAATTTTAAAATAAAATCTTAAAATTAATTATTTATGATTGTTATTTTTTCTTTTGTGTAATTACATTTTGATATCATATAAATATTTATATAATCAAAATATCATAGCTTGACTTACTATATCATATTAAATATAATATTTAATTACTAACCGGTTCGCTTGACCGGTTCGACCGATTCGACCTGAAACGGACACTTATTTGGGTCGTCGTCCGGTCCGGTCTTAACAACATCCAAACCCCTCTCTTCCCTCTCAATGTTGTACGATTGGATTGGGAGATTCAAGAACACCCTAGTTCTTGGTAGAAATTGTGATTTGAGGGATTTCATGTACCTCTCTAAATCTAATTTGGTTTTCACACTTAGAATTGTATTGATCTAATGGTTAGGTTTGTATGTTGCATGATTAAGGGTTACATCTTAATCTACCTAAATTCGTGACTATCTTTGCAATAATTATTCAGATAGGTTTTAAATTACAAACAATATAAGGATGAAAAGCACTCGAAGTCTATTTTTCATAAAAAATTGGTTTCATTTGATTATAAGGTGTATAAAAATAGTTATAATCAGAAAAGCGAACTGCTATCATGTTGTCTCGAGTAACAGAGAGACAAAATTGTTAAATGGTGTCATAAATTGAAAATACTAAAATAGGGTTTGAAATTTATTTTCAAGTTCTGTGAAATTTGGAATCATCTAAAAATAATATGTATAGAATAAGTTATGAATATTTTGGTGTATGGTGACAAAATACTATGTAGAAAATAGATTTCGATATTTGTATGAATTTCTAGGATTAAACAACAAAAAGATAAAATCCATAGATATGTGATTACTATTAAAGTCTAGTTTGCTAGAAAATTAGAATTAATCATAAAGAATATCTATATATTAAGTTATAATTTTTTATTGATGATAAATCAGAACTGTCAAAAAGAGAAATTGACTTATTATATTATTTATGTCAACTTGTTATGTCAATATTATGCATTATCTTGAAATGTTTATGCATTTAAGATGAAATGATTTGTTGATGTATAATATCTCCTCATGTTTTGTACATTTAATATGTGATGCTATTTATGAAATATTAATTATTGTATTGATTATCACATAGATAAATGAAATTCATGGACAATCATAATTAGGTTAAAATCTGAAGACTGGGCGACGTAAAATGTTTGATGCTTGTGATAATAATGAACCCAATTGAAGAATACTATTACTTGTC
The DNA here is from genome assembly GCA_030549335.1 of Pontederia crassipes. NCBI lineage: Eukaryota > Viridiplantae > Streptophyta > Magnoliopsida > Commelinales > Pontederiaceae > Pontederia > Pontederia crassipes. The sequence continues at coordinate 6,573,457 of JAUKPH010000020.1, read as the reverse complement.
GCCCCTCAAACTGATGATCGAAAATATTGTGTCCTGCTCCATTGTGTTAAAATTTCTCTCAAAAAATTACTGTGCCCTACACCTTGGGAATAATTGTATCTTACCGGCAATAGTATGTACATTTCCACTCGCCTTCGAGTGACGAAGGCTCGGCTCCAAGGCCTAGCTAGCCTACTGGAGAGAAAAAACATGATTCTTCAATTACTGATAAGATCGAAGACTGAATTGATTGACTGAACTGAAAGACTAATGATCACGAAAGTGGGATCCAACGGGTTATAAAGCAACCCTATTACTAAAGCAAAGGTAATGACAAATGTTATTCACTTGGTATGCTTACTGTTACTTGATGAAAAAGATTTCATGTCAAATATGCTTACCATTACTGATGATTTTATGATATGGATTGACATGTTTCTTATGATTGTGACATGGAATTCATGTATGTTTATTTCTTTCCTACGCACTATTTATATATGTCATGTAGTATCTTACTTAGGATGCATATCATTGCATGGCCTTTACATACTCCAACTGGAAAATTCTACACCCTGGATCCGTGCAAGTAATTGATATGCTTGGATGGATGGCTGACAACTCATGATGGAGAAGTTGCACATGGCATAAGAATAATGAGTTATGAGTCTCTAGAGTTTCTATTTAGAAGAGTCTTACGAAATAATAAACTTTTCCTATTTCTATGACATGATGATGAAACTACTTTTATTTAAGTCTTCCGTTGAATTATAGATGGTTTTATCTTATTTTAATGAATAATAGTTTTTGTTGTTATTATACGAACGGGCTAGCACTACCGAATTCCCCTATTTGACCTCTAGTTTCTAAGGTGGAAATTTCGAAGTGTTACAGATAGAGCAGCATCGAGCATGTCATAGGGACGGCCTACAAAGACATCTTCTAGTCTCTTCTCCCACCTATCCAAGGCCAACGGAGTGATGTGAGGAGCATTCGGTCCATCGATGAGCTCCTCGGTCCGTCTGCACCACACTAAGAGTGTACAATTGTGAAGTCTTCACTACATCTCAATAGAAACAAGTAGTTAACAAATATTTCAATCTCAAATTAGAAACAAGTAGTTAACTATTTGTCTGCAAATAGTTAAAGAAATGTGTGGTACATGCACCTGAACTAATTAAAAGTGTTAAGACCCTTTATTTAATCAACTCCTTTAACCATCTTTCCGAGCTGATTCAAGCATATCTGTGTGCCATCCAATAAGTCATTAAACATTCTCTCAAAACAGATTAGGAAGATTTTACATGCGTGTGTTTACTGCACTGCGCTTTTAAGGTACAACTCCACTCAGCACAGCAGTAAACAAAACTGAAGCCTCAAACATTAATTTTCCTATTGACAACATTCTCTTGCCTTCCATTAATAGCCTATATATGCATTATATTATTAATAATAGGAGAGGATCCCCTATCTCCTTGTGGGGGTGTGAGTTCTTGAAATAAAATTTTTGAGGTAGTATATTGTTGATAATGTTTTGGATTTGAATCCATGTAGTCAGGCGTTTCAGCAATGGGGCAGTGAAGTGGGAGGGGGGCTAGGAGGATTTCTCCTGCGGAGGCTCGGGGGCTAGACGATTTGTGAGTTTTTGTTTTCTATTTTTGTATTTGTAACGTCACGAGATTTATTTTTCTTTAGCCTACAAAGAAGGCTATCTCAACGATGCCACTCAATTCTATAACTTAGCTATGACCAACCAATATGCTGGTTTACAATAACGGAAGACAATAGTTTATACCATATGCGGAAGTCATTTGTACAACATCCAAAACTTGTGGGTTATAGCCCACATTATACAATAATGGACCCAATATCCATATGCATATCATCACTTAGAGGAGCCACGAATCGTCTCACCATCGTCATCATTGTAACATCTTTGCACTTGCGTAGGATATTATCCGCTTTGGGTCTAAGCTCGCACGGTTTTACCTAAAACGCGTCCTTCGGTATCAGAGTAGTGCAGTGGCTCACCTCTATACATGGCAGGATACTGTCCGCTCTGCCTCTTCCCTGGATTCACGGTTTTTCTAACGCATCCCTGTTATCAGAGTAGCGCAGCGGCTCACCTCTATACTCAGTGTGATACTGTCCGCTCTGCCCCAACACTAGGCTCACGGTTTTCTAACGCGTCACACCTGATGAAGGACATGCTCTCATATATACCCAGCATCTCTCCCGTGACTTATGCATGTGGGAAAACCGTGCGGGTGGAGATCAAAAGCAGACAATATCCTACGCAAGTGCAAGGATGTTACATATGGTATCAGAGCCACTCCGCGTGAGCCTCTGTGCATGGTGGGGTGCGATCACTCAACGAGGGCGTTGAGTCCCCTAAGGGGGGAAGAGTACATGAGGCATGCCTTGGATTAGTCCCACATGCATAAGTCATGAGAGAGATGCTGGGTATATATGGGAGCATGGCCTTGGCTTGGTAGGACGCGTTTTGGGTAAAACCGTGCGTGCTTAGGCCCAAAGCGAACAATATCCTACGCAAGTGCAAAGATGTTACAATCACCATCACCTGTACGGATCCAAGTATAGGAGCAAAGTCCAATGAGATAATTCTGTACATAGGATCACCCATTACAATAAATAATATGAGCCGTGGTCAATATTAATATCAATACTATGAATAAACAATTATGCATAACAATATATGACTCATCAGCATAGATAACATTTAACAATAATCAGTAAATCATTAACAATTTGATCAATCATAGTAATTATCCATATCATCAATTACTGATGACTAATATTCATTCAATTCGATTCAATTATCTTAAACCAATTACCAATTGGTCATAGGTCGGTGAAGGTCACAATAACAATTATCAATTATCAATTCTATTAACACTTCAACAATTCAATTATCCATCATCCACTAGGGCATAAACAATGGTCCATCAGCTACTACGGAGCAATTCAATTACCAATCAGGCACTAGGACAAAATCAATTATCTATCAACCACTATGGAGCAATTCTATTAACAATTCAATACAGTTCGATTATCTCAATTCTATTCAATAATAATTGTTAATTCAATATCAATTACCTTTAATCAATCACCAATTGGCCAAAGGTCAATGAAGGCTACAATTCGATAATTAACAATTCAATTAACAATTAACAATTGATCAATTCCCAATTGGCCAAAGGTCGATGAAGGCTACAATAACAATTATCAATTCAATTCTATTAATAATTTATCAATTCAACTATCAGATACAAATGTCGTAGTTTATTATCCATCAGCCATAAAGGCGCAATTCAATTATCCATCAGTTATAAAAGTGCAATTCGATTATCCATCAGCCGTGAGGGCGAAATCAATAGTCTATCAACCACTAGGGCAAAATTTATTGTCCATCAGCCACTAGGCTGCAATTCAATTCCATTCAATTCGATTATCAATTCAATCTTAGGAGTTACAATCAACACTTTCGAGCATAATACGAGAGTTCTCTATTATTAGGGCACACCATGCCACTTCATGTCAATTAATATATTCGGGTATGATGAGGACGAAGGACTACACCCAGGACGGTCATAGTTTTTCATGCTATCTACCAACTTTAATTCAATTATTCATCAGTCTAAAGGCGCAAATTAGCCCGAAGGCCCTATCAACTCGAAGGCATAGTTAGCTCGGAGGTCATATCAACCTGAAGGTACAATATTAGCCCAAATGCCCAATCAGTCCGAAGATGCAATATTAGCCCGAATGCCCAATCAGCCTGAAGGCGCACTATTAGCGCGAAGGCCCAATTAGCCTGAAGGCGCAATATTAGCTTGAATGCCCTATCAATCCGAAGGCGCAATATTAGCCTAAAGACCCTATTAATCCAAAGGTGCAATATTAGTCCGAATGCACAATTAACCCTAAGGAGTAATATTAGCCCAAAGGCCCTATCAGTCTCAATGGCAATCAATAGATATGAGCACAATAAATTTTTAACTTTTATCTCAATTACTTAAGATGTCTCTCTTTAACAATTATCTTAGGTTAAACATGACTCAATAAAAAAAGTCACTATATCAATATATTAATCAACGGTATGATCAGATATGATGACATTCAATTGAATATGATAACAATTTGATCAAGATCAATCAATAATAAGGTCAATGGATGAATACCATGATTAATATCATGATTGGTTGTAATGACAATAATAATCAATATCATGACAATCTGATAAGGTATAATCATGCTAAAATCAGGGATGTTAATCAAATGATTGACAATGATTAATAACCTTAAAAATCCAATAAATTATAAATCATTACATAAAAATATATTTTCTATTCCATAACCCGATTTGCGTCGATCATTATCTGGGTCGTGTTAAATGAAACCCAGACCGTGTCCTGTCCGACATAACCCGAGCAGGATTCTGTCATTGAGAGGAATTATGTTTCTGACATAATTATTGGTAATTCTATCTATGTTATTTGATATTCAATCGATGTAAGTAATATATAATCTCTGTATAATGGAAAAGATTCTTGGGGTCCATGTCGTGGAAAACTGATGACATGGAGACCCCCTACGTATCTTAAGTTTGTTAAAAAATCAACTATGTTCCTGTTGTTTGTGAACTGCACGGACGTCGTGACTTTTGCCGACGATTCCTTCTTATTGACGTTCAGAATCTTTCGATTATCATTTGGATCTTATTCTCCTCTGTTGTGGATTCGAAATGATATATCGCCCACGCTCTCTGGTGCCATGGTTTATGATAAAATGAAGGAGAAAGAGGAGCTCTTATATAGAAATTCTATGGAGACAAATAATACTTTCTAGTCACCCTTTAGGATTTATTTATAGCTCTCAAGTGAGATTTTTTACTCTTATTGGGCCTTGGACTATTTTTCCATCAATCATGACCATCCATCATTAATTATCAACTCTTAAATATTCAAATTTTAATTAAATCCGAATTTCACTAATTATTTAATAACCATACTTATAGCAAATCCATCTCTACTCAAATTCTTTTTCATCTCCTTCGTAACTTCTCTCAATCAAACTCCATCTCCATCTTTTATCAATAACTTATGTTAACCAAATTATACCTTTATTTTATCTTTTTATTTCTTTCTTTTATCTAATTTTCGTAATTATTTAATAGCATAACATTTTATCATCTAATTTTCAGAATTATTTGATATAATAATATTTTATCACCTAATTTTTGGATTAAAATAATAATGGCTGAAATATTTTTTAATGCATAGAACTCTCAATCTTATAGTATTTGAGAGTCATTAAACATTCTCTTGGATTTCAAATCAAATTGAAATATCTAATCACAGTCTAATCACAATTTCTACTCTTAATAGGATTAAATCTTTCTTTCTTTTCCTTTTTACTTTTTAGCCATACTTTTAATTTACAAATTACTTTATTGCCCCCATTGAAATCTTACGGCGTTACAGTATTGGAGTTCCGTATATAAATTCTAGGACGATTAATTTATTTTGCATCCTTGTAATCGTCATTATTTAGACCCATCGTCACTCGAGGACATAGTCCAATTTAAGATGAACCTCGTAAATCTCATGTGTTATTCTATATTTGTGTGATCTTTGTCTCCCTCTTTTCCAAACGTATATATTTGTGGTTTGAAATTAATTTAATTACGATGTGTGATAGATGGTAGATGTTCTATTTTTTAAAAATTAATATAGAATCTAACCAGATCAACCGGGATGCCAATATAAATTTTACAAGAGTTTAGAATAGAAAAAAATATTATGATTGGAATTTTCTTTTAACTTTTTACCTAATAATATTTTATCCTCGTCTTAACTTTTTGATGCGTCTCTCGCACCAAAATTTTAATATAATATAAATAGAATATAACAACGGTCATAACCGTGAAAGGTTAGAGTAACTCTTGGTTCAAAATGTGGAGTCGCGTGTAATGTAGTAAAACAACTTTTTTCAGAGCTGAAATAGAGAAAGAAAAAAAAAAGAAAATCCTTGGATTCACTAACAATTGACAAGATAAATAGGGAAGACTCTTGATTATTTACCGTAAACCACCCAGATGGCCCTCCTTTCACGAGTCATGAGCTTCGTCCTGAGAGGAGAGAGGAGACAAAACATTTCATGTCTGAAACTGAAAGATAAAAAAAAAAAAAAAGAAAGATGTCATTTTTATATATAGCTGTAATTCCATCGTAATGCGTGCATGCAATAATAACGAATGGACATATTGTGTTTGATTGAAGTGAAATTATAAAAAATATGATGGTAATTGATGTGTTAGAAAAAAATAAATGTAATGAATAATTTTTTTTTTGAATTTTGAACTAAAAATAATTATTATAATTATAAAAAATAATTTTATTATTAATTGAAATAAATTTTTTTATGGATAAAATTTTGTTAAAAATATATTATTTAAATATAAAATCATTTTGTTAATTAATTATATTTAATAAAATATTAACTTTTCTAATGAAATAATAAGTAATAAATAATATTATATTAATTCTTTATCAAAATTATTTTATATTTATTAAATAATTTATTTTTTGAAGGAAATGGTTTGAGAGAAAAGAAAATGAATTTAAAAAAAGGAAAACTGTCCCGTCAAAACAAAAGAAAAAAAAGGGGACAACAACTCCTAAAATCGGAATGAGGCCCTGTTTGGATACGTTGGAAAAGTAAAGTAATAAAGGTAAACTATAGAATTTTTTCCCATCTCCGTAAAACTTACAAAACAGCGTTTGGATGCAGTTTTTTTGAGGTTTAAAACTATAGTATAGAGTTAAAACCATGGTAAAAAAATTAGGAGGTCCGACCTACGTATTTTTTCTCTTTGGACAGCACCTCATGAGATTAGACAGGTTTGCAATCGATTCTTTATTTTTTTATTTTTTTCTACCATTACGTTGTGTAGCCAAACACCACTCATCAAATATATTTATAAATTATGGTATCACACTTTTTAACAACCAACATACCATAAGATTTTTTTTTCTTTGGGGTAAAATATTTTTTATCCAAACAGGCCCTGAGTGTGACCGACCCCAATTCCACTCATTTTGTTCTCGTCCCGAAACTCGATTTCAAAGGGGTCGTTTGGTTACGGAACCGAACGGGAATCGCGGTCTTGTTCCGTCCGGTTTCATCAAACACCGTCCCGAAATTCGATTCCGAGGCGAGAACAAGATTGATGGAATCACCACTCCGGTGGAACCGGAGGCTGCCCCATCTTTTTTTTTGACTTTGACGTGATGTTTTCTTTTTTTTTCAAAGTTCATTTTCTTTTTTCCTTTTCTTTTTTCTTTTCTCTTCACACAATATCTTCACTAAAATAAATTATTTAATAAATATAAAATAATTTTAATAAGTGGTTAATATAATATTATTTATTACCTATTTTTCTATTAAAAAAATTTAATATTTCATTAAATATAATTATCGGCCCCGTTGAGAATCATACAAGTGGGTAATTTCCACCTTATGTTCAAATTTTCATTTGATGAAGATTGCATGCAGGTCCTCACTGGCGGCCCCTGGTCGACGGTGGGTCAAATCATCAACATTTCTATCCCGCACCCTTTCTCATCTCTTCTGCACCATGTTGGATTCGGCTCCCGGGCCTTCCCTTCGAGCTCCGGAGCGCCCCCGCTGTCATCCATATCCAGACAGATCGGCACACCACTATGTATTGATGATCTCCAGGACGACTGCGAATTCGCACGGATTTGCATTGACTTGGACTGCTCCATCCTGATGAAGCAAGGCATCTGGGTTCGGAATCCGGACAGTAAGAAATTCTTTCAGCGCGTTATGTACGAAGGACTACCTGTTCTCTGTTTCAGGTGCGGCATTCCTGGCCACCGTCTGGAAACTTGCACCACACAGACTACGTCATCGTCTCCGGCACAGGCCAGGGCAGTTCTTTTGTTTGGTCCTTGGTTGCATCTTCCGACTTCCACGCATCATGGCCCACATCTGGGGGTTGCGCGACAGTCGGCGGCTGCGCTGGGACAATCGAGGGCGGCGCTCCCTGATCTCAACGATCTGGGGACTGATGCGCCGGCGTCCGATGGAACGTACGATGACACCTATTGTTATTGAATTGAATTGAATGGAAGGATAACGTACCTAGAGGATGGATGTGTTAGCCTCCAAAGAATCTATGATTGTCCTACATTTGGCCTTAGTCCTTCATCATTCATGAATCTATTGTTGTTGTTATTGTTATTGTCGTGGACTTGATCCGCTATTGGCTTGCATGAAATTGATCGAGCGATCCCTATTGTGTTGGATAAGATTGAACATTGAAATTGAAATGAAATGAAATGAATTAAATAGATCATGGTGATTCGAATAATTGTTATTGAATTGACAATTGCCTTATTATATCAAATTGTTATTGGTCAACGACCATTGATTAATGAATTAAAAATTATTAATTGAATATTGCCTTATTGATGAGGTTATTGAACTTTGACTATTGATATTTGGTAAATGCAATTGATATAGAGTGGTGTATTGACAATATTTTCAATATCATTAAATTGCTAATATTCTCAATATTATTAAATTGCTAATATTCTCAATATTGCCTCACTTATTGTTAATATTCTTAATATTATTAAATTGCTTATTGTATTGATTGCTTAATTCTCAATATTATTAAATTTTTTATTGTATTGATTGCTCAATTGACTCTCATTGATTATACCTCTTTTAAATTGAGCTTATTGAATGTAAGACCTTACGTACTGAGTATTTTTATACTCCATGAATTTTTCTTATACCTGCATATGTGCTGATGAGAGAGCTATAGAAGATGATCATGCATGTGGCTCAGCACAGTGAGAGGCAGTTAATTGTACATGGCATAGTGTTGAGTTTTCCCATTATTAGAATTATGAACTTATATAGGTTTAGATATTTTGAATATTATGGATTATTATTTATTATTATTTAAATATTTTTACATTATATTTTTTATATTTAGAAAAAATATTTTATGGAATTGTGGAGTGTGTTTGGGATGACTCTAAGCGCGTGATAGTCATGTGAGTCTCGAGGTGTTGAATCAGTAGACTTCGACGTAGATGGGAGATATGACAATAGAGCTTTGACGTTGATGGTCTTTGCCAACGGCATCTTGCCTCCTCTTGAGGGGAGGTAGTGGGGTACGCAACCTGGCGATGGCCATCTCCACTGCATTGCAAACATCGTCTAGGGAAATTGCAGTTCTCAAAATATGCCCGACATAGAAGCATTAGAAGAATGTCAAGTTCTCACGATGTACCAAACTCGGTGATAACTAGCTGATCACAATAGGTTTTTATCCCATTTTATATTCATTTCACCCATATCGAGCCCTTACTTTGTCTAACTTTTGGCCAAATATGCTAGGAATGCATAGATTGTGATAACTAGCTGATTTTCCTCATTTTATACTTAATTCCATGTGTATAGAGGTTCTGAAATGCTAAAATCCATAAAAATAACAATTCTATGCCAAGTTATCATTTTTTAGGCAAGTTATCATTCCAATGTGCAAAGTTATCATTTTTCCATTTGAGCTGATTCCTAGTGATTATCTTGCCGTAAATCCCATGCCATCATGAATTAATCATATTTGTATGATCATATTTCAACTTGTGCAAAATTATCATTTCATTTCACAAGTTATCACTTTTGAATGTCAAGTTATCGTTTAAGGGCAAAACTATCATTTCGATATGCAAAGCTATCAATTCTGTATAAAAGGTATTAGACAATCATCAAATTACTGTCCTAACTCTTTGCTGCTTTGATTTGATCACATTTGGACAACCACAACCAAAGTTATGACAAGTTATCATTTTTATGGTATCAAGTTATCATTTTTGGCACCCAAGTTATCATTCCTATGAAATCTTATCCACATTTGATTTCTGACCTCATTCAATTGTCACCTTAATCCCTTTGATGCCTTCAATGCTTTGAACCATTCAAATTTGGACAATTTTCATGAAATATGCAAAGTTATCATTCCGGGCCTCCAAACTATTATTTTTTATTTTGGTTTTCAATTCTGCACAACACCAAATCCCATTTAATTATTGAGCTAATTTCACTTGCTGTCCTAACCCTTATTTATTTAAATCTTATTAGAAGACTTTGATGCTTGTTGTTTTGGCTCTTCTAGCAGGTATAACAAGGCTGCACAAAGGAGAAAAAGGAGGGGGACCACCTACTTTTTGCTGTCCAAAAGCTGTCATAGCAGGTGGAATCTCAGGCCATTGGACAGGTGGCTTGAATCAGGAGAATGGAACAATTTGATACTGATCTAAGGGTGGAAGGAAGTCATATATAAGCTGAAAACCCTAAGAAAGAAAGGGGAGAGCCTCCATTTGGAGGGCTGTTGGACCAGAGCTGAAGGAGGGTTGGAATGTTACTGAAGTGCTGCTGATTTCTCTCGACAACCTTCAATCCAGGATGAATTACTTTTGTTTTTCATTCTATGATGTATCTAACTTTGTAATGATGAGGAGCTAAATCCCATTTCTCCTAGGATAGAGTAGTAGTCTAGTTTAATTGTGGATGGATATGGATAATTCTAATTTCCTGCACTGATTTCTGAATTCCTGAAGTTTTGATTTTTGATTTTTTTTTGTTTCTGTAATCTATTTTGTATGAATCTGTTCTTGACATTGAAAGATCCTATTTGTATCTACAATTGAGAGGTTGTCTTTGTGATCTATTCCTGTTCAGAAATGAATCAAGAACCAATGACATTTTCTAGGTTCAAACCAAATTAAGAATCTGATTTTCTGATTGTTGATTTCTAATTTCCCATTTCTGATTTTTGAATTTATTGAATCTGTTTTCACCATTGTGGAGCCCTAATTGAATTAATAACTGAGAGGTTACTTATGTTTTCATTATTGTTCAGAAATGAATCAAGAGTCAATGGTAATTCCAAGGTTCAATCCCTGAATTATTGTAAACTATCCATTGCTGATTTCTGGTTTTCAAACCAGATTTGAAATCTGATTTCAAGAATCTGTGGGATTCTTCTTTGTCATTGTAAACCTCTGATTTTATTCAATCACTGAGAGGTGATTTTAAGGTTGTTTTGATGTTCAGAGATGGACCAAGAATGCAATGACATTGCTGAATTCCCATATGAAATGGAGGTGCTGATTTCATTCAATCCCTTAGTAAAAATGTGGATTTCATTTGAATTTGAAGTTGAGAGATTGATTTAAAATCCTCTTGTAGTTTAGAGATAAACTAAAAAGCATTTGCACTAATATTGGATTGATTTCATTCCTGTTTAGTTGATTGAAGCATTTCCCTCATTTTCAAAGTGTAATTGAATGTTATCATTTCATATTTCACTAAATTACTGAAATTCAGCAAGGAACTAAATTTTGAGCTTAATGTTGACTTGATTTCAGTGAGGACCTTTTCTAATTCAACTTAGCTAATCAATCATATGAGAATATGATAATTAGTTCTGATTTATATTGCTGTGATAACAGCCCATTTTCAAGTTGAGTTAAAATTGACAATACATTGATAACTTGTTCCTTTCCATCCATAATTAAATTAGATGAACCCCAACTCCTAGGAGAACCTTCTTCATTGATAGTTAAACCCTTTTAGCCTATAGTTTAGCATTTATAATTTAGTTTAGATAACTTTTCAAAAATCCAAAAATAGTTATCATTTTGTCACAATTAAAAATCTTTTTTCTATTCTCTTTAATTTCCTGTTTTTGCCACTTTAAGTAGGATTAGTCTAAATTGTTTTTAGGGAGACTTTGGCTTCAAATCACTGAGGATACGACATTTGGATAGACTACAATTGACCTGTATACTTCCAGTAAAGAGTGAATTAGGGAGTTAAATCAAAAATTGAAAAATCTGAAATTTGACCCCAAAATCAGCAAGTTATCACTACACTCCTCTAATTTCAATATCACTTGTCAGCATTAGAAGCATGTCATCTTCATGGTTATGGTTGACGGCGTGGACGTCTGGTGAACATATGTATAATATAGTAATAAGTTCAAATTAGGTAGTTAAGGACTAATTGTATTTTATATTTACTTATAAAACATATAATCATGTCACAATATTTTAAAATGGGAAGGGTATCTTAAATATGAGGGTCATTTTCACAAACCAACCCAAAAGTATCACGATTTTTCATATCTAACTTCAAACTACAAACTTATTCCTTTTAATACCTACACTATTTTGACTTTTCCAATTTAATCATTCTGTCGACTTTTGCCAAATTTTTGCTCTCCTGTCATCGGCAAGCACTCCATCGAAATGGGGGGTCCCACCCCTTCTGCGACGTTCGTGTCGGAAGGTCGCAGCAGGGGGCGACCACCCCTCAACCCCCACCCCCACCCCCACCCCCCTTGCGTGTGCCGGCGAGGGGGGTGACCCACTTCCTCCCCCTTCCATGTGCATGCCGACACAAGGAAAGCTCCATTGCGTGCAAAGGGAAAGGGGAGCCAAACACCACCCCCCCCTTCTTTCCCTGCGTGCCAATGTAGGGAAAGCGTCGGCGTGCGCAGGGGGAAAGGGGGGGTCCCCCCCCCCCCCCCCCCTCATTCTATGACCTATGAAGGTCGTCGTCGGTCGCAGCAAGGGGTGACCACCCCCCTTTCCCTGCGCGCGCCAGCGCAGGGAAAGCGTCGGCATGCATAGGGGAAAGGGGGATGCCCCTCTCATGCGATCAGCAAAGGTCTCGATAGTTTGATGAAAGATAAGTTCATACCAAAGTTAACGAAAAATCTGATGAAAGTCGATAAAAGGATTAAATTGAAAAAGTCATGATAGTTTAGAGATCCAAAAAAATAAGTTCGTAGTTTGAGGTTAGATGTGAAAAATCGTGATAGTTTACAGATGGTTTATGAAAATAATCCTAAATATGAAACTATTAGATAAATCTCAAAAACAAACATATGTCACAAAAAATACTAAGAAAAAAAGTTATATAAAAAACAAATCTAATAGGATTTTAGTTTATCGTATATATGATTGTTAGTTGTGAATTCAATATAAATCTTAAAAATTATTTTTTATATATTTGCCATTTGATATTATTATATTGCCCCAAAATTTTGATTTCATCGATAACAATGTATTATTAAAATATAATAATTTAGTTTGAATTTAATGCATGTACGACGTCGCTGGGGGCGTAGCACTGTGAGACACCACGTCCCCTATCGTCCGATCAGATCCCGATGGCGGATCCCACAAGCACGTGTGAATTGCGACAAAAGTTGATGGAGGCTAGTTCTTCTCGTCACGCTGAACCGGCAAAGCCGGACTCCATCCTTGGTGGCCATGCACTATGAGCATGTCGACAACTATTAGAGCCAAGAAATCGACAAGAACTCCCCGCCTCTCTGAATGCAGAGAGGAGGCCCTGGAAGAGGTCAGCCACTTGATGTTGGATGTCCTTGACAACGCCGATCCTCTGAACTCAGTCGCGGACACTTGTTGCGTCGGGTGACGACAACGCTCGATCCAATGAATGTTAGGGTTGGAGGGGAGGAAGAAGAGGAAGTGGGGGCAGGGCGTGGACCGGATCGTCTCACATGTTCAACAAAAAATGGAATGAACCACACAAAGAAAGAGAAGAGGAAAAGCGAGCGTCAAATCACGATCCGATGCTCCTAGGACCGCATCTCACAATGCTACGCCGACATCGCACGCACATTAAATACATTTAGTTATATTAAATTATAATCTTTCATTATTATTTGAGCTAACTGGCCTCACCAATTCGAGCAAGAAATGAAAACTTATCTCAATAGTTGTCTGATCAAATCCTAGATCAAACTAAGCATATAAGTATTATATAATATATAATATATAATTAATCAAATATTTAATATTTAATATGTCTAAAATTATTTAGTCAACAAAATAAGTTAATATTATTAATAATTTAATTAGGAATTTATTAAAATTATATGTTGATTGAGTTAATTAGAAAAATTCATAAAAATTAATAAGATAAATAACAAAAAATTATATAAAATAATGTAAGTGTATGAGGGACTAATAAATGATCTATTAATTAATAAATACTGTGTTAATTCAGCGTTCAATTTTATTTAGAAATAACTACTACATAAAAAATAAAATTTAAATCTTGAACAAATGAAAATAGAAAAAAATAATATGTGACAAGAAAAAATAAAATAAAACTTTCAACTTAAGATAAAAGAATGAGTTTGTAAAAGAGAGAATCGTGTGAAGGCGACGAGAGAGAGAGAGAATGAAAGAAAAAAAGGAAATGTGGGGTTGAACTTGTTCTACTTCTCAAATGCAAAGTATCAATGCTTGTTTGGCACGTTTAATAGTAAGGTGGCAGTAAGTTCATTTCATGTTTCAGTCCAAGCATAGAAAATTATTGTAACGCCTTCAGATTTCACCCTCCTAACACGTGGCAATTGGGCTAGTCTGGGCCGAGGTTACTTACACACATAACTGTTCATGGGCTTTCATAACAATAAAACAATAAAGAACGAGAATAACCTCTTTCATAAAAAGGCTGAAGATGAATAACTAATAATAACCAAACTATGAATGTAATGCAAAAGATAACAATACTTTTTGTTCCAAGAGGTCCTCTACTATCACGTACTATAAAGCATCTATTACATCAAAATAAACTAAGGGTCCTCTAATAGCAAAATCTAAGACTGACTCTCATGTGCAATTGCATAACCACAAACTCTGCTGCTACACGCGCGTCCATCTATAGCATCAATTATCTGTGGGGTTCAAACACAAGGACATGGAATGTCCATAAGAAAAATACGCTCAGTACATGGAATAATACAAATGGATGCAATAACATAAATAGAGAAAAATTAACAATTAAGTCAAAAACATCAAAAAACATATAATAACAACGTCAAATTTTACCTTTCATTTCCATTCTTTTCTTTTTTGTTCTTTATATAATTTTCTTTCCATAACAGTTCTTCTTTAGTGCATTTCACTACATCTTTTACTTTAGACATTTCTTAAGGACTTCTACGGTCCTTGTCCTAGGCGAGCTTGACTTCTTTTATTATGGATCAACATGGCACTTTCATGTGACTATACTAATGGATCAAGGTGGATCAAATTAGGACCGAGTGAGCATTTACTGACTCACAAAATATTCTTGGGCTTCTCAAGGTTACCCAAGTAGTAGGATGAAAAGCACCAAGAGGGGGCAGGTGAATTGTTGTATAAAAGTTGTAACTGAAAAAGTCATAAAAGTCGATTTTTAGAAAATGCGATGACAAGCAAGTAAAAGACAAGTAGAAAGAATCAAAACTCAGGAAGGCACAATATGTTGACAAGGTTCGGCCCAACTCCTTGGCCTATGTCCCCACTCCGACTTTTCGACCTCGAGACCGTCGGAGTTTCACTAGCTTTCTCTTTTTTTGTAGGGAGAGAATAACCCTTTCTACACCACAATGCCTTCTTCTTTGTTCAAGAGGTAAGGCACACCTCTTCTTGTAAGGAACTCTCAAACTCTCTAAATAAGAACACAAGAATTCCATCCTATTCTCTCTTCTTACAAAAAATTCTCACACTTGAAACTAGAAGAGGGAAGGGATGATTTTCAATATTAAGTTCAAGAAGAATGCTTTGGACTTGAAGGAAGCTCTAGAGTGATTTGCCTTGCTTAGATGATCTTCCTTCAGTCTTTTGAATCCCTTTTATAAGCTTCTGTTGAAAATATGCCCGTTGTAAATCAATTTGAAAAGTGTTGTGTTGTCACCTCTAAAACGGTCGACCATTTTAGATTCGAGTGTCCATTTTGCATAGTGACTAGTCATTGCCCTTTTTGTTATATCTGCAGTGGTCGTTCATTATAATATCGGACGCCCATTACGTATATAATAATAGCCATTTCATTTGTCTTTTCTGCGCAGTTTTCCATTGATAGTAGTCCGTAAAAGGATTTTAGTCATTTAAATCTTCTTTGCTTCCATAATGGTCGACCAAAATCGATTGGGTCGTCCGCTTTAAAAATGTTCGCGCCCTCTGTAATTTGTGATCGTTCATGCAGTGACTTCGATCGTTCGATTTTCACATTTTTGTTCTTCATTGCCCAAAATGGTTGACTGTTAAAGTTTCGATCGTCTGATTAGAAATGTCTGAACTCTCTGTAATATGCAGTCGTTCCATCTATTACTTCGGTCATCCGTTTTGTACTTATCTTTCATGTAGCACATATAACGGTCGACTGAAAGTGGATCGGTCGCCCAATTTAAGAGTGTCCTTTCTCTCTATAATCTGCAGTCGTTCCATATGTTACTTTGGTCGTCCCTTTTGTACTTGATCTTTCATGTAACACATATAACGGTTGACCGAAAGTAAATCGGTCGCCCAATTTAAGAATGTCCTTTCTCTCTATAATTAACGGTCGTTCCAGCTCAATTTTGATCATCCATTATAAGTCAAACGGTCGCACGTTATAATTTCGGTCGTCCATTTGTGCTGCTAAAAACATTCGACACCCTTTTTCTTCATAAAAATATTTAACATGTTCACACTAACACTTCAAGCATAATTAGTACATCATCTTCCTTGTTTGCTATCATCAAAATACTTAGAATATGGTCTTTGGATCAATGATCTCCCCCTTTTTTATGATGGCAAACAAAGTGACGAGGAGATAAATATTTAACAAAATGTAAATTTCTCCCCCTTTAATTAGTGCTCATTTTGTGATATCAAAAAGATATTATTAACTCCCCCTCAATCAAAGCATATTTTCTCTTTATAATATAAAGCATAATAATATTAAAAGAAACATAACATAGATAAGATCATGATAACATCCATCTATAGATAAGATCATGACAACGCATCCAAATAAACCATCCATACACATCCATACATAACATCCAAACATAGTCTAACATCCATACATAGTCTGACAAATAAAGAAAACAAAGTGTCCATACAAACATCCATACACATCCATACAATGTCTTCGTCACACATCTTCTCCCCCTTTTGACATCATCAAAGTGGAGAACAAAATAAAGAAAACAAACAAAGAAAACTAAACATCCGGAGCATCGTCGGGCGGTGGAGGCGCAACTCGCTCATAAGATGAAGTGTCAAAACCCTGAGAACGAAAGTATGCAAATTGACAATCCTGAGTGCGACGATGATCAATCTCCAAGTGCTCCATGTGTGTGATCATGTCATCTAAGCGTCTATCGATGCTGTCCATGCGTGCGATCATCCCATCCCACTCATCGCGTGAAGGAACTGTAGATGAATGCCAGGCACTAGTCGGCGCAGATGGAGGACGTATATATTGCTCCCATCAAGGTCATGTATCCTCCATAGGAGCTCTCATAGGAATCGATGTACTTGCTGCATCATCAGAGTCCGAGTCATGTGGTGTCTCTTGTCCTTTCTTAGCAAAGATCCATTCGTTGCCATGTAGGACAAGTCTCTTATGCTTCAAGGTGACTTTCCCAATCATATCAGTGGGTCTCTCAGAGTAGTGTGTCTTTATCTCAGGAATGATAATATCTTTCTGACGAAGGATCCGAGTAAGAAAAGAACCGAAGTAAAGAATCATATTGTGAGAGCATTTGGAGTCTATCTTTTCTTTGGTGGATATGAACTGATAAGTCATGTAGGCTCCAAAATTAACCGGAGGAAGGTCATTCCGAAGAAGACAATAAAGAAGGCATAGGTTATAAAAAGTCATATCGGTGTAATGACCGAATCGGGAAAATAGAATGTGATTAACAATATGATGAGCAATAAGAAGTGAAGGGGTCAACTTCTTTAGAATTCCTTTCATCGGAAAGTTATCTACTTCACCACAAAAAACAACCTCAAGAGCTTAGGTGATAGAAATATTGGAGGGCCACTTGTGAGTCGCAATGTCAGTGAGTCCTCCTTTGGGAACATCAAAGGTCTCACAAATCAAAGATGGAGTGATCTTAATAGTACAATGAAAGATGTGAGAAGTCACATAAGATCGAGATTTAGGAAATGACAAGTTGGTATAAAAAAGTCGAACCAACCTAGGATAGACAGGTTCTTGAACATCAAGGAGTGGGAGCCAACCAATGCCATCAAACAAATCATGGACAAAATTCATGTCAAGGGAATTCAATCAACTGTTATGCCATGTGCTACTTCCCTAGAGGAATACAGGTGTTTGAAGTTTAATGCAGTAGACATATCAGCAAATAGAAAAGAATCGAATTCTTCGGGAGGCAGTGTCTGAGAGGCTAACGGTCAGTGAGAGGAAGAACCCGGTACTTTCCTCTTGTGAGGACCAGCAACAAGTTTCTTTTTTGATGGCACTGGTTACATAATCAAGTTAAGAATTAAATCGAGGGAGAATTGAGATAGATGATACGATCGGAAAGAAAAATGATCGACCACTAATGTACAAGACAGAATAACCGATCCTTTGATCGATCAAAATGTCATGAACATTACTACACAGGTTAACTTTCCAACAATCAGAGTGATATGGAGCAGAAAGATGCAACAATTACACAATCTTTCGACAGAGAACAAGAAGATCGTGCCCTAGCAGATCTATGTGTGAATTAACTCGTGATAGAAGAAAAACCAATATGAGAGAGAGAAGAAAACCTACTGATATCAATGTTAAATCACACCTACAATTCGAATCAAGGTGCCGAAAAATATTAGGGCCAAAGACAAAAAAATTTAAGAAAAGAATCGAGGGAAATCGAACAATCAAACCACGTTGTTGCTGGAATTCGATTCATCAATCACTGAGAAAAGTCATCGGATGGGAACTGTCGGGCTGATCTTTAGTGGTCGTCGGAATCTAATTCGCCAGAGTTGATTTGGCCACCGTCTGAGAAGACTCGAGCGACTGGAGAACCCCCGATGGAAGCGGACTACAATCAATGCCGGAAAGCAGTCAACGATGAAGAGGATCGTCGGAAGAGATGGCCGAGAAAGATCATCGGGAAGATGACTGAGAGAGATTGCCGGACGGATTCGAATGTCTCCACAGGATTGGGAAGAATCGCTGCATTAGTTTTCACGATATCTTGTCTGAGTTAAGTTCTTCGGTGCCTGGGAAGTGTCAAGCGAGCGAACGTCATCGAGGAAAAATCGTCGACAAAGGTCACCGGTGAGATCAGAGAGTGGATCGACGGCAGCGGAGCACAGAGGTCATTCGAAATCGGGGGGGGGGGGGGGGGAGTTAAAGAGATTTGGGAAAATTTTGGTCGGCGGCCCTTTTATATTGTGTTAAAACAGTCGATCGATACTATGTCGGGCGACCATTATTCCTTGCGAATTATGATGTCTAAGATGGTCGTCCGAAATACTTTCTGGTGACTGTTCTGGAAATGCATATTTCGTAGAGCAAAATCGATCGTTTGTTAATTTTACCAGACGTCCGATCGGATCTATAACGATCGACCGATATAATAATGGTTGACCAGTTTAGATGTATGTGTTGTGCAACACAATTTTATATTCAATTCGATTCACAAATTATACTTGCATAACCAAGTCTCTCATGAGTTGACTTGAGAGGCAATCAGGTTCCTAACATCCCAAGTTCATGTCTAAGCATACAAAATCTTTCCTCACTTAAAGGTTTTGTGAAAATATTCGCAAGTTGAATTTCGATAGACACATGTTCAATAGCAATGTCCTTAAGTGTCACATGTTCTCTAATGAAATGATAGCGCAAATCAATATGCTGGGTTCTAGAATGTTGAATTAGTTTTTAGTAATTTCTATTGCACTTGTGTTATCGCACTTCATGGGTACACTTGAACAACTTATGCCATAATCAAGTAATTGTTGTTTTACCCATAATATTTGTGCACAACAACTACCGACTGCTATATATTCAGCCTTGATAGTAGAGAGTGTGATGGAGTTTTACTTTTTGCTAGCCCATGAGATAAGAGATCTATCAAGAAAGCAACACATTCCACTAGTGCTTTTCCTATCAACTTTGCATCTAGCAAAATCCGCATCGGTATACGCATGTAAGTCAAAAGATGAGTTCCTATCATACCAAATGCCTAAATCACGAGTATGCTTTAAATAACGCAATATTTTCTTAACGGTAACTAAGTGTGATTATTTAGGTGTGGATTCAAATCTTGCACATAAACATACACTATATATTATATTCGGCCTAGATGCCATTAAGTAAAGCAAACTACCAATCATACCTCTATGCCTCTTTTGAACAATGGATGTGCCTTTCTCATCTTTATCCAATTTAGTTATAGTACTCATGGGAGTTGAACTTGCCTTACATTTATCCATTCCAAACCTCTTTAGCAACTCCCTTGCATACTTCTCTTGATTAAGAAATCTTCCATCTTTGTTTTGCTTGACTTGTAATCCTAAGAAGAATGTGAGCTCACATACAAGACTCGTCTCAAACTCTTTTTACATAAGAGACTGAAACTCTTTGCACAAGCATTCATTAGTAGCATCATAAATAATATCATCAAAATAAATATAAACTATTAAAATATCATCTTTCAAATTCTTAAAAAATAATGTCGTATAAACTTTCCGTTTTTGAAAACCATTTTCAATCATAAAAATACTTAGTCTTTGATACCAAGCTCTAGGAGCTTGTTTAAGTCCATAAAGAGCTTTAGAAAGTTCGAATACATGATCAAGAAAATTTGGATTTTCAAAACCTTGAGGTTGTTCAACATAGACTTTCTCATTTATAAAACTATTTACAAAAGCTGATTGTACATCCATTTCAAAGAGTTTGAATCCTTTAAAACATGCAAAAGCTAAAAGCATTCTAATAGCCTCAAGTCTAATAACGGGAGCAAAAGTTTCTTCAAAATCAACTCCTATTTGTAAATAACCTTTTGCTACAAGTCTTGCCTTATTTCTTATATGATGCCATTTTCATCTAGTTTGTTTCTGAAAACCCATTTAGTACCAATTATTGGATAATCTTTTGGCCTTTCTGCAAGTTTTCCAAACTTGATTCCTTGAAAAATTATTTAATTCTTCATGCATGGCATTGATTCATTTTGAATCATTCAAACCTTCATCAATGTCACTTGGTTCAAATTGTACAAGAAACGTCGAAAAAACACACAAATTTTTCAAGGAATTTCTAGTCTTTATACATTCATTTATATTACCTATAACTTGATCAAGTGGATGTGATGATGCATGTTTCCAATCCCTTGGAATAATTTGATTATCTTCCACTTGTGGTTCTTCTATTTGTTCCACATTTAAGATATCCATTCTCATTTCTTCCAAACCTTGATTTTGGATTTGCATATCTTCAAGAGGACTTTCCACTTCAACTATTTCTTCCTCATCATCATTCACTTGCTTGCTCATAAAAAAATCATTAGTTTCATTGAATTTAATATTAATATATTCTTCAACAACTAATATTTTTTTTGTTATATACTCTATATGCTTTACTTGTACCAGAGTATCCAAGAAACACACCATCATCACATTTTGCATCAAATTTGCCTAATTTATCTTTAATATTCAAGATATAACATTTACAATCAAACACCTTGAAATATGAAAAATTTGGATTTTTTACATATAAAGCTTCAAAACATGTTTTCTTTTCAAGGGGTCTAAGTAAGATTCTATTTAAAACATAACATGATGTGTTTACGACTTCCGCCCAAAAATACTTAGGCAAATTACTTTCATTTAGCATTGTCCTAACCATTTCTTGAATGATTCTATTTTTTTCTTTCTACTAGCAGTGTCCTAGATGTAGAAAAATTATGTGTATTTCCATTCTCTTCACAAAATAATTCAAATTTGTAATTTTCAAATTCACCTCCATAGTCACTTCTAATTTTTGCAATTTTTAACTCAAGTTCATTTTGTATTCTTTTTGCAAATTTAAAAAACATGCTTATAGTTTCATTTTTACTTGTAAGAAAGATAGTTCAAGTGAAACGAGAGAAGTCATCAACAATCACAAATACATATTTCTTTTCACCTAAACTTACAACATCAATAAGTCCAAATAAGTCAAGATGTAAAAGTTCTAAAGACCTATGTGTTCTAATAATGCCTTTTAATCTGAAAGAGCTTTTGGTTTATTTACCTTTAAGACATGAATCGCAAACATTATTTTTCTCAAATCTAATTTTAGGCAAACCTCTAATCAATTCATGACTTGAAAGTTTGTTTAATAACTTAAAATTTACATGTCATAATCTTCTATGCCAAAGATTTATATCATCATGCATAATACTAAGACATTTTTCAGTTCTCAAATTTTCAAAATTAATCTTATATATATTATTGTATATAAAACCCATATGTAGAATTTCCTTGTTTTCATCTAGTATCAAACATTTGTCCTTTTCAAATTTTACTAAATAGTTTTTGTTACATAATTGACTTATACTTATTAAGTTATGTTTTAAGTTTTCAACTAACCAAATATTTTCCAAGTATACTTTATCATTCTTACCAACATTACCTATATCAATTACTCTTCCTTTGTTATTATCTCCAAAGGTGACTTTTCCTCTATTTTTCTTTTCTAATGTAATGCAGTTAACTTTACATTCATAAGAATAATGTCCTTCATAGACATAATGAAAACAAGTGGTATGTAATTTTTCATGAAGATTTTACGATGCTTTAACAAATAAAATCATTTCATCCTTCTTAGTATCAAATGAGCTAAAACCAAGTCTATTTTTATTAAAAGGTCTTCTTTGTGTTGATAGCATTGCATCTAGCATTTTTCCACCATTTGCAAACTTTTCAGGTTTACTTCTTAAAATATTATTCTCAGTTTTCAAAGAATCAACACTACAAGTTTGTTTTTCACAAAATAATTTTAAGGTATTGTTTTTCATTTTCAAGGCTTCAATCAATAATTCTAAACTAGATACTAAGTTACAATTTTCACAAACTTTGAAATCATGTTCATTTTTCAAGTTTTCAAATTCTACTTTCAAATCATCATGTTTCTTTTTAAGGCTTCTATATTTATCTATAAGAATTCTAAACTCGTCATGCATATCAAAAGATTTGTTATCACTAGATTCGAATGAGATAGATGATACCTCATGGCTATTTATCGTTAGACATATGTAGGCTTCCTCATCATCACTTGAGGAGGTTTTGAAGTCATTTTCTTCATCTTCACTTTCACCCCAAGTGACCTGAAGAGCTTTCTTTTTTTCTTCAAATTTTCTCCCTCCTTTTATCTCTTAGCTAGATTTGGGCACTCATTCTTATACCATCCAACATTTTTGCATTCAAAACAAGTTATTTCTTTTGGAGAAGCCACTCTTCTTTTTTTGCTTGCAAACCTAAGATATTTGTCAAGCTTTTTGGCATACAAGGCTAGTTTTTTTTTATCTAAATCTTCACCTTCTTCACTTGTTTCACTTTCATCCATCCTTGCTTTCAATGCCAAATTCTTCTTTTTGGAAATACTTGTTTCTTCATCTTCCTTGATTCCAATCTCATATGTCAAGAGTGATCCTATGAGATCATCAAAATCTAGTTTGTTCAATTCATTCTCTTCAATCACGATTCTATTCGTGTGCCACTTGGAAGAAATGGACCTAAGAAATTTCTTCACTTTTTTATAGTTAGTTCGTGGCTCGCCCAAGAAGGCTAAGCCATTCACATTATCATTAAAACTTACAACTATTTCATTTATAGATTCATTTTCATGCATCTTAAAAGTCATATTGATGACTCAAAATATTAAGTCCAAATGCCTTAACCTTATCGGTACCTTCATGTGTAATGATAAGTTTTCCCCATATTTCATAAGCACTTTGACAATTAGAAGCATGATTAAATTTCGTTGCATCTAAAGCACAAAAAAGATGATTTTTTGCTTTCCAATCTAATTTCACAAGTAATCTCTTACCTTCGGTGTATTCTAAAGGTGACTTTTCATGCAAAACAAATCCTTTTTCAATTCTATCCCAAATATCAATATCAATATAGCATACATAAGCTTGCATTCTAATTTTCCAATAGGCAAAATTTGAAGCATTAAAAAGTGGAGGATGAATTGTGGATTGGCCTTCACCCAAAGTAAAACCATTTGATGCCATAGCTCAAAAGATGTTTAAATCTTTAAAACAAGAGCAACTTGGGGATTGAAAGCACCAAGAGGGGGGTGAATTAGCGCATAAAAGTTGTAACCGAAAAAGTCGTAAAAGTCGATCTTTAGAAAATGCGATGACAAGCAAGTAAAAAACAAGTAGAAAGAATCAAAACTCAGGAAGGCACAATAAGTTGACGAAGTTCGGCCCAACTCCTTGGCTTATGTCCCCACTTCGACTTTCCGATCTCGAGGCCGTCGAAGATTCACTAGCTTTCTCTTTTCTTATAGGCAGAGAATAACCTTTTCTACACCACAATGCCTTCTTCTTTACCCAAGAGATAAGACACACCTCTTCTTACAAGGAGCTCTCAAACTCTCTAACTAAGAACACAAGAATTCCCTCCAATTATCTCTTCTTACAAAGAATGCTCACACTTAGAAACTAGAAGAGGGAAGGGATGATTTTCAAGATTAAGCTCAAGAAGATGCTTTGGACTTGAAGGAAGCTCTAGAGTGATTTGCCTTGCTTAGATGATCTTGCTTCAGCCTTTTGAATCCCTTTTATATGTCTCTTAAAAATATGCCAGTTGTAAATCAATTTCAAAAGTGTTGTGCTGTCACCTCTAAAACGGTCGACCTTTTTAGATTCGGGCATCCATTTTGCATAGCTACTAACCGTTGCCCTTTTTATCATATGTCCAATGGTCGTCCATTATAATATGAGACGTCCGTTACGTGTATAATAATAGCCGTTGCATTTGTCTTTTCTACACAGTTTTCCATTGATAGTAGTCCGTAGAAGGATCTTAGCTGTTTAAATAATCTTTGCTTCCATAACAGTCGACCGAAACTGATTTGATCGTCCAATTTAGAAATGTTTGTGCTCTCTGTAATCTGCAGTCGTTCATGCAGCGATTTCAGTCGTCCGATTTCCACAATTTTAGAAATGTTTGCTTTTGAAAGTTGATCGAATAAGTCATCAATCCATGGAAGGGGGTACCTATTCTTGACTGTGACTTTATTCAACATGCGGTAGTCAATACAGAGCCGCATAGATCCATCTTTCTCCTTGACAAATAATATTGGAGCGCCCCAAGATGAGACACTCGGCTGAATAAATTCTTTGTCTAGAAATTCTTAAATTTGCTTCTTCAGCTCCAACATTTCTATTGCAGCGCCCAAAGATGAAACACTCGGTCGAAAAAATTCAATGCATGGATGTTACTACGGATGCAGTGAGACTGAGACTGTTCCTGTTCTCATTGAGAGGCAAAGCCAAAGCATGGATACAATCCATGGCACTGGACACAATCAGGACATGGGATCACCTAGTGTCAGCTTTTCTTACTAGATTCTTCCCACCAGGAAAAATTGTTGAGATGAGTGACAAGATTACCTCATTCTATCAGTATGATAAGTAACCTCTACACAAAGCATCGGAGCGCTACATTAGCATGATTAGGTCCTGCCCATATCATGGTTTCCAGAAATGGACTATAGTACAGACATTTTACAATGGCTTGATTGTGGAATCTAAAGCTTGTCTAGATTCAGTAGCAGGAGGAACATTCATGGTGAAAAATGTAAATGAAGGATATGAACTCATAGAGAAAGTTGCACAGAATTTCAAGAATTGGCTTCAACAACAGAGACAAGATAGAGAAAAGCTAGATGAACCAGCAGTTCTAGAGAATGGCAACTGGGACACGCTTTCACTTCGAGTTAAGGAGATAGTGAAGAAAGCCATGCAAAAGGCGAACTCATCAACTGAAGTATTTGATTTAGAGTCAGGAGTTCCAAACCCATATCTTCCACCCGGAGCCACATGTACTTTATGCCAATCGTCCAATCATATGTGTCTTCATTGCCTTGGACTCAATGGTGAGACAGCCAATATTTCAGTGAAGACCAAGCCAATGCAATATCTCCATATTTTCCAAATGGAACTGGAGCTCAGCAAAACCAAAGGTAACCTTGGATAGAACTCAAAATCATCCGAGTTTCTCTTATGGAGGGAACAATTATGTTCGACCTCCTCAAAAACCAAGCGCAACCTGGACAAGGAATGCAACAGCATCAACCGTATCAACTCCTGAATAAACAGTCCAACCCAATAATTCAATTACTCCCTCCTCCTCAACAATTAACACTACCTGCTCCACCAGAATCATCGGGGATCGTCGCGCTAGAGAAAATGATGCAGAGCATGCTCAAGCAGCAAGAGGTCTAGAGCAAGATCCTCGAAACCCAAATCGCCCAACAAGCTGCAATTTGAGATTTGCACTCTCTTTTTCTCCTTGATTTCTTGGTTTTACAGGCAACAATTTGAAATTCTCGGTGAAAGACAATTTTCGAGATTTGTGCTCTCTCTCCTCTCACTCTCTCTCCTTGATTTCTTATACTTTATTTACCAATATTAACTTGCATTATAAAGTAAACAATTTATTAAGTAATATAAATAAGAATAAAACATAAAGGGTAAAAAAATACTTTTATCTAAATTAACCTCTCAAACACCATATTTTAAGTATTGTATCCAAACAAAAGGTGGTTTAATTTATTTCATCCTTTCCCATTATTTTTTATCCAAACATGGGTTTAGTAAAGTTATACCACACCACCCTTCACCACCTCCTACCACACCATCACATCCTGCCCCTTCATTAGTTATTTTACAAACAAACCCTTAGTTTTATAGTTTCATTGGGGCAAAATCTTATCTTTAGTGAAACTATGTTTGATAGTTAGTTTTAAAATTTTATCTCCAGTAGTTGATTTTAGAATTTTATCTCTAGACCAGATCTTGTAATTGCTCTATATAAAGGGCACACTTTTATTTGTTGGAGATCATTATTCAACTTGTTCTTTCCCCTGTTCCGCTATTGTTGTGTGCTTGCAGAATTGTTCTTTCCCCTATTCTGCTACTGTTGTGTGCTTGCATAACAGATTTTACTTGCTACGTGCGTTAGTTTGATATGTCACAACGTATCAAGTTGCTCTGGCAACTTGTAGATTTATTCTACTTCTACTTCCACATGAAGTGGTATGAGAGCCCCGTGACTCCATGGGCGACGCTACAACTCGTGCAGAATTTGATGAGATCAAGGAAGATCTACAACATCTGACAGAAAGAGTCAATCAATTGGTGTTGATTGTTCAAGAGCGACTACCTCCTCCTAGACAAGGTCAAGAAGGTTAGCGCAACAACCATAGGCAACGTGAGGCAAGACAACCACGTCAAAATTTTCCACCACTGTACCAGCACTATCATGATGGAAGCGATGAAGAGGATGCCTTTGGAGGTATCCAACGACACTTGAATCAACAAGGTTATAGGATGAAGATAAAGATCCCAACCTTCAATGGACAATTCCATATGGAGGACTTTCTTGATTGGATTTTAGAGGTTGATAAATTCTGTTCAATAGTTGATGTCCCAAAGCATAAACAAGCTAAGGTTCTAGCCAACAAGTAAAAGCTAGTGCATCAGCATGGTAGGAACAAACACAAATGTTATACTCTAACACAAGAGACCTATTCAAACTTGGGAGAAGATGACGAGGTTGCTGTAGGCTCGATTTCTTCCACCAGATTACCAACAAATTTTGTATCAACAATTTTGCAATTGCCGACCAGGAAGTAGATCAGTTGCAAGTTATGTAACTGATTGTTTCGCCTCTCTACATGTAATGATATATCTGAAAGTGAGCCACAACAGATTGCAAGATTTGTTAATGGACTGCAAATCAACATCAAGGACCGAATTGAAGGCCAAATTACCTATACGCTTGCAAAAACAATTTCTTTGGCAAAGAGAATCGAAAAGCAATTAGAAAGAATCCAGAGAAACCCTTCCAGAACCTATGATAATCTGAAATCCACTCAATCCTGGAGCAATCAGCGACAGAATGCAAGTCAAACAAATAAAACTCAGCAAGAAGAAGGTGAAGGTAACAAAGCAACTAGTTCTAATGCAAATCCAAATAAGGACTAGCCTACAACCTCATACAAAACGTCCGTGAACCCAAACGCAAGGTCAGGGTCAACCATATGTTATAGATGTCATCAACATGGGCATAAATCAAATGAATGTCCTCAAAGACCCAAGGTTAGTTTCTCTCAAGGGGATCATGATGACTACAATGAAGTGGCAGAAGATGATTTGTTTGACGAGGAGGAAGATGATGAAGTAGAGTATCCAGATGTTGAAGGAGACCATGTTGCACTTGTTGTGAGAAGGTTGCTACTGGCACCAAGGAAGGACGAGACTATATAGAGGCACAATCTTTTTCGCACTTGTTGCACCGTCCAACAAAAACTTTGTGATGTGATTGTAGATAGAGGAAGCACTGATAACATGGTCTCACAATTGATGGTTGAATGATTGGGACTCAAGACTGAAGTCCATCCTAATCCGTACAAGGTTGGTTGGATCCAAGAAGGCATCGAAATAAAGGTAAACAAAATTTGTCTAGTACCATTTTCATTGGTAAAAGGTACAAAGATGAAATTACTTGTGATGTCATTCCTGCATGTCAAATTATCATGGGGAAACCATGGCAATTTGATGTTAATGAAGTTTATCACTGTCGTCGCAATGTTTACTCCTTTAATAAAGATGGTCAGAAGATTACATTGGCGCCTATAACAAAAGGAATAACTCCACTGCAAAAAAGGATGCCACATTCTTTCTTTGTTGTTAAACCAAAAGAGTTCCTAGCTGATGTGCGACAAGGGAAAATTCTGGCAGTAATTTCAAAACTCAATGACACAATCAGTGCAGAAACTCCAATAGTGGTTCAATCTTTATTGAAAAAAATACAAAGAATTGATACCAGCAAAACTACCTCATGGGTTACCACCATTAAGAGATATCCAACATCATATTGATCTCTTTCCAGGATCTAGCTTACCAAATTTAGCTCATTACCGTATGGGTCCCAAAGAAAATAAGATCCTACAAGATATAGTGGATGATTTGCTTCAGCGAGGTTTCATTCGAGATAGCATGAGTCCTTGTTCCGTACCAGGGTTTCTTGTACCCAAGAAGGATGGGAGTTGGCGCATGTGCGTGGATAGCTGAGCCATAAATAAAATTACTATTAAATATCATTTCCCAATACCTCATCTTGATGATATGTTGGACCTTCTCAACGGCTCTTGCATTTTTATTAAGCTTGATATTCGCAGTGGCTATCATCAAATTCGGATACGAGAAGGGGATGAGTGCAAGATAGCTTTTAAAATGAAAGAAGGATTGTATGAATGGCTAGTTATGCCTTTCGGGTTATCAAATGCGTATGAATCAAGTTTTGAAAACTTTAATTAGTCGATCAGTAGTGGTGTATTTTGACAACATATTGGTCTTCAGTAAAACCATGGACGAGCACTTGCAAAATTTAGAGGAGGTACTGGTCACTCTATAGAAAAACAAGCTTTACATTAATCTTAAAAAATGTTGTTTTGCGCAAACCAGTCTTCTGTTCTTGGGCTTCATCATCAGCGACGATGGAATTGGTGTCGATAAAAATAAAGTAGCAGATATAGAATCTTGGCTAGTACCCAAAACGGTGGTTGAGGTACGGAGTTTCCATGGCCTTGCTTCTTTCTATCGCAAGTTTATTCGTGATTTTAGTAGTATCATGGCACCGATTACAGCTTGTTTAAGCAAAAACAACTTCAAATGGGGAGATGCAGCTAAAAAGAGCTTTGAACTAATTAAACAAAAACTGACTTCTGCACCTGTTCTAGCATTGCCAAATTCTGAGAAAATCTTTGAAGTCGAGTGTGACGCCTCAGGAGTTGGTATCGGTGGAGTATTATCACAAGAGGGGCGACCAGTAGCATTTCATAGTGAAAAGTTCAATGAAGCGTGACAATAGTGGTCAGTATATGCACAAGAATTCTACACTGTGGTGCGAGCCCTCAAACATTGGGAGCATTACTTAATTCAAAGGGAATTCGTCCTTTACACAAATCATGAGGCATTAAAACACATTAGTACATAGAGCAGCATAGACCGCATGTACAATCGATGGGTGACATTCTTACAAAAGTTCAGCTATGTTATGAAGCATAAGGCAGGAAAAATGAACATTGTGGCTGATGCTTTGAGTCGACGAGCATCACTGCTTGTTGTTCTACACACGGAGGTTATTGGGCTTGAGATGATTAGGACTTTAAAGATGATTGGGAGAAGTGTCAACTGCATCATGCTTCAGGAGATATGCATATCCAAGATGGTTATTTATTCAAAGGAAATCAGTTGTGCCTTCCTCGTACCTCCCTATGTGAGAAGTTAATTCGATCGAGATAAAACAATTGCAGCAGTTGCAGAAAGGTACTTTTGGCCACAGCTTAAAAGAGATGTTAGTAACTTTGTCCGAAGATGCCCACTTTGTCAAGTTGCAAAGGGACAATCTTAGAATACTAGACTATATCTTCCTTTACCAACACCGGTAGCACCTTGGGAGGACCTCAGCATGGATTTTGTGTTGGGACTTCCACGAACACAACGGGGGGCAGATTCTATTTTCGTCATGGTGGATAGATTCTCTAAAATGGCTCACTTTATCCCATGCTGAATTCGCTTACACTAGCATGTAGAGTCAAACTACAAGAAAGGCTCCATTTGAAAATTGTCTATGGGTGACTGCCTCGTCAAGCTGTTGATTTGTTGTCTACTTTGGCATCTCTTACTAGTGGTTCTGTGGAAGAACTTATCAGTGAGTTGCAACTAATTCATCAACACACTAGAAGTCATTTGGAGGCTGCTAATCTAAAGTATAAAGAATTTGCTGATGTACACCGTCGTCGCAAAATATTTAATGAAGGAGATTCGGTGATGGTTTACTTGCGCAAGGAAAGATTTCCAATTGGTACTTACAATAAGCTCAAGAATAAAAAGTTTGCTCCTTGCAAGATTCTGAAGAGGATAAATGACAATGCATATATTATTGATCTCCCTTCTGACTTTGGTATTTCCACTATTTTCAACATGTCTGATTTGTATGAGTTCGACCCGCCATCACCTATGAACATTAGCTCGGGGTTCAACTTTTCCCAAGAGGAAGGGACCGATGTAGTAGGACTTGGATAAGGAGACAATTATCTTGATTATAGCTTAGTTGGGATAGAATCTTATCTTTAGTGCAACTCTGTTTCATAGTTAGTTTTATAGTTTAGTTGGGGCAGAATCTTATCTTTAATGCAACTATGTTTGATAGTTAGTTTTAGAATTCTATCTCTAATACTTGGTTTTAGAATTTTATCTCTAGACCTTCTATATAAAGGGCACATTTTTATTTGCTGGAGATCATTATTGCTACAGAAATATATTTTAGTTCTTCACGTTGACTCATATTCAACTTGTTCTTTCCCTATTCTGCTACTATTGTGTGCTTCCAGAATTGTTCTTTCCCCTATTCTACTAGTGTTGTGTGCTTGCAGAATAGATTTTACTTGCTGCATGCGTCAGTTTGATACGTCACAATGTATCAAGTTGCTCCGGCAACTCGTAGATTTATTCTACTGCTGCTTCCGCATCATAGGTATTTAGTAGTCTGCAACACCCCTATAGGAGTGATGATACCCATTTCATGTCGAAGGTCCTTTGTTGGGACTTCCAATATTTTTGCATACTCTTCCGATATAAAAGAGTGGATAGCTCCTGAATCAAATAGCACAGTAGTTAAGAGTCCAAAGACAGAAAGAGTACCTCTGATAACGTCGGCATCTCAATAAGTCTCTTCGGCTTCCATGTTGTATACTCTTCCTTGGACAAGTCATGTTCTTCACCCTGCGTTCTCCAAAATGTCCCCGCCCACAAAAAGTGCATATGGGCTTCGCGATTGGAGCCTATTGGGCCTGTACCGGTTGTTGCCTTTGCTGTTGAAGCTGCTAGGCCCTCTGTTGTTGTGATTGTTGGGGCCTTTATTGTGATAGTCTTTTTTTGGTCTGCTGTGGCAATTGGGGATGATTGTAAGGCCTCGCCCGTTCATTGCGATGATTTTCCTATCGCTGTTGTTGGCCGCCCTCCTTCCGAGGCGGATTTTGGTTGGTAGTGCTCTTTGACTTCCTCTTGCTGAATCCTAGTCACTTATCTTTCCAAATGTTTGCGGTTTCGTGTAATGTGCGACATCTTCCTGACATGACTTTCAATCATAGCCCATAATGAAGGCCATTTATGAATTGGTTGGCCCTATTCTGTTCATTATCCTAGGCCCGTACTTTCCAAGTTGAATGAACTTGATCAAATATTCAGACACCATCATATTTTCCTAAGTTGCATAAATTCTTCACGCTTCATGCCTCTCTTGTAAGCTAGACAGAATTGGTCTTCAAAGACTTTCTTAAATTTTGCCCAAGGAATCTCACTCCTTCCAGAGAATGCCATGACTTTGGTGGTGCTCCACCAGTTCCTAGCATCTTCAGTGAATCTGTTTGTGGCAAGCAGTACCTTCTTTTCTTCCACACAGGTCGAAGGTATCTTCAATAGCTTCCAACCATCTGGTGTCGGTGTCAAAATCTTCCACCCCATTAAACTAAGGTGGTTTCAGCTTCATAAATTCCTGTATGGTACTCATCATAAGAGTTTGTGGTTGTCCTTGATTGACATTCACCATTTGGTTGCCCAAACCAGAGTTTTGCTGAGGTCCCGCTTGTTGAAACATATTGCTGCTATTACCCCTTTCACATAACAATTGGGCTAGTCTAGGCCGGAGTTACTTACACACATAACTGTTCGTGGGCTTTCATAATCCAATAAGACAATAAAACACTAAAGAACAAGAATAACCTCTTTCATAAAAATGCAGAACCTGAATAACTAATAATAACCAAATTATGAATATAATACGGAAGCTAATAATTCTTTCTATTCCGAGAGGTTCTCTACTATCAAATACTATAAAGCATCTATTACATCAAAATAAACTAAGGGTGCTCTAATAGCAAAATCTAAAACTGACATGTGGAACTACATCACCATGAACTCTATTGTTGCACGCGCCTCCATCTATAACATCAATTATCTATGGTGTTTGTACACAAGAACATGGAATATCCGTGAGCAAAATACGCTTAGTATATGAAATAATACAAATGGATGCAATAACTTAAATGGAGCAAAATTGACAATTAAGTCATAAACATTAAAGAACACATAATAACAATGTCAAACTTTACATTTCATTTCCATCTTTTTCTTTTCCGTTCTTTCTATATTTTTCTGTCCATAACGGTTCTTCTTTAGTGTATTTCACTACATCTTTTACTTTAGACATTTCTTAAGGACTTCTATGCTCATTGTCCTAGGCAAGCTCGACTTCTTTTTTTATGGATCACCATGGCACTTTCATGTGATTATAATAATGAGTCAAAGTGGATCAAACTAGGACCAGATGAAAATTTATTTACTCACAAAATAGACTTGGGCTTCTCAAGGTTACTCAAGTAGGACCGCAATGATCACCCTTTCTTTAACTTTAACTATAACAATAATTGCACATGAGGATCCCATCTTTCAGCTTTTATATTTTCATATTTATCTATCTATCATGTTTAGTTCATCAAACATCACATCAAGTCTTTTCACATCTCTACACATCAGTAAGAAATCAAATCCGCCATTTGTACAAAATCCATGCTGGGCACAATCAAACCCGAACCGAGTTTACTTCGATGCAGGCCAAACACATGGGTTTCCTTCCTATCAACCCTGGAACCGAGTCGGGGGACCAAGTTTTGTATGGTGGAAACGATGATCGTGCGATTGACAACAAGGAACTCGGGTCAAGTCCCTACAAACTCAGGCCGAGCTCGATCTGAATCCGACTCAAATCCGGGTCGAATTCAAATTACGCAAGCCGAGTTCGACACAAATATGAAGAATCTAGGCCAGATTCTTCCAACTCGGGCCAGGGTCCCATACAAAGATACTCCGATACCAAAAATCCAAAACTTTTCCCTAACTTTCTGATAAATCTAGACATGTTTTCAATACGAAACAAAAAAGGAATGTATTCTTGGACAAACTGAGAGTAATAAAACCATGCTTTCACATCCAAAAGTAATCTATGAAAAAATCACATCCAAAAGTGAACCCAAAATTTCACATACCTCGTTCATACAAAACTACCCGAACAACCTAACTTCTAATATGATTTTTGAGAAGATGGAAATGTTCCCGATGAGAAATTTGGCATCCTTTGACAAAGGATTGACCGAAGATTAGATGGCCATCCGATTTATTCGCGCACCAAGGATGAAGAAACAAGGGTTCATAGTAGAGAAAAATAAAGGCCGAAAGGAATTTATTTATAGAGGACGAGACTTTAACTCTTCAAGAATTAAAAATCTAATTCAAAAATTTAATATTAAATTTCTCCCAAATCTAATTTTGAACATTACCTATAATCTTAACTAATAATCTAATTTAATTACTTTATCTATTCCCTTTTTTTTCCTTTCTTTTCTTCTTCTCAAAGTCTTATCTCCACACAAATTCCAACTTTAACTTATCAACTTTTATCTTTTCCTTTAAACTGAATTTTCCGAAATAAATAAATAAATATTTCATTTATCTAATTATTTAATTCAAGAAAAATCTTAGGGTGTTACAATAAATAAAACTCGATTTCATAATTTCTCCTGATAAGCATGAATACCAACTTTTCTTCTAGCCAGATTTAACCAAACACAGAGTTAGGAAACCCATAAGATTAACACTTCCTATTCCCTTAATAATAAATCTGCAATCAAACACACACAACATACCAAGTACTCGACGATAAACGAAAACAAGACAACAGGCAATCGGCTCAGATCATGTCTCAGCTACGAGTTGCACTTGACATGATATCAAATGAAACTTTATCAAAATGCATAACTTAAAACAAGTAAGAAGTGCGAGTTTTCTCAGGACCGTAACAAAGATGTGTCAAAGTGGCACTCTAGCAGAAAATAACAGCATAATTCCAGTTTAAATATGTGATATTTTATCAAGGACACCCATCAAAGATGAGTTCCACCAGACCTGAAATGGTATACTCTAACAGTAGAACATCACCCTCTTGACATTTTCCTTGAGGGGCGGAAGAGGTCTAACAGCCCCAGTTCCAGGGATACGAGTAGTGCGCTGTCCAGCAAGGGGAACTCCTCGTCCAGCTCCACTTGCCATAGAGCCACTATCTGAAGTCTCTGGTTCCATGTAGAATCGTGCACGGAAAGCAGCCAAATGCGCATAATATGCAGGAGGAACTGTCAAAAAGCAGTCATCCCACGTGAGTTCAGAAATAAAATGCATAAAAAAAAGTGTTATCAACATACCTATGGAGACAGATCGAGTGCATCTGGCATAGCTGCAAAAAAAAGAAAAAAGAAGAGACGTGAAATCAGTATCCAGTCATATGTGTCAGGTTGAAGAGAAGGCAGGGATCTTACGTGTAACAGAGGTTGTTTGTTAGAAGTTGCAAACCATCTGCAGTAAAATTGTTTTCATCCCATAAGACATGATAATGAGCAGGCCGGCTAGTACCCTTCACATCAACATAGTATAGTAAAATATTGTTTAGCCCTCATATTACCAACGAACAACCAAATTTACACAAAAGAGGATATCAGGAAATTAAGAACCAAGAAGACCTTACTTGAATCCCTGCATGACTACACAAGTAAAAGTCAAACTCGGTTGGATGGCAAATCTTAGAATCAACAACCGTACCTACAACCAGCATGCACGAAGATGGTTTTTACACGTTATTGAGTAAGCCAAGCATGGAAACAGCTAGTTCAGTCAAAACAATGTTAACAGGTGGATATCTCATTATATTCAATGGCATACCAGGAAGTATGTTACCACTCCTGTCAACAGAGTTCTGGTCCCTGTGGTTATTTGCGAACAGCCTTGTGTGATGACGTTTCTGAACTACAACAAAAGTTACAGGAGGCTGATAATTTGGCTCCAACGAGGCACATGCCTGGTACATTTTATTAAAATAATTGAGATGTCAGTAAGTGAATAAAAGAAGAACAAGATAATGGTAAAGAGTACCGATCTTAGAATCTACCTTTCTGATAGCATCAAGCTCATAAAGTAAAACCTGGTAGAATTGCCCCTCGCTGACTCCATCCCTGGCGACAGGATGATCGTAACTTATGCACATTTAAGTTTCAGAAAGAACAAAATACCTTAGATACACGAACCTATAGAAAATAATTCGTTGTGGCTTCTGTCCAGTAGCTTTTTTGAAAGAGACTAGGAGTTCTCTGCAAAATTCATGGAGCTCAATGAGTTCAATGAAACAAATAACAAATAGGTGAAGACCCCAATGAGATCCCTTTCTGAGGGTTCCTTTCTGAGGGTCACCAATGACAGATGGAGGACATATTAGTACTTAATCATGCCACCAGTGAGAGTTCCTTTCTGAGGGTCCTGCCATGTTTTGAAAAGATCTTGAATCAATTCCTGGCGATGAGCCTGAGCAGAAACTAGTCCAGCATATTTTGTAACTTCTGGCCAGTCTTGAGAAGCAACAACCTGAGAAAGAGACAAATAACCTTTCAGGTGGCATATAAACTGAACACCTCTCAAGCTTATGAAAAATCTCAAGTTAATGTCATCGCATCAAGTATAAAGGCATTATCTTACAGCTGCAATTGATGGACTGGAGTCTTCACCAGGATGAGGATGAGTAACGTCAGCACCAAATATGATAGTAGGTCTGTCAGTAACAAGAGGGATGCTCCTTGACAGGGCATCAACAAGAACTGTGTTCCTACCACCAACCTATAGATAAGAAAGATCTCGTCAGGGTGGAAGCAAAGAGGCAAGAAACAGATTGCAGCTTATAATTCCTCATTCCAACCTTAACATTTATCTTCAAAGCAACATTAGCTAAATACTGCCTGCTCATCTTGAAAACATGCTTAGTCAAGCAACATTGTGAAACTAGACCAAGATCTGTCTCGCATATCCTTTTCAAGTCGCCTGTCATAATTAATATGGCAAATCTAATCATGAACATAATCAACAGAACATTCTTGAAATGCGCACAACAGATATTCGATTGGAAGACTGCAAGCAGGTCAGTCAATGGACGACAGAGAGGGGCAATCAACAAATTCCATAAGTAAATCATACCATAGAGAGAACCATTGTTATCAGGCAAAATAACAATAAGTAAATCAAGTTCTTTGCGCTGTGACTGAATTGCGTTCATTGCATCATGATAACATGCTTTTAGGGCACTCTCCACACGATCTGGTCGTGCACTCATTGGAGGAAGCACAGGTTCTGAAGAAAATGTCTACATGGATTTAAATAAAGTTGGAATTAGAGCTTAATAGAAAAGGCATCGAAATTTCTTAACAATAAAACTAAATAATATCCCTCACCATTCCAGATGTATGGCACATTAGAGCAAGTTCACGACAAAACCCACGTGCAACATTTTCTTGAACATTTCGAGAAAAATTGATACATGTCCAGTGGTCGACCCTCCCACCATTTACCATTTTCTACAATAAAAGAAAATAAAATAGAAAACAGTTGCCAAACAAGTTGTCCGCGATAGTTGATATTCAACTATACCACACAACAAGGAAAGAAATGAAAATGATGCAGCGCCCTCGAAAAGAAAAGAATCAATATCGCATAGAGGAAAATGTATATTTTTTCTTGAAAGTGAAAAAGGACGATTAACCATGGTGTTAATCATCCAAAGCCATATATTAAAAAGTCAACTGAGGCACAAAGGTTAAAAAGTGTCAAACACAAGTGTTACATAGAAGACCACTTGGGGTACAAAAAATAGGCATGATTTGGAGGAAAATGTATATGTAGAGCATTTGACGTAGAATAGTTGTAGAGCACTAATTTTACTTATTAAATTAATTAAATAATTATATATTAATTTAAAATATATATTAAATAGTAAAGGTGATTAAAATCAAGATCATCAAACTATCTGATGGTCGTGATCAAGCCATATTAACAAATATGACTAATTCATCGGATGTATTTTATTTAACCTTAAATGATACATTTTTATTATCAAATTACCCAAATAAATATATATTATTTCATCTAAGAAGTATATAATCAATTTAATCATGAATTATAATCATTAAATTAATTAAGTAATAAGAAATAAGCGCTCTACATTGACATTAACCTCTATTGCATATGCACAGAACAAAAAAATATTCCATAAATGGATATTTTTTGCAAGGGTAAAATAAAATTTTGAAATGAATTTTCAACAGAAAAGCATGTTCAACATAATGAGTAAGAGATGCTTTATATTATTATATATTTCCTGAATCAGCAATTGGATCTCATAAAGACATGCCTACTACAATATCTCCAAGTTAGCTTCTCAAATGCATGCTGTTTAACTCGATACAATCAACACTACAGGTCAGTAATGTGAGGTAAGTTTCTGTGTATATGACAATTATTGTCACTCCAAACAGTGGAAAAGCAAGCCTTATAAAGCAGAACCAAATACAATAATATTTCTTAAAATTGAAGATAAAAACTATTAGATACCATCGTTTTCTTACTTCAAAAATAAACTATTAGATACCTTATTCATCATATTCCACTGCCCAACTCTTGGTAAGCAATTCTTTTCTCTACCAGTATCATGGTACTTTAGCTGCAGAGTCAAAAGGTTTAAAATTGTACGCAAAGAGAGCTACACAAAATGAAACACTACAAATAAATAACATAAAAGTTTTAAATAGAGAGGTTACCCATGGTGCAGGTAAAACGCGTGCTTCAACAGAAGCAAGTTTCTGACTGATTTTGATGCCAAATTCTTTGGCATAAGGATCTTCATGATAAGCATTATGATGAACTGTCTGAAAAAATACAGGAGAATATAATCATGCCATTTATCTTTATTATCAGAAGGTAAAAGGATAGCTGCCTTTGCAACCATCCAGATTTTATTATCAAATAACTATTACATAGTGTCAGCACAATATTGCCATTTTAATGCATTAGATGAAAAATTGCAGAACATTACATAGAATAACTGCTTATTTTACTGCAAGTTTTCCTCTAAAAAAATTGTTACAAAAGCATATCGACTGCGTTGGCAGCCCTCTGCAGAGGTTTTATGCAGCTGTGATATGGGGGTTAGCTCTAGCTGTAATATGGTTGATCTAGCACCAAAGAAATGCTTGTCTTTTCAGAAGGGAGAGTTGGTATTTGGAAAGCATCATGTCACATGTTGTAAAATTGGCTAAGCTGTGTTGCTGAAGACTACAATGATTCAGTTGGCTTATCCTTTGTAAATATTTTTTTTTTCAATGTGACGGTATAAACTCTCATTAATAACACAGGATGTCTACACAATTGGTAGACATCCTTATTCCTCTCAAAAAGAAAATAATGATGAACTGAGGTAGGCAAAAATTAAATTAAGCAAAAAGATAGAATAAATTTCATGAGACAACAAAGCTTCAGTCAAAATACAAAAAACAATTTCGACACAACTAAAACTAGAGTGATTACTCAGAATACAAGTATGACATTCTAACACATAGGTACCCCTGAAAAAAATAATACATAAGATGACATTGCATGACATGAACTCGACTATGAAGCATGGATATCTCAAATACTAGTACGATACTTGGGTACACATTAAATACATATGAGTACTTAGAAATTATTACATAACGACATCTATAAAATATGAATAGAATTATGCAAAATCCTTAGAAATTACTCTGTATTATGTTAAAATGTTAGTAAGTTGCTCTATTTGGTTTTCAATGCTTTACTTGGTGAAACTTTTACATTTTATGCACAAAAACTACATTTTTCTTATTAGATATGTGAATGTACTCATACCTTAATAAATATGCTTCACAATTATGTGTTGCATGTATGCAATACATCTGTACTGTTAAATTTTATTTTTTATTTACAAGTATTACATTAAATCTAAAGGTCAAAACTATGTCGCACATGCATTTTATCCTATCCACTTAGAATTAGCGTTTACACTTTTAGTGCTTAATCAAGTCACAGCTATTAATGACGATGAGCTAAATTGACAAAAATTCTCTGGTTGATTATATTAAGAAAAAAGAAAAAAGATAGAAAAATTTTCATACATGCAACAAAGCTCACAACAACAACAACAAAGCCTTATCCCACTAGGTGGGGTCGGCTGCATGGATCATACGACGCCATTCCGATACGACGCCATTCCGCTCTATTAGTAACCAAACCTTTCGGTATATTATTCACCAATAGATCTTGCTCTATTAGTTCGCCAAGTGTCCGCCTTGGCCTCCCTTCTCTCACAACATGTACAAAAATTTAAACTAATGTGATTTAGTCCATGCTCCATTAATTATGAAAAAGTTGAAATAAATAATATTTTCAAAAAAATAATATTTTTTCAAAACAAATTTGATTTAGGATGAAACAGAAAGCAAGCATAACATGTGCATCATGCTTCCAGCACTTTTTTTTTTGAGAAGGGCTTCCAGCACTTCTATTTAAAAGTTATGGTTCTTTAACTTCTAGTTAAATGAAAATCTGACGATTATGTTTCCAATCTATTATTTTTTTTCTTTTTTTTTAGAACAAAAAAATTGAGAGGGGCCAGACTAATATCATAAGCTAGAGTAGCTTTTCAAAGATGTTCTTTGGAAAAGCATGACTTGCTTTTTTTCTGGCTTTGTGTTAAGTGAGATTTATTTTTGCTGCTATCTGCAAAACTATTTTTCTTCCTTTCCTTGAAACAAAAGAAATGAACCTGTCAATGAAAGTATTGTGCATTAAGTACTTGTTCTTTCCTTCAAAATTGAGGGCCCCATCACAGCCATAGTTCTATTACCATGGAAATTAAGAACATTTTTCTAAAAGATAAGGAAAAATAGAGTGATGAGACAAACCAATGATGCCTAAAAGGGGAAAGGGTCCTCTTTGTGATTACCACTGAAGCACAATACAGAACGTTTACTCTAAATGGAAAGAAATAAAAAAATGTAAACAAACCTGAAAAGAAGTTTCAAACGTCAAAACTTAGAAATTACCGCAAAATATCAGGAAAACAAATAGGCCAAACAAAGTGATTCACCTGCAAAATATCAAGTTCCCGATCAGGAGGGCGTTGGCATGTAACTCTCAAAAGAGCAGTAATTTGTCTCTCATTTAATCTCTTTGAATACCGTTGTCCCTCAACAATCTTGCAAACCTAAAATATGAGAACAAAATGAGAAATCGTCACACTTCTTACAACAAACTTTCTTATGATTATAACGATAAGTGAATACTGGAACTGATGCACAATAACACATGTTCTACAAATTCATGCTCACCTCCATTGGCAAATAATTGGGCCTTTGTTGGTTTCCAACTTGTAGGCAAGGCAAATTTGTGTGTTGTATGGTAAAACCATAGGTCTCCTGGAAATATTGCACAACAGACTTCACAGTACCTCTTTCATCCACCTGGAAACTAATATTTCCGAATTCAAGCATATAGTAAAAGATACATGTCAGATGCTACTAGTTAGATCATGTTGTCGATGTTAAGAAAAAGACTTAAGCTTTTAGGAAAACCAGTGAACACATCAAATTTAACAGTCGAGAAACATCCAACAAAAACAAAAGGTCTAAGAGAAGAATCCTACGTCAACTCCCTGGTCGCCTGAGTTGTTAAACCAGAAATCCGGTATTTTCTGCGCATGTTTCCCCGGTGTGTCACCTCCACCTTTACACCTCGTAGCGCCTTTTTAATCTAGATTGGACAAAGAAAAAGAGCAATTTTCAAATGAAAAAACTGACGCAGTCACACGTAACAAGTATCTATGAAGGGCATTATCCAATTGACTGCCATTTCAATTAACAAGCATGAAGGATCGCATATTAGGGATAGGAGAACAAAAGTCAAATAATAAGATCCAGCTTTTTAAAATTTTGTAACAACAACAACAACAAAGCCTTATCCCACTAAGTGGGGTCGGCTACATGGATCATACGACGCCATATTCGTTGATCCATGTTCATGAGATTTTATCAAAACAAGATAATGACAAAACAATTAAAGCAAATAGATATATCATTATTCCCTTGATGCAACTAAAAGAATGGGGCAATATGAAAAGGGATCAATAAGCAAACCTTCACACGATCAGCATCAGATAAAGGCCTTGCTCTAACATCTCTGATAAGGAGCTGGGTAACAAATTCAATAACCGGCAGTGGCTCAATGAAAGCTGTGGATGACATGTCTGCAAACGCAATTTTTTATGCATAAGAGAAAATATGATCAATCAACACTCAAACAACTACCACAAATGCAATATGAAATAAGCCAGATATGTTTCCAGCTAGTAAACTATATAATTTTAAGCTTTACTGAAGAAAAAAATATATGTCATTAAATGAACAAGGGTGAGCAAAAGATTGGATGAGAAGCGAATAAACCAAGATATGTTTTGTAAACTTCATTTGACTACAGAATAAAAATCTATCACACAAATGTTTTGTAAGTTTCATTTGACTACAGAATAAAAGCAAACCATCTTGGCATCAAGAAATAGTTCCTACTTAATCCTTCACTTGAAGGAAATGTCTTTTGAAGGTAACTCGAAGGAAATGTTAGTTGTTCTTGAATTAACTCTCCCAAAGAAGAATTGTTCCAAAATTTCTATCATAACAAAAAGATCATAATGAAAAAAACCTGAATTGTACCAATGGATAGTATCCAAATTTCTAACATAACAAAAAAATTATAATGGCAAAGATAGAAATTGAAACAATGGATAAGTTTTAACAAATTCTCATCTTTGGATAGTATCAGAGGTATTAACTGAGTTGCATCATAATATTCTACCAAAGAACACATATACACTATCATAGTAACAGAACAAACAAATTGGTAATACAACAACAACAAAGCCTTATCCCACTAGGTGGGGTCGGCTACATGGATCATACGACGCCATTCCGCTCTATTAGTAACTGAAACAAATTGGTAATGAACAACTGAAACAATTATTACCGATGTTCAAAGAGAGTCCCATCTGTGTTGGACGAATACTCTGATAGAAGCCTCGCCAGCTCTCTAAACCCTCACCAAGTTGTTGTCTTCTTCCAAGATTTGGAGAATAGAAAGAACGACCCACAGGACAGTATCTAATGAACAATAACAGTAGCACATTACTATTTATTCAAAT
This sequence comes from Pontederia crassipes, assembly GCA_030549335.1. Lineage (NCBI taxonomy): Eukaryota > Viridiplantae > Streptophyta > Magnoliopsida > Commelinales > Pontederiaceae > Pontederia > Pontederia crassipes. Next base: position 6,530,114 of record JAUKPH010000020.1, on the reverse strand, counting down.
AGATATTATTAAACATATGGCACAGGACCATTATATAACCTCACCTATTGGTAGGCAGTTCTCTTAGCACAATATCTAAAACTTGCAATGCTTCTTGAGGGGCATCGGCCTGTCTCCCAGCCAGAAACATTTCCAAGTGGTGAAGGTCAGCACGAGCAGCAAACTTAATAACAACCTTGAAAGATCTTTGCCTTCTGCAAGGTAGAAGACAAATAATGAAACATTTTGTAGAAAACCAAGGGTACTGGGATATTATTAGCGACACAGATTAAAAAAAAATACCTTTCAGTGCCTGAACCATCATCTTCATCTGTTAGAATTATTTGAAACTCTCTTGAGGTGAAGGGCAAAGGCCCCGCAGTATAAAGACTCTTCCTGCCATCATAAGCTGGAAGGCGTCCTCCCAAATAAGACTCTCGGTGCAGTTTAACTAGTTGTTCCATCACTGCGCGATTGACAACACGTGAGGTAACTTCCGGTGTGATGGAGACCTGGTTTACAAAACGCCATTATAATATGCAAAGCTCGTAGCCAGCTACGGTAGTATGAATTGCTTCGGAATGGAGAAAACTATAACAGGAGAGAAAAAATGGGCTTTACATCATACTGATGGAGGTCCTTATCAGGTAATTCAGCAAAGAAATGGTTAGCCTTTACGATGCATTTATCCCCAGCCATCCCTTTTCCAGGACGCGATGGAAACCTCAGAGATTTGCTTGAAGCAGGTGAAATCACAGCTTGTCTAGCCTGACTGCTTGAAGATTCACCCTCAACAGAGAGATGTTGAAATTGTTCTGAAACCTGCACAGCCATTTCTGGCTGCCTCGATGAGCTCATCAGGGATGTTGATGCCTTAATGGCTTGATGAGTAGGTGCTTGGTGCAGCTCGGGAGCTGGTGGTCTTGATGGACCAGCAGCTGCAGTCCCATACCCACGTCCCCCAGACACACTGCCACCACTGTGCTGTCCAACATACTGCTGGTGAGGTGCCCTTCCCCCTGTGGATTGCGAACCACCACGGCCTTCATAGGATAGTGTCATTGCACCTGTCTGGTATGGAGGAGCACCTCCTTGGAGTTGTCCACTCCCTCGGGCTTGATAGTATCCTCTGCCACGGCCTCCTTGCTGGGGGGGTTGATGAGAGGATGGACCCCAACCACGACCTGCCCCACCTCCTTGCTGTTGGGTTTGACCTCGTCCCCAGCCACTTCCCTGCTGCTGGTTGGGACGCTGGGGCACAGCTCGCCCACCACTACTGCCAGTCTCAAAAGATTCCGAGCCCTCACCAGAACCCGGAAGATCAGTCCTGCGCTTCCTTGCCATCTTGTTACCTGCAAAAGAAGTATAAGATCTAGACTACATTAAAAGGCACAAATCAATAATTCACATGATCACACTGGCATAATTTACACCTACCACCATGAAATTTCAATATCATAAGTTATTATTGAAGTGAATGCCTTGGTGAACAATCAAGAAATGTGACCCCAACAATATAGTTGTGTATATACAGTTCATGGGTTGTGTTAGGCCCCGACAGCCAGCGTAAAACCCTGTCGAATCTTATGAACATGGATCAACGAGCGTCGTATGATCCATGTAGCCGACCCCACCTAGTGGGATAAGGCTTTGTTGTTGTTGTATATACAGTTCATGGGCAAAGGTTTCTATAATAAAGAATGATGGCATGTCCAAGACTGAAGTGAAGACCAAAGTGCGAGATACTATCCAAAAAGTAATCTCTCACATGAATATACAGCCAAATGTAAAAAACTAGCAACAAATTTTCTAAGGCAACAATATGCAAATATGAAAGCAATAATGAGAATAGGAAACGGTGTTCTTCCTATAATATACCATCCTGCCACAAGGTACGAAAAAAAGGTTTTGCAGGACACGGTTGTCATAGCACGAATATCATGAATTGTTCAATGCATCCTCTAGAACATTCATGCAACATATCACATACACTAAACAAGAATGGAAAAAAGAAAATAAAAACTTTCAAAATGAAAACATGACTATCTGAATATTCACATTATAACGGTAATCCTAAAAAGTAAAAGATACAATAACATTGTAAGAATGCCATGACACTCAACTGACCATTGAAACCAGTTTGAAAATTGTAGAAAAATTAAATTCTAATATCTACAAAGTACAGAAAATAAACAATGAGAAGGTTGACAGTTAAAATTTTGTACATCAACCTCGAATGACACGAACATAAAAGCAACAAAACTAATTGTCAATTCAAAATTCTTTTAAGGACTTCATAATATAACCAGAAGTTACGGGATACATTGCAAACATAAGTAAATAGTTTGTGAAACATCATTACCATTTGTTTACCGCACAAGCGAGTTTAACACTAATGCTTATAACACCCAAATTGTAGCAACTTGATTTAGAAAAGTTGAAGGATTGGAAACAATAACGTGCGCGGTAAACACAAAAAAAATGTTGCAACAGGGATGCAGAATGTTTCTTGATACGCTATTAATAAAAATAATAAAAATGACGATACTAACATGCATGAAGAAACTATTATGAACCAAAGGAAAATCACAAACATGCAAAAACTTAAGAACGAAAAAATAAGCAATCAGTATAGAAAACTTTTATAGGTTTAGCATCAATTCATCTCACACTGTATCTAATTTAGTTGGTTGTTCCTAAGCTTGTCATGATTATAGTTTGGCTTTGATCCATATTGCAGTGTCACTATTTTTTTAATAACGACGTATTGAGCATACCATTCTGCTCCACTTTTGGAGAGATTTTTTGTTGTGATCTATACGGATGTATGTTAGGGTAATCACGAACATTCGGAAATCGAGCAGAGGAAAAAGTTCCAACTAGCACTCAAACAAATTAGCAGTGGTGCCAAAAGAAGGACATCGCCGAGAGTATTAATCAACTATTAAATACACGAATAAGAATAACCAGTGAAGAATCCTGACAGAAATAATATAAGGCAAAGAAGAACCATAAAAAACTTCAAAAAAAAACAAAAGAGAAGAAGCAAATAGCCCGAAAAGTTTCAGAGACATCTGATGCATGGAGAAGATTACAGAACTACAGATCTACTTTACTCCGAAACAAAATCATTAGAAAATGTAGGGGGGGAAAACTTAAAATCCTTCTCCAGGAACCTGCATCAATTATAGATACACTCACAGAGCGTTCGAATAACCAATTGATATACTTCACTCCGCAACAAAATCACTGGAAAATGTCGGCCAAAAAAACCACAAAATCCTTCTCCAAGAAAAACCTCCATCTACTCCGAATAAACTTACAAAGAGTTCGAATAAACGATCGGGACACCCCAGAAGCACTCCACACCCCTCTCCAGCAACTCTAAATCATGCAACCAAATACTTCAAAGCAAAGGAAGAACATAAAAATACAGAAAACAGAGGACGAAGCAGAAAAGAGCGGCGGCGACAAAGGGAGGGATTGCAAGACGATTCGAAGAGAAGAGATCGGAATAAAGGGGTAGAAGCCCTCACCGGGAACGGAAAACCGCCTTCTACCACGCCGGAGACCACCTTTTTTTTTTCTTTCTCTTCCTTTTTTTTTTTTTTTTTGCCGTTTACGGGAGCAACGACGCTAAAATATGGCCGCGGTAGAGTAATAAAGAGGGGGTGTTATGGTAAAAAGATGAAAGCTGTTGGGGGAGGTGGAGAAGGACCAAAAGGGTTGGATGGTATTCGACCCATCAATTTTAGTCGGATGGAATTTGATTAGATTCATTTTTTTTTCTTTTTTTAAAATTGTTTTCTTACTTTTTTATTTAATATTTATTTAAAAGTATAAAATATCTTTCAAATATTTTAATATTATTTCCATACTAAAACTTAAAGGCAAATAAATAAAATGGAAAATCCTTGGCTATCATTTGTGGCTTTGACAATCTGAAGGTAGATGTAAACCAATACCACCGAGGTTAGGTAATTTACACAAATCATTCATTTTAACTTGATAATATATATATAATTTATAATTAGACTATACTCGAAGTTCTAATTTCTTGCACGTGTTGTTCTCTAATCGATAATATTGAATCTTCCCGTTACGTTACTAACATGACGCAACCAAAAAATAATAAAAAGTTAATTCATTAAACCTCCCTCAATTATAGTAATTTTTAATACATGTCCCTAATATATGAACTCCCCGTAGCACCTTCTTAAACTATGCCACGATTTCCACTCTAGCATTCGTCATATTTTATTAAATTTTCTATTATTTTTTATTTTTTTAATTTATAAAATGACTAAACTGGCCTCTTACAATTTGAAATAAATGTCAACTTTGTTTCTTCATCGAGGATAATTTAATCATTTAATAAATTAAAAAATAAATAATAATGAAAAATTTAACGGAATATGACGTATGGACTAAAGTAAAAATCACGGCATAGTTTAAAGGGGCACTACGGTAAGTACAGATATTAAGGATAGACGCGAAAAATCACTATAATTCAAGAGAGGTTTTACGAATTAACCCAATAATAAAATAACATAAATGAGTTCTCGGCGCGGGAGGTAGAGGGGACGGCCGCCCCCCTCCCCTCTCTCTCCGACGTTAGAGAGGAGAAGAGAAGGGGGCTGCTGCGACCCTCCCCATCTATAGAGTGCAACGGGGAGGGGTTGCCACCATGTACCCCCTATCCTCTCCCGTCTCATAGAGGAGAGGTGAAGGGGGCATCATGCGCACGACAAAGGGGAGGGTTGCCTCCCTTTTTATTAATGTATTAATTATAACGTCTCGATTTTTTTTTCTTTGTCTATTCAGAAGATTATCTCGGTGATGTCATTTTATTTTATGACTTAATTTTGAACAATCAATAAATTAGCTTACATAAGCGGAAGAATAATTTTTACAATAAAGTTTACAATATGCAGAAGCTATTTACATAATATCCAATAACTTATGGGTTAGGGCCCACGTTTACATAATAATGGACCTTATATCCATGTGCATGTCATCCATCAGAGGAGCCATCAACTGTTTCACCATCGCCATCACTATCATCTGTATAGATTCAAATATAGGGGCAAAGTCTAATGAAATAACTCAGTACGTAAGTTCACCAATATCTATATGAACCATGAATCAATATCAATAATAACTATCCAATTCTATGAACAATCAATAATCTATAAATAAGATCATGATTAACGATAAACAATTTATGTTATAACAATTATCTATTAACAATAAGTAATTGATCAATTATACAATTATCCATACCATCAATTTAATGTTGATCAATCAATATCAATCACTTCGGTTATCAATTATCATTAATCATTTATTCAATTGGCCAAACTCAAAGAGGCTTTACTTAACAATTACCAATCAACTATCAATCAGGCACAAAGGCCGCGATCTACTATCCATCAGCCATGACAGTGAAATCAATTATCTATCAGCCACATGGCGCAATTCACTTATCCATCAGGTCCATACCATTACGGTTATCATACGATTGTCAGTTAGCAATTATCTTTTCTTCAACCAAAAAGGATGCAATACAATTGTCAATACCATAAATGTCACAATACTAATGTCAATTAATTAATTTGCAATACAATCGTCAATATCATCAAGGTCATAATACGATTGTCAATCAATCAATTATCCATTATTTATTATTTAACCACTAGAATTGCAATAGAATCATCAATACCATAGATGTCACAATACAATTGTTCAATTATCCATTTAATCTTTGGAGTTACCATACGAACCATAAAGTCGTATCGAGAGCTCTCTTTTATTAATGGAACATCATGTCGTGTTGGGCTAATCAATTTAACAATGATTTTATATAACAATTCATGAAAATCTATTATCATATCAATAATTCAATCATAGGAATAAATCAATTATCAATAACCAATAATCCATGATCAATTATGATACTATTATGTCCAAAAATTATTAATATAATCATGATCATAATTAATCCTTATCAATACTTCAACAATAATATTTTCTATAACTAAACTCGAGTTGGATCCGACGGAACCCTAGCCACGTCACTACGTTTTCAATTTGTTATTCCCTCAATACTATAACTCGGGACGACGGGTCCAAACCCGGTCCGAATCTATTCGTCTACTTTTGTGTTGCACTCGGGTAAGGAAAACCTGGGCCCCTTTGTCCATAATCTGGGCCAAGTTCATTGAACTCACTCCGGTTTTAATCTTATTTGCACCAAATTCATAGGAACCCAGGTGAGCTATGTAGAACCCAGGTCAAGTTCTATATTGTTCGACATCCAAACCTCAACCAAGAGTAAACTCGGCCCGGGTCTTAGGTGAACCTGGGCCGAGTCGGCCCGATTCACTTCTGCCAAAGTCCAGGAACCTTCTATTTAGTCTCGGGTTGCAGAACTTGGATCACACTAATCATAATCCGGGGCGAGTTTATGGAACTCGGTCCGGTTTCAATGCTATTCGCACGGGTTCATAAGAACTCGGGTTAGGCAGTGCAGAACCTGAGTCGGGTTCTACCCCCGTCGAGAAGATGCATTTTCAACGCGACTTCTAACCCTATTTTCGATGTCATAATCCATGCATTTCTATAAGCAATAAATTCATATTATACTTCAATTATAGGACAAGGGTCATGAGGGTCTATACCGACTAAAACTGTCGACATAGGGATCCCTTATGTACTTTAAGTTGGTTGAAAAACTATGTTCCTATTATCTGTGGACTGCACGAACGCCGCGACGTTGATCGACGATCACTCCCTATTAACGTCCAGCAACCTTCGGCTACCACTTGGATCTTATTCTCCTTTGTCGGGGCTTCGAAATGATATATCGCTCGCGCTTTCAACTGTCTCGATTTGTGAGAAAAGGAGAAAAGAGGGGCTCTCGTGCATAATTTTGTAGAGACAAATAATACTTTCTAGCCACCCATGAGGCCCTATTTATAGAGGTAGCCAAGGATTCTAACTTCTATTGGGACTTGAACTCTTTTACAATCAATCTTGATCCGAATTTTACTAATTATTCCATAACTATGCTAATAAAAAAATCATCTTTACTCAAATTCCTTTTTATCTCTTCTATAACTTCTTTCAATCAAACTCTACTTTTATTTTATCTTTATATTTCTTTCTCTTCTCTAATTTTCGTAATTATTTAATATGATAAGATTTTATCATCTAATTTTTAGAATTATTTAATTTCACAATATTTTTTCACTTAATTTTTGGATTAAAATAATAAATATTATTTTAATGGCTGAAATATTTTCAAAGTCATAAAACTCTCAATCCTTTTCCATTTAGGAGTCCTATGTCCATTAGACTTTCTTTTGGATCTCAAATCCAATTGAAATCTCTATTCTCAATCTAATTATAATTCCTACTCCCAATAGGACTTAATTTTCCTTCAATCCATCAAATGCCCTAATTAAATTATAAAATTACTATATTACCCTTGATAAAATCGTGGGGTGTTACATTAATTTTTTATATTATTTTATTATTTATTTTTTTAATATTTTTTATTGTGTCAACAGCGCAATCGAAAAATCCACTATCATCTGTCCTGAGGACAACATAGGCAAAAAAATAAAATAAAACTTCAACAATTGTCTAATTACAAGTTAAAGTTAGAGGATTGAATAACCACACTCAAAGTTGGAGAATAGTTCATATAATTCACTCTGAAGGTTGAGAACTTGGCATTCGATGTGGCATGTCGCAAGGGTCAAATCGTGATGATGAGAGAAATTGACTAATAGTACTACACTGACCTTACCGATCCAATAGTGGCAGGAGTCTACACGATGATGCCAAGAGTTTGGATGAGAATTGAGGATACAATATCACAAAAATTAATAGTAGTGTAGTAGATTTCTAGAAAACTTTAATAATATCAATTTTATTTTTTTCATAACTCAAATTCAATCATATTTGTATTTTTTTCTCCATTCATGGGTCTAAGTAAAATTCTACATAAGCGCCTCAACAAAGACAAAAAAGGGAAAGGACTCATAGGAAGGAAACAATAGCTTTATTTTAGAATAAAAGGTTATCTATTAATAAAAAGCCCAATGGCATCATAATTCATCAGTTCACGGCGGCCCGGAGGGGGTTGACCTTCCAAAAAATATCAGTTCATACTCCTCGACCAAGATTAACCAAGAAAAAATGTTGCACAATTTTCTTGCCTATAATAGCGATGACACACAAAAGCATCAAAATCTTTAAATAAATGTTGGATTTCAGTAATCATATTCCATAATCTGTTGTGTTGGTTGAGCATTTTTACCAAGATGGGCAAATTAGTTTCAAGTATCACCCGATGATAACCTTGTATACATGCCTTCATGCCATTCAATGCACCCCATAGTTTCATCTCCAATGCCAATGCCGTTGTTCTCCTTAATCCCCCTCCATAAATCAAAGAGCCCGAGTGAGTTCAAAGAATATATCATGCTCCCCCCACTTTCTTGACCCGTGTAAAGGAATCATCCAAATTAATCTTAACCCAAGTAAGAAAAAGAGTTCCAACCGGACCCACAAAGGGGGTAGGGGTAGGAAGTGGGGTCATAAGGGAGGGAATGTCACTCCCAACTCCGTGACTAAGTCCTAATCCTAATTATTTTAACTCATCTTATTTAACTATTTTAGAATAATTTTGACAAAACATCCTCATCCTCCCTTATTTATCATACGTTATTTGTCAATACATACAATAAATGCATATATATATATGCTCTTCAAAGTTTAATAAAAAGTTATAATTACATAACATTCACATATTATCACTATTGTTTTATAGCCCATTTCACATTTAACACCCCCACAGGATCAAATTTTATACAACCTTACAAAATGATTATAATAAACTCTAGTATAACTCTAGAGTTTATCTATTACATTTATGCTTTTAAAAACAAAAGAGAAGGAAAAATAAAAATGCTTCGATAGTTGGACCTCTTCTATATGCATCATTAAAAGCAAGCTTTGAATCAACTCAACTCGATAACTTAGAATTATCTGAAAAATTTAACAAGGGTAATGTGAGCAATAATCATTTACACAATGAGTGAAATAAAAGTACAACATAGGGGAACAATACGAGTGCATATAACATTTAAATAATTAAATTTCTTTCATATGAGAAAATATTTAAAGCATAATACATATCGCATAAGTTGCCAAATCATATGAATTTTTACATAAATAAAAGTATTCAAAGATATCATCATATTCACAATTAAACTTCACACATGTGTCATCACACATACTCATCATAGGTCAATACATATTCCTCCATGATCATGTGTCATACAATTAAGTAGAACTTCATAATTAAGAGTCGTAGATACGCAGATCAAATCATGGGTCAATTTGTATCCCTCAATAACTGTGTGTCATATAATTAAGCAGAACTTCACAATCAAGAATCTCATATATGCAAAATAAATCATGGGTCAATGCGTATCCCTGCATCTTGGATATGGAGAGTATATCATGGGTCAATATATACACGCAGAGCAACCCCAAAGGGTAAAGACACCCGATATACAACCCAAAGACTTCATGTATATCGAATGCGGTCCCAAAGACATTTTTCAACTAGCATGGCCAATGAACACATGGAGTTTAACAATATCAAAATACACATGTCATAATTTCGTATCAGTATCAAGTAAAACTTACTTTAAGTTCACAAGAATTATTCCCTAAAGAAATTTTCATGTAAGAAGTTATTCCATCTCATAGGAAATTCTTGGAATATATCATAAATACTTTTCATAGCTTAAGATATGTTTCAATAATAATAATAATAACAATAATAATAATAATATTTACTTGAGATAATATCATAAATAAAAGAACTAACATATAACATTTTGCTATGTTGTAAATTTACTCATCCACCTTGATACTTCATCATTTCAAGGAGGTTTATTAGAGTTCCTCCCTTTCACTTGTACGTTGATAGCTTCCCACAAGTAATAATGCTACTTCACTTTCCAATCACATTAAAATAGTATGCAATGCACGCTCATGATGCATGAATCTTTATGCACCTTAAAATTCATATAATCTCTTCTCGTACTAATATGTAACTTCAAATATTTATATTCATATTTCACACTTGGAACTTCTCAATCTTCCATAACTTAGCTAGGTGCTATCTCAGGATTCCAAACTTAGTGTCTGTCAATAAATAATTCATAACTTCTTAACCTTAAGTGCAAATCTTATGATTCTGGATAAATTAGAAACTAGACTTATTGCGTTTTCAACTCCCAAATATCATTAACTAATTCCAAGTGAGTAAGTCATAAAATTCAATGCAATTTAACCTAGGGTTTGTGTTTTGGCAGACAATGTATCACCGAATGATTAATTTATATCTTTAACAATACTTATCCATTTAAGGAGATCCTAATTTTCTTAGAAACTATACTTCAATTGTGTTTAAAATATAAATTGTAGAATTTAACTCCTTGTATGCCTTTCTAACAAAAATAATCAACTAGGTCCATGTTCTATCAATGTCCTAAAACGTGATAGAAGAGGCCCTACGAAATTAAAAATAAATTTCTCCATGTGTACAGGTATAAATTGGATGATCCACTTCACACTAAACCATTGTGAAGTCCAATCAAACATATCTAAATTTCAATCCCTAATTCTATTTACACTAATCATGCCCTAATTGACAAGGTGGACTCAGGACAGAGTGAGCAATCCTTGAATGTAGGTTCATAACTTCCTATATAAAAGTCCTTTCTTGGTGATTTTAGAGGTCACGGAAAGGTATCTTCGAAAGGATGGGCCATGTAAAATTTCAGAATTTAAGGAGAACAAAACATGAAGATATGATCTCATGAACTAGAAGGTCAGTTTTGGATCCAGAAATTGACCTTAAATCAGTGACGTTTCCGAATTTCTTTCGGCTGTTCTGTTCGGTCTTTTCCCCTGAAAATTTTTTTGCTCTCCAAGGATATGAACATGTAATATATATATTTCAAATTTTAACACGTGATATGATGGTTTGGAAAAATCATTTTCTAAGTAGCAGGTTGAAACCCTATTGGTTGAACTAAAGGTCCAATCATATTATTTTATTAAAAATTAGTGCTAAACCTCTAATTAATCTTAGTAATCATAGTTAAACATCTTTATTATAATATTTACAAATATTAAAATTTATTTCTAATAATCTTATATAATTTTTTTATAACGCTTATCAATAATTTAATTATCATTATGCTTTAATCTAAAAGTTAATTGCTACATGCAACCATGACTATATAAACATATATACTAACTTAATATCCTAATTATATGCATGGTTACATAAAAATAATGTTTGTGGAGTACGTCCATGATAGGAAGCCTTGAACATGTGATTTTCACCATACTCCACATGGTTGGTTAGTACTCTTGCCCAAATAATAAATGGTTTTCATCTTTGAGGAAAACAATCTATCATTTTGCATCTTCTAAATATTCACACAGAGAATGAAAATAAGGATTACATTAGTGATCGACCTTCCTTATTCATCCCCCACTGTCCAAGCATCCCCGACATTTCAAACACAATCCTAAAAAAGAAACCACAACTCCCCTACATGCAAAGAACATGTGTGCAATAATTTTATATTCAAGGCCACACAAAGTACATGTACCATAAATTCCATTATCTAAATTAGCTAGATACATTTTGGTAGGAATCCTATGATGCAACAACTTCCACAAAAAAATTGCAATTTGGAAGAAATGTGAATGGCCCAAACTCCCTCCAAGATTGTTGTCCAGATCCCTATAGTGGACTCAATTGATTACTAAGGGAGTAATAAACAGACCAAGCCCATTGTACAGCCATGAGCCATGAGTATCCTTCATCCACACTCACTTATCCTCCTTGGCATGAGCAAGCAAATAGATAGCAAAAACAAGGCAAACCAAATCAGCACCAAAACAATTATATAAAAAATATTGTTCCATTGGTATAAGATCACAACAAACAAGGAATCCAAAGGCATATTCACCGTTATAAAGGTCCTCCATTACCTTAGTAGTACATCCATTACCTATATGTTTTTTTGTATCTTGTTGTGTGTTTAATAACATTTTCCAAGACCAAGTAACATTATTTGATACATTCTCCTATCTATTACAATTCTAGGAGTGTTGTCTACCATATTTATTCAAGATTAATTTTACTCGTGGATTGTCATCATCATTGCCTATTTAGCTAAAAATGAAGATCTGATTAATTTGAGATTCCTAATACCCAACCCCCACACTGTTTTGAAAGTTGAACTATATGCCAATTCAAGAGATGCTGACCCCCCTTTCCATTTTCCTCAAACCATAAAAAATCCCTTGATAACTTCTCTAGAGTATCAAGCTTCCCCCTAATATATACATATATATAACACTCCTATAATATATATATATATATATATGTATGTATGTATATGTATATATATAACACTCCTATAACAAAATCCCTTGATAACTTCTTTAGAGTATCAAGCATTCCTGCCATATTTAAAACTTTCATTTTCCATTGCTACAATTATTCTGTTAACCTTATCCACTAAGTCTTGTTGTTGGCTTTTGGTATATATCAGCACGAAATCCATGTTCTCATATAGTAGAAGGGGCGGGTATTTCCCCCCTTAATTCCCAACTCTGGCAATTGTTAATTTCCTACTGGCACTTAACTTTGGAGGTAAATAGACTTTAGATTTCAAAGGGTTGGCTTCCTGAATACATTATAAATTCATAATCTTTTAATCTCTTTATAATTTTTAAAAGTTGCTGCCTCAAACATCAGTGAGTCATTTGCATATAGTAAGTAAGACATAGAAAAAAATGTAACACACCGAATTTCACCCTTAAATTGCCAAGGGCAATTAGGTCATTCGGCTATGTTAGCCCGTTCGCCATTACATAATCATAATAAAATATGTTTCTCATCTAATATGGCGGAAGCATAAAACCATTTAAATAAGCTAAAAGAATCTTTCATTAAATGCGAAAAACTTTGTTAAAACATCAAAAGTAATGTTATAGAATTGAAAACACATCTAAATATCATCAGTAATAGAAATTTAAAAAATCTTAAAGCCATAGTTAAAGCATCTCTTAAAAAACATAGTCAAAAGACTCTATAACATAAAGACTCCTAAATCGGTGTGCAATCATCTCATCATGAGCTGAGCCGCCATCCATCCAATCATTATGCACCTCCACGGATATAGGATGCAGAGGTTTCCTTGTTAGAGTATATAAAGGTCATGCTATATGATGTCATGATCCTAAACAAGATACTATATGATATGCATCATCATCTTAAAAGAAATAAACAATATGCATGTCATGTCCTAATATATGTTCTACATGTCATTCATTCATACAATTTCTATCATCATGCTTTAATATAGAGCATGGAAACATGTAGTCAACTCATCATACATATAGAATGGACAATCATAACAATCTTAGTGCATAAGTGAAGTACACTTATCATAACCTTCTCCTCCATAATTTATCTCGGGGCTGCATTATAACCCTTTCGGACTTCTACTTGCATAGGACATCATTCCATTCGATCGATCATTGACCATTTCCATTAGGTTATATCTTTCGATAGTTGGAATTTATGTCGTTGCCCTCTCAATAGGCTAGCTAGGCCTAGGAGACAATGCTCCACTCTCACCCGAAGGTGACATCAGAATGCACACACCATTGTCGATATATGTAATGATCATTCTGGATTCAAGTCCGAGGGCGACATCAGAATGCCCACACCATTGCTGATGTGTGTAACGATCATTCCGGGTAATATCCGATGAAGGGCCATAGAGGGGAGACATGTAACATCATCCACAACTGGATTCATTATGCTTTACAATCAACAAATATTTACGTTGCTCAATCTTCATGTTTTAACCTAATTACGTGGGAAACATGCATATACATGTATCTAGGTTCTTATACAATCAACAAGCATCAATACGTACTATTAATACCTCAAAAATAACTTTTAATACACCATATAGGATTTCAGCATCAGTCATGACCGTGAAATAGTTTGTCATGGCCGTGACAAAAACCTTGAAAAAACCCCTTCGGTCATCACCGTGCCAACACCCTATCATGGCTGTGACATGTATTGTCATTGGTGTGACAGAAGCCGATTTTCGGCCATTTAGTCACAAGTGTGACAGAAGCCGATTGTCAGCCATTTTTAGTCGTTCTGTCACGGGCGTGATAGAACTTTGGAGTTCCGTCGTCTAGCCCAATTTTACATGATTTTTAATCCAAAACTTTGGGGAAATGATGTATAATCAAATGAATCATTGCGAGCATATTTTTCAAACATTATAGGATCAAAAGAACATGCAAAAACATCCAATTTTTAGATCTAGGGTTCATCCCCAAATTATGAACAATAAGAACATATGAATCCTAACTATTGGATCTAATCATGAAAACTTGTACATGCATAGATCTAATAATGAAAAACCTATGCATGCATAGATCGAATGATTTTCATGATTAAGAACCCTCAATCACAATCCAATAAGAGAAGAAAGTGTCATCTTGCTCTCAATCCATTACAAGAAGATGAGAGAGGAGAGAAGGTTTTGGATCCCCTTTACATACCTTAATATTGAATCCTTCTCTTTCTTCCTCCTCCTTATTCTTCTATTTCTCCTTCCTCAAGCCCTAGATGCCAAGATGTGGAGAAAAGAGGTAAACAATAGAAATAAAGGACTTTATATACGGGAGACCATGAGGATTTGGACAAAAAGTCCAAATTACCCTTAATGGAAAAATCAGGGGTATTACATGCTTCCACCCTTAAAAGAAAATTCGTCCTCGAATTTTAAATTATAACATAGAATGCTTACCAAATAATCTTGAAAACTGTTATTTCATTTCTTCTTCTAGTTCCCATGTTGCTTCGGTTCCGTTGTGGTACTTCCATGCAATCTTCACCATTTTCATCACATTGTTCTTCATTCGACGTTCACCACACTCTAGCATCTCGGTAGGATACTCCTCATAGGTGAGGTCTTCCTTGACGGTTGGCTCTTCAATTACCACCACATAGGAGTTGTCATACGTGTACTTGCGAAGCATGGACACATGTAAAACATTGTGCATTCTAGCATATGAAGGAGGCAATGCCAACTTGTATGCTCCTTCTCCCACCTTCTCCAGAATCTCAAATGGGCCTATGTATGTAAGAGTCAGCTTGTCCTTTCTTTTGAACCTCATGACTCCTTTGGTAGGAGATACCTTCAACAATATATGTTCTCCAACTTGGTAGATTTATTCTCTTCTCTTCTTATTGGCATAACTCTTCTGGAGGCTCTGAACTGTCATCATTCTTTCCTTTATCAAATCCACCTTCTCTGCATATTTTTCTACTAGTTCTGGTCCCAACTGCACTCCAATTTGTGAGAGACCTGCGAGGTCTTCCATATAATGCTTCAAAAGGAGCCATCTTGATGGTGGAATGGTAACTATTATTATAGGCAAACTAAGATAGAGTGAGATGATCATCTCAGTTGCCTTGCCAATCAATAGTCATCATTCTTTCCTTTATCAAATCCACCTTCTCTGCATATTTTTCTACTAGTTCTGGTCCCAACTGCACTCCAATATGTGGGAGACCTAGAAGGTCTTCCATATAATGCTTAAAATGGAGCCATCTTGATGGTGAAATAGTAACTATTATTGTAGGCAAACCCAGCTAGAGTGAGATGGTCATCTCAGTTGTCTTACCAATCAATAGCACATCTTTAAGCATGCCTTCCAAGGTCTGGATCATCCTTTCACTTTGTCCATCACTCTGAGGGTGAAATGTAGTGTTGTAGTGTAACCTTATACCAAATGCATGTCACAACCCTCTCTAGAACTTTGCTATGAATCTTGAGTCCCTATTTGATACAATAGAATTAGGAATCCCATGTAATCGGATAATCTCATCAACATATAGTTTCACCATACTTGCAGCTGCATGTCTCACATTATAAGGTTAGAATTGAGCTGACTTAATCAATCTGTCAACGATGACCCAGATGAAATCGTGACCCTTCTATATCTTTGGGAGACCCACGAAATCCATTGTGATCTCCTCCCACTTACACTCAGGTATGGGCAATGGGTTCAATAGTCCTGGTGGAGATCTTGACCAGTTGACAGACCAAGCACTTGGAGACAAACACTACTACTTCTCTTCTCATGTCCCTCCACCAAAATGTCCTTTGCAGGTCCTTGAACATCTTAGTGGTTCCAGGGTAAATGGCAAACTCTGACTTGTGGCACTCAATCAGAATTTCCTCCTTGAGCTCTTTATCTTTGGGTACCCATAACTTGTCTTGGAACTACAAGGGTGCATTTATAAACTCTTAGACAAGCTACCGACCCTCCCATCTTCTGCTTAAAGAATCAGCTACTGAGTTGGCTTTCCCTAGATGGTAAAGAATGTCAAACTCATAGTCCTTTAGAAAGTCTAGCCATCGCCTCTGTCTGATGTTGAGCTTTTTCTAAGTGAACACATATTTGAGGCTCTCGTGATTAGTGAACACTTCAAATTCTTCTCCATGTAAGTAGTGCCTTCATATCTTCAGAGCAAACACTACCGTCGTTAACTCTAAGTCATGAGTAGGCTAGTTCCTCCCATGTGGATTGAGTTGTCCTGAGACATAATGTTGGGTCAAAGTTTTAATGACATATAAAATTATATTTTGATGAAACAAACCTCGAAAGATTAAAGTTGAAATGTTAAAAAAGTTTAAAGAAAAATGAATAACTTTATGCATACTACACTTTGATTAAATAATTGTCACTGATCTCATTAGGTTTGGAAGAATGTAGAACAGAGTTGTATAGAATTTTGTTAGCTTTCCATAGACTCCAAGATCATCTAATTTGGATAACGGTGTAGAAAGTTATGATCAAAATAGTGCAGGTCGGTCAACCTGCCGGTCGATGCAAAGAAGGCCAGTCGAGACGTACCGGTCGACCGAATAGAAGATGCCGGCCGATCGATAACTACTGAGCCTGCTTCAGACAACGTCGAGACTATACCGATCGACAGTCCGATCGACCGATCAGCTCAACGACTACAAAACAAAACTGCGAGACTGTACTGGTCGAGACACCGGTCGACCGATCAAGCGCAGAAGTTGAAGAAAATGCGCAACAGTCACATAGACCGGTCGACCGGTCCAGAAGTGCGATCGATCGGCCTCCGAGTCAAATGAACAGTAATGGTCAAATTTGAAGGAGGAATTTGTGGAACAATTTCTGGAAGAATTTTCCACACATTGAAGGCTATAAAAGGAGTGCCAAAGCCAGAAGCAAAGGCACTCATCCAAGCATTGAAGAAAAACTTCAAGTTGTCAAAGAGATTATTTTTTGAAGTTTTCACTTTATAGCTTTCTCATTCTTTCTCTCTTCTCTTCTTGTGAGCATAGAATTGTAAAACAGAGAAACACTTTTGTTCAGAAAAATTAGAGAGAGCTCCTGTGTAAAAGAGGTTCTAAATCTTACCTCTTGAGCGAGAGAAATAGATTAGCTTCCTAGGAGGAGAGGTTGCCTTGCCTCTTGAAGCGGAGAAAAGGTGGTTGGTGTAAAGGGCTTTTTTCCTTGCCCCATTTGGAACAAAGGAAGTGCTAGGAGAATCTCCGGCGGTCTCGTGGTCGAAAAGTCGGAGTGGGAACGTAGGCCAAGGTGTGGCCGAACCTCGTCAACAACTACCGAGTCTTTGCGTTTGATTTTCTCTCTCTCTCTCTCTCCCCATTCATATTGAATTCATGATCTGAATTATAAAGGATTTAAGAATCCATTTTAAGCTTCCGTGACAGTTTTTGTGAAATCGACATTTTCGAATTGAACACCAATTCACCCCCCCCTCTTGGTGCTCTTTGGGATCCTACACATAAGCCACCACTTTTCCATGCTGCATCAACACACAGTCCAGTCCAATTCAACTAACATCACTGCAAATTATGTAGCCTCCAACTCCCATGGGAATTGTTAGTACCGGTGCAGTGGTCAATCTTTTCTTCGGCTCCAAGAAGCTATCTTCACATTTCTGTATCCAATTGAACTTTTTTCCTTTCCTGGTCAGCTTAATCATAGGGGCAACAATCTTTGAGAAGTTTTGGATGAATCTTCTGTAGTAGTCGATTAATCCAAGCATGTAAAACATTGTAGTTCTAGCATATGACGGAGGCAATGCCGACTTGTATGATCCTTCTCCCACCTTCTCTAGAATCTCAAACGGGCCTATGTACGTAGGAGTCAGCTTGTCCTTTCTGCTGAATCTCATGACTCCTTTGGTAGGAAATACCTTCAGCAATACATGATCTCCAACTTGGTAGATTTATTCTCTTCTCTTCTTATCGGCATAACTCTTCTGGGGCTCTGAACTGCCATCATTCTTTCCTTTATCAAAACTACCTTCTCTACATATTTTTCTACTAGTTCTAGTCCCAACTGCACTCCAATCTATGAGAGACCTGCGAGGTCTTCCATATAATGCTTAAAATGGAGCCATCTTGATGTGGAATGGTAACTATTATTGTAGGCAAACTCAGATAGAGTGAGATCTTCTCTGTATATTTTTCTACTAGTTCTGGTCCCAACTGCACTCCAATATGTGGGAGACCTGGAAGGTCTTCCATATAATACTTAAAACAGGACACATGGACCCCATGGGGACACACTTGGCCTGATGAACCCTCTATCTAGTAGTTCCTGTAGTTGAGTCTTCAACTCTTTCATCTCTGCTGGTGCCATTCTATAGGGAGGTTTTGAGATGTAAGCCATCCCTGACATTAGATCAATGTGGAAATTGATCTTCCTTTCCGGAGGTAATCCTAGGAGCTCATCGGAAAATGCATCAGGAATGTTCTCAACCCCTTCAAGTTCTTCTAGTGGCTTGGGTTGAAAGTCACTTTTGACGACGCTTTCTAGGAATCCTCCGCAACCTTTATTTAGCAGCTTGGTTGCTTTCATTGAAGAAATCATCATCTTCTTCTCTTTTGATGGAATTCTGCAAAGATCACAAAACTTCCATCTTTCCTATCTATCTGCACTTTCTTCTCTCGGCATTTCAAATAAGCATCATGGTAAGATAACCAATCCATGCCTAGAATAACATCGTAGTCTACCATAGTTAGTACTACAAGGTCAACTGAATAGTACTTCTTCGACATGACTGGTGTCTCTAGGAGATACTGTCTGATGGAAACTCTCCCAAGTGGAGTTGCTATATCTAGCTGCCACCTCATATTTACTCTCTCAATATTCAACAAATCAACAAATGTAGATGACATGAAAGAGTGAGTAGCACCGGAATCGAAAAATACATTTGCATAGTGATCTGTGAAAAGAAGATTACCTTGGATCACATCATTGGACTTCTGGACCTCATCCACTTGCATGGTGTAGACCCTTCTAGGTGCTCTCTATTGGCCTTCAGCTTCGCCTTTGCCCTTGTTTTAGTACTCGGGCTTCTTCTCGGTGTAGTCTCTAGTAAAGTGGCCCATCTTGCCATGTTCAAGCTTGCTCTTGACTTCATCCCGCACTCACCAGGATGTCATATATGGTAGAAAGAACAGGACTTGCATCCTTATCCATCGTCGCCTCTGGAGTAAGGCTTGAAGTCCTTGTACTTTTTGCCTTTGTCTCTTTTCTGGTCCTTTCTGAACTTTTTGCCTTGTTCATACTTCTTTTATTCATCAACCTCCCTAGCCAGGTTGGTTGCTAGAGAGATTACCTTTGCCAGGGTCTCAAGGTCTCCACACTTCAAATTTGTCCTCAAGCAAGGATTCAGTTCCTTTAGAAAGTGGTCGACCCTGATCTTCTCATCCTCCTTTAGTGGGTTATTGATCACTAGCTGATCACTATATGTTTCTAGCCCATTTTAGATGCATTTTATACATATCGAGTCCGACTTTTGCTTATCTTTGGGCCAATTACATTTGGAATGCATACATTGTGATAACTAGTTGATATTCCTCATTTCATACTTATTTCCATGTGCATAGAGGTTCTGAAATGCCAAAATTCATTAATATTTAAATTCTATGCCAAGTTATCATTTTGAGGACAAGTTATCATTCTTATATATCAAGTTATCATTATTTTGAGTGAACTGATTTTCAATAGTTTTCTTGCCCTAAATCCATCATTATTATATATAAATCATATTTGGATAGTCACATCTCTACTTGTGCAAAGTTTTAAGCCCATTTGAACAAGTTATCATTTTTCCTTTGCCAAGTTATCGTTCAAGGGAAATTCTATCATTTTGACATGCAAAACCATTAATTCTGCACAGGGACCTTAAGCAATCATCTTTTTATTGTTTTAACTCATTGTTGGTCAAATTTCATCACATTTGGATAACCACAACTCAAGTTATCACAAGTTATCGTTTTTATGTCATATAAGTTATCGTTTTTGGGCACCCAAGTTATCACTTCTTAGAAATCTTATTCATATTTGATTTCTGAATGCACTCACTTGTTACTCTAGTCCATTTTATGCTTCTAATGCTTTGAATCACTTGCATTTTGATAATTTCCATGATTTGTGACAAGTTATCATTCCGGGCCCTTAAATTCATTCATATCGATATGAGTTTTCATTCTTGCACAACACATAATCCCATTTGATATTTGAACTAGTTATCAGCATTATCCTAATCTTTATTTGTCAAAACACCATTCAAGGGCTTTGACGCTTGCTGTTTTGGGGTTTGTAGCAGGGAGAAAAGGTGGCCAAAAAGTAGAAAAAGATGGGGGGACACTGATTTCCTGCACCAAAAGCTGTCTGCAGCAGTGCAGATTCTTCGAGGACCAGGACACATGGCTGCAATCAAAGGATAAAGAACATTCTAATGCTGATCCAAGGGTGGATAGGAGTCATATAAAAGGTGGATTTTTTTGGAGGAGAGAGGGGGCTGGACATTGAGGGTTTGGAGCAAGGAAGGAGGCGACTGAGTGCTGCTACTGGAGGGGCTGCTGGCCGAGAGTCTTCAAGCATCAATATGATTTGTATCTGTTTCTCTTTCCAATTGATGTCTAGCTTTGTAATTATGAGGAGCTAAACTCCATTTCTTCTAGGATAGGGTAGTAGTTTAGATTAGTTTTGGATGGATATGGAATGGTTTATAATCCTGCACTGAAATTAATCCTAATTTTATATTTCAGAAATGTTCTACATTGATTTATGCTATGTTGTCATTAGATCCATGTGTAATTGATGACTGAGAAGTCTTATTTGATCTAAACATCTTTCAGGAATGAATTATGAGATAATATCAGATTTCTGAATTTAATTTTATTGCAAACTTGATTTTTGAACTCTGATTTCCTAGTTTCCTGAATTTCTGAATCTGAATTTTATTTCTGTGGCTGTTGAATCTGTTCTTCACTCACAATCTGATTGATTGAGTCCTTGGAAGTTGCTATTGTTCCTATCTTGTTCAGGAATGAATCAAAATGTTTGGACAATCATTTGACTCAAATCAGATTGTTCCACTGATTTCTGAAATGAAAACCTGAATTCTATTTTTTCTAATTTCTTATTGGAATTTGTTTTACCAATTGAGTCCCCTGAATTCTTCCAATCACTGATAAGTGAACTTTAGGGATGTCTTATAGTCCAGAGATGGGTCAAAAATCAGTTGGTAAGTCAGATTTCCATTGATTTAAAATTCTGATTTCTGAAATACTGATTTCCTAGTTTCTGGTTTTCTGAATTTCCTGAACCTGAGTATTTTGAACTGTTGAATCTGTTTGTCATTAAGGATTGGATTAATTGAATAGCTGAGATGCTAGTATTTACCCTAATCTTATTCAGAAATGTATTAAATGTTTGACAACTAAATGTTCAATTCTGTTTTTCCAGAATCTGATTTCTGAATTTATTCAGAAATCTGTTCTTCTGATTTTTCTTCTGGTTAGAATCTGACTTGTCAAGTGAGCATCCTTATTTCATCAAATCATCGAGAGGTGTACTATGGGAATCTCTTGCAGTCTAGAGATGGATCAAGAGGCATTTGACAAGCCTGAATTCTAAGGGTCTTGTTGTTGATTTTTCTGAATTGCAGAATCATGTTTTCTGGTTTCTATTTAAATTCTAATTTCCATTGTTAAGCCTCAACTTAATCCACTGCTGAGAAGTAGTCATTAGGTCATCCTTGAGATCTAGAGATAGGCCAAGGAGCAATGGCAATTATGAATTCCTGTGGTCATATGCTTTGCATTTCCAATTGAATTGTGTTTGTGCGGATTTCATTTCATTTCTCAACCGAGAGGTTGAATTTAAATCCCCCTGGAATTCAGAGATGAATCAAGGAGCACAAGCACCATATTTGAGTAGATTTCATCATGGTTTGATTGATTGGAATGATTCCATCTTTTTATGAATGCAATCACAAGTTATCATTCCACAATTTCTTTGAAAAGTAAAAAAAATCAGCAATGAACTCCCCATTGAGCTGAATGATAACTTGATTTTCAGTGAGGACCCTCTATTGATTCAATCTAGCTAACAACTATATGACAATATGTTGCTTAGTTAGATGCCAATTGAGCTGTGGGAATAGCCATTTTCATGATTGAATGAAAATTGGACATTTAATGATAACTTGATCCATTCCATTCTTAACTAATTTAGATGAACCCCAAATCCTAGAAGAACCTTCCTCATTGATAGTTAAACCTTTCTAGCCATTAATTTAGCATTTATAATTCAGTTTTGCAAACATTTTCAAAGTCCCAAAATCTGTTATCATTCTGCACTTGTTAAAAAACTATTTTCACTTCCAATTAAAAATCTGTTTTTGCCACCTTACTTAGGATTAATCTAAACTATTTTTAGGTAGTTTAGGACTTCAAATCTTTGTGGATACGATAACCTGAGTCTACTACAACTTACCTGTGCACTTGCAGCTACTGAGTTGGGAGACCAAAAATTAAAACATCTGACCTTTTCTTTAATTTCAGCAAGTTATCACTACTCAATCCCAAATATCACTATCAAGTTTTTGGCGCTGTTGCCGGGGATTTAAGGTCAATTAGACTAACTTAGATAGTTTAGATTAGTTTTTAGTTCATTTGTTAGGCCAATTTCAGTTTTTGCAAGTTATCATTCCCAATTTTCAATTTTTTGTACAGATTTCTTTCTTTTTTTGAATTTGATACTTCTGAATTGAATTTATGCAGATTTGGAACTTCAAGGAGACCTCTACCTATCTGATCCTCAATTGAAAGAAGATTCAATATGAGAAGGAGATTGCAAAGAGAAGAGTCTAGGAGAACTTTTGAGAAGGAGGCTACCAATCAAAACAAGGCTGCTCCTAGGACATTTAGGGATCGTTATTCACCTAGCAATTGCAGAAAATTATGAAATTGACTTCTGAGAGAGAAAGAAGAAAAGATGGATATGAGTTGGCAAACTTGGTCCTATGACTATTATCAATCAAGTGAAACACCCTTGAGCCAGGAGGAATTGGATTCTATAGTTGAAGATGTCGTGTCCAAAACTCTTCAAAAATATGGTTTTCATGTTGGAGAACCATCACAAGTTTATTGCAATCAAGGTTCAGCACAATTTCAGCAGCCCTCTAATGCTTACATGTATGCCTCATATGGTCATGAAAGTTCAAATTACTGGAATCAAGAGGAAGGCTTCTCAACTAGTAGTCATTATGTTTCAAATTATTGGAATCCTGAGCAAGACTTCTCAAACAGCAATCCTTATGTTTATGACTCACAAAATCATTTGTATTACCATCACAATCAAGGTCAAGAGTCAAATTTACAGGTTGCAATCAGGGATATTTCAGAAGATCAGCAATCACTTAATCGAATGGAGATTATGCTGGAGGACTTCATGAGGCAGCAGGACGAGCAACTTGCAAACTTGGAAAAATATGTATGAAAGTAGATGTTCTTGAAGCTGGATATCAAGCCTTGGAGGCCAAACCCCACAAACCCAATCTGCCCTTATGGAAGAAGAAATTCAGGAAATGAAGATGGGAATTGAGAAAGAGATGAATGAAGAAAAAGAAGTAGTCATGGAGGCTGAAGTTGAAAAGGAGTCTATCACACTTATAGAACAAGCCAAGAAATAAGATGTAGTTGCTGAAGTTATTGAAAAATCTACTCCAATGATACCAGCAATAAATCACATTGAAGATCCACTCATAAGATTTCCATCCAATGAAGAATTAATTATAGAAGACTCTGATTTTGATTCTTTGGAGAAACTATCAGATACACTCCATTGTGATGAGGGCTGCAACTCAATTAATTTATTGTCTATCCCTAAAGATGGGTTACTTCCTGCACCCAACTGTCCAAAAGTTTCATTTGAAGCAATTTGCTCCACAAACCATCATGGATCAGTTGAA
This sequence comes from Pontederia crassipes, assembly GCA_030549335.1. NCBI lineage: Eukaryota > Viridiplantae > Streptophyta > Magnoliopsida > Commelinales > Pontederiaceae > Pontederia > Pontederia crassipes. The sequence continues at coordinate 6,505,654 of JAUKPH010000020.1, read as the reverse complement.
GATTGTCAACATCTTATGGTCAAAGATGAAGAAATATCAAAAGAGAAGAAGTGGCCTGAACTTGAAGCAAGCACTAATTCATTTGAAGTCATTCAAAGCTCCAAAGTCTCACCCATCTCATTTTCCATTGGGCAACTGGTTATGATAGCAAAGCCACATGATGAAACTGAAATGGCCAAGGAGGATACAAAAGTAGAAGAAATTTCTTTCCAAATAGAGGCTATAACAGAATTCAGATTTGTAAAAGAAATTGAACATTCAATGAAGGAAGATCATTGCTTGCCTACTGAAAGATGGAACCAAGAGCTCAAAGATCTTCCAACAATGCTGCATTTAAAGAGGCCATTGAAGAAATGGTTGCTTAAACAAGATGGTGATCCAGGAGATTCAGATGTCATAGATGAGAAGTTATGGAATGAGAAGTTAGTATATTTTTGGTACAATGAAGGAAGGATACATCCAACTAAAAAACGAAGGTCAAATATTGCGAACCTAAGAGATCTATACTTGATTAGTAAAGCTGTCCAGAGATTGAGATCTCTACTTGATCATATCACACTATTTAAACCTCCTTGACATCAAGAGTTGTAACAATGTCTAGCCAAAGACATTAAAGAAAGGCACTTCTTGGGAGGTAACCTAAGCCATTATCTACCTAATCTTTCTGTTTTTGCAGGAATAAGTGATGAGGAATAGGTTCAATTCACAAGTCTCAAATTCAGGGAGTACCCATACCCCTTAATCTTGATTTCTCCACTAAAACTTAATGATAACTGATAATATCTTTTTCATTATGCTACATTGATCATATCATTATCTGAATTACCATTCTTATCAGTTGTCCAAATCTGTTATAGCCCAATTTCAGTGAATTTCAGAAATTCTGCACTCAAAAATCTGATTAGTTGTAAATCTGTCATTCCACTGATATCCTTTGTTTCTCTGCAGGATTAGTTGGAACTAATGAAGATTGGATCACCAAAAGATGCTAGATGAAATGCCAAGAGAATTCAAGTGCCCAATTTCATGCATTTCAATCCCACCCACCCCTCTCCCTTGCCTTTGATTTTCAACACTAGGGATAGTGTTGAGAATAAGCTTGGGGGAGGAAACCTGGTGCTTTTCTAACCTTTACACCATGTTTTCAATTGATTTTAATGTTCATATCATAATTCATACTAGGTTATCAGCAGATTTTTGCAAGTTATCATAAGTTATCACTAGTTATCACTCGGTTATCATTTTTTGGACCCAACTGAATTCTGAATTCATTTTAACTCTGAAATGGGTAGAATACTTCATTATGACAGTGTGTGCACTCCAATACGAAGTGGCCAACTTGGCCATTAGCCTTATTGCTTTAATTGGCATTATAAATTTAGATGCATTTGAATGAACTTTCAGCTGAAAATTTTCCTTTTTGTGGATTAACACTAGCTACATTCATGGATTAATTGGAAAGTAAAAGATGTCTAGAAAGGAGTCAAGGATCTTGCTGACATGTTAAATAGAAATTCTTGACTATTTGCATTTAAGGATCTAACCTATACTTGAGTTTGAACCATTGCTCACTTCATGAACAGAATGAAAAAGAAAGAAAAAGGAAAATGAAAAGTTGCATCTTGCATTGCATTGCATACATGAATAAAGAGAGTGAAAATTCCAAAAAGAAACCTCTCCTGAATAAAGCCATGATTTTTATCCTGTGACCAGCATGAATAAAAATCAAGTTCAAACCTGTTTATTGCATCCTCACGAATAAAAGTCAGGTTCTCAAACCTGTTTATGCAAAGAAAGGAAAGTCTGTTCATGAAGAGATTGGTGTTTCAAACTTTTTAGTAAAGTTGACAATCCTTATAATCCAAATTAGTTAATGTTAATACTTTTATCATGGCATAAATTTGCATAACCTTTGTGACTCCTCAGCTAGAATTTGGAATTGGAAAGAATGTGATGGAATGTTAGCCAAGTGGGAAACTCATTTAGGTCTTATTCAGCTGATCTTTCTATTCATTTGTGGATGGTAAATTCAAATTCATCCTTAATTTCTGAATGTTTTGCTTGAGGACAAGTAAAAGGCTAAGCTTGGGGGAGTTTGATCACTAGCTGATCACTATATGTTTCTAGCCCATTTTAGATGCATTTTATACATATCGAGTCCCACTTTTGCCTATCTTTGGGCCAATTACACTTGGAATGCATACATTGTGATAACTAGTTGATATTCCTCATTTCATACTTATTTCCATGTGCATAGAGGTTCTGAAATGCCAAAATTCATTAATATTTAAATTCTATGCCAAGTTATCATTTTGAGGACAAGTTATCATTCTTATATGTCAAGTTATCATTATTTTGAGTGAACTAATTTTCAATAGTTTTCTTGCCCTAAATCCATCATTATTATATATAAATCATATTTGGATAGTCACATCTCAACTTGTGCAAAGTTTTAAGCCCATTTGAACAAGTTATCATTTTTTCTTTGCCAAGTTATCATTCAAGGGAAATTCTATCATTTCGACATGCAAAACCATCATTTCTGCACAGGGACCTTAAGCAATCATCTTTTTATTGTTCTAACTCATTGCTGGTCAAATTTCATCACATTTGGATAACCACAACTCAAGTTATCACAAGTTATCGTTTTTAAGTCATATAAGTTATCGTTTTTGGGCACCCAAGTTATCACTTCTTAGAAATCTTATTCATATTTGATTTCTGAATGCACTCACTAGTCCATTTGATGCTTCTAATGCTTTGAATCACTTGCATTTGGATAATTTCCATGATTTGTGACAAGTTATCATTCCAGGCTCTTAAATTCATTCATATCGATATGAGTTTTCGTTCCTGCACAACACATAATCCCATTTGATATTTGAACTAGTTACCAGCATTATCCTAATCTTTATTTGTCAAAACACCATTCAAGGGCTTTGATGCTTGCTGTTTTGGGGTTTGTAGTAGGGAGAAAAGGTTGCCAAAAAGTAGAAAAAGGTGGGGGGACCACTGATTTCCTACACCAAAAGCTGTCTGCAGCAGTGCAGATTCTTCGAGGACCACGACACATGGCTGCAATCAAAGGATAAAGAACATTCTGATGCTGATCCAAGGGTGGATAGGAGTCATATAAAAGGTGGATTTTTTGGAGGAGAGAGGGGGCTGGACATTGAGGGTTTGGAGCAAGGAAGGAGGCCGCTGAGGGCTGCTACTGGAGGGCTGCTGGCCAAGAGTCTTCAAGCATCAATATGATTTGTATCTGTTTCTCTTTCCAATTGATGTCAAGCTTTGTAATTATGAGGAGCTAAACTCCATTTCTTCTAGGATAGGGTAGTAGTTTAGATTAATTTTGGATGGATATGGAATGGTTTATAATCCTGCACTGAAATTAATCATGATTTTATATTTCAGAAATGTTCTACATTGATTTATGCTATGTTGTCATTAGATCCATGCGTAATTGATGACTGAGAAGTCTTATTTGATCTAAACATCTTTCAGGAATGAATTATGAGATAATATCAGATTTCTGAATTTAATTTTATTGCAAACTTGATTTCTGAACTCTGATTTCCTAGTTTCCTGAATTTCTGAATCTGAATTTTATTTCTGTGGCTGTTGAATCTGTTCTTCACTCACAATCTGATTGAGCCCTTGGGAAGTTGCTATTGTTCCTATCTTGTTCAGGAATGAATCAAGATGTTTGGACAATCATTTGACTCAAATCAGATTGTTCCACTAATTTTTGAAATGAAAACCTGAATTCTATTTTTTCTAATTTCTTATTGGAATCTGTTTTACCAATTGAGTCCCCTGAATTCTTCCAATCACTGATAAGTGAATTTAGGGATGTCTTATAGTCCAGAGATGGGTCAAGAATCAGTTGGTAAGTCAGATTTCCATTGATTTAAAATTCTGATTTCTGAAATATTGATTTCCTAGTTTCTGGTTTTCTGAATTTCCTGAACCTGAGTATTTTGAACTGTTGAATCTGTTTGTCATTAAGGATTGGATTAATTGAATAGCTGAGAGGCTAGTATTTACCCTAATCTTATTCAGAAATGTATTAAATGTTTGACAACTAAATGTTCAATTCTGTTTTTCCAGAATCTGATTTCTGAATTTATTCAGAAATCTGTTCTTCTGGTTAGAATCTGACTTGTCAAGTGAGCATCCTTATTTCATCAAATCATCGAGAGGTGTACTATGGGAATCTCTTGCAGTCCAGAGATGGATCAAGAGGCATTTGACAAGCCTGAATTCTAAGGGTCTTGTTGTTGATTTTTCTGAATTGCAGAATCATGTTTTCTGGTTTCTATTTAAATTCTGATTTCCATTGTTAAGCCTCAACTTAATCCACTGCTGAGAAATAGTCATTAGGTCATCCTTGAGATCTAGAGATAGGCCAAGGAGCAATGGCAATTATGAATTCCTGTGGTCATATGCTTTGCATTTCCAATTGAATTGTGTTTGTGCGGATTTCATTTCATTTCGCAACCGAGAGGTTGAATTTAAATCCCCCTGGAATTCAGAGATGAATCAAGGAGCACAAGCACCATATTTGAGTAGATTTCATCATGGTTTGATTGATTGGAATGATTCCATCTTTTTATGAATGCAATCACAAGTTATCATTCCACAATTTCTTTGAAAAGTAAAAAAAATCAGCAATGAACTCCCCATTGAGCTGAATGATAACTTGATTTTCAGTGAGGACCCTCTATTGATTCAATCTAGCTAACAACTATATGACAATATGTTGCTTAGTTAGATGCCAATTGAGCTGTGGGAATAGCCATTTTCATGATTGAATGAAAATTGGACATTTAATGATAACTTGATCCATTCCATTCTTAACTAATTTAGATGAACCCCAAATCCTAGAAGAACCTTCCTCATTGATAGTTAAACCTTTCTAGCCATTAATTTAGCATTTATAATTCAGTTTTGCAAACATTTTCAAAGTCCCAAAATCTGTTATCATTCTGCACTTGTTAAAAAACTATTTTCACTTCCAATTAAAAATCTGTTTTTGCCACCTTACTTAGGATTAATCTAAACTATTTTTAGGTAGTTTAGGACTTCAAATCTTTGTGGATACGATAACCTGAGTCTACTACAACTTACCTGTGCACTTGCAGCTACTGAGTTGGGAGACCAAAAATTAAAACATCTGACCTTTTCTTTAATTTCAGCAAGTTATCACTACTCGATCCCAAATATCACTATCAAGTTTTTGGCGCTGTTGCCGGGGATTTAAGGTCAATTAGACTAACTTAGATAGTTTAGATTAGTTTTTAGTTCATTTGTTAGGCCAATTTCAGTTTTTGCAAGTTATCATTCCCAATTTTCAATTTTTTGTACAGATTTCTTTCTTTTTTTGAATTTGATACTTCTGAATTGAATTTATGCAGATTTGGAACTTCAAGGAGACCTCTACCTATCTGATCGTCAATTGAAAGAAGATTCAATATGAGAAGGAGATTGCAAAGAGAAGAGTCTAGGAGAAGAACTTTTGAGAAGGAGGCTACCAATCAAAACAAGGCTGCTCCTAGGACATTTAGGGATCGTTATTCACCTAGCAATTGCAGAAAATTATGAAATTGACTTCTGAGAGAGAAAGAAGAAAAGATGGATATGAGTTGGCAAACTTGGTCCTATGACTATTATCAATCAAGTGAAACACCCTTGAGCCAGGAGGAATTGGATTCTATAGTTGAAGATGTCGTGTCCAAAACTCTTCAAAAATATGGTTTTCATGTTGGAGAACCATCACAAGTTTATTGCAATCAAGGTTCAGCACAATTTCAGCAGCCCTCTAATGCTTACATGTATGCCTCATATGGTCATGAAAGTTCAAATTACTGGAATCAAGAGGAAGGCTTCTCAACTAGTAGTCATTATGTTTCAAATTATTGGAATCCTGAGCAAGACTTCTCAAGCAGCAATCCTTATGTTTATGACTCACAAAATCATTTGTATTACCATCACAATCAAGGTCAAGAGTCAAATTTACAGGTTGCAAGCAGGGATATTTCAGAAGATCAGCAATCACTTAATCGAATGGAGATTATGTTGGAGGACTTCATGAGGCGGTAGGACGAGCAACTTGCAAACTTGGAAAAATATGTATGAAAGTAGATGTTCTTGAAGCTGGATATCAAGCCTTGGAGGTCAAACCCCACAAACCCAATCTGCCCTTATGGACGAAGAAATTCTCGGTGATCATGTCCAGCCAAACTTATATCTTGTCTGGATCTCTCTCCCCATTGAAGGTAAGGGGAAGAAGTTTTTCAGGAGCTTCTCGATTCTTGAACTCGACCTGCTAGAGTGGCTCGAGTTTGCATTCCTTTCCATTGCTCGCACCATGTGGGTCATACTCTCAATGAGCTGTCTCTGGTCTCCCGAAGCGTTGGAGGGACCACCGTGTTCCATACTTAACATAACAATAATTAACCAACATAAGTTAGTCAATTTAACAATACAATCAATGGCACAATACTTACATACTCAACTTTGGATGGATGCTCATGATGATTTCACATGGACCTAGACACAACAATTCTATAACATATTTAGCATTGGTCCTAACCATGCTCTGATACTAAACTATAATACTCCAAATTTCACTCCTAAATTATCAAGGGCAATAAGGTCATTCGGCTGTGTTAGCCCGTTCGCCATCACATAATCATAATAAAATATGATTCTCATTTATTACGACGGAAGCATAACACCATTTACATAAGTTAAAAGAATCTTTCATTAAATGTGGAAAACTTCGTTAAAACATCAAAAGTAATGTTATAGAATTGAAAACGCATCTAAATATCATCAGATTTAAAACATCTTAATGCCATAGTCAAAACATCTCTTGAAAAAACATAATCAAAAGACTCTATAACATAAAGACTCTAAGACTCCTAGACTGGTGTGCAATCATCTCGTCATTAGTTGAGCCGCCATCCATCCAATCATTATGCACTTGCACAGATCTAGGATGATGAGGTTTCCCTGTTAGAATATGTAAAGGTCATGCTATGCGTTGTCATGATCCTAAACAGGATACTACATGATATGCATCATCATCTTAAAAGAAGTAAACAATATGCATGCCATGTCTTAATATATGATCTGCATGTCATTCGTTCATACCATTTCTATCATCATGCAATAATATAGAGCATGGAAACATGTAGTCAATCCATCATACATATAGTATGGACAATCATAACAACCATCAATTCAATCCATAGGCGTATAAGAGAAGTACACTTACCATAACCATTGCCTCCATAGCTTTCCTCGGTTTTGCTTTATAACTCTTTCGGACTTCCACTTGCGTGGGACATCATTCCATTTGATTGATTATTGATCATTTCCATTAAGTTATATCTTCTGATAGTTGGGATTTATGTCATTGACCACTCAATAGACTAGCTAGGCATAGGAGACAATGCTCTCCTCCCACCCGAATGTGATAACAAAATGCACACACCGTTGCTGATGTATATAACGATCATTCTAGACTCTCGCCCGAGGGCGACATCGGAATGCACATACCGTTGCTGATGTGTGTAATGATTATTTCGGGTAAATATCCAATAAAGGGCCATAGAGGGGAGACATGTAACATCATCCATGATGCATGCAAAATACAACATATATTTAGTTGTGCATTTAATCTTATTTCGAATCATTTTCTAATAGCATGCTTCATTTTATGGACTTAATTACATTAATTTAACAAAAATTAAAATCTACCCAAATGTTGTATTTTATTCTCTAAGAAGGAAGAAAATTGAATTATGAAGCCGATGGAGAAAATCACGCTCAATTCGGAGTTAAAACAGAGTCAGAAAATGAAAAACAGTGAAGCAAGGCTGAAATGACACTTTAACGGGCCGTGAAGGAATTTTAACAGGACGTGTAAAGGGCTATGAAACTCGTTCATAGGCCGTTAAAATGCATTTCAAGTTGCTTGAGTCACGGCTGTGCCCAGGACTTCACGGGCCTTGAAATCCATATCACACTGTAAGGGCTGTGAAAAGCCTCCCACAGGCCATGAAAACCCATTCCTAAGTCGATTCAGACACTGTTTAAGTCATTAAAATGCTGTTAGAGGTCCTGATAGACCAATTTGAGATTTGGATGGATCTTTGAAAGAATTTCAAGTGCACAAGGACGCCTACTAATGTCATATGATCCTAGGATGATTTGAAAACTTATTATGCATCAAATTTAGGTGTTTGATAAGGCCAAAATTTCATAACTAAATCAACTCCGAATTTACCTTATTTTACATAGAAAAGGTTTCCGTTCTTCTCCAATCACATGGAAACTCAAAACCCTATAAATAGAGGCCTTTTACAGCCAGAAGAGATCATGCTAGGACCTGCAACCGAATCTTTCAAGCCAATAACAAAGGAGAATTTCTGAAGGGCAAAAGAGAAGACTTCTGCGCGGTAGACTCGTGCAAGATTGCACAACCGTTTCATCGTTGCTTCTGAAGAGTATTCTTTGTTCTACATATTGTCGAGATGATATTTTAGACTTTCATGTTTAATTTATTTATCTTAGCGTCCAGGATTATTAGTTTTCATTTTATTGTTTAGTTTTAGTTGCAAAAGTTTTACTGTATGAACAATTTCTGATTTTTAATTAATCAAATAATTAGTGTTTAGTTTGTATGAACATGATTGCTGTGTGTAATGCTTTTCTTCAGGATTTAATGATTTCTAGGATGATTATTGACTGTGTAGTGTGATCGATCCTTAATTCATCATTTTCTATTTGAGTCGATTCTTAACTTTATGTTGAAGCAATTCATGTCGTAATCTAGTAGAAATCGTGCGGCATATTAGATTATGTGGTCTGCATGAATTGGCCCGTGCAGGCGATTGTGTAGTTTAGGGATTATTGCGCATTGCATCTTAAGTTGAATATAACTGAAGGCATATCCATGAGGATTACTTTCTGATTATTATTATCTTAAGATTGTTGATTTACCCGTGCGAGAGATAATATCTTTAGTGCTCTTAATCCGTCTAAAAGCTAAACCTGAACTTAATGCTTATACTTGACTTTACAAAAAATTGCATATTGTTCCCATCATTATAGATTATTTTAAGGACCTACGCATCATTAGTTTTATTTTTTTTCTATTATTTTATTTTCTGCACTCATTTACCCAAACTTTATGTCGTCTCCTATTAGCCTCTGAAATTAGTTTAGTTAAGTAAGTTAATTTCTCGTGGGTTCGACACTCTACTCTTACACTTTATTACTTGAGCGACTAGTGAACTTGTTAGCACTTAATTGTTATCAATTCTTGCATCAAATTTTTTGCGCCGTGGTCGGGGAATTATTCTTTACTTACTAGGCTTATTTTACGCTACTTTGAGACTTTATTTTTCTTTTGCTTTCACCTTTTCTTTTGGTTAAGTTTTTAGGTTTACATCTTTCGTACACGACTCAAGTATCACGCTCATATTATTACATCCTCAATGGGAACGAAGAAAACGTCCACCAGCCAGGACATTGAGGAAAAACAAGTTGTTGTCCAACATAAAGTTCACACCAAAGCTTCATCAAGTAACAACAACACAAAGACAATTCAACCACCTCCTTATGAAGACTTCTCCATGGATCCAGAAAGCATTATCACAAACAAACTGAGTCCTTTATTGAAGCAACTCCACACAAAGCTATCAAATCGATAATATGGAGAGACAACTTTCAAATGTTAGGCAACAAAGTGAGGAGATGCAGGAGTATGTTACAACTCTTCGCAAATCGAAATCTTATGATGAGACAAAAGTTGACCTCGAAGGGATGATGGGTCAACTTATTACAACAATTGAAAAGAAGCTCCAAATGCAAGATCAACACATTCAGAATTTTGCAACTCAATTAACACAAATTCAGAAGTAAATCGAAGACGACGAGACGATTCGACTTTTCGACACAGAGCTCAAGTTTGATTCTTTGGAAGAAAAGTTACATATGTTAGAGAGTCATATCGCGCAATTGACTTCTCTAAAATCTGAATCTCCAAAGCACATCGACGAAAGCCCAACCATCATTATGTGCCCATGTCATTATCAGCATTCATATCAAAGAAAAGGGCATCCAAAACTAAAATTTTCAATAAGGACCGCAACTATGCAACGACGTATTAAGGAGAAAAATGCATATATCATGGAAGAGGGACAAGTTCGAAGGAGGAGCTCGCCTTCAGAAGTTTCCACTATTCAAACTTCGTCTCCATCACAAACATCAGCATCATCAGCGTCTGCGAACACGCTTTCTCAAAATAAAAAATCACCAAAGAGAGAAGGAACTTCATCATCATCAATAGAGACCCCTTCGACTAATACACTTCAGTGGAAAATTAAAGGGAAAGAGGTACATCACCGATCTCAAATGCACTAACCATATCAAAGCAATGGAGGTCAAAGAATAAATCATCCACCCATGATAACAAGTATCTTAAAACCAACTTAAGAAAGTTGTTGTACTTGAAGAACATCCACCACCAGACAACGACGTAAGGTGGAAACATTGGCAGAGTTGGAGGAAGGAACGTCAGAAGTCCCAGTCCCACAGGGGCTCCTTCCCCTTCTTGCCGCCATAGAAGCGTGAAAAAATGGAGTGTTCCTGTCGTTCCGTCATCTGGCTTATCCACCACTACAATTGGTGAGCATCATCCACCACCGCATTTGCTGAGCATCACCGTATGAAGCATTCACGATCACATCCAATAACCTCGATGAGATTATTCCTTAATTGTAGATTTATTTACATTATCTTAATCGACCATCATATATTAGTCTCAGCATATGCATATCAAAAGTCAAGCTAACGACTCTAAATTAGAACTACTCTTTCACCCTAAAGTCTCAATTTAAATTTTATTTCTTATTTGATTAGATTAGTTATTTTCTTTACTTAATTTAGTTTCTTAACTTCATTTTATCTCGATTAGTTTTTTTTTTCTATTTTGAACTGATCATCCTTTGCAGGCCCAACTTTTTTTTAAAAGAAGAGAATATCATGAGTCGTATGCACTATTTAACGGGCATTATTTTCAAACTCACGGGTCGTGTTGGGCAATTCACAAACATATCAGTAATTGCCTTTAATTTTTTTTTATCATCACGAGTCGTTATTCATGTCTCACAGGCCTCATCACGGGCTGTTACATACACATCGCGGTCTTCACAGTGTGTAGTTTTTGCCTAAACCAATCGTCACATGTTGTTAAATATATTTTACGATTGTCTACTACTATTCATAGGTCATTACACAAATCTCACGGGTCCATCCGCTCTCACAGGGTTCATTACGGGCCATTAGACTTATTTCACGAGTCTCACAGAAGGCTCCCGAGAAGTACACACAAATTTTCACGAGTCATTATTATGCTTTAACGGCTCGTAAGTGAGTTGTTTCATGTCTTAGGGTTACCTTTTGCCCCACTCACGCCCCATGAGAAAGCTTTCACAACCCTCTCTATGTTTGTTATTTAGACGTAGGTCCGTGACGCTGCTCTTTCATGTCTCTTCGCCCTGCAGGCAATGACACCCTGTCCACCGCCTATGACCTTCTAGCAGCGCGACCTCCGACCAGCGGCAAGGACCCTGACGACCTACTTCATGTAGGATCGAAAGCAACAAGAGGGGGGGGGGGTGAATTGGTGTATAAAAATATTTTCGCAAAATCACTTTTGGAAAATCAATAAAACTGATCACAAGCAAATAACAATAAAGAGTGAGTAAGAGAGCAAGCACAGAGAAACACGATATGTTGACGAGGTTTGACCTCAACTCTTTAACCTATGTCTCCGCTCCGACTTCTCATCCTCGAGACCGTCGGAGATTCACTAGCTTTCTCTTTTCTTATAGGGAGAGAATAACCCTCTTTACACCACACGCCTTTTTCTCCGCTTAAGAGACAAGGCACTCCTCTTTTACAATGAGCTCTCAATCTCACTAGATCAGAGAATAATGATTCCCTCTAACTCTCTTCTTTTACAAAATTTTTCTCACACTCAAAGCTTAGAAGAGAAAAGGGAACAACTTGCAAATTTGTGCTCAAGAACTTGAAAGGAACTTTTGAATGATCTTGCTTGCTTGGATGAGTTTTCTTCATCCTTTGGCACTCCTTTTATAGGCTTCTACAGGTGAAAATTTTGACAAAAAATTCTTCCACAAATTTCTCCTTGAAAAATAGTCATTACTGTTCATCTAGCACTGTAACCAATCAACCGCATTAATGGGCCGGTCGACCAGTCAATATAACCGTTATGGCATATCTACGATTTTATGCGTTGTCCAATCGACCGGACCTTCAACCGATACATTGATCGGTAACATCTCGACGTTGATCGGTACATCTCGAAGTCGACCGGTACATCGGCTAGTATAATCTCGACGTCGACCGGTATAGTGTCATCATTCTGAATTCACTACTATACTGACTGGTCGACCGATGCAATGATCGAACTGTTGATCGGTATTGTCTCATGATTTCTTTCGCTGTTATCAATCAACTGGTCTTCATGGTCGATCGACGGGTGGGTCGACCATTCGTGTGCTGAATAATTATTTTTTGATGTTTAATTTGGTGAATTCTTCTGCGAATGAGATCATATCAATCTTACACCTGCATTACCATCACTTGAGCATAGATTAGTAACTTTTATGTCCAATTTAATTTGTTATCATCAAAACATGGGATTCAACAATCTCCCCCCTTTCTTATGATGGCAAAGTAATTGGACGATAAAGAGAGAAAAGCCCTACATTCATGCATATTTCATATTTTCTCCCCCTAAATATTTATATTGTCATAATACTATGGAACAATATGAACATTATTACATCAAATAAGGAACAAAATAGACATGAAATCACATAAGGCATAAACAAGTCATCACATTACATCCATAGTCGATAATACATCATGTGTTCATGCACTAACAAATGTGACTATAGTCACTACAAAATGGTGCACGACACTAGTACAAATGCAAACACATAGCAACTAACTAAGGTACATTAAACTAAAAACACATAACTTAAAACACACAACATTGTCCCATCCTAACCAAACTTCTTCCCCTTTTACATCATCAAAGAGGGAGGTAAGACGAGCTACATCTGTCGAATAAATCCATGCGGATGCATAGTAGGCTTATAGCGAGCTAACAGGGTATTGAGAGTCACGATCCATCTATCGAATACAACGATCCATCTAAGTCACGCGATGATCTATGACACCATAGGAAGTCGAGTGGGAAGATCCACCTGCTGTGATAGGGCCATGAAATCATAGGTGCCATAGGAAGCCGAGTGGGAAGATCCAATATGCTCAGCGGGTGCCGAAGGTGGAGGGATGTTGGGCCAGCCTTTGGTGTAGCCTGAGTGTCCATCGGCGCTGGCTCTCCATCGGTGGCATCATCTCCATCATCAGTATCTATCGATGTCGGCTCGCCAATCCTAAGATGTTTTCGGTGCATGAGCGTTGAACTAGTGCGGGGTCGAATGTACTCCTCGTCCACAGGAATGTTAACACCAAAGTGAAGTAAAATCATAGTGATCCATGCTCCAAATAGAGGGGATGTCTACCACGAGTACCAGCGGAAATCTTTTGAAAGGTGGAATCCATGATATAGAAAACAACATGATCAAAATGGAGAAAGGAGGCATCTCGAATATAGAGACAATGAAGAAAGAACAAATCAAAGTGGGTAACTTCTGTATAGTGCCCAGCTCGAGGGGTGATCATACGACTCAGAATGTGATGAGCCATCTTCATCAATGGATGAAGATGCCTACAGGATGATTCGACGGTGTAGTGGATATCTTGTCCACCAAACACCGTACTAATGCCATCTGCCATCGGTAGATAATCGGAAGATCAACCATGAGTGACAAATGAGTAGAGGCCGGGTAAAGGGCACGGGACACCAAAGATATGACAGAGTTGATTAGGATCAAAGAGAATGGGTACGTCAAAGACATAGGTGATGATGGCCTCTCGATTGATCATCATGTTCGCATAGAAATGATGAACAAGACGGGGATACACACGCTCTATGTGAGAGAGAAGTGGTAGCTGATCGATGTTTTCGAACATCTCCTAAACATCTGGAATGTTCAAAGAGTCCCAATCAACGGTGTAAGCACGCCGGACATCGCGAGAGGCGTACAAGGCATAAAAAGAAGTAGAGATGGCCCTAGTGACAAATAAATGACTATCAAAATTTGTAGGGTCAGTGGAAGGTGGCCGACAAGAACGACCATGGGATCATCCTCCTCCACGGCCTTGTCCACATTGGACAGGCGTGGGTTTGAATTTTGGTTTTGAGGTAGGTTCAGGCTCATTTGGGAGGACATGAACGCTACCACCTGAGCCATAGAAACGATGACGCCGCTGAAAGACTAGCCGAATACGTGAATACCCTTTGTCATCGTCGGCCATGGATTCAACAATGGTGGCCAGAAGGAATGGAAGGGGTCTGGTGATCGGAAGAGGCGCTGGAAGGAAGCTGACGTCGGTGATAGAGACTAGGCGGTTGAGAGGGAGACAGAGATGGCGGCCGGAAAGGAAGAGCTGTGACGAAGGCAATGGTGGTGGTTGACGAAGAGGAACCTGAAAGAAGTGGGGCAGCCGGTGATGGCGGTCGACAAAGGAGAGTGGAGTACATCTGTGGCCGGCCGAAATGTTGATGACTGGACGGCAAAGAGAGAGGCCTGAAGAAAGAGGATTAGAGGGCGGCCGACAGTTGCTAGAGGGTGGTCAACAGAGAGAAAGGGTGGTCGAAGGGAGAGAGTCATCTGTGAAGGAAGGAAAGAGAAGAGGGCGACCGGAGGAAAGCAGGATGACGACGGTTGCTAAAGGGTGGTCGACAGTGGCTGCAGGATTCGCCGACGGAGAGGGAGAAGAGAAGTCGGCGGCAGTGGCGGACGAGCGATCGAAGAGAGGGCGAGATTAGGGAGGTCGGTGGCGTCAGGGGTTACGACGGATGGCGAGGGGGTTGGCCGACCGGTGAGATGGGGCGATGGCCGGAGTTTAGCAACAATGTCAAAGAAGGTTGGACGGCGGTGGCTAGGGCAGCGGTTGAGTGAGAAGAAAAAAAAGGCCGACCGATCGAGCGGTCTATTTCTTATACGGAGCGATTTTGGCATATATCGATCGATCGATCATGTCCAGCGGTCGACCGAACAGTTATTTTCCAAATAAATAATCCATCGGTCGATGGTGTCAACCGGTCTCAATCGCACAATGGTCAGTCAATCGATCTTTCCCTATTTACTCATTTTTCACCTTTTTTAAGAATTTTAACCATTAAAATCTTGTTCTAGGGGTAAATGCAAGTGTTGTGCAACACTTTTAATGTTCAATTCATGTCAAAAGTGATATTTCATAACCAAGTCATTTTTATTTAGAATTGATATGCAATCAAGATTCAATCATTCCTAATTCCCTTCTCAGCACACAAAAAATGTTCTTCACTCAGGAGTTTTGTAAATATGTCTCCAAGTTGAACTTCAGTGGATACATGTTTCATGGCAATGTTCTTAAGGGTCACATGCTCTCTAATGAAATGATATTGCAAGTCAATATGTTTAGTCCTAGAGTGTTAAATTGGATTTTTGGTCATTTCTATAGCACTTGTGTTATCACACTTCATGGGTACATTGGAACAACTCACACCATAATCAAGCAATTGTTATTTTACCCATAGTATTTGTGCACAACTACCGGCGGCTATATATTCAGCTTTAGCGGTAGAAAGTGAAATGGAATTTTGTTTCTTGCTAGCCCATTAAATGAGAGAGCTACCAAGAAAGCAACACATCCCACTAGCACTTTTCCTATCAACTTTACACCCGAAAAAATTTGCATCGGTGTAGGCATGTAATTTAAATGGGGAGTTTCTATCATACCAAATGCCTAATTCACATGTGTGTTTTTAAATATCGCATATTTCTTTTAACGACAATCAAATGTGATTCTTTTGGAGCAGATTGAAATCTAGCACACACACTAAACATGATATCCGACCTAGATGCCATTAAATAGATCAAGCTACCAATCATACTTCTATACCTTTTTTATCAATAGACTTGCCTTTTTCATCCTTATCCAATTTTGTTATGGTGCTCATAGGGGTTGTGCTCGGCTTCCATTCATTCATTCCGAATTTTTTAAGTAGCTCCCCTGTATACTTTTCTTGGTTGAGAAAAATTCCATCCCTGCATTGTTTCACTTGTATACCTAGAAAGAAGGTAAGCTCACCTACAAGATTCATCTCAACTTCTTTTTGCATAAGAGTTTCAAATTCTTTGCACAACCATACATTAGTAGCATCATAAATAATATCATCAACATAAATGTGAACTATTAACATGTCATTTTTCAAATATTTTAAAAATAATGAGGTGTCAACTTTTCTTTTTTGAAAATTATTTTCAATTAAAAATGAACTCAATCTTTCATATGAAGCTCGAGGAGTTTGTTTCAATCCATAAAGAGCTTTTGAAAGTTTGAAAAAATGATTAGGGAAATCTGAATTTTCAAAGCCTTGAGGTTGTTCAACATAAACCTCTTCATTTATAAAACCATTTAAAAAAGATGATTTTACATCCATTTGAAAAAGTTTAAACCCTTTGTAACATGCAAAAGCCAAAAGAATTTGAATTGCCTCAAGTCTAGCAACGGGAGCAAAAGTTTCATTAAAATCAGTCCCTTCTATTTGTGAGTAATCCTTGGCCACTAATGTAGCATTGTTCCTCAAAATGATACCATTTTCATCTAACTTGTTTTGAAAGACCCATTTGATTTCAATAATGGGATGGTCCTTGGGTCTTTTCATAAGTTTCCACACTTGATTTATTTTAAAATTGTTTAATTCCTCATGCATTGTATTTATTTATCCAATTTGGATCTTCAAGTGCTTCATCTATATTGTTGGGTTCAAAATTAGTAAGAAATGCCGCAAAAGCACATAAATTTTTCAAAGAATTTCTAATTTTTATACCTTTATACTTGTTCAAGTGGATGTGATAAGCATGTCTCCAGTTTGTTGGAATGATTTGATTTTCCTCAATTCGAGGTTCGTTAATTTCTTCCACATTTGGAGTGTCAACTTTATCTTCTTCCAAATCCTCATTTTTTACACCATCAAGTTGTCTTTGCACTTCAACTATTTCATCCTCATCATCATATGCTTGCTTGCTCATCAATAAATCATTAGTTTCATTGAATTTAACATTAATGAATTCTTCAACAACTAATGTTCTTTTATTATACACTCTATAAGCTTTACTTGTACTTGAATAACCAAGAAAAATACCATCATCACGTTTGACATCAAATTTACCTAGTCTATCTTTGACATTCAAAATATAGCATTTACAACCAAAAAATTTGAAGTAAGAAATATTTGGTTTCTTTCCATACAAAACTTCCAGAGAAGTTTTCTTCTCAAGAGACCTAAGTAGAATCCTATTAAGAACATAGAATGATGTGTTTACAGTTTCGGCCCAAAAATACTTTGGCAATTTGCTTTCATTTAAAATTGTTCTAGCCATTTCTTGTATAGTTCTATTTTTCCTTTCTACTACATTTTGTTGAGGTGTCCTAGGAGTGAAAAAGTTATGAGTAATTCCTTTTTCTTCACAAAACAATTCAAAATTATGATTTTCAAATTCTCCTCCATGATCACTTCTAATTTTTGAATTTTTTTGTTCAATTTCATTTTGAATTCTTTTTACAAATTTGAAAAACATGTTTATTGTTTCATCTTTACTAGTAAGAAAAATAATCCTAGTGAAATGAGAGAAATCATCAACAATCACAAATATATATCTTTTTCCTCCTAAGCTTACCACATCAATTGGTCCAAATAAATCAAGATGTAAAAGTTCAAAAGACCTATGTGTACTATTGACTCCCTTTAATTTGAATAAACTTTTGGTTTGTTTACCTTTAAGACATTAAACACAAATATTGTTTTTCTCAAATTTAACCTTAGGCAAATCTCTAATCAAATCATGATTTGAAAGCTTATTTAGTAATTTGTAGTTTGCATGTCCTAATCTTCTATGTCACAAATTTATATCATCATGCATAACACTAAGACATTTTTCATTTTTGAAATTATCAAAGTCAACTTTGTACACATCATTGCATCTAAAACCCATGTGTAAAACTTCATTATTTTCATCTAATATCAAACACTTGTCCTTTTCAAATTTGACTAAATAGTTTTTATCACATAGTTGACTCATGCTAATTAGATTATCTTTTAGGTTTTCAACTAGCCACACATTTTCCAAATACACCTTATCATTCTTACAAACATTGCCCATATCAATTACTCTTCCTTTGTTGTCTCCAAAAGTGACTTTTCCTCCATTTTTCTTTTCCAAAGTGATGAAGTTTGATGCATTTCCGGTCATGTGTCTTGAGCATCCACTATCCAAATACCATTTACCATCATTATGCTTTGGAGTTCCCTCGTGGCTATTAGCTATTAAACATATGTAGGCTTCTTTATTATCATTTGAGGAGGTGTTGGAGTCATTTTCTTCATTTTCGCTTTCATCCCAAGTGGCTTGAAGAACATTTTTCTTCCTTCTTGAGTTTTCTTCATCTTTCTCCTTTTTGACCAAATTTGGACACTCATATTTATAATGTCCAACCTTTTTATATTCAAAACAAGTTACTTGATTCTTGCTATATGATGATCTTTTCTTAGTGAAGCCATTCTTCTTCTTTTGCTTGGCAAACTTGAGATACTTGTCAAGCTTCTTTGCATATAAAGCAAACTTCCTTTCATCAAGATCTTCATCTTCTTCACTTATGTCTTCCTCATCTTTATTATCTTTTAAAATCAATGTTTTTCTTTTTGGAGCATTTGCTTCTTCATCTTCCTGGATCCCGATCTCAAAGGTTAAAAGTGAACATATAAGATTATCAAAATTTAACTTATTCAAGTTATTTTCTTCAATCACCATCCTTTTTATATGCCATTTGGAGGAGAGGGATCTGAGAAACTTTTTCTATTTTTGCAAGTTAGTCCTTGGTTCGCCCAAAGAGGCTAAACCATTTACAATATCACTAAATCGTACGACCATCTCATTTATAGATTCATTTTCATGCATTTTGAAAGAATCATATTGGTGATTTAGGATATTTAATCTAGATTTCATAACTTTATCGGTTCCTTCATGAGTTATGATAAGTTTCTTCCAAATTTTATTAGCACTTGAACAACTAGAAATCCGATTAAACTCCATTGGATTCAAAGCATAATAAAAAATATTTTTAGCCTTCTAATCAAGTTTTACCATCTATATTTTATAGCCGGTCCCAAGCCCGGATAAAGGAGGAGGGTTGTGTTAGGCCCCGACAGCCAGCATAAAATCCTGTCGAATCTTATGAACATGGATCAACGAATATATTTACTAATAGAGCGGAATGGCGTCATATGATCCATGTAGCTGACCTCACCTAGTGGGATAAGGCTTTGTTGTTGTTGTTGTAATCAAGTTTTACCAAAAATCTTTCTCCTTCGATATATTCTAAAGGAGATTTTCCACGCAAGTCAAAACCTTTTTGAACACCGTCCCACATATCAATATTAATAGAATAAACATATACTTGGATCCTAATTTTCCAATTTGCAAAAATTGATGCATTAAAAAGTGGGGGTGATTAATAGATTGACCTTCGAAAAAATTGAATCCACTTGATGCCATAGCTCTAAAGATTTTTAAATCTAAAAAACAAGAGCACTCTGCTTTAATACCAATTGTAGCATCGAAAGCACCAAAAGGGGGGGGGGGGGGTGGGGGGGGGGGGGTGAAATGGTATATAAAAATCTTTTCGCACTTTTGGAGAATCAATAAAACTGATCACAAGCAAATAACAATAAGGAGTGAGTAAGAGAGCAAACACAAAGAGACACGATATGTTGACAAGGTTCGGCGTCAACTCTTTGGCCTACGTCTCTGCCCTGACTTCTCATCCTCGATACCGTCAGAGATTCACTAGCTTTTTCTTTTTTTGTAGGGAGATAATAACCCTCTTTACATCACACGCCTTTTTCTCCGCTCAAGAGGCAAGCCACTCCTCTTTCACAACAAGCTCTCAATCTCACTAGATCAGAGAATGATGGTTCTCTCTAATTCTCTTCTTTTACAAAATTTTTCTCACACTCAAAGTTTAGAAGAGAAAAGGGAAGAACTTACGAATTTGAGCTTAAGAACTTGAAAGGAACTTTTGAATGATCTTGCTTGCGTGGATGAGTTTCTTCATATTTTGGCATTCCTTTTATAGGCTTTTACAGTGAAAATTTCGTCCAAAAATACTTGCACAATTTTTTCCTTGAAAAATAGCCATTATTGTTCATTTGGCACTATCGACCGCATTAATGGGCCGGTCGACCGCTCAATATAACCATTGCAACACATCTATGATTTTATGCATTGTCCGGTCGACCGGTCTTTCGACTGATACATCGACCGGTAATGTCTCAATGTCAACCAGTATATCTTGAAGTCGACCAGTACATCGGCCGATATAGTCTCGGTGTCGATCAGTATAGTGTCGTCATTTCTGAATTAACTACCGTACTGACTGGTCGACCGGTGCAACGATCGAACCGTCTTCATGGTCATCATGATAGTGTCGTCATTTCTGAATTAATTATTGTCTCATGATTTTTTCCACTATTATCAATCAACCGGTTTTCATGGCCGGTCGACCTGTGTGTCGATCGATCGTGTGCTGAATCTTTATTTTTTAATGTTTAATTTGACGATTTCTTTTGAGAATGAGATCATATCAATCTTACACTTGCATTATCATCACTTGAGCATAGAGTAGTAACTTTTATGTCCAATTTAATTTGTTATCATAAAAACATGGGATTCAACACTTCACGCTAGAAACAACATCACGGCATCGCCAATCGCCGACGACCTCTTCAACCCCGATGGCTTCCTTCGTGATGACAGTCTCATTTCGTCCATTCGGCTGGCGAGTTCAGCGACCTTCTTCGACATCTTCGACGGTGAAATGACCACATTAAACTCCAACGTCCCTGCTGTCATAGAGATCGGCAACAATGATCATCCTTTGCATCTCCGACGAGAACCGACACCGCGCTACCTCTCTGACTGTCTCCCCTTCACAACGAACTACCTCCAGTAAGCTCCCACAGCAACCACCTAATCAGATGTAATCGACAGCTCTACGAGTTATTTCATCATGATTGACCATGTTTTCTGGAGAATGAGTGTCACGACCAGATACATCCATAGACAAATCTCGATGCAAGGGAAGAAGATGAGTTTTCACGGACGTTACTCAAAGTAATGACCCGTGATTACATGAGCTCAAAGTCGTTAAGAGAAGGTCACGACCAGTTATTATTAGTGTTTTTTTTTTGTAAATGGAGTGAACATTGGCAATAGAAAAAAAACAGTTTTCATCGGCTGGGGAACATCTTCATCACTGGGCCGTTACCTATTTTTCACGGACTATTACACATGCAAAAGAGGATCTAAAAGAAATCCTTACAATGCAGGCCCGTCACACCTTTGAGCAATGCATGCACTATTCAAACTCGGCAACTCTAGACATCCGATACATATATAGGCTTCTCTCTACGGCTTCCACATACATCACATTGGGATACATCATGTTGTCTCTTTTCAATTCCCTTTATGATTTATTTATTATTTTAATACTCCCTTTTTCAGATTTGATTTTCAACACTGAGGACAGTGTTGAGTTCAAGTTTGGGGGAGTTTGCATGAAAATGCATCATGCCTATCATCTTATATTGCATTAAATGCATATGTTCTTATGAGGTTTTATCTATTATTTGCATATTTGATCTCAAAAAAATATAGAAATTGAAAATTCTATATCATTCTTTCTCATGTGTTAAAATTTTCTTATTTTCAAACATTATTCAAGGACATCCTTCTAATTAACGAAATTCGAAGCACTATTATTTTATCTTTTATCGCCTTAGTATTGGGTAGTTGGAATGTGAATGTTGCTAAGTAGAACTATGAATATTTGGATGACAAATTATTGTTCATGCTCTTTTTTTATTTTTCTTTAGTCTTGATAATAATTGTCTTTTTGTTCAATGTTTAAGTGTTTATTGAGCTTATAGTAAAAAGAAAGGAAAAACATGCAAAAAGATAAAAGTGGGTTATTTGAACCCCAACAAAACAAAATAAAGAAGTACAAAAGTGTTATCCGGAACCTTGGTGTGTCCGGGTGATCAGATCCGTAGGAGATTCTTGCCTGGTGATCTAAGGGCAATTGCTCTGGAATCTATCGATCGAAAGTCCATTACATGGACCACCTTGTGTAATATGGAGAAGCACATAAGTATCAAATCAACAAAAAAGAAAAAAAAAGTGAATGAAAATATCAAAAGTTTTAAAGTGAAGAAGTTTTAAAGAGAAAATACATAAGCTCAGTATGCAATTATGTTTTCAACATTGAGACTCTTATTCGATAGACTGTATGTTTTCTTGCATGAGCTGAACTGGGATGAGTTTAAATATGTCTAATATTCAAAAATTCTACAAGGCTGGGTCATTGAAATGACAAAGAGATACTCTGGCGATCGATGTATAAAATCTAGTGCTAAGAAAACTAATTGACTAATAGGGTGGAAGCGATGATTGACTTTCTTATTTGGAGCTTTGCCTTGAACATTGCTTGAGGACAAACAAATATCTAAGCGTGAGAGAGTTTGATACATGCAAAATCTAACATATATTTAGTATTGCATTTAACCTCAATTCGAAACATTTTTTAATAGCATGCATCATTTTATGGGTTTATTTACATTAATTTTACAAAAATGAAAATCTACTCAAATTGTATTTTATTTCTAGGAAGTAAGAAAACTGAATTACGAAGTCAACGGAAAAAATCACACTCAAATTGGAGTTGAAATGGAGCCGAAAATTGGAAAACAGTAAGGTTGCTAGAAATGTTCTCTAACGGGCCGTGAAAATGGCCCTGCAACACTTTGATAGGCATTAAAACACATTCAAATAAGTGCCCGAGACACGGCCATGACCAGCCCTTCACGGACCGTGAAATCCACTATTTTAACACTATAAGGACCGTGAAAACCATGTCACAGGCCATGGAATCCTATTTTTAATCCGATTCGAACCTTGTTTAGGTCGTTAAATCACCGTAACAGGCCATGACGAAATCCAGATTCAAGTTTAAGATAGATTTTTGGAAGAATTTCAAGTCCACAAGGATTCCTACTCATACTATATGATCCCAAGATGATTTGGAAACATATTATGGATCAAATTTCGAAGTTTGACAAGGCCAAAATTTCAGAACTAAATCAACTCTGAATTTACCTTATTTTACATATAAAAGGTTTTTATTTCTTCTCCGATCATACGAAAACTCAAATCTCTATAAATAGAGACCTTCTATAGCCAGAAGAGATCATGCTAGAGCATGCAATCGAAACTTTCAAGCCAAGAATGAAGGAGAATTTCTGAAGAGGAAAAGAGAAGACTTCTGTGCGATAGACTCGTGCGAAGATTCCGTAGCCATTTCATCGTTGCTTCTGAAGAGTACTCTTTATTCTACATATTGTTGTGATGATATTTTAGATTTTCATGTTTAATCTATTGATAGTGATATTGAGGAGTGTAGTGATAACTTGCTAATTTTTGGGTCAAAAGTGAGATTTTTCAATTTTTGATTTAACTCCCTAATTCACTCTCTACTGCAAGTATACAGGTCAATTGTAATATACCCAAATGTCGTATCCACAGTGATTTGAAGCCAAAGACTCCCTAAAATAATCTAGACTAGCCCTAACTAAAGTTACAATTTCAAGAAGTTGAAGGAAAGTGAAAATAGATTTTTGACTATAGTAAAATGATAACTGATTTTGGACTTTTCGAAATTTATCTAAACTAAATTATAAATGCTAAACTAAGGGCTAAAAGGGTTTATCTATCAATGAGGAAGTTTCTCCTAGGAGTTGGGGTTCATCTAACTTAATTATGGATGGAATGGAACAAGTTATCAATTAAAATTTAAATCTGATTCAACCTGAAAAATTGTTGCTTTCACAGCTCATTTAATCTGGAACTAATCAATATATTATCATATACATATTAGCCAGGTTGAATTGGATAAGTATCCCCACTGAATATCAAGTTATCATTAGCAAATTCACAAGCCCCTCACTGATTTTGCCAATTCTTTTCAGATTTTGGCAATTTCAGTTTGGCATTACAATCAAATTCACATTCATACATCAACTAATCATAAAAGTAATGGATCCAATCCTAATGCTAATGCTTATTGGTTTATCTCTAAACAACAAGAGAATTTTAAATCAGCCTCTCAGCTACAAATAAAATGAAATCCACATTATCATTAGTTAATTGGAAGCATTGAGCACATGATTACATAAGGGAATTCAATCAGTTGTCATTGCTCCTTGGTTCATCTCTGAACAGCAAGGAAATCAGGAAATAATCTTTCAGTTGCCTATAAGAATGAGATTCCACAATGACAAGCAGATTCCATACAAATCAAAACTCATAATTCAAAACAGATTTCACCAATCAACATGTTTTCACAGATTTAATTCAGGAAGTTATCATTGCCTCTTAATACATTTCTGAATAAGAAAAATCCACATAATCTACTTCTCAGCAGCCAATGGAATGAGGGGTTTTACAATGATATCAGATTTCATGAATCAGAAATCAGAAATGCAATTCAGAATTCAGATTTCAGGAAATCAGAATTCAAAACAGAAATCAACAATGAAGAGTTGCAATAATTCAGGGATTGAAACCTTGAAAATACCATTGTCTCTTGATTCATTACTGAACAAGAATGAACCATAAGTAACCTCTCAGTTATTAATTCAATTAGGGCTCAACAGTGGTAAAAATAGGTTCAACAGAATTCAGAAATCAGAAATGGGGAAAATAGATTTCAGAAATCAGAAAATCAGATTCTTAATTGAAGATTGGATTTAAAACTTGTCACTGGTTCTTAATTCATTTCTGAACAAGAGTAGATCAAAAGACAACTTCTTAGTTGTAATTACAAATAGAATCTCACAATGTCAAAATTAGAATCCAAGGAATTCAGAATTGTAAAAACAGAAATCAGGAATGCAAACCAGAAATCAGATTTCAGTGCAGAAAATCAGATTTGTCCATATCCCATCCATAACTAATTAGACTACTACCCTATCCTAGGAGAAATGAGATTTAGCTCCTCATAATTATAAAGTTTGATACACAAATGGAGGAAAAACATGTACAAATCATCTTGGTTAAAGGCTGTCGATAGAAATCAGGGTTGCAGCTCCACTTCAGCTCCCTTCCTTGCTTCCTTCCTGCTCAAACCCTTGCAATGGCCAGCCCCCTCTTCCTTTTGGTTTCTCAGCTTATATATGACCTTCCTACACCCTTGGATGCAGATAAGAAGGTTCCCTTGTGCCTTGATTATGCCAAGTGTCCTGGTCCAGAAATATCTGCAGGTGCCAGCTTTTTGGACAGCAAAAAAGCAAGTGGTCCCCCTACTTTTTCCTCTTTGTGCAGCCTTGTTATACCTTCTAGAAGTCCCAAAACAGCTAGCATCAAAGTCCTCAAATAATATTTAAACAAATAAAGATTAGGACAGCTTGTAATGTCAACTCTATTGTCAAATAAGATTTGGTGTTGTGCAGGAATGAAAACTTTATTTTTTTAATGAAAACTTATTGCCCGGAATGATAACTTTGCATATATCATGGAAATTGTCCAAGTATAAGTGGTTCAGAGCATTGAAGGAAACAAAAGGATTAGGATGGCAAGTGAATGAGGTCAGAAATCAAATGTGGATAAGATTTCATAGGAATGATAACTTTGGTGCCAAAAACAATAACTTGATGCTATAAAAATGATAACTTGTCATAAGTTTAGTTGTGGTTATCCAAATGTGATCAAATCAGAGCAGCAAGGAGTTAGGACAATAATATAATGATTGCCTAATGCTTTTATGCAGAATTGATAGCCTTGCACATCGAAACGACAGTTTTGTCCTAAAACGATAACTTGACGCTAAAAAAGGATAACTTGTGAAATGGAATGATAACTTTGCACAAGTTGAAATATGATCATCCAAATATGAATAATTCATGATGGCAGGGGATTTAGGGCAAGATAATCACTAGAAATCAGCTCAAATGAAAAAATGATAACTTTTCACATTGGAATGATAACTTGCCCAAAAAATGATAACTTGGCATAGAATTGTTATTTTTATGGATTTTAGCATTTCAGAACCTCTATGCATATGGAATTAAGTATAAAATGAGAAAGATCAGCTAGTTATCACAATTCATGCATTCAAAGCATATTTGGCCAAAAGTTAAGCAAAATAAGGGCTCGATATGGGTGAAATGAATCTAAAATGGGATAAAAACCTATTGTGATCAGCTAGTGATCATCTATCTATCTTAGCACTCAGAATTATTAGTTTCCATTTTATTGTTTAGTTTTAGTTGCAAAAGTTTTATTGTATGATCAATTTCTGATTTATGATTAATCAAATAATTAACTTAGATTTTATGAACATGATTGCTATGGGTAATGCTTTTCTTCAGGATTTAATGATTTCTAGGATGATTATTGACTGTGTTGTGTGATCAATCCTTAATTCATCATCTTCTATTCGAATCGATTCTTAACTTTACGTTGAAACAATCCATGTCGTAATCTAGCAAAAACCATGCGGCATATTAGATTATGAGGTCTGCATGAATTGACTGGTGCGTGCGATTTTATAGTTTAGGGATTACAGCATATCGCATCTTATGTTCAATATAATTGAAGGCATATTCATGCGGAATACTTTCAGATTATTAATGTCTTAAGATAGTTGATTTACCCATGAGGGAGATCACATCTTTCATGTCCTTAATCCGTCTAAAAACTAAATTTGAGCTTTTATTTATTTATGATTTTACAAAAATTACAGATTGTTCCTACTATTATAGATCACCCTAAGAACCTACGCATCATTAGTGTTAGATTTTACTTTTCTGTTATTTTATTTTCTGCATATTTTTACCCAAACTTTATATCATCTCTTATTAGCCTCTGAAATTAATTTAGTTAAGTAAGTTAATTCATCATGGGTTCGACGCTCTACTTTTACACTTTATTACTTGAGCGACTAGTGCACGTGCTAGCATTTAATTGTAATCAATTCTCGCAACAAGAGACTAGACAGGTGATTGCATAATCGGGGCTGATATGAGAGCTCTCTTAATCTTCTCAAAAGCTTGGGTGCAATCTAGGCTCATGACTAATTCAGCATCTTTGTGTAGCAGATTGGTTAGAGGCTTGGCTATTTGTGAGAAGTTACTAACAAATCTTCGATAAAAAAACTATGTGTCCTAGAAAACTCCAAATTCCTTTTACATTGATAGGGCGGTAGCTTGTCAAAAACCTCTATTTTTGTGGGGTCAACCTCAATCCCTCTCTGGGAGATTACATGTCCCTAGATGGCTCCATGCTGTATTATAAAATGGCATTTCTCCCAATTCAAAGTCAAATTGACTTATTCACATCTCTGCAATACTTTAAACAAATTGATCTGGCAACAATCAAAGGAGGATCCATGGATAGAAAAGTCATCCATGAATACCTCCATAATGTTTTCCACGATGTTAGAAAATATGGATATCATGCATCTTTGGAAAGCTGTAGGAGTATTACAAAGACCAAATGGCATACGTTTGTAAGAAAATGTGTCATATGGGCAAGTAAAAGTGGTCTTTTCGTGGTCGTCAAGGTGTATGGGGATTTGGAGAAAATAAAAAAAACCATCCAAATAACAAAATTAAGAATGTTTCGCTAATCGTTCAAGCATCTGATCTATGAATGGTAAGGGAAAGTGATCTTTCCTAGTTGCTTTGTTGATTTTTCTAAAGTCAACAAACATGTGTCACCCTGTGGTGGTGCACTTAGCTACATTTTCTCCTTTCTCATTTTCAACTATGGTCATCCCTCCTTTCTTTGGAATGACTTGGATTGGGCTCACCCATTTACTATCGGAAATAGCATAGATTAACCATGCATCAAGTAGTTTCATCACCTTTTTCTTTACTACTTATTGGAGGATGGGGTTCAATCTTCTTTGAAATTCTCTAGTGGTTAGCATCATTTTCTAGGGGAATTCTATGCATCCACAAAGAAGGACTAAGACCTTTTATATCTTCCATTGTGTAACCTATAGTCTTTCCATGTTTTCACAAGATGTTTAACAATCATTCGGTATGGTCCCTTGTGAGAGTAGAGCTAACGATAACATGGTACATGAAATCTGGTCCAAGGAACTCATACCTGAGGGTCGAGGGAAGCGGTTTCATCTCGACCTATGGCGTCTTTGATGGATGAAGCTCCGGTCCGTTCATCATGGCTTTGTCTTCAAGTTTGTCATGGGGGGAAGACGAGCATCACTTGAGCTTTGGGGCCACTTCTTTCTTCATTGCTTGAAAGTTTCCCGAGTATTATCAACAACTCTTTGCCTTCTTTCGAAGTGGCAGCAGCTATTTTTTCCTCTTCGGTCAGGCAATTCCTCAGCGGGTCATCGATCAACATAAGGTTCAGTACTTCTTTCACCATCGAATCCACTATATCTTCAACTTCATTTACATCGGTCAGACTTGGGTGCTTCATGGCTCGGGAAAGATTGAATTCAATGGTCTCATCTCTGAGCTAGAAAGATAGTTTTCCGATCCTGACATCGATTATAGCTCCAACCATGGCCTTCCTAGGATAAGGGGAGTATTTATGTCTTCATCCATATCCAATACAAAAAAATCAGCAGGGATGAAGAACTTTCCCACTCTATTGGGACATCTTCAATGATTCCTTAGGGTGTTTAATTGATCGTTTGGCAAGTTGAAAGATCATATTAGTTGGCTTCATCTGTACATTCCCCAATTGTTGACACATCGATAAAGGTATCAGGCTCACACTGGCTCACAGGTCGCATAAAGCTCTGTTCACTTATAGATTTCCTATTTCACAGGAGATGGAGAAGCTTCCAGGGTCTTTTAATTTTGGCGGCAACTTGTTCAGAATGTCTGCACTAACTTCTGCTGCCAGAGCTACTATTTCTTGAGCATCAATTTTTCTTTTCCTTGATACGATGTCTATCAGGGATCGAGCATACTTTGGCATAAATATCTGGGATCGATTGAATTCCCTTCTTTATCCTTCTGCTTATGAATTGAACTTTAGCGGTGTTAGCATCGGTTACAGAATTGGAATTCGTTTATGCAATTGTCACTTTGCCCTTGGAAAGTCGTTCCATTGCCTCTGTAGGTTGTTCAACTTGTTTGGGAGACTCTAGAATCTTCCTTTCCGGGAGTTGAGTCCTACTCCACAGCACCACGACTTGACAGTGTTCTCGAGGATACTATTCAGGTTGTCCTGGAAATCTACCATGTGGTCGGGAAGTAGAAGCGGCTTGTTGGGCAAATTGACTTTCAAGAATCTTGTTGTGAGAGACTAGGCCTTCTACTTTCTCGAACAGTTGTTCGACATTATCACTCTGAGCTTCTTGTTACTTAAGCATATTTTGCATCATCCTTTTTAGTGCTATTATTCCCGACGGTTCAAGTGGAGCTGACAGCGTCAATTGTTGTTGAGGAGGAGGCAGTTGTACTATCAGATTTGATTGCTTGTTTAAGAATTGATACGGCTATAGGCCTCGTCCCGATTGTACTTGATTATGTGGTGGACGATTGTAATTATTCCATCTGTATGAAAAATTGGGGTGATTCTGTCAACCTAGTTTCCTTGGATTGACTTGGTTCTGGTTAGCCCCCATCACATTTGGAAGTTGGGGGCTATTGCATTGTTTGCTCTTGCATCAGCGCATTGATAGATTCTCCATTTAGCTCTAGGCAATCGAAACTTGTATGATCGGCCGACTAGCATTGTACGTAGGTTGCTCCGGACATCAGGTAGGAGCTAGGAACTCCCGATTCCAAAGCGAAAATGTCGAATAATGGATTTTCTTTCTGCATGGCCTTTTTGACAATTTTTTCGACACGTAAAGTGATGGTGTCCCAACTGCTAGCTGTTGGTGTCGCTGGCTCATTTGGTTTTGCCTTATTTTGTCTTTACTACTGAAGCTAGTTTCTAAAATTCTGGAAAACTTTTTCTATCAGCACGTACCCTTTGTTTGCGTTCTTTGCCATGAATGTCCCTCCTACGGTTGAGTCCAGGCAAGTTTTTGATTTTACGATCAAGCCACTATAGAATGTCCACACTATAGTCCACTTTTGAAAGCCATGGTGTGGGTAGGACCTGATCATGTTAGAATAACACTCCAGGCTTCGTGTAAGGGCTTCTTGTCGTACTAGTAAAAGGAAGTGATTTTGTTTCTTATTTTGACAATTTTCCTAGTGGGAAGAACCTAGTGACAAAGGCTATCACTAGGTGATCCCATGTCCTGATCGTGTCAGGTGCTACAGACCGGATCCATACTTTGACTTTGTCCCTTTAGGAGAACGAAAACAACCGAAGTCTCGCAGCATTAGTAGTAACATCGGTGCATTTGAAAGTTCCAAAAAGGTGATAAAATGGTGAGTTGGGTCTTCGTTAGCCATCCATCAAAGGCATTATGTCATGGTATAGATATAATCGTTGGATTGATCTGATAGTGGTTTGCATCTATCTCTGGCCTTTTGATTCCGGTCATAATTCCTATAGCTGATGGTGTACAAAATTCTTGCACGGGGCGAAGTGCATTAGGGTCTTCAACTTCAGATTTCTTCCTCCTTGCTGAGCAATGCGTCTCCTAGCTCTACGTCTTCTTTGTAAATTCTGGAGATTCTCAAGGCCAAAGTTCGGTCCTAGGCCAGGTTGAGAGACTTCCCCTTCATAGGTTTCTGTAGAATTTCGTTCATCGCTTGACATAAAACTTGGGTTAGTGGGTTAGTGAAACAAAAGCAAAAGCAAGTTCTTAAAATCAAAAGAAAGCTGCATAGAAAATAACAATTATACAAGTCTAACAACATATAAAGTGAAATGCAAAAAGTGTGAAAACATTTTAGACATATGAAACAAGGTTTTCAACATGGATGTCCTGAGTGTGGCGCAAAGTACTATCGAAAATAATGAACAAGAACACTAAGCTCCCCAGCAACGGCGCCAAAAACTTTTGCTCGCATAAAGTGTGTATATAGAGAATACCCCGTAAAATAAAATTGGTGAGCTAGGCATAATAGGGGCACGTATTGGGGGCGTAAGCTCCCTAGACTTATGTCTACCCTTTTTATTAGCATATTGCTCTTAATCGTAGAAAAAGATATCGAATGAAGTTTTAAAATTTATATAATCTCTCTACACTATCGAAATGTGATTTGCAAGTATACGGGACATCATTGCAGTCTTGAGGTTCAATCCACAGGGAATAGTGTCAAAAGAAGTCTTCAAAAGATACTTCAGAAGTAGCTTGATAATAGAATGAAATGTTGAAAACGAAAATAAAAGAATGACACAATAAAGTAAGGAAAAACTAAATGTTTTTGTTGTTTGCAAAATGTAAAAATGTCGTAGATACGATGGCTAGATCTGGAAAGTGTAAATCAATCAATTAAAAATGTATTCTGGGGACTTACGAGAGGTGTTTTGGCTATAGGACTTAGGTTCTTTAGTTCAATTTGATATGAGTAAAAATAACTGAATGCCCATTCACGTGTGTATATAGTCAACCTGATGGGGAAGACACTCGACTCACCCGCGACACTCTCGTGCTTGCAGGAAGTTTGTGTTGCACACGTGAAGGGATTTATAGAACCGGTGCAGTCGTCACTCTCATGCACGATGCTCCGATTTATAAAACAAGCTTCTCTATCTGGATCGAGCTGAGACTTCGTGACAACTAAGTACCTAAGAATTCCAAAGAAATAAACTGAGGGCAAGGCAGCTACGATCGACTTGCGTCCACCTCAGAGAAATAAAGATAACCCTCCCGCATAGAGCACAAAGGACATAGGTGTCACAAGGATTGTTTAGACGATTTAAGGAGGAGGTGGAGAGTCCAATTCGAAAATACAAATCGAGATTATTGAGAGTTCTTAAGATATAGCTCATTCTCCATCTGCCCTCTCGGGTCGCCGAGCACGACGGAGGATTAAAGACTTTCACTCTCGAGTAGAAACTCTTAGAATCAGAAGAAAATCGGAAATACACAATGATGGGGTGAATAAAGGATGGGAAAAATCACACACACACACTTCGAGCCTGTTTAGGATAATCTAAGTCCCAGCTAATATGATCATTTATTATCAGAGCCTTAGAGTGTGCATGTCCCTCGAGCTTGAGGATGCATGATGTCTAAATAAGATAATAGAAAATTGCCATTGCTAATGCAACATGAAATCGGAGCTAGGAATCACTATCGTCGATGCTACGTACCATCGCATAGAGCCTAGAATGTCCCTACGATTTAGAGTGCAGGGTGTTAGTGATTCGAAACCTCCTCCAACTCTAGCTGCAAGGAAGCCAAAGAAACCAAGCAGTGAAACATCTTATCGATGCTAGATATCTATGCGTATGATCACATAGAGTGTAGAGTGTCCCTAAGATCAGGGGCGATATGAAGACAATTTAAAGCTCAATCCATACATAAATCCAAGAGGTTGAAAATATATGATAAAACTAGGATCAAAGACAGATTTCATCTAGGTGAAAGCGAAGTTCATCATTCAGTTCAGACTATGAAAAAAGCAAGATAAAAATGCGAACAAATAAATATCAGTTCAAGCACATAAGACACCTCCCGGCCTCAACAGGGCCGGTTAGTTACAGTTCATCCGGGATGAATAGATATCCCACAAGATTGTAATCAAACAATACATACCTCCTCCTAGTTCTCCCAACTCTTTATTTTCCCTTTGATGGTGGAATTCTCCAGAACCCGAAAGTATTCCCCCTTCTCCTGCCGCTGTCCCTTCTCTTTATATACTCCTCTCCTTTTTTGTCTTGCTTTGCTCCTGTCGTCGCTGCAACTTTTGCCTCTCTGCTGTCATTGTGGTCCCCTCAGTCCAGGAAGCTTCCTTACTCCGGTGGCTAGGGAGCTGGCTGGTCCCCGGGTGTAGGTCGATGTTTGTTGTTGATCCAATGGCCTTTTATTACAGCCTTGAAGTAAAACGTCTTCCTTGATGCAGAGACTAGTGTGTGATGTTTGGCCTGCTCTACTCCATCCGTCGAGCTTCGTCGGCTTCCTGCATGGGCATTAATCAAAGTGAGCATTCTTGGTAGTAAATGAATAAGAATGAAATGTGAATAAGTTTGATGTGGAGAAGGTATCAAATATGTTCAATTGGTGTTGTGCATGTAATGGAAATAAACATGTCGTAAGTGTGAAATACATGCAAAATAGTGGTGTAAATGTATACCTAGATTCTCCACATCAACGATGGCTCTAGAGACCACCTCTTCAATCACTTGAAATGCATATGCAACAATATGCTTAAAGTCATGTCGGTTAGAAGGACCTACCTTTCTACGCATATTTCCTTATTTGATAAGAAAAAAATGTGAAGTTTGAATGGATCTTGAAGTGTGAAGAACACATCATGAAATTGAAGAAGAAACTCATGACGTCAATTTCAAACATGGGGAATTGGATTAAAATGTATGTTGTCCTCAAAATGTATCGTGTTTTATGCCCTAGTTTTAATGTTATATGATTTTAGGTGATAATTCTAGAATATGTATATCCATGATGTTATATCGTTTAAACTAGACTATCAACATGCTTTTATGTGTATGATTCATGCTTAGGATGTATTAACAATGCTACATATTTACCCCTTGATTCCATCTCAAAAAACATATAATTTCGAGCTTAATATCTGTAGGATCGAAAACACTAAGAGGGGGGGGGGGGGGGGGAGGGGTTGGTGTATAAAAAATGTAACCGAAAAAGCCGTAAAGGTCGATTCTTAGAAAATGCATTCGCAAGCAATAAAAGATAAGTAAGAAGTGCAAGAGAGGAGAAAGACACAATATGTTGATGAGGTTCGGCCCAACTCCTTGGCCTACGTCCCTGCTCCGACTTTTTGACCTTGTGATCGTGGAAAATTCACTAGCCTTCTCTTTTCTTGTAGGAGGTAAGGCACATCTCTTCTTACAAGGAGCTCTCAAAATTATCGAAACAAGAACACAAGAATTCCCTCCAATTCTCTCTTCTTACAAAGAATGCTCACACGTAGAAACTTGAAGAGGGAAGGGATGATTTGCAAAATTTAGCTCAAGAAAAATGCTTTGGACTTAATGGAAGCTCTAGAGTGATTTGCCTTGCTTAGATAACTTTCTTTCAATCTTTTGAGTCCCTTTTATAGGCTTCTTTTGAAAATATGGCCGTTGTAAATCAATTTGAAAAGTGTTGTGCTATCACCTCTAAAACGGTCGCCTATTTTAATATCGGTTGTCCATTTTGCACAGTAACTAGTCGTTATGCCTTTTGTCTCATATTCAGTGGTCGCCCATTATAGTTTTAGGCGTCCGTTTAATATAAAATAATAGCCATTGCTTTTGTCTTTTCTGTGGAGTTTACCATTGATCATAGTTCATAGAAGAATTATAACCGTTTAAGTAATTTTTGATTCCATAACGGTCGTCCGAAAGGGAAGCGGTCGACCGATTTAGAATTCCCATGTTCTCTGTAATTTGCGATTGTCCATGCAGCGACTTCGGTCATCTGATTTCAACATTTTTGTTCTTTGTTGCCTAGAATGGTCGACCGTTAATGTTTCGATCGTCCGATTTAGAAGTGTTCGGGTTCTCTGTAATCTGCGGTCGTTCATGTGCCAACTTCGATCGTCTGATTTATACAATTCTGACCTTTACTGCCCAGAACGATCGACCGTTAAAGTTACGGTCGTCCGTTTAAGAAATGTCCGCGCTCTCTGTAATTTGCGATCATTTCATCTGTGACTTCAGTCGTCCGTTATGTAGTTCGATCTTTCATGTAATACATATAACGATCGATCGAAAATAAATCGATCATCCGATTTAGGAATATCATTTCTCTCTGGAATTAGCGGTCGTTCCAGCTTCGTTTTGGTCGTCCATTATAAGTCAAAACGGTCGCTCATTACTGTTATGGTCGATCGTTTGTACTACTGAAAACATTTCGACTCTTTTTTTCGTAAAAATATTTAACTTGTTCACACTAACACTTCAAGCACAATTAGTACATCATCTTCCTTATTTGCTATCATAAAATACTTAGAATATGGTTTTGGACCAACAATATCGAGTTTCTAAGACGCTAGCACAAACATGTCAAGCTCTAGAATGGCTATGCCCAAACCTAGGCCAAATGACTAGAGAAATGACTCTTGGCCACAGTCGTGATAGGTCTGTCACGGCCATGATGGAGTCGGGGAACGGTAGTGATAGATCCAGTCACAACCTTGAGCGAGAGGTGGAAGAATGACTAAGGAAATCTCGCTCATGACCGTGACAAGGCTTGGCACGGCAGCGACATACTAGTCACAACTGTGACCAACAATTGGTTGAACGGGCATTTATGATGTTTTAAAAACTACTTTCAAGGGCATATATCATATACTGTTGATTATATATGATACCTAGATACACAAATTGCATATTCCTTCATAACTATATTAAGATATGAAGATTGAGAGACGTAATAATGATTATTCATTGCAAATCAGAATGCACCAAATTGATGATGATCATTACATGTCTCCCCTCAATGGCCATTATCGAATTGTTAGAAAATAATTATTCTTACATTTTGATGCATATATTTTTTTCAAAAGAAATAATTGTTCTCACACCGTCAACGGTGTGTATTCCCAGTCACCTGCGACCGAAAGGAGTATTGTCTCCAAGACTTCACTAGCATATTATGAACCCAATGATGTAACTCAACTATTATAAGATAAAAGAATGTAAGGGCCAAAGATTGAATTTTAATGTCCATGAAAGTGGAGTAGAAAGGATTATAAAGCCTTGAGAAAGGTTAATGTGTCAAGTATTATGGTAAGTGCTAGCCAATTAATGTGCTTATTGATGATTGTTTACCATACTATGATAGATGTTTACATGTCATCAGGGATAGAGCCAGGATCAATACTTGGGGGGTGGCAAGTATAGAATATAAAAAATAAATAAATATATATTATTAACTTTATTAACCAAATTAAGAAATAAAAAATATTATGTTAGAGTCAACATATAATTATAATTATTATTTTATCTAGATTAAAATATTCTTTTTGTTATTCATCATGCATATTTTTTTCTTTTTAGGTTTATCATGTTAAAAGAAGATATATGTAACTAACTTTTTATGACAATTAATTAATTTGATTTTTTTATAAAAAAGAGTTAAAATTATTAGTATATATATTATATTTTCATAAAAACACATATTGTACTATAATCTTTTATAAATGTACACATATATTCTCTTATTAATATAATAACATATTATAATTATGCCAAGTTAAAAAAATTAGGGGATTCTCCATATATATAATAATATATATTACTATATATATGATGTTTCAAAAATTAGGAAGAGCTTAATTATGTCAAGTTTATAAAATTAGGGGGGGTCTTATCATATTATATAATAATATATATATATATATGCCCCCACTCCCCCCACAACAATATGTTGGCTACGTCCTTTGCATGTCATACCATGTTATTTTTTAGAATGTATGATGATAAATTGTTATGTTATGTTTGTATGTTAAGTATATGACATTAATATTTTTTTCTTATACATAAAATTAAACATGCATTCAGTATCATTCATTGCGCGTAGTTAAAGATTAACTGGAAAATCTTCCACCTCGGATTTGTGTATCATATTCACGACAACATAAGTGCACATGACCCATTAATGAATAAAGTCATGAGTCATTAGACTTTTTATATTAGAAATGATGATGAATTATTCATATTATAAGGTTTTATGAATAATTGATGACAAGTTTCTCTTTCATGTTAGCATAATTTTAAAATTGCTTTTATGAAAACTTCCGTTGAAATTGATATTTTATTCTAAACCATATTTTAAGTTTCCGCTACATTAACTAGATCATGACGAATGAGATAATACAAGGAAATTTTCCTAATTGTCTCCAATTTTTATGATGGATTTTGAGGTATTTTAATTATTAAATTTCAGCATTATCCACGTAATGTTTAGTCTATTAAATAATTAAATAAATGGATACATGCTACATCATAATTAAGAAATTAATGGCAATAAGATCCAATTATAAAAAGATTCATCTGTCGTAATTTTAGGTTTGCCTCGACACTGAGAAACCCATGTATAGTTGGGGGTGGGGGCCCGCCTTGGACCTCCAACTTTTTTCACATATTTGTCTTATATATTATATAATTATATATATTATATAATTACAAAGTAAAATTAAATTTTGCTCCCGTCTCCCTAAACTAGGTTAAACCTAACTCAAGAACATATTATTTAATATATTGATATATATTTTTTATTATTTACTAATATTTATCAAAATATTCTAATGTTTATTATTTTTCTTAATATATTTTTTCCTTTTCTAAATTTTGGCTAGCATTTTCCTGAATATTTGTTATTTTCTAAAGAGTTCCAATTTTAAGGCTGCGTTTTTTCATGCCATTGTGATGAAGGGCCATCGCCTAAAACTTTAAACCAGCTCGACAGCATGCTCATATTTGTATTATTATTATTATTATTTTTAAATAATGTGGCCCATTATTAGTTTCAAATGACTAATTTATTCTCGAATCTCAGAGTTCTTATTTGAATATAATATAAAGAAATTTTTATAAGATCACGCAAAAAAAAAAAAACTAAAGTTTCCTATAATAATATAATTGTTTGATGACAAAAGATAAACAATATCAATCGTAATCTTGATCAATGTTCTATTCGTAATAATTTTATATTTTGATATATAAATAATAATTTTTAAGCGAATATTCCTCAACTTCGAATGCGACGAGCGGCGACGACGCCTTCCCTCATTGGGCGCGAGTAAGGCAAACTGCTTCCACCCTCCGACGTGGCGGGTCCCTACTGGCCAGATGACCGCAGTTTTACGCCTCCAGCGGCCTGCTCTCTTCTTCTCCTTTCTCCCCGTCACTGTCGAATATATATACTGATTATTCAAGGAATCTTTCACTATATAATGTTCTTAAGTTAATGGCGCTTCCATCTTCCTATGAGCGGAGGGAACTGTCCCACCGGATACATGGTGAGTGGACTTGGATTAATAACATGAATTAGCCAGCAACTGATTGTGCAGTGTAAATTTTCTTCTTCTTCTTGGTCCTGCTGCCGGAGTTGCATTGGCTGAAAATGTGAGATAATTAATACTATGGATTTTAACGTGACATGAAGTTCAAGTAGGCGTCGATCGATTGGTGGAGAAGAAGGAAAAGGGTCGAGTCTTTTGAAGTCTTCTGGTGCACGTAGGATTCTCCGAGTGATCTCGTATTACGAAAAAAGGGA
Source organism: Pontederia crassipes (assembly GCA_030549335.1). NCBI lineage: Eukaryota > Viridiplantae > Streptophyta > Magnoliopsida > Commelinales > Pontederiaceae > Pontederia > Pontederia crassipes. The sequence goes on along the minus strand of JAUKPH010000020.1, from coordinate 6,467,020 downwards.
GAGAGGGATCGTACGAACACAAAAGAATATGGAGATTTGCCGTTGTTGGAAAACCATGGCTCCAGCAAAGTTCATAACAATTCCAATCAACGTAATATCTATGCCAAACTAATCTCCATATAAAGGACTAGAATCCAAGGTTGCATATCGATGTAAACTGTCGATATAGGGGTCCCTCTACGAATCTTAAGTTAGTTGAAAAGTCAACAATATTTCCTTTAGTCTGTTGGTTGTGTGAACGTCGAACTTTGACTAGTGATTTCTCTGTAATGTGACTTTGAAGCCTGCATCAATCACCTGGATGTCGATCTCCTATGGAGGGCTTCAAAGACTGCTACTGATTGCTCTATGGAATGCCTCGATTCATATGAAAACGAGAGGGGAGCTATGGCTCGTGATGTAAAAATATTGTTTGGCTGCTAAGAGTTTTCAACAACCTTTTACTTAGTGTTTCTGACTTATATTGGACCTTGGACTAATCTTGAGTTAATCATGGTCGCCCATCATTAATTAACTCTCTCATAATTATTTAGATTTAGTTAAATTTGACTGTAACTAATTATTCCACAACCATACTTATCAAAATCCACCTCTACTAAAACTCCTTATCTCTTTCTACTTTTTCTCCATTCTATCGTTAATTCTGGAATCAATTAATTCAATAAATTACCATCCATATTTTTTAGAATAAAATATCCTTATATTTATTTCCCAAAATTTGAGCTCATTATATCATAACCTCCATAAAAATAAATTCGTCCTCGAATTTATATGGAAAGAATATTACAATATCTATTTGAACAATTATGAAAAATATTTTCTCATTTTTTTCTTTTGGGGTTCAACTAACCCTTTTTTCTATTTTCTATTTTGTTTTTTCAATAAACATAATCATTCAACAAAGAGGCAATTCTTGTCAAGGATAAAGAAAAAGAAATAAAAAAAGAGCATGAACAAGAATTCATCGTCCAAATATTCATAGTTATACTTAGAAACATTCACATTTCAAAATACCCAATACTAAGGCGATAAATGATAAAATAATGGTGCTTCAAAATTTTCTAATTAAAATGATGTCCTTGAATAATGCTTGAAAAATAAGAAAATACTAAGACATGAGAAAATAAGATGCAATTTTCAATTATACAAAACAATTTTTTTTTCTTGATTTTTTTTAAATATAAGATCCAAGAAAATATGCAAATAAAACATGAAGAGAATGTATGCTTGAAATGTAATATAAAAATATAGGCATAAAATTGCAAACTCCCCTAAGCTTGAACTCAATATTGTCCTTAATAAGGAAATAATACAAACTGATTTGTGAAAGTGGGTCTTCTTTTATTCTTCTTGTTTTTACTTCTCTCATTCCTCTCTCTTTTTTTTCAATGTTGTTAGTTGTTACGAGTAGTGAAGGGCAAGTAATGACCCTTCTGCACAACATAACGGGCCGTGATATGGAAATCATGACCCTTGCAGTGGCGATGAGAATTTGTAGACAGTCATGGGTCATGGTCATGTGCTTAGGGCCTCCAAAAGAAAAGCATGGCTCATGAGATATAGATAATGACCCTCGGGGATAGGGTTTAGGGTTTAGAGTCGATGGGTTTGCCGATTGTAAAAATCAATAGTAACAGCTCCAGAGATGCGAATGAAGGTCGATGCTAGAAGGAGAACTCTGACATGCCGGACAGTGGCCGATGGAGATGTTGTCGAGATTGGTTGGCGGTGGGGTGTCCACTGTCACTGTGAGTATGGATCACTGAAATGAAGGTTGCTGGTGAAAACCAAGCCGACAAGCACGGGGTCGAAGGTTCACTAGTGCGAGGGATAGTCAGTGGATGTTCGTCAGGGTCGTCATAGGAGTAGTCGCCAATGACGTGAAAACGAAGGGCTTGTTGGAGTGGAAGAAGACTGGTCGGTGTTAAAGATGGAGCACCATCATGGCCAGCAGTGTGAAGATCGTGTCATGAACTATGAGTCATGGACCTATACAACAACTACTAATAACTCGTGAAATCATGAAATAACGGCCTGTAAAATCTAATAACGACTCAGTAAATAACCCTCGAATGCTATGTATGCTTAACCCTAATCATTATGGGCCATGACAAGCATGCTACGACCCGTTATGTTGACTCACACATGGTATAAAACACTATGAGACCCGTTATAATCCACCTACGACCCGTGAAGATGAGGCAGTTCCATTAATGATAACTAAGCTATGACTAGTGAAATATGAAATACTTCGTTTATAACACACTATGGTATCTTTTACACAAGAATTATGGCCTTTCAAATAAGTATGCAATATGTTTTGTCAGACGTTACGGGTCATGACATCAAAGTTTCGACCCGTGATATTTTGATGAACACCCATGAATATTTAATAACGGCTTGTGCAAACTAAAATGAATGTAAAATTTGGCTTGTGACTTGCAGAGACCTGTTAAAATAAAAATAAACTAAAGAGGCTAAACAACTAAGAAAAATCATACTAACTACTCTAACAGGAACTAAGTTATGAACAATATTTAAACTATAAGTTTAAGTGTTGAGACTAATAGTTCTCAGTTTGAAGTCCTTAATTCAACTTTGATATGGCATATGCTGAGTCTAATAATAAATTATCAATAAGAATAATATAAATAGATATGAACTAAGGAGCAATCTCATTGGGATTTTTTAGTATAATCATGAATACTCACAGTAGTGAGGCTCGACACATGCGATGATCGGTGATGCCTATGTTTTTAATTTGAGTCATCATCTGGTGGCGGTTCTTCATGTACAATAGCCTTTTGATGTGAAATTTAAGAGGTACGCTGAAGATCAGCATGGATCGTGAAATAATTTTTGGGTCTCCATTGTAATGTAGTTGGAGAAGACCGTGTTGATGTTGGCGAAGTAATTGTCTCCTTGACAAATGTTATGGATTCTATTGATATGTTGGAGGAGATGTGCATTGATGTGCAACCAATAGTTGACAATTTCACATTCTCTTTCGGTGGTGGCTGAATTGGAGAAAGGGAAGTAGAAGTAATAGGAATTTCCAAAGGTTCGCCCCTCCTTTGAACTTTTCCATCTTTCATGATATATTTGCTTGTCTCTTTGTCACACCACTAGGTCGCCGTTGTCCTTGCTGAAAAATACATTTCTGGATGCCATGAATATTTATAATGGCATGGACATAGGATGATGTTCGGGCCCTCCTCGATGTGTAGAATGTAGAGAATTTAGTTTTGTGACTTCATTCTAGAGCACAAAGTTTTGCTTCTAGAGCTTGGAATTTGAGTTCGGTGTCAAATAGTCAAAGTGAATTGTTTAGTTCAATTTGCTTTTGTATTTTGGACAACTGGGCCTCCAAATTCTGGATGTGTTAATCTTATTAATCTTCTTTCAATTGTTGAGGCAAATTGAATGATATATAATAAGTTTATAGCAGAGTTAGACATAAAAAATTGTTATATTTCAAAAGAGGTTAAAGCAAATAATTCTTAAATATATTATCTTTTTTAAATTTCATCAAAGATTTGTATCTTAAGGTTCACTGGGAAAAAGGTCAGACCTGAGTACGAAATGAATCTACGTTGATTTTTATTATGAATGTCCATGCATTCTACGTTGATTCATTGCACATGGCCACTTACAACGACAAGAAAAGAATGGCATGCTTTCTGCTCCACTGATTTGATTAGGAAATGCTGCATGATGCTGAAATTGATGGCAACTACCTCTCTCCAAGCATATCTATCTATCTATCTATCTATCTATCTATCTATCTATCTATCTATATATATATATAGGGATAAATGCACCTCCAGAGCGGCCATTCTCTGGAGGGATGCGGGGTGGATCACAACTGTCGATTTTAGATCCTACGACTGATCTATTGCTGTCCATCCGATGGCCGCCTGCTCCATCCGTCTTCAACCAGCTGTGAAGAGAGTGAGGGAAGAGCGTCTTCGTTCCACTCATCCCCGATAAGAGGGGCTTCACCAGACAGTCCACCCACTCGATTCGCCCTTCAGCCAACGGATTCCGCTCGCGAGCGCCTCCGTCGAGAACCTCTTCTCCGTCATTCGTAGTTTGTTGATTTCACTATTCCCCGTCATTCGTGGCTTGCTGGACAGGTTCTTCTCTGAACGAAGAACCACATTCTTGATCTATTCTTCCCCCAAAATCTCCCATCGTGAATCGACATCCATCATTCATAGTTCGCCGGATAGAGCTTCTTTGCGAATTGGCATTCGCCCTTCACTCGCTTGTGATTCGCTAAAGACACGTTCGCCGCCGAAGAAATTTTCTTTGATGCTCAGGTTGGACAATGGAGCGGGTAGAAGGCAGGCCGCGCTTTGCCTTTGCGAAGTCATTCGCCGTTCACCAGACTCGTTCTTCGCCGGATGTTTGTGCTTTGCTATCATTCGCCGAACAGAGTGAAGCTTCCGATCTCAAGGGGCATGGGAGAAGAGCGGCAGGGGGAAGGATAGAGCAGGCAAAGGAGTGGAGCAAGGCTAATCGCGAGCAAAAGGGATGATCGGAGACCCATTGCGATGCGGATTGCCACACCATTGGATCATAGTCATTGGATTAAAGATCGATAGCCGTGATCCGCTTCACATCCCTCTAGAGAATGGACGCTCATATATATATATATATATATACACACACACATATATATATATCCTCCTTTCTTGGCCTCCTGGTAACTATAAAGTATGGCTACTGCAAATGGGCGTCGTCTACTAATTCTTCTTCTAAGAGAAGGTAATTAATATGTTATTGTGTGTGTGTAAATATTAAACACCTAAAACAATGCGATGTGTTGTTTGCAATGTATAATAATTTCTCAGGCTCGATGGCAAGGTGGCCATAATCACCGGCGGCGCGAGTGGCATCGGTGAAGCGACTACCAAGATTTTTGTCAGCCATGATTCTTGAGCCATCATCGTAGACATGCAAGATGAGAAAGGACGGATGCTCTCGACATCGTCGGCTCCACGAACGCATCCTACGTACACTGCGATGTCACAAGCGAATCAGTCGTGGTGCGACGTAGTGGCCACTGCGGTCTCCGAGCACAGTAGGCTCGACGTCATGTTTGCCAACGTTAGGATCGTCGACAAAAGGGACGGGGGCATCCTCGATTGCGAAAAGTCGGTGTTTGAGAGGGTGATTGCCACAAACATGGTGGGTGCCATGCTGGCAATCAATCACACGGCACGGGCGATGGTTCCGAGCGTTGTGGGAGCATCGTGGTCATGGCGAGCGTGGTGTTAGTGATTGCCGGGGTCGGACGCAGTCGTACACCTGCTCGAAGCATGCGCTAGTGGGTTTGATGAAGGCGGCAGCGATGGAGTTGGGGATGCACAGTTTGCGGGTGAACTGTGTCGCTGCATGGGGTAGCTGTTGGAAATTAACAGATAAACTAGGTAAATAATTCAGCACATAACAGAGTAATCAAGGAACAATTTTTTGCAGAGAAGAAAATATCTGGATATATGCTATATTAATACTCAAAATAAGATGGCCTATAAACAGGCTTACAAATTGAGAAGATGCAAGATAACAACATGGAGATAATGCCTAAAAAGGTGGGAGATCATGCACACACTCTACCACTAACACATTACTATGACTAATTACATTACCCCATAACCATAACTACCACATCACCAGAACTATCCACTAACTTCATAATTAATTTTTTTTCCAAATAGAAAAATGACGTGGATATTTTTTAATCACATTTCAATACTCTCCCTTGATTCAAAACTGCAGACTCCAAGTAATTTTGTAAAAAATGCATGCTTGCGAATATGCTTTGGTGAACAAATTTGCCATTTGTTCATCTGTGCCACTAAATTACAATTTGATTTCTTCATCTTCTACTAAGCCATGAATAAAATAATGACGTATTTCAATGTGCTTTGTTCGTCCATGCATAACTAGATTCTTGGCCATTGCTGTTCTTGATTTGTTATCTCAAAAAGTAATTGTTCCTTTATTCTGTGATTGATGAAGATCCAACAAAATTCTTCTTAACCATAGTGCTTGACATGCAGTAGATGCGGCAGGAATATACTCTGCTTCAAAAGATGAGAGGGCAACAGTTGCTTGCTTCTTTTAACACCATGAAATTGCACTTGATCCAAGACTAAGAGCACTTCCTGAAGTACTCTTTCTATCACTAGAAGGAAATCATCAATTAGTGATGCAGCAATATAGACTCTAATGCGACGCTAACTCGGCGCTAAAAACAATAGAGACGCATTAGCATCGACTTCGTGCCATAGATTGATGACGCCATTTCTTCGATGCTAATAGCATCGACTTCGCACCTACGAGTATGTCGACGCTATTACTGTCGAACTGTGACGCTAATGTGATGCTATAATGAAGCAAAAAATGTCCTCATGAAGTGCCAATATGTGTCGCTACTCGGACTCTAAAGAGGCGCTGAAACTATCGATGCTCATCCGACGCCGAGTTGGCGCTACATTGCGACGCTAATCGGACGTTAATGTGGCGCTATAACACGATTTTCCTGTGACGCTAACGTGGCGCTAAATTTTGAGATGCCATTGCGACACTAAAGAGACGCTATGAACAATATGTTCATCCATAGACTGATTGTCGCCTTCCTCATTCATCCATTAAATTACATTACAATGGCGCTCCATTCATTGATTGCAATTTTTTTACATTACAGTTGAAGCACCATCAAATTACATTACATTACATTTCCATTATATTAAATTTCATTATATCACATATACATTTCTATTACAATTAGAAGATCTAATTATATCAAACTACAATTGAAGGCCTCCTCATCATCCTCCTCCTTAGACGACTACGAGAAGACCCATTCGGTGGGCACTAGAGCAGTGGTGGTCATTGGAGAGATGAAGAAGAGGAGAAGGAGGCGATGGCGCCCGGGCAGCTTCGGGGCAGCAGCAATAGGAGGATGAGGCACGGCGTTGGAGCAACAGTAGCAGGAGAAGGAGGAGGAGGAGGAGGATGCGGCGGTGGCATCCAGGCAGGTAGCAATGGAGGAGGAGGACGAGGACTGATGGCGTCGTCCGGGCAGGCAGCAACAGAGGAGGAGGATGAGGACCGACGATGTCGTCCGGGCAGGCAGCAACGGAGAAGGAGGAGGACGAACAAGGACTGAGGGCATCGTCCGGGCAGGCAGAAATGGCGGAGGAGGAGGACGAGGACTGGCAGCAATGGAGGAGGACAAACGAGGACCGATTGCGCCATCCGAGCAGGCAGCAATGGTGGAGGAGGACGGACAAGGACTGGTGACATCATCTAGGCAGGCAGCAACGGAGGAGGAGGACGACTGACGGCATCGGCCAGGCAGGCTGTGGTTAAAAGGGGGAAAAGGCGACATCCGGGCAGGCGAAACAGTCGGATGAAATGAAAGGACGGTTTTGATTCATTGTTCGGCGAGCACACGGATCGCCACTTAGCGTCGCAAATTTGGTGACGCTATTACGTTGTTAATATGGTGCCACGTTAATTCAATTCTGATAGATAATTAATTATAAAATATGTCAAAGAGTGTCATAGATTAGTGACCCAGAAATTACGATGCTAAGCTGGAATATAGCGTTGCATTGGTGTTGACACATTGAGACGCTAAATTAGCGTCACGAAATGACGACGCTATTTTGACACTAAATTGAAGTAGCGACGGACATCTCGACGCTATTGTGAAGCCATTGTGTTGCTACTGGTATGCAGTGCTAATGCATCACAAAGGTGGCGCTAAAGTACTATAAAGTTATTAACTATGTATATATGTATGTATATATATAAATATACATATATATGTATGTGTATGTGTATGTGTATGTGTATGCGTCTATACGTACATGTATGTATGTGGATATATGTATGTATATATGTATATGTTTATCAACATCGTTAGAAAAATTTGAAAATTATATGTCGATCAAATGAGGCTATTTTAAGAAGTCCCGAGATGTTCAATTTTTGAGAAAAGTAATTTCTAATATTTTTTTAAGGGCACGAAGCAATATAGACCATTTTGAATACTCTTTTAAGTTTGGATAAAAAAATTCTAAGAAAATTAGCACTTCTAAAAATTTTTTGAAAACTCTAAGTCGACTAAATGGGATAGTTTCGAGTACTCTCGAAAGGTCCAGTTTTCGAGAAGCACATTTTTAGATTTCTTAGGGGGGATTGAAGTCTTGAGGAATTTTTATAATTACGTAAAATAGGTAATTTGAGAATCAGAAGAAATGGAAAACACATGAAACATGAAAGGTTTGCCCCACCCTGCCTTCTCAAGCCCTTCAAAATGCCTATTTTTTCGTGGCAATCCGATCTAGGACCGTGGAGAACCGACCATTTCTATTTTAAAACTTTGCCCATTTTATTTAATTTCTTTCGACCTTCGATCGCCATGATTCTTTGCGGTTGGAGAGCTTGCATCGATCTCTATAAGTCTATAATTTTCATTTCAGCTGATTCCCACCAGACTCACATTGACGACCATCAGAAGCTCTTTTTTTCCTAGCTTCTTAACTCTGCCATCTGGCCTCCTAAAATCGTCAAAAAGTACGAAATATTTTGTGCTGCTGTGATCTACAAGAGATGCAAATTTCATGATGATCCGATGGTCGGATCTCCAACAATCATCATTTGAATCCCATGGAAAATGAAGAAGCACTATTCCCCAATTTTGAAATTTGGGAATTGGAGTATAATGTATGTGTGGCTTGGTATATTAATTTTTCTATGTTATATAATAGAATAATATAGTATAGTATGGTGTATAATATAGTATAATATAGTTAAGTATGGTATATAGTATTGTATAGTATGTATATGTATACAAATTAATATTTCCTAAATACGAATAACAATTAACTATATTCGTAAAATTCTAACGTTGGCGCCGCATTAGCTTCATCTTAGTATGTATATGGTATATAGTCACATTGGCGTCGACTCATGTCGATGCCAACATAGAATCTAGCGTCAATGTAGCATCGTAGGCTTTTTGACGCTAATTAGCGCCACCCTTGTTGACGCCAATACAATGCATGTTGCGGATGACAAAATTGCCTCCTAAACTTGCGTCTCTTTAGCGCCGCATTGTTGTTGATGCTAACTTGCATTGTATCATGTCGATGCTAATAAAACACTATAATTTACCATGCAATTTCTAGTATTGGCACGTGATAATAGCGTCTACATGGCGTCAGCTTCAGTGTTGACTTTTTGTAATGCGAATGTGACGCTAAATCGATGCTACTGGGAGGCAATAAGCATCTGCTCTTGTCGACCCAACGTCGTCGCTATTTAGATGCTAGTATCGTCGAATTAGCATCGCATAATTTTGCGTCACTATTTTGCATCATTAAACGACAAGTTTCTTATAGTGTATCATCCAAAGATCCTGCCCAGTCACTATTAGTAAAACCAAACAACTTGAAATTAGAGACTTTAGAATACCAAATACTAAAATCCACCGTGCCTGCAATATATAAATGCAAAATGCGCTTGGCTACTCCAAAATGATGTTTTGTTGGAGAATGCATAAATTTGGATACAAGATTGACAGAAAAAGAGATATTTGGTCTTGTGTGAGTCAAATAAAGTAAGCCACCAATCAAACTTCTAAATGTTCTTACATCAGTGTGACCTCTACTGTCATCAAGTTTGAGCTTTTCATTCACATTCATAAGAGTGACATCAGCTTTGGAATTTAGCATATTGAACCTGTCCAACAAATCATTGGCATATTTTTTTTGAGAAATAAATATGCCATCACTACCTTACTTCACTTCTATACCAAGAAAATAGTACAGTAGTCCAAAATTTGTCATTTCAAAATTTACCATCATGCTTAAAAGATTATTCTTCAAACTAGGAATATAAAAAACAACATGGAGAATTTTCTTTACCATCATTCTGCTGAATCACAATTGTACCTTTTCCATCAACTTGCACAGGTTTATCATCTCCAAATCTGAGTTGTCTCTTCTTTGATTCATCAAGCACTTTAAACAATGATCTCATTCCAGTCATATGGTTAGAACAACCATTGTCTAAAAATGATATTTCATTTGTATCATTAAAATGAGAATATGCCATAAATAACTTACTTTCCTCTTCTTTCTCTTAAACAAAATTTGCTAATTGCTTTGCCTTGGTCCAATAATTTGCTTCAATATGCCCATACTTCTTATAGTAGTAGCATTGAACTTTGCGTTTATACTCATTTGATGGTTGTTGTATTTGCTCATTTTGTCCATCAAATCTTCCTCTACTATCCATCACGACCGACCTCTATTCCAATCAAATCGAGGTGCTTCTGCTTTGGCCTGAAAAGCTTTTTCTTCAGTTTTTTCTGTAAATTTGCTCATTCTTGCTTCATGTGCTTGCAAAGAACGCATTAGTTCATCAAAAGAGAATACAGATAAATCTTTAGACTCTTCAATTGCAGCAGCTACATAATCAAAATTTGAGGTCAAACTCCTCAAAACTTTAGTAACAATAGTTTTATCATCAATATTTTCTCTATAAGATCTCATTTGGCTAACTACAATAGTTACTCTTGACAAAAATTCTTGAACAGACTCATTTGATTTCATAAATATCTCTAAATCTCAACGAAGAGTTTGTAATTTAACTGTGATTACATTTGATGTTCCTTGATACTCTTTTTGTAATATACCTAATGCTTGCTTTGAGGTAACTGCACCTATAATTCTGTAAAAAAATAGTCTCATGCACAGCTTGCTGAATAAGAAACAATGCATTTGCATCTTTCTTTTTGTTTTCCTTTAATTTCTCTTTTTCATCTGGATCTGCATATCCATTCCCAACCAAATCCCAAAGGTCTTATGACATAAACAAAGTCCTCATTTTGATATTCCAAAACTCATAATTATCATCTTTGAATGTAGGAATCAAAGGTTGGGAGAAACTTACACTACCACCATTCGCAACCATAATTTGCTCCACACTTTTTCTTGTTGAAGCACTGATTAATTGCATTTGTTGACAATTCCAAATCTACAAATGATGTTTTCTCCTGCCCGAGTATTTGACAACCTGTTCTGATACCAAACTTGTTGAAAATTAAAGGATAAACTAGGAAAATAATTCAACACATAACAGAGTAAACAATGAAGAATTTTTGGAGAAAAGGAAATATCATTGCATGATATTCTACTATATTAAAACTCAAAAATAAGTTGGCCTATAAATAGGCTTACAACTTGAGAAAATGCAAGATAACAACATGGAGATAATGCCTAAAAAGGTGAGAGATCATGCACACACTCCACCGCTAACACATTACTACCACTAATTACATTACCTCGTAACCATAACTACCACATCACCACAACTATCCACTAACTCCATAATTAATTTTCTTTTTTCCAAATAGAAAAATGATGGGGATATTTTTTAAATCACATTTCAATAGTAGTGACGCCGCTGGTGTTGGATTCCATGGGCATGGACGAGCCTAAATTTGAAAGGTGGATAGATAGTTGGGGCAACCTGAAGGGTGCATCTCAAGGCGGAGGACGTGGCCGATGCTGTCGTGTACATGAGCAGCCACAACCTGGTGGTGGACGGGGGCGTCACCATCACCAGAAACATGCATAGTACTCTAATTAATTCAATTAATATTTAGTTGACTAAATAATAGGTCATCTCTGCATTCATGATCATGATATTTATCTTCCTTTACTCTACTTGTATATCTTTTTCCATATTTTGCACAATTTGTATTTTGTACTCGTGACGCCCCCAAAATCTGACCTCAATTTAATTGCCGAACTCTAGGCGGTATTACTTTTCATGATTCTCAATAACCTAATTACATAAAATATTGTAGCGGAAACATAATAACATAACATAAACGACAATAATATAAAACAGTGGAAGACTTCTAAACATATAAATCTTAAGATAACAAACTAGCCAATGGATTCATAATACATAAGACCCAATATAGGGTTCATAATACATAAATGAGTTCGTATACACATTCATGACTCAAAGGCTCATAAGCTATACAAACTTGACTCTTTTAAGAGTTAATCATTGTAACATAATATAAGATAAGATAACTTGGATCGTGGCCCGACCGTCACATGTGCAATCTCATCGTCATGAGGTCCTCGCCATTGCACCTATGCCTCGTCCATACCTGTACGAATCCATTGGGTGCAGGAGATTTGTCCCGTTAGAGTATATTGAGGCCCATGCATGCTGTGATCTTATTACATGATCTCTACATGTCATGGCATATGCATTGTATCCAAATGAAAATATAGAGCATGTGCATGCTATGAGCTACATCTGCATACTATATAACAGGTGAACAATCATCATGACAAGATAATATAAACATATAACATCTTTATCATTATGCTAAGGCATATCATGAACTTATCTTGCTTAACTTTATCATCTTCTTTTATATCATGATGTGACTGATGCATGCAATTGAAGTGCAAATATACTAGCAATTATACTAGATCGTATCAAGTATTAAAGAGTGAATTGAGTGTTGAACCCACGAGGACTAATCTAGATTCTTATCTTTCTAACTTAAGTTTATTAATTGAGAAGTAACAAGAATTGATTTGAGATAAAAGTAATTCAAATGATGACAATAAAAGATAATGCTTCCCTTAATAATGTGAGAGAAAGTAGAGTTTAGGCTTCGTATCCCTATTGTATTCTCTTAATTAACAATCAATCAAAATATACTTCTTGTAGAAAATAAACGGATAAAAGGTATAGGACTCAAAAACTTGAGAACCTAACTACCCTAGTAAAGAATATAATCAAAGAACGTTGAAAACTCAATCCACTTTAATATATTATGAACTAAGATGCATTAATATGAAAGGTTGCTTAAAGTAAAGGACTCAAAAGCTTGAGAACCTAACCATCTTAAATAGTAGTAAAATTAAAAATGCCAAAAACTCGATCAACTCCAATCTACTTTATCTTAAATGCTTTAAGTTGTAAACCTCCGTTTAATGATACAATTAAAACTGATTTACTAACAAAAATATCAAATTAATAGAACTCGGATTGGGTCTGATGGAACTCGGCCCAGGTCATGATGGAAAAGTTAAACATAGCGAGAATAAAGAAGGAACATGGCCCGAGTTGGATCCGACTCGACCAGGGTTCTTTATAGAGACAAATTTGATCAATTTTCTCTTACAGAATTTATGTGAAATTATATGAAATTAATGCAAGAAACTAATAAACTCAGATTAAGCATGAAATCCACATCATAACCATGTTCTCAGAAGTCTAAATAATAAAATATGTTAAAAGAAAATTGAGGTTCAATGTAGTCTTCCTCTGACAACTAAACTAATCCATAATCGAAAGAACTAAAATCAAATTCGAGGGAGAAAATATAAAATAAAGAATAGAAATTGTAAACCAAACTCCCAGGTGGTGGTGGACGTCTCTGGAACAAGCCTTGGCCAAAACTATGCTCCAAACAATCGCTCGAAACTTCAAAATTTATAGTTCTCTGATTGATTTGCAGTGGCATGCAGTAGAACTTCGTTTCTCATTTTTGGTGCTGCTAGGGCTTGAAACTCTGAGATTGCATGCTCCTTGGATTCATGGTACATCCATATTTATATGGGTGATAGACTTCTCGTGTTCCGAGTTGAAATTGTACTCACCCGGGCTGGGTTTGTTCCAACTCAGGCCGGGTTCTGTACAAATTTTAGTTTTGAGTAGAAATTGACTCAGAATTGAGTTTTAATGTCAACTCGATCTGGGTATGATGCCAGTCCAGCCCAGGTTTCTCTTGAACTCAATCATATGTGCTCTTTGTGCTTCATTTTGCGTGTTTTTCTGATTCGATCGCTTTGTACCTCCAAAATAATGATTCTGAGAATAAAATAGAACACAAGTGGGTAGCTTTGGACTCCAAAGAATTTAAGAAAATAAATAAGAAAATAGATGCATGCAATGATAAAAACTATGAAAAATAGCCTAAATGATGATGTAAATATGGATAAAAATGCATGCATTAGTGATAAGTGGACATTCATTTACATCCTCGTAGGTGCTTACTTCATTGTCTTTATCTTTATGTTCCAAGTCATTCATCATTCATCTTTCCATCTTTCATCTTTATTTTGATGACTTCTTATCTTGGTGATTAGGAAGACCATGTTAAATTCGTGGGCATAGGCTAGTTAGGTCGGGATCCTCATAGGTCCAATTGAGACAACACCAATTGGGGGGTGGAACTTGCCTCAATTTAGAAACGCCACCACTTGGGGGTGGAACTTATTTCCCCAGAAAATGCCACCACTTGGGGGTGGAACTTGTTTCCCCTCCACGTTTACAACAAGACACCTTCGTACCAATCCGTCTTGTAATTACATTCATTAATACATACAATCATTCAATACATGTTGTATGTTTTAATCCTATTTAACACTACAAGAAAATTAGCAATTAGCGACTCACGGTTGGAGACGCTAGGGAGGTGCTATTACATCTCTGTTGTGAAGAGCGTCTCCTTCGCGTCTAACTAGCGCCACGAATTTGAGACGATGGAACTCGGTGGCTAGTGGCGTCGCACTAGAGTCAAAGATGTTGAGACGCAACTAGCGCCACATATTGACGCTATATCGACGGTATTAACGTTTATAATGCATCTCAAAATGCATTGATATTCATCACAGGCAATATAAAAGCATCACAGGCAATATAAAAGCATCACAGGCAATATAAAACTATCATAGGCAATATAAAACCATCACAGGCATAATATATAACATAAGAATATGAAACCTACTAAACCGAACTAACAAACTATATGTACGTTTAAGTCTATAAGTAACAAATGCATAGTTTGTTTTCTATCCTAGGTTTGGGAGTTATTGTTATCATTCCGGATGTTCGACCCAGATGTGCTCGGTCCATGGCCTCGCGGGGATGAATTCTGCGTCGGGATCAATCCTGAATAGCCTGCAATAGAGGACCCAACTGCTGCGACACCTGCTGCGACACCTGCTGCGATATCTGCCCCGATAATTGCTGTGACAGCTGCCGTGATAGCTGCGTCAAATCAGGTGCAGTGGATGAGCTCGGAGCAGATGCACCTCCTGCATATCCTCCGATCCTCCTAGGTATCAGAGCGGCTGTGCCGAGGCCATGCAAGTATCCCGCTCGTGTCGTGCCGGCCACCTCTTCCCAAACAGTAGGGTCCTCTACGAAATAGAAAAATTATAAAATCATATAATACATAAATTATATATCAAGAATCACATTAATTAAAAACATGACTAAACCAACGAAGAAACATTACTTGGTGGCTGAGTACTCGGATCATCTCCATACTTTTCAACCATTTTTGCATTATACTCATCCTAAAAAAATTAAACATTGTTTATTTCAAAAATAGTGCACTAACGGCAACAACCAAATGACCATATCAAGAGACTTATCAGAAGCCTACGAGCAGTGGGCGTGACAAAGTTGTTTGTCTTTCGGCTCTTATGCGTGGCCTCATAGACCACACGAAAGTCTACGAGACTGCCTTCTTTCTCCTCCTACAATAAAGTTTCAAATTTGATAACATAAGTATAAATCAAAAGTTTGATTAATGGAATTTATATGTAAATTACCATGCGTCGTCGATGCTCGTCAAATCGCATCGATCCCCCTGTGTGGATGTGGGCCTCGGGCTTTGAAAGACGGTTAACTCTTGCCTTTTCCGACTTCCTTTGCCATCGTTCATTTGTCCTTTGTGAACATAAAAAAATACACTTTCAAAAAACTATAATTTTCATAAAAATAATGTAAAAGTATACATACTTACCACTTCCTACAGAGGGACTCCCAAACCGAGCGCCTAATATGTCTTGGGCATCTTTGTATGCCCTGCTCTAAAGTGAGGCCGGCGGACGTGACGACCTTGCGAAACTTGTATAATCGATTTCGGAGGCGTTTCGCAGCGACCTCCTCAAAAGCTCTCCGGATCGTCCCTAAACTAAGATCCGGATGAAACTGATTTGCCTCCTACAAATAGAACGTTAAAACTTAGTAATTTTAAAATAAATATAAATCGAATTATGTAACCCAAATAGAAGATCGTACCGTAAAGGCTCGAAAGATGTCATCTCGCACTTGAATTGGGACATCTTTCCAGGATCTTGCCCCTTCCGACAAGTGGGAAAGAATGAGAGCACTGACATCCCGCACGGTACTAGCGGGTAAGAAAGTGGTCCTGCCAATTACAAAGAAGAATTAATTTTCAATGATAACCAAAACTATAACAAAATTTGTAAAACTTATTTAATTTACGGTCGAGCAATATTATTCACAGTGACCACCCCATTATCGTGTAACCCCTCTTCATCACTCGAAGAGGAATCATCATCCGGTACAGCTGGGGTAGGCTGTGAAGGTCCGACATCAGCTACAGGCCTTAATACATAATAAATCATTAGTGTCATATCAAATTAAAATTGTGATAATTGATAGATGTACAATAATGTTCTCACCTCGATTGATGTGTACCGCATGATCAGTAGCAGTCCGCTCGTCTGAATGAATTGAGTCAGTTGCTTGTGCTATCGGGGCGTAGCAACTGACATTATTAAAAAATAATTAATATAATTAATTGAGAAATGTCAATAAAAATAAATATATCCCCTGGCGTAAGATGTCGCTCCCCAACGCTAGATTGTGGTGAAGCGTTTGGTATTTTCGGCGGTGGCGGTGGGGTAGCAACTGCCATCACAAGAAAATACATAAAATTTGGCTTCTACATAAAATTAAGTAATATAAAAAAAATAACCTGGTGTGACATGACGATCGTGGTCATGCGATCGAGACGTACCGAATATGTTCCCCATCGACGGTGGAGCAACTGTCACAAAAGCAAAATATTTAAAAAACTCTATCTCCTACTGTCTATTGCCTACAATGTGTCACGTCCCTGGAGTGATACGCTCAGCAGACCCACCAATGGATCGCCTACTATGTGACGATCCGGCTACGTGCCCCGTCGGCGGCGGAGGAACTGATATTATTAAAAAAGCAATTTAACTATTATAATCAACTATAAATAAGCAGCTCACAATAAATATATTACCTGGTGGTTATGATGGCTGACTCATATGGAGTGAACGCCTGGAAGAGCGAGATGACCCAGATGCTCGACCCCTAGTAATCATGACTGAAAAAAAGAAATAAACTTATCTTATTATCGATAACCATATATAACTTTTAAAAAAAGTAAAATGCTTATGTCATTAGAATAACTACGGGATTCATTCGCTTGTTTCGTATTCTGATTCATTTTCATCATCATCGCTATAATCTTGGTTTGAGTCATCATCAATGAAATTATCGAAGTTCACATCCAAGAGGTCATTTGAATTGAACTTTTCCATTGGCTCAGCGTCATCGACCAATTGAAAACTCTCAACTCCATCGGCCATATCAATCATCTCATTCTCTCTATCTTCTTGAAAGTAATCATCCATGGGCACATCGTTGTGTACGGATGATGTTTCATTCTTATCTACCATTATTTCTACTAAGAATAGTCTACTCCTCACCTTGCATGATGCCCACCATTCGTCCTTGGTTCTTTTCGATGGATACTTAGTGTAGTACACTTGTTGTGCTTGTTCCGCCAATATCCACCAATTTAAACTTTTGATCGATCCGAACTCCTTTCTCTGGATCGAACCAACGACATTTTAGCACCACGACTTTGTTAGATTTTCCCAAATAAGATAATTCTAGGATGTCTTCTATAACACCGTAGTAATCAAAGTCGTCGTCCCCGTACATGCTTCCTAGAACATATATGCCGCTATTAATAGTTGAACGTTGTCAGCTATATTCTTCTGTATGGAACCGATATCCATTGACTATGATGCCGCAGTAGCTAAGAACTTGTTTCTTCGGGCCATGACCGAGATCTCGTATTTGGTTCTCTATGACTGAGCCATTAATAACCTACAAAAAAAATAACTAAAAATTTTATTAAAAGTTATGAACTTATAACAATTAAGAACAAGAGGAAAGATTTCTCACTTCACATCTCAACCAATCGGCAAAATATTCGTCTCGTAGTTTTAATAACTCATCGTTTGAAACTAATGGATTGATTTCTCGTTGTAATTCTTCAAATTTCTTGAATTCGTAGTTTTCAATTAATACAATCATATAGCAACAATTAGCTTTAAATTATATAAGAAATTAGAACAAATTGCCTTACTCGAGATACGGTGTCACTTCGCTACAATTTGCAAGAACATAATTCTCAACGGCGGTGAGATCTCTATCATTCAAGATAACTTTGCGTCCTACACCAAGAAGTCGACATGGGTACTTGAATATGGATAGAATATTCATGTCAACTTCTTCTTCACCACCATCATCGTTTCTTAGAACTTGGGTGTGTCGTGATTGTGTGTGCGGCTCAAAGTATTTTGAAGTGAAGTTTGACACCTCCTCAATGAAATATGCTTCACATATGGAGCTTTCAATTTTTTCCTTATTCTTCGCTTTCCTTTTCAAATATAACATGCACCTTTCAAAAGGATACATCCATCGATACTGAACCGGACCAGCAATTTTTGTTTCATATGAAAGATGTACAATCAAATGTTCCATCACATCAAAGAAAGAAGGTGAAAATATCCTCTCAGCCTTGCACACGGTAATCACAATAGAAACCTCTAACCGAGATATGTCTTCTTTCCGAACGATGGATGAACAAAGCTCTTTAAAGAACATAGACAATTCTGTTAAAACCTCCCAGATGGCCTTTGGCAAAAGTTCTTTAAAGGCAATTGAAAGCAGCCTTTGCATAAAAATATGACAATCATGACTCTTCATCCCGTGTATCTTCCCATTGTCCAAGTTAAAATAACGAGATATGTTTGATACATATCCGTCGGGGAATTTCAATTGCTTTACCCATTCGAAAACCACTTTTCTTTGATCATTGCTCAAGACATAAGTAGCTTTTGGCTTTTTGCATTTACCATTTTGAAGATGAATGATATCTAACTCTGGTCTTTTGCATATTAATTTCATGTCTTCGCGAGCCTGTATGCTATCTTTTGTTCTTCCTTTAACATCCATAATAGTGTTGGAGATGTTGTCAAATACGTTCTTCTCCACATGCATGACGTCCAAGTTATGACGTACCAAGTTTGAAGACCAATAAGACAACTCCCAAAAAATACTTCTTTTCTCCCATTTATGTTCACTTCCAAACCCAATTTGCTTATAACTTCCGGCCTTCAGTCCAAATGAGACTTCACTAAGCTTGTTTACTTGCTCTAGAAATTCTTCTTCTGTCAAATGAGTTGGACACAAAGTGTTCTCGGATGTATTCTTTTTAAATGAGTTTCGATCACGGCGCATCGAGTTCTCCAATGGCAGAAACATCCTATGACAATCAAACCAGCAAACTTTCCTATAATTTTTCAAATAAAAGGATTTCGTATTCTTTCCACATATGGGACAAGCAAGTTTTCCTTTTGTACTCCAACCACTCAACATTTCATATGCCGGAAAATCACTTATGGTCCACATTAATGCGTCTCTCATAATGAAATTTTGCTTCTTTGATTTGTCATAGGTAACCACGCCATCCTCCCACAACATCTTGAGTTCGTCAATCAAAGGTCTTAAGTAAACATCTAAACTTTTACTAGGAGATCGAGGACCCGGGATGATACAGTAAGCAATATATTCTCTCGTCTCATACACATGCTTGGAGGCAAATTATACGGTGTCACAAAAATAGGCCAACATGAATAAGCAGTACTCGATGAGCCATCGGTGCAAAGTCCTAATCTAACATTGCGTGATTCTGTAGAAAAATCTGGATGAAGTGCATCAAATCGTCTCCATGCCTCCGCATCCGAAGGATGTATAATTGAATTTGGATCTTCACGTGCCCCTTCTTTGTGCCACCTCATAAATGATGTAGTTTTTTTAGAAAGAAATAGTCGTTGTAATCTTGGAACAATCGGAAAGTATCTAAATATTGCATTTGCCACATTTTTTTTTGAACTTTGAGTATTCTTTTTCGGCTTGAATCTGGGCTCGCCACAAATAGAACAACTCATAAGTGAGTTGTTTTCCTTGTAGTACAACATGCAATGATTGCATCATGCATCAATCTTCTGATATTCCAACCCTAAATCTCTCATCAACCGTTTGCACTTGTAAAAATTTCCCAGTAATTTCTCGGAAACTGGAAGCATACTCTTAATAATGGCAAGCATCCGGCCAAAACAACTTTCGCTCATATTAAATTCTGATTTTAAGTTCATTAGTTGTGCCACTGTAGAAAGTGTAGTTTGCTTCACACATCCATCCCATAAAGGTTCATCTGCCTCTTCGAGAAGATTATAAAACTTAGAAGCCGAAGGATTCGGGTCTTCTTCAATCGATGTTTCGCCAACATTTTCTCCTAACATTGCATCTCGTAACATGTCCCTGTACGGATTGCTCGAGTCGCCCACAACGGTATCTACATTATTTGTTTCTTTAGCCCATCTTTCTTCGCCATGAAAGAATCAATTGGTGTATGTAAGTAAGAAACCGTTGTAATATAAATCCTTCTGCACATCATATCTTACTTTCCACTGATAACATTTGCACTTCCGGCATGGACATAAGATTTCGCCATATGAAGAAGCAACAACTATATTTTGATATGCCACATTAATGAATTCATCAACACCATCCTTATATTCTTCAATTATGATGCCATGTTTATCCTTCCAACGACGAATCCAACTACGATCTGGCTTTATCATTTCTGTAACGGAGAATATTAAGCCAAGTAAAAAATTTCGTGTACTTGAAACGTGTGATTTTGAACTTATGATGTTTCAAGTAATACTTAACTGAAGTACTAAACTTAATTCATAACATGAATAAGTAATACTTAACTTAAGTACATGAATTACTTCATAAGTAATACTTAATAAGTAATACTAATTAACTTGTTCCAAAGAGATGATAATTAGCTTAAGTACTGCTTAAGTTAATTCATAACATGAATAAGTAATACTTAACTTAATTCCTAAGAGATGATACTTAATATTATACTTAATAATTAATACTAACTTGATCCAAAGAGATGATAATTCACTTAAGTACTACTTAATTTAACATGATATAACATGAATAAGTAATACTTAACTTAACATGAATAATTAACTTAATTTAACTTCATTCATTAATAATTAACTTAATTTACGTGGTGGCGGGCTAGTACCTTCGGCGAAGGGCGGAGGGTGGCCGAGACGACGGTGGAGGCGATGGGCAGTGGCGGCGGAGGAGGACGTCGGCGGCGGTGGAGGACGTCGGCGGAAGTGGCGGCGGAGGAGGACGTCGGTGGCAGTGGCGGCGGCGGAGGACGCGACGGGCGGCGGCGGAGGTGGAGGGCGGTGGAGGCGAAGAGCAGACAACGGACGAGGCGGCGGAGGACGCGACGGACGGCGGTGGAGGCAAACCGCGGCGGAGGCACCCTGCGGCGGAGGCGAACCGCGGCAGAGGCGAACCGCGATGGAGGCACCCTGCAGCGGAGGCGAACCGCGGCGGAGGCAAACCGCGACGGAGGCGAAGAGCGGAGGAGGTGAACCGCGGCGGAGGCGAAGAGCGGAGGGTGGCCGTGATGGCGGTGGAGGCGAACTGCGGCGGAGGCACCACTGAGGTGAACCGTCGGGGAGGGCGGAGGAGGAGGAGGAGGCAGCGAATGCAGAGGGCGGAGGTGGAGGGCAGCGAATGCAGAGGGCGGAGGTGGAGGCGAAGGGAGGCGGCGGCCTTGGAGGGCGGTTGTCGGGCGTCGGACGTCGGGCGAAGGGCGGAGGCGGAAGTGGAGAGCGTCGGAGGTCGGGCGTCGGTGGTCGGGCGACGGGCGTCGGAGGTCGGGCGTCGAGGCGCGTCGGACGGGTCGATGGTAAACAGTAAAAGTGAAAATGAAGAAGAGGGGTTAGGGATTTAAGTAATTTTTTAGCGTCGCAATTAAACGCGACGCTACGTAGACGCCATGTAGGCACCGACACTATCACAATTCGGCTACAGCGGCTCTATAGAGAAGCTAATGTGTCGCTAAGATAATGTAGCGACACCATAGCATCGTCGGAGCGTCTCAATTGTGTAGCGTCTCAAAATCGCGACGCCATTGAGACGCTCATTAAAAGTTTTTTTCAAATTTTTTTAGTATGTATGAAATTTTATTTATCAAAGTAACGTCTCATCGCATTATGTCCCGTTCCAATTGTTTTATTTTCTTCCGATAATCTATCATGTATGTATACAAAATTATAAATATGTATGTTTATGTGTATATAACACAAATGTGTGTGTATATATATACATATGTAATATATGCGTACGTATATATATGTCTACGTGCGAGAGAGTAAGTTACAACAATGTGTTTCGTCTATATGTATTATAAATATATATGTGTATGTATACATCTATACATGTGCGAGTCATATATATATAGATAACATGTATATGTATACGTATTCGAAGTGAATATATATATATATGTGTATTTGTTTATATGTGTCAGATTAGGATATAATAACAATATGTATATATGCACTTATTATATATAGGTATCAGCATATACACGTATTTATATGTCTATATGTGCCCGATTGAGCGAGGGGTAAAAAGTCGTCTTAGGAGGCGCAATACAGACGCCATTGAGTTGCTAGATTTATTTAGCGACGCCGTATCGCCGAACTAGCGTCTAAAACAATATGGCATCTCGAACATGCGACGCTAGAGAGACGCCCATAGTGTCATATAGCGTCGACAATAGCTTCGACGCTCGTTAAACGCTAGGTGGACGCTATTGTGTGTCTACTGTGACATTAACATATCACTCACTTAATCAACCATCGTAATTCCATGATTAAGTATATAATAATAATATATGCATAATTAAGATATTATATATATTATATGTATACATAACATAAATAATATAGGTAAAAAATTATATATTTAGGAACACTCTTATCATGTAAAAATACATATATATATAATCGTGTAATTAATACATATATATGTTGATATTATGCTATTGATAATATGTTTATAATCGTGTACTTAATGCTAATATAATATTTAAATGAATTTATTGATTGACATATAGTATATATAATATAGTGTTTAAATATATACAGTAGCGTCTCATTAGCTTCTCCTTTGTTTGAGACGTCATATAGCGTCGCTTCACAGTTTTCAGACATGAGACGCTAGTGTTGCGTCTAAAGTGGTCGATGACAAAATGGCGCTAGGTGCTGCCGCGCATTAAGAATTGTGGCGCGAAATAATAGCGTCTACGTAGCGTCTCGATTGCATGCGCAAGAGAGTTAACGTCAACCTGCTGAATAGCTAAGAAGACGTATAATTAAGATATATGCATAATAAAGATATTATACATATTATATGTATAGATAACATAGATAATATAGGAAAAAATTTATATATTTAGGAACACTCTTATCATGTAAAAATACATATATATATAATCGTGTAATTAATACATCTATATGTTGATATTATGCTATTGATAATATGTTGATAATCGTGTAATTAATACTAATATAATATTTAATGAATTTATTGATTGACATATAGTATATATAATATAGTGTTTAAATATATATTGTAGCGTCTCATTAGCGTCTCTTTTGATTGAGACTCCATGTAGCGTCGCTTTAGAGTCTTCATACATGCGATGCTAGTTTTCGTCTAACGTTGTCGACGCCGTAACGGCGCTAGGTACTGCCGTGCATTTGCGATTCCTGGCGGGAAATAATAACGTCTACGTAGCGTCTCGATTGCGCTACTTTTAATGTCAACTCTTTGAGTAGCTAGGAAGACGCTAATGAGACGCTATTGAGAGGCAAGTCGTGTCTGATTCTAGTGACGCTAAAGAAGTGCAATGGAGGCGCTACATGGCGTCGCTAATCGCCAATTTTCTTGTAGTGTAAGGTCATACATACTTCAAATCATACTAAGTGTGGACAATCAATCATCACATAGGCTTTCTGGACTGGTCACGACTGTGCATCTCTATGTCACAGTCGTGCCCACACATAGGCACGGGCGTGTGATGACTCAGCACGGCTGGACACAGCTATTTCCCTTGGACATAGGGTGGTCATGGCTGTGCTCATGCATGTCACGGCTGTGCCAGTCACACCCGTTCATAGGTGTTGTTCACGGCCTGATGACCGTATGATCATGGCTGAAAATGCCTATGACCGTACCTCTAGCCCATGACAGAAGAGTCGTTTCCTCCCATCTTCGAAAATATTCTAAGGTATAAGAGGCCTACTGGGTTGTCACGGCCGTGTGACCACATGGACACAACCGTGACATAACGTCAATTTTTCCTTTGGACATATTTTAAAACTAAGGCAAGGTATTCTAAGGGTGTCACGGCTGTGCCTCAATGCGTCATGGCTGCGCTCAATGCGTCACGGCCGTGCTCGGGACTCCAGCAGCACTTCTCCTATTTTTACCACATTTACCTTCATGTACACATATATACAAACACCTTTATGCATGCTTTCATCCAATCATGGAAAATGGGAAATTTACACCTTATCTAGGAATAGCAAATCACTAAACTAATCACAATAAGCATGAAGTGCATAGGGATTTTCACAAAGAACATTACACCTTTTTAACCACATTCACATAAACACATGAGCAACTTCATCATGAGCAAACCATATTCATATATAGCAATAAGAAAAACTAATCATAAACCAAGCATGGATGGCGAGAATCATTAAATCCTAATCATGATTTGCAATGAAACAATATGAAATACTAGTCATCCTAAGGCAAATATGAACATCCCCTAATCATACATTGATAAGACCTAATTTGGTCTTGTCATCCCTTAATCCAAGCATCAATAGATATACCTTTATTAACATTTACATTTTTCATATTTATATCACATGCTAGTTTAACAATATTATAAATGTCATTCTTTCAAATCAAACACCATTTTCCTACATTAGCACTTGCATTCAGCATTTTCACAAACATCTAATAAGCATCATGCATCCTACTCTAATGTACCAAATCTCGTCATACAGGAATCAAGGTTTGTTCCTAAATCTCAATCCAAACAACAATCAATACATTAGTAGAGAGATTAGGTTTGGATCCCCTCAAACATATCTTTAGGATTTAAGTGAAAACCCTAAGTCTAATATTCTTTTCTTTCTCTTTTCTCTCTTCTTCGTGCTTCCTTTCTCTTCTTCTTCTTCTTCTTCTTCTCTATGGCAACACCCTTCTTCTTTTCTTCCCCTATTTCCAGCCATGCTCCTCTCTTTGCCTTGATGTACTAATGGTGAAAGGTGAGGGGAGGGGTTGGCTTTCTTGTAGGAGACTTGATGGGAAGTGAGAGAGAATGGGAGTATGTGTATACCTTGGCTTATGGCTTTAACAAGGCTAATGAGCTTCGTAAGTGAGCTTTAAATGGTTATTGGTTTCTTTTATTTGTTTTCTTTTATTTTTATAATTATTTGATTTTTTAGAATAATATAATAATGGATAAAGGAAAAGGTAGTGTATGGGTGTTAAGAATATAAATGATGTTGCTTCTAAATTTAGGAAAACTTGTTAGCTCTTCAATTTCAACATAGTATGAGAGTCACAGTTCAAATTTCATTAAGTTCTCATTAAAAAATATTTTCCTCTTTTAATTTTTATTCATGAATATGAAATCATTAATGTTACTCTCATAAATCATAATTACTTTTTTATTAAATATATATCTTATTATTTCAATAAAAGAAATAATCAGATTTTATCTCATAGAAATAAAAGAATATTAATTGGAAGTATATTTAATCGAATAAATTTCGTACACACATATATTATTTCCTATACTCTTATGTGGATTTAGATATATAAAAATGTGACTCAAATCATCAACAATAATTATATTTATCATGTTCAAAATTTTAAAAACTTATTCACATTATTATTATCTTCTTAATAGTTATTATAATTTTTTATAACTTAATATTATATTAAAATATTTGTTATTATTATCAATGATCCTTTGAGCTATTAATGAAGAAAGATATAAAAAATAATAAAAGAAATATCTGTAAAGTTATTTGACACGTGCTTCACACAAAAAGTGCTTGACTGGCAAATTAAACTATATATATTTAATATAGCTTATTATATCTTTAAAATTTTTTAAAAAATAAAAAATTATATTGAAAATTTTGTTATATGAGTTTGTGGTATTTATAAGTTAAAAAATAAAGTATTAAATCTAAAAAGTTAAACCTAATTTTATTACATGTATTCTTCTTTTATCTAAAGAATTGTATGTTATTTTTTAAATATGCGTAATGAGATTTCTTTACACAAAAGTAACCTAAAATTAAATCTAAAGTAAATTTAATTTGACTAAAAATATATATATATCACATGACTTTTCAGAATAATGTATTATTATTTGCAGAAATACGCAATTTTAAACTCAAATATGAAATACAATAGATGATATAATATATATAACATTATTATTTTCAGAAGTTTCTCAGAAAATTAAATTCTTCATAATGAAACTTGTTATGCACGAAAACAGACCACGTTTGACAATTTGTTTATTAGAAGAATGATTATTCGTTTGATTAAATTAAAAAAAAATATTAATTTCTTGTCATGTTTATTAGATAAAAAGATTTTTACACCAAAGATAATAATATTTCTTGTCATTTTTGAATAAGGTATAATACTTATAAGACTAAAAGTAAAAAATGAACTCTAAAGGTGAACGCAATATGATTATTTGTTTGAAATACAAATATATTTAAAATTTCCTTAGATAAGAAGATTTATATACCTTAAAGTATAAAACAAAAACAATTTCATATAAATCATCATCCTTAGAATTTTCTCAAAATATTCTTAGCTAACAAGATTTATATACCATAAAGTATGAAACAAATTTAATGTTAAATAATTCATCACCATCCTCGTCTTCGTCGTCGGCATCATTGTCCCAAAATAAAAACTTGAATGAGTTATAATTTGAAAGTTCTCACCACACAAATCGATACTGCAAAATGTGTAACACCCCAAATTTCACCCCCAAATTGTCGAGAAAAATTGGGTCATTCGACTGTGTTAGTCTGTTCGCCATCACATAATCATAAGAAAAGTGATTTTTCATCTATTATAGCGGAAGCATAAAAATCGATTAAATATGATAAAATACACTTTCAATAAAAATGTGGAAAACTTCATGAAACATCAAAGTATGATTATAGAATTGAAAACATCTTTAGACACCATTATTAATAGCAATTAAAACATCTCTTCAATAACAAAGTCAAAAGACTCTAAAACATGATGACTCGACATCCCAAATCATTGTGCAAGCTTATTCGTCATGGGCTGAGCTCACATCCATCCAAACATTACGCACTTGCACGGATCCAAGGTGCAGGGGTTTCCCCGGTTAGAGTATGTAAAGGTCATGCATGCGATGATATGATCCTATACAGGGTACTACATGATATGCATCATCATCTTCGTGTAAAATAAGAAGGAAATAATATGCATGCCATGTATTTATCATGTGATCTACATTTCATCCATCAATATCAATGTATAATCATCATGCACTATAATAATGGCATGGCAGACATGTAATCATATCATCATACATAAAGCATGAACATTCATATCAATCATTCATTCAATTCATAGGCATATAAGTGAGATTCACTTACCATAACCACTGCCTTCATAACTCTCCTTAGGGTTGCTTTATAACCCGTTGGACTTCCACTTTCGTGGGACATCATTCCATAACTTTCCTCAGGGTTGTTTTATAACCCTTTGGACTTCCACTTTCGTGGGACTTCATTCCATTCCATCGATCATTGGCCCATTCCTATTAACGTTATATCTTTCGATAGTTGGGACTTATGTCGTTGCCCTCTCAATAGGTTAGCTAGGCCTAGGAGACAATGCTCTCCTCTCACCCGAAGGTGATATCAGAATGCACACACCGTTACTGATGCATGTAACGATCATTCTGGACTCTCGCCCGAGGGCGACATCGGAATGCACACACCATTGCCGATGTGTGTAACGATCATTCCGGACAATTATTCGATAAAGGGCTATAGAGGAGTGACATGTAACATCATCCATAACTGGGTTCATTATGCTTTTCAAACAACAATCATTTACGTCGCTCAATCTTCATATTTTAACGTAGTTACGGCTGTCCATGCAATTCATGTATCTTGGTTCATATACAATCATCAATCAGTAATACATAATAGTAAATACCTTAAAAATAACATAAACCAATTTTATTCGGTCTATCACGGTCGTTTCGGGACTTGGCTCGGCCGTAGCAACGTCCTGAAAGTCCGAACTTCCACCCGAAAGTCTCAATTTTTGAGATTTCAATTCCAATAAACATAGTTTAAAACATCATAAATATTTCAGATATGATCTCTTAGCATCTATGCATCATAAAACACATTAAAACATATAATTTTCATTCATTAACAAGAGTTGGGACTTTTTCCTAAAAATTCATACAACTACCAGAATTTATTCTCTGCACAGTATTCTGGCAGCAGTCACTAAAATATTAATAAATTAACATATACTTGTTCTTTTTAGATGATTCTAATTTTCATAGAAAGATAACAAAAACATTTGACTTGAGAATAACTTTCAAACCCTAACTTAGTATTTTCAATTTACTATGTGTTTTACAATTTGGCCTCGCTGTTACCCGAGACAGAATGACACTAGTTCGATTTTTGGATAATAATTATTTCTATACAACTTCAAATCATGTGACATCAATTTCTGTGGAAACTAGACTTCTAGACATTTTCATCCATATATTATTTATAATTTTTGGATAAGAAAAACCTATCCAAACAATTATTATAAGACAGTCGCGAATTCTCGAGACAGCACGATACCAGTCCGATATTTGGATCATAACTATTTGTACAGATCTTCAAATCATATGAAACTAATTTCTATGGAAACTAGACTTCGAGGGCTCTCCATTTATTATTTATAATTTTTGAATCAGAAAAATCTATCCGAATAATTGTTGCAAACACCATCACGAATTTAGGCAGATTATGCAACTTAAATCGTGCAATCCTAACATTTAGATCTAATCATGAATCAATAGAAAATAATCTCAGATCTGATAAAACTCATAAATTCCTCAAACAAATCCCCAAAAGGAGTAAATTGCCCTATTACACTCAATCCAATCCATAAAACTTTGAGAGGCGAGAGAGGAGTTGGATCCCCTTTACATATCTTGATCTTAAATCTTCCACCTCTTTCTTCCTCTTTTTCTTCCTCTTTTTTCTTCTTCCCGATCTCCTCTTTCTTCTTCCTCAAGCCCTAGCCACCAAGATGTGGAGAACAATGGGATAAAGATAGAGAAGAGATGCCTTATATAGGGGGAAACCATGAGGGTTTGAACAAAAAGTCCAAATTACCCTTAAAAAGATCCAATTATTATTTATCCAGGTGGGATCACCTTTTAACCTCATTAAACACCATCAACCCAATCTTATCCTATCGATTTCACTTGGCAATGGCCTCTTAATTTAGATTTAATCATCAATGAAGATATTGACTCCCTATAGGGTTGTGATAAATTGATGACAATAAGTGTTATCTATTCAATTGGGTTCACCTCTTGATCTCACCCTACACTATCAACTCCTAGTTGACCTCTCGGTCTCACTTGAAAATGACAATCAATCTCCTCTTGTGATATATAATGGGATTCATCCAATCCTCTTGACCTAGGATAAATTGAAAATTAGTAGAGAATCAGGATAATTGATTTTCATATATCGACTCTAAATTTACCTCTCAATTCCAATTAATCTCCTTTTTTTGACATACGTTAGTATTCATTCAACCTCTCGGCCTAAAATAAATCACCAATGGATAGAGAAAGCTCCTCTAGGGTAGATGATGATTGATGTCAATAAGAAAAAACATTCCATCGCATCCATTAAACACGTAGAGAACAAGAAGCCAAAAATGTAATCATAAAAAACAAATATAACTACAACATCATAGATAAGGAAACCACAACATATTTAAAGACAAAAGAAAGTTCATAAGAAATAAAACATCATCAACTCCTTAGTCCTAACTGGCCGGCTAATTATAAATGATTCTCGATCATAAATCAAACATGTTCAGCTCAAGTATCTATTACAAATTCCATTACAAACCAGATCATGAAATAAAAAATCTAAAAACTAAAAACTAAAACTAGAGATAGTTGTGCATACCAATGCTCCTACTTCCTACAACCATGGCAAAAAAAAATACACAAAAAAATAGTAGTCTCCTTTGTTCCAAAATAATCAAATTTTTAATAATTATAAAAATAAGGTAAGAAAATTTAAAAAATAGGAAATCTAGGAATTAATTACATAAACATTCACTAAAAGTATGCAAATTAGGATAAAATACATCTTTATTACAGATAAAATATGTACATTTTTCTTACATCTTATCCTTGCATCAACTTAAACATGCCCAATCCTTGCAAAAGGAATGTTCCATTCCTGATCAAATGTGTTCAAAAGATCTGCCACACTACTGTACTTGCAATCACCTTTTCTGAATTTTAATTTTTTGATAGAGGTTGAGTGGGGTTGTGACAACCCTTCTAAGGGGAAAACACAGTGTATATACAAATATCAAACTCTTCCTTTTGTATTTCAAAATAGTAAAGAGGCAATAGTATCAATTGATTCATAAAAATATGAAAATTAGCAAATTACAAAATTGTGAGCATTCATCAAGGGAAACACAGTTTACAAAAATAACAATTTAATCACAAAAGATATATAAAAATGAAGACTAAAATACTTTGTGACATAAGATAAATGTGCTTGCACAAATGCACAACACACTCCACCATGCAAAGCGGTCTATGTAGGGTCTAATATCCTTGACCTAAATAGGTATTATCCTCTCGCCCACGTGGTTTTCTTACAATGCATCATCCATATTAGAGAAGTGCAATGACTCTGTATTTGGCATGATACTATTTGTTTTACCTTTGTCCTCGAGATTTTTCTAATCCGTCACCCACTTTTCCTTGGGGGTCATATATTAACCATGATACTATTCTCTTGTCCTTAAGATCACAATTTTCTAACATGTCACATCTAATGAAAGTCATATTCTCATATATTCAGCATTTGTCTTATGGTTTATGCATGTAGGACCAATTCAAGGCATGTCTCTTGCATTCTTATCCTTTTTAGTAGACCTAACATCCTCATTAAATAATCGTACTTCACCATAAATAGAGGTCCATGCGGAATGGCTTTAATACCATATGTAATGTTCTTAATGTAGACATAATATTTTCAACCGTAGAAATTTATAATAGATATAAATCCTAGAAGTTGCGGAATACCTCTTGTAGCGGAAGCGGATCATCGGAGCTTTTTCACGAACTCTTGACGAGCGCACTTGCACCTCGGGATCGGGGACTGGAACTCATTGCCACAGTACAAGTGCCTCTGGAAGAACCTCTCGAAATCATGTTTAGGACCTCTGGTATGGGTCTCCTTTTATAGGGAGGGAGACTTGGGCAAGAAGTTAGGCAGAACATATCACGCGCGTCCATCGCGCGTGTATATGTGTCTGCGCAGCCCAATATTTTGCGGATCGCGGGATAATGGTCCGTGCGTCCTGCGCGCGTCTTGCCCAAGCGGGCCACGTGCATGCATGGCCCATGTGCCCAAAATTGCAATATTCCAACAATCTCCTACTTGCCCGCATTGGGCATTGTACTTTCATTCGTCAGGAATTTTGCATTGCACACGAGTACAATCACGCTTCTTTATAGGAGATAGAAAGATACCTGTTAAGGTTCAATCGCTCAACTCTCTCTAGAGCGTATGTCATGCCCGTTAGGAATTCATGATAGCTCACACATGAGCCAACAAATGCTCAAATAATGTAACTCATTATGCCCAAGATCTGTCTTGCAGCATAGC
Source organism: Pontederia crassipes (assembly GCA_030549335.1). Lineage (NCBI taxonomy): Eukaryota > Viridiplantae > Streptophyta > Magnoliopsida > Commelinales > Pontederiaceae > Pontederia > Pontederia crassipes. The sequence goes on along the minus strand of JAUKPH010000020.1, from coordinate 6,434,870 downwards.
CAAGACAATGCATGTCTTGCTCCGCGGTAACTATCTTTTACATACATTATTTTCAACATAAGAAAAAGAGTTGACCAATTGTACATTAAAAGCTTAATGCAGCTCATAACAGTTCTTTCTCTCATCCTCATGTCTTTTAGTAGTGAACTAGCTGCTTTCCTAGACGTGGCTCGACAGGCTACTTTACTTTTCACCTTTGAGTACCGTGCTAAAGTAGCAAGCACTAATTCCTTTCCTTATGACAGTCAAAAGTCTAAGGGCACATGCAAATGAATCATCTGCCAGAGACTCACACCATGATAATTATCGAACAAATCAATTCATCATGTCTCTAGGTCGACTTTGCATACTTGGTACTAAACATAAGTACTGTGGTGGAGATTCCCATTGAAAGAGCATATGTCTAGCTCTGTTTAATTATACCTCACACAGACTTAAGTCAAGTCGCTACATTTTAGCGCTTGACTCGAGTTTTCAAATCACTCGCTATCTTATAGCGCTAGATTTGCATATCGTATCCGGCCTCTCTCTCTTAATCAGGCGACATTTTGTTACTAAAACTCATGTTTTAACAATCACACCATGACTCACATAGTTCATTCCGTTTGCTATTTCCGTGAGCGCCGGAAACATTTGTTTGTGTGAGTGAACAAATCTAGGCTTGATTGACATACTTTTCACATGTATAACAAGATTTTATAACATTTAGTTTATCAAAGAAAAATAATCTTTTATTCATTGAAAAATTGAGTACATCATTACGTTTATAATCTACGCAGCCCTATGACATTTACATGTCTCAAGAATGCCTCTATTGGCAATGATTTGGTGAACGAATCAACAACCATTTTGTGCGTTGATATGTACTCAATTGAGATCTCCTCTTTGACTTCTTAATTTCGTACAAATTTGTACTTTGTGTATATGCTTTTGATGCATGCAAAATATAACATATTTTAGATTATTATTTTAGTTAATTTTTCTGTAATTTGTTCATGGCATGCATCATTTTTAGTCACTTTTAATCATAATTTCGGATTTATTAATTTTAATTATTAATTCTTTGAATATTTAATTGTGGATGGATTAATTAAATTTGAATAATTATTTTGCAGGAAAATTCAAAACACGGCCGAAATTCAAAGAAATTATTCCTTACGGCCGAGATTTGGCTTTACACCCAAGTCATTTTGGGTGAGATTCGAAAGGGGTAAAGATAAAAGAGTTCCTTACGGCCGAGATTTCCAGGGGGTAATGATATGGAATCTTCTTTGTTACGGCTAAGATTTGAAGGGGTAAAGATAAAAGGATTTTATCTTTTGGGCGTAACGAGGTTTAAATTCTCTGTTTTGGCCGAGATTCAAAAGGAGTAATAATTAAATGATTTTATCTTTTGGGCGTAACAAGATAAATTCCTTCCTTACGGCCGAGATTTGGAGGGAGTAAAAGGAATTTTATCTCTTTGGGAGTAAAGATTTAGTTCTTTCCTTACGGCCGAGATTCAAAAGGAGTAAAGATAAGAAAGATTTATCTTTGGGCGTAATGATAAAAGGATTTATCTTTGGCCGAGTTTATCTCATAATTTTAAAGTCAACCGTACGATATTACGGCCGAGATCAAATTGAAGGCTGTCCGCACCCTATAAATATGTGAAGAATCCGTCGTTTCAATTCGTGCTCTGAAGTTCAGGTTTCTTCCACTACGAGTCGTGAGCTCTGCAGGCTACGACCAAGAGGAGAGAGGTGCGACGGCTGGAAGTTGATCGCGACCCTGATCAAGTCCGAGAGGCTGCCCGACTGTCTGCCCGTGATTCGAAGCTTCGACTTTTATCTATTGGGTGTAATTCTTCCAATTATTATTATTTTGTTATTATCTCTCCAGAATTTCTAGGATGAACTCCATATTTTCTATTTATTTCATTTTAGGAGATTATTATTGAAGGGAAACTATTTGGACTCTATATTATTTGTTTTAATCTTTTCTGATCAATTAGTTAATTGTGCTTAATGCTTTTGATTTAATTATTTAGATTTCTGAGTTGAGTACTTACCAGTTTGTGGATTATTTAATTTCAGAATTCATTAATTAAATTAATTGATTTTATGTGAAATTAATAATTGACATAAATTTGATAACTAGTGTGTGGAGAATCAAGTTTATGTGGTCTGTTAATCTAATCAGTTTGTGGAGTGATTAATAGTCTAGGATTTTCATATTAATGCATCTTAATTTCAATCTTATCTGACGAATACCAGTTTGTGGGACTTTAGGTTTGATTAAATTTAAGATAGTTTAATTTACCGGATTAAATAGCAGAATTACCAGTTTGTAGACTCTGTGATGTTAATCTTGTAAATTAATAACTTGAGAAAATTCCTAATCCATCTTTAAAGATTAAATTTATCTTGTATGGTTCAAATATTTATCCTGATCTATTTTCATCCTAAGGCCTAACTTCAACACCATTATCTTATCTTTATCTTATTTTCTTTATTTTATTTCATAAAACCTCTTTCCAAAAATCCATGTTTTTACTTTCTTATTAATTTATAAATCCACATATTGAATTAATAATATTCCTCGTGGGTTCGACACTCTTACTCCTATTACTATATTACTTGAGCGACTAGTGCACTTGCTAGCAAATTTTATTGTTACAAATTTAACGCATCAAGTTTTTGGCACCGTTGCCGGGGAATATTTTATTAATTAATTTTTTATTTTTATGAATTATTAGGAGATGTAAATAAATTGTAAATAATTCTTTGTAAATATCTACTATTTGTTTTAATTATTTTTTATTTTTTGTGCATAAACTAACATTTTTCTTTTGTAGATAAAGGTCGCGACAACTTTAAATTTGTTGACTTTCGGCTTAAATTCTGACGCCGACTGGATTTTTCAGATTACGTGAACTTATGATTTTACGACCGAGATCTAGTTTGTCGGCTTTACTGGTTTTACGGCTTCGTTTCTGATCTCTAAACTTTCAATTTTGCTGTCGCAACATTGATTTCAGTGGCTTTATATTTTATATTATTTGTTACGGCCGAGCATTTATCTCATTTTTTTTACGGCCGAGAATTTATCTCATTTTTTTTACGGCCGAGAATGAATCCTATTTTTGCGGCCGTAGAACTCTTTTTAATATTTATTTGATCTTTTTCAGCGTTAATGATTATGATTTTTTTACGCCCGTAAGCTTTTATCTGACAAACTCTTATCCAAATTTTACGGCCGGTATTTCATTTCATCCAGATCGAATTAAATCTCTCTCATGCGCTATGATTGATTAAGCTTGCGACCGATAATTTAATCTCTGATAATCCATTAGCGCATGATTTTGCAGTCGATAATTTTCTAAAATTTTCTTTGCGAACGTTGGTTAAATCTCTTTCGTATTATTCTTCCTTTTACGGCTTGAATTTTCATCTCGGCCGTAATGATTCATTTGGCGACGTTTTGTTCAATTTTTATTTCGGCCGAAAACATGTTCTGTTTTACGGCCAAAATGCTGTTGACTTCGGTTCTTTACGCCCAGAGTCAATTTAATCCTCTTTCGGCCAACATAATTCAGTTAATTTTTACGCCATCTTATGATTTTGCTTCGACCGTAATTTAACGAGTTTTACGCCTTCACGTTGATTAATCACTTTCGACACTGTTCTATGGTTTTTTGCAACCGAGCAAGCCTCGGATTACTAATCTAATTTCGGCCATAAATCTATTTCTGTATTGCGGCCGATCAATCTTATTTCCTCTCTGAAAATAATTTTTTGCTAATGTCTAATTATTAACTTTACGGCCGCAAATTAGTTCTGATTCATTTTGTGCCATTTGTTACATCATCGTTAATTCTTCCAAGTTTTACGGCCGAACGAGTGCTTGATTTTATGATTATCTATTTGATTTACTTTCGATCGAGTTATTTGGCATTTGAATTGGTTTGTAGTGCGTTTGGCGGCCATAATTAGGTTTCTGATAAATTCTTTTCGGAAATTAATTTTAATGACGAATTCTCAATTCTTAAGGCCGAAAGACTTTCTATTTGTTAAAATCTTATTTCTTCGTGACCTATTATCTGTATTTCTTTTTTCTTGTATATATTTGTATTTTATTCTTTTATCTCTCTTACTGAAAATTAGTTGTTGCAGGACTTAAGTGAAAATCTAATCACAACTAAGTTAATCTTTTGGATAAATTTATATGTCACACATTCTGATAAGATGTTAATTTTTTATTTTATTTAATTTTTTTTCTGACACTTGGTTGTTGCAGTGACGAATTGAATATTTAATCACAACCAAAGATTTTACTAATTTACATTTTTTTAATTAAGTTAATTTTTTTTATTTTTTTATTTTTATTTAATTAGTTATTTGATTGGCATTTTAATAGTTTAAGGAGTCATCTAATCGATATTTCTTTTTGTGCACGGAGAGGAACTCGACTAATCATTTCTTCGGATACGTGGACCGAGCGATACATGAATTAACACGTCGGGTTCATCTCGGACATGACAAGGCGAAAGGAAAAATCACCTTGGAATCGGCCGATCGCTGCGCTGCTTGAATTTGATGTGACCCTTCACTGCGCATCATGAGGGAAAGGTAAGTTTACGCCCGTAATTGTATCTATAAATTCTTACACCTCGTGTTTGTGCAGACCAAAAGCGCCGCGCCAGTTCCTTACGGCCGAAGTTCCAAAGCTCTTACTCTTACGGCTGATTGATCACTTGCTGATCATTATATGATTCTAACCCATTTTAGATGAAATTCATACATATCGAGTCCCACTTTTGCCTATTTTTGGGCCAATTATACTTGGAATGCAAACATTGTGATAACTAGTTGATATTCCTCATTTCATACTTATTTCCATGTGCATAGAGGTTCTGAAATGCCAAAATCCATTAATATTTAAATTCTATGCCAAGTTATCATTTTGAGGACAAGTTATCATTCCTAAGTGTCAAGTTATCATTATTTTGAATGAACTTATTTTCAATGGTTTTCTTGCCCTAAATCCATCATTATCATGTATAAATCATATTTGGATAGTCACATCTCAACTTGTGCAAAGTTTTAAGTCCATTTGAACAAGTTATCATTTTTCAAGTGCCAAGTTATCGTTAAAGGGCAATTCTATCATTTCGACATGCAAAACCATTAATTCTGCACAAGGACCTTAAGCAATCATCTTATTATTGTTCTAACTCATTGCTGGTCAAATTTCATCACATTTGGATAATCAAAACTCAAGTTATGACAAGTTATCGTTTTTAAGTCATATAAGTTATCGTTTTTGGGGCACTCAAGTTATCACTTTTAGGAATCTCATTCATATTTGATTTCTGACCTCACTCACTTGTCACTCTAATCAATTTGATGCCTAAAATGCTTTGAATCACTTGCATTTGGATAATTTCCATGATTTGTGACAAGTTATCATTTCGGGTCCCTTAATTCATTAATTTTGATACAAGTTTTCATTCCTGCACAACACCTAATACCATTTGATATCTGAGCTAGCAACTATCATTATCCTAATCCTTATTTGTCAAAAAACCATTCAAGGGCTTTGATGCTTGCTGTTTGGGGATTTGTAGCAGGGAGAAAGGTGGCCAAAAAGGTGGAAAAAGTAGGGGGGACCACTACTTTTTCCTGCACAAAAGGGAAGCTGTCACTGCTGGAATTTCTACAGATGGACAGGTGGCTTAATCAGGAGGATTAGAACATTTAGATGCTGATCAAAGGGTGGAAAGGAGTGATATATAAGCTGGATTTTTCTGGAGGAGAAAGGAGGCTGGTCATTCAAGGGTTTGGAGCAAGGCAAGGAAGGGGGCTGCTGGATTTTGGGAGCTACTACCGAGAGTTTGAAGGAACCATGAATTGTATCTGTTTCTTATCCCATTTCATGTCAAATCTTGTAATTATGAGGAGCTAAACTCCATTTATTCTAGGATAGGGTAGTAGTTTAGATTAGTTTTGGATGGATATGGACTGATTTGTAATCCTGCACTGAAATCAATTATGGTTTTCAGATTTTAGAACTTTTCTGCACTGATTCATGTTATCATTAGATCCATTGTAAACCATGTTATCTGATCTAATCTCCCTTTAGAATGTATTAAGAGATAAAGTCAGATTTCTGGATTCCATTTAGTTGCAAATCTGATTTCTGAATTTGGTTTCCTGAAAATCTGATTTCCTATTTTTTCTGAATCTGATTTCCTGAACTGCAGAATCTGTTTGTTACTCTCAACCTGATTAATTGAGTCTTTGGAATGTTGGTATTGTCCCTATCTTATTCAGAAATGAATCAAGATTGTTTGGGCAATCATTTGACTCAAACCAGATTTTCCACTGATTCCTGAACAGAAATCAGAAATCTAATTTTTCTGGTTTTACATTTCTGAAATCTGATTTGTTATAAATCTGATCTTGTCATTTGAAGACCCTATTTGTATTTATAACTGAGAAGTTATCATTTGGTCTAACCCTTGTTCAGAAATGAATCAAGAATCAATGCCAAGTTCTAGATACAAACCCAATTAGAATTCTGATTTCTACTTTCTGAAATCTGATTTTTCTGAAATCTGAATTCTGATTTTCTTGGGCTGTTTGAATTTGATTGTCATTGGGGATTGAATTAATTGAAGAACTGAGAGGTTAACATCTATCCCAATCTTGTTCAGAAATGAATTGAGAAGCTTTGACATTCCTATGATTCAAATCTGATTTGGTTTTTCCTAATTTGAATGAGTTGAATGAGTTGCTGATTTCTGATTTTCTAAAATTCTTGAAATTTGATTTCCTGGGCTTGGGATCTGATTGTCATCAAGGATTGGATAATTGAATAGTTGAGAGTCTAATATATACCCTGATCTTATTCAGAAATGAATCAAGATCATTGACAATTCAGAATTCAAATCTGATTTTTCCAAAATCTGATTTCTTAGTTTGATTCTAATTCTATTTTCTGATTGTTTGGAATCTGATTTGCCAATTGTTAATCCCTATTTTATTCAAATCACTGAGAGGTGTACTCTAGGAATCCCTTGCAGTCCAGAGATGGGTCAAGGGGCATTTGGCAAACTTGAATTCCATCAATCCACATTGCTGATTTTTTCAGAAATGCTGATTTCTGTTTTCTCATTTAATTAACTTCTGATTTCCATTGTCAACCCTCATATTAATCCACTACTGAGAGGTAGTCTTAACGGCTTCCTTGTGATCCAGAGATGGGCCAAGGAGCAATGGGAATTATGAACTCATGTGGCCATATGTTTTGCATTTCCAATTGAGTGTGTTTGTGTGGATTTCAATTTATTTTGCAACCGAGAGGTTGATTTTGAATCTCCCTTGAATTCAGAGATGAATCATGGAACACAAGCACCATTATTGAGTATATTTTATCCTGGTTTGGTTGATTGGAATGATTCCATCTTTTTATGATTGCAAATGCAAGTTATCATTCCAAACTTCCTTGAATTGCAAAAAAATCAGCATTGAACTTTCTTTTCAGCCCAATGATAACTTGATTTTCAGTGAGGACCCTCTTTTGATTCAACCTAGCTAACAATTATATAATCATATATTGCTTAGTTAGAGGCCAATTGAGCTGTGGGAACAGCCATTTTCAAGTTGAATCAAAAGTTATCACTACTCAATCCCAAATATCACTATCACCGATCTTCATCTCTTACGGCCGAAGTTCCGAGTCTCACCGCCGATCCTTACGCCCCCTGTGCATTACGGCCGAACCTCTGTTCCATTCTGTTTCTTACGGCCGAAGTCTCCATGACTAAAAGCCCTTACGGCCGAAGTCTCAACACCGCGCACCGCCTCTCCCTTACGCCCTTTGTTCCTTACGGCCGAGCTTCCACCGGAGCTGACTCCTTACGCCCGGACGAGCGCCGAACACCAGCGCCACCACCCATTCCTTACGATCGATCCTCACACCACGCTCTCGACTTATGGCCGAGATTCATCAACTACGGCCGAAGTTCTTCATCAACTACGGCCGAGGTTCTTCATCAACCAGCTCTTACGGCCGAGATTGCACGGCTGAGATCTTCATCAACAAAATTTTGCGGCCAAGCTTTTACGGCCAAGACTCTCCATTATCGGCCGAGATCCATTAATTATCGGTCAAGATCTCCTCTCACCGACACCATTTGCGGCCGACACCTTCATCGATATATATAAGGCCGAGCATCTCTCCACCGAAAATAAATCCGGTTGTATCTTTTCCCTTTTCTTTATTTTTATTTCTTTAGCTTTTCTATATTATCTTTTCACTTTCCCTTGCTGGCTTATCACTGAGGACAGTGTCTGGTTTAAGCTTGGGGGAGTTTGCATTTCATGCATTGTATGTTTCTTTCTTTTTATTTGCTTATGTTTGCATCTATTTATAAAAAAATCCAAAAAAATTGAAAAAATTTGAAAATTTTCGAAAAAATACCATTGCATGCATTTATTTTTGCTACCATCTTACAAACTCTTGTCTTACTGTTTTAATTATCTTTTAGTAAAAGTTCAAAGACATGTCGTTAACAGATGAAATTTGAATGCTTTTCTTTCTTATCACTTGCTATTTTAGTATCAAACTTATAGATTGTGTGCCCATGCTAAATAGAATTATGAATGACTAGACGACAAAATCATATTCATGCCTTTTTATTTCTTTTTAAGTCTTGATAGTAGTAGCCTTCTTATTGACCATATCAAGTACTTTTTGAGCTTATATAAAGAAGGGTTAGTTAAACCCCAATTAGTTAAAAAAAAATGATGAATAAAGTTATGTGTAGGTACAAAAGTGTTATTCGGAATCAAGATGTGTTCGGGTAATTAGATCCGTAGGGATTCATGCCTGGCGACCTAAGGGCAACTGCTCTGGGATCCGTCGATCGAAAACCTGCTACATGGACCATCTTGTGAAATTCGGAGAAGCACAGGAGTACTGAACCATGGCTAAGTTCGAACTCTTCATTCAGAACCTTGGTTGTTCGGGCAAGTAAACTCGAGGGGTGCTTTATCACCTGGTGCCCTAAGGTCATCTGGTCTGGGAGTCATCAGTCTAAAGCCCGCTACATGGACTTCCTTGTGCAATCCTGCTTGAAGATTAGAACTTTTAAATGATTGAAAATAAAGTTGAAAAATGAAAAGAAAAAGAAAAAGTTTTAAGCTCAATTAGTACTTATGTGTTCAATATTAATGCTATTATTTGATAGACAATTTATTTTTTCACAAGGCTGAATTTGAGATTGTTTAAATTTGTGTAGCATTCCGAACCTCTATGAAGCTAAGTGCATGGAAAATGGTGAGATACTGAGTAGTAGGTGTGCAGAAGAACTGTGTGAGAAAATTAGTCAGTTGACAATGTGAAGGCTACGATGGAACTTTCTTGAGCTTTGCTTTGAATTTTTGCTTGAGGACAAGCAAGACTTTAAGCTTGGGGGAGTTTGATGCATGCAAAATATAACATATTTTAGATTATTACTTTAGTTAATTTTTCTGTAATTTGTTCATGGCATGCATCATTTTTAGTCACTTTTAATCGTAATTCCGGATTTATTAATTTTAATTATTAATTTTCTGAATATTTTAATTGTGGATGGATTAATTAAATTTGAATAATTATTTTGTAGGAAAATTCAAAACACGGCCGAAATTCAAAGAAATTATTCCTTACGGCCGAGATTTGGCTTTACACCCAAGTCGTTTTGGGCGAGATTCGAAAGGGGTAAAGATAAAAGAGTTCCTTACGGCCGAGATTTCCAGGGGGTAATGATATGGAATCTTCTTTGTTACGGCTAAGATTTGAAGGGGTAAAGATAAAAGGATTTTATCTTTTGGGCGTAACGAGGTTTAAATTCTCTGTTTTGGCCGAGATTCAAAAGGAGTAATAATTAAATGATTTTATCTTTTGGGCGTAACAAGATAAATTCCTTCCTTACGGCCGAGATTTGGAGGGAGTAAAAGGAATTTTATCTCTTTGGGAGTAAAGATTTAGTTCTTTCCTTACGGCCGAGATTCAAAAGGAGTAAAGATAAGAAAGATTTATCTTTGGGCGTAATGATAAAAGGATTTATCTTTGGCCGAGTTTATCTCATAATTTTAAAGTCAACCGTACGATATTACGGCCAAGATCAAATTGAAGGCCGTCCGCACCCTATAAATATGTGAAGAATCCGTCGTTTCAATTCGTGCTCTGAAGTTCAGATTTCTTCCACGGCGAGTCGTGAGCTCTGCAGGCTACAACCAAGAGGAGAGAGGTGCGACGGCTGGAAGTTGATCGCGACCCTGATCAAGTCCGAGAGGCTGCCCGACTGTCTGCCCGTGATCCGAAGCTTCGACTTTTATCTATTGGGTGTAATTCTTCCAATTATTATTATTTTGTTATTATCTCTCCAGAATTTCTAGGATGAACTCCATATTTTCTATTTATTTCATTTTAGGAGATTATTATTGAAGGGAAACTATTTGGACTCTATATTATTTGTTTTAATCTTTTCTGATCAATTAGTTAATTGTGCTTAATGCTTTTGATTTAATTATTTGGATTTCTGAGTTGAGTACTTACCAGTTTGTGGATTATTTAATTTCAGAATTCATTAATTAAATTAATTGATTTTATGTGAAATTAATAATTGACATAAATTTGATAACTAGTGTGTGGAGAATCAAGTTTATGTGGTCTATTAATCTAACCAGTTTGTGGAGTGATTAATAGTCTAGGATTTTCATATTAATGCATCTTAATTTCAATCTTATCTGACGAATACCAATTTGTGGGACTTTAGGTTTGATTAAATTTAAGATAGTTTAATTTACCGGATTAAATAGCAGAATTACCAGTTTGTGGACTCTGTGATGTTAATCTTGTAAATTAATAACTTGAGAAAATTCCTAATCCATCTTTAAAGATTAAATTTATCTTTTATGATTCAAATATTTATCCTGATCTATTTTCATCCTAAGGCCTAACTTCAACACCATTATCTTATCTTTATCTTATTTTCTTTATTTTATTTCATAAAACCTCTTTCCAAAAATCCATGTTTTTCCTCTCTTATTAATTTATAAATCCAGATATTCAATTAATAATATTCCTCGTGAGTTCGACACTCTTACTCCTATTACTATATTACTTGAGCGACTAGTGCACTTGCTAGCAAATTTTATTGTTACAAATTTAACGCATCAGCTTTCCTTTACGATGGTATTTCTCGTCCTTCACATAAGCAATGGCTGCTTGATTGTCATAGTGAAGGATCATCTTCTTCATTGCATTCTTAGAAATCCTCAAGTTTTGAAGGAATCTTTTAAGCCACAAGGCATCTTGTACTGCCACTAAACAAGCTATGAATTCTGCCTTCATAGTTGACAGTGCCACACAATCTTATTTCATACTGCTCCAAGTAACAGCACTATTGCTGAGCAAGAAAGCGTATCCGGAGGTGCATTTTCGTTCATCAACGCACTAGCCCAATCAACATCGGTGAATCCAACAAGTTGTAAACTTCCTCCATGATAGAACAGTGCAAGATCTGCAGTACTCTTGAGGTATCTCATGATTCTCTTCACCGCCTTCCAGTGTTGGCATCCTAGATTAGCCTGATATCGACTAATTAGACCCACGGCAAAATATATATCTGACCGAGTACACATCATAGCATACATCAGGCTACGGACTACACTCGCATAGGGAACATTGGACATTTTCTTTTGTTCCTATGGAGTTTTAGGGCACATGTCTAAGCTTAAAACCTAGCCTTTCAAAGTACGAGTGTCAATGGGTTCGCATCCATCCATGCAGAATCGTTCCAAAACCTTCTTTATATATGATTCTTGCGACAAAGCAAGGAGTCATTTGGAACGGTCACGTTGGATTTTCACACTTAGTATGTAGGCTGCTTTACCCATGTCCTTCATCTCAAACATGGAGGACAACCATTACTTAATGGTAATGACAAAATCTCTATTATTTCCAGCAATTAGAATGTTGTCCACATATAACGTCAGGATAGCAAAATTATCCTCTGACTTATGAACATACATGCAGTGATCTTCATCAATCATGTTAAAACCGTACGAAATGATTGACTGATGAAATTTGAGGTACCACTGTCTAGATGATTGTTTTAGACCATAAATGGACCAGTGCAGTCTGCAAACTTTGCACTCTTCTCCTTTTACAACAAAGCCTTGAGGTTACTCCATATAAATTTCCTCATCTATTTCTCCATTGAGAAATGCTATTTTTACATGCATCCGATGTAATTCTAAGTCCATATGTATGACTATAGCTAATATTAGGCGAATTGAAGAAAACTTTACAATAGGTGCAAAAGTTTCTTCATAGTCAACACTCGTTATTAGGGTGAAACCTTTCACTACTAGATGGACTTTATATCTTTCAATTGATCCATCCATGCCACGTTTAATTTTGAGAACCCATTTGTCCCAATTGCCTTACAGCTTGATAGGAGATCAACTAAGTCCCAGACAACCAAGTCCCAGACTTGATTTTTCTACATGGACCCTAACTCTTCGTCCATTGCCTTAATCCATTCTTCCTTAGCAGGGGACGAGAGAACCTCTTTGATAGATTTGGACTCAAGTTCATCTTCCAGAATTACTATGTTGATCTCATGTGGTCCACGTTCATGCAGCCCTTCTATTTCAAATCGTCGGCGCAGAACACGTTTTCTAATATTTCGTCGAAGAGAACTTTCAGGTTTGTCAGTTGGCGATTGCGAATCTTTCCCACTCGGATCAAGCTGTGAGACGGAGAAGACAAACTCCTCAACGAGTTGATCCGCTTGTGCCGCCAACTCGGGATCTTTTTCTTCATCTAGGAGAAGACCCTTATCTATATCGCCTTGCTTGGAAAACTCATTTTCTATGAATGTCACATCTCTACTTTCGATTTCCATTACCGTACCATCTTCTTTTTCTTCTATGAATACATAGCCCTTGGAGGTTTCACAATATCTTATAAAGATACATTTCTCCTCTCTAGGACCCAACTTCCCATACTTATGGGAGTTGTTTAGAACATAGGCTGCGCAACCCCAAGAGTGCAAATAACTTAGGTTAGGTGTTCGACCTGTCCAAAGTTTATAAGGCGTGATAGGAACGGATTTCGATGGTACACGATTTAAAATGTAGACAACAGCCAATAGCATATCTTCTCAATACGAAATTGGAAGATTAGCTTGCGCCATCATGGATCGGACCATATCAAATAAAGTACAATTCCGTCTTTCTGCAACACCATTTTGTTGCGGAGTTCTTGGTACTGTTAGTTGCCTAACTATACCCTTTTCATCACATAACGTTTTGAATAAGTCAGAGAGATATTCGTGCCCACGGTTGGTTCGCAAGGCTTTAATCTTGTGATCCACTTGATTCTCTACCATGTTCACGAATCGTACAAAACAATCCAAGGCTTCGGACTTATGAGAAATCAAGTATACAACACCCTAACGTGAATAATCATCCATAAATGTGATGAAGTAAGAAAACCGTGTCTTGCGTGAGCATTCATCGGACCACATATGTCCGAATGGATTAATTGTAATGGGTACTCGACACGTTTTTCCCATCCAAAATGGTGTTCTTGTTTTCTTGCCAACTAGAAATTCTTCACAAGTTGGAAGATCAACTTTTGCGAGAGGCCACAGGAGGCCTTCTCTAGCAAGTCTATTCATTCGATCTTGACCAATGTGTCCTAATCTGGCATGCTAAATATTGGCACTTTCATTCATATCAATAGATGACATAAAAGAATAACTGTCAGCGACATATGTTATATTTAAAATATAGAAACCATTATTGAGAAAACCATTGCATAGAAGAACATTGACAAGACGTATTGTCATTTGTTTTCTTTGGAAACTTATTACATAACCAAGCTTGTCTAATGCTGACACAAAAATAAATTTTGTCTAAAAGCTAGAGCATATAAAACGTCGTGAAGATAAAGAATTTGGCCGTTACGAAGTTCTAACTTGCACGTTCCAATGTCTTTAACTTTAACTCTTTCGTTGTTTCCAACGTAAATTCATTTGCTCCCTGTAGTTATTCAGCAAAATTCCATGAAGGCCCCACAATCTCTTGCTACATGGTCGGTGGCTCCTGAATCTACAATCCACGAAGGATGAGTTTTAACAATTAAGGCACAACTATAGAAATAAGAAAAAGAATCGTGATTAGGACAAACCTTTTTCGGCTCAATGAAAACACGAGCGAAGTGACCACGTTTGCCACAATTGTAGCAATTGACTTTATTCAAGTCTATCTTGCCACCACGTTTGCGCTGGTCGCCTTGGGCTTTATTTTGTCCAGCATCTCCGCTCTTTTTATTGGGTTGCAACTTATATGACATTTTTCTCTTGGATTGGGAACCAGCTCTTTGTCCACCATTTTCAACAATTAATGTTTCAGAGGATTCATTCATGGCTTGAAGGGCCTCATCCTCCATTTCAATGTGGCGAGCAGCTTGGTCAAAGTTTTGACACTTTCGTTGTGCATCAAGTTACAACGCATGTGTTCCCAAGTTTTAGGAAGAGAGCGGATAAGAGTCTGCACCTGTTGCTCATCATCGAGCACTTGTCCCACACTTGGTATGCTGGATAACTTCAACTTTTAGGAAGAGAGCGGATAACTTCAACTTTTAGGAAGAGAGCGGATAAGAGTTCACGGATCATGTTAGACATCTCCTGGATATGCTCCCTCATCGTATGATTTGATCGCTTCCGATAAGAGTCGAATTTGACCGTGAGCATCCGACACTTGGTGGTCGTGGTGACCCCATACTTATTGCGGAGCGTCGTCCACATTTCGAATGTTGTCTTATAGACTTCGAATTTGCACAAGAGAGAATTGTTCATCGTGATCAAGAACGTAATGCAAGCAATTCGATTCTTCTTGGTCCAGGCTTGATATGCCTCCATGTCCCTCTAGCGATGGGCATTGTTTCCAAGTGCAAGTTCATTGACAATATGGTTAATCGTCTCCAAGACCTCTTGTTCTTATAAGAGATATTGGACCTTGCGGTGCCAAATATCATAATTGTCGCCATTGAGCTTTTCATTCTTGTTCAAGTCAGCAATTATTGTTTTAGAACCATGGTCTAGCTTGGTCACAAAAAATAGGAGAAATTAGTGTTATGCATGTTCGAATTTTGTCCGCAAACAACATAAAATAACGAAATAAAAATATTCAAGAAGTAGTGACATCGAGATGCCGTTATACTCCCACTCATCTCCCACTATCTCCAAGAAATATTATCATTCATTATTTTAACAATGCGACAAAATTAATCTAAGTGTTTGAATTTTGAATCAATATATAATTTAAAATTTTCTACTTTATATATTTTGAATCAACATACAGTTCAAAATCATTGAAATTCATTTCGTGTGGTGCACCAAATTATTTCTAATATGACCAGGACAATCAGGACTAGTGCAATGAGAGCTCTTCCCCGAGGGGTGCCAATTAAATAACCACGCACTATCCTTCGCCTCGACATCACATCAGAAAAACTTGTGCTGCCACTATCACACATCAACCCTATTTCTGGAGATTGTGTTGACCATGCACCAGGCCAGTTCCTCGGAATGTTTCTAGACATGGATTTCGGGTCATGCACCACTCAACAGAAAGACATTGGTTATTGTGACAATATTTGAATCTCAAGATGCCTTAGTCCTACAAAAGAACTACCTATGTTTCATGTATTCTTTAATTACCTATAGTTTGTATAATTAGACCAACTAATTATTTTTATTATAGGCTTGCATGAAACATGGATTTCAGCACATAACCAAAAATAATATTGCCATGTTAATTAATTGTCACAAAAGGAATAAATTTCAACTTGTTCAATTTCGAAACAATTTGAAATTCTAGGCAAGTTATCACGCTCAATAAAATTGGTCATACCAATTTTAAATTCATAATTTTAACACATAGACAAAAGTACAGCAAAAAAAAATATAATTATGACACACATAAATGAAAATATTTATTTCTTGCATGATAACACATTTATTAGGCAATATTTTCTATTGACATGCAAATATAATCTTTTAATTTAATGCTCTAAAATCAACAAATGATTTTCTTTTAATAAAATTAAATTGCATGCAATATTATTAAAGAAACATTCTTGAGGAAAAAAACAAATTGTTCCTATTTTTTTGAGATTTTCTAATAGACATTTTTTATTTTCGGATTATTTAAAAATTCAGGCAAAATTCAGAAAATAAAAGGAAAAAGAAAAAAATGTTTATTGGGCTTCTCAGCTAGCCTAATTGCCAATTCCTTTTCACTAATTGGGCATTCCAACGGGTCGCGCGCTTGCTGGAACAGTTTTCTTTTTTTTTGCCGCAGAAAAAAAATCTGAAAAATTTGCCAAAAATATTTAAATAAATCCAAAAAATATATTATGATCTAGGCTCATCCATAATATATTTGTGATGACAAAGTCTACTTTGTCCCTTGGTTGTGGTCATACAACCGAGGTGCACAGATCACAAAAATAATAATAAATATTATTTTTTTGGCACAATCATGAGTTCGAGAAAAACCTAAAAAGCTCTGATACCAATGTAGGAATTTATAACAGATATAAATTCTAGAGGTTGCGGAATACCTCTTGCAGCGGAAGCGGAATACCTCTTGGATCATCGGGGCTTTTCCACGAACTCTTGACGAATGCACTTGCACCTCGGGATTGGTGACCGAACCTCGGGGGAACAGAACTCTTTGCCACAGCACAAGTGCCTCTGGAAGAACCTCTTGAAAGTGTGTTTAGGACCTCTGGTATGGATCCATGTTATAGGAGAGGGAGACTTGGGCAAGAAGTTAGGCAAAACGTATCACGCGTGTCCATCGCACATGATGATGTGTCTGCGCAGCCCGTAATCTTTGCGGATCGCTCACGCGATGATCGCGCGGTCCGCGCCCTCGCACGCGGTCTGCATGCCTCGGGCGCGGTCCGTGCGCACCGCGCGTCCTGAGCGCGTCTCGCCCAAGTTGGCCGCGTGCATGCGCGGCCCATGTGCCCAAGAGGGCACTATTCCAACATCAACTTTGATCCTTGGACCACATACTTTTGCCAAAGTAAGTCATGTTTTGATAATATTATATCCTCATGTATATCAAGTATGTCTCCTGTGATTTAAGCATGTGGGTTTAACTTAAGGCATGCATCATCCACCTTTCCTCCTTAAAGAACTCAATGTTTTGTTGAGTGATCGTGTCATGGACGCTTGCAATGTGTCCGTCTACCACCGAATTATCATACTTTTTCATGTATTTTTCCTCATTTTAGTCCACTTTTATCAATTAGGCTTAGCATAGCTTTGGCGATGACAATCTTGTAATTCGTGCACATAAAAAGTGCATCTATTGAGCTTATCATCCACATCACATTTTTCTAACCTACCATCCATACTTACGATATAGTATGAGAGAATCTTTAGTCCTCACTCAAAACCTTTGTAATCAAGCATTCTATTATCAATAATGATTTTAAATCTCTCATAAACCTATCACATTAGCCTCAAGCATCACATAACCCACACAATAGAGTTTTTTTGTTAAGTGTTCTGCCTCGACACCCCATTTGCTCACAAACATTTTCGCCGAAGTGTTCGCTCGGAACAAGTACCCTAAAAATCATAACATTTGCCAAGCCACAAGCTAAGCATCCACTATGTTAATTCAAAAGATCTTGCATAGAAGATCAGCAAGTCTAGACACTGCATGGGTCTATCACAAGCAACCATGTTCCCATGATAAGTTGGTATCAAAATAGCTTTCCTCGGACTGCTCATTGGTGGCACATTCGACGACCAAGATGGAATTTTGTCAAACCCGAAGATGACTTAAGTGCATGTCATACTTGGGAAGGGCCACCTATAGCAAGGGCATGCTAGACCAAAAGATGTTATGACCGCCTTTGAGCAATCCCTCTAACAGTTCGAATTGGACACTAGCGAGATGCAAGATCAGTTGTCAATGCATGAATGAGAGCTGACCAATGCAGCCAAAACTACAATTATGTGGGACAAGATCACTTTATTGTATGTGAGACTTGAGTCCATGGAGGCGACAATCATGCACATGATGGAGTCCACCATCGATAATCTGGACGAAGAGATTAAAGCATTCTGGGAAGAGTTCAGACGATGCTCAAAGAATATGCGACGTCAAGAATCGTTCATCTTGCATTAACCAAGAATTGATATGCCAAAGATGAGGCCGTACAAGGATGAGAAATTTATGAAGGAAAATGACTTTTTCAAATGCTTGACAGTACATTAAGGTATTGGATGTGACATTAGAAACAAGGATGGTGAAGATCACATTTTTTTACATGCAAGATGAGATGAAGTTATAGTGACGAAGACACTACGATGATGTGGAACATGGCAGCGTTGATCCCATCGAGACATGGAAAGAATTCAATAGGCAGTTCATCAATTACTTTTGTTTGACAAAATTAGGACTGGAGGCCAAGATCACATTGTTTAACATCAGCCATAAGGGTACATTGAAAGTGTATGTGCAAGAGTTCACCAAACTCTACCTATAGAATTTGTAGGTGGATGAAGATACATTGTTGACAATTTTCATGAGGGGTCTAAATCCTTGGGCTAAGACGGAATTGGAATGATGAGATTGCCTCACCCTTCGCTCACTAGTTACTACTTCTAAGTTGCTCATGGAACACAATAAATTCAATGTGACACCACTAAAGCCATCTCTAGGTAAATGGTGGCATAGAGGAGTTCAAGTCACAAGGTGGCAAACCTAAACATCAACACTGAGACAAAGGTAAGGATCATCAGGACAAGATGCCAGACAATAATAAATTCAAAAGTGATGGAAAGCCACTAAAGCCTTGCTACATTGTAAGGATTCTCATTAGACAAGTGATTGCCCACAGGAGATGACTATCCATATGTATTGCTCCGATGAGACAAAGAAGAAGAAGGCATGTCTCAGCTTAATGCACGTTTGCAATGCCATCAATGCCTTTAAGGATCTTCATATGTCGCTCGACTCTTTGTATCATTGAACCGAACATGCAAATCCTAAATGTCCTTATCAATACGGGAGTATCAACGTTTTTTTATGTTAGAAGTGATTTCTAAGAAGTTGATGCTGCCACAACAAAATTGTTTAGCAATGTTTAGAACTATCATTATGAAGTCTATCTCGGCCATGAGAATTTCTCTTGTAGTAAAGCTTCACATTAGAAAATGCTCAGGAAGCTTCAATTCTACGGTGGAGGGTATCTCCTTTCTATGACACATTGCAGCATGTGTCATCCTAGTCACCAATTTATTGGTCATATTCAACCATAAGGAACCTTACAATGTTCTTATGAGGCCAGATGAAGATCCAAAATAGAGGACCTTATCTTCCATGCAAGTGGCGAAGGGGTTGCAAAGACAAGAGCACACCTACCTAATGATTGACATCTTGGAAGACCTATGACCCTCAACTCCAATGCCTCCCAAAGTTCTAGAGATTGCTGAGAGCTTTGCATATGCCACACCCCTACACTAGAAGAAAAATGACTTTTAGCGACCCTACAAAGAGATTCGATTCTGGTCGTTAAACATTGTTACTAATGACCAGAAAAAATTTTGGTTGTCAACCATAAGGACTAGAGAAAAACTGGTGCTTAATATTGGTAACGTTGGTCGTTAAAAATTAACTATAACAATAAGATTGGACTTGACGTTAAAATATTTAGATTAACAATTACCATCTCGTCATTAAAAATGTTTATTAATTAAAATAGTATTAGTGCTATTTAGAAGATATACTTGTTTGGATTTAATGGATATACTACCTAATTAATCCTACTTCTTTTTATTTTGTTTTCTTATTTGAATTTCTTCTCTCACTACATATTCTTTCTTCTCTAATAATAATATTATTTGTTATTATAAGATTCATAATAAAAATTAAACTAATAATTATACTTATGTTGTAATATTATTTTTTGAAGTTTTAATATTATTTTTAAAGTTTTAATATCATTAATAAAAAGATGAATAACAAATTTAGCTTTTAATTTTTAATATTTATTTTTATTAATCATAAATAAGGAATATTTATTATTACAAACTTGACGGTTTCATTGTTCGTGATAGGATTTTCACAGCCATTACAAGTGATTTTTACGGAAGGAATATGACAATCGCGCTTCTCACAGAAGGCTAATTCATGAAATGCTTATTTGATATGCCAAGACATGTGGGTCATGGCTATAACAAATGAAGTTTTACGGACCTTGCAGGGATTCATGGCCTCACCAACAATTTGGAGATGTAATAAATCATAACAGGCTTTGATATCTCCGTAATGGGCCATGATATATATCCATTGGAAGATTTGAAGCCATCAATTTCATGGATCATTATACTCATTTCATGGATATCATAGTGCGATAGAAAATAAAACTTTGATGCGTAACGAGCCATTATATTAATGTCACGGCTCTCATAGAATGCTTACAGGTTAAGTATGAAACTTCACAAGTCGTTACATTTACATTATGGTGGTGAAATACCATAAGTCGCATTGCTAGAAGGAAAAGTGCTTGATCTCGACTTTGATTCTGAATGACCCGTAATGAACATTTAAGGGGGCGTGATAAAATCAATAGATTCTAACTTTGATTTTGATTGAATCGTGATGAACATTTCACGGGGTGTGATAGGTGGAAAATTCGAGATGGAAACTTATTTTTGAATGAATTAGAAATGCACAAGGACCCCAACATTTACTATATGTCCCATAGATCAATTGGAACGAAGGATCAGGCAGTCATTCGTCATTGAATTGCTGAGAAGTAGTCTCTGTTCTAATATATGTTGGGATGAACCTAAGAATCATTATTTTTATCTTTTCTTATTTTTTTCTAATAGTTCAATTTTTTGGGACAAATTCTGAAAATCTTCCAATTTTTATTGATTATATGTTGTTTAATTCCTAATAACATAATTGTTGAATGCATTACTTTTCTACGTTATTGCTTGGATTAATCAGTATCTATTGACACATTTTCTAATAATTTATGTTCTCTATGTAATTGATCTTTTACTTCTTAAGTACAAGCAATTTATCTTAGTAAAATTAGAAGGGAATGCTATGATTTGTGGTCTATTGAATAGATCCAAGAACAGGTTGTTCATTAGTGTAAGAATACATCTTATTGCGTCTTAACTAGGGAAGATTTGAGGTAGTGCTGAAATAGAGTATTCACAGTTTTTATGGTAAAAGATAGTTTATTCTACTTCGAAATGAGGGAATCATAATTTAAATTTCTTAATCCATCCAAAAGCTAAATCTATCTATTATTGTTTAAATCAATTTCTAGAAGATGGAAGTGGTTTAATCCCAATCCTATTAATTCATCCTAAGAACCTACGTTAGTTTAACTTAATTTTAATTCTTCAGTTTTATATAAATTTATCTTTTTCGAATATTGTTATCCAAATACATGTCTTCTATTAGCCTCTGAAATAAGATAGATAAGTAAAATAATTCTTCATGGTAGACAACCTATACTCTCTACTTTATTACTTGGGCATCTAGTGCACTTGTTAGCTTATATCATCATTAATTTCTCATCAAGTTTTTCGTGTCGTATCTGGAGAACTAATATTTACTTTCTACTTCTATCTCATGCTACTTTGAGACTCTTTATTTTCTATTTTTCGTTTGGTGGTTGTGCAGGCGTGAAAAATCTTCTTTTCACATACCATATATTATGAAGCTCTTGGATCCGGACACTCAAAGCTCCAAGGTGCCTTTGGAATTTGATCCTTAGATTGAAGGAACAAAGTGACTACTGTAGAAAGCAATGATGGTGTAATGACAAGAATGCCACCAAATCAATGTTGAAGATGATGAAGAGGAAGAGCTGAGCATGAGGAATTATCTATTTCCAAAATCCTTGAATGCCAAGTCAAGCATTGTGATTC
The DNA here is from genome assembly GCA_030549335.1 of Pontederia crassipes. Taxonomy (NCBI): domain Eukaryota; kingdom Viridiplantae; phylum Streptophyta; class Magnoliopsida; order Commelinales; family Pontederiaceae; genus Pontederia; species Pontederia crassipes. Next base: position 6,412,843 of record JAUKPH010000020.1, on the reverse strand, counting down.
CATCGATCACAACAAACAAATTTGAACATAACCCCTCCATTACATGCATGATTGATGCTCATCAATTTGGGAGAACTTTTCATAAGAACCTCATGATCATCTCGATAAGTTTCTAAGCATTTGTATCACTTTTAAGAATTAGAATATTTCTTTAGATGCTTCTTGTTTATCTTTATTTCCTTTTTCTTTACGAAGCATTCCTTTGGTTGAAAACTCTTCCTGCAGGATCCATTAAGACATGGGACGAACTTGTAGATAAATTCATTAACAAGTACTGCCCATCTCAAAAGGAAGCAAAGCTGAGAAACAAACTCTGATCTTTTTGAAAAGATGAAGATCAGACGCTCTTTGACGCATGGGATGGATTCAAGGAACTGTTGGCTGGGTTCCTGCCAATCAAGTTCCACTTTATGAAAAAGTTAAAGGCTCCTACAATGGGTTGTGCTAAGTGGATAAGGATAAGCAAGATCCCTCAGCTAGAGGAATGGTCATGGGCAAAATAAAACCACGAGATAAATATATTATTATTGATGATGTAGCTCTTAATTCTTGGCAATCTAAATTTAATTTGAAGAGAAGAGGAGTTAGTAAAGATGGAAGTGATCTAGTAGTGGCTTAGCTACAGTCACTAAACGAAAAGTTTGATATTCTTATTAGCCAAAACAACCCTTGCGAACTTTGTGGAGGACACTTAAATTTCAAATATCCATGGGGTTATAGTTATAATCAAGTTGATGATGCTAACTTTGTTTGCAATTCATCATTCATGAATTTGTTGTAATACCCCAGATTTTCTAATGGGGCTTAATAGTTAATTTAGGGCCAATACCCTTAAGTACCCCGATATAAGAGACCTAAATCCTTTGTTAACATTTATTTCTCCATAAAAATCTCTTGATAACTAGGGCTTGAGGAAGGAGAACAAGAGGAACAAGGAGGAGGAAGAAGAGGAAGAAGAAGAGGAAGAAAGAGGAGGAGGATCTGAAGAAAATGTATGTAAAGGGGATCCAACCCCTCTCTCTCGTCTCAATGTTTTAATGATTGGGTTGAGAGCAATAGGACACGTTGCTCTTATTGAGGGATTTCATGAGGAATTTCATAGGTTCTATGAGATTTGAGATTGTTCTTATAATTCATGATTAGATCCATATGCTAGGATTCATGATTAGGGATTTTTTATATGCTTTGAGGGAAGAACCCGAAATCTTGAGGAATGCATGATTTCACATGTTTTGTTATGATTTATGATCTTATATTGCCTGTAAATTGTGTATGAATCGTTTATAATGTTGAAGATGATCTTTCCCAAAAGATTTGCTCAAAGTTGGATGAAAATCGGACCAAAACAGGTGAGGCGGCGCAGATCAGTGACCTCTGTCACGGCCGTGACAGAAAAGGCTGGAGACGGACGCGCTGGGCCTTCTGTCACAACCATGAAGTATTCCATCACGGGCATGATAGAAGGGTTATGCGCCAATGTTCTGTCACGCCCGTGACACATAGTGTCATGACCGTGACAGAGTCAATCACATCTGTGACAATGTCTGTTATGGCCGTGACGAAGGGCGTAAGGAAGTGTTTCTGTCATGGCCGTGATGAACCTTATCACGGTCATGAAAGACTGAAAAACTAATTTATGTTATATTTAATTTATTTTTAAGGTATTTAATATTATATATTACTGTTTGGTGATTGTAAATGAACTTAGATATACAAAATGCATGGACAATCGTAAATAGGGTAAAATCTGAAGACTGAGCACGTAAACTGTTGTGATGATTGTGATGAAAATGAACCCAATTGAAGAATATTGTATCTTGTCGCCCCTCGTACTGATGACAGGAAATACTGTGTCATGCTCCATTGTGTCAAAATTTCCTTGGGAAAATTACTATGCCCTTGGAGTTAACATTTCGTGGGGGAAAAATTGTATTTTACCGGCAACGGTATGTCTATTCCCATGGAGCCTTGGCTCCAAGGCCTAGCTTACTAGAGGATAACGACTTGATTCTTTAATTACTAGTAAGATCAAAGATTGAACTGAAAGGACTGATGATCATGAAAGTGGGATCCAAAGGGTTATGAAGCAACCCCAAAGATACTACTAAGGAAAGGTAAGGACAAGTGCTACTCACTTGGTATGCCTACTGTACTGATTCTAGGAGGGAAGCATGCCAGACTGGGTCAAGGGAGGGGAGTCTTGGCCAACAATCCGGGGGGATATTTGTTTGGGGGGAAGGGTTCCATAAGTTGCGATAGTGCTCAACGAAGAGAGATTGGATCTTGGAGGTGTTCGTGATGTTATTGTTTGCATCATCCAGAAGTGAGGAGATGGTGTTCTGGCGATGGCGGACAACCGTGGATAAATGGAAGTAACAGGTGTTCCGATCGCCTTGTCGAAGCCAGTTATCCCTAGATTTAATCCACCATTTTAGGATATTTGCTTGAGAAATGTGGCGTGATGGTGGTATGTCGTACGCAAGCATCCCAGCTCGATGGCAAAAAGACCCCTTTGGGCATCAATGATCTCTAAGGTTGTAATATCCTGAATGGCGAGGTTTGCCTGGATTTCTAGGTTTCCCAGTGATTCTTTGTTCCATTTAATTGTGTCATGATTTATAAGATTTAGGGCTTAGGAGGTGGTGTGATTTGGGGCTGGAAACGACCAATGGCGCTTGACAATGTCACGAGGCTCAGGGTGACAGAGCCAAAAGTGTTCATACTTAAAAGATCTCGACCACCACAATTGAAGATTAGTCCGGAAAAGAAGAGGAGCATGATCTGAGACGCATCGAGGGAGTGTGGATAAGGTGAGATTTGGGAAGGAGTTTATCCAATGATGGTTTAGCAGGGCGTGGTCAAGGTGACACAAGATGCATGAATGCTAGCGCGATTGTTACACCAAGTATATTGTAGACCTAAAGGTTTGATATCTAGATGGTCTTGGTAACAGATCATGTTGTTGAATGCTCGAATAGATCTGGTGGGATAAAAGGGAGAGCCCCCTAACTTGTTAGAGGGCCAAGGTGTTAAACTCACCAATAAGTAGCTAGGGAAGATGGGAATTAACTAGGTTACATAAGTCATTCCAGAGACGAGTATGAACAGATGGAATAGTACTAGCATAAACATCAGATAAGAGAAATTAAAACCATCAAGTGAAATCGTAGCATGAATAATCTGAGCAGAAATAAGGAGCTAAGTTGAGCCTCTTGGTCGCGCCAGGCCAAGCGAATGACACTTGAAGAGCCAGTTGCCACGCAGAAGATACTATCCCAACCGGGGCCAAAGCGCCGGATCACCTGTTTAGTTTTTACAGAATTTGTGTGTCTAAAAAAATTACAAGGTGTGGCCTATGGGAACTAATATGATTTATAATTCTATCTCTAGTTTTGGCCTGGTAAGAATCGCGACACTTCCAAGCTAGGATTTGCATGGTGGAGGAAGGGGTGCGCCAGTACCTGACGAACTTGTTATTGTTACCTGCACAGGGGAGGGAGCTAATGGGAGTGAGGCCCCTAACCTCTGGAACACTAGCCTCCTGCTTAGTCCTCGGCGTCTCGTTGGGGATGAAAACTCCAAATGTTAGTCAACTCTGGGGCCTTCGAGCCTCCCCCACATGATGTTTCCCACCCCACCACTTCTAACCCCTTTCCCCATATAGATCCTTTTCCCCCTCTTTCTATGAATTCAACCCATCCAACTCCATCTCTTCTCCCCACCTCAAATGCCTCCTCCCATGTTCTTGCTCCGCTGTTGTTCTTGCGCCGCGATCGCAACCCCAGGATGCCATCTCCCAGCGACAACTTAGGGGCCTTTGCGAGACTATCACGGAGGAGGTCTCCATTCCTCCCTGCGAAACTGAGGAGCAATCTAAAGCACTTCGCCTCTGCCTCCTAGACCATTTTGTGGGCGACCTCAATGCTCTGAAGCAAGGGATTTCAGATCTCTGGCGTAGTATGGTGCCGTGCTCGGTAACGGAGATTGGTAACTCATACATTCTATTTACCTTTTGCTAACACAGAAGATTGCCTGCAGGTATTAACAGGGGGATGTTGGGAGTTCAACGAACCCCTCCTATCGGTGGCGCAGGTGACACCCCTCTTCCGCCCGGATGGTAATGACACTCTCGCTATACCCACTTGGCTACATTTCCCTGGTCTCCACCCGCTCCCTCCAGCGGGTGGCTGCGGCTTTTGGTCTGGTTTTACAGGTCAACCTTGGTAGTGATGGCACGTTGACGAGAGTCTGTGTCGAGCTGGATCGCTCGAAACCACTGAAGCAAGGAACGTGGCTCCGCCTACCAAATGGAGATCGATACCTTCAGTGAGTGTTATACCAGAACATCCCCACCTTATGTTTTTGTTGTGGAATCGTCGGGCATCGTTTCGAGCACTGCTTCACCCATCCTACCTCCGGTGATGGTGTTCATGCGCAGGAGGTACTATTATATGGCCCATTACTGCGTGTGTCCCGCTTGGCCCCGGCCAGGCGTACCGGCCCGATAGCTCAGTGCGTTGGTACGCAGCCGATTGTTCATGTCCGGAGTCCCATTTTGGACCTCAACTGCCTTGCACCGAGCTCTGAGTTACTGTCGGTCGCTACCTGCACTCGCGACGCGAGCCATCGCCAGGCTGATGTTGCCAATCTGCAACGGCCATCTGCGGGCCAATGGTCAATTTCCATGTCACCGATCCAACATGCCCCTCTATATCTTGATCGTGCGTCCATGATCCCCCATCCGGAGCCAACGGTTGCGATCTCTCCGCAACAAACACAACTTCTGTTCTTCCTCCTGATGACATGTCAATGATCCGTGTGCCCCCATCCAACGGCCAATTTCTCCTAGCAACAAGCACGCGCTCTTCATCTCCCACCTCTGCCGGACACGTGGTGTCATCCCGCGCAAGGCCCATGCATTGATGCGAGAATTGAACTATAATCAATTATGAAATAAGGTTTAACAGTTTGCCTTTACCAATTAAAACTATTACAATTGTCTCAAATAGAAAATAAAACTAAAGGATCCAAGTTACTAATGATAGGATAATGTATCAATTAAACATAAGATCATCCCAACATGAAATAGAACAAAGAATACTCTTAGGAATGCCAATGGACTGCTGCCCGGTCCTCTTCTATAGTCAATTGTGTAGAAATCTTCTCGGTGAGCCTTCTAAACTCTCACACATTCGTGACTTCAAAACACTGGTTGCAAGCCCTAGCATGCTATCTTGGGACTGTAAAAGGTCTCTATTTATAGGGGTTTGAGTTTCCATATGATCAGAAGAAAAAATGGAAATATTTTCTATGTGAAATAAGAAAAATTCGGATGTGAATTAGTTCTGAATTTTCGCCTTGTAAACTTCGAAATTTGGGCCATAATATGTTCCAAATCATCCTAGGATCATATAATATGAGTAGGAATCCTTGTGCACTTAAAAATCTTCCAAAAAATCATCCAAAACTTGAATCTACTTCATCACGGGCTGTAATATGGTTTCAACGGCTTAAATAGTCTCAGAATCGGGTTAGATTTCACGGCATGTGATAGGACTTTTACGGCCCTTACCTTTTAGAAAACATGGATTTCACAGACTGTGAAAGCCTGGTCATGGCTGTGACTCGGAGCAATTTTCTTATGCATTTTAACGGTCTGTTAAAGTGTTTTACGGGTCTGTTTCACAGCCCATTGAACTCCCTTCACGGCCTGTGACAGCCAATTTTCAGCCTTGCGCAGCTTCACTCTTTTTTACTTTCTGGCTCCATTTTAACTCCGATTTGAGTGTGGTTTTCTCCTTTGGCTTCGTAATTCAGTTTTCTTGCTTGTTGGATAATAAAATACAGCATTTGGGTAGATTTTCATTTTTTTAAAATTAATGTAAACAAGCCCATAAAATGATGCATGCTATTAAAAAATGATTTGAAATGAGTTTAAATGTATTACTAAATATAATTTATATTTTGCATGCATCAGACTCCCCCAAGATTAGATATTTGCTTGTCCTCAAGCAATGTTCAAGGCAAAGCTCCAACCAAAAAGGCCAATCATCGCTTTCACCCTGTTAGTCAACTATTTTTCTTAGCACTAGATTTTAGATCGCCAGAGTATCGCTTCATCATTCCAATGACCCAACCTTGTAGAATTTCTGAATATTAGACATATTTAAACTCATCCATGTTCAGCTCATGGAAGAAAATATACAGTCTATCAAATAAGAGTCTCAATGTTGAAAACATAAGTGATACTGAGCTTATGTATTTTCACATTAAAACTTTTGATATTTTCATTCACTTTTTTTTTCTTTTGTTAATTTGGTACTTATGTGCTTCTCCATATTGCACAAGGTGGTCTATGTAATAGGCTTTCGACTGACAGATCCCAGAGCAATTGCCTTTAGGTTGCTAGGCAAGAATCTCCTACGGATCTAATTACCTGGACACACCAAGGTTCTGGATAACATATATGTACTTCTTTATTTTGTTTTGTTGGGGTTCAACTAACCCTCTTTTAACCATTTGCACATTTTTTTCTTTTTACTATAAGCTCAATAAACACTTAAACGTTCAATGAAGAGGCAATTATTATCAAGACTAAAGAAAAATAAAAGAAATGAGCATGAACACGAATTTGTCGTCCAAATATTCATAGTTCTACTTAGCAACATTCGCATTCCAAATACCCAATACTAAGGCGATAAAAGATAAAACAATAGTGCTTCGAATTTCGTTAATTAGCATGATGTCCTTGAATAATGTTTGAAAATAATAAAATATTAAGACATGAGAATGAATGATATGGAATTTTAAATTTCAGATTTTTGAGATGATGCAAATCAAATATGCAAATAATAGATAAAACATGATAAGAACGTATGCATGTAATGCAATATAAGATGATAGGCATGATGATTGAAAATGCAAGCTCCCCCAAGCTTGAACTCAACACTGTCCTTAGTGTTGAAAATCAAATCTAAAAAGGGAGTATAACAATAATAAATAAATCATAAAGGGATGAATTGAAAAGAGACAACCTGATGTATCCTAATGTGATGGATGTGGAAGGCGTAGGGAGAAGCCAATGTATGGTTTGGATGAAAAATCTAGTGAAGTTGTCGATGTCGAATGGCCTTTTAATAAATTGTATGTGTTACTCAATTCCAGAAAGTCAAGGCATAGAACTCCTTTAGAATGCGTAACTGGCCTTGATTTGGAAACTTCAATGAACACATAAACTCCACGGTGACCAGCTCAGGATAACTAATCTAAGATGAGGAGCCTTCTTCAATAGCTAATGGCTCTTCAGTGCGTCAATGGCGATGAATGGAGACCTTCATGCGGGATGGCATGTTCTAAAGGTACTAGTAACGGCCGTGAAAGACGGGTAATGACTTGTGAGAATCTTATTACGGGGTGTGATAGAAAGGTAACGCCCTTACAAAAAGGAAAAATGAAAAGTAAAGGGTCGTTTATAGACATGCATGGCTCAAAAAGTGAAAGAGAATAAGTAACGCCTCGTGATGTGCTGTTCACACCTCTCGCAGTGGTATGGAAATCTGGTTAGTTGTTGCCACTGGTCGTGCAAATGTAGTAACGGTCCATGAAACTTTGTTTTCTTCCAAGAGTCGATAGATTGCTAAATTATTGTAGAGAGAAGGAGATGTTCGGCGGCAATGATCGGAGATAAGAACGAACGACGCTATGGAAATCGCCGGCCGGAGTAGGAGACACCAATGAAAAAATCGTCAGAATTGCGAAGTCCCCGCCGTTGATGTCGAGGGTGCAAATCTCCATCAGTGCAAATCGAATGGGTGTCGGAGGGATCGTTGAGGTTTGCCTCACTAGTACACGCACGTGATGGGTCGCCGAAGTTGAAGATGATGGAGATTGTCGGTTGGAGCAAAAAAATTGCTCTACTGCTGATAAGAGAAGAGGGGCGGCGCTGGGCTTCATCGAATAGGAAGATCGTGGCGAGTCAGGGCAAAGCCGGACTATGCAATGTTAAAGATCGGGGATGGCACCTCTATGAGGGACCTGCCGGCGGCATGGAAGAAGATCAAAGCGATTGACGTACAGCTGCCAGTGTCGAATCGGTGGTCACGTGGAGGTCGCCTTTTCCCTAGTCGCCAATGGACATCACACAACCCGGTCTGGTAGTCGGAGAAGATGATTGGAGCGCCGGAGATGTTGTGAATCATAATTCATGGGCCTGCATAAATAGAACAGGTGAGGGTGTGTTATGAGCATGAACTCGTAATGGCCTGTGAGGCACAAGTAACACCCCGTGTAAGTTTTGAAAGGATCGTGAATCGGGCAAAACAACGGTGTGCACGTAAAATGCAACTCACTTACGACCCATGGAATATTATTATTCATATATAGACCTACTGATGATTCTCTAAAGAACACATTATGTGACACCCGTGAAACATGTGTAATGACCTGTGACACTTTAATTCTGCCATGTGAACTCTTTGTGAGACTGGCGAATGTCATCTAATGACTTGTGATATACGTGTAAGCCCATTGTAAGACCCGTGAGAAATCTCTAACGATCTGTGAAATCTAATGATAGGGCCCTTAAATAAGAATTACGGCCCGTGAGCTTGAGATGTACATAAAAATTATTATTATGACACTCGTGATGGATGGTGCATGACCCATAAGTATAGAAATAACGCCTGTGATATGTAAATAACGGTCTGTGACACATTTTGTTTTCTATGTTTATTTTTAACTTGGACCTACAATGTTGGAAGATCAGTTCAAAATAAAAATATAAACAACTAATAAGGATAAAATAAAGAAGTTCAGAAACTAAATTAACTAAAGAAAAAACTAATCTAATGAAATGAAAATTAAAATCCAAGCTTAGAGATGAAGGTAAGATAATAGTTCTAATTTAAGTCTTTAGCTTGACTTTGATATGGCATATGCTAAGACTAAAATAAGATGATCAATCTAAATAAATATATGAATTTGCAGTTAAAGAACAATCTCACCGGGATTATTTGATGTGGTGAAGCTCAGCATGTGTAGTGGTGGATGATGACCAATGTCTCCACCCTTGTGCCATTGTCAGATGGTGGAGGTTCTTCAAGTACAATAACTTTCTTAAGTTGAACTTGGAAGTCATGCTACTGATTATCATGAATTCCTGAATGGATCTTCGGTCTCCATTGAACTGATGTAGTTGGTTTGTTCGAGCTCGGTGATTTGTTTCTTTGTTTTTCTTTGATTTTCCACTATTGTGTATTAGTCAGAGAGGTCACTATTGATGTCGGTGATGTTCTTTCTCTCCTTGGTGATTCTTGAATTTGGGGAAGTGTGATTGTCGGTGTTGTTGTTGATGATGATGTCAGTGTTGGAGGCGAAGTTCGAATAGTTGGGACCTCCGAAGGACAGCTCCTCCTTCATACTTGTCCATCTTCTATGACGTATAAACTTGTCTCCTTGACACACCATCTTGTAGTCGCTGTCTTTGCTGAAGCCTTTGGTCTTGGATGCCCTCTTCTTTAATATGGATGTTGATGATGGCATGGGCACATAATGATGATTGGGCTCTCGTCGTTGTGCTTTGGTACTTCAGAATTTAGAGAAGTCAATTGTACAACTTGACTCTCTAATGCATGTAACTTTGGTTCTAAGGCATCGAACTTGAGCTCCGTGTCGAATAACCGAATCGAATCATCCACTTTGATTTGCTTTTAAATTTGATTTAATTGGGCTGCCCAGTTTTGAATATGTTGATCTTGTGCTTGCAGTTTTTTTTTCAATTGTTGTAATTAGTTGACCCATCATCCCTTCGAGATCGACTTTCTGCTCAATTGAAGGCTTTGAATTGAGGAGTGATGTGACATCTTCTTGTGTTTCCTTACTTTGATGCCGCAAATTTAAAAGTTGACTTTCCAGATTTTTGATTTGATATGATTGCTTGGAGAATTGTTTCATCAGGAGATTCAACTTACTTGTGATGATGGCTTCTGGGTCCAAATACAAGTCTTCATATGGAGATTGTTGAGACATCATTCTGTTGTTGTTACTTTATGAAGCTTCAATGTGAACTGTATCATGTTGGACAGCAACTTGATTTTTCTCAATGTATTGATTGATAGTCATTTTCTTCTTTGCCATCGAGGATGTGATGATATGCGCGAGACAATCAAGTTGTGCACAAAAGATGTAACCTAAAAACCTTACACAACTAAAAGAACAAGTGAAAGCAATTGAAAAGTAAAGTCTCAAAGTAGCATAAAATAAGTGTAGTAAGTAAAGAATAATTCCCTAGCAATGGCACCAAAAAATTGATAAGAGGATTGATAACAATTAAATGCTAGAAAGTGCAGTAGTCGCTCAAGTAATAAAGTGTAATGAGTAGAGTGTCAAACCCACGAGGAATTAATTTACTTAACTAAACTAATTTTAGAGGCTAATAGGAGATAACATAAAGTTTGGATAAAAGAGTGCGGAAACTAAAATTGCAAAAAAGTAAAGACAAACTAAATTAATGTAATCTAATCTATTGATGCACAGGGCTTATGGATGATAAAAGATATTGTAGGCAAATTGAATTGACCAAATATTACAAGTTAGTTTCTGACGACGGATTAGAGTCTACTCAAATTATTGATTTCCTTCTAGGATCAATCAACCTATCTTAATTCAAATTAGATTAAGATTAATCCGTCATGGATCATAATCTAATGAAACCTGAGATTAAGATGCATTAAAATGTAGTCTCTAAACTATTATCACACATACCATGATAATGATTAATAGACCGCACAACTAACATTCCGCCAAGGATCATACGAGTTGTGACATGCAGTGCTTGGTCTTAAAAGTCAAGAATCAATTCCACAGAAATCATGCAATCAAAAGTAACTACACCTAGAAGGATGATAGCTAACTATAGAAGGCAATTAATTTCTGAAAAAGCATTAATAATAGCATGCATATTCGAAAGAAAATTGAACTATAATCAATTACAAAATAAGGTTTAATAGTTTGCCTTTTTCAATTAAAACTATTATAATTGTCTCAAATAGAAAATAAAACTAAAGGATCCAAATTATTAAAAATAGAATAGTTTATCAATTAAGCATAAAATCACTCCAACATGAAATAGAATAGAGAATACTCTCAGGAACGCCGATGGACTGTTGTTCGGTCCCCTTCTAGAGTTGATCGTACATAAATCTTCTCAGTGAGTCTTCTGAATTCTCTCACATTTTTTACTTCAAAACTCTGGTTGTAGTCCCTAGCATGCTCTCTTCTGGTTGTAGAAGACCTCTATTTATAGAGGTTTGAGTTTCCATGTGATTGAAAGAAAAAATGAAAATATTTTTTATGTGTAATAAGGAAAATTCTGATGTGAATTAGTTCTAAAATTTTTGCTTTGTCAAACTCCGAAACTGGGGCCATAATATATTTTCAAATCATCCTCGGATCATATAATATGAGTAGGAATCCTTGTGCACTTGAAAATCTTCAAAAAATTCGTTCAAAACTCAAATATTCTTCGTCACAGGTTGTAATATGGTTTTAATTACTTAAATAGTGTCCGAATTGGGTTATATTTCACAGCCCATGATAGGATTTTCATGGCCCTTATAGTGCAGAAAACATGAATTTCACGGCCCGTGAAGGCCTGGTCACGGCGGTGACTCGGGGCAATTATCTCATGCATTTTAACGACCTATTACGGGTCTATTTCACGGCCCGTTAAACACTCTTCACGGCCCGTGACAGCCAATTTTCATATAGTATGCTTCACTCTTTTTGACTTTCTGGCTCCATTTTAACTACGATTCGATTTTCTCTGTTGGCTTCATAATTCAGTTTTCTTGCCTCCAAGATAATAAAATACGACATTTGCATAGATTTTCATTTTTGTAAAATTAATGTAAATAAGCCCATAAAATGATGCATGCTATTAGGAAATGAATCGAAATGAGATTAAATGTATTACTAAATATATGTTGTATTTTGCACAAAGTTAATAAGCAAGAATACCAAATTCATATAGTATGCTTCATGTGACAAAAGTTTTCAAGAATTCAAGTGAAAAAAATAACCTTCCTATTTTTATAATTTCCTCAAATACTAACGGGTTTGTTACATATAATGATGCATCTTGAAAGGGCTTGGATTGTGCTTTAATGCAAATTGGATTTATGGTGGCTTATGCATCTAGATAACTAATAGATTATGAGTAGAAATATGTCACTCATGATCTGAAAATAGTTGTAATAATTTTTGTGTTGAAAATTTGAAGAATGTATGGAACATCATTTGAGGTATATATTAATGCTTATTCTCACAAAAAATTAAATAGACAAAGAAAATGTATTGACCTCCCAAAATAATTTGATTGTACAATGTTATTCTAGTAATACGAACATGGTAGTAGATGCATTAAGTAGAAAATTAGTTAATATGATGGTAAGAGAATGGCAACTTTGTGGAAGAATAAAAAGATTCATATTTTAAATTTACAGATATGACTCCTAATAAAATTTTAGCTACAATAAAATTGGAATTCATACTTCTACATCTAATTAAAAAAGTTCGGCCAAATGATTCTAAATTGCTAGCACTTCTAACTACAACAAAAAACAAAAGAAATTTGAATATTCGAACACATGAGAAATTTTATTTCAGAGAACATATAAAAGAATTCCATATATTGTTCATCAAAGTAATACAATATAAAAAAGAACATGCAAAAGAATAATGTTAATATCTAAGCATTTATTAGGGGATATGGAGTTTTAAATATACCAAAACTATTGTTTATAATGAGATTTGAAAGTTGAAGATGAGGGTGGAAAAAAGGAAATAATTTAAAATAAGAAAAAGAAAAGAAAAGTTGTTAGTTGGAGGAAATGAATAAAAATGAAAACATAATATATTAATAAAATAAGAAAATAGAAGAAAATTGTAGATGAAAAAAGTAAAATTTATTTAATAAAATAAATTACTATTTAAACTAACGTCCGCTAACAAATAAGAATTATTAAATTAATTTAATCATTTGTTATAATAATTTATATATTACATTATTATTAAAAATATATAAGTAATATTATTATATAAAATTTTGGTTGGATTAGTTAAAATCTATTTAAATCGTGACCAGATTGACATCCAATTTTTTTTTTGTAGATATCCCTATGATCTCCAATGTTCAAGACTAATAGAAGCTAATTAATCCGGAGTCGAAGTGTAACAACCCAAAATTTTGGACTAAGGGTATTTGGGCATAAAACCCTATTGTATTCCTATATAAATATCTAACAACCTTGAAATCTATTTTTTTATCTTCTCTCCTAAGGTAGCAGTCATGCCCGCTCTTCTTCATAAAAGAATATTAATGTTATATGAAGATTAATATCATTAGGGCAAGAACAAGAAACCCCAGAGGCTTCTAATTAGGGAAAGGGGTATATTTAGTAATACATTTAATCTCATTTCAAATCATTTTCTAATAGTATGCATCATCTTATGACCTTATTTACATTATGTTTACAAAAATGAAAATCTGCCCGAATATTGTATTGTATTATCTATAAAGCAAGAAAACTGAATTACGAAGCTAACGGAGAAAATCATGCTCAAATCAGAGTTCAAATAGAGTCAGAAAATGAAAAATAAAGAAGTTGTGCAACGCTGAAATTTGGCTGTCACGGGCCGTGAAGAGCATTTCACGGGCCATGAAACTCAGTTGCAGCTGGTAAAATGCATTTTTTTGCTAGAAAGTTGCCCCAAGTCGCAACTGTGATCATGCTTTCATGGGCCATGAAATCCATATTTTCTGCACCGTAAAGGCCGTGAAAAGCCTATCACATGCTGTGAAAACTCATTTCTAACCCGATTCAAACAATCGTTAAAATCATATTACAGCTCGTGATGAAGCCAATTTCGGGTTCTGGATGAATTTTTGGAAGAATTTCAATTGCACAAGGATTCCTACTCATATTATGTGATCCTACGATGATTTGGAAATATATTATGGCCTCAATTTCAAAGTTTGACAAGGCCAAAATTTCATAATTAATTCATATTTGAATTTCCTTATTTCACATAGAAAAGGTTTTTGTTTCTTCTCCATTCACATGGAAACTTGAATCCCTATAAATATAGCCTTTCTACCACCTAGAGAGAGCATGCTAGGGCTTGCAACTGAGCTTTCAAGTCAAGAACGGAGGAGAATTTCTAAAGGGCAAAGGAGAAGACTTCGCGCGGTAGACTCGTGCGAGAATTGTGCAGCAGTTCAACGTTGTTTCTGAAGAGTACTCTTCGTTTTACATATTGTTGGGATGCATCAGTATGCTTTAAAGTTTTATCTTTTTAATCTGGATAATTTAGTTTAGTTTTAAGTTTTAGTTTCTTTCTACAAGAGAATTATTATTAGGGAAAACTTTTGATTGTTTATTTCTGCAAGAGAATTGTTTAGCTTTTAAGAACATGATTGTTCTGTTTAATCATTATTTTTAATTGAATTATTAGTTGCTTAGTATCTGTGCAGTGTAATCAATCTCTTAATGCATAATTTTTGTTATGCAATTCATGTCGTAATCTAATAGAGCCGTGCAGAGTATTAGATTGCATGGTCTGTTAAGTTGACTCGTGCGAGCGGTTTGGTAGCAAAAGACTCATAGCATTCTAATTTGAGTAGGATTCAGGGTAGAGCCATGCGAAGTATTCTCATCTTATTAAGATTAAGAATAGTTGGTTTACCTAGTTAGGGAGATCATACTTTAGGTGCTCCTAATACATCTAAAAGTTGAAATTGATTATCTTTAATTATATCAATCTCTACAGAAGTTAACAAGTTTACTCTTAATCATTTTAACCCATCTTAAGACCCTAAGCATCAGTAGAACAATTTAGTTTGTCTTTACTTTTCTACAATTTTATTTTTTGCAATTTCTTTTTACCCAAATCTATGTTGTCTCCTATTAGCCTCTGAAATTAGTTTAGTTATGTAAGTTAATTCCTCATGAGTTCGACACTCTACTCTTACACTTTATTACTCAAGCGATTAATGCACTTACTAGCATTTAGTTGTTATCAATTCTCGCATCAATTTTAGATTTAAAACTTAAAGGTATGTAAAGGGAATTCAACCCCTCTCTCCCCTTGAAGGATTGAATGATGCTTTTGTTTGGATTGAAAGTTTCAAGAACACCCTATTCTAAAGTTACATGATTGATGTTGCATCTTAATCTATTTAAATTTGTGGGTATTTTTTTGCAAAAAGTATTTGGATAGGTTTAACTTATCCAAAAACGTAAAAATAATATATCGATAGAAAGCCCTCATAGTCTAGATTTCATAGAAATTCATATCACCTTATTTAAGATGTATAAAATAGTTGTGATCAGAAAAGCAGACTACTATCATGCTATCTTGGGTAACATCGATATCAAATTGTAAAATCTATCATAATTTAGAAATATTGAATTATGGTTTGAAATTTATGCACAAGTTAAAGTTTTGTTCTTTTTGTGGCATTTGGAATCATTTGAAAACAAAAAGTATCGATGGAATTGTTGGACCAAATTTTTAATGGCATATTAAATTATATTTTGATGATACAAACCTCGAATGATTAAAGATAAAATGCTAAAAAGTTTAAAGAAAAAGAGATAGCTTTATGCACTACACTTTGATTAAATAATTGGCACTGTTAGGTTTTTTGGGGGTGATAGTGGAAAAGTTGACAGATACGATTCCTAATCCTAAATAGAATGTAACGACAATGGTGAAATGGTAGACAGGCGAGATTCAAAATCTCGTCCAACGCTACACTTTTGTCATATATTCCCGAGATTTTTTCTTTACCTCTTCTCCTTATTTTTCATCAGAGTTGTAGAATATCCTGTTAGCTTTCCATAGACTCTAAGATCATTTAATTTGGATAACTGTGCAAAAAGTTATGTTAAAAAAAGTGCAGGGCGGTCAACCCGCTGGTCGAAACTATGAAGGCCTGTCGAGATAGTCCGGTCGACCAATCGGAGATACCGATCGACCGATCAATGCATAAATTGCTCAAATCAAAACTACGAGACTGTACCGGTCGACAGTCCTGTCGATCGACCAAGTGCCGAAGCTGTAGAAATGAACGCAACGGTCATATAGACCGGTCGACCGGTTCATTAATGCGGTCGACCAATCAGCTGTGGCAAATGAAGAAAATGAGCCATCATATAGACCAGTCGACCGACCCGTAAATGCGGTCGACTGGTCCATTACTGAAATGAACAGTAACAGCTATATAACGAGGAGAAAAATGTGGAATTAATTCTGTATGAATTTTTCACATACCAAAGCCTATAAAAGGAATGCCAAGGCCAGAAGCAAAAGCAACCATCCAAGCATTGAAGCAATACTTAAAGAAATCAAAAGAAGATCTTTTCCTTGAAGTTATCATTTTAGTTGTGCTCTTCTTTCTCTCTTCCTCTCTTGTGATCCTAGCATTGTAGAAATATTTTGTTCAAAAAAATAGAGAGAGATCCTGTGTAAAAGAGGTTCTAAATCTTACCTTTTGAGCGAGAGAAATAGATTAGCTTCCAAGGAGGAGAGGTTGCCTTGCCTCTTGATAGTGAAATTGAGGGGTGTAGTGATAACTTACTGATTTTGGGGTCAAATTTAAAATTTTTCAATTTTTGATTTAACTCCCTAATTCACTTTCTATTGTAAGTATACAGGTCAATTATAGTCTACCCAAATGCCGTATCCACAGTGATTTGAAGCATAAAACTCCCTAAACAATCTAGATTAGCCTCAACTAAAGTTAAAATTCCAAGAAATTGAAAGAAAGTGAAAATCAATTTCTTTAAATGGCTAAAATGATAACTATTTTTGGATTTTTGAAAAGTTATCAAAACTGAATTGTAAATGATAAACGAGAGGGTCAAAGGGTTTAACTATCAATGAGGAAAGTTCTCCTAGGAGTTGGGGTTCATCTAACTTAATTATGGATGAAATGGAGCAAGTTATCAATTAAAATTCAAATCTAACTCAACTTGTATAATTTCTGTTTTCACAATTGGTTTAACCCTGAACTAATTATCATATCCTCATATGATTGATTAGCTAAGTTGAATTAGAAGAGGTCCTGATTGAAATCAAATTAACATTAGGCTCAACACCAAATTCCTTGCTGATTTTTTGGACAATTTAATGAAATCTAAAATGATAACCATCAATTGCACCTTGAAAATGAAGGAAATGTTTCAATCAACTAAACAGGGATGAAATCAATCCAATATTAATACAAATGCTTCTTGGTTTATCTCTAAACTACAAGAGGTTTTTAAATCAGCCTCTCAACTGCAAATTCAAATGAAATCCACATTTTTATCAAGGGATTGAATGAAATCAGCACCTACATTTCATATGGGAATTCAGCAATGTCATTGCATTCTTGGTCCATCTATGAACATCAAAACAACCTTAAAATCACCTCTCAGTGATTAATGAAACCAGGGCTTCAACAATAACATGGCAGGTTCCACAATTTCAGGATTTCAGCAACCAGAAAATTTAGAAATCAGCACCTAGTAAATATTGAAATTCAGCACATATCACTCATTAGAATTCAGATTTGCCATTGCTCTTTGGTTCATCTTTGAACAACAAAGTATCCCTAGGATTCACTTCTCAGTGATTTAATGAGATCAAGGGTTTACAACAGCAAATCAGAATCCAAAGATTTAGGAAATCAGCAAAGGGAAAATCAGAATTCAGCATTCAAAAATTTGCAATAAATCAGGGATTATAAACTTAGAAACACCATTGCTTCTTGATTCATTTTTGAATAAGAATGAAACCATAAGTAACCTCTCAGTTATCATTTAAATCAGGGCTCAACAATGATAGAAACAGATTTGACAGAATTCAGAAATCAGAAATCAGATTTGGGAAAGAAAACAGATTTCAGAATTCAGATTTCAGATTTCTAATTGGATTAGAACCTAGAGACTTGGTATTGGTTCTTAATTCATTTCTGAACAAAGAGTAGATCAAATTACAACCTCTCAGTTGTAGCTACAATCAGGACCCTATGATCACTAGCTGATCACTATAGGTTTTTATCCCATTTTAGATGTATTTCACCCCTATCGAATCCCTAAATTGCCCAACTTTTGGCCAATTTTGTTTAGAATGCATGGATTGTGATAACTAGTTGATATTCCTCATTTTATACTTAATTCCATGTGCATAGAGGTTCTGAAATGCTAAAATCCATAAATATTACAATTCTATGTCATGTTTTCATTTTTAGGACAAGTTATCACTCCATATGCCAAGTTATCATTATTTTGAGTGAACTAATTTTCAATGATATTTTGGCCCTAAATCCATTATTATCATGAATGAATCATATTTGGATGATCTAATCTCAACTTATGCCAAATTATAAATCCATTTGAACAAGTTATCATTTTCCAATGCCAAGTTATCGTTAAAGGGCAAAACTGTCATTTCAATATGCAAAATTGTCAAATCTGCACAAAGGCATTAAGCAATCATTATATTATTGTCCTAACTCATTGCTGTTCAAATTTGATCACATTTAGATAACCACAACCAAAGTTATGACAAGTTATCATTTTTAAGGCAATTAAGTTATCGTTTTGGCACTCAAGTTATCATTCTTATGAAATCTTATCCACATTTGATTTCTGACCTTATTCACTTGCTATATTAATCCCTTGGATGCTTCTAATGCCTTGAACCACTTGTAGTTGGATAAATTTCATGATTAGTGCAAAGTTATCATTTCCAGGTTCCAAAACTATCAATTTTTCATATCGATTTCCATTCTTGCACAATACCAAATCCCATTTGATGTTTGAGCTAGCAACTATTAATATCCTAATCCTTATTTTTTAAAATCTCATTTAAGGATCTTGATGCTTGCTATTTTGGATTTTGTAGCAGGGAAAACAAGTTGCAAAAAGGTGGGGGGACCACTCCTTTGCTGTCCTAAAGCTGCTGCAGTCAGCTGGAATGCAGGGACCATTAGACAGATGGCTGAAATCAAGGGAATAGAACTTTCTGATGCTGATCAAAGGGTGGACATGACACATATTTAAGTGGAAATTTCTGGAGGAACCAGGGGAGGCCTCCATTTGGAGGGTTTCTGGACCAGAGAAGAAGGGAGGAGCTGGAGAAGGAACTGCTTCAACATTCTAATTTTCTGTGGACAGCCTTCATATCAACTAATTGCAGGATGATTTGTATCAGTTTTCTAATCTGTTTAGTATGATTTAGCTCTCCTAGGATAGGGTAGTAGTCTAGATTAATTGTGGATGGATTAGAGACAAGTCTGATTTCCTGCACCGAATCATTTAAGTTTTTGATTTTTCAAATCTGCATTGTTATGAACCTGTTCTTGCCATTGCAGATCCTATTTGTATTTACAACTAAGAAGTTGTCATTTGATCTAATCTTTGTTCAGAAATGGACTAAGAACCAATGCCAAGTTCTAGAAGTAATCCCAATTAGAGTTCTGATTTCTTACTTTCTGAAATATGTTTTTCCAATTCTGATTTTTGAATCTGATTTTCTAATTTCCTTGGAATCTGCTTTGCCATTTGAACCCTTGATTTCATTTAATCACTAAGAGGTGAAACTTAAGGATTTCTTTTTGTCCAGAGATGGACCAAGAAGCATTTGGCAAGTGCTGAGTTCCACTGTTTCTGTTTTCTTGCTGATTTCTGTTTTCTGATTTTGTTGGAAATCTGATTGCCATTGTTAAGCCCCACTTTAATCCACCAATGAGAGATGGTTTTAAGGTCTTCCTTGAGATTCAGAGATGAGACAAGGAGCAATGACAATTTCTGATTTCCCAAACTTAAGATTCTATGCATATTGGTTCCAATTATCTAACGTTAAGTGTGGACTTCATTTTTAATTGCAGCTGAGAGATTGAATCAAAGTCCTCTTGTAGTTTAGAGATAAACCAACAAACACTAGCATTAATATTGGATTGATTTCATCCCTGTTTAGTTGATTGAAGAATTCCTTTCATTTTCAAAGTGCAATCTAGAAGTTATCATTCAGAATTTTATTGAATTGCCAAAAAATCAGCAAAGTGACTTGGATTGAACTTAATGATAACTTGATTTTCAGTGGGGATCCTTTTCTAATTCAACTTGGCTAACAATTATATGACAATATATTATTTAGTTCTGGTCTAATTGAGCTGTGAAAACAGCCATATTAAATGTTGAATTGGATTTGACTAAAAAATGATAACTTGTCCATTTCCATCCATAATTAAATTAGATGAACCCCAACTCCTAGGAGGACCTTCCTCATTGATAGTTAGACCCTTTTAGTCTCTAATCTAGCATTTATAATTCAGTTTAGATAACTCTTCAAAAACCCAAAAAGAGTTATCATTCTGCATAATTAAAAATCTGTTTCACTTCCCTTTAATTTCCAGTTTTTGTCACTTTAAGTAGGACTAGTCTAAATTGTTTTTAGGGATTCTAGGGCTTCAAATCTCTGTGGATACAACAACTTGAGTCTACTACAACTTACCTGTGCACTTGCAGAAAGTGAGTTGGGGAGTTAGACCAAATATTGAAAAATTTCTTTTCTTACACAAAACCACCAAGTTATCACATTACTCCTGAATATCACTATCATGTTTTTGGCCTGTTGCCGGAGATTTGAAGTCAATTAGGTTAACTTATATAGTTTAGATTAGTTTTAGACTAGTTTTTAGTCCATTTATTAACCCAATTTCCAGTTTTTGCAAGTTATCATTCCAAACTTTCCACTTTTGTCTAGTTTTCCTTTCTTTCTTGAATTTCATACTTCTGAATTCCTTTATGCATGACTTGGACCATCAAGATGATTTATATCTATTAGAACCTGAACCTGAGAGGAGATTTAATAGGAGAAGAAGGATTCAAAGAGAAGAGGCCAGAAGGAGGATTTTTTTGAAGAAGAGGCACATAATCTAGAATTTGAAGAGGTTGCAAACCAAAATATGGCAGCTTCAAGGACACTAAAGGATTATTATTCACCCAGCAATGTCAAAAATGAACAAGGGGATGAAGCCGTAGCACCTGTGGCCAACTTTGAAGTGAATCCAGCACTAATCACAATGATAGGGCAATACCAATTCGCTGGATTGGGGAATGAGGATCCAATTTCACACCTTGACAACTTCAAGGAGAATTACAGCATTGTCCACTTCAATAATACACCTATGGATGCTGTCTACATGAGGCTATTCCCCTTCTCACTCAAGGATAAGGCAAAGATATGGTACAAGACCCTCAAACCTGAAGAGATAGCTACTTGGGAATCCATTGTCCAATTGTTTTTATCTGAATTCTTCCCTCCTAGCAAGACTGACAATTTCAGGGACCAGATTGTCATGTTTTACCAATTGGATCAGGAGAACATATGTGATGCATGACAAAGACTCCAAAGCTTGTTGAGGGCATGTCCACACTATGGATTTGAGAAATGGCAGTTGGTCTACTATTTTCACAAGGGTCTGAATTTTCCATCTAAAGTGGCATTGGACACTGCTGCAGGAGGGATTTTTGCCTCCAAAAACATTAATGAGGCCTACCAATTAATTGAGAACATGTCCAAGAACCACCGTTTCATTACACATGACATGACAAGGAGGTTATCCAATGAAAATCAAGTCAACAACATTGCTGTCCAGATTGAACAAGGGTTGCAAAGGGCATTGGAGAAGTTGAATTTGTCACCTAATGTCAACAAGCCTTCCAATTATGAATCAAGGTGTGATGTATGTGGAAACCAGGGCCATGTCACTAAGAGTTACAACTTGATAATGCAGCAATATGAGCAATCCATAGATCAAGTCAATGCTGTGGGGAATTATGGAGTCAAGCCACCTACTGAATTCTATACTCTAGAGAATAGGAACCATCCCTACCTCTCCTACAAGGTCAATCATTATCAAGGGACACCTATGCAGAATTTTAATTGGCAACCCAAGATTTTGCCAAGGAACCAGCCCCCTCCATATCAAAATAAGTCCTCAACCATTCCTATGCAAAGACCCCCTTATGAGCAGCCACCACAACCTCAACCCACTCAATTCTCAAAGATGGAAGAGTTGTTGTAACAGATTCTAAAGAAACAAGAGAAGCAAGAGGAGACAATGCAGAAATTAACCAATGGATATGAGGCTTTGAGTGCTCATCAAAAGATCCTTGAAAATTAGATTGCTCAACAAGCTAGTACCTCGACTAGGCCACCTATGTTTCTCCCTGGACAACCTGAATTGAACCCCAAAGAGCAAGTCCAAGCTGGCCAGCTTAGAAGTGGGAAAATTATAGAAGAACCAATGAGGAATGTTGAGGGCAATTCGGTTGAAGTAAGTACAAGTTTAGGGCCTACAGAAATGTCAAATGAAGGGACTGTGTTGGAAAATCAAAATCAGAATCAACATCCTCAAAATGAAGTCAGGGCTAGGGTCTTTGATAAAGTGCCTTTCCCTCAAAGATTGATCAAGGCCAGGCAAGCCTCAATAATAATTCCAATTGAAGACCCATTGCAGAAATGCCTCATGTTTGATCATTTGAGAGAACTAGAGGATCCAGAAGCCAAAGCCTACAAATCTGCTATAAATTCACTCAAATCAGTAGGAAGTTCAGAATTCCAGAATGGAGTGCAGGAGGTTTTCACTATTGAACCCCACACCAATTCAACTCAGGACACTTCCTCCCAATTGGTGCTGAAACCTCTTCCTAGTCCAAGGGATTCATATATTATACATGAGCATTCTAGAGATGAGAAGTTAAGAGATTTCTGGTACAATGGAGGAGGGATTCAAACTGAAAAACAAAGGTCAATCATTAACAAACAAAGAGATCCATTCTTGATTATTGAGATATCTTCTTGATCATATCATATTATTTAAACCTCCTTGATATCAAGAGTTGCAACAATGTCTAGCCTAAGACATTAAAGAAAGGCACTTTTTGGGAGGTAACCCAAGACTTTTTATACCTAATCTTTCTATTTTTAGGAATAAGTAATGGAGGAATTAGATCAATCCACAAACTTTCAATTAGGGAGTACCCTTACCCTTAAATTTGATTTTTCCACTGAAATCTCAATGATAACTGATATTATCTTTTCCATCATGCCACATTTATCATACCAACATTTGAATTATCATCCATATCAGTTATCCAAATCCATCATAGCTGAATTTCAATGAATTTCAATGCATTGATGAATTGTGCACCCTAAAAATCTAGTATTGCATATTTCACTTATATCCCTTATTTCCTTGCATAATTGGTTGCAAATCATGAAGTATGGAACACCTGAAGACTTGGATTGAAATGCAAGAACTATTGGAAAAGATTCAAGTGCCCAATTCCATGCATTTCGTACCCTCCAAACCCTCTCCCTTGCCTTAATTTTCACCACTGTGGACAATGCTGAGAATAAGCTTGGGGGAGGAAACCTGGTGCTTTTCTAAATTTTACACCATATTTTTAATCTATTTTAATACTTATATCATCATTTATCACCAGGTTATCATTGTTTGAACAAGTTATCACTCGATGGTCACTAGTTATCACTCGGTTATCATTTTTTAGTCTCAACTCAATTCTGAATTTATTTTAACTCTGAAATGGGTAGAATATTTCATTATGACAGTTGGTACACTCCAATACTAAGTGGCCAACTTGGCCATTAGTCTTCTTGCTTTAATTGACATTATCAATTCAGATGCATTTGAATTAATTTTTAGCTGAAAATTTTTCTTTTTGTGGGTAACACTAGCTGACATTCATGAATTAATTGGAAAGTAGAAGATGTCTAGAAAGGAGTCAAGGATCTTGCTGTCATGTTAAATAGGAAATCTTGACTATTTGCATTTAAGGATCTAAACTATACTTGAGTTTACCATTGCTCACTTCATGAACAGAGTAGAAAAAGAAAAATGAAAAAGGAAAAGTGAAAAGTTGCATTTTGCATTGCATGCATACATGAATAAAGATAGTGAAAATTTCAAAAAGGAACCTCTCCTGAATAAAGTCAGATTTTTATCCTGTGACCAGCATGAATAAAAATCAGGTTCAAACCTGTTTATTGCATCCTCATGAATAAAAGTCAGGTTTTCAAACCTGTTTAAGCGATGAAAAATCTGTTCATGAAGAGATTGATGTTTCAAACTTTTTAGTAAAGTTGACAATCCTTGTAATCCAAATCATTTAATGTTAGTACTTCTTTCATGGCTTAAATTTGCTTTAACCTTTGTGACTCCTCAGCTAGAATTTGGGAATTGGAAAGAATGGGATGTAGTGTTGGCAAAGTGGGAAACTCATTGGACTCAATTCAGCTGACTTTTAATTCATTTGTGGACTTTTAATTCAACTTTGTCCTTAATTTCAGAATGTTTTGCCTGAGGACAAGCAAAAGGCTAAACTTGGGGGAGTTTGATCACTAGCTGATCACTATAAGTTTTTATCCCATTTTATATGCATTTCACCCCTATCGAATCCTTAAATTGCCCAACTTTTGGCCAATTTTATTTAGAATGCATGGATTGTGATAACTAGTTCCTCATTTTATACTTAATTCCATGTGCATAGAGGTTCTGAAATGCTAAAATCCATAAATATTTCAATTCTATGCCAAGTTATCATTTTTAGGACAAGTTATCACTCCCATATGTCAAGTTATCATTATTTTGAGTAAACTGATTTTCAATGATTTTCTGGCCCTAAATCCATTACTATTATGAATGAATCATATTTAGATGATCATATCTCAACTTGTGTAAAATTATAAATCCATTTGAACAAGTTATCATTTTCCAATGCCAAGTTATCGTTAAAGGGCAAAATTGTCATTTTGATATGCAAAACTGTCAAATCTGCAAAAAGGCATTAAGCAATCAATATACTATTGTCCTAACTCATTGCTGTTCAAATTTGATCACATTTGGATAACCACAACCAAAGCTATGACAAGTTATCATTTTTAAGGCAACTAAGTTATCATTTTGGCACCCAAGTTATCATTTGATTTCTGACCTTATTCACTTGCTATATTAATCCCTTGGATGCTTCTAATGCCTTGAACCACTTGTAGTTGGATAAATTTTATGATTAGTGCAAAGTTATCATTTTCGGGTTCCAAAACTATCAATTTTTCATATCGATTTCCATTCTTGCACAACACCAAATCCCATTTGATGTTTGAGCTGCCAACTATCATTATCTTAATCCTTATTTGTTAAAATCTCATTTAAGAATCTTGATGCTTGCTATTTGGGGTTTTGTAGCAGGGAAAACAAGTTGGAAAAAGGTGGGGGGACCACTCCTTTGCTGTCCTAAAGCTGTTGCAGTCAGTTGGAATGCAGGGACCATTGGACAGATGGCTGAAATCAAGGGAATAGAACTTTCTGATGTTGATCAAAGGGTGGACATGACACATATATAAGTGGAATTTTCTGGAGGAACCAGGGGAGGCCTCCATTTGGAGGGTTTCTGGACCATGGAAGAAGGGAGGAGCTGGAGAAGGAACTGCTTCAACATTCTAATTTTCTGTGGACAGCCTTCATATCAACTAATTGCAGGATATTTGTGTCATTTTTCTTATCTGTTTAGTGTGATTTAGCTCTCCTAGAATAGGGTAGTAGTCTAGATTAATTATGGATGGATTAGAGACAAGTCTGATTTCCTGCACTGAATCATTTAAGTTTCTGATTTTTCAAATCTGCATTGTTATGAACCTGTTCTTGCCATTGCAGATCCTATTTGTATTTACAACTAAGAAGTTGTCATTTGATCTAATCTTTGTTCAGAAATGGACTAAGAACCAATGCCAAGTTCTAGAAGTAATCCCAATTAGAGTTTTGATTTCTTACTTTCTGAAATCTATTTTTCCAATTCTGATTTCTGAATTTGATTTTCTGATTTCCTTGGAATCTGCTTTGCCATTTGAACCCTTGATTTCATTTAATCACTGAGAGGTGAAACTTAAGGATTTCTTGTTGTCCAGAGATGGACCAAGAAGAATTTGGCAAGTGCTGAGTTCCAATGAACAACATTGCTGAGTTTCCTTATGTAGTTATCTTGCTGATTTTTGTTTTCTGATTTTGTTGGAAATATGATTGCCATTGTTAAGCCCAACTTTAATCCACCATTGAGAGATGGTTTTAAGGCCTTCCTTGAGACTCAGAGATGAGCCAAGTAGCAATGACAATTTCTGATTTCCCAAACTTGAGATTGTATGCATATTGGTTCCAATTATCTAATGTTAAGTGTGGACTTCATTTTTAATTGCAGCTGAGAGATTGAATCAAAGTCCTCTTGTAGTTTAGAGATAAACCAAGGAACACTAGCATTAATATTGGATTGATTTTATCCCTGTTTAGTTGATTGAAGCATTCCTTTCATTTTCAAAGTGCAATCTAGAAGTTATCATTAAGAATTTTATTGAATTTCCAAAAAATCAGCAAAGTGACTTGGATTGAACTTAATGATAACTTGATTTTCAGTGGGGATCCTCTTCTAATTCAACTTGGCTAACAATTATATGACAATATATTATTTAGTTCTGGTCTAATTGAGCTGTGAAAATAGCCATATTAAAGGTGAAATTGGATTTGACTAAAAAATGATAACTTGTTCATTTCCATCCATAATTAAATTAGATGAATCCCAACTCCTAGAAGGACCTTCCTCATTGATAGTTAGACCCTTTTAGCCTCTAATCTAGCATTTATAATTCAGTTTAGATAACTCTTCAAAAACCCAAAAAGAGTTATCATTCTCTTTAATTAAAAATCTGTTTCATTTCTCTTTAATTTCCTATTTTTTCCACTTTAAGTATGACTATTCTAAATTATTTTTAGGGAGTCTAGGGCTTCAAATCTCTGTGGATACTACAACTTGGGTCTACTACAACTTACATGTCCACTTGCAGAAAGTGAGTTGGGGAGTTAGACCAAATATAGAAAAATTGCTTTTCTTACATAAAACCACCAAGTTATCACATTACTCCTGAATATCACTATCACCCTACAATGTCAAGAATCAGATTCATGTAAAACAGATTTCAGGAAACAAAATTGAAATCAGTGCAGGAATTCAGACTTGTCCTTAATCCATCCACAATTAATCTAGGCTACTACCCTATCCCAGGAGACATAGGATTTAGCTCCTCATAATTACAAAGCTAGATACACAATGGAATGAAGAATAATAGCAATCCATCCTGAAATGAGGGTTGTTTTGTAGAAATCAGCAAGCCTCAGCTCCTTCCACTCCAATCAGCTCCAATCATTGCTTCCTTCTTGCAATGGCCGGCCCCCCATTGATTCCAGGGTTTCTTCAACTTATATATGGCCTTTAATCATCCTTAGATCAGCATCCAAATGTCCCATAATCTCTGATGTGAGCCACCTGTCCTCTGGACCAGAAAAATATCCCAATGACAACTCTTTTTGGACAGCAAAAAGTAGGTGGTCCCCCCTCCTTTTTGGCTCAATTAACACTTCTTTTCCTTGCTAGAAAATCCACAACAGCAAACATCAAAGTCCTCTAATAAGAAATAAACAAATAAGGATTAGGACAGCAAGTAAAATCAGCTCAATAATCAAAAGGAGTTTGGTGTTGTGCAAGAATGTAAATCGATATGAAAAATTAATAGTTTTGGAACCTGGAAATGATAACTTTGCACTAATCATGAAAATTATCCAAATAAAAGTGGTTCAAGGCATTAGAGGCATCCAAGGGATTAATGTGGCAAGTGAATGGGTCAGAAATCAAATGTAGATACAATTTCATAACATTGATAACTTGATGACCCAGAAATGATAACTTTTAGCCACTAAAATGATAACTTGTCATAACTTTGGTTATGGTTATCCAAATGAGATCAAATTTGAACAGCAATGAGTTAAGACAGTATGTTAATGATTGCTTAATGTGCAGAATTGATGGCTTTGCATATCGAAATGATAGTTTTGCCCTTAAACGATAACTTGGCATTGAAAAATGATAACATGTGAAATGGATTGATAATTTTGCACAAGTTGAAATATGATCATCCAAATATGATTCATTCGTGATGGCAATGGATTTAGGGCAAGAAAATCACTAGAAATCAGCTCAAATGAAATAATGATAACTTGCACATTGAAATGATAACTTTGCATAGAATTGACATATTTATGGATTTTCACAATTCAGAGCCTCTATGCATATGAAACCAAGTATAAAATGAGAAAGATCAACTAGTTATCACAATCCTTGCATTCCAAACATAATTGGCCAAAAGTTATGCAAAATATGGGCTCGATATGGGTGAAATGCATCTAAAATGGGATAAAAACCTATTGTGATCAGCTAGTGATTACCTCTCTAAGAAGAGAAAAGGTGGGTGTGTAAAGGGCTTTCTTCCTTGCCCCATTTGGAACAAATGAAGTGCTACTGGAATCTCCGGCGGTCTCGAGGTCGAGAAGTCGGAGCGGGGACGTAAGCCAAGGTGTGGCCGAACCTCGTCAACAACCACCGCGTCTATTTGTGTTTGATTTCCCTCACTCTGTCTCCCTCTAATATTGTTTATAATCTGAATTGCAAAAGTTTTAAGAATCGGTTTTGTGCTTCCACGATGAATTTTATGAAATCGATATTTTTGGTTAAACACCAATTCACACCCCCCTGGTGCCCTTTGGGATCCTACAGATATTACTAATATTTTAGTGCTTGGTATGTGAATACTATATAGAGAGTAGATCTAGATAGTTGTATGAATTTCTAGGATTAAATTCCAAATGATAAAATTCATGAATTTTATAAGTGATTCCTATGAAAGTCTATGTTCCAAGAAAATTAGAAGCAATCCAATTGAACGTCTACACCAATGAGTTATAGTTTTTTTATTGATGCGGTGCCAGAATTGTCAAAGAAGGAAAGTGACATATTATATTATTTATGTCAACATTTGCTATGTTAATATTATGCATCTTCTGTAAATGTTTATGTACATTCCAAATGCATTTATTTGATGATGCTTATGCTTAATGTTTATGACGAGTCTTGGGGAAAGCCCTAAAACTGTGTTAATTGATATAGATCATACCACACTTCATGATTTCCTTCTACATGTCCTTCATCTACGATAGATTCCCTAAATTTTATGTTTCTAAATGCCTTTTACAACTTGTTTCCAATGTTATGCATGATTGCTCCATGATATTTCCTCCAAAAGTATGTATTTTCGGCAGTCCCAGAATAAGAGCACGATCGTGCCATTAGGAACAGCCATGACCGAACGGGAAAGAAATAGGACAATGAAATGGCTCTATAACATACGTGGCGACATGATCACAGTCGTTACAGGACAAAGTACCATTGTGACCAACCTGGCCATAACTGAGCGAGAGGACTGTGAAGGCAGCCAAGTGCCAAACTTCTGTAACACTCGTAGCAGGGTCGAACACGGTCGTGACCAACCAAGGAACGATTGTGAGCTAGAGGCTGAAGGGTGTCAGGTACTGTAACGAGCAAGAATCCCAAGGATCATGATAGTGACCAAGTACTATAACGGGCGTAACCAATGTGCCACGATCGTGACCAAAGACATATTGATAGATGATGTTGTAAACCTATTTTTTAATGTATGGATGTATATTAATGTATATGACACATAGATACACATAATGCATGACCAACCTAGTTATGTTAAACGATGAAGAAAGATTGATTTAAATATTTGATATATTCATGACCCTAATAAAGTATGAAATTGAAGGAAATGTCTCGGCACTTACTAATGTTAAGAAGTATATGTCTTTTACCTTATGATGATTGAGACTTCTTAGGAAATAATACTATCACTTAAAAGGTATTTAAGACTTCCTAGGTACCGTTAGCTTGGTCGTAATAATGTTGCCATGAGCCTTCAATTAAGTAAAGATAAAAGATGATTATGAATTAACTGTCTTTCACCTTATGGTGATTGAGTCTTCTTAAAAAAATCATACCATCGCCCAAAAGGTGTTTGACATTTCTTGTAAACCACTATAATGATATCTCCTTGTGCTGACAATTAAGCAAATATGAAGCATACTATGTGATGAAGTTGATGAAAGTAAGCATTAAATGGAAAGAAGAGAGGTAAATTCATTGTGATTTAGATTTTTCAAATTATAATGCCATCAGCTAAATGATGTTTGAGATTTTTCATGTAAAAATGAAAGATGTTATATGTTGAAACTAATGAAAGTGAGGTCATAATGTACCCTCAACGATATCATAAAATAATGAATGGAAGAAAGATGAATGAATGTGAAATGAAAAGTAAAAAATGAAAAGAAACAAAGGATGTCAAGTATTAAATAAGTATGAAGGAGTTATAAAGAAATAACTAGAATGTATACAGTATTAAAGAAGAAATGCGAGTATAAGCTAATTGCTATGTATGTTTATGAATGTATCATTCTATTGTATGATGTTTATGGGAAATAATGATCCTTAAGTTGAGAAGGTATGTTAAGTCTTAATGTTCCAATGTTATACAATGAATGATAAGTATGTTGTATTTGTCATCTAAGGATCATGATATAGTTAATGACATGTGCATAATTATATGTTTATATTATTATGATGATGACATATGCATTACATGTGGTATATAATATATTATGATTCTAATTGAAAAACTCTGCACTCTATATCCGTGTAGGTAAATAATGTTAATTGGTGGATGGTGAGTATTGTATGTGCTGAGAGTTAAGTAGTCTGAACAATGAGGCTAATAATGCAATGCAGATTTTAGACATTTAATGAATTATAGAATAACAGTTGTTATATGATTATTAGAAAGTTTTTATTTATTATGATTTTTACTTCGCTGTCAAATGATTAAAATAATGTACAAGGGATGAGCTAACGACGCAAAAGTTTTCTTAAATATTCAAAAAATTTAAAGTGAATTTGGGACCATACAGGAGTTGAAAAAATGAAATGATATTGATAGGACTATTAAGTAACTCGATAATGTCCATCAATTTTTTTAAAATGTGGAGTGGGAATCATTTTCCAAACGCAAGCCATCCAAATCGAAGACATATGGCATCGATGCTCTATATCTCGATGTTAAGACAGCACGTAATGTCTCGTTACGAGCAGGTAATAGGCGTCGCTAACGCGACGCTAACGTGGCGCAGCAGTGCGAGGCGCTATTCCGGCGCACAAGGGATGCTAAGTTTATGCATTAATTCACGTGATTTCGGCACTACTGTGAGGCCAACATCATATATGCTGGGTCGCCAAGACGACACTAAGGTGACGCTCCACTTGTCGACACTATGCGAAGAACGATATTTTTAATGTAGCATCGACTATGCATGCGACGCTATGGAGGGGTTATTGTCACATTTTTTTGCTTCATTACAGCCATATTTTCATCCCTTCCCACACCATACAATTATATAATGCATATAAATGCATTGATATCCATCACAAGCATAATAACAAAAAGGAATCATCACAGGCACACTATATAAGATAAGAATATGAAAAGTAATAAACCGAACTAACAAAAGTATAACTACTATACGTATATCTAATAACAATTCTATAAATAACAAAAATAGAATTCTATAAGTAGCAAGAATCCCAAGGATCACGATAGTGACCAAGCACTAGAATGGGCGTAACCAATGTGTCATGATCGTGACCAAAGATAAATTGATAGATGATGTTGTAAACCTATTTTTTAATGTATGGATGTATATTAATTTATATGACACATAGATACACGTAGTGCATGGCCAACCAGAATTATGTTAAAAGATGAAGAAAGATTGATGTATTGATGACCCTAATAAAGTATGAAATTGAAGGAAATGTCTCGGCACTTATTAATGTTAAGAAGTAAATGTCTTTCACCTTATGATGATTGAGACTTCTTAGGAAATAATACTATCACTTAAAAGGTGTTTAAGACTTCCTAGGTACCGTTAGCTTGATCGTAATAATGTTGAAATGAGCCTTCAATTAAGCAAAGATAAAAGATGATTATGAAGTAACTTTCTTTCACCTTATGGTGATTGAGACTTCCCAAATAAATCATTCCGTCATCAAAAAGGTGTTTGACATTTCTAAGGGGTCTTATGGTCTAGTTAACCAGTATAATGATATCTCCTTGTGCTGATGATTAAGCAAATATGAAGCATGCTATGTGATGAAGTTAATGAAAGTAAGCATTAAATGGAAAGAAGAGAGATAAATTCCTTGTGGTTGAGATTTTTCAAATTATAATGCCATCGACTAAATGATGTTTGAGATTTTTCATGTAAAAATGAAAGATGTTATATGCTAAAACTAATTAAAGTAAGGCCATAATGTACTCTCAATGATATCGTATAAAAATGAATGGAAGAAAGATGAATGAATGTGAAATAAAAAGTAAAAAATGGAAAGAAACAAAGGATGTCAAGTATTAAAGAAGTATGAAGTAGTTATAAAGAAATTACTAGAATGTATACAATATTAAAGAAGAAAGGCGAGTATAAGCTAATTGCTATGTATGTTTATGAATGTATCATTCTATTGTATGATGTTTATAGGAAATAATGATCCTTAAGTTGAGAAGGTATGTTAAGTCTTAATGTTCCATTGTTATACTATGAATGATAAGTATGATGTCTTGCCATCTAAGGATCATGATATAGTTAATGACGCGTGCATAATTATATGTTTATGATGATGACCTATGCATTGTATGTAGTATATAATATGTTATGATTCTAACTGAAAAACTATGCACTCTATATCCGTATAGGTAAATAATGTTAATTGGTGGATAATGACAACTCATAATTAAGTATTGCACATGCTTAGAGTTAAGTAGTCTCAACAATGAGGCTAATAATTTAATGAAGAATCTAGACATTTAATGTTTTATAGAATAATAGTTGTTACATAATTATTAGAAAAATTTTATTTATTATGATTTTCACTTCGCTGTCAAAAGATTAAAATAATATATGATGGATGAACTAACGATGCGAAAGTTTTCTTAAATATTAAAAAAATTTAAAGTGAATTTGGGGCCATTATAGGAGGTGAAAAAATGAAATGATATTGATAGGTCTATTAACTCGATATTGATAGGAGACGTTTTCCAAACGCAAGCCATGCATATTGAAGACAGTTGGCATCGATGCTCTTGCCAAAGCTAGACGAAAGTAGGCGTGTGTCTCCATTCTTCTCAAAAAAATCTATCCATCACAATAACGAACATGTGAAGGGATCTATATCAACTATGTTCTCATCTCACTCATCCCCTTCTCGCGTGCCCCGTTCCCTTTCCCCGTCCCCTTATTTCGATTTTCACTAAAATATTAAAGGTTTTCACTGTCGACTGATTAAAATAAAGTATGATGAATGAGTTAATGATGCAAAAGTTTTTTTAAATATTCAAAAATTGTAAAGTGAATTTGGGACCATTACAGGAGGTGAAAAGTGAAATGATATTGATAGGACTATTAAGTAACTCGATAACGTCCATCCATTTTTTTTAAAACGTGGAGCGGGAGTCGTTTTCCAAATGCAAGCCATCCACCAAATCGAAGACAATTTGGCATCGATGCGCTTGCCATAGCTGGACGAAAGTAGGCGCGTGTCGTCTCTCTTCTTCTAAAAAAAATCTGCCCTTCACGATAACCAACATGTGAAGGGCTCTCTCGATCAACTCTGTTCTCATGTCACTCGACCCCTTCTCGTGTGCCCCCTTCCCTTTCCCCAACCGAAGCACCACTCCAATCCACTGCACTTGTGACATGCACCAACGAAAGAACATGCGTCCCCTTATTTTGATTTTCACTAAAATATTAAAGGCTTTCGCTGTCGACTGATTAAAATGATGTATGATGAATGAGCTAACGGCACGAAATTTTTTTAAATATTAAAAAATTGTAAAGTGAATTTGGGATCATTACAGGGAGGTGAAAAAAAAAAAGAAATGATATTGATAGGACTATTAAGTAACTCGATAATGTCCATCCATTTTTTTTTTAAAACGTGGAGTGGGTGTCGTTTTCTAAATGCGAGCCATCCAAATAAAAGACGGTTGGTATGGATGCTCTTGCCAAATCTGGACGAAAGTAGCTAGGCGCGTGTCTCTCTTCTCAAAAAAAAAAATCTATCCTTTACGACGACGAACGTCCCCTCCTCCACCCAGCTGATGCACCATTCCATTCCACTCCACTCCACTCCACTCGTGACAATGTGACATGCACCAACGAAAGAACACATGTGCGTGCGTCCCCTTATAATTAATTAAACGTCTTCTTCGTAGGGACCAGAAGAAGGGAGGGGCTCTTGAATTTTTATTGTATTCCTTTTATTTTTTTCAGAAAAAATTGTAGTTTTATACTTTGGACTGATTCATTGATTGATTGATTGTACGAGTCCGTTCTGCATTGATCGACTGTGTACGAGTGGAGATCCCACGTGTCGCGACATGAAAAGATTGGCACGCTTTCTACTCCACTAATTTGATTAAATACCCGAAAAAGTCTTATATCAATTTGTGTTCTCTAGATAAGAACAAAAATATACTCTACGTTAAAAAAAAAAAACCGAATAAAAAAATTGAAATTCAGAAGATGGAATACGCGCGATGACCAATTTATAATGGATTCACTAGTTAATAGATAAAAGAATGTTTTAAATTTTCTATGTCCTTAAAAGTATTATTTCAATAAATGCATTTTTATTTCAAACAAAAATGCATTGATTAACGAGATCTCTTTATCCCAGCTAATTATCTTAATTAATTAATAAACTAAAAATTATAAATAAAATTTTTAAAATGTAATATATATTCAATAAGTCATGTTTCATTAGAAACTATATAATGGTAACAAACTAATCTCATATTAGATAACTATAATAAAAACTAATATTGTTCAATATAGAAAACACGACGATTCTCTTAAGAAATTGGGCGAGTGAGGTTTTCATTTTAAACAAATCTTTAGTAATGACATACAACTTTATAAATGACACAGTAATATATCTAAAATAATTATATATAAAAGAAAAATAAAACAAATTACCCGGAAAGAAGATACAAAGTTAAATTAATGATATATAAGTTTATAGAATGATGTTTTCTTATATTAAATTTAATGTTACCAAAATATATTTAAAGAAACCTAAAACATAAATTATGTGATGAAAAAAAGTAAAAAAAAAAAGAATTATGTGATGTAAAAAAAGGATTGTGTAGCAAAATATTGAAAATAATTAAACACAATAAAATTCATTAGATAAAAAATGACACTAGTTAAGATTAAATAAAAAAATTGGGTTCACACCATCTGATTGCCACCACCAAAATGGCTAATCGTAGCATTTAATTAATTTTTTAGCACATACTCATGAAAATCTCAGTGAGTGGCTGCACGTGCATCCTTTGACAGACACCGTCGGTGCATCGAAGGGATAAATATTCGAAACCCTCCAATTTTTGAGGCCACCTCGCAGTCTCTCCGAATATATCCTCCTTTCTACGCTACGCCTCCCCCGTAACTATGGCCACTGCAGACGGGGCGTCATCTACTAATCCTTCTTCTAATAGAAGGTAATTATTATATTAATGTGTTAATTGTACATATATTAACTACATACATTACATACTTTGAGCAATGCCGCGTGTTGTTTCGAATTTGCAATGTAATGTATAATTAAACATTTCTCAGGCTGGATGGCAAGGTGGCCATCATCACCGGCGGCGCGAGCGGCATCGGTGAAGCTACCGCCAAGCTTTTCGTCAGCCACGGTGCTCGAGTCATCATCGCCGACGTGCAGGACGAGAAAGGGCGGATGCTCTGCGACCTCCTCGGCCTCCCGAACGCCTCCTACGTCCACTGCGACGTCACAAGCGAAGCAGACATGGCGCGCGCCGTGGCCGCCGCGATCTCCGAGCATGGCAGGCTCGACGTCATGTTCGCAAACGCCGGGATCATCGACACGAGCGACAGTGGCATCCTGGACTGCGAGAAGTCGGCGTTCGAGAGGGTGATTGCCACGAACGTGGTGGGTGCCATGCTGGCCATCAAACACGCGGCGCGGGCGATGGTTCCGGAGCGCCGCGGGAGCATCGTGGTCACGGCGAGTGTTGCGTCGGTGGTCGCTGGGATTGGGAGGCAGTCGTACACCTGCTCGAAGCACGCGGTGGTGGGGTTGATGAAGGCGGCGGCGATGGAGCTGGGGATGCATGGGGTGCGGGTGAACTGCGTGTCGCCGAACGGGGTGGCGACGCCGCTGGCGCTGGACTCCACGGGCATGGACGGGCCTGAATTCGAAAGGTGGGTAGAGAGCTGGGCCAACCTGAAGGGCTTGCGCTTGAAGGCCGAGGACGTGGCGGACGCCGTGGTGTACCTGGCGAGCGAAGAGTCCAAGTACGTGAGCGGCCACAACCTGGTGGTGGATGGGGGCGTCACCATCGCCAGGGATGTGCGTTCTACTATAGCTAGTAACAAGCCATCTCTGTATTCATGATGTTCGTCTTCACTGATTTCTCTCTACATGTGCTTTTTGTATTTTACAGTGTGCGTTCCAAAGTTCCAAAAACGAAGGAGACGCTATTGGGGCACGGTTAGCATTCCAATAGAGCTAAAGAAATGCTATCTCGATGTTAAGACAACGCGTAATGTCTCGTTACGGGTAGTTAATAGGCAACGCTAACGTGACGCTAACGTGGCGTAGCAGTGTGAGGCGCTATTCCGACGCGCAAGGAATGCTAAGTTTATACATTAGTTCATGTGATTTCGATACTATTGTGAGGCCAACATCATGTCTGCTAAGGCGACGCTCCACTTGTCGACGATATATTTAATGTAGCGTCGACTATGCATGCGACGCTATTGTCACATTTTTTTCTTCATTACAGTCATATTTTCTTCTCTTCTCACGCCATACAATTATATAATGCATATAAATGCATTGCTATCCATCACAGGCATAATATCAAAGAGGAATCATCACAGACACAACATATAAGTTAAGAATATGAAAAGTAATAAACTGAACTAACAAAAGTATAACTACTATACGTATATCTAATAATAATTCTATAAGTAACAAAAGTATAGTTGCATAAGTTTCTATCTTAAGTTTGGGAATTGTTGTTGTCGTTCCTGATGTTCAATCCCGACATGCTTGTTCCTTGGCCTCGCGGGGATTGATTCTGCACAGGATCAATCCCTGAATCGTCTACAATAATGGAGCCAACTGCTGCGACAGCTTCTGCGACATTTGCTGCAATAGCTATTGCACATCAGGTGCAACAGATGAGCTTGGAGCAGATGGGCCACCTGCATATCCTCCGCTCATCCTAGGTACCTGAGCGGCTGTGCCGTGGCCACGCTATCCTCCTCGTGTCGTGCCGGCCACCTCCTCCCAAACAGTAGGTGATATGAACCAGAAAATGCTTACAATTGCAGTCGGCAATAGAAGAATATTCTAGCAAAGTTAGATGATGATGATAATGTTGTGGATCTCAAACATAAGGGAATTGAAGATAATCAAGAATATCTACGATTTGCAAATGATCAAATTACAAGATCAAGTTACATCAAAGACAACTTCTCAATGTGTTATAAATTGAGTCGTATGAAGAGTCAGCATAACTTGGGCCACACAAATCATGGTTTAACCATATTTATTTGGAATTTTCATAATTAATTAAATATGGAATATGCTGATAAGTATTGTAACATAAATTGAGTTTGTTATTTTACTAAATTAGTTAGGTTGCTTGTGGGCTAAGTTAGGATATTTTCTTTCAGCCTAAAGTCTATTTCTAAGGTCTATAAATACTTGTCCTCATTGTTATTTGAGACATCTTTGAATCTATTAAATTATGACTTAATTGCTTTGCTGTAGGGGAACTCCTGCAACCCGTTCTTCGGGAACTTTCGCCATTAATTATAAGGTTAGCTATCTTGTGATTAAATCTATTTATTTATAATATCGATTGCTTGGTTCATTGTAATTTTAAGATTAAACGAATTTTCAAGGCAGCGAAATATCAACCTCAAGATTACAATGAACCAAGTAATCGATTTTATAAATAGATGGATTTAATCACAAGATAGCTAACCATATAATTAATTGCGGAAGTTCTCGAAGAACGGGTTGCAGGAGTTCCCTCACAACAAAAGCAATTAATCCAAATTATTTATAGGTTCAAGATGTCTCAAATAATAATGAGGACTAGTATTTATAGACCCTAGAAATAGACTTTGGGCTGAAAGAAAATACCCTAACTTAGCCCACAAGTAACCTATCTAATTTAGTAAAATAACAAACTCAATTTCTATTACAATACTCATCAGCATATTCCATATTTAATTAATTTCGAAAATTCTAAATAAATATGGTTAAACCATTATTTATTTCGCCTAATTTATAACACATTGAGAAGTTGTCTTTGATGCAACTCGATCTTGTAATTTGATCATTTGTAAATCGCAGATATTCTTGATTATCTTCAATTCCTTTATGTCTGATATCCACAACATTATCATCATCATCCAACTTTGCTAGAAGATTCTTCTATTGCCGACTGCAATTGGAAGCATTTTCTGGTTCATACCATTCCTCTCCTCTTCAAAAGGATTCGTCCTCGAATATGCATTCACAATAAGGAGAGTATATCCATGTTCATATCATTTCCCTCCTCTTCAAAAGGATTTGTACCTCGAATCTACATTCACAATAAGGAAAATATAACCTATCATATATCTGAATTTATTAAATAATTTAGGACACACATAATGGAGATATTGATACTTCCCTTTCTGATGTATCTCAATCAGGATTGCAAGTTTGATTCCTCAATTATACCATCATGTTAAGATCCTGCAAGTGTAAAGCAAGAACAAGATAAGTAATATGAAAAGTAATGTAACTCTCATACTCACCTGGATAAAATATCTTATGCCCATGAGATGATGATATTTTAAGAAATAAATTGCGAAACTTCGGGGACCTTCCTTTGCGCATAAGGATCCTGTCAAATAAAGTGTGCAATATATTCCAAAGAACTAGCAATTCTATATGGATGTTGTCAAGTGGTACCAAGATAAAAATGTTAGTTTCCATGAAATAAAATGAATCTTTAACATTTGAAAATGAAATATTGTAAGATTCATAACCAAGCAAATATCTCGGCCCATGAAATGAATAATGCAAGTCCCTACAACTAATCAAAATATCACCAAAATGATTGTTATAAATCAAAATATCCCCCAAGAAATTAATCTCAAATCTTCGATGTGAAATGAACAAAAGTTCAACTAATGCAAATGCAATGAATTTTTGAATCATAATGTGAAAATTATATGAAAGTTTGCAACCATCATTCGCAGAAATGATCTTATGAATGCACAAAGATGGATTTAAACAAATGAATAAGGTAGGCTCAGAAAATCTTGAAATCAAAATCAACCAATCAAAAGTGTTCAGGACTATAAAATATTCATTCCAAAATTTCAACATATGGCTCAAATAAAGTGTTTCAGCACTCAATGAAGAACAAAGTGGAATAGAAAATTCAGATCTAAAGTTTGCATGACATTCAATACTTCTCTCAATTGAATCCTGCAAGTTAGTCGCATCAAACAAATATAAAGTTTTAAAGGTAAGAGATGGACTTTTCAAACTAGTCATCATAAATCCAATACAATCTCTTTCAATTCCTTGCATGATAGAATTTGTATCTTCATATATTCCACTCCTATATATCTGCATGGACAAATCAGAATCAAAAGACAAAAGATGGTTAGTGTTAGGAGAAAAAATACTGAATTCTCTTTCTTTTGTCTCAACACTCAAGTCTTTTTTCTCATATATCTCTAGAGGTGGCCTTTCTAAACACTCAAGATCTAATCTTCTCTCTTCTCACAGCTCTTGTAACACTGAGCATCTATATGTTGTATCTCAATACTTTCAGAAGGTGACATTTCTAAGCACTCAAAAGTTGTGTGGCTATCATTTTCATCACTCAAGTTGTGGCACTCATATTCTTCATTTTTGTCTTTCTCACAACTCTCAGAATTACTTTGAGTTGCTGTACAATCAGCTTCATCTTCCTTCAAATGATGTTGTCCAATCAAACTTTTCCCAACTTCTTCAATTTCTTTCCCACTTTCTTCTCTTGAGGAAGCTGCACTCTCTTGTGACAACTCTTCTTCAGTTGCAATATCATCATTGTCCATCATGTCCATAGCACATTTATTTGGACATTGTGAAGTAATATGACCCTTATCCCATGAGTTGAAATTTTCAGCTTTGTTTTTCTCCTCCAAGTTTTGAGTTGGCTTAACAACTAACTTGGAATTTGCACTCCATTTTGACTTCCAAGCAGAATTTGAACTTTCATATTTGCTATTTGGATGAATATCTTTCTTCAATTGCTTCTCAACTTTTATAGCCTTATGCAGGACTTCATCCAACTCCAAATACTCTTGCAATTCCACAACTCTGGAAATCTCTCGATTAAGCCCGCATATGAATCTTGCAATTGTGTCTTCTCGATCCTCATTTATGTTGGCTCGGATGAGTGTCGTTTCCATCTCTTTATTGTACTCTTCAACAATCTTTGATTCCTGCCTCATAGTCTGCAATTTCATACATAAGTCACGATAATATGATGGAGGAACAAATCTTCTCCTCAATATAATTTTCATGCCATCCGAATATTCAATTGGAGGCTCTCGATTTTTGCGCCTATTAATGGTTAATTAATTCCATCAAGTAATAGCATAATCAGCAAAAGATACAACAGCAAGTTTAACCTTTTTCTCATCAGAGTAATTATGACAATCAAATATACTTTTCACCCTTTGTTCCCACTCAATATAGACATCAGGATCACTTTTACCTTGAAAGGTAGGGAGAGATAGTTTAATTGAACCTATGTTTCGATCAGCAACATCTCTATCTTGTTCCCTTTCTCGTTCGTTTCTTCTACCTCCAATCTGAACACGTCTATGCCTTTTCCAATGTATATCAGAGGCTTCATCATCTTCTTCTTCCATCTCTTCATCATCAACAACACAGTGTCTTTGGCGATCTCTTCTTTGATTTGGTTGTATAACTTGTTGTAGTTGTACAATTTGATCGTTCTGCACATCTACCTCATTATGAAGTTTAGTAATCATATTGCTAAGATGTTGAAAATGTTGTGTCTATGACATCCATCATTCTTCTCTGATCAATTGTTTTTTTTCTAGGATTATGTTTTTTGTCCTTTCCTGTTGACATGGTAGGAAATTTCTGCCACAAAAGTTAGTAAAAACAATCTCACTACCTCACGTGGTAACACTCAGTGGTGACACTCGTATTTTACCTAAACTCTATTTGACTTTTTCCCTCAATTGTACTTACCACTAAGCCTTTTTCCTCTCTTGAACCCTCCAACAAGTTTTAGGAGAATTAATGCAAGTCAATAGAAAGGCAATGTGTGATTGAATCAATCTGATTTATCAATATGATTGCAAGATCAAAAGAATACTTGAAGTTGATTTGGAATAGAAATAAAGAAAAAGGTTGCCAAAAAAGA
The DNA here is from genome assembly GCA_030549335.1 of Pontederia crassipes. Lineage (NCBI taxonomy): Eukaryota > Viridiplantae > Streptophyta > Magnoliopsida > Commelinales > Pontederiaceae > Pontederia > Pontederia crassipes. The sequence continues at coordinate 6,371,212 of JAUKPH010000020.1, read as the reverse complement.
CAAATATAAAAAATTCAGAATTGGAAAGAATTCAAACACTACAAGAAATTAGGTCATTAGCGAAAAGATATGTAGTCATTAAAAGTTGTCATCTTGCCGTTAATACTCATCAACGACAAGAAAAAACTAGTCGCGGCTCTTCGCTATAGGTCCTGCCGCTAAAAGGTTTTAGCGTCCAATGTGAATAACTGACCGTTGATTCTTTTAAAGAACCACTATAATTATCTTCCCTAAAAATTCAATAGCGACTAGCACGTTGGTCCCCTATATAACTTATAAGGACCACTCACCTAGTCGCTAAAGACATGACCGTATCGACTCACATTTTGGATGAACCAACCAATTTTTTAAAGTTTTTTTTGTGAACAAATAATCTGATAAAAAATATTATTTTAAATTTAGAAAAGATCCAAAGATGGACCTTCTCCATAAAACTCTACATTAGCCCATTAGTCTCCTCCTCTATTAATACTTGTCTCTTTGCTCTCATCATACTACTATAATGAATGTGGGACTATGTTTTTATACCTACTTGTTCTTTTCTTTTTTCACATTTTCAACGGCAAGATGATGGTCGTTAATTTGAATATTAAGGACCAGATTTTTTCTGGTCCTTATTGTTGACTTTTAACGGCCAGTCATAAGAATACTGGTCCTTATTGTTGACGACCAGAATTTTTTTTAGTCGTTAAAAATGATGTTTAACGACCATATTTGAATCTCTTCGTTAATTATGGTCGCTAAAACTCACTTTTCTTGTAGTGAAAGTTCACCCTTCTCAAAATTTTGTTTGCACCTTTCTCTCCAGAAATATTGTCAAAAAGGACAGATATAAAAAATTCAAAATTGGAAAGAATTCAAAGTTCACCCTTCTCAAAGTTATCTTTGCACCTTTCTCTCCAGAAATAATCTTTCCTTTTATTTTCTTTCCTCTTTCTTTTGAATCCTTTCTTTCAACCTTTTTTTTTAGATTTTTTTTCGAAATTTTTTCTGGAAATTTTCTTTCCTACTCTTCCCTTCTCCTTTCTTGCACTTTCCATTCCCGTCTTTTTTTTCAATTTTTTTTTCGAATTTTTTTCAGATATTTTTTTGTGTTCTTCCCTTTTCCCTTTCTTACACTTTCCTTTTTTTTATTTTCGGATTTATTTTTCTCAGTTTTTTTAAATGCAGCAGACTTTGAAGAATAGAGAGGGATGACGGCTAAGGTTTCAAGAATAAATGAGCAGAACTTTTTTTGTGCGGTTTTTAGTTTTAAATTGTAGCAGAATTTGAAGAATGCAAGGATGACAGATAGGGTTTGAAGAACAAAAGAAAGCAAATAAGGAAGATGGCTAGGATTCGAAGAATCAACAAAGCAGATTTTTTTGTGTTGTTTTTTTTTTCAGAAACTGAAATAGGGGAGCAACAAAATAGGGGAAGATAACTAGAAAATCGAATAAAAAATGCGGCTCTGATACAAACTAATACGATACTCAAGAACAAAGCCTTGAGTGATCGGAACAATATATGATAATCAAAGAAACGGGATCAAACGAATTTTCAAGGCAGCGGAATATCAACCTCAAGATTACAATGAACCAAGCAATCGATATTATAAATAGATAGATTTAATCACAAGATAGCCAACCTTGTAATTAACGGCGGAAGTTCCCGAAGAACGGGTTGCAGAAGTTCCCTCACAGCAAAAGCAATTAAGCCAAATTATTTATAAATTCAAGATGTCTCAAATAACAGTGATGACCAGTATTTATAGACCTTAGAAATAGACTTTGGGTTGAAAGAAAATACCCTAACTTAGCCCACAAGTAACCTAACTAATTTAGTAAAATAATAAACTCAATTTCTGTTACAATACTCATTAGCATATTCCATATTTAATTAATTTCAAACAAATATAGTTAAACCATGATTTATTTGGCCCAACTTATGCTAACTCTTCATGCGGCCCAATTTATAACACATTGAGAAGTTGTCTTTGATGCAACTTGATCTTGTAATTTGATCATTTGTAAATCGTAGATATTCTTGATTATCTTCAATTCCCTTATGTCTGAGATCCACAACATTATTATCATCATCCAACTTTGCTAGAAGATTCTTCTATTGCCGACTACAATTGTAAGAATTTTTTGGTTCATATCAGTAGGGTACTCTACGAAATAGAAAAAATATACAATCATCTAAACATTATAGATTATATAAATTATATAACATCAAAAAACACATAAATTAAAAACTTGAATCGCTTTCGAGAAACGTTACCTTGTGGTTGAGTACTCGGATCATCTCATACTTTCCAGCCATCTTCGCATTACACTCATCCTAAATACTTTAAACATTGCGCATTTAAAAAATATTTTGCACTAACGTCAACAAGCAAGTGAACATGTATCGAGACTTACGAGAAGCCCACGGGCTCTGAGCGTGACTACGTCGTTGCTCTTTCGGCTCTTATGCATGGCCTCGTAGATCACACGAAAGTCCATAGGACCGTCTTGTTTCTCCTCCTGCAATAAAGTTTCAAATTACCATGCGTCGTCGATGCTCATCAAATTGCATCGACTCGTTTGTGTGGATGTGGGCTTCGAAAATCGGTTAACTCTTGCCTTTTCTGACTTTTTTTGCCATTGTTCATCCGTCCTTTATGAACATCTCTTTGAAAAATTATAAATTTAATAAAAATAATTTAAATGTAGACACACTTACCACTTCCTACATAAGGACTCGCATACTGAGTGCCTAATATGCTTTGAGGATCTTTGTATGTCCTGCTCCAAAGTGAGGCCGGCGGACGTGACGACCTTACAAAACTTATATAATCAATTTCAGAGGCATTTCATAGTCACCTCCTCAAAAGCTCTTCGGATCGTCCCCAAACTAAGATCCGGATGAAACTGATTTGCCTCCTAACTAATTTTATAAAATTTAGTAATTTAAAAATAATAAAAACTAATTATGTAACTCAAAAAGAAGATCGTATCGTAAAGGCCCGAAAGATGTCATCTCGGAATTGAATTGGGACATCTTTTTCATGATTCTGCCCCTTCCGGTAAGTGTGAAAGAACAAGAGCACTGAGATCCCGCATGGTACTAGTGGATATGAAGGTCATTTTGCAAAAGATGAATTAGTTTTCAATGATAAGAAAAACTATAATAAAATTTCTACAACTTATTTAAGTTATGGCCGAGCAATATTATTCACGTTACCACTTCATTATCGTGTAATCTCTCTTCATTTGTCGAAGAGGAATCATCACCCAGTACAACTGGAGTAGGCTGAGAAGGTTCGACATCATCTATGGTCCCCGGTACAAAGTAAATCATTAGTGTCATACCAAATTAAACTAGTGATAATTGATATATGTGTACAGTAAAGTTCTCACCTCGAGTGATGTCTATCGCTGTATGATCCATCGCAGTCTGCTCGTTAGAATATGACAAGCCGATACTTGTGTTGTGCTTGTGCTATTGACATTATTAAAAAATGACTAATGTAATTAATCGAGAAATATGATTTTAATAATAATAAATATATCACTGGGGTAAGATATTGCTCGTCAACACTAGAATGTGGTGAAGTCTTTGATAATCTCTGTAGTGGCGTAGTAACTCTCATCATAAAAAAATACTTAAAATACTTTCATGTATTTAAATTTATGGAATATACAAAAAATAACCTAGTGTGACATGCCGATCATCGTCGTGCGATCGAGACGTCCGGACTAAATGCCCCGTCGATGGTGGAGTAAGTATCACAAAAACAAAATAATTAGAAAACTGTATCGCCTACTATGTGACACGTACCTGGAGTGATACATGGAGACGTCCCACCAATGGATCACCTACTATGTGACAATCCGGCTATGTGCCCCGTCCGTGGCGGAGCAACTGACATTATTAAAAATATGAATGTAACTATTATAAGCAACTATAAATAAGCAACTGACAATAAATATAATAACTGGTGGTCGTGATGGTTCACTCATCTGGAGTGAACACCTAGAAAAGCGAGATGATCCAAAAGCTCGACCTCTAGTAACCATGATTGAAAAAAAGTAACAAACTTGTGTTATTATTAGTAACCATATATAACTAAAAAGTAACAAACTCGTGATGGTTGATTCGCTTGTTTTGTATTTTGATTCATTTTCATCATCTTCGTCGTCATTGATAATCTTGATTTGAGTCATCATCAATGAAATTGTCAAAGTTCACTTCTAAGAGGTCATTTGAATTGAACTCTTCCATTGGCTCAGCGTCATCAACGAATTGAATATTCTCAACTCCATCGGCTACATCAATCGTCACATTCACTCTCACTCGATCTTTTTGATAGTAATCATCTATGGGCACGTCATTGTATATGGATGATGTTTCATTGTCATCTACCATTGTTTCCCCTAAGAATAGTCTATTCTCACTTTTCATGATGCCCACCATTCATCCTTGGTTCTTTTCGATGGATACTTAGTGTTTTCGTGTCTTTTGACCGCCTTGGCAGAAAACACGCGTAAAATGCGTAAAAAGGCGCATGCACGAATTTTCGCACCGTCGAACAATTTTCGCCCGAGTCCTTTTTTCATCTCAATCATCTCACCATGCATCAACATGCACAAAAGCATAAAAAACTTCGCATCTTTTGACAACATAAAAAATTTTGCATCTTTTGACCTTCTTGACTGAAAATAAGAGTAAAAGGCGCGTAAAGGCGTGCAGGAATTTTCGCACTCCCGAAAAATTTTCGTCTGTGTCCATTTTTTCGTCACAATCATCTCACAATGCACAAAAGCGCAAAAAATTTTGCATCTTTTGACAGCATAAAAAATTTTGCGTCTTTTGACATTCTTGGCTGAAAACAAGAGTAAAATGCATGAAAAGACGTGGCAGTGAATTTTCGCACCCTCGGAAAATTTTTGCCCAAGTCCATTTTTCGTCCCAATCATCTCACCGTGAATCAGCATACACGAAAGCGTCAAAAATTTTGCATCTTTTGACAAGGTAAAAAATTTTGCGTCTTTTGACCTTCTTGGTTGAAAACACGCGTAAAATGTGCAAAAAGGCGCACGCGTGAATTTTCGCACCGCTGGACAATTTTCACCTGGCAATGAAATTTAGGAGTGTAGTGATAACTTGCTGATTTTGGGGTCAAATTTCAAATTTTTCAATTTTTGATCTAACTCTCTAATTCACTCTCTACTGCAAGTATATAGGTCAATTGTAGTATATCCAAATGTCGTATCCACAGTGATTTGAAGCCAAAGACTCCCTAAAACAATCTAGACTAGCCCTAACTAAAGTTACAATTCCAAGAAATTGAAGGAAAATAAAAACAGATTTCTATAAGTGACTAAAATGATAACTATTTTTGGGATTTTGGAAATTTATCAAAACTGAATTATAAATGCCAAACTAAAGGCTAAAAGGGTTTAACTATCAATGAGGAAGGTTTTCCTAGGAGTTGGGGTTCATCTAACTTAATTATGGATGGAATGGAACAAGTTATCAATATGTGTCAATTTTAACTCAACTTGAAATAACCTATTTTCACAGCATAGTTGAATCAAAACTAATTATCATATTTTCACATGATTGATTAGCCAAGTTGAATTAGAAAAGACGCTTACTGAAATCAACTTAACATTAAGCTCAAAATCAAATTCCTTACTGATTTTTGGCAATTTAGTGAAATCTGAAATGATAACAATCAATTTCACTTTAAAAATGAGGGAATTGTTTTAATTGACTAAACAGGAATGAAATTGTCCTGAAACGATAACTTGACACTAGAAAATGATAACTTATGAAATGGAGTGATAACTTTGCACAAGTTGAAATATGATCATCCAAATATGATTAATTCATGATGGCATGTGATTTAGGGCAAGAAAGTCACCAGAAATCAGCTAAACTAGAGAAATGATAACTTGGCACATTGGAGTGATAACCTGTCCAAAAAATGATAAATTGGCATAGAATTGAGATATTTATGGATTTTAGCATTTCAGAACCTCTATGCACATGGAATTAAGTATAAAATGAGAAAGATCAACTAGTTATCACAATCCATGCATTCCAAGCATAATTGGCCAAAAGTTAGGCAAATTAAGGGCTCGATATGGGTGAAATAAATAGAAAATGGGTTAAAAACCTATTGTGATAAGCTAGTGATCATCGCCCGAGTCCATTTTTCATCCCAATCGTCTCACCATGCATCAGCATGCATGATAGCGTCGTTTGGCCTTCTTGGTTGAAAATACGTGTAAAAGGCACGCGCGCGAATTTTTGCACCCGTCGAAAAATTTTCGCCAGAATCTATTTTTTCATCCCAATCATCTCCCCATGCCTCAACATGCACGAAAGCATCGAAAATTTTGCATCTTTTGACAGCATAAAAACTAGAGTAAATGGCACGAAAAGGCATGCACACGAATTTGCGCAGCCCGAAAAATTTTCGCATCTTTTAACCTTCTTGGTTGAAAACACGAGTAAAAGTGGGAAAAGGCGCACGCGCGAATTTTTGCATCACCAGAAAATTTTGGCCCGAGTCCATTTTTCTTCCCAATCAAACATCTCACCATGGATTAACAAGCACGAAAGCGTCGAAAATTTCGCATCTTTTGATAGCGCAAAAAATTTCACATCTTTTGACCTTCTTGGCTGAAAACACGACTAAAATGCGCGAAAAGGCGCGCATAGGAATTTTTGCACCTCCGAAAAATTTTCGTCCGTGTCCATTTTTTCGTTCCAATCATCTCACCATACATGAACAAGCATGAAAGCGTAAAAAATTTTGCATCTTTTGACAGCGTAAAAAATTTCGCGTCTTATGACCTTCTTGGCTAAAAACACGTCTAAAAGGTGCGTGCGCTAATTTTTGCACCCCCGGAAAACTTTTTCCCGAGTCCATTTTTTCGTCCCAATCATCTCACCATACATCAGCATGCACGAAAGCGTCAAAAATTTCGCATCTTTTGACAGCGTTGAGAATTTCGCGTCTTTTGACCTTCTTGGCTGAAAACACGTGTAAAATGCACAAAAAGGTGCAAGCGCGAATTTTCGCACTGTCGAACAATTTTCGCTTGAGTCCTTTTTTTCGTCCCAATCATCTTACCATGCATCAACATGCATGAAAGCGTAAAAAAATTCGCATCTTTTGACCTTCTTGGTTGAAAACACGAGTAAAAGGCGTGTAAAGGCGTGCGTAGGAATTTTCGCACCCCCGAAAAATTTTCATCCGTGTTCATTTTTTCGTCCCAATCATCTCACCACGCATGAAAGCGTCGAAAATATTTCAACTTTTGACAGCGTCGCAAATTTCGCTTCTTTTGACGTTCTTGGTTGAAAACAAGAGTAAAAGGCGTGAAAAGGCGCAGGCACGAATTTTTGCTCACTCGGAAAATTTTTGCCCAAATCTATTTTTCGTCCCAATCATCTCACCATGCATCAACATGCATGAACAAACAAGCGTAAAATGCGTAAAAAGGCGCACGTGTGAATTTTCGCACCGCCGAACAATTTTCGCCAAAGTCCATTTTTCGTCCCAATCGTCTCACCATGCATCGCATGCATGATAGCGTCGTTCGGCCTTCTTGGTTGAAAACACGTATAAAAGACGCGCACACGAATTTTCGCACCCGTCGGAAACTTTTCGCCCGAGTCCATTTATTTGTCCAAATCATCTCATCATGCGTCATATGCACGAAAGCATCGAAAATTTTGCAGGTTTTGACAGCATCGAAAATTTCACGTCTTTTGACCTTCTTGGCTGAAAACAAGAGTAAATGGCGCGAAAAGGCACGCGCACGAATTTTCGCATCAAAAAAAAATTTCGTCCGAGTCCATTTCTTCGTCCCAATCATCTCACCATGCATCAACATGCACGAAAGTGTAAAAATTTCGTGTCTTTTGGCCTTCTGGGTTCAAAACACCCGTAAAAGGCGGAAAAAGGTGCGGGCGCAAATTTTTGCACCCCTGAAAAATTTTTGCCCGAGTCCATTTTTCGTCCCAATCATCTCACCATGCATCAGCATGCAAGCGTGCACAAAAGCATGGAAAAAATTGGCATCTTTTGATAGCATAAAAAATTTTGCGTCTTTTAACCTTCTTGGCTGAAAACACAAGTAAAAGGCGTGCAGAAATTTTTGCACCCCTGGAAAATTTTCACTCGTGTCCATTTTCTCGTCCCAATCATCTCACCATGCATCAACAAGCACGAAAGCTTTGAAAGTTTTGCATCTTTTGATAGCGTAAAAGATTTCACATCTTTTGACCTCCTTGACTGAAAACATGAGTAAAAGGCACGGAAACGCGTGCACGCGAATTTTCGCATGCCCGGGAAATTTTTGTCCGAGTGCATTTTTTCAACCTAATCATCTCACCATGCATCAACATGCACGAAAGCGTAAAAAATTTTGCATCTTTTGACAGCGTAAAAAATTTCGTGTCTTTTGACTTCTTAGCTGAAAAGAAGAGTAAAGGCACGCGCACGAATTTTCGCACCCCCCGAAAATTTTTGCCCAAGTCCATTTTTCATCCCAATCATCTCACCATGCATCAACTTGTAAGAAAGCATTAAAAATTTCGTGTCTTTTGGCCTTCTTGGTGGAGAACACGCGTAAAAGGCGCAAAAAGATGCGTGCGCGAATTTTCGCACCTACGAAAAATTTTTGCCCGAGTCCTTGTTTTCGTCCCAATCATCTCACCATGCATCAACATGCACGAAAGCGTAAAAAATTTTGCATCTTTTGACAACGTAAAAAATTTTGCGTCGTTTGACTTTCTTGGCTGAAAAGAAGAGTAAAGGCGCAAAAAGGCGCGCGCACGAATTTTCGCACCCCCCGAAAATTTTTGCCCGAGTCCATTTTTCATCCCAATCATCTCACCATGCATCAACTTGTAAGAAAGCATTAAAAATTTTGTGTTTTTTGGCCTTCTTGGTAGAGAACACGCGTAGAAGGCGCAAAAAGACGCGTGCGCGAATTTTCGCACCTACGGAAAATTTTTGCCCGAGTCCTTGTTTTCGTCCCAATCATCTCACCATGCATCAACATGCACGAAAGCGTTAAAAAGTTTACATCTTTTGATAGCATTGAAAATTTTGCGTCTTTTGACCTTCTTAGCTGAAAATAAGAATAAAAGGCGCGAAAAGGCGAGCACACGGATTTTCGCACCCCTAGAAAATTTTCGCCCGAGTTCATTTTTTCGTCCCTATCATCTCCCCATGCATCAACATGCATGAAAGCTTAAAAAATTTCGCGTCTTTAAGCCTTCTTGGTTGAGAACACGCGTAAAAGGCGCGCGTGAATTTTCGCACTCCCGAAAAATTATTGCCCGATTCCTTTTTCGTCCCAATCATCTCACCATGCAAAAACACACACGAAAACGTAAAAAATTTTGCGTTGTAACCTTGTGTAATGTCTAAATCGTAATCGTCCATTTTAGATCGATGGCTTAGATATCTCTCTTCTCTCTCTATACTAGCGGCCATAGGGGGTGGCGACGAACGAGGGCAACGATTGGGGCGGCCGACGAAGTAGTTGGCGGCAGGCCGGCAGTAGCCGGCGCAGCAGTCGGCGTCAGTGGCGGTGGACAGCACAGGGCGGAGAGCGGAGAGCGGAGAGGAGGCGGCGGCAGCGACGACAGCACTTGGAGGAGAATTCGCTGCCGTGGTAGGGGAGGGTCGCACGAGGAGATTGCGCGGGGGTCGAGGACCTTGGGGAGGTGGAGGCTGCCGGCCAACGCTCTCGGGGGCAGGAAGAAGGGGCTATCGGCCGTCGGAGGGGAAGGCAGTGGGGTTGGCTCCTCCTACGTACGCCCTTTCATTTTTTTCTCGTCCCTGACGGCCGCCGTCATAAAGGGGACACATCGGAGGACTCGGACGGGATCTGCCGCGCATTTGGACAGAGAGGAGCGGGCAGAGGAAAAGGAAGAAGAGGAAGAGGAAGAGGAAGAGGAAGAAGAGGACTGAAGTAACTTTTGACAGCGTAAAAAATTTCTAGTCTTTTGGCCTTCTTGACTGAAAACGAGAGTAAAAGGTGTCGCACCCCTGGAAAATTTTCCCTCGAGTTCATTTTTCATCCTAATCATCTCACCATGCATCAACGTGCACGAAAGCGCAAAAAATTTTGCGTCTTTTGGCCTTCTTGGTTGAGAACACGCGTAAAAGGCGCGAAAAGGCACGCGCGAATTTTCACACCCCCGAAAAATTTTTGCCCGATTCCTTTTTCGTCCCAATCATTTGACCATGCATCAACATGCATGAAAGCGTTGAAAATTTTATGCCTTTTGACCTTCTTGGTTGAAAACACGCGTAAATGGTGAGAAAAGGCATGCGCACAAATTTTCGCATCACCAAAAAATTTTCGTCCGAGTCCATTTTTCATCCCAATCATCTCACCGTGCATCAACAAGTAAGAAAGCGTAAAAAATTTTGCATCTTTTGATAGCGTAAAAAATTTCGTGTCTTTTGACCTTCTTGGCTGAAAACATGAGAAAAAGGCGTGCGTAGGAATTTTTGCACCCCCAAAAAATTTTCGTCCGTGTCCATTTTTTCATTCCAATCATCTCACCATGCATCAACAAGCATTAAAGCTTCGAAAATTTTGCATCTTTTGACAGCGTCAAAAATTTTGCATGTTATGACCTTCTTGGCTAAAAACACGACTAAAATGCGCCAAAAAGTGCGTGCGCGAATTTTTGCACCCCCGGAAAATTTTTTCCCGAGTCCATTTTTTCGTCCCAATCATGTCACCATGCATCAACATGCATGAAAGCATAAAAAAATTTGCATCTTTTGACAGCGTAAAAAATTTCGCGTCCTTTGACTTTCTTGGCTGAAATAAGAGTAAAGGCGCGAAAAGGCGCGCGCACGAATTTTGGCACCCCCTGAAAATTTTTGCCCGAGTCCATTTTTTCATCCCAATGATCTCGCCATGCATCAACTTGTAATAAAGCGTTAAAAATTTCGTGTCATTTGGCCTTCTTGGTAGAGAACACGCATAAAAGGCACGAAAAGGCGCGTGCATGAATTTTCGCACCCTCGAAAAATTTTAGCCCGAGTCCTTGTTTTCATCCCAATCATCTCACCATGCATCAACATGCACAAAAGCGTAAAAAATTTTGCATCTTTTGATAGCATAAAAAATTTTGTATCTTTTGACCTTCTTGGCTGAAAAACAAGAGTAAAAGGCGCGAAAACACGAGCGTGAATTTTCGCACCCCCGGGAAATTTTTGTCAGAGTGCATTGTTTCGTCTTAATCATCTCACCATGCATCAACATGCACGAAAGCGTAAAAAAATTTGCATCTTTGACAGCGTCGAAAATTTCACATTTTTTTACTTTCTTGGCTGAAAACAAGGGTTAAGGCGTGAAAAGGTGTGCGCACGAATTTTCGCACCCCCCAAAAATTTTTGCCCGAGTCCATTTTTTGTCCGAATCATCTCACCATGCATCAAGTTGTAAGAAAGCATTAAAAATTTCGTGTCTTTTGGCCTTCTTGGTAGAGAACACACGTAAAAGGCGCGAATAGGTGCGTGCGCAAATTTTTGCAACCCGGAAAATTTTCGCCCGAGTAATTGTTTTCGTCCCAATCATCTGACCATGCATCAACATGCACGAAAGCGTAAAAATTTTTGCATCTTTTGACGGCGCCAAAAATTTTGCATCTTTTGACCTTCTTGGCTGAAAACAAGAGTAAAAGGAGTGAAAAGGCGAGCGCACGAATTTTCGTACCCCTGAAAAATTTTCGCCCGAGTCCATTTTTTCGTCCCAATCATCTCGCCATGCATCAACTTGTAAGAAAGCGTTAAAAATTTCGTGTCATTTGGCCTTTTTGGTAGAGAACACGCATAAGAGGCACGAAAAGGCGCGTGCACGAATTTTCGCACCCTCGGAAAATTTTTGCCCGAGTCCTTGTTTTCATTCCAATCATCTCACCATGCATCAACATGCACAAAAGCGTAAAAAAAATTGCATCTTTTGATAGCATCAAAAATTTTGCATCTTTTGACCTTCTTGGCTGAAAACAAGAGTAAAAGGCGCGAAAACACACGCGCGAATTTTCGCACCCCCGGGAAATTTTTGTCAGAGTGCATTGTTTCGTCTTAATCATCTCACCATGCATCAACATGCACGAAAGCGTAAAAAATTTTGCATCTTTGACAGCGTCGAAAATTTCACATTTTTTGACTTTCTTGGCCTTCTTGGTAGAGAACACACGTAAAAGGCGCGAATAGGTGCGTGCGCAAATTTTTGCACCCCCGGAAAATTTTCACCCGAGTCATTGTTTTCGTCCCAATCATCTGACCATGCATCAACATGCACGAAAGCGTAAAAAATTTTGCATCTTTTGACGGCGCCAAAAATTTTGCATCTTTTGACCTTCTTGGCTGAAAACAAGAGTAAAAGGAGTGAAAAGGTGAGCGCACGAATTTTCGTACCCCTGAAAAGTTTTCGCCCGAGTCCATTTTTTCGTCCCAATCATCTCCCCATGCATCAACATGCACGAAAGCTTCAAAAATTTCGCGTCTTTTGCCCTTCTTGGTTGAGAACATGTGTATAAGGCGCGAAAAGGCGCGCACGAATTTTCGCACCCCAAAAAATTTTCGCCCGATCGAACCAATATGAATGGATCATATGACTGAAGTCTCGATCGAGGGTTAATATGCATCAATTTATACTTTTGATCGATCCGAACTCATTTCTCTGGATCGAACCAACATCATTTTAGCACCACGACTTTGTTCAATTTTCCTAAATAAGACAATTCTATGATGTCTTCTATAATGTCATAGTAATCGAAGTCGTTGTCCCCGTACATGCTTCCTAGAACACATGCGCCGCTATTAATAGTTGAACGTTGTCAGCTATATTCATCTGTAGGAAATCTATATCCATTAACTATGACTCCACAGTAGCTATGAACTTGTTTCCTCGGTCCATGACCCAAATCTCAAATTTTTAAATTTATGACTGAACCATTAACAACCTATAAGAAAAATAACTAAAAATAAAAGTTACAAACGAGCAATAATAATTACAGACAATTCAAAAGAATTCTCACTTCACATCTGAACCAATCGACAAAATGTAACGGATTGATTTCTCGCTGTAATTCATAAATGTCAATTAATGAAATCACATAATAATGATTAATTTTAAATTATATAACATAATAAAATAAATTATCTTACTCGAGATACGACGTCACCTCGCTATAATTTGCAAGGACATAATTCTCAATGATGATGAGATCTCTGTCAGTCAAGACAACTTTATATCCTGTACCAAGAAGCCAGCATGGGTACTTGAAGATGGATAAAGTATTCATGTTAACTTCTCTTTCACCATCATCATCGTTTCTTAGAACTTGGGTGTGTCGTGATTGTATGTGTGGCTCAAAGTACTTTGAAGTGAAGTTTAACACCTCCTCAATGAAATATGCTTCACATATAGAGCCTTCAATCTTCACCTTATTCTTCCCTTCTTTTTTAAATATAACATGCACCTTTCGAAATGATACATCCATCGATACTAAACCGGGCCTGCAACTTTTGTTTCATACGAAAGATGTACAATCAAGTGTTCCATCACATCAAATAAAGAAGGTGGAAATATCTTATCAGACCTAGCACATGGTAATCAGAATAGAAGCGTCTAACCAAGAGAAGTTTTCTTCCTGAACGATGGATGTACAATGCTCTTTAAAGAACATAGATAACTTTGTTAAAACCTCCCAGATGGCCTTTGGTAAAAGTTCCTTATAGGCAATTGGAAGGAGCCTTTGCATAAAAATATGACAATCATGACTCTTCATCCTATGTATGTTCACATTTTCGAGATTAAAACAATGAGATATGTTTGATACATATCCATCGGGGAATTTCAATTGCTTGACCCATTTGAAAACCACTTTTCTTTGATCATTGCTCAAGACATAAGTAGCTTTTTACTTTTTGCATTTATCATTTTGAAGATGAATGATATGTAGCTCTGGTCTTTTGCATATAACTTTTATGTCTTCGCACGCGTGTTCTTTTGTTCTTCCTTTAATATCTATAATAGTGTTGAGGATGTTGTCAAATACATTCTTCTCTACGTGCATGACGTCCAAGTTATGACGTACCAAGTTTGAAGATCAATAAGGCAACTCCCAAAAAATACTTCTTTTCTCCCAATTATGTTCACTTCCAAACCCAATTTGCTTGTCAAAATCGGCCTTCAATTTGAATGAGACTTCATTAAGCTTGTTTACTTGCTCTAGAAATTATTGTCTCGTCAAATGACTTAGAACAACGTGTTCTCAGTTGTATTCTTTTTAAATGAGTTTCGATCGTGACACATCAAATTCTCCAATAGAAAAAAACATCCTCTGACAATCAAACCAATAAACTTTCCTATAATTTTTCAAATAAAATGATTTTGTATTCTTTCCACATATGGGACAAGCAACTTTACCTTTTGTGCTTCAACAACTCAACATTTCATATGCTGGAAAATCACTTATGGCCTACATTAATACTGCTCTCTAATGAAATTTTTCTTCTTAGATTTGTCATAGGTAACCACGCCATCCTCCCACAACATGTTGAGTTGATCAATCAAAGGTCTTAAGTAAACATGTAAACTTTTACTAGGAGATCGAGGACCTGGGATCATATAGGTAAGCAATATGTTCTCTCGTCTCATACACATGCTTGGAGGAAAATTATAAGGTGTCACAAAAACTGAACAATATGAATAAGTAGTACTTAATGAGCCAAACGGGTTGAAGCCATCGGTGCAAAGTCCTAATTTAACTTTGTGTGATTCTGATGAAAAAGTCGGATGAAGTGCATCAAATCATTTCCATGCCTCAACATCTCAAGGATGTGCAATGGAATTTTGATCATCAGGTGTCGTTTTTTCTGTGCCACCTCATTAATGATGCAGTTTTTTCAGAAAGAAATAGCCGATGCAATCATGGAACAACCGAAAAGATCTGAATACTGCATTTTTTTCAAACTTTGAGAATTCTTTCTCGACTTGTTTCTAGGCTCGCCACAAATAGAACAACTCATAAGTGAGTTGTTTTCCTTATAATACATCAATGATTATGACATGCATCAATCTTCTCATATTCCAACCCTAAATCTCTCATCAATCTTTTGCACTTGTAAAAATTTGTAATTTCACTGAAGCTGGAAGCATACTCTTAATAATGGCAATCATCTGGTCAAAACAACTTTCGCTCATATTAAATTCTGATTTCAAGTTCATTAGATGTGCCACTACAGAAAGTGTAGTTTACTTCATGCATCCATCCCATAAAGGTTCGTCTGCTTCTTCGAGAAGATTATTAAATTTAGAAGCCGAAAGGTTCATGTCTTCTTCAATCAATGTTTTGACAACATTTTTTCCTAACATTGCATCTCGTATCATGTCCTTATATGGATTGCTTGACTCACCCATATTAGTTATCTCTTTAGCCCATCTTTCTTCGCCATGAAAGAACCAATTTGTATATGCCAGTAAGAAATCATTGTAATATAAATCCTTCTCCATATCATATCTTACTTTCCACTAATAACATTTGCACTTCCGGCATGGACATAAGATTTTGCCATATGAAGAAGCAACACCTTCATTTTGATATGCCACATTAATAAATTCATCAACACCATCCATATATTCTTATATGCCATGTTTATCCTTCCATCGACGAATCCAACTACGATCTAGCTTTGTAATTTCTATAACGGACAATATTAAGCCATATGTCAATAAATTCTTGTACTTCAAACATGTGATTTTGAAGTTATGAAGTCCAAAATCATATGTTTCAAGTACTTAATGTCGTTACTGATCAATGAATTATCATATTCTAGTCTCTTTTTTTCAATGTTCTCATTTTAATTAATGATAATGTTCATCCACATTCTTGTTAACTGTAATGAGAACATGATCAAAATAATAAAAAAAATTATAATAATGATCAGTATTTGATTTGGTCTCATCGAATGTAAATTTGATGCATAATTCAGAATAATATAGTAATTTGTTCATTTATTTTTCAAGTCAAGATGTTCATCTAATTGGAGGCATAAATTTAAGAAATAATTTAGTTTGTTCATCTATTTTTGAAGTCACGATATTCATATAGTTGAAAGCATAGTTTCTAATTAACATAATTAAGAATATATATTCATATATTCGTCTAAATTAAGGCATAATTAAGAAATAATTTAGTTGTTTCGTATATTCATCTAAATTAAGGCAATTAAGAACATGACCATCTTCACTTTCAATTTAACAAAAATCAATTAACAAAAAGGGACTTACTGTCCGACGGTGGAGTGGCGTCTCATTGCGGCAATAGAGGAGCGGCTGAAGAGGGCAGCGTCCGATGGTGGAGCGGCCGTGGAGGGCAGCGGACGGGGGTGGAGGAAGCCGACGTGAGGCGGAGGAGGCCGGTGCAGGGTAGAGGAGGCCGGCGCTAGGCGGAGGAGGCCAGAGAAGGGCAAAGGAGGCCGGAGAAGGGCGGAGGAGGCGGGCACAGGGCGAAGTAGGGCGGTTGAGTGGAGGAGGCTGATGCAGGGCGAATTGAAGGAAGGCAATTGGGCGGACGATGGCGGGGTTCGACAAGGGCGGCGTCGGAGTCGGGCTTCGAGCATCGGGCGTCACGCGTCGGGCATCAGTGCAGCGGGCGTCAGTCGATCGCGATGAAAATCAGCGAGGGCGAGTAACAGTGAAAAGTGAAAACGCAGAAGAGGGGTTAGGGATTTAGCTAAAGTATTTAGTGCCTCCCTAAAATGCGACGCTACTTAGACGCTAAGAAGGCGCCACATACCTTGAAATGCTAATTAGAGGCTGTAGTGACGTCATTACGAATATTTTTCCTACTTAATTCTTTTCCTAATTCAAGAGGAGGTAGGGATTTGACTTTAGATTATATTATAAGTTTATATTATATTACAAGTTTATGCATTATAAGTTTATATATTTAAGTTTACGCATTATAACTTTATATTATATTAAGATTATATTGAAATAGCTTTATATGACAAAATTGTGTATATGTATATCTAATATATTGTATGTATATGTCTGTATGTGCGAGATTAAGTCACAACAATGTGTATGTGTATATGTATTTGAAGTATATATGTGTATGTATATGTCTATATCTGTGCGAGATTAATTGATGACAACGCGTATATGTAAACGTATTAAAAGTATATATGTGTATGTATATGTTTATATGTGCAAAATCAAGTGATAATAATATGTATATGTGTACGTGTTATATATAAATATAAGTATATATGTGTATTTATATATCAATATGTGCCCAATTAAGTGAGGGTAATAAAAAGTCAGCTAATGCGATGCTATAGAAACGCTAATGAGTCATTGAAATATATTAGCGACACCCTAGTGTCGCAGTAGCGTCTCAATTATCTTAGCGTCTCAAAGTCGCGATGTCAGGGAGACACCAATAATGCCTCTGTAGCATCGACCATCATTATGGCTCTATTGTGGCAATACATAGACGCTATTGAGTCTCCACAGTGGCGGTAAAATGGAATATTTTCTAACAAATCATGTCACTTAATTCAACCATCATAATTCCATGATTAAGAATATAAAAATAATATATGTATAATTAAGATATGATATATAGTGTATTCATAAGTAACATATATAAAATAGGTAACAAATATATAGTTAGGAAGACTCCTATAATGTAGGCATATATAAGTAATTATGTAGGAAGACATATATATGCTGAAGGTACACATATAATATTAATTAATTAATTTATTAAAGTATAGCATAGATAATATATATTAACATATATATGGGTTGAGTCAAAATAGATAACATATAGTTATATAAATATAGATAGTGTATAGTTAATCTATTTCTTAATTAACATATATGTTCCTCAAACATATATAGTTATGAGACGCAAAAAAAGTGTTAAAATAGTACCAATTAACCGTTGTATGTATTACATGTGTAGGCAACCATAAGAATATAAAAATAATATATGTATATAATTAAGATATGATATATATTGTATTCATATATAAGTAATATATATAATATAGGTACGTAATAAATGTATATTTAGGAACACACATATCATATGCATATATAAGTATTATGTAGATATATATGTTGAACGTACACATATAATATATATTAAAGTATATGGCGTTGTGTCAAAATGGATATAACATATATATATTTATATAAATATAGATAGTCTAGTTAATCTATTTCTTAAGTAACATATATGTTCCTCAACCATATATAGTTATGAGAGCCCAAGTAGTGTTCAAATAGTTCCAATTAAGCGTTGTATGTGTTACATGTCTAGGCAATTATAGGAATATATTTTTATATTGGCATCTACATAGTGTCGCATAATTCGTGATGCCACGTGGCGTCGCATAACTCGGCGCCAAAATGGTGCAAATATACGGCGCCCATATCAATTCCTATCTACCGTCGATAGGGCGTCACAATGCTTGTGATGTTATGTATGTGTCAAACGTTGTCGACGCTACAATAGCTCTAAGTTCTGCCACACATTTTTCGCTCCATCGCGCGCAATAATAGCGGCTAATTGGCGTCTCTATGGGGCTTGCTTTAGCATCTATTTAACGAAACGTTACGCAAATGCTATTGTGACGCAATTGGGAGGCAAGTAGCATCGCTGTTGTGTGACTCAACCGAGATGCTATATTGACGCTCCTAACGCTGACTTAGCGTCACTAGGGTGGAAATGCTATTTTGCATCGCTAATTGCCAGTTTTCCTATTGTGAAATCTTAATTATTTATTTGACTAAATAAATAAATTATTATTTTAAAGGAAAATTAATAAAATTTGTTTACCTAAAATTACAGAGTATTGATATAAAGTAAATTTAGTTCAACTAAATGTAAATATGCCACATGTCCATTTCAAGTTAGGAATAGTTATAAGTTTTTTTCAAAGAAAAAGAAGATCAAAACCTGAAAGGTAGATCTAATTGATGGTGAATGGATTAACAAAGGAGAATGAAGCCTTCAATAATAACAAGAAAACAATTGAGTATATCAAGGAATCTACCTTCTTTCTTAGAATTAAAAAAGTGTTAAAAATCTTTTATTTTTGCAATCTTTTTTCTTTGCATCGCTATTGGGAGAATTAATTATAGGATGAGGGAGTATATCTAATGGACCAGCAAGATTAGCTCTAATAAATAATTTTGAATGGACTTTTGCCAATAGAATTGGTTCGAGACTAATTATAAGTAAACTTTGCTTGATTCAGATGTAGATCCCATTGTCGAGTATTCTCTTTTATCAAAGATCTTAGTAGATTTTCCAAAGTTCGATTGACAACTTATGTTTGACCATCAATTGGAGGATGATGAGAGGAACTAAATTGAAGAGTAGTTTTGAGCTTCCTCCAAAATGTGCGCCAAAAATGACTTACAAATTTTGTATCTCGATCAAAAGTGATAGTCTTCAGAATACCACAAGGCTTCACAATTTCCTAAAAGTAAAAATCTGTAATACCCCAGATTTTTCTCATTCGGTTTAATGGTTAATCTAGGCCCAATACTCTTAAGTCCGCCTATATAAGACACCTAAATCCCTTGTTAACCTCCTTTCCTCCACCAAAAGTCTCTTGACGGCTAGGGCTTAAGGAAGTAGAAAAGAGGAACAAGGAGGAGGAAGACGAGGAAGAAGAAGAGGAAAGAAAAGAAGAAGGATCTAAGAGAAAGGTATGTAAAGGGGATCCAAACCCTCTCTCCTCTCTCGATGGTTTTTCTTGATTGGATTGAGAGCATGATGACCCCTTGTTCTCAGATTAGATTGTGATGAGGATTTTTTTTCATTAAAAGCATTAGATCAATGCATTGTGATTAGATCTATTATTAGGGTTCATGTTTTTATATCGCTCATGACTTGGAGATGAACCTTAGATCCAAGAAATTTCATGGATTTCTATGTTTTCAAAATGTTCTTTTGATCCTAGAATGCCTAGAAAATGCATATGTTTTGATCCTTAATGTTGTGTAATGTTTTCCCCAAATTTTGGATAAAAAATCATGTAAAATTGGGCTAGGAGGCGGAGTTTTAGAACTCTGTCATGGCCGTGACGCAACCCATCACGCTCATGATAGAATGGCTAAAATCTGCCAAAAATCGAGCTTCTGTCACGCTCGTGATAGACTATGTCACGGCCGTGATAAAGCTTGGGCACGGCCGTGACCGCCTCTTGGCACGCCCGTGACATAAGGGATTATTTCAGGGTTATATCGCGGTCGTGATGTCATTTGTCACGACTGTGAAAGACGTCAAAGAAATAGGCTATCTAAAATGTTATTTTCAATGTACTAATGGTATGTATTGATATTTGTTGATCGTATAAGAACCTAGATACACGTATATGCAAGTTCCCCACGTAACTAGGTTAAAATATAAAGATTAAGTGACATAATTGTTTGTTGATTGAAAAGCATAATGAGCCCAATTGTGGATGATGTTACATGTCGACCCTCTATGGCCCTTTATCGAATTTTTACCCAGAATGATCGTTACACACATCGACAATGGTGTGTCATTTCGATGTCACCCTCAGGCGAGAGTCCAGAATCATCGTTACACATATCCGTAATGGTGAGTGCAATCTGATGTCACCTTATGGCGAAAGGGGAGCATTGTCTCCAAGGTTTAGCCAGCCTATTGAGAGGGCAACGACCTAAATCCCAACTATCGAAAGATACAACATTAATGGAAAGGGCCCCTGATCGATCGAATGGAATGATGTCCTTTAATTCATGACGGCTCAGCTCATGACGTGAAAGATTGCACAAATGGTCTAGGTCGTCAAGAGTCATGATGTTTTAAGAGTCCTTTAACTATGTTTTTCAAAAGATGTTTTAGTGTTGACTATTAGGTTGTTTTCCACAATTCTATAACATTACTTTTGATGTTTTCATGAAGTCTTCTGCATTAAATTGAAAGATTCTTTCATCTTATTTAATGGTTTTATGCTTCTGATGTATTAATAGAAGATCATACTTTATTATGATTATGTGATGGTGAACGAGCTAACACAGCCGATTGACCTAATTGCCCTTGACATTTGGGGATAAAATTTTGGGGTGTTACAAAATCAACAACATTAGGTATGGGATAAAGTGTGCCATGATTGTGCTGATATTGTGCCATGTCTTGCAAAAACTTTGGTGTAAGTCAATTAATTATTACCTCAATCTTGATTTGATTCATGCTAATGCCTTCCTAAGGAATAACATATCCTAAGAAAGTGACAAGATTAGTAATGAACTTATATTTCTTAAGATTTACAAATATTCGTTGCTCTTGAAGAACTTCAAAAACTGAATGAAGATGCTCAAAGTGTGCCTACATATAATCATAGAAGCCTTTTCCTATTTTGAATGTGATTTTCCATTCATCTTGTGGACACGTTCATGTTTTGATGATATCCACTCCTTAAATTAATCTTCAAAAAAATTGATGCTCCATGAAGTTGGTCAGATAAATCATCGAGGCATAGTATACGAAAGCGGTAATTGATGGTGATTTTATTGATTGCTCGGCTATCCATCCACATCCTCCACGAACCATCTTTCTTTGGAACAAAGAGAGCAAGCACTGCACATGGGCTTAGGCTTTCATGAATCAAACCTTTTGCACTAATTCATCAACTTGTCGTTGCAATTCTTCATGCTCCTTCGGACTCATTCATATCACATTAGTAGCCAAATTTACCATAAGGGAATTCCAATCTGATTAGGATTCTCATTTTAACAATTTCTTTTTGTTTCTCTCTTGTTATTAGCATTCCTCACAATTTTTGAGGTATAACGGGATCCTAACTAATCTAAGTTAGTGGGATTACGACATTCGTGGTTTCTACTTGACTTGTATACTTGCAGTAGTTTGGACTCTAGAATTATTAACTACGATTAGAATGACATTCAACTGAAGAAACAAGTCACACACAATCAGCAGAAGTTGAACCAAATTCTGATTCAGAAGGAGAAATGAAGGCAGAACAACAAAATCAACAACAACCTCCGGTCCCTTCTCTAGAAGACCTCTATACTCCCACTGTAGATAGACTTGAGTCAGCCATTTAGAAGCCAGCCATTCAAGCAAACAACTTTGTATTAAAATCCTCTCTGATTTCAACAATTCACCAAAACCAATTTGGCGAAACCCCGGATGAAGATCCAAATCAACAACTCAAGGATTTTTTGGAAATATGTGAAACTACGAAGCTAAATGGAGTTTCACCGGAGGTACTTAGATTGAGAGTTTTTTCCCTAAGAGGCAAAGCCAAACAATGACTGCAATCTCTTGAACCAAGAGAGCTGACTACCTGGGAGCAATTGGTGAAAGCTTTTTTATCTGAATATTTCCCTCCGAGTAAGACAATCAGGATTAGAAATCAAGTCATTGGATTTGTTCAAAAGGACCAAGAGACACTTTATGAAGCATGGCTACAGATTTTAGGTATTACTAAGATCGTGTTCTCATCATGGTCTGAGCAAATAGATTATAGTTCAATCTTTTCATAATGGACTTAATTTTTCTTCCAAGATGGCACTCGACAATGCCGTTGATGGAATGTTTATTGACGTGAACTTTAGTAGATGTAATTTTCTCACACCAAATATAGTTATAGTCATATTTAATTTTACTCTAGAGTCCACACAACTACAAGTACATAGGTTGAGTAGAAACTACGAGTGTCGTAACCCCGTTCATTTAGATCAAATAACAATCTATTTATATCTCGGAAGTTGTCACGATAGATTCAAAAGACAAGTAAAGCAGGGAAAACTAGAATGTAGGAGAGTAGACTCCCTTGTGATGAATTAGTTGAGGCTATTGTATTTTAGTTCTCAGTTATGAGTTAAATGATCTCTCGATCCTTATTATGTGAATCAATTACTCTTCCTCTAAACTTGCCGATCTCTCTTTGAGGTAAGAGAGGAATAAGCTGTTAATAATTAGATTAGGAATGACTGATTAGTTGATCTCTCATCCTAATCAGAAAAGAGGCCGATCTCTCGATCTTAAATTATCAATTCTTTTATCCTAATCCGAACAATTAGAATTAATCTAACACAACTAATCGCTGTTATGGACTCTTGCCTCACAACATATATAACAATGGACTTCTCAGTCACTAGAAATTAACAGATATCATATTACTGAAACACTGCAATGGAAAGTAACCTGTCCCTTCTCTTGAATGGGGGTAATGACAATAAATAGATCTCTCAATCTAATAGAGATTAAACAGAGATAATGAGATTGCAGCTACACCCCACGATAATAGGCCAAATGCTTGAAATATAACAAGATTTTTATATCAATCTAGCGGATTTAACTTTAATAATCATAAGCAAAGTAAGGGAAGATCATTTATAAAGAAAAATATTGATGAAGCTTACTAGCTCATCGAAGAAATAGCAAAAAACCAACATTTCTTAGCTCACTCAAGATCCAATGAATCCGTTGCATTTACTCAGTGATCACTTGCTGATCACTATATGATTCTAACCCATTTTAGATGCAATTCATACATATCGAGTCCCACTTTTGCCTATTTTTGGGCCAATTATACATGGAATGCAAACATTGTGATAACTAGTTGATATTCCTCATTTCATACTTAATTCCATTTGCATAGAGGTTCTAAAATGCTAAAATCCATTAATATTTAAATTCTATGCTAAGTTATCATTTTGAGGACAAGTTATCATTCCTAAGTGTCAAGTTATCATTATTTTGAATGAACTTATTTTCAATGGTTTTCTTGCCCTAAATCCATCATTATCATGTATAAATCATATTTGGATAGTCACATCTCAACTTGTGCAAAGTTTTAAGTCCATTTGAACAGTTATCATTTTTCAAGTGCCAAGTTATCGTTAAAGGGTAATTCTGTCATTTCGACATGCAAAACCATTAATTCTGCACAAGGACCTTAAGCATTCATCTTATTATTGTTCTAACTCATTGCTGGTCAAATTTCATCACATTTGGATAATCAAAACTCAAGTTATCACAAGTTATCGTTTTTAAGTCATATAAGTTATCGTTTTGGGGCACTCAAGTTATCACTTTTAGGAATCTCATTCATATTTGATATCTGACCTCACTCACTTGTCACTCTAATCAATTTGATGCCTGAAATGCTTTGAACCACCCATATTAGGACATTTTCCAAGATTTCCATAAAGTTATCATTCCGTGCCCTTGAATTCATTCATATCGATATAAGTTTTCATTCTTGCACAACACATAATCCCATCTGATATTTGAACTAGTTACCAGCATTATCCTAATCCTTATTTGTCAAAATACTACTCAAGAGCTTTGATGCTTGCTGTTTGGGTTTTTTTAGCAAGAAGAAAAGGTGGCCAAAAGGGAGAAAAAGGAGGGGGGACCACTAGCTTTTTGGCTGTCCAAAAAGCTGTCACTGCTGGAATTTCAGGACCAGGGGACACATGGCTACAATCAAAGCACAAAGAATGTTCTGATGCTGATCCAAAGGTGGGGAGAAGTGATATAAAACATGGATTTTTCTGGAGAAAGAGGGAGGCTGGTCATTCAAGGGTTTGGAGCAAGGCAAGGAAGGGGGCTGCTGGATTTTGGGAGCTATTGCCGAGAGCTTGAAGGAACCATGAATTGTATCTGTTTCTTATCCCATTTCATGTCAAATCTTGTAATTATGAGGAGCTAAACTCCATTTCTTCTAGGATAGGGTAGTAGTTTAGATTAGTTTTGGATGGATATGGACTGATTTGTAATCCTGCACTGAAATCAATTCTGGTTTTCAGATTTTAGAACTTTTCTGCACTGATTCATGTTATCATTAGATCCATTGTAAACCATGATTGAGATGTGTTATTTGATCTAATCACCCTTCAGAATGCATTAAGAGATAAAGTCAGATTTCTGGATTCCATTTAGTTGCAAATCAGATTTCTGAATTTGGTTTCCTGAAAATCTGATTTCCTATTTTTTCTGAATCTGATTTCCTGAACTGCAGAATCTGTTTGTTACTCTCAACCTGATTAATTGAGTCTTTGGAATGTTGGTATTGTCCCTATCTTGTTCAGAAATGTATCAAGATTGTTTGGGCAATCATTTGACTCAAACCAGATTTTCCACTGATTCCTGAACAGAAATCAGAAATCTGATTTTTCTGGTTTTACATTTCTGAAATCTGATTTGTTATAAATTTGATCTTGTCATGTGAAGACCCTATTTGTATTTATAACTGAGAAGCTATCATTTGGTCTAACCCTTGTTCAGAAATGAATCAAGAATCAATGCCAAGTTCTAGATACAAACCCAATTAGAATTCTGATTTCTACTTTCTGAAATCTGATTTTTCTGAAATCTGAATTCTGATTTTCTTGGGCTGTTTGAATCTGATTGTCATTGGGGATTGAATTAATTGAACAACTGAGAGGTTAACATCTATCCCAATCTTGTTCAGAAATGAATTGAGAAGCTTTGACATTCCTATGATTCAAATCTGATTTGGTTTTTCCTGATTTGAATGAGTTGAATGAGTTGCTGATTTCTGGTTTCCTGAAATCTGATTTCCTGGGTTTTTGGATCTGATTGTCATCAAGGATTGGATAATTGAATAGTTGAGAGGCTAATATATGCCATGATCTTATTCAGAAATGAATCAAGATCTTTGACAATTCAGAATTCAAATCTGATTTTTCCAAAATCTGATTTCTTAGTTTGATTCTAATTCTATTTTCTGATTGTTTGGAATCTGATTTGCCAATTGTTAATCCCTATTTTATTCAAATCACTGAGAGGTGTACTCTAGGAATCCCTTGCAGTCCAGAGATGGGTCAAGGGGCATTTGGCAAACTTGAATTCCATCAATCCACATTGCTGATTTTTTCAGAAATGCTGATTTCTATTTTCTCATTTAATTAACTTCTGATTTCCATTGTCAACCCTCATTTTAATCCACTACTGAGAGGTAGTCTTAAGGGCTTCTTTGAGATCCAGAGATGGGCCAAGGAGCAATGGGAATTATGAACTCATGTGGCCATATGTTTTGCATTTCCAATTGAGTGTGTTTGTGTGGATTTCAATTTATTTTGCAACCGAGAGGTTGATTTTGAATCTCCCTTGAATTCAAAGATGAATCATGGAACACAAGCACCATTATTGAGTATATTTTATCCTGGTTTGGTTGATTGGAATGATTCCATCTTTTTATGATTGCAAATGCAAGTTATCATTCCAAACTTCCTTGAATTGCAAAAAAATCAGCATTGAACTTTCTTTTCAGCCCAATGATAACTTGATTTTCAGTGAGGACCCTCTTTTGATTCAACCTAGCTAACAATTATATAATCATATATTGCTTAGTTAGAGGCCAATTGAGCTGTGGGAACAGCCATTTTCAAGTTGAATCAAAAGTTGGACATTTAGTGATAACTTGTTCCATTCCATCCTTAATTAATTTAGATGAACCCCAAATCCTAAAAGAACCTTCCTCATAGATAGTTAAACCTTTTTAGACTTCATTCTAGCATTTATAATTCAGTTTTGATAAATTTCCAAAACCCAAAAACCAGTTATCATTTCACTTTTTATAAAAAAAAATCTGTTTTCACTATTCATTAAAAATCTATTTTTAGCCACTTAATTAGAACTAATCTAGATTGTTTTAGGGTGTCTTAGATTTCAAATTCTTGTGGATACGACAACCTGAATCTACTACAACTTACCTGTGCACTTGCAGCTAGTGAGTTGGGAGACCAAAAAATGAAAAAATTGACATTTTCTTAAATTTCAGCAAGTTATCACTACTCAATCCCAAATATCACTATCACTCAGACACGTCTAGATGGTGAAAATTTTTCTTCCAAGGTGGAATACATTGTGCAAAAAGCAATCAGCAGACTCAGACTCAATGAAGCCACCCCAACTGTCAATATGATTGGCAGATGTTGTGAAATATGTGATTCACCTTACCACATTTCTATACATTGTGAATTACTAAAATGGTAAGGTCATCAGCACCAAGCAAATGAGATAGTATCATACCCTTCTAATAATGACCCATAATCTAATACATTCAACCATGGATGGAAAAATAATGCAAAGTTCTCTTATAGAAATAACTATCAGCAAGCTCAAGCTCCTGCTTGGCATAATAGAGCCAATCAAAGAGCACTAGCTCAGAACCCCCCCCATTGATCAGGGAAAATCATCAACAAGCAAGCTTGAATCAATGATTGAGAAGTACATGTCAAAACATGACACTCTCATGCAAAAGATGTTCGAGAAGATTGAAAGTCTCTTGATTCACAACAAAATGCTAGAAACACAAATAGCTCAATAAGCTGCATCTTCTTCAAAACAACCAAGAATTCTACTAGGACTACTAGAGCAAAATCCGAAGGAGCAAGTCCACACTGAGGAGTGGGAGAAACTCAAGACATTAAAAGAACAAGAGCAGAACCTTCAGAACCAAAGGATGAAGAAACCTCAAGGCAAGAAGAAGTGGCCCAAGAGAAAGAGCAAAAAGAAGCCAAACGATCGAAAACTTTAAAAGGACCTTACCATTATTCATCACGAGTGCCATTCCCTAAAGTCCTCGAAAGAAGCCGACAGGATCAACAGTTTGGCAAGTTTGTTGAAATCTTAAAGAAGCTCTACATCAATGTACCTTTCATTGAAGCCATCTAAGTGATGTCGGCCTATGCCAAATTCCATAAAGATATCCTATCAAAGAAGAGGAGGATTTAAGAGAATGAAATAGTAGTACTAATAGTTGAAGCCAGTGCAAGTATTCAAAACACATTGCTTCGAAACTCAATGACCCAGGAAGTTTTTCTATACCTTGTGAAAATTTTCTCTATGTGATCTCGAAGGTTCTGTAAGTGCCATTCATCTCTCATTATGCAGAAAACTAGAGATGGGTGATATTAAGCCCACCAATATGTCTCTTCAATTAGCAGATCGATCCATCAAAATTCCTCAAGGAATTCTAGAAGACATACCAATCAAGGTAGGAAATTTCTACATACCATCTAATTTTGTGATTTTGGATATAAATGAGGATAATCAAACTCCCATTCTCTTAGGAAGACCCTTCCTAGCCACCGCTGGAGCAATAATTATCAAACAAGGTCGTCTTACCTTCCAATAGGTGACAACATCGTGGAGTTCCGGCTAAATTAGATCAACTGCTTGGATATGGAAGATTATCACTATCAACCTAAACACGTGGATCCTCTAATCCAGAGAGTTGCTTTTGTCGTTCATATATCTGATCCCTTAGAAGTCTCCCTTGAAGCTAGACTCTTGACTAGTCACATACTACCGGAACTCACGCAAGGTATTGGCAATACACAAGAGAGACAATTTCTCAAAGTTGGGGAAGAATCAAGCTTGAAAAAATAGCCCAACCCTGAGTTGAAGAAGCTACCCCAGAATCTTACATATGAATTCCTAGGAGAAGACTCAACTTCTCCGGTAATTGTTAATGCAAATATGGAACCAAGCCAACTCCAGATGCTTCTCACTAAGCTGAAATCCTAAAAGCGTGTTATAAGGTACACTATGGATGATCTTAAAGGAATTAATCCCTCCATCTGCATGTATCATATTCCTATGGAAAAAGATTTCAAACCATACATTGAAGGACAGATAAGACTCAATCCAGCAATGAAAGAAGTGGTGAAAAAAGAAGTAATTAAACTTTTGGACGCAGGAATCATCTACCCCATCTCTGATAGTCGGTGGGTAAGCCCTATGCAGATTGTGCCAAAGAAAGGTGGAATGACCGTGATAAAAAACTGACTCGAGCAAACTTATCTCTACACATACTATTGCAGGATGGAGAATGTGTATTGATTTCAGGAAGCTAAATAAGACTACCCGAAAGGATCATTTCCCTCTTCCTTTCATTGATCAAATGCTGGAGAGGCTGGCAAATCATTCTTATTTTTGCTACCTAGATGGATTCTCTATATTTCTTCAGAACCCCATTCACCCGGATGATCAGGAAAAGACTACTTTCACATGCCCATACGGGACACTTGCCTATAGAAGAATGCCATTCGGGATATGTAATGCTCCTGTAAGCTTCCAAAGGTGTATAATGTCTATCTTTCCAGACTTCATTGAAGAAATCATGGAAGTTTTCATGGATGACTTCTCGGTCTATGGAACCTCTTTTGAAAATTGTTTGAATAACCTTTGCAAGGTATTATAGAGATGCGCTGAGACTAATTTGGTGTTGAATTTGGATAAATATCACTTTATGGTCCAAGAATATGTAATGTTGGGTCATATTATTTTAGGTAGAGGCATTGAAGTCGACAAAGCTAAGACAGAGGTCATAGAGAAGTTACCCTCACCTTCTAATATCAAGGGAGTTAGAAGGTTCCTCGGACATGCTTCTAACGTCAAATTATTAAGGACTTCTCACTCATTGCTCGGCCATTGATAAAACTCTTGTCCAAAGAAATTGACTTTATATTTGACAAAGGTTGTCTAAAAGCTTTCAACACATTGAAAAAGTATTGACGACAGCTCCAATTATCCAACAACCTGATTGGTCACTACCATTCGTGCTTATGTGCGATGCTAGTGATCAAGCTATCAGTGCAGTCTTGGGATAGAGAAAGGATAGAAAACAACATGTGATCTATTATGCTAGCAGAACTCAGGACGAAGCACAGATCAACTATGCCACGGCTGAGAAGGAGTTCTTAGTCGTAGTGTTTACAATGGATAAATTTAGATCTTATCTAGTGGGTTCTAAAGTTATTGTGTACACAGATCACCAAGCCATCCGACATTTGATTGTAAGAAACATGCAAAGCCCAAACTCCAACCATCGGAAGGATTCTCTTATTGCAAGAATTTGAGTTGAAAATCAAAGACTAAAAAGGAGCAGAAAATCAAGTTGTTGATCACCTCTCTCGACTCCAACCATTAGAACAGAAGAGTGATGTTGAAGATTATCATGTCATCAACGACTTCTTCTTAGATGACCATTTGTTCTCAATAAAGGCTGAAAAGCTACCATGGTTCGGAGTCCATGATAACTATCTAGCTTTAGGAGTCCTACAACTAGATCTCTCCTATCAACAAAAGAAGAAATTCTTCTCCAATATCAAACATGCAATACTTTTGGAATGTCGTTCATCCCCCTATGGTGGTCACTGGGGACATCAAAAGATAACGTCTAAGGTTCTACAACCAATTTCTATTGGCTAACTCTATTCAAGGACGTAGTCAATTTCGTAAAGTCCTGTGATGCTTGTCAAAGAATAGGAAACAAAGGTCGGAGAAATAAAGCACCTCAACAACCAATACTAGAGGTGGAAATTTTTGACGTGTGGGGAGTCAATTATATCAGTCCATTTCCTACCTCATTTGGCTACAAATTCATACTCATAGCAGTGGATTACGTTTCAAAATGGATCGAGGCAATCCCCACACTCGCAGCAAGTCAAGGTCTCTCACCAAGCTCTTCAAAGACACCATCTTCCCAAGATTTGGCCCAGATTAGTCATCAGTGATGGAAGCTCGCATTTATTGAAAGAAGCTTTGAAAACTTACTAATCAAATACGGAGTCGAGCATAGAGTCTCTACCGTGTATCATCCACAGAATAATGGACAAACCGAGGTCTCCAACCAAGAAATTAAGAATGATCTTGGAGAAGATGGTCTCAGTAACAAGAAAGGATTGTAGAAGAAGATTAATGAAGCGCTATGGGCATACCGTACTGAATACAAAATTCCAATTGGAACGACACCGTTCAGACTTATCTATGGCAAACACTGTCATCTACCGGTAGAGTTGGAGCACAAAGAATTTTGGGCAATCAAAACACTCAACTATGACTTTCAAGTAGCCACTTGGAAAAGACTATTGCAGCTTAATGAATTAGATGAACTCCGGCTAGACGCATATAAGAATTCTCATTTTTATAAAGAACGCGCAAGGAAATGGCATGACAGTCGTATGCTACAGAAGAATTTTAAAGAAGGCGATCATGTTTTATTGTTCAATTCTCGCCTTTGGCTCTTTTCAGTAAAACACCAAACGAGATGGTCAGAACCGTTCACCGTCGAAAAAGTCTATACTCATGGAGACGTGGACATAAAAAATGGCGATTCAGAAATATTTAAAGTAAATGTCCAAAGACTGAAGCAGTATAATCTCAGCACCGAAGAATTCAAAGTGTTGTATCTACGTTCGGACCACTAAAAATTCAGATACTAGGTCGACCCAATGACTTAAAAAAAAAAGACATTACTAGGAGACAACCAACCGAATAAATTGTCGTCCACCACATCAACATCACATCAGCCTGAAAACTCTTAAAACTAGCTAAAAAGTGCACCACAGATTTTGTTGGGAATCCCAATAGAATCTATAACCATATCTACCCAACCGACTAAAAGACCCACTTCTACATGTCCAAGTCGGCGACGCCTCGAATTCCTAAGTCTCCATGATCTCCTACATCTCCCAACTCATCCACTCCCCGACCCCTCTACCCACAAAAAATCGTCCCCAAAAACCATCGCAACCTTCCCCATCGCCGACGATCATCCCTAGCCTCTCCCCTCTGAATATCGACCAACAACAATGAAGAGCGCTTGATCATCTTCTGAATCCAACACAGAGAGCTCATCAGAGTCTATCTGATGCCGCTTACGCCCCGATGGTCCCCTAAGGTGACCTTCACGAAGGAGGCTCGAAGACAGCGATGAGGAACTGCAACTAGAAACAACCGTTGCAGAAAGTTTTCTTCTACCAGGTTTTTAGACATCTTTGCTCTTGAATCACTCGTTCTTTTCGATGATGTTTGGATTCTGTTACATCGGGTGCTCAATTCCCTTTTTCAGGAAGCGTGGGACCTCTATGAAGCGTGGACCTCCTCCCAATTTCCTTGTTTTCAAATTTTGGTAGCAGTTGACGAAGATACATACTAATGATCCCTTCCAAGTTGTGGTGTCTCCTGACAAACTCGGAGATCAACCTTGCCACCTTCCTCATGCAGACTCTGCTTAAAGAGCCAACTCGTGTATGTGACCTAATCCTGCATGGCAACTTCATCTCTGCTACTGCCGAACTTCACTTATTACTAGGAGATGTCGATTACCTACCCGCCAAAAGCTTGGACTTGGACTTCCTAAGATAGGAAGGAGTCCTTGTCCCAACTAAAGTCCCTCACCTCTGGCGATAGGACGACTCCGTCGAGCTCTTCCCACTGCCTAACCCTCAGAAAACAAGAATCTTGGAAGGCAGGAATTGGTGGATGGACGACTTCATCCAAGTCCCACGTCCAATCCAAACATTATCTCCCTTCTTATTTGAGTCTATTCAACCTCCACGAGCCCCTTTTGCACCAGAACAATGTGAAGATAAGTAGTTGCCTCTTCCTCCTCCCTAGCACCAAATCCTCCTCATCCCATACCAGTCACCCTATCCAATAAATTGAACATCATTCTAGAGCATGTGACTAAGCTGGTAGAAGCCAACGCCCATAGCCAAGAAGACATCAAAGCACTAAAAGACCAGCTCAATAACTTGGAACAGCAAGGCTTCAACAATGTCAACAAAATCCAAGACATTGAAGCAGTGCAGAATTCCATTCTCATGACCCTCGGTGATATACAACAAGTCACCGACAGACTACTGGAGCTTGCACCGCCATCTGGTCTCTCTTCCTGGCATGATCAACAATGAGGACAGTGTTGAATTCAAGCTTGGAAAGAGGGCAACATGGTACATTTCTACTCCTTTCTCGTTACTTATTGCTGTCTACCAACCACTCAGAGTTATAAAATTTCATTTGCTATGATCCATGAATATATATTACTTTACCCTACTTTGACCCTTTTTATATAAATTTAGCCCCTTAAAATGAAATTTTTATTGATATTTGAGAAGTAGGAGATGTTTTCACTCCCTTATAATTTTTTACTCTTAGCTTGTTGAAGTCATGTTCAAGGACACCCCGCTAAGCTGATGAAACTTGAAGTATTTCATGATTACCATTCATTACTTTAAGTGCTGGGTCATGGATTGAAGAAAGTTGTTGCGTGAAGTTTTAGATGCTTGACGACTAATCCTATTCATGCTCAAATTTTTTTTTCATCTAAGCCTGCTAATAATTATATCTTTTTTGAATGCCCCAGTGCAGTTAAGCTTAACAAAAGTATAAAGAAGTGAAATCAATGTAAAGAAAAGAGGGTTGGTAGAGCCAGAAGGTACAAAAAGGGTGTGTTTCGAAACTTGGGTGAGTCTGGGTGATTAGATCCATAGGAATTCATGCCTAGCAACCTAAGGGAAACTGCCATTGGATCTGTTGATAAAACGCCCGCTACATAGACCACCCAGTACACTATGGATAATCACATGAGTACCAGATCAATGAAAAGGGAATACAAATAGTAAAAGTGCAAGTTGATGAACAAAAGCCCACACTGCACTTGTGGATTCAGCATTGATATCTTTATTTCCAAGCGATTTTATTTACTTTCTTTCAGAGCTGAATTCGAAGGAATTTAAAAATGTCTTGCACTTAAACACTTTCACTAAGCTGGGTCACTTGGAAAAGTAGAGAAACACTTGAGTAGTGAATGCTGAGAAAAGTAGTTAGCAAAACAGGGTGGAAATGAAAAGTTATACCTCGAACATTGCTTGAGGACAAGCAAACATCTAAGCTTGGGGGAGTTTGATCATCACTTATTTTACTCATGTTTATCAATATTCCAAATATCAAATCTGCCACCTTTGCATTAAAACTTTGTTTAATTTATAAAAACTAAGTTATTATCCGACCTTTTTGAATTAATCTATGAAAAACAGCAACCTTTTCAATTATGAATGTTAATAGAGAGAAAAGAGGAGATAAATTCAAGCTTGGGGGGGGGGATAGGAAGAGGTGTTTAGTAGGAGGAGAAGATAAAAAGGAAATTTGAGAGGAGGATCGATGAAAAGAGAATTTGAGTTTTTGAAAGAAGAACAAGGGAAGAAACTTTTATTTTACCTATGGCGATGCTCGGCTAGGAATTTTTATTCCAAGTGGTGTAATTGTGCCGCTGCTGTGGCTTTATTTCCTTTTTTATAGTCGTATCCATTAGATAACTTTTGAATTAATTTGGATTTCTTTGTGAATGATTTAATCATGCTAGACTTTTGTAGATCGAGAGATCTTCCTTTTGTTCATACACTATCTTATTCAAGAGAAGGGATGGCATTTCCTACAACCATTTGCAACAGAATTCCTCCTAATGAGTCCTATTTCTAAACGACCGAGAGGACTGCTTTATTAGCTTGTGAGGTGAGAGTTTCCAATGGTCCTCGTTGTCTTGGATTAAACCTTTTGCCAAGATTAGGGTTTTAATTTAAGTGTTAAGGACCGAGTGATGACTTTTCCCTAGTAATAGAGTTGAGAGGTTAATTGATTATTGTTCCTAATTTACTCACTAACGGCTAGTTCCTAACATTCCGCGAGAGAAATGGGAAGAGTTAGATTGTTTTCATAGGTAAGAATTGACAGATCATCCTCCTCATTTAGGGATCATGTAACAGTAGTAGCCAAATTTACCATAAGAAAATTCTCATCTTATTGGGGTTCTCATTTTAACAATTTATTTTTGTTTCTCTCCTGTTATTAGCATTCGTGACAATTTCTGGGGTATAATGGGATCCTAACTAATCTAAGTCAGCGGGGTTATGACACTCCTATTTTCTACTTGACCTGTATACTTGTAGTAGTGCGGACTTTAGAGATATTTAACTACGATTGAAATGACATTTAGCTGCTGGGAGAAATCAAAACTTCTAAAGTTCACATCAATGCTCTATTCTAGAAAGAACATATGTTAGATGGCTAATATATTCAATTTTTATTTTCACTTATATTTAGTTATTTCCTTTGTGAGTTGAGAAATGTTTTTTTCTTTTCTTTAATAAATAAATCCAAGTGTCTTGCCTTAGTATTTATGAAAAAATTTTGGGGAATGCCATGAGAAATGGTCCTTGTCTCTTGAATAACTACTAATCTGTCCTCTCACTGGAGATGGATAAGAGTATGTCATTTTGGCACCTCCAACATCCAAGCTGAGTATCCCAAAAGAAAGACATGACATGTGTTGAGAGGAAATTTTCTTTTCCTTATCAAAGCTGAAATAACATCTGCAAGATTTAAATAAAAAAAAGTAAAGTGAAAAAGGAATTAAGTGAAAGGAAGATATTTGTTGGCAAAAAAAAAAAGTGCTTGTACATAAAGTGGAATATCTCTTCTAAGCTTGTACATTAAGTTAGATAAGAGTACATGTTCTATGGAGGTGATTGTGTGACTAGTCAATGTACATAGGTGACCTCACCCATCATACATGGGGCCATGTGCTTTGCTAGTTTCAAGTCAAGGTTTCATGGGTCAACAATTATTAAATAATTCTCAAACATGATTACTTTCATGAGATGAGGAGATTGAGTGTTATTTATAATGTGATTAGCTAAAATTTTAAAATTCTTGATACTAAGTTCTTAATTTTTTCTTAAGGATGAGCAAATGATTAAGTATTGAGAATCTATTGGTGGAAAATTTTTTACCTAGATGTCTTCTACTACATGTTTGTGAACTTAATTTCCATGTTTCTTATTTTATGATTTTTTTCTACCTATTTTTTTTAATTATTGGAAATTAATTAATTTGAACAAATGACTACTACTTTTCTATGTGCTTAATATAATTGCAGGACTTGGAAGCAATTCTGAACTTTTGGAGATGGAAGTGCATAAGAAAACTAGCAGCTAGAAAGATGGTTATCAAGTAAGGGGATCTTAGCAAATAGTACCACCTCTTTACTTCTGATAGACTATGCCGTTATAGGGCAAAATAACCATCCTGTAGCTGCAGATTCTCTTGTAGATTCTCTTTTTTTCGACTATAAAAAGATTCCAAAAGCATAGAACTAGCAAAAAATGACAAAGTAGCATGTGAAAAGATGAATAAACCCTATTGAATAAATAGATGAGAATGACTACCGGTCTTCACTTCTTTTTTTTGGCTGGCCATCCTCTCTTCGTTTTGCCACTCTTTTGACCTCTCTTTCCCTTCTTCTTCTTCTTAGCTGAGAAGCAACATCGATTTGCACCATTATATCTGTTTCTATTTTTCTACTTTTACCTTTGATGTTTGATGATCACATTTGTAATGAAGTTTATAATTTATATTGAGCTGAACTTTTTTTATTCTATTTTTGAGACTTTATGTAATTAACTAGACATGTAGGGCTAGGGAATCTTGATAAATATTTCTTTCTTATGTACTTGTTTTATGTTGGAATGTATTACAATTTTCTTATCTATCTTACTATTGATGTTTCAATTGATGTGTATGCATTTTTGCCTTTAATGTTCTTTGAGTTGTAACGGATCTGATGGAATATTTTCTTTGTTGACATCAATCATCCTCTGGCCAAGAGGAATTTTCTCTATTTATTGGTTATTTGTCCTAGGTAGAGAGGATTGAATATGCCCTAATGCATGTGAAGAGGAGATTGATTGTCCTTTTCAAGTGAGAAGGAGAGGTAAATTTGGAGTCAATAGCGTTCTTTATGAAAATCAATCATCCTCCACCCGAGAGGAGTTTCTCTAATCATTATGTTTTGTTCTAGGTTGAGAGGCTAGATAAATCTCAATGCACTTCAAAAAGAGGTTTTTATGGATGTTTTTAACTGAGGTCGAGAAGCAATCTTAGAATTGAGTATCGAGTGAGACCGAGAGATGAACACGTTTGGATTCATGATATTTGTTCTTTGTTGGCATCAATTTCTCTCTATCTTAGATGGATTTAATTTCTTCATAGATGATTCATCCTAAGCTGAGAGGATGGATGAATTTCAATGTATGTCTAAAGAGGTATTGATTGTCATTACCAAGTGAGGTCGAGGCGATAAACTTAGGGTTTATACTATTTGATGAGGCCGAGAGGTGATCCCACCTAGATAGATAACATGTGAATCCTCTCCAGCTAAGAGTGGTAGAAATTATGTTTAAATGGGTGCTCTCAGCCTTGTAACAACTTGGTTTTTCTGTGCAAGAGTGACAACCTTGGATGGTGATTACCATGAGAGTCATCGAATCACTGATTTTTTTATTTTATTAGTTTAAAATTAATGTGAAAATACTCCACATATCTTGGTGTCCATTTATTGTTAACAATTCAAATCTATTTTCCTATTTTCTCGTTATTTATCTTTCTCAAACTAAACTGGAAAACCCATAAAAATTAGTATAACTCTAATTTTTTGTAATTTTAGTTTAGCCATTCACACTTACTTATTTTAATCTCTTGATTTAGATTTTCACTCAAAATAATTTTAAATCAATTGTGATAACTTAGTGCACTTTCCCTATGGATCGACTCCCAAGTATTACATTAATAGGTTTGCTCTTGCAGCATTAATTTGTATGTTAGTGATTTATAAATTTTAAAATTTATTTTAATATTTTTCCTTAGGTGAGGTCACTTCAAGGTGCGGTCACTTTGGCACTTGTTCTCAGTCCATTTCAAACCACAAATCTCACAAGTCAGGTATATGATCCACACAAAATTTCAACAAGCCCATCCAAAGATCGACATTGGGTGGACCTAAGGGTATAATGAATTTTAAGCTAATTTTGCTATTGAATCCTCATGGGTATTCACCACCCAAAACCATCTTACTATCATAAGATGGCAAAAACATAGAATTAATCTTCTGCAATAGATTTTCACCATAAAAGCAAGAGAGCAATTGAAAATTTCACTATTTAATCAAATAATGTCGAGGACATGCATAAAGATGGGAGGTCCATTGACATCTATATAAGTAGGCATTAATTACAAAGGAGCAAAAAAAAATCCATGGGTCTAACATAATTTGAGTTCAAAGCCATTACCACGTTGTTACCTTCTTAGACAAAACTTAATGTCCCATAGGACTTTTAACATCATTTTCCAACACCTAGAGTTATATTTATCCTTTGTCGAATGTTTTCAAGGATGGAGTATGATATTTAGACTTTATCAATTAAAACCAAACTCATTTTACCTTTAAACAACAATCAATTATTTTGCTAGTTGAGAAGTCTCGATAAGGTGTGAATTCTTAATACCAATCCCTACATAGGAAGTGAGCATCAGCCCTATGTCATAGCAGACGAGGCGCAATCCTTTCTTAGTATTATTTGGTGCCATAAGAAACCTCTAGAAAATATTTTTAAAGAATCAATAAGCTTATAGGTAATGTAAACAAAGCTAAGAATGTGGTTAGTAATTGAGTTGGGGATAAATTTATAAGAGTAGTTTTACTTGCCTAGTTCAATAATTTATCTTTCATCCATTGAGTCTAATGTTTTGTTTCCTGGTTGTTGTTGATACCTAGGGATATACGTGTAAGAGACAGGGGCACCTAGGTAGCTAAATGGAATAAAAAAGCCCAATTTTAATGTTCATGTTTCATTTAATGACATTCCTACACCTAATTGCCACCCTAGGTAGTAGATATATACCTCTGATTTTTGTTCCTTGATGCCTTTATTTTTTAGTTTACAATATGTTTTTAGCACCTTTGTTATATTTATAAAGTTTTTTACAGTAGTTTCCCCATAAAGTACTAGATGACTACCATTAAAATTGCCTATATTGAAGGGGATTATGGTTCCTGTAGCAATAGTCATGAGGGAAGATAAAATCTCTCTAACCCTATTGAACAACTATGGCTGTAGTGGATAAGTATATCTATTGCCATATGGCTATGAAACGTGGTGGTTTGCCATTAACTTTGACAATTGAAATAATGA
Source organism: Pontederia crassipes (assembly GCA_030549335.1). NCBI lineage: Eukaryota > Viridiplantae > Streptophyta > Magnoliopsida > Commelinales > Pontederiaceae > Pontederia > Pontederia crassipes. The sequence goes on along the minus strand of JAUKPH010000020.1, from coordinate 6,332,315 downwards.
AACTCAACACACACAATGTAACTCAGTTGACAAAAGTTTGTGGGAAGTTCATATTTTGGATAACAATTTCAATAGCACTATGATATATTGAATTTGTAAAAATAAATTTACTATCAAGTATACTAATTGTATCAAGTAATAAAGTAGAGTCTACAATCATATCAACAGAGAGAAGATAATGGTTTTTCCATATTCAAAATAGAAATTGAAGTGTAGAAAGTTAAATGAAAAAAATAAAATTGGTATTGATCCTTTGGATGATGGATGATTAAAGATTAAGATAAAATTGCATGCACAATGATGATAGTTGAGTTATAATGGATAAGGAATAATTTCAATTTTTAAGATGGATTAGTAGTACCTAAAGAATTGACCTCTCAGCCAAACAAATCAAACTATCTTAATTTTTCTTAAACTTAAAACTACAAACGCTCGGTTAATCAGTCATACAAACTACATTATATTAAGATATTTCAATATGTATAACTCTTAAACTATCAGTCATCCAATGCCCAGTAAAAACTAATAGACCACACAAAATTCAGCACAAATGCCAAGTTACTAAAATCATGTTATGAATGCTTCAACACGTAAGTTACAGATCAATTTACTAAACAATGTTACGTCCCAAAATTAATCACATCATACCCGGTTTGTAATATAATTCTAGGGCTGAGCACGGTCCAGGTCGACGGACCGCACCGACTCGGGCTTCCGGGAAATATAACCGGCCCGGGTAGGTTCCGGACCCGGTCTGGGTCCGGTAAATTCCATACCCTACGGGTTTCAGGCCAGGACCGGGTCCAGCGCGTAGAAACCCAGCCCGGGTAGCCACCCATGAGTGCACCCGCCCGACACCCATTAACCCATTACCCGTGCAGCATTTTCTCCCACTCATTTCCCTCATAACCTCATTTCTCGATTCTCTTTCTCTCTCCCATCTCTCTCACACTCTCACGCCACGACCCACTCCAAGCGATTTCACCCTCTCCTTCTCCCTCTCTCTCAAGGCGGCGGCGGCGACGGCGACGGCGGCGATCCTCTCAACTCCGGCCGTCCTCGCTCTCTCCTGACTCTCTCTATCTCTCTCTACTTCGGTCGCCTGGGCGGTCGGATCGAACACTGGCGCGGCTAGATCCGGCCGCCGGGCGGCCGGATCTGGCAGCTGTTGGCCGATCTGGCCGCTAGGCAACCGGATTTGTCTGCGCCAGCGGCCGGATCGGCCACTGGCGGATCGCCTGGCGGCCAGATCCGCCCGCCTGACGCCGGATCTGGCAGCTGTCGACCGATCCGGCCGCCAAGCGACCGGATCTGACCGCGCCAGTGGCCGATCCGGGTGCCTGGCTGCCGGATCTGGCCGCCAGTTGCCGGATCTGGCCGTTGGCGCCCGGATCGGCCACTGGCGGCCGATCCGGGCCACTGGCGGCCGGATCAACCCCAGTTGCATCAATTCGGTCGCAGGCGCAGGAACTTTTCATTCCCGGCCACAGACCCGGTGATTTTCTCGGATTGCCAGGTCTGACCCGGAACCAGATCTGGCCGGGTCCAGGTCCGGTACCGGGTCAAAAACATTTTGACCCGGCACCCGGACCCGGTCCAGTGTTTGCTCAGCCATATATAATTCCAGAATATAATATATTCATAAAAATAAGAAAATACTAGCGCATGAGAAAATATGATGTAATTTTCAATAAAGTATCATATATATTTTCTGATTTTTTTATATGAGATGCAAAGAAAAAATATGCGAATAAGATATAACATGATGAGAATGTAAGCATGCAATGCGAATGTAAAAAGATAGACATTGATGCATAAAATTACAAACTCTCCCAAGTTTGAACTCAACATTGACCCTAGTGTTGAAAATCAAAACTTGTAGGAGTATAAACATGACAAAAAAACTATAAAAGATGAAAATGAAAGGATACAACATGATCTATCCCAATGTGATGGATGTGGAAGTTGTAAAGAAAAGACATATAATCTTTGCTACATGTATGTTCCGGATGTTGAATGTATGGTGAGGATGTTGAGTTGAGTAGACTTTTTTCATCGCAGGTCATGATGAAAGAATGACAACCTTCACAATAATGTTGACTACTCTTGGCTAAAGGTTACGAGTCATGAAGTAAAAGTAACGACCGCAGGAAGCAAAATAATGGGTCATGAGAAAGTTATGGTTGTCTCAAGTTCTTAACAGGTTGTGAAAATGCATTCACAATCGTGTCAGTGTGTGCCCCCTCTTCGTCGAATATCACGGCCGGTGATAAGATAGTAACAACCCTACTTATGAGTCGTTATGCCAGTGTAATGTGTCGGATATCTTCATCTTCTTCGTTCATTTTGTAGATGTTTTTTTTTTATAACAATGTTCGGGGATGTCGCCAGTAGTTGAGGGAGGAAGCTGATCGCTGGAGATTGGTCAAAATTTGCCTATCTTGACACTAGCTGAAGCAGTAATTGAAGATTAGAGTCGTTGCTGCAAATTATTGCCAGCATATTTTGCCACAAATAGAATTAAGAATGTCCGTCAGAGTTTTATTATCAAGGAACTCGCCAAAAGAAAATACAATTGTGCACCGGAGGCAGCAGAGGCGAGTTGTTGGTGTGAATTGCTGGGGGCAGCGGCTGCAGAGTGAGCAAGGGGGATGCAGCGGGGAGTCGGCAACTAGGAAGTGCCGGCGCTGCAAAATTTTGACATTGTTGGGGGGAAAAGCCAGCCCAGCAGCACAACCGCAGCCATAAGCGGTGGCTGCTGTATCATCCCGGAATTTTCAAAAAAAAAATATAACGTCGGCTCACCGGTCGACCGAAAGTGTTTCGGGCGACCAATTCACTGCCGCCAAATTCGTAAGTATGAAGAAAATTTGAATTTTGGCTCCTACTTTCTCACTCAACCTTTGGAACTTTGTGCAACCCTTCATGTTTATGACTATTGGGGATTGAAGATGCTCAAAGCTTCATTCTTCATCTTCTTTATAAACCCCACACCTTTCAATTTTCACCCTTTCCTTTTATCTTCTCATTCTCTTTCCTTTCAACCAATTGCTCGTGTGTGCTCCACTATTTGGGCTCGGCCAGAAGACTTTCGAGAAGGATTCAAAGGCGCAGATCGTGAAGGAAGACATGTAGAATAAAGAAGGAAGGACTAGCACATCAACCACCGAAGGAAACAATCGAAACGTAGGCTAAAAGTTTTCTTAACGGAATCTGGGTTATGAGGTTACTTCAGCGGGTTTTAGCATGTTATTTAAGTATTATTTAGACTTAGTATCATGCCAGGAAATGGGTAGTTCGATGCCTTAGTTAGTTACGTTGTTATGCATGCCAAGGTAATAGTTTTTGATGTTCAAAGTTGACATTATATGATGAAATGTTTGTTTCCATGAAAGGTTGAAATGACGAAAAATATGAGATCACCATATGCTTGATGTCATGCATGTTTAAGATCTTAAATGCTCAGATTATTGGATCTCTGATAGTTGGCATGTTTAGGAATGTCTTACGATAAAGTCGATAGTGCGTATCAACTTGTGTTAAGAAGATTTGATATGCATGGATTTTCTTTGATATGTCTCATGGAATTGATAGTTATGGAATGTTCACATAGTTGCTGAAATGTTATGCATGACCACATGTAAAGGATAAGTTCATGATACGAAGACAAATATGATTATGATGCCTTCATGTTTATTTCGATGCGTATGATGAAGTTGTGGATTATGAATCATGCCCACATTATTTCTGTTGTGCTATGTAATATTAGATATAGTTTAGATTAATTGTAAAATGTTGTGTTTTTCAAAAACTGATTGAAAACGTAAGGACTCCGCAATGACCTGTGGTTCTGCCCAATAGAAATGATCGATCAATTCTAAATCGAACGCCCATTATCGACCCGATAGAAGATAGCGGATTATCAGAATGGACGATCAAAACTCCTTCGGGTCTCCGCTCTCATAGTCTGAAACTAATATTGGTTGATCGTCCGACTCAATCATTCAACCGATAAAAGTGTTGTTTATGAGACTTGAGTAAAAACGGACGACCATTGGACTATCGGGTGATCGAAAGTTCTAGGCTGATAACTCGTAGTTTTGCTCAAGGAAGAATCGGACGTTCGATTCGCGCATGGCCTTGAAACGGCCGAGACATGCTATGAGCAAGCGACCGCTCGACTATCGGACGCTCGATGAACCTATGTACCGGGCGACTGATGCATGAAAAATATAACATATTTTAAACTATTATTTTAATTATCTTTTCAGTAATTTAATCATGGCATGCATCATTTTAGATCATTTTTAGTCAAAATTCTGGATTTATCAATTCTACTTATTAGTTCTACGAATATTTTAATTACGGGTGGATTAATTAAATTTTGATAATTATTTTGTAGGATAGGGCGTGAAACAAACACATATAGAGTTTCATTGGGCGCCAACTCATATTAAGTCTATTATCGGCCATGAATCAGAAGCAAAAGGAATCATATGAATTTCACGACCGTGAAACATATCGAAGAAGAGTTTTACCGGCGTAATACATGATTAGATACTAGACACCCAAACTTCTTTATGGAATTATCAACTGTGAAACACTAAAGGAAGTTATCATCATTGGGCGACACATTGTTATACATTGGGTTAAACTTGGCGGCCAAGAATCACATCAAAAGTTTGCTGGCCGTAATAGAGATGAAGGATTTATCATTACCCAAGTTTTTATCACATGAGAATTTTACTGGTCGTGAATCATTGGGCAATAAGCAATGAGAAGTGTTTATTGTAAACCAACATTTATGCTTATCAGCCACGATACTATATCATCAAGCGCAAAACAGATAAGTTTTTATCATTAACCAAAGTTTCATAGATTTGAAGGACGTAAAGTTTATCCCCACAAAGTACAATTCGGTTGTAGGATTTACGCCCGTGATCAAAACATGAAGACTCGTCCGCACCTATAAATAGAGGCGGAAGCCATCGTCCCAAAGTGTGCTCTGAAGTCCAAGTTTCTTCCACAGTTGAGTCGTGAGCTCTGTAGGCTATGACCGAAAGGAGAGAGGTGTGACAGTTGAAAGTTGATCGCGACTCTGATCAAGTCCGAGAGGCTGCCAGCTATCTACCAAGATTCGAAGCTACGAAATTTTAGTATCTGGGTGTAATTCTTCTAATTTTCATTTGTATTTTATTATCTCCGTAGAATTTCTAGGATGAGCTCCATGTTTTTAGATCCTTTATTTTAGGAGATTATTAATTGATGGAAAACCATTTGGACCCTATATTATTTGTTTTAATATTATTCTAATCAAGTAGTTAATTGTGCTTAGTGATTTTGATTTAATTATTTAGATTTTTGAGTTGAGTAATTACCAGTTTTGTGGACTATTTGATTTCAGAATTCATTTAATCTATACCAGTTTGTAGTGTGATTAATAGTCTAGCGAATCTAATTTACTGCGTCTTAATATTAATATGATTTGATGGGATGCCAAATATTAATAGTATAGGGAATCCAAATTCTTATTAAATTAGGATAGGTTAATTTGCATGCTTAGATTGAGGGGATGCTAGCTTGTGGAGACCGCAATTTAATCATGTCAGGTTAATAATTTAGGGGGACTCTAATCCATTTTTAAAGATAAATTTATCTTTTATGGTTCAAATATTTATCCTGATCTAGTTTCATCCCAAGACTTAACTTCAACACCATTATCTTATCTTACTATTATCTTATTCTCTCTATTTTATTTGATAATTACAAAACTTATCTTCAAAATCTATGTTTTTTCTCTCTTATTAATTTATAAAATCATATATTAAATTAATAATATTTCTCATGGGTTCGACACTCTTTACTCCTTTTACTATATCACTTGAGCGGCTAGTGAACTTGCTAGCGAATTACTATATCACTTGAGCGCCCGAAAGTGGATAGAGAACAAAATTACAGTAAAATGAGATAATATTATGATTTACTCTAGTCCACTTGATTGTTCTTACATCCCATGATTATGAACATTAACCTGGAGTCAACCTTGCTCCCAAAAGCCTTTATTGATATTTACGATCAAAAGATAGGTCAATAGGTAAATAAAGATAAAGAATGAAATGGAGGAATGTCATGCTTACCTAGACGGGAAATTACTTCCCTTGAGAAGGCCCCCTGCCCATGGTAAGGCCCCTTCTCCTACTATCTATGAATGTTTCCTCCGTTAGGCGAGGTCATTCATATGGATGTTTCTGCTTTGAGCGAGGTCATCCACAAGGGTGTTGCGGCCTTACCGAGGTCACCCATCCCCTTTTAGGGGCGTTGAGTGGCACTGATCCCCCACCAGTCCATGCTATGGCTAGGTATTTAGCCTTGTGCTAATGGGAGGGTTCTCTCTCCCCTATGTTGATTCCCATAGGTACTTGGTTTACTTGTTACGCTCGATTGCTGTGTGTGCGGAGACCCCTGCTCGGATGGTGTGTGTGCACATGGATATGGTAGTTGGTCCTTACTATTTCATGTCATCGAGTTGTACGTGAGACCTATGAGTATTTTGTATTATGGTGTGGTCCATGGACGCCTTATTGTGTCATGTGATGTACCTTGATATTATCGAGGTTCCGCACTATATACTCACATTTATGGACTTTGACCTATTCAACTTCCGTGTTTATGTCATAAAAGTTGTATATTTTATTCTTCTAAGTCTTCCGCTTATGTAGCAACCTTCTTGACCGTCCGGTGAATGAAAGGGTCAATATGACAAAAGGAAATAGAGCACCAAAAGTACTGCTCTGAGAGGAGATCTCGCTATGTGGTGGGGTCGAATTTCAGGGCCTTACAACCGACATTTGGCAGCCGTAGTATGAAGCAGGGATAGTCGACAACGCAAGTTCACGACCAAAGAAGCAAGCACTGGATGAAGTAGAAGAGGCAGCACATGTGGTGTCTGGTGAACAATGGTGGCGTAAAGCCGGCGGCGACAGCACGTGCAGCATAGGAAGAAAGAGCGGTCGTTACATCAATGTGGCGGCGATGGAGATGTAGAGATGTAGAGGAGTGATGGATTCCACATGTCTTGTTGTGATCATGCCACATGTCCTATAATAGTAAAATAATCTATTAAATCTGTGCGGCCATTATGGAACTTGATATGGCACGGTCATGATCGTGTTTTTTATTGTAACAACCATCATGTTACATTTTTATTGCACACAGTTGTTCCCTTCGTAAAGGCTATTACGGCGAGCTTTTGTGGTACATGGAACGGCCATGACATTGGACTATCATGGCCATGATAAAGCTTCCTAACATGGGGTTCCTAGTCACATCCATGATTGACGGGGGAACAGTCGAGACAGAATTCCTTCAAAACTCTTTTCAATTGGTGTTGCTATAATGGTCATTACATAACCTATAACGGTGGGTATAGTACTTGGTCCTGAATAAAGAAAAATTTCTAACTAAACATAACTCTATTCCAATGCTAAGAAAAGTAAAAAAACCTAAAGGAAAGGCTTTTAGGTAGTGTAGTCCTAAGTTATAATTGTTAATTTGTCTTTTTGCCTTCTTACCATCAAGGGTTCAATAGGGCACCGAGTGTCTCTCTTTTTCAACCTTACGTCTAATGTAGTGATTCAGGCATTGTCCATTTACCTCAAAGGAATTGCCTGTTGATATAGGTTGAATCTCAACTACTCCATAGGGTGAAGACTGAATTACTTTGAAGGGTGCCGTCCATCTGGATTTCAACTTTCTTGGGAAGAGCCTCGACCTACTGTTATAAAGAAGTACTTGCTATCCTGGAATAAATTCCTTGGACAGGATTCTCCTCTTGTGAATCCTCTTGTCACGTTCTTTGTATGGCTTGGTGTTCTCATATGCTGCTTCTCTAGTTTCCTTCAGTTCATTAGCTTCAGTTATCTTGAAAAATCACTTTCATATCAAAATTACAGGGATATGGCATGCTTTTCCAAAAGCCAACTTACACGGTGACATATTTATTGTTGTCTTAAATGTAGTTCTATATGCCCATAGAATCCATAATGCATCATCTGATTTTAAGGATCAATCTTTCCTAGATGCATTAACATATTTTTTTTTACAATTCTTTTGAGATTCTTGTTGGAAATCTCAACTTGTCCACTAGTATAAGCATAATAGGGTGTGTTGTGCTTATGAGTTGCACCATTTTTTTGCATGGGACCTAAAAATAACTATTGCAAAAATGAGTGGCGTTATCACTAATGATTGTCCTAGGGGTACCAAAGTGAGTGAAAAATATTATTTCTGTCACACCCAACTCTAATTATTTTAACTCAACTTATTTAACTATTTTAGAATAATTTCGACAAAACATGCTCCCTTATTTATCTTACATTATTGGTCAATACATACAATAGATGCATATATACACTCATCAAAGTTTAATAAAAAGTTATAAGACATAACATTCACATATTATCACTATTGTTTCATAGCCCACACACCCCATAAGATCAAATTTTATACAACCTTATAAAAGGTTTATCACAAACTTAATTACAACATCTAGGATTATCTATTACATGCATGTTTAAAAAAACAAGTGAAAGGGGAAAATAAAATTGCTCAGGCTCGACCTCTTCTATATGCAGTCGATTCAACTCGAGAACTTACGAGTATCTGAAAATTTTAAAATGGGTACTGTGAGCAACAATCATTTGCTCAGTGATTGAAATAAAAGTACAACATAAGGGAACAATATGAGTGCATATAATATTTAAATAATCAGGTTCTCCATGTGAGAAAATATTTGAAGCATAACTCATATAACATAAGTTGCCAAATCATATGAACTTTTACATAAATAAAAGTAATCCAAAATATCATCATATTCAAAGTTGAACTCCACACGTGTCATTGGACACACTCATCATGGTTCAATACATATCTCTCTATGATCATGTATCATACAATTAAGTAAAGCTTCATAATCAAGCGTATCGGATACGCAGAGCAAATCATGGGTCAAAATGTATCCCCCCATGATTGTGTTTCATACAGTTAAGCAGAACTTCAAAACCAAGAGTCTCAGATACACAAACCAAATCATGGGTCAATACATATCTTTCCGTGATTGTGTGTCATACAGTTACGTAGAGCTTCACAATTAAGAGTCTCAGATACAAAGAGCAAATCTTGGGTCAATACGTGCACGCAAAGCAGCCCCCAAAGGGCAAAAACACCCGATATACTCCCCAAAGGCTTCATGTATATCGAATGCGGTCTCAAAGACCTTTTTCAAACAACATGACCAATGAACACATGAAGTTTAACAATATCAAAATACACATGTCATAATGACATATCATTATCAAGTAAGACTTATTTTAACTCCACAAGCATTGTTCCTTGAAAATATTTTCATGTAAAACGTTACTCCATCTCATATAAAATCATTGAAACATATCGTAAATACTTTTCATAGCTCAAGATATGTTTCAATAACAATAATAGTAATAATCTTTGCTTGAAATAATATTATAAATAAAATAACTAACATATAACATTTTTCTATGTTGTAAATTTACCCAACTCACCTTGTACTTTATGTTTTCAAAGAGGTTTACTATATTTCCTCCTTTCCCTTGTAGCTTGTTGGTTTCCTACAAGCAATGATGCTATTTGACTTTCCAATTACTAATAAGAATAATATGCAATGCATGCTCATGATGCATGAACACTTGTTCACCTTAAAATTCATATAATCCCTTCTAATACTGATGTATAATTTCAGGTCTTTATATTCATATGCTACTTCACACCCCCAACTATTCAATCTTCCAAAGCTTAACTAGGTGCTGTCTCAGAATTTTAGACTGAGTGACTCTCAATAAATAATTCATAATTTCTAAACCACATGAGCAAATCTTATGACTCTTGATAAATTAGAAACTAGACTTACTAAGGTTTCCAATCCCAAATTTCATTCAGTAATTCAAAATGATCAAGTCATAAAATCCAAGGCCATATGACCTATGGTTTGTGATATGGCAGACTGTATATTATGGAATGATTAATTTATATCTTTAACAATACTTATCCATTTGACGAGATCCTAATTTTCGTAGAAACTAGACTTCCTTAGTATTTAGTCATAAAACTTAGAGAATTTAACTCCTTGTATAACTCTATAAAAAAAATAGGGTGATATGCTACCAAGTTATCTGATCCTTTCTTGTCCTTCACTTCAACGTCAAACTCCTGCAAATAACACTATACAATGAAATGATCTTGGTTTTGCTTCCTTCTTCTCCATCATACGGCAAATTGCTAGATGCTCTATGTACACAACAACCTTAGAACAAATTAGATATGATCAGAATTTATCGGAAGCATAAATGAAATTTAGAAATTCCTTCTTCATTGTAGGATAATTGAGTTGTGTTGGATTTAGTGTTTGGCTCGCATAGTAGATGACATAAATTATCTTTTTTTTGTCCAAGCACAAATCTTGTTGTTCCATCGCTGGCATCACACAACAACTCGAAGGGCAAACTCCAAACTAGTCTTACCACTGCATGTGCAAAAATCAATCTCTGTTTCAGATGTTAAAGACATTAAGGCATTCAGTATCAAAATCAAATTTAACATCTTTAAAAAGTAAATTAATTAAAGGCTAATTTGGAGAAGTTTTTTATAAAACAGCTATAAAATCTTGCATGCCCTAGGAAATTTCTCACACCCTTCACCAAGGTTGCGGGTGGTAAATCAGGGGTAAATCAGTAAAATTGTTGAAAAGTCTGAACCTCCCATATATAAAGGCCCAAGACTCCTTTATTTACCTCCTTTCTCCATCTGAACTCTTGATGGCTAGGGCTTGAGGAAGGGGATCTTGAGGAGCAAGGAGGAAGAGGAAGAAGAAGAAGACGAAGAAGGCAAAGAAAGAAGAGAAGGATCCGCTAAGATCAAGGCATGTAAAGGGGATCTAACCCCTCTCTCCCCTCTCAATGTTTTGATGACTGGATTGAGAGCAATAAGGCACCCTGCTCCTATTTAGGGATTTGACGAGGGCTTTTATAGTTTTTATGGAATCTGAGATGTTTTCTTATGATTCATGATTAGATCTATATGTTATGGTTCATGATTAGAATTTCTTATATGTCTTGAGGGAAGAACCCTAGATCTTTAAGAATGCATGATTTTACATGTTTTCATCTGATTTATGATACTTTATTGCCTGCAAACCATGTATGAATCACTCATAATATTGAAGATGATTTTTCCCAAAAGATTTGATCAAATTAGGATAAAAATCGGGCAAAATCACGTTGAGGCAACGCGATCGGCAGACTCTATCATGACCGTGACGAACCTTGTCAAGCCTGTGATAGAAAGGTTGGAGAATAGACGAAACTCGGTCATCGTCATGCCCATAATAGAATGAAAGGAATCAACCATTCTGTCATGGCCATGGTAGTTAGAAAATTAGTTTTATGTTATATTTAAGTTATTTTAAGGTATTTACTATTATGTAATACTGATTGATGATTGTATATAAACCTAGATATACAAAATGCATGGACAACCATAATTAGGTTAAAATCTAAAGTTTGAGTGACGTAAACTATTTGATGATTGTGATAATAATGAATCCAATTGAAGAATAATATTACTTGTCACCCCTCAAACTAATGATAGGAAATACTGTGCCCTACACTTGGAGTTAGCATTTCCTGTGGAATAACTATACCTTACCGATAATGGTATGTATATTTCCACTCTCCTTTGGGTGATGGAGCTTCGGCTCCAACGTCTTGCTAGCCTATTAGAGGGCAATGACCTGATTCTTCAATTACTGATAAGATCAAAGATTGAACTAACTGACTGAACTGAAAGGACTGATGACCACGAAAGTAAGTTTCAAAGGGTTATGAAGCAATCCTGAGGATATTACTGTGGCAAGGTAAGGACAAGTGCTAGTCATTTGGTATGGCTATTATTATTGACTGAATGATGTATTGGCTGTTACATGATCACATGTCCATTCGTGTTATTGTTACTAATATACATTGATAATATGATAAGAGATATTGACATGATTATTGACATGTTTATTTCATGCCTATGAACTTTTTATATCTGTCATGTAGTATCCTACTTAGGATGCATATCATTGCATGACCTTTACATACTCTAAATGAAAACCTGTACCCTAGATCCGTGCAGGTAAGTGATTTGTTTGGATGGATGGCTAGCTCATCTCGTGATGGTGAAGTTGCACATGGTCTAGGCTAGGAATAATGTCAAGATGTTGAGTCTATTAGGCTAATATTTAGAGATGTTTTCTGAACGATGAACTTCTAATTTTATCTATGACATTAGTTTCAAAGATTTTAATCTGACTTCCGCTGAAAGGACAAGTTTTATTTTATCTTCATTATTAATGATTTTCCACTATATTATGTCTATCACTTTATTATGATCATGTTATGGCGAATGAGCTAACACAATCGAAATGACCTAAATTCCCTCTAGCTTTTAGGGTGAAAATTTCTGGGTGTTACAATCCATGCCAACTTCTATCCCTTTTCGAGAGATTGTGTCTCTTAGTACTATCCCTTCTTGCACAATAAAATGACACTTTTCCCAATTTAAGGAAAGGTTGGTCTCTTCACATCTTTGAAGCACTTGAGATAAATGAGATAGACAATCATCAAATGAATCTCCAAAAAGAGTAAAATCATTCGTAAAAAATTCTATAAATTTTTAATTCATATCTGAAAAGATGACCATCATGCACCTTTGAAATGTGTCATGGGAATCACATAGCCCGAATGGTAATCTGCGATAAGCGTAAGTGCCATAAGGACATGTAAATGTGGTCTTCTCTTGATCCCAAGGGCCACTGCAATTTGATTATAATTAGACTATACAAAAAGCAATATATTAATGACCAGATACAAGCTCTAACATTTAATCAATAAATGAAAGTGGAAAGTGGTCCTTACGGGTAGCATCGTTTAATAGATACAAGCTATAACCTGTGCATGCCCTCTAGCCAGTAACAGTGGGGTGGGGACGAGTTCATTTTTAACATTAGTTATCACTATCATCTCACCTTTCTCGGGGACCACTTGTACATGATTAATCTAACTACTGTCAGAGATGGGATAGATTATACTTGCATCTAATGGTTTGACTACCTCCTTGTACACTACTTTCAACAGCATTAGATTGAGTCTCCTTGGAATTGAGTAATAGGCTTGTTGTTTTCCTCCATCAAAATCTTGTGCATGAAAATGGAAGGGGATATCCCTTTGATATCTGCTATGCTCCAAGCTATAGCGTAATACTTCTAGCAAATTGTTCTCCATTTCATCTTTCAAAGAGGAGAAGACAATCACAGTAATTTTGTCAGTTTCAAGAGAATAATATTTAAGATGTGAAGGTAAAGTCTTAATTAAGTTCAAGATACTGAGAAAATTGGACTCCGTCTTCCTCAGAGTTGTTGTTTTCAGCTTCCATGGTTGAATCTTTATCCATCAGCTCCTCTTCCAACTGTTCACTTGTTGAATCCTTCAAGCGAGCATCAACTTTTATCAATATCATGCCTGGAATGTTCATTGAAAATGTCAATAGTAAAACATGAAGAGTCATCAACATGACATTTAAAAGATTTTCCAATATTAAATTAAAGTTCCTCGTCATTCATTCTAAATGTCAACTTTCTTTGTTCAACTTCAATCAAAGTTCTTTCCGTAGTAAGGAACGGTCTGTCCAAAATCAACGAGGGCTCCTGCTCAGATTGTATGTCAAGAACAACAAAATTAATAGGAAAAATAAACTTGTCAACTCTAACTAATACATCCTCCTCTAGGATTCTTCATTGAATGGTCAGTTGAAGGAGAACTCCTGTTTTGTTAAGTTGACTTATGCCTAATTTAAGAAAACTGAATAGGGAATTAAATTGATACTTGAACCTAGATCACAAAGGATTCATTTGGTATAGGGATACCACAAGAACAATGGCCTTATTCTCGTCATCTCGTCCAAATGCTTTTATTTCTAGAGGTTTTTAGGATCCAGTTGCAATGATGAAAAAAATAAAGGTTTTTAGGATCTTAGAGGGGCTAGGAACCTAGTGTTCTCGTTGAGATTGAAAAGTGAGGACAAAGTATGAGTAAAAAAAATGTTTTGGAATATTAACTTCGCATCCAAACAGGGCCAACGAGCATTAGCATAGAAAAAATCTCCAATCGAACATGGTATTGTGAAATTCTCTAGATCCTTCAGTTCCCGAGGAAGGTTTTGTTGGCATATTGCACAACAACTAGGTGATAATTTCACCAACCTTTGATTCATCCATCTCCCTCTTATTTTTCAAGATGTCCTTCAAAATTTAGCATATGTTGGCATTTGAAAAAGATATCTTCAGAAAATGACATGTTAATATGCAATTTCTTAAAAATTTCCAAGGATCTAGAAAATTGTTTATCTAATTTATCCTTTTGATATGTCTATGGGTAAGGGAGTTTTAGAGCTTTTTCCTCCTCGGACTTGTCCTAAGGCACAATTTCCTTGTGCGATTTCCTATTGTCTTGAATTTCTTCAACAAATGGTTCATCTGGGTTGTTTCCTTCCTGTGGATTCATTATCTCTAGTACATCAGGGCCTTTTAACTGACGTCCACTTCTTAGAGTGATTGCATTTGCCTACTTTTTGGGATTTCTGTCTATATTTCTAGGCAAATTTCCAAGCTGTCTTCGAGAGATCATATTGGCCAGTAGACCAATTTGAGTCTCCAACTTAGAAAGTACATCCTCTAAGCTACTCTTAGGTTCAATGCAATTCTAGAAAGTAGGTTGTTGTGGTGGAGCCCTATTGTTCAACCAAGAGTAATTAGAAGGATTCCTTAGCCCAGAGTTAGAACTCCCCATGGCTCTATTCTTAAAATAATTGTTGGAAACATAATTAGCATCCTCATAATTTTGTTGACCAACTTTCATACATGTTTGACATTCATGATTATGATGCCCTCCTCCACACATATCACATGTGATGGTAGAAACATTTCTAGTGGTTTTCTAAGTCATTATTGTGCCCAACTTCCTATTCAAAGCATCCAATTGAGCTTGAATATGAGTTGAATCGTCCACTTGATAAATTCCATCCTTCTTTGCTCTTGCATTTTGCCTGTTGTTCAAGGCAAGATTGTCAAATTATTTGTAAAGATCTTTTGGACCTATCAAGAATGGTTCCTCCATCAGCAGTGTCTGTGTTGTCCTTTATCCCAATTGATGCACCATTGTAGAAGTACTAAATTTACTAGCAAAGAGGGATGTTATTATTTGGAATCTTACTGAAGAGATTCTTGAATTTGTCCCATGCTTCATGCAAAGACTTTGTATCTTGTTGACAAGAGGAAGAAACTTCATATAAGAATTTGACAACCTTTTGTGGTGGGCAATATTTATTAAGAAATGCTTGATACATTTCCTTCCAATTTGTTATGGTGCATGTTGGCAGTGTATTGAGCCAAGTATAAGATTTTCCTCTCAAGGAGAAAGAAAAAAGCCTCAGTCGATATTCACTAAAATTTAAATGTGGAGAATAGTTGGACATATTTTGTAATGTGGCTGAATGAATCTTCATCTCTATCTCCTCCAAATTGTGTGTTTGATATCATTTGAAGTGTACCTTGTTGGATTTAAAATTTATTAGTATCAATTTCAGGAAATTTACTACTCCCTCTTTCTTTTTCCATCGCTCCCATAGTGTAATCCCGCATGGTCTTATACATAGGTGAAGATGGTGGTAGTTGGTTCTCAATTTGCCTTTGATGACTTGCCATTTTGACAACATTAGAAATATTTTTCTTCAACATTTTGGCAGTTCTCTCTATCTCATGGTCAAAGACCAAAGGTTTGTCTGAACTTCTTGTATTATGTCTGACTCGCATAAAGTGTGTACAGAGAATGCCACGTGAAATGAAACTGGCACGCTTAATGTAACCGGGACTCGCATGGGAGGCGAGAAGCCTCGAGACGTATATTTATCCCTTACACTAGCATTTTGCTCTTAACCACAAGAGAAGATGTCGAATGAAGTCTTAAAATATATAATCTCTCTACACTATCAAAATGTGATCGACAAGTATACGGAGCATCATTGTAGTGCTTGAGGTTCCATCCATAGGAAACAACTTTGCTAAATCTTCGAAAAGCGCTTTGGAACTAACTTGGTATATAAAATGTTGAAAGCAAACTGAAAGGAATATTGCGGCAAGAATAACAATGAAAGAAAGCAATGCACGAAATCTAATTTTTTGTTGAGTGATGTGGGAATAATAACAAGATCAGAAGAGTGCAGGAAAAATAGTAGAAATGCATGATGAGGGCTTACACAAGGTGCTATCGCTATAGGACTTAAGTTCTTCTGCTCTATCAATATAAGTGAAAATGACTGAATGCCCCTTTGTGTGTGTATTTGAATAATTTCGTGATGAAAGAAACTTCATTTACCCATGACACTTTTGTACTCGTGAGAAATCTAGTTTACACACGTGAAGAGGTCCATACGCCTGGTGTAAACGTCACTCTTGTGCATGATGCTCAAACGTATAAACCGAGCTTTCCTCTTAGGATTGAGGAAAATCTTCGCTCGTTCCCAATGCCCGACGTTCATAGAGAAATAAACTTGGAAAAAAAAATAGCTATGGTTGGCTTGCCTCCGTCTCACAGTAATAAGGATAACCCTCCCAGGTGGAACGACGGGAACCGAGGTATCATGAAGAATGTTTAGAAGATTTATGAGAGAACCTTATTTGAAAACAAAGCATAGGATTGCTAAGAGTCTTCAAGACGAAACTCAATCATCACATGCCCTCTCGGGTTGCCAATGACGAAAGTGGAGTGATGCATGCAAAATACAACATGTAATTAGACATGCATTTAATCTCAATTTGAATTATTTTCTAATAGCACGCATCATTTTATGGGCTTATTTACATTAATTTCAAAATAATGAAATCTACCAAAATATTGTATTTTATATCTAAGAAGAAATAAAATTGAATTACAAAGCCAACGAAGAAAACCGTGCTCAAATCGGAATTCAAACGGAGCTAGAAAGTGAAAAAAGTGAAGCCATGCTAAAATAGCACTTTAACGGGCCGTGAAACTGAGCCATAAGCACCTTAACAAGCCTTTAAAATGCAGGCCGCGACCAGCTCATCATGGGCCATGAAATCCATGATTTTTGCACTGTAAGGACTGTGAATAGCTTCTCAAGGGCCGTGAAAATCTATTTTTAATCCGATTCAAACTCTATTTAAGCCATTAAACACTTCTAACCGCCCGTGACAAAGCCCAGATTCGAGATTTGGATGGATTTTTGAAAGAATTTGAAGTGCACGAGGATTTCTACTCATATTATATGATTAGAGGATGATTTGAAAATATATTATGGATCAAACTTCGGGATTTGACAAAGCCAAAATTTCAAAACAAATTCAGATTCGTATTTTCCTTATTTCACACAGAAAAAAATTTGTTTCTTCTCCGATCACATGGAAACTCAAACCCCTATAAATAGAGGCCTTCTACAACCAGAAGAGAGCATGCTAAGGATGCTAGGGTCTGCAACCAGAGTTCTAAAGACAAGAACGTGAGAGAATTCAGAAGGCTCACCAAGAAGATTTATGCACGGTTGACTCTAGGAGAGGACCGAGCAGCAGTTCATCAGCGTTCCTGACAGTATTTTCTATTCTATTTCATGTTGGGATGATCTTATGCTTAATTAATATATTATTTTACTTTCTATAATTTGAATAATTTAGTTTTATTTCTATTTAAGACTTGTGTAATAGTTTTAATCGTTAAAGGAAAATTGTTAAACCTTATTTCATAATCGATTATAGTTTAGTTTTCTTTCGAATATGCATGCTATTATTAATACTTTTTCAGAGATTGATTGCCTTATATAGTTAGCTATCATCCTTATAGGAGTACTTACTTTTGATTGCATGATTTCTGTGGAATTGATTCTTGACTTTTAAGTCAAAGCATTTCATGTCACAACTCGTATGATCCTTGGCGGAATATTAGTTGTGCAGTCTATTAATCATTACCATATTATGGGTGATAATAGTTTAGAGACTACATTTTGATGCATCTTAATCTCAAGTTTGATTAAATTATGATCCATGACGGAGTAGTTTTAATCTAATTTGAATTAAAATAGGTTGACTGATCCTAGATGGAAATCAATAATTTGAATAATCTCTAATCTGTCGTCAGAAACTAACTTATAATATTTGGTCAATTCAGTTTGTCCACAATTTCTGTTATCATCCTAAGCCCTATGCATTAGCATATTAGATTAGATAAATTTAGTTTTAGTCTTTACTTTTTTGTTATTTTATTTTATGCAACTCTTTTTTACCCAAAACCATGTCTTCTCCTATTAGCCTTTGAAATTAGTTTAGTTAAGTAAGGTAATTCCTCGTGGGTTCGACACTCTACTCATTACACTTTATTACTTGAGCGACTAGTGCATTTGCTAGAATTCAATTGTTATCAATTCTGCATCAAGTTTTTAGCGCCGTTGCCGAGGAATTATTCTTTAATTACTATTCTTATTTTATGCTACTTTGAGACTTTTCTATTCTTTCACTTGTTCTTTTAGTTGTGTAAAGTTTTCAGGTTACATCTTTTGTGCACAACTTGATTATCATGGGACATCATCACATCCTTGATGGCAAAAGAAGAAAATGACTATCAATCAACACGTTGAGGAAAACCAAGTTTCTGTCCAACATGATAAAGATCACACCGAAACTTCATCAAGTAACAACAACAAAATGATGCCTCAACAATCTCCATATGAAGACTTCTCTTTGGACCCAGAAGTCATCATCACAAGAAAGTTAAATCCCTTGATGAAACAACTCTCCAAGCAATCATATCAAGTAAAAAATCTGGAGAGTCAACTTTTAAATTTGCGGCATCAAAGTAAGGAAATGCAAGAAGATGTCACGTCACTTCTCAATTCAAAGCCTTCAACTGACCCAAATTCAAAGGCATTAACAATGAATCACAGCACGTAAGCGAATTACCTCATCTTCGCGCCATGCATTTTGCCCGAATCACGATCCTACTGATTTTTTTACGAGTCGTTACACATTTTCACAGGTCATTAGCATAATAACACGGATCTCGCAGTGAGTTCAACTTTCTATGCACCTTAGTTTCACGGGGCATAACAAATGCTTCACGACCCGTTAGCATCCACACCAATTAGTCAGTTGTAGTATTCATAGGCCATAGGAAGACTGTCACACAACTCAGTGGCTTGTATTTTGAACTTTTGATACTTCACGGGTCGTTAGAACCTTATCATGGTCCTTAAGTGATTTCATCATCCTTACGACCTACACTACGCCCGATTCACGACCCTTTTCAAACCTTCACGGGGCATTAGACCATTGTCACGGCCTATCCAGTGATTAGTTCAACTCAAACAAGACATCACATGTCGTTAAATAAAGTTCACATATATATTTCACATATCAGGGGGCGTTAGATACTTGTCATGGATCTCCCAGTAGATCTGTCCACTCTCACAGATTTCATCACGGGCCATTAAATAGATTTCACGGGTCTCACAGAAAGACCTCGGAAGCACACAAAGATTTCATGAGCCGTTATTAAGCTTTCACAGCCCGTGAGCGAGTCATTTCATGAATGAACATTACATTTTTCCCGAGTCATGCCTCATGAGATACCTTTCACCGCCCTCTCTGTTTGTTATTTGCATACAGGTCTGTGACGACGCTCCTTCATGCCCCATCATCCAAGAAGCACAGGCGCTCCGATCGTCTTCTCCGACCACCAGATCGAGCTGTGTGATGTCCATCAGCGACTAAGGAACCGGCGACCTCTGTGTGATCACAGATTTGACGTCGGCGGCTGTATTTTGATCATTCTGATCTCCTTCCACGTCGCCGATGATTCTTTCCCCAATCTTCGGCATACACAGTTCAGCTTCGCCCCGACTCACCGCCATGATCTTTGTCTCCGATGAAGCCCAGTGTCGCCCCTCTTTTCCTATCCAATGATGATAGTAGCAGAGCCCTTTTTCTCGTCTCCGATCGATGAGCAATTCCGGCATTTGACAACATGGTCGACCTCTTCTCTAGAGACCAAGTATCACGATCTGCCACATCCACGGATGACCTTCGGCAAGTGAATAGAGTTCAAATAAATCACCGACAAATGCATATGTAAACTTCAGCCAAATAAAAGAATGCAGGGAAGATGTTGTTTCACGGTCGCTACCAACTTGTAACGACACTTGAATAAACCTTCAAGCTCAAAGTAGCAGGTGTGAATTTTGGAGGACCGGTCATTACCTATCACTCACGGCCCGTTCAAGCGCCAACGACTGTTACACCATTATATGATTTTTTAAATTGGCTAGAGTTGAAGGATCTGTGATTCATTATCTATCACCCATTATGTCTCATTCACGGCCCGTGCCACAAGCAACCAGAAGATCAAGCATGTCAAATCAACAACAACAAAGGACCCGAAACAATCCGTATAGTCCAGGCCTATCACACCTTTGAGCATTGCATGCGCTATTCAAATACGGCAACTCCAGACATCCAAACCATACATTGGCTTCTCTCTACGGCTTCGACATCCATCACATTGGGATACATCAGGTTGTCTCTTTTCAATTCCTCCCTTTATAATAGTTTTATTATTTTTATACTCTCTTCTCCGTATTTGATTTTCAGCACTGAGGACAGTGTTGAGTTCAAGCTTGGGGGAATTTGCACTTTCATGCATCATGCCTATAATTTTATATTGAAATACATGGATAGGTTCTTATCATGTTATTTGCATATTTGATTTGCATCATCTAGAAAATCTATAGAAAAAAAAATTTATATCATTCTTTCTCATGTCTTCATATTTTCTTATTTTCAAGCATTATTCAAGGACATCCTGTTAATTAACAAAATTTGAAGCACTATTATTTTATCTTTTATCACCTTAGTATTGGATATTTGGAAAGTGAATGTTGCTAAGTAGAACTACGAATATTTGGACGACAAATTCTTGTTGATGCTCTTTTCTTTTATTTTTCTTTAGTCTAGATAGTAATTGCCTCTTTGTTGAACATTTAAGTGTTTATTGAGCTTATAGTAAAAAGAAAGAATGAAATGAGATAAGAGGGTTAGTTGAACCCCAACAAAACAAAATAAAGAAGCATAAAAGTGTTATCCGGAACCTTGGCATGTCCGGGTGATTAGATCCATAGGGGATTCTTGTCTGGCGACCTAAGGGCAACTACTATAGGATCCATCGATCAAAAGCCCGTTACATGGACCACCTTGTGCAATATGGAGAAGCACATAAGTACTAAATCAACAAAAGAAAAAAAAAAGTATGAATGGAAATATTAGAAGTTTTAAAGTGAAAATACATAAGCTCAGTATGCACTTATGTTTTCAACATCGAGACCCTTATTTGATGGACTGTATGTTTTCTTGCATGAGCTGAACTTGAATGAGTTTAAATATGTCTAATAATAAAAAATTCTATAAGGCTGGGTTATTGAAATGGCGGAAAGATACTTTATGCGATTGATGTATAAAAACTAGTTGACTAACAGGGTGGGTGGAAGCAATGATTGACCTTCTTGGTTGGAGCTTTACCTTGAACATTGCTTGACGACAAGCAAATATCTAAGCTTATGGGAGTTTGATGCATGCAAAATATAACATATAATTAGACATGCATTTAATCTCATTTCGAGTTATTTTCTAATAGCATGCATCATTTTATGGGCTTATTTACATTAATTTAAAATCTACCCAAATATTATATTTTATTGTCTAGGAAGCAAGAAAATTGAATTACGTAGCCAACAGAGAAAACAGTGCTCAAATCGGAGTTCAAACGAAGTCAGAAAGTGAAAAACAATGAAGCAATGCTAAAATAGCACTTTAACGGGCCGTGAATGAATTCTAACAATCCGTGAAATTGAGCCGTAAACAACTTAACATGCCATTAAAATGTAGTTTCTCATGCCCAGAAAAGTGCTCCAGACACGGCCGTGACCAGCTCATCACAGGATGTGAAATCCATAATTTCTGCACTGTAAGGGTCGTGAAAAGCCTCTCATGGGTCGTGAAAACCCATTTTTAATCTAATTTGAACTCTATTTAAGTCGTTAAACACTTCTAACTGCCCATGACAAAGCACAAATTTGAGATTTGGATGGATTTTTGGAAGAATTTGAAGTGCACAATGATTTCTTCTCATATTATATGATCATGATTTGGAAACATATTATGGATTAAATATGAAGTTTGACAAGGCCAAAATTTCAGATCTAATTCAAATTCGTATTTTCCTTATTTCACATAGAAAAAGTTTCTATTTCTTATCCGATCACATGAAAACTCAAACTCATATAAATAGAGGCCTTCTACAGCCAGAAGAAAGCATGCTAGGGATGCTAGGGCCTTCAATCAGAACCTTGAAGCCAAGAACGTGAGAAAATTCAAAAGGCTCACCGAGAAGATTTCTGCACGACTGACTCTAGAAGAGGACTGGGTGGCTGTTCATTGGTGTTCCTGAGATATATTCTCTGTTCTATTTCATGTTGGGATGATCTTATGCTTAATTGATACAGTTTTCTATCTTTAGTAATTTGGATCCTTTTGTTTTGTTCGAGACCATTGTAATACTTTTAATTAATAAGGCAAACTATTAAACCTTATTTCGTAATTGATTGTAGTTCAGTTTTCTTTCGAATATGCATGCTATTATTAATGCTTTTTCAGAGATTAATTGTCTTCTATAATTAGCTATCATCCTTGTCGGAGTAATTACTTTTGATTGCATGATTTATGCAGAATTGATTCTTGACTTTTAAGTCTAAGCATTTCATGTCACAACTCGTATGATCCTTGGCAGAATATTAGTTGTGCAGTCTATTAATCATTACCATGTTATGAGTGATAATCGTTTAAAGATGACATTTCAATGCATCTTAATCTCAAGTTTGATTAGATTATGATCCATGATGGAGTAGTTTTAATCTAATTTGAATTAAGATAGGTTGACTGATCCTAGATGGAAAATAATAATTTGAATAGACTCTAATATGTCGTTAGAAACTAACTTGTAGTATTTGGTCAATTCAGTTTGTCTACATTTTATTTTATCATCCTAAGCCCTATGCCTCAGTATATTAGATTAGATTAATATAATTTTAGTCTTTACTTTTCTGTAATTGTATTTTCTGCACATATTTTACCCAAAACCATGTTATCTCCTACTAGCCTCTAAAATTAGTTTAGTTAAGTAAGTTAATTCCTCATGAGTTCGACGCTCTACTCACTACACTTTATTACTTGAGCGACTAGTGCACTTACTAGCATTTAATTGTTATCAATTCTCTCATCATGGAGTAAGCTCTTCCCCCTCAGGAAGAAGCTCTTAAAATCAAAAGATAATTGAATGCGGCAATGGTGAAACGGAAGAAAAGGACCCTGCACGCACTCCAAACATGTCTAAGATGGTTTGAACTCCAATTCAACACGACCATATATTACCTGAGCTTCAAAGTACGCCTATCCCTCTCGGGCTTCAGGTTCAAAAGTGCGTGATATCTAAACTGAATAACATATATTGGCCACTACTAGTACAACACGAAAACCAAATAGGGAATCGCTTTGCAAGCGCTCGATATCTCTGCATTCGGTCGTGCAGAGCCTATAAACATCCCTTTCGTGAGGGAGCGTAGAGAAAGCAATTCAAAAGCTCAATCCAAATATAGCATCAGGGAAACAAAAGAAACCAAGAGGGGAATCATCTTGCCGGCGCTCGATGTCTTTGCATTCGATCGCACAGGGCCTAAAGACATCCCTCTTGAGGTGCGTGGCAACAGTAACTCAAAACCTCAATCCAAACATATTTTCATGAAATTAAAGATTTGCAACCAAAATCAAAGTCAAAGACATATATCATTAAACAAAGGCAAAGGTCGACATTCAAATCAATCAATGACAATGGCAATGTAAAGTAAGAGCAGAGAATATGAATCCAAAAAGCATCAAACACATCCCAGCCTCAGTTGGCCGATGAGTTATAGTTCAACGAGGGTGGTTGACTCACATAAAGTGTGTATAGAGAATGCCACATAAAAAGGGGGCGTGAGTCACTTACACACAGGTCCCTTACTCTGGCGTGTTACTCTTGGACACAAAGAAGATGTCGAATGAAGTTTTAAAATTTATAACCTCTCTACACTATCGAAATGCGATCTGCAAGCATACAATGCATCATTGTAGTGCTTGAGGTTCGATCCACAAGAAATGGTGTTTGCAAAATTTTCAGAAAACTCTTTGGAACACACTCGACGGGCAAAAGAAATGATGAAAGTGGAGAAAGAAAGACAGCGATATAAAGTAAAGAATTTTTGTTGTTTTCGGAATGTAAAGAGAAATAACATGGAGAAGTTGGTTAAACCTAGAAAAGTGCTGGGCAATCAGTGAGGATCGCGTGCTGACTTATGGGAGGTGCTTCTGCTATAGGACACAAGGTTCTTTAGTTCAAAATGATATGGGTAAAACAACCGAATGTCCTTTCACGTGTGTATATAATCAACCTGATGGGGATGGCACTCGACTTCACCACAACACCCTCATGTTTTCGGAAAGCTTGTGTTGCACATGTGAAAGGGGTTGATAAAATGGGTGCAATCGTCGCTCTCGCGTACGATGTCCCAAGTTACAGATCGAGCTTTCTTTTTTTTGTACATGAGTTAAAGTCTTGTGTCCACTGAGTATCAAGAATTCAAGAGCAATACACTAAGGAGAGACAGCTACGGCCGGATCGCGCTCGCCATATTAGAATATCGACAACCCTCCCGAGCTGAATGCAAGAGACTAGTATATCACCGAGATTGTTTAGACGATTTAGAGGGGAAGAAAGGATCGATTCGAAAAATATGGTTAAGGACTACTGAAAGTTCTTCAGAAGAAAATCATTGTTATCCTCCCTACTCGGGTCACCGATTACAAATGAGGATCATAGATGTTCCCTCTCAAGCAGAACCTTCTAGAATAAAAAAGAAATTTAAAATAGCAATGGTGAGGGAAGAACACACGAACACCCTTTGAATCTGTCTAGGATGATCCGAGTCCCTGACCCAATGCGGTCGTCAAAAAATATGCATAACCCTCTCAGTTCTTGGATTGGAAGATGTACGACATCTAAACCAAACATCTAAAAATCGTCATTGCTAGCTCTAAAAGAAGATCCAAACTAAGAATCACTTTCGTCAAAGCTCGATTTATGTACGTTCAGTCACGTAGAGCCTATAATATCCCTACGGTCGGGGGTGTAAGGCAACAATGATACAAAAACTTCCCCTAACATACAATTGCGAGGAAAATATGGAAACCACAAAGGGAATCGTCTTCGCCAAAGCTCGATTTCTCTGCGTTTGGTCGTGCAGAGCCTATAACATCCCTATGGTCGGGGTGCAAGGTGAAGATGATTCATGGGTTCAAATCTAAATACAGATCCAAAAGATCAAGAGTTATATAATGAAACAGGGATCAAAACTGATATCATTAAAACCATAAGCAAGCTCAACATTCGGTTCAATTCATGGAAAGCAACAACATAAAAAATGCAACTAAATAACACAAGTCCAAAAACATAATGCGCCTCCCGGACTCAGTAGGGCTGGTTAGTTATAGTTCATGTGGGGAGCACACATTTCCCCAAGAATCGCCATAGGCATTCTTTTTCCTAACACTTAGTTTTCTCTCTTGATGGTCAAATACTCCTCTCAATCGCCCCCACTCCCCCCATGATGGAATGTCTTTCTGAAATCCGTCTCCCCCTTCTTTCGGCCTCCTCCTGTTCCTTTTGTATCTATCCCCGCTCCTCCAATCTGCTCCTGCCATCTGTCGGCTCTATCGTTTGTAGCTTTCTTGCCACCTGCAGCTTTTGAGGTCCCCCTGTTCACGAAGCTTCCTTGCAATAGGGAGGAGAGGGAGCTGGCTGGTCCCCAATAGTAGAAGGTGTTTGTTGTTCATTTCTTTGTCCTTTTCTGTCGCCCAAAAGCAGTTCCTCCTTCATTCGTGCAGAGAACAATGTGTTGTGAATTGACCGCTCTACCTCATCTCCCAAAGCTCGTCAGCTTCCTGAAGAGGACAGTTACCCAAATGAGCTTTCTTGCTAACAAAATAAAAGTGATACATGAATGGGCTGGATGTGGAGAATGTTTGAAATGTGTTAAATTGGCGCCATGCATGTGCTTACGCAAAAGAATAATCGTGCCATAGGTGGTCTATGCATGCGAAATAGTAGTGAAAATATAGATCATAATTCTCCACATCAGTGGTCAAATACAACCATTAAATAGGATATTGTCTCAAAATCCTTGCAAAACCTTGGACTCTCCCTCCAAGTATCTTCTCGAACCGGTGATCGAATCCCCCCTTCAAAGTTTCTCTAGACCTCCTCTTATAAGCTCTCCTCCCTCTGTCCTCCTCCTACAACTGCACTTCTGCAGCGTTTGTCCCTAGCTGCGGTAGTGGTCCCCTCCTTAGGCAGAGGAAGCTTCCTTGTGCATCGTGGCTGGAGGAGCTGGCTGGTCCCCAAGATTTTGGTCGATGTTTGATGTTGGTTTGCTATCCTTTTTCTCTACCTTGAAGCAAATCTACTTCCATTGATGCAGACACTGGTGCATGGTGTCCGACCTACTCCACTCCAACCATTGAGCCCTTGTCAGCATCAAGGGCATTCATTTCAGAGGGCATTCTAGCAGGAATGAGTAGCAATGGTATATAAATGAGCTTGATGAGGAGAAAGTGTAAAACCATGACTGAATGGTGTTGTGCATGCATTTGCTAACGAATTAAGCATAGTAAAAGAGCAAAATACATGTAGATTAGTAGCAAAAATATATACATAAATTGTCCACATCAAAGTCTGTATCACAAGGTACTATTGCTGCAAGCCGCCAAGATGTATAGTTTTTGAAGTATTCAATTCTTACAACCACACAAAAGAAATGAATAGTAATAATTCTCAAATTTAACAAGTAAAATAAAGCAATTATTTATTAACAAAGTCCCCAGCAATGAATTGATGCGAACTTAGAAATAGTAGCAAGTGCACTAATCATTCAAATAATAAAGTAATGAGTAAAAATCGTTCCCACGAGGACTAGTAATAGTGATAACTTATTTCACTTGTTAGGTGAGAAAAGATAATAAATTTAGGTTTTGAAAATTAAAATATAAATGAATAAATTGAAAATCAAGAAATGATCATTGGATTTAAACATATAAAATTGATGAATAGGATTTCTTTTGACTTATATCACAATGATATATGATATTCATATGATAAATCAATAAAGTGAAATTCCCAAAGTAAATTAACTAATATCTCATGATTTAAGTCACATCTCGAGAATAATAAAACTAAATCAATCATTTCAGTTTTTGATTTATTTTATTACTTCTCAAAATGCATTCGATTGAAACTTTAGATTAAGGCATTTTCCAAGTCACATTAAGAACAACACAATTTAGTCTCTTTCGATTTCCCCAATTATGACATGCATGAGATACTAATTCTAAGAAACTTCAATAAAACTAAGAACTTCCTTTCATATAATAAATAGACTCAAAAGTAGTAAATCCTGCATATAAAATATGAAGGCATTCAAACATGCTATTAATTCATCAAACTAAAAGAATAATGATCCCATACATAACAGGTTCAACCAAGATAATCCTAAAATAAAACTACTCCATAAAACTAAATTGCATCATCAAAACTAATAATTGTTTTAGGGAAAAGAGGAAAGAATAGTTACTACTCCTAAATCTGTTGTCGTCTTGTGAGTTTTCGCTGAACTTTGTTGTAAAGCCTCTAGATCTTCTTCAATACTTCTTTTATGTCCTCCATAGAAGATCTCCCTGGTGTCTTTGAATCTTCTTTTATAGTTTTCCCTGCATCCTTTCATAACCATCCAAAACACAAATAGAATTTCAGCCCTAACTGCCAAATAGACCATCGTTCTATTCTTTGGATTGGAATGGCTGCTACAGAGATGTCTTTTGGCATTGTCAACACGACATGGCTATTATGGAAGTTCACTACAAGAAAATTGTCAATTTGCAACGGAAAGTTTTCCACGGACACGAATCCTTCGCATTTTTCTACGGCATTTATGACGTATCGAAAAAACCCTTCCAAAATACCGAGGGCCAAAACATCCTTCGTTATTATAGATGAAAAATATCCGTTAATAGGTTACCGATGAGAATATCCTTCGAAATTATCAAGGAATTTAAATCCATCGATACTTTTGAAGGCCAGACACGTCGGTAATTATATTTATAATAATATATATGTGATATAATATAAGTATATGTTTAATATTTAAACATTAAAATTACTGATGGATTTAGCGTTCGGAATTACCGAGCGATATCGACTCGTCGGTAATTCCGAAAGCTCCACCTGTCAGTAATTAATTTTAATAATAATATATGTGTAATAGATTTTTTTAGAGTCATATTGTAATTAATATTAAAAATAATAATTATGTTAAAATTTTAGTGCATATTAAAATTTATCAATTTCATATTCTAAATTTATTTATTATTTATATTCTGTATTTAAAAATGCATTAAAAGGAAAATGAGTAAAAAGATAAAAATAAAGATATTTTATGATAAATTAAAAAATAATGATAACTTATTTAATCATAATATATATTAATGCATTAAGAAAAGAATATACAAACATGTTGAAAGATAGAAATGTATTATAAAAAGTGATAATAAATAATACTATTTTAATTACCAATGGCAACTCCCTTCGGGATTACCAACGGATTTCAAATCCTTCGGTAATTCCGAAGGAATTATCCTTCGGTAATTAAAATCATAATTTATTATTAATGTTTATAATATAAGACATATCTCTCTTCCATTAACATAAAATATTAGTAATATAATGTGATATTATTAATGTTTATAATCTTATATATTAATATATATAATATTATTAATCTCAATAATAAAAATTTATATATAGGTATTGAAAATAAATAATATTATTTTAATTACCGATGGCTAACTCCCTTTTGAATTATCAACGGATTTGAAATCCTTTGGTAATTCCGAAGGAGTTATCATTCGGTAATTAAAATCATAATTTATTATTTATTTTTATAATATAATACATATCTCTCTTCCATTTACTTAAAATATTCATAATATAATATGGTATTATTAATGTTTATAATCATATATATTAATAAATATAATATTATTAATGTTAATAATAAGATTTTATATATAAGTTTTGATAATAAATATTATTATTTTAATTACTGACGGGTAACTTCCTTCCGAATTACCAATGGATTTCAAATCCTTGGGTAAGATTTTAATTTATTATTCATGTTTATAATATAATACATGTCTCTCTTCGATTTACTTAAAATATTCATAATATAATATGATATTATTAATGTTTATAATCATATATATTAATGCATATAATATTATTAATGTTAATAATAAAAAAGTTTATTATTATTTATAAAATTAATTATTAAAAAAATTAAAGACATTTATGAGAAAAAATACATATAATATTATTAATGTTAATAATAAAATATTATATCATAAACATTAATAATAAATTATTATTTTAATTACCGAGAGGTCTAGCGATTGTCAGTGGAATAACTTCTTGAGTGAACATCAACTTTTTTATAAAGAAAATATTAGTCATCCAACTTTAACTTCGAAATATTGTAGTCGTCAAACTAAATTATTATAACAATAAGGTCATCCAACATTAGCTTCTAAAATTCGCGGTCATCAAATGTAGGTTGCCGTAACTCTAAGATTCAAAACTGAGATGGTCATCCAACTTTACTCTTATGACGACAAGGTCATATAATTTTTTTTGAAAACAATACAATCATCCATTTACATTGTTCAATTGACGAGAGATCATATAACTAAAAGGTCATCAATTCACTTTTGCATATGTTTTGCGATGGTCACCTATTTTAATATTTTATTATTATTATTTATAATAATAACACATATTATGAATATTGCAGGCAGCCGGATCCGACCTAAGGCAGTGAATCGATCGCAGGCAGCGGATCGGGCACACAAGCGGCCGGATCTAGCCGCAGACGGTGGATGGGGCTTATAGGCAGCTAGATTTGGCCGCAGGCAGCGGATCGGGCACAGGCGCACCAGATCCGACTCGCGACCCGACGCGCGGCCGGCGTATCCGGCTGCAGGATCCAACGTCATTAGCCACAGGATCCGACGTCATTGACCCCCATCGCTGCCTAGCTGCCGCGATCTTGGGCCGGACAGCCGCCTCCCGATACCCTCTATCTCGATTCTGGCCGCCTGCTCCAGATTTGCTGCCAGCGCCGATCCGACAATAGGCGGCCTATTGTTTTAATATTTTTAAAAAGTTTTCGACGGATGTATCCATCGCACTCCACCGGTGCCTGCGACGGGTAGCCCACCCCCCAAAGCCTTCGATGGGTGAGCAATCCGTTGAAGCTTTGAATGGGAGAGCGCCCGTCGAAGGTTTCCATGGCAAAATTCTCGAAAATTTTGAAGGATGACCTTCCCTTCGAATTTTTTGACGAATTCTACCCATAAAAAATTTTGAAGGCAAGTTATCCGTCACAGACATTTGTCAAAACTTTCGAAGGAACATTTGAGGACCGTCAATAATTTTTTCCGATGACAAAATTTCTTAGAAATTGCTATCCGTCAAAAAATCTATCGCAAAGACATATTTGCAATGGATTTCGAAGGTTTTGCGACGGATATATCCTTGAAGTATCACATACGCAAATGCAGGACTTTACTTCGCGGGCTTAGGTTCCTTGAAGTACACACATAGGTGCTGAACTTTGCTTCTCAACATTTATGAGTGAGACATTCTTCAACTTTATGTGCATTATGCTTTGCAATATATCAATCATTCATATCAATAATTTTTCATATTTTAGCCTAATTACGGCTCAGCATGTCTCAACATGTGTCTAGGTGATCGTCAACATATCAATCAATGTTTCATGAGTAGAATCATATATAAAATGTATGAAACATCTGAAATAATTATACGTCAACAAATAAATGTATTTGGAATGTATATAAACATTTAAAGAAAATGCATAATAATAACATAACAATTGTTGACATAAATAATAATATGTCAACCTTCCTTATTTGATAATTATGACACATCATCAATAAAAAATTATAATTCAATACGTAGACATTCATTTTGATTGATTCTATTTTTTCTCAAACTATACTTTCATAGGAATCACATATAAAATTCATGGATTTTATCTTTTTGGCATTTAATTCCAAAAATTCATACAACTATCGAGATCTATTCTTTACATAGAAATCTGGCAGCAAACACTAAAATATTAATAATTTAATTTATACTTGTTCTTATCAAATTATTCCAATTTTCACAGAACAATAATACAAATTTTGAACTTGTGAATAAATTTCAAACTCTAATTCAGTATTTCCAATTTATGATATTCTTACAATTTTGTCTCATTGTTACCCGAGACAGCATAATAGTAGTCCGATGTTTGGATCATAACTATTTTTATACATCTTCAAATCAGATGAAACAAATTTCTCTAGAAACTGTACTTCGGGAGCTTTCCAACCATATATTTGGATAAGTAAACATACCCCAATAATTATTACAAAATAGTCACAAATTTAAATGCAATAAAAATCATACAACACTCAATCAAAATTCCTATCGAGAACAAGGAATTATTGAAACTCTCAATCCAAACAAAACATCAGTGAGAGGGGAGAGAGGGGTTTGAAACTCCTTTACATACCTATGATCTTCTTCTTAAATGTTAATCCCCTTTCCCTTGTCCATGTCCTCTTCCTCTTTGCCATCTTCTCCTTCCTCGTTCTCCTCCTTTTTTCTCCTCCTAAGTTGCAGCCGTCACGTGGGAGAAATAAGAAAAGAGAGGAGAGGGAGAGTTTGGGAGGTTTTATAGAGTTTATCCTAGGGTTATTCTTAGGATTTCCTCTAAATACCTTAAATACTCCTATTGCTCCATTCATTCTCAACTATTTGGCACGGGCGTGATTGCGGGTGTCGCAAGCGTGATAGTGCTAATGGTCTAGAGTTATGATGTTTCCTTTGCTAAAATATCATATTTTTATTCTCCGCCACAAATTCAACCAGAGTTAGGTAGAAATCAATTGCAAAAAGAATTTTCATAAGATAAATCAAATAACTCCATGGCATTTTGACTCTATTTTTCGTGTCCTTGTGTTCCAGTCATACCTTACCTCTGACAAAATGATTATGAGAACAAAATAAATCAAAACTATGAAAAGTAACCTAAATGGCATATGTAAAATACATATAAAAAATCCATGCATCAATGGGTATTCCTAAGACGTTCACTAGTAGTCTAACCGATGAGAAGAAAGATGCTGATGTCAATGAAAGTTATTATAAAAAGATAATAAAGTGACCTTAAGGTAGCAATGATTTAAAAAAAAAACATGAAGATACTTTTATTGTTCTCATTATTATGATACGGTGATTAGTCAAGTTTTTTATCTTTATGTTAATGTTGGTGTATGATGTGCCTTGCTTAACATGCAGATGATCATGCATTACTTGGGTAACTTTATTTGATGATACCTAAGTTCCATATCTACCTCACTGTATGACATTGCATGCATACTCATTTACAAAATTTGGATGAAAAAATCTTGCAATCTGGATCCATATAGATAACCAATCATAAGATGATAGTGACTCAGTGTTAGAAGGAGGCTCCACATATTTACAGTCCAATAAAGTGGAATTTTATTATTGATGAAGTTTTAAACTGATTAGGGTCTTTCATTTGTTATTTGAAATTAAATGTTATAGCTAATTATTAATTTTACTAAAATTTCATAAAAGTCATCGAATTTTCTATTTTTATTAAATTTATAATTATGATCTAAGGTGAATAGGCATGAATGACGTCATCAATCATTATTAAATTCAACTATATATATACGAATTAATTAATCCGAGTACAGTACGAGTCATGGAATAGAGTTTTTTTTGTCAAGTACAAGTTCATCTGTAAGAAGATTTTTAACTAGAGACGTTACCTACTTGTGATTATTGCAATCAGAAAAGAATGGCGTGCTTTCAACTCCACTAATTTGATTAAATACTGATAAATGCGTGGAAATTCTGCATGATACTGAGATCGATGACATCTAGTTCTCTCCAAGTATATCAAATTGTGCTATGCATGTATACATGCACATAATTCAAAATCCTCCAATTTCTAACTCGACCTCGCAACATATCCTCCCTTTTTGCCTCCCGGTAAGTATATATATATGGCCAATGCAGAAGGGGCATCATCTACTAAATCTTCTTCTAAGAGAAGATAATTAATGTGTCATCGAGTGGGTGTATATATTACTCACTTCAAACAATGTGATCTGTTCTTGTAATGTATAAACTTTTCCCATCCTTAATGTTTGTGTAAATATGCGAATTTTTGGGATAAATCTGAAAATTGGAATACCTTAACGCTTGTTGTAAATAAAAATATAATGAATATGTAACACACCAAAAATCCATAGAATTTAATTCTTTATTTATTTATGATGTTGGATTTTCGGACGCCCGAAGCCAAAACAAGTGCCCATTATCGCGATGAAGATGGAACTCAGTCGAAGCACTATAGGACGACTGAAACTCTTTTGGACGTCTAGAAGTGCAACAGATAGAAAACTATCGAGAGATCATCTTTGATTTCTCTCCTTTATTCCATCGTAATGGAGAGGGATTTGTAACCCCTCCACCATGATCCTTGGGTTTCAAATGGCATGAAACCCTAGGGATTCAATGTCATAAAACCCCATTTTCCTCCTCTCTCCTTTCATCTTACTCATTCTCATTTATCTGATTCTTGATATCTTCTTACTTCACGATTTTTGGTGTCGGCCAGAAGACGTAAGGGGTGATCTAGTAGGTCCTTCGGGTGCGAGAGATGCACGAGGGAGCAGAGGAAGGAGCTAGGATGGCCCAGCTAGGAAGAACAAAAAAAAGCGAGGCTAAGAGGTGTGTTATTCAGGATCTGGGTCATGGGAATTTTTAGAAGAATTTTGCATGTTCTAAGGACTATTCTCTAGTTAGAGTTCCTGCTATAATGGGTAGATATCATGCATATAAGTTATGTTTTGAAAAGGATAAGTTTTAGGTGTTGTCTCATTTGATTTCGTGTGCAATCTTTTTGAGAAGTTAGTGGTCATAATGTTATGAATGTTATGAACGTATGCACATGATTACTTGATGCGTAAAATGATTTAGCAAAATAAATCCAGTAGCAAGTGCACTAGTCGTTCAAGTAATATAGTAAAAAGGAGTAAAAAGTGTCAAACCCACGAGAAATATTATTAATTTAATTTCTAATTTTATAAATTAATAAGAGAGGAAAAACATAGGTTTTGAAGATAAGTTTTGTAATTATAAAATAAAGTAAAGAAAATAAGATAACAATAAGATAAGATAATGGTGTTGAAGTTAGGTCTTAGGATGATAATAAATTAAGGATAAAGATGTGAAGTTTAAAGATAAATTAAGGTTCTTGAGATGGATTAGAATTTTTCAAAGTTATTAATTTGACAAGATTAAAATAAAGAGTCCACAAACTGGTAATTCTATTATTTAATCAAGCAAATTAAGCTATATGAAATTTAATCAAAACTAAAGTCTCACAAACTAGTATTCATGCAGATGAGATTAAAATCCTAAACTATTAATCACTACACAAACTAGTATAGATTAACAAACCACATAGATCTAATTCTCCATACACTAATTATTAGACCTATGTCAATTTTTAATTTCACAATAAATATTTTAATTTAACTAAATGAAATCTGAACTCAAGTAGTCGACAAACGGCTAATTACTTAAATTAGAAATTCCAAAAAATAAATAAAAATCATTAAACACAATTAAAAATTTATCAAAAGAAATTCAATAATAAAATAAAGGTTCAAAATATTTCCCATCAATAATAATCCCCTGAAATAAAATAACTAAAATAGGGAGTTCATCCTAGAATTGCAGAGAGATAATAACAAAATAACAATAATAATTAGAAGAATTACACCAAGAATAAATTAGGATCCCTCAGATGTTGTTGGAATGTCTAGATCAGCCGTCCAACTCTCTCGCTTCCTCGGTCAAAGCCTGTAGAGCTCATGACTCACCATGGAAGAAAACCAAACTCCAAAGCACCCCTTGAGATGATGGTCTCTTCATGTATTTATAGATGCGAACGATCTTCAAATCTAATCATGGGCGTTAGTTAGTATCATACGGTCAACTTTAAATTTGGTTGAAAGAAATGTCAGATAAACTTCTTGAACTTCTCTCATCTTTATTCTAATCTCGGCCGAAAAGTAATCACCATGTAAAGATAAAATTTAATATGTCATAGTAAGATTCTCAGCCAATAAGATTCGGCCACGTAATTAACTTCCATGCAGTGGCTTAATAAAATCTATCACCTGGATGATTAAAATAAAATCATGCATTGATCTTTGGCGCCCAATAATTTGATAAGAATTGGTTGATGAAGGTGATAATCCTCTTTGGCTCCCATAATGGATTCTTGGTGAATTTGGCCCCCAAAAGGTGATAACCTTACATTACTCCCATATAACTCTATGATTACGGCCAATAACAACATCACTCCCATATATATCTTGGCATGATAAAACTTGTATCTTGTCACTCCCAATAAAATCTTTGGCGTCCTATGCGATTACGGCTTAACAAATCTACCTTGGTGTTTTGTGCCCAAAGTGAGTTTGGCCCCTTAAATTTCACTCCTTATTAGTTTGGCCCCATAGATTTCATTCTTGAATTTGGCTCCTTATATTTTTAACTCCATGTCAATTATCTCCTTAAGTATTTGACCCCTTTATGAGTTTGTCCCCTTAGATTTCACTCCATGGATTTCATCAGTTTCGGTGACTTGTCTTGTATTATATCCTCGACTTTGGTCAGATCCAATGAGCAGATGAATTTGGCGCCTTGTAATCGAAGCATGAAGTGCATATTCATCTGAGATGACAAATTTCCTTTTTCTTGGCAATTAATTAAAATAATAAAGTTAATCTGCCCATAATTATTACACTTCGAGAATTAATACATAAAATCAATAAATCCAGAATTATGACTAAAATAGACTAAAAATGATGCATGCAATGATTAAATTATAAAAAATTAATTAAATAATAGTCTAAAACATGTTGTATTTGGCATGCTTCATTACTAGATTGTTGTAAGCATATTTGTAAATCTTGTTGAATTCTATGTTTTGATGATAACAAATTAAGTTGGATATAAAAGTTACTAATCTACGTTCAATGATGATGATGCAGGTGTAAGATTGATATGACCTCATTCGTAGAAGAAATCGCCAAGTTAAAATGATAAAAATAAAGATTCTGCACATGACCGATCAACCATGGTGATTTATCGATTTTAAGCGGCAGAAATGATGAGACTATCTATTGATGGTCTAGTCATTGCACTGGTCGTCCGATTAGTATAGAGATGAATTCCAGATATGATGAGACTATACAGGTCGATGGTCTGGTCGTTGCACCGGTCGATCGATCAGTACAGAGATGAATTCCAGAAATATCGAACTGGTCAATGTTTCGGTCATTACACTGGTTGACCGATCACCAGAAGAACGCATTCAAGAAATGTCCAAACTATACTGGTCGATTGTCCGATCTTTACACCGGTCGACCGGACAATGGATGAAATCGTAGATATGACACAATGGTCATATTGATCGATCGACCGGCCAATTAAAGCGGTTGACTAGTCACAATGACAAATGAACAAAAATGGCTATTTTTTAAGGAGAAAATTATGGAAGACTTTTTAAACAAAATTTTCACCTGTAGAAGACTTTAAAAGGAATGCCAAAGCCTAAAGAAAAATTATGCAAGCAAGCAAGATCATTCTAAAGTTGCTTTCAAGTTCTTGAGCCCAAGGTTGCAAATTCTTCCCTTTCTCTTCTAAGCTTTGAGTGTGAGAAAAATTTTGTAAAAGAAGAGAGTAAGAGGGAAACAATTGTTTTTAATCTAGTGAAGTTGAGAGCTCTTCGTAAGAAGAAGTATGCCTTGCCTCTTGAGCTAAGAAGAAGGCATGTTGTGTAAAGAGGGTTGTTCTCTCCCTTGAGAAAAGAGAAAGATAGTTGATCTCCGATGGTCTTGAGGTCAAGAAGTCAGAGCAAAAATGTAAGTCAAAGAGTTGAGGCCGAACCTCGTCAATATATCGTGTCTCTTTGTGTGTGCTATTTATCTCTCACTTACACTATTGTTTTTTTGTTTTTTATCTATTTTATTCAGTTCCCGAAAGTGATTTTACGAAAATATTTTTATACATCAATTCACTCCCCGTCTTAATGCTTTCAATCCTACAATTGGTAGAAGAGCAAGTTGCTCTTGTTTTCAAGATTTAAATATCTTTAGAGCTATGGCATAAAGTGAATTTAGTTTTTCTGAAGATCAATCTATTAATTGTCCTCCACTTTTTAATGCATCAAATTTTGCATATTGAAAATTAGGATGCATGCATATGTTTTTTCTATTGATATTGATATCAAGGATGTTGTTCAACAAGGCTTTGATTCATGTGGAAAATCTCCTTTAGAATATACCGAAGGAGAAAGATGTTTGGTAAAACTTGATTGAAAAGTTAAAAATATCTTTTATTGTGCTTTGGATCCAACGGAGTTTAATCGGATTTCTAGTTGTGAAAGTGCTAATGAGATTTGGAAGAAACTTATTATTACTCATGAAGGAACCGATAAAGTTAAAGAATATAGATTAAATATCCTAAATCACCAATATGATTCCTTCAAGATGCATGAAAATGAATCTATAAATGAAATGGCCATACGATTTAATGATATGTAAATGGCTTAGCCTCTTTGAGCGAGCCAAGGACTAACTCTCAAAAGGTGAAAAAGTTTCTCAGGTCCCTCTCCTCCAAATGGCATACAAAGAGGACAGTGATTGAGGAAAAAGACTTGAACAAGTTAGACTTTGATGATCTTATAGGTTTACTCTTAACTTATGAGATCGGGATCAAGGAAGATGAAGAAGCAAATACTATAAAAAGAAAAAAACATTGGTATTGAAGCAAATAAAAATGAGGAAGACACATGTGAAAAATATGAGGATCTTGATTGAAAGAAGCTTTCCTTATATGCAAAGAAGCTTGACAAGTATCTCCACTTTGCTAAGCAAAAGAAGAAGAATCGCTTCACCAAGAAAAGATCGTCATTAACAAAGAATCAAGTAATTTGTTTTGAATGTAAAAAGATTGGACATTATAAAAATGAGTGTCCAAATTTAGTCAAAAAAAGAAAGTTGTAGAAAATTTAATAAGGAAGAAAAAGGCTCTTCAAGCCACTTGGAATGAAAGCAAAGATGAAGAAAATGACTTCAGCACCTCCTCAAGTGATGATGAAGAAGTCTACATATATCTAATGGCTAATAGCCACGAGGTGTCATCTAACTCATCTAACACTAGTGGTAGTGAATCCTTTAATGTGCATAATGGCATACAAAGAGGACGGTGATTGAGGAAAAAGACTTGAACAAGTTAGACTTTGATGATCTTATAGGTTTACTCTTAACTTATGAGATCGGGATCAAGGAAGATCAAGAAGCA
Organism: Pontederia crassipes; assembly: GCA_030549335.1. NCBI lineage: Eukaryota > Viridiplantae > Streptophyta > Magnoliopsida > Commelinales > Pontederiaceae > Pontederia > Pontederia crassipes. Next base: position 6,293,445 of record JAUKPH010000020.1, on the reverse strand, counting down.
AATACTATAAAAAGAAAAAAACATTTGTATTGAAGCAAATAAAGATGAGGAAGACACAAGTGAAAAATATGAGGATCTTAATTGAAAGAAGCTTGCCTTATATGCAAAGAAGCTTGACAAGTATCTCCACTTTGCCAAGCAAAAGAAGAAGAATCACTTCACCAAGAAAAGATCGTCATTAAGTAAGAATCAAATAATTTGTTTTGAATGTAAGAAGATTGGACATTATAAAAATGAGTGTCCAAATTTAGTCAAAAAAGAAAGTTGGAGAAAATTTAATAAGGAAGAAAAAGGCTCTTCAAGCCACTTGGGATGAAAGCGAAGATGAAGAAAATGACTTCAGCACCTCCTCAAGTGATGATGAAGAAGCCTACATATATCTAACGGCTAATAGCCACAAGGTGTCATCTAACTCATCTAACACTAGTGGTAGTGAATCCTTTAATGTGCATAATGCGTTTATAATTCTTATTAATAAATATGCATGCTTAAAAAAGGAATATGATAATCTAAAATTAGAGCTTGAAATTTGCGAAAGAAAAATAAGAATGTTAAAGCATGAGAAAAGTGTGATGTATTCAATGAAGAAAACTTTAGCTTGGAATTCTTAATTGAAAATGGAAAATAGTACACTCAAATCATTATGTGAAAAACAAAATGTAGAAAGTGCATGCTTGAAAAAATAAACTAAGAATATAAAAGTTGAACTTGCAAATGGAAGTAAGATGTTAGATATCATGCTTAGTGGATCTAGAGTATCTTCAAATAAAAAGGGACTTGGTTTCAACTCTTTTGAAAAGAAAAATGACAAAAAAACTTTATTTGTTAAAGCATCGCATGATTACACAATATCACATATTACTTATTTTCATTGTGGATATGAAGGACATTATTCTTATGAAATGCAAATTAGAAAATGAGTAAGTAAAGGGATGAAGAAAATTTGGGTCTCAAAAAGGACTATTCTAACCAAGAAAGTTTGGGTAGCAAAAAGATGAGACTCTTAATTTCTTTCTTGTAGAGAGCTCCAAAGTACAATAAAGACAAATGATATTTGTGATAGTGGATGCTCAAGACATATGACCGACGATGCATCAAATTTCATCACTTTAGAAAAGAAAAATGGAGGAAAAATTACGTTTGGAGACAATAGCAAAGGAAGAGTAATTGGTATGGGTAATGTTGGTAAGAATGTCAAAGTATATTAGAAAAATGTTTGGCTAGTTGAAAACTTAAAACATAATTTAATTAGCATAAATCAATTATGTGTAAAAACTATTTAGTCAAATTTGAAAAGGACAAGTACTTGATACTAGATGAAACAATGAAGTTTTACATGGGTTTTAGATACAATAATGTGTACAAAATTGATTTTGATAACTTGAAAAATGAAAAATGTCTTAGTGTTTGTAGGATCATAAAGGGCACCAAGAAGGGGGGGGGGAGGGGGGGGGAGGTGAGTTGGTGTTAAAAATAAAAGTACCGATTTTACAAAAATCATCGCGGAAGTTTAAAATTGATTCACAAATCTTAAGCATAATATGAGAGAGAGAGAGAGAGATAGAATTTAAACACAAGCACACAGACGGTTGTTGATGAGGTTCAGCCACACCTTGCCCTACATTCCCGCTCCGACTTTTCAACCTCGAGACCATTGGAGATTCCACTAAACTCTTCCTTAATTTTAAATGGGGCAAGGAAGAACGCCCTTTACATCAACCACCTTTTCTCTGCTTTGAGAGGCAAGGCAACCTCTCCACCTTGCAAGCTAATCTTTTCTCTCGCTCAAGAGGTAAGATTTTGATCCTCTTTCACACAAGAGCTCTTACAATCATTATGAAAATAATTTCTCTCTTTCACAATAATAAGCTCACAAGAAGAGAAGAGAGAAAGAAGAGAAAGACAAAATGATAACTTCAAGAAAAGAATCTCCTTTTTTATGACTTGAAGTTTTTCTTCAATGAATGGATGAATGCCTTTGCTTCTGAATTTGACACTCTTTTTATAGCCTTCAGTATGTGGAAAATTCATCCAGAATTTATTCCACAAATTTCTCCTTCAAATTTGACCGTTAATATTCATTTGACTCGGAGACCGGTCAACCGATATATGTGACCGTTGTGCTTATTTTCTTCACTGATCACAACTGGTCGGTCAACTAGTATATCGACTAGTATCATCGTGACATCGACCGGTATAGTCTCATCATTGAAATGGGCATGCTATGCATTGATCGGTCGACCAGCATCTTGGATCGGTCAACCGGTGTTGTCTCGATCGGTCTTCTTTGCTTCGACCGGTAGGTTGACCGATTTGCACTATTTTGAGCATTATTTTTTACACAAATATCCAAATTAGATAATCTTAGATTCTATGGATAGTTAACAGGATTCTCTACAACCTTGATATTTATGATTCATAAAAAATCTAATAGGATCATAATCAATTATTTAATCAAAGTGTAGTGCATAAAGTTCTCTTTTTCTTTAAACTTTTTCAGCATTTTAACTTTAATATTTATAGGTTTGTATAATCAAAATATAATTTTATATGTCATTAAAATTTTGCTCCAACAATGTTATGGACATAAACTTGTGGCATAGAAGATTTGGTCATGCAAACTATAAATTACTCAATAAGCTTTCAAATCATAAATTGGTCCAAGGTTTGCCTAAGGTTAAATTTGAGATAAACAATGTTTGTGATTCATGTCAAAAAGATAAACAAACCAAGAGCTCGTTTAAGTTAAAAGGAATCATTAGTACACATAGATCCTTGTAACTTTTACATCTTGATTTGTTTGGACCAATTGATGTAAAGTTTAGGAGGAAAAAGATATGTATTTATGATGGTTGATGATTTATCTCCTTTCACATGGACTATTTTTCTTGCTACTAAAGATGAAATAATAAACATATTTTCTAAATTTGCAAAAAGAATTCAAAATGAATTTGAACAAAAAATTTCAAAAATTAGAAGTGACCATGGAGGAGGATTTGAAAATCATAAATTTGAGTTGTTTTGTGAGGAAAATGGAATCACTCATAATTTTTTCACTCCTAAGACACCTCAACAAAATATAGGAGTATACAAGAAATGGTTAGAACAATTTTAAATGAAAATAAATTACCAAAGTATTTTTGAGCGGAGATCGTAAACACATAATGTTATGTTCTTAATAGGATTCTACTTAGGCCTCTTGAAAATAAAACATGTTTTGAAGTGTTATATGGAAAGAAACCCAATATTTCTTATTTCAAAATTTTTGGTTGTAAATGCTATATTTTGAATGTCAAATATAAACTAGGCAAATTTGATGCTAAATGTGATGATGGTATTTTTCTTGGTTATTCTAGTAAAAGTAAAGCTTATAGAGTGTATAACAAAAGAACATTAGTTGTTGAAGAGTCTATTAATATTAAATTCAAGTAGACTAATGATTTTTTTTATGAGCAAGCAAGTGCATGATGATGAAGAAGAAATAGTTGAAGTGCAAAGACAATTTGATGATGTACAAAATGAGGATTTGGAAGAAGATAAAGTTAACTCTCCAAATTTGGAAGAAATGGAAGAACCTCAAAGAGAGGAGAATCAAATCATTCTAAGAAATTGGAGACATGCCTCGTCACATCCACTTGTTTAAGTTATAGGAAATATAAATGAAGGTATAAAAATTAGAAACTCTTTAAAAAATCTATGTTCTTTTTCGGCATTTCTTGCGAATCTTGAGCCCAGCAATATAGATGAAGTATTTGAAGGTCCAAATTGGATAAATGCAATGCATGAGGAATTAAATAATTTTAAAAGAAATCAAGTGTGGAAACTTGTGGAAAGACACAAGGACCCTCTCATTATTGGAACCAAATGGGTCTTTCGAAACAAGTGAGAACCAAATGAAAATGGTGTCATTGTGAGGAATAAGATTAGATTAATGGCCAAGGGTTACTCACAAATTGAAGGGATTGATTTTGACGAAACTTTTGCTCTCATTGCTAGACTCGAGGCAATTCGAATGCTTTTGGCTTTTGCATGTTATAAAGGTTTTAAGCTTTTTCAAATGGATGTAAAATCAGCCTTTTTAAATGGTTTTTATAATTGAGAAAGTTTATGTTGAACAACCTCAAGGTTTTGAAAATCCAGAATTTCCTAATCATAATTTCAAACTTTCAAAAGCTCTTTATGGATTCAAACAAGCTCCTCGAACTTGGTATGAAAGATTGAGTTCATTTTTAATTGAAAATGGTTTTTATAATGTTTAGTGTATGGTTGTGTGCTAGATTTCAATCCGCTCCCAAAGAATGACATTTAATTACTGTTAAAAGGATTATGCACTATTTCAAGCACACATGTGAATTAGGCATTTGGTATGATAGAAATTCCCTATTTGAATTACATGCTTACACCGACATGGATTTTGCTAGTGTAAAGTTGATAGGAAAAGCACTAGTGGGATGTGTTCCTTTCTTGGTAGCTATCTCATCTCTTGGGCTAGCAAGAAACAAAGCTCCATCGCACTTTCTACCACCGAGGCCAAATATATAGCCATTTTGTTGTGCACAAATATTATGGGTAGAATAACAATTGCTCGATTATGGTGTGAATTGTGCCAATGTACCCATGAAGTGTGATAACATGAGTGCGTGTGATTCTTAAGGACATTGTCATTAAATGTGTCACTGAAGTTCAACTTGCATACATATTTACAAAACCCCTGAGTGAAGAACGTTTTTTGTATGCCTAGAAGGGAATTAGGATTGATCGAACCTTGATTGCATATTAATTCTAAGTAAAAGTGACTTGGTTATGCAATATCACTTTTGACATGAGTTGAACATTAAAGGTGTTGCACAACACTTACATTTATGTGATATATATCTCTGGAACAAGATATTGGTTAAATTTTCAAAAATTAGTGAAAAAGTGGCTGTCAGACTAGGCTCCACCGGTCGACCGGTATATGACCATCCGATTTTTATCCATCGACCGATGGATTTGATATTACACACAACTAACCGGTCGACCACTTGGCCTTACCGGTCGACAAGTATATAGAAAATCATGGACGTATAAGATTTGATGGGTTGATCGGTCAACCTCCTCTTCCTCTTTCACTCGACCGCTGCCCTAGCCACCACCCATCCACCTCTCCACTGCCGACCTCCTTCTGACTGCCCTCTCATCGCTTCTTCTTCCTTCTAGTTGCTGCCGCCATCTCCCTCTCGACCGACCTCTTTCCCTATCACCATTGTCCTTTTTCTGTCCCCCCTCGTAGCCACCGTTGGTTCCCTTTCAGCGCCCCTTTCGACCATCGAAATAGCAATTGACCAGACCCTTCTTCTTCCTTCCGGCCACCATTGTTCAATCCATGGCCGAAGACTAAGGGACTCCACCCCTCCGGCTAGTCTTTCAGCATCGTTGCCATTATGGCTCCGATGCACATCGCATTCAAGTCCTTGCAAATGAACTTGACCCAGAACCAAAATCGGAACCCGCACTTGTCCAACATGGACGAAGCTATGGATGAGGATGATCTCGTGGACGTACTTGTCAGCCACCTTCCACTGACCCTACTGATTTTGATAGTCACCTCTTTGTCACTTGGGCTTTCTCCGCTTGTTTTGATGCTTTGTACACCTCTCACGATGTCCGGCGTGCTTACACCATTGATTGGGACGCTCTGAACATTCCATATGTTCAGAGATGTTCGCAAACATCGGTTGGCTGTCACTTCTCTTTCTCACAAAGCATGTGTAACACCATCTTGTTCGTCAAATCTATGCGAACATGACGATCCCTCGGGAGGCTATCATCACCTATGTCCTTGGCGTATTCATTCGTTTTGATCCTGGCCATCTCTATCACATTTTTGGGGTTTCGTGCCTGATGAGAGAATTGTATGGCAAAATACTAGCAAGTATACTAGGTCAAATAGTAATAAAGAGTAAGTACGAATGCCGATCCCTCGAGGACTAATGATTTAAACTTTTCCGATCCAACAAGTCATAGTGAGGAAGTTAAATTCACATTGTATTGCGAAAAAAATGAAAAGACAGAAATTAATCAGAAATAGAGAAGGAAAGATGTGCCTTAATTTAGAGAAGATTTCAATATACGACGAAGTTAGAGTTTAGACCTTGTATCCTCTTGGTTTGCTCTTTAATTAACCATTAAAACATAATTAGGTTTTGTGATGGAAAGATCGCTAATAATATAGGTTTCGATTAAGACAACCTAACTACCACAATTATCAATAGTTAAAAGACGTTAAACAAATCAACTTTTAATCTCTGATAACTATGATGCTGTCAGATGTAGATCTATGTTATTAAATACTGAAATCAGTCAGATAATAATCCATAATATACGGCCTCAAACAAATGACCAATAAATTGACCTCAGAATAGTTGACCCGGCCCGAGTTCAGGATGACCCAGCCCGAGTTGAGTCTAGAAATCCAGCGCGCAGAGTACTCGCCTCGGGTCGCTGGATGCGGCCCGAGTTGCATAGATGCCCAGTCCGAATTGATCAAGCCTAGCCCGGGTTTAGTGTAAAATAGATTTTGGCGATAATTGATTGATTATCATGCATAAAATTCACACGCAATTATTGCAAAATAGCTAATAATAAATATGTAAATCTATCCAGACATGATAAAAGCATTAAGCAAAGGCTAATCTTTTGTTCACAAAAGTCTAAAATCTAAAATAATTCAAGAGCAAAACTAGGGTTCAACTTCAGTCTTCCCCTAACGATAAAACTACTCCATAGACAATCATTTTGACATCAATACGAGAAAGATAGGCATGAAAAGTATACTAAAAGTTATAGAGGAGACTCCCAGAAGTTGGTTGATGCTTCTGCTCCGCTCCTCGATCGAGTGAACATCGTAGAAGATCGCTGAAAAATACGAAGAAAACCTTTGGAATGCACATCACAGTAGCAGCGATGAATCTCTTCTCAGCAGCTAGGGCACGAGAATTTAGGAGTGTGGGATACGACCAAAGTCTCCTAACAGCAGTATTTATAAGATATTAACTTCATGTTAAACAAGGTAAAAAATTTGAGCCGTCTGATAATATATCGTTTGATAAGTAAACCCTGCCCGGGTTAGCTGTTACCCGGCTTGGGTTCGGTTGTCGTGCAAAGTCCGAGTTTGTAATCACGATCCACCCAGCCCTGGTGTATTGGTGACCCAGCTTTGGTTCTTGTACAGAGTAGCGTAACAGGTTGTTTATACTTTGATTTTCGCGTTCTTCTAGTCCGATTGCTCCGCACCTCCTAATTGATAATCCTAAGCATGAAATAAACCAAATGTGGGTAGCTTTTGACTCAAACAAATTTTAGAAAATTAAATAAGAAAAGAGATGCATGTCATGATAAAATTATGAAAATAATCTAAATTATGCATGGAAAATATGTATAAACTTGCATGCATTAGTGACCATTACCCGGTCTCTATTCCTTTGTCACCCATGTGTGGCCTCCCAATTATCTTTCGATCGTTGATGGCATTCATACGATTTTTGGTGAACAGAATATCCACTATACCGTCGAAACGGCCTATCAGCATCTTCATCCAACCATGAAAATGGCTCATCACATTCTGAGTCGTATGATTGCTCCTCGAGCTAGGCACTATACAGAGGTCACTCACTTTGATCTATTATTTCTCCATTGTCTCTGTATCCGCGATGCCTCATTTCTCCATTTTGGCCATTTTCTTTTCTATCACAGGGAAGGTCTCCTCCGGTGTTCATGGTTAGTTCCACTTATATTTTGGAGCCTATATGACTAGGATTTTACTCCATTTTTGTGTCGATATTCCTGTAGGCGAGGAGTACATCCGACCCCGCCCCATTGACGTCATTGGTTCCGAGTCTTTGCACCGGAAGCATCTAAGGTTGGGAGAACTAGCACCGATAGATACTGACAATGAATATGATGCCATTGATGGAGAGCTAGTGTCGATGCATACTCAGGACGTCCCGGAGGTTGGCCCTAGCATCCCTCCACCTTCGGCACCCACTGAGCTGTTTGGATCTTCCTAGCACACAACATCAGCTTCCTATGGTGCCTTGGATTCCACGGCCCTCTCACAGTAGGTGGATGCCATAGACTATCGCATGGCCTAGATGGATTGTCGTGTTTGATGTATGAAGCATGACTCCCGATACCTTGTTGGCTCGTTGCAAGTCTACTATACGTCGCAGGGATTTATTCCTCCTGTAGCTCGTGAGGATGATAATCTCGATGAGATGTAGTTGTGTTACCTCCCTCTTTGATGATGTCAAAAGGGGGAGAAGTTTGGGATGATGTTATATGTTCTTAGGCTTTTAATTGATATTTTCGATAGTTGTTATGTGGTTTGTACTAGTGTCATGCACCTTTTTGTAATGACTATAGTCACATTTGTTAGTTCATCGCATGAGGCATGTATGACTATGGATGTAATGCGATGACTTTTGCTTCATGATGAATGTGTTAAATATTTGATTTCATATCTATTTTGTGCCTTGTTTGATGTCATATGTTCATATTGTTCCATGTTATTATGACAATATAAAGGCCACTTATTCAGGAGGAGAAAATGTGAAATATGCATGAATGGAGGGGGAGCTTGCTTACTACCTACTCTCTATACTTACAATTCATTCTTTTTCTCTCTATCGTTCAATTAGTTTGTCATCATCAAAATGGGGGAGATTGTTAATCCTATGTTTTGATGATAACAAATTAAATTGGACATGAAAGTTACTAATCTACGCTCAAGTAATGATAATGCAGGTGTAAGATTGATATGACCTCATTAGCAGAAGAAGTCACCAAGTTAAAATGAGAAAAATAAAGATTCTGCACACGGACGATCGACTGGCCATGGTGATCGGTCAATCGATATCAAGCGGGAGAAATGAGGAGACTATATCGTTCGATGGTATGGTCGTCGCACCGATCGACCAATTAGTACAGAGATGAATTCCAAAAATGTTGATGCTATACCGATCGACGTTATGGCCGACCGACCAACAAAAGAACACATTCAAGAAATATCGAGACTATACCAGTCGATTATTTGATCAGTACACCGGGCGACCGAACAACAGATGAAATCGTAGATATGGCACAATGGTCATATTGACTGGTCAACTGGCCAATGAAGAACAACAATGACTATTTTTCAAGGAGAAAATTGTGGAAGATTTTTTGGATGAAATTTTCACCTGTAGAAGCCTATAAAAGGAGTGCCAAATCCTGGAGAAAAATTATCCAAGCTAGCAAGATCATTCTAAATCTCCTTTCAAGTTCTTGAGCCCAAAATTGTAAATTCTTCCCTTCCTCTTCTAAATTTTGAGTGTGAGAAAAATTTTGTAAAAGAAAAGAGTTAGAGGAAAATTGTTTCTGATCAGGTGTGCCTTGCCTCTTGAGTGGAGAACAAGGTGTGTGGTGTAAGGAGGGTTTCCCTCCCTACAAGAAAAGAGAAAGATAGTGGATCTCCGGCAATTTCAAGGTCGAGAAGTCGGAGTGGGAACGTAGGCCAAAGAGTTGAGGCCAAACCTCGTCAACATACTGTGTCTCTTTGTATCCCCCCCCCTCCTCTAGGTGCTTTTGATCCTACAAATCTGATAACCATTTTGAGATGATGAAATAATTTGATCATGTTTTGGTGTGCATAGATCTTCCATGATAGTTATTCTTAGAGGAGTAATCATCAAACGATGTTTCGTGCATATTGACCTATTCAAGTTTTATCTACTTTCGATGGCTTCTCGTGTCTGGATCATGCCCAAACTATGGCTACTAACGGATCGAACATCCAAAATTGGATCAGACGATTGATATGGACCGAAATGGAAGTCCAAAACTCCTTCGGATGATCGAACTAAAAAATGACGAGACTTGACGATGGAGACGATAACCAATCGAGTGGTCGAAACCCTTTCAAGCGACTGTTCTGGACTTCTTGTCAGAAAAAGGGTCCGAGATCGATGGAGAACTATCTTTGATCAATCGAGTATCATGGACCTAGTTCCAGTGGATGATTGGCCAAGTTTCGGCCGATCGAAACCCTGACCAAAAGTCTGAGGACCTCCTCAGGTCATAGTGGACGACCGTACCTCTTTCGGTTGATCGATTCACATACAACCTTCTAATGGTCAAAAGATGCTCGATCAAAATAGATGATCACACCATTTTTTATCAATCGATGAACATAAGCAAAATGGGCGTCCGAATGTCTTTCAGATGATCGCTGAATGCTCACTAAATGAATGACTACTCGACCTTTCCGACATTCGATACGTGGATAAAAAGAATACAACCTTAACCCAAATAATCTGATTTGATAAGTTTTTGTCCACCTGATTGATACCAATCGATATAAACTTAAAGATTATCTAGAGCCAGCTTTGCTTTCTACTACGTTAATTGGTCCAAGTGATCAAAAAAGTCAATCATGATTAATAAGATAAATGATAAGGGTTACCATTGCCTACCTAGATGATGAGAGTTTCTCCCATGGACATGCTCCACTACTGATGTTTCCACCTTGAGCGAGGTCATCTTGCACAATGGGACACTATCGTGGCACTAATCCCCCTCTGGCCCACCATGGTGTAGGTAGCTACACACTTGTGTATTTCCAATAATATTTCCTAAAAGTGGAGAGCTCTTAGAACCCATGAATAAGATGCAAGACTATGAATGGATAAAGATGAATGTAAGGACTTTGTCCTTATGAACATGAACATGAATATGAACATGAACCATGAATATGAAAATGAAATGAAAAGAAAAGATATGATGCCATGATGATCTACTGATTTATTATCACATCTCCATCTTGTATTTGTTTCATGCTTATTTTAATTGATTATCTTATGACCTGTACGAATTTACACTTAGCTATATGCGAACTTGATCGAGTTGTATTTGAGACTATGTATGAGACTTGTATTATGATATGGACTTTTATATGTCATTTATGATGTATTTTTTTTATTTTATTCGATTTAACTTTCTCATTTTCATATCTAATTGTTTTAATATTTTATTCTAAAGTATTCCTCTTATGTGACATTGTCATTGACAACTCGAAGAGTGAAAGAAGTATCAAAGAAAGTAGCGCACGAAAAGAGATTTCACCACGTGTCGGGGTCGAGTTTCAAGTCGTTACAAAATTAGTTGAAAAGTATATTCCTATCGACTCTCAAAATTAAGTTGGGAAACAAAGTTCTTAAACAATACATGTATATATTTTTAAATTTCTCCCACCCGATCTGTGTTCCTAAGATGTTCACTAGTAATCAGAATGATGATAGTGATTTGATTTTTCAACTAAGTTAAAATAAAAAAGTAAATTACTTCAATGTGTTTTATATAAAAGAAGAAAGATGATAAGTGAAAGTTATTGTCAAAGGATGATAAATAAGTAACCCTAATAATTAGTGCAATGATTTATTTAATAAAAGAGAAGCATGAAGATACTTCTATTGTTCTCATTATGATGATGCAATGATCATGTTTTTATCTTTATGTTGGTGCATGTTATGTCTCGCTTAACATGTAGATGATCATGCATTACTTGTATTATATGATGATACATAAGTGCCATATCAACTGTAATGTTTGCATGCATATTCATTTACATAATTTGGATGAAAAAATCTTGCACTTTGTATCAGTACAGATAATCAATTATAGGATGATGGTGGCATAGTGAGACTAGGCAGTTCCACATATTTGGAGTCCAAAAAAGTCTTAATTAAGTGTAATAACTCTAATTTTTAAATAAGAGTATTTAAGTCATTTGGAGGAAGCCCTAAGAAATCATAGGCTAGACTCTATAAAAAGGCCCCCAAATTTCTTGTCATCTCTCCTCTCTTTTCTTATTTCTCTCCTCCCTCACAATGGCTATAACCCTAAAACCTTCAGGAAGAAATAGAAGAACAAGGAGGAAGTGGACAAAGGAGAAGAGGATATGGACAAGGGAAAAGGGATCAACGAAGAAGAAAAAGATCAAAATTTTAGGTATGTAAAGGGGATCCAACCCCTCTCTCCCCGCATGATTGGATTGAAATATCCAAGGATGCTCTAGTCCTTAGTAGGGATATTGATTGAGGGTTGCATTATGCACTAGATCCGAAAGGTTTTCATATGTGATTCATGTTATTGGATTATCATGCTAGATCTATATGCTAGGGTTACACATTGTAAGATCATGTTCTAATGTTTCTAGGGATGAACCCTATATCTTCATGAATGCATGGTTTGGTATGTTTAATCTACTTTTTGAAGAAAAATTAGCTATCGATCATGCCAGAGATATTTAGGATGTTTTTGTACTATTTTCCCCAAAGTTGCATTTAGAAATTTGTAAAAATATGATCTTGAGGGATTTAATATTGAGCTAGAATCAATAAATATGGCCTGCACATATTTTTTGTTGCGAACCAAATATGACTTGGAGGGCATTAATACAACTTTGAAAGACAAATATGACCTTCCTGCATTATTTGGTAAGAGCGAAATATGAAGAGCTTTAATACAGTCTTCAAGACAAAAAGATGACACGTTCGTATTTTTTGGTGCAAGTGAAATATGACCTGTAGTCCTTAAATATAGACTACACATATTTATTGTTAATATATGAGATTTGTTCCAAACTTTGACCAAATTTCCTCTAGTCTTTAAACACATAAAATAATAGTGGAGATTAGAAATACTTAGAAACTTGAAGGTTGTTTCAAGGCCACTACTACTGGCACGACAATCTTGTCATGGTTGTGACCGATTGATGATGAACCCTATACTACTTTAAACTTATGTTCAAGATATTTAAGTTAGATATGGATGATTGATGATTGTATATGACTCCTAGATACATGATATGTATGTTCATTCGTAATTAGGCTAAAAGATGAAGAATGATTGATTTATTGCAAAGCATAATACAACTAAAGTTGAAGAATGTTCTTGTCACTCATTAATGATGGGAAGCAAAGTCCTGCACCTATGTTTATGCTTCTAGGGGACGTAAGCCTCCGAAGTAAAGTCCTGCATTTGTGGTCCCTTATTAGAAAGTGTGCGTATTTCTTGGAATAAAGTTTCTCGCTATTATGATATGTGTATTTCTTGAATTAAAGTCCATCACTATTATGATGTGTGTGTTCCCAAGGATGTGGCCTAACAAGCCAATGTGATGATGTTGATATGAATCTTTCAACCACCGTTAAGAATAAAGATGTTATAAGATAAAGTATGAATGAAAGTGAAGTTTAACTTAGAAGTATCTTATAACAATGAAAGAAAGTTAAGATGATGATGAAATAAAGATGAAAAGTAAAGTCCAGCACTTATGTATATACTTCAAGGGGATCTAAAACCGAGAAGTAATGTTCTACGTCTGTGTATGAACTTTTCAAGAAACAATGTCCCTCACTATTATGATGTGTATGTTCCTAAGATATGACTTATGATATGAAATGAAAGTTGAGATGAGTTTTTGTGATAACGATGAAATATGAAGATGAGACTTTAAGTATCACACAATAAAAAAAGAAAGAAGAATGAATGAAGATCTAAAGGGTTATAAAACAACCCTGAGAAAATTTAAAGTATGAAAGATGTTAAGTAACAAGTAAGCACAGAGTTATAAAGAAACTCCTATGATGAATTGATAAGTTATATCTCATGATTGTTTGTGAACGATATGAATGAATATTCTTATTGTATGACACTTGCAGATGATGGGTCTAAATTTAAGTACGTATGATTTGATGTTTATGTTTCAAGAATATTAAGTTATGTCAAGAATGTAAGCATGATATAACGTCATGTAAGGATCATGATATAGTTCATGGCATATATAGTTATATGTTTATATTGTTAGGATGATGACAGATGAATCACATGTATCATGTGATAGGTTATCATGTATGCATGATATTTTACATACTCTAACCGGAGAACACTACACTCTAGATTTGTGCAAGTATCTAAGATTAAGTGATAAATGACAGCTCAGGCTTATGACGAAACGTTGCACATAACTTTATGGTTCTAGTTGAACATTATAATGATGTAATAAAGGCTTTTAGCATTTAATATCTCATTAGAAGAATAGATGTTATTATAAAGTTTTTATTTGTTATGACTTTTACTGAAATGTTGTAGTCGTCTGTTGTTAAATGATGTATGCTGAATGGGCTAATGGAATGAAATTTTTCTAAATGTCCAAAACTTTTAGGATGAATTTTGGATCGTTACAGGAATAATGAATCTTATTATGTAATGAAGTTTTAAAATGATTAGGGTCTTTTATTTTGTTATTTGAGATTATTATGTTGTAACTTATTATTAATTTTACTAGAATTTTTTTAAGTCATCAAATCTTCTATCGTTGTTAAATTTAAAATCATACATGAACAATGTCAACTATGTTTCTGTAACGCCCCGAAAATCCACCGTAAAGGTTTTGGTCATTTAGGGCAATTTTGGGTCATTAGCCCGTTCGCCATACATCCTTTCACAGCTGAAGACTTCAATATTTTACTGAAAGTCATAATAAATAAAATTTTATTTGGATGATATAAAATCTTTTTCAACTAATAAGTCATGGGACCTCAAATGACTAGAGACTTCAGTACATAGCATCAATGTTCAACTAGTACAACACTTCGTCATGAGCTTGAGTTGCCATCCATCACTTAATCTTGGTTACCTGAACGGATCCAGAGTGCAGGGTTTCCGAGTTAGAGTATGTAAAAGTCATGCATGTGATATCCTATCACATAATACTACATGCGATGCAACATTTATCATCATAATAACATAACATGTAAACATGCATGCCATGAACTATATCATGATCCTTACATGACATTACATAACACTTGCATTCATTCTTCATATAATATTCATGAAACATAAACATTATGCCATACCTGCTTAATTTCAAGTCCACTATCTGCATGTACCATACATTAGAAATATGCATTCATATCATTCATCACATACGTGGCATAACATATCATTTCGTTTCATTTTCATTGTCATGTACATTCTAAAAGTTTCTTCATAACTCCTTGATCCTTACTTCATGACTTATTTCATAGTTTAAATCTCCTCGGGGCTGCTTTATAACCCTTTGAATCTTCTTTCATTCGTCTTTTCTTACTTTATTATGTGATCCATCTTCATCCTTCATCTTTATCACATAATAACATCTTGACTTTCATTCTGTGTCATAAGTAATATTTAAGAACACACACATCATAATAGTGAGGGATATTATTCCTAGTCATCTTTAGGAATACGCACTTTATGATGAGGGACATTGTTCCTTGAAAAGTACACAGATGCAGGACTTTACTCTCGGACTTAGGTCCCTTCGAAGTACATACATAAATATAGGACTTTACTTTCCATCTTCACTTCATCATCATCTTAACATTATTTCTATCATAAGATATTTTAACTTCACTTTCATTCTTACTTTATTTTATAACATATTTGATCTTAACATAGTTAAAAGAATCATATCACACCATCACATTGGCTAGCTAGGTCACATCCTTGGAAACATGCACATCATAATAGTGAGGGACTTTATTTCAAGAAATACACACACTATAATAGTGAGGGACTTTATTCTGAAGAATACGCACACTTTCTGATGACGAACTTTGTTCCCCGTGAAGCATATACACAAATGCAGGACTTTACTTCGGGGGCTTAAGTATCTCTAAAGTACATACGTAGGTGTAGAACTTTGCTTCTCAACATTGATGAGTGAAACATTCTTCTTCAACTTTAGGTGCATTATGTTTTGCAATACATCAATCATTCATATCAAACATTCTTCATATTTTAGCCTAATTACGGCTTAACATACATTTCGTATATCTAGGTGTCAGATACATTCATCAAGCATCAATCCATAGCATAAGTACTTTGAAAAAAATTTAAATTTATGATATGTTCTCCTTTCGGTCGGTCACGGCCGTGAAGGAGTGATCACGCCCATGATCGTGTTGTGAAATGGTCATGTTTCGCTTCTAAGTGTTGGTCACGCTATGTCATGATTGTGTCACTGTCGTGCCGCACCACTAGCACGCCAGAGTTATGACCGTGCCGCTTTTGATCACAGTCGCGACACGGTCTGGCTAGATTTTTGCCCTTCAGGTCATATTGAACTGGCACCAGAAATACGGACAGCCTATTATTTTGCCATGTTGCCCGTATTAATAACCTCCAGCGCATATTAAGCTCGCGTCTTTCATGTTTTTCAATGAAACTTTGAGAAAACGCAAAGCATCGTAAAAGTTCTAGGTCTGCATGTTGTGAGATCTAGGATAAATCCTAGATTTGAAAGAATTGATTATTTCATATATTTTTCATGTGCTTTTGATGCTTATTGATATATAGATCAGACCTAGAACCTTAGCATAAGAAATAATTCAAAAGCATGAATCACATGTGAAAACCTTCCAAATCTAATGCATGATATGACTATCAATCACAATCCCTACCAAGGATTAGGGTGTCATTGGATATCTCTCAATCCAAACATTCAAATACTTATAGGGGAGAGAGGAATTGAATTTTCTTTACATACCTATGGTCTTGTTCTTTCTCAATATTAATCCTCTTTTCTTTGTCCATGTCCTTTCCTCTTTGCCTCTTTTTCTTCCTCTTCTTTTTTTCTCAGCCATCCTGTCGGAAAAATAAAAAAAGAGAGAAGAATGAGGATTTGAGAGTTTTTATAGATCTAGCCCAAAGTTTCCTCCAAATGATTTAAATATCCCTATACAAAAATTGGGGTTGTACAGTTTTGGGTACCATCATTTTTAAATTTGCTACAAATAGATTAGAAAAAGCTAACTGGATTAATTAATTAGAGTACAATACGCATCTTGGAATATATTTTTCGTATGTACGAATTCGTCTGTAAGAAGATTTTTTTTACTAGAGATGCCATCTACTTGCGATTATTGCAATAAGAAAAGAACGGCGTGTTTTCTACTCCACTAATTTGATTAAATACTATGAAACGAGTGGGAAATGCTGGACGATGCTTAGATCGATGGCATCTAGCTCTCTCCAACTATAAATATCAGTTCGTGCTATGCGTGTGTATATATATATACACGACGGTGCATCGAGGGCATAAATATTCGAAATCCTTCAATTTATCCTCCCCATAGCTATGGCCACTGCAGATGGGGCGTCATCTACTAGTCCTTCTAATAGAAGGTAATTAATGTGTTAATTGTACATACGTTACATACTTTGAGCAATGCCGCGTGTTGTTTCGAATTTGCAATGCATTATTACACTTTTCTCAGGCTGGATGGCAAGGTGGCCATCATCACCGGCGGCGCGAGCGGCATCGGTGAAGCTACCGCCAAGCTTTTCGTCCGCCACGGTGCTCGAGTCATCATCGCCGATGTGCAAGACGAGAAAGGCCGGACGCTCTGCGACCTCCTCGGCTCCGCTAACGCCTCCTACGTCCACTGCGACGTCACAAATGAATCAGACGTGGCGCGCGCCGTGGCCGCCGCGGTCTCCGACCACGGCAGGCTCGATGTCATGTTCGCTAACGCCGGTATCGTTGACGTGAGCGACGGGGGAATCCTCGACTGCGAGAAGTCGGTGTTCGAGAAGGTGATGGCCACGAACGTGTTGGGTGCCATGCTGGCGATCAAGCACGCGGCGCGGGCGATGGTTCCGGAGCGCCGGGGAAGCATCGTGGTCACGGCGAGCGTGGCGTCGGTGATCGCTGGGATGGCGACGCAGTCGTACACCTGCTCGAAGCACGCGGTGGCGGGGTTGATGAAGGCGGCGGCGATGGAGCTGGGGATGCACGGCGTCCGGGTGAACTGCGTGTCGCCGCACGGGGTGGCGACGCCGCTGACGCGGGACGCCCTGGGCATGGACGAGCCTCGGTTCGAAAGGTGGATAGAGAGCTGGGGCAACCTGAAGGGCGTGCATCTGAAGGCCGAGGACGTGGCCGATGCCGTCGTGTACCTGGCGAGCGACGAGTCCAAGTACGTGAGCGGCCACAACCTGGTGGTCGACGGGGGCGTTACCGTCGCCAGAGACTTGCGTAGTACTCTAATTAATTAACTAACTAAATAATAATAAGTCAACGCGTTCATGATCATGATATCATGACAATTATCTTCCCTGGTTTTGCCCCACTTTGTATTTGTTTTCTTATCATGATATCTGTCTTCCCTGGTTTCCTCAACTTGTATTTGTTTTTTCAATAATTGCACTACTTGTATTTGTTTTATCATTCCTGGTTTTTCAATAAGTATACTTTATATTCATCAATAATTGCACTACCCGTAGATGTTAATTATTTATTTATTTTTTTTAAATGATGAAACACATTATTATTTTGAAAATATATAAATAAATAATAAAATTGTTTTGCCCAAAACTAAATTATATTAAGTTAAAGTATATTTAATTTGATTAAAAGGAAATATGCCACATATTGATTTCTCATTTTTTTCTGAAAATTACAAGAGCACAAGATATAATTCAATATATCATATTTTATCTTCAGAATTTTCTCAAAATAAAAAAAAAATATATAATTAGAGTTCTGTTATACAGGACAATAAATTTTAAAAGTTTAAATAAAAAAAAAAGGTAGAATAGATCTTAAAAGATAAATCTAATCTGACACAAATATTCTTCTTTTATTAAATCAAGAGATTTTTTTTAAAAAACATAAATATTGAGATTTATTTGACTAAAAACAAACAAGCATTAAATTTGAAGTCCATAGATTTAATTTAACTTGTAATGTATGCAATCATTTTAAAAAGGAAACGGTCGAATTTACAATTAATCATAATAAGGAAGATGAACGGCAAGAAACGGCCGACCAGGGGCGAGAGTCTCGCCCCTGATTGCCGTCGTTTCCAAATCCGGCCGACCAAGGGCTGGTCGGGACTATAAAGGGGTGAGAAGGGGGTGCCCTCGCACCCCTTGGATCCCTACCAGAACCACCGCCCTTCATCTTCACGTTTTCGGTGACTGGTGCACGTAACGCACGAAGCAGAGCGCGACTTCGACGACGAAAAGTAGACAATTCGACGTTGCTCCGACGCGTGGCCCTCCCCCTCGACACGTCCGCCAAGATCAGGCAAACCTTTCCATCGATCCAGAGACGACCGGCGATGACCGGACGAACAACAGGACACCGGTGAATTCCAACCATAAAAAATAGAGGTACCTTAGAATTTAATCCCCTAGACAAGGAAATATAGATCTAATGATGCACATAAAGATGTCATAGTGATCATGAATGACATAGATTTATTTTTTTCATATTGTGATCTACTCGATACAACGGCCGGAGGATCGTCGGAATCGGAGAAGACGACCGGCGCAGTTTGCATCATCCATGACCCGGCCCGGATCATACCTAAACATGGTCCGAGTCTACATAGACCCGGACCGAGCCGTCTCGTCGACAATGTCGTGAGAGCGCTGCCAGAAACCCGACCGGGTCGAATATCAACCCAGCCCGGATCTTATCTAGTCGGATCGAACGCGAATCCGATAGGCAGGGTTCGGCTCATCCCTACAACCCGGCCCGAGTCGAACTTCAACTCAGATCGGGCCATGCTCACAGATTCCCCGACTGTAACTCGGCCCGAGTTCTCCTCAAGCCGGCCCGGGTTCTATCGAACAGAATGACGACCTTTTTCTGTTGAGTCCAATCCTTCGGAGGTTGGGTCTAGTCTTTCATCAGAAACACTTGAAGTTTTACCTGACTCTAAAGATCACAATGAACCTCACCTTGTCCTAAGGAGGAACCAACCCTTTAGAGAAAAGGGAATGTCTTCCTCTTCTGATTCTGAACTTCATTAAAGATAATTAAAGACAAACAAAGTAAAGATGGAAATATGGGATTGCTATGTGCCGTCCCAAAGTATGGAACAAAGATCAAAGTATGGTACAAAGATGGGCAGGTAGTTAGCTGAGGAGACAGCGAATCTACTGATCTTTGATGACCACTATTCCTGAGATTTCAGGTCCTCTCCCACCTATATCTCGAAGAAGGGTGATGTAATGGTCACACTCCTTTCCCCATAGAACATAGTATTGAGCCAGAGGGACAGGTAGCTAACTAAGGAGACAGTAAACCTACATGTACGTAAATGACCACTGTTCCTGGGGTGTGGTTCTCTCCCACCTACATCCCAAATTGGGTGATGCATTGTCACACCCCTTTCCCTTGTTGGGCTTACTGGCTTTACAGATTCAGAGAGGCACCTCTGGCATCCTAACTAATAAAGTCGAGCTCGCATAGGACAACTAACTTTAAAGATATCATAGTAATGTAAAAGATGTAGTGCAACTCACAGTAAAGCAAATGCAAAGTAAAGTATTGTATAGTATGGCATAGAACTTGATATAGTAAAGTATGGAACAAGGTATGGTAAAGATAATGCAGAGTATTGTAACGACAAAGTATAGCTATAGTAAAGAACAGAGTACAGATATTGTTACTATTAAATTATGATGTGTGACTCTTTATGGTCAATGTATACAAGCCAAGATATACAATTGTTCATCACCGATATATTGTTTCTATGATCATCATTGATTATTATTTCATCGTATATGTTTCTATTGTATTGGGCATCTTTGCTCATGGGTATTCGATTTCCCTACATTGGGATTTTGTAGGTGAGAATGCAGCTTCATGAGGTGTGAGAGTGCTCAGAGCTCAGAGGATGCTGCACATGACTGTTCCATTATCAAGTTTATCTCAATTGCATTTAGTGTCATGATTCTCTTTGTTATTCATAGACATTACGCTATTCCACCTATCGAATTTCTTCCGCCTGTTGAACTTCTTAAGATTTGAGATCTCTTATCATCTTGTTATAATCTATATAGATGAACCATGCCTTTGATATTGTGACATTTAAACTTCCGCATTAAAGTCTTGAGTTATATTTTATTATAATATTGATGCCAGCGTGTGCTATTTTGTTGAATGGTCATGGTCAATAGTGTAGCGAACCTGACTGCCTACGTGACAGGAGAGGCAATTTTGGGGGCGTTACAGTTTGGTATCAGAGCCTAAGTTCTTGGCTCCCTCGTTGATTATAGTAGAGTAGATATCCATGCATAGTCATCATTGTTCATATTGTTTCATAACTCAAAGTAAAGTCATGTGCAAGCTTCTCAAGCATCTGCGGCTTCACTCCTCAAGTAAGTACTAAGTACATTCTCGTGTAGATGATACTTATGTTATTGAGTTAACTCATTTTTATAGATGCCTCCACGCCGCATAACGTCTAGAGTGGTACGTGGCGGACGTAGAGTTTTCTGGGTAGCAGAATTAATCATGCACCCCAAACACCACTGACTCTAGAACAAGTGCAAGCGCGAGCACAGGGGTGTGGACGCGGCCATGGCTTTGCGATCCCACCACCTCCGACTATAGAAGTACAAGAGCACTCTGATTTAGAGAGCGTGGGGAGTAACCACCCAGTGCTACCTTCCCCACTAACTGAGACGTTTGAAGAAAGAGAAAAGAGAAGAGAGATACAAATTATGGAGCAAATAGGCGCAGACATACGCTCGGAAAGCCCTATAAGTCAGTCAGAAGACCCAGAGCCATATTGCAGTTACTGTGAACAATTTGGGCATTTCGAATGTGAATGCCTAAACTATGCTAAGCGCAGAAGGATCTCCAAGGATGAACTTGGGAAAACTTCGCGGCGCAACGATTAGTATTAAATGTTTCTTGATCTAGAAGGCCTTGGTGTGCCTTAGACGGATACTTATGTTTTGTTTTGACTAACTCTATCATGAGATTAACTCTGTTTTATGCGGATATTGAGCCATATGATCTCAATTATGATCTAAGATTTTTATTTTAATTAAAGATCTTTGGTTCTATGCTATTTCTCAAATATTCTCATGGTCTTTTTATAGATGTCTCCTCAAAGAAGGTTACAAGCGTCCACTAGCGAGAATGAGATCCATAACGAAGGGGAGACCCCTTTCTTTCCTCCACCTCCATCTTCTCCTCCTCCACTTCCACCTTCTCCTCCTCCACCTGAACCATTGGTGCAACAAGGACGACAAGCTCCCCTCCCCTGCACAATACAAGAGTTTTGGAGGTCGAAACCTCCGATGTTCAACGGAGAAGGGGGCATAGAAGTGGCGGAGCAATGGATAGAGACAATAGAGGATAAATTCAATATCCTAGACATCCTTGAGAACAAGAAGGTGATGTCTCTGGAGATGCTCTCCAGAAGGACGCAAAAGAATGGTGGAAGGCAAATAAGGCCACCAGTTTTCTGAATGTAAGAATCGTCGCCTGGAAGGACTTCCGCAAGGCGTTTGAGACCCACTTCTTCCCTAAGTTCCAAAGGGATTTGAAGCAGAAAGAATTTTTGAACTTGGAACAAGGGACCATGACAGTGTCCCAATATATGACCAAGTTTGTCCGACTGAGAAAATAATCCAAGCTCATTTTGGATGAACAAGATGTAACAAAGCGCTTTGTCGACGGCCTGAACCCTACCTTGAGGTCCGAGACAAGACTAGGGAATTGCAAAACCCTGGATGAGGTAGTTAGTTTGGCTACACTAACCGAAAAGGACCACTAGGACCTTCAGAAGGACAAGAGGGTCCAGCCCAATGTAGGCCAAAGTTCCCAACAATAACAACAATTTAGAGGGAATAACCATCTTCACCAACGACGGGACAACCAGCCCCGCCCTTACCCAGCGCCTCAGCAGTACAATCGTCCGCAACAACAACCCTACCATCCTCCATAACAAGCTCCTCCCCCACAGCAACAATAGCAGCAATAGAACCCAAGGCCCCCTCAGCAGGCGCCAAGGCGTCCAGCTCAACAGCAAAGGCCACAACCTCCTAGAGCCCCTCAGGCACCACCCGCACAAGGTGAGCGGGTCTTATGCAACACCCGTGGCAGGACCCACGCTGGGGAATGCTACATGAAGATTGGAGCATGCTTCCATTGTGGTGGAATTGGCCGTATTGCCGTGAACTGTCCAAGACGTGGACAACAGTTGGTCCAAGGAAGGCTCTTCAACTTAAAAGAGGATGCTCCACAGAATGACGCCGAGGTCATTCGAGGTAAGCTCTTCGTAGCCGAATTACCCACTATAGTACTATTTGATTCCGGTGCCTCTCATTCGCTCATATCCGAAGAGTGTGCCAATACATTAGGATTAACTGCAATGAACCTAGAGCATAAGATGAATATCTTGACCCCACAAGGAATCCTGATTACAACGAAATATCTCCCTAATGTACCCATAGAGATAGAGAAAAAGAACTTCCCTACAAATCTTATCATTATCCCTATGAGAGATTATGATATAATTTTGGACATGGATTGGCTAACCTTCCATGATGCTTCTATATTGTGCAAGCAAAAGAAGGTGGTTATTGGTACACAGAACACAAGCAAGGTCATTGACAGAGGCATAGCTCACAAGGAACCAAAAGTTATAGTGTCTGCCATGAAGGCACACAAACTTCTTTAACGAGGGTGTAGAGGCTATCTGGCAAGTGTAACTAAAGTAGAAGAACCAAGGAAGACCCTTCAGGACATAAAGGTTGTGAGAAAATTTCCTGATGTATTTCCTGACGATGTTAGTGGCCTACCACCCAGAAGGGACATGGACTTTCATATCAAAGTGGCACTGAGCACAGTGCCCATTTCTAAGGCCCCATATCGCATGGCCCCAGCAGAGATGACGGAGTTGAAGAACCAAATTTAGGAACTATTGGATAAGGGTTTCATCAGACCCAGTGTATCACCATGGGGTGCACTAGTTCTTTTCGTCAAGAAGAAGGACGGTTCACTAAGACTTTGTATCAACTACAAAATGTTGAACAAAGTCACAGTGAAGAATAAATATCCACTACCTCGCATCGACGGCTTATTTGATCAGTTGTCTAGAGCAAAAGTTTTCTCTAAGATTGATCTGAGGAGCGGCTATCGTCAGCTAAGGGTAGCCGAAGAAGACATTCCAAAGACGGCATTCAGATCAAGATATGGACATTACGAGTTCCTTGTAATGTTGTTTGGGTTAACTAATGCCCCAACAGCATTCATGGACCTCGATGAATCGGACTTTCAACGAACATCTAGATAAGCTCATGATAATCTTCGTCGATGACATCATCATTTATTCTCCAAGCATAGATCAGCACAGAGAACATCTGAGGATAGTATTGGAGACTTTGCGAGCAAAGAAACTATACACAAAGTTTTTCAAATGCAAATTCTAGTTAGAGAAAATGATGTCTCTTGGCCACATCGTCTCCAAAGATGGAATTGCAGTGGATCCGGCGAAGGTAGAACCAGTATCCAATTGGGCTCAACCAAAGAATGTCTCGAGATCCGGAGCTTCCTTAGTCTGGCAAGATACTATAGACGATTTATCAAGGATTTCTCCAGAATAGTACTGCCACTGACCAAGCTCACCAGAAAAGGGAAAAAGTTTATCTAGTCGCCCAAATGTGAAGAAAGCTTTCAAGAGTTAAAGAAGCAGCTAACTTCAGCACCAATTCTGACGTTACCATCGGGCAACGATGGTTACGTAGTCTACAGTGATGCTAGTGGTACGAGATTGGGGTGCGTACTTATGCAACATGGGAAAGTAGTAGTATACGCATCCAGACAGCTGAAGAAACATGAGGTCAATTATCCAACGCATGACCTCAAATTGGCAGCAGTGGTGTTTGCCCTCAAACTTTGCACCACTACCTATATGTAGAAGAATTTGTGGTCTACACTGACCACAAAAGCTTGAAGTACATCTTCACATAGAAGGATCTGAATATGCGCCAAAGATGATGGATGGAGTTCTTAAAGGACTATGAGTTCACTATCAACTACCATCCTGGTAAAGCAAACTCAGTGGCAGATGCACTTAGTCGAAAGTGGGAAGGATCTGTCGCCTTCATGCGCTTTCGACAATTCGAAATGATGGAGGAACTTTTCAAATGGACGCCAAGAGTAAGACATGACGGGTCACTAATGATGATGTAGCATATAGTACCAGACATCATAGGAAGAATCATCGAAGCAGAGATTGAGGATCCAGATTATCAGACTATGATGATAAAGACCAGTATCAAAACGACAAATTTCAAGATCTCTTCAGATGATGGCATTAGGTACCGTGATCGGTTATGGGTACCGAATAACCCTGAACTACGAAGAGAAGTCCTAAACGAGTGCCACAAGTCCGAATTTGCAATCCACCCATGGAGTACCAAAATGTATAAAGATGTACAGAAGAGTTTCTGGTGACCAAATATGAAGAAGGAAATAGCGGAATATATCTCCAGATGTATAGTGTGTCAACAAGTCAATGTAGAACACCAGAAACCCCAAGGAACCTTAAAAAGTCTTAGTATTCCACAGTGAAAATGGGAAGAGATATCAATGGACTTCATCACCGGTTTACCTCGGACTCAGTAAGGACACGATGCCATCTGGGTAATAGTGGACAGACTTACTAAATCGGCTCACTTCCTACCCCTCAAGATAAAGTAATCTCTTGAAAGTCTAATGGACCTATATGTGCAGGAGATTGTTAGACTACATGGGATCCCGTCAGTCATTATGTCTGATAGAGATCTCAGATTCACGTCAAGATTCTAGAAGAGCCTCCAGAATGCTTTTGGGACTACGCTTCGCTACAGTACAACCTTCCATCCCCAGACAGACGGACAATCAGAGAGGACGATCCAGATACTGGAGGACATGCTTAGAGCATGCGCACTGGATTGGCAAGGCAATTGGGACAAGCACCTACCTCTTATAGTTCTCCTACAACAACAGCTTCCATGCTAGCATAGAGATGTCCCCCTTTGAAGCATTGTATGGTCGACCATGTCGCTCCCCGGCATGCTGTGGCGAAGTGGCGAAATGAAGATCTTGTGCGCAGAATTACAGAAGCAGACCCAAGAGTACACAGACATGGTTCAATTGATAAAGAAGAGGATGAAAGCTGCTCAAGATCATCAGAAGGCCTATGCAGACAAGAAACGTCGGGAACACACGTTCAAGGTAGGAGATCAAGTCCTGCTTAAGGTCTCCCCCATCAAAGGAGTGATGCATTTTAGTACGCATGAGAAATTGAGTCTCAGGTATATAGACCCTTTTAAGATATTAGACATGGTTGGAAATTCGGCATGCAGGTTGGCCCTACCCTCGGCGTATGCTAGGGTGCACAATGTTTTCCATGTCTCCTTGCTCCGAATGTACAAGCACGACTACGCCAACGTAATCCAAATTGAGGAACCAAACCTCAAGGAGGATCTGACACACGAAGAACAACCTACGGAGATACTGGAATATCAAGAACACCAACAAGGGAAGAAGAGAGTATCACAAGTCAAAGTAGCATGGAAGCACCATCAAGGAAAGGAGGTAACCTGGGAAGTAGAATCTGAAATGCGAGAGAAGTTTTCTGACATATTCGGTAAGTCCTAACCCTTATCAAAATTCGAGGACGAATTTTCTTTTAAGGGGGTAATAATGTAACATATGCAATCATTTTAAAAAGGAAACGGTTGAATTTACAATTAATCATAATTAATGAGGAATTAATGAAAGAATATGAAAGATTTCGAATTAAAAAAAAAGGTGAATGGCAAGAAACGGCCGACCAGGGGCGAGACTCTCACCCCTGATCGTGGCCGTTTCCAAATCCGGCCGACCAAGGGCCGACCGGGACTACAAAGGGGTGAGAAGGGGGCGCCCTCGCACCCCTTGAATCCCTGCCAAAACCCTCGCCCTTCATCTTCACATTTTCGGCGACTGACGCACGCAACGCACGAAGCAGAGCGCGATTTCGACGATGAACAGTAGATGATTCGACGTTGCTCCAATGCGTGGCCCTCCCCCTCGATGCGTCTGCGAAGATCAGGCGAGCCTTTCCATCGATCCAGAGACGATCGGCGATGACCGGACGAAGAACAGGACACCGACGAATTCCAACCGTCAAAAATAGAGGCACCTTAGAATTTAATCCCCTAGACGAGGAACTATAGAACTAATGATGCGCATAAAGATGTCATAGTGATCATGAATGCCATAGACTTATTTTTCATATTGTGATCTACTCGATTCGATGGTCGAAGGATCATCCATGACCCGGCCCGAGTCATAACTAAACACGGTCCGATCTACATAGACCCGGACCGAGCCGTCTCGTCGACAATGTCGCGAGAGCGCTGCCAAATTATTAGATGTAAATAAATTATAAATAATTCTCTGTAAATATGTACTATTTGTTTTAATTATTTTTATTTTTTGTGAATAAACTAACATTTTTCTTTTGTAGATAAAGGTCACGACATTTTTTAAATTTACTTCTAGGTTAAATTGTGATGCCGATTGGATTTTTTTTTATTACGTGGACTTATGGTTTTACGACCGAGATTTATTTTGTCGGCTTTACTGGTTTTACGGCATCACAATGTATCGATTCTGATTCCTAAACCTTCAATTTTGCGGCCGCAATTTTAACTTTTGTTTTGCGCTTCGATTAATGATCGTATTTGATTTTATTTAATTGTGTCTTGCGGCCGTAAAGTTTTAATCATTCCAATGTCTAATCATTTCAACTTGAACTTTGAGTTTATGCCCGCAAAAGATGTTTACGATAAACTTTTATCTTTTTGCAATCGACAAACTTTATCTGAGTTTTACGGCCGAAATTTGACTTTATCTGAGTTTTTGCGATATCAAATTGATTTCTTTCTTTGCGCATTGGATTAAATAAGAATTCGATTAATGCACGATTTTACGGCCGATAAATCTCCCGCACATATGTCATGTTCCTTTTACGCCTTGGATTTTCTTACTACCATTTTCTAAACTTCTTCTCGGCCGTAATGTTTTAAACTTTGTTTTACACCACGATTAATCATATTGATTTGAGGTTTATTCTTTACGCCCTATTTGGATCACATTTCGACTTAATGTACAATTTACGCCGATATGAATTTTACTCTTTCTCAACCTTAATGATTCATCTGTCGACGTAAGACAATTTTTATTTCGGCCGTAAAATATTTTTGAACGTATAAGTTTGATTTGACCTCGTTTCGGCTTTAATGACTTCGTAAAAAAAGTTTACGCCCGCAAAAGCTTCGACAAACTTTCATCCTTATATTTGCAACTGGCTATTTCGATATGAGTTTTATTGTCAAAATTCCACAAATTGATGTCTTTCTTTTGCGCCTTGGATTTTCATCTTCGCTAATCCATTTGTGCATGTCTTTTGCGGCCGACAATTATTTTATTTTATTTTTTATATACTATTTTGCGTCCGACTTTGATGACTTCCATTAGTTTCGGCCATAATCCAACAAGTTTTACGCCTTGATTTGTTTCGCGATGATAGGATTTTTACGCCCAAGTTTTTTTTTTCGTTCCGGCCGTAACGACAATTAATAATTAAGTTGGCACCGAGAATTTTACTTTCTTGAACTTTTGTTTTACGCATTAAATGCATGACTTTCAATTCAAATTTGTTTCGGCTGAGATGTGAATGATTGCCTAGTGATTTGATTTTTCTTGCCCTATTTGTTTCGGCCGAGATGTGGGTGGTTCTACTTTGCCCCTGACGAAGATGATTGTGGCCCCCTGATTTTGCGCCCGGATTGCATATTTGATTTGTCGCCACTAATTTTTGTATGCAAATTTCCTTATCACTCCTGCAATTTCCTATTACACCCGCATTTGCCCAAAATTTCCTATTACACCCGAAATTCGTATTATTTTCTCTTTCCATGATACCACCCGGGTATTGCACCCGTAATTGATTTTCTACATGATTCTAATTTGGATTGCGCCCGTAAGATTTGGTTGCGCACATAATTTCGACTTCTAAATAGGCAATGATTTTTCTTTAACTCGCGTAAAATTTTGGGATTTGTTTTGGGCCTCAATTTTTCTCTGTCTGATTTTTCCTATGATCACGCTCAGATGTCCCTCAGTATTGCTTTTCTCTTTCTATTCAATTTGGTATTAATCGTGATGTTACAATTACTTATTTGACTGATTGACGCCCAAGCATACGTTGATTAAACATATCTTGAAATGCCTTCATTTTAATTCTCTTATGGCCGTAACAGTGATTGATAATTTTACATTTGTTTTGCAGCCGAGATTTGATTTATTGCCCAATTTTTTTCGGCCGAGATGTTGATGAGATTTGATTTGGTACCTAATTTGTTTCGGCCGAGATTGCCAACTGATTTAATGTTTTGCCCCATTTGTTCAGCCGAGATTGCCTAGTGATTTGATTTTTCTTGCTCAATTTGGTTTCGGCCGAGATTGCCTACTGTGATTTATTGCCTATTTGGCGCTCGGATTGCCTACTGATTTGTTTTTGTCGCCCATGTTTTGCGTCCATTTATTACGCCCGCAATTTCCTATTTCGGCCGCAATTCCTTATTACGCCTAGCAACGTGTATCTCTTTACGCATGCAATTTCCTAATTTAATGATGACAGATTACATGAATATCACGCCGATTTATTACCAAATGCATTACACCAATAATTTTGGAATTTCTTATATGCGCCAATCTGATTTCTTATTGTATTTCTCCATGATTTTTGTGCCTAACTATTTTGCTTATCACCATCTGTTGGGATTTTTCATTCCAAATTTCTGATATCACCCTGATTTTTCTCTGATTACGCCTACAATTTAGCTAACTTTCATGTGGGTTTCTTGATCTTATTCGGCCGTAAAATAAATATTCCATGTTTGGCGCCGCAATAATTCATCACGGCTGTGATTTTCCTTGAAGTTGTTGGTGCCTTAAAGTGTCGAATAATTTATCTTTTACGCCATGATATACCTCTAAATTCTCAACACTTTCATATTGAGACAATTTGATTACACCTTTCGGTATTATTTTCTGATTATGGACGTCACTTATATCTTTTGAATCATAATTATTAACTTTTTAAAAAAAAATCATCTCAGCCACCGTCAACAAAATATTTTAAATCGTGACTCATTATTTGTATATTATTTTTATCTCTATTACTGAAAATTTGTTGTTGCAGGACTTGAGTGAAAATCTAATCACAAGTAAGTTAATCCTTTGGATAAATTTATATGTCACACATTCTGATCAGATGTTAAATTCTTTTTTTTTTCTGGCACTTGGTTGTTGTAGTGACAAATTGAATATTTAATCACAACCAAAAATTTTACTGACTTACACTTTTTTCTGGCACTTGGTTGTTGCAGTAATGAATTGAATATTTAATCACAACCAATTTTATTTTTCTATTTTTCTGTTAGTTAGTCTTTTAAATTTAATTTAGTTAGTTATCTGATTAATGCTATAGTTCTTTAATTAATTAGATGAAGATTAGATGTTTAATTAATTTTTTTCTTTTGGCTTGTCTTTTTAGTTAATTTAAGTTATGGAGTTATCTAACTGATTGATTCTCTGTGTAAGGAGAGATAATGATGGACACATGGAGATGACGCCCATAAGCTAATGTGCATTTATATTACTAGACATCCAAAGAAAATTATGCTGACCGCGTCCTGCTGATACTAAGATGACTCACCTGCATGCATGAAGTTGTCATGTCAAAATTCTGGAGCCATGCACGTATTCAAAGCACTCTTTAAACTACACTTGACATGAAGAAAAGCCACGTGGAGGCAGCGTCACGCGGCCCATTTATCTCTCCATTGAGACACCTTACGGCCTACACAACCAATAATTTTTGCGGCCGAGAAACCATCAACCACTACAATCTCGGCCGAGATCTTCATCCACAAAATTTTGCGGCCAAGACTCTTAACTATTGCTGCCGAGATCTCCTCTCCACCAACACCATTTGCGGCCGAGAAGTTCATAACACTGCCACCACAAGAATCTCAGCCGAGTCTCTTCAAGCTTTTACGTCCGACACCAACATCGACATGTCTTCGTTTAGGCCGAAGCCGAACATTTCGCCACCCCAATGAAAATAAATCCGGTTGTGTCTTTTCCCTTTTCTTTATTTTTCATTTCTTTATTTTCTCTTGTTATTATATTTGTATCTCATCCCTTGTTGGCCTAGCACTGAGGATAGTGTCTGGTTCAAGCTTGGGGGAGTTTGCATTTTCATGCATTGCATTCTTCTTTATTTTTCTTCTTATTTACTTATATATGCATTTAAAACAAAAAAATTTAAAATTTGAAAAGTTTTCCAAAAATACTGCATTTATTTTTGCTACCATCTTACTAACTTCAATCTTATTGTTTTAATTATCTTTAAGTAAAAATTCAAAGACATATCGTTAACTGATGAAATTTGAATACTTTTCTTTCTTATCACTTGTTATTTTAGTATCAAACTTATGGACTATGTGCCTATGCTAAGTAGAATTATGAATGACTAGATGACAAAATCATATGCATGCCTTTTTATTTCTTTTAAGTCTTGATACTAGTAGCCTTTTTATTGACCACATTAAGTACTCCTTGAGCTTAAAAAAATGCGTAAAAAAATAGTGAAAAAAAATAGTGAAAAAAAAGTTGAATAAAGTTATGTGTAGGTACAAAAGTGTTATCTGGAACCAAGATGTGTTCGGGTAATTAGATCCGTAGGGGCTCATGCCTGGCGACCTAAGGGCAACTGCTCTGGGATCCGTCGATCGAAAACTTACTACATGGACCATCTTGTGGAATATGAAGAAGCACATGACTACTGAATCATGGATAAGTTCGAACTCTTCATTCAGAACATTAGTTGTTCGGGCAAGTAAACTCGAGGGGTGCTTTATCACTTGGTGCCCTAAGGCCATCTGGTCTGGGAGTCATCAGTCCAAAGTCCGCTACATGGACTTCCTTGTGCAATCCTACTTGAAGATTAGAACTTTTAAAATGATTGAAAATAAAAGTGAAAAGAAAGATAAAAAATTTTAAGCTCAATTAGTACTTATGTGTTCAATATTAATGCTATTATTTGACAGACAATTTATTTTTCTACAAGGCTGAATTTGAGATTATTTAAATTTGTGTAGCACTCAAAACCTCTATGAAGCTAAGTACATGGAAAGTGGTAGGATATTGAGTAGTAGGTGTGCAGAAGAACTGTGCGCTAGGATTGCTATGTGCTGCCCCAAAGTATGGAACAAAGATCAAAGTATGGTACAAAGAGGGGCAGGTAGTTAGCTGAAGAGACAGCGAACCTACCGAACTTCGATGATCACTGTTCCTGAGATTTCAGGTCCTCTCCCACCTATATCTCGAAGAAGGGTGATGTAATGGTCACACTCCTTTCCCCATAGAACATAGTATTGAGCCAGAGGGACATGTAGCTAACTGAGGAAACAGTGAACCTACAGGTTCGTAAATGACCACTATTCATGGGGTGTAGGTTCTCTCCCACCTACATCCCGAATTGGGTGATGCATTGTCACACCCCTTTCACTTGTTGGACTTACTGGCTTTACAGATTCAAAGAGGCACCTCTGGCATCCCAACAAATAAAGTCGAGCTCGCATAGGACAACCAACTTTAAGGATATCATAGTAATGTAAAAGATGTAGTGCAACTCATAGAAAGCAAATGCAAAGTAAAGTATTGTATAGTATGGCATAGAACATGATATAGTAAAGTATGGAACAGGGATGGTAAAGATAATGCAGAGTATTGTAATGACAAAGTATAGCTATAGTAAAGAACATAGTACATATATTGATATTGTTAAAGTATGATGTGTGACTCTTTATAGTCAATGTATAGAAGCCAAGATATACAATTGTTCATCACCGATATATTGTTTCGATGTTTCTATTGTAGTGGCATCTTTGCTCATGGGTATTCGATTCCCCTGCATTGGGATTTTTTAGGTGAGAATGTAGCTTGATGAGGTGTGAAAGTGCTCAGAGCTTGGAGGATGTTGCACATGACTGATCCATTATCAAGTTTATCTCAATTGCATTTAGTGTCATGATTCTCTTTGTTATTCATAGAATTAATGATGCATGCAAAATACAACATATTTTAGATTATTATTTTAGTTAATATTTTTGTAATTTGATCATGGCATGCATCATTTTAGACCATTTTTAATCATAATTATGGATTTATCAATTTTAAGTATTATTTCTCTAAATATTTTAATTGTGGATGGATTAATTAAAATTTCATAATTATTTTGCAGGAAGGGCCGAATACATAATTATCCGAAGGATGATTAAATTATCGGCCGAGAATCCTATCAATTACCAAAGTTTATTGGCCGAAAAATCCAATGTTTTATCACTATCGGCCGTAACCGTTGGGTGCAAAGGAGCTTTTTGGCCGACATTTAGAAAAAGATATAAGTTTATTGGCCGAGCTTCAAAAACTCATTTAACGTTTTGGCCGAGATTTCAAGGGTGTAAAGATAAGAGAATGTTTATCTTTTGGGGCGTAAAGATAAAAGACGCCATCGTATCGGCCGAGATTTGAATGGAGTAAAGATAAAAGGATTTATCATTTTGGGCGTAATGGCAAGGAAACCTATTGTTTTGGCCGAGATTCCAAGAAGGTGTGAAGATGAAAAGAGTTTATCCTTGGGCGAAATTATCATTTTGGCTGAGAACTATCAAGTTTTATCCACTAAATTTAATTCCAACCGTACGATGTTACGGCCGGATCAAATGGAAGGCCGTCCGCACCTATAAATACGTGAAGAAGCCGTCGTCCCAATTCGTGCTCTGAAGTTCAAGTTTCTTCCACAGCGAGTCGAGAGCTCTGCAGGCTTCGACCAAGAGGAGAAAGGTACGATGGCTGGAAGTTCATCGCGACCCAGATCAAGTCCGAGAGGTTGCTTGACTGTCTGCCCAATTCGAGAGCTCTACTTTTATTTTGGGTGTAATTCTTCCGATTTTTTATAATTTGTATTTTATTATCTCTCTAATATTTATAGGATGAACTCCATATTTTTATATCTTTCATTTTAGGAGATTATTATTGAAGGGAAACTATTTGGACCCTATATTATTTATTTTAATCTTTTCTGATCAATTAGTTAATTGTGCTTAGTGCTTTTGATTTAATTATTTGGATTTCTGAGTTGAGTAATTACCAGTTTGTGGACTATTTGATTTTAGAATTCATTAATTAAATTAATTGATTTTATGTGAAATTAATAATTAACATAAATTTGATAACTAGTGTGTGGAGAATCAAGTTTGTGTGGTCTGTTAATCTATATCAGTTTGATATCAGTTTGTGTGGTCTGTTAATCTATATAGTTTAATATTTTTATATTAGTGCATCTTAATTTTAATCTTATATGACGAATACTAGTTTGTGGGACTTTAGGTTTGATTAAATTTAAGATAGTTTGATTTGCCGAATTAAATAGCAGAATCATGAGTTTGTTGACTCTGTGATGTTAATCTTGTAAATTAATAACTTGAAAAAATTTCTAATCCATCTTTAAAGATTAAATTTATCTTTTATGGTTCAAATATTTATCCTGATCTATTTTCATCCTAAGGCCTAACTTCAACACCATTACATTATTTTATCTTATTTTCTTTATTTTATTTTACAAAACCCTTTGTCCAAAATTCCATGTTTTTCCTCTCTTTTTAATTTATAAATTCAGATATTGAATTAATAATATTTCTCATGGGTTCGACACTCTTACTCCTATTTACTATATTACTTGAGCGACTAGTGCACTTGCTAGCGATTTTTCTTTTGCTACATCATTTTACGCATCAATTACGCTATTCTGCCTATCGAATTTCTTCCGCCTATTGAACTTCTTGAGATTTGAGATCTCTTATCATCTTGTTATAATCTATATAGATGAACCATGCCTTTGATATTGTGACATTTAAACTTCCGCATTAAAGTCTTGACTTATATTTTATTATAATATTGATGCCACATGTGCTATTTTGTTGAATGGTCATGGTCGATAGTGTAATAGGTAGTGTAGCGCTTCCGGGGTCAACCTGACTGCCTACGTGGCAAGAGGGGCGATTTTGGGGGCGTTACATAACTAAAGAGTAAATAATATATATTGCATGCAAGTGATAGTAGGACATAAGTGTGGTTATTTCATTGTCTCAGCAATCTGGTTAACAAACTTCGCATCCTTATCCCCAAAGACACTAACGTGTGTCTCTAACCATTGCCTCCTTTTCATAATAAAAACACTAGAATTTAGAGAGTTCAAATATGAACAATATTGATTTAATTATGTTGAATCTATAAATATCATGCAACAAATTTGGAACAATATGTAATATTCACAAAAAGATAA
Organism: Pontederia crassipes; assembly: GCA_030549335.1. NCBI lineage: Eukaryota > Viridiplantae > Streptophyta > Magnoliopsida > Commelinales > Pontederiaceae > Pontederia > Pontederia crassipes. Next base: position 6,258,118 of record JAUKPH010000020.1, on the reverse strand, counting down.
AATAGAACTAAAAGAAATAAAATAGATAAAAGAAATTTATATTTTTTGAAGGCCCACTTGTAATATCTAAACAATAAAAATGAGTCAATTAACTTAAGTATAAATTAATTAATTTAGTTGTTATTTTGATGTAGAGTTTGTAACAATCAATTTTTTTATAAGTTAAATTTTGAGATAATTATTCTCTTGAGAAAGCTAAAAATAACGAATTAGTGTGTAATTAAGTTAGTATTAGGTAATCCAACATAATTAATACTAAGTTAATTTTCTTATTATGGATAATTAATTATGAATTGAGTTACTCAATTATTTAGCTTAAATTAATTAATTTGGTTATTAATATTTGAATAACCACATCAGGTCTCTTATGTGTCTACTTGATTATTAAAAGTTAAGTTTTATGTTGATGTGTCTTGAATTATGTACCATGTACCCAAAATTATGAAAGAAAAAAAAATGAGGAAAAAGAAAAAATGAGAATCTGTGGCGGAAGTGGAGGGCTTGGGCCGTCAGGGTTTTATATATGAGGGTTAGGATTTTATATGATGTACTCTCTTTGGCTCATAGTGAATTTTCTCTCACGGCAGACCGTGAATGTTTCTCTCTTGGTCACATTGATCAAGAGGGTTTTACCACGTTAAATCTCTATGTTCATCTTTTATTTCTTTCATTGTTTTGATTGTTCATCGATCCTTGGTGTTCTATTCTCCAACAAATTAGTATCAGAGCCGAGTTCTTTCCACGAAGATGACTACAACAAAGTTCGATATCGAGAACGATGGGAACACAAATTTTAGCTTGTGGCAAGTTCGGATGCTTGTCATCCTAGTTCAGAACGGATTGAAGAAGGCACCGTCAAAAGCATGATGCCATGGAGGCATCCGCCTAGGAGGAACTCGACGAGAAGGCTATGTCTGCAATTCAGTTGTATCTGACGAACGATGTTCTTCAGGAATCGTAGAGAAGATGATGGCTGGTCTCTGGACGAAGTTGGAAACTCTATATCTGACGAAAACCCTAGCGAATAGACTTGTGTTGAAGCAACGGATGTACACCTTTCGTATGGCCGACAGTATGTCGATCAAATCGCACATTAGTGAGTTCATCGCCCTAATCAATGATTTGAAGAACGTAGATGCTAAAGGTTGATGATGAAGATCAAGCCTTGTTACTTCATTGTTCTCTACCATTTTCATATAAAACCTTTAAAGAGACGATGATTTACGACAGGGACAAACTCATGTTTGAAGATGTTAAGGACAGATTGCTGAGCAAAGAAAAGTTGGATAATGAATTGGGATCCAGTAGCAAATCTGATGATCAAGTCTCGGGTCTGATTGCAAAAGGCAGACATCAGACAAGAAATCAAAATCAAGACAGATCCAAATACAAGTCAAAAAATAGAGATAAAGTCTGCAATTATTGCAAGAAGAAGGGTCATATCAAAGCAGAGTATTACAAATTATAGAATAAGAATAAAAGGATTAACGAGAGCAATGAGAAAGGAAATCAGAAGGCTAATGTTGCAAATGCTAGTGTAGCAGAAAGTGAAAATGAAGATGTTTTGTTGGTCACGACATCAAACAAATCTAGATCATCAAGTGAATGGACTTTCGATTCTGGATGCTCATACCACATGTGTCCCAATAGAGATTGGTTCTCCACGTACATGTTGAAGGTGGAGTCGTTCTTATGGACAACGATGCTGCTTGTAAGATTGTTGGTATTGGGTCCATCCAAATCAAGATGCTTGATGGGATTGTTAGAACATTATCTGAATCAGACATGTTGCTGATCTGAAGAAGAATCTCATTTCACTCGGTGTTTTAGACTCAAATGGTTGCAAAGTTGTTATTGAGTCTAATGGAATGAAGATTTCCCATGATGCTCTTGTGTTGATGAAAGGTCTCAAAATCAGTAGCTTGTATGTTCTCCAAGGTTCAACGGTGATAGGTTCACAGCAGTCTCATCTACCTCAGAGGAAGATTGCACAAAATTATGGCATATGCTTTTGGGCCATATGAGTGAGAAGGGCATGCAAGTTCTCAACAACAGAGGTCTTCTTCTTGGTGCAAAAGTTGGAAAATTAGAACTGTGTGAGCATTGTATCTTCGGAAAGCAGAAGAGAGTTAGTTTCGGCTCAACCATCCATAAGACGAAGGGAACCCTTGATTACATCCATTCAGATTTATAGGGTCCTTCTTAGGTTTCTTCGAAAGGAGGAAACAAGTATTTGCTGACATTTATTGATGACTTCTTTAGAAAAGTTTGGGTCTATTTTCTAAAGCATAAAAATGATGTATACGAAACATTCAAGTCATGGAAGACTTTGCTAGGGAAAAAATCTAGAAAAGTTGTGAAGAGGCTGAGGAATGATAATGGACTAGAATTCTGTAATTCTGAGTTCAATGAATTTTGTGACAAAGAAGGTATTGCAAGGCATCACACAGTTTCACAACATAATGGAGTCACATAAAGAATGAACAGAACTCTACTAGAGAGAGCTCGGTGTATGCTATCAAATGCAGGACTTGACAAGGAGTTTTGTACAGAGGCTGTCAACCTGGCATGTCACTTAGTGAATCGATCCCCTCACCGATCCTTAGATTTGAAAATTCCTGAAGAAGTGTGGTGAGGTAATTCTCCTAATTACTCCCATTTAAGAGTTTTCGGTTGTCCTGCATATGCACATGTTAAAGATGGAAAGCTTGAACCTAGAGCTAGGAAGGGCATATTTCTTTATTATAAATCTGGTGTTAAAGGTTATAGATTATGGTATCCTAAAATCAAGAAATTTATTATCAGTAGAGATGTTATTTTTTATGAATCTATGATGCTTCGCTCGAGAAAAGATTTGTCTATTATTGGTGATACAAAAAAATAAAAAACTTTGGAGAAGGTGGAGTTAGAACATTCAAGTTTTTCTGATGAAAAGAATGATACTCCTGCTACTCCTGAAGTCCGCACATTACCTCAAGTTCAGCAGAAATACATGTTAGCTCGTGATAGACTGAGGAAAGAAATAAAAGCACCTAAAATGCTCGAGTTTGAAGAACTGGTGGCTTATGCATTAAGTGTTGCTGAAGATATTGAGTTACCTGATCCTTCCTCTTATGCTGAAGCTATTCGAGGTCTTGACTGTAATAAGTGGTTAATAGCAATGCAGGAGAAGATGGAATCTCTATACAAGAATGCCACTAATCTTGTAAAACAACTAGTGAATAAGAAGATTGTTTGTTGCAAATGGGTGTTCAAGAAGAAAGAAGAAATCAATAATAAAGAGACAAAGTACAAAGCAAAATTGGTAGCAAAATGTTATAGTCAAGTGGAGGATGTTGACTTTCATGATGTGTTCTCTCCAATCGTGAAACATACTTCTATTCGTACTTTGTTTGCTATTGTTGTTTTGATGAATCTTGAACTTAAGCGGCTAGGTGTTAAGATTGTCTTCTTACATGGCGATCTAGAAGAAGATATATATATGGAGCAACAAGAGAGTTTTCATGTCAAAGGTAGAGAAGATCAAGTTTGCCATCTTAAATAGTCCTTGTATGAACTTAACCAATCCCCTCGGCAGTGGTATAAAAGGTTTGATTCATTCATGTTGAGTATTGGTTTTGCTCGAAACAAATATGATAGTTGTGTTTATTTGAATCAACTTACTGATGGTTCATTCATCTATTTGTTGCTCTATGTGGATGATATGTTAATTGCAGCGAAAGACATAATTGAAATTAAATTTTGAAAAATAAGTTAAGTTTTGAATTTGAGATGAAGGATCTTGGAGCAGCAAAGAAGATTTTGTGAATTAAAATTTATAGAGATAGCAGCGCAGGAAGACTATTTCTGTCTCAATAAAAATATATTGAAAAACTCCTAGAGTGTTTTGGAATGCAGAATGCTGAGGTTGTTAGTATATTACAGCCCTGTTTAAACTCTCAGTTTCATGTTCACCACAATCTGATGAAGAAAAAAGGTATATGTCAAAAGTTTCTTACTGTATTGCAGTTGGTATTATTATGTATGCAATAGCTTGCACTCGTCCAGATATATCTCATGTTGTCAGTGTTATTAGTAGATATATGTCTAATTCAGGAAAGAAGCACTGGGAAGCTGTTAACTGGATACTGAGATATTTAGAATCATAGTTTATAGAAAACAAAGAATTATTTCAATATCTCATTTTTTTTTAAAAGTTATATTCTATTTGTTTGGAGATGTCGTGCGGTCCTGCAAGAAGAAGTAGACATAATTAAAAATTGTGTTAAATTTTATACTTTCAAATAAATTATGAATTTTATAGGTCCCAACCTGACATTAACTATGGTTTTAAAACAATTTGAATTATTTCAAAACAATTTAAGTAGAGGGAGTTATGAAAAGAATAAGTTGTAATTCTCAGTTTTTCTAAGTATGAATAAGAAAATAATATGTATGTGTTCACGGAAGTTTCTACGGAAAAATTTTGAGTAAAAATCTATAATTAATATATTTTGTACATTTTAGAGTCTAGTTCTATTGATCTTTGGAATCAGATTTATTGGACATCCATAGTGAAAGTTATGCATTCATATTTAAGGTGCTATCATCTTATCTTTTGAACATTTACCTGATTTTGTAAATTATGTATGAAATGAAATATGTCATAAAATTAATTTATAAATTAGGGTCAGAAGGATACCGGAGTTAAGTCTCATTTATAATTGGAATCAGTTGAAAATGTTACGTATAGTGAAAGTAATTAATTCTTAACTGAGCCTACTCAATCTGTTAGAATGAATTTATTGTAGAGCATTCTATTATTTGTTAAATTTGTTGCACTCGGTCTAGAAAGGTATAAACTCTACGTATGCTATGAGTTTGATTAAGTACTCTTTCAGATAAAATTGGAAGTAAGGAAATATGAGTTATTTATTAATTGATATAAATTATACAATCAAGGTCAGTTAATCTAGCATGACATAGAAGCAGTAGAAAATCTAGGTTGAATACTCATTTTTCTGTGAATCAACCATTAGGAAATAAAGTCTCAAACTTTTATTGGACAATTATGTTCCAGTCTTTAGTCATATAAGATTAGAATCATAAGGTTGTATTATGTTCAATAAAAGATATGAATTTTATTTCACAAAGTACACCATTTGCTAGACGAATTCTTATGATTTACCAATTAATTAAGTTATAGGGTTAAAGACATGAGGGGTATATAGCATTGATCTTTGTTGTGTCGATGTAGGACATGGGGGTTTGCATACCATAATATTGATAAGAACATTATAGGAGGAAGAATGATAAGGGAAAGGAAAAGTAATTTCATATCACTTATGTCACATAAGTTGGTTACTCCTACTCTATGTATTCACTGCTTTTGAATTTAGTGTGACATTGATTGTTATATGTATTAAATTCATATATCGATGAGTTTATATGAAAATTATGTTTTCAATGATTGATCAATTGAAGGTTAATTGGAAAAGTGTATGTGAAATGTTATGGATCGAGTTTATAGGATGTAATCCTATTTTGTTTAAATGAGTATGACTCATCTTCTGATATTTGAGATATGATTGTTATGTGATGAATCATGCATTGACATCTTCCAGCACTTGCATATATGATGGTTGGAGCTAAGTGCTACATCGCTGATCACGATGGGAGCCACCTCTAAGATCCAATACATCATTTTGTTTTCAGAAATGGGATGAGATAAGATGGAGCTAAGTGTAGTGCGGACCTAAGTGCTACATCATGAGGGTGTGAGCAACTTCTAGAATCCGTATGGGCCACCTCTGGAAGCCATCTATCGCGTTCTGATATGTATGGTGGTTGGAGTTAAGTGCTACATGTGGGAGCCACCTTTAGAATTCAATCCATCATTATGTTCTCCGGAAATGGGATGAGATAAGATGAAGCTAAGTTCCATGCGGACCTAAGTGCTATACCGTGTCTAGAATCCGTATGCGCCACCACTGGAAGCCATCTATCGACTATACAAACTGGCCAGTTGGTGACCACGCATTCATATAAGAGTGTTGTATTTGCACACATATTTGATATGATTTATATGATATTGATTGCAAGTTGAGTGTGATGCTTTTGATTAGTATGTTATATATGTAATTATCAAATATATGAAAATATCTATTTTGCTATTATGATTATTACATACTTTTCCATGTCACTCCTAATTGATTAGTTGGTAACACATAGGCTATGAGTTATCAACTTAATGAGCTATTTTAGCTCACTCTGTTGTTTCCAACATTTTTCAGATAATTCTCGAAAATCATGCGAGGTGATAATATTTGAAGGGTTCATGGTAAGATGGGAAGATTTGAGTCCCTCGTATCCTTCTATTAGGATGTCGAGAGGTTTGATTATACGTAATGCATATGTAATACTTTATATGCTGTAAGAAGGAAAAATCATTTTATGAAATGTAAAACTTAAGGATTATTGATTTTCTATGAAGGATCATAATAAATTGTGTAGTTTATTTTAATGCTATACTTTTATTTTTGATGCTTTGCTCTGAGATCGTCATCACATAGTGTGTAATTTGTTAACTTATATTTCTATTCTTATGTTATATAAAAAAAATTACCCCACGTTCTCGCAATCTCTCTCAATTTTATTTGATCGTCCGTAATGAGTTGTGAACTCCAAATTAAATTAAGGTTTAATTCGGGATCGTGACACCATTACAAAGTCCATTAGTTTAATAAATCGAAAAATTGAAAATATGCACTCACACTACGAGAAAATTGGAATTTTTCGACAGGTCATTTCCGACGGATAGAAATCCATCGCAATTTGCGACGGATAGGTATCCGTGGGTATTTCTGATGGTCACAACCATCTAAAATAAGAATAATAAATTATGCAATATGTTATATTATTATTTTATTTTTCGACGACCATCGGAATTTTTGACGGATAGATATTCGACGGATATCTATCCGTCAAAAATTCCGACGGTCCTATCATTCAGTAAATAAAAAATAATATAATATAAGAAGTATTTTATTAATATAATTAGCGACAGTTCAGACCGTCGATATTTCCGACGGTCCAAACCATCGATAAGTGAAAAATAATAATATTACAACGAGTCTTTTATTAATATAATTATCGACAATTCAGACCGTCGATATTTTCGACGGTCCAAACCGTCGGTAAGTGAAAAATAATATTATAGTCGTATATATCATAATAGATGGTATTAATTACAGATGGTTCGGACCGTCGGAAGTTCGGACGGTCCAAGCTGTCGGTAATGGAAAAAGTAATTAAATATTGTAATCGTATATATCATAATATATAGCATTATTAGTATTTTATTATTATAATTACCGACGGTTCGGACCGTCGGAAGTTCAGACGGTCCGAACAATCAATAATGGAAAAAGTGATTAAATATTGTAACCATATATATCATAATATGTGATATAATTAGTATTTTATTATTATAATTACCGACAGTTCGGACCGTCGGAAGTTCAGATGGTCCGCACAATCGGTAATGGAGAAAGTAATTAAATATTGTAATCATATATATCATAATATATAATATTATTAATATTTTATTATTATAATTACCGGCGGTCCAGATCGTCGAAAGTTTAGAGGATCAGGACCGTCAGTAACGGAAAAGTAATTAAATATTATAATCGTATATATATCATAATGCGTGATATAATTAGTATTTTGTTATTATAACTATCGACGGTCGAAACTTCAGACCGTCGAAACTTCTGACGGTCGAAACCATCGATAAAGTAAAAAAATTATTTTATTATTAAATTTTTTGCCAGTCAAAACCATGTAATTAAAAAATAATCCCGCCCCATTCCCCGCCCTTTTTTTCCTTTTCCCGCTCTCTACTTTCTTTTTCCTTCTATTTATTCATTCACTCTACCTCTTATTTATTTATTCACTTCTATTTATTCATTCACTCTACCTCCTTTTCTCCCTTCTCTCTACCTCCTCTCTCTCTCCTGGATGACGATTGAAGGACGACCCCCTGGCGACCCCTCTCGCCGGCCGCCGGCCACCCCTTTTTCTCTCTCCTATGACCAGCGATCCCCTTATCTTTCTCTCTCACCTCTCATGGCCGATCGAGCGGATCGGCCGCAGTCGGCCAGATCTGCCGACAAGCAGCTCGATCCGGCCGCAGTCCGCTAGATCGACCGCCAGGCGGCCTGATCCGACTGTCGGGCAGCTCGACTGGTCGCCGGGAAGCATGATCTGGCCGCCTGACGGCTCGATCGGCCACCAAGCAGCCTGATCTGGCCACAGCCGGCTAGATCGATCGCCAGGCAGCCTGATCGGGCCGCAGCCGGCCAGATCGGTCGCCAGGCGGCCTGATCCGGCCGCTGTCGGCCAGATCGGTCGCCAGGCGGCCTGATCCGGCCGCTGCCGGCCAGATCGGCTGCCAGGTGGTTCGATCGACCGCCACCCGCCAGATCGGCCACCAGGTGACCTGATCCGGCCGGCTGTGGCTAGATCGACCGTTGCGGGTCAGACCGGCCGCTAGCGGCCTAATCCGGCTGCCGCCGGCCAGATTGGCCGTCAGGTAGCTCGATCGTCACCAAGCGGCTCAATCGGCAGCAGCCGGCCATCCTGGCGGCCTGATCCGGCTGTCGCCGGCGAAATCGGCCGCCAGCCAGCTTGATCATCACCAGGCGGCTCAATCGGCCGCAGTCGGCCAGCCTGGCGGCCTGATCCGGCCGCTGGCGATAGCTAAATTGTTTTTATATTTTAAAAATTATTTGCGACGATAGCAACTAATGGATCTTATCGAAGGTCAGCAACCGTTGAAATTATCGACGATCGTGGCCGTCGGAACCTTTCGACGGTCGCAACTGCCAAGAACATTTTGACGGTCGCAACCGCCAAGAACATTTTGATGGTTGCAACTGCTGGAAGTTTCGACGGTCGCAACCGTGGAAACATTTCGAGCGGTTGCAACCGCGGGAAGTTTCGATGGTCGCAACAGTCGGAACTCTTCGACGGTCGCAACCATCTGAAATTCCGATGGGTGTTTTTCAAACTGTCAGAAATAGTTTGCAATGCCACTTTTTTCGATCGATCATTTTCGTCGATAAATTTGTCGAAAACCTCTTTTTCCGAAGGATTTTTTTATTTTTCTGACGATTTTGACCATCGGAAAATACCATTTTTCATGTAGTTTCATTATGCCCTAAACCCCTCACTTACCTCCTCTTTCCATACACAATCTTCTCTCTCCTTCCCCAAAAAGCCCCCAGCCGAGAGATGCTTCTACTCTCCCACCTACCTCTCTCCTTCCCTCTCTCTTTTGCTCTCCCTCATTTCCTCTCACGCACAACCGTCTCTCAGCCACCCTCCCTTTCTTGTCTATCTTTAATCTCTCACCCCCTCTCACGGCTGCACAGCAGCAAGGAATACCCCAAGCTCCCTCACTCTCAACATCACTCTCCCTCCCTCACTGTAATATCCTAATAGTTAAATCAAAAATAAAATAAGGAAAGCAGCCTTCGGCAGCTCAAAAGCTCATATAACTTAAATTAATGCCCTAAAAGAGGATGCCACCTCACCTCCTCCCATTGCTCTCTGCCGACAACAGCGACCAAAACCCATTTCTTAGCTACAGTTTCTCATTCAAAAGCCACACACTCTCTCTCTTCATTCCCTTTCTATTGACAGCAGCAAGGAAGCTCCATTCCCTCAGCTACAGTAAGCATATTTTCCTTTCTCTTAAGCACTCTCACTCTCATTGCTCACTTCCACTCGGCCAGCAATCAGGGGTTCCATTTGTGCTACAGTAAGGTCCTTTCATTTATTCTTTAACACTAGCTCATCTCACACTATAGAACTCTCTCCCCCTTAGCTCAAGACGTCCATTATCTTGGATTGATTCCAATAGGCCTTGGGGACAGCAGCAGGAAAGAAAGAAATTAGAGTAAGCACTCTCTCTCTCTAATCTCAATATGGCAACTCACTCTTTCTCTCTCACCCATTGTAGCAGCTCCATTAGGAGTTTCGGACAGCAGCGGCTCGGCTAGGAGAGGAAGAAGATAGAGGGTTAGGACATTGCTATTAAAGTATATTTGAGGGGATCCTAAACTCTAATCATCTCTTAATGATATATGTTGTATGGATTAAGGGTGGAAGATCTAACTAGGATCTTCTTGAAGTACAATTAGGGCATGTGCATGTTCATTATGGTTTGATGACATTTTGACATTTAAGTTTTGCGTTGATAACATAGTCCCAATGTAAGATGTTCTATGTTTCCATATATGATTCATGTTGACATTGTTAGTTTCCTCAATTCTTAAATAGTAATGTAGGCTTCAATGTTTGCATTTAATACTCTTCTAATTTTCATAGTTAGGTATTTTGGAATATGTTATTATTGAACTTGAGTTGACTACTGAGAAATGTTGTTTTCTTTTGAGAATGGATGCACATTCTAGTATTGTTCATATATTGTTGTAAAAATGGGAAAAATGACAAAAAACAATGGAGATTCTATCCAGAGATCGGGCACGGCCGTGACAAGTTGTGGCACGGCTGTGACGCTGATCACTAGCTAATCACTATAGATTTTATCCCATTTTTAGATGCATTTCACCCATATCGAGCCCTCAAATTGTCTAACTTTTGGCCAATTATGCTTGGAATGCAAGGATTGTGATAACTAGTTGATCTTTCTCATTTTATACTAATTCCATGTGCATAGAGGTTCTGAAATACTAAAAGCCATAAATATTTCAATTCTATGCCAAGTTATGATTTTTAGGGCAAGTTTCTCCTAGTGCACAAGTTATCATTATTTTGATTTAGCAGATTTCCACTGATTATTCTGCCCTAAATCCATTGCCATTATGACTGAATCATATTTGAATGATCATATTTCAACTTGTGCAAAATTATCAATTCATTTGAACAAGTTATCATTTTCCAATGCCAAGTTATCGTTTAAGGGCAAAACTATCATTTTGATATGAAAAACTCTCAATTCTGCGCAAAGGCCTTAGGCAGTCATTATATTATTGTTCTAACTCATTGCTGTTCAAATTTGATCACATTTGAATAATTACAATCAAAGTTATGACAAGTTATCATTTTTATGGCATCAAGTTATCATTTTTGGTACCCTAGTTATCATTCCTATGAAATCTTATTCACATTTGATTTCTGACATCATTCACTTGCCACCCTAATCCCTTTTATGCCTTCAATGCTCTGAACCACTCATATTTGGACAATTATAATGATATGGCACAAGTTATCATTTCGGGCAATAAGTTTTCATTAAACAAATAAAGTTTCATTCCTGCACAACACCAAATCTTATTTGACAATAGAGTTGACATTACTTACTTTCCTAATCCTTATTTGTTTAAATCTTATTTGAGGACTATGATGCTGGCTGTTTTGGATCTTATAGCAGGTATAACAAGACTGCAACAAGACTGCACAAGGTGAAAAAGGAGGGGGGACCACTGCTAGCTGTCCAGAAAGGCATATGATTTCTGCTGGAATCTCAGGACCACTAGACAAGTGGCTTGAATCAAGAGAGTAGAACCTCCCCATCTGCATCCAAGGGTGAAGAGAAGACATATAAAAGATGAGAAACCCTAGAGAGAAAGGGGAGCCACCATTTGGAGGATTCTGGACAGGATCTGAAGGGGAGGAAGGAAAGGAGCTGAAGGAAAGGCTGCAACTCTGATTTCTGTGGACAGGATTCTGTTCTTCATATTTCAGAATGTTTAGCCTTATTAATTCTTCCTATTTTGTATCCATTCTTGTAAATATAATGAGCTAAATCTCAGCTCTCCTAGGATAGGGTAGTAGTCTAATTTAGTTGTGGATGGATGAAGAACCAATCTGATTTCCTGCACTTATATCAAGTTCTAATTTCTGTTTCTGAAATCCTGTTTTCTGATTTCTGCATTTCTGATTTCAATGGTTCTAATCTTGACATTATGAGGTCCTACTTGTATTTACAACTGAGAGGTTGTCCTTTGATCTACTCTTTGTTCATAAATGAATCAAGAACCAATGGCAAGTTTCTAGGTTCAACCCAATTAGAAATCTGATTTTATGATTTCTGAATTCTATTTCCCATTTCTGATTTCTGAATTGTCAAATATGTTTTCACCATTGTGGAGCCCCGATTTCTTAGTAGCTGAGGAGCTAATCTTTAGGTTCCTTCTTGTTCATAAATGAATCAAGGGACAATGGTATTTCCAAGGTTTAATTCCCTGAATTTGTGCAACTCTTCAATGCTGATTTCTGAATTTTCCCATTGCTGATTTCCTAAATTCCCATTGCTGATTTCTTGATATTTGTGGAAACTGTCTTGTTATTGTTAAGCCCCTGATTTCACTTAATCACTGAGAGGTGTACTTAAGGTTTTCTTGTTGTTCAGAGATGAACCAAGAAGCAATTGCATGTGCTGAATTTCATATGTAATTGAGTGTTGATTTCTATCCAATTCATTAGTGAAAATGTGGATTTCATTTTCATTTGCAGCTGAGAGGATGATTTAAAATCCTCTTGTAGTTTAGAGATAAACCAAGAAGCATTAGCACTAATATTGGATTGATTTCATTTCTGTTTAGTTATTTGAAGTAATTCCCTCATGTTTAAGGTGCAATTGGATGTTATCATTTCTGATTTTCACTGCAATTGCCAAAAATCAGCAAGGAATTTTGTTCTTGAGCCTAATGATAACTTGATATTCAGTGGGGATCCTCTTCTAATTCAATCTAGCTAACATTTATATGAGAATATAATGATTAGTTTTGGACAAATTCAGCTGTGAGAGCAGCCATGTTAAGATTGAATTAGATTTGACTAAAAATTGATACCATTCTATCCATAATTAAGTTAGATGAACCCCAACTCCTAGGAGAACCTTCCTCGTTGATAGATAAAGCCTTTTAGTCCTTAGTTTAGCATTTATAGTTCAGTTTTGATAAATTTCCAAAAGTCCAAAATAGTTATCATTTGGCATTTCCTTAAAAATCTATTTTTACTTACCTTCAATTTCCTGATTTTGCCACTTTAGTTAGAGCTAGTCTAGATTATTTTAGGGAGTCTTTGGCTTGAAATCACTGTGGATACGACATTTGGGTAGACTACAATTGACCTGTATACTTGCAGTAGAAAATGAATTAGGGAGTTAAATCAAAATTTGAAAAATTTGAAATTTGACCCCAAAATCAGTAAGTTATCACTACACCCCTCAATTTCACTATCAAATTTTTGGTGTCGTTGCCAGAGTTTTGAGGTCATTTAGATTAACTTAGATAGTTTAGATTACTTTAGACTAGTTTTTAGTCCATTTATTAGGCCAATTTTCAGTTTTTGCATCATTCTCAATTTTTCAATTTTGTCTAGTTTCTTTTCTTTTTTGAATTTGATACTTCTGAATTCATTTATGCAAGATTTGGACAATCAAGAAGACCATTATCAATCAGATCCTGAACCCGAAAGAAGATTCTTGAGAAGGAGAAGATTGCAAAGGTAGAGGCAAGAAGGAGAATTTTTGAAGAAGAAGAGGAAGAAGAGGCTAACATGGCTGCACCAAGGACATTAACATATTGCTATTCACCTAGCAATATCAGAAATCAAGAAGGAAATGGAGTCCTTGCACCAGCTGCTAACTTTGAGGTGAATCCAACCTTGGTGACAATGATAAGGCAATATCAATTTGCTGGTTTGGGGAATGAGGATCCAACCATACACATGGACAACTTCATGGAGATTTGCAGCATTGTCCACTTCAATAACACCCCTATGGATGCTGTCTACATGAGGCTATTCCCCTTCTCACTCAAGGACAAGGCAAAGATATGGTACAAGACCCTCAAACCAGAAGAGATGGCTACTTGGGAATCCATAATTTAATTGTTCCTAGCTGAATTTTTTCCACCAAGCAAAACTGATAATTTCAGAGATCAGATTGTGAGGTTCTACCAATTGGATCAAGAGAATATATGTGATGCATGACAAAGACTCCAAGGCTTGCTAAGGGCTTGTCCACATCATGGCTTTGAAAAATGGCAACTTGTCAACTATTTCCACAAAGGATTGAACTACCCCAGCAAAGTTGCATTAGATACAGCTGCAGGAGGGATATTTGCATCAAGAAACATTGATGAAGCCTACCAATTGATTGAGAACATGGCCAAGAACCACCATTTCCTTACACATGATAGGACAAAAAGGCCATCCAATGAAAATCAAGTCAATAACATTGCTGTCCAGATTGAAGAAGGATTGAAAAAGGCATTGGAGAACCTGAATTTGTCAACTAATTTGGGAAAGTTTTCAAATCATGAATCAAGATGTGATGTATGTGGAAACTAGGGCCATGTCACTGAGAGTTGCAACTTGATAATGCAGCAATATGAGCAACCATAGATCAAGTCAATGTTGTGGGGAATTATGGAATCAAGCCACCTGCTGAATTCTATACTCTAGAGAATAGGAACCATCCCTACCTCTCCTACAAGGCCAATCATTATCAAGGGCCACCTATGTAGAATTCTAATTGGCAACCTAAGATTTTTTCAAGGAACCAGCCACCTCCATATCAGAATCAACCCTCAAATGCTCAAGTGCAAAGACCTCCTTATGAGCCACAAGTCCAAGCCACCCAATTGTCAAAAATGGAGGAGTTGCTGCAACAAATTCTGATGAAGCAAGAAAAGCAGGAGGAGGCAGTGCACAAATTGACTACTGAATATGAAACCTTGAGTGCCCATCAAAAAGTTCTTGAAGACCAATTTTGCCAATAAGCCAGCACCTCAACTAGGCCACCAATGTTTTTCCCAGGACAACCAGAAGTCAATCTTAAGGAACAAGTCTAAGCTGTCCAGCTCAGGAGTGGAAAAATTATTGAAGAACCCATGAAGCATGTTGAGGATAGTTCAGCTAAAGCAAATGCAAGTTCAAAGCTTGTAGAAGAGCCAATTGAAGAAGTTGTGGTGGGTAACCAGGACAAGAACCCTCAGAATGAAGTCAAGGGTAGGATTTTTGATAAGGTGTCATTCCCACAAAGATTGGTCTCTAAATTGGAGCTGAAACATCTTCCTAGTCCAGGGGATTCATATATCATACATGAGGATTCTAGAGATGAGAAGTTGGGAGATTTCTGGTACAATGAAGGAGGGAATCAAACTGAAAAATAAAGGTCAATCATTGACAAACTAAGAGATCCATACTTGATTAGTGAATCTGTCCACAGATTGAGATCTCTACTTGATCACATCATAATATTTAAACCTCCTTGATATCAAGAGTTGGAAAAATGTCCAGCCTAAGACATTACACTTAATCTTTCTATTTTGCAGGAATAAAGAAGGGAGAAATCAGATCAATCCACAAATTGGCAATTAGGGAGTACCCCTACCCTTAATTTTAATTTTTCTCACTGAAATCTTAATGATAATTGATATTATCTTTTCATTCATACTGAAATCATCATATTAATATCTGAATTATCATGCATATCAATTATCCCAATCCATCATAGCCGAATTTCAGTGAATTTCAATGCATTGTTGCCTTTGCACCCTAAAAATCTGATATTAAATATCCCACTGATATCTCTTGTTTCCTTGCAGGATTAGTTTCAATTCATGAAGAATAGACCACCCTAAGCCCCCGATTGAGATGCAAGAACCATTGGAAGGGATCAAATGCACAATTCCATCAATTTCTTACCCTCCCAACCCTCTCCCATGCCTTAATTTTCATCACTGTGGACAGTGCTGAGAATAAGCTCGGGGGAGGAAACCTGGTACTTTTCTAAACTTTATACCATATTTTCAATCCATTTTAATGCTCATATCATCAATTGCCACCAGGTTATCATTGTTTGAACAAGTTATCATTGATTTCACTAGGTTATCATTAGTTATCACAAGTTATCGCTGGTTATCATATTTTGGGCTTAATTCAATTCTTGCCTTCATTTTAACTCTAAAATGGGTAGAATACTTCATTATGACAGTTGGTACACTCCAATATCAAGTGGCCAACTTGGCCATTAGTCTTCTTGCTTTAATTGACATTATCAATTCAGATGCATTTGAATTAGATTTCAGCTGAAAATTTTTCTTTTTGTGGGTAACACTAGCTGACATTCATGGATTAATTAGAAAGTAGAAGATGTCTAGAAAGGAGTCAAGGCTCTTGTTGCCATGTTAAATAGGAAATCTTGACTATTTGCATTTAAGGGTCTAAACTTACTTGAGCTTGAACCATTGCTCATTTCATGAACAGAATAGAAAAAGAAAAATGGAAAAAGGAAAAGTGAAAAGGCATTTTGCATTGCATGCATACATGAATAAAGAGAGTGAAACTCCAAAAAGGAACCTCTCCTGAATAAAACCAGGATTTTTATCCTGTGACCAGCATGAATAAAAATCAGGCCTTGACCTGTTTACTTGCATTTCATGAATAAAAGTCAGGTGTTAAACCTGTTTAAACAGTGGAAAATCTATTCATGAAGAGATTGATGTTTCAAACTTTTAAGTAAAGTTGACAATCCTTGAAATCCAAATCAGTTAATGATAGTACTTTTTTCATGGCTTAAATTTGCTTTAACCTTTGTGACTCCTCAGCTAGAATTTGGGAATTGGAAAGAATAGGATGGAGTGTTGGCAAAGTGAGGAACTCATTGGACATAATTCAGTTGATTTTTAATTAATTTGTGGACTGTTAATTCAAGTTTGTCCTTAATTTCTAAATGTTTTGCTTGAGGACAAGCAAAATGCTAAGCTTGGGGGAGTTTGATCACTAGCTGATCACTATAGATTTTATCCCATTTTTAGATGCATTTCACCCATATCGAGCCCTCAAATTATCTAACTTTTGGCCAATTATACTTGGAATGCAAGGATTGTGATAACTAGTTGATCTTTCTCATTTTATACATAATTCCATGTGCATAGAGGTTCTGAAATGCTAAAATCCATAAATATTTCAATTCTATGCCAAGTTATCATTTTTAGGAGAAGTTATCACTCCAAGTGCACAAGTTATCATTATTTTGGTTTAGCTGATTTCCAGTGATTATTCTGCCCTAAATTCATTGCCATTATGAATGAATCATATTTTGTTGATCATATTTCAACTTGTGCAAAATTATCAATCCATTTGAACAAGTTATCATTTTCCAATGCCAAGTTATCGTTTAAGGGCAAAACTATCATTTTGATATGCAAAACTATTAATTCTGCGCAAAGGCCTTAGGCAATCATTATATTATTGATCTAACTCATTGCTGTTCAAATTTGATCACATTTGGATAATCACAACTAAAGTTATGACAAGTTATCATTTTTATGGCATCAAGTTATCATTTTTGGCACCCAAGTTATCATTCTTATGAAATCTTATCCACATTTGATTTCTGACCTCATTCACTTGCCACCCTAATCCCTTTGATGCCTTTAATGCTCTGAACCACACATATTTGGACAATTATATTGACATGACACAAGTTATCATTTCGGGCAATAAGTTTTCATTAAACAAATAAAGTTTCATTCCTGCACAACACCAATCTTATTTGACAATAGAGTTGACATTACTTGATGTCCTAATCCTTATTTGTTTAAATCTTATTTGAGGACTATGATGCTGGCTGTTTTGGATCTTCTAGCAGGTATAACAAGACTGCAACAAGACTGCACAAGGTGAAAAAGGAGGGGGACCACTGCTAGCTGTCCAAAAAGGCATCTGATTCCACTGGACAAGTGGCTTGAATCAAGAGAGTAGAACCTCCCCATCTGCATCCAAGGGTGAAGAGAAGACATATAAAAGCTGAGAAACCCTAGAGAGAAAGGGGAGCCTCCATTTGGAGGATTCTGGATAGGATCGGAAGGGAGGAAGGAAGGAACTGAAGGAAAGGCTGCAACTCTGATTTCTGTGGACAGGATTCTGTTCTTCTGATTTTAGAATGTTTAGCCTTATTAATTCTTCCTATTTTGTATCCATTCTTGTAAATATAATGAGCTAAATCTCAGCTCTCCTAGGATAGGGTAGTAGTCTAATTTAGTTGTGGATGGATGAAGAACCAATCTGATTTCCTGCACTTATATCAAGTTCTAATTTCTGTTTCTGAAATCCTGATTTTTTATTTCTGCATTTCTGATTTCAATGGTTCTAATCTTGACATTGTGAGGTCCTACTTGTATTTACAATTGAGAGGTTGTCCTTTGATCTACTCTTTATTCATAAATGAATCAAGAACCAATGGCAAGTTTTTAGGTTCAACCCAATTAGAAATTTGATTTTTTGATTTCTGAATTCTGTTTTCCCATTTCTGATTTCTGAATTGTCAAATCTGTTTTCACCATTGTGGAGCCCCGATTTCTTAGTAGTTGAGGAGCTAATCTTTAGGTTCCTTCTTGTTCAGAAATGAATTAAGGGACAATGGTATTTCCAAGGTTTAATTCCCTGACACTAATATTGGATTAATTTCATTCATGTTTAGTTAATTGAAGTAATTCCCTCATCTTTAAGGTGCAATTGGATGTTATCATTTCTGATTTTCACTACAATTGCCAAAAATCAGCAAGGAATTTTGATCTTGAGCCTAATGATAACTTGATATTCAGTGGGGATCCTCTTCTAATTCAATCTAGCTAACATTTATATGAGAATATAATGATTAGTTTTGGACAAATTCAGCTGTGAGAGCAGCCATGTTAAGATTGAGTTAGATTTGACTAAAAATTGATAACTTGTCCCATTCTATCCATAATTAAGTTAGATGAACCCCAACTCCTAGGAGAACCTTCCTCATTGGTAGATAAACCCTTTTAACCCTTAGTTTAGCATTTATAGTTCAGTTTTGATAAATTTCCAAAAGTTGAAAAATAGTTATCATTTTGTATTTTCTTAAAAATCTATTTTTACTTCCCTTCAATTTCCTGTTTTTGCCACTTTAGTTGGGGCTAGTCTAGATTATTTTATGGAGTTTTTGGCTTCAAATCACTGTGGATACGACATTTGGGTAGATTACAATTGACCTGTATACTTGCAGTAGAAAGTGAATTAGGGAGTTAAATTAAAAATTGAAAAATCTGAAATTTGACCCCAAAATCAGCAAGTTATCACTACACCCCTCAATTTCACTATCAGACGCACATATGATTTCATGCATCAATAGAATAAAAATGTTCTCTATCATGGTGGCGACCCTAGGGTCGCACGGCCGTGACGCCCCAGATCGATCATGCCTTAGAATGTTTCTGTGAAACGGCCGTGACGTATGTGAGCACGGCCGTGACGTATGTGAGCACGGCCATGCCTGTGTGTTGTATTTAGAAAAGTCTCCAAGTGTTCGGTCGTGCCGAACTAGGCATGCCTATGCCCACGGGATGGCGACACTGAGTGGCACGGCCGTGACTAGTCCCAGAGGTATGTGTGATGTTTGTTTGCCCACACTTAGCATGATTTGAAGTCTGTATGACCTTAAATAGGGTTAAAACATGCAACATGTATTGAATGACTCCTTGCATTGATGAAGGTAATTAAAAGATGGATTGATGAAGGTGTGGCATTCTCTTGGGACCAAGGTGTACTCTACCTAAGACTCCACCGATGGGTGGGGGAAAATCTCATTGACGAGTGAGGGTTAAGACCTCGCCTACAGGAGAGGATTAAGACCTCATCTACGGATGAGGGTTAAGACTTCACCTATGGGTGAGGGTTATGACCTACGAGCCATCGCTCTTCTCAATCATCTATATAAGAAATTACCTATGTAAAGATGAAAGATGAAAAGATGAATGATGAATGACTTTGGACATAAAGATAAAGATGATTAAGATGAAGTAAGCACCAATGAGGATGCAAATGAATATACACTTGTCACATCATGATATGATATCGATGACAAAGTAAAGCAAGATAAGTTCATGATATGCATTAGTATAATGAAGAGCTATGATATGCCTTGACATAATGATAAGTTATGATATGCTTTAGCATAGTATCAAAATGTTATATGTTTATCTTATCTTGTCATAATGATTTTGCTCATATGCCATATAGTGTGCATAAGTAGCTCACAGCATGCATATGAGTTATGTTTCCATTATGTTGCAATGCATATGCCATGACATATAAAAATTATGTTATAAGATCGTAGCATGCATGGGTCTCAACATATTCTAAAGGGAGAATGAGGCTTAGCTTATACGCCATGACATAGAATGCACTCCATGGATCTGTGTAGGTATGAATGAGGCTTAGCTTCGACGGTGAGAGCCTCATGATAGAGATATTGCACATGGATGGGTCGGGCCACGACCGAAATTATCTTACTCTATGTTATGTTATGTCATTATGATGAACTCTTGTAAGAGTGAACTATGTATGGCTTATGAGCCTTTTGGAGTCATGTACTTTTACTTGAACTCATTATGTATTATGAACCCTTTGTTGGGTCTATGTTAAAGCCTATTTGGCCCATGGGCTAGTTTGTTATCTTGGGACTTTATATGTTTAAAAGTCTTCCGTTGTTTATGATATTGATGCTTTATATTATATTATGTTTCTGCTGCAATATTTTATGTAATTAGGTCATGGAAGTAACGTCGCCTAGGGTTCGACAACTAAATTGGGGCCGAATTTTGGAGACGTTACACTCACATTCACCCTCGATAGCACTCCCCGCCCCAAGCGGCCAGCACAAATCAAGCAACTACCAACACCACCGTTGGCATTCCCTCTCTCTCCTTGAGCCTACAATAGCAAGGAAGGAAGCCAACCACCCTCTCTCACTCACAATATCCTGTCTCCAAGCTCCAGTAAGCAACAACCTCTCATTCTCCCTCACCTTCCACCATACGCGCATCAAGGCAAGGAAAGAAACAATCAAGGGACTGCTGGAAACAAGGAAAAGAGAAGAAGAAGAAGAAGAAGAAGAAGAAGAAGAAGGAGAAGGAGAAGGAGAAAGGATTAGGATTTTAACGTAAACCCTAACGATATGTTTGAGGGGATCCAAATCCCTAACCTTCACCCTAATGTTGCTTGAGTGATTGGATTAAGGCATGAAGAACAAACCTATCCTACTTAGGAAAGCTAGGGAATATTGCATTTGGTGATTCATGTTTTCTTAGGTTACTATTCCATTGCTAACCATGATTAGAATCTAATGTGCTTTGTTATCCATGTTTGTTTCATGAGTAATTTCACTTACTACTACATATTCACATGTTAAGTAGCTTTAATGTTTTAGATGTAATTATATACATTAGTCTTGTTATGGTGGTTCATTTGATAAATTGTTAATCCTATATGAGTAGTGTAAAGTGCTTATTATTCATGCATTGACGAATGCACACCTTATAGGTTTTTGTATAAATGTGTAAAAATGATAAAAAATGGGAAAAATAGGGAAAACTCTGTCCAATTGCTCGGAGACGGCCGTGACAAGTTGAGGCACTACCGTGATGTATAGTGAAATTCACGCCCTAGCATAAAAACGTCCATGGGAATAAAATGGGCTTTCTGTCACGGCCGTGACCTGTGGTCGCACGGCCGTGACACCCCAGAGCGCTCATGCTTTAAAAAATTTTAGGGAATGGTAAAAAAATGATCATTCTGTCACGGGCGTGCAAGTACAGATAGTGTAAAAATAGCCGTGTAGGAAAAATGCCAAACCGTGAAGGTTTAAGACACGGGCATGGCCATGACGCCCTGGAGCACAACTGTGACCTATACCATCATTAGAAAAAATGCCTAAGTGTTCGGTCGTGTCGAACGATAGAACACCTGTGCCCACGAGTGGGCACAACTGTGACTGTTGGACATACGTAGCAACCGCCCATAATGGGCCTATGTACGTGGATGAATTGGAGAAGTTACCAATTCACAAAGCATGCAAATGCAGTTTACTGCACAGGTGAGCGGTTAAATGAACTGCAATTCAAACTCTAATGAAGTATAGAGTTTGTTGTCGTGACTGGTGGTGT
This sequence comes from Pontederia crassipes, assembly GCA_030549335.1. NCBI lineage: Eukaryota > Viridiplantae > Streptophyta > Magnoliopsida > Commelinales > Pontederiaceae > Pontederia > Pontederia crassipes. Next base: position 6,236,123 of record JAUKPH010000020.1, on the reverse strand, counting down.
TTTACTGCACACGCACATGCTGTCCGTCGTCAGGGAGAGAAGTCTGCTGAAGTTGTGTACAATCTGGATTGTGAACACTGTGTCGAAGTTCCGCTATGTGATCGTCGACCCGATCCCGAGAATAATACAACGTAAAAGAACCTTGATAATTCCGCTGCAATAAGGTTGGTTTTCTATAATTAAAAGCTTCAATGGGTGAAGCAATGGTTGTCCTCTATCTTTGAGATGAAGAACATAGGTGAAGCAACATATATACTTGGAGTAAAAATTCATCGAGATCGTTCAAAGAGATTCATTGCTCTTTCGCAAGAAACCTATATCAAAAAGGTTCTCGAACATTTTCGAATGAATAACTGTAAACCCATTGATACTCCTATAGCGAAGGGTGAAGCTTTAAGTCTTAATATGTGTCCGAAGACTTCAGAAGAAAAGAGTGCTATGGCCTCTGTTCCTTATGCCAACGTAGTCAGAAGTATGATGTACGTCATGTTATGTACTCGACCCGACATATGTCATGCCATTGGTCTAGTCAGTCGATATTAGTCTAATCCCGGACACCAACATTGGAAGGCGGTCAAAAGGATTCTCAAATACTTGAAGGGAACAGTTGACTACTCAATATGCTATCAAGGAGGAACTCTAAAGTTAGTGGATATACAGATGCTGATTGGGCTGGCGATGTTGATGAACGCAAGTCCACCTCCGGCTACATCTTCCTGCTTAGCAATGGCACTGTGACTTGGAGCAGTAAGAAGTAAGATTGCATAGCATTGTCAACAATGGAAGCAGAATTCATGACGTATACTGAAGCTGCAAAAGAAGGCCAAATTTTGGGGGCGTTACATTTAGTATTTGAGCGTGGCCCCTGCGCAAGGATGACATGCACAAATCGAGAAATGGTCCAAATTTTTGTTGTAAGGCCCCAAGGTGAAAGGACCAAGGGTGAAAGATTATCCGACATGGACAAAATACGGAGGTAGTCATGGGCTTATAAGTGGCATTCCCCTTTACCTATCACGACGTGTTTTAAAATTCGTGCGGGCCGAAGGCCCAAAGCAAATAGTATTTTGACGGAGCTAAGGGGGTGTTACAAAAGGTATCAGAGCCATCCTCGTGTGCTCACTTGAACCATGTGGGAATGAAACTGGCCCAGGCCACTCAATGAGGACGTTGAGTCCCTTAGGGGGGTTGATTGTAAGGCCCCAAGGTGAAAGGACCAAGGGTGAAAGATAGTCCCATATGGACAAAACATGGAGGTGGTCATGGGCTTATAAGTGCATCCCCCTTTACCTATCAAGACTCATTTTAAAATTCGTAGGCCGAAGGCCCAAAGAAAATAGTATCTTGATGGAACTAAGGGGGTGTTCCACAATAGGCATGAAGAGACCTCGATCCAACGGTCCCTAATGGAAGTTAAGTAAAGGGCATTGCAGTGGCTTTGTCTCTATCATTAATGCACGTGAGCATGAATGAAAAGCCTACAATGTTGATATGCATGTAGAGAGTTGATTTGAGCTAGCTAGGTTTTCTAAGCCAAAATGATGCCACCTCCTGCACCTGTTGCCTTGAATATGCGGATTCCAAAAAGGGCCAAAAAGCCGAATTGTAACACCCTAAATTTCACCTCGAATTGTCAAGGACAATTAGGTCATTCGATTGTATTAGTCCATTCGCCATCACATAATCATAATAAAATATGATTCTCATCTATTACAATGGAAGCATAAATTAAATAAGATAAAAGAATTCTTTGATTAATGCGGAAAGCTTTGTTAAAACATCAAAAGTAATGTTATAAAATTGAAACACATGTAAACATCATCGCTACTAGCAAGTAAAACATTTGTAAACCATAATCAAAACATCTCTTGAAAAACATAGTCAAAAGACTCTAAACGTAAAGACTCTAAGACTCCTAGGCTAGTGTGCAATATTTATTGTCATGAGTGAGCTGCCATCCATCAAATCATTATGCACCTGTATGGATCTAGGATGCAGAGGTTTCCCCATTAGAGTATGTAAAGGCCATGCTATGCGATCTTGATGGTGGAGTGGTAAAGATTGTTGTAAGCAAACTCAGCTAGAGTGAGATGATCATCCCAACTGTCTTGTCAATCAATAGCACATGCTCTGAGCATGTATTCCAAGATCTGGATTGTTCTTTCGCTTTCACTACAAGAAAACACATCATTAGAGAAGGGAAATATGGTCGTTAGTATTCAAATTTTGATTCTTATTGGTCATTAGCGATCTGCGTTTCCCATCGTCACCCGTCGTTATAGATGCCACCGTTAAAAGTCAATAACGACGGCTTAAAGGTGTCGGTCATTAAAAATCATCAACGACAAGAAATAATCCAGTCGTTAAAACTATATGAGGTCCATTTAGTTGTTCGTCGAATACATTAATGGCTAGAAATATCTTTGTCACTGGTAATTTACAGCGGCTAGTAATCCCGTCAATATATTATTGGTCATGAACAACCGAAAATAATCTAGTCGTTAAATCCATATAAGGACCATTTAATTGGACGTCAAATATATTAATGACTAGAAATATCTTTGTCATTGATAATCTTTAGCGGCTAGTAATTCCATCGTTAAAAGTCAGCAACGACGAAAAATAATCCAGTCATTAAATCCATATAAGGGCCATTTAGTTAGTCGTCAAATACATTAATGGCTAAAAATATCTTTGTGGTTGATAATCTTCAGCAGTTAGTAATCCCGTCGTTAAAAGTCATCAACAACCCGAAATAGTTTGATTGTTAAATCTATATCATGACCATCTAGGTCATTGTTAAACACATTACTGACCATCATAATCTTTGTTGATGATAATCGTCCGCGACCATTAATCCAAGCAAACAATGGATGGTTCATATAACTTTAAAAAAGAACAATTATCCAAGCAAACAAATATTCATAGTAATCAAGATCAATAACATTTAGAATTCAAATTTTTTAAGCCATCAATCTTTGTTCCTTCCCTCCAAAAAAAATGCTTAAAATATCCTAAAAGCAAAATAACTAGTTTGAACTTTGCATTGCATCTCTTTGCTTACATATCTACAAAATCTGTAAAGTTCACAAAATACATAAGATTTTTTAATAAATGTGCAATGAATATTTAACTAACAATGGCAAAATGAAAAGCAATAACTTATAAAATAAATAAGGCAATTTAAGATAGAACATATAATGAAACAAATCACTTACTACAAGAAAAGAGATCTTTAATGACCAACTATTAATGTTGAGATAAAAAAATGGTCATTAAAAATAGTCAATAGTGGCAAGAAAAAAATATGTACATTATTAAACATATTATTAGCGAAAGAGAAAATTGCTCATCTCAAAAAAATAAATTCCAGTCATTAAGAGTGATTATTAATCACAACTAAATTTTGTCATCATTAATTATTTATAACATAAGATCAAGTAAGCGTGCAATTAATATTTTATTTGGCGATAACTAATCATTTCCCTCCACTAATTTCTCAGGCAACATCAATTTTAAAAAATAAATTAGTTTATGTATTTAGTTAACTTAATTACATGTGATAAAATCCAATAGAAAGATAAAAAAATCGTTAAATTTAATAGAATTTCTTCCATTTTTTTTATAAAATTAGTAGAAAAACCCTAAGTTTCTTTCTCATCTCTGGCTGCTAGCGATCCTCCTCCTCACAATTCGCGCTGCTAGTGAGGTTCATCCGTACCCCGCACTCCTCTTCTCCTCTGCTGGCTATGGATGCGCTAGGATCCTGGTCTCCCACTACCGCCGGATAGCGCCACCCAGCCCCCTCCTCGTCGCACGTGCCCCAGTCCACTTTCTCCTCCGGCGACAGATGCAGCAGCGTCCTTCCCCCCTGGTCCCCCCTCCCCCGTCATTGGACAGCCCCAACCCATCCGATCCTGGTCTCCCCCACTGCGATCCTGGTCTCCCGCTACCGCCGGACAGTGCCCCCCACAACACAAGACATAACTTCTTATTCTTCTTCTTCCTCTTCCCCTTCCTCCTAGCTCTGAATAGCATTGCATAGGAATTTGCAGAGAAAAGAAGGGTTCCACCGTTGGTGATTGATGCGTAAAATGATGTAGCAAAATAAAATCGCTAGCAAGTGCAGTAGTCGCTCAAGTAATATAGAAAATAGGAGTAAAGAGTGTCAAACCCACGAAGAATATTATTAATTCAATATCCGAACTTATAAATTAATAAGAGAAGAAAAACATAGATTTTGAAGATAAGTTTTGTAATTATAAAATAAAATAGAGAAAATAAGATAATAGTAAGATAAGATAATGGTGTTGAAATTAGGCCTTAAGATGAAAATAGATTAGGATAAATACTTGAGCCATAAAAGATAAATTTAATCTTTAAAGATGGATTAGAGTCTCCCTAAAGTAATCTAATACGATTAACTTGCGATTTCCACGAGTGGCATCCCTCAACTTGAGCATGTAGAACTATCTTAATTAACAAGAATTGAAGTCTCCACAACTGGCATCCCATCAAATCATATTAAAATTAAGATGCATTATATTAGATTCCCTAGACAATTAATCACTTCACAAACTGGTATAGATTAATAGACCACACAAACATGATTCTCCACACACTAGTTATCAAATTTATGTCAATTATTAATTTCATATAAAATCAATTAATTTAATTAATGAATTCTGAAATCAAATAGTCCATAAACTGGTAATCACTCAACTCAAAAATCCAAATAATTAAATCAAAAAGCACTAAGCACAATTGATAATTGATCAGAAAAGATTAAAACAAATAAAATAGGATTCAAATAATTTTCCATCAATTAGTAATCTCCTAAAATAAAAGACCTAAAGACAAGGAGTTCAACCTAGAAATATTGGAGAGATAATAAAAATAATATAGAAAATTGGAAGAATTACACCCAAAGAGATAAAAAGGTCGAAGCTTAGGATCATGGGCAGACAGTCAGGCAGCATTTTGGACTTGATAAGAGTCGCAATCAACCTCTAGCCATCGCACCTCTCTCCTTTTGATCGTAGCCTGTAGAGGTCTCACGACTCACCATAGAAGAAAATCACACTTCAAAGCATGAATTGGACGATGGTTTACTCCTCTATTTATAAGTGCCATACGGTATTCATGTTGATCACGGTCGTGAATATCGTACGGTCGAATTTAATTTTGTGAGATAAAACTTGAGTTGCTCACATCTCTACCCACTTTGATGATATAGTTTCACGGCCGATAAGCTTGATCATTGATTAATGATAAAAAAACTTATCAGTTTTGTGCCTGATGATAATCCTCTTTGAATCTCGGCCACAAATGTATCACTAATGAAATTTTGCGCCCAAGGATTGGTCAATGGCCGATGAATACTTGATAAATGTTGGTTAAGGATAAAACTTCATGGGATTTTGTGGCCGATACTCCTGATTGATGATGGTGTTTTGCCCCCAAAATTACTTGGAATTCATGGCCGATAATCACCATGGTTGATAAAGAACTGTTATCGCTTTGTGCCCGTAAAACTCTTATTGATAGGCTCACGGCCGCAAAATACATAAGGATATTATTCCCCAATGATGGATAGAATATGAGTTTTGCGCCCAAAGTGATATAATGAAATCCTTTTTCATGGCCGATAATCACTTTGCATCTGAATTGTGGCCGATACGTCCGTAATGTTGATCATGTAGGTGATAGTCCCTTGGATAATCGTGTACTCAACTTTTTGTGCAAAATAGTTATCAAAATTTAATTAATCCATCCACAATTAAAATATTTATAGAATTAATAATTAAAAATGATAAATCTAGAATTATGACTAAAAGTGACTTAAAATGACGCATGCCATGATCAAATTATAGAAATATTAATTAAAATAATAGCCTAGAATATGTTATATTTTGCATGCATCAGTGATTCATTAGGCAAGGCTTTCACTCTCCTTGTTCTGTGTCAACATCCTTTCGTAGTCGCCTCTGCTTGACAACATGTTCAGGAAACTAATGATTCGTCAGTCAGCATTCTTTTTTCCAATTCATTGCATCACAATTTTGTTTTGGACTGGTAATATCAGTCACAGTGTCCTTTGAATGGCTGAAGTTTTTTTCCCTATCTTCTGATTTGGGTTGTGAGCCAATTCCTGGCCTTGTTGAGGAGAAAAGAATCTTTACTGTTTTCTTCCATTTGTCTCACTTCATTATTGCCATTCAAGGTTCCTCGTTCCCTCTCTTATTTGTTTTCTAGTAAGCTCTTTCTTAAATATTTAGGCACACCATCACGAGGTAAACTTTTAAACAACTTATTCTCAAATAATAATTTTGTGGTCATAGCTCAAATGATGAATTTTCAAAAGGTCTGTATGAGCAAACAATTTTGTATCAGAAACAAAGAGAATAAAGAATATTTAGCATTACCCAGTCTTTAATTCAATCCATATTGTTATTTTTCTATATACTTCAATTATTGAAACTTGGCATCATGAATGTGTCATAATATACAGGTAAACTCATCTCCATTTTTTCATAGGTCAGAAGATTTCCTAATAATCCGACGAAGGAAACAAAGGCACACATTTCAGTTATATGGGAGCCAAGATGAAGAAAGGCCTCTTCAAGCCCTTGAGATACTTCTCTCAAATGTTTGGTCATTAGTCATCCCACTTCAATTCCCTTCGACGATCATTTTTTAACAATTGCTTTCATAATTGAGGACCTCTGAGTATTAAGATTCATCCCCACCAGGCATGCATTTCTAAGAATCCTTTGTTGCAAGTAGCTTAACACTAGGTACTTATCCACTGCAAATAACAAGGAGCCTGAGCTGCAGATTGGATTCCCAACTTATGTGAATCACATGGCACCTATGGGATGGGACAGGCCTAACGTGAATGCACCGACCTGGGTAAATCCTTTCTTGTCTATCCCTGTTTCGTTTGCATCTGGAGTTCTGGACAGGGTTTCATGTTTTTCCTTTTTCATCTGATTGTGTAATTAAGGTTTCTGAAACATGGGCAGATGAAGGAGTTCCACTCTGCACCACTCAGCTCACCCTCTTGTGCAGAGGGAAGGGAAGTCCCAACAACCAATCCACGGGGCTCTTGATCACTAGCTGATCAATATAGGTTTTTATCCCATTTTAGATGCATTTCACCCCTATCGAGCCCCTAAATTGCTCAACTTTTGGCCAAATATGTTTGGAATGCATGGATTGTGATAACTAGTTGATCTCCCTCATTTTATACTTAATTTCATGTGCATAAAGGTTTTGAACCATAAATATTTCAATTCTATGCCAAGTTATCATTTTTAGGACAAGTTATCACTCCTATATGTCAAGTTATCATTATTTTGTGTGAACTAATTTTCAATGATTTTCTTTCCCTAAATCCATTATTATCATGAATTAATCATATTTGGATGGTCATATCTCAACTTGTGCAAAATTTTAAGTCCATTTGAACAAGTTATCATTTTTCCAATGCCAAGTTATCGTTAAAGGGCAAAACTATCATTTTGACATGCAAAACTGTCAAATCTGAACAAAGGCCTTAGGCATTCATTATATTATTGTCCTAACTCATTGTTGTTCAAATTTGATCACATTTGGATAACCACAACAAAAGTTATGACAAGTTATCATTTTTAAGGCAATCAAGTTATCGTTTTGGCACCCAAGTTATCATTTCTATCAAATCTTATTCATATTTGATTTATGACTTCACTCACTTGCCACCCTAATCCATTTGATACCTCTAATGCCTTGAACCACTTGTATTTGGATAATTTCCATGATTAGTGCAAAGTTATCATTTCCGGGTTCCAAAACCATTAGTTTTTCATATCGATTTCCATTCTTGTACAACACCAAACTCCTTTTGATTATTGAGCTGAGTTTACTTGTTGTCCTAATTCTTATTTGTTTATTTCTTATTAGAGGACATTGATGTTTGCTGTTGTGAATTTTCTAGCAGGGAAAAGGAGTATGAATTAAGCTAAAAAGGTGGAGGGACCACTCCTTTGCTGCCCAAAAGTTGCTGTAGTCAGCTGGAATGCAAGGACCATTGGACAAATGACTGAAATCAAGGAAATAGAACTTTCTAATGCTGATCAAAGGTGGACATGACACATATATAAGCTGACGAAAACCTGGAAAGGAGGGGTCGGCCATTGCAGATCGGGAGAGAAGGCATCAAGGGTTTGGAGCAAAGATTGGAGCTGAAGTGTGGAGGAAGGCTTGCTGATTTCTGCAGAACAGCCCTGATTCCAGGATGGATAGCTTCTACTCTTCAATCCATTTTGTATCTATATTTGTAACTATGAGGAGCTAAACTCCATGCCTCCTAGGATAGGGTAGTAGTCTAATACATATTGTGGATGGATTAGGGATAAGTTTAAGTTTCCTGTATTGATTTCTGAATTCTGAATTCTGAATTTCTGGTTTTACATTTCTGAAATCTGAACTGTTATGGATTAGTTCTTGTCATTGGAAGACCCTACTTGTATTTACAACTGAGAAGTAGTCATTTGGCCTAATCTTTGTTAGAAATGAGCAAAGAATCCATGCCAAGTTTCTGATTCTATTTTGATTGAAAATCTGATTTCCGCAAATTTGATTTCTGAACTTTCTGATTTTAGATTTCCCTAAGTTGTTTGAATCTGATTTGTCATTGGGGATTTGATTAATTGAATAACTGAGAAGTTATCATATGTCCCACTCTTGTTCAGAAATGAATTAGAAGGCTTTGACATTTCATGATTCAATTCTATAATTATCATGAATTTTTCTGATTTGAATGAGTTGCTGAATTCTGATTTCCTGAATTTAGGAAATCTGATTGTCCATTGTTAAGCCCCACTTTAATCCACCATTGAGAGATGGTTTTAAGGCCTTCCTTGAGATTCAGAGATGAGCCAAGGAGCAATGACAATTTTTGATTTCCTAACTTGTGATTCTATGCATTTTGGTTCCAATTAATTAGTGTGAAGTGTGGATCCCATTTTTATTTGCAACCGAGAGGTTGAATCAAGGTCCTCTTGTAGTTTAGAGATAAACTAAAGAACACTAGCACTATTATTGGATAAGTTTCATTCCTACCAAGCTAATTGAAGTGATTCCATTGTCTTGTGACCATGCCTTTAAGTTATCATTTTATATTTTATTGAAATTGCCAAAAAAAATCAGCAAGTGTCTTGAATTGAACCTAATGATAACTTGCTTTTTAGTGAGGATCCTTTTCTAATTCAACTTGGCTAACAATAATATGATAATATATTGTTTAGTTCTGGTCAATTTAAGCTGTGAAAATAGCCATAATGAAAGTTGAATTGGATTTGACTAAAAATTGATAACTTATCCATTTCCATCCATAATTAGATTAGATGAACCCCAACTCCTAGGAGGTCCTTCCTCATTGATACTCTAGATTAGCATTTACAATTCTGTTTAATCAACTTTTCAACAATCTACAACAAGTTATCATTCTGCGTTCCTAAAAGAAAAAAAATCTATTTTTACTTCCTTTAAAAATCTGTTTTTGCCACTTTAACTTTGATTAGTCTAAATTGTTTTTAGGTTGGCCTTTGCAGCAGGGAATATGAATCTGAATTCAGCTGAAAAGTGAGGGGGACCACTTGCTTTTTGGTTGTCCAAAAAGCTGGCACCTGCAGATATTTCTGAACCAGGACACTTGGCATAATCAAGGCACAAGAGAACCTTCTAATCGGCATCCAAGGGTGTGGCAAGGTGATAGATAAGCTGAGAAACCAGAATCAAGAGGAAGAAAGGCCATTGCAAGGGTTTGGAACTGGAAGTGGAGCTGGTTTGAGCGGGAGTGAAGCTGATTGCTGTCGATAGATCATTATCCAGGATGAATTGCATCTGTTTTCCCTTCTATTATGTATTAGACATTGTAATTATTTGGAGCTGAATCTTATGTCTCCTAGGATAGGGTAGTAGTCTAGATTTATTGTGGATGAATTAGGGACAAGTCTAATTTCCTGAACTGAATCAATTTCTGATTTCTGAATTCTGTATTGCTATGAATATGTTCTTGTCATTGTAAGATCCTATTTGTATTTACAACTGAGAAGCTTTCATTTGATCTAATCATTGTTCAGAAATGAATCAAGAACCAATGCAAGTTTCTAGGTTCTAATCCAATTAAGAATCTGATTTCCTAAATTCTGAAATCTGTTTTTCCCCATTTCTGATTTCTGAATTCTGTTAAACCTATTTTTATCATTGTTGGGCCCTAATTGAATTGATAACTGAGAGGTTACTTATGGTTTCATTCTTGTTCAGAAATGAATCAAGAGGCAATGGTATTTCCATGGTTTTAATCTCTGAATTATTCCAAACCTTTTAATGCTGATTTCTGATTTTCAATCCTGATTTTCAAATCTGATTTCATGAATCTGTGGGATTCTTCTTTATTATTGTAAACCTCTTATTTCATTTAATCACTGAGAGGTGACTTTAAGGTTATCTTGATGTTCAGAGATGGACCAAGATGCAATGACATTGCTGAGTTCCCATATGTAATTAGGTGTTGATTTCATCCAATCCATTAGCGAAAATGTGGATTTCAAAAAATTGACTTTTGACCCAAAAATCAGCAAGTTATCATTAAACCCCCCAATATCACTAATCAACTCCCAAGGCCAGTCATAGGCCTCTTCATTACTTGAAAGCACCTAATTGCTGTTAGCCTATTGACCACTGTGATTCATGACTTCAGAGTTCGTTCACGCTTATCATTCCATGCTTTGATATAAGTCCAATAATAATCATTGAGCACAAAAATATTAGTAGAAATGAGAGAATAAATCTCTACTTGCCACCAACTCATGACATTGGTTACTTTTAGTTCATTGGCATCATCTGTTGCTTTGCTTCTTTTGGATAGCTTTGAAGAAACTATTCATGCTGTAACTTTCATGCGTGAGATAAAAATGCTACATCAGATACAGATATGAAAAGGACAGATGATAGTGTTAGCCTGATGCTGAAGTTAGTGTGTCATTGGTTCTGGAATTCTACCTATGCATTTTAACTCTTCATTCTTCAAGAGGCCTAATGCGTTGGTCTACTGGGCCCATGTTTTTTTCATATTGCCAACTACATCTTAATATTCTGCAGCTTTGCAGAGGATAAGCACCCCCACATGATCTATAATGCCCAAGATTTTAATTGGGAAAAAGGAAAAGAAAAATAAAAGGGAAAGATAAAAAGGGGAATAAGAGAAGAGATAAAATCTGAGTTAGATTTGATTTGATATGGGAGAAGTTAAATTCTGATTTAAACTTTGATCCTATCCCTATAAATATGAAGCCAAATCAAATCAAAACCCCCTTTTCATTTTCTCACGAAGCCGGCCCTAAATTCTCCTCTGCGTGAGCCCTTTTCGTTCTTCCTTGTCCCTGACAGCCGCCGCCTTACAGGGGACACATCGGAGGATGCGGACGATGTCGGACGTGCACATGAACAGAGAGGAGCGGGCAGAGGAAGAGGAAGAGAAAGTGGAAGAAGAGGACTGCAGTAAAGTTTCTCGGACAGAAACTTCGAGGTATGGAACTAGGGTAGATTCGTAATAGAATCCTAGTTTTAGACTTGAAACATGTTCTAGGTCGTTTCTGCTTATTGTTCCATGTCTTATGACGTTGATTAGTGCCGGCCATCGCCGGAAAAGATGAACGGAATGCGACTACGCGTCCGCGCAATTTTCTAAGTAATATGAACCCGACCCGGGTTCATCCAAACCCGGCCTGGGCAGGTCCTTCGCCGGACTGAGTTCGGAGGAACTCGGCCCAGATCCGCCATTGCCGACGCTCTCGGAGCTTTGCATCCGGACGAACCCGGCCCGGGCTATGTACGGAAGTTTGTCAGGTGCGACGGCGGCCCCGATTCGACGATGAACCGACCCGGCTCAGGTGTAACCTGATCACTAGCTGATCATAATAGGTTTTTATCCCATTTTAGATTTATTTCACCCATATCGAGCCCTCAAATTGCCTAACTTTTGGCCAATTATGTTTGGAATGCAAGGATTGTGATAACTAGTTGATCTTTCTCATTTTATACCTAATTCTATGTGCATATAGGTTCTGAATTGCTAAAATACATAAATATTTTAATTCTATGCCAAGTTATCATTTTTAGGGCAAGTTATCATTCCAATGTGGAAAGTTATCATTATTTTAATTGAGCTGATTTCCAATGATTATTTTGCTCTAAATCCCTTTCCATCATGAATTATTCATATTTGGATGACCATATTTCAATTTGTGCAAGGTTATCACTCCATTTCATAGGTTATCAAATTTTAGTGTCAAGTTATCGTTTAAGGGCAAAACTATCATTTCGATATGCAAAACTATCAATTCTGCACAAAGGCATTAGGCAATCATTAAATTACTGTCTTAACTCATTGCTGTTCAAATTTGATCACATTTGGATAACCACAACCAAAGTTATGACAAGTTATCATTTTTATGGCAACAAGTTATCATTTCCGATTCACCAAGTTATCAATACTATGAAATCCTATCTACATTTGATTTCTGACTTTATTCCCTTGCCATATTAACCCCTTTGATGCCTTTAATGCCTTGAACCACTTTTATTTGGATGATTTTCATGATGTAGTGCAAAGTTATCATTCCGGACATCCAAACTATTATTTTTTATTTTGGTTTTCAATTCTGCACAACACCGAACCCCATTTGATTATTGAGCTGATTTTACTTGTTGTTCTAATCCTTATTTGTTTAAATCCTATTAGAAGAATTTGATAGGCCCTTCTAGCAGGTGAAATAGGGCTGCACAAAGGAGAAAAAGGAGGGGGGACCACCTACTTTTTGCTGTCCAAAAGCTATCACAACAGCTGAAATTTCAGGACCTGGATAAGTGGCTCACATCAGGGGCTATGGAGCAATTTGATGCTGATCTAAGGGTTTAAGGAAGTCATATATAAGCTGGAAACCCTAAGGAAGAAGGGGGAGAGGCCAGCCATTGCAAGGAAGGGAGCTGATTGGAGCTGATTTGAGCTAGAAGGAGCTGAAGCAGAGCTGATTGCTGTCAACAGCCCTCAAGCCAGGATGATTTGCTTCTATTCTTCATTCTATTATGTATCTAATTCTGTAATTATGAGGAGCTAAATCCCATGTCTTCTAGAATAGGATAGTAGTCTAGATTAATTGTTAATGGATATAGACAAGTTTGATTTCCTGAACTGATTTCAATTCTGATTTCTGATTTTCTATATTGATATGAATCTGATTCTGTCATTGTAAGATCCTAATTGTATCTACAACTGAGAAGTTGTCATTTGATCTATTCTTTGTTCAGAAATGAATCAAGAATCAATGCCAAGTTTCTAGATTCAATCCTAACTAGAAATCTGATTTCCTGAATTCTAAATTCTGATTTTCTTGATTTCTAATTCCTGAATTGTTCAAATCTGTTTTCATCATTATGGAATCCTAATTGAATTAATAACTGAGAGGTTTATTATGGTTTCATTCTTGTTCAGAAATGAATCAATAGGCAATGATGTTTTTAAGGTTTCAATCCCTGAATTATTGCAAATATTTCACTTGTTGATTTCTGATTTGTAAAATCTGATTTCCTAAATCATTGGATTTTGTTTTGTAGTTGTAAACCCTTGATCTCATTAAATCACTGAGAAGTGAATCCTAGGGATACTTTGTTGTTCAGGGATGAACCAAAGAGCAATGGCAAGTCTGAATTCCAATGAGTGACATGTGCTGAATTCCAATGTTTGCTAGGTGTTGATTTCTTCCAATTCATTAGTGAAAATGTGGATTTCATTTGAATTTGCAGCTGAGAGGCTGATTTAAAATCCTTTTATAGTTTAGAGATAAACCATGGAGCATTTGCACTAATGTTGGATAGATTTCATCCCTGTTTAGTTGATTGAAGTATTCCCCTCATTTTCAAAGTGAAATTGATTGTTATAATTTCAGATTTCACTAAATTGTCAAAAATCAGCAAGTAACTTGATTTTGAGCTTAATGTCAACTTGATTTCAGTAAAGGCCTTTTTTAATTCAACTTAGCTAATCAATCATATGAGAATATGATAATTAGTTCTAGGTTAATTGAGCTATGAGAACAGAAATTATTTCAAGTTGAATTAAAATTGACACATATTGATAACTTGTTACATTCCATCCATAATTAAGTTAGATGAACCCCAACTCATAGGAGAACCTTCCTCATTGATAGTTAAACCATTTGAGCCTCTAGTTTAGAATTTACAATTCAGTTTTGATAACTTTTCAAAAATCCAAAAACAATTATCATTTTAGCCATATACAGAAATTGGTTTTCACTTTCTTTCAATTTCTTGGAATTTTAACTTTAATTAAGGCTAATCTAGATTGTTTAGGAAGTCTTAGGCTTCAAATCACTATGGATACGACATTTGGGTAGATTACAATTGACCTGTATACTTGCAGTAGAAAGTGAATTAGGGAGTTAAATTAAAAATTGAAAAATCTAAAATTTGACCCCAAAATCAGCAAGTTATCACTACACCCCTTACTTCACTTATCAAGTTTTTGGTACCGTTGCCGAGGATTTGAGGTCAATTAGATTAACTTAGATAGTTTAGATGAGTTTTAGACTAGTTTTCAGTCCATTTATTAGGCCAATTTTTAGTTTTTTGCAAGTTATCATTCCCAATTTTTTAATTTTGTTTAGTTTTCTTTCCTTTTTGAATTTGATACTCTGAATTCATTTATGCAGAATTTAGACAATCAAGAGTACCATTATCAATCAGATCCTGAACCTGAAAGAAGATTCTTGAGAAGGAGAAGATTGCAAAGAATTGAGGCAAGAAGTAGAATTTTTGAAGAGGAAGAAGAAGAAATCAACATGGCTGTACCAAGGACACTCAAGGATTGCTATTCTCCTAGTAATGTCAAAAATCAACAAGGGAATGGAGTCCTAGCACCAGCTGCCAATTTTGAAGTGAATCCAGCTTTGGCTACAATGATAAGGCAATACCAATTTGCTGGATTGGGGAATGAAGATCCAGCTTCACACTTCGATATTTTCAAGGAAATTTGCAGCACAGTTCACTTCAACAATACACCCAAGGTCGTTAAAGATCCCTTTTCTTGTAGTGTTAAGCATAAAGTCTCCACTGCATATCACTCTCAAACAAATGGACAAACAGAAATTTCAAATAGGGAAATCAAGGCCATATTGGAGAAAATAGTTTCATTGACTAGGAAGGATTGGAATTTGAGGCTAAATGAGGCACTTTGGGCATATAGGACAGCCTATAAAACCCCTATAGGCACTTCTCCTTACAAATTAGTTTATGGAAATACATGTCATCTACCAATTGAGTTGAAGCACAAGGCATATTGGGCAGTGAAGGCACTCAATTTTGATATGCAAGCATGTGGACAGAAAAGGCTTCTACAAATGGATGAGTTGGATGAAATTAGGCTAAATGCCTACCATAATTTAGAATTCTACAAGGAGAGGACCAAGAGATGGCATGATAGCAGAATTCTGAAGAAAGAGTTCAAGGTTGGAGACTTTGTATGGTTGTTTAATTCAAGGTTGAAACTATTCCCTGGAAAGTTGAAATCAAGGTGGAGTGGACAAAATTTATCCTTATGGAGCTATGGACCTTCTGAATGATAAGGATGACATATTCAAGGTCAATGGACAGAGATTGAAACTATATAATCCCACAGCTCAAGATTCAGCTAAAGAGGTGCTGAAATTACAAGATTTGCCTAGCTGAATTCAAGTGAAAAGATGTTCAGCCTAAGACATTAAAGTAGGGCACTTCTTGGAAGGTAACCCAAGTCATTTTACATTTAATCTTTCTGTTTTGCAGTAATAAAGAAGGAAGGAATCAGATCCATACACAAATTGACAAAAAGGGAGTACCCCTACCCTTAATTTTAACTTTTCTCACTGAAATTCTATTGATAACTGATATTAACTTTTCATTCATGCTAAAATCATCATATTAATATCTGAATCATCATGCATATCAGTTGTCCCAATCCATCTTAGCTGATTTTCATTGCAGATTTAGTGAATTTCAATGCATTGCTGGATTGTGCATTCTAAAAATCTGATATTGAATACCCCACTGATATCCCCTACTTCTTTGTAGGATTGTTTGAAATTCATGAAGAATGGAACACCTGAAGACTTGGATTGAGATGCAAGAACCATTGGAAGGGATCAAATGCACAAATTCCATCAATTTCATACCCTCCCAACCCTCTCCCTTGTCTTAACTTTCACCACTGTGGACAGTGCTGAGGCTAAGCTTGGGGGAGGAAACCTAGTGCTTTTCTAACCTTTGCACCATGTTTTCAATCTGTTTTAATGTCCATATATCATTTTTCACCAAGTTATCATTGTTTTTACCAAGTTATCATTAGTTATCACCCGGTTATCATTGGTTATCACTAATCGAGTTCAATTCAATTCCTTCACGTATTTTAACTCTAAAATGGGCAGAATACTTCATTATGACAGTTGGTGCACTCCAATACCAAGCGGCCAACTTGGCCATTAGTCTTCTTGCTTTAATTGACATTATAAATTCAGATGCATTTGAATTAATTTTCAGCTGAAATTTTTTCTTTTTGTGGGTAACACTAGCTGACATTCTTGGATTAATTGGAAAGTAGAAGATGTCTAGAAAGGAGTCAAGGAACTTGCTACCATGTTTAAGAGGAAATCTTGACTATTTGCATTTAAGGATCTAAACTATACTTGAGTTTGAACCATTGCTCACTTCATGAACAGAATAAAAAAAGAAAAATGAAAAAGGAAAAGTGTAAAGCTGCATTTTGCATTGCATGCATACATGAATAAAGAGAGTGAAAATTCAAAAAGGAACCTCTCCTGAATAAAGCCAGGATTTTTATCCTGTGACCAGCATGAATAAAAATCAGGTTCAAACCTGTTTATTACATCCTCATGAATAAAAGTCAGGTTTTCAAACCTGCTTAAGCAATGAAAAATCTGTTCATGAGAGATTGATGTTTCAAACTTTTTAGTAAAGTTGACAATCCTTGTAATCCAAATCAGTTAATGTTAGTAATTCTTTCATGACTTAAATTTGCTTTAACCTTTGTGACTCCTCGGCTAGAATTTGGGAATTGGAAAGAATGGGATGGAATGTTAGCAAAGTGGGAAATTCATTTGGATCTTATTCAGTTGATTTTTCAATTCATTTGTGGATGGTAAATTCAAGTTTGACCTTAATTTCTGAATGTTTTGCTTGAGGACAAGCAAAAGGCTAAGCTTGGGGGAGTTTGATCACTAGCTAATCACTATAAGTTTTTATCCCATTTTAGATGCATTTCACTCATATCGAGCCCCTAAATTGCCCAGCTTTTGGCCAATTATGTTTGAAATGCATAGATTGTGATAACTAGTTGATCTTACTCATTGTATACTTAATTCCATGTGCATAGAGGTTCTAAAATGCTAAAATCCATAAATAATTCAATTCTATGCCAAGTTATCATTTTTAGGACAAGTTATCACTCCAATATGCCAAGTTATCATTATTTTGAGTGAACTGATTTTCAATGATTTTCTTGCCCTAAATTCATTACTATCATGAATGAATCATATTTGGATGATCATATCTCAACTTGTGCAAAATTTTAAATCCATTTGAACAAGTTATCATTTTCCAATCCCAAGTTATCATTCTGGATCCTCAAACTTATCATTTTAATTACTGATTTCACATCTTCATAACACCAGATTTTATTTGATGTTTGAGCTGACCTAGTGGCTTTGCTTATCCTTATTTGTTCATTTCTTATTTGAAGATTTTGATGCTTGGTGTTCTACCTCTTCTAGCAGGGAAAACAAAGTGTAAAAAGCTGGAAAAAGGTGGGGGGACTACTCCAAAAAGCTGCTGATTTTTGCAGTTGGAATTTCAGGACTGGACACTTGGCACAATCAAAGGATATAGGACATTTTGATGCTGATCTAAGGGTGTTTAAAGGCCATATATAAGCTGAAGAAACCTGGGGGAGAAAGGGAGGTCGGCCATTGCAAGATTGGAGCAGAAGACAGCAAGGGTTTGGAGCAAAAGGAAGGAGCTGAAGTGCCGCTGAAGCCTCTGTCGACAAGAGCTAATCCAGGATGAATTACCTCAGTTTTTCACCCTATCTTGTATCTAATTTTGTAAATATGAGGAGCTAAATCCCATGCCTCCTAGGATAGGGTAGTAGTCTAATATATGTTGTGGATGGATTAGGGATAAGTTCAAGATTTCCTGCACTGAATCAATTAATTTCTGAATTCTAAAATCTGTATTGAGCTGAATTTGATCTTGTCATTGGAAGACCCTACTTGTATTAGCAACTGTGAAGTTATCATTTGGTCTAATCTTTGTTCAGGAATGAATTAAGGACCAATGCCAAGTTTCTGAATTCAATTTTACTTGATAATCTGATTTCTGCATTTCTGAATTCTGAACCATCTGATTTCTGATTTTCTGAATCATCTGAATCTCTTGTCATTGGGGAGTTTGATTAATTCAGCAACTGAGAAGTTATCAAATGTCCCAATCTTGTTCAGAAATGAATTGAGATGCTTTGACATTCCTATGATTCAGTTCTGTAATCACCATTGCTTTTCCCTGATTTAAATGTATCGCTGATTTCTATTTTCCTGAACTAAGGGAAATCTGATTTTTCTTTGTAAAGCCCTACTTTAATCCACCATTGAGAGATGGTCTTATGGCTTTCCTTGTAGTTCAGAGATGAACCAAGGAGCAAAGACAATTCCTTATTTCCCAACTTGTGATTCTATGCATATTGTTCCCAATTAATTGGTGTTGATGTGAATTTTGTGGATTTCAACTTGTGATCCTTATTTCCCAATTATGCTAAGAGGCTGATTTAAAATCCTCTTGTAGTTTAGAGATAAACCAAGGAGCATTTGCACTAATATTGGATTGATTTCATCCCTATTTAGTTGATTGAAGCATTCCCTTCATTTTCAAAGTGCAATTTAGAAGTTATCATTTTAGATTTTATTGAATTGCCAAAAAAAAATCAGCAAGTGACTTGAATTGAACTTAATGATAACTTGGTTTTCAGTGGGGATCATTTTCTAATTCAACTTGGCTAACAATTGTATGACAATATATTGTTTAGTTCTGGTCTAGTTGAGCTGTGAAAACAGTCATATTAAAGGTTGAATCAGATTTGATTAAAAAGTGATAACTTGTCCCATTCCATCCATAATTAAATTAGATGAACCCCAATTTCTAGAAGGACCTTCTTCATTGATAGATTAAACCCTTTTAGGCTGTAGATTAGCATTTACAATTCAGTTTAGTCAACTTTTCAGAAATCTAAAAATAGTTATCATTCTGCATTCCTGAAAAAAAACAAATATGTTTTCATTTCCATTTGAATTCCTATTTTTGCCACTTTAAATTAGATTAGTCTAAATTTTTTTTAGGTAGTTTAGGACTTCAAATCACTGTGGATATGACATTTAGGGTTACTACAATTGACCTGTGCATTACAGTAGAGAGTGAGTTAGGGAGTTGAAACAAAAATTGAAAAATTTGACTTTTGACCCAAAAATCAGCAAGTTATCACTACACGCCTAAATATCACTACCAAGTTTTTGGCGCCGTTGTCGGGGATTTGAGGTCAGTTAGACTAACTTAGATAGTTTAGATTAGTTTTTAGTCCATTTATTAGGCGAATTTTCAGTTTTTGCAAGTTATCATTGCCAATTTTCCAATTTTGTCTAGTTTTCTTTCTTTTCACAATTTGATAGTTCTGAATTCATTTTTGCAGGATTTGGACAATCAAGAGGACCACTATCAATCAGATCCTGAGCCTGAAAGAAGATTCTTAAGAAGAAGGAGATTGCAAAGGTTTGGAGACAAGAAGAAAGATGTTTGAAGAAGAGGAAGAGGAGCAAGGCAATATGGCTGCACCAAGGACTTTGAAGGATTGCTACTCACCTAGTAATGTCAGAAATCAACTTGGAGATGGAGGTCTAGCACCTGCGGCAAACTTTCAAGTGAATCCAGCACTTATTACTATGATTAAGCAGTATCAATTTTCTGGATTAGGGACAGAAAATCCAGCCTCACATTTGGACAACTTTAAGGAGATGTGCAGCACAGTACACTTCAATAATACTCCTATGAACTCTGTCTACATGAGGCTATTTTCCTTTTCACTCAAGGACAAGGCCAAAATCTGGTATAAGACTCTCAAACCTGAAGAAGTAGTGATCACTAGCTGATCAATATAGTTTTTTATCCCATTTTAGATGCATTTCACCCCTATCGAAACCCTAAATTGCCCAACTTTTGGCCAATTATGCTTGAAATGCATGGATTGTGTTAAATAGTTGATATTCCTCATTTTATACCTAATTCCATATGCATAGAGATTCTGAAATGCCAAAATCCATAAATATTTCAATTCTATGCCAAGTTATCATTTTTAGGACAAGTTATCACTCCAATAGGCAAAGTTATCATTATTTTGAGTGAACTAATTTTCAATGATTTTCTTGTCCTAAATTCATCACTATCATGAATAAATCATATTTGGATGGTCATATCTCAACTTGTGCAAAATTATCAATCCATTTGAACAAGTTATCATTTTTCCAATGCCAAGTTATCGTTAAAGGGCAAAACTTTCATTTCAACTTGCAAAACTATCAATTCTGTACAAAGGCCTTAGGCATTCATTATATTATTGTCCTAACTCATTGCTGTTCAAATTTGATCACATTTGGATAACCACAACCAAAGTTATGACAAGTTATCATTTTTAAGGCATTTAAGTTATCATTTTGGCACCCAAACTATCATTCCTATGAAATCTTATTCATATTTGATTTCTGACTTCACTCACTTGCCACCCTAATCCATTTGATGCCTTCAATTCTCTGAACCATTCATATTTGATCATTTTCCAAGATTTATGCAAAGTTATCATTCCGGGCATTGATAAGTTATCATTTTTAACCTTGATTTGCAACTCTGCACAACACTTAATCATACTTGACATTTGAGCTGATCTTAGTTGCTTTCCCTATCCTTATTTATTCATAAACTATTTGAGGACTTTGATGCTTGATGTTCTATCTTTTGTAGCAGGGAAAACATGTTGTAAAAAGGTGGAAAAAGGTGGGGGGCATTAACTTTGCTGTCAAAAAAGCTGCCTTCTGCAGCTATTTTTAGGACCAGAGGACACTTGGCACAATCAAGGCATAAGGAATTATCTGATGGTGATCTAAGGGTGATTAAAGGTTAGATATAAGCTGAAAACCCTGAAGGAAGAAGGGGAGGTCGGCCATTGCAAGATTGGAGCAGAAGACAGTAAGGGTTTGGAGCCAAAGGAAGGAGCTGAAGTGCTGCTGAAGCCCCTGTCGACAAGAGCTAATCCAGGATGAATTACCTCAGTTTTTCACCCTATCTTGTATCTAATTTTGTAAATACGAGGAACTAAATTTCATGCCTCCTAGGATAGGGTAGTAGTCTAATTCATATTGTGGATGGATTAAGGATGTGACTAAGTTTCCTGCACTAAATCATTGAATTCCTGATTTTTGAAATCTGAACTGTTATGGATTTGAACTTGTCATTGGAAGACCCTATTTGTATTTGCAACTGAGAAGTTATCATTTGTTCTAATCTTTGAATGAATTAAGAATCAATGCCAAGTTCTGAATTCCAAATTAGTTGATAATCTGATTTCTGATTTTATTTCTGAATTCTGAACTAATCTGATTTCTAATTTTTTCTGAACCATCTGAATCTGATTGTCATTGGGGATTGAATTAATTGCACAACTGAGAGGTTATCATATATCCCAATCTTGTTCAAAAATGAATTAAGAAGCTTTAACATTCCTATGATTCAATTCTGAAATCACCTTTGGTTTTTCCTGATTTAAGTGTATGGCTGATTTCTGATTTTCTGAATTCAGGGAAATCTGATTGTCCATTGTTAAGCCCCACTTTAATCCACCATTGAGAGATGGTTTTAAGGCCTTCCTTGAAATTCAGAGATGAACCAAGGAGCAATGACAATTTCTGATTTCCCAACTTGTGATTATATGTCTTTTAATTCCAATTAATTAGTGTGAAGTGTGGACCTCATTTTAATTGCAGCCGAGAG
This sequence comes from Pontederia crassipes, assembly GCA_030549335.1. NCBI lineage: Eukaryota > Viridiplantae > Streptophyta > Magnoliopsida > Commelinales > Pontederiaceae > Pontederia > Pontederia crassipes. Next base: position 6,213,923 of record JAUKPH010000020.1, on the reverse strand, counting down.
GTTGAATCAAGGTCCTCTTGTAGTTTAGAGATAAACCAAGGAACACTAGCACTATTATTGGATAAGTTTCATACCTTCCAAGCTAATTGAAGTGATCTCATTATTTTGTGACCATACATGGAAGTTATCATTTCATATTTTATTGAAATTGCCAAAAAATCAGCAAGTGCCTTGAATTGAACCTAATGATAACTTAGTTTTCAGTGAGGATCCTTTTCTAATTCAACTTGGCTAACAATCATATGACAATATATTGTTTAGTTCTGGTCTAATTGAGCTGTGAAAATAGCCATATTGAAAGTTGAATCAGATTTGACTAAAAAGTGATAACTTATCCATTTCCATCCATAATTAAATTAGATGAACCCCAACTCCTAGGAGGACCTTACTCATTGATAGATAAACCCTTTTAGACTCTAAATTAGCATTTATAATTCAGTTTAATTAACTTTTCAGCAATCTACAATAAGTTATCATTCTGCATTCCTAAAAGAAAAAAAAATATGTTTTCACTTCCTTTAAAAAATTTGTTTTTGCCACTTTAAATATGATTAGTCTAAATTGTTTTTAGGTAGTCTAGGACTTCAAATCACCGTGGATACGACATTTAGGGTTACTACAATTGACATGTATACTTGCAGTAGAGAGCGAGTTAGGGAGTTGAAACAAAAATTGAAAAAAATTGACTTTTGACCCAAAAATCAACAAATTATCTTTACACTCCTCTATATCACTATCAAGTAGGCACTTGGGAATCAATTATGCAATTGTTTCTATCAGAATTCTTCCCTCCTTCCAAGACTGATAATTTTAGAGATCAAATAGTCAGGTTTTACCAATTGGACCAGGAAAATATTTGTGATGCATGGCAGAGACTTCAAGGGCTGTTGAGGGCATGTCCCCATCATGGTTTTGAGAAGTGGCAGCTAGTCAACTACTTTCATAAAGGCGAAAAACTATCCATCCAAGGTGGCACTTGACACAGTTGCAGGAGGCATCTTTGCTTCAAAGAACATTGATGAAGCCTATCAATTGATAGAGAATATTGCAAAGAATCACCATTTTCTTACACATGACAGGACAAGGACACCACCTGTGGATAATTCAGTAAACAACCTATCCATTCAATTTGAATAAATGCTGCACAAAGCCCTGGAGAAGCTGAACCTAACTCCTAATGTCAGCAAGGCTTCTACCCCTGATTTTAGGTGTGATGTGTGTGGTAATCAAGGGCATACCACAGAAAGTTGCAATTTGATTATGCAGCAGGGTGAACAATTAATTGATTCAATGAATGTTGTGGGGAACGTTGGAATTAAACCCCCTGCTGAGTTCTATACTCCAGAGAATAGGAATCACCCATATCTATCATACAAGGCAAACCATTACCAAGCCCCACCCATGCAGAATCCTAATTGGCAGCCCAAGATTTTGCCAAAAACCAACCTCTTCCATATCAAAATCAACCTAATGCTTCAATCCAGAGACCTCCATATGAGCCACCTCAAAGTCAGGCTTCTCAATTTCAAACTGAAATGAAGGAGATGCTACAACAAATTTTGAAGAAGTAGGACAGTCAAGAAGAGGAAATATTGAAAATCAATTCTAGATTGGAAATCATGAGTGCAAATCAGAAGATGCTGGAAAATCAGATTGCTCAACAGGCTAGCACCTCAGCTAGACTCCCTTTATTCTTTCCTGGACAGCTAGAGATGAACCCTAAAGAACAAGCCAAAGCCATTCAACTTAGGAGTGGAAGGTTGGTTGAAGAGCCAATGCAAAATGTAGAGGCCAATCCAGCTCAAGATAATTCAAACTCCAAGAATGTGGAAGGAAATGCAGCTAAGGAGCACTCCTGTTCAGAATCTACAGAAAAAGAAATTGAAGAGGCTGTTGTGAGAAATCAGAAAAGGAACTTTCAAAATGAGGCCAATGGAAGGATTTTTGACAAAGTGCCTTTCCCTCAAAGGTTGGAAAGGCCAAGCAGGATCAGCAATATGGAAGGTTTTTAGAAATCTTGAAGAAGCTATACATCAATGTGCCTTTTGTTGAAGCCATTCAGGAGATGCCTTCTTATGCAAAATTTCTCAAGGAGATATTAACAAAGAAGAGGAGAATTGTGGAATGTCAGACTATTGCACTAACTGAAGAGGCTTCTGCAATAATTCAAAATAAGTTACCTCCTAAGTTAAAGGATCCAGGGAGTTTCTCCATTCCATGTGAGATAGGAAATAGAAAGATCCAAAGGGCCATGTGTGACTTGGGTGCTTCTGTAAGTGTTATATCCTTGTCCTTATGCAGGAAACTTGAGGTAGGAGATATGAAGCCCACCAACATGTCTCTACAATTGGCTGATAGGTCCATCAAATATCCCCATGGAATCATTGAAGACATACCCTTAAAGGTTGGAAAACTATATATACAAGTAGACTTTGTAATTTTGGATATGGATGAGGATCTGAATACACCCATCTTGCTTGGAAGACCCTTTCTTGCTACTACTGGAGCTATCATTGATGTTAAGGAGGGGAGATTGACCTTCCAAATTGGTGAAGACAAGATAGAGTTCAACCTTGCACAAGTTATCAGCAGGCCAGCTTGTCAACAGGATGATTTTGAGGATGGACAGATTGATCAAATTATGGAGCAAGCCTCAGCAATAATACCCATTGAAGATCCATTGCAAAGGTACCTTATGTTTGATCATTTGAGGGAATTAGAAGACCCAGGGGTTGAAGCATACCAATCGGCATTGAATCTGTCCAAATCAGTGGAAAACTCAGGAATTCAGTGTGAAGTGCAGCAAGTTATCACTGGTGAACAAGGCAACTCAGCTCAAGCCAATTCTTCCAAATTGGAACTCAAGCCTCTCCCCAACAACCTGAAGTATGTATTCTTGGGGGAGAATTCAACATTTTCAGTTATCATCAATGCAAACTTGCCAAAGAATCAAGTTGAAGAGTTGCTGAAAAAACTAAGGCTGTACAAAGAGGTAATTGGCTATTCTATTAATGGCATTAAGGGTATCAATCCCTCAATTTTCATGCATAGGATCCCCATGGAGGACAGCTACAAGCCCTCCATTGAATGCCAAAGAAGACTTAACCCAAGTATGAAAGAAGTGGTCAAGAAGGAAGTGTTGAAGTTGCTGAATGTTGGAATTATATATTCCATTTCAGATAGTGAATGGGTCAGCCCAGTGCAAGTAGTGCCAAAGAAGGGAGGAATTACAGTAGTGAAGTCAGATTCAGATGAGTTGATATCCACCAGGACAGTTACAGGATGGAGAATGTGTATAGACTTCAGGAAGTTAAACAAGGCTACAAGAAAAGACCATTTTCCTCTCCCCTTTATTGACCAAATGTTAGAGAGGTTGGCAAGGCACTCCTACTTCTGTTATCTAGATGGATATTCAGGCTTCCTGCAAGTTCCCATTCACCCTCAGGACCAGCACAAGACAACCTTTACTTGTCCATATGGGACCTTTGCTTATAGGAGAATGCCCTTTGGTCCATGCAATGCACCTACCACTTTCCAAAGGTGTATGATGTCTATCTTCTCAGACTTTATTGAAGACATAATGGAAGTATTTATGGATGACTTTTCAGTATATGGAGATTCATTTGAAGCTTGTCTAGAAAATTTGACAAGGGTCCTACAAAGGTGCAGGGAATCAAATCTAATTTTCAATTGGGAGAAATGTGATTTCATGGTCCAGGAAGGGGTTGTTCTAGGACATATTGTACCTAGTAAAGGAATTGAAATGGATAAGGCAAAGATTGAAGCAATTGAGAAGTTGTCACCCCCAAAGAATATCAAGGCAGTTAGGAGCTTTTTGGGGCATGCAGGCTTCTAAAGGAGGTTTATCAAAAACTTCTCAATGATAACCAAGCCTCTTACCAAGCTGCTGACCAAAGATGTGGAGTTCAAATTTGATGAGGAATGCTTAAAGGCTTTTAACCACTTGAAGGAGGCTCTTATATCATCTCCTATTGTGCAACCCTCAGATTGGGCATTGCCCTTTGAGATCATGTGTGATGCATCAGATCAGGTTGTAGGGGCAGTGTTGGGGCAAACCAAGGAGAAGAAATACTATGTTATATGTTATGCTAGCAAGACATTGGATGAAGCCCAAGTCAACTATGCCACCACTGAAAAGGAATTGTTGGCTGTTGTGTTTGCCTTTGACAAATTTAGATCTTGTTCATAAGATTCGACATGATTTTATGCTGGCTGTCGGGGACAAATTTAGTTCTTATTTAATTGGATCCAAAGTAATTGTCTTCACTGATCACCAGGCAGTAAGGCACCTAATCAACAAGAAGGAATCCAAGCCAAGGCTCATAAGATAGATCCTATTGCTACAAGAATTTGATGTTGAAATCAGGGATAAAAGAGGGACAGAAAACTTAGTTGCTGACCACTTATCAAGGATGGAGGGAGTCCAAGAATCTTCAATACTTCCTATCAATGATTCCTTTCCTGATGACTTCTTGATGGCAATATCAGCAAACTAAATTTCCTGGTATGCAGACATTGTGAATTACCTGGCCTGTGAGATTGTCCCTCCTGACTTCACTTATCAATAGAAAAAGAAATTTTTCCATGATTTAAAGGATTACTACTGGGATGACCCCCCTTTTATTCAAAAAATCCCCTGATGGCATATATAGGAGATGTGTAACACAATCTGAATTCCAGTAAATCTTGGAGGCTTGCCACTCATCTCCATATGGTGGGCATGGTGCAACACAAAAGACAGCTGCAAAAATCCTTCAATCTAGCTTCTATTGGCCTAGCTTATTCAAAGATGCCCATTTGTATGTGAAAAGTTGTGATGAATGCCAAAGAGCAGGCTCCATCTCAAGAAGGAATGAAATGCCACAACAAGGAATTCTAGAGGTGGAGATATTTGATGTTTGGGGCATTGACTATATGGGCCCATTTCCTAGTTCATGTGGATTCAAGTTTATATTATTGGCTGTGGACTATGTGTCTAAATGGATAGAAGCAATTCCAACCATTGTTGCTGATTCCAGGGCTGTCATCAAATTGTTCAAGGAGATTATCTTCCCAAGATTTGGAATCCCAAGGGTAGTCATAAGTGATGGAGGGAGTCATTTCATTGAAAAGTGTTTTGAGAACCTCCTAAACAAATATGGAGTTACGCCACAAGAAAACACATCATTAGAGAAGGGAAATCTAGTTGTTAATATTCAAATTTCGGTCGTTATTGATAATTAGCGATCAACATTTCTCGTCGTCACCCGTCGTTATAGATGCCGCCGTTAGAAGTCAATAATGGCGGCTTAGAGGTGTCGGCGGTTAAAAGTCATCAACGACCACAAATAATCCGGTCGTTAAAATCATATAAGGACCATTTAGTTGGTCGTTGAATACATTAATGGCTAGAAATATCTTTGTCGTTGATAATCTTCAACGGCTAGTAATCTCGTCATTATTGGTCGACAAAAAATAATCCGGTCATTAAATCCATATAAGGACCATTTAATTGGTCATCGAATACATTAGTGACTAGAAATATCTTTGTCATTGATAATCTTCAGCGGCTAATAATCCCGGCGTTAAAAGTCATTTAACGACTAGAAATAATCCGGTCATTAAATCAATATAGTGATCATCTAAGTCATCGTTAAACGCATTAATGAACATCATAATCTTTATCATTGATAATTGTTCGCGACCATTAATCCTGTCGTTAAAACTAAGTAATGACCATAAATAAAACGATCTTTAAAATTGTATAATGACCATTTAGGTAGTCGTTAAACTCATTAATGATGACAATATCTTTGTCGTTAATAATTTTCAACAACTTACTATCCGATCATTATCACTACTACCAACTAATTAATCAAAGATCGTTCATACTTTTTAAAGATGACAACTTTGGTCATTATATATATTTTGACTAGCTATATTGAGATCATTAAAATTGCTATATTGATCGTTAACTATTATTTTAATGACTATCATTGCTTGAAATTGGTCAATCAACATAGTATACTAATTAAATTGATTTACATGGACTTTATCACACATTGATTTAAATGTCACATGAACTATAACACTTTCTCGGCAATCATTCAATTAAAAACAAACTCACAAACTATAATTCAAAAGTTAAATTAATTTACCACAATGGATTGTTCATATGACTTAAAAAAAGAACAATTATCCGAACAAACAAATGTTATCACTGCTTGAAGAGTCATCGCCTTGCTTGGAGATAAGTTTTGGAACTTCTGAGAGGATCTGAACAACTTCCTCATTTTGGGTCATTCCACACTCTATTCCTCCACACACAGTAAGGCAACGTAAAACACATGCGTTACTTCATGGATCGGCACCGAAGGAAGCCTTGGGTCTATAACTTTAGCAACTTCTTCATTCCTTCCTTGAAACAATCATCTTTCTGACCCACACCAGAAGAAGCATGGAAGAATGATAACAGTCAAATATCAGCAAGTTAACTAACTTAACCTCATCTAAACAGCATACAAAGTTTACCTGGAGCTATGTAGCCATATGTGTCAGCAATAGCAGACATGCACTCTGACGTGCTGGAATCTTGCAGGAACTTAGCATAAGAGCAAAAGAGTAGGATACATTTTAGTCCATAGAATAATCAAGAATCCATATCATACGACTACTTGCCGCAGACAAATAACCTTGCAGCTCTAATTCAATAACTTGAAGTAAGGAATATGCACCTCTTATCATCCTTTGTTCCAATTGACAAGCTATTTATAGGAATCCATGTCTAGCAAGCTGGTTAACCAAATGGTTGATGAACTGCATAAATGATAACATTCTGGTGAGTCCTAGTATTCTACAATCATATTAGATTAACCAGATCCAATGGCATTGTATTCTTGATTTGATTAAGAGCCTGGAAATTGTGAAAGGAAAAGAAACTAGGATATGTTAAATATGAGAACAAATATCGCAAGATGATGAAAATATAAAATGGTTTACTAGAATGACATTTAAAATGATCAGTTGTCCTTTAATTCAGAGGATTTTGACATCTTGAATCCCACATTTCTAACACTTTGATCTTGATTTCATTTCTATTGTATCAAGACAAGTTTCAAATATGAAAGATCTACAAGCTTTATGATGTAGATCATGTTCACAAGAAAAGAGAGAATTCTGCTGCTGTACAGAATTCTAGTGGTCAACAACTTAGATTGATTCAGATTTGAAGAATCTGTTAGGAGTCCTAATGTTGATAGGACTGTTATTTGCTTTTTAGTTTATTTCCTATTTTGTTAGGTTATTAGAGTCCTAATGCTGGTGGGATTCTATTTTCCTTTTGTTATAGGAGTCTTAGTGCTAATAGTATTGCTTGTTGGGAATCCCTATATATTGGCCTGACTTGTAAGAGTTAGACATCATTATCTCTTTAATTAAAGTTCCAGTTTAGAGTTTTCTGAATTTCTGAGTTCGTGTGCGCACGATCTTGGCCTTAGATTTCTTCTAAGGTGCTGGTGGATTCCTGCTAGTTTATTTGTCGATTATCGTCCGCTTGAATTGACGACATCGACGTTTATTTTCTGCAGATCTTTCAAGCATATCAGAGGCATACTTGCACGGTGCAATAGAACACCGTTCATCGGGCCTAGGGATTGCTCTTGGCTATATTTAAATTTTTATACCGAATTCCTTAACGCTGCGTCAATTGGTATCAGAGCGAGGAAGAGATCATGGTTGATATTCCAACTAGAAAAGAGTTTGAAGGATTAGAAGCAAAGGTAGATCTCCTTACTGCCATCGAAAAATTGCTTACGAATCAAGGTCCTATTAACACACGCGTCCAACCAGAAGCAACCCAAGAAAATCGACGACAACGGACAACCACTTCTTCGGTGGACAGCGATAGTGAAGAAGAGTTAATTGTTGAACCAAGAAGAAATTTTTCACATGGACAACCTGATTTTAGGATGAAGATGGAATTACCTCACTTCAATGGTCATCTACCCATTGAAGACTTTTTTATTGGATTTCGGAGGTCGAACGATTCTTTGAGTACATGGAAATCGCAGAACATAAGCAAGCAAAATTGGTGGCATATCATTTAAAAGGAGGAGAATCTGCATGGTGGGAGCAAATTTAGTCTTTGCGAGTGCAAAAAAATAAACAACCAATACGGAGTTGGAATGAAGCAAATGTTGTGGGATCGATATCTTCCAACAAACTATCAACAGATTCTTTACCAACAGTTACAGAATTGCATACAAGGCGGAAGGCTAGTGCGGGACTATACAGCGGAATTCGATCGTCTGACATCTCGCAACAACCTGGTTGAACTAGAACCACAACAAGTGGCTCGATACTTAAATGGTTTGAGGTCTAACATCAGAGACAAAGTAGAGATGTAGACTCCAAGCACCATGGCCACTGCAATCATCTTGGCAGAAACTACTGAACGTCAACTAGAACGAGGAGCCAAGGCACAATTTCGTTCTGCTGAGACTAGTAAGATGGCAAGTGCACGCAATTCATCTAAACTTCCTGCAATTGAAGTGGTTGAAAGTACTGACAAAAGCTTACCAGCCAGCTCTAAATCAAAACCTGCGGGTGTTGATAATGCTAAGAGGACTTCTAACTCATATGGGAAGTCCAATTCTATTGTTTGCTATCGTAGTAGACAATTAGGTCACCGATCCAATGAGTACCCACAACGTCCAGCACTCCATTCAGCACGAATAATAGAGGATGAAGAAGAAACTGATGATCAAGAGGCTAACGATGAATATGATATTGAAGAAGAGACATGTGCTGATGAAGGTGGAGAACATCTCTCAAGTGTCGTGCAATGCCTATTATTAATGCCTAGGAAAGAAGAGGACCCTCGGCGACATGAAATATTCCGAACCCGTTGCACAGTGAAAGGTAAACTTTGTAAAGTCATTATTGATAGTGGGAGCTCTGAAAACATAGTTTCAAAAAAAAAATGGTGGACACATTGGAATTGAAAACAGAACCTCATCCTTCACCATATAGAGTTAGTTGGAAAACCTTTTGCACCACCAATCGGCTAAGGGATTTCATATTCAGGATGGCTTTTTGTTTAGAGGGAATCAACTTTGTATCCCTCGAACCTCTTTGCGAGACAAGATCGTTCAAGATTTACATGCTGGTGGTTTTGGCGGTCATTTTGGCAGGGATAAAACAGTGGTAGCTGGGGAACATCGTTACTTTTGGCCTCAACTTAAACGTGATGTTGATAAATTTGTGAGGCGATGTCGACTTTGTCAAGTTTCGAAGGGGCAATCACAAAATACTGGATTATATTCCCCGCTGCCTATTCCAGAAGGTCCTTGGGAAGACCTTACAATGGATTTCGTCTTGGGTCTTCCTCGCACACAGAGAGGCTCAGATTCTGTCTTTGTGGTAGTTGACCATTTTTCAAAAATGGCACACTTCATCCCATGCAAAAAAACTGCTGACACGAGTCACATAGCAAATCTTTTCTTCAGGGAGGTCGTTAGACTTCATGGGGTCCCTAAATCAATCACTTCTGATAGAGATTCAAAGTTTATATCTTATTTCTGGAAGTCATTATGGAAACGATTTGATACAACCTTTTACTTTAGTAGTACATGCCACCCTCAAACTAATGGCCAAACAGAAGTGGTTAACCGGACACTTGGCAACTTGATTCGGGCTCTATCAGGTGACAAACCAAAACAATGGGACACAATTCTTTCACCAGCAGAATTTGCATTTAATAGTACGGTGAACAGAAGTACTGGGAAGGCACCATTTGAAATTGTTTATGGTAAAATGCCTTGCCAAGTTGTAGACCTCATCACTTTACCCGAAACTTCACGCAAAAGTAATACCGTTGACAATATGGCTGAGCGTATCCAACATATCCATGAAGAAACTAAGAAGAATTTGAAAGAATCTAATGCTAAGTATGAGGAGCGTGCTGACAAGGGTAAACGGAAATTAGTATTCAAAGAAGATGATCTTGTTATGGTGTTCTTACGAAAGGAAAGATTTCCTACTGGTTCTTATCATAAATTAATGAACAAGAAGTTTGGTCCTTGCAAAATTTTGAAGCGTATCAATGATAATGCTTTTATCATCGACCTGCGAGCAGACTTGGGAATTTCATCTACCTTCAATGTTTCAGATCTCTTTATGTACCATCCGCCAAGTTTGCTATTATCAAGCTCGGGGTCGAGCTCTTTTCAAGCAGGGGAGCCTGATGTAGATCATGTTGACAAGAAAAGAGAGAATTCTGCTGCTGTATAGAATTCTAGTGGTCAATAACTTAGTTTGATTCAGATTTGAAGAATCTGTTAGGAGTCCTAATGCTGATAGGACTGTTATTTGCTTTTTAGTTTATTTCCTATTTTGTTAGGTTATTAGAGTCCTAATGCTGGTGGGATTATGTTTTCCTTTTGTTATAGGAGTCTTAGGGCTAATAGTATTGCTTCTTGGGAATCCCTATATATTGTCCTGACTTGTAAGAGTTAAACATCATTATCTCTTTAATTAAAGTTCCAGTTCAGAGTTTTCTAAATTTCTGAGTTCGTATGCGCACGATCTTGGCCTTAGATTTCTTCTAAGGTGCTGGTGGATTCCTGCTAGTTTATTTGTCGATTATCGTCCGCTTGAACCGGCGACATCGACGTTTATTTTCTACAGATCTTTCAAGCATATCAGAGGCATACTTGCACGGTGCAATAGAACACCGTTCATCGGGCCTAGGGTTTGCTCTTGGCTGTATTTAAATTTTTATACCGAATTCCTTAATGCTTCGTCACTTTAGTAGGAATAAAACCTTCTTTACAAGAGATTGTAACAATAAATAGAACCTCGTAACTTAGAATTGTCCAATTTTTAAGAATGAGAATACCATCAGAGTCTTGGTATAAAATGTTCAGGAAACCAGAGGAGGATCCTCTGCCTCAAAAGCATTAGCATACGATGATTTAGATAAAGCGACCGAAAGTACACAGCACTATATGCTTTGCAAGATAACCAAAATTGTCAAATGAACTTTGACAAATATTATGTATTTCTAAATTAAGAAGAGTGTGTTATATTACACGCTATAAACATCTTCATGCAAATATTTTCGAGAAAGAGAATGAATGCCCATGCATTTACATCAATTTCTGTGTCATGTGTGCACTTAGAGTTATATTCATTTAGTTATATATTCCTTCCATATTAAATGCAAACTTCACATTGACATTTTTTGTCAAGATTTTCTTTTCTTTTTTGAGAGGGGAAAAGGACATCTACAACTAGCCATCCATCGATCTTTTTTTCTGACAAATGAACATACATTAATCTAATAACTAAATTGAATTTGTTCATGTATGCATTAACACAAGCATTTAATTATGATAATGAAAGGCTAGTACGAAACAACCCCAGAGCATAGTTTTATGCCTCCACTTATAACTTAATTGAGAAGAGAATGCACATACTGCTTTTTGTCATGTAATATAGTACTCCTGACACATAACCTTCAAATAATAATCCCCTGGAAAACCGTAGTTAGAGATGTTTAGCAAACACAATATGGGATTCAGTTTAAGTGCATACCCTATAAAATATATGTATCTTGGAGCAGAGCCAACTCTGAGCAAAGCCATGGAATAATCTGGAACATCAGAAGTTACATTATGATAATCATACAAGAAAAATGACAGCATTTTGCTTGGGCTTCATGCTCAAGGACACTAAACAAAATTAATAGTGAAAACAGCAATATATAGTATCTAATGGTTACTCTTAAGAGAGAAAAATTATAGTATGAAATGATAATCTAATGGTTTATCACCATCATCCAGGATATTAGTAACTATACAAGTCCCAAGATGAAGGCCTAAGATAGTGGATTGGCTAAATCACAAGAAAAGAATTTTCATCACCGGCGGCAACTAGAGACCAGGATCCTGGCGGGCGCTCGCGCGCGGGGGTCTCTGCACCCATACTTTATCACTGAGCGCGCGTGCGGGAGGGCGAGCGGGCGGGCGAGGGGAGACCAAGATCCTAGAGGGGGCGAGCAGGGGTTTGTGGCAGGCACTGTCGGGCGGCGGCGGGGAGGGGGTGACCAAGATGTTGGCGCACGGGGGCAGGGGGAGGATGGCAGTCGCTCGTGCACAGGGGGAGGGGGAAAGGAAGCTGGTGCGTCCGCCGTCGGAGGAGGGGGGCTGGTTTGTCGTGGGAGGCGCTGTCCGGTGACAGCGGGAGACCAAGATTTGGCGCACACGGGGGATGGGGAAGGGGGACTGGGGGAGGGGGAGCGTGCAGCGGGGGGATGCTTAGGGAGAAAGAGGAGGAAGAAGCTTTAGGGTTTTATAACATGTATATTTTTTAGAGAAATTCTATTAATTTTTTCAACGATTTTTTTTTCTTTCTATTGAATTTTATCACATATAATTAAATTAACTAAATACATAAACTAATTTATTTTTTAAAAATTGATGTTGCTTAAAAAATTAGTGGAGGGAAATATTTCATTCCCGCCAAATAAAATATTAATTGCACGGTTAATCTTAATTTATTAATAATTAATGATGATAAAATTTAATGGTCATTAATAATCACCTTTAACGACCGGAATCTACTTTTTTGAGATGAGCAATTTTTTCTTTCGCTAATAATGTGTTTAATAATGCCCATATTTTTTTCCTGCCACTATTGACTATTTTTAATGACCAGTCTTTTGTGTCGACATTAAAAGTTGGTCGTTAAAGATCCCTTTTCTTGTAGTGTTAAGCATAAAGTCTCCACTGCATATCACTCTCAAACAAATGGACAAGCCAAAATTTGAAATAGGAAAATCAAGGCCATATTGGAGAAAACAGTTTCATTGACTATGAAGGATTGGAATTTGAGGCTAAATGAGGCACTTTGGGCATATAGGACAGCCTATAAAACCCCTATAGGCACTTCTCCTTACAAATTAGTTTATGGAAATACATGTCATCTACCAATTGAGTTGAAGCACAAGGCATATTGGGCAGTGAAGGCACTCAATTTTGATATGCAAGCATGTGGACAGAAAAGGCTTCTACAAATGGATGAGTTGGATGAAATTAGGCTAAATGCCTACCATAATTTAGAATTCTACAAGGAGAGGACCAAGAGATGGCATGATAGCAGAATTCTGAAGAAAGAGTTCAAGGTTGGAGACTTTGTATTGTTGTTTAATTCAAGGTTGAAACTATTCCCTGGAAAATTGAAATCAAGGTGGAGTGGACAAAATTTATCCTTATGGAGCTATGGACCTTCTGAATGATAAGGATGACATATTCAAGGTCAATGGACAGAGATTGAAACTATATAATCCCACAGCTCAAGATTCAACTAAAGAGGTGCTGAAATTGCAAGATTTGCCTAGCTGAATTCAAGTGAAAAGATGTTCAGCCTAAGACATTAAAGCAGGGCACTTCTTGGGAGGTAACCCAAGTCATTTTACATTTAATCTTTCTATTTTGCAGTAATAAAGAAGGAAGGAATCAGATCCATACACAAATTGACAAAAAGGGAGTACCCCTACCCTTAATTTTAACTTTTCTCACTGAAATTCTATTGATTACTGATATTAATTTTTCATTCATGCTAAAATCATCATATTAATATCTGAATCATCATGCATATCAGTTGTCCCAATCCATCTTAGCTGATTTTCAGTGCAGATTTAGTGAATTTCAATGCATTGCTGGATTGTGCATTCTAAAAATCTGATATTGAATACCCCACTAATATCCCCTACTTCTTTGCACGATTGTTTGAAATTCATGAAGAATGGAACACCTGAAGACTTGGATTGAGATGCAAGAACCATTGGAAGGGATCAAATGAACAAATTCCATCAATTTCATACCCTCCCAACCCTCTCCCTTGTCTTAACTTTCACCACTGTGGACAGTGCTGAGGCTAAGCTTGGGGGAGGAAACCTGGTGCTTTTCTAACCTTTGCACCATGTTTTCAATCCGTTTTAATGTCCATATATCATTTTTCACCAAGTTATCATTAGTTATCACCCGGTTATCATTGGTTATCACTAATCGAGTTCAATTCAATTCCTTCACGTATTTTAACTCTAAAATGGGCAGAATACTTCATTATGACAGTTGGTGCACTCCAATACCAAGCGGCCAACTTGGTCATTAGTCTTCTTGCTTTAATTGACATTATAAATTCAGATGCATTTGAATTAATTTTCAGCTGAAATTTTTTCTTTTTGTGGGTAACACTAGCTGACATTCTTGTATTAATTGGAAAGTAGAAGATGTCTAGAAAGGAGTCAAGGAACTTGCTACCATGTTTAAGAGGAAATCTTGTCTATTTGCATTTAAGGATCTAAACTATACTTGAGTTTGAACCATTGCTCACTTCATGAACAGAATAAAAAAAGAAAAAGGAAAAAGGAAAAGTGAAAAGCTGCATTTTGCATTGCATGCATACATGAATAAAGAGAGTGAAAATTCAAAAAGGAACCTCTCCTGAATAAAGCCAGGATTTTTATCCTGTGACCAGCATGAATAAAAATCAGGTTCAAACCTGTTTATTACATCCTCATGAATAAAAGTCAGGTTTTCAAACCTGCTTAAGCAATGAAAAATCTGTTCATGAGAGATTGATGTTTCAAACTTTTTAGTAAAGTTGACAATCCTTGTAATCCAAATCAGTTAATGTTAGTAATTCTTTCATGACTTAAATTTGCTTTAACCTTTATGACTCCTCGTCTAGAATTTGGGAATTGGAAAGAATGGGATGGAATGTTAGCAAAGTGGGAAATTCATTTGGATCTTATTCAGTTGATTTTTCAATTCATTTGTGGATGGTAAATTCAAGTTTGACCTTAATTTCTGAATGTTTTGCTTGAGGACAAGCAAAAGGCTAAGCTTGGGGGAGTTTGATCACTAGCTAATCACTATAAATTTTTATCCCATTTTAAATTGCCCAGCTTTTGGCCAATTATGTTTGAAATGCATAGATTGTGATAACTAGTTGATCTTACTCATTGTATACTTAATTCCATGTGCATAGAGGTTCTAAAATGCTAAAATCCATAAATAATTCAATTCTATGCCAAGTTATCATTTTTAGGATAAGTTATCACTCCAATATGCCAAGTTATCATTATTTTGAGTGAACTGATTTTCAATGATTTTCTTGCCCTAAATCCATTACTTCATGAATGAATCATATTTGGATGATCATATCTCAACTTGTGCAAAATCTTAAATCCATTTGAACAAGTTATCATTTTCCAATCCTAAGTTATCATTCTGGATCCTCAAACTTATCATTTTAATTACTGATTTCACATCTTCATAACACCAGATTTTATTTGATGTTTGAGCTGACCTAGTGGCTTTCCTTATCCTTATTTGTTCATTTCCTATTTGAAGATTTTGATGCTTGGTGTTCTACCTCTTCTAGCAGGGAAAACAAAGTGTAAAAAGCTGGAAAAAGGTGGGGGGGACTACTCCAAAAAGCTGTTGATTTTTGCAGCTGGAATTTCAGGACTGGACACTTGGCACAATCAAAGGATATAGGACATTTTGATGCTGATCTAAGGGTGTTTAAAGGCCATATATAAGCTGAAGAAACCTGGGGGAGAAAGGGAGGTCGGCCATTGCAAGATTGGAGCAGAAGACAGCAAGGGTTTGGAGCAAAAGGAAGGAGCTGAAGTGCCGCTGAAGCCTCTGTCGACAAGAGCTAATCCAGGATGAATTACCTCAGTTTTTCACCCTATCTTGTATCTAATTTTGTAAATATGAGGAGCTAAATCCCATGCCTCCTAGGATAGGGTAGTAGTCTAATATATGTCGTGGATGGATTAGGGATAAGTTCAAGATTTCCTGCACTGAATCAATTAATTTCTGAATTCTGAAATCTATATTGAGCTGAATTTGATCTTGTCATTGGAACACCCTACTTGTATTAGCAACTGAGAAGTTATCATTTGTTTTAATCTTTGTTCAGGAATGAATTAAGGACTAATGCCAAGTTTTTGGATTCCATTTTAGTTGATAATTTGATTTCTGCATTTCTGAATTCTGAACCATCTGATTTCTATTTTTCTGAATCATCTGAATCTGTTGTCATTGGGGAGTTTGATTAATTTAGCAACTGAGAAGTTATCATATGTTATCATATGTCCCAATCTTGTTCAAAAATGAATTGAGAAGCTTTGACATTCCTGTGATTCAGTTCTGTAATCACCATTGGTTTTCCCTGATTTAAATGTATTGCTGATTTCTGTTTTCCTGAACTCAGGGAAATCTGATTTTTCTTTGTAAAGCCCTACTTTAATCCACCATTGAGAGATGGTCTTATGGCTTTCCTTGTAGTTCAGAGATGAACCAAGGAGCAAAGACAATTCCTTATTTCCCAACTTGTGATTCTATGCATATTGTTCCCAATTAATTGGTGCTGATGTGAATTTCATTTGAATTTTCAGCTGAGAGGCTGATTTAAAATCCTCTTGTAGTTTAGAGATAAACCAAGGAGCATTTGCACTAATATTAGATTGATTTCATCCCTGTTTAGTTGATTGAAGCATTCCCTTCATTTTCAAAGTACAATTTAGAAGTTATCATTTTAGATTTTATTGAATTGCCGAAAAAAAATCAGCAAGTGACTTTAATTGAACTTAATGATAACTTGGTTTTCAGTGGGGATCCTTTTCTAATTCAACTTGGCTAACAATTGTATGATAATATATTGTTTAGTTCTGGTCTAATTGAGCTGTGAAAATAGCTATATTAAAGGTTGAATCAGATTTGATTAAAAGTGATAACTTGTCTCATTCCATCCATAATTAAATTAGATGAACCCCAATTCCTAGGAGGACCTTCCTCATTAATAGATTAAACCCTTTTAGCCTATAGATTAGCATTTACAATTCAGTTTAGTCAACTTTTCAGAAATCTAAAAATAGTTATCATTCTTCATTCCTGAAAAAAAAACAAATATGTTTTCATTTCCATTTGAATTCTTGTTTTTGCCACTTTAAATTAGATTAGTCTAAATTGTTTTTAGGTAGTCTAGGACTTCAAATCACTATGGATATGATATTTAGGGTTACTACAATTGACCTGTGCACTGCAGTAGAGAGTGAGTTAGGGAGTTGAAACAAAAATTGAAAAAATTGACTTTTGACCCAAAAATCAGCAAGTTATCACTACACCCCTAAATATCACTACCATGAGGTTCTATCAATTGGATCAAGAGAATATATGTGATGCATGACAAAGACTCCAAGGCTTGCTGAGGGCATGTCCACATCATGACTTTGAAAAATGGCAATTAGTCAACTATTTCCACAAAGGATTGAACTATCTCAGCAAGGTTGCATTGGATACAGCTGCAGGAGGGATATTTGCATCAAGAAACATTAATGAAGCCTACCAATTAATTGAGAACATGGCCAAGAACCACCAATTCCTTACACATGACAGGACAAGGAGGCCATCCAATGAAAATCAAGTCAATAACATTGCTGTCCAGATTGTTGAAGAAATCCCATTGCAGAATTAAAATCGGGAATTGAATACATTATAGGATCCATTGTAATTTACTATAACTATACAATACCCTAGTCTCACGAGCTACTGCGTTTATCCGAGTGATCCACAAACGACGAAAATCCCTTTTTTGCTTGCCTGTGCAGGTAGTGCCAAAGAAAGGAGGCATCACAGTAGTCAAATCTGATTCAAATGAATTGATTTCTATCAGGACAGTTACAGGATGGAGGATGTGCATTGATTTTAGAAAGTTGAAGAAGGCAACAAGGAAGGACCATTTCCCTCTTCTTTTCATTGACCAAATGTTGGAGAGATTGGCAAAGCACTCACACTTCTGTTATCTAGATGGCTATTCAGAATTTCTTCAAATCCCAATTCATCCTCAAGATCAACACAAGACCACTTTCACATGTCCATATGGGACATTTGCTTATAGGAGGATGCCATTTGGCCTATGTAATGCACCTGTCACCTTCCAAAGTTGCATGATGTCAATCTTCTCAGATTTCATTGAAAAAATTATGGAGGTCTTCATGGATGATTTTTTAGTGTATGGAGACTCTTTTGAAAGTTGCCTAGAAAATTTGACCAAGGTGCTACAAAGATGTAGAGAGTCCAATTTGATCCTCAATTGGGAGAAGTGCCATTTTATGGTCCAAGAAGGGGTTGTTCTAGGACATATTGTTTCAAGTAGAGGAATTGAGATGGATAAGGCCAAAATTGAAGTAATTGAGAAGTTGCCACCATCCACAAATGTGAAGGCAGTAAGGAGCTTCTTGGGGCATGCAGGCTTCTACAGGAGGTTTATCAAGAACTTCTCAATGATAACCAGGCCTCTTACCAAGTTTCTAGCAAAAGATGTTGATTTCAATTTTGATGAAGAGTGCATGAAGGCCTTCAAGCAGCTGAAAGAAGCTCTCATCTCAGCTCCTATTGTTTAGCCACCTGATTGGTCTCTTCCCTTTAAGATTATTCGTGATGCCTCTGATCAAGCAGTATGGGCTGTGTTGGGGCAAACCAAGGAGAAGAAACATTATGTCATTTTCTATGCTAGCAAGACACTAGATGAGGCTCAAATCAACTATGCTACCATTGAAAAAGAATTGTTGGCAGTGGTGTTTGCATTTGATAAGTTCATATCTTATTTAATTGGATCCAAAGTGATTGTATTCAATGACCACCAAGCAGTGAGGCACTTGATTAATAAGAAGGAATCAAAACCAAGGCTTATAAGATGGATCCTATTGCTACAAGAGTTTGATGTTGAAATTAGGGATAAAAGAGGGACAGAAAACTTGATTGCTGACCATTTATCAAGGATGGAAGGAGTTCAGGATTCTCCATCACTCCCTATCAATGACTCCTTCCCTGATGATTTTCTAATGGCCATATCAGTTGCCCCTACTCCTTGGTATGCTGATATTGTAATTGACTTGGCATGTGGAATCATTCCACCTGAATATTCCTATCAGCAGAAGAAAAAGTTCTTTCATGACTTGAAGGACTTCTATTGGGATGATCCACTCCTATTCAAGAAGTCCCCTGATGGCATTTTCAGGAGGTGTGTACCAAAAGCTGAATTCGCCCTAATGGCATTTTCAGGAGGTGTGTACCGGAAGCTGAATTCCAACCAATTTTGCATGAATGCCACTCATCTCCATATGGTGGACATGGAGCTACTCAAAAGGCTGCTGCCAAGGTTCTACAATCTAGTTTCTATTGGCCTTCCTTGTTCAAAGATGCTTACATGTATGTGAAGAGTTGTGATAAATGTCAAAGGACAGGGTCTATATCAAGGAGGAATGAAATGCCTCAGAATGGGATCTTAGAGGTTGAAATCTTTGATGTATGGGGCATTGATTACATGGGACCCTTCCCTAGCTCCTTTGGATACAAATTTATATTACTTGCTGTTGACTATGTATCCAAATGGATAGAGGCAATTCCAACCATAGCTGCTGATTCCACGGATGTTATCAAGCTTTTCAAAGAGATAATCTTCCCAAGATTTGGAATCCCAAGAGTGGTCATAAGTGATGGAGGGAGCCACTTCATTGAAAAGTGTTTTGAGAACCTCCTAAACAAGTATTGAGTTAAGCACAAGGTCTCAACAGCATATCACCCTCAAACAAATGGCCAAGCAGAAATTTCAAATAGGGAAATCAAGGCCATATTGGAGAAAACAGTTTCCTTGACTAGGATGGATTGGAGTTTGAGACTAAATGACGCACTATGGGCATATAGGACAACTTATAAAACCCCTATAGGCAGTTCTCCTTACAAATTGGTTTATGGAAAGACATATCATTTACCAATTGAGTTGAAGCACAAGGCATATTGGGCAGTGAAGGCACTAAACTTTGATATGCATGCATGTGGACAGAAAAAGCTTCTACAAATTGATGAGTTGGATGAAATTAGGCTAAATGCCTACCATAATTCAGAATTCTACAAGGAGAGAACAAAAAGGTGGCATGACAGCAGAATTTTGAAGAAAGAATTCAAGGTTGGAGACCTTGTGTTGCTTTTCAATTCAAGGCTCAAATTATTCCTTGGAAAGTTGAAATCAAGGTGGAGTGGACCTTTCAAAGTCCACAAAGTTTATCCTTATGGAGCTGTGGACCTTCTGAATGATAAGAAAGATATATTCAAGGTCAATGGACAGAGGTTGAAGCAATATAACCCCACAGTTTTAGATTCAGCTAAGGAGGTGCTGAATTTGCAAGATTTGACAAATTTGCCTAGCTGAATTCAAGTGGAAATATGTTTAGCCTAAGACACTAAAGTAGGGCACTTCTTGGGAGGTAACCCAAGCCATTTTACACTTAATCTTTCTATTTTGTAGGAATAAATCAAGTCGAAATCAGATCAATCCACAAATTGACAACTAGGGAGTACCTCTACGCTCAATTTTTAATTTTCTCACTGAAATCTTAATGATAACTGATAGTATCTTTTCCTTCATGCTGAAATCATCATATTAACATCTGAATTATCATTCATATTAGTTATCCCAATCCATCACAGCTGAATTTCAGTGGATTTCTATGAATTTCATTGTATTGTTGAATTGTTCACACTAAAAATCTGATATTGAAGATTCCACTGATATCCCCTACTTCTCTGCAGGATTAGTTGAAAATCATGAAGTATGGATCACCTGAAGACTCTGATTGAGATGCAAGAACCATTGGAAGAGATCAAATGCACAATTCCATGAATTTCATACTCTCCCAACCCTCTCCCTTGCCTTAATTTTCATCACTATGGACAGTGTTGAAGCTAATTTTGGGGGAGGAAACCTGGTGCTTTTCTAACCTTTACACCATGTTTTCAATCTATTTTAATTCTTACATCATCATTTATCACCAGGTTATCATTGTTTCAACAAGTTATCACTCATATTCACTCGGTTATCACTAGTTAACACTGGTTATCATTTTTTGGACTCAATTCAATTCTTGCATTCATTCTAACTCTAAAATGGGTGAGATACTTCATTATGACAGTTGGTACACTCCAGTACCAAGTGGCCAACTTGGCTATTTGTCTTGTTGCTTTAATTGACATTATCAATTCAGATGCATTTGAATTAATTTTCAACTGAAAATTTTTCTTTTTGTGGGTAACACTAGCTGACATTCATGGATTAAAAGTAAAGTAGAAGATGTCTAGAAAGGGGTCAAGGCTCTTGCTGCCATGTTAAATAGGAAACCTTGACTATTTGCATTTAAGGGTCTAAACTATACTTGAGTTGGACCATTGCTCACTTCATGAACATAATAGAAAAAGAAAAAAATGGAGAAAAAGGAAAAGTGAAAAGTTGCATTTTGCATTGCATGCATGCATAAATAAAGAGAGTGAAAATTCCAAAAAGGAACCTCTCCTGAATAAAGCTAGGATTTTTATCCTGTGACCAGCATGGATAAAAATGAGCTCTTGACCTGTTTACTTGCATTTTCATGAATAAAAGTCAGGTGTTAAACCTGTTTAAGCAGTGGAAAATCTGTTCATGAAGAGATTGATGTTTCAAACTTTTTAGTAAAGTTGACAATCCTTGAAATCCAAATTAGTTAATGTTAGTACTTCTTTCAAGGCTTAAATTTGCTTTAACCTTTGTGACTCCTCACCTAGAATTTGGGAATTGGAAAGAATGGGATAGAGTGTTGGCAAAGTGGGGAACTCATTGGACTCAATTCAGCTGATTTTTAATTCATTTGTGGACTGTTAATTCAAGTTTGTCCTTAATTTCTGAATGTTTTGCTTGAGGACAAGCAAAAGGCTAAGCTTGGGGGAGTTTGATCACTAGCTGATCATAATAGGTTTTTATCCCATTTTAGATACATTTCACCCATATCGAGCCCTCAAATTGCCTAACTTTTGTCCAATTATATTTGGAATGCAAGGATTGTGATAACTAGTTGATCTTTCTTATTTTATACCTAATTTCATGTGCATAGAGGTTCTAAATTGCTAAAATCCATAAATATTTTAATTCTATGACAAGTTATCATTTTTAGGGCAAGTTATCATTCCAATGTGCAAAGTTATCATTATTTTAATTGAGCTGATTTCCAGTGATTATTTTTCTCTAAATCCCTTGCCATCATGAATTATTCATATTTGGATGACCATATTTCAATTTGTGCAAGGTTATCACTCCATTTCATAAGTTATCATTTTTTAGTGTCAAGTTATCGTTTAAGGGCAAAACTATCATTTTGATATGCAAAACTATCAATTATGCACAAAGGCATTAGGCAATCATTAAATTACTATCTTAACTCATTGCTGTTCAAATTTGATCACATTTAGATATTCACAACCAAAGTTATGACAAGTTATCATTTTTATGGCAACAAGTTATCATTTCCGGGTCACCAAGTTATCAATACTATGAAATCCTATCTACATTTGATTTCTGACCTTATTCACTTGCCATATTGACCCCTTTGATGCCTTTAATGCCTTGAACACTTTTATTTGGATAATTTTCATGATGTAGTGCAAAGTTATCATTCCGGACCTCCAAACTATTATTTTTTATTTTGGTTTTCAATTCTGCACAACACCAAACCCCATTTAATTATTGAGCTGATTTTACTTGCTGTCCTAATCCTTATTTGTTTAAATTCTATTAGAAGACTTTGATGCTTGTTGTTTTGGCCCTTCTAGCATGTGAAATAGGGCTTCACAAAGGAGAAAAAGAAGGGGGGACCACCTACTTTTTGCTGTCCAAAAGCTATCATAGCTGCTGGAATTTCAGGACCTGGACAGGTGGCTCACATCAGGGGCTATGGAACAATTTGATGCTGATCTAAGGGTTTAAGGAAGTCATATATAAGCTGGAAACCCTAGGGAAGAAGGGGGAGAGGCCGGTCATTGCAAGGAAGGGAGCTGATTAGAGCTGATTGGAGCTGATTTGAGCTGGAAGGAGCTGAAGCAGAGCTGATTGCTGTCAACAGCCCTCAAGCCAGGATGATTTGCTTCTATTCTTCATTCTATTGTCTATCTAATTCTGTGATTATGAATAGCTAAATCCCATGTCTTCTAGGATACGGTAGTAGTCTAGATTAATTGTGGATGGATATAGACAAGTCTGATTTCTTGAACTGATTTCAATTCTGATTTCTAATTTTCTGTGTTGATATGAATATGATTCTATCATAGTAAGATCCTAATTGTATCTACAATTGAGAAGTTGCCATTTGATCTATTCTTTGTTCAGAAATGAATCAAGAATCAATGCCAAGTTTCTAGATTCAATCCTAACTAGAAATCTGATTTCCTGAATTCTAAATTCTGATTTTCCTGATTTCTGATTCCTGAATTGTTCAAATCTGTTTTCATCATTGTGGAACACTAATTGAATTAATAACTGAGAGGTTTCTTATCGTTTCATTCTTGTTCAGAAATGAATCAAGAGGCAATGATGTTTCCAAGGTTTCAATCCCTGAATTATTGCAAACATTTCACTTGCTGATTTCTGATTTGTAAAATAGGATTTTCTGAATCTTTGGATTCTGTTTTGCTGTTGTAAACCTTTGATCTCATTAAATCACTGAGAAGTGAATCCTAGGGTTACTTTGTTGTTCAGAGATGAACCAAAGAGCAATGGCAAGTCTGAATTCCAATGAGTGACATGTGCTGAATTCCAATGTTTGCTAGGTGCTGATTTCATCCAATTCATTAGTGAAAATGTGGATTTCATTTGAATTTGCAGCTGAGAGGCTAATTTAAAATCCTTTTGTATTTTAGAGATAAACCAAGGAGCATTTGCACTAATGTGGGATAGATTTCATCCCTGTTTAGTTGATTGAAGTATTCCCCACATTTTCAAAGTGAAATTGATTGTTATCATTTCAGATTTCACTAGATTGTCAAAAATCAGCAAGGAACTTGATTTTGAGCTTAATGTCAACTTGATTTCAGTAAAGGCCTTTTATAATTCAACTTAGCTAATCAATCATATGAGAATATGATAATTAGTTCTAGGTTAATTGAGCTGTGAGAACAGAAATTTATTTCAAGTTGAATTAAAATTGACACATATTGATAACTTGTTCCATTCCATCCATAATTAAGTTAGATGAACCCCAACTCCTAGGAGAACCTTCCTCATTGATAGTTAAACCCTTTGAGCCTCTAGTTTAGCATTTACAATTCAGTTTTGATAACTTTTCAAAAATTCAAAAACAGTTATCATTTTAGCCATTTATAGAAATCGGTTTTCACTTTCTTTCAATTTATTGGAATTTTAACTTTAGTTAAAGCTAATCTAGATTGTCTAGGGAGTCTTAGGCTTCAAATAACTATGGATATGACATTTGGGTAGACTACAATTGACCTGTATACTTGTAGTTGAAAGTGAATTAGGGAGTTGAATCAAAAAATTAAAAAATCTAAAATTTGACCCCAAAATCAACAAATTATCACTACACCCCTCAATATCACTTATCATAATCCGAACCCGGCCCGGGCTCTACCTTGATTCTCCGAAGATGATGACCGATCAACTCAGCCCGGGTTTATCCCTACTCGGCCCGGGTTCCGACCTGATTAAGTATTTGATTATGTTTTCTTAATCCTTATTCCATGTGATTAATCCTGATCTATGTATGATGATGATGATGTTGATTTTATCCCTGATTTACTCTCCATGATTATGTCCTTTATCCTGATTTAAAGTTCTTATCAAAATATGTTTTGTTTAATTAAAAAATGCAAGATAAAAGACGTAAATCGTTAAATGGAGAGTTCTTTTTATGATGGACTAGTGACGACCAGTTATGGGCTGTCCTCGGACAGTTATGGGCTGACTTCTGTCAGTTATGGGTTGGCTCTGCCAGTTATGATGATGATGATGGACGGGTTGAGGCAGGCCTCCCCGTGGGTTGAAATATACTCCAAATAAGTCAAAGATGAAATTAAGATGATGAAGAGGATGAACACATATGAATAAAGAACCTCTCTCATGACGTTGGCTTTTGCCTTTTTCTTATGATGATTATTTATGATCTTTATTCATATGTCACTTTACATGCTCTTATCATTTCCATATTATGATCATGATTCACTTCCTTAACAGATGATGATGTTGTCTTATGATGTTACCTTTTATGATTCATGCCTAGTATCATGATCCTACTATGATGTTTATCTTACTTCCATACTGAGTTGTAAAACTCATAGGGAGGTTTCTCCCCTGCATGTTCTTAAATGCAGGCCAAGGTCTCAATAATGATGGTGGCCAACGGTGACAGATCGAGCTCGTAGGTGGCTGCACATGGTTATCGAGTCCTTAGATGATGGATAGATGTTTCCTTTCTTTTTATCATTTGATGTATTAGCTTTCCTTTGGACTCCTATGAAGTTAGTTATTAGTCTTCCGCATTTCAAGATGTTACTCTATTTTATTCTTAATGATGATTTAGTTATTCCGCATTTATCTTTGATGAGTTGACCAGTCAAAGTCTTATTTTTCGGTCAACATGATGTACACATAAGGATGACCCGTAGTGTCTCCGAACCGTATTCTGCCACATGGCGGGGTGCGATTTGAGGGCGTTATAGTTAGGTATCAGAGCCTAAAGTTAGGCCATTCTCATGTCCTAAAGTATGATGTCCAGTCCATGTGCAAGTGCCACGAGCAGTCACCGCACCACCTGAAGTCAAGTAAGTTTATCTTGTCTCTTAAGATGTAGGATGTTTTTCTAAGATGATGAGGTATGATGATGCAGATGCCTCCACGCCGCGCACCTGTTACTAGAGCTTGGGGTCGGAGACGACCTCGAAATAGTGGCGGAATTGGGAACCCACTACAAAAGGGGACGGACCAGAATGATGTGTAGATGAGTCAGGCTCGAGCTGTGGAACTGACTGTGCAGTCCCCACTGGTGCAGCCCCCACCATCACGGGCACCAACGGTTCCGCCCGTACCGACACCATCGGTTCAGGCTGTACCAGCTATGACACCATCGGTGCAGCTTCCTTCGGTACCACCTACACCACTAGTGCCATCTAAGGACACCATTCAGGCCTTCATGAAGTTACGTCCACCAGAGTACGATGGTTTGGGCGAGTTTGACAAGGCTGAGGACGATTAAAGAGAAGATGCAACAGATGAACTTTGGTGAAGAAAAGATGGTTCTGTTCGCCACCAGCGTATTAACTGAGGATGCCTTAGACAGGTGGAGAACTGTGATCGACACACAGTATGACGGACAGAACGATGTTCCATGGGAACGTTTCTGCGAAGCATTTGAGGCACGCTACTTTCCACCATACCAGCGTGCACTGAAGCATAGGAAATTCCTATAACTGAGCTAGGATCAGATGACAGTGGCTCAGTATCATGTCAAATTCATTCATCTGGAGAGGTACAACACCCTCGAGATGAGTGATAGATAGAAGGCAGATCACTTTTGCCAAGGCTTGAACCCAACCATCAGGACCAGCACCTTAGCTGGCCAATGTGCTAATGTGAGCCTGGCAGTGGAGTTGGCAACCACGATGGAAAGGAATTATGCTAGAGAGCAACAAGAGCTGAAAGATGTGAAAGGAAAGGCTCCCATGCAACCCCCTACTCAGAACCAACCACGATGGAATGACCGTTGTCGGAATCGAGGAGGACCCGACCGTAGGAACCAACGTCGGGATGACAGGGCAAGGCCTTATGAGCCTCGTGAAGCTAACTGCCAACAACAACCCCAATATCAGGTAAAGATGATGAACATGAAGTTAAAAGATGTTTATGATGAAGAAGAACGAAGTCATGACCCCTTTTTGCAGCCCTAATGTCAGCAGCCCCAGCAGCAGGCACAGGGTACTGGTGCTTGTCCCCACTGTAGGAGGTTCCACATTGGGGAATGTAGGATGAAGGCCGGGTTATGCCTGCACTGTGGTCAACAAGGACATTTCATTCGTGATTGTCCTACTAAGAAGGATGAACCTGCACCAGCTCAGCGTGGAAACAACATGGTGCGTGGACGAGTCTTCCACTTGGAGGAAGATGCAGTACCGGCGGACGCCGAAGTCATTAGAGGTACACTATCCATAGCCATTCTTCCTACTACAGTGCTATTTGATTCGGGCGCATCGCACTCTTTCATATCTAAAGACTGTGCTACTGCTTTAAGCTTACCACCACATGATATAAGTCACCCCATGGAGATAATTACTCCTATGGGAATGCTCTACGCCACTAAGTACCTTCCTGAGGTACCAGTGGAGATACAAGGCAAGAATTTTTCTGCAGATCTGGTAATCATCTCCATGACGGACTACGATGTCATTCTTGGTATGGATTGGCTATCCTAACATGACGTAGTCGTACTATGCAAACAGAAGAAGCTGATCATTGGTACTCAGGGGGAACGCAAGGCCACCATTAGGGGTACCACAGGAAAGGATGAGAAGGTTATTATATCTGCCTAGAAAGCACAAAGGATGATACAGAAGGGATGCAGAGGTTTTCTTGCAAATGTGATGACGACGGACAACCCATGGACCCAACTACAACAACTGGATGTAGTTCGGGAATTTTCGGATGTCTTTCCTGAAGACATTTCCGGATTCCCACCTCCACCAGAGATTGATTTTCGGATCGATCTCCTTCCAGGCACTGCCCCGATCTCGAAGGCCCCATACAGGATGGCACTGACCGAGATGCATGAACTGAAGAAGCAAATTTAGGAACTTTTAGACATAGGGTTTATCAGGCCGAGTGTATCTCCCTGGGGAGCTCCAGTGCTGTTTGTTAAGAAGAAGGACGGTTCTCTAAGGCTGTGCATCGACTACAGGATGCTGAACAAAGTCACAGTCAAGAACAAGTACCCTTTATCGCAGATCGATGACCTTTTCGATCAACTTTCGAAGGCCGCGGCATTTTCTAAGATTGACTTACGAAGTGGGTACCACCAGCTTAGAGTAACCGATCAAGATGTACAGAAGACGGCTTTCCGATCAAGGTATGGTCACCATGAATTTCTAGTGATGTCTTTTGGACTGAGAATGCCTCTGCAGTGTTCATGGATCTCATGAACCGGGTGTTCAGACCATACCTGGACCAGTTTGTCATCATCTTCGTAGATGACATCCTGATCTATTCAGAGAATGAAGAACAACACAAGGAACACTTGAAGATAGTTTGGGAAAAGTTAAGGTAGCACAAGTTGTATGGAAAACTATCCAAGTGTGAGTTCTGGCTTGACCGGATTATGCTTCTTGGACACATAATCTCGAAGAAGGGCATTTCTGTGGATCCCTCCAAGGTAGAAGCAGTATCCCATTGGCCAAGGCCAAATCATGCCACTGAAATCCGCAGTTTCCTCAGATTGGCAGACTATTACCGCAGGTTCATCAAGGATTTCTCAAAGATCGCATCTCCCTTGACGAACCTAATGAAGAAAAGAGTGAAGTACATATGGACACAGAAATGCGAAGACAAATTTCAAGAACTGAAGGCCAGACTGACCACTACACTCATACTCACCATTCTGAAAGGTACAAACAGGTATGTGGTATACAATGATGCTTGCGGCACAGGACTAGGATGCGTGCTCATGCAACATGGAAAGGTAGTCACATATGCATCTAGACAGCTGAAGAAGCATGAGGTGAACTACCCGACTCATGACTTGGAATTAGCA
Source organism: Pontederia crassipes (assembly GCA_030549335.1). Classification (NCBI taxonomy): domain Eukaryota; kingdom Viridiplantae; phylum Streptophyta; class Magnoliopsida; order Commelinales; family Pontederiaceae; genus Pontederia; species Pontederia crassipes. Next base: position 6,185,233 of record JAUKPH010000020.1, on the reverse strand, counting down.
GCGGTAGTCTTCGCGTTGAAGATTTGGCGACACTACATATACGGGGTATAGTTTGAGGTGTTCACCGACCATAAGAGCCTCAAGTATGTCTTCTCTCAACAAGACCTTAATATGCGACAACGAAGATGGATGGAATATTTGAAGGATTATGACTTCACCATTAATTACCACCCTGGTAAGGCGAACTCAGTTGCAGATGCACTCAGCCGTAAATGGAAAGGCTCACTAGCTCACATGATGATGGGTATGTACAAGATGATGAAGGAGCTAAGCCTATGGAAGCCAAGACCTGGAAGGAAGGGAGCGGCACTGATGATGCACCAGATACAATTGAATTTGATGGATAGGCTCATTAAGGCCCAAGCACAAGATCTTGAGTATACGAAGATGTTAGAAAGATGTCAAAAAGAAGAAGAAGATTTCAAGCTCTCAACAGATGGTGAGATCCGATATAGAGATCGTCTATGGGTCCCAAGTGATAAAGCTCTGAAGAGGGAAGTGATGGATGAATGCCACAAGTTTGAGTTTGCGATCCATCCGGGCAGCACCAAGATGTACAAGGATGTGCAAAGAACCTTCTGGTGGAATGACATGAAGCGAGAGATTGCTGAATATGTTTCCAAGTGCTTGGTCTGCCAACAGGTAAAAGTGGAACATCAGAAGCCCTATGGGAAGATCACATCTCTCGCCATTCCACAGTGGAAGTGGGAAGACACTTCTATGGATTTCATAACATGTCTACCCCGTACTCAGAAGGGACATGACGCCATATGTGTAGTGGTGGATCGGTTAACAAAGTTTTCACACTTTCTACCCATAAAGTCAAAGCAATCGGTGCAGAGCCTTATGGATCTATATGTACAAGAAATCATCAGACTTCATGGGATCTCCACCTCTATTGTATCAGATCAGGATCCAAGGTTTACAGCCAGATTCTGGAGAGGCCTACAAGACTCTTTCGGAACGAGGCTGAATTACAGTACGACATTCCATTCACAAACGGACAGTCAGACTGAAAGGACCATCCAAACAGTTGAAGATATGTTAAGAGCTTGTGCACTTGACTGGAAGGGCAACTGGGATGATCACCTACCACTCATCGAGTTCGCTTATAATAATAGCTACCATTCCAGCATTCGTATGGCTCCGTTTGAAGCCTTGTACGGGAGACCATGTATTCACCTGCATGCTGGAATGAGGTAGGTGAAAGGAAAATTTTGGATGAAAAAGAGCTAAAAAAGACAGAGGAATATTTAGCAAGGGTCGAGCTGATACAAGAACGGATGAAGGCAGCTCAAGCTCGACAAAAGTTCTATGCTGATAGAGAATGATGTGAACAAAGTGTTCAGACGGGTCATCAAGTACTCCTGAAGGTTTCCCCAACCAAGGGAGTGATGAGGTTCAGTAAAAGAGGAAAGCTCAGCCCAAGATATGTTGGTCCATTTGAGGTACTTGAGCTAGTTGGAGAGGGTGCTTGCAGACTAGCATTACCTCCATCCTATGGGAGAGTTCATAACGTGTTCCACGTTTCTATGCTCCGAAAGTACAAGCATGATGATGCTAATGTTATACGATATGAAGAACCCAACCTCAAAGATGATCTGACCTATAAGGAGCAGCCCATCCAGATTCTAGAGACAAAGGTTCAACGTCACAACAACAAAGATGTACCGCTGGTCAAAGTGTCTTGGAGCCATCACCGAGGTGACGAAGCAACCTGGGAACTCGAGTCTGTGATGCGAAGGGAATTTCTTACTTTATTTGGTAAGTCCTGACTTCTGATTGAATTCGAGGATGAATTTTATTTTAAGGGGTTTATGATGTAACGCCCGAGATTTTAATTGAGAAAAAGGAAAAGAAAAATAAAAGGAAAAGATAAAAAGGGGAATAAGAGAAGAGATAAAATCTGAGTTAGATTTGATTTGATCAGGGAGAAGTTAAATTCTGATTTAAACTCTGATCCTCTCCCTATAAATATGAGGCCAAATCAAATCAAAACCCCCTTTTCATTTTCTCACGAAGCCGGCCCTAAATTCTCCTCTACGTGCGCCCTTTTCGTTCTTCCTTGTCCCTGACGGTCGCCGCCTTACAGGGGACACCCTGGAGGACGCGGACGACGTTGGACGTACACACAAACAGAGAGGAGCGGGCAGAGGAAGAGGAAGAAGAGGACTGCAGTAAAGTTTCTCGGACAGAAACTTCGAGGTATGGAACTAGGGTAGATTCCTAATAGAATCCTAGTTTTAGACTTGAAGCATGTTCTAGGTCATTTCTGATTATTGTTCCATGTCTTATGATGTTGATTAGTGCCGGCCATCGCCGGAAAAGATGAACGGAACGCAACTGCACGTCCACGCAGTTTTTTGCGTAAGATGAACCCGACCCTAGCAGGTCCTTCGCCGGACCGAGTTCGGAGGAACTCGGCCCGGATCCGCCTTTGCCGATGCTCTCGGAGCTCTACAACCGGACGAACCCGGACCGAGTTCTGTGTACGAAAGTTGCATTTATTTTTTCTTGTTCATTTGTAGACTGAAATTCAAGAACTTGTTCGATTGGAACCGACACTTACACCTACAGAAGTAGCAGAGAGATGTTTTGGATTTCAAAATAGTAGTCATGTGGCAAAGGATTTTAGAGGAACAAATTCAAAATGTGCACTACTAAATGAGTTACGGGCCACTCGACAAGAGAACAAGTCTTTTCGAGAGGAGAATGAGTCTTTGAAGAATCGCTTGAACTCTAAAGAAATTCAAATGCAACAAGTACTGCAAGATTTCTTTGGACAATCTAAACAGGGATCTGACAATGAAAACTAAGTGGTTTGTTTCATTGTATATTCTCTCTTAAATTGCCTTATTTATTTATAAGCTATTATTTTTCATTTTGTTGTTAATTCAATAGTCATTGCACCTTTATTAAAAAATCTTATGTATTTTGTGAACTTTATAGATTTTGAAGATATGAAAACAAAGAGATGCAATTCAAAGCTCAAACAAGTTATTTTGCTTTAGGATAGTGTAAGCATTTTTTTTAGGGAAGAAAGAAGATTGATGGCTTAAAAAATTTGAATGTTAAATATTATTGATCTTGACTACTATGAATATTTGTGTGCTTGGATAATTGTTCTTTTTTCAAGTTATATGAACAATCCATTGTGGTAAATTAATTTAACTTTTATTTGAATGATTGCCGAGAAAGTATGTTTTAGATGATGTGTCATTTAAATCAATATGTGATAATGTTCATGTAAATCAATTAATTAGTATATTATGTTGATTGACCAATTTTAAGCAATGATAGTCATTAAAATAATAGTTAATGATCAGCATAGCAATTTTAATGATCTCAGTATAAGTAGTCATAAATATATATAATGATCAAACTTGTCATTATATAATTTTAAAGACCGTTTTATTTATGGTCATTATTTCATTTTAATGACCAGATTAATGGTCGCGGACAATTATCAACGTTAAAGATTACGATGGTCATTAATGCGTGTGACATCATAATATGCGGAAGACTGATAAAGAACTTCATATGAGTCCAAAGGAAACTAATACATCAACTAATATGCAGAAAAGGAAAATCAATCCTTCATCTAAAGAACTCAATACCCATGTGTAGCCACCTACAAGCTCGATCTATCACCATTGGCCACCTTCATCATTATGACCTGGCCTTGCATTTAAGAACATGCAGGGGAGAACCTCCCTATGAGTTTTACAACTCAGTATGGAAGGAAGATAAATATCATCATAAGATCATGATACTAGATAGGAATCAATATGGACATCATCACATAAGAGGAAGGTAATCATGATCATCTAAATGGTAAGGAATCATGTAAATGACATATGAATAAGAGATCATAAATAAATCATTATAAAAATGACAAAAGCCGGACATCATAAGAAAGATTCTTTATTCATATGTGTTCTTCTTCATCATCATCTTATTATTCATCTTTAACTTATTTGGGGTATATTTCAACCCACGAGGAGGCCTGCCTCAACCCGTCCATCATCATCATCATAACTGGCAGAGCCAGCCCATAACTGACCGTAGTCGGCCCATAAACTAGTGCTCACCAGTCCATCATAAAATAAGAGCTCTCCATTTAATGATTTTCGTCTTTTATCTTGCATCTTTTAATTAATCTTCATAAGGACTTTAAATTAAGATAACAAGATAGGATCATGGAGAGTAAATCATAAACATGAAGGGCATAATCATCTTCATCCTTAGCAAGGTTGTCAATATCTCAATCTAGATCTTAAGATCTTACGATTTTATGATCTTACATACCCCTTTCGATCTCGATCTTATCTTGAGGATCTTATGTGTAAGATCTTAATTTTGATCATATGATATTACATTTCTGTACGATCATATACGATCTCATATGATTAATATAATAATTTAAATATTAATCAAAATATATTTATGATAATAAGAATTAATTTATATGAAGTTAAATATAAATGGTTTTATATAATTTGACTTAAGAATTGATTAAAAATGTCTTAGCGAGGTATAATTTAATATTCAACGCAAAAAATTTGTCAACAATATATTATTTTATTAATAGGTAGGATCTTACGATTCTCGATCCAATCTTACGATCTTCGATCTTATGACCCCCCCCCAATCTTATATAAGATCCCGATCTTGACAATCTTGATCCTTAGATTGTGATTAATCACATGAATCAGGGATCAACACATCATAAAAATATACTAATCAGCAGTGGAACTAGGGCCAAGTAGGGTAGAACGCGGGCCAAGTTCATCAGTCATCGTCCTCGGAAAAATCAGGGTAAACCCGGGCTGGGTTGGGTCATCTTCTAGTCGGAATAGCCATCGCGCCAGACTGTTCATCATGCGTGGAACTCAGTCCGGGTCGTCTTCAACCCGGGCCGGGTTCGTCCGATTGCAGACCTCGGAGAGTGTCAGCAATGGTGGATTCGGGCGGAGTTCCCACGAACTTGGTCCAGCGAAGGACATGCCCGGGCCAGGTTCTTACGCAGAAATTGCACGAGTGCGCACTACATGTTCGTTCATCTTTTCCGGTGATGGCCGGCAGACAATTGACATCATAGAACATTATACTATAACTAGGGACTATCTAGAACATGCTTCAAGACTGAAATCAGGATTCTATCACGAATCTATCCTAATTCCATTCCTTAAAGTTTCTATCTAATAAACTATTATTGTAGTCTTCTCCTTCCTCTTCCTCTTCCTCTTCCTCTTCTCCCGGCCACTCCTCTCTGTCCAAGCGAACGTTTGCCAGCATCCAAGTCCTCTTGTATCTCTCCTGTCACATAGCAGTACCTCCGACATGAGAGAAGACAAGAAGCGTGCACGAGAATAGGGAAATTAGCACCGGCTCATGAGGAAACGAAGAGGGGATTCTAGGTTGGTATGGCATCATATTTATAGGGGAAGAGATGTAATCCGAATTATGTTGGAAAAACTAAATCCAACTATTTCCATGTTTATCTCCTCCTATTCGGTTTGTCTTTCTTCTTTATATTTTCTTTTTGTTTTAAAAGTCTTGGGCATTACAGCATCTGTAACGACCGGTGACGACAGAAAATGCTAGTCGCTAATGATCAATAACGATCGGAATTTGAATATTAACGACTAGATTTCCCTTCTCTGATGTGTTTTCTTGTTCATATAACTTGAAAAAAGAACAATTATCCAAGAAAACAAATATTCATAGTAGTCAAGATCAATAACATTTAGCATTGAAATTTTTTAAGCCATCAATCTTGTTCCTTCCCTCCAAAAAAAATGCTTACACTATCCTAAAAGCAAAATAACTAGTTTGAACTTTGAATTGCATCTCTTTGTTTCCATATCTTCAAAATTTGTAAAGTTCACAAAATACATAAGATTTTTTAATAAATGTGCAATGAATATTGAATTAACATTGACAAAATGAAAAGAAATAACTTATAAATAAATAAGGCAATTTAAGAGAGAACATACAATGAAACAAACCACTTTGTTTCCATTTTCTGATCCTTGTGTTGCTGGACCTTGCGCATTAGAATGTCCAAAGCAATATTGCAGTACTTGTTGCATTTGAATTTTCATAGAGTTCAAGCGATTCGTCAAAGACTCATTCTCCTCTTGAAAAGACTTGTTCTCTTATCGAGTGGCCCGCAACTCATTTAGTTGTGCACTTTTGAAATTTGTTCCTCTCAAATACTTTTCCTTTATTCCACCTCCAAAACCAAGGACATGATTACGATTTTGAAATCCAAAACATCTCTCAACTACTTCTATAGGTGTAAGTGTTGGTTCCAATCAAACAAGTTCTAGAATTTCAGCCTACAATGAACAAGAAAAATAAATGCAACTTTTTTCCCAAAAATTCAAATGAACATAAATGAATAATTAAATGTAAATGCTTTCAATTGCAGCAGGATCAATGAGGCTATTATCCTTTTTTTGTCTTTCAAAGGAAATTGTTTGTACATTCAGCCGATTACCATCTTTGCCTCCATACATATTAATAAGATCAAACAATGTCAAATAAAATATATAGGGCTCATTGTTAACTAACTATATGATCACCTGTTGATATATAATTTCTCGAATGGGCATACTCCCAGATTGATGAGACATCATCATCGTAGTCCTGTTTCTTGCATTTCTTTCACTTGATTCCTAAATTAACGAAATACAAAGAATGCCATTTAAATTTATAATCATTTCATAAAAAGATATACATACTAAAAACATGTAAGCATTTTATCTTCATATTGATACAAACCAACTTTTTCTATGGTAAAAATCTTTGACCAACCATTCTCAATCTCTCTTTTCTATTCCATCTGGAATATTTTTTAGTGCATCTGTAATTTTCTTACCTTTTACGTCCTTGATATGCATACTACCTCTCCATTTGTTCCATAATTCTTTCATATGTTCAAAAATATTTTTTTTATTCATGACCATTTCATCACTCTCGAATTTGTCCTAAAAAGTGAAACATAAAAAACATATATTCAATTAGTTTATTTGCACTTACAATAAGCTTATATAAACTTTCATAGCAAATGAAATAAAATAAATTGAATATGTTAGATACATTACCACAATAGCTGCCCACATGTGTTCTTTCTCAATTTTTCCAATATCTTTCGATGCACGTACACGCAATGGGCATATATCTTGTTAGGTATCTACAGCATTACTTTTTTTCTCGGAATAGGTATTCCAACACCTTGTCTATTACTGAGCTATAATGGGCTTCTTAAATCATCGCTGAAACAGGCAGAATTGAAACCAGCAAACAAGTGTAATCAATATTGACATACTTACATTATTGTTTTGTTTTAAATAATCAGTGGGCATTAACACAAGTATAGAATATACAAGAACATCTTGAGCCATAACATCCTCAAGCTGAGATGTCTTCTAAAACTAAACACTAAAAAGAGACTGAGATATAACAAAAAATAGCACTTTGAGAAGACAAACTTTTGACAAGCAATTGGACAAACTTTTTGAGAAGGTAGATCATTCTTCCTTAGTAATAAAAATTGTGTAGAAACACAACAAATGGACAAAACAATAATAAGTTCAAAATTGCCTTACATAAAATATTTTCTGATTTAGCTTAAACTATCAATGTTGTGCAAAGTGCTAACATATGATTATCAAAGAAATAAAATTGGGCATATATTCCAATATCATCATAACAATATAAGTTTGCCTAGAGCCCACATGATAGCCAAACTGATAACATTGAACTATTAAATATGCGATCTTGTCTAATTCTTTTGGCCATTTTTAAATGACAATGAAGAGATATAGATGATACCATACTCAGAAGATTCAAAAAATGAATCGATCTCGTACTCAGAACATTCCGAAAATGAGTATGGGCTGGTGTTTACATTCAGCAGAGGCTCTACATTCAAATTGCTAGCTGAGACATATCCCTTTCACACCAATAAGAAGCTGCTAACAATGTTTGATCATGAGAACCAGTCCGTTAGCTGGATAGCGAAGAGTGCAAAGGACAAGGGTACCAAGGTGTATGCATTGTTTAGATGGCCGACTCTCAAGATTTGCTCGACCGAATTGAGAAATCAGATATCTAGGAATAAGAGGAGGAAGAAGGACTCGGCTGCAAGTCTGTTTTTGTTCCTAGTTCAATCTAGAGTGACTGGAGCTAAGTACTCATATCAGTGGATGGCACTGGCCCAAGATCTTTGGCACTAGCCCAACAGAACAATTGGCATGTTTTGCTCGACGCAAGATCTTTGGGATCTAAGGACATGGATTCATTAGGGTTGTCTCTCTTCAGGCCCGATTTCATCGTAACATCTTTCTACCGGGTGTTTGGATCTGATCCCACTGGTTTTGGATGCCTCTTCATCAAAAAGTCTGTAATGGCTAGCCTACAGCACCAGAACGGAAGCACCGGCTCAAGAATGGTAACGATCGTTCCAGTGTTTCCATAGTACTTTAGTGACTCTATGGATGTATTCGATGGGCTCGAGGACAATGTAGTCAATATGAATGATGAACCCATGATGTCTGGAAACACAAAGAGGATCCCAGTTACCTACTTTTTTAGGAGTATTCATATCAGTTCAAGTAAGAGACATGTTTGAGTTCGAGATGAATCATGATAACATTTTTGACAGGGATGGGGAAGGGGGACCAGGGACGGGGGAATGATGGTAGGCGCATAAGCGCGAGGGAGGGGGAACTATCCAGCGGCAGGATCTGTAACACCCCGAATTTTACCCCCACATTGCCAAGGATAATTTGGTCATTCAGCTATGTTAGCCCATTGGCCATCATATATCATAAAAAAAATATGATTTTCATTTAAATCAGCGGAAGCCTAAATCCATTAAATAAGATAAAAGAATCTTTCAATAAATGTGGAAACTTGTTAAAACATCAAAAGTAATGTTATAGACTTCAAAATGTCACCGATAACCAATAAAAGATCTTAAAACCGTTGTCCAACATATCTCTTTAAAAACATAGTCAAAAGATTCTAAAATAATTGACTCTTAATATCCTAGACCATTGTGCAATCTTACTTGTCATGAGCTGAGCCGTCATCCATCCAAATCACTATGCACCTGCATGGATCCAGGGTGCAGAGGTTTCCCTGTTAGAGTATGTAAAGGCCATGCTATAAAATGTAATGATCCTATATAGGATACTGCATGATATGCAACATCTTTATATAAAAGAAGTAACAATATGCATGCCATGTCTTAATGTTACGAAAAGAAGGAGAGAGAGATCGCATGAAATATAGAAGAATGCGAAGAGGAAAAACGATGGCGGCTCTTTGTTATGGAATAACGATGATTACAAGGATGGGTCTCTGTCTAGTAGGAATTACATATGGACTGGGACTCTAAATAAATCCCTTGAAAATAGGACACCTATCTCGTGATAAGGAAATAAATCAAATCCGAATCACATACAAAATACTCCTAAAATTTTCGCTCAGCGAGACCCCCGTAAGGGAATTCTGCTGAAGCGCCTGACTATGTAGGGGGACCAATTGGGTTCAGATTCAAGGCATTATTAACACTTAATATATAATCTACATGTCAAACATTTGCATCATTCTATCGTCATGCATATAAGTAATTGCATGGGAGACATGTAATCATCATCATACTTATAGTATGTGTTAGGATTTCTGCACGAGAGAAATTATGCACCGCGAGAGAACTCGAGAAATTTAAGGCGACGCAGAATTGTATTAGATGGAAGAAACAAAAGAGGATTACAAGATCAGATTGATCCAGGATTGTCCAAAATGATCTTACAAGCCTTGATTACAAGTCCTTTTATAGGGCCTTGGAGAAACAACTCCTACTCTAACTTAAGGACCTAATCCTACTAGGCATGCAAGCCCCTTCTCTAGAAAAACCTCCTTGGACTAGGAGTAGAAATCTGACTTCCTGAAGATCCTGAAGAATCCAGCCCCCTTCAAAGTCCATCTTGAAGTTCAATTCGGCCAAGCCTCCTGCTTGGCACCCTGCCAAGTCTGGACGCGCTCGGGGCGTGCCCGCCAGGGCAGTCCTAATCCCACTCGGACTAGGACAAGTCCTGAATGGCCCGTTTACATCTTCAGTCCTTCTAGGAGTAGATCTTCGACTCCAAGTGCCCCTCGGTCCAAGAAGGAATCTCAGCCCTCCAAGAATCCGTCATGTCCTTCTCGACATCGGAAATCGACCGACTCTTATTCCTACTAGAAGTAGGAATCCTTCCGACCCTACACTTCTCGTCCAAGCATCTCTCGAAGTCTCCCTATTACTTCTTTGGATCCAAACAGATTTTCAGTTAAAGTATGATTCAAAGCATTATTTAACAAATCTCCACCTTGAATTGAACCCTACAATCAGATATCTAACACTCTCTGCCGCTGTCAGTCCTAATTCTGATTCTGCACATGTGATAGCATTCTTGTAGCTTGATCTGGCGATTCCACCTCTTCAACTACTTGGAATGCATATGCAACCATGTCCTCAAAGCCATAACGCTTAGGAGGACATACTTTCCTGCGAGCACGTCCTGCAGCTAGACTTATCGTTGCTTCCTCTGCTTGCTCCTCAGACTCTGGTTGTTCAATCTGATGAGATTCTTTTGGCCCATTCTGAATTGGAGTTAATCCAAACTCCACCTATTTGTTGACACCCTCCTCTACTGAGTCAACATCTGATTTCTGCTTGAGCATAGACATCTCATCAAAAGATATATTTCTACTGTGAATAACCTTCTGCTCTGAGGGAGACCAAATTTTGAAGCCTTTTACACCTGCACCATATCTCACAAAGACTCCTTCTTTGGCCCTTGGTTCCAGCTTTCCTTCACTGACGTGATAATATGTTGGATAGCCAAACACTTTTAGATTAGTATAATCAGTAGGATTTCCTGACCATACCTCAATGGGAGTCTTCAGATCGATCGCGGTTGCAGGACTCCGATTGACAAGGTAGTATGTTGTGCTGACAGCCTCAGCCCAGAATAACTTGTTTAGTCCAGAATTAGAGAGCATGCACCGTGCCCTCTCCAGAAGAATTCTGTTCTTACGTTCTGCTACACCATTCTGCTGTAGTGTATCTCTGACGGTGCGATGTCTGGCAATGCCTTCATCCTTGCAGAATCGATCAAATTCGGATGAACAGAACTCCAAGCCGTTATCGGTATGAAGATGTTTCACTTTTCTCGATGTCTGATTCTCTACCACAGTCTTCCATTGCTTGAAAGCTTCAAATGCCTCGCTCTTGTGCTTCATCATGAATACCCATGTCATCCTTGAGTAATCATCTATCACAGATAGGAAGTATCTAGAACCTCCTACAGATGGAACACGACAGGGGCCCCAACAGTCAGTGTGGATGTAATCGAGTGTTGCCTTCGTCTTGTGCACGGCTTTGCTGAATTGATGTTGTTTTTGCTTGCCAAAAACACAATGCTTGCAGAATCCGATTTCAGATATCTTCTTATCATTCAGAAGATTGCGCTTGCTGAGGATGTTCATCCCTTTCTGACTCATATGTCTAAGTCGCATGTGCCACAACTTAGATGCTTCTGATTCTGATTTGGATGAACTACCTACTGCAGCCACGGCAGAAATTACTATGCCTTGTAGTATATACAAGGACTTTTGCCTGACTCCTCTCATGACTTCAACATCACCCTTGGTGACTGTGAGAACATCTTTTGCGGCATCCATCCGACATCCTTTGGAGTCCAGAACTCCTAATGATATCATATTTTTCTTCATTTGCGGAACATGACGGACCTCTGTCAATGTCCTCACCCGATTGTCATGAGTTCTGATCTGAATTGAGCGATTCCAACTATTCTACAAGCTGCATCATTGCCCATGATGACATTTTTGCCATCAATGTTGTGATAAGTTGAGAACCACTCTCTGTGCGGAGTCATATGATAAGAACATCCTGAGTCGAGAATCCAATTCTCTTTCGAACATCTCTGATCAAATACCATAAGAGCCAAATCATCATCAGATTCGCTATTCTTGTGAGCTACTGCAGCAATCGTGTCTTTCTTCTTCTTCTTAAGGCAATCCATCTTCCAGTGACCCGGTTCTTTATAGTAGTTGCAGATGTCCTTTGGATTGATGTTCTTCTTTGGCTTACCCTTTTTAGGGTTTGTCTTCTCTGCGGTTGTTACCAACCTTGTGGCCTGAATCTCCACAGCCTTGCCAGATGCCCTGTGACGAAGTTCACGAGTATGTAGACTCGATCTTACTTCTTCCAGAGTAATTGTGTCTCTTCCGATGATAACAGATTGTACGAAATTTTCATACGACAGAGGAAGAGACATCAACAGAAGTAGGGCAGCATCTTCATCCTTGATCTTCACCTATGTTTCGTAATTCCATCAACAGAGTATATCAAGATGATCTTTCAGATGGGAACCTTCTTGCATGCAGAGGGTGAACAGACGTTGCTTCAACAACTTGTTGGTCAGAGACTTGGTCATGTAGAGACTCTCAAGTTTCAACCACAGGCCACCGTCTCTTGATCGGCGACTTCTATAATCACCTCGTCCGCCAGACACAATAGGATCTTAGAATGCGCCTTCTCTTCTTGTGCCATCAAACTTGTGAAGTTGGACTCCTTTTCTTTGCCCTTCGAGTCTCCCTTCGATTTGTTCTTTGACACGTTCACGAGCGGCGCCCATACTCCCTATTGTTTCAAAAGTGCCCGCATCTTGATCTGCCAGAGACTGAAACTATTTCATCCTGTAAATTTCTCGACGTTGACATTGTGCGATGCCATCTCTACGCCCGACGGAGGATCGACGATGAAATCTCGCTCTGATACCAGTTTGTTAGGATTTCTGCATGAGAGAACTTATGCACCGCGAGAGAACCCAAAAAATTTAAGGCGACGTAAAATTGTATTAGATGGAAGAAACAAAAGAGGATTACAAGATCAGATTGATCCAGGATTGTCCAGAATGATCTTGCAAGCCTTGATTACAAGTCCTTTTATAGGGCCTTGGAGAAACAACTCCTACTCTAACTTAAGGACCTAACCCTACTAGGCATGCAAGCCCCTTCTCTAGAAAAACTTCCTTGGAATAGGAGTAGAAATCTGACTTCCTGAAGATCCTGAAGAATCCAGCCCCCTTCAAAGTCCATCTTGAAGTTCAATTCGGCCAGGCCTCCTGCCTGGTACCCTGCCAAGTCTGGACGCGCCCGGGGCGTGCCCGCCAGGGCAGTCCTAGTCCCACTCGGACTAGGACAAGTCCTGAATGGCCCGTTCACATCTTCAGTCCTTCTAGGAGTAGATCTTCGACTCCAAGTGCCCCTCGGTCCAAGAAGGAATCTCGGCCCTCCAAGAATTTGCCATGTCCTTCTCGACATCGGAAACCGGTCGACTCCTATTCCTACTAGAAGTAGGAATTCTTCCGACCCTGCACTTCTCGTCCAAGCATCTCTCGAAGTCTCCCTATTACTTCTTTGGATCCAAACAGATTTTCAGTTAAAGTAGGATTCAAGGCATTATTTAACAGTATGGACATTCATAACAATCATTCATATAATCCATAGGTGTCACACCCCACTTTGTGACTAAGTTCTAATTTCAACTATTACCTTTTCTAATTATGTTTAGCAATTTCAAAAATAAAATCAGCAAAACCTCCCTCCCTTACTTCATATGTAGGGGGACCAATTGGGTTCAGATTGAAGGCATTATTAACAAATCTCCACCTGACTTGAATCATCTTCAGAGCACACAAAACTATGCCACGCCGCCTCCAGCCCCACCTCGGGACTTTTACCAAGTGTTGATGTTAAGCAAGTCCAAGCAATGCTGGAACTTGCCATGAGGAACAGATTTGGTGAACATATCAACTGAATTGTATTCAGTGTCAATCTTCTTCACCTTGTTCCTCTTCTCAGTGCGGATGAAGTGATATCTGACATCAATGTGTTTGGTTCTTTCATGATGTACTTGATCCTTGGCTAAATATATTGCACTCAGACTATCACAGTGCACTATAGTCTGCTCCTGATGTAATTCGAGATCTCCAACCAAGCCTTTTAACCAGATGCCTTCCTTGGCAGCTTCTGTCAGTGCCATGTATTCATCCTCTGTGGTGGACAATGTAACTGATGGTTGAAGTGTGGCCTTCCAACTAATAACTAAATTGCCCAAAGTGAAGACATAGCCCGTCATAGATCGTCTTCCATCAACATCTCCAGCATAGTCTGAATCTGAGTATCCTGCAACCAAACACTCTTTATCACTTCTATAGATGAGGCCAATAACAGATGTTCCTCTTGGATACCGAAAGATTCGCTTCACTATTTGCGAGTGCTCCTTTCCTGGATCGCTCATGAACCTGCTGACAACACTGACTGCATGAGCAATGTCTGTTCTTGTGCAAACCATGGCATATATCAGACTTCCAACTACACTAGCATATGGAACCCGAGACATGTACTCCTTTTCTGCTTCTGATTTTGATGCGAAGGCAACAGAAAGATGAACATTTGTAGCTGATGGAGTATTCAAAGGCTTCGCTCCAGACATTCCAAACCTGGATAAAATCTTCTCAATATAACTTTTTTGAGATAAGAAGAGTTTACCCTATGTGCAATCCCTTAGAATTTCCATCCCCAAAATCTTCTGTGCTGCACCAAGATGCTTCATGTCGAATTCTGCACTGAGGAGCTTCTTCAGATTCTGAATGTCTGTCATGTCTGTGGCAGCAATAAGCATATCATCAACATACAAGAGCAGATAGATGGTTGAGCCGTCATTCACCTTCTTGTGATATACACAACAATCATAGGGACTTCGACTGAATCCCTTACTGATCATGAAGCTATCGAACCTCTTGTACCATTGTTTGGGAGACTGCTACAAGTCATACAGAGATTTCTTCAGACTGCAAACTTGATTCTCTTTTCCTGGAATGGAGAATCCCTCTGGTTGGCTCATAAGAATGTCTTCTTTGAGTTCTCCATGAAGGAAAGCAGTCTTCACATCTAGTTGCTCGAGCTCTAGATTCTGATGTGCTACAAGAGCAAGTAGCACTCTGATAAAAGTATGTCTGACAACAGGTGAGAATATCTCATTGTAGTCCACATCTTTTTTCTGACTATAACCTTTAGCAACCAGCCGTGCTTTGTATCTTGTGCCTTCAACTCTTGGAATTCCTGCTTTCTTTTTGAAGATCCATTTACAACCAACAACCTTCCTGCCTTTAGGCAACTTGACCAACTCCCACGTCTGATTCTTGTGAAGAGATTCCATCTCCTCACCCATAGCAGTGATCCACTGTCCAGATTCGGCACATGTGATGGCATCCTTATAAGAGGGCGGCTCCAGGGACACCACCTCTTCAGCTACCTATAGTGCATAAGCAATCATGTCCTCGAAACCATATCGTTTAGGAGGACCCACTTCCCTGCGATGATGTCTAGCAGCAATTGACTCCTCTTCAGGTTGCTCATCAGATTCTTCATCTTTTGGATCTTCTTCTTGATGTGATCCTTCAGCATCATCCTCAGATGGAGTGGTTTTAATCTCCACCTGTTTACTGGCACTCTCTTCAGCTTCCACCTTCAACTGAAGCATTGATGCTTCATCAAAGGTGACGCTTCTGCTGTGGATGACTGTGTTCTGAAAGAGACCAGATTCTGTAGCCTTCACTCCTGCACCATATCCCATGAACACTCCCTCTTTGGCCCTTGGCTCCAACTTTCCTTCACTGATGTGATAGTATGCTGGACAACCAAAAACTTTCAGACAAGTATAATCAGCAGGATTTCCTGACCATACCTCAGTTGGAGTCTTGAGATCAATCACAATCACCGGACTTCGATTCACCAAGTAGCAAGCTATGTTAACAGCTTCAGCCAAGAATGTCCTATTCAGGCCAGCCTTAGAGAGCATGCACCTTGCCCACTCCAGAAGTGTCCTATTCATTCGTTCTGCAACTCCATTCTGATGTGGAGTATCTCTGACTGTGCGATGTCTGGCAATGCCTTCATCTTTGCAGAACTGGTCGAATTCAGCAGAACAGAACTCCAAACCATTATCAGTGTGAAGGCACTTAACTTTCTTCGACGTCTGATTTTTCACCAAAACCTTCCACAGCTTGAAGGCCATGAAGGACTCACTCTTGTGCTTCATCATGAATACCCAAGTCATTCTCGAGTAGTCATCAATCACGAACAGAGTACCTAGCACCTCCTAATGATGGAACACGAGAGGGACCCCAACAATCGACGTGGATGTAGTCAAGTGTCGCCTTCGTCCTGTGCACTGCTTTGCCAAACTGAGACCTTCGTTGTTTGCCAAACACACAGTGCTTGCAGAAGTTAATTTTAGATATCTTCTTGTCTCCCAAAAGACCTTGCTTGCTGAGAATATTCATCCCATTCTGACTCATATGCCCAAGCCGAATGTGCCACAGCCTGGACCTTTCTGATTCGGACAAACTAGCCACTACAGTAACGCCAGAGACTCTCTTGCCTTGCAATATATACAAAGACTTATGTCTGACTCCCTTCAGAACTATAGCGTCACCTTTCATGACCGTGAGGATGCCTCCAGCAGCATTGATCTGACACCCTTTAGAGTCGAGGACTCCAAGTGATATCAAATTTTTCTTCAGTTACGGAACGTGGCGGACATCTGTCAGCGTCCTCACAAGATTGTCATGAGTCCTGATCTGCACGGAACCGATCCCAACTATCTGACAGGCTGCATCGTTGCCCATGATGACGTTTTCACCATCAATCCTCTGATAAGTTGAGAACCACTCTTTATTCGGAGTCATATGATAGGAACACCCCGAATCCAGAACCCAACTATCCGCCAGATATCCTTGATCAGAAGCAGCCATAACCAAATCATCTTCGGAATTTCTAGTTTCATATGCCACCGCAACGACGGGGGCCTTCTTCTTCTTCGGACAATCTTTCTTCCAATGACCTGGTTTCTTGCAGTAATTACAGATGTCCTTTGCAGTGATTTTCTTTTTCTTTGGCTTGGATTTCTTCGAATTCGTGGATTGTCCCTTCTCTGCGGTCGATATCAAACCCGCGGCTTGAGTCTCTATAGAATTTTCAGATGCCCTATGCCGAAGTTCATGAGTATGGAGACTCGATCTTACTTCTTCCAGACTTATAGTTTCCTTCCCGATAATCATAGACTGAACGAAATTCTCATATGATGGAGGAAGCGAAACTAATAGAATTAGGGCAGCATCTTCATCCTCGATCTTAACATCGATATTTCTGAGTTCCATCAACAAAGAATTTAACTGATCAAGATGTTCCTTCAGAGGGGTACCTTCCTGCATGCAGAGAGACAATAGACGTTGCTTCAACAGCAACTTGTTGATGAGAGACTTCGTCATATATAGATTCTCGAGTCTCAACCACAGACCGGCCGCCTTTTCTTCATCTGCGACCTCGATTATCACCTCATCCGCCAGACACAATAGAATCATCGAGTGCGCCTTCTCCTCCTGTGCCGCCAAAGTTGCGAAGTCGATCTCCTTTTCTTTGCCCTTCGAGTCTTCCTCCTTTGGTTTGTTCTTCGACACGTTTGAGAGTGGCGCCCAGACTCATTGTTGCTTTAGAAGTGCCCGCATCTTGATCTGCCACAACCTGAAACTATTTTTGCCGGTGAACTTCTCGACGCTCACATTGTGCGACGCCATCTCCCTGCTGCTCAAGAATCGCTGACGAAACCCTAAGGCTCTGATACCAGTTTGTTACGAAAAGAGGGAGAGAGGAATCGCACGAAATACAGAAGAACGCGAAGAGGAAAAACGACGGCGGCTCTTTGTTATGGAATAACGATGATTACAAGGATGAGTCTCTGTCTAGACCCCTAGAGAGTTTATATAGGCATTCCCTTTGACAGATGATAGGAATTACATACAAATTGGGACTCTAAATAAATCCTCTGAAAATAGGACACCTATCTCATGATAAGGAAATAAATCAAATCTGAATCACATACATAATACCCCTAAAATTTTTGCTCAGCGAGACCCCGTAGGGGAATTCTGCTGAATCGCCTGACTATGTAGGGGGACTAATTGGGTTCAGATTCAAGGCATTATTAACACTTGATATATAATCTACATGTCAAACATTTGCATCATTCTATCATCATGCATATAAGTAATTGCATGGGAGACATGTAATCATCATCATACTTATAGTATGGACATTCATAACAATCATTCATATAATCCATAGGTGTCACACCCCACACTGTGACTAAGTTCTAATTTCAACTATTACCTTCCTTAATTATGTTTAGCAATTTTAAAAATAAAATCAGCAAAACCTCCCTCCCTTACTTCCTTGTGTTATTAGCTAACACATACAAAAGATGCATATATATTCATCAAGGTCAAATAAATAGTTATAAGATATATCATTCACATATTATCATTATAATTTTTTTCCACTAACCACCTCACATATAACACCCCATAGTATCAAGTTTTATACAACCTTACAAAAATCTCTCACAAACTTAATTACAACATCTAGGATTATCTATTACATGCATGTTTCAAAAACAAAAGTGAAGGAAAAAAAATAAAAGTGAAAGAAAAATAGCAATGCTCCGACGGTTCGGCCTCTTGTATATACATCATACCAAGCTTCGAGTCAACTCAACTCGAGAACTTATAATCATTTGAAAAAAAAAATCAACAAGGGTAATGTGAGCAACAATTGTTTGCTTAGTGAGTGGAAGAAATGTACAACATAGGGGAACAATACGAGTGCATATAATATTTAAATAATCATATTTCTTTCATATGAGAAAACATTTAAAGCATAACTCATTTCACATAACTTTCCAAATCATATGAACTTTTACATAAATACAAATTATTCAAGATATCATCATATTCATAGTTAAACTCCACACATGTGTCATTACGCATATTCATCATGGGTCAATACGTATCCCTCTATGATCATGTGTCATACAGTTAAGCAGAGCTTCATAATCAAGAGTATCAAATACGCAGAGCAAATCATGGGTCAATACATATCCCTCCATGATTGTGTGTCATACAGTTAAGCAGAGCTTCACAATCAAAGATTCTCAAATACGCAGAGCAAATCATGGGTCAATACGTATCCCAATCATGATTGTGTGCCTCCCAATCATGATTCTCAGATACGCAGAGCATATCATGGGTCAATACGTGCACGCAGAGTGATCACTAGCTGATTACTATAGGTTTTATCCCATTTTTAAATGCATTTCACCCATATTGAGCCCTCAAATTGTCTAACTTTTGGCCAATTATGCTTAGAATGCAAGGATTGTGATAACTAGTTGATCTTTCACATTTTATACCTAATTCCATGTGCATAGAGGTTTTGAAATGCTAAAATCCATAAATATTTTAATTCTATGCCAAGTTATCATTTTTAGAGCAAGTTATCACTCCAAGTGCACAAGTTATCATTATTTTGATTTAGCTGATTTTCATTGATTATTCTGCCCTAAATTCATTGCCATTATGAATGAATTATATTTGGATGATCATATTTCAACTTGTGCAAAATTATCAATCCATTTGAATAAGTTATCATTTTCCAATGCCAAGTTATCGTTTAAGGGCAAAACTATCATTTCGATATGCAAAACTATCAATTCTGCACAAAGGCATTAGGCAATCATTATATTATTGTCCTAACTCATTGTTGTTCAAATTTGATTATATTTAGATAACCACAACCAAAGTTATGACAAGTTATCATTTTTATGGCATCAAGTTATCATTTCTGGCACCCAAGTTATCATTCCTATGAAATCTTATCCACATTTGATTTCTGACTTCATTTTCTTGCCACCCTAATCCCTTTGATGCCTTCAATGCTCTGAACCACTCATATTTGGATAATTATAATGATCCGGGCATAAGGTTATCATTCCTGTGCATTGATTTTTTATTCTTGCCCAACATTTGATTTCTTTTAACAAGGGAGTTGATATCAGTAGCTGTCCTAGTCCTTATTTATTTATTTCTTATTTGAGGACATTGATGTTTGATGTTCTATCTCTTCTAGCAGGGAAAACAAAGCTACAACAGGCTGGAAAAGGTGGGGGACCACTGCATTGCTGTCTAAGAAGGTGAACTGGAATTTCAGGACCATAGGACACATGGCAAAATCACACCACTATGGAAGCTTCTGATTTGCATCAATGGGTGGAGAAGACTCAGATAAAAGCTGGAAAACCTGGAGGAAAAAAGGGGAGCCTCCATTGGGAGGATTCTGGACAGGAAGCTGGGAAGGAGCTGAAGGAGGAGGCCATTGCTGAATCGGATTCAGATTTCTATCCTTTCTTATTTCAGATGTTTAGCATGGCCATTTCTATCTATTTTGTATCCATTCTTGTAACTATAATGAGTTAAATCTCAGCTCTCCTAGGATAGGGTAGTAGCCTAATTTAGTTATGGATGGGACATGGACAAATCTGATTTCCTGCACTGATTATCAAATTCTGATTTCTATTTTCTGCAATTCTGATTTCTGATTGATCCTAATCTTGACATTGTGAGGTCCTATTTATATTTACAACTGAGAGGTTGTCCTTTGATCTAATCCTTGTTCAGAAATGAATTAAGGGCCAATGGCAAGCTTCTAGGTTCAATCCCCAATTAGAAATTTGATTCATTCATTTCTGAAATTTGTTTTCCATTTCTGATTTCTGATTTCATTAAATCTGATTCTTATCATTGTGGAGTCCTAATCAAATTCATAACTGAGAGGTTGCTTTATGGTTTCAATTTTGTTCAGAAATGAATCAAGAGACAATGGTATTTCTAATGTTTTAATCCCTGAATTATTGTTGATTTGTTAATTTCTGATTTTTAGATTCTAATTTCCTGAAATTATTGGATTTTGCCTTGCTGTTGAAAAACCCCTGATTCCATCATCCACTGAGAAGTGAACTTAGGGTTATCTTGCTGTTCAGAGATGGACCAAGAAGCAATGGCATGTGCTGGATTCCCATGTGTGATGTGTGCTGATTTTACCCAATCCATAGGTGTTAATGTGGATTTCATTTCAATTTGCAGCTGAGAGGCTGATTTAAAATCCCATTGTTGTTTAGAGATAAACCAAGAAGCATTAGCATTAGGATTGAATTCATAGCATTTCTGATTAGTTGATTTGTGAAGGCTGGTTTGATTGATGTGCCAAACTGAAATTGCCCAAATCTGAAAAAAATGCCAACATCAGTGAGGCACTTGTGCATGGGCTTAATGATAACTTGACATTCAGTGGGGATCCTTCTCTAATTCAACTTAGCTAATATTTATATGAGAATATAATGATTAGTTTTGGATTAATTAAGCTGTGAGAGCAGCCATACTTAAGGTTGAATCAGATTTGACATTGCAATGTTAAAATGTTCCACCATCCATAGCTGAATTAGATGAACCCCAACCCCTAGGAGAACCTTTCACATAGATTAATGAACCCTTTTTAGCATTAGTTCAGTAGTTAGAATTCAGTTCTTTTCAATCATTCAAAACACCAAAAACAGTTATCAATTTGCCACTTTGAAAAAATCTATTTTCACTTTCTTTTAATTTCTTATTTTTACCACTTAGTATAGGGCTAGTTTAGGTTAGTTTAGGGAGTCTTTAGCCTTCAAATCACTATGGATACGACACTTGAGTCTACTACATTGACCTGTGCACTTGCAATAGAGAGTGAATTAGGGAGTAAAATTAGAAAAAATTGGAAAACCTCAAATTTGACCACTATTCCAGCAAGTTATCACACTACACTCCTAAATTTCACTATCACAGAGCAGCCCCCAAAGGGCAAAGACACCTGATATACGCCCCAAAGGCTTCATGTATATCGAATGCGGTCCCAAAGACCTTTTTCAAACAGTATGGCTAACGAACACATGGAGTTTAATAATATCAAAATACACATGTCAAAATCTCATATCATTATCAAGTAAAACTTATTTTCACTTCACAAGCATTGTTCCCTGAAAACATTTTTGTATAAGATGTTACTCCATCTCATATGAAATCCTTGAAACATATCATAAATACTTTTCATAGCTCAAGATATGTTTCTGTAATAACAATAATAATTTTGCTTGAGGTAATACCATAAATAAAAGAATTAACATACATTTTGCTATGTTGTAAATTTACCCACTCACCTTGTGATTTATGTTTTCAAAGAGGTTTACTAGATTTTCCTCCTTTCACTTGTAGCTTGTTTGTTTCCTATAAGCAATGATGTTATTTTATTTTCCAATTACTAATAATAACAATATGCAACGCATGCTCATGCATGAACACTTATTTCCCTTAAAATGCATATATTCCCATCTAATACTAATGTACAATTTTAGGTGTTTATGTTCATATGCTACTTCACACTCCCAACTATTCAATTTTCCCAAGTTTAACTAGGTGCTATCTTAGGATTTCAGACTAAGTACTTTTTAATGAATAATTCGTAACTTCTTAACCACAAAGGCAAATCTCATGATTCTGGATAAATTAGAAACTACACTTACTAAGGTTTCCAACCCCAAAATATCGTTAACTAAGTCCAAGTGAGTGAGTCATAACATCTAAGACAATCTTACCTAGGGTTTGTGCCCTGGCAGACTGTGTGTCATAGAAAGATTGATTTATATGTTTATTCATACTTGTCCATTTAGCTATATCATAATTTTTCTGAAAATTAGACTTCCGTACTATTTTGGCATAAAATTTAGAGAATTTAACTCCTTGTATAACTCTATAACAAAAATAGTCAATTCGAGTCGTGTTCTATTAATTTCCTGAAAACTGACAGCAAACTCACTATGAAATGAAAAATTCAATTCTCCACATCTACACATCCAAATTGGATGATTCCACTTCTCACCGAACCCTTGTGAAGTATAATTTAACATGTCTAAATTTTAAACCCTAATTCTATTTATCCTAATCATACCTTAATCTACAAGGCGGACCTGTCTCTGACTCGGGACAGAGTGAGCGACCTACGGTGCTTGGTTCATAACTTTCTCTAAAGAAGTCCTTTTTATATGATTCTTGTGGTCATGGATGACCATGAAAATTTTCAAGATTTATGAAGAACTACTTACGAAGATATGATCATATGAAGTTGAAGGTTGATTTCGGATCCGCAGATTCACCCTAACCCAGCAAACTTGTCAAATTTCTTCAGGCTGTTCGGCAATGGATCTGATCTTGGAAATTTTTCGGCTTGTAGTTAATACGAATAAATGATTTATATATTTTTTACAGAATTTTTACACGTCATATGACGGTTTGAAAAAAATCATTTTCTAAGAGCCAGTGAGCTGCCTGCTTCAGCTGCTTGGTTAAAAGTTATTTGGTTGAAATGGAGGTCCAATCATATTATTTGGTTAAAAGTTAGTGTTAAACTTCTAATTAACATTAGTTAATCATAATTAAACATGTTTATTATAATATTTACAAATATTAGAATTAATTCCTAATAATCTTATATAATTTCTTTATAACGCTTATCGATAATTTAATTTTGATTATGCTTTAATCCAAAGGTTAGTTGCTACACGCAACCATGACTATATAAGCATCTAAACTTACTTGAAATGCTAATTAAAAGTAAGATTATATTAAAATGATATTTGTGGGACACGTCCGTGATAATAGGCATATAAGTGAGATACACTTACCGTAGCCATTGCCTCATAACTCTCCTCATGACTGCTTTATAACCCTTTCGGACTTTCACTTTCATGGGACATCATTCCATAACTTTCCTGAGGGTTGCTTTATAACCCTTTGGACTTTCACTTTCGTGAGACTTAATTTCATTTGATTGATCATTGGCTCTTTCCTATTAATGTTATATCTTTCGATAGTTAGGACTTATGTCGTTGCCCTCTCAATAGGCTAGTTAGGCCTAGGAGAAAATGCTCCCCTCTCACCCGAAGTTGACATCATAATGCACACATCGTTGCCGACGTATGTAATAATCATTCTGGACTCTCGCCCGATGGCAACATCGGTATGCACACGCTGTTGCCGATGTGTGTAACGATCATTTCGGACAATTTTTTGATAAAGGGCCATAGATGGCCGACATGTAACATCATCCACAACTGAGTTCATCATACTTTTCAAACAAAAATTATTTACGTCGCTCGATCTTCATATTTTAACCTAGTTACGTAGGGAACAGACATATACGTGTATCTAGGTTCGTATACAATCACCAAGCATCAATACATACTATTAATACCTTGAAAAATAATATTTAATATGCTATAATAGGTTTTTGTCACAGTCACGATCGTGATATAAGTCGTCACGACCGTGATAGAGCCCCAAATAAACCTTCACTTTGTCACGGCCATGCCAACAAGTGTCACGGCCATGCCTGCTCTGTCACGTCCATGACATATGTTGTCACGAGCGTGCTAGAGGTTCTGCCTTAGCCGTTTTCCAAAATTTCTATCACGGCCGTGACATGTGTGTCATGACCGTGATCGAGCGCTAGAAAACTATGTCACCTCTCGACTTTTTCATGATTTTTCATGAAAACTTTGGAAAATTGATATACAACATTATGAATCAATACATATATGTTTCATAGGCATTCTTGGAACAAAATGGCATGAAAAATATGTAAAGACATTCAAACTTCCAGATCTAGGGTTCATCCCAAAATCATGAACAATAGGAAGAACATGAACCCTAATAACAAATTTGATCCTAATCCTTGCACATGGCATAGATCTAATCATGGAATCCTACTCATGTTTAGATCTAGAGCAAAAACCCTCAATCAAAATCCATCATGAGGACAAGGTACCCTCAAACTCTCAATCCAATCATGTAAACCATTGAGAGAGGAGAGAGGGGTTTGGATCCCTTTTACATACTTTGATCTTAGATCTTCCTCCTCTTTCTTCCTCTTCTTCTTTCTCCCTGATATCCCCTTTCTCCTTCCTCAAGTCCAATTTACCCTTTTATGAAAATCTAGGGTATTACATCCTCCTCCCTAAAAGAAAATTCATTCTCAAATTTTAAACATAATAAAGAACACTCACCAAATAGTTTTGGAAATTGTTCTTTCATTTCTTCTTCCAATTCTCATGTCGCTTCGATTCCATTGTGGTGCTTCCATGCAATCTTCGCCATCTTTACTACTTTGTTCCTCAACCAATGTTCACCATACTCTAGTATCTCAGTAGGATACTCCTCATAGGTGAGGTCTTCCTTGATGGTTGGTTCTTTAATCACCACCACATATGAACTGTCATGTGTACTTGCAAAGCATTGACACATGAAAAACATTGTGGATTCTAGCATATGAAGGAGGCAATGCCAACTTGTATGCTCCATCTCCCACCTTTTCTAGAATCTCAAAGGGGCCGATGTACCTAGGAGTCAGCTTGCATTTTCTGCTGAACCTCATGTCTCCTTTAGTATGTGATACCTTCAATAATACATGATCTCCAACCTGGTAGATTTGTTCCCTTCTTTTCTTATGTACATAACTTTTCTTATCTACATAACTCCTTTGATGGCTCTAAGCTGCCATCATTCTTTCTTTGATAAAATCTACCTTCTCAGCATACTTTTCTACTAGTTCAGGTCCTAGTAGTCTTCCTTCACCAACTGCACTTCAACATGTTGGAGGCTTGCAAGGTTTTTCATAGAGTGCTTCAAATGGAGTCATCTTGATGGTGGAGTGATAACTATTATTGTAGGCAAATTCAGCTAGAGTGAGATGGCCATCCCAGTTGCCTTGCCGATCTATTGTGCATGCTCTGAGCATGTCCTCCAAAGTCTGGATCGTCCTTTCACTTTACCCATCGTTCTGAGGGTGAAATGCAGTGCTGTAATACAACCTCGTGCCTAATGCATGTTGCAACCCTCTCCAAAACCTTGCTGTGAATCTAAGGTCTATATCCGATACTATGGAAATAGGAATTCTATGTAATCGGATAATTTCATCCACGTACAACTTAACCATACTTGCAGCTGACTGTCTTACATTGTAGGGTAAGAAGTGAGATGACTTAGTCAATCTGTCAACGATGACCCAGATGCCATCGTGATCATTTTGTGTCTTTGGGAGTCCCACAATAAAGTCCATTGTGATCTCCTCCCACTTCTAGTGTTGTATAGGCAATGGGTTCAATAATCCTGGTGGCTTCGGGTGCTCAATCTTGACCTGTTGGTAGATCAAGCACTGGGAAACAAACTTTGCTACCTCTCTTCTCATGTCCCTCCACCAAAATGTCCTTTGCAGGTCTTTATACATTTTGGTCATTCCAGGGTGGATAGCAAACTCTGACTTGTGGCACTCAGTCAAAAATTCTTCCTTGAGCCCTTTATTTTCAGGTACCCATAATTTGTCTCGAAACCTAATAGTTCCATCTTCTTCAATCCTATAATCTGGGTGCCCTTTCTCACATAGAGCCTTGATATCTTTGTACTCTAGGTCTTCCTTTTGTGCTTGTGTTATCCTTGCTACTAGATCAAGATGAATGACACAATGCATCATCAACTTCCCCTGAGTACTTTCTTCAATGGGAGTCCATTTGTAAACTCTTAAGCATGCCAATGATCCTTCCCATTTCCTGCTCAAGGCATATGCCACAGAGTTAGCCTTCCCTGTATGATAGAGAATGCCAAACTCATAGTCCTTCAGAAATTTCAGCCACCTTCTTTGTCTCATGTTCGGTTCCTTCTGAGTGAACACATATTTGAGACTTTTGTGATCAGTAAAAACTTCAAATTCTTCTCCATATAAGTAGTGTCTCCATATCTTCACAGCAAACACTACTGTTGTCAACTTCAAGTAATGAGTAGGATAGTTCCTCTCATGTTGCTTGAGTTGTCTTGAAGCATAAGCTATCACTCTTCCATGTTGCATTAATCACAGTCTAACCCAGTTCCACTGGCATCACTGTACACTGTGTAGCCTCCAACTCCCATGGGAATTGTTAGCACTGGTGCAGTAGTCAATCTCTTCGTCAGCTCTAGGAAACTCTCTTCACATTGCTGTGTCCAATTGTACTTTTCTTTCTTCTTGGTCAACTTTGTCATGGGAGCAGTAATCTTTGAGAGGTCTTGGATAAACCTTCTGTATAGCTGGCTAATCCAAGGAAACTCCAGATATCTGTCATAGTCTTTGGCCTCTCTGAATTGATGACAGCCTCTACCTTGCCTGGGTTCACTGAGATCCCTTATTTTGAGACTATGTGTCTCAAAAAAATTACTTGCTCCAACCAAAATTCACACTTGGAGAATTTGGCATAAACTAGTGCTGCGTCAATGTCTTCAAAACTATCCTCAGATGCTTCTGGTGTTCCTTTGGACTTGTTGAGCAAATCAGGATGTCATCCATGAACACTATGACAAAACTCTCTAGATGAGGCTTAAAAATCCTGTTCATCAAATCCATAAATGCTACAGGAGTATTTGTTAGTCTAAAAGGCATGACCAAAAACTCATAATGGCCATACCTGGATCTAAAGGCCATTTTTGCAATATCTTTATTAGCTACTCTGAGCTGATGATATCCACTTCTCAAATCAATTTTTGCGAAAACCAATGCTGTGGATAGTTGATCAAATAGATCGTCAATTGTGGGCAAAGGGTATTTGTTCTTGATGGCCACTTTATTCAGTATTCTGTAGTCTATGCATAACCTCAGTGACCCATCTTTCTTCGTCACAAACAGGACAGGTGCAACCCATGGGACACACTTGGCCTGATGAATCCTCTATCTAACAGTTCTTGCAGTTGAGTCTTCAACTCCATTTCAACTGGTGCCATTTTATAGGGAGGCTTTGAGATAGGAACCATCCCTAGTATGAGATAAATTTGGAAATCGATCTCTCTTTCCGAAGGTAATCCTAAGAGCTCATCAAGGAACGCATCTAGAAAGTCAACTACATCTAGTTCTTCTAGTGGTTTGGGTTGAAAGTCACTTTTGACAAAACTTGCTAGAAATCCTCGACAGCCTTTATTCAGCATCTTGGTTGTGTTCATCGAGGAGATCATCTTCTTCTTCTCTTTTGATGGAATTCCACGAAAGATCACAGAAATGTCATCTTTCTTGCCTATCTGTACCTTCTTCTCTCGTCACTTTAAGTAGGCATCATAGTAAGATGACCAATTCATGCCTAGAATAATATCGTAGTCTACCATAGGTAGCACTACAAAGTCAGTAGAATAGTTCACTCCTTTGATCATGACTGACGTCTCTGGGAGTTACTACCTAGTGGAGACCCTCCCAAGTGGAGTTGCTATGTCTAGCTGCCACTCCATATTTACTCTCCCAACATTTAGCAAGTTAGCAAATGCAAACGATATGAAGGAATGAGTAGCACCAGAATCAAACAATACATTTGCATAGTGATTTGCGATAAGAAGGTTACCTTGGATCACATCATTGGATTTCTGGGCCTCATCCACTTGCATAGTGTAGACCCTTGCAGGTGCTCTCTATTGGCCTTTAGCTTTGCCCTTGCCTTGTCTTGGTGCTCGGGCTTCTTCTCAGTGGAGTCCCTAGCAAAATGGCCCATCTTGCCACAGTTGAGACATGCTCCTGACTTCATCCTGCACTCACCAGGATAGAACTTGTTATAGAATGAACAAGGCTTGCGTCTTTGTCCACCATCGCCTCTAGAGTAGGGCTTGGAGTCCTTATACTTTTTTCCTTTATCCTTCTTCTAGTCCTTCCTAGACTCCTTGCTTTATTTATGCTCCTTTTGTTCCTTAATCTCCTTAACCAAGTTGGTTGCCAAGGAGATAACTTTTGCCATGGTTTTAGGATCCCCACACTTAACATTTATCTTCAAGCGAGGATTCAGCCCCTTCAGAAAGTGGTCAATCCTGATCTTCTCATCTCTTTTCAGAGGATTGTACCTCCCAAGCTCCAAGAACTTGTTGAGATATTCCTCTATAGTCATGCTGCCTTGCTGGAGGTTCATGAATTCGGCAGCCTTCTTCCCATGCACATGTGGGTGAACGTAATGTCTCTTGAAAGCCTTCTTGAACTCCCTCCAGCTAATCTCTTCACCATCATCAAATTGGGTCCTAGTGACAGACTTCCACCAGTGACAAGCTTTGTCAATGAGTTGGTGCGTGGCCAAATTGACCCTGTGCCTTTCAAAGCTTCTCGGTAATCACATCCAACCAAGCTTCAGCATTGTCTGGATCCCTATCCCCACATAAAGCAGGGGGATGCAGCTTCAAGAACCTCTCGATTCTTGAACCCGACCGGCTAGATTGGCCCGAGTTCGCATTTCTTTCCATTGCCCGCGCCATGCGGTTCATGATCTCAATGAGCTCTCTCTAGTCTCCCGAAGCATTGGAGGGACCATCGTTTTCATCCTTCACATAGCAATAATTAACCAACATAAATTAGTTAATTTAACAATATAATCAATGGCACAATACTTACATACTCCTAACTTTGGATGGGTGCTCATGACGATTGCACATGGACTCTTAACAATTCTATAACATACTTAGCATAGGTCCAAAGCATACTCTGTACCAAACTAACACCCCGAATTTTACCCCCACATTGCCAAGAAGAATTTGATCATTCGGCTGTGTTAACCCATTCACTATCACATAATCATAATAAAAATATGATTTTCATTTAAATCAACGGAAGCTTAAATCCATTAAATAAGATAAAAGAATATTTCAATAAATGAGGAAACTCATTAAAAAATCAAAAGTAATGTTATAGAATTCAAAATGTCACCGATAACCAATAAAAGATCTTAAAACCATTGTCCAACATATCTCTTTAAAAACATAGTCAAAAGATTCTAAAATAATTGACTCTTAATATCCTGGACCATTGTGCAATCTTACTTGTCATGAGCTGAGCCGTCATCCATCCAAATTACTATGCACCTGCATGAATCAAGGGTGCAGAGGTTTCCCTGTTAGAGTATGTAAAGGTCATGCTATGCAATGTGATGATCCTATAGAAGATACTTTATGATATGCATCATCTTTACATAAAAGAAGTAACAATATGCATGCCATGTCTTAATATATGATCTATATGTCAAACATTAATATCATTCTGTCATCACGCACATAACTAGTTGCATGGAAGACATGTAATCATCATCATACTTATAGTATGGACATTCATAATAACTATCATTCATTCAATTCATAGGAATATAAATGAGATACACTTACCATAACCATTGCCTCCATAACTCTCCTCAGGGTTGCTATATAACCCTTTCAGACTTGCACTTTCATGGGACATCATTCCATAACTTTCCTCAGGATTGTTTTATAACCCTTTGGACTTCCACTTTTGTGGGACTTCATTCCATTCGATCGATCATTGGCCCTTTCCTATTAATGTTATATCATTCGATAGTTGGGACTTATGTCGTTACCCTCTTAATAGGCTAGGTAGGCCTAGGAGACAATGCTCCCTCTCACCCGAAGGTGACATCAGAATGCACACACCATTGCTGATGTGTGTAACAATCATTTTGGATAATTTTTTGATAAAGGACCATAGAGGGGCAACATGTAACATCATCCACAAATGGGTTCATTATGCTTTTCAAACAACAATCATTTACATCGCTCGATCTTCATATTTTAACCTAGTTACGCGGGGAACATGCATATATGTGTGTCTATGTTCATATACAATCACCAAGCATCAATACATATTGTTAATACCTGGAAAATAACATTTAATATGCTATAACAGATTTCTATCATGGTCACGGCCGTGATATTAGTCGTCACGGCCATGACAGAACCCAAATAAATCTTCCTTATGTCACGGTCATGCCTACAAGTGTCACGGCTGTGCCTGCTCTATCACGCCCGTGACATATGTTGTCACGAGCGTGCGAGAGGTCCTACGTTAGCCGTTTTTCAAACTTTCTATCACGGACGTGACATGTGTGTCACGGTCGTGACCGAGCGCTAGAAAATTGTATCGCCTCTCGACCTTTTCACGATTTTTCATCAAAAACTTTGGGAAATTGATACTGTATGGCGAGTTACCTATTCTTAGCATCCTAGTCCCATCAAAAACTTTGGGAAATTGATACCTATTCTTAGCATCCTAGTCCCCCCCGGGAAAAGGTCATAAAAAAGGTAAATCTCCTCCTCTTTGGGAAATTTTTCATGAGAGTTTGGACAAAAAGTCTAATTTACCTTTTTTTATGAAAATCTGGGTTATTCTAGGATCCCGGGGGGGACGCTCGCGCGGCGAGTTGGGGGTTGTTGGGGGCACTGTTAGGCGATGGCGAGGAGGGGGGACTAGGATGCTGGCGCGCGACGGCCAGGGGGATGCTGGTGTAATGGCCAATAATTTCATTTTAAATTAATTAACTTAATTAAATATTAATTATATTAATTGTTATATTTTTGTGAGATAACTACTCTACTTATTAGAATTATAGGAAGGTATCAATTACACTAGGCATAATTATGAAAAACTAACTTAATCGAGGTTAACTCATGTAAATAATAGTTAAATAACCTAATATTTATATTTCTTTGATCCATTGCTAATGTAATTGAAATATTATAAGTGCTAATTTTGCAGGTGACTAATAGCTAAAGAACAAGATCGAAATAGTCAAATAAACCAATTTGAATATAATTCAATAAATGATTAATTTAATTAATGACTATGTGTGTTTCCAATCTTCAATACAAATAATTTACACTTGTTTTTTTTTTCTTAACCTTGTACGGCTGAGTGCTCACACTCAAGATCTTACCATCTCAAATCCACCACACCTTGCCTCTACCTCATCTTCTATCTCCTTCACCTGGTGACACCTCATGCTATTCAAGTTAGACATTTTAGCCACCTGCAGCCATCCTTGGCGGTTAGGAGAGCAATGGAAAAAAAAGAGGTAAGAAACTTATCTACATTATTGCTGGCCGAATGGGGAGAGTTAAAAAAAAAAGAAACAAATAGAAGCGGATACCGACTTACCATTCATGGCCGAAGGAGGAAATAAATAAATAAAAGGAAGGTTTTACCTCCTTATGATCGGCCGGAGGAGAAATAGGAAAGAAAAAAAATAAAGAAAGAAGATGATTGTTGCTAGCCGATCCAAAGATAGAGGGGAGAAGGAAAGGGAGGTCGTAGGAAAGGAAAGAAATACACGTTGGCTCCTTCTATGCTGGCCGAACCAAAGGAGGAGAGGAAAAAAAAAGGGCAAGGAAAAAAATGAAAGGAAAATTAGCTCATAAGAGGAAATAAGGAGTAATGGAAGGGGTCAAGCCTAGGTGAATGCTGCCAAAATCATGAAAGGATGGAAAGAGAAACGAAAAATTAGTATGGTATGTTATTTTGAACTTCAAAAAAATTATAATTGAAGTCATGGTTGTTATATTGATTGGATTAATAAGGAAACTATACTACTGATTGGATTAACAAGAAAACAATGCTAGTGGTCGAGAGTTATGAAAAATCAATTAGGAAAAAAAATAACTTTCTTGTTCTAAGTGTTAATAATACCTTGAATCCTACTCCAATTGGTAACCCATCTGGATCCAAGCTCTGAAATAAAAGGAAATCTGTCTGACATATTCTGTATATTTTCTTGTCATTAGATTGTTAAGGAATTAATTTATTCCCTTATCACAAGGTAGGTGTCCTATTTTTGGAATTAATATAGAGTCTCAGTTGATCTGTAATTTCTATCATCTGTTAAAAGAAGTGCCTATATAAACTCCCTAGGGGTTCAAAGAGAAGCAATCTGATCTTCTAATCCTCTTTTGTTTCTTTCATCTAATAAAATTATGTGTCACCTTAAATTTTTTGGATTTTCTCGCAGTGCATAATTTCTCTCGTGTAGAAATCCTAACACTAAGTTTAGTAGTTAAATATTTAGCTTATTCTTAAACTACTGTGTAATGATACTAAAATTATGAAACTTCTAGAAAATGATTCTTTACAAGCCTAGTTTCCAGAAGGGACAGAATTGTTTTGGAAGCATATGTATTTTAAAGGTTAGGAGCTAGTTAGTTAACATATGCCTTGCTGTCGTGACAGAATTAGTTGTAATATGCTTAAAAATAAATAAAAGCAAAATAAATAGAAAAAGAAATTTATAGCTAATTAAGGCCCAATTATGAAGCCACTAGCCTAACAAGCTCAAAATCCAACCTATAAGTACTCCCATATGCCCTAAGCCACACAACTCTATCTTTTCTGTTTCTCTCCTCCCACCCTCATGGCCAGCACCCCCTCTCCAAGGAGCAGCGCGGACAAGAAGAAGAAGAAGAAGAGAAATAGGAGAGGAAAAGAAGAAGAAGAAGAAGAGAATGAAGAAAGAAAGAAGAAAAAGAAAAGATTAGGATTAAGATTAGGGTTTTAACTCAAATCCTAAAGTTATGTAAAGGAGATCCAAACATCCCTCTCCCCTCTAGTGATGTTTTTGTTTGGATTGACATATTCGAGAACACCCTATTCTTGATAGGAATTTTGATTGAAGGTAGCATGATTTATATTGCATAATCTATTAAATTTCTAATTGTCTTGTAATAATTGTTTGGATAGGTTTTTCTTATCCAAAATTTACAAATAATATATGGATGGAAAGTCCTTGAAGTCTAGTTTCCACATAAATTGTTTTATATGATTTTGAGTTTTATAGAAATAGTTATGATCCAAACATCGGACTGGTATCATACTATCTCGGGAATTAATGACTATTTTGTAATAATTGTTTGAATAATGTTTTCTTATCCAAAAATTACAAATAATATACGTATGAAAAGATCTAGAGATCTAGTTTCCAAGTAAATTAGTTTCATATGATTTAGAGTTGTATACAAATAGTTATGATCCAAAGATCAGACTAGTGTCATGCTGTCTCGGGTAACAGCAAGACCACATTGTAAAATGTATAGAAAATTGGAAATACTGAATTAGGGTTTGAAATTTATTTTCAAATTAAAGGTTCGTGTTTTCTTTCTGTGAAAATTATAATCATCTGAAAAGAACAAGTATAGGTTATGTTATTAATATTTTAGTAATTACTAACATAATATTGTGTAGAGAATAAATTCTAGTAATTATATGAATTTCTAGGAAAAAGTCCCAACTCTTGTTAATGAATGAAAATTGCATGTTTTAATGTGTTTTATGATGCGTAGATGCTAAAAGATCATATCAAAAATATTTATGTTATTTTAAACTATTTTATTAGAATTTTAATCTCAAAAATCAAGACTTTCGGGTGAAAGATCGGACTTCCAGGATGTTGGCACGGCCGTGCTAGCACTACAGGAAAATTGGCGATTAGCGACGCAATGTAGCGCCTCCAAAAATTGTGACGCTATATAGATGCCACTAGCGCCTCCATTGCATCTACTTTGCGTCACGAGAATCAGACGCGACTTGCCTCTCGATAGCGTCTCATTCGCATCTTCTTAGCTACTCAGCGGGTTGACGTTAACTCTAGCGCAATCGAGACGCTACGCAGACGCTATTATTTCGCG
Organism: Pontederia crassipes; assembly: GCA_030549335.1. Taxonomy (NCBI): domain Eukaryota; kingdom Viridiplantae; phylum Streptophyta; class Magnoliopsida; order Commelinales; family Pontederiaceae; genus Pontederia; species Pontederia crassipes. The sequence continues at coordinate 6,150,662 of JAUKPH010000020.1, read as the reverse complement.
CTACGAATCGCAAATGCGCGACAGTACCTAGCGTCGTTCTGGCGTCGACCACTTTAGACGCGACACTAGCGTCTCATGTCTGAAGACTCTAAAGTGACGCTATATGGCGTCTCAAACAAAGGAGATGCTAATGAAACGCTAATGAGATGCTACTGTATATATTTAAACACTATATTATATATACTATATGTCAATCAATAAATTCATTAAATATTGTATTAGTATTAATTACATGATTATCAACATATTATCAATAGCATAATATCAACATATATATATCAATTACACGATTATATATATATATGTATTTTTACATGATAAGAGTGTTCCTAAATATATAATTTGTTACCTATATTATTTATGTTATTTATACATATAATATATATAATATCTTAATTATGCATGTATTTTAATTATGCGTCTTCTTAGCTATTCAACGGGTTGACGTTAACTCTCTAGCGCAATCGAGACGCTATTATTTCGCGCCACGAACCGTAAATGCACGGCAGCACCTAGCGTCGTTCTGTCGTTGACCACTTTAGATGCGACACTAGCGTCTCATGTCTGAACACTCTAAAGTGACGCTATATGTCATCTCAAACAAAGGAGACGCAAATGAGACGTTACTGTATATATTTAAACACTATATTATACATACTATATGTCAATCAATAAATTCATTAAATATTATATTAGTATTAATTACACGATTATTAACATATTATCAATAGCATAATATCAACATATATATGTATTAATTACACGATTATATATATATATGTGTATTTTTACATGATAAGAGTGTTCCTAAATATATAATTTGTTACCTATATTATTTATGTTATATATACATATAATATATATAATATCTTAATTATGCATATATTATTATTATAAACTTAATCATGGGATTACGATGGTTGATTAAGTGAGTGATATTTTAGCGTCACAGTAGACACTCAATAGCGTCTACCTAGCATTTAACGAGAGCACCAGCTTGTGTCAACGCTATGATGACACTATGGGCGTCTCTCTAGCGTCGCATGTTTGAGTCGCTATATTGTTTTAGACGCTAGTTCGGCGCTATGGTGTCGCTAAATGAATCTAACGACTCAATGGTGTCTGTATTGCGCCTCCTAAGCCGATTTTTTACCCCTCGCTCAATCGGGCACATATAGACATATAAATATGCGTATATGCTGATATTTATATATAATAAGTGCATATATACATATTATTATAACCTAATCTAACACATATAAACAAATACACACACACATATATATATACATATATATATTCACTTCGAATACGTATACATATACATGTTATCTATATATATATGACTCGCGCATGTATAGACATATACATACACATATATATTTATAATACATATAGATGAAACACATTGTTGTAACTTAATCTCTCACACGTAGACATATATATACATACGCATATATTACATATGTATACATATACACACACAATTGTGTTATATACACATATACATACATATTTATAATTTTGTATACATACATGATAGATTATCAGAAGAAAATAAAACAATTGGAATGGGGCATAATGCGATGAGAAGTTACATTGATAAATAAAATTTCATACATACTAAAAAAATTTGAAAAAAACTTTTAATGAGCGTCTCAATGGCGTCGCGATGATGAGACGCTACACCATTGAGATGCCCCGATGACGCTATGGTGTCGCTACGTTTTCTTAGCGACACATTAGCTTCTCTATAGCGCCGCTCTAGCCGAATTGTGACAGTGTCAGCGCCTACATGGCGTCGACGTAGCGTCTCGTTTCTTTGCGATGCCAAAAAATTACTTAAATCCCTAACCCCTCTTCTTCGTTTTCACTTTTACTATTTAGCATCGTCCCGCCTGACGCGCCCTGACGCCTGACTTCCGACGCCCGTCGCCCGACGACCGACCTCCGACGTCCACCACCGCCGCCTCCGCCCTTCGCCCGACGTCCGACGCCCGACAACCGCCCTCCGCCGACCCCGCCGCCCTTCGCCTCCACCGCCCTCCGCATTCGACCGCCGCCCTTCACCTCCTCCTCCTCCTCCCTCCGCGACGCCTGCCCTCCACCACCGCCACCGCCCTTCGGCTCCGCCGCCCTCCTCATTCGACCGCCGCCCTTCGCCTCGTCCTTTCCTCCCTCCGCGTTCGCCGCCGCCCTTCGCCTCGTCCTTCCTCCGCCTCCACTACCCTCCACCGCCGCCGCAGGGTGCCTCCACCGCCGCGTCGTCCGCCCTCCGCCTCCACCGCCGCCCTTCTCGTCCTCCGCCGCCTCATCCGCCCTCCGCCACGTCCTCCCTCCACCGTCACCTCCGTCCGCCACTGCCCTCAGCCTCCACCGCCGTCTCGGCCGCCCTCCACCCTTCGCCTCCGCCGCCCTCCACCTCCACCACCGCCCTTCACGTCCACCACTGCCTCGTCCGCCCTCCGCCACATCCTCCCTCCACCGCCGCCGACGTCTGCCTCTGCCGCCACTGCCCTCCGCCTCCACCGTCGTCTCGGCCGCCCTCCGCCCTTTGCGGTCCTCCGGTTAAAAAGGTACTAGCCCGCCACCATGTAAATTAAGTTGATTATTAATGCATGAAGTTAAATTAAGTTATTTATTCATGTTAAGTTAAGTATTACTTATTCATGTTATTATCGTGTTAAATTAAGTAGTACTTAAGTTTATTATCATCTCTTTGGATCAAGTTAGTATTACTTATTAAGTATAATATTAAGTATCATCTCTTAGGAATTAAGTTAAGTATTACTTAAGTTAAGTATTACTTATTCATGTTATGAATTAAGTTAAGTAGTACTTAAGTTAAGTATTACTTAAGTTAAGTTAACTTATGTTAATTGTTAAGTTAACTTATGAACTAATTCATGTACTTCCACATTCTTGGTGATAAAATGAGATTATGATTCGACGATGAAGTACTTGAAACATGTGATTTTGGACTTAATTCATAAGTTCAAAATCACACGTTTCAAGTACACGAATTTGATTACTTGGCTTAATGTTCTCCGTTACAGAAATGATAAAGTCAGATCGTAGTTGGATTCGTCGTTGGAAGGATAAACATGGCGTCATAACTGAAAAATATAAGGATGGTGTTGATGAATTCATTAATGTGGCATATCAAAATGAAGGTGTTGCTTCTTCATATGGCAAAATCTTATGTCCATGCCGGAAGTGCAAATGTTATCAGTGGAAAGTAAGATATGATGTGCAGAACGATTTATATTACAACGGTTTCTTACTTACATACACCAATTGGTTCTTTCATGGCGAAGAAAGATGGGCTAAAGAAACAAGTAATGTAGATACCGTTGTGGGCGACTCGAGCAATCCGTACAGGGACATGATACGAGATGCAATGTTAGGAGAAAATATTGGCGAAACATCGATTGAAGAAGACCCGAATCCTTCGGCTTCTAAGTTTTATAATCTTCTCGAAGAGGCAGATGAACCTTTATGGGATGGATGCGTGAAGCAAACTACACTTTCTGCAGTGACACAACTAATGAACTTAAAATTAGAATTTAATATGAGCGAAAGTTGTTTTGACCGGATGCTTGCCATTATTAAGAGTAAGCTTCCAGTTTCCGAGAAATTACCGGGAAATTTTTACAAAGTGCAAATGGTTGATGAGAGATTTAGGGTTGGAATATCAGAAGATTGATGCATGCTGCAATGATTGCATGTTGTATTACAAGGAAAACAACTCACTTATGAGTTGTTCTATTTGTGGCGATCCCAGATTCAAGCCGAAAAAGAATTCTCAAAGTTCGAAAAAAAATATGTCAAATGCAATATTTAGATACTTTCCGATTGTTCCAAGATTACAACGACTATTTCTTTCTGAAAAAACTGCATCATTTATGAGGTGGCACAGAGAAGGGGCACGTGAAGATCAAAATTCAATTACACATCCTTCGGATGCGGAGGCATGGAGACGATTTGATGCACTTCATCCGGATTTTTCTGCAGAATCATGCAATGTTAGATTAGGACTTTGCACCGATGGCTTCGACCCATTTGGCTCATCGAGTACTGCTTATTCATGTTGGCCTATTTTGTGACACCGTATAATTTGCCTCCAAGCATGAGTATGAGACGAGAGAATATATTACTTACCTGTATCATCCCAGGTCCTCGATCTCCTGGTAAAAGTTTAGATGTTTACTTAAGACCTTTGATTGACGAACTCAAGATGGCGTGGTTACCTATGACAAATCTAAAAAGCAAAATTTCATTATGAGAGTCGCATTAATGTGGACCATAAGTGATTTTTCGGCATATGGAATGTTGAGTGGTTGGAGTACAAAAGGAAAACTTGCTTGCCCCATATGTGGAAAGAATACGAAATTTTTTTATTTGAAAAATTGTAGGAAAGTTTGCTGGTTTGATTGTCATAGGATGTTTCTACCATTGGAGATTTCGATGCGCCGTGATCGAAACTCATTTAAAAAGAATACATCCGAGAACACTTTGTGTCCAACTCATTTGACAGGAAAAGAATTGCTAGAGCAAGTAAACAAGCTTAGTGAAGTCTCATTCGGACTAAAGGCCGGTAGTAATAAGCAAATTGGGTTTGGAAGTGAACATAATTGGGAGAAAAGAAGTATTTTTTGAGAGTTGCCTTATTGGTCTTCAAACTTGGTACGTCATAACTTGGACGTCATGCATGTGGAGAAGAACATATTTGACAACATCTTCAACACTATTATGGATGTTAAAGGAAGAACAAAAGATAACATACAGGCTCGCGAAGACATGAAATTAATATGCAAAAGACCAGAGTTAGATATCATTCATCTTCAAAATGATAAATGCAAAAAGCCAAAAGCTACTTATGTCTTGAGCAATGATCAAAGAAAAGTGGTTTTCGAATGGGTATAGCAATTGAAATTCCCCGACGGATATATATCAAACGTATCTCATTGTTTTAACTTGGACAATGGGAAGATACACGGGATGAAGAGTCATGATTGTCATATTTTTATGCAAAGGCTGCTTCCAATTGCCTTTAAAGAACTTTTGTCAAAGGCCATCTGGGAGGTTTTAACAGAATTGTCTATGTTCTTTAAAGAGCTTTGTGCATCCGTCGTTCGGAAAGAAGACATATCTCGGTTAGAGGCTTCTATTGTGATTACCGTGTGCAAGGCTGAGAAGATATTTCCACCTTCTTTCTTTGATGTGATGGAACATTTGATTGTACATCTTCCATATAAAACAAAAATTGCTGGTTTGGTTCAGTATCGATGGATGTATCCTTTCGAAAGGTGCATGTTATATTTGAAAAGGAAGGAGAAGAATAAGGCAAAAATTGAAGGCTCCATATGTGAAGCATATTTCATTGAGGAGGTGTCAAACTTCACTTCAAAATACTTTGAGCCACACATACAATCACGACACACCCAAGTTCCAAGAAACGATGATGGTGGTGAAGGAGAAGTTGACATGAATATTCTATCCATCTTCAAGTACCCATGTCGACTTCTTGGTGCAGGACGCAAATTAATCTTGAATGATAGAGATCTCACGGCCGTTGAGAATTATGTTCTTGCAAATTGTAGCGAAGTGACGCCGTATCTCGAGTAAGGCAATTTGTTCTAATTTGTTATATAATTTAAAGCTAATTGTTGCTATATGATCGTATTAATTGAAAACTATGAATTCAGGAAATTCGAAGAATTACAGCGAAAAATCAATCCGTTAGTTTCAAACGATGAGTTATTGAAACTACGAGACGAACATTTTGCCGATTGGTTGAGATGTGAAGTGAGAAATCTTTCCGCTTGTTCTTAATTGTTATAAGTTCATAACCTTTAATAAAATTTTTAGTTATTTTTTTGTAGGTTATTAATGGCTCAGTCATAGAGAACAAAATACGAGATCTCGGTCATGGCCCGAAGAAACAAGTTCTTAGCTACTGCGGCGTCATATTTAATGGATATCGGTTCCATATAGAAGAATATAGCCGACAACGTTCAACTATTAATAGCGGCATATGTGTTCTAGGAAGCATGTACGGGGATGACGACTTTGATTACTACGATATTATAGAAGACATCCTAGAATTATCTTATTTGGGAAAATCTAACAAAGTCGTGGTGCTAAAATGTCGTTGGTTCGATCCAGAGAAAGGAGTTCGGATCGATCAAAAGTTTAAATTGGTGGATATTAACCCTCGATCGAGACTTCAGTCATACGATCTTCGTATTGGCGGAACAAGCACAACAAGTGTACTACACTAAGTATCCATCGAAAAGAACCGAGGATGAATGGTGGGCGTCATGCAAGGTGAGGAGTAGACTATTCTTAGCAGAAACAATGGTAGATGACAATGAAACATCATCCGTACACAACGATGTGCCCATGGATGATTACTATCAAGAAGATAGAGTGAATGAGACGATTGATGTGGCCGATCGAGTTGAGAATTTTCAATTGGTCGATGACACTGAGCCAATGGAAGAGTTCAATTCAAATGACCTCTTAGATGTGAACTTCGATAATTTCATTGATGATGACTCGAACCAAGATTATAGCGACGATGATGAAGATGATGAAAATGAATCAAAATATGAAACAAGCAAATGAATCCCGTAGTTATTCTAATGACATAAGCTTTTTACTTTTGTTTAAAGTTATATATGGTTACCGATAATAAGAGAAGTTTCTTTCTTTTTTTCAGTCATGGTTACTAGGGGTCGAGCATCTTGATCATCTCGCTCTTCCAAGCGTTCACTCGAGATGAGTCAGCCATCACAACAACCAGGTAATATATTTATTGTGAGCTGCTTATTTATAGTTGATTATAATAGTTAAATTCCTTTTTTAATAATATCAGTTCCTCCGCCACCGACGGGGCACATAGCCGGATCGTCACATAGTAGGTGATCCATTGGTGGGTCTGCTCAGCGTATCACTCCAGGTACTTGACACATTGTAGGCAATATATAGTAGGAGATAGAGTTTTTTAAATATTTTGCTTTTGTGACAGTTGCTCCACCGTTGATGGGGAACATAGTCGGTACGTCTCGTTCGCACGACGACGATCGTCGTGTCACACCAAGTTATTTTTTGTATATTACTTAATTTTATGTAGGAGCCAAATTTTATTTATTTTCTTGTGATGGCAGTTGCTACCCCACCGCCACCGTCGAGAATACCAAACGTTTCATCACAATCTAGCGTTGGCGAGCGACATCTTACGCCAAATGATATATTTATTCCTCATCGGGATTACATGATAATGGGGTGGTCACTGTGAATAATATTGCTCGACCGTAAGTTAAATAAGTTGTACAAATTTTGTTATAGTTTTGATTATCATTGAAAATTAATTCTTCTTTGTAATTGGCAGGACCACTTTCTTACCCGCTAGTACCATGTGGGATGTCAGTGCTCTCGTCCTTTCCCACTTGACGGAAGGGGTAGGATCCTGGAAAGATGTCCCAATTCAAGTGCGAGATGACATCTTTCGAGCCTTTACGGTACAATCTTCTATTTGGGTTACATAATTCGATTTATATTTATTTTAAAATTACTAAGTTTTAACGATCTATTTGTAGGAGGCAAATCAGTTTCATCCGGATCTTAGTTTAGGGACTATCCGGAGAGCTTTTGAGGAGGTCGCTGCGAAATGCCTCCGAAATCGATTATACAAGTTTCGCAAGGTCGTCACGTCTGCCGGCCTCATTTTGGAGCAGGGCATACAAAGATGCCCAAGACATATTAGGCGCTCGGTTTGGGAGTCCCTTTGTAGGAAGTGGTAAGTATGTATACTTCTACATTATTTTTATGAAAATTATAGTTTTTTGAAAGTGTAAGTATTTGATGTTCACAAAGGACGGATGAACGATGGCAAAGGAAGTCGGAAAAGGCAAGAGTTAACCGTCTTTCGAAGCCCGAGGCCCACATCCACACAGGGGGATCGATGCGATTTGACGTCCATCGATGGCGCATGGTAATTTACATATAAATTCAATTTATCAAACTTTTGACTTATACTTATGTTATCAAATTTGAAACTTTAATAGGAGGAGAAAGAAGGCGGTCCCGTAGACTTTCGTGTGGTCTATAAGGCCACACATAAGAGTCGAAAGACAAATGACAGTCACGCCCACTGCTCGTAGGCTTTTGGTAAATCTCATGATATGGTCATTTGGTTGTTGTCGTTAGTGAACTATTTTTGAAATACATAATGTTTAAATTTTATAGGATGAATATAATGCAAAAATGACTGAAAAGTATGGAGATGATCCGAGTACTCAACCACCAGGTAATGTTTCTTCATTAGTTTAGTCATGTTTTTAATTTACGTGTTTCTTGATGTATAATTTATATATTATATAATTTACGTGTTTTCTATTTCGTAGAGGACCTTGATGTTTGGGAGGAGGTGGCCGGCACGACACGAAGGGGATACTTGCGTGGCCTCGGCACAGCCGCTTAGATACCTAAGAGGATCGGAGGATATGCAGGAGGTGCATCTGCTCCGAGCTCATCCGCTACACCTGATATGACGCAGCTATCACAGCAGCTATCGCAACAGTTATCGGCGCAGATATCGCAGCAGGTGTCGCACCAGTTGGCTCCTCTATTGCAGGCGATTCAGGGATTGATCCCAATGCAGAATCCATCCCCATGAGGCCATGGACCGAGCACGTCTGGGTCGAATGTCCAGAATGATAACAATAACTTTCAAACCTAGGATAGAAAACAAACTATGAATTTGTTACTTAGACTTAAACATACATATAGTTTGTTAGTTCGGTTTAGTAGTTTTCGTATTCTTATGTTATATATTATGCCTGTGATGAGTTTATATTGCCTGTGATGGTTTTATATTGCATGTGATGATTTTATATTGCATGTGATGAATATCAATGCATTTTGAGATGCATTATAAATTGTATGGTGTGGGAAGGGAAAAAATGAGGCTGGGGCGGGTAAAAAAAAATTGCAAGTAGCGACTCCATAGCGTCTTATTGGCATCTCAACACATGTCGACGCTGATTTAAATATATCACACTTAGCGCTATCTTAGCGCCTCATTGGCGACACGTGCATGATCATATTTGCATCAATATAGCACCTTCCTAGCACCTATAGTAGCTACACGTGGGCGCCGGAATAGCGCCTCACGTCTAGCGCCCCTTGCGTGTCGACTTAGCGACACGGTCCTGCTTCGCAAAGCCGCAAACATCGCGTCTTAATAACGCCGATATAGCGTCAACAAGTGGCGCTAGTTGTGTCTCATTATCTTTGACTCTAGTGCAACACCACTAGCCAACGGTTTCCAGTGTCTCAATTTTGCGGCGCTAGTTGGACGTTAAAGAGACGCTCTTCAAAACAGAGACGTAATAGCGCCTCCCTAGCGTCTCCAACCTTGAGTCGCTAATCGCCAATTTTCTTGTAGTGTGTAGGTCCAGGAATGACCGTGACAGGGTAGCACGGCCGTGACTGTCGGTCATGACCATGACAGAGGGCGCAAGAAAATTGAGTCTGTCACGGCCGTGACAAATCCTATCACGGCCGTGAAAGACCAAAAAACTATTTATATATTTTTTTAGGATTACTATTATGTACTACTGATTGATGATTGTATATGAACCTAGATAGACGAATTCTATGGATAGCCATAACTAAGTTAAAATATGAAGATTAAGCGACGTAAACTGATTGATGATTGTGATAATAATGAACCCAATTGAAGAATACAGTTACTTGTCACCCCTCAAACTGATTACAGGAAATATTGTGCCATGCTCCTTTGTGTTAGAATTTCCTTCGGGAAATTACTTTGCCCTACACTTTGGAGTTAGCATTTTCTAGGGAAATAACTGTATCTTACCGGAAACGGTATGTATATTCCCAAGGAGCTTCAGCACAAAGGCCTAGCTAGCCTACTGGAGGGCAATGACTTGATTATTCAATTATTGATAAGATCAAAGACTGAACTGACTAATTGAACTGAAAGGACTGATGACCATGAAAGTGGGATCCAATGGGTTATAAAGCAACCCTGAGGATATGACTGAGGCAAGGACAAGTGCTAGTCACTTGGTATGCCTACTGTACTGACTGACTAATGAATTGATGAAAATGTTTACATGTCAATTTCGTTACTGTTACTGATGACCTTATGATATGAAGCAATGATATGCATATTTTATGACTTTGACATGGCATGCATATATGTTCCTTATTATGAAATTGTCATATATATCATGTCGTATCTTGCATAGGATGCATAACATACACTACATGACCTTTACATACTCTAATTAGGAAACCCTGCACCCTGGATCCGTGCAGGTAACTGATATGCTTGGATGGATGGTTGGCTCAACTCATGATGATGATGTTGCACATGGTCTATGCTAAGAATAATGTCATGAGTCTATTAGGCTACTATTTTAGAATTGTTTTCCTAATTAATGAACTATTAGTTTTTCCTATGACATTAATCACAACAGTTTTTTTATACAAGACTTTCGCTGAAAAGACAAGTTTTATTTTGATAATTAATTTTCACAACAGTCATGTTTATCATTTTTATTATGATGATGTTATGGCGAATGGGCTAACGACGTAAAATTGCCCTAAATTCCCAAGACTTTTAGGGTGGATTTTCAGGTCGTTACACTAAAATTATGAAACTTCTAGAAAATGATCCTTTTCAAGCCTAGTTTTCAGAAGGGACAGAATTGTTTTGGAAGCATATGTATTTTAAAATTCAGGAGCTAGTTAGTTAACATATGCCTCACTGTCGTGGCAGAATTAGTATAATGGATTAGAAATTATGTTAGAAATTATATAGTTATAATTAAATATAAAATTTCTATTCATTACACCTAGTCTAACTAAGGTTCTAACTCAATTGGAACCATTAAAAGAAATAGTTGTATATAAAAAGATATAAATGTTACAACAGTTACATTTATGTGTATTAGGTTTTCAAATTTAATCTAAGTATATGCCACCATTGAATTTTCTAAAACTTATATAAAGTAGTATAAATTATAAAATTAAGTGTGTCTACTCCATTTCATTTCTAATTTCACTGAGCCTTAGAATCAAGTCAATTAGATATCTGTATAGAAAGTAACTTGTTCAACTTTAAGGTGCTATCATTCTGCCCGACGAAACTAATATCCGATTTTGTAAATTACGTATTAAATTAAATATGTCATAGAATTATTTGATAATTTAGGATAAGGATTATGCAATGTTAGGTTTCGGTTAGAGTTGGAATCATCAGAAAATCGTACGTGTGGTGGAAGTTATAAATGTTTTATCGAACCTCACTCAATCTGTCAGAACGAAACGTAGGGTAGATTATATTAGTACTTGATAAATTTATTGTGGTCAATATGTAATGATATAAAGTAGTAAGCGACGAAATGCTTCGGGGAGTTGAAAATAAGCATAGATCCGGAGATTCCCGAATAGGTTAACCTTTCGAACTGCTGCTGAATCCATGGGCAGGCAAAATTTTCCTGATGTGGAAGCAATCAAGAAAGCTATTCTAATAATTATATTTGGAAAACCTTATGAAGCCTAATTTTAGAAAAAAAATGGAATTATCTTAATAGGAGTTGTGTACTAATTGATGTAAAATCTCCATGTTGGCATGGTTGTAATAGTAATTATAGTATTGTTATGGGATTAAATGAATGACTAGAAAGAAATGAGGAAGCACCTTGTGTGATTGCTTGTGTCAGGTAAGTTGGTTTCTCCTATAGTGCCCCAAATGGAGCCATCCTGATGGTGGAGTGATAACTATTATTTTATACAAACTCAGCTAGAGTGAGATGGTCATCCCAGCTACCCTATCAATCTATTGCACATGCTCTGTGCATGTCTTCCAAGGTATGGATAGTTCTTTCACTTTGCCCATCACTCTGAGGGTAAAATGCGATGTTGTAATACAACCTTAAACCAAATGCGTGCTGCAACCCTCTCTAGAATGTTGTAAATATTGGATCCCTATCTGATACAATGGAAATAGAAATTCCATGTAGTCGAATAATATCATCAACATATAACTTCACCATACTTTCATACTTCTCGACCTTGAGACCGTCGGAGATTCTACTAACTCCCTTCCTTCATTCCAAATGGGGCAAGGAGGAAACCCCTTACAACTATTGCCTTTTCTCCTTTTCAAGAGATAAGACACACCTCTTTCACTTTTAGGCTTTTACTCATCTTTTCTTTGCTAAAGATGTAAGAAACAACCACTTTTCACTCAAGAGCTAAACAACTATTACAATATCATAAGAACACTCCACAATCTCTCTTTTACAATTTGGAACCTCACACAAGAGTAAGAGAGAAAGAAATGAAAATTTGCAATTTGGAGCTCACATGGAGTTCTCAAATGTTCTCACCACTTTTCCATGGAAGTCTTGATGATTCCTACACCTTTGGGTCCTCTTTTATAGACTTCTTAACTCCATTTAGCCGTTGGGACTTATTTCCTAATTTTGGGACCAATAGTGCATTATGCACACTAATCAGTTGACCATTCCGCCCAACCGATTGATCGATACACTTTTTTTTAAAAAAATATGACCATTGGTGAATTTTGCACTAGCCGCTCGACTGACCGGTTGATCGGCGCTTCGACCGTCATGGTCTCGACATTTTGCTCAGCTGAAATCTAAATTTTCTGTGTTGACTAGTCGATCAGTGTGCCTGACTAGTCGATCGGTATCTCGACCAGTATCATTTGGGCACTGTTTGGTTAAGCTGGGTGACTTCTGCACTGATGTGCCTAACACGTCGACCGATTCATCATTCTTCAAATCGACCGTCCTGCACTATTTTTAGCATAACGTTTTGCATAGTTATCCAAATGAGATGATGTTTAATTCTATGGAAAGGTAACAGAATTATCTATAATTTTGATATTCATCATTCATATAAAATCTAATAATATCATAGTAAAATATTGATTCAAAGTTCAGTATACAAAATTGTTCATTTCAAATAAAACATTTTAGACCTTTACTCTTTTATACATTACCTTTCATACCAGTATCCAAATGAGATGATATTTGATTCTATGAAAAGCTAACAACATTATCTATATCTTTTATGCCAATCTCTTGATCCATATCTCATGATAGAATACTCAACATTTAAGTGCAAGTTTAACACATAAAATAAACTTCAAATTTAACTTTTCAAGTTTTACTTAAACATAATTTTTTATGTGGTTGTCCAAATGAGGTGATTCTTGATTCTCTTCAAAGATAAGAGAATTATCTACAACTTTTATATTCTCCCATTAATATAAATCTTGTGGGAACATAAACAAATATTAATCGAAAGTTTAATGCATGAAGCAACTCATTTTTATTTAAACTTTTTTGACATTTTAAATATAACTCTAATTTTTTTAGGTTTGTATCATCAAAATATAATTATATAGGGCATAAAAGCTTCGCTCAAACAACCTGATGAAGACAAACCGAGAAATATGAAAAGTATATAAATTGGGAACGAAAAGATATTAAAGTCAATTTTACTCCCCCTAAATTAAGCTTTCTTTACAATAAAAGATATTCACATAAATACTAATTGTAGGTACTTTTCATATCGAGTTATATTCATGAAGACCACATAATAAATCAAGGGTTACATATATTTCTCCTATATAAATTTCTCTTATGTTCTTATCATATTTCTCATAAATTCTCCCCCTTTTGTCTCATCAAAAAGTAATTTGAATATGAAGCATATGAGAAACAAATATGTAACTCCCCCTTAATCATATCATCTTCTTAAATTTTTCATTCTCCGCTTTTTGTTTCATCAAAAAGTAGTTTGCACAAGAAGCATATAAAAAACAACATGTAACTCTCCCTTAATCATGTCATCTTCCTAAATTTTTTATTCAACCCCCTTTTGTAATATAAGAAACAACATGTAAAACATCATAAGAGAGATGAAAATATTTTTTATTCTTTTATCACATCATATGAATTGTTTCAAGTATGATATATGTAATAGGCAAAAGTAACTCTCCTAAGTTCATGACTAATTCATAAGAGCAAAACATGAAATCAAATTTATCTAGGGCTTATGAATAACACGTCTCAAAAAATTATATAAGGAATCAACATATTGCATAAAACTTTGAGACAACAATGATATGTCAAATTTAAATTAAATTAGATCAAATAATCAAGGATTTGACAATAAGGGTAACAAAATCATATTCAAGGTGAATGGAGGAAATAATCTTTCAAGATTTTGAACAAGCTCTCCTTATCCTTGTGACCAATTTTCTCTCTCCTTTTAGTCCTTTATATGTTTTCCTTTTTCTTCCAAAGAAACAATAACAATATAACATTGTGAATGAGGAGTCAAAACTTAATTTTCATAACATGAAGATTTTAAGCTTCAAAGATTTCTGCTAAGATATAATATTGATGTGAACTTTATGTGGGTGTGGATTTCTCACACTAAAAGTAATTCGTCGTGTTTAAATTTTACTCTAGAGTTCACACAACTACAAGTGCACAAGTCGAGTAGAAATACTGAGTGTCGTAACCCCGTTGATTTAGACCAATTACCAATCTACTTATATCCCAAAAGTTGTCACGAAATGATTAAGAGTGAGTCAGATATCAAAGAAACAGAACTTAGAGAAAGAATAACAAAAGAGGTTGAAAAGGGATCACAATGTAATAGAAGAGATTCCCTTGTAATGAACCCATTGAAGCTATTGCGTTTTAGTTCTCAACATACGAATCGAATGATCTTTTGACCTTGGAGCACGAATTAATTACTCTTTCTTCCAGCTCTCCGACCTCTCTTTGAACCGAAGGGAGAGTAGCCATTAAATACTAGATTAGGACTACTGATTAATCAAATTCTCATCTTTAATCAGAAGAAGAGGATGATCTCTCGATCTCTGGCAACTCATTCTTTTATCCTAATCAAAGCAATTGAAATACATCTGACACCTCTCGTAACTATTGAGGGCTCTCACCTCACAACAGCTATTATGATGGATCTCTCAATCTATATATGAATACTAAATCAATTATCACTAGAAACACAACAAGTAATGTAACCAGTTCCTCCTCTCAGATGAAACTAGTTTAAAGAGGAAACAATCGATCTCTCGATCCAATTGGAACCAAGTATAAATAATAAAATTGCAGTGTGTCGAGTAAATAAAAATGAGAAGTCAAATGCACGGCATCATAGAACTAAAAGAGTAGCATCAACAAAGTATTATCACAAGGGAACCAAAAGCCTTTTTTAGTTCATCATGATTTTTTATAACATCGATACTCTTCTCTTCCACCTTCTTCCTCCTGTTGTCATCTGCTCTCCTCCTGTTGTCTTCTGCCCTCCTCCTTTGTTTTCTCCCTGTTCAGTATTCAAAATTTGAAAAGTAGTTAGTCCCCCTTTTACTCATTCAATTTCCCCTAATAATATGTGAAAAGTGCTTTAAATATGATCAGATTTTATATAATTTCGTGGGTTTAATTATAATAATTATGAGCATAACAAGAGGTGATCAAATATTAAAATGATTTGGCAAACCATGAAAATGTTAATCCATGCTCATATAGGTCATATAATTGATATATTTCATGATATGACATAAATATCTCAAATATGAATATATTAAACATCATTTGTGCAAATGAGATTTCATTTAAACATCATTTCAAATCTGATGGTCATGTGTCAAATGATATATGGATACCCAAATGATAACAAATCATGATCATATATATTAATCCACATTAATCTTATAGCACAAAAGTTTGTTTACCAAAACAAATACAAGTGAGGTATATGATATTTTAAAAGTTTCCCAAATTTTAAGTAAAGTTTCACTTCTTTCAATTTCAAACCTATAAAGCATCAAGAACGAGTAGATAACTAAATAAATATACATACTCACAAATTTTAAGGGATAAGCATAATAAATAGCATAGGCATTTTCAAAGTCAGACATACACCCAAAAATTCTTTTTTCAATAAGCATAGGTTTGTGCACAAATTATGATAACTAGTAAACAAGTCTAAAGCACAAATAATTATGACACACAAGTATATCCAAATTTTCATTTCTATGTTCAAAATAATACTTCTACCACAAGATTTGTGTTTGCACTCCTTCAAATCCATTTTTCCTTTTCTTTCTTTGTCACAGGAAAATAATCAAAATTGGTCACAAGAAATGAAACTAAAAAGGTAATTAAAGTTTAGCCTTTTACATGCTCCCAATTTCTTAAAATGATAACAGCTACTTCAAACTATGGATGAGGGAAATAAATTTCATTACATGACATGATAATTTGAAATATGACAGAATAAGATTCATATCAAAATATTTCACAAAGATGAACATATAAATCAATTTTCATAGAAGATGTATATAGCAAGTTGAAAATGATCTCTTTAGTAACATGCTTCATTTCAAATATGTGCATAAGCATAGAGTTTGTCAATTAAACATCATATGCAATAATTCAATCATCTTATTCCAAATTAATTTTTCAAAAATCATAATGCGCGTGCATACTCAAATGATATAGTGTAACAAATCATATAAATATGTAAAAATTAATTTTCAAAAATTCATAACAAGTTCATGAACTAAAGCTCATAACACAAGAGTCATATAAAATATTATGCCAAACATATGAAGTCTTCTTTGTAGATAAACAAGAAATATTCAAGATTAGAAGACTAAGCATTCATATTTTCATGTGTCTTTTCCTTTTAAAGAATAGTCGTGAAAATAAACATGGCAAGAGTAAAAAAATAGACACATAATTCTCTTTCTTTGACATGTGAAAAACATCTATTTTGCAAGTATAATATCACAAATCAAAAGAAGATATTATATATCAGTTTCAAAATTCTCTATAAATTTGCATTCGAAATATTCAAAAGATATTCAATTCTTATATCAAGATCTTAGAACATCAAGTGTCATCAACTAAAAGTATGTAATAATCAAACAAAGTCATTTACTATTTTTCACTAATAAAAATATGATTCTTTTATACTTTAAAATCATAGGCATCATATAACGACATTGAATCACAAATATTAAGTTGCAAAATAGTACACAATGTTCATATAAATCAATTATACATGCTTAATGCCAAAATCAACATATTTTGAGTGTGAAGAAGCATGCATGCTGATCACTATATGTTTCTAACCCATATTAGATGCAATTCATACATATCGAGTCTCATTTTTGCCTATTTTTGAGCCAATTATACTTGGAATGCAAACATTGTGATAACTAGTTGATATTCCTCATTTCATACTTAATTCCATGTGCATAGAGGTTCTGAAATGCCAAAATTCATTAATATCTAAATTCTATGCCAAGTTATCATTTTGAGGACAAGTTATCATTATTTTGAATGAACTGATTTTCAATGGTTTTCTTGCCCTAAATCCATCATTATCATGTATAAATCATATTTGGATAGTCACATCTCAACTTGTGAAAAGTTTTAAGTCCATTTGAACAAGTTATCATTTTTCAAGTGCCAAGTTATCGTTAAAGGGAAATTCTGTCATTTCGACATGCAAAACCATTAATTCTGCACAGGGACCTTAAGCAATCATCTTATTATTGTTCTAACTCATTGCTGGTCAAATTTCATCACATTTGGATAACTACAACTCAAGTTATCACAAGTTATCATTTTTAAGTCATATAAGTTATCGTTTTTGGGCACCCAAGTTATCACTTCTTAGGAATCTCATTCATTTATTATTTTCATAAGTTATCACTAGTTATCATAATTCATACC
Organism: Pontederia crassipes; assembly: GCA_030549335.1. Classification (NCBI taxonomy): domain Eukaryota; kingdom Viridiplantae; phylum Streptophyta; class Magnoliopsida; order Commelinales; family Pontederiaceae; genus Pontederia; species Pontederia crassipes. The sequence continues at coordinate 6,132,810 of JAUKPH010000020.1, read as the reverse complement.
AGGTTATCATTGATTTTCACAAGTTATCACTAGTTATCACTCGGTTATCATTTTTTGGGCCTAACTCAATTCTGAATTCATTTTGACTCTAAAATGGGTAGAATACTTCATTATGACAGTGGGTGCACTCCAATACCAAGTGGCCAACTTGGCCATTAGCCTTATTGCTTTAATTGGTATTATGAATTCAGATGCATTTGAATGAAATTTTTAGCTGAAAATTTTTCCTTTTTGTGGGTCACACTAGCTGATACTTATGGATTGAATTAGTAATATCAGATGTCTAGAAGGGAGTCAAGGCTCTTGCTGCCATGCTAAATAGGAAAACTTGACTTTTTTAGATAAAGGGATCTAAACTATACTTGAGTTTGAACTATTGCTCACTTCATGAACAGATAGAAAAATGAGAAAAAGGAAAAGTAAAAAGTTGCATGCATGCATAGAAAAAAGGAAGAGAGCAAAACTTCCAAAGGAATCTCTCTTCAATGCAAAAAGAAAAAAAAATTAGGAGAGCAAAACTTCCAAAGGAATCTCTCCTAAAGAAAGCATGAATAAAAATCAGTGCTAAACCTGTTTATATGCATTTCATGAATAAAAGTCAGGTGTTAAACCTGTTTAATCAATTTAAAATCTGTTCATGAAGAGATTTGTAGTTCAACCCCTTTGTAAAGTTGACAATTCCTACAATTCAAACATGTTATTGCTAGTACTTCTTCCATGACTTAAATTTGCTTTAGCCTCTATGATTCCCTAGCTAGAAATTGAGTTTTTGGAAAGAATGAAGTGTTGGTAAAGTGGGAAACTCATTTAAGACTTATTCAGCTGATTCTTCTATTCATTTGTGGATGGTAAATTCAAATTCGTCCTTAATTTCTGAATGTTTTACTTGAGGACAAGCAAAAGGCTAAGCTTGGGGGAGTTTGATCACTTGCTGATCACTATATGTTTCTAACCCATATTAGATGCAATTCATACATATCGAGTCACATTTTTGCCTATTTTTGGGCCAATTATACTTGGAATGCAAACATTGTGATAACTAGTTGATATTCCTCATTTCATACTTAATTCCATGTGCATAGAGGTTCTGAAATGCCAAAATTCATTAATATTTAATTTCTATGCCAAGTTATCATTTTGAGGACAAGTTATCATTCCTAAGTGTCAAGTTATCATTATTTTGAATGAACTGATTTTTAATGGTTTTCTTGCTCTAAATCCATCATTATCATGTATAAATCATATTTGGATAATCACTGAATTTCCCATTAAAGTTTGAATATCTTTTAACCCCAATCAATTAGAACTTTGTGTGGATTTCATTTTTCCTTGCAACTGAGAGGTTGATTTTAAATCTCCCTTGAATTCAAAGATGAATCATGGAACACAAGTACTATTATTGGGTATATTTTATCCTGGTTTGGTTGATTGGAATGATTCCATCTTTTTATGATTGCAATTGCAAGTTATCATTCCAAACTTCCTTGAATTGCAAAAATCAGCATTGAACTTTCTTTTGAGCCCAATGATAACTTGATTTTCAGTGAGGACCCTCTTTTGATTCAACCTAGCTAACAACTATATAATCATATATTGCTTAGTTAGAGGCCAATTGAGCTGTGGGAACAGCCATTTTCAAGTTGAATCAAAAGTTGGACATTTAATGATAGCTTGTTCCATTCCATCCTTAATTAATTTAGATGAACCCCAAATCCTAGAAGAACCTTCCTCATTGATAGTTAAACCTTTCTAGACATTAATTTAGCATTTATAATTCAGTTTTGCAAAAGTTTCCAAAATCTCAAACCTGTTATCATTTTGCACTAGTTAAAAAAATTTGTTTTCACTACTAATCAAAAATCTGATTTTGCTATCTTAATTAGGATTAATCTAAACTATTTGTAGGTAGTTTAGGACTTCAAATCTTTGTGGATACGACAACCTGAGTCTATTACAACTTACCTGTGCACTCGCAGCTAGTGAGTTGGGAGACCAAAAAAATGAAAAATTGACTCTTTTCTTAATTTCAGCAAGTTATCACTAGAAAATCCAAATATCATTATCACATGCAAACTTTAGTATTGATATGAGTGTCCTTATTTTTTATAAATATGATTTTCACACTGGATTAGTAAGATAGTCCAAAAACATCAATTTATCAACCATTATGCATGTGACATATTCCCATAAAAACATATTTATGCAAAATGAGTAATATAAACACTTTCAAAATTAGACGAGCAACATAATTCTAGTATGCACAGGAATCATAATCTTTTATCAAATATTATCTTTATGCATGTATCATGATAATAAATTGACAAATTCAAAATATAAGTAAAACCTACAAGTAGATTATTATGCATGTGACATATTCCCATCAAAATAGTTCAAATTTTCATTTACATATACCAACTACTTTTGCCATAAACTTTATGTCTTCACCTTATTTCAACTTCATTTTTCTTTTTCTTCCCATGTGATGCAAATCTACAAGTAAAACCCAAATTAGCTTGGGTCCAAGATTGTTAGTCACATCTCTTTCTAGAACTCATTTCATTCCACCATGATCAGTTTTCTCAACTTTGCATAAAAGAAAATAGTAATCATGAAATTTATATGCATAACAAATAGAATGATATTTCAAGTAGTAACATGTTTACATTTATAAAAGTAAACATAATGATGTCCAAAATATTCCTTGAATTTGTATTCAACTTAACTTTGCATAAATGATTGTCAAATATTAATAGATCAAAGATGATCACATATATCATTTTCTTTTGCCAAATCAAGATGGGAACTATAATAGATATGGCAAGGGATTAAGATATATGCATTTGTGCTTGTGTATAATCATGATCAAGAATGGACATATCAAATGTAAATTTTAAATATGATATGTTATAATTAAAATCATATGTGCATAAAAAAGTTTGCTTCAATGATACTTTTACCAAAAAGTGTTTGCCTTCACTTTAGTTGAATCATTCTTCTCATTCCTTGTGAAGCACACCTACAAACAAAAAATCATTTTCAACCTTTAAGTGTACTCCCCCTATCATTATGATCATTTTTTCCACCTTCTTGTAGCCATTTTTATATTCCCCCTTTCTTTGAAAGAAATACTAACACATTTAAAATTGTGAATGAGGAGTCAAACTTTATTTTCATAACATGAATATTTTAAACTTAAAACATGAGAGTCATGATAATAAAGTAATTATACAAATAATGAAAATGTAAATTCATGCTAATGGAAGCCAAGAAATTGATATTTTTCATGGTATGACATAAATATATGAAATGTAAATACATTTTTACATAGGTCATAAAGTACTACTATATTTTCATTTGTCCAAGAGAGATATCATTTCAACATCATTTCAAATTTGATGATCATGTGCTATACTTTGAAACTTAAATATGCTCATGATCATTTTATTAAACATCTGTTACTTGTCATTATTGTGGTGCTCATGGTCATTGTGCATTTGAGTGCAAAATTAAAAAAATTATAAATGTTGAGAAGAAATTAATGACATGGGTTCCAAAATGAACTTTGACTAACAAATTTGGATCCAAAGAAGTTTGGGTACCAAAATGCAAATATTTTTTTTAGGTGTGCTTCACAAGGAATTACAAAGAAAGATCCAAGTCAAGTGAAGCACCATATGTTTTGGTGTGCATCACATGAAAAGAAAAAGAATAATGAAGTTGAAATGAGGTTGAGACACAAAGCTTGTGGTAAAAGTATTTTGATATATGAAAATAAATATTTGAACTTATCTTTAATATCATGCATACTTACATCTTGAATTTGTCCATTTGTCCATTTGTTATCATAATATGTGCATAAGATAAAAATTGATCATTATGCATATTAGAATTATCTTGGTCTTCTAACCTTTAAAATTCCTATATTACTCATTTTGTCTAAATATGTCAACTTTTACTCCTATTATGCTTATTATCACAATTACCTTTTCGATTTGAGAAAAGAAAAACACATGTGAATTTGCTCGAAAAGTCTTCTAAATTTGAGTTTATCAACAAAGAAGACTTCATATTTATTACAAGAATGTTTTGACATGATTCTTGTGTTATGAGTTTTACATGCATGAACCTATATTGTCAAGACTTGTTACATTATGAATCATTTGGACAAAAACACATCTTGTGTTTCTTGATTAGTTATTTTGATATATATAAGGATGATTTTTTAAACTTATTGCATAATGTTTGAAAAAAAACATGATATGATAAGTTCAGCTCTGGTAATGCTTAGGTTATGTATTATGATTTACTTCTAAAAATTGTTAACAAGTATATTTGAATTAAGTTCTTACTGATTTCCATTTAGACACTTGATGTTTTGTGTATTTGCAATTCCAAAAAGTCAAATGCTTGAAACTTTACCTAAAATTTGAAGAACTTTTGAAAAGCATCACATACTTTGTCTCTTGTCATATGACCCTTGTGCTATAAGATTAATGTGAATAAATTTATATGACCATTACATATTATCATTTAAATATTCAAGTATGGCACATGATCATCAATTTTGAAATGATATCTCTCTTGTACAAATGAAAATATATGAAGTACTTTATGACCGATGTAAAAATGTATTTACTTTTCATATATTTATGTCATACCATGAAAAATATCAATTTCTTGGCTTCCATGAACATGAATTTACATTTTCGTTATTTGTATAATTACTTTATTATCATGACTCTCATGTTTTATGTTTAAAATCTTCAGGTTATGAAAATAAAGTTTTGACCCCTCATTAACAATTTTAAATGCGCTATTATTTCTTTGAAAGAAAAGGGGAATATAAAAATGACTACAGGAAGATAGAAAAAAATGACCATAATGATAGGGGGAGTATACTTAAAAGTTGAAAATGTTACTTCTCATTTATTTTGATATAATCTTGCTATGTGATTAATTTTTTATTCATCATGTCAAATCTTGGACTATTTGATATAATTCAATTTAAATTTAATGTATCATTGTTGTCTCAAAGTTTTATGCAATATATTTTGATTAATTATATAAACTTTTGAGTCTTGTGTAACTCATTAGTACTAGATCAATTTGATTTCATATTTATGAACCAATCATAAATTTAGGGGGAGTTATCTTTGTTTCTCATATTTATTATACTTTCACATTTCATGATATGGTCAAAAGATTTAAAAGTTTCATATTTCATTTTCCTATTTTATATCTTGTATTTTATATGAAAATAGGGGAAGAATGAAAGTAGAGTAGCATGAAAATGATATATGATTAAAGGGGAGTCAATACCTCGAATAATCTGAGTCATATATTTAAAGTGCGAGAAAAGTTTAATTCGGAATGGATTATTTTATGTACTGACCTTAAAGTTAATATTTGAATATGTTTCATTCATATCTGGATTAACATCTGAATATGAAAGTAATCTTGTTAGCTTTCCAACGAATTAACAATCACCTCATTCCAATGTCGGTGCAAAAGTATATGTGCAAAATAGTGCAGAGTGGTCGACCAGCCAGTCTGGCGAACCGGTGGATCGGCCAGATGAACCGATCGATCGGACCGCACGAAAAATGACCTATAACGGTTAGTTTTTTACCAAAAGAAAGGGCAACGATCATATTATCCAAAGAGGATTATAAAAGCGGTCCAAGGAATGCAGAAACAATCAAGTATTGAAGAAAATCATTTTCTTGAAGTTACTGAGTCATATTGTTGAATCTTCTCCTCTTTCTCTCTTCTCGTTTTGTGAATTTGATGTTGTAAAAGGGAGAAACATTTTTTAGGGATTTAGGTGTGAGCTCCTATGTAGAAGAGGTTTTATTATACCTCTCGGACTAGAGAAAATATCAAGAGTTCTCCTTTGTAAAAGAGGTGTGCCTACCTTTTGAAAGGAGAATCGAGGGTAAAAGCTTCCTAGGAAGCGAGATGTGCCTTACCTCTCGAAGTGAAGAAAATGTGGTGTGGTGTAATGGTTTCTTCCTTGACCATTTGGAATGAAGGAAGGTGTTTAGAGGAACCTCCAGCGATCTCGAGGTCGAGAAATCGGAGCGGGGATGTAGATTAAGGTGTGGTCGAACTTCGTCAATGAACCAACATGCACCATATGTTTGTCTTTCTCTCTCCCTCTCCTTCCTACCTTATTATGCATGTGATTTTATTGTTATTGCATTGATTTAAAGTTTAACGAAATGATTTTAAGCTTTTACGATGATTTTCGTAAAATCAGTCTTTTCGGTAAAATGCCAATTCACCCCCACCCCCCACCCCATCCCCTCTTGGTGCCTTGTGATCCAAAATTATTCAATTACCAGTAATGAAATTCAAAGTACTTTATTTTTATCATGTATCGCCTTAGTATTGAATATTTTGAAATGAAAAAAGTTGCCTAGTAGAATTATGAACATTCTTTCGATAAATTCTTGTTGATGCTCTTATTTTTATTGTATGTTATTGCCCTTGATAATAATTATATTTCCGTTAAATATTTAAGTACCAAAAAATTGTTGAAAAAAAGAGAGTGAAATATATATATATATATATATTTAAAAAAGAGGTTAGTTCAAACCCAACAAAAAGAAAAAAAGAGATAAGAGGGTTTAAACTCCAACAAAAAGAAATGAGAGAAAACAAAACTGAAAATAAAAATGAAGTGAGACAAAAAGAGGATTAGTTGAACCCTAGAGAACAAAAAAAGAAAACATAAGCTAATTTTAGACTTATATATTCAACATTCATATTCATATTTGATAGGATTATTTTTTTATTATTTTTTAGTTGAACTAGAAGGAGTTAAATATTTGATATTCAAAAATTCTACAAGGCGGGGTTAATTGGAAAAGAAAGAGAGGAGATACTTTGGCGATGGATATTTAAACATTAGTGCAAAGAAAAGTCGTTGTTTGACAGGGTGGAAACAATGATTAATCTTCTTAATTGGAGCTTTGCCTTGAACATTTCTTAGGACAAATAAATATCTATGCGTAGGGGAGTTTGATGCATGCAAAATCCAAAATATTAGTAGCATTGCATTTAGTATTAATTTGATTCATTTTCATTCATTTTATTGGCTTATTTTCTTTAACTTTATAAAAATGAAAATCCACACAAGTTTTGTGTTTTATTAGCTAGGAAGCAAGAGAAAAGAGCTATGAAGCCACCGGCACTCAAACCAAAGTCAAAACACAGCCAAAAATTAAAAATTAGTAGGGACCATACAAGGTCGTGAAAAACATATAATAACCTATGACAAATCGCTCGTTATAGTTGTGAAAAGCAACAATTTCACATCATAACGATCATTACAGCCATCATGGGTCCTCATGAGGTCATAACGGGCCTTAATCCCATATTTTCCCCATATTACGATATGACTTATCATGTTCAAGACCCATTACATGCAAGTTCCACCCCTAAGACATGTAACAAGTTGTTAACATTGTATTATGACTATTACAAGCACAAGTGTGAAGACTCATTTTTACCAAATCATGGGCACCACAAGAGTTACAACTGCAACATCAGCCATCACGGATTGTTACTTATACATCACGGTCGTGAAGGTCTTATGTTATCGAATTGGAATCATCTTGGGGCATATCTGTTACGAGATCATCATGACCCATGACATGCCCAGTAAAGCACTGATTGAGCTGTGGCCACAACTTCATGGTCCATAATTTTTCATGCCGAATTCAATTAGGAAATTTTATTTTGGAAGAATTATCACAAGGACTCCTATGTTGGAGCGAAGTTTTAATGCCATATAAAAATATATTTTGATGATACAAACCTCGAAAGATTAAAGTTAAATGCTGAAAAAGTTTAAAGAAGAAGAGACCACCTTATGCACTACACTTTGATTAAATAATTGACTATGATCTTATTAGATTCTAGATGAATCATGAATATCAAAGTTGTAGAGAATCCTATAATATCCATAGAATCTAAGATTATCTAATTTGGATAATTGTGCAAAAAGTTGTGATCAAAATAGTGTAGGTCGGTCAACCTGTCAGTCGAAGCAAAGAAGGTTGATCGAGACAATATCGGTCGACCAAATGAAGATGTCGGTCGACCAATACTGAGCCTGCCTCAATCGACGTCGAGCCGACCGGTCGATGCACCGATCGATAGTCCGTTCAACCGACTAGTTGCGATAATTGAGCAAATCAGCGCAATGGTCATATAGACCGATCGACCGGTCCATTAAAGTGGTCGACCGATTAGCTGTTGTCAATGAAGAAAATAAGCCAATGGTCATATAGACTGGTCGACCGGTCCCCGGCTGGAATGAATAGTAATGACTATATTTGAAGGAGAAATTTATGGAATAAATTCTGGACGAATTTTCCATATGTTGAAGCCTATAAAAGGAGTGTCAAAGTCAAAAGCAAAGGCACTCAGCCAAGCATTGAAGCAAAACTTCAAGAAACCAAAAGTTTTTTTTCCTTGAAGTTATCATTTAGAGCTTTCTTTCTTTCTCTCCTCTTATTGTGAGTGTTCTATTGTAAAAGAGAGAAATTATTTTTCAGAAAAATTGTGAGAGCTTCTATGTGAAAGAGGTTCCAAATCTTACCTCTTGAGCGAGAGAAAAGATTAGCTTCCTAGGAGGAGAGGTTGCCTTGCCTCTCGAAACGGAGAAAAGGTGATTGGTGTAAAGGGCATTCTTCCTTGCCCCATTTGGAATTAAGGAAGATTTTAGTGGAATCTCTAGCAATTTCGAGGTCGAGAAGTTGGAGTGGGGACGAAGGTCAAGGTGTGTTCGAACCTCGTCAACAACCACCGTGTTATTGTGTTTGCATTCTCACTCTCATATTATGTTTATGATCTGAATTGCATTGATTTAAAAGGATTAACGAATCGATTTTAAACTTCCACAATGGTTTTCGTGAAATCGACATTTTCAATTTTAAACACCAATTCACCCCACCCCCCCCCCCCCCCCACCCCCTTGGTGCCTTGGGATCCTACATCCTACTTATATCACATGTTTAGGGATCAATTGGAAATGTTTTATGGAAAAAAAAATTAGAGTTCGATAGGGCCAAAGTTTGATCTGAATTTTCCATATTTTTCATGGAAAAAGTTTTCATTTTTTCTCTGGTCATATGAAAACCCGAACCCCTATAAATAGAGCTTTTCTACAGCCAAGAAGGATGATGCTAAGGCCTACAACTTGTACTTTAAAGCCAAGAACATGGAGAAATTCTAGAAGCTCGTCCAAAAGATTTGTGTGATAAGACTCGAAAGGAGGATCGAGCAGCCATCCATTGTCAAAATTTTGCACCTTCTATTCTAATATATGTTGGGATGAACCTAAGCATTATTGTTGACATCTTTTATGGTTTTAGTTCTTTGTAATAGTCTTAAATGCAAAACAAATTGTGAACATCTTTTCACTTTGATAATAGGTGGTTTAGTTTCTAATAACACAATTACTAAGTGCATTGATTTTCTTTGATTTTAATTAAATTAATTTGTTGACTATTGTCACGTCCTTTGTTAATTTGATATTGTCGTAGGATGGATCTTTTACTTTTCAATAGAAGTAATTTATGTCCTATTCTAGTAGAGGCGGAAGGAGCTACTAGAATTCGTGGTCTATTATATAGATCCCAGAGCAGGTTGTCAATAGTTTAGGAGTACAACTCATTGCATCATAACTTATGTAGATTTGAGAGTAGAGCCAAAAGGCTCAGTTTTTTGGATAGTTGATCCTATCCCGGAATGGGGATCATAATTTAGGTGTTTCTAATTGATAGTGAAATTGAGGAGTGTAGTGATAACTTGCTGAATTTTGAGTCAAAAGTGAGATTTTTCAATTTTAGTCTAACTCCTCAATTCACTCTCTACTGCAGTGCACAGGTCAATCCAATATTAGTGCAAATGCTTCTTGGTTTATCTCTAAACTATAAGAGGATTTTAAATCAGTCTCTCAGCTGCAAATTCAAATGAAATCCACATTTTCACTAATGAATTGGATAGAAATCAGCACCTAATCACACATGGGAATTCAACACATGTCATTGCATTCTTGGTCCATCTCTGAACATCAAGACAACTTTATAATCACCTCTCAGTGATGGAATAAAATCAGAGGTTTACAATGACAAAATAGAATCCCAAAGATCCTTGAAATCAGATTTGCATTCAGGATTGAAAACTAGAAATCAACATTGAGGGATTTTCAATAATTCAGGGATTAAAATTTTGAAATACCATTGCCTCTTGATTCATTTCTGAACAGGAATGAAACCATAAGTAACCTCCCAGTTATCAATTAAATCAGGGCTCAACAATGATAGAAAACAGTTTAAATCAGAATTCAGAAATCAGAAATCAGATTTGGGAGAAAACAAATTCTAGAATTCAGGAAATCAGATTCTTAATTAGATTAGAATCTAGAAACTTGGCATTAATTCTTGGATCATTTCTGAACAAAATTAGATCAAATGTCAACTTCTCAGTTGTAAATAAAAGTAGGACCTTACAAAGACAAGAATCTGGTTCATATGAAACAGGAAATCAGAAATCAAGATTGAAATCAATGCAGGAATTCAGACTTGTTTACATCCATCCACAATTAACGTAGACTACTACCCTATCCTAAGAGACATAGGATTTAGCTCCTCATAATTACAAAGCTAGATACACAATGGAATGAAGAATAATAGCAATCCATCCTAAAATGAGGGTTGTTCTGCAGAAATCAGCAAGTCTTCCTCCACACTTCAGCTCCAATCAGCTCAATCAGCTCTCCCCTTTGCACAATGGCCGGCCTCCCCTTTGATTCCAGGGATTCTTCAGCTTATATATGGCCTTTAATCACCCTTAGATCAGCATCCAAATGTCCCATAATATCTGATGTGAGCCACCTGTCCTCTGGACCAAAAAAATATTTCAAAGACAGCTTTTTTTGGACAGCAAAAAGTAGGTGGTCCCCCTCCTTTTTGGCTCAATTCACACTTCTTTTCCTACCAGAAAATCCACAACAGCAAACATCAAAGTCCTTTAATAAGAAATAAACAAATAAGGATTAGGACAGCAAGTAAAATCAGCTCAATAATCAAAAGGAGTTTGGTGTTGTGCAAGAATGGAAATCGATATGAAAAATTAATAGTTTTGGAACCCGGAAATGATAACTTTGCACTAATCGTGAAAATTATCCAAATAAAAGTGGTTCAAGGCATTAGAGGCATCCAAGGGATTAATGTGGCAAGTGAATGAGGTCAGAAATCAAATGTAGATACAATTTCATAACATTGATAACTTGATGACCAGGAAATGATAACTTTTAGCCACTAAAATGATAACTTGTCATAACTTTGGTTATGGTTATCCAAATGAGATCAAATTTGAACAGCAATGAGTTAAGATAGTAAATTAATGTTTGCTTAATGCCTCTTTGCAGAATTGATGGTTTTGCATATCGAAATGACAGTTTTTCCCTTAAACGATAACTTGGCATTGAAAAATGATAACTTGTGAAATGGATTGATAATTTTGCACAAGTTGAAATATGATCATCCAAATATGATTCATTCATGATGGCAGTGGATTTAGGGCAAAATAATCACTAGAAATCAGCTCAAGTAGAAAAATGATAACTAGGACATTGAAATGATAACTTTGCATAGAATTGACATATTTATGGATTTTGGCAATTCAGAGCCTCTATGCATATGAAATCAAGTATAAAATGAGAAAGATCAACTAGTTATCACAGTCATTGTATTCCAAACATAATTGGCCAAAAGTTATGCAAAATAGGGGCTCGATATGGGTGAAATGCATCTAAAATGGGATAAAAACCTATAGTGATCAGCTAGTGATCAAACTCTCCCAAGCTTAGCCTTTTGCTTGTCCTCAAGCAAAACATTTAGAAATTAAGGTCTAACTTGAATTAACAGTCCACAAATGAATTGAAAATCAGTTGAATTAATCAAATAAGTTTCCCACTTTGCCAACACTCCATCCCATTCATTCCAATTCCCAAATTCTAGCTGAGGAGTCATGAAGCTTAAAGCAAATTTAAGCCATGAAAGAAGTACTAACAATAACTGATTTAGATTACAAGGATTATCAACTTTACTAAAAAGTTTGAAACATCAATCTCTTCATGAACAGATTTTCCACTGTTTAAGCAGGTTTAACACCTGACTTTTATTCATAAATTGGTCAAGACCTAATTTTTATTCATGCTGGTCATAGGATAAAAATTCTAGCTTTATTCAGGAGAGGTTCCGTTTTGGAATTTCACTCTCTTTATTCATGCATGCAATGCAATGCAAAATGCAACTTTTCACTTTTCCTTTTTCCATTTTTTTTCTTTTTTTCTATTCTGTTCATGAAGTGAGCAATGGTTCAAACTCAAGTATAGTTTAGACCCTTAAATGCAAATAGTCAAGGCTTCCTATTTAACATGGCAGCAAGAGCCTTAACTCCTTTCTAGACATCTTCTACTTTCCATTTAATCCATGAATGTCAGCTAGTGTTACCCACAAAAAGAAAAATTTTCAGCTGAAAATTTATTCAAATGCATCTGAATTGGTAATGTCAATTAAAGCAAGAAGACTAATGGCCAAATTGGCCACTTGGTATTGGAGTGTACCAACTGTCATAATGAAGTATTCTACCCATTTCAGAGTTAAAATAAATTCAGAATTGAGTTGAGCCCAAAAAATGATAACCGAGTGATAACTTGTTCAAATAATAATAACCCGGTGGTAAATGATAATATAAGCATTAAAATAGATTGAAAACATGGTGTAAAGATTAGAAAAGTACCAGGTTTCCTCCCTCAAGCTTAGCTTCAACACTGTCCACAATGTTGGGAAAGATAGGCAAGGGAGAGGGTTGGGAGGGTATGAAATTCATGGAATTGTGCATTTGATCCCTTCTAATGGTTCCTGCATCTAAATCAGGGGCTGAGGGTGGCCTATTCTTCATGAATTTCAGCTAATCCTGCAAGGAAATAAGAGATATCAGTGGAATATTCGATATCAGATTTTTATGGTGCACAGTTCAACAATGCATTGAAATTCACTGAAATTCAGCTAGGATGGATTGGGATAACTGATATGAATGATAATTCAGATGTTAATATGATGATTTCAGCATGAATGAAAAGATACTATTAGTTATCAATAAGATTTCAGTGAGAAAAATTAAAATTAAGGGTAGGGGTACTCCCTAATTGCCAATTTGTGGATTGATCTGATTCCTCCCTTCTTTATTCCTGCAAAATAGAAAGATTAAGTATAAAATGGCTTGGGTTACCTCCCAAGAAGTGCCCTACTTTAGTGTCTTAGGCTGGACATTTTTCCACTTCTTCATGTCAAGGAAGTTCGAATAGTATGATATGATCAAGTAGAGATCTCAATTTGTTGACAGCTTCACTAATCAAGTATGGATCTCTTAGTTTGCCAATGATTGACCTTTGTTTTTCAGCTTGATTTCCTCCTCCATTGTACTAGAAATCTCCTAACTTCTCATCTTTAAAACCCTCATGTATGATATATGAATCCCCTGGACTAGGAAGAGATTTCAACTCCAAATGGGAGGAAGTGTCCTGAGTTGAATTAGTGTGGAGTTCAGTAGTGATAACTTGATACACTTCATTCTGATTTTCTAGATTTCCCACTGATTTTAAAGAATTTAGTGCAGAGTGGTATGCCTTTGCCTCTGGGTCCTCTAATTCCTTCAAATGATCAAACATTAGGCACATTTGCAATGGATCTTCAATGGGAATTATGGCAGAAACTTGATCTAGCTGCCCCTCCTCAAAATCATTTTCTTGAAAATTGGGCCTACTGATAACTTGTGCCAAATTGAACTCTATCTTGTCTTCTCCAATTTGGAAGGTTAATCTGCCCTCCTTGACATCAATGACAGCCCCAGCAGTAGCTAAAAAAGGTCTCCCTAGAAGAATAGGGGTATTCAAGTCCTCATCCATGTCAAGTACCACAAAGTCTACTGGTATGTAAAATTTGCCAACTTTGAGGGGTATGTCCTCAATGATTCCATGTGGGTACTTGATGGATCTGTCTGCCAGCTGTAGAGACATGTTTGTAGGCTTCAAATCTCCAACTTCAAGCTTCCTACAAAGTGAAAGAGGTATTACACTCACTGATGCACCCAAATCACACATTGCCCTTTGAATCTTCCTATTTTCAATTTCACAAGGTATGGAGAAACTTCCTGGATCTTTTAACTTGGGTGGCAATTTATTTTGGATGATTGCAGAGGCTTCCTCAGTCAAGGCAATGGTCTCATGTTCTATAATTCTTCTCTTCTTGATAAGGATCTCCTTCAAAAATTTAGCATATGAAGGCATCTCCTGAATTGCCTCTACAAATGGCACATTGATATACAATTTCTTCAAGATTTCAATAAATCTTCCATATTGTTGGTCCTACCTTGCCTTGATTAGCCTTTGAGGGAAAGGCACCTTATCAAAAATTCTGGCCTTGACTTCACCTTGAGGATGTTGACTCTGATTTTCCAAGACAGCCCCCTCATTTGATTTTTCTGTAGGCCCTGAACTTGTGCTCATTTCAGCTGGATTTCCCTCAACATTCTTCATTGGTTCTTCTATAATTTTCCCACTCCTAAGCTGGACAGCTTGGACTTGCTCTTTGGGGTTCAATGCAGGTTGTCTAGGGAAGAATATGGGAGGTCTAGCTGAGGTGCTAGGTTGCTGAGCAACTTGGTTCTCAATAGTATCAAGTCTAGAATTAATTTTCAAAATTGCCTCTTCCTGATTGCCTTGCTTCTTCAGAATTTGTTGCAGCATCTCCCCTATTTTTGAGAATTGAAAAGGTTGAGTTGGTGGTGGTTGCTCAAAAGGAGGTCTTTGCACTTGAACTTGTGGAGGCTGGTATGGTGGAGGTTGATTCCTTGGCAAAATCTTGGGTTGTCAATTAGAATTCTGCATAGGTGGCCCTTGATAGTGATTGGCCTTGTAGGAGAGGTAGGGATGGTTCCTATTCTCTAGAGTATAAAATTCAGCAGGTGGCTTGACTCCATAATTCCCCACAGCATTGACTTGATCTATGGATTGCTCATATTGCTGCATTATCAAGTTGCAACTCTCAGTGACATGGCCCTAATTTCCACATACATCACACCTTGATTCCTGATTTGAAGACTTTCCTACATTAGTGGACAAATTCTGGTTCTCCAATGCCTTTTTCAATCCTTGTTCAATCTGGACAGCAATGTTATTGACTTGATTTTCATTGGATGGTCTTCTTGTCCTGTCATGTGTAAGGAAATAGTGGTTCTTGGCCATATTCTCAATCAATTGGTAGGCTTCATCAATGTTTCTTGATGCAAATATCCCTCCTGCAGCTGTATCCAATGCAACCTTGCTGGGATAATTCAATCCTTTGTGAAAATAGTTGACAAGTTGCCATTTCTCAAAGCCATGATGTGGACATGCCCTCAACAAGCCTTGGATTCTTTGCCATGCATCACATATATTCTCTTGATCCAATTGGTAGAACCTCACAATCTGATCTCTATAGTTATCAATTTTGCTAGGTGGGAAGAATTCAGCTAGAAACAATTAAATTATGGATTCCCAAGTAGCCATCTCTTCTGGTTTGAGAGTCTTGTACCATATCTTTGCTTTGTCCTTGAGTGAGAAAGGGAATAGCCTCATATAGACAGCATCCATGGGTGTGCTATTGAAATGAACTGTGCTGCAAATCTCCTTCAAATTATCCAAGTGTGAAGCTGGATCCTCATTCCCTAAACCAGCAAATTGGTATTGCCTTATCATTGTCACCAAGGCTGGATTCACTTCAAAATTGGCAGCTGGAGCTAGGACTCCATTCCCTTGTTGATTTCTGACATTACTGGGAGAATAGCAATCCTTGAGTGTCCTTGGTGCAGCCATGTTGATTTCCTCTTCTTCTTCCTCAAAAATTCTTCTTCAAGCCTCAATTCTTTGCAATCTTATCCTCCTCAAGAATCTTCTTTCAGGTTTAGAATCTTATTGATAATGTTCTTCTTGATTGTCTAAATCCTGCATAAATGAATTCAGAAGTATCAAATTTTAGAAAAGAAAGTAAACTAGACAAAAGTGAAAAATTAAGAATGATAACTTGCAAAAACTGAAAATTAGGCTAATAAATGGACTGAAAACTAATCTAAAACTAATCTAAACTATCTAAGTTAATCTAATTAACCTCAAATCCCCGGCAACGGCACCAAAAATGTGATAGTGAAATTGAGGAGTGTAGTGATGACTTGCTGAATTTTGAGTCAAAAGTGAGATTTTTCAATTTTAGTCTAACTCCTTAATTCACTCTCTACTGCAATGCACAGGTCAATTGTAGTGACCCTAAATGTCATATCCACAGTGATTTGAAGCCTAAGATTTTATAAGCAATCTAGACTAGCCTTAACTAAAGTCAAAATTGAAAGAAATTGAAAGAAAATGCAAATCGATTTCTAAAAAGTGGCTAAAATGATAACTATTTTTAGATTTTTGAAAGGTTATCAAAACTGAATTGTAAATGCTAAACTAGAGGCACAAAGGGGTTAACTATCAATGAGGAAGGTTCTCCTAGGAGTTGGGGTTCATCTAACTTAATTATAGATGGAATGGACAAGTTATCATTAAATGTCAATTTTAACTCAACTTGAAATAATCTGTTTTCACAGCTTAATTAATCTAGAACTAATTATCATATTCTCATATGATTGATTAGCTAAGTTGAATTAGAAGAGGTCCTGACTGAAATCAGGTCAACATGAAGCTCAAACTTTAGTCTCGTTGCTGAATTTCAGTAATTTGGTGAAATCTGGAATGATAACTTGACAATTGCACTTTGAAAATGATGGAAATGCTTCAATCAATTAAACAAGGATGAAATCAATCCAATATTAGTGCAAATGCTTCTTGGTTTATCTCTAAACTATAAGAGGATTTTAAATCAGTCTCTCAGCTGCAAATTCAAATGAAATCCATATTTTCACTAATGAATTGGATAGAAATCAGCACCTAATGACACATGGGAATTCAACACATGTCATTGCATTCTTGGTCCATCTCTGAACATCAAGACAACTTTATAATCACCTCTCAGTGATGGAATAAAATCAGAGGTTTAAAATGACAAAATAGAATCCCAAAGATCCTTGAAATCAGATTTGCATTCAGGATTGAAAACTAGAAATCAACATTGAGGGATTTTCAATAATTCAGGGATTAAAACTTTGAAATACCATTGCCTCTTGATTCATTTCTGAACAGGAATGAAACCATAAGTAACCTCCCAGTTATCAATTAAATCAGGGCTCAACAATGATAGAAAATAGTTTAAATCAGAATTCAGAAATCAGAAATCAGATTTGGGAGAAAACAAATTCCAGAATTCAGGAAATCAGATTCTTAATTAGATTAGAACCTAGAAACTTGGCATTAATTCTTGGATCATTTCTAAACAAGATTAGATCAAATGACAACTTCTCAGTTGTAAATAAAAGTAGGACCTTACAAAGACAAGAATCTGGTTCATATGAAACAGGAAATCAGAAATCAAGATTGAAATCAATGCAGGAATTCAGACTTGTTTACATCCATCCACAATTAACCTAGTCTACTACCCTATCCTAAGAGACATAGGATTTAGCTCCTCATAATTACAAAGCTAGATACACAATGGAATGAAGAATAATAGCAATCCATCCTAAAATGAGGGTTGTTCTGCAGAAATTAGCAAGTCTTCTTCCACACTTCAGCTCCAATCAGCTCAATCAGCTCTCCCCTTTGAACAATGGCCGGCCTCCCCTTTGATTCCAGGGATTCTTCAGCTTATATATGGCCTTTAATCACCCTTAGATCAGCATCCAAATGTCCCATAATCTCTTATGTGAGCCACCTGTCCTCTGGACCAAAAAAATATTTCAAAGACAGCTTTTTTTGGACAGCAAAAAGTAGGTGGTCCCCCCTCCTTTTTGGCTCAATTCACACTTCTTTTCCCTGCCAGAAAATCCACAACAACAAACATCAAAGTCCTCTAATAAGAAATAAACAAATAAGGATTAGGACAACAAGTAAAATCAGCTCAATAATCAAAAGGAGTTTGGTGTTGTGCAAGAATGGAAATTGATATGAAAAATTAATAGTTTTGGAACCCGGAAATGATAACTTTGCACTAATCGTGAAAATTATCCAAATAAAAGTGGTTCAAGGCATTAGAGGCATCCAAGGGATTAATGTGGCAAGTGAATGAGGTCAGAAATCAAATGTAGATACAATTTCATAACATTGATAACTTGATGACCAGGAAATGATAACTTTTAGCCACTAAAATGATAACTTGTCATAACTTTGGTTATGGTTATCCAAATGATATCAAAATTGAACAGCAATGAGTTAAGACAATAAGTTAATGATTGCTTAATGCCACTGTACAGAATTGATGGCTTTGCATATCGAAATGACAGTTTTGCCCTTAAACGATAACTTGGCATTGAAAAATGATAACTTGTGAAATGGATTGATAAATTTGCACAAGTTGAAATATGATCATCCAAATATGATTTATTCATGATGGCAGTGGATTTAGGGCAAAATAATCACTAGAAATCAGCTCAAGTAGAAAAATGATAACTAGGACATTGAAATGATAACTTTGCATAGAATTGACATATTTATGGATTTTGGTAATTCAGAGCCTCTATGCATATGAAATTAAGTATAAAATGAGAAAGATCAACTAGTTATCACAATCCTTGCATTCCAAACATAATTGGCCAAAAGTTATGCAAAATAGGGGCTCGATATGGGTGAAATGATCTAAAATGGGATAAAAACCTATAGTGATCAGCTAGTGATCACTAATCCATTTATAAACTAAATATCTACATCATTGTAGAGTGAAACTTAGTTTGTTCATAATCCTATCCATGCATCCTAAGTTATTGATCCTGGATCCACTCATTCATTCATATCAAAAGACTTTTCCATGCATGCCGATAGAAAACTTAGTCCTTTAGAATGTTCTGAGATTCTATTATTGTTGGACAATCATATAAGGATTGTAAAGACAAAGTTGCCGAACAAGACATAATGGCAGATCTCATTCCTTTAAATATTCAAGACTTTGGTGTCATTTTGGGAATGGATTGGTTAGCTCGTCATCATGCTACTATAAATTGCTTTAAGAAAGAAGTTTACTTTGAATCACCAAAAAAAATAAGGTCACCTTTTATGGTAAACATCAAATATTTCCCTCTTGTATTATTTCTACAATAGTGTCACAGAAATTAATCAAGAAATGTTGTGAGGCATACCTTGCTTCTGTGATTGATACCAAGGTAAAAGGGCCATGATTGGAAGAGGATCTTCCTGGACTACCACTAGAATGAAAAATTGAGTTAAGTATTGATTTTGTTCCATGAACGACTCCTATATCTATTGCTCCTTATCGAATGGCACCAACAAAATCAAAAGAGTTAAAGTTGCAATTACAATAATTATTGAACAAGAGTTTCATCCGATCAAGTGTTTCTCCATGGGGTGCACCACTATTATTCGTTAAAATGAAGGATGGAACATTGTGATTGTACATTGATTACAAACAAGAGCTACTGTGAAGAACGAATATCCTTTGCCACAAATCGATGATCATTTTTTATCAAATTGCAAGGAGAAAAGGTATTTTCAAAAATAGACTTGAGCTTAGGGTATCATCAATTGAGAATTATGGATGCTTGATATTTCCAAGACTGCCTTTAAAACTTGATATAGACACTATGATTTTTTTGTGATGCATTTGGTTTAGCAAAATGTGCCTGCAACTTTTTGGATCTCATGAACCGAATTTTTAGACCTTACTTAGATAAGTTTGTGGTTGTTTTTTCGATGATATACTAGTCTATTCTCGAAGCGAAGAAGAGCTTGAGGAACATTTAAGAATTATTTTGCATATATTATGAGAGAAGTAGTTATTTGCAAAGTTTAGCAAATGTGAATTTTGGCTTAGCTCAATTGTATTTATTGGACATGTAATTTCAATAGAAAGCATTTGTGTGGACCCAACAAAGGTTGAGGCAATTTTAATGTGGGAGCCTCCGAAGAGTGTGATACAAGTGACAAGTTTTCTTGGTCTAGTAGGGTGTTAACGATGTTTTATTAAAGGTTTCTCTATGATTGCAGTTCCATTAACTTGACTTCCTAGGAAGAATATAAAGTTCGAATGGATAGAGGAATGTCAAGATAGCTTCGAAAGATTAAAGACTCCAGTGTTGACACTGCCAACAAACAATGGAGGCTATGTGGTATATAGTGATGCTTCTTGACAAGGGTTGGGTTGCATTAATGCTTCCCGACAACTCAAACCACATGAGTTAAATTATCCCACACATAATTTAAAATTGGCAGTGATTATGTTTGCTCTTAAAATATGGTGGCATTATCTTTATGGAGAGACATGTCACATTTTTACGTATCATAAGAGTCTAAAATATCTACTTACACAAAAGGAATTAAATTTACGACAAAGAACGTGGATGAAGTTATTAAAGGATTATGATAGCATATTTGATTGTCATCCAGGTAAAGTCAATGTAGTTGCAGATGCACTTAGCTGAAAATCATCGAGTCTTCTAGCCCATATAAAAGTATTTCAATTGCCATTACTACTTTAATTGAAATCCTTAGGAGTTGAGTTGATGGCAAGTGAGAAAGGTGCACTCTTAGCACATTTTAGAATTAGACATATTCTAGCTGAAAGAATACACAAAGTACAAGATCAAGAAAAGAATTAGTGAAAATCATCAATCAAGTGAAGAACGGAGAGCAAACCCAATTTTCATTAAAGGATGATGAGACTTTAATGTTTGATAGCAGATTATGTGTTCCTAATGTTGAAAATCTTAGGAAAGAAATAATGGAGGAAGCTCATTGTTGACCTCATACTATACATCCAAGAAGTACTAAAATGTATAAAGATTTGAGGAGAAACTTTTGGTAGCACGGTATGAAGAAAAATATAGCAGAATATATTTCTCGGTATTTAGTATGTCAACAAGTAAAAGAGGAATACAAAGCTCTAGCTATAACACTTCAATCAATTTCGATACCCGAATGGAAGTGGGATGAAATCACTATGGATTTTGTGAATGATTTGCCAATAACCAAAGGAAATTATGACACTATTTGGGTAATTGTTGATTATCTCACCAAGTCTGCACATTTCATACCAATTCGAAAGGATGACTCTTTAAATACATTGGCCAAGCTATACATTTTTTAAATTGTCAGATTGCATGATATTCCAATGTCTATCATTTCTAATAGAGATCTACATTTTAGTTTATAGAACGCCTAAGGTACAAAATTAAAGTTTAGTACTTCTTTTCATCTACATATATGGTAATAAAGAGAACAATTCAAACACTTGAAGAGATGTCAGAGCTTGTATTCTAGAATTTAAGGGATCTTGGGACGAACACTTGCCACTAGCGAAGTTTGCCTATAATAATAGCCTTCATTCAAATATTGAGATGGCTCCTTTTGAAGCATTATATGGTAGGAAATGTAGCGCATTGATATGGGGATGATGAAGGTGCAAGATCCTTTTGGGACCACAAAAAGTGCAGGAGACTATGCAGATCAAAAGTTACAGACCACACAAGATCGACAAAGGAGTTATGCAGATCAAAACCATCGAGAAATGGAGTATCAAGTGGGCAGTAAGGTCTTCTTAAAAGTTTTACCTTGAAAAAGTGTCATATGATTTTGGAAGAAAGGAAAGTTAAGTCCGAGATATGTATGACCGTATGAAATTTTGAAGCGTATTGGACCAGTTGCATATCGGTTAGCTCTACTGCCAAAGTTATCACGTATTTACGATGTCTTTCATGTCTCTATACTTCCATGATACCAATCAGATCCTTCTCATGCATTGGAGCCCCAATCTATTCTAATACGAGAGGATTAGTCATATCAAGAGAATCCAGTGCAGATTATTGGAAGAATGGAAAAAAGAACTACGGAATCAAAGATATTCCATTAGTTTCGGTGCTCTGGAGAAATCATTCAAGAGAAAAGGAAACTTGGGAGTGAGAGGAACAAATAAGAGAGAAGTATCCATTCTTATTCCTTGAAACAAGTAACCAAATTTCGGAGACGATTTTTTTTAGAAGGAGAGCATTGTCACAAACGTACTCGACAAACATCATCTTTGCATAATCATGCATTTAATTAACATATTAAGTTAATTAGAATGTTTTATTTAGTGATATTTGTATATAGTAATTAATATGCCGATTAGAGCATAAAGAGTACCTAATTATCGATAAAACTTATAAAGAATTATATAATATTATAAGGAATAAATTATAAAATTCATAAATATTATAATCTATATTTAAATATGATTAAGTTGGTTTAATTAGGGTTAAACCACCTAGTTATGATAAAAAAATGTGATTGGTCACTTAGGGTTCCAAGCAGCTGAAGTAGACAGGTGAACAATTGCTTAATGAGACATTTTTTTTTAAACTGCCATATGATTTTCGAAAATTCGGAAAAAAAATATCCTTTCATGGATGGAAACTTACCAGAGGTAAATATCGAGTGAAATAGATCGGAGAAAATCGAGAAGGTCGACTGTTCAAGTGAATTCTTAATTCAAAAATTGACCCTTGATTGAGATGTTCATTTCTTCGTGGTTTCAAACCCTTAGATCTTGAAGTTTTGCTTGGATAATTCTTTTGAAGTTAGCTTTCCATGGATACTAGAATCATCTAAAACTCATTTGTGTATAAGAAGTTATGAAGCAATTTTCACATATCGCCTGTTTTGTCCCGACTCAGATACATGCTCACCTTCTATATTAGGGCACGACTAGAATAATCCAAATTAGGGTTTGATTAAACATGACAAGGGTTCGGTGAGAGGTGGAATCATCCAATTTGGACGTATATATTTGGATAAATGAAATTTTCATTTTGTACGGGCTCTTTTGTTAGGTTTCAATAAATTGACAGAATATGAACGTAATTGATTATTTTTGTTAAAAGGGCTATGCAAGGAATTAAATTCTGATCTTTTTATGATGAAATAATAATGAAGTCTGGTTTTCATGAAAATTAGTATCTCAGCAAATAGACAAGTATTGAGAAAGATATAAATTATTTTCTCAGTGACACACAATCTGCCATAATACAAACTCTAGGTCTTGAATTTTATGAATTATTTACTAAGAATCAGTTAATGATATTTAGGGATTAAAAAGCTTAGTACGTCTAGTTTCTAGATCATAGAAAATCATAAGATTTGCACTTATGGTTAAGAAGTTATGAATTATTTATTGATAAACACTCAATTTGAAATCCTGAGGTAGCATCCAGTTAAGCTTTGGAGAATTGAGAAGTTCCAAGTGTAAAATAGTCTATGAATATAAATATCTTAAATTAGACATTAGCATTACAAGATATTATATACATTTTAAGGTGCATTTACATTTATGCATCGTGAGCATGCATTGCATATTATTTTATTAGTAATTCAAAAGTAAAAAGGCATTATTGTTTGTATGAAAGCATCAAGTTACAAGTGAAAGGGAGAAAATTTAGTAAACGTCCTTGAAAGGATAAAGTATCAAGGTGAGTAGGTAAATTTACAATGGTATATGATATTTCTTTTATGCATGGTAGTATTTCAAGAAAGAATTATAATAATAATAATAATTATTATTATTATTATTATTATTATTATTATTATTATTATTATTATTATTATTATTATTATTATTATTATTATTAAAATATATCTTGAGCTATGATATGTATTTATGATATATTTCAAGAATTTCATATGATAATGAAGTAAACTATATCATGAAAATATTTTCAAGGAACAATACTTGTGATGTGAAAATAAGTTTTTACTAAATATTGATATGTGATTATGACATATGTATTTTTTATATTGTTAAACTTCATGTGTCCATAGGCCATGCTGGTTGAAAAGCTCCTTGGGACCGCATTCGATATAATGATTCCATTAGGGTGTATATCAGGTGTTTTTGCACTTTGGGGTTGCTCTGTGTACCCGTATTGGCCCATGTTATGCTCTGCGCATTCGAGAGTCATGATTGTAAAGCTCTGCTTCATTATATGACACATGATCATGGAGGGATACGCATTGACCCATGATATGTTATGTGCATTCGAGACTCATGATTATGACATTCTGCATAACTATATGATACATAATTATGAAGAGATATGTATTGTCCCCATGTTGAGTATGTGCAATGACACATGTGTGGAGTTTAATTATGAATATGATGATATCTAGAGTTACTTTATTTATGTAAAAGTTCATATGATTTGATAATCTATGATATATGTTTTATGCCTTAAATGTTTTCTCATATGGAACAATATGATTATTGAAATTTTATGCACTCGTATTTTTCTCCTACGTTGTACTTTTGTTCCACTCACTGAGCAAATGATTGTTGCTCACCAGATACTCGTAAGTTCTCGAGTTGAGTCGACTCGGAACTTATTTTTGCTGCATATAAAAGAGATCGAGTCGCAGGAGCACTTTTATTTTCCTTTCACTTTTGTTTTGGAAGTATGCATGTATTAGATAATCATAGATGTTGTAATTAAGTTTATGAGAAACTTTTTGTAAGGTTGTACGGAACCTTATTATATGGGGCTTATATGTGAGATTGCTTGTGAAAAAAATAACAATATGTGAACATTATGACTTATATCTTTTGAGTAAACTTTGATGAGTATATATGAGTTTATTGTATGTATTGGCAAATATGACAAGATAAGTAAGAGAGGATGTTTTGTTGATTTTATTTTTAGAATTGCTGAACATAATTAAGAGATGTAATAATTGGGATTAGAACTTAGTCACGGAGTTGGATGTGACAATCACGATGGACAATCGTATGGCTGAGTTTAATTTGGCTGGATAAAAGTCAGGATAAACTTTCTTCAACGTCACGCCCTTTGGCCAAAACTTAACCGACTGAAGATAACGTTTAATACATCGTACGTCAAACTCTAAACCAATGGGATTGGCTGTGTGTGAAATTAGCTTTCATGTGGTGCCCGATAAAATCATAAGATAAAATGCTGCATTTCTTAACCTCCAAGGAAGTTGGCTCCCTAACTAGGTAAGTTTTTATGAGATTATGACCTTGTGATGAAGGGTGATATAATCCTTTTGTTCTTGATAAACATCTCTTGGGTTGGATTCTCAGCAAATAACAACTTCATATATTATATGATAAAGCAATTGACCAATTACAAGACTAATATCATGTTGGCGCCCAATAAACACCTCTCTTGTAATATCCCTAAGTTAACCATGCATGATTAGTTGTATGAATGTGATGTTATATTATCTTATTGATAATCTCTATGAATGTGATATTAAGACTTACACTTCAATATCAACTAAAGTGCGAAAGCGATGGAAATTTACTTAAGGCATGAAAATGTGATTTTCGGAAAAGTGATTTTTAAGAATTTTTACGAGGTGTATGAGTTATGGTATCAGAGCAATAGGTCCTACCCTTTGTCAAGTGTTGCATGATCTTGTTTAGGATGACATGTTATGCGTTAAGTTTGTATAAGTTCTAAGACGTTGTCGTACGTTTATAGGAATGACCTTTTATATTATTAATTCGAAGTATACGCTATGCTTGATTTAATTAGGATCATGACGACAAGAGGGGAGAGCTCATCTCAAAATCAAAATGCGGAACAAGATCCTCGGTTGGAGGGTGTCTTACAAGCCTTCCAAGAAATGAGTAATATCCTGAGGATGCAAAATGAACAGAATACAAGAAACAATGAACCTAGGACTGAACAAGTTGAAGGTGGTCGTAAATGTACAGTGGAGCAGTTTAAGAAACTTGGTCCTCATGCTTTCAAAGGTATTGGTGACCCGGCGGAGGCCGAGAGTTGGATAAACAAACTAGAAAAGATATTTGTTGCCTTATGTTGTGAGGATCTAGAAAAGATAGTATTTGCCGAGTTTATGCTTGAAGATAACGCCGAGCACTGGTGGAAGGCAACTAAGCCTAGAGTTTTGGTTGATAACTCGAACTTAACGTGGAAGAAATCTGTTGAAGTTTTTCTTGCAAAGTACTTTTCAGATTGTGCTCGAGACAAGAAAATGATTGAATTTCTCCAGTTGGAGTAGGAAAATATGACAGTGGATCAATATGAGGCAAAGTTTGTTGAACTATCAAGATTTGCTTCACACCTGGTGGCTAATGAAATGAAAAAGGCAAAGAAGTTCGAGAGAGGACTCACGCCAACTATTAAGAGTAACCTTGCCGCACTCAAGTTGTGAGTATATGAAGATGTATATGAAAGGGCTCAATTGCTAGAAAAGTAATTTTGTATCTTGTAAAATGTAAATCTTTTATGACTATATGGTGGTGTAAACTCTATGGTTGTTACATGCTCTGAATGATCAATATAAACTGCGTGGTTTGCTCATATGTGTTATTATTTTCTTGTATTATCTAGAGGAGTTATACACAATTTTTCTCAAAAAAATAATAATAATAAATTTATTCGATCGTCTGTAATTAGTTGCGAGCTCTGATTTAAATCACCGTTTATAGTAGGGTCGTGACATCTCTCTCCTCTAATTCTCGATCGATAAACACATCAAACCAATGTTGCCTTGTATTTTCTCCGATAAAGACAAAACATCAACTTGGCGCCCTATGATCAAAGTGATTATGGCTCAACAAATCTCCATTGGTGTTTTGTGCCCATTATGAATGTCCTTGGCAACTTTACCTCCTTAGATTCTACTCGATGAGTTTGGCTCATTATGAGTTTAGCTCCATGGATGAATTTGGCTACTCATGAGTTTAGCTCCTTATGAATTTGGCAGTAATTAACTTCTTGTCCACAAATCTATCACCTTGCAATCCAACCTTGTCCTCGTATCCTCATGATTGATATTAATATTTAGCACCCTGAGTGTTGCTCATATAATCTGAATTGTATCACAATGGTACCCTTTAATAAGCATCACGTGCCCATGTGTGAGGATAGTGATGAGAATCCGGATCATCTCTTATGCAGGACTTCACTGGTCGAGAATCCGGATCATCTCTTTTTTTTTTTCTCTATGGCAAGGGCTATATGGAGGGAGGCAGGATGTCACTGGTTGTACACAACTTCAGTACATGAATTTTGGAGAACATACCGATTTGGAGGTCATCAATGAAATATCATCATCTATACTCGAAGCAATGCAAGCAATCCCAATTGTGTTCTTGTGATCCATATGGTCTCAACATAATGGAGTCACATTTAGAGGCGAACAGATCTACATTGAAAACATTGTGGCATCTGCTAAACATACGGTGCATAGTTGGATGATGTAATATAACATATTTTTTGTAATGATATGATCCAATGTATGACTTTTGCATCAATAAATCTGGATGGTTGCGCCTTTTGGCAATCATCTTCCCCTTCTAAAAAAAATATTACTTATTTTGTGCCTATCAATAATAGCCTATAATAATATTTACATAATAATAGAATACAAGTAGTTTATTCATTATTAATTTGATTTATTCTATTATTAATGAAAAAATAAACAAATGAGTACAAAGATAAAATATTAAAGAAAAATATAAGAAAATTAAAGGAAAAATAATGAAACTTATTTATTATATCATTTTATTAATGCATCAAGAAAAAATATAAGAAAATTTAGAAAAAGAAATGTCAAATTTAAAATTAAATGAAAATAATAAATTATTTTTTAAAAAAAAATTAATGTGAAAGTCCATTACATGATTCCCTAATAATCCTTTAAATTAAGTAGTTTTTCCTTTAAGTCAATTGACCCTGATCCGTTAAACACTACTTTCGCCGCGAGAGAATTAAGAACTTTTTTTATTCCTACTCGCTGAAATCCCAGAAAAACTAATTGTCAACGAATGTCTCGTATTCACATGAAATCATTTTAACACTTATCACTTTATTTTAAAAGTAATAATTTTGCGACATTCAAATGTAGTTCTTAAAATTATTATTCACATGAATTTCTTTTCCGTTGACACTTTTGTCTTTGGTTCTGATTCAGTTCTGTCATCGTTCTATTTAAATTTATGTGAGAAGAATTCGGTAATATTTTTTTCCAACAAAAAGAAAAAAAAAAGAAAAGGTGAGCTAAAAACGCATTCCATCATATCCCCAGTCGACAGCAACAGCATGCCAGTGCATAAAACATTATTTGCACAATTTAGATGATTGCATGGCCCATGCATATACAACTTTAATACCAAAACCCAGAACAGGCTCCACAGAAGGAGATGCCAGGCATTAGAAGGAAACCTTGATACCGAGCAAAGACATGAGCTTCGATATGAATTCCGGATGGCCCGGCCAGGCGGCACCAGTAACCAAGTTCCGGTCGGTGAAGCAACGGTGAATAGGATCAGGCTCCAACCATGTTGCACCTGCCAGGACCACGTTGAGCTTCACGGCTGGATAGGCTGTGCACTTCCTTCCCTAGAATGGAACAAATGCGTCAAGAAGAGTTTATTTAATTCCAAGATCATAAGCTGTATCGCCTGGCAACGGCTGAGGTCCAAAGAAGATGGACAAGAGCAAGAACAGTTAAAAATCAGCTGAACAACATTACGAAACTGAGGAGTCAGCTGAACAATATATAATCGAGTTTTGTAGCTAAGATCCAAAGAAGATGCAGATCAAGGTCAAATTTCCTTGTGAACTTGAATCTTTTGGTTTATCCAAGTTCTCAAGCTTTCTTAGTTTTTATTCAGTTGTATGCTCTCATTGTTCCTGTATTGATCTTTTTTTTTTTCTTTTTACTTTTGTTTGTGTTTTAAATTATCTTATTTTGCTAGCCTTCACTTTGCTGATCAGTGATGAGAATGAGTTCTAAGATCTTCACTGAAAACAAAGAGACTTAAGATCATTACCTCGAGAACACCAGCAGCTGACAAGATTTGTTGACCATGACAAATTGATCCAACTGGCTTCTCTTTACTCATGAACTCCTTCACAATAGAAATAACTTCCTCGTTTAGGGCAAGATACTCAGGAGCACGACCTCCAGGTATAACAAGAGCATCATAGCTTGAAGCATCCAAACCTTCAAAAGATGCTGTCAGCGAAAAATCATGCCCGCGCTTTTCACTGTAAGTCTGATCACCTTCAAAGTCATGGATGGCTGTCGGACATTTTTCACCTGCATTTCTATTAGGACAGACTGCATCGACATGGCAACCAAGAGCTTGAAGAGACTGAAATGGAACCATAACTTCATAATCCTCCATAAAGTCCTGATGGGCGTGACAAAGAAACAAATAAAATCAACACTTTGGCGATGAAATTATAATTACAACAGAACATGGTAATAACAACAGAACATGCATATAAATGAGTATTGGGTACTGAAAATAATAGAGGCTCTTCTTTCATCCACTGCATCGATATGGATAAAGATGGTTTGGGTGGCCCCTGGTTAGAGCTTGGTTTTGGCAGTGTTTGACATACTATAAGATAATGTTTAAGATAGAGTTTAGCAGTTTGACATGGACAAAACCATTTAGCAGTTAATTCGAGGTTGATAGTAAACTAATTTAATAAGCGCATACAAGGCGGAGGTCTGTATTTTGTTTTTTCATAATCTAGCCATACTCTTAATTTTGTTTTCTTTATGTGTTTTATTGAAACTCCGCCTATGTTTTATAGCCGGTCCCAAGCCCGGATAAAGGAGGAGGGTTGTGTTAGGCCCCGACAGCCAGCGTAAAACCCTGTCGAAACATGGATCAACGAAATGGCGTCGTATGATCCATGTAGCCGACCCCACCTAGTGGGATAAGGCTTTGTTGTTGTTGTATGTGTTTTATTGAAAAAGAAAGAAAACGTGAAAAATGAATATTCAAATCATATATATGTACATTGCGACAAAATTCCATTTTTACTTGATATGATTTGTTACTTTATCCCATTTTAACTTATCAACTAATTCAACAGTTAAATTTACCGCGCTTATTTATCAATTTCCTGATTGAACCATTTCTCAAAGATCCCCCATTCAACCTCTATACTGTAGCTGCTATCCACTGATTAACTTGCTACATGTTGACTAAATCTCTACTGCTTGTCAAAGCTCTAAAGATGTCAAATAGAGACTTTAACAGGACCTCTCTGGTGAGGCACAAAGCATTACACACATCATTCAACCCAGTACAGTTCCACTTCAGATTCTCTGTGTTTCGATTCCCATTAGGTCTCCAGTTTGCTCGGCTTCAAAGGAACTATCATTTGTGATGTTATAGCTGAGGAGATAAAGATGTTTGACCTTGTCTGAATCCCGGACCTATTAAGTAATCAATCACAAATTGCTGTTGACCAATAAAGATGATGATTCTCTGGAAAGCAGTCATAATACTGAGAAACTGAATTCTACAAGAAAAAGCCAAAAAGACAACCAGAAGTAACTTTATTCAAGGTTCATTCATGTCTGCTACCAGGGGCAACTGGAACATTTAGTACACTGGGTGACTACGAGTCTTCACAAAGTGTTTTAATCTTAAGGCTATCTAGAAGGAGAAGTAATCTAAGACCACATAAAAGGCATTTAACAAGATTTATGCAACAAGTTCTCCAAGAACATGCAAATTAGAAAATTGTCTTCAATGTGAGTCAGGAAAAAAAGTGAGCGAATTAGGCTAGTGGTCAAAACCATTTGTGTTTATTTGTTCATTATATCGACTCCAGTCAGATCTAGAAACCAAAATGATAAAGTATTCAAAAGAAAAAGACCATTAGGTATGAGCAGTCAAAAGACAAATGATATAACCATATCTGTCAACTTGCAACAAGTCCAAGTCTTTTCCAACTTTGCTTAAAATATTTTTTTCAAAACAGAGGACTTTTCCAACTTAATACTTAAGGGGAAGATAATAAAGAACAATGGACAAAATATTCAGAGTAGATAGTACTCTCACTAATGTATGACTGTGCATATATGTTTACACATACATATATGCTTTATTCACATGGGAACATTTTAATCAAAATCCCAACAAAATATTACTACTTCAGAACTCTACGGTTACAAACTGTCCCTTCAGCATCAGTCCTCTCATTCATGCATTTTTTTAAGAAGTCCCTAATATCAGTACTTCAAACTGTACTCCTATGATTATAAACATCGATTAGAATACAACATATTCTATGGATCAATAAAACAAAGATATCAATGTATAATGATGCAACAAAAAGGTTTCATGCAATGAAAACAATAAAATGCATATATTGATGATATTATAGCTAATGAAATATAAAGTCCCGGGAAAAAAAGAATAAAAAGTTCAGTTAATGATTCTATGTAAAATAAGTTAGCTACTTAGTTTGAAGCATATATAAAATGAACATTTGTCTATTAAGTAGCTAATCATAATTCCGTACGATAATAAGATATCAAAAAACATCAATCATGCACAAACAAATCTTTTAAAAACTATCTTCTATGTTTATGGCATACCCCACAGAGGAACAGGATTCTTTTATTTGAGCCTGTTATAGAACATCCAAGTGCTTCGACAAAAACGCGAAGAAACTCTGGATGCTCGTCATAAGTTGGTGCTGTAATGATATTGCCGTCAGAGACACATTGCACAGATGCCTTGGGTTCTATCCAGTGAGCTCCTGCCGCAATCAAAGCAGGCTTCACAGCAGGAAAAGCTGTGCATTTCCGGTTCTTCACCACACCCGCTGCTGCCAAAATCAATTGTCCATGACAGATAGATGCAATGGGCTTTCCGTTGGAAGAAAGATTCCGTACTAAGTTAAGAACAGTCTCATTCATTGCGAGATATTCTGGTGCTCGGCCTCCAGGAATAACCAAGCCATCATATTTGCTAACTTCAATATTATCAAATGTTGCATTTAGTGTGAAATTGTGACCTCTTGATTCAGAATAAGTCTGCAAAATGGGGGTCAATGAATGGCATCAACACTTATGCAATGATATTTCTCAAATTCAACATGTTTTATTCTATGATTTTAAAGACAGGATGGGAAAACAGACAGCTTTCCCTAAGGCACATGCTAAGATTCGCCAAAACTCATGGAAAGAGAACCAAATTTCCAATGTTCTTAACTCCAGGAAGCATTGTATATTCCTGAGAGCCAAATGTTGTCTTATTCGGTTATACCCATTCTCTTTCAAACAAACATCAACATTATTGTTAGGAATTTCCCGTAGTACCCAGGGCGCCGCCTTTTATTGCAGAGTGTCTTGGGACGAGATGCATGATTAACAATTATAAATCAGATCGGTATTCAGCTTCGCAATTGTTTAATCCATTTGTGAATATAACTTCCAATGAAAGACATAGCTTGATAATGCCATGAAATCCTTACTGGGCTATTATCAACAGTAACAACGGAAACAAATTGATACTACAAGAATTACCGGATAACTTAACACCCGATCACTGTCAAACCATCTTAAATCTAGCTTTTCTTGCAAAATATATGTATTACTCAAAAGTTTTCCTGCGCCTTTCCTTGCCAAAGAAATGCTCTGTGTTTCGGAACAAAGGTTTTCCTGCAAAGCATGAACGATTCGATTACTGTACCTGAAAGCCAGCAGAAAGCATGTGAACCGCCGTGCGGCAGACCTGGCCAGCTTCTTTGCCGGGACAAACCGCATCGATGGTAATCCCATAGGCTTGCAGAGATTGAAATGGCACCATGGCCTGCCAGAATCCATATCGATGTGATCGATGCAGAACGCAGGAAACGAATAGCCAAATATAATCGATGCGTTGCGAGCGATACATTTACACATACCTCGTAGTCTTCCATATAGTCTCCCCATAGCAGCAGAACCCTCTTCTCTCCTCTCCCTCTCCTCTCCCTCAAAACTCAAAAATATGGGTTTCCTTTTTGTGTCCGGGGGTTTTTTCGTGCACGTGGCATTTTGTGCAGGCCCAGACGGAGTCTGGTGGCCATGAATGAGCAGCTGATCTCCAAGTATTTGGTGTTGGAGTGACAACGAGGCTCTCTGTGAGAGTTCCACGTCGCATGTTACGGAATGCGTGGAGATAAGACTGCTTTTTATTTATTCAATTTTATTTAATTATATATATGTATATATATAAGCCAGGTTCGCGAATTAATATGTTTATGAAATGAAACATTAAACTCGAAATTCGTCCCATATTTTTAATCAAGAATAAACTAATTATTTGATTCAAAACTCTAACCTCTCGTACTTAAGAATTTCAATTCCTCCTCTTTTATTTTTTTTCTCCATCTAAATTGTTGACGGCTATAATTTGAAAAAGGAGATTACGAGGAACATGAAGAGGAAAAAAAAAAGGTATGTAAAAATAATTCAAACTCCTCTCTTCTCTTTCAATGATGTTCTTCATTGAGTTAAAATTATCAGAGCACCATTCCCCTATTTGAGATTTGATTGAGGGTTTTATATGTTTCATCAAGATCTGAAATGTTAGTATAGATTTCATGTTCAGATCTGTCGTTCTTAGATCCATATGCTAAGATACACGTTTTAAGATTCTAAGATTATACATTTTGGGGAAACAACCCTAAGTCTTAATAAATGGATATTTTATCTTATTTTTCATGTTCTTTTTATGTTTGAATGTTCAGAAATCATGCTAGAATGTTTTAAGATGTTGCATATGAATTCCCAAAAATTTCTATATGAAAATCTATGATAAATCAGACTAAACGTCGATTTCCAATATGGTTCACGATCGTGACGACCCCCATTATGCCCGTGAGTGCATGGTGGAAGCCACCAAAGCAAAACTGCCTCATTCACACCCTTGATAGTTTTTGTCATAGTCGTGACAAGCTAGGCACGACAGTGACCACCATAATCATGACCGTGAGCGTAAGGGTGAGAGTAGGAGTTCGAACATGGGCTCGCATACGGTCGTGACATGGGTGTGCCAATTGCGTGGCACAGCCATGATGCCCAGTCACGACCGTAACCAATATTGAGGAAAAAAGTGGCTTTCACAGTCACAGTCATGAGTGTAACACCCCCATCATGGTTGTGATCGACCAAAAGAAGAACATATGATATATTTAAACTTATTTTCAAAGTATTTATACTATATATTGACGCTTGATGGATGTATATGACACTTAGTTATACGAAATGCATGCACAACCGTAATTAGATTAAAATATGAAGGCTGAGAGACGTAAAATATTTGATGATTGTAAAAATAATGAACCCAATTGAATAATACTATTATTTGTCGAGCCTCAATTGAATGATAAGAAATATTGTGCCATGCTTCATGTATGCTAGCATTTTTTAGAGGCATAATTGTATCTTACCGACAACGATATATCTATTCCTACCTTCAATTGATGGGAGTCTCGACTTCAAGGCCTAGCTAGCCTACTGTGAGGGCAATGACATGATTCTTCAATTACTAATAAGATCAAAGAGTGTTACTAAATTGATTGATTGAAAAGATTGATGACCACAAAAGTGGGATCCACGCATCCAGCTGGTTATAAAGCAACACCGAGGATATTATTGAAATAGAGTAATGACAAGTGCTAGTCACTCAGTATGCTTACTGTTACTGACTGAATGATAGGCTGATTGTTACATGATTACACGTCCATTAATGTTGCCATTATTGATATGCATTAATAATATGATGTGAAATATCGACATGTTTATCATATGATTATGGAGTAAATTACACCAAATGTCCTTTAACTTTGACGTTTGCTCAGCGGTGTCCTCCAACTTTAATTTGTAACACGAGTACTCTTCATCTTTTAACTCATTGCACTGAATGCCCTTTTCACTGTTGATAGCTCATTTTCTTATCACATAACTCATGTAGTTTTGATGCGACATCTTCTCCAAATAAATTTTTACTGGCGTGGAAACATTAAAATAAAAAACTAATAAATAAAAAATTAAAAAAACAAAAGAGATGCCGAGAGGCATCGCCCCTCCCTCTATGACCAACGACAGTCGTCGGAGGGGGGCGAGGCCCCGCTCCTTCTATGCATCATAGAGAAAGGGGGGGGGGGGTCTGTCAACGCACGCCAGAGGGTAACGGGAAGACGAGGGCAATGCCCCCCCTCTCTGTGACCTCGCGCCGGAGGTTGCGGAGGGGGATCGTCGAACCCCTCTTTACCCATGCTAGCGTTGCCCCCCCTCTTTTCCCACGCTGATGCCAGCGTAGGGAAAGATAAGGGCAACAGCCCCGCGCTCTACTACCTCATGTCGGAGGTCGCAGAGCGGGTGGCCGTCGCTACCCTCATTCCCCATGCCAACATCGACGGGCAACCTCCGCGTCCTCTGGCGCGAGGTCGCAGAGAGGGGGCATCTCCGCGCCCTCGACACCACCCCTTCCATTCTCTACTGACGCGCGCAGAAAAGCAGGGGGGCTTGCTCGCTCCGATGATCTCCGGTGGTCACAGAGGGAGGGTCGATGCCCCCTCCTTCTCTTTTTATTTTTTAATTATTATTTTTATATATTTTTAATATTTTCACATCAACAAATACTTATGTGGAGAAGAGAGAAGATGCTGCATCAGTGCCACGTCAGTAGTGCGATCGGGTGACGACCTATAATCAGTGAAAATGGTATTTGGTGAAATAAAATAAAAGATGGAGGAGAGTATTGTTACAAAGTAAAGTTAGAGGCTAACGCTGGGAAAACAACCAAAGTTGGAGGGTGTTTGATGTAATTTACCCTATGATTATGACATGGCATTCATACATGTTTATTTCATGCACATAAATTGTTATACATGTCATGTAGTATCCTGCTTAAAAACACTGCACCCTGAATCCGTATAGGTAACTAGTATGCTTGGATGGATGGTAGGTCAACTCATGACGGCGAAGTTGCACATGGTGTAAGAATAAATAGTCATGAGTCCCTAGGATTTGTTTAGAGATATTTTCTGAATAATGGATAACTACTTTATATCTATGCCATTAGTTTCAAAGGTTTTAATTTAAGACTTCGACGGAAAATACATGTTTTGTTTTATATTCATGATTAATGATTTTTTGTTGCATTTGTGTCTATTATTTTATTATGATTATGTAATGTTGAATGGGCTAGCACTATCGAATTCCCCTAATTGTCCTCTAGCTTTTAGGATGGATTTTCGGGGTGCTATTATAGCGTGCTTCAGATCTATGCTAAGTTGTCATAGAACTGTTAATTGTCTAAGTTCATGTGCAACAGTCATGAGAAGTCATCTAAGGGTAAAGAGTATGTATGTTTTGTGCCATATGTACGAATGTTTTATATTAATCATCTAATATTGATTGATTATTGTTATGTGAAGGATGGAGCTAGGAGGTCCTTCGAACACTCCAGAGGACCAAAGGAAACTGATTGAGAGCATGACCCACATGGTTCGTGCGATGGAAAGGAATGCTGACTCGAGGCACTTTGGTCACTCGAGTTCTAGGATAGAGAGGTTTTTGAAACTACATCTCCTATCTTCAATGGCGAAAAGAATCCAGACAAGGCTAAAGCTTGGGTGGACATCATCATCGAGAAATTCAGAACCATGGATTGCTCTGACCCCCATAAAGTCAACCTGGCTACCCATTTGATCAGGCACGTCACTACACTACAAGAAAAAATGACTTTTAACAACCATAATTAGTGAAGAGGTTTGAATCTGGTCATTAAATATTATTATTAACGACCAGAAAAAATTCTGGTCGTCAACAAAGAGGACTAGAAAAAAACTAGATCTTAATACTTTATGACTAGTCATTAAAAGTTAACTATAACAACAAGATTGAACTTGACGTTAACAAATTTAAATTAATGACTGTCTTTTCACCGTTAAAAATATTGATTAATCAAAATAATATTAGTGATATTTATGAGATATACTTCTTTTTATTTTGTTTTCATATTTTCATTTCTTCTCACTTGATATTCTTTCTTATCTAATATTAGTAAACTTATTAATTATTTTAATATTCAAAATAAAAAATTAATTATACTTTATATTTTAATATTATTTTTAAAATTTTAATATCATTAATAAAAGATAAATAAATATCTTAGCTTTTAATTTTAAATATTTTTTATCATAAAATAAAGAATATTTATTATTTATTATTTTAAGATTAAAGCTAAAAAATGTTTTGTTTTTATTGCCATAATTATGTTAACAATAATTAGGGTATAACATTTAACCATAACCTAGTTGTTGTCTTTTCTCTAGTACTTCTGTAACTTACGGCCATCGAAACCCTCGTCTTCTTCCCTCGCACACGTCGGTAGTAGATGGATTGGCGCGGCTTTGGCAGTGATTCTTCCCTCACACACGTTGGCAGCGGACGGATTGGTGCGGCTTCCACAGCGAGAGGCGGCTTCGGCGTGAGGGGACTGCCTCACGCACAGAGGTGGCCCTCGGCGGACGCCGGCGGCCGCCCCAGCGCGAGATGTGGTCACCGAGGGCCGCCTGCATTCACGGAGGTGGCCGCCCGCAGGCAGCTGACGCTTCTACTACTAGGTTTGTCTGCCGGTGCTTCGTTTCGACCATGTCCTTTATTTTTATTTTTTTTGGGAGATTGACTAGTTTGAAGTTCTTCTCCATGGGTGTTCGAGGTCCCTTTGCTTTGGTCTAGACAAGAATTGTAGTAGCTATGTAACGCATCCAAAATTCGACCCTAATTTAGTTGTCGAACTCTAGGCGGCATCACTTTATATGACCTAATTACATAAAACTTTGCAGTGGAAAACATAATAATGATGAAGTCCAATAACATAAAACACAGCGGAAGACTTCATAAGTAAATAAAAATTCAATATACATCTCTAGCCCATGAGCCACTTAGGCTCTAACATAAGACCCAACATAGGGTTCATAATACATAAGGGAGATCATATAAAAGTAAATGACTCAAAGGCCCATAGGCCGTATATAGTTGACTCTTGTAAGAGTTCATATGAAAACATAAGTAAGATAATTTGGGCCGTAGCCCGACGAACCCATGTGCAATGTCACTAACATGAGACTCTCGCCGCCGAACCTATGCCTCATCCATACCTACGCGGATCTATGGGGTGCAGTGGATTTCTTTCGTTAAAGTATGTTGAGGTTCATGCATGTTATGATCCTATCACATGATCTCTATATGTCATGACATATGCATTTCATCATCATGGTACATAAATCATATGCATGCTATGAGCTACTTATGCACACTATATGGCATATGAACATACCATCATGACAAGATAAGATAAGCATGTAACATCATATACATTAGATCAAAACATATCATAACTTATCATTATGCTAAGCATATCTTCATTTTATCTTGCTTATTTTAACATCTTCTTACATAGCATCTTATTACAAGGGAACATACATTAACATCCTTTTTAGGGGTCGTTTGGCGCATTACCGATTTAATTAACCGGTAATTTAGATCACCACTTAGATAGATTACCACTATTTAAATTACCGATAATATTATATTATAGTGTTTGGTAAGTATTGGTAATATAAATAGTAGTCAAAACGGATAGTGACAAAATTATTAAAACACCCCTAAAATTATTTAGATTTTAATAACATGTTATTATAAATAAACAAAGAAAAAATAGAAAAGTTATTATATATAAAAAAAGATGAGACAAAATCGAGAGTTATTTGTAAAAGATTTTAAAATAATAAAAAGATGAAGTTAAATGATATTTATTTATTAATAAAATATTTAAAATACAAATTTTAATTGAATGGATATTTTCGTCAAAATATATTTTTAGCAGCTAGTAATATGGAAAGATGCATCCCCTGTCTGCTATCTAGATTATCAGCAAGGTGGTAATCAAGATTACCAGAGTAATTAAAATTATCGGTAATCAATCACTGCCAAACGAGACCTGAGAAATTTAAAAAAAATAATCGGTAATCTATTTAGATTACCTCATACCAAACGGCCCCTTAATGCTTTCATCATCATCTTCATCTTTATGTCCTAAGTCATCATTGAAAAGTACATACACACAGGTAAGACTTTACTTCTTAGGCTTTGGTCCCCTTGAAGTACAAACATAAGTGTAAGACTTTACTTTCCACTTTACATCATCTTTTCATTTTCCATCTTTATCAAGATAACTTCTTATCTTGATGATTGGGAAGACCATATTGATTCGCGGATCCTTGGCTAATTAGGCCGGGATTTTTTTGTCCCATTGGAAGTACAAACCACGGTGGGTCAAACTTTACTTCCTCGGGAATACATCACATAAGCTAGCAAGTGAAGACTTTATTCCCCTTCATGATTACAACAAAACACATTCATGCCAATCCATCTTTTAATTACATTCATCATACATATAATCATTCAATACATGTTGCATATTTTAATCATATTTAAGGTCATACATATTTTAAATCATGCTAAGTATGGACATTCAATCATAACTAAATCATACCCAGAACGGGCGACCGATTTTACTTTTGGTCGACCGCTGGACTGGGTATAAAGCAACCGATAGGATTTTGGTCGACTGTTATGGTCCTTTCAGACAACCGAACGGGGCGTCGGATCGACCACAGATTACAGAGAGCAATGATTGCTCCACATCGGACGATCGTTAGGGTATCGATCGACTGTTATAAGGCTTTCGGACGATCAAACTGGATGTTGGGTCGACCACAGATTACAAAGAGCAACAACTGCTCTAAATCGGACGACCATTGGGGTATCGATCGATCGTTACATGACTTTCAAATGACTGAACTGAGCATCGGATCGACCACAGATTACAGAGAGCAATTCCCTCTCTAAATCGGACGACCGAATGGGTTTCGAATGACCGTTAGACAAATGTCGAGATGAATTCGTTCCCAGAACGGTCGACCGTTAAGGAATTGGTCGCCCGTTCTGGACCGACAAAACACATATTTCTACATTCTTTTCTTTCCAATCATGCATAATTTAACATATCGAGTACAGATTTTGCTACATCACATGAAATATTTATCAAAATTCTTGTTACATTAACAATAAAATAATTGGGGTTTTCACATAAAGACATCCAACATATTAATCAAATTCATATATGTACATGAGCATTAAGCAATTTCATTATGAGCTAACATAAGCAACAATGAACATCCTAATTCTATACATGATTAGCAATAGAGCATTAATATTAATAGAACATGAAATATATTAATGCTAATATGAACATCCTTTAATCATTCATTTCAAGAACACATCGTAGGTTCTTTATACCCTAATCCAATCATACAAGCA
This sequence comes from Pontederia crassipes, assembly GCA_030549335.1. Classification (NCBI taxonomy): domain Eukaryota; kingdom Viridiplantae; phylum Streptophyta; class Magnoliopsida; order Commelinales; family Pontederiaceae; genus Pontederia; species Pontederia crassipes. Next base: position 6,092,438 of record JAUKPH010000020.1, on the reverse strand, counting down.
TCATTACTGGGAGATTTGAGTTTTGGATCCCCTCAACATATATTTTTCACTAATCTATCACATAGATTATACATGAACATTTTCACTATTTTAATCTTGAACATATGAAGGGATTTGCCTAAAGAACATTAAGAGTTATTAATTATATTATTATAAACAAATAAAAGATATCATAATGAATTAAATATGGATAGTCATAAACGTTCTAATATTAGACATGAATAGCAATGAAATAATAATATTAGTGAAGCAAGAAGCATCTTAATGCAAATATGGACTTTTTCTAATCATACATTAATAAAACCTAGTTTGATCTTAAAATTCTTTAATTCATACAAATATACATCACTAAAAGATGATTAGATTTAAAATTCCTTCAAACATATTTTAAGAATTTATATTAAAACCTTAATTCTAAATCTTAATTTCTTTCTTTCTTTTTTTTTTCTTCTTCTCCTTCTTTCTTCTTTTTCTTTCCTCTTCACGGCTGGAATGGTTCCTCCTCTTCTCTTGCTGAAGTTGTTGACCACACTTTGCTGCCACCTGGTGATGTCAGGGCTGCCGAGACTTGATGGAAAGAGAGTGAGAGAGGGAAGGTGCTGGCCGTGAGTTGACAAGAGAGTGAGCATGTGAGAGGGCGAATGAGTAGGTGAGGCTTCCTTCCTTGCTTGCTGCTCGTGAATGAGAGAGAAGAATGAGTGAGGGAGAGAAGAGATGAGCTGGCTTTTTCTTGTTGGCCGTGAGGAAAAGGAGAGAGAGAGTGCTGCCTCCTTAGTTGCTGCCGAGACATGATGGAGAGAAGGAGAGAAGGAGAGTGCTGTGAGTGGGAGAGTGTTGCTTGTAGGGGAAAAAGGTCTCCGCCGGCTGGGATGTGGGTAGAGATAATTGAAATTTAGGTAAGTGGGGTTTAAGCACTTTAAGGTTTTTATAGTTTAAATTTAGGGCTTATTACATTAATGAGTCTCATAATGAGTTTTTAAATAATTTTATATTTCTTTTATCTATTTTCCTTTCTTTTTCTTTTATTTTATTTTTAAGAATATTACAATATACATTTTTAAAATAAAATTCATCTTCAAATTTTATAGAATCTTACATGATCTCTTCATCCATATTGCTCCCTTCGTCTTTTGCTCCTCGTATACATCGGCATGATTTCTTCCTTTGTGATATCCAATACACATTCCCCGGCAGTCTCACTTTAATATCCTTTACATTTCATCTTCACTTAATCGATCATCATCACTTGCTATTCCGATATTTCCATGAGAATCTTATATCTCTAATCAATCTCGAGAGATTGAGTTCGTTCTTGAATCACGTTTCTGCTATGCAACTCCAATTATTAACTTACTTTATACGGAAATCCTTCCATTCTCGTCTCTTCATCTATCTTCAATCCGCACCCATGTGGCCTTCCTCATGCGTCTTTAATAGCAGTACTTAATAGTCTAGTGTTAGCAGTTTTTGATAATGGTTCTAATTATGCAATCATATCATTCTGAATTTTTCAAGATTCTTATGTGAATTCTTAGATCATTAATCAACTTTACGAAAATGGAAACTATTCATACGCCACGCTCCCATTGCGCTATTCTGATCCTCAACATGGTCCACCCACGTGACAAGTTACCCAACTTGACCCTTCATCCTTTCATGTTATTATTTAGGTCACATAGACATAAGTAGAACAATTCTAATTTTCTCCACACCTTAATCACCATTCTTATGATCTTGGTAGCCTTTCTTAACTTTCTTTATTTTTATGATTTATGATTACATGTCTTATACTTAGAATATTCCTTTTAACATTTCAAGTGATGATTATGTCTATCATGCACACACACATTATAATTGGTATGATCACTTGAACGTTAAGTGACGATTACCTTGAATCGTATCCGAAACTTGGTGAGCTTCTTCAACTTGTATGATGTGAATTTATTCCAACTTTCTTGAGAAATTGACATCTCGTTTCTCTGGACAATTCTTCTTGTAATGACCGATCCTTCCACATTGCAAACATGCTCCAATCTTGAAGGACATTCACCTCAATGAAACCTTCCGCAATGGTGGCATTGACTTTTGCTCCTATGTGATTCTCCCCTCTTATTAACCCATATAGGGTCGATTCCTTTGCTCATTCCATTTTCCTTGCTTGGTCGTCTTCTTTGATGTGTTACTATTAGAAATCTCAACTCCATCTTCGAGTTTCTTTTCTAGTTTAACAACTAACTTCATTGCTTCTTCCATTGTCTTAGGAGCTTGACATAACATCCTAGCCTTCAATTTAGGTTTAAGTCCCTTCACAAAGCGATTCACTCTCTAGACCAAGGTGTAATACTTTTCGAGTTGAAAGTACTTGATTGGAGGTTAAGGAACTCCTCTTGTCTTTGCTCTCCCATACTTCGTGAAAAGTATTAGTCCTTGAAATTCATCATTAATTTCCACCATGATGAACTTTCCTCTTTGCCGTACTTAGACTTAAGGTTGGAATTCCACCATTGCTTCGCTTTTCCTGTTAGGCTATACACGGCATACTTCAGTTTATTTTCCCTTGAACATTTCATCACCTTGAAGATATCGTTGATGCTATCCAACCATGCTTCGACTTCCTTCGTATCATCAATGCCATTAAATATAGGAGGATTGAGGCTTAAAAATCTCATTAAAGAATCTTGACACGAGCCTTCAACACATTCCATAATTTGAGTCGTGCCTTCGTTCGTTGGATAATTCATATCCATCTATCATCATACAATAATCATGCATCAATGTCTAACATTACACAATTAAAGTTAAACACATACCTTTAGGTTCGGTGGCACCTCATGACGATTGCATATGGATCTTTATGTTTAGACATAACACTTACTCATTTTAACCGATTGATGGCTTACACATCCTAAGACTTAAGACAAATGAGTCAACTCGATAACTTATTTGTAGTATAACACATAAGAGCTCAACCGTGGCTCTTGACTTTTAGAACTTACAACATTCAAGACAAAACTACGACTCGGACATGCTAGAACTCTACACACACGAGCAAAAACTATGGCTCTGATGCCAACTCTAACGCTCCCAAAATTTGACCACAATTTAATTGTCGAATCTTAAGTGGCGTCACTTTACATGACATAATTACATAAAACTTTATAGCGAAAAATATAATAATGATAAAGTCTAATAACATAAAACACGACGAAAGACTTCATTAGTAAATAAAAACCCAAGATACAATTGTAGCCCGTGGGACACATAGGCTCTAACATAAGATCCAACATAGGGTTCATAATACATAAGTGAGTTCATATAAAAGTAAATGACTCAAAGGCCCATATGTCATACATACTTGATTCTTGTAAGAGTTCATCATGACAACATAAGTAAGATAACCTGGGCCGTACCCCGACCAACCCATGTGCAATGTCACCATTATGAGATTCTCGCCATCGAACCTAAGCCTCGTCCATACGTACACGGATCCATGGGGTGTAGGAAATTTCTCCCGTTAGAGTATGTTGAGGCCCATGCATGCTATGATCTTATCACATGATCTCTATATGTCATGCATTTCATCGTCATGGTACATAAATCATATGTATGCTATGAGCTACTTATGCACACTATATGGCATATGAACATACCATCATGACAAGATAAGATAAGCATGTAACATCATATACATTAGATCAAAACATATCATAACTTATCATTATGCTAAGACATATCTTCATTTTATCTTGCTTATTTTAACATCTTCTTACATAGCATCTTATTACAAGGGAACATACATTAACATCCTTTTTAGTGTTTTCATCATCATCTTCATCTTTATGTCCTAAGTCGTCTTTGAAAAGTACATACACACAGGTAAGACTTTACTTCTTAGGCTTTGGTCCCCTTGAAGTACAAACATAAGTGTAAGACTTTACTTTCCACTTTACATCATCTTTTCATTTTCCATCTTTATTAAGATAACTTCTTATCTTGATGATTGGGAAGACCATATTGATTCGCGGATCCTTGGCTAATTAGGCCGGGATTTTTTTGTCCCATTGGAAGTACAAACCACGGTGGGTCAAACTTTACTTCCTCGGGAATACATCACATAAGCTAGCAAGTGAAGACTTTATTCCCCTTCATGATTACAACAAAACACATTCATGTCAATCCATCTTTTAATTACATTCATCATACATATAATCATTCAATACATGTTGCATATTTTAATCATATTTAAGGTCATACATATTTTAAATCATGCTAAGTATGGACATTCAATCATAACTAAATCATACCCAGAACGGGCGACCGATTTTACTTTTGGTCGACCGCTGGACTGGGTATAAAGCAACCGATAGGATTTCGGTCGATCGTTATGGTCCTTTCAGACGACCGAACGGGGCGTCGGATCGACCACAAATTACAGAGAGCAACGACTGCTCCACATCAGACGATTGATAGGGTATCGATCGACCGTTATAAGGCTTTCGAACGATCAAACTGGGTGTTGGGTCGACCACAGATTACAAAGAGTAACAACTGCTCTAAATCGGACGACCATTGGGGTATCGATCGATCGTTACATGACTTTCACATGACCGAACTGAGCATCGGGTCGACCGCAGATTACAGAGAGCAATTCCCTCTCTAAATCGGACGACCGAATGGGTTTCGAATGACCATTAGAAAAATGTCCAGATGAATTCGTTCCTAGAACGGTCAACCGTTAAGGAATTGGTCGCCCGTTCTGAACCGACAAAACACATATTTCTAGCCTATGAGATCTCAATCCAAGAAGATCTAGAAGAAAAAGCCCTAAAGAAGAAAACATTGGCATTGAAGGCAAATATAATAGAAGAAGATTCAAGTGAAGAGGAAGTGGATAAAAAGAAACTTGCACTCTACACAAAAAAGTTAGATAAGTATCTCAAGTTAGTTAAAAAAAAAGACAAGAATGAGAAGCCAACAAGAAAATCATACAAACATCACAAAGAAGAAAAATCTCGAAAAGGTAAAAAGAAAAAATATGAAGAGTCTAGTGAAACAAGTAGTTCATCAAGCTCTTTTAGTGATGAAGCATACATATGCTTGATGGCACACGACAATGAGATAATCTCTAACCCTTCAAATTCAAATTATGAGTCATCAAACTCTTCCGAAGAAATTCCTTCTTTAGATGTGAATAAAGAACCATCCTCTCTTATAAAAAGATATTTTTCAATTAAAAAGGAAAATGAAACATTAATACATGAAATTGAAAAATTAAAAGAGGAAAATAATGCATATTTTTTGGAAAATGAAAAACTAAAAAATGAAATTGAGACTTTGGACATCACGCATGCATGTGAAGTTGTCAAACTAGCATGTTCTTTAAAAAAAGTAAAGAAAGAAAATGGCTCTTTAAAAGATATACAAAATAAATTTATTTCTTATGCAAAGAAAAATAATCTTAGCAATCATTCCTACGATAGAAAATCACATTTTAAATGCTTTACATGTGGATTTTATGGGCATTATGCATATCAATGCAAAATGAGAAAGTCAACATAACATGGCATGATTTGGGTTCCGAAAGGAACATTGTCTAACAAATTAGGACCCAAAGAAATTTGGGTACCAAAGATTACATAATTACTTTTCAGGTGTGCCTCACATGCAAAGCGAAGGACAAGTGGTGAAGGCACAAAGGTTATGGTAAAAGTATCACTTACTTTTTTATTTCACCCAAAAATTTCAAAACTACTACTTCTTAAAAAAAAAGGAAAAAAAAGAGGAATATATAAAAGATTGGACACAATGATAGGAGGAGCAAGGTTAAACATTATTTTCACATATCATGGATATCACATTGTTTTATCAAAGTTTTTATACCATATTTTTGTGTTGGCTTTCATAAATTAGTTTTCATTATAAAATAGTCATAAATTTAGGAGGAGCTATCTTTCAAAACTTGCAATACTCTACATATCTATTATATGACAAAAGGGGGAAGAATATTTTTTAAAAGTTGATTAAGGGGGAGTTACATGTGATTTCTTATATACTTCAATTACAAATGACTTTTTGATGAAACAAAAGGAGGAAAAATATAGGAGAAATATGACCTGAATATACTTTATAAGGAAAGTTAAGTGTTAGGGGAAGTAAAATTGTTTTTACAAGATTTTACAACTTTTTCGCCAACTTATATCTTTTTCATATTTCTCGATTTGTCTTCATAAAAAAGGGGGAGATTGTTGGGTCAAAGTTTTAATGACATATAAAATTATATTTTGATGAAACAAACCTCAAAAGATTAAAGTTGAAATGCTAAAAAAGTTTAAAGAAAAATGGATAACTTTGTGCACACTACACTTTGATTAAATATTGTCACTGATCTCATTAGTTTTTATGAACTGTAGATAATTCTGTTATCTTTCCATAGACTCCAAGATCATCTAATTTGGATAACCGTGCAAAAGGTTATGATCAAAACAGTACAGGTCGGTCAACCTGCCGATCGACGCAAAGAAGGCCGGTCGAAATGTACCGGTCGACCGAATAGAAGATGCTGGTCGACTGATAACTACTGAGCCTGCTCCGGATGACATCGAGACTATACCGGTCGACAGTCCGGTCGACCAATCAAGCGCAGAAGTTGAAGAAAATGCGCAACGGTCACATAGACCGATCGACCGGTCCAGAAGTGCGGTCGACCGACCTTCGAGTCAAATGAACAGTAACAGTCAAATTTAAAGAAGAAATTTGTGAAATAATTTTTGGACTAATTTTTCACACATTGAAGGCTATAAAAGGAGTGCCAAAGCCAGAGGCAAAGACACCCCATTCACTCATTGAAGAAAAGCTTCAAGTTGTCAAAGAGAGATCATTTCTTGAAGTTTTCATTTTATAGCTTTCTCATTCTTTCTCTCTTCTTCTCTTGTGAGCTTAGCTTTGTAAAAGAGAAAAATACTTTTGTTCAGAAAAATTAGAGAGAGCTCCTATGTAAAAGATGTTCAAAATCTTACATCTTGAGCGAGAGAAATAGATTAACTTCCTAGGAGGAGAGGTTGCCTTGCCTCTCGAAGCGGAGAAAAATGCGGTGGTGTAAAGGGCTTTCTTCCTTGCCCCATTTGGAACAAAGGAAGTGCTAGTGGAATCTCCAGCGGTCTCTAGGTCGAGAAGTCGGAGCGGGAACGTAGGCCAAGGTGTGACCGAACCTCATCAACAACCACCGTGTGTTCGCGTTTGATTTTCTCTCTCTCTCCCAGTTCATATTGTATTTATAATCTGAATTGCAAAGGTTTCAAGAATCGATTTTGTGCTTCTGCTACGAATTTTGTGAAATCAATATTTTCGGTTAAACACCAATTCACCCCTCCTCTTGGTGCCCTTTGGGATCCTACAACAGAGGGGTTGAAATTGACAATCCTAAATTAACGGGTCATGATCTAGATCTAACGGGTCGATCAAAATACTTTTGATCAACATATGAATATTCACGGGTCGTTAGCGCTTTATAATTGGCCATGAAATCACACAAGTCGCGCGACCAAGGAGAAATTGCCCGAATCACGGTCGTGAAACCCTTCTCATGCCCTGTGAAGGAAGTAGAGAACTTCAATTTTGACTCCAACTGAATCGTTAAATCATTTACAAGGGGCGTGACAGATATCGAATTTGACACGAAAACATATTTTCGGAAGAATTCTCAACGCACAAGGACTTCAACTCTTACCATATATCCCAAAGATCAACTGGAAACAAATTAGACTAGAAATTTCTGAGTTTTACAATGCAAAAACTTTCAGAATCAATAGGACTATGAATTTACCTTATTTTGCAAGGAAACGATTTCCGTTTATTCTCAAACCATTTGGAAACTTGAGACCCTATAAAAAGGGATGTCTGACAGCCAGTTATGATCATGCTAGGACATGCAACCTGTTCCTTGAAGCTAAGATCGTGAGAGGACTCTAAAGGATTGCTGAGAAGATATTTGTTGGATTGTCTCTAGACGAGAATCAGCGACAGTTCATCGGTGATTCCTAAAGAGTGTTGTTTGTTCTATTTAATGTTAGGATGAAGTTAGACATTTAGTTTCCTATGTTTATTTCTTATGTAGCTTAGGGTTTTAGTTCTTTCTTCTATAGTTTAGAGTTTGCAGTCATCTTTCTGGTTTGTAATAGTTCTATTGCTAAAGGCAAACTATTAGACCTTCGCTTTATAATTAATTGAAGTTCACTTTTTTATTATACATGTTATTAATGCTTTCCAGAGATTATTTGTCTTTCTTAGTTAGCAAATATCCTTATGGGAGTAGTTAATTATGTTTGCATGATGTCTATGGAATTGATTTAAGAGTTTTATGTCAAAGTAGTGCATAACACAACTCATAGGATTTTGGAAGGAATGCGGGTTGTGCAGTCTATTAAACATTACCATCACATGGATGTTGATAGCTTAGAATCTACATTTTAATGCATCTTATTATCTGATTAACTTGATTATAATCTTGGAAGGAATAATTGTTGTTAAACTTAAGAGTAAGATAGTTTAATTTATTCTGGTAGAAGATCAAAACATGGAGTAGGTTGTAATCCGTCAATTGAAACAAACTCAATTGTTAGGTTCTATCAGTTTGTCTATTTTGTAGTTTATCATCCTAAGGACCTATGCATCGGTAGTTTAATTTAGTTTTAGTTTTATTTACCTTTCTGCAATTAAATTCTATTTACTGCACACTTTTTATTCCAACCTGTATGTCATCTCTTATTGGCCTCTAAGATTTGATAAATAAGTAAATTAGTTCGTTGTGGGATCGACAATCTATACTTTTCACTTTATTACTTAAGCGACTAGTGCACTCGCTACTGTTATCAATTTTTGCATTACAGATCAAGATGCGGGCACTTTTGAAACAACAAGAAGTCTAAGCACTACTCGAGAACGTGTCGAAGAACAAATCAAAGGAGCAAGACTCAAAAGGCAAAGAAAAAGATATTGACCTTGCCAATTTGGCGGGACAGGAGGAGAAAATGCACTCTGCCTGGCGGATGAGGTGATTATTGAAGTCTCTGACGTAGAAATGGTGGCTGGTTTGTGGTCGCAACTTAAGAGTCTCTACATGACCAAGTCTCTAACCAATAAGTTATTGTTGAAGCAACATCTATTCTCCCTCTGCATGCAAAATGAATACTCTATTGATGGAATTACGAAACATAGATATGAAGGTTAAGGATGAAGATGTTGTCATACTTCTATTGGTAGCTCTTACTTTGTCTTCTATCAAAAGAAATACAATAACTCTGGAAGAAGTGAGATCGAGTCTAGATATTGGTTAACTTAGGCATAAGGCATATGGCAAGATTGTGAAAAACCAAGCTGTAGGGTTGGTAATAATCGTAAAGAAGGGGCATCACTTGAATTCGAAGAAGGGCAAACCGAAGAAGAGGGACATCAATTTGAAGGACATTTGGAATTAGCCCCAAGAAGAAGAAGAAGGACACGATTATTGCAGTAGTACATAGAGTAGCGAATGATGATGATTTAGCTCTCATGGTGTCTGATCAAAGATATTTGGAGGAGAGTTGGGTTCTGCATTCAAGATGCTCTTATCATATGACTCCACACAAAGAGTAGTTCTCAACAAAGCGTTAGCATAGGAAATGATATAGTATGTAAAACAATTGTAATCGGCTTAATTCAAATTAAAACTCATGTCAATCTGATGAGAATAATGAAAGAGGTCCGTCATGTTTCACAACTTAATAAAAAATTAATATCATTAGGAATTCTGGACTTCAAAGAATGTCAAATGAATGTTGCAGGAGGTATTCTCATGGTCACCAAGGGTGATGCTGAAGTAATGAGGGGAGTCAAACAAAAGTCCTTATACGTACTACAAGGCATAATAATTTCTGGCATGGCAACAGTAGGTGGTTCATCCAAATCAGAATCAAAAGTATCTAAGCTGTGACACATGTGACTTGGACATATGAGTAAAAAAGGGATGGACATCCTCGACAAGCGCAATCTTTTAGATAGTCATAAGATATATAAAATTGGGTTCTGCAACCATTACATCTTTGGTAAGCAAAAATGACTTCAATTCAGCAAAGCAGTACACAAGACGAAGGCGAAACTCAAATTACATTCATGCTCACTGATGAGATTTTTCTATATAGTAGAAAAGATGGCGAATGTGTATCGATCTCATAAGGACTTTTCTCTTTTATTCTTACTCGATAAGATTTTTTAAGAGAAATGAATTGTAAAAATTAACTAGAGAGAGAAAAAAGAAGTAGATCCAACGAGTGAAAGAGAGAAATATCAAATAGGAGAAATATTGGCTTTATTAAGCATTCCTCCAATGTTATTTGAATTAAGTATGAAAATCATATATGATGGAGAAAATTTGAAATATAATTTAGAACTCTAACTAGATGTCCTATATGTTTTATCAATTGAACATTTGAAGAAAGTGTAATCAAATCATTCTCCAAATATTTATGGATGAAACGCAATTTATTCCATCTCAAAGACTTCTCAACTGAGTAAGTCTAGGTCTACACACCTGTAAATCTCACTGAGTAGATAGGGGAGATATATGAGATGATGAAAATGATTAAATTTTCAAGTAGAACACAAAATCCATATTCAAAATAACATTGTAGTTCAAAAAAGTAAAATCAAATTAGAAGTCTACTCCATCATTTGAGAGTTAAACATCAAACTGCAAAGATAATGGTACAAAAGATGAACAAGAAGTTGAAACTCTAAAACTCAAGATAAGAGTACAATAAATAGCCAAAAGACTCTTTGATCCTTTTATTTCCATCTATATGCTCTTGTACATTGATGATATGTGCTACTAGGAAAAAGTCAAACATTTAAAATTTGAAGAAGCTTCTTAGTGCAGAATTTGATATGAAGGAACTTGATGTAGAAAAATAAATGTTAGGGATGGAGATTTATAGGGATCGCATAAAGGGTAAACACTTTTTATCTCGAAAAAGTTACATTCAAAAAAATTTATCCAAGTTTGGTATGTCTACAGCGAAGAACTTAAGTACTAGCTCCATCAATTTCAAATGTGCACCTTTCCACAATTCCTCTTATGTCTGATGAAGAAAAGGACTACATGGCTCAAGTTTCATATGCAGTGCAATCAGAAGCTTGATGTATGCTATGGTATGCACAAGACCTAATATTGCGCATGTCGCCAATGTGGTAAGTATATTCATGGGTAATCTAGGGAAGGAGCATTGACATATAGTAAAGCATATCTTTCAATATCTGAGAGGAACGTCTAATATTGGCATAATCTATAGAAGTGGTAAAGAGTGTTTGGTTGCAGATTGTTCGGACTCAAATTATATTGTAGATCTTTATGGAAGAAGATCAATCATAGATTATGTTTCACTCTTGCTGGTTCTCTTATCATTTGGAAAGCCACACTCCAGCCATCAATTATATTATTTACCACAGAGGCAGAGTACATGGCATTGACAGAAGTTGCTAAAGAAGACATTTGGTTAAAAGGCCCTGTCAGAGATCTTGGATTACAACAAGATCGGGTTATAGTGTATTGTGACAGTTTAAGTGCAATATGCTTAGCACGGATCAATTGCATCATGAAAGAACCAAACACATCCACGTCAGGTATCAGTTCATTCGTACTGAGAAGAGGATCACGGTGAAGAAGGTAGGCAAAAAAGATAATCTGTTCATGAAATCGATTCGTACTAGCAAATTTTAACATTATTTTGACTTGCTAAATATGGGCAGTTGGTAGTAGTCTCTACGTTGGGACTGGTGGTAGCAGAGATTGTTAGATATTTTTTTGTAGGATTCAATTCAAGGTGAAAATTTGTTAATAATGTCTTGAATCCTACCCCAATTGGAATTCATTTGGTCCCCTAGATACTCCGAAGTAAAAGGTGTCATCACATTTCGAGTTCCCGATCAGTGAGCCTGTGGGGGGTCAAGGGGCGGATCAAAGGCATCCCCCAACTAGGGAGCGTGGGGGTGAAGTCCTCCAGGCCAAAATATTATGAGGTATTATGTATGTAATTCAAAGTTGATTTAACTCCTTATCACGATATAGGTGTCTTAATTTTGTGGGATTAATTTAGAGTCTCAATCGGTTTGTAATTTCTATCATCTGCAAAGGGAGCGCCTATATAAACTCCCTAGAGGTCCGAATAGAAAGAAATTTGAATTGTAATCTTCATATGTTCTCATCTAATAAAATTTTACGTCGTCTTAAATTTTTCGGTTTGTTCTTCAGTGCATAATTTCTCTTGTGCAGAAATCCTAACACATTTTTTTAATAAAGAAATTCTTTATATTTTAGTTGTTCAACGACATAGAATAACGTAACATATCTACACATCGAAATCTGACATCGTATATAATAGTTATATATATATATATATGTGATTACCAATAAAGTCAAATTTGAAATTTTGTCAAGATCCTCTGTCTAAATTCATGTGCGACACAGAGAAATAATTTAACAATGCCAATTATGATGTAATGTACAACCCTATTATTTAGACTTATTATTAAGGTAGGTGCGAACCAACAATTGATTTTTCTCTATTTGGGAACATTTTCTTTATCGAGAGTAGTAAAAAAATATATTTCATTAAGGATTTAGCAGAGGTGCTACTCACTTTATTGGCTAGCTCCATACTACTTCATTCAGCAACCATCGGATCAAATATTGACGATGGATGTAATAATTCACAGTTTAAATTGAAAATTGTTTCAATCGGTTGACCAAAGCCATACGGGATGCAAAGGAGGATTTAAACTTTTTTTATTCAACTCCTCTCTCTCTCCTCGCACACCATTCGCCCCATCCTCTTGTCCACCATCGCAAAGTTTATCCTTGCCAATGGATTGGTGCCCATCTATCTGACCTCGCTACTGCTCCCTACCAAACCTTGTGTTCATGGCACCTAATATCTGTGACGTCCGAAGAAAAAAGAAAGAAAGAAACAGCCCAAGAAGCCCAGCACGTGACCGGCCCAAAAGCCCACCTAATTAAGCTATGCCCTAAAAGCTAAATGCACTTTTTGCTTTTCACCTACCAGCCAACATGGAAAAACCCCCCCTTTTTGCTACAATAAACCCCTAGCTACTGTAGCATCATCCTCACTCTCTCTCCATTTGGCTTAAATCCCCAACCCCATTCCCATTTGTGTGGACAGCAAGGGAAGGTGCTGGAGGAAGGAATCAAGGAAGGAGAAGAGGTTGGTTCAGCTAGGGGAGGAAAAAGGGAGAAGAGGGGAAGAAGTTAAGGTTTAGGGACTACTAATCAAGGTATGTTGAGGGGATCCAAAACCCCTACTCAGTCCTTAATGATGTATTGATGTTTGGACTAAGGGTTTCTAAGACTAAACTAGATCTTTTTTATGCATGATGGCTTAGGTTAAGTCATCTCTATATTAAGATTACTGTTGCATTCATAACCATGCTTAGAACTATGAAGTTTCATTGTCATTTATGCTTAGTTCACGATGAATTTGCTTATTGGTTAAAATAAATGTGATTAGTAGATTTGATATTCGTATGTAAACTCCTACTAATCTCCATGACTTTTTATATTACCAATGTGATGATATGAATTTTAAAATGACTTGTATGAATGTACCCTTCGTGTATTGGATGAATGCATGTAGTAGAGTTTCTTGTGTATGGATGTAAATGAGGAAAATGGGACAAAAATAGGGGAAAACTCGGTTGTTTCCTTGGGTACAGTCGTGACACCCTGAGCATGGCCATGACACATTGAGTGAGCACGCTTGTATACATGAGCGTGAACTACTGATTAGGTAGGGAACCTTCTAAAATGGTTGTGACTAAGTATGGAACAACTGTGCCCCCCTAGCATGCTTAAAATTATTCTTACCATGAAAACATGCTCTCATACATGGCCATGACCACAAGGGCACATGGCCATGAAACGGATCTTAAGAATTGCGAGGAAAAATGGGCTCTTACACACGGTCATGACCACCGGGACACACGGCCGTGAAACAAAGTTGGACGAGCGACTCCCATACACAACCGTGATAGTATACTTACACAAGCATGTAGGTTTGGCACGGCCGTGACACTTCCAAGAGAAACCCGCCTCACACAAGGCCATGGAAGGATCCCTCCACAGGCGTGCCCAAGTGATGGCACAGCTGTGACACAGGATGACAAAACCGTGACATTCCTAGAAAGCCTATGTATGTTCATTTTTTACACTTAGAAATATTTGATGTATGAACAACCTTAGATAGTATTAAAACATGCAACATGTATTGAATGATTGTACGCAGTGATGTATGTAATTAAAAGTCGGATTGGTTAAAGGTCTCTTGTTGTAATCGTGAAGGGGCAGCGAGTTCCACCATCTAGTGATGACGTTTTTCGTGAAAACAAGTTCTACCCCTTAGTGGTGGCGTTTCCAAGTTGAGGGGAGTCCACCCCCTAGTGGTGGCATCTCAATTGAGATAAAAAGATCCCGACCTAATAGCCAAGGTCTCTCAAATCAACATGGTCTTCTCAATCACCAAGATAAGAAGTTACCTAATTAAAAATGAAAGATGAAAAGATGAAAGTTACATAAGGTGACTAAGATGAATGACTTGGAACATAAAGATGAAGATGATGATAATGTAAGTACCTAAAGGGATGCTAATGTATGTCATCTTGTCATATTATGTTGTGAATTAAGATGTTAAAGTTAAGCAAGATTAGTCATGATATGCTTGAGCATAATGATAATGATGTTATATGCTTATCTTATCCTGCCATGATGATTTGTTCACATGCCATATAGTGTGCATATGTAGCTCATAGCAAACATGTGTTCTATGTTTGTATTATGATGAAATGTACATGTCAGGACATGTAAAAGCATGTTATGTCATCGCACACATGGGCCTTAACATACTCTAATGAGAAAATCCCCTGCACCCCACGGATCCGTGCATGTACGGACGAGGCTTAGGCTCGGGGGGTGTGGAGATCTCATGACAAGAAGATTACACATGAGATAGTCGGGTCATGGTCCAAGTCATCTTATATTACCTTTTGTTATAATGATGAACTCTTTAGTGAGTCAAGTATGTATGTCCTATGGGCCTTTGAGTCATGAATTTTTATATGAACTCATTTATGTATTATGAACCCTATATTAGGTCTTATGTTAGAGCCTATGTTATCCATGGACTAGATATGTTGTCTTGGGATTTATATGTTTAGAAGTCTTTTGTTGTTTTATGTTATTATTATGTTTCCACTGCGATATTATATGTAATTAGGTCAAGAAGGATGAGGCAAATGTAGTGTCACCTCGGGTTTGGGCCAGATTTTGGGGGCGTTACAATATCTTCATTTCTCACATTACAACATCACAGCCTGATTTTCTTGTTGGTCACCTATTGAGGACAATGTTGCTTAAACTCGTCATCACTCGATATTGAAACTTGCCATCTACTGCACATGAAATCCGACCATTTTGCCATTTGCCTATTGACCCCTTTGGTTGGCAGGCTGTGTAAGGTTGAGGAGGTACCAAGGCAGGAATCCGAGGAGTTCACGTGCAGCGAGATCGGGTGGAACTCGATTGGCAATGACATGATTGGGCGGGCCCCGAGTAGTGGCAAAAAGATCGGACGAAACTCTAGTGGTGGCGGTAGTGTGGAGCCAATGTGATTCAAATGCGGAGCCAATGTGATTCAAATGCGGTTCAACAAGCTGAACTAACTTTAATCCATATAAACCTGGACATATAACTCTGGACATCGGATCTTCTATGTACGGTTTACAAAGGACATAACATGGCGCTACCCACCGACTTAAGTGGGTAGCACCTCCATTAAATCCTTGTTTAATCTAGACTTATCAATTTAGGACTATTAACAACTTGGTAGTTCATCTTGATTAATGGGGCTCCTACCTATTCAATTAAGTAGGAGCCTCCTACCTAAGTCCCATACGGCTGTAACATTGAGCATGGTTCAATTGGCAGAAAAAGAAATCGGTCGAATAAATACTTTTGGTTCACCATGTTGGAACAAAGTTTTATTATCTAATTATATTTTGATGATACAAACCTCGAATAATCTGAGTCATATATTTAAACTGCGAGTAAAGTTCAATTCTGAATGGATTATTTTATGCACTCAACTTGAAGTTAATATTTCAATATGCTTGATTTATATCTAGACTAACATGTGAATATGAAAGTTGTATATAATCATTTTAGCTTTACAACAAATAAAAAATCACCTCATCCCATCGGTGTAAAACGTTATGTGCAAAATAATGTAGAGTGGTCGATCAGCCGGTCTAGCGAACCGGTCAATCGATTTGAACAAAGACATAAATCATAGATATTTGAAAACTGATCGACTGGTTGGAGGCACCAGTCTACTAGACCACACATAAAATGACCTATAACGACTAGTTTTTGGCCAAACGAAAGGACAACGGTCATATTATCCAAAAAGGACTATAAAAGGAGTCCAAGGGGTGCAAAGTCAATGAAGAATTCAAGGAAAATGTCAAGCACCAAAGGAAAATCATTTTCTTGTAGTTATTGAACCATATAGTTAAATCTTCTCCTGTTTCTCTCTTCTCTTCATGTGAGTTTGATATTGTAAAAGAGAGAAACATTTTTTTAGAGATTTGGGTGTGAGCTCCTGGGTAGAAGAGATTTTATCTTACCTCTCGGGATACAAAAAAAATCAGGAGTTCTCCTTTGTAAAAGAGGCGTGCCTACCTTTTAAAAGGAGAATCGTGGATAAAATCTTCCTAGTAGGAGAGGTGCGCCTTACCTCTCGAAGTGGAGAAAAGGTAGTGTGTTGTAAAACCCCATTTGGAACGAAGGAAGGTGTTTCGTGGACTCTCTGACGATCTCGAGATCGAAAAGTCAGAGCGGGGACATAGGCCAAGGTATGGCTGAACCATGTTAACAAATCACCATGCACCTTGAGTTTGTCTTTCTCTCTCCCTCTCCTTCCTACTTTATTATGCATGAGATTTGATTGTTATTGCATTGATTTAATGTTTAACGAATCGATTTTAAGCTTCCATGATTTTCGTGAAATCGGTCTTTTCAGTAAAACACCAATTCACCCCCTCCCTTCTCTTGGTGCCTTGTGATCCTATAATTTGTATCAGAGCAAGGTTGTTGTTGTTATTTTTAAATATTTAATCATCTTTTAGAGTATGACACCTATTTTTCAAGAAGCTCGATCCATTTTTCTTTCACTGAGATTTTGTGATTTAATTTTTTCACAATAAAAAATTTGCATGCAAACCTATTTATGTTCTATTGATTATGACTTATTGGAAATAGTTGAAAATGGTTTTGAAAGGCCTAAGAAAGTTATAACTAGTGTTTTTGTTGATCTTTCATTTTTTGAGTACAATGATTTTCAAATTTCACTTGCCAAACTCGAAAAGCTCGAGATGCATTTTATTGCGCTTTAGATGTAGAAAAATTAAAATCATTTCTAGTTGCTCTACATCTCTTGAAATTTGGCAAGTTTTATTAGATAGATATGAAGGGAACAATTTTGATAAAAAGGGCACATCGAATGTGGACCAAGAAGAAAATGATAATTCATCATCCATAATGTTCGATGTTGATCCAAACTTATGCTTGATGACAAAAAGCGAGAATGATGAGGTATCCTCCAACTCTTCTTATTGCTCTAGTAATGATAATGATATTGATTTTGATGTGCATAAAAAACTTTCTTCTTTAATCAAAAGTATCTTTCTCTTAAAAAGAAAAATGAAATTTTGATAAATGATTTTCATATAATGAAAAATGATTATGAATCCCTTAAGAAGGAAAATGATGCATGCTTTGTTCAAATAGATATTTTAGAAAAGAAAAATGATTTTCTTTCATTATCTTGTTGTTGGAGCAAAGTTTTAATGTCATATAAAATTATATTTTGATGATACAAACCTCGAAAGATTAAAGTTAAATGCTAAAAAGGTTTAAAGAAGAGGTTACTTTATTAATTTAATAAGTAAAATTATTGCTCTACACCTGTTCTATGTCAAATGCTCTACATATGCATTTTTCTCTTTAAATAATAAGGGATAACTTTATGCACTAAACTTTGATTAAATAATTGACTATGGTCTTATCATATTCTGGATGAATGATGAATATCAAAGTTGTAGATTATCCTGTTAGCTATCAATAGAATCCAATATTATCTCATTTTAGATAACTGTGCTCAAAATAGTGTAGACTGGGCAACCTACCGGCCGAAGCAAAGAAGGCAGGTCGAGACAACACCAGTCGACTGATCCTAGACACCGATCGACCGATGAATGCATGAGCTGCTTAAATTCACGTTGAGACTATATGGTCAATAGACTGATCGATGCACTCGTCGACCGATCAACTCAACGAGCGAAAATCAAAATATCGAGACTATACCAGTCGACAGTCCGGTCGATCGACCAGCTACGGTCAGTGAGAAAATAAGTGCAACAGTCATATAAACCGGTTGACTGGTCCATTAATGCGGTCGACCAGTCCACGACTGACATGAATAGTAATGGCTATTTTTCAAGGAGAAAAATGTGGAAAATTTCTGGACAAAATTTTCACATATAAGCATATAAAAGGAGTGCGAAAGCTAGAAGCAAAATCACCCATCCAAGCATTGAAGAAAAACTTCAAGTTATCAAAAGGTCCTTTCCTTGAATTTTTCATTTTAATCTTTCTCTCCTCCACTCTTGTGAGCTTGTCATTGTAAAAGATAGAAACACTTGTTCAAAAAAATAGAGAAAGCTCCCGTGTAGAAAAAGTTTCATATCTTACCTCTTGAGCGAGAGAAAAGATTAGCTTCCTAGGAGGAGAGGTTGCTTTGCATCTCAAAGCGGAGAATAGGTGGTTGATGTAAAAGGCTTTTCTTCCTTCCTTCATTTGGAACAAAGGAAGAGTTTAGTGAAATCTCCAATGTGTAGGATCAAAAGCACCAAGAGGGGGGAGGGGAGGGGGGGGGGGGGGGAGGGTGAATTGGTGTATAAAAAATCTTCTCAAAAATTCACTTTCAGAAAAATCAATAAAAAACAATCACAAGCAAATATAGATAAGGCATAAATGAAAGATAAAGAACAAAAGCAAGGAGACACAATATGATCATAAGGTTTGGCCTCAACTCTTTGGCCTACGTCCCCGCTCCGACTTCTCGACCTCGAGACTGCCGAAGATTCACTATCTTTCTCTTTTCTTGTAGGGAGAGAACAACCCTCTTTACACAATCAAGCCTTCTTCTCTGCTCAAGAGGCAAGGCACACCTCTTATACAAGGAGCTCTCAATCTTACCAGATCAGAAAGTAAATGTTCCCTCTAGCTCTTTTCTTTTACAAAATCTTTCTCACACACAAGGCTAAGAAAAGAAAAGGGAAGAAATTTACAATTTTGTGCTTAAAAACATGAGAGGAGCTCTAGGATGTTCTTGCTTGATTGGATGATTTTTCTTCAGGATTTGGCACTCCTTTTATAGGCTCCTAGAGGTGAGAATTCATTCAATAAGTCTTCCATAATTTTCTCCTCAAAATACTAGTAATTACTGTTCATTTGACTGAATGGAAGGTCGACCGTCTATGTGACCGTTGTGCCATTTTATGCATTTTGACGCTGTCCGATCGACTTCGACCGATACATCGATCGGTAATGTCTCGACGTCGATCGGTACATATCGCTGTCGACCGATGTATCGAGCGGTATAGTCTCGACGTCGACCGGTATAGTCCCATCTCTTCTTCCACTGAATATTAATCGACCAGTGCTTATGGTCGGTCGACCGGTGAGTCGATCGGTCGTGTCTGAAAATTTTTTTCTTGCTATTTTAATTTGGCGATTTCTTTTGCGAATGTGGTCATATCAATCCTACACCTGCATTATCATCACTTGAGCATATATTAGTAACTTTTATGTCAATTTAATTTGTTATCATCAAAATATAGGATTCAACAATCTCTCCCTTTTTTATGATGGCAAATTAACTGGACGAAAAGCAAAAGAGAAAGAAAGAAAATGAAATATAAGTTTAAATAGAAAGTAGTGAACAAGCTCCCCCTACATTTATGCATACTTCATATTTTCTCCCCCTAAATAGGTGGCATTTTCTCCCCCTACATTTATAAACATATGGCGAGATATGAAATCAAAAGGCATTTCATCATGAAGAAAAAGTCATCACATAACATTCATAGTTAATAATACATCATGTGTTCATGCACTAATAAATGTGACTATAGTCACTACAAAATGGTGCACGACACAAATGTAAACAATATAAGACACATAGTATCACAATGTCATCATAGCATCATAACATCAATGTCATCATAGCATCATAACATCGTCCTAACCTTCTCCTCCTTTTGACATCATCAAAGAGGGAGACAATGCAACTACTCCTCATCGGGACTATCATCCTCTCAAGCTACGGGCGACATAAAATCTTGCGATGCATAGTAGGCCTGTAGCGATCCAACTAGGTAGCAGGAGTCACGCTCCATCCGTCGAACACATCGATCCATCTGAGTCACACGATGGTCTATGGCAGCCACCTGCTGTGAAAGAGCCGTTAAATCATATGTGCCATAGGAATCCGAGGTAGCATGTTGGGAAGATCCAATAGGTTCAGTGGGTGCCAAAGGCGGAGGAAAGCTGGGGCCAGCCTCCGGTGCGTCCTGAGTGTCCATCGGCGCTGGCTCTCCATCTGTGGTATCATCTCTATCGTCAGAATCCATCGATTCCTACACACTAAACCGAAGACCTTTCCGGTGCAAAGTCCCTGAACTTATGACGTTAGTGGGGCGAGGTCGAATGTACTCCTCGTCTGCAGGGATCTTGACACCAAAATGGAGTAAAATCTTAGTAATCCAGGCACCAAAATATAAGTGGTACCGACCACGAGCAGCGGAGGAGATCTTCTGAAAGGTGTAATCCATATGATAGAAGACATAATGGCCAAAATGAAGAAATGAGGCATCACGGATGCAGAGACAGTGAAGAAAGAAGATATCAAAGTGAGTGACCTATGTATAGTGCTCGGCTCGAGGAGTGATCATGCGACTAAGAATGTGATGAACCATTTTCATGATTGGATGAAGATGTCGATAGGCCGTTTCGACGGTATACTGGACGTCTTGTCCAGCAAAAACCATACGAATGCCATCCACGATTGGAAAATAATCGGAAGGCCAGCAATGAGTGACAAATGAATAAAAGCCAGGTAAGGGGTATGCAATGCCAAAGATGCGACAAAGATGATCCGGATCAAAATGAATGGGTATACCAAGGACATAGGTGATGATGGCCTCTCGAGTGATTATCATGTTCGCATAAAAATGATGAACAAGACGGGGATAATACGCTCTGTGAGAGAGAGAAGTGGCAACCAACCGATGGTTGCGAACATCTCCTGAACATCTGGAATGTTCAGAGCGTCCCAATCAATGGTATAGGCATGCCGGACTTCGCGAGAGGCGTACAAGGCTTCGAAACTAACAGAGACATCCCTAGTGACAAAAAGATGACTATCAAACTCAATGGGCTCAGGGGAAGATGGCTGACGAGTACGTCCATGAGATCGTCCTCATCCACGACCTCGTCCACGTTGGATAGGTGTGAGTTCGGGTTCTGGTGCCAGTTAAGGTGGGAGAATATGAACGGTACCGCTTGAGCCATAGAAACGTTGACGACGTTGAAAGACAAGACAAGAATGGGGATACAATTCGTCGTCAGCCATGGGATTCAACAATAGGCGCTAGAGGGAAGCAGGTTAAGAGAGATGGCCAGAGAGTGGCTAAAGAGCAGAGGGGTTGCTGAGCGATGGGCTTCTGAGGTCGACCGACGAGGGAAGGTGGCCGAAGAGACGGTGACGGACGGTGAGAGAGGGAGAGAGAGAGGGAAACCGGTGGAGATGGCGATCGAGGTCGAAGGAAGAGGGAGCCGGCGGAGGAGACGGTCGAGGCGGCTGGTGATTCAACCGGCGGAGGTGGCTGGTCAAGGCGGCTGGTGAAAGGAGAAGGAGGACAGAGTGAGAGAGGACAGCCGACGGGGATTGCCGGAGAGCAGAGAGACAAACAGTGATGGGGAGAGAGAAAGAGGGCAACCGGAAGAGTGAGATGGTCGAGACGAGAGGCGGCCGGCGGAGGTGGCAGTCGAGAGGCGGAGGCGGCCGATTGCTGGACTCAAAGAAAGAGGGTTCGAGACGATAAGCGGCCAGCGTAGGTGGCAGTTGAGACAGAGGAGGCATTCGGCTGGCGGAGACGGCCGGTCGCTGGAGTCGACGGCAGCTGCAGGGTTCATCGGAGGATGGCTGGCCGGAGTTTGGTGTGAAGTCGCTAGCGTGGTAAGGGCAGCGGTCGTGTATATGAGAAATTTGGTCGACCGATTTGAGCGGTCGATTTCTTATATGTCACGATTTTGGCATGTACCGATCGACTGATCATGCCCAGCGGTCGACCGGACAGTTCTTTTCAAAATAAATCATCCAATGGTTGATCGATGTCAGGCGGACGGTCATATGCCGATCGACCGGTGTATCATATCGATCGACCGATCGTTGTCATTGCGCATTTGCAACTTTCATAGCATTCGACCGGTCCTTCCAGTCGGTCGATTGGTCTTTCCAGTTAGTCGACCAATCCCTGTATTTTTCAAGATTTGAACCATTTAAAATAATTTAAAATCATAAAAATCATATTACAGAGATATCATACAAATGTAAGTGTTGTGCAACACTTTTAATATTCAATTCATGTCAAAAGTGATATTGCATAACTAAGTCACTTTTACTTTGAATTGATATGCAATCAAGAGTTAATCATTCCTAATTCCCTTCTAAGCATGCAAAATCGTTCTTCACTTAAGGGTTTTGTAAATATGTCTGCAAGTTGAACTTCGGTGGACACATGTTCAATGGCAATGTACTTAAGGGTTACGTGTTCTCTAATGAAATGATACTGTAAGTTAATGTGTTTAGTCCTAGAGTGTTGAATTGGATTTTTGGTCATTTCTATAGCACTTGTGTTATCGCACTTCATGGGTACATTGGAACAATTTACACCATAATCAAGCAATTGTTGTTTTACTCATAGTATTTTTGCACAACAACTATCGGCGGCTATATATTCGGTCTCGGCGGTAGAAAGTGCGATGAAGTTTTGTTTCTTGCTAGCCCATGAAATGAGAGAACTACCAAGAAAATAATACATCCCACTAGTGCTTTTTCTATCAACTTTACACCCGGCAAAATCTGCATCGGTGTAGGCATGCAATTCAAATGGGGAATTTCTATCGTATCAAATGCCTAATTCACTTGTATGCTGTAAATAGAGCATTATCCTCTTTATGGCAATTAAGTGTGATTCTTTGGGAGCGGATTGAAACCTAGCACACAAGCACACACTAAACATTATATCTGGCCTAGATGCCGTTAAATAGTGCAAACTACCAATCATACCTCTGTACCTTTTTTGATCAATGGACTTGCCTTTTTCATCTTTATCTAATTTTGTAGTAGTGCTCATAGGAGTTGTACTTGGTTTGCATTCGTTCATTTCGAATCTTTTGAGTAGCTCACTTATATATTTTTCTTGAAAAATGCCTTCCTTGGATTGTTTCACTTGTAGGCCTACAAAGAAGGTGAGCTTCCTACAAGACTCATCTCAAATTCTTGTTGCATAAGAGTTTCAAACTCTTTGCATAGACGTTCGTTAGTAGCACCATAAACGATGTCATCAACATAAATGTGAACTATTAAAATATCATTTTTAAAATATTTTAAAAATAATGTGGTGTCAACTTTCCCTTTTTGAAAACCATTTTCAATTAAAAACGAACTCAATCTTTCATACCAAGCTTGAGGGGCTTGTTTCAATCCATAAAGAGCTTTTGAGAGTATAAAAACATGATGGGAAAAATCTGGATTTTCAAAACCTTGAGGTTGTTCAACATAAACTTCCTCATTTATAAAACAATTCAAGAAAGTCGATTTAACATCCATTTGAAAATGTTTAAAACCTTTATAGCATGCAAAAGCCAAAAGCGTTCGAATTGCCTCAAATCAAGCAACTAGAGCAAAAGTTTCATCAAAATCAATCCCTTCAATTTGTGAGTAACCCTTGGCCACTAATCTAGCCTTGTTCCTCACAATGACACCATTTTCATCTAACTGGTTTTGAAATACCCATTTGGTTCCAATGATAGGATGGTCATTGGGTCTTTCCACAAGTTTCCATAATTGATTTCTTTCAAAATTATTTAATTCCTCATGCATTGCATTTATCCAATTCGGATCTTCAAGTGCTTCATCTATATTGTTGGGCTCAAAATTTGCAAGGAAAGCCGAAAAAGCACATAAATTTTTCAAAGAGTTTCTAGTTTTATACCTTGAGTTATATTAACTATAACTTGATCAAGTGGGTGTGATGAGGCATGTCTCCAATTCTTGGGATGATTTGATTCTCTTCTCTTTGAGGTACTTCCATTTCTTCCACCTTTGGGGTGTAAGCTTTTGCTTCTTCTATGTCCACAACTTCAAGTTTTCTTTGTACTTCAACTATTTCTTCATCATCATCATGTGCTTGTTTGCTCAAAAAATCATTAGTTTCATTGAATTTAACATTAATAGACTCTTCAACAACTAATGTTCTTTATTATACACTCTATAGGCTTTACTTGTACTGGAATAACTAAGAAAAACACCATCATCACATTTATCATCAAATTTGCCTAGTTTATCTTTAATATTCAAAATATAATATTTACATCCAAAAACTTTAAAATATGAGATATTTGGTTTCTTACCAAATAGCATTTCAAAACATGTTTTCTTCTCAAGATGTCTAAGTAGAATTCTAATGAGAACATAGCATGATGTGTTTATGTCTTCCGCCCAAAAATATTTTGGTAACTTGCCTTCATTTAAAATTGTTCTAGCCATTTCTTGTATAGTTCTATTTTTTCTTTCTACTACTCCATTTTGTTGAGGTGTTCTAGGAGTGAAAAAATTATGGGTAATTCCATTTTCTTCGCAAAATAATTCAAATTTATGATTTTCAAATTCTCCTCCATGGTCACTTCTAATTTTTGAAATCTTTTGTTCAAATTTGTTTTGAATTTATTTTGAAAATTTGGAAAACATGTTTAGCGTTTCATCTTTACTAGCGAAAAAAATAGTCCAAGTGAAATGGGAGAAATCATAAATAATTACAAATACATATCTTTTTCCTCCTAAATTTGTCACATCAATACGTCCAAACAAGTCAATATGTAGAAGTTCCAAGGCCCTATGTGTGCTAATAACTCCTTTTAATTTAAAAGAGCTTTTGATTTGTTTACCTTTTAGACATGAATCACAAACATTGTTTTTCTCAAATTTGATCTTAGGCAAGCCTCTAACCAATTCATGATTTGAAAGTTTATTTAGCAATTTATAATTTGCATGTCCTAGTCTTCTATGCCACAAGTTTATGTCATCATGCATGACACTAAGACATTTTTCATTTTTCAAGTTATCAAAATCAATTTTATATACATTGTTGTACCTAAAACCCATGTGTAAAACTTTGTTGTTTTCATCTAGTACCAAACATTTGTCATTTTCAAATTTGACTAAATAAATTTTATCGCATAGTTGACTTATGCTAATTAGATTATGTTTTAAGTTTTCAACAAGCCAAACGTTTTCTAAATACACTTTGTCATTCTTACCAATATTACCTATACCAATTACTCTTCCTTTGCTATTGTCTCCAAAAGTAACTATTCCTCCATTTTTCTTTTCCAAATTGATGAAATTTGAGGCATCGCCGGTCATATGTCTTGAGCATCAACTATCCAAATACCATTTACCTTCATTGTACTTAGAAGCTTCCTACAAAAAAGAAATTAGGAGTTTCATTTTTTTGGTACCCAAACTTGCTTGGGTCCATCTTGGTTAGTCATGGTCCTTTTCGGGATCTAAATTTTCTTCATTCCTTTACTTATTCCTTTCCTAATTCTGCAATCATAAGAATAATGTCCTTCATACCCACAATGAAAACAAATAATGTGATATTGTGTAATCATGTGATGCTTTAACAAATAAAATTCTTTTGTCATCCTTCTTTTCAAAAGAATTGAAACCAAGTTCCTTTTTATTTGAAGATATTCTAGATCCACTAAGCATGACATCTAACATTTTACTTCCATTTGAGAATTTTTCAACTTCAACTTTCAATTTATTAATTTCTTTGTTCAAGAATGCACTTTCTACATTTTGTTTCTCACATAATGATTTTAGTGCACTATTTTACATTTTCAAATCTTCAATTGAGAATTCCAAACTAGAGTTTTCTTCATTCAATATATCACACTTTTCACATGCTTTAACATTCTTATTTTTCTTTTGCAAATTTCAAGCTCTATTTTTGTTTCATCATATTTCTTTTTTAGGCATCCATATTTATTAATAAGAATTCTAAACTCCTTATGCACATTGAAAGATTCACTATCACTAGAGTTAGAAGAGTTAGATGATTGGTAGTGATATTGAGGAGTGTAGTAATAACTTGCTGATTTTGGGGTCAAAATTCTGATTTTTCAATTTTTAGTTTAACTCCTTAACTCACTCTCTACTACAGTGCACAGGTCAATTGTAGTAACCCTAAATGTCGTATCCACAGTGATTTGAAGCCAAAGACTCCCTAAAACAATCTAGACTAGCCTTAACTAAAGTTAAAAATTCAAGAATTTGAAAGAAAGTTAAAACCGATTTCTAAAAAGGACTAAAATGATAAATGTTTTGGGATTTTTGAAAAGTTATCTAAACTAAATTGTAAATGCTAAACTAGTGGCTCAAAGGGTTTATCTATCAATGAGGAAGGTTCTCCTAGGAGTTGGGGTTCATTTAATTTAATTATGGATGGAATGGAACAAGTTATCAATATGTATCACTTCTAATTCAACTTGGAAATGGGCTGTTATCACAGCATAGTAAACTAGGATTAATTATCATATTTTCATATGATTGATTAGTTAAGTTGGATTAGAAGAGGTCCTGACTGAAATCAAGTTAACATTAAGATCAAGATCAAGTCCCTTGCTGATTTTTGACAATTTAGTGAAATCTGAAATGATAACAATCAATTTCACTTTGAAAATGAGGGAAATACTTCAATCAACTAAAGATGGATGAAATCTATCCAACATTAGTGCAAATGCTCCTTGGTTTATCTCTAAACTACAAGAGGATTTTAAATCAGCCTCTCAGCTGCAAATTCAAATGAAATCCACATTTTCTCTAAAGAGTTGGATAAAATCAGCACATAATTATATATGAGAACTCATCACATGCAATTGCTTCTTGGTCCATCTCTGAACAGCAAGAAAACCTTAAGTACACCTCTCAGTGATTAAATGAAATCAGGGGCTTAACAATAACAAGGCAGATTCCACATATTTCAGGAAATCAGCAGCCAAAAAATTCAAAAATCAACACTTAGCAAACATTGGAATTCAGCACATGTAACTCATTGGAATTCAGACTTGCCATTGCTCTTTGGTTCATCTCTGAACAACAAGGTATCCCTAGAATTCACTTCTCAGTGATTTAATAAGATCAAGGGCTTACAACAGCAAATCAGAATCCAAAAATTCAGAAAATCAGATTTACAATTTAGAAATCAGCAAGTGAAATGTTTGCAATAATTCAGGGATTAAAACCTTGAAAACACTATTGTTCCTTGATTCATTTCTGAACAGGAGTGAAACCATAAGAAACCTATTAGTTATCAATTAAATCAGGGCTCAACAATGATAGAAAATAGGTTTAATCAGAATTCAAAAATCATAAATTAGATTTGGGGAAAAATAGGTTTCAGAATTCAGGAAATAAAAAATCTCAATTGGATTAGAACCTAAACACTTGGCATTGATTCTTGATTTATTTTCGAACAAGATTAGATCAAATGATAACTTCTCAGTTGTGGATACAATCAGGACCTTACAAAGACAAGATCAGGTTCATATGAAATAGAAAATTAGAAATCAGGATTGATATCAATGCAGGAATTCAGACTTGTCTACATCGATCCATAATTAACTTAGACTACTACCCTATCCTAGGAGACATAAGATTTAGCTCCTCATAATTACAAACATAGATACAAAATAAAATGAAGAACATATGCAAATCATCCTGTCTTGAGGGCTGTTGGTAGCAATTCGCTCTCCTTCAGCTCCTTCTAGCTCAATCCAGCTCCAATCTGCTCCACCCTGCAATGGCCGACCCCTCATTCATTCCAGGGTTTCTTTAGCTTATATATGATCTTTAATCACTCTTATATCAGCATCCAAATGTTCCTTAGCCTCTGATGTGAGCCACCTATCCAGGGCCTGAAAATCCAGCTGCTGTGACAACTTTTGGACAGCAAAAAGTAGGTGGTCCCCCCTTTGCTTTTCCAACCTTTTTTTCATTTCCATTCACCTGTTAGAAGAGAAAGAATACCAAACATCAAAGTCCTCAAGTAGGAAATAAACAAATAAGGATGAGGACAACTTCTAGGATCAGCTCAAACATCAAATAGGATTTAGTGTTGTGCAGAAATGAAAACCAAAATCAAAACAAATGATTTTTGGAACCTGGAAATGATAACTTTGCACTAATCATGAAAATTATCCAAATAAAAGTGATTCAAGGCATTAAAGGCATCAAAAGGATTAATGTGGCAAGTGAATGAGGTCAGAAATCAAATGTAGATAGGATTTCATAGTGTTGATAACTTAGTGACCCGGAATGATAACTTTTAGCCACTAAAATGATAACTTGTCATAACTTTTGTTATGTTTATCCAAATGAGATCAAATTTGAACAGCAATGAGTTAAGACAGTGTTTTAGTGATTGCTTAATGCCTTTGTACAGATTTGATAGTTTTGCATATCGAAATGATAGTTTTGCCCTTAAACGATATCTTGGCATTGAAAAATGATAACTTGTGAAATGGATTGATAATTTTGCACAGGTTGAAATATATCATCCAAATATCATTCATTCATGATGGCAGTGGATTTAGGGCAAGAAAATCATTGAAAATCAGCTCAAATAGAAAAATGATAACTTGCACATTGAAATGATAACTTTGCATAGAATTGACATATTTATGGATTTTGGCAATTCA
Organism: Pontederia crassipes; assembly: GCA_030549335.1. Lineage (NCBI taxonomy): Eukaryota > Viridiplantae > Streptophyta > Magnoliopsida > Commelinales > Pontederiaceae > Pontederia > Pontederia crassipes. The sequence goes on along the minus strand of JAUKPH010000020.1, from coordinate 6,063,229 downwards.
GAGCCTCTATGCATATGAAATCAAGTATAAAATGAGAAAGATCAACTAGTTATCACAATCCTTGCATTCCAAACATAATTGGCCAAAAGTTATGCAAAATAGGGGCTCGATATGGGTGACATGCATCTAAAATGGGATAAAAACCTATTTTGATCAGCTAGTGATCAATGATACCTCATGACTATTAGCCATTAGACATATGTATTCATCACTAGAGGAGGTGTTGGAGTCATTTTCATCATCTTCGCTTTCATGCCAAGTGGCTTAAAGAGCCTTTTTCTTCCTTCTTGAGCTTTGTCCATCCTTCTTCTTTTTGATCAAATTTGAACATTCATTTTTTTAGTGTCCAATCTTTTTGCATTCAAAGCAAGTTATTTGATTTTTGCTTGATGACGATCTTCTCTTGGTGAAGCCTTTCTTCTTTTGCTTAGCAAACCTGAGATATTTGTCAAGCTTCTTTGCATATAGGGAAAGCATCTTTTCATCAAGATCCTCATCCTCTTCACTTGTATCTTCCTCATCTTTATTTGCCTTCAATACCAATGTTTTCCTTTTTGGAGTATTTGCTTCTTCATCTTCCTTAATCCCGATCTCATAGGTTAAGAGCGAACCTATAAGATCATCAAAGTCTAACTTGTTTAAGTCCTTTTCTTCAATCATCGTCCTCTTTGTATGCCATTTGGAGAAGAGAGACCTGAGAAACTTTTTCACTTTTTGAGAGTTAGTTCTTGGCTCGCCCAAAGAGGCTAAGCCATTTATAATATCATTAAAGCGAACAACCATCTCATTTATAGATTCATTTTGAAGCATTTTGAAAGAGTCATATTGATGATTTAAAATGTTTAATCTAGACTCCTTAACTTTATCCGTTCCTTCATGAGTAATAATAATAAAAATTCTAAACTCCTAATGCACATTGAAAGATTTACTATCACTAGAGTTAGAAGAGTTAGATGATACCTCATGGCTATTAGCCATTAAACATATGTATTCATCACTAGAGGAGGTGTTGGAGTCATTTTCATCATCTTCGCTTTCACGCCAAGTGGCTTGAAGAGCCTTTTTTTTCCTTCTAGAGCTTTCTCCATCATTCTCCTTTTTGATCAAATTTGGACATTCATTTTTGTAGTGTCCAATGTTTTTGCATTCAAAGCAAGTTATTTGACTTTTGCTTGATGACGATCTTCTCTTGGTGAAGCCTTTCTTCTTTTGCTTAGCAAACCTGAGATATTTGTCAAACTTCTTTGCATATAGAGAAAGCTTCTTTTCATCAAGATCCTCATCCTCTTCACTTGTATCTTCCTCATCTTTATTTTCCTTCAATACCAATGTTTTCCTTTTTGGAGTATTTGCTTCTTCATCTTCCTTGATCCCGATCTCATAGGTTAAGAGCGAACCTATATGATCATCAAAGTCTAACTTGTTTAAGTCATTTTCTTCACCGTCCACTTTGTATGCCATTTGGAGGAGAGAGACCTGAGAAACTTTTTCACTTTTTGAGAGTTAGTCCTTGGCTCGCCCAAAGAGGCTAAGCCATTTATAATATCATTAAAGCGAACGACCATCTCATTTATAGATTCATTTTGAAGCATTTTGAAAGAGTCATATTGATGATTTAAAATGTTTAATCTAGACTCCTTAACTTTATCCGTTCCTTCATGAGTAATAATCATCGTTCTCTTTGTATGCCATTTGGAGGAGAGAGACCTGAGAAACTTTTTCACTTTTTGAGAGTTAGTCCTTGGCTCATCCAAAGAGGCTAAACCATTTATAATATCATTAAAACGAACGACCATCTCATTTATAGATTCATTTTCAAGCATTTTGAAAGAGTCATATTGATGATTTAAAATGTTTAATCTAGACTCCTTAACTTTATCGGTTCCTTCATGGGTAATAATAAGTTTCTTCCAAATCTTATTAGCACTTTCACAACTAGAAATCCAATTAAACTCGGTTGGGTCCAAAGCACAATAAAAAATATTTTTAGTTTCCAATCTAGTTTTACTAAAGTCTTTCTCCTTCAGTGTATTCAAAAGGAGTTTTTTTACTTAGATCAAAACCTTTTTGAATAATATCCCACATATCAATATCAATAGAACAAACATAGGCTTGCATCCTAGTTTTCCAATATGCAAAATTTGATGCATTAAAGAGTGGAGGACGATTAATAGATTGACCTTCGGAAAAACTGAAACTACTTGATGCCATAGCTCTAAAGATGTTTTAAATCTTAAAAGTAGAGCAATCCACCATGATACCAATTGTAGGATCAAAAGCACCAAGAGGGGGGGGGGGAGTGAATTGGTGTATAAAAAATCTTCTCAATAATTCACTTTCGAAAAAATCAATAAAACATGATCACAAGCAAATATAGATAAGGCGTAAATGAAAGATAATGAACAAAAGCAAGGAGACATAATATGATAATGAGGTTCGGCTTCAACTCTTTGGCCTATGTCCCCGCTCCTACTTCTCGACCTCGAGACTGCTGGAGATTCACTATCTTTCTCTTTTCTTGTAGGGAGAGAACAACCCTCTTTACACAATCAAGCCTTCTTCTCCGCTCAAGAGGCAAGGCACACACAAGGAGTTCTCAATCTTACTAGATCAGAAAGTAAATGTTCCCTCCAACTCTTTTCTTTTACAAAATCTTTCACACACACAAGGCTAAGAAAAGAAAAGTGAAGAAATTTGTAATTTTGTACTTAAAAACTTGAGAGGAGCTCTAGGATGTTCTTGCTTGCTTGGATGATTTTCCTTCAGGCTTTGGCACTCCTTTTAAAGGCTCATAGAGGTGATAATTCGTTCAATAAGTCTTCCACAATTTTCTCCTCAAAATACTAGCCGTTACTGATCATTTGACTGAATGGCCAGTCGACCACTGGGATGGGTCGGTCGACCGGTCTATGTGACCATTGTGCCATTTTCTGCGTTTTGACGTTATCCGATGACCGGTCATTCGACCGATACATCGACTGGTAATGTCTCGACGTCGATCGGTACATATCACTGTCGACCGGTGTATCGACTGGTATAGTCTCGACGTCGACCGGTATAGTCCCATCTTTTCTTCCACTGAATATCAATCGATCGGTGCTTATGGTCTGTCGACCGGTGAGTCGCCCGGTCGTGTTTGAAAATTTTTTTCTTGCTATTTTAATTTGGCGATTTCTTCTGCAAATATGGTCATAATAAGAATTCTAAACTCCTTATGCACATTGAAAAATTCACTATCACTAGAGTTAGAAGAGTTAGATGATACCTCATAGGATTCAACACAATGGTCTCGAGGTCGAGAATTCGGAGCGGGAACGTAGGTCAAGGTGTGGTCGAACCTCATCAACAACCATCGTGTTCTTTGTGTTTGCTTTCTCTCTCTCTCTCCATCTCATATTATGTTTATGATCTGAATTGAATTTATTTAAAAGGATTAACGAATTGATATTAAAGCTTCCGCAACGTATTTTGTGAAATCGACATTTTTTATTTTAGCACCAATTCACCCCTCTCCTATTGGTGCCTTTGGGATCTTACACATGCATCTTATGAATCTTTAAAAGTGGAGAATTCAAAATTGATTGTATTGCATGACGAGTTACAAAACAAGAATATTTCTTTACAAAAATCCTTAAATGAAAAAATGATTATTTCTTGGAAAAACATTAAGAATGTTCAAAAGCCTATCCATGTTATTAAAACCCCTCCAAAGAATATTTCTTATGCATCACAAAAGAAAAATGATTTAAAGAAAAAATTTAGAAACACAAAGGGATATTATTTGAAATATTCTTATTCTTTGAAATTTAAGCATTCTCATGGTTATTATTTGAAAAATAAACACTCCTATGATAGTTCCTTTGGTGCTAAAGATTCTCATGTTTATTATAATGATACTTTGAAGCTTGGATATGATCATAATCATTTTGTTAAATCATCTATTACATGTCATTATTTTAATGTTCATGGTCATTATTCATTTGAGTATCAAATTAGAAAATCCATTAATATAGGCACGAAAATGACGTGGATTCCAACAAGAAGCAAAAATAACACTATTGGACCCAACCAAATTTGGGTACCAAAGAAGAAATAAATTTTGCTTGTAGGTGTGCATCACGTGGAAAGTAAAAGACATGTAGACTCGAGAGAACGAAGGCACGATAAAAGTATTTTTGAGGTAAAAACTTATCTTTGTGCACATGAGATTTGCATTATGATTCTTCATATTTGAAATATGCACTTGATTTGGGTTACATGAACTATGAAATTAAAATGATACTTGCTTTTGCTCATATGGCATAAGAATTGAAAAACTTATTTTCAAATTTTGAAAACAAGAATTTAAAGAGAGATTTCAAAGTTTATATTAGCCTCTTTTGACTTGTGGTAATACATTTGAAAAATCCATTTTACTCATATTAACTATATGCCTATTTTTATTCTTGCCATGCTTATTAGAATAATTATTCTTGTAACTTGGCAAAGGAAAAGACACATGCACATTTATTTGCCAAGTCTTCTAAACTTGAATATTTTTTTGTTTATTTATAAAGAAGATTTCATATTTGGGACAAATATGTTTGCCATAATTTTTAATATGATTCTTGTGTTATGGGATTTATGTGCATATATTATGAAATTTGACTTGTTACACTATGTCATTTAGGTATACATGCACATTATGATTTTTGACAAATTAATTTGGCATAAGATGATTGATCATATTATTGTGCCATTTGAAATTATTGCATAAAACACTAAATTATCAAACTCTATGTTTATGCACTTGTAGGAGATGAAGCATGTTACTAAGGAGATCATTTTCAACTTGCTATATATATCTCCTATCAAAATTGATTCATATGCTCCATCTTTATGAAATATTTTGACATGACTCTTTTTTTCATATTTCAAATTATCATGCCATGTAATGAAAGTTCTTATCCCTCATTCATTACTTTAAATAGCTATATCATTTTAAAAAAAGGACTAAACTTTGAATATTTGTTATTTTTTGTCACTATTCTTGAATATTATCTTGTGATAGATAAATAAAGAAAAAAGTCCATAATGATAGGGGGAGCATACTTAAAGGTTTAAAATGTTACTTCTCATTTATTTTGATATAACCTTGCTATGTGATTAATTTTTTACTCATTGTGTCAAATCTTGGACTATTTGATATAATTCAATTTAAATTTGATGTATCATTGTTGTCTCAAGGTTTTATGCAATATTTTGACTATTTATATAAGTTTTTGAGACTTGTGTTAGCTCCTAAAGAACTTAAATCTCATATTTTATTTTTTATGAACCGATTATGGCTTTAGGAGGAGTTATTTTTGTCTATCACATATGCTACATTTGTATTATTCTTTATGATATGACAAAATAATGAAAATCATTTTTTATCTCCCTTATGATATTTGACATCTTGTTTCCTATATAACAAAAAAGAGAGAATGAAAAATTTAGGAAGATGACATGATTAGGGGGGAGTTACATTTGTCTCACATATATGCTTAATGTACAAACTACTTTTTGATAAAACAAAATGGGGAGAAATATAGGAGAAATATGATAAGAACATAAGAGAAACCTATATAGGAGAAATATATGTATAACCCTATATGAAAAGTACCTTATGTTTAAGATTTATCTCCATATCTCTCCATTGTAAGGAAAGCTTAGTTTTAGGGGGAGTGAAATTTCAACTTTGAAATTCTTTCCTTCCCAACTTATGTACTTTTTATATTTCTCAGTTTGTCTTCATAAAAAAAGGGGGGGGGGGAGATTGTTGGAACAAAGTTTTATGCTATACCTAATTATATTTTGATGATACAAAGCTCGAAATCTGAGTCATATATTTAAAGTGTGAGAAAAGTTCAATTCGGAATGAATTTTTTATGCACTGAATTTGAAGTTAATATTTGAATATGTTTGATTCATATATGGACTACATGTAAATATGAAACATTGTATATAATCTTGTTAGTTTTCCAATGAATAAAAAATCACCTCATTCTGATATCAGTGTAAAACGTTATGCGCAAAATAGTGCATAACGGTCGACCAGCCGGTTTGGCGAATCGGTCGATCGAGTTTGAATAGAATCAGTAAAAAATCTCGGATATTTGAAGACCAATCGACTAGTTGGAGGCATCGGTCGACCGGACTGCACGTAAAATTACCTATAATGACTAGTTTTGGCCAAACAAAAGGGCGACGGTCATAATACCCAATGAGGACTATAAAAGGGGTCCAAGGGGTGCAAAATCAATCAAGAATTCAAGGGAAACATCAAGCATCGAAGGAAAATAATTTTCTTGTAGTTATTGATCCATATTGTTGAATCTTCTCCTCTTTCTCTCTTCTCTTCATGTGAGTTTGATATTGTAAAAGAGAGAAACATTTTCTTAGAGATTTGGGTGTGAGCTCCTGGGTAGAAGAGGTTTTATCTTACCTCTCGGGCTAGAGAAAAGATCAAAAGTTCTTCTTTGTAAAAGAGGTGTGCTTACCTTTTGAAACTAGAATTGAGGGTAAAAGCTTCTTAGGAGGAGAGGTGTGCCTTACCTCTCGAAGTGGAGAAAAGGTAGTGTGTTGTAAAGTCTTCCATACCCCTTTTAAACGAAGGAAGGTGTTTAGTGAAATCTCCAGCGGTCTCGAGATCGAGAAGTCGGAGCGAGAACGTAGGCCAAAGTGTGATCGAACCTCGTCAACAAATCACTGTGCACCTTGTGTTTATCTTTCTGTCTCTCTCTCCTTCATACCTTATTATATATGAGATTTAATTGTTATTGCATTGATTTAAAATTTAACAAATTGATTTTAAGCTTCTGCGATGATTTTCGTGAAATCGATCTTTTCGATTACATAGGCCAAAGTGAGATCAAACCTCGCCAACAAATCACTGTGCACCTTGTGTTTGTCTTTCTCTCTCCCTCTCCTTCATACCTTATTATGTATGAGATTTTATTGAAATCAATCTTTTCGGTAAAAAACCAATTCACCCCCCTCTTGGTGCCTTGTGATCCAACACAACAGTGTGAGTTGTGACGTACCGACCTTGGATGCTCGTGAGTGGCGACCCCCTTGCTCATCGACATTTGTGCCCTTGCCGTTGTGGATACACACGATATCACAGACCTCCTAGTTGTGCCCTCTAACGGCGCTCACCACCGCCCTCGAGCTTGCTGATCCTTGCCATTGTCAATCTCATCAATCCTTGCTGCCATGTCATTGTTAATCATCGTCACCATCAATGCTCACCCCTCACTATTGTCGATCATCGCCCTCGCCGCCGTAGATCCTTGCCCTCACCATCATTGTTCGGGCCCTCAACTCCACCGATCCTCGTGCGCCCTCGCCACCATAGATCCTCGTGCGCCCTCGTCACCATCGATCCTCGCCCTTACCACTGTTGCTTGAACTATTGCCGTCACCGATCCTTGCCCTCATTACCATCACTTGCGCCCTCAACTCCACCTATCCTCACCACCTCCGCTTTCAATTGTCATCCTCACCACCGTCACTCGCACCTTTGACGTCACAACATTTGATCAATTTTCATATTTTAACATGAAATCCCTTGCTTACCTACTTGAATTGCGCTTGTCCATCATTGAACCTTCGATCATTGTGCCGACCGTCGATCGTGAATCCAATAGTAAGGGAATGTAGGTAGGAGTGTCCAATCCATTTTACTTGGGTGGTTAAATTTTTTGTGATGACCGTTGATCCTTGTATTGACTGATGATTGTTGTACTGACCATCGATCATTGTGCTAACGATTGATCATGACTGATGCTCGTAAAATAAGCGCAAATATACTAGCAAGTATACTAGAGTGTATCAAGTAATAAAGTGTGAATAGGAGTGTCGAACCCACGAGGACTACAGATTAATAATCTTCTTCTCTAAAAGTTATTGTGAAAAAAAAACAATCGAGGAATCAAATTTCAAATTATCAATTAAGAAAAGGAAGTGAGAAAACAAATGAAATGGTGCCCAGCACAAGAAAAATCAATAATAATGATGAGTTAGGGTCCAACTTCGTATCCCCCTATTATCTCTCAATTAATCAATAAATCACCAATTAAACTTCTAATGGAAAGGAGTTGCTCATCAATATTGATATCAAAAACTTGAGAATCAAACTAATCCGATAAAAGTGCCATTAAAGCCGTTGAAACCTCAATCAACTATAATTTTACTTTGAACCGAAATGCATTAAGAGGCACCAAAAACTTGAGAAACTAATTATCTCAGATTAAAATAAGATTATGATTTCAGAAAACTCAATCCACAATAATCCAATCTTAATTGAGTTGCTTTAAGCACAAAGGAGGATCGTTAAATAAAAAAGGACTCAAAATATCGAGAATCTAACTATTCTAATCAAGATTAAGTCCAACCAGTTGAAAACTCAATCAGATTGCACATAAGCATGATTAGAATGCATAGAGTACAAATCCTTCCAGATCCACAATTAATAACAATCAAGTCCGAAATATAGTGATTAGAAATCCTTATTTAATGCTTGGCCTGGGTTTTCCAGAACTCGACCCGTGTCTGTAAAATAAAAATTAGTTCGGACGAGAAAACACCCTGACCCGGCCCGAGTTCCACAGAACTCGGCCCAGGTTAGACAGAAACTTCGATCCCACGCTGCACAATTAACACGGCCCAAGCAGAGAAGAAGTAACCCAAGTTCCGATAAACTCGGCCCGGGTACAAACAGCTCGGTCCGAGTTCCGCAGATAAGAACAAAGCAGCGATTCAATCCGAGTCAAGAAACCGGCCCGGGTTTAGGGTACCCGGTCCGGGTTATGTGATTGTAGAATTCATGAATCAAATAAAATTTTGGAGGAAAATTTAACAGTTAATCATGCAAAAACTTGCAGAATAACACGACATGAAGATCATATGATATTTTAACATTAACCATGCACGAATTGCAATTTAACAGAAGTCTAATATCCAAATAAATTGAGAGATAAACAGAGTTCAACTCAATTTTCCCCTAAGAATAAAATTACTCCATACAAAATTGTTTTGACATCAAATCAGTAATGATAAACATGAAATTCATCAGAAGTATTACTAAAATTTGTTTCTAGGAGTCCGGTGATGCCTCTTTCACGAGCCTCGGCCATGTGGTCATCTCAGGGTATCGTCGGAAAGACTCCAAGTTGCTTCAGAATTCAGCACAACAATGTAGAAACTTCTCTTGGACCAGCGGCTAGGGCATGAGAATTCACACGTAAGGGATGCAGATAAAGACCCCAAATCGTAGTATTTATAGGGGAGAACGTTTCCCTAGAGTTGCACGCCATTTTAAGATGTTAACTTTGTGTTAAAAAAGGTGAAAATCCGAGCCATCTGATAATATACGTCTAATAAGCCAACCCGAACCGGGTTACGAGGTACCCGGCCCGAGTTCATTTGTCATGCAAAGTCCAACTTGGGTTTGGTCTCACGATCGGCCCGACCCGATTTCTTCCGCAGGATAGTGTTCATGGCGCTCCGATTTTCACGCTCTTTTGGGACAATCACTACGCACCTCCAAATTGATACTCCTAAGATCAAAATAAATCAAAAGTTGGTAGTTTTTTACTCTAACATATTTTAGAAAATTAAGTAAGAAAAGAGATGCATGCCATGATAAAAACTACGAAAACTAGCCTAAATAATGAATGTAAAACATGTATGAAACTGCATGCATCAATAACTATCGATCGTTGTGGTGACCCAATATTGCACTAGATGCCCACTAAATCATTAAATAAAATTTTCAAAAAAATTAAAATTCAAATCCTTGAATACAATCTCACAAAATCAATTACATTAACTATAGTTGGTTAAAAATATATTCGGTTTACTTCTTCCCAGTTGGAAATAGTTTAAAATGAATGATTTGGCGATGCATATTTTCTTATGACGATGTTTTTTCAAAGTTTTTCTATCAAAAGAATTAATAAAATGATATGTACTCTGCTATGATCTCAAATTAGAATATCAAACATGATCTCAAGTTAGAATGTGTTAAGAATATAAAATAAATGATGTTTCTCTTCTCAGTGACTTAAGCTTTTAGAAAAATTAGTTTGCACGTCAAATTTAACATGATATCAGAGCCGCATTAGCAGTGATCCCTCTGAGCTCCTTCTTGTCGTGAGAGAATCGCCGCCCTACTGCCATAGCAACCAAAGTCATTTTTCTATCTTTAACGTTGCCAGGACAATTGCTACTAGCATAGATGGATCCAGTAGGTCCTGGTGTCACCGATCTAGCCGACCTCATCATCACGCCCCGGATCTAATCATTGAAGTGGGAATGGTGTCCGATTGTGGCCAAGCTTTGCTTCACGGCATGCCTTCTTAAGTTCAACTCAATTGAATTTTGAATTTCTTCTGCTTCTCTAGCTGCATCGAATTGAAGCTGATCGTAGCACAACTTCTTGGGGAGTCATTTTTTCTTCACTATTTTTCATTTGTGTTCTTCAAATATGTCTTTCCGATGTCCTCCTTTCTTCTTTCTCTGCTACCTTTTTCCTCCTTGGTGTTTCAATGCTTCCCTTTTCCTACTCCGGTGACATCTACTTGAGATCGGATACATCCGTCGACACCTGGAGCTCGATATTTCTAATATGGTATTAGAGCTAGAGGTCAATAGTTCAAACCTCATTAAGCTCTTATTAAAAAGATAATTTTCTTTCCTTAGTTGTCTAGCTCACACGTGAGGGAGTGCATTAAGAATATAAAATAAATGGTTACTAACGACTTAAGCATTTAGAAAAATTGATTAGGACATCAAATTTAACAAACAATTTATGTAATAAATAACAGAATGGAATTCCACTTTAAACTTAAGTTTTTGATCTTCCAAATAGAAATTAAAGATCTTAATCAATCAAGCAATTTATTAATCAGTGATGGAAAAAATAATTATACTCATGTAGATATTTCGTCATTCAAAATTTTAATTATTAAGTTTATTAAATGGAATGTCTAAACCAATTGATTACTTACATCATTGCTTTAGTTGAACGAAACATTTTGCATCAAAGGCTAAAGGTGTAACACCCTGAATTTCAACCCCAAATTGTCAAGGACAATTGCGTCATTCGGTTGTTTTAGTCCGTTCGTGATTACATAATCATAATAAGATATCATTTTTTATAAATTCAGGGGAAGCATACAACTATTAAATAAGATAAAAAGGACTCTTCAATTAATGTGCAAAATTTCATGAAAACATCAAAGTATGGTTATAGAATTAAAAACATCAATAAATACAACATCTTAAAATCATAGTCAAATGCCATCAGAGGAAACATTTTAAAATCATAGTCTATCAGACTCAACACTTGACTCTAACTCGTAGACCAGTGTGCAATCATTTTGTCATGAGCTGAGCCGCCATCCATCCAAATCACTATGTACCTCCACAGATTCAGGGTGTAGAGGTTTCCTTGTCAGAGTACGTAAAGGCCATGCTATGCAATGTAATGATCTTATACAAGATACTACATGATATGCATCATCTTTATATAAAAGAAGTAACAATATGCATGCCATGTCTTAATATATGATCTACATGTCAAACATTAACATCATTCATTCTATCATCATGCACATAAGTATTTACATGGAAGACATGTAATCATCATCATACTTATGGTATGGACATTCATAACAATCGTTCATTCAATCCATAGGCATATAAGTGAGATACGCTTACCATAATCATTGCCTCCATAACTCTCCTCGGGGATGCTTTATAATCCTTTCGAACTTCCACATTAGTGGGTCATTGATAGTGATATTTAGGGGTTGAGTGATAACTTGTTGATTTTTGAGTCAAAAGTCAATTTTTTTTAATTTTTGTTAGAACTCCCTAACTCACTCTCTATTGCAGTGCACAGGTCAATTGTAGTAACCCTAAATATCGTATCCACAGTGATTTGAAGTCCTAAACTACCTAAAAATAATTTAGACTAATCCTATTTAAAAGTGGCAAAAATAGGTTTTTCAAGGAAGTGAAAACATAATTTTTTTTTTCCTTTTAGGAATGTAGAATGATAACTTATTGTAGATTGCTGAAAAGTTAATTAAACTAAATTGTAAATGCTAATCTAGAGTCTAAAAGGGTTTATCTATCAATGAGGAAGGTCCTCCTAGGAGTTGGGGTTCATCTAATTTAATTATGGATGGAAATTGACAAGTTATCACTTTTTAATCAAATCTAATTCAACTTTTAATATGACTGTTTTCACAGCTCAATTAGGATAGAACTAAACAATATATTATCATATAATTGTTAGCCAAGTTGAATTAGAAAGGATCCTCACTGAAAACCAAGTTATCATTAAGTTCAATTCAAGTCACATGCTGATTTTTTTTGAAAATTTCAATAAAATCTGAAATGATAACTTCAAAGTGTGGTCACAAAATAATGAAATCACTTCAATTAGCTTGGCAGGAATGAAACTTATCCAATAATAGTGCTAGTGTTTCTTGGTTTATCTCTAAACTACAAGAGGACCTTGATTCAACCTCTCAGCGGCAATTAAAAGTGAAGTCCACACTTAACACTAATTAGTTGGAACCAACATGCATAGATTCACAACTTTGGAAATCAGGAATTGTCTTTGCTCCTTGGCTCATCTCTGAATCTCAAGGAAGGCCTTAAAACCATCTCTCAATGGTGGATTAAAGTGGGGCTTAACAATGGACAATTAGATTTCCTGAATTCAGGGAAATCAGCAATCAACAATGCACTTAAATCAGGAAAACCAAAGGTGATTTTAGAATTGAATCATAGGAATGTCAAAGCTTCTCAATTCATTTCTGAACAAGATTAGGATGTAAGATAACCTCTCAGTTGTGCAACTAATTTAATCCCCAATGACAATCAGATTCAGACAACTCAGAAAATCAGAAATCAGATTGGTTCAGAATTCAGAAATAAAATCAGAAATCAGATTATCAAATAATTTGGAATTCAGAACTTGGCATTGATCCTTAATTCATTCCTGAACAAGGGTTAGACCAAATGATAACTTCTCAGTTTTAAATACAAATAGGGTCTTCAAATGACAAGCTCAGATTCATAATAGTTCAGATTCAACATTGTAAAACTAGAAATTCAGAATTTAAAAATTAGTGCAATCCATATCCATCCACAATATATATTAGACTACTACCCTATCCTAGGAGGCATGGAGTTTAGCTCCTTATAATTACAAAGTTTGATACAAAATAGATTGAAGAATAGAAGGAGATCATCATGATTTTTGAAGGCTGTTCTGCAGAAATCAACAACCCTTCAGCTCCTTCTACTCCAATTCAGCATCAATCCTTCTTTCCTTCTTGCAATGGACGACCCTCCCCTAGGTTTCCAGCTTATATATGGCCTATCATCATCCTTAGATTAGCATCCAAATGTTCCATAGCCTTGATGTAAGCCACCTGTCCAGATGATCCTGAAGATTCCAACTGCTGTAGCTTTTTGGACCACCAAATCAGTGGTCCCCGCTATTTTTTCCACCTTTTTGCAACATATTTTCCCTGCTACAAAGGATAGAACACCAAGCATCAAAGTCCTCAAATAGTTTATGAACAAATAAGGGTAGGGAAAGCAACTAGGATCAGCTCAAATGTCAAGAATGATTAAGTGTTTTGCAGAGTTGCAAATCAAGGTTAAAAATGATAACGTATAAATGTCAGGAATGATAACTTTGCATAAATATTGGAAAATGATCAAATATGGATAGTTCAGAGCATTGAAGGCATCAAATGGATTAGTGTGGCAAGTGAGTGAAGTCAGAAATCAAATATGAATGAGATTTCATAGGAATGATAACTTGGGTGCCAAAACGATAACTTGATTGCGTTAAAAACGATAACTTGTCATAACTTTGGTTGTGATTATCCAAATATAATCAAATTTGAACAGCAATGAGTTAGGACGATAATATAATGATTGCCTAAGGCCTTTGTGCAGAATTGATAGTTTTGCATGTCGAAATGATAATTTTGCCCTTTAACGATAACTTGGCATTGGAAAAATGATAAATTATTCAAATGGACTTAAAAGTTTGCACAAGTTGAGATATGATCATCCAAATATGATTCATTCATGATAATAATGGATTTAGGGCAAAAAAATCATTGAAAATCAGTTCACTCAAAATAATGATAACTTGACATATAGGATCGATAACTTGTCCTAAAAATGATAACTTGACATAGAATTAAAATATTTATGGATTTTGGCATTTCAGAATCTCTATGCACATGGAATTAAGTATAGAATGAGGAAGATCAACTAGTTATCACAATCCTTGCATTCCAAACATAATTGGCCAAAAGTTATGCAAAATAGGGGCTCGATATTGATGAAATGCATCTAAAATGGGATAAAAACCTATTGTGATCAGCGAGTGATTAGTCATCATTCCATTGCATCCATAACTTTTCCCAGGGTTGTTTGACAACCCATTGGACATCCACTTTCGTGGGACGTCATTCCATTCCATCGATCATTGGTCCTTTCCTATTCATGTTATATCTTCTTATAGTTGGGACTTATGTCGTTGCCCTCTCAATAGGCTATCCAAGCCATGGAGACAATGCTCCCCTCTCACCCGAAAATGACATTAGAATGTAATGATCATTCTCGACTCTCGCCCGAGGGCGACATCGAAATGCACACACTGTTGCCGATGTGTGTAACGATCATTCTGAACTCTCGTCCGAGGGTGACATCGGAATGCACACACCAGTGTTGTCACGACCGGACCGTCGACCGGGCGACAACACCGTCCACTACCAAGCCTAAAACCAGAGATGTCATTGGACCGGATTGAACCGGTCCAAAATCGGATCAAATCGGAAAAAATTGGATCAAACCACATTTCAAACAAACCGACCGATAAAAAAAATTAAAAGCAAAAAATCAAAAGACTTAAATCTCCAAAGTCCAAACAGTGTTGACGGCTGCTAAAGCGACAATGACAAACAAAAAATCCCCAAATCTGACGGCATGTGACTCTAGCAGCGGCAAAGGCAACCTGCGACATGAACGATCTCCACCGGCACGGGCATGAGCGGCAGCGAGGCGGGCGGGATCGACATCGCCTATGCTCGTGGTGCTGACTGCGCTGGCAAGGTGGCTTGCGCGTCGTGGCCGCCTGCACTAGTTCCGTCGCCTAAGCGTGCCCGTCTGTGCTTGCATGGCCGTCTGCGCTTCATGGGCCACCTACGCTTTAGGGCACTGCCTGCGCTGGTGCCGCCTGCGCTGGTGCCGCCTGCGCTTGCAGCATCCCCTGAGCTTTGCGCTTGAGCTCGTGACGGTTGTAATCTTGTCGTCGATAGTTGGCCGAGAAGAAGGTGCTGGTGAGTGGTGAGGGCCGTGAGGCATCGACATGTAGGTTTGAGGTGGAGATGGCCATCATGAGTTGGTTTGGGGGTGTCATTACTTTTTTTGTAATTAATAGTTATATTAATGTTATTAATTATATTAGTTGTGTCCTGAAATGTGATTAGTGATTTTTTTGTTAATGTAATTCAATAATTATTGATGTAATGGAAATGTTTTTAAAAAAAATTTGATTATGTTACGTAGGATTAAATTATGATGTCGTCGAGTGGAAGTAGTACTAGTGAATCTCATATTAAACTATAATATTTTATTACTGACCGGTCCGACCGACCGGCCCGACAAGTTCAACTGGTTTGACTTGAAATAGAGACTTTTCTGATTTGTTGTCTGGTCCGATTATGACAACACTAGCACACACCGTTGTCGATGTGTGCAACGATCATTACAAACAATCATCTAGAACTGGGTTCATTATGCTTTGCAATCAACAAACATTTACGTTGCTCAATCTTCATGTTTTTATTATAATATATTTTTGTAATTGTCATGGCCGTGACATAAGCCCTAACAAATTCATTTCTTCTGTCACGGTCGTGCCTACAAGTATCACGGTCATGCCTACCCTATCACGGCCATGACATAGGTTGTCACGGTCATGCCAGAGGCCATGCCTTAGCCGTTTTTCAACATTTCTGTCACGGGCGTGATATGTGTGTCACGGGCGTGGCCGAGCGCTGGAAAATTGCACTGCCTCTCGACTTTTTCACGATTTTTCATCAAAAACTTTTGGAAATCGATATACATATATGTTTCCTAAGCATTCTAGGATCCAAAGGGCATGAAAAACATTCAAAGTTTCAAATCTAGAGTTTATCGTCAAATCATGAACAATAGAAAGAGCATGAACCTTAATAATAAATTTGATTCTAATCTTTGCACATGGCATAGATATAATCATAGAATCCTATTCATGCATAGATCTAAAATAAAAACCCTCAATAAAAATCCATTACGAGGACAAGATGCCCTCAAACTCTCAATTCAATCATAAACAGAAATCAAACACCCCCCCCTCCCCCGCTGGGTGTTCGGGAGAGAGAAAAATGAGAGGAGGTAGTGAGAGTTTTAGGACATAATGAAGGTTTAATACATTAGATTTTTGAAATTATTAGATTAATGGCTTTCTTAACGGGTCTTATATGATTATAAATGTCTTTTATCTATTTTCTTTTATTTTTAATTTCTTAATAGGTACGTACCGCAAACAATAATAGATGGAATGAAACCAATATAATAATTGTAACTTAATTCAAACATTGCTTCTCCACTATTTTATTCATGGAAGAACAATTATTTTACAAAACCAATATATATATATATATTTATATGTATATGTATACGTATATTATATATTTCATACGATCACGTTGTTACAATCAGTTGCTAGTTGATTTTGCTGCAAATCTTTCTGATCTCCCCAGCTGATCCAGTGAGAGGGTTGATGTCGCCCATCTTGACCATGGCGGCGGCGAAATCAGAGTAGAAAGACGCCTTGTCCTGGCTGTAAGCGACGACGATACTGTCGGTGGAGGCGCCGTCGTAGAGGACCTGGTCGGAGTGCAGCAGGCCCTTCTTCTGCAGGAGGTTCTTGTAGTAGTTGTTGTCGAAGGAATTGGGGGTCACCAGGTCGAGAGGGGCCAAGTTGTCGTTGCCGGAGCCAGCGGCCGACGGGCACCGGCGCCTCCGGGTGCTCGCGAAGCCGGGGTCGATGTTGGTGTCGTTGTAGATCCTCCCTCTGAAGGTGACGCAGCGTGCTAGCCCGATGGTGTGTGAACCTTCGTGCCAACAATATTACGTTAGTATGATGGCTGTAAATATAATTTAAGGTTTAGATAAAGTTTTTATACATATATACCAGAGAGCGTAACCATTTCTTTGGTGCTAAATCCCTGTTTGGCGAAGACGCCGATGAGTGTTGTGAGGTTTGAGTCCCCCCTCGGCAGATTGGCCTGAGCCAGATCTTTGTTGGCTGTGGTGGAGTCTCGTCGCCCCAGCTTCAAACTCCATGTTGGTCCATTTACCTGTTATTAATGTATTCATCAACAATTTTGTTAATTCATCCTTCTGTATACATATATATCTCGTTATCCATATATATATGTACGTTCTCGTACGTACGTAGTCCGAGGAATCTCTAGCGGCCACGGCGAGGATATCAGCACAAGAGACGACGCCGGGGCAGACGGCCTCCACTGCGGCCTTGATGTTCTTGACAACCTCAAAACCTCTCACCGAGTTCAGATTCTGGAGTGCATTCTGCTCGCTTACGATTCCATCCCCAGGGGCATCGTCCAGCAAAAGTGAACCATCGCATCCCTGCATATACACCGCAATTTGATATATATATATATATATATATAATATTATAATACAATATAGATGGGGGAAAAAATTTAGGTGTTGAGAAATCAATCGATGGATTCAGGCCTGAACAAAACAGTCATGAAAGTGGAGACGGATGAGGGAAGCAGCCATGCGGCGCTCTTTGGCAATCGCTTTCCTGACGCCACTTCTGATGGTGGACAGTGCGCTCGGGCAGGTCTTGTCGTAGTAATTAGGCGTCAGTTGTGCCTCAGCCAACGATACTATCATGGGCATCAGCAGCAAGGCCGCAGTGGCCAAGTTGAAACGACCGGAACTCGTCATCTTTATTTCTGAGCGCAGCTCTTGCAGTCAAGGTGATGACTGTCTATATATGGCTCAGATATACGGTTAGCTCATTAAGGTGGAGACTAGAGTTAAGATAACCCGTGAATTTATAACAAATAAAGCACGAATCCTTAGCGCTAGGATATTGGAGAAGGAAGGCACGTAGGAAATGTCTCTATATACTCAACCACCTCTTAATTAACACACACACACACCATGATCGATGGAGCTGCCTTGTCTCCCGTCTAGAACTAATCTTATATCTCGATCGCCCGGTCGATTGATTGAGACGGTCAAAATCGTTTGACTTCGATCTGCATGAAAATTAATTAACTCACGGCTAATTGATTATGCTTCTCATCAGCCACATATTTGCAGCGAATGCTAGAAACTATAGCTGATTAGCTAGAGTTAACTTTGAGATATTTGTTTGGTGGCTGTATTAACATCATCATCATGCATCAAATTAATTAGCTCATGACAATGCGTCAAGCCGGTCTTCTGATGGTGGCGTGGATGGGCCCTTCAATCAGTTAGCGGATGCAGCGTCTTATCCATGACCATAATAATAATACAAGTCCCCTTGGACTACTCTTAATAGCGTTATCTTATTCTGATCCAGCTTTTCTTACTGCTGCTGTAACGCCCGGGACTTAAAAAAGAAAAAAAAAGGGAGAAAGATAAAAGAAGAAAGATAAAACCGACTGGGAAGAGAATAAAATCAGATAACTATCACACAACCTCACATTTCTCTCTTATAAATATGAGGCCTAATCAAATAAATCAGTCCCTTTTCTCCCTATGAGCCGGTCCTAATTTTTTCTCTCCTATTTTGTGCGCCTCTTCGTTATTTCGTCCCTGATCCATCGTTATCAACAAGAGACTCGCCGGAGGGAGTGGACGTCGCTGGACGCACGCTTGAACCGAGGAGAGTGGGCAGAGGAAGAGGAAGAGGAAGAGGAAGAGGAAGACTGCAAACAGAAACTAATAATGTATGAAACTATGATAGATTCATCGTAGAATCTTGATTTTAGACTTGAAGCATGTTCTACTTGATCCCTAATATAGTATTATGAATTATGATAATTATTGATGCCAGGCATCACTAGAAAGTTGATCGGAAAATGTATTGCGCGATGCAGTCTTTCTCTGCAAGACGAACTCGGCCCGGGTTTCTCCGTACCTGGCCGGGATTAAGACATGCCGGATCGAGTTTATCGGAACTCCGTCCGGAACCGCCATTGCTAATCTCTTGATGATGATTAGTGTCTCTTATAACTCTTATGATGATCTTTTCATGATCTCTTGATCTATTATTATTATGATCTAAAGAAGATAATATAATTCATCATTTTCTATCTTCATACAATTATTTCTCATGAATCTTTATATGATGATGACCTCATAATCATGATGATCGACTCTTGTCATTTTGTGATGATTTATTTTGATCTATCCTGATATTTAATCTTATGATCTCAAGAAGATGACACTTTATTTTATGAACTTTTTATGGTCATAGTGGTTTCATATTTAGATGGCAAGTCACAAGAGTTCTTTTACCCATATGATAATGATGTCTATTTTCTATCTATATGATGATGATATTGTTATGATTATTATCTAGTATCATGATATTACGATTGTTTTTACCTTACTTCCATACTGAGTTACAAAACTCATAGTGAGGTTTCTCTCCTGCATGTTCTTAAATGCGGGATCAGATCTTAATGATGAAGGTGGTCAACGATGACAAATCGAGCTCGTAGGTGACTGCACATGGATATCTTAAGTCCTTTAATATGATGTATTAGCTTCTCTTTGGGCTTACATTATGTTCTTTATTAGTTTTCCGCATATTATGATGTCACACTCTTTTATTATTTAATGATGATTAGTCTTTCACTTTTATCGATGTGGAGTTGACTAGTCAAAGTCTTTTTTTTGGTCAATATGATGTACACGTAAGGATAATTCGTAGCGCCTTCGAAACGTATTTTGTCACACGACGGGATGCTGCTACTCTTTAGTCATATATATGTTGAAGCATCTTATATGTATTGAGTTTCGAGTCAAATGACGTGCGTAGCCGATCAGCTAATTGCAAGGGAAGAATCACGAGGGTTCTAAATCAATTGTTGAATGAGACCTTATTGGATTATCTAACCATCAAGTTCTTCTAGGATATGGGTGAGTTTTTTTTTTTTTTGTTTTGTTGTTGTTGCAATCGAATCGATTAATTCTTGTGCTTAATTCGGTAAGCCATATAGCAGGCAGAAGGCAAAAAGAAATGCACAGAGAATCTAATCATCGATCATTTACTTTGCTGAATTTAATCACTCGACCTAATTAATTAGTTAGTGTTTACTAATTATTTGCACGTAATAAAATAAAAACTTTGACAGGCACATGAAGAGATCGATGAAACTGAATATGATACTATTCCGGCACAAGAAGGTTATCAATCACATGCAGAAATACAGATCATCTGCCTGTGGCACCGTCATTAATTGCAAGTGAGAAGCTGTGCTTTTGGTGCCATATATTACGTGTTCTATTAATTCGATTACTTATCGATCAGTCGGTATAACGGCTGTATACACAAATAAATAAAAATAAACAATTGATATGCGTAGTATAGAGGTGTGTAGTTATTGCATATATATATATGAAATATTTGCAGTGACCCTTAATCAATCATATTAATTTTATCATGTCGGTGACAAGTTAATTAGCCAAGTGGACGAGGGGAGGAAGCAATTAAAAAAGCTAAGCAATGCGACACCGGAAAGCCTACGTACCACACATTGCGAATGAGAGCGAGACCACGACGGATCCGTGGGCCGTGGTTTCAAGTGTCGGCGAGAGCTGTAATTTAGCATAATATAAGGTGACCGCATCTATTTTGAGTTCACATGATCGTATCATACATAAAAGATAATAAATATATATGAAAATTAATGAGGTATAATAATCGGACAAAATATTGTCTAACGTTCTAATTTTGACCTTTGGATCTCGCCAATCGTAACAACCCTAATTTTTTAATAGAAATATTTAAATCATTTGAAGAAAACCTTAAAAAACTCTAAGCCACACACTATAAAAACTCCCAAACCTTTCCTCTCCTTTTTTTTCTTATTTGTCGTATGTGATGGCTGCAAAGAAGAAAAAAGAAAAAAGAAAGAGAATGAGAAAGAAGAAGAGGGCAAAGAGGAAGAGAACATGGACAAAAGAAAGAGAACTAACATTGAGAAAGAACAAAATCATAGTATGGACAAAGGATCTCGTATGTAAAGAGGATTCAACCCCTCTCTCCCCTTTCAATGTATTTTATGTTTGGATTGAGAGATCCAAAGACACCCTAGTCCTTGATAGGGATTGTGACTGAAGGTCACACATGCATTATATTTGAAGGATTCTCATATACGATTCATGTTCGCGAAATCCCATGTTAAATTTTTATGCTAGGGTTTCATATTGTGAGATCTAGGATGAATCATAGATTTGAATGAATGGATGATTTCGTATATTTTTCATGTGCTTTTGATGCCTATTGATATATAAATCAAGCTTAGACCATTTGAGATGCTTTGTATTACATTTTTCCAAAGTTTTATTGAAAAACGTGCAAGACGCGAGCTCAATATGGGCTAGAGGGTGTTAATACGGGCAAGAGGACTTTAATGTGGGCTGCCAATATTTTTTGGTGCGAGGTGAAAATGACCTGAAGGCCAAAAATATAACGTAGAAGTGAAAAATACGGCTAGGTCGTATTGAATTCACAAATGGGAAAAAATCATATCTCACAGCCATGACACTAATGGGCATAGCTATGACACTACTGGGCACGACCGTGACCAACACTTAGAGGCAAAATGGGTTCGTTTCACAGCACGATCACGAGTGTAACCACTCTATCACGGCCATGACTGAAATGTTGAATATATGATATTTCTAATTTATTTTCAAAGTATTTATACTATGGATTGATGCTTGATGAATGTATATGATACCTAGATATATGAAATGTATGTTCAGCCATAATTAGGCTAAAATATGAACAATGATTGACATATTACAAAATATAATGCACCTAAAGTTGAAAATAAATATCTCACTCATCAATGTTGGGAAGCAAAGTCCTGCACCTATGTATGTACTTCAAGGGGACCTAAGCCCGCAAAATAAAGTCATGCATTTGTGTATGTGCTTCTCAAAGGAACAAAGTCCCTCATAAGAAAGTGTGCATATTTCTTGGAATAAAATCCCACACTATTATAGTGTGCGTATTCTTCAAAATAACGTCCCTCCCTATTACAGTGTGTGTATTCCTTGAAATAAAGTCCCTCACTATTATGATGTGTATTCCTAAGTATGACCTATGATATTGAAGGAGAGTGTATTATGTGATAAAGATGAAGAATGAAGATGACACATGAAGGATCACATAATAAAGAAAGAAAAGAAGAATGAAATAACATCCAAAGGGTTATAAAGCAACCCTGAGGAGATGTAAAGTACGAAAGAAGTCAACAAATAAGGATCAAGGAGTTATTAAGAAACTCTAGAATGTACAGTGAATGTGAGATGAAATGATATGTTATGTATGTGGTGAATGATATGAATGTATGTTTATATTGCATGCTACTTGCAGATGATGTATCTGAAGTAAAGTAGGCATGACATAATGTTATGTTAAATGAATGTTGTATGATGAATGAATGTAAACATGATGTATTATCGTATAAGTTTATGATATAGTTCATGGCATGCATGTTCATATATTATTGTTATGATGATGATGATGCATCACTTGTAGTATCATGTGATAGGATAGCATGACCTTTATATACTCTAACTGGGAAACCCTGTACTTTGGATCCGTGCAGGTGACCAAGATTAACTGATGACAGTTCAAGCTCATGACAAAGTGTTGCATATGCTTAGGTCTAATAAGTTCTAGTTGAACATTGATACTATGTACTAAAGTCTTTAGTCATTTGAGGTCCCATGATTTATTAGTTGAAACATATTTTATATGGTTCAAATAAAGTTTCATTTATTATGACTTTCAGTAAAATGTTCAAGTCTTCCACTGTTAAAGGATGTATGGCGAACGTGCTAACAGCGTGAAATTGATCTAAATGGACAAAAACTTTTAGGGTGGACTTTCTAGTCGTTACACGAACTGTCTAGATTAAATCTCGAGATTAAGGCTTGTGGTGGTCGGCACTGCCAAGTATGATGGTTGGTGAGCTCTCGATGATAGACATATTTTCTTTCACTCACTCACTCTCTCTCTCTCGACGATCGGCGCAAGAGGAACGGCGGTGGGTGGCACAAACAGGGATTTGGTTCAATGTTGGGCTCAACCACGACAGCGCAGATCTAGTTTGATGCTTGCTGGGGGTGAGAGCTTGAAGTCATCAGGGACAAGGGGCGGCCATCAGAGGATGGGGTTGAGAGAGGGGAGGATAGGAAAGAGGGTAGGATGGGGGCAGCAATTGAAGGAAGGGGCTCGGCACAAGCAGGAACGGCAGTCGCCAGAGGTCGGCGACACTCGGAGGGGAATTGCAAAGGTTGGGTGATAATGACAGTGTCACGACCCCAAATTAAAAACTTAGTGTAATTTGGAGTTCGCGACACATTATAGACGATCATCTAAAATTGAGAAAGATTATGGAAACACAATGTAAATATTTCTTATAAAAGCGTAAAAAATAAAAATATATCATTAGACAAATTACATAATATGTGATGATAATTTCAGAGCAAACTAATAATCCTTAAGTTTTACATTTCATAAAATGACTTTGCCTTCTTACAAGATACAAAATTGCAAATAATTAACCAAACATCTCGTCATCCTAATAGAAGGACACAAGAGACACGCTCCTTCTTAATATCTTACCACCAAGGCTAGTATAGAACCTGTCTAAAACTATCACCTTTCATGATCATTGAACAACTATATTAATCTGAAAAATATTGAAAACAACAAAGTGAGCTAAAATAGTTGAGTAAGTTGATAATTGATAACCTATGTATTACCAACTAATCAATTAGGGGAGACATGAGAAAGCATGCAATAATCATAATATCAAAATAGGTATTTTCATATATTTGGCAATTTCATATATAACATACTAATCAGAAGCATCACACTCAATATGCAAATAATATCATCTAAATCATATCAAACATATGTGTACAAATGCAACACTCTCATATGAATGCATCACTCTCACCAATTGGCTAGTTTGTATAGTGGATAGATGGCTTCTAGAGATGGCCCATATGGATTCTAGAGGTGACTCCCATCATGATTTCTCACGGTGTAGCACTTAGGTTCGCACGAAACTTAGCTCCATCTTATCTCATCCAATTTTTGGGAAACATATCAGAGCGATAAATGGCTTCTAGATGTGGTCCGTACGGATTCTAAAGGTGGCTCCCATCATGATTTCTCACGATGTATCACTTAGGTCTGCACGACAATTAGCTCCATCCCATCTCATCTCATTTCAAGGTAACATATCAGAAAGCGATAGATGGCTTCCAAAGGTGGCCTATATGAATTCTAGAGATGGCTCCATCATGACTTCTCATGATGTAGCACTTAGGTCCGCACGCAACTTATTTCCATCCTATCTCATCCCATTTTTGGGATCAGAATGATGCATTGGACTCTAGAGGTGGCTCCCATTATGATCATCGATGTAGCACTTAGCTCTAAACCATCACACATGCAGATGCATGCAGATGTAGTGCTCATGTTCAGTGGAACCATCCGGCATCATGGGTCCATGGCACACATCGAGACTCGTCTCAAGGAAGCTTGCATATTTTTTTATATTTTTTATTTGATGTATTTTGGAGGGAGGAGTAATTTAGTTTTGTGATGAATGGGAAAAAGATGGAAGGATTAAAGTAAAAAAGTCACGGTAGTCTAAAATTACACGGATCGTCTCCTTACTTTAAGTCAATTTCTAAACAATCCCCAACTTCGATTTGTAACTAGAGCGTCCTCCAACTTTTATTTTCTTACACGATTAGTCCCCTTGACCATTGATAGTGGGTTCCTGATTGCCTTGCGTATGTGACCGCCACGTGAACCGTTTCACTTTCATCCACATCATTAAAAAATAATACAAATATAATAAATTAATATTTAAAATAAAAATCAAAAATCAAAAAAGGGGAAAAAGGGGGGCATGATTCAACATATAGCAATTTCATTTCAAATATCAAAAGATGAATCATATATTGTGATCTAGACATCTGAAGATGAATCATATCGAATACTCATTTACGAATGGAATTGCATTGTACAATATGAATTCATAACATATCACTTTTCAATGTACAGTCAATTGATCAATAATTTCAAGTATACTTTTCATATGAACTTATCCAAAGGCATATTCGATACATACATATCACAAGCAATGTCACCCCGAATTAGAAAGAGGTGAATACATAGAGTAGGAAAAACCAAGTTACCTCTTATGGCAATATCAAAAGACTTTTCCCTTTTTCCTTTCCCCTATTACTCTTCCAATCATATAACATTCTTATCAATACTATAGAGTGCATGCCAACATGTTCTACAGGGACACAATAATGATCAATTCTATCTACCTCTCATGCCTTATCAATACTATAGCCTTATAACTTAATTAATTTGTCAATCATAAGAGTTCATCTTGTGCTTTGGCAGATTGCATGCCTTGTGAAATATAATTAATAAAAATGAATGAGTCCATTTTTATTTAACTATGTATTATAAAAGCCTTATTTATCAAACTTTAAGATCTTCTTTCAGTATGGTTTGTCATTAGGAAAATCAACTTTCACCCTAACATTTTATATAGACATCTGATTAACTTGATTCCAAAGTTCAAAGAAAGAAGACTTAGAAAGGATCAACCAGAGTCAATTTCATAATTTATGAAGAAGACTTGATGAATAAACAATGATCATGAAATAGACCATTAGCTTAGGGTTAGAGTTGCCATCTTGAGTGATCGATGTTGTAGAATTTCCTCCGCCCTCCATAGAAAGGATGAAGATCTGTTAATTAGGTGTCGTTTCTAGCCATGTAATGGAGACAAGAGGAATTTTTTTGGATTTTATCACATGAGAAAAGCGGTTGGAAAAATCAACTAAGCGCGAGGTGGCAAGCTACTAGCTTGCTGGCAACTTACATGTGGGCAACTCTTTATCCAATAGAATTTTGACATCCAAACTAACTTATTAATGGCCATTAATTATGCATTAAGTATATATTATGATAATATAACTCGAATAATTTATTCACACATTTTCTATATTGAATATTTTTACACATACTTTTCTAGGTGCCACTTGGCAATATTTGATTGGTTATTGAGATTTAATCTACATGTTAATAACTATATGCAAGCTCCCAATCAACTCTCCATGATAACGAACTCCATGGTTCCACTCAAGCACTCGAATGATGACCAAAGGAGGCATCACCCCAATACATATTTCGATAAGCTTTCTAAAACACCCTTTAAACTTATGACAAATCATTCATCACTCGCAGAATAAATTTATTAAAATCATATAAAATAATCACATTTCGAGAGGTCATATATTAGTACCTATATAACCTCACATTATAATCCCCAAACTCACACAGCCTAAGCTAAACACTTATAATCCCCATTAAAAGCATCACAATGACAAATCTACTATAAGCATAACTATGTCATCCTAGACATAGCTATGCAAACTTCGACTCAGGGAAGGACCTATTGCTCTGATATCATAACTGTCACGACCTCGAATTAAACCTTAGTTTAATTCGAAGTTTGCGACTCATTATGATCACCTGAAATTGAGAAAGATTGTGAAAACATGATGTAAATTTATTTTAAAAAGCATAAGAAATATAAATATATCATTAGACAAATTACATAATATGTGATGATCATTTCAGAGCAAACCTATAGTCCTTAGGTTTTACATTTAATAAAATGACTTTGCCTGCTTACAAGATACTAAATTGCAAATACATAACCAAACCTCTCGAGATCCTAATAGAAGGACACGAGAGACACTCCGTCTTAATAACTTACCACCAAGGCATCTAAAACTATCACCTTTCACGATCACCAAACAACTATATTAATATGAAAAATATTGAAAATAACAGAGTGAGCTAAAATAGCGTAGTAAGCCAATAACTCATAACCTATGTGTTACGAACTAATCAATTAAGGGAGACATGAAAAAGTATGCAATAATCATAATATCAAAATAAGTATTTTCATATATTTGATAATTTCATATATAACATACTAATCAGAAGCATCACACTCAATATGCGATCAATATAATCTAAATCATATCAAACATATGTATGCAAATGCAACAATGTCATATGAATGCACGGATCACCAACTGGCCAGTTTGTATAGTCGATAGATGGCTTCCAGAGGTGGCCTATACGAATTTTAGATCTGGCTACCACCATTATTTCTCACGATGTAGCACTTAGATCCGCATGACACAACTCCATCTTATCTCATCCTGTTTCTAAGAAACATATCACAAAGCAATGGATGGCTACTAGAGGTGGCCCATATGGATTCTAGAGGTGGCTCATATCATGATTTCTCACGATGTATCATTTAGGTCCGCACAACACTTAGCTTCATCCTATCTCATCCCATTTCTATGGAATATATCAGAAAGTGATAGATGTCTTCTAGAGGTGGCCCATATAGATTCTACAGGTGGCTCCCATCATGACTTCTTATGATGTAGTACTTAGCTCCACAAGACACTTAACTCCATCCTATCTCATCTTATTTTTGGGGAACAAAATGATGAGCAATATAGCACTTAGCTCTAACATCATACATGCAGATGTAGATGCACGATTCATCATATAGCAATTTCATCTCAAATATTAAAAGATGAATCATACCATGTTACCCAGATATCTGAAGATGAATCATATCAAATACTCATTTATCAATTGAATTTTATTGTACAATATCATTTCATAACATATCACATGTGTTTTTCAATGTACAATCAATTGATCAATAATCAAGCCTAGGCATAGATTATTTAAATACGAGCAATTCTAGTTCTCTCACCCTGAGTCTCGTGGAATTGTCGCTAGGCATTGGACCTTCGACCAACTGTATCTCACCACCTCCAAAGCTCTCAACCTTATCAAAGATGACACCCTTAGATGGAATAAGGAATCTTTAGGGAGGCTGGAGATCCATGTTGAAACGGCCCTTCATGAAATTACTCACCTTGAGCATCTCGACACTTAGCGGGGCCTCTCCCCTCAAGAGCTTGAAACCCTGCGTAAATGGTGAAGTAAGCCTCATACCAATTGGCTCCGAAATGGAGACCGTAATACCAGATACCTCCACTTATCCACTATTATTAGGCATAGTCTAAACACTATCACCTCATGATAACGATAATAACCACATCACCAACCCTGCCCATATCCATGACCTTTTCATTAAGCACTCTCACGACCTCTAGAAACCCTCTCTCCAGTCCGATATTCATCAAGATTGTTGGCCTGAACTCCCTCCCTTGACCATTGCTGGCATAATTCCATAATTTCCCTAGTCACACACGTCGAGGTCACCACCGCGCTTTGGAGCATGCCTCCGAGCAAGGCTCCTAGGCCGGATGGATTTACCACCGACTTCTATAGGACTTACTGGGATATTGTTTGAAATCAAATTGTAAATGAAATTCAGGAAGCTCTTAATTCCAATTCCTTAATGATTGGACTAAAACTTCTCTTATCTTTATCCCAAAATCTGCCCATCCTCGGCGGGTTCGGGATTTCTGTCCTATTTCTTTATGTAATGTGTTATACTGACTTTTATCCAAAGTCTTAGCTAATCAGCTTCGTCCTGCCTTAAGTACCCTCATTGACTTGAACCAATCAGCCTTCATCCATGATAGATCAATTCATGATAACATCTTAATAACTCAGGAGCTGGCACACTCACTAAATTCTGAGTGCTAGAAAGATATGCTACTTAAAGCAGGCTTAGATAAGGCTTCGGTCCGCGTCTCCTGGGACGCGCTTCAATCCATTCTTCGAATGCGCTTCTCGAAAAAATTTATCTACTGGATTCTTCCATGCATTACTTCCCCGATATTCTCATGCCTTATCAACGGGGAACCCTCTCTTCCGTTTACTGGGCATCATGGTCTCAGGCAAGGGGATCCGATTTCCCCTTATCTGTTCATCATTACCTACCAAGTGTTCTCCTCAATCATGACTCAACATGTCTCGACAGACCTTATTTCGCCTTTTCGAGCAAAGTCCTTCAGTTTCACCCACCTCCTATTCGCAGATGATCTTCTCATTTGTTTAAAAGCAACAAAAAGAAACTGTATCAACCTTAAGAAAATCCTCAACATCTCCCATTACCTCATTGAGCAACAGGTGAATTCGTAGAAGTCTGACTATACTTACCCAATCTTAGTACTCGCCGCAAGCATCAAATTAGCTCAATCATGAATTTCAAAATTGGCTCATTCCCCTTTTGTTATCTAAGGATTTTCATCTCGCCAAAGAGCATTCCCTGTCGTGAGCATATTTCAATCATTAACAAGATTTCCTCTCGCCTCAGCGATTGGAAGCATGGGGTTCTGAACTAGATGGGGCGCTCCACACTTATCAAAACCACGCTTATGTCCATTCCCATTCATTCCCTAAGTGTTACAAATATCACCTGCGTAACCATAGCCTCCATCGAGCGCCTTTCGCATTCCTTCCTCTGGGATCCTGGGGGGTCATCGAGGTGTTCATTTGATTAGTTTCTCAACTGCTCAACATCCTCGCTATTGTGGCGGGCTTGGCATCCGTAGCTTACTCAACATCCGTCACTCCCTGATTGCCAAATGCATGCAAGATCTTCTGAACGAGCGCTCCACCCTTTGGACCGCGCTCGTTCAGGCAAAAGCCTTACACCTTTCGGGAGACATGCCACGCGCCTATATCGCTGATTCTTGGAAATTAATCCTGAATTCCATTCCTCTTCTTAGATCGGGTTTCATAAAAAATATTGGCTCTGGTATCAGCACATTCATCCTTCTTGATCCATGGATTTTTACTTCACCGCTGATTTGTACGCCTACTTACATTAATATGGACATATGCTTGGATAACCTCATGGTTATCCACTTTATCTCCAATGGCTCATGGAATTGCACTCTACTCTCTGAGGCTTTTGGCCCTGATCTATGTTCCCAAATGTAAATGCATTTACATTTCTTCGGCTGCCAATGATGACGCGTGGGTTTGGGTGAATGATACTTAAGGGTGTGCAAGTGTTAAGTTAGTTTATCGATATGTTAGTCGTCGCCCTATGCCGCCGAGTTCCATTGGGGGGCCGTCGTGGCACATGGTTTGGAAGATTCCAGCTCCTCCTAAACTGCATATCCTTCTTTGGAAGCTCCTACACTCTAAATTACCCACACTTGATACAATCGTCCTATTTGATAATACTATAAACCCTGCTTGTTCCCTCTGTGGCACCCACCTGGAAACCATCCCACACTTATTCTTTCAATGTCCTATGGCTCATCAACTTTGGAACTCCCTCGGGAGGAACTTAAACATTACTTTTCAAAACCAATCCTCCTGGCACCTCGGAACTTGGCTTCTTGAGGGCGCCGACCTTGATATGCAGTCCAAAAACTCTTTTCTGTCCCTCTTCGTCCACTGCCTCTGGGAGTTATGGAATCTTCGCAATGAGGCTCATTTTAGGTCATGGCACGTAACCGTGGCCGGCATTCATGAGTATGCTGGCGCCCATGCACCTGAGGCAACTAGCCCCTACGACCCGCATAGGCGGGTCCAGCGGGAGCCCCCACCACAGCATGGGACTATCCTTTATTCGGATGGTTCTTTTTCTGCTGGGGTCGGGGGTAACGGATTACTAGCACTCTCTCACGATAACTCTTTTATTTTTGTAGGATCATCTTTTGCACAGGCTGGCTCGGTCCTGGAGATTGAGGCTCGTGCCATGCTCGTTGGCATTTGCGCATGCTGTAACGCTGGGTTATCCTACATCCAGATATGTTCGGACTCCGAGATCCTTGTACGAATCATTAACCATCCCTAGGGCTGTCCGTGGCAACTCAGAGGCTTACTCGCTGACATTTGGGGGCTTCTTGCTGAAATTAACCCCATTGTTGTGTCCCATTGTTTCCGTAGAAAAAATCGTGCGACTGATTACTTGGCAAAGTTGGGTCGACAACAACTTAGTGACAATTTTTGGATGGGCAGACCTCCTCTTGGCCTAGCTCAATTTTTGTACTCAAACTCCATTGGAACATTTACTTAACATTAGTACAATCAACTTTTTTTAAAAAAATTCAAACATATTTTTCGTATGAACTTATCCAAAGGCATATTCAATACATACATATCACCAGCAATGTCACCCCGAATTAGAAAGTGGTGAATACATAGAGTCGCAGAAACCAACTTACCTCTTATGGAAATATCGGAAGACTTTTTCCTTTTTCATTTCCCCTATAACTCTTCTAATCTTATAATGTTCTTATCAAGAGTGCATGCCAACATGTACTACAGGGACACAATAATGATCAATTCTATATATCTCTCATCCCTTTAGCCTTATAACTTAATTAATTGGTCAATCATTAGAGTTCATCTTGTACCCTGGCAGATTGAATGCCTTGTGAAATAAAATTCATATATCTTAATATAATTTATAAAATTGAATGATTATAATTTTATTTAACTCCATATTATAGAAGCCTTAATTTGTCAAAGTTTCAGATCTTATTTTGTTATTGTTCGTTATCAGGAAAATTATCATTCAGCCTAACTTTCATATTATTTTTTGTGTTGTGACAGTCTGAGTGACCTTGATTGTACTATTTATATAAAATAAGAAACAACTCATATTCAGATATTTTGAATTTTATGTAAATGTATATCCCGGATGTAACTTATAAAGTTCCTAGCTTTTATATCTATTCAGACTGAGCACAATAAATCTTACAAATTCTAACATGACATGCCCTAAGTTTCATCCTAATAAATTGAGTAGGGCTCGGTAAAACATTTATAAGTTTCACTACACATGTCATTTTTTAGTGATTAAAATTATAAATGAAACTAACATCTATATATGTATGGCCCTAAATTATCAGTTAATTCTATGGCATATTGGATTTAATAGATAATTTAAAAAATCGGATAACAATTTTGGTAGACAGAATGATAGTACCTTAAAGATAAGAACATAACATTTCATACAGACATCTGATTAACTTAATTCCAAATCATAATGAAAGAAGACTCGGAGAACAACAGAGGAAATTTCATAATTTATGAAGAAGACTTGATGAATAAATGATGATCATGAAAATGACCATTAGCTTAGGATTAGAGTTGCCACCTTGAGTGATCGGTGTTGTAGAATTTCCTCTGCCCTCCACAGAAAGGATCAAGATCTGCTAATTTAGGTGACATTTCTAGACATGTAATGGAGAAAGGAGGATTTTGTTTTGGAATTTTATCACATGCGAAAAGCAGTTGGAAAAATCAGCTAAGCATGAGGTGGCAAGCTACTAGCTTGCTGGCAGCTTGCATGTGAGCAACTCTTTATCCAATAGAATTTTGACATCCAAAATAACTTATTAATGACCACTAATTATGCATTATTAAGTATATATTATGATAATATAATGCAAAAAATTTATTCACACATTTTCTATATTGAATATTTTTACACATACTTT
Source organism: Pontederia crassipes (assembly GCA_030549335.1). Classification (NCBI taxonomy): domain Eukaryota; kingdom Viridiplantae; phylum Streptophyta; class Magnoliopsida; order Commelinales; family Pontederiaceae; genus Pontederia; species Pontederia crassipes. The sequence continues at coordinate 6,030,325 of JAUKPH010000020.1, read as the reverse complement.
TCTAGGTGACACTAGGCAACATTTGATTGGTTCTTAAGATTTAATCTACGTGTTAATAACTATATGCATACTTAATGTTATGAGTATATGATTTAGCATAGTATGTCTTTTAATTATATTTTAATACTTTATTTAAATTTAACAAAATTTTAGAAAACTTGACATTACAACGAACACATATATCATATCATTCATCAATCATAAATTAAAATATTAAAACATATAATGATATATGAATTAGATTTAGGATATTACAGGCAGCACCCAGAGGATCCTTGGATGGTCCAGAGGATTGGAGGGGAGAATGTCGCCTGAGATAGAAAGAAGAGAGAATGTGTGCTTTCATGTTGACCATAGATATAAAATGGATGATCCAGATTAGAGCACATAATGTTTCACCGAAGATGTGTTACACCACATTAATCATATATGTAACACTCCTCATATGTAACATGGTGTAACACCCTAATCTGGACCCTTGGATGCAGCCAAAGGTCTAGATGAAATATATGTCCATTGCCCTAATCCACCTTTTCCTCCCCTCCCCCACCCCCATCGAGCGCTGCCACCACCCTTGAGCTTCGCTGTTGCCGTCGCTCCCAAACTTCTCTACCGTCATGCCCCTGAGCTTCTCGGCACTGGCACAACTTCCTTTTCCCCCTCCACTCCAAGTGTCGCGGGCACAACCTCCTCCTTCCATCTCTCTCACACTCTCTCTCTTCTCTCTCTCTCTCTCGCATGTTGCCATCGATCGCCTCCTCCTCTTGTCCGATCACTGCCTTCCCTGACCAAGTTGAGCGTCGGCCGGCATACCTCGACTCCCTGATAAGTGAAATTGAGGAGTGTAGTGATAACTTGCTGAATTTTGAGTCAAAAGTGAGATTTTTTAATTTTAGTCTAACTCCTTAATTCACTCTCTACTGCAGTGCACAGGTCAATTGTAGTGACCCTAAATGTCGTATCCACAATGATTTGAAGCTTAAGATTCCATAAACAATCTAGACTAGACTTAACTAAAGTCAAAATTTCAAGAAATTGAAAGAAAATGCAAACCGATTTCTAAAAAGTGGCTAAAATGATAATTGTTTTTTAGATTTTTTAAAGGTTATCAAAACTGAATTGTAAATGCTAAACTAGAGGCTCAAAGGGGTTAACTATCAATGAAGAAGGTTCTCCTAGGAGTTGGGGTTCATCTAACTTAATTATGGATGGAATGGACAAGTTATCATTAAATGTCAATTTTAACTCAACATGAAATAATCTGTTTTCACAGCTTAATTAATCTAGAACTAATTATCATATTCTCATATGATTGATTAGCTAAGTTGAATTAGAAGAGGTCCTGACTGAAATCAAATCAACATGAAGCTCAAACTTTAGTCTCTTTGCTGAATTTTAGTAATTTGGTGAAATCTAAAATGATAACTTGACAATTGCACTTTGAAAATGATGGAAATGCCTCAATCAATTAAACAGGGATGAAATCAATCCAATATTAGTGCAAATGCTTCTTGGTTTATCTCTAAACTATAAGAGGATTTTAAATCAGCCTCGCAGCTACAAATTCAAATGAAATCCACATTTTCACTAATGAATTGGATAGAAATCAGCACCTAATCACACATGGGAATTCAACAAATATCATTGCATTCTTGATCCATCTCTGAACATCAAGACAACCTTATAATCACCTCTCAGTGATTGAATAAAATCAGAGGTTTACAATGACAAAATAGAATCCCAAAAATCCTTGAAATCAGATTTGCATTCAGGATTGAAAACCAGAAATCAGCATTGAGGGATTTTCAATAATTCAGGGATTAAAACTTTGAAATACCATTGCCTCTTGATTCATTTCTGAACAGGAATGAAACTATAAGTAACCTCTCAGTTATCAATTAAATCAGGGCTCAACAATGATAGAAAACAGTTTAAATCATAATTCAGAAATCAGAAATCAGATTTGGGAGAAAACAGATTTCAGAATTCAGGAAATCAGATTAGAACCTAGAAACTTGGCATTAATTCTTGGATCATTTTTGAACAAGATTAGATCAAATGACAACTTCTCAGTTGTAAATAAAAGTAGGACCTTACAAAGACAAGAATCTGGTTCATATGAAACAGGAAATCAGAAATCAGGATTGAAATCAATGCAGGAATTCAGACTTGTTTACATCCATCCATAATTAACCTAGAGTACTACCCTATCCTAGGAGACATAGAATTTATATCACACCCCACTCTGTGACTGAGTTGTAATTCCAATTATTACCTTCCTTAATTATGTTTAGCAATTTCAAAAATAAAATCAGCAAAACCTCTCTCCCTTACTTCCTCGTGTTATTAGCCCACACATACAAAAGGTGCATATATATTCATCATGATCAAATAAACAGTTATAAGATATATCATCCACATATTATCATTATAATTTTTTTCACTAACCACCTCACATATAACACCCCACAGGATCATGTTTTATACAACCTTACAAAGAATCTCTCACAAACTTAATTACAACATTTAGGATTATCTATTACATGCATGTTTCAAAAACAAAAGTGAAGGGAAAAATAAAAATGAAAGAAAAATAGCAATGCTCCGACGGTTCGACCTCTTCTATATGCATCAAACCAAGCTTCGAGTCAACTCAACTCGAGAACTTATAATCATCTGAAAAAAATCAACAAGGGTAATGTGAGCAACAATCGTTTGCTCAGTGAGTGGAATAAATGTACAACATAGGGGAACAATACGAGTGCATATAACATTTAATTAATCATATTTCTTTCATATGAGAAAACATTTAAAGCATAACTCATATCACATAACTTTTCAAATCATATGAACTTTTACATAAATATAAATTATTCAAGATATCATCATATTCACAATTAAACTCCACACATGTGTCATTGCACATATTCATCATGGGTCAATATGTATCCCTCTATGATCATGTGTCATACAATTAAGTAGAGCTTCATAATCAAGAGTATCAGATACACAGAGCAAATCATGGGTCAATACGTATCCCTCTATGATTGTGTGTCATACAGTTAAACAGAGCTTCACAATCAAAGAGTCTCAAATACGCAGAGCAAATCATGGGTCAATACGTATCTCAATCATGATTGTGTGTCACCCAATCATGATTCTCAGATACGCAGAGCATATCATGGGTCAATACGTGCACACAAAGCAGCCCCCAAAGGGCAAAGACACCCGATATACGCCTCAAAGGCTTCATGTATATCGAATGCGATCCCAAAGACTTTTTTCAAACAGCATGGCTAATGAACACATGGAGTTTAATAATATCAAAATACACATGTCATAATTTCATATCATTATCAAATAAAACTTATTTTCACTTCAAAAGCATTGTTCCCTGAAAACATTTTTGTATAAGATATTACTCCATCTCATATGAAATCCTTGAATCATATCATAAATACTTTTCATAGCACAAGATATGTTTCAATAATAACAATAATAATCTTTGCTTGAGGTAATATCATAAATAAAAGAACTAACATATAATATTTTACTATGTTGTAAATTTACCCACTCACCTTATACTTTATCCCTTCAAGGAGGTTTACTAGATTTCCTCCCTTTCACTTGCAACTTGAGGTTTTCCTACAAACAATAATGTTTTCTTACTTCCCAATACTAGTAAGGTAATATGCAATGCATGCTCATGATGTATGAATGCTTATGCACCCTAAAATGCATATAACCTCCTCTAATACCAATTTCGAACTTCAGACATTTATATTCATAAGCTATTCCATACTTAGAACTTTTTAATTCTCCAAAGCTTAACTAGGTGCTGTTTCAGGGTTTCAGACTGAGTGTCTGTCAATCAATAATTCATAACTTCTTAACCACATGGGCAAATCTTATGATTCTAGATTAATTTGAAACTAGACATACTAAGGTTTCCAACCCAGAAATATCATTATCACTGAAATATTGATTTATATATTTCTTCATATTTGTCCATTTAACTAGGGCATAATTTTTATGAAAACTAGGCTTCATTAGTATTTTGTCATAAAAATTATAGAATTTAACTCCTATATAGACTTATAACAAAAATAGTTAATTCGGGTCGCAATCTGTCAATGTCCTGGAATCTGACAGAAGACTCACTATGAAACGAAAATTCATTTCTCTGCCTCTACACATCCAAATTATATGATTCCTCTTCTCACCGAACCCTTAGAATGTCTATTTAATCATATCAAAATTCCAAACCATAATTCGATATATTCGAACCAAGCCCTAATTTACAAGTTGAACCTGTATCAGACTCAGGACAGGATGAGCGATCCACGATATTGGGTTCATAACTTTCTCTAAAAAGTCCTTTTTATATGATTCTTGTGGTCATGAAAAGCTAACTTCGATAGGATGAAGCATATAAAATTTCAGAATTTATTAAGAACTAACCAGGAAGATATAATCGTATGAAAATGAGGGTTGATTTCGGATCCGCAAATTGACCTTAACTCAGCAAACTTGTCGAATTTCTTGAGGACGTTCGGCTAGGGATTTCATCTTGCAAATGTTTCTGCTGGCGGAGATACAAATTATTGATTTATATATTTTTTCTAGATTTTTAACACGTCGTATGGCGGTTCGAAAAATTCATTACTTAGCAGCTGGTGAGCTGCCTGCTTCAGCTGCTTGAAACTCTATTGGTTGAAATGAAGGTCCAATCATATTATTTGGTTAAAATTAGTGTTAAACTTCTAATTAACATTAGTTAATCATAATTAAACATATTTATTATAATATTTACAAATATTATAATTTATTCCTAATAATCTTATATAATTTCTTTATAATGCTTATCGATAATTTAATTATGATTATGCTTTAATCCAAAGGTTAGTTGCTAAACGCAACCATGACTATAAAAACATTTAAACTTACTTAAAATGCTAATTAAAAGTAAGATTATGTTAAAATGATATTTGTGGAACACGTCCGTGACAATTTTCCCCACCTTAAAAAAAAATTTCATCCCCGAAATTTAGATATATGTTGTGAAGGATAAGAATGAATACTTCATTCTTATTTGGTCATTCTCACTTCCAACTTTCTCTATACTTGAATGAATTTTTTTTTACCTATAACACAAATACTAAAGGAGAAATTTTCATTGATGAAGTTCATTTTCCTTGACTCTTATAATTTATATTATATTTTTCTTCTCAAGACAAATTCTCTTATACTCCAATAGATTGAGTTAATCTTTATGTGCAGAAGGCTAGTCTGCAATTTATTGATGGTGCAATCTTTGATTCTATATGAGCATATGATAATTGTATGTATTATTCTCTGTTGATGTTCTGCTCTCTTTGGTTCTCTATTGATGTTCTGCTCTCTTTGGTTTTTTCCTTTAAGGCATAGCACACAAAAATATCATATCTCAATAGAGATAAGAAAAATTGATTATTGCATTAACCTAGATGAGTTAGCATCCATTTCACGTGGACATCACGACAAAGTTTGTCAACCAATGAAGGGTTATGTGAAATAGCAAGGAAGATCTCTATTTCACTTGCTGATGGCATATTGACAAGTAAAATATTTTTTTGTGTCAACACGTATGTCGAAAAACCAACAAGAAGCTTTTGGATGTTTGTTTAGAATATTTTACATGATTTGACATTGATCATTCTTATGATTTGAGCTTTGATATCAGCAGTTGTTGGACTTCTAACTGAATATTAGACCAAGGATACGTACAATGGTTTAGGAATCTTACTTAGCATATTCCTGGTCATCATAGTTATAACATCGAGTGACTCATTACAATTTAGATACTTTAGATAAGGAAAGAAAAAAGATCTTGATACCCAGAGATGAACATAGACAAAAACTTTTGTTGATGACTTGTTGATTGATGAGCTTGTCTACAAAGGATTTGATCAATATCATTGAACATAGAAACATTGAAGATATTGTAAATACACAATATCTTTGATGGTCGAACTTAACAAATAAATAGTTGACCCAATACATGTCAAAATCTCATATGGTACTATGTATCATGGACATAACTTTCCTTCATTCTTTTTGTTATAGGTAATGTGTCCTTGTAAATTCACTATTGTGATCTCCTTTTATTTATCTTGATATTTCACAATAATCCTGCATATATCATATTCTTTTGTCTATAACATTTTTCTAATGTGCATATTTAAAATTCCATAAAAGAATTAATTCTTTCATCTAGTCTTGTTACCATGGTTAATTTTATACAAAGTTCCCATAAAGATAAGTACCAAAGTTATGAGTGGAAAACTAATTGCAAGGAAATTTCCAAATATTGGTCAAATTTTATGGATAACAAGAACAATGGGTAGTACTTCAACAATTATATGAGCCTATCATGACAAGCAAAAGAAGATGACACATTGGATAAAGGGAACGACAGAATAACCATCGATTATTATGCATCCATAAGTCAAATATGATCACTATTATTCATAGGAATGATGGTTAGAGTATAAGCAACAATGAGTGACTCATTACATCGAGTGACTCATTACAATTTAGATACTTTAGATAAGGAAAGAAAAAAGATCTTGATACCCAGAGATGAACATAGACAAAAACTTTTGTTGATGACTTGTTGATTGATGAGCTTGTCTACAAAGGATTTGATCAATATCATTGAACATAGAAACATTGAAGATATTGTAAATACACAATATCTTTGATGGTGGAACTTAACAAATAAACAGTTGACCCAATACATGTCAAAATCTCATATGGTACTATGTATCATGGACATAACTTTCCTTCATTCTTTTTGTTATAGGTAATGTGTCCTTGTAAATTCACTATTGTGATCTCCTTTTATTTTTCTTGATATTTCACAATAATCCTGCATATATCATATTCTTTTGTCTATAACATTTTTCTAATGTGCATATTTAAAATTCCATAAAAGAATTAATTCTTTCATCTAGTCTTGTTACCATGGTTAATTTTATACAAAGTTCCCATAAAGATAAGTACCAAAGTTATGAGTGGAAAACTAATTGCAAGGAAATTTCCAAATATTGGACAAATTTTATGGATAACAAGAACAATGGGTAGTACTTCAACAATTATATGAGCCTATCATGACAAGCAAAAGAAGATGACACATTGGATAAAGGGAACGACAGAATAACTATCGATTATTATGCATCCATAACTCAAATATGATCACTATTATTCATAGGAATGATGGTTAGAGTATAAGCAACAATGAGTTTTGTGAATAGGACTTTCCCTCTCTAATTGATTTACAATAGTGAAATGCCAATTCGAGTTCACGATCGAGGATCAGAAAGGCGTCCCCCTCCAATCGCACATTCGTTAAACTTCAAAATAACATTTCATGAGTCGATTTGAGTTTGCGATTGAGGATCAGAAAGGCGTCCACCTCCAATCACTCCTTCGCGAAACTTTCGAAATTGATGAACGTACTAAAGTCCGAAATGGCAAATCATTTATCAGCCATAAAGAAGTGACAATGGTGATTTAATCAATCACCCTATATGAGATGTCATAGGTAAGGATGAGTAAAAATTCACTTTCCAAATATGAGGAGTTGTAATCAATAACGACTAATCAAGAATCGTCAATGATTCAGAATGTATAATGATGAATGTTGTTTGACAACTATGGGTTGAAAGTTGACAATAATTCTGATATCAATAATAGCAATTCAAGGTTTCATAGTGATTTCAAAATCACTTATAATAATTCCCATTAGACAATGTTACTTTAATGATCATCATATGATTTGAATCCTATCAAATAGATATCAGTTCCCAACACAAAATTGATTTGATGATTGATTCTCCAACCCTTATGCATAGTCTAATATTATTATTCATTTCTATAAAATGTTTACCATTTCTTATTAATATAGACATCTCATAATGTCTTCATAGGATTACGAGCATCTATTCTCTTACTGATTGTCCCTATAGAACCTTCAATATCTCCTATAATCTTGTTAAGATTTGATGTTACCAAACCCAAAGAACAAAACTCATACTCTACTGTCCACACATCCAACACAAATAATTTCTAATTTCATAATAAGGATCATTCATATATATTTTAAAAGTTTTCATGATCACATTCATATTTCACCTATGTTATTTATAGCACATTCTGCAAATTGATTTTGACTGTTCAAAGCAACATAACTATATTTTATTCTTTTTTTTAATCTTTCTATCAACATATTTTATTTGGATCAATCACAATCTTGTAGAATTAATTCACAAATTTAGAATACCCAAAATCACTTGAAAGAGTCGAACAAATATAATGTTCAAATTAGAATATTAATGATATAATACATATCTATTATCTGATTCTCATACATATGGGTAATCCAATGTATGTTAAATACAATACTATGAATGGTGTCTTGTAAATATCCCCTCAACACCTTCATAAGGTTCAAATGTATTTATTCCAAAACACAATGTCTCATTACAAAACTTTTATAACACAATATCTTATGATGTGACTTTTCTTTTATTTTGCATTCCTATACAATGTAAAATACAAACTAGTTGTTCTTAGGTGATAAGTTCTTGTTTCAATCAACAAGCTTATTCGTACTCAATCATAAAATGATTACTTCATATTTTCTTAGATTGGGTACAAGGGAACACGTCATGCTTTCTTTCTATATTAGGAAGAAATGATGCATAATAAATAAGTGATCAAAGTCATTCAAATATATCATATGATCATACATACCAAGGATATGATTTGTTTTTCTTAGAATTGACATGATCTAATATCATGAGGTCAACCCAAAACTCATGCATAATTTGGCTCTTAGTTTTATTTTCCCATAATAATTTTGTGAAATAGTGTTTAAATATCTCTCATGATGCGCACGACCTTCAGAATTGAGAGATCATAAGGTTGTGAGTGGTTTGATGGAAAAAAAATTCACAATGATCATATCGAGTTCCATGTATATAAAGGTTGAGATATACTATTTTTTTTAACTTTAGCTAATGGTATCCATCTCTTAAAGTCATTTTTGAGAATCGAGTGGTACTTGTAGCTCATCAAGCAAGTAACTCATTCTTGATAAACTATTCTTCGCCGTCATTTAGTCTAGCTGTCTATAATTGATGCCCAACTAAAGAACATATCTTTCTTTTTGAAGAATAAGTCCGAATTCAAAGTTTTGATTTGAATACAAGCCTCATCGGAATGCTTCTATAGTTCTTTTAATCTTATAGGTGTTATACAATAAGGAGTCTTAGAAATAGGAATAGTTCTATGGACTAGATCTATAAAAAATTCCATCTATCTCCTCGGTCATAATTTAGGAAGATCTTCTAGGAGTATTTTACAAATTCCTATATGATTGGAATATCTCCCAATCGTGACCCCTTTTTCCTTTATCTCGATGACAAAAGCAAAGTAAATTCTCATCCCTTTCTAATTAACTTATCTATCATTATTATATAAATAATGCAAGAGGAGAAAATTCTAACATTTATCAAAAAAATGTAACTCTTAATATTCCTGATAACTCAAAGTAAACTTCTTCCTTAAAACAATGTGAAATGGCATGTTGACGAACTAATCAATCACCCTTGGGTAAGACATTATAGTCTTAGATATTTAAAGAAATGAAATATGAAATCATTTTCCACAGTCTCTTTTGACTCCATATTCATTTATATCTTTTCCAAGTACTACTAATTTGATCCGTAATATTGTCATCATGAAACATTACTGATGGACCCATTATGATCACATCATCACATAGGGAGGATCATTGTCGGCATAAAATGCCACACCATATACCGATGCATAATGCATGAGATGAAAATGCACTCCTAATAGGTCGACCGTCAGACGGAGCAAATTTATAAAGGCCAATAATATCAAATTGACCCTCACCACATCACTCATGTGGTGATATGTTTACCCCTTCAGAAATAAAATAAGAGAAGTAATCAAAAGCATGCACTATTAATCTAATGCACATAATGTCACCTAACCTTAAACTTAAGTCCTACTGTCTATAGAATCTTATAACCTAAGCTCTGATACCAAACTCTATCACACCCCACTCTGTGACTAAGTTATAATTCCAACTATTACCTTCCTTAATTATGTTTAACAATTTCAAAAATAAAATCAGCAAAACCTCTCTCCCTTACTTTCTTGTGTTATTAGCCCACACATACAAAAGATGCATATATATTCATCACGATCAAATAAACAGTTATAAGATATATCATCCACATATTATCATTATAATTTTTTTCACTAACCACCTGACATATAACAACCCGCAAGATCAAGTTTTATACAACCTTGCAAAGAATCTCTCACAAACTTAATTACAACATCTAAGATTATCTATTACATGCATGTTTCAAAAACAAAAGTGAAGGGAAAAATAAAAGTGAAAGAAAAATAGCAATGCTCTGACGGTTCGACCTCTTCTATATGCATCAAACTAAGCTCCGAGTCAACTCAACTCGAGAACTTATAATCATCTGAAAAAATCAACAAGGGTAATGTGAGTAACAATCGTTTGCTCAGTGAGTGGAATAAATGTACAACATAGCGGAACAATATGAGTGCATATAACATTTAATTAATCATATTTCTCTATAAATGTACAACATAGGGGAACAATCCACGATATTGGGTTTATAACTTTCTCTGCAAAAGTCTTTTTTATATGATTCTTGTGGTCATGAAAAGCTAACTTCGATAGGATGAAGAATATAAAATTTCAGAATTTATGAAGAACTAACCAGGAATATATAATCGTATGAAGATGAGGGTTGATTTCGGATCCGCAAATTGACCTTAACTCTGCAAACTTGTCGAATTTCTTGAGGACGTTCGGCTATGGATTTCATCTTGCAAATTTTTCTGCTGGCGGAGGATACAAATTATTGATTTATATTTTTTTTCCAGATTTTTAACACATCGTATGGTGGTTCAAAAAATTCATTACTTAGCAGCTGGTGAGCTGCCTGCTTCAGCTGCTTGAAACTCTATTGGTTGAAATGAAGGTCCAATCATATTATTTGGTTAAAAATTAGTGTTAAACTTCTAATTAACATTAGTTAATCATAATTAAACATGTTTATTATAATAATTACAAATATTATAATTTATTCCTAATAATCTTATATAATTTTTTTATAACGCTTATCGATAATTTAATTATGATTATGCTTTAATCCAAAGGTTAGTTGCTACACGCAACCATGACTATATAAACATTTAAACTTACTTAAAATGCTAATTAAAAGTAAGATTATATTAAAATGATATTTGTGAAACACGTCCGTGACAATTTAGCTCCTCATAATTACAAAGTTAGATACACAATGGAATGAAGAATAATAGCAATCCATCCTGAAATGACGACTGTTCTGCAGAAATCAGCAAGCCTTCCTCCACACTTCAGCTCCAATCAGCTCAATCAGCTATCCCCTTTGCACAATGGCCGGCCCCCCGGGTTCCTCCAAAAATTCCCCCTTATATGTGTCATGTCCATCCTTTGATCAGCATCAGAATGTTCTATTCCCCTAATTTCAGCCATCTGTCCAATGGTCCCTGCATTCCAGCTGACTACAACAGCTTTAGGACAGCAAAGGAGTGGTCCCCCCACCTTTTTCTAGCTTTTTACATTTTGTTTTCCCTGCTAGAAGAGGTAGAACACCAAGCATCAAAATCCTTAAATAGAAAATGAACAAATAAGGATAAGGACAGCCACTTGGGTCAGCTCAAACATCAAATAAAATCTAGTGTTTTGAAGATGTGAAATCAGTAATTAAAATGATAAGTTTTAGGTCCCGGAATGATAACTTTGCATAAATCTTGGAAAATGATAATATGGAATTGAAGGCATCCAAGGGATTAATATGACAAGTGAATAAGGTCAGAAATCAAATGTGGATAAGTTTTCATAGGAATGATAACTTGGGTGCCAAAACGACAACTTAATGTCCTTAAAAATGATAACTTATCATAACTTTTGTTGTGGTTATCCAAATTTGATCAGCAATGAGCTAGGACAATAATATAATGATTGCTTAATGCCTTTGTGCAGATTTGATAGTTTTGCATATCGAAATGATAGTTTTGCCCTTTAACGATAACTTGGCATTAGAAAATGATAACTTGGTTCAAATGAATTGATAATTTTGCACAAGTTGAGATATGATCATCCAAATATGATTCATTCATGATAGTAATGGATTTAGGGCAAGAAAATTATTGAAAATCAGTTCACTCAAAATAATGATAACTTGGCATATTAGAGTGATAACTTGTCCTAAAATTGATAACTTGACATAGAAATGAAATATTTATGTATTTTAGCATTTCAGAACCTCTATGCACATGGAATTAAGTATAAAATGAGGAATATCAACTAGTTATCACAATCTATGCATTTCAAACATAATTGGTCAAAAGTTGGGAAATTTAGGGACTCGATATGGGTGAAATGCATCTAAAATGGGATAAAAACCTATAGTGATCAGCTAGTGATCAAACACCCCAAGCTTAGCCTTTTGCTTGTCCTCAAGCAAAACATTCAGAAATTAAGGACAAACTTGAATTAGAAGTCCACAAATGAAGTAAAAGTCAGCTGAATTGAGTCCAATGAGTTTCCCACTTTGCCAACACTTGATACTTTTTAGAAACATAATTTCTAGCTAGGGAATCACAGAGGCTAAAGCAAATTTAAGCCATGGAAGAAGTACTAGTAATAACATGTTTGAATTTTAGGAATTGTCAACTTTACTACAAAGTCGAACTACAAATCCCTTCATGAACAGATTTTCATTGCTTAAATAGGTTTAACACCTGACCTTTATTCTTGAAATGCAAATAAATAGGTTTAGCACCTGATTTTTATTCATGCTTTCTTTAGGAGAGATTCCTTTGGAAGTTTTGCTCTCCTAAATTTTTTTTTCTTTATTGCATTGAAGAGAGATTCCTTTGGAAGTTTTGCTCTCTTCCTTTTTTCTATGCATGCATGCAACTTTTTACTTTTCCTTTTTCTCATTTTTCTATCCTGATCATGAAGTGAGCAATAGTTCAAACTCAAGTATAGTTTAGATCCCTTTATCCAAAAAGTAAAGTTTTCCTATTTAACATGGCAGCAAGAAACTTGATTCCCTTCTAGACATCTGATATTATCAATTCAATCCATAAGTATCAGCTAGTGTGACCCACAAAAAGGAAAAATTTTCAGCTGAATTTAATCCCAATGCATCTGAATGATTGGGTCAATTAAAGCAAGAGGACTAATGGCCAAGTTGGCCACTTGGTATTGGAGTGTACCAACAGTCATAATGAAGTATTTTACCCATTTTAGGGTTAAAATAAGTGAAGGAATTGAATTGAACTCGATTAGTGATAACCAATGATAACCGGGTGATAACTAATGATAACTTGGTCAAAACAATGATAACTTGGTAAAAAATGATATATGGACATTAAAACAGATTGAAAACATGGTGTAAAGGTTAGAAAAGCACCAGGTTTCCTTCCCCAAGCTTAGCCTCAGCATTGTCCACAGTGGTGAAAGTTAACGCAAGGGAGAGGGTTGGAAGGGTATGAAATTGATTGAATTTGTGCATTTGATCCCTTCCAATGGTTTTTGCATCTCAATCCAAGTCTTCAGGTGTTCCATTCTTCATGAATTTCAACCAATCCTGCAAAGAAGTAGGGGATATCAGTGGGGTATTCAATATCAGTTTTTGAGAATGCACAATCCAGCAATGCATTGAACTAAATCTGCACTGAAAATCAGCTAAGATGGATTGGGACAACTGATATGCATGATGATTCAGATATTAAAATGATGATTTCAGCATGAATGAAAAGTTAATATCAGTTATCAATAGGATTTCAGTGAGAAAAATTAAAATTAAGGATAGGGGTACTCCCTTCTTGTCAATTTGTGTATGGATCTGATTCCTTCCTTCTTTATTCCTACAAAATAGAAAGATTAAGTGTAAAATGACTTGAGTTACCTTCCAAGAAGTGCCCTGCTTTAATGTCTTAGGCTGGACATCTTTCCACTTGAATTCAGCTAGGCAACTTTGACAAATCTTGCAATTTCAGCAGCTCCTTAGCTAAATCTTGATCTGTGGGATTATATAGTTTCAATCTCTGTCCATTGACCTTGAATATGTCATCCTTATCATTCAGAAGTCCACAGCTCCATAAGGATAAATTTTGTGAACTTTGAAGGGTCCACTCCACCTTGATTTCAACTTTCCAGGGAATAGTTTCAACCTTGAATTAAACAACAATACAAAGTCTCCAACCTTGAGCTCTTTCTTTAGAATTCTGCTATCATGCCATCTCTTGGTCCTCTCCTTGTAAAATTATGAATTATGGTAGGCATTTAGCCTAATTTCATCCAACTCATCCATTTTTAGAAGCCTCTTTTGTCCACATGCTTGCATATCAAAATTGAGTGCCTTCACTGCCAATTGGTAGATGACATGTGTTCCCATAACCAATTTGTAAGGAGAAGTGCCTATAGGGGTTTTATAGGCTGTCCTATATGCTCAAAGTGCCTCATTTAGCCTCAAACTCCAATCTTTTATTGTCAAGGATACTATTTCTCCAATAGGGCCTTGATTTCCCTATTTGAAATTTTTGCTTGGCCATTTGTTTGAGGATGGTAAGCAGTTGAGACCTTGTGCTTGACTCCATATTTGTTTAGGAGGTTCTCAAAACACTTTTCAATGAAATGGCTCCCTCCATCACTTATGACTACCCTTGGGATTCCAAATCTTGGGAAGATAATCTCCTTGAACAATTTGATGACAACCCTGGAATCAGCAGCAATGGTTGGAATTGCTTCTATCCATTTAGACACATAGTCCACAACCAATAATATAAACTTGAATCCACATGAACTAGGAAATGGGCCCATATAGTCAATGCCCCAAACATCAAATATCTCCACCTCCAGAATTCCTTGTTGTGGCATTTCATTCCTTCTTGAGATGGAGCCTACTCTTTGGCATTCATCACAACTTTTCACATACAAATGGGCATCTTTGAATAAGCGAGGCCAATAGAAGCCAAATTGAAGGATTTTTGCAGTTGTCTTTTGTGTTGCACCATGCCCACCATATGGAGATGAGTGGCAAGCCTCCAAGATTTCCTGGAATTCAGATTGTGGTACACATCTCCTGTACATGCCATTAGGGAATTTTCTGAACAAAAGGGGGTCATCCCAGTAGTAATCCTTTTAATCATGGAAAAATTTCTTTTTCTGTTGATAAGTGAAGTCAGGAGGGACAATCCCACAGGCCAGGTAATTCACAATGTCTGCATACCAGGAAATTGAGTTTGCTGATATTGCCATCAAGAAGTCATTAGGAAAGGAATCATTGATAGGAAGTATTGAAGATTCTTGGACTCCCTCCATCCTTGATAAGTGGTCAGCAACTAAGTTTTCTATCCCTCTTTTATCCCTGATTTCATCTTCAAATTCTTGTAGCAATAGGATCCATCTTATGAGCCTTGGCTTGGATTCCTTCTTGTTGATTAGGTGCCTTACTGCCTAGTGATCAGTGAAGACAATTACTTTGGATCCAATTAAATAAGATCTGAATTTGTCAAAGGCAAACACAATAGCCAACAATTCCTTTTCAGTGGTGGCATAGTTGACTTGGGCTTCATCCATTGTCTTGCTAGCATAACATATAACATAGTGTTTCTTCTCCTTGGTTTGACCCAACACTGCCCCTACAACCTGATCCGATGCATCACACATGATCTCAAAGGGCAATGCCCAATCTGGGGGTTGCACAATGGGAGCTGATATAAGAGCCTCCTTCAAGTGGTTAAAAGCCTTTAAGCATTCCTCATCAAATTTGAAATCCACATCTTTGGCCAGCAGCTTGGTAAGAGGTCTGGTTATCATTGAGAAATTTTTTATAAACCTCCCGTAGAAGCCTGCATGCCCCAAAAAGCTCCTAACTGCCTTGACATTCTTTGGGGGTGACAACTTCTCAATTACCTCAATCTTTGCCTTATCCATTTCAATTCCTCTACTAGACACAATATGTCCTAGAACAACCCCTTCTTGGACCATGAAATGACATTTCTCCCAATTCAAAATTAGATTTGATTCCCTGCACCTTTGTAGGACCCTTGTCAAATTTTCTAGACAAGCTTCAAATGAATCTCCATAAACTGAAAAGTCATCCATAAATACTTCCATTATGTCTGAAAAGATAGACATCATACACCTTTGAAAAGTGGCAAGTCCATTGCATAGACCAAAGGGCATTCTCCTATAAGCAAAGGTCCCATATGGACAAGTAAAAGTTGTCTTGTGCTAGTCCTGAGGGTGAATAGGAATCTACAGGAAGCCTGAATATCCATCCAAATAACAAAAGTGAGAGTGTCTTGCCAATCTTTCCAACATTTGATCAATGAAAGGAAGTGGGAAGTGGTCCTTTCTAGTTGCCTTGTTCAATTTCCTGAAATCAATGCACATCCTCCATCCTGTGACTGTCCTGGTCGATATCAATTCATTTGTATCTGATTTCACTACTGTAATCCCTCCTTTCTTTGGCACCACTTGGACAGGGCTGACCTATTCACTATCTGAAATGGAATAAATGATCCCAGCATTCAACAAATTTAACACTTCCTTTTTGACAACCTCCTTCATAATTGGGTTGAGTCTTCTTTGGCATTCAATTGAGGGCTTGTAGCTGTCCTCCATGGGAATCCTATGCATGCAAATTGAGGGATTGATACCCTTAATGTCATCAATGGAATAGCCAATTACCTCCTTGTACAGCTTTAGTTTTTTCAGCAACTCTTCAAGTTGATTCTTTGGCAAGTTTGCATTGATGATAACTGGAAATGTTGAATTCTCCCCCAAGAATTCATACTTCAGGTTGCTAGGGCAAGGCTTGAGCTCCAATTTGGGTGAATTGTTTTGAGTTGAGCTGAATTGAGTGTCAGCAGTGATAAATTCAATGCAGATTGGTATGCTGCAGCTCTGGATCCTCCAATTCCTTCAAATGATCAAACATGAGGTACCTTTGCAATGGATCTTCAATGGGTATATTGTTGAGGCTTCCTCCACAATTTGATCAATCTGTCCATCCTCAAAATCATCTTGTTGATAAGCTGGCCTGTTGATAACTCGTGTAAGGTTGAACTCTATCTTGTCTTCACCAATTTGGAAGGTCAATCTCCCCTCCTTGACATCAATGAAAACTCCATCAGTAGCAAGAAAGGGTCTTCTAAGTAAGATGGGTGTATTCAGATCCTCATCCATATCCAAAACTACAAAGTCCACTTGTATATAAAATTTTCCAACCTTTACGGGTATGTCTTCAATGATTCCATGGGGATATTTGATGGACCTATCAGCCAATTGTAGAGACATGTTGGTGGGCTTCATATCTCCTACCTCAAGCTTCTTGTATAGAGATAAGGGTATTACACTCACAGAAGAAGGAGAAATGCCACTTTATGGTTCAAGAAGGAGTTGTTCTACGACACATTATCTCTATCAAGGCAATTGAAATGGATAAAACCAAGATTGAAGCTATTGAGAAACTACCACCACCCAAAAATGTGAAGGCTAAGGAAGTGCTTATGCTATCAAATCCACATGAATTCCCTAGCTGATACTGAATGTAACAATGTCTAGCCTAAGACATTAAAGTAGGGCGCTTCTTGGGAGGCAACCCAAGTCTTTTTATATCTAATTTCCCTTTATTTTGTAGGAATAAATCGAAGAGGAACATGATCAACCACTGAACTTTCAGCCTAGGGAGTACTCCTAAACTTACAACTTTGAGTTTTCATTGAAATGCAATTGATAACTGATTATCATAATTACCCTTACTTAGCTCATGAAATGACCATCACAATGATAACTGTGATTTCTTATTCATATCAGTTGTCCACATCTGATTTTGCCAAATTTCAATGAATTTCCTAATCCTTATTGCATTTTAGATTGCTAAGTTGATCATTCTTCAATTGATTGCAGATTTGATTCAATACCAGGAAGAGTTGATCAAAACCATTATTTATATCAAATTCTGAAATGATAGACCCAAAGAAGAAGTGGAGCAAGACATGCCTACCTCTCATTTCAAAGTTGAACACCCACCCCACCCTCTCCCTTGCTTGGATGATTCATCACTGAGGACAGTGCTGATGATAAGCTTGGGGGAGGTACTTGGTACATTTCTGAACTCTATTTGGCGCTATTGAGATCAGAAGTTGAGCTGGCAAAAATGATAGCTGTCACCTGACGTGCGTAGGGAACAAAAATAGAGTCTGCAGAAAAGGATAAAAGCACTAGTACAGGTGTCAAACATCCACTTGCCTGATGAAAGAAAGAGAGAGGAATCAAAGGAAACAAAGATAGAATGTGGTGTATCAGGCTAGATAGGTGTTACACATCAAATGGCTGGACAAAAAGATGATGTTGCAAAAGGGACAGGTGTCAAAGACCAAATGGTGGACAGAAGTGATGCCAGGATATAAAAATGAAAGAACGTCTCAAGGAAAGGGGGTTGGCCAGCAATTATCGTGAGGAACATTAGAGAGGCAATGTGAGGAACAAATCAGAGGGCATGGAGGAGCCAATCAGGAAGGGGAGAAGCTAGTTTGGAGAGGAAGAAGACCAGCAGAGCCGAGAGGGGAAGCTGGAGTTCTAATCCTAGTGTTGTTTGCTGCATTTTCTACTTTTCCCACTTCTTTTCGATTGCTATTTTTTTAGTTTTCTTCATTGAACAATGATTAGTGTTAGGATGATGATGTTTTGTGCTGTGATCTCTTTAGTTATGTATAACTAATCAGCCAATGAGGCCGAGGGATCATTTGATGGGTGTGGATTCGGTTTGATGTTTTTACTCGATTTCGGATGTGTGTTTTCATAGTGTTTGATCTTATTGTTATTTCTATGAATGCTATGATTGCAAGTTCTTCTTCATGCGATGGTTTTCCTGAGAAGGGAACATATGTCATTAACAACATGCTATGAGCGAAAAGGTTAGCATGGCTGTAGAAAAGAGGAATCGTAATAATGGTCTTCACTTTCCTATGTAGAACGAATCGAGAGAAGATTTCTACGAACTTCTAATCTGATATCACCTATTGGTGAAGTGGCTCGGTTCAAATACGAAAGTAGGAGAACCAAAGGTTATCTTTCATGAGAGTGAAAAATACCCACTAAGTATCATCATCCGAATGCAATCTTTAAAAGAAACAATATATGTTCACTGAGTTCCCCCATAAGAATGATCCATCGTGCCTCTATTTTATATACTGTTGAAGCAACGATACTTATTCTAGATTTTACTTTACTCAAGTTTTCTAGTTAAACACGAAAACAACAAACAAATTACAAAATCTAAAATATAAAAATACACCCTTACTTGTCTTACTATCAAAAATAGATTCTCTTCTCTCATTGCTATATAAGTCTACAAACAAATACAGCTTCTCTCTCTGTGGTTCGACTCTGATCTATATATTAGCGATGATTGTATACTTGCAACCTGAGAAATGTAATTGGGATTATAAATTTAAAACTTGTTTACATTTTGGTAAAAGGGTATCTGATCTTCACATATGTGTATCTAGTATGCAAATACCGACTATTTCCCATATCTGCACAGATTTCTCACAACATCTTCCAAAGAGAAATGATAACATTATGATGGGTCATAGCTTAATTTTCATAACATGAAGATTTTAAACTTAAAAACTTAAGAATCATGATAATAAAGCAATTCTACAAAAATCTAGGTTCGTGCACATGAAAAATGTTTCAAATTTTATTTGTAAATGAAACTTTTACCATGACCTTCGTGCCTTCACATTTTCAACTCCACTTGCCCTTTGCTTTACATGTGGGGCACACCTGGAAAACAATCATTTAGCTTTTTGTGCCCAAACTTCTTTAGGTCCAATTTTATTAGTCAAGGCTCCTTTTGGAACTCATATCATCCCATGTTGAAATTGTATTCTTACCTTGCATTGATATGCATAATTGATAGTGATATTGGGAGGTTTAGTGATAACTTGCTGATTTTTGGTTCAAAAGTCATTTTTTTTCAATTTTTGTTTCAACTCCCTAACTCACTCTCTACTGCAAGTATACAGGTCAATTGTAGTTATCCAAATGTCGTATCCACAGTGATTTGAAGTCCAAGACTCTATAAACAATCTAGATTAGCCTTATCTAAAGTTAAAAATCTATGAATTTGAAAGAAAGTTAAAATCGATTTCTAAAAAGGGCTAAAAATGATAACTGATTTGAGATTTTTGAAAAGTTATCTAAACTGAATTGTAAATGCTAAATTAGAGTCTAAAAGGGTTTATCTATCAATGAGGAAGGTCCTCATAGGAATTGGGGTTCATCTAATTTAATTATGGATGGAATGGAACAAGTTATCAATACATTGTCAATTTTAACTCAACTAAAAAAAATTCTGTTTTCACAGCTCAATTAATCCTGAACTAATTAACATATTCTCATATGATTGGTTAGCTAAGTTGAATTAGAAGAGGTCCTAACTGAAATCAAGTCAACATTAGGCTCAAAATTAGTTCCTTGCTGAATTTCAATGGTTTAGTGAAATCTGAAATGATAACTTTCAATTGCACCTTGAAAATGAGGGAAATGCTTCAATCAACTAAATAGGGATGAAATCAATTCAATATTGATGCAAATGCTTCTTGGGGATTTTAAATTAGCCTCTCAGCTACAAATTCAAATGAAATCCACATTTTTACCAAGGGATTGAATGAAATCAGCACCTACATTTCATATGGGAATTCAGCAATGTCATTGCATTCTTGGTCCATCTCTAAACATCAAGGCAACCTTAAAATCACCTCTCAGTGATTGAATAAAATCAGAGGTTTACCATGACAAGAAGAATCCCACAGGTTTCCGAATTTCAGATTTAGAAATCAGGATTGAAAACCAGAAATCAGCAATGGATAGTTTGCAATAATTCATGGATTGAACCTTGGAATTACCATTGACTCTTGATTCATTTCTGAACAAGAATGAAACCATAAGTAACCTATCAGTTATTAATTCAATTAGGGCTCCACAATGGTGAAAACAGATTTAGCAAATTCAGAAATCAGAAATGTGAAATCATAATTCAGCAAATCAGAAAATCAGAAATCAGCACCTAGTTGGGATTGAATGTAGAAACTTGGCATTGATTCTTGCTTCATTTTTGAACAAGGATTAGATCAAATGACAACTTCTCAGTTGTTGATATAATTAGGATCTTACAATGTCAGGAATCAGATTCATACAAAACAGATTTCAGAAATAAAAATCAGAAATCAAAATTTCAGGAATTCAGAAATCAGTGCAGGAAATTAGAATTGTCCGTATCCATCCACAATTAATCTAGACTACTACCCTATCCTAGGAAAAATGGAGTTTAGCTCCTCATAATTACAAAGATTGATACACAATAGTAGGAAGAATTGATACAAAACATCCTGTAATCAGAAGGCTGTCCACAGAAATCAGCAACACTTCTTCTCCTTCCTTGCTTCCTTCCTGCCAATGGCCGGCCTCCCCCCTTCTCCCTTAGAGTTTCCAGCTTATATATGGCCTATCATCACCCTTAGATCAGCATCCAAATGTTTCATAGCCTTGATGTAAGCCACCTGTCCAGATGATCCTGAAGATTCCAGCTGCTGCAGCTTTTTGGACCACCAAATCAGTGGTCCCCCCCTACTTTTTCCACATTTTTGCAACCTATTTTCCCTGCTACAAAGGATAGAACACCAAGCATCAAAGTCCTGAAATAGTTTATGAACAAATAAGGGTAGGGAAAGCAACTAGGATCAGCTCAAATGTCAAGTATGATTAAGTGTTGTGAAGAGTTGCAAATCAAGGTTAAAAATGATAACTTATAAATGCCCGGAATGATAACTTTGCATAAATCTTAGAAAATGATCAAATATGGATGATTCAGAGCATTGAAGGCATCAAACGGATTAGGGTGGCAAGTGAGTGAAGTCAGAAATCAAATATGAATAAGATTTCATAGGAATGATAACTTGGGTGCCAAAATGAAAACCTAATTGCCTTAAAAACGATAACTTGTCATAACTTTGGTTGTGGTGATCCAAATATGATAAATTTGAACAGAAATGAGTTAAGAAAATGTTTTAATGATTGCTTAATGCTTTTGTGCAGATTTGGTAGTTTTGCATGTCAAAATAACAGTTTTGCCCTTTAACGATAACTTGACATAGGAAAAATGATAACTTGTTCAAATGGACTTAAAATTTTGCACAAGTTGAGATATGATCATCCAAATATGATTCATTCATGATAATAATGGATTTAGGGCAAGAAAATGATTGAAAATTAGTTCACTCAAAATAATGATAACTTGACATATAGAAGTGATAACTTGTCTTAAAAATGATAACTTGACATAGAATTGAAATATTTATTGATTTTGGCATTTCAGAACCTCTATGCACATGGAATTAAGTATAAAATGAGGAATATCAACTAGTTATCACAATCTATGCATTTTAAACATAATTGGTCAAAAGTAGGGCAATTTAGGGACTCGATATGGGTGAAATGCATCTAAAATGCGATAAAAACCTATAGTGATCAGCTAGTGATCAATAATGACCATGAAATCCACATGCACAACAAGTAATATGTGAATTTAAGGATTTTTCATAAGAATGTTTAAATTTTCAATAACAATTTTCATGTCTAAAGTATTTCCTAAAATTATTTTTCGTTACATGAGAAATAGCCTTATTGTGCACATCTTTCAATGAGGTAGTTTCCTTCTTTACTTCTTCTAACGAACATGTCAATTTTAAAATTTCACATGCATTTATAATTTTCAAAGAATCAATTTCAATTTTCAAGTTTTTATTCTCCATAAAGTATGTATCCTTTACTTCTTTTAATTTCTCAAACTCATGTAGTAATTTTTCATTTTCCTTTTTAAGGGCAAGATACCTTTTTATGAGAGAAGAAAATTCTTGGTGAAAGTAAAATGAAATATCTTCTTCATCATCATTTGAATTTGAAGAGTTAGAGGTTACTTCATCGTTATGTACCATTAGGCATAGGTATGCATCCTCACTAGAAGAGCTTGATGAGTCATTTGTAACACCTTCACTTACTTTTTATATTTTTTCTTCTTCCCTTTCCAAATGTTTCTTCTCTATCCTTCTTTATGAGACTTGAGTGGCTTTCTTGATGATGTTTACATGATCTTCTAGTTGGTTCTCATTCTTCTCTTTATTTTTTACCAACTTGAGATATTTGTCAAGCTTTCTTGTATAGCGGAGTCTCTTTTAATCTACTTCTTCTTCATTTAAGTCTTCTTACTTTTTGTTTGCCTTTAATGCCAATGATTTCTTTTTGGGACCATTTCCTTCTTCTTCTTCTTGAATTCCGATCTCATAAGTAAAGAGAGAACCAATAAGATCATCAAAATCTAACTTGTTCAGGTCTTTTTCTTCGATCACGGTCCTCTTCGTATGCTATTTGGAGGAGAGAGACTTGAGAAACTTTTCACCTTTTGAGGCTAGTTCTTGGCTTGCCCAAGGAGGCTAATCCATTTACAATATCGTTAAACCATGCAACCATTTCATTTATGAATTTACTTTCATGCATTTTAAAAGAATCATAATGTTGATTTAAAATATTTAATCTAGATTCTTTAACTTTATCAGATCCTTCATAAATAACAATGAGCTTCTTCCAAATCTCATTTGCACTCTCACAACTAGAAATCTGATTAAACTCCGTTGAATACAAAGCACAATAAAAAAAATATTTTTGGCTTTTCAATCAAGTTTTGCAAAAAAAATTCTCGTTTTGTATTTCTTAAGGTAATTTTTCATGTAAGTAATAACCTTTTTGAACAATATCACACATGTCAATATCAATAGAACAAATGTATGCTTGTATCCTAATTTTCCAATATGCAAAATTTGATGCATTAAAAAGTGGAGGACGACTAATTGATTGACCTTCGAAAAAACTAAATCCACTTGATGCCATAGCTCCCATGACGTTTAAATCTTAAACAAAAGATCAAGCCACTCTCATACTAATTGTAGGATCCCAAGGTGCCAAGAGGGGGGTGAATTGGTGTTATATCCCAAAATATCGATTTCATGAAAATCATTACAGAAGCTTAAAATCGATTTGTTAAACTTTAAACCAATGCAAATCAAATCATATCACATGCATAATAATATGAGAAGGAGAGGGAGAGAGAAATCAAACAAAAGAACACAAGGTTTTGTCACAATGGCCTATGTTCCCGCTCTAACTTCTTGTCCTCGAGACTGCCGGAGATTCCACCAAACTCTTCCTTCGTTCCAAATGGGGCAAGGAAGAAACACTCCAAATTTGATTCTTCACACACTATTAGTTTACGTCAATTGTTAATTTCAAATAAAATCAATTAAAATTGGCATCATAAATTCTAAAATTAAACACTCCACAAACTAGTATAGCCTAATTCAGAAATTCAATTAACTAACATAAAAGCATTATGCATAATTAATAATTGATCAGAAAAGATTAAAACAAATAAAATAGGATTCAAATAATTTCCCTTCAATTCATAATCTCCTAAAATAAAAGATCTGAAAAAATGGAGTTCATCCTAGAAATTATGGATAGATAATAAAATACAAATGATGAAAATAGGAAGAATTACACCCAAGATAAAAAGTAGAGATCTCATATTTGGGCAAACAGTTGGCAACCTCACAGACTTCAACTATAGCACCTCTCTCCTCTTGGTCATAGCCTGTAGAGCTCATGACTCTACCTGGAAGAAACCTAGACTTCAAAGCACGAATTGGGATGATGGCTTCCTCCTCAATTTATAGGTGAGGTATGGTCTTCATATTACTTGGAGTTCACGGACGATAATCACCTTCGTTAAGGATAAAAACTTTTATCACTTAATTTGTGCCCGTAAAACTCTTCTTGATAGGACCACGGCCGCAAAATCCATAAGGATTATTATCGCCTAATGTTGGATAGAATATGAGTTTTTTGCCCAAAGATAAATCATCATACAAGGCTGATAATCACTTTGCATCTAAATTGCGGCCGCGGTAATTCATTCAACCTGAAAAAATCAATTGATGATGTAGGTGATAATCCCCTCGATAATCCCCTCGATAATCATATACTAGACTTTTCCTACAAATGGTCATCAAAATTTAATTAATCCACCCACAACTATAATATTAATAATCAAAATCGATAAATCCAGAATAATGACTAGAATTAATCTAAAATGATGCATGCCATTATCAATTTACATAAATGTTAATTAAAATAATAGATTAAAATATGTTATATTTTGTATGCATCAAACTCCCCCAAGCTTAAAGTCTTGCTTGTCCTCAAGCAAAAATTCAAAAACAGGCCCAAGAAAGTTCCATCATAGCCTCCACATTATCAGCTGACTAATTTTTTCACACAATTCTTTCGCACACTTGCTACTTAGCATCTCACCATTTTTCATGCACTTAGCTTCATAGAGGTTCTGAATGCTACAAATATTTAAATAGTCTCAAATTCAGTCTTGTAGAAAAATAAATAATCTATCAAATAATAGCATTAATATTGAACACATAAGTACTAATTGAGCTTATCTTTCTTTTTTTTCATATTAACATGCTTTTATTTTCAATTACTTAAAAGTTCTAATCTTCACGTAGGCTTGCACAAGGAAGTCCATGTAGCAGACTTTAGACCAGGCCAGATGGCCTTAGGGAAAGAGGTGATAAGGCACCCCTCGAGTTTACTTGTCCGAACAACCAAGGTTTTGAATGAAGAGTTCGAACTTGGTCATGATTCAGTATTCTTGTGCTTCTCCATATTCCACAAGATAGTCCTCGTAGTAGGCTTTCGTTCGATGGATCTCAGAGCAGTTGCCCTTAGGTCATCAGGTATGAACCCCTATGGATCTAATTACCCGAACACACCTTGGTTCCGGATAACAGTTTTGTACTTACACATAACTTTATTCAAAAACTTTTTCTTTCACTAATTTTTTTTCAACACATATTTTTTTTAAGTTCAAGGAGTACTTAATATGGTCAATAAAAAGGCTACTACTATCAAGATTTAACAAAAATAAAATAAAAATGCATGAACATGATTTTATCGTCTAGACATTAATAAATCTACTTAGCACAGATACATAGTCCATAAGTTTAATACTGAAATAGCAAGTGATAAGAGAGAAAAGCATTCAAATTTCATCAGCTAGAAACATGTCTTTGAATTTTGTATAGGAAAATAAAAATAAATAAAGAAAAAAATGCAATGCATGAAATGGAAACTCACCCAAGCTAGAACCAGACACTGTCCTCAGTGTTAGGCCCAACAAAGGAAAGTGATAGACTCAATAAAAGGGAAGATAAATAAATGAAAAAAAGTAAAAAGATACAACCAGATTTATTGTCTGTGTGGAGGCGAAGGTGAATGGTAGCCGAAATGTCCATAGCGCATATGATAGTCATGGATGCGCCTCGTCATGCGAACCTGCTCATCCTAGAGGGACTCAAAGCAGCCCTGACGCTCCTGCATATCTATGAATTATGCTCGAATGGTGGTCAACTCTTGGGCCTGTCGGTGTTGCTCTTTTCGAATAGCATGCAACTCCTCTGCTTGGCGAAGGTGCTCATCATACATAGATTCCCATAGGCTTTGCATGGAAGCATAGTCAGGCTAAGGTGGCGGAGATGGATAGTAAGGTTGCTCTGGGGGTGAAGTAAAAGTGGGCTCTGGTGCTTGAAAGTGATTCCACACATGTTGTGGTGGTTGAGGCTACGGAGGGGGTGTGTAATATGTCGGCTCATGTGGAGACAAATAAGTGGGCTCAGGTTCCTACAGAGAGGCAGACACTTCAATCGGAGCTCATTCCTCATATGGAGTGGCTGGTATGAACGAGGAATCGGAAGAGCTCTCATGTGCTGGAGATGGAATCAGATAAGGCACCGGCATGTGTGGTGAAAGGGCAGCTGCCTCATGTCGGGAAGCTATCGGTGATGCAGCCTGGAAGATTTGTGGCTGCTGTAAGTATTGCTGGGCTGCCGCATAATCAAACCAGGAGAAGGTTTCATCCTGGTTTGACTGACTGACAGATGTAGATGGTTCTGCAGGTGGGATTAGTGGAGCTGCGACCTGCCTAAAAGGTAGCCAATTATTAGGATTAATTGGTGTAAATGCATTTCTATCACTGCAGGGCATCTCTAGATCACTCTCTTTAAAAATAAAAACTTTAACTTATGCATTGTTGGTCTTGGCGAGGCCCATGGCCAGAATGGTTCGTTGGTTGAGGTGGGCAATTCTAGTATGAAGTGTTGAGCAATTGGCATGATAAGGGCACTATTGATGATTCCGCTCCAATGAGTAGTACGACGTTGAAGACGACGGATGAGGAAGGTGCCGACATTGACCTGTGTCCTGTGGAGCATGCTGTGGATCAAGAATAATTCCCCCTCTGAGATGGCTCCATCACTATCACTTCTTTCGCTAAGGGTGTTGCTGACCATGCAATGGACAAAGCATAGGACAGGATTCTGAATTGTGCTGTCCTTAGCGGTGCTCCAAACCAATCGGTTTTCCATGGTTATCTATTTCTAAAATTCTTCAGCATGAAAGTCAGTAGGAACAGAACGAGCCTCATAATTGGGAAATCCATAAATATTGTTAAAATCTTCTAGAGTCAATGTAAAGGCTCGCCCGTATAACTAAAAAGAAATGCGGGGCTGATCATACTGTCGACCATCTAAATTGAAGACCACGAGAGATGATAAGAATTCCATAATGAGGACTTCATAAGTTGGCCACCACTGTTGAACAAAATTGGAAAGGCCTATTTGAGAAAATAATAAATGGATTTTGGCAAATAAATTGTACTCCCTAAGTGTTTCGGTGTCTAGAAATCTAGTGACGTTAACTCGTATAGTAAACACTCTTTCAAAACGATCTTGGTAGGCAAGCTTGGTCCAGTAATAATCTCCCAGATATGAAATTAATTGTGAAGATTGTGGCGTGGGCTGGGCGTCCGGATGTCATTGATCGCGACGCCCCCTCCAAATATTATCAAATCACCTCATCTGAATCTAGAAATAAAATCGTCACTGTGCACATCTGTAAATCAATGAAGAGAAAGACTCGGCCAGTGCGAAGATATGTCGATGAAAAACTTTGGCCGTAGTTCGGTGGATTCTCGGCAGTGAAAAGGATGTTGATGAACTTGGTGCTTCGGGATGGCATCTCGACCGTGATACAGACGCTGATCATCGATGATGTTGAAAAAGAAAGGAGCTGTCAACGATGATCCTCGGCCATCAGTCGATCTTGGCCGTGATGCATGGAAGGGAGGAGGACGTCTCGGCTGCAATTGATGTAGAGAGAGGAAAGTTGGTGGCCGATACATCCGGCGCAAAGGAAGAAAACAGGCGCAAAGTGGATGAAACGATGACCTGCAAATGAAATGAGTAAGTATTTATAGATGAAAAAAAAATGGTCGTGAACTTACACTGCTTGGTGATCGGTCATGTTGACTGAGATCCAAGCGCAAAACATGCATTGCACCTGCTAAAGCATCAAGTCAGTGTCAGGTGTGGCTCGAGTTGTTCAATTGGAGCTTTTGCAGTCGTAATATCATTTCGATGTCGGATGTTTGAGATTCTGGTACATGGAATCAGCTCGGCGAGAAACATGGGCAATTGTTGAAAGACTTTTACATTTTTGCGCCCGTGAATTGTCATGTTTTCCACGTATTATCTTGTCTCCGTGTCAGGTGGCGTAGTAATTCGTTCTTGCACCCGTGATATGGCATGTCTGTTGACACTTGCAAGTAAGCTTCATGCGTTAGATCCTCCTCCATGTCACTGGTGTCAGTGTTTGGGTTTCACGCCCAGTTCGACCGCAGCTATGCATGTATTGTTCATGTGCCTGGATGATCGATTTTGCATGTGGATATGTATCCGATTTTTCTCCTCGCACATAACATAATTAATTAATTAATTAGATGACTCCATAAAGAATAAAATGCCTACATAAAATAAATAAAATATCACCCAAACTAATTCTATGTAGCTAAACTACTAAAGTTAATCAACAACTAATTAAAGACTAACATAAAGAAAAAAGGTAGAAATAGTTCTGATTTATAGTCGTCAGCTTGACTTGGTCCTAATGAAGATAAAGGCCTATTTTGCTCTTCTCCCCTTGGATTTTTCTCCGTGTTTCTTGTGAGAGAGCCCAGTGTACGTCCAGTTAGTTGTGTTGCCATCTGACTCAATTGTCTTTCCAAATTTCGAAATGATGCATCCTGATTTGTGACTCTAGACCCCATATTCTTTTGCAATGATTAATCTATTATCTGTGCCATCATCTCCTGCATATGATTCGATGATTGGTATTGGAGAGCATAAGGTTGTCTTTTCGGTATATAGTCTTTTGGTGGACCAGAAGGTTGGCCTTGATTCTGATTATAGGCAAACTTCGGATTGTGTCTCCAAGACAACCATAATTGTTACTCCTGAAAAATGGGTTGAAAATAAAGTTAGCATTTTTAATTTGATTTCAATATGAAGTGTTACCAGTAGGGCAATAATTGCTTGAATTTCCCATTAGTGACATCATTTGCTCGAATTTTGTGATTAAGTGACTCCAGCTGAGCACTACTTCAGAAGATTGTACTCCTTGTGCAACATGTACATTATGAGTTCGGCGAGGTGGTCTCCTTTCATGACTTGACTTGAGGGCTACAACTTCAATTATATCTTGTATCTCACTAGGGCGTTTAGATCGCAGCACTGTTGATAGTGATATTTGGGATTGAGTAGTGATAACTTGCTGAATTAAGAAAAGAGTCAATTTTTCATTTTTTTGGTCTCCCAACTCATTAGCTGCAAGTGCACAAGTAAGTTGTAGTAGACTCGGGTTGTCGTATCCATAAAGATTTAAAGTTTAAGACACCCTAAAACAATCTAGATTAGTTCTACTCTAATGGCTAAAAATAGATTTTTAAGTTGAAAGTGAAAACATATTTTTAACTAGTGCAGAATGATAACAGGTTTTGGAGTTTTGAAAACTTCTGTAAAACTGAATTATAAATGCTAAATTAATGACTATAAAGGTTTAACTATCAATGAGGAAGGTTCTTCTAGGATTTGGGGTTCATCTAAATTAGTTAAGGATGGAATTGATAAAGTTATCACTAAATTTCCAACTTTGATTCAATCATGAAAATGATTGTTCCCACAGCTCAATTGGCATCTAACTATCCAACATATTGTCATATAGTTGTTAGCTAGATTGAATCAATAGAGGGTCCTCACTGAAAATCAAGTTATCATTCAGCTCAATGGGAAGTTCAATGTTGAATTTTGCAATTCAAGGAAGTTTTGGAATGATAACTTGCAATTGCAATCATAAAAAGATGGAATCATTCCAATCAACCAAACCAGGATGAAATATACCCAATAATAGTACTCGTGTTCCATGATTCATCTTTGAATTCAAGGGGGATTTAAAATCAACCTCTCGGTTGCAAGGAAAAGTGAAATCCACACAAAGTTCTAATTGATTGGGGTTAAAAGACATCCAACCTTAAATAGGGAATTCAGTGATTATCCAATGCTCCTTGGGTCATCTCTGACTCTCAAGAAAGACCTTAAGACTACCTCTCAGTAGTGGATTAAAATGAGGCTTAACAATAGAAATCAGAATTCAAATGAAATTAGAAAACAGAATTCTGCAATTCAAAAAAAATCAGCAACAAAACCTTTAGAATTCAGGCTTGCCAAATGCCTCTTGATCCATCTCTGGACTGCAAGAGATTCCTAGAGTACACCTCTCGATGATTTGATGAAGTAAGGATGCTCACTTGGCAAATCGGATTCTAACCAGAAAAAAGAAATCAGAAGAACAGATTTCTGAATAAATTCAGAAATCAGATTTTGAGAAAACAGAATTGAATCTTAAGTTGTCAAACATCTTAATACATTCCTGAATAAGATTAGGGTAAATACTAGCCTCTCAGCTATTCAATTAATCCAATCCTTAATGACAAACAAATTCAAGGAAATCAAATAAATCAGATTCAGGAAGTTCAGAAAAACAAAAACCAGAAAATCAAAATTTCAGAAATCAGAACTTCAATTAAATTGGAATTCAGAACTTGACATTGATTTCTAATCCATTTCTGGACTAGGGATAGATCAAATGATAACTTCTCAGTTATAAATTACAATGGGATCCAACAATGGCAAGAACTAACTCTAAATAATTCTGAAATCTGAAAATCAGCAATGATTCAGTGCAGGAATTAATCCAATCCATTTCCATCCATAAATAATCTAAACTACTACCCTATCCTAGAAAAAAATGGAGTTTAGCTCCTCATGTTTACAAAGCTTGACATCAAATGGAATGAGAAACAGATACAAATCATTGTTGATAGAAGCCCTCGGCCAGCAGCAGCAAGTCCAGCCGCAGCCTCACAGCAGCCTCCTTCCTTCCTCAAAATCCTCAATGACCAGCCCCCTTTCTCTCCTCCAGAAATTCCCCTTTTATATGACTCCTATCCACCCTTGGATCAGCATCAGAATGTTCCTTATCCTTTGATTGCAGCCACCTATCCACCCCTCTGAAATTCCAGCTGCAGATTCCTTTTTGTGCAGGAAAAAGTAGATGGTCCCCCCCTACTTTTTCCACTCTTTGGCCACCTTTCTCCCTGCTACAAAACCCCAAATAGCAAGCATCAAAGCCCTTGAATGGTGTTTTGACAAATAAAGATTAAGATGATGATAGTTGCTAGTTCAGATATCAAATGGTATTAGGTGTTGTGCAGGAATGAAAACTTGTATCAAAATTAATGAATTAAGGGGCCCGGAATGATAACTTGTCACAAATCATGAAAATTATCCAAATGCAAGTAATTCAAAGCATTAGAAGCATCAAATGGACTAGAGTAACAGGTGAGTGCATTCATAAATCAAATATGAATGAGATTTCTAAGAAGTGATAACTTGTGTGCCCAAAAACGATAACATATATGACTTAAAAATGATAACTTGTGATAACTTGAGTTGTGGTTATCCAAATGTGATGAAATTTGGCCAGCAATGAGTTAGAACAATAAGAATATGATTGCTTAAGGTCCCTGTGCAGAATTAGTGTTTTTGCATGTCAAAATGACAGAATTGCCCTTTAATGATAACTTGGCACTTGAAAAATGATAACTTGTTCAAATAGACTTAAAACTTTGCACAAGTTGAGATGTGACTATCCAAATATGATTTATACATGATAATGATGGATTTAGAGCAAGAAAACCATTGAAAATTAGTTCATTCAAAATAATGATAACTTGACATATAATAATGATAACTTGTCCTCAAAATGATAACTTGGCATAGAATTTAAATATTAATGGATTTTGGTATTTCAGAACCTCTATGCACATGGAATTAAGTATGAAATGAGGAATATCAACTAGTTATCACAATGTATGCATTCCAAGCACAATTGGCCCAAAAATAGGTAAAAGTGGGACTCGATATGTGTGAAAAGCATCTAAAATGGGCTAGAAACATATAGTGATCAGCTAGTGATCAAACTCCCCCAAGTTTGGCCTTTTGCTTGTCCTCAAGCAAAACATTCAGAAATTAAGGATGAATTTGAATTTGCCATCCCCCAAATGAATAGAAAGATCAGCTGAATAAGACCTAAATGAGTTTCCCACTTGGCTAACATTCCATCCCATTCTTTCCAATCCCAAATTCTAGCTAAGGAGTCACATAGGTTAAAGCAAGTTTAAGCCATGATAGAAGTACTAACATTAACTGATTTGGATTATAAGGATTGTCAACTTTACTAAAAAGTTTGAAACATCAATCTCTTCATGAACATATTTTTTCATTGCTTAAACAGGTTTGAAAACCTGACTTTTATTCATGAGGATGCAATAAATAGGTTTGAACCTGATTTTTATTCATGCCGGTCACAGGATAAAAATCCTAACTTTATTTAGGATAGGTTCCTTTTTGGAATTTTCACTCTCTTTATTCATGTATGCATGCAATGCAAGATGCAACTTTTCATTTTCCTTTTTCTTTCTTTTTCATTCTGTTCATGAAGTGAGCAATGGTTCAAACTCAAGTATAGGTTAGATCCTTAAATGCAAATAGTCAAGAATTCCTATTTAACATGGCAGCAAAATCCTTGACTCCTCTCTAGACATCATCTACTTTCCAATTAATCCATGAATGTAGCTAGTGTTAATCCACAAAAAAGAAAAAAATCAGCTGAAAGTTCATTCAAATGCATCTGAATTCATAATGCCAATTAAAGCAAGGAGACTAATGGCCAAGTTGGCCACTTGGTATTGGAGTGCACCCACTGTCATGATGAAGTATTCTACCCATTTCAGAGTTAAAATAAATTCAGAATTGAGTTGAGCTCAAAAATTGATAACCGAGTGATAACTAGTGATAACTTATGATAACTTGTAAAATCTGCTGATAACCTGGTATGAATTATGATATGAACATTAAAATCAAATGAAAACATGGTGTAAAGGTTAGAAAAGCACCAGGTTTCCTCCCCCAAGTTTATTCTCAACACTGTCCCTAGTGTTGAAAATCAAAGGCAAGGGAGAGGGGTGGGTGGGTGTGAAATGCATGGAATTGGGCACTTGAATCTTCTTGGCACTTCAACCAGAAGCTTTGGGTGATCTAATCTTCATTAGTTGCAACTAATCCTGCAGAGAAACAAAGGATATCAGTGGAATGGTAGATTTGCAACTAATCAGATTTTTGAGTGCAGATTTCAACAATGCATTGGGAATTTCTGAAATGCACTAAAATTAGGCTATAATAGATTTGGATAACTGATAAGAATGGTAATTCAGATAATGATATGATCAATGTAGCATAATGAAAAAGATATTATCAGTTATCATTAAGTTTCAGTGGAGAAATCAAGATTAAGTGGATATGGGTACTCCCTGAATTTGAGACTTGTGAATTGAACCTGTTCCTCATCACTTATTCCTGCAAAAATAGAAAAAATAGGTAGATAATAGCTTGGGTTACCTCCCAAGAAGTGCCTTTCTTTAATGTCTTTGGCTAGACATTGTTACAACTCTTGATGTCAAGGAGGTTTAAATAGTGTGATATGATCAAGTAGAGATCTCAATCTGTGGACAGCTTCACTAATCAAGTATGGATCTCTTAGTTTCACAATATTTGACCTTCGTTTTTCTGTTGGATGTATCCCTCCATCATTGTACCAAAAATATACTAACTTCTCATTCCATAACTTCTCATCAATGACATCTGAATCTCCCGGATCACCATCTTGTTTAAGCAACCATTTCTTCAATGGCCTCTTTAAATGCAGCATTGTTGGAAGATCTTTGAGCTCTTGGTTCCATCTTTTAGGCAAGCAATGATCTTCCTTCATTGAATGTTCAATTCCTTCTACAAATCTAAATTCTGCTATAGCCTCTATTTGGAAAGAAATTTCTTCTGCTTTTGTATCCTCCTTGGCCATTTCAGTTTCATCATGTGGCTTTGCTATCATAACTAGTTGCCCAAAGGAAAATGAGATGGGTAAGACTTTGGAACTTTGAATGACTTCAAATGAATTAGTGCTTGATTCAAGTTCAAGCCACTTCTTCTCTTTTGATGTTTTTTCATCTTTGACCCTAAGATGTTGACATTCTTCAACTGATCCATGATGGTTTGTGGAGCAAATTGCTTCAAGTAGAACTTTTGGACAGTTGGATGCAGGAGGTGACTCATCTTCAGGGATAGACAATAAGTGAATTGAGTTGCAGCCCTCATCACAAAGGTGTGTATCTGATAGTTTCTCCAAAGAATCAAAATCAGAGTCTTCTAGAATTAATTCTTCATTGGATGGGAACCTTATGAGTGGGTCTTCAATGTGATTCATTGCTGGTATCATTGGAGTAGCTTTTTCAATAACTTCAGCAACTTCATCTTGTTTCTTGGCTTGTTCTATAAGTGTGATAGACTCCTTTTCAATTTCAGCCTCCATGACTACTTCTTTTTCTTCATTCATCTCTTTCTCAATTTCCATCTTCATTTCCTGAATTTCTTCTTTCAAAAGGCAGATTGGATTTGTAGAGCTTCTTGACTGGACTGCAAACTAAGCTTGGCCTCCAAAGCTTGATATCCAGCTCCAAGAACATCCACTTTCATACATATTTTTTCCAAGTTTGCAAGTTGCTCGTCCTGCCGCTTCATGAAGTCCTCCAACATAATTTTCATTTCATTAAGTGATTGCTGATTTTTTGAAGTATCCATGGTTGCAACCTAAAAATTTGACTCTTGACCCTGATTGTGTTGGTAATACAAGTGATTTTGTGAGTCATAAACATAAGTATTGCTGCTTGAGAAGTCTTGCTCAGGATTCCAATAATTTGAAACATAATGACTAGTTGTTGAGAAGCCTTCCTCTTGATTCCAGTAGTTTGAACTTTCATGACCATATGAGGCATATATGTAGGCATTAGAGGGCTGCTAAAATTGTGGTGATCCTTGATTGCAATAAACTTGTGATGGTTCTCCAACATGAAAACCATATTTTTGAAGAGTTTTGGACACGACATCTTCAACTATAGAATCCAATTCCTCTTGGCTCAAGGGTGTTTCACTTGATTGATAATAGTCATAGGACCAAGTTTGCCAACTCATATCCATCTTTTCTTCTTTCTCTCTCAAAAGTCAAATTGATATATTTTTTGCAATTGCTGGGTGGATAAAAATCCTTAAATGTCCTACGAGCAGCCTTGTTTTGATTGATAGCCTCTTTCTCAAAAGTTCTTCTCCTAGCCTCTTTCTCCTATTGAATCTTCTTTCAGTTCATGATCAGATAGGTAGAGGTCTCCTTGAAGTTCCAAATCTACATAAATTCAATTCAGAAGTATCAAATTAAAAAAAAAGAAAGAAATATGTACATAATTGAAAAGAAAAAAAATCAGAATGATAACTTGCAAAAACTGAAAATTGGCCTAACAAATAAACTAAAAACTAATCTAAACTATCTAAGTTATCCTAATTGACCTCAAATCCCCGGCAACGGTGCCAAAAACTTGATAGTGATATTTGGGATTGAGTAGTGATAACTTGCTGAATTAAGAAAAGAGTCAATTTTTCATTTTTTTGGTCTCCCAACTCATTAGCTGCAAGTGCACAAGTAAGTTGTAGTAGACTCGGGTTGTCGTATCCATAAAGATTTAAAGTTTAAGACACCCTAAAACAATCTAGATTAGTTCTACTCTAATGGCTAAAAATAGATTTTTAAGTTGAAAGTGAAAACATATTTTTAACTAGTGCAGAATGATAACAGGTTTTGGGGTTTTGAAAACTTCTGTAAAACTGAATTATAAATGCTAAATTAATGACTAGAAAGGTTTAACTATCAATGAGGAAGGTTCTTCTAGGATTTGGGGTTCATCTAAATTAGTTAAGGACGGAATGGATCAAGTTATCATTAAATGTCCAACTTTGATTCAATCATGAAAATGATTGTTCCCACAGCTCAATTGGCATCTAACTAAGCAACATATTGTCATATAGTTGTTAGCTAGATTGAATCAATAGAGGGTCCTCACTGAAAATCAAGTTATCCTTCAGCCCAATGGGAAGTTCAATGTTGATTTTTGCAATTCAAGGAAGTTTTGGAATGATAACTTGCAATTGCAATCATAAAAAGATGGAATCATTCCAATCAACCAAACCAGGATGAAATATACCCAATAATAGTACTCGTGTTCCATGATGGGCTACAACATCAATTATATCTTGTATCTCACTAGGGCGTTTAGATCGCAGCACTGTTGATAGTGATATTTGGGATTGAGTAGTGATAACTTGCTGAAATTAAAGAAAAGAGGCAATTTTTCAATTTTTTGATCTCCCAACTCACTAGCTGCAAGTGCACAGGTAAGTTGTAGTAGACTCGGGTTGTCGTATCCACAAAGATTTAAAGTCTAAGACACCCTAAAACAATCTAGATTAGTTCTACTCTAATGATTAAAAATACATTTTTAAGTTGAAAGTGAAAACAGATTTTTAACTAGTGCAGAATGATAACAGGTTTTGGGGTTTTGAAAACTTCTGTAAAACTGTATTATAAATGCTAAATTAATGACTATAAAGGTTTAACTATCAATGAGGAAGGTTCTTCTAGGATTTGGGGTTCATCTAAATTAGTTAAGGATGGAATTGATCAAGTTATCACTAAATGTCCAACTTCGATTCAATCATGAAAATGATTGTTCCCACAGCTCAATTGGCATCTAACTATCCAACATATTGTCATATAGTTGTTAGCTAGATTGAATCAACAAAGGGTCCTCACTAAAAATCAAGTTATCATTCAGCTCAATGGGAAGTTCAATGTTGATTTTTGCAATTCAAGGAAGTTTTGGAATGATAACTTGCAATTGCAATCATAAAAAGATGGAATCATTCCAATCAACCAAACCAGGATGAAATATACCCAATAATAGTACTCGTGTTCCATGATTCATCTCTGAATTCAAGGGGGATTTAAAATCAACCTCTCGGTTGCAAGGAAAAGTGAAATCCACACAAAGTTCTAATTGATTGGGGTTAAAAGACATCCAACCTTAAATAGGGAATTCAGTGATTATCCAATGCTCCTTGGGTCATCTTTGACTCTCAAGAACGACCTTAAGACTAACTCTCAGTAGTGGATTAAAATGAGGCTTAACAATAGAAATCAGAATTCAAATGAAATTAGAAAACAGAATTCTGCAATTCAAAAAAAATCAGCAACAAAACCTTTAGAATTCAGACTTGCCAAATGCCTCTTGATCCATCTCTGGACTGCAAGAGATTCCTAGAGTACACCTCTCGATGATTTGATGAAGTAAGGATGCTCACTTGGCAAATCAGATTCTAACCAGAAAAAGAAATCAGAAGAACAGATTTCTGAATAAATTCAGAAATCAAATTTTGAGAAAACATAATTGAATCTTAAGTTGTCAAACATCTTAATACATTCCTGAATAAGATTAGGGTAAATACTAGCCTCTCAGCTATTCAACTAATCCAATCTTTAATAACAAACAGATTCAAGGAAATCAAATAAATCAGATTCAGGAAGTTCAGAAAAATAGAAACCAGAAAATCAAAATTTCAGAAATCAGAACTTCAATTAAATTGGAATTCAGAACTTGACATTGATTTCTAATCTATTTCTGGACTAGGGATAGATCAAATGATAACTTCTCAGTTATAGATTACAATGGGATCCAACAATGGCAAGAACTAACTCTAAATAATTCTGAAATCTGAAAATCAGCAATGATTCAGTGCAGGAATTAATCCAATCCATTTTCATCCATAAATAATCTAAACTACTACCCTATCCTAGAAAAAAATGGAGTTTAGCTCCTCATGTTTACAAAGCTTGACATCAAATGGAATGAGAAACAGATACAAATCATTGTTGATAGAAGCCCTCGGCCAGCAGCAGCAAGTCCAGCCGCAGCCTCACAGCAGCCTCCTTCCTTCCTCAAAACCCTCAATGACCAGCCCCCTTTCTCTCCTCCAGAAATTTCCCTTTTATATGACTCCTATCCACCCTTGCATCAGCATCAGAATGTTCCTTATCCTTTGATTGCAGCCACCTGTTCACCCCTTTGAAATTCTAGCTGCAGATTCATTTTTGTGCAGGAAAAAGTAGATAGTCCCCCCTACCTTTTCCACTTTTTGGCCACCTTTCTCCCTGCTACAAAATCCCAAACAGCAAGCATCAAAGCCCTTGAATGGTGTTTTGACAAATAAAGATTAAGATGATGATAGTTGCTAGCTCAGATATCAAATGGTATTAGGTGTTGTGCAGGAATGAAAACTTGTATCAAAATTAATGAATTAAGGGGCCCGGAATGATAACTTGTCACAAATCATGAAAATTATCCAAATGCAAGTGATTCAAAGCATTAGAAGCATCAAATGGACTAGAGTAACAGGTGAGTGCATTCATAAATCAAATATGAATGAGATTTCTAAGAAGTGATAACTTGTGTGCCCAAAAACGATAACATATATGACTTAAAAATGATAACTTGTGATAACTTGAGTTGTGGTTATCCAAATGTGATGAAATTTGGCCAGCAATGAGTTAGAACAATAAGAATATGATTGCTTAAGGTCCCTGTGCAGAATTAGTGTTTTTGCATGTCAAAATGACAGAATTGCCCTTTAACGATAACTTGGCACTTGAAAAATGATAACTTGTTGAAATAGACTTAAAACTTTGCACAAGTTGAGATGTGACTATTCAAAT
Organism: Pontederia crassipes; assembly: GCA_030549335.1. Classification (NCBI taxonomy): domain Eukaryota; kingdom Viridiplantae; phylum Streptophyta; class Magnoliopsida; order Commelinales; family Pontederiaceae; genus Pontederia; species Pontederia crassipes. Next base: position 5,990,853 of record JAUKPH010000020.1, on the reverse strand, counting down.
ATGATTTATACATGATAATGATGGATTTAGAACAAGAAAACCATTGAAAATCAGTTCATTCAAAATAATGATAACTTGGCATATAATAATGATAACTTGTCCTCAAAGTGATAACTTGGCATAGAATTTAAATATTAATGGATTTTGGCATTTCAGAACATCTATGCACATGGAATTAAGTATGAAATGAGGAATATCAACTAGTTATCACAATGTATGCATTCCAAGCATAATTGGCCCAAAAATATGCAAAAGTGGGACTCGATATGTGTGAAAAGTATCTAAAATGGGCTAGAAACATATAGTGATCAGCTAGTGATCAACTGTCCCTCCCGTTGATTGGTCGACCTGATCTTGATCTATAACTCACAATCCATGTTAGAAATCTTTCATTACTTGCCACTTTAGAATCCTATTATCAGGAACTCCAGCTAGCAGTTCCTTATATCATTCTCAAGCTTCATATAATGTCTCGTTAGCGTCTTGAACAAATGCCCTTAACTCTCTTTAATACTTGCCCGCTTTTTTTGGTGGGCAATATTTTCCAAAAAAAATTTCTACCAACTACAACCATGAGCGAATCAATCCTGCAGGCAAAATTTTAAACCATGTTGAAGCTTTGTCACGTAAAGATTGTAGAAATAATAATAGACGAATAACGTCAGAAGAAACATTGTTATTTCTAAAGGTGCTCAGGGTAGCAAGAAATTTGTCAAGGTGATCGTGAGGGTCTTCATGAAGTCCTCCACAAAATTGAGATGCTTGTATCATCCTCACGATTGCCGGATTGATCTCAAAATTATTTAAATTAATATCTGGCAAAACGATGCATGATTCTCGGTTACTGTATCTGGCCGAGACATACTCTCTCATTGAAAGTTCTGCTTCTTCTTCACGATGATTATTTTGCTACTCCTGTCTCTCACTACAAGAAAAAAGGCAATTACAGACGGTCACAACCGTTTGTAATTTGCGAAAAACCATCGAAAATGATGATTTCCGACGGGTTTTTCGATGGATAGCATCTGCGCGAAAATAACGAGTCGCAAACTATTTTCGACAGTTATCTCAGAATCGTCACAATTTTCGACGGTCCAGTTGGCTAGCTGAGCTGTCGAACAACGAAGAATTGAGACGATTTTGACCATCGATATGTATCGACGGTTTGAGCTGTCGATACTATCGACAGTTCCAACTGTCGAAATATACATCGATTGTTTGAGCCATCGATAATACTAGAGAGTTTCGACAGCTCAAATCGTCGTTAGGTTTCGACTATTAAAACCGTCGATGCCTATCAACGGGTTTTACTGTCTATAAATTTTGACGGTTCAAACCGTCGATGGTTATCGATGGTTCTAATCGTCGATTGTGCCACTATCGACGGTTTAAACCATCGATACCAATTTAATAAAAAAAATTCGACCCAAACCAATTTAATAACCATCAAACCGATTGTCCAAATGACCAAATTGAAATTGAATCTCCAAATGTCATTCATAACGTCAAATGTCCAACATCGTCAAATGTCCAAACGTCAAATACAACACCAAGAAACTACAATACTACATCATCATCCTCGTCGTTGAACTCGCTACGCATCATGTCACGCATTATTTTCTTCATTCTTCATTTCACGCTCATGTTCTTAGAACTCTTTTCTGAGTTCTTGTGTAACCTCCTACTTGATCTCTTGTAGGACATCGGATAAACGTTGTTCCCACATATTGTCAAACATTTGTTGCACACCTTGACTCGGGGAACTTGATACTAATTTACGACCATACCCAATATCTGCACTGCTAACAGATGATCCGAGGCCGTAAATGCGACCCTTCTTGACACCGATGTGGTCCGTCCAAAGTTGTCGAGGAGTCAGCGGTGTGGTCCCCTCCTGCGTGGCAAGCGTAATGTGCTCGATTTCTCTTATTTTGTAAGCCTCCTAAAATTTTAAGAAAAAACACATCAACTACATTATTTAAACATCAAATTTATTATCTTATGTTATATAACCATCTTCAAATTAAAAAAAACACATCAAATATATTTACTTACGTATGTCTCCCGAGCAAACGTTGAAATCCATTCTTTATTTTCTTCTGATGAGTCCTGAGAAATATTTCATCTTGAGTAGGTGCTCTACCCGTCTCTTTCTCCTATAATGAAAATTGTCAAATAATGTATATTATTTTTTGAAATGTAATAATGTATTCAAAGATTTTACCATTCTAGCTGCAATCATTCTCGTGGATACACATCCACCCCAATGCAAGCATGCTCCATGGTTGGACTCTTGACTTGACTTGACTTTTTCGCATTTTGATTTGTACTCCTCGGTAGACCACTTCCGTAGAAATTCAATCCAAATAGCCTCAGGAATCCAATTTGGTCGTTCTCCTGTGGCTCGAGCTTTCGAAAGCATCACGAACAATCTCTTTGAGCACCGAGAATTAAAAGCCTTCCACATTTGTTCCATGTGCTCGGGATCCTACCACACATAAGCCTGCATGTACATAAAAATAATTAAATTAGTATGAATATAAATTTAAATGATCAAATTGGCTTTTGAGGATACCTGAAATTTATTAAATAACATCTGTCTCGTGGTATATGGAACTTCTCTCCTTGTAAGCCATGCATTAGTATACCTATGTCATAGCACCTTAGTATCTGCGGCAGCCACAAGTTTCGACGGTACAAACCTTTACGAATACAAAATTATAAAATCTGATGTATGAATCACAAAATGTAAACGTTTCGAATTACATAAAATAACACTTACCCTAAATTACCATCTGGCTGTACATATGCTTTGTATACACGATTTGACGAGTGATGCATACATTATTATACATGTTTACATACATCATTTTAGATTATTTTTCGTAGTTTTTACCATTGCATGCATCTACTTTTTTCAATTATTTCAGCAAAATTTGTTAGAGTCCAAAGCTACCAACTTTCATTGTATTTTGAACTCAGGAGTGTCAAGTTGGAGGTGCAGAGCGATTGTCACGAAAGAGCACGAAAATCGAAGCAGAAAAATGACATAGTCACTATCCTGAAGAGGAACCCGGGTCGGGTCATTAATACACCTTGGCCGGTCGTTAGACCAAAATTAAGTCAGACGTTACACGACAGAAGAACCCGGGCCGGGTGCATTATAACCCGGGCCGGGTTTGCTTATCAGACATATATTATCAGACAGCTCAGATTTTCATCTTGTTGAACATGAAGTTAACATCTCAAAATGGCGTGCAACCCTAGGGGGACGTTCTCCCCTATAAATACTACAGTTTGAAGGTTTTGTACGCATCCCCTGACTCGTGAATTCTCGTGCCCTAGCCACCCAACTTACGAGAGAAATTTCTACAGTGCTGAATTCTGAAGCAACTTGGTGTCATTCCGGCGAACCCCTGCGATGACCACACGGCCGAGGCTCGTGATAGAGACATCACCGACTCCAGGAAGCATACTTTAGTAATATTTCTGATGAAATTCTTGTTTATCATTATTGATTTGATGTCAAAATAATTCTGTATGGAGTAGTTTTATTGTTAGGGGAAAACTAAGTTGAACCCTATTTATCTCTCAATTTATTTGGATAATTAGACTTCTGTTAAATTGCAATTCGTGCATGGTTAATGTTACAATATTAGATAATCTTCCTATGGTGTTATTCTGCAAGTTTTTGCAAGATTAGCAGTTAAATTTTCTTCCGAAATTGAATTTGATTCACGAATTCTTCAATCAAACAACTCGGACCGGGTAACATAAAACTTGGGCCGTGTTTTATCTCCAATTGAATCGCTGTTATTCTTCTCGGCGGAGCCCGGACCGAGTTGTTTGTGCCCAGGCCGAGTTGTTCGGAACTTGGGTAACTTCTTCTCTGCTCGGGCCGTGTTGACTGCGCAGTGTAGAAGCGAGGATTTTTTGTCTGAATTCAGACCGCGTTCGGTCGAACCCGGGCCGGGTCAGTGTATTTTTTCTTGTCGGAACCGAGCTTTATTTTATAGACCCGGGCCAAGTTCTTTATAACCCTGGTCGGGTATTAATTTGGGGTTTATAATCGCTACACTTCGAATTTGATTGTTATTACTTGTGGATTTGGAAGGATTTTTACTCTATGCATTATGATCATGGTTATGTGTAATTTGATTGAGTTTTCAACTGGTTGGACTTAATCTTGATTAGAATAGTTAGGTTCTCGAGATTTTGAATCCTTTATATTTAACGATCCTTTTTGTGCATTAATGCATCTCGATTAAAATTTGATTATTATATCTTGAGTTTTCAGAAATCACTGTTTTATTTTAATCAGAGATAATTAGTTCTAAAGTTTTTGAGCACTCTATTTACGTGTATAAGTTGCATTTTAAAGCAATTCGGTTCAAAGTGAGATTAGAGTTGATTGAGGTTTCAACGGCTTTAATGGCACTTTTATCGGATTAGTTTGATTCTCAAGTTTTTGAGATAAATATTTATAAGAAACTCCTTTCCATTAGAAGTTTAATTGGTGATTTATTGATTATTTGAGAGATAACAGGGGGATACGAAGTTAGACCCTAACTCATCATCCTTATTGATTTTTCCTCAGGTAAGCACTGTTTTCATTCGTTTTCTCACTTCCTTTTTCTTAATTGAATAATTGAAAGTTGATTCCTCGATTGATTTTTCACAATAACTTTTAGAGAAAAAGATTATTAAACTTCAGTCCTCGTGGGTTCAACACTCTATTCACTCTTTATTACTTCATGCGATCTAGTATACTTGATACTATATTTGCACTTAATTTGCACGCATCAAGTTTTTGGCGCCGTTGCCGGGGATTGAAATTTTTTACTCTTTTTACTTTATTAGTTATTTTTAGTTTTTCTACTTTTTCTGTTTCTTTTTGTGATCGTGTAGGGGATTGAAAATTTCGAACAGGTCACGTCCAAGATTCTTCTAATGAGCTTCCCTCTGAAAAAAATGATATAATACTAGGAGCTCGAAAGGACCATTGCTTTTTGATCCAGAAATTGAAAAATCATTGCGACAGTCTAGAAAGATTCAAAAGAGCGGGGAAATGGCAAATCAACATCAAAATCAAGAGCTCAATGTGAATCTTAATCCAAACCTCAACCTGAATCAACCACCACCATACAGAACGATGCGAGACTATATGCTGGGTCAAATTCACAATGAGCCAAATAGCATTATACTGCTTGATGTAGCTGCTAACCATTTCCAGATCCAACATGGTACACTTCAAATGGTACAAAATGATCAATTTAGTGGTAACAAAGATGAGGACCCCTTTGCTCATGTTCAAAAATTTTTACGATTATGTGCCACCTTTAAATTTCACGATGTTACTGATGATGCTGTGAGGCTACGCTTATTTTCTTTTTCTCTCAAGGGTCGAACGTCTACTTGGTTGACTACATTACCTCCTGGAACTGTGATGACTTGGGAGGATATGAAACACAAATTTTATAATAAACACTGTCCTCCACAAAAAGCAGCCAGACTGATTGCTGACGAAAAATCTTTCTATCAACAGGATGCAAAAACAATGTATGAGGCTTGGGAGCGATTCAAGGAGTTGATAAGACGAATTCCACATAATCACATGCCACTTTATGAATAGATCCAATACTTTTATAACAGTGCTACTCTACAGGTTAGGGATAAGATTGATACTTTTGCAGGTAGCTCGATGTCGGATAAGTCACCTGAAGACATTTACACGATCATCGAAAACCTGGCTACCAATAATTGGCAAAACAATAGAGATCAAGTACCGGGACAAGACAATTCTTCATATCTCTCTGAATAGGTAGAAGCTCTCAACAAAAAGGTGGAACAACTTCTGGTGAATAAGAATAATGCTCCAATCAAAGCAGCTCATAACATTACTAGGTGTGATTTTTGTGGTGAAGGACACCCCAATCATGAATGCCCAACTGGTAACTCTTCATCAACTCAATTTGAGAATGTGAATCATGTTACTAACAATTCTTACAAGGATAATCAGGATCCTTACACATATGGATTTGGTTTAAAGGTTCAACCCAATTACTCTTGGGTACACAATAGGGGGATGGCTCCCCCTAGTTTCCAACCACGCCACGAAGAAAGACCTGGACCTGAACCAAAATCAAACTTAGAAGATATTCTTGCAAAATTTATTTCTATTTTTTATTCTAAGTTTAATAACGTTGAGGCATCCATCAAGAATTTGGAATACCAAGTAGGACAACTGGCTAACATAATTGCAGATCGTCAGCCAGGTTCACTCCCTAGTGATACATAGAAGAACCCTCAAGAAGACGCAAAGGCAATCACTTTGAGAAGCGGCAAGGAAATGCAAGAACCCCAACAACCTCAATCTGAACTAGTGGTTGAAGAGAAAATTAAAGAATCACTGGAAGAGCAACATGAAGCAGTTCCAACACTACCACCACCGAAAGTAGACAATAAAGCTGAGAAATTTATCACTCCTACAAACCAGGGAATCTGCCATACCCCCAGAGATATCAACATGAGCAACTTGATAATGAATTTTCTCATTTCCTTGATATTTTTAAGCAGATTCATATTAATATTTCTCTTCCTGAAGCTCTTAAACAGATGCCTACCTATGCAAAGTTCATGAAGGAAATCCTAACCAACAAGAGGAAGATCGAAGAGACTAGTCTGGTTAAGCTTTCTCCACAATGTTGCTCGGTGTTCAAGCAAGACATTCCATGAAAAGCAAGAGATCCAAGGAGTTTTGCTATACCATGTGTTATAGGAGATTTTTATTGCTCTAAGGCTTTATGTGATTTAGGTGCTAGTATCAATTTAATGCCTTATTCTATTTTCCTAAAGCTTGGTTATGGGGAACTCCGTGATACTTCAATTATGTTACAGTTTGCTGATCAATCTGTGAAAAAACCGAGAGGCATGTTGGAAGACATACTTGTTAAAGTTGATAAATTTATTTTTCTTGCAGATTTTCTCATTCCAGATATGGATTCTGAACCTGACACTCATATCATACTAGGTCGACCTTTTCTAGCGACAAGCAATGCATTGATTGATGTCCAAAAGGGCCAATTGGCTTTGAGAGTCAATAATGAGGAATTATGTTTTAAAATTTCAGATTCTTTAAAATATCGTATTTCTCCATGTTACTCTATTGACACTTTAGATGATGATACCTCAGATGAGCTTGATGTAGTTATTCCTGAAGTGGTGATGAATCCGTATGCTCATGATGAAGATTTGATGGATAATTCTGAAGTGGTCCAAGAACCTGAGGCAATGGAAAAACTCCCTCTGAAAACTTCCACAATAGAAGAATTGCAAAACTCTTCATCGCGCCCTGAACTTAAAGCATTACTTTCTCATTTAAAGTATGCATATCTGTACACTAATTCTTTTCCTATTATTATGTCTGTAGATCTCACCGAAGATATGGAAGCCCAACTGCTAGCTGTCCTGAGAAAGCACAAGAAAGCCGTTGCGTGGTCAATTTCTGACATCAAAGGAATCTCACCCTCTATATGCATGCACAAGATCCTATTGGAAGAGAACTATAAGCCAACTGCCCAATGTCAACGCCGTCTTAACCCCCAACTCAAAGAGGTAGTAAAGAAGGAGGTGATTAAGCTCATAGATGCAGGTATTATTTATGCTATTTTCTTATAGTGCTTGGATTAGTCCTATTCATGTTGTTCCTAAAAAGGGGGTATTACTATTATTAAAAATGCAAGCAATGACTTAGTTCCTACTAGGACTATTACTAGTTGGCATGTATGCATAGACTATCACAAACAAATGAAGCTACACAAAAAGATCATTTTCCATTGCAGTTTATTGACCAAATGCTTGAGCGTGTTGCAGGACATAGTTTTTATTATTTCTTAGATGGTTATTCAGGATACAACCAAATTGTCGTGGCACCTGAAGATCAAGAAAAGACAACCTTCACATGTCCTTATGGGACATTAGCTTACCGAAGGATGCCTTTTGGCTTGTGCAACGCTCCAGCCACATTTCAACGATACATGATGGTGATCTTTTCAGACATGAATGAGAAGATCGTTGAGATCTTTATGGATGATTTTACTCTATTTGGAAATTTTTTTGAAAACTGCTTGACTAATCTCTCTGCTGTATTACAGCGATGCGAGGAGACAAACCTAGTTCTTAATTGGGAAAAGTGTCACTTCATGGTGAAGGAGGGAATAGTTTTGGGTCATAAAATCTCTAAAAAAGGGATTGAAGTTGATGAAGCTAAAATTGATGTCATCGCAAGATTGCCTCCCGCCCACATCTATGAAGGAAGTGTGAAGTTTCCTTGGTCATGCCAGTTTCTACAGGAGATTCATCAAATATTTTTCAAAAATTTCCAAACCACTCACTAACCTCCTCTCTAAAGATGTCAAATTCTTGTTTGATTCTGATTGTCTGTTTTCTTTTGAAACTTTGAAGGAGAAACTAATATCTATGCCAGTGGTAGTGACACCGGATTGGAGCTTGCCTTTTGAACTAATGTGTGATGCCAGTGATGGCTCTGTAGGTGCAGTTCTCGGGCAACGGAGGGACAAGTTGTTCAGAGTCATTTACTATGCCAGTCGCACTCTCATGCCCATTCAGATGAACTATGTGACTACTGAGAAAGAATTTTTGGTTATTATATATGCATTTGATAAATTTTGATCATATTTAATTTGCTCTAAGGTTATTGTGTTCACAAATCATGCAACAATTTGACATTTGATGGCCAAGAAGGAAGCAAAATCATGACTATTGAGATGGATACTTTTGCTTCAGGAGTTTGATGTAGAGGTTAAGGACAAGAAGGGAACAGAGAATGTTGTTGCAGACCACCTCTCCCGACTTGAGTCAACACCCACTGACGAAAACCCTATCTTAGAAGAATTTCCTGATGAACAAATTTTCTCAATCTCCCTTTTGGAGGAGGCAAAGGCAAGTGATGAACTTCCATGGTTTGCTAATTATGCTAATTTCCTTGCAGAAAAATGGATTCCCTCTGGATGGACCACGCAGAAAAAGTGAAAGTTCTTCGCTAACATCTCCCATTATCTTTGGGAAGATCCATACTTGTTTAAGATTTGCGCAGATTAGATTATTCGCAGGTGCATACCTGAAAGTGAAGTTCAAAGCATTCTGCAACATTGTCATGACGGAGAGGCCGGAGGACACTTTGGTCCCAATCGTACTGCCACCAAGGTTCTAGAAAGTGGGTTGTATTGGCCAACCCTATTCAAAGATGCACAGGTATTTTGTAAGTCTTGTGATCGTTGCCAGAGGACAGGTAATATCTCTAAACGCGACGAAATGCCTCTAAACAATATTCTTTATTGTGATATATTTGATGTTTGGGGCATTGACTTTATGGGGCCTTTCCCTAAGTCAAGGAACAATGAGTACATTCTAGTTGCTATGGACTATGTGTCTAAGTGGGTTGAGGCAATTGCCACTCCTACTAATGACGCTAAGGTACTTGTTAATTTTTTAAGGAAGAATATTTTTACTCGATTTGGTACACTTAGAGCTATCATCAGTGACAATGGCACACACTTTTGCAATCGTTTGTTTGCAGGATTAGTGGCTAAGTTTGGAGTCACCCACAAGTTGAGTACCCCTTACCATGCTCAGTCATGTGGCCAAGTAGAGGTGTCAAATCGAGAAATTAAGCGCATCTTAGAAAAAATAGTTAACTCCTCTAGAAAAGATTGGTCTCTCGGGTTAGGTGACGCACTGTGGGCTTATTGCACTGCATTTAAAACACCCATAGGTATGTCACCATATTGATTAGTTTATGGGAAGGCGTATCATCTACCCATAGAATTGGAACACAAGGCTTACTGGGCCACAAAATTTTTAAATCTAGACACAACCTTGTCGGGCAATGAACGACTACTGAAACTTAACGAGTTCGAAGAGTTCCGAAATAATGCTTATGAGAATAGTATGGTCTATAAGGAGCGAACAAAAAGATGGCATGATCAAAATATTCAAACTAAGGACTTTCAACCTGGTCAACAAGTCCTCCTTTATGAAAGCAGACTTAGATTATTTCCGGGTAAACTCAAGTATAGATGGACAGAGCCATATATAGTAGTCAGTTCTTCTCCTTTTGGAGCTGTAGAGATTCGATCACTAGATAAAAAAATACACATTCACAATCAATGGACACAGGGTCAAGCACTATTTGAGCGGTGTCAAACCTGCACAAGTTAACTACATGATTCTGCACGAGCCCTAAGCCAAGGCAAGCAAAGTCAAGCTAACGACTATAACTTAGAACTTCTCTGCCTAAACTTTAAGTATAGATTTTTATTGTGTCATATTTGTTTTTCTTAGCTTTTCAATTTCATTTCAGTACGTCCAGTCTCCTAGTCTTTGAGTCGTTTGACATCAATTTCAGCATTTCTTTAATCACTACTCAGTCTTTTTAACTGCCAAACCTGGCCCGCGCCACTTTAAACCCGGCCCGGGCATGATTTCCACGAACTCATGCCAGGTGCTTCTAACCCGGACCGGGTTGTAGTATACCCGGATGATAGTGATATTCAGGAGTAATGTGATAATTTGCTGATTTTGTGTAAGAAATGGAATTTTTCAAAATTTGGTCTAACTCCCCAACTCACTTTCTGCAAGTGCACAGGTAAGTTGTAGTAGACCCAAGTTGTCGTATCCATAGAGATTTGAAGCCCTAGATGTTGGGTCAAATTTTATTGACATATAAAATTATATTTTGATGAAACAAACCTCAAAAGATTAAAGTTAAAATGCTAAAAAAGTTTAAAGAAAAAGAGATAACTTTATACACAAATTTTGATTACATAATTGACTATGATATAATTATATTTTGGATGATTATACACATCAAAGTTGTAGAGAATTCTGTTTGCTTTCCATAGACTCCAACATCATCTAATTTGAATATCTGTGCAGAAAGTTATGATCAAAATAGTGCAGATGTGTGGTTGACCAATCTCACAATCAAATGAATAGTAACAGTCAAATTTGAAGGAGGAATTTATGGAGCAAATTTTGGAGGAATTTGTGAAGCAAATTTTGGATGAATTTTTCATACACTGAAGGCTATAAAACGAGTGCCAAAGCCAAAGGAAAATGCACACATTCACTCATTGAAGAAAAACTTCAAGTTATCAAAGAAAGATTATTTCTTGAAGTTTTCATTTCATGGCTTTCTCTCTTCTCTTCTTATGATCATAGAATTATAAAAGAGAGAAACACTTTTGTTCGAAAATTGAGAGAGCTCCTGTGTAAAAGAGGTTCAAAATCTTACCTCTTGAGCGAGAGAAATATATTAGCTTCATTGGAGGAGAGGTGTGCTTTACCTCTCGAAGTGGAGAAAAGGCGGTGGTGTAAAGGGCTTTCTTCCTTGCCCCATTTGGAACAAAGGAAGGGATTAGTGGAATCTCCAACGGTCTCGAGGTCGAGAAGTCAGAGCGGTGACGTAGGCCAAGGTGTGGCCGAACCTTGTCAACAACCACCGTGTGTTTGTGTTTGATTTTCTCTCTCACTCACTCCCTCTCATATTATGTTTATTATCTGAATTGCTTTCATTTAAAAGAATTAACAAATCTATTTTAAGCTTCCATGACATTTTTTGTGAAATCGATATTTTCGGATAAAACACTAGTTCACCCCCTCTTGGTGCCCTTTGACATCCTACAATTGGTATCAGAGCGGGTTGCTCTTGTTTTGAATTTTTGTATCATCTTGTTTTCAGATCTAATTGTCTTTAGATCTAATCGTTTTAAGATTCAATCATCTTGTTTTTAGATTTAATTGTCTTTAAATCTAATCATTTTAAGATTCAATCATCTTGTTTTCAGATTTAACAATCTTCAAGAGCCATGGCATCAAGTGGATTTGGTTTTGCCGAAGGACAATCAATTAGTCGTCCTCCCCTTTTAAATGCATCAAATTTTCAATATTGGAAAATTAGGATTCAAGCATACATTTGTTCTATTGATATCGACATGTGGGACATAGTTGAAAAATGTTATTATGGTCGTGAAAAATTACCTACTGATTCTAAAGAAAAAGAAAAGATTTTTTTAAAACTTGATTGGAAACAAAAAACATTTTTTATTGTGCTTTGGATTCAACGGAGTTTAATCGGATTTTAAGTTGTGAATCTGCAACCAAGATTTGGGAGAAACTCGTCACCACTTATGAAGGAACCAACAAGGTTAAAGAATCTAGATTGAATATTTTAAACCATCAATATGATTCTTTCAAAATGCATGAAAATGAATCCATAAATGATATGGTAGCTCGGTTTAATGATATTTTGAATGGCTTAGCCTCATTGGGCGAGCCAAGATCTAACCCCTAAAAAGTGAAAAAGATTCTCAGGCCTCTCTCCTCCAAATGGCATACGAAGAGGACCGTGATCGAAGAAAAGGATTTAAACAAATTGAATTTTGATGATCTTATTGGTTCACTTCTAACCTATGAGATCTCAATCCAAGAAAATCAAGAAGAAAAAGCCCCCAAGAAGAAAACATTGGTATTGAAGGCAAATACAGTAGAAGAAGATTCAAGTGAAGAGGAAGTGGATGAAAAGAAACTCGCACTCTACACAAGAAAATTAGATAAGTATCTCAAATTTGTTAAAAAGAAAGACAAGAACGAGAAGCCAACAAAAGAATCATACAAACACCACAAAGAAGAAAAATCCCAGAAAGGTAAAAAGAAAAAATATGAAGAGTCTAGTGAAACAAGTAGTTCATCAAGCTCCTCTAATGATGAAGCATACATATGCTTGATGGTACGCGACGATGAGATAATTTCTAACCCTTCAAATTCAAATTATGACTCATCAAACTCTTCCGAAGAAATTCTTTCTTTAGATGTGAATAAAGAACTCTCCTCTCTTATAAAAAGATATTTTTTAATTAAAAAGGAAAATGAAAAATTAATATGTGAAATTGAAAAATTAAAAGAAGAAAAGAATGCATGTTTTTTCGAAAATGAAAAACTAAAAACCAAAATTGATACTTTGGAAATCATGCATGCATGTGAAGTTGTAAAACTAGCATGTTCTTTGGAAAAAATAAAGAAAGAAAATGTCTCTTTGAAAGATATACAAAATAAAGTTATTTCTTATGCAAAGAAAAATAATTTCAGGAACCATCCATATGATAGAAAATCAACACAACATGGCATGATTTGGATTCCGAAAGGAACATTATCTAACAAAATAGGACCCAAAGAAATTTGGGTACCAAAGATTACATAATTTCTTTTCAGGTGTGCCTCACATGCATAGCAAAGGACAAATGGTGAAGGCACAAAAGTTATAGTATCACTTACTTTTTTATTTCACCAAAAAATTTCAAAACTACTATTTCTTTAACAGAAAAGAGGAATTAATAAAAGATTGGTCATAGTGATTGGGGGAGCATGATTAAATATTATTTTCACATATCAAGGATATCACATTATTTTATCAAAGTTTTTATGCCATATTTTTAATATATCTTTGTTTTGACTTTCATAAATTGTTTTTTATTATAGACATAAATTTAGGGGAGTTATATTTCAAAACTTGCAACTACTCTACATATCTATTATATGACAAAAAGGGGAAGAATAATTTTTTTTTTGAAAATTGATTAAGGGGGAGTTACATATGGTTTTTTATATGCTTCATTTACAAATTACTTTTTTATGAAACAAAAGTGAGAGAAATATGTGAGAAATATGACCTGAATGTACTTTATATGAAGATTACCTTATAATTAATATTTATATGAATATATCCCAATGTAAGGAAAGTTAAGAGTTAGGCGGAGTAAAATTATTTTTTACAAGATTTTACAACTTTTTCTCCAACTTATATATTTTTCATATTTCTCGGTTTGTCTGCATCAAAAAGGGGGAGATTATTGGGTCAAAGTTTAATGACATATAAAATTATATTTTGATGAAACAAACCTCAAAAGATTAATGTTAAAATGCTAAAAAGGTTTAAAGAAAAAGAGATAACTTTATACACGAATTTTGATTACATAATTGACTATGATATAATTATATTTTGGATGAATTATACACATCAAAGTTGTAGAGAATTCTGTTAGCTTTCCATAGACTCCAAGATCATCTAATTTGGATATCTGTGCAGAAAGTTATCATCAAAATAGTGCAGATGTGCGGTTGATCGGTCTCACAATCAAATGAACAGTAACGATCAAATTTGAAGGAGGAATTTTTGGAGCAAATTTTGGATGAATTTCTCACACACTAAAGGGTATAAAAGGAGTGCCAAAGCCAAAGGAAAATGCACACATTCACTCATTGAAGAAAAACTTTAAGTTATCAAAGAAAGATTATTTCTTGAAGTTTTCATTTGGTAGCTTTCTCTCTTCTATTCTTATGATCATAGAATTGTAAAAGAGAGAAACACTTTTGTTCAAAAATTGAGAGAGCTCCTATGTAAAAGAGGTTCAAAATCTTACCTCGTGAGCGAGAGAAATAGATTAGCTTCATTGGAGGAGAGGTGTGCCTTACCTGTCGAAGCGGAGAACAGGCGGTGGTGTAAAGGGCTTTCTTCCTTGCCCCATTTGAAACAAAGGAAGGGATTAGTGGAATCTCCGACGGTCTCGAGGTCGAGAAGTCGGAACGGGGACGTAGGCCAAAATGTGGCCGCCTCGTCAACAATCACCGTGCGTTTGTGTTTGATTTTCTCTCTCACTCACTCCATCTCATATTATGTTTATTATCTGAATTGCTTTGATTTAAAAGAATTAACAAATCTATTTTAAGCTTCCGCGATGGTTTTTGTGAAATTGATATTTTTGGATAAAACACCAATTCACCCCCTCTTGGTGCCCTTTGAGATCCTACACTAGACTCCCTAAAAACAATTTAGACTAGTCCTACTTAAAGTGGCAAAAACAAGAAATTAAAGGGAAGTGAAACAAATTTTTAAAGAAAGGCAAAATGATAACTTTTTCTGCGTTTTTTAAGAGTTGTCTAAACTGAATTATAAATGCTAGATTAGAGGCTAAAAGGGTTTAACTATCAATGAGGAAGGTTCTCCTAGGAGTTGGGGTTCATCTAAACTAATTATGGATTGAATGGAACAAGTTATCAATATGTATCACTTCTAATTCAACTTGGAAATGGGCTGTTATCACAGCATAATAAACCAGGACTAATTATCATATTTTCATATGATTGATTAGCTAAGTTGGATTAGAAGAGGTCCTAATTGAAATCAAGTTAACATTAGGATCAAGATCAAGTCCCTTGCTGATTTTTGACAATTTAGTGAAATATGAAATGATAACTTTCAATTGCACTTTGAAAATGAGGGAAATGCTTCAATAAACTAAACAGGGATGGAATCAATCCAATATTAGTGCAAATGCTCCTTAGTTTATATCTAGACAACAAGAGGATTTTAAATCAGCCTCTCAGCTGCAAATTCAAATGAAATCCACATTTTCACTAAAGGAATGGATGAAATCAGCACCTACTTGCATTTGGGAATTCAACTATTGTCATTGCATCTTTGTTCATCTTTGAACATCAAGATAACCTTAAAATCACCTCTCAGTGATTGAATAAAACCAGAGGTTTACAATGATAAAGAAGAATCTGATAGTGATATTTGGGTTTTCTAGTGATAACTTGCTGAAATTAAAGAAAATGTCAATTTTTCATTTTTTTTTTGGTCTCCCAACTCACTAGCTGCAAGTGCACAGGTAAGTTGTAGTAGACTCAGGTTGTCGTATCCACAAGAATTTGAAGTCTAAGACACCCTAAAACAATTTAGATTAGTTCTACTTAAGTGGCTAAAAATAGATTTTTAATGAATAGTGAAAACAGATTTTTTTTATAGAAAGTGAAATGATAATAGATTTTTGGGTTTTGGAAATTTATCAAAACTGAATTATAAATGCTAGAATGAAGTCTAAAAAGGTTTAACTATCTATGAGGAAGATTCTTCTAGGATTTGGGGTTCATCTAAATTAATTAAGGATGGAATGGAACAAGTTATCACTAAATGTCCAACTTTTGATTCAACTTGAAAATGGGTGTTCCCATAGCTCAATTGGCTTCTAACTAAGCAATATATGATTATATAATTGTTAGCTAGGTTGAATCAAAAGAGGGTCCTCACTGAAAATCAAGTTATCATTGGGCTCAAAAGAAAGATTCAATGCTGATTTTTTGCAATTCAAGGAAGTTTGGAATGATAACTTGCATTTACAATCATAAAAAGATGGAATCATTCCAATCAACCAAACCAGGATAAAATATACTCAATAATGGTGCTTGTGTTCCATGATTCATCTCTGAATTCAAGGGAGATTCAAAATCAACCTCTCGGTTGCAAAATAAATTGGAATCCACACAAACACACTCAATTGGAAATGCAAAACATATGGCCACATGAGTTCACAATTTCCATTGCTCCTTGGCCCATCTCTGGATCTCAAAGAAGCCCTTAAGACTACCTCTCAGTAGTGGATTAATATGAGGGTTGACAATGGAAATCAGAAGTTAGAAAAATGAGAAAACAGAAATCAACATTTCTGAAAAAATCAGCAATGTGGATTGATGGAATTCAAGTTTGCCAAATGTCCCTTGACCCATCTCTGGATTACAAGGGATTCCTAGAGTACACCTCTCAGTGATTTGAATAAAATAGGGATTAACAATTGGCAAATCAGATTCCAAACAATCAGAAAATAGAATTTAGAATCAAACTAAGAAATCAGATTTTGGAAAAAAAATCAGATTTGAATTCTGAATTGTCAATGATCTTGATTCATTTCTGAATAAGATCATGGCATATATTATCCTCTCAACTATTCAACTATCTAATCCTTGATGACAATCAGATTCAAAAGCCCAAGAAATCAGATTTTGGAATTCAGGAAACCAAAAAATCAGCAACTCATTCAATTCATTCAAATCAGGAAAAACCAAATCAGTTTTGAATCATAGGAATGTCAAAGCTTCTCAATTCATTTCTGAACAAGATTGGGATAGATGTCAACCTCTCAGTTGTTCAATTAGTTCAATCCCCAATGACAATCAGATTCAAACAGCCCAAGAAAATCAAAATTCAGATTTCAAGAAATCAGATTTCAGAAAATAGAAATCAGAATTCTAATTGGGTTTGTATCTAGAACTTGCCATTGATTCTTGATTCATTTCTGAACAAGGGTTAGACCAAATGATAACTTCTCAGTTATAAATACAAATGGGGTCTTCAAATGGCAAGATAAGATTTATAACAAATCAGATTTCAGAAATGTAAAACCAGAAAAATCAGATTTCTGATTTCAGTTCAGGAATTAATGGAAAATCTGATTTGAGTCAAATGATTGCCCAAACAATCTTGATTCATTTCTGAATAAGATGGGGACAATACCAACATCCCAAGGACTCAATTAACCAAGTTAGAAATGAAGAACAGATTCTGATATTTATAAGAATCAAATTCAGAAATCAGAAAACCAAATCAGAAATCAGAATTGCAATTGAATGAAATCAGAAAACTGACATTAATTCTTAATCCACTTCTATAGAATGATTAGATCAAGTAATACTTCTCAGTCATTGGTTACAATTAGATCTAATAGTAGCATAGCATAAATCAGTAAAGAAGTTTCTGAAATCTGAAAATCAGAAATGATTCAGTGCAGGAATTATTAAACAGTCCATATCCATCCAAAACTAATCTAAACTACTACCCTATCCTAGAAGAAATGGAGTTTAGCTCCTCATATTTACAAGATTTGGCATCAAATGGGATAAGAAACAGATACAAATCATGAATCCTTTGAAGCTTCTCGGCCAGCAGCTCCCAAAATCCAGCAGAATCCCCTTGCAGCCTTGCCTTGCTCCAAACCCTTGAATGACCAGCCCCCTCTTCTCCTCCGGAAAAATCCAGCTTATATATCACTCCTTTCCACCCTTTGATCAGCATCTAAATGTTCTAATCCTCCTGATTGCAGCCACCTGTCCACCCCTCTGAAATTCCAGCTGCAGATTCCTTTTTGGTGCAGGAAAAAGTAGATGGTCCCCCCCTACTTTTTCCACTTTTTGGCCACCTTTCTCCCTGCTACAAATCCCCAAACAGCAAGCATCAAAGCCCTTGAATGGTATTCTGACAAATAAGGATTAGGATAATGATAGTTGCTAGCTCAGATATCAAATGGTATTAGGTGTTGTGCAGGAATGAAAACTTGTATCAAAATTAATGAATTAAGGGGCCCGAAATGATAACTTTATGAAAATCTTGGAAAATGTCCTAATATGGGTGGTTCAAAGCATTTCAGGCATCAAATTGATTAGAGTGACAAGTGAGTGAGGTCAGAAATCAAATATGAATGAGATTCCTAAAAGTGATAACTTGAGTGCCCCAAAAACGATAACTTATATGACTTAAAAACGATAACTTGTCATAACTTGAGTTTTGATTATCCAAATGTGATGAAATTTGACCAGCAATGAGTTAGAACAATAATAAGATGATTGCTTAAGGTCCTTGTGCAGAATTAATGGTTTTGCATGTCGAAATGACAGAATTGCCCTTTAACGATAACTTGGCACTTGAAAAATGATAACTTGTTCAAATGGACTTAAAACTTTGCACAAGTTGAGATGTGACTATCCAAATATGATTTATACATGATAATGATGGATTTAGGACAAGAAAACCATTGAAAATAAGTTCATTCAAAATAATGATAACTTGACACTTAGGAATGATAACTTGTCCTCAAAATGATAACTTGGCATAGAATTTAAATATTAATGGATTTTGGCATTTCAGAACCTCTATGCATATGGAATTAAGTATGAAATGAGGAATATCAACTAGTTATCACAATGTTTGCATTCCAAGTATAATTGGCCCAAAAATAGGCAAAAGTGGGACTCGATATGTATGAATTGCATCTAAAATGGGTTAAAATCATATAGTGATCAGCAAGTGATCAAACTCCCCCAAGCTTAGCCTTTTGCTTGTCCTCAAGCAAAACATTCAGAAATTAAGGACAAACTTGAATTAAAAGTCCACAAATGAAGTAAAGTCTAGCTGAATTGAATCCAATGAGTTTCCCACTTTGCCAACACTTCATTCTTTCCAAAAACTCAATTTCTAGCTAGGGAATCACAAAGGCTAAAGCAAATTTAAGCCATGGAAGAAGTACTAGCAATAACATGTTTGAATTGTAGGAATTGTCAACTTTACAAAGGGTTTGAACTACAAATCTCTTCATGAACAATTTTTCAATTGTTTAAACAGGTTTAACACCTGACTTTTATTCATGAAATGCATATAAACAGGTTTAGCACCTGATTTTTATTCATGCTTTCTTTAGGAGAGATTCCTTTGAAAGTTTTGCTCTCGTAAATTTTTTTTTTCTTTTTGCATTGAAGAGAGATTCCTTTGGAAGTTTTGCTCTCTTCCTTTTTTCTATGCATGCATATAACTTTTTACTTTTCCTTTTCTCATTTTTCTATCATGTTCATGAAGTGAGCAATAGTTCAAACTCAAGTATAGTTTAGATCCCTTTATCCAAAAAGTCAAGTTTTCCTATTTAGCATGGTAGCAAGAGCCTTGACTCCCTTCTAGACATCTGATATTACCAATTCAATCCATAAGTATCAACTAGTGTGACCCACAAAAAGGAAAAAATTTCAGCTAGAAATTTCATTCAAATGCATCTGAATTCATAATGCCAATTAAAGCAAGAAGGCTAATGGCCAAGTTGGCCACTTGGTATTGGAGTGCACCCACTGTCAAAATAAAGTATTCTACCCATTTCAGAGTCAAAATGAATTCAGAATTGAGTTGGGTCCAAAAATTGATAACCGAGTGATAACTAGTGATAACTTGTGAAAACCAATGATAACCTGGTATGAATTATGATATGAACATTAAAATCAATTGAAAACATGGTGTAAAGGTTAGAAAAGCACCAGGTTTCCTCCCCCAAGCTTATTCTCAACACTGTCCTCAGGGTTGAAAAATAAAGGCAAGGGAGAGGGGTGGGTGGGATTGAAATGCATTAAATTTGGAATTTGGATCCCCTTGGCATTTCATCCAGCATCTTTGGGTGGTCTAACCTTCATTAGTTGCAACTAATCCTGCATAGAAACAAAGGATATCAGTGGAATGGTAGATTTGCAACTAATCAGATTTTTGAGTGCAAATTTCAACATTGCATTGGGAATTTCTGAAATTCACTGAAATTAGGCTATAATAGATTGGGATAACTGAAATGAATGTTAATTCAGATGATAATATGATCAATGTAGCTTAATGAGAAAAATATTATCAGTTATCATTAAGTTTTCAGTAGAAAATAAAAAATAAGGGGTATGGGTACTCCCTGAATTTGAGACTTGTGAATTGAACCTGTTCCTCATCTCTTATTCCTGCAAAAATAGAAAGATTAGGTTGATAATGGCTTGGGTTACCTCCCAAGAAGTGCCTTTCTTTAATGTCTTTGGCTAGACATTGTTACAACTCTTGATGTCAAGGAGGTTTAAATAGTGTGATATGATCAAGTAGAGATCTCAATCTGTGGACAGCTTTATTAATCAAGTATGGATCTCTTAGTTTCCCAATATTTGACCTTCGTTTTTGAGTTGGATGTATCCCTCCTTCATTGTACCAGAAATATACTAACTTCTCATTCCATAACTTCTCATCTATGACATCTGAATCTCCTGGATCACCATCTTGTTTAAGCAACCATTTCTTCAATGGCCTCTTTAAATGCAGCATTGTTGGAAGATCTTTGAGCTCTTGGTTCCATCTTTCAGTAGGCAAGCAATGATCTTCCTTCATTGAATTTTCAATTCCTTCTACAAATCTAAATTCTGCTATAGCCTCTATTTGGAAAGAAATTTCTTCTGCTTTTGTATCCTCCTTGGCCATTTCAGTTTCATCATGTGGCTTTGCTGTCATAACCTGTTGCCCAATGGAAAATGAGATGGGTGAGACTTTGGAACTTTGATTGACTTCAAATGAATTAGTGCTTGATTCAAGTTCAGGCCACTTCTTCTCTTTTGATGTTTCTTCATCTTTAACTCTAAGATGTTGACATTCTTCAACTGATCCATGATGGTTTGTGGAGCAAATTGCTTCAAGTAGAATTTTTGGACAGTTGGATGCAGGAGGTGACTCATCTTTAGGGATAGACAATAAGTGAATTGAGTTGCAGCCCTCATCATAAAGGTGTGTATCTGATAGTTTCTCCCAAGAATCAAAATCATAGTCTTCTAGAATTAATTCTTCATTGGATGGGAACCTTATGAGTGGGTCTTCAATGCGATTCATTGCTGGTATCATTGGAGTAGTTTTTTCAATAACTTCAGCAACTTCATCTTGTTTCTTGGCCTGTTCTATAAGTGTGATAGACTCCTTTTTAATTTCAGCCTCCATGACTACTTCTTTTTCTTCATTCATCTCTTTTTCAATTCCCATCTTCATTTCCTGAATTTCTTCTTTCAGAAGGGCAGATTGGATTTGTGGGGCTTCTTGACTGGACTGCAAACAAAGCTTGGCCTCCAAGGCTTGATATCCAGTTCCAAGAACATCTACTTTCATACATATTTTTTTCAAGTTTGCAAGTTGCTCGTCCTGCCGCTTCATGAAGTCCTTC
The DNA here is from genome assembly GCA_030549335.1 of Pontederia crassipes. Lineage (NCBI taxonomy): Eukaryota > Viridiplantae > Streptophyta > Magnoliopsida > Commelinales > Pontederiaceae > Pontederia > Pontederia crassipes. Next base: position 5,969,176 of record JAUKPH010000020.1, on the reverse strand, counting down.
AACATAATCTCCATTTCATTAAGTGATTGCTGATCTTCTGAAATATCCATGGTTGCAACTTGAAATTCTGGCACTTGACCTTGATTGTGATGGTAATACAAATGATTTTGTGAGTCATGGACATAAGGATTACTACTTGAGAAGTCTTCCTCAGGATTCCAGAAATTTGCACTTTCATGACCATGTGAGGCATACATGTAAGCATTAGAGGGCTGCTGAAATTGTGGTGATCCTTGATTGTAATAAACTTGTGATGGTTCTCCAACATGAAAGTCATATTTTTGAAGAGTTTTGGACATGACATCTTCAGCTATAGATCCAATTCCTCCTGGCTCAAGGGTGTTTCACTTGTTTGATAATAGTCATAGGACCAAGTTTGCCAACTCATATCCATCTTTTCTTCTTTCTCTCTCAGAAGTCAAATTCATAATTTTCTGCAATTGCTGGGTGGATAACAATCCTTAAATGTCCTAGGAGCAGCCTTGTTTTGATTGGTAGCCTCTTTCTCAAAAGTTCTTCTCCTAGCCTCTTCTCTTTGCAATCTCTTTCTCCTATTGAATATTCTTTCAGTTCATGGTCAGATAGGTAGAGGTCTCCTTGAAGTTCCAAATCTGCATAAATTCAATTCAGAAGTATCAAATTCAAAAAAGAAAGAAAGAAATATGTACATAATTGAAAAGAAAAAAAAATTCAGAATGATAACTTGCAAAAGCTGAAAATTGGCCTAACAAATAAACTAAAAACTAATCTAAAACTAATCTAAACTATCTAAGTTAGCCTAATTGACCTCAAATCCCCGGCAACGGCGCCAAAAACTTGATAGTGATATTTGGGTTTTCTAGTGATAACTTGCTGAAATTAAAGAAAATGTCAATTTTTCAATTTTTTTTTTGGTCTCCCAACTCACTAGCTGCAAGTGCACAGGTAAGTTGTAGTAGACTCAGGTTGTCGTATCCACAAGAATTTGAAGTCTAAGACACCCTAAAACAATTTAGATTAGTTCTACTTAAGTGGCTAAAAATAGATTTTTAATGAATAGTGAAAACAGATTTTTTTTATAGAAAGTGAAATGATAACAGGTTTTTGGGTTTTGGAAATTTATCAAAACTGAATTATAAATGCTAGAATGAAGTCTAAAAAGGTTTAACTATCTATGAGGAAGATTCTTCTAGGATTTGGGGTTCATCTAAATTAATTAAGGATGGAATGGAACAAGTTATCACTAAATGTCCAACTTTTGATTCAACTTGAAAATGGGTGTTCCCATAGCTCAATTGGCTTCTAACTAAGCAATATATGATTATATAATTGTTAGCTAGGTTGAATCAAAAGAGGGTCCTCACTGAAAATCAAGTTATCATTGGGCTCAAAAGAAAGATTCAATGCTGATTTTTTGCAATTCAAGGAAGTTTGGAATGATAACTTGCATTTACAATCATAAAAAGATGGAATCATTCCAATCAACCAAACCAGGATAAAATATACTCAATAATGGTGCTTGTGTTCCATGATTCATCTCTGAATTCAAGGGAGATTCAAAATCAACCTCTCGGTTGCAAAATAAATTGGAATCCACACAAACACACTCAATTGGAAATGCAAAACATATGGCCACATGAGTTCACAATTTCCATTGCTCCTTGGCCCATCTCTGGATCTCAAAGAAGCCCTTAAGACTACCTCTCAGTAGTGGATTAATATGAGGGTTGACAATGGAAATCAGAAGTTAGAAAAATGAGAAAACAGAAATCAACATTTCTGAAAAAATCATCAATGTGGATTGATGGAATTCAAGTTTGCCAAATGCCCCTTGACCCATCTCTGGATTACAAGGGATTCCTAGAGTACACCTCTCAGTGATTTGAATAAAATAGGGATTAACAATTGGCAAATCAGATTCCAAACAATCAGAAAATAGAATTTAGAATCAAACTAAGAAATCAGATTTTGGAAAAAAAAATCAGATTTGAATTCTGAATTGTCAATGATCTTGATTCATTTCTGAATAAGATCATGGCATATATTAGCCTCTCAACTATTCAATTATCTAATCCTTGATGACAATCAGATTCAAAAGCCCAAGAAATCAGATTTTGGAATTCAGGAAACCAAAAAATCAGCAACTCATTCAATTCATTCAAATCAGGAAAAACCAAATCAGTTTTGAATCATAGGAATGTCAAAGCTTCTCGATTCATTTCTGAACAAGATTGGGATAGATGTCAACCTCTCAGTTGTTCAATTAGTTCAATCCCCAATGACAATCAGATTCAAACAGCCCAAGAAAATCAGAATTCAGATTTCAAGAAATCAGATTTCAGAAAATAGAAATCAGAATTCTAATTGGGTTTGTATCTAGAACTTGCCATTGATTCTTGATTCATTTCTGAACAAGGGTTAGACCAAATGATAACTTCTTAGTTATAAATACAAATGGGGTCTTCAAATGGCAAGATCAGATTTATAACAAATCAGATTTCAGAAATGTAAAACCAGAAAAATCAGATTTCTGATTTCAGTTCAGGAATTAATGGAAAATCTGATTTGAGTCAAATGATTGCCCAAACAATCTTGATTCATTTCTGAATAAGATGGGGACAATACCAACATCCCAAGGACTCAATTAACCAAGTTAGAAATGAAGAACAGATTCTGATATTTATAAGAATCAAATTCAGAAATCAGAAAACCAAATCAGAAATCAGAATTGCAATTGAATGAAATCAGAAAACTGACATTAATTCTTAATCCACTTCTATAGAATGATTAGATCAAGTAATACTTCTCAGTCATTGGTTACAATTAGATCTAATAGTAGCATAGCATAAATCAGTAAAGAAGTTTCTGAAATCTGAAAATCAGAAATGATTCAGTGCAGGAATTATAAAACAGTCCATATCCATCCAAAACTAATCTAAACTACTACCCTATCCTAGAAGAAATGGAGTTTAGCTCCTCATATTTACAAGATTTGGCATCAAATGGGATAAGAAACAGATACAAATCATGAATCCTTTGAAGCTTCTCGGCCAGCAGCTCCCAAAATCCAACAGAATCCCCTTGCAGCCTTGCCTTGCTCCAAACCCTTGAATGACCAGCCCCCTCTTCTCCTCCAGAAAAATCCAGCTTATATATCACTCCTTTCCACCCTTTGATCAGCATCTAAATGTTCTAATCCTCCTGATTGCAGCCACCTGTCCACCCCTCTGAAATTCCAGCTGCAGATTCCTTTTTGGTGCAGGAAAAAGTAGATGGTCCCCCCCTACTTTTTCCACTTTTTGGCCACCTTTCTCCCTGCTACAAATCCCCAAACAGCAAGCATCAAAGCCCTTGAATGGTATTCTGACAAATAAGGATTAGGATAATGATAGTTGCTAGCTCAGATATCAAATGGTATTAGGTGTTGTGCAGGAATGAAAACTTGTATCAAAATTAATGAATTAAGGGGCCCGGAATGATAACTTTATCAAAAATCTTGGAAAATGTCCTAATATGGGTGGTTCAAAGCATTTCAGGCATCAAATTGATTAGAGTGACAAGTGAGTGAGGTCAGAAATCAAATATGAATGAGATTCCTAAAAGTGATAACTTGAGTGCCCCAAAAACGATAACTTATATGACTTAAAAACGATAACTTGTCATAACTTGAGTTTTGATTATCCAAATGTGATGAAATTTGACCAGCAATGAGTTAGAACAATAATAAGATGATTGCTTAAGGTCCTTGTGCAGAATTAATGGTTTTGCTTGTCGAAATGACAGAATTGCCCTTTAACGATAACTTGGCACTTGAAAAATGATAACTTGTTCAAATGGACTTAAAACTTTGCACAAGTTGAGATGTGACTATCCAAATATGATTTATACATGATAATGATGGATTTAGGGCAAGAAAACCATTGAAAATAAGTTCATTCAAAATAATGATAACTTGACACTTAGGAATGATAACTTGTCCTCAAAATGATAACTTGGCATAGAATTTAAATATTAATGGATTTTGGCATTTCAGAACCTCTATGCACATGGAATTAAGTATGAAATGAGGAATATCAACTAGTTATCACAATGTTTGCATTCCAAGTATAATTGGCCCAAAAATAGGCAAAAGTGGGACTCGATATGTATGAATTGCATCTAAAATGGGTTAAAATCATATAGTGATCAGCAAGTGATCAGAATCCCACAGATTTCTTGAAATTAGATTTGAATTCAGGATTGAAAATCAGAAATCAGCATTCAAAGGTTTGCAATAATTCAGGGATTAAAAACTTGAAAACACCATTGCTTCTTGATTCATTTCTGAACAAGAATGAAACCATAAGTAACCTCTCAGTTATCAATTAAATCAGGACTCAACAATGATAGAAAACAGATTTGAACAATTCAGAAATCAGAAATTAGGAAGTTTAGGAAATCATAAATCATATTTCAGAAAATCAGATTTCAGAAAGTAAGAAATCAGATTTCTAATTGGGATTGCTTCTAGAACTTGGCATTGATTTTTGATTCATTTCTGAACAAGATTAGATCAAATGACAACTTCTCAGTTGTAGATACAATTAGGACCTTACAATGACAAGAAACAGATTCATATCAAACAGATTTAGAAATCAGAAATCAGAAATGTTTTTAGAAATCAGTTGTAGATACAATCAGGACCTTACAATGACAAGAAACGGATTCATATCAAACAGGTTTCAGGAAACAGAAATTAAAATCCATGCAGGAATTCAGACTTGTCTATATCCATCCACAATTAACCTAGACTACTACCCTATCCTAGGAGACATAGGATTTAGCTCCTCATAATTACAAGCATAGATACATCATAGATTGAAAAACAAATGCAAATCATCCTGGATTGAAGACTCTCGACAGCAATCAGCAGCACTCCAGCACTTCAGCTCCGAAACTAGCTTCCTTCCTGTAAGGGGGACTTGATTCCAGGGTTTCTTCAGCTTATATATGGCCTTTAATCACCCTTAGATCAGCATCCAAATGTTCCTTAGCCTCTGATGTGAGCCACCTGCCCAGGGCCTAAAAATCCAGCTGTTGTGACAGCTTTTGGACAGCAAAAACTAGGTGGACCCCCCTTTGCTTTTCCAACCTTTTTCCAGCTCCAGTCACCTGCTAGAAGAGAAAGAACACCAAAAATCAAAGTCCTCAAATAGGAAATAAACAAATAAGGATGAGGACAGCTACTAGGATCAACTCAAACATCAAATAGTATTTAGTGTTGTGCAGAAATGAAAATCAAAATCAAAACAAATGATTTTTGGAACCCGAAAATGATAACTTTGCACTAATCATGAAAATTATCCAAATAAAAGTGATTCAAGGCATTAAAGGCATCAAAAGGATTAATGTGGCAAGTGAATGAGATCAGAAATCAAATGTAGATAAGATTTCATAGTGTTGATAAGTTAGTGACCCGAAATGATAACTTTTAGCCACTAAAATGATAACTTGTCAAAACTTTTGTTGTGGTTATCCAAATGAGATCAAATTTGAAAAACAATGAGTTAAGATAGTGTTTTAGTGATTGCTTAATGCCTTTGTGTAGATTTGATAGTTTTGCATATCAAAATGACAATTTTGCCCTTAAACGATAACTTGGCATTGAAAAATGATAACTTGTGAAATGGATTGATAATTTTGCACAAGTTGAAATATGATCATCCAAATATGATTCATTCATGATGGCAGTGGATTTAGGGCAACAAAATCACTGGAAATCAGCTCAAATAGAAAAATGATAACTTGCACATTGAATTGATAACTTTGCATAGAATTGACATATTTATGGATTTTGGCAATTAAGAGCCTTTATGCATATGAAATCAAGTATAAAATGAGAAAGATCAACTAGTTATCACAATCCTTACATTTCAAACATAATTGGTCAAAAGTTATGCAAAATAGGGGCTCGATATGGGTGAAATGCATCTAAAATGGGATAAAAACCTTTTGTGATCAGCTAGTGATTAAGCTCCCCCAAGCTTAGCTTTTTGCTTGTCCTCAAGCAAAACATTCAGAAATTAGGGACCAACTTGAATTAATAGTTCACAAATGAATTAAAAATCAGCTGAATTAAGTCCAATGAGTTCACTTTGCCAACACTCCATCATATTCTTTCCAATTCCCAAATTCTAGCTGAGGAGTCACAAAGGTTAAAGCAAATTTAAGCCATGAAAGAAGTACTATCATTAACTGATTTGGATTTCAAGGATTATCAACTTTACTAAAAAGTTTGAAACATCAATTTCTTCATGAACAGATTTTCCACTGTTTAAATAGGTTTAACACCTGACTTTTATTCATGAAATGCAAGTAAACAGGTCAAGACCTGATTTTTATTCATGCTGGTCACATGATAAAAATCCTGGTTTATTCAAGAGAGGTTCCTTTTTGGAATTTCACTCTCTTTATTCATGTATGGATGCAATGCAAAATGCAACTTTTCACTTTTCCTTTTTCCATTTTTCTTTATCTATTTTGTTCATGAAATGAGCAATGGTTCAAACTCAAGTATAGTTTAGATCCTTCAATGCAAATAGTCAAGATTTCCTATTTAACATAGCAGCAAGAGCCTTGACTCCTTTCTAGACATATTCTACTTTCCAATTAATCCATGAATGTCAGCTAGTGTTACCCACAAAAAGAAAAATTTTCAACTAAAATGTAATTCAAATACATCTGAATTGATAATGTCAACTAAAGCAAGAAGACTAATGGCCAAGTTGGCCACATGGTATTGGAGTGTACCAACTGTCATAATGAAGTATTTTACCCATTTTAGAGTTAAAATGAAGGCAAGAATTGAATTAAGCCCAAAAAATGATAATCAGTGATAACTAGTGATAACCTAGTGAAATCAATGATAACTTGTTCAAACAATGATAACCTGGTGGCAATTGATGATATGAGCATCAAAATGGATTGAAAACATGGTATAAAGTTTAGAAAAGCACCAGGTTTCCTCCCCCAAGCTTATTCTCAGCACTGTCCACAATGATGAAAATTAAGGCAAGGGAGAGGGTTGGGAGGGTAAGAAATTGATGGAATTGTGCATTTGATCCCTTCCAATGGTTCTTGCATCTCAATCAGGGGCTTAGGGTGATCCATTCTTCATGAATTTCAACTAATCCTGCAGAAAAACAAGAGATATCAGTGGGATATTCAATATCAGATTTTTAGGGTGCAAAAGGCAATAATGCATTGAAATTCACTGAAATGCACTGAAATTCGGCTATGATGGATTGGGATAACTGATATGCATGATAATTCAGATATTAATATAATGATTTCAGTATGAATGAAAAGATAATATCAGTTATCATTAAGATTTTAGTGAGAAAAATTAAAATTAAGGGTAGGGGTACTCCCTAATTGCCAATTTGCATATTGATCTGATTCCTCCCTTCTTTATTCCTGCAAAATAGAAAGATTAAGTGTAAAATGGCTTGGGTTACCTCCCAAGAAGTGCCCTACTTTAATGTCTTAGGCTAGACATTGTTACAACTTCTTCATGTCAAGGAGGTTTAAATAGTATGATATGGTCAAGTAGAGATCTTAGTCTGTGGACAGCTTCACTAATCAAATATGGATCTCTTAGTTTGTCAATGATTGACCCTTGTTTTTCAGTTTGGTTTCCTCCTCCATTGTACCGGAAATCTCCTAACTTCTCATCTTTAGAATCCTCATGTATGATATATGAATCCCTTGGACTTGGAAGAGGTTTTAGCTCCAATTGGGAGGAAATGTCCTGAGTTGAATTGGTGTGGGGTTCAGCAGTGAAAACCTCCAACATCCCATTTTGGAATTTTGAATTTCCTACTGATTGGAGTGCATTCATAACTGATTTATATGCTTTGGCTTCTGGATCCTCTAATTCCTTCAAATGATCAAACATTTGGCACCTTTGCAATGGATCTTCAATGGGAATTATAGCAGAAACTTGTTGTACAATCTGATCCAGCTGCCCCTCTTCAAAATCATTTTTCTAAAAATTTGGCATACTGATAACTTGTGACAATTGGGCCATGACCAATCTTTGTGGCAATGGCACCTTATAAAAAATTCTGATCTTGGCTTCACTTTGAGGATGTTGATTCTGATTTTCCAACACAGCCCCTTCATTTGATTCTTCTGCAGCCTTGGAATTTGGATTTGGTTGAGCTGAATTGTCTTCAACCTTCTTCATTGGCTCCTCCATAGTCCTTCCACTCCTGAGTTGGATTGCTTTGGCTTGTTCCTTTGGGTTCACTTCTGGTTGTCCAGGAAAGAACATGGGCGGCCTATTGGATGCGCTTGCTTGTTGGGCAATTTGGCTTTCAAGCAACTTCTAGTTGGCACTCAAGGCTTCATATCCATTTGTTAACTTCTACATTTCCTCCTCTTGATTCTCTTGTTTCTTCAAAATTTGTTGCAGCAACTCTTCCATCTTTGCGAATTGAGTGGGTTGAGGTTGTGGTGGCTCCTCATAAGGGGGTCTTTGCATAGGAATGGTTGAGGACTGATTCAGATATGGAGGGGGCTGGTTCCTTGGCAAGATCTTGGGTTGTCAATTAGAATTTTTCATGGGTGGCCCTTGGTAATGGTTGGCCTTATAGGAGAGGTAGGGATGAGTTCTATTTTCTGGAGTATAGAACTCAGCAGGGGGCTTCACTCCATAATTCCCTACTGCATTCACTTGGTCTATGAGTTGTTCATGTTTCTGCATTATAAAGTTGCAACTCTCAGTGACATGGCCCTGGTTTCCACATACATCACACCTTGATTCATAATTAGAAGGCTTTCCTACATTAGTTGACAAATTCAACTTCTCCAATGCCTTTTTCAATCCTTCTTCAATCTGGACAGCAATGTTGCTGACTTGATTTTCATTGGATAGCCTCCTTGTCATGTCATGTCTAAGGAAATGGTGGTTCTTGGCCATGTTCTCAATTAATTGGTAGGTCTCATCAATGTTTTTGGAGGCAAAAATCCCTCCTGCAGTAGTGTCCAATGCCACTTTAGATGAAAAATTCAGACTCTTGTGGAAATAGTAGACCAACTGCTATTTCTCAAATCCATGGTGTGGACATGCCCTCAACAAGCTTTGGAGTCTTTGCCATGCATCACATATGTTCTCCTGATCCAATTGGTAAAACATGACAATTTGGTCTCTGTAATTATCAGTTTTGCTAGGTGGGAAGAATTCAGCTAGGAATAATTGGATTATGGATTCCCAAGTAGCAATCTCTTCTGCTTTGAGGGTCTTGTACCAAATCTTTGCCTTGTCCTCGAGTGAGAAGGGGAATAGCCTCATGTAGACAGCATCCATAGGTGTATTATTGAAGTGGACAATGTTGCAATTCTCCTTGAAGTTGTCAAGGTGTGAAACTAGATCCTCATTCCCCAATCCAGCAAATTGATATTGCCCTATCATTGTGATTAGTGCTGGATTCACTTCAAAGTTGGCAGTAGGTGTTAGGACTCCATTCCCTTGTTGATTTCTGACATTGCTAGGTGAATAGCAATTCTTGAGTGTCCTTGGTGCAACCATGTTTTGATTAACAGCCCCTTCTAAATCTAGATTGTTTGCTTCTTCTTCAAAAATCCTCCTTCTTGCTTCTTCTCTTTGAAGTCTCCTCATTCTATTAAATCTCCTTTCAGATTCTGGTTCAGATAGATATAAGTCCTCTTGATTGTCCAAACCTGCATAAATGAATTCAGAAGTATCAAATTCAGGAAAGAAAAGAAAACTAGACAAAAGATCAAGATTCAGAATGATAACTTGTGAAAACTGAAAACTAGGCTAATAAATAAACTGAAAACTAGTCTAAAACTAATCTAAACTATCTAAGTTAATCTAATAGGCCTCAAATCCCCGGCAACGGCGCTAAAAACTTGATAGTGATATTCAGGGGTAATGTGATACCTTGCTGATTTTGTATAAGAAATGCAATTTTTCAATATTTGGTCTAACTCCTCAACTCACTTTCTACAAGTGCACAGGTAAGTTGTAGTAGACCAAGTTATCGTATCCATAGATATTTGAAGCCCTAGACTCCCTAAAAATAATTTAGACTAGTCCTACTTAAAGTGGCAAAAATAGGAAATTAAAGGGAAGTGAAACAAATTTTTAAAGAAAGGCAAAATGATAATTATTTTTGAGTTTTTGAAGAGTTGTCTAAACTAAATTATAAATACTAGATTAGAGGCTAAAAGGTTTAACTATCAATGAGGAAGGCTCTCCTAGGAGTTGGGGTTCATCTCACCTAATTATTGATTGAATGGAACAAGTTATCAATATGTATCACTTCTAATTCAACTTGGAAATGGGCTGTTATCATAGCATAATAAACCAGGACTAATTATCATATTTTCATATGATTGATTAGCTAAGTTGGATTAAAAGAGGTCCTGACTGAAATTAAGTTAACATTAAGATCAAGATCAAGTCCCTTGCCGATTTTTGACAATTTAGTGAAATTTGAAATGATAACTTTCAATTGCACTTTGAAAATGAGGGAAAAGCTTCAATCAACTAAACATTGATGAAATCAATCCAATATTAGTGCAAATGCTCCTTGGTTTATCTCTAAACTACAAGGGGATTTTAAATTAGCCTCTCAGCTGCAAATTCAAATGAAATCCACATTTTCACTAAAGGATTGGATGAAATTAGCACCTACTTGCATTTGGGAATTTAACTATTGTCATTGCATCTTTGTTCATCTCTGAACATCAAGATAACCTTAAAATCACCTCTCAGTAATTGAATAAAATCAGAGGTTTATAATGATAAAGAAGAATCCCACATATTTCTTGAAATCATATTTGAATTCAGGATTGAAAATCAGAAATCAGCATTCCAAGGTTTGCAATAAATCAGGGATTAAAAACTTAGAAACACCATTGCTTCTTGATTCATTTCTGAACAATAAGGAAACCATAAGTAACCTCTCAGTTATCAAATAAATCAGAGCTCAACAATGATAGAAAACAGATTTGAACAATTCAGAAATCAGAAATAAGGAAGTTCAGGAAATCAGAAATCATATTTCAGAAAGTAAGAAATCAGATTTCTAATTGGGATTGCTTCTAGAACTTGGCATTGGTTCTTGATTCATTTCTGAACAAGATTAGATCAAACGACAACTTCTCAGTTGTAGATACAATCAGGACCTTACAATGACAACAAACATATTCATATCAAACAGATTTCAGGAAACAGAAATTGAAATCAATGCATGAATTCAAACTTGTCTATATCCATCCACAATTAACCTAGACTATTACCCTATCCTAGGAGACATAGGATTTAGCTCCTCGTAATTACAAGCATACATACATCATAGAATGAAAAACAAATGCAAATCATCCTGGATTGAAGACTCTCGACAGCAATCAGCAGCACTCCAGCACTTCAGCTCCAAAACTAGCTTCCTTCCTGCAATGGACAGCAGCCCTCCAAAATGGAGGCTCCCCCTTAATTCCAGGGTTTCTTCAACTTATATATGGCCTTTAATCACCCTTAGATCAGCATCCAAATGTTCCTTAGCCTCTGATGTGAGCCACCTGTCCAGGGCCTTGAAATCCAGCTGCTGTGATAGCTTTTGGACAGCAAAAACTAGGTGGACCCCCCTTTGCTTTTCCAACCTTTTTTCAACTCCATTCACCTGCTAGAAGAGAAAGAACACCAAAAATCAAAATCCTCAAATAGGAAATTAACAAATAAGGATGAGGACAGCTATTAGGATCAGCTCAAAAATCAAATAGGATTTAGTGTTGTTCAGAAATGAAAACCAAAATCAAAACAAATGATTTTTGGAACCCGAAAATGATAACTTTGCACTAATCATGAAAATTATCCATATAAAAGTGATTCAAGGCATTAAAGGCATCAAAAGGATTAATGTGGCAAGTGAATGAGGTCAGAAATCAAATGTAGATAAGATTTCATAGTGTTGATAACTTAGTGACCCGAAATGATAACTTTTAGCCACTAAAATGATAACTTGTCAAAACTTTTGTTGTGGTTATCCAAATGAGATCAAATTTGAAAAACAATGAGTTAAGATAGTGTTTTAGTGATTGCTTAATGCCTTTGTGTAGATTTGATAGTTTTGCATATCAAAATGACAATTTTGCCCTTAAACGATAACTTGGCATTGAAAAATGATAACTTGTGAAATGGATTGATAATTTTGCACAAGTTGAAATATGATCATCCAAATATGATTCATTCATGATGGTAGTGGATTTAGGGCAAGAAAATCACTGGAAATCTGTTCAAATAGAAAAATGATAACTTTGCATAGAATTTACATATTTATGGATTTTGGCAATTCAGAGCCTCTACGCATATGAAATCAAGTATAAAATGAGAAAGATCAACTAGTTATCACAATCCTTAATTCCAAACATAATTGGCCAAAAGTTATGCAAAATAGGGCCTCGATATGGGTGAAATGCATCTAAAATGGGATAAAATCCTATTGAGATCGGCTAGTTATCACCGGACCGGGTCGAAGTCACCGCACGATCCGCCGCCTCTTCTTCCCAAATATCATACCCGGGCCGGGCCACCAAGAACCCGGGCTGAGCTATTTGACCATTCTGCATACGATTCTCGCTTGATTTCAATTCGCCATTAAGATGTGAATCCGGCCGTTGAGCTGCCAACCACCCATCATAAATCATCGGCAATGATTTCTGCACGATTTTTAGAGCAGAAGACACCAACCCGTGTCGAATTTGTCTATAAAATGAGGGCATCGGCCATTGCAAGTCCACATCGCCGAATTTTCATCCTCCTTCTCTGACGCCAGCACGTTCCATTTTCTTCGAGGTCGACTACCGAGACTTCACGCCGCCTTCTTCTTCCAGGATCCGCCGTGCCGCCGCCTTCTTCTTCCCTGATCCGCCACGCTGCCGCCTTCTTCTTCCCGGATCTGCCGCGCCACCGCCTTCTTCTTCCCAGATCCGCCGCGCTACCACCTTCTTCTTCCCGGATCCGCCGCGCCACCGACATCACCATCGCCCCCTCTTTTAATGATCCGCAGGCCCGACGCACCCGATCGCTGATCTTCTGCACACAAAGCTGCTGCAACCCGCACCGCGTCTGCCGCACACCTTCGCTCTGACCCGGGCCGCGCTCACTTCAACCCGGACCGTGCTGAGCGACTCGAGATGACTCCTCCTCTTCAGCCCGGGCTGTGTCCACAATTCACCTGGGCCGTGTCCACAGTTCACCCGGGTCGGGTACTTCATTCTGTAGCGCCTATCGAGTACTCTTTAACTCGGGCCAAGCTATCATCAACTCAGGCCGGGTACTTTGTCCTGCAGCATCTACCGAGTTCTCATCAACCCAGGCCAAGCTACTTCAACCCGGGCCGGGTTTGTTGCACAGTTCACATTGGAATCGATATTTCATAATGCATCCTAGCTGGAAGTCAGTTGTCCGTCGATCTCATGACACTGAAGCTCCCCGACAGGAAGAATGACTGCCACGACCCACCAGTCTGGAGTTCAGGGTTACAAATGCTACCGACAGGCGTTCTTCTTCACTATTACTCCCACCCGGTATGCATGTCACAACACCATGGTAGATTTGAATATTGACGCTGACCTTATGTTACTCTTTGAGAGGGCGGGGATGCGGACCTTTCTGGATCAACGGTGGCTGACGTATGAGAAGTTGTGCCATGAGTTCTTCAGTTCTTATGCTTATGAGTGCTTTGCTCGGCGTCATTGAGTTAGCTTCCGGCTTTTTAATAATGAATAAGGCTTTTCTATGCCGGAGTTTAACTCTATCTATGGATATCCCCTACTGGAGTCTTCTGCCACTTCTCCTGAGTTTCAGGGAGCTGCCTTCTAGAAAGCCATAACAAATGATGAGCCCTTCCTTCCTTCCCGAGCAAAGGCGAGTCTTATTCAGAACCCAGTATTTTGATATATCCACAAGATCATCTCTTATACCATCTGTGGTAGAGGAGAAATTGAGGGTGCTATTAATACTAAAGAACTGGAGATATTATGGACTATGGTGGAAGGAAGACAGATTAACATCGGCGCCATCTTAGCCGATAATTTTTAGAGACAGGCCTCCAGGGCTTCGTGCAAAGTTAGCCCTTTATCAAGGACTTGACCTGTCTTCTCTTGAGCCTATCGAGCCCACATTTATTGGATGACCATGGTTCTTCAGATGAACCTTGTCGAGAGGACTTCAGGTGGTCTGGTCTTCAAGTTTCACAATAGAGCTGAGACACTGCCATGCTCTAATGCTGATCGTTTCACTATCTTTGATCATGTGAACTGGATATACTTTCCCACGTTGAGACAGGTGGAGCCTCGCCACATAGCAGACCCTCGTGCACATCCAGATTCAGATGATGAGGATCCAGTACCTCTGCAGGACGAGGGCCTTCACAGCACCCATAGCCATCCTTTATGGCTCCGAGTCCACCACTGCAGCCCGAGTCAACATCTCAGATGACCTATGCATCTGCCTCTGTCAATTTTGATGTCTCAACTTTGTAGGATACATTAGCCGCGCTTCTTGCGGGTCAGGAGCGACAGTACAAGCTTATGCAACATACCATCAAGAGACTCAAGCTCAGTTTCGACAGCTTAGCGACCGCCAGGATCACCTTGAGCAGCTGGTTCAGGACTACTTCGGGTAGTATCCACCACCTCCACCCCCTCCAGAGATGAGCTAGCTGGTCGTGTCTTTTCCTTTCTACTTTTCTATCTTTTTGAGTCTTTCATCTTGTACTCCTTACCTTATCTGGCTAACATTGAGGACAGTGTTTAGTTCAAGCTTGGGGGAGATTGCATTTCATGCATCATATTCGCTTATTGTACTGCATCATCATGTTTGCTCTCTTTTAGTTTATTTGAGCATTGCATGTTTGCTTTATCTTTGCATCTTATAAAAATCCATAAAAATTTCAAAATTTCAAAAATCACAAAAATACCATTCACCATCATTTTGCCTTATTGTTTGTTCTTCTTATTTGCACTTAAGTGAAATTTAAGGACACCCTGTGCACTTATGAAATTCTATTGCCATAATTTTATCTGTTCCATCACCTTAGTATTAGGTAATTTGGAATGTGTATGTTGCCAAGTAAAATTATGGATACTTAGACCACTGATTTCTATTCATGCTCGCATTTCATTTCTTATTTTTATTTTATGTCTTGATGGTAGTAGCCTTTTTATTGAATGCATAAAGTATTTTGTGAACTTAAAATAAATAAATATGAAAGAGGGTATAATTGTGTTGTCCGGAACCTAAGTGTGTTCGGGTGACTAGATCCGTAGGAGATTCTTTCCTGGTGACCTAAGGGCAACTGCTCTGGGATTCGTCGGTCGAAAGCCCGCTACATGAACCACCTTGCGCAAGGAGAAACACAAGAGTTCCAAATCAGTAAAAGAGAGAAGTTTTAAACGATGCATAACTAGGTTATCCGGAACTTGGGTGTGTTCAGGGTGATTAGATCCGTAGGGGATTTTTGCCTGCCGACCTAAGGGCAATTGCTCTAGGATCCATCGGTCGAAAGCCTGCTACATGGACCACCTTGCGCAATATGGAGAAACACATGAGTAATCAATTATATAAATTAATAAGAAGGTGAATAAAGTAAAATTAAGCTCACTCTATACATTTTGCATTCAACATTAATGTTATTATTTGATAGACTATATGTTTTCTTGCACGGAGCTGAACTAGAATAAGTTTAAACTGTTTAAGATCCAAAAATTTTATAAGGTTGGGTTATGAATTGTGGATAGATACTTTGGTGATGGACTTGTAAAACGATGGTAGTAGAAAAGTATTAGTTATGGGGTGGAGACTATGATGGTTCATTTATGATTCTTGAGTCTTGCCTTGGAGCTTGCTTGAGGACAAGCAAGAGTTCAAGCTTGGGGGAATTTGATGCATGCATTGGTATACATGTTTACATACATCATTTTAGATTATTTTTCGTAGTTTTTACCATTGCATGCATCTGCTTTTTTCAATTATTTCTCTAAAATTTGTTAGAGTCCAAAGCTACCAACTTTCATTGTATTTTGATCTCAGGAGTGTCAAGTTGGAGGTGCAGAGCGATTGTCACGAAAGAGCGCAAAAATCGAAGCAAAAAAATGATAGTCACTATCTTGAAGAGGAAATCGGACCAGGTCATCAATACACCCAGGTCGGGCCGGTCGTTAGACCAAACCCGAGTCGGACTTTGCGCGACAGAAGAACCCGGGCCGGGTACATTATCAATGGTTCTAACTGTCCGGGTTCTAACTATCCGGGTTCTAACTGTCCATGTCACAATGGCCGGGTTCTAACTGTCCATTGATGGTTCTAACTGTCCGGGTTCTAACTGTCCATTGTGACACTATCGACGGTTTGAACCATCGGTACCAATTTAATAAAAAAAATTCGCCCAAACCAATTTAATAAGCATCAAACTGATTGTCCAAATGACCAAATTGAAATTGGATGTCCAAATGTCATGCATAATGTCAAATGTCCAACATCGTCAAATGTCCAAACATCAAATACAACACGTAGAAACTACAATACTACATCATCGTCGTCATCCTTGAACTCGCCATGCATCATGTCGTCATCATTTTCTTTATCTCTTTCTTCATTTCATGCTCACATTCTTCGAACTCTTTTCTGAGTTCTTGCGTAACCTCCTACTTGATCTCTTGTCGGACATCGGATAAACGTTGTTCCCACATATTGTCAAACATTTGTTGCACACCTTGACTCGGGGAACTTGATACTGATTTGCGACCATACCCAATATCTGCACTACTAACAGATGATCCGAGGCCATAAATGACCCTTCTTGACACCGTCGTGGTCTGTCCAAAGTTGTCGAGGGGTCAGCGGTGTGGTCCCCTCCTTCGTGACAAGCGTAATGTGCTCGACTTCTCTTGTTTTGTAAGCCTCCTGAAATTTTAAGAAAAAACACATCAACTACATTATTTAAAACATTGAATTTATTATCTTATGTTATGTAACCATCCTGAAATTAAAAAAAAAACACATCAAATATATTTACTTACGTATGTCTCTCAAGCAAACGTTGAAACCATTCTTTATTTTTCTTCCGATGAGTCCTGAGAAATATTTTGTCTTGAGTAGGTGCTCTACCCATCTCTTTCTCCTATAGTGAAAAATGTCAAATAATGTATATGATTTTTTGAAATATAATAATGTATTCAAAGATTTTACCATTCTAGCTGCAATCGTTCTCGTGGATACACATTCACCCGAATGCAAGCATGCTCCCTGGTCGGACTCTCACTTGACTTTGCTTTTTCGCACTTTGATTTGTACTCCTCGGTAAACCACTTTCGTAGAAATTCAAACCAAATAGCGTCAAGAATTCAATTCGGACATTCTCCTGCAGCTCGACCTTCCGAAAGCATCGCAGACAATCTCTTTGAGTACCGAGAATTAAAAGTCTTCCACATTCGTTTCATGTGCTCGGGATCCCACCACACATCAGCCTGCATGTACATAAAAATAAAAATTAGTATTAATATAAATTAAAATGATCAAATTGGCTTCTGAGGATGCCTGAAATTCATTAAATAACATCTGTCTCGTGGCATATGGAACTTCTCTCTATGTAAGCCACGCAAGAGTATACCTATGTCGTAGCACCTTAGTAACTGCGGCAGCCGCGAGTTTCTACGGTACAAACCTTTACGAATACGAAATTGTAAAATTCGATGTATGAATCACAAAATTTAAACGTTTCAAAATACAAAAAATAACACTTACCCTAAATTACCATCTGGCTATACATATGCTTTGTATACACGATTTGACGAGTGATGCATGCATTATTATACATGTTTACATACATCATTTTAGATTATTTTTTGTAGTTTTTACCATTGCATGCATCTACTTTTTTCAATTATTTCTCTAAAATTTGTTAGAGTCCAAAGCTACAAACTATCATTGTATTTTGATCACAGGAGTGTCAAGTTGGAGGTGCAGAGCGATTGTCACGAAAGAGCACGGAAATCAAAGCGAAAAAATGACATAGTCACTATCTTGAAGAGGAACCTGGGCCGGGTCGGTCGTTAGACCAAACCCGAGTCGGACTTTGCACGATAGAAGAACCCGGGTCGGGTACATTATAACCCGGGCCGGGTTTGCTTATCAGACATATATTATCAGACGGCTCGGATTTTCGCCTTGTTGAATACGAAGTTAACATCTCAAAATGGCGTGCAACCCTAGGGGGACGTTCTCCCCTATAAATACTATAGTTTAGAGGCTTTGTATGCATCCCCTGACTCGTGAATTCTCGTTCCCTAGCCACCCCTGCGAATTTTGAAGTTTTTGCAGTGCTGAATTCTGAAGCAACTTGGAGTCGTTCCAGCGAACCCCTGCGGCGACCACACGGCTGAGGCTTATGACAGTGGCATCACTGACTCCAGGAAGCATACTTTAGTAATATTTTTGATGAAATTCTTGTTTATCATTATTGATTTGATGTCAAAATAATTCTGTATGGAGTAGTTTTATTGTTAGGGGAAAACTAAGTTGAACCCTATTTATCTCTCAATTTATTTGGATAATTAGACTTCTGTTAAATTGCAATCGTGCATGGTTTAAGTTAAATATTAGATAATCTTCATTTCGTGTTAGAATATTGGACAAATTTTCTTCCGGAATTCAATTTGATTCAGAATTCTGCAATCAAACAACTCAGACCGAGTACCATAAAACTCGGGCCGCGTTTTGTCTACGATTGAATCGTTGTTATTCTTCTCGGCGGAGCCCGGACCGAGTTGTTCGGACCCGAGTTACTTCTTCTTTGCTCGGGCCATGTTGACTGCATAGCGTAGAAGCGAGGGTTTTCTATCTGAATTCGGGCCACGTTCGGTCGAACCTGTGCTGGGTCAGTGTGTTTTTTCTTGTCGGAACCGAGCTTTATTTTATAGATGGGCCAAGTTCTTTATAACCCGGGCCGGGTGTTAATTTGGGGTTTCTAATCGCTATACTTCGAATTTTATTGTTACTACTTGTGGATTTGGAAGGATATTTACTCTATGCATTATGATCATGGTTATGTGCAATTTGATTGAGTTTTCAACTAGTTGGACTTAATCTTGATTAGAATAGTTAGGTTCTCGAGATTTTGAGTCCTTTATATTTAACGATCCTTTTTTGTGCATTAATGCATCTCGATTATTATATTTTGAGTTTTCAGAAATCATAGTTTTATTTTAATCAGAGATAATTAGTTCTCAAGTTTTTTAGCACTATGTTTATGTGTATAAGTTGCATTTTAAAGCAATTCGGTTCAAAGTGAGATTAGAGTTGATTGAGGTTTCAACGGCTTTAATGGCACTTTTATCGGATTAGTTTGATTCTCAAGTTTTTTAGATCAATATTTATAAGCAACTCCTTTCCATTAGAAGTCTAATTGGTGATTTATTGATTATTTGAGAGATAACAGGGGGATACGAAGTTAGACCCTAACTCATCATCCTTATTGATTTTTCCTCTGCTAAGCACCGTTTTCATTCGTTTTCTCACTTCCTTGTTCTTAATTGAATAATTGAAAGTTGATTCCTCGATTGATTTTTCACAACAACTTTTAGTGAAAAAGATTATTAATCTTCAGTCCTCGTGGGTTCGACACTCTATTCACTCTTTATTACTTCATACGATCTAGTATACTTGCTAGTATATTTGTGCTTAATTTGCACGCATCAACGAGGCTGCATCTGAAGGTTCCTCGAAATCAGGAGCTCTAAAGGGTTCCTCCAGTAATTGTGTCTCTAGGTCCACAATATCAGCATGAGAGGAAGGAGCCGGCAGAGGAGACTATCGTTCAACTATGCAATGCCCCTGACTGATCTAGGCACTCTGTCTGAAGAAGTATCTTTAGGGATGACCTTCTCTTTTCCCTTATTTTTTTCCTTTTCCAAAACTATGTGAATGCCCCTGACTGATCTGGTTGTTGCATGCTTGTTCGGCCATTTTTCTAATATTCTTTCTTAATCGACGAGCAGTTCTTTCAGTTTCAAGATCAAATTCCAAAAGTGGATTTGAACTCCTAGTGCGCTTACCAGAAGATTCCAGGATTGATTGTGATTGAATTTTCAACAGTACCTGCAGCAATGAATTTTTAGTAAGATAAAAGAGAAAAGGATGTACAAAATAAATAAAAAAATAATACAGATAATGGGTCACGATGAATTAGTTAAAAAGAATAACAAAAATGATTTGTTGGCGACAACTGATTAAACAAGTTGAGATTTAAATCCAAAAGGTATTATCAAGAGTCCAAATTAGAACTAATTATGATGCCAAACCACTTCAATAATTCCAAGTATGTTACAATTCAAATTAAGATGTCGAATAATGCTGAATTGAATCCGTCAAATTCCGAAGGTAATTATATGAAGGCCGCCAAACTTCAAAGAAGTTTACATAGATTCGAAACTAAATGCGACGTAAAAGAAGACTTGGAGAAACAAACTCTTTATCTTCAAATATTCTTATTTGATCGACATGCGCAAAAGAATTATAAATTTTCAATAACAAAATAAACCAATTTAAATGCCAAATACTAACATCACAGCCGGAAGAGAATTGAATAGATGGTCGTAAAAATCATGCACTCGTTCGGTCACTAAAACCATGAAATAATCGCAAAGAGATTAATCAATGTGAATGGATATGCTTGGGTGCAAAACAAAAATGAATCCAACTTTCGGCCAATTCAATCAGCAACTTGGAGAGATTAACTATTGGATTAAAACATCATTAATGTCAACATGCAGGCGCAAAACTAAGATTGTTAAATCATGAGAGAGATAAAATCGAATTAACATTTTGTATCATGGCAAAACAAATTCGGAGAAATTCAAATAAAATGACTCACGAACTGAATTACGGTCGCAAAATCAATCATCGGTCTTGAAAATCAGCAAAAAAAATTTCAGAGAGTTAACATAAACTTGATTTCCTTGGCCGCAACCAAAGACAGCTGCAAAACAAGGTTAAGAAAACAAATAACGGGCGACAAAATTATGCACTAATCGAATGCTTAAACATTAAACCCAAGGCGCAAAAGATTTAATCAATGTATCATCATGCATTAATCATGTCGCAAAGCAAATTCCAGAAAAGTGTCGGCTGCAAAGTAGTGTAATATTATTAATCAATGTCACGGCCGTATGAGAATTAAAAATGTAGACGTTTTGAGAGATGCATAATCAACATATGCTTGGGCGCAAAATAGAATGCTATAACATCATGGCCAATCAACGTGTTTGAAATTGAATAAGATGATCAATAAACCCAAAGCGCAGAACAAAAGTTCAGAAAATTAAATATTACGACCTCAAAATTGAAAGTTTAGAACTCAGAATTGATAATGACATTGTGAGGCACAAATCATAAGCCAATATTTCCAGTAAAGCTGACAAAATTCAATCACGGGCATAAATTCATAAGTTGATACAAGTAAAAAGATCTTTATCCAATTAATAAGAAAATCCACTCGCGTCAAAATTTTAAAATAGAGTATTGTCAAAAGACAACAAATTTTAATCCAAAATCAATTGATAATGTCGTGACCACTTTATCTGCAAAAAGAAATATGTTAGATTATTTACACAAATAAGATAATTAAAACAAATAGTACAATAATACATATTTACAAAAAAAAGGAATTTATAGAAAACTTAGTTATAGGAATTTATCTACAATTTATTTACATCTCCTAATAATTTATAAAAATCAGAAATCAATCAACAAAATATTCTCCGGCATCGGCGCCAAAAACTTGATCCGTAAAATGATGTAGCAAAATAAAATCGCTAGCAAGTGCACTAGTCGGTCAAGTAATATAGTAAAAGGAATAAAGAGTGTCGAACCCACGATGAATATTATTAATTTAATATCTAAATTTATAAAATAATAAGAGAAGAAAAATATTTGAACCATAAAAGATAAATTCAATCTTTAAAGATAGATTAGAGCCTCCCTAAAGTAATCTAACATGATTAACTTGCGATCTCCATGTCGAGCATCCCCTCAATCTATGCATGTAGAACTATCTTAATTTAATAAGAATTGAAGTCTTCATGACTGGCATCCCATCAAATCATATTAAAATTAAGATGCATTAAGTTGGATTCCCTAGACTATTAATCACTCCACAAACTGGTATAGATTAACAGTCCATACAAATTTAATTCTCCACACACTAGTTATCAAATTTACGTCAATTGTTAATTTTAGATAAAATCAATTAAAATTAGCATCATAAATTCTAAAATTAAACACTCCACAAACTGGTATAGCCTAATTCAGAAATTCATTTAACTAACATAAAAGCATTAAGCATAATTAATAATTGATCAGAAAAGATTAAAACAAATAAAATAGGGTTCAAATAATTTCTCTTCAATTAATAATCTCCTAAAATAAAAGATCTAAAAACATGGAGTTCATCCTAGAAATTCTGGATAGATAATAAAATACAAATGATTAAAATCAGAAGAATTACCCCCAAGATAAAAAGTAGAGATCTCAGATTTGGGCAGACAGTTGGCAACCTCGCGAACTTCAACTATAGCACCTCTCTCCTCTTGGTCAATGGCCGATGATACTTGATTAATCTTCGTTAAGGATAAATTTATCATTGCTTTGGCGCCTAATGATTCCCTTCGTGGTTGGATTTTATGGTCGATAGGCTTGATTCATGATGGTGTTTTGCTCCCAAATATTACTTGGAGTTCATGGCCGATAATCACCTTGGTTAAGGATAAAAACTTTTATCACTTTGTGCCCGTAAAACTCTTCTTGATAGGATCACGGCCGCAAAATCCATAAGGATCATTATCGCCTAATGATTGATAGAATATGCATTTTTCACCCAAAGATAAATCATCATACAAGGCCGATAATCACTTTGCATCTGAATTGCGGCCGATACGTCCAGTAATTCATTCAACTTGATAAAATGACGATGTAGGTGATAATCCCCTGGATAATCATATACTCGACTTTTCTTGCAAATAGTTATCATAATTTAATTAATATGCCCAAAATTAAAATATTAATAATCATAATCGATAAATCCGAAATAATGACTAGAATTAATCTAAAATGATGCATGCCATGATCAAATTACAAAAATATTAATTAACAAAAAATAGACTAAAATATGTTATATTTTGCATGCATCATCTCATCATTTTGTTTGTTGAAATTGGGCATTTTCTGCACTGACAAGTGTGCCTGACCAGTCGATCGGTATTCCAGCCACCTGGTCGACCGCTCTACACTATTTTGAGCATAACCTTTTGCACATTTATCCAAATGAGATGATTTTTAATTCTATGGAAAGCTAATAGAATTCTCTACATCTTTGATATTCTCCCCTTAATGTAATCTCATGGGCACCTGTCCACTGTCCCAACAACTTTCTATGTCCACATTTGTCCATAAAGGTGTAAAGGAAGCTTCCTTCCTCTAGTGCA
Source organism: Pontederia crassipes (assembly GCA_030549335.1). NCBI lineage: Eukaryota > Viridiplantae > Streptophyta > Magnoliopsida > Commelinales > Pontederiaceae > Pontederia > Pontederia crassipes. Next base: position 5,945,647 of record JAUKPH010000020.1, on the reverse strand, counting down.
AGGGATCTGTTAGGGTGACATGGAAAAGCATCATTTTCTTTGGTGTTTGCTGCTTTGGATAGCTGTCCTGATGAATCTGTGTCATCTGTTCTCAAATTTGTCTAAGTGTCCGGGTTGGGGGTATTCGCTTATGTTCCCCCATATTTTGCCGGCTGAAATTTCTACATGAAAAAATTCAAAACAAGAAAAATATCTCAAGAATCATAAGATAGACATGGTGAAATCATAAATGTTGCATTTCAAAAATAAAGCATGTGTTCAAGCATGAGAATATAGTAAAATATGGAAGAAATGCATGTCGAACATAGATGAAAAGTATACATAATTTCTTGACATCAACTCCCCCCAAACTAAAAGCTTTACTTGTCCTCGAGCAAAATTAGGAACTTAGGGTCGAAAGTTTTCAGGTTTTTATGATCATATAATGCATAACACTACATTTCCCTAGTCCTCACACTTTACCTATCTGAACATTGAAGGCCATTTAACCCCTGACTTAGTAATTACTGAAGTAAATGTCCATGGGTGTCAAATGAAACCACATTGCAGACTGAACATATACATAATCTCACCAAGAACTTACATATTCACATAACATGTATTAATACTAAAAGATGATATGCACATGTAGGGGCGCTTGTCCCTTTATTAAACAAATTTTCTCTTTCATTTGCCCTTGTTTTTCTTTTCTTCTTTTTATTTTTTTCTTGTTGTTGGGACCTTATCTTGAATTATATATTGAGAAACTAAAAATAAAAAGAGAGTTTCAACTTAGCATTTCCTTGCCTTTCTACCAAGAATACTCGGCTTGGGTGCTAGTGGTGTCATTCATAGCATACTCTTATCTTTCTCAAGTGAGATGACAGAGGAGTAGTTATTCAAGATAGAGAAGTTGCCCACAGTTTCCCTCACATTTTCTTCCTAGAATACTCCTATGAGGGACTTGGGACTTTTATTAAAGAAAGAGCAAAAACATTTCCCAATATACAAAACAAGAGAAGTGCAAAAATGATGGCATACAACTATACAATTTATTCTTAACAATCATACAAATAGTTGAGTGCAAGATCCTAGATGGGATTACGTGGAGGGTCAGCCAACATGTTAGGTTCATTTATGTAATTATGTTTTACTTCAGGAATGTTCAAGACAGATTAGTCATGAAAGCTATAAGATCAATAATGGCATACATAATGTTTCCTAATATGTGATTGATTACATGCAAAAGTCTAAGTGTGCTTTTGAAAGCTACCATAAACAGATTTTCAAAAAAATGTTTGAAAAAAATTTCAGAACTTTAGTAATAGTGGCAGATTTCAAAACTTCAGCAACACTGATATTTTTTCTAGAATTTCAGCAGCAATGGTATTTATTATATGAGGTAATCATAATTGAATTCAGAGGAAATACCATTGGCTTCCCCTAAATTAAGCTCAACATTGTCCTCAGTGTTGGTTAAGTTGGGAGTGACTAAATTTTCAGATGGGGAAGGCGAGTGCGTAGGGGCAGACATCTATTTCTTCAGTTGTTCTTTCGTGGTTTCAGCACTCCTTGAAATGTGGATCAGTAAATTACTATCCTTGCCTGCGTAGAAAAATACTTTATCATCGTCAAGTTTCATAATAAGTAAAAGTCATTAAAATTGACAAGGAGGAAAGTGTCAAATCAGTGGCATCTCTATGGTTGGGGGCAGGTTTAGTAATTATGGTTTCAGTAGAAGTGGTGTACTACCTAGCAATTTGTTGGGGCTACTTGATTCCTGCAAAACAAAGAAGAATAAAATGAACTTATTAGTTGGGTTGCTCCAAACAAGAACCATTGTTTATAGTCCTAGACTAGACTCAGTGATTTTAAATTCAACTTGGTGGGTCTTCAATTGATGTCCAACAGATTTGAGCATCTTTCCTCTGTCGTAAACAAAAGTTGTCCATGTTTAACTAAACAGTTTGGACCAAACCGAATTCAGCTTCTTGGAAAACAGCTTGAGCTTTGTCTTGAGTAGTTGAGTTTCAGTTTCAACTTGACTCTCATTCTTTAAGGTGTTGTGTTCCTTTAGAAATTCTTCCTCTAAATTTGAGAGTTCAGATTCTCCAGGATATCCATCTTGTTTCATCAACCACCTCTTGATTTTTCCTCTTTATATGTGTGGTTATTGTCATCTCTTGGAGTACTTGATCCTAAATCTTGTGTCTAGTGATAGAATTACTTTCTTCAACTTCATACTTTTGCATTTCCTATAGGCAATCTTTAGCTTCTTTCTTAATAGGCTGGCAATCTTCAACTTGGATGGTGCATTGGCTTGTGCAAAAAGTAGCTTCCGCACCTGGGAGGTAGGGACAACTGTGTAATTGGTCTTGGCTACAGGGCATGTTTGATTTCTTCCCTCAGATTCGGCTACACACTTTTCCTTTGGAATGGCTTCTATGTGTTGAGCTACAACCTCCTTTTCAGCCTTCATCACTTCATCGTCAATTTTGATCTCTTCAGCATCTTTAACTTGAAATCTAGCAAAATGTCCAACTACAGAGGACTCGTGTTCTTCAATTTGTCTTCCACTTTCATGTGGCATTGTTTGACATTGCTCCTCAAACATTGCTTAAGTATCAAGTGATTGCTGGAAAATTTGTTCCTCCTAAATTCTTGTTTTAGCTTCTAGACCTTCAACCTTATGAAACAACTCCTTCGTTGCTTCATTCTCCCATTCCTATTGCTTAATTATCTCCTCCATCATTAGCTCCATGTTTGACTTTTCTTCAGGTGAAGTTATAGGATTTGGAGGCTCCACTGATTGTGTTGTAGCTTACTGAAATTGAACATCCAACGGGCTTGATTGTGTTTCAACTTCCTCCACCTTTGTAGGTATCATTTCACTTTACTTCTTTTTTTGGTCCACCATGTTTTGCACCATAATCTTTAGCTGAAGTTTTTTCATAGATGCTGCCGGCTGCTGAAATTTAGGTGGAATAACATTTTGAGATGCAGCCACAAAAAGTTATTCCATTTGATCATTGAACTGAGAGTGTGTATTTGGCATTTGATTTTGATCATAAGCTGCAAAATAATAGTGTTGTCCAGAGTAATAGAGATAGTCTTGATAATTTCATGGATTCAGATCTTGGGCATAGGAATAAAAAATTTGGTTACTCCATTGGTTGTTGTGATTTTTCATGTAAAATTGCCCATATGGTTCATGTTGAATATAGGAGTGCACTAGGTTGCAATAGGCTTGGGAAGTTGTAGGAGGTTTCAACTTGAACTTTGCAAGTGTATTTACTAATATGTCTTCAATTCTAGATGCTAGGCTGTCCCAACTTTTAGAATTTAAAATTTCACTTGAATGATAAGAGTTTTGCTCATCTAATAACCAGCTTTGGAAATTCCAATCCATCTCAATTTTGGTTGTGCTTAAATGGTTGCTGAAGTCATACAAATCATCACTTCTAAAAACTGAAATGTTGAAATCTGAACTCTGGAACTTGAAATCTTAAAGTTAATTTTTTTAACCTTGAAATCTGAATTTTGAAATGTCAAATCTGATATGAGCATTCGAGGATCAAAAGAAAAGCATTGTTCATATATGTTTCAGCACAATAGGAGTTTAGGATCATGTGAAAAATTAAAATCTAAAATTCAAAATTTGGAATTCAAAATCTGCAATATGATATCTGCAGTTTGATCTAAACATTCAAAGATCAAAAGTAGGCATGCTTAATGATATTTCTGCACAATGACAGCAATAAAGAAGCTCAAGGTTATTAAGTAAGTACAAAAATTTTGAATCATAAGATCACAAATTTGAATTCTGAATTTGGAAATTAGAAATCTAAAGTGACATTCTAGGATTAAGAGGCTAATATGTTCAGCAATTTCAGCAATGTTTATGCACAATATGATATTAGGATCATAGAAGTCAGTGCAGAAATATAAAATCTGACATCAAGAATAAAAAATGAGAGGACTAAAATTGAAAATAAAAAATCTAATGATAACATCCAAGGATTAAAAAAACTGGTTTGTTCAGCAGTGTTCAGGAAATAAGAAACTATCAAGTTCAGCAATGTGTATAAAAATGCATGTCAGCAATTTCAGGATACAATTGTCAGCAAGATTTTTGCAATCAGAAATCACGCAATCAGAAATCAGCAATTTTAGAATATGGGTTTAGCAATTTCAGCAATGAGAAATCTAAAATCTAAAAATAGCTAACATCTTCAGCGAGGTGTGTTCAATAATGTTCAGCAAAATTTCTGCACTATAAAAATATAGTAAACAGTTTGTACCATAAGTTGCATAATATGGAATTCAAAATCATAAATATAAAATTAGGATTCAACAAGATTTTTGCACTATAAAAATTTAGTAGACACTTTGCAGCATAAATGCAGAACATGAAGCTTGAAAATTAATAATAAAAAATGTAGGAATAGAATATTGAAGATGACAACTATAGAATCTAAGTGAAGGCTTCTATAAGCAAGTAAAGAAAAGAAAAATGTAGAAAGCTAGCATCTACTTTAAGTAGGAAGAAAAAAATGAGCTAAACTACAAGCAAGCAGGATATTCACAGCATGATGAAATATAAACAATGACTATAAATAAGACTTAGCTAGAAAAAATAGAAAATCAAATATGACAATTCAAGACCTAGTCCCTGGCAACGACGCCAAAAACTTGATTCGCATAAAGTGTGTACATCGCTAATCACAAGAAAATGCCGAATGAAGTTTTAAAATTTTTAAATCCTCTACACTATTACTACAAGAACCGCAAGTATATGACATATCACTGTAGTGCTTGAGGGTCGATCCAAAGGGACAAAGTTGAATATTCACACTTAATCAAAACTATTTGAAGGAAAAGCTGTCTATAGATGTTGTTGAAAATGAGAAAGTGAAATGGTATAAAGTAGAAATCGCAGCAAATAAGACTACTTTAATTTTTATGGACTTTTCATGCCAAAGTAGACAAAGATTAGTGTAGCTAAACACTAGGACTATGGGAATGTTTTTACTTGGAGCTTACGTTCTTTGAACTTCATTTAAGATAAAAATGTTCGAATGCCCTTTAACGTGTGTATTAGGGTAACATCATGATAAGGATTACTCCACTTGTCCATGACACTCTCGTGCTCGCGGTAAGTCCAGTTTACACATGTAAAGGGATTCATATGTCCAGCTCCACCATCACTCTCGTGCACAACGACTGAGCATATGAATTGACCCTTCCTCTTTGGATTGAGCTAAAGCTCTAAGTACCCGAGCGTTCTAGAGAATACACTGAGAGCAAGACAATTACGATTGGTTTCTACTCGCCTCAGTGAAATAAGGACAACTCTCTCGTGTAGAACGCAAGGAACTGAGATGTCATCGACGAGTTTAGACGGTTTAACAGGGGAAGGAAACCGATCCAGAAACACAGCTTGGGATTATTGAGAGCTCTGCTATATTAACCAAACATTTCCCATAACTTAATTAATTTATCTAAGAGTTTATTTGAGCTAATTACTCTTTTGACTAGTTTAGAATTAATTATCTAGTCAGTAACTAAAGTAGTATTAGTTAGTCGACATATGCGACTGTAAGCTAATTTATTTAATATAGTTAATAGTTTGTGCACGAAGTGATTAATTGATTAGCTTAAACCAATTAACTTAACTAATTAATATTTAAATAATCACATGAAGTGTCTTACGCGTGCTCATGAGGTTGTTCAAAGGTAAGTTATTTCTTTGTACCTCACAGCTCACTCCAAACCGCCTCATGCTTTAGGTGGGAGAGGCTACACCTAAGTTTTAATAATATGCTGCCACATAATATTAATTTCTCTACCTTGTCATATATATATATATATATATATATATATATAAATGAAAAAGAAACATGAAATGAATACACAATTATGTTGGACTTTTGTGGACAAAAGAATACGAGTGGCCAAACCAGGATGAAAAAAAGGGAGAAAAGAGCAAATGCAAGGTATGCATACGGTGGATTCAATTGATCTCGTTCAATAATTTCTTATGCTTTAATTTCTAGGTGTTTAAAGTTAAGGTTGAGATTACTTGGGTTCTATTTATTGAATCATCACAGGAAAGTATATTCAACTATTAGAATTATGAAACCTATTTTCTAGTTCTAAATTATAATAGGTAAATGTTTACCTACTAAGGAAAATATTTTATTGTGATTCAAAAATTCTGAAAATTAGACAACTTGATCCCCGGGAGGTCTTGTTTACAGAGAAGAAATAATCATTTTAAAATTGCATTTGTTTAAAAAGTTATGTGCTAATAAGTTTGAAGATGATTTACTGTCCGTGGGCCTAATTAGAAATTGTGTAGTAAATTTTATACTTTGAAGTAAATTATGAATTTTACAAGTCCAAAACATACCTCAACTAAGGTTCTAAAACAATTTTAATGATTTCAAAATAATCTGTGTAGGAGTTAGTAGGAGAACAAATAGTACCTCTCAATTTTTAGAAGTATGAACAAGATAATAACATGTTTGTGAACACAAAAATTTCTGTGGATAAATTGTGAGTAAAACTTTGTAACTAATATATGTTTTACATTTTTTAGTCTAGTTTTATTGAGCCTTGGAATCAAAATTATTGGATATATGTAGAGAAAGATATGCGTTCATTTGTAAAGTTCTATCATTCTGTCTATTGAAACTGTTATCCAAATTTGTAAACCAGATTTTAATTCTAAATAGAATATTTTATACTTTAGGGTCAATAGGATACTGATGTTAGGCTTCATTTCCATGTGGAATCATCTGAAAAGAATGTTTTTGTAGGAAGTAATAAAGGACTAGTCGAGCACTCCAAGTCTGTAAAAAAGAAATTTAGAGCAAATTATTTTAGTGCTTGTGAAATTTATTGTGTTCGGATCAGAAGGATATAAAAATTAGAAATTTTATAGGTCACACCTCCGAAAGTATAAGTCTAAGAAAATTGGAATTACTATAAAAGGGGTTATTTATTAATTTATATAAATCACACAGGCAACATCACTTGGAGGATGAATGTTAATTTTTCTGAAGAACAACTATAATGAGATAAAATATGAAATAATTATTGCTTAAATTTTGATAAGCCTACATTTATGTAAAATTAGCATCATGAGATTTGGTTAGGTGTAATAAAATATAGCATTTTTATTTCACCAAATATGTGATTTGCGGGTACAAGATGAACTCTTATGATCAATCAATTAATTAAGCTATAGGATTGAATGCATGAGTAATATATAGCATTGGTCATTGTTATATCTATGTAAGTCATGGTACTCACATTGTAGTATTAATAAGAACACATATTATTTGACATAGGACTAAAAGAATAACATGGAAAAGAAGGGAAAAGTCTTGCATATTACCATAAGAGGTAAGCTGGTTTCTCCTACTCTATGTATTCACATCTTTTGAATTCGGTGTGACATTGATTGTTATATGTATTGAATGATATTCTGACAAGTTCATATGAAAATCATGTTTTGAATGATTGATCAATAGATGGTGCATTTGAAAAGCATATGTGAAATGTTATGCGTTGACTTTATAATATGCAATCCTAATTCATGTGAATGAGTAATCAATATGATTCATCTTCTAATATGTGTGATAGAATTGATATATGATGATGATGCATCTGTCTGTATCATGCATCTGCATGTATGGTGGTTGAAACTAAGTGCTACATCGTTGATCACGATGGGAACCACCTCTAGAATCCAATACAACATTTTGTTCCACAGTAATGGGATGAGATAAGATAGAGCTAAGTGTCGTACGGAACTAAGTGCTACACCATGAGGGTGGGAGCCACCTCTAGAATCCGTATGGGCCACCTTTGGAAGCCATATATCTCTTTCTTATCTATTCTCCAGAAATGGGATGAGATAGGATGGAGCTAAGTATCGTGCGGAGCTAAGTGCTGCACCATGAGGGTGGGAGCCACCACTAGGATCCGTATAGGCCACCTCTAGAAGCCATCTATAGCTTTCTGATCTATTCCCCAGAAATGGGATGAGATAAAATGGAGCCGTGCAGAGCTAAGTGCTACACTATGAGGGTGGGAGCCACCTCTAGGATCCGTATGGTTCACTTTTCGAAGCCATCTATCACTTTTTGATATGTTCCTAAAAAATAGGATGAGATAAGATGGAGCTAAGTGTCATGCGGAGCTAAGTGCTACACCGTGAGAGTGAAAGTCACCTCTATAATTCGTATGGGCCACCTCTAGAAGCCATCTATCGACTATACAAACTGGCCAGTTGGTGATCCGTGCATTCATATGAGAGTGTTGTATTTGCATACATCTATTTGATATGATTTGATTGATATTGATTGTAATTGAAGTGTGATGATTTTGATTAGGAAATTGTATATATTATTTTCAAATATATGAAAACACTGATTGCAATATTATAATTATTTCATATCTTTACATGTTTCTCTTAATTGATTGGATGGTAACACAGCTTATGAGTTATCAGCTTACTAAGCTATTTTAGCTCACTCTATTGTTTCCAATATTTTTCAAATTAGTATAGTTGTTTGGTGATCGTGGAATGTGATAATCTTAGATGGGTTCTATAACAACCTTGGTAGTAAGATATCAAGAAGAATTATGCCTCTCATATTCTTTTGTTAGAACATCGAGAGAATTAATTATGTGTATTTTGTATAGGAAATATTGTACGTTGTAAAGAAGGATGAATAATCTATAATGTCAAACTTAAGTTGTATTGGTCTGCTCTGAAATGATCATCATAAGTTGTGTAATTTGTTTAATGATACTTCTATTTTTATGTAATAAAAAAAATTCCATCATGTTTCCGCAATCTTTTGTAACTTCTTTTGATTATCCGTAATAAGTCACGAACTTAGGTTTAAATCACGGTTTAAATCAGGGTTGTGACATCTTCAGATGTTACTCCTTCTCCATACGCCCTCTCGAGTCACCTACGATGAAGAAGGGTTCAAGACTTTCCCTCTCGGGCAGAGATTCTTAGAGTTAGAAGAGAATAAAAAAATAGCAATGGTAAAACGGACAGAAGATGGAAGAAATCCCGCACACACTTCAAACCCATCTATGATGGTCTGAGTTTCGGCTCACTACAGTCATTTATTGCCGGAGTCTCAAAATGTGCGCATCCCTCTTGGGCTTCGGGTTAAAGAATGCACGTCGTCTAGACCAAATAACAGAGAACGACCATCACCAATTTGACACAAAATCCAAACTATGATTCACTATCGCCGGTGCTTGATGTCTCTGCGTACGATTGTGCAGAGCCTAGAATATCCCTACAATATGGGGTGCAAGGCGATAGTGATCCGAAACCTTCCCCAACTCTAGCTGCAAGGAAGTTAAAGAAACCAAGCAGGGAATTATCTTGTTAGTACTAGATGTCTTTGTGTACGATCGCGTAGAGCCTAGAATATCCCTATGATCGGGGGGCGAGACGAAGATGATTCAAAATCTCAATCCAAACATAAATTCAAGAGAACATAGATTCACAACATAACATGAACATAAAATGAATATCATTAAAATAGAGAAAGGTCCCAACATTCGATTAGCCATCAAAGCATCAAAGAAGAACAACAACAGAATATGAAAGTCACAAGATCAACATCCCCCAACCACTAGTTGGCTGGTTAGTTACACATTATGAAAACTATAAAAAAAGGAAAAGAAGAAAGGAAAACAAAAAAGAAAAGGGAGAAGGGAGGCTGCACCAGCAGCCTCCTCTCCAACCTCCTTCAATGGATCGAAAACTCAACCAAAATTGGAAACCCTTCTTTAACAGCCTTCCTGATCTTTTATAGCCCAAGGGACTGTGCCTGCCAATGCTTTTCCAACTTCTTTCTCATATTCTTCTTCAGCTTTTCCAGCGGAAGAATATGTTTGTTGTCCCTCCTACCTCTTTGTTTGTCACTTGTCCAACTTTTCAGCCAAAAGAAACCTTTGTTGTGGTCCTTCGTGGCTCTCTCCTTTTAGGTTACCACATGTCCATCTTTTCCAGCCTAAAGAAAATGCTCTTGTGGTCCTTCATGTTTGGCTCCCTATTAGTTTGCCACATGTCCATTGTCCCAGCAACTTTCTTTGTTCACATTTGTCCATAAAAGTGTAGAGGAAGCTTCCTTCCTTTAGTGCAAGGGATCTGCTAGGCTGACGTGGAAAAGCATCATTTTCTTTGGTGTTTGCTGCTTTGGATAGTTGTCCTAATGAATCTACATCATTTGTTCTCAAATTTGTCTAAGTCTCTGGGTTGGGGTATTCGCCTGTGTTCCCCCATATTTTGTCAGCTGAGATTTCTATATGAAAAATAATCAAAACAAATATAATATCCCAAGAATAACAAGATAGACGTGGAGAAATCATAAATGTAGCATTTTAATAGGAAAGCATGTGTTCAAACATGAGAATATAGTAAAACATGGAATAAATACATGTTGAACATAGATGAAAAGTATACATAACTTCTCGACATCAATCATTCTCCAATTGATTACAGATTTTATTCAATACTTGGAAAAGTTGATCAAAGACTATCATTGCTAATATCAAATGCTGAAATGACGAACTCAAAAGAAGAAGTGAAGCAAGACATGTCTGCCTCTCATTTCAAAAGTTGAACACCCACCCAACCCTCTCCCTTGCTTGGATGATTCATCACTAATGACAATGTTGTTGATATGCTTAGGGGAGGTACCTGGTACTTTTCTTAACTCTAATAGCATGCTTTAATTTCATTTTAAAGTTAATATCATGTCTATAGCCAAGTTATCATTGTAGTTTAGCTCAACTCATGTTATCATTTGTGCTCATCATTGTTAAGCAAAAATTCTTTAGTGTAATAGCTAGACTTCAACACCAAGTAGTCATTAATTTGGCTGTTAATATTTTTCTTTAATCAACTCACATTTAAATGCATTTGGACTCAATTCAACTAAAATTGATCTTTTTGTGGATAACACTAGCTACACTCAAGGATTGGTAAGAAATTAGAAGATATCTAGAATGGGATTAAGGTTCTTGCGGCTATGTTAAATAGGAAGAGTTGACTCTTTGAATTAAGGAAACTAAACTTCGCTTGAGTCTGAACTGCTACTCACTTCATGAACAGAAAAGAAGAAAAAAATGAAGAAAATGAGAAAAAGAAAAGTTGCATTTTGCATTGCATGCATGCATGAATAAAGAGAGTTAAATCCAAAAAGGAAGTTCTGTTGAATAAATCCATAATTTTTATCATGTTGACCAGTATGAATAAAAATCAAGTTTCAAATCTATTTATTTACATTATCATGAATAAAAGTCAGGTTTATTCTTGTTTAATCAACACCAAAATATGTTCATCAATTGATTGACAGTTCAACCTTTTTAGTAGAGTTGAAAATTCCTGAAACTCAAATTAGTTGTTGTTAGTACTTCTTTCATGGCTTAAATTTACTTTAGCCTCTGTGATTCTTCATCTACAAATTGGGAATTGGAAAGAATGGAAGGGAGTGTTAGCTAAGTGGGAAACTCATTTGATTCTAATCAGCTGAATCTGATTCATTTGTGAACTATTTGATTCAATCCTTACTCTTAATCTTTGAATGTTTTGCTTAAGGACAAGCAAAAGACTAAACTTGGGGGTTTTTTATCACTAGTTGATCATACTAAAATTCTGCTTCAATTCATCTTATTCCATGTGCATATAAGCCCTGAAATATTCATATTCTAATAATTATGTCTAATCTACATGCATTTACCTTCTCAGCATTATATTATCCTACATTTGCATAATTAAGCTGGATAATATACTAATTTAATTATTATTTGTCTAATTTTATTTGAAGAACTTATGCTTGTTGTTCTTTCTAATTCAGCCTCCAAATCAAGCATACAAGACAAACATTCTTACTGCAAAAGAAGGGGGGACCACAAAATTGCAAGCTGCCAAAAGCAATGAGAAAGGAATCTTTTTACAAGAAGAGGGGTCCACAACAGGTGGCAAAATGATAAGAAATAAAAGCTTCTAATGGAGATCAAATGGTGATGACAATGCCATATAAAAGAGGGAATTTGAGGAGCAAAGGGGGTTCTTCCGCCATTCTCTATGATTTGCACCTTGGAGCTGAAGGAGGGAGAAGAAACAACCATAAGAATACTTCAATATGATTCTTCTACTTATTATTTTAAAATGTTTTTTATTTTGTTCCTCATCTATTTTGTATTCATTTCATGATTCATGAGGAGCTAATCTTAGCTCTCTTAGGATAGGGTAGTAAAATAATTTCTTTGTTATGGATGGATGATAGAACAACACTTTAGTCACTAGTATTACTGCATTTCTAAATGTTTTGGAATCTTATCTTGTTGATGTGAATCATATTTTGTAATAGAAACTGAGAAGTTGATTTTAGATTATTTTCTTCCTCGGAAATGAGTTAAGAACATTGACATTATTTTATTATTCCAATCTATCATTGTGAGGTTTGATGCATCCATTTAGCTTTTGTTAATGTGAATCTCATATTGAAATGGCAGCCGAGAGGTTGATTTTATATTTTCTTATTGTTTAGAAATAAACCAAGAGCATTAGCATTAGTTTTGGATCTAATTGTATCTATGCAGTGTGTCGAATTGTTTATCTCGTCTTGTAGCTATTGTTACTGACTTCTCTTGTTATGCTTCATCGGAAAGGAATGTTAGCACATTAGTAGAGGTCCATAAACTTTATGATAATATAATATCAATTAAAACCCTTTTTAAATCAACCTAACTAGCATTCATATGAAAGTATGATATTTAGTTCTAACTTTATGATAATATAATGTAATCTTAGAGTAGTTTTTACAGGTTTGATCTGGTATGATTATCACTGTTAAGATGTTATAATCCATCCATAGCAGAATATTGGATGAACATCATTACTTAGTTGTTGTTTTGACCTTTCTAGTATAGGAATAATTGAGATTAGTTAGCGAATCTTAAGTTTCAAATCATTGTGGACACGACATTTGAGTCTACTACACTGATCTGTGCATTTTACAATTTAGTTAAGTGAGGAGTACATAGTCTATGTCTAGACCTTGTTCAGTTTTATAATGTGCATGGTCTACACCTAGACCTTGTTTAATTTTTATATGTGCATAGTCTACGCTAGAACCTTAATCTATTTTTAGTTTTGAAAGGTCTAAACCTAGATCTTAGTCTTTTGCATTTTGTGTTTGGAGTCCATAAACTTTATGATAATATCATGTACTCTTAGAGTAGTTTTTACAGGTTTGATCTGGTATGATTATCACTGTTAAGATGTTATAATCCATCCATAGCAGAATATTGGATGAACATCATTACTTAGTTGTTGTTTTGACCTTTCCAGTATAGGAATAATTGAGATTAGCTAGCGAATCTTAAGTTTCAAATCATCGTGGACACGACATTTGAGTCTACTACACTGATCTGTGCATTTTACAATTTAGTTAAGTGAGGAGTACATAGTCTATGTCTAGACCTTGTTCAGTTTTATAATGTGCATGGTCTACACCTAGACATTGTTTAATTTTTATTTGTGCATAGTCTACGCCAGAACCTTAGTCTATTTTTAGTTCTGAAAGGTCTAAACCTAGATCTTAGTCTTTTGCATTTTGTGTTTGGAGTCCATAAACTTTATGATAATATCATGTACTCTTAGAGTAGTTTTTACAGGTTTGATCTGGTGTGATTATCACTGTTAAGATTTTATAATCCATCCATAGCAGAATATTGGATGAACATCATTACTTTGTTGTTGTTTTGACCTTTCCAGTATAGGAATAATTGAGATTAGTTAGCGAATCTTAAGTTTCAAATCATCGTGGACACGACATTTGAGTCTACTACACTGATCTGTGCATTTTACAATTTAGTTAAGTGAGGAGTACATAGTCTATGTCTAGACCTTGTTCAGTTTTATAATGTGCATGGTCTACACCTAGACCTTGTTTAATTTTTATTTGTGCATAGTCTACGCCAGAACCTTAGTCTATTTTTAGTTCTGAAAGGTCTAAACCTAGATCTTAGTCTTTTGCATTTTGTATTTGGAGTCCAATAAATCAGTTAGTAAATTACACTATCACGAATCACATCACTGTCTGGGTCTCTGACGACATATTTTCCTCATCTACGGGCCCAAACTCTTCAGTTACAGAGATGTGGTCTGAAATTGTTGATCCTGGCATTGGTTCATGGACCCCCACTTTCATATCAAACCTTTTTGGATAGACGCATCTTGGAGCTTTTGGTCCCTTTTGGTCAGACTCCTCTCGAGCTGACCACTAGGTAAATCTTTTTCAGACCTTTACTACTCGCAGTCTCTATCTTTCACTTCCTCATAGTCAACACCATTCAAATTACCTCAAGGTAGACTTTAGACTCACATGACATGCTAGGGTACTGCTTAAAGTCATTTTTTTTGCTTGGCTTATGCGACACGATGTACAAGGCAAGATGGAAACCACACGTTGGCACACCTTGTGTTCTATGTGGAGAGGCGGATGAGGACTCCGCTCACTTATTCTTCGAATGCATTGTATCTCGGGAGGTCCTATAGAGGTTGAGCTCGTCTGGTGGTTCATCCCTTACGCTGGAGGCATTTTGGTAGTCCCTCAAAGGCCTTAATGGTCAGAAGTAGCTTTAGAGAGCACCACTAGCGTCTTTTTTGGTCGGTGTCTAGGCCATTTGGCTTCAGCGCAATTGGATCATCTTTTATGAGGAGAGATGCTAGGTGGACACTATTGCACATCACAGTTATTTTCTTCTACGAGAATGGGGATTTGGGTAGTGGATGTATTTTTCCACTTTTTTTGTTGCTCTCTCCTTGAGAATTTACACTTGCATATTTTCAACATCATAGATATATATTGGGATGACACCCTAACTTCGTGTTCATCCTTTTCTTCAAAACAAAATAATTCTGGCAATCACATGATTCTAGGGATCGTAATCACCGTAATTTTGGCAATCTACCAACAAAAATTAATTAATAATTTTAATGGAATGATTTTTATAATAAATTTTCTTTCTAATCCTACAAGAAAAACTTGACAGCGTCAATGATAACAAGAATAATAGGGCAAATGTATCAGCTGAGGAAATTTGGGAGGGGACCAATCAAAGTGTCGGTAGGTCCGAGATCACTACCAAATTGATGATAAGCCGAAGAAGGAAGTTAGGGCATGGAAGATGCAATCTTGTCATAACGGTGAGTTGTTCACATCATCCCACCAAGATGAGGCTCACGGCGATTGCAGAAGGTCACTGACTTAGAGGCCATCTGCTTCTTCATTAGGGGATGCGGCAATCGCAACTTCGGAGATTGGAATCATCTACAAGAGAAATAGCTCTCAAGAAATAAAGAGGTAATGGGAGCAAATAAGAAGAGCACTAGGGCGACTTCTTACTTGCAAAGTGCGGCCTTTTGTATGAATAAAATAGAGTTGCCCAGTCAAAAATTTATGAAACAAAAGAAAATTTTGATTCATAAAAATATTTTAATAAAGAATTTAATGGGTATGCTCCCCAGTCAATAAAAGAGCATGCTACTGTTTATCTCCATAGTCATCAGATCGAATTTGGATGGCAGATCGTCCAAGGCGCGCTTCAATGGAGATTTAGGATGCACTGACCTAGTTTAATGTCGGTCTATGTGCTCCCTAGTTTCAAGTGGGTATGCATTTTAATGGCATGATTTTTCTCTCTTCTCATACGACATCAAAATCGGCTTGTCATCATCCTCCTCGCTCCCAGATGAGCCGCAACACGCAATCACCTTGCCGAACCACCTCGCTTGCAGCTCGACATCATCCTTCTCGCTTCCAAATAAGCCATCGTATGCAATCTCCTCGCCGGACCACCTCGCTCTCGGATGAGTTGCCGCATGTGATTTCCTCGCCGAATCTCATTCTCCTCGCTCTAGCAGAAGCTGACGCATACGACCTCGTTGACCTCCCGATCTCTCTGACGTACATGACCTCGCTTCCTGCCTCGCCACCACCCGTGATCTCCCCTCCTCCTATTGAACTCTCTGGCAACAATAGCAACATCTGAGCTCCCGAACTCATTGGCGACCTCAGCAACCTATGAGCTCATAAGCTATTTGGTGGCCACGTTCGATTTGTTGTGCATTGCCTAAGCGAGCAAGGATGCTTATGGAGCAATTGAACTGGCATTAAACTGGGCTCACTGCATAAGCCACCTCTGAACTGTGCTCTGGACGATCTACCATTCAAATCTGATTGGACGACCCAAGAGATAGGTAGTAGCATGCTCCCTTATTGACTAGGGAGCATACACATTAAATCCTTAAATAAAAAAAGAATTAAATGGTGTCTATAAATTTTTAATCAACCTTATTCATCATATAATACAATTAAAATTTCTATGCTATATAATGACTAACAATAATTAAGCTGAAATAATTTTTTTATTATTCGTTTAACAAATTTTGATCCCTTAATTGAACCATCTTTTTATATCTGAAAATACTTTTTTTCTAGAATATGATATATATATGGGATTAATGGGGAGGGGAAACACCTCTGATATATAACATTGTGTAACACCTAAATCTGAATTGTTGGGTCCATCAAACGATTCGGATGAAATCGCTTGGCTCTTAATCAAACGGTCTAGAAAATTACCCCTCTGCCCTGCAAGTGTAGGCCAGGAAGTGACCCCTTTGCGAGCACCAGCCCTGACCCCTCTGTGAGCATCGGCATCCCTCGACCCCTCTTCAAGCGTCCCCCAACATCCTTACCCTGTCTAGCGCTGGCACCCCTTGATCATCCCCGCCCCCCCTGAGCGCCGGCTCGACGCCTACAACTTCGACCTCGACTTGGGGGGTTGGACACATGGCACTTGAATGTGCGGCTACTCCGACATTGTGACCGACGACGGCATCCTAACGGTAGAAATGCTATCGGCCGGTGTGCCGAAGCTCAAAGGGATCGGTCAGAGTGCCAACGCTCATAGGGGATCGGGGACCATAGGCGGTGGGGTGTCAATGTCTTTCTGAGGTCAAGGGCGCTCATAGGGTGCCCATTCGCAAGGGATCATAAGGTTACACAAGATTGTTCATACAAATTTAAGTGTTACACAAGATTGCGCACAAGAGACGTTACGATGTAGATCAGGTTCACAATAATTCTGTACAGAATTCTGGTGGCCAATGATCTAGTTTGATCTAGTTTCAGATTTGAAGAATATGTTGGGAGTCCTAATGCTATTAGGATTTTATTTTCTTTTTTGTGTATTTCTATTAGGAGTCCTAATGTTGGTAGGAGTATTATTTCCTTTTTAGTTTACTTCTATTAGTTTATGTCTTAATGGGATTGTGTTTTCCTTTTGCTATAGGAGTCCTTGTGCTAATAGTATTGCAAGTTGTGAATCCCTATATATTGGTCTGACTTGTAAGAGTTAAAAACATCTTTATCTCTTTAATTAAAATTCCAATTCAGAGTTTTTCTGAATTTCTGAGTTCATGTGCGCATGAACCTTGGATTTCTTCTAAGGTGCTGGTGGATTTCTGCTAGTTTATTTGTCGATTATCGTCCGCTTGAACCGGCGACATCGACGTCTATTTTCTACAAATATTTGAAACGTAATAGAGGCTTACTTGCATGGTGTAATAAAGCACCGTTCATTGTACCTAGGGTTAGCTCTTATCTTATTTAAAATTTTGTACTGCCGCTGCATCATGTGGTATCAGAGCGAGGAAGAGATCATGGTTGATATTCCAAATAGAAAAGAGTTTGAAAGATTAGAAGCAAAGGTAGATCTCCTGACTGCTACCATTGAAAGATTACTTACGAATCAAGGTCCTTTTCAGACATGTGTCCAGCCTGAAGCAATCCAAGACAATTGATGGCAAAGAACAACCACTCCTTCCGTGGACAACGATAGTGAAGAAGAGTCGGTTGTTGAACCAAGAAGAAATTTTGCACATGGAAAACTTGATTTTAGGATGAAGATGGAATTGCCTCACTTCAATGGTCATCTACCCATTGAAGACTTTTTGGATTGGATTTTCGAGGTCGAACGATTCTTTGAATACATGGAAATCCCAAAACATAAGCAAGCAAAATTGGTGGCATATCATTTAAAAGGAGGGGCATCTGCATGGTGGGAGCAGATTCAATATTTGCGAGTGAAAAAAAATAAACAACCAATACAGAGTTAGAGGAAAATGAAACAAATGTTGTGGGATCGATATCTTCCAACAAACGATCAACATATTTTATACCAACAGTTGCATAATTGTAGACAGGGTTGAAGGCTAGTGCGGGATTATATTGTGGAATTCGATCGTCTAACATCTCGCAACAACTTGGCTGAACTAGATCCACAACAAATGGCTCGATACTTAAATGGTTTGAGGTCAAATATTAGAGATAAAGTAGAAATGTAGACTCCTAACACCATGGCCACTGCAATCATCTTGGCCGAAACTGCTGAACATCAACTAGAACGAGGAGCCAAGGCACAAGTTCGTTCTGCTAAAATTAGTAAGGTGGCAAGTGCACGCAATTCATCAAAACTTCCTGCAATTGAAGAGGTTGGAAGTGTTGACAAAAGCTTGCCAGATAGCTCTAAATCAAAATCTGTAGGTGCTGATAATTCTAAGAGGACTTCTAACTCATAAGGAAAGTCTAATTCTATTGTTTGCTATCGTTGTAGACAATTAGGCCACCGATCTAATGAGTGCCCACAACGACCAGCACTCCATTCAGCATGAATATTAGAGGATGAAGAAAAAACCGATTATCAAGAGGCTAACAATGAATATGATATTGAAGAAAAAACCTATGCTGATGAAGATGGAGAACATTTCTCGAGTGTCGTGCAACGCCTATTATTAATGCCTAGGAAAGAAGAGGACCCTCGGCGACATGAAATATTCTGAACCCGTTGCACAGTGAAAGGTAAACTTTGTAAAGTCATTATTGATAATGGGAGCTTTGAAAACATAATTTCAAAAAAAAATGGTGGACACATTGGAATTAAAAACAGAACCCCACCCTTCACCATATAGAGTTAGTTGGATTAGTAAAGTCACTAATAAAGAAGTTACACAATTTTGTAAGGTATCTTTATCAATTGGCAAGAGTTATAAGGATGTGGTCACATGTGATATATTGGATATGGATGCAAGCCACATCATCTTGGGTCGTCCATGGCAATTTGATGTTAATGCAACCCACCAAGGGCGAGACAACATCTACAAGTTTTCTAAAGATGAAAAATGCATCTCTTTATTACCATTACAACATGATTCAGTAATTAAAGAAAATAACTTGAAGAATGTCTACTTGATCGAATGGGCAGATGAGTACATTTCTGAAGTAAAAGGAAGTGGAAAGGCTTATGCACTTGTGTGCATAGGGGAGGTTCAAATTCCAATAACATAAAACACAGCGGAAGACCTCATAGGTAAATAAAAACCCAAGATAACCATAGTAGCCCATGGGCAACATAGGCTCTAACATCAAGACCCAACATAGGGTTCATAATACATAAATGAGTCCAAATGAAAGTAAATGACTCCAAGGCCCATAGGCCATACATACTTGACTCACTATTAGTCCATCATCATAATATAAAAGACTTTTCGTTGCAATGTTTTATGCAATTAAATCATGTAAAGTAACGTCGCCTAAGGTTCGGCAACTAAATTGGGGCCGAATTTTGGGGGCGTTACACAAAGGTTATAATAAGTGTTTATAACTTAGAGCTTTGAACCGTACTCTAAGACACTATCCCCAAGAGCATTATAATTGATTGTAACGGTATGATGCATGTATTTTACAACACTTAATTTATGTTGCATTTAGATTTATTTTCATAATTTTTTTCATAGCATGCATCAATTTTATTTCTTTTATTATATTTTTTCTTGGAACTCTCCAGCTACCTAAGTGTGTGTGATTTTACAGGAATATCTATAATTTTGGTGAAATTATTAAAGAAAATTATCCTAACATCAAGGGAGGAAGAAATCTCTTTTAAGGGCAGAAAACAACTGGACTTACGGGCCGTAAAACTCCTATAACGGCCCTTCAGTGATTTTCCATGACCCGCACAAAAGGGATTGCTTGCGGCTGCATATTCTCTTTACAGGCCGTAAGCAGCGTATAATGCCACCCGGATTGAAGACATGGATCGTAAGAGGCATTTTACGGAGCTTACAGAAAGATATTCAACCTTCATGGAAAGATTATGGGTCGTCATGAAATCTTCACATATCCCATAACGGACCGTAAGGAATTCTTCATGGGTTTTGCAGATTGAAGAATTGAATCAAAGGAGATTCATAACGGGTCACAGCAAAACTTGACTTAGGGAGCACCGGCCGTCACACATGTTTAACGGTTCTTGTAGAATTGGATGAAAATCAAGCGCACATATGTTACGAGGCATAAGGAATCAATTTCGACAATACAGAAGGGTGTAAAACCTTGTAAAACCTTGCCAAAAATATTACGGGTCGTCATGAGTATGTAACGACCCATTATATCACCTTTCGTAAACTTCGGCCAAACAGAGGACAAGTCAAATTCGTCACCGGTCGTAACATGGCGATCATATATCTAACTTACGAACCATCACATGATAGTCATGGCTCATACAGAAGACGAACTCAGAATTGCCCGAGTTACGAGCTGTAATATTTGTTTAACGGGGCGTTATGCAGTTGAGAAACTTTGAATCAAAATCGAAACATGCCATGAGTAGATCATCACGGGCCGTTAAACGTGCTGATTCCTTCTGATCATCGACTTTTCGAATGGATTTTGATCAAATCACGAAGCCAGAGTGACGCCCAACCTTCTAGAAGATTTGTCTATTGATAGAAGCTCAGAATTGAAGATAAAATCATGAGATTTTTGGATTTAAAAAGAGTTTAATCTGTAAACCCTTATTTGGATAGAATTTGGACTCTCAACTTCTCAGAATTTATCGGGACACCTGATACTATAAATAGAAGACCTCTGAAGACATGAGAATTCGTGCTTGAGACCCTGGGAGCAGTGCATATTGCAGAAGAATTCGATTCAAGTTGAGGGAGATTGCTGGAGAAGGAGGAGCAACTCAGAATCAGGGCCCCTGATTCGTTCCAGAAATCTTCCAAAGCAAGGATCTCTGAATTCATCTTATCATGGATGATCTATTTCTTTTTATTTTTGTTTACTTATTGTTTTAGTTGAGATAGAGGTTTATTGTTTTTTTTGGAAAACTACATGAACCAGTTAGTGATTGAATTGATTCAATTGTTAGTTATTTCAAATTATGATTGATGTTCTTATCTTCTTGTCTTCTGAGAATATTTTGTTGTGAATTAACATCACAAACCAGTTTTGGAGTGATTTAATTTAGAACATAATATTCTTCAATTTATTCAGTCATAATATAAATCATGTAATCAGCGTAATACATCGATTTGTGCGGTCTAATAGATTATGTCCAGCGAGAATGATTGTTAGTATAGGATTTACAAGATCATGCATTTTCGCTTTCTATTGATTAGAGTTTTACTCATCGTAAGAGATCTTTTCAATTCAGGAACGAAGATAGTTCGATCTAATCAGAGCATAGATCGTTACTTTACGTAATCCTAATCCGTCGTTATAACAAGCATCTGAATTTATTTAACCCTTGCTGTTTCAGAAGTTAAGCTTAATTTTAACATCCAGATTCCTACGGACTCTTCACCAATTACTTTGATTAATTAATTGCAATATTTCTATTCTAACTACAAAATCCTTTTTCTTCTCTTAGTAGATTTTTAGGGTAGAATTAATTTAGATAGGTCCTCTTGGGTTCGACACTCGCACTCGATTCATTATATTACTTGATATGACTAGTGCACTTGCTAGCAATTTATTGTTACAAAATTAACGCATCAAGTTTTTGGCGCCGTTGCCGGGGAGCTATGAATTAAATTGTTTAGAATTCTGTTCTAATTTACTACTTTGAGAATTTATATCTTTCAGAAATTTTTAGATTTCTTTGATTCGTTTCTAATTTGTGGTTGTGCAGGACTAGTAACACACCCTCTGAACCTGGATACTTCAAGCACACAATCACAGCATAACACAAGGAAATCAAAATGACCTCTCCTATTTGATCTAGAAATTGAAAAGATAGCACGTAGGTTGAAGAAAAAATTGCGTAAGATGGCTGAACAGGCAAGGAATAATCAACTCCAACAAGGAGATCAGCCAAACAACAACCAACATGAAGAGGAACCAAAACTGTCGATGAGAGAATATGTCCCAGCAAGATATATACAATGATAGGGAATCGTGCATCGTGCTTCCTGACATTAACGTCAACAATTTTGAAATCAACCCAAGAATTGTAAGGATGATCCAAGAATCGCAGTTTGGAGGAGCACCTCACGAAGATCCTCATGACCATTTGGATAAATTTCTAGGCACACTTAGGACGTTTAAACATAATAATATTCCTAAGAATACTATTCGTCTTTTGTTATTTCCTCAATCCTTACGTGGCAAAGCGTCCATATGGTTCAAGACTTTGCCTGCAGGATCAATCCATACTTGGCAGGAAATGGTTGAGAAATTCATTGGAAAATACAGAAAGCAGGAAAATATAGACGAGAACTGCGAGCCTTTGTGCAGGAAGATGATGAATCTCTTTATGAGGCTTGGGAACGCTACAAAGAGTTGTTGTCCAGAGTAGCGTATAATCGAATTCCAAAATGGCAAGTTATGGAAGACTTCTACCATGGTTTACAAACTTTGGATCAAGACAAGTTGGACCAATCTGCTGGAGGAACAGTATTGGGCAACAAACGACCTAGTGAAATTCAAGACATTATTGAAGCATGTGCCCTGAAATCCAGTCAAGAAAGGAGGCCGACTCGTCGCACCAATGGTGTGCACGCAGCTATAGAAATGAATTCTGAACTTGTGGCTCATCTGGAGACATTGAATCAAAAGTTCGACAAGATGCTGAACTTGATGGCGTGCCAGCAATGCGAAGGGGGACATCCAACGCAGGATTGTCCAGTAGGTAACTCTTCTGAGATGACACACATTGAAAATGCCAATTATGTTTCTAATGATATTTTCAGGGAACTGAATAATGAATATTCTTGGAGGAACAATCCAAAATTTTTGTATAGACAGAATTAGGGACAGCAATTACAACAAGCTAAACCCCCAAATAATTTCATTCTTTACCGAAGGCAACCTGAAACTCCTACACAATGCTCGACAAACTCTTTAGAGGAAATGATGTCAAAGGTTATGAATACAGTCCAGAATATGCAAACAACAATGGAGGCCCGAGTCAACAATCACGAAGCATCAATTCGAAATTTAGAGATGCAGGTCGGACTGATGGCAAATCTAATGGCAGGAAGAACACCTAGTTCTCTTCCCAGCAACACTGAAAAGAACCCGAGAGAAGACGCTAAAGCCGTGACACTTAGGACGGCAAATAGCTGGATGATCCATTATTCCGCAAGGATCAAATCATGGAAGATGTTGATGGAGAGGAATTCCAAAAATCGACCAAGGAAAATCAAGTTAATTCAAATGGGAAAGAAACTATCATTCCAAATATTCCCAAGCAAATAGGAGAATTACCATTTCCACAAAGATTCCGCAAAGAGCAGTTAGATAAATAGTTCTTACGATTCATTGAGATTCTGAAACAACTAACCATCAACATTCCTTTTCATGAAGCTTTGCAGCTGATGTCGAGTTATGCTAAATTTATGAAGGATATCCTCTCTCGAAAAAGAAACCTCGAAGCTATGGGGACAATAAAGATGACAGAAGAATGTAGTGCGATTTATGAACGCAACATACCAAGGAAGCAAAAAGACCCTGGCAGCTTCACAATACTGTGCACTATCGAAAATTATCATTGTGCTAAAGCATTATGTGATTTAGGAGCAAGTACAAGTCTAATGCCTTATTCTATTTTTCTGTAGCTAGGGTATGGAGAACTTGAAGACACATCGATGGTACTTCAGTTTGTAGATTCTTCTACAAAAAGACCAAAAGGCATATTAAGAGATGTGCTACTAAAAGTGAACAAGTTTGTACTTCCGGCAGATTTTATTGTGCTAGACAAGAAAGCTGATGAGAAAATGCCAATAATATTAGGCAGACCCTTTCTAGCAACAGGAAATACCTTGATAGATGTACAATAAGGGCGACTGACTCTTCGCATTAACGAAGAGGACATAAGTTTTAACATATGCAATTCTTTGAAACAACCTCATGAATTTTTCCCTTGTTGTTCTATTGACACATATGATGATCACACTACTGACGAGTTTGATACCATTGTTCCTGACCTTGTTTCAAATCCTTATGAAGGCACAGAAGAGGCGATGGAGAACAATGAAGAAGTTACTGAGCCAATTTTAGTGGAAAAATTGGAGAAAGAGACAAGAGATACAAAGGGAGATAATGATATTCTTCCACCATCACCTGAACTAAAGGCTCTTCCACCTCACCTTCGTTACGCTTTCTTAGAGACTAACGCATATCCAGTAATTATTTCTGCAGATTTATCAGGTGATATGGAAGAGAAATTACTCGGAGTGCTAAAACAAAATAAGAAAGCTATCGCATGGTCAATCTCAGATATTAAAGGAATATCTCCGACCATATGTCAACATAAAATTCTGATGGAGGAAAATGTGAAACCAGTGGCACAATTTCAAAGGAGACTCAACCCCACTTTGAAGGAAGTGGTAAAGAATGAGGTGATTAAGTTATTGGATGCTGGGATAATATACGCGATTTCAGATAACCCTTGATTAGTCCAGTACACGTCGTTCCAAAGAAAGGAGGGATTATGATTGTAAGAAGTAAGAAGGATGAGCTTATACTATAACAGGTTGGCGCATGTTCATAGATTATCGAAAGTGGAATGACGCGAAACGAAAATATCATTTTCCTTTGCCCTTCATTGATCATATGTTAGAGCGTGTTGCAGGTCACAGCTATTATTATTTCCTGGATGGGTACTCGGGATACAATCAGATTGCAGTTGTAACGCCCCAAAATTTGACCTACCACATGGCGCGATCTCCTCTCGTGCGCTACCCTATTCTTCTTTATCTTGACTCTTTTGTTGACCCAAATGGTCAAAGAGAGTGACACATAAGCGGAAAACTTATTTAATAAAATAATACAACAATAGGGGAAGAATGCGGAAGCAAAAAGGGTTAACACACGTCAAATTGTCTCGATAAGAAGCATAGTGCGTAAACTAAAGATAACATCACATGGTCTTAGTTTGAAATAGTAAAGAGAAGAGTATGAGTACTAAACATAAAAATGACGACGGTCGACCATGACATGATAAGACCCATCCGAGTAGATATACCACTTAATATAACAGATAAACACATGACTCATACTAGAGATTATCATGACCATATGCACAAGCCACCCAGAGCGAAGCCGCCGCGCACACACCATCACATCATGAGCAACCATCATGTACCTCTGGGGATCACACAGGGGAGCAAGCTCAACCGTTAGCATAAAGCTAAGTGTGAGTTCGTATAAATCATAGATCAGTTCTGTCAGAATAAGCATAATAAAAATGGAATGTGAAAGTGAGTCATATGGTAGAGAGCATAATACGGTTTTTTCTTCTCTTTTCATTGTCCTTTCCTTCTTTTCTCTCGTTTATTCATTTGTTCATTTCCTCTTGTCATTCTTTCTTTTCTTTTCCTTTCATTTCATTTCTTTTCATTTCCTTTCTTTTATTTCATTTTCATTCCATTCCATTCCATTGGAAGAGCTCTTCATTCTTTTAGGGAAATACCATTGCCTGCACTCGTAGTGCTACTATCTAGACTATTGTGGGCCAGTGGGTGATCAATGCCACGGCCAGCCCGTCGAGCTGGGATGACCTCGTGCCATAAGGAAACATCCATAAGGGAGAGAACTCCCATCTAGATAGGACAAATGAAAATCCGTGTGGAAGTGCCTTGCTTAGGGCTCGCTTAACTTCCCGCGTCATAATGGACCTTTCTTTCAATCCAAAGATCGATCAAGGTGGTACGGAGCACAGCTCCGAATCATGTGGACCCATCTTCCAATCCGTAGATTGGTCAAGGTCGTATGGAGCGAAGCTCTGAATCATTCTTTGAGTTCTTTCTTTCCTTTAACTAATCAAGTGGACAGAAGCTTAAAATCAGAGGGTTTGATTAAGGTCGAATTCCTCTGTCCATGTACTGGACGCCCGAAAGTCAAACGGCCATCCGTCACAGTCCTTTTTAGCGGACGTCCGACGAGGGAGCGGACGGCCATTTATCATTTCAATGATGTCATAATCAAGTTTGGCATTTCATTCTTTTCATTTAGTTCGATAGGAGGTAAACACGATTCTGTTTAGCACAATTAACTTTCTATAAAGATCAGATATTAATTCCGTAAACAGGGATTCATAAATCATAGAGTTTACTTTCTATTGGTCAGAACCCAAACCGAGTATAGGTGAACACGGGCTGAGTTTTTGATGGAATCAGTCTCGGAAAATTCGAGTGAAAACTTGGGCCGGGTCAGGGTTATTATACCCGGGCCGAGTTGAGTACGCGATCGGGTCGAAAAGGTCGATCCGCCCGATCGTCTTCTCCGATTGATACTTGGGTCAGGTCAGGCAAAGCCTGGGCCGGGCCACTGGTGCGATCCGAGCTCCGATCGATAGTTAATGGCGGATCCAGGCCGAGTGGGAGGAAACTCGATCCGGGGTGGTCTGATCCAGGCTGGGTTATGGATAACTCGGGCCAGGTTCTTCATTCCTAGAAAACTGCGCAAGTCTACGGTTTTCAATTATTTCATTCTTTTCAACGATCAAAGAAATCATGCATTAATTTTACGGGTTCGTGAGCATAACTAAAGTATAATATGATAATCTAAACTATGAGAAAGCAGTCAGCACATGTAATGGTCCAAGTAATTCGATATCTATGTGAACACTAAAAGAAATGGTTTTATGAAATTCGCAAAAAATGAAAGGCAGGCATTTCAGAGTTATCAGCTTTGTCTCCTATTTCTAATCACAATTTCTACCACTGGTTCGACCCTAAACATGCAAAATTCATCGAGAGACAACCTATGAAATAGATCCCGAAATCACACCTCTTAGCCTATGAGATTGGGGTTCGTCCGTGCTGTTCGCCACTATCTCCTGCGTTGTCCACGCCGGAGATGCTTGCTGGAAAGCCCTCCTCTTATGCTGCTCGGCGCGTCATCGGAGGAGAGGAACAGAGTGAGCGAGGGAGGGACGAAGGGAAAAATCATGAGAGGAGGTCAGGGCAGGGGATTATAAGGTGATGGAGTTGACCCTTGCTCTCCCCATGTCTCTCCATTCTGCAACCGATAGGGGAATTGAAGAGGGGAGTGGAAGAGAGAAGCAGGTGAAGAAGTGGAAGAGGAAGGGCTCCGCCGTTCCTCTTCATCTTCTTTTTTTTAAAAAAAAATAGAGAGGCGTTACAATATAATACCCATAGAAAAAGGATTCGTCCCCGAATCCTGTAAAGAATAGAGCATACCAAATAAGTGCGGAAACTCTTTGAGCATCTCGGATTTCAGTTCCCATGTTGCATCCTTTTTATGGTGGTACTTCCATGCGACCTTGACTAATGGAATCTCTTTGTCCTTCCGGTACTGGACCTTGTGATCCAAAATCTTCTTTGGATACTCTGCATATGTCAGGTCCTCCTTCAAGTTTGGTTCTTTGATCCTTGCGACGTTGGCGTCGTCATGCTTGTACTTCCGGAGCATGGATACGTGGAAGACGTTGTGGGCTCTTCCATAGGAAGGAGGTAGGGCCAATCTGCAAGCTGCATCGCCGACCAACTCAAGGACATCGAAGGGACCAACAAACCGAGGGCTGAGCTTCCCTCGTTTGCTGAACCTCATCACTCTCTTCATCGGAGACACCTTCAATAGCACCTGGTCTCTGGCCTCGAAAATCTACTCTCGTCATTTTTTGTCGACGTAGCTCTTTTGTCGTGATTGTGGGGCTTTCATCCTCTTTCGGATGACATCCACCGTATCTGCATACTCCTAAGCTCGAACTGCTAGATCCTCGCTCATCGCCATCCTCTCGCCGACCTCGCCCCAATGCACGAGCGAACGGCAAGGTCTTCCATACATCGCTTCAAAAGGAGCCATGCCAATGCTGGAGTGGAAACTATTGTTGTACGAGAACTCGATCAACGATAAATACTCATCCCAACTACCGTGCCAATTCAAAGCACATGCTCGGAGCATATCCTCCAGTGTCCGGATCATTCTCTCTGACTGTCTGTTAGTCTGCAGGTGGAACATATTGTAGCTCAACCTGGTGCCAAAAGCCTTCTATAGACTCTTCCAAAATCTCAATGTGAACTGGGGATCACGGTCCGATACGATCGAGACTGGAATGCTCATAATCGTGAAGTTATTCAATTATTTTAATATAATAATTGTCAAGATTGATGTGTTTTATATTATTTCATCTTTAATCATCAAAGATTTCGAAATCTACATTATTGTTTGATTTGTTTCAGGAACCGTGAAAATCTGGCAAAAGTTTGTCAAAAACACATGTATAGAGACTCAATACGGGCAGCCAGTATTAAAGCCTTCCAACCAGTATTAAAGCCCTTCAAGTCATATTGAGCTCGCAGTGGAAAATACGAGCTGGCCGTATTTTTGCCATCTTGCCCGTATTAAAGCCAGTCAGGTCATATTGTTCGCGCACCAGAAAATACGGGCAGGTTGTATTTAAGTCAGTTTGCCCATATTAAAGCCCTTTAGACAGTATCGCGCTCCAGAATCAATACGGCTTGATCCAACAGACCGTAACGCTTCATCCTATGCCGTATTAGACCTATTTTGGCCGTATTGGGCTAATAGTTGGGGTATTTTGGGCATTCTTGTAACCCTAATTTGAGGGGACTATAAAAGAGATTTTTGGAGACAAAAATAGGGGTCCAGACTTTGTTTTGAGAATATCAAGATGGTTGGGACGAATGCATTTTCTTTTTCTGCACTTATGTACCTTTCTTAAACTGAATATCATTTTCTTTTCATGAAATCTTATGCGTCGATGATGATTTCTTTCTCTATGCGTGGCTAAACTTCTTTTTCTCGGGTTTGATGAAACCTAGGGTTGATCTTTAGGGAATATTTTTATTGGGTCTGATGTGTTCTTTATCTTTCACTGCTTAACGAAATGCTTATATTAGATTGATCACCTAGTTAAGCGACCGAAGATCTTCTTGATTATGAAAGTATTTCATCAAGATTAGTTCAAATGAATGACATGAAATGTATTGATTCTTAGAAATAAGGATAATCATTTTACTTGTGAATCTTGTCTTATAATGCAATTCAAATAATTTTAATGACCACGAAATAGACGTTTATTATTTTAATTAGAATTGTGTTTGCCTAAAAAGGAGATGCGTGACTTTTGAAGATTTAGTAGAACACTAATGATTTTATTATCTCTAAATTCCCTATGATCAATACCCTAGGTGGATTCAAAACCCGAAAACTTTTATTCTCATTTATTTCTCATAATCAATTCTTGTCCTTTCTCGTCATTTTTTGCACTCATTTCGGCATTTCACTTTTATTTTATTTTTATTATTATTTCACCTCTTTCTGACCGTTTAGATATCAATTAGAATCGTATCATTCTAATACTTGAACTCTTCCCTATGGGACGATATTTTATATACTACGACATTGATTCCGTATACTTGCGAGAGAATTGTCATGTTTTTGGCGCCGTTGCCGGGGAAGAGCGTCAATATTAGAATTTTGATTTTATTTGTTAATCTAAACAAAAATTTCTTTTCTTTTTGTGTATGGTCCGCAGAGACAGGGCACTTGAACCATATATTCCTGAAATTGAAAGACAGTGCCGAGCAAATCGAAGAGCAAGAAGAGAACAATAAATGACCAACAACCAGAATAGAATGCCAAATATGGAAGAAGGCCAACAACAGCAACAGCAGATGGAGGAAATTGAACCTCCAATGAGGGACTTAGCTCGAAGGTCTTATAGAGTCACCACCCCAAGTATAATGGGCCCTAGGATTGCTGCAAATAATTTTGAACTAAAGTATGGGCTCATTCAAATGGTGCAATTGAATGAATTTAGAGGGGAACGCAATGAAGACCCTCTATCACACATCAACCGCTTCCTTCAAATGTGTGCCACCATCAAGATGAATGGGGTTGAAGAAGATGCCATCAAGATGAAACTTTTTCCATTCTCTCTCAGGAATGAAGCACAAGACTAGTTGGACTCTCAACCTCCTGGAGCATTCAACACATGGGATGAGCTATTTCAAGCTTTTATGAAGAGATTCTTTCCTCCGGGAAAATTCATTAAACTGAGGAATGAAATCACTTGTTTCAAGCAAAAAGAAAACGAATCTCTAGGCAATGCATGGAAGAGATTCAAGAAATTATAGAGGCAGTGCCCACATCATGCAGTACTTGCTTGGCTCCTAATAGAGACCTTCCACAATGGTCTCTCTCCCAGTTTGAAATTTAACATTGATTCAGCAGCGGCAAGTGGTTCCATCATGAACCTTCCTTAGTCACAAGCTTGTAATTTGTTGGATCAGTTGGCTATGAATGATGAAAACTATGATGAAGAAGGACCATCAAGAGCAGCATCTGTTAGAGACCACGAAGGATACAAAGAATTGAGTGCTAAGGTGGATTCTCTAGTGCAGTTGGTGGCAAGCATGAATACATCACAACTTATTTGTAACGATTGTGGAGGACCTCACAATACCCTAGATTGCATGCACCATGAACAAGCCAATGTCATGGCAAATCAAAACAAAGGGAACAATCTGTATGCCACTACATTTAATCCGGGATGGAGGAATCACCCCAATTTTTCTTGGGGAAATCAAACTGGGCAATCTCAGCAAACACGCCCGCCACCTCCTAGCATTCCACCTCGACCACATTATCAATCTCCATACCAATCACCGTTTCAGCAACAACTCCAGTATCAACAACCACCACCACAACTTCAGGTGGAAAAGAAACAATCTTGGGAGCTTGCAATTGAAAAATTTGCGAATGCAACAAATGACAAATTTGAAAAGATTGAGAAAGGGATGGAGCACCTAATCACATCGAATAGGAACTTAGAGTATCAAGTGAGGCAAATAGCTAGCTCCATGAATTCCAGAGAAGAGGGCAGCCTTCCGAGCAAGACTCAAGTGAACCCTCGTGAGCATTGCAGTGCATTGGAATTGAGGAGTGGCAAAGCATTGGAGCCACATTTGATGAAAACTATAGACAAAGGAAAGTTGTGGAAGACAACACTACAAAGCCACTAGAGTCTCCTTACAAGCCTCCACCACCATATGTGCCACCAATTCCATTCCCTCAAAGGCTCCAAAAGCCCAAGATGGATCAACAATTTGAAAAGTTTGTAAAATTATTTAAACAACTGCATATAAATATTCCTTTTGCAGATGCCATTGCTCAAATTCCTACATATGCAAAGTTTTTGAGGGAGATTATGTCAAAGAAGAGGGCTCTTGAGGAATATGAAACCATTTCTTTGACAGAGGAGTGTAGTGCAGTGATACAAAGAAAGTTGCCACCAAAGCTGAGGGACCCGGGTAGCTTCTCAATCCCTTGTATTATTGGTCATCTGAACATTGACAAAACTTTGTGTGATTTAGGTGCAAGTGTATCTCTGATGCCCCTTTCTATTTACAAGATATTAGGATTGAACGAATTGAAGCCTACTACTTTCTCACTACAATTGGCTGATCGTTCAATCACCTATCCAATGGGAGTTGTAGAAAATGTACTATTGAAGGTGGATAAGTTCTTTATACCAGTAGACTTAATTATCTTGGACATAGAGGAGGATGGAGAAATACCCATAATTTTGGGAAGACCATTTTTGGCCACTGTTGGTGCCCTTATTGAAGTCAAGAATGGAAAGTTGACATTCACCATTGGGGACGAAAAAGTGAAGTTTGACCTTTCACAATCTCCCAAATTTTGAACTCCTATTAATCAAGTTTTCTTTGTAGACTACATTGATGAGAAGGAGCAAAAAGTGTTGCGAGACTTGCCATAGAAGAACACTTTTGAATGCCCATTGCTGAACTCAATTGAAGTCGGATGTAAAGAATTGCATGAATTGAGTGCCACATTAAGTGTTCACCCTGATCACGCTATGAGATTATTAAAGACAGACAAAAAACTGAAGCCGCACTTGTTGGTTGATGAATTTGAAAGGAGGAAACCACCAGAACTTCCTGATCCATCACCTGAATGATCCTTCAATGCGTCGGGCCAACGACGTTAAATAGAGGCGCTTCTTGGGAGGTGACCCAAGATTTTTCTCTTATCCTTTTGTTCTTTGAATTGTGCTTTTGGAATAAATAGTCGCTCATCAACGCATGTATGCTCATTGTAGGATATTGACAAGCTAGGAGGCGATTGGACCATGGTTTACAAGACTAATGACTAACACATTGAGCATAGTGATTGGTCGACGTTCCCACCTCCACCACATGGCATGTGAGCTTTCTTTACATCAATCCTAATTTTATGTTTTGACATGTTAGAAACATTGAGGACAATGTTTATTTCAGGTTTGGGGGAAAAGGAGGTTAGCTAATGTTAGCATGAGTCGATGTGTTGTTGATGCGTAAAATGATGTAGCAAAATAAAATCGCTAGCAAGTGCACTAGTCGCTCAAGTAATATAGTAATAGAAGTAAGAGTGTCGAACCCACGAGAAATATTATTAATAAAATATCTGAATTTATAAATTAATAAGAGAGGAAAAACATGGATCTTAAAAAATGAGTTTTATAAAATAAAATAAAGAAAATAAGATAATGATAAGAAAATGGTATTGAAGTTAGGCCTTAGGATGAAAATAGATTAGGATAAATATTTCAACCATAAAAGATAAATTTAATCTTTAAAGATGGATTAGGAATTTTCCCAAGTTATTAATTTACAAGATTAACATCACAGAGTCCACAAACTGGTAATTCAGCTATTTAATCCGGCAAATCAAACTATCTTAAATTTAATCAAACCTAAAGTCCCACAAACTGGTATTCGTCATATAAGAT
The DNA here is from genome assembly GCA_030549335.1 of Pontederia crassipes. Classification (NCBI taxonomy): domain Eukaryota; kingdom Viridiplantae; phylum Streptophyta; class Magnoliopsida; order Commelinales; family Pontederiaceae; genus Pontederia; species Pontederia crassipes. The sequence continues at coordinate 5,912,479 of JAUKPH010000020.1, read as the reverse complement.
TAAAGTTAAGATGCATTAATATGAAAATTCTAGACTATTAATTACTCCACAAACTGGTATAAATTAACAGACTACACAAACTTGATTCTTCACACACTAGTTATCAAATTTATGTCAATTATTAATTTCACATAAAATTAATTAATTTAATTAATGAATTCTAAAATCAAATAGTCCACAAAATGATAATTACTCAACTCAGAAATCCAACTAATTAAATCAAAAGCACTAAGCATAATTAACTAATTGATTAGAAAAGATTAAAATAAATAATATAGGGTCCAAATAGTTTTCCTTCAATAATAATCTCCTAAAATAATAATCTTAAAAATATGAAGTTCATCCTAGAAATTCTGAAGAGATAATAAAACAATAATAAAAATTGGAAGAATTACACCCAAAATAAAAATAGAGATCTCGAATTGGGCAGACAGTCGGGTAGCCTCTCGGACTTGATCAAGGTCGCGATCAACCTCCAGCCGTCGCACCTCTCTCCACTTGGTCGAACTTCAGAGCACCAATTGGGATGACGGTTTCTTCACGTATTTATAGGTGCGGAGGGCCTTCAATTTGATCATGGCCGTAAAATCGTACGGTGGACTTTAATTTCGCGAGATAAACTCAAGTGGCTTACGACTCTATCCAATTTGATGATAAAAGTTTCACGGCCGATAAACTCTATGCACTTCGTTTTGCACGTAATGATATCCTCTGTAAATCTCGGCCACAAAATCCAATTTGCACCCAAGGATTGAAGTTATCGGCCGCAAAGCTAAAATTGTAGGATTTGATTTTGCGACCGATAAACTTAATGGATATGGAGTTATCGGCCGATATGCTGCTTTGTATTGGCCGATACGTTGGAGTTCTCAGGCGATAAGCTAGAGTTCCCGGGCGATAAGATAGAGTTGGATTTATCAGGCGATAATAGCTTCGTATCAGCCGATAAACTTTATATTCCTTCCGAATCTCGGCCACAAAGCCTTTTGCGCCCAAAATCTCGGCTACAAAGTCGTTTGCGCCCACAAATCTCGGCCGATAATGATAGAACTTTGATTTATCGGCCGATATGATCTTTGGAGTTCGAATTCTCGGCCGATACGTCCATTCTTGATCAAATATAATCCTTGGATAATCATGTATTTGATTCTTCCTGCAAAATAATTATTAAAATTTAATTAATCCATCCACAATTAAAATATTCAGAGAATTAATAATTAAAATCGTTAAATCTGGAATTACGACTAAAAGTGATCTAAAATGATGCATGCCATGATTAAATTACAGAAAAATTAATTAAAATAATAAACTAAAATATGTTGTATTTTGCATGCATCAAACTCCCCCAAGCTTAAAGTCTTGCTTATCCTCAAGCAAAAATTCAAAGCAAGGCTCAAGAAAGTTCCATGATAGCCTCCACATTGTCAACTGACTAATTTTCTCATACAATTCTTCTGCACACCTACTACTCAGCATCTTATCATGTTTCATGTACTTAGCTTCATAGAAGTTCTGAATGCTACACATATTTAAATAGTCTCAAATTCAGCCTTGTAGAAAAATAAATTATCTGTCAAATAATAGCATTAATATTGAACACATAAGTACTAATTGAGCTTAAAACTTTTTCTTTTTTTATTTTCAATCATTTTAAAAGTTCTAATCTTCAAGCAGGATTGCACAAGGAAGTCCATGTAGCGGGCTTTGGACTGATGACTCCTAGACCAGATGGCCTTAGGGCACCAGGTGATAAAGCATCCCTTGAGTTTACTTGCCCGAACAACCAAGGTTCTGAATGAAGAGTTCGAACTTAGCCATGATTCAGTACTCCTGTGCTTCTCCATATTCCACGAGATGGTCCTCGTAGCAAGTTTTCAATCGACGGATCCCAGAGCAGTTGCCCTTAGGTCGCCAGGCATAAATCCCCACGAATCTAATTACCCGAACACACCTTGGTTCCAGAGAACACTTTTGTACCTAAGCATAACTTTATTCAACTTTTTTTTACTAATTTTTTACATTTATTTTTTAAGCTCAAGGAGTACTTAATATGTTCAATAAAAAAGCTACTACTATCAAGACTTAAAAGAAATAAAAAGGCATGAATATGATTTTGTCGTCTAGTCATTCATAATTCTACTTAGCATAGGCACATAGTCCATAAGTTTAATATTGAAATAACAAGTGATAAGAAAGAAAAGCATTCAAATTTCATCAGTTAACGATATGTCTTTAAACTGTTACTAAAAGATAATTAAAACAATAAAACAAGAGTTTGTAAGATGGTAGCAAAATAAATACATGCAATGGTATTTTTGAGAAAATTTTCAATTTTTCAAATTTTGTTTTTTTTTCCAGAAATACATGCAAACATAAGTAAATAACAAGAAAGAAACATGCAATGCATGAAATGCAAACTCCCCCAAGTTTGAACTAGACACTGTCCCCAGTATTAGACCAAAAAGGGAAAGTGATACAGACTCAATAAAAAGAAATGAAAAATAAAGAAAAGGGAAAAGATACAACCGGATTTATTGTCTATGGGGTGGCGATGGTGGATGGTAGCCGAGATGTCCTTGGCGCATATGATACTCATGGATGCACCTTGTCATGCGTGCATGCTGATTCTGGAGAGATTCGAAGCGACCCTGACAATCATCCATATTGCTGAAGTAAGCTCGAATGTTAGTCAACTCTTGTGCTTGTCTAAGTTGCTCTTCCTGAATAGCGTGTAACTGCCCTGACTAACGAAGTTGCTCTTCTTGAAAAGTGTGAAACTCCCCTGCCTGACGAAGTTGCTCATCGTACATTGATTCCCATAAGTTTTGCATGGAAGCATAGTCAGGCTGAGGTGGCGGAGGTGGATAGTAAGTCTGTTCTGAGGCTGAAGTAAAAGTGGGCTCCGGTGCTATATAATGATTCTGCCCAGGTTCCTGTAAAGGGGCAGATACTTTCATCGGATCGCGTTCCTCATAAGGAGTGGCCGGTATAAATGAAGAATCAGAAGAGCTCTTATGTGCAGGAGATGGAATCGGCGAAGGCACCGGCATATAATGTGAATGGGCTGATGTGGCATATTGGGAAGCTGCCGGTGATGCAGCTTGGAATTCCTGAGGCTGCTGAAAGTAGTTTTGAGCTGTTGCATAATTAGTAGAATCAAACCAGGAGAAAGGCTCATCCTGGTGCGGCTGTCTGACAGAGGTAGATGGTCCTGCAGGTGGGATTACGGAGCTATGACCTGCCTAAAAAGTAACCAATTATCAGGATTAATTGGTGTAAATGCATTTCGGTCACTGCAGGGTACCTCCAAATCACTCTCTTTAAAAATAAAAACTTTAACTCCTGCAGTGTTAGTCTTGGCGAGGCCCATGGCCAGAATAGTTCGTCGATTGAGGTAGGCAATTTCTGGGACAGCTTTAAGATCATCCAGGTCTAGTCTGAAGTGTTGAGCTATCGGTGTGATAAGGCGTCCATACTGATGCTGCCGCTCCGAAGAGTGGTACGGCATTGAAAATGCCAAATGAGGAAAGTGCCCACATTGACCTGTGTCCTATGGAGCATGCTGTGGATCAAGAATAGTTCTCCTTCCGAGACGGCTCCATCACTGTCACTTCGCCCACTAATATTGTTGCTGAGCATGCGATGGACAAAATGCAGGACAGGATTTTGAATTGTGCTTTCCTTAGCTGTGCTCCAGACCAATCGATCTTCTTCAGTTATCTGTTTCCAAAAATCTTCAGCATGAAAATCAGTAGGAACAGAACGAGCCCCATAGTTGGGAAACCCATAAATATTATTAAAATCTTCTAAGGTCAATGTGAAGGGTCGCCCGTATAGCTGAAAAAAAATGCGAGGTTGATCGTATTGTCTGCCATCCAGATTGAAGACCTCGAGAGACGATACAAATTCCTTAGTAAGGACTTCATAAGTCGGCCACCACTGTTGAACAAAATCTGAAATGCCAATCTGAGAAAATAATAAATGAATATCTGCAAATAAATTGTACTCCCTCAGTATCTCAGTGTTTGGAAATCTTGTGGCATTGATTCGTACAGCGGCCATTCTTTCAAAATGATCTTGGTAAGCAGGCTTGGTCCAATAATAATCTCCCAGATATGAAATTAACTGTGAAGATTGTGGCGCGGGCTGAGCGTCCGAATGTCGTCGATCATGAAGCCCCCTCCAAATATTAGCAAATCGCCTCATTATGAATTTTTCCGGCGTTGAAGTGCTCGGCCTTGGTGAAGAATGCGGAAGTCGATGAAGCGGGAAACTCGGCCGGTACGAAGAAACGTCGAAGAGACTCCGGCCGTAATTAGGTGACGAAAAGGGTATCGGCCGGAGTCCGTCCTCTGTTGCGTGTGGGGGTCGTCTCGGCCGACAAAGAAGAACTTGCGGCCGGATTCTCTACACGTCGAGCCAGGAACGCTACTGCCGCAAAGTTGACGACCGCAAAGTGGAAGTTGGAGCTTGGCGGCCGAAAGACGAGACTTGCGGCCGGAGCAAAGGATGTTGGAGCTTGGCGGCCGGAGTCCAAGCTCGTTCTTTGCCTAAGAAGGAAAGGACGGTCGCAAACGGGGGTTGATCGACTTCGTTTCGACCTGCAAACAAAGTAGAGGTAAGTATTTATAAAATGACGTGAACTCACCTGTGAAGACTGGTCAAATCCATTGGAGTGCGGGCGCAATTCGTGCATGTAGCTCTGCCAGCAAGGACATCTCGGTGTCAGAGATTCCCTGCCACATGTGTCAGGTGATACAAACGAATTCATGCATTTGTTTTTTTCGCTCCCGTAACATGATTTAGACATTGCGGCTGAATTTCAGTGCCCAGAGACGTCTTGTCTTGTCGGTGTTGGATCGGGTTGTGGCCGGTGTTGTCGGTGTCAGATTTCGGTCGGAGTTCACGTTTCGATGTCGGGTTTGCAGCCGGTGTTGTCGGTGTCATATTTCGGATTTCTCTCCTCGCATACATGCGATACTAATTAGATGACTCCATAATGAAAAGTAATGAAAAATAACACCTAATTAATCCTATCTATATCAGATATTAATTAACAATTAATTAGGGTAATGAAAAGTAAGTAAATAAGCAAGTAAATAAATTAATGAAATTAAATAAATAAATAAAAAATTTAAAATAATAATAAAAAATTTAAAATTTAAAGTTTAAAATTCAAAATTCAAAATTCAAAATTCAAAAATAAATAAAAATAATAAAAATTTAAAATAAAAAATTTAAATTTAAAAGAAAAAAATTTAAAATTAAAATTAAAATATTTTTAAAAAAAATAAAAAAAATAAAAAAATAATAAATGGATAAAAATATAGTTCTGATTTATAGTCTTCAGCTTGACTTAGTCCTGATGAAGATGGAAGCCTATTTTGCTCTTCTCCCCTTGGATTTTTCTCTGTGTTGCTTGGGAGAGAGCCCGGTGTACCTCCAGTCAGTTGTGCCGCCATTTGGCCCAATTGTCTTTCCAAATTTCGAAATGATGCATCCTGACTCATGGCTCTAGATTCCATATTCTTTTGCAATGCTTGCATGGTGTCTATAATATGTGCCATCATCTCTTGCATGTGATTTGATGATTGATATTGGGGAGCATCAGGTTGTCTTTTCAGTATATAATCCTTTGATTGACCAGAATGTTGGCCTTGATTTTGATTATAGGCAAACTTCGGATTATGTTTCCAACCATAATCGTTGCTCCTGAAAAATGGGTTGAAAATAAAATTAGCATTTTCAATTTGATTTGAATCTGAAGTGTTACCTATAGGGCTATAATTGCTTGAATTTCCCATTAGTGACATCATCTGCTCGAATTTTTGATTAAGTGACTCCAACTGAGCCACTATTTTCGAAGATTGTGTTCCTTGTGCAGCATGTACATCCTGAGTTCAGCGAGATGGTCTTCTTTCTTGGCTTGACTTAAGGGCTACAGCTTCAATTATATCTTGTATCTCACTAGGGCATTTAGATCCTAGCACTGTCCCTCCTGCCGATTGGTCGAGCTTATCTTGATCTGCAGCTCGCAATCCATGATAAAAATCTTCCATCACTTGCCACTTTGGAATCCTATTATCAGGAACTCTGGCCAGCAGCTCCTTATATCGTTCCCAGGCCTCATATAATGTTTCATCATCGTCTTGAATAAATGCCCTCAGCTCTCCTCTATATTTGCCTGCTTTTTGTGGTGGGCAATATTTTCCAACAAACTTTTCTACCAGCTCCAACCAAGAATGAATCGATCCTGCAGGCAAAGTTTTAAACCATGTCGAAGCTTTGTCACGTAAGGATTGTGAAAATAATAATAAACGAATAACTTCAGTAGAAACATTATTATTTCTAAAAGTGCTAAGAGTGGCAAGAAATTTGTCAAGATGATCGTGAGGGTCTTCATGAAATCCTCCTCCAAATTGAGATGCTTGTATCATCCTCACGATTGTCGGATTGATATCAAAATTATTTGCATTGATTTCAGGCAGCACAATGCATGATTCTCGGTCATTATATATGGCCGAGACATATTCTCTCATAGAGAGTTCTGCTTCATCTTCTTGCCGATTATTTTGTGGCGGAACTAGTTCATTTTGTTGCTCTAGTCTCTGATTGTCGCGTGCTTGTTCAGCCATTTTTCTTATATTTCTTCTTAATCGGCGAGCAGTTCTTTCAATTTCATGATCAAATTCCAAAATTGGATTTGAACTCCTAGTGCGCTTATCAAAAGATTCCAGGGTTGGTTGTGATTAAATATTCAGTAGTACCTGCAACAACTAATTTTCAGTAAGATAAAAGAACAAAATAAAAAAAATATATATACAAGAAGAAAGAAATACAGATAATAGGTAAATAATATATACAAAATAAATACAGATAATAGGTTATGAGTTGAAAATTCATTAGGGTTAAAGAATATTCGAAACCGGATTACGACCGCAAAGGCTCTTCAAACCAATTCAAATGACAAATAATATCTCGACCGGAGGTAAATCGAATCGATGGTCGTAAAAATCAGAAAAATAATCCGAAGCTGGTTCGGCCGCAAAAGCTTTGAAACAATGTCGAAAGGATTTATCAATGTAGATCTCGTTAAATTATGGCCGAAACAAGGTCGAATTAATATTCCGAACAACCAGATTACGAATTCATCAACGTCGGCCGCAAATAAGATGAAGAGAGTAATTCTCGGCCGTAAACATCATGCGCTAAATTAACAGGGATGAAAGAAAGAATAACACGAAAGAGATTTAACCAACAACGTCGTACCAATCGCAAAGAATATTTAAGAAAATTGTCGGCCACAAAATCCAATGCGAAAGAGAAATAAATCAATGCATTCATCATTAATAAAGTGAAGTTTTGACCGTAAAAAGATAAAAATGTACCGTTAAATGTATTTTGCGGGCGTAAACTTCTCTCGAAGTTCAAGTCGAAACGAAGTCAAATCAACCCTAACCGTTCAGATGAATTCAATCTTGCGGCCGCAAAATCAAATCGATTTGAAATCAAATACGATCATTAATCAAACTTTAAAATAGAGGTAAAATTCTGGCTGCAAAATTGAAAGTTTATAGATCAGAATAGATACATTGCGGGTGATAAAAATAGTAAAGCCGACAGGATAAATCACGGTCGTAAAATCGTAAGTCCACGTAATCCGAAGAAAATTCAATCAGCTTAACAAAATTAAAAAAAAAATGTCGTGACCTTTATCTGCAAAAGAAAAAAATATTAAATTATTCACAAAAATAAAATAATTCAAATAAATAGTACATATTTACAGAAAATTATTTACAATTTATTTACATCTCCTAATAATTCATAAAAATCAGAAATTAATTAAAAAACATTCCCCTGCAACGGCGGCAAAAACTTGATGCGTAAAATGATGTAGCAAAATAAAATCACTAGCAAGTGCACTAGTCGCTCAAGTAATATAGTAATTAATAGAAGTAAGAATGTCAAAACCACGAGAAATATTATTAATAAAATATCTGAATTTATAGATTAATAAGAGAGGAAAAACATGGATTTTGATAAATGAGTTTATAAAATAAAATAAAGAAAATAAGATAATGATAAGAAAATGATGTTGAAGTTAGGCCTTAGGATGAAAATAGATCAAGATAAATATTTGAACCATAAAAGATAAATTTAATCTTTAAAGTTGGATTAGGAATTTTCCCAAGTTATTAATTTACAAGATTAACATCACAGAGTCCGCAAACTATTAATTCTGCTATTTAATCCGACAAATCAAACTATCTTAAATTTAATCAAACCTAAAGTCCCACAAACTGGTATTCGTCAGATAAGATTAAAATTAAGATGCATTAATATGAAAATCCTAGACTATTAATTACTCCACAAACTGGTATAGATTAACAGACCACACAAACTTGATTCTCCACACACTAGTTATCAAATTTATGTCAATTATTAATTTCACATAAAATCAATTAATTTAATTAATGAATTCTGAAATCAAATAGTCCACAAACTGGTAATTACTCAACTCAGAAATCCAACTAATTAAATCAAAAGCACTAAGCACAATTAGCTAATTGATCAGAAAAGATTAAAATAAATAATATAGGGTCCAAATAGTTTTCCTTCAATAATAATCTCCTAAAATAATAATCTTAAAAATATGAAGTTCATCCTAGAAATTCTAGAGAGATAATAAAACAATAATAAAAATTGGAAGAATTACACCCAAAATAAAAATAGAGATCTCGAATTGGGCAGACAGTCGGGTAACCTCTTGGACTTGATCAAGGTCGCGATCAACCTCCAGCCGTCGCACCTCTCTCCTCTTGGTCGAACTTCAGAGCACCAATTGGGATGACCGTTTCTTCACGTATTAATAGGTGCGGAGGTCAATTTGATCACGGCCGTAAAATCGTACGGTCGACTTTAATATCACGAGATAAACTCAAGTGGCTTACGACTCTATCCAATTTGACGATAAAAGTTTCACGGCCGATAAACTCTATGCACTTCGTTTTGCACGTAATGATATCCTCTGTAAATCTCAGCCACAAAATCCAATTTGCACCCAAGGATTGAAGTTATCGGCCGCAAAGCTAAAATTGTAGGATTTGATTTTGCGACCGATAAACTTAATGGATATGGAGTTATCGGCCGATATGCAGCTTTGTATTGGCCGATACGTTGGAGTTCTCAGGCGATAAGCTAGAGTTCCCGGGCGATAAGATAGAGTTGGATTTATCGGGCAATAATAGCTTCGTACCAGCCGATAAACTTTATATTCCTTCCGAATCTCGGTCACAAAGTCTTTTGCGCCCACAAATCTCGGCCACAAAGTCGTTTGCGCCCACAAATCTCGGCCGATAAAGATAGAACTTTGATTTATCGGCCGATATGATCTTTGGAGTTTGAATTCTCGGCTGATACGTCCATTCTTGATCAAATATAATCCTTGGATAATCATGTATTTGATTCTTCCTGCAAAATAATTATCAAAATTTAATTAATCCATCCACAATTAAAATATTCAGAGAATTAATAATTAAAATCATTAAATCCGGAATTATGACTAAAAGTGATCTAAAATGATGCATGCCATGATTAAATTACAGAAAAATTAATTAAAATAATAAACTAAAATATGTTGTATTTTGCATGCATCAGTTGTTATGAGTGTCTACCGGTCGGTAGTGAGTTTAGTTGTGTCGTTAAGTATTTACTTTTGCATGTGTCGGGTTAAACCAGCTATCATGTATGAGCCCTTATCTTTTAATCCATGTTGTTGGCATGTTTTGAATATGCATGAGTTAATGTATCTTATCATATATATATTTGTTTGCATTTTCTCATATCGCCAAAGAATAGTGCATGTCATCAAGTATGAATTAGGAAACGTTATACATGATAATGTTGATCCTCTAATCCACATGATTGATTTATTTTGAACTTTCCTGAAGAAGAACATAAAAACATAAATGACTTTGACTTGGAGCCAAAGCGAGTGACATGTAGTCTGACCTTGCACATAACTTCGTCTGGAATCTTACATTTGCACCCACTTATATGATGCTCAATTTTGACTTGCTACATTGTAAATATAACAAGTTATATAGTTAATACATGCCTCATATTTGTACTTCTCTTCTCGAGTAAGTTGGGGAATGTTTTTTTTTATTCTTTATTTAATAAAGGTCCCAAGTGCCTTGCCCAATGGAAAAAAAAAGAAAAAGAAAAGGGTGAGGAAAATCGTGGGCAACTTCTCTTCTCTATAAATAACTACTCCTCTGTCCCCTCACTTGAGGAAAACATTAGTATGCTACTTATGGCACTGCTAGCACCCAAGCCAAGTATTCTCGAAAGAAAAACGAGGCTCGTGCCCAGTGGAAGTCTTCTTTTTAATTTCAGTTCCTCAAATTACAAAAGAAAAGAAGTGACAAATATGGACTAAATGAAAAGAGGGTTAGTTGAACCCAAGGACAGGTAATTGTCCTCTACATGTGTAGATCAACTTTGAGTGTTAATGTAAGTTGGGGGTTAGTGCAAGGTCTTAAGAGGTAGTTATGTGAAAGGTCAGTCTGCAGGACGATCTTTTTTTTATGTCCATAGAGTACATGCTTCAGTGATTCCAAGTCAAGACTTTAACAAGTCTTTAACGCGTAAATAATGTTCAAGTAGAGAAGTCTGAGGGCTAGGGAGATATAATGTTTCTATAATATGGTCAGGAAAATCTGAAGATTTTTTTTTGTTGACCCAAAGTTCCTAATTGTTGCTTGAGGACAAGCAAAGAAATAGTTTTGGGGAAGTTGATAATCGTAAAGTTATTCAATTATTTTAATATAATTATTGTCAAGATTGATGTGTTTTATATTATTTCATCGTTAATCATCAAAGATTTCAGAATCTACATTATTTTTTTATTTATTTCAGGAACAGTGAAAATTTGGCAAAAGTTTGGCAAAAACACATGTATAGAGACTCAATACGGGCAGTCAGTATTGAAGCATTCAAACCAGTATTAAAGCCCTTCAGGTCATATTGAGCTCGCAATGGAAAATACGGGCTGGCCGTATTTTTGCCATCTTGCCCATATTAAAGCCAGTCAGGTCATATTGTTCGCGCACCAAAAAATACGGGCAGGTCGTATTTAAGCCAGTTTGCCCGTATTAAAGCCCAGTAGACCGTATCGCGCTACAGAATCAATACGGCTTGATCCAACAGACCGTAACGCTTCATCCTCGGCCGTATTGGACCTATTGTGGCCGTATTGGGCTAAAATTTGGGGTATTTTGGGCATTCTTGTAACCCTAATTTGAGAGGACTATAAAAGGGATTTTTGGAGACGAAAATAGGGGTCCAGACTTTGTTTTGAGTAGATCAAGACGGCTGGGATGAACGCATTTTCTTTCTCTGCACTTTTGTACCATTCTTAGACTGAATATCATTTTCTTTTCTTGAAATCTTACTCGTCGATGATGATTTCTTTCTCTATGCATGGCTAAATTTCTTTTTCTCGGGTTTGATGAAACCTAGGGTTGATCTTTAGGGAATATTTTTATTGGGTCTGATGTGTTCTTGGTCTTTCACGTGCTTAACAAAATGCTTATATTAGATTGGCCACTTAGTTAAGCGACCGAAGATCTTCTTGATTATGAAAGTATTTCATCAAGATTAGTTCAAAAGAATGACATGAAATCTATTGATGCTTAGAAATAAGGATAATCATTTGACTTATGAATCTTGGCTTATAATGCAATTAAAATAATTTTAATGACTACGAAAGTAGGCATTTATTATTTTAATTAGAATTGTGTTTGCCTGAAAATGATATGCATGACTTTTGAAGATTGAGTAGAACACTAATGATTTATTATCTCTAAATTCCCTATGATCAATACCCTAGGTGGATTCAAAACCCGATAACTTTTATTCTCATTTATTTCTCATAATCAATTCTCGTCATTTTCTGCACTCATTTTGGCATTTCACTTTTATTTAGTTTTTATTATTATTTCACCTCTTTCTGACCGTTTAGATATTAATTAGAATCATATAATTCTAATACTTGAACTCTTCAAAAAATTGAAGCCGCACTTGTTGGTTGATGAATTTGAAAGGAGGAAACCACCAGAACTTCCTGATCCATCACCTGAATGATCCTTCAATGCGTCGGGCCAACGACGTTAAATAGAGGCGCTTCTTGGGAGGCGACCCAAGATTTTTCTCTTATCCTTTTGTTCTTTGAATTGTGCTTTTGGAATAAATAGTCGCTCATCAACGCATGTATGCTCATTGTAGGATATTGACAAGCTAGGAGGCGATTGGACCATGGTTTACAAGACTAATGACTAACACATTGAGCATAGTGATTGGTCGACGTTCCCACCTCCACCACATGGCATGTGAGCTTTCTTTACATCAATCCTAATTTTATGTTTTGACATGTTAGAAACATTGAGGACAATGTTTATTTCAGGTTTGGGGGAAAAGGAGGTTAGCTAATGTTAGCATGAGTCGATGTGTTGTTGATGCGTAAAATGATGTAGCAAAATAAAATCGCTAGCAAGTGCACTAGTCGCTCAAGTAATATAGTAATAGAAGTAAGAGTGTCGAACCCACGAGAAATATTATTAATAAAATATCTGAATTTATAAATTAATAAGAGAGGAAAAACATGGATCTTAAAAAATGAGTTTTATAAAATAAAATAAAGAAAATAAGATAATGATAAGAAAATGGTATTGAAGTTAGGCCTTAGGATGAAAATAGATTAGGATAAATATTTCAACCATAAAAGATAAATTTAATCTTTAAAGATGGATTAGGAATTTTCCCAAGTTATTAATTTACAAGATTAACATCACAGAGTCCACAAACTGGTAATTCAGCTATTTAATCCGGCAAATCAAACTATCTTAAATTTAATCAAACCTAAAGTCCTACAAACTGGTATTCGTCATATAAGATTAAAATTAAGATGCATTAATATGAAAATTCTAGACTATTAATTACTCCACAAACTGGTATAAATTAACAGACTACACAAACTTGATTCTTCACACACTAGTTATCAAATTTATGTCAATTATTAATTTCACATAAAATTAATTAATTTAATTAATGAATTCTAAAATCAAATAGTCCACAAAATGATAATTACTCAACTCAGAAATCCAACTAATTAAATCAAAAGCACTAAGCATAATTAACTAATTGATTAGAAAAGATTAAAATAAATAATATAGGGTCCAAATAGTTTTCCTTCAATAATAATCTCCTAAAATAATAATCTTAAAAATATGAAGTTCATCCTAGAAATTCTGAAGAGATAATAAAACAATAATAAAAATTGGAAGAATTACACCCAAAATAAAAATAGAGATCTCGAATTGGGCAGACAGTCGAGTAGCCTCTCGGACTTGATCAAGGTCGCGATCAACCTCCAGCCGTCGCACCTCTCTCCACTTGGTCGAACTTCAGAGCACCAATTGGGATGACGGTTTCTTCACGTATTTATAGGTGCGGAGGGCCTTCAATTTGATCATGGCCGTAAAATCGTACGGTGGACTTTAATTTCGCGTGATAAACTCAAGTGGCTTACGACTCTATCCAATTTGATGATAAAAGTTTCACGGCCGATAAACTCTATGCACTTCGTTTTGCACGTAATGATATCCTCTGTAAATCTCGGCCACAAAATCCAATTTGCACCCAAGGATTGAAGTTATCGGCCGCAAAGCTAAAATTGTAGGATTTGATTTTGCGACCGATAAACTTAATGGATATGGAGTTATCGGCCGATATGCTGCTTTGTATTGGCCGATACGTTGGAGTTCTCAGGCGATAAGCTAGAGTTCCCGGGCGATAAGATAGAGTTGGATTTATCGGGCAATAATAGCTTCGTACCAGCCGATAAACTTTATATTCCTTCCAAATCTCGGTCACAAAGTCTTTTGCGCCCACAAATCTCGGCCACAAAGTCGTTTGCGCCCACAAATCTCGGCCGATAAAGATAGAACTTTGATTTATCGGCCGATATGATCTTTGGAGTTTGAATTCTCGGCCGATACGTCCATTCTTGATCAAATATAATCCTTGGATAATCATGTATTTGATTCTTCCTGCAAAATAATTATCAAAATTTAATTAATCCATCCACAATTAAAATATTCAGAGAATTAATAATTAAAATCATTAAATCCGGAATTATGACTAAAAGTGATCTAAAATGATGCATGCCATGATTAAATTACAGAAAAATTAATTAAAATAATAAACTAAAATATGTTGTATTTTGCATGCATCAGTTGTTATGAGTGTCTACCGGTCGGTAGTGAGTTTAGTTGTGTCGTTAAGTATTTACTTTTGCATGTGTCGGGTTAAACCAGCTATCATGTATGAACCCTTATCTTTTAATCCATGTTGTTGGCATGTTTTGAATATGCATGAGTTAATGTATCTTATCATATATATATTTGTTTGCATTTTCTCATATCGCCAAAGAATAGTGCATGTCATCAAGTATGAATTAGGAAACGTTATACATGATAATGTTGATCCTCTAATCCACATGATTGATTTATTTTGAACTTTCCTGAAGAAGAACATAAAAACATAAATGACTTTGACTTGGAGCCAAAGCGAGTGACATGTAGTCTGACCTTGCACATAACTTCGTCTGGAATCTTACATTTGCACCCACTTATATGATGCTCAATTTTGACTTGCTACATTGTAAATATAACAAGTTATATAGTTAATACATGCCTCATATTTGTACTTCTCTTCTCGAGTAAGTTGGGGAATGTTTTTTTTTATTCTTTATTTAATAAAGGTCCCAAGTGCCTTGCCCAATGGAAAAAAAAGAAAAAGAAAAGGGTGAGGAAAATCGTGGGCAACTTCTCTTCTCTATAAATAACTACTCCTCTGTCCCCTCACTTGAGGAAAACATTAGTATGCTACTTATGGCACTGCTAGCACCCAAGCCAAGTATTCTCGAAAGAAAAACGAGGCTCGTGCCCAGTGGAAGTCTTCTTTTTAATTTCAGTTCCTCAAATTACAAAAGAAAAGAAGTGACAAATATGGACTAAATGAAAAGAGGGTTAGTTGAACCCAAGGACAGGTAATTGTCCTCTACATGTGTAGATCAACTTTGAGTGTTAATGTAAGTTGGGGGTTAGTGCAAGGTCTTAAGAGGTAGTTATGTGAAAGGTCAGTCTGCAGGACGATCTTTTTTTGATGTCCATAGAGTACATGCTTCAGTGATTCCAAGTCAAGAGTTTAACAAGTCTTTAACGCGTAAATAATGTTCAAGTAGAGAAGTCTGAGGGCTAGGGAGATATAATGTTTCTATAATATGGTCAGGAAAATCTGAAGATTTTTTTTTGTTGACCCAAAGTTCCTAATTGTTGCTTGAGGACAAGCAAAGAAATAGTTTTGGGGAAGTTGATAATCGTAAAGTTATTCAATTATTTTAATATAATTATTGTCAAGATTGATGTGTTTTATATTATTTTATCGGTAATCATCAAAGATTTCAGAATCTACATTATTTTTTTATTTATTTCAGGAACAGTGAAAATTTGGCAAAAGTTTGGCAAAAACACATGTATAGAGACTCAATACGGGCAGTCAGTATTGAAGCATTCAAACCAGTATTAAAGCCCTTCAGGTCATATTGAGCTCGCAATGGAAAATACGGGCTGGCCGTATTTTTGCCATCTTGCCCATATTAAAGCCAGTCAGGTCATATTGTTCGCGCACCAAAAAATACGGGCAGGTCGTATTTAAGCCAGTTTGCCCGTATTAAAGCCCTGTAGACCGTATCGCGCTACAGAATCAATACGGCTTGATCCAACAGACCGTAACGCTTCATCCTCGGCCGTATTGGACCTATTGTGGCCGTATTGGGCTAATATTTGGGGTATTTTGGGCATTCTTATAACCCTAATTTGAGGGGACTAATTTGGGTTTTCTAGTGATAACTTGCTAAATTAAAGAAAAGGTCAATTTTTCATTTTTTTTGGTCCCCCAACTCACTAGCTGCAAGTGCACAGGTAAGTTGTAGTAGACTCAGGTTGTCGTATCCACAAGAATTTGAAGTCTAAGACACCCTAAAACAATCTAGATTAGTTCTACTTAAGTGGCTAAAAATAGATTTTTAATGAATAGTGAAAACAGATTTTTTTATGGAAAGTGAAATGATAACAGATTTTTGGGTTTTGGAAATTTATCAAAACTGAATTATAAATGCTAGAATGAAGTCTAAAAAGGTTTAACTATCTATGAGGAAGGTTCTTCTAGGATTTGGGGTTCATCTAAATTAATTAAGGATGGAATGGAACAAGTTATCACTAAATGTCCAACTTTTGATTCAACTTGAAAATGGTTGTTCCCACAGCTCAATTGGCTTCTAACTAAGCAATATATGATTATATAATTGTTAGCTAGGTTGAATCAAAAGAGGGTCCTCACTGAAAATCAAGTTATCATTGGGTTCAAAAGAAAGATTCAATGCTGATTTTTTGCAATTCAAGGAAGTCTGGAATGATAACTTGCATTTGCAATCGTAAAAAGATGGAATCATTCCAATCAACCAAACCAGGATAAAATATACTCAATAATGGTGCTTGTGTTCCATGATTCATCTCTGAATTCAAGGGGGATTCAAAGTCAACCTCTCGGTTGCAAAATAAATTGGAATCCACACAAACACACTCAATTGGAAATGCAAACATGTGGCCACATGAGTTCATAATTCCCATTGCTCCTTGGCCCATCTCTGGATCTCAAAGAAGCCCTTAAGACTACCTCTCAGTAGTGGATTAAAATGAGGGTTGACAATGAAAATCAGAAGTTAGAAAAATGAGAAAACATAAATCAGCATTTCAGGAAAATCAGCAATGTGGATTGATGGGATTCAAGTTTGCCAAATGCCCCTTGACCCATCTCTGGACTGCAAGGGATTCCTAGAGTACACCTCTCAGTGATTTGAATAAAATAGGGATTAACAATTGGCAATTCAGATTCCAAACAATCAAAAAATAGAATTTAGAATCAAACTAAGAAATCAGATTTTGGAAAAATCAGATTTGAATTCTGAATTGTCAATGATCTTGATTCATTTCTGAATAAGATCATGGCATATATTAGCCTCTCAACTATTCAATTATCCAATCCTTGATGACAATCATATCCCAAGCCCAGGAAATCAAATTTCAGGAATTTTAGGAAACCAGAAATCAGCAATTCATTCAACTCATTCAAATCAGGAAAAACCAAATCAGATTTGAATCATAGGAATGTCAAAGCTTCTCAATTCATTTCTGAACAAGATTGGGATAGATGTTAACCTCTCAGTTGTTCAATTAATTCAATCCCCAATGACAATCAGATTCAAACAGCCCAAGAAAATCAGAATTCAGATTTCAGAAAAAAATCAGATTTCAGAAAGTAGAAATCAGAATTCTAATTGGGTTTGTATCTAGAACTTGGCATTGATTCTTGATTCATTTCTGAACAAGGGTTAGACCAAATGATAACTTCTCAAATGACAAGATCAGATTTATAACAAATCAAATTTCAGAAATGTAAAACCAGAAAAATCAGATTTCTGATTTCTGTTCAGGAATCAGTGGAAAATCTGGTTTGAGTCAAATGATATCCCAAACAATCTTGATTCATTTCTGAACAAGATAGAGACAATACCAACATCCCAAAGACTCAATTAATTAGGTTAGAAATGAAGAACAGATTCAGAAAAATAGGAAATCAGATTTTCAGGAAACCAAATTCAGAAATCAGATTTGCAACTAAATGGAATCCAGAAATCTGACTTTATCTCTTAATGCATTCTGAAGGGTGATTAGATCAAATAACACATCTCAATCATGGTTTACAATGGATCTAATGATAACATGAATCAGTGCGGAAAAGTTCTAAAATCTGAAAACCAGAATTGATTTCAGTGCAGGATTACAAATCAGTCCATATCCATCCAAAACTAATCTAAACTACTACCCTATCCTAGAAGAAATGGAGTTTAGCTCCTCATAATTACAATGTTTGACATGAAATGGGATAAGAAACAGATACAATTCATGGTTCCTTCAAGCTCTCGGCAGTAGCTCCCAAAATCCAGCAGCCCCCTTCCTTGCCTTGCTCCAAACCCTTGAATGACCAGCCTCCCTTCTCCTCCAGAAAAATCCATCTTATATATCACTCCTTTCCACCCTTTGATCAGCATCTAAATGTCCTAATCCTCCTGATTAAGCCACCTGTCCATCTGCAGAAATTCCAGCAGTGACAGCTTCCCTTTTGTGCAGGAAAAGTAGTGGTCCCCCCTACTTTTTCCACCTTTTGGCCACCTTTTCTTCTTGCTACAAAAAACCCAAACAGTAAGCATCAAAGCTCTTGAGTAGTATTTTGACAAATAAGGATTAGGATAATGCTGGTAACTAGTTCAATTATCAGATGGGTTTATGTGTTGTGCAAGAATGAAAACTTATATCGATATGAATGAATTCAAGGGCCCGGAATGATAACTTTATGGAAATCTTAGAAAATGTCCTAATATGGGTGGTTCAAAGCATTTCAGGCATCAAATTGATTAGAGTGACAAGTGAGTGAGGTCAGAAATAAAATATGAATGAGATTCCTAAAAGTGATAACTTGAGTGCCCCAAAAACGATAACTTATATGACTTAAAAACGATAATTTGTCATAACTTGAGTTTTGATTATCCAAATGTGATGAAATTTGACCAGCAATGAGTTAGAACAATAATAAGATGATTGCTTAAGGTCCTTGTGCAGAATTAATGGTTTTGCATCTCGAAATGATAGAATTGCCCTTTAACGATAACTTGGCGCTTGAAAAATGATAACTTGTTCAAATGGACTTAAAACTTTGCACAAGTTGAGATGTGACTATCCAAATATGATTTATACATGATAATGATGGATTTAGGGCAAGAAAACCATTGAAAATAAGTTCATTCAAAATAATGATAACTTGGCACTTAGGAATGATAACTTGTCCTCAAAATGATAACTTGGCATAGAATTTAAATATTAATGGATTTTGGCATTTCAGAACCTCTATGCACATGGAATTAAGTATGAAATGAGAAATATCAACTAGTTATCACAATGTTTGCATTCCAAGTATAATTGGCCCAAAAATAGGTAAAAGTGGGACTCCATATGTATGAATTTCATCTAAAATGGGTTAGAATCATATAGTGATCAGCAAGTGATCAAACTCCCCCAAGCTTAGCCTTTTGCTTGTCCTCAAGCAAAACATTCAGAAATTAAGGACAAACTTGAATTAAAAGTCCACAAATGAAGTAAAGTCTAGCTGAATTTGAATCCAATGAGTTTCCCACTTTGCCAACACTTCACTCTTTCCAAAAACTCAATTTCTAGCTAGGGAATCGCAGAGGCTAAAACAAATTTAAGCCATGGAAGAAGTACTAGCAATAACATGTTTGAATTGTAGGAATTGTCAACTTTACAAAGGGGTTGAACTACAAATCTCTTCATGAACAGGTTTTCAATTGATTAAACAGGTTTAACACCTGACTTTTATTCATGAAATGCATATAAACAGGTTTAGCACCTGATTTTTATTCATGCTTTCTTTAGGAGAGATTCCTTGGGAAGTTTTGCTCTCCTAAAATTTTTTTTTCTTTTTGCATTGAAGAGAGATTCCTTTGGAAGTTTTGCTCTCTTCCTTTTTTCCTATGCATGTATATGACTTTTTACTTTTCCTTTTCTCATTTTTCTATCCTGTTCATGAAGTGAGCAATAGTTCAAACTCTAGTATAGTTTAGATCCCTTTATCCAAAAAGTCAAGTTTTCCTATTTAGCATGGCAGCAAGAGCCTTGACTCCCTTCTAGACATCTGATATTACTAATTCAATCCATAAGTATCAACTAGTGTGACCCACAAAAAGGAAAAATTTTCAGCTGAAAACTTCATTCAAATGCATCTGAATTCATAATGCCAATTAAAGCAAGAAGGCTAATGGCCAAGTTGGCCACTTGGTATTGGAGTGCACCAACTGTTAAAATAAAGTATTCTACCCATTTCAGAGTTAAAATAAATTCAGAATTGAGTTGGGTCCAAAAATTGATAACCGAGTGATAACTAGTGATAACTTGTGAAAACCAATGATAACCTGTTATGAATTATGATATGGTCATTAAAATCAATTGAAAACATGGTGTAAAGGTTAGAAAAGCACCAGGTTTCCTCCCCCAAGCTTATTCTCAACACTGTCCTCAGGGTTGAAAAATAAAGGCAAGGGAGAGGGGTGGGTGGGATTGAAATGCATTAAATTGGGCATTTGAATTCTTCTTGGCACTTCAACCAGAAGCTTTGGGTGATCTAATCTTCATTAGTTGCAACTGATCCTGCAGAGAAACAAATGATATCAGTGGAATAGTAGATTTGCAACTAATCAGATTTTTGAGTGCAAATTTCAACATTGCATTGGGAATTTATGAAATTCACTGAAATTAAGCTATAATAGATTGGGATAATTGAAATGAATGTTAATTCAGATGATGATATGATCAATATATCATAATGAAAAAGATATTATCAGTTATCATTGAGTTTTCAGTGGAAAAATCAAAAATAGGGATAAGGGTACTCCCTGAATTTGAGACTTGTGAATTGAACATGTTCCTCATCTCTTATTCCTTCAAAAACAGAAAGATTAAGTGTAAAGTGGCTTGGGTTACCTCCCAAGAAGTGCCTTTCTTTAATGTCTTTAGCTAGACATTGTTACAACTCTTGATGTCAAGGAGGTTTAAATAGTGTGATATGATCAAGTAGAGATCTCAATCTGTGGACAGCTTCACTAATCAAGTATGGATCTCTTGATTTGCCAATGATTGACCTTTGTTTTTCAGTTTGATTCCCACCTCCATTGTACCAGAAATCTACCAACTTCTCATTCCAAAATTTCTCATCTATGACATCTGAATCTCCTGGATCACCATCTTGTTTAAGCAACCATTTCTTCAATGGCCTCTTTAAATGCAACATTGTTGGAAGATCTTTGAGCTCTTGGTTCCACCTTTCAGTAGGCAAGCAATGATCTTCCTTCATTGAATGTTCAATTCCTTCTACAAATCTGAATTCTGCTATAGCCTCTATTTGGAAAGAAATTTTTTCTACTTTTGTATCATCCTTGGCCATTTCAATCTCATCATGTGGCTTTACAGGCATAACATGTTGCCCAATGGAAAATGAGATGGGTGAGACTTTGGAACTTTGAATGACTTCAAATGAATTAGTGCTTGCTTCAAGTTCAGGCCACTTCTTCTTTTTTGATGTTTCTTCATCTTTGACCCTAAGATGTTGACATTCTTCAACTGATCCATGATGGTTTGTGGAGAAAATTGCTTCAAGTAGAACTTTTGGACAGTTGGATGCAGGAGGTGACTCATCTTTAGGGATAGACAATAAGTGAATTGAGTTGCAGCCCTCATCACAAAGGTGTGTATATGATAGTTTCTCCAAAGAATCAAAATCAGAGTCTTCTAGAATTAATTCTTCATTGGATGGGAACCTTATGAGTGGGTCTTCAATGTGATTCATTGCTGGTATCATTGGAGTAGCTTTTTCAATAACTTCAACAACTTCATCTTGTTTCTTGGCCTGTTCTATAAGTGTGATAGACTCCTTTTCAATTTCAGCCTCCATGACTACTTCTTTTTCTTCATTCATCTCTTTCTCAATTCCCATCTTCATTTCCTGAATTTCTTCTTTCAGAAGGGCAGATTGGATTTGTGGGGCTTCTTGACTGGACTGCAAACAAAGCTTGGCCTCCAAGGCTTCATATCCAGCTCCAAGAACATCTACTTTCATACATATTTTTTCCAAGTTTGCAAGTTGCTCGTCCTGCCGCCTCATGAAGTTCTCCAACATAATCTTCATTTCTGACTCTATGGATTGATTAAGTGATTGCTGATTTTCTGAAATATCCATGGTAGCAACCTGAAAATTTGACTCTTGACCTTGATTGTGATGGTAATACAAATGATTTTGTGAGTCATAAACATAAGGATTGCTGCTTGAGAAGTCTTGCTCAGGATTCCAATAATTTGAAATATAATGACTACTAGTTGAGAAACCTTCCTCTTGATTCCAGTAATTAGAACTTTCATGACCATATGAGGCATACATGTAAGCATTACAGGGCTGTTGAAATTGTGGTGATCCTTGATTGCAATGAACTTGTGATGGTTCTTCAACTATAGAATCAAATTCCTCCTGGCTCAAGGGTGTTTCACATGATTGGTAATAGTCATAGGACCAAGTTTGCCAACTCATATCCATCTTTTCTTCTTTCTCTCTCAGAAATCAAATTCATAATTTTCTGCAATTGCTGGGTGAATAACAATCCCTAAATGTCCTAGGAGTAGCCTTGTTTTGATTGGTAGCCTCCTTCTCAAAAGTTCTTCTCCTAGCCTCTTCTCTTTGCAATCTCCTTCTCCTATTGAATCTTCTTTCAGTTGAGGATCAGTTAGGTAGAGGTCTCCTTGAAGTTCCAAATCTGCATAAAATCAATTCAGAAGTATCAATTTCATAAAAAGAAAGAAATCTGTACAGAATTGAAAAGAAAAAAAAAGAAAGAAAAAAAATTCAGAATGATAACTTGCAAAAACTAAAAATTGTCCTAACAAATAAACTAAAAACTAAACTAAAAACTAATCTAAACTATCTAAGTTAGCCTAATTGACCTCAAATCCCCGGCAACGGCGCCAAAAACTTGATAGTGATATTTGGGTTTTCTAGTGATAACTTGCTAAATTAAAGAAAAGGTCAATTTTTCATTTTTTTTGGTCCCCCAACTCACTAGCTGCAAGTGCAAAGGTAAGTTGTAGTAGACTCAGGTTGTCGTATCCACAAGAATTTGAAGTCTAAGACACCCTAAAATAATCTAGATTAGTTCTACTTAAGTGGCTAAAAATAGATTTTTAATGAATAGTGAAAACAGATTTTTTTATGGAAAGTGAAATGATAACAGATTTTTGGGTTTTGGAAATTTATCAAAACTGAATTATAAATGCTAGAATGAAGTCTAAAAAGGTTTAACTACCTATGAGGAAGGTTCTTCTAGGATTTGGGGTTCATCTAAATTAATTAAGGATGGAATGGAACAAGTTATCACTAAATGTCCAACTTTTGATTCAACTTGAAAATGGCTGTTCCCACAGCTCAATTGGCTTCTAACTAAGCAATATATGATTATATAATTGTTAGCTAGGTTGAATCAAAAGAGGGTCCTCACTGAAAATCAAGTTATCATTGGGCTCAAAAGAAAGATTCAATGCTGATTTTTTGCAATTCAAGGAAGTTTGGAATGATAACTTGCATTTGCAATCGTAAAAAGATGGAATCATTCCAATCAACCAAACCAGGATAAAATATACTCAATAATGGTGCTTGTGTTCCATGATTCATCTCTGAATTCAAGGGGGATTCAAAGTCAACCTCTCGGTTGCAAAATAAATTGGAATCCACACAAACACACTCAATTGGAAATGCAAACATATGGCCATATGAGTTCATAATTCCCATGGCTCCTTGGCCCATCTCTGGATCTCAAAGAAGCCCTTAAGACTACCTTTCAGTAGTGGATTAAAATGAGGGTTGACAATGAAAATCAGAAGTTAGAAAAATGAGAAAACAGAAATCAGCATTTCAGGAAAATCAGCAATGTAGATTGATGGGATTCAAGTTTGCCAAATGCCCCTTGACCCATCTCTGGACTGCAAGGGATTCCTAGAGTACACCTCTCAGTGATTTGAATAAAATAGGGATTAACAATTGGCAAATCAGATTCCAAACAATCAGAAAATAGAATTAGAATCAAACTAAGAAATCAGATTTTGGAAAAATCAAATTTGAACTCTGAATTGTCAATGATCTTGATTCATTTCTGAATAAGATCATGGCATATATTAGCCTCTCAACTATTCAATTATCCAATCCTTGATGACAATCAGATCCAAAAACCCAGGAAATCAGATTTCAGGAATTTCAGGAAACCAGAAATCAGCAACTCATTCAAATCAGGAAAAACCAAATCAGATTTGAATCATAGGAATGTCAAAGCTTCTCAATTCATTTCTGAACAAGATTGGGATAGATGTTAACCTCTCAGTTGTTCAATTAATTCAATCCCCAATGACAATCAGATTCAAACAGCCCAAGAAAATCAGAATTCAGATTTCAGAAAAATCAGATTTCAGAAAGTAGAAATCAGAATTCTAATTGGGTTTGTATCTAGAACTTGGCATTGATTCTTGATTCATTTCTGAACAAGGGTTAGACCAAATGATAGCTTCTCAGTTATAAATACAAATAGGGTCTTCAAATGACAAGATCAGATTTATAACAAATCAGATTTCAGAAATGTAAAACCAGAAAAATCAGATTTCTGATTTCTGTTCAGGAATCAGTGGAAAATCTGGTTTGAGTCAAATGATTGCCCAAACAATCTTGATACATTTCTGAACAAGATAGGGACAATACCAACATTCCAAAGACTCAATTAATCAGGTTGAGAGTAACAAACAGATTCTGCAGTTCAGGAAATCAGATTCAGAAAAAATAGGAAATCAGATTTTCAGGAAACCAAATTCAGAAATCAGATTTGCAACTAAATGGAATCCAGAAATCTGACTTTATCTCTTAATGCATTCTGAAGGGTGATTAGATCAAATAACACATCTCAATCATGGTTTACAATGGATCTAATGATAACATGAATCAGTGCAGAAAAGTTCTAAAATCTGAAAACCAGAATTGATTTCAGTGCAGGATTACAAATCAGTCCATATCCATCCAAAACTAATCTAAACTACTACCCTATCCTAGAAGAAATGGAGTTTAGCTCCTCATAATTACAAGATTTGACATGAAATGGGATAAGAAACAGATACAATTCATGGTTCCTTCAAGCTCTCGGCAATAGCTCCCAAAATCCAGCAGCCCCCTTCCTTGCCTTGCTCCAAACCCTTGAATGACCAGCCTCCCTCTTTCTCCAGAAAAATCCATGTTTTATATCACTTCTCCCCATCTTTGGATCAGCATCAGAACATTCTTTGTGCTTTGATTGCAGCCATGTGTCCCCTGGTCCTGAAATTCCAGCAGCGACAGCTTTTTGGACAGCCAAAAAGCTAGTGGTCCCCCCTCCTTTTTCTCCCTTTTGGCCACCTTTTCTTCTTGCTACAAAAACCCAAACAGCAAGCATCAAAGCTCTTGAGTAGTATTTTGACAAATAAGGATTAGGATAATGCTGGTAACTAGTTCAAATATCAGATGGGATTATGTGTTGTGCAAGAATGAAAACTTATATCGATATGAATGAATTCAAGGGCCCGGAATGATAACTTTATGGAAATCTTGGAAAATGTCCTAATATGGGTAGTTCAAAGCATTTCAGGCATCAAATTGATTAGAGTGACAAGTGAGTGAGGTCAGAAATCAAATGTGAATGAGATTCCTAAAAGTGATAACTTGAGTGCCCCAAAACGATAACTTATATGACTTAAAAATGATAACTTGTCATAACTTGAGTTTTGATTATCCAAATGTGATGAAATTTGACCAGCAATGAGTTAGAACAATAATAAGATGATTGCTTAAGGTCCTTGTGCAGAATTAATAGTTTTGCATGTCGAAATGATAGAATTGCCCTTTAACGATAACTTGGCACTTGAAAAATGACAACTTGTTCAAATGGACTTAAAACTTTGCACAAGTTGAGATGTGACTATCCAAATATGATTTATACATGATAATGATGGATTTAGGGCAAGAAAACCAATGAAAATAAGTTCATTCAAAATAATGATAACTTGACACTTAGGAATGATAACTTGTCCTCAAAATGATAACTTGGCATAGAATTTAGATATTAATGGATTTTAGCATTTCAGAACCTCTATGCACATGGAATTAAGTATGAAATGAGGAATATCAACTAGTTATCACAATGTTTGCATTCCATGTATAATTGGCCCAAAAATAGGCAAAAGTGGGACTCGATATGTATGAATTGCATCTAAAATGGGTTAGAATCATATAGTGATCAGCAAGTGATCAAACTCTCCCAAGCTTAGCCTTTTGCTTGTCCTCAAGCAAAACATTCAGAAATTAAGGACAAACTTGAATTAAAAGTCCACAAATGAAGTAAAGTCTAGCTGAATTTGAATCCAATGAGTTTCCCACTTTGCCAACACTTCACTCTTTCCAAAAACTCAATTTCTAGCTAGGGAATCACAGAGGCTAAAGCAAATTTAAGCCATGGAAGAAATACTAGCAATAACATGTTTGAATTGTAGGAATTGTCAACTTTACAAAGGGGTTGAACTACAAATCTCTTCATGAACAGGTTTTCAATTGATTAAACAGGTTTAATACCTGACTTTTATTCATGAAATGCATATAAACAGGTTTAGCACCTGATTTTTATTCATGCTTTCTTTAGGAGAGATTCCTTGGGAAGTTTTGCTCTCCTAAATTTTTTTCTTTTTGCATTGAAGAGAGATTCCTTTGGAAGTTTTGCTCTCTTCCTTTTTTCTATGCATGCATATGACTTTTTACTTTTCCTTTTCTCATTTTTCTATCATGTTCATGAAGTGAGCAATAGTTCAAACTCAAGTATAGTTTAGATCCCTTTATCCAAAAGTCAAGTTTTCCTATTTAGCATGGCAGCAAGAGCCTTGACTCCCTTCTAGACATCTGATATTACTAATTCAATCCATAAGTATCAACTAGTGTGACCCACAAAAAGGAAAAATTTTTAGCTAAAAATTTTATTCAAATGCATCTGAATTCATAATGCCAATTAAAGCAAGAAGGCTAATGGCCAAGTTGGCCACTTGGTATTGGAGTGCACCCACTGTCAAAATAAAGTATTCTACCCATTTCAGAGTTAAAATGAATTCAGAATTGAGTTGGGTCCAAAAAAATGATAACCGAGTGATAACTAGTGATAACTTGTGAAATCTACTAATAACTTGGTATGAATTATGATATGAACATTAAAATCAATTGAAAACATGGTGTAAAGGCTAGAAAAGCACCAGGTTTCCTCCCCCAAGCTTATTCTCAACACTGTCCTCAGGGTTGAAATAAAGGTAAGGGAGAGGGGTGGGTGGGATTTAAATGCATTAAATTGGGCATTTGAATTCTCTTGGCACTTCATCCAGAAACTTTGGGTGGTCTAACCTTCATTAGTTGCAACTGATCCTGCAGAGAAACAAAGGATATCAATTGGTATGGCAGATTTGCAACTAATCAGATTTTGTTTTTGTGTAGAATTCGACATTGCATTGGGAATTTCTGAAATTCACTGAAATTAGGCTATAATAGATTGGGATAACTGAAATCAATGTTAATTCAGATGATAATATGATCAATGTAGCATAATGATAAAAATATTATCAGTTATCGTTAAGTTTTCAGTGGAAAAATAAAAAATAAGGGAGTATGGGTACTCCCTGAATTTGAGACTTGTGAATTGAACCTGTTCCTCATCTCTTATTCCTGCAAAAACAGAAAGATTAGGTTGATAATGGCTTGGGTTACCTCCCAAGAAGTGCCTTTCTTTAATGTCTTTGGCTAGACATTGTTACAACTCTTGATGTCAAGGAGGCTTAAATAGTGTGATATGATCAAGTAGAGATCTCAATCTGTGGACAGCTTTACTAATCAAGTATGGATCTCTTAGTTTCACAATATTTGACCTTCGTTTTTCAGTTGGATGTATCCCTCCTTCATTGTACCAGAAATATACTAACTTCTCATTCCATAACTTCTCATCTATGACATCTGAATCTCCTGGATCACCATCTTGTTTAAGCAACCATTTCTTCAATGGTCTCTTTATTTGCAGCATTGTTGGAAGATCTTTGAGCTCTTGGTTCCATCTTTCAGTAGGCAAGCAATGATCTTCCTTCATTGAATGTTCAATTCCTTCTACAAATCTGAATTCTGCTATAGCCTCTATTTGGAAAGAAATTTCTTCTACTTTTGTATCCTCCTTGGCCATTTCAGTTTCATCATGTGGCTTTGCTATCATAACCAATTGCCCAATGGAAAATGAGATGGGTGAGACTTTGGAACTTTGAATGACTTCAAATGAATTAGTGCTTGATTCAAGTTCAGGCCACTTCTTCTCTTTTGATGTTTCTTCATCTTTAACCCTAAGATGTTGACATTCTTCAACTGACCCATGATGGTTTGTGTAGCAAATTGCTTCAAGTAGAACTTTTGGACAGTTGGATGCAGGAGGTGACTCATCTTTAGGGATAGACAATAAGTGAATTGAGTTGCAGCCCTCATCACAATGGAGTGTATCTGATAGTTTCTCCAAAGAATCAAAATCAGAGTCTTCTATAATTAATTCTTCATTGGATGGGAACCTTATGAGTGGATCTTCAATGTGATTTATTGCTGGTATCATTGGAGTAGCTTTTTCAATAACTTCAGCAACATCATCTTGTTTCTTGGCTTGTTCTATAAGTGTGATAGACTCCTTTTCATTTTCAGCCTCCATGACTACTTCTTTTTCTTCATTCATCTCTTTCTCAATTTCCATCTTCATTTCCTGAATTTCTTCTTTCAGAAGGGCAGATTGGATTTGTGGGGCTTCTTGACTGGACTACAAACAAAGCTTGGCCTCCAAGGCTTGATATCCAGCTCCAAGAACATCTACTTTCATACATATTTTATCCAAGCTTGCAAGTTGCTCGTCCTGCCGCCTCATGAAGTTCTCCAACATAATCTTCATTTCTGACTCTATGAATTGATTAAGTGATTGCTGATTTTCTGAAATATCCATGGTAGCAACCTGAAAATTTGACTCTTGACCTTGATTGTGATGGTAATACAAATAATTTTGTGAGTCATAAACATAAGGATTGCTGCTTGAGAAGTCTTGCTCAGGATTCCAATAATTTGAAACATAATGACTACTAGTTGAGAAACCTTCCTCTTGATTCCAGTAATTAGAACTTTCATGACCATATGAGGCATACATGTAAGCATTAGAGGGCTGTTGAAATTGTGGTGATCCTTGATTGCAATGAACTTGTGATGGTTCTTCAACTATAGAATCCAATTCCTCCTGGCTCAAGCGTGTTTCACTTGATTGATAATAGTCATAGGACCAAGTTTGCCAACTCATATCCATCTTTTCTTCTTTCTCTCTCAGAAGTCAAATTCATAATTTTCTTCAATTGCTGGATGAATAACGATCCCTAAATGTCCTAGGAGCAGCCTTGTTTTGATTGGTAGCCTCCTTCTCAAAAGTTCTTCTCCTAGCCTCTTCTCTTTGCAATCTCCTTCTCCTATTGAATCTTCTTTCAGTTGAGGATCAGATAGGTAGAGGTCTCCTTGAAGCACCAAATCTGCATAAAATCAATTCAGAAGTATCAATTTCATAAAAAGAAAGAAATTTGTATAGAATTGAAAAGAAAAAAAAATTTCATAATGATAACTTGCAAAAACTGAAAATTGGCCTAACAAATAAACTAAAAACTAATCTAAACTATCTAAGTTAGCCTAATTGACCTCAAATCCCCGGCAACGGCGCCAAAAACTTGATAGTGATATTTGGGATTGAGTACTGATAACTTGCTGAAATTTAAGAAAATGTCAATTTTTTCATTTTTTGGTCTCCCAACTCACTAGCTGCAAGTGCACAGGTAAGTTGTAGTAGACTCAGGTTGTCGTATCCACAAGAATTTGAAGTCTAAGACACCCTAAAACAATCTAGATTAGTTCTAATTAAGTGGCTAAAAACAGATTTTTAATGAATAGTGAAAACAGATTTTTTTTTATAAAAAGTGAAATGATAACTGGTTTTTGGGTTTTGGAAATTTATCAAAACTGAATTATAAATGCTAGAATGAAGTCTAAAAAGGTTTAACTATCTATGAGGAAGGTTCTTCTAGGATTTGGGGTTCATCTAAATTAATTAAAGATGGAATTGAACAAGTTATCACTAAATATCCAACTTTTGATTCAACTTGAAAATGACTGTTCCCACAGCTCAATTGGCCTCTAACTAAGCAATATATGATTATATAATTGTTAGCTAGGTTGAATCAAAAGAGGGTCCTCACTGAAAATCAAGTTATCATTGGGCTCAAAAGAAAGTTCAATGCTGATTTTTTTGCAATTCAAGGAAGTTTGGAATGATAACTTGCATTTGCAATCATAAAAAGATGGAATCATTCCAATCAACCAAACCAGGATAAAATATACTCAATAATGGTGCTTGTGTTCCATGATTCATCTCTGAATTCAAGGGAGATTCAAAATCAACCTCTCGGTTGCAAAATAAATTGAAATCCACACAAACACACTCAATTGGAAATGCAAAACATATGGCCACATGAGTTCATAATTTCCATTGCTCCTTGCCCATCTCTGGATCTCAAAGAAGCCCTTAAGACTACGTCTCAGTAGTGGATTAAAATGAGGGTTGACAATGGAAATAAGAAGTTAATTAAATGAGAAAATAGAAATCAGCATTTTTGAACAAATCAGCAATGTGGATTGATGCAATTCAAGTTTGCCAAATGCCCCTTGACCCATCTCTGGACTGCAAGGGATTCCTAGAGTACACCTCTCAGTGATTTGAATAAAATAGGGATTAACAATTGGCAAATCAGATTCCAAACAATCAGAAAATAGAATTAGAATCAAACTAAGAAATCAGATTTTGGAAAAATCAGATTTGAATTCTGAATTGTCAAAGATCTTGATTCATTTCTGAATAAGATCATGGCATATATTAGCCTCTCAACTATTCAATTATCCAATCCTTGATGACAATCAGATCCAAAAACCCAGGAAATCAGATTTCAGGAATTTCAGAAAACCAGAAATCAGCAACTCATTCAACTCATTCAAATCAGGAAAAACCAAATCAGATTTGAATAATAGGAATGTCAAAGCTTCTCAATTCATTTCTGAACAAGATTGGGATAGATGTTAACCTCTCAGTTGTTCAATTAATTCAATCCCCAATGACAATCAGATTCAAACAGCCCAAGAAAATCAGAATTCAGATTTCAGAAAAATCAGATTTCAGAAAGTAGAAATCAGAATTCTAATTGGGTTTGTATCTAGAACTTGGCATTGATTCTTGATTCATTTCTGAACAAGGGTTAGACCAAATGATAACTTCTCAGTTGTAAATACAAATAGGGTCTTCAAATGACAAGATCAGATTTATAACAAATCAGATTTCAGAAATGTAAAACCAGAAAAATCAGATTTCTGATTTCTGTTCAGGAATCAGTGGAAAATCTGGTTTGAGTCAAATGATTGCCCAAACAATCTTGATACATTTCTGAACAAGATAGGGACAATATCAACATTCCAAAGACTCAATTAATCAGGTTGAGAGTAACAAACAGATTCTGCAGTTCAGGAAATCAGATTCAGAAAAAATAGGAAATCAGATTTTCAGGAAACCAAATTCAGAAATCAGATTTGCAACTAAATGGAATCCAGAAATCTGACTTTATCTCTTAATGCATTCTGAAGGGTGATTAGATCAAATAACACATCTCAATCATGGTTTACAATGGATCTAATGATAACATGAATCAGTGCAGAAAAGTTCTAAAATCTGAAAACCAGAATTGATTTCAGTGCAGGATTACAAATCAGTCCATATCCATCCAAAACTAATCTAAACTACTACTCTATCCTAGAAGAAATGGAGTTTAGCTCCTCATAATTACAATATTTGACATGAAATGGGATAAGAAACAGATACAATTCATGGTTCCTTCAAGCTCTCGGCAGTAGCTCCCAAAATCCAGCAGCCCCCTTCCTTGCCTTGCTCCAAACCCTTGAATGACCAGCCTCCCTTCTCCTCCAGAAAAATCCATCTTATATATCACTCCTTTCCACCCTTTGATCAGCATCTAAATGTCCTAATCCTCCTGATTAAGCCACCTGTCCATCTGCAGAAATTCCAGCAGTGACAGCTTCCCTTTTGTGCAGGAAAAGTAGTGGTCCCCCCTACTTTTTCCACCTTTTGGCCACCTTTTCTTCTTGCTACAAAAAACCCAAACAGTAAGCATCAAAGCTCTTGAGTAGTATTTTGACAAATAAGGATTAGGATAATGCTGGTAACTAGTTCAATTATCAGATGGGTTTATGTGTTGTGCAAGAATGAAAACTTATATCGATATGAATGAATTCAAGGGCCCGGAATGATAACTTTATGGAAATCTTAGAAAATGTCCTAATATGGGTGGTTCAAAGCATTTCAGGCATCAAATTGATTAGAGTGACAAGTGAGTGAGGTCAGAAATCAAATATGAATGAGATTCCTAAAAGTGATAACTTGAGTGCCCCAAAAATGATAACTTATATGACTTAAAAACGATAATTTGTCATAACTTGAGTTTTGATTATCCAAATGTGATGAAATTTGACCAGCAATGAGTTAGAACAATAATAAGATGATTGCTTAAGGTCCTTGTGCAGAATTAATGGTTTTTCATGTCGAAATGATAGAATTGCCCTTTAATGATAACTTGGCGCTTGAAAAATGATAACTTGTTCAAATGGACTTAAAACTTTGCACAAGTTGAGTTGTGACTATCCAAATATGATTTATACATGATAATGATGGATTTAGGGCAAGAAAACCATTGAAAATAAGTTCATTCAAAATAATGATAACTTGGCACTTAGGAATGATAACTTGTCCTCAAAATGATAACTTGGCATAGAATTTAAATATTAATGGATTTTGGGATTTCAGAACCTCTATGCACATGGAATTAAGTATGAAATGAGGAATATCAACTAGTTATCACAATGTTTGCATTCCAAGTATAATTGGACCAAAAATAGGTAAAATTGGGACTCCATATGTATGAATTTCATCTAAAATGGGTTAGAATCATATAGTGATCAGCAAGTGATCACTGTGCAATGACGATTCTGCTGATGAGGCTTGGTTGCAGTTGGTGCATCATTAAAATCGCTTGGTGTCCTGCAGCCTGTGGATTCCAGTGCTTGAGTTCCTCGATCATTTCGTACCTTCATAGCTGGAGGAATGCCAGTGAAGCTTCCCATTTCCGACTAAGAGCGTCGGCTACCGAGTTCGCCTTACCCGGATGATAGTTGATCGCGAACTCGTAGTCCTTGAGGAACTCCATCCATCGTCTTTGTCGCATGTTGAGATCCTTCTAGGTGAAGACGTATTTCAGGCTCTTGTGGTCGGTAAACACCTGAAACTCATCACTATATAGGTAGTGCCTCCATATCTTTAGCGCGAACACAATCGCCGCTAACTCCAGATTGTGTGTCGGGTAGTTCATCTCATATTTCTTCAACTGTCTCGAGGCGTAGGCGACTATCTTTCCGCGCTGCATCAGGACACATCCCAGGCCAGTACCACAAGAATCACTTAGATGGTGTACCCTCCGCTCTCCGATGGAAGAGTAAGAATTGGATCAGAGGTCAGCCTGTTCTTCAGCTCCTGGAAGCTGGTCTCGCACTTATCCGTCCAGACAAACTTCTCATTCTTCTTAGTTAGGTGAGTGAGCGGGGCCACAATCTTCGAGAAATCCAGAATGAAACATCGGTAGTAGCCCGCTAGACCGAGGAAGCTGTGGATCTCCGTCGCGTTCTTCGATCTGACCTAGTTGGCCACTACTTCGACCTTTGCTGGGTCCACTGCTATGCCGTGTCTGGACACGATGTGCCCCAAAAACATCATTTGTTCCATCCAAAACTTGCACTTGGAGAACTTTGCGAAAAGTCGATGTTGACGCAATGTTTCCAAGACGATCCGTAGATGCTCCCGGTGCTGCTCCGAGCTAGGGGAGTAGATCAAGATGTCGTTTGCACACACGATCACAAACTGATCTAAGTGTTTATAGAATACCCGATTCATCAGGTCCATGAATGCTACGGGAGCATTAGTCAGACCGAAGGGCATGACCGTAAACTCATAGTGGCCATACCGTGATCGGAAAGCAGTCTTGGCCACATCTTCCTTTGCAACTCTCAGCTGATGATAGCCGCTTCTCAAGTCGATATTTGAAAATACGGAAGCCTTAGACAGCTGGTCAAACAAGTCGTCGATCCTGGGTAGCGGGTACTTGTTCTTAATCGTTACTTTATTCAGCATCCGGTAGTCGATGTAGAGTCGTAGCGATCCATCCTTTTTCTTTACAAACAGAACCGGGGTACCTCAAGGGGAGACACTAGGCCAGATGAACCCCTTGTCGAGTAACTCCTATATCTGTTTCTTAAGCTCTAGCTGTCACGGACGTGCCCTAGAAACATCATTTGTGCATAATCATGCATTTAAATAACATACTAAGTTAGTTTGGATGTCCATTTAGTGATATTTGAATATAGTAATTGATATTTCGATTAGTGCATAATGACTACTTAATTACCAATAAACTTTACAAGGTAATTATATAAGATTATTAGAAATAAATCATAAAATTTCTAAAAATTATAATATATATGTTTAAATAGGATTAAGTAAGCTTACTTAGGGTTAAGACACTTTTATGACAAAAAAATGTGATTGGCCATCACTTTTATGAAATTTTGTATGGTTCATTCATTCGAAGTTAGCTTTCCATGGCCTCTGGAATCATCTAAAAAGGAGTTTTATAGAGAAAGTTATGAACTTACCTTCGCAAGTCACTCATCCTGTCCCGAGTCTGATACAAGTTCCATTTGTAAATTAGGGCACGGTTAGAATAGAGTGAATTAGGGTTTGAAATTTGGATATTCTTAAAAGACATTCCAAGGGTTCGGTGAGAGGTAGAATCATACTATTTGAACTTGCATTTTGGGAGAAATGAATTTTTCATTTCATAGTGATTCTTCTGTCAGATTCCAGGACATTGACACATTGCGACCCGAATTAACTATTTTTGTCATAAGTCTATATAGCGAGTTAAATTCTCTAATTTTTATTACAAAATTCTAATGAAGTCTAGGTTTTAGGAAAATTATACCCAAGTTAAATGGACAAGTATGAAGAAACATATAAATCAATATTTCAGTGACACACAGTATGCCAGGGCAGAAACCCTAGGTCAGATTGCTTGGGATGTCCTAACTTACTCACTTGGAATTTGATAGTGATATTTTGGGGTTGAAAACCTTAGTATGTCTAGTTTCTAATTAATCCAGAATCATAAGATTTTTCCATGAGGTTAAGAAGTTATGAATTATTTATTAATAGACACTCAGTCTAAAATCCTGAAACAACACCTAGTTAAGCTTTGGGGAAAGTGAATAGTTCCAAGTATGGAATAGCATATGAATATAAATGGCTGAAGCTAGAAATTGGTATTGGAGGAGATTATATGCATTTTAGGGTGCGTAAGCATTCATACATCATGAGCATGCATTGCATATTACCTTACTAGTGATTGGGAAGTAAAAAGACATTATTATTTGTAGGAAAATCTCAAGTTGCAAGTGAAAGGGAGGAAATCTAATAAACCTCCTTGAAGTGATAAAGTACAAGGTGAGTGGATAAATTTACAACATAGCAAAATGTTATATGTTAATTCTTTTATTTATGGTATTACCTCGAGCAAAGATTATTATTGTTATTATTGAAACATATCTTGCGCTATGAAAAGTATTTATGATATGTTTCAAGGATTTCATATGAGATGGAGTAATATCTTATACAAAAATGTTTTTAGGGAACAATTCTTGTGAAGCAAAAATAAGTTTTATTTGATAATGATATGAGATTATGACATGTGTATTTTGATATTGTTAAATTCCATGTGTTCATTAGCCATGCTATTTGAAAAAGGTCTTTGGGACCGCATTCGATATACATGAAGCCTTTGGGGCATATATCGGGTGTCTTTGCCCTTTGGGGGCTGCTCTGCATGCACGTATTGACCCATGATCGCTCTGCGTATCTGAGAATCATGATTGGGTGGCACACAATCATGATTGAGATACATATTGACCCATGATTTGCTCTGCGTATCTGAGACTCTTGATTGTGAAGCTCTGCTTAACTGTATGACACACAATAATAAAGGGATACGTATTGACTCATGATTTGCTCTGCGTATTCGTGACTCTTGATTATGAAGCTCTGCTTAATTGTATGACACATGATCATAGAGGGATACGTATTGACCCATGATGAGTATGTGCAATGACACATGTGTGGAGTTTAAATATAAAAATTATGATATCTTGAGCTACTCTTACTTATGTGAAAGTTCATATGATTTGACAAGTTATGTAATATGTGCTATGTTTTAAATGTTTCCTCATATGAAAGAAATGTGGTTATTTAAATATTATATGCTATATGCACTCGTATTGTTCCCCTATATTGTACTTTTATTCCACTCACTAAGTAAATGATTGTTGCTCATAAAACCCATTTTAAATGTTTTTTTTCAGATACTCGTAAGTTCTCGAGTTGAGTCGACTCGGAACTTATTTTTGCTGCATATAGAGAAGAGGTCGAGCCGCTGGAGCACTTTAATCCCCCTTCACTTTTATTTTTTTTAAGCATGCATATGTAATAGATAGTCTTAGATGTTGTAATCAAGTTTGTGAGAAACTTTTTGTAAGGTTGTATAAGACTTCATCCTATGGGGTTATATGTGAGATGGTTTGTGAAAAAAAATATATAATGACAATATGTGAATGTCCTATCTTATAGCTTTTTATTAAACTTTGATGATTATATATGTGTCTCTTGTATGTATTGACAAATAAGATAAGTAAGGGAGGAGGTTTTACCGATTTTATTTTTGGAATTGCTAAACATAACTAAGAGTATGATAATTGGGATTAGAACTTAGTCACGGAGTTGGGTGTGACACTAGCATTTCCGCCGGGGCCATTCGGTAGGGAGCTTTGGAGATCGGTGTCATCCCTGGTGTTACATCAATTTTGAAGTCGATCTCCCTCTGTGGCGGCAATCCGGAGATGTCCTCTGGAAAGACATCTGGAAAATCTCGAACCACGTCGACTTGTTGTAGAGCTGGTGTCGGTGCATCAGCTGCGGTTACGCTGGCCAAGTAAGTACCTCTGCAACCCTTTTGTAGCAGCTTGTGTGCCTTTATGGCTGACAAGATGATTCCGCTGTCTAGCTTCGATATTCCTCTAATCACGATCTTCTTTCCGCCATGGTTATCGATGACAACTTTCTTTTGCTTACAAATAACTGATGCATCATGGTACGACAACAAGTCTATACCTAAGATGATATCGTAGTCTACCATGGGGATTACGATCAAATCAGCAGAGAAGTTCTTCCCATCCACATCAACTGGTACTTCGGAAAAGTACCTTGCTGTGTGGAGAGTCCCCATTGGTGTCTTTATGTTCATTATATGTTCCATTCCCTTAAGAGGTATACTAAGGGAGGAAGCACATGCCTCAGAAATAAAAGAGTGTGAAGCACCCGAATCAAAAAGCACAAGCATAGGTAAGCCTGCAATAGAAAGAGTACCTCGGATAACATCGTTATCCAATGGAGTCATCTCTACCTGAGCAGTGTAGAGACATCTCGGTACTCCACCCGCACCTCTGCGATTCTTCATGGGGCAATCCCGGACGAAGTGCCCGGTCTTTCCACATCCGATGCATGTACCACTCTTCCAACGACACTCTCTAGAATGGGGCTTTAGGCAGTAGGTGCAATTTGGTGTGCCCTATTGCTGAGGTGCCGGTGGTTGTCGTGGGGGCTGCGGTGCAGGTGCCTATCACTGAGGCTATAAGTCATGTTCGTTATCAATTAGTGTCATTCCATACTCATCTTACATTTCTAACTTATCTCTTTACTTCACCTGAGCCTGGCGAGGTGCTGGTGGACGGGGAGCCTGCATTGTGGCCTTTGGTAGGGTTGGTGGAGATTGTCACGATGTGCATCCTTGCGAGCTGGGCGACGATCCTCCCACCTCAGCTTAGATGACTCTATATTTCGCGTCGGCTCTTTCTTCAGTTCTTCACGCCATATTTCGATCTCCCGTTCGATCCTGTACGCCATCCGAACTGCTCCATGCAAGTCAATTTCTGCCCCATAGACGACTCTCTCTCGGATGGTGTGATGGAGGCCATCGAGGAACTGCTCGGCATGTTCAGTCTCATCCATGTGACTCTTATAGTAGTGCTCCAACTGAATGAAGCGCAAATGATATTCCGATACGGTCATGTTGCCTTGACGTATATCCTTGAACTCCTGTGCCTTTTCCTTTCTCCTGTAGGATGGAGCGTATGAGCTTCAAAGAGTTCCTTGAATCTTGCCCAAGGAATACTCATTTGATTCGGGAAACTAGTCTCCCGTGCTGTCTCCAACCAGTCGCTGGCCCGACCGGTGAGCATGTGAATAGTGTAAGAAACTTTGTTGTCTTCGCCACATCTGCCAATGACGAATAACTGCTCCATCTTAGTGAGCCACTGGACTGCCTCCTCATAATTCATCACCCCCCTAAAATAGGGCAAGTGCAGTTTCAGAAATTCTTGAATCATATCAGGAGGAGGAGCTATCGGTAGTGCTGAAGGAGGGAACGACATTTGGTACATAGGTATCGAGTGCGTCAGCTGTTATGAGGACGGTTGGAGCTCCTA
Source organism: Pontederia crassipes (assembly GCA_030549335.1). Taxonomy (NCBI): domain Eukaryota; kingdom Viridiplantae; phylum Streptophyta; class Magnoliopsida; order Commelinales; family Pontederiaceae; genus Pontederia; species Pontederia crassipes. The sequence continues at coordinate 5,873,833 of JAUKPH010000020.1, read as the reverse complement.
TGGTTGCATAGGAGGAAGCTCTTGTTGCACATCCTCTCCTACTTGATTCCCTGGGGCGGAATCAAGTCCATCCATAGCAATCTCTAGGGAAATAGTGACACGGTACCTTCATGTCCGTGCCCACAGCCTCTACCGCGTCGAGCCGCTGAACGTGTCATAGGAGCCATCTATAAACATAACAATTTGATTTCAATAAACAATCACAACTTTAAAAGCATAAATATTCTTACTTTGCTCTGCGATGGATGGTTGTGGCGGTAGCTCTAGTGTGTGCATATGGACCATACTTAGACATAAATCTATTTCTAGGACGTCAAGAGAGTCCTAGCATTAGGCTCTAATACCATTAATATAATGCCCCGAAATTTGACCCGTCACGTGGCGAGATCTCCTCTCGTGCGCTACCCTATTCTTCTTTATCTTGACACTTTTGTTGACCCAAATGGTCAAAGAAAGTGACACGTAAGCGAAAAACTTATCAAATAAAATAATACAACAATAGGGGAAGAATGCGAAAGAAAAAAGGGTCAAATTGTCTCGATAAGAAGCATAGTGCGGAAACTAAAGATAACATCCCATGGTCTTAGTTTGAAACAGTAAAGAGAAGAGTATGAGTACTAAACATAAAAATGACGAGGTCGACCATGACATGATAAGATCCATCCGAGTAGATATACCACTTAATATAACGGATAAACTCACGACTCATACTAGACATGATCATGACCATATGCACAAGCCACCCAGAGCGAAGCTGCCGTGCACACACCATCACGTCATGAGCAACCATCATGTACCTGTGGGGATCACAGAGGGGAGCAAGCTCAACCATTAGCATAAAGCTAAGTGTGAGTTCGTATAAATCATAGATCAGTTCTGTCAGAATAAGCAAAATAAAAATGGAATGTGAAAGTAAGTCATATGGTAGAGAGCATAATACGGTTACTGTCTCTCTTTTCATTGTCCTTTCCTTCTTTTCTCTCGTTAATTCATTTGTTCATTTCCTCTTGTCATTCTTTCTTTTCTTTTCCTTCATTTCATTTCTTTTCATTTCCTTTCTTTTATTTCATTTTCATTCCATTCCATTCCATTGGAAGAGCTCTTCATTCTTTTAGGGAAATACCATTGCCTGCACTCATAGTGCTACTATCTAGACTATTGTGGGCTAGTGGGTGATCAATGCCACGGCCAGCCCCATCGAGCTGGGATGACCTCGTGCCATGAGGAAACATCCATAAGGGAGAGAACTCCCATCTAAATAGGACAAATGGAAATCCGTGTGGAAGTGCCTTGCTTAGGGCTCGCTTAACTTCCCTCATCATAATGGACCTTTCTTTCAATCCAAAGATCGATCAAGGTCGTACGGAGCACAGCTCCGAATCATGTGGACCCATCTTCCAATCCGTAGATTGGTCAAGGTCGTATGGAGCGAAGCTCTGAATCATTCTTTGAGTCCTTTCTTTCCTTTAACTAATCAAATGGGCAGAAGCTTAAAATCAGAGGGTTTGATTAAGGTCGAATTCCTCTGTCCATGTACCGGACGCACGGAAGTCAAATGGTCGTCCGTCACAGTCCTTTTTAGCGGACGTCCGACGAGGGAGCGGACGGCCATTTATCATTTCAATGATGTCATAATCAAGTTTGGCATTTCATTCTTTCCGTTTAGTTCGATAGGTGGCAAACACGGTTCTGTTGAGCACAATTAACTTTGTATAAAGATCAGATATTAATTCCGTAAATAGAGATTCGTAAATCATAGAGTTTACTTTTTGTTGGTCAGAACCCGGACCGAGTACAGGTGAACGCGGGTCGAGTTTCTGATGGAATCAGTCTTGGAAAACCGAGTGAAAACTCAGGCCGGGTCAGGGTTATACCCGGGCCAAGTTGAGTACGCGATCGAGTCAGAAAGGTCGATCCACCCGATCGTCTTCTCCGATCGATACCCGGGTCGGGTCAGGCGGAGCCCGGGCCGGGCCACTGGTGCGATCCGAGCTCCGATCGATCATTATGGCTGATCCGGGCTGAGTTGGAGGAAACTCGGTCCGGGTTATGGATAACCTGGGCCGGGTTATGGATAACCCGGGCCGGGTTCTTCATTCACAGAAAATTGCGCAAGTCTACGATTTTCAATCGTTTCATTCTTTTCAACGTTCAAAGAAATCATGCATTAATTTTACGGGTGGTTCGTGAGCATACCTAAAGTATAATATGATAATCTAAACTATGAGAAAGCAATCAGCACATGTAATGGTCCAAGCAATTTGATATGAAAGGCAGGCATTTCAGAGTTATCGATATGTAAACACTAAAAGAATTGGTTTTATGAAATTCGGAAAAAATGAAAGGCAGGCATTTCAGAGTTATCAGCTTCGTCTCCTATTTCTAATCGCAATTTCTACCATTGGTTCAACCCTAAACATGCAAAATTCGTCGAGAGACATAACCTATGAAATAGATCCCGAAATCACACCTCTTAGCCTACGAGATTGGGGTTCGTCCGTGTGGTGATTCATCCTCGAATTGCTGCTACTGTTGTTCGCCACTATCTCCTGAATTGTCCACGCCGGAGATGCTTGCTGGAAAGCCCTCCTCTTCTTCTGCTCGGCGCGTCATCGGAGGAGAGGAATAAAGAGTGAGTGAGGGAGGGACGAAGGGAAAAATCATGAGAGGAGGTCAGGGCAGGAGGTTATAAGGTGATGGAGTTGACCCTTGCTCTCCCCATGTTTCTCCATTCTGCAACCGATATGGGAATTGAAGAGGGGAGGGGAAGAGAGAAGCAGGTGAAGAAGAGGAAGAGGAAGGGCTTGGCCGTTCCTCTTCATCTTCTTTTTAAAAAAAACAGAGAGGCATTACAGCAGTAGCCCCAGAAGATCAAGAGAAGATGACATTCACTTGTCCATATGAGACATTTGCTTATAGGAGAATGCCCCAGAAGATCAAGATTGTGCAATGCACCAGCCACTTTTCAGCGATGCATGATGTCGGTCTTCGCAGACATGAATGAAAGAATTCTAGAAGTGTTCATGGATGATTTTACATTGTTTGGTAATTCTTTTGCTAATTGTTTGCAGAATCTAGCAGCTGTCCTACAGAGATGTGAAGAGATGAATTTGGTACTGATTGGGAGAAGTGTCATGTCATGGTTAAGGAAGGAATAGTTCTTGATCATAAGATCTCGGAGAAAGGAATTGAAGTGGATAAAGCCAAGATTGAAGTCATTGCAAACTTACCCCCTCCCACAAATGTTAAAGGCATTAGAAGTTTCTTGGGACACGCTGATTTTTACCGTCATTTCATCAAGGATTTTTCCAAGATAGCTAAGCCTTTGACACAACTACTTGAAAAAGACGCTAAGTTTATTTTTTATACAGAATGTCTTTATGCATTTAATTTGTTGAAGGACAAATTAATCTCTGCTCCTGTGGTTGTAACACCAGATTGGAAGCTACCCTTCGAACTCATGTGCGATGCAAGCGACGGTGCTGTAGGATCTATCCTAGGACAATGACGGGAGAAGATATTCCACGTCATTTATTATGCTAGCCGGACATTGAACTCTGCCCAACTGAATTATGCAACCACAGAAAAGGAGTTCCTAGCTATAATCTTTGCGTTTGATAAATTTCGCTCTTATCTCATTTGTTCCAAAGTTGTCATTTTTACGGATCATGCATCCATTAGACATTTGATGACCAAGCAGGATGCAAAACCATGCCTACTAAGATGGATCCTGCTCCTACAAGAATTTGACGTGGAGGTCAAAGATAAGAAGGGAATAGAGAATTATGTAGCTGATCGCTTGTCACGCTTGGAACCTGCCCCAACTATAGAAAGAGCCATACTTGAAGACTTTCCTGACGAGCAAATTTATCTTGTTTATAAAACTAATGATTTCACTAAATCTGTTCCATGGTATGCTGACATGGCAAATTTTCTTGCAGGGGGTTATGTTCCGAAAGGTCTCAGTCATCATCAGCGAAGAAAGTTTTTCTCAGATATAAGGAATTATCATTGGGAAGACCCACATCTTTTTCGGCTATGTGCAGACTAGATCCTTCAGCGTTGTGTACGCGAAGATGAAATTGAGAAGATACTGCGACATTGTCATGATGGACAGGCTGGGGGACATTTTGGACCAAACCGTACGGCTACCAAGGTTTTGGAATGTGGACTCTACTGGCCAACCATATTCAACGACGCACGAAATTACTATAAGTCTTGTGATCAATGCCAACGGTCAGGTAACATCTTGAAAAATGAAATGCCTTTTAACAATATTTTATATTGTGATATTTTTGACGTTTGGGGAATAGATTTCATGGGTCCATTTCCAAAGTCATTAGGAAAGGAATATATATTAGTCATTGTCAACTATGTGTCCAATTGGGTAGAAGTCGAGGCCACAATATCCACTGATGCTCAAACTGTTGTCAAATTTGTTCGTAAAAATATTTTTACTAGATTTGGTACACCTCATGCTCTAATTAGTGACAATGGTACTCATTTCCGCAACCATCTTTTTGCTAGACTCTTGAACAGATTTGGAGTCACCCATAAACTCAGCACACCTTATCATGCTCAAACTTGTGGGCAAGTAGAAGTCTCCAACAGAGAGCTTAAGAGAATTCTTGAAAAGACAGTAAACGCATCAAGAAAAGATTGGGCAAGTAAGTCAGATGATGCTCTTTGGGCTTATCGAACAGCATATAAAACACCCATAGGTATGTCCCCGTATAAGTTAGTATTTGGAAAATCATGTCATCTCCTTGTTGAATTAGAACATAGAGCCTACTAGGCAACGAAACTTCTAAATTTTGACTTAGAGGCGTGTGGAAAAGAAAGGAGTGTAAAATTAAATGAGTTGGATGAATTTAGATTACAGGCATACGAAAATAGCAAACTTTATAAAGAACGCACAAAAAAATTGAATGACAAACATATTAAGGATGTAGAATTCTTACCTGGTCAACAAGTACTTTTATATAATAGTCATCTCCATCTTTTCCCAGGAAAACTGAGATCTAGGTGGACGGGTCCATATGTAGTTGTTAATCCCTCAACCTATGGTGCAATTGAAATTCGAACATTAGATGACACTATTAGATTCAAAGTTAATGGTCATAGACTAAAATATTACCTAGGTCGATCTTGACATGAACACGATCACATTAGAAGAACCTTAGAACATCTAAGGCATAGTCAAGCTAACGACTATAACTTAGAACTATCCTGCCTAAAACTTAATCCCTATTTAGATTTCGATTTGTTAACTTAGTTAGATATGGATTTGTTTATTTTATGTTATTTTTTTTAGGACGAGTTATATCTGGTTTTACATCAAGTTCAATGTCTCTATTCTATTTTAGTTACATTTAAGTTTAAGCTCAGATGGCAAAAGCAGATTTTAAGTTTAACGGGTTGTTAGATCATCTTCATGAGTCTAAAGTCTAAGCTTACGGGTCGTTATATAGTCTTCACGGGTCTAAAGTCTAGGTTTACGGGTCGTCAACAGGTCTTCACGCTCCTCACAGTAAGTAAAATTTTGTTAATCAAACTTTACGGATCATAAGTCACACTTAACGACTCTAGATACCTTTTCTCTGACCACCCTAACGGGACGGAATGAGTTATTCACGGATTTCACAGTGTCATCCATCATCTGAACCAGATCCTTACGGGTTGTCGGACCCGCTTAACGGGTCCATCAACAACCCTCACTCCTCACGCTTACACATTTATGGGGCGTAAGGGTATCTTTACGGGTCATAAGTCATCAGCCATATAAGTGATTTCACTTCTTTTGCCCATGTTATGATCCTCCTTCCGTTAATACATCCCGTTAAAACATCCTTACACCTGCCTCGTAGATTAACGCGTCGTCACCTCTAGTTCACGACCATTTATTAGATCTTCTCATAATGAACCAAATGTTATAACGAGTCGTACATTTTTTTTCACAAGTCTCACAGTAGAGTACATGAGTCATTAACATCGGTTTACGACCCGTAAAAGCTTGCGACCTATCATGTCACTCCGTGATGCGTGCATAAATCGACGTGGTCAAAGGCTACAAGTTTAACACCTCGTTAACTGCACTACACCGTGAGGACACATGGCAGCTTTCCATTTAATGCAATATTTATTTCTATCTAATGACTCTTTTTGTTTAATTCTCACAAGCCGTAACCATCTGGTAACTGCCCGCCCCTGCAGCCCTATTTAAGATCAGGTGCGTGACCGTTCTCCTCACGCCTCATCTTCTGCAACTCCGGCCGTGCAACCTTTCATTCTCCGATGAGCTAGATTGGATTATTCGACACCGGCGACCACACTGAAAGTTCATCCATCAAAATCCGCCGGTCGTCTCTCCTCCGTGCAAATATCACCGCCGATTTTATTTGGTGCCGCCGCATTCTGCATCTGCCACCGGTGCTTCTCGCCGCCACGTTTACTCCCACCACTGCCGGTTCTCTTGCCGGTGGCGTCTTCTTCGATGAGTTTCGGTGACTCATTACTTCACTAGGCGGAGTTCAACGGCGAGAAGACAAGAGGATTCTCTGTCAGCGTGTACCAAACCATCGGCGAAGTTATCATCAGATTCTTACGGGTCATCGTCTTCTTTCGTAGACCATTATTTTCATCTCACGACCGGTAATCGGAAGGCTATTCTTCAATTCATTACTGGCAGGGCTGTGAGCAGCACATTTCAACACGTTACAGTGTTCTGAGGGCTGTGAATCTTCTTTAACGGCCCGTAATTATCGTGCAGCGATAAAAATCATCACTGTAGGGGTCGTTACCAACATCAAACGACCCGTTACGGAACAAAATCTGGACGTTACCAAAATCTAACGACCCATGAAGAGACTTTGTGCATTATCTAGTAATGGCACCTCGCACTAAAGTTCCAATTCACCACCGCGCATTGACATCATACACCCTCGTCGAACAGGAGCCTACACCTGTTCGTATAGCTCCACTTGAAGAGAGAGAATGGCTCACCGAAGAGGCCCGTAAGAGGGAGCAGAGTTTAGACTTTCTGCCCATCACCCCTACTTGATTTGCGGATCGGGCAGCGATGCTATCATGAAATTTGCAAGAGTTTATCGTCCGCCTCTTTTCAAATATTGGCATCGGGCACTTCGTTCAGCAGTGGTGGCCCACATATTCTGATCTAAGCATCGAGTTTTTGTATTCGTTACAGGTGGAGCATCTCGAGGCTACTAGGCGCTGACAGGCTAAGGTCTCATTTCAGATGTTCAATCGAGAATTCTCGAGATGTCTCTCGAAGAATTTAATGCAATCTACCAATTTCCACATGGGGTCATCTCAAAGTCCCGAAGGAGTTGTAGCCACTTCAGTTCTAGAATCGTATAACCGGTGAAGGCCATCTGAACTTCCAAAGGGCAAAATCTACTTTTATCTAGAATCCTGTTCTTCGCTATCCTCATTAGATTCTCAGCAATACTATCTGTGGAAGAGGCGACAGCAGCGGATCGGTAAATGAAACGGAACTTTTTTCTTTTATACTGCATGACTTCTTCCACTCCAGTCAATGTCGGTGCTTTTCTGCATCGTTCCCTTTTGAGAACAGCCAACAAGGTGAAGGGCACAATTGTGGTAGGTGGCTTAGTCACGCCTATAGCACTTCACCTCGGGCTTGACTTGGATCAGATCCATCCCTTTGACGGTTCCTCTTCATTGGACAGTTATGTCATTGCGTCCATGGAACTAGGAGGCGGCAGCGCTTATGATGGCTTTTACTTTCGACTCCGCGATTCCAACATGACTATACCCTACACCGAGATAGAGTGTTTTGACCCTATGAATGAAGCCAATTGGGTGTATCTTCCAGCAGTTCAGCCGCACATCCCCAGACCTCATCGCCGTCGAAGGCAGGATCCAGGACCTTCAAGCTCCGCCCAAGAGGGTATTGAGGACCATATGCATATCGACCCTCCTTAGACAGGGCTGTCCGACTTCTCTGCTATGCACCAGATTTTGCTTACCATGCAGGCCGAGCAATGCCTAATGCACGCTGAGCAGCGTACGATGCACCTTGAGCAGCGTGCTATTCGTGATGAGCAGCTTCGTTAGGCTACTGAGATCCGTACTATGACGATGGACCTCCGTGATTTGGCAGAGCAACAGGAGCAGACTGATACACTGATCCGTATGATGCATGACTACCATACAACACAGGGGCATTATGGGCCTTTTCTTCCTCCACCACCTCCACCTACAGACTAGAGGGTTGTATCTTTCTTTCTTTCTTCTTCCTTTTCTTTCTTTTCCAGTTTCGTGCTTTAGTCTTTTATCATGCTTGTATCCCTTTTACAGGTCTACTCTTAAACACTGAGATAGTGTTGGATTCAAGCTTGAGGGAGTTGCATAGTGCATGCTTTAGGTCATTAGTTTCAGCATTTCATTTTGTACTTTATGTTCCGCGCTTGTATCGAAAAAAAGTGGTTTTGGTCCCTTTTTTTTGCATGACGCTTTGCCTTTCTTCACGTATAACCAAAGACACCTTTCTAGTTAAATGAAATTCAAAGCATCCAAGGTTTATTAACTTATCATTCTTGTGTTCAGAATTTGGAAAGAAGAAGAAAGTGTTGAGTGAAATAATGATTGTATGACAACAATTCCTTTTCATACTCTTGTTTTTTTTAATATACTTATTATAATTACCTTCTCGCCAATTATATCCCTGTTGACTATTCAAGTGTGACTGAGCTGAATAAAGTTAAAACGACAAGCAATTATGAAAGAGGGCTAGTGGAGCCCCAGAAAAAGGTACAAAAAGGTGTTATCTGGAACCTGGGTGTGTTCAGGTAATTAGATCCATAGGGGATTCACGCCTGACAACCTAAGGGCATCTGCTCTGGGATCTGTCGGTCGAAAGCCCATTACATGGACCACCTTGCGCAATATAGAGAAGCACATGAGTACCGTAAAATTTAGAACTACGGTGTGTCCGGGTAAGTAGATCCATAGGGGATTCTTGCCTGGTGACCTAAGGGCAACTGCTCTGCGATCCGTCGGTCGAAAGCCCGTTACATGGACGATCGGAATTCCTAAGTAAAAAGTGCAATAAGTATAAATGATTGTAACAACTCGGGGCACACTTGATTATTCAACACCAATATTTTTAGTGATAGGTGTTATTTTCTCAGTAAAAATTTAGAGATGATTATGGAGGCCATTCAAAAATGTTGTACAGTCATAGTTTCACAAAGCTGGTCACTTTGGAGTAAGAAAAGACACTTTAGCGATAGAAATATAAAACTGGATGCTGAGAAAAATAGTTGCCAACTAGGGTGGATATAATGATCAGATCATCTGTCGAGTTTTACTTTGATTATTGCTTGAGGACAAGCAAATATTCAAGCTTAGGGAAGTTTGATTCATGCATTTTACAACACTTAATTTATGTTGCATTTAGATTTATTTTCGTAATTTTTTTCATAGCATGCATCAATTTTATTTATTTTATTATAATTTTCTTTGAACTCTCCAGCTACCTAAGTGTGTGTGATTTTACAGGAATATCTCTAATTTTGGTGGAAATTATTAAAGAAAATTATCCGAACATCAAGGGAGGAAGAAATCTCTTTTAAGGGTAGAAAACAACTGGACTTACGGGCCGTAAAACTCCTATAACGGTCCTTCAACGATTTTCAACGGCCCACCAGTTGTGTCTCACGACCCGCACAGAAGGGATTGCTTGCGGCCGCATATTCTCTTTATGGGCCGTAAGCAGCGTATAACGCCACCCGGATTGAAGACACGGATCGTAAGAGGCATTTTACGAAGCTTACAGAAAGATATTCAACCTTCATGGAAAGATTACGGGTCGACATGAAATCTTCACATATCCCATAACGGACCGTAAGGAATTCTTCACGGGTTTCGCAGATTGAAGAATTGAATCAAAGGAGGTTCATAACGGGTCGCAGCAGAACTTGACTTAGGGAGCACCGGCCGTCACGCATGTTTAACGGCTTTTGCATAATTGAATGAAAATCAAGCGCACATATGTTACGAGGCGTAAGGAATCAATTGCGACACATACAGAAGAGTGTAAAATCTTGCCAGAAATATTACGGGTCGTAATAAGTATGTAACGACCTATTATATCAGCTTTCGCAAACTTCGGCCAAAAAGAGGACAAGTCAAATTCATCACCGGTCGTAACATGGCGATCGCGTATCTAACTTACGAACCATCACATGATAGTCACAGCTCATACAGAAGTCGAACTCAGAATCGCCTGAGTTACGGGCTGTAATATTTGTTTAACGGGGCGCTATGCAGTTGAGAAACGTTGAATCAAAATCGAAACAGGCCGTGAGTAGATCATCACAGGCCGTTAAACATGTTGTTTCCTTCTGATCATCGACTTTTCGAATGGATTTTGATCAAATCACGAAACCAGAGTGACGCCCAACCTTATATAAGATTTGTTTGATGATAAAAGATCGAAATTGAAGATAAAATCATGAGATTTTTGGATTTAAAAAGAGTTTAAAATGTAGACCCTTATTTGGATAGAATTTGGACTCTCAACTTCTCAGAATATATCGGGACACTTGATACTATAAATAGAAGACCTCTGAAGACGTGAGAATTCATGCTTGAGACCTTGGGAGCAATGCTTATTGCAGAAGAATTCGATTCAAGTTGAGGGAGATTGCTGGAGAAGAAGGAGGAGCAACTGAGCGTCAGGCCCCTGATTCGTTCTAGAAATCTTCCAAAGCAAGGATCTCTGAATTCGTCTTATCATGGATGCTCTATTTCTTTTTATTTTTGTTTACTTATTGTTTTAGTTGAGATAGAGATTTATTTTTTTTGGAAAACTACATGAACCAGTTAGTGATTGAATTTATTCAATTGTTAGTTATTTCAAATTATGATTGATGTTCTTATCTTCTTGTCTTCTGAGAATATTTTGCTGTGAATTAACGTCACAAACCAGTTTTGGAGTGATTTAATTTAGAACATAATATTCTTCAATTTATTTAGTCTAACATAAATCATGTAATCAGCGTAATACATCGATTTGTGCAGTCTAATAGATTATGTCCAGCGAGAATGATTGTTAGTATAGGATTTACAAGATCATGCATTTTCGTTTTCTATTGATTAGAGCTTTACTCATCGTTAGAGATCTCTTTAATTTAGGAACGAACATAGTTCGATCTAATCAGCGCATAGATCGTTACTTTACGTAATCCTAATCCATCATTATAACAAGCATTTGAATTTATTTAACCCTTGTTGTTTTAGAAGTTAACCTTAATTTTATCTTCCAGATTCCTACGGGCTCTTCACCAATTACTTTGATTAATTAATTGCAATATTTATATTTCTATTTTAACTACAAAATCCTTTTCTTCTCTTATTAGATTTTTAGGATAGAATTAATTTAGATAGTTCCTCGTGGGTTCAACACTCGCACTCGATTCATTATATTACTTGATACGACTAGTGCACTTGCTAGCAATTTATTGTTACAAAATTAATGCATCACGGTTTAACTACGGTTTGAAATAGAGTTAAAGTTTTAAAGATCTACCACCTCTTAGGATACCCAAAGATTATAATTAGTATCTATAACTTAGAGCATTGTTACTCTAAGATGCTAACCCCAAGAGCTTTATCGTTACATTCAAAGAACACACTAAATCCAAAATTTAATTTCAGAATTCAAAAACATCACTCCTAAAGAATTACCTGATGGATTACCTCCCATGTGAAACATTCGACATCATATTGATCTAATACCATATTCAAGTGTTCCAAACCTTCCCCGCTATCGATTTAAGTCCAAAAGAAAACTAGATTTTACAAGATCAAGTGGATGAATTAATAAAGAAAGGATCTGTTCAAGAAAGCATGAGTCAATGCGCAGTACCAGCACTTCTTGTATCGAAAATGGATGGCACATGGAGAATGTGTATTGATAGTAGAGCTATAAACAAGATCATAGTCAAGTATCGATTTCCAATTCCTAGATTAGATGACATGTTAGACATGTTGAGTGGGTCTCAAATCTTTTCCAAATTAGACCTGTGAAATGGTTATCATCAGGAATGGAGCCTGGGAATGAGTGGAAGACAGCTTTTAAAACTAAAGATGGCCTTTTTGAATGGCTGGTGATGCCTTTTGGACTCTCAAATGCCCCAAGCACATTCATGAGACTAATGAACTACCTCAAATTTCCCATTGGAAAATCAGTAGTTGTCTACTTTGACGATATCTTGGTATATAGTAAATCTGAAGCTGAACACCTTGTTCATCTTAGAGAGGTTTTGACTATTTTGCGCCAACATTAACTCTATGTTAATCTCAAAAAATGCTCATTTGCTGTTGATCTGTTACTTTTCCTTGGATTTATTATTAGCTCTCAAGGTATTCAGGTGGATCCTAAAAAAGTGCAAGTGATTGTATCATGATCGATTCCAAAAACTGTCACAGAAGTTCATAGCTTTCATGGATTAGCCTCATTCTATCGTAGGTTCATCCGTGATTTTAGAAGTATAATGACACCAATAATGTCTTGCTTAAAGAAAGGAAAGTTCCAATGGGGAGAGGAAACTGACAAAAGCTTCGCAATCATCAAACAAATATTGACAATTTCTCCCGTTTTGGCATTGCCTGACTTTGAAAAGGTATTTGAAGGGATAGTGATGCTTCTATTCATAGTATTGGTGTTGTGATGTCACAATAGGGTCGTCCTGTTGCCTTTTATAGTGAAAAACTTAATGATGCAAGACAAAAATGCGGTGGTTCAAGCTCTCTAGCATTGGGAGCATTATCTCATCCACGAGAATTCATCTTGCATACAGATCAATGTCTTGCTTAAAGAAAGGAAAGTTCCAATGGGGAGAGGAAGCTAACAAAACTTCGCAATCATCAAACAAAAATTGACAATTTCTCCCGTTTTGGCATTGCCTGACTTTGAAAAGGTATTTGAAGGGATAGTATGCTTCTATTCATAGTATTGGTGTTGTGCTGTCACAATAGGGTCGTCCTGTTGCCTTTTATAGAGAAAAACTTAATGATGCAAGACAAAAATGGGCAACTTATTAGTTGGAGTTATACACGGTGGTTCAAGCTCTCAAGCATTGGGAGCATTATCTCATCCAACGAGAATTCATCTTTCATACAGATCATGAGGCTTTAAAGCACTTATAGACTCAAGCCACTATCAGCCAAATGCATGGTAGGTGGGTACAATTCATGCAACGATTTACTTATGTTATCAAGCATAATAGTGGAAAACTAAACAAGGTGGCTGATGCACTTAGCCGACATGCAGAGTTACTTGTAATGCTCCAAGTTGAAATTATTGGGTTTGAATGTTTGAAAGATTTATATGAAACTGATGAAGATTTTAGTACCAGTTGGAAAACATGTTTGCAGCACTAACCAGCCAAGGGATTTCATGTTCAGGATGGGTTTTTGTTTAGAGGAAATCAACTTTGTATCCCTCGATCCTCTTTGTGAGACAAGATCATTCAAGATTTACATGGTGGTGGTTTGGGCGGTCATTTTGGCAGGGATAAAACAATGGCAGTTGTGGAACATCACTACTTTTGGCCTCAACTTAGAGGTGATGTTGATAGATTTGTAAGGCGATGCCGCCTCTATTAAGTTTCGAAGGGACAACCACAAAATATTGGATATTATTCCCCATTGCCTATTCCAAATGGTCCTTGGGAAGACCTTTCAATGGATTTCATCTTGGGTCTTCCTCGCACACAAAGAGGCTCAGATTTTGTATTTTGGTAGTTGATCATTTTTCAAAAATGGCACACTTCATCCCATGCAAAAAAACTACTGACGCAAGTCACGTAATAGGCCTTTTCTTTAGGGAAATAGTTAGACTTGATGGAGTACCTAAATCCATCACATCTGATAGAGATTCAAAGTTTATATCTTACTTTTGGAAGTCACTATGGAAATGATTTGATACAACCTTGAACTTTAATAGTACATGCCACCCTTAAATTGATGGCCAACCAGAAGTGGTTAACCGAACACTTGGCAACTCGATTCGGGTTTTATCAAGTGACAAACCAAAACAATGGAATACAACACTTTCACAAGCAGAATTTGCATTTAATAGTACGGTGAACAAAAGTACTGGAAAGGCACCGTTTGAACTTGTTTATGGTAAAATGTCTCGCCAGGTCATAGACCTCATCAATTTAATCAAAACTTCATGCAAAAGTATTGTTGTTGACAATATGACTGAGCATATCCAACATATCCATGAAGTAACCAAGAAGAAGTTGGAAGAATCTAATGCTAAGTATAAGGAGCACGCCGAGAAGGGTAGACGAAAATTAGTTTTCAAAGAAGGTGATCTAGTTATGGTGTTCTTGCAAAAGGAAATATTTCATATTGGTTCTTATCATAAATTAACGAACAAGAAGTTTGGTTCTTGCCAAGTTTTGAAGCGTATCAATGATTCACAGAAATTCTGTACAGAATTCTAGTGGCCAAGAATCTAGATTGATCTAGTTTCATATTTGAAGAATATATTGGGAGTCCTAATGCTGTTAGAATTTTATTTTCTTTTTAGTTTATTTCTGTTAGGAGTCCTAATGTTCTTAGGAGTGTTATTTCCTTTTAATTTACTTCTGTTAGATCATAAGAGTCTTAATGGGATTGTGTTTTCCTTTTGCTATAGGAGTCTTAGTGTAATAGTATTGCAAGTTGTGAATCCCTATATATTGGTCTGACTTGTAAGAGTTAAAAACATCTTTATCTTTTTAATTAAAATTCTAGTTGTGAGTCTTAGTCCTAATGTTTTTTCTGAATTTCTGAGTTCGTGTGCGCACGATCTTGATTTTGATTTTTTTCTAAAGTGCTAGTAAATTCTTACTAGTTTATTTGTCGATTATCGTCCGCTTAAATTAACAACATCGATGTCTATTTTCTACATATCTTTCAAGCGAATGTAATAAAGCACCGTTCATTATGCCTAAGATTAGCTCTTATCTTATTTAAAATTTTGCACAGCCGCTACATTAATATATGTGTATATATATATATTACTAAGTTACAAATTATATATATACATAAGTATATTACTACGTTGCAAATTATCTTCTAATTAATCAAATGTAGTAGGAATTTTGATCTCGCAATTTTGTTACCTCTAATTCTTTAGTTTCCATCAAGTACGAACCGTTTGCCAAAGTTGCAACCCACGAAACGATGAACAATGTTTGTCGATAATTTGTCAATTTGTCTGTAAAATCATATGAAAGCTTCTGCAGTTGACGAAATAGAAAAGAATGACTAGATAATATGTCAACTTTTGTAAGTGTTCTGTGAAAGTTACCAATATTTCCCCTCTTTCCTATGCCAGGATGAGAAACCATGGTGGTTTTTTCCTCGACATGAAGGGAAGCTTATCGCCAACCACAAAGGATACTTTAACTAAAAATAACAAATGAAGTACAAATGACATAATGGATATTTGAGATCTTAACCTCATCAAAAGAAATCAAATATCTCAACTACCGCATAAGTTTGGTGCTTCCCTTAGAGTAATAAATATCACAAACATTTAACGTCATAACATTAATGTAGAGGTGAAAGAGAAAGCACGTTCCCCTGATATGGTTTCTTTTTCCTGCTATCGTCTCCGCATTACAGTGTTCTATCAAAACATTATCACACACATTTACATGGAGATTTTAGAGAAAAAAAATAATGATTACAAATACTACATGGCCAATTAGAGCAAAAGGCATGCTGCTACCAGCCAAAATTTTGCGGCGGCTACTGAAGTCCACCCAAGAAGTGAGAAGCTCTAACCTTCAAACCCAGTTGAACTAAAATACCTTGCTGGTGCCATGGGAATCTAATTATCAGGATTAAACAGTGCGTGGACGAAAACTCATCCAGATGCTGGAGCTTTGCATCCATATAGCATGCCACAATCACAAAGGTATGCTTCTTGTTAATCACGTCCCTGCTATATTAGCAACGAAGGGCACAAGACGCTTATAGTCCCTTTTCTTCCCAAGAGCACAAGTATCAAGCACACGGCCAAGAAGCAAACGAGTATTCTGAAGTGCCACCTCTCTAGCTGGCAAGTTACCTTCTGCTGTACTTCCAGTACCTTGCATCGTTAGTCCAGCTCCAAATGCAGAGCCTGTAAAATATTGCAACGGCCCACTTCGAGCTTTGAATGAGCTCTGAGGTGCAAGAATACCTTGTAAAGCCTTCTCACCTAGACTATAACCATTTTCATTTAATCCCAAGTCATCAACGTGCCCACCAGGAACACTACTGCAGCTCTGTAGGAGTGCTTCCAAGACACTGAGAGCCTCCCAGCACAATGTGCTTTCAACAAGCTGTGAGACAATTGCATATACATGCGGGCTCTGAGCTGCATCTACAGGAGTCTGATGTAACAAGGCTTTGAGTATCAAGAGTATCACCCGCTGGTAATCTACAGGACCCCTCTCAAGCAATCTTAACAAATGCCCAAACGCCAAAGAAGAGTGCTTTGGAAACCACTCAGAACAGATTGCTGGGATTGCACGTGTAAACAAGTCCTCATCGCTTGTGATCTCACCATGAGAATAAGATAGAAATACTTCTGCAAGATCTTCTAACAATTTTGCACGGCACCAGATTGAAATATTGGATGCAACAAACCGTGCTTTCTGGTACTGCTGTTGCAAAGGCGAAACAAGTCCGGTAGGGATTGGTTCTTTCGTAAGCTGCAAACCTAGCCAGGGCAACAAGCCAATTATGTGCATTAAAAGCCGTGTATCTGGACTCCCAAATATAAAGTCGCATGATGGGACTGTTATTCGAGATAGCACCTCAATTGCAGAGCCATGACTGACAGTGGACATGAGTCCTTTTAGAACAAGAGGTTGTACACCTTCGAAGAATGGGACCTTACCTTTCTCTGCTGGTGATGAGTCTCTAACAGACCGTGATTCTTTTCTGTTAAGTTCTACAGAATCACTATTGCCGTCTAGCTCATCACGTGGCATGCTGAATAGTAAAACATTCTCTGTTGTTCGGTCGCGGAAGGATAGCCGATCAATTACTCGGGAAAAAAGCTCTAGGACCTGACAATAGATATGCACAAAATCTGTATGCATCATTGCTACACATCCCCAAAACAGCTGTGGGTAGAGTATAACCTTCTCAGGTTCCATGTTCTCTACCATCACTTGCAGCGTCAAAAGAATCTCCATCATAAAGCCAAGAACGGCAGGAACAGGATTCCCCAAGCATTTATGGAGGCACCGGAGGAGTAACACACAATTATCACTTTTAACACTAGGTCGCAAAGCACGATAAATCTGATGCGAACGGCATGCAAGGTGCCTAGATGTGCACTCCATTGCCCACTTAAGTGCTTCTGTACCCCATGTTTCACGAAGATCCCCCTGAAAGAAAATTGCATCAACCATGCTCAACACAAGTGCTGATAAAAGTGCGGTACTTGGAAGATCAATTCTCATTAGTGTTGGATCCTCACTCTCCCACATCAAGCTGCCACGTTTAGACTGGATGTATTTTATTAAGCTCACCACTTTCTGCTTGTTCTCTCTATCACTGTTTTCAACTTCATACAGCTCTAGATGCCGACCGGCAAGTGAGTAAAGCAGATTAACAAGCAGATGCTGACAGTGCAGGAGTACAATATCCTCTGAGCTATCCATAGAAACACAAGTAACATGAAAAAGCAACGGCAGATGCTCCCGGAAATCTTCATCATTCTCATAACCAATTTCTGCAAGCAGAATTAATGCTATATCTGCACGGGAAAGTAAATGCTGTTGATGACCCTGCAAGGCACTCTGGAGCTCACTGGCGTTGATTCCTTGAAGTCCACTTATACCAGGATGGAAAAGATCTTCACCAGAGTTTGGGGTGTCAATTAGGCAATCTCCACTATCACGAGAGACATGCCGACTTCTCAAATTACCAGTTGAACCACGAACACTCATCAATGGACCAGATAAGCTCATTCCTTGTAAGTTCATTAGGGCAGGAAGGAGTTGTCCTGATCGTCCAGTAGTAGGTGGAACCAAATTAACCTCTGGGTGCATCGGGCTAAGTGGACCTGAGACACTTCGACCTGTCATGGCAGATGTCCTCCAGCTCAGGTTTCCACTGGCATTTCTAAGTGGGCCATCAAGGGATCCACGAACAAGCAAAGGTGACATATGAGGTTGACTATCAGCTATTGCTGCAATCTGTGTGGTTGTTGGTCCCTGAGAAAATTCTAAAATGAGGTTTGCAGAAGGATCTCCCTTGTTCAGCCTCACTGGTTCCTCAATATCTTCTAGCATTCTCTGAGATAACTCACAAACCAAGTGATCAACAGTCTGTTGTGGGCAAATACGAGCAAGATATAAACTAACACGTTTGGCTACCGAAAAATACGTTGCAAATGCACCACTTATCTCTGCTGATGTGTTAGAATCACAATCTTCAATCCCCTTTGTGATAAGAAAGTCGAGAACAGGAATTATATTTCGTGTATTGTTAGCAACAGTGCTCCATAGCTTCTCCACTTCATCTGGAAACTGATCCCCATGTCTCCATGTAACATAATAAAGACTTTTCAGCAATCTATCACTCCAACCTGATTCACGTAATTTTGAAAAGTTGAGATTCTCAATCCAAGGAGCCATGCATGTTAAAACCTGATGCTGCGCAATGATGTCCACAGCATCAAGTTGGCGTTGCATGATTTCCTCACAGAGGATCTCACTCAGCTCAGGGTGGTCCTTGGCAAGCTTCGAGGAGAGTCTATATTGGAACTGCTGGTAAGAGTCTGGGAGGTTCCCAACCACTGATGCACGGTAGCGGCCTGCACCTTCAATGTCATCCTCAGCCCACTCGCGAACAGAGAGAGTCTCCAACATTTGCAGGGCATTATCACGGATTTGTTTGTTTGGGTCAACTACCTTGTAGAGGATTAAGCTTAATAGTCTTTGAGTTTCACACTTTGGGATTTCTTGGCGCATATATACCTCGGCTAGTACACTGAAGTAACCATCCGCAATTGCAGGTTCTTGAGCATAGCACTGTTCCAAAATATACAATATCTAAGTTTGACAATTGGATCATAATTTATATGAGAAAATTGGATATAAAATTCACCATGTTCATACATATACAGAAGCCAAACAATATCTGATAAATAATGCAACTGTAGAATGACCAAGAAAGACTTGGATGTCACAAGACAGAGAACAGTGACAATGATGGATGGAAACAAAGGCACAGAGGTTGAACTGCTTTTTCCAGAAGTGAAGTTTGGGTCGCAGAAATTGAATTATTAGACTAGAATCATACAACCTAACTGACGATTTTGACAACAATGATAAACACTGCTAGTTTATGTCTTTGTTTGTTGTTCAATCAGTTCCAAGGTTATTGATAATAATGAACAAGCATCGGTAGAACTTTTCTTTTCTGACAGGAATATCAGTAGATAATACATCAGAGCACTCTATTCTGGAGAAGATGGGATAGTGAATTTTTTTGCATTTATATCTCATTTTGTTCTTTTACAATATGCACTTGTACATTTTGCATTTATTGCAAACTAGAGACTAAACTTCTGTATTCAACCTTTCATTCATCAAGAAAAAAGAATCAATAACTTCAGTAGATTTCACAGTCCAATACTAGGAAAACGGTTTACTTTGCTGCAGCTTCTTGGATATAATTAGATGATTACGACAGAGGTGAAACTTACCTGGTCGATGAAAGAAGGAAACAAGTCAAGATTTGTTTGCAGAAGATTTTTCAATGCAGTCTTCGCTAGGAGTATTCGGAGATGACCACTTTTCTGTTTATCTCGTCCGCAATATTTTGAATATGATGGAGTGCGTGGATCCACAGGTGAATAGCCAAAATGTCCTCTATGGGCTGTTTCTAAAAATAGACCATTGATCCAAATAATTAACCTTCCAGCCATTTTTCTAGCATTATCATCAAAAGAAGGTCCATACAACAAAGATGCAATAGCATTTAAGGAGGCCCATTGCACTGCATCAACTTGTTCAATGACATCCTTATCAAAATTGATTTTGTCTATAGATTCCCTTGACCGCGTATGCTGTCCAGACTTGTAACGTTCAACTTCTTTACGATATTCACTGGCACTTTCTTGGGAATATGTGCTACCTGGCTCATCACACCAAGTAATAAGAAGTTCAAAAAGTTTTTTTCGTGTTTTTACATCAAACCTGTCTGACTTGGACTCCACAAATTCTGGGGCTAGATATCTTAATATAGAAGCCAACGCATAGCGGAGTGGCTGCAAGTCTTGAAAGCTATCAGAAGCTACCGTGCTTAACATACGATGCGTTTCTTCAATGTATCTCAGAAAATGTATCCGCAGGATGGGTTTCCGGCTGAGCATCCCTGGCCACACTTTCTCAGCAATTGTACGATATATGTTTGCAATGTGTACACGAAGATCTTCACGGCGGGACTTTGGATTCTGCATCTGCAGAAGAAAACTTCTTAGAACATGAGGTGTACACTAGATGCAAAAGTTATAAGTATCTCTTGACGTGAAGTAATATTTATAGCCTACGTGCGATAGAGATGTATGAATTAATATTTATAGCCCACATGACTCCTTTGATTATTGAGGAGTCACAGGCTCAAAACCGTAGAAAGCCACTCCTTTGATTATTGAGGAGGCCTTAGCAAATATCTTTGCCCTCTCTTATTGCCCCTATAGCTAGGAAACACTTTGCATACAAGGTTTTATCCTCAAAAGTCCCGTTTACTTACAGTATGATTTCAAGAAAGCCATGTAGGGTCCCATTTCTAGTATGTTTTGATGCCTGCAAACTAATGGTCTAATGCCAAGATCACATAATGATAAGAGAGAAAAAGTGGAAGTACTAACTAGATGCCTAAAAATTGATTTTGTACTAGCAGAGGAAAAGATGAAAAAAGAATCACATCAAACCATTGATGAGAAGATGTTCATTTACCTAAGCAAATGCTTACACTATTAGCAATGAAGACAAAAAGATTTTAAAACGAAGGCAAGTCTGTAAGTGCCAAAGTGGATAAAGCAAACTTTAGAAAATGTCCACGAAGAATATTAAGCAATATCTTCAACCAGGAAACTTTCATCAGTGGCATATAGAACAGTATCTCAAATGTCCAAGAAAAAATCTTAGCAGATTAAGCGAACTTTAAACAAAAAAGAGACCTGAAAAAACCAAACAACTCTTATATAATTGTATAAGCATGAACCAAAGTATTGCATACAGACAGTTACTAGTACCTTCCACTTTGGTTTGCCCTCAGTTTCTGAAGAGACCTCTTCAATAAAAGTTGTTAGCTCACCAAACATAACTTCACATACATCCAAATGGGAGTGGCCAAGAGCTGTAGCAGCTGCATGCTAAAACAAGAAAGAACATAACTCCTTTCATTACGTACCTTCAATAAGACAAACTAACAAAAAAGAGAAAAGAAGCAGCAAAATCACACTACCTTCAATTTACAATTATCAATTGGAACAAATTCTACTATCCATCACGTGTAGAATAATTATTTATTTAAAAAAAATGTAAATAGAAAAGAAACCATGCGTAAAATTATTTGAAGAATGGTTCAACTTCGGCTCTCTTCTTGGGAAGTTTTTTTTTTTTTTTGAGAGGAAAATGGATGACAAACAAGATTCATAGTTGTCATCCAGGTATATATATAACTGTGAGACCAATCATCATGTACAAGAGTAAGCTCTCAAGAAGAGAACGCCAAAAGGGAGGGATGTACAACAACTAACCAAACACCACTCCCCAAGAAGAAAAGCAGCATGAGATACAATACTCTCAACCTGACCTTGCTCCCCACAAAAAATGATCTGGATGCACTAGAACCAAATGGTCCAGGCACCGGCCAATCAAGATGCTAGCAGCCCTTTCCACCTCAGTCATTGTCTAACAAGAGCACAGAGTGACTGCCAGGCAGCCTCTGCTGCCCAAAGGGACCCAGTGTCTGCAACCAAAACTCCCGAGAAACTGTGCGGCCAAAGAAAAGATGATCAATGTCCTTCTTGGGGGGATTTGTTTTGAGGCACTTCATTTTGGGTGGTTGATTCTTGTATCTCTTTTTGTTTCCCGCCCACACTTGTAAATTTTGATAAAAAATCAACCATAATTGGATAGACATCCTTCCCTTTCAAAAAAAAAAAAGATATATATACTCACACATACACACATATAAGAAAAGTCATTACATATATGTTTTGAATTCATTATGTACCTTAATTTAAACTCAAAAAAATAATCATTAATTCATCTCACTTTACATTTGGGTTTTTGGTTTTGATGTTGCACATATTATCTTGTTTTCTATTTAAGAACCCAAACCTGATGCAAGGATAGTTTTCTTAAGCAAAGTAGATAAAATGTAGTTCTCATAGAATAGTGCATAGTGCCATTTGAATTTAACAGGAAAAAGAAGCATCCAAAAATAGAGAATCAAACAACAATCTTGCATGTGAAATGTTTGATATATATTGATTCCCATATGCTTTCCCTTTGAAATCTAAATAATGTATCAAGCACCTCCAAACGGTAGCAAAAAACTGGACAAACATTCCACTTCCCTTATTCTAAAGCTGAACAAAAATCCAATTGCATCTTTAGCTCCATCAAATTAGAAAGTTGTAAAATATTTACGCATCACTTTGTCAACTACCTGGTAGGCATAATCATGCAGTTAAATGCTTATTGCGTAAATTGCACAAATGATCCACCAACTTCAGCCTAAGACCAGTTCTCTTTTTTTTTTTGGAGAGGTTCAGCCTATGACCAATTATAAGTTTGCTGACTATCTTCTTTGTCATCCATGTCCAGTTATAAGTGTTTTTTGCTGACTATCTTCTTTGGCATCCATGTCAATAAGATGGTCAGTGCTCCGCCAATGCTAATCTCTCCTAAACAATCTGCCTATGCTAATAAGATGTTTTCTGATACAAACTACTGCATTTTTCCATCCCTTATGTATCATGGATTTCAAACCGCCAAAAGCTGGTTCCAAATATCCCTCAAGGATACAAGATATTGAGCATTTAAGAAAAAAACAATCAAATGAAGTGTTTTATGATACTTCTTCAGATATAATAAGCCAAAACATTAAGTACTACATTTTTTTCCAAAGATAAGAACGGTGTCAGACATCCATTTATTGGTATGGTAAAATGTTACAAAGAGACAAGTATAAGAATGAGAATATTAATGGGCAACTACCAGCGGCCCTTATTAGAAACACCAAGCACTACATGACAGTGTCTTTATAAGATGGTAATGCTAGCTTACCATCAAGATGGTTATTTATTCCATCTCTAATTTAGAGAATGGGTTCCATCTCTAATCATATTAATAAAACTAGAAAGGTGCCATATTTTTATGGTCTAAACGTGCAATATTTTGGTTATCTGAGACAGCGTACTTTCTGAATCTTTTCAAAGACAACTTCACTACTTCAATCAAAATAAATATTTTGAAACATCCTGACAAGTTTATATGCTTTCTCTTTTGGATATAATTTCAACTTACATAGAATAACGACATAATTAAGGTGCCACAAATATTGAAAATGTTGAAACTATTTCACCAAATGAGTAACAATTTATTAGATGGAAACTTAAAAAGAACAGTCCTAAATGTTGAGTCATAAAATCTTACAGCATGTGCCTCAGATCCATGTTTAAGTGACGGAAGTATGAGATGAAAAACATCCCTAGCTGCTGTGAGGCTCCCATTTTCCCGATTATCTGGTGGGCAAGAGCATGCAAACATAGCATACACTAGCCACTGATCAAGTTTACTTTCTGCATCTTGAGACTGATGAGACTTCCCACCAAGTTCAACAGGTGTAATAAGTGCAAGTCTCTTCATAACCTCCATCCTAAGTAAAAGTCACAAATAAACATAACCAAATTAGGTGATCAACTCACAAAGCAAAATGATTAACCACACAATAACTATCATGTCAATCACAAAAGATTCTAAAGATAAACTCCACTCAAATGAAGATTGATATTGTGCATACTACAGAATCTAAAATAAAAAGAAAGGTTATTTCATCTAACACTCTCTTAACTATAATTTTTTTCTGCATAACTATCACATTACAATTTTAGTCCCAAAACTTATGCAGATTTGACATTTAGAATCCTCCTATTAAGTTCCATCCAAAATTTTGTTAACTTATTTTTTAAGTGATTATGAAAAGTATTTCAAATTCATTATAATAATTCTGTTACCCATACTTATTCAATATAAGAAAAAATTTAAACAACAACGTGCTAGGCACTCCTTTTGGGAAGCAGGTCCTCCAAAAGGCCTCCTTCAGATCTTGTATTCAGACTTGATGCTTCCTAGTTCTTAATTGCAAATTTCATATTTTAATATTTTGAATATTTTGAATTATTGAAATATAATTTTAAAAAAAATACTTAGGTATTGATTACTTTTTTTAAAAAAAATATTAGTCTGTCGGAGTTCTCTTTCCCATTCTCCTTATAGCTTACTTCGGTGCTTCTTTCTGGAACTGAGGGCGAAAGCTGTAGGTAGCGTTGGAGACCCATGAGGCTGGAGCTGTTCTCGAGTCCATAGTCTCGACCAATTATATTGTTCTCTCCCCGGTCAAATGCATTCCTTTCCGGACTGCTTCCACAAACAACTACAACTGCTTGCTTCCCTCTCCCTTTTATCCACCCATCCTGTATCTCTACTGTAGTCTCATACCTTTGTCCCTTTTGTTGTAATAAGGGAGTATGAGTAAAACTGACATTTCATTAAATTGAGATAAGTTCAAGGACTAAAATTTGTAGATTTATAATTTAGGGTTAAATGCAAAGGTTCGAGGGGTGTTAGATGAAACTGTAAAAAAATTAAAGTTTTGAGTAACAAATATGATATCTGATATGTTTTTTTTCAAAATATCATTTACATATAACAAAGAACACAAGGGATGTTTTTCCTTATTTTTAAGGGGTATTTCTCATTAGATACAACTCCGCCTATATTTTATAGCCGGTCCCAAGCCCGGATAAAGGAGGAGGGTTGTGTTAGGCCCCGACAGCCAGCGTAAAATCCTGTCGAATCTTATGAACATGGATCAACGAAGTGTCGTATGATCCATGTAGCCGACCCCACCTAGTGGGATAAGGCTTTGTTGTTGTTGTTGTTCTCATTAGATACAATTAATTTGACGGGGGCAACTAAGATGTCGTACACCACCTGAAATAGGAATGAACCTTTGACAGAAAGCCGACTTTCATGCAAATTACTTGAATATTAATTAAATTTTTTTAGAGCTTGAATAGTAATTATGACGACGAGGAGAAAACCAATGGGATCAAATAATTGCTTATCCAACATGTTGAATTTTCTCAAATAAAAAAAAGTAACCAACATGTCAAATTGCAATAGTAATTAAATAACTGAATCATCAGCAGCGGACCGCGGATGGAAGCACCCATGAATGCTGGTTACGGCAGTCACATGGGCCATATTGTTAGTACAATTTAACCACACCATTTTCAGTGGAGAGAGATGATACATAGGGAATACTGTACAGCACATCACTTTTTCATGAGAGAGTGAGGAAATGGACAGCTTTTTCTTGTGTCTTTGATCTAATATATGATGGATTACTGCCTAAGCTTGGTCAGCATCCTTTTTCCTCCCAAATAAAAATAACTGAAGTAATAATTCCACCGATAGACCAAATGAGCATACTACAATATAAGGGTTATTTTCTTTAATACCCCCAGAACTATAAATTTTTTTCGCCTCTAACCCTACAACAACAACAAAGCCGTATCCCATTAGGTGGGGTCGGCTACATGGATCATACGACGCCTATTCGTTGATCCATGTTCATGAGATTCGACAGGGTTTTACGCTAGCTGTCGGGGCCTAACACAACCCTCCTCCTTTATCTGGGCTTGGGACTGGCTATAAAACATAGGCGGAGTTTTTCGCCTCTAACCCTAAACTATAAATTTACAAATTTTAATCCCTAAACTTATCCAAATTTGAAACTCAAGTCCTATTATATTTAATCAATTCGTTAAGTTTTTTTCTAATAATCATGAATGTCATTTTTGCCCTTACTGTCTTATTAAAATAAAAGAAATTTCACAAGAAAAAGGATGACCACCAAGGTTTGTGGTTGTCATCCATGTAATATATATATATATATATATATATCTGAAATGAAGATAAAATAAATATTTGAAAATAAAAATATCTCTTTGGATACAAACAAACAAACAACAACAAAGCCTTATCCCATTAGGTGGGGTTGTCTACATGGATCATACGACGCCGTTCGTTGATCAATGTTCATGCGATTCGACAGAGTTTTACGCTGACTGTCGGGGCCTAACACAACCCTCCTCCTTTATCCGGGCTTGGGACCGGCTATAAAACATAGGCGGAGTTATCTCTTTGGATACATCCGATAAAATAAAAAAAATTTAAGATAAAAAGAAATCAATATATGTAAAATTGTTATTTGAGAATAATGTTTTATGCAATATCATGCTCATGTTAGTATTTTTATTTTTTATAATTTTTCATGTTAAAAAGTAAGGCAAAAATGTTATTAATTAATAGAACAAACCTAATAAAATTTGGATTAAATCTGATGAAAGGACCTAAGTGTCAAATTTGGACCTAAAGGGTAGATGTAAAAAGAAGATATATAATATACATGGATGACACCTAACTGGTGGTCATCCTTTCTCTTCTCAAAAAAAAAAAGAAGATATAGTTCAAATGGTGTTAAAGAAAATAATTCACAATATAAAGAAGACAAAAGAACAAAACCTCAAAGAAGAATATATTATAGAAAAAAAAGAAACAACTATTTACAGTATCAACTGTAGTCGTGTCATGACAGCTACAAAAGGTGATGATGGAAATGGGGAATGGCGACTGATGAAAGTCGTATCTATCCTACAAACATGCCTCTATATTCACCATCATTGATTGCTGAGTGGAGTTAGGAATGATTCTACCTACTAATAATAATCTGACAAAATGTATACCATGGAAATAAGTACAATAAACATTCTCCCACTTATCTAGTTGATCTTATATAACACCATTCACAAACAAAAAGTACAGGACATTGCAACTCTGCAGATCTAAAGAAGGAAGGATGTAGCTATCAATAAAGATCTAAAGATGGGTTTCATTCATAACATGTAAATATAGATAGATGCACGGAGGCAGAGGAGGCCTCCCTTGGTGCCCCAAGGACCAGCGCACTCATACTGGCACCTTGCCGATCTACATACTTGGGACTCCCGGTATTGGGTCATCACCTTCAATAATGAGGGCGGACACCACAAAATACATGATCGGAGTTCAAGCTTGTTCTCTCGAAGCATGCGGTTGCCTCGTCCTCCTAAAAGTGATGCTTCTCATCCCTCCTGAAAGACGTTATGAATAGTCCAGCGAAGCCAGCACAAGTAGCATGATGCACTGATTCACTAATCTGCGGGTTTGTCCAGAGCTCCAGCATAGAGAGATGTGACATGCATTTAATGACATGGAAGGACAATTGTTGTCCTATCTGAGGTGACGTTTAGGGTATCCAAGAAACGTGAAGGATTAATTGTGAGCTCCTCGCAACATGGGTTTAGAGTTAAGGATTTAGGGGTGGCAGGCGTGAACCTATGGTGTATAATGATTTTTGTTTGGGACTCTAAAGCTCACCTCGTTCTCTGTGTGCATTGCCCTTTTGGTGTGGAGGTTTCTGTGGTACTTCCTATGGTCTGGTAACTCTTCTGTCCATCCCTTAGTTCAAAGGCATATTTTTCCTTTTGGGACCATAAGTGGACACCACGGGAAACTGTTACTTCTTTCCCAGGACTCGCAACATGACCAAGGATTCGACAGCATCAATTGTAGAATGTTTGACAAGATCAAGCAGTTCAAAGACTGGACTTTGAATTGCCAACCAATAAATAGAGAAATGTTCTAGTTAAACGATCTTGCCTTGCTTCCTGAACTGAACTTGGGCAAAGTTCAGCGGCAAACTTCACTAGTTCACTAAGACAGCATGCCCATCGATTTTTATCTTGACTTTCAAGAATGGATTGAAGTGTTATGTCAGGAGGCACAAGATCCAGCTCCCTCCTCAAATCATAAGGACGACCAGAATCCCAATAGCAGTTCTGAACAATATCATCCTGTAAGCCAAACAAAAAGCAGAACGTCAGTTGGAAGGAAACCAAAACGAGTATAAATATCAGATTATGTCCCCTTTGATCCAGTGCCTTCAGGCAGTCTCTGGTTGGGCATAAAAGTTGGGGATAAATAATTTATCCCTGAATTTAAATCCAAACACAAAATTTTATACCCATCATTCTAGAAGGATAGTACTGTCATTTAGAAAAATAATTTATATCCCAAGGTAAAATTAATACCTGGGGAGAGGAAGGCATAAAATTATACCTAGATTTTGACAAAGTATAACTCTACCATGGGGTATAGTTGTACATATACCAGGTACAAACTTTTGAAGCAAATACTGCATCAAAACATATGCATTAATGAAGTATTTAAAAACTGTCCCAACTTATTATATGACTTTATAGTACAATATGCATCCTTATTGACTAGGGAGTGGCGATGAGATTTTAAGTTTTGGGGTTATTGTCATTCTCATCCCATTCTTCAGACTCCTATTTTCCAAACACATGTACATTTTCTCATAAAGTATTTTAATGCAAAACGGATAACTACCACAGCTTTGTAACTTCATTTTACTTTTATTCAAATGGAGTAACATTACTTACTGGATTGCAAGAAAACCCATATTGAAAATCTGATTAGCCTGAACTTGAGTTTAAAAGACAACTACAGGGGTCATAGCAAAGAAACTCAACTTATCACCATTTACGCATAAAAGTTCAGAAAGCATCTACCTGTTACGACAAAAAATAAGTGAAATATTTACTTAAAAATAAATGAAATCTCACCCCATTCTCTTCAAAAACATCAATGACAAATATGGGCTCCGTCTCATAAAGCTTATGATTCATCTGATCATTTACTGAATGATCTCTAATATCATTTCTCAAAGCGCGAACACATCGCAGTAATTCCAGAGCTGTATGCCGTATTTGCACATCCACTGAACTAAGGAAAACAAGACCAAGCGCATCCAACTCTGATGTGCAGAACTCAGATGGATCAGCCGAAGGAAGAAACGGAGACTTGTTCACTTTCTCTGCCCCACTAGTGGATCTCTTAACATTTTGGCCATCATTACCAAGTATCTCTTCAGATGAGCAGGCCCTCCACAAACGCATAAGCTCCACCAGGCGTGCAAGTGAAGTTTGAATCAAGAGGGGAAACTCATCAGGAAGTTTTAGTATAAAGCTAGCCATTCCCCTCATTACAGCATACCGCCGTTGAGGAAGATACCGCACAATTCGGTTCACTACTTGTACAGCTTCTTCACGAACACCGGGATCAATACTTATGCCATGTTGAGGAATGATTTCAGTTATTTTATCACTCCTCCCTACTTCATCAATCAGATAAGGTATACATTTCAGCACTGACTTGAAGAGAGATGCATGAGATTTTTCCTTTGTAACAGAATCTGAAAAATAAAGGATTAAGTAATCAAATGAGCAGTCAGTCATGATAGTTCGAAGACCTGTAACCAACAATACAAAATAAAGAAAGAAGTTTTGCACAAGACCCAACAATTCAGTATGAAGTAACTGAAAAAGACCTGACTAAATTTTATATATGCTAATTGTTCTGTATTGTTGTGGTTGTGTCGATCATCATAGTCACTTACACTGTTCCATAAGATAAATTACCTAAACTTTAACAAGCTCACTACAGTTCAGCATTTCATTGAAATGAGAAATTACTGCATGCAGTCAACAACAACAACAACAAAGCCTTATCCCACTAGGTGGGGTCGGCTACATGGATCATACGACTCGTTGATCCATGTTCATGAGATTCGACAGGGTTTTACGCTGGCTGTCGGGGCCTAACACAACCCTCCTCCTTTATCCGGGCTTGGGACCGGCTATAGAACATAGGCGGAGGAAAAATATATTATCCTTAGAATGACTCGTTGATCCATGTTCATGAGATTCGACAGGGTTTTACGCTGGCTGTCGGGGCCTAACACAACCCTCCTTTATCCGGGATTGGGACCGGCTATAGAACATAGGCGGAGGAAAAATATATTATCCTTAGAATTGAGCAAAGAAGTTGCAATTAATTTCATGTATCCATGAACATTTATGATGTTCATTTATGATGTTCATGGATACATGAAATTAATTGCAACTTCTTTGCTCAATTCTAAGGATAATATATTTTTCCTCCCAAGATAAAAACTAAAAACATTAGTTCAAACGTAGAAATTGCATACTACAGAAAAGAAATCAAGAGCAGCAGCATAAAACAGAAGGTTGAGAGCCAGCCAAACTCTCAAAACCTGAAAATTGCAGCTCCTTTTAATCTCAACTGGAAATACTGTAGAGATAACCAGCGGGATTGACAATTTCCTAAGCAAACAAAACAAATTCGGCAAGGCCCAAAACTTCATCGAAAGGTTTACATCTTATAAACAGATGAACCTTTTTTCTGAAAGTTAACAGGTGGAAATGAAAAGAAAAATGAAAACATGCAGTCACATTCAAACAAAGGAAAATTAATAATGGCATGCAACACATAAACTCAAAAGCTCAAGCATCAAACTAAGCAAAAGCTAACTTGAGACAAGTAACCATATCAATGATGAAAAGACATACTCCTAGTTTGAGATAGCGCATCCCATTAATGATGCTGAGTGTCTCACTCCTGGCAACACTACTATCTGTACGTCGAGCATTTAGCTCCATGAAAAAGCGTTCTGTAATTGTTGACTGCATGCAGTCAACAAAGAGAAAAAATCACCCTCAAGGGTTTAAAGTTGCTGCATGCAACACACCCCATCATGCTCTACCCAAACATGGAAATATTACAAAGCCATTGCATGTGAGCGAGCCCAATGTTGTAAAACTCGCAAGATGGACACGACACGGATGGCCGGGAAAAAATGTAAATCGTGAACACATAACACGACACGGCCGATTATACCAGATTATTTTTTAATATATTAATTAGCACAAAACTGAATATAATATTATAATTTCTTTATAATAAACAAAATGTCAAAGGATCAAGCATCAAGCAACATGTCAAAGGATCAATACCAAATTACCAAAATCAACACTTCCACCTTCAGGCGCAGCATTTGTGTTTCCAACTCCTGAACCCAAACCAGAAGCCATTTTTCTTCTGTGACTGTATCATTAACACATTTGTAACATTCTATACAATACAAGCATACAAAAACCAAAACCTAATTCAAACCTAACTAAACATCACTTATACAATCCTAATTCCTAACTTAAAAGTTTAAACATGCACAGAACTCGGCCGGACTCCCTGCTGCATTGCGCGAGCAGGGAGACCTCTGCGCCTCCCTGCTTGCCAGCGCAGGGAAACCTCGGCGCTCCCTGCTCGCAAGCAGGGAGACCTCTGAGAGGTGCCGAGGGCTTCCTGCTTGTGAGCAGGGAGGCGCCGAATGGTGGCAAGCTCTCCCTGCTCGCACAAGCAGGGTGGGATACAACAGCGCGACCTCAGCGCACAGGTGAGCAGGGAGCAGGAGCACACCGGCGCCAGAACAGATCGGCGCCAGAAAAAAGAATGGGTGCGACAGAAAAAGAAAGGCAACAGCGAGAGTGAGAGATTGAGGGAGGGAGGAGAAGGGGGGTACGGCAACAGCAGAGCGGCAGACAGCTGGAAAACATGGCGGCAGGCAGCTGAGACACACGGCGGCAGGAGCCAGGCGGCAACAACTGGCGGCAGGCGGCAACAGCTGGCGGCAGGCGGCAACAACCGGCGGCAAGTGGCAGCGACAACTGGCAGCAGGCGGCGGTAACCCACGGCAGCAGGCAGAGGTAACTAGGGCATGGTCGTTTTTTTTCTTCCATGCGCTCACGTGGTCGTGTGCCACTAACTCAGCAAAAGAAAAAAGAGGTGGGATGCTGGACACGAGCATGTCCAGCGATTCCACGATCCAGCACATGTATCGTGTGCTGGCTGGAAATGATCCAGAGTAGGATCGAGCAAGTTTTTTTTTTAAAAAAACAGGAAAGGACAACCAGCAAGATGGTGGTCGTCCAGAGTTTCATTAATTTTTGGAAAAATTACAAAAGACTAAAACAAACGGGTCCTGAGAAGCCCAGCATCCGGATTGCAAAAAGCAGAGAAAAACAGAGATGGCAGCCCAAAAAATCAGCACATTTTCCGGTCTCCAAAAATGGCCTTCGCATGGTTCCTGATCGAGCACGTTTTTTAGACCTAGGATCATAGAATCCTACGTTTCTACGTGTCGGGTCGCAATTTTGACAACATTGAGCGAGCCAATACCAAAGTATTAAAAAGACGAATCAACTTCAATTTTTTTATGCAATTCTCAATTTCAACGCAACTAAACAGAAAGATATAACCAGTAAAATACAAAAGATAGATGTCATTAAATATGTGCATATGGATGAGAAGTTGAGAACTCCGCCTATGTTTTATAGCCGGTCCCAAGCCCGGATAAAGGAGGAGGGTTGTGTTAGGCTCCGACAGCCAGCGTAAAACCCTGTCGAATCTCATGAACATGGATCAACGAAGATCCATGTAGCCGACCCCACCTAGTGGGATAAGGCTGTTGTATTATGAATGAGAAGTTGAGAACTAAGTTTTTGTGATAGTGTTCATAGGCCAAGAGGTCTCGAGTTTGATTTTTTACTCTGGGACTTCTTGTGCCCTTTTTATTTCTAAATTCCTATAAGGACTTCAACTTGATTATATGGGACAGAGCTCCTGATCACAATGGAAGAGTGTTGCCTTCCAATTCAGCCAACACTATATTGAACAAACTTGAACAGTACTAGACTTATAGAGGAATAATTGATCTTCAATTCGCCATAGAACAGTGTCGAACAGGTTTGTCCATCTAATGCAGATGATCTTTCTCCCCAAAAGATTTATGGTCCTCATGTCACCAACTTTCCTTTTGAAGGAACTCATGTCACCAACTATTGCTATGCGTAGGTCTTGGAAGTAGCAATGAGACCATCCACATACTCTAAATGTTGACTGACTTGATAGCTATGAATCATTTAGCAAAATGATCAACATAATAATCACATGGCCTTATTGATATGAAGGATTTCTTTTTAGATGGGATGATATGGAGAATGGAAGTCATCTTATTTGTGTTAAACTACGAACACCCCCCACTGGCACGTTATGTGTTCTGTGTGGCGAGGATTATCTCCGTTTTATTTTTCAAATGTCCAGTATCCCGAGAGGTTGGTGGCAGGCGAGCACCACGGGCACCTTTCCATCAAATTTGGAGACATTTTGGCAGCCACTCCAAGCTTTTGCTGGACAGACAGAATTGGAGAGCATTGTTGGTGACTATTTTGGCCGGTACTTGGGCCATATGGCTCCAGCGCAACCGGGTGATCTTTGGCGAGAACGATGTCAGATTGAGAGTGTTGTACACCATCTGTTTCCTCTTCGGAAATGGGGTTTTGGTTAGTTGTTGTACATCTCCCCTTTTTTGCCGTTCTCTCCTTGAGAGCCCGCACTTGTACATAACTCTCATTTCATAGATATATGTATATATATATATATATATACACTTGGATGACAACTACAATCTTGGTTGTCATCATTTTTCTCCTAAAAAAGCTATAAAATGTACAAGGTTTACTTCAAAATAGAAAAATAAATGAACAAGGGATAATCAAAACCAAAACCAAATGAAAGGGAAGAAAACATTATTGACATATAGAATGGATAAGGATATTTAAGCAACATTGACAACAGAACAAACCCGAATAACATTATATGCTTGCCGATTCCAGAGATCATGCACAAGTTCCTTCTTATTTTCAACTAGGTAGCCATAAACTTTTCATGTAAAAAAATTCCACACCCTGAAAATTGTTTTTTAAGGGTTGCCCAAAAGCACTAAAATGATTGCATCCGCAGTTTTCACTAGTACTATGAAAGAAGTTAATGTTTTATTTCACGAAATGATCAACATACATCTAGTATTTGCAAGTATAAATGAACAAAATGCTCACATGAGGAAAGAGCGTACCTATTGTAGTCTTTGACGAAGTAAGAAGAGCTGCACTGTAGGATTTATTACACAATCTTAAGATAGACTCAATTGCAGATTTCACTTTTGGAATGTGGTGACCAACGCCATGAACTGGAATGACAGTCCATAAGTCAAGAAGATATCTAAGAGTATAAAGATTCATAAATCCAAATTGAAAGAAAGATGGAGAACAAAAGTAGAAGTTCCAGAGAACATTTTGTATAACTAACTGTTAAAAACTTCCATGCCGAATTGTTGATTTGAAGGAGACATGACAATGGCAAGGAGAGTACGCAGACCAATAACCTTTGCTTCACTTAAACTATCAGGCTTCAGCAATTCCAATATCATATGATTCATGAAGAAATCCAGGTTACTATCAGCTAAAGTCACACAAAACTCAACAAGCTTATCATGCTGAACATCTTGCGTAAGCAAGCCCTTCTTCAGCACTGTCAATAATTGTGAGGTTACACTGTCTAGATAATCCCATACGCGATTTTTAGGCTGGTAATCAGCATAGACATTTAAATAGAATTTCACAACACGATGAAGACAATCAAGTGCCATTGAGCGATGGTTTTTATCCTGCAAGGTAATGGATACACCCAGATGGGCAAATCAGAAGATATACAAATAAGCACCTATCTCCAAATAATAGATAATGAATCAATGTATTGTATAAGAAATGAAAAATCATTTCCTTGGGGCTGTTTGCTTGGAGAACATGGTGCTCATAGAATAGAGTTAGTGTATGTGAGAATATTAATGTTCTTGTACAATTTATATTGTTTGAATCAGGAGATGTCTGATTAGTGTTTGGTTGAAATGAGAACAAAAAATAATAGCTATAAAAGAAAATATAAATAGTAAATTTTAATTAAATAATATATCATCTCATTTATTATTCTTAGACTTTTTCCACAATATATTAATATAATACATAATCTTTTCCCCCTGAGAGATCAACAACAACAACAACAACAACAACAACAACAAAGCCTTATCCCACTAGGTGGGGTCGGCTACATGGATCATACGACGCCATTCCGCTCTATTAGTAACCAAACCTTTCGGTATATTATTCACCAATAGATCTTGCTCTATTAGTTCGCCAAGTGTCCGCCTTGGCCTCCCTCTCCCTCTTTTAATCGGACTCCAGATTATTTGATCTACTCTTCTTACTGGCGCATCTAATGGTCTTCTCTGAACATGACCAAACCATCTCAAACGATTCTCTACCATTTTCTCACTAATCTTGTCTTACAATTCCCCCTGAGAGATCCTCAAAAAAATAAATAATCCATAATCAATTTTAATAATATTCCACTAAATTAAAGTTCAAGAAATTAACTAATATGTAAAACAAACAAAAATGATTTTAAGTTGATGAAGGATTATTCCTGTCGAATCTTATGAACATGGATCAACGAATGAATAGCGTCGTATGATCCATGTAGCCGACCCCACCTAGTGGGATAAGACTTTGTTGTTGTTTGAAGGATTAGACAAATATTTAAGTTTTTTCTATTCCTGTAAATTGTGTATGTACAGTGTGACCTTTTTTAAATAAAATTGGATGAATGCAAAAGGCATCCATCCTTTGTCCTCTCAAAAAGCAGACAAAAATGATTTTACAATAGTCTTATTTATATATGTTTTTTCCGAGGATAGTTATTTCTGTTTTGAAAATATATTATCACTAAGTAATAATACTATAATTACTTTTATATAACTAATTTCTTTTTTTATTTGATTATTTAAAAAAGGAGTAAAGCAACTATCTTCCTGCTTGAAGCAGGAACTTTTTTTTGAAATGGAAAAGGATGACTAGGATATGCTAGTCATCCATATATATATGATCAGAAAATGTACATGTGTGCTCACAAAAAGTGTGAGAGACCAGAAAAAACAAAAGGAAAGAGGGGTGAAATATCACAACAGCTATCCACCCTCCCACTCTCTCACCAAAAATCAATATGATGTACAATATTTTCTACGTAGCAATGCTTGCCCTCAAAAAGTGTACGGTTGCGTTGGAACCATATGGCCCACATGACCCCAAATGTCGTGATCCACAGCCGTCTCCATCCATGGTCTCTAGACTGGCGGGTAGCATGTAAAGACCTCCAAAGTGTATCCATATCCAAAGCGGTAATCCGCTGCATCCGCCGCCACACCTCTGAAACAATAGGGCAGCCACAAAAAGGGTGGCCAATGTCCTCGGGTGGCCAAATAGGAGCCACTCCGACTCGTTCACGTATATGGTCATTCCTAATCTTATCAATCTTATATGACCACACATCCATCTCAACATCCTCATTTCGGCTACCCCCACTTTACGTTCATGTTGTCCCTTCATAGCCCAACATTCACTATCATATAACACTGCTGGTCTTATAACAGTACGATAGAATTTTCCTTTAACTTTATTGGATACTTTTCTATCACAAAAAACTCCAGTGGCTTTCCTCCACTTACACCAACCAGCTTGAATTCTATGATTAACATCGTCATCAATCTCACCATCTTGTCTTACAATTGATCCTAAATATTTAAACTTTGTCACTTGAGGAATTATATCCTCCCCTAGCCTAATTTTCAAATCGTCTCTAAGTTGTTTATTTGTGAAATTGCTATGCATATATTCTGTTTTATTCCTACTTAAACGAAAACCCTTTGGCTCCAACGTATTTTTCCATATTTCCAATTTTGTATTAATCTCTTCTCTTGAATCCGCTAAAAGTACTATATCATCCGCAAATAGCATGCACTTAGGTACCTCCTCTGTGATACTCTCGGTTATAGCATCGATAACTAAGTTAAATAGATACGGGCTTAAAGCTGATCCTTGATGTAGGCCAATTCCTATAGAAAATTCATTTGTCTCACCTCCGGGTGTCCTAACCCTAGTCAATGCCCCATCGTACATATCTTGTATTACCTTAATGTAGGCAACACTCACCCTCTTCTTTTGCAAGGCTTTCCAAAGTACATCCCTTGGTACCCGATCATACGCCTTCTCTAAGTCAATGAAAGCCATATGTAAGTCTCTTCTCCTACTTCGATACTTCTCCATCATCCCCCTTAGTAAATAAATCGCCTCTGTAGTGGATCTTCCTGGCATGAACCCAAATTGTCTCTCAGAAATACTAGTCTCCATTCTCAATTTATGCTCAATCACTTTTTCCCATAATTTCATTGTGTGACTCATAAGTTTAATCCCTCTATAATTTGCACAATTCTGAATATTCCCTTTATTTTTGTAAATAGGAACTAATGTACTTAATCTCCAATCATCAGGCATCTTTTTCGATCGTAAAATCTCATTAAATAGTTTACATAACCACAACACACATTTTTCTCCTAAACATTTCCAAACTTCAATCGGTATACCATCCGGTCCAACGGCTTTACCATTCTCCATTTTCTTAAGAGCTTCGCTAACCTCCGAGACTCTAATTCTACGATAAAATGACCTATTAAGCTCACATCGGAGCAATCATTGCTTAATATTATCGGAGACATCTAGACGACGGCCATTCAATAGCTGGCAATGGTCGCCCACGGAGCTTCCCCGCCTCACTAACGATCATATTTTGTCGTAAACCATTTCAAACAGAGGAAGTCACCCAAGCGCTATGAGACATCAAGAGCGAGGCCTCCCGAGACTTGATGTTTTTTTAGTCTTCTTTTACAGAGAGTTCTAATAGATTATGCAGGAGGACATCATGGCAGTCATGCTCGAGTCCGTCGATGGGAACTAGGGTTTTGAACGCCTCAATAGATTCCTCCTCTTCATGCTACCGAAGCACACTTTGGCCGATCGAGTGGATGACTATAGGCTGATCGCCTGCCTGACCATTAGTTGGCAATCTAGCTGCGGACACCCAGTACAATTACCTTCCTTTCATCCAAGGCAGATCCATCACTGACAACTATAGCATGTCCGCCAAGATCATCGCATACTGGATGATCCACTGCCGTGCACTCCTACTGAAGGTAGATTTCTCCAAAGCTCATGACAAAGTCTCATGGCCCTTCCTCTGGCACTCCTTGTACGCCCGAGGTTCCCCACCGACTAGACCGTTTGGATGAAGCATTGCATCACCACAGCTTCATTCACAGTCCTAGTCAATGGAAGGATGACAGGCAGATGGTGCTACCGTGGAGGGTGCTATGACAGGGCTACACCTTAGGCCCCATACTGTTTGTGTTGGTAGTCAACGCCCTCGCCACATGTGCCCAAGCTATGAGGTTGACCTCTTATCTGGCTTCTTAGGGAGTATGATTACTCTCCTCCAATATGCATATGACACCAGTTTCTTCATTGAGGGCAGAGAGTGGGAGGCCAGACGAGTAGCCATTTTGGCGGAGTCGTTTGACGAAGTTTCCGACCTCCAGATCCTTCATTCCTTTTGAAATGGTGACTGATGAGGCTGCTAGATGCTCCACAACGTTGCGCACCCAATCAGTTCGTTGCCGATCATATACCTTGGACTTCCCCTCTCCGACCAACATATCAGCTCCCACAAGTGGACTCCAATTGTCGAGAGGATGGAGCATCTACACACAATTGGAGCTCAAGGCTGTTATCACAGGGCGGCCATCTTATACTGCTTAGATCAGTCATCTTGACTCTCCCGACCTACTAGCAGCTTTGGTGGAGAGGCGATTAGATTCCATGCGGAGTAGATTCTTCTGGCATGGTGGCGACCCAGAGCGCACCTCATTGCAAGGCAGACCATCTGCTGGCCCACTGCGTAGGGGGGCTGGGCTTCCAAGATCTACATTATACCAATTAAGCTCTTCTGGCTCAGTGGGTGGGCAGATTAAGGGTCCGGAGGATAGCCTATGGCACACCGTTTTCTTTAATTGTTATGGCAGAGATCTAGCAAGGGAATCCCGGGCCTTCTTCCAGTGAAAGGGTGATGGCATTCTGGCTGGCAGCACTACTACCCCTAGTGCGTCCCCTCATGGAAGTGTTGCTTGGCTCAGGGGCCGCATTCTCATTTTGGCAGCATGAATGGTCACCAGGAGGCAAACTTCCCTAGATTGTGGGCTTTCGTGGTGAGCCCAAAGGCATCCGTAGGGGCGGTGATGCAGCGGGGATTACAACTTTGGGACGAATCCTCAAAAAGGTTGATGGTTCAAAGCACCATCAATAGCTTGATAATCTCGGAATCCATTGAGGCTCGGAATCCACCGAGAAATAAAACTACACAGGTTTATGAAATAATTGGATAATAATTGAATTATCAATAACAAAAGAGTTCATGACCGTTTATAAACATTTTACAATCAAATCTAAACTAATTTAAAAGATAATAATACTAACTAAAAGAATCTAACTAATCTAAAAAGATAAATATAACAACAATAACTAATAGAATATATCTTTTCTCTCCTACATCAATCTCCCTTTCTTCAAAAGAGTTCGACCTCGAACTCTGAAAATTGAATGTGGAGGATCATGTTTCACGTTTTGCTGTGGTCTTGTCTTCTTTCTCAACTTATCAAATGAATCATTTAAACCAATCACCACCAAACAACAACATATTGTCTTCAAGTCTTGATTTGAAAATGCAATCCGCAAAAATTAAAATATTTGGTGTTGACGAAAACTTTCATGCATCTCAGATCAACTTAAAGCATTTAAAGTAGATCTCTTTTATTAGTTGATGAATTTAATTCCAACTTTTCATCCACCTCCTGAATAAATTTATATTCTTTTGCCTCGGAAAGAAAATCTAAAATAACCATCTCTTCAGTATTTGGATAGATTTTGATATCTTGAGTAGTTTCTTGTAATTCTTCAATTGTATCAAATATAACTTCAAAAAATAATTGATCTTCACAACAACAACAAACAACAACAACAACAACAAAGCCTAATCTTCACAAGATTGCACAAATTCTAGAAGAAAATCCAAAGTATCTAACTCTTCTGTATTTGGATATATTTTGATATCTTGATTAGCTTCTTATAATCCTTCAATTGGAGCATATATAACTTCCAAAGATAATTGATCTTCACAAAATTGCACAGATTCTGATGGAGTCTCGGGCACTTTATTGATTATATTATCCAATTGTTGCTGAAGTTTCTCAATTGAATTCTTGATATTCTCAAAATGAATTTGAAGTTCTTGCATTAAATTTTGCTTATCTGATTGAGACTTGTTCGACTCGTGAAAAATAAGGTGATGATATGCTGAAGGCAAAAAGTGTTGGATGAGTAATTTCTTCAATTTTTGCCATGTCCGGATAGGTTGTTTTTCATAATAAGCTCGAAAGCTTATTATATTTCCACCATGATATGCTCTATTTGAAAATTTGTTGGCCACTAATTTGGCTTGTTGAGATTCTGGAATATCCCAATAATCAAAGAAGTGATGAACTTTAGAAATCCAGTGTAAAAATTCATCAACATGAAAATAACCATTAAATGATGGTGGTTCTATTCTCATGTTGTTAGTTAAATAAAATTAAAAGAAGAAAACATAATAAAAAGAATGTAACTAATGAATCATGAGAGAGAAAAAAAAACGTGAAAGAAAAAAGGATAAGGGGGTAGTCATTGGAGATAACAAAAAAAACAAAAATAAAGAATGTGTTTTGGTTAGGAAGGAACAACAACAACAACAAAGCCTTATCCCACTAGGTGGGGTCGGCTACATGGATCATACGACGCCATTCAGCTCTATTAGTAACCAAACCTTTCGGTATATTATTCACCAATAGATCTTGCTCTATTAGTTCACCAAGTGTCCGCCTTGGCCTCCCTCTCCCTCTTTTAATCGGACTCCAGATTATTTGATCTACTTTTCTTACTGGCGCATCTAATGGTCTTCTCTGAACATGACCAAACCATCTCAAACGATTCTCTACCATTTTCTCACTAATAGGAGCCACTCTGACTCGTTCACGTATATGGTCATTCCTAATCTTATCTAATCTTATATGACCACACATCCATCTCAACATCCTCATTTCGGCTACCCCCACTTTACGTTCATGTTGTCCCTTCATAACCCAACATTCACTACCATATAACACTGCTGGCCTTATAGCAGTACGATAGAATTTTCCTTTAACTTTATTGGGTACTTTTCTATCACAAAGAACTTCAGTGACTTTCCTCCACTTACACCAACCAGCTTGAATTCTATGATTAACATCGTCATCAATCTCACCATCTTGTCTTACAATTGATCCTAAATATTTAAACTTTGTCACTTGAGGAATTATATCCTCCCCTAGCCTAATTTTCAAATCGTCTCTAAGTTGTTTATTTGTGAAATTGCTATGCATATATTCTGTTTTATTCCTACTTAAACGAAAACCCTTTGACTCCAACGTATTTTTCCATATTTCCAATTTTGTATTAATCTCTTCTCTTGAATCCGCTAAAAGTACTATATCATCCGCAAATAGCATGCACTTAGGTACCTATGCTGAGCAAATAGCATGCACTTAGGTACCATCCGCAAATAGCATGCACTTAGGTACCATTCTCAATCTATATGTGATGGAGTGAAACGTAATGATGAGCAACCATGGAGCTAATGTGATAGGAAAAACTATATGTGATGAATTAATTTTAGTGGGTGTTTGAATAAAAAATAGATATTGTAAATATAAAATATAATTATTCCAATTAATATAAAAGAAAGTGTAAATTAACAAATTTTATGGAAAATAATTTGTTAAAAAATATATTATTAAATATAAAAAATATTTTTAATCAATTATATTTAAT
This sequence comes from Pontederia crassipes, assembly GCA_030549335.1. NCBI lineage: Eukaryota > Viridiplantae > Streptophyta > Magnoliopsida > Commelinales > Pontederiaceae > Pontederia > Pontederia crassipes. The sequence continues at coordinate 5,831,817 of JAUKPH010000020.1, read as the reverse complement.
GAAATATTAAATTTTAATGAAATAATATGTAATAAATAATAGTATAGTATTATAAATATTTTATATTTAATAAATAGTTTATTTTATAAGAGAAATGTGAGAGAAAATAAGAAAAGAAAAGAAAAACGAAAACACGTCAGCCAAAAAAAAAGGGAACCTATGCTACAATGCTTTTTCCAACAAAAAGGTGCCTTGGAACTAGGGTCGCGGGACCCTGGTTCCGACGGCATAGTTCAACCCAGGCCGCCCCATAGTGTTTGGAGAACTAGCTGGAACCATAGGCCTGGTTCGAGAACAAGTTTTTATAAATATCTTGCCTTTGTTCCCACACCAAACAACCCCTTAGGCTGTGTTTGCAAACGAAACCGTAGTTCCTCTCAAGTTCTTTGTGAATAGTTGAATTGATAGATTAATTCAAGATGTGCTAGGATGGAGTGGAACGTAATTATGAGGAAACAAGGAGCTGATGTCACAGAAAAAAGTAAATGTGATGGATTAATTTTTAGTGGGTGTTTGAATTAAAAATAATGATTATAAATATAAAATACAAATTTATTAATTAATAAAAATAAAAGTATAAACTAAAATTTTTTATGGAAATTTTTTGTTAAAAATATATTATTTAAATATAAAAATTCCTTTTTAAAAAACAAATATATTTAATTAAAAATGATAATAAATAATATTATATTAATCCTTTACTATAAATATTTTATATTTAAAAAATAAATTATTTTAAAAGAGAAATGTGTGAGAGAGAGAAAATAAGAAAAGAAAAAAATGAAAAATGAAATTAGAAAAATAAATGTCATGTCAGCAAAAAAAGAGGAACACTGTTACAGTGCTCTGGTTCCACCATTTTGGTGGAACGTGACATTGATTCCAGGGCATTAAATGCGACTTGGTTCCACCTCAGACGGATCTACCAGCCTCTAGTTCCACCCCAACCAAACAGGGCCTTAGAGTAAAATAAAGAAGACATAGAAAAGTGCATCATGAGAACCCACCTTAAGATGCTTGTACAGAAGCTCCATATGGGGACCAAAGTTACCGTTAAATGTTTGTGGATCGCCTAGACATAACAGAAGAGTCACCAATGGAAAGACAACCTGTGGGAAGAATACATTAGTATGAAACAGAATCTGTTTTTCTTTTTTTTTAGAGGAATACAGAATCTGATAGTAGAAAATATAATTACTTCATTTATACAGTCACCAGTAAGTACCATTATGTGTTTGCTCTGTTTCTCCATCCAATGCATCAGCTGCACTCTTATGCGACTTACAACTTCATACCACAAAGCCAATGCAGATTCCACCACTCCTCCAGGAGGCCAATGGCCTTTACCACCCTCAGTTAGGGGCGCTAAGATGCCTGAAAGCATGTTGCATAAGGCATGATAGAACTCACTCTTTCTCTTATGTGGTGGTATACGGTTAAGGGGGTTTGCTTTTGCTACAAAGGATGCTGATGCATTTAGTCCACCCTCTGACCTTACCTGACAAAGATCAAGCACCAAATATGTTGTGAACCAATCAAATTAAAATACTCCAATATGATAGTGATTCCTGGCAAAATATTTATTATGCACAAGAGAACTAGTATTTGTTGAAAGAAATAACAAAATTCACATTTGAGCTTTCTCATTTATGTCAACTGTGACCCTTTAAATGGAAAAAAATGTTCACACCCCAAAAAGGTGCAATTCATGGTAAAATAAAGTGTTGCTTCTTAGTTCTTAAAGCGTTGTCAGATTGCATGTAGATGGACATTACACTTCAAAGCATGTGTACACAAAAGATTCAAACATCATCCATAAGTAAAACTTCAAACCTTACTAACAATGAGGAAAGATTTGATTTACTATATTATACATAAACTAACAAATTTTCTAATGAATGACGCATATTTTTCTTTGAGAGCTGAATGAAGCATATTTTATTGGCTATTTCCAACTTCCTCTGATATTATCCCTTGTGAAATCAAATTGCAAGCTGAATAGTTCTCTTGTATCATATATCATACACCTTTTTAGGTTTTCAATACATTTTTGTAACCTGGTATTGCTCCTCGTATACCTGTATATTCCACAGTTTCGGTTACATCCATGCATATGGATGGTTAGGTTTTTGCTAATCATCTTTTTACCCTTCCGAAAAATACAGTTTTTCTATTTATTTGGGGCAATTGAAGACAGAGGTACCATGTCAAGCTGTCGTAAATTACAAATCTTCCGCCAGATACATGCAGTCACATTCAACAACAACAACAACAAAGCCTTATCCCACTAGGTGGGGTCGGCTACATGGATCATACGACTCGTTGATCCATGTTCATGAGATTCGACAGGGTTTTACGCTGACTTAGAACATACGACTCGGGGCCTAACACAACCCTCCTCCTTTATCCGGGCTTGGGACCGGCTATAGAACATAGGCGGAGGAAAAATATATTATCCTTAGAATGACTCGTTGATCCATGTTCATGAGATTCGACAGGGTTTTACGCTGGCTGTCGGGGCCTAACACAACCCTCCTTTATCCGGGCTTGGGACCGACTATAGAACATAGGCGGAGGAAAAATATATTATCCTTAGAATTGAGCAAAGAAGTTGCAATTAATTTCATGTATCCATGAACATTTATGATGTTCATTTATGATGTTCATGGATACATGAAATTAATTGCAACTTCTTTGCTCAATTCTAAAGATAATATATTTTTCCTCCCAAGATAAAAACTAAAAACATTAGTTCAAACGTAGAAATTGCATACTACAGAAAAGAAATCAAGAGCAGCAGCATAAAACAGAAGGTTGAGAGCCAGCCAAACTCTCAAAACCTGAAAATTGCAGCTCCTTTTAATCTCAACTGGAAATACTGTAGAGATAACCAGCGGGATTGACAATTTCCTAAGCAAACAAAACAAATTCGGCAAGGCCCAAAACTTCATCGAAAGGTTTACATCTTATAAACAGATGAACCTTTTTTCTGAAAGTTAACAGGTGGAAATGAAAAGAAAAATGAAAACATGCAGTCACATTCAAACAAAGGAAAATTAATAATGGCATGCAACACATAAACTCAAAAGCTCAAGCATCAAACTAAGCAAAAGCTAACTTGAGACAAGTAACCATATCAATGATGAAAAGACATACTCCTAGTTTGAGATAGCGCATCCCATTAATGATGCTGAGTGTCTCACTCCTGGCAACACTACTATCTGTACGTCGAGCATTTAGCTCCATGAAAAAGCGTTCTGTAACAGAACTGAACCTGCATTAATACATCGTATATTATTAGCCTTCCATGCATCTAAGATGCTCAGTCAAATGTGCAATAAAGTAATAGGTATAGGGGATAACCTTTACAATCAAAGATTGACATTGTAAACATCATTTCATTATGCAGTTGGAATATTTAGCAGTATGAACAATCTATGTTGAAAATATAATATTGGGAGCAAAAGCTGTATTGAGGGTGTGGGTGACTACATGACTTGGAGATTATAGTAGTTTGATGCTTGAATACAATTGGATGACTGCACATGGCCCTCAACATTTACAATTTCAAAAGAAAATCTTAGACAACAACAACAAAGCCTTATCCCACTAGGTGGGGTCGGCAAAAGAAAATCTTAGACATACAAACAAAACAATTTTATAGCATGAAGTTAATTAAATGCATACCTAATCCGTGACAAAGCTCCTAAAAGCTGCGCGACAAGATCCAATAGCAGTCCCCGAAGATCTACCAATGAAGGATAATCAACTTGGCTGACAACCCTAAAAACACCAGCAAACCAATAACCAGGGAGAACTGACTTCATGAACGAAGGCAAACTATCTTCAATCAGAGCAGATCACTCTTCACCTTTTCACATCATCAACAACTACTTCTGGAGCAACTATCAGGAAAACGCAAGAGGAAGGCATGGGAGTATGAGCATGATACACATTGATTTTATCATTGGGAAAAACTTATTAAGATCGTTTATTTTGAGCTGGTGTGCATATGCAACATGAACCATATATCAATCAGAAACTGGCTAAAAGGATGGGCTTGAGCCCTTCATTACCAGAAAACCTATAAAAGAACTAATCATTGGACCATATACAGGATCCTCACCTGTCTGCATTTATTAGCCAATCAAATACGAAATTCTCTAAACCAGACCAAAGCTTTTCTGGAATGACAAATGAATATTAAATCAGAGATCCAGAAAATATTTCATTTGTGAATAAAGACAAGATGTTCAAGCAGTAACCTGAAATTCCTTCCTGAGGGCAACACTCCACAAAACGGATACATGCGGAGCAAAATATACACTCCACTGCAAGCTGGGGATTACAAAGAGAATGTCAACTGTGAATTCAGATAGATGCAAGAATTTTTTGAGAAACAGAAGCAAGAGATTCGATTAAGTGGAAAATTTCATTCACATATCAACATAGATATCTCTTCTCAAAAAGAAAAATCAACATAGATATCTCATTGTGTCGTTTCAATAAAGGATTTAGTGAACATGTACATTCTCCTGTGATGATAACAAAAGAACTCGTGGATTTTTTTTAAGAGAGAAAGAGAAAAGAATTCACAGAATTAGACCCTTCTTTCTTTTTTTCCTTTTTTGAGGCAAGAATTAGACCCTTCTCCAATAATATAGCCACATACGGCTCTTATGCATCATTTGTGACTGAGAATTCAATATGGTTACATTTAGGACACCTATATTACTAAGCCCTTGATTTCTTTTGCATCTCTGATATGGAACATCAGATAACATCAAAAGATGCAACATAATTTTTGCGTGAAAGGTTAATCCTTAGGTTTTACAGTATGAGTACAAAAAAAAAAGATATATAAAGCTGGTAAAATATCAATTCTATCCTTTAGATGCACATATGTAGAACATTAATAAGTACAGCAAAGAAGTCTAAACATCTGACACAGCGCCAGGATCCAACGAGAATAAAGAAGACAAAGGATACGAGGATATACCGAAGTACTATTCAAGATGACACCGAATAGAATTCTGGTGTTTGAAAACTAGCAAATCCACGCTATAAACAAATGTAAATTTTTGAAGCAAAGATGAGATGGTCTTTTCTCTATTAATTGGCCTCTTTTTATTGACTATTAGCGATCTCTACTTTAGGAAATAAAAAAAGGAAACAGGAATTAAGGAAACAGAAAATATTGAAAATAATTAATGAACCAACAAATCAGCCATCTGATTAATTCCAGCTGATTAGTGTCATTATTATGATATGATTTCCTACTAATCAACATCAACCAATATTTGATCACTAGTATGATATGATTCCTGTTAATCAACAACAACCAAGGTTGTGTCAGGATCTCGTCATTATTATGATATGATGTGATTTCCTGCTAATCAATAACAACCAGAATTGTGCCCCATGGACGTCCTACATCATCTGTCCCAGTTTTGTTAAAAAGAAAATAACATTTGGAGATATGGAGCTGTACCAACTTTCCTATCCAGGCTTCTTTCTTTCTGAATAGGACGTTTTCCCTCGTGCGCTCCCGTCTCCGGTAGTCCCTACCAGCGGCGCCACCAACCGTCTCTGGCAATCCCCGCCGGAGGCGCCAACCAACCCCGCCCAGCTCAACCACAATGCGTCGGGTGGACAGCCATCTCCCGTTCCCGCTCGAATCGCCGGCCGGCCACCCACTGCTTCCGCTGCCTTGGGGAGGGTCACTATGTGCATTCCTGTATGTCTCCCCTCAGGTGTCTCGCGTGTGGGAAGGACGGACACCAGCGAGCTAGTTGCCCCCTCTATCGCCGCCGGACATCGAACGTGCGCGAGGCGACCGCGTGCGAAGCTGGGACGGCTAGCGGGGAGGAGGCATCAGCGGCAGAGCCATCCGTCGTCATCCCCTGGTCACCTCTGATGCAGCAGGCAAGAGATTTCCTCCGATTATGCCTCGTTGGCGAACTCACCGGCGGGGCCATGGAGCTATCGGCCATGCGATCGGCGGTGGTGGCGGCCGTCGGTGCATCACCCCCATTCCACCTGAGTAATATTCCTCTGGCACTCTTTCTTCTCGTTCCCGGCTCGCCCCAACAGCGGGAGGCTCTGCTGGCCTCGCCGTCTCCTGTCTCCCTGGACTGCTCCATCCGGTGGCGCCCGTGGAAAGAAGCGTGTCGCCATCGCCAATGCCATCGAAGACTGCTTTCGACATTACGGGTATCCCCCTCCACCTCCTACACCCAGAGGTCGTGCTGGCCGTCGCCCGAAAGCTTGGAACCCCCCTGTCGCTCTCCCTGCCGACGATGGGCTCACCGGATCTTTCCGCCGTCTCGGTGGAGATCGCCCCCCCTCGTCGATCAACCTGTGCGTCGATGGTAGTTGCTATCTCCTTCATCTCCGGCGGAACGTCCCGGAGGGCTCATGGGCGGATGTCGTCGCCGGCAGCACGGCGGCGCGCTCCCGCGTGTCGGCCCAGTCGTCGTCCCAGGAGCGTGTCAGGGGAGCAGGTGGGGAATCGTACGGCCGGCCTTTAATTCAAACCCCTATTCCAACAGCTGTCAACAACAACACAAACCCCATCTCCCCCCCATTGCCACCTGCCACTGCCACCGCATCCCCCTTTCCAATCCCGGACAGCCACGTCACCAACCCAAGACCACATCATCCCACCACCCTATCACACCCAACCAACCCGGCCTGTCCCACGCCCAACCCCGACCGCACTCTGCGCCCGCCCGGCCTGTCCCACGCCCAACTCGGACCGCACCAACCCCAACCCCAACCTCCACACACCCGGCTCGGGCCACTCCCATCCTCCAGAACCCGGCCCGGGCAACCGACGAACACCAAGCCTCCCTCAACAGCCCGACCCCGCAAACGCAAATCCGCCTCGCCTTTGGCCAGCTCCGCCGTCTCTGCCTCAGGCAACGTTCTCGCTGGCTTTCCTTCATGGCGAAGCCCCCCACCCCTCCTCCCGACACCCCTCCCACCGCCGCCCAGTGAGCAACACCGCAGTCTGCGTCGGATCCACCGAGCCGCCTCCCCCCATCCCGCCGGTCCGCAGCAGACGGCCGGCGTTCAGCAGGTGGTCGCCGCCGGACATGGAACCTCCTCATCGTCCGCAACCTCCCGGACAGGGGGCCGGGCTAACAGCGAGAACGTCCTCCTTCCCGGACGACAGGAAGTCGACGTCCTCGAGGTCGCTGCTCAGACCGCATTCCGGCTAGTCTGCCGCCGCCCCCGGTCGAGGCCTGATCCCCCAAGACGGCCCCTTGGCATCTTTCGCCCCCACCAGCGACTCATGATGCTCGTGCGGGGTGGCCCTAGGCGGAGGACAGTGGTGGGCAGCAGCTCGCCCACTGGTGCGACGACTACAGTTTCCTTATGAAGGTTCTGACATGGAACATTCGCAGTCTCGGCGATGAGAGGCGCCGATCTCTTAGCCGCTATTTGAGGGAGTGGGAGGTCGACGTGGTCTTCCTCTAGGAAACCAAACTTGAGGAGTGTAGCGCTCGGATGTGGGTGCAGATTGGTGGGTCCCGGCTGTCTTAGTTCATCTCCCTGAGTTCGGTGGAGCGCTTCGGGGGCTGTATCATTGGTTGGAGGACGGAGCAATTCACCCTGGAGGACTCATGGACAGCCCGCTTCTCGATCTCGGCCCACCTGCGTCGCAGCATGGATGGTTCCTCCTACCTTCTCTCCTGTGTCTATGGCCCTTGCTCTGGGTCCCTTCGGACGGACATATGGGAGGAGCTCTCCGCTGCCCGTCTCCATCTTCCCGACGTCCGGTGGATGATTGGGGGCGACTTCAATGTCACACTAGACATGGATGATCGTCCCTCCAGAAGACAAGGGAGAGACTTTGGAGCAGAGGGATTCAGAGATTTCATTGACTCCTAGTCATTGTTGGATTTCCCGACAACGAACTGTAGATTCACCTGGCGGAGCATGGCGGCACCCTCATCCCGATCTCAGATCGACAAGTTCCTCGACTCCATTGAGTTAGCTGAGGCCCACCAGCTTGCTGATGTCCGAGCCATGGATCGACCGTTTTCGGATCACACACCCCTTTTGTGGCTAACTCTCATCCAATGACGGTCAATCACGGAGGTCCATTTTCCGCTTTGAGCGTTTCTGGCTATTGGAGGAGGGTTTCACACAGTTGGTGGCCGAGCACTGGATGAGTGTTGCGGCGTCAGACTCTGCTGCTAGGACCTTGGCTGCTAGGCTGCACAGCCTGAGACACTTTCTTCAGGACCGCCGGAGACAGATCTGGACTGTCCGGGAGGCACGGAGGATAGAGGCTCTGGAGACGATCGCCCGGCTGGACCGGGAGGAGGACTCCCGCCACCTCACGGAGTAGGAGGCGACTCGGCGACGACGGGCCCAGGCGACCATCCAGCAGGCGGATAGGCAGGTGGAGATCGGCAGTGCTCCCAGCAGACCTAGCTTTAGGAGGGAGATGCCAACACACGGTTTTTCCACCTATACGCGAGCGCTCGTCGAAGGGCGAATCAAATCGACCACCTGGAGGTGATGGGGCAGCGGATCATTGGCCATTAGCACATCGGGACAGCCATCGCCTCCTTCCACCGGGATTTCTACAGGCGACGACCTCCGCCGCCTTGGAGCTGGTCCCCCAGGGGCATTTCTCGTCTTATTGATGATCAATCTTCTTTGTTAGTGCAGACCATCACCGAGGACGAGGTCACCGATGCTGTTCGGGACCTCTATGGCGACGGGTCCCCTGGCCCCGACGGCTTCCCGGTTTTCTTCTATAGGGAGTTCTGGCCCATGGTGCGGGAGGACGTGATGGCGGTGATCAGGGAGTTTGAAGGCGGAAACCGGGGCTTTGATCGCCTCAATCGGTTCCTCTTGTTCATGCTTCCGAAGCGCACGCTAGCTGAGAGAGTGGAGGACTTGCGGCCGATCGCCTTATCCAATGCCATCTACCTCCTTGTGGCACGGGTATTGGCCAATCGGCTCCGGGAGGTACTCCCCGATCTCATCCATCCGGTCCAGTCGGGTTTCATCCACGGTCGCTCCATCGCCGATAGCTATGCCACAGCCGCCGAGATCCTCGCGCATTGGAGACGGAGCAGTAACCGCGCTTTCCTTTGGAAGGTCGATTTCTCCAAGGCTTATGACTCTCTTTCTTGGTCCTTCCTTTGGCACTCTTTGCAGGCTCGTGGTTTTCCGACGATGTGGATTGCTTGGATGAAGCGGTGCGTCACCACCGCTTCTTTCTCGATACTGGTCAACGGATCCACGGCGGGGGGATGGGTGCAGCCCCAGCGCGGTGTCCGGCAGGGGTGCCCTCTCGCGCCCATGTTATTCACGCTAGCGGTCGACGGCCTCGCTAGATGCACTCTTGAGGCTTGCCGGACCGGCCTTTTCAGGGGCTTCGCCGATGGTCTTGTGTCGTTATTACAGTACGCGGATGACACTGTTTCTTCGTGGAGGAGACGGAGCTCGAGGCCAGACGTGTGGCCATTATGGTGGAGATCTTTGGTGCGACGTCGGGGCTCGTGATCAACCATGCCAAATCCACTTTCATTCCTTTTGGCATGGCGACAGAGGAAGCTCAGCGCTGTGCGTACGAGCTGCGCACTCCGATTGGCTGCCTACCCATCACCTATCTGGGCCTCCCCCTCTCAGACCGGCATATTGGTTCTTAGGGATGGACTCCGGTCGTCGAGTGGATGGAGCATCGCCTCCAGGGATGGAGCTCCAGGCTCCTTTCTAGCGGTGGACGTCTTATTCTACTCAGATCTGTTCTATCTTCATTGCCGATATATTTCATGTCTGTGCTTCAGATGCCGGGTCTTATCTCGGATTGACTCTTTGAGGAGCAGGTTCTTTTGGCAGGGATGCAGTCTGGCCCGCCGTGTTCATCTTGTAGCATAGCACAGTATTTGCAGGCCTACTTCTCAAGGTGGTCTAGGTATTCGGGATCTTCGTCGCACTAACTGGGCGCTCCTCGCTCGGTGGGTGGGACGCATTATGGGGCCCGAGGAGTGCTTGTGGAAGAAGGTCTTCTTCTTCTGCTACGGGCGAGATCTATCTTGGGCATCCAGGCCCATTCTACCTTGTAGTGCTTCGTCAGTATGGAGAGGGGTGGCGGCTATATTCCCCGTGTGCGATCGTTTCCGAGCCCATTACTTGGCTCCGGAGAGGTATTCTCATTTTGGCAGCATGATTGGATTCCTGGGGACACACTTGCCAACTCTTTCCCCCGATTGTGGGCCTTAGCGGCGCAGCCGGATGCTTCGGTGGCTGAGTGCTGGACCTAGAGTGCTGGCCCGAGCACCGGATCCTGGACCCCCACTTTCAGTTCTCCTTTATCGGACTAGCGCTATGCGGAGCTGCTGGCGTTGCATCAGAGGATTGCTCCCTTTCACCCGGATCCTGCGCGGGCGGACGGTTGGGTTTGGATTTCTGGCTCTTTCTCAGCGCGCAACTTATACCTTAGTTTCCTCCCTGCACCTACAGATACGGTGGATCTGATGGCAGATTGCAGACTCATATGGCGATCCAGGATTCCGCTGAAAGTCAAGATTTTTGCTTGGCTTCTCAGGCGCGAGCGGACCCTCACTCGGGTTTACAGGGCACGGTGGGCACCCCATGCAGATATATCATGTGTTGTGTGGGGAGATGGAGGAGGATGTCACTCACCTATTCTTCACATGCCGGGTGGCTCGGGAGGTATGGTCTCGGACGAGCATTGTGGGCGACGTTTCCCTACCACACAGATTTTTGGCAGTCCATGAGGGAACTTGGCAGACGGAGATTGAGCTGGAGGACTCCACTAGCGACGTTTTTGGCCGGTGCCTGGGCCATTTGGCTCCAGCGCAACCGGATCATTTTTTATGGAGAGAGTTGTCGGGCAGAGCACATTGTACACCACATGTTTTGTCTTCTTCGGGAGTGGGGTATTGTTTAGCGTCTGTACTCTCCTTTTTTTGTCACTCTCCTCTGGAGAGCAACCACTTGTACATGACTTTTTTCTTATAGTGATATATATATATGGATGACAACCAAACTGCTTGTCATCCTTTTGCCCCTCAAAAAAAAAAAAAATTCCTATCCATTGAAAATCATCACAACAGGTGGGCCTATTTAGATGGAGATCAAGAAGCCTGAATTACTGGGAACTCAAACATTTTCACATACCACAGAGGTTATCTTTAACCAAAGACTTTGGAACACATATTTTCTATCTAGTCATTATTTCAGTAATGTTATCTATATATACATCGAAGAAGAGCATAACACCAAAGAAAAAGAAAATTGCTACAGTAGATTCCCAGCGTATAATAAATGTCTTCAAAAGAATGATCGAGGTTGATGACTAAAGGGTGTGCATGGCATCAATGTCAAATATACAATCGACACAGAAAATGGGCTAAATTTTTTTTTAAACCACTACAAAATTTTTTTGAGAAGTAACAAGATCCAGCTTTATGTTCAAATTACAACATGCAAGATATGATATAAAAAAATACATTCAATATTATCTTAATAAAAAAACAAACCTTCTTCTGGTAAGTAGAAGCATCGTTTGCACCCTTTGGAGATTCGCTGACATAAATCAATAAGTTGAGTTAGTGAAAAAAATTCAGTGGGTCAGATTAGATTCACATTACAACATCTACAATAACACAAAGCATAAAGCACAAGGTTTGCCTTGTGTCTAAAAGCTAGGTCCTCATCTATGATAGGGTTGCACAAGATCAATCAAGAAAGAGTAAGGAACCTCTTAGTGCATACTTATATAAGAAATTTCAATGAACACTTTGAATTGAAACACAAAACCGCCAAATATAATGACAGCATAGAGATTTTTCGAAAAGAATAAACGGATAGAGTTCCCACTCAAAAAATGGCATAGAGTTAACAAGGTTTAAGCAATCTAATTTCCCTTCCTTGCTACAAAATTTGGTTTTGTTGGCTATTATCTTGATTTTCCATGCACATTTGTGAAGTTCACTGTTTTATGGTATTAATTTTTTTTAGAAGCATTTTTAATGGTATTAATAAAAATTGGATGACTATCAGAACTATATCATCCTTCTCTTCGTCAAAGAAAAGATGGAAAGCCTCCCACATTCTCGTCACCCATAGCTCCAACCCATTAGCACCACCTCCACCTCCAGAAAATCCAGTCCAGTGGTGTCACCTTCCCCTTCTATCCAATGTAGGCAACTCCTCCCCTCCATTTTTTTTTTTTTTTTGAGAAGATAAAGGATGTGAGCCAGGTGCTCACATCCATTTTTTATTCAGTGTTTGTGAGGTTTACTCCCTGCTTGGCGAGGGGCATGGCAACCAAAGTAATGAGTTCCTGCTGACTTGTAGACTGATCTGGATCAAGGGCCTCCCACAAGGTGCCAGTTTTCTCTTGGCTGCTGCATCAAAAAAGAATCCTGGCAAAGGTTTACAGATCACGCTAGGTCGATGGCATTGACACTTGCTGTGCCTTGTGTGGAGATGCGGAAGAGGATACTGCCCACTTGTTTTTTGGGTGCTCGGTGGCCCGCCAGGTCTGGGCAGAGGCAGGTATTAGATGGATTGATTCTTCTCCGAAGACATCCTTTGGGCGGTCTTTCTGCAATGGTTGCAGAAACCTTCACCAACGTGTGTACATTTGCAGGCGTCAGAGGGCTCATCCCTTGGCTTACATTTGGGCCATCTGGCTGCAAAGGAATGACGCCATTTTCCGGAATGCCCGTGTTTATGCTGAGAATGTTGGATTCCATGCTAAGGCAATTTATTTCGGAGTGGAAAAACTATTTGTAGTGCAGTAAAAGTTGTAATCTGGTGGAGATGCCTACCCTTTTTGCATTTATTTCCTAATTTGCTGTAACTCTTTTTTACATCAATGAAACTCCGGGATGACTACCTCCTTGCTAGTCATCCTTTCTTGTTTCTCAGAAAAAAAATATTTAGGTCCACCCTCTCATATCAGCGTATTGACGAGGTCTCGTTACTGTATGACAAGATGTCATGGTACCGAATTGACAAGTCCAGGGCCCATCTATGGGTATATCTCTGTCTAGCACTTTCGAAACCAACTGTTGACACATCTAGCAGCTCCAGGGGTCCATCAAAGTCAAGATTTTTTCTTGATTCCTGAGGCACTAGAATATGCAAAGCAAGATGGGCGCCCAGAAGCTACAGATGACATCTCTCATCTATTTTTTGAGTGCTTTATCAAGGCAAATCATGAGTCTGACACAAGGCATAGGTGTTGTTTGCTTAGATCATATGCCCTTTGGAAATTGTTTTGGCCATGTTGTGCACATCAAGGTAGTCAAAAACGCGAGTCAACTCGTAGAATCGTACGATTCTACGAGTTCACCCTGGCAAAACGTGTTCGTTTCCAGCTGGAATCGCGTTCTGGCGAGTCGTAGTAGAATCGCGTTCTGACGCGTAGAAACGGTGGAATCGCGTTCCATTTTTTCCCCCCTCCCGCTCATTCGCCCACGTGAGAACGCCACTGCCTTTTTTCTCCCAAATCGCAAAGCCCTAAAATCCTTTTTCGTCCGCTACTCTCTCTCGCCACCACGACATCGCTGCTGGTGTTCGCTTCCGCAGCCCCCCTTTCTTGCACTGTTCGCCGCCTACAGCCTCGCCCCTGCCCATGCTGCTGCTGCTCGTCATTGTTCACCCCTGCTCGTGTTGTTGCAGCTTGGCGTTGTTCGCCCCTGCTCGTGCTGCTGCTTCTCGGCGTTGTTCGCCCCTGACCGTTGTCTCTCTCTCTCTCTCTCTCTCTCTCTCTCTCTCTCTCTCTCCTTCTCCCGCCCTCCCTCCCTCTCTCTCTCTTCTCTCCCTCTATCTATCTATCTCTCCCTCTCTCTCTCTCTCTGTATGTGGCTGCTCACTGTGCCATCTTTCTCCTTTCTATATGCAACCTCACTGTTCGCCGCCTAAGGACGCCCTGCTCGTGCTATTCATCCCTGCAGCCACCGCTGACCTCCTGCAGCCGTCCACCCTCTCTTTCTACTGCTGCTGGTACGCCCTTCCTCCCTCTTTCTCTACATGTTTATGATGCGCACCTGTTTGCATCCTCCCTCCCTCTTTGACCATGTCTTTGCGAACAGAGGCACTCTCTCGGTTCCTCCCTCTTTCTTTGTCTTAGCGAACAGCAAAGCCTCCCTCGGATCCTTCCTCTTTCTCTATGTGTTTGCAAACAGAGGACCGAGGTGTGTGTTTGTGATTAGATGAACCATGGGGGTTGGAACTCAGAATGTTATATTTACTCTAGTTGCGTTGTAGCATGTAGACATATGATCATTTGACAATTTGTTATTTTGTATGAACTTGGTTGATTGGTTGATGGTTTGATGATTTTAAGTTGAAAATTTTGCTTGATTTTAAAAAAATGATATATATTATTTCGATCTGTGCTAGTCAATATATAAAATATTTTTCTGGTAGAATCGGCCGTGTCGAGTTACGTGTATACGATTTCGTGTTTTCCCGACTGCTCCGTGTCGTGTCCGTTTTACGTGTTTGACAACATTGGTGCACATGATGCCTAGGTATGGAGACAAGCACCATTGGTGCGCCTTGCAGTCACCTGGACCATCCAACTACAGCATAACTACACTATTTTTGGGAGAAAGAAAATGCTGTAAACCCCATGTCTCTTTTTTATTAGATAATACGTGTTAGAAAACATCCCAATTAGGGTTGCCATTTTTTCGTACTTCTTTTGCCTATACACACTTTTACATTTCCTTCTTACCACAAGTTTAAATCTTCAATACAAAAACCTTCCCATTATTTGGTTTTATTGCGATTATGAATTTATGTTGATTACACATAGCCTTTTGCAGCATCTCAGCATAATATCATCGGATTTACTGCACATGTGTGGTTTCCATTCTTCAAGCCAGTCATCTACTGGCTAAAATAGTGAAGTCAAAAAAAGAAAATGTTTCACACTAACAATGAGAAATATCCACCTAACAGAAGCTAATGTCATTAGAGAAGCTACAATCATATTATAGCTAACAAAACAAATTATCTGGGCAAAATCTTTATAGGCTAACATGAGATAGTAAAGATGCAGTTTGTCTACATACTTTTCTCTCCAACGAAGAAGAGCTTCCAGAAGAGGCACAGGTGTATGTCGAGCAACCATAGCTAACGAATCTAATACTTGCTCATAAGCTGGATCAGATGGTCGAAGGTATTGGCCATCCTGGATAACAAACATTTTCTCGTTCAGTTATGACAAAAAAAAAAGTAAAAAAAAAAAATTGCAAACTCTCAATCATAGTAAAGTCTCAATGTTATTTGGAGCATTTATGTTTACGCATCATCAGTGTTTCCCAGGACTAGCCTAAGAATTGGAATTTCGTATCTGTTCTTTTTGTTCTTACTTGTCGTACGGATACCTACAATCTTGGAGACTGTAAAACCTTCGCAAGTGGGCTCAAACCCACATTATCTCACCCTCTTCGTTTGATTTCTCTCTTATCTCAAACCCCAGACTGCGACCGAATGTGTGAACTTATATCCTACCGATTCAATGGCGTTCTTGGCAATTGCGGCGAAAAAAAAAAGACATTGAGCAGGAAAGCATGAAAGAAGAAGAAAAAGGGACAACGAGCAAGAACCTCAGTGGTCAAACAATTTGTGTGAAGAACCAAAATTAGGGCTAAAGGCATTACTCGCGATCCTACTTGAGAGCAAAATCGGACCTAATACATAAATTCCAGCGCAGAAAGGAATGTTCGAATTGGATCGCATCAGGAAGAGAAATGAAATTTCGACAAAAAATTTCCGACGGGATCGACTATGCACGCAAACCTGAGCCTGTGCCGTCTCGATGCGCCGGCGGGCGAGAGGGAGGAAGCGGTAGAGGAGCGCCTCCACGATGAGCTTCGCGGCGCTTCCGGCGTTCATCTTCGATAATCGATCGGTGAGCCCGGCGGCGGAGAGGGCGTTGCCGACGCCCGGCACGGGGGTTGCGGGAGGTGGTGGAGCGAGAAGAGGCCTTCAGGACATTTTATATATTTCATATATGACGACGAAGCGGAGCTTACGAGGTGGGGGAGGGGGAGGGACTCGGATCCCAGTCCGAGTAGTTTGCATTCACGGTGGAATTAGTTCAAAATAATGTATAATATTTTTATAGCATATTTTTTCTATCAATATTTTTTAAAAAAAGAAAAGTAGAAGTCGGTTTACATAAATGTCAGCTCTTGGTTCCTCCTATACATTTTTTTATGAAATAATAATAATTTTTTCCCTCTTACGTTGATAATACTTTGAATCTGAAGTCAATCTCTCTACATAATCTGTGTACTTCAGCAGAATTTCTCTACAAGAGTCTTTCTATGGATTCATACAGAGACTTATTCTTGTAATCATCGTTATTTCATAATAAAGAAAGTCATTATTTTTCGAGGACGTAATTCGATTTAAGATGAACCTCGTAAATTTTCGTATTCTTCTGTGTTCGTGTGATCTCTCCCTCTTTTTTCGTAAGACCTTAATATGATATCCTTCTTTCTATTTACAAATTGAGTAAATATTTACCATAATATTTTACTCAATTTGTAGATGCCATCCATCACATTTGAATGTTGATTCTTGATACCCCACGCTTTGAAGTTTACTTGGTAACACATACACTTACTTGTTAACAGAAAGTTTACTTTTTATTTATGGTAATTAATTGTCCTTGTTTAGGAGTTTTGACGTAGATAAGAAATAAAGAGTGGTTGAAGAAAATCTACTTGCTTATCTTGATCGGGTCCAAAGTCTAAACCACGCGCGCATTATGTCATGCCTCGTTGACTTTGAGCAGCGCCTCCGGCAACCGCATTTGTGTCAGTGAAGTAACACAGCGTGCAGCTATGATAATATATATATATATATATATATATATATATATATATATATATATGCTTATCCTTAATGCTTTGCTGAGTTATCAAGTTATTTGACTTTGCCAAGTTATCTCGGCGGAGAAGTTAACCCACATGACATCACACGATATTCTTCTTCTTCTTCTTCCAGTTAAAAATATTATGAAATAGATTTTTATCAATGTTCGTACATGTCCATGTGTTAGAAGCTATCACCAACTATCTCTCAATTGTCTATTCTCCTCTCTTGTCCGCGTTCAAACATCTCTCTTTCATCCTCTAGATCGCCCCACATCAAGGTAACAGCGAGGAAGAGAAAGTGGAGTCAAAAGCCAATAGATACAAGGGAGATGAGAGGTGAGATTAAATAAAGTTTGAAGGTTGAAAACCAAGAATCACCCCGCTTTGAATATTTTTTTCAGGTACTGTGTTGTTTCACATCCTTTAAGTTTGCCAAGAAAAACGACCAGTGTTCATATTTTAAATATATATATATGGTGTTACATTTTAAAAATATATTTTTTTCAAAAAAAATAATCAAAGGTGGGTCGTTCTCTCAAAAAGTGTCGATTGCACAAGATCATCCAAAATTAGCATTTACCTTATATATAATAACACTATCTAATTTTTCAATAATAAAAAAACTAAGGTTCAGTACATTATGAGCAATATAATGTTTTATGTGCCAACGGCCGTTGGCCTTGTGCAAGATGATGTGAACCAAAATTTGAGAATCTCTCTCAATATGCACAAGTTTGCGACTCAATCGACAAATCATGACAATTCCTTCCAAAAGTCCAAGCGTCTCCGGCTCCAAGATAAAAGAGTGTCCTTGAAATTAAATAGGTGGTGTCCCTCAAGGAGCTAGTCACTTGCGAACTAGGAATCAAATAGCGCAAAGGAAAAATTAAGCTGTTGGAAAGTTAACCACAAATGGGTGGCAATAGGACAAGTGAAGAAAAGATGAGAGATGGCTTCAACTTGAATGCCACAGAGTTTACATAAAGGAGTGAGAGAAATATAAAATCTAGAGATAACACTCAAGATAGGTGATGTGAATTGTGTGGAGTTAGATTAATTAGCTGGTTTATTGGTCTAAGGCAAAATGTAAAAAACTAAGGTTTAGGCGTAGATTATGTAGAACTAAAATTTGAACAAGGTTTAAGCGTAGACTATGCACAAATAAAAACTAAACAAGGTTTAGGCGTAAACTATACAATATGCAGATTGAAAATAGAAATTGCACAGAATTGAAAATGGAATTAAATGATATATGATCTAAACTCCTCACTTCACTAAACTGCAAGTGCATAGATCAAAATAGTAGACCCGAATGTCGTATCCACGGTGATTTGAAACTTAAGATGCACTAAGTAATCTAAATTAATCCTAAAATAAGTTAGCTCTTTTTAGTGTTTTTAAGTGACTGATATAGAATTATAACTCTCAAATATTAAAATGTTCTATTAAGAATGGGGTTCATCTAATATTCTGTTAGAGAATAAATTATAACAACTTAGCAATATAAATCATGCCAAATTCAATTTATAAAAACTACTCTCACAGTACATTAAAGTAGGACTAAATATCATACTTCCATATGAGTGTTAGTCTGATTGATTTAAAAAGGTTTACAACCAGAATATCATAAACCTTCAGCTCACTACATAGGCACAATCAAATCCACAAATTAATGCTAATGCTCTTGATTTATTTTTAAACATCAAGGAAATTTAAAATCAACCTCTCGATTGTAATTTCAATATGAGATTCACATTAACAAAAGTTAAATGGATGCATCAAAACTCTACATAGATAGATTGGAACCAGGATTAATATCAATGTTCTTAACTCATTTCTAAGTAAGAAAGAATCTGAAATCAACTTTTCAATTGCCATTACAAAATAAAATTCACATCAATAAGAATATATTCCAAAATATTCAGAACTATACTAACATCAGTGATAAAATCAGTGTTGTTCATCATCCATTCATCACAAAAATTAGACTACTATCCAATCCTAAAATAGCTAAGATTTAGCTCCTTATAGATGATGAAATCAATACAAAATAGATGAGAAGCAGAATAAAAAACATTCTGAAATATAAAAATAGCAGAATCAGCTTGAAATATCTTCTTGGCTCCTTCTTCTCCTTCCTTTAACTCCAAGGTGTACAATGTGGAGAATGGTGAAAGACCTCTTTCTTCTTTTGGAATCCCCTCTTGTACATGGCATTTCATCACCCTTTGATCCCAATCAGAAGCTTCTATTCTTTCTGATTTATGCCATCTATTTTGGTCCTCTCTTCTTTTCAAAAAAATTCCTTTCTTGCTTTTCGCAGCCTGCATTGTAGTCCCCCTTTCTTTTCCAGCAAAGATGTGTGTCTTATATGTTTGATTTAGTTGCTGGATTAGTAAGAATAGTAAGCATCAGTTCTTCAAATGAAAAAGTAAACAAATAAAGACTAAAACAACACATCAAACAACTCAAATGTGCAAGTGTAACATAATATTATGCTGGAAAGATAAATGTAGGTATATTACTCATAATCATCAACATATAAATATTTTATGTCTTATATGCACATGAATTAGAGTGAAAAGAAGCATAATTATAATATGATTAGCTAGTGATCAATAGGCAAACTATTGTGTACTAATTTTCAAAGGAATATATGGATCTTAGGGGAAGGGGAATGTTGCATATCAACTTCCAATCCGGCCATCCAATCTCTAGTGTCGGCAAGGTCTTGTGGCAAATGAATCTGTAAACACTCATGGCATGAGCAATTCTATGATGGTGAGAGGGGCAGAGCCACACATCATCACAAGCAACAATAGGAAGATGAATAGCTAAAATTCTATAATTTAAATTATCATCAAATATGTTTTGAATAAGATCCACATTCCAGAATTGATCAACAATTAAATCAACAAACATTAACGAGTCAAAACTTCCAACATCAGAAAATGACATATTAGTATAAGTAGGCATGGTTGCAAGAGGTGTACTAAAACGTCATGGATCATGAAAAGCTTTAGTTGAAGAAGCATTAGCAATTTGGATCTATAAATCTAGCCATATTTCCTGCAAGGTATTGATAATAGTTTTCTAGCACCAAGAAAATGAATTACCAAAAGAAGCATTTGAGGATCAAGGATGAGGCATGCGATATTTGTTTTTCACAACATTCACCCAAGGAGCGTCCAACCCATTCAAAAGATTAATAATATGCTTTGCCATCGAAGAGGGCCTAAGCAAACATAAATTCTTCAAGTCAAGACTATCAGCATGCTTTGGTAACTGAACACTTTCCCAATTTATAAGATGGGCACCCCTCCTACCACACCCAGGATCCGATAAGAAATTTTTGGACAGACCTTCAATTGATTCGAGAAGGGCAACAAAGATGAAATGTTGAGCTAAGTACATGTATATGCATAGAGCATAACATAGAGTTAATTAAGAAGGGCATAGTTCACAAGTTTCTATTTCCAGTCCACTACCCTATTTGTGACCTTCTCAACAAAGTTGGATTGCTACCCGATAGGGATGTACTTATATGAAACATTATAAGGAAAGTTCCCTTCCCTAATTCCCAACTTGTGTAAAATAATTGACTTTCAGCGATAATTAATCTTTGGAGGAAATTAAATATTCGATTTTAAGTAGTTAACTTGCTGATTTGTAAGGGCTTTATATTGGGCAAAGATAAGGTTCTTGCAGTTAGTCTTAGTAGCAACAAGGCACAAAATCAAATCATCGGCGTAAGATAAATGCATAAGAGTGAAATTTTCAACAGTAAAGAAAATGATTTTGCTAATCATGTACTCATGCATCAGTGAAGATAAAACTTGAGAAATGAATATGAACATATAAGGGGTCAATGGGTCCCCTTGCCTAATACCTCTATGACTAATAAACTATCTAAAAGCTACCCCATTTATGAGACAATGGGAAATAGGAGAGTGAATGCAAACCAAGATCCACCTAATGAACATGGGAGGAAAATGCATACGTTCTAGAACATCAGTGACTGCACTCCATGATACACGGTCAAATGTTTATCCATATCAATCTTAATTAACATATGTTTTTTTCTACCCCTTAACAGGAGAGTGGGTCAATTCTTGGACAACCATATTGATGTTATCATGAACGGAGCGATTGACCACAAAAGCATATTGTGAGGTGTCGATAAGGTGCCTAAGAGTGGGCTTTGAGCCTATTAGACAAAATTTTAGCAACGAGTTTATATAGGACATTACAGAGGGAGATAGGCTTATAATCAGTAATTTGCTTAAGACACTTGTTGTTGGGGATGAATATGAGTGAGGTTTGTGACCAAGCCATCGACATGGAGGCAGTGTGGAAGAAATTAACAATTTCCCTAAAAATGTCACCCCCAATTATATCTCACTAGTTTTTATAAAAGTCTAATGTAAATCCATCTAGATCCAATGCCTTACCATAGCTCATCATGCACAAGAAATCTTTAATTTTCTCGTGTGTCATAGGTGAGGTGAGAGTTTGGGCAAAGGAAGGCTCAAGAGAAGGAAGGGTAGGCCAATTAGGTCATATGAAAGTTGGACGCCCAAAACATTGTATAATGATTAACAAAGAGAGCCCTGATGTCCCCCTCATTGGTGATAGTATCATCATTATGTCATGAACCCTAGTGATTAAGTTTTTTTATTATATCTACACATTGTTGACGTATGGAAGAACTTAGTGTTTTTGTCCCCTAATTTTAACTAGTTAATTCTTGATTTACTCCACCATCGAATGCTAATTTGCCTAAGGTATGCAACATGCAGGTACTAAGTTCACCTAATTCTTGTTCACTTAATCCATGTAGTCCATCCTTCATCTCAAGATCCCTAATCTTTGTCTGAGTTTCCTCAGCCCTTACCTCCAAGGTTCCCAAGGTATGCTTGTTCCAATGGAGAGTTCTCTTCTTTATTTTGCCAGGAGCTTGGTTGATGTTTATGTGGGGCTGCATGCCAATCCATTCACTTTGAACAATATGGCGTGGTTCCTAATGCTCGAACTAGAAGCTTTCATGGTTGAAAGAACTGACATGACGTTTGTGTTTTGTAATCGTGTCATTGGTGGTCACCGACACCAACTGATAGGGTGAGCCACAATTATATTTTATGGATATTTAAGGAGTTTCTAACGATGAGTGAGTCGGGTGACCAATATATATGTATGTATATGTGTTGATATAAAAAATATAACTATATATTAAAAATAACTAATTTATGAAGATAATAAATAAGAGCTAATATTTTAAATGTAGTTCTTTAATGCCAAATAATAAAAATGTTATTATTGATGAACAAGAGTAGTAATAATATTAATGAAAAAGATAATCAAAGTATTATTGATTTTTAGGGAAAAATCAAATATGAAAAAAATGAAAAATTAAATTAAAAAAGATAAGAAAATATTTAATTATGATTTAGGCAATGAAGATAAATAATATTAAAGATGCAGATTTGATATATGTTTTTTTCAATTTTATATCAATAATAAAGGTCTTAAATTATAAGGCTTCGATAATACTTGCCTGAATTATTGAGCCACCCCTGGTTTTGTATTCAGTATTCTTGAACGGCATGCATAGTTCCAGAAATATCCAATTTTGACTTTGGCGTCTCCGATGAATCATCTTTATCAAATTTGCCAATTCAGCAAGATTGTGTGCAGCAAGCAAGCCAAACATCATTTGCCGAAACTATTCAATGGCAGGAACTATTCATTTGGTGGTTGTAGAGAACCTGGGCAGTCGCATGGTCACAACCAAGTTTTCCTTCATGTACCCAATAAAAATGTGAGAATCTTGTCACTTGGATATTTGTACAGCTAACATGTGCTCATGTCACGAGATTGTTTTCGTTCGACCGACCCGTGCGGCGTCTAAACTTTCCCAACGTCTAGACAAGCCCTTTTGAGCACTTTGCGGAAGCTTTCTTATGACACTTTCTCAATGCCACAGTTTTTCAGACACTTGATTCCAAATGGACGTTTTGGCAGAGGCGTTTGTGAACAAACAGGTGCCTAGACGGAATGCTCGATCGATTGGGATGCTTTGTGAGTTGCCACCCCACGCTCCAGGCACGATACTAGATTTTAAGAAGTTTTGAAATCTTTATTGAGTAAATAGAATGATTACAAAGGCTTTGGGGGAGGACTAGCGGGTCTCTCCTAATATATTTTAGGCTCCTGAGATAGGTTTGCGACGTGTGATATGGAAGACAAACTAGGAGGTGCACTTTTTTGGAGTGCATATTATAAAACTGTCATCATCACGCTTGAAAATAAAACTAAGTACAAAAGTAGGCTAAAAGAGAAAAGTACAAGGAAGTAAGATAATTCGTGGTCCATGGGAAAGCTCCCAGGACTCAGCGACGTCCCTGAAGTTGCAGCTTCGAATTCTTCAATATTCTGCTTGAACTACCACAAGGCTTCGACTGTCTTCCAACTTGTGTCGCGTCCAGTCTTGCGCTCCATCGAACAAGATACTACTTCTGATTCTTTATGCGGACGATGAGTACTTCTTCAACTTGATCAGTGAATTACTGACGGATGGTCGGCGAGCGCGATCTGAAACCTCACGCTCGGAATCTTCGGGGTCTTCGATGTAATGATGGAGCATGGAAGATGGAGTGTTGTTGCATATGCGGTAGGAGCTCAAGCTTGTAAGTCATCTTACCTACCTTCTTCAGGATCTTGAATGGGCCCTCATAATGTCTAACAAGGCCCTTATGCAGATTCTTCCTGCTTAGCCAAAGATGTTGGACTAACTTCACAAGGAATAAGTCTCCGACTTCAAAGTTGACGTCCTGTCGAGTAGTGTCTGCCCACTTCTTCATGCTCTTCGATGTCTTGTGCAAATATGTCTGAGCCATATCATTCTAATCATGCCATTCCCTCGCCATGCGGTGAGCGATAAGGACTTTGCCATCATAAGAAGTGGCGATGGTCTGTGGAGTGAGAGGTTGCTGCCCCGTCATTATCTTGAAAGGACTCCGATTGGTTGACTTGCTCCATTGCAAGTTGTAAGAGAATTATGCGATGTCGAGTATCTTCGTCCAGTCCTTTTGATTGGCACTAACATAATGTCATAAGTAGATCTCCAAGATACAATTCACCCTCTCAGTTTGGTCGTCGATTTGAGGATAAAGTGATGTCAAAAAATAAAGGTTGGAACCCATCATCTTGAATAGTTCCTTCCAGAAGTTTTCAACGAATCGCCCATCTCGATTGTTGATGATGCTTTGAGGAAGGCTCCAATACTTCACTACATGCTTCATAAATAACTCTGCAGCTTTCATGACAAGGCAACTTGTGAAGCTGGCGACGAAGATGACATACTTGGAGAATCGATCAACGATCATCATGATGGTACCCGCCCCTTCATACTTGGGCAGGCCCGTGATGAAGTCAATGGAAAAATCTTTCCATGGTCGCTCTGGAATAGGCAGAGGTTTCATAAGTCTGTCGGGCGTTTGACTCATATTCTTATCATGCTGGCAAACAAGGCATGTCTTCAAAAAAGCTTTAACATCATTCTTCATCCTTGGCCAGGAGTAGTTGTTCTCGATAAGTGCCAAAGTGCGGTGGATGCTCAGATGTCCCACCCACTTGGAGTCATGTCACTCTTGCATGATAGTGCGCCATAAGTTGTCGAATAGTGGAATGTAGATACGATGTTCCTTGGTGAAGATAAATCCATCTTCCACCCAAAAGCAGCGTGTCTTTCCCTCCTTTGCTTGCTTGAGAAGGCTCTTCGCCATGAGATCCGACTCCAATCCCTTGTTAATCCTCTCGATCAGGTCGGCCTGAGTGGAGTTCATGGTCGCCAATTCTGCATGATGGCTGAGGGCGCCAACAATGACATTTGTCTTGTCGAGCTTGTTCTCCACGACATAATCAAATTTCGCTATAAAATCTTGCCACTTTGTCTATTTTGGCGAGAGTTTCTTCTGAGTCTTGAAGTAATTTGTCACGATATTGTCCGTCTTGATGTGAAATCATGACCCGAGAAGGTAGTATTATCATGTTCTGAGGCAGTGGATGTCATCTCCTTCTCTAGAATGGCGTAGTGCCGCTCCATGTCGTTGAGCTTTCAACTCTCGAACACCACAATATCTCTTGCATAAGAACTCCTCCGATATCATAGTCAGAAAACATATGTTTGTACCTCATAAGGCTTGGTGTGGTCTGGAAGGACGAGCACCGGTACCTCCATCATGGCCCTTTTGATGGCGTCGAACGCTTCCTGACATGTAGGTGTCCACTCCAACCTCACATCTTTCTAAAGGAGATTCATCAAAGGTTCATCACATGTGAATACTACTTAACAAATCGCCTATAGTATTTCGTTAGGTCAAGGAACGGATGCATATCGGGAACTCGCTTGGGCGGCTCCCACTCCATGATGGCTCGTATCTTCGCCCCATCCATCTTCAACTTGTCACTTCTGACGACATGTCCTAAGAAGTGCACTTCGGATTGAGCGAAGACACACTTTTTTCGCTTGACGTAGAGCTTATTTTGCTGCAGCACCTCGAACATTTGTCGAATGTGTTCGATATGCTCCTAAAAAATTGGTCTGTAAATCATGATATCGTCGAGGTAGACAACTACAAACCTATCAAAGAATGGTTGCAATACCTTTTTCATGAGGGTGCAGAAGGTTGTCGGGGTGCTGGTGAGGCTGAAAGGCATCACGAGGAACTCATAGGAGTCATATCTTGTGACATATACCGTCTTCTGAATGTATTCTTCAGTTATCTGAACTTTCCAATAGCCCGAATAAATATCCAACTTGGTAAACTATCTTGCACCGCTAAGTTGGTCGAAGAAGTCCGCCACCAGGGAAATGGGGTACATGTTCTTCACCGTAAGCTTGTTGAGTGCCCAGTAATCGATGCACATTCGGAGGGATCTATCATGCTTCTTTTGAAAGAGAACCGAGGCTCCAAAAACTTTAAGGGTCGAATATATCCTGCATCCAATAGTTCGGTGAGTTGTTTATGAAGTTCTACGAGTTCTGGAGGAGTGATAGTGATATTTGGGTTTTATAGTGATAACTTGCTGAAATTAAAGAAAATGTCAATTTTTCATTTTTTTAGTCTCCCAACTCACTAGCTGCAAGTGCACAGGTAAGTTATAGTAGACTCAGGTTGTCGTATCCACAAGAATTTGAAGTCTAAGACACCCTAAAACAATTTAGATTAGTTCTACTTAAGTGGCTAAAAATAGATTTTTAATGAATAGTGAAAACAGATTTTTTTATAGAAAGTGGAATGATAAAAGATTTTTGGGTTTTGGAAATTTATCAAAACTGAATTATAAATGCTAGAATGAAGTCTAAAAAGGTTTAACTATCTATGAGGAAGGTTCTTCTAGGATTTGGGGTTCATCTAAATTAATTAAGGATGGAATGGAACAAGTTATCACTAAATGTCCAACTTTTGATTCAACTTGAAAATGGGTGTTCCCACAGCTCAATTGGCTTCTAACTAAGCAATATATGATTATATAATGGTTAGCTAGGTTGAATCAAAAGAGGGTCCTCACTGAAAATCAAGTTATCATTGGGCTCAAAAGAAAGATTCAATGCTGATTTTTTTGCAATTCAAGGAAGTTTGGAATGATAACTTGCATTTACAATCGTAAAAAGATGGAATCATTCCAATCAACCAAACCAGGATAAAATATACTCAATAATGGTGCTTGTGTTCCATGATTCATCTCTGAATTCAAGGGAGATTCAAAATCAACCTCTCGGTTGCAAAATAAATTGGAATCCACACAAACACACTCAATTGGAAATGCAAAACATATGGCCACATGAGTTCATAATTCCCATTGCTCCTTGGCCCATCTCTGGATCTCAAAGAAGCCCTTAAGACTACCTCTCAGTAGTGGATTAATATGAGGGTTGACAATGGAAATCAGGAGTTAGAAAAATGAGAAAACAGAAATCAACATTTCTGAAAAATCAGCAATGTGGATTGATGGAATTCAAGTTTGCCAAATGCCCCTTGACCCATCTCTGGACTGCAAGGGATTCCTAGAGTACACCTCTCAGTGATTTGAATAAAATAGGGATTAACAATTGGCAAATCAGATTCCAAACAATCAGAAAATAGAATTTAGAATCAAACTAAGAAATCAGATTTTGGAAAAATCAGATTTGAATTCTGAATTGTCAATGATCTTGATTCATTTCTGAATAAGATCAGGGCATATATTAGCCTCTCAACTATTCAATTATCTAATCCTTGATGACAATCAGATTCAAAAGCCCAAGAAATCAGATTTTGGAATTCAGGAAACCAAAAAATCAGCAACTCATTCAATTCATTCAAATCAGGAAAACCAAATCAGTTTTGAATCATAGGAATGTCAAAGCTTCTCAATTCATTTCTGAACAAGATTGGGATAGATGTCAACCTCTAAGTTGTTCAATTAGTTCAATCCCCAATGACAATCAGATTCAAACAGCCCAAGAAAATCAGAATTCAGATTTCAAGAAATCAGATTTCAGAAAATAGAAATCAGAATTCTAATTGGGTTTGTATCTAGAACTTGCCATTGATTCTTGATTCATTTCTGAACAAGGGTTAGAACAAATGATAACTTCTCAGTTATAAATACAAATGGGGTCTTCAAATGGCAAGATCAGATTTATAACAAATCAGATTTCAGAAATGTAAAACCAGAAAAATCAGATTTCTGATTTCAGTTCAGGAATTAATGGAAAATCTGATTTGAGTCAAATGATTGCCCAAACAATCTTGATTCATTTCTGAATAAGATAGGGACAATACCAACATTCCAAAGACTCAATTAATCAGGTTAGAAATGAAGAACAGATTCTGATATTTATAGGAATCAAATTCAGAAATCAGAAAACCAAATCAGAAATCAGAATTGCAATTGAATGAAATCAGAAAACTGACATTAACTCTTAATTCACTTCTGTAGAATGATTAGATCAAGTAATACTTCTCATTCATTGGTTACAATTAGATCTAATAGTAGCATAGCATAAATCAGTAAAGAAGTTTCTGAAATCTGAAAACCAGAAATGATTCAGTGCAGGAATTATAAAACAGTCCATATCCATCCAAAACTAATCTAAACTACTACCCTATCCTAAAAGAAATGGAGTTTAGCTCCTCATATTTACAAGATTTGTTATGAAATGGGACAAGAAACAGATACAATTCATGGCTGCTTCAAGCTCTCAGCAGTAGCTCTCAAAATCCAGCAGCAACAGCCTCCTTCTTTTGCTCCAACCCTTGAATGACCAGCCCCCCTTCTCCTCCAGAAAAATCCAGCTTATATATCACTCCTTTCCACCCTTTGATCAGCATCTAAATGTTCTAATCCTCCTGATTGCAGCCACCTGTCCACCCCTCTGAAATTCCAGCTGCAGATTCCTTTTTGGTGCAGGAAAAAGTAGATGGTCCCCCCCTACTTTTTCCACTTTTTGGCCACCTTTCTCCCTGCTACAAATCCCCAAACAGCAAGCATCAAAGTCCTTGAATGGTATTTTGACAAATAAGGATTAGGATAATGATAGTTGCTAGCTCAGATATCAAATGGTATTAGGTGTTGTGCAGGAATGAAAACTTGTATCAAAATTAATGAATTAAGGGGCCCGGAATGATAACTTTATGAAAATCTTGGAAAATGTCCTAATATGGGTGGTTCAAAGCATTTCAGGCATCAAATTGATTAGAGTGACAAGTGAGTGAGGTCAGAAATCAAATATGAATGAGATTCCTAAAAGTGATAACTTGAGTGCCCCAAAAACGATAACTTATATGACTTAAAAACGATAACTTGTCATAACTTGAGTTTTGATTATCCAAATGTGATGAAATTTGACCAGCAATGAGTTAGAACAATAATAAGATGATTGCTTAAGGTCCTTGTGCAGAATTAATGGTTTTCATGTCGAAATGATAGAATTGCCCTTTAACGATGACTTGGCACTTGAAAAATGATAACTTGTTCAAATGGACTTAAAACTTTGCACAAGTTGAGATGTGACTATCCAAATATGATTTATACATAATAATGATGGATTTAGGGCAAGAAAACCATTGAAAATAAGTTCATTCAAAATAATGATAACTTGATACTTAGGAATGATAACTTGTCCTCAAAATGATAACTTGGCATAGAATTTAAATATTAATGGATTTTGGCATTTCAGAACCTCTATGCACATGGAATTAAGTATGAAATGAGGAATATCAACTAGTTATCACAATGTTTGCATTCAAAGTATAATTGGCCCAAAAATAGGCAAAAGTGGGACTCGATATGTATGAATTGCATCTAAAATGGGTTAAAATCATATAGTGATCAGCAAGTGATCAAACTCCCCCAAGCTTAGCCTTTTGCTTGTCCTCAAGCAAAACATTCAGAAATTAAGGACAAACTTGAATTAAAAGTCCACAAATGAAGTAAAGTCTAGCTGAATTGAATCCAATGAGTTTCCCACTTTGCCAACACTTCATTCTTTCCAAAAACTCAATTTCTAGCTAGGGAATCACAAAGGCTAAAGCAAATTTAAGCCATGGAAGAAGTACTAGCAATAACATGTTTGAATTGTAGGAATTGTCAAGTTTACAAAGGGGTTGAACTACAAATCTCTTCATGAACAGATTTTCAATTGTTTAAACAGGTTTAACACCTGACTTTTATTCATGAAATGCATATAAACAGGTTTAGCACCTGATTTTTATTCATGCTTTATTTAGGAGAGATTCCTTGGGAAGTTTTGCTCTCCTAAATTTTTTTTTTCTTTTTGCATTGAAGAGAGATTCCTTTGGAAGTTTTGCTCTCTTCCTTTTTTCTATGCATGCATATGACTTTTTACTTTTTCTTTTCTCATTTTTCTATCCTGTTCATGAAGTGAGCAATAGTTCAAACTCAAGTATAGTTTAGATCCCTTTATCCAAAAAGTCAAGTTTTCCTATTTAGCATGGCAGCAAGAGCCTTGACTCTCTTCTAGACATCTGATATTACTAATTCAATCCATAAGTATCAGCTAGTGTGACCCACAAAAAGGAAAATTTTCAGCTAGAAATTTCATTCAAATGCATCTGAATTCATAATGCCAATTAAAGCAAGAAGGCTAATGGCCAAGTTGGCCACTTGGTATTGGAGTGCACCCACTGTCAAAATAAAGTATTCTATCCATTTCAGATTCAAAATAAATTCAAAATTGAGTTGGGTCCAAAAATTGATAACCGAGTGATAACTTGTGAAAACCAATGATAACCTGGTATGAATTATAATATGAACATTAAAATCAATTGAAAACATGGTGTAAAGGTTAGAAAAGCACCAGGTTTCCTCCCCCAAGCTTATTCTCAACACTGTCCTCAGGGTTGAAAAATAAAGGCAAGGGAGAGGGGTGGGTGGGATTGAAATGCATTAAATTTGAAATTTGGATCCCCTTGGCATTTCATCCAGCATCTTTGGGTGGTCTAACCTTCATTAGTTGCAACTAATCCTGCATAGAAACAAAGGATATCAGTGGAATGGTAGATTTGCAACTAATCAGATTTTTGAGTGCAAATTTCAACATTACATTGGGAATTTCTGAAATTCACTGAAATTAGGCTATAATAGATTGGGATAACTGAAATGAATGTTAATTCAGATGATAATATGATCAATGTAGCATAATGAAAAAAATATTATCAGTTATCATTAAGTTTTCAGTGTAAAAATCAGAAATAGGGGTAAGGGTACTCCCTGAAGTTGAGACTTGTGAATTGAACATGTTCCTCATCCCTTATTCCTGCAAAAACAGAAAGATTAAGTGTAAGTGGCTTGGGTTACCTCCCAAGAAGTGCCTTTCTTTAATGTCTTTGGCTAGACATTGATACAAGGTGAAATCAGTTAGGTGGTAGTGGCAAATCAGCTAGAGTCAGCTCCTCCTTTGCAGAATCCATGGCTGTGGGATTGTAAAGCTTTAACCTCTGTCCATTTACCTTAAATATGTCATCTTTGTCGTTCAGAAGGTCAACAACACCAAATGGATATACTTTATGAATTTTGAATGGTCCACTCCACCTTGACTTCAACTTTCCTGGAAAAATCTTTAATCTTGAGTTGAAGAGTAATACAAGGTCTCCAACCTTGAAATCCCTTTTCAGAATCCTTCCATCATGCCATCTTTTAGTCCTTTCCTTGTAGAATTCTGAATTATGGTAGGCATTTAGCCTAATTTCATCAAGTTCATCAATTTGGAGAAGCCTCTTTTGCCCACATGCATGCATATCATAATTGAGTGCCTTGACTGCCCAATATGCCTTATGCTTCAACTCAATTGGCAAATGGCAGGTTTTTCCATAGACAAGCTTGTAGGGAGAAGTACCAATTGGAGTCTTGTATGCTGTCCTATATGCCCAAAGAGCTTCATTCAACTTCAAACTCCAATCTTTTCTTGTCAAAGAAACTGTTTTCTCCAATATGGCCTTTACCTCCCTATTTGACACTTCTGCTTGGCCATTTGTTTGGGGGTGATATGAAGTGGAAACTTTGTGCCTCACTCCATATTTAATTAGGAGGTTTTCAAAACACCTTTCAATAAAGTGGCTACCCCCATCACTTATGACCACTCTAGGAATTCCAAACCTTGGAAAGATAACTTCCTTGAACAACTTGATTACTGCCCTGGAATCAGCTGCAATGGTGGGAATGGCCTCAATCCATTTGGACACATAGTCCACAGCTAGAAGAATAAATTTGTAACCACACGAACTAGGGAAAGGCCCCATGTAGTCAATTCCCCAAACATCAAATATTTCCACTTCTAGAATTCCTTGTTGTGGCATTTCATTCCTTCTTGAAATGGAACCAGCTCTTTGGCATTGATCACAACCCTTCACAAAGATATGTGCATCCTTGAATAAACTTGGCCAATAAAATCCAGATTGGAGGACTTTGGCAGCAGTCTTGTGTGTGGCTCCATGACCTCCATAAGGGGATGAATGGCATGCCTCCAAGATTTCTTGAAATTCAGATTGGGGTACACATCTTCTGTACATGCCATCAGGAGATTTTCTGAATAGAAAGGGATCATCCCAATAATAATCTTTCAAGTCATGAAAGAATTTCTTTCTTTGCTGATATGTGTAGTCAGGAGGGGTAATTCCACATGCAAGATAATTGACCAAGTCAGCATACTAGGGAATTTGATTAATTGCCACAGCCATCAAACTATCATCAGGAAATGCATCATTGATAGGAAGTGTAGATGATTCCTGTATCCCTTCCATTCTTGATAGGTGGTCAGCTACTAGATTTTCACTTCCCCTTTTGTCCCTAATTTCTACATCAAATTCTTGAAGCAATAAGATCCACCTGATTAGCCTTGGCTTGGATTCTTTCTTGTTGATTAAGTGCCTCACAGCTTGGTGGTCTGTGAAAACAATAACCTTGGATCCCACCAGGTATGGCCTGAATTTGTCAAATGCATACACCACAGCAAGAAGTTCTTTCTCAGTAGTTGCATAATTGATTTGTGCTTCATCTAAAGTTTTGCTTGCATAGCATATGACATGGTGCTTCTTCTCCTTGGTTTGCCCCAGCACAGCTCCTACTGCCTGGTCAGAAGCATCACACATGATCTCAAAAGGGAGAGTCCAGTCAGGTGGCTGCACTACAGGGGCTGAGATGAGGGCTTCCTTCAACTTCTTGAATGCCTTCATACACTCTTCATCAAATTGAAACTCAACATCCTTGGCCAGCAACTTGGTGAGGGGCCTAGTTATCATGGAGAAATCTTTAATAAACCTCCTGTAGAAGCCTGCATGCCCCAAAAAACTCCTAATTGCCTTGACACTTGTGGGTGGTGGTAGTTTCTCAATCACTTCAATTTTTGCCTTGTCCACTTTAATGCCTTTGCTTGAGACCACATGTCCTAAGACAACTCCTTCTTGGACCATAAAGTGGCATTTCTCCCAATTGAGTATCAAATTGGATTCCCTACATCTTTGTAGCACTTTTGTTAAATTGTCCAAGCAAGCATCAAATGAGTCTCCATACACTGAAAAATCATCCATGAAGACCTCCATAATTTCTTCAATGAAGTCTGAAAATATAGACATCATACACCTTTGGAAAGTTGCAGGGGCATTGCATAAGCCAAAGGGCATTCTCCTATAGGCAAAAGTCCCATATGGACAAGTGAATGTAGTCTTGTGTTGATCTTGGGGGTGAATTGGAATTTGCAAGAAACCTGAGTACCCATCAAGATAACAGAAATGGGAATGCCTAGCTAGCCTTTCCAGCATCTGATCAATGAATGGCAATGGGAAATGGTCCTTTCTTGTGGCCTTGTTTAACTTCCTGAAGTCAATGCACATCCTCCAACCTGTAATGGTTCTTGTGGATATCAATTCATCAGAATCTGACTTCACCACTGTAATTCCTCCCTTCTTTGGCACCACCTGCACTGGACTGACCCATTCACTATCTGAAATGGAGTATATGATTCCTGCATTCAGCAACTTCAATACTTCTTTCTTTACCACTTCTTTCATGGTTGGGTTGAGTCTCCTTTGACATTCAATGGAGGGCTTGTAGCTGTCCTCCATAGGGATCCTATGCATGCAAATGGAGGGATTAATACCCTTGATATCTTCAATTGAGTAGCCTATCACCTCCCTATACAATTTCAACCTCTTCAGCAGCTCTTCCACCTGATCCTGAGGCAAATTAGCATTAATGATAACAGGAAAAGTTGAATTCTCCCCCAAGAATTCATACTTCAAATTGCTAGGAAGAGGCTTGAGTTCCAACTTGGAATTGGCTTGAACTGGATTGCCTTGGCATTCAGCAATGATAACCTGTTGTACCTCACTTTGAATTCCTACATTTTCCACTGATATTGAAGAGTTCAGTACTGATTTATATGCCATAGCCTCTGGATCTTCCAATTCTCTCAAATGGTCAAAAATTAGACACCTTTGCAATGGATCTTCAATAGGGATTATAGCTGAAACTTGCTCCACCACCTGATTCAATTGCCCATCTTCAAAATCATTTTCTAGAAAACTTGGCCTACTGATAACTTGGGCCAAATTGAATTCAATCTTCTCCTCTCCAATTTGGAAGGTCAATCTCCCTTCCTTAACATTAATTACAGCCCCTGCAGTGGCTAGAAAGGGCCTCCCAAGGAGAATGGGGGTGTTCACATCTTCATCCATATCTAATACAACAAAATCAACTGGAATATAGAATTTACCAACTTTGAGGGGTATGTCCTCAATAATCCCATGTGGATATTTGATGGATCTGTCTGCCAGCTGAAGGGACATATTTGTTGGCTTCAAATCTCCAACTTCAAGTTTCCTACACAATGATAAGGGTATGACACTCACAGAAGCTCCCAAGTCACACATGGCTCTTTGAATTTTTCTATTGCCTATCTCACATGGAATTGAGAAGCTTCCTGGATCCTTGAGCTTTGGAGGCAACTTATTCTGGATAATTGCAGAAGCCTCTTCAGTCAATGCTATAGTCTCATGCTCCAATACTCTTCTCTTCTTGGTTAGGATTTCCTTTAGAAACTTGGCATATGATGGCATTTCCTGGATGGCTTCAACAAAAGGAACATTTATGTATAGCTTCTTCAGGATTTCCAAGAACCTTCCATATTGCTGGTCTTGTCTTGCCTTGATTAACCTTTGAGGGAAGGGTACCTTGTCAAAAACCCTTGGATTTGCTTCAATTTGAGGGCTTGAATTCCTGATTTCCTCACTTGGTTGTTCACTTGGCTTTTCAGCAACCCTTGAGTCTGAATTGGCTTGATTATCATCCACTTTCTTCATTGGTTCCTCCACCATTTTACCACTTCTGAGCTGGATGGCCTTTGCTTGCTCCTTTGGATTTACTTCTGGCTGTCCAGGAAAGAATAAGGGAGGTCTAGTGGATGTACTAGCTTGTTGAGCAATTTGGCTTTCCAACAATTTCTGATTTGCATTCATGGCATCCAATCTAGAATTGATCTTCAAAATCTCCTCTCCTTGGCTGTCCTGCTTCTTCAGAATTTGTTGAAGCATCTCCTTCATTTCAATTTGGAATTGTGATGCTTGGACTTGAGGTGGTGGCTCATATAGATTCCTTTGAATTGGTGCACTTTGGCCTTGATTTCCATAAGGTGGTGGTGGCTGATTCCTTGGCAGGATTTTAGGCTGCCAATTTGAATTTTGCATAGGACCTCCTTGATAGTTGTTGCCCTTGTAAGAAAAGTATGGATGATTCCTATTTTCTGGAGTATAAAATTCAGCAGGAGGTTTGATTCCATAATTGCCCACAGCATTGATTTGATCCACATTTTGATCCACTTGCTGCATAATTAAGTTGCAATTATCTGACACATGGCCTTGATTCCCACATACACAACACCTTGTTTCAGAATTGGAAGTCCTATTGCCATTGGGAGTCAAGTTCAACCTCTCCAAAGTCTTGTACAGCACCTCTTCAAGTTGAGTGGACAATTGATTCACTGAATTGTCCATGGGTGGCCTCCTGGTTCTATCATGGGTAAGGAAGTGGTGATTCTTGGCTATGTTTTCAATGAGTTGATAAGCTTCATCAATGTTTTTAGATGCAAAGATGCCTCCTGCAGCAGTATCCAATGCCACCTTGCTAGGGTAGTTCAACCCCTTATGAAAATAGTTGACTAGCTGCCACTTCTCAAAACCATGATGGGGACATGCCCTTAATAATCCTTGAAGCCTTTGCCATGCCTCACAAATATTTTCTTGGTCCAACTGATAGAACCTCACTATTTGATCCCTGAAGTTATCAGTTTTTGAAGGAGGAAAGAATTCTGAAAGGAACAATTGAACAATTGATTCCCAAGTGGCTACCTCTTCAGGATTCAATCCTTTAAACCATATCTTGGCCTTGTCCTTGAGTGAGAAGGGAAATAATCTCATATACACTGCATTCATGGGGATATTATTGAAGTTCACAGTGCTGCATATCTCCTTGAAATTGTCCAAATGACATGCTGGATCTTCAGTCCCAAGTCCAGAAAACTGACTTTGCCTAATCATAGAAATCAAGGCTGGATTAACTTCAAAATTTGCCACAGGTGCTAAGGCTCCTCCCCCTTGTTGATTCCTTGCATTGCTTGGTGAATAACAGTCCCTAAGAGTTCTAGGAGCTGCCATATTTTGATTCATAACTCTTTCAAATTCAGGATTGTATGCTTCTTCCTCTTCTTCTTCAAATATCCTTCTCCTTGCCTCAAGCCTTTGCAATCTCCTTCTTCTTAAAAATCTTCTTTCAGGTTCAGGATCTGATTGGTTATGTTCCTCTTGATGGTCCAAGTCCTGCATAAAGAGATTCAAAAGTATCAAATTCAAGAAAGAAATAAAAACTAGACAAAAATGAAAAGTAAGAAATGATAACTTGCAAAAACTGAAAATTAGCCTAACAAATAAACTAAAAACTAATCTAAAACTAATCTAAACTATCTAAGTTAGCATAATTGACCTCAAATCCCCGGCAACGGCGCCAAAAACTTGATAGTGATATTTGGGTTTTATAGTGATAACTTGCTGAAATTAAAGAAAATGTCAATTTTTCATTTTTTTAGTCTCCCAACTCACTAGCTGCAAGTGCACAGGTAAGTTATAGTAGACTCAGGTTGTCGTATCCACAAGAATTTGAAGTCTAAGACACCCTAAAACAATTTAGATTAGTTCTACTTAAGTGGCTAAAAATAGATTTTTAATGAATAGTGAAAACAGATTTTTTTATAGAAAGTGGAATGATAAAAGATTTTTGGGTTTTGGAAATTTATCAAAACTGAATTATAAATGCTAGAATGAAGTCTAAAAAGGTTTAACTATCTATGAGGAAGGTTCTTCTAGGATTTGGGGTTCATCTAAATTAATTAAGGATGGAATGGAACAAGTTATCACTAAATGTCCAACTTTTGATTCAACTTGAAAATGGGTGTTCCCACAGCTCAATTGGCTTCTAACTAAGCAATATATGATTATATAATGGTTAGCTAGGTTGAATCAAAAGAGGGTCCTCACTGAAAATCAAGTTATCATTGGGCTCAAAAGAAAGATTCAATGCTGATTTTTTTGCAATTCAAGGAAGTTTGGAATGATAACTTGCATTTACAATCGTAAAAAGATGGAATCATTCCAATCAACCAAACCAGGATAAAATATACTCAATAATGGTGCTTGTGTTCCATGATTCATCTCTGAATTCAAGGGAGATTCAAAATCAACCTCTCGGTTGCAAAATAAATTGGAATCCACACAAACACACTCAATTGGAAATGCAAAACATATGGCCACATGAGTTCATAATTCCCATTGCTCCTTGGCCCATCTCTGGATCTCAAAGAAGCCCTTAAGACTACCTCTCAGTAGTGGATTAATATGAGGGTTGACAATGGAAATCAGGAGTTAGAAAAATGAGAAAACAGAAATCAACATTTCTGAAAAATCAGCAATGTGGATTGATGGAATTCAAGTTTGCCAAATGCCCCTTGACCCATCTCTGGACTGCAAGGGATTCCTAGAGTACACCTCTCAGTGATTTGAATAAAATAGGGATTAACAATTGGCAAATCAGATTCCAAACAATCAGAAAATAGAATTTAGAATCAAACTAAGAAATCAGATTTTGGAAAAATCAGATTTGAATTCTGAATTGTCAATGATCTTGATTCATTTCTGAATAAGATCAGGGCATATATTAGCCTCTCAACTATTCAATTATCTAATCCTTGATGACAATCAGATTCAAAAGCCCAAGAAATCAGATTTTGGAATTCAGGAAACCAAAAAATCAGCAACTCATTCAATTCATTCAAATCAGGAAAACCAAATCAGTTTTGAATCATAGGAATGTCAAAGCTTCTCAATTCATTTCTGAACAAGATTGGGATAGATGTCAACCTCTAAGTTGTTCAATTAGTTCAATCCCCAATGACAATCAGATTCAAACAGCCCAAGAAAATCAGAATTCAGATTTCAAGAAATCAGATTTCAGAAAATAGAAATCAGAATTCTAATTGGGTTTGTATCTAGAACTTGCCATTGATTCTTGATTCATTTCTGAACAAGGGTTAGACCAAATGATAACTTCTCAGTTATAAATACAAATGGGGTCTTCAAATGGCAAGATCAGATTTATAACAAATCAGATTTCAGAAATGTAAAACCAGAAAAATCAGATTTCTGATTTCAGTTCAGGAATTAATGGAAAATCTGATTTGAGTCAAATGATTGCCCAAACAATCTTGATTCATTTCTGAATAAGATAGGGACAATACCAACATTCCAAAGACTCAATTAATCAGGTTAGAAATGAAGAACAGATTCTGATATTTATAGGAATCAAATTCAGAAATCAGAAAACCAAATCAGAAATCAGAATTGCAATTGAATGAAATCAGAAAATTGACATTAACTCTTAATTCACTTCTGTAGAATGATTAGATCAAGTAATACTTCTCATTCATTGGTTACAATTAGATCTAATAGTAGCATAGCATAAATCAGTAAAGAAGTTTCTGAAATCTGAAAACCAGAAATGATTCAGTGCAGGAATTATAAAACAGTCCATATCCATCCAAAACTAATCTAAACTACTACCCTATCCTAAAAGAAATGGAGTTTAGCTCCTCATATTTACAAGATTTGTTATGAAATGGGACAAGAAACAGATACAATTCATGGCTGCTTCAAGCTCTCAGCAGTAGCTCTCAAAATCCAGCAGCAACAGCCTCCTTCTTTTGCTCCAACCCTTGAATGACCAGCCCCCCTTCTCCTCCAGAAAAATCCAGCTTATATATCACTCCTTTCCACCCTTTGATCAGCATCTAAATGTTCTAATCCTCCTGATTGCAGCCACCTGTCCACCCCTCTGAAATTCCAGCTGCAGATTCCTTTTTGGTGCAGGAAAAAGTAGATGGTCCCCCCCTACTTTTTCCACTTTTTGGCCACCTTTCTCCCTGCTACAAATCCCCAAACAGCAAGCATCAAAGTCCTTGAATGGTATTTTGACAAATAAGGATTAGGATAATGATAGTTGCTAGCTCAGATATCAAATGGTATTAGGTGTTGTGCAGGAATGAAAACTTGTATCAAAATTAATGAATTAAGGGGCCCGGAATGATAACTTTATGAAAATCTTGGAAAATGTCCTAATATGGGTGGTTCAAAGCATTTCAGGCATCAAATTGATTAGAGTGACAAGTGAGTGAGGTCAGAAATCAAATATGAATGAGATTCCTAAAAGTGATAACTTGAGTGCCCCAAAAACGATAACTTATATGACTTAAAAACGATAACTTGTCATAACTTGAGTTTTGATTATCCAAATGTGATGAAATTTGACCAGCAATGAGTTAGAACAATAATAAGATGATTGCTTAAGGTCCTTGTGCAGAATTAATGGTTTTCATGTCGAAATGATAGAATTGCCCTTTAACGATGACTTGGCACTTGAAAAATGATAACTTGTTCAAATGGACTTAAAACTTTGCACAAGTTGAGATGTGACTATCCAAATATGATTTATACATAATAATGATGGATTTAGGGCAAGAAAACCATTGAAAATAAGTTCATTCAAAATAATGATAACTTGATACTTAGGAATGATAACTTGTCCTCAAAATGATAACTTGGCATAGAATTTAAATATTAATGGATTTTGGCATTTCAGAACCTCTATGCACATGGAATTAAGTATGAAATGAGGAATATCAACTAGTTATCACAATGTTTGCATTCAAAGTATAATTGGCCCAAAAATAGGCAAAAGTGGGACTCGATATGTATGAATTGCATCTAAAATGGGTTAAAATCATATAGTGATCAGCAAGTGATCAAGGAGCCAGCCGATAAAGGACTCCACGTGGGGGCTTCGACCTGAGGACCAAGTCGATGACATGGTCCACTTTACGCTTCGGAGACAACCGCTTTGGGAGTTCCGAGGGCATGACGTCCGCAAAATTCTCAAGGGCCTCAAGAACTTTGGAAGGTGTTGGAGTGGAGGGCCTTAGATCTTTCAAGATGGCGGTCGCCAAGAAGGTGTACTCTGATTTACGCAACTCATTCGCCACTTGCATGACGGAGAGGGTCTTTTGATTTAGATCTCCTCCTGACCTTACAGGATCGTTGTAAGGTCCCTTAAGGTTCGAAAATGACCATCGAATTGGTGAGTAGAATAACACATGCATCAATGTGTCACAAAAGAAATGCCCGCCACCACTTCATAGTTATCCACTAGTGTCACCGTCACGTCGAAACTTTTCGACCACTTGCCAATGCGAACATTCACTCTAGGAGAAATTTCTATGATCAAGATAGACTTCGCGTTCACCATCTTGAATGTGGCGAAAGTCTTCTTTAGTGGCAGCTTCAGCTTCTTGGCGGCTACTTCTGACACGAACAACTTCGATGCTCTCGTGTTAATGAGGGCGTTGAAGAATTGCCCGTTCAATTCAATGTTTGCATAAAGTCGAGCAACTAATGAGGAACCCTTCGAGGCGTTGATGACGCTGAAAACGTGCATCGATCTTAGATACGCCTCCTCCTTCTCCTTCTCATTGGGGTAATGTGAGCAATCGCTTATCCAATGTAGATCTTTGCAAATGTAACAGGGCTTCAGTGGCTTTCCATCGCTCTTGAATATATCATTGAACGGCCTCATGTCCTGGTAGCCCTTCCCCTTATCTTGGTAGTGTGGTTTGCCTCCTTGCGATTTTGACTTCTCTCCCCCACTATTGCCCTTGCTCGAGGGATTTGGTGGTGGGACATTCATTTTGACATACTCCACGAGTGACTCGACAGCGGCGACTAGCGAGCGGAGGTTGAAGCAATTCCGTCACTTCAACTCCGTCTTAGCCCAAGGCTTCAAACCTTGTACGAAGACCGTTAGCAATGTGTCTTCATCCATTTGGGAGTTTTGTAGGTGGAGCTCAGTGAACTCTTTCACATACTCCTTCAACGTGCCCTTCTGACAAATGTTGAACAATGCAATCTTGGTCTCCAATCCTGATTTGGAAAGGCAGAAGTAGTTTGTAAGTTGCCTTTTGAAGTCGTCCTACTTCTCAATGGGATCGACATTGCCATGTTCCATATTGTTGCAATGACATCGCCACCATAAGCTCGCCGCATCTTGCAATAGAAGGATTTGGTCTTCACCATCCTTGCTTTTAAGGTCATGTTCAAGGCCTCCATGTACCGTCGGACGTTTCATACAAAGTCATTAATTGCTGACCTTTCGCCTTTGTATGGCCTAAACTTTGGTATGTCGATTCTTGCTTCATGCAGGGCGGACGTCTCAGACGTCGCCCATCTTGCCTGAGCTCTTCCCGTACAGCTTTGAACTCTTGTTTCATCTCGAACCTTATGTTTGAGAGTCTATTTGTCCAGGGATTCCCGCAAGTCCATGATTGTCGCTTCCGTGGACTCTAGCCGCATATACAATGGCTTGACCTTGTCCCACACCATTGTGATGTTTACTATCTTCTTCAACTGTCGCTTGTGTGTTGCGAGTTGGTTTTGCATTTCGCCCACGTCCAGTTGGAACTGACCGAGGCGTTGCTCGAAGGTGGTCATAACGTCCTTCAAGCGGGCGCCCCCTCGCTCTGGGCAGCCCTTCTCCGCTGTGGTGAGATCTTGGGTCATCTCTGAGTTCGACATCATTTCTTCTTGTCGTCGAACACTAATTGAGCGGTCTCACTTATCACGGGATCATTTTTCGTTTTTTCGACCCATCGACGTCTAAATGTGCCCAACGTTTAGATAAGCTATTTTGAGTTTTGTGGAAAGCTTTCTTATGTCACTTTCTCAATGTCATAGTTTTTAGGACGCTTGGTCCCGAGCGGATACTTCGGCGAAGGCGTTTATGAATAGACGGATGCCTAGGCGAAATGCTCGATCGCTTAGGATGCTTTGTGGGTTGCCACCCTACGCTCGAGGCACGATATTAGATTTTGAAAAGTTTTAAAATCTTTGTTGAGTAAATAGAATAATTACAAAGACTTCGGAGGAGGACTAGCGGATCTCCCCTATTATACCTTAGGCTCATGAGATAGATTTGCAACGTATGATGTGGAAGACAATTTAGAGGGGGTGCACTTTTCTAAAATGTATATTATAAAATTATCATCATCACACTTGAAAATAAAATTAAGTACAAAAGTGGACTAAAAAGAAAAAGTGCAAGAAAGTAAAATAACTCGACGATCGACGGGAAAGCCTCGGAACACTCACGCCTAATGTCATGTCTTTGTTTTTTACAGTTTTGAGTATAGACATTCAAAGGCCATGCAAAACTTGTTTGACCCAATGAACTTTGTGCACAAGTCGAGCGATGATTTCTTTGCTGCTCTTTACATATCATTGCATACGACCGGCACTGAATTGTCAACTTGAGGATTTCCAACATTTGAGACCTTATTATTGAAGATTTTATACAGATATAATATTTTGGTACCAACATCGCACCTTGACACAATGAACAAAATCTAAAGAGCCTAACACAGCGACGCAAGGGCTGGTCGGCACCCCAAAGATAGAATGACATATTTCAAGCTTTTTAAAAAACCTCACAGTGACTTCAAATCAGATTTTTCTTGCAAGAGCTTGCTGCTTAAACTCAGAAGAACAAGAAAGAACAGATCAAAAGAGACCTGAATTTTTAGAGAACATGTCACGTTTACCCACCATATGTAAAAAAATTCTATTTTAGAGAACATGTCACGTTTACCCACCATATGTAAAAAAATTCTATGTACAAATAATCCTCTTCCAGTAAAATAGAAACAATGCAATCCATCAGCATGATAAAACTGAAGCGGACCACATTCCTACGTATTGTGAATTTAAAACTTTACATCATATACTTTGCCACTAGGGATTAAAACTTTACATCATATACTTTGTCTCATCTGTAAGTAAAGCACAACCAAATAAGCAAGATCTCCAATGGTGATTAATTCCTGTAAATGATGCAAATGGCATTCTCAAATTGTTGGTTCGATTTGTAATTGTTGAATAAGTAAAACCTACCATAATAATTATTACACAACAACCACCAATTTAAGAGATTATGCAATAGAAATCATGCAACTCTCAATCAAAATCCCTATCGAGAACATGGTATTCTTAACACTCTCAATCCAAACAAAAACATCACTGATAGGGGAGAGAGGGGTTGGATCCCCTTTACATACCTTTAGATTTTAGATTTAAAATGCCTCTTTTCCTAATCATCTTGTCCTTCTTCTTCATCTAGAAGCCTCTAGATCTTCTTGTTCTTTTCCTAGAAATCTTGATCTTCTCTTTGTTGATATTAAAACATAGCCACCATAAATAATAGGGCTATACATCTCCTAACCTTAGGCTTTTCTTGGTGGATAAGAAAAAGAGAGAAGAGGGCTTGACAGCTAGGTTTTTGGAGAATTAATAGGGTTGTTGGTCATTTATATAGGATTTGCATTAGGCTTTTGGTCAAAAGGCCCAAATACCCTTGGGCCAAATTTCGGGTTATTACATAGACCCTCGATATCGATCCCATTTCAAAAGAAAAGGGCAAAACCCAGGATAGTTGGATGAGAGGACAAATAAACATCGCTTGGCGAGTTCATCGGACATAATGCATGATGCGCGTCTCGTGTGATACGATCGTGGGGCTTATAGGAGCTAAGACTATTTGGTTTTATAATCGCTCATTAGATTCATAACAATTCACATATGAGCCAAGAAATACTCAAATATCATATATCTGTCTTGCAGTATAGTCAAGGCAACATGTGTCTTGCTCCACGGACACTAACTTTTATATACACTATAATTTTCAACATAAAAAATAACTGACCAATTGTATGTGATTCAATGCACCTTATAAGAGTTCTTTTTCCTCGCACTCATATTTGTTAATAATGAACTATCTACATTTCTAGACGTGATTTGATAGTATATTTTGCTTTTCTCCTTTGAGTATCCTACTAAAATAGCAAACACTAATTCCTTTCCTTAAAACAAAGTCAAAAGTTTGATGGCACATACAAATAAATCAAGAGACTCACACCATGATGACAATTAAACTAATCGATTCATTGTGTCTTTAGGCCGTCTTAGCATACTTGATAATAAACACAAGTACTACCTTCTAGCGCTTGATTTGAATTTTCAAATTGCTCGCTCTCATATAATGCCAAGTTTGAATCTCACATCTAGCATCACTCTTAATCAAGCACTAAAACTCATATTTTAATATAATTTTAGAATCACATTATGATTTACACATTTTCGTCTCCCTTGCTATCTTCATAAGCGTTGAAAGCGTTTGTTCATGTGAGGGAACAAACTCAAGCTTGATCGATATACTTTTCACATGCATAACAAAACTTTATAACAAGGTTAATCAAGGTATAAAAAGAGAACTTTTATTCATTGAAAGTTTTGAGTACATCATTACATTTATAATCTACATTTACATGTCTCAATAATGCTCTTTACGTAATGATTTATTAAACAAATCAATAATTATTTTGTGTATTAATATGTACTTAACTGAAATCTCCTCTTTGTCTTTTTGGTCTCGTATAAATTTGTACTTTGTAATGGTACTTCTCGTCTTTCACATAAGCAATAGCCACTTGGTTATTATAGAAGGATTATTTTCTTCATTGCATTTTTAAAAATCCTCAAGTTTTGAAGGAATCATTTAAGCCATAAAGCCTCTTGTACTACTACTAAACAAGTTATAAATTTTGCTTTCATAGTTGACAGTGCCACACAATCTTGCTTCTTACTGCTCCAAGTAACAAC
The DNA here is from genome assembly GCA_030549335.1 of Pontederia crassipes. Lineage (NCBI taxonomy): Eukaryota > Viridiplantae > Streptophyta > Magnoliopsida > Commelinales > Pontederiaceae > Pontederia > Pontederia crassipes. The sequence continues at coordinate 5,787,056 of JAUKPH010000020.1, read as the reverse complement.
ACCATTGTTGAGCAAAAAAAATATATCTGGAGGTGAATTTTTGTTCATCAACATCACTAACCTAATCGCCAACGGTGAATCCAGTGTGTCGTAGACTTTCTCAGTGACGACATCATGCAAGATCTATAGTACACTTAAGGTATCTGTTGATTCTCTTCACTGCATTTCAATATTAACATTCTAGATTAGCCTGATTTCGACTAAATATACCCACGATAAAATATGTTTGACCGAGTACACAACATAGCGTACATTACGTTGTCAACCACACTTGCATAGGAAACACTAAACATTTTCTTTTGTTCCTCCGAAGTTTTATGGCACATGTTCAGGCCGAAAGTCTTGCCTTTGATAATAGGAGTGTCAATAAGTTTACAGTCATCCATCCAGAAGCGTTTTAAAATTTTCTTTATGTATAATTCTTGTGACAAAGTAAGGAGTCTTTTGGAATGGTCTCGTCAAATTTTTACACACAGTATGTAGGCTACTTAACTCATGTCCTTCATCTCAAATATGAATGACAACTATTGCTTAATGGTAATGATAATTTTTTCTTATTTTCAACTATCAAAATGTTGTCCACATATAGCGTTAAGATAGTAAAATTATCATTGGACTCATGAACATACACATAGTAATTTTCATCAACCATGCTAAAATTGAACGAAATGATAGATTGATGAAATTTAAGATATCACTATTTAAATAATTTTTTGAGCCCATAAATGAATCAGTGCAGTTTCTAAATTTTGTGTTCTACCCTATGAAAATTTTCTCATCTAGTTCTCCATTGAGAAGTGTGGTTTTTATATTCATTTGATATAATTTTAAATCCATTTGTGCGACTATAATTAATATTAAGCAAATTGAAGCAAACCTTACAATAGGTGCAAATGTTTCATCATAGTCAATACTCTCTATTTGGGTGAAACCTTTTGTCATTAGGTGAGCTTTATATCTATTAATTGATCTATCCATACCATGTTTAATCGTATGAATCTACTTGTTCCCAATTACCTTGCGACCTGACAGAAGGTAAACTAAGTCCTAGACTTAATTTTTCTGCATGAATCTTGACTCTTCCTCTATTGTCTTAATTCATTCTTTCTTAGTAGGAGACAAGAGAGCCTCTTTTATAGATTTGGGCTCAAGTTCACTTACTGTATATGCTTAATGTGGTTTATGCTCATGCAGCCCTTCGATTTCAAATTTTCAATGCGGGACATATTTTCTAGTAGCCATCAAAGGAAACTTTCAGGTTCATTAGTTGGCGAGTACGAATTTGTCCCACTCGGATCAAGATGTAGAATGGAGAAGACAAACTCCTAATCCACTTGTATCATCAATTCAGGATCTTCTTCTTTATTTAGAAAAGTTTCTTGTCTATCTTGCCTTGCTTAGGAAAGTCATTTTCTATGAATATCAAATTTCTTCTATTGTTTTTTGGTACCTTACTATCTTTCTTTTCACTTATGAATACACAACTCTTAGAGGTTTTACAATATCTTAGGAAAATACAATTATGCCCTGTTGACCCAACTTTCCATATTTATGGAAATTATTTAAAACATAGGTTGTGCAATCCCAAGATGCAAATAACTAATGTTATGTTTTCAACTTGTCCAAAATTCATAGAGAACTATGGCAGATTTCGATTTCGATTTCGATGGTACACAATTTAAGATGTAAGTAGCAATCAATAGAGCATATCCCCAATACGAAATTAGAAGATTACTATAGATCAAACCATATTAAATAAGGTACAATTCCATCTTCCTGCAACACTATTTTGTTGTGGAGTTCTTAGTATTGTTAGTATATCATTTTCATCACATAACTTTTTGAATAAGTAAGAGAGATATTGATGTCCACGATTGGTTCTCAAGGTTTTAATCTTGTAATCAATTTGATTTTCTGCCATACTCGTGAATTGTACAAAATAATCTAAAGTTTGAGACTTATGAGAAATCAATATACAATACCATTCAATAATCATTTATAAAATCAATAAAAAAAGAAAAATCATGTCTTGCATGAACATTCATCAGACCACATATGCTCGAAAGGATTAGTTGTAATGGGCATTTGACATGTTTTTTCTTCTCAAATGATGTTCTTTTTCCCAACTAGACATTCCTTGGTTTGAAAAATCAATTTTTGTGAGAGACTCCAAGAGGTCTTCTCTAGCAAGTGTATTAATTCGATCTTGACCAATATATCACAATCTGACATATCAAATATTAATATTTTCATTCTCATCAACAGCTGATATAAAAAAATAACTATTAGCAACATATGCTATATTTGAAATATAAAAATCATTATTGAAAAAAACTATTGCATAAAACAACATTGTCATGGCATATTGTCATTTGTTTTCTTTCAAAACTTATTACATAACCAATTTTGTCTAATACTGATACAGAAAGTAAATTTTCTCCATGTAAAACGTCGTGAAGATAAAGAATTTGAACGTTTAACTTGTATGTTCTAATGCCTTTAACTTCAACCTTTTCATTATTGCCAAACACTTATTCGATACAATTTCATGAAGACCCTACGTTCTCTTACTAAATGGTTTGTGGCTCCCGAATATGCAATCCATGAAGGATGAGTTTCCACAATTAAGACATAACTAGAGACATAAGTAAATGAATCATGGTTAGGACATACATTATGAGACTCAATACAATTATGAGCAAAGTGATCACGTTTGCTATAATTATAATATTTCACTTTTTTTACGTCTAATTTATAGTGATGCCCACCTTTCGAAGGTTGTCTTATAAACTTTGAATTTGCATAAAAGAAAATTGCTCATCATGCTTAGTAACGTAATGTAGGCAATATAATTCTTTTTTGAACCAGACCTAATATGCCTCCATATCCTTCTGGGGTTGGGTATTATTTTCAAATGTTGATTCATTCACAACATAGTTAATGATTTACAAGATCTCTTCTTCTTCTAAGAGATATTGGATCTTTCGATATCAAATGACATAATTATAGCCGTTTAGATTTTTATTATTGTTCAGGTCCGCACTAATTGTTTTGGAAGCCATGATCTAATTTGGTCACAAAATATGAGAAATTAGTGTTATGCATATTATAATTTATCTGCAAAAACATAAATAATGAAATGACAATACTCTCTCACTAATCTCCCACAATCTCCAAGAAATATTATCATTCATTATATTTACAATGTGACAACATTAATCTAAATTTTCAATTTTCAATTGGCACATAACTCATTTTTTTTCTCTATAAGTTTTGAACCAACTTATAATTCAAAATTATCGAAATTCATTTGGTGTGGCACACTAAATTATTTCTAATCTAATTAGGACATAACTAGCGCAACGTAGGCTCTTCTCTGAAGAGTGTCAATTAAATATTCATGCATTATTCTTTGCTTTGACATCAGATAAAAAAAATTACTACCACTTTCACACATCAACCTTATTTCTAGAGATTATGTCAATAATGCACCAGACTAGCTCATCGGATACATGCATTTTGGGTCACACACTCAACAAAAAAGACATTGATTATTGTAACAATATTTAAATATCAAAGTGACTTAGTCCTACAAAAGAACTACCTATGTTTCATGTATTATTTAATTATCTATAATTTGTATAATTAGACCAACTAATTATTCTTTGTTATAAGCTTGTTTGAAACATTGATTTAAAAATAATGTTGCCATACATATTAATTAATTCTAACAAAAAAGAATTAATTCAAATTCTAATTTCAAATCAATTTGAATTATGCTTAACAAATTTTAAATTCAAATTCAAATCTTTAACACACAGTCAAAATTTTAAGAAGGCAAGTATTTACAATAAATATTAGACATATCAATTTTGAATTTAAAACCAAAATTTGAATTATTCAAATGCTTTTCATTATTGAATTTAGATCATAGTAACAAATGCCATTATGACATACATAATTGACAATGTTCATTTCAAGCATGATACACATTTATTTGGCAATATTTGACATTGGTATGCAAATTTAAATTATTTAACTATTAAAAATAAAAAATAATATTTTTTATAGCGTTAAATTGCATGCAATATTTTAAAATTTACATAAAAAATCTTAAGAAAAATACATATTTTCCTAATTTTCTAAAAAATATTTTATATTTATTTTAGTTTTATGTCCAAAGTGACCCTCCCAACAGCCTTTGCGCCTGCAGGAATAGTTCCTTTTTTATGCAACATATGAAGAAAAACATTGAAAGATTTACCAAAACTCTTAAAATAAATTAGAAAAAATATATTATGATTTAGGTTCATCTATAATATATTTGTGATGACCAAGACTACTTTATTCCTCAGTTGTGGTCATACAAGCAAAATGTGCAGATTCTAAAAATTATAACATATATTATTATTTGCAATAATGACTTCGAGAAAAATCTACAACTCCGATAGTAATGTTGAATTTCTAATACATAAATCATGTCACGGATGTGCTCTACACATGTCATTTCTGCATAATCACGCATTTAATTAACATATTAAGTTAGTTTGGATGTTCATTTAGTGATATTTCTATATAGTAATTAATATTTTGATTAGAGCATAATGATTACTTAATTATTGATAAACTTTACAAAGTAATTACATAAGGTTATTAGGAATAAAGTATAAAATTTATAAATATTTAATATATGTGTTTAAATAGGATTACGTAAGCTTAATTAGGGTAAAAACACTTAGTTATGAAAAAAAATGTGATTGATCATCACTTAAGTTCCAAGCAGCTGAAGCAGACAGGTGAACAGCGGCTTAAAGGGATATTTTTACAAACTGCCATATGATGTCAGAAAATTCTGGAACAAATATATAAGCAATTCAACATTATCCTTGGACTGTTGAAAATTTACCAGAGGCAGAAGTCAAGCGAAATGACTTAGGAAAAATCGGGAACATAGGTTGTTAAAGGTGAGTTTTGATCCGAAAATTGTTCTTCTGATTGAGAGGATTATTTCTTCGTGATTAACAAACCATAACTTATGAAATTTTGTACGTTACGTCAACTAGAAGTTAGCTTTCCATGGCCTCTGGAATGACCTAATAAAGGAAGTTATGTACTTAGCTTCGATGGTCATCCTGTCTCGAGTCTGATACAAGTTCAATGTTTAAATTAGGGCATGGTTAAAATATAATGAATTAGGGTTTGATTTGGATATGATTAATTAGACATTCCAAGGGTTTGGGGAGAAGTGGAATTATCCTATTTGGACTTGTATTTTGGGAGCAATGAATTTTTCATTTCATAGTTATTCTTCTGTCAGATTTCAGGACATGGACAGATCACGACCCGAATTAACTATTTTTGTTATAAGGTTATACAAGGAGTTAAATTCTATACTGTTTATGACAATATAATAAGGAAGTGTAGATTTCAGGAAAATTATGATCTCTTTAAATGGACAAGTATAAATAAATGTATAAATTAATCTTTCAGTGACATACAGTATGTCAGGACATAATCCCTAGGTCAGATTGCCTGAGATGTGATGACTTATTCACTTGGACTTAGTTAATGATATTTTGGGGTTGGAAACCTTATTATTGTCTAGTTTCTAATTAATCCAGAATAATAAGATTTACCTATGTGGTTAAAAAGTTATGAATTATATTTATTGATAAATACTGAGTCTAAAATTTTGAGACAACACTTAGTTAAACTAAGGGGGATTGAGAAATTCCAATTATGGATTAGCCTATGAACATAAATACTTGAAGTTAGAAATTGGTATTAGAGGAAATTATATGCATTTTAGACTGCATTGAAATTATAAGCATTCATACATCATGAGCATGCATTGTATATTACCTTATTTGTGATTGGGAAGTAAAAACACATTATTACTTGTAGGAAAATATCAAGTTGCAAGTGAAATGGAGGAAATCTAATAAACCTCGTTGAAGAGATAAAGTATAAGGTGAGTGGGTAAATTTACAACATAGCAAAATGATATATGTTACTTCTTTTATTTATGATATTATTTTAAGCAAAGATTATTATTAGTATTGTTATTGAAACATACCTTGAGTTAAGAAAGATATTTATGATATGTTTCAAAGATTCCATATGAGATGGAGTATTCTCTTACATCAAAATTATTTTCAGGGAACAATGTTTGTGAACTTAAAATAAGTTTACTTGATATTGATATATGATGGTGACATATTATTTTGCTATTATAAAACTCCATGTGTACTTGACCATGATAAATGAAAAAGGTCTTTGGGACTGCATTCGATATACAAGAAGCCTTTTGGGTGTATATCGGGTCTCTTTGCCCTTTGGGGGCTACTCTGCGTGCATGTATTGACCCATAATTTGCTTTGCGTATCCAATGGTTATAATTGTGAAGCTCGGATACGTATTGATCCATGATTTACTCTGTGTATATGAGAATCTATGATTGTGAAACCCTACTTAATTGTATGACACACAATCATGGAGGGATACATATTGACCCATGATTTGCATTGCGTATATGAGAATCTATGATTGTGAAGCTCTGCTTAACTCTATGATACACAATTATGGAGGGATACATATTGACCCATCATGAGTATATGAGATGACACATGTGTGGAGTTTAATTACGAAAATGATGATATATTAAGTTACTTTTACTTATGCGAAAGTTCATATGATTAGTCAAGTTATGTAATATATGCTATGCTTTAAATGTTTTCTCATATGAAAGAAATGTGGTCATTTAAATGTTATATGCATTCGTATTGTTCTCTTATATTGTACTTCTATTCCACTCATTGAGCAAATGATTGTTGCTCATAGTACCCATTTTTAATTTTTCAGATACTCGTAAGTTCTCGAGTTGAGTGGACTTAGAGCTTGTTTTGCTGCATATAGAAGAGGTTGAGCCACTAGGGAACTTTTATTTCCCCTTTCACTTTTATTTTTGGGAGCATGCATGTAATAGATAATTTTAGATGTTGTACTTAAGTTTGAGAAGAACTTTTTGTAAGATCGTATATAACTTGATCCTATGGGGTGTTATATGATCACTAGCTGATCACTATAGGTTTTATCCCATTTTAGATGCATTTCACCCATATCGAGCCCCTATTTTACCTAACTTTTGGCCAATTGTGTTTGGAATGCAAGGATTGTGATAACTAGTTGATCTTTCTCATTTTATACTTAATTACATGTGCATAGAGGTTCTGAAATACCAAAATCCATAAATATTTCAATTCTATGTCAAGTTATCATTTTTAGGACAAGTTATCACTCCTATATGTCAAGTTATCATTATTTTGAGTGAACTGATTTTCAATGAGTTTCTTGCCCTAAATCCATTATTATCATGAATGAATCATATTTGGATGATCATATCTCAACTTGTGCAAAATTTTAAGTCCATTTGAACAAGTTATCATTTTTTCAATGCCAAGTTATCGTTAAAGGACAAAACTGTCATTTCGACATGCAAAATTATCAATTCTGCATAAAGGCCTTAGTCAATCATTATATTATTGTCTAACTCATTGCTGTTCAAATTTGATCACATTTGGATAACCACAACAAAAGTTATGACAAGTTATCGTTTTTAAGAAAATCAAGTTATTGTTTTGGCGCTCAAGTTATCATTTCTATGAAATCTTATTCATATTTGATTTCTGACTTCACTCACTTGCCACCCTAAACCATTTGATGCCTCTAATGCCTTGAACCACTTGTATTTGGATAATTTCCATGATTAGTGCAAAGTTATCATTTCCGGGTTCCAAAACCATTAGTTTTTCATATCGATTTCCATTCTTGCACAGCAACAAACTCCTTTTGATTATTGAGCTGAGTTTACTTGCCGTCCTAATCCTTATTTGTTTATTTCTTATTAGAGGACTTTGATGTTTACTGTTGTGGATTTTCTAGCAGGTGAAATAAGGCTGCACAAAGGAGAAAAAGGAGGGGGGACCACCTACTTTTTGCTGTCCAAAAGCTGTCACAGCATCTCAGGCCATTGGACAGGTGACTTGAATCAGGAGAATGGAACAATTTGATGCTGATCTAAGGGTGGAAGGAAGTCATATATAAGCTGAAAACCCTAAGGAAGAAAAGGGGGAGCCTCCACTTGGAGGGCTGCTGGACAGGAAGCTGAAGTGGAGATGGAGTGGAGAAGAAGCTGATTTCTGCAGAACAGCCCTCATTCTAGGATGAATAGATTCTATTCTTCATTCCATTTTGTATTTATTTTTGTAATTATGAGGAGCTAAATTCTATGTCTCATAGGATAGGGTAGTAGTCTAGATTAATTGTGGATGGATATAGACAAGTCTGAATTCCTGCATTGATATCAATTCTGATTGCTGATTTTTATATTGATATGAACCTGATTCTTGTCATTGTAAGGTCCTGATTGTATCTACAACTAATAAGTCATCATTTGATTTAATCTTGTTCAGAAATGAATCAAGAATCAATGCCAAGTTTCTAGGTTCTAATCCAATTAAGAATCTGATTTCTTGAATTCTGAAATCTGCTTTTTCCCCAATCTGATTTATGATTTCTGTTTTCATCATTATTGAGCCCTGATTCAATTGATAACTGGGAGATTATTTAAGGTTTTATTCTTGTTCAGAAATGAATCAAGAGGCAATGATGTTTCCAAGTTTTTAATCCCTGAATTATTGCAAACTTCTCAATGCTGATTTCTGAATTTCAATTCTGATTTCAAATCTGATTTCCTGAATCTTTGGATTCTGTTTTGCTGTTGTAAACCCTTGATCTCATTAAATCACTGAGAAGTGAATCCTAGGGATACTTTGTTGTTCAGAGATGAACCAAAGAGCAATGGCAACTCTGAATTCCAATGAGTGACGTGTGCTGAATTCCAATGTTTGCTAGGTGCTGATTTCTGAATTTTTTTTGGTTGCTGATTTCCTGAATTTATGGGAAGTCTGATTGTCATTGTGAAAACTTGTTTTATCCTACCACTGAGAGGTGGTCTTATGGCCTTTCTTGAGATTCAGAGATGAACCAAGGAATAATGAAAATTTGTTGAATTCCCATGTGTAATTGGGTGCTGATTTCATTCAATCCTTTAGTGAAAATGTGGATTTCATTTGAATTTGCAGCTGAGAGGCTGATTTAAAATCTCCTTGTAGTTTAGAGATAAACCAAGAAGCATTTGCACTAATATTGGATTGATTTCATCCCTGTTTAGTTGATTGAAACATTCCCCTCATTTTCAAAGTGAAATTGAATGTTATCATTTCAGATTTCATTAAATTACTGAAATTCAGCAAGGAACTAAACTTTTGAACTTAATGTTGACTTGATTTTAGTGAGGACCTTTTCTAATTCAACTTAGCTAATCAATCATATGAGAATATGATGATTAGTTCTGGTTTATATTGCTGTGATAATAGCCCATTTTCAAGTTGGATTAAAATTGACACATATTGATAACTTGTTCCATTCCATCCATAATTAAGTTAGATGAACCCCAACTCCTAGGAGAACTTTCCTCATTGATAGTTAATCCTTTTGAGCCTCTAGTTTAGCATTTACAATTCAGTTTAGATAACTTTTCAAAAATCCAAAAACAATTATCATTTTGACCATTTAAAGAAATCGGTTTTAACATTCTTTCAATTTCTTGGAATTTTAACTTTAGTTAAGGCTAATCTAGATTGTTTAGGGAGTCTTAGGCTTTAAATCACTGTGGATACGACATTTGGATAGACTACAATTGACCTATATACTTGCAGTAGAAAGTGAATTAGGGAGTGAAATCAAAAATTGAAAAATATGAAATTTGACTCCATAATCAGCAAGTTATCATTACACCCCTCAATTTCACTTATCATTATATAGTGTGCGAAATGATAATGATACTATGTGAATGGGATGTCTTATAACTTTTATTTAAACTTTGATGAATATATATATATATATATATATATATGCATATTTTGTATATAGTGGCAAATAACACAAGAAAGTAAAGGAGGGAGGTTTTGTGGATTTTATTTTTGGAATTGCTAAACATAATTAAGAGATGCAATAATTAAGATTAGAACTTAGTCACAGAGTTGAATATGACAGATTTTGGTATAAGAGCCTTGGTTATAAGATTCTGTAGACAATATGACCTAAGTTCAAAATTAGGTGACATTATTTGCATTAGATTGATAGTGCATGCTTTTGACTTTATTTTTATTTTTCTTTTGAAGAGATAAAAATGCTACCGTGTAGGCGTCGTGGCGATGGTCAATTTGCTTTTATCGGCCCAAATCATTCTGCTGCACCAGACGATCGATCTAATAGGAGTCCATCACTTTCATCTCATGCATCAGTACAAGGTGTGGCACGAGATGTGAATGATAACCCTCCCTGATGAGATCCTATCGAGTCCATCAAGACTTTCTCATGTTGTTGAACAAGTCAATCCTATTGAGAATTAAAGTGCTGCACAAGTTCTTGCACAAGCTTTAAGGACTATTATGAGTGGAGTAAATTCGACCTCCCAAGTTATGCAAAGAAATAGGTTCTAGACAAGATTAGGAATCAAGGTGCAGTTGATTTTGATGGTACAGTTGATCCATCAGAGGCAGAGGCATGGTTAAATCATATGGATAGAATATTTAATCAAATGCAGTGTTCTAATGAAGAAATGTTTGATTATATTATTTCCTTATTGCAAAAAGATGCTTTGGATTATTGGGAGACAATTCCTGGCAGTCAAAATTTTTTGGCTACTCTTGGATGGGAGGACTTTCTTCGAGAATTTCGAAAGAAATATTTGCCTAAAGTGTACACTAATAGGAAGCAGAAAGAATTCCTAATTTGACACAAGGAGCATTATCAGTTGCGGAGTATGAATTAAAGTTTACCCAACTATCAAAATACATCGAGCTTGGTGTCAGATTGAAATGACAAATGTAGGAGATTCGAAGGAGGACTTCACTTGAACATCAGAGAAAAGGTTGAATTGTTGGAGTTCACTGACTACTTCAAATTGGTGGCAATAGCACTAAGAGCTGAAAAGCTTATAGAAGAAAGAAATCAAGTTAGCCAACACTTGAAAAGACCAAACTCCAACTTTACTTAGACTGGGCCAAGTAATAAAATTGCAAGATATAATGATGGTACATTTAAGTCTCGTTGGTAACTTCTACAATAATAAGAGACATGGAAATGGATCCCAGGGTGCACAAAAATATCATGACAACTAGAAAAATATGAGTACACAGGCAAGTGCAGTAAGAAGAAAATATTCAAAAAATCAAAGTAGAGTTCGACCAAGACAAGAACAATACCGCACGAATGCATATTGCACAACTTGTGGAAGATATCATCTTGGAAAATGTTCAATATCCACAGGAGCTTGCTTTAAATGTTGTCAAAGGGGACACAAGATACAAGACTGTCGATTTATGGAAAAGGATAAAAGCATTTCTGAAATAGTAGCCTATCCACCTATGAAATCTCAAATCAAAGCTACTCCTGGTGCAAGCGTGAAAGTGAGTAATTAAAATGTTCCAAGTACATCGAAACCGACGAATCCACCAGGGAGACCACAAACTCAAGCACGTGTCTTTGCAATGACTGAACCTGATGCTTTGCCTACTCCTGATGTAGTGATGGGTACGTTGACTATCTTTGATAAAAGTGCACATGTTCTTATTGATCCTGGATCTACTCATTCATTCATATCAAAAGACTTTTCCATACATGCCGATAGGAAACTTGGTCCTTTAGAATATTCCATGACATCCATGGGAGATTCTATTATTGTTGCATCATATAAGGATTGTAGAGTCAAAGTTGCTGAGCAAGACATGATGGCAGATCTCATTCCTCTAAATATTCAAAACTTTGATGTCATTCTTGGAATGGATTGGTTAGCTCGTCATCATGCCACTTGTATTATTTCTACGATGGTGGCACAAAAATTAATCAAGAAGGGATGTGAAGCTTACCTTGCTTCTGTGATTGACACTAAGGTAGAAGGACCACGGTTGGAAGATATTCCAATCATATCTGAATTTGTAGATGTTTGTTCGAAGGATCTTCCTGGACTACCACCGGAACAAGAAATTGAGTTCAGTATTGACCTTGTTCGCGGAACGACTCCTATATCCATTGCTTCCTATCGAATGGCACCAACAGAATTAAAAGAGTTAAAAATACAATTACAAGAATTATTAGACAAAAAGTTTCATTCAACTGAGTGTTTCTCCTTGGGGTGCACCAGTATTATTTGTTAAAAAGAAAGATGGAACATTACGATTGTGAAGCGATTACAGACAATTAAATAGAGTTACTATAAAAATAAATATTCTTTGCCACGGGTCGATGATCTTTTTGATCAACTGCGAGGAGCAAAGGTATTTTCCAAAATAGATTTGAGATCAGGGTATCATCAATTGAGAATTAAAGATGCTGATATTGCCAAAACTGCCTTTAAAACTCGGTATGGACACTATGAATTTCTGGTGATGTCAATTAGTTTAACAAATGCACCTACAACTTTTATGGATCTCATGAACTGAGTTTTCAAACCTTATTTTGATAAGTTTGTGATTGTTTTTATTGATGATATATTGGTCTATTCTCGAAGTGAAGAAGAGCATGAAGAACATCTAAGAATTATTTTGTAGATACTTCGAGAGAAACAATTATTTGCAAAGTTTAGTAAATGTGAATTTTGGCTCAACTCAGTGGTATTTATGGGACATGTAATCTCAGCAGAAGACATTTGTATGGACCCAGCAAAGGTTGATGCAATATTGAAGTGAGAGCCTCCAAAAAGTGTGACAGAAGTGAGAAGTTTGCTTGGCCTAATAGGATATTACCAACGTTTTATTAAAGGTTTCTCTTTAATTGTAGTTCCATTAACTAGACTTCTTCGAAAGAATGTAAGGTTCGAATGGACAAAGCAATGTCAAGATAGTTTCAAAAAGTTAAAGAGATGTTTAACATCTTCTCCAGTGTTTGTAGGATCGAAAGCATCAAGAGAGGGAAGGGGGGAGGGGTGAATTGGTGTATAAGAAATCTAACCAAAAAAATCGTAAAAGTCGATTATTAGAAAATGTGATCGCAAGCACGTAAAAGATAAGTAAGAAATGCAAGAGAAGAGAAAGACACAATATGTTGACGAGGTTTGGCCCAACTTCTTGGCCTATGTCCCTGCTCCGACTTCTCGACCTCGAGACTGTCGGAGATTCACTAGCCTTCTCTTTTCTCATAGGAAGAGAATAATCCTTTCTACACCACAATGCCTTCTTCTTACAAGGCACACCTCTTCTTACAAGGCACACATCTTCTTACAAGGAGCTCTCAAAACTCTCTAAAGAAGAATATAAGAATTCCCTTCAATGTTCTCTTCTTACAAAGAATATTCACACTAGGAAACTAGAAGAGGGAAGTGATGATTTGCAAATTTTAGCTCAAAAAATGCTTTTGACTTGAAGGAAGCTCTAGAGTGATTTGCCTTACTTGGATAACCTTCCTTCAATCTTCTGAGTCCTTTTATAAGCTTCTCTTGAAAATATGGCCGTTGTAAATCAAGTTGAAAAACGTTGTGCTGTCACATCTAAAACGGTCGACATTTCAATATCGATCATCCTTTTTGTACAGTAATTAGCCGTTATGGTTTTTGTTGCATATTCAGCGGGCGTCCATTATAATATCGGGCATCCGTTTATTAAAAAAATATATCCGTTGCATTTGTTTTTTCTGTGCAATTTTTCATTGATCGTAGTATGTAGAAGAATTATAGCCGTTTAATTAATTTTTGCTTCCATAATGATCGCCCGAAAGAGAATCAGTCGACCGATTTAGAATTCCCTTGCTCTCTGTAATCTATTGTCATCCATGTAGCGACTTTGTTTATCTGATTTCTATATTTTTGTTCTTTGTTGCCCAAAATGGTCGACCGTTAATGTTTCGGTCATCCGATTTAGAAGTGTCCGCGCTTTCTGTAATCAGCGGTCGATCATGCGCCAACTTCGGTCATCCGATTTATAAATGCCCACGCTCTTTGTAATCTGTGGTCGTTCCAACTATAATTTTGGTCGTCCATTATATACTTTGATCTTTCATGTAATACATATAATGGTCGATCGAAAATAAATTGGTTGCCCGATTTAGGAGTGTCGAATTAATGGTCATTCCAGCTTCGCTTTGGTCGTCTATTATAAGTCAAAACGGTCGTCCATTTCTGTTACGGTCGACAGTTTGTACTGCTGAAAATATTTTGACCTCTTTTTCTTCGTAAAAATATTTAACCTATTCACACTAACACTTCACGTATAATTAGTACATCATCTTCCTTGTTTGCTATCATCAAAATACTTAGAATATCGTCTTTGGACCAACAATCTCCCCCTTTTTAATGATGGCAAACAAAGTGACGAGGAGGTAAATAAATAATAAAATATAAATTCCTCCTCCTTAATTAATGCATATATTCTCTCTATAAAACATAATGATATCAAAAGAAAACATATCCATAGTCATGATAATATCCATCCATACAATGATAAGTAGAAGTGAACAACATAACCAACACATAACATATTGAATAACATAACCAACACATAACATACAACAACATAGTCTCCATCACATAAAGTCACACATACATAATCACATAAAGTCACACATACACAAAGTCTAATAACATAGTCTCCATCACATATCTTCTCCCCCTTTTGACATCATCAAAATGGGGAACAAAACGAAAAGAGTTAACGAAGACTAAGCACCTGGAGCATCGTCGGGCAGAGGAGGCGCAACCTACTCATAAGGGGTAGTGTCAAAGCCCTGAGAGCAAAAGTATGCAAAGAAACAGTCCTGAGTGCGATAATGATAAATCTCTAAGTGCTCCATGTGTGCAATCATATCGTCCAAGCGTCTATCAATCCCGTCCATGCGTGTGATCATCCCATCCCACTCATCACATGAAGGAACTGTAGATGCACGCCAAACACTCGGCGGCATAGATGGAGGACGTATGTATTGCCCCCAAGAAGGTCTAGTTTCCTCCATAGGAGCTCTCGTAGGAACCTCTGTACCAGCTCTATCATCAGAGTCCGAGTCTTGTGTCTCTTGTCCTTTCTTTACAAAGATCTATTCGTTATTAACGAGGACAAGGCCCTTTTGCTTCAGCATGACATTTCCAATGATATCAGTAGGTCTCTCAGAATATAATGTCTCGGTCTCAGGAATAAGAATATCTTTTTGATGAAAGATCCGAGTAAGAAAAGAACCATAGTGAAGAATCATATTATGAGAGCATTTGGAGTCTATCTTCTCTTTGGTGGAGATGAAGTGAAAAATCATATAGGCTCCAAGGTTCACCGGAGGGAGATCATTTCGAAGAAGATAATAGAGAAGGCGTAGATCATAGAAAGTCATATCAGTGTAATGACCGGATCGAGGGAATAGGATGTGACTGACTATATGATGAGCAACAAGAAGGGAAGGAGTCAACTGTTTTAGAAGTCCTTTCATGGGAAAGTTATCTACTTCACCATGAAAAACAACTTCAAGGGCTTCAGTGATAGAGATATCGGAAGGCCACCTATGAGTCGCAATGTTCGAGAGTCCTCCTTTGGGAACATCAAAAGTCTCACAATTTAGAGATTTAGTGATCTTAATGGTATGCCCAAAGATGTGAGATGTCACATAAGATTTAGATTCAGGGAATGACATATTGGCATAGAAAAGATGAACTATCATAGGATAGACAGGTTCTCGAACATCAAGTAGGGGAAGCCAACCTATGCCATCAAATAAGTCATGGACAAAATTCATGTTAAGGGAATTCCAATCTACTCTCATGCCATGTGCTACTTCTCTAGAGGAATATAATTGTTCAAAATTGGATGCAATAGATATGTTAGCAAGTAGAGAAGAATCGAATTCTTCAGGAGGCATTGGCGGAGAGTCTGACCATGGGTGAGAAGAGGATCCTGGTTCCTTCCTCTTTCGAGGACTAGCGATAATCTTCTTCTTTGGTGGCATTGGTTACAAGATCAGATTCAAGAATAAAAGCGATAATTGACAGATAGATAGAATCAGAAAAGAAGAAACGGTCGACCACTGTGAAGAACGATCGATCATTTTTGTCTAGGATAGAAGAGCCTATCGTTTGATCAATCAATTTCAAAATCAATCTTTACAATCATTCATTCACACGATAGAGCATAGAATCAACATGGTAGAGCACAGAATCGTGTGGATGACAACTACGTGTGGATCGTGATCGAAAGAAGAGACAGTGAGACCAATTGATATCATGATCTAATCACTACTGAAATCACATGAAATTTGCAAACCATAACGCCGAAGGATGTCAGGGCTAAAGAACGAAAAGAAGATAGATAAAATCCAAGGAAAATGAGCAATCAAACCATATGTTCGCCGATAGGGAAATCCGACTCGCCGACAGGGTCACCGGACGAATTAGTCTTGTCCTTAATTGATGAATTGCAATCGACGATGGATCGACAATGAACGCCACCATCGATTCGAGCGCCATTGCTTCACCGTGCCGAGGTCCAGTTCACCGATGTAGAGTTCGTTGCCGTCTGAGAACTTTCGAGCGACTTGAAAGGATCACCGGAAAGCTGTCAATGACGAGGAGGATTGCCGGAAGAGATGGCCAAGAAAGATCATCGGAATCCTATTTGACACCGTCGACCCGAGCGACTGAAGACTCCCTTGACTGTCGAGAAAACGAGCCGAAGGGGATCAATTCCTGTCGAGGAGGATCGCCGAAGAGATCGAGGAGGATCGTTGGAGGTGACGGCAGAGAGAAATCGCCGAGAAGAATGGAGTTTTCAGCAGCGGTGGTGCAGAAAGGTCGACCGATTTCGCTATTTGCTGAAAAACTTGGGAAAAATTTGTCGACCGTCCTTTTATATCGCATTGAAAATGGTCGATTGGTAGTGAAATTGAGGAGTGTAGTGATAACTTGCTGAATTTTGAGTCAAAAGTGAGATTTTTTAATTTTAGTCTAACTCCTTAATTCACACTCTACTGCAGTGCACAGGTCAATTGTAGTGACCCTAAATGACGTATCCACAGTGATTTGAAGCCTAATATTCCATAAACAATCTAGACTAGCCTTAACTAAAGTCAAAATTTTAAGAAATTGAAAGAAAATGCAAAACGATTTCTAAAAAGTGGCTAAAATGATAACTGTTTTTAGATTTTTGAAAGGTTATCAAAACTGAATTGTAAATGCTAAACTAGAGTCTCAAAGGGGTTAACTATCAATGAAGAAGGTTCTCCTAGGAGTTGGGGTTCATCTAACTTAATTATGGATGGAATGAACAAGTTATCATTAAATGTCAATTTTAACTCAACTTGAAATAATCTATTTTCACAGCTTAATTAATCTAGAACTAATTATCATATTCTCATAAGATTGATTAGTTAAGTTGAATTAGATGAGGTCCTGACTGAAATCAAGTCAACATGAAGCTCAAACTTTAGTCTCTTTGCTGAATTTCAGTAATTTGGTGAAATCTGAAATGATAACTTGCAATTGCACTTTGAAAATGATGAAAATACTTCAATCAATTAAACAGGGAAGAAATCAATCCAATATTAGTGCAAATGCTTCTTGGTTTATCTCTAAAGTATAAGAGGATTTTAAATCAGCCTCTCAGCTGCAAATTCAAATGAAATCCACATTTTCACTAATGAATTGGATAGAAATCAGCACCTAATCACACATGGGAATTCAACAAATGTCATTGCATTCTTGGTCCATCTCTGAACATCAAGACAACCTTATAATCACCTCTCAGTGATGGAATAAAATCAGAGGTTTACAATGACAAAATAGAATCCCAAAGATCATTGAAATCGGATTTGCAGTCAGGATTGAAAACCAGAAATCAGCATTGAGGGATTTTCAATAATTCAGGGATTAAAACTTTGAAATACCATTGCCTCTTGATTCATTTCTGAACAGGAATGAAACTATAAGTAACCTCTCAGTTATCAATTAAATCAAAGCTCAACAATGATAGAAAATAGTTTAAATCAGAATTCAGAAATCAGATTTGGGAGAAAACAGATTTCAGAATTCAGGAAATCAGATTCTTAATTAGATTATAACCTAGAAACTTAGCATTAATTCTTGGATCATTTCTGAACAAGATTAGATCAAATGACAACTTCTCAGTTATAAATAAAAGTAGGACCTTACAAAGACAAGAATTTGGTTCATATGAAATAGGAAATCAGAAATCAAGATTGAAATCAATGCAGGAATTCAGACTTGTTTACAACCATCCACAATTAACCTAGACTACTACCATATCCTAAGAGACATATGATTTAGCTCCTCATAATTACAAATCTATATACACAATGGAATGAAGAATAATAGCAATCCATCCTGAAATGAGGGCTGTTCTGCAGAAATCAGCAAGCTTTCCTCCACACTTCAGCTCCAATCAGCTCAATCAGCTCCCCCTTTGCACAATGGCCGGCCTCCCCTTTGATTCCAGGGTTTCTTCAGCTTATATATGACCTTTAATCACCCTTAGATCAGCATCCAAATGTGCCATAATCTCTGATGTGAGCCACCTGTCCTCTGGACCAGAAAAATATCCCAATGATAGACTTTTTTGGATAGCAAAAAGTAGGTGGTCCCCCCTCCTTTTTGGCTCAATTCACACTTCTTTTCCTTGCTAGAAAATCCACAACAGCAAACATCAAAGTCCTTTAATAAGAAATAAATAAATAAGGATTAGGACAACAAGTAAAATCAGCTCAATAATCAAAAGGAGTTTGGTGTTGTGCAAGAATGGAAATCGATATGAAAAATTAATAGTTTTGGAACCCGGAAATGATAACTTTGCACTAATCGTGAAAATTATCCAAATAAAAGTGGTTCAAGGCATTAGAGGCATCCAAGGGATTAATGTGGCAAGTGAATTAGGTCAGAAATAAAATGTAGATACAATTTCATAACATTGATAACTTGATGACCCGGAAATGATAACTTTTAACCACTAAAATGATAACTTATCATAACTTTGGATATGGTTATCCAAATGAGATCAAATTTGAACAGCAATGAGCTAAGGCAGTAAGTTAATGATTGCTTAATGCCTCTGTGCAGAATTGATGGTTTTGTATATCAAAATGACAGTTTTGCCCTTAAACGATAACTTGGCATTGAAAAATGATAACTTGTGAAATGGATTGATAATTTTGCACAAGTTGAAATATGATCATCCAAATATGATTCATTCATGATGGCAGTGTATTTAGGGCAAAATAATCACTAGAAATTAGCTCAAGTAGAAAAATGATAACTAGCACATTGAAATGATAACTTTGCATAGAATTGACATATTTATGGATTTTGACAATTCAGAGCCTCTATGCATATGAACAAGTATAAAATGAGAAAGATCAACTTGTTATCACAATCCTTGCATTTCAAACATAATTGACCAAAAGTTATGCAAAATAGGGGCTCGATATGGGTGAAATGCATCTAAAATGGGATAAAAACCTATAGTAATCAGCTAGTGATCATCGATCAATAATATGTCGAGCGACTGATAGTGATATTTGGGTTTTCTAGTGATAACTTGCTGAAATTAAAGAAAATGTCAATTTTTCATTTTTTTTGGTCTCCCAACTCACTAGCTGCAAGTGCACAGGTAAGTTGTAGTAGACTCAGGTTGTCGTATCCACAAGAATTTGAAGTCTAAGGCACCCTAAAACAATCTAAATTAGTTCCACTTTAATGGCTAAAAACAGATTTTCAAAGGGAAGTGAAAACAGATTTTTTATGGAAAGTGAAATGATAACAGATTTTTGGGTTTTGGAAATTTATCAAAACTGAATTATAAATGCTAGAATGAAGTCTAAAAAGGTTTAACTATCTATGAGGAAGGTTCTTCTAGGATTTGGGGTTCATCTAAATTAATTAAGGATGGAATGGAACAAGTTATCACTAAATGTCCAACTTTTGATTCAACTTGAAAATGGCTGTTCCCACAGCTCAATTGGCTTCTAACTAAGCAATATATGATTATATAATTGTTAGCTAGGTTGAATCAAAAGAGAGTCCTCACTGAAAATCAAGTTATCATTGGGCTCAAAAGAAAGATTCAATGCTGATTTTTTGCAATTCAAGGAAGTTTGGAATGATAACTTGCATTTGCAATCGTAAAAAGATGGAATCATTCCAATCAACCAAACCAGGATAAAATATACTCAATAATGGTGCTTGTGTTCCATGATTCATCTCTGAATTCAAGGGAGATTCAAAATCAACCTCTCGGTTGCAAAATAAATTGGAATCCACACAAACACACTCAATTGGAAATGCAAAACATATGGCCACAAGAGTTCATAATTCCCATTGCTCCTTGGCCCATCTCTGGATCTCAAAGAAGCCATTAAGACTACCTCTCAGTATTGGATTAATATGAGGGTTGACAATGGAAATCAGAAGTTAATTAAATGAGAAAACATAAATCAGCATTTCTGAAAAAATCAGCAATGTGGATTGATGGAATTCAAGTTTGCCAAATGCCCCTTGACCCATCTCTGGACTGCAAGGGATTCCTAGAGTACACCTCTCAGTGATTTGAATAAAATAGGGATTAACAATTGGCAAATCAGATTCCAAACAATCAGAAAATAGAATTAGAATCAAACTAAGAAATCAGATTTTAGAAAAATCAGATTTGAATTCTGAATTGTCAAAGATCTTGATTCATTTCTGAACAAGATCAGGGCATATATTAGCCTCTCAACTATTCAATTAATCCAATCCTTGATGACAATCAGATCCAAAGCCCAGGAAATCAGATTTTGGAATTCAGGAAACAAAAAAAAAATATGAAATCAGTAATTTAGAAATCAGAATTTTAAACCAATGGAAACTTGTCTTACCAATTGATTCTTGACCCATCTCTGGACTACAAGACATCCCTAAAGTTCACTTATCAGTGGAGGGAATGATTCAGGGGACTCAATTGGTAAAATCAGATTCCAATGAGGAATCAGAAAAATCAGAATTCTGATTTCTATTCAGGAATCAATGGAAAATTCTGGTTTTGAGTCAAATGATTGCCCAAATAATCTTGATTCATTTCTGAATAAGATAGGGACAATACCAACATCCCAAGGACTCAATTAACCAGGTTAGAAATGAAGAACAGATTCTGATATCCACAGAAATTAGAAAATTCAGGAATCAGAAAATCAGAATTCAATTTTTAAAAATCAGATTATGAACAATGAACATATTTGAATCATAAAGAATGCCAAACAATCTTGATTCATTTATGATCAAGATTTGGGACAATATCAACCTTCTAGTTGCTCTATTAATCAGATCCACAATGGCAAACAGATTCAAAGGTCCAGGAATTCTGGTTCAGGAAATTCAGAAAAATAGAAACCAGAAATCTAAATTTCAGAAATCAGAACTTCAATTAAATTGGAATTCAGAACTTGACATTGATTTCTAATCCATTTCTGAACTAGGGATAGATCAAATGATAACTTCTCAGCTATAGATTACAATAGGATCCAACAATGGCAAGAACTAACATTAGAAAATTCTGAAATATGAAAATCAGCAAATGATTCAGTGCAGGAGTTATAAAACAGTCCATATCCATCCAAAATTAATCTAAACTACTACCCTATCCTAGAAGAAATGAAGTTTAGCTCCTCATATTTACAAGAATTGACATCAAATGGGATAAGAAACAGATACAATTCATGAATCCTTCAAACTTCTCGGCCAGCAGCTCCAAAATCCAGCAGCAACCTTGCCTTGCTCCAAACCCTTGAATGATCAGCCCCCCTTCTCCTCCAGAAAAATCCCTGGCTTTTTATATCACTCCTTTCCACCCTTTGATCAGCATCTAAATGTTCTAATCCTCCTGATTAAGCCACCTGTCCATCTGCAGAAATTCCAGCAGTGACAGCTTTTTGGACAGCCAAAAAGCTAGTGGTCCCCCCTCCTTTTTCTTCCTTTTAGCCACCTTTTCTTCTTGCTACAAAAACCCAAACAGCAAGCATCAAAGCTCTTGAGTAGTATTTTGACAAATAAGTATTAGGATAATGCTGATAACTAGTTCAAATATCAGATGGGATTGTGTGTTGTGCAAGAATGAAAACTTATATCGATATGAATGAATTCAAGGGCCCGGAATGATAACTTTATGGAAATCTTGGAAAATGTCCTAATATGGGTGGTTCAAAGCATTTCAGGCATCAAATTGATTAGAGTGACAAGTGAGAGAGGTCAGAAATCAAATATGAATGAGATTCCTAAAAGTGATAACTTGAGTGCCCCAAAAACGATACCTTATATGACTAAAAAATGATAACTTGTGATAATTTGAGTTTTGATTATCCAAATGTGATGAAATTTGACCAGCAATGAGTTAGAACAATAATAAGATGATTGCTTAAGGTCTTTGTGCAGAATTAATGGTTTTGCAAGTCGAAATGACAGAATTTCCCTGTAACGATAACTTGGCACTTGAAAAATGATAACTTGTTCAAATGGACTTAAAACTTTGCACAAGTTGAGATGTGACTATCCAAATATGATTTATACATGATAATGATGGATTTAGGGCAAGAAAACCATTGAAAATAAGTTCATTCAAAATAATGATAACTTGGCACTTAGGAATGATAACTTGTCCTCAAAATGATAACTTGGCATAGAATTTAAATATTAATGGATTTTGGAATTTCAGAACCTCTATGCACATGGAATTAAGTATGAAATGAGGAATATCAACTAGTTATCACAATGTTTGCATTCCAAGTATAATTGGCCCAAAAATAGGCAAAAGTGAGACTCCATATGTATGAATTTCATCTAAAATGGGTTAGAATCATATAGTGATCAGCAAGTGATCAAACTCCCCCAAGCTTAGCCTTTTGCTTGTCCTCAAGCAAAACATTCAGAAATTAAGGACAAACTTGAATTAAAAGTCCACAAATGAAGTAAAGTCTAGCTGAATTTGAATCCAATGAGTTTCCCACTTTGCCAACACTTCATTTTTTCCAAAAACTCAATTTCTAGCTAGGGAATCACAGAGGCTAAAGCAAATTTAAGCCATGGAAGAAGTGCTAGCAATAACATGTTTGAATTCTAGGAATTGACAACTTTACAAAGGGGTTGAACTACAAATCTCTTCATGAACAGATTTTCAATTGTTTAAACAGGTTTAACACCTGACTTTTATTCATGAAATGCATATAAACAGGTTTAGCACCTGATTTTTATTCATGCTTTCTTTAGGAGAGATTCCTTGGGAAGTTTTGCTCTCCTAAAATTTTTTTTCTTTTTGCATTGAAGAGAGATTCCTTTGGAAGTTTTGCTCTCTTCCTTTTTTCTATGCATGCATATGACTTTTTACTTTTCCTTTTTTCATTTTTCTATCCTGTTCATGAAGTGAGCAATAGTTCAAACTCAAGTATAGTTTAGATCCCTTTATCTAAAAAGTCAAGTTTTCCTATTGAGCATGGCAGCAAGAGCCTTGACTCCCTTCTAGACATCTGATATTACTAATTCAATCCATAAGTATCAACTAGTGTGACCCACAAAAAGGAAAAAAAATCAGCTAGAAATTTCATTCAAATGCATCTGAATTCATAATGCCAATTAAAGCAAGAAGGCTAATGGCCAAGTTGGCCACTTGGTATTGGAGTGCACCCACTGTCAAAATAAAGTATTCTACCCCTTTCAAAGTCAAAATGAATTCAGAATTGAGTTGGGTCCAAAAATTGATAACCGAGTGATAACTAGTGATAACTTGTGAAAACCAATGATAACCTGGTATGGATTATGATATGAACATTAAAATCAGTTGAAAACATGGTGTAAAGTTTAGAAAAGCACTAGGTTTCCTCCCCCAAGCTTATTCTCAACACTGTCCTCAGGGTTGAAATAAGGGCTAGGGAGAAGGGTGGGTGGGATTGAAATGCATTAAATTGGGCATTTGAATGCTCTTGGCACTTCATCCAGAAACTTTGGGTGATCTAATCTTCATTAGTAGCAATTGATCCTGCAGAGAACCAAAGGATATCAGTGAAATAGTGAAATCAGAGTTTTGAGTGCATAATTTCAACAATGCATTGGAAATTTCTGAAGTTCACTGAAATTAATCTAAAACAGATTTGGATTACTGAAATGAATGTTAATTCAGATGATGATATGATCAATGTATCATAATGAAAAAGATATTATCAGTTATCATTGAGTTTTCAGTGGAAAAATCAAAAGTAAAGGGTATGGGTACTCCCTGAATTTGAGACTTGTGAATTGAACCTGTTCCTCATCTCTTATTCCTGCAAAAACAGAAAGATTAGGTTGATAATGGCTTGGGTTACCTCCCAAGAAGTGCCTTTCTTTAATGTCTTTGGCTAGACATTGTTACAAGGTGAAATCAGCTAGGTGGTAGTGGCAAATCAGCTAGAGTCAGCTCCTCCTTTACAGAATCCATGGCTGTGGGATTGTAAAGCTTTAACCTCTGTCCATTTACCTTAAATATGTCATCTTTGTCATTCAGAAGGTCCACAGCACCAAATGGATATACTTTATGAATTTTGAATGGTCCACTCCACCTTGACTTCAACTTTCTTGGAAAAATCTTTAATCTTGAGTTGAAGAGTAATACAAGGTCTCCAACCTTGAAATCCCTTTTTAGAATCCTTCCATCATGCCATCTTTTAGTCCTTTCCTTGTAGAATTCTGAATTATGGTAGGCATTTAGCCTAATTTCATCAAGTTCATCAATTTGGAGAAGCCTCTTTTGCCCACATGCATGCATATCATAATTGAGTGCCTTGACTGCCCAATATGCCTTATGCTTCAACTCAATTGGCAAATGGCAGGTTTTTCCATAGACAAGCTTGTAGGGAGAAGTACCAATTGGAGTCTTGTATGCTGTCCTATATGCCCAAAGAGCTTCATTCAACTTCAAACTCCAATCTTTTCTTGTCAAAGAAACTGTTTTCTCCAATATGGCCTTTACCTCCCTATTTGACACTTCTGCTTGGCCATTTGTTTGGGGGTGATATGAAGTGGAAACTTTGTGCCTCACTCCATATTGAATTAGGAGGTTTTCAAAACACCTTTCAATAAAGTGGCTACCCCCATCACTTATGACCACTCTAGGAATTTCAAACCTTGGAAAGATAACTTCCTTGAACATCTTGATTACTGCCCTGGAATCAGCTGCAATGGTGGGAATGGCCTCAATCCATTTGGACACATAGTCCACAGCTAGAAGAATAAACTTGTAACCACATGAACTAGGGAAAGGCCCCATGTAGTCAATTCCCCAAACATCAAATATTTCCACTTCTAGAATTCCTTGTTGTGGCATTTCGTTCCTTCTTGAAATGGAACCAGCTCTTTGGCATTGATCACAACCCTTCACAAAGATATGTGCATCCTTGAATAAACTTGGCCAATAAAATCCAGATTGGAGGACTTTGGCAGCAGTCTTGTGTGTGGCTCCATGACCTCCATAAGGGGATGAATGTCATGCCTCCAAGATTTCTTGAAATTCAGATTGGGGTACACATCTTCTATACATGCCATCAGGAGATTTTCTGAATAGAAAGGGATCATCCCAATAATAATCTTTCAAGTCATGAAAGAATTTCTTTCTTTGCTGATATGTGTAGTCAGGAGGGGTAATTCCACATGCAAGATAATTGACTAAGTCAGCATACCAGGGAATTTGATTAATTGCCACAGCCATCAAACTATCATCAGGAAATGCATCATTGATAGGAAGTGTAGATGATTCCTGTATCCCTTCCATTCTTGATAGGTGGTCAGCTACTAGATTTTCACTTCCCCTTTTGTCCCTGATTTCAACATCAAATTCTTGAAGCAATAAGATCCACCTGATTAGCCTTGGCTTGGATTCTTTCTTGTTGATTAAGTGCCTCACAACTTGGTGGTCTGTGAAAACAATGACCTTGGATCCCACCAGGTATGGCCTGAATTTGTCAAATGCATACACCACAGCAAGAAGTTCTTTCTCAGTAGTTGCATAATTGATTTGTGCTTCATCTAAAGTTTTGCTTGCATAGCATATGACATGATGCTTCTTCTCTTTGGTTTGCCCCAGCACAGCTCCTACTGCCTGGTCAGAAGCATCACACATGATCTCAAAAGGGAGAGTCCAGTCAGGTGGCTGCACTACAGGGGCTGAGATGAGGGCTTCCTTCAACTTCTTGAATGCCTTCATACACTCTTCATCAAATTGAAACTCAACATCCTTGGCCAGCAACTTGGTGAGGGGCCTAGTTATCATGGAGAAATCTTTAATAAACCTCCTGTAGAAGCCTGCATGCCCCAAAAAACTCCTAATTGCCTTAACACTTGTGGGTGGTGGTAATTTCTCAATCACTTCAATTTTTGCCTTGTCCACTTCAATGCCTTTGCTTGAGACCACATGTCCTAAGACAACTCCTTCTTGGACCATAAAGTGACATTTCTCCCAATTGAGTATCAAATTGGATTCCCTACATCTTTGTAGCACTTTTGTTAAATTGTCCAAGCAAGCATCAAATGAGTCTCCATACACTGAAAAATCATCCATGAAGACCTCCATAATTTCTTCAATGAAGACTGAAAATATAGACGTCATACACCTTTGGAAAGTTGCAGGGGCATTGCATAAGCCAAAGGGCATTCTCCTATAGGCAAAAGTCTCATATGGACAAGTGAATGTAGTCTTGTGTTGATCTTGGGGGTGAATTGGAATTTGCAAGAAACCTGAGTACTCATCAAGATAACAGAAATGAGAATGCTTAGCCAGCCTTTCCAACATCTGATCAATGAATGGCAATGGGAAATGGTCATTTCTTGTGGCCTTGTTTAACTTCCTGAAGTCAATGCACATCCTCCAACCTGTAATGGTTCTTGTGGATATCAATTCATCAGAATCTGACTTCACCACTGTAATTCCTCCCTTCTTTGGCACCACCTGCACTGGACTGACCCATTCACTATCTGAAATGGAGTATATGATTCCTGCATTCAGCAACTTCAATACTTTTTTCTTTACCACTTCTTTCATGGTTGGGTTGAGTCTCCTTTGACATTCAATGGAGGGCATGTAGCTGTCCTCCATAGGGATCCTATACATGCAAATGGAGGGATTAATACCCTTGATATCTTCAATTGAGTAGCCTATCACCTCCCTATATAATTTCAACCTCTTCAGCAGCTCTTCCACCTGATATTGAGGCAAATTAGCATTAATGATAACAGGAAAAGTTGAATTCTCTCCCAAGAATTCATACTTCAAATTGCTAGGAAGAGGCTTGAGTTCCAATTTGGAATTGGCTTGAACTGGATTGCCTTAGCATTCAGCAATGATAACCTGTTGTACCTCACCTTGAATTCCTGCATTTTCCACTGATATTGAAGAGTTCAGTACTAATTTATATGTCATAGCCTCTGGATCTTCCAATTCTCTCAAATGGTCAAAAATTAGACACCTTTGCAATGGATCTTCAATAGGGATTATAGCTGAAACTTGCTCCACCACCTGATTCAATTGCCCATCTTCAAAATCATTTTCTAGAAAACTTGGTCTACTGATAACTTGGGCCAAATTGAATTCAATCTTCTCCTCTCCAATTTGGAAGGTCAATCTCCCTTCCTTAACATTAATTACAGCCCCTGCAGTGGCTAGAAAGGGCCTTCCAAGGAGAATGGGGGTGTTCACA
Source organism: Pontederia crassipes (assembly GCA_030549335.1). NCBI lineage: Eukaryota > Viridiplantae > Streptophyta > Magnoliopsida > Commelinales > Pontederiaceae > Pontederia > Pontederia crassipes. The sequence goes on along the minus strand of JAUKPH010000020.1, from coordinate 5,759,267 downwards.
TCTTCATCCATATCCAATACAACAAAATCAACTGGAATATAGAATTTACCAACTTTGAGGGGTATGTCCTCAATAATCCCATGTGGATATTTGATGGATCTGTCTGCCAACTGAAGGGACATATTTGTTGACTTCAAATCTCCAACTTCAAGTTTCCTACACAATGATAAGGGTATGACACTCACAGAAGCTCCCAAGTCACACATGGCTCTTTGAATTTTTCTATTGCCTATCTCACATGGAATTGAGAAGCTTCATGGATCCTTGAGCTTTGGAGGCAACTTATTCTGGATAATTGCAGAAGCCTCTTCAGTCAATGCTATAGTCTCATGCTCCAATACCCTTCTCTTCTTGGTTAGGATTTCCTTTAGAAACTTGGCATATGATGGCATTTCCTGGATGGCTTCAACAAAAGGAATATTTATGTATAGCTTCTTCTGGATTTCCAAGAACCTTCCATATTGCTGGTCTTGTCTTGCCTTGATTAACCTTTGAGGGAAGGGTACCTTGTCAAAAACCCTTGGATTTGCTTCAATTTGAGGGCTTGAATTCCTGATTTCCTCACTTGGTTGTTCACTTGGCTTTTCAGCAACCCTTGAATCTGAATTGGCTTGATTATCATCCACTTTCTTCATTGGTTCCTCCACCATTTTACCACTTCTGAGCTGGATGGCCTTTGCTTGCTCCTTTGGATTTACTTCTGGCTGTCCAGAAAAGAATAAGGGAGGTCTAGTGGATGTACTGGCCTGTTGAGCAATTTGGCTTTCCAACAATTTCTGATTTGCATTCATGGCATCCAATCTAGAATTGATCTTCAATATCTCCTCTCCTTGGCTGTCCTGCTTCTTCAGAATCTGTTGGAGCATCTCCTTCATTTCATTTTGGAATTGTGGTGCTTGGACTTGAGGTGGTGGCTGTTGCTCAAAAGGAGGTCTTTGCACTTGAACACCTTGGGACTGATTTGGATATGGAAATGGTTGGTTTTTGGGCAAAATCCTTGGCTGCCAACTAGGATTCTGCATGGAAGCTCCTTGATAGTTGCTGCCCTTGTAAGAAAGGTATGGATGATTCCTGTTTTCTGGAGTATAAAATTCAGCAGGAGGTTTGATTCCATAATTGCCCACAACATTGATTTGATCCACACTTTGGTCCACTTGCTGCATAATTAAGTTGCAATTCTCTGACACATGGCCTTGATTCCCACATACACAACATCTTGTTTCAGAATTGGAAGTCCTATTGCCATTGGGAGTCAAGTTCAACCTCTTCAAAGTCTTGTACAGCACCTCTTCAAGTTGAGTGGACAATTGATTCACTGAATTGTCCATGGGTGGCCTTCTGGTTCTGTCATGGGTAAGGAAGTGGTAATTCTTCGCTATGTTTTCAATGAGTTGATAAGCTTCATCAATGTTTTTAGATGCAAAGATGCCTCCTGCAGCAGTATCCAATGCCACCTTGCTAGGGTAGTTCAACCCCTTATGAAAATAGTTGACTAGCTGCCACTTCTCAAAACCATGATGGGGACATGCCCTTAATAATCCTTGAAGCCTTTGCCATGCCTCACAAATATTTTCTTGGTCCAACTGATAGAACCTCACTATTTGATCCCTGAAGTTATCAGTTTTTAAAGGAGGAAAGAATTCTGAAAGGAACAATTGAACAATTGATTCCCAAGTGGCTACCTCTTCAGGATTCAATCCTTTAAATCATATCTTGACCTTGTCCTTGAGTGAGAAGGGGAATAATCTCATATACACTGCATTCATGGGGATATTATTGAAGTTCACAGTGCTGCATATCTCCTTGAAATTGTCCAAATGACATACTGGATCTTCAGTCCCAAGTCCAGAAAACTGACTTTGCCTAATCATAGAAATCAAGGCTGGATTAACTTCAAAATTTGCCACAGGTGCTAAGGCTCCTCCCCCTTGTTGATTCCTTGCATTGCTTGGTGAATAATAGTCCCTAAGAGTTCTAGGAGCTGCCATATTTTGATTCATAACTCTTTCAAATTCAGGGTTGTATGCCTCTTCCTCTTCTTCTTCAAATATCCTTCTCCTTGCCTCAAGCCTTTGCAATCTCCTTCTTCTTAAAAATCTTCTTTCAGGTTCAGGATCTGATTGGTAATGTTCCTCTTGATAGTCCAAGTCCTACATAAAGAGATTCAGAAGTATCAAATTCAAGAAAGAAATGAAAACTAGACAAAAATGAAAAGTAAGAAATGATAACTTGCAGAAACTGAAAATTGGCCTAACAAATAAACTAAAAACTAATCTAAAACTAATCTAAACTATCTAAGTTAGCCTAATTGACCTCAAATCCCCGGCAACGGCGCCAAAAACTTGATAGTGATATTTGGGTTTTCTAGTGATAACTTGCTGAAATTAAAGAAAATGTCAATTTTTCATTTTTTTTGGTCTCCCAACTCACTAGCTGCAAGTGCACAGGTAAGTTGTAGTAGACTCAGGTTGTCGTATCCACAAGAATTTGAAGTCTAAGGCACCCTAAAACAATCTAAATTAGTTCCACTTTAATGGCTAAAAACAGATTTTCAAAGGGAAGTGAAAACAGATTTTTTATGGAAAGTGAAATGATAACAGATTTTTGAGTTTTGGAAATTTATCAAAACTGAATTATAAATGCTAGAATGAAGTCTAAAAAGGTTTAACTATCTATGAGGAAGGTTCTTCTAGGATTTGGGGTTCATCTAAATTAATTAAGGATGGAATGGAACAAGTTATCACTAAATGTCCAACTTTTGATTCAACTTGAAAATGGCTGTTCCCACAGCTCAATTGGCTTCTAACTAAGCAATATATGATTATATAATTGTTAGCTAGGTTGAATCAAAAGAGGGTCCTCACTGAAAATCAAGTTATCATTGGGCTCAAAAGAAAGATTCAATGCTGATTTTTTGCAATTCAAGGAAGTTTGGAATGATAACTTGCATTTGCAATCGTAAAAAGATGGAATCATTCCAATCAACCAAACCAGGATAAAATATACTCAATAATGGTGCTTGTGTTCCATGATTCATCTCTGAATTCAAGGGAGATTCAAAATCAACCTCTCGGTTGCAAAATAAATTGGAATCCACACAAACACACCAAATTGGAAATGCAAAACATATGGTCACAAGAGTTCATAATTCCCATTGCTCCTTGGCCCATCTCTGGATCTCAAAGAAGCCCTTAAGACTACCTCTCAGTATTGGATTAATATGAGGGTTGACAATGGAAATCAGAAGTTAATTAAATGAGAAAACATAAATCAGCATTTCTGAAAAAATCAGCAATGTGGATTGATGGAATTCAAGTTTGCCAAATGCCCCTTGACCCATCTCTGGACTGCAAGGGATTCCTAGAGTACACCTCTCAGTGATTTGAATAAAATAGGGATTAATAATTGGCAAATCAGATTCCAAACAATCAGAAAATAGAATTAGAATCAAACTAAGAAATCAGATTTTGGAAAAATCAGATTTGAATTCTGAATTGTCAAAGATCTTGATTCATTTCTGAACAAGATCAGGGCATATATTAGCCTCTCAACTATTCAATTAATCCAATCCTTGATGACAATCAGATCCAAAGCCCAGGAAATCAGATTTTGGAATTCAGGAAACCAAAAAAAAAACATGAAATCAGTAATTTAGAAATCAGAATTTTAAACCAATGGAAACTTGTCTTACCAATTGATTCTTGACCCATCTCTGGACTACAAGACATCCCTAAAGTTCACTTATCAGTGGAGGGAATGATTCAGGGGACTCAATTGGTAAAATCAGATTCCAATGAGGAATCAGAAAAATCAGAATTCTGATTTCTATTCTGGAATCAATGGAAAATTCTGGTTTTGAGTCAAATGATTGCCCAAATAATCTTGATTCATTTCTGAATAAGATAGGGACAATACCAACATCCCAAGGACTCAATTAACCAGGTTAGAAATGAAGAACAGATTCTGATATCCACAGAAATTAGAAAATTCAGGAATCAGGAAATCAGAATTCAATTTTTAAAAATCAGATTATGAACAATGAACATATTTGAATCATAAAGAATGCCAAACAATCTTGATTCATTTCTGATCAAGATTTGGGACAATATCAACCTTCTAGTTGCTCTATTAATCAGATCCACAATGGCAAACAGATTCAAAGGTCCAGGAATTCTGGTTCAGGAAATTCAGAAAAATAGAAACCAGAAATCTAAATTTCAGAAATCAGAACTTCAATTAAATTGGAATTCAGAACTTGACATTGATTTCTAATCCATTTCTGAACTAGGGATAGATCAAATGATAACTTCTCAGCTATAGATTACAATAGGATCCAACAATGGCAAGAACTAACATTAGAAAATTCTGAAATATGAAAATCAGCAAATGATTCAGTGCAGGAGTTATAAAACAGTCCATATCCATCCAAAATTAATCTAAACTACTACCCTATCCTAGAAGAAATGAAGTTTAGCTCCTCATATTTACAAGAATTGACATCAAATGGGATAAGAAACAGATACAATTCATGAATCCTTCAAACTTCTCGGCCAGCAGCTCCAAAATCCAGCAGCAACCTTGCCTTGCTCCAAACCCTTGAATGATCAGCCCCCCTTCTCCTCCAGAAAAATCCCTGGCTTTTTATATCACTCCTTTCCACCCTTTGATCAGCATCTAAATGTTCTAATCCTCCTGATTAAGCCACCTGTCCATCTGCAGAAATTCCAGCAGTGACAGCTTTTTGGACAGCCAAAAAGCTAGTGGTCCCCCCTCCTTTTTCTTCCTTTTAGCCACCTTTTCTTCTTGCTACAAAAACCCAAACAGCAAGCATCAAAGCTCTTGAGTAGTATTTTGACAAATAAGTATTAGGATAATGCTGATAACTAGTTCAAATATCAGATGGGATTGTGTGTTGTGCAAGAATGAAAACTTATATCGATATGAATGAATTCAAGGGCCCGGAATGATAACTTTATGGAAATCTTGGAAAATGTCCTAATATGGGTGGTTCAAAGCATTTCAGGCATCAAATTGATTAGAGTGACAAGTGAGAGAGGTCAGAAATCAAATATGAATGAGATTCCTAAAAGTGATAACTTGAGTGCCCCAAAAACGATACCTTATATGACTAAAAAATGATAACTTGTGATAATTTGAGTTTTGATTATCCAAATGTGATGAAATTTGACCAGCAATGAGTTAGAACAATAATAAGATGATTGCTTAAGGTCTTTGTGCAGAATTAATGGTTTTGCAAGTCGAAATGACAGAATTTCCCTGTAACGATAACTTGGCACTTGAAAAATGATAACTTGTTCAAATGGACTTAAAACTTTGCACAAGTTGAGATGTGACTATCCAAATATGATTTATACATGATAATGATGGATTTAGGGCAAGAAAACCATTGAAAATAAGTTCATTCAAAATAATGATAACTTGGCACTTAGGAATGATAACTTGTCCTCAAAATGATAACTTGGCATAGAATTTAAATATTAATGGATTTTGGAATTTCAGAACCTCTATGCACATGGAATTAAGTATGAAATGAGGAATATCAACTAGTTATCACAATGTTTGCATTCCAAGTATAATTGGCCCAAAAATAGGCAAAAGTGAGACTCCATATGTATGAATTTCATCTAAAATGGGTTAGAATCATATAGTGATCAGCAAGTGATCAGCGACCATTATCCCTTAGATATTATAGTCAATCCGTTTCATTTCTAACAGTTGTATGAAATATGTTCGGGCGACCATTTTGGAAATGCGTACTCCGTAGAGAAAATCGGTCATTTGGTAACTTGCATAGCAAATGATACTTGCATAACCAAGTCACTCAAGTTCCTAACATTCCAAATTCATGTCTAAGCATATAAAATCTCTCATCACTTAAGGGTTTTGTGAAAATATCTGCAAGTTGAATTTCGGTGGACACATGTTCAATAGCAAAGTTCTTAAGTGTCACATGTTCTATAATGAAATGATAGCACAAATCAATGTACTTAGTTCTCGAATGTTGAATTAGGTTTTTAGTCATTTCTATTGCACTTGTGTTATTGCACTTCATGGTACACTTGAACAACTTATACCATAATCAAGTAATTGTTATTTTACCCATAATAATTGTGCACAACAACTACCGATTGCAATATATTTGGCCTTAGCGATAGAGAGTGCGATGGAGTTTTGGTTTTTGCTAATCCAAGAGATAAGAGAGCTACCAAGAAAGCAACACATCCCACTAGTGCTTTTCCTATCAACTTTACATCCAGCAAAATCTGCATCGGTGTAGGCATATAAATCAAAAGATGAGTTCCTATCATACCAAATGCCTAAATCACAAGTATGATTCAAATAATGCAATATTATTTTAATGGAAACTAAGTGTGATTCCTTAGGTGCGGACTGAAATATTGCACATAAGCATACACTAAACATTATATCCAGCCTAGATGCCGTCAAGTAAAGTAAACTACCAAATCATACCTCTATATCTCTTTTGATAAATGGATTTGCCTTTCTCATCTTTATCTAATTTAGTTGTAGTGCTCATGGGAGTTGAACTTAGCTTACATTCATCCATTCCAAATCTCTTTAGCAACTCCATTGTATACTTCTCTTGATTAAGAAATATTCCATCTTTGTTTTGCTCGACTTGTAATCCTAAGAAGAATGTGAGCTCACCTACAAGACTCATCTCAAACTCTTTTTGCATAAGAGATTCAAACTCTTTGCACAAGCATTCATTGGTAGCATCATAAACAATGCCATCAACATAAATATGAACTGTTAAAATATCATCTTCCAAATGCTTCAAAAATAATGTAGTATCAACTTTCCCTTTTTGAAAACCATTTTCAATAAAAAGTACTTAGTCTTTCATACCAAGCTCTAGAAGCTTGTTTAAGTTCATAAAGAGCTTTAGAAAGTTTAAATGATTAGGAAAATCTGTATTTTCAAAACCTTGAGGTTGCTTAACATAGACTTCTTCATTTATAAAACCATTTAGAAAAGCCGATTTTACATTCATTTGGAAAAGTTTTAATACTTTAAAACATGTAAAAGCTAAAAGCATTCTAATAGCCTCAAGTTAGAGATGGGAGCAAAAGTTTCTTCAAAATCAACTCCTCCTATTTGTGAATAACCTTTTGCTACAAGTCTTGCCTTATTTCTTATTATGATGCCATTTTCATCTAGTTTGTTTCTAAAAACCTATTTAGTACCAATTATTGGATAATCTTTTGACTTTTCTACAAGTTTCCAAACTTGATTCCTTTTAAAATTATTTAATTCTTCATGCATGGCATTTATTCAATTTGAATCATTCAAAGCTTCATCAATGTTACTAGGTTCAAATTGTGCAAGAAATGCTGAAAAAGTACACATTTTTCAAAAAGTTTCTAGACTTTATACCTTCACTTATATTACCTATAACTTGATCAAGTGGATGTGATGATGCATGTTTCCAATTCCTTGGAATAATTTGATTATCTTCCACTTGTGGTTCTTCTATTTGTTCCACATTTGAGATATTCATTCTCTTTTCTTCCAAGTCTTCATTTTGGATTTGCATGTCTTCAAGATGTCTTTCCACTTAAACTATTTCTTCCTCATCATCATTCACTTGCTTGCTCATTAAAAAATCATTAGTTTTATTGAATTTAACATTAATAGATTCTCCTTTTGTTATATACTCTATATGCTTTACTCGTACTAGAGTATTCAAGAAACACACCATCATCACATTTTGCATCAAATTTGGCTAATTTATCTTTAATATTCATAATATAACATTTACAATCAAAAAATTTGAAATATGAATTATTTGACCTTTTTCCATATATAACTTCAAAACATGTTTTCCTTTCAAGGGGTCAATGTAAGATTCTATTTAAAACATAACATGATATGTTTACGACTTGTGACCCAAAATACTTAGGCAAATTACTTTCATTTAGTATTGTATTAGCCATTTCTTGAATAGTTCTATTCTTTCTTTCTACTACTCCATTTTATTGAGGTGTCCTAGGTGTAGAAAAGTTGTGTGGAATTCCATTTTCTTCACAAAATAATTCCAATTTGTAATTTTTAAATTCACCTCCATGGTCACTTCTAATTTTTGCAATTCTTAATTCAAGTTCATTTTGTATTCTCTTTGCAAATTTAGAAAACATGCTTATAGTTTCATCTTTACTTGTAAGAAAAATAGTCCAAGTAAAAAGGGAGAAGTCATCAACAATCACAAATACATATTTCTTTTTGCCTAAACTTACTACAACAATAGCTTTAAATAAGTCAAGATTAAAAGTTCTAAGGACCTATATGTACTAATAACATTTTTTAATTTGAATGAGATTTTGATTTGTTTACCTTTAAGACATGAATCACAAACATTATTTTTCTCAAATCTAATTTGGGTAAACATCTAACTAATTCATGACATGAAAGTTTATTTAACAACTTAAAGTTTACGTGTCCTAATCTTTTATGTCAAAGATTTATATCATCATGCATAACACTAGGACATTTTTCACTTTTCAAAATTTCAAAATCTATCTTGTATACATTCTTATATCTAAAACCCATATGTAAAACTTCCTTATTTTCATCTAGAATCAAGCATTTATCTTTTTCAAAATTTACTAAGTAGTTTTTATCACATAATTGACTTATGTTAATTAAGTTATGTTTTAAGTTTTCAACTAGACAAACATTTTCCAAGTATACTTTGTCATTCTTACCAACATTACCTATACCAGTTACTCTTCCTTTGCTATTACGAAGTTTGATGGGTCACCGGTCATATGTAATGTAATGAAGTTTGATGGGTCACCGGTCATATGTCTTGAGCATCCACTATCCAAATATCATTTGCCTTCATTATTTTTTTGGAGCTCCCTACAAGAAAGACATTAAGATTCTCATCTTTTTTGTACCCAAACTTGCTTGGGTCCAATTGGTTAGTGATGGTCCTTTTAGGGACCCAAATGTTCTTCATACCACTATTTAATCCCTTTTTAAATTTACATTCATAAGAGTAATGTCCTTCATAAGCACAATGAAAACAAGTGATATGTGATTTTGCATAAAGATTTTGTGATGCTTTAACAAATAGAATCTTTTTATCCTTCTTAATATTAAATGAGCTAAAATCAAGTACATTTTTGTTAAAAGGTCTTCTTTGTGTTGATAGCATTGCATCTAACATTTTTCCACCATTTGAAAACTTCTCAAGTTTATTTTTCAAAATAATATTCTCATTTTTCACGATTTCAACACTTCAAGTTTATTTTTCATAAGATAGTTTTAAGGTATTGTTTTCCATTTTCAAAGCTTCAATCATAAATTCTAAACTAAACTTCTCATCATCTAGTAACTTATAATTTCCACAAACTTTAGAATCATGTTCGTTTTTCAAATTTTCAAATTCTACTTTTAAATCATCATGTTAGTTTTTAAGGCATCTATATTTATCTATAATAATTCTAAACTCATCATGCATTTAAGGTATCACTAGATTCGGATGAGTTAGATGATACCTCATGATTATTTGCCATTAGATATATGTAGGCTTCTTCATCATCACTTGAGGAGGTTTTGGAGTCATTTTCTTCATCTTCACTTTCATCCCAAGTAGCTTGAAGAACTTTCTTTTTCTTCTTCAAATTTTCTCCGTCCTATTCTTTCTTAGCTAGATTTGGGCACTCATTCTTATAGTGTCCAATCTTTTTGCATTCAAAGCAAGTAACTTGATTTTTGCTTGTTGATGATCTTCTTTTGGAGAAACCACCCTTTTTCTTTTGCTTGGCAAACCTAAGATATTTGTCAAGCTTTTTGGCATACAAGGCTAGCTTCTTTTCATCTAGATTTTCATTTTCTTCACTTGTTTCACTTTCATCCATCCTTGCTTTCAAAGCCGAAGTCTTCTTCTTGAAAATACTTGTTTCTTCATCTTCTTTGATTGCAATCTCATAGGTCTAGAGGGATCCTATGAGATCATCAAAATCTATTTTGTTCAAGTCCTTCTCTTCAATCACGGTTTTCTTTGTGTGCCACTTGAAAGAAAGGGACCTAAGAAATTTCTTCAGTTTTTTAGAGTTAGTCCGTGGCTCGCCCAAAGAGGCTAAACCATTCACAATATCATTAAAACGTACAACCATTTCATTTATAGACTCATTTTCATGCATCTTAAAAGAGTCATATTGATGATTCAAAATATTAAGTCTATACTCCTTAACCTTGTTGGTACCTAAATATTAAGTTTTCTCCATATTTCATAAGCACTTTGATAATTAGAAACATGATTAAATTCCGTTGCATCTAAAGCACAAAAAAGATGATTTTTTTTGCTTTCCAATCTAATCTCACAAGTAATCTTTCACCTTCGGTGTACTCCAAAGGTGACTTTCCATGCAAATCAATAGCATTTTCACTAATATCCCAAATATCAATATCAATAGAGCATACATAAGCTTGCATTCTAATTTTCCAATAGGAAAAAGCATTAAAAAGTGGAGGACGATTCATGGATTGACTTTTACCCAAAGTAAAATCATTTGATATCATAGCTCAAAAGATGTTTAAATCTTTAAAACAAGAGCAACTTGGCTCTGATACCAATTATAGGATCGAAGGCACCAAGAGGTTGGGGAAGGGGGGTGAATTGGCGTATAAGAAATCTAACCAAAAAAATCATAAAAGTTGATTTTTAGAAAATTTGATTGCAAGCAACTAAAAGATAAGTAAGAAATGCAAGAGAAGAGATAGACACAATATGTTGACGAGGTTCGGTTCAACTCCTTGACCTACGTCCCTGCTCTAACTTCCTGACCTTGAGACCGTCGAAGATTCACTAGCCGTCTCTTTTTTTGTAGTGAGAGAATTAACCCTTTTTACACCACAATGTCTTATTCTTCGCTCCAGAGAAAAGGCACACCTCTTCTTACAAAGAGCTCTCAAAACTCTCTAAACAAGAATACAAGAATTCCCTCCAATGCTCTCTTCTTACAAAGAATGTTCACACTAAGAAACTAGAAGAGGGAAGGGATGATTTGCAAACTTTAGCTCAAGAAAAATGCTTTGGACTTGAAGGAAGCTCTAGAGTGATTTGCCTTTCTTGGATAACCTTCCTTCAATGTTTTGAGTCCCTTTTATGGGCTTCTCTTGAAAATGTGGCCGTTGTAAATCAATTCGAAAAATGTTGTGTTGTTACCTCTAAAATGGTCGCCCATTTCAATATCGGTTGTCCGTTTTGTACAGTAACTAGCCGTTATGGCTTTTGTCGCATATTCAGCGGTCGGCCATTATAATATCGAGCTTCTGTTTAATAAAAAATTATATCCATTGCATTTATCTTTTCTGTGCAGTTTCCCAGTCGATCGTTAATGTTTCGGTCGTCTGATTTAGAAGTGTCCGCGCTCTCTATAATCTACGGTCGTTCATGCGCCAACTTCGGTCGTCCGATTTATACATTTTTGACCTTTACTGCCCAGAACTGTCGACCGTTAATATCTTGGACATTCGTTTTAGAAATCTCTGCGCTCTTTGTAATCTGCGGTCATTCCAACTGTAATTTCGATCGTCCGTTATATACTTTGATCTTTCATGTAATACATATAACGGTCGACCGAAAATAAATCGGTTGCCTAATTTAGGAGTGTCATTTGTCTCTGAATTTAATGGTCGTTCCAACTTCAGTTTGGTCATCCATTATAAGTCAAAATGGTCGCCCATTTCTATTACGGTCGACCATCTGTACTTCTGAAAACATTTCGACATCTTTTTCTTCATAAAAATATTTAACCTGTTCACACTAACACTTCACGTATAATTAGTACATCATCTTCCTTGTTTGCTATCATCAAAACACTTAGAATATAGTCTTTGGACCAACAGTGTTGACACTCCGAACTGACAATGGAGGCTATGTATGGCTAAGACCATGCCTCACATGGCTGTGCATGCCTAAGCATGGGCGGCCAACAATCTCCCACTCGCACATGATGAGCTTAGTGCATACACTCGATCCCTTCATTTTCTCATGAAAGGAAATGAGCCATGCAACCTATGAGTACAAGCACAACTTTAATGTGGCAGCTTTTGATTGTGACCAGTGAAGGATGCACAATCGCTCGACCACCTCAAGAGCTAACACCATGACCTGTGATGGATCCATGATTGCTCAATCCATCTTTGAGCCATAACTACGTCTCACATAGCTGCTTAACATATTGTGCGATATACATCGCGTGTGCTATAACATGACTTACATGGCTTTATCATATGAGCCAAATTGTGACATACAATCGCTCAAGCATCGTGTACCGTTGTGCCCCAAATTTATCTTGTTGCATTGTCTAGACACCTAGTGTCTGACACCATGGTAATTATTTCTGTATGCAAAACTATTTATCCTACACAAGGAGAATAGCTGACCAATTGCATGCAGAACTCTCATGCAACTCTTAACAAATCTTTCCTTGGCACTCATATTTCTCAGTTCAGATCGGCTGCTTTCCTAGACATGACTCAGTGGACCTCTTCACTTTTGGTCTTGGAGTATCATGATAAAGTAGCAAAACCAATCATTATTTGAAATATAGTCAAAGTTCAAAGAGCAAAACTAGACCATTAGGTCTAGGGAGACTCAAACAATGATGAAGATCAATAAATATTTTTCATTTCTCAAGATCGACTTAGCATACTAGGTACATTACACAAGTATTGTGGTGGAGACTTCGACTAAGGAAGCATGTGTCTAACTCAAACACCGCATAGACTTAAGTTCAATCACCCTCCACTGGCATAACTTGAGACTCCTAATTGCTTGCCATCACTTGGTGTTAAATCTAGAGTCTCACATCTGGCTATCATCATTAGGCTTCACCGAGTTACCAAAACTCGTGTTTGCATCATCTTGAACACATCAATGTGGTTTAGGCCATATCTTATATTAAGAAATATTTAAGTTTAAGTCATTTCTTCCCCATGTGCAATCACATAAGCACCGGAGGTGATTACTCGTGTGACTGAGTAATCTCATGCCTAATGGACACACTTAATACATGCATAACATAACTCTCTTTATGCCTTAATGTGATTAACTTTGAGTAAGTATTTCTTTTCAATTCTACATAGTCCTAATGCATGCACATGTCTCATTTCTTATAAATTTGTATTTGATGTCGATATGCTTTCTTTTGCAATGATATTTTTCATCCTTCACATAGGCAATCGTTGCTTCATTGTCGCAATATAAAGTCACCTTTTTCATTGCAACATCTAAAAACCGCAGGTGTTGAAGGAATCTTTTTAACCATAGGGCCTCTTGCACTTCAGCTGAACATGCCACAAACTCAGCCTCCATCTTAGACAATGCAATGCATTCTTGCTTTCAACATCTAAAAACCGCAGGTGTTGAAGGAATCTTTTTAACCATAGGGCCTCTTGCACTTCGGCTGAACATGCCACAAACTCAGCCTCCATCTTAGACAATGCAATGCAATCTTGCTTTTTACTACTACATGTGATAACACCATTACTTAGCAAGAAGGTGTATTCGGAGGTGGATTTTCATTCATCAACGTCACCTGCCCAATCGGCATCCATATATCCAGCCAGCCTTATGCTTCCTCTGTGATAACATAAGCAAAGTCAGCAGTGCCGTTGAGGTATCTCATGATTCTCTTCATCACATCCAATGTTGACGTCCTGGGTCTACCTCATATCGATTCACTAGACCCACTGCATAACATATGTCCGCCCGAGTACACAACATAGCGTACATCAAGTTGCCGACCACACTCGCATAGGGGACTGAAGACATCTCTCTTTGTTCTTCTATAGTCTTTGGGCACATATTGAGGCTCAAAGTCTCACATCTCGCAATAGGAGTATTAATGGGTTCGTAGCCATCCATCCAAAATCGTTCTAAAATTTTGTTAATATATGCCTATTGCGACAAAGCAAGAAATCTCTTAGAATGAAATCATTGAATTTTCACATACAGTACGAAGGTTGCTTCCCCCATGTCTTTCATCTCAAAGACAGAGGACAACCATTCCTTAATGGTGACCAAAAACTCCATATTGTTCCCAACTAGGGTTATTTCCATAAATCTCCCATAAACTATCGTGATTTTTTGCATCTAACCCCAAACCACATACTTATTTTTTTAATCCATAAACTATCATGATTTTTTCACTTTAATCCTTCCGTCTCCTTCTGCTACATTTTTCGTTAATTTTACTTTTTTCCATTTATAAAAAGACTAAATTACCTCTCCCTCTAGAATAATATGAAATAACAAAGTAGTAAACAAAAAAATTTGTCATTTCTGAAAAAGACTGAATTACTCACCCTCAATTTTTTCTTTTTTTCTTTTTTATATTTATTATTTGATGTGTTATGGAGGGAGGGGTAATTTAGTCTTTTCATAAATGGGAAAAAAAATCAAAAGTAACGAAAAATGTAACAGGAGTAGACGTAAGTACTAAAGTGAAAAATCGTGATAGTTTAGGGACACAAAAAATAAGCCCAGAGTTTGGGGTTAGATGCGAAAAATCACGATAGTTTAGGGATGGTTTATGGAAATAACCCTCCCAACTATCAAGATGTTGTCGACATATAGAGTCATAATGACGAACATATCCTTGGATTTATAGACATACACACAATTATCTTCATCAATCATTTCAAGACCATATGATATGATTGATTGATGAAATTTAATATACCATTGCCTAGATGATTATTTAAGTTCATAGATGGACCGGCGCAGTTTGCAAACTTTACATTCTTTTCCTTTTTACTATGAATCCTTCAGATTGCTTCATGTAAATTTCTTCATCTAGTTCTCCATTGAGAAATGCAGTCTTTACATCCATCTAATGTAATTCCAAATCCATATGTGCGACAATTACTAGGATAAGGCGAATAGAAGAAAACCTTACAATTGGAGCAAATGTTTCATCATAATAAACACCCTCCTCTTGGGTGAAGCCTTTCGCCACTAAGTGAGCTTTGTACCTCTCAATGGATCCAACACCGCCTTGTTTTATTTTAAGAACCCACTTGTGCCCAATTGCTCTACGGTCAGGCAGGAGATCAACCAAGTACCAGATTTGATTTGCCTTCATAGAATGTAATTCTTCTTCCATTGCCTTAATCCACTTTTCTTTATCATTACACGAGAGAGCCTCATTAATTGAATAGGCTCAAGCTCTTCATCAGGATCTAGTATATGAGTTTCATGAATTCCTTCGATGTCAAATCGATGGCATGGGATGCTCTTTCTAATAGTCCTTCGAAGTGAGCACTATGTATTCTTGTTTGGTGATGAAATGCTCCCACTCGGATCAAGGTGTAGTGATGAAAGGATGGACTCTTCTACACTGTGATCCACAAATGTTGCCACCTTGAGATTCCTAACTTCATCTAAGTGAAGTGTTCTATCAATCTCGCCTTGCTTTGAAAATTCATCCTCTACAAATGTCACATCTCTACTCATAATTTTTGTAACAGTTCCATCATCCCTTTCTCCTATGAGTACGTAGCCTTTAGAGGTTTCAGGATACCTGATGAAGACACAGTTCTTACCTCTAGGACCCAACTTCCCATACTTATGAGAGTTATCAAGAACATAGGCTACTCATCTCCATGAATGCAACTTAAGTCAGGCTTACGACCTATCTAAAGTTCGTAGGGAGTGGAAGAGGAAGACTTTGATGGTACGCGGTTGAGTATGTAGGAAGTTGTAAGTAATGCATCTCTCCATTACGAAATTGAGAGGTTTGCTTGTGCCATTATAGACCTAACCATATCGAGTAGAGTACGGTTCCTCCTTTCTACAACATCATTTTATTGTGGAGTTTCTGGAATTGTTAGTTGCTTGCATCATTTTTAACCCAATAACTTCTTGAATAATTCTGAAAGATACTCACGACTGATGCATGCAAAATATAAAATATTTTAGTTTATTATTTTAATTAATTTTTCAGTAATTGGTTCATGGCATGCATCATTTTTAGTCACTTTTAGTCGTAATCCTGGATTTATCTATTTTGATTATTAATGTTTTGAATATTTTAACTAAAGAGGAATTTACTTAATTCTTATAATTATTTTGCAGGTAATATGAATCGGCCATAAGGAATTATATTTCGGCTGAGATGATCTCATGGTTGGATAAATTACATCTTACTTCGTTGGGGGTAACAACGAATGCAACTTGATTTTTTTGGGCATAACGATCAAAGATTCTTTGTTTTGGCCGAGATCACAATTCATCCTTCTGGGCGAGATATGAAGGGGGTAAAGATAAAAAGATTTTATCTTTTCGTGCGTAATGGAAAGGAAATCTTCGTTTTGGGCGAGATATGAAGGGGGTAAAGATAAAAGATGTTATCTTTTTGGGCATAATAGAAAGGAAATCTTCGTTTTGGCCGAGATTTGAATGGAGTAAAGATAAGACGGATTTATCTTTTGGGCATAATAGCTTTATAGTTTTGGCCGAGATTCAGAGAGAGAAATAAAGTTTATCGGCCTTAATCAACTCAAATTATATCTCACCAGATTAAATTCGACCGTACGATATTACGACCGTGATCGAATTGAAGGCCGTCCGCACCTATAAATACGTGAAGAAGCCGTCATCCCAATTCGTGCTCTGAAGTTCAGATTTCTTCCATAGCGAGTCATGAGCTCTGCAGGCTACGACCAAGAGGAGAGAGGTGCGACGGCTGGAATTTGATCATGACTCTGATCAAGTCCGAGACGCTGCCCAACTTTCTGCCCAGATCTGAGGATCCTATTTTATTTTGGGTGTAATTCTTCCAATTTTTATAATTTATATTTTATTATCTCTCCAATATTGCTAGGATGAACTCCATGTTTTAATTATTTTATTTTTAAGAGATTATTATTGAAGGGAAATATTTGGATCCTATTTTATTTGTTTTAATCTTTTCTGATCAATTATTAATTGTGCTCAATGCTTTTATGTTAATTAATTGGATTTCTGAATTAGGCTATACTAGTTTGTGGAGTGTTTAATTTCAGAATTCATTATACTAATTATAATTGATTTTATTTGAAATTAATAATTGACTTAAAATTGATAACTATGTGCGGAGAATCAAATTTGTGTGGTCTATTAATCTATACCAGTTTTTGGAGTGATTAATAGTCTAGGGAATCCAATTTAATGCATCTTAATTTTAATATGATTTTGAGGGTACCAGTCGTGGAGACTTCAATTCTTATTAATTTAAGATAATTCTACATGCTTAGGTTGAGGGATGTCAGCCATGGAGACCACAAGTTAATCATGTTAGATTACTTTAGAGAGACTCTAATCCATCTTTAAACATTAAATTTATCTTTTATGGTTCAAATATTTATCCTGATCTATTTTCATCCTAAGGCCTAACTTCAACACCACTATCTTATCTTTATCTTATTTATTTTATTTTATTTTTACAAAACCCTTTTTCCAAAAATCCATATTTTTCTTCTCTCTTATTAATTTATAAATTCAGATATTTAATTATTAATATTCCTCGTGGGTTCGATACTCTTACTCCTATTACTATATTACTTGAGCGACTAGTGCACTTGCTAACTATTTTATTTTGCTATATTATTTTACGCACCAAGTTTTTGGCGCCGTTGCCGGAGAATATTTTATTAATTAATTTCTGATTTTTATAAATTATTAGGAGATGTAAATAAATTATAAATAATTTTCTGTAAATGTGTACTATTTGTTTTAATTATTTTTATTTTTGTGAATAAACTAACATTTTTCTTTTTGCAGATAAAACTCACGGGATTATAATTGAGTTTGGATTAAAATTCGTTTGTTGACTTTCGGCCAATATCTATTCTACTTTAATTTTTTGTTGCCGAGTGGATTTTTTATTGGATTTTTTATTACTTGTGTCAATTTATGAGTTTATGACTGTGAGCAATTTTTGTTGAATTTACTGGAAATATCACCGTATTTTTTGCGCGTTTTTCCAAGACAATCATCTTCTTTTGCGCATGCGTATGTGTTTCCTGATTTAATTGTTAAAAGACTTGTGCATACCGATTTACTGGCTTGCGTATTTTTCCTTCATGGCGTAATATGAATTTGTCTATTGTTTGGCGCCTCGGCTGTAATCGGATTTCACTTATTGACTTTTTCGTCCAAGTCTCGTCTCGGCCGTAATAAATATGGCTTTGATGTTTTCTGTGTGGTGCCCAACAAATCAAGTTGAGTCCAAATTCACGCTGGTTCGTCCTGCGATTATTTGATGGCTGTGGCGGCCAAGATGTACTGCCAACTTAATCTTATTCTGATCATGATTTTCTTAAAAATTCATCTCCTTGTATCACACCTATATATATTTTCTCTTTAGTAATAAGATGGACTTCTTAATCAGATCATTTGCTGCTGGACGTGATTTCCCTCCTAGATTCTCGTGATTTCCTTTCTTATTATCTCTGGGTATCTTTTAATTTTGTGTGGTGCAAGGTTTATTAATTAGTCTTTCAAAATTTTTGGCTTCCAAATTTTTTGAGAATATAATTATTCTAATTAATTTTTTATCCGACAAAATTATTGTAACACCACCAAAATCGCCCCTCTTGCCACGTAGGCAGTTAGGTGGACCTCGGGAGCGCTACACTATCTACTACACTATTGACATGACCATTCAACAATGTGGCTTACGTGGCATTAATATAATAAGAAAATATAATCAAAGACTTTAATGCGGAAGATCAAACGGTGGAATGTCAAGAAATATTTGATAATATATATAGTCTAATATACGAAAGTTCAAATGTTAAACATCAAAGAGGAAAGTGGTTAACATAGTTTATGACGAAGTACGGAAATGCATCAAGTTCAACATGCGAAAGAGAAGTTCGATGAGCGGAATAACGTAGTATCTCTAGACCAATTACAACTTGATAGAAATGTAGCAAGGGAAACTTTAAGCAATGTGTCAGTCATGTGCAGCGTTCTCCAAGCTATGTGCCCTCCATCCTCATAAGTTAGCATTCTCACCTGCAAAATCCCATTGCAGGGGAATCGAATACCCGTGAGCAAAAAGCCCAGTACAATAGCAATTAGACGGTGAAATAAAGATCAATGTAAATCATGAAATCAATGTATCAATCTCTGACTATATCAATGTCTATGCTTATTCTTTACTATAACTAGTCTTTGTCTTTACTCTGCAAAATCTTTACTATACCATGTTCCATGCTTTACTGTACTTTACTTTACCATACTCTATGCTTTACTTTACAGTACTCTACTTTACATTGCTTTACATTACATTGCTTTACTGTGAGTTGCACTACGTCTTTTACATTACTATAATATTATTAAAGTTAGTTATCCTATGCGAGCTCGACTTTATTGGATTGGGATGCCAGGGGTGCCTCTCTGAATCTCTGAAGCCAGTATACCCATAAAGGGAAAAAAGGGGGTGGGTGTTAAGACCTCACCCAGTTCGAAAGATTGGGGAAGAATTTCTACAATTCAGGAACAGTGGTCAATTAAGAAACCTGTAGGTTCACTGTCTCCTCAGCTAGTTACCTGTCCTTCTGGCACAATACAATAATCTTTGGGGGAAGGAGTGTGACCATTGCATCACCCTTCATTCGAGATACAGGTGGGGGAAGACCTGAAATCTCAGGAATAGTGGTCATTGAAGACAGTAGCTTCGCTGTCCCCTCAGCTAACTACCTATCCCTCCTCTGCTTTGACTTTGATCTTTACTTTAACTTTGGGGGTGGCACATAACAATCCCATATCTTTATCTTTACATTATTTGTCTTTGATTATCATGACATCTATGATTCAGAACTCAACTGGGAGTTAATCTCTGTACAATAGGACTCAACCAATATAGGTGAATTGGTTAGAGTCTCAGATTCAGATTTAAAATAATAATTTGATTCACTGTCGAAATCGGTCGACCATTTCTGGACTGGTCGACCGTTCCTCTGTGTTCACCGAGCCGACCTGGCGGACTTGAACTGGTCGACCGTCCACTGTGGGGCCGGTCGACTGTTCTGGAATACCGGTCGACCGGTCCTCTTGGAACGATCGACCCTCAGGTGTCTGTGGATCGATCGACCGTTCCTATGAGCCGGTTGATCGGTTACTCTATAGGATCGGTCGACCGTTCTGGTGATCGGTCGATTGGTCGTAAGATTAACGAGATGAGCACTGCGTGAAGGATCGATCGTCCGCTCGAAGAATCGGTCGACCGATTTCAAGACTAGATCTGTCTGACGATAGATCGGTTGGTCGACCACTCTGCGAGGCCGGTCGACCAATCGACAAGAACTCCGATGAGTTCAACATATGGATCGATCGACCGTTTATAAAATCGGTCGACCGGTTCCTGTGATAAAATAGGGCCGCCAGACTTCTTCATTTTCGGCGGTCTTCCGGCCGTCAAACAATGATGACAACAATATGAAAAACATAGATAATCATCTCAGGATCATAATGAACTAATCATGCATATCAAACGATCGTTATTTCTTCATCTAGGGATTTAAGACGCTAGGGTACCTCTATTTTTCGGTTTTTGGGTTCACCGGTATTGTTCGTGCCGTTCGTCCTTGGGTGACGGAAGGTCACGCTTGGTCCTCACGATGGTCGGAGGAGGTCGCTGGGTGTCGAAGGATTGTTGGACCGGCCGTTGTTCGTCGTTGAAGTCGCGCCCTGTTTCATCTCCGGTGTGCGCCATTCGTCAGACGAGGGAAAGAAGAAGAGGAAACAGTGGTGGCTGACTGGAATCCAAGGGGGCGCGAGGTCGCCCTCGCGTCCTCCCTTTATAGGATGCCGGCCAAGGTGGCCGGCCGATTCCGAGCGGAATCAGGGTAGGAAATTTCTCCCCTGTCGACCGTTTCATTCTGATTCGTTTCCTTTTTTTCGAATTTGATTTGAATTCCAAATTTATTGCCATAATTGCTAATTGATTTTGATTTGGAATTGATTTCATGGTTTCAAACTTGCAGGCGTTACAATTATAACTGTCATTTTATCTTCGATTTTTCTACGGTTGGATGTGTTTGTCTTTTTCATATTTTTCTCTTCAAAAATCTTTATTGATGCTGAGATTTTTCTCTCTCCAGCTATGGCGCCCAATTTGTTTATATGCCAAAATTTTTTTTCTTCTCTCTGATTTAACGCAATGATGGCACAATAATTATTTTACTACGTCTAACTTTACGTCTCCATGATTTTGGCGCCGCTTATCACCTTCTGTTGGCGCCTCGAGTTTTCTATGCTGATTTTTATATCATCTTGATGTTTTTACACCGAGCACGCACACAATTCTGTTATTTCTCTATCCTATTATGACTTCAATTTTGACCACTTTTTACGCCCTGTTTGGATGACTTAATTCAGTTTCGGCCGTAATATTTATTTGTCGCCTTAACAGTTGGATTCGTATTAATCTACTTTCAATTTGCTGATACAATTTTTGTTTCGGCCGAGACATGGATAGTTTTTTGTTTGGTGGCCAATAAATCAAATTGTCGACATTGTTTGGTTCTTTATGCCTAGCGTTTTGTACGCAAGGAGTTGATTAAGCTTTTACGCCCAAGTGTCATTTTAATTCTCTTTCGGCCGGAATCATCATTATTAATGTTTTACACTGTCCCGAATTTTGCAGAGTTCTTCAGAGTGTTATTTACGCCTTATCAAATTACTGAAATACCGTCTTATGATTTGCTATTAATATTTTCGACCTATTGTTTTGCGACCGTGATTGATTTTGTCTGTTTTATTGGAGATATCGTCTTTCAGTTTTGCGGTCGCAAATACTTAACTTTTGTTCTACGCTTAGGCATTAACGATCATCTTATTTGTGATTTAATTGGCCGAGACGTACTTTTGGTTTTGCGGCCGTAAAATCTTCTGAACGTAAAAGTTTATGACCGCAAAAGACTCTATTTATCCGACAAACTTTTATCCTTATATTTTGCGGCTCACAAATTTTATGATCAAATTGATTTCTTTCTCTTACGCATTGGATTGATTAAGCATTCAGACGACAATTTGTGAAATTTACTATGCGACAATTCAGATATCTCGTGTTATTCTTTTGCGGCTTGGATTTTCATCTATGTAATCCATTGACTTTTGCGGCCGACAGTTATTTTTTTAATCCTTTTTTTTACGGCCGACATTGGTGACCTTATTTCGGCCATAGATCTATTTCTATATTGTGGCCGATCAAATCTTATTATCCTCTTTGAAAACAAGTTTTGCTAATGTCTGATTATCAGTTTTGCGGCCGCAAATTAGGCTCCTGATTCGTTTTGTGACAGCGTGTTGACATCATGGTTAATTTTTTTAAGTTTTACGGTCGAACAAGTGCATGATTTTTACGATCATCTATTTGATTTACTTTCGGCCGAGATAATATTTGGCATTTGAATTGGTTTCTTTTGCACCTTTCGATCTGTTTGAACAGTGTTTGAGTATTTTACGTCGAATCAGATAATGCTGAAAGACTATTATCTTCTTTGAAGTTTGGCGGCGATAAGTTTTGATAATGATTTCGGACATTGATTTTAAACCCTAATGAATTTCCAACTCCTTATCGCTCGAAATTTATTTTTATCGATTTAAATTTCCAACTCGTGACCTATTATTTGTATTTATTTTGTATATAATTTTTTTCTATCATCTGTATTTCTTTTTATTTCTTTTCTTTTATCTCACTGACAATTAGTTATTGCAGATATTATTGAGAATCTAATCACAACTAATTTAATCTTCTGGATATATATCACACGATCATACATTTAATTTCTTTTTATCTGATATTTGGTTGTTGCAGAAAATATTTGACGATTTTATCACAACCAATTTTCTATTCTCCTAATTTCTCAATTAAGTTAATTTTTTTATTTAAATTAGTTAGTTTATTGTCATTTAATTTAATTTAGTAGTTTATCTATTAGTTAGTTAATGAGTCATCTAATTAATATTTTATTTTGTAAGGAGAGAATTTCGGAAAGGGGACATTACGATGCTTTACAGGTCATAAAAATCCGACACTTCAAGATCACACATCGGGCGAAAAGTTCACTACTTTCCATGGCAGGAAGTTGGACATCACACTATTACGCCATGCCACCAATTCCCATTACGGCCGAGCTGTCACATCGCCCCAGCTGACCACAGACAAGCTCTTACGACAAGACATTGCCACCTTGTTACGGCCGAGCATCGCCTCAATGACCACACCCATTTGCTACGCCCCAGCTGACAACGGACATGACAAGGCGACCTGCCACCACCAGCCCCGTTCTTCTTAGGGCCGAGATGCCACACCGGCCGCCACATGACCCCAGACAAGTCGAGATGTTTACTGCCATCACCTCAGCCGCCAAACCCACCTCTATCAATCTCGGCCGAGTCTCTTAAGCTTTTGCGACCGGCACCTTCATCGAATCGGCAAAGCATCTCTCCACCGATATATATATTGAGGCCGAGACCAACCCCCATCACCACCCATAAACAGTAAATCCGATTGTATCTTTTTTCTTTTCTTTATTTTCATTCCTTTAGTTTTTCCATATTATATGTACTCTTTCCCTTGTTGGCCTAACACTAAGGACAGTGTCTGGTTCAAGCTTTGAGGAGTTTGCATTTCATGCATTGCATTTTCCCTTATTTTTCTTTTTACTTGCTTATGTTTGCATGTATTTCTAAAAATCTAAAAAATTGAAAATTTGAAAATTTTCTCAAAAATACCATTGCATGCATTTATTTTTTGCTACCATCTTACTAACTTTCTTATTGTTTTAATTTTATTTTAGTAAAAGTTCAAAGACATGTCGTTAATTGATGAAATTTAAATACTTTTCTTTCTTATCACTTGCTATTTTAATATCAAACTTATGGACTATGTGCCTATGCTAAGTAGAATTATGAATGACTAGACGACAAAATCTTATTCATGCCTTTTTATTTATTTCTTTTAAGTCTTGATAGTAGTAGCCTTCTTATTGACCATATCAAGTACTTTTTGAGCTTATATAAAAAAAAGAGAATAAAAAGAAGGGTTAGTTAAACCCCAACAATAAAAGAAAAAAAAGAGTAAAATTATGTGTAGGTACAAAAGTGTTATCCGGAACCAAGGTGTGCTCGGGTAATTAGATCCGTAGGGGTTCATGCTTGTCGACCTAAGGGCAATTGCTCTGGGATCCATCGATCGAAAACTCGCTACATGGACCATCTTGTGAAATATGGAGAAGCACATGAGTACTGAATCATGGCTAAGTTCGAACTCTTCATTTAGAACCTTGGTTGTTCGGGCAAGTAAACTCGAGGGGTGCCTTATCACCTGTTGCCCTAAAGCCATTTGGTCTGGGAGTCATCAGTCCAAAGCCCGCTACATGGACTTCCTTGTGCAATCCTGCTTGAACATTAGAACCTTTAAAATGATAGAAAAAAAGTGAAAGAAAAAGAAAGAAAAATGTTTTTAAGCTCAATTAGTACTTATGTGTTCAATATTAATGCTATTATTTGACAGACAATTTATTTTTCTAGAAGGCTGAATTTGAGATTGTTTAAATTTGTGTAGCATTCAGAACCTCTACGAAGCTAAGTGCATGGAAAAGATAAGGTGCTAAATAGTAGGTGTGCAGAAGAACTATGTGAAAAAATTAATCAGTTGATAATATGGAAGCTATGAAGGAACTCTTGTTCTTGAGCTTTGCTTTGAATTTTTGCTTGAGGACAAGCAAGACTTTAAGCTTGGGGGAGTTTGATGCATGCAAAATATAACATATTTTAGTTTATTATTTTAATTAATTTTTTAGTAATTTGTTCATGGCATGCATCATTTTTAGTCACTTTTAGTCGTAATCCCGGATTTATCTATTTTGATTATTAATGTTTTGAATATTTTAACTAAAGAGGAATTTACTTAATTCTTATAATTATTTTGCAGGTAATATGAATCGGCCGTAAGGAATTATATTTCGGCCGAGATGATCTCATGGTTGGATAAATTACATCTTACTTCGTTGGGGGTAACAACGAATGCAACTTTATTTTTTTGGGCGTAACGATCAAAGATTTTTTGTTTTGGCTGAGATCACAATTCATCCTTCTGGGCGAGATATGAAGGGGGTAAAGATAAAAAGATTTTATCTTTTCGGGCGTAATGGAAAGGAAATCTTCGTTTTGGGCGAGATATGAAGGGGTAAAGATAAAAGATGTTATCTTTTTGGGCATAATAGAAAGGAAATCTTCGTTTTGGCCGAGATTTGAATGGAGTAAAGATAAGACGGATTTATCTTTTGGGCATAATAGCTTTATAGTTTTGGCCGAGATTCAGAGAGAGAAATAAAGTTTATCGGCCTTAATCAACTCAAATTATATCTCACCAGATTAAATTCGACCGTACGATATTACGACCGTGATCGAATTGAAGGCCGTCCGCACCTATAAATACGTGAAGAAGCCGTCATCCCAATTCGTGCTTTGAAGTTCAGATTTCTTCCATAGCGAGTCGTGAGCTCTGCAGGCTACGACCAAGAGGAGAGGTGCGATGGCTGGAAGTTGATCACGACTCTGATCAAGTCCGAGAGGCTGCCGAACTTTCTGCCCAGATCCGAGGATCCTATTTTATTTTGGGTGTATTTCTTCTAATTTTTAAAATTTGTATTTTATTATCTCTCCAATATTGCTAGGATGAACTCCATGTTTTAATTATTTTATTTTTAAGAGATTATTATTGAAGGGAAATGTTTGGACCCTATTTTATTTGTTTTAATCTTTTCTGATCAATTATTAATTATGCTCAATGCTTTTATATTAGTTAATTGTATTTCTGAATTAGGCTATACTAGTTTGTGGAGTGTTTAATTTCAGAATTCATTATACTAATTATAATTGATTTTATTTGAAATTAATAATTGACATAAAATTGATGACTAGTGTGCGGAGAATCAAATTTGTGTAGTACATTAATCTATAGCAGTTTGTGGAGTGATTAATAGTCTAGGAAATTTAATTTAATGCATCTTAATTTGATTTTGAGGGTACCAGTCATGGAGACTTCAATTCTTATTAATTTAAGATAGTTCTACATGCTTAGGTTGAGGGTTGCCAGCCGTGGAGACAACAAGTTAATCATGTTAGATTACTTTAGGGAGACTCTAATCCATCTTTAAAGATTAAATTTATCTTTTATGGTTTAAATATTTATCCTGATCTATGTTCATCCTAAGGCCTAACTTCAACACCACTGCATTATTTTATCTTTATCTTAATTTCTTTATTTTATTTTATAAAACTCATTTTTAAAATCCATGTTTCCCTCTCTTATTAATTTATAAATTCAGATATTGAATTAATAATATTCCTCGTGGGTTCGACATTCTTTACTCCTTTTTACTATATTACTTGAGCGACTAGTGCACTTGCTAGCTATTTTATTTTGCTACATTATTTTACGCATCAAGACCACGGTCAATTCTCAAGGTCTTAATCTTACGATCTAATTGATTCGCAGCCATGTTAATAAATCGCACAAAGCAATCAATAGCCTCATACTTATGAGAGATCAAGTATATGACCCCATATCATGAATAATCATCAATAGATGTGATGAAGCATGAGTGCCTTGCTTGGATAGTCATTGGACCACATATGTTCGAGTGGATTAATTGCAATGGAAACTTAACACGCTTTCCTTTTCCAAATGGTTTTCTTGTGTGCTTGCCAGCTAGACATTCTTCACAAGTTGACAGATCGACTTTAGCGAGAGAGCCTACGAGCCCTTCTCTAACTAGTCTATTCATTCGATCTTGTCCTATATGTCCTAGCCTAGCATGGCAAATCTTGGCACTTTCATTTACATCAATGGATGACTTAAATGAATAACTACTAGCAACACATGCAGTATTAAGAATATAGAAACCATTTTCAAGAAAGCCATTGTATATACGAACACTATCCATGTTCAGATGTTTGGAGCCAAAAGTCATTACATATCCATATGCATCAAGAGTGGATACAGATATCAAGTTTTGTCAAAAATTAGGGGCATATAAGACATCGTGGAGGTAAAGGGTTTTTCCATTGCTAAGTTCTAACTTGCAACTTGTTCCTCTCGATGGACCCACTTGTTCCTAATTGCTCTACAGCCAGGCGGGACGTCAACAAAGTCCCAAACTTGATTTGCTTTCATAGACTGTAATTCTTCTTCTATTGTCTTAATTCACTTTTCCTTATCATAAGTCGAGAGATCCTCATTGATTATATTAGGCTCAACCTCTTTTTCAGGATCTACTATATGAGCTTCATGAATTCCTTCGATGTCAAATCTATGGCGTGGGATGTTATTTTTAGTAGTCTTTCGAAGTGAGCACTCTGGATTCTCGTTTGGCGACGAAATGCTCCCACTCGGACCAAGGTGTGGTGATTAAGGGACGGACTCTTCTATACTATGATCCGCAATTGTCGCCATCTCGATATTCCTGACTTCATCTAAGTGAAGTGTTTTATCAATCTCTCCTTGCTTTGAAAATTCTTCCTCTATTAATGTTATATCTCTACTCACAATTTCTGTAACAGTTCCATCATCCCTTTTTCCTTATAACACATAGCCTTTAGAGGTTCTTACCTCTAGGGCCCAAATTTTGATACTTATGGGAGTTTTCAAGGACATAAGTTGCACATCCCCATGGACTCAAGTAACTTAGGTCAGACCTACGTCCTGTCCAAAGTTCGTAGGGAGTGGAAGAGATCGACTTTGATGGTACCTAGTTGAGCATGTAGGTAGCTATAAGCAATGCATCTTGTTGGGAGGTTTCGCTTGTTCCATCATAGATCGGACCATATCGAGTAAAGTACGGTTCCTCATTTTTTCAATACCATTTTGTTGTGGAATTTCTGGAATTGTTAGTTGCTTAACTATTCCCTTTTCATCATATAATTTCTTGAATAAATCTGAAAGATACTCATGACCATGGTCGATTCGCAAGATCTTAATCTTGCGATCTAATTGATTTTCAAACATGTTCATAAATCACACAAAGCAATCTATAGCCTCGGACTTATGAGAGATCAAGTATAAGCATGGATGACCAACACCACCAAACTTTTTTTGTGTACATACTTTATAAGCGTGGAATTTTTTGCTCCTAACAAGCAACAAGAAAACTTTAACTACTTGCCACCAAACTTTTGAGATTTCACATGCAAATTCATCATTTATATACAAAACTTAAAATTTCTTTCAACTTTGATCGCACTCTTATTAATTTCCTACCAAATAACATTATGAGGCTTTGATAAATGTAGGTGTGTCTATGACTCGAATTCAACTCGACCCTACTTCAAATTTGATCCAGTCCGACCAATTTTGGTTGGGTCAGATTAATTTCCTTTTGAACAGAAAACTTGATCTAATTCGATCTCGTTTGAATCGGATCGGACGATTACTCGACCATCTTTCTTCTTTTTATTTTTTCTTCTTTATTTTAAATGTTTTCATACAAAAATATATTTAATATTTTATTTTAAGCCATAAAACTAGCATTATATTTGTACAATATTTTTTATTTTAAAGGCTTTATTTTTCTATTTTTAAAATTTTAATATAAATAAAAAATAAAACAATCGTGTCATAGTATGAGGTTGTGTTGACTTGGGTTAAAATATTTCAACTCGTACTTGCTTGGTTGGGTCATGTTCGAGTCAATCCGTCCATGAATTTGATTTGATCCAACGCGATTGGGATCGGTTTCACTGGGAAGAGCGAACCCGATCAACTTTTTCCTTGTCTAAGATGGTGCTTCTGATTAGACAAAAGTTTTTCTATTTTCTATTTTTCGAAACAACTTGTAGAAAAAAATATGTTTATATATTATGTATAAGAACTAATATAAATAGTAACAATTATTTTCTGAAACTTAATTATATAAAAGCTTTTAGCCAATCCAAAAATATCAATTGATAAGATTATTTAATTGGCAACTGCAAAAAAAAAAAGAAAAAAATATTAAACTATTTTTCCTGTAACCAAGAGGAAAAACTGGTGTTCATTGTTTAAAAATTTTTTCTATGCACTTTTTTTAATTAGCAGAAAATAATTTTATTGATTAATTTTGACTTTATTGTTGAAGTTTTACTTACTTATTGTTGAAGTTTATTGGTTTATAAATTCACTATATATATGTATATTTTAAAAATAAACATTACTTAAGTGCATAGCAACAATGTTTTGTAATACCCAGATTTTTGAAAAAAAGGTAAATTGGGCTTGATGGTTATATCGGGTAAATTGGGCTTGATGTCCCCCTAATTAAAGCCCCAAGCCCCCCATGTTAATCTCTTTTCTCTACTTATCTCCTGACGACTAGGGCTTGAGAAAAAGAGATCTGAAGAGCAATGAAAAAGAGGAAGAAGAAGAGGAAGAAAGAGGATGAGATCAAACGAGGATTGAAAGGTATGTAAAGGGAATTCAAACCTCTCTCTTCCCTCTCAATTTTTGTATGACTAGATTGGGATATCCAAGAACACCCTAATTTTTGGTAGAAATTGTGATTGAGGGATTTCTTGTGCCTCTCTAAATATAATTTGGTTTTCATGCTTAGAATTGTATAGATATAATGGTTAGGTTTGTATGTTACATGATTAAAGGTTACTTCATAATCTACCTAATTTCATGACTGTCTTCGCAATAATTATTTGGATAAGTTTTACTTATCCACAAATTACAAATAATATATGGATGGAAAGCCCTCGAAGTCTACATTGAAAATTAGTTTCGTTCAATTTGAAGTTGCATAAAAATAGTTATGATCAGAAAAGAGAACTACTATCATGTTGTCTCGGCTAATAGTGAGACAAAATTGTAAAACATATCATAATTGGAAATATTGAAATAGGGGTTTGAAATTTATTTTCAGGTTAGAGATTGATTATATATTTCTGTGAAATTTGAAATTATTTGGAAATAATATGTATTGAATAAGTTATTAATATTTTAGTGTTTGCTGCCAAAATACTATGTAGAAAATATATTTCGATATTTGTATGAATTTCTGGGATTAAACATAAAAAAGATAAAATTCATACATTTTATATGTGATTACTATTAAATTCTAGTTTGCTAGAAAATTGGAATTAATCATAAAGAATGTCTATATATGAAGTTATAATTTTTTATTGATGATACGTTAGAACTGTGAAAAAGCAAAAGTGACCTATTATATTAGTTATGTCAACTTTGTTATGTGAATATTATGCATTATCTTTAAATGTTTATGCATTCACGATGAAATAAGTTGTGGATGTATAATATCTCTTGATGTTTTGTACATTTAATATGTGATTCTATTTATGAAATATTCATTGTTGTATTGATTATCACCTAGATACATGTATTGCATGTTTCCACGTAACAAGGTTAACATATGAAGATTGAGAGACGTAAATTTTTTGATGATTGTGAAAATAATGAACCCAATTGAAGAATAGTGTTACTTATCGCCCTTGAAACTGATGAGAGAAAATACTGTGTCCTCCCTTCATTGTGTTAAAATTTCCCTCGAGAAATTACTGTGCTCTATACCTTAGAGTTAGCATTTCTTGGGGGATAACTGTATCTTACTGGTAATAGTATGTATATTCCCACCAACCTTCGGGTGACAGAGCCTCGGTTCCAAGGCATAGCTAGTCTACTAGAGGGCAACGACTTGATTCTTTAATTACTAATAAAATCAAAGACTGAACTGACTGATTGACAATGCAAAAGATTTCATGTCAATTATATTACTGTTACTGATGACCTCATGATATGACCAATGATATGTTCATTTTACGAATATGACATGGTATGCAAGTTTCTTTTTATTATGAAACTGTCGTATATATGTCATGTAGTATCCTGCTTAGGATGCATTTTACTACATTGGCTTTTAAATACTCTAACTGGAAACCTGCACCTTGGATTTGTGCAGGTAACTGAAATGCTTGGATGGATGATTGAACAACTCATGATGATGAAGTTGCACATGACATAGGAATAAATGAGTCACGAGTCTCTGGAGTTATGTTTAGATGAATTTTATGAAACAACAAATATTTTTCCTAGTTTCTATGATATGATATAGCAAGTATTTTATTAAAGTCTTCCGCTGAATTATTGATAGTTTTATCTTATTTTAATGAATAATAGTTTTCGCTGCTATTATATGAATCATTTTATTTAATGATATGATGGCGAACGGGCTAGCACTATCGAATGATCTGATTGCCCTTGGCATTTGGGAGTGATATTTTGGGGTGTTACAGTTGGTATAAGAGCGTACTTAGGACCTGTGATAAGTATGTCATAGAACTGTTACTAAGTCCATGTGCAACCATCATGAGAAGCCATACAAGGTAAAGAGTGAATATTTTGTGCCATATGTATGACAGTTTATATTAATTATCTAATGTTGGTTAGTTACTGTTATGTTAAGGATGGAAGTATAAAGTCTTTCAATGAGAATACCAATGATTACTATAGGGAATTGTAGCAAAAAGCTCTATTAGTTTCTGTCTATTCAACCACTAATATACATAACCTTCAAACATATTTAGAAAGATGAAATTTGGAAGGCTAGAATCAAATCCCAAAACTATGGGGCAGCCTGCTAGGAATAGGAAAGCTACCTATGTGCTCCTATTTCTAATAAATACAATATATTGTCAAAAAGAAAACTTTCTAAAATAAAATAGATCCTACATGACCTTGCATATGATTTCTCATACTCCCCCTCAAGCTGTTGAGTAGGTATTGTCCATTCCCAGCTTGGATAAAATAATCTGAAAATTGGAGTTACTTAAACTTTTGGTAAGATCAAAACATTGACTATGCGTAGGCACATAAGGTGTGCATATCAATCCGCTATCCAGTTTCTCTTTGATAAAGTTCCTATCAAATTTAATGTGCTTTGTTCGATCATGTTGTACTAGTTTATGAACAATACTGATTGCAGACTTATTGTCACAATAGAGTCTCATGGGGCCTTCCCACTTAATCTTCAAATATTGAAGAATGATCTTCAACCAAAGTAGTCCACACATACCTTGAGCCAAGCTTCTGCACTTGAATGAGCTACCACATTTTGTTTTTTACTTCTCCATGTCACAAGGTTTCCACCAAGAAATGTGCAATATCCTGAAGTTGACCTTCTATTAAAAATTGATCCAACAAAATCAACATCAATGTATGCTTCAAGTATTAAGTTTCCATTCCTTCTAAATAGCAATGCTTTTCCTAGTGTTCCCTTAAGATGGTGTAACATTCTATAAGCTGCTTGCAAATGAACTTCCTTCATATTATGCATAAATTGACTTATCACACTCAATGCATATGCAATATTTGGCCTTGTATGAGATAAATAAATAAGTTTTCAAACAAGACGTTGATACATTTCTCTATCTATTGCAACATATTCAGATGTCCCAAGTTTAAGATTAGGTTCCATGGGTACTTGCTAGTTTGCATGTTGTTTTACCAGTTTCTTTGAGAATATATGTGATATACTTTTGTTGAGAGATAATAATTCCCTTTTTAGAGTGAGCAACTTCCATTCCGAGAAAATATTTCAACTTCCCCAGTACCTTAATCTCAAACTCTTTAGCCAAATATTGACTCTTTGTTCCTTGATATCATTTCCTATAATAATTATGTCATCAACATATATCAAGAGGATTGTAACATTTCCTGAATAAGAGTGCTTAATAAATAACGTGTGATCCCCTTGACTTTGTTTGTATTCCATGGCTAGCATAACCCTTGCAAACCTACCAAACCATGTTCGTGGTGATTGTTTAAGGCCATACAATGCCTTTTTCAGCTTACAAACAGTCTGTGCAGCAAAATTCCTTTTATATGCTGGTGGAACCTCCATATAAATCTCTTCTTATAAGTTCCCATGTAAGAAGGCATTCTTGACATGAAATTGATGCAACTCCCAACCATAATTAGCAGCTAATGATAGCAACAGTCTAACTATATTCATCTTTACAACTTGAGCAAATGTCACTAAATAATCAATTCCATATGTTTGTGTATACCCCTTGGCCACCAACCTTGCCTTATATCTCTCAATTGATCCCTCTGCTCTATATTTCATTGTATATACCCACCTGCAGCCTACTATCTTTTTTCCTTTGGGTAGCTCCACTAACTCCCATGTCTTGTTCTTTTCTAATGCCGCCATCTCTACATTCATAGCTTGTTTCCATTTTTCATTGGATAAAGCATCAGATAAAGTAGTAGGTAGGATTATAGCATTTAGGCTTACAAGAAAGGCTCTATGTGTTGGAGAGAAATTCTTAAATGATAAGAAGTTTGCAAGAGGTACAATGGTTGCTTTGTGCATTTTCTAGTTCCTTTTCTAATAGCAATTGGAAGGTCTTGTTAGAGATTGCCAACATAAGGTTCGGATTCTTGCAATGTGGGTTAAGAAGTGTTTACCTCATTCAAAGAATTCGAGTTGAACTCTTGGATCTGCATAGGTTCATGAACACTTGCATTCCTCCTTGTCTACATCTTGTCGAATCTCACATTATTAGGAGCAGAATTGGCTTCTACATGTGGTGCATTTGTTGTTTTAGTCATAGATTCATGCCCATGAGTTTCAACAATTGGTTCAACCCCAAGTTCAGAAGAATTCTTAGGCATATGATTAGAACACGAAAGAGGTACATGTGTGGAATTTGATATTTCAAATAAAAGAATTGAGAACAAATCAAACAAGGAATCTTCCTTATCTTCTAGATTGGAATTCTTCCCCTGAAGATTAGGATTAAGAAAGTAAGACTTTTGTTCATTGAATGTGACATCGATTGAAAAATAGAACATTTTTTATGGAGGAGATGATAACACTTGTAACCTTTTTGAGTTAAAGAATAACCCACAAAGATACATTACAGAGCCCTTGGATCTAACTTTTCTCTATTATGACTATGAGTATGAACAAATGACACACATCCAAAAATTTTTGGAACAAGATTGTTTGTAGTCCTCACATCAGGATAGAATGTTGATAGCATATCCATAGGACTCTTGAAGGCAAATGATTTATCTAATAGGTGGATGTAAGAATTGCTTCTCCCCAAAACATCTTAGTAACATGAGTTTGAAACAACAAGGCTCTGGTCTTCTCAAGGAGATCTCCATTTTTTCTTTCTTCTATCCCATTTTATTGTGGAGCATTAACACAAGAGGACTCATGTATTATCACTTCTTTTTGAAAATATGGAGTAAGGATTTGGTTAAAGCAGTCTCTTGCATTGTCAGACCTAATCTTTTTTATTTTAACACCAAACTAATTGTTGATCATGGAATAAAACATTGGGAACACAATACTAAGATCAAATTTTTGCTTAAGCAAAAAAATCCAGGTAACACGAGTGCAATCATCAATAAAAGAGAAAAGTCATCGTGCTCCAGAAACACTAGAAATAGGAGATGGTCCCCATATGTCTGTATGAATGAGATAAAAAGGAATACAACTTCTTTTATTGTTGATTAAAAAAATACACATTTGTGTTTAGTAAGTTCACACACATCACAATGAAATCTTTCAACATCTAGATCCTTAAATAAAGAAGGGAACAAAACTTTAATAACCTTAAAGGATGGATGTCCGAGTTGACAATGATGAAGTAAACCCTTGTGTTTATTGGATAAAATAAGCTCAGATTTGAAGGATGAAGATAATTTGCCCTTACTTGATGTTTCAAGGTAGTACAAGCCATTTCTTTCTCTAGCAAGTCCAATCATCCTCACAGAACTCTTGTTGTGAAATACACAATAATTGTTATAAAAAATGACATTGCAACATATATCTTGGGTAAGTTTTTGCACAGAGACTAGATTTGTGGATAATTCAAGAATCCATGAGGCGTGGCTATTTTTCTATTGCTTGGGCATAGGGTATAGGTTGAGAAAATATTATAAAAATTGGGTCATGTGATCAGTAGCTCCTGAATCCATGATCCAAGAGTTGGTAAAAGTTGTACCTGAGGCATTTAATCCAATGGAAGATGAAAGTTCACCTGAATGCACCAAAGAACAGGTACCTTTAGATTTTTTAGATTTTCCAAGACTATTAATAAGTGATCTCAGTCTATCAACCTCATTTTGATTGAGACCACTTGACTCTTGTGGTACTGGCGTTGATGCATTTTGCATTCTTATAGCAACGTGGGCTTGTCCATTATTTCGTTGTTGTCCTTCTTTTTGTCCCCATTCTCGACTGGTGGCTTCCCATGAAGCTTCCAACATTTTTCACATGTGTGGCGGGACCTTTTGCAGTAAGTACACCATAATCCATCTCAATTGGGAAATTTTTGTTGTCCACTTCCTTCAAATGTCCATTTATCCAAGTTTACAATTGATTTGTTGCTATCACGAGCCACCATAGATGTACTATCAAGAATTTGTGATTGAAGCATCACAACTCTTCTACTTTCTTCACTTCGTATTAGGCCTACTTCATTTAAGCATGGAACTTCATATTTTCCTAGAATTTGTATCCTCACTTGATCAAATTCGGGATTAAGTCCAACTAGAAAATCATAAACCCGATCTTGATCAATAAATTCCATAAGAGTTGCTGCATCATCTGCACATTATGTTTGTATTACAAGGTAGTGATCCAATTCATGCCATAAGGACTTCAATTGATTTGCATATTCAGTAACTGACATATTCCCTTGCTTTGCAGCCCTAGTTTTCACCTTCACATCATATACTTGAGCTGCATCTCTGGCTTTAGAATAAGTTTGCTGCATTGCATCACATATATCCTTTGCAGTAGTAAAAAACATGCATGTATCACTTATTTTTGGAATCATAGAACTCTATATTCATGCCATAATCATAGAGTCTTCTTCATCCCATACTTCAAACTTAGGATCCTCTTGCTTAGGAATTGTACCTATGAGATGTTTAATCTTTCCCTTTCCTTTCAAAATTGTATGAATAAGTTGAGACCGCTTAAGATAGTTTTTTCCATATAACCTATAAGAGGCATGAATATTCTGCAATTCTCCAAATTGTTGAATGTGAATTGCCTCTTCTGATTGAATTCATGTAGTAGATTCCTGTATCTTGGACATCTTGAATGATAATTTGTAGATAATCCTTTCAAGGATTACTACGTGGCAATGAAGGCCACAAGTTTCCGGCAATGAAGGCTAAAAACAAGAATCCTAGAAAAGAGCCTAATGCTCTAATACCATGTAGAGAATTGTAGCAAAAAGCTCTATTGGTTTCTGTATATTCAATCACTAATATATAAAACCTTCAAACATATTAAAGAAGATGAAATCTGGAAGGCTGAAATCAAATCCCATAATTATGGGGCAGCCTGCCAGGAATAGGAAAGCTACATATGTGCTCCTATTTCTAATAAATAGAATATATTGTTAAAAGAAAAACTTCCTAAAATAAAATATATCATGCGTGATCATGCATATGATTTCTCACAATTGCATCCAAATTTGATAGTAGTGTCAAATTGACTGAGGGCAATTTGTAACGTGAGATGTGTAAATCTCATTATAAATTTTAAGATTGATAGACATGATAAGAAATTGCCGAAATTTGTAACATGATTGTTCATGACAATTGAACAAGTTTTCATGATCTAAAGACCATGAGACGACTAAGGAAACTATGGTGAAATTCAATTTTCACAAAGCCAAATAGAAGTTCACTAACTAATAAGATGACAAGTATGAAAAGACAATTTGACATAACAATGCCACTAGGGAGGGTCTCCATCAAGCAATACATCCCAGAGTCACCGCTAATGATAGAGGGAGATAATTACTCGACTAACCTCATAGTGCTACCTATGGTAGACTATGATGCCATATTGGGCATGAATTAGTTGTCATATCATGATGCCTACATGTTGTGCCAAAAGTTGTGCCAGCAAGAGGGTCAAAATCAATAAGAAGGATGATAATTTCGTGATCTTTCACAGAATTCCATCAAAGGGAAAGAAAGATAATGATCTCTTTGGCCAAGGCCACAAAGATGTTGAACTATTGTTGCTGAGGATTCTTGGCGAGTGTCGTCAAGGGCGATTTTCAACCTAATTCGCTACAAGAACTTGAAGTGGTGAAGGACTTTCCAGATGTGTTTCCCGATGAGCTCCCGAAAGGAAAATTGATCTCCACACAGAGCTGATGCCAAGGACGACCCCAATCTCCAAACCTCCCTACAAGATGGCACCAACAGAGATGAAGGAACTAAAGGCACAACTGCAAGAACTATTAGACAAGGGGTTTTATCAGGCAAAGTGTATCCCCATGTGGTGCACCTGTCCTATTTGTGAAGAAGAAGGATGGATCACTGAGGCTATGTATGGATTACATGATCCTCAACAAAGTGACGATCAAGAACAAATACCCCCTACCTAGAATAGATGACCTATTTGACCAACTATCCACAACATCAGTCTTTTCAAAGCATGACTTGAGGAGTGGATACCATCAATTCAGAGTAGCTGATGAGGACATAGCTAAGACAGCCATCAGATCAATGTATGACCATTATGAATTTTTGGTTATGACTTTTTGATTGGCAAATGGTCCTACAACATTTATGGATTTGATGAACAGGATATTCAAGTCTCACTTGGATAGGTTTGTGATAGTATTTGTGGATGACATCCTAATATATTCATCAAATCCTAAAGAACACCAGAAGCACTTACAGATTGTTCTAGAGACTTAGCGG
This sequence comes from Pontederia crassipes, assembly GCA_030549335.1. Classification (NCBI taxonomy): domain Eukaryota; kingdom Viridiplantae; phylum Streptophyta; class Magnoliopsida; order Commelinales; family Pontederiaceae; genus Pontederia; species Pontederia crassipes. The sequence goes on along the minus strand of JAUKPH010000020.1, from coordinate 5,721,462 downwards.
CAACATCAATCGTATGCAAAGTTCTCCAAGTGTGAGTTGTGATTAGAGTAAGTTATGTTTCTGGGTCGTATTGTTTCAAAGGAAGGCTTTTCTGTGGACCCAATAAAGAAGTCATCAACTAGGAGAGGCCAAAGATAGTAATTGAGATTAGGAGTTTTTTGGGATTGGCTGGTCACTATAGAAGGTTCATTCAGGATTTCTCCAAGATCGCTTCTCCAATGATCAAGCTAACCAGGAAAGGAGAGAAGTTCAACTAGAACAAAAAATGTGAAGAAAGTTTCCTAGAGCTAAAGAAGAGATTGACTTTTGCACCAGTGCTGACAAATTCCACCGAATTGGAGGGTACATGGTCTATAGTGATGCTAGTGGTATTGGACTAGGTTGTGTGCTTATGCAGCATGGAAGAGTAGTTGCATATTCCTCAAGGTAACTTAAAACTTAAGAGAGGAACTATCCCACTCATGATTTGAAACTGATAGTTATGGTGTTTGCCTTGAAGATATAATGCCACTATCTGTACGAAGAGGAGTTTGAAGTATACACTGACCACAAGAGTCTCAAATATGTGTTCTCCCAAAAGAAACCTAATATGAGACAAAGACGATGACTGAAGTTTCTGAAGGATTATGAGTTTGGTATTCTCTACCACCTAAAGAAGACCAACTCAGTGATAGATGCTCTAAGCAGGAAGTGTGAAGGATCAATGGCATGTCTAAGAGTTTACAAATGTATACTAATTGAAGGAAGCACACAAGGAAAGCTGATGATGCACTTTGTCATTAAGCTTGAATTGGTGACAGAGATTACTGAAGCATAGAAGGAGGAGCCAGATTATAAGGACATGAAAGGGAAAGAAAGATAATGATCTCTTTGGCCAAGGCAACAAAGATGTTGAACTGTGGTTGCTGAGGATTCTTGGCGAGTGTCATCAAGGGCGATTTTCAACCTAATTCGCTACAAGAACTTGAAGTTGTGAAGGACTTTCCAGATGTGTTTCCGGATGGGCTCCCGAAAGGAAAATTGATCTGCACACAGAGCTGATGCCAAGGACGACCCCAATCTCCAAACCTCCCTACAAGATGGCACCAACAGAGATGAAGGAACTAAAGGCACAACTGCAAGAACTGCTAGACAGGAGTTTTATTAGGCGAAGTGTATCCCCATGTGGTGCACCTGTCCTATTTGTGAAGAAGAAGGATGGATCACCGAGGCTATGTATGGATTACATGATGGCCATTATGAATTTTTGGTTATGACTCTTTGACTGGCAAATGCTCCTACAACATTTATGAATTTGATGAACATGATATTCAAGCATCACTTGGATATATTTGTGATAGTATTTGTGGATGACATCCTGACATATTCATCAAATCCTGAAGAACACTAGAAGCACTTAGAGATTATTCTGGAGGCTTAGCGGCAACATCAATTGTATGCAAAGTTCTCCAAGTGTGAGTTCTGATTAGAGAAAGTTATGTTTCTGGGTCATATTGTTTCAAAGGAAGGCTTTTCTGTGGACCCAATAAAAGATGATGAAGTCATCAACTAGGAGAGGCCAAAGATAGTAACTGAGATCAGGAGTTTTTTGGGAATGACTGGTTACTATAGAATGTTCATTCAGGATTTCTCCAAGATTGCTTCTCCAATGATCAAGCCAACCAGGAATGGAGAAAAGTTCAACTAGAACAAAAAATGTGAAGAAAGTTTCCTGGAGCTAAAGAAGAGACTGACTTCTGCACCAGTACTGACAATTTCCACCAGAATTGGAGGGTACATGGTCTATAGTGATGCTAGTGGTATTGGACTAGGTTGTGTGCTTATGCAGCATGGAAGAGTAGTTGCATATTCCTCAAGGTAACTTAAAACTTAAGAGAGGAACTATCCCACTCATGATTTGGAACTGATAGTTATGGTGTTTGCCTTGAAGATATAATGCCACTATCTGTACGAAGAGGAGTTTGAAGTATACACTGACCACAAGAGTCTCAAATATGTGTTCTCCCAAAAGAAACCTAATATGAGACAAAGACGATGACTGAAGTTTCTGAAGGATTATGAGTTTGGTATTCTCTACCACCTAAAGAAGACCAACTCAGTGATAGATGCTCTAAGCAGGAAGTGTGAAGGATCAATGGCATGTCTAAGAGTTTACAAATGTATACTAATTGAAGGAAGCACACAAGGAAAGCTGATGATGCACTTTGTCATTAAGCTTGAATTGGTGACAGAGATTACTGAAGCATAGAAGGAGGAGCCAGATTATAAGGACATGAAAGGGAAAGAAAGATAATGATCTCTTTGGCCAAGGCAACAAAGATGTTGAACTGTGGTTGCTGCGGATTCTTGGCGAGTGTCATCAAGGGCGATTTTCAACCTAATTCGCTACAAGAACTTGAAGTGGTGAAGGACTTTCCAGATGTGTTTCCGGATGGGCTCCCGAAAGGAAAATTGATCTGCACACAGAGCTGATGCCAAGGACGACCCCAATCTCCAAACCTCCCTACAAGATGGCACCAACAGAGATGAAGGAACTAAAGGCACAACTGCAAGAACTATTAGACAAGGGGTTTTATCAGGCAAAGTGTATCCCCATGTGGTGCACCTGTCCTATTTGTGAAGAAGAAGGATGGATCACTGAGGCTATGTATGGATTACATGATCCTCAACAAAGTGACCATCAAGAACAAATACCCCCTACCTAGAATAGATGACCTATTTGACCAACTATCCACAACATCAGTCTTTTCAAAGCATGACTTGAGGAGTGGATACCATCAATTCAGAGTAGCTGATGAGGACATAGCTAAGACAGCCATCAGATCAATGTATGGCCATTATGAATTTTTGATTATGACCTCCTACAACATTTATTGATTTGATGAACAGGATATTCAAGTCTCACTTGGATAGGTTTGTGATAGTATTTGTGGATGACATCCTGACAAATTCATCAAATCCTAAAGAACACCAGAAGCAGTCACAGATTATTCTGAAGACTTAGCGGCAACATCAATTGTCTGCAAAGTTCTCCAAGTGTGAGTTTTGATTAGAGCAAGATATGTTTCTGGGTCATATTGTTTCAAAGGAAGGCCTTTCTGTGGACCCAACAAAAGATGAAGAAGTCATCAACTAGGAGAGGCCAAAGATAGTAACTGAGATGAGGAGTTTTTTGAGACTAGTTGGTTACTATAGAAGGTTCATTCAGGATTTCTTCAAGATTTCTTCTCCAATGATCAAGCTAACTAGGAAAGGAGAGAAGTTCAACTAGAACAAAAAATGTGAAGAAAGTTTCCTGGAGCTAAAGAAGAGACTAAATTTTGCACCAGTGCTAACAATTCCCACCGGAATTGAAGGGTACATGGTGTATAGTTATGCTAGTGGTATTGGACTAGGATGTGTGCTTATGCACCATGGAAGAGTAGTTGCATATGCCTCTAGGTAACTTAAAACTTATGAGAGTAGCTATCCCACTCATGATTTGGAACTGATAGTTATGGTGTTTGCCTTGAAGGTGTAACGTCACTATCTGTACAGAGAGGAATTTGAAATATACATTGACTACAAGAGTCTCAAATATGTGTTCTCCCAAAAGGAACCCAATATGAGACAAAGATGATGACTGAAGTTTCTGAAAGATTATGAGTTTGGTATTCTCTACCACCCACGGAAGGCCAACTCGGTGACAGATGCTCTAAGTAGGAAGTGTGAAGGATCAATGGGATGTCTATGGATTTACAAATGTACACTAATTGAAGGAAGCACGCAGGGAAAGCTAATGATGCACTTTGTCATTAACCTTGAACTGGTGACAGAGATTACTGAAGCATAGAAGGAGGAGCCAGATTATATGGACATGAAAGCCTTCTATGAGAAGGGACACCCAGACTACAAGTGTAATGAAGATGAAACTATCAGGTTCTAAGATAGACTGTGGGTACCTGAAGACAAGGGACTTAAGGAAGAAATTCTGACCGAGTGCCACAAGTTAGAATTTTCCATTCACCCAAGAACCACTAAATGTTGAATCATGTATTCTTCCCATATTTTGATGATAACAAACACAATTGGCCGGTAAGTATTGCTAATGAGTTTGTCAAGTAACATATATGCAGGAATAAGTTTAATAGGAAAAGAGCCAACGAAGAAACGATGAAGAAATCAAAGACCAGTTGAAGGACCGATTGACCAGATGAATTGAAATTCTTGGGGAGTTATACATTTGTGTATTGATAAGACCGTTCACTATTTCTTGCGCAAGTGTGTCCAAACCCCTTGCAGTGGATACCATCTTCAAGATGTGACCGACAAAAATAGAAGCGTAAAACTGTTGAAGTCATGAGACCGGTCACAAGACGGTCGACTGGACGAACGATCGAAGAGAAGAAAAGCGTAAAACTGCTAAAGTTATGAGACCGGACAACCAGATACACTTCTGAAGAGAACAGTAAGCAAAATAAGTTTAACGCAAGAAGCCGGTCAGATCGACCAACTATGCATCCGAATCAAATAGAGAATTAAGACAAGTGGAAACAAGGAACTGGCATAAGACCAGTCGTTCCATCAAGCGATTGAAACAAACAATCATTTCAAACACTATGGAAATTCCTAACCAATCGACTGCCCCTGTCAACCGGTCGACCCTCAACACGATCTACTGTAGTAACGGTTATTTCTCATATCAAATCTTTTGATTATATTCCAAATATGAAAGTTCTCATGAAGTATGCTATATAAGAAGTTCAGAATGAATGAAAATATTAAGAAGAGAGAACGAGGCAATCAAGCAACCAAGGAAGATCAATCTCATCGTTTTTCCCTGCAAAAGCCGTAGATCCCTTTCTTCTCTCTATTCTATTCATTTGTGAAAAAGAGATATTAAGAGAAATATGCAAATTTGTATTCCTAAAGCTCTTGTGTGAAAAGTAGATCTCCTTACCTCTTGAGCGGAGAAGAAGTGGTTCATGTGTAAAAGGGTTTCCTTTTCCCTTTGAAAAAGGAGGACGATATTGAATCTTTGACGGTCTCGAGGTTGAGGAGTCAGAGCAGGGATGTAGGCCAAGGAGTTAGGTCGAACCTCATCAACAAATCTTGTATTTGCCCTTTATCTCACTTTTGTTATTTTTTGTGTTAACTGCATTACATTTAGCATTCTCATGAAAAACTTAAAAAAGCAAAAGTTTTGAATTCCAACAATTAAAAATTTATACACCAATTCACCCCCTCCCCTCTTGGTGCCCTACGATTCTACAATTGATATCAGAGCTTAGGTTTACTCTTGTGATTAAGATTTAATTATCTTTAAGAGTCATGACATCAAATAACTTTATTCTCTGTGAAGGTCAATCGACCAACCATCCTCCACTTTTTAATGCATCTAACTTTGCATATTGGAAACTTAGAATGCATGCATATGCATGTTCCATAGATATTGATATTTGGGATGTAATTACAAATGACTTTAATTTGCGTGGGAAATCACCAACAGAATATATTGAAGGAGAAAGACTTTTAGTTAAACTGGATTGGAAGGCGAAAAATATTCTTCATTGTGCTTTATATACTACTGAATTTAATCGCATCTCTTCCTAAATGCAAATAAATTTTGGAGAAAGCTGATTATCACTCATGAGGAAATTGAGAAAGTTAAGGAATCTACACTAAATCTCCTAAATCATCAATATGACTCATTCGGAATGCTTGAGAATGAAACTAAAAATAGTATGGTTGTACGCTTCAATGATGTTGTGAATGGCTTAGCCTCTCTAGGCGAGCCAAGGACTAATGCTCAAAAAATGAAAAGGTTTCTCAAGTCACTCTCCTCAAAATGGCACACAAAGAGAACAGTGATAGAAGAAAAAGATCTAAACAAGTTTGATTTCGATGATCTCATACGATCATTATTAACCTATGAGATAGGAATAAAAGAAGACGAGAAAGAAAATGTCCCTAAGAAAAAGGCCCTAGCCTTAAAGGTAAAAATTGATGAAGAAGAAACTAGCGAAGACGAAGAGGATGTTGATGAAAGAAACTTGACACTCTATGCAAGAAAGCTAGACAAGTATTTAATATTTTCCAAGCAAAGAAAGAAAGGTAAATCATTCAGAAGAAAGCTAACAAGCAAAAATCAAATCACCTGTTTTGAATGCAAAAAGAGTGGGCATTACAAGAATGAGTGTCCTAACCTTGTAAGAAAGGACAAAGAGGTGAAATCTTCAAAGAAGAAGAAGAAGGCTCTTCAAGTGACTTGAGATGAAAGTGAATAGGAAGAAGATAGCTCTTCCTCAAGTGATGAAGATGAAATTTATCTCTGTCTCATGGCAAACGAAGAGGTATATTCTAACTTGTCAAGTGATGAATTGAGCACATTTGTTATGCATGATGAATTCAGAAAACCTATTAAAAAATATGGCTCACTAAGAAAGAAGCATAATAAGTTGAAAGCAGAATTTAAAAATGTTAAAAGTGAAAAACATAAGCAACATGATACATGTAGAAAGTGCGTATCATTGAATGATGAGAATATGAGTTTAGAACTTCAAATTGATGAACTAAAAATGAAGAATGACAACTTGAATACATGCATTAATTCACAAAAAAATGAGATAGAAATATCAAACACAAAGGCAAAAGAATTAGAAGAAAATGTTCATAAATTTTCAAATGGTAGAAAAATGTTAGATGCTATGTTTAGTGGCTCTAGGGTGGCATCCAACAAGAAAGGTCTTAGTTATAATTATTTTGAGAAAAAGTATCATTCAAGAATCATATTTGTGAGGGCTGCAAATATGCACAATTCAAATTTGACTTATTTTTATTGTGGTGCACATGGTCACTACTCTTTTGAATGAAACATTAGAAAAGGAAAAAAAATTGAATGAAAAAAAATCTGAGTTCCTAAAAGAACCAATGCTAACCAAGATGGACCCAAACAAGTTTGGATACCAAAAAGATAAATTTTTGTGTCTACTTTTTTAGGAAATATCAAGAAAGAAGGAGAGCAAATGATATTTGAGAGATGCATCAAATTTTGTCACCTTGGAAAAGAAAAATGGAGGAATTGTCACTTTTCGAGACAATGCAAAAGGAAAGGTTATCGGTATAGGTAACAGTGGTAAAAATGACAAAATCCTTCTTGAAAATGTATGGCTAGTAGACAATTTGAAGCATAACCTAATAAGTATTAGTCAACTTTGTGATAAAAATTTTTTAGTAAAATTTGAAAAAAAATGTCTTATACTAAATGGAAAAGAAAATTGGTTGCATATATTGGATTTAGACACAATAACATATATAAAATTGACTTTGAGACTCAGAAAATGAAAAGTATTTAAGTGCATTGCATGATGATTCAACCTTATAGCATAGATGATGTGGTCATGTGAATTTTAAATTATTAAAGAAGCTTTTTAACAATGAAATAGTGAGATGATTACCTAAAATAAAAATTAAAAAAAATATTGTGTAATTCTTGTTTAAAAGGAAAACAAACAAAAAGTTCTTTTAAATCCAAAGACCTTATTAGCACTAGTAGAATCTAAGAACAATTGCATTTAGATTTATTTGGTACAATTGATGCTACAAGTCTAGGTGGAAAAAGATATATTTTTGCACTTGTAGACGACTACTCGTGCTTTACATGGACTTTATTTCTTACTCACAAAGATGAAGTTTTTCATACACTTATGAAATTTGCAAAAAAGAGTACAAAATGAATTTGATAAAAAAATTTAAAAATTAGAAGTGATCATGATGGAGAGTTTGAAAATAATAAGTTTGAGTTATTTTGTGAAGAAAATGGGATTTCACATAATTTCACCACACCTAGAATACCCCAACAAAATGGAGTTGTTGAAAGAAAAAATAGGACTATACAAGAAATGGCAAGAACCATTATAAATGAATGTACTCTTCCTAAATATATGCCTATCATATGTGTGTTCCTAAATAAATATATGTTACGTACCTATATTATATATATTACTTATGTATGCATACAATATATATCATATCTAGTAACATTATATATGTTACTTATGCATACAATATATACAATATCTTAATTATACATATATTATTTTTATATTCTTAATCATGAATTCTTATGGTTGAATTAAGTGACGATTTGTTACAAAATAGTCCATTTTAACGTCACCATGGAGACTCAATAGCATCTTTGTAGTGCCAGAATAGAGCCGCGATGATTGTCCATGCTACATAGGCACTATTGGCGTCTCTCTGGTGTCGCAATATTAAGACGCTAACATAATTGACACACTACTATGACGCTATTGGGTCGCTATATAATTTCAGCGACTCATTAGCGTCTTTATAGTGCCACGTTAGCCGATTTTTCATTACCCGTACTTAATCGGGCACATATTGACATATAAATACGCATATATGCTTATACTTATATATAACACGTACACATATACGTATTACTATCACTTAATCTCGCACATATAAACATATACATACACATATATACTTTTAATATATATACATTTACACGTTATTGTCACTTAATCTCGCACACATATAGACACATACATAGTTATACACATTGTTGTGACCTAATCTCGCACATATAGACTTTTAATGTAATCTAAAGTTAAATCCCTAACTCCTCCTAAATTAGGAAAAATATTCAAAATAGTGTCACTACAGCCTCGAAATGGCCTATCATTGTGACTTCATCTCCCACATACGTAGACATATACATATATATATATAAATATATATATCTATATATATATATAGATATAGATATATACATATATATACTTATAAACTTATAAAACGTAACACATGTAATTATGAAATACATATGAACTACATATGAATATACACTTATTAGTTCATATATATAGACCTAACATACATGCACGCATGCATTATATATTTATATAGGTATACATAGATATAAAAAAATCAATATCGCGTCGACATACACGCGATGCCAAGATCGAGTCACAACAGCGTCTAATTAGCATCGCAACAATTGGAGACGCTAAAAATGACATTAAATCCCTAGGTTCTTCCCCGTTTTTTTTACTTTACACTTTTCGCTGTTTACTATTACTGCTCTTCATTGTGCCGACCAATGATTGCGACCGCCGGCCTCATCCTTCGTTGCCCTCCTCTGGTGCCTTGCTCCGACGCCACCGCGGGACACCGACTTCCTCCGCCTCCTCCGTTGCGACGACTGTGACCCCGCCGGCCTCCGCCTCCTCTGCTGCAACGATTGTGACCCTGCCGGCCTCCGCCTCCTCTGTCGCCCTCCTTAGATAGATGACGACGATGGCTCTGACGACTCTGCCCGCCGCCTGCCGCCTTCCTCCACTGCCCTCCGCTGCCCTCCTCCGCCCTCCTCCGCTGCGATGACTGTGACCCCGCCGGCTTCCGCCTCCTCCTCTGCCCTCCTTCGACCAATGACATTGACGGTTCTGATGATGTCAGCAACTTTGACTCACGATGTCGATGGCTCTAACGACTCTGTCGCCGCCTGCCGCCTTCCTCCACCGTCCTCCATTGGCCTCCTTTGCCCGGTGCCGCCCACCTCCGCCCTCTTCCACCTCCTCCGTCGCCCACCGCCCGTCGCCTTCCTCCACCCTCCGCTGCCCGACTCCGCCCTCCGCCGCCCGACTTGCTTCGCCGCCTGAATTGCTCGGACGCTTGGAATTCCCTCCGCTGCTCCACTGCCAGACAGTAAGTTCTATTTGTTAATTGATTTTTGTTAACTTGAAATTAAAGATGGTCATTTTTTTAATTGCCTTAATTTAGATGAATATATGTTCTTAATTATGTTAACTTGAAACTCTGCTTTCACTTATATGAATATCGTAACTTGAAAAATAGATGAACAAACTAAATTGTTAATCCAATTTATGTCTCTAATTAGATGAACATCGTGACTTGAAAAATAAATGAACAAATTAACTATATTATTCCGAATTATGCATCAAATCTGTATTCTATGAGATTCAACTTGAAATCAAATATTGATCAATTATTATCAATTTTTTTGTCTTTTTTATCATGTTCTCATTTTAGTTAACAAGAATGTGGATGAATATTATTGTTAATTAAAATGAGAACATTGAAAAAAAAGACTAGAATATGAATCCCGTAGTCCTTCTAATGACACAAGCTTGTTACTTTTTTAGTTATATATGGTTACTAATAATAACACAAGTTTGTTATTTTTTTTCAGTTATGTTACTAGAGGTTGAGCTCCTGGGTCATCTCGCTCTTCTAGGCGTTCACTCCAGATGAGTGAGCCATCATGACCACCAGGTATTATATTTATTGTCAGTTTCTTATTTGTAGTTGATTATAATAGTTACATTCATTTTTTTTAATAATGTCAGTTGCTCCACCTCCGACGGGGCACATAGCCAGATCATTACATAGTAGGCGATTCATTGGTGGGTCATCTCCACGTATCATTCCAGCTACGTGTCATATAGTAGGCGATACAGTTTTTTAAATATTTTGTTGTTGTGACAGTTACTCCACTATCGACGGGGCGCATAGTCGGGACGTCTCGATCGCACGAAGATTATCGAGATGTCACACCAGGTTATTTTCTATATATTCCATAAATTTAAATAGGAGGCAAATTTTATGATGACAGTTGCTACGCCACCGTCGAGATTACTAGACGCTTCACCACATTCTAGCATTGGCGAGCGATATCTTACCCCAGGTGATATATTTATTATTATTAAAATTATATTTCTTATTTAATTACATTATTTATTTTTTAATAATGTCAGTGACACGCTGCCAATAGCACAAGCACCTGGCTTGTCACATTCTGACGTGCGAACTGTCACAGATCATACAACGGTAAACATCACTCGAGGTGAGAACTTTACTGTACATATATCAATTATCACTGGTTTAATTTGGTATGACACTAATGATTCATTTTGTAATAGGGCCCATTGATGATGTCGGACCTTCTTAGCCTACTCCAATTGTACTGGGTGATGATTCCTCTTCGACAGATGAAGAGGGATTGCACGATAATGGGGTGGTCACCATGAATAATATTGCTCGGCTGTAAGTTAAATATGTTGAAGAAATTTTATTATACTTTTGCTTATCATTGAAAATTACTTATTCTTTTTAATTTGCAGGACTACTTTCATACCCCTAGTATTGTGCGAGATGTTAGTGCTCTTGTTCTTTCCCACTTGTCGGAAGGGACAGGCTCATGGAAAGATGTCCCAATTCAAGTGCAGGATGACATCTTTCGGACCTTTACAGTACAATCTTTTTTTTGCATTACGTAATTTGTTTTATATTATTTTTAAATTACTAAGTTTATAGTATTATTTAGGAGACAAATCAGCTTCATCCGGATCTTAGTTTGGGGATGATCCGAAGAGCTTTTGAGAAGGTGGCTGCGAAATGCCTCTGAAATTGATTATATAAGTTTCGTAAGGTCATTATGTTCGTTGACCTCATTTTGGAGCAGGGCATACAAAGATGCCCAAGGCATATTAGGCGTTCGGTTTGGGAGTCCTTATGTAGGAAGTGGTAAGTATGTTTACACTTTATAATTTTTATTAAATTTATAATTTCTCAAAGTCCAAGTATTTGATGTTCATACAGGATGGATGAATAATGGCAAAGAAAGTTAGAAAAGGCAAGAGTTAACCGATTTTTGATGCCCAAGGCCTACATCCACACAGGCGGGTCGAAGTGATTTACCGAGCATCGATGACGCATGATAATTTACATACAAAATCGAATAATCAAACCTTTATTTTATACTTATTTTATAAAATATGAAACTTTATTGCAGGAAGAAAAATAAGGTGGTACTGTAGACTTTTGTGTGGTCTACGAGGCCACACATAAGAGCTGAAAGACCAACGACTTGGTCACGTCCGCTGCTCGTAGGCTTCTGGTAAGTCTCATCATATGTTCACTTGGTTGGTGACATTAGTGCAAATAATTTTTTAAATGTGCAATGTTTAAATTTTTTTAGGATGAGTATAATGCGAAGATGGATGAAAAGTACGGAGATGATCCGAGTACTCAGCCCCCAAGTAACGTTTCTCGAAAGCGATTCCCATTTTTAATTTGAGTTTTTTATGTTATACAATTTATATAATCTATAATATTTATATGATTGTGTTATTTTTCTATTTCGTAGAGGACCCTGCTGTTTGGAAGGAGGTGGCCGGCACGATACGAGGAGGATACCTGCGTGGCCTAGGCACAACCGCTCAGGTACCTAGGAGGAGTGAAGGATATGCAGGCGGCTCATCTGCTTCGAGCTCATCTGCTGCACTTGATATGACGCAATTAACGCAGTAGCTATCGCAGCAGATATCACAACAAGTTTCGCAGTAGATATTGCAGCAGGTGTCATAGCAATTTGCTCCTTTATTGCAGGTGATTCAAGAATTGATCCCGCTGCAGAATTAATCCTTGCGAGGCCAAGGACCGAGCACGTCGGGATCGAACGTCTAGAATGACAACAACTTCCAAACTTAGGATAGAAAACTTTTACATTATATTAGATATACTTTTGTTGATTATACGTTTATTATTAGATATACATGTTAGTTATACTTATATGTTTGCATTATATTAGTTATACTTTTGTTAGTTCAATTTATTACTTTTCATAATGATATATTTGATGTGATGCCTGTGATTCTTATGATCAATGATAAATACATTTATATGCATTATATATTTGTATGGTATGGGAAGGGAAGAAAATATGGTTGTAATAGGGCAAAAATTTCCACAATTAGCGCCTTTGTAGCGTCTCCATGGCACCGTAAGATTATTCGACGCTACTTTAAATATATCATCCTTAGCATCACCATAGAGTCATGTTAGCATCGACTAAAGTATAACATTAGCAGCACCGTAGCATCGACTATCGTCGACCTAAGTATAAAACTAACATCACTTCTGCGTCAGGATCGTGACGCAGTGTTCTGCGCCACGTCCGCGTCTCATCAGCGTCTCGTCTCGATTGCTTGCAACGACAACTTGCGCGTCAATGTAATGTCGAGTCAGCATCTACAATTGATGCTACTTGTGTCTTTTGTGGGTTGGCTCTATTGAGACGATGTTGGATACTGATTCTAGGCCGTCTCATGTTGTCGACACTAGAACGACGCCAAAGAGACGCTAGTTTACAGTAGCGCCGCATTAGCATCGCAAGTGCTGTGTCGCTATTTGTCAATTTTCTTGTAGTGATGATATGATGTCTAGAAGATAAATGCATCCAAATTAAGCACAATAATCAAAATATGAAAGATTTCAAAACTTGAATGCACATAAGTTGAAATGGAATTGAACAGAAATTCAATATGATGAGCTAGTAATCAATTACCTTGGGTTGGAGGTGAGTTCTTTATTATTCGTGGTCTATTTTTCAAATTTTCAGAATTTTTCTAGGATAAATCTATAACATATTTCCTTTATGCACGTAAACAACTGAACACACAAACATGTATAAAATGTTATTCCTCGCCACCATCACTAGCTCTACCCTGTCAAATAGCAACAACATGCCCAACAACTTCATAACGATCCACCCAGCTACTAGCCCAATGACCAGGAAAAGAACATGGTGGTCGAGAACCACACCATCTCATGGAGGTTTGGTATCTGAGAGAGCACTTGGTGGAGTCGGAGCATAAGCAAGTAGAAATTGTCGCCGTATGTTCATGGGGTGGCATAGCCTTCATTGTGGTATTAGTTTGATTTTTGAATGGCCCTGCAACCAATTACATGTAGCAGCAAGATGAGGAGATCATGAGGTCATCCTTGGTTTCATCAATCCAACCAAATTTTGGCAATACCTCATGCTGACTGAAGTGATGAGCATGTACTATTGGAAATAATAGGTAGATGAAAAAAGAAGAAATAAAGATCACGATTTCGAGGCAAGAGCAATCACTGTCTTTAGAGAATTATTTATCTCCACACGGAGTTTGCTATTAGGTTTGTGACAATAATATTGTAATAATCCCAATCTTTGAATAGGGGCATTTAAGTCATTTCTTGGAAACCCTAAGAAACCTTGGGTTAGACTCTATCAAAACCCCCCAAACCCTCCCTTTCCTCTCTTTCTTATTTTGTCCCACGTGATGGCTGCAACTTAGGAGGAGGAAGAAGGAAGAGAACAAGGAAGAAGAAGAGGGCAAAAAGGAAGAGGACATGGATAGAGGAAAGGAGAATAACATTGAGGAAGAACATAGGTATGTATAGGGGATCCAACCCCTCTCTCCCCTCTCAATGTTTGCTTGTTTGGATTGAGAGATTCAAGACACCCTAGTTCTTTGTAGGGATTGTGATTGAAGCTTGCACCATGCATTAGATCTAAAAAGTTTTCACATATGATTCATGTTTTTGAACTTCCATGTTAAATTCTTATGCTAGGGTTCCATGTTGTGAGATTTAGGATGAACCCTAGATTCGAAAGAAAGGATGATTTCTTATGTTATTCATGTGCTTTTGATGCCTATTGATAGATCAAGCCTAGACCCTTTGGGATGTTTTGTATTACATTTTCCAAAGTTTCATTGAAAAATGTGTAAGACGCGAGCTCAATACGGGCTAGAGGATGTTAATACGAGCAAGAGGACTTTAATATGAGCTGCCAGTATTTTTTGGTGCGAGGTCAATACGACCTGAAGGCCAAAAATATGACCTAAAAAGGAAAAATATGGCCAGACCATATTGAACTCGTAGATGGGTAAAAATCCCATCTCACGACCGTGACACTATAGGGAACAGCCGTGACCAATACTCAGAAGTAAAATGGGGCCTTTTGCAGCACGGTCACGGGCATGACCACTCCTTCACGGTCGTGACCAATTGAAATGTTGAATACATGATATTTCTAATTTATTTTAAAAGTATTTATGTTATGGATTAATGCTTGATGAATGTACATGACACCTAGATATACGAAATGTATGTTCATCCGTAATTATGCTAAAATATGAAGAATGATTGATATGAATGATTGATGTATTGCAAAGCATAATGCACCTAAAGTTGAAGAAGAATGTCTCACTCATCAATGTTGTGAAGCAAAGTCCTACACCTATGTATGTACTTCAAGGGGACCTAAGCCCGTGAAGTAAAGTCCTGCATTTATGTATGTACTTCTCAAGGAACAAAGTCCCTCATCAGAAAGTGTGCGTATTTCTTGGAATAAAGTCCCTCACTATTATAGTGTGCGTATTTTCCGGAATAAAGTCCCTCACTATTATATTGTGCGTATTCCTTGAAATAAAGTCATTCACTATTATGATGTGCATGTTCCAAAGATGTGGCCTATGATGATGTGATATGATTCTTTCAACTATGTTAAGATCAAAGATGTTATAAGATAAAGTAGGTATGAAAGTGAAGTTAAAGTATCTTATGACAAAGAAATAATATTAAGATGATGATGATAAAATAAAGATGGAAAGTAAAGTTCTACACTTATGTATGTACTTCAAGGGGACCTAAGCCTGAGAAGTAAAGTTCTGCATCTGTGTATGTACTTTCTAAGGAACAATGTCTCTCATCATAAAGTGTGTGTATTCCTAAAGATGACTAGCAATAAAGTCCTTCACTATTATGATGTGTGTGTTCCTAAGTATGACTTATGATATGTAATGAAAGTCAAGATGGTATTATGTGATAAAGATGAATGATAAAGATGACACATGAAGGATCACATAATAAAGAAAGAAAAGAAGAATGAAAGAAGATCCAAAGGGTTATAAAGAAACCCTGAGAAATGTAAAGTATGAAAGAAGTCAAGAAGTAAGGATCAAGGAGTTATGAAGCTCCTGGGATGTACATGATTATGAAAAAGAAATGAAATGATATGTTATGTCATGTATTTGATGAATGATAAGAATGCATATTTTTAATGTATGGTACATGCAGATAATGGACCTGAAGTTAAGCAAGTATAACATAATGTGTATGTTTCATGAAATTATGAAGAATGAATGTAAGTGTTATGTAATGTCATGTAAGGATCATAATATAATTCATGGCATGCATGTTTATATGTTATGTTATTATGATGATAAATGATGCATCGCATGTAGTATCATGTGATAGGATATCATGGCATGCATGACCTTTACATACTCTAACTAGAAAACCCTGCACTCTGGATCCGTGCAGGTAACCAAGATTAAGTGATGGATGGCAGCTCGAGCTCATGACGAAGAGTTGCACATGCTTAGGATCAAATTAATGTTAAGGTTCTAGTTGAACATTGAGTCTAATGATGTAACGAAGATTTTAGACATTTAGTGCCCTATGAAGTATTAGTTATAAAATGATTATGATGAAGTTTTTATTTATTATGATTTTTTCTAAATTATTAAGTCTTCTGGTGTTAAATAATGTATAGCGAATGGGCTAACGACATGAAATTGCCCTAAATGATAAAAAATTTTAGGGTGGATTTTCTGGTCATTACAAATATTCTCATAATACAACGAAGTAACCGAGTTCACCAACTAACAACTGTTGAAGAACTCAATATCTTATTCAAATAGTTTGCAAAGACTTGAATGCATTTTCATGTATTGTACACATAGTACTCATCACATATTCATTGCTTGAAAAATGCATAAAGGGTAGCCTATTTATAGGGTTGAAAGGTTGCTTCAAGAAAAGGAAGTGTTTACTATCTGTTCATCCAAAAGACACTTATTAAGGAAAGGATTCACTTAATTCCTTTTTTATATAAAGATGCATCTTATGATGGAAGAACATGGCTATTTGTATGCGAACGCATATTAAGAGACACCTTATAATGAAATTATGCATTTATTCAAGTGTAAGCACGTCTCAAAAGTCATACCTTATCGTCAAGGACACATTTATTCAAGTGTGAACACAACTTTTGAAATGTGAACACAAGTGTTCAAATATGAACACATCTCTACTTATGAAGACATGCAACTCTTCATGTGAGAATATTATTTCATTCATTGGATAATTCAACCATGACACCATTTCACTTATAATAATGCATGTGAACATATTTTTTCGTTCAATATTATAGCACTTTATTGATGAAAAGATGCAATATTATCTTTCATACTTAACTAACTAGTATAAACACTTTTTCATTTTTTACAAAGTAATATATTTGAAATTTGAAACCTTTAAATTATAATATGTATTGCACGAGCCCACGGACTCACGCCCGCTTCTCAACTAGAAGAAGGCATCATTCAACAAATTAGAAGCAAACTAAAATAAAAAGCATGAATGGATCAGTTTTCATATCAGATGGCGGACTTTGCATCTGTGTACCTAAGTTCACTCTGATGGTGTCCACGTAGAAGTAGTTCCTAGCTTTGATGATAAGATCACGAGACGTGAAGAAATCCACAAGCAAGAAGGTGGCATCGTATGTAACGTAGGTGAAGCAAGGTGGCGTCGTATGTAACCAAGGTGAAGCAGAGAATGCTGACAGGCCCCACGACCCAACTCAGCTGCATTGTGCCCCAAGAGAGGGACAACACGTCGGACCCAATGTGAACATTGCAACTCCGTAACATCCTTGCATTATATTGAAGCCCCGCTCTCTTCATTATTCTTTTTTATTTTTCACATATATACTTTTTAATTATTACATCAGCAATTTAGTAATGTATTGCATCATTTAAGTTTTTGCAATAAAATTTTTAAATAGTCCCATTATTTCTTTATGTATTAAAATTTTAACATTATCATTATTCTTTTATAAGTTATACATTGACTCTTTATGTTTCATTATATTTTTATTCATAACAAAAGAATGATCATATGCAATTGTATTCCTAGTTAACCATATATAAATTATACATATTGACTCTTAATATTCTATTATATTAATACATATTAAATTTTTAATGTCTTATATATATTAAATTTCATGCACAATGCTCCAATCTCCTTTGTCTATTCCTTTTTTCTTGAATTTGTAATTTATAAATTATTACTTCATTATTACATTAAATTGTTACCTCATTTCATTTTTAACACTTGATATTTTCATTATTAATTTGTGTATTAAAATTTTCATCATTATTTTATTAAGAATTTGTAGGATCCCAAAGGGCACCAAGAGGAGAGGGGGGGGTGAATTGGTGTTCAATTCGAAAATGTCGATTTCACAAAAACCGTCGCGGAAGCTTAAAATGGATTCTTAAATCCTTATAATTCAGATCATAAAATCAATATGAATGAGGAGAGAGAGAGAGAGAGAAAATCAAACGCAAAGACTCGGTGGTTGTTGACGAGGTTCGGCCACACCTTAGCCTACGTCCCCACTCCGACTTCTCGACCTTGAGACCGTCAGAGATTCCACTAGCACTTCCTTTGTTCCAAATGGGGCAAGGAAGAAAGCCCTTTACACCAATCACCTTTTCTCCGCTTCGAAAGGTAAGGCAACCTCTCATCATAGGAAGCTAATCTATTTCTCTCGCTCAAGAGGTAAGATTTAGAACCTCTTTTACACAGGAGCTCTCTTTATTTTTTCTGAACAAATGTGTTTCTCTCTTTTACAATTCTATGCTCACAAGAAGAGAAGAGAGAAAGAATGAGAAAGCTATAAAGTGAAAACTTCAAGAAATGATCTTTCTTTGACAACTTGAAAATTTTCTTCAATGCTTGGATAGGTACCTTTGCTTCTGACTTTGGCACTCCTTTTATAGCCTTCAATGTGTGGAAAATTCGTTCAGAAATTGTTCCACAAATTCCTCCTTAAAATTTGACCGTTACTATTCATTTGACTCGGAGGCCGGTCGACCGCACTTCTGGACGGTCGATCGGTCTATGTGACCGTTGCGTGTTTTCTTCAACTTCTGCGCTTGATCGGTTGACCGGTCCGTCGACCAGTGTCTCGATCGGTATGATCTCGCATTTTTGATTTGTAGCCGTTGAGCTGATCGTTCGACCGCTGTTTTCATTTGCGCAGCTTATACCTTGATCGGTCGACCGGTTTCTCAGATCGGTCGACCGGACTATCTCGACCGGTCTTCTTTGCTTCGACCGACAGGTTGACCGACCTGCACTATTTTGATCATAACTTTCTGCACGATTATCCAAATTAGATGATTTTGGAGTCTATGGAAAGCTAACAGAATTCTCTACAATTCCACTTTTCTCCAAAACTAATTAGATCAGTGATAATTATTTAATCAAAGCGTAGTGCATAAAGTTATCCATTTTTCTTTAAACTTTTTTAGCATTTCAACTTTAATCTTTCGAGGTTTGTTTCGTCAAAATATAATTTTATATGTCATTAAAATTTAGACCCAACAATCTCCCCCTTTTTGATGAAGACAAACCGAGAAATATGAAAAAGATATAAGTTGGCAAAAAAGTTGTAAAATCTTGTTAAAACAATTTTACTCCCCCTAACACAACTTTTCTTATAAAATATATTTAGGTCATATTTCTCCTATACTTATCCGAGAAATATGAAAAAGATATAAGTTGGCGAAAAAGTTGTAAAATCTTGTTAAAATAATTTTACTCCCCCTAACACTTAACTTTTCTTATAAAATATATTCAAGTCATATTTCTCTTATACTTCTCCCCCTTTTGTTTCATCAAAAAGTCGTTTGTAAATGAAATATATAAGAAACCATATGTAACTCCCCCTTAATCATTTTTTCAAAAAATCTATTCTTCCCCCTTTTGTCATATAATAGATATGTAGAGTTTGCAACATAAGGTTTTGAAAGATAATTTCGCCTAAGTTTATGGCTATTTTATAATGAAAACCAATTTATGAAAGTCAAAACAAAAATATATTAAGAATCAAAATGTGGCATAAAACTTTGATTCAACAATGATATCCACGATAAAGTTTAATCATGCTCCCCCTATCACTATTACCAATTTTCATTTATATGTTCCTCTTTTAAAAAGTTGTAGTTTTGAATTTTTGAGTGACATAAAAAATAGATGATACTTTTACCATAATCTTTGTGCCTTCATATTTTCAATTTCATATGTCCTTTGCATGTGAGGCACACCTGAAAAAGTAATCAAGTAACTTTTGGTACCCAAACTTCTTTGGGTCCAATTTTGTTAGATAATGTTCCTTTCAGAACCCAAATCATGCCATGTGCATGTGGTGATAATTTTCTTATTTTGCATTGATAAGAATAATGGCCATGAAATCCGCATGTAAAACATGTAATGTGTGATTTTCTATCATAGGAATGATTGGATTTCCAATAAGAGTTTTTATGTTTGAAATGACTCATAAGTTTATTTTTTGTTAGTTAAAAAATAGTCTTATTTTGTGTATTTTTCAAAAGGGCATTTTCTTGTTTTATTTTTTCTAATGAACATGCTAGTTTGACAATTTCACATGCATGTGTAATTTCCAAAGTTTCAATTTCATTTTTAAGATTTTCATTTTCCATAAAACATATATCCTTTTCTTCTTTTAATTTTCAATTTCACATATTAATTTTTCATTTTCCTCTTTAATTGAAAAATATCATTTTATAAGAGAGGAGAGTTCTTTATTTACATCTAAAGAAAGATTTTCTTCGGAAGAGCTTGATGAGTCATTATCTAAAGGATTAGATGTTACCTAATTGTCGTGTGCCATTAAGCATAAGTATGCTTCATCACTGGAAGAGCTTGATGAGTCACTTGTTTCATTTGACTCTTCATACTTTTTCTTTTTACCTTTTCGAGATGTCTTTTCTTTGTGATTTTTGTTTGATCTTCGTGTTGGCTTCTCGTTCTTTTCTTTCTTGTTCACCAACTTGAGATACTTATCTAGTTTTCTTGTATAACGGGCGAGTCTCTTTTCGTCCACTTCTTCTTCACTTGAGTATTTTTCATTTGCATTTGCCTTTAATGCCAATGTTTTCTTCTTGGGGGCTTTTTCTTCTTGATCTTCTTGGATTGAGATCTCATAGGTAAGAAGTGAACCAATTAGATCATCAAAATCCAATTTGTTCAAATTTTTTTCTTCGATCACGGTCCTCTTTGTATACCATCTTGAGGAAAGAGACCTGAGAATCTTTTTCACTTTTTGGGGGTTAGATCTTGGCTCGCCCAAGGAGGCTAAGCCATTCAAAATATCATTAAATCAAGCAACCATATCATTTATAAACTTATTTTCATGCATCTTGATTTAAAATATTCGATCTAGATTCTTTAACTTTGTCGGTTCCTTCATAAGTGGTGATGAGTTTTTTCCAAATCTCGGTTGCGGTTTCACAACTTGAAATCCGATTAAACTCCATTGAATACAAAGCACAATAGAAAATATTCTTTGCTTTCCAATCCAATTTCGAAATTTTTTTTATCTTTCGTCATGTTCGGAAGCTAATTTTTCATATAAATAATAGCCTTTCTCAACAATATCCCACATGTTTAAATTGATAGAACATATGTAGGCTTGAATCCGAATTTTTCAAGATTGAAAATTTGATGCATTTAAAAGGGGAGGACGACTAATTGATTGTCCTTCGGCAGAAACAAATGCACTTGATGTCATAGCTCTCAAGATTGTTAAATCTTAAAACAAATGATTGAATCTTAAAAATGATTAGATCTAAAAACTAAAATGATTCAAAGGATCAAAACAAGAGCAACCCGCTCTGATACCAATTGTAGGATCCCAAAAGGCACCAAGAGGGGGGGTGAATTGATGTTCAATTCGAAAATGTCAATTTCACAAAAACCGTCACAGAAGCTTAAAATGGATTCTTAAATCCTTTATAATTCAGATCATAAATTCAATAAGAATGGGGGGAGAGAGAGAGAGAAAATCAAACGCAAAGACTCGGTGGTTGTTGACAAGGTTCGGCCACACCTTGGCCTACGTCCCCGCTCTGACTTCTCGACCTCAAGACCGCGATTCCACTAGCACTTCCTTTGTTCCAAATGGGGCAAGGAAGAAAGCCCTTTACACCAACCACCTTTTCTCTGCTTCGAGAGGCAAGGCAACCTCTCCTCCTAGGAAACTAATCTATTTCTCTCGCTCAAGAGGTAAGATTTAGAACCTCTTTTACATAGGAGCTCTCTCTAATTTTTCTGAACAAAAGTGTTTCTCTCTTTTACAATTCTATACTCATAAGAAGAGAAGAGAGAAAGAATGAGAAAGATACAAAGTGAAAACTTCAAGAAATGATCTTTCTTTGACAACTTGAATTTTTTCTTCAATGCTTGGATGGTTTCCTTTGCTTCTGACTTTGGCACTCCTTTTATAGCCTTCAATGTGTGAAAAATTCGTCCATAAATTGTTCCCCAAATTCCTTCTTCAAATTTGACCGTTACTGTTCATTTGACTTGGAGGCCGGTCGACCGCACTTCTGGACCGGTCGACAGGTCTATGTGACCATTGCACATTTTCTTCAACTTCTGCGCTTGATCGGTCGACCGGTATCTCGACCGGTACAGTCTCGTAGTTTTGATTTGTAGCCGTTGAGCTGATCGGTCGACCGTTGCATCTGACCGGTCTGTCGACCGATATAGTCTCACAATTTTTATTTGCGCAGCTTATGCCTTGATCGGTCGACCGGTTTCTCAGATCGGTCAACTGGACTATCTCGATCGGCCTTCTTTGCTTCGACCGGCAGGTTGACCGACCTGCACTATTTTGATCATATCTTTCTGCACAGTTATTCAAATTAGATGATTTTGGAGTCTATGGAAAGCTAACAGAATTCTCTATAATTCCACTTTTTTCCAAAACTAATTAGATCATGATATTTATTTAATCAAAGCATAGTGCATAAAGTTATCCATTTTTCTTTAAACTTTTTTGCATTTCAACTTTAATCTTTCGAGGTTTGTTTCGTCAAAATATAATTTTATATGTCATTAAAATTTTGACCCAATAGAATTATCTGTTGGGTCTTTACATTCATAACAAAATAATCATACATAGATTTTCTAAATGAAAATGATTAAATTAATGGACATTAAATCTGCATATTTATATAATTAAGTTAATATATTTAATGTTGAAAATATAAGTTGCATATTGAGCTTATACAATTTTTAAGATTTAGATTTTTCTTCTTTTTTGTATTTTGTGCTTTGGTATTCACGTGCTTCTCTATATTGCGAACGTGCTTTCGATCGACGGATCTAGATCGCCAAGCAATAATCCTATATGAATATAATCACTGGAATACACCAAGGTTCATATAAAAGATTTACAAACTTATCTTTATTTAATTTTTTTTTCAATTTTTTTCTTTGGGTTTAAACTAACTCTCTTTTCTCTTTTTCATTTTTTTCAATTATACGCTCAATGAGAACTTAAGAATTCAATAAAGAGGCAATAATTGTTAAAGAAAAATAAAAAGTGAGCATGAATAAAAATTTATTGTCTAAGTATTCATAATTCTACTTAGTAACATTCAACATTTCAAATTACTCAATACTAAGGCAATAAGTGCTAAAATAATAGTATCTCGAATTTTGCTAATTAACATGATATCCTTGAATAATTTTTAAAAAATAAAAAAATACTAAAATAAGAGAAAATAATATGTAATTTTCAATAATGCATGATAAATTTTTTTCTTGATTTTTTGATATCAGATGCAGAGAAAATATGCAAATAGTAGATAAAATATGATGAGACAATGCAATATAAAAAGATAATTATGAATCATGTAATTACAAACTCACCCAAGCTTGAACTTAACTCTATCCTCATTATTGAAAATCAAACCCATAGGAAGATGATAACAATAAAATGTGATGATAATATAAAGAAAGGGAGGGGAAAAATAAGACCTAATTTACTCCATTGATGGTGATGTTAGTGGCAAAGAAATAACGAAGACTCCACCGCATCCCTAGTTGACATAATTATCATATGTGCTTGGCATGAGAGGTGATATGAATTGTTGGGATATGCACTTTTGGGCATTGGGCTGTACGTGCACGCGGCCCACTCGTGCACGGAGCGTGTGGACCGCGCTTAGAGCGTGGGATCGCATGCGCTGATCTCACGCCACGAGAATTAAGGGTTGCGCAGACACGTTGTCACGCACGATGGACGCGCGTGATGTGTTCTTCCTAACTTCTCGTCCAAGTCATCCTCCCTTATAAAAGGGAACCCATACCAGAGGTCCCAAACACGCTTTCAAGGAAATTCTTTTAAAGGTATTTGCGCTATGGCCAAGAGTTCCATTCCCCCAACGTTGGGGTTCCCGATCTCGAGGAGCAAGTGTGTTCGTTAAGAGTTTGTGAAAAAGCTCCGACGATTCGCTTCCGCTACAAGAGGTATTCCGTAACCTCTAGGATTTATATCTTTTATAAAATCCTACATTGGTATCAGAGCTTTTTTAAGTTTTTCTCGAACTCATGATTGCGCTGAAAAATTGTTATTATTTTTAGCATTTGCGCATCTCAATTGTATGATCACAACTGAGGGATAAAGTGATCTTTATCATCAAAAATATATTATGGATGAACCTAGACCATAATATATTTTTTGAATTTATTTTAATATTTTTGATGAATTTTTTCAAATTTTTTCTCTGCATGTGTTGCAACAAAAAAAGGAAAACTATTCCAAGCACACGGCCCGCTGGAAGGTCCAGTAAGTGCAAAGGTGTTGCACATATGAGAATTGACAATTGAGCTGGCTGAGATGTCCAATAAACAGTTTTTTTCTTTTTCTTTTCTTTTCTGATTTTCGCCAGAATTTTAAGATAATCTGAAAATAGAAAATGTCTATCATAAAACTTTGAAAAGGAAAAATCTATTTTTTCCTTAGAACTTTTTCTGAAATATTGCATGCAAATTAATGCTACTAAAAGAAAATCTTTTGTTGAATTAGAGCATTAAATAAATGACTAGATTTGCATGTTAATAACAAATATTGCCTAATAAATGTGTTATCATGCATGAAATAACTATTTTCATTTATGTATGTCATAATGATATTTATTGTTGTGGTCTAAAATTTTAACTTTGTTAAAATTAAAATTGGTATGTCCAATTTTGTTAAGCATGATAACCTGCCTAGAATTTCAAATTGATTTGAAATTTAATAAATTAAAATTAATTTCTTTTGTGAGAATTAATTAACATGGCAATATTATTTTTGGTATGTGCTGAAATCCATGTTTCATGCAAGCCTATAATAAAAATAATTAGTTGGTCTAATTATCAAACTATAAGTAATTAAAGAATACACGAAACATAGGTAGTTCTTTTGTAGGACTAATGCACCTTGAGATTCAAACATTGTCACAATAACCAATGTCTTTCTATTGAGTGGTGCGTGACCCAAAATGCATGTCTAGAAATATTCCGAGGAATTGGCCTGGTACATGGTCGACGCAGTCTCCAGAAATAGGATTGATGTGTGACAGTGATAGTACAATTTTTTTATGTGATGTCGAGGCAAAGGATAGTGCGCGATTATTTAATTGGCACCCCAGAGGGAAGAGCCCACTGTTGCACTAGTCCTGATTTTCTTGGTCATATTATAAATAATTTAGTGTACCACACAAAATGGATTTTTGTGATTTTGAATTATAAGTTGATTCAAAAGGTATAGAGTAGAAAATTTTGGATTATGTGTTGATTCAAAATTCAAACATTTAGATTAATTTGCCACATCGTTAAAATAATAAGTGATAATATTTCTTGGAGATGAGTGGGAGTTTAACAACCTCTCGATGTCACTACTTCATGAATATTGTTATTTCATTATTTATGTTATTTGCGGATAAAATTCGAACATGCATAACACGGATTTCTCCTATTTTTTGTGACCAAACTAGACTATGAGTTCCAAAATAATAATTGCTGACCTGAACAAGAATGAAAAACTCAATGGCTATAATAATGATATTTGGCACCACAAGATCCAATATCTTCTAGAAGAACAAGAGGTCTTGGAGACCATCAACCATGTTGTCAATAAACCAGCACCTGAAAACAATACCCAACGCCAGAGGGACATGGAGGCATATCAGGCCTGCACCAAGAAGAATCGCGTTGCTGAGCACGATGAACAATCCCCTTTTGTGTGAATTCAAAGTCTATAAGACAGCATTCGAAATGTGGGCGGTGCTCCGCAATAAGTATGGAGTCACCACGACCACAAAGCGTCAGATGCTCACAGTCAAATTTGACTCTCATCGAAAGCGACCAAATCATATGATGAGGGAGCATATTCAGGAGATGTCTAACATGATCCGTGAACTCAAGAATGTGGGACAAGTGCTCAATGATGAGCAACAAGTGTAGGCTCTGATCCGCTCTTTTCCTAAAAGTTGGTAACATATGCATTGTAATTTGATGCACAATGAAAGTGTCAAAACTTTTGACCAAGCTGCTCGCCACATTGAAATGGAGGATGAGGCCCTTCAAGCCATGAATCAATCCTTTGAAGCATTAGTTGTTGAAAATGATTGACTGATGCGTTGTAATTGTAACAATAAAATTTGCTAGCAAGTGCACTAGTCGATCAAGTAATATAGTAATAGGAGTAAGAGTGTCGAACCCACGAGGAATATTATTAATTCAATATCTGGATTTATAAATTAATAAGAGAGGAAAAACATGGATTTTTGGAAAAAAGATTTTATGAAAATAAAATAAATAAAATAAGATAAAGATAAGATAGTGGTGTTGAAGTTAGGCCTTAGGATGAAAATAGATCAGGATAAATATTTGAATCATAAAAGATAAATTTAATCTTTAAAGATGGATTAGAGTCTCCCTAAAGTAATCTACCATGATTAACTTGTGGTCTCCACGACTGGCATCCCTCAATTTAATCATATAGAACTATCTTAATTTAATAAGAATTGAAGTCTCCACGACTGGTACCCCCAAAATCATATTAAAATTAAGATGCATTAAATTGGATTCTCTAGACTATTAATCACTCCACAAACTGGTATAGATTAATAGACCACACAAACTTGATTCTCCACACACTAGTTATCAAATTTATGTCAATTATTAATTCTAAATAAAATTAATTATAATTAGTATAATAAATTCTGAAATTAAACACTCCACAAACTGGTATAGCCTAATTCAGGAATTTAATTAACTAACATAAAAGAATTAAGCATAATTAATAATTGATCAGAAAAGATTAAAGCAACAGTACTAGGATCTAAACGTCCTAGTGAGATACAAGATATAATTGAAGCTGTAGCACTCAAGTCAAGCCAAGAAAGGAGACCACCTCGCCGAACTCATGATGTGCATGCTACAGAAAGTAAAAATTCTTCTGAAGTAGTGACTCAGCTGGAGTCACTTAATCACAAATTTGAGCAGATGATGTCATTAATGGTGTGCAATAACTGTGGAGGAGGACATGCGAGCAATTATTGTCCTCAAGATAACATTTCTAATCCTGATCATATTGAAAATGCTAACTTTGTCTCCAATCCATTTTTCAGGAATAATGACTATGGTTGGAGGAACAATCAGAAGTTTCCTTACAGGTCAAATCAAGGGCAAGTTTTTGAGAAATTTCAGAATCAAGCTCATCCACAAAATTATACACTTTTGAGAAAGCAACAAGAAGCTCCTGTCCAACAATCGACTAATCCTATGGAAGAGATGATGGCAAGAGTTATTGACACTATGCAAACCATGCAAAAGACGATGGAAACAAGGGCAAACAATCAAGATGCTACAATCAGGAATTTAGAAATGCAAATAGGGCAAATGGCCAATATGATGGCAGGCCGTGCACCAGGGACTCTTCCAAGCAATACAGAGAAAAATCCTAAAGAAGAGACCAAAGCTGTGACTCTTAGAAGTGGGAAACAATTGAAAAATCTGAGATCAGATTCCCCGCCAAGAGTAATTGATCACAAAGAAGAAACTGAAGCATCAAAGACACAAGATCAGACAACTGTAGATATCAATCTGAAGAAAAGAGAAACTGACAATTCAAAAAATACCAACATGAAGGATCTGCCCTATCCACAGAAATTTCGCAAAGAACAACTAGATAAGCAATTTAATCGCTTTCTTGATATTCTGAAGCAATTATCTATTAATATTCCTTTTCATGAAGCTTTACAGATGATGCCGAGCTATGCTAAATTCATGAAGGATATATTATCCTCAAAAAGAAAGTTTGAAAACACTGGGAGAGTAATGTTGACATCGGAGTGTAGTGCCATTTATGATCGAGATATACCTAAAAAAATGAAGGATCCGGGAACCTTCACCATACCTTGCACTATAGGAAAATTCTTTTGTGCACAAGCCTTATGTGATCTTGGTGCTAGTATAAGTTTAATGCCTTACTCTATATTTGTGCAGCTAGGTTATGGAGAACTAGAAGAAACAAGCATTACTCTTCAATTTGCAGATTCTTCATGCAAAAGACCCCAAGGAATATTAAGAGATGTTTTGGTAAAGGTTGATAAATTTGTTTTTCCTGCAGATTTTATTGTTCTGGATATGAAGGCAGATGAAAAAACCCCCATCATCCTCGGGAGACCATTCCTAGCAACAGGAAACGCACTCATAGATGTTCAACAAGGGATGCTCACACTTCGCGTCAACAACGAAGACATCACTTTCAATATAAAAAATTCTCTCAAACAACCTTTCAATCACTCATCCTGTTATGCTATTGATTCTATAGAAGATGACACGACTGATGCTTTTGATGATATTGTTGCAGATTTTATTTCGGATCCATATGCTAAGGAAGCTTTGGAAATGATGGAGGATTCTAGAGAAATTGTGGGAGAGGATAATGTGCCAATAACAACAGAGACATTCGAGGACGAAATTGAAAAATTGGATTGTCCTCCAAAATTCGAACTTAAAGAACTTCCATCTCATTTAAGATATGCTTTTCTTGAAAATAATACTTACCCAGTTATCATATCTGCTGACTTGACAGATGACATGGAGAAGAAACTTCTGGAAGTATTGAGGCAACACAAGAAAGCAATTGCTTGGTCTATTTCAGATATCAGGGGAATCTCTCCTACAATTTGCATGCACAAGATTTTGATGGAGGACAATGCCAAACCAATTGCTCAATATCAAAGAAGGCTCAACCCAACTTTAAAGGAAGTCGTAAGAAAGGAGGTCATCAAACTCCTTGATGCAGGTATTATATATGCCATTTCTGATAGTTCATGGATAAGTCCTGTGCAGGTAGTCCCTAAGAAAGGAGGAATCACCGTGGTAAGTAACAAAAATAATGAATTAGTTCCTCAAAGAACAATTACAGGTTGGAGAGTCTGTATAGACTATAGGAAGCTTAATGATGCTACCCGCAAAGATCATTTTCCATTACCTTTTATTGACCAAATGTTGGAGCGTGTTGCAGGTCATAGCTTTTATTGTTTTCTAGATGGCTATTCTGGATACAATCAAATAGCAGTAGCACCTGAGGATCAAGAAAAGACAACGTTCACATGTCCATATGGAACGTTTGCCTATAGAAGGATGCCATTTGGTCTATGCAACGCTCCAGCAACATTCCAAAGATGCATGATGTCAATCTTTGCAGATATGAATGAGAAGATACTCGAAGTTTTCATGGATGATTTTACACTTTTTGGTAGCTCGTTTAATAATTGTTTGGATAACTTATCTCTAGTTTTGCAGAGATGTGAAGAAACGAATTTGGTCCTTAACTGGGAGAAATGTCACTTCATGGTTAAGGAGGGTATAGTTCTTGGCCACAAAATTTCAGAAAAAGGAATTGAAGTGGATAAGGCCAAGATAGATGTTATTGCAAATCTGCCTCCTCCAACCAATGTGAAGGGCATTCGAAGCTTCCTTGGGCACGCAGGATTTTATCGCCGTTTTATCAAAGATTTTTCAAAAATGGCTAAACCCTTAACTAATCTTCTTGCTAAGGACACAAAATTTGATTTTAATTCAGATTGTCTTGCTGCCTTTAATTTATTAAAGGAAATGCTAATTTCTGCACCTGTTGTTGTTGCACCAGACTGGTCTCTACCATTCGAGATGATGTGTGACGCGAGTGATGGTGCTATTGGAGCTGTGTTGGGGCAAAGAAAGGATAAAACATTTCATGTCATATATTATGCAAGCCGAACATTGAATGCTGCCCAACTAAACTATGCAACAACAGAGAAGGAGTTTCTTGCTATTATTTTTGCTTTTGACAAGTTTAAAAGAATCCAAAAATTTTGAAAATTTTCTAAAAAAATACCATTGCATGCATTTATTTTTGCTACCATCTAACAAACTCTTGTCTTACTGTTTTAATTATCTTTAAGTAGAAGTTCAAAGACATGTCGTTAATTGATGAAATTTGAATACTTTTCTTTCTTATCACTTGCTATTTTAGTATCAAACTTATGGACTATGTGCCTATACTAAGTAGAATTATGAATGACTAGACGACAAAATCATATTCATGCCTTTTTATTTCTTTTAAGTCTTGATAATAGTAGACTTATTATTGACCATATCAAGTACTTTTTGAGCTTATAAAAAAGAAGGGTTAGTTAAACCCCAACAAATAATAATAATAATAATAATAATAATAAAAAAGAAGTTGAATAAAGTTATGTGTAGGTACAAAAGTGTTATCCGGAACCAAGGTGTGTTCGGGTAATTAGATCCGTAGGGGTTCATGCCTGGCGACCTAAGGGCAACTGCTCTGGGATCCGTCGATCGAAAACCTGCTACATGGACCATCTTGTGGAATATGGAGAAGCACATGAGTACTGAATCATGGCTAAGTTCGAACTCTTCATTCAGAACCTTGGTTGTTCGGGCAAGTAAACTCGAGGGGTGCTTTATCACCTGTTGCCCTAAGGCCATCTGGTCTGGGAGTCATCAGTCCAAAGCCCGCTACATGGACTTCCTTGTGCAATCCTGCTTGAAGATTAAAACTTTTAAATGATTAAAAATAAAGTTGAAAAATGAAAAGAAAAAGAAGTTTTAAGCTCAATTAGTACTTATGTGTTCAATATTAATGCTATTATTTGATAGACAATTTATTTTTTCACAAGGCTGGATTTGAGATTGTTTAAATTTGTGTAGCATTCAGAACCTCTATGAAGCTAAGTGCATGAAAAATGATAAGATACTAAGTAGTAGGTGTGCAGAAGAATTGTATGAGAAAATTAATCAGTTGACAATGTGGCGGCTATGATGGAACTTTCTTGAGCTTTGCTTTGAATTTTTGCTTGAGGACAAGCAAGACTTTAAGCTTGGGGGAGTTTGATGCATGCAAAATACAACATATTTTAGTTAATTATTTTAATTAAATTTTCTATAATTTGATCATAGCATGCATCATTTTTAGTCACTTTTAATCATAATTCCGGATTTATCAATTTTAATTATTAAAATCGCTGAATATTTTAAATGTGGATGGATTAACTATATTTTGATAATTATTTGCAGGAAAATTCAAATCTCGGCCGAAATTCAAAGAAATTCCTTACGGCCGAGATTTGGCTTTACACCCAAGTTGTTACGGCCGAGATTCAAAAGGAGTAACGAGATTTAATTCTTTGTTACGGCTAACATTTGAAGGCGTAAAGATAAATGTTTTTATCTTTTGGGCGTAACAGAAGAAGTTCCTTCCTTACGGCCGAAATTCGGAGGGCGTAATGGCATGAAGATGAAGGGTGTAACAATCAATCGAGTTTATCTTTGGGCGTAAGAAGATAAGTTCATTCCTTACGGCCGAGATTTGGAGGGCGTAATGGCATGAAGATGAAGGGCGTAACAAGATAAAAAATGAGTTTATCTTTGGGCGTAACAAGATATATGAAGGCGTAAAGATAAAAGGATTTTTATCTTTTGGGAGTAATGGAAAGGAGTAAAGATAAAATATGTTCCTTACGGCCGAGACTCTAAGGGAGTAAAGATAAAAATGAGTTTATCTTTGGGCGTAATGATAAAATGATTTATCTTTGGCCGAGTTTAAAGTTAACCGTACGATGTTACGGCCGAGATCAAATTGAAGGTCGTCCGCACCCTATAAATACGTGAAGAATCCATAGTTTCAATTCGTGCTCTGAAGTTCAGGTTTCTTCCAGGCGAGTCGTGAGCTCTGCAGGCTACGACCAAAAGGAGAGAGGTGCGACGGCTGGAAGTTGATCGCGACCCTGATCAAGTCCGAGAGGCTGCCCGACTGTCTGCCCGTGATCCGAAGCTTCGACTTTTGTCTATTTGGGTGTAATTCTTCCAATTATTATTATTTTATTATTATCTCTCCAGAATTTCTAGGATGAACTCCATATTTTTATTTATTTCATATTAGGAGATTATTATTGAAGGGAAACTATTTGGACCCTATATTATTTATTTTAATCTTTTCTGATCAATTAGTTAATTGTGCTTAATGCTTTTAATTTAATTATTTGGATTTCTGAGTTGAGTACTTACCAGTTTGTGGATTATTTAATTTCAGAATTCATTAATTAATTTAATTAATTTTATGTGAAATTAATAATTGACATAAATTTGATAACTAGTGTGTGGAGAATCAAGTTTATGTGGTCTGTTAATCTAACCAGTTTGTGGAGTGATTAATAGTCTAGGATTTTCATATTAATGCATCTTAATTTTAATCTTATCTGACGAATACCAGTTTGTGGGACTTTTGGTTTGATTAAATTTAAGATAGTTTGATTTACCGGATTAAATAGCAGAATTACCAGTTTGTGGACTCTGTGATGTTAATCTTGTAAATTAATAACTGGGGAAAATTTCTAATCCATCTTTAAAGATTAAATTTATCTTTTATGGTTCAAATATTTATCCTGATCTATTTTTCATCCTAAGGCCTAACTTCAACACCACTATCTTATCTTTATCTTATTTTATTTATTTTATTTTCATAAAACCTCTTTCCAAAAATCCATGTTTTTCCTCTCTTATTAATTTATAAATCCAGATATTGAATTAATAATATTCCTCGTGGGTTCGACACTCTTACTCCTTTTTACTATATTACTTGAGCGACTAGTGCACTTGCTAGCAAATTTTATTGTTACAATTACAACGCATCAAGTTTTTGGCGCCGTTGCCGGGGAATATTTTATTAATTAATTTCTGATATTTATGAATTATTAGGAGATGTAAATAAATTGTAAATAATTCTTTATAAATATGTATTAATTGTTTTAATTATTTTTGTGAATAAACTAACATTTTTTTCTTTTGCAGATAAAGGTTACGATAATTTTTTTTATTTTGTCTGCTTTCGGTTTAAAATCCGACGCCGATTGGATTTTTTTTAAATTACACTGTCGACCTATGATTTTACGACCAAGATTTAATGTGTCGGTTTTATTAATTTTACGGCCTCGCAATGAATAATTTCTGAATTCTAAACTTTCAATCTTTACGGCCGTAATATTTTTATCCGAACGTTGTTTTTACGCCATGAGTAATGGATATTGATTTGACTTGTTACGCCCGGTTTATCGATGGTTTAAATTTTTTACGCCTTATTCGAATCAGTTTTCATTCTCGGCCGTAACATTTTAATTGTTTAAACTCTTCATATGATTTCGTTGTTTTACGACCGTAAGGAATTGCTTAATTCATTTTCGGCCGTAATGATTCAATTTTCGACATTTGAGTTTTATTCGAAATTATTTCGGCCGAAACCCTATTTTTCTTTACGGCCTCGTGTTGACATCATCTCGGCCGAAGTGACCTCATCTTAATTGACGATTTAATCTTTTTACGGCCGAAATGATCTCATGTTTCATTTTTACGGCCGAGAATTAATCTCATGATTTTACGGCCGTAAAATTTCTGAACATTTGTTTTTTACGCCATCTTACGACCCCAATTTATTTGTGATTTTTTTTCATTCTCGGCCGTAACATTATAATAGTTTGAACTTTTGATTTGACTTTGTTTTGGCCGAAGCGATCTTGTTTGTCTCGGCCGTAATGGATCATCCGACATGGATTTTACTCCTTTTCGGCCGATTTATATGTGTTGATGTTTTACCTCTCATTGTTTTACGGCCGATATGAACTATTCTTTATCGGCCGTAATGATTAATTTGGCAACATTTCATTCAATTTTTTTCGGCCGAGATAATTCATCACCATGCTAATTTTTACGCCTTCACGTTGAATCCTTTTGACACTGTTTCAATATTTTTACGGACGAACGAGCCTCGGATTAATTACTAATCTAATTTCGGCCGTAAATCTATTTCTGTATTACGGCCGATCAATCTTATTTCTTTTCAGTATATTAATCTTATTTCTTCTCTGAAAATAATTTTTGATTATTTCTGATTATAAAATCTGATTATTTCTGAAAATAATTTAATAAAGTTTCTGATAATTAATTTTAATGACGAATTTTCAAATTCTATCGTGCCGAAAGACTTTATTAGTAAAAAACTCATTTTTTGTGACCTATTATCTGAATTTCTTTCTTCTTGTATATATTTTATCTTATTCTTTTATCTTACTGAAAATTGGTTGTTGCAGGTACTAATTGAAAATTAAATCACAACCAATCCTGGAATCTTCTGATAAGCGCATTAGAAGTTCAAATCCACTGTTGGAATTTGATCCTGAGATTGAAAGAACCTATCGTCGATTACGAAGAAATATAAGAAAAATGGCGGAACAAGCACGCGACAATCAGAGACTGGAGCAACAGAATGAACTGGTTCCACCATATAATAATCGGCGAGAAGATGAAGCAGAACTTTCTATGAGAGAATATGTCTCGGCCAGATACAGTGACCGAGAATCATGCATTGTGCTGCCTGATATTAACGCAAATAATTTTGAGATAAATCCCGCGATCGTGAGGATGATACAAGCATCCCAATTTGGAGGAGGATTTCATGAAGACCCTCACGATCACCTTGATAAATTTCTTGCCACTCTGAGCACCTTTAGAAATAATAATGTTTCTTCTAAAGTTATTCGTTTATTATTATTTCCTCAATCTTTACGTGACAAAGCTTCCACCTGGTTTAAAACTTTGCCTGCAGGATCGATTCATTCTTGGTTGGAGCTGGTAGAAAAGTTTGTTGGAAAATATTGTCCACCACAAAAGGCAGGCAAATATCGAAGGGAGCTGAGGGCATTTGTTCAAGACGATAACGAGACGTTATATGAAGCCTGGGAACGATATAAGGAACTGCTGGCCAGAGTTCCTGATAATAGAATTCCAAAATGGCAAGTAATGGAAGATTTTTACCATGGATTACGACCTGCAGATCAAGATAAGCTCGATCAATCAGCAGGAGGGACAGTACTGGGATCTAAACGTCCTAGTGAGATACAAGATATAATTGAAGCTGTAGCCCTCAAGTTGAGCCAAGAAAGGAGACCACCTCGCCGAACTCATGATGTACATGCTACACAAGGAATACAATCTTCAGAAATAGTGGCTCAGCTGGAGTCACTTAATCAAAAATTCGAGCAGATGATGTCACTAATGGGAAATTCTAGCAATTATAGCCCTACAGGTAACACTTCAGATTCAAATCAAATTGAAAATGCTAACTTTATTTCCAATCCATTTTACAGGAACAACGATTATGGATGGAGACATAATCCGAAGTTTGCCTATAATCAGAACCAAGGTCAATCTTCTGGTCCATCAAAAGATTATATACTGAAAAGGAAATCTGACACTCCCCAACATCAATCATCAAATCATATGCAGGAGATGATGGCACAGGTCATAGACACAATGCAAGCATTGCAGAAGAATATGGAATCTAGAGCCACGAGTCAGGATGCATCTATTCGAAATTTGGAAAGAAAACTGGGCCAGATGGCGGCACAACTAACTGGACGTACACCGGGTTCTCTCCCAAGTAACACAGAGAAAAATCCAAGAGGGGAAGAGCAAAATAGGCCTTGATTTTCATCAGAACTAAGTCAAGCTGACGACTATAAATCAGAACTATTTCTATCCTTTTTATTTTTTATTTTTATTTTTATTTTTGATTTTGATTAGTCTAATTAGTTGTTAATATCTTAGTTTAGGTGATAGTTTTATTTTTAATTAGACATTTATTTTATTATGGAGTCATTTAATTTAA
Organism: Pontederia crassipes; assembly: GCA_030549335.1. NCBI lineage: Eukaryota > Viridiplantae > Streptophyta > Magnoliopsida > Commelinales > Pontederiaceae > Pontederia > Pontederia crassipes. The sequence goes on along the minus strand of JAUKPH010000020.1, from coordinate 5,685,434 downwards.
TTAATATTTAATGTTTTGTAAGGGGAGATAAACTCAGGAGCGTAAATTTCAAGAATTGATTCTCTCTACGGCCGAAGCTTGGACATTACGCCCTGCCATTACGCCCTGCCATTACGGCCGAGATGTCACATCAGCAGACCACGGATTCCGTTACGGCCGAAGCGATCGAAGAAACAACAAGTTGTCATCGTCATTACGCCCTGCCACCCTCGTTACGGCCGAGTTGTCACACGCATCAAGCTCGGACATGACAAGACAAGCTGACACCATTTCTCGTTACGGCCGAGAATGACCTCATTGACCACGCCGTAAAGATTCCAACAGACAAGACGCCACATCGTTACGGCCAAAGATCACGCCCTACGATGCTCTTTACGGCCGAAGACATGACAAGAGCTGCGGTTCCTATTACGCCCTGCCACCATTCCATTACGGCCGAGATGTCACATCAGCAGAGCACGGACATACCTTGGAAAAATGCACGCCTTTACGTCCGGATTTGACCTTTCACTGCGCGCTACAGGTATTACCCCTCCAATTCATCTATAAAATACTTACCTCTTCTCGTGTTATGCAGATCAATCACCACTCGCCCTTTCATCTATCTCTTACGGCCGAAGTTCCGAAGCTACCGCGCGCCGCCCTCTCTGCATTACGGCCGAGTTCCAGCGCTTCCCTGTTCTTTACGGCCGGTCTTCCACCGCACACCGACACTTATTACGACCGAAGTTTCCACGTCACCTTCGTTTTACGGCCGAAGTTTCCACGTCACCTTCGTTTTACGGCCGAAGTCACGTCATCTCCGCCGCTCTCTTACGGCCAAACTCCGGGCGATTTATTCACTTTACGGCCGAAACCACACCGCCATTTCTTACGGCCGAGTTCCGAGTCACGCCTCCAACTTCTTACGGCCAAACTCCAATCTCCGACCGAGCTTCATCCTTACGGCCGAAGTTCTTCGTCACCTCCGACCTTCAGCCGGTTCTTCATCGAATACTACGGTCGAAACCTCAGTCGCTTCCACCAAGCCGGTACCTTTTCTTTATTTATTTTTGTCCAGATCAAGATGAGGCGATTTGCTAATATATGGAGGGGACGTCATGAACGACGACATCCGAATGCTCAGCCGGCCCCACAGCCCTCACAATTAATCTCCTACCCCGGAGATTATTATTGGACTAAGCCGGAGTATCAAGCTCGATATGAACGGATGTGTGATATTCGAATTCATGCCACCAGATTTTCAGATACTGAATTGCTGAGGGAGTATAATTTACTTGCAGATACTCATCTATTGTTTTCTCAAATTGGACTATCTGACTTTGTGCATTCTTGGTGGCCAACTTATGAAGTACTAATTATGGAATTCCTCTCATCTCTGGAAATCTTTAATTTAGATGGCAGGAACTATGATCAGCCCCGCATTTCATTCCAACTTTATGGACGACCATTTACTCTCACTCTAGGAGAGATTAATAATATCTATGGATTTCCCAACCATGGATCTCTTTCTGTACCTGCTGACTTTGAGGCTGAAACTTTTTGGAAACAGATAACAGAAGAAGAGCGATTGGTTTGGAACACCGCTAAAGATAGCTCAATTCAGAATCCTGTTCTGCGCTACGTCCATCGCATGCTAAGCAACACCATAAGTGGACGCAGTGATAATGATGGTGCCGTCTCAGAAGGAGAGTTATATCTCATCCACAGCATGCTTCACAGAACTCCCGTTAATGTGGGTGCCTTCCTCATTCGTCGATTTCAGCGCCGCACTACTCATCGTGGCGGTAGCATTAATATGGGTGCCCTTCTCACACCTATCGCTCAGCACCTACAACTTGACTTGGATGATCTCGAAGCTGTGCCAGGAAACACTCACCTCACTCGTAGGACCATTCAAGCTATGGGTCTCGTGAAGACCAACAACTCAGGGATCAAAGTTTCTATTTTTAAAGGCCACCATCAGGAGGTGCCCTGTTCAGATCGAGATGCTTTTACGCCGATTAATCCAAATAATTGGCTTCTTTTTAGGCAGGTCATCGCTCCAGTAATTCCACCTGCAGGACCATCTACCTCTGTCGGACAGCTACACCAGGATGAACCTTTCTCCTGGTTTGATTCTACTGATTATGCGGCAGCCCAACCTTACCTTCAACAGCAACAAGGATTCCAGGCTGCATCACCGGCAGCTTCCCAATATGCCACATCCGTCCATTCCAGGCTGCATCACCGGCAGCTTCCCAATATGCCACATCCGTCCATTATATGCCGGTGCCTTCTCCGATTCCATCTCCAGCACAAGAGAGCTCTTCTGATTCCTCGTTCATACCTTCTACTCCTTATGAGGAACGCGATCCGATGGAAGTATCTGCCCCTTTACAAGAACCTGTGCAGAATCGCTATATAGCACCAGAGCCCACTTTTACTTCAGCTCCAGAGCAGGCTTACTATCCACCTCCGCCACCTCAGCCTGACTATGCTTCCATGCAAAACTTATGGGAATCAATGTATGATGAACAACTTCGTCAAGCAGGGGAGTTTCACACTTTTCAAGAAGAGCAACTTCGTCAGTCAGGGCAGTTGCATGCTATTCAGGAAGAGCAACTTCGACAAGCACAAGAGCTGACCAACATTCAAGCTGAATTTAGAAATATGGATGATCGTCAGGGTCGCTTCGAATCCCTTCAGAATCAACATGCGCGCATGACGAGACGCATCCATGAGTATCATATGCGCCAAGGAAATCTCAGCTACTATCCACCATCGCCACCCCGCAGACAATAAATCCGATTGTGTCTTTTCCCTTTTCTTTATTTTCGTTTCTTTAAATTTTCCTTTTTATTGAGTATGTATCACTTTCCCTTGCTGGCTTAACACTGAGGACAGTGTCTAGTTCAAGCTTGGGGGAGTTTGCATTCCATGCATTGCATCTTTCTGTTTATTTGCTTATGTTTGCATCTATTTATAAAAGAATCCAAAAATTTTGAAAATTTTCTAAAAAAATACCATTGCATGCATTTATTTTTGCTACCATCTAACAAACTCTTGTCTTACTGTTTTAATTATCTTTAAGTAGAAGTTCAAAGACATGTCGTTAATTGATGAAATTTGAATACTTTTCTTTCTTATCACTTGCTATTTTAGTATCAAACTTATGGACTATGTGCCTATACTAAGTAGAATTATGAATGACTAGACGACAAAATCATATTCATGCCTTTTTATTTCTTTTAAGTCTTGATAATAGTAGACTTATTATTGACCATATCAAGTACTTCTTGAGCTTATAAAAAAGAAGGGTTAGTTAAACCCCAACAAATAATAATAATAATAATAATAAAAAAAAGAAGTTGAATAAAGTTATGTGTAGGTACAAAAGTGTTATCCGGAACCAAGGTGTGTTCGGGTAATTAGATCCGTAGGGGTTCATGCCTGGCGACCTAAGGGCAACTGCTCTGGGATCCGTCGATCGAAAACCTGCTACATGGACCATCTTGTGGAATATGGAGAAGCACATGAGTACTGAATCATGGCTAAGTTCGAACTCTTCATTCAGAACCTTGGTTGTTCGGGCAAGTAAACTCGAGGGGTGCTTTATCACCTGTTGCCCTAAGGCCATCTGGTCTGGGAGTCATCAGTCCAAAGCCCGCTACATGGACTTCCTTGTGCAATCCTGCTTGAAGATTAGAACTTTTAAATGATTAAAAATAAAGTTGAAAAATGAAAAGAAAAAGAAGTTTTAAGCTCAATTAGTACTTATGTGTTCAATATTAATGCTATTATTTGATAGACAATTTATTTTTTCACAAGGCTGGATTTGAGATTGTTTAAATTTGTGTAGCATTCAGAACCTCTATGAAGCTAAGTGCATGAAAAATGATAAGATACTAAGTAGTAGGTGTGCAGAAGAATTGTATGAGAAAATTAATCAGTTGACAATGTGGCGGCTATGATGGAACTTTCTTGAGCTTTGCTTTGAATTTTTGCTTGAGGACAAGCAAGACTTTAAGCTTGGGGGAGTTTGATGCATGCAAAATACAACATATTTTAGTTAATTATTTTAATTAAATTTTCTATAATTTGATCATAGCATGCATCATTTTTAGTCACTTTTAATCATAATTCCGGATTTATCAATTTTAATTATTAAAATCGCTGAATATTTTAAATGTGGATGGATTAACTATATTTTGATAATTATTTGCAGGAAAATTCAAATCTCGGCCGAAATTCAAAGAAATTCCTTACGGCCGAGATTTGGCTTTACACCCAAGTTGTTACGGCCGAGATTCAAAAGGAGTAACGAGATTTAATTCTTTGTTACGGCTAACAAGATATATGAAGGCGTAAAGATAAAAGGATTTTTATCTTTTGGGAGTAATGGAAAGGAGTAAAGATAAAATATGTTCCTTACGGCCGAGACTCTAAGGGAGTAAAGATAAAAATGAGTTTATCTTTGGGCGTAATGATAAAATGATTTATCTTTGGCCGAGTTTAAAGTTAACCGTACGATGTTACGGCCGAGATCAAATTGAAGGTCGTCCGCACCCTATAAATACGTGAAGAATCCATAGTTTCAATTGCGTTGTAATTGTAACAATAAAATTTGCTAGCAAGTGCACTAGTCGATCAAGTAATATAGTAATAGGAGTAAGAGTGTCGAACCCACGAGGAATATTATTAATTCAATATCTGGATTTATAAATTAATAAGAGAGGAAAAACATGGATTTTTGGAAAAAAGATTTTATGAAAATAAAATAAATAAAATAAGATAAAGATAAGATAGTGGTGTTGAAGTTAGGCCTTAGGATGAAAATAGATCAGGATAAATATTTGAATCATAAAAGATAAATTTAATCTTTAAAGATGGATTAGAGTCTCCCTAAAGTAATCTACCATGATTAACTTGTGGTCTCCACGACTGGCATCCCTCAATTTAATCATATAGAACTATCTTAATTTAATAAGAATTGAAGTCTCCACGACTGGTACCCCCAAAATCATATTAAAATTAAGATGCATTAAATTGGATTCTCTAGACTATTAATCACTCCACAAACTGGTATAGATTAATAGACCACACAAACTTGATTCTCCACACACTAGTTATCAAATTTATGTCAATTATTAATTCTAAATAAAATTAATTATAATTAGTATAATAAATTCTGAAATTAAACACTCCACAAACTGGTATAGCCTAATTCAGGAATTTAATTAACTAACATAAAAGCATTAAGCACAATTAATAATTGATCAGAAAAGATTAAAGCAAATAAAATAGGGTCCAAACATTTCCCTTCAATTAATAATCTCCTAAAATAATAATCCTAAAAACATGGAGTTCATCCTAGAAATTTTGGAGAGATAATAATAAAATAACAATAATAATCGAAAGAATTACACCCAAAATAGAAGTAGAGCTCTCGAATTGGGCAGACAGTCGGGCAGCCTCTCGGACTTGATCAGGGTCGCGATCAACTTCCAGCCGTCGCACCTCTCTCCTCTTGGTCGTAGCCTGCAGAGCTCACGACTCGCCGTGGAAGAAACCTGAACTTCAGAGCACCAATTGAAACGATGGATTCTTCACGTATTTATAGGGTGCGGACGACTTCAATTTGATCTCGGCCATAACATCGTACGGTTAACTTTAAATTTATAAGATAAACTCGGCCAAAGATAAATCATTTTATCATTACGCCCAAAGATAAACTCATTTTTATCTTTACTCCCTTAGAGTCTCGGTCGTAAGGAACATATTTTATCTTTACTCCTTTCCATTACTCCCAAAAGATAAAAATCCTTTTATCTTTACGCCTTCATATATCTTGTTACGCCCAAAGATAAACTCATTTTTTATCTTGTTACGCCCTTCATCTTCATGCCATTACGCCCTCCGAATTTCGGCCGTAAGGAAGGAACTTCTTCTGTTACGCCCAAAAGATAAAAACATTTATCTTTACGTCTTCAACTCTCGGCCGTAAGGAAAGACTTTTCCTGTTACGCCCAAAAGATAAAAATATTTATCTTTACGCCTTCAAATGTTAGCCGTAACAAAGAATTAAATCTTGTTACTCCTTTTGAATCTCGGCCGTAATGACTTGGGTGTAAAGCAAATCTCGGCCGTAAGGAATTTCTTTGAATTTCGGCCGAGAATTGAATTTTCCTGCAAATAATTATCAAAATATAATTAATCCATCCACAATTAAAATATTCAGCAATTTTAATAATAAAAATTGATAAATCCGGAATTATGATTAAAAGTGACTAAAAATGATGCATGCTATGATCAAATTATAGAAAATTTAATTAAAATAATTAACTAAAATATGTTGTATTTTGCATGCATCAAACTCCCCCAAGCTTAAAGTCTTGCTTGTCCTCAAGCAAAAATTCAAAGCAAAGCTCAAGAAAGTTCCATCATAGCCGCCACATTGTCAACTGATTAATTTTCTCATACAATTCTTCTGCACACCTACTACTTAGTATCTTATCATTTTTCATGCACTTAGCTTCATAGAGGTTCTGAATGCTACACAAATTTAAACAATCTCAAATTCAGCCTTGAAAAAATAAATTGTCTATCAAATAATAGCATTGATATTGAACACATAAATACTAATTGAGCTTAAAACTTTTTCTTTTTCTTTTCATTTATCAGCTTTATTTTCAATCATTTAAAAGTTCTAATCTTCAAGCAGGATTGCACAAGGAAGTCCATGTAGCGGGCTTTGGACTGATGACTCCCAGACCAGATGGCCTTAGGGCAACAGGTGATAAAGCACCCCTCGAGTTTACTTGCCCGAACAACCAAGGTTCTGAATGAAGAGTTCGAACTTAGCCATGATTCAGTACTCATGTGCTTCTCCATATTCCACAAGATGGTCCATGTAGCAGGTTTTCGATCGACGGATCCCAGAGCAGTTGCCCTTAGGTCGCCAGGCATGAACCCCTACGGATCTAATTACCCGAACACACCTTGGTTCCGGATAACACTTTTGTACCTACACATAACTTTATTCAACTTTTTTTTTTTTATTTGTTGGGGTTTAACTAACCCTTCGTTTTATTCATTTTCAATTTTTATAAGCTCAAAAAGTACTTGATATGGTCAATAATAAGTCTACTATTATCAAGACTTAAAAGGAATAAAAAGGCATGAATATGATTTTGTCGTCTAGTCATTCATAATTCTACTTAGCATAGGCACATAGTCCATAAGTTTGATACTAAAATAGCAAGTGATAAGAAAGAAAAGTATTCAAATTTCATCAATTAACGACATGTCTTTGAACTTCTACAAAAAGATAATTAAAACAATAAGACAAGAGTTTGTTAGATGGTAGCAAAAATAAATGCATGCAATGGTATTTTTTAGAAAATTTTCAAATTTTTAAATTTTTTAGATTTTTATAAATAGATGCAAACATAAGCAAATAAAAAGAAAGAAACATGCAATGCATGAAATGCAAACTCCCCCAAGCTTAAACTAGACACTGTCCTCAGTGTTAAGCCAATAAGGGAAAGTGAAAAGATAATATAGAAAAGCTAAAGAAATGAAAATAAAGGAAAGGAAAAATATACAACCGGATTTATTATCGGTGGAGAGATGCTCGGCCTCAATATATATATTGATGAAGGTGTCAGCCGCAAATGGTGTCGGTGAGAGGAGATCTTTGCCGATAATTGATGGATCTCGGCCGATAATGGAGAGTCTTGGCCGTAAAAGCTTGGCCGCAAAATTTTGTTGATGAAGATCTCAACCGTGCAATCTCGGCCGTAAGAAACTGGCCGTAATGGTGAAACTTCGGCCGTAAGGAGTTGGTTCGGCCGTAACGAATAGGTGGTGGCACTTTGGGCGTAAGGAAGTGGCGGTGACAGTGTCGGTTCTTCGGCCGTAAAACGAAATAGGCGTGGAAGCTTGGCCGTAACGCACAGGGTGTAATGGTGAGACTTCGGCCGTAAGGGACAGAAGCTCGGCCGTAATGGCTTTTCGTTCGTCCGTAAGTCGATGAAGAACCTCGGCCGTAAGAAGTAAAGCTCGGCCGAAGATTTAAATCTGTAAAGATGTGGAAAGGGTCAAAATTTATAGATGAAACTTCGGGCGTAAACTTACCTTTCCAATGTGAAGGGTCATGTCGTAAGAGCTTGGCCGATTGTCCGAGGTCTCTCCTTCCGCAGATGACTCAACAAAATAAAACTATTATCACAAAATAAATAAATAAAAAGGATAAAAATAGTTCTGATTTATAGTCGTCAGCTTGACTTAGTTCTGATGAAAATTTTACACATCATAGAGAGTGATCATAGAAAGGTTATGATAATAAGTGCCACCATGATAAAGTTTCAATCTATGTCCATTCACTTTGAGTCTTTGTTTTTTGTCTAATGATTCAATCTCAAAAGTTCCATAGGATGAACAATTAATTATAACATAAGGTCCGGTCCATCTTGATTTAAGTTTTCCAGGAAATAATCTGAGTTTGCTATTATAAAGAAGTACTTGTTGACCAGGTAAAAATTCTTTATGTTTGATATGCAGGTCATGTAAATTTTTTGTGCGTTCTTTATATAGCTTACTGTTTTCGTATGCATATTGTCTAAATTCATCAAGCTCATTTAATTGTAATAACCTTTCAGATTGTGATGATTTTAGATTCATATTTAAAAATTTTATTGCCCAATAAGCCCTGTGTTCTAGTTCTACAGGAAGGTGACATGCTTTTCCAAAAACTAATTTATAAGGAGAAGTACCTATGGGTGTTTTAAAAGCAGTCCTATATGCCCAGAGTGCATCATCTAATTTCAAAGACCAGTCTTTCCTAGATGAATTTACAGTTTTCTCTAGAATCCTTTTTATCTCTCTATTTGAAATTTCCACTTGTCCACAAGATTGGGCATGATATGGTGTACTAAAAAAATGTTTGACTCCAAATCTATTAAGAAGAGTTGACATTATTTTATTGCAGAAATGTGTTCCATTGTCACTTATGATAGTCCTAGGTGTTCCAAATCGAGTAAAAATATTTTTTCTTAGAAAGTTGGCAACTACCTTGGCCTCATTTGTTGGTGTGGCTACAGCTTCTACCCATTTGGAAACATAATCAACCGCCACTAAGATGTATTGGTTGTTAAAAGATTTAGGGAATGGTCCCATAAAGTCAATGCCCCAAACATCAAAAATATCACACTGTAAAATATTTGTGAGAGGCATTTCATCTCGACGAGAAATATTACCTGTCCTTTGACATTTGTCACAATACTTACAGTAGTTTCTTGCATCTCTGTAAATGGTTGGCCAATATAGTCCACATTCAAGTACTTTAGCTGCTGTTCGATTGGGTCCAAAGTGACCTCCAGCTTGTCCATCGTGGCAATGACTTAGGATATTATCAATCTCATCTTCGTGAACACATCTTCGAACTATTTGATCTGCGCATAATCGAAAAAGGTAAGGATCTTCCCAGTGATAATTCTTAACATCAGATAAGAATTTCCTTTTTTGATGAGTGGTCATGCCCTTTGGAATGTAATGTCCTGCAAGGTAATTAGCAAAATCAGCGAACCATGGTGTAGTGTCATAAATTTGAAGAATTGTAGAGATAGAAAAAAGTTTCTCATCTGAGAATTCTTCAAGTATGTCTGTGACTTCTCTTGGAGATGGCTCCAACCGAGATAGGTGATCAGCTAATAAGTTCTCAGTTCCTTTTTTGTCTTTCACTTCCACATCGAACTCTTGCAAAAGTAGTATCCATCGGATCAGTCTAGGTTTGGCATCTTGTTTGTTCATCAAGTGCTTGATGGCTGCATGATCTGTGTATACAATAATTTTTGAACAAATTAGATATGATCTAAACTTGTCAAAAGCAAAAATAATAGCAAGAAACTCCTTCTCTGTTGTTGCATAGTTTAGTTGGGCAGCATTCAATGTTCGGCTTGCATAATATATGACATGAAATGTTTTATCCTTTCTTTGCCCCAACACAGCTCCAATAGCACCATCACTCGCGTCACACATCATCTCGAATGGTAGAGACCAGTCTGGTGCAACAACAACAGGTGCAGAAATTAGCATTTCCTTTAATAAATTAAAGGCAGCAAGACAATCTGAATTAAAATCAAATTTTGTGTCCTTAGCAAGAAGATTAGTTAAGGGTTTAGCCATTTTTGAAAAATCTTTGATAAAACGGCGATAAAATCCTGCGTGCCCAAGGAAGCTTCGAATGCCCTTCACATTGGTTGGAGGAGGCAGATTTGCAATAACATCTATCTTGGCCTTATCCACTTCAATTCCTTTTTCTGAAATTTTGTGGCCAAGAACTATACCCTCCTTAACCATGAAGTGACATTTCTCCCAGTTAAGGACCAAATTCGTTTCTTCACATCTCTGCAAAACTAGAGATAAGTTATCCAAACAATTATTAAACGAGCTACCAAAAAGTGTAAAATCATCCATGAAAACTTCGAGTATCTTCTCATTCATATCTGCAAAGATTGACATCATGCATCTTTGGAATGTTGCTGGAGCGTTGCATAGACCAAATGGCATCCTTCTATAGGCAAACGTTCCATATGGACATGTGAACGTTGTCTTTTCTTGATCCTCAGGTGCTACTGCTATTTGATTGTATCCAGAATAGCCATCTAGAAAACAATAAAAGCTATGACCTGCAACACGCTCCAACATTTGGTCAATAAAAGGTAATGGAAAATGATCTTTGCGGGTAGCATCATTAAGCTTCCTATAGTCTATACAGACTCTCCAACCTGTAATTGTTCTTTGAGGAACTAATTCATTATTTTTGTTACTTACCACGGTGATTCCTCCTTTCTTAGGGACTACCTGCACAGGACTTATCCATGAACTATCAGAAATGGCATATATAATACCTGCATCAAGGAGTTTGATGACCTCCTTTCTTACGACTTCCTTTAAAGTTGGGTTGAGCCTTCTTTGATATTGAGCAATTGGTTTGGCATTGTCCTCCATCAAAATCTTGTGCATGCAAATTGTAGGAGAGATTCCCCTGATATCTGAAATAGACCAAGCAATTGCTTTCTTGTGTTGCCTCAATACTTCCAGAAGTTTCTTCTCCATGTCATCTGTCAAGTCAGCAGATATGATAACTGGGTAAGTATTATTTTCAAGAAAACCATATCTTAAATGAGATGGAAGTTCTTTAAGTTCGAATTTTCAAGGAAACTTCTGATTGTTCGTAAAATCATAGAACTTAAAGAACTTCCATCTCATTTAAGATATGGTTTTCTTGAAAATAATACTTACCCAGTTATCATATCTGCTGACTTGACAGATGACATGGAGAAGAAACTTCTGGAAGTATTGAGGCAACACAAGAAAGCAATTGCTTGGTCTATTTCAGATATCAGGGGAATCTCTCCTACAATTTGCATGCACAAGATTTTGATGGAGGACAATGCCAAACCAATTGCTCAATATCAAAGAAGGCTCAACCCAACTTTAAAGGAAGTCGTAAGAAAGGAGGTCATCAAACTCCTTGATGCAGGTATTATATATGCCATTTCTGATAGTTCATGGATAAGTCCTGTGCAGGTAGTCCCTAAGAAAGGAGGAATCACCGTGGTAAGTAACAAAAATAATGAATTAGTTCCTCAAAGAACAATTACAGGTTGGAGAGTCTGTATAGACTATAGGAAGCTTAATGATGCTACCCGCAAAGATCATTTTCCATTACCTTTTATTGACCAAATGTTGGAGCGTGTTGCAGGTCATAGCTTTTATTGTTTTCTAGATGGCTATTCTGGATACAATCAAATAGCAGTAGCACCTGAGGATCAAGAAAAGACAACGTTCACATGTCCATATGGAACGTTTGCCTATAGAAGGATGCCATTTGGTCTATGCAACGCTCCAGCAACATTCCAAAGATGCATGATGTCAATCTTTGCAGATATGAATGAGAAGATACTCGAAGTTTTCATGGATGATTTTACACTTTTTGGTAGCTCGTTTAATAATTGTTTGGATAACTTATCTCTAGTTTTGCAGAGATGTGAAGAAACGAATTTGGTCCTTAACTGGGAGAAATGTCACTTCATGGTTAAGGAGGGTATAGTTCTTGGCCACAAAATTTCAGAAAAAGGAATTGAAGTGGATAAGGCCAAGATAGATGTTATTGCAAATCTGCCTCCTCCAACCAATGTGAAGGGCATTCGAAGCTTCCTTGGGCACGCAGGATTTTATCGCCGTTTTATCAAAGATTTTTCAAAAATGGCTAAACCCTTAACTAATCTTCTTGCTAAGGACACAAAATTTGATTTTAATTCAGATTGTCTTGCTGCCTTTAATTTATTAAAGGAAATGCTAATTTCTGCACCTGTTGTTGTTGCACCAGACTGGTCTCTACCATTCGAGATGATGTGTGACGCGAGTGATGGTGCTATTGGAGCTGTGTTGGGGCAAAGAAAGGATAAAACATTTCATGTCATATATTATGCAAGCCGAACATTGAATGCTGCCCAACTAAACTATGCAACAACAGAGAAGGAGTTTCTTGCTATTATTTTTGCTTTTGACAAGTTTAGATCATATCTAATTTGTTCAAAAATTATTGTATACACAGATCATGCAGCCATCAAGCACTTGATGAACAAACAAGATGCCAAACCTAGACTGATCCGATGGATACTACTTTTGCAAGAGTTCGATGTGGAAGTGAAAGACAAAAAAGGAACTGAGAACTTATTAGCTGATCACCTATCTCGGTTGGAGCCATCTCCAAGAGAAGTCACAGACATACTTGAAGAATTCTCAGATGAGAAACTTTTTTCTATCTCTACAATTCTTCAAATTTATGACACTACACCATGGTTCGCTGATTTTGCTAATTACCTTGCAGGACATTACATTCCAAAGGGCATGACCACTCATCAAAAAAGGAAATTCTTATCTGATGTTAAGAATTATCACTGGGAAGATCCTTACCTTTTTCGATTATGCGCAGATCAAATAGTTCGAAGATGTGTTCACGAAGATGAGATTGATAATATCCTAAGTCATTGCCACGATGGACAAGCTGGAGGTCACTTTGGACCGAATCGAACAACAGCTAAAGTACTTGAATGTGGACTATATTGGCCAACCATTTACAGAGATGCAAGAAACTACTGTAAGTATTGTGACAAATGTCAAAGGACAGGTAATATTTCTCGTCGAGATGAAATGCCTCTCACAAATATTTTACAGTGTGATATTTTTGATGTTTGGGGCATTGACTTTATGGGACCATTCCCTAAATCTTTTAACAACCAATACATCTTAGTGGCGGTTGATTATGTTTCCAAATGGGTAGAAGCTGTAGCCACACCAACAAATGAGGCCAAGGTAGTTGCCAACTTTCTAAGAAAAAATATTTTTACTCGATTTGGAACACCTAGGACTATCATAAGTGACAATGGAACACATTTCTGCAATAAAATAATGTCAACTCTTCTTAATAGATTTGGAGTCAAACATTTTTTTAGTACACCATATCATGCCCAATCTTGTGGACAAGTGGAAATTTCAAATAGAGAGATAAAAAGGATTCTAGAGAAAACTGTAAATTCATCTAGGAAAGACTGGTCTTTGAAATTAGATGATGCACTCTGGGCATATAGGACTGCTTTTAAAACACCCATAGGTACTTCTCCTTATAAATTAGTTTTTGGAAAAGCATGTCACCTTCCTGTAGAACTAGAACACAGGGCTTATTGGGCAATAAAATTTTTAAATATGAATCTAAAATCATCACAATCTGAAAGGTTATTACAATTAAATGAGCTTGATGAATTTAGACAATATGCATACGAAAACAGTAAGCTATATAAAGAACGCACAAAAAATTTACATGACCTGCATATCAAACATAAAGAATTTTTACCTGGTCAACAAGTACTTCTTTATAATAGCAAACTCAGATTATTTCCTGGAAAACTTAAATCAAGATGGACCGGACCTTATGTTATAATTAATTGTTCATCCTATGGAACTTTTGAGATTGAATCATTAGACAAAAAACAAAGACTCAAAGTGAATGGACATAGATTGAAACTTTATCATGGTGGCACTTATTATCATAACCTTTCTATGATCACTCTCTATGATGTGTAAAATTTTCATCAGAACTAAGTCAAGCTGACGACTATAAATCAGAACTATTTTTATCCTTTTTATTTATTTATTTTGTGATAATAGTTTTATTTTGTTGAGTCATCTGCGGAAGGAGAGACCTCGGACAATCGGCCAAGCTCTTACGACATGACCCTTCACATTGGAAAGGTAAGTTTACGCCCGAAGTTTCATCTATAAATTTTGACCCTTTCCACATCTTTACAGATTTAAATCTTCGGCCGAGCTTTACTTCTTACGGCCGAGGTTCTTCATCGACTTACGGACGAACGAAAAGCCATTACGGCCGAGCTTCTGTCCCTTACGGCCGAAGTCTCACCATTACACCCTGTGCGTTACGGCCAAGCTTCCACGCCTATTTCGTTTTACGGCCGAAGAACCGACACTGTCACCGCCACTTCCTTACGCCCAAAGTGCCACCACCTATTCGTTACGGCCGAACCAACTCCTTACGGCCGAAGTTTCACCATTACGGCCAGTTTCTTACGGCCGAGATTGCACGGTTGAGATCTTCATCAACAAAATTTTGCGGCCAAGCTTTTACGGCCAAGACTCTCCATTATCGGCCGAGATCCATCAATTATCGGCAAAGATCTCCTCTCACCGACACCATTTGCGGCTGACACCTTCATCAATATATATATTGAGGCCGAGCATCTCTCCACCGACAATAAATCCGGTTGTATATTTTTCCTTTCCTTTATTTTCATTTCTTTAGCTTTTCTATATTATCTTTTCACTTTCCCTTATTGGCTTAACACTGAGGATAGTGTCTAGTTTAAGCTTGGGGGAGTTTGCATTTCATGCATTGCATGTTTCTTTCTTTTTATTTGCTTATGTTTGCATCTATTTATAAAAATCTAAAAAATTTAAAAATTTGAAAATTTTCTAAAAAATACCATTGCATGCATTTATTTTTGCTACCATCTAACAAAATCTTGTCTTATTGTTTTAATTATCTTTTAGTAGAAGTTCAAAGACATGTCGTTAATTGATGAAATTTGAATACTTTTCTTTCTTATCACTTGCTATTTTAGTATCAAACTTATGGACTATGTGCCTATGCTAAGTAGAATTATGAATGACTAGACGACAAAATCATATTCAACAACAACAACAACAACAAAGCCTTATCCCACTAGGTGGGGTCGGCTACATGGATCATACGACGCCATTCCGCTCTATTAGTAACCAAACCTTTCGGTATATTATTCACCAATAGATCTTGCTCTATTAGTTCGCCAAGTGTCCGCCTTGGCCTCCCTCTCCCTCTTTTAATTGGACTCCAGATTATTTGATCTACTCTTCTTACTGGCGCATCTAATGGTCTTCTCTGAACATGACCAAACCATCTCAAACGATTCTCTACCATTTTCTCACTAATAGGAGCCACTCCGACTCGTTCACGTATATGGTCATTCCTAATCTTATCTAATCTTGTATGACCACACATCCATCTCAACATCCTCATTTCGGCTACCCCCACTTTACGTTCATGTTGTCCCTTCATAGCCCAACATTCACTACCATATAACACTGCTGGCCTTATAGCAGTACGATAGAATTTTCCTTTAACTTTATTGGGTACTTTTCTATCACAAAGAACTCCAGTGGCTTTCCTCCACTTACACCAACCAGCTTGAATTCTATGATTAACATCGTCATCAATCTCACCATCTTGTCTTACAATTGATCCTAAATATTTAAACTTTGTCACTTGAGGAATTATATCCTCCCCCAACCTAACTTTCAAATCGTCTCTAAGTTGTTTATTTGTGAAATTGCTATGCATATATTCTGTTTTATTCCTACTTAAACGAAAACCCTTTGACTCCAACGTATTTCTCCATATTTCCAATTTTGTATTAATCTCTTCTCTTGAATCCGCTAAAAGTACTATATCATCCGCAAATAGCATGCACTTAGGTACCTCCTCTGTGATACTCTCAGTTATAGCATCGATAACTAAGTTAAATAGATACGGGCTTAAAGCTGATCCTTGATGTAGGCCAATTCCTATAGGAAATTCATTTGTCTCACCTCCGGGTGTCCTAACCCTAGTCAATGCCCCATCGTACATATCTTGTATTACCTTAATGTAGGCAACATTCACCCTCTTCTTTTGCAAGGCTTTCCAAAGTACATCCCTTGGTACCCGATCATACGCCTTCTCTAAGTCAATGAAAGCCATATGTAAGTCTCTTCTCCTACTTCGATACTTCTCCATCATCCCCCTTAGTAAATAAATCGCCTCTGTAGTGGATCTTCCTGGCATGAACCCAAATTGTCTCTCAGAAATACTAGTCTCCATTCTCAATCTATGCTCAATCACTTTTTCCCATAATTTCATAGTGTGACTCATAAGTTTAATCCCTCTATAATTTGCACAATTCTGAATATCCCCTTTATTTTTGTAAATAGGAACTAATGTACTTAATCTCCAATCATCAGGCATCTTTTTCGATCGTAAAATCTCATTAAATAGTTTACATAACCACAACACACATTTTTCTCCTAAACATTTCCAAACTTCAATCGGTATACCATCCGGTCCAACGGCTTTACCATTCTCCATTTTCTTAAGAGCTTCGCTAACCTCCGAGACTCTAATTCTACGATAAAATGACCTATTAAGCTCACATTCGCTAACTGTCAAGTCCTCCAAATCACAACGCGAACCTTCACATCCATCATTAAATAGCTTATAGAAATACTCTTCCCATCTGTTCTTAATATCTCCTTCAGTAACTAAAACCTTGCCAACTTCATTTTTTATGCATCTTACTTGATCCAAATCTCTCGACTCCTTCTCTTTGTTCCTTGCAATCTTGTAAATCCTTTGTTCACCCGCCTTTGTCCCTAACTCCTTATAAAACCCCTCGTATGCTTTAGCACGAGCATCACTAACTGCCTTCTTAGCCTCCCTTTTCGCCAAACGATACTTTTCCCAATTGTCAGAACTATTGTCCAAGTGTATCGCCTTGAAACAATTCTTCTTATTACGCACCTTTTCTTGGACCTCCTCATTCCACCACCAAGTCTCCTTATCTCGTGGTCCAAAACCTTTTGATTCTCCTAAAATGGCTTTAGCAACCATTTCAACCTTTTTTGCCACATTCTTCCACATGATACTAGCATCTCCTTCTAACTCCCACACACTTTCCTCTAATAACTTACTTCTAAAAGTCTCTCGCTTCTCCCCCTTTAACTGCCACCACTTGATCTTTCGATCAAAAACTGTTCGGGATTTTGGTTTTATACATTTTATTTGCATATCAAGAACTAACAATCTATGTTGTGTAGTCACTCCATGCCCAGGAATTACTTTGCAATTAGTGCAACGTCTTTTATCAGTATTTCTTATCAAGAAAAAATCGATTTGAGACCTATGAGTTCCACTTTTGTATGTGATTAAATGTTCCTCTCTCTTCCTAAAACAAGTGTTGATAATCTTAAGGTCGTATGCTAAAGAAAAATCAATAATAGTTTGTCCTTCCTCATTCAACTCCCCAAAACCAAAACCACCATGAACCCTTGCATGTGGTCCTGCCTCTTTACCAACATGTCCATTAAGGTCTCCCCCAATATAAACTTTCTCGGTTGTTGGTATACTTTCAATCAAACCCTCCATATCTGCCCAAAACTTCTCCTTGAGATGTGATTCTGCTCCTACTTGGGGTGCATATGCACTAATAATGTTCATAGTCTCCTTTCCAACAATTACTTTCACGGATATGATTCGATCCTCAATCCTTTTAACTTCCACAACATTCTTCCTCCATTCTGCATCCGCGATAATACCAACACCATTCCTTCCATTTACCTTACCTGTGTACCAAAGTTTGGAACCATTTAACCTAATCTCTTTACTTCCCTCTCCTACCCATCTAGTTTCTTGCAAGCATAAGATACTAATCTTACGCTGGTCCATTACTTGTGCCACCTCGAGGCGCTTCCCATTCAACGTCCCAATGTTCCAAGAACCTAATCTGACCTTAGTCTCATGAACTAGCTTCTTTAACCGCCTCCGTCCATTAGAGTGCGGTAGCCCTTGCTCATTTAACACTGCATTCAGGCGAGGATGCAGCGGCTCTTGCTCTCTTATCACTGTACCCGAGCTGTACAGCGCGTTACTTACGGGTAACGACCTAGCATTAACACAATATATTCGTTGATCCATGTTCATAAGATTCGACATGATTTTATGTTGGCTGTCGGGGCCTAACACAACCCTCCTCCTTTATCCGGGCTTGGGACCGGCTATAAAATATAGGCGGAGTTGACAAAATCATATTCATGCCTTTTTATTCCTTTTAAGTCTTGATAATAGTAGACTTATTATTGACCATATCAAGTACTTTTTGAGCTTATAAAAATTGAAAATGAATAAAAAGAAGGGTTAGTTAAACCCCAACAAATAAAAAAAAAAAAAGTTGAATAAAGTTATGTGTAGGTACAAAAGTGTTATCCGGAACCAAGGTGTGTTCGGGTAATTAGATCCGTAGGGGTTCATGCCTGGCGACCTAAGGGCAACTGCTCTGGGATCCGTCGATCGAAAACCTGCTACATGGACCATCTTGTGGAATATGGAGAAGCACAGGAGTACTGAATCATGGCTAAGTTCGAACTCTTAATTCAGAACCTTGGTTGTTCGGGCAAGTAAACTCGATGGGTGCTTTATCACCTGGTGCCCTAAGGCCATCTGGTTTGGGAGTCATCAGTCCAAAGCCCGCTACATGGACTTCCTTGTGCAATCCTGCTTGAAGATTAGAACTTTTAAATGATTAAAAATAAAGTTGAAAAATGAAAAGAAAAAGAAGTTTTAAGCTCAATTAGTACTTATGTGTTCAATATTAATGCTATTATTTGATAGACAATTTATTTTTTCACAAGGCTGGATTTGAGATTGTTTAAATTTGTGTAGCATTCAGAACCTCTATGAAGCTAAGTGCATGGAAAATGATAAGATACTAAGTAGTAGGTGTGCAGAAGAATTGTATGAGAAAATTAATCAGTTGACAATGTGGCGGCTATGATGGAACTTTCTTGAGCCTTGCTTTGAATTTTTGCTTGAGGACAAGCAAGACTTTAAGCTTGGGGGAGTTTGATGCATGCAAAATACAACATATTTTAGTTAATTATTTTAATTAAATTTTCTATAATTTGATCATAGCATGCATCATTTTTAGTCACTTTTAATCATAATTCTGGATTTATCAATTTTTATTATTAAAATTGCTGAATATTTTAATTGTGGATGGATTAATTATATTTTGATAATTATTTGCAGGAAAATTCAATTCTCGGCCGAAATTCAAAGAAATTCCTTACGGCCGAGATTTGCTTTACACCCAAGTCGTTACGGCCGAGATTCAAAAGGAGTAACAAGATTTAATTCTTTGTTACGGCTAACATTTGAAGGCGTAAAGATAAATATTTTTATCTTTTGGGCGTAACAGGAAAAGTCTTTCCTTACGGCCGAGAGTTGAAGACGTAAAGATAAATGTTTTTATCTTTTGGGCGTAACAGAAGAAGTTCCTTCCTTACGGCCGAAATTCGGAGGGCGTAATGGCATGAAGATGAAGGGCGTAACAAGATAAAAAATGAGTTTATCTTTGGGCGTAACAAGATATATGAAGGCGTAAAGATAAAAGGATTTTTATCTTTTGGGAGTAATGGAAAGGAGTAAAGATAAAATATGTTCCTTACGGCCGAGACTCTAAGGGAGTAAAGATAAAAATGAGTTTATCTTTGGGCGTAATGATAAAATGATTTATCTTTGGCCGAGTTTATCTTATAAATTTAAAGTTAACCGTACGATGTTACGGCCGAGATCAAATTGAAGTCATCCGCACCCTATAAATACGTGAAGAATCCATCGTTTCAATTGGTGCTCTGAAGTTCAGGTTTCTTCCACGGCGAGTCGTGAGCTCTGCAGGCTACGACCAAAAGGAGAGAGGTGCGATGGCTGGAAGTTGATCGCGACCCTGATCAAGTCCGAGAGGCTGCCCGACTGTCTGCCCGTGATTCGAAGCTTCGACTTTTGTCTGTTTGGGTGTAATTCTTCCAATTATTATTATTTTATTATTATCTCTCCAGAATTTCTAGGATGAACTCCATATTTTTATTTATTTCATATTAGGAGATTATTATTGAAGGGAAACTATTTGGACCCTATATTATTTATTTTAATCTTTTCTGATCAATTAGTTAATTGTGCTTAATGCTTTTAATTTAATTATTTGGATTTCTGAGTTGAGTACTTACCAGTTTGTGGATTATTTAATTTCAGAATTCATTAATTAAATTAATTGATTTTATGTGAAATTAATAATTGACATAAATTTGATAACTAGTGTGTGGAGAATCAAGTTTATGTGGTCTGTTAATCTAACCAGTTTGTGGAGTGATTAATAGTCTAGGATTTTCATATTAATGCATCTTAATTTTAATCTTATCTGACGAATACCAGTTTGTGGGACTTTAGGTTTGATTAAATTTAAGATAGTTTGATTTACCGGATTAAATAGCAGAATTACCAGTTTGTGGACTCTGTGATGTTAATCTTGTAAATTAATAACTGGGGAAAATTTCTAATCCATCTTTAAAGATTAAATTTATCTTTTATGGTTCAAATATTTATCCTGATCTATTTTCATCCTAAGGCCTAACTTCAACACCACTATCTTATCTTTATCTTATTTACTTATTTTATTTTCATAAAACCTCTTTCCAAAAATCCATGTTTTTCCTCTCTTATTAATTTATAAATCCAGATATTGAATTAATAATATTCCTCGTGGGTTCGACACTCTTACTCCTATTACTATATTACTTGAGCGACTAGTGCACTTGCTAGCAAATTTCATTGTTACAATTACAACACATCAAGTTTTTGGCGCCGTTGCCGGGGAATATTTTATTAATTAATTTCTGATTTTTATGAATTATTAGGAGATGTAAATAAATTGTAAATAATTCTTTATAAATATGTATTAATTGTTTTAATTATTTTTGTGAATAAACTAACATTTTTTTTATTTTGCAGACAAAGGTCACGATAATTTTTTTTTTATTTGTCTACTTTCGGTTTAAATCCGACGCCGATTGAATTTTCCGAATTACAGTGTCGACCTATGATTTTACGACCGAAATTTAATGTGTCGGTTTTATTAATTTTACGGCCTCGCTGAATTCTAAACTTTCAATCTTTACGGCCGTAATATTTTTATCCGAACGTTGTTTTTTTTTATTTCACTTGTTACGCCCGGTTTATCGATGGTTTAAATTTTTTACGCCCTATTCGAATCAGTTTCATTCTCGGCCGTAACACTTTAATTGTTTAAACTCTTCAATTGTTTTCGTTGTTTTACGACCGTAAGGAATTGTTTTACGGCCGTAATGATTCAATTTTCGACATTTGAGTTTTATTCGAAATTATTTCGGCCGAAACCCTATTTTTCTTTACGGCCTCGTGTTGACATCATCTCGGCCGAAGTGACCTCATTGACGATTTAATCTTTTTACGGCCGAAATGATCTCATGTTTCATTTTTACGGCCGAGAATTAATCTCATGGTTTTACGGCCGTAAAATTTCTGAACACTTGTTTTTTACGCCATCTTCCGACCCTAATTTAATTATGATTTTTTCATTCTCGGCCGTAACATTGTAATAGTTTGAACTTTTGATTTGACTTTGTTTTGGCCGAAGCGATTTAGTTGTCTCGGCCGTAATGGATCATCCATGGATTTTACTCCTTTTCGGCCGATTTATATGTGTTGATGTTTTACCTCTCATTGTTTTACGGCCGATATGAACTATAATCTTTGTCGGCCGTAATGATTTATTTGGCAAACATTTCATTCAATTTTTTTTCGGCCGAGATAATTCATCACCATGCTAATTTTTACGCCTTCACGTTGAATCCTTTTGACACTGTTTCAATATTTTTACGGACGAACGAGCCTCGGATTAATTACTAATCTAATTTCGGCCGTAAATCTATTTCTGTATTACGGCCGATCAATCTTATTTCTTTTCAGTATATTAATCTTATTTCTTCTCTGAAAATAATTTTTGATTATTTCTGATTATAAAATCTGATTATTTCTGAAAATAATTTAATAAAGTTTCTGAAAATTAATTTTAATGACGAATTTTCAAATTCTATCGTGCCGAAAGACTTTATTAGTAAAAAACTCATTTTTCGTGACCTATTATCTGAATTTCTTTCTTCTTGTATATATTTTATTTTATTCTTTTATCTTACTGAAAATTGGTTGTTGCAGGTACTAATTGAAAATTAAAACACAACCAATCCTGGAATCTTCTGATAAGCGCACTAGAAGTTCAAATCCACTGTTGGAATTTGATCCTGAAATTGAAAGAACCTATCGTCGATTACGAAGAAATATAAGAAAAATGGCGGAACAAGCACGCGACAATCAGAGACTGGAGCAACAGAATGAACTGGTTCCACCATATAATAATCGGCGAGAAGATGAAGCAGAACTTTCTATGAGAGAATATGTCTCGGCCAGATACAGTGACCGAGAATCATGCATCGTGCTGCCTGATATTAACGCAAATAATTTTGAGATAAATCCCGCGATCGTGAGGATGATACAAGCATCCCAATTTGGAGGAGGATTTCATGAAGACCCTCATGATCACCTTGACAAATTTCTTGCTACTCTGAGCACCTTTAGAAATAATAATGTTTCTTCTGAAGTTATTCGTTTATTATTATTTCCTCAATCTTTACGTGACAAAGCTTCCACCTGGTTTAAAACTTTGCCTGCAGGATCAATTCACTCTTGGTTGGAGCTGGTAGAAAAATTTGTTGGAAAATATTGTCCACCACAAAAAGCAGGCAAATATCGAAGGGAGCTGAGGGCATTTGTTCAAGACGATAACGAGACGTTATATGAAGCTTGGGAACGATATAAGGAACTGCTGGCCAGAGTTCCTGATAATAGAATTCCAAAGTGGCAAGTGATGGAAGATTTCTATCATGGATTACGACCTGCAGATCAAGACAAACTCGATCAATCAGCGGGAGGGACAGTACTAGGATCTAAACGTCCTAGTGAGATACAAGATATAATTGAAGCTGTAGCACTCAAGTCAAGCCAAGAAAGGAGACCACCTCGCCGAACTCATGATGTGCATGCTACAGAAAGTAAAAATTCTTCTGAAGTAGTGACTCAGCTGGAGTCACTTAATCACAAATTTGAGCAGATGATGTCATTAATGGTGTGCAATAACTGTGGAGGAGGACATGCGAGCAATTATTGTCCTCAAGATAACATTTCTAATCCTGATCATATTGAAAATGCTAACTTTGTCTCCAATCCATTTTTCAGGAATAATGACTATGGTTGGAGGAACAATCAGAAGTTTCCTTACAGGTCAAATCAAGGGCAAGTTTTTGAGAAATTTCAGAATCAAGCTCATCCACAAAATTATACACTTTTGAGAAAGCAACAAGAAGCTCCTGTCCAACAATCGACTAATCCTATGGAAGAGATGATGGCAAGAGTTATTGACTATGCTTCCATGCAAAACTTATGGGAATCAATGTATGATGAACAACTTCGTCAAGCAGGGGAGTTTCACACTTTTCAAGAAGAGCAACTTCGTCAGTCAGGGCAGTTGCACGCTATTCAGGAAGAGCAACTTCGACAAGCACAAGAGCTGACCAATATTCAAGCTGAATTTAGAAATATGGATGATCGTCAGGGTCGCTTCGAATCCCTTCAGAATCAACATGCGCGCATGACGAGACGCATCCATGAGTATCATATGCGCCAAGGAAATCTCAGCTACCATCCACCATCACCACCCCGCAGACAGTAAATCCGGTTGTGTCTTTTCCCTTTTCTTTATTTTCGTTTCTTTAAATTTTCCTTTTTATTGAGTATGTATCACTTTCCCTTGCTGGCTTAACACTGAGGACAGTGTCTAGTTCAAGCTTGGGGGAGTTTGCATTTCACGCATTGCATGTTTCTTTCTGTTTATTTGCTTATGTTTGCATCTATTTATAAAAAATTCCAAAAAAATTGAAAAATTTTGAAAAAATTTCTAAAAAATACCATTGCATGCATTTATTTTTGCTACCATCTAACAAACTCTTGTCTTATTGTTTTAATTATCTTTTAGTAGAAGTTCAAAGACATGTCGTTAATTGATGAAATTTGAATGCTTTTCTTTCTTATCACTTGCTATTTTAGTATCAAACTTATGGACTATGTGCCTATGCTAAGTAGAATTATGAATGACTAGACGACAAAATCATATTCATGCCTTTTTATTTCTTTTAAGTCTTGATAATAGTAGACTTATTATTGACCATATCAAGTACTTTTTGAGCTTATAAAAAAGAAGGGTTAGTTAAACCCCAACAAATAATAATAATAATAATAATAAAAAAAAAAGAAGTTGAATAAAGTTATGTGTAGGTACAAAAGTGTTATCCGGAACCAAGGTGTGTTCGGGTAATTAGATCCGTAGGGGTTCATGCCTGGCGACCTAAGGGCAACTGCTCTGGGATCCGTCGATCGAAAACCTGCTACATGGACCATCTTGTGGAATATGGAGAAGCACAGAAGTACTGAATCATGGCTAAGTTCGAACTCTTCATTCAGAACCTTGGTTGTTCGGGCAAGTAAACTCGAGGGGTGCTTTATCACCTGGTGCCCTAAGGCCATCTGGTCTGGGAGTCATCAGTCCAAAGCCCGCTACATGGACTTCCTTGTGCAATCCTGCTTGAAGATTAGAACTTTTAAATGATTGAAAATAAAGCTGAAAAATGGAAAGAAAAAGAAAAAGTTTTAAGCTCAATTAGTATTTATGTGTTCAATATCAATGCTATTATTTGATAGACAATTTATTTTTTCAAGGCTGAATTTGAGATTGTTTAAATTTGTGTAGCATTCAGAACTTCTATGAAGCTAAGTGCATGGAAAATGATAAGATACTAAATAGTAGGTGTGCAGATGAATTGTGTGAGAAAATTAATCAGTTGACAATGTGGCGGCTATGATGGAACTTTCTTGAGCCTTGCTTTGAATTTTTGCTTGAGGACAAGCAAGACTTTAAGCTTGGGGGAGTTTGATGCATGCAAAATACAACATATTTTAGTTAATTATTTTAATTAAATTTTCTATAATTTGATCATGGCATGCATCATTTTTAGTCACTTTTAATCATAATTCCGGATTTATCAATTTTAATTATTAAAATCGCTGAATATTTTAATTGTGGATGGATTAACTATATTTTGATAATTATTTGCAGGAAAATTCGAATCTCGGCCGAAATTCAAAGAAATTATTTCTTACGGCCGAGATTTGGCTTTACACCCAAGTTGTTACGGCCGAGATTCAAAAGGAGTAACGAGATTTAATTCTTTGTTACGGCTAACATTTGAAGGCGTAAAGATAAATGTTTTTATCTTTTGGGCGTAACAGAAGAAGTTCCTTCCTTACGGCCGAAATCAAATTGAAGTCGTCCGCACCCTATAAATACGTGAAGAATCCATCGTTTCAATTGGTGCTCTGAAGTTCAGGTTTCTTCCACGGCGAGTCGTGAGCTCTGCAGGCTACGACCAAGAGGAGAGAGGTGCGACGGCTGGAAGTTGATCGCGACCCTGATCAAGTCCGAGAGGCTGCCCGACTGTCTGCCCAATTCGAGAGCTCTACTTCTATTTTGGGTGTAATTCTTTCGATTATTATTGTTATTTTATTATTATCTCTCCAAAATTTCTAGGATGAACTCCATGTTTTTAGGATTATTATTTTAGGAGATTATTAATTGAAGGGAAATGTTTGGACCCTATTTTATTTGCTTTAATCTTTTCTGATCAATTATTAATTGTGCTTAATGCTTTTATGTTAGTTAATTAAATTCCTGAATTAGGCTATACCAGTTTGTGGAGTGTTTAATTTCAGAATTTATTATACTAATTATAATTAATTTTATTTAGAATTAATAATTGACATAAATTTGATAACTAGTGTGTGGAGAATCAAGTTTGTGTGGTCTATTAATCTATACCAGTTTGTGGAGTGATTAATAGTCTAGAGAATCCAATTTAATGCATCTTAATTTTAATATGATTTTGGGGGTACCAGTCGTGGAGACTTCAATTCTTATTAAATTAAGATAGTTCTATATGATTAAATTGAGGGATGCCAGTCGTGGAGACCACAAGTTAATCATGGTAGATTACTTTAGGGAGACTCTAATCCATCTTTAAAGATTAAATTTATCTTTTATGATTCAAATATTTATCCTGATCTATTTTCATCCTAAGGCCTAACTTCAACACCACTATCTTATCTTTATCTTATTTTATTTATTTTATTTTCATAAAATCTTTTTTCCAAAAATCCATGTTTTTACTCTCTTATTAATTTATAAATCCAGATATTGAATTAATAATATTCCTCGTGGGTTCGACACTCTTACTCCTATTACTATATTACTTGATCGACTAGTGCACTTGCTAGCAAATTTTATTGTTACAATTACAACGCATCAAGTTTTTGGCGCCGTTGTCGGGGAATATTTTATTAATTAATTTCTGATTTTTATGAATTATTAGGAGATGTAAATAAATTGTAAATAATTCTTTATAAATATGTATTAATTGTTTTAATTATTTTTGTGAATAAACTAACATTTTTTTTATTTTGCAGACAAAGGTCACGATAATTTTTTTTTATTTGTCTACTTTCGGTTTAAATCCGACGCCGATTGAATTTTCCGAATTACAGTGTCGACCTATGATTTTACGACCGAAATTTAATGTGTCGGTTTTATTAATTTTACGGCCTCGCTGAATTCTAAACTTTCAATCTTTACGGCCGTAATATTTTTATCCGAACGTTGTTTTTTTTTATTTCACTTGTTACGCCCGGTTTATCGATGGTTTAAATTTTTTACGCCCTATTCGAATCAGTTTCATTCTCGGCCGTAACACTTTAATTGTTTAAACTCTTCAATTGTTTTCGTTGTTTTACGACCGTAAGGAATTGTTTTACGGCCGTAATGATTCAATTTTCGACATTTGAGTTTTATTCGAAATTATTTCGGCCGAAACCCTATTTTTCTTTACGGCCTCGTGTTGACATCATCTCGGCCGAAGTGACCTCATTGACGATTTAATCTTTTTACGGCCGAAATGATCTCATGTTTCATTTTTACGGCCGAGAATTAATCTCATGGTTTTACGGCCGTAAAATTTCTGAACACTTGTTTTTTACGCCATCTTCCGACCCTAATTTAATTATGATTTTTTCATTCTCGGCCGTAACATTGTAATAGTTTGAACTTTTGATTTGACTTTGTTTTGGCCGAAGCGATTTAGTTGTCTCGGCCGTAATGGATCATCCATGGATTTTACTCCTTTTCGGCCGATTTATATGTGTTGATGTTTTACCTCTCATTGTTTTACGGCCGATATGAACTATAATCTTTGTCGGCCGTAATGATTTATTTGGCAAACATTTCATTCAATTTTTTTTCGGCCGAGATAATTCATCACCATGCTAATTTTTACGCCTTCACGTTGAATCCTTTTGACACTGTTTCAATATTTTTACGGACGAACGAGCCTCGGATTAATTACTAATCTAATTTCGGCCGTAAATCTATTTCTGTATTACGGCCGATCAATCTTATTTCTTTTCAGTATATTAATCTTATTTCTTCTCTGAAAATAATTTTTGATTATTTCTGATTATAAAATCTGATTATTTCTGAAAATAATTTAATAAAGTTTCTGAAAATTAATTTTAATGACGAATTTTCAAATTCTATCGTGCCGAAAGACTTTATTAGTAAAAAACTCATTTTTCGTGACCTATTATCTGAATTTCTTTCTTCTTGTATATATTTTATTTTATTCTTTTATCTTACTGAAAATTGGTTGTTGCAGGTACTAATTGAAAATTAAAACACAACCAATCCTGGAATCTTCTGATAAGCGCACTAGAAGTTCAAATCCACTGTTGGAATTTGATCCTGAAATTGAAAGAACCTATCGTCGATTACGAAGAAATATAAGAAAAATGGCGGAACAAGCACGCGACAATCAGAGACTGGAGCAACAGAATGAACTGGTTCCACCATATAATAATCGGCGAGAAGATGAAGCAGAACTTTCTATGAGAGAATATGTCTCGGCCAGATACAGTGACCGAGAATCATGCATCGTGCTGCCTGATATTAACGCAAATAATTTTGAGATAAATCCCGCGATCGTGAGGATGATACAAGCATCCCAATTTGGAGGAGGATTTCATGAAGACCCTCATGATCACCTTGACAAATTTCTTGCTACTCTGAGCACCTTTAGAAATAATAATGTTTCTTCTGAAGTTATTCGTTTATTATTATTTCCTCAATCTTTACGTGACAAAGCTTCCACCTGGTTTAAAACTTTGCCTGCAGGATCAATTCACTCTTGGTTGGAGCTGGTAGAAAAATTTGTTGGAAAATATTGTCCACCACAAAAAGCAGGCAAATATCGAAGGGAGCTGAGGGCATTTGTTCAAGACGATAACGAGACGTTATATGAAGCTTGGGAACGATATAAGGAACTGCTGGCCAGAGTTCCTGATAATAGAATTCCAAAGTGGCAAGTGATGGAAGATTTCTATCATGGATTACGACCTGCAGATCAAGACAAACTCGATCAATCAGCGGGAGGGACAGTACTAGGATCTAAACGTCCTAGTGAGATACAAGATATAATTGAAGCTGTAGCACTCAAGTCAAGCCAAGAAAGGAGACCACCTCGCCGAACTCATGATGTGCATGCTACAGAAAGTAAAAATTCTTCTGAAGTAGTGACTCAGCTGGAGTCACTTAATCACAAATTTGAGCAGATGATGTCATTAATGGTGTGCAATAACTGTGGAGGAGGACATGCGAGCAATTATTGTCCTCAAGATAACATTTCTAATCCTGATCATATTGAAAATGCTAACTTTGTCTCCAATCCATTTTTCAGGAATAATGACTATGGTTGGAGGAACAATCAGAAGTTTCCTTACAGGTCAAATCAAGGGCAAGTTTTTGAGAAATTTCAGAATCAAGCTCATCCACAAAATTATACACTTTTGAGAAAGCAACAAGAAGCTCCTGTCCAACAATCGACTAATCCTATGGAAGAGATGATGGCAAGAGTTATTGACACTATGCAAACCATGCAAAAGACGATGGAAACAAGGGCAAACAATCAAGATGCTACAATCAGGAATTTAGAAATGCAAATAGGGCAAATGGCCAATATGATGGCAGGCCGTGCACCAGGGACTCTTCCAAGCAATACAGAGAAAAATCCTAAAGAAGAGACCAAAGCTGTGACTCTTAGAAGTGGGAAACAATTGAGAAATCTGAGATCAGATTCCCCGCCAAGAGTAATTGATCACAAAGAAGAAACTGAAGCATCAAAGACACAAGATCAGACAACTGTAGATATCAATCTGAAGAAAAGAGAAACTGACAATTCAAAAAATACCAACATGAAGGATCTGCCCTATCCACAGAAATTTCGCAAAGAACAACTAGATAAGCAATTTAATCGCTTTCTTGATATTCTGAAGCAATTATCTATTAATATTCCTTTTCATGAAGCTTTACAGATGATGCCGAGCTATGCTAAATTCATGAAGGATATATTATCCTCAAAAAGAAAGTTTGAAAACACTGGGAGAGTAATGTTGACATCGGAGTGTAGTGCCATTTATGATCGAGATATACCTAAAAAAATGAAGGATCCGGGAACCTTCACCATACCTTGCACTATAGGAAAATTCTTTTGTGCACAAGCCTTATGTGATCTTGGTGCTAGTATAAGTTTAATGCCTTACTCTATATTTGTGCAGCTAGGTTATGGAGAACTAGAAGAAACAAGCATTACTCTTCAATTTGCAGATTCTTCATGCAAAAGACCCCAAGGAATATTAAGAGATGTTTTGGTAAAGGTTGATAAATTTGTTTTTCCTGCAGATTTTATTGTTCTGGATATGAAGGCAGATGAAAAAACCCCCATCATCCTCGGGAGACCATTCCTAGCAACAGGAAACGCACTCATAGATGTTCAACAAGGGATGCTCACACTTCGCGTCAACAACGAAGACATCACTTTCAATATAAAAAATTCTCTCAAACAACCTTTCAATCACTCATCCTGTTATGCTATTGATTCTATAGAAGATGACACGACTGATGCTTTTGATGATATTGTTGCAGATTTTATTTCGGATCCATATGCTAAGGAAGCTTTGGAAATGATGGAGGATTCTAGAGAAATTGTGGGAGAGGATAATGTGCCAATAACAACAGAGACATTCGAGGACGAAATTGAAAAATTGGATTGTCCTCCAAAATTCGAACTTAAAGAACTTCCATCTCATTTAAGATATGCTTTTCTTGAAAATAATACTTACCCAGTTATCATATCTGCTGACTTGACAGATGACATGGAGAAGAAACTTCTGGAAGTATTGAGGCAACACAAGAAAGCAATTGCTTGGTCTATTTCAGATATCAGGGGAATCTCTCCTACAATTTGCATGCACAAGATTTTGATGGAGGACAATGCCAAACCAATTGCTCAATATCAAAGAAGGCTCAACCCAACTTTAAAGGAAGTCGTAAGAAAGGAGGTCATCAAACTCCTTGATGCAGGTATTATATATGCCATTTCTGATAGTTCATGGATAAGTCCTGTGCAGGTAGTCCCTAAGAAAGGAGGAATCACCGTGGTAAGTAACAAAAATAATGAATTAGTTCCTCAAAGAACAATTACAGGTTGGAGAGTCTGTATAGACTATAGGAAGCTTAATGATGCTACCCGCAAAGATCATTTTCCATTACCTTTTATTGACCAAATGTTGGAGCGTGTTGCAGGTCATAGCTTTTATTATTTTCTAGATGGCTATTCTGGATACAATCAAATAGCAGTAGCACCTGAGGATCAAGAAAAGACAACGTTCACATGTCCATATGGAACGTTTGCCTATAGAAGGATGCCATTTGGTCTATGCAACGCTCCAGCAACATTCCAAAGATGCATGATGTCAATCTTTGCAGATATGAATGAGAAGATACTCGAAGTTTTCATGGATGATTTTACACTTTTTGGTAGCTCGTTTAATAATTGTTTGGATAACTTATCTCTAGTTTTGCAGAGATGTGAAGAAACGAATTTGGTCCTTAACTGGGAGAAATGTCACTTCATGGTTAAGGAGGGTATAGTTCTTGGCTACAAAATTTCAGAAAAAGGAATTGAAGTGGATAAGGCCAAGATAGATGTTATTGCAAATCTGCCTCCTCCAACCAATGTGAAGGGCATTCGAAGCTTCCTTGGGCACGCAGGATTTTATCGCCGTTTTATCAAAGATTTTTCAAAAATGGCTAAACCCTTAACTAATCTTCTTGCTAAGGACACAAAATTTGATTTTAATTCAGATTGTCTTGCTGCCTTTAATTTATTAAAGGAAATGCTAATTTCTGCACCTGTTGTTGTTGCACCAGACTGGTCTCTACCATTCGAGATGATGTGTGACGCGAGTGATGGTGCTATTGGAGCTGTGTTGGGGCAAAGAAAGGATAAAACATTTCATGTCATATATTATGCAAGCCGAACATTGAATGCTGCCCAACTAAACTATGCAACAACAGAGAAGGAGTTTCTTGCTATTATTTTTGCTTTTGACAAGTTTAGATCATATCTAATTTGTTCAAAAATTATTGTATACACAGATCATGCAGCCATCAAGCACTTGATGAACAAACAAGATGCCAAACCTAGACTGATCCGATGGATACTACTTTTGCAAGAGTTCGATGTGGAAGTGAAAGACAAAAAAGGAACTGAGAACTTATTAGCTGATCACCTATCTCGGTTGGAGCCATCTCCAAGAGAAGTCACAGACATACTTGAAGAATTCTCAGACGAGAAACTTTTTTCTATCTCTACAATTCTTCAAATTTATGACACTACACCATGGTTCGCTGATTTTGCTAATTACCTTGCAGGACATTACATTCCAAAGGGCATGACCACTCATCAAAAAAGGAAATTCTTATCTGATGTTAAGAATTATCACTGGGAAGATCCTTACCTTTTTCGATTATGCGCAGATCAAATAGTTCGAAGATGTGTTCACGAAGATGAGATTGATAATATCCTAAGTCATTGCCACGATGGACAAGCTGGAGGTCACTTTGGACCCAATCGAACAGCAGCTAAAGTACTTGAATGTGGACTATATTGGCCAACCATTTACAGAGATGCAAGAAACTACTGTAAGTATTGTGACAAATGTCAAAGGACAGGTAATATTTCTCGTCGAGATGAAATGCCTCTCACAAATATTTTACAGTGTGATATTTTTGATGTTTGGGGCATTGACTTTATGGGACCATTCCCTAAATCTTTTAACAACCAATACATCTTAGTGGCGGTTGATTATGTTTCCAAATGGGTAAAAGCTGTAGCCACACCAACAAATGAGGCCAAGGTAGTTGCCAACTTTCTAAGAAAAAATATTTTTACTCGATTTGGAACACCTAGGACTATCATAAGTGACAATGGAACACATTTCTGCAATAAAATAATGTCAACTCTTCTTAATAGATTTGGAGTCAAACATTTTTTTAGTACACCATATCATGCCCAATCTTGTGGACAAGTGGAAATTTCAAATAGAGAGATAAAAAGGATTCTAGAGAAAACTGTAAATTCATCTAGGAAAGACTGGTCTTTGAAATTAGATGATGCACTCTGGGCATATAGGACTGCTTTTAAAACACCCATAGGTACTTCTCCTTATAAATTAGTTTTTGGAAAAGCATGTCACCTTCCTGTAGAACTAGAACACAGGGCTTATTGGGCAATAAAATTTTTAAATATGAATCTAAAATCATCACAATCTGAAAGGTTATTACAATTAAATGAGCTTGATGAATTTAGACAATATGCATACGAAAACAGTAAGCTATATAAAGAACGCACAAAAAATTTACATGACCTGCATATCAAACATAAAGAATTTTTACCTGGTCAACAAGTACTTCTTTATAATAGCAAACTCAGATTATTTCCTGGAAAACTTAAATCAAGATGGACCGGACCTTATGTTATAATTAATTGTTCATCCTATGGAACTTTTGAGATTGAATCATTAGACAAAAAACAAAGACTCAAAGTGAATGGACATAGATTGAAACTTTATCATGGTGGCACTTATTATCATAACCTTTCTATGATCA
The DNA here is from genome assembly GCA_030549335.1 of Pontederia crassipes. Classification (NCBI taxonomy): domain Eukaryota; kingdom Viridiplantae; phylum Streptophyta; class Magnoliopsida; order Commelinales; family Pontederiaceae; genus Pontederia; species Pontederia crassipes. The sequence goes on along the minus strand of JAUKPH010000020.1, from coordinate 5,651,991 downwards.
CTCTCTATGATGTGTAAAATTTTCATCAGAACTAAGTCAAGCTGACGACTATAAATCAGAACTATTTTTATCCTTTTTATTTATTTATTTTGTGATAATAGTTTTATTTTGTTGAGTCATCTGCGGAAGGAGAGACCTCGGACAATCGGCCAAGCTCTTACGACATGACCCTTCACATTGGAAAGGTAAGTTTACGCCCGAAGTTTCATCTATAAATTTTGACCCTTTCCACATCTTTACAGATTTAAATCTTCGGCCGAGCTTTACTTCTTACGGCCGAGGTTCTTCATCGACTTACGGACGAACGAAAAGCCATTACGGCCGAGCTTCTGTCCCTTACGGCCGAAGTCTCACCATTACACCCTGTGCGTTACGGCCAAGCTTCCACGCCTATTTCGTTTTACGGCCGAAGAACCGACACTGTCACCGCCACTTCCTTACGCCCAAAGTGCCACCACCTATTCGTTACGGCCGAACCAACTCCTGACGGCCGAAGTTTCACCATTACGGCCAGTTTCTTACGGCCGAGATTGCACGGTTGAGATCTTCATCAACAAAATTTTGCGGCCAAGCTTTTACGGCCAAGACTCTCCATTATCGGCCGAGATCCATCAATTATCGGCAAAGATCTCCTCTCACCGACACCATTTGCGGCTGACACCTTCATCAATATATATATTGAGGCCGAGCATCTCTCCACCGACAATAAATCCGGTTGTATATTTTTCCTTTCCTTTATTTTCATTTCTTTAGCTTTTCTATATTATCTTTTCACTTTCCCTTATTGGCTTAACACTGAGGACAGTGTCTAGTTTAAGCTTGGGGGAGTTTGCATTTCATGCATTGCATGTTTCTTTCTTTTTATTTGCTTATGTTTGCATCTATTTATAAAAATCTAAAAAATTTAAAAATTTGAAAATTTTCTAAAAAATACCATTGCATGCATTTATTTTTGCTACCATCTAACAAACTCTTGTCTTATTGTTTTAATTATCTTTTAGTAGAAGTTCAAAGACATGTCGTTAATTGATGAAATTTGAATACTTTTCTTTCTTATCACTTGCTATTTTAGTATCAAACTTATGGACTATGTGCCTATGCTAAGTAGAATTATGAATGACTAGACGACAAAATCATATTCATGCCTTTTTATTCCTTTTAAGTCTTGATAATAGTAGACTTATTATTGACCATATCAAGTACTTTTTGAGCTTATAAAAATTGAAAATGAATAAAAAGAAGGGTTAGTTAAACCCCAACAAATAAAAAAAAAAAGTTGAATAAAGTTATGTGTAGGTACAAAAGTGTTATCCGGAACCAAGGTGTGTTCGGGTAATTAGATCCGTAGGGGTTCATGCCTGGCGACCTAAGGGCAACTGCTCTGGGATCCGTCGATCGAAAACCTGCTACATGGACCATCTTGTGGAATATGGAGAAGCACAGGAGTACTGAATCATGGCTAAGTTCGAACTCTTCATTCAGAACCTTGGTTGTTCGGGCAAGTAAACTCGAGGGGTGCTTTATCACCTGGTGCCCTAAGGCCATCTGGTTTGGGAGTCATCAGTCCAAAGCCCGCTACATGGACTTCCTTGTGCAATCCTGCTTGAAGATTAGAACTTTTAAATGATTAAAAATAAAGTTGAAAAATGAAAAGAAAAAGAAGTTTTAAGCTCAATTAGTACTTATGTGTTCAATATTAATGCTATTATTTGATAGACAATTTATTTTTTCACAAGGCTGGATTTGAGATTGTTTAAATTTGTGTAGCATTCAGAACCTCTATGAAGCTAAGTGCATGGAAAATGATAAGATACTAAGTAGTAGGTGTGCAGAAGAATTGTATGAGAAAATTAATCAGTTGACAATGTGGCGGCTATGATGGAACTTTCTTGAGCCTTGCTTTGAATTTTTGCTTGAGGACAAGCAAGACTTTAAGCTTGGGGGAGTTTGATGCATGCAAAATACAACATATTTTAGTTAATTATTTTAATTAAATTTTCTATAATTTGATCATAGCATGCATCATTTTTAGTCACTTTTAATCATAATTCCGGATTTATCAATTTTTATTATTAAAATTGCTGAATATTTTAATTGTGGATGGATTAATTATATTTTGATAATTATTTGCAGGAAAATTCAATTCTCGGCCGAAATTCAAAGAAATTCCTTACGGCCGAGATTTGCTTTACACCCAAGTCGTTACGGCCGAGATTCAAAAGGAGTAACAAGATTTAATTCTTTGTTACGGCTAACATTTGAAGGCGTAAAGATAAATATTTTTATCTTTTGGGCGTAACAGGAAAAGTCTTTCCTTACGGCCGAGAGTTGAAGACGTAAAGATAAATGTTTTTATCTTTTGGGCGTAACAGAAGAAGTTCCTTCCTTACGGCCGAAATTCGGAGGGCGTAATGGCATGAAGATGAAGGGCGTAACAAGATAAAAAATGAGTTTATCTTTGGGCGTAACAAGATATATGAAGGCGTAAAGATAAAAGGATTTTTATCTTTTGGGAGTAATGGAAAGGAGTAAAGATAAAATATGTTCCTTACGGCCGAGACTCTAAGGGAGTAAAGATAAAAATGAGTTTATCTTTGGGCGTAATGATAAAATGATTTATCTTTGGCCGAGTTTATCTTATAAATTTAAAGTTAACCGTACGATGTTACGGCCGAGATCAAATTGAAGTCGTCCGCACCCTATAAATACGTGAAGAATCCATCGTTTCAATTGGTGCTCTGAAGTTCAGGTTTCTTCCACGGCGAGTCGTGAGCTCTGCAGGCTACGACCAAGAGGAGAGAGGTGCGACGGCTGGAAGTTGATCGCGACCCTGATCAAGTCCGAGAGGCTGCCCGACTGTCTGCCCAATTCGAGAGCTCTACTTCTATTTTGGGTGTAATTCTTTCGATTATTATTGTTATTTTATTATTATCTCTCCAAAATTTCTAGGATGAACTCCATGTTTTTAGGATTATTATTTTAGGAGATTATTAATTGAAGGGAAATGTTTGGACCCTATTTTATTTGCTTTAATCTTTTCTGATCAATTATTAATTGTGCTTAATGCTTTTATGTTAGTTAATTAAATTCCTGAATTAGGCTATACCAGTTTGTGGAGTGTTTAATTTCAGAATTTATTATACTAATTATAATTAATTTTATTTAGAATTAATAATTGACATAAATTTGATAACTAGTGTGTGGAGAATCAAGTTTGTGTGGTCTATTAATCTATACCAGTTTGTGGGCAAAAACTTGATGCGTTGTAATTGTAACAATAAAATTTGCTAGCAAGTGCACTAGTCGCTCAAGTAATATAGTAATGGGAGTAAGAGTGTCGAACCCACGAGGAATATTATTAATTCAATATCTGAATTTATAAATTAATAAGAGAGGAAAAACATGGATTTTTGGAAAGAGGTTTTATGAAATAAAATAAGGAAAATAAGATAAAGATAAGATAATGGTGTTGAAGTTAGGCCTTAGGATGAAAATAGATCAAGATAAATATTTGAACCATAAAAGATAAATTCAATCTTTAAAGATGGATTAGAAATTTTCCCAAGTTATTAATTTACAAGATTAACATCACAGAGTCCACAAACTGGTAATTCTGCTATTTAATACGGTAAATCAAACCTAAAGTCCCACAAACTGGTATTCGTCAGATAAGATTAAAATTAAGATGCATTAATATGAAAATCCTAGACTATTAATCATTCCACAAACTGGTTAGATTAACAGACCACATAAACTTGATTCTCCACACACTAGTTATCAAATTTATGTCAATTATTAATTTCACATAAAATTAATTAAATTAATTAATGAATTCTGAAATTAAATAATCCACAAACTGGTAAGTACTCAACTCAGAAATCCAAATAATTAAATTAAAAGCATTAAGCACAATTAACTAATTGATCAGAAAAGATTAAAATAAATAATATAGGGTCCAAATAGTTTCCCTTCAATAATAATCTCCTAATATGAAATAAATAAAAATATGGAGTTCATCCTAGAAATTCTGGAGAGATAATAATAAAATAATAATAATTGGAAGAATTACACCCAAACAGACAAAAGTCGAAGCTTCGGATCACGGGCAGACAGTCGGGCAACCTCTCGGACTTGATCAGGGTCGCGATCAACTTCCAGCCGTCGCACCTCTCTCCTTTTGGTCGTAGCCTGCAGAGCTCACGACTCGCCGTGGAAGAAACCTGAACTTCAGAGCACCAATTGAAACGATGGATTCTTCACGTATTTATAGGGTGCGGACGACTTCAATTTGATCTCGGCCGTAACATCGTACGATTAACTTTAAATTTATAAGATAAACTCGGCCAAAGATAAATTCTTTTATCATTACGCCCAAAGATAAATCCTTTTTATCTTTACTCCCTTAGAGTCTCGGCCGTAAGGAAAATATTTTATCTTTACTCCTTTCCATTACTCCCAAAGGATAAAAATCCTTTTATCTTTACGCCTTCAAATGTCTTGTTACGCCCAAAGATAAACTCATTTTTATCTTGTTACGCCCTTCATCTTCATGCCATTACGCCCTCCGAATTTCGGCCGTAACATCTTATCTTCATGCCATTACGCCCAAAAGATACAAACATTTATCTTTACGCCTTCAAATGTTAGCCGTAACAAAGAATTAAATCTCGTTACTCCTTTTGAATCTCGGCCGTAACAACTTGGGTGTAAAGCCAAATCTCGGCCGTAAGGGATTTCTTTGAATTTCGGCCGAGATTTGAATTTTCCTGAAAATAATTATCAAAATATAGTTAATCCATCCACAATTAAAATATTCAGCGATTTTAATAATTAAAATTGATAAATCCGGAATTATGATTAAAAGTGACTAAAAATGATGCATGCTATGATCAAATTATAGAAAATTTAATTAAAATAATTAACTAAAATATGTTGTATTTTGCATGCATCAAACTCCCCCAAGCTTAAAGTCTTGCTTGTCCTCAAGCAAAAATTCAAAGCAAAGCTCAAGAAAGTTCCATCATAGCCGCCACATTGTCAACTGATTAATTTTCTCATACAATTCTTCTGCACACCTACTACTTAGTATCTTATCATTTTTCATGCACTTAGCTTCATAGAGGTTCTGAATGCTACACAAATTTAAACAATCTCAAATTCAGCCTTGAAAAAATAAATTGTCTATCAAATAATAGCATTGATATTGAACACATAAATACTAATTGAGCTTAAAACTTTTTCTTTTTCTTTTCATTTATCAGCTTTATTTTCAATCATTTAAAAGTTCTAATCTTCAAGCAGGATTGCACAAGGAAGTCCATGTAGCGGGCTTTGGACTGATGACTCCCAGACCAGATGGCCTTAGGGCAACAGGTGATAAAGCACCCCTCGAGTTTACTTGCCCGAACAACCAAGGTTCTGAATGAAGAGTTCGAACTTAGCCATGATTCAGTACTCATGTGCTTCTCCATATTCCACAAGATGGTCCATGTAGCAGGTTTTCGATCGACGGATCCCAGAGCAGTTGCCCTTAGGTCGCCAGGCATGAACCCCTACGGATCTAATTACCCGAACACACCTTGGTTCCGGATAACACTTTTGTACCTACACATAACTTTATTCAACTTTTTTTTTTTTTATTATTATTTGTTGGGGTTTAACTAACCCTTCTTTTTTATAAGCTCAAAAAGTACTTGATATGGTCAATAATAAGTCTACTATTATCAAGACTTAAAAGAAATAAAAAGGCATGAATATGATTTTGTCGTCTAGTCATTCATAATTCTACTTAGCATAGGCACATAGTCCATAAGTTTGATACTAAAATAGCAAGTGATAAGAAAGAAAAGTATTCAAATTTCATCAATTAACGACATGTCTTTGAACTTCTACTAAAAGATAATTAAAACAATAAGACAAGAGTTTGTTAGATGGTAGCAAAAATAAATACATGCAATGGTATTTTTTAGAAAATTTTCAAATTTTGCAAATTTTTTTTTTATAGATGCAGACATAAGCAAATAAACAGAAAGATGCAATGCATGGAGACTTCGTTTATAAATACTCATCTATTGTTTTCTCAAATTGGACTATCTGACTTTGTGCATTCTTGGTGGCCAACTTATGAAGTACTAATTATGGAATTCCTCTCATCTCTGGAAATCTTTAATTTAGATGGCAGGAACTATGATCAGCCCCGCATTTCATTCCAACTTTATGGACGACCTTTTACTCTCACTCTAGGAGAGATTAATAATATCTATGGATTTCCCAACCATGGATCTCTTTCTGTACCTGCTGACTTTGAGGCTGAAACTTTTTGGAAACAGATAACAGAAGAAGAACGATTGGTTTGGAACACCGCTAAAGATAGCTCAATTCAGAATCCTGTTCTGCGCTACGTCCATCGCATGCTAAGCAACACCATAAGTGGACGCAGTGATAATGATGGTGCCGTCTCAGAAGGAGAGTTATATCTCATCCACAGCATGCTTCACAGAACTCCCGTTAATGTGGGTGCCTTCCTCATTCGTCGATTTCAACGCCGCACTACTCATCGTGGCGGTAGCATTAATATGGGTGCCCTTCTCACACCTATCGCTCAGCACCTACAACTTGACTTGGATGATCTCGAAGCTGTGCCAGGAAACACTCACCTCACTCGTAGGACCATTCAGGCTATGGGTCTCGTGAAGACCAACAACTCAGGGATCAAAGTTTTTATTTTTAAAGGCCACCATCAGGAGGTGCCCTGCTCAGATCGAGATGCTTTTACGCCGATTAATCCAAATAATTGGCTCCTTTTTAGGCAGGTCATAGCTCCAGTAATTCCACCTGCAGGACCATCTACCTCTGTCGGACAGCTACACCAGGATGAACCTTTCTCCTGGTTTGATTCTACTGATTATGCGGCAGCCCAACCTTACCTTCAACAGCAACAAGGATTCCAGGCTGCATCACGGGCAGCTTCCCAATATGCCACATCCGTCCATTCGCCTTATATGCCGGTACCTTCTCCGATTCCATCTCCAGTACAAGAGAGCTCTTCTGATTCCTCGTTCATACCTTCTACTCCTTATGAGGAACGCGATTCGATGGAAGTATCTGCCCCTTTACAAGAACCTGTGCAGAATCGCTATATAGCACCAGAGCCCACTTTTACTTCAGCCCCAGAGCAGACTTACTATCCACCTCCGCCACCTCAGCCTGACTATGCTTCCATGCAAAACTTATGGGAATCAATGTATGATGAACAACTTCGTCAAGCAGGGGAATTTCACACTTTTCAAGAAGAGCAACTTCGTCAGTCAGGGCAGTTGAACGCTATTCAGGAAGAGCAACTTCGACAAGCACAAGAGCTGACCAACATTCGAGCTGATTTTAGAAATATGGATGATCGTCAGGGTCGCTTCGAATCCCTTCAGAATCAACATGCGCGCATGACGAGACGCATCCATGAGTATCATATGCGCCAAGGAAATCTCAGCTACTATCCACCATCGCCACCCCGCAGACAATAAATCCGGTTGTGTCTTTTCCCTTTTCTTTATTTTCGTTTCTTTAAATTTTCCTTTTTATTGAGTATGTATCACTTTCCCTTGCTGGCTTAACACTGAGGACAGTGTCTAGTTCAAGCTTGGGGGAGTTTGCATTCCATGCATTGCATCTTTCTGTTTATTTGCTTATGTCTGCATCTATAAAAAAAAAAATTTGCAAAATTTGAAAATTTTCTAAAAAATACCATTGCATGTATTTATTTTTGCTACCATCTAACAAACTCTTGTCTTATTGTTTTAATTATCTTTTAGTAGAAGTTCAAAGACATGTCGTTAATTGATGAAATTTGAATACTTTTCTTTCTTATCACTTGCTATTTTAGTATCAAACTTATGGACTATGTGCCTATGCTAAGTAGAATTATGAATGACTAGACGACAAAATCATATTCATGCCTTTTTATTTCTTTTAAGTCTTGATAATAGTAGACTTATTATTGACCATATCAAGTACTTTTTGAGCTTATAAAAAAGAAGGGTTAGTTAAACCCCAACAAATAATAAAAAAAAAAAAAAAAGTTGAATAAAGTTATGTGTAGGTACAAAAGTGTTATCCGGAACCAAGGTGTGTTCGGGTAATTAGATCCGTAGGGGTTCATGCCTGGCGACCTAAGGGCAACTGCTCTGGGATCCGTCGATCGAAAACCTGCTACATGGACCATCTTGTGGAATATGGAGAAGCACATGAGTACTGAATCATGGCTAAGTTCGAACTCTTCATTCAGAACCTTGGTTGTTCGGGCAAGTAAACTCGAGGGGTGCTTTATCACCTGTTGCCCTAAGGCCATCTGGTCTGGGAGTCATCAGTCCAAAGCCCGCTACATGGACTTCCTTGTGCAATCCTGCTTGAAGATTAGAACTTTTAAATGATTGAAAATAAAGCTGATAAATGAAAAGAAAAAGAAAAAGTTTTAAGCTCAATTAGTATTTATGTGTTCAATATCAATGCTATTATTTGATAGACAATTTATTTTTTCAAGGCTGAATTTGAGATTGTTTAAATTTGTGTAGCATTCAGAACCTCTATGAAGCTAAGTGCATGAAAAATGATAAGATACTAAGTAGTAGGTGTGCAGAAGAATTGTATGAGAAAATTAATCAGTTGACAATGTGGCGGCTATGATGGAACTTTCTTGAGCTTTGCTTTGAATTTTTGCTTGAGGACAAGCAAGACTTTAAGCTTGGGGGAGTTTGATGCATGCAAAATACAACATATTTTAGTTAATTATTTTAATTAAATTTTCTATAATTTGATCATAGCATGCATCATTTTTAGTCACTTTTAATCATAATTCCGGATTTATCAATTTTAATTATTAAAATCGCTGAATATTTTAATTGTGGATGGATTAACTATATTTTGATAATTATTTGCAGGAAAATTCAAATCTCGGCCGAAATTCAAAGAAATCCCTTACGGCCGAGATTTGGCTTTACACCCAAGTTGTTACGGCCGAGATTCAAAAGGAGTAACGAGATTTAATTCTTTGTTACGGCTAACATTTGAAGGCGTAAAGATAAATGTTTGTATCTTTTGGGCGTAATGGCATGAAGATAATTTGTTACGGCCGAAATTCGGAGGGCGTAATGGCATGAAGATGAAGGGCGTAACAAGATAAAAATGAGTTTATCTTTGGGCGTAACAAGACATTTGAAGGCGTAAAGATAAAAGGATTTTTATCCTTTGGGAGTAATGGAAAGGAGTAAAGATAAAATATTTTCCTTACGGCCGAGACTCTAAGGGAGTAAAGATAAAAAGGATTTATCTTTGGGCGTAATGATAAAAGAATTTATCTTTGGCCGAGTTTATCTTATAAATTTAAAGTTAACCGTACGATGTTACGGCCGAGATCAAATTGAAGTCGTCCGCACCCTATAAATACGTGAAGAATCCATCGTTTCAATTCGTGCTCTGAAGTTCAGGTTTCTTCCACGGCGAGTCGTGAGCTCTGCAGGCTACGACCAAGAGGAGAGAGGTGCGACGGCTGGAAGTTGATCGCGACCCTGATCAAGTCCGAGAGGCTGCCCGACTGTCTGCCCAATTCGAGAGCTCTACTTCTATTTTGGGTGTAATTCTTTCGATTATTATTGTTATTTTATTATTATCTCTCCAAAATTTCTAGGATGAACTCCATGTTTTTAGGATTATTATTTTAGGAGATTATTAATTGAAGGGAAATGTTTGGACCCTATTTTATTTGCTTTAATCTTTTCTGATCAATTATTAATTGTGCTTAATGCTTTTATGTTAGTTAATTAAATTCCTGAATTAGGCTATACCAGTTTGTGGAGTGTTTAATTTCAGAATTTATTATACTAATTATAATTAATTTTATTTAGAATTAATAATTGACATAAATTTGATAACTAGTGTGTGGAGAATCAAGTTTGTGTGGTCTATTAATCTATACCAGTTTGTGGAGTGATTAATAGTCTAGAGAATCCAATTTAATGCATCTTAATTTTAATATGATTTTGGGGGTACCAGTCGTGGAGACTTCAATTCTTATTAAATTAAGATAGTTCTATATGATTAAATTGAGGGATGCCAGTCGTGGAGACCACAAGTTAATCATGGTAGATTACTTTAGGGAGACTCTAATCCATCTTTAAAGATTAAATTTATCTTTTATGATTCAAATATTTATCCTGATCTATTTTCATCCTAAGGCCTAACTTCAACACCACTATCTTATCTTTATCTTATTTTATTTATTTTATTTTCATAAAATCTTTTTTCCAAAAATCCATGTTTTTCCTCTCTTATTAATTTATAAATCCAGATATTGAATTAATAATATTCCTCGTGGGTTCGACACTCTTACTCCTATTACTATATTACTTGATCGACTAGTGCACTTGCTAGCAAATTTTATTGTTACAATTACAACGCATCAAGTTTTTGGCGCCGTTGCCGGGGAATATTTTATTAATTAATTTCTGATTTTTATGAATTATTAGGAGATGTAAATAAATTGTAAATAATTCTCTGTGCATATGTATTAATTGTTTTAATTATTTTTGTGAATAAACTAACATTTTTTTTCTTTTGCAGATAAAGGTCAGGATAATATTTTTTCTATTTATCTACTTTCGGTTTAAAATCCGACGCCGATTGGATTTTTTTTAAATTACACTGTCGACTTATGGATTTACGACTTTAATGTGTCGGTTTTATTAATTTTACGGCCTCGCAATGAATAATTTCTGAATTCTAAACTTTCAATCTTTACGGCTGTAATATTTTTATCCGAACGTTGTTTTTACGCCATGAGTAATGGATATTGATTTGACTTGTTACGCCCGGTTTATCGATGGTTTAAATTTTTTTTTTACGCCCTATTCGAATCAGTTTTCATTCTCGGCCGTAACATTTTAATTGTTTAAACTCTTCATATGATTTCGTTGTTTTACGACCGTAAGGAATTGCTTAATTCATTTTCGGCCGTAATGATTCAATTTTCGACATTTGAGTTTTATTCGAAATTATTTCGGCCGAAACCCTATTTTTCTTTACGGCCTCGTGTTGACATCATCTCGGCCGAAGTGACCTCATTGACGATTTAATATTTTTACGGCCGAAATTATCTCATGTTTCATTTTTACGGCCGAGAATTAATCTCATGGTTTTACGGCCGTAAAATTTCTGAACATTTGTTTTTTACGCCATCTTCCGACCCCAATTTATTTGTGATTTTTTTCATTCTCGGCCGTAACATTATAATAGTTTGAACTTTTGATTTGACTTTGTTTTGGCCGAAGCGATTTAGTTTGTCTCGGCCGTAATGGATCATCCGACATGCATTTTACTCCTTTTCGGCCGATTTATATGTGTTGATTTTTTTTACCTCTCATTGTTTTACGGCCGATATGAACTATATTCTTTGTCGGCCGTAATGATTTATTTGGCAACATTACGCCTTCACGTTGAATCTTTTTCAACACTGTTTTACGATTTTTACGGACGAACGAGCCTTGGATTAATTACTAATCTAATTTCGGCCGCAAATCTATTTCTGTATTACGGCCGATCAATCTTATTTTCTTTTCAGTATATTAATCTTATTTCTTCTCTGAAAATAATTTTTGATTATTTCTGATTATAAAATCTGATTATTTCTGAAAACAATTTAATAAAGTTTCTGAAAATTAATTTTAATGACGAATTTTCAAATTCTATCGTGCCGAAAGACTTTATTAGTAAAAAAAAAAACTCATTTTTTCGTGACTTATTATCTGAATTTCTTTCTTCTTGTATATATTTTATTTTATTCTTTTATCTTACTGAAAATTGGTTGTTGCAGGTACTAATTGAAAATTAAAACACAACCAATCCTGGAATCTTCTGATAAGCGCACTAGAAGTTCAAATCCACTGTTGGAATTTGATCCTGAGATTGAAAGAACCTATCGTCGATTACGAAGAAATATAAGAAAAATGGCGGAACAAGCACGCGACAATCAGAGACTGGAGCAACAGAATGAACTGGTTCCACCATATAATAATCGGCGAGAAGATGAAGCAGAACTTTCTATGAGAGAATATGTCTCGGCCAGATACAGTGACCGAGAATCATGCATCGTGCTGCCTGATATTAACGCAAATAATTTTGAGATAAATCCCGCGATCGTGAGGATGATACAAGCATCCCAATTTGGAGGAGGATTTCATGAAGACCCTCACGATCACCTTGACAAATTTCTTGCTACTCTGAGCACCTTTAGAAATAATAATGTTTCTTCTGAAGTTATTCGTTTATTATTATTTCCTCAATCTTTACGTGACAAAGCTTCCACCTGGTTTAAAACTTTGCCTGCAGGATCAATTCACTCTTGGTTGGAGCTGGTAGAAAAATTTGTTGGAAAATATTGTCCACCACAAAAAGCAGGCAAATATCGAAGAGAGCTGAGGGCATTTGTTCAAGATGATAACGAGACGTTATATGAAGCCTGGGAACGATATAAGGAACTGCTGGCCAGAGTTCCTGACAACAGAATTCCAAAATGGCAAGTGATGGAAGATTTCTATCATGGATTACGACCTGCAGATCAAGATAAGCTCGATCAATCAGCAGGAGGGACAGTACTGGGATCTAAACGTCCTAGTGAGATACAAGATATAATTGAAGCTGTAGCCCTCAAGTCGAGCCAAGAAAGGAGACCACCTCGCCGAACTCATGATGTACATGCTACACAAGGAATACAATCTTCAGAAATAGTGGCTCAGCTGGAGTCACTTAATCAAAAATTCGAGCAGATGATGTCACTAATGGGAAATTCTAGCAATTATAGCCCTACAGGTAACACTTCAGATTCAAATCAAATTGAAAATGCTAACTTTATTTCCAATCCATTTTACAGGAACAACGATTATGGATGGAGACATAATCCGAAGTTTGCCTATAATCAGAACCAAGGCCAATCTTCTGGTCCATCAAAAGATTATATACTGAAAAGGCAATCTGACACTCCCCAACATCAATCATCAAACCATATGCAGGAGATGATGGCACAGATCATAGACTCAATGCAAGCATTGCAAAAGAATATGGAATCTAGAGCCACGAGTCAGGATGCATCAATTCGAAATTTGGAAAGACAACTGGGCCAGATGGCGGCACAACTAACTGGACGTACACCGGGTTCTCTCCCAAGTAACACAGAGAAAAATCCAAGAGGGGAAGAGCAAAATAGGCCTTGATTTTCATCAGAACTAAGTCAAGCTGACGACTATAAATCAGAACTATTTCTATCCTTTTTATTTTTATTTTTGATTTTGATTAGTCTAATTAGTTGTTAATATCTTAGTTTAGGTGATAGTTTTATTTTTAATTAGACATTTATTTTATTATGGAGTCATTTAATTTAATTAATATTTAATGTTTTGTAAGGGGAGATAAACTCAGGGGCGTAAATTTCAACAATGCTCTACGGCCGAAGCTCGGACATTACGCGCTGCCACCCTCGTTACGTGCGCATTACGGCCGAGTTGTCACACATGCATCAAGCTCGGACATTACGGCCGAAGCGACCGTCGTTACGCCCTGCCACCCACCGTTTCCGTTACGGCCGAAGCAACCGAAGAAAAGACAAGCTGCCATCGTCGTTACGCCCTGCCACTCTCGTTACGCCCTACCACACACATTACGTGTGCATTACGGCCGAGTTGTCGCACATGCATCAAGCTCGGACATGACAAGACAAGCTGCCACCATTCCTCATTACGGCCGAGAATCACCTCGAAGACCACGCCGTAAAGATTCCAACACATGACAAGATGCCACATCGTTACGGCCGAGGATGCCAGATGCCTTCGTTACGACCGAGATGTTATGCACAGACGACAATGACACGACAGCACATCTGCATGCACAAGTCCAATCGAAAAAAAAAAAATATGCATGTTTTTACGACCGGATTTGACCCTTCACTGCGCGCAGTCGGAACAGGTATTACCCCCTCCAATTCATCTATAAAATACTTACCCCTTCTCGTGTTATGCAGATCAATCACCGCTCGCCCTTTCATCTATCTCTTACGGTCGAAGCTCAAACTCCTTACGGCCGAAGTTCCGGAGCTTCAACACTGCGCCGCCCTCTGTACATTACGGCCGAGCTTTCTCCCTTACGCCCAAAGTGCCAAGCCTCCAACTTCTTACGGCCGGAGCTTCAACAGCGCGCCGAGTTTACGGCCGAAGTTCCAGCGCTTCCGGGTTCGTTACGTCCGGTCTTCCACCGCACACCGACACTTATTACGGCCGAAGTTTCCACGTCGCCTTCGTTTTACGGCCGAAGTCACGTCATCTCCGCCGCTCTCTTACGGCAGCGAGTTTTTCTCCTTACGGCCGAAGTCTCACCATTACGCCCTGTGCGTTACGGCCAAGCTTCCACGCCGATTTCGTTTTACGGCCGAAGAACCGACACCAGCGCCACCACCTGTTCGTTACGGCCGGTCTTCAACCGCACCGACATTTATTACGGCCGAAGTCTCAAACGTCAATCACCGATCCTTACGCCGAGTTCCGAATCACGCCTCCAACTTCTTACGGCCAAACTCCAATCTCCGGCCGAGCTTCATCAATTACGGCCGAAGTTCTTCGTCAACCGGTCCCTTACGGCCGAGTCACCTCCGACCTTCAGCCGGTTCTTCATCGAATACTACGAAACCTCAGCCGCTTCCAAGCCGGTACCTTTTCTTTGTTTATTTTTGTCCAGATCAAAATGAGGCGATTTGCTAATATATGGAGGGGACGTCACGAACGACGACATCCGAATGCTCAGCCGGCCCCACAGCCCTCACAATTAATCTCCTACCCCGGAGACTATTATTGGACTAAGCCGGAGTATCAAGCTCGATATGAACGGATGTGTGATATTCGAATTCATGCCACCAGATTTTCAGATACTGAATTGCTGAGGGAGTATAATTTACTTGCAGATACTCATCTATTGTTTTCTCAAATTGGACTATCTGACTTTGTGCATTCTTGGTGGCCAACTTATGAAGTACTAATTATGGAATTCCTCTCATCTCTGGAAATCTTTAATTTAGATGGCAGGAACTATGATCAGCCCCGCATTTCATTCCAACTTTATGGACGACCTTTTACTCTCACTCTAGGAGAGATTAATAATATCTATGGATTTCCCAACCATGGATCTCTTTCTGTACCTGCTGACTTTGAGGCTGAAACTTTTTGGAAACAGATAACAGAAGAAGAACGATTGGTTTGGAACACCGCTAAAGATAGCTCAATTCAGAATCCTGTTCTGCGCTACGTCCATCGCATGCTAAGCAACACCATAAGTGGACGCAGTGATAATGATGGTGCCGTCTCAGAAGGAGAGTTATATCTCATCCACAGCATGCTTCACAGAGCTCCCGTTAATGTGGGTGCCTTCCTCATTCGTCGATTTCAACGCCGCACTACTCATCGTGGCGGTAGCATTAATATGGGTGCCCTTCTCACACCTATCGCTCAGCACCTACAACTTGACTTGGATGATCTCGAAGCTGTGCCAGGAAACACTCACCTCACTCGTAGGACCATTCAGGCTATGGGTCTCGTGAAGACCAACAACTCAGGGATCAAAGTTTTTATTTTTAAAGGCCACCATCAGGAGGTGCCCTGCTCAGATCGAGATGCTTTTACGCCGATTAATCCAAATAATTGGCTCCTTTTTAGGCAGGTCATAGCTCCAGTAATTCCACCTGCAGGACCATCTACCTCTGTCGGACAGCTACACCAGGATGAACCTTTCTCCTGGTTTGATTCTACTGATTATGCGGCAGCCCAACCTTACCTTCAACAGCAACAAGGATTCCAGGCTGCATCACGGGCAGCTTCCCAATATGCCACATCCGTCCATTCGCCTTATATGCCGGTACCTTCTCCGATTCCATCTCCAGTACAAGAGAGCTCTTCTGATTCCTCGTTCATACCTTCTACTCCTTATGAGGAACGCGATTCGATGGAAGTATCTGCCCCTTTACAAGAACCTGTGCAGAATCGCTATATAGCACCAGAGCCCACTTTTACTTCAGCCCCAGAGCAGACTTACTATCCACCTCCGCCACCTCAGCCTGACTATGCTTCCATGCAAAACTTATGGGAATCAATGTATGATGAACAACTTCGTCAAGCAGGGGAATTTCACACTTTTCAAGAAGAGCAACTTCGTCAGTCAGGGCAGTTGAACGCTATTCAGGAAGAGCAACTTCGACAAGCACAAGAGCTGACCAACATTCGAGCTGATTTTAGAAATATGGATGATCGTCAGGGTCGCTTCGAATCCCTTCAGAATCAACATGCGCGCATGACGAGACGCATCCATGAGTATCATATGCGCCAAGGAAATCTCAGCTACTATCCACCATCGCCACCCCGCAGACAATAAATCCGGTTGTGTCTTTTCCCTTTTCTTTATTTTCGTTTCTTTAAATTTTCCTTTTTATTGAGTATGTATCACTTTCCCTTGCTGGCTTAACACTGAGGACAGTGTCTAGTTCAAGCTTGGGGGAGTTTGCATTCCATGCATTGCATCTTTCTGTTTATTTGCTTATGTCTGCATCTATAAAAAAAAAATTTGCAAAATTTGAAAATTTTCTAAAAAATACCATTGCATGTATTTATTTTTGCTACCATCTAACAAACTCTTGTCTTATTGTTTTAATTATCTTTTAGTAGAAGTTCAAAGACATGTCGTTAATTGATGAAATTTGAATACTTTTCTTTCTTATCACTTGCTATTTTAGTATCAAACTTATGGACTATGTGCCTATGCTAAGTAGAATTATGAATGACTAGACGACAAAATCATATTCATGCCTTTTTATTTCTTTTAAGTCTTGATAATAGTAGACTTATTATTGACCATATCAAGTACTTTTTGAGCTTATAAAAAAGAAGGGTTAGTTAAACCCCAACAAATAATAATAAAAAAAAAAAAGTTGAATAAAGTTATGTGTAGGTACAAAAGTGTTATCCGGAACCAAGGTGTGTTCGGGTAATTAGATCCGTAGGGGTTCATGCCTGGCGACCTAAGGGCAACTGCTCTGGGATCCGTCGATCGAAAACCTGCTACATGGACCATCTTGTGGAATATGGAGAAGCACATGAGTACTGAATCATGGCTAAGTTCGAACTCTTCATTCAGAACCTTGGTTGTTCGGGCAAGTAAACTCGAGGGGTGCTTTATCACCTGTTGCCCTAAGGCCATCTGGTCTGGGAGTCATCAGTCCAAAGCCCGCTACATGGACTTCCTTGTGCAATCCTGCTTGAAGATTAGAACTTTTAAATGATTGAAAATAAAGCTGATAAATGAAAAGAAAAAGAAAAAGGTTTAAGCTCAATTAGTATTTATGTGTTCAATATCAATGCTATTATTTGATAGACAATTTATTTTTTCAAGGCTGAATTTGAGATTGTTTAAATTTGTGTAGCATTCAGAACCTCTATGAAGCTATGTGCATGAAAAATGATAAGATACTAAGTAGTAGGTGTGCAGAAGAATTGTATGAGAAAATTAATCAGTTGACAATGTGCCGGCTATGATGGAACTTTCTTGAGCTTTGCTTTGAATTTTTGCTTGAGGACAAGCAAGACTTTAAGCTTGGGGGAGTTTGATGCATGCAAAATACAACATATTTTAGTTAATTATTTTAATTAAATTTTCTATAATTTGATCATAGCATGCATCATTTTTAGTCAATTTTAATCATAATTCCGGATTTATCAATTTTAATTATTAAAATCGCTGAATATTTTAATTGTGGATGGATTAACTATATTTTGATAATTATTTGCAGGAAAATTCAAATCTCGGCCGAAATTCAAAGAAATCCCTTACGGCCGAGATTTGGCTTTACACCCAAGTTGTTACGGCCGAGATTCAAAAGGAGTAACGAGATTTAATTCTTTGTTACGGCTAACATTTGAAGGCGTAAAGATAAATGTTTGTATCTTTTGGGCGTAATGGCATGAAGATAAGATGTTACGGCCGAAATTCGGAGGGCGTAATGGCATGAAGATGAAGGGCGTAACAAGATAAAAATGAGTTTATCTTTGGGCGTAACAAGACATTTGAAGGCGTAAAGATAAAAGGATTTTTATCCTTTGGGAGTAATGGAAAGGAGTAAAGATAAAATATTTTCCTTACGGCCGAGACTCTAAGGGAGTAAAGATAAAAAGGATTTATCTTTAGGCGTAATGATAAAAGAATTTATCTTTGGCCGAGTTTATCTTATAAATTTAAAGTTAACCGTACGATGTTACGGCCGAGATCAAATTGAAGTCGTCCGCACCCTATAAATACGTGAAGAATCCATCGTTTCAATTCGTGCTCTGAAGTTCAGGTTTCTTCCACGGCGAGTCGTGAGCTCTGCAGGCTACGACCAAGAGGAGAGAGGTGCGACGACTGGAAGTTGATCGCGACCCTGATCAAGTCCGAGAGGCTGCCCGACTGTCTGCCCAATTCGAGAGCTCTACTTCTATTTTGGGTGTAATTCTTTCGATTATTATTGTTATTTTATTATTATCTCTCCAAAATTTCTAGGATGAACTCCATGTTTTTAGGATTATTATTTTAGGAGATTATTAATTGAAGGGAAATGTTTGGACCCTATTTTATTTGCTTTAATCTTTTCTGATCAATTATTAATTGTGCTTAATGCTTTTATGTTAGTTAATTAAATTCCTGAATTAGGCTATACCAGTTTGTGGAGTGTTTAATTTCAGAATTTATTATACTAATTATAATTAATTTTATTTAGAATTAATAATTGACATAAATTTGATAACTAGTGTGTGGAGAATCAAGTTTGTGTGGTCTATTAATCTATACCAGTTTGTGGAGTGATTAATAGTCTAGAGAATCCAATTTAATGCATCTTAATTTTAATATGATTTTGGGGGTACCAGTCGTGGAGACTTCAATTCTTATTAAATTAAGATAGTTCTATATGATTAAATTGAGGGATGCCAGTCGTGGAGACCATAAGTTAATCATGGTAGATTACTTTAGGGAGACTCTAATCCATCTTTAAAGATTAAATTTATCTTTTATGATTCAAATATTTATCCTGATCTATTTTCATCCTAAGGCCTAACTTCAACACCACTATCTTATCTTTATCTTATTTTATTTATTTTATTTTCATAAAATCTTTTTTCCAAAAATCCATGTTTTTCCTCTCTTATTAATTTATAAATCCAGATATTGAATTAATAATATTCCTCGTGGGTTCGACACTCTTACTCCTATTACTATATTACTTGATCGACTAGTGCACTTGCTAGCAAATTTTATTGTTACAATTACAACGCATCAAGTTTTTTAGTTTGATGCATGTAAAATACAACATATTTTAGTTAATTATTTTAATTAAATTTTCTATAATTTGATCATAGCATGCATCATTTTTAGTCACTTTTAATCATAATTCCGGATTTATCAATTTTAATTATTAAAATCGCTGAATATTTTAATTGTGGATGGATTAACTATATTTTGATAATTATTTGCAGGAAAATTCAAATCTCGGCCGAAATTCAAAGAAATCCCTTACGGCCGAGATTTGGCTTTACACCCAAGTTGTTACGGCCGAGATTCAAAAGGAGTAACGAGATTTAATTCTTTGTTACGGCTAACATTTGAAGGCGTAAAGATAAATGTTTGTATCTTTTGGGCGTAATGGCATGAAGATAAGATGTTACGGCCGAAATTCGGAGGGCGTAATGGCATGAAGATGAAGGGCGTAACAAGATAAAAATGAGTTTATCTTTGGGCGTAACAAGACATTTGAAGGCGTAAAGATAAAAGGATTTTTATCCTTTGGGAGTAATGGAAAGGAGTAAAGATAAAATATTTTCCTTACGGCCGAGACTCTAAGGGAGTAAAGATAAAAAGGATTTATCTTTGGGCGTAATGATAAAAGAATTTATCTTTGGCCGAGTTTATCTTATAAATTTAAAGTTAATCGTACGATGTTACGGCCGAGATCAAATTGAAGTCGTCCGCACCCTATAAATACGTGAAGAATCCATCGTTTCAATTCGTGCTCTGAAGTTCAGGTTTCTTCCACGGCGAGTCGTGAGCTCTGCAGGCTACGACCAAAAGGAGAGAGGTGCGACGGCTGGAAGTTGATCGCGACCCTGATCAAGTCCGAGAGGCTGCCCGACTGTCTGCCCGTGATCCGAAGCTTCGACTTTTGTCTGTTTGGGTGTAATTCTTCCAATTATTATTATTTTATTATTATCTCTCCAGAATTTCTAGGATGAACTCCATATTTTTATTTATTTCATATTAGGAGATTATTATTGAAGGGAAACTATTTGGACCCTATATTATTTATTTTAATCTTTTCTGATCAATTAGTTAATTGTGCTTAATGCTTTTAATTTAATTATTTGGATTTCTGAGTTGAGTACTTACTAGTTTGTGGATTATTTAATTTCAGAATTCATTAATTAATTTAATTAATTTTATGTGAAATTAATAATTGACATAAATTTGATAACTAGTGTGTGGAGAATCAAGTTTATGTGGTCTGTTAATCTAACCAGTTTGTGGAATGATTAATAGTCTAGGATTTTCATATTAATGCATCTTAATTTTAATCTTATCTGACGAATACCAGTTTGTGGGACTTTAGGTTTGATTAAATTTAAGATAGTTTGATTTACCGGATTAAATAGCAGAATTACCAGTTTGTGGACTCTGTGATGTTAATCTTGTAAATTAATAACTTGGGAAAATTTCTAATCCATCTTTAAAGATTGAATTTATCTTTTATGGTTCAAATATTTATCTTGATCTATTTTCATCCTAAGGCCTAACTTCAACACCATTATCTTATCTTTATCTTATTTTCCTTATTTTATTTCATAAAACCTCTTTCCAAAAATCCATGTTTTTCCTCTCTTATTAATTTATAAATTCAGATATTGAATTAATAATATTCCTCGTGGGTTCGACACTCTTACTCCCATTACTATATTACTTGAGCGACTAGTGCACTTGCTAGCAAATTTTATTGTTACAAATCAAACACATCAAGTTTTTGGCGCCGTTGCCGGGGAATATTTTATTAATTAATTTCTGATTTTTATGAATTATTAGGAGATGTAAATAAATTGTAAATAATTCTCTGTGCATATGTATTAATTGTTTTAATTATTTTTGTGAATAAACTAACATTTTTTTTCTTTTGCAGATAAAGGTCAGTATAATATTTTTTCTATTTATCTACTTTCGGTTTAAAATCCGACGCCGATTGGATTTTTTTTAAATTACACTGTCGACTTATGGATTTACGACTTTAATGTGTCGGTTTTATTAATTTTACGGCCTCGCAATGAATAATTTCTGAATTCTAAACTTTCAATCTTTACGGCCGTAATATTTTTATCCGAACGTTGTTTTTACGCCATGAGTAATGGATATTGATTTGACTTGTTACGCCCGGTTTATCGATGGTTTAAATTTTTTTTTTACGCCCTATTCGAATCAGTTTTCATTCTCGGCCGTAACATTTTAATTGTTTAAACTCTTCATATGATTTCGTTGTTTTACGACCGTAAGGAATTGCTTAATTCATTTTCGGCCGTAATGATTCAATTTTCGACATTTGAGTTTTATTCGAAATTATTTCGGCCGAAACCCTATTTTTCTTTACGGCCTCGTGTTGACATCATCTCGGCCGAAGTGACCTCATTGACAATTTAATCTTTTTACGGCCGAAATTATCTCATGTTTCATTTTTACGGCCGAGAATTAATCTCATGGTTTTACGGCCGTAAAATTTCTGAACATTTGTTTTTTACGCCATCTTCCGACCCCAATTTATTTGTGATTTTTTTCATTCTCGGCCGTAACATTATAATAGTTTGAACTTTTGATTTGACTTTAAAAACTTGATGCGTTGTAATTGTAACAATAAAATTTGCTAGCAAGTGCACTAGTCGATCAAGTAATATAGTAATAGGAGTAAGAGTGTCGAACCCACGAGGAATATTATTAATTCAATATCTGGATTTATAAATTAATAAGAGAGGAAAAACATGGATTTTTGGAAAAAAGATTTTATGAAAATAAAATAAATAAAATAAGATAAAGATAAGATAGTGGTGTTGAAGTTAGGCCTTAGGATGAAAATAGATCAGGATAAATATTTGAATCATAAAAGATAAATTTAATCTTTAAAGATGGATTAGAGTCTCCCTAAAGTAATCTACCATGATTAACTTGTGGTCTCCACGACTGGCATCCCTCAATTTAATCATATAGAACTATCTTAATTTAATAAGAATTGAAGTCTCCACGACTGGTACCCCCAAAATTATATTAAAATTAAGATGCATTAAATTGGATTCTCTAGACTATTAATCACTCCACAAACTGGTATAGATTAATAGACCACACAAACTTGATTCTCCACACACTAGTTATCAAATTTATGTCAATTATTAATTCTAAATAAAATTAATTATAATTAGTATAATAAATTCTGAAATTAAACACTCCACAAACTGGTATAGCCTAATTCAGGAATTTAATTAACTAACATAAAAGCATTAAGCACAATTAATAATTGATCAGAAAAGATTAAAGCAAATAAAATAGGGTCCAAACATTTCCCTTCAATTAATAATCTCCTAAAATAATAATCCTAAAAACATGGAGTTCATCCTAGAAATTTTGGAGAGATAATAATAAAATAACAATAATAATCGAAAGAATTACACCCAAAATAGAAGTAGAGCTCTCGAATTGGGCAGACAGTCGGGCAGCCTCTCGGACTTGATCAGGGTCGCGATCAACTTCCAGCCGTCGCACCTCTCTCCTCTTGGTCGTAGCCTGCAGAGCTCACGACTCGCCGTGGAAGAAACCTGAACTTCAGAGCACGAATTGAAACGATGGATTCTTCACGTATTTATAGGGTGCGGACGACTTCAATTTGATCTCGGTCGTAACATCGTACGGTTAACTTTAAATTTATAAGATAAACTCGGCCAAAGATAAATTCTTTTATCATTACGCCCAAAGATAAATCCTTTTTATCTTTACTCCCTTAGAGTCTCGGCCGTAAGGAAAATATTTTATCTTTACTCCTTTCCATTACTCCCAAAGGATAAAAATCCTTTTATCTTTACGCCTTCAAATGTCTTGTTACGCCCAAAGATAAACTCATTTTTATCTTGTTACGCCCTTCATCTTCATGCCATTACGCCCTCCGAATTTCGGCCGTAACATCTTATCTTCATGCCATTACGCCCAAAAGATACAAACATTTATCTTTACGCCTTCAAATGTTAGCCGTAACAAAGAATTAAATCTCGTTACTCCTTTTGAATCTCGGCCGTAACAACTTGGGTGTAAAGCCAAATCTCGGCCGTAAGGGATTTCTTTGAATTTCGGCCGAGATTTGAATTTTCCTGCAAATAATTATCAAAATATAGTTAATCCATCCACAATTAAAATATTCAGCGATTTTAATAATTAAAATTGATAAATCCGGAATTATGTTTAAAAGTGACTAAAAATGATGCATGCTTTGATCAAATTATAGAAAATTTAATTAAAATAATTAACTAAAATATGTTGTATTTTGCATGCATCAAACTCCCCCAAGCTTAAAGTCTTGCTTGTCCTCAAGCAAAAATTCAAAGCAAAGCTCAAGAAAGTTCCATCATAGCCGCCACATTGTCAACTGATTAATTTTCTCATACAATTCTTCTGCACACCTACTACTTAGTATCTTATCATTTTTCATGCACTTAGCTTCATAGAGGTTCTGAATGCTACACAAATTTAAACAATCTCAAATTCAGCCTTGAAAAAATAAATTGTCTATCAAATAATAGCATTGATATTGAACACATAAATACTAATTGAGCTTAAAACTTTTTCTTTTTCTTTTCATTTATCAGCTTTATTTTCAATCATTTAAAAGTTCTAATCTTCAAGCAGGATTGCACAAGGAAGTCCATGTAGCGGGCTTTGGACTGATGACTCCCAGACCAGATGGCCTTAGGGCAACAGGTGATAAAGCACCCCTCGAGTTTACTTGCCCGAACAACCAAGGTTCTGAATGAAGAGTTCGAACTTAGCCATGATTCAGTACTCATGTGCTTCTCCATATTCCACAAGATGGTCCATGTAGCAGGTTTTCGATCGACGGATCCCAGAGCAGTTGCCCTTAGGTCGCCAGGCATGAACCCCTACGGATCTAATTACCCGAACACACCTTGGTTCCGGATAACACTTTTGTACCTACACATAACTTTATTCAACTTTTTTTTTATTATTATTATTTGTTGGGGTTTAACTAACCCTTCTTTTTTATAAGCCCAAAAAGTACTTGATATGGTCAATAATAAGTCTACTATTATCAAGACTTAAAAGAAATAAAAAGGCATGAATATGATTTTGTCGTCTAGTCATTCATAATTCTACTTAGCATAGGCACATAGTCCATAAGTTTGATACTAAAATAGCAAGTGATAAGAAAGAAAAGTATTCAAATTTCATCAATTAACGACATGTCTTTGAACTTCTACTAAAAGATAATTAAAACAATAAGACAAGAGTTTGTTAGATGGTAGCAAAAATAAATACATGCAATGGTATTTTTTAGAAAATTTTCAAATTTTGCAAATTTTTTTTTTTTATAGATGCAGACATAAGCAAATAAACAGAAAGATGCAATGCATGGAATGCAAACTCCCCCAAGCTTGAACTAGACACTGTCCTCAGTGTTAAGCCAGCAAGGGAAAGTGATACATACTCAATAAAAAGGAAAATTTAAAGAAATGAAAATAAAGAAAAGGGAAAAGACACAACCGGATTTATTGTCTGCGGGGTGGCGATGGTGGATAGTAGCTGAGATTTCCTTGGCGCATATGATACTCATGGATGTGTCTCGTCATGCGCGCATGTTGATTCTGAAGGGATTCGAAGCGACCCTGACGATCATCCATATTTCTAAATTCAGCTTGAATGTTGGTCAGCTCTTGTGCTTGTCGAAGTTGCTCTTCCTGAATAGCATGCAACTGCCCTGACTGACGAAGTTGCTCTTCTTGAAAAGTGTGAAACTCCCCTGCTTGACGAAGTTGTTCATCATACATTGATTCCCATAAGTTTTGCTTGGAAGCATAGTCAGGCTGAGGTGGCGGAGGTGGATAGTAAGCCTGCTCTGGAGCTGAAGTAAAAGTGGGCTCTGGTGCTATATAGCGATTCTGCACAGGTTCTTGTAAAGGGGCAGATACTTCCATCGAATCGCGTTCCTCATAAGGAGTAGAAGGTATGAACGAGGAATCAGAAGAGCTCTCTTGTGCTGGAGATGGAATCGGAGAAGGCACCGGCATATAAAGCGAATGGACGGATGTGGCATATTGGGAAGCTGCCGGTGATGCAGCCTGGAATCCTTGTTGCTGTTGAAGGTAAGGTTGGGCTGCCGCATAATCAGTAGAATCAAACCAGGAGAAAGGTTCATCCTGGTGTAGCTGTCTGACAGAGGTAGATGGTCCTGCAGGTGGAATTACTGGAGCTATGACCTGCCTAAAAAGGAGCCAATTATTTGGATTAATCGGCGTAAAAGCATCTCGATCTGAGCAGGGCACCTCCTGATGGTGGCCTTTAAAAATAAAAACTTTGATCCCTGAGTTGTTGGTCTTCACGAGACCCATAGCCTGAATGGTCCTACGAGTGAGGTGAGTGTTTCCTGGCACAGCTTCGAGATCATCCAAGTCAAGTTGTAGGTGCTGAGCGATAGGTGTGAGAAGGGCACCCATATTAATGCTACCGCCACGATGAGTAGTGCGGCGTTGAAATCGACGAATGAGGAAGGCACCCACATTAACGGGAGTTCTGTGAAGCATGCTGTGGATGAGATATAACTCTCCTTCTGAGACGGCACCATCATTATCACTGCGTCCACTTATGGTGTTGCTTAGCATGCGATGGACGTAGCGCAGAACAGGATTCTGAATTGAGCTATCTTTAGCGGTGTTCCAAACCAATCGTTCTTCTTCTGTTATCTGTTTCCAAAAAGTTTCAGCCTCAAAGTCAGCAGGTACAGAAAGAGATCCATGGTTGGGAAATCCATAGATATTATTAATCTCTCCTAGAGTGAGAGTAAAAGGTCGTCCATAAAGTTGGAATGAAATGCGGGGCTGATCATAGTTCCTGCCATCTAAATTAAAGATTTCCAGAGATGAGAGGAATTCCATAATTAGTACTTCATAAGTTGGCCACCAAGAATGCACAAAGTCAGATAGTCCAATTTGAGAAAACAATAGATGAGTATCTGCAAGTAAATTATACTCCCTCAACAATTCAGTATCTGAAAATCTGGTGGCATGAATTCGAATATCACACATCCGTTCATATCGAGCTTGATACTCCGGCTTAGTCCAATAATAATCTCCGGGGTAGGAGATTAATTGTGAGGGCTGTGGGGCCGGCTGATCATTCGGATGTCGTCGTTCATGACGTCCCCTCCATATATTAGCAAATCGCCTCATCTTGATTTGGACAAAAATAAATAAAGAAAAGGTACCGGCTTGGTGGAAGCGACTGAGGTTTCGACCGTAGTATTCGATGAAGAACCGGCTGAAGGTCGGAGGTGACGAAGAACTTCGGCCGTAAGGATGAAGCTCGGTCGGAGATTGGAGTTTGGCCGTAAGAAGTTGGAGGCGTGACTCGGAACTCGGCCGTAAGAAATGTCGGTGCGGTTGAAGACCGGCCGTAACGAACAGGTGGTGGCGCTGGTGTCGGTTCTTATGATGGATTAGAGTCTCCCTAAAGTAATCTACCATGATTAACTTGTGGTCTCCACGACTGGCATCCCTCAATTTAATCATATAGAACTATCTTAATTTAATAAGAATTGAAGTCTCCACGACTGGTACCCCCAAAATCATATTAAAATTAAGATGCATTAAATTGGATTCTCTAGACTATTAATCACTCCACAAACTGGTATAGATTAATAGACCACACAAACTTGATTCTCCACACACTAGTTATCAAATTTATGTCAATTATTAATTCTAAATAAAATTAATTATAATTAGTATAATAAATTCTGAAATTAAACACTCCACAAACTGGTATAGCCTAATTCAGGAATTTAATTAACTAACATAAAAGCATTAAGCACAATTAATAATTGATCAGAAAAGATTAAAGCAAATAAAATAGGGTCCAAACATTTCCCTTCAATTAATAATCTCCTAAAATAATAATCCTAAAAACATGGAGTTCATCCTAGAAATTTTGGAGAGATAATAATAAAATAACAATAATAATCGAAAGAATTACACCCAAAATAGAAGTAGAGCTCTCGAATTGGGCAGACAGTCGGGCAGCCTCTCGGACTTGATCAGGGTCGCGATCAACTTCCAGCCGTCGCACCTCTCTCCTCTTGGTCGTAGCCTGCAGAGCTCACGACTCGCCGTGGAAGAAACCTGAACTTCAGAGCACGAATTGAAACGATGGATTCTTCACGTATTTATAGGGTGCGGACGACTTCAATTTGATCTCGGCCGTAACATCGTACGGTTAACTTTAAATTTATAAGATAAACTCGGCCAAAGATAAATTCTTTTATCATTACGCCTAAAGATAAATCCTTTTTATCTTTACTCCCTTAGAGTCTCGGCCGTAAGGAAAATATTTTATCTTTACTCCTTTCCATTACTCCCAAAGGATAAAAATCCTTTTATCTTTACGCCTTCATATATCTTGTTACGCCCAAAGATAAACTCATTTTTTATCTTGTTACGCCCTTCATCTTCATGCCATTACGCCCTCCGAATTTCGGCCGTAAGGAAGGAACTTCTTCTGTTACGCCCAAAAGATAAAAACATTTATCTTTACGTCTTCAACTCTCGGCCGTAAGGAAAGACTTTTCCTGTTACGCCCAAAAGATAAAAATATTTATCTTTACGCCTTCAAATGTTAGCCGTAACAAAGAATTAAATCTTGTTACTCCTTTTGAATCTCGGCCGTAACGACTTGGGTGTAAAGCAAATCTCGGCCGTAAGGAATTTCTTTGAATTTCGGCCGAGAATTGAATTTTCCTGCAAATAATTATCAAAATATAATTAATCCATCCACAATTAAAATATTCAGCAATTTTAATAATAAAAATTGATAAATCCGGAATTATGATTAAAAGTGACTAAAAATGATGCATGCTATGATCAAATTATAGAAAATTTAATTAAAATAATTAACTAAAATATGTTGTATTTTGCATGCATCAAACTCCCCCAAGCTTAAAGTCTTGCTTGTCCTCAAGCAAAAATTCAAAGCAAGGCTCAAGAAAATTCCATCATAGCCGCCACATTGTCAACTGATTAATTTTCTCATACAATTCTTCTGCACACCTACTACTTAGTATCTTATCATTTTCCATGCACTTAGCTTCATAGAGGTTCTGAATGCTACACAAATTTAAACAATCTCAAATCCAGCCTTGTGAAAAAATAAATTGTCTATCAAATAATAGCATTAATATTGAACACATAAGTACTAATTGAGCTTAAAACTTCTTTTTCTTTTCATTTTTCAACTTTATTTTTAATCATTTAAAAGTTCTAATCTTCAAGCAGGATTGCACAAGGAAGTCCATGTAGCGGGCTTTGGACTGATGACTCCCAAACCAGATGGCCTTAGGGCACCAGGTGATAAAGCACCCCTCGAGTTTACTTGCCCGAACAACCAAGGTTCTGAATGAAGAGTTCGAACTTAGCCATGATTCAGTACTCCTGTGCTTCTCCATATTCCACAAGATGGTCCATGTAGCAGGTTTTCGATCGACGGATCCCAGAGCAGTTGCCCTTAGGTCGCCAGGCATGAACCCCTACGGATCTAATTACCCGAACACACCTTGGTTCCGGAT
This sequence comes from Pontederia crassipes, assembly GCA_030549335.1. Taxonomy (NCBI): domain Eukaryota; kingdom Viridiplantae; phylum Streptophyta; class Magnoliopsida; order Commelinales; family Pontederiaceae; genus Pontederia; species Pontederia crassipes. The sequence continues at coordinate 5,623,028 of JAUKPH010000020.1, read as the reverse complement.
AACACTTTTGTACCTACACATAACTTTATTCAACTTTTTTTTTTTTATTTGTTGGGGTTTAACTAACCCTTCTTTTTATTCATTTTCAATTTTTATAAGCTCAAAAAGTACTTGATATGGTCAATAATAAGTCTACTATTATCAAGACTTAAAAGGAATAAAAAGGCATGAATATGATTTTGTCGTCTAGTCATTCATAATTCTACTTAGCATAGGCACATAGTCCATAAGTTTGATACTAAAATAGCAAGTGATAAGAAAGAAAAGTATTCAAATTTCATCAATTAACGACATGTCTTTGAACTTCTACTAAAAGATAATTAAAACAATAAGACAAGAGTTTGTTAGATGGTAGCAAAAATAAATGCATGCAATGGTATTTTTTAGAAAATTTTCAAATTTTTAAATTTTTTAGATTTTTATAAATAGATGCAAACATAAGCAAATAAAAAGAAAGAAACATGCAATGCATGAAATGCAAACTCCCCCAAGCTTAAACTAGACACTGTCCTCAGTGTTAAGCCAATAAGGGAAAGTGAAAAGATAATATAGAAAAGCTAAAGAAATGAAAATAAAGGAAAGGAAAAATATACAACCGGATTTATTGTCGGTGGAGAGATGCTCGGCCTCAATATATATATTGATGAAGGTGTCAGCCGCAAATGGTGTCGGTGAGAGGAGATCTTTGCCGATAATTGATGGATCTCGGCCGATAATGGAGAGTCTTGGCCGTAAAAGCTTGGCCGCAAAATTTTGTTGATGAAGATCTCAACCGTGCAATCTCGGCCGTAAGAAACTGGCCGTAATGGTGAAACTTCGGCCGTAAGGAGTTGGTTCGGCCGTAACGAATAGGTGGTGGCACTTTGGGCGTAAGGAAGTGGCGGTGACAGTGTCGGTTCTTCGGCCGTAAAACGAAATAGGCGTGGAAGCTTGGCCGTAACGCACAGGGTGTAATGGTGAGACTTCGGCCGTAAGGGACAGAAGCTCGGCCGTAATGGCTTTTCGTTCGTCCGTAAGTCGATGAAGAACCTCGGCCGTAAGAAGTAAAGCTCGGCCGAAGATTTAAATCTGTAAAGATGTGGAAAGGGTCAAAATTTATAGATGAAACTTCGGGCGTAAACTTACCTTTCCAATGTGAAGGGTCATGTCGTAAGAGCTTGGCCGATTGTCCGAGGTCTCTCCTTCCGCAGATGACTCAACAAAATAAAACTATTATCACAAAATAAATAAATAAAAAGGATAAAAATAGTTCTGATTTATAGTCGTCAGCTTGACTTAGTTCTGATGAAAATTTTACACATCATAGAGAGTGATCATAGAAAGGTTATGATAATAAGTGCCACCATGATAAAGTTTCAATCTATGTCCATTCACTTTGAGTCTTTGTTTTTTGTCTAATGATTCAATCTCAAAAGTTCCATAGGATGAACAATTAATTATAACATAAGGTCCGGTCCATCTTGATTTAAGTTTTCCAGGAAATAATCTGAGTTTGCTATTATAAAGAAGTACTTGTTGACCAGGTAAAAATTCTTTATGTTTGATATGCAGGTCATGTAAATTTTTTGTGCGTTCTTTATATAGCTTACTGTTTTCGTATGCATATTGTCTAAATTCATCAAGCTCATTTAATTGTAATAACCTTTCAGATTGTGATGATTTTAGATTCATATTTAAAAATTTTATTGCCCAATAAGCCCTGTGTTCTAGTTCTACAGGAAGGTGACATGCTTTTCCAAAAACTAATTTATAAGGAGAAGTACCTATGGGTGTTTTAAAAGCAGTCCTATATGCCCAGAGTGCATCATCTAATTTCAAAGACCAGTCTTTCCTAGATGAATTTACAGTTTTCTCTAGAATCCTTTTTATCTCTCTATTTGAAATTTCCACTTGTCCACAAGATTGGGCATGATATGGTGTACTAAAAAAATGTTTGACTCCAAATCTATTAAGAAGAGTTGACATTATTTTATTGCAGAAATGTGTTCCATTGTCACTTATGATAGTCCTAGGTGTTCCAAATCGAGTAAAAATATTTTTTCTTAGAAAGTTGGCAACTACCTTGGCCTCATTTGTTGGTGTGGCTACAGCTTCTACCCATTTGGAAACATAATCAACCGCCACTAAGATGTATTGGTTGTTAAAAGATTTAGGGAATGGTCCCATAAAGTCAATGCCCCAAACATCAAAAATATCACACTGTAAAATATTTGTGAGAGGCATTTCATCTCGACGAGAAATATTACCTGTCCTTTGACATTTGTCACAATACTTACAGTAGTTTCTTGCATCTCTGTAAATGGTTGGCCAATATAGTCCACATTCAAGTACTTTAGCTGCTGTTCGATTGGGTCCAAAGTGACCTCCAGCTTGTCCATCGTGGCAATGACTTAGGATATTATCAATCTCATCTTCGTGAACACATCTTCGAACTATTTGATCTGCGCATAATCGAAAAAGGTAAGGATCTTCCCAGTGATAATTCTTAACATTAGATAAGAATTTCCTTTTTTGATGAGTGGTCATGCCCTTTGGAATGTAATGTCCTGCAAGGTAATTAGCAAAATCAGCGAACCATGGTGTAGTGTCATAAATTTGAAGAATTGTAGAGATAGAAAAAAGTTTCTCGTCTGGGAATTCTTCAAGTATGTCTGTGACTTCTCTTGGAGATGGCTCCAACCGAGATAGGTGATCAGCTAATAAGTTCTCAGTTCCTTTTTTGTCTTTCACTTCCACATCGAACTCTTGCAAAAGTAGTATCCATCGGATCAGTCTAGGTTTGGCATCTTGTTTGTTCATCAAGTGCTTGATGGCTGCATGATCTGTGTATACAATAATTTTTGAACAAATTAGATATGATCTAAACTTGTCAAAAGCAAAAATAATAGCAAGAAACTCCTTCTCTGTTGTTGCATAGTTTAGTTGGGCAGCATTCAATGTTCGGCTTGCATAATATATGACATGAAATGTTTTATCCTTTCTTTGCCCCAACACAGCTCCAATAGCACCATCACTCGCGTCACACATCATCTCGAATGGTAGAGACCAGTCTGGTGCAACAACAACAGGTGCAGAAATTAGCATTTCCTTTAATAAATTAAAGGCAGCAAGACAATCTGAATTAAAATCAAATTTTGTGTCCTTAGCAAGAAGATTAGTTAAGGGTTTAGCCATTTTTGAAAAATCTTTGATAAAACGGCGATAAAATCCTGCGTGCCCAAGGAAGCTTCGAATGCCCTTCACATTGGTTGGAGGAGGCAGATTTGCAATAACATCTATCTTGGCCTTATCCACTTCAATTCCTTTTTCTGAAATTTTGTGGCCAAGAACTATACCCTCCTTAACCATGAAGTGACATTTCTCCCAGTTAAGGACCAAATTCGTTTCTTCACATCTCTGCAAAATTAGAGATAAGTTATCCAAACAATTATTAAACGAGCTACCAAAAAGTGTAAAATCATCCATGAAAACTTCGAGTATCTTCTCATTCATATCTGCAAAGATTGACATCATGCATCTTTGGAATGTTGCTGGAGCGTTGCATAGACCAAATGGCATCCTTCTATAGGCAAACGTTCCATATGGACATGTGAACGTTGTCTTTTCTTGATCCTCAGGTGCTACTGCTATTTGATTGTATCCAGAATAGCCATCTAGAAAACAATAAAAGTTATGACCTGCAACACGCTCCAACATTTGGTCAATAAAAGGTAATGGAAAATGATCTTTGCGGGTAGCATCATTAAGCTTCCTATAGTCTATACAGACTCTCCAACCTGTAATTGTTCTTTGAGGAACTAATTCATTATTTTTGTTACTTACCACGGTGATTCCTCCTTTCTTAGGGACTACCTGCACAGGACTTATCCATGAACTATCAGAAATGGCATATATAATACCTGCATCAAGGAGTTTGATGACCTCCTTTCTTACGACTTCCTTTAAAGTTGGGTTGAGCCTTCTTTGATATTGAGCAATTGGTTTGGCATTGTCCTCCATCAAAATCTTGTGCATGCAAATTGTAGGAGAGATTCCCCTGATATCTGAAATAGACCAAGCAATTGCTTTCTTGTGTTGCCTCAATACTTCCAGAAGTTTCTTCTCCATGTCATCTGTCAAGTCAGCAGATATGATAACTGGGTAAGTATTATTTTCAAGAAAAGCATATCTTAAATGAGATGGAAGTTCTTTAAGTTCGAATTTTGGAGGACAATCCAATTTTTCAATTTCGTCCTCGAATGTCTCTGTTGTTATTGGCACATTATCCTCTCCCACAATTTCTCTAGAATCCTCCATCATTTCCAAAGCTTCCTTAGCATATGGATCCGAAATAAAATCTGCAACAATATCATCAAAAGCATCAGTCGTGTCATCTTCTATAGAATCAATAGCATAACAGGATGAGTGATTGAAAGGTTGTTTGAGAGAATTTTTTATATTGAAAGTGATGTCTTCGTTGTTGACGCGAAGTGTGAGCATCCCTTGTTGAACATCTATGAGTGCGTTTCCTGTTGCTAGGAATGGTCTCCCGAGGATGATGGGGGTTTTTTCATCTGCCTTCATATCCAGAACAATAAAATCTGCAGGAAAAACAAATTTATCAACCTTTACCAAAACATCTCTTAATATTCCTTGGGGTCTTTTGCATGAAGAATCTGCAAATTGAAGAGTAATGCTTGTTTCTTCTAGTTCTCCATAACCTAGCTGCACAAATATAGAGTAAGGCATTAAACTTATACTAGCACCAAGATCACATAAGGCTTGTGCACAAAAGAATTTTCCTATAGTGCAAGGTATGGTGAAGGTTCCCGGATCCTTCATTTTTTTAGGTATATCTCGATCATAAATGGCACTACACTCCGATGTCAACATTACTCTCCCAGTGTTTTCAAACTTTCTTTTTGAGGATAATATATCCTTCATGAATTTAGCATAGCTCGGCATCATCTGTAAAGCTTCATGAAAAGGAATATTAATAGATAATTGCTTCAGAATATCAAGAAAGCGATTAAATTGCTTATCTAGTTGTTCTTTGCGAAATTTCTGTGGATAGGGCAGATCCTTCATGTTGGTATTTTTTGAATTGTCAGTTTCTCTTTTCTTCAGATTGATATCTACAGTTGTCTGATCTTGTGTCTTTGATGCTTCAGTTTCTTCTTTGTGATCAATTACTCTTGGCGGGGAATCTGATCTCAGATTTCTCAATTGTTTCCCACTTCTAAGAGTCACAGCTTTGGTCTCTTCTTTAGGATTTTTCTCTGTATTGCTTGGAAGAGTCCCTGGTGCACGGCCTGCCATCATATTGGCCATTTGCCCTATTTGCATTTCTAAATTCCTGATTGTAGCATCTTGATTGTTTGCCCTTGTTTCCATCGTCTTTTGCATGGTTTGCATAGTGTCAATAACTCTTGCCATCATCTCTTCCATAGGATTAGTCGATTGTTGGACAGGAGCTTCTTGTTGCTTTCTCAAAAGTGTATAATTTTGTGGATGAGCTTGATTCTGAAATTTCTCAAAAACTTGCCCTTGATTTGACCTGTAAGGAAACTTCTGATTGTTCCTCCAACCATAGTCATTATTCCTGAAAAATGGATTGGAGACAAAGTTAGCATTTTCAATATGATCAGGATTAGAAATGTTATCTTGAGGACAATAATTGCTCGCATGTCCTCCTCCACAGTTATTGCACACCATTAATGACATCATCTGCTCAAATTTGTGATTAAGTGACTCCAGCTGAGTCACTACTTCAGAAGAATTTTTACTTTCTGTAGCATGCACATCATGAGTTCGGCGAGGTGGTCTCCTTTCTTGGCTTGACTTGAGTGCTACAGCTTCAATTATATCTTGTATCTCACTAGGACGTTTAGATCCTAGTACTGTCCCTCCCGCTGATTGATCGAGTTTGTCTTGATCTGCAGGTCGTAATCCATGATAGAAATCTTCCATCACTTGCCACTTTGGAATTCTATTATCAGGAACTCTGGCCAGCAGTTCCTTATATCGTTCCCAAGCTTCATATAACGTCTCGTTATCGTCTTGAACAAATGCCCTCAGCTCCCTTCGATATTTGCCTGCTTTTTGTGGTGGACAATATTTTCCAACAAATTTTTCTACCAGCTCCAACCAAGAGTGAATTGATCTTGCAGGCAAAGTTTTAAACCAGGTGGAAGCTTTGTCACGTAAAGATTGAGGAAATAATAATAAACGAATAACTTCAGAAGAAACATTATTATTTCTAAAGGTGCTCAGAGTAGCAAGAAATTTGTCAAGGTGATCGTGAGGGTCTTCATGAAATCCTCCTCCAAATTGGGATGCTTGTATCATCCTCACGATCGCGGGATTTATCTCAAAATTATTTGCGTTAATATCAGGCAGCACGATGCATGATTCTCGGTCACTGTATCTGGCCGAGACATATTCTCTCATAGAAAGTTCTGCTTCATCTTCTCGCCGATTATTATATGGTGGAACCAGTTCATTCTGTTGCTCCAGTCTCTGATTGTCGCGTGATTGTTCCGCCATTTTTCTTATATTTCTTCGTAATCGACGATAGGTTCTTTCAATTTCAGGATCAAATTCCAATAGTGGATTTGAACTTCTAGTGCGCTTATCAGAAGATTCCAGGATTGGTTGTGTTTTAATTTTCAATTAGTACCTGCAACAACCAATTTTCAGTAAGATAAAAGAATAAAATAAAATATATACAAGAAGAAGAAATTAGATAATAGGTCACGAAAAATGAGTTTTTTACTAATAAAGTCTTTCGGCACGATAGAATTTGAAAATTCGTCATTAAAATTAATTTTCAGAAACTTTATTAAATTATTTTCAGAAATAATCAGATTTTATAATCAGAAATAATCAAAAATTATTTTCAGAGAAGAAATAAGATTAATATACTGAAAAGAAATAAGATTGATCGGCCGTAATACAGAAATAGATTTACGGCCGAAATTAGATTAGTAATTAATCCGAGGCTCGTTCGTCCGTAAAAATATTGAAACAGTGTCAAAAGGATTCAACGTGAAGGCGTAAAAATTAGCATGGTGATGAATTATCTCGGCCGAAAAAAATTGAATGAAATGTTGCCAAATTAATCATTACGGCCGATAAAGAATAGTTCATATCGGCCGTAAAACAATGAGAGGTAAAACATCAACACATATAAATCGGCCGAAAAGGAGTAAAATCCATGTCGGATGATCCATTACGGCCGAGACAAACTAGATCGCTTCGGCCAAAACAAAGTCAAATCAAAAGTTCAAACTATTATAATGTTACGGCCGAGAATGAAAAAAATCACAAATAAATTGGGGTCGTAAGATGGCGTAAAAAACAAATGTTCAGAAATTTTACGACCGTAAAACCATGAGATTAATTCTCGGCCGTAAAAATGAAACATGAGATCATTTCGGCCGTAAAAAGATTAAATCGTCAATTAAGATGAGGTCACTTCGGCCGAGATGATGTCAACACGAGGCCGTAAAGAAAAATAGGGTTTCGGCCGAAATAATTTCGAATAAAACTCAAATGTCGAAAATTGAATCATTACGGCCGAAAATGAATTAAGCAATTCCTTACGGTCGTAAAACAACGAAATCATATGAAGAGTTTAAACAATTAAAATGTTACGGCCGAGAATGAAAACTGATTCGAATAAGGCGTAAAAAATTTAAACCATCGATAAACCGGGCGTAACAAGTCAAATCAATATCCATTATTCATGGCGTAAAAACAACGTTCGGATAAAAATATTACGGCCGTAAAGATTGAAAGTTTAGAATTCAGAAATTATTCATTGCGAGGCCGTAAAATTAATAAAACCGACACATTAAATCTTGGTCGTAAAATCATAGGTCGACAGTGTAATTTAAAAAAAATCCAATCGGCGTCGGATTTTATACCGAAAGCAGACAAAATAAAAAAAATTATCGTAACCTTTATCTGCAAAAGAAAAAAAATGTTAGTTTATTCACAAAAATAATTAAAACAATTAATACATATTTATAAAGAATTATTTACAATTTATTTACATCTCCTAATAATTCATAAATATCAGAAATTAATTAATAAAATATTCCCCGGCAACGGCGCCAAAAACTTGATGCGTTGTAATTGTAACAATAAAATTTGCTAGCAAGTGCACTAGTCGATCAAGTAATATAGTAATAGGAGTAAGAGTGTCGAACCCACGAGGAATATTATTAATTCAATATCTGGATTTATAAATTAATAAGAGAGGAAAAACATGGATTTTTGGAAAAAAGATTTTATGAAAATAAAATAAATAAAATAAGATAAAGATAAGATAGTGGTGTTGAAGTTAGGCCTTAGGATGAAAATAGATCAGGATAAATATTTGAATCATAAAAGATAAATTTAATCTTTAAAGATGGATTAGAGTCTCCCTAAAGTAATCTACCATGATTAACTTGTGGTCTCCACGACTGGCATCCCTCAATTTAATCATATAGAACTATCTTAATTTAATAAGAATTGAAGTCTCCACGACTGGTACCCCCAAAATCATATTAAAATTAAGATGCATTAAATTGGATTCTCTAGACTATTAATCACTCCACAAACTGGTATAGATTAATAGACCACACAAACTTGATTCTCCACACACTAGTTATCAAATTTATGTCAATTATTAATTCTAAATAAAATTAATTATAATTAGTATAATAAATTCTGAAATTAAACACTCCACAAACTGGTATAGCCTAATTCAGGAATTTAATTAACTAACATAAAAGCATTAAGCACAATTAATAATTGATCAGAAAAGATTAAAGCAAATAAAATAGGGTCCAAACATTTCCCTTCAATTAATAATCTCCTAAAATAATAATCTTAAAAACATGGAGTTCATCCTAGAAATTTTGGAGAGATAATAATAAAATAACAATAATAATCGAAAGAATTACACCCAAAATAGAAGTAGAGCTCTCGAATTGGGCAGACAGTCGGGCAGCCTCTCGGACTTGATCAGGGTCGCGATCAACTTCCAGCCGTCGCACCTCTCTCCTCTTGGTCGTAGCCTGCAGAGCTCACGACTCGCCGTGGAAGAAACCTGAACTTCAGAGCACCAATTGAAACGATGGATTCTTCACGTATTTATAGGGTGCGGACGACTTCAATTTGATCTCGGCCGTAACATCGTACGGTTAACTTTAAATTTATAAGATAAACTCGGCCAAAGATAAATCATTTTATCATTACGCCCAAAGATAAACTCATTTTTATCTTTACTCCCTTAGAGTCTCGGCCGTAAGGAACATATTTTATCTTTACTCCTTTCCATTACTCCCAAAAGATAAAAATCCTTTTATCTTTACGCCTTCATATATCTTGTTACGCCCAAAGATAAACTCATTTTTTATCTTGTTACGCCCTTCATCTTCATGCCATTACGCCCTCCGAATTTCGGCCGTAAGGAAGGAACTTCTTCTGTTACGCCCAAAAGATAAAAACATTTATCTTTACGTCTTCAACTCTCGGCCGTAAGGAAAGACTTTTCCTGTTACGCCCAAAAGATAAAAATATTTATCTTTACGCCTTCAAATGTTAGCCGTAACAAAGAATTAAATCTTGTTACTCCTTTTGAATCTCGGCCGTAACGACTTGGGTGTAAAGCAAATCTCGGCCGTAAGGAATTTCTTTGAATTTCGGCCGAGAATTGAATTTTCCTGCAAATAATTATCAAAATATAATTAATCCATCCACAATTAAAATATTCAGCAATTTTAATAATAAAAATTGATAAATCCGGAATTATGATTAAAAGTGACTAAAAATGATGCATGCTATGATCAAATTATAGAAAATTTAATTAAAATAATTAACTAAAATATGTTGTATTTTGCATGCATCATGGACAAAGAGCAAGTTCTCAATCCAAAAGAAAAAGGTCGCATAAATTGCAACCAAACAAGAAGAGCGGAGATGCTAGACAAAAGAAAGCCCAAGACCACCAACGCAAATGTGGAAAACATGACGGCAAAGCAGACATGAATAAAGTAAATGATGCACGGAAAAATCATGCACTAGTTTAGGCCATTTGATTAACACTTTAGAATGTTTTTTATGGTTAGAAAAGAAGAGTTTTGATTTGTTTTCATATAATTTCATTTAGATTTGATTTCTACCTAAATTTGAAAATTATTCATGGCAGGATATGAGAGAACGTCGAAATCAATGCAAGAAAAGGCCTAAAATAGCTCAAAGACTGTCACGGTCGCGACAAATCTTTGCATGGCCGTGACAGGAAGATTAGCAATCAAAAAATTTGACTGTCCCTGTCACGGCCGTGACAGTTTCTGTCATGGCCGTGACAGAAACATTTTTTAGCAAAAAATGTCTTATTTTTCAGCCTTTTAAGCCTTCTGTCACGGCCGTGATGACGGTCTGTTAGGCGATTTTAAAGCCGTTTTTATCCACTTTTTGGATATATTTTTTGTTTATTTTCTTAGGGACGAAAAAACCTATAAAAGGAGGCAGAAGAGGACTTGGAAAAGCACCCTAGAGTATTATTCTGAAGCCTACAAAGAGGAGAAGATCGAGGACAATAGCGAAGCTCTGTCGGAAACTCGAGAGAGGATGCGCTTAACCTATGCTAGAGTTTTTGTTTTCTTTTCCCTATATTTTTATTCCAGATTTGATGTTGATTTTCTCAAATTTATTCCTTTATTAGGGTCATCATAGTTGAACCCTATTTATGTATTGGATTCTTCTTGATATTAGTTTGATTTGAATCTTTAATAGCATTACAATTTCATGTTTAATGCTTTCCTTTGATTCCATGATTTATGATTTGATTTCTATTTGAGAAGAAGTGATTATTTCCATAATAGTTCTAGGGATTGATTTTAATTATTGCATGCCACAATTAGGGAAATCGAAAGAGACCTAATTCGTGTAGTTATTAAGGTGACTTGAGAAAGCCCTTAATATTAATTCCGATTGAATGCATCTTATGATTTAATTAAGTAAATTAAAAATTGAAAGGATTGATTTATTTTAATTATTTCTTAAGATAGTAGTTAAAGCTTGAAACATTGGTTAACTGATTTGGGAATTCACTTTGTTATCGATTCAACTAATTCTAAGTTGAAAAAATTCATTACATTTTAGTGGTGATAATTAGATGCCTTAATCATCAAATCATTATTTCTCCAGGTGATCATTTCCCTTATTTTTATTATTTTCTTTTTATACACAATCGAAATCATATATTTTCTTCATTTCTCAATTAACAAAGTCAAAATAAAATATAAGTTATTAACCGTCCTCGTGGGAACGATAACTCTACTCATTCACTTTATTACTTGAGCGACTAGTGCACTTGCTAACGTTTGCTATCAATTCTACACGCATCAAGTTTTTAGCGCCGTTGCCGGGGACGGTGTTTAATAATTTTTATTTTTATTTTACTTGTTATTTGAGAGCTTTATTTTTCTGTTAAATTTCACGCAGATTCTTATTAGTTCACATACTTTCATATATTCTTTATTTTGTGCGAACAGGAAACATCTTCAAGAGACAATTCAAAATGACAACAAAACCAAAGACTATGAGAGATTACTATTTGGAAGAACAAAGAAAGATGCTTAAGGATCATAAAGCACAAATATCACAACTTGCAAATAACAGTATTCCACTCATTCCCATGGTACTAGGGAATTCTGCAATTGAAGAAAGAATGTTAAAATTTATGACAATGACTGAAGAAAAATTTCAACTTCAAGAAAGAGCCTTTATGAAGTTGTTGGGACAAGTAGAGCAATTGAAGGCTAGGATCCAAGTGAAAAATGATGCTCCTCCATCCACCTACTTAGAGTTAAATTTCAACATCGAAGAAAAGTTGTGCCAATTGATTGGAGTCATAGAAAATAGATTCATCCTACAAGATCAACTCATTAGCAATTTACAATCACAGTTGACACAATTGAAGGATCAACAACCGGTTATTATTTCTTCTCCTCCTCAATTCCCAAATTTTAATGTTAAGTTTGATATGATGTAGGTAGAATTTCAAGCATTAGAGAAGAAAGTGGAGTTGGCTTCTCAGATTGCTTATGCCTCGGGGGATAATATTTTGGATAAATCTACACCTATTATATGCCCATGTCACTTGCAGTATTTTAATCCAGGAAGAAGAAGACCGAGGAAGAATTATTATCAGAAGACATGGACTCTCAATGGAGGGTCAAGGAGACAAGTGAATATATTATGGAAGATGGACAAGTGTGAAGAAGAAATCCATCTCCAGAAAGTCCAACAACCATCCTACCATTACGTCCAAATCATTCAGTAATAGAAGGGAACACACTGTCATCACCTCCGACATCACAAAATTCCATGCATTGGAAGCCCAAGGACCAAACTCCACAGGAAGATGCAGGTAATTCTTATAAAGTGGAGGGACAATACTTTGAACATTACATCAGAGGTAAGATGGAAAAAGGTTACTTTGAGTCCTTTCCAGATACTTGAGGTAACAAAAGGGTAAAAGTCAAGCTAAAGACTATAACTTAGAACTATAATCTTAAACTTTTGTCATCTTAGTTTTTAGTTTATTGGATTCTTTAATTTAGATTAGTTAACATTAAAAATTGCTTAGATTGAGATTGCTCCAGGAGGACACGGTCACGATCGTGCCTACATCTCTCACGGCCGAGTCTATCTTATTGAGCGCCAAGGCCGTGACAGTTCTGAAAATGCAGAAGTCCAAATCATGTCGGAAGAAGCCTATGAACCGCCCAAGCAATGTGACCAAGATATTTTTAATTGCTCAGCAGAACCTAGAAATCATCAGGTTGTCTCTACTCCTTTTGCATTTTTTCATTATTATTTCGTAGTTTTCATGTGCACGGGCCTAACACTGAGGTAGTATGAGGTTCAAGCTTGGGGGAGGGACTTAGTCCTGTTTTGCATTTGCATGACATGTCTTATTTCAACATTTTGAGTCGATCATTTTATTTTGTTTGGCATGCATCTAATTATGAAAATTTTCAAAAAAACAAATTTTGTGCCATTTCATTTCTCTTTGTTTAATATTTTATTGTCTTTAAGCTTATTTTTAGAACATCGCTTAATCTATGAAATTCAATCACTGTTTCTTTTTATCGGGTATCACTAGAGTATTGGGATTTGGATTGAAGTTTGTTGCTAAGTAGAATGACTAGCTTTTAAATGATGAATTTCTCTATTATTTACTATGATGTTAGTTTTGATTATAATTGCATCTTTATTGAAAGCGTTGTCTTTTTGGAGCTTATAATTATGCTAATTAATTTTAATGTTAAAGTGAATGAAAAGAGAGCTAGTTGAGCTCCAACAGTGAAGTCAAAAGTATAAAGTATCCTCTGGAACCTTGGTGTGTCCGGGTGATTAAATCCGTAGGGGATACTTGCCTGGCGACCTAAGGGCATCTGCTCTGGGATTCGTCGGTCGAAAGTCCGTTACATGGACCACTTTGTGCAATATGGAGGATTACTAAATTCTTAAAGTGAAAAAAAAAATCTTAATGCTGAAATATGAAATGATAATAGTATGAAAATAAGCTCCTTAAAGACTTGTGGTTCAATATTGATACTCTTATGAGATTGACTAATATTATTTGTAGATATGTAGGAAAGACATGTTTGAATGCTAAGAATTCTGCAAGGCTGGGTATTGGTTGAGAAAAGATACTTAGTGATGGTCACGTAAAAGAACAGTGGGAGGAAAGTATTGGTTTTGTGATGGAGCACTGTGCCTTATCTGAAATTTGCTTGAGGAGAAGCAAAATATTAAGCTTGGGGTATTTGATGCACGGATAAATCATGCACTAGTTTAGGCCATTTGATTAACACTTTAGAATGTTTTTATGTTTAGAAAAGAAGAGTTTTGATTTGTTTTCATATAATTTCATTTAGATTTGATTTCTACCTAAATTTGAAAATTATTCATGGTAGGATATGAGAGAACGTCGAAATCAAGGCAAGAAAAGGCCTAAAATAGCTCAAAAGACTGTCACGGTCGTGACAAATCTTTTCATGGCCGTGACAAAAAGATCAACAATTAGAAAATTTGACTGTCCCTGTCACGGGCGTGACAGTTTCTGTCATGGCCGTGACAGAAACATTTTTCAGCAAAAAATGGCTAAAGTATTTTTCAGCCTTTTCAGCCTTCTGTCACGGCCGTGACGGAGCCTTTCACGGGCGTGATGACGGTCTGTTAGGCCGTTTTAAAGCCATTTTTATCCACTTTTTGGATATATTTTTTGTTTATTTCCTTGGGGGACGAAAAAACCTATAAAAGGAGGCAGAAGAGGACTTGGAAAAGCATCCCTGAAGCATTATTCTGAAGCCTACAAAGAGGAGAAGATCGAGGACAATAGCGAAGCTCTGTCAGAAACTCGAGAGAGGACGCGCTTAGCCTACGCTAGAGTTTTTGTTTTCTTTTTCCTACATTTTTATTCCAGATTTGATGTTAATTTTCTCAGATTTATTCCTTTATTATGGTCATCCTAGTTGAACCCTATTTATGTATTGGATTCTTCTTGATATTAGTTTGATTTGAATCTTTAATAGCATTACAATTTCATGTTTAATGCTTTCCTTTGATTCCATGATTTATGATTTGATTGCTATCTGAGAAGAAGTGATTATTTCCATAATAGTTTCTAGGGATTGATTTTAATTATTGCATGCCACAATTAGGGAAATCGAAAGAGACCTAATTCGTGTAGTTATTAAGGTGACTTGAGAAAGCCCTTAATATTAATTCCGATTGAATGCATCTTATGATTTAATTAAGTAAATTAAAAACTGAAAGGATTGATTTATTTTAATTATTTCTTAAGATAGTAGTTAAAGCCTAAAACATTGGTTAACTAATTCTAAGTTGAGAAAATTCATTACATTTTAGTGATGATAATTAGATGCCTTAATCATCAAATCATTATTTTTCCAGGTGATCATTTCCCTTATTTTTATTATTTTCTTTTTATACACATTTGAAATCTTATATTTTCTTCATTTCTCAATTAACAAAGTCAAAATAAAATATAAGTTATTAACCATCCTCGTGGGAACGATAACTCTACTCATTCACTTTATTACTTGAGCGACTAGTGCACTTGCTAACGTTTGCTATCAATTCTACACGCATCAGTAAAATACTACAATTGTAGCAAACGTGGTCACTTTGCTCGTGATTGCACTGAGCCGAAGAAAGTTTGTCCTAACCATGATTCTTTTGCTTATGTTTCTAGTCGTGTTTAATTGCTAAAACTCTTCCT
Organism: Pontederia crassipes; assembly: GCA_030549335.1. NCBI lineage: Eukaryota > Viridiplantae > Streptophyta > Magnoliopsida > Commelinales > Pontederiaceae > Pontederia > Pontederia crassipes. The sequence goes on along the minus strand of JAUKPH010000020.1, from coordinate 5,607,736 downwards.
TCGTGAATTACAGATTCAGGAGCCATTGACCATGTAGCAAGAGATCGCGCGGTCTTCGTGAAATTTCGCCGAATAAGTGCAGGGAGCAAATGAATTTACGTTGAAAACAACGATAAAGTTGAAGTTAAAGGCATTAAAACGTGCAAGTTAAAACTTTGCAACGGCCAAATTCTTTATCTTCACGACGTCCTATATGCTCCAGGTTTTAGACGAAATTTACTTTCTGTGTCAGCATTAGACAAACTTGGTTATGTAATAAGTTTCTAGAGAAAATAAATGACTATGTCTTGATAATGTTCTTCTATGCAATGGTTTTCTTAATAATGATTTCTATGTTTTAAATATAGTATCTATTACTGATAGTTATTCTTTTATATCATCTATTGATGTGAATGAAAGTACCAATATTTGGCATGCCAGATTAGGATACATTGGTCAAGATCGAATGAATGGACTTGCAAGAGAAGGCCTCTTGGGTTCTCTCGCAAAAGTTGATCTTCCAACTTATGAATAATGTCTAGCTGACAAGAAAATAAGAACACCATTTGGGAAGGAAAAATGCACTGATTACCTATTACAATAAATCCATTCGGACATATGTGATCCAATGAATGTTCACACACGATATCACACATGACATGATTTTTCTTATTTCATCACATTTATTGATGATTATTCACGTTACGGTGTTGTGTACTTGATTTCTCATAAGTCAGAATCCTTGGATTGTTTTTGTACGATTCATAAACATGGCAGAGAATCAAGTGAATCACAAGATTAAAGCCTTGCGAACCGACCGTGGACGTGAATATCTCTCTGACTTATTCAAAAAGATATGTGATGAAAAGGGTATAGTTAGGCAACTAACAGTACCAAGAACTCTGCAACAAAATGGTGTTGCAGAAAGACATAATCGTACCTTATTTGATATGGTTCGATCCATGATGGCGCAAGCTAATCTTCCAATTTCATATTGGGGAGATGCACTATTGATTTCAGCCTACATTCTAAACCATGTACCATCGAAATCCATTCCTACCACTCTTTATGAACTTTGGATAGGTTGGAAACTTAACCTTAGTTATTTGCACCCTTGGGGTTACGCAGCCTATGGCCTAAACAATTCTCATAAGTATGGGAAGTTGGGTCCAAGAGGGTAGAAATGTATTCATAGGTGAAAAAAAAGATGGTACGGTAACAGAAATCGAAAGTAAACATATGACAATCATAGAGAATGAGTTTCATAAGCAAGGCGAGATAGACAAAGGATTTCTCCTAGATGAAGAAGAAGATCCCTAGTTGACGGCACAAGCAGATCAACTTATTGAGGAGTTTGTCTTCTCCGTCCCATAGTTTGATCCGAGTGGGAAAGATTCGCAACCGCCAACTGACCAAGTTGAAAGTTCCCTTTGATGGACTACTAGAAAATATGTTCCATGCGACGATTTGAAATCGAAGGGCTGCATGAACATAGGCCACATGAGGCTTAAATAGTAAGTTTGGAAGATGAACTTGAGTCCAAATCTGTCAAAGATGTTCTCTCGTCCCCTGTTATGAGAGAATGGATTAAGGCAATGGAGCAAGAGTTAGGTCCATGCAGATAAATCAAGTCTGGAACTTGGTTGATTTCCCGTCAGGCCGTAAGGCAATTGGGAACAAATGGGTTCTCAAAATTAAATGTGACATGGATGGATCAATTGAAAGATATAAAGCTCGCCTAGTGGAGAAAGGTTTCACCCAAACAGTGGGTGTTGACTAAGAAGAAACTTTTGCACGTTGTAATATTTACTTCAATTAGCCTAATATTAGCTATAGTCGTACATATGGACATAGAATTACATCAAATGGATGTAAAAATTGTATTTCTCAATGGAAAATGACATGAAGAAATTTACATGGAGCAACCTCAAGGATTTGTTGTAAAAGAAGAAGAGCGCAAAGTTTGCAGACTGTGCCGGTCCATTTGTGAACTCAAACAATCATCTATACAGTGGTATCTTAAATTTCATCAGTCAATCATTTCGTACGATTTTAATATGATTGATGAAGACCACTGCGTGTATGTTCATAAGTCCGAGGATAATTTTGCTATCCTGACGTTATATGTGGACGACATTCTAATAGCTAGCAAAAATAGAGATTTTGGCATTACCATTAACCAGTGATTGTCCTCCATGTTTGAAATGAAGGACATGGGTGAAGCAGCCTACATACTGGGTGTGAAAATCTAACGCGATCGTTCAAAATGACTCCTTGCTTTGTTGCAGGAATCATATATAAAGAAAGTTTTGGAACGATTTCGCATGGATGGCTGCAACCCCATCGACACTCCCATTCGAACGACAAGGCTTTAAGCTTGGACATGTGCCCTAGAGCTTGGAACAAAAGAAAATGTCAAATGTTCCCTATGCGAGTGTGGTTGGTAGTCTGATGTACGCTATGATGTGTACTTGGCCGAACATATGTTTTGTCGTGGGTTTAGTTAGTCGATATCAGGCTAATCTAGGACGCCAACAGTGGAAGGTGGTGAAGAGAATCATGAGGTACCTCAAGGGTATTGCATATCTTGCACTGTGCTATCATGAGGAAGTTTACGACCTGTTGGATTCACTGATGTCGATTGGGCTGGTGAAGTTGATGAACGAAAATCTGCAATGGTGCTATTACAAGAAATAAGATTGTGTGGCACTGTCAACTATGGAGGCAAAATTCATAGCTTGTTCAGTGGTAGTACAAGAGGCCTTATGGCTTAAATGATTCCTTCAAAACCTAAAGATTTCTGAGAATGCAATGAAGAAGATGATCCTTCACTATGACAATCAAGCATCTATTGCTTATGTGAAGGACAAGAAATACCATTGCAAAGGAAAGCATATCGACACGAAGTACAAATTTGTACGAAATTAAGAAGTAAAAAAGGAGATCTCAGTTGAGTACATATCAACGCACAAATTGGTTGTTGATCCGTTCAACAAACCATTGCCAAGAGAGGCATTCTTGAGACATGTAAATGCCTTAGGGCTGCGTAGATTATAAACGTAATGATGCACTCAATTTTTCAATGAATAAAAGATTATTTTACTTTAATAAATTCATTGTTGTGAAATTTTGGTATGCATGTGAAAAGTATATCGATCAAGCCTAGATTTGTTCACTCACGCGAACAAATATTATCGGTACTCACGAAGATAGCGAGCAGAATGAACTATGTGTGTCATTGTTAAAACATGAGTTTTGGTAACTCAATATTGCCTGATTAAGAGAGAGGGCCAGATACGAGATTCAAATTTGGCACTATAGGATAGCGAGCAATTTGAAAACTTGGGTTAGGCACTCAAAGCTAACGACTGGACTTAAGTCTGTGGTATATAATTTAAACAGAGCTAGACATACGCTTCTTTAGTGGGAATCTCCATCGCAGTACTTGTGTTTAGTACCAAGTATGCAAAGTCGACCTAGAGACATGATGAATTGATTAGTTCGATGGTCACCATGGTGTGAGTCTCTGACAGATGATTCGTTTGCACGTGCCCTTAGACTCTTGACTATGTCTTAAGGAAAGAAATTAGTGCTTGCTACTTTAGCGGGGGTACTCAAAGGTGAAAAGTAAAGTAGCCTATCAAGCCACATCTAGAAAAGCAGCTGGTTCATGACTAAAAGATATGAGGGTGAGAGAAAGAACTATTATGAACTGTATTAAACTTTCACGTACAATTGGCCAACTATTTTTTCTTATGTTGAAAAATATAGTGCATGTGAAAGATAGTTACTGTGGAGCAAGATATTCATTGTCTCGGCTATGCTGCAAGACAGATCTAGGATATAATGAGTTACATTATTTGAGCATTTGTTGGCTCATGTGTGAGCTATCATGAATCCCTAACGGATATGACATACACTCTATAGATAGTTGAGAGATTGAACCTTAACAGATATTTTTCTAGCTCCTATAAAGTGTAGGATCCCAAAGGGCACTAAGAGGGAAGGTGAATTGTGTTCAATCCGAAAATATCGATTTCACGAAAATCATCACGGAAGCTTAAAATCAATTCTTAAGACCTTTCCAATTCATATTATAAACACAATATTAGAGGGAGATAGAGTGAGAGAAATCAAACACAATGAACACGAGTGGTTGTTGACGAGGTTCGGCCACACCTTGGCCTATGTACCCGCTCTGACTTCTCACATTGAGACCGTCAGAAATTTCACTAGCACTTCCTTTGTTCCAAATGGGGCAAGGAAAAAATCCCTTTACACAACCACCTTTTCTCCATTTCGAGAGGCAAGGTAACCTCTCCTCCTATGAAGTTAATCTTTTCTCTTGCTCAAGAGGTAAGATTTGGAACCTCTTTTACACAGGAGCTCTCACAATCTTTCTGAAAAATAGTTTCTCCCTTTTATAATAGAACACTCACAAGAATAGAAGAGAGAAAGAAAGAAAGCTCTAAATGATAACTTCAAGATAAATGATCTTCTTTTGATTTGTTGAAGTTTTGCTTCAATATTTGGATGGATGTCTTTGCTTCTGGCTTTGACACTCCTTTTATAGGCTTTGGAATGTAAAAAATTCGTCCAGAATTAATTTCACATTTTTCTCCTTGAAATATAGTCGTTACTATTCATTTCAGTAATTGACCGATCGACCGTATTTATGGACCGATCGTCCAGTCTATATGACCGTTGCACCCATTTCATCAGTTTTTGCCAATGGTAGGTCGACAGTCCGTCAACCGGTTTTGGATTAGTCGATCGGCATCTTCATTAGGTCGATTGGTATATGTTCGATCGGCCTTGTTTGCATCGATCGGTAGGTCGACTGACCTGCAATGTTTTGATCATGCTTTCTGTATAGTTATCCAGATTAGATAATCTTGGATTCTATGAATATCTTACAGGATTCTCTACAACTTTGATATTCATGATTCATTCATAATCTAATAAGACCAATGTTAATTATTTAATCAAAGTGTAGTGCATAAAGTTATCCATTGTATTTTAACTTTTTCAGCATTCAACTTTAATCTTTCGATGTTTGTATAATCAAAATATAATTTTATAGGGCATTAAAACTGTGACACAGCATAAAGAAGCACGCTTGTACTCGTAGGTCGCACAACACATTTACCAATTCTGGACGAATGAAAGCATAATGCTTAAAGCGGGCAAGTGGGAGATTATTGGGATATGCCTTTTTGGGTCACTCGCGCGGACCGCGCACGTGATGCGTCGAGCGTGCTGACCGCGTGCGGACTGCGCGCGTGGCACAAGCGTGGCATGCGGAGTGCACAGGGCACGCTGACCACAGGTGGACCATGCCGACCACACGCGGAGCGCACTAATCACACGCGCTGATCTCTCGCCACGAGAATTAAGGGCTGCGCAGACACGTCATCACGCATGATGGATGTGCATGATGCATTCTGCCTAACTTCTCGCCCAAGTCTTCCTCCCTTATAAAAGAGGAACCATACCAAAGGTCCCAAACATGCTTTCGAGGAGATTCGTTCATAGGTATTTGTGTTGTGGCTAAGAGTTGCGTTCCACCGAGGTTCGGTTTTCGATCCCAAGATGCAAATGCGTTGGTCAAGAGTTTGTGAAAAAGCTCCGACGATCTGCTTCCATTGCAAGAAGTATTCCGCAACCTCTAGGATTTATATCTGTTGTAAAATCCTACATGAATGTATATTTTTCCTCCACCTGAGGAAATATATTTTTCCCTTCTTTTTTCCTTTCTCTTATTTTTTCAAAAATGTGCTTTGTCATAGGTGGTGATATGAATGTAGTGGCCATGATCACTAAATATGAGGTCATGAGTTAACAATCATGGTTTGTGTTAGGATTTTTGCACGAGAGAAATTATGCTCCGCAAGAAAACCCAAAAAATTTAAGGCAATGCAGAGTTTTATTAGATGGAAGAAACAAAAGAGGATTATAAGATCATATTACCTTCTGTTTGGACCTTTAGAGAGTTTATCCTTTTACAGATGATAGGATTACAGACCGACTGTGACTTTGAATTACTCTTGATCACCGAGACCCACATAGGAGAAATCTGTTGAAGCGCCTGTCCAAGAAAGGAGACCATAGAGGATTACTACTGTGTTCATATTCAAGGCATTATCAACGGTTTGAATAGTGCTTTTCTTTTTCCTCACTAAAAAGCATGAGTCGTTAACATCCAGTAACAATCGTTTATGTGCCATGTACTTCTGCTGCACAAAAAATCGCGATCGGTAATATCTTGATAATGCCCCTCTATTGATCATGGACCATTACATGTTTGTAACTCCTGTGATAATGAACTAATGGGCCGTGTAATAAATGTTAAAACCTTGATATTGTAATGGATCGTAATTTATATGTAACAATATCTGAACAATCGTCCTCTTTCACTAGTTCTTCGTTCTTTGTTTGCCAAGTCGCTGGTATTGAGCAAAGGATGATTTCTAGTAGAAACAATTTACTATGCGTTGGAGTTAGTGAAGGAACTCTTGAGGGTTGCCAGTGTGTTCATCACAATGGGGAGTAAACCTATTGGGGTGCATGATTTGTTCGCTTGAGTCTCTATAGATCTTGGTGTTGAGTGCCTAATCAATCATGAGAAAGAATATACTTAGTATAGTTCAACTGCAACTATACTTAACATTAGTCTGAGTAATTTGGTACACAACCAATGCAAAAAAATTCAGTATAGTTTGTACTTTCCTTTTGTTTAAAGTCGTTAACAATCAACCTTACTTTGCACCTCTTCCTTGATCATGTGCAACCACTTGTTGTGCAATGCTTTTTTTACTTTAAACAATTCTATCATAGCCTAAATTTTATTCTTTTACAGTGAGTTCATATCATTATGCACTGGTAATTTGTATTTGACATAACCATCAACCTAAACCTATAAGACTTCTCTGAAACACTTTGGTTCACCAACATTAGTTATCAATATGAAATTACGAGAAGGAGAACATTTATAAGGTGGCCTAATTTTTCGAGTAGATTTCCTGACTAGTGGAGTACTTGACCTTGCTAGCATCGGCTTAGCTTTTTGCTGCATAATACTTCTCTAAGATCCAACAATATCTTCATTTAATATGTCGTAAGTTCATTGCTTTCTTTTCCTACTTTGTAAATTTTGTAGCACATTTATTTGTATACATGGTCTTTTCATGTTTTTTTTATCTGATGATTTTTCTATTTTATTATCCCAGAAATGATATCTAAATTCACTAGCACCATAACTAATAAAAAATATCTCTTAACTTTCACATCTAGCTTATTTCTATATGTAGAAACTATATGGATATAAAAAAACAATAACAAATTTTCAGATGGGAAAAAAAATTTTTTTTTTTCGCTCTAGACTTTGGTTGGTAGTTTATTCTCTAATGGTACAGATAATCCATAATTGATCAAATATGCTATTGTATTTATTGAATCTATCCAAAATGACTTCGGTAGACTATTGCGATGATTAATAACAATCTACGCTATCAAGTGCACTATCAAGTAATAAAGTGTAAAGAATATAAGGGTGTCAATCCCATGAAAAATTAACTTACTTAACTAAACTAATCTCAAAGGCTAATAGGAGACAATAAGATTGTGATAGAAGAAAATACAAAAAAGTTAAACAACAAAAAATAAGTGATAACTAAACTATAATCACATCTAGATGTATTAAGATGATTAAGAACAAATTTGTTTAACTTGATTATTGATTTAAATAAAGATAATTTAGTTCAACTTTTAAATTATGAACATCTAATGTATGATCTCCCTTACCAGGTAAATCAACTATTCTTAATTTTAATAATATGACAATACTCCAATCGGCTTTGCTCTCGATCCTACTTATATTAGAATGCTATAAGCTATAGTTCCTATACTACCAAATTGTTCATCCATGTCAACTTGGCAGACCACACAATTTAATACTCCATCCTACACTACAAAATCGTCCACCCAAGTCTACTTGATAGATCATGCAATCTAATACTTCGTCCGGCTCTATTAGATTATGACACAACTCGCTTAACGAAAAATCATGAATTAAGAGATTGATTACACTACCAAGTTAATAATTAATTAATAATTAAATTAAAACTAATAAAAAAATTAAACACAACAATCATGTTCTTAAAAGGTAAACAAGCTATACTCAGTACTAATGTTCTTAAATAAAGCTAAAATTTAAAACATAAAAAATAATTCTAAAGTGTTCATATTACATAGATCATAAAGATAGAACCAACATGAAATATAATTGAAAGTACTCTCTGAAATAAAATCGTAAAAATGTTACAGGATCATCGCCCGAGATCATCGCATAAAAATTTTCTCGGTTGTTCTTAGAGTTACTCCCATATTTTTATCTTTAAAACATATATTGCAGGCCCTCACATCATCTCTTTATGTTATAGAAGACTTCTTTCTATTTATATGGGATTTGAATTTTCATGTGATTGGAGAACAAACGAAATATCCTTTTATGAAAAATAAAAAAATTTGCACCTTTGGTTATGGGACCATAACTGAATAACAAAAAAATTCTTTTATTTTTTTCGTCAAAAATTTACTGTACACTCATTTAAAAAAAATCAACTTTTAAAAAAAAAGAAATAGAATTCTTAAAAAAGGGTTACTGTGCAATTAAAAAGGAAGGGAAGTTTGTGCGCGGGCTGAGGCCTGTTCAAAAAAAATGTGCAAAATGGGGACACGCGGGCCCAGCCCGCTGTGATGCATAATTACACTGGGAAAATAAATAAAAAATGAGAAAATTGTGTTCTTGGACTAAAAAAATTGATTTTTTTTCTAAATAACATTTGTATAATTATTATGTCATAATAAGCGTAATATGTCATGTTAAAACAATTTTGAGTGTTTTCTTCGAGTCCTAGAATATTTGGTTGTGCATAATTAGCATCTATGCATATGTGATTATATGGATTTTCATATTGTGCCATGTTATTATGTGAAATTCATAATATTCGATTTTTATGTAATTATCATGCACATTTTTTAAGTATACGTGAAATGTACTTAATAAACTAATACAAAAAAGAGCATATTATATAATTTTGTATTCTTTAATAATTATGTTATTAATTAATATGACAATGGAAATTCAAAATTGTTTGCAATGGGCATGTATTGTTATTAGAATTTTTTTTAAATAAACTATCTAAATATTGTATGACATATGATTGTGTGTATTAGTGTTACTATGCATATCTATAATTTACATGAAAGTGTATTATTAATTGTCATATATTATAAGTGAGTATGAAGTTAAAGTAAAATTCATTAACATATATTACTACATGATAAAATAAGTGTAGTATATCACACGTAAAATAAAGTTTCATATGAATTTGGTACTCATGCACATAATTATCTACTTAAAGTACAATTAAGCATGACATTAATGTAAATTAACATGATAATTAAAATATGCACATTATATAAATTGGACTTTTGTGAATTGTTGCCTACCAAATGTAAGTTATGTAATTTTTTTGCCTCAAGAAATAGAAAACTCAAAATAGCAATTTCACTCTCAATCATATTTAAGATGTAAAATACATTGATTCTCCTTTGACATGCAAACCCCATGCTAAAAATTGTATAAATATTTATCAATTATATTTTTTTCTCATTCACATATGTTAAAGTGTAATATCATGATTTTTCATCAAGAATAATTTGAACTTTTTGTACAAACCCTCATGCTTTCCCCTATATAAGGCATATTTTCTATCTCTCTTTCTCTTTAATCCACACCTTGGCGGCTAGGGCTTGAGGAAGAAAGAAAAGGAGGAAGATCTAAGATGAAGGTATGTAAAGAGGATCCAATTCTTCTCTCTCTTTCTTCTCTCAATTTTATTGATTGGATTGAGAGTAATGGGGCACCTTGCTTTTAATAGTGATTTGTTTGAGGAATTTATGAGTTTTATCATATATGAGATTATTTTCTAATGATTCATGATTATATCTAAATGTTAGGATTGCATGATTTAAGTTGCATAATCTATCTAAATTCATGACTATATTTACAATAATTATTCGAATAGATTTTACTTATTCAAAAATTACAATTGTATCTGCCTAAATTCATGATTGTATTTGTAGTCTTGTGAAACAAAATGCACGCTTTTCAATAATAGAAACATGTATATATTCTCCACATCACTAATTGTAATGCTCCCAAATCATCCTTGTCATGTGACAAGTTTCAACATGAGGAACAATACCAACTATGCAATGCTTTGACTAAAATCCTAGTTTTGATTGGCTCTTTGATCAGAACAATATACAAGCGGAACAATTGAACAAATTATCAAAGAAAATGACAATAAACACGGAAGTCCAAGAAAGTCAATAATATAAATCAACAATAACAATGATAATTCATAACATTGATGATCATCAAGAGTAGAGCGGAAGTCTAATAAATAAAACTAAATCCATGTAGCTATGACAAGGAAATATCTAATAAAAATGAAAGAGAACACTCTAAGACACATTCACAGTGTTTTTAAAATCGGACCGTACCGGACCAGCTGGTCCGATCAATTTAACCGCGAATCGGCCATTGGTTCGGTCCAATTTAGTATTAAAAATCATTTTGTTAAAAAATTGAATTGAACCGGATCAACCCGGCCAAAACCAAGTTGAACCGAAAAACTGGTTCAATCCGATTTTTTTCAGAAATAGTAAAAAAGGCAATGTTATTAAAATCGGACCGGCTACCCGACCGGACTAACTGGGTCGTGATTGGACCGGTTTGATCGAATTCAACCGAGTTCAACCGAATTTTATTAAATTAATATTATTGAAAATAATTATATATAATAAATATTACATAATTCTTATAATTCAAAATAAAATATAATAAACAAAAATTTAAATAATATTAATATTCATAAAAATAATTTGAATTATTATTATTATTATTATTGTTATTATTATTATTATTAATTATTTTATTTTATTCTTCAATACTATTTTAGACTGATAATATATTCATTAATTTTGACATATATCACTCTCATGTTTATTTTTTTCTTTACTTTTATTTTAATTTTTTTATTTTTTTATTTCCACTAATTCCTCTCTCCCCATTAATTCCTATATTTATTTAAATTTTTATAACAAAAAAATATTAAAATGTTTAATATTCATAAAAAACTTTATATACTATATTAATTCTTTATTTTATTCTTTGATACTATTTTGTGATGATAAAAAATTAATTTAATTTTCCATACATCACACTTACTTCCTTTTATTTTCTTCTTTATTTTCATTTTAATACTTTCCTTTTTTATTTCCATTAATTCCTCTCCCATATGTATTTCCTTTTTAATTTTTACCAATTCTTAATTCAAATACTTTCTCATCTTTTGCCTTCATTTCTAACATTTTCATTTCCTATTTTTACTTCTACTTTTTTATTTTTTCACTTTAAATGTTGAACCGGATTTTTTCTAGTTTAGTGGTTGAACCTTTTGTACCGGTTGAACCTATTTTTGGTCGGTTCAACTTTAGTTCCATTTTTTAAATTAATCCAGACCGGACCAGCAGCCGGTTCGTGGTTGAACCGGCCGGTCCAGTCCGATTTTAATAACCATGAAAAAAGGTTGAAATAATGGAAAACAAATAGAAAAAAAGGAAAGTATATTATAGTATTAATGGTGGAAGAATAGGAAGAGGAGAAAAGTAAGGGATTAGATTTTATAGAATGAATGTAAAAAAGGATATTAGTAATAAGGAAGTTACATTTGAATTTGAAAATGAAAGATAAGAAGGTAATAATAAAGTCAACTTTAAATAAAAGAGAAAACTGTCATAAGATGACAAAATTTAATTCTGTATAAATAATTTATCTTAAAAGTTGAAACATGAATAATATAATAAACTTTATAGGATGATCATGAAAAAGGAAATAGATAATACTAAAAAGTGGGAAAATAGTATAAAGAAAGATTCAAATAAAAAAATAAAGTTATTCATGAAATTAACTAATATATAATTTAAAAATATAAAAATAATTTTCTACTATTTGATTAATTTAAAATGATGATAATATGCTTTTTATTTTATTACTTATTATCTTTTGTACTTTAATTTATAATATATTTTCTTGAAGTAATATAAATAATATTATTTTAATAAAAATTCGGTTCAATCCGATCGAATTCGGTTGAACCGATCAAACCATGACCCCATTGGTCGATCGATTCGATCACCGATCGGATTTTAAAAACATTGCACATTCATGTGCATTGGACCATCACGAACATCATTAATCACTTGAGTTCATCATTTATTATTCTCATTATTTGCAGGATCAATTCAGGGGACATAATAACTCGTAAGCTTCACAGGCCAATAGGTGAAATAATAAATCAGTGGATAAATTATAACAATAAAGAAGCATGGGGTCAGTATGATCATAATCAATATCACTAATGCGGTAATCAATGGGAAGGAGAATCTATGCCATGCTTGATAATAATCAATGGGATAGATCAATGCTATACTCTAGATGTAATCAATAAATAATCAATGGCTTTGATCAATGTCAATGGAATAAATCATTGTTATACTCTGGTTGAAATCAATAAGTAAACCAATGCAGTGCTCTGTGTGAAATCAATGTAAAAATCATATACTTCAATGCTCTAGATCAACCAATGGACATTTTGGTTACAATGAGGTGCCATATATTTCATGAGGACAATGATTGTGCACATCACGACAAGTCATTCTTACTATAGGAGAGAGTATTCTATTTTGTCACACGATGGGGAGAAATTGTGCAATGGGACATGTCTAAATACATGGTCTAACTATGCAAGGAACAATGATAAACCATGAGCTTCCGTCAATCCGTAACATGGTTAGATAAGCTTTTATTTTTATTAATTAATTAAGTTCTCGTCTTTGTCTAGATTGGGACTTCAGATCATATAATACAATGCGATACTATGGGACAATATATCAATGAAATGAAATGAATCATGTGTCATGAATCAACATTAAAATAATAATAATAGATAAATAATAAGATACAACGTGCTTCAGCAAAACTTGAGCCACAAGTTGGGTGTGACCCGGGCCGATTTCACCGATGACTATTGCCTCGACCTCAACCCGGGCTGAATATACAGTGACTCATCATTTACATATCGAAACCCGGACTAAGTGGAGTGGAGCCCTGGCTGAATTTTGGTGGCGACGACATCAAGGCGTCGGGGAGCCAAGTTCGGGCTCAACGCCATGTTGCTCGACAGTGTTTATACTGAAATCGAGTTCTTCAAACCCGAGTTGTGTTTTGTGATTCTGACAAAATCGTGATAGTGCCTTCACGATTTTTCACGCGATTTCGCCAGAATAAATCTCTTAAAAGTGAAAGTACATGCATGGACTATTCATGGTAGATAGAAGACAATCCTATGGCTCTAAGTGGACTCTAAAACATGCAAATATTTTGTTACAATCAATGCAAAAGTTGATCCAACGATCCACTTATCTTTAAGCGCTTTCCATGTAGTTTTGGATGTTTTTCTAGGTTTTTTGGCTCGATTCCTTCCTCAATCATCCCAGATGCCGTTGGCTGTGTTTGATTTGAGGAAGAAACCGAGAGGAAAATAGTTAAGAAAATAGCAGCTAAAAAAATTAGAAAGAGTGTCAACTATGTCTGCTACTCATCACTTGATTGGCAGCTCTGATCTTGGGCTCGAGGTCGCCTCGGTCTTGTAGGATGGATGAGAAGAGGACGAAAATAGAGGAAGTTAGAGAAGTTTACAATGATAAAGTTTGATGGTAACTTATTCCATATATGAACTTCTTTTTTTATTTAATCTTCAACCAGATTTTTTTTTATATGTTATGACGGGTGTCACACTAACAATTACTTGTGGGATAAATCATACTCCAACAAAATTTTTAATTGGAACAAATTTTTTTAGAGTTTTTTTGTTATTTGCTACAGGGACCGTGATTCCTCCTAAGTTTTTGGTGCATATTTGAATTAACATATTAGTTTAGGTTGTGTTTGGTTGGATTGGAATTTGATGAGGAATAAGGTAATTCTTATGATAGAAAAAAAATCGATGTGATGGATGAATTTTTTATGGATTTTGAATTAAAAATAATTATTATAATTATAAAGTATAATTTTATTATTAATTAAAATTAAATTATAAAATAAAAAATTTTTATAGAAAAAATTTGTTAAAATATATTATTTAAATATAAAGATAATTTTTAAAATTAATTATATTTAATGAAATATTAATATTTATAATGAAATAATAAGTAATAAATAATATATTATTAATTCTTCATTAAAATTATTCTATATTTATTAAATAATTTATTTTATGAAGAATATGGTGTGAGAAAAAAAGAAAAAGAAAAAGAATTTAAAAAAAGAAAACTGCCACGTCAAACTCAAAGAAAAAAAGAAGGCAACATCTCTTAGTTCCACAAAAAAGGTGGAATCAGGATAGACGTGACCACGGTTCCGTCCATTCGTTTCCTCTCCGAAATTCGATTTCAGGAGGTGTTTAGCGAAATCGGACAAATAAGAGCGCAGTTCCATTCTAATTCTGTAAATAAATGTCACTCTAAAGTAAGTTTTCTTAAACCATAGATATAAATGAAAAAAAATTTATGGTTTGAGAAAATTATTTTTAATATTTTTTCTTGCATCAAGTACATGGACCAAATTTTGTAACGAAAAAACATTACTGACAGTTATAAATAGACGTGGCTGAAGATATTTCACATCTCACATTAAGATATTTCCCATAAGCAATCACGAAAAGAACAAAGACCAAACAAAAAAAGCCAAGAGAAAATTCGACAAGAAACCAAATCTTGTACACTGACTGGATATTCAAACGACAGCCAGCCGCCATCGGCCATCGCTCCAGCCGCCACCAAATTCAAACTACTCATCTCATGAGGTTGGTTGGTTGGTTGGTTGGTTGGTTGACGCACTACCCGACGTCATTATGTTCTGCATGCCCCCCAGGCCATTCTTGTGTGGTGTGGGGCCCGCACAGATGCCGGTCGTCTGCTGTCTGGTTGTCACGGCGCCGCGTGCAAAGTTCCCGTTTTTATCATATCTTCCTTCTTCCTTCTTCCTTCTTCTTCTTCTTCTTCTTCTTCTTCTTCTTCTCTTATGGAAATGACACAGAGAGAAGAATGAATAGATTACGTTCCAGGTTCGGTGTGAAAGAATTCGTCCAATTTGTGCTTCGGGATCCTCCCCAGATCGAGCTTGACGGATTCAGCTATCTGTGATACTTCCACCGCTTAAAGCCGGCGGCATCTTGCGGTTGGTGAAAGATTTGAGCTTTGGCAAAAAGAAATGGGGGAAAAAGTGCAATAAGAGGTTTGATCTTTCTTTATCCTTGTACGTTACTGTTGGAGCTGCCATGCTGGAAACTACGAAAAGAAGTGCAGTGGTTAAACGTTGGGATGTGGCTGCACATCTGCTGATCAAGTTGAGCTGTTAATTAACAATTTAACATGGTTGATGTGCATGGTTGATTTGTGGTCTCTGTCTGTCCCTGTATGAAACAGGAAGCGCAGCATTTCAGATGCCTGTTCATTTGGCTCCTATATGAATTTGGTCTAATCCTGCGGAAATGTATGTGGATCTGGGGTGGCATGCACATAATTCTTGTTTCTTACTTCTTAAATGGAAAAAACTAAATTTTTAATCAAGTGCAAAAATATTACTCCATGAGCGCGCGGATTATATATCTAGCATGCACCACAACTTTATTTGAGCATAGTTAGTTAGTATGCCATGCATGCTTTAGCATCTTCACGTGTCTTTCTTAATTACTAACTTTGCAACTGAAAGAAGTTTCAAATTTTTAAGTACCCTGAGATGTATGCCGTGCAGCATATGTAGAGTATTTCTTCAACAGCAAGTCTGGACACACACCTTGAAGGCAGATATGGGATGCTCCTGCTTTGGTGGCACCTTCATCTCTAGTAAAAATCTTCGATACTCTGATGAAGGATCCAGCGGTAAAGATTTTGCTATGCATTCATGTTCAACATGCTTTTCTTCTTGGGGAAATCTGTTTGCAATGTTTCACAAATAGGTTAATTAATATTCTGCAGAGTTCTCGTAAGATTGATCAAACTCATTCCCTCTAGGAATTAAAGATGATCTTTTTTGTATACAATAAGAAGATAGCCTTTTCGTTAATTATTACGTGTTGTGGAACCCTTTAACATGACATGCAGACAGATTGTTCGTCTTGGTTTCAGTTTGGAGGTGCTAGACAGAGACACAGTTTAGCCCATAGCCCATAGGCTTAGGTAGTACATGTACCAAAGGTAAAAGACGTCCATGGCTCAAGGACTCAAAGTCCGATCCATGTCCACAGAACTTATCATAAGCGTCAGCTACATGAGCTGCATAACGCCAAATCAAAAGCACCTCAAGGCATATATGAGAGGCTGCTGCAAGGGAGGTCCATCTCTTAGTCATATTTCGGTTAACATTGATCATTTCATAAACCTTACTTGACATTAGATTCATCATGAGATAACGTGATTATGACATATCTTGAATCCATCTTGTTTATATTTTTATTTCCATTCATTCTCACTAGAGGAGCAATCCTTATCTGTGGATCCAGTTTAGGCATCACAGCAGGTTGTCCCCTTAGGAAGGTTGCTTTCTCTAGTAGCAAGTGGTAGTTATGGTTATCAAGAGGTGGCAGTGGCAGCCTCCACCTGTTTAATTCTAGCATCGCACTTTGGTCATTAACTACTAGGATGAGTGTTTTCTGCTCCACATTCCATCGTTAACCTTAAACTGTTCTGCATATATACCCTGTTAAATAATGCCTTGAATTCTATTTTAATTGGAAATCTGTTTGGATCCAAAGAAGTAATAGAGAGACTTCGAGAGATGCTTAGACGAGAAGTGCAGGGTCGGAAGGATTCCTACTCCTAGTAGGAATAGGAGTCGGCCGGTTTCCGATGTCGAGAAGGATATGGTGGATTCTTGGAGGTCCGAGCTCTCTTCTGGACCGAGGAGCACTTGAATATGGAGTCTGGACGTGGAGGAAGACTTGAAGACAGCAGGGGCGCCTGGAGGAGTCCCAGTCCGAGTGGGACTCGGACTGGACAGCCAGGGCACGCCCGGGCGTGGCGGGCGCCAGGTGGACGCCCGGCCCAATTTGATTCCAGGGAGGAATTCAAGTTGGCCGAGATCTTCAAGGGTCTTCAGGAAGTCAGATTTCTACTCCTAGTCCAAGGAGGTTTTTCTAGAGAAGGGGCTTTTTCTAGAGAAGGGGCTTTTTCTAGAGAAGGGGCTTTTTCTAGAGAAGGGGCTTACATGCCTAGTAGGATTAGGTCCTTAAGTTAGAGTAGGAATTATTTCTCCAAGGCCCTATAAAAGGACTTGTAATCAAGGCTTGTAAGACTATTCTGGACAATCCTAGATCAATCTGATCTTGTAATTCTCTTCTATTTCTTCCATCTAATGCAATTCTACGTCATCTTAAATTTCTCGGGGTTTTCTCGCGATGCGTAATTTCTCTCGTGCAGAAATCATAACAAATTGGTATCAGAGCGAGACTTCATCATCGATCCTCCGTCAGTCGTAGAGATGGCATCGCACAACGTCAACGTCGATAAATTTACAGGACGAAATAGTTTCAGTCTCTGGCAGATTAAGATGCGGGCATTTTTGAAACAATAGGGAGTATGGGCGCCGCTCGTGAACGTGTCAAAGAACAAACCGAAGGGAGACTCGAAGGGCAAAGAAAAGGAGTCCGACCTCGCAAGTTTGACGGCACAAGAAGAGAAGGCGTACTCTATAATCCTGTTGTGTTTGGCGGACGAGGTGATTATCGAAGTCGCTGATCAAGAAACAGCGACCGGTCTGTGGTCGAAATTTGAGAGTCTTTACAAGACTAAGTCTCTGACCAACAAGTTATTGTTGAAGCAACGTCTGTTCACCCTCCGCATGCAAGAAGGTACCCCTCTGAAAGATCATCTTGATCAGATAATACTCTGTTGATGGAATTATGAAATATAGATGTGAAGATTGAGGATGAAGATGCTGCCCTACTTCTGTTGGTGTCTCTTCCTCTGTCGTACGTAAATTTCGTACAATCTGTTATCATCGGAAGAGACACAATTACTCTGGAAGAAATAAGATCAAGTCTACATACTCGTGAACTTCGTCATAGGGCATCTGGCAAGGCTGTGAAAAATCAGAACAGAGATTGGCGACGGCAGAGAGTATTAGATATCTGATTGTAGGATTCAATTCAAGGTGGAGATTTGTTAAATAATGCCTTGAATCCTACTTTAATTGGAAATCTGTTTGGATCCAAAGAAGTAATAGAGAGACTTCGAGAGATGCTTAGATGAGAAGTGCAGGGTCGGAAGGATTCCTACTCCTAGTAGGAATAGGAGTCGGCCGGTTTCCGATGTCGAAAAGGATATGACGGATTCATGGAGGGCCGAGCTTCCTTCTGGACCAAGGAGCATTTGGATATGGAGTCTGGACGTGGAGGAAGACTTGAAGACAGCAAGGGCGCCTGGAGGAGTCCCAATCCGAGTGGGACTCGGACTGGACAGCCAGGACGCGCCCGAGCATGGCGGGCGCCAGGTGAACGCCCGGCCCAATTTGATTCCAGGGAGGAATTCAAGTTGGCCGAGATCTTCAAGGGTCTTCAGGAAGTCAGATTTCTACTCCTAGTCCAAGGAGGTTTTTCTAGAGAAGGGGCTTTTTCTAGAGAAGGGACTTTTTCTAGAGAAGGGGCTTACATGCCTAGTAGGATTAGGTCCTTAAGTTAGAGTAGGAGTTGTTTCTCCAAAGTCCTATAAAAGGACTTGTAATCAAGGCTTGTAAGACTATACTGGACAATCCTGAATCAATCTGATCTTGTAATCCTCTTCTATTTCTTCCATCTAATATAATTCTGCGTCACCGTAAATTTCTCCAGGTTTTCTCGCGATGCGTAATTTCTCTCGTGCAGAAATCCTAACATACCCTTTAGGGTCATCTTTGACATAGCATTTGTCCCATTTCAGAAATACATATTTTAAAATGTGTTTAAGATTTAGATATCATGGAGACTGTTAGTATTTATTTTGTCTTTATTTCCTATGTCCAGGATTTTTAGCTGAAAAGAACATAAAGTTCTTTTCCTACGACGAGCTTAAATCAGCAACGGATAATTTCAGTCCGAGAAACAAGTTAGGTCAGGGTGGTTTTGGAATAGTGTACAAGGTAAGAAAAAAGATATGTTGAGGTTCCTTTTTATACCTCTACGAGAAAAATTTCTAGCTTTCTCTTTGAACTTTCTCTCTTTTTTTTTCCCAAATCAGACCTCTTCAGAAAAACAGTTGTCTCAAATGTAAAGTTTTCTGAAGTATTTGGGAAATCATAACCTGAAGCTAATCTAGTCCTTTCCTTACATGCTTGACTGGAATATGGAGTCTTAGAACTAGCAATTAAAATTTTCTCATCTATTCTATTTTGCTAATCATTTGTATTTATTACAGGGAACTCTTAGAGGTGGACTTGTTGTTGCAGTAAAGGTTCTTTCAGCAGAATCCAGGCAAGGAGTTAAGGAATTTTTGACAGAGATCAATGTTATCACAAATGTTAGACATCCAAATCTTGTTGAGCTGATTGGATGCTGTGTCGAGGGCACAACTCGTATTTTAGTATATGAGTATGTTCAGAACAATAGTCTGGATCGTGCATTACTTGGTAATTTCCATTATTTTTGTCAAGGTTATTATCAGGAATATATTAGGTTTTATCGTGTGGATACAAACTTTAAAACTTGCAGGCTCAAATAGTGACAGAACCAAGCTGAATTGGAGCATCAGATCTTCTATATGTAAATACATTGCCAGAGGTCTTAAATATCTTCACGAGGAGCTTGAGCCTCCTATTGTGCACAGAGACATCAAAGCTAGCAATATTCTCCTTGGCCATAACTTTTCACCAAAAATTGGAGACTTTGGTTTGGCAAAACTTTTCCCTCATAATGTAACTCACATCAGTACACGTGTTGCTGGAACTACGTACGTAAGATCCTTAACGTATTTGTTGTGTTCCCTTTGGTAAATTCATGTATTTTGTAACTTCTTTATCTGATGAAGTCTCTTCTGCTACCAATACGTGGACATACATGATACAGAGGATATTTAGCACCTGAGTATGCCATGCACGGTCAGCTAACCAAGAAGGCTGATGTATATAGTTTCGGGGTCCTTGTTATTGAGATTATCAGTGGCAGAAGCAGTTCAAAAGCACATTGGCTCGACACAGAAAAGTTTCTCTTGGAATGGGTATGCTCTTATTAATTTCTTCATGCCATTCGTAGTTTAATTTATCCACACAAATGTTATTATATATATATATATTTTTTATATCTTCTTTATGATTTCGGCATGATACCTCTCTTTTCTGTCCATCCTAAAATTGCCTATCCTAAAATTGTCTGTTGATTTACAACTTGGCAACAATTGAAGTAAATTCATGGATCAACAACTAGTTTCAAATCATTTGAAATATGTTCTTAATTTGTCATGATCGATCTATTGTGGTGGGATACAAACAGGCATGGGAGCTTTACGAGGAAGGGAGGCTAAAGGAACTGGTAGACCCATCACTTGGAAGGTATCCAGAAGAAGAGGTGTTAAAATTCATTAAAGTGGCCCTCTTCTGCACCCAAGCCGCAGCCGCACGAAGGCCTGACATGAGGCAGGTTCTGGAGATGCTGAGCAAACCTGTCCGTCTGAACGACAAGGAATTGACTCCACCAGGTTATGTCGAAAATCCAACAAGAACAATTAGCAAGGACACGAAAGTAGCAACATACTCGATCAACTCAGTCAACATCAAGTTTGCCACAAACCCTGAAACATTTACTGAGATAATGCCAAGGTGAATGGGTGGCTAACTGAGCGGGAGTGCACAAGGAGGAAGCTAACCTAATAATAATTAAGATGTTGATTACTATTTGTGCTCACTCATATGATATGGGGCGATGTTAACCTTTGCTTTGGAATTAAAAATGATAGGAGTCCTATATGAACGCTTCAGACTTATACCCATAGATTTTATAAATTACAAGTTATTACATGACTATGTGAATGAAAATAAGATGAGTATTATCATTAGTAAAAATGCAAAAATCTTAAAATATAACAATTTTTAATAACTTGTCAATTTGAGAACACAAATCAGCATAATAAAGAATGTACTAGACTCCATCACCAGCTCCAGTTGCTTTTAATTGTTATCTTCACCTTCTGCTCACCCTGCTCATATGCCACCTCGGGTCACTGCCATGCTCGCTGTTGAGCACAGGCGTTTCTTCTAAGGGCTGCATCTGGGCATGGCCGCACCATCATACGTCATGGCCGTTCCACAGTGGCATGTATTTCACGGGTTGCCAACTTTCCTGCACGGGTGATTTTTCCCTGTCTGTGCTTGTACGCCCGTGACAGAAGGGTCATTTTTCGACCATTCTCGAAAATTCACCAAGGCAGGAGCGACCTCGGGCGTCACGGCCGTGCGACCACAAGGTCACGGCCGTGACAGAAAGCTCATTTCATTCCTTCGACGTATTTATGCTAAGGCATGAGATCCTATGGGTATCACGGCCGTGACATAATGCCCAAATTCCTTCTTTGGGCATTTAGACGTTAAGGCATGAAGTCCACTCACGGCCGTGCCTCCACTTGTCACGGCCGTGTCCGAACAATTGGACAGAGTTTCTCCTATTTTCTCCATTTTTCACCATTTTTACACATTTGTACAAACACCTATATGGTGTACATTCATCCAACATAAACAATAGAGGCTTTACACTACTCATATAGGCTCAACAATTTATCAAATGAATCACCACAAACATGAATCATATATATATAACTTGCATCTAAATCATTAAAACTAATGAACATATTCATATATAGAAATGAGTAAACTACTTATGAACTAAGCATGAATAACAAAGCACATTGGATTCTAATCATGATCAGCAATGAAATAATAACCTAAAGAACATGGATCATTCAAATGCACATACCCTAAACCTTCAATCTAAGAACAAAGAGTTTGTTCTTCATGCACTAATCCACACATTCAAACATCATTAGGGATAGGTTAAAAAGATTTGGATCCCCTCGTACATACCTTGATTAGGTAAACTTAATCACCTAAATCCTCTAGCTTCTTCATCTCTTAGCACTAGACCTTCCTTGTCCTAGATCCCTTCCTTCTTCAACTGCAAGAAAGTGGAAGATGAGCACCTTAAGGGTTGCTGCCGGTAGCAAGTGAGCAATAGGGGTGTGAGGGAGAGGAGAGGGCTCACTGTAGCAACCTGGGAGGTCTTTGAAGTGTGCTGGCCGAGGGAGAGTGAGAGTGAGAGGAGAGAGAGATTGAGTGATTTGAGCTACTATAGCATCACTGTAGCTACAGAAACAAGGCTTAGAGAGGAGCTTACTATCGATGAAGATGGGGTTTTGGGGTTCGCATATGGCTGCCGACATGTAGTTAGTGGGAGGAAAAAGGGAGTTGCCTTTTAGGTTATAATAGTTAGGTGGGATTCGGGCTAGGTGCATCTGGGCTTTGTTAATTATTCCTTTTTTTTTAACTTTTAGATATTAGAGCTAACAAATAAGAAAAAGTCAACATCAGTTTCTTCTATGGGCTTTCTCCAGATCTTAAACAATTTAAAATTTGTTGAGTATTGTGCATTTCTAAAACTCATGCGGATGGCAACGACTAAAAATTTCTTCTTAAGGTGGCGAACCTTGTCGCCTAGCTACGTTATAGAATAGTCACTCCGGAAAGACCCCTTGAGAAAATCAAGCAATAATGGCATCTGTCGAGAGTGTACATGGAGTACTCCCTAATTCTCCTAAAACTCTAAGATCCTGTCGAGGAGTCTCAGCTCATTCTCAATACTCCAAACCCCCTCTCAAACGAAGACTTGGTGACATCGTCGTGGATGCTGCTTTCAGATAGTGGAACGAGTTTTTTCAGATCTTCTTGCCCCTCATCACCCGAGGAAAAGCGATCGTCATCCGTGGAGGCAAGTTGAGGCGACGGATGACGACGATGGTCCTCCTCCTCCTACGAGGGTAAGAAAATCTGGAAAACTCATTTCATCATCTGAAACCAACACTGAGGACGAGGATGAGAGTTGAGACTCTTCGACGAGATCTCAGAATTTTAGGAGAATCAAGTAGTACTCCCTATACATTCTCCCCAGATGCCAACATTGCTAGATTTCCTCAAGGGATGTTTTTTTGGGGGGGGGACTATCGAAGGAGTCGTTCTCCTCATCGTCGGAGGAGGAGCCATCATCAGATCCTCGTTGCCATATTTGTTGTCTTTGCTACATGCTTGCTCCTTGTGGAGTTGGGTTGCTCGTCTCCCGTACATCTCCTAGAAAACTACAAAATATATCAAACTCATGGAAAAATAAAATAGAAGGATAGAAGCACAAAAGTTAAACTTATGCTTCTATGAGGAATGCAAAAATAGTTAACATTGTGTGATGGTTATGAACTAGAATGAAAAAGTGTCGTGAACATCAAAGTGTCATGTACATTCTAGGAGTTTCTTCATAACTCCTTATCCTTACTTCTTGACTTTTTTCATACTTTACATCTCCTTAGGATTGCTTTATAACTCTTTGAATTTTATTTCATTATTCTTTTCTTTCTTTATTATGTGATCCTTCATGTGTCATCTTCATCCTTCATCTTTATCGCATAATATCATCTTGACTTTCATTCCATATCATAAGTCATACTTAGAAACACATACATCATAATAGTGAGGGACTTTATTCCTAGCCATCTTTAGGAATACACACACTTAATTTATGACGAGGGACGTTGTTCCTTTAGAAAGTACATATACAAATGCAGGACCTTGCTTCTTAGGCTTAGGTCTCCTTGAAGTAGATACATAAGTGTAGGACTTTACTTTCCCATCTTTACTTCTTCATCATCTTAACTTTCTTTGTTATAAGATACATTGAAATTAATTTCACTTTCATTTTTACTTTATCTTATAACATCGTTGATCTTAACATAGCTGAAAAAATCATATCACATCATCACATTGGTTAGTTAGGCCACGTCTTTAGGAACACGCATATCATAATAGTGATGGATTTTACTATAATAGTGAGGGACTTTATTCCAAAGAATACACACACAATAATATGGACTTTATTTCAAGGAATACGCACACTTTCTGATGAGAGACTTTGTTCTCTGAGAAGCACATACACAAATGCAGGACTTTACTTCGCGAGCTTAGGTCCCCTTGAAGTGACAAGAACATTCTTCTTCAACTTTAGGTGCATTATGCTTTACAATACAACAATCATTCATATCAATCATTATTCATCTTTTAGTCTAATTACGGCGGAGCATGTCTAAACATGTGTTTAGGTGATCGTCAATACATCAATCAATGTTTCATAAATAGAATCGTATATAAAATGTATGAAACATCATAAAGCATTATACATCAACAAATAAATGATATAAACATTTAAAGAAAATGCATAATATTAACATAACAATTGCTGACATAAATAATAATATGTCAACCTTCCTTATTTGACAATTCTAACACATCATCAATAAAAAAACATAACTCAACAAATAGATGCTCATTTTTATTAATTCTATTTTTTTCTCCAAACTAGACTTTCATAGGAATCACATATAAAATTCATGAATTTATCTTTTTGGCATTTAATTTCAGAAATTCATACAACTATCGAGATTTATTCTTTACACAGTAATCTGGCAGCAGACATTAAAATATTAATAATTTAATTTATATTTGTTCTTTTCAAATGATTTAAATTTTCACATAAAGGTAACATGAACCTTTAACTTGTGAATAAATTCAGACCTTAATTCAATATTTTTAATTTATAATATGTTTTACAATTTCGTCTCACTTTTACCCAAGATAGCATGATAGTAGTCTGATTTTTCCATCCATATATTATTTGTAATTTGTAGATAAGTAAAACATACCGAGATAATTATTACAAAATAGTCATGAATTAATAGATTATGCAATATAAATCATGCAACCCCCAATCAAAATTCCTATCAAGAACAAGGTGTTTTAAAAACTCTCAATCCAAATAAAAATATCATTGAGAGGGGAGAGAAGGGATTGGATCCCCTTAACATATCTTTTGATTCTAGATCTAAAATCTCTTTTTTCTAATCATCATGTGTCCTTCTTCATCATCTAGAAGCCTCTAGGTCTTCTTATCATTTTTCCTAGTCTCCTCTTTGTTGACCTTAAAACATAGCCACCATGAAAAATAGGACTCTAGATCTCCTAACCTTAGCCTTTTCTTGGTGAAGAAGAAAAAGAGAGAAGAGGGGTTGATGGCTAGGATTTTGAGGAATTAATAAGGTTTTGGGTTCTTTATATAGGATTTACATTAGGGCTTTAATTAAAAGGCCCAAATACCCTTGGTCCAAAATTTTGAGATATTACAGTCAATGAGAAAAGTCGCAAGATCCTCGAAGATTCACGTTAGGGAGGAATGCTGAAAAAAAAGTGGACGATGACGGCGACGGCGAGCAATGTCGCGGCAACGTAGAGGGTGGGAGCGATGACGACTGTGGGTGAAGTCGAGGTGCGATCGTCGGGCTAATCAGCGAGGGTGCATTCGAAGGGAGTGGCGAATGACGGGCGAAGAATTTTCGGGGATCAAAGAAGCCCACACGCCTGCAACAGCCCAAGCCCAACTACTTAACATGCATTAAAGTAATGCCCTCATAGTGTCACCTACCCCATGCAGCCGAGTTGCTCCCCAAAAACCCTCTTATACTACAGTAATCTCGCCCCCACTCACCATCTCTCCCTCCCTCATCATCTCCACACGGCCAGCAGCAAAGAAGAAGTCATTTTTGCTACAGTAAGCTTGCTCTCTTTCCCTTGACACACTCTAGCATAGTCCCTATCTCACTCCACTTTGCTATAGCCGGATTAGAGAAGGAAAGAAGGGCTTAGAGCACGACCTAGTGCAAGCTAGGAGAGGAAGAAGCTAAGGGAAATTAGGTGTTAGGACATTGCTATCAAGGTATGTTTGAGGGGATCCAAACCTTCCTAATCTTTCCCCTAATGATGTTTGAATGTATGGATTAGGGCATTGATGAACAAACCTTTTGTTCTTAGAGAGAAGATTTGAGAAATGTGCATTTAATATGTAATGTTCATTAGTTAACTGTTCCATTGCTAATCCTAATTAGAATGCCATGTGTTTCACAGGTTAATACTCTGTTGCTCATCATGTTTAGAACTAGAAAGTTATTATTGTTATGTTAACTCATTATGAGATCGTTTAATGCTCATGTACATTATGAATGAGATTAGCATGATTGGATGTCTTTAGGTGAAACCCCCACTATAGGATCCCAAAGGACACCAAGGGGGGAGGTGAATTGGTGTTCAATTCGAAAATGGCGATTTCACAAAAACTATCGCGGAAGCTTAAAATCGATTCTTAAATCATTTACAATTTAGATCATAAATTCAATATTAGAGGGAGAGAGAGAGAGAAAATCAAACGCAAAGGCACGGTGATTATTGATGAGGTTTCGCCACACCTTGGCCTACGTCCCCGCTCCGACTTCTCGACCTTGAGACCGTCGGAGATTCCACTAGTCACTTCTTTTGTTCCAAATGGGGCAAGGAAAAAAGTCCTTTACATCAACCACCTTTTCTCCACTTCGAGAGGCAAGGTAACCTCTCCTCCTAGGAAGCTAGTCTGTTTCTCTTGCTCAAGAGGTAAGATTTAGAACCTCTTTTACACAAGAGCTCTCTCTAATTTTTTTGAACAAAAGTGTTTTTCTCTTTTACAAAACTAAGCTCACAAGAGAAGAAGAGAAAGCTATAAAATAAAAACTTCAAGAAAATGATCTCTCTTTGACAACTTGAAGTTTTTCTTCAATGTTTAGATGGGTGCCTTTGCCTCTGGCTTTGATACTCTTTTTATAGCCTTCAATGTGTGGAAAATTCGTCCAGAAATTATTCCATCAATTCCTCCTTCAAATTTGACCATTACTGTTCATTTGACTCGGAGGCCGGTCGACCGCACTTCTGGACCGGTCGACCGGTCTATGTGACCGTTGCGCATTTCCTTCAACTTTTGCGCTTGATCGGTCGACCGGTACAGTCTCACAGTTTTGATTTCTAGCCGTTGAGCTGATCGATCGACCGATACTTTGACCGGACTGTCGACCGGTATAGTCTCGACATCGTCCGAAGCAGGCTCAGTACTTATCGATCGACCGGTATGTCTCGACCGGCCTTCTTTGCGTCGACCGGCAGGTTGACCGACCTGCACTCTTTTGATCATAACTTTCTGCACGGTTATCCAAATTAGATGATCTTGGAGACTATGGAAAACTAACAGAATTCTCTACATCCACTTTTCTCCAAAATTAATTAGATCAGTGATAATTATTTAATCAAAGCGTAGTACATAAAGTTATCCATTTTTCTTTAAAAAATATTTCAACTTTAATCATTCGAGGTTTGTTTCATCAAAATATAATTTTATATGTCATTAAAACTTTGACCCAACAATCTCCCCCTTTTTGATGAAGACAAACCGAAAATATGAAAAAGATATAAATTGACGAAAAAGTTGAAAAATCTTGTTAAAACAATTTTACTCTCCCTAACACTTAACTTTTCTTATAAAATATATTCAGGTCATATTTCTCCCCCTTTTGTTTCATCAAAAAGTCATTTGTAAACGAAGTATATAAGAAATCATATGTAACTCCCCCTTAATCAATTTTTCAAAAAAATATTCTTCCCCCCTTTTTTATATAATAGATATGTAGAGTATTGTAAGTTTTGAAAGATAACTCCTCCTAAATTTATGGTTATTTTATAATGAAAACTAATTTATGAAAACCAAAACAAAATATATTAAAAACTTTGACAAAACAATGTGATATCTATGATAGTGTTTAATCATGCTCCCACTATCACCAGGACCATTCTTTTATGCATTCTTCTTTTCTTTTAAAGAAATAGTAGCTTTGAAATTCTTGGTTGAAATAAAAAAGTAAGCGATACTTTTACCATAACCTTTGTGCCTTCACCACTTGCCCTTTGCTTTGCATGTGAGGCACACCTGAAATGTAATTATGTAATCTTTGGTACCCAAATTTCTTTGGGTCCTAATTTGTTAGACAATGTTTCTTTCGAAACTCAAATCATGCCATGTTGTGTTGATTTTCTCATTTTGCATTGATATGCGTAATGCCCATAAAATCCACATGTAAAACATTTGATATGTGATTTTCTACCATGTAGATGATTGGATTTCCAATATAAATTTTTATGTCCAAAATGATTCTTAAAATTATTTATCGTTACATGAGAAATAGCCTTATTTTGTAAGTTTTTCAAAAGGTCATTTTCCTTTTTTTACCTTTTCTAAAGAGCATGCTAGTTTTACAATTTCACATGCATGCGTGATTTCCAAAATTTTGATTTCATTTTAAGATTTTCATTTTCCATAAAACATATATCATTTTCTTCTTTTAATTTTTCAATTTCACATATTAATTTTTTGTTGTCCTCTTTAATTGAAAATATCATTTTATAAGAGAGGAGAGTTCTTTATTTACACCTAAAGAAATATTTTCTTCGGAAGAGCTTGATGAGTCATTATTTGAAAGATTAGAGGTTATCTCGGCGTCGTGTGTTATTAAGCATAAGTATGCTTCATCACTGGAAGAGCTTGATGAGTCACTTGTTTCACTTGACTCTTCATACTTTTTCTTATTACCTTTTCGAGATGTCTTTTGTTTGTGATTTTTGTTTGATCTTCGGGTTGGTTTCTTATTCTTTTCTTTTTTATTCATCAACTTGAGATACTTATCTAGTTTTCTTGTGTAACGGGCGAGTCGCTTTTTGTCCACTTCTTCTTCACTTGAGTCTTTTTCATTTGCATTTGCCTTTAATGCCAATGTTTTCTTCTTGGGGGCTTTTTCTTCTTGATCTTCTTGGATTGAGATCTCATAGGTTAGAAGTGAACCAGTTAGATCATCGAAATCCAATTTGTTCAAATCTTTTTCTTCGATCACGGTCCTCTTTGTATGCCATCTTGAGGAAAGAGACCTGAGAATCTTTTTCACTTTTTGGGGGCTAGATCTTGGCTCGCCCAAGGAGGCTAAGCCATTTAAAATATCATTAAATTGAGCAACCATATCATTTATAGACTCATTTTCATGCATATTGAAAGAATCATATTGATGATTTAAAATATTCAATCTAGATTCTTTAAATTTGTTGGTTCCTTCATAAGTGGTGATGAGTTTTTCCCAAATCTCGATTGCGGTTTCACAACTTGAAATATTATTAAACTCCGTTGAATCCAAAGCACAATAGAAAATATTCTTTGCTTTTCAATCCAATTTCGAAATTTTTTTTTGTCTTTCGTCATGTTCGGAAGGTAATTTTTCATGTAAATAATAGCCTTTCTCAACAATATCCTACATGTTTAAATCGATAGAACATATGTAGGCTTGAATCCGAATTTTCCAAGATTGAAAATTTGATGCATTTAAAAGAGGAGAACGACTAATTGATTGTCCTTCGGCAAAAACAAATGCACTTGATGCCATAGTTCTCAAGATTGTTAAATCTTAAAACAAATGATTGAATATTAAAAATGATTAGATCTAAAAATCGAGATAATTCAAAAGATCAAAATAAGAGCAACCCACTCTGATACTAATTGTAGGATCCCAAAGGGCACCAAGAGGGGGGTGAATTGATGTTCAATTCGAAAATGTCAATTTCACAAAAATCGTCGCGGAAGCTTAAAATCGCTTCTTAAATCGTTTACAATTCAGATCATAAATTCAATATTAGAGGGAGAGAGAGAGAGAAAATCAAACGCAAAGGCACGGTGGGTGTTGACGAGGTTCGGCCACACCTTGGCCTACGTCCCCGCTCCGACTTATCGACCTCGAGACCGTCGGAGATTCCACTAGTCACTTCCTTTGTTCCAAATGGGGCAAGGAAGAAAGCCTTTTATATCAACCACCTTTTCTCCGTTTCGAGAGGCAAGGCAACCTCTCCTCCTAGGAAGCTAGTCTATTTCTCTCGCTCAAGAAGTAAGATTTAGAACCTCTTTTACACAGGAGCTCTCTGTAATTTTTTTGAACAAAAGTGTTTCTCTTTTTTACAAAACTAAGCTCACAAGAGAAGAAGAGAGAAATAAGAGAAAGCTATAAAATGAAAACTTCAAGAAAATGATCTCTCTTTGACAACTTGAAGATTTTCTTCAATGCTTGGATGGGTGCTTTTGCCTCTGGCTTTGGCACTCCTTTTATAGCCTTCAATGTGTGAAAAATTCGTCCAGAAATTGTTCCACAAATTCCTCCTTCAAATTTGACCATTACTGTTCATTTGACTCGGAGGCCAGTCGACCGCACTTCTGGATCGGTCGACCGGTCTATATGACCGTTGCGCATTTCCTTCAACTTCCGCACTTGATCGGTCGACCGGTTCATCGACTGATGTCTCGACCGGTACAGTCTCGCAGTTTTGATTTCTAGCCGTTGAGCTAATCGGTCGACCGATGCTTCGACCGGACTGTCGACCGGTATAGTCTCGACGTCGTCCGAAGCATGCTTAGTAGTTATTGGTCGACCGGCATCTTCTATTCGGTCGACCGGTACATCTCGACCGGCCTTTTTTGCGTCGACCGACAGGTTGACCGATCTGCACTCTTTTGATCATAACTTTCTGCACCGTTATCCAAATTAGATGATCTTGGAGTCTATGGAAAGCTAATAGAATTCTCTACAACTCTGACCTTCATTTTCTCCAAAACTAATTAGATCAGTGATAACTATTTAATTAAAGTGTAGTGCATAAAGTTATCCATTTTTCTTTAAACTTTTTTAACATTGCAACTTTAATCATTCGAGATTTGTTTCATCAAAATATAATTTTATATGTCATTAAAACTTTGACCCAACACCCACTTGTTTTATTACTAATGTACCAAGAATGTTGATAAATGTTTCATGTGATGTGTAGAGCAAAATCTGTGCTCAGTATGTTAAAGTATATAGGATTGGAAAGGAAGTGATGTAAAAATATGTGTTCAGTTGGTCCAGAATGGACGATCGATTCTATAACGGTCGACCATTCTGGGAAGGGTTTCATCCTGACATGTGTCCAACGGTCGTTCAAAACCCATTCGGACGCTTGTTTAGAGCAGTCATGGCTCTATGTAATTAACGATCGACCCAATGCCCATTTTCGATCGTTCGAAAGACATGTAACGATCGACCGATATTCCAACGGTCGTCCGATTTAGAAAGTCATTGCTCTCTGTGATTAGCGGTCGATCCTACGTATAGTTCGATCGTCCGAAGACCTAATAATGGTCGACCGATATCCCAACGGTCGTTCGATTTAGAGAGTCGCTGCTCTCTATGATCAGCGGTCGACCCGACGCACAGTTTTGGTCATCCGAAAGACTATTAACGGTCGATCGAAATCCTACCAGTCGTCTGATACCAAGTCCAGCGGTCGATCGCTAGAAATAATGGCAGTCCATTCTGAGGCTATTGATTGGTTATGATTGAATGTCCACACTTAATATGATTTGAAGTTTGTATGACCTTAAATAGGGCTAAAACATACAACATATATTGAATGATTGTATGTATTGATGAACATAATTAAAAGACGGATTGATGAAGGTGTGACATTTCTTTTGGGACCAATCGGTATCCTACCTAAGACTCCACCGACGGGTGGGGAAAGACCTCATTGACGAATGAGGGTTATGACATCGCCTACGGGAGAGGGTTAAGGCCTCATCTAAAGATGAGGGTTAAGACTTCACCCATGGATGAAAGTTATGACCTATGAGCCATCACTCTTCTCAATCGATAAGATAAGAAATTATCTAAATAAAGATGAAAAACGAAAAGATGAAAAGATGAATGATGAATGACTTGGAGCATAAAGACAAAGATGATAAAGATGAAGAAGGCACCTATGAGGATGCATTATGAATGTCCACTTGTCACATCATATCATGACATGAACAAAGATGACAAAGTAAAATAAGATAAGATCATTATATGCATTAGCATAGTGATGAGTATAATGATGAGTTATGATATGCATTAGCATAAGATGAAAATATTATATGTTATCTTATCTTGCTATGATGATATTGTTCATATGCCATATAGTGTGCATAAGTAGCTCATAGCATGCATACAAGTTATATTTTATTATGATGCAATGCATATGCCATGACATATAAAAATCATGTTATAAGATCATAGCATGAATGAGCCTCAACATACTCTAACTAAATCCCCTGCACCCCATGAATCCGTGCAGGTATGGAGGAGGCTTAAGTTCGATGGCGAGGGCCTCATGACAAAGACATTGCACATGGATGGGTCGGGCTATGGCCCAAGTTATCTTACTTATATTATGTCGTGATGATGAACTCTTATAAGAGTTAAGTATGTATGGCTTATGGGCCTCATTAGAGTCATGTACCTTTACTTGAACTCTTTATGTTTATGAACCCTCTGTTGGGTATGTTAGAGCTTATTAGACCCATAGGCCAGTTTATGTATCTTGAAATTCTATTTACTTATGAAGTCCTCCGCTGTGTTTATGATATTATTGTTTTACATTTATTATTATGTTTCCATTACAAAAGTTTTATGTAATTAGGTCATGAAAAGTAACATCGCCTAGGGTTGGGCAACTAAAATTGGGGCCGAATTTTGGGGGCGTTACAGTCTCCCTCGGACGCCACCTTCGACCTCAACTTCGCTTGTGGGTGCTTCCCTTGACCTCGCTTGGTGTTGCCGCCTTCGACAGATCCGTTGCTCGCAGCCCTGGACCTTGTTGTCGCCGTCGTCGCCATCTCGACCTCGCCATTGCCATCTCAACCTTGACCTTGCTCTCGCTACCCTTGGCCTTGCTCTCGCTACCCTTGACCTCGCCGCCGCCATCCTGCCTTTTCTCTCGCCGCCGGCTTTGACTTTGCTCATTATCCTCAACCTCGCTCACCCTTGTCATCATCACCCTCGTTGTTTCACCACATCTAGGGCATTCGTCGGTCGTGAGCTTCACAGGTGGCACACACTCGATCGCAACCCAAAAAGTTAAACTACACGCGAACCACACATGAACCGTGCATCTGATTGTGTTGGTCGGATCTAGATCCTACGGATGCGCTCATAGGTGGGGGCATCCACACCTATTAAACCCTTATTAGAACTCTTATAAATAAGATATTTGTATTAAACTATAACAATATTGTATTATATAAATTAAAATAAGAGACGTAGACTTCCATATATGTCTTGTTGCTAAAACTATTTGTTTATAAGTGGATGGATTAATGCTTTTAGATGATACGTGGATATATTAATATATTAATCCTCCATAGTTAGTATTACATTAGACTTAGTATTTTATCAATATTAATATAAACTCCTTTATGTTTATATCTTATAAATATTTAAAAACAAAGAATCCCACTTCTAATTAAACTAGTGTGATGGCCCGCGCGATGTGCGGATGATATAAATTTAGATGAATAAAATATTTATAAAATAAGTAAATTTTAGCTTGATATATTTTAATATTACTTACAGAATATGATAATTATAAGAGAAATATTTATTAGTCTATATAATTCTCCTTATGTTACATTAATTTTCCTTTCTTTTTAGAAGATAATATTCTCATTTAAATTTGAGGTATTAATTTATTAGTTATTTCATATATATATATATATATATATATATGAATTCCATGCTACATATGTATATTATATTTATTTTTAGTCACTGCTCTAAATATTTGGAAACATGTTTAAATTTTAAATCCAAATGATGTGGGAAGCGCAGTGGCAAAATTAATTCAAACGGATCAATGAACTACAAAAATTTGACAAATGCCATAGTTTTCACTTGTGATTGCAATAAGTAAAAAATTATTAATATGACCACATGTTAGCTTTGTTTTATGATAATATTATTTTCCTATTTAAATTCGTCCTTTGTGAATTGCAAATTCCATACCAACTTGTTATTAATGAAAGAATGGTGAATTCTTTATACGACTTAATCATTGAAGATAAATGGCACAATTGAAAATAACATTAAATTTAGAGTTAAAAATATCATTACTTGTATTTTTAATTTTTTTTATTTGACATCTATCTTTGCGATACTTTTCACTCATGATTGCAATGAGTTAAAAAATATTAATATGACCATATGCTAGATTATGATAGTATTATTTTTCTACTGAAATTCGTCCTTTATGGATAGCAAATTCTAGAGCAACTTATCATGTAATGAAATAATGATGAAATTTTTATATGACTTAGTCTTTGAAGATAAAGGAAACAATTAAAAATAACATTAAATTGAGAGTTTAAAAGATTGTTTTTTATTTGACATCTATTTTTAGAGTATAAAAGTTTATAATTTGGAGTAAAAAATATTGAAAAACATTTAAAGGATTTCTATATAAAAATGAAATTTTTTGGTACTCTAGTATGTCTCCTTTTATTTCTTAGGTTGTTTTCCTCGCTTCTACAAAGCAAGGGTTTTTTATTTTCTATTCTTTTTTCTCTTTGTACACAATATTTGTTTTATAATAGAATATAACATATTATATTATTTTTTATTTTATATTATCTAATATGCTTCAATAACAATGTAAAAGATATTGATATATTTTAATTTTGTATAATTTTCAATATTACTTGGATGTTGAAGTGACTATTGAAGTAATTTCAATAAATTATCCAACCACTAAATTTTTTTTTTATTATTGGTCTAATGGCGAAGCACTTTTTAGAAAGACTAAGATGTGCACTTGTGAGTTTTTAAAAGCTAAGCAAATAGGACTTTATACTTAACCTTTCATCTCCAATTAAATCTAAGGACAATCAGGATTGATGATATGGAAAAAAATAAATTATGTAGTCACCAAGTTAATTTTAAATTTAATTATCTATTAAATTAGATTTAATTTCATAGTGATAATATCTTTTAATTCTTATTTACTCCAAGAGAATAATTTTATTATGTAATATTTTTTATTGGAATTTATTTATTGTTTATTACTTATTTATTTTCATGCGTACTCCTCTGATATCCACCTTTTTTATCATGCATTAATGAATTGATATAAAAAAGCTAATAAATCTAGACTCCTTTCCTACTTATAAGTTTATTTATGTTTTTTAAATTGATTATCATTACTATAGTTTTTTAATCCACTATAAGTCTATGATTAATTTTAAATAAAAGTTAATCCATTAATATGATCACAACTTTTAATTTTGAATTTATAATATATATATATATATGGAATTAATGGAGGTGCAACACCCTTAGGTGAAACTTGGTGTAACGCATCGATCTCTACCGTTCATTTCACATTAACGGCTTAGATCACATCGTGCACTCTCTCCCTTCTCTTTGTCCTCTCCGGCGCTTTCTCTCTATGCTCTCTCTCCCCTGAAGCTCTCTCTCCCCTCTGTTTGTAGCGCGGCGCCCCTCCGCGCTCTCTCTTCTCTCCTCGACTCCTCCGACCACCACACGTCCCTGATTTGCGCTGCCACCGTTCTTGCTTCCTCTCACCGCCGCTGCAGATCTACAAGCGCCGCCGACGTCATTCCTGCTTCTCTCGCACGTTACTACGAAAATAACAATTTCAATTGCCACGACTATATTAGTCTTGTTGTTGTTATATATTTATCTAATAAATTTAAATTGAATTATTTAATTTTAAGGAATTTGACTTAGATTTTGATGGGATTTTTTTTGTATTTAAGTTCTCCTGCATAATTTTCAAAACGTAACTTTGGACTGGCATTGACTAAAAAAAATAAAATTTATATAATTATTATGTTGTCAAAGTAATGATTTATTGTATTGTTAAGTTTGCCAAACATTTATTTTTCAATATACTAAATGAACCTTTAATTGTCAACCATTTTTTGCTATTCTTATTGATTAATTAAACTATTTATCTGATATCGCATTGTCCAAACGATAAGAATGTCAAACAAAGATAATGAAAAAGCTTAACTTGAATAAAAGAAATTGGAAAGACATAACTAAATACATTAGAATATATATATGTATTCTTTCTTTGATACAATAAGATAATATCATATATCCGTTGGTTTCTCAATCTCCTTAGTATTTATAAGGTGGCATTATATTGTTTCTAAATAAAAAAATAACTACCCAATAACTTTTGTGGCATATCACAAACATATGCATGATACTATACATATACATCTGTACTACATGGAAATAAAAATATTAGATTAATTGATCTTACTTATAAAATATATCTTCATAGTCATAATGTATTGCAGAAATAATAATAAAAAAAGAAAATTTCAATAAAATTACTCACTCAGGATACATGCACCTTATGTAGAAATAATCGATAGTACTATAGTAAAATGACCATGCGTGAAAATTAGAAACTAAAATGAACATGTCATGCCAAAATTTTCAAATTAGTTACTAAAATAACCATGCATAATAATTAGATGATACATTTATCTTAAGTATATTTGGTAGTTCAGATTTTATTATCTATTTATAAATTATTTTATATGTACCCTACATTTTGTTTATAAACTTAATAATATTTTATAATGCAAACGAACATCAATATTAAAATTTTACTTTAGAGAATGATACCATACTATGTGGCATCAGACCTCTCTCATAAATATCAAATGTGAATTTTAATTCTTAACATATTTTTATTGGATAATTTATTTTCCTAATTTCTATTGTTAACCGAAAAATATATTCTATGTTAAAAAATTTATTATAAGAAGACTCCATCAAAAAGTCTTTTTTTTTTAACTCAAGCAAAAGTAACTACACATTTTTTAGTAGTGACTAATCATTCACATTCATTCGACATTATAATATATTAATATTTTAATGAATCTAAAGGAGGCAATTCAAGAGTTTGGAAAGTGTCTCTCCTTGATTGCTATCTTCTCTTCAATAATATATAGGTATAATTTTTTTTGCATAAATAGATACATATACAAATGTTTATCGAAGTTGGTTTAGAGGGAAAAAAATCAAGTTGAGAAATAAGATAAGGAAAGGGATATATATATATATATATATATTAGTGAAAATGTATGTATGCAAATCATATGATATGTATGACAATCAATTTAAAACATAACCAAATTCAAATAGTAAACATGCAATGGTAAAATGGTAACAACAAAAATGGTAAAATAAAATAGTTATAAGAACAATATATGAGACAGGGAGAGAGAGGGTGGGTGTTTGACATAGAGAGAATAGAGAGAGGGAGGGAGGGTGGCAAAATTGTGGGAGAGGGAGAGGGCAGGTGGACGTAACACCATACAACTTCATACTTGGCAGAATTTTAACGTTTTAAACTCCACAAATCACCATATGCTTCAGCAAATGTGCCACAATTTCCATATATATTTATAATAGTTGTATTAACTAATCTCATATGCACCTAATTCTATTAATAAAATTAACTTATAAACCCACCGAAAAAAAACTGACTTGCAGTTTCATATTAAGAAACGTATGTATAGTTTATGCACATAAATAATAAATAAATATTTAATCGAAATATGGCTTTTGGTTGCATCAAATAATATCATAATTACATTAAAAAACTAAGTTATTTAATATCTTTCATAATTAATCATTCAATAATCTTTTAGTTATTAACACTGTAATGTTGCTAATATCTTGTACAGTCATATGTGTGTATATCTTGTGACTATCTCTCATAATGAATCATGAAGGAGTATTTTATCTAATGTTCCTTACATGATATCTAATGTTAGATTAGATTTATTGATAACCTGATATAACTTTTAATTTTAGTCAACTTTAATATTTAATTTTTAGTTATTTTTTTCTGTCGATATTAGGATTTTTAGTGGAATCTCTTATTAGTACTATGCATGCATTATATTCTCAGATTAATTTTCTATTAAAAATTTATTTCTAAATATTACCTAAATTTGTATTTCAAATTTATGTAAAGTATTTATTATAAATATATTATCATAAAATATTTCAAATCAATTTTTTTTTCAAAATATTATTTTGCATTCTTGTACCATGTGAGATAATCATGAAACCAATAAGATTGTTCAATCATGCGAAGAACTAATCGTTTCTTTTGCATTTGTTGCAATTTTTTTTTGCTAAACAAAGAACTAATCATATGTTATATCTTTAGTATTATTTGTTTAACAAATATGTTCTCATGAACATAATACAACTACAACGACAACTCCTAAATATTGTCCATGTTTGAATAAAAACTTTTCACATATGCCAATAACTATCCATCAAAGATGCATTTGAAAAGCGATGTAAATCTATTTATGATAATTTATAATCAAAATTTATCATAAGAATCAAATAGGTAAAGCAAAATGATGTGATATTAACAGAGAAAATATTTTAATATTTAAAATATTATATATATAGATATACACATGTTAGGGCAAGAATATTTATAATTTGACTATACAGGTAATTTTGAAGCAATATAAAATTTAATTTTTTCATGTCTAAAAGCCACAATCAAACATGCTAAATTAACTATATCATCAATATCCAAGTTAATTAGATTCTTTGTTGACCTCAAAAGATTAGAATTTAACAATAAAGACAAAACAGTGACTTGAAGTAAGATCGAAGAAATTGAGACTTCTTCTATTGCGATGCGATAGACATATCTTGAGTGTCTTATTTATAGTGAAGTTATCAGAAATATATTAAAAAGAATGAATAAAAGAATATTTGCTTAAACATTGTTGTTAATAAATTAACAGATCAAAAATAAAAATGATATAAAATTCCGAACATGGCTATTATAGTTATTAATTATTATCATCATTATTATTGTCATATATTTGAGATTTCTTATATAGGAAAATTTAATAATAAACAATATTACAACAAACAGCACATTTACATAAGGCAATATGATAATATGTACATGCTATTTTACTTCTAAAATATTGTAATATATAAGCACTAATACGCGTATTTATATTTAATGTAAAAAAATGCCACACACATTTACTTAGAAATTGTTAAAATGTTATTCTACTTTTATGGATATCATTGATGTAAAAAGAATCTATGAATTCTTCTAAGAACATTGTTATAAGATGATATATATGCATACATATGTATATAGTAAAGATCATTTCGAATAATGCTGCGCATCCATATTGAAAGATCATTTCGGTTTCTTTGAAGATAAAGTGTCATTGGAACAATGCTGTAAAAATAGAAAAGAAAATCGTCAATAAAATTACTTATATAAGGTACATGCATTTCTAATAAAAAGTATATTAAATGGGAATGTTTTTTACTTGAGGATGTCCTATGTTGAAACTTCTATGAAGGAGAGGTAAATCCATCCACGTAATTGTTTCCCTGCTCTTCTTTTATACGTGTCAAATTGGTTTTGTTTTGCTCGGTTACATGTGTAGGTATAAGTTATAATCAACATGCTCTTTCTATAATACCCCCAAATCGACTTCCGCCACATGGCGAAGACTAACCTAGAGACACTACGGACACTATAACTTTGACCATTTTGTTAACCATATCTCAGTCAAGAACTGAGACACGTCGACAGAAGAAAGAATAATAGGAAAATAAAAAAAGAATAATTGTAATTGCGGAAGTCTGAAAAGTGACTATATCATCTCTAAAGAATAAAATAAAGTTCTACATCATGAATCTATAAATGCGAAAGAAAAAATGAATCTAATAAGCCATGTGGTTCATATGCTTTCTTGTCGTCAGAGCCTTGTCGTTACACACCTACTCCACCTCATCACTGACTTGGTCTTGTGAAAATCAGACACAGGAGAGGAGATCCTCCCGTAAGGTTTACAGCCTAGTGGGAAAGCACATAATATACAATGCATAACTTGAATAGTAGAATCATCAGTAAGGTAACATACTTATCTTGAATGAAAAGGGATAACATGGCAGCATCATAAATTATGATAAAAGAGGAATAAAAAAATATCATAAATCATTAGAATCAAATGATGCTTAGTAAATTTGGAATCGTGAACATGCTTGATAATCATAACAATAACTTGACTTGTCTTAATCGTACTTCTTAATCTTGATTCATATTTAGAAATCAGGGTGACTTTAAGTGCCTTTAGTTCTTGGGGTATGCCGAGCAAATAATACAACATCGTGCAGGGTGATCAAACCATGACCAAGGGAGCGACCCTTGTCTTGAAACACTTGGCTTGGACTAACAACCCATTATTCATCTTTTATCTGAACTTATTAATCACTTTTAATAACTTATTAGCCGTTCTTCTTATAATGGAGGTAATATAATCGATGAGAAATAAATTAGTAAAAGAATTTATCTTAAAATCAGGGATGGATCTCGGTGAGTGCAGGAAATAGAATCAGTCCTAAACGGGAGTTGATAAATATGACAAAAAGAAATCACTGGGAATCGATCGACCGGTTCTGGAGAACGGTCGACCGATGGGCTATGAATCGGTCGACTAGTCTATTCCTATCGATCGATCGGTGGGTTCAAAAAGTCAAACAATGGAATCGACGGATTGGTCAATCCGTTCTATTGAACGGTCGATCGGTCGGCTGGTGAGGCTCAGGATCGGTCGACCGGTCAAGTCATACAATTGAGGAAATCGGTTGACCGCTCAATGTATAAGGAAATCAGTTGTGAAATCGATAAATCGATCGACCGATTGATTCGTAAAGCAAGAGGGTCGGTCGATCGATTGGCGTCCTGATGGATTTCATACATGATAATTCTCTTAAAATGCTAACATAATTACATCCTAAACTAGTTTCTACCTTCTAGCAATCAATCATACAGTAACAGAACGACAAGAATCACAACACATATGCAATAAAAAATCAGGGATCAAACAAGGCAAACAAGAACTTGAGGCCTTCTTCTCATCTTCTTCTTTAGATAATCGATTAGAGCATGGTTTAGATCTAATCAGGGGTCATGCAAGGTGATTTCAGTTCACCCACTTGATTTCTACGTTCGTATTTGCAGATCTATCCCAATGAGAGGTGCTCCTACTCCTCATTGTTCGTGTGCTCATGGCTCCTCTTCAAGTCATTCTTCCTCAATTCAATTCGAAGTACAGGGGGTCGTGAGGAGATGTCGAACAAGGGAGAAACCTGAGGGCAACAATTATTTGGTCAGGACAAATTCGTAGGAGAAAGGGAGAGATGTCCTCGTCTTTACCAGGTGCAAATCCGACGTGTGTTGTTGTGCATGCTTGGAGCAGTGGGGCATGAAGGGCTGCATCTGGCCCCTGTATGTAAGGAGGGGGAAAAGGAGGAAGAGAGAGGTGCTTTTTTGTGTAGGGAAAATAAGGGTGTCGTACGGCTCTTGATGAAAAGGAGAGAAGGGTTTCGAATTAGGTTAATTAAAGTTGTGATTAATGGGCTATTACAGGCCCATTAGTTTATGTTTTTTTTTTGAGTTCTCACATTATAACCTCATTAAAAGAAAATTTGTTCTCGAATTTTGCATGAGATTGAGAACTTATTAAACAGATGCAAGAACACTTGGCGCATTCCCAACTCGAGCTTCCATGTTACTTCTTCGTCTGGATGGAACGCGAGGCTACTTGGACCATGGGTATTATTCTTTCGACGTTGTACCTTGCGTTCCATAATATGAGTTGGACACTTGGCAAAGGTGAGGTCTACGGCTATATTATAATCTTGACATCCTAGTGGTGATACTTCTTAAGATTGGGAATGTGGATTGCATCATGCATTCACCCAGAAGAAGAGGGTAGTGACAACTTATATGAAGCCTCAACAATATTTCCAATTGTCAACATAGCAAGGGCTGGGTTTTCCTCACTCGCTGAATCTCATGACTCCTTTTCATAGGAAATACTTTCAGCATTACTTGTTCACTAGTCTGAAGTTCCTAATCTTGTCTGCCCCTATCTGTATAACTCTTTTATCTATCGTGTACAGTTAGTAACATATTCTCAATCCTCTCAACATTCTTTGAGTACTCCACTACTTCTTTCACTATCTCTATGCTCATGATCCTTTCTTCATCCACTTCACCCAATGAGTAGGTGAGCGGCAGTTTCACCCGTACAAAGTTCTAATTGGTGTCTTGCCGGTGTTCGAATAATAACGATCATTACAAAAATTTGATCCAACATAACGGATCATCTCTATTAACATGTA
The DNA here is from genome assembly GCA_030549335.1 of Pontederia crassipes. NCBI lineage: Eukaryota > Viridiplantae > Streptophyta > Magnoliopsida > Commelinales > Pontederiaceae > Pontederia > Pontederia crassipes. The sequence continues at coordinate 5,565,328 of JAUKPH010000020.1, read as the reverse complement.
TTTCTTGTTCTACTATTCCCCAAGCGTATAACATTATAATTACCAGAATCAATAACCTCCTTAAAAGGAGTGCTAGTGGTCATTCTTGAGCAAGCACTATATTTACTCTTCTAAATTGACATTCACTATAATTTTCAACATCAGTTGTACTTACTATCTTTTCTTTTATCTTTATATTTGACATATCCCCAACCTATGATAATAGTAGTTAGATACGAATAATTGATTGCACTCCGATGTTCTCTTGAGCTTTCATTCCTACTATTAATTAAGCTTTTTAACTTGTCATCTCTTCTTATAGCATCCTTATATTTCTTAATCATTGACCATTGGAAATCGAAGAAAAATTTATCACTACTTCATATCTTCGTAAGCCCTAGGGATAGTATATGTGAGTTAAATCATTTTATATCCATTGATCCCTTATACCTCGGACATCCATAGCTATTGATCTGACATCCATAAAGGTCCAGTATTCAATGTCAGTAATTTCTTTGGATTCGATGAAAATCCACGCTTAGTATCGTCCAATATCGATGTTCTAATGATATAGTGTAATGATAGTCGTTTGGAGATATAATCACTTGGCCTTCATCTTAGATCAAATATCTTGAAAGATTGGACAAAGTACAAAGATAATTGCCAATTGAGACAATTACATTTGGAATCAATCAAGAGTCTTACAAATCATTTGAGGGTGAACCGTTCTTGGTATAATTACACCACTTGAAATAAAGTGGTTCGTTAATCAATGTCATTTGATATCCTCGTTGCAACTTTCTTGTCACATAATTCCATAGAAGGGTAGTGGTTACACATTACCATTATGAGTTCTTTTCTTCTGCAGTGGAGTATCTTTCAACTCCATGCATAGGGAAATACATTGGTATAATAGTAATGGGAAAGTGAAAAACACTCCGAATTAATGTTAAGATCGAACGATATCTACGCTGAGGGATCGCTACATAGTATGATCTACTCCATAATGAACAGAATAATTTATGCGCACTACATAACATAAATCCTTAGTCAAACATCATGAATGCAGGTGAACACATGGAATGAATTCAAATAATATGACAGGAAAACAACACAATCAACAAAATAGAAGACAAACAATCATTCTTCTTCTTTGCGCATCGTTTCATTGTCCTTTGCATTAACGATATCTTGTAGCACTTTAAGGTTGAAAAGGGAAAACCAATCCATATATAAAACTTATGATCAAATCATGAATGGTCCACTTGATCATGGCAAAATCTTGAAAGTTACTCTATTACTATTTTCCTTAATGATGTTATTCATTACTTTGAAGTTGATAAGGAGCCTCATCCATATATAAAACTTATGGTTAGGATCGTAATTTGATCCATTTGGTCGAGGCAAAAACTAAGAAAATTATTCATCATGTGGACATGGAGGTATCTTGGGAAACATTCTATACACGATAGGATTTCATTTGATCCTTTCTTTAACCTATCACTGTATGAATCTCATTTGCATCCCCTAATGACTTACATATTTACAGATCTTCTTCCTCCATTTAAATTATCAATCATTAATATATAGTTAAATATCCTATACAATGGGACATTATTATGAAAACTATAAATATATCAATAACCAAGATAAATCAATTAAAACTTACAACCACTACAAGAATTTGAGCTATTACCTACGGAGAAATCTATAACAAATCTGTGGGTAATACCGTCGCAAATTGTATTAGCGTCAGATTTGCTATGGATTCGGGACAACGTACATCTGTAGCTAATACCTCGTCGCTGATTGCGACCCAACTTTGTGTCCCTGTTTTCGCAGCTAATTATGTATGTAATCGTCCCTATTTTGTGGCAACTCTTAATTATTAGAATTCAAAATCGATAGCTAATCTGTCACTAAGTAGTAACTATAATGTTATAGTGTTAAAAAACAATTATATTTTTTTTGTGACTAATTTGTCCTTGTTCCGTAGCTAACTTTTATCGCATTTAGTTCTCACAGTTTGCAGTTTGTCTCAAAATCATCCCAATCCAGTCACAAATTAGCAACAGTTTTTTTCGTAGTAATATCATTTATATCAAATTATCAATTTTACAATGATATAAATGACACATACAATAACCAGTATAAAAAATATCAATATATCATTTTTTCAATTGATAAAGTGGAGCTAAATGCTCATTACAAAGTTAAATTAGAGTATATGAATACATCACATGAGGTACAAAAAATGAACAGCAAACCACCCATCAACATTTCAAAAGCAAAAGGCACATTTCCAACATACCGAGTTGAACAAAAGTTTGCACATCATGAGCAAAGATGTTTCCCGTGAGGTTTCCCATCACACAAGGTTTCCCGTGCTCCAGGACAATCACTTGAGATGCAATCACTTCTATTCACAAAAGATGATGTTGTGTTGCCAATCGTCTCCTTAAAATGATCGATGTGAAGAGGTCCAGTGGGCATTTTCCTCTTGGCGCCGCTATCCTCGGGCATCTAGTCCAGTGGCATTTTCCTCTTGGCGCCGGCCATGGGCACCGTTGGTGCCGGTGCTCTGGCGTAGCTTCTGAGTCTCTGCACATCTTTCATGTGAAGAGGCTTTTGGATGAAGTCCTCAGCTCCAATGGCTCGGCACTGAACGGGGAAGGATGCACTTGGTTCAGACATCTTTCTTCATACAAAAGATAAGAAGTAGTTGAAGTATGTAAATTTTGGCCGAGGAAGATGGAAACCTACTGATTCTTTGTGGTTCATTCCCTGATGACCACAAGAATAGGCATCGGGCGTGTCTGCTCCTAGCATTTGTTTTAATTGATGGACATGGTTTGAGTTTAATGATCATTTACAGATATCATATACACAAATTAACAAGAAAAAGAAGCTGAGAAACATGATCCATACCTTTTCGGCCTTTAGGAGATCATAGCCGGTCATTTCTAGGATGCAGTAGTCAGTGAAAATTAAGTCTATTTTCCTGCCCTGTGGCATTCGTGCAATTTGAGATCAGAATTATGAAACACATGCGGTGAATAGAGAAAAGGCGTACTTTGCGAGAGCATCAAATTTGTTGATGAATGGTGGCCAATCGAATTAATTGTATCTTGTTCTTGAAAGGATTTCTTCGTCGTCATTAAGATCATAAATACGTTCATGACTTGTGTTCCATGTTCTGAGGTCCTATAGAGTGATTAATGTTGTATGCTACAGCTCCTGATTTTAATTTCCAATCAAAATGATGATTCCCAAAAAAATTTGTGAGCAATTCCTACTATCTGATGCTTCAAAGTCATATCAATAAATCTAGGAGGTAGCTTTAGAAAGCAGCAAGAAGTAGGTGCTTACTGCAATTTGATAGCACTCAGTCATTACTTTTTAGGCATGATATGCGTATCTATTACAGAGCCATAATACCTTAGAAAATCATTTGACTAGTTGTTTTACAGAACCATTACATCTAACAGTCCATACAAGATCTATTATAGATTTTGTCCTAAGATTCGTCAACTCAAACTACCATTGGATAGGAATCCTTTTTCTTTTAGCTGTTTCTTTGATGTTAGTGATAATTGAGACACTTTAACTTGGCAGTCCAGAAAAGAAAAACGAAAGCAGTATATTCTTAAAACTAGACTTACATTAGAAATTGAAGATTCGGCCTTGCCTTCTCCTAATCCAAGCACTTCCATTGCTTTCTTTCCATTGTTTACAGTAATGACTGAAAACAGAAACAATTGTTCTGAGATTTTAATGAAAACTTGGTTGCAAGAACACAACAGATCAACTATAAGCTGAGATCTTTTGTGTGCTTCCACTGCGCAAACTACATGACTCAGAAGCAATGACTTCAAATGGCATGTAGAGGATCCAAGCAGGTATGAAAGACTTCTCACACTATCAGATTAAGGTTCACTGGCAATTCAAGAATAGGTGACTTTGTTAATCTGAGGTCAACATGGAAATATATCATAGGTTATTCAAATAAGCAGAAAAAAATAGTCTCAGTAGGTTAAACTAATAAACTATCATTAGAATTCTTTTATAACATATACTTTATATTTTTTTCAATATATCAAACCCTGATGTTGAAAAGCAAAAAGTGGAATAATTTTTTAGCACATATATCCACGAAATAGATCATTGTGTAAGAAGAAATTGACACGAATGAACAAGTCCTACCATTTGCTTCAGAATCCACCACTGGGGAGTCGTCCACCAACAGGACCCTTAACTCCATCTCGCCTCCACGCTTGTCAAACTCCTCCACCACCACCTCCACTTCCTTCATCTTTTCCTCAGTTCACATGATCCCGAAAAGAAATGAACATTGAAGGACCTTCATAGTCACTGGTCTGAAGGCAAGAAAGCTTCCTCTGCATCAATTTCTTTCTGTGAGAATATATGTGCACCAAAATGAGCATTATATCACAAATATCGCATTATCTAGAGTATCTGATCAACTTGAGCATTAAAGACATTAAAAACATATATAATCAACATCCCACAATATTAGACAAATATCACAAATGCACTCAATAGTTACTAATAAAAGAAACTTGCAAAATTGCAACTCTTGAGTTTGCAGTAACTAATTTTGAGAAGAATATTAGAGACTTGGAGCTACTCACCCGTGTCCTCAGGCTGCTCCAAAGCAGCGAAGAACATCAATGATTCGTAATATGGAGAGGGTGGCAGCCTTCACGTATGCCCCTACCGAGGCTAAATTCTTCAGTTGGCTCATAATCAACATTTCCAAGTAGTCCAAAATAAAAATGACATTCTTCATCACAAAAATAGCAAAATGTATATATTATACTAGTCTAACTTAACAAAATAACAACCAACATAATAAGTCTCAAATATAAATTCAAATAGTTCAACATGTCTCAAAACACAAACCAAAATAGTGATGACAAGTTTAGTAATTAGTAACTCTAATCATTAATCATTTCTTATATTAGATGACAAAGTACTCGGTCCAGCATCATCCGTTCAATTGATCAAAAGTCATTTGAGCATCTGTTCAAATGCTCATCCTGGTTGACAGTAACTATTCATCAATGATCCGAATGCATTCTTCATGCGGTCATCCACGACATCGTCGACAACATCCTTAAAATGATCGATCGTACCATCATGCACAAATGATGAAAAGAACGAACCATTGCCATTTTTCCTAGCAGATGTAGCTGATCCAGTAGATGAGATCGATGTACCCAATCCACGAAGAGATCCTTCTCTGGTTGTTTCGCCTGCTTCTTTCCATAGTTCCACATCGAGTGATGGTTGTGTATCCAGATTTTCACCATACTTTTCAATTACTTTGGAATTATAGTCTTCCTAAAATAAGATAAATGTGAGTTAGTAGGCAAATACTTCGAAAAAAATAAATTAAATGTATCACCAACATGCATAAACTTTAAGAGAGTAGTCAGTGACAAATTTTTTTGTCTTTTTGCTCTTATGCGTCAACTCATAAACCTCTCTATAATCAATTGGACCTTTGTTTTTTGCCTCTTGTATTGATTATTAATAAAGTTAGTAAATATTTAATTTTGATGCATAAGATTATAACAAAGTTTAATAAAGTTACCAAACAACGCTTGTGACTTGAGAAAGGAATTGATCCTCCAGTGTGTAAAGCAGCTTCAGGCTTTGAAGCACGATTACCCTTTGCTGCCACTGATCTTTTTTTCCAATCCTCCGAACTCCTGCAAATCAAGAAGATTTTATTATCTAAAAGATAAAATGTTAAAAAATGTATTGAATGAAATTTTATAAATTGTACCTTGCATCACAAAGTGAGTGCCAAACATCACAATTTAATCTAGCAGGAGGTGAATTACAAGCTAACTCAAAGTTATTATTTGTTGCTTTTGCCGCCTTATGTCTAAAATTGTACAATTGGCCACGTAGACGATTTTTGGCGACATGCATAAAAGCTTTTCGTATGACTTCTTCGGTTAACCCAGGCTCAAATTTATGATTCTCCTGTAATAAGAAAAATTATATTGATTTTTGCTAAATATTTTAAAAAATTTACCAAAAAGTGATGAAACATTCTCTCCTTAAGATCCCTCAGAACCTTGTGCCATGACGGTGCATTTGGCGGCAATCTCCCAATCACAAGATTGCTAATATATCGCACAATACTGTCCGATGTAAAAGTTACCCTATATATATTTAACAATGTGTAGCAGTAGTTAGTATAAATTTATTTGAAAACTATGATTACAATTACTTACGGTTTTTTTGGATCATTGATTCCAACACATCCAGTGTATATTGGTCCACCTTCCAGGCTCTCTTGCCCGAATATTGTTCCTGGCTGAGAAATGTTGAGATTCTCTTCTGGTGCTTCAGATGTTGGAACTTTTAGAGAAAAATAAAATTATAATCGATAGTAAAGCATAAAAAAATAGCAAACATTTTTTACTTACCTTCAACTGGTGGTGTCGGAATAGATCCTATAGCACTGCGTCTAGAAGGAGGGGTCGCTATATCTACAACTGGTGATGTAGGAGCATCAGTTGATGGTGACACTAGAGCAGAAGTCCTTGATCGTGACCCAAATGTAGACGTACGACGACCTCTTCCTCGAAGAACCATGACTGTTTATACATGCAAGTTGATAGCTAATTGGTTAGAAAAATATATAATGAAATATAAGCATATCATAAATTGACATATTACCTAATTATAAAATGTAACATTTTACAAAAGGTTACTCGCTTGAAAGCAATTCATATTCTTCCTCATCATTAGTGTCATCACAACTATCAATAATATCTTCATCATTAATGAACTAATCGTCTTCATCTTCTAATGTACGAGTTATCTCATTTACATTCACCTCCTCCATATATGTTTCCCTTATTATCGGATCCTCTTGGTAGTAGTCATCCATAGGTATTTCAATGTTTGTATCAGCTTCACTAGTCATATTTTCCTTCATAAAAAGCCTACTTCTCACCTTGCATGCTGCCCACCATTCATCCTGACCTTTTTTTGAAGGATAACTCGTATAATAAACTTGTTGTGCTTGTTCTGCCAATATAAATGGATGATAACCTTGAAGTCTGGATCGATGCCTAACTTCAACTAAATTATGCTTTGGATCAACCTTGACTCCTTGCTCTGGATTGAACCAATGACATCGTAATACAACCACCTTATTATCCTTGCCTAAATATATCAACTCTATTATCTCTTCGATGACCCCGTAGTAATCAATGTCATTATCCCCATACAAGTTGCCAAGAACACAAATTTCACTATTCATGGTGGTTTTGTATTGACCATACTCATATGTCTGAAATCTATAGCCATTGACAACTATACTATTATATGTTGTCACTTTTTTAAACGGACCATAACTAAAGTCTCGGATCAATGGATCTTTCACCAATTCATTCTTCACTTGATACTTTAGCCATGAAGAGAATTCTTCATCTCGAATTTGTAAGAGTTGGTTGTCTGTGATATAAGGATTTTGATGTCTTTGAAAGTTTTCAAATTGCCTAATTTTAACAAAATATAATATGTTTTAAAAAATATTACATCTTAATAAAAAAAAGGTAAAATCATTTCATGCAAATGTACTCACTCAATGTAAGGCGTCATCTCATGACAGTTCATTAGAACATATTTCTCCGCAAGTGTAAGATCATTGTCATTCAACATAACGTTACGTCCCTTTCCGATAAGGCGGAATGGATATTTAAATATGGACAAACATTTCTTTCTTAGATCGACTCCATCATCATTTCGTGGAACCTGAGTTCGTCTTGTTTGAATATTTGCTTCAAAGTATAACGAAGTAAAATTAGATACTTCCTCTATAAAATATGTTTCACATATCGAGCCCTCAATTCTAGTCTTATTTTTTGCCTTCTTTTTCAAATACAACATGCATCTCTCAAACGGATACATCCACCGAGTGTACAAGTCCTCCAACTTTTGCTTCATATGGTAGATGCATGACTAAATGCTCCATCACATCAAAGAATGAAGGTGGAAAAATCTTCTCGGCCTTGCACAAAGATGTCAAAATTGAACATTCTAAACATGACATGTCCTCTTTGCGAATGTTAGAGGTGCATAACTCTTTAAAAAATGTACTAAATTCTGTTATGGTCTCCCAAACAGCCTTAGGCAAAAAATCCTTAAAGACCAAAGGAATCAATCTTTGCATGAAAATGTGGCAATCATGACTTTTCATTCCATGTATCTTTTCGGTTTCAATATTAAAACATCGAGATATATTTGATGCATACCCATCAAGAAATTTTAAGTTTTTTACCCATTGAAACACGAGCTTTTGTTCTTCATTATTTAGTACATAAGTTGCTTTTGGCTTGATGTACTTTCCATTTTGTAAGTGAATCAAATTTAGTTCTGGACGTTTACATATCAGCCTCATGTCCTCTCAAGAATTCGCATTGTCCTTCGTCTTATTTTTTATGTCCATAATAGTATTGAATATGTTATCAAACACATTCTTTTCAACATGCATGACATCTAAATTGTGATGAATCATATTTGAGGACCAATAAGGCAAATCCCAAAATATACTTCTCTTCTCCCAGTTATGATCACTTCCAAAACCAACTTGCTTGAACGGATTCGCCTTCAATCCAAAGGTGATGGGCTCAAGTTTGTTGACCTCCTCAAATGCCTCCATTCCTGTGATTCTTTTTGGGGGCATAGTATTCTCAATTGTCGATTCTTTGAATGAGTTACGATCACGACGCATTGAATTCTCAATAGGCAAAAACATTCGATGGCAATCAAACCAACAAACCTTTCTGCCATTCTTTAAATAAAATGATTTTGTGTGCTTGCCACATATTGGACATGCAAGCTTTTCTTTCGTGCTCCATCCACTTAACATTCCATAAGCTGGAAAATCGCTGATTGTCCACAACAAAGCTGCTCGCATTATAAAATTTTGTTTTGCCGACTTATCGTAGGTTAAGATTCCATCATCCCACAACATCCTCAACTCATCAATAAGTGGCCTTAAATAGATGTCCAGACTCTTACTCGAGGATCGAGGCCCAGGAATCATGTTTGTTAAAAATATGTGCTCTCTTTTCATGCACATGCTTGGAGGTAAATCATATGGTGTTATGAACACAGGCCAACACGAATAAGCTATTGTTGAAGCACCAAATGGATTGAACCCATCTGTGCAAAGACCCAATCTAACATTCCTAAACTCCTTGGAAAATGCCGGATGGTGTGCATCAAAATCCTTCCATGCTTCAGCATCAGATGGATGTGTTATCATCGAAAGATACTCACGCAATCCTTCAACATGCCAACGCATAAACATTGCTACTTTTTCAGAGAGAAAAAGCCTTTGCAATCTTGGAACAATAGGAAAATATCTGAGCACTAAGTAAGGCACATCCTTTTGATTGACATTGCCACTTTTCTTCGGCTTGTATCAATGCTCACCACAGGACTTACAATTTATGAGTGTACTATCCTCTTTATAGTACAACATACAATGATTACGACATGCATCAATTTTTTTATATTCTAATCCTAACTCTTTCATCATTCTCTTGCACTTGTAGAAATTTGTTGGTAATTTCTCAGATATTGGTAACATACTTTTTATAATAGCGATCATATGATCAAAACAATTTTCGCTCATATTATGCTCAAACTTCAAGTTCATTAATTGTGCCACAGCAGATAGTGTGCTATGCTTCTCGCATCCTTCCCACAAAAGTTCATCAGCATCTCTAAGAAGCCGATAAAACCTAGAAGCTGTTGGATTTGGATTTTCTTCCTCCTGCGGGATATTGATATTGCCTAAGTGATTCACTTCAGCATCCCTAACCATTTCACAATAAAGATTTTGTATTTCAACTCCATTTGACGCTTCAACAGATGTTGTATTACTATCCACCCATTGCTCCTCACCATGCGAAGTCCAATTGACATAAGCATTTAAAAAGCCATTATGATATAAATCCTTTTGCACTTCATACTTGACCTTCCATCGGAAGTTTTTACATTTTTGACAAGGACATAAGATTTGGCGACCAATATCAACCACATCTTCATGTTCATAAGCAAACTTTATGAACTCGTCAACACCATCTTTAAAAATTTCTATTATAAATCCATGTTCATCTTTCCAATGTTGGATCCAACTTCGATCGGGTCGCATCTCGCTGAAATTTATGTAGGAAAGACTATATGCATAAGTCTCTCACAACAAGTGTGCCACAACTAAGTATATTATCGTTATGTAATTATAACTATGTAATTATACCAAAACAGAACATGAAATATACTTGAAAAATAATAAGTAAATGAAACTGACAAGGAGAATGAAATTACATAATGGTCTAAGAATGACCTATCAAATGTTCTTTTTAATTTATTCAAATCATGATCAAGGGAGCGACCCTTATCTTGAGACACTTTGCTTGGACTGACAACCCATTATTCATTTTCTATCTGAACTTATTAATCACTTTTAATAACTTGTTACCCTTTGTTCTTCTTATACTGGAGGTAATATAATCGATGAGAAATAAATCAGTAAAAGAATTTATCTAGAAATCAGGGGTGGATCTCGGTGAGGGCAGGAAATAGAATCAGTCCTAAACGGGAGTGGATTAGTTGATAAATATGACAAAAAGAAATCAAGGAAATTGGTCGACCGGTTATGGGAAATGGTTGACCGATGGGCTATGGATCGGTCGACCGGTCTATTTCTATCAGTCGATCGGTGGGTTCAAAATGTCGAACAATGGAATCGACGAATCGGTCAATCCGTTCTATTGAATGGTCGACCGGTCTGCTAGTGAGGCTCAGGGATCGGTCGACCAATCAAGTCATACAATTGAGGAAATCGGTTGACCGGTCAATGTATAAGGAAATCAATTGTGAAATCGATAAATCGGTCGACCGATTGATTCGTAAAGCAAGAGGGCCAGTCGATCGATCGGCGTCCTGATGGATTTCATACATGATAATTCTCTTAAAACCCTAACATAATTACATTCTAAACTAGTTTCTACCTTCTAGCAATTAATCAAATAGTAACAAAACGACAAGAATCACAACACATGCAATTAATTCAAACAATCAAAAACTAGGGATGAAACAAGGCAAACAAGAACTTGAGGCCTTCTTCTCATCTTCTTCTTTACATAATTGATTAGGGCATGATTTAAATCTAATCAGGGGTCATGCAAGGTGATTTCAGTTCACCCACCTGGTTTCTACATTCATGTTTGCAGATCTGTCCTAGTGAGAGGTGCTCTTGCTCCTTGTTGTTCGTGTGCTCGTGGCTCCTCTTCAAGTCATTCTTCCTCAATTCAATTCAATTCGAAGTACAAGGTCGTGAGGAGATGTCGAACAAGGGAGAAACCTGAGGGCAACAATTATTCGGTCAGGACAAATTCGTAGGAGAAAGAGAGAGATGTCCTCATCTTTACTAGGTGCGAATCTGACATGTGCTGTTGTGCATGCATGGAGCAATGGGGCATGGAGGGTTGCATCTGGCCCCTGTACGTGAGGAGGGGGAAAGGGAGGAAGAGAGAGGAGGTGCTTTTTGTGTGGGGAAAATAAGGGTGTCATGCGGCTCTTGGTGAAAAGGAGAGAAGGGTTTTGAGTTAGGTTAATTAAAGTTGTGGTTAATGGGATATTACAGGCCCATTAGTTTATGTTATTTTTATTTTTTTGAGTTGTCACACTTTCCACGTTTAATTTGTTTGCTATTTTTATATATTAATTAGAATATATTATGCATACTTTCAAATGCGTTGAATTTCTTAAAAGTTGTTAACTTTTACATTATGGACACGCGATGACAATTATGCTGCCATATGTCATAGTCCCATGATGACTATTTATATTTTAAAATAGTTTGGATATTGGTAGGATATATATATATATATATTCAAAATAGTCTCTTAAATTGGTGTTCTAACATTTATATCTTTATTATATTAATTTTTTATGAAAAATGTGGGGACATGCCAGTGACTGTTTTACTTGTATATTGTATCATGCAATATAGATATTTTGTTGTTATTATATAATTATCATATTTTCTAAAATGATTTCAGAAAACAGTTGACAAATATTTTTTTCGTAAATAAATATGTGAACAATATGAATATATAAATTAATATTCTATTTAGTTATTTATAACTTATTTTTAAAAAAAAGTGTCAAATATGAGTATGTGAACAATATTCATATATAAATTAATATGCTAGTGTCTCTCTGTGTAATATAATATACAAGGTATAGTTATAGTTATTATATATTTATGATATTTTATAATTGGATTGAAAAAAATTGTCTATGTATTAAATATCTTGTGACAACATGAAACATTTTATTATTTTAGCACCGTTAATTCTAATTATTCCATACCACGATCTCATTTTTACATCTTCAAAGTTGTAAATATTACTGTGCGTAACGGTTATGGATAAGATATCCACTAATCTGATTAAATTATATTATTATATAATTAATGAAAATTCGTAATCAACTATAATAGTTACACTAAAAAATGTACTTATTATTAATATTTAATGATTTAATTAATTATAATTAAAATAAGTAGTTATTCTAACTATATAGATAATATAATTTAGTGTATAATTATCATATTTTTGTAATAAAAGTTGCTCAATAATTTTTTATTTTATAACTAATATTTTTAGGACACTTGTCATTATATACTTATGTTAAATGTCAACTTCTCTTTCCACACTATCCTCCTTTTAATATAACTAGTGTGATGGCCCGCGCAATCCGTGAATGATACGAAATTAGATGAATCTTATATTGATAAAATAATAAATAATTTAGTTTGATATTTTAAAATCATTTAAAGTATATAATAATGATAATATAAAGAAATAATTTATTAGTCTATCCAATTCTCTTTGTGTCCCACTTATTTTACTCTCTTCTTAGAAAATAATATTCTCATTAAGTTTGAGATATTAATCTATTAGTTTATATCATATATATATATATATATATAATCATATATATTATATTTGTTTCAATCAATACACTAATTGTTTAAAAATATGATAAATTTTATGTACATGATAAATACTTGACAATAGGTTCATGCAATTGTTGAATTGTCCTTTTTTTATCAAATCCTTATATATTATCTTGTGTTTAATATGTCATAAATAGTTCTACATTATACACAAATTATATCTTCGAAAATTGTTCATTCTTGCTTGAATTTTCAATTCATGCATTAAATTGTGTTTTTTGCAATAAAATAATATGCAGCTTACCTTGTATAGAAAAGAAATGTCCAATAAAACCTTTGCATATTGATGTAATAATAGACTTTAACCATTATTCCTGTTGTATACATCATCATTTGAATATGCATACAAATACATCATCCGAATTATTAATTCATCACTAAGATAAAATGGTTTTAGTCTTATTTAAAAGTTTAAAAAAGTTAATCTACACACTTATTTTTAATAGATAATATGATCTATGAATATAGTATAATTAACATAAAACATTAGCAGTCTACTTTTTTTCAATTATATATATATATAAAGCATCTTCCGCTTTGTAGAGATACTGAGCACATCTTTGGGGTTTAATCACTTTTGATCAGATCAAGATGCTTTGTAGGTACATTAATCTCATATATATATATATATATATATCTAATTTAATATAATCAAGTTTTTTCTATATATATTATTTTTTTGTAAAATGTTTTAAATATAAACCTAGATCCATCTAGTTATGTTATCTAATTTGCTGAAAAAATATTTATTTTTAAAAATATTTCATAGAATCAAATCTAATTAGTTAGCTAAGATTTAAATTATTATTTACCTACATGTATCATTATTATAATCAATTAATGAATCTTAAGTTTATGATTAAGTTTAGCTTAAATTAATGAGAGATCTGCGGAAAATGAATTGGCCATTTTGATTTAATTAAAGATGTTAAAACAATCCTTTAATAATTAATAAACTAAATAAATAATTACACGTACATATTTTAATCAATCCATACCATAAGTTTAGGATCTTATATCTAAAGTTGTTAATTAATTGTAGATTAAAACAAAACAAATTCCTTTTTTAAAATATGGATTACAGTTAAAGATTTAAAAATAGATCAACTTTATTTTTTCTAAAAAAATAATGCAAACACCTTTAAGCATCTTTAACGTATGTTATGGTGGCATTATTTCTTGTTTATCAACATGTGTCCATGAAAATTAGAGCTAAAAAATAAATATAAATAGTAAAGAAATATAAAGATTACAATTTATTTAAAATAGCTTCTATACGCATTAAATATGATCCGATTCTTGCACTTGATAAAAAAATTATTTACATTTGATAGATAATTATGTCTATTTTTAAATAATTAATGGTCCAATAAATCTTAATATCAATAGTTCAACAAATTTCCTATGGGTAGGATGAAAAATGTACAAAGATGCCAATGATTAGAATTACTTTCAATACCTTGGTTATAATTAGTATTAAAAACTACTGTGTATTTACTTAGCTGAGGGGTAGTTAGATAATAACTAAATGATAGTTTACTAATAACAAATAAAAAATAGTTATGCTATTATATTGTATTACTTATATTAATATAATATAATATAAGTTGTTTACATTGCGCAGATTTATGTTATAAATTATTACCGTAACTTAAGATTTATTTTCTATCAAATCGTTTTATCGTCATTAACTAATTTTTCCTTATATATATTAACCATAACATTAATGATAATTCGCAGTTGACGTACGAATTAGTATTTTAATCAGTTATGACACATGGTTATAAGAATTAATATTTCAATTATTGATGACTTTATATAAAATAATAATTTATTACCATAACATTATAATAAGAATACCATGTAAGTAGCTAAATAACTTCCTAATTAGCACATGAATTATTATTTATTTATGTTATGAGACATGATTACTTTCTTTTTGTCTCTCTTTGATATAGTATAAATACAAATATAAATAGTAATTTGGTTACTTTAGTATTGAGTTATCAGTTAACCACTTTAGTACCATGATAATATAAATACAAATATCAATTCAACTACGTTTGATAGTAATGATAATGGTTTTTTAAATATTTTAGTATTAAGATAATATCAACTAATATATTAAGTTAATATTGCCACGTTTAGTATCAGTTATTTAACTACTTTAGTATCAATTAACTAATATACACATCTTTCCATCACAAATACTATCACTATGTACTAATTAATCAAGTTATTCAAATAGAAATGTGTAGTTATAATAACCGTATAGATAATAGATATAGCTATATATATATATATATATATTACTATTTTTCTTTATGTCATTGCAGCATAGTTTGGCTTTCAGATTTTATTTCTGTTTTTTCTATTATTCTGGTCTCTTTCACATAACATTTTTTATTATTAACCTATTTATTTACTATTACCTAATTAGTTATTCGGCCTATACTATCTTTCCATACTATACTTTCTTTAATCTTTAAACATATCTATTAATTAATTATTTAATTAAAATAATATTAATAATGATAATTAAAATAAACAATTTTAAAATAATATTATTTATTTAATTAGTTTTAACAATAAAATAAATAATTTATTTTTAGTAGATATATATATTTCTGCATACTCAAAATGTATAAAAAATGATAATCACATTAATGTATTGTAGATTATGAAAATTATATAACTGTGAAATAGGTCTAACAAAATAGAACTCTATAAATAGTAAAGATATATAATTATTACAATTGTATTAATATTAAAAGCATATATTTATTATAATACAAAGTTATAACTATTGCTGTGAAATTCGACTTGATCATCATCCCGGATTAATGACCAGATCAAGCTGAACTGGTCGGACCGGGTTAAAACCTAATTTTTTTTAATATATAGGATAGTTATATATACAAATCACATGAGCACTCGTCGATCGATCTAGAATAAACTCATGAATGAAGATTTTGATGGGAAAATTCGAGAACAAGAGTAGAAGATCACGAATAAATCACAAAAAAATTAGAGGAGACACATGATTTACCCAGGTTCACCCTTGAGATCAGGGCTACGTCCTGTAAAGAGGTTCCACTATATCTTTTAGGTTACAATTGCCACACAGATTATATATGAAAATAAGCTATAAATATGTCTTTCCCAAACGGGTTCAAAACCCGAACAAAACAGAGAAACCCTTAATCCGCACCACACGGGCCGACTAAACAAAAGTCCAAACTCGCTCACCGGCGAGCGGGACCACCGTCGGGGGGCGATGCCCCGAACCCCCCTTTTGTCAGTACACCAGCAGCACAGGTAATTGGATAATACTCAAATTTCCATAAGCTCACGTGGATGAACCCGGTGTGATTCAAGGGATCCTGAAATATTCACTAACTCCAACATTCTCCCACTTTGTGGATACTTCACACCAATGAGAACCTTGCCAGCAACATTCTTCTTCAATCCGACAGCAGTAGAGCACCACTCAAACTTTGCACCTATAACTGCTTTAGTCAGAAAATCAGAACTATTCTCTGTTGTATCAACCTTTTCAAGTTGAATCTCTTTCTTTTCCACCTTTTCTCGGATGAAATGATGTCAATATGCTTTGTGCATGAGTGAAATGCAGGATTCTTAGCTAACTGAATAGCACCTTGATTATCACATCTCACCTCTATGGCACATTATCCAAGCTCCAAGAACAATCGTCGTAGCCATATGGCCTCTTTGCCAGCATGAGTAAGAGCCATATATCCATTTGTCTCTTGCTCATCCAACTTAGTGCAGCCCCAAATAATATAAAAACATATCCGCTAGTGGACCGTCTACTATCAATGTCTGCACCCCAATCAGCATCTACATGGCCTATAATATCAAGTCTCTTTCCTTTCCCTGTACCTTCAAAACTCAAAGAAAAATCTGAAGTTCCACGAAGGTATCTGAAAACTCTCTTAATAGCATTCCATTCTCTGCTTGGGTTAGACATATACCGACTCAAAACTTCCACTGCTTGGCCTATATCTGGACGTTACCCACTACACTTGCATATGGCATTCGGTCCATCTCTTCGACTTCTTCATCCGTCTTCAGACATTGCTCTGCAGAAAGTTTAGTTCCTAGAGACATAGGAGTACCAACTGGCTTACAGTTCAACATGTTAAATTTCTTCAACACTTCTTTTATGTACTTCTCTTGTCCTAGCCACAACTTTCACTTCTGACGATCCCCTCTAATCTGCATACCCAAAATAAAATTCGCCGGCCCTAAGTTTTTCATCTCAAACTTCTTGGCCAACAAACCCTTCACTGAATTCACCATCTTCATATTATTTCCAATCAATAACATGTCATCCACATACAGTGTAAGAATGACAAATTGATCGTCAACTCTCTTCACATAAACGCAATGATCAGAATCTGAACGTACAAACTTGAGTTGGAGCATGTACGTATCAAACTTCTGGTACCACATTCTTGGCGACTGCTTCAATCCATACAAAGACTTCTTTAATTTGCACACCAGATTCTCTTTACCTAAACTTCAAAGCCTTCTGGTTGCCTCATATATATCTCTTCCTCCAAGTCCCCATGAAGGAATGTCGTCTTCACATCCATCTGCTCTACCTCAAGATTATATATTGCTGCCAGAGATAGAACAAATCTGATTGAAGTCATTTTGATAGAACAAAATTATATATTGCTGCCACGGGAGAAAAAATCTCATCATAGTTGACTCCTTCAATTTGATAGTACCCTTTAGCTACCAGTCTCGCCTTGTACTTTTCTACAGACCCATCTAATTGCAGCTTTCGCTTGAGCACCACTTGCAACCAAGTAGCTTTCTATCCTTGGGCAATTTACACAAGTTACATGTTTCATTCTTATCTAGTGACTGCATCTCATCTTCCATAGCAAGCTCCCACTAATTTGCATCATCCATAGACCTTGCATCTTTTACAAAACTAGGTTCTTCTCCGATGATGCTCAAAGTATGAAACGTACTCAGAGCACTAAGAGAGTATCTGAGAGGTGCTCTTCTTTCTCGTGTCGATCTCCTGAGAAGTGGTATGGTACCAATATTTGGGTCTTCATCTGAATCTGCATCTTCAACTTCATTAACCGAGTTCTCTTCATCCGATTCTAGAATTCATTCAACTGAAATATCTTGTGCAACCACCTCTACAACTTCAGAGTCAGAATCTTCTTCAAGCACTACAACTTTCTTGGGTTCATCATTTTCCTGAGCCTCAACTTGGGGTCGTGATTCATGGAAAACAACATCCCTGTTGTATACAATGGTCCTTGACTTTGGATTTCACAATTTATAGCCCTTGACCCCTTCCTTGTATCCGACCAATATGTTCTTCTCAGACTTACTCTCAAGCTTATCCCGCTTTTCCTTGGGTATATGAATATATGCGTCACATCTGAACACCCAAACATGAGACAAATTCGGTTTCTTCCTAAACATAGCCTCATAAGGCGTCCGATCCTTCACTGATGAGGTCCGTGAGCGGTTCTTCAGATAGTTTGCAGTGGCTATAGCTTCCGCCCATAATTCTTGTCACAATCCAGTCCAACTCAGCATACATTTGACATTTTCTATGAGTGACCGATTTAATCTTTCGGCTACTCCATTCTGCTCAGGTGTATATGGAGTTGTCTTCTGTCTTACAATACTATTGTCCATGCGCAACTGCTCAAATTTATCTGAACAAAATTCACCTCTGTTATCTGTACGAAGGACCTTGATCTTGCTGCTCAATTGGTTTTCCACCAAAATTTTAAATTCTCAAAATTTATTGAATACATCTAATTTATTTTTGATAAAATAAATCCAACTATATCTCAAAAAATCATCTATGAACGAGACATTGTACCTGGACCGTCCAATAGATGGAGTCGGAATTGGTTCAACAATATCACTATGGATCAGTTCGAGAACCTTCATTGCTCTTGTACTTGTGTGTTGAAAATTGACTCGGTTCTATTTTCCATGGAGATAATGTTCACAGAACACGAAGCCCGCAGAACAATTTAGAACTTCTTCTACCATCTGACTTGGTGCTATGGTAGAAAGTCCTTTCTTACTGATATGGCCTAATCTCTGATGCCACAACATAGACGTGTTGTCTTCATCTTCTTTGGCCTCTTCAGAAATAAATTCGCAACCCACAAATATTGTCTCTCCGAGCAACTTGTACAATGTGCCATAGCGAACCCCTCGTGCAATCACAATAGACCCTCTGATCATCTTGCACAAATCCTTGTCACAGCTGAAGATAACACTCAAATCGACCATTGTACCAATAGATAACAAACTCCTGCTCATAAGTGGTATATGCATCACATTTGGTAGAGTCTTTATCGTGCCATCACTCATCCTCAACTTCACCCTGCCACGTCTGACAATTTGAACCGCAGTATCATCTCCGAGCATGACATCCCCACCATTATATTCCTCATATTCACAAAACTAGTGTCTATGAGGTGTCATGTGGAATGAAGCACCAGTATCGATGAGCCAGACATCCTTATCTGACTATGCCATACATGCTGCAACCAAATACATATCCCCTACATCAACCTTCTTTTTGTCCGAGGATGACTCAGCTTCTTTCTTATGAACCGGCTTATTTTTGCAATCTCTCTTCAAATGGCCCCACTCTTGACATCTCCAGCATTGCACCTTCTTATCTCTACTCTTCGAATGCCCACGAGATTTGGATTTGGACCCTCTCTGATTTTGAGTCCTTTCCGGTTGCCTTCCTCTAGCCGCCAGTGCCTCTTTATCAGAACTTGCCGATCTCTTTTTTCGTGTTTCCTCTGATAACAAGGCAGCACATACACTTTCATATGAAAGTTCTTTATCCCCACCATCAATTACGACAATCAGATTGTCCCATGAATCCGGCAGCGAACAGAGCAATGTTATTGCCTTATCATCATCTTGAAACTTAACACCAATTGATACAGGTTGACTGATCAACAAAGATGTGTAGAGAACGAGTCACCCTCATGCATCCGAAGATTGTACAGTTTCTTTCTCAGAAATAACTTGTTAATCAATGACTTACTTTGATATAGGGATTCCAACTTCTTCCACAAATCTCTGGCTGTAGGTTCACTCATCACATTCGTAAGAATTGAATCCGCGAGACAAAGCCGAATCAAACCCTTCGCCTTTCTATCAATCCGATCTCACTCTTCGATCGCCTTTGAATCGGCCTGACTGGAGGAAGCCACATCTGCATCATTCGCAGCTTTCGTGCCTAGCCTCTCCTTCTCGATTGCCGTCCAAAGATCTTGATTACAAAGGAGATCCTCCATCTTCATCTTCCAAAGATCAAATCGCCATTAAATTTTTCTATCTCAATTCGTGATCCTCCTGACATCTCGAATAAACCCAATTGATGGGAAAATTCGAGAACAAGAGTAGAAGATCACGAAGAAATCACAAAAAAAATTAGAGGAGAAAGACGATTTACTCAGGTTCACCCTTGAGATCAGGGCTACGTCCTGCAAAGAGGTTCAACTATATCTTTTAAGTTATAGTCACCACACAAATTATATCTGAAAATAAGTTATAAATATGTCTCTCCCAAACGGATTCAAAACTCGAACAAAATAGAGAAACCCTTAATCCGCACCACACGGACTGGCTAAACAAAAGTCCAGACCCACTCACCGACGAGTGGGACCGCCGTCGGGGGTGGTACCCCCCGAACCCCCCCTTTTGTCAGTACACCAGCAATACATGTAATTGGGTAATACTCAAATTCCCCTAAGTTCACGTGGGTGAACCCCCGTGTGAGAAATAAGGGGTTCTGAAGTATTCACCAACTCCAACAGTTTTTTTTTATCGGTGACTTGTTATAAAACATATGACGTAGATTAATATAGAGGATCTAAAGTATATTTGTATGCGATAGCAAGTAGGTTAATCATATCATTAGAATAGCATGTTGAGAAGAGAACTATGTTTGCTGTTTGTGTATTGATCACATGTTTATACATTATTTTCTAACTTAATATGCATGATTGTACAAAGTATATTAATATTTTAATCATTATTAACTTATGAAAGAAAATTTTGAGCTATAAAAATCTAAGAAAGAACCGTGATAATATAATACTTAAGAAAAATAGAGTAGAGAGAATAACAATTAGCAAAAAGATCTAAAGAGTAAGAAAATTAAATTTACAGAATATATAAATTTTATTGGGATTCTAATGCTATAATATTAAGAGATAAATAAACTTACTATAGAATATATATAAACAAATATGAAATTTTTGCAAATTTAAATCCAAAGAAAAAAATTATCTAGACTAAAAATAATAAATCGTTGGTTCAAAGGAGTAATCAATGGTTGAATTTTCACATCATATAATATTTATCGCAACCGGAGATATCACCTAATAAATAAAACCAATCTCTAAATAATGCACGAAACTTAAAAAACTCCAAAAGAACATTATCAAACAAAAATAATAAAAATTATAGATAAATTTGTCATTAGAAGAGTGAGTAAATTAATTGCGCTATTTGAAACAAAAGGGGCTTAAAAACAATGAATCTATGCATGGAAATTGAGCAAAACTAAATAAATATTACCACTATGATATGTTCATACCACACTACTTTGAATCATTCTTTATAGTTGATTTGCTTGGTTTCATGTTCCATGGATTCAGCCATTATATATGTAGGTGGTTATATACTACTATTATTGTCCACTACTCCAATAACTACCTATCTTATGTGGGTGGTTATTGATAACTTAGGAAATTACGTATGTTTTATAATAACGATGATATAATAATTTGTAATATATATATATATATATGGAGAGAGAGTTTGTGTATGAGAGAGAGAGAGAAAGTAGTTTACCGTAGTTATTTATAAAATAACATTATATCTTAAGAATGATAAGAAAAAAATGGTTGCTAAAATAAGATAACCACCATCAAGTAGTTTTTGCAATTACTAAATATTTAGATATATTGTGTTTAATTAATTTTAATTATCTAGAAGCATGTGAAATTTAAACTAAAACTAGTGTGATGGCATGTGCGATGCGCGGATGGTGTGAAATTACATGAATAAATGTTTATAAGATACATAAATATTAGCTTAATATATTTTAAAATAACAGAAAGATTACAATAATCTATTTAGTCTATTAGAGGAATTTATTTGACTCTCTTTTTTGGAAAGAAAGATCGTCATCTAACTTTCACATATTATCATAATAGTCTATTTGATGTCCAAATGAATTTCATGCTACATATAATCATATATTATATTAATTTCAATCACTATTTTAATTATATGGAAATATGTTAAATTTTAAATACATGATGAATGATAGTGAAATTGAGGAGTATAGTGATAACTTGCTGATTTTAGGGTCAATTTTAAGATTTTTCAATTTTTGGTTTAACTCCCTAACTCACTCTCTAGCACAGATCAATTGTAATAAACTCAAATGTCGTATCCACAGTGATTTGAAGCCAAAGACTCCCTAAGATAATCTAGACTAGTCCTAACTAAAGTTACAAATTAAGAAAATTAAAGGGATGTGAAAATAGATTTTTAAAAGTGATAAAAAGTATAACTATTTTTGGACTTTTGGAAGGTTATCTGAACTAAATTATAAATGCTAAACTAAGGGCTAAAAGGGTTTATCTATCAATGAGGAAAGTTCTCCTAGGAATTGGGGTTCATCTAATTTAATTATGGATGGAATGGAACAAGTTATCAATACATGTCACTTCTAACTCAACTTGGAAATAGACTGTTATCATAGCATAATAAACCAGAACCAATTATCATATTCCCACATGATTAATTAGCTAAGTTGAATGAGAAGAGAATCCCTACTGATATCAAGTTAACATTAAGCACAATTTTTAGAACCTCACTGATATTGCCTTATCTTTTCATATTTTGGCAATTTCAGTTGGGCATTACAATTCAACTCACATTCATGCATCAACTAACTAGAAAAGTAATGAGTCCAATCCTAATACTAATGTTTCTTGGTTTATCTCTAAACAACAAGGGGATTTTAAATCAACCTCTCAGCTGCAAATTGAAATGAAATCCACATTAGTACAAATCAATTGGATAAAATCAGCACATATCACACATTGGAAATCAGCACATGCCATTGTTCTTGGTCCATCTCTGAATAACAAGGAAACCTTAAGTTCACTCCTCAGTGATTAAATGATTCAGGGGTTTAACAATAACAAGGCAGATTCCACAGAATTCAAGAATTCAGAATTGGAAATCAGAAATCAGCAATGAAAAGTTGCAACAATTCAGGGATTGAAACCTTAAGAATATCATTGTCTCTTGATTCATTTCTGAACAAGAATGAAACCATAAGTAACCTCTCAGTTGTTAATTCAATTAGGGTTCCACAATGATGAAAACAGATTTAGCAAAATTCAGGAATTAGAAATGAGAAAACAGAATTCAGAAATAAAAAAATCAGATTCCTAATTGGGTTTGAACCTAGAAACTTGTCATTGGTTCTTGATTCATTTCTGAACAAAGAGTAGATCAAAGGACAACCTCTCAGTTGTTAATTCAATTAGGATCTTACAATGTTAAGAACAGATTCATATGAAATAGATTTTAGAAATCAGAAATCAGAACTTGATTCAGTGCAGGAAATCAGCATTGTCTATAATCCATCCACAATTAAATTAGACTACTACCCTATCCTAGAAGAGTTAGAATTTAGCTCCTCATAGTTACAAAGTTTGATACATAATAGAAGAAAGGATTGATACAAAACATCCTGAATACAAATCTGTCGACAGGAATTGCAGCAGCCTCCTTCTCCAGCTTCTTTTCCTTTGCTTCCTTCCTGCTCAAACCCTTGACAATGGCCAGCCCCCTCCTTTCTCCTCCAGCTTCTTCAGCTTATATATGACCTTCCTACACCCTTAGATGTAGATCAGAATGTTCCCTTGTGCCTTGATTATGCCAAGTGTCCTGGTCCTAAAAATATCATTAGTGCCAGCTTTTTGGACAGCCAAAAAGCAAGTGGTCCCCCCTCCTTTTTTGACCTTGTGCAGCCTTCTTTTCCCTGCTAGAAAGGCCAAAGCAGTAAGCATCAAAGTCCTTGAATGGAATTTTAACAAATAAAGATTAGGATAATGACAATTATTAGCTCAATTATCAAATGGGATTTGGTGTTGTGCAGAATGAAAACCATAATTAAAAATGATAACTTTGAGGCTCGGACTGATAACTTTGCATATATCATAAAAATGTCCAAATATGAGTGGTTCAGAGCATTGAAGGCATCAAAGGGATTATGGTGGCAAATGAATGAGGTCAGAAATCAAATGTGGATAAGATTTCATAGTAATGATAACTTTGGTGACCCGGAATGATAACTTGTTGTCATAAAATGATAACTTGTCATAAATTTAGTTGTGGTTATCCAAATGTGATCAAATCATAGAAGCAAGGAGTTAGGATAGTAATTTAATGATTGCCTAATGACTTTATGCAGAAATGATAGCCTTGCACATCGAAATGACAATTTTGCCCTAAAAATGATAACTTGACACCAAAAACGATAACTTGTGAAATGAAATGATAACTTTGCACAAGTTGAAATATGATCATCCAAATATGATTCATTCATAATGGCAGGTGATTTAGGGCAAGATAATCACTAGAAATCAGCTCAATTAGAAAAATGATAACTTTGCACATTGAAATGATAACTTGACATAGAATTGATATCTTTATGAATTTTAGCAATTCAGAACCTCTATGCACATGGAATTAAGTGTAAAATGAGAATGATCAGCTGTTTATCATAATCCTTTGCATTCCAAGCATAATTGACCAAAAGTTAGGCAAAATGAGGGCTCGATATGGATGAATTGAATAGAAAATAGGATAAAAACCTATTGTGATCAGCTAGTGATCAATGAATACTTAGTAATAGATTCATGGTAGTGTTGAATTATGTTTCTTTTATCAAATCTTTATGTATTATTTTGTGTTCAATATGTCATAGATAGTTCAACATGATATACAAATTATATCTTCTAAAATTATGCATGGTTGCTTAAATTTTGAAATGTGCTAATAAAAATATGCAACTTGGCATGCATAAAAAATGTGTAATAAAACATTTTTATTGAAGTAGGGATAGACTCCAATCATTATGCATACTATGTGATGAGATCACAATCAACAATATGCAAAAACACATTCACCAAATGATTTCTTAATTTGTTCATAAAAAAAATCATCACATAAACACATGTACAACACTTATTTTTGCATTTGGCTTTGCTTTAAAATGTAGCATAAACTTTTATTTATACATAAAAGATGTAAACTTAAGGAACAAAATTCTAAAATTAAATTTATATGACATTCAATAGAACAAAAAATGTGGTTGAGATGAAGATAAAAAATTTATATCCTTTGTATTTATTTCATATTAATTTCTTGACAAATACAAATTCATTATAATTATTTTTTTCCAATCTAAAAGTACATGGTCATAAAATATTATAGAACCTTCATTAAACACTCATATAAAAATTAAACAAATTAGAAATATAATTAAAAATTGAGAATGGAATATAATAGCTCATAGGGAGGGGTACCATTATAAAAATAAATAGTATACTGCCAAAATAAATAGTATACTACCAAAATAAATAGTATACATGAAGCAAATAATGTATTATGTACTTGTTGTTTTTGTGTAATCAGATGAATACA
Source organism: Pontederia crassipes (assembly GCA_030549335.1). Taxonomy (NCBI): domain Eukaryota; kingdom Viridiplantae; phylum Streptophyta; class Magnoliopsida; order Commelinales; family Pontederiaceae; genus Pontederia; species Pontederia crassipes. The sequence continues at coordinate 5,539,488 of JAUKPH010000020.1, read as the reverse complement.
ATATGAATATATATAAAGAAACTATTAAGATTTCTGCACGAGAGAAATTATGCACCGCGAAAAAATCCGAGAAATTTAAGGTGACGCGGAATTGTATTAGATGGAAGAAACAGAAGAGGATTACAAGATCAGATTATTTTCTCTTTAGACCCCCTAGGGAGTTTATATAGGAACTCCCTTTAACAGATGATAGGAATTACAGACCGACTGAGACTCTGAATTAATCCCCAAAAATAAGACCTATTTCGTGATAAGGAAATAAATCAAATCCGAATTATATATAGAATACTCCTACAAATTTTTCGCTCAAGGGGCTCCGCCCCCATAGGGGATCCCCCCACAGGCTCGCTGACCGGGCAGCGAGACCTCCGTAGGGAAAATCTGCTGAAGCGTCTGATTGCATAAGGGGACACATGAAGTTCATGTTCAAGGCATTATCAACAAATCTCCACCTTAACTTGAATCCTCCAATCATATGTCTAATACTCTCTACCGCCGACAGTCCCAACTTGGGACTACTACCACCTATCAATATTTAGCAAGTCCAAACAATATTGAAACTTGCTAGTAGGAACCGATTTGGTGAACATGTTCGCTGGATTATTTTCTGTGGCGACCTTTTTCACCTTGATCCTCTTCTCAGTACGGATGAAGTGATACCTGACGTCGATGTGTTTGGTTCTTTCATGATGCACTTGATCCTTGGCTAAGCATATTGCACTTAAACTGTCACAGTACACTATAGCCTCATCTTGTTGTAGTCCAAAATCTCCGACAAGGCCTTTTAACCAGATGCCTTCCTTAGCAGCTTCTGTCAATGCTATGTACTCTGTCTCTGTGGTAGACAATGTAACTGATGGCTGGAGTGTGGCTTTCCAACTAATAACAGAATTGCCAAGAGTGAAAACATAACCTGTCATTGATCTTCTTCCATCAACATCTGCAGCATAATCTGAGTCTGAATAACATGCAACCAAACACTCTTTTCCACTTATATAGATGAGGCCAATGTCAGACGTTCCTCTCAAATATCGAAAGATACACTTTACTGCCTGCCAGTGCTCCATTTCTGGATTGCTCATGAATCTGCTGACCACACTAACGGCATGCACAATATCAGGTGTTGTGCATACCATAGCATACATCAAGCTTCCGACTACACTGACATATAGAATTCGAGACATATACTACTTTTCTTCATCAGACATAAATTCAGTTGTAGAAAGGTGCACATTTGAAGCTGATGGAGTACTTAAGGTCTTCACTGTAGACATATCGAACCTGGATAAAATCTTCTGAATGTAATTTTTCTGAGACAGAAAGAGTTTACCCTTTATCGATCCCTGTAAATCTCCATCCCTAAAATCTTCTTTGCTGCACCAAGATCCTTCATATCGAATTCTGAACTAAGGAGCTTCTTCAAATTCTGAATGTCTTCCATGTTCCTGGCAGCAATCAACATATCATCAACGTACAAGAGCAGATAGATAGTGAAATCACCTTCCACCTTCTTGTGATAGACGCAACAATCATAAGGGCTCCTGTTGAATCCCTTACTGATCATAAAACTATCGAATCTCTTGTACCACTGTCTTGGTGATTGCTTCAAGCCATATAATGACTTCTTCAATCTGCAGACTTGGTCTTCTTTGTCTAGGATAAAGAAACTCTCTGGCTGACTCATGAGGATGCCTTCTTCAAGTTCCCCATGTAGAAAAATTGTCTTCACGTCTAATTGCTCGAGCTCCAAATTCTGATGTGCTACAATGGCATGTAGCACCCAGATGGAAGTGTGCCTGACAACTGGAGAGAAGATCTCGTTGTAGTCTACTCCCTCTTTCTGACTATAGCCTTTAGCAACTAGACGTGTTTTGAATTTGATGCCTTTAGATTCTGGACTTCCAATCTTCTTCTTGAAAATCCATTTGCATCCAACGATCTTTCTACCTTTTGATAACTTGACCAACTCCCAAGTCTGATTCTTGTAAAGAGACTCCATCTCTTCACTTATTGCTGCAATCCACTGTTCTGATTCTGCACATGTGATAGCATCCTTGTAACTCGATGGTTCTGGTGACTCCACCTCTTCAGTTACTTGGAATGCATATACAACCGTCCTCAAAGCCATAATGCTTTGAAAGACCTACTTGCCTGCGAGCATGTCCTACAGCTAGACTTGTTGTTGCATCGTCTGTTTGCTCCTCAAGTTTAGGTTGTTCAGCTTGATGAGATTCTTCTCGCTCATTCTGAATTGGAGTTAATCCAAACTCCACCTATTTGTTAACACCCTCCTCTGCTGAGTCAACAATATTTGATTTCTGCTTGAGCATAGACATCTCATCAAAAGTATGTTTCTACTGTGAATAACCTTGTGCTCCGAGGGAGACCAAATTCTGAAGCCTTTTACACCTGCACCATATCCCACAAAGACTCTTTCTTTGGCCCTTGGTTCCAGCTTTCCTTCGCTGGCGTGATAATATGCTGGACAGCCAAACACTTTCAAATTAGTATAATCAGCAGGATTTTCTGACCATACCTTAATGGGAGTCTTCAGATCGATCACAGTTACAGGACTCCGATTGACAAGGTAGCATGTTGTGCTAACAGCATCACCTCATAATGACTTGTTCAGACCAGAATTAGAGAGCATGCACCTTGCCCTCTCCAGAAGAGTTCTGTTCATGCGTTCTGCTATACCATTCTGCTACGGTGTATCTCTGATGGTGCGATATGTTGCAATGCCTTCATCCTTGCATAACTAATCGAATTCAGACGAACAAATTCTAAGTTGTTATCTGTACGAAAGTGTTTCACCTTTCTCGATGTTTGATTCTCCACTAGAGTCTTTCATTGCTTGAAAGCTTCAAATGCCTCGCTCTTGTGCTTCATCATGAATACCCATGCCATCATTGAGTAATCATCTATCACAGATAGGAAGTATCTAAAACTTCCTAGAGATGGAACACGAGAGGGACCCCAACAGTCAGCGTGGATGTAATCAAGTGTTGCCTTCGTCTTGTGCACGGCTTTGCTGAATTGATGTCATTTTTGTTTGCCAAAAATACAGTGCTTGAAGAATCCGATTTCAAATATCTTTTGACCATCCAAAAGATTGTGTTTACTGAGGATGTCCATCCTTTTCTAACTCATATGTCCAAGATGCATGTGTCACAACTTGGATGCTTCTGATTCTGATTTGGATGAACTACCTACTGCAGCCAGGCCAGAAATTACTGTGCCTTGTAGCATGTACAAGGAATTTTGCCTGACTCCTCTCATAACTTCAAGATCACCCTTGGTGACTGCGAGAACATCTCCTACAGCATCCATCCGACATGAACATCATCGACAGGATCATATTGGTGTTCCTGGTTCATCATGCCTCTCTTTTAGTTCACGTCGTTCTACGGCGAGGAAGAGGTCAGGCATGGCTTGCAGGATGCAGTGGAATATGATAGACCTCTGTCAATGTCCTCACTCGATTGTCATGACTTCTAATCTGAATTGAGCCGATTCCAACTATTTTACAGGCTACATCATTGCCCATGATGACGTTTCCACCATCAATCTTCTGATAAGTCAAGAACCACTCTTTGAGCGGAGTCATATGATAGGAACATCCTGAGTCGAGTACCCAACTCTCCTCCAAGCATCTCTGATCAAATATCATAAGAGCCAAATCATCATCAAATTCGCTATTCTGGTGAGCTACTGCAGCAATCATGTCGTTCTTCTTCTTCTTGGGGCAATCCTTCTTCCAGTGACCCGGTTCTTTGCAGTAATTGTAGATGTCCTTCGGATTGATGTTCTTCTTCTTCGACTTACCCTTTTTAGGGTTCATCTTTTCTACGATTGTTACCAACCCTGCGGCCTGAGTCTCCACAGCCTTGCCAGATGCCCTATGACGAAGTTCACAAGTATGTAGACTCGATCTTACTTCTTCCAGAGTAATTGTGTCTCTTCCGATGATAACAGACTGAACAAAATTTTCGTACGACAAAGGAAGTGACACCAACAGAAGTAGGGCAGCATCTTTATCTTCAATCTTCACATCTTTATTTCGTAATTCCATCAACAGAGTATTTATCTGATCAAGATGATCTTTTAGAGGGGTACCCTCTTGGATGCGGAGGGCAAACAAACGTTGCTTCAACAACAACGAGTTGGTCAAAGACTTGGTCATGTAGAGACTCTCAAGTTTCGACCACAGATCGGTCGCTATTTCTTGATCAGCGACTTCAATAATAACCTCATCCGCCAGACACAACAGGATCATGGAGTGCGCCTTCTCTTCCTGTGCCACTAAATTTGCGAGGTCTGACTCTTTTTCTTTGCCCTTCGAGTCTTCCTCCTTTGGTTTGTTCTTCGGCACGTTTGCGAGCGGTGCCCAGACTCCTTGTTGTTTCAGAAGTGCCCGCATCTTGATCTTCCAGAGACTTAAACTATTTCGCCTTATGAATTTCTCGATGTTGGCATTGTGCGATGCCATCTCTACGCCTGACGAAGGATCGCTAATGAAGCATCGCTCTGATACCAAATTATTAGGATTTCTGCATGAGAGAAATTATGCATCACGAGAAAACCCGAGAAATTTAAGGCGACGCAGAATTGTATTAGATGGAAGAAACAGAAGAGTATTACAAGATCATATTATTTTCTCTTTGGACCCCCTAGGGAGTTTATATAGGTACTCCCTTTAACATATAATAGGAATTACAGACCGACTGGGACTCTGAATTAATCTCCAAAAATAAGACACGTATCTCGTGATAAGAAAATAAATCAAATCCAAATCACATACAGAAATACCCCTAAAAAATTTTCGCTCAGAGGGTTCCGCCCCCCAGGAGGGGATCCTCTCCCCCCCCCCCCCCCCCCGACCCCCACAGGCTCGCTGACCGAGTAGCGAGACCCCCGTAGGGGAAATCTACTGAAGCGCCTGATTGCATAGAGGGACACATTGGGTTCAGATTCAAGGCATTATCAATAGAAACATATATAATACAAATGATATATTAACCATACAATATTAACAATGTATAATAAAACACTTCTAAGAAAACTTTTAATACAAATTGCAAAATATTTCTTTATAAACCACATTGGTAACCTCATTTGTTATTTCACCTTCATCATTATAAACTAAAGGCTTAAGCCCTTTTCTGCTTGTCACTCGTGATAATGCCACATATAATCGGCCATATGTAATCACATGTCGTTTCAAAAATAATCCAACATTAGACAATGATTGACCTTGACCTTTATTAATAGTCATGGCAAAAGAGATTGTTATAAGAAATTGTCTACGTTGAAAATTGAAAGGTACTCGTACATCACATGAAGTTAATGTCATTCTTGGGATGATAACTTTTTCCCCTACATTCTTTCTTGATAAAATTCTTGCTTCAATGATCATATTTCCAAGCCTTATGATGATCAATCTTGTGCCATTACATAATCCTAATGTCTGATCTATATTTCTGAGTAACATCACTGGTACACCAACCTTCAATGTAATAGAGTGATAAGGAATTCCAGAACACTTAATAGGTGTATACACATGTTGCAAAGGACCAAATGAATGATCAAACATACAAACTGTATGTGAACTCAAATATGTTTTCTCAAGTTCGTGATTGAGAGATATCATATAATTATTAATTAATTCCACCATGTCAAGTGTAGGAGCAAGAATTGCTCTATGTTGTAAGTAATTCATATCACTAGAATGCTAACCAAAATTAGGATATATATTTTCTACAATTGCAGATAATGGATCGTCACAATCTTTGATGAGCAAATATTTAGGAATTTGAAATCTATCGATACCATCAATTGAGTTACCAATTTCTCCTTCACCAATACTCAAAATCCAATCAGAAATTTTTTTAGTTCAATCAAATCTGTGGATGATTGATCTCCTTGCAATCTCATATTCTTTGTTAGCTTCAATATTTGACAATGAGACCTTAAGTATGAAGAATTTAAAGTAGCATGAACTATATCTTGTCTCGTACCTTTTGTAATGACTGGCAAAATTTGTCTAAAGTCTCCTTCAAGAACTATTGTTTTTTCCTCCAAATGGTTTATCTAAATTGAATGAATCTTGAAATCCGAGAATATCTCTAATAGTTCTATCAAGAGTTTCAAAACAAAATTTATACATCATTAGTGCCTCATCCCAGATAATCAACTTTGTTTTGATAATAAGTTTAGCAAGTTGACTACCTTTCTTAATATTACATGTTGAATCTTCATTTGGATTTAAAGGAATTGCAAATCTTGAATGTGTCGTTCATCCTCCTGGTAACAAAAGAGATGCAATACTACTTGAAGCAACAATTAATACAATATCTCCACGCGATCTCAATCCAGATAAAAGAGTCTTCCAAAGATTTTCCAAAGAAAAGTCTTACCAGTACCCCCATAACCATGCAAAACATATAATCCACCTTTGTCTTCATTTATTGATGTCATAATTGTATCATAAACTGATTTTTGTTCCACCATTAAATTCATCAATAATTGTCGATGTTCTTTAAGCAAAATGCATCTATTATAACGAAGCTCATCAATGATTAATTGATTACTGAAGTCAACTTGATCATCATCATAAATTGGCCTTGGCATTGATGAGAAGTCTTGAAATATTTTTCCACAAACCTTCATAATTCTTTCTATTTTTATGAAGCAATGATTTTTAATATCATCTTCAGTTAGCTCGGCATCTGAATCAATTTTTTAAAAAAAGTGAGAAAAGATATAAATTATATACCAATCATTCAATAGTTTAAAAATATAATAATCCAATGACACTTTGGAAACCATTCCATGTAAAAATGTAGACAAGTTGTAATATGATTTTAGAACCACCATGCAAAAATCTTTATTTCAAGGCAAATACTTTAAGACAATATTTAATTTATTTAAGTAATGTTGTTATCGATAATCAATATATAATATGCAAAGTTCATGAAAAGTTTTTTCTTAAGAACCTCATAAGAAAATGCCTTTCCACTACATAAGTACATTTTAGTATTTTATTGTTGTATAAGGCTATATGTTATAAATAAACAAATAAAGAAAAAAGATATTTTTGAATTAAAATTAATTTTAATTTTAAGATTTTATAAATTGCAAATCAGGTGCATGCAAGAAAGAGAGCCACATGATCAAAACTTGCATGCATTCCATGTTTCATGAGACTTATGAAAGGTGCTCTCATACTATGAGTTTGCAGATGACATAAATATAATGCAGGGACAACTTGTTATCATATTAAATATTTTGAAGTATGTACGTAATGTAATTAAGAAGAAATAAAATATAATGTTTAAACTTTAGGAAGGAAAAATATTTTAAAATGCTATTCCATTAAGACAGTAGTGACAATGTTCCAAACAAACTCAAACAATTGTGTAATAAAAAAATAATAAGAGTCCAAGCAAGCAATCCAATATATTTTATAAAAGTTACCACAAAAAACTAATAAAAGAATGCAAGAAACATATGAGCCTCATAATTTATAGGAAAATATTTAAATAATATGATATAAGGGGTATTTTTAAATGGCTTTTTGCAGCAAACAAAACGAAGAAATTGATTATGTGGACTCCAAAAAGAATCCACATGTTCTGAATTTAATTGGAAAATTATAGTACTTAATGTAACGCCCCCAAATGGCACCCCGTCACGTGGCAGAATACGCTTCGGAGACGCTACGGATCATCCTTACGTGTACATCATGTTGACCGAAAAAAATAAGACTTTTGACTGGTCAACTCAACGCGAAATAATTAAATCATCACTAAGAATAAAATAGAGTAACATCTTGAAATGCGGAAGACTAATAACTGACTCTATATGAGTACAAAGGAAAACTAATACATCAAATGATAAAAAAAAGAAAGGAAACATATATCCATCATCTAAGGACTCGATAACCATGTGCAGCCACCTACGAGTTCGATCTGTTACCGTTGGCCACCATCATCATTAGGACCTTGGCCTGCATTTAAGAACATGCAGGGGAGAAACCTCCCTATGAGTTTTACAACTCAGTATGGAAGTAAGATAAACATCATAGTAGGATCATGATACTAGGCATGAATCATAAAAAGGTAACATCATAAGATAACATCATCATCAGATAGAAAAATGAATCATGATCGTAATATGAAATAATAATCACATAAAAGGACATATGAATAGGATCATAAAGAGTCATCATCATAAAGGCAAAAGCCTGATATCATAGGAAAGGTTCCTTATTCATATGTGTTCATCTTCTTCTTCATCTTAATTTCATTTTTGACTTATTTGGGGTATATTTCAATCTACGGGAAGGCCTGTCTCAACCCGTCCATCATCATCATAACTGGCAGAGCCAGCCCATAACTGACAGAAGTCAGCCCATAATTGTCCGAGGACAGTCCATAACTGGTCGTCACCAGTCCATCATAAAAGAACTCTCCATTTAACGTTTTACGTCTTTTATCTTTCATCTTTTAATTAAACAAAACATATTTTGATAAGAACTTTAAATCAGGATAAAAGACATAATCATGGAGAGTAAATCAGGGATAAATCGACATCATCATCATCATACATAGATTAGAATTAATCATGTGGAACATGGATTAAAAGATCATAAGCATGTGCATAATCTGGTCGGAACCCGGGCCGAGTAGGGAGAAAACTTGAGTCGGGTATAACATAGTCATCATCGGTACAAATCAAAGGACAAGCCCGGGCCGGGTTCAAGTTACACCCGGGCCGGGTCGGATCATCGTCGAGTCAGGGCGTCTGTCGCGTCCGACGGTTCATCATACTCGAAACTCGGTCCAGGTCATCTTCAACCCGGGCCAGGTTCGTCCGATTGCAGAGCTCGGCGAGCGTCAGTAATGGCGATATGGGCCGAGTTCCTCCGAACTCGGTCCGGCGAAGGACCTGCCCGGGCCGGGTTTGGGTGAACCCGGGCCGGGTTCATCTTTCGCAGAAATTACGCGGACGCGCAGTTCGCGTTCCGTTCATCTTCTCCGGCGATGGCCGGCACAGTTTAACATCTTAGAACATTGCAGAGTAACCAGGAACAACCTAGAACATACTTCAAGTCTAAAACCAAGATTCTATTACGAATCTACCCTAGTTCCATACCTTGAAGTTTCTATTCGAGAAACTTTACTACTGTCTTCTTCTTCCTCTTCCTCTTCCTCTTCTTCCTCTTCCTCTGCCCGCTCCTCTCTATTCGTGTGCGCGTCCGGCGTCGTCCGATGCATCCCCTGTAAAGCGGCGTCCGTCAGGGACAAGAAGAACCAAAAAGGGCGCACGTAGAGGAGAATTACGGTTAGTTTCGTGGGAAAACGAAAACGAGGTTTTTGGTTTGATTTGGCCTCATATTTATAGGGAGAGGATGAGAGTTTAAATCATAATTTAACTTCTCCCTGATCAAATCAAATCCAACTCAGATTTTATCCTCTCTTTATTCCCCTTTTTATCTTTTTCTTTTATTCCTTTCTTTTCCTCTTTTTTCTGTTAAAATCCGGGCGTTACATCATAAACCCCTTAAAATAAAATTCGTCCTCGAATTCAGTCAGAAGTCAGGACTTACCAAAAAGTGCAGGAAATTCCCTTCGCATCTCAGACTCAAGTTCCCAGGTTGCTTCGTCACCTCGGTGATGGCTTCAAGCCACCTTAACCAGTGGTACATCTTTGTTTTTGTGACATTGAACATTTGTCTCTAGAATCTGGATGGGTTGCTCATCATAGGTCAGGTCATCTTTGAGGTTGGGTTCTTTATATCTTATTACATTTGCATCATCATGTTTATACTTTCGGAGCATAGAAACGTGAAACACGTTATGAACTCGCCCATAAGATGGAGGTAATGCTAGTCTGCAAGCACCCTCTCCAACTAGCTCAAGTACCTAAAATGGACCAACATATCTTGGGCTAAGCTTTCCTCTTTTACTGAACCTCATCACTCCCTTGGTTGGGGAAATCTTCAGGAGTACTTGATCACTTGTCTGAAAACTTTGTTCACGTCGTCCTCTGTCAGCATAGAACTTTTGTCGAGCTTGAGCTGCTTTCATCCGTTCTTGTATCAGCTCGACTCTTGCTGAATATTCCTCTGTCTTCTTCAGCTCTTTTTCATCCAAAATTTTCCTTTCACCTACCTCATTCCAACATGCAGGTGAATGACAGGGTCTCCCATACAAGGCTGCAAAGGGAGCCATACGAATGCTGGAATGGTAGCTATTATTGTAAGCAAACTCTATGAGTGGTAGGTGATCATCCCAGTTACCCTTCAGTCAAGGGCACAAGCTCTTAACATGTCTTCAACTGTTTGGATGGTCCTTTCAGTCTGACCGTCCATTTATAGATGGAATGTCGTACTATAATTCAGCCTCATCCCAAAAGAGTCTTGTAAGCCTCTCCAGAATCTAGCTGTAAATCTTGGGTCCCGATCTGACACAATAGAGGTGGAGATCCCATGAAGTCTGATGATCTCTTGTACATATAGATCCATAAGGCTCTGCACTGATTGTTTTGACTTTATGGATAGAAAGTGTGCAGACTTCGTTAACCGATCCACCACTACCCATATGGCGTCATGTCCCTTCTAAGTACGGGGTAGACATGTTATGAAATCCATAGAAATGTCCTCCCATTTCCACTGTGGAATGGTGAGAGATGTGATCTTTCCATAGGGCTTCTGATGTTCCACTTTCACTTGTTGGCAGACCAGGCACTTGGAAACATATTCAGCAATCTCTCGCTTCATGTCATTCCACCAGAAGGTTCTTTGCACATCCTTGTACATCTTAGTGCAGCCCGAATGGATCGCAAACTCAGACTTGTGGCATTCATCCATCACTTCCCTTTTAAGAGCTTCATCACTTGGGACCCATAGACGATCTCTATATCGGATCCCACCATCTGCTGAGAGCTTGAAATCTTCTTCTTCTTTCTGACATCTTCCTAACATCTTCGTATACTCAGGATCCTGAGCCTGAGCCTTAATGAGTCTATCCAACAAATTCAGTTGTATCTGGTACATCATCAGTACTGCTCCATTCCTTCCAGGTCTTGGCTTCCATAGGCTTAGATCCTTCATCATCTTATACATACCCATCATCATGTGAGCTAGTGAGCCTTCCCACTTGCGGCTGAGTGCATCTGCAAGTGAGTTCGCCTTACCAGGGTGGTAATTAATGGAGAACTCATAATCCTTCAAGTATTCCATCCATCTTCGTTGTCGCATATTAAGGTCTCGCTGAGAGAAGACGTACTTGAGGCTCTTATGGTTGGTGAACACCTCAAACTGTACTCCATATAGGTAGTGTCGCCAAATCTTCAACGCGAAAACTACCGCTGCCAATTCCAAGTCATGAGTCGGATAGTTCACCTCATGCTTCTTCAGCTGCCTAGATGCATATGCGACCACTTTTTCATGTTGCATGAGCACGCATCCCAATCCTGTGCTGCAAGCATCACTGTACACAATATACCCCTCTGTACCTTTCGGAATGGTGAGTATAGGTGTAGTGGTCAGTCTGGCCTTAAGTTCTTGAAAATTGTCTTCGCATTTCTGTGTCCATATATACTTCATTCCTTTCTTCGTTAGGTTCGTCAAGGGAGATGCGATCTTTGAGAAATTCTTGATGAACCTACGGTAATAGCCTGTCAATCCGAGGAAGCTACGGATTTCAGTGGCACGCTTTGGCCTTGGCCAGTGGGATACCACTTCTACCTTAGAGGGATTCACAGAAATGCCCTTCTTCGAGATTATGTGTCCAAGAAACATAATCCGGTCAAGCCAGAACTCACACTTGGATAGTTTTCCGTACAACTTGTGCTGCCTTAACTTTTCCAAAACTATCTTCAAGTGTTCCTTGTGTTGTTCTTCATTCTCCAAATAGATCAGAATGTCATCTACGAAAATGATGACAAACTGATCCAGGTATGGTCTGAACACCCGATTCATGAGATCCATGAATGCTACAGGGGGGTTCGTCAGTCCAAAAGGCATCACCAGAAATTCATAGTGGCCATACCTTGGTCGGAAAGCCATCTTCTGTACATCTTCGTCGGCTACTCTAAGCTGTTGGTACCCACTTCGTAAGTCAATCTTAGAAAATACTGCGGCCTTTGAAAGTTGATCGAAAAGGTCATCGATCCATGGTAAAGGGTACTTGTTCTTGACTGTGGCCTTGTTTAGCATCCGGTAGTCGATGCACAGTCTTAGAGAGCCATCCTTCTTCTTAACAAATAGCACTGGAGCTCCCCAGGGGATACACTCGGCCTGATAAACCCCTTGTCTAAAAAGTTCCTGAATTTGCTTCTTCAGTTCATGCATCTCGGCCGGTGCCATCCTGTAGGAGGCCTTCAAAATCTGGGCAGTGCCTGGAAGGAGATCGATCCGAAAATCAATCTCTCATGACGGTGCTAATCCGGAAATGTCGTCAGGAAAGACATCCGAAAATTCCCGAACTACATCCAGTTGTTGTAATTGGGTCCACGGGTTGTCCATCGTCATCACATTTGCAAGAAAACCTCTGCATCCCTTCTGTATCATCCTCTGTGCTTTCAAGGTAGATATGATAACATTCTCATCCTTTCCCGTGGTACCTCTAACAGTGGCCTTGTGTTCACCTTGAGTATCAATGATCACCTTCTTCTGTTTGCATAGTACGACTACGTCATGGTAGGATAGCCAATCCATACCAAAAATGACATCGTAGTCTGTCATGGGGATGATTACCAGATCTGCAGAAAAATTCTTGCCTTGTATCTCCACTGGTACCTCAGGAAGGTACTTAGTGGCGTAGAGCATTCCCATAGGAGTAATTATCTCCATGGGATGACTTATATCATGTAGAGTAACCTCAAAGCAGTAGCACAGTCTTTAGATATGAAAGAGTGTGACGCACCCGAATCGAATAAAATTGTAGTGGAAAGACTGGCTATGGATAGTGTATCTCTAATGACTTCGGCGTCCGCCGGTACTGCATCTTCCTCCAAGTGGAAGACTCGTCCACGCACCATGTTGTTTCCACGTTGAGCTGGTGCGGGTTCATCCTTCTTAGTAGGAGAATCACGAATGAAATGTCCTTGTTGACCACAGTGCAGGCATACCCTAGCCTTCATCCTACACTCCCCAATGTGGAACCTCCTACAGTGGGGACAGGCACCAATACCCTGTGCCTGCTGCTGGGGTTGCAAAAAGAGGTCATGACTTAGTTCTTCTTCATCATAAACATCTTTTAACTTCATGTTCATCATCTTTACCTGATATTGGGGTTGTGGTTGGCGGTTAGCCTCACGAGGCTCATAGGGCCTTGCCCGGTTATCCCGACATTGGTTCCTACGATCGGGTCCTCCTCGATTCCGAGGCGATCATTCCATCGAGGCTGATTCTGAGCAGGGGGTTGCATGGGAGCCTTTCCTTTCACATCCTTCAGTTCTTATTGCTCCCTAGCATAATTCCTTTCCATGGTGATGGCAAGCTCCACTGCCAGGCTCAAATAGCACATTGGCCAGCTAAGGTGCTGGCCCTGATGGTTGGGTTCAAGCCTTGGCAAAAGTGGTCTGCCTTCTGCCTATCACTCATCTTGAGAGTGTTGTACCTCTCCAGATGAATGAATTTGACATGATACTGAGCCACTGTCATCTGATCTTGGTTCAGTTGTAGAAATTCCCTCTACTTCAGTGCACGCTGATATGGTGGGAAGTAGCGTGCTTCAAATGCTTCGCAGAAACATTCCCAAGGAACGTTGTTCTGTCCGTCATACTGTGTATCAATCACAGTTCTCCACCAGTCCAAGGCATCCTCAGTTAATACGCTGGTGGCGAACACAACCTTTTTTTCTTCACCACAGTTCATCTGTTGCAGCTTCTCCTTGATTGTCCTTAGCCATCTCTCAGCCTTGTCAAACTCGCCCAAATCGTCGTACTCCGGGGGGCGTAACTTCATAAATGCTTGAATAGTGTCCTTAGAGGACACTGGTGGCGTAGGCTGCAAAGAAGGAAGCTGCATCGATGGCGTCATCATGGGTACGGCCTGAACCGATAGTGTCGGTACTGGCGGAACCGTTGGTGTCCATGATGGTAGGGGCTGCACCAGTGGGACTGCACAGTCGGCTCTACAGCTCGAGCCTGACTCATCTGAACATCATTATGGTCCGTCCCCTCTTGTACTGGGTTTCCCATCCCACCGCTATTTCGAGGTCGCCTCCGACCCTAAGCTCTAGTAACTGGTGCACGGCGTGGAGGCATCTACATCATCATACATCATCATCTTAGAAAAACATCCTACATCTTAAGAGACAAGATAAACTTACTTGACTTCAGGTGGCGCGGTGACTACTCGTGGCGCTTGCACATGGACTTGACATCATAATTAGGACACGAGAATGGCCTAACTTTAGGCTCTGATACCTAACTGTAACGCCCCCAAATCGCACCCCGCCACGTGGCAGAATACGCTTCGAAGACGCTACGGGTCATCCTTACGTGTACATTATGTTGACCGAAAAAATAAGGCTTTTGACTGGTCAACTCAACATCAATAAATGCGGAATAATTAAATCATCACTAAGAATAAAATAGAGTAACATCTTGAAATGCGAAAGACTAATAACTGACTCCATATGAGTACAAAGGAAAACTAATACATCAAATGATAAAAAAAAGAAAGGAAACATCTATCCATCATCTAAGAACTCGATAACCATGTGCAGCCACCTACAAACTCGATCTGTCACCGTTGGCCACCATCATCATTAGGACCTTGGCCTGCATTTAAGAACATGCAGGGGAGAAACCTCCCTATGAGTTTTACAACTCAGTATGGAAGTAAGATAAACATCATAGTAGGATCATGATACTAGGCATGAATCATAAAAAGGTAACATCATAAGATAACATCATCATCAGATAGGAAAATGAATCATGATCGTAATATGAAATAATAATCACATAAAAGGGCATATGAATAGGATCATGAAGAGTCATCATCATAAAGGCAAAAGCCTGATATCATAGGAAAGGTTCCTTATTCATATGTGTCCATCTTCTTCTTCATCTTAATTTCATCTTAGACTTATTTGGGGTATATTTCAACCTACGGGGAGGCCTGCCTTAACCCGTCCATCATCATCATAACTGGCAGAGCCAGCCCATAACTGACAGAAGTCGGCCCATAACTGTCCGAGGATAGTCTATAATTGGTCGTCACCAGTCCATCATAAAAGAGCTCTCCATTTAACGTTTTACGTCTTTTATCTTGCATCTTTTAATTAAACAAAACATATTTTGATAAGAACTTTAAATCAGGATAAAAGACATAATCATGGAGAGTAAATCAGGGATAAATTGACATCATCATCATCATACATAAATTAGAATTAATCATGTGGAACATGGATAAAAAGATCATAAGCATGTGCATAATCTGGTCGGAACCCGGGCCGAGTAGGGAGAAAACCTGAGTCGGATATAACATAGTCATCATCGGTACAAATCAAAGGACAAGCCCGGGACGGTTCAGGTTACACCCGGGCCGGGTCGGATCATCATCGAGTCGGGGCATCTATCGCGCCCGACGGTTCATCATACTCGGAACTCGGTCCGGGTCGTCTTCAACCCGGGCCGGGTTCGTCCGATTGCAGAGCTCGGCGAGCGTCGGCAATGGCGATCCGGGCCGAGTTCCTCCGAACTCGGTCCAGCAAAGGACCTGCCCGGGCCGGGTTTGGGTGAACTCGTGCTGGGTTCATCTTTCGTAGAAACTGCGCGGACGCGTAGTTCGCGTTCCGTTCATCTTCTCCGGTGATGGCCGGCACAGTTTAACATCTTAGAACATTGCATAGTAACCAGGAACAACCTAGAACATGCTTCAAGTCTAAAACCAAGATTCTATTACGAATCTACCCTAGTTCCATACCTTGAAGTTTCTGTCCGAGAAACTTTACTGTTGTCTTCTTCTTCCTCTTCCTCTTCCTCTTCCTCTTCTTCCTCTTCCTCTGCCCGCTCCTCTCTGTTCGTGTGCGCGTCCGGCATCGTCCGGTGCGTCCCCTGTAAGGCGGCGGCCACCGAAAAGGGCGCATGTAGAGGAGAATTAGGGCTGATTTCGTGGGAAAATGAAAAGGAGGTTTTTTGTTTGATTTGGCCTCATATTTATAGGGAGAGGATCAGAGTTTAAATCATAACTTAACTTCTCCCTGAACAAATCAAATCCAACTCAGCTTTTATCCTCTCTTTATTCCCTTTTTTATCTTTTTTCTTTTATTCCTTTCTTTTCCTCTTTTTTCTATTAAAATCCGGGCGTTACACTTAAACTATAGATCAAAGTTATTAAAAATAATTAAATGAGAAATATAAATTGAGAAAATTGAAAATATATCTGGATGTAATTAACTTGTAGCGCTAGTAGAAATACTTTATTAAATATGCAATGAACCTTGACAGAGAGGAGGGAGGGGTCTTAGAAATGACTAGGTAAGTTGTTTCCAACTCCTTTTTATGAAATACAAAAAGAACTTTGAATTAATAGTAGATGACCAGTACATATGCATTCTTATAAACTTAAGAAATAAATTTATAATCTAAAAGTATAAAAATTCATGATAATCAAATGTTAAACCCCTTTGGTGTGTTATTCTCATAGATAATATTTTATGCATAATTCTCTTAGCAAGTAAAAGTTTAGTCTGTGAAAAAATAGTAAGAAATATGATAATGGCCAGAGAAATATTTAAAAAAATGTTTTACACATGAAGAATAGAGATAAATGTAAAAAAAGTTAGAGACGTGTGAATTACTAAAGGGTATATTTTTGTACCTGGATTTTTCATTAATACTCTTCGTTCATGAAGAATATCATCTAATAACAATGGCCATGTCATTTGCCAAACATAATCAGGTCATGACATTGAATTTGATAATAGCAACATAGAAAATATTGTCTAAGGTACGATGGCATGCCCCATTGACTTGCCTCCTTTATTGCACCTATATATTCTTTATCATCATCTAATAAACGAAGTGCATAACATGCTTCTTTGAAAGTCTCATATATGCAGTTATTAACCTTCCTAACATCTTCAAATCACGTTGGACCTTTAACAATATTCAAAAGCAATCTCAAATAATACAGTTCACCACTTCCTGGAGCAACAAAAAAAAATCCTCCCAAAAGAAAATCCTTTGCTTCTCCTTTCCCATCTTTTTATTTTTTGCTTTCATACAAATTTAAGAGGAAATTATGCATATGTTAGTTCCCTTGCTTCAGGATATACTTTATTTGCTTCAAACCAACATAAAAACTCGCTCTGTTGACAACATCATCAATGGGATCATCATCAGAGAATATCACTGTATGTTCATTTGGAAGGTGTAATGCTAACCGTTCTACTGGAGTTCTATAATGAATTGGAAAACTAAAAGTTCTCCATCAAGCTTTACAAGATGATATGTATCGACAATCAATAATACATATTAATTTCATCCATTGCATTTGTTGAACCATCTTCATTTGTACTTTGTGAAAAAGCAACAGTAATACGATCAAATCCCTTATTAACATATTGGAATAAGTATTTGATTGATCTGGATTGATTGTACCATTCCACATTGATATGAGCATGATACTTTAATAATAAAAAATGATTATGTCGCACTACATACCTATTATCCAAGTGAATGCCATTTTTATTTATTGTTCTACCATTATCTCTTCTCTTATATACAGGATAACCATCTTCATCAAATGTTGTTGTGTGAACAAATTCCTTTGGAAAATACTTTGTACATTTTCTATTTTGCATGCATGGAGAAGATTTTCTAATAGCACCACATGGACCATGTAACATAAAAAATTTTACGGCTTTATAGTAATGAGCATCTGTCAATTCATCTAGTATTTCTGTTGAAATTATTCTATCAATGTCTTTTGCAGTCGAAACTTTGTCATGCTCATGAAGAAAAAACAATATATGGGCATGAGGCAACCCTCGTTTTTGAAATTCAATCATATATATCACTACACAAAAAGTGAATTATTTTAAAACTAATTCAAACTATGGCAACAAATGAATGTAGCTTCAATAATTAAAAAAATATAATATTTACATGTATTGAGAAGTTCAGCTATGTACCTGCTTTTACTTCTCCAAATACTTGATTATCACGAAAGTCGTTTATTAAGCTATCCAATTTTATTTTAAAAATTCTTGATAAAATATCAGGACGATCTTCAGGATTTAAATCTCTTTTGTTTAGAAATGTACATATTTCAGGCCACTTAGGATTGCAAGTAAAGGTGATAAAAGATCAGGATATCTAGCCCATTTGCAAATAGCCATAGCATCTTGATAATTCTGAAGCATGTAACGTGCACCACTTGTGAAGCTAGATGGTAGAATTATTCTTTTTCCTTGTGAAGAAGGATTAGTCTCTCCACGCAAGACAGCATCAGCTAATCCTTTGTAAATGCCAGCTCTTAATTGTTATTTATGAAGTCGAATATACTTCAAGCAAGAAGATTCGATCATTGTATAGGCATCAACTAAGAATTGTTGAAATAATCTTTTAAAGAACACAATAGTTGACACTTCATTCTTCCTTTCTTGGATCTTGTAAGCAAAATATTCTCTAATGCTAACATATTTCCTTCCTTGAATGGATTCATGTATTGGAGAAAGTAAAATATCTTCGCTATAGCCATCTTCAGCATATGGATAAAGCAAAGGATATTGTAAAGCCAAGTAAGAAGGATTCAACTCATTTATTCACTGCAATTGCCCCCCAGATTGAGTGTCAATGATAATATCTCTATCACCTCTAAATAATTCAAAGTCTCCTACTACCAAGGCAGCTACTTCTGATTATGTTGGTAAATTATATCTTCTTCCATCAGAACTTCTTTTACCAATTAATCTGAGTCTAATGTTGCAATGTTCACTTTCTTTAAATCTATCTCGTACCATTCTAAATGTTTTTGCCATAACATTGTGCTCATCAAGCATTTTTTTTTCAAATCAGAAATAATCTCTTCATGAAAAGTGCTTATCGATTTGTCACGACTGCATAAAAAATATAATTATGTAGTTAGTAATATAATATATAAGTAAAAATAATAAAATCCTAATACTCAAGTAAATCCTGCTTCTAATAAATCATGCTTGATGATAATTTTGAAAAATCATCCTAATAAATCAGGCTTAAAATAAATCATCCTAATAGGATTGAAAATTTACCTCATAACATGAATTCTGTTTTCTATTTCATTTTCCGTATCAAATATATATAATTGTGCAAACTTTGGGAATGATCCTTCAAGTGGCAACAAACTTCCAATCTGATGATAATTTTGGCCACATAATCTAAATGTTCTTGGTCCTCGTTCTTGGTTAACAAATGCATCGATCTTTCCACCCATTGAAGTGAATGAGAACATAGAGTTACAACTCGTAATATTGTCTCAAAAATGATCATTCATAGCTCCTATGTAAGAAAACAAAATACATATTAATGCTCAAGTATTATCAAATGTGATATGTGTTTAAAAGAAGAAAGGGAAATATAGAATTTGAGATACCTAAGCTCTTAATCAAACAATCAGTAGTGCAAAAATAATTATGAAATAAATAATAGAAAAAGACTGATATTAGTAGTGTACAACTATGTTTTTATTTCAATAGATACGATATCAATTTATCTAACATTTGTAAGCATTACCTCGAATAAAAGTTGCAATGGATTGTGAGGATATATATGCAGGTTTCAACGATGTTTACTGTAATAATTTCAAGATTTCTTGCATAAGCTCAATGGCATAGCTTAAGTTTTTCTAAACAAAGAATGATGGCAACAACCGAAACAATGGTGGCAACTGAAACAAAGAAAGGGACAAATATTTTATAAAATTAAGAGAATAAGAGAGCTTAATAAATAAAAGCTAAACGAGGGTGGTGGTTACCAAACCAAACAAATAGGTAGAAAGTGGATTTGACATGTGGCAATTATGAAATGTTGACATATTTGTGAAATAAAATTTTAACAAATGCATTATGTAATAATTCATATTACAAAATTCACAAATTATTATTTTAAACTATTTCGAAGTTATGATAATTTTATTAAATATTTAGATAACTTTATAAAATTAACATAAATTTTAAAGAGTAAATTGTTTAAAAATTACCATAATTTTATTAAATATTTCGGAATAATATACATGTTAATCATATAATTTTTTTAATAATATGCAATTATCCATAGAGGTTTTCACATAAAAAGCTTAATAATTGACATTTTACTTTTGAACACTTAAAAATATAATTTTATAAATAAAGTTTTCTTTATTGTAGTTGTTTACAATGTGTAATCATCTAAACGAAATATGAAAATGAGTCTGTTGACAAATGAAAATTTAAAAAAGACAATCACATGACATTCATACACAATATGAATTCGTAATTGCATTTAGTATTTATTTTATAGTAGATGACAATTAAATTGTAAATTAAAACTAAACATTTAATCATTAAGTTTCTTTTACATAAGAAGTTCTTCGGTGATTTGATAATTTTAAAAGTAGTATGAATAAGAAAACCAATCTATTAACAACAAAACATCAGCATTAACAACATAAATATAAGCAAACCACTCTACCTGATATATCAACTGTCAACAAACATAAAAGTACTAAGAAAATATAAAACGTTTACAAATAAACTTGCTAAAAACGTAAAGATGACATTAAAAGTATAAAACATAAGTCAATCATCCTTTTCTTTCTTAATCATCACTTTCTTGGCTTTATTGCTTGAAAGTTGAAAATTAAGATCTCCATCAGAATTAATTGTTGATGTTGAGCTCTCTCCAATATTTCGTTTACTCGATTTCTTAACTGGAGATATGGCATCATTCTCGCAAGTGGAACCCTACAATTAATAATTAAAATATAAATATATGAAATTATTAATAAGTTTAATACCAAATTAAAATTTTGTTATAAGGATGACCTTCAAATTCTCGCCATCACAACTAAATTCATCATTGTTGAAGTCCGGATCCTATTTAAAAAAAGATAAAATACATCATGAAGCATCAAACCATTAGTAGAATAATAATGTAATAATAGAAATCACGTGTACTTACAGTGAATGCTTCTTGAGATGACAAAAAACTATATTTCTTTATGAGTTCTTCGTCCTCATAAAGATTAATCACATTATACGCTTCATGGTGTGCCTTAATGTTTGAAACTTTAACAATGACTTTGAAAATAACTTGTCTATTGATAACAGAATCGAGCTCCATAGGGTAGCAGACCTCGTCAACATTAGAAGTCCAAAATAAAGTAAGCATAAACAAAAATATAATTAATAATACAAAAATAGAGAAAAATACAATTATTGCCTCCAAATTATTTTCCTTCAATTCATTTGCATTGTTTCCAATTAATTGCATTGTGTCACGATCCCAAAATAATAATGAAACAAAGCCACTACCATCCATCACGCGAACTTGAAGTTTGTACCTAAAAGAAACATTTCAATAAATAAAAAATATTTTTATATTTATGTATAGGTTACACAATATGAGAAATACCTATGTGTAGCATATGTCTCAATACGATCACATTTATTGCAATAAAATTTATTTCCTACCTTATCAACCTTCTTTGGACATCTCTTGCATCCAACATATGACCATTCTTTTTCTAATTCTATATCAACAATAGTTGCAACGATCCAAAAGCGTCCCTCCTAGACACAAAAATAAATATTCATTTTTCAAACATAATTGTAATTAACATACACATGAATAGATATTAAAATTAAGTAGCTGTGTGCACTGCATCAATTCTTTGATAGGCATGGCTTCTAATTCTTTTGAAGATAATTAGCTAGAGATAGAATAATTATGTGTTGATGAAATTTGAGTGATCCTCTCAGATGTGTCTCCTTGCACCTCAAATAACATGTGTACATCCATAACTATAAAAAATAAATAGAAATACAATTATGAAAGAGGATATGAAAAGAGCTTAAGAATCTGGCTTTAAAATCGAACTTGTGGAAGATCAGAATTTATCCAAAGCTTTGATGAATGCCAAGTATTGTTCATTGAATACTTATATAAAAAGTAAAAAGTATAAATGAAAATTTAGAGCGTATAATACAAATATATATATATATATATATATATATATATATATATGTTTACAAAAGTTGTATACTTTGAAATTTTCAAGCTCTTATTAGCTGCATGACTACGACAAACAGATTGATTTGATTAAGTGCGATAGAAGTATAAATTTGGATCCTCTATTGCTAAGATATTTGTCCTTTGAGTGAATCTCAACTTGAATTTGTGGTTTGTAGTCTTGAAGTATAAATTATTTGGCTCCGCCAAAAAATTCTTTATGACATACAAACATAACTTCTTCATTTTTTATTTGAACAAATGAATTACAGACCTTCCAATGCTAGCATGAGTGTGATTCCCCTATGCATTTTTCTAATGTGAATCCCCTATGCATAAGAAAAATGCAAATATGAGATGAATACTGAAAGATGCATGCAATCAGATGATCTATTTATTCAAGCAGCAAAAAATAGTATTTTTACAAATTTAAATTTAATTTAAAATATTAAATATGCAATAGTTTATAAATAGAATAATCTCAATAACACTATGTTTACCATTCCACATAAACATGCACACGACAATTAACATGTGACATGAGTTTACGACCATCTTACAAAAAGCGTTAAATAACTGAAGATAATATTTAACTTTATGTAATATGTGAGGTTCAAACGCATTTTATCTTAAGAATCCAATCATGCAAACATCTTCCTAGTATATAAGTACAATTTATTGTATATAACTTTTTTTATAAGGCTATATGTTATAACTAAACAAATAAAAAACAAAAACTAATTCTTAAAAATGAATTAAATAAATATCTAAAAGCTTATAACTATCAAATCATATGCACGCAGAAAATCGAAATACGTGATGAAAGCTTGCATGCATTCCATGTTTCATGAGACATGCAATGTGGTCTCATAAGATAACACATAAGTACTATTGCATGGAATTGAATTAACTAAATATCCACAAGTTGATAAATATCAAATTATATGCATGCAAGAAATGAGGCCACATTATCAAATGTTGCATGCATTATAGTTTGCAGATAGCACGCATGGACAAATGTGATTGCACGCAATAACAATAAGTACAATGAAAAATTGAACACATACAATAACAATCACGCTATCAAATTCCATTTTAATTCTCAATATACAAACACATAAAAAATTGATGAAGACTATAAAAAAATATAATTATATAGCGAGAAATAAATTAGTGAGAAGTAATAATGTAATTATATAATCTAAAATGATAAAAAAAAATACCTTTTCATCTTGTAATATCATCTCAATGGATATCATATTTTTAGAATTTTCTCGAGAAGGAATGTGCCACAATTGCACTACACGTACTTTAATATTCCATTGCATTGTAGCTTCATCCACATCGCTAATAACATCCATTTTCGGGATTCAAGAAATACAGCATTTATAGGAACTTAAAAATGCCACAAGAAATTCAACAATTAGAACTATTAAGTGTAATATTCTAAAAAAATAAAGGAAAATAAATAAAAGAAAATAATAACCGTTTAAGCCCAATTAGAAAGCCCACTAGTCTAATAAACCCCAAAACTTAGACTAAAAGTACCCTAATATGACCTAAACCCCCACCACCTAATCATTTTCATCCTCTCATTTCTCTCCTTTCCACACCAGCCGGCACCCACCCTCGCTACAGTAATCCCCATCTCTTTCACATCTCTTTTTGTCTCCCTCACTCTCTCACTCTCCGCACCTCCTTATAGTTCAACCACACAACAAGAAGAAGAAAAGGAGAAGAAAGAAGAAGGGAGAAGAAGAAGGAAAAAAGAAGATTGATCAAGATTAGGATTAATAGGTTTTAACCTAAATCCTAAAGGTATGTAAAGGGGATCCAACCCCTCTCTCTCTCCTCTCAAAGTTTTATTAATTGGATTGAGAGTAATAGGACAATTTGCTCCTATTAAGGATTTGTTTGAAAATTTTATGAGTTTTATCATATCTGAGATTGATTTTTTTATGATTCATGATTAGATCTAAATGTTAGGATTGCGTGATTAAGCTGCATAATCTGTTAAAATCGTGACTATCTTGTAATAATTGTTTGGATAGGTTTTTCTTATCCAAAAATTATAACTAATATATGGATGGAAAGCCCTCGAAGGTTAGTTTAGAAATTAGTTTCATATGATTTGGAGTTGTATACAAATAGTTATGATTCAAACATCGGACTGGTGTCATGCTGTCTCTAGAAATTCGTGACTATTTTGTAATAATTATTTGGATAAGTTTTCTTATCCAAAAATACAAATAATATATGAATATAAATCCCTATAAGTCTAGTTTTCATATAAATTTGTTTCATATGATTTGTAGTTGTATACAAATAGTTATGATCCAAACATCGGATCACAATCATGTTGTCTCAAGTAACAGCGAGACCAAATTATAAAACATATAGTAAATTGGAAATACTTAATTAGGGTTTGAAATTTATTCACAAGTTTTGGGTTTATGTTATCTTTCTGTGAAAATTGGAATCAGCTGAAAAGAATATTAATATTTTAATGACTATTGCCAGAATACTGTGCAGAGAATGAATTCTATTACTTGTATGAAATTATAGGAAAAAGCCCTAACTCTTGTTAATGAATAAAAAATTGCATATTTTAATATGTTCTATGATGCATATATAAGAGATCATACCTGTAATATTGGTAATGTTTTAAATTATTTTTATTGGAGTTTTGATCTCAAAAATTAAGAATTTTGAGTGAAAGATCCGACTTTCAGAACGCTAACACGACCGTGCCAGGTCTCAAAATGCTCGTGACAGAACAATAAAATTCTGTCAAAAATTTGGCTTCTTTCACGCTCGTGACAAACTTGTCGTGGCCATGAAAAGTCATGGCATGGCCGTGACAGGGAGTTGGTACGGCCATGACGAAGGGTTCTTTATAGAGTACTGTAACGGCCGTAACAACCTATTTCACGACCGGGACTGATGGTGAAATCCTATATAGCATATTAAATATTATTTTCAAGGCATTCATAGTATGTATTGATATTTGATGATTATATATGAACCTAGATATACGTATATGTATGTTTCCCACGTAACTAGATTAAAATATGAAGATTAAGCGATGTAAATGATTGTTGATTGCAAAGCATAATGAACCCAGTTGTTGATGATGTTAAATGTCGCTCCTCTATGACCTTTTATCGGATAATTATTCAAAATTATCGTTACACACATCGGCAACGGTGTGTCATTCTGATGTCACCCTCGAGTGAGAGTCCAGAATGATCATTTCATGCATCGGCAACAGTGTGTGTATTATGATGTCACTTTTGGATGAGAGTGTAGCATTGTCTCCTAGGCCTAGCTAGCCTATTGAGAGGGCAACGACATAAGTCTTAACTATCGAAAGATATAACATTAATAGAAAAGGACGATCGATCGAATGGAATGAAATCGCACGGAAGTGGAAGTCCAAAGGGTTATAAAACAATCCTGAGGAAAGTTATGGAATGATGTCCCACAAAAGTGAAAGTTCAAAGGGTTATAAAGCAATCATGAGGAGAGTTATGAAGGCAATGGTTATGGTAAGTGTATTTCACTTATATGCCTATGGATTGAATGAATGATTAATATGAATACCCATACTACAAGTATGATGATATGTTTATATGTCTTCCATGTAATTTCTTATGTGCATGATGATAGAATGATGTTGATGTTTGACATGTAGATCATATGTTAAGACATGTCAAAGCATATTGTTTACTTTCTTTATATAAAGATGATGATGCATATCATGTAGTATCATGTATAGAATCATACCATCGCATGCATGGCATTTACATACTCTAATCGGAGAACTCTTGGATTCTGGATTCGTGCAAGTGCATAAAGTTATGGATGATGGCGGCTCAGCTCATGACGAATAAGATTGCACAATAGTCTATGATGTTAAGAGTCAATTGTCTTAGAGTATTTTGACTAAACTTTAAAGAGATGTTTTGGACTATGATTTTAAAATCTTTATTGGTTATTGATGACGGTTTAAATTTTATAATATTACTTTTATTTTCAAATGAATTATTTTATCTTATTTAATGGATTTATGTTCCATTGAGTTTCTAAAAAATCATACTTTATTAAAATTATGTAATGACGAACGGGCTAATACATCCAAATGACCAAATTGTCCTTAGCAATTTGGGAGTGAAATTCGGGGTGTTACATTGAGAGACAAATTTCTCATGACAAAGCTTTAAATATAAATGAAAAGATGATAAAAATATTAATAACCTATGTTAGATTGTTGGAAGGCTTCCCAATTTTCTCTTCCTTGGATGATATGCATTAAGCTTGGTTCGAAACATCAGGGAGAGTGAGATGTGGTTTTACATGAAAGAGAGAGAAAGAGAGTAAGATGTAGTTTGATGCAGTAGTTGTACAATAAAGTTGAGGGTTGAGTATAGTTACACGACATGCATGCATAATGTGGCCACTACTTTTAGTTATTGTAATTAAAATAATACCTTTAACATATTGCGAAATTATTGAGAGAGGGAGAGCCATTCTAAATTGCTGGAAAATATTATGTCTAATATAATTTAAGTAACTATTCTATTAACGTGTAAATAAGTTAAAATTATTGCAACTGTATGTTTAATTATTTTATTAATGCGTGACACCACTTGAATATCATTTATTAAAAAATTGCATTATATATACAAATGTTAGAAATAAATTCATGTGGATAATTTTTTATAGTTAGACTAAAAACGTGGGGCTACTTTTATTATTGCGTGGGACTACTTTTATTATTGGTGCATTATTTGGCAAGATAGGTAACTGAATACTAGGTAAAAAATCAAATACAAAAGTTAAACTATTATATTATGTTATGCTATACAATACCACAATATATTGTTTTATATTCTAGTATATGTTGTTCATGGCATATATTTACGAATGAGTGGATTCTATTATAATTTTGTGAAGGCGTGATTATAGTAGACATATTGTATTTTATCTTCATTATATTATATTATTAATTACATTTTATAATATATTATAATTTTATGTTATAAGCTGAGAGGCAATGTTAAAATAATAATTAGTCAATTTGTCAGTTTGTTAACACATATATTAATATTTCGATTAATTAGAATAGTATATGTAATTTATGTTGGACATGTGGCATCCCATGCTTGTGCCAAATATCATCTTCTCTTTGCATACTATCATATATATATATATATATATATATATATATATATATATATATTATGGAGTTAACTAACTTTATAATATGGTAACATCTCCATGTGCCAAATTATACATTATATGATTTAAGGAGATTTTCAATATTTTTTAAATGTCAATAATAGGATTTCTAATTTATGGAATAAAATAATTTTGTTTGTTAATTTAGAATAAATATTGACATTTATTTAATAGTTTACATTAATAGTAAAACTGTGATAATATTTTTTATAATTAGATACCACTATGTCTAAGGATTATTGATAATTATTATCCATTACTTCAAAAATTATATAACATATAATTATATATATTATGAATATTATTATTATATTTTGATTATTTTAATTATTGTCAGTTACTTGTATAGTCACCACGTCTAATTACTATATAGCAATTAGTATAATTATTTATGCTTTCAAAAATATTTATAAAGAAATCAAAGGACACACGACAAGATATAATGATACCAACTGCTCCTTGCTTACTGCTCTTCTTTTAATATAGTATATAGAAGATATTGATATAGATGATATTGATATAGATTAGTTTTAACTTTTGAATTTAATCAACAAATTTTTATTATAAGATATTTTTATTTTCTGGAAATTATGAAAATAATAATAGGTCATATATATGCTGTTTTCCAGATGCATCATTGTTCTTATATAATTAATTTTTAAATAACATAATTATTTAAAAAATACAGGGGCCGGGAGGTTTCATAAAACCCTAAGGAATCTAATGTAAGGGCCGGAAGGTTTCATTGCTGCGGCGATCTCCCCGACGATCATTCCACTTTTTTCCGGAATTCCTCCCCGACGTGAATCTCCGACGATCCTGCGACCTTCCTCCCGACGACTCTGAGCAGTTTTCTACTTCCTTGGCCGACATTTCCGTCGGATGTTCCTCTCCGACGATCGAGCGCCCCGGTGGCCTCGCGCTCCTACTTCTCCAACATTCCTTCCTTTCCGACCATAGCCCCCAACTGTTAGTGGCGTTCATCTCAGACAATTGAGCGGCTTCTCTCCGAGATCTACTGGCTGCGCAGCCTCGGACGAACTCCGTCTTGCGCCTCACCCATTGGCAGCTGCTCCCGTTCCTGTAGTCGAGTGACGGTAGACTCTCGACGCTCCTCGAAACGGTTCCTCTCCGACCATTTGCGTCTCTGGTGCATCCGCATCACTTTGCTAATCTGTAAGTCGAACCCCCGCCTCCCTCCCTCCCACCCCTCGTCATTCCTCATTTTGTGTTCAAATTTGTGATTAGGTAAATTTATCGGTTCTTTGTCTCCATCGATCTCTTTGTTACGGTGAGTATAACCCACCGTTCATAGTTGCATTTGTATTCGCAGTGCAAATGGAGCACTATCCCAACTGCTGACTACTTAGATGGCATTCCTATTTTTGTTCACTTTCTTCCATGAGACGTTGCCTGTGTTTGAGTTTATAATTATGGCCAACTTTCCATTTTGATATTCCATGTTGCAGTTGTTGAGCTCATTCTTGGTTCTTTGAATTGATTTCTGTGGGGAATATGATGCTGTTCAATTATATGATATCTGTGCTCTCAGTTCTGTCTATTCTGTCGACTTTGATGTTCATATGAGTTTTTAATTCTAGTTCATAACCATCACTTCGTGTTTAGTGTTTTTGTGATCTTCAGAGAAGCATAAATTTAACTTTTGTGCTTCTATCTTTCATTTTTATTTTTATTTTTCCTAAGTTGGATATATTTTGTAGTTTTCTGAGAGATGTATGGGAGACGAGCAACCCAACTCCTGAAGGAGCAAGCATGTAGCGAAGCTGGTCAAATCACAGCATACGATGTAAGTTATATTCCAATTTGAAATAAAAATGTTACGTCCTGCTACTTTGTCCAAAAGTTCATAAATTTGTATGACAGTGATGTTAATAATGCCTTGAATCTGACCCAGTTGGTCCCCTGCATAGTATTAGCAGAATTCCTTATCACGAGATAGGTGTTCTATTTTCAAGAGATTTATTTAGAGTTCAGTCCGTATGTAATTCTATCATCTGTCAAAAGGAGTGCTTATATAAACTCCCTAAGGGTTTAGACAGAGACCCATCCTTGTAATCATCATTATTCCATGAGTCGTCGCTTCGCGAGGACATAACCCGATTTAGGGTGAACCTCGTAAATTTTCGTGTTCTTCTGTGTTCGTGCGATCCCTCTCTCCCTCCTTTTCGTAACAAGTGATAAGAACAATGAACTTGTTAAGTAACAATCTTTTAATCTACCTCTAAAAAAACAATCTTTTCAACTGACTTAGATTGCAACTGCTGATCTAAATTCTGGGATGTATTAAAACCTCTGAGTATATTGTTAACGAGTTCCAAGATGCATGATTTTTTTTTCTTTTACATGTTCTTGTTTGCGTAAAACCCTGTCGAATCTAATGAACATGGATCAACGAGTCATTCTAAGGATAATATATTTTTCCTCCGCCTATGTTCTATAGCCGGTCCCAAGCCCGGATAAAGGAGGAGGGTTATGTTAGGCCCCGACAGTCAGCGTAAAACCCTGTCGAATCTCATGAACATGGATCAACGAGTCGTATGATCCATGTAGCCGACCCCACCTAGTGGGATAAGGCTTTGTTGTTGTTGTTGTTGTTCTTGTTTGCATTTGGTCTAGATACTGAATGTGTGGCTGTTAATTCCAGGCTTTTTATCAGCTTTTGTGCTCTTGGTATTTTGGCTATCAAACTCAGTGCATTTTGTATCCAAAGTAAAATAAAATTGGGTACATTCTATCAATTCAACTTCAACCTTTGGTTGTCATCCTTTTCTCTCAAAAAAAAAATTTTCTCACTTGAAGTTTTCATGTCATATGTAATCTTGTTGACCTTCATTGATCTTTAAGCAAATTGTTTTTGTATATATTTGGACAAGCCATGCAACAGTTATTATATGTTTGAATATATACATCATGCATCCTAGTTCCCTATTTTTGGCCTTCATCAATAATTATGTGATGTCCATGACCTTTGATATGAAATGGAATAAGCTAAATAACCTTGTCTTTCTAACATGATCCTTACTACAATAGGGATTATCTGTAATGTGTTCTGCAATTATTCTTTGTTTTGATTTCTGCATCAATCATTCAGTTTTTTCTGTCTATGGATGCAGAATGATGGATTTGATCAAGTTATCAAAGAATGCAATGAACACAACTCAAATCTACAAGCGTTAATCAAGTAAAGTCCTTGCTTTTCCTTTTGTCAGATGTCAAAGTTGTCACCTGTACAGTGATTCTACATGTATATCCCATACTTTGTGATCATTATGTTATCTATTGATAATCATGTAGCAATTTGTTACTCTTTAGGAAGTTTAGGGAGTATAAGTTCTTTTCAAACTTCAACTTGAGCTGTTTTCTTTTAAATTAACCAGGAAAATTGAAGAAGAGAACTTAGACATCCAAACAACTAGAAATGAAGACCACTTTGGTGCCGTGATACATCATCTTTCCTTGATCCGCAATAAACGCTGCCTCATGTCTTACGTGTAAATATATAGTTCCATCTCCTTTTGCTATTGCATTAGCCTACATGTAAAATTTTGGCCTCATTTGGAATAACTTTCTGATAAATAGGTACAATAGAGCAGAAATCATTCAGAGTTTAAGGTGGAAAGTAGGCCCTGTGCTTCCACAAGAGATACAAGAGAAACTTAACTATTCAGAAGAAGAATATTTCAAAAGTCACTCTGCAGCTATAGAGTCCTATATGTCAGACTTGGATGTAGACTTGACTGTGATATGATGGGTTTCTTAAGGTTGCTCAAATGTTTTATTACATTACTCACATATACACCAACTAAAAAAAAGAAGAAAAAGAAACATATACCTTAGTTATTTTACACATAATGCTTTTATGTATTTCCAGGATATGGTTCCTCCCAAGGATCCTTACATTCAGGTTAGAGTACTTGAGGATATTGGTGAAGTGTGCCTTGGTGATCATTCGATCACTCTCACAAGGCATTCACTACACTCTCTTAGGCGCACTGATGCTGAACAATTTATTTCTCAGGTATGTTCGAAATGTGCACTTCATACTTGCGTGTCTCTCATTTCAATTTGAAAGATATGCTTTGTACAATTGGCAGGGCTTGATGGAAGAATTTCTTGAATAGATGGGGGTCAAAATTCACTATGAAGGTAACTGCTTAATGGCTGATGCTCTTCGTTACCAAGAGAGGCAATGTCTTGGAATCCCCTTGTCCATTTTCTGGATGGACGCTAACAAGTAAGGAAAGTCACCATCCCTCTCAGCCTCAGCCTCTCCTTTCATGGGCTTCCTTCAGATCTTTTTAGATAGTTAAAAAATTGTCGAGTCATCTACATTTCTTAAACTCTTATGGACGAAAGTAACTAAAAATTTTTCTAAAGGCGGCGAACCTTGTCACCTAACTGCATAGAATAGTCCCCCAGAAAGATCCCTCGAGGAAATTCAGCAAGTGAGAGTATACAGGGGTACTTCCTGATTTTCCTAAAACTCTAAGATCCCGCTGCTCATCCTCAGTACTCCAAACCCTCTCAAATCGGGAATTGACGACATCATCGTGAGTGTTGGTTTTGGATGGTAGAACAGGATTTTCTAGATCTTCTTGCCCTGCGTCATTGGGAGCCGTCGTCGTCATCTGTTGTGTTGCCTCAGCTTGCCTCCACGGACGACGACGACAGCTCCTCCGGCGACGAGAGACACGAAGATCTAGAAAAACTCGTTCCACCATCTGAAATCAGTGCTCGCTGTCAAGTTCTCATTTGAGAGGGTTTGGAGTACTGAGGATGAGTTGAGACTCCTAGAGTTTCAATTTCTCGTTCTCTATGAAGTACTATTGTAATCTTTGAACAGATATATGATATTCAATAAAGGTTTTGGATAATTAACATTCTGGTTAATCATCCTTTTTCCCCTCAAAAAAAAAAAAGAGAGAGAATCACAGCTCCTTCTCGCTAGATGCCAGCATTGCTGAATTTCCTTAAGGGGTCTTTTTGGGGGGGCTATTCTATAACATAGTTAGGCGACAAGATTTGCCGTCTTAAGAAGAAATTTTTAGTCGCTACCGTCTGCGAGAGTTTTAGAAATGCACATGACTTGGCAATTTTTGAATTGTCTAAGAATATCTGGGGGAAGCCCATGGAGGGGGAGGCTGAGGTTGAGAGAGATGGTGACTTTCTTTACTTGTCAGCGTCCAAAAAATGGACAACGGACAATGGGATTCCAACACGTCTTGGAATAAAGGTCATATGAGTAGGAGAAGATGACAATCAAAAGAATGCGACAACAACTGGAGCTAGTGATGAAGTCTGTAATGCCGGTAGTTGACTCTCTAGCTGCCATGGAATGAGATTGTTCTGTTATCTTTGGTAGTATTTTACTCTTTAATGTGAAAATAGTTGTTTATGTCATGAAATCTTTTGATACCAAATTACATTGTGGATGATAATTGTCGGTCTTTGATTTGCAAAATATGTAGGTGTTCCTTAAGTTTCTTTTACAAATTCCAACATTTGTCAGCATTTATGTGAGTTAGCTAGCTATATTTTTCATTAATGGAGCTCATTTGTTTTCTTTCTATGGAAGTTTCATTCTGAAGTGCAATCTAGTACATTGTGAATGTAAAGCACAGTTTTCTAGCTTGACATAGTACATTCTTTATTATGCTGATTTGTGTTATCAAATTGACAACTTATTAAAAATTGTTGTATTTTAAGATTTTTGCACTTTTACTACTGAGAATACTTATCTTATTTTCTCACATAATCATGTAATAACTTGTAATTTATAAAATCTATGTATATAAGTCTGAAGAGTTTATATTGGACTTCTATCACTTTCAATTCCAAAGCAAAGGTTATCATCGCCCCATATGAGTGTGCACAAATAATAATCAACATCTTATTCGGTAAAAAAGTAAATAATTTTGTTCAAATTCAAAATGATAACTCGTGGAAACCTACTGTGAGTTAGGACGGGCTCTTAATAGAATTGGTATCGACTCATTATCTTATCGAGCGAACATCGGTGACCTTGGCCGTTCCGTTAAGACCTATCGGACTTTAATGATCGGATTGGTAATGAGATGGGTCGGGCTAGTCTATTAATATATATTTTTAAAATTTTTTACAATATCTTGAAAATTATCTATCCTATAATATGTAGTAAAAGTATACCATAATATGTTATTCCTTAATTGTTTTTGTTGCAACTTATGCAACTTCCAATGTACAATTCGGTTTAGCATTCAAAATTGAAATGCCATATTGTTTGTTGAAGTGTACCTTAACTCCTTGACTACTTGAGTTTTCCATATTTGCATGCATGCAATAGTTATGGAGTGGACTATTCCCATGTTAACTTAAACTCAACAAACTTATTGTTTCATATCATTAAAATAAAATTAAAAATCAATAACAAGCCAAATAACATAATGGCAGTACATGAATTAGTTAAAATAAATTTGTACAGTAATATTTTATATTATTTAATAAGTTTAATCTATAAACGATTTACAGACGAGCTAATGGGCGGCTTATAAATTATCGGACGGATAATTATCGGTATCGGGCAAACGAATGAATAAATATATAACCTTGTACAGCTTGATATAAGCCCAAGCTCATTAAGAAACCAGACGGACCTGGACCTGAACTCGGACGGACTAGTTGATATGTTATCGGGTCGGGCAGCGGACGGACCGGGCTACCCGATCCAATAAACACCTATAGGTCAGCCAGAGGCTTTGGCTGCATATTAGTAAGGTAGTACCATGCCTGCCACGTGACAAAGTTGGTGCACCGACAAAGTTGGTGCACCCTCAACGCATGACTCGGTTTCTACGCAGAATGCAATTAACAAGAGGTATGGTTACTAATAATATCCAATGCGTGTGTTTGCATGGAATTGCAAAGGGGCAAGCAGTACCTGTTTTCAAACAACTCTAAAGGAGTATATTTGACAGTTTTCACCGGATATCATCACTATCCTTGAGCCTCGTATCAGCGGCATGAAGGCATCTTATGTCATCCACAGTTTTAGATATTTTGATGCTGAGAGGCTAGATGCCCACGGTTTCTCCAGTGGAATCTGGCTTCTTCGACGACAAGGCAGTGTACATATGAATGCAATTGAAGTCAAGACACACAACATACATGCGTGGACCCAACAATGCACAAATGTCTCTTCGTGGCTAACTATAGTTTATGGACACCCTACTTGTGACGTATGCTCTAGCGGTAGCTTTTATGACATTCACGCCTCCGCATCTGGTAGCTGGATTGTGATAGGAGACTCCAATGAGATCTTATCCAGCACAGAAAAGAAAGACGAGTACTCTCTTCAACAACAACACATTGGACACTTGTGGTCTGATGGATCTGGGATCTTCAGGCCCATGGTACACTTGGCAAGGAGGCCAAATGGGAAATTATGGTTGGGTACTCGATCGAGCAATGGCAAACACGCTTCCTGGCGCACAACCTATGAAAATGGATCCGTTCACATCCTCCCTAGAGTTAAGTCAGACCACCATCTTGTACTCGTTGACTTCCTGGGCAGTGCGAACTGCATGCTCCCAGAATACCGTTCTGATACCTTGCTGCCTGGCAATAACACACAGAGTTTGTTCAATTCTTGAAAGCTAATTGGTCTCGCTTGGAAAAAAATAGACGTTGGGCTCAAGCTTTTCCAACATGCATCTCTACCTGGAACAAGGACATTTTTGGCAATATACTCGAAAGAAAACGAAGGCTTCTTGCCCGCATAGGAGGAATCCAACTTGCGTAGAGCAACAACCCCAAATCCAATCCTTTCCTTACTCGCCTAGAAGCTAGAGAACTTGAACTAATCCTTGCTCAAGAGAATCACTATGGTATCAAAAGTCCACATGTGAGTGGGCTACACTTGGAGAACTGAATACGGCTATCACTAAGCATAGGACAATCAAGATTGAAGATCTCAAGATCAACAATGAATGGTGCAGTGAGGAAGGCGTGCTACGTGTGTGTAGGATCACAAGGCACCAAGAGGGGGGGTGTGTGTGTGTGTGTGTGAATTGATGTTTTAAATCGAAAATATCGATTTTACGAAAATCATCGTGAAAGTTTAAAATCGATTTGTTAATATTTAAACCAACACAATAGCAATCAAATCACATGCATAATAGAGTAGGAAGGAGAAGGAGAGAGAAAGATAAACACAAGATGCACGATGATTTGTTGACGACGTTCAGTCACACCTTGGCCTACGTCCATGCTCCGACTTCCCGACCTCAAGATCGTCGGAGATTCACTAGCTTTCTCTTTTCTTGTAGGGAGATAATAACCCTTTCTACACCACAATGTCTTCTTCTTTGCTCAAGAGGTAAAACACACCTCTTCTTACAAAGAGCTCTCAAAACTCTCTAAACAAGAACACATGAATTCCCTCCAACTTTCTCTTCATACAAAGAATGTTCACACTAAGAAATTAGAAGAGGAAAGGGATGATTTGCAAGATTAAGCTCAAAAAAATGCTTTGGACTTGAAGGAAGCTCTAGAGTGATTTGCCTTGCTTAGTTGATCTTCCTTCAGCCTTTTGAATCCTTTTTATAAACTTCTATTGAAAATATGATCGTTGTAAATCAATTTGAAAAGTGTTGTGTTGTCACCTCTAAAACGGTCGATCATTTTAGTTTTGATCATCCGTTTTGCACATAACGGTCGACCGTTACTATTTCGGTCATTTGTTTTATGAACGAAACTAGCCTTGCATTTGTCTTTTCTGCGCAGTTATTCGTTGATGGTAGTCCGTAGAAGGATTTAGCCATTGTCATTGCCTTTGCTCCCATAACGGTCCACTGAAAGTGATTTGGTCGTCCATTTTAGAAATGTCCGCGCTCTCTGTAATCTGTGATCGTTCATGTAGTGACTTCAGTCGTCCGATTTCCACGTTTTTGTTCTTTGTTGTCTAGAACAGTCGACCGTTATAGTTTTGATCATCTGATTTACAAATGCTTTTGTTCTCTGTAATTAGCGATTGTTCCGACAACAGCTTTGATCGTCCGTTTTAAACCGTTCATCCTTTTTCACCCATAATGGTCGACTGATATAGTTTCGGTCGTCCATTTTGTCATTGACAGTCTGATAGACCTGCACTATTTTTATACATAACATTTTACACAATTATCTAAATGAGATGATTTTTATTATATAAAAAGATAACAGAATTCTCTACAACTTTGATATTCATCATTCATCCAAAATTTAATGACATCATAGTCAAAATATTCAATCAAAGTTCAGTGCATAAAAATTGTCAATTTCAAATTAAACTTTTTAGACCTTATTTATTTATATATAACTTTTCACACGAGTATCCAAATGAGATAATTTTTTATTTTATAAAAATATAACAGAATTCTCTACAACTTTTATGTTCATCATTCATCCAAAATCTAATGAGATCATATTCTAATATTAATTCAAAGTTCAGTACACAAAGTTGTCCATTTCAAATGAAACATTTTAGACATTTACTCTTTTATACGTAACTTTTTATACCAATATCCAAATGAAATGATATTTGATTATATGAAAAATCTAACAACTTTATTTACAACTTTCATGCTCACCTCTTATAAAAAATCCGTTGATAAAGTAATCAAATATTAAATGTAAGTTCAACACATAAAAATATTAACTTCAAATAGAACTTGTCGATCTTCACTATTTTTGACATAACGTTTTATACAGTTGTCCAAATGAGGTGATTCTTTATTCTATGAAAGCATAAGAAGATTATATATAACTTTTATATTAATCTCTTTATCCAAATCTCATGATGAAATACTCAAATATTAAGTGCAAATATAGTACATAAAAATATCAACTTCAATTTGAACTTTTCAAGCTTCACTTGTTTAAACATAACATTTTATGTGGTTGTCCCAATGAGATGATTCTTAATTTTCTACAAAGATAAGAAAGTTACCTATAACTTTTATATTCACTTCTTAATGTAAATCTCGTGGAAATATAGACAAATATTAATTGAAGGTTTAGTGCATGAAGTAACTCATTTCTATTTAAACTTTTTCGACATTTTAAATATAACTCCATTACTTTCGAGGTTTGTCTCATCAAAATATAATTATATAGAGAATAGAAACTTTGCTCTAACAGTGTGCATGTTGTCAACCACTTCAAACTCCAATACCAATCGACACATTCAAGGTAAAACTTGACTCTCCTGGTACACTATTTCCCCCGCTAACCCCACTGCATCTTCAATCCATTGACAAGCCCGCTTCCTCATTGGAGATCAAGAAAGCCTTGTGGAGCATGCACCCATTCAAGGTGCCAGACCCCGGCTACCACACCCATTTTTTCTAATCTAACTAGCGACTTCTTGGAGGCCAAGTCATCAGAGTAGTTGTTGACTTTCTGAACGGTGAAGAGGACCCTACAAACATAAACAATACCCTCATCGTCCTCGTCCCAAAGGTAAATGCACCTGAGTTGATTTCCAACTTCCAGCCAATTAGTTTGAGCAATGTCATATTCAAGATTGTCACCAAGTCTCTAGCCAATCGACTCAAGCGCGCCATGCTGCACCTCATTGCACCAAATCAATTGGCCTTTGTCCCAGGAAGGCTCATACAAGACAATGTCATTGTGGCATAAGAGATCATACATTCTATAGCAAAAATGAAGGGATGCAAGGGTTTCGGTGCTATTAAGTTGGACCTGGCTAAAGCTTTTGACAACATCCAATGGAGCTTCATAAATCATAGCCTCATCTCCGCAAGCATCTTGGATGCCATACAGAAACCTATTATGGTGTGTATCTCCTCGGCGTTGCGCAGATACTCTCGAATGGAGAACTAGCATAGGAGTTCAACCTACTTAGAGGCGTGAGACAAGGCTGCCCCCTCTCGCCCTCTATTTTCACACTATGTATGGAATGACTGAGACACCTTATTATTGGCAAACATCGGGAGGGCCTCTGGCCTGCTATCAACTTTGGTTGAGGGGGCTCAAGTGTCTCTCATCTCATGTTTGCCGATGACCTCCTTTATTCATTGAAGCCATGCCGAGGAACATTGTGGCTATGCTTCATTGTGACCTCCTTTTTAGACGCATCCGGTAAGATGCTGAATGCAACTAAGAGCTCCTTACTATTCTCCAAAAACATGCCCCCTTCCCTGAAAATTGACATCCCCTATGTGGATTTTCCATTGCCGAAGACCCAGGAAAGTGTCCGGGAGTCCCACTTATTCAAGGACGTGTTACTAAGGAAATTCATCTCTACATCCTTGAGAAAGTGTGCACACGATTATTGACATGATCTGCATCCACCCTCTCATTTGAGGGGAGACTCACTCTTGTCAACTTGGTGGTCGAGGCCCTCCCTAATTAGCCATGCAGTCGGTTAAGCTTCCCGTCGTGCACATGGATGACATTGAGCATGCATGCAGAGATCCTCTGGGTCATGATGGCCATGAGCGCAAGATTCACACCATCAGCTAGAAAGTTATTTGTCAGACATCAGAACCGGAGGATTGGGCATCCACTCACTTCGCACAATGAGCAAAGCCTTCATGGCTAAAGTTTGTTGGTGCCTCCTTAATCAACCCCAACAACTCTGGTCCAAGTCCTCATACACAAATATGAAAATGATACCTTAGTGCCCCCATCCTTCAGTAAGAAGGATCGTGCATCTAAACTTTGGAAGTCCTAATGTGGCCTATGATTTCCCCCTCGATTGACAAATGCATTGGCAATGGCAATTCGACCTCCTTCTGGATGGACGCTTGGATACCCTGCACACCCTGCCTATCTCTACTACGAAGTGTTCCACTCGACAACACCCCACTCCTGGTGGCCACACTAACCTCTTTTGATGACAATTGGAACGTGCCTCACATCTCTTCCCTTGTTTCGAACTACCTAGTTCGTAGATTCATTGCCACACCTTCGCCCCATAACTCTTATGGCCTTGACAAATTCACATGGTTGCATAGAGCTTATGGCAGCTTCAGCATCAAGTCGCCATACAATCTCCTCCATGGTGGCAATGATTGCCCTCAAGAGCAAATTTGGCAGCTCATCTAGCACTGACATGGTCCACAATGAATCAAAGAATTCTTCTGGAAAGCTGCGCATGAGGGACTCTCTAGAACTTCATATGTGTACAAAGGGGACTAGCGCAAACCCCCTGTGTTTGTTATGCTTTAAAGATCTAGAAGACGCCCTTCATACGCTCAGAGATTGCCATATGGTTGCACCCAATTGGAAAGCTCTCCTACTCAGAGATAAATGGCATGCCTTCTTCTCTTGCCCTCTCAAAAACTAGTTGCTAATGAATCTAACTCGCAGATCTTCCCAACCTAGCCACCCCCCTGAGCATCCTCTTTGCGACTGCTTGTTGGCTGCACTGGAACTGGCGAAACAAAATGACATTCACTCAAGACTTCCACCGCTCTATGTACGTAGCACATTATATTAAGCGTATGGCCATCTGCTATGCAATGAGTACTAGCCCAACACTGAACCCCAGTGGACCCCTTGCCCCATCCATCCTCTCTCGCAGGACTATCAGGCTCAATACCGATGGAGCTTCCAACCCACACAAGCAACCTGTTGGAATCGGAGGCATGATTACTTCAGCGAATGGCAAATGCATTGTTGGATTTTCCAGGAACCTTGGCGACATATATGTCCTCCAATCTGAGCTCTACGCAATTATGGATGGTCTTCTCCTAGCGTGTCTCGGGTTTTGGGCAAATCCAACTAGAAACAAACTCCCTCTCATCCGTTGAACTCCTTATTGAAGTTCACCTAGATGGCGTCACCATTTGGTCATGGACATTAAAAGGCTCCTCGACTAGGATTGGGAAGTCAACATTACCCATGTTACTTAAATTAATACACCGAGCCTCTGCCTATGGGCCTTGTGTCACGCCCTTACGCTTTGGATATGAAACACCAGACGTGCGGCTCGACGAACCCTGCTCGGTCGCCGATCAGCCCTCGTTTGGACGTGCCTTGGACCCCGGCCGTACACGCCCCGGATGCACAACGAAACACCCGCCCAGGAAGAAGAGAGGGAGGCTAAGAGTTTAGAGGAAAACTAGAGAATATTATTGAGCAATCTCAGATTGTCCAGGATGGTCTTACAAGCCTTGATTACATGTCATTTTATAGTGCCCAAGAGAAACAACTCCTAGTCTAAGTGAAGGACCTAATCCTATTAGGCATGCAAGTCCTTCTCTAGAAAAAACCTCCTTGGAGTAGGAGTAGAAATCCAGCAACCTTGGAGTCCTAGAAGAATTCGGCCAGCACTCCTTCAAAGTCCATCTTGAAGGCAAACTGGTCAGGCCGCCCTCCTGGCGCCCTGCCATGTCCGGGGCGCGCCCCGGGTGCGCCCGCCGGGACAAGTCCTAGTCCTACTAGGACTAGGACTGTTTTCCTGTGGCCTCTCCCCATCCTCAGTCCTCCTATGATTAGGACTTCATCTCCAAGTGACCCTCGATCCAGAAGGAAGCTCCGTCCGCGCCCAAGTCCTACTCGACCTAGGAGAGGTCCGAATTCCTATTCCTACTAGGAGTAGGAATCCTTCCGATCCTGCACTTCTCCACGCGCTCGTCCTCCTACTCACGATAGGAGTCCAAGTCTTCATCTCCAGAAGCTCCTCCCTCCTCGTCGGACCTTCGGAGTGTTGGACGACTCCTATTCCTACTAGGAGTAGGAATCGCCCCGGCCACGCCCGCCTCCTCGCGCGCATGGCCACGCCCGCTCGGGGCGCGCCCTTCAGTGGGCAGGAGTGACATCCTCCCCCACCGAAGTTGTTGCCGTCCCCGGCAACTCCGGTGCGCCTCTTGAACTTGTCGGTGTGCTCATGTCGTTCACTAATCCACGTGTCTCCACTTCATGCCCAGAGTCTTCTGCATCCTCGTAGAATCTCTTCAGCATGCTCACGTGGAACACTGAATGGATCTGTCGCAGTTCTTTGGGAAGATCCACCTTGTAGGCCACCGTGCCTACTCGCTTGGTGATGACGAAGGGACCCTCGTACCTTCTCAACAACCCTTGGTGCAGGTTCCTAAGTGCTTTGAACTGACGTGTTCGTAACTTCACAAGAACCCTGTCTCCCACCTGGAACTCGACATGCCTCCGCTTCTGATCAGCGAACTTTTTCATTTTGCGCACCGCTTTATCCAAGATGGCCCTCGACGCCTCGAGGTTGTCCTGCCAACCACGCGCCACATGATACGCCGCCGGACACTTCCCTGCATACCTGGCCGCCAGTCCTGCAGGCGTCACTGGCTGCCTCCCAGTGACGATCTCGAACGCGCTTTGTTGCGTCGCCTCGCTCTTCTGCATGTTGTACGAAAATTGTGCAACGTCCAAGAGCTTTGCCCAATCCTCCTGATTGGCTGCAACAAAGTGCCTCAGGTAGATTTCCAGAAGATGGTTGGCCCGCTCCGTTTGGCCATCCGTCTGGGGGTGGAAAGCTGTCGAGAAGCGCAGCTCCGTCCCCAGGAGCCGGAAGAGCTCCCTCCAGAAGTGACCCGTGAACCTCGGATCACGATCACTGACGATGATCTCAGGTACGCCCCAGTATTTTACTACATGCTTGACAAACAAGCGGGCGACCTCTTCCGCCGAGCAATGCTTTGGAGCCGGGATGAAGGTTCCATACTTTGAAAACTTGTCGATCACCACCATGATCGATCCCGCTCCCCCAGATTTAGGCAAGGCTGAGATGAAGTCCATAGTCACCATCTGCCATGGACGCTCCGGTACGGGCAAGGGTTCCAGCAACCCTACCGGCTTCTTCTGCTCAAGTTTGTCCTGCTGACATTTGAGACATGTCCTCACATATGCCTCGACATCCTCTGTCATCTGAGGCCAGAAGTAGGAGTCTTCAACCAACGCCAAGGTACGAGCCGCTCCCGGGTGGCCCGCCCACTTCGAGTCATGACAGTCCTTCAATATCGACCGTCGAAGACCCTCCCATCGTGGCACGTACAACCGACGTCCCACTGTGAACAACAGCCCATCTTCTGTCCAGAATCGTCGTGACTTGCCCTCCCCGACAAGTCGAAGCATCTCCAGAGCCTTAGGATCCTGCTTCAATCCCTCCCGGATGTGATCCTTGAAGTCCATGCGGATGGCGCTTATCGTCGCAAGCTGCACCTTGCGACTTAGGGCATCGGCCACCACGTTGGTCCGCCCCGTCTTATATTCCAAGACGTAATCGAACTCCGCCAAGAAGTCCTGCCATCGTGCCTGCTTCGGGCTCAGCTTCTTCTGATTCTGAAAGTAAGATGTTGCTACGTTGTCCGTCTTCACAACGAATGCGCTCCCAAGAAGATAATGCCTCCAC
Organism: Pontederia crassipes; assembly: GCA_030549335.1. NCBI lineage: Eukaryota > Viridiplantae > Streptophyta > Magnoliopsida > Commelinales > Pontederiaceae > Pontederia > Pontederia crassipes. The sequence goes on along the minus strand of JAUKPH010000020.1, from coordinate 5,496,653 downwards.
GTGCGCAAGCAGTGCACCACCGCGGTCATCTCCTTATCATGGACCGGATATCGTTGCTCGGCCTCGTTGAGCTTCCGGCTCTCGAAGGCCACTGGGTGTCCCTCCTGCATGAGGACACCACCCAATGCGAAGTCGGAAGCGTCCGTTTGCACCTCAAACGGCTTCCCGTAGTCGGGTAGACGCAAGCACGGCTCCTCCGCCACTGCGTTCTTCAGGCCTTCAAATGCCTTCACGCATTCCTCTGACCATACCCACTTCGCGTTCTTCTTCAGAAGGTCGGTGAGGGGCGCAGTCCGTCGCGAGTATCCCTCGATGAACCTTCTGTAGTAGTTGGCGAGTCCCAAGAACGATCGCATCTCCGGAACGTTCGTTGGCGGCTCCCAGTCGAGAATAGCTTGGACCTTCCCCTTGTCCATGCTGATCTTCCCGGCTTTAATATGGTGCCCAAGGAACATCACTTCCGGTTGGGCGAACGAGCATTTCTCCAACTTGACGAATAGCTCGTTCTCACGCAGCAGCCTGAACACCTCCCCGAGATGCTCCACATGCTCTGCCAGCGTCTCCGAGTATACCACTATATCGTCCAAGTACACCACCACGCACTTGTCCAATAGTGGGTGAAAGATTTTGTTCATCATCGTACAAAAGGTCGCCGGTGCATTCGTGAGGCCGAAGGGCATCACCAAGAACTCGTATGATCCGTACCGCGTCACACACGTCGTCTTGTCTTCGTCCCCTTCCGCAATCCTCACCTGCCAGTACCCCGATCTCAAGTCCAACTTGGAGAAGAACCTCGCTTTTCCGAGTCGGTCGAAGAGGTCTCCGATCAGCGGGATCGGGTACTTGTTCCGCACGGTGATCTTATTGAGTGCCCTGTAGTCGATGCACATCCGCATCGACCCGTCCTGCTTCCTCTGAAATAGGACCGGCGCCCCATAGGGTGCCTTCGAGGGCCTGATGAACCCAGCTTTCAGCAACTCGTTCAGCTGTTTCCGAAGCTCCTCCAGCTCCGGAGGTGCCATGCGATACGGCCTCATAGTCGGAGGCTTCGCACCTGGCACCAGGTCGATGGCGTGATCGATATCTCGGCGAGGAGGAAGTCTGCTCGGCAGCTCTGGCAGCATTACATCCTTGTACTGCTCCAGAAGCCTTTCCACTTCCTCTGGGACGCCTTGAACCTTGAGCCCGGTCTCGTTGAGCTTTAAGGCAGCCAAGTAGGTGACCTCCTTCCGGCGTATGCCCTTATCAAGTTGCATCGCCGAAAGCATCTTGGACTTCACGCTGGCCCTCGTCGTGGCAACTTCATGCGAAGCTTCTTGAGATAAAAGACGAATCCCCTCCTGGGAAAGTCTCACCTCACGGAACGCATCCATGAACTCCATGCCCAGGACGAACCGATGGTCGTCCATGTTGACGATCGTCATGGTGATCGCTCCTTCCCACTCCCCCACCTTCGCGTGGATATCCTTGGCCGTACCAAGGATTGGCTGGGAGGCCGCGTTCACGGTCTTGATCAGGCCTGGCTCCTTGACATACCGTATGCCAAGTCGTGCCGCTTCCCTTGAATCCATGAAGTTGTGCGTGGCTCCAGTATCAACCAGAGCGGTCGAAGTGTGGCCATTCACTGCGACCTCCACGAACATCAGGCCCTTCGCGGTCTTCTTCACTTCCTTCGTCGGGAGCGTTGCGGCAGCAGTCGTCAGCGCCATTATAGACCCCATGTGTGCAGCGCCTTGCTCGGTGTCCACGGTAGATGCCATGGTCAAGAGCCCCTTCTTCGTGTCGCACTCCCTCGCATAGTGCGGCCCTCCACAGAGGAAGCATCTGACCGTCTTCTTGGCATCTCCCTTCGATGTCGTCGCCTTCTTCTCTTGCTTATCGTTCTTCTTGCCACCTGCTCGGGCTCCGTCCTTCTTGGACTTGCCCTGATCCTTAGCACCCGCGCCAGGATCCCAGTTTGCTGAAAACTCCACCAAAGCTTCAGCAGCGACCAATGCTCCGTTCATGGTCGTTATCCTCTGACATCTCAACTCCTGAGCCGCCCATGGTTTCAACCCCCGCAGGAAGAAGAACAACCATGTCGACTCCTCCATGCTCTCGGGCATCTCCAACATAAGCGGTTGGAACTTTTCGATATATTCCTTCACGGAACCCGTTTGCTTGAGAGAGGTCAGCTTGTTCATAGCCACTTCTTGTGCATTGCCGGGGTAGAATTGCTTCTTCAATTCCACCTTGAAGTCTGCCCAAGACTCTATCGGAGTCTCGTCTCCTTCCTCCATCCGACGCCACCACAAGAGCGCACCATCCACCAGGTAGCGCACGGCCATGTCGATCTGGTCCTTCTCGACCACGATCTTGCTCGTCTTGAAACCCTTTTCAAGACACCAAAGAAAATCGTCGATGGTCGTCGCCTCCCGCGCACCATCATATTTCTTCGGTTCCGGTCCCAAGAACTTGGGCACCGGGGTCTTCGATCGCAGCCCTCCTGCATCGAAGAGAAGACCTTTGAGCAGCAACAAATCTGTCTCCATGGCCTTCCACCTTGCATCCATAGCCTCCTCTATGGCTGCAACGCGGCTGGACAGCTCCTGGTGTAAGGCTCCTCCTTGCTCCAGTGCCAAGCTGTGTTCTCCTGCCGCGGTTTCCAAGATACGGACCGCCTCATCCGTTTCCTGAAGACTTCGTTCCAGCGCCTCCATATTCTTCTCAATATGGTTGCCGGGATCTCTGGACTTTGCTCGCGTATTCTTTTTCTTTTCCCCAACGTCCGCACCTTGGACTCGACCCCGGGTCGTGTCCTCAGCTTCCATCGAACGACCTTTGCTCGAAGCACCTTCTTCTCCTGACATAGTCGGAACCTAAGCTCTGATACCACGTTGTCACGCCCTTACGCTTCGGATATGAAACACCAGACGTGCGGCTCGACGAACCCTGCTCGGTCGCCGATCAGCCCTCGTTTGGACGTGCCTTGGACCCCGGCCGTACACGCCCCGGATGCACAACGAAACACCCGCCCAGGAAGAAGAGAGGGAGGCTAAGAGTTTAGAGGAAAACTAGAGAATATTATTGAGCAATCTCAGATTGTCCAGGATGGTCTTACAAGCCTTGATTACATGTCCTTTTATAGTGCCCAAGAGAAACAACTCCTAGTCTAAGTGAAGGACCTAATCCTATTAGGCATGCAAGCCCTTCTCTAGAAAAAACCTCCTTGGAGTAGGAGTAGAAATCCAGCAACCTTGGAGTCCTAGAAGAATTCGGCCAGCACTCCTTCAAAGTCCATCTTGAAGGCAAACTGGTCAGGCCGCCCTCCTGGCGCCCTGCCATGTCCGGGGCGCGCCCCGGGTGCGCCCGCCGGGACAAGTCCTAGTCCTACTAGGACTAGGACTGTTTTCCTGTGGCCTCTCCCCATCCTCAGTCCTCCTATGATTAGGACTTCATCTCCAAGTGACCCTCGATCCAGAAGGAAGCTCCGTCCGCGCCCAAGTCCTACTCGACCTAGGAGAGGTCCGAATTCCTATTCCTACTAGGAGTAGGAATCCTTCCGATCCTGCACTTCTCCACGCGCTCGTCCTCCTACTCACGATAGGAGTCCAAGTCTTCATCTCCAGAAGCTCCTCCCTCCTCGTCGGACCTTCGGAGTGTTGGACGACTCCTATTCCTACTAGGAGTAGGAATCGCCCCGGCCACGCCCGCCTCCTCGCGCGCATGGCCACGCCCGCTCGGGGCGCGCCCTTCAGTGGGCAGGAGTGACACTTGGCTCCCCCTTTCACCCAAAAAAAAGTAACAATCAAGGCATGATGTGATCATTTAATATAATGAATTTGAACAAAATTTAAACCCAGGCCGGAAGTTCAAAAGAGATAGACGATTGATCATTTAATAGGCATTTGATGATGAAATTATCAAGTAAGCAGACTCAATTCATCCTAAAAGTTGAGGGCAATTAGAAAATTTTTGATTGTTTTAATCCGTTCGTCATCACATCATCATAATAAAAATAATTTATATAATTATAGCGGAAACTATTATTCATGACTATAATACAAAAAAACATCTTTCCAGCGGAAGTCTTAAATAAAACATTTAAAACTAATGTCATAGACAATAGGAAAATATTTATTATTAAGATATATCTCTGAACATCATAAATGTACTCATCATAACCTAGACCATGTGCAGGGTTACCTACACAGATCCAGAGTGCAAAGTTTTTTAGTTAGAGTAGGTAAAAGTCATGCTATGAAATGCATCCTAAAACACTACATGCTTCATATATATATTTTCATATGAGAAAAGAAATATGCATGTATGTTATGTACCTAATCATATGATCTACATGTCAATTGTTAGTGTCATATCATCATTAACATGGGATAACATATAATCATTAATATCAGGTAGCAATCAATACTTTAGTCATGTCAATCATTAATAGTAGGCACATCAAGTGAGTAGCATTTATCATTATCTTGCCTCAGTAAATTCCTCAGGATTGCTTTATAATCCGTTGGACCCCACTTTCATGGTCATTAGTCTTTATAGTCAATCAGTTTGGTAATAATATTTGATCTTATCAGTAATTAAAGAATTAAATCGTTGCCCTCACAATAGGCTAGCTAGGCCTCGGAGCCAGAGCTCCCATCACCCGAAGGAGACTAGGAATATACATACTCATACAATTGTTCCTTAAGGAAATGCTAACTCCAAAGTGAGTGATACAGTTATTCCCCGAAGAAAATGCTAACACACAAGGAGCATGGCACAATATTTCCTAACAGTGAGTTGAGGGGTGACAAGTAACAGTATTCTTCAATTTGATGTATATTATAATTTCAATCATCAAACAATTTAACGTCCCATAGACTTCATATTTTAACCTAGTTATGGTTGTGCATGCATTTCGTATAGCTAGATGTCATATACAACCATCACACATCAATATTTAGTATGAATACTTTGAAAATAGGTTTATAGTAGTACAGGGGGACCTCACAAAGTTTGGCACATAACGCATCTCTAAGGACTAAATATGGAGAGACCATATTTTTACCTTCCAGTCTATATTAAGGCTCTTCAGATCATATTTCGCTCCCACTAAAAAATATGGGCATTGCCATATTTTTGCCTCGTTACCCGTATTAAAGCATTTCAAGTCATATTTGGCTTACACCATAAAATATGGGCAGACCGTATTTATGCCTTTTTGCTCGTATTAATATTTTTTATGCTGTATTTTGCTCGCATTTCAAATATTTTTGGATGAAACTTTGAGGGAAGATAATAAAACATATTAAAAACATACAAAATCATTCATTCCTTGAAATCTAGGGTTCATCCACAAAACATTATCATACAATTTGGTACCCTAGCATACAGATCTAAGCATGGTAATTCAAAATCACAAATCACATAAGAAAATTTTTCAGATCTAATGCATAATTTGACCCTCAATCACAATCCCTACTAAAGACTAGTGTGTCCGTGGATCTCTCAATCCAAATACACAAACATTGAGAGGGGAGAGAGGGGTTGGATCCCTTTTATATACCTTGATCCTCCTAATTGATCCTCCTCTTGTTTCTTCCTCTTTTTTCTCTTCATCTTTTTCCTCTTCCTCCTTGTTCCTGGAGTTCTCCTTCCTCAAGCCCTAGCCGTCAAGAGTGCAGATGGAGAAAAGAGATAAATATGAGAAGTTGAGATCATTTTATGCAAGTTAGAAAGAATATTTCCACAAACATTTTTTTATTCCATGGAACACCTACAGATCCATCTGCCGTATGAAGTAAAAGTAGGTGGACCAATTTAATACAGGTGGATGTACTCGTTTGAGAGATATCTCAATAGAATTAAACGAATGGTAAAAAAACAAAGCATGTGTAAAAGGTTCCATATGTGAGGCGTATATGATTCAAGAGGTGTCATATTTTTGTTCATATTACTTTGAATCTCATGTCAAGTGCGCCAGAACTAAAGTTCGTTGAAATGATGAAATTCCTGTAGGAACGTCCAATATACAAAAAATGACAAGTTTTAACTAACTAGTTAGACACTATGACAAGTCAAGAAGTAGATGGTTGAATGATGCAGAATTCAAGTCGGCAATGAATCATGTCCTCTTAAATACATAGGAGGTGCAATAGATGTATACGAAGATTTTGTATACTATTCAATTCTCTTATTTTAATTTATTACTCTTTTATTTGTAGTGCTTTCTTGCAGTACTACATATTCCCAAGGATCAAACACAAATAAGAATCGAGAATGATTTCGCACAATGGTTTAAGGATCACATAAGTCTCACTCAAACTTGTTAGTGCATTAAAGCAATTGCATTTAATGACAACTTTAGTAACATTTTATTTAATGTGTCTAGGTTCTTAGTGGTCAAACTTCTAGTACGTCAAACCTCAATGATTTGGCATGGGGACCTAGTCGACATGTGACTTGTTGGTCGCATGGTAAGAAAACGGTTACAGTGGTGTATGTGTCAAAGATTCCGCTAATAGGAAAATGAACGTGAGTACTACATATCTTTAAAGATATCATGAAGTTATAATATACCGAAGGTAATAGGGTCACCTTATTTGAGTGTACTTGGTTTGACTCAGAGGAAAGAAGGGGGACACGAATTCATAAGGACTTCAAAATTGTTGAAGTACAACATAGTAGACATTATGAACGCTTTGATCCATTTATCATTCTGTCTTCTACAAGGCAGGTGTACTATGTGAATTATCTAGAAAAGATCTGATAAAGCTCAATGGTGGGTTGTCATTAAAATGAAAGCCAAAAATCGGATTGAGGTTGAAGGTGCATTAAAGTTGCATACCAAGATGATTCACTAGCATCGATAGGCCAAATCGACGCTATCATCATCAGTTTCTGCTTTATCGTCTTCAAAAGATGATGAAGATGAGTATGAATCATGTAACAATTCTGATAATGATGAGTAAATCATCTTCAAATGTAAATAGCTAGTACTTTGACTTCTATGACTTGTATCACTAATTTATACGAATTTCGTTATGATTGAATATATAATTTATGCTTTTGAAATGATTGCAAATAGAGTTTACAAATCATGACCCAACGGCTGCTGATGAGGATGAAACACATCCGTATTCTTTATCTTATCGTGAGTGTTTCTATTTTATTCAAAAAATTTAGAATTTCACAAGAAAATAGATTAATTTTTTCTTTTTTCAAAGTGCCTCTGGATATTAGAATTTGGTTCTCAAGTTATATTTACGATTCAATTTCTAAAGATGCGACAAGATGTAGCCGAATTTTAGGTTAATGTGATGCAATTATACTTTAATTGTAAAGTAACAAGTTAACTTAATATGCAACTATTTTTTCGATGGAGATGTTTTGTTTTGGTAAAGAAAAAGTTAAGGAAAAAAAGAAGGCCACTCCTTCTAGAGAAAAAGAGGGAGGTGGAGAGAAGGCCAGGTCTAAACCTTCGGGCATTCGCATAGTGGAGAGACATACTATATCGGAGCCTCCTTTGGATGATGACTCAGTGGAAGCCATTCCAACGTCTGGCATTGCTAACATGGAGACACATATGCCAAAAGCATCCACATCAGTATAAGAAATATTTACATCCATATAGTAGTTGTGGGCAAGTGACTATACATAGATGTAATAGATATTTAATAAATATATATATTTATAGCTAGATGGTATATGCAAATTTCATAGGTTTTTTCCATCGAAACCTGTTGCATCTGCTTGCACTAAGGTAATTCGATAGAGATATACTGAGGCATGTCTTACATGGAAGAAATTCCTTATGCTACGAGATAGACGTTATTTAGGGAATTTTAGGTTTGTATCTTCATATGCTTATGTTGTCAAAAAAATTTATGAATTTTTATATGTTATGATAATAAATGAATATCTTCCTTTAAAGGCTGACATGTGGTAGGACCCCAAGCACACAGAGCAAATGTGGAAGACATTTAATTCTAAATGCTCGAGATGATTGTCCTCAATGTTTTCAGATGCAATTGAATTTCAGAGGCAATTTGGACCGAGTTATTAGCTAAGTGGTTCGAGGCGTACAAATTCAAGTGCGAAAAAAGCTAAGAGAAATCGGGAATCCGACTAGGGAGCATGCCTGCATGTGGGTGGTTGTATATTTATGTCGACAATTGCAAGGAGAATGGTAAACATTTGTAACTTTTTTGTGTAATTTTAATATTTTTTATGAATTTAATGTTCTAACTTTGGTTTTAATTGCAGGAAAAAAAGATAGGTAAAACACCCACAGAAGATTAGATTTTTCTCAAAACTCATCAAAAGAAAGATAACGAATGGATTCATCATTTGCTCTAGAGACATACGTAAGACTATACATTCATAACATAGCTTTTATTATGAATGAATTATGTCACTTCATAAATTTCTAGGAGAGTTATAAAGCAAAAGAAGCCGAGCATATTACACAGGTCAGGCAGGAGGGGGCAACACTTGTGACCTCTCGACAACTCTGGACGGATCACGTCAGAGTGAAAAAGGGACACATCTATGGTCTCAGATTTGTGATGAGTTTTCAATAACATGTGGGAACAACGACGACTATTGGAAGTCCAAAAAAAGGTCCGACAAGAGTTTGAGCAACAATAACAAGCATTTGAGCAACGACAATGAAAACAAATGAAGAAAATGATGCATGTCTAGCACGTTGACGACGACGATGATGACGATGAACATTAGGACTTTTATTGAAAATTGTATCAAAATAATTTCATTTTTTTATTGAAATAGTTGAAAATATTCAATTTTTATTGAGTTATTCAATTTTTTTGAATTATTGAAAATTTTTGTTTATTTATTTTTTTAAAAAAAAGTCATATTTTTGACGATTTGGATGGTGGGAACTATCCAAGGTTGTGGAAACTTTTCATGACTTAGACTGTGGGAACTTTCAATAGATTCATATTATCCGTCAGAAAATATTTGCAACGAGCAATTTTTTGGCATTTCGTTCCCGTTGCAAAACCCATAGTAACTTCAATTTCCGACGGATTCTTTACAATTTGTGATGGTTCAGGCTATGGAAAACATTGAATTTTCTCATAGTGTTTTCTTTCTAAATTGTTAGAATCTACTTATTTTCTATAACGACCTGAGATCTAAGGATCAAGATGCTCTCATTGAATAGTCCCACATGAGCAAAATACGGAGGTGGTCATAGGCTTATATGTAGGTCCTTTCACCTATTAAGACGTGTTTTAAATTCGTGCGGACCAATAGACCCAAAGCAAATAATATCTTAATTGGACCGGGGGTGTTACAGAATGATATCAAAGTCAACCTCGCGTGCTCACTTGGCCATGTGAAAAATACGAGCCATGGGCCAACACTAACCCCGCTCAACGAGCATGTTGAGGTTTCTATGAGGGAGAGATTATAACGACTTGAGATCTAAAAACCAAGATGGTCTTATTGCATGCAAAATATAACATATATTTAGCCACACATTTAATATCATTTTGAATAATTTTCTAATAACATGCATCATTTTATGAGCTTATTTACATTAATTTTACAAAAATAAAAATCTACTCAAATGTTGTATTTTATTGTCTAGGAAGTAAGAAAACTGAATTTCGAAGTCAACGGAGAAAATCACACTCAAGTCAGAGTTAAAACAGAGTCAGAAAGTGAAAAACACTGAAGTAAGGCTGAAATGGCACTTTAACGGGCCGTGAAAAAGGCTGTAAACTTATTAATAGGTCATTAAAATGCATTTTTTTAATCACCTTGAGTCACGTCGTGAACATGCTTTCACGTGTCATGAAATCCATAATTTTCACATTATAAAGGTCGTGAAAACCCTTTAATAGGTCGTGAAAATTAATTTCTAACCTAATTCAGACTCTGTTTAGGCCGTTAAAACCATATAACAGGCCGTGACAGACCACAAATTCGAGATTTGGGTGAATTTTTGAAAGAATTTGAAGTGCACAAGGATTCCTACTCATATTATATGATCTTAGGGTACTCTATGTTCTATTTTATGTTGGGATGATCTCATACTTACTTGATACATTATTCTATCTTTAGTAATTTGGATCATTTTATTTTATTTTCTATTTGAAACAATTGTAATAGTTTTAATAGATAAAGGTAACCTGTTAAACCTTATTAATTGATTATAGTTTAGTTTTCTTTCGATTATGCATGCTATTATTAATGCTTTTTCATAGATTAATTCCCTTCTATAGTTAGCTATCATCCTTGTAGGAGTAGTTACTTTTGATTGTATGATTTATGTGGAATTGATTCTTGACTTTTAAGTCCAAGCATTACATAGCACAACTCGTTTGTTCTTTGGCGGAATATTAGTTGCGCGGTCTATTAATCATTACCATGATATAGGTGATAATAATTTAGAGACTACATTTTAATGCATCTTAATCTCATGTTTGATTAGATTATGATTCATGATGGAGTAGTCTTAATCTAATTTGAATTAAGATAGGTTGACTGATCTTAGACGGAAATCAATAATTTGAGTAGACTTTAATCCCTCGTTAGAAACTAACTTGTAATATTTGGTCAATTCAGTTTGTCTACAATTTCTTTTATCATCCGAAGCCCTATGCATCATTAGATTAGATTAGATTAATTTAGTTTTAGTCTTTACTTTTCTAGAATTTTATTTTCTGCACATCTTTTATCCAAAATCATGTTGTCTCCTATTAGCCTCTGAAGTTAATTTAGTTAAGTAAGTTAATTCCTCGTAGGTTCGACACTCTACTCATTATATTTTATTACTTGAGCGACTAGTGCACTTGTTAGCATTTAATTATTACCAATTTTCGCATTAGATCTTATTGAATAGTCCCACATGGGCAAAACAACTTATATGTAGCTACCCCCTTTACCTATTAAGACGCGTTTTAAATTCGTGCGGGCCAAAAGTCCAAAGCGAATAATATCTTGATTGGGTGGGAGGGGAGAGAAGGGTTTGTCACAGAATGGTATCAGAGCCAACCTCACGTGCTCACTTGAGCCATGTGGAAAACACGGGCCATGGGCCAACACAGACTCCGCTCAACGAGGACGTTGAGCCCTTTATGAAGGAAAGATTGTAACGAGCTGAGGTCTAAGGACCAAGATGGTCTCATTGAATAGTCCCACATAGGAAAAACACAGAGGTGGTCATGAGCTTATATGTAGCTACCCCCATCACATATCAAAAAGCATTTTAAATTCGTGCGGGCCAATGCCCCAAAATGAATAATGTCTTGATTGGGTCGGGAGGTGTTACAATTTTAGATTAGTTAAAAGATTAATACACAAGAGGGAAAGGAAGTAAAACAAATTGGATTTGAAAACTATGGAAACATGTCTTACATGTATATCTCTTGGTTTCCAAGAAGGTCAAAACACTAATTTGACTGTCAAAAACCATGGCCATCTTCTCAGTAGCAAGTTTTTCAAACCGGTATAACTAGGCCACTATTACCTTATTGCCTAGGTTTCTTTAACTAAAGATTCATTTTCGCGGTAGCTCGAGTTCGTGTTAGAAGCCGCGAGTTCCAGTTTTGAAATTATTACGTTAATTAGAAAATAAATTTATCACTGGGTTATCTTCTCGACTTCGAATTAGTCGGACGCTAGTAATGTAATACCCAGAAAATTTGAATGGACGAAAATGCCCTTAGGTAGAGAGGCAAATTGAGTCTTTTGAAAAAAGAGGAAAGAAAATATAAAGACAAAAATAAAACACCTTCAAAAGTAAAGCATCTTATGGTTATAATTGTCATTTAACAAACCCCTAAAAGTTTGGATGGTTGGGGGATGATTTAGTCATTTGGAATGAGACAAAATAAGTAACCATTAAACCCCAAAACCCTCTCTCATTTCCCTCATCCTCTCTCTCCCTCTCACTCAACCTCTCACCTTCTCCCCCCAAACTAGTCGAGCCCCATTCTCCCCCTCACAACAACCCCCTCCTCTCTCTTCCCCTCTCTCCCTCATTTGGCCGGCCAAGCAAGAAGGAAGGGGAGGTGGCCAATCGAAGAGGAGAGTTCCATTGGAAAGAAAGGTAGTCTAGAGGAAGGATCGTTCAGCTAGGAGAGAAGAAGAAGCTTTGGATTCAAAGGGCTTTTGGGCAAGAAACCTAGGTATGTAAGGGTGAATCCCTTCTAATCCATCAATCCCATGGATTAGGAGTATTGGCTCATGGTTTGATTAATGTTGGATGAATAGATTGTTTAGTAGATTCTTAGTTTCGGGAACATCTCTGCCCTAAGTTCCATTGAGCATGTGTTCTCTTGATGTTAAGTTAATGTAAGATGCTAGTTATGTGTTCTAAAAGTTGAAAGCATGTTTATTCATATTATGTCCAGATTTGATATGTCCTGTTCAACCATGTTTTTTAGTAGGTTAAAATCGTGTATAATATATTGTTGAAAAGGTCTTGGAGTTTAGTTTCCAGAAGGTTTGGTTTCATCTCATCTAGATTTGTATGCTAAGAGTTAGACCAAAAGCGTGGCTCACTGTCAAACTACCGCGGGTAGTAGTGCGACGTATTTAGAAAATTCACCAAAATTAGTATTTACGTCATATAAGAACGAAATGTATGGAATAAGTAGATGATTGGGTCACCTTCGTAAAAACTTGGATTTGACCCAAAAGGAGATGTATATATGGAGATATTAATCATTTAGTACTCAGCTGTCAAACTAGTTAATGGGGTAACTACTTAGTCATTGTGAGAATTTATGAGGGCATACGGTAAAAGAATAATATCTAGTAAAATTATATGTTGTTGCCCTAGAGGTCTATTGTGAAGATAAATTAGAATCAGTCAATTTATTGACTTATGGAGTGAGTCATGGACTTGGAACCTACGAGGTGTCAAATTTGTCCACCTTTGAAAACCATAGTTCCATATCTCAATTTTATTGTTGTTTATGGATGTCAAACATATGGAACCTGTCAGATGAGGTATAGGATGACTATATGTGTGATTACATTCATGAATGATGGATTTCATCGTCAGTTTCATGCTTTCTAAGCTTAAATCGGTCGGCCAATTGAGAAGAGCGGTGAACTGGTTCATAAGTGACAATACGTTCAAAACGTTATTGTTCCATTCGGTTGCGGAGTCGGTCGATCGGACAAGCGACCGATTGTGAAATCGGAGTGCCACTATTTTAAACGATCGACTGGTCCAATGAGCGGTCGACCGATCATTAGGTTTTGTACATGCATGCAGCCACTATTCAAATCGGATGTGGCATCGGTTCGACCGAACAAACGATCGACCTTTGGTGTGGTTTGCTACTATTTAAATTGTTTGACTGGTTTTGTGAATCGGTCGACTGGTCCACATGGGTGAAACAATGACCGTAAGCCACTGTTTCGATCGGCCATGCGACCGATGGACTGACTGATGAAAATATATAATTTTGCAAATTTATCTCTCCAATTTTTTTACCAATTGTTCACAAGTTCACATCATGCTATGCCATGTCATGTTGTCATGCTTCTATTGATATGAATGCTATGCTATGTCATGGTATGTCTTATGCAGGTATTGACATGGTTGTTGTGCTACTGATTTACTCACTTAGAATCCGATTTACATGCTAAGCCGTATGTTTAAAATGAATTGTATTGAATTGAACACATTGTGGTTTAAGCTTGGCCCTCAAGAATCGAACTATTATTATGTATTGTATACACTCATGGACCCGGATACGAGATTATGCATGGATTGGCACGACTTCGGGGTATCAATTGGGCTTGGCCAGCCCCTCATGGCTTGCAGACAACCAAGCACCACAACATGTCGAAGGGTTCATCTAATATTAATTGATAATGTTTGCTAATCTTAAAATTGATAAAAAGATTACTTGAATCATAAACGGCTAGAATCAACATTGTTATTGTTCATGGGCATTAAGTGTTAATGGAATCATTCATCAGCTAGCCATTGATTGATATCACATGGGCATTTAATGCAATGCAATCGAAGTCATTCATATGGAATTGAATTGTTCATGAATAATTTATGGATATATTTTATCATGTTTTATCATTTCATTGCAAGTTATCATTATTAATTATGACCCTTAAATATAACTAATGGGAGGTGGGCCTCCCCTGCATACAGGTTTGTGCAAGTATGAAATAGTAGATTGAAGTCGGTGGCCAGATCATGGTGACGGTTAGCACATGGAGTCGGCCTATGTTAGGCCATAGTATTTCATATTGCCTTGTGGTTATGTCGTAGTCGGCTCACGGACTTTGTTATGGATTATGTTGCATGTTCCCATGTGAAGAAATTATGGAGTCATTACGTTGGATTTTGAGTCTCTTTTATATTTGGGTTATCCGCCAAGTATACTTTGATGCTATTAGGCTCAGTATTTTGTGGCCCATCATGTTTATCACTTTCGCTATGTTTTCAAGTAGAATAGTTTTTAATTGCTTTCGTTTTTCACTGCATATTATTGTCATATATTTTATTGACTTTGGGTCAACCATCGCATTGTTCATCGTGTAACGTGCTCCGAGATCCGCTCGCGACATGTGTCATGACGCTGATTTCGGGGTCTTACAAATAACCTCGGAAGCCGGCATTAAAAAAAACATTCTATCGATCCGGCAGTTGTGTAGAAATCAGAGTATTGACTTGGTGAAAATGAATACATTTAATCAGAAAAAAAAGGGGAAATCAGTGCAGTCAAATTCCAGATTGTAGCCGGATGCATAAAGATTGAATACTGCTGTCTGACTACTCTTGCATCAGAGGCTCTACATCACTGAGCTGCACTTCACTCTTTTGCCACTCTTTTCCGCTGACGAATAGCATTTCGATCTGCTCCAAGGTCGTGCCCTTGGTTTCGGGAACACACATGCATATGAAAATCACAGAGAGCATTGAAATTACCGAGAACATGAGGAAGGTCCCTGCCATGGTAAAGGCTCGGCACAAGGACAGGAAGGTCGTGCCCACAAGCCCACTGCTCACTCTGTTTCCCCCAGCTCCAATTGCGGCTGCTTGAGCGCGCAGCCGCAGAGGGTAAATTTCAGAGCTCACCACCCAACTAACCGGCCCCATTCCAATGGCGAAGAATGCGACGTTTCCGCAAACGGCAAATACCGCAATGGTGGCAGCAGCGTGTCCTGAGATCATCTCATGTTCAAGCAATGAAAGAGCTACACCCAGAATGATCAAGCAAACAGTCAGCCCAACGGTGCTGATGTAAAGTAAAGGCTTGCGGCCCGCTTTGTCGATCAGAGCGATCGCAACCAGCATGAATAAAGTTTTTGTCAATCCAACAGCAACGGTGGCTGCGAGAAGTTTACCGTCGGAATCCATTCCTGCATGCTTGAATATTCTGGGGCTGTAGTACACTGTGGCGTCAATGCCTGTCAGCTGCTGGAAGCATTGGATGCCAACACCGGCGATCAGCATCCGGCGCAATGCAGGAGAAGGCCTGAGTAGTTCCGGCCAGACGGATCTTTCCTCACTAGCACCGCCGGCAGCAGCCAGTATTTCAGCCAGCCTCTGCTCTGCTTCTTCTTCGTTCTCATTTATCCTTAATAACACTGTTCTCGCTTCATCCACCCTCTTCTGCACTACCAACCACCTCGGAGATTCTGGGATCACAAACAGTGCGAAACCGATGAAAATGGATGGGAGAACCCCGACGCCCAGCATTATTCTCCAGTTGATATGTTCTGAGAGGTCAGAGAAAACATAGTTTGATATGTAACCGAGTAGGATACCCAGGTTGATGAAAATCTCAGGGAAAGAAGTGAGTGTTCCTCGAGAAATAGCTGGAGATATCTCTGCAATGTACAATGGAGTCACCACGGCCCCGCATCCGATCCCCACTCCAGCTAGAAGCCTGCCTAGCATCAATGCTTGAAAAGAAGGAGCCAACGCCATGACAGCAGCACCAACCTGAAACACCACGGCAGACAAACCGATGGTCCATTTACGCCCGACGGCGTCAGATGTACTTCCAGCTGCTAAGCTGCCAACAATTGAAATGACGCTCAAACACCCGACCAGGACTTCCTGCTGCACTTCTGTTATGTGCAAGTCCCGTTGTATGAATATAATGCATCCGCTCATGACGCCCACATCTGCGAACACACCCACCCAAAGGATTTAATGTGTAATGTTTAACAATCTGAGACTGAGACAGACAGAACGAGATGGTACGTTTTCATGTCGAACGAACGCGGAATCAAAATCGGAAACTTGGAGAGAATTTTTCTTTCTCTCTCTCTCTCACCGTAACCGAGGAGAACGGAGTTGAGCGAAGCGAAGATCGAACAAGCGAGCACGTATCTTCTGCTCCAGCTCCACCGCCTCGAACTCGAAGCCTCCGCTGCGGGCACCTCGTCGTCGAGCTCCGCGCCGGTACCGGTCCTTCTATTCCACCCGAAGCGCTGGCCGAGCCTCGACGTCGCGACGCCGTGCCCGGCGGCGGCCATCGCCCCTGGGTCACCACCCAATCTCATCTCCCTTCTCCTCGCCGCGGTCGCGCCCGGGTACGGCAAAGAAGCTGCTGTCTTGCCGTCGGTGTTTTAGGCTGAGGAGAAAAGAGGCGCCCTTTGAAGCGTTTCAAAACTGCTAATTTATATCTTTCATAATTGTTTAATAAATTCTGCCAGCTTTTATCGCCAATTTCAATGGATAATTGATGCAACTAATCAAAATTACTGTGCCTAGGTAAGTATTTATGGCACGATTAATGAACTATCATTAAATTGATAATAATAATAATAATAATAATTAGTAGCAGTATTTATTGTTGTTGTTGTTGTTAGGACCATTTGTACATTTAACGAGGAAATTTAAGGTTGGGAGTCTCAAATGTCGGATGAATAATTCACTTTGAACCCTGCAATGATATAACATATATTTGGTTTATAATTATGCACGATAATATTATTAGGGATGCTCTTAATGTCACCCCATATATCTTATTGCCACTCCATTTGGACTATTATATCCTCTTATTAAATTAATGTCATAATCCCACTCCTCATAGATTGTTATATTATTTTATTAGAATATCTGGGAAGATAAAACGTCAACCTGCCAACCTAATAAAGATGAACAATAAAATCATTTAACAACCTTTAATAACTACAAGTTTATATTTTATCAGAATATATAAAGAATGCAGTGATATATTTTATTAAATATATAAAGAAATTTTGGAAAAAACTGATTTATAAAAAAAACATTTAACAATCTTTAATAAATTTATTTTGTTAATTATATGACCAAATATTTCTGTATTTTTTTAAAAAATAATGATCGTTTGTAAATATATTTTAATATTTAATAATTAAAATGTAACTGGTTCATGACCAGATTTAATTAAACAAATTTTAAAAATATTGTTTGATAATCTTGTACCTATCTTTGAATTTATATTCTTTATATAACCAACATAATATTGCTAAGTATTTTTGTAACCGAGAAAAAAAGATTGCAAAGATAAAATAATAAATACTTAATAATACAATAGAATCTAAACAAGAAAAAAATTGATCCGGAGGTTGGACCGTGCATGGCGTTTCATTTTTCCATATATTTTAATAAAACAATGAATATAATAACATATAAATAGTAGGATTATACTATTAAATAACAAAAGGGTATAATAGTCTAAGAAGGACTGGCAATAAGATATAAGGAGTGGCATTAAGGACATCCTATTATTAATAAATTTTAGTAAAAGAAGGTTAAGAAACCTTGTTTTTTTAATTTTTCCTTAAATATATAACTCAAAAGATCATAATTCGTCAACTATTAATATCCACTAGATGATCCGATGCGCGAAGGACATAGAATTAAACACAAATTTTGATTATAAAATAAAACATTTTATTTGATATAATTTTTATAGATTATCTAATCATTTTCTGGTATTAAAAGTTTATATACATAAAAAAGTTATCATAAATTAAATTTATTTGAAATTATTTTTAAAATCTATTACATTCTCTTTCATTTTAATTATTTTTTCTTTATCTCTGTCCCCTTAACTTTGTTACTTTGTTAACATTTATTACTTAAAATTTTTATGTTATTGATGTTATTTACATATAACAATATAGAAACACTGTGACTTCTTCTTTCTAATTTTGATATAATATATATATATATATCAATTTGTATCTATATTATTTTTAATAATAACATATCTTAGAGTTAAGTAATTACTATTATTTTTAATAATTTTAACAATGTCTGTTATTTTCCTTTTTTATTTTGTCTATTTCATTTTCTATGTGACAATGTAAAAATGTCATATTTGACATGCTATATGTATGTAAATATCTATAAAATAAATAAATTAAATTATTATATATCATACTAAAATGACTATAAAATTTATTTAAATATTTTAAGCCTTTCATATGGCTTAATGAAATAGTGCCATAGGTCAACTTCAACATTTCCATTTATTATATAAGCATTATATATATATATATATATATATATTGTAGTTAATTATATTTTGTTGTATATTTTTTAAAAAATGTCCACCACACTGCATTCACTTCTTAATTAAGTATATTTGTATAATAAATTTTTTAAAACATATACTTAATAGTTATAACCTTCTTCCAATTATCTATATAAACAATTATATTTTTTTCATTCTTAAAATTAATTAACATTATTTTTTATCATACATGGTCTAATTTTAAAAAATTAATTATCTATATCATATTACATGGCTTCATGATAGGGTTACGTCCAACTTTTAACTCTCTTTAAGGTGTGTGTATATATGCATATTATGTATGTATTAAATATAAATAATGATTAAAGTTAAATAATCTAATATAACTAAAAGCATCAAATATTGATAGCATTTATTTTAATAAGAAATATAAGTATTATATATATTTTTAATATTATTATTTGAATATGGATGTCAAATTTTTAAGGTGATCATAAATTAATTTCATGCAAATCCTCACCTTAGTTATACTTTTTTTTTATAATATTTTACTTTTTAGTGTTTGATATTTACATGATGAACTAAAAGAATATATGATATATTTATATAAATTAATATTTTCATTTATTCATGTTGTCATTATAGATATACATAATATATTATTTAAAAATAGTTTTAAAAATATTATCAGGTGGATTATTATTTATATGTGTATGCCAGGTAGCATTTATCCCTCCCCCTTTTCAAGTATAACGTGGATTATTATTAATATATAAATTTATCTTTTTTTATTCGTCATTTGAGTTGCTCTCAATGGAACAATAAGAATATATTTTATTCTTTATAATAAAATAAATATATGAAATATGATTGTTATATTTAGCTTCTATATAACTTAACATTAACATTTATTTACATTTTTTTATTTGATTATGTGTGCTTCTACCTTTAAGTCTTAAAACTTATTGATTGATTAATTCGAAAAAATAGCTATAAAATTTGTGAATTCTTCTTATTTTATAGTCCATCTTATCTATTTTATATTATAAACTTCAAATGTGGTATTAAATTAGATAGTTGAATATGCTTCCATTCGGGTAAATTACACCAAATGCCCTCCAACTTTAAAGTTTGCTCAGCGATACCCTCCAACTTCACTTTGTAACACAAATACCCTTCATCTTTTAACGCGTTTCATCTGATGCCTTCTTTATCTGAGATAGCTAGTTTTTTTAGTTTTTCGTCAACGTGGTGTCCACGTGACCATCTCTCCTCCATGCAAATAGTTGTCCGACGTGGCATGCTCCGACGTGGCACACAAAAATTACACCAATGTCCTCCAACTTTAAGGTTTGCTCAGCGATACCATCCAACTTCACTTCATAACGCATGCCCTTCATCTTTTAATACATTTCACCCGATGCCCTCTTTACCTAGGACAGTCAATTTTTCAATTTTTTATCGACGTGGCGTCCACGTGGTCATCTCCTCTCCTCCATGCAAATAGTCATCCGATGTATCATGCTTTGACGTGGCATCACATATTAAACCATTTTACTTACCGTAAGTAGACTCACTCACCGTTAAATTATTTCCTTATTTCCCTCTTTACCGTCGTTCGCATGAAACCTCCTTCGTCGTTCGCTCTCCTTCGTCGTTCGTCTCCTTCATTGTTCACTTTTCGCGTTCGTCAACGTCGTCTTTGTCCAAATTGGTGTAATTTTATGTGCATTTGGTGAGCAAACTTTAAAGTTGGAGGACATTTGGTGTAATTTTATGTGCCACGTCGGAGCATACCACGTCGGACGACTATTTGTGTAGATGAGAGAGGAGAAGGCCACGTGGATGCCACGTCAACGAAAAATCGAGAAACTGACTATCCTAGATAAAGAGGACATCGGGTGAAATGTACTCTACCTTTAAAGTTTTCTCACCAAATTCACATAAAATTACACCAATTTAGGCAAAGATAGCGGCGATGAACGCGAAAAGTGAACGATGAAGGAGGCGAACGACGAAGGAGAACAAACGGCGAAGGAGGGTGAACGGCGAAGGAGGTTTCATGCGAACGACAGCAAAAAGGGAACTAAGAAAATAATTTCACAGTGAGTGGGTCAACTTACGGTTAGTAAGATGATTTAATATGTGGTGCCACGTCATAGCATGCTATGTTAGACGGCTATTTGCATGGAGGAAATATGAGATGACCACGTGGACGCCACGTCGATAAAAAATCGGAAAACCGACTGTCCCAGGTAAAGAGGGCATCGGGTGAAATGTATTAAAAGATGAAGGGCATTTGTATTACTAAGTGAAGTTGGAGGGTATCGCTAAGCAAACCTTAAAGTTTGAGGACATTGATGTAATTTTATGTGCCACGTCGGAGTATGCCACGTCGAATGACTATTTGCATGGAGGAGAGAGGAGAAGGCCACGTGGATGTCACGTCGACGAAAAACTGAAAAACCAACCATCCCAGGTAAAGAGGGTATCGGGTGAAACGCGTTAAAAGATAAAGGGTATTTGTGTTACAAAGTGAAGTTGGAGGGTATCGCTGAGCAAACTTTAAAGTTGGGGGACATTTGATGTAATTTACCCGCTTCCATTTTCATTTTATCGCATTTCATTTATATGTGGAAACATTTGAATGTGGCAGTAAAAACATATTTGATAGATAGATACAAAAAAATATTAATTTTATTGTACACCATAAATTATCATTCATAATAATTTTTAAAAATATTTATAATTATTTAATATAATTTTATTTCATATATGCCATCATAAGAGTATTTCATTTGACAACTTCTACCTCAACACACACACTAACACACACACACATATATATACACATACGTACATATATATATATATGTATGTATATATATATACATATATATATTATACATAGATACATGTGAATATAAATATATAATATATTCTTTTATAAATATTTTATTTTTTATTATAAAGGAAATACAATTTTGAATTATAAATTATATCATATAGGGAACATAGATATTTACTCAATATTAATCAATATCATCATGATATTATATTAATTATGAATATAATTATTTTATTTATTATTATTTAACATAACTAAAATACTTTATAAACTTTCATTTAAAAAATAATTTTAATGATACATAATTTAATGAGATAATGATACTTAGCATCTTCTAACTTTTCTTTTATATAGATATATAAATATGGAGCTAAATTTATCAACTTTAATAACCAACAAAAAAGTTTTTAGAATTAAATGATGTGATACTCATGGATATTATTAAGTTTACCATAGTAATAATTTTATGAATATTAATTCATTATGATTATTATCATAATAATATAATTAAAATATTGATGATTTTATGAATAGTAAATATAATTCTTATTATTATTATAAGATCAAATATGCAAGTTTTTAACTTAGACATCTTTATATACATACAAATATTTTGTTAGCACATAGAGACCTACACTTAGGAATTTGCACATGCTCTTCTATATTAGAAAAGACGTCTAAGTATACTACTATTTTGGAAGCGTCCTCTGTTCATATCTACAAATATTGAATTTAAAAATATGAATAATATATATATATATTCATAGCTACAAATATTGAATTTAAAAATATGAATAATATATATATATTTCATAATGAACTTTTGAATATCATGATGATATTATAGTAAATATTTTTTTTGTCACGCACATACATATATTCGTATGCTGCACGTATTCTTTACCTTTAAAGAGGGAGTCGAATATGCAAATAAAAAATTGGAAGCCCTCTATTTGTACATAACATGGTGTACAATACACAATTTGTATATACAATTTATAAAAAAAAATATTTCTTATTCTTGAAATAAAGCATGCACATATTATTTTATTTTGAAGAGAATGCAGAATGTGCTTTTGCAATATGCATCATTGCATCATCTACATTGCGATTTTTATAGCCAATGTAAAGAATATAAAGAAATAATAATTAAATTAAAAAACACTCGATAACAAACTTTTGTATATATTATACTATATCTTATTTACAATATAATACTGTTAAGATATATAAGTTACGTGTATAATTTATTAATAACTAACTCTTGAGTATCCTTGATTATATATTTATAAATATGGGATTAATGCACCTTCGGATCATCGAACCGTGCGCGGCGAGCAGATCTGGCCGCCGCGGCCGTATCAAACCGCGACGGCGGGACCTAGCCTCTGCAGTTGTTGGATCGAACCGCCGTTGCTGGATCTGGCCGCCCCCACGAGTGCATTGAAAGAGGGCGGAGGGCGGAGGCAAATAATGAGGCCAAAAGATGGGGCCGATGAGCCTACCTATGCCGGAGACGGAGGATGCAGAGGCGGCGGCTGGTCAAGCTGCTGGCGATTGCGGGACGCGGTCGAGCGCAATGCGGGCGACGGACGGTCTCGCTCACAGCCGCCGCCGGCCGACGGTCCAGGTAGCCGGCGTTTGGCGGAGCGCGGACGCCGGGATCGGATTCGAAGAGAGGTCGCCGCTGACATTTTTTCGGTCGCGATTCAAAGAGAGGGAAACCGAAACAGTGTCAGTGGGGTCGAATATTTATATAGTCCATTTCCGATGGTCGGAACCATCGAAAAGTTGGTAAACACAATAAAATATTAATTCAAATGCAGACAGTCAAACCCGCTGGATGAATCATTGAAACATTCGACGGTTCTCTAAATCGTCGCAACTATCGACGGTTTTAACCGTCGAAATATATAATAATATATGTCAACTGAAAGAGAATTGTATAGATTATAAATATTCTCTTTCGACGGTCCAAACCGTCGAAAAGATTTAAAATGAAATTATAATCAGTTAACATTTCGACGGGTTCGACCACTGAAATATCGACGGTTCCGTGAAACGTCGCAACTTTCGATGGCCGGAACCGTCGAAAATAAAATTATAGGTAACAAGTTAACCTTAAGATATTTTGATGGCTAAGATCGCGGGAAGTTTTGACGGATACGTGAACCGTCGAAACTTTCGACGGTCTGAACCGTTGAAAGACCAGCATCTTCGCTGACCACCTGGTTTTTGCATCTCCGACGGTTATGATCATCGAAACTTTCCGAAAGTTTCGATGAATTTTCAACCGTCTTAAGTTCAAACGGCTAAAACCGTCGAAAAGTTATCCGACGATAATTTCGATGGATAAGTTGATCCATCGAAAAATCGGTAAGTATTTCCGACGAATTTACGCTGTCGAAAAAGAACCATCGAAAATCGAAGTTTTTCTTGTAGTGTCTGCTCTGGAGGAATGCAGAGCGCATCTGGATCGTTAATCAACTGATCAACGGTTCAAATGCGCTCAACACCCCTCCAAAGCAAAGGGTGCTCTAGAGGTGCATTAATCTCTTATAATATTATCACTTTATATATTCAATTTATGAGAGCTCGACATGTGGCACTTTCGATCTATGCTTTTATATAGATATAAATTTGAGACCAAGTTAATAAATAAATAAATTATTTAATATTTTAGTTTAATTAAATGACTATTTTCTTCTCCGAGCGATCATGATCATGAATAAGATATTACCTTAAAATGAAAACAAGAGATAAAAAAAATTAGTGTTGAGCAATTATATATGTATATATATATTGAATTAAATAAATAAAATACTAAGAGTTTATTTGACAAATAACTAATGGGCAAATAACAAATAACCAATTCGACCGAGCAGTTCGGATTGGGTCTTAAAATATGATCTTTCAAATAAATTGCAATTGGATCGACTAAGACGAATTCTTGGAGCTAATATTTTAACAATAATATTGTTTATAAGTTTTCAATACAAAAATTCGAATAGACTTAAAAATAAGAACCACAAATTAATATAATCATGTATACATTTTACCAAAAAGTACTATTTTAGGATGATATTACATTTAGAAAAATGTTTAGTTTTATTTCTTTTTCCAATGACAATAATCTTGTCCACATTTTTTTTCTCTCCATCTTTCGTTACTTTTTAGTAGGGTGTTCAAACCCATGTCAAGATCTCTAGGGACAGAAAATCTGATCAAATCCGACCGAACGATCACCTTTTTTTCTTTTATTTTAATTTTTGTCTTACTTTTATATTTATTTTAATATAAAAAATCAGTTAATAGATATTATAAAATATAAAATATATTTTCTGAAAATTTGAACATTATTTTCATAATTAAAATGTTTTTACTTTAATATTATATTCATTTTAAATTAAGTATATGACTAAAATTAAGTAAAAAAATAAAAAATAATAAAAAAGTCAGGTCATCGGATCGGATCAGATCGACTCGGGTTGAAAAATCTAAACTAGATTGGGTCGAGTTGTGGGGTTCACCGGTGAACATGCTTTCATTAATGACATTTCTTTTCCCTTCCGATCATTCTTTTAGTTTCTCATTAATTTTTATTCTCTATTTTTTACCCTAACCGACTTTATTATTTTCCTCTTTCGTTTTCTTTTATTTTCTTTTGATTGTTTTAAAATTTTTCCACATCTTTTGTTCTTTATTAGCAGGGACGCCTCCCAACTTTTTTCTAAGCACTAATTATTAGTATATAAATCATATAAAATTTGTTAATTAAAACATGGTTTGGCTCCCCTAAACTTCTACGCATAGCACATATTAATGAATATTAGAAAATTTTTTATACATATAAAATATTTTCTCAATTTTACTGCTTTTATTATTTTTTTTGTGTTTATTAGCCTATCTTTTTTATTTATGAAATAAAAACGACAAAGTTATCGTGACCCCCCTAACCTCCTACGCTGGCTCCGTTCCTGTTTATTAGTCTTCCATCTTGGCCCTCCTTTATAACCATCCTAAATTTCTTATTTCTTTTATTGCATTCCTTTTCTTTCCCCTTTCTTCTCCGAATTACTCTTTATTATTTTTTGTTTATTGTTTCCTTATTATTACCCCACCTACCCTTCACTTCTTTATCTCCTTTTTAACCTTTGTTCTTTCCTTTTACCTCTTTTCTTTATTATTTTGTTCTTTCCATTCTTCTTCGAAATTTTAAATAAACCAGATTTCCTCTAATTAATTTGATGATTTTCTTTTGGTTCGTTGCGGTTCTATTTTTTTTTCAAAAAAAAAATCAGATGATTTGATCGATTCACGATTAAACGAGGTTAGAGTGACCAATTCAGTTTGATTAATTTTACGTTGGACCATGAATTTCACTACTAGAAAAACGCGGATTACCGACGATCCGGACCGTCGGTAATCAGCCCGAAAATCGTCGGTAACACAATTACCGACGATTTTTCAGTCGGAATCGATCCGTCGAAAAAACGCTCGTCGCAAACGGATTTACGACGGTTGAAAAAATTCGTCGAAAATATCGACGGTTTTTAGGCGGCCGGATCCGACAGCTGGAGCTCGGATCCGGCGCCAGGCGGCCAGATCCGGTGCCAGTCGGCCGATCGGCCGCTGGGGGCCGGATCCGAATGGCCACGGCCGGATCCGAATGGCCACGGCCGGATCCGGCCGACAGCAGAGAGAGAGATACGCCGGCACGGAGCGGGAGAGAGATATGCCGGCGCGGGAGAGGATCGCCGGTGCGGGAGAGGGTTGCCGGTGTCCGGCGTGGGAGGGTCGCCGGCGTTCGGCACGCGGGAGAGGGTGCTCGCGGCCGGGAGAGAGAGAGAGGAGAGGAGGGAGAGAGAGAGGAGTGGAGGGAGGAGGGAGAGAGAAGAGGGAGGAGGAATATATATAAAGGGAAAAAGTGGAAAGAAGGCGGGAAAAGGAAAAAAAAAAGCGGGATAACAAAATTTCAGTTACCGACGGTTTCGGCCGTCGAAAACGTAAATATTAAATATTTTTATAATTACCGACGGTTATGACCGTCGAAAATATATTTAGTTATATATAATATTTATTTTTTTATTTTACCAAAGGTTTGAACCGTCGGTAATCGTTACCGACGGTCAAAACCGTCGGTAATTACGACGGTTTGGACCGTCACTAGTTATATTAATAAAATACTCTTTATATGATATTATTATACATTTACCGACGGTTACGACCTTCGGAAATTGCGGTGGATTTCGCAACGGATGGATATCCGTCGGAAATATCGACGTTCCTAATCGTCAAAAAATTAAATAATAATATAGTAATTTTTTTTATTTCCGACGACCGTGACCGTCGAAAAATCCGTCGAAAAAATTTGATAATAATATAAAAAATACATAATTTAATTTTTTTTATTTCCGACGATCATAACCGTCGGAAAAGTCATCGGAAATTACGACGGATGGATATCCGTCGAAAATATCGACGTTCCTAATCGTCGAAAAATTAAATAATAATATAAATTATTTCTGACGGTCATAACCGTCGAAAAATCCGTCGGAAACGAAACCGTCGAAAAATCCGTCACAATTAGAACTGTCGGAAATTATCCGTCGGAAAATTGCGATTTTCTTGTAGTGTTTTACACCTTTATTTCTCTTTTATTTTTCGAACTATATCTACTAATTGTAAAAAAAAGGTCTAAATTGACATAGATAGTGTTAAGCATTGTATATTATATATTTGACTATATTATTTTGTCATGTCATATTTTCAAGTAGAACGAAAATGTTCCAAAATTCCCAATGCACGCCAATTAAGAACATAAAGTGAGATATTATAGGGAATACATTGAGAGTATTGCTGGAGAGAGAAAGTCAGTGCATTAAATTAAAAAGAATATTATAGGAAAGAAAAATGCGGATATTGGGGGAGAGAAACAAAAGTGAAGATATAACAAAAAAAGTTACAACAACAACAACAACAAAGCCTTATCCCATTAGGTGGGGTCGGCTACATGGATCATACGACGCCATTCCGCTCTATTAGTAACCAAATCTTTTGGTATATTATTCACCAATAGATCTTGCTCTATTAGTTTGCCAAGTGTCCGCCTTGGCCTCCCTCTCCCTCTTTTAATCGGACTTCAGATTATTTGATCTACTCTTCTTACTGGCGCATCTAATGGTCTTCTCTGAACATGATCAAACCATCTCAAACGATTCTCTACCATTTTCTCACTAATAGGAGCCACTCCGACTCGTTCACGTATATGGTCATTCCTAATCTTATCTAATCTTGTATGACCACACATCCATCTCAACATCCTCATTTCGGCTACCCCCACTTTACGTTCATGTTGTCCCTTCATAGCCCAACATTCACTACCATATAACACTGCTGGCCTTATAGCAGTACGATAGAATTTTCCTTTAACTTTATTGGGTACTTTTCTATCACAAAGAACTCCAGTGGCTTTCCTCCACTTACACCAACCAGCTTGAATTCTATGATTAACATCGTCATCAATCTCACCATCTTGTCTTACAATTGATCCTAAATATTTAAACTTTGTCACTTGAGGAATTATATCCTCCCTAGCCTAACTTTCAAATCGTCTCTAAGTTGTTTATTTGTGAAATTGCTATGCATATATTCTGTTTTATTCCTACTTAAACGAAAACCCTTTGACTCCAATGTATTTCTTCATATTTCAAATTTTGTATTAATCTCTTCTCTTGAATCCGCTAAAAGTACTATATCATCCGCAAATAGCATGCACTTAGGTACCTCCTCTGTGATACTCTCGGTTATAGCATTGATAACTAAGTTAAATAGATACGGGCTTAAAGCTGATCCTTGATGTAGGCCAATTCCTATAGGAAATTCATTTATCTCACCTCCGGGTGTCCTAACCCTAGTCAATGCCACATCGTACATATCTTGTATTACCTTAATGTAGGCAACACTCACCCTCTTCTTTTGCAAGGCTTTCCAAAGTACATCCATTGGTACCCGATCATACGCCTTCTCTAAGTCAATGAAAACCATATGTAAGTCTCTTCTCCTATTTCGATACTTCTCCATCATCCCCCTTAGTAAATAAATCGCCTCTGTAGTGGATTTTCCTGTCATGAACCCAAATTGTCTCTCAGAAATACTAGTCTCCATTCTCAATCTATGCTCAATCATTTTTTCCCATAATTTCATTGTGCGACTCATAAGTTTAATCCCTCTATAATTTGCACAATTCTGAATATCCCCTTTATTTTTGTAAGTAGGAACTAATGTACTTAATCTCCAATCATCAGGCATCTTTTTCGATCGTAAAATCTCATTAAATAATTTACATAACCACAACACACATTTTTCTCTTAAACATTTCCAAACTTCAATCGGTATACCATCCGGTCCAACGGCTTTACCATTCTCCATTTTTCTTAAGAGCTTCGCTAACCTCCGAGACTCTAATTCTACGATAAAATGACCTATTAAGCTCACATTCGCTAACTGTCAAGTCCTCCAAATCACAACGGAAACCTTCACATTCATCATTAAATAGCTTATAGAAATACTCTTCCCATCTGTTCTTAATATCTCCTTCAGTAACTAAAACCTTGCCAACTTCATTTTTTATGCATCTTACTTGATCCAAATCTCTCCACTCATTCTCTTTATTCCTTGCAATCTTGTAAATCCTTTGTTCACCAGCCTTTGTCCCTAACTCCTTATAAAACCCCTCATATGCTTTAGCACGAGCATCACTAACTGCCTTCTTAGCCTCCCTTTTCGCCAAACGATACTTTTCCCAATTGTCAGAATTATTGTCCAAGTGTATCGCCTTGAAACAATTCTTCTTATTACGCACTTTTTCTTGGACCTCCTCATTCCACCACCAAGTCTCCTTATCTCGTGGTCCAAAACCTTTTGATTCTCCTAAAATGGCTTTAGCAATCATTTCAACCTTTTTTGCCACATTCTCCCACATGATACTAGCATCTCCTTCTAACTCACACACACTTTCCTCTAATAACTTATTTCTAAAAGTCTCTCGCTTCTCCCCCTTTAACTGTCACCACTTGATCTTTCGATCAAAAATTGTTCGAGATTTTGGTTTTATACGTTTCATTTGCATATCAAGAACTAACAATCTATGTTGTGTAGTCACCCCATGTCCAAGAATTATTTTGCAATTAGTACAGCGTCTTTTATCAGTATTTCTTGTCAAAAAAATCGATTTGAGACCTATGAGTTCCACTTTTGTATGTGATTAAATGTTCCTCTCTCTTCCGAAAATAAGTGTTGATAATCTTAAGGTCGTATGCAAAAGAAAAATCAATAATAGTTTGTCCTTCCTCATTCAACTCCCCAAAACTAAAACCACCATGAACCCTTGCATGTGGTCCTGCCTCTTTGTCATGAACCCAAATTGTCTCTCAGAAATACTAGTCTCCATTCTCAATCTATGCTCAATCATTTTTTCCCATAATTTCATTGTGCGACTCATAAGTTTAATCCCTCTATAATTTGCACAATTCTGAATATCCCCTTTATTTTTGTAAGTAGGAACTAATGTACTTAATCTCCAATCATCAGGCATCTTTTTCGATCGTAAAATCTCATTAAATAATTTACATAACCACAACACACATTTTTCTCTTAAACATTTCCAAACTTCAATCGGTATACCATCCGGTCCAACGGCTTTACCATTCTCCATTTTTCTTAAGAGCTTCGCTAACCTCCGAGACTCTAATTCTACGATAAAATGACCTATTAAGCTCACATTCGCTAACTGTCAAGTCCTCCAAATCACAACGGAAACCTTCACATCCATCATTAAATAGCTTATAGAAATACTCTTCCCATCTGTTCTTAATATCTCCTTCAGTAACTAAAACCTTGCCAACTTCATTTTTTATGCATCTTACTTGATCCAAATCTCTCGACTCCTTCTCTTTATTCCTTGCAATCTTGTAAATCCTTTGTTCACCAGCCTTTGTCCCTAACTCCTTATAAAACCCCTCATATGCTTTAGCACGAGCATCACTAACTGCCTTCTTAGCCTCCCTTTTCGCCAAACGATACTTTTCCCAATTGTCAGAACTATTGTCCAAGTGTATCGCCTTGAAACAATTCTTCTTATTACGCACTTTTTCTTGGACCTCCTCATTCCACCACCAAGTCTCCTTATCTCGTGGTCCAAAACCTTTTGATTCTCCTAAAATGGCTTTAGCAATCATTTCAACCTTTTTTGCCACATTCTCCCACATGATACTAGCATCTCCTTCTAACTCCCACACACTTTCCTCTAATAACTTATTTCTAAAAGTCTCTCGCTTTTCCCCCTTTAACTGTCACCACTTGATCTTTCGATCAAAAATTGTTCGAGATTTTGGTTTTATACGTTTCATTTGCATATCAAGAACTAACAATCTATGTTGTATAGTCACCCCATGTCCAAGAATTACTTTGCAATTAGTACAGCGTCTTTTATCAGTATTTCTTGTCAAAAAAATCGATTTGAGACCTATGAGTTCCACTTTTGTATGTGATTAAATGTTCCTCTCTCTTCCGAAAATAAGTGTTGATAATCTTAAGGTCGTATGCTAAAGAAAAATCAATAATAGTTTGTCCTTCCTCATTCAACTCCCCAAAACTAAAACCACCATGAACCCTTGCATGTGGTCCTGCCTCTTTACCAACATGTCCATTAAGGTCTCCCCCAATATAAACTTTCTCGGTTGTTAGTATACTTTCAATCAAACCCTCCATATCTGCCCAAAACTTCTCTTTGAGATGTGATTCTGCTCCTACTTGGGGTGCATATGCACTAATAATGTTCATAGTCTCCTTTCCAACAATTACTTTCACGGATATGATTCGATCCTCAATCCTTTTAACTTCCACAACATTCTTCCTCCATTCTGCATCCGCGATAATACCTACACCATTCCTTCCATTTACCTTACCTGTGTACTAAAGTTTGGAATCATTTAACCTAATCTCTTTACTTCCCTCTCCTACCCATCTAGTTTCTTGCAAGCATAAGATACTAATCTTACGCTGGTCCATTACTTGTGCCACCTCGAGGCGCTTCCCATTCAACGTCCCAATGTTCCAAGAACCTAATCTGATCTTAGTCTCATGAACTAGCTTCTTTAACCGCCTCCGTCCATTAGAGTGCGGTAGCCCTTGCTCATTTAACACTGCATTCAGGCGAGGATGCAGCGGCTCTTGCTCTCTTATCACTGTACCCGAGCTATACAGCGCGTTACTTACGGGTAACGACCTAGCATTAACACAATATATTCGTTGATCCATGTTCATAAGATTCGACAGGATTTTATGCTGGCTGTCGGGGCCTAAAACAACCCTCTTCCTTTATCCGGACTTGGGACCGGCTATAAGTTAATTGAGAAAAAAATTACCATATTAGAGGAGAGTCAGTGAGGAAGTTAGGAAAATTTTATAAGAGAGAGAAAGCGAGATATTGTGTGGGAGAAAGTGAGAGCATTATAGGAGAGAGAAATTGCAGATATTAGAAAAAGATAATTACAGGAAAAAGAAAGTTAAATGCTACAGGAGAGAAAAAAAATGAGAGAAATTTTGAGGAGAGAAAAAGTGGGATATAATAAGGGATAAGATGAGAATATAAGATGAGAAAAAAAAGTTAAGATATTAAATAAGTTTAAATCCTTAAATAACATAAAAGATTTTTCGCGTCTAATCAAACTCATGACAGGACGTCTCTATATTATATCGCGATTTTTATTTTAGTCCATCCATGTAATTGTATTAACTTTTTCATATTTTTAATTTATTAAAAAGCTAAACTACCCTTCTCCTCTCATTTAACATGTAAAAGTTTAAATAAAATATAATAATAGATAACAAAATTTTAAAAAATAAAAAAGACACTGGAGGGAGGGGGCGGCACCCCATGTTTGCAACCTCGACCAAGGGGGCGTCACTCCTCCCTCAAGCGTCGAAGAGGGGGAGGGGGTAGCGCCCTTTTTATTTTAAAATTTTTTTATTATATATTATTTTAATTTTTAAAGATTAAATGAGACGAGAATGGTATTTTATTATTTTAATAAATAGAAAAAAATAAAAAAATAGAAAAATTAATAGAA
The DNA here is from genome assembly GCA_030549335.1 of Pontederia crassipes. Lineage (NCBI taxonomy): Eukaryota > Viridiplantae > Streptophyta > Magnoliopsida > Commelinales > Pontederiaceae > Pontederia > Pontederia crassipes. The sequence continues at coordinate 5,464,203 of JAUKPH010000020.1, read as the reverse complement.
TTAGATGGATGAACTAAGGTGAAAATCATGTTATAATTTTAGTACGTCTTACGATGATTTTAGGCCTGATTGGGTCGACTCGGATCGCACCACACTACACCAAAAAATCGGCTAAATAACCAGGCCCAGATTGGATCCGGTCCAGGACCAGATCCGATTAGCGGAAAACTCATCGGATTTCGAGCTAGGATCAACTTTGCGGTGTAGATACTCGACCCGAGCCTAGTTCGGGTTATCAATATATAAATCTTAAATCCATCTGTGTCTGGTCTGCGACCCGTGACCTGTGTAAATGAAATCAGCTTCGGAAGATTAGGGCGCGAACTAATCCCACTGCTGCCGCCGTCCACCACTTGAGAAGATTAGGGTTGCTGCTGAGTTCGCTGCCGTTGTGATCGCAGTCGCTAAGTTCACCATCGGCACTGTTTTGCCATCGCCACCACCGATGTGCTGTCGCCATCACAGTTTCTCTGTCCCTCTCCCTTTCTCTTTCTCGTTCTCATCTTCTCCCTCTTTTCCCCTCAGCCCGAGGCCACAAGGAGGCACTGCTGCCTCTGTCAAAAGCTCTCGTGCAAAGCTAACAGCGAGGCGCTGTAGGACGACAACAATTCGCACCTGCGAAAACTCGATCATCGTGACATGTTCATCGGCCTCGATGGCTCCACGGGGCTACCGGAGGCCTCAGACTTGACATTGATCGGAAGGCCCTCGCATCCAAGCTCCTGAGCTGGCCAAATGTGAGCCAGCCTCCCCGGAGGCACATCCGCCAATTGCTATCTGCCCTACAAGGGCAAGCAGATCATGGACTTCGTGCGTTCCCCGAGCAGCGCTCCCCTTTGCGTGCACAAACCCGTCCGCAAATCCGATCAAATTCTTGAATTGTTGGGTTTGACCCGGACCCGGCTGGGTTCGGATCCGATACCGGGTCAAAAACATTTTGACCTAGCATAGTTTGGGTCTGGACCGGGGTCTTCTTAGACCTAGAACTGATTTCGGGTTTGCTCAGGCCTAGGTGATTTCATATATCAGGCCTAGGTCACACCTACGTTAAGAAAAGTCGATGCCAAATTTGGTGCCTACTCTGTGCTTCAGTGTCACTATTATTGCGAGCATGAAAATGGAAATGTGTGGTAAATTATAGCGCTACTTTGACGTCAAAATGTGACGACACGAAAGTATCTGAAATAGCATCACGAGATCAGGCGACACCGTGTAGGCATCGTATTGTCCCTATTGGCGCCCTAAACACAACGCGATAGTGGCGTCAACTTCCAATGGCGCAAAGAGCTTGTTTGCAAAATAACTAATGGAGGGATGAGTGGAGTGGTGTGGTGAGTGATGAATCGTGAAGTATGGTGTGTAAAGCTCATATTTTAATAATAAATTATAAAAGATGTGGAGTGGGTAATGAAAGTTGTATTTATGGAAAACCCATTTTACCCTTTATTATATATTAAACTATTTATAATATTTAATGACTAACAACTATTTATGTTCTTTATGACTTAACTTACTTTTTTCTTATATTTTTTGTATGACCTATTTTTCTATATTTTATCATATTATTAAGTTTTTATAATTATTTTAAAATTAGAGATAAATATAGATAATTTTCTTTATCAAAATATTTTTTTACCATGATGAGAGAGAAAGCGGAGAAATCAATGAGATAGAGAGAGAAAAGAGAGAAGAAGGAAGAATTGTTAATTTAGTCTAAAATTATTAGTTCCTTCGTGGAATGAGAAATATGATGTTAGAACTTAGAAGGGTTTAACTACTAACCCCATCCCTCTTAACTAATATAAAATAATTATCTAAACAAAATTTATACTCCCTTGTTTGTCTTCACTCTTTCAAAACCCCCAATCTAAACAAGCCCTAAGATTTTTGCGTCACATCTTTTGCAACTCCATTGTGACTCTAATGTGTCACTAACGACAAGGTGTCCCTATTGCGACCTTGATGTGGTGTCAATGTTTAAAAAATATACAAAATTATTTTATTTGAAAAATAGTAGAAAATTATTGTGTTTTTAACTACGGTGAATTTGATGTGTCACGGTCGAAATTGATTTAAAAGAATACATCTGAGTACACTTTGCTCTCAAGTCATTTGATAGTAGAAGAAGTGCTAGACCAAGTAAGCAAATTTAATCAAGTCTAATTCATGTTGAGTGTCGATTCTTACAAGAAAATTGGATTTGAGAGTGAACATAATTGAGAGAAGAAAAATATTTTTCGTGTGTTGTCTTCAAACTTAGTTAGTCATAGCTTGCATGTAATGCATTTAGAGAACACATATTTGACAACATATTTAACAATGTTACAGATGTTAAAAGAACAAAAGATAGCATACAAGGACGCAAAGGTATGAAAATTATATGTAGAAGATTAGTACTAGATATATTATTTAACTTCAAAATGATAGATACAAGAAGCCAAAAGCGACTCACGTCTTTGGATAATGAACAACGAAAAGTGATTTTTGAATGGGTAAAATAATTAAAATTTTCAAACGGATATGTATCAAACATATTTCATTATTTTAACATGAAAAAAAAAATACAAAGATTCATGATATGGAGAGTCATGATTGTTATATTTTTTTGTACATGCTACTTCCAATTGCTTTAAGCAACTTTTGTCAAAGGTCATTTAGGAAACTTTAACAAAATTATCTATGTTCTTTAAAAAACTTTGTACATCCACCATCTACGAAGAAGACCTGTCTCAGTTAGAATTTTCTATTGTGAAAGTATTTTTGTTGGGACAAAGTTTTAATGCCCTATAAATTTATAGTTTGGTGATACAAACTTCAAAAAACTAGGAGTTATATGAAAAAGGTTAAATAGAAATGAACAACTTTATGAACTAGACTTTGATTGAATAATTGACTATAATCTTATTAGATTTTGGATGCATGATCAATATTAAAGTTATATAATTCTGTTAGCTATCCATAAAATTGAAGATTATCTAATTTGGATAACCGTGTAGAAAGTTATGTTCAAAATAGTGCATAACGATCAATCTGCCAGTCAAAGCAATGAAGGTCGGTCGAGGCACCGGTCGATCGATCAGACATACTGGTCGACCAGTCAATACACAAGTTGCCCAGTTGAATGTCGAGACTATACCGGTCGATACACCATCTGACCGATTTGCTCAACGAACAAAATCCAAAATGATGAGATTATATCGTTCAATGGACCGGTCATTGTAGTCATTGAGGAAATCACACAACGGTCATGTAGACCGGTCGACTAGTCCATCAGTGCAGTCGTCTGGTCTCCGGCTGAGATGAATAGTAACGGCTATTTTTCAAGGAGAAAAATGTGAAAAAATTTTTGGACAAAATTCACATATAGAAGCCTATAAAAGGAGTGTCAAAACCTGAAGCAAAGGCATTCATCCAAGCATTTAAGAAAAACTTTAAATTATTAAAAGAATATCATTCTCTTAAAGTTATTATTCTAGTTTCTCTTCTTTTTCTTTTCTCTTCTTGTGAGCATGATATTGTAAAAGAGAGAAATCATTGTTTAAAAAATTAAGTAAGCTCCCGTATAAAAGAAGTTTTTATATCTTACCTCTTGAGCAAGAGAAAAGATAAGCTTCATAGGAGGAGAGGTGTGTCTTACCCACGAAGCGAAAAAAAGGTGGTTTGATGTAAAGGGTTCTTCCTTGCCCCATTTGGAAGGAATGAAGTGTTTAGTGAAATCTCTTATGGTCTCGAGGTCGAGAAGTCGGAACGAGGACGTAGGTCAAGGTCTGGTCGAACATCATCAACAACTAATGTGTTCTTTGTGTTTGATTTCTTTCTCCCTCTCCCTCTCCCTCTCATTTTATTATGCTTGTGATTTGATTTGCATTAATATAGAGTTTAACGAATCAATTTTAAATTTTCGCAACGTATTTTGGGAAATCGATATTTCAAATTTTAACACCAATTCACCCTCCTCTTAGTACCTTGGGATCCTACAATTGGTACTCGAGCAAGATTGCTCTTGTTTTTTAAGATTTAAACATCTTTAAAGCTATGTGATCAAATGGATTTAGTTTTTTCGAAAGTCAATCAATTAGTCATCTTCCATTTTTTAATGCATCAAATTTCGCATATTAGAAAATTAGGATACAAACATACATTTGTTCTATTGATATTGACATGTGGAATATTGTTAAAAAGGGTTATCATTTAAATGAAAAATTGCCTTCAGAATATATCGAAAGAGAAAAAAATTTTACAAAAAATAATTAGAAAGCTAAAAATATTTTTTATTGTGCCTTGGATTTAATGAAATTTAATTGGATTTCTAGTTGTGAAAGTACAAATGAGATTTGGAAGAAATTCATTGGTACTTATGAAGGAACAAACAAAATTAAAGAATCTACATTAAATATTTTCAATCATCAATATGATTATTTTAAAATGCATAATAATGAATCCATAAATGATATGCTTGTACGATTTAACAATATTGTGAATGACTTAGCCTCCTTGGGCGAGCTAAGAACTAACCCTCCAAAATTGAAAAAGTTCCTCAGGTCTCTCTCCTTCAAATGGCATACAAAGAGGATCGTGATTGAAGAAAAATATTTGAACAAGCTGGATTTTGATGATCTAATTAGTTCACTCTTAACCTATGAGATCAGAATCCAGAAATAAGAAAAAGAAAATGCCCCAAAAAAGAAAACATTTGCATTGAAAGTAAATAAAAATGAAGAAGACTCGAGTGAAGAAGAAGTACACGAAAAGAGGCTAGTACGCTATATAAGAAAACTTGATAAATATCTCAAGTTGGTGAAAGATAAAGAGAATGAGAAGTCAAAGAGAAGATTACATAAACATCACTGAGAAAGAAACTCAAATCTCACAAAGAATGACAAAGAAGAGACGTTTCAGAAAGGGAAAAAGAAAAAGCATGAAGAGTCAAGTGAAGATGAATCAAATGACTTATCAAGCTCTTATAGTGAGAATGCTTACTTATGTTTAATGGTACACAATGATGATGTGACTTCTAACTCTTTAAATTCAAATAACAACTCATCAAGTTTTTCTGAAGAAGATATTTTATTTAATGTGCACAAAGAATTTTCCTCTCTTATAAAAAGATATCTTGCACTTAAAGAGGAAAATGAAAAATTATTACACGAGTTTGAAAAATTAAAAGAAGAAAATGATACATATTTTGTGGAAAATGAAAATTTGAAAAATGAAATTGACTCTTTGAAAATTACACATGCATGTGAAATTGTAAAATTAGCATGTTCTTTAAAAAAAGTAAAGAAGGAAAATACTTTTTTTAAAAAAATTCACAAAATAATGATAAGGCAATTAAATTTCATTAAATCCACAAAGAGAGAAATCCAAGGCACAATTTCATTAAATTTCAATAAAAAATTCACAAAGTAATTCTAGGAAATATTTTGGACATACTTATTGGAAATCTAAACATTCTTGTGATAAATCCTTAAAAAATTCACATATCACTTGTTTTGCATGTGGATTTCATGGTCATTATGCGTATCAATGCAAAGTAGGAAAACCATATCAAATGGAATGATATGGGTTCCAAAAGGAACCTTAACTAAAAAAATTAGATCCAACGAAGTTTGGGTACCGAAGGTCAAATAATTATTTTTCAGGTGTGCCTCACATGTAAAGCAAAGGACAAGCATGAAGGCACAAAAGCCATGGTAAAAGTATCATTTACTTTAAAATTATGAGCATTGATTATACTCTTACATTTTTTTAAAAAAATTACTTTGTTATCACGATTCTTAAGTGTTAAGCCTACTTTTTTTATTTCTCACTTAAAAGTTCAAAGTTATCATTTCTTTGAAAGAAAAGAGGAACATATAAAATAAAAAAAGAAAAAATGGTCATAGTGATAGGGGGAGCATGTTAAAAAAAAATTTGTCTTAAATATAATCTTTATTGTAATCCAATTTAATTTTGATTATTTGATATAATCCAATTTAATTTTGATTATTTGATATAATCCAATTTAATTTTGACATATCATTAATATCATTGTTGTCTTAAAGTTTTATGTAATGCCTTGATCCTTTATCATATGAGACATGTTATACATTTGTTTTCATATTTTGCCATTATAAATTGGTCATGAATTTTGGGGGAAATAATTTTTAACTATCACATATACTATATATGAGTCAATTCTTATGATTTGATATTCTTCATATTTCCTATATGACAAAAATTGGAGAAAAAGTATTTTTTATGATATGATTAAGGGGGAGTTACATATTATTACTTACATGCTTCATATGCAAATTACTTTTTGATGAAACAAAAGGGGGAGAAATATGATATGAATATAACTTTATATGAAAAGTACCTTACAAATAGTACTTATGTGCATATATATTATTGTAAGGAAAACTTGAGTCTTAGGGGGAGTAAAATTAATTTCACAATTTTTTCACAACTTATATAATTTTCATATTTCTCGATTTGTTTTCATCAGAAAGGAGGAGATTGTTGGGGAAAAGTTTTAATGCCCTGTAAAATTATATTTTGATGATACAAATCTAAAAAAACTAAGAGTTATATGAAAAATGTTAAATAGAAATGGACAAATTTATGAACTCAACTTTAATTGAATAATTGACTATAATTTCATTATATTTTGAATTGAATGATGAATATCAAAATTGTAGAGAATTCTGTTAACTATCCATAGAATCCAAGATTATCTAATTTGAATAACTATGCAGAAAGTTATGCTCAAAATAGTGCAAGGCAGTCAACATGTCGGTTGAAGCAATGAAGGCCGGTCGAGGCACCGGTCGATCGATCAGACATATCGGTCGATCGATCAATACACAAGTTGCCTAGTTCAATGTCGAGATTATATCGGTCGACGGACCAGTCAATGCATCGGCTTCAAAATGACGAGACTATACCGATCGACAGACCAGTCGATAGTTTGATCGACTGACCAGCTAGGAAATCATGCAACGGTCATATGGACCGGTCGACCGCACTGATGAGATGAACAGTAACAACTATTTTTCAAGGAGAAAAATATGAAAAAAAAATTTTGACGAAATTTTCACATGTAGAAACCTATAAAAAAAGGGACAAAGCCTGAAGAAAAGGCATCCATTTAAGCATTTAAGAAAAACTTCAAGTTATCAAAAGAATATCATTCTCTTGAAGTTATTATTCTAGTTTCTCTTCTCTTCTTGTGAGTATGATATTGTAAAAGAGAGAAACCATTGTTTAAAAATTGAGCGAGCTCATGTGTAAAAGAGTTTCCATATCTTACCTCTTGAACGAGAGAAAAGATGAGCTTCATAGAAGCAGAGATGTGCCTTACCTTTCGAAGCGGAGAAAAGGTGGTTTGATGTAAAAAGTTCTTCCTTGCCCCATTTGGAACGAACGAAGTGTTTAGCGAAATCTCCAGCGGTTTCGAGGTCAAGAAATTGGAGCGATGATGTAAGTCAAGGTGTGGCCGAACCTCGTCAACAATCATTGTGTTCTTTGTGTTTGATTTCTTTTCCCTCTCCCTCTCATTTTATTATGCTTGTGATTTGATTTGCATTAATTTGGAGTTTAACGAATCGATTATAAGTTTTCACGACGTATTTTGTGAAATTGATATTTTTGAGTTTTAAACAAATTCACCCCCACCTCTTGGTGCCTTGGGATCCTACAATTTCTACCTTATTTCTTTAATGTGATGGATCAGTAGATTGTACATCTTCCATATGAAAAAAAAATTGTAAGCCAATTCAATATAGATGGATCTACTCATTCAAAATATGCATATTATATTTGAAAATAAAAACAAAGAATGACACAAAAATTAAAGGTTTTATATGTGAAGCATATTTCATTGAAGATATGTCCAATTTCATTTGATTGTACTTTGAACCACATATACAATCATGACACATGCAATTTTCAAGAAATGATGATGATGGTGGAGAACGAGACACTAAAAGAAATAGTTTATCCATTTTCAAATACACATGTTGTCTTTTTGGTAAAGGACACAAAGCTATTTTGAGCGACAAAGATCACATTGGTTGTGAATTATGCGCTTGCAAATTGTAACGAGATAGACCGTATCACAAGTAAGAATATTTATTTAATATATTGTAAAGTTCGATAACAATTATTACTATGTGATTTATTAAATGACAATATATGAATTTAGGAAATTTGAAAATTTTCAAAGAGGAATCAATCCTCTAGTTTCAAACGATGAATGAAATTAAAAGACAAACATTTTACCTTGTGGTTGAGAAGTAAAGTGAGAACTCTTTTCGAATGTTCACAAATATTGCTTTCTTTTATAAATTTTATTTGACTTTATCTTTCATCATTTTATAAGTTATCAATAGCTCAGTGATAGATTTAAAAATTTGAGATTTATGGACCGCACAAATAATGTTTCTAGTTTCTGTGGCATAATAATTACTGGATAAAGATTATGTGCAAAAGAATATAGCGTACAACATTTAACTATTAATATGTCTTCTAGAAAGCATGTACGAGAATAACAAGTAAGATTATTATGTTATTATAGAAGAAATCGTAGAGTTGACCTATTTAGAAAAATTGAACAAAGTCATGGTGCTAAATGTCATTGGTTTGATCCATAAAAAAGAAGTTAGAGTCGATAAAAAAAAATAAAATTCGTGGATATTAAACCTCAATGATACTTTAATCATACGATTAATTCATCTTGGCAGAATAGTCACAACAAGTGTATTACACTAAGTATCTATCTAAAAAAATCAAGGATGAATGGTGTGCCATGTAAGGTGAGAAGTAGATAATTCTTAGAAAAAAAATAGATGATCATCAAACATCATTCATATCGAATGATGTCCCCATAGATAATAATTATCAAGATGATCAAGTGAACGAGATAATTGTTGTAATTGAAGAAGTTGAGAATATTGAATTAGTGGATAACACTAAGCCAGTGAAGGAATTCAATTCAAATGATCATTTGAACGTGAATGTTGACAATTTTATTGATGATGACTCGAATCAAGATTGTAGTGACGATGATCAAGATGATAAAAAATAAATCAAAATATGAGACAAGTGATTGAATCACAAAGTTACTTTAATAAGTTATATAATTATATATTTTAACTTTATAAATTAAATATAATATCATGGCAGGAGCTTGATAATTTTGCCAAGCATAGACCATTTGATCAAAACAAGAACATTCCTTTTGCAAGGACATGACTTGTGTCACTATATAAAGGAAACTAAGAGAATCATAAAGAGGGATTCCATTGGGAGAAGGGTCGGCCAATTGGAGAGGAAGTAGTAGAAGACAACTACAATGGAGAGCCTTAATGTTACCGGTTGCAATTTCACCCTCCTATCTGTAGTGATTTGGTAATGGAGCTATACTTTGATGTGTTATGTCTTGTACTATGCATGAACTTAATTACTTTTATCTACCAAACTAGTGTAGCTCACTTGCATGTTTAGATCTAAAATTTTCGGTCTCTAATTTTAATGGAAACACACAATTGTTTCTTTGACTCTTATTTTTAATACAATGTCCTAAAAACATTTAATTGATCGTTATTTTAAGAGGTCGAGATTTTCAGTGCATATTTCTAATTCGTGTTGTCAACGAGTAACCACTTTGAGAGCGTTAATCCATTAGGATTTAGGCTAAGAGGTTACTGCAATACCTTAGATTTTGAGTGAATGCAATTTGAACTTTTTGCCCAAACTCTCATAAACTCCCCTATATAAAGGCCCAAATCCTCTTGTTAATCTTTTTTGCCCAATTTCTCGTCTAGTGGCTAGGATTCAAACCCCCTCTTCTCTCTCAATGGTTTTTTGTGATTAGTTTGAGAGTTTGAGGACTCATAGTTCTCAGATTGGATTGTGATGAGGGATATTTCATTGAAATCAATAGATTTATGCCATGAATAAAAATTTTGATTATATCTATCATAGGGTTCATGTTTTTCATATGGTTCATGATTTAGTGATGAACTCTAGATTTTAGAGATTTCATAAATTTCTATATTCTCAAATGTTCTTTTGATCCTAGAATGTCCAGGAAATGCACATTTTTTTATTCTTATTGTACTATATCATTTTTTCTAAATTTGGGATGAAAAATAGTGTAAAAATCGGGCTGGCAGCGGAGTTCGTGACGCAGCCCATCATGCTCATGACAGAAAGGAAAAAAGATTAGCCAAAATAAGTTCGATCACGCCCATAAAAAAGTTTTCATGGCCGTGATGAAGCCTGTCATAATTGTGACGAAATCCATCACATGGAGAAATCGGGTGAAACGAGCTCTGACACGACCGTGACACACACTTCCATGACTGTGATAGAATGACAAGTTTTTAGGGCTTCTGTCACGACCGTGACGATCCGTTGACGGCCGTGATTGTTGCTAAAACCTTATATAGCTTATTAAATGTTATTTTCAAGGTATTAATATTATGCAATGATGATTGTTGATTGTATAAGAACGTAGATACACGTATATGCATGTTTCTCATATAACTAGGTTAAAATATGAATGAGCGACGTAATTGTTTGTTGATTGAAAAACATAATGAACATAGTTGTGGATGATGTTACATGTCGACCCTCTATGGTCCTTATCAAATTTTTCTTCGAAATGATTGTTACACACATCGGCAACAGTGTGTTATTCCGATGTCACCATCGGGCGAGAGTTCTCTGGAATGATCGTTACATACATTAATAACGATATATGCATTCCGATGTCACCTTCGGGTGAGAGCGGAGCATTGTCTCCAAAACTTAGCTAGCCTATTGTGAGGACAATGATACAAATCCTAACTATAGAAAGATATAACGTTAATGAAAGGGCTAATGATCGAATAAATGGAAAGATGTTTCACGAAAGTGGAAGTCCAAAGGGTTATGAAGCTGAGGAAAGTTATGGAAGCAATGGTTATGGTAAGTGTACATCACTTATATGCCTATGAATTGAATGGAACATTGTGATGAATGCCGTACTATATGTATGATGATGCGATTATTGTCTTCCATGCAATTGTTTATAAATCAATGATGATAGATTAATGTAAATGAATGACATGTAGATCTCATGTTTAGATCATGACATGCATATTGTTTACTTCGTTTATATAAAGATGATTCATATAATGTAATATTATGTTTAGGATCACATTGCATTACGTGGCCTTTACATACTCTAATTGCGAAACCCTGCACCCTACATCCGTGCAGGTAACCAATGACTGGATGGATGACGACTTAGCTCATTATAAGAAAGATTGCACACTAGTATAGGAGTTTTAGAGTCAAGTGTTGTTAAGTTTGTTAGACTATGATTTTAAAATGTTTCCTCGGATGGCATTTGAGTATGGTTTTAAGATATTTTAATTTTTATTAGTGATGTTTTAAATTCTATAACAGTACTTTTATATTTTCATAAAGTTTTGTGCATTAATTAATTGAAAGACGATTTTATCTCCTTTAATGGCTTTATGTTTCCAATGTATTAATACAAAATCATATTTTTATTTTGATTTATGTGATGGCGAATGGGCTAACACAACTTTGCCCTTGACATTTGGGGATGAAATTTCGGGGTGTTACAATTACTTCCGTCGATAATACTAATACATTAAGCTTTTATAATAATGAGTTTTTTAAAATTTTTGTATGAGAGAAATTATGCACCGACAAACGCACTGAGAATTTAAATCGATGCAGACTTTTATTAGATGAAAATAAAAGAGGATTACAAATTAATTTCTTATTTGGACCCAGGGAGTTTATATACTTCCTTTATAGTTGGGGTAAAATTTTTTAGATGGATTTTTAGTTGGGGTAGAATTTCGGGTAGGATTCAAGACATTATTAACAAATTTAAAGCATACCACACAAGAGATGTTGGTGCATCAATTGTAGATCTTCAAGTTAAAATATGTGAGAAGGTTTCTGAGAGGGATTACCTTCTCTAACATTAGCGTTAGCTACGAGAGTAGTTAGGTCAACTTTTAGTGATATTGTTGCAACTCGAGAATGTGTGTGTTAATCTCTAAACCCATGATGCATGGATGGATATAAATACATGTGATTGTAGCAAAAGTGGTTCTAAGGTTGTTTCTCTTAATGATCTCTTCTCATTTTATTATTCACATATTACTAACTTTATTAATCTAGATAAATCACCCAAAATAATTAAAATTGACTAGTTTAGAATTTTGCTTCAGCAGTTCAATTAGTGGTAACTTGCTAATTAGGATATCTAGATCTAACTTAGTGCTAACTTTTCTCCATAGATTTGACACTTGTAGTAATTTTGATTAGTGCAAGATTTTTAAAACTTATGGTCTATAATTCTAGTAGTAACACAATTGGTGATTGACACCCTTGCACATATATTTTCGAGTTATTTCCTTAGACATCTCCTAAACTATCGCGATTTTTCGCATCTGACCCTAATGTATGAACTCACCATATTGTCTCCCTAAATTATTTCATATTTTCACTTTAATTCATTCACCTAGTTCTATTAACTTTCTTATTTTAAAATAATATATAATAAATATTTGAAAAATGAGGAGGAGGAGGGGGGAGTGCCTCTGGCAAGGGGGTTCACACTGGAACAAAAGAGGGTTGGAGGGCGATGCCCCCCTTTCGATTCACTCTACGATCTCACTAACTGGCGAGATCACAAAAGGGGGGTGTCACCCCCACCCCCCACTTTGATTCGCTCAATGTTGCTCTGCGATCTCACCGATTGGCGAGATCGCAAAAAAGGGGGGGGGGGGGTCACCCCCTTCGATTTTAAGATCAATAAGACAACTTCCAAAAAAAATACTTTTCTTCTCTCAATTATGTTCACTTTCAAACTCAATTTTCTTCGATTTTTCCGCATCGCCATTCGTTTCGGCGAGAGGGGCAACGACTCTCCTCTTTTTTTAATATTTATTACATATTATTTTAAATTTTAAATATTAAAAGAGATGAGAGAATGATAGTTTAGTTATTTTAATAATTTAAGAAAAAAATAATGAGAAAGTTAATAGAATTAGACGGATGAAATATAGTGAAAATCACGAAATAATTTAGGAAGATGCTATAGTGAGTTCGTACATTAAGATTAGATGCGAAAAATCACGATGGTTTATGTGAAGTCTAAGAAAATACCCCTTTATTTTTCACACACCTGATGTAGGAATAGGCTCAATAGTGAAAGTCACTGACATATTATTTATTTGCACCCATATTACATTACATCAAAATAATTCAGTGGCAATATCACAGTCCAACACATCTCAATCACCTTACATATTTATTTGTTCTAAATTTGTTATAGAATTTATTTTTTAAAACTAATAGATGTGAATGTTAAAATTAAGTTAGTAAACCTTTAAGCAATGTATATTTTTTTTTATTTTGAAAAGTATGATTATGCACTTAATTACTTCTTTATGTTAAAATTGTACTTCTATTTTACATCACCTATCGAAATTAGCTTAATATAGATAAATATTTTAAATGGAGTTTTGACTGAAAATAATAGTATTTAGGAGATAAAGGTTGATTATTATTATTTAGATATAAAATAACTTTTTCTTATTCTATCTGCTATTTTTGAACAAAATAGCCCCAAGTGATCAGGGAATACGATAATAAAAAAAGGAAAAAAAATTAAGAATTGTATATATTTAATAAACTTTCAATTATTTTCTAAAACTTATAAGTATTATTATTTATTTAAATTTAAATAAACATATAGAATTATAATTAAAGATGAGATATAGTTATATATGTGATTTTTGCATTCTGGGTCTTGGCTTGGTCACGGGAATCCAAGTCAAGTGCGCTGGAACGAAACCAGAAATAAAAAGACCATGAGGAATTGGATTCCAAGTTTTTGGTGGCTGCCTTCGGACGAAGACTTGGAAGATTGGATTCGGTCACGGGTGATCGAGTTGTCGCCTGTCCCGAATCGATCGCCTCTACAAAATTTTTCCTCCTCTTCTCGTTCAATCCGATTTGACGTGTATTTTGGGGTTCTAGTTTTGGTTTTCGGCGCAATCAGTGAGTGATTTGGTTCTTTACTCCGCTCTTTTTTTCCGGTGGTGTTTCTTCGTTCTTCGTTTACGATTATGATTATAGCTTGCGCCCTTGTGGAGAGCTTGTGTATTCTTCAATTTTACATGAACTGTCGTTTGATATGTTGATTAATATCAAGAGCACAAAAAAAAAAACAAACGCCAAGAAAATAAATTCAGAAAAGATGGAACTTTTGGAAAGTTTTGCTAGTTTTCCTTCATATGTAGTAGAAGGATGCTGTCGAAAGATTGCAATTTACAGCTTAGGGATTTTTTTCTCTGTCATGGTCCTTCGACCGTAGCAGTATCGAGAATTTGATAGGGTTGCATAAGATACGATGATGTAAAGCACTGTCCTTGAGTTGGATTGCTAAAGCTGTTATTTTGCGGTTCTTAGTTCGCGGCGATGATGAGTTTGCGCCTCTGTGGTGGAGACCTTGTGTATTCTACGATTTTGGATGAGCTGTGGTTTATTATCTTGATAATATCCAGAGTTAACGGGATAAAGTTCAGAAAAGGGATTTTGGGAAGTTTTTGCTTGTTTTTTTTTTTTTTTTGTTCGCACGTAGGACCCAAAAGATTTGCAACTTTACATGCAGCTTAAGGGTTTCTGTTATGGTTTTCTAAGGGTAATATCATGTGAGAGTTCAACAGATTTGCAGTAAATTAAGATGATAGGACTCATTACCCTCATTGCCAGACGAATGTCTTTTCATCTTAAAAGATGAGTTCAAATGCTAAGATGATAATGCCAGGGAATTAATAATTATTGCTGTGGATCTTGAGGTTGACGTGACTGAAGCTCTAAATTTAGTGTAGGGACATTGCAAGTAATATTGTTAAACTCGTAAAATAGACTCGACATGGAAGGTAAAAAAACTTGTAAATCGTAAACATGCAACATGACACAGCTGATTCTACTAGATTATTTTTTAATATTAAATGTATATATTAATATATAATAATATATACAAATCATGATTATTAGTAGTGAGATCTTTGAACTTATAAGTACAAAATGTAATATTATATGTCCAAATTTCTAATTTTAACATCACACTTCATGATACTCATACCTATTTAATTATATATATATATATATATATATATTAATTCATGACCTTAACAAATTGTAATAATAACATAATAACATCAGACACATCAATATAATTCATTCATGAAAAATTAACACATCAATAAATAATTTTCATTATTAATATATAAAAATTAACACTAATAAATTCAGAATATTAAAAGCAATTGATGATTCCACTTTATTAAGCAAATATTAACCATAGTAGAGATGTAGAAATGTTTTAAATTTATAACATAATAGAAAATAAAAAAGGTAGCCAAGACCCTTGTCCACCAATGGGGAGAGAACTACTGGGTTCGTGAAAAAAAAAAAAAGAACCTGCGTCGATTTGTAGAGAGAAAGGCAGCGTGAGAGAAAGAGAAAAGGAGCAAAAAAACATATTCGCGTGCGTGAAGAGAAAGGGAGAGGAAGAGGGAGGAAAAGAGAAAGGGCGAAGAGGGGAGAAAGAGAAAGGGGGAGGGTACGGAAAGAGAAAGGGAGAGGGAGAGGGAGAGAAAGAGAAAGCGAGAGAGGGAGAGGGGAGGAAAAGAGAAAGGGCGAGAGAGAACGAGGGGAGAAAGAGAAAGGGAGAGAGTGCGGGAAGAGAAAGGGAGAGGGAGATAAAGAGAAAGCACGAGAGAGGGAGGGGGAGGAACCTGTTAGGTCAGTGGCGGCAGCATTAGGACAGCAGCGCGGCGGCGGAAGCAGCGAGAGCAAACGGCGGCGACAGCAGGACAGCAGTGGTGGCGGCGACAGCAGCAGTGAGTGGCGGCGACAGGGCACAGCGGCAGACAGCAAACAAAAAGGAAGAGATGAGTGCCCATCACGCTTATAAAACATAAAAAAAAAAGTATTGTGGGATCGGTGGAGTCGTTGGTCAGCACGCGATTCTACCTCGTCCTGTGAAATCGAGCACGAATTGCAAAGGTGAAGACGGTACGATTTTACGAGTTAACACGCTTTTTTGACAACACTGATTGTAAGGGTATCCAGGTATGCAAAGCTTCTGATAAACCATGATTCTCTCCACCTAAAACTTAGTCCTTTTTTTTTTCTAATTTCTTTGCTTGAATTACAACTCACGTATTCTTCCACTCTTAGGCATTTTTCTTTGTCATCTGTTGAACGTTCATCTCTTAGACTCTTACTCTTTCTTTTGTTATTAGGAATATGACTGAGGGACTGGGTTATGGATCTGAACGCCATAATAGTTACAATTTCTATGATATTTATGAGGACTACGACAATCCTGACTTCAAAGGTAAATTTATTTCACTTAGACATAGCCGCAACTTTGTTTTGTCATATCTCAAATTTGTGTTATTAGAGTTCACAGACTACTATGCCACACAAACATTTTTTTTTATTTTCTTCATAGTTTTTCTTGTTGGATTCTATCTGGTTCCAGCCTTTCTAGTTTGCGTTATATCTAGATGATGATTCAATGTCTTTCAAATGTTTTATCGATTGCATGTAGCCATACCCTTAGGAATCATCGTGGAATCAGATACCGGGGACAAGAACTTTCTTCAGATGTGAGAACAGAATCTGTTCTTGATGAAATGATTTCCAACGGTCCAACCAGTAAGTAGGTTGATTGAATATTATACCTACAGGCTTAATCAAAATCTTGTCCTTTCTGTGGTCTAGTTGGGTCAAAACAATGCATGTATCTTTGAACTTATTATGGTGGTAGCTGAAAAACTGGTGCGAAAGTGGATGAAAATCTAGTTTTGAGCTGTGATATGTACATGTAAATCTGTAACCAAAAACCATCAATTATGTATCCAAACAGCGGCGTCCAATGCCTGTAGCCTTCCTGTGGTTAATTTGGTCACATCAAAATGGGACAACATTAAAAGTTGAAAGATCTTATGTGGAGAATGTGATTTTGATGGCACAGCACTGGACAGGGCAGTGGAGACAGCGCATGAAGTTTACTTCTTTGATGTAATCAACTTTGTAATCATCAATAAAGTTGGATGATTGAAGTGCATGGCGAACATCCTTTACACTTTCAAAAAATAGTACATATAGATCAGCAAAAAATCAATAAAATGCATAGTTAGTCTTTGTAACCAATCTTTTCCCTCTCAAAAATTAATACTTTGAGTCTACTAAGTTTACAACAACAACAACAAAGCCTTATCCCACTAGGTGGGGTCGGCTACATGGATCATACGACGTCATTCCGCTCTATTCGTTGATCCATGTTCATGAGATTCGACAGAATTTTACGCTGGCTGTGGGACCGGCTATAAAACATAGGCGGAGTTTAATTGAGTCTACTAAGTTTATTTTAGATAAACTGAAAGATTCCACTTAGTAATATTCATGTGTGTGTCTCTTCTTCGGGATTGGGGCTTTGTCTAGCGTCTTTTTGATCTACTTTTGCTGCTCTCTACTGGAGAGCTTCTCCCTTGTACATGATGTTTTTTCCTTGATGATATATATACATGGATGACAACCAAACTGGTGGTCATCCTTTCCCTTCTCAAAAAAAAAAATATTCATGTGTGTGCGCACATGCGCTAAATGCTAGATGTAAAAAATGGTATTTTTTATTACTTAAATTGTGGTTAGATAAATTGTTGAGACTCCCATGAATGAATTATCATTCTGTGGATCACATCTTTGCTATTTTTACTTCTAAAAAAAAACACTTTGCTATTTTTGTTGTGTGGTGTCATTTTATCTGTTGCTTTAGTCAATGCTTTTTTTTTCTCATTCATATGGGCTATATCTGAATTCAAAGAAATAATGTTTTATGTAAGGGGGCTAGATGGTATGTGGAAAATGCCATCAACCATGTTAGATCTTTGCTTAGAGACTAGGGTGATCACATGAGTTGAGAGCTTTTGATTGTTACATCATGGAATTTCTTTACAATTTTCCTTTGAATAAATATGGATGACTCAAATTGGCTCAAATAGTCATCCTTTACCACCACACCCCCCATCCACCCACCCACCCCCACCCCACTCTTCTCAAAAGAACAAAATGTTCTACTAGGATCTTATTTGTTTCATACTATTTCTCTCTCAAAAAAATATTTGATTGCTATCTTGAATTTTCATTTAGGCATAATTGCCGAACGAAACTCCGCCTATGTTTTATAGCCGGTCCCAAGCCCGGATAAAGGAGGAGGGTTGTGTTAAGCCCCGACAGCCAGCGTAAAATCCTGTCGAATCCCATGAACATGGATCAACGAATATACGGAATAACATCGTATGATCCATGTAGCCGACCCCACCTAGTGGGATAAAGCTTTGTTGTTGTTGGTGGTGTATAATTGCTGAACGAATAATTTAGCAAAAACATCTATCTCATTGAAACACTGCTTTTATCTTCACTGATGCAGGAAACACATCTAAGTTACGTTTGTCATCAAGTACAACTGGAACTTGGCAGTGCCTCATTTGCACATATGAGAATGAACAGAATTCATTGTCTTGTGATATTTGTGGAGTTTCACGGGATTCTTCAGGAAAAGTTTATCATATTGAATTGGAAGAAGGTATAATTCCTTTTTTGAGGAGCAACGATTGGGATAATAGCATTGTAGTAACTCTACCCTGTTATAAATGGTTCTTACTGCAGTTCATGGACAGAGTGAAGAATATGGAGTGTCTATCATGGCTAAGTCTCTTTTTCACCCATCGTCTAAAAGAGATGTCAAAGTAGGCGTAATCAAGGAGAACCTCCTAGAAAATGAAACCAGCATATCCTGCAAAAAGGGTTATGGTTTATCAAGTTTCAATCAACAACAAACAACAACAGCAAAGCCTTATCCCACTAGGTGGGGTCGGCTACATGGATCATACGACGTCATTATCACTGTACCCGAGCTGTACAGCGCGTTACTTACGGGTAATGACCTAGCATTAACACAATATATTCGTTGATCCATATTCATGAGATTCGACAAGTTTCAATCAACAACAACAACAAAGCCTTATCCCACTAGGTGGGGTCGGCTACATGGATCATACGACGCCATTTCGTTGATCCATGTTTATGAGATTCGACAGGGTTTTACGCTGGCTGTCGGGGCCTAACACAACCCTCCTCCTTTATCCGGGCTTGGGACCGGCTATAAAACATAGGCGGAGTTTCGACAAGTTTCAATCATTGGCAAAAAATATTCGTTGACCTAGCATTACGGGTTATGGTTTATCAAGTTTCAATCATTGGCAAAAAATATTCTCAACTCCTTGTAGTTACCCCAAAAATATAGGTATGTCACATCCCTTGGAATCATCTGTGGTACTTTAATTTTCTGTTCGGTGCTAACAATTTAATTCTTCTGAGTTCATACATATATATTTTTTAAACAAGATAGTTCATTCATATCATATTAGTTAATAGCAGGTGGTACTCTTGCTAGTCATCCTTTCTTGTTTCAAAAAAAAAAAAAATAGCAGGTGGTAGATTTCTTATATGTGTACTTGCTCTGTTTGTAACAGTTCCTTTCAAGTTCGATACACCATCTCCAGATGATATAGTTTCCACCGGGAAGCGATCTTCAAGAGATTTCTCGAAAGGTTGGTTCACAGCACTTCTGCCTATGTTCATATCCATTCTCAAACATGATTTCTTATGATGCTTTCTTCTCTATGGTAGATGGTTCACTTGTGATCTCTTATATTCTCCAAATGCAACCCAGATAACTCATTTTGCTAAATGTTCATATCTTTAGTTGAAGTTCGTTCCTTTTCTTTTGTAGGATCGGAATTTACGCTTTCAAAATCTTCTGAAACTTCATCTAAAGTTGGTGGGAAGAAGAGCAATGGAAAGCTTTTTCTTGAAGATGAAGCTTCCGAAGATGCTTTTGCCACTGCTTCTAGAGGCAGTAATATCAATGAGAATGAGAATAGCAATACAAATGATAGCAAGGATGGAATCCAAAAGTTAACTAGAAATTTAGGCAAGTTAAAGATGGATAAGCCCTCTGCTAATAGTAGAATCAGAAAGGTTAAGATAAATGTGCAATACAAGCAAGAAAAATGGATTACTCCTGTTGAAGAAGGAACCATGAACCAGTTGAATCTTGCAATTGTAAGGGGACTTTTTTTAATTTGGTGCCAATAATATTCTGCATTGTTTGTCAAGTCAATTTGGTATTGATGTGTTTTACATTTTCACATGGCATAACATCTTAATGTCCAACTAGGTAGGTCATGTGGATTCTGGGAAATCCTCTTTATGTGGAAGGCTGTTGCAACTTTTTGGGCAAATTTCTAAGAAAGACATGCATAAATATGAGAAGGAATCAAAAGAAAAGGTACCTTGTGCATTGTGAAGCTATCCTCGAGAATTACTGGCTAATTTTGGTTTTAAGTTAATCAGCGTACAAGGTTTAAAAGTGCCTATTTTCTTTAGTTTTTGTTATTCTCAACGTGACACCGTCGGTTGACAGATTTCATGTAATTATCGTAATGGTAGGGAAAAGGGTCATTTGCTTATGCATGGGCCATGGATGAAAGTGCTGAAGAGAGAGAAAGGGGAATAACTATGACAGTGGCTGTGGCTTATTTTGCCACCAAAAAATATCGTGTGGTATTGCTGGACTCTCCAGGTCATAAAGATTTCGTTCCAAGCATGATATCAAGTGTAACACAAGCAGATGCTGCTGTACTGGTTATAGATGCTTCCTTAGGTTCTTTTGAAGCAGGCATGGGTGGGCATGATATTGGGCAAACAAAAGAACATGCTCAGTTAATTAGGAGCTTTGGCATTGAGCAAATTATTGTTGCAGTAAATAAAATGGATCTAGTGGAATTTTCCCAGAAGAGGTTTGTGGATATAAAGTTGCAGCTTGGTCATTTCCTCCGGTCTTGTGGGTTCAAGGAATCGTTGTTGATGTGGATTCCTTTGAGTGCAATCGAAAATCAAAATTTAATCGGAGCTGCTTCTGACATACGTCTATCTTCATGGTAAGTTTGTTGTTATTTGATATGCTTCTGTATCAGCATTCTGTGAGAGTGCTTTATGCTTTTTAGGTTGTGTATTTTCATTCTGACAGTAGTTCTCTCTAGCAAGAGGCATCTTTGATATTTCCTTAAGAGAGTGGAGATCATGAATGTGATTTGGTAAGATAATGTTAAAACTTATGTTCCCATTATCAAGGCACAGTCTGTAGAAGCCATGTTGATTTATTTCTATAGCATGCTAATCATGATTTAACCAAGGTAGACTTTGATTACTTACTTTTGTTATCTGAGATATAGTTGGTTCATTTCTTGTTTTAATGCTAAAAATATAATTTACAGGTATGAAGGATGTTGTCTTCTGGATGCAATTGATTCTTTGCAACCCCCTAATCGGGATGTTACAAAACCTCTTCTTCTACCTATTTGTGATGTTCTTACCAGACAGTCACTGGGGCAAGTGGCAATTTGTGGTAAGATAGAAGTTGGAGCCATTCAAACTGGTTCAAAGGTAATTATTCTCTTCTAGCAATTTCTTTTTTCTGAGGAAGCTCTTCTAGCATTTTATGCATGTGTAATTACCAGCTATTTTCTCCATTAAAATTGAGATGTTCAATTGAAGCTGTCAGCTAAACATCACAATGACCAAAGTAGAGCTGGCTACAGTCATGTTGATGGCTGAAGTATCAGTTGTTACCATGAACAGTAATTTCTTATTATGAAGTTCCATTTCTTATGAAACACTCAAGATAACTACAGTTAATTTCATATGATTCTACTTTCTTTTAGATTTAGTTAATGTTCCTGGCTGACCATTAGTGGCAATCCATTTGGCAGATCTTTGAATGTTGGCCATGTCTCCACTAACACCGGACCCTCTCTCAAACAACTCAGAGCTCCAAAAATATATGAGCTTAGACATGCGATGATCTTTTTTTAAATAAATATCATTTTGTTTCAGGTTCTAGTTATGCCTTCGGGGGAAATAGGTACCATTCGCACTATAGAGAGAGATTCCAGCTCTTGCGGTTTCGCAAGAGCAGGCGACAATGTGTCTCTTGGTTTGCATGGCATTGATGCAGGTTCTTTGTCACGTGGTGGGGTGATATGCCATCCAGATTTTCCTGTTTCTGTCACGTCTACTTTGGAGCTTAAGATTTTAGTTCTTGACACAAAGACACCCATTTTGATTGGTTCTCAAGTAATTGAACAATATACTTTTCCTTATTTCCAAGGTGTCATATTATGAGAGCAAAAATGATATGTAGGTCGAGCTGCACATACATCACTCGAAGGAGGTCGCGAGAGTCGTCAAACTAATATCACTACTGGATCAGAAAACTGGAAAGGCCTCTAAAAGCCAGCCACGTATGCTTAAAGCTCGACAAAGTGCTTTGATAGAGGTAAAGAAAACTTGCATGTATGCAGGTCGCTTTATTGGGTTTATTAACTTGTTATGATTTCAGTCTCTATGTTAAACTTGCAATATGAAGTGAGAAATGATCATTGTATGTTGTTTCCTTTTGTTCCAGGTGATACTTGATGGAGAAGTTTTCGTGGAAGAATTTTTAAGCTGTCGTACGTTGGGAAGAGTAATTCTACGACACTCTGGCAATACTATTGCTGTGGGCATTGTGACGCGTATACTTGAGCAGGAGTTTTGAAGTCTCATGAAGCACTTTCACTTCATCCGCCGTATGAGTGTGGTAATGTTTGCAACTTATTGCATCGCGTTGTGCTTTCAAAAGTTCCTATAATTATCACAACTCACTGGGGATACAGTTCATGTCAATAAAGTACCATAAAAAAATCATTTCTATAAGTATGAATTGTTGCCCTTAAATCTACCTACTGAAAATCTGTCAGTACATGTCTAGATTCAACTTAATCAACCATTGGAACTTCATAGGGTTGATTATTCTTCAGATAAGAAATGCCATTATATTTTCGACGTTGATGGTGGGGTGGTTCCTCACCGCATGCGCAGGCGGAAGAAACGTTTCAAGATCTGAAAGGGACCCCAAGGTCCCCAACCACTGAAACAAATTATGAGCCTCGTGCAGGATCCTGCCATTGGCCACTTGTTGCTCTGGGTCACTGCAAAGCTTCTTTCTCTCATCTGGGTCTGGGCCAGTCCATCAAGGTATGCAAGGCTCGGTGTAAATTTACAGACGTAGATCAAAAGTGTGGAAAGTAATTTATCTTTTTCCATTTTTAGTTGTGTTGCGAAAAGATAGTTACTTTCTATATGTATGACCTAGAAAATTATTTTAGCCAAAGTTTATATGTATGGTTTTGACTATTAGATAATAATTTTTTTATCATTTTTTTATATTTGACAAATACCTAAAAGTAAATTGCTGAATTGAATAGGGATGGCCGACATGCTCAAATGCCTAATTCATGTATCGCATCCAAAAATTTTTGGATATTGCTTTACTTCTGATTGATTTGTTCTCTTCAATGATAACGTTCTCTCTTGTACATATTGGCTGTAGAAAAAAGGTCAAGGTGGTTGACATATCACAGCTGAAATAATATAAAATAGTACAAAACCTCCTCCATTATTTGTTAATAATAACACTTAACTACTAAAAGCTGCATTTGGCCAGATTTCTACGGACACTGCCTTCAAATGTGTTCTAGTATCATGCATGCATCCAAGACTGGAGTTCTATGTTTTTTTTTTCTTTAATTATTCAAATATTTTGTTGTTGAATAGATACTAACTTAAATTTTTCTTAACAATATTTTTTATATATAGTTATGATATTTCTTTTAACTCCGCCTATATTTTATAGTCGGTCCTAAGCCCGGATAAAGGAGGAGGGTTGTGTTAGGCTCCGACAGTC
The DNA here is from genome assembly GCA_030549335.1 of Pontederia crassipes. NCBI lineage: Eukaryota > Viridiplantae > Streptophyta > Magnoliopsida > Commelinales > Pontederiaceae > Pontederia > Pontederia crassipes. The sequence goes on along the minus strand of JAUKPH010000020.1, from coordinate 5,440,256 downwards.
AGCATAAAATCCTGTCGAATCTTATGAACATGGATCAACGAATATATTGTGTTAATGTTAGGTCGTTACTCGTAAGTAACGCGCTGTACAACTCGGGTACAGTGATAAGAGAGCAAGAGTCGCTGCATCCTCGCCTGAATGCAGTGTTAAATGAGCAAGGGCTACCGCACTCTAATGGATGGAGGCGGTTAAAGAAGTTAGTTCATGAGACTAAGGTCAGATTATGTTCTTGGAACATTGGGACGTTGAATTGGAAGCGTCTCGAGGTGGCACAAGTAATGGACCAGCGTAAGATTAGTATCTTATGCTTGCAAGAAACTAGATGGGTAAGAGAGGGAAGTAAAGAGATTATGTTAAATGGTTCCAAACTTTGGTACACAGGTAAGGTAAATAGAAGGAATGGTGTTGGTATTATTGCGGATGCGGAATGGAGGAAGAATGTTGTGGAAGTTAAAATGATTGATGATCGAATCATATCCGTGAAAGTAATTGTTGGAAAGGAGACTATGAACATTATTAGTGCATATGCACCCCAAGTAGGAGCAGAATCACATCTCAAGGAGAAGTTTTAGACAGATATGGAGGGTTTGATTGAAAGTATACCAACAACCGAGAAAGTTTATATTGGGAGAGATCTTAATGGACATGTTGGTAAAGAGGCAGGACCACATGCAAGGGTTCATGCTGGTTTTGATTTTGAAGAGTTGAATGAGGAAGGACAAACTATTATTGATTTTTCTTTAGCATACGACCTTAAGATTATCAACACTTATTTTAGGAAGAGAGGAACATTTAATCACATACAAAAGTGGAACTCATAGGTCTCAAATCGATTTTTTTTTGACAAGAAATACTGATAAAAGACGTTGTACTAATTGCAAAGTAATTCCTGGGTATGGGGTGATTATACAACATAGATTGTTAGTTCTTGATATGCAAATGAAATGTATAAAACCAAAATTCCGAACAGTTTTTGATCGAAAGATCAAGTGGTGGCAGTTAAAGAGGGAGAAGCGAGAGACTTTTAGAAGTAAGTTATTAGAGGAAAGTGTGTGGGAGTTAGAAGGAGATGCTAGTATCATGTGGGAGAATGTGGCAAAAAAGGTTGAAATGGTTGCTAAAGCCATTTTAGGAGAATAAAAAAGTTTTGGACCACGAGATAAGGAGACTTGGTGGTGGAATGAGGAGGTCCAAGAAAAGGTGCGTAATAAGAAGAATTGTTTCAAGGTGATACACTTGGACAATAGTTCTGACAATTGGGAAAAGTATCGTTTGGCGAAAAAGGAGGCTAAGAAGGCAATTAGTGATGCTCGTGCTAAAGCATATGAGGGGTTTTATAAGGAGTTAGGGACAAAGGCTGATGAACAAAGGATTTACAAGATTGCAAGGAATAAAGAGAAGGAGTCGAGAGATTTGGATCAAGTAAGATGCATAAAAAATGAAGTTGACAAGGTTTTAGTTACTGAAGGAGATATTAAGAACAGATGGGAAGAGTATTTCTATAAGCTATTTAATGATGGATGTGAAGGTTCCCGTTGTGATTTGGAGGACTTGACAGTTAGCGAATGTGAGCTTAATATGTCATTTTATCGTAGAATTAGAGTCTCGGAGGTTAGCGAAGCTCTTAAGAAAATGGAGAATGGTAAAGCCGTTGGACCGGATGGTATAACGATTGAAGTTTGGAAATGTTTAGGAGAAAAATGTGTGTTGTGGTTATGTAAACTATTTAATGATATTTTACGGTCGAAAAAGATGCCTGATGATTGGAGATTAAGTACATTAGTTCCTATTTATAAAAATAAAGAGGATATTCAGAATTGTGCAAATTATAGAGGGATTAAACTTATGAGTCACACAATGAAATTATGGAAAAAGTGATTGAGCATAGATTGAGAATGGAGACTAGTATTTCTGAAAGACAATTTGGGTTCATGCCAGGAAGATCCACTACAGAGGTGATTTATTTACTAAGGGGGATGATGAAGAAGTATCGAAGTAGGAGAAGAGACTTATATATGACTTTCATTGACTTAGAGAAGGCGTATGATCGGGTACCAAGGGATGTACTTTGGAAAGTCTTGTAAAAGAAAAGGGTGAGTGTTGCCTACATTAAGGTAATACAAGATATGTACGATGAGGCATTGACTAGGGTTAGGACACCCGGAGGTGAGACAAATGAATTTCCTATAGGAATTGACCTACATCAAGGATCAGTTTTAAGCCCGTATCTATTTAACTTAGTTATCGATGCTATTTGCGGATGATATAGTACTTTTAGCGGATTCAAGAGAAGAGATTAATACAAAATTGAAAATATGGAGAAATACGTTGGAGTCAAAGGGTTTTCGTTTAAGTAGGAATAAAACAGAATATATGCACAGCAATTTCACAAATAAACAACTTAGAGACGATTTGAAAATTAGGCTAGGGGAGGATATAATTCCTCAAGTGACAAAGTTTAAATATTTAGGATCAATTGTAAGACAAGATGGTGAGATTGACGACGATGTTAATCATAGAATTCAAACTGGTTGGTGTAAGTGGAGGAAAGTCACTGGAGTTCTTTGTGATAGAAAAGTACTCAATAAGGTTAAAGAAAAATTCTATCGTACTGTTATAAGGCCAGTAGTGTTATATGATAGTGAATGTTGGGCTATGAAGGGACAACATGAACGTAAAGTGGGGGTAGCCGAAATGAGGATGTTGAGATGGATGTGTGGTCATACAAGATTAGATAAGATTAAGAATGATCATATACGTGAACGAGTCGGAGTGTCTCCTATTAGTGAGAAAATGGTAGAGAATCATTTGAGATGGTTTGGTTATGTTTAGAAAAGTTCATTAGTTGCGCTAGTAAAAAGAATAGATCAAATAATTTGGAGTCCGATTAAAAGAGGGAGAGAGAGGTCAAGGCGGACACTTGACGAACTAATAGAGCAAGATCTATTGGTGAATAATATACCGAAGGTTTAGTTACTAATAGAGCGGAATGACGTCGTATGATTCATGTAGTCGACCCCACCTAGTGGGATAAGGCTTTGTTGTTGTTGTAGTATAGTTTTGATATTTCTTTTAAAAAATATTGAATATTTACTAATTTAATTATTATATATATATTTTGTACCTTTTTTGGCGCATGGTCACATGGCCCCGGGTGCCCGAGGGTACTAATAAATTTATAGCTTTGGATTATGACAATATGCAATATGCAAAGTTTCCCTTCCAAAGAATAAAAAAATAATTTTCCTTATATATATGTGTATATGCACAGAGCATGTGGCACTCTATAATGAATCACATATTACATTAATTTAAAATAGAATTTTTAAATATAAGAAGCAGATGTATCAATTACCATCTGTCATCCTTTAATGAAATCATGTGTTATTTAAATTAATTTTTAATAAAATGTTTTAAATTATATTAGTTATAATAGTTAAATAAAATAAAATAAGATATATTCATTATATATAAACAATTTTTGGGGTGCATGCCAAATAATAGTATGACATCTACAAAATTTATTAATTAAAATTATCACACAATTGTCTTCTAAATAAATACTAAATCACTTTTAGTATGAATATATATATATATATATATATATATATATATATATATATACACACGTCATTCTGATTGGTTGAACAATTCATGTGATTGTATACAATTGCCAATTGATGCTGTCGGATTAAACAAATGAAAGTGTGCCTTTTTTTTGAATTGATTTGCTAAAGGGGTCCTTGACAGAGCTGAGTTGATATGCTCCGGATTAGCAATTCAAAATCTCGCAAAGAATCTCAACAATAGCTGTGTGCACTTGAGGGAAAGAAAAGGATTTTTCTCTCAGCCGAGACTATTTCATGATTGAAAATTTTAAATTATATTGGTTATGGTTGGATAAATAAAATAAATTATACTTGTAACGCCCCAAAATTCGGCTCCAATATAGTTGTCGAATTTTGGACGGCGTTACTTTTGACTTGACCTAATTTTATAAAATTTTGCAAGAAAATATAATATAATAAAATTTAAAACAATAACATCATAAACAGCGGAAGACTTTATGGATAAATAAAACAAACCCAAGATGACATACTGGTCCAGGGGCCTATTAGGCTCTAACGTATATTCAACAATGAGTTCAAGTAAAATATATGACTCCATAAGGCCCATAAGCCATATATAAAATACTCTTACAAGAGTTCATCAAATGACATAACATAAGTAAAATAATTTGGACCGTAGTCCGACTCGTCCATGTGCAATGTTTTCGTCAAGAGGCCCACACCGTCGAACTTATATCTCATTCATACTTGCACAGATTCATGGGGTGCATGAGATTTCTTCCGTTAGAGTATGTTGAGGCCCATGCATGCTATGGTCTTATAACACAATCTCTACATGTCATGTCATATGCATATCATCATCATAGAACATAAATTATATGCATGCTATGAGCTATTTATGCATACTATATGACATGTGAGCATATCATCATGGCAAGATAAGATAACATGTAACATCATTAATTTTTAAGTCAAGTATATTATAATTTATCATTATGCTAATGCATATCATGATCTTATCTTACATTACTTTATCACCTTTCATCATGTCATGATATGATGTGACGAGTGGACATTCATATTACATCTTCGTATGTGCATACTTCTTTAATATCTTTAACTTTATGTCCCAAGTCATTCATCATTCATCTTTTCGTCTTTCATCTTTATTTAAATACTTTCTTATCTTGTTGATTGGGAAGACCATATCGAGTTCGTGAGAGAATGATTAGCTAGGCCAATATTTGGGTTCGCGGGAGGCCAATAGAGATGCCACACTAGGGGTGGAACTTGCTTCCTAGAGTCGCGTAGGCCCAATAGAGACGCCACACTAGGGATGAAACTCGCCTCTACTTATGGAAACACCACACTAGGGGTGAAATTCGTTTCCCAAGAAATGCCGCCACTAGAGGGCGGAACTCATTTCACTCCTCGATTACAACAAGTCACCTTCACGTCAATCCGTCTTTTACTTGCTTTCATCAATACATACAATCATTCAATGCATGTTGCATGTTTTAATCTATTTAAGGTCATACATACTTTACATCATACTATGTGTGGACATTCAATCATAGCCAATCAGCTTTCAGAACGGACGACCGTTTTAGGTAACGGTCGACCATTGAAAGGGTATCAATTGACCGATCGGGTTATCGGTCGACTGTTATGGTCCTTTCGGACGACCAAAATCCGACTTCGGTTCGTCCGCTAATCACAGAATGTGACACTCTTTTAAGACGGATTATCACTGAAATAACGATCGACCGCTATTGGTCTTTTCGGACGTCCAAAATGAGCTTCGGATCGTCCGCTAATCACTGAATATAATTGTCACTCAAATCGGTCGACCGCTGAGATATCAGTCGACCGATACTTGGCTTTCGGATGATCGAAACCAGGTGTTCGAACGTTCGCTAATCACAGAATGCGTCGAATGTTTCGACTACACATATCGGACGACCGTTATTATATTGGATGACCGTTATTATATCGGTCGACCTTTACATTGCTATCAGACGATCGAAATAGGGTGTTTGGTCGTCCGCTAATCACAGAATGTTCGACCCTTTTCAAAACAAACGACCATTATAGAATCGGTCGACCACTAGGCAGAGTGCGAGACTACAAATGTCTCCAGAACGGTCGACTGATACCTTATCGGTCGTCAGTTCTGGGCTGACAGATACACGATTTTTACATTATTTCTTTCCAAATTTTACATACATCAATATTTTAAACATACATTGACTCTCAAACATTATATGAGGCATTCCATGACATTCTTAACACTCTAATCATGATTTACATGTGATTTTCACATGAAGACATTTAGTATGCTAATAAAGGTCATACATGTACATGAGCTTTAACATTTTCATAATAAACCATCATAACAACAATGAACATTCTAATACTAAGTATAATAAGTAATTAGAGCATGAAGTTACTAAACACATGGCATTCTAATCATGAATAGTAATAGAATAGTAATTTCAAGAAACATAACATCAAATGCACATCTTCTTAACCCTTCACTCTAAGAACAAGTGTGTTTCTTCTCATGCCCTAATCCATACAATAAAATATCATTAGGGTGAGATTTGGATCTTTGGTTTCCCTCAAACATATCTTTAGGGTTTAGATTAAAACTCTAATCCTAATCCTAATCATTTCTTCTTCTCATCTCTTATCTTCTCTTTCTTTTTTCTTCTTTCTTCTCCTTAGAGAGTGATTACTGTAGCTACAGTCGAGTTACTGTAGCTACAGGGTGTTGGCTGCTGTAACTTGGAGTGAGAGAGAGAGAAAGTGAGTTGGGAAACGAGGGACAGGGTGCTGTCGGCTGGGAGCTTGGGGGAGAGAAAAGAATGAGATGCTAGGTGAGATTTAGGGCACTAACTCATATTTTATACTTTAGTTAGGGATTTAATAGGCTAATGGGGGCCTTTAAATAACTTTATATTCCTTTTATCCATTTTCTTTTCCATTTTCTTTTATTTGATTTTTGAGGATATTACAATACTAATTATTTAATCCTAACAATACTTTGAGTAGAATTAGCAATTTATAATTTGATCCTAATTATTTTTAGTCAATACGAGTAGTTAAAAGAATAAAGTGGTTCAAAGTCTCGCGCGCGTGTAAGGAGATGTATTACTTATTTAAACTCAATTTAAGATTCGCCAAATAAAAAAAAAACATAGAAAACTTAAGTTTACAAGAAGGAATGTGTGAAACAAATTGGGTCCACTCATGACCCGTCAAAGGTCCATGTACACTACTTAAATAAAAAAAATTAAAATAAACTTTAATACCTTTTGTTGGTTAAAAAAGTCTCATCAATGTTAAATATATGTTCATAACTAAATTACAATAATAATTCTCAATATATTAAAATTAGCAAACATGACAATCTACATGTATAGCTATCTTATACATATGATTATGCATTATGAAACCGGGAAAAAATATTTTATAATTATATCAAATTAATACTATATTATTTTTAGTATGAACTCTATACGTAAATAAATATCTATATATAATTGAAATCAGAAGTAAAATATATCCAACAAATATAATAAAAAGGCATAAAAATTTCATTACTTATTTAATCATACATTTGACGTTTACCATATTTCTAAATAGGAGGTTTAGTGCTTTAAACCGGTTCATGGTTCATTTTTGGTTTTTTATTCGGCTTTTTTTCTCGGTTTTTTCTTGCCCGTGCATTTTTTTTGTTGGGTCAACCATGTGCCAGTGACCTAGAGCGACATCACCGTCGCCCAAGAAGAATCTCGACCGACATCACCTTCGCCTGCGATCGGTTTCGCCCGACATCACCGTCGCCCGCGATAGCCCTCGCCCAACATCGTTGTCGCCCGAGATAGCCCGTGCCCTAGCGTTTCAGTCGCAGTCATCACGCCGTGGTGTTGCCGTGAGTTCGCCATCCGCGCCAAGATCGTCGTTGCCCGAGATCGCCCGTCCGCACCGTCGCGCCGAGGTGTTGCCTTGAGTTCGTCGTCCGCGCCGAGATCGCCGTCGCCCGAGATCGTCCGTCCGCGTTGTCGCATCGAGGTCTTGCCGCGAGTTTGCCGTCCACGCCGAGCTGTATCCGTGAGTTCACCATCCGTGCCTAAATCATCATGGCCCGAGATCACCGAGATTCACATTAACAAGAAGTAAAAGGATGTATTCAGATCTTGACAAGAATAAAACTAGAAAATAAATTATGATGCTCTTGACTCATTTCTGAAAAAGAAAGAATCTAACACCAACTTCTCAGTTGTCACTCTAAAATAGGATTCACATCAACATAACTGATTCAAAAGCATTGAGAAACTACACTAACATCAATGGAAAAAGTGTTGTTCAATCATCCATCCATAAACAAAAATTAAACTACTATCCTATCCTAAGAGAGCTAAGATTTAGCTCCTCATAAGTAATGAAATCAATAGAAAACAAATGTGGAACATAATCATAAACATCCTAAAACCTAAGAACCCTGAGCTCCAGCAAGACAAACCCTCTAGCCTCCAACCAAATGGTCAGGAGAGGAGCTCCCCTATTGCTCCTCAACATCCTCCTTTTACATGTTATTATCATCACTATTTGATCCTCATCAGAACCTTCCATTCCATTTGATTTTGCCACATGTCCTTTGATCTTTTTTGCTTTTGTGACGAGAAGAGATTCATTTCTCATTGCTTTTGGCAATTGCCTATGGTCCTCTCCTTCTTTTCCAGCAAGAATATTTGTCTTTTGTGCTTGATTATGATACTGCAATAATATGAACAATAAGCATCAATTACTGAAATGATAATTAGACAAATAAGAACTAAATCGGTATATAATCCAGCTCAAATGTGCAAATATGAGATAATATAATGCTGAGAAGATTAATGCATGTATAATAAGCATAATTTGATGAATATGAACATTTCAAAGCTTATATGCACATGAATTAAGATGAAAAATGAGTAGAAATTTAGTATGATCAGCTAGTGATCAAACTCCCTCAAGCCTAGTTTTTTGTTTGTCCTCAAGCAAAATATTCAGATATTAAAAACAATGATTGAATAAAATAGTTCACAAATGAATTCAAAATCAGCTCTTTAGAATCAAATGAGTTTCCCACTTTGCTAACACTCCATGCCATTCTTTTCAATTCCCAATTTCTAGTTGAGGAATCACATAAGCTAACGAAAATTTAAGCCATGAAAGAAGTACTAACAATAACTAATTTGAGTTTAAGGGATTTTCAACTTTATTAAAAATGTTGAACTGTCAATCTCTTGATGAACAGATTTTGTATTGCTTAAACAAATTTGAAACCTGACTTTTATTCATGATAATACAAATAAACATGTTTAAAACCTAATTTTTATTCATGCTGATCAACAGGATAAAAATCCTGACTTTATTTAGGAGAGCTTCCTTTTTGGATTTAACTCTCTTTATTCATGCATGCATGCAATGCAAAATACAACTTTTCATTTTTTCTTTTTCTTCATTTTTTTTTCTGTTCATGAAGTGAGCAGCAGTTCAAACTCAAGTAAAGTTTAGATTCCTTAATACAAAGAGTCAAGTTTTCTTATTGAACATAGCATCAAAAGCCTTGATTCCATTATAGACATCTTCTAATTTCTAACAAACCATGAGTGTCAGCTAGTTACCCATGAAAAGAAAAATTTCAACTGAATTGTAATCAAATGCATCTGAATATGAGCTGATTGAAGAAAAAAGATTAAGCCAAATTGATTACTTGGTGTTGGAGCATACAAGCTGTTATACTAAAGGATATCTTCGTAGCAATGATGAGTATAAATGATAACATGAGTTGAGCTGAACTACAATGATAATAGTAATAACATGGCTATAGATATAATATTAACTTTAAAATAGAGCTAAACATGATAATTAAGTTCAGAAAAGTACCAAGTTCCTCCCCCAAGATTATCATTAGCACTGTCCTCAATGTTGAATCATCCAAGTAAGGGAAAGGGTTGGGTGAGTGTTCAACTTCTTCTTTGGGTCTATCATTTTCAACATCTGATGAATCAAACTATAACTACAAGAAAAACGTTGATTACAGACGGTCAAAACCATTTGTAATCAGCCCAAAAATCGTCGATAATACAATTTTCAATGACTTTTCGAATGGAATCGATCCATCAAAAAAACGGTCGTCGCAAATTGATTTGCGACGATTGCAAAAAATTCGTCGAAAATATCGACGGTCCTAACCGTCCGAAAAGACCCGGCCGACGGTTCTAACGGTCCGAAAAGTTCCGAAGGTTCCAACCGTCGAAAGTTTTCGACGGTTGTAGCCGTCCGAAAAGTCCGGCAGTTCCAACCGTCAAAAGTTTTCGACGGTCAAAACCGCCGAAACTTTCGAGGGTCGTCGCAACTCGCCGAAACTTTCGGCAGTAATTACAACCGTCGCAAAGAATTTTTTAAAAATAAAAAATTAGCGGCCGGATCAGGCCGCGGCCAGATCGAGCCACGGCCAGATCCGGCAGCGGCCAAATCGGGCCGTGGCTAGATCGGGCCATGGCCAGATCCGGCCGCCCACGGCCATATCCGGCCGCCCGTAGCCAAATCCGGCCGCCCGTAGCCAAATCCGGCCGTCTGCAGCCAAATCCGACCGCTGGCTGCTAGATCCGACAAGCAACGGCCAGATCCGGTCGACAACGGTCAAACCGGCAGCTAGGTGCCAAATCCGGCCATCAGGCGGCCGATCCGATCGAATCCAGCCGCTAGGCGCCAGATTCGATAGCCAGGCGACCGATCCGAAATCCGGCCGCCTGCGACTGGATCTGGCCACCAGCGGCCGATCTAACTGTCAGATGGCCGATCCGGCCGCCCGCGACTGGATCCGACCCTTGGCGATCCGGGCCGGAGAGAGAGAGAGAGAAGGGGAGAGGGACGCCGACGGGATGGGTCGCCGATGGTCGACGTTCGGTCGGGAGGCTCGCCGGTAGGAGAGGGAGAGGGAGAGAGAGAGGAGAGGGGGAAAGAAATAAATAAATAGAGGGAGAGAGAGAGGAGAGGGGGTATATATATATATGTATATATATATATTATATAATATATAAGTGGAAAGATGGGAAAGCGGGAAAATAGAAAAAAAAGCGGGATAAAGTAAATATTAATTATTTTTAAAGTTACCGATGGTTGTGACCGTAAAAAAAATATTTAATTATAAAAATAAAATACTATATTTAGTTATATATAATATTTTTTATCGACAATTTGAACTATCGCTAATTATTACCGACGGTCGGAACCGTCGAAAATTGCGATGGTTTGGACTGTCGATAATTATATTAATAAAATACTCCTCATATTATATTATTATACATTTACCGACGGTTACGACCGTTGGAAATTGCGACGGATGAATATCCGTCAGAAATATCGATGTTCCTATTCGTCGAAAAATAAAATAATAATATACAAATTATATAATTTATTATTTTCATTTTCGACGATCGTAACCATTGGAAAATTTGTCGGAAATTACGACGGATGGATATCCGTCGGAAATATCGACGTTCCTAATCGTCGAAAAATAAAATAATAATATAACAAATTACATAATTTATTATTTTCATTTTCGATGGTTGTGACCGTCGAAAAATCCGTCGAAAATTGCGACGAATGGATATCCGTCAAAAATATCGACATTCCTAATCGTCGAAAAATAAAATAATAGTATAACAAATTACATAATTTATTATTTTCATTTCTGATGGTCGTCGAAAAATCCGTCGGAAATTGCGACGGATGGATATCCGTCGAAAATATTGACGTTCCTAATCGTCGAAAAATAAAATAATAATATAACAAATTACATAATTTATTATTTTCATTTCCGATGGTTGTGATCGTCAGAAAATTCGTCGAAAATATTTCCGCCGCAAAATCTGTCGCAATTGCGACGGATTTCTATCTGTCAGAAATTGCCTGTTGGAAAATGACGATTTTCTTGTAGCGTACAATCGATTGGAACTGAACTAATGAGGAATGATCCATTTAACAATTAATAAAATTCAATAAGGATTAAATTCATTGAAATCTGACAAAATTAGATATGGACAACTGATACCAACAAGAAATCAAGGTTTTCATTATGATGATCATGATGTGAGATATGTAAGGATAATTATGATAATCAGTTATAATTGCATTTCAGTGAAAATTTGAAGTTGTGAATAAAGAATACTCCCTGAGCTGAATTAGATTAAGTGGTAGATTAAGTTCCTCTCTGATTTATTCTTGCAAAAATAAAGTGATATTAGATGTAAATGTTTGGATTGTCTCCCAAGAAGAGCCCTGCTTTAATGTCTTAGACTAGACATTGTTACAACTTCTTCATGTCAAGGTGATTTAAATAGTATGATGTGACCAAGTAGAGATTTCAATATATGGACAGCTTCACTAATCAAGTACGGATCTCTTTGTTTGTCAATGATTGACATTTGTTTTTCAGTTGGATGTATCCCTCCTTCATTATGCCAGAAATCTGCAAACTTCTCAGTCCCAAAATCCTCATGTATGACATTTGAATCTCCTGGGTTACCATCTTATTTAAGCAGTCATTTCTTCAATGGCCTCTTTAAATGCAGCATTATTGGAAGATCTTTGAACTCTTGATCCCAACTTTCAGTAGGTAAATATTGATCTTCCTTAATTGGATGTTCCATTTTTTCTACAAATTTGATTTATGCTATAACTTTCTCTGTTTGGAAAAAAATTTCTTCTGCTTTTGTATCCTCATTGGACATTTTAGTCTCATAATGTGACTTTGTTGTAATAACTTGTTGCCTTATGAGTGGGTCTTCAATGTGATTCATTGCTGGCATCATTGGAGTAGCATTTTCATTCACTTCTACAACTTCATCTTTTTTCTTAGCTTGTGTTTTAAGTGTAATAACTTCTTTTTCAACTTCTGCCTTTATGACCACTACTTTTCTTCGTTCATATCTTTCTCAATTCCCATATTCATTTCCTGAATTTCTTCTTTCAGATGGGAAGATTGAGTTTGTGGGGTTTCTTGACTGGACTGCAGACAAAGTTTAGCCTCCAAGACTTTGAGTTGAACTTCAAGAGCATCTGCTGCCATACGTAGCTTCTCCCAGATTGCATTTTGCTTCTCCCGGAATGCATCTTGCTCCTTCTAGTATGCATCTCGCTCTTCCAAGATTGCATCTTGCTTCCTGATGAATTTCTCTAACATAATCTCAAGTTTTGACTCTTCTGTAGATTGATAAAGTGTTTGATCTTCTGAAATATCCGTGGTTGCAACCTGAAAATCTGACACTTGACTTTGATTGTGATAGTAATACAAATGATTTTGTGAGTCATAAACATAAGGATTGCTGCTTGAGAAGTCTTGCTCAGGACTCTAGTAATTTGAAATATAATGACTACTACTTGAGAAGTCTTCCTCACGATTTCAGTAATTTGAACTTTCATGACCATGTGAGGCATACATGTAAGCATTAAAAGATTGCTGAAATTGTGATGATCCTTGATTGCAATGTACTTGTGATGGTTTTCCAACATCAACATCGTATTTCCGAAGAGTTTTGAACACGATATCTTCAAGTTCAGAATATAATTCATCTTGGTTGATTGACATTTCACTTGATTGATAATAGTCGTGGGGCCAAGTTTGCCAACTCATATCCATCTATTCTTCTTTCAATACCAAAAGTCAAATTCAGAATTTTTTGCACTCTTGCAACTTGTTATACAATAAGGTTAAGTGCAAAGATATCAAAAGCAGGAGTAAACATAAAATGAAACAAAGATTAAGATAATATTTATAGTGGAAAGAGGAAATTACAAAAAAGACTAATCTAATAAGGAAAATGATAGACAAAAATAGAACTATATATAAACAATGGAGTGTGATATAAATAGTGATAGCATAAGAAAAAGTAGAGGTAAATATAAACAAAAGCTAAACTAAAGAAAAGTAAATAACCGATGAAAAGTAGACTAATCTAAACTATAGAAAGGGAATCTAATCAGACTCAAATCCCTAGCAACGGCGTCAAAAACTTGATGTGAATATTGGGGAGTGTGACTAACTTGCTGATTGATTGGAATCTATGCACAGAATGCAAAATATTAAGGTCTAGGTGTAGACTATACACAAATAAAAATTAAACAAGGTTTAGGCGTAGACTATGCACAATATGAAATTGAATAAGGTCTAGGCATAGACTATGCACTCCTCACTTCATTGAACTGCAAATGCACAGATCGGAGTAGTTAACTCGTTAGTCATATCCATAGTGATTTGAAACCTAAGATTCACTAACTAATCTAAATTAATCCTAAACTAAGTTAACTCTTTTTGGTGTTTTAAGGTGATTGATATAAAATGATAACTAATAGATAATGAAATATTCTCTTAGGAAAGGGTTCATCTAATACTCTGTTATGGAATGGATTAGATAACTTAGCAATTCAAATCAAACAGTGCATTAAAATTAGAACTAAATATCATACTTTCATATGAATGTATGTTAAATTGATTCAACAAGGATTTCAATTGATATTAGATTATCATAAAACCTCTAGCTCAATGCATAAATACAATCACATCCACAACTAATGCTAATGTTCTTAGTTTATCTCTAAACGATAAAGGAATCTAAAATCAACATCTCGGTTGCCATTTTAATATGAGATTTTCATCAACAAAAGCTAAATGGATCCATTCTCAGCATGGATTAAAATTAGAAAACCAAGTAACTCAATTCTCAAAAATCATAGATGAAATCGAATACAGAAACTAATTGTTAATTTTTTTGATTCATTTCTGAATAACAAAAGAATCTTGAATCAGTCTCTCAACTGCCATTACAAGATGAGATTCACATTAATAACAAGTAAAATGATGCATTCAGATCTTGACAAGGATAAAATAAAAAAATAAATGATGATGCTCTTGACTCATATTTGAGAAAAAAAGAATCAAACACCAACTTCTCAGTTGTCACTCTAAAACAAGATTCACATCAACGTAAAACTGATTCAAAAGCATTGAGAAATCACTAACATCAGTGACAAAAGTGTTGTTTAATCATCCATCCATAAATAGAAATTAAACTACTATCCTATCCTAAGAGAGCTAAGATTTAGCTCATCATAAGTGATGAAATCAATAGAAAATAAATGAGGAATAGAATCATAAACATCCTAAAACTTAAGAAGAACCCTCAGCTCCAGCAACAAAAATCATCTAGCCTCCAGCCAAATGGCCAGGAGAGGAGCTCCCCTATTGCTTCTCAACATCCTCCTTTTGTATAATATTATCATCACCATTTGATCCTCATCAAAACCTTCTATTCCATCTGATTTTGCTACATGTCCTTTGGTCTTTTTTACTTTTGTGCTGAGAAGAGATTCCTTTGTCATTGCTTTTGACAGGTGCCTGTGGTATTCTCCTACTTTTCCAACAAGAATATTTGTCTTTTGTACTTGATTTTGACGCTCCAACAACATGAATAACAAACATCAATTACTCAAATGATAATTAGACAAATAAGAACTAAATCAATATATTATCCAACTCAAATGTGCAAATGTAAGATAACATAATGTTGAGAAGATCAATGCATGTATATTAAGCATAATTTGATGAATATGAACATTTCAGGGCTTATATGCACATGAATTAAGATGAAAAATGAGTAGAAATTTAGTATGATCAGCTAGTGATCAGTATGTTAAATTAGTTGGTTTTTCTGTTAGGAAACAAGTTTTGCACAAGTCCAAGAGTACGACAAATATTATTAGCTGATTTTTTGTTTGTTCCAAAAAATGCCTACACAAAAAAGAGAAGTTAAAGATGATTGTCAAGCCCACTTATATGTCGATTTGAGAAAGGATGGAAAGTGGGTGATTAGAAGATTTATAGAGTAACATAGCCATCCCTTAACAACTCCTTCAAAAGTAAAATATTTGCGCTCACAAAAAGAATTCAAGGCAACTTCTAAGGAGGCTATATTAAACCTATGCGAGTTTGGTATGGGGCCATCAAGAATAGGTAGAGCTCTTAATATGTCTGGTGAACCACTCATAACAGCGCAAGATTGTATTGACCATTTGAGAATGAGAAGAAAAGGAAATTTCAATAATGAATGCTTAAGTATCATATCTATTTTTTAGAGTAAGGTAAGTGTTGATCCAGGCTTCATTCATAGGTGGGAATTGGATGGAGAGGGTATTATTTTGAATTTCTTTTGGGCTGACGGAAGGTCGAGGGATAGTTATTTGACATTTGATGATGTTGTTGTATTTGATACAACATACCGTACAAATAACTTAAGAATGTCATTTGCTCTTTTTACCGGTGTAAATCATCATAGAAGATCATATTTATTTGGTTGTGCTTTACTCGCAGATGAGACAGAAGAGATTTGTAGGTTATTTGAAAAGTGGTCTGAATGCATTATGGAAAGCATTCGAAATGTATTATTATGAATCAAGATATTGCTATGGGTAATGCTATCCGTAGAGTATTTCCAACACTAAACATATTTTTTGTACATGGCATATTGCTAAGAATGGAATGTCTCACCTACAAGATTTGTATGCAAAATCTCAATTCAAAGAAGATTACAATAGGTGGCTCTATGGTTCATCAAATGTAGATGAATTTGAAGATGGTTGGATTACTTTGAAACCAAAGTTTGACATTCCTGATAGACACTGGTTGGAGTTCATGTACAATAAACGTGATCAATGTGTGTCATTGTACTTCAAATACATTTTTACTGCAGGTATGCGTACCACGCAATGAGCAGAAAGTGTTGATACTTTTTTTGATGGATATGCAAACACGAATATGTCACTTTCAAATTTTGTACAACAATATGATAGGGCTATCCAGACTCATCGTGCACTTGAAGAGAAAGAAGATTATCGAACTATGAACTCCTTGCCTGCATACATTTCGAAGCACCCATTAGAAGTTCATGGTGGAAATATTTATACACATGCTATTTTTTGTAAGTTTCAAGAAGAATATGGTCAAGCAATTAATATGTGTGCTCACAAAATATACAAAGATGCTCGCGAAGCTGTTTACTCGATTTATCCTACAAATGGTATTGATGAAGGCAAGAATATGTGGAGTTTAGTCATCTCGATGAAATGTGTATAAGTTATTCTTGCAAAAAGTATGAATAGGAAGAGTTCTTATGTTATCACATTTTGAATGTTCTTCACAAGAAAGGGGTTGGATCCATACCCGAGGGTTACATACTTCATCGCTGGATGATAAACGCAAGATATTCAAATGCACATGTAATTTATGATAACTTATCTTCTAGTAGTGATTTCATAACCCCAATTCAAAAATTAGGTTGGCAAAGTAACCTATGGAAGATAGAAGAGATGTGATTGAAATCTGCAAGACATTTACAATTCGGTTTTCCATTGATCAATGATGTTATAAAAAAGATGAGCACATTTGATCTTGAAAATGTAGTTGTGGGTTCAAATGATATAAACATAGTTGAAATTCATGCAAGTCAATGTGCTACCAATGAATTTATTTCCAGTCAATCAAGTTCTATTAATTTACATAAATCCCTTTTCATCATACGTGATCCAGTCCATGTGAAATCTAAAGGTAGGCCAAGAAATGTTGGAAGGATTAAATCCAGCATTGAAAATTCTGTCTCAAAAGGAATGTAAGAAGCGTAGCTGTGGCCATTGTGGGAAAAATGGACATGATAAAGAACATGTTCATTGATGAAGGTAAAAATCTTTTTCATAATGTTCATTATTTAAAGATCAATTATTCAACTAATTGATTCAACTTCATGAATAGGAGTCGCAAAGTCAAGTTTAGTGCAACATTGGCTAGGACAGCATTGGAGAGAGTGATACTTCCCTTACGCATTTTGGTATTTTCTTATAATCCATTTTATGTATTAGTAGAATGCATCTCATGATGCTTCCTCTACATATTTGTTTTTTGAATTAATCAGACACTCGTGTTGATTCTTTGCAGTTAGGGTGAGGTCCTACTGCTTTTGGGAAGCTTCTCATGCCAATGTCAAATGCAGATTTTAAGCTGAAAGCTATACTGTTTTCTATTTTTTGGGTTCAGTTTACTTCTATCCAGAATGTCCTGTTGAGATTTTGAACCATTGTCCTGTTGCGATCTTTTACTTGCGGATTTGTAGATAGCTACGGTAGCTATTGTTAAATAATATGTTTGGTCACTCATCAATTGTCGTTTCAATTGATACTTCTGTACATGAAATGTCTATAACTATTTTGTAAATTACATGGGTGAAGTTTTTTTTCTGCTTCTGCTTCTCCCTGTCTCATCTTACTGACTGGGCTCTTCCTTTGCTCTCTTTCGTCGTTGGCCAAATCCTTTGCACCCAAAATCCGCATTTCTTTTGCTTGCCTCCGCCCACTTGAAGCCTTTTGCGGCACGTCTTCGTCTCTGTGCGTCCAAAATGCTTACGAACCGACGATGATATTATACATGTGTACCTGTTGGTGTGTCTCAGTGTTGTATGGCTCATCAAAAGATGAAGGCATGGTCGTAGTATAACCATTTTTACTTGATATAGGGAAAATTCTCATAGACATGTCCATGTGAGAGATGTTGGAGCAAAATTTTTATGCCCTATATAATTATGTTTTAATGATACAAATCTCGAAAGATTAGAGTTATATTTCAAATGCCGAAAAAGTTTAAATAGAAATGAGTTACTTCATGCATTAAACTTTTGATTAATATTTATTTATGTTCCCACGGGATTTAAATTAATTGGTGAATATAAAAGTTATAGATAATTCTCTTATCTTTCTAGAGAATCAAATATCATCTCATTTGGATACTGGTATGAAAAGTTATGTATAAAAGAGAAAATGTCTAAAATGTTTTATTTGAAATGGATAATTTTGTATACTGAACTTTGAGTTAATATTTGACTATGATCTCATTAGATTTTTGATGAATTATGATATAAAAGTTGTGGAGAATTCTATTAGCTTTTCATAGAATAAAAAATCATCTCATTTGGGTAACTATGCAAAAAGGTTATGCTTAAAATAATGCATGATAGTCGACTAGTCAACGCGCAGAATATACTATATAATGGTCATATTTTGGCATCAAAATTAGGAACAAGCCCCAATGGCTAAATGGAGTTAAGAAGGCTATAAAAGAGGACCCAAAGGTGTAGGAATGATCAAGACTTCAAAAGAAAAGTAGAAAGAACATTGTGAAATCCATTTGATCTCCAAGTTGCAAATCTTTTGTTTCTTCTTTCTCTCTTCTCTTCTTGTGAGTTTGATATTGTAAAAGAGAGAAACATTTTTTAGATATTTGGGTGTGAGCTCCTGTGTGGAAGAGGTTTTATCTTACCTCTCGAGCTAAAGAAAAAAATAAGTTTCTTAGGAGGAGAGGTGCGCCTTATCTCTCGAAGCGGAGAAAAGGTGATGTGATGTAAAAGGTTTCTTCCTTGTCCCATTTGGAACGATGGAAGGGTGCTTAGTGGAATCTCCGGCGGAGGTCGAGAAAGTCGAACCGGGGACGTAGGCTAAGGTGTGGCCAAACCTCATCAACAAATCACCGTATTCCTTGTGTTTGCTTTCTCTCTCCCTCTACTTCTTATTTTATTATGCATGTGATATGATAGCTTTTGTGTTGGTTTGAATATTAACGAATCGATTTTAAACTTTCGCGATGATTTTCGTAAAATCGATATTTTTGAGTTTAGCACCAATTCAACCCCCTTTGGTGCCTTGTGATCCTACAATTGGCATAAGAGCAAGATTGCTCTCATTTTCTTTTTTTTAAGATTTAATCATCTTTTAGAGCATGGCATCATTTTTTTGGAGAAGGATCTTCCATTTTTAACCCACCGAGTTTTCAAGACTATTCTTTTGCTTCTTGGAAAATTAGAATGAAGGCATATTTATGTTCCATTGATTTTGATATGTGGGAAGTTATAGAAAATGGTTTTGAAAAGTCAAAGAATATTTTAAATAGTGTTTCCAATGATTTTTCTTTATTTGAATATGACGATTTTCAAATGTCGATTGAAAAACTTGACTACAATGTAAAAAAAATGTCTTTTATTCCTCTTTAAATTCTTATGGCATGAATCTTATTTCCAAATGCTATACTTCTCATAAAATTTGGCAAGTTTTATTAGAAAGGTACGAAAGGTAGCAACTTCGACAAAAATGACATGTCAAATGTGGACAATGAAGAAAACAATAGTTTTACATTCACTTAATAACAAAAAGTGAAGATGATAAGGTAACCTCAACTTCATCTTATTCCTCTACTAATGATAGTGATGATGATGTTGATATTGCTTTTGATATTCATAAAGAATTTGCTTCTCTTATTCCAAAGCATCTTTCTCTCAAAAAGAAAAAGAAAACTTTAATAAATGATTTTCATATAATCAAAGATAACTATGATTCTCTCAAAAAGGAAAATGATGCATGTTTAATTCAAATAAATACCTTAAAAAGGAAAAATGATGCATGTTTAATTCAAATAGATACCTTAAAAAGGAACAATAATTCTCTTTCATTATCTTGTGCATCTTATGAATATTTAAGAGTTGAGAATTCAAAATTGATGGTATTGCATAATGAGTTACAAAAGAAAAATATTTCTTTACAAAAATTTTTAGATAAAAAAATTACTAGTTCTTGGAAAAAAACATTAATAATGTTAAGAAGTCTATTCATGGTGTCAAAGCTCCAATAAAGAATATTTCTCATGCACCACAAAAGAAAAATGATTCAAACAAAAATTTTAAAAACCCAAATGAATATTATTTGAAACCTAAGCATTCTCATGATTATCATTTGAAAAATAAGCTCTCTTATGATAATTTTCTTGGTGCTAAAAATTCTCATCTCTCCCATAATGATACTTTGAAGTTTAGATATAATCATAAAATACTCTATTAGGCCCTCTATGATTTGTTATTATTGTAATTCTCATAGTCATTATTCATTTGAATGTCAAAAAAAAAGCTATCAATATGAGCATGAAATTGATGTGGGTTCCTAAAGGAACCAAAATTAATTATGTTAGACCCAAACAAGTTTGGGTACCAAAATGCAAATGATTTTTATTTGTAGGTGTGCTTCACAAAGAATGAAGAAAAATACTTCAAGTAAAGTGAAGACACACACTTAGTGGCTGTGTGACATGAAAAGAAAAACAACAATGGAATTGAAATGAGTTGGAGGCATAAAAGTGTGCGGTAAAAGTATTTTAGTATATGAAAATAAAAATTTGAACTCATTTTGATGCATATTTATGTGTTGAATTTGTCAATTTATTATCATGATATATGCATAAAGATAATATTTGATTATGATTCTTGTTCATACTAGAATTATGTTGCTCGTTTAATTTTGAAAGTGTCTATATTACTCATGTTGCTTAAATATGTTTGATGGGAATATGTCACATGCATAATGGTTGATAAATTGACATTTTTGAACTATCTTACTAATTCAATGTGAAAATCATATTTATGAAAAACAAGGACACTCATATCAATACCAAAGTTTGCATGCATGATTCTTCACACTCAAAATATATTGATTTTGGCATTAAGCATGTATAATTGATTTATATGAATATCATGTACTATTTTGCATCTTGATATTTGTGATTCAATGCGATTATATGATGCCTATGATTTTAAAGTATAAAAGAATCATATTTTTATGAGCGAAAAATAGTAAATGACTTTGTTTGATTGAAATTTGATTCTCACATTTTTTTGTTGATGATACTTGATCTTCTAAGATCTTGATATAATAATTGAATATCTATTGGAAATACAAATTTATGGATAATTTTGAAATTAATACATAATATCTTCTTTTGACTTATGATAATATACTTGGAAAATCTATCTTGTTCACATGTTAAAGAAAGAGAAATATATGTCTATTATTACCTTTGACATGCTTATTAACATGACTATTCCTTGAATTTAGCAAAAGAAAAATAAACATGAAAATAGGAATGGTAAGTCTTCTAAATTTGAATAATTCTTATTTATCTATAAAGAAGACTTTATATTTATAATAAATATGCTTTGCACAAGATTTATATGTCTCTTGTGTTATGAGCTTTAGTGTGTGAACTTATTATGAATTTTGACTTATTACACTATATCATTTGGACACACATGCACATTATGATTTGGAATAAGATAATTGATCATATTGATATGCTATTTCAAAATTATTGTATCATACATTTAATTGCTAAACTCTATATTTATGCACATGTTTGAAATAAAGCATATCACTAAAGATATCATTTTTAACTTGCTATATACATCTTCTATCAAAATTGATTTTTATACTCATCTTTGTGCAATATTTTGACATGAATCTTATTCTTTCATATTTCAAATTATCATGGTAGTTAATGAAAGTTATTTCCCATATCCATAATTTGAAATAGCTATTAACATTTTATGAAAGTGTAGAAGACTAAACTTTTAATACATTTTTAGTTTTATTTTTTTGTCACCAATTTTGATTATTATCTTGTGACAAAGAAAGAAAAGGAAAAATGAATGAAGGAGTGCAAACACAAATTTTATGGTAAAAGTATTATTTTGAACATAGAAATGAAAAATTGGATATATTTGTGTGTCACAATTATTTGTGCTTTATACTTGTTTACTAGTTATAATAATTTGTGTATAAACTTATGATTATTCAAAAGTCCATTTTTGGACATATTTTAATATGTCAAACTTTGGAAATGATACCTATCATGCTTCTTTCGTAAAAATTGTAAGTATGCATATTTATTTGGACTTTACTACTTATCACATTCGATGCTTTGTGAGTTTGCAATTGAAAAAAAAACAAAGTTTTAGAATTTTAATTAAAATAATTGAAAAACATTTTTTTCATATGTTTCATTTGTAGTTGTCTTTCCATATGAAATCTTGAGCTATAAGATTAATGTGCATAAATTTATGTGGTCATAATTTGTTATCATTTGAGTATTTCTATATTGTAAGCCATTTGGCCATCAAATTTGGAATGATGCTTAAATGGTATCTCTCTTACACAAATGAAAATTTATATATATATATATATATATATATATATATTTACATTTGAGATGTTTATGATATAGTATAAAATATATTAATTATCTGACTTACATGTGCATGATTCTACATTCTCATGATTTACAAAACTATTTTATCATATTTTGGCATGATCCTTATGCTTTAGACTTAAAATCTTCATGTTATGAAAATCAAGCTTTGACTTCTCACTCATAATATTATAGTGTTATTGGTTCTTTGAAAGAAAAAAAGCCATATAAAGAAATAAAGAAAAATAGAAAGAGGACGAAAAAAGGTCATAATGATAGGGGGAGCTTGTTCAAAAGTTCGAAATATCATTTCCTCCATTCACTTGTTACCCTTATTGTTAAATGTTTGACTATTTGATATTATTCAATTTAAATTTGATATATCATTGTTGTCTCAAAGTTTTATGCAATGTTTTGATTTCTTATATAATTTTTTGAGGCGTGTTATTCATTTGATTTTATGTTTTGCTATTATAAATTAGTCATGACCTTAGGGGGAGTTATTTTTTCCTATCGCATATATTATACATGAAACAATTCTTATGGATGTGGTAAAAGAATAAAAATTATCTCTTATGACACTTTACATACTATATCTTATATGACAAAAGGGGGGAGAATAAAAAATTTAGGAAGATGACATGATTAAGGAGGAGTTACATATTGTATCTCATATTATTTCTTATATACTTCATGTGCAAATTACTTTTTGATGAAACAAATGGGAGAGAAATATAGGAGAAATATGATAAGAACATAAGAGAAATTTATTTAGGAGAAATATATATAACCCCTGATTCATTATATGGATCTCATGAATATAACTCTATATGAAAAGTGCCTTACAGTTAAGACTTATGTGCATATTCATAATTCTAAGGAAAGCTTAGTTTTAGGGGGAGTAAAGTTGACTTTAATATTTTTTACATCCCAACTCATATATTTTTCATATTTCTTAGTTTGTATTCATCAAAAAGGGGGAGATTATTGGAGCAAAGTTTTTATGCTCTATATAATTATGTTTTAATGATACAAATCACGAAAGATTAGAGTTATACTTAAAAATACCAAAAAAGTTTAAATAGACATGAGTTGCTTCGTGCATTAAATTTTCGATTAATATTTGTTTATGTTCTCACAAGATTTACATTAATTGATGAATATAAAAATTATAGATAATTCTTTTATATTTCTAGAGAATCAAATATCATCTTATTTGAATACTGGTTTGAAAAGTCATATATAAAAGAGTAAAGGTCTAAAATATTTTATTTGAAATCGACAATTTTGTATATTGAACTTTGAATCAATATTTTATTATGATTTCATTATTTGGATGAATTATGAATATAAAAGTTGTAGAGAATTCTATTAGTTTTCCATAGAATAAAAAATCATCTCATTTGGATAACTGTGCAAAAAGTTATACCTAACATAGTGTAGGATAGTCGACTAGTCAACATACAGAATATACTATAATGGTCATATTTTGACATCAAAATTAGGAAACAAGCCCCAACAGCTAAATTGGAGTTAAGAAGGCTATAAAAGAGGACCCAAAGGTGTAGGAATGATTAAGTCTTCAAAAGAAAAGTAGGAATGATTAAGTCCATTTGAGCTCCAAATTGCAAATATTTTTTTCTTCTTTCTCTCTTCTCTTCTTGTGAATTTGATATTGTAAAAGAGAGAAACATTGTCTTAGATATTTGTGTGTGAGCTTCTGTGTAGAAGATGTTTTATTTTACTTCTCGGGCTAAAGAAAAGATAAGTTTTTTAGGAGGAGAGGTGCACCTTACCTTTCGAAGCGGAGAAAAGGTGGTGTGGTGTAAAGGGTTTCTTCCTTGCCCCATTTGGAACGAAGGAAGAATGCTTAATAAAATTTCCGGCGGTCTCGAGGTCGAGAAGTCGGAGCGGGAACGGAGACCAAGGTGTGACCGAACCTCGTCAATAAACCACACGTTCCTTGTGTTTGCTTTATCTCTCCCTCTACTTCCTATTTTATTATGCATGTGATATGATCGCTTTTGTGCTGTTTTGAATTTTAACAAATTAATTTTAATCTTCTACGATGATTTTTGTAAAATTGATATTTTCGAGTTTAGCACCAAATTCACCTCCCCCTCCCTTCTTGGTGCCTTGTGATCCTACAAAAAATAATATGAGGACAAATGTAATTAGATTCATTAGGCGTCGTGCGAACATTGTCTTGTTTCCAAGCATGCATGCTGGAATAAAACATTGTATATAGCATCAAAGTAACATCCACTACATGACTAGGACATATATAGTTAGAAGCAAAACAATTAAATAAGCAAATTTACACATGAAATTCACTCCATTCTTGTTAATTCTAACTTCATCGTCATTTAAATTTGCAGCCTCCATTCTATCGATTTTTCTTAACAAGCGATTGATAACTTGTGTATGTCGTGGTTCAAATGATGGATCTAACCATCTGAAGTATGTGCAAGCTCGATATTGCTGCAAGATCAATCACAAAAGACAACATTAAATTAGAAAGACAACATTTCATTAGAAAGCAATCATAAAAGTATTATCAAACTAACCCCGTAAAATGGACAACCGTAAAATCGACGTCCAGGATTACATTCGGTCCAAGATGTTTTTATTATTGCATCTTGTTGGCAATGACATTTAGGCCACGCCATTACCCTAAATACACAAATTGTCAATGACATCATAACACTAGAGATTCATAACAATAATGTCCTAAAACTAACTATTAGCTCACCTAACTAGTCACGGTAGGACAGGCGCGGTGTCGCGGCGGGGCGGGCGTGGTGTCGGAGCGGGCGCAGTGTCAGGGTGGTGGGGGATGGGGGGCAGGCGCGGTGTCGGGCGGCGGGGCAGTCGCGGTGTCGGAGCAGGCACAGGGCGGGCGCGGTGTCGGGCGGCAGGGCAGTCGCGGTGTCGGAGCAGGCACGGGGCGGGCGCGGTGTCGGGGGGTGGCGGGGCAGGTGTGGTGTCGGGGAACGGCGGGGCGGGCGCGGTGTCGGGAGGCGGCAGGGCAAGCGCGGTGTCACGGCGGGGCGGAAGCGGTGTCGGGGGACGGCAGGGCGGAAGCGGTGTGGGGGAGCGGCAGGGCGAGTGCAATGTCGGGAGGCGACACGGTGAGCTCGGTGTCGGGAGGCGGCGGGGCAAGCACGGTGTCGCGACGGGGCGGAAGCGGTGTCGGGGAGCGACAGGGCGAGCGCGGTGTCGGGAAGCAGTGGGGCAGGCACAATGTCACAGCGGGGCGGGCGTGGTGTCGGGGGCCGGTGGGGTGGAAGCGGTGTTGGGGAACGGCGGGGCGGATGCTTCGTCGGGGGGGGGGGGGGGGGGGGGGGGGGGGGGGGACGGGGACGGGGAAGTAGATCCGGCTGATGAGGAAGCAGATCCGATCGATGGCGAAGTAGATCCGGTCGACGTGGATGCGACGAGGAAGCAGATTCGGCTACGTGGACGCTACGAGGAAGCAGATCGGTGAAGAAGAGCACGGACGATGATATCCGGCCGACGTGGATGTGACGAGGAAGCAAATCCGGCCAATGAGGAAGTAGATCCCCGATGAGGAAGCAGATCTGACCGACGTGGACGTGACGAGGAAGCAGATCGGTGAAGACGAAGCACGAACGACGATCTCATCGCGAAAGGATGGAACTAGGGCGCCGGAAGGAGAAATAGGGCATTCTCGACTCTCACCCAACCAATATAGTGCATAAAACAGAACAAAAGGAAAAAAACTGGCCGAAACAAAACAAACGAAAGACAAAATTGAGAAAAAATCGGTGCTGAAAGATGCGCCCGTCGGATCTCCATCCGCGTCCGGGAGGAAGGGGTTCCTCCCCCTCTAAGGGGGTAGGACCCGATTATATCCAATTTTTTTTAAATATTATATAGAATTATCAAAATTATTTATGATACTAAATCATAAATAACTGAAATTAATAAAAAAATAAATCTAAAACTATATCTTTATTTTATGTAATATAACGTAAAAAATAGTCATATAATTATATATAATATAATTAGTGCAAATTTATGTATATATATTTTCATATTTCATATATAATTAAAATGTATGTAATGTGGAACTCTCATGAATTCATATAATAGTAATAATAATACTTATTTAGAATGACTCATAGATGAATAAGAGGCTCATCGCCTAAATATTAAAATAAAAAATAAAATAAATATTATTATCAACGTTAGATATACTCAGTTACGAGTACATAAATGAGGCATTAAAAATCTATAGATAAGAGATTAAAAAAGAATAATTATATTTGTGTAATTATTAGTATTTTTAATGTGTTTCACAAACATAGTTTTAAATAATAAATTAGCCATTATCTTTTAGAAGAGGAGGAAGGAAATTGTGAGTAAATGAATGTGATGATCATTAACTTTGATACGTTTAAAAATAAAAAAAATCAGTATTACTATTAGAATATATTTTTTCTTAAGTACCTTTATTTTAATAATACTATTTAGAAATATAATCACACATATATTTTAATAAAAAAATGTTTATTTTAAGTTTAACAGTTTTTATATCTTTTACGCATGATACGGGCATCATATTAGTATTATTTAATTGTATTAACAAAGATTGATACCATAATAATTAATTTCATTATTTATCATAATAAAATAGCAATATGTAATCCTTGTAATCTATACTTGGTATTGAGAAAAGTTATTATTTAAATGAAATTACAAATTCTTATGATATCCAGTTATTTAGTTCTAAAGAATTAAAAAATTATGAAAAAAATATTTAAATACTTAATAATTTATTTTCATTTTGAAAAATAATAATTTTATATTAAATAAAAAAATATATGAAAAAAATAGAAAGATGTTTTCGAATAACTCGAACACCCAACTTGAATCAACATGACTAATTCAAATCACACAAGTTAGATCGAATTCAAACCATCAAAAGGGGCTGACCCAATTAAAATTGATCGAGTCGAATCAAATCAATCACCATGCAAAGGCTGCAATGGGTTAAGGTTTAGATGCAAAGATCTGAGCTGTGAGATCAGAATCAAGTTCCTGTGATGGAGAAGGAATTAAGGTATGTGGAATATTTTAAGCACGATCTTTATCATTCCATGCAAATCAAATAATTTATTCGTTCTAATAGTCTACTTCATGGGGACTTGAGTTCACCAAGAATGAATAAATATACTAATAGTAAATATTTATTAATCAAGTTTATTTTTTAATACAACTAATAGAAAGTATTTATAGAATTTTAAATACCAATATACCATGTAAGAAATTTGAATAAAATTAAGAAAAGTTAATAACATTAAACTAATTAAAAAATAATAGTACAAAGAAGATTAAACTATTGAACCGTTAAGGCAAAATGTCCATAACTCTACTAATAAAATTGATGATGCAAGACGCACAGATTCTGCATAAGCTTTTTAGTAGAAAGAGACTAATAATTTCAAATGGAAAATTTTAAAAATATATATAATAAAAAGCCAAGATGAGCACAATATTTTTTTAAAAAATATATGGGAGGATTCCTGCCATATATTTTTTAAAAAAATATTGTGCTCATCTTGGCTTTTTATTATATATATTTTTAAATTTTCCTGCCAAGTTGCATGAACATCCAACTTTATTAAGAGGGTAGTTTAAAAATTACAAACAGTAAAGATTGTATGCACACTATCGCACAAGAAATAAGAAACACTTAAAAAACATAAAAAATATGCATATAATTTTTTGACAGCACATTGAGTCCATTTGTAACGCCTCAAGATCGGCCCTATCTAGAGAGGAACATTAGGGGGCACTACATACTTCTTCTGACCTAATATCATAATATATCGTAGCGGATACATAATACAAAAGCATACTTAATCTAATAAATAATATAAAACAATGAAAGACTTCTTAAGTAAATAAATGTCAAGATGCATGATTAGCGCATGGACCATATATGTTTTAACATAAGGTCCAACATAGAGTTCAGTACACATAAATGAGTTCATATAATAGGTCCATAGATCATACATACTTGAGTCGCTAAAGATTTTATTATAATAATAAAAGATACTAATAGATAACTTAGGTCGTGGCCCGACTGTTACATGTGTAATTTTATTATCATGAGATCTTCACCGCTGAGCTTATGTCTCACCCATACTTGTACAAATTCATAGGATGCAGGAGAATTCTCCCATTAAATTATGTTGATGCTCATATATCCTATAACATAATTTCTATATGTCATGACATATGCATTGCATCATAATAAAAACATAAAACATATGCATGTTATTAGTTACATATGAACACTATATGACATGTGAACAATCATCATGACAAGATGAGATTATCATGTAACATCATTATATATTATGCTAAGTCATATTATGCATTTATCTTGCTTAACATTCATCATCATTCATAACATCATATGTTAATGGAATATTCACTTATATCCCTTTAGGTGCATACATCATCATTATCATATTCATCTTTATATACCAAGTCATATAATCATAGTCATGTCATATGAGCATGTCATCTTTAATTAGATAGCTTCTTATCTTGATAATTGGGAAGTCCATGTTGGCTCATTGATCTTACGCTAGTTAGGTCGAGATCTCTTTGTTCAGTGGAAGACCACACCTTGTCCACTCTTAAGTAGAGTCCAGGTCCCCGAGGAATTTGGCATTCATGCTAGTTAGCGCCAACTTTGTTACCCATCATATGGACGACAACAACAAGACAACTTCAATCAATCCGACTTTTAATTATATTTATCAATACATATAATCTTTCAATATATATTGCAAATTTTAACCCTACTTAAGATCATTCCGGCATTAAAATAATCTAAGTGTAAACAATCAACAAACAAGACATTGGGCATTGATCATGATCGTGATACATAATCCTTTCACAGTCATGTGCGAGACTAGTCTTCATCGGCCTTGAAAATTTTTCCAAGGCATATTGTGGTCATGGTCATATCATAACTTACACGCACGCCCATATGCACGAGTGGATTTTTGTCATATTCAACCTCGTTTCACGGCCGTGTGCGAGAGCCAATTTTTCCCCCGCACTTCTTCAGCTCCGTTTCACAGCCGTGTGACCTTGTAGTCACGCCCGTGTGCGAGAGCCTATTTTCGTCGTACTTAGAATCTTTTCAAGGCATGCTGGGAGGCACGGCTGTGCCACCCTTAATCACGACCGTTCCCAAGGAGATTTTCTACCTCCATTACGAGCATGACAATCAAAAGGGTCACAATCGTGCTTTGGGTGTCACAACCGTGCCCAGAAAAATAATCAGGTTTCCCTTATTTTTATCCCAATTTTCCCATATTTACACTCATTAGCAATTTATAGGCATGCATTCATCTAACACATGAAATATACATTTGAAATAGTCATTATAAGATTCATATAACACATCATCAATACAACGTACCAAGATAATAAGGAAGAACTATCACAATCTCATTCTTACTAAATAGATTAGTTATCTCAACAAGACCTAAGCATAAGATAATTCTAACCAAGATTATCAATGTAACAATAATCATGAAGGTTCATGAAGCAACATGCAGAATCCCTAATCTCATAATGTAAGAAGACCTAGTATGGCCTTCAAAACCCTTATCCATTTATACAAGCAATATTAAGAGTTGATTAAGATTGGATCCCCTCAAACATACCTTTAAGGTTTAAGTTAAAACCCTAAGTCTAATATTTTTCTTCTCTTTTCTTTCTTCTTTCTCTTCTGCTGCCACGCATGATGATGTGAGGTAGAGGGGGAAGGGGTGAGATTTTGCTGCTGTTGCTGTGAGTGGGAGTGAGTAGGAGAGGGAGAGAGTCTGTGTGGGGGGTTTTTGCTCGGAAGTAGGTGAGCAATGGAGGTGAGAGAGAGTAGGAGGGTGATGAGGATGGCTGAATGGTTTTGCCATTTGATGTTTTTATACATTAGGTTAAGATGGGTTACTTTGGATGGTGGGCTGTGGGTTTCATCGAGTGGATCTTACATTACTTATTATTTCTTTTATTTCTTTTGTTTCGAGAATATTACACCATTGACTCATATATATATTTTTAGGCATTGTTCCCACTTACATCAACTCCAATATCTTCTAATAGTTCAACACTATCTTACGAGTACATAATTCTGAAATCTTTTCATCGAAATTGGATTCCATTTTCTTTTGCAATAAGCTAATGTCATATTTTATTTTAATACAATATTCTGCTTCTTGAATGCCTATAATTATTATTTTAATATTTACATTTAAAAATATGACATGTAATTATTTTTTATACAATTATTACATTTAATATTTACGAATTTTTATTTAGCATCTTACGATCACTAATCCTCTGCTTTTAAAAAAATGATCATTAGTCCTCAAAATCACTTAATAATGGCTTTCATGTATTAGCATTTACATAATATGTCATTACATTCTAGCTTTTTTTTTTATTCCTGAGCTATTTTATTTATTTTATTAAATTACTTGATCGTACAGAGATAACATGTTTCCACCTTCATAAGCCCAACCTGCACTAAACCAACAGAGTACCATTATAAATCCTCAATTTACAAAGCTGTCTGTGGACCTTCAGTTTTGTAGTTACACTACAACATTTTATCAAACTCCACCTTGATATTTATTCACTTCCGTACACAACAACACTAAATTGGCATATATATATATATATATATATATGATGTCTATCTTTAATTGAATCGGGAAAAGTAACACCTAATAATATAACACGCCTACTAATCCTAATATTTAACTAGAAATCTGCTTTCTTTGCAGACGACACTAGAAATCTGTAAGCATGCCAGCAGGCCAAGCACAATAGAAACATTACCTAAAACGATTTCACAGAATCAACACACCACACCAGCAGTGATCAGTCTCACCTTTAGATGTTTTTCTTTCCTGTTGGCCTTCGTCTTCCAATTCTCATCATAATATGACGAAGAACAAGCATTTGACCGAAAAGCCAAACACTGTTAAACTACAATATATATATAAAAGAGAACTCACCGGCAAAGGATCAGAAAATTCCATGATCCGATGACCCATGTCAAGCTCGTGCCACCATTTTCAGACCCCTCCTACTCCTCTCGTACTGCATGAGAATCGATGTCGATGTGATCTCATCATCAAGCTTTGTGTCTTGGTGAGCTCCGATTCCTCCAAACAGGGGGAGGCGGCAGCGGATCAAGCAACAAGAGGTGCCACGGTTTTCTTCCTCCGGCAGACCGGGAATAGGGAGAGGAGGGAGGTGACTCGCTCTGTCTCCCTTTTATAAAGATCCCTTTCAAATATATATATATATATATATATATATTGAGTAACGACCATTCTTTCTTCTTCAGCTGAGATCTTAAAAACCTAATTAGTATCAAAAAGGCAATTGCAGAGACTTTCATCAAGTGTAGTTTTTCCTCTCGAGAACTTGTTCCACTGAAGCTTCCTCCTTTCCTTTCTAAATATTTCTGCATCATGCATTCTGCCGCATCTTTCAAGACCAATTACCAGAACTTCCAATGTACCAGATGAGATTGAAAACCCTTGTTCTCTCATTTGAGAAAAAAGTTTAAGGCTTGCTTCAATTTCACCAGCTTGAAATGAGGCCTCAATAAGGGCAGTGCATGTAGTAATATTCTGATCCATGGGTAACGAATAGAAAACATTGGCGGCAGAAGCATACAATCCTGCAGAACCAAGCCTATATATCAAAACTGAAGCAAGATATGTCCCAATACTGACACCAACTTTGATCATTTCATTAACAACATCCAGTGCCATCTGAATTGAATTAGTCCTGATTAAGAGACCAAGAAGTGAGGTATAAGCAGATCTATCAATCTCTGTCCTTGCTTTCAGGCAATACTGAAATCCCATGATCGCACAAGATGACAAATAATTAGCACAACTTATTTGGATAATACTAGACATGAGTTCTGAATCAAATTTTATATCCATGTTCATCGCTGCATGAAGCATACGCTCAATAGCAATAAAGTTCCGTCTTGCTAAGAGATTAATAATGACACTCCTATCAATAAAAGAGGCAATATCAGAATAAGCTGGCTCACAATTCATGTTATCTTCAGTACCTTCAGAAGGGAGATGAGGATTTGCTTCTCTGAGGAGATTGTCATTTTCATTGTTATTTCTAAAAGCTTCTATGGCAGCAAGAAAGATTGGGCGACGTAGCACAATTGAATTCTCCTTCATGTATAAGAGAATTTGTTTCATTGTTGATGTTTCTCCAAATGCTGCACACTTCTGTATAAGAATATTACAAGTAGCTTTATCAGGTTCAACTCCTGCTTCCTGCATTTCATCCATTATTTTGAGAGCAGCTTCAAATTTACCTGTGTCATGGCATTCCAAGACTAATATATGCATCCAGAAGCATAGAAAAAAAACAGAATCCCCTCAAAAAAAAAAAAAAAAAACAGAAATGATTCTAGAGTTGACAACAATGCAGACCAGCAGTAGATCAACAGATTGATTGACTAAATATCCAAAAGAAATAAAAATGATTAAGCAGTACATTGATCACCTATGTCGGAAACTGATAAAGGTGCTCAAAACTGTCATCACAGATTTAGTGTCATGTAATACAGTCGAAAGTCCTTTTGAATACACTTCACTTCCACATTACAGGAATATAAAAGGTGTTATATTGATTTTGTCAAAGAACTCGACATTAACTTGTTCACACCTCATCTGCACACTTCTTTTTTGTGTTTTGATAACACATTTAGATCATACCTAGCCTACCTTGTCTTTTTGCAAGTCTCTTGCAACAAATGTTTTTGCATCTCTATCTCTCAACAGAATCTTTTCTTTTTTTTTTTTTTTTGAGAAGGCAAAGGATGCTTGGAGCCCTATTGAAGAAATTTTGCGAAGGAATTCTCTCAAACAAAAATTTGCAAAGACATTGTTTCCTTAGCAACTTAATATATGTAGGTCGCAAGAGGTGACAGATGTTTTTGATATTTTCTACTTTTCAGAAAGGATGTGCAGCAAAGTGATAGACATCCAACTTGATTAATGCATAAAGAAAGAGGTACAAGGTACATAGTGATGCAATATGATTAGTGAAATGTGGCAGTTGCTGGGCTTTCTAGTGGATCTGAGCTCACCAGGAGAATTTTTGCACATTTTCAGGACTTCTGATACACCAAAGTCAACATCACCCTTTAACCCAATGGCAATATTATGGATCATATGGCTGCAACATAACAGGATGGTTTGCGATGGTGAGAGATTTTGCAGCCAAAAACTGCTCTTTTTTTTTAAACTAATAGAGTGACAGAGCTTCACGGTTCACAGGATCTTTGAAATTAAAAACTGTACAATTGTGATATTAATAAGATGATCTCAAATTTTCAAACATCAGACATCTTGTTTTCATACTTTTTTTGAGAGGAAAAAGGATGATTAACCAAGGTGCTAATCATGCAAAAACCATATATTAAAATGCCAATTGAAGGCTCAGAGATTACAGTTTGTGAACTACAAGTGTGAATGTTTTCAGTGTAGCATCAATCATTCTGGAAAAAAAGTTTATTCCACTGAGCGATGTGAAGGTCCCAACTTCTTTGTGACTGGTAGGTGATGATCTGTCCAGAGGTTCAACCACGACGAAATGTAGTCCAAAAATCCAGCTCGGTCCTATTAGAAATCCAGTCAATTTTGGGACCTCTCTTGCCATTTCACAGTTTAAAAAAAAAAGATGTTCTGTGTCTTCCACGGAATTGTTGATGCACATCTTGCAGGTAGGTGTCATCACAGTGAGCCAGGGAGAGCAATATGATGCTGTTGGTAACTGTTTTCTTCGTAGTAGCCAAATAAAAATCTTGATTCTCAGAGGGGCATTGATTTTCCAGATTAGCCTATGATGCTGTTAGTAACCGTTTTCTTCGTAGTAGCCAAATAAAAATTTTGATTTTCAGAGGGACCTTGATTTTCCAGATTAGCCTGCAGTAGTTAATGTGTCATTGTTCTCAAAATTATTCAGGATTCCATAGGCTTGCTTAACGATGAAGACACACCTTGACTAGCACCAGCCATCAGTTGCATAGATGCTTAGTTTGTAGGGACAGATGAGGTTCAGTAATTCCAACAGCTTAGACAAACGCTGATCGGAAAGTGAGTTATTGAAGTAGGAGACCAGCATCCATACCTGTACCTGAGGGATCCACCCAAACCCCAACAAGAGTGGCATTTTAATTTTGGGCAAGAGTGCAAAAAGGAGGCTTTAATCGAGGAAGTGTCCGGGAGACACTTCTCCAAAAAGAAGAGGTACCCTGCAGCTGAATAGTTCTTGAATCCCAGGACAATGAGTTACCATGACAGGCAGAAATGGTAGGACTTAAGAGGTCACAACCAATGCTGATGCGAAGAGCCCACTTGGAAAGCAAAGCGTCATTAAAAGTTCGGAGAGCCAACACACTGAGACCTCCTTCAGCCTTAGGCCTATAAATGCATAACCAGTCCAAGTGGAGGCCCCAGCCTCCTGGTTTAGAGCCATACAAGAATAAGGGTTGGCGAAGATTGTCAGCCTTAAGCTCTTTCAGCGCTGAAAAATATTCCATTTCAGTGAAAGGGGCAAAGAGAGAGTCGGCCTGATCATTGTTGAGGGAGTGGTCCCCCTAGCCATTCCATGCCAAACAGAGGAACTGTCATCCAAAGTTGTTGATCATGGATCAGTTGCAGACATTGTTCCTCCAGACCTAGCCAAAGTAGCATTCTGCCAAAAGGCAGCCTGGAGGGAGAGAGCGCTAAAGAGGTTGCAAACTATGCCTCCAAGGCCCGTTGTAAACATCCAATCAACAGATGCGTCATGGGAACTCCCAATAAGGCATTGGGAGAGAAATTTCCTCATGGTGCTAGTGTCCCATGACACAACGCGCAAAGCCTCGTGGCTCCCATGCCGCTCAACTCAAACTTGCGGCCGCTCAGTGACACATGCAGCTGCCCCCATTGCATAATATTGTGGAGTACCAAGTTATCTGTCCTTGTGGCATTATCTTGTAAAGCCATCCTTATGAATGACCAAGTTGCCTGTAGAGCATGTTTTTTACATTTCCCCTTTTGTGTTGAGACTCCTTTACCTACGCTAGTCCTTCCTACGCCCAAATGTATATTATGTTTCATTATATATAATACAAGCAAGCTTTTCCTAATTCTAGTGTTCGGCCTTGAGCATGGAGTAGCAACCCACATCGATGACCCTTCTCGGTGCCCCGTCGGACGTTAAGTGTACCAGCGCCTACATTAGTGCCTCAATGCGGTAATGCCAACGTGTTCGTGATTAAAAGCCTATAGGAGCGACTCTCTGCATAGTCATTTCGACCATAAAACTTTCGGTGTTTACTCAAAATAGACTTGGTTAGGTGCCCTCTTCGCCTAGTCACCGCACGTGATCTTGTATTCGAGAATGACCCCGTGACAAGTGGTATCAGAGCAGTTCGTCCTGCTTGAATCCACGCGATGACTCACTTGTGTCGTCCCAATGTGCCCTAGCGTGAAAAAAATGCTTCCGCTAAAAAACCCCCAGTACGCGTAGGTGCAATGATGCCATGGTCTCTGATGATGGACGCCAACGAGGAATGTTTGGCAAACTTCATCTCGTACGCCCAATCGTGCCCCGCAGTAAGTTCCTCATGTACTCGTGTCGTGCTAAGGAACGCTCGTCATGCACTATCATGAAGGATCAATCGCCCGCCTAACCGGGACGGTCATGCATCGTTCACTCACGCAAATCGCCACTCCACATAGACAGTCGGGAATCCTGAAGTGTCACACTGCGTTAAGAAGAGTGTCCTCATGCCCAAACATGATGATCTTGCGTCACCAATACCACAAGGTCGCATTACACGCTCAGCCGTGTAACTCGAAGTACTCGTGTCAGATTCAGGAACTATCGTCATGCCCAGCCATCAATTTGGCATTGCTCAGCATCTTGTGATGTCGCATCGCATGCCCAGTCATGCATCGTGAAGTCCCCGGTAGAAGTAGGTCCAATGTCAAGCATCAAGGTTCAATGATCCTTTCGACTACGGAGCATCATTCACAAGCGCCTTGTCGTGCTGCCAGTCTAGCCTGCCGCATTAAGATGACTTCCACAAGTGGGACAAAGTGTTGATCTCTTGCAAACAGTATGGAACGAGTTATCAGCCTAGTCTACCTCGCCAAGTGTCATCCTACAAGCGGTGTAATGTCACCCATCAAGAGTTGGGACGAACCTATTGCATGCCAACACAAACCGATGCCTCAACCCAATGACTAATTTGGCAAATGATATGAGCGTCGTGCATTTGGCGAACCTTGACATGCTGATGTCAAGTGTTTCACTGCCGACACCTTGAGTAATCGAAGTGGTCTCCAAGATCGAAGTCCAAGACGCGAAAGACACATTGGCGACGTCGTCCTTTCGAATGAAGATGGAGGGGAAGTTGAGAACTCTTGCCATGAATTCTCCAACATCAATCTGCTTGCCTTCAAGCAAAGAGTCTTCACGAGCATCCCCATGAATTAGTGAAGACCCGTGTTTGCTCTTCCACGAGAGTTCATCGTCCAGTGGACAAGTATGTCAAACGTGCATGATCTTTGTCGACACGCACAATGGCATCACTTGGTCCAAACTGCGGATGGACGAGTATCAAAAGTGCATCATCTCTGCCGATGGGCAAAATGATATTGCCTTGTCCATTCCCAAAGGAATTACCGAAGCTTCAAAGAGAGGTCTGAGGATCGGAAGAAGGCATATCCCAAGAATCCTACAAGATGTGGCAAACTCATGGTGGTGAGCCACTACGACGATGTGGAATATAACAACATTAATCCCGAGGGGACATGGGACCAATTCAGATGGCAGCTCATCATTAACTATTTTTGCCATGACAAATTGGGACCGGATGTCAAGGTTGCGTTGTTCAACTTTAGCCAGAAGGACGCGTTGACGGAGTACATGAAAGAGTTCACCGCACTCCGCCTACAGAGTTCCTACAGAGTTCCTGGGTGGATAAAGGCACATTGGTGGTAGTATTCGTCGAAGGTTATGAAGCCTTGGACTATGATGGAGTTGGAGCGAAGAGTTTGCCCCAACCTTCGCTTGCTAGTCGCCACTGCCACTCTTAGAGTATGTCAAGAAAAGTGCCACACCACCAAAGCCCTCGGGTGACATTGCATGACGCCGATGAAGTAAAAGTCAAGGAAAAGAAGGTGGACTCTAACTAGACGTGCGAGTCATCGTCGCATGGATCCGAGCAGAAAGAATTGCTTTGATATCACTTGTCACGGAATCATTCTCGGACACAAGATCACATTTTGAGTAAGTAGCGGAAGTTTTATGGCCGAGACGACTATATGTCGAGAGTCTCTCTTATAGGCTTTCAATCACGGACATGACGAGAGTGATCAAAGAAACGTATAGCGCGTTGAGGCACTAATGCAAGAGTTTGAACACTTAATATCCGAAGGGGCATTCGAGGAATCATTGGGCACCGAGAACAGTCATCGATGCGGGTTGCTACCCCACGCTCAAGGTCAGATACTAGAATTAGGAAAAGCTTGCATGTATTATATACAATGAAATATAGAATATATTTGGGCCTAGCAAGGTATTACCAGACTCCTCCCTAATGTACCATAGGTAAAGGAGTCTCAATACAAAGGAGACATGTAAAAGACATGTTCTATGGGTAACTTGGTCATTCATAAGGATGGCCATACAAGGTAATGCCACAAGGGCGGATAACTTGGTATTCCGCAATATTACGCAGTGCAGGGTAGTTGCACGTGTTCATTGGGACGACACCGAGCGGCCGCAACCTAGTGTTGAGCGGGATTGGAGCCGCGAAGCTTTGCACGTGTCACGAGAAAATGCCCCATGACACTAGCATCCCCATGGAACAATAACCTCAACATGAACTTCCGTGACAGGGGGTTGCAATTGCAGCCCTATCCTTGAAGGTTCAATATTTCATATTTTTTTTAAGGCATTCGATATTTCCTTTTCGTCAATGTTTGGATGCATGTGAAGGACAGCTCGCTCTTTTGTGACTCAAGACATTGATAACATATGATATTGTTGGTATTGCATTCATGCGCCGGACATTTTGATGATCTGTGCGAGTAGTTTCCCTTCCTCTAGATAACTTGTTGCCAACACCCGGCTGAAGTTAGATAAATGAAATGAGGCATCCTCACGTCCAATGTGTGAACCCAAATGAATCGACAGAACCAGACAGCATAGGAAAGGGAGAGGGGAGATACCCATCGCATTCTGGGCACACTGATGCCAAAACTGATGAAGCTCAACCAATGTGGGAAGAGAGGAGTCCTCATCACCTCCCGTGGAACACCGGAAGAGGGTGAATAGGGTGAGAGAAGAGAGACATCTTTTCCTCAACCTTGTCAATGTAATCATTATGATAAATTGTGTTATCTTGTTTTCACACTAGAACACTTCTTTTTGTTTTTGTGAGAGGATACTAGAACACTTCTAAATTCTAATCAGGTTAAAAATGAGAATTGTTATTCTCATTCTGAGGAGAGGGAGAAATGAAAAAGAAGTGAGAGTCATCTCTTAGACTATACATCACGATGCATTTAATGAACACAAATCTAACAGGTTTTAAGTACAATAATAAGTCCAAATATTATTATTTCAACATCTTGGTGTAACATTGTTATAATAATAAATATGGATGAGTGCACATGGCTCTCATCCTCTCCTACTTTCAAAAAAAAAAAAATCCAAATATTCCACATTCAACAACAACAACAAAGCCTTATCCCACTAGGTGGGGTCGGCTACATGGATCATACGACGCCATTCCGCTCTATTAGTAACCAAACTTTTTGGTATATTATTCACCAATAGATCTTGCTCTATTAGTTCGTCAAGTGTCCGCCTTGGCCTCCCTCTCCCTCTTTTAATCGGACTCCATATTATTTGATCTACTCTTCTTATTGGCGCATCTAATGGTCTTCTCTGAACATGACCAAATCATCTCAAACGATTCTCTACCATTTTCTCACTAATAGGAGCCACTCCGACTCGTTCACGTATATGGTCATTCCTAATCTTATCTAATCTTGTATGACCACACATCCATCTCAACATTCTCATTTCGGCTACCCCCACTTTACGTTCATGTTGTCCCTTCATAGCCCAATATTCACTATCATATAACACTGCTGGTCTTATAGCAGTACGATAGAATTTTCCTTTAACTTTATTGGGTACTTTTCTATCACAAAGAACTCCAGTGGCTTTCCTCCACTTACACCAACCAGCTTGAATTCTATGATTAACATCGTCATCAATCTCACCATCTTGTCTTACAATTGATCCTAAATATTTAAACTTTGTCACTTGAGGAATAATATCCTCCTCTAGCCTAACTTTCAAATCGTCTCTAAGTTGTTTATTTGTGAAATTGCTATGCATATATTCTGTTTTATTCCTACTTAAACGAAAACCCTTTGACTCCAACGTATTTCTCCATATTTCCAATTTTGTATTAATCTCTTCTCTTGAATCCGCTAAAAGTACTATATCATCCGCAAATAGCATGCACTTAGGTACCTCCTCTGTGATACTCTCGGTTATAGCATCGATACAACAACAACAACAACAACAAAGCCTTATCCCACTAGGTGGGGTCGGCTACATGGATCATACGACGCCATTCCGCTCTATTAGTAACACAATATATTCGTTGATCCATGTTCATAAGATTCGACAGGATTTTATGCTGGCTGTCGGGGCCTAACACAACCCTCCTCCTTTATCCGGGCTTGGGACCGGCTATAAAATATAGGCGGAGTTGTTGAATAGATAACTAAGTTAAATAGATACGGACTTAAAGCTGATCCTTGATGTAGGCCAATTCCTATAAGAAATTTATTTGTCTCACCTCCGGGTGTCCTAACCCTAGTCAATGCCCCATCGTACATATCTTGTGTTACCTTAATGTAGGCAACACTCACCCTCTTCTTTTGCAAGGCTTTCCAAAGTACATCCCTTGGTACCCGATCATACGCCTTCTCTAAGTCAATGAAAGCCATATGTAAGTCTCTTCTCCTACTTCGATACTTCTCCATCATCCCCCTTAGTAAATAAATCGCCTCTGTAGTGGATCTTCCTAGCATGAACCCAAATTGTCTCTCAGAAATACTAGTCTCCATTCTCAATCTATGCTCAATCACTTTTTCCCATAATTTCATTGTGTGACTCATAAGTTTAATCCCTCTATAATTTGCACAATTCTGAATATCCCCTTTATTTTTATAAATAGGAACTAATGTACTTAATCTCCAATCATCAGACATCTTTTTCGATCGTAAAATCTCATTAAATAGTTTACATAACCACAACACACCTTTTTCTCCTAAACATTTCCAAACTTTAATCGGTATACCATCCGGTCCAACAGCTTTACCATTCTCCATTTTCTTAAGAGATTCGCTAACCTCCGAGACTCTAATTCTACGATAAAATGACCTATTAAGCTCACATTCGCTAACTGTCAAGTCCTCCAAATCACAACGGAAACCTTCACATCCATCATTAAATAGCTTATAGAAATACTCTTCCCATCTGTTCTTAATATCTCCTTCAGTAACTAAAACCTTGCCAACTTCATTTTTTATGCATCTTACTTGATCCAAATCTCTCGACTCCTTCTCTTTATTCCTTGCAATCTTGTAAATCCTTTGTTCACCAGCCTTTGTCCCTAACTCCTTATAAAACCCCTCATATGCTTTAGCACGAGCATCACTAACTGCCTTCTTAGCCTCTCTTTTCGCCAAACGATACTTTTCCCAATTGTCAGAACTATTGTCCAAGTGTATCGCCTTGAAACAATTCTTCTTATTACGCACCTTTTCTTGGACCTCCTCATTCCACCACCAAGTCTCCTTATCTCGTGGTCCAAAACCTTTTGATTCTCCTAAAATGGCTTTAGCAACCATTTCAACCTTTTTTGCCACATTCTCCCACATGATACTAGCATCTCCTTCTAACTCCCACACACTTTCCTCTAATAACTTACTTCTAAAAGTCTCTCGCTTCTCCCCCTTTAACTGCCACCACTTGATATTTCGATCAAAAACTGTTCGGAATTTTGGTTTTATACATTTCATTTGCATATCAAGAACTAACAATCTATGCTGTATAGTCACCCCATACCCAGGAATTACTTTGCAATTAGTACAACGTCTTTTATCAGTATTTCTTGTCAAGAAAAAATCGATTTGAGACCTATGAGTTCCACTTTTGTATGTGATTAAATGTTCTTCTCTCTTCCTAAAACAAGTGTTGATAATCTTAAGGTCGTATGCTAAAGAAAAATCAATAATAGTTTGTCCTTCCTCATTCAACTCCCCAAAACCAAAATCACCATGAACCCTTGCATGTGGTCCTGCCTCTTTACCAACATGTCCATTAAGGTCTCCCCCAATATAAACTTTCTCGGTTGTTGGTATACTTTTAATCAAACCCTCCATATCTGCCCAAAACTTCTCCTTGAGATGTGATTCTGCTCCTACTTGGGGTGCATATGCACTAATAATGTTCATAGTCTTCTTTCCAACAATTACTTTCACGGATAAGATTCGATCCTCAATCCTTTTAACTTTCACAACATTCTTCCTCCATTCTGTATCCGCGATAATACCAACACCATTCCTTCCATTTACCTTACCTGTGTACCAAAGTTTGGAACCATTTAACCTAATATCTTTACTTCCCTCTCCTACCCATCTAGTTTCTTGCAAGCATAAGATACTAATCTTACGCTGGTCCATTACTTGTGCCACCTCGAGGCGCTTCCCATTCAACGTCCCAATGTTCCAAGAACCTAATCTGACTTTAGTCTCATGAACTAGCTTCTTTAACCGCCTCAGTCCATTAGAGTGTGATAGCCTTTGCTCATTTAACACTGCATTCAGGCGAGGATGCATCGGCCCTTGCTCTCTTATCACTGTACCCGAGCTGTACAGCGCGTTACTTACGGGTAACGACCTAGCATTAACACAATATATTCGTTGATCCATGTTCATAAGATTCGATAGGATTTTATGCTGGCTGTCGGGGCCTAACACAACCCTCCTCCTTTATCTGGGCTTAGGACCAGCTATAAAATATAGGCGGAGTTCAAATATTCCACATTACTGGTCCAAAAAAAAAAATTAGGTGTGAACAAATTATTAGAGAATTGCAGCATAATAGCATAAAACAGTCAAATATTTAACTTGTTTTTCACAAATTTAATTTAAATATCGTGGTTATGGACTTATGGCGGAAAAAAGGAACAAGTTTGTGGTCTCATCTCTTTTATTTGTTTGGAACGAATTTTGGTGCTTTCACTTGTTTTAGAATATGTTAGTAGAGCACAGCAGATAGCTGCTGCTTCGCTGCCTGGTGTGAACAAAGCTTCTTCAAATGCATTGCAACTTTGGGGATTTGATTAATGTATCCATTAAAATACTTGGCATCGAACAAGCGAAAAGCGAACAGTAACGGAGGAAAAAGCAACGAAAGAACAGAATCACTTACCAACTCCAGCGAGGTACTCCATGATCACTGTATAAGTGTAGCAGTTCGGTGACAGCCCGACCTCGAGCATTTCCCGGTACACCGTACTGGCTTCCACAGGTCGCCCGTGGTCGAACAGTATCTTCATGAGCGCGGTGTACGACACGAGTGTCGGGCGGCAGCCCCGCGCCCGCATCTCCTCCCACGCTGCCAGGGCACCTTCGAGGTCGCCGCCCTTGGCCAGCCATTTCGCCATGGAAGTATAGGTGGCGGCGTCGGCGGCGATCCCTCTTTCCTCCATCTCCCGGAAGACGCGGCGCATTGAGGCCAGGCGCCCGGCCTCGCCGAAGATGTCGAGCATAATGGTG
Source organism: Pontederia crassipes (assembly GCA_030549335.1). NCBI lineage: Eukaryota > Viridiplantae > Streptophyta > Magnoliopsida > Commelinales > Pontederiaceae > Pontederia > Pontederia crassipes. The sequence goes on along the minus strand of JAUKPH010000020.1, from coordinate 5,396,562 downwards.
TAGGTGAAGTGATCGTGCTTGAAGCCCGGGAGAGCGGAGTCTGCCCAGCGGAAAAAGAGCCAGGCCTTCTCCATCGGGGGATGCGTCTTGAGAACGCGGTTGACGAGGAAGGAGTCCCAGCGGCGAACGGGAAGACCACGGAGGGCCACCATGGCGTCGGACCACGGAGGGCCACCATGGCGTCGGACCACGGAGTCGATCGCAGTATGTTGTAGACCTTGTGGACGATGGCGCGCGTGTAGACGAGTGAATCAGAGGACGACGAAGACGGCGGCGGCGACGACGACGATGACGAAGAGCGCGGTTTCTCCTTGTTCGACTTCCTCTGGCCTTTCTGCGAGGGGAAGCGGCCATTTCGAGTGTTTCTTGGGAGGACGGATGCGAGAGCACGGTAGCCATGGCGAATCGATTGGGAAGAAGAAAAAGACTCCATTTTGTTTCTCTGAATTCTTTCAGGGCAGAGACGAAGAGGAGAGAAGAGAAGAGATGCCACTTTTATTTGAAGCTTTTTCTCTCTTTTTTTTTTACTTTTTTTAAGGGTCTTTTTTAAAAAAAAAAAAAGAAGATGAATAGTCGTTCGTATATATAACTGAGAAATGAAACTTGTGCTCCGGAAGAGAGCGGCAAAAAAGTTTCAAGAGTGTATTCGCTAATCAAAACTTCACTGATGTCTATGCTCTTCATAAAAAAATCACTCGATTTCGTCTCTCTTCGTAAAAAATTAATCACTCGATTTTCATTGGAGATGGCCCAAAAATCGTAAAAAATGTGCGACAGTGAGGCGCACCATTGTTATCTCTGTCGGGCCAAAACTCATAGAAACTGCCATAGGGTTGTGTGATCAGAAAGGACCCCAAAAGACACGTTTGCCAAATCGCATGATTTTTGGGACATACAAAAAATAGGTGAACAATGTCCTTCTCTGCCTCACCATGTAGAATGCACGATGTGTTTGTGTGGTGTACTCATCTTGCCCTGTACGTCCTAGTGAGGAGTCCGTCTTGCCGCATGAGTCAAGTAAAGATCTTGACTTTCAATAGTATCTGAAATCGCCAGATGAGTCAACAATATGTCCTGAAGTCCTCCAATGTCATCATGTCAAAGGAAATGGAGGTGGAGACTATGTGATGAGCAAGCGTCTGATAGCCAAATCCATCCGTCAAAGCTGGTAAGGGCAGAAAGCAAGAATCCTGATGTAATACCCTAGATTTTCATTGAGGGTAATTTATACTTTTTATCCGAACCCTCATAAACTTCCCTATAAAAATATTTCAAATCCTCTTGTTGTCCTCTTTTGTCAAATTTCTCACCTGAGGGCTAGAGCTTGAGAAAGAAGAAAAAAAGGAACAAGGAGGAGGAAGAAGAGGAAGAAGAAGAGAAAGGAAGAAATAGAAGATCTAAGAGAAAGGTATGTAAAGGGGATCCAAATTCATCTCCCCTCTCTCAATGTTCCTTCTGTAATGAATTGAGAGCAAGATGACATCTTGTTCTCTTATTGAATTGTGACTGAGGATTTTTATTCATGTAATTCATTAAATTTATGCAGGTATAGTTTTCTAATGATTAGATTTGTACCATCCTCAAGTTTTATGATTAGATTCATAGTTAGGGTTCATGTGTTCTTCCTATTCAAGATTTAAGGATGAATCCTAAATCTAGAATTTTGATGTTTTTACATGGTTTTTCATGTGCTTTTGATGTCTATTGATATATGGATCATGACTAAAAACTTTAGAATGCTTTATATTGTGTTTCCCCAAAGTTTTATTGAAAAACGTACAAAATGCGAGCTCAATATGAGCAAGAGGGCCTTAATATGAGCAAGGAGGCAAAAATACGGGCTGCCAAGTGCGAGCTCAATACGACCTAAAGGCCGAAAATACGACCTAGAAGGTGGGCAAAAAGTCCATCTCACGGTCGTGATCAAAATGGCACGCCCGTGACACTAGTGGGCATGGCCATGACCAACACTTCAACGATGTAGGGTCGTTCCATTATCACTCCGTCACGGCCATGACCGACTAAAAGATGAATATATGATATAATTAAAGTTATTTTCAAAGTATTTATACTATGTATTGATGCTTGATGATTGTATATGAACCTAGATACACGTATATGCATGCTTCTCTATGTAACTAGGTTAAAATATGAAGATTGAACAACGTAAATGAGTATTGTTTATAAAGTATAATGAATCCAGATGTGGATGATGTTACATGTCGACCATCTATAGCCCTTTATAAAAAATATTGTCCGGAATGATCGTTACACATATCGGCAATAGTGTGTCATTTCGATGTCGCACTCGGGCGAGAGTCCAGAATGATCGTTACACACATCGGCAACGGTGTGTGTATTCTGATGCCACCTTTAAGTGAGAGGGAAGCATTGTCTCCACGAAGTAGCTAGCCTATTGAGAGGGCAATGACATAAATCCTAACTATCGGAAGATATAACATTAATAGGAAAGGGCCAATGATCGATAGAATGGAATGATGCCCTATGAAAGTGGAAGTCCAAAGGGTTATAAAGCAACCCCGAGGAGAGTTATAAAGGCAATGGTTATGGTAAGTGTATGCCTATGGATTGAATGAATGATTGATATGAATGTCCATATTTTACGTATGATGATATGAGTACATGTCTGCCATGCTATTATTATAATTCATGATGATGATAGATTGATGTTGATGAATGACATGTAGATCACATAATAAGTACATGGCATGCATATTATTTTCCTTTATGAAGATGATGATGCATATCATGTAGTATCCTGATTAGGATCATGGCATTGCATTGCACGGCCTTTACATACTCTAACCGGGGAATCCCTCATCCTGGATCCATGTAGGTGCATAAAGTTATGGATGAAGGCAGCTCAGCTCATGTCGAGATATTGCACAATGGTTTAGGATGTCGAGTCATCATGTTTTAGAATTTTTACTATGTTTTTAAAGGATATTTTAATGATGATCATTACATTGTTTTCTCAATTCTATATCAATACTTTTGACATTTTCACGACGTCTTTCACATTTAATTCAAAGATTATTTTATCATATTTAATTAGTTTTACGTTTTCACTGTAATAGATGAGAATCATATTTTATTATGATTATGTGATGACGAACGAACTAACACAGCCGAACTTGACAATTTAGGGGTGAAATTCGGGGTGTTACAGATGAAGTGCAAGAAGCTCGGTGAAGTGTTGATCTAAGAGAGTTGATTGTCGAAGCCCAGAAGCTCGGTTGAGACCAAGCATATAAACAAGGGAACGCCTCCGTTAGGGGGCCTCAGGGGACCAACCATGTCGCTTGAAAGAGAAGTCCGCCTTGAGCCAAGTGTGGGGGTCATTAGTGGACGTACCCAAGGATGAAATGCTGCCACACCTTGCCAAAAAGATGAAGCCCATAAGGCAGCATGATCCTCGACTTCCAAGAGAGGTTCCATCCATAGCAATTGAAAAAACCTTATTGCCATAAACCATACTTGGCCCCCATGATTCGCTTGACCCACCGAGTTAGGAGAGTCCAATTGCTGCAGCGTGAGAGGTAGGATGGCGAACACTAGTTCATGCAACTAGATGAACTCCCCGTCGATCAAAACCCTCGCCCTGCCAAAAGAATCTGCTCCTTATAGAATCCTTGCGTCTAATAATCGATGCTCGGAGATTTGTCATATAATAGTCGGGAGTGCCGAGAGGACTGATTGAAGGAGAATGAGTTGGCCACCTCAAGATAAAAGTCGTGAGCTCCAACCCTGGAGCCTCTGCTCCATGTGCTCGATGACTGGAGTCCGTATGCAGTAACTAATGTGCTAGTTGAAGAGAGGGAGGCTCAAGTATGTGAGCTTGGCCGCGCATCGGATAGCATCCTCGAGAACCATGCCAAAAGGAATGAAGGATAACTTTGCATGATATATTTGGAGACCGATTGTGGCGCCAAAAAGCTCAACGAGGATAGCCACTCATCGAGCCTCTTGCTTCGAGCCCTCAATGAAAAACATTGTGTCATCAGCATAGCCGCTAGCAAAGCCGAAAAGCCGCCAACAAAGTTGCTGAAAAGGTCCACCCCGTAGGATCTGAGTGCAGTGCATCTGATAAGGGAGTCGACTGCTAAAACAAAGAGCATGCGGCCAACAGGCAGCCTTGACAGACTCCACGTGGTGCATGCAAAATACAACATATAATTAGTCATGCATTTAATTACATTTTGATTCATTTTCATATAGCATGCATCATTTTTTGGCTTTATTTGTTTTAATTTTATAAAAATAGAAATCTATTCAAATTCTACATTTTATTGTTGAAAAAGAAAGAAAATTGAATTACGAAGCTAATGGAGAAAACCACACTCAAATCGGAATTAAAACAGAGTTAGAAAGTGAAAATTAGTGGAGGCTAATAAGGCTGAAATAAATATAATGAGCCATGAAAGTACCGTAATGGCCGTAACAGTAGGGCCATGTAACAGTAGGGCCATGAAACTTCTGTAATGACCCGTTAAATGATAAATTTTGTGCAAAAACTTGTCCGAGTTACGGACTGTGTCCGAGATATTACAGGCCATGAAAACACAACTTTCACTCCGATTTGGACACTATAAGGGCTGTGACGGGCCGTTAAATTCATATTATGGGTCATTACAAAGCTCTTATGAGGCATTACAAAGGCTGATTTCAAGATTTCTTTAACTTTTATTGGAGATTTCAATTGCAGATCAATTCCAAATCATACCATAAGTCCTAGGATAATTTGGAAACATATTTACTCAGATCTAAAGAAGTTTTGGATTATTTTAAAATCCCATCAAAGTCTATTCTGAATTTTTATTATTTTGACACAAAAAGACTCCCAATCAAACTAAAATTTTATCAAAACTCTTGGGACACGCAGAGGCTATAAATAAAGACCCTAGGAGACAAAAAAGTGTACTTGTGGTGCTTGAGTACTTGAGACATAGGAATTCATGCCTTATTGTAGAGAAGGAGTTTTGAAGTACGAAGATCAATCGAAGGAGAAGATTATACATGTTTTGCAATAGGCCAGAGGTCCCGAAGGCTGCAAATTATTCTTCTATCATATGTTTGGACGTTCTTTTACCTAGTTCTTATAGTTTATTATTGTTGTAATAGAGATTTTATATTCTTTTCAAGAAGGAAAACTATTTGAACCCTGTTATTAGTTGACAAATTTATTTTTTCAATTTCTTTTGATTATGCATGTTGAGTTCATTGTCTTTTGATGAGTGATTTGATTTCTGAGATTATTTTAAAACTGTAAGAGGAGTGATTAATTTCAGGAATTCTTATTACTTTGATCATTGATCCTTTACTTTTGAAAAAATTACACCAAATGTCCTCCAACTTTAAGGTTTGCTCAGCAATGCCCTCCAACTTCATAACACCAATGCCCTCGATCTTTTACTCGTTTCACCAGGTGCCCTCTTTACCTACTATAACCCGTTTCCCAATTATGGAGCTGATGTGACACAGATGTGCCTCACCCCCTCTATGTGACCTCAAGCGTCGACGGTGAGATCGCATAGGGAGGGGGGGTTGTCGCCCCCCTTGGCGACCTCGCCGCCGGCGTGCCGATGCAAAGCGCGAGGCCCCCCTACCTCTGCGTTGGCACGCCGATGGGGTGGCTCACCCCCCTCTGCGATCTCATGCGTCGACGACGAGGTCATAGAGGGGGGCGAGGCCTTCCCTCCTACACTGGCGATGTCGTCGAGGGGGGAGGGGCTCGCCCCTCCCCTGCGACCTCGCACGCTGACGGAAAGGTCGCAGAGGGGAGGGGGGAGGCGGCCCTTTGCGACCTCACCGGCACACGAGGTCGCAGAGGGGGGGGCGAGGCCCCCCCTCCCTTTGCGTCAGCGACGTCACCGAGGATGGGAGGACCTCGCCCCCCCTTCTCTACGACCTCACGCGCCGGCAAGGTCGCAAGGGGGCAGGGGGGGCGAGGGCCCCCCTCCTCCCTCTACGCTAGCACATTGGCGTCGAGGTCGCCGAGGTGGGGGGTGGGGGGGGGGGTGAGCCCCTCCCTTCTCCAGCAACCGACGCGCAGGAAGAGGGACCTCGGCATGCCCCCTCCGAGGATGCGTGGCTGTTTTTATTTTATAATATTGCCACATCACCATTGAGAGGAGAGAAGATGTCCTGTCAGCGCCATATCTATGTCACGTCAGCTCCGTGACCGAGAGACGAGTTATAATATATAAAGAGGACACCAAATGAAATGAGTTAAAAGATGGAGGACATTCATGTTATAGAGTGAAGTTGGAGGGCATTTGGTGTAATATTTTCCTTACTTTAAGTCGAAGCATGCATAACGCATGTTCGGTAATTCATCATTTGTGCTAAATTTTATGCGGTCTATTTTTCTGTCCAAATTTTAGGGTGAATAATAGTGTAGGAGATACATATAGGGCTGAGCACGGTCCGGACTGCACTGACCCGACAAACTGAGAAAATAACTCGGCCTGAATTAGATCCGGACCGGGACCAGGTCCAAATGATGGAAAACCCATCGTGTTTCAGGTCAGGACTAGGTTTGCAATCCAGATACCCGATCTGGACCGGCCCTGGTTATTAGTATATAAAATCCATCTTCCACTTGCTTCATTTCACCATCTCCCTTTCTCTCTCTCTCTCTCTGTTTCTTGCCCTCTCCCTCTCTCTCTCACGGCAACGTCGGCTCCAACGACTCTCCCGACTCTGGCTGCCCTCCCCTCTCCTGACTCCCCTCTTTCTCTCTACTCGGCCGCCAGGCATCACAATCCGGCACTTGGAGGCCCGATCGGCCGCCAGGCGCCACAATCCGACACCTGGAGGCCCGATCGGTTGCCAAGCGCCACGATCCGACACTTGGAGGTCGTATTGGCCGCCAGGCTCCATGATCCGGCACCAATGGCTAGATCTTGCTGCTAGGCACCACGATCTGGCATGCCAAGGTGTCAGATCTGGTTGCCAGACGCTGGATCTAGCCACTAGCAGCCAGCTGCCAGGTGCCAGATTTGGCTGCCAAGCACTGGATCATGGCTGATCCGAACGGTGATGATTTCGGCTTCGTCCGCCCTACCCCTCAACCCCTCACCCTCCCCTGTTTCTCGACACCGGCCGATCGACCGCCATAGCGATTCTCGATTCCCAGTCGCAAACCCGATCAAATTCTCGGATTGTCAGGTCTAACCCGATACCGGCCAGGTCCGGGTCCGGTACCAGGTCGAAAAATTTTTGACCGGCATAATTCGGGTCGGGACCGGGTCCGTTTAATTAGAATCGGACCCGATCTTGGGTTTGCTCAGGCCTAGATACATACTAATGCATCTTAATTTTATGTAAAATTAATAATTGACTCCTCATTTGTGATTATTATTTTTATTAAAAGTTAACGTAGTTTCGTTTACTCATCTTGAAAGGTCAATACTTTAGGCACTCCTAATCAGTCTTAAGAATTGATACTATTATTTTCTATTATAACTCAACTATTACAGAGAATCATACACGTTTATCTTTACATTAATAATCCATAATTCTCAAGACTTAACACCAATGTATTTTAATTTGCTTGTCATTTATTTTATGTGCCTTTAATTTTATGTTTTCACCACAGAACCATTTTATTCTCTTAGTGGATTACTGAGATAGATTAGATTTAACTAGTTCCTCATGGGTTCGACACTCTACTTTCTACTTTATTACTTGATTCGACTAGTACACTTGCTAGAAATTTTATTGTTACAATTTCAATGCATCACCATGCTGGAGCTGAACCCAATCGCCTCATGTCGCCCCATTGATCTAGATCGAGAATGAAGCATCCAGGTCTCCAGAAAACCTCTGACCTACAAACAATGCCAATAAAAAGCCGTTGACAATGTCGTAAGCTTTGAAGAAGTTCACCTTTCATAGGAAGTCTTGGCGTCTGGTCCTCCTCCAATGAGCTATGATATCCAATGAGATGGTGTAATTGTCAGTGATGACCCACTCCTGGATGAATGCCGACTGCGCTAGATGGATCATGCTCGGCAAGACCTCCCAGATCTTGTTCACCAATACTCGTGCCACTAAGAGGTAGATGGCGTTGGATAAGACGATCGATCAGAAGTTCTTCACTCGCTCTGTTGGGGTGCACTTCAGGAGCAAGAACAATAAGAATCGAGGCGATCAAAGCCCAATTCCCCCTAATGAACTCTTGGATGACGGCTAACACATCCTCGTGCATAGCGTCCATAACTCTATGTAAAAGAAAGTTGGAAAGCCGTTTGGCCCCGGTGAGACATCACTATTAAGGTCCCAAAGAGCCTCAATAACCTCCTCCTTAGAAATGTCTTGCACTGACAAAGAAGATTGATCATCAATAAGACGGGGTTGTCCCATGGGGCCCATTGCCATGAGCCCGGAGTCCGCCGATGGGTCGATGCATGGAAGTAGAAGGCAATGGCCGCTCCAACACTATGTTGGTCAGTGATCTGTTGGTCCTGTATCTCAATCTAGTCGACCATGTTCGCCCTCCTCCGAGAGCGCACATACAAGTAAAAAAAATGAGTGGTGGCATCTCCCTCATGAAGTCAGGTCTGCCAGAAGCGTTGCCTCCACTGAATCTCCGCGACCTAGTCCTCTAGCTAGATAATCTCTTTGGCCGTCTACATAAAGTTGAAATTCTACTTTCATAAATTTTGTAGGATTATTAAAATCTACTAATTTATTTCAAATATCATTTAGAACTTAACTTTGGACTTTACGGGTGTATAATTTGGATAAATATAAGAAAAATTTATTAAGTTATTTAGTGGAGATTTTGGAGTTTGAAAAAAAAATTGTCTAATGACTATTTTATAATTATGTGCTAATGTAATTCAATTGTCTATTTTTTATTTTAAGTTTGGAAGAGAAACCAACAAAAAAGAAATTGAGCAGTGAAAAAGAAAAAAAGGGGGAAAAAGAAAATTGGGAAAAAAAAAGAAAAAGAGGCTCTATGTACAAATTGAACTTATTAACGAAGTTTGTCATTTGCGTGATCTTTATTCAAGAGAACCTAATATACTTAATAATGCTTGGATTATTCATTCTAAGTGGTTTCCTTCTTCTTGTCGTGGCATATGAAAAATGCTTATATTTTTTAAACTTTCGCTTGAGGACATATGAAACGTCAAGTGTGGGGAGTGTAATGACCCAAAATTCATCCAAAAAGTTTTGATCATTTAGGACAATTTCGTGTCATTAGTTCATTCGCCATACATCAATCAACAGTGAAAGACTTAATAAATAGATAAATCATAATAAATAAAATTTTATTCTAATCATATAACATCTTTTTCAACTAATACTTCACGAGACTTCAAATGCCTAAAGATTTCATTACATACTATGCATCAATGCTCAACTAAAACCATAGCATTTATATAACCCTAAGTATGTGCAACTTGAGCTTCCATCCATTACTTGATTTTTGTTATCCGCACGGATCCAGAATGCAGAATTTTCTAGTTAGAGTATGTAAAGGTCATGCATGCATGATAACCTATCACATGACTCTACATGCGATGCATCAATTATCATTAATATAAACATGCATGCCATGAACTATATCATAATTCTTACATGCATTACATCATATTTATCATTCATAGCATAACATTTGAAAATTAACACTTAACATCAACTTGAGAACCATCATCTCATGTACACATCATACAATAAAAACATACATTCATGAACAAACATAGCAGATTATCCTTGAATTTCTTTTTTATTACTAAGTCGACAATGTTTGATGTGTGTGACATCACAAAAAAAAATCTCGAATAAGTTTTAAATTTATAAATCCTTAACACACATGACGAGACTGGTAGTGCACAACGGTCAGTGTAGTACTAGGGTCGATCCACAAGGACAAAGCTGAAAAGTCTTTTCACACTCGATTGAAATTGTTTCGAAGGAAAACTAAATCTATAGGTGTTATTCAAAGTGATAAAATGACATACTACAAACCAGGAATTGCAACAAATAAAATTGCACTAATTTTTAAGGGTTTTAGATGTAACCATGAACAAAAATTAAAGTAATTAAACACTAGAACTTAGGGAGCTATTTTAGGAGTTATGTTTTTTGAACCGAGATAAAAACATGTAAGGTAGCAGCAGAAGCCTACTACCGAACTTAGAAGATTCCTAAGATGCACATCAAGACTCCGCCAACCTCTCGGCCTCCACTAAATGCGGACAAGTGATAATCCCTCTTAGATGGTTCCTCTTAAGTTCGGTTCAAGAGAGAAAGTAATAAAACTCCGGGAAGACATCTCGACCCTACTCGGTACAAGTAATCAGTGACTCTTTTAGACACAACTCGATCATCGTCCCACCTCTCAGTATGCATATGACAATTGAGGAATAGATTACCCTCTTGGGCAGGAGTCACTAACACTATGGTGCTAAAAATAGTTCGGACGAAGGAAGAAGGAACTTCAATAAAACAGATGATCTTAGGGTACTCCTAATCCATCTTTCAGCCTCATCATGGAACTGACCACCGACATCTCCTTAAAAGTAACCCAGTTGCTGCCCTACCTCTCGACGTGCATGCATCGACTAGTGGATAGAGCACCCTCTCAAGAGAAAGATGACAAGGTCGAAATGAATGGTCGAAGTCCCAAAAACTTAATATCATCTCTCGAAATCAAAAAGCAAGGGAGGACACGAATGCATCACCCTCAACCGATCCTTGGCGAATGATGATTCCTCGACATATCCTAGCAAGCTCAGCCTCTCAGCTCACATGCTTTAGCTAGTGCCTGTGAACATCCTCTCGAGAAAGAATCATCCTTCATCGAAGGCTGCTCGAATCGAACCCATAGGTTTCAACAAAAATAGGAAACAAAAATTGAAAGGATTGAGTTGCATTGTACCTTTCAGAATGAACTCATCTTAAGCTTCTGCCCTTGAAGCTTGATTTGAGAAAGATATTACCCTCTCGAGCCAAAGCACAATGGATAAATAATCAAAATACATCCAAAAATCCACAATATCATAAAACTGAAATCATCCATGGAATAGTGAATACAAGACAAAGTGAATCAACCTCTCAAGTATGTTCAAAATAGGCATGTTCGGAATAGGCAGTTTGTGACCCTTCAAATGTATCTCAATAATCACCCGACCTCTCGACACGCATGTGATGATTGAGGTATCAGACACCCTCTTGGGCAAAAGTCATCAATATCGCAAGAAAACTCTGGACCTCACAGTAGAAAATCATCTCTGGAAATTAGAAATTAGAGTAAAGTGAATCTGAATCTCACTACACCTTGCTGGACGAACTCAGCTCAAGTTCCTCACCTCTCGGTTGTAGAGATCTTGAGCTGAGAAATCGAGTCCGTGTGTAGTAGATTTATTAAATTAGCAAAGACACATTCAACATATCACGATGACAAAAATAAAATAGAAATCTGTAGCAATACAATGGAACAGTAATCGTGATGATAAAATGTAATCGACTATTGCATATCATAAGCTTAAAAAGATAGGTTCGGAAGCTTAAACATCCATCACAGATCATCAATCCTAGCCGGTTGTTCAACTACACATTAAAAATAAGAAAAGAGAAAAATGAGAAATGAAAAAAGAAAAGGGAAGGAGGAAGGGAGAAGGGATGGATTAGGGATTCAGGAAAAATGGGAACCTCCCTCTTGGGCAGCATCTGTAACATTCTCGACTAGTGTATGATATTATTCGCTCTGGGGCTCGGCCCATACAATTTTCTCAAAACGCATCACACCTGGACAAGGACATATCACCATATATACCCAGCATCTCTCTCGTAACTTATGCATGTGGGACTAATCCAAGGCATGCCTCATGCATCCTTCCCCCTTATGGGACTCAACGTCCTCGTTGACTGATCGCACCCTCACGATGCACAGAGATCCCTACGGAGTGGCTTTGATACCATATGTAACATTCTCGACCAGTGTGTAATATTATCCGTTCTGGACCTTGACCCTCAGCATCTCTCACGTGACTTATGCATATGGGACTAATCCAAGGCATTCCTCATGCACACGTTGAGTTATCACACTCTACCATGCACAGAGGTCCATGTAGAGTGGCTCTGATATCATATGTAACATTGTCGACCAACGTGTGATATTGTCCACTTTGGGCCTTGGCTCACATAATTTTTCTAAGACGCGTCACACTTGGACAAGGTCATGGGATCCCATATATATCCAGCATCTCTCCCGTGATTTATTCATGTGGGACCAAACCAAGGCATGTCTCGTGCATTTTCCCCCTTTAGGGGACTCAACGTCCTCGTTGAGTGATCGCACACTACCATGCCCAGAGGTTCACGTGAAGTGGCTCTGATACCATATGTAACACCCTTGAACTTGCGTAGGATATTGTCCACTCTAGGCCTCAACTCACATGATTTTACTAAAATGCGTCCTACCAAACCATGTCATGTTCTCATATATACTCAGCATCTTTCATGTGACTTGTGCATGTGGGACTAATCCAAGGCATTCCTCATGCACCATTCCCCCCTTAGGGGACTTAATGCCCTCGTTGAGTGATCGTACCCCACCATGCACAAAGGTCTATACAGAGTGGCTATGAAACCATATGTGATATTTCTAACCAGCGTGTGATATTGTCTGCTATGGGCTTTAACGCGATTTTCTCAAAATGCATCACCTGGTATTAGAGTAATACATCGACTCACCTATATATTTAGTGTGATATTGTCTGCTTTTCCCCATCGACTCGATTGATGCAAGAGGCATGCCTTGGATTAGTCTTACATGCACAAGTCATGTGAGAGATGCTGGGTATATATGGTAGCAAGCCTTATCTTGGCAGGACGCATTTTGACAAAATCGTGTGGGCTGAGGCTCAAAGTGAACAATATCCTACGCAAATACAATGGTGTTACATATAATATCAAAGCCACTCCAAGTGGACCTCTGGGCATGGTGGGGTGTGATCACTCAATGAGGGCATTGAGTTCCCTAAGGTGGGAAGGGTGCATGAGGCTTGGATTAGTCCTACATGCATAAGTCACAGGAGAGATGTTGGGTATATATGAGAACATAACCTTGTCCATGGGTGATGCGTTTTGATAAAATCATCGGCCGATGTCCAAAGCGGACAATATCACACGTTGGTCAGGAATGTTAAAATGCATGAGGCATACTTGGATTAGCCTCACATGCACAAATCACAGGAGAGATGCCGGGTATATATTGGAATATGTCATTCACTAGGTGTAATGCATTTTTGTAAAATCGTGTGGGCTGAAGCTCAAAACAGATAATAACACACGCTGGTCAAGAATGTTATATATGGTATTATAGTCACTCTGCGTAGACCTCTGTGCATAGTGGGGTGCGATCATTCAATGAGAACGTTGAGTCCCCTAAGAGGGGAAGGGCGCATGAAGTATGTCTTAGATTAGTCTCACATGCATGTCACAAGAGAGATGTTGTGTATATATGAGAACATAGTCTTGTCTAGGTGTAATGGTTTTGGAAAAACCGTGCGGACCGATGCCCAAAATGAATAATATCACACGTTGATAATGAATATTACAACATCCTTGCTCTTTTATACTCCAAGGGGTTTGTGCTACTTGCCCACTTAAGTAGCAATTTTCTTGTCTTCTTGTGCTCACTTTTTCAGCCAAAAGAATCTTGTGGTCCCTCCTTGACTATCCCCCTCTTTTCCAACCACTATTTTGTCTTCATTGGTCCACAAAGTGTAGAGGAAGCTTCCTTCCTCTTGTATAAAGGAATATACTAGATTGATGTGGAAAGGTGTCTTGTTGTTTGTTGGTTTGGACATGTTGCATTTTTGAACCGCGTCATCTGTTCTTGAATTCATCTAAATTTCTAGGTGGGGCTATCCACCTGTATACGCCTATGTGGTGCGAAAGTGGGTGCATATAGCTGCATGCCCCCCCCCCCCCCCCCCCCCCCCGATGTATTGTTGGCTGAGATTATCTACATGAAAAAAAAATCAAAACAAGTAAAATATCTTAGGAATGCAGATTATCATAAGATAAATGTGCAAAAAAAGCATATGTTCGAGCATGAAAACATAGAAAAACATGAGATGAATGCATGCTGAATATAAATGAAAAGTAAATATAATATCTCTACATCAATTACTATGTACATTATATGATTTTCTTTATAACTCCTTTATCTTCACTTAATACTTGACATCCTTGCTTTCTTTTCATAATTTACATTTCCTTGGTTGCTTTATAATGGACATTCATTCATCTTTCTTTAATTCATTATCATATATTAAGGTACATTATGACTATACTTCATTAGCTTTGTCATATGATATCTTTCAACTTTACATTGAGAAATCTCAAACAGCTTTTAGGTGCTAGTATTATTTCTTGAGAAGTCTCAATCATCATAAGGTGAGAGGAGCCTTCTCATCTTTACATTCATTGCTTACTTTCATTACGTTCATCATAAAACATGCTTCATCTTTGCTTAATAGTCTGTGCAGGATGACATCATTATATTGGTTAATAGGGTATTGGAAAATGCCAAACATCTTTTGTGTGATGGCATTTTTTAACGAAGTCTCAATCACTATATGGTGAAAGACATTTACTTCTTGCATAATCTTTCATCTTTAATTAATTGAAGTCTTAAGACAACATCATTACAACCAAGCAAATGTATCCTAGAAAATCTCAAACGCCCTTTTATGTGATAGCATTATTTTCTAAGTCTCAATCACCACAAAGTAAAATGCACTACAAGAAAACTGATGAATAGAGACACAACAAGCGCGACGCTATTGGCTTTTGTGTGTCTGGAAACAATAGCATATTTTTAGCGTCGACTTAGCGCCAAACATTTGAGACGTCAGGAATGGTGGCTAATAGCATCGCAATAGAGCCAAAGCAGAAGGCGACGCGATTAGTGTCAACAATCGACTCTACCTCGACGTTAAGATGATGCATAAAGTGTCATTGTGAGCAGTCGAGTTGCATCGCTAATGCGACGTGAAAGTGGTGCACAAAGCCGAGATGCTATTCTGACGCTCAAGTGACGCTAAATTTTGATGCTAGTTTGGCGTTACTGTGATGCCAACGTCATGTCTGTGGGGTCTCCAAGGCAGCGCTAAGGTGACATTTAATACATCAATGCCAACGTGACGCTAAGGTGACACTAAGGACGATATCTTTAATGTAGCGTCAACCTTTCTTGCGATGCCATTGAGACACTACGGAGGCGCTAATTTCAAATATTTTTGTTCCATTGCAACCATATTTTCTTCCCTTCCCACACTATACAATTATATAATGCCTATAAATGCATTCATCATTCATCACAAGCACCATATCAAATATAACTATATGAAAAGTAATAAATTGAACTAACAAAAGCATAACTACTACACGTATATCTAATAACAAATGTATAAGTAACAAAAGTATATCTAATATCATGCAAAAGTTCTTATCCTAAGATTAGGAGTTGTTGTTGTCATTCCGGATGTTCAATCCCGACGTGCTTGGTCTTGGCCTCATGGGGATTGATTCTACGGCGAGATCAATCCCTGAATTTCTTGCAATAAAGGAGCCAACTGCTGCAACCCCTACTATGATATCTGTTGCGATAGCTGCATCACATCAGGTGCAGCGGATGAGCTCGGAGCAGATGGGCCGCCTACATATCCTTCGCTCCTCCTAGGTACTTGAGCGGCTGTGCCTAGGCCACACAAGTATCCTCCTCGTGTCGTGCTGACCACCTCGTGTCGTGCTGCCATTGAGACACTACGGAGGCGCTAATTTCAAATATTTTTGTTCCATTGCAACCATATTTTCTTCCCTTCCCACACTATACAATTATATAATGCCTATAAATGCATTCATCATTCATCACAAGCACCATATCAAATATAACTATATGAAAAGTAATAAATTGAACTAACAAAAGCATAACTACTACACGTATATCTAATAACAAATGTATAAGTAACAAAAGTATATCTAATATCATGCAAAAGTTCTTATCCTAAGATTAGGAGTTGTTGTTGTCATTCCGGATGTTCAATCCCGACGTGCTTGGTCTTGGCCTCATGGGGATTGATTCTACGGCGAGATCAATCCCTGAATTTCTTGCAATAAAGGAGCCAACTGCTGCAACCCCTACTATGATATCTGTTGCGATAGCTGCATCACATCAGGTGCAGCGGATGAGCTCGGAGCAGATGGGCCGCCTACATATCCTTCGCTCCTCCTAGGTACTTGAGCGGCTGTGCCTAGGCCACGCAAGTATCCTCCTCGTGTCGTGCTGACCACCTCCTCCCAAACAACAGAGTCCTCTATGAAATAAAAAATTATACAATCATATAAATATTATAGATTATATAAATTATATAACATAAAAGACACATAAATTAAAAACGTGGATCACTTTCGAGAAATGTTACTTGGTGGCTGAGTACTCGGATTATCTCCGTACTTTTCAGCCATTTTGCATTATACTCATCCTAAAAAACTTAAACATTGCGCATTTAAAAAATCATTTGCACTAACGTCACCAACCAAGTAAACATGTGATGAGACTTACCAGAAGTCTACAAGCAGTGGGCGTGACCAACTCTTGCCTTTTTTTGACTTTTTTGCCACTGTTCATCCGTCCTGTATGAACATCAAATACTTAGAATTTGAAAAATTATAAATTTAATAAAAATAATTTAAATGTAAGCATACTTGCCACTCCCTACATAAGGACTCCCAAACTGAGCGCCTAATATATCGTAGGCATCTTTGTATGCCCTGCTCCAAAGTGAGGCCGGCGGACGCGACGACCTTGCAAAATTTATATAATCGATTTCAGAGGCATTTTACAGCCACTCCCTCAAAAGCTCTTCGGATCGTCCCAAAATTAAGATCCGTATGAAACTAATTTTCCTCCTAAACAATACTATAAAAGTTAGTAATTTAAAAATAATATAAAACAAATTATGTAACCCAAAAAGAAGATCATGCCTTAAAGGACTGAAAGATGACATCCCGTATAGAAATTGGGACATCTTTCCACAATCCTGCCCCTTCCGACAAGTGGGAAAGAACAAGAGTACATCCTGCACGGTACTAGCGGGTATGAAAATGGTCCCACAATTTACAAAGAAGAATTAGTTTTCAATGATAAGCAAAACATAATAAAAATTCTACAACCTATTTAACTTAGGTCGAGCAATATTATTGACAGTGACCACCCCATTATTGTGTAATTGCTCTTCATTTGTCGAAGAGGAATCATCACCCACTGCAACTGGGGTAGGCTGAGAAGGTCTGACATCATCGACGGGCCCTATTACAAATTAAATCGTTAGTGTCATATCAAATTAAACTAATGATAATTGACATATGTATAATAAAGTTCTCACCTCGAGTGATGTCTATCGTTGCATGATCCGTGGTAGTTCATCAGAATGTGACAAGCTTGGTGTTTGTGCTATCGGCGGCGTAGCAACTAACATTATTAAAAAAATAATTAATGTTATTAAATGAGAAATATAATTTTAATAATAAATATGTCACCTGGGATAACATGCCACTCGCCAACGTTGGAATATGGTGAAGCGTCTGGTAATCTCGGTGGTGGCGTAGCAACTGTCATCATAAAACAATACTTAAAATACTTGCATGTATTTAAATTTATGGAATATACAGAAAATAACCTAGTGTGACATGCCGATCATCGTTGTGCGATCGATACATCCCGACTATGTGCCCCGTCAACGGTGGAGCAACTGTCACAATAACAAAATAATTATGTGGAGGTGACCCACCAATGGATCACCTACTATATGATGATCCTACGTGCCCTGTCGGCGATGGAGCAATTGACATTATTAAAAAAATTAATGTAATTATTATAAGCAACTGACAATAAATATATCACCCGGTGGTCGTGATGGCTCACTTATCTAGAGTGAACGCCTAGAAGAGCAAGATGACCTAGAAGTGATACGTGGAGATGACCCACCAATGGGTCGCCTACATGTGATGATCCGACTACGTGCCCCGTCGACAGCGGAGCAACTGACATTATTAAAAATTTAATGTAATTATTATAAGAAACTAACAATAAATATATCACCTGGTGGTTGTGATGGCTCACTCATCTGGAGTGAACGCCTAGAAGAGCAAAATGACCTAGAAGCTCGACCTCTAGTAACCATAAGTGAAAAAAAGTAAGAAACTTGTGTTATTATTATATTTAATTTATAAAGTTAGAAACACATAATTTTATAAATTATTAAAAGAACTACGTGATTCATTCGCCTGTTTCATATTCTGATTCATTTTCATCATCTTCATCGTCTCTCTATAATCTTGATTTGAGTCATCGTCAATGAAATTGTCAACATTCACTTCTAAGAGTATTGGCTCAATATCATCGACTAATTGAATAATCTCAACTTCATCAACTATATAAAAAGTCTCATTCACTCGATCTTCTTGATAGTAATCATCTATGGGCACATCATTGTATGGATGATGTTTCATGATCATCTACCATTATTTCTGCTAAGAATAGCATACTTCTCACTTTGCATGATGCTCACCATTCATCCTTAGTTCTTTTCGGTGGATACTTAGTGTAGTACACTTGTTGTGCTTTTTCTTCCAATACGAATGGATCATATGATTGAAGTCTCGATCGAGGCCACCAATTTAAACTTTTGATCGATCCCAATTCCTTCCTCTGGATTGAACCAACGACATTTTAGCACAATGACTTTGTTTGATTTTCCTAAATAAGACTTTATGATGTCTTCTATAACATCGTAGTTATCGAAGTCATTGTCCCCATTCATGCTTCCTAGAACACATATGCCGCTATTAACAGTTGAATGTTGTCAGCTATATTCTTTTGTATAGAATCTATATCCATTAACTATGATGCCATAGTAGCTAAAAACTTGTTTCTTTGGTCCATGACCTAAATATCATATTTTTTAAATATGTGACTGAGCCATTAATAACCTACAAGAAAAATAACTAAAAGTTCATTAAAAGTTATAAATGACAGTAATAATTACGAACAATAAGAAAGAATTCTCACTTCACATCTCAACCAATCGGCAAAATATTCATCTCGTAGTTTCAATAATTCATCATTTGAAACTAACAGATTCATTTCTCATTGTAATTCTTCAAATTTTTTGAATTCACAATTGTCAATTAATGAAATCACATAGGAGTGATTAATTTTAAATTTTATAACATATTAAAATAAATTGTCTTACTCGAGATACGACGTCACCTCGCTACAATTTGCAAGGGCATAATTCTCAACGGTGGTGAGAACTTTGTCCCTCAAGACAACTTTGCGTCTTGTACCAAGCAGCTGACATGGGTACTTGAAGATGGATAAAGTATTTATGTTCACTTCTCACACCACCGTCATCGTTTCTTGGAACTTGGGTGTGTCGTGATTGTATGTGTGGCTCAAAGTATTTTGAAGTGAAGTTTGACACCTCGATGAAATATGCTTCACATATAGAGCCTTTGATTTTTGCCTTCCTTTTCAAATATAACATGCACCTTTCGAAAGGATACATCCACCAATATTGAACCAGGCCTGCAACTTTTGTTTCATATGAAAGATGTACAATCAAATGCTCCATCATATCAAAGAAAGAAGGTGGAAATATCTTCTTAGCCTTGCACACGGTAATCACAATAGAAAACTCTAATTGAGAGATGTCTTCTTCCCGAACGATAGATGTACAAGCTCTTCAAAGAACATAAATAAATCTGTTAAAACTTTCCAGATGGCCTTTGGCAAAAGTTCGTTAAAGACAATTGGAAGTAGCCTTTGCATAAAAATATGGCAATGAGTCTTCATCCCATGTATCTTTCCATTTTTTCAGGTTAAAACAATGAGATATGTTTGATACATATCCGTCGGAGAATTTCAATTGCTTGAGTCATTCGAAAACCAATATACTTTGATCATTGCTCAAGACATAAGTAGCTTTTGGCTTTTTGCATTTATCATTTTAAAGATTAATGCTATCTAGCTCTGGTCTTCTGCATATAACTTTCATGTCTTCGCGCGTCTGGATGCTATCTTTTGTTCTTCCTTTAACATCCATAATAGTGTTGAAGATGTTGTCAAATACCTTCTTATCCACATGCATAACGTCCATGTTATGATGTACCAAGTTTGAAGACCAATAAGGCAACTCCCAAAAAATACTTCTTTTCTCTCAATTATGTTCACTTCCAAATCCAATTTTCTTGTAACAACCGACCTTCAATCCAAATGAGACTTCATTAAGTTTGTTTACTTGCTCTAGCACTTCTTGTCTAGTCAAATGACTTGGAGGCAATGTGGACTCGGTTGTATTCTTTTTAAATGAGTTTCGATCGCGATGCATCGAATTCTCCAATGGTAAAACATCTTATGACAGCAAATTTCCTATAATTTTTCAAATAAAATGATTTTATATTCTTTCCACATATGGGACAAGAAAGTTTACCTTTTGTGCTCCAACCACTCAACATTCCATATGTTGGAAAATCACTTATTATCCATATTAATGCGGTTCTTATAATAAAATTTTGCTTCTTAAATTTGTCATAAGTAACCATGCCATCCTCCCACAACATGTTGAGTTCATGAATCAAAGGTCTTAAGTAAACATCTAAACTTTTACTAGAAGATCGAGGATCTGAGATCATACAGGTAAGCAATATGTTCTCTCGTCTCATAACATGCTTGGAGGCAAATTATAAGGTGTCACAAAAATCAGCCAATATAAATAAGCAATACTTGATGAGCCAAATGGCTTAAAGCTATCGGTGCAAAGTCCTAATCTAACATTGCGTGATTCTGCTGAAAAAGTCGGATGAAGTGCATCAAATTGTTTCCATGCCTCAACATCTGAAGGATGTGTAATGAAAATTTAATAATCACATGCCCCTTCTCTTTGCCACCTCATAAATGATGCAATTTTCTCAGAATGAAATAGCCATTGTAGTTTTGAAACTATGGGAAAGTATCTGAATATTGCATTTGCAAATTTTTTTAACTTTGAGAATTCTTTCTCGACATGTATCTAGGTTCGCCACAAATAGAACAACTCATAAGTGAGTTGTTTTCCTTGTAATACATTGCAACATGCATCAATCTTCTGATATTCCAACCCTAAATCTCTCATCAATCTTTTACACTAAAAATTTTTCAATAATTTCTCTGAAGCTAGAATCATACTCTTAATAATGAAAATCATCCGGTCAAAATAACTTTCGCTCATATTAAATTCTAATTTCAAGTTCATTAGTTGTGCCACTGCAAAAAGTGTAGTTTTCTTCACGCATCCATTCCATAAATGTACATTTGTTTCTTCGAGAAGATTATAGAATTTAGTTGCTGAAGCATTCGGATCTTCTTCAATCAATGTTTTGCTAACATTTTCTCCTAACATTGCATCTCGTATCATGTCCTTGTATGGATTGCTCGACTCGCCCACATTGGTATCTACATTAGCATCAACTATTGTCTCTTTAACCCATCTTTCTTCGTAATGAAAGAACCAATTTGTGTATGTTAGTAAGAAACCATTGTAATATAAATCCTTCTGCACATCATATCTTACTTTCCACTAATAACATTTGCATTTCCGGCATGGACATAAGATTTCACCATATGAAGAAGCAACAATTTTAGTTTGATATGCCACCTTAATAAATTCATCAACACCATCCTTATATTCTTTTTACGTTTATCCTTCCAACGACGAATCCAACTACGATATGGCTTTGTCATTTCTATAATGGACAACATTAAACCATATGTCAATAAATTATTGTACATGTGATTTTGTAGTTATGAAGTCCAAAATCACATATTTCAAGTACTTGATTTTTATATTCAGAATCAACCATAATGTATATTTTGGGCACCAAATACTGATATTTTTTTTGTCATTTTCTGATGTCTCTTTTTTTTATCATATTCTCATTTTATTGCCAAAAATGTGGATGTGCATCCTTAGTAAAATTTATGAGAATATGATGAAAATGAGGTACTAGAATTATGAAAAAAATTTATTAGTATTTGATTTCAAATTGAGTCCAAACTCAAATTTGATTCTTTTTTATTAAATTACCTAATTTCCTAGCATATGCCATATGGCTCGTATTATTTAGCATAAGAATTAATTGCCTTATTTCCTAGCATAATTAACATAGCATATTATACATCTACATAACATTATAGTAATATTACATAGCACAATAATTAACATAGCATTATAGTAAATAACATCAGTAATTAACATAGTATTACAGTAATTAACATGGTATTACAGTAATTGACATAGCAAATTAACTAGGAATTACATAGTGGCGGCGGGGCTGGTACTCTCTTGCAAGTCGGCGTCCGAACAGTAGGGCGGCGACCGAAGCAGAGTGGACAATGACAGATGGCGTCAGAGCAGTGGGCGGCCGAACAACAGAGCGGCGACCGAAGTAGTGGGCGGCGGCCAGAGCAGAGCGCACGAGAGCAGACGGCGTTAGAGTAGTGAGCGGCCGAACAGCAAGGTGGCGGGTCGAAGTAGTGGGTGGCGATCGAAGCAGAGCTGACAACGTCAGAGCAGTGGGCGGCCGGAGTAGTAGCGGCCGGAACAGAAGGACGGCGACCAAAGCAGTGGGCGGTGCCGGAGTAGAGCATACGAGGGCGGATGGCATTAGAGTACTGGCCGGCCGGAGCAGTGGGCGGTTGGAGTGAAAAGTCATTGGCCGAAGCAATGGGTGGTTGGAGTAGAGTGGACGAGGGTGGATGACATCGGTGGAGGTGGGGTCGGAGGATGGCGGACGATGGCGTCAGAGGAGGCGGGGAGGGCGGGTTTGGACGAGGGTGGACGTTGGCATCGGAGGAGGTGGGGAGGAGGGGTCAGAGGAGGTGGGGAGGGCAGGCATCGGAGAAGCAAGGCATCGGTCGTTGGACGTCAAGCGTTGGGCGTCGGAGGAGGCGGGGCATCAGAGGTCGCGGCAAAAAATGATGATCGAATAAAACAGTGAAAACTGAGAAGAGGATTTAGGGATTTAATGCCTCCTCAATATGCGACGCTAGTTAAATGCTAATGACACGCCAAATCATGCAACGCTATTCTGTGGCTATAGTGACGCCACCTCCTAGATTATATTATAAGTTTATATATTATTTAAAGTTTATGCATTTTAACTTTATATATTCTAAGTTTATATATTCTAAGTTTATATTATATTAAGATTATATTGAAATAGGTTTATATGACAATAATGTGTATATGTATATGTATATGTATTATAAGTATATATGTGTATGTATATGTTTATATGTGCGAGATTAAGTGACAATAATGTGTATATGTATTACAAGTATATATGTGTATGTATATGTCTATATGTGCGAGATTGACAATAACGTGTATATGTATACGTATTATAAGTATATATGGGTATATATAAATTGTGCGAGATTATGTGACAATAATGTATATATGTATACGTATTATAAGTGTAAGTATGTATGTGTATGTATATGTCTATATGTGCCCGATTAAGTGAGAATAATAAAAAGTTGGCTAAATATATAGTGATGAAGTGAGAATAATAAAATGTCGGCGTTATAGAGACGTTAATGAGTTGCTACAGTATATTAGCGACCATATAGGATCGCGGTAGCGTCTCAATCCACTTAGCATGGCAGATGTGCGATGCTATATCGACTCAAGTAGTGCCTCTGTAGCGTCAACTATCCTTGCGGTGCTAGTGTGACGCTATTGAGTTGATTCAACCATTAATTCAACCATTATAATTCAATTAATAAGAATAGAAAAATAATATATCTATAATAAAGATATGATACATATCATACACAAAAGTAACATATATAATATAGGTAACAAATATATATTTAGGAGGAATGAGAATAATGGAGGTGTAGATCACAACATGACTTACATGTGTAAGTCACTATGATGGGACAGTTGATATGAAATCTAGTAAAAGTGGTTTTTAGTTACTAGGCAAAAGAAAAAAAACCCAACTTTTTAACTCGCGTGAACTCTTGTTGCTCCCTCCTCCACAGTTGTCACATCCCACTCCGTGACTAAGTTCTAATCCCAACTATTACCTTCCTTAATTATGTTTAGCAATTCTATAAATAAAATCAGCAAAACCTCCTCCCTTACTTATCTTGTATTATTTTTCAATACATACAAAAGATGCATATATATACATCAATGTTAAATAAACAGTTATAAGACATATCATTCACATTTTATCATTATAATCTTTTTCCACTAGCCACCTCACATATAACACCCCAAAGGATCAAGTTTTATACAACTTTAAAAAAATGATTCTAATAAATTGTAGTACAACTCTCGAGTTTATCTATTACATGCTTATATCAAAAATAAAAGTGAAGGGGAAAATAAAATTACTCCAACAGATCGACCTCTTCTATATGTAGCAAAACAAGCTCTGAGTCGATTCAACTCAAGAACTTACGAGTATCTGAAAAAACTTAAAATGGGTATTGTGAGCAAAAATTATTTGCTCAGTGAGTGGAATAAAAGTACAACATAGGGGAACAATACGAGTGCATATAACATTTAAATAATCATATTTCTTTCATATGAGAAAATATTTAAAGCATAACTCATATCACATAAGTTTCCAAATCAGATGAACTTTTACATAAATAAAAATTATTCAAGATACCATCATATTCACAGTTAAACACCATACATGTGTCATCGCACATACTCATCATGGGTCATAACGTATCCCTCCATGATCATGTGTCATACAGTTAAGCAGAGCTCATAATCAAGAGTATCGGATACGCAGAGCAAATCATGGGTCAATACGTATCCCTCCATGATTGTGTGTCATCAGTTAAGTAGAGCTTCACAATCAAGAGTCTCAAATACGCAGAGCAAATTATGGGTCAATACGTATCCCTTTATCTGGGATATGCATAGCATATCATGGGTCAATACGTGCTCGCAGAGCAGCCCCCAAAGGGCAAAGACACCCGATATACGCCCAAAGGCTTCATTTATATCGAATGCGGTCCCAAAGACCTTTTTCAACTAGCATGGACAATGAACACATGGAGTTTAACAATATCAAACTACACATGTCCTAATATCATATCAGTATCAAGTAAAACTTATTTTAAGTTCACAAGCATTGTTCCCTGAAAATATTTTCATGTAAGAGGTTATTCCATCTCATAGGAAATCCTTGAAACATATCATAAATACTTTTCATAGCTCAAGATATGTTTCATTAATGCTTGAGATAATATCATAAATAAAAGAACTAACTTTGCTATGTTGTAAATTTACCCACTCACCTTGTACTTGATGTTTTCAAAGAGGTTTACTACATTTTCCTCTTTTCACTTATAGCTTGTTCATTTCCTACAAGCAATGATGCTATTTCACTATAAGAAAATCCTTATATACCAACGGTTACGACCGACTGTAAACAAACAAAACCCATCGGAAATGGGTATTTTCGATGGGTTTTTCGACGGATGACATCGGCACGAAAACTAGGCTTCGCAAATTATTTTTGACGGTTACATAAGAACCATCGAAACCTTCAACAGTCAATTTGGCGGTGCGAACCGTCAAAAAGCACCGATGGCTCGAGACGTTGAGACTTAAGATAGTTTGAGCTGTTGATAATTATCGACGGTTTGAGCCGGTGATATATATCAATGGTTCGAGCCATCTATAAATATCAATGGTCTAAGCCTTCGATAGGTATCGATGGTTTCAGCCGTCGAAAGCTTTCGATGACTACAGCCCTCCAAGCTTTTTACAGTCTACATCGTCAGAATGGTTAAAAATAAATAAAAATATATATAATTTCAAAATATCGACGGTTGAAATTAAATACCAAATTAAATAGATTGAAATTAAATATCATTTCAAAAAATTGACAAAAATATCATTTTTTAAAAAACATTTGGAAATTAAATAGATTGAAATTAAATTAAATTATATGTCATTACAACATCATTATACAAATTTATTTTACTCATTGTCGTCCTCCTCGTCGTCGAGCTCGCCACGTATCATTTCAGGCATCATTTTATCATCTCTTTCTTTTCAGCTCTGGTCATGTGTCGCTCGCGTAATTCGAACTCTTGTTCGAGAGGAAGATATCTCAATCTATAAAAGTTAAGCACGATTAAACCATTCATAATGCAATTAAAAGTTGTCTAATGGCAAGGATCAAGCGACGGTAGCAACACCATTTACACCACAAGGAATAAGAGTTCCTAGTCGAGCATCGACATAGGCAAAATAATAGTTTCTTTCATTGTCTTTCTTCCAAAAAACTCAAATTCTTCTCTCTTCGATCGTTCCCTTCAATCTCCTGTTTGTAACTTCTTCCCCCTCCTTCCTCTCCTCTTCGTGTCCTACCAGGTTGGATTTATCTCCTCCTTTTTCTTTGTTGACATTTGAAATTCAAAAAGTAGTTATTTTAAAAAGACTAGTTCAAAAAGGTCAGAGAATGACTGATATTTAATAATTTGAATAGAATTTAAATGCAAAGGTGACAAATTTGATATTCGGGGCATGGATAAATATGAGTAAAATAAGAGATGATCAGATAACAATGCAAAAAGTTATGTATAAAAGAATGCAAACCTATTAGATTGGCAACAAAAATGATATTTTTAGAGAAAAAAGTTCAAACATCGAATATTAAGTTCCGACATCCGAAACTATTGGATAAAGAGTAATTTTCTACAAGAGAAACAAAATGAAATGAAATACTTCTACCCATAGTAGGATAATAGAGAATTAAATTGCTCAATAGGCTAGTACATCCACAAAGGCACTAGGAACACTTCATGAACAATTTAAAATGAACAATAGAGAGTAGTATCAAGCAATTTTTTTAATGTGCAGTTCACAATATGTTGATTTTGAAAAACCAAGAAAAACAAAACCATGACCCAAAAGGTGTTTGAGATTTTTCAAAAGTAAATCCATTTTATTTTACGATGATTGAGACTTCTTTGACAAATAATGTCATCACCTAAAAGATGTTTGAGATTTTTCAGTGCCCTATTAGTTAAGATAATGTTGTCATGTACGGACTATTATGCAAAGATGAAGCATGTTATATAATGATATAATGAAAGTAAGAAATGAATGTAAAGATGAGAAGTAAATGGCTTTCATCTTATGATAATTGAGACTTCTCGGGAAATAATGATGTCATCTAAGAGGTGTTCGAGATTTTCCAATGTAAAGATGAAAAATATTATAGGATAACGTAAGAAGGTAAGTGAATTTAACTTCAAAGTATTTTATAACAAAGAAAGTTAAGATGATGATGAAATAAAGTTCTACACATGTATATACTTCAAAGGGATCTAAGCATGAGAAGTAAAGTCTTGCATCTGTGTATGTATAAAGAACAATATTCCTCATCATAGTGTGTGTATATTCCTAAAAATAACTAGAAATAAAGTTTCTCACTATTATGATGTGTGTTTCTAGACTCATGATATAAAATGAAAGTCAAAATGGCCTGTCCTCGGTAGACCACTTCCTTAGCAATTCGGCCCAAACAGCTTTAGGGACTCAATTGGGTCGTTCTCCTACAGCTCGTGCTTCTGAAAGCATCGAGAATAATATCTTAGAGCACCGAGAATTAAAAGCCTTCCACATTCATTCTGTGTGCTCGAGAATCCACCACACATCAGCCTTCATGTACATAAAAGTAATCCAATTAATACGACGATAAATTCAAATTAACCAAATTGGCTTTCGAGCCTGAAATTCCCTAAATAACATCTGTCTTGTGGTATATGGAACTTCCCTCCATGTAAGCCACGCTTCAATATACCTATGCTGTAATACCTTGGTAACAACGACAACCGCAGGTTTCGACGGTACAAACCTTTACGAACATAAAATTATTAATTACGTTGTTTTTTTAAAAAAAATTAAGAACGATGTGAAAAACATAAAATAACACTTACCCTATTACCATCTAGCTATACGTATGCTTTATACCCACAATTTGACGAGCCTGCATCTGAAGGTTCTTCCGGTAATTGTGTCTCCATGTCCGCAATATCAGGAGCTTGAACGGGCTCTGGTGAATTGACGTGAATATTAGAAGATGTGATTCCTCACACCAGTCAATATAGTTTTAGTCATATTTTAATTTTATTCTAGAGTCCACACTACTCCAAGTGCACAGGTCGAGTAGAAACCACTGAGTGTCGTAATACCACGAATGTTAACCTATTTATATCTCAAGAGTTGTCACAAAATTTTAAAAGACAAGAATGGAATAAAAGAGTAACTAACGAAAGGAACTAGAATTCAGAAGAGTAGATTCCTTTGTGATGAATTGGTTAAAAGCTATTAGTTTTAATTCTCTATCATGAGATAGATGATCTCTCGATCCTTATAATGTGAATCAATTATCCTCTCCCTAAACCTGCCGATCTCTCCTTAAGTTTGAAGGGAATAGGCCATTAATAGGCGGATTAGAAATGACTGATTAGTTGATCTCTCATCCTAACAAGAAAAGAAGTCGATCTCTCAATCGTCAAATGTCAACCTTCGATCCTAATCCGAACAATCAAAATGAATTTATAATAACTAGTCACTTTTATGGACTGTCGCCTCACAATAGTTATCGAATGAGTTTCTCAGCTACTTATAATTAATAGCAATTATACTAATGAGAGACAACAAGAAGGAATAACATGTCCCATCTCTCGAATGAGACAAAATAGTAACAATCAAATAGATCTTTCGAACTGATGGAGATTAAGAGCAATTAAGGAAATTGTTGTCTAACAAAAGCACAACAGACTATTAGTTTTAGATGTATGGCAGCAGAGAATTCAAAACCACATCATTAACACAATTACACCACAAAGAAACAAAAGTTTATCCAAATATAGGTCTTGATGAAATCTGAAAGTTTTGGATATCATCTTCCCTTCTGTTCTTCTCTTTACTCCCCCCTTTCTCCTGTCTCGGCCTTTTTCCCCCGCTCTCCAGTCCCTCTGTATTCTCCCCCTTTTCTCTCCCTTTTCAGTCCTCCTTTTATTCTCCTTTTCTTTCTCTTGTTCTAGTTCAAATTTTGAAAAATAGTTAGCTTCCATAGACTCGTTCAAAAAGGATCAAATAATAATTCAAATTTCATAAAATCAAAAGTATTTCAATGCAAAAGTGGCAGATTTAAGATTAATAATCATAAGTAAAATAAGAGGTGATCATGAATCATCATCGGAGGAGGGCGGAGCCGACGGTATAGACTGTCGTTCAACTATGCGAATGCCCGTGGGTGGTCTAGGCATCCTATCTGAAGAAGTATCTCTAGGAATGACCTTCTCCTTTCCCAAAATGAAACATCAACATGAAACAAAATTTAATGCACAATAAATTTACATTTCATATAGCAATTACTATGGTTGCATCATAGCAACCTGACGTTCGGCTACATATTGTGTTGCATCTTCAGGAATTGAATTGTAGGTATAACTTGAGAACCAATTCCTAATATCCGGAGGCACTTTTGAAAAATAAAAAAATTAATTCACCTTATTCTTAATTTGTAAATATGTGGTCATTATTTTAAACACTCACGAGAAGGAATATAATATGAAAATGAATCATCTTCGTCAGGCATTCGTCGGTCCGAATGATCGTTAGCATGCATCGTGAACTACGATTAAATATTAGATAAAACTCTTATACAAGCATTTGAATAAAAGTGATCACTAGCTGATCATACTATAATTCTGCACATTTTCACTTTAATTCATGTGCATATAAGCCCTGAAATGTTCATATGCTGATGATTATGATTAATATACTTGCATTTATCTTTCCAACATAATATTATGTTACACTTGCATATTTGAGTTGTTTGATGTGTTGTTTTAGTTAATATTTGTTTAATTTTCACTTGAAGAACTAATGCTTGCTGTTCTTACCAATCCAACAACTAAATCAAGCATATAAGACACACATCTTTGCTGGAAAAGAAGGGAGGACCACAATGCAGGCTGCCAAAAATAAGAAAGGAATCTTTTGAAAAGAAGAGGGGACCAAGACAAATGTCATAAATCAGAAGGAATAAAAGCTCTTTATTGGGATCAAAGGGTGATGAAATGCCATATAAAAGAGGGGATTCCAGGAAAAGAAAGGGGTCTCCAACCATTCTCCACATTCTGCAGCTTGGAGCTGAAGGAAGGAGGAGTCAAAAAGAGATTTCAAGTTGATTCTGCTATTTTTATATTTTAGAATGTTTTTTATTTTGTTCCTCATCTATTTTGTATTGATTTCATCATTTATGAGGAGCTAAATCTTAGCTCTCTTAGGATAGGGTAGTAGTCTAATTTCCATTATGAATGGATGATGAACAACACTGATTTTATCACTAATATTAGTATAGTTCTGAATGTTTTGGAATCTGTTCTTATTGATGTGAATCCTATTTTATAATGGCAACTAAGAAGTTGATTTCGGATTCTTTTCTTACTCAGAAATGAGTTAAGAACATTGATATTATTTCCTAGTTCCAATCTATCCATGTTGAGTTTTGATACATCCATTTACTTCTTGTTAATGTGAATCTCATATTGAAATGACAATCGAGAGATTGATTCTAGTCCTTGATGTTTAGAAATAAACCAAGAGCATTAGCATTAGTTTGTGGATTTGATTGTGTCTATGCAGTGAGCTGAATGTTTATGATATTCTGGTATCAGTTGTAATCCTTTTTAAATCAATCTGACTAACACTCATATAAAAGTATGATATTTAGTCTACTTTAATATACTGTGAGAGCAATTTTTATAGATTGAATGACATAATTTATATTGCTAAGTTGTTCTAATCCATTCCATAATAGAATATTAGATGAACCTCATTCCTAAGAGAATATTTCATTATCTGTTAGTATCATCTTATATCAGCTACTTAAAAACACCAAAAAAAGTTAACTTAGTTTAGGATTAATTTAGATTAGTAAGTGAATCTTAAGTTTCAAATCACTGTGGATACGACATTCGGGTCTATTACTCTGATCTGTGCACTTGCAGTTTAGTGAAGTGAGGAGTTTAGGTCATATATCATTCTGTTGCATTTTCAATTCTGTTCAATTTCTAGTTGTGCATAGTCTACGCCTACACCTTGTTCAGTTTTCACTTCTACATAGTCTACGCCTAGAACTTGTTTAGTTTTCACTTCTACATAGTCTGCGCCTAAACCTTAGTCTTTTGCATTTTGTGCTTAGACTAATAAATTAGTCAACTAAATCACACTCCCTAATTTCACATTAAGTTTTTGGCACCGTTGTCGAAGATTTGAGGCTGATTAGATTCACTTTCTGAAGTTTAGATTAATTATAGATTTTTCTAGTTATCATAATTTTCATAATTACTCTAAACTTTCAATTCTGTTTGATTTTTCTTGTTTGAACCAGGTACTTCTGATTTCAATTTATGTAGGATTTAGATAGTCAAGAAGAACTATACTTGTCTGATCCTGAATGTGAGAGAAGATTCAATAGAAGAAGAAGATTGCAAAGAGAAGAAAGAAGAAGAAGGATATTTGAAGAAGAGATAAACAATTAAGACAGTGAAAACAATCGAGTCATGGCTGCTCCAAGAACATTGAAAGACTTATATTCATCAAGCAATGTTAGAGGACAACCAGTTGATGAAGTTATTGCACCTGCTGCTACATTTGAGTTGAATCCAACTCTAGTCACCATGATTAAGCAACATAAGTTTGCAGGACTAGGCACTAAAGATCCAACTTTGCATATTGATATTTTCAAAGAGATGTGCAGTATTGTTCACTTTCACAATAGTCCCATGAATGTTGTCTACATGAGATTGTTTCCATTTTCACTCAAGGATAGAGCCAAGATTTGGTACAAGTCTCTCACTCCTGAAGAAATTGCAACTTGGGATTCAATTGTGCAATTATTCTATCTAAATTCTTTCCTCCCAGCAAGACTGACAACTATAGAGATCAAATTGCTAGATTCTATCAATTATATCAGGAGAACATCTGTGATGCTTGACAAAGACTTCAAAGTTTGTTGAGGGCATGTCCACACCATGGATTTGAGAAATGGTGATTGGTGAACTACTTTCACAAGGGACCGAATTATCCTTCTAAAGTAGCTTTGGACACTACTGCTGGTGGAATTTTTGCTTATAAGAACATTGATGAGGCATATATAGAAAATATAGCCAAGAATCATCACTTTCTAACTCACAATAGAACAAGGAGGTCACAATATGAAAATCAAGTTAACAATATTTCTGCCCAAGTTGAGGAAGCTCTACAAAAAGCTTTGGAGAAGCTTAACTTATCATCCAATGTGAACAAGATAACCACCACTGAAAGTAGATGTGATGTTTGTGGAAACTAGGGGCATGTAACAGAAAGTTGTAATTTGATTATGCAACAATATGAGCAAACTATTGATCAAGTCAATGTAGTGGTGAATTATGGTGTAAAGCCTCCTCCTGAATATTACACTTCTGAGAATAGAAATCATCCTTATCTTTCATATAAGGCAAATCACTATCAAGCCCCACCAATACACAATTCCAATTGGCAACCTAAGATTGTGTCCAAGAATCAACCACCTCCATATAATCAATCAAATGTCCAGATACAAAGGCCACCATATGAGCAAACAACTCAAGCTTCATAAATATCTAAGATGGAAGAGTTGCTGGAAGTAATGTGGAAGAAGCAAGAAAAGTATGATGAAGATAGACAAAGACAAGAGAAAGAGAGACAGGAAGATAGACAAAGACAAGCTGAAGCGATGTTGAAATTATCTTCTCAAATTGAAAGTTTTAGTGCTCATGCTAAGATGCTTGAGAATCATACAGCCCAACAAGCTAGTACTTCAATTAGATCTCCAGGGTTTTTTCTAGGACAACTAAAAATCAATCCTAAAATGCAAGTGCAAGCTATTCAACTCAGAAGTGGTAGAGTTATCGAAGAGCCAATGAAGCTTGTTGAAGATAATTTAGTTAGAATCAATCCAATATCAACAACTCCAGAAGAGGTTGTGGAAGAAATTTTAGTTGAGAACAAGACTAATAACACTCAAGAGGAAGTCAATGCAAGGATTTATCAACCTATACCATTCCCATAGAGACTAGTCAAGGCTAAACAAGATCAACAATATGGGCAAATTTCTGAAAATTCTGAAGAAGTTATATATTAATGTGCCATTTGTGGAAACCATTTAGGAAATGCCATCCTATGCCAAGTTTCTTAAAGAGATCTTGACTAAGAAGAGAAAGATTATGGAGCATGAGACTATAGCCTTAACTGAATAAGCCTCAGCTATAATTCAGAATAAACTCCCTCCAAAATTGAAGGATCCAGGAAGCTTTTCAATTCCTTGTGAGATTGGAAACAAGAAGATTCAAAGGACCGTGCATGATTTAGGAGCTTCAGTTAGTGTAATTCCCTTGTCACTATGCAGAAAAATTAAAAGTTGGAGATTTGAAGCCCACTAATATGTCTTTACAGCTAGCTGACAGATCAATCAAGTACCCACATGGAATCCTTGAAGACATATCATTGAAGGTTGGAAAGTTCTACATTCCTGTAGATTCTGTTGTTCTTGATATGGATGAAGATTTGAATACTCCAATTCTGTTGGGTAGCACTTTCTTAGCTACCGCAAGAGCTATAATTGACGTTAAAGAAGCTAGATTGACATTTCAGATTGGAGAAGATAAGATAGAGTTCAATCTAGCTCAAGTTATTAGTAGTCCTAATTTTCAACATGAAGCCCTTGAAGATAGGCAAATTAACCAGCTAGTAGAATAAGTCTCTGCAATAATTCCAATTGAAGATCCTTTACAAAGATGCCTTATGTTTGATCATTTGAAGGAACTAGATGATCCTAAAGCTAAGGATTGTCATTCTATTATGGATTCAACCAAATCAGTAGAGAAATTTGAAATTCAGAATGTAGTCCAAGAAGTTTTTGCTACTGAAGTTGAGATAGGCTCTACTAAGGAGAATTTTCCCAAGTTAGAGTTGAAGCCACTTCCCAACAATCTGAAGTATGAGTTTCTAGGGGAGAACTCTACATATCTAGTGATAATCAATGCCAAGTTAAGCCAAAATCAAGTTCAAAAGCTACTGAAAAGACTGAAGCTATATAGGGAAGTAATTGGGTATTCGATTGAAGATATTAGAGGAATCAATCCCTCAATTTGTATGCACAGAATTTCTATGGAAGACAACTACAAACCCACAATTGAAGGCCAAAGAAGATTGAATCCAGTTATGAAAGAAGTTGTGCAGAAAGAAGCGCTAAAGCTTTTGAATACTAGAATCATATATTCAATTTCAGATAGTGAATGCTTTAGTCCAGTTCAAGTGGTGCCAAAGAAAGGTGGAATCACAGTTGTGAAATCTGATTCTAATGAGTTGATTTCTACTAGAATAGTAACTGGATGAAGGATGTGCATTGATTACAAAAAATTAAACAAGGCAACTAGGAAGGACCATTTTCCACTTCCTTTCGTTGACCAAATGCTAGAGAAACTAGCCAAACATTCTCATTTCTACTACTTAGATGACTATTCATGATTCTTGCATATTCCAATTCACCCTCAAGATCAGGACAAGACAACTTTTACATGTCCATATGGGACATTTGCGTATAGAAGAATGTCATTTGGTTTATGCAATGCCCTAGCTACATTTCATAGGTGTATGATGTCAATTTTCTCATATTTCATTGAAGACATAATGAAAGTTTTCATGGATGACTTTTCTGTATAGAGGAGATTCCTTTCAAAGTTGTTTAGAGAATTTAGCAAAAGTAGTACAAAGATGCAGGGAATCCAACCTGATTCTTAATTGAGAGAAATGTCACTTTATGATTTAAGGAGTTGTTCTAGGACACATTGTCTCTAGCAGGGGAATTGAAATGGATAAAGCCAAGACTGAAGGTATTGAGAAGCTACCACCACCCAAAAATGTCAAGACAATAAGAAGTTTCTTAGGTCATGCAGGCTTTTATAGAAGGCAATTGTACAACCACCAGATTGATTTTGCCATTTGAAGTGATGTGTGATGCTTCTAATCAAGTAGTAGGGGCAGTTCTAGGCCAAACCAAAGATAAAATGCATCATGTTATTTGCTATGCTACTACTGAAAAAGAGCTATTGGCTGTGGTATTTTCTTTTGATAAGTTCATATCAAACTTAGTTGAGCCAAAGTGAGTGTATACACTAATCACCAAGCTGTGAGGCATCTTATTAACAAGAAGGAACCAAAGCCAAGATTGATAAGATGGACTCTACTACTTCAGGAATTTGATGTGGAAATCAGAGACAAGAGAGGCACTAAAAACTTAGTAGCTGATCATTTGTCTAGATTGGAAAGAAGTCATGAATCTTTCACAATTCCTATTAATGATTCTTTTCCTGATGATTTTCTGATGGCCATTTCAGCTAATCAAGCTCCATGGTATGCTGATATTGTCAAGTATTTAGCTTGTGGAATTATTCCAATTGATTACTTATAACAGCAAAAGAAAAAGTTCTTTCATGACATCAAGGATTATTATTGGGATAATCCATTTTTATTCAAGAAGTCCCCTGATGGAATGTTTAGAAGATGTGTGCCAGAATCTAAATTTCAGGACATTCTACATTAATGCCACTCTTCACCTTATGAAGGACATGGAGCTACTCAAAAGACAGCTGCCAAGGTACTTCAATCAGGATTTTATTGGCTTTCTTATTTAAAGATGCCCATTTTTATGTGAAGAGATGTGATATATGTCAAAGAGCAGGGACAATTTCCAAAAGAAATGAAATGCCTCAAAATGAAATTCTGGAAGTTGAAATCTTTGAGTATGAGGAATTGATTACATGGGACCTTTCCCTAGCTCGTTTGAATACAAGTTCTTATTAGCTATTGATTATGTGTCCAAGTGGATTGAAGCAATCTCAACAGTTGCTGCTGACTCTAAAGTTGTGATTAGATTGTTCAAAGATATCATTTTCCTAAGATTTGGAGTTCCAAGAGTGGTTATCAGTGATGGAGGAAGCCACTTTATTGAGAGGAGTTTTGAAAACCTTATGAGAAAGTATGGAGTCAAGCACAAGGTCTCAACATCTTATCATCCACAAACAAATGGCCAAGCTGAAATTTCAAATAGAGAAATTAAAACCATCTTGGAGAAGACTATCTCATTGACTAGAAACGATTGGAGTAGTAAACTGAATGATGCACTTTTGGCTTATAGAACAGCTTATAAATCTCCAATTGGTGTCTCTCCATATAAGTTGATCTATTGAAAAACTTGTCATTTGCCAATTGAGCTTAAACACAAGACATATTGGGCTGTTAAAGTTCTAAATTATGATATGAAATCTTGTGGACAGAAGATATTACTTCAGCTGGATGAATTGGATGAAATCAAGCTCAATGCTTACTACAATTATGAATTTTACAAAGAGAGAACAAAGAGGTGGCATGATAACAGAATTTTGAAGAAGGAATTCAAGGAAGGAGACTTGGTTCTATTGTACAATTCAAAACTGAAATTGTTTCCTAGAAAACTGAAATCTAGATGGTATGGACCACTTAAAGTTCATAAAGTTTATCCTTTTGGAGCTATGGGTCTTGAGAGTGACAATTCAAATATTTTCAAAATGAATGGTCAAAGATTGAAATTGTAAAATCTCACAATAGAGAATCCAGCTAAGGAAGTGCTCATGCTATCAAATCCATGTGAATTCCCTAATTGACATTGAGTTACAACAATGTCTAGCCTAAGACATTAAAGTATGGCGCTTCTTGGGATGCAACCCAAGCATTTTACATCTAATTTCCCTTTGTTTTGCAGGAATAAATAAGAGAGGAACTTGATCTACCACTTAATCCAATTCAACTCAGGGAGTATTCTTTACTCACAACTTCAAATTTTCACTGAAATACAATTGATAACTGATTATCATAATTATCCTTACTTATTTCACATTATGATCATCCTAATGAAAACTTTGATTTCTTCCTCTATTAGCATGCTCTAATTTCATTTTAAAAGTTAATATCATGTCTATAGCCAGGTTATCACTATTATGATTATAGTTCAACTCAAGTCATGTTATCATTTGTGCTCAACATTGTTAAGTTGAATTCTTTAGTAAAACATATAGTACACTCCAACGCCGAGTAGTCATTAATTTGGTTATTAATCTTTTTGCTTCAATCAACTCATATTCATATGCATTTGAACTCAATTCAACTGAAATTTTTCTTTTTGTGGGTAACACTAGCTAACGCTCATGGATTGATTAGGAATTAGAAGATGTCTAGAATGGAATCAAAGCTTTTGTGACTATGTTAAATAGGAAAACTTGACTCTTTATATTAAGGAATCTAAACTTTACTTGAGTTTGAACTGCTGCTAACTTCATGAACAGAAAAGAAAAAAATGAAGAAAAAGAAAAAACCAAAACTTGCATTTTGCATTGCATGCATTGATGAATAAAGAGAGCCAAATCCAAAATGGAAGCTCTCATGAATAAAGCCAAGATTTTTATCTTGTTGATCAGCATGAATAAAAATCAGATTTCAAACTTATTTATTTGCAGCATCATGAATAAAAGTCAGGTTTATCATGTTTAAGCAATACCAAAATCTGTTCATCAATAGATTGGCAGTTATACCTTTTTAGTAAAGTTGAAAATTTTTGAAATTCAAATCAGTTATTGTTAGTACTTCTTTCATGGCTTAAATTTGCTTTGGCCTTGTGATTCCTTAGCTAAAAATTGGGCACTGGAAAGAATGACAAGGAGTGTTAGCAAAGTGGGAAACTCATTTGATTCGAAACAGCTAAATGTGAATTCATTTGTAAACTATTTGATTCAGTCTTTGTTCTTAATATCTGAATGTTTTGCTTGAGGACAAGCAAAAGATTAAGCTTGGGGGAGTTTGATCACTAGCTGATCATACTATAATTCTGCACATTTTCACTTTAATTCATGTGCATATAAGCCCTGAAATGTTCATATGCTGATGATTATGATTAATATACTTGCATTTATCTTTCCAACATAATATTAAGTTACACTTGCACATTTGAGCTGTTTGATGTGTTGTTTTAGTCCTTATTTGTTTAATTTTCACTTGAAGAACTGATGATTGTTGTTCTTACTAATCCAGCAACTAAATCAAGCATATAAGACACACATCTTTGTTGGAAAAGAAGGGGGGACCACAATGCAGGCTGCCAAAAACAAGAAAGGATTTTTTTTTAAAAGAAGAGGACAAATGGCATGAATCAGAAGGAATAGAAGCTTTTGATTGGATCAAAGGGTGATGAAATGCCATATAAAAGAGGGGATTCAAGAAAAAGAAAGGGGTCTCCCACCATTCTCTACATTATGCACCTTGGAGCTAAAGGAAGGAGAAGGAGTCAAGAAGAGATTTCAAGCTGATTCTGCTATTTTTATATTTTAGAATGTTTTTCATTCTGTTCCTCATCTATGTTGTATTGATTTCATCATTTATGAGGAGCTAAATCTTAGCTCTCTTAGGATAGGGTAGTAGTCTAATTTCTATTATGAATGGATGATGAACAACACTGATTTTGTCACTAATATTAGTATAATTCTCAATGTTTTAGAATCTGATCTTATTGATGTGAATCCTATTTTGTAATGACAACTGAGAAGTTGATTTCAGATTTTTTTTTCATACTTACAAATGAGTTAAGAACATTGATATTGTTTCCTGGTTCCAACCTATCCATGTTGAGTTTTGATACATCCATTTACTTCTTGTTAATGTGAATCTCAAATTGAAATGGCAATCAAGAGGTTGATTCTAGATTCTCTTGATGTTTAGAAATAAAACAGGAGCATTAGCATTAGTTTGTGAATTTGATTGTGTCTATGAAGCGAGCTGAATGTTTATGATATTCTGATATTAGTTGTAATCCTTTTTAAATCAATCTAACTAACACTCATATAGAAGTATGATATTAAGTCCTACTTTAATGTACTATGAGAGCAGTTTTTATAGATTGAATCCGTCATGATTTATATTGCTAAGTTATTCTAATTCATTCAATAACAGAATATTAGATGAACCTCATTCCTAAGAGAACATTTCATTATCTGTTAGTATCATCATATATCAGCCACTTAAAAACACCAAAAAGAGTTAATTTAGTTTAGAATTAATCTAGATTAGTTAGTGAATCTTAAGTTTCAATTCACTGTGGATACGACATTCGGGTCTACTACTCTGATCTGTGCACTTGCAGTTTAGTGAAGTGAGGAGTTTAGCCCAGCAAGCTCGGCTCAAAAGCCGGAGCGCATTAGGCCGGCTCAAAAGCCTCCACGCGCTAGGGAATGGAGAGAGCCCCTAGCGCGCTCCGGCTTTCGAGCCTCCGCTTGTTCCCTAGCGCGCTCCGGCGAGAACGCCTCCGCTTGCTCCCTAGCGCGTGGAGGCTTTCGAGCCTCCCTAGCGTGCTCCAATACATCATTCTTGCATTTTCAATTCTGTTCAATTTCTAGTTGTGCATAGTCTACGCCTACATCTTGTTCAATTTTCACTTCTACATAGTCTACGCTCACTACAAGAAATTAGGTCATTAGCGAAAAGATATGTAGTCGTTAAAAGTTGCCATCTTGACGTTAATACTCATTAACGACAAGAAAAAACTAGTCGCGACTCTTCGCTATAGGTCCCGCCGCTCAAAGGTTTTAACGTCTAGTGAGAATGTCTGGCCGTTGATTCTTTTTAAAGACCACTATGATCCTCTTCCCTAATAATTTAATAGCGACTAGTATGCTGGTCCCCTATATAACTTATAAGGACCACTCACCTAGTCGTTAAAGACATCACCGGATTG
This sequence comes from Pontederia crassipes, assembly GCA_030549335.1. Lineage (NCBI taxonomy): Eukaryota > Viridiplantae > Streptophyta > Magnoliopsida > Commelinales > Pontederiaceae > Pontederia > Pontederia crassipes. The sequence continues at coordinate 5,356,572 of JAUKPH010000020.1, read as the reverse complement.
AATCACATTTTGGATGAACCGACCAATTTTTTAAAGTTTTTTTGTGAACAAATAATCTGATAAAAAATATTATTTTAAATTTGGGAAAGATTCAAAGATGGACGTTCTCCATAAAACTCTACATTAGCCCATTAGTCTCCTCCTCTATTAATACTTGTCTGTTTACTCTAATCATACTACTATAATGAATGTGGGACTATGTTTCTATACCTACTTGTTCTTTTCTTCTTTCATATTTTTAACGACAAGATGATGGTCGTTAATTTGAATATTAAGGACTAGAAAAAAATTTGGTCATTATTGTTGACTTTTAATGGTCAGTCATAAGAATATTAAGGACTAGAATTTTTCTGGTCCTTATTGTTGATGACCATAATTTTTTCTAGTCTTTAATAATGATATTTAACGACCATATTTGAATCTCTTCGTTAATTATGATCGCTAAAAGTCATTTTTCTTGTAGTGGCTTACACCTTGTTCAGTTTTCACTTCTACATAGTCTACGCCTAAACCTTAGTCTTTTGCATTTTGTACTTAGATCAATCAATCAGTCAAATAAATCACACTCCCTAATTTCACATAAAAAAAATAACTAAATTATAACAACGGATAGTAACGACATGATTCATATTACAATCGATAACAGTGGATAGTAATAATATCACTCATCATCATTCGAATTACTACATGATTGATATTCATCATCATCGTCCTCTGAAGATGAGGTAGTTTCAAATTCATCTTCCTCCGCGCTATCATCATCGTTTTGTACCTCGACATTATCAAAGTTTTCAAATAGCTGTTCTGAATCTCGCAGGTCTTCAATTAACTCGGTTTCTACAATTGCCGCTACTGAAGTATTTGAGTCATCTTGGTATGCAGCTTGCAACGCACCATCAACTTCTATTCTACTTCTCGTCTTTGTTTTAATTACAACCCACCATTGAGCTTTGTCCCTCGTCTTCTCTGGATAGTTGACATAATATATATGCCTTTTATACAATGGAATAATAAATGAATCAATACGTTTGTAATGCCTATTGTGACGTACCTCAACTATTTTGAAATCTTTATGAACTTGTGTCCCTCTTTTTTCCTTCGGATCAAACCAATTACACTCAAATAATCTGACTCGATTACCTCCAATGTATTCTAACTCAATTATGCCTTTAAGAATACTGTAATAGTCATGCTCATTTTCCCGGTCGGTGGATCCTTTGACACAAACGCCACTGTTCACGATTTTCTTCCCTCTCAATCAACTTTCTGTATGAAACTTGTAACCGTTCACAAAATATACCGGCCAACTCTTGACTTCTTGACTCGGTGCCCATGCCAAATCATGGAGACCTGACGTAGTAGAGATTGTGCTACTGAGAACCTAAAATGAAAATGAAAATGTCAGGATATCATCGTCGACAATTGTTACACTAACATTGTATGAGTTACCTGATCCTTAAACCACGTCACAAAATCATTCTCGATTCTAACTTGCATATGTTCTTCAGATACGTTGTAGTCCTGCAAGAAAGTATTTTATACGAAATGATAGGGCAACAAAAATAATATCTTCAAACTTATGTAACACCCAATTAACATTCTTACACTTTTGAAGTTGTGGAAACGAGAAAGCTCAGAATGTTTATCAAACGAGAATCCTAAGTCCTGTTAGTCAAATGCAAGTACATCAACATACATGAGTTAAAAAATAAAATTAAGCTCAACATGTGGCCGCTGCGCCCGGAAGTGATCGAGCGGCCGGATCTGGCCGCCGCGTCCGCGAACGCCAGATCTCGCTACGAATGCCACGATACGGCCCCTGCGCCCGGAAGTGGCCGAGCGACCGGATCTGGCCTCGGCGGTCAGATCTGGCAGCGACGACCGGATCTGGCCGTGACAACGATATCGGGCCGTGAGCGGCCGACGCGGCCGGATGTGGTTGCGAGCGGTCGGACCTGGCCGCGAGCGATAGGATGTGGCCGCCGTGGCCGGTTCTGGCCGTCGATGGCCGGATCGAACAGGGCCATGGGGAAGAGCGGAGGGGAGCAGGCGAAGGAGCGAGCGGAATGGGGTGGTCGAACGTAGCTGCGGCCGGCGGAGGAATGGTTGTAGCGACGGGGCAGAGGCAGACAGGTGCGGTTGCAGCGGCGGTGGACTAATGCGATTGCAGCGGCGGACCTTCGGATCAGGTGATAGTGGACGTGGGCGGCCGGCGATGTCCTTTTTGCAAGGGAGGGCAGCGGCGCAGTGACGCTGCAGCGACAGGCTAGAACGGAAGTCCCCGGTGGAGAGAACGTGGGCGGCCGGAACGAAAGTCGCAGGGGAAAAAGAAATGAAGGGTTGACTACTTATAGGGGGAATTTGTCTATTTTCAACAGTTAGAATCATTGAAAAGTAAAAATAATATAAAATATCAATTCAAATTCGGACGGTTCTGACCGTTGAAAGTTTCGACGATTACATAAACCATCGAAAGTTTCGATGGCCAAAACCATCGAAACATAAAAATATATACATTACAAGATATATTACCGTTACATATATAATATAGTATGCCTTATGTTTCGACAATCCAAACCGTCAAAAATAAATAAATAATATTAAATGTCAATTCAAATTCTGACGCTTTTGACCACTGAAACTTTGGACGGTTCTCTGAACTCTCAAAAGTTTCGAGCCGTCGAAACATAAAAAATATATATATTACTAGCTATATTACCGTTAGATATATAATATAGTATATCTTACATTTCGATGATCAGAACCATCAAACGTAAATAAATAATATAAAATATCACTTCAAATTCTGACGATTTAAACCCACGAAAGTTTTGACGATTCACGGAACCGTCGAAAGTTTCGACATCCTGAACCATCAGAAATTAAAAAAATAATTATATTAGTAGGTATATTAACGTACCGACGGTCAGAACCATCGGAACGTAACAAATAATATATAATATCAATTCTGACGATTGCAATCACTGGAAGTTTCGATGGTTCGTCAAACCCTCAAAAGTTTCGACGGCTCGAGCCGTCGGAATACAAAAAAATATATTAATAGTAATATTGCCATTACATAAAAAAACATTATCTAACGTTCGAACGATGAGAATCGTCGGAACTTAAACTAATACTATAAAATATTAATTCAAATTCAGACGTTTCGAATCCTAGGTTTCTCACGGTTGTCTTAATTAGCCCTTGAAAGTTTTGAAGGTCTTGATTGTCAAAACACCCATTCTTTATTAATTTAATAGGTATAATATGTATTATTCAATATTTTGACGGTCAGAATCGTCGGAAGTGAAATTACTAAAATATAGTATCAACTCAATTTATTATAATATCAAGATATATCGTTGAAATCTTAATTAATTTCACTTAAAATTTCTGGATAGTCGATAATCTATGATGACACTTCGTTGCATAATTGAAAAGTAAGAAATGACATATCGTGATGTAGCTTTTTACATACGAAAGAACATAGATATATGACATATAATAGTTGACTTATATATGCTATATGAATGGATGACTCTATATATAATTATAAGTGAACTCATTTATACGGATGAATATGTATGAAAAATATATAAATTTACCAATTTCTAAGTAGATTTAACGTCAAATTATTATAATAATGTATACATTGAACGTCGGCTACAATGTAAATCTATTAATGTTATAATAATATTACCGACGGTTGTAACTGTCGAAAGTAGCGACGAGTATAGAAGCGTCAAAAATTTGGACGGTCTGAGTCGTTGATAAGTGCCATGAAAAAGTAATCGCGCTGATCTACCTTATTTCGACGGTTACGACCATCTGAAGTTTTAACGGTTATTCATCTGTCTAAACTTTCGATGGTTGTAACCGTCGAAATTTTCAATGGTTAGTAAACCATTATAAGTTTAGACGATCGTGGCCGTCGATAAACTCTCCGTCCATAATTACCACGGATAATTTCATCTGTCGAAAATTCCTTTGATACTTTAGAAGGAATTTCACCCGTCGAAAATGGTCCGTCGGAAAAGGTGATTTTTCTTGTAGTGTTTCACTTTCCAATTACTAATAATAATATGCGATGCATGCTCAGGATGTATGAAGACTTGTTCACCTTAGAATGCATATAATCTCTTCTAAATACTAATGTGTAATTTCAGGTGTTTATATTCATATGCTACTTCACACTCCCAACTATTCAATCTTTCAAAGCTTAACTAGGTGTTATCTCAGGATTTCAGACTAAGTGACTCTCAATAAATAATTCATAATTTCTTAGCCACATAAGCAAATCTTATGATTCTGGATAAATTAGAAACTATGGTTTCCAACCCCCAAATATCATTCACTAATTCCAAATGATCAACTCATAAAATCCAAGGCAATCTGACCTAGGCTTTGTGTTCTAATAGACCGTGTGTCACTGAAAGATTGATTTATATATTTCTTCACACTTGGTATTTAACTATATCATAATTTTTTTGAAAACTAGACTTCCTTATTATTTATTCATAAAAATTAGAGAATTTGACACCTTGTATAACTCTATAAAAACAATAGTCAATTCAGGTCATGTTCTGTCAATGTCCTGGAACCTGACAGAAGAATCACTATGAAATAATAAATTCATTTCTCCCATATACACATCCAAATTGGATGGTTCAACTTCTCACCGAACCCTTGTGAAGTCTAATTAAACATATCTAAGTTTCAAATCCTATTTCATTTTATGCTAATCATGCCCTAATTTACAAGTTGGATATGTCTTTGATTCGGAGCAGAGTGAGCAACCTACGGTGCTGGGTTCATAACTTTCTCTATAAAAGTCCTTTTTATATGATTCTTATGGCCATGGAAAAGTATTCGATAGGATTAACCATGCAAAATTTCAAGATTTATGAAGAACTACCCACAAAGATATGATCATATGAAAACAAAGGTCAATTTCATATCAGGAAGTCTACATTAACCAAACGACCTTGGCGAATTTCTTCAGGCCGTTCTACTGGGGATTCACTGCTTCCAATTTTTTGGCTCTCCGAGGATAATATTATTTAATATATATATTTGTTTCAAATTTTTAACACGTCACATGGATGTTTGGAAAAATATTTTTCTAAGCAGCTAGTGAACTGCTTGCTTTAGCAGCTTGAAACCCTATTGGTTGAAATAAAGGTCCAATCATATTATTTTGTTAAAAATTAGTGTTAAACCTCTAATTAACCGTAGTTAATCATAGTTAAATGCGTTTATTATAATATTTACAAATATTAAAATTTATTCCTAATAATCTTATATAATTTCTTTATAACGCTTATCGATAGTAATTATCATTATTGTAATATCCTCATTTTTCCATCAAGGGTAATTTGGACTTTTTGTCCAAACACTCGTGATTTCCCCCTATATAAGGCCTCTTTACTCTCTTTAATCCACACCTTGGTGGCTAGGGCTTGAGGAACGAGAAAGAGGACATCAAGGAGAAGGAAGAAGAGGAAGAAAGAGGAGGAAGATCTAAGATCAAAGTGTGTAAAGGGGATCCAAACTCCTCTCTCCTCTCTCAATGAGTTTCATGATTGGATTGAGTGTTTGAGGGCACCTTTTACCCATAATGGATTTTGATTGAGGGTTTTTGTTCTAGGTCTATGCATGAATAGGATTCCATGATTAGATCTATGCCATGTGCAAGGATCAGAATCAGATTTGTTAATTATTATGCTTCATATTCTTCCTATTGTTCATGATTTTGGGGATGAACCCTAGATCGGGAAATTTGAATGTTTTTACATATTTTTCATGCCCTTTTGACCGTAGAATGCCATATATGTATTGATTCATAAGATTTCACATTGATTTCCCAAAGTTTTTGATGAAAAATCATGAAAAAGTCGAGAGGCGACGCAGTTTTCCAGCGCTCGATCACGACCGTGACACACATGTCACGCCCGTGACAGAAATGCTGGAAAATGACTAAGGCAGGACCTCTGGCACACCCGTGACAGCATATGTCACGACCGTGATAGGGTAGGCACGACCGTGACACTTGAGAGCATGATCGTGACAAAGGGAATGGATTTTTCAGGGCATCTGTCACGGCCGTCAAGGCCTTTATCACGACCGTGACAGTGACAAAAATATATTATAATCTTTTAAATATTATTTTTAAGGTATTAATAGTATGTATTGATGCTTGATGATTGTATATGAACTTAGATACACGTATATGAATGTTCCCATGTAACTAGATTAAAACATGAAGATTGAGCAACGTAAATATTTGTTGATTGCGAAGCATAATGAACCTAATTTTGGATGATGTTACGTGTCGATCCTCTATGGTCCTTTATCGGATATTTGCCCTGAATGTTCGTTACACACATCGGCAATAGTGAGTGCACTCCGATGTCGCCCTCAGGCGAGAGTTCGGAATGATCGTTACACACATTGGCAATGATGTGTGCATTCCGATGTCACACTCCAGACGAGAGTCCAGAATGATTGTTACATACATAGGCAACGGTGTGTGCATTCTAATGTCACATTCGGGTGAGACAGGAGCATCATCTCCATAGCTTAGCTAGCCTATTGAGAGGGCAACGACATAAATCTCAACTATCAGAAGATATAACATTAATAGGAAAGGACCAATGATCGATGGAATGGAATGATATCCCACGGAAGTGGAAGTCCGAAAGGGTTATAAAGCAACCCTAAGGAGAGTTATGGAAGTAATGGAATGATGTCCCATGAAAGTGGAAATCCAAAGGGTTATGAGGCAAACTTGAGGAAAGTTATGGATGCAATGGTTATGGTAAGTGTACTTCACTTATATGCCTATGGATTGAATGAATGATTGATATAAATGTCCATACTTTATGTATAATGATATGATTATATGTTTGCCATGCTATTATTATAATGCGTGATGATGATAGAATGATGTTAATGTTTCACATATTTACATGTCTTCCATGCAATTATTTATGTGCATGATGATAGAATGATGTTAATGTTTGACATGTATATCATATGTAATGACATGTCATGCATATTGTTTACTCCTTTTATATAAAGATGATGCATATCATGTAAGTATCCTGTATAGGATCATCACATCGCATAGCATGGCCTTTACATATTCTAACCGAGGAAACCCCTGCACCGTGAATCCATGCAGGTGCATAATGTTTGGATGGATGGTGTCTCAGCTCATAACGAATAAGATTACACAATGGTCTACGATATTAAGGGTCAATTGTCTTAGAGTCTTTTGACTATGTTTTAAAGAGATATTTTTTACTATGATTTTCCAATGTTTTAATTACTATTAATGATGATAGTTTAGATGTGTTTTCAATTCTATAACATTACTTTTGATATTTTATCGAAGTCTTCCGCTATATTTTCAAAGGAATTATTTTATCTTATTTAATGGATTTATGCTTCCACTGAGTTTATAAAAAATTATATTTTATTATGATTATGTGATGGTGAACGGACTAACACAGCCGAATGATCAAATTGTCCTTAACAATTTGGGGGTAAAATTCGGGGTGTTACAATTATGCTTTAATCCAAATGTTAATTACTCCACACAAACATGACTATATAAGCATCTAGACTAATTTAATATGCTAATTAAAATTATAATTATGTTAAAATGATGGTTGTGGAGCACGTCCGTGACAATAGTTATTTGTTTATCAAGGAAAAAAATCCAATTTTGCTACTACCAGCCACTGTGAACCTCATCCATAGCTGTTGCAAACCTCAGTCTGCACTCCGATGATTCGACTAGCTCTGCACCAATCACAATCGAGCTCTCCAAACTCATCGTGCTCCAACCTATTAATGGCGTTCCAACTTTGGCTCTAACTTTCAATGTCTCAGTGCTTCATTCGTAGCCTTGGATGACCACTCTTTCGGCGCTTCATTGCTCTCGGCATTCCATCTTCCGCGAAGGTCAAATTTTTTTTTTCAAAAAATAAAACTATTCCTCATTTTTTTCCCTTTTTGAGGAACTTGTTCTGCCTACTTTTTTTGTTTAGAACGTCAACAAAAAATGAGTGCCTTTGTTTACTAACTTTGGATGTACAATTAGAAACTAATTGCTCATCACTGTTGGACTCTATTTTCTTTTTCATCTATTCTTTAGTGTTAATTAATTAGATTATTCTAGTAATTAAAGTTACATCAGGCACAATTTGTTGTAGTTTCCTAAGATTAATATGAGGTATGCATAGGGATATTGTTGGTCATGTTGAAGTCTATTTGGCATCGTCTCATCTAACTCTTTCAGATTTTTGATCCGTTTAATCCTATTTCTTTATCACTTAAAATTGATTTAATTTTATACTTATGATTTTCAATGTTTCATTTTTCAGATTTGGACCAAAGGGGCATGCTTGAGCTTGTTTGGAGAATCAACATGGTGTTTTTAGTTAAAAACATTTGCATTGATATCACAAAGGAGATCATATTCATCTTGTGTTAATGAATCTATTATTGATTTGTAAAAGATTGTATGTTTTTTTTTGTATTAGTGGACAACATTAATGAATATATGGCTTCTATGTTTGCCTAATTACTTACCATTAGTTCTCACCATTTTTATATATTTTGTTGCAAATGGGTTTAAAGAAAATAATACTTATTTTCCATGTTGTTACTACTAATGATTCTATCTAATTTATTTAAGAAGTTTCCAATACGGATAGCCATATTTGTAGAAGCAAATGTAAAAGAAGTTTGTTTCTTATATTTTTCCTGGAGTGGTTGATTTATCTCAATAACCATGTAATTTTTGTGAGTTAAAATATTTTTAATATCCATAAGTTGTGCGTGTAATGCAAAGCATATAGAATCGAAATCTTATTTAGTTGTCCATCTGTTCAGAGGAAAGGAAAAAATTAAATAAAAAAGAAAACAAACAAGGGAGAGTTTTTCTCTCCTAAATAATTACAAATTTCCCTCCTATGAAGTTTTATTTCTCCCTCCTAAACTAGTCAAAACATTTGGTTTGGTAGAAACTATGTACCTTTCAATATCTTCATCTACTTTTGCAAGCATTGATCTCAGCCATCGGATCATGTGGCTTACACATGTAAGTCAAATGGTGATCTACACCTCAATTATCCTCGGAAGGAATACATATATAAGTAACACATATATATGATATAGGAATACATATGTTGAAGGTACACTTATAATATGACATTTATTTCTTCATTAAAGTATACTATATATAATATATATAGTAACATATATGAGGTTATACGAATTATCATCAAAATACATAACATATAGTTATACAAATATATATATATATATAACATATAGTTAATATACTTCTAATTAATTAACATATATGTTAACATGTGTAGTGTCATAATAGCGTCAATTAAACTATTTCTTCAAACACATCGGTGAAGTAGTGTCAAAATAGCGCCAATTAAGCATTGTATGTGTTACATATGTAGGTAAGCATACGAATACATATGTAGGTAACATATATATATATATATATATATATATATATATTTGTAGCATCAACGTAGCGTTTGGATGTTTGAGATGCCAAGTGATATCGCATTTGTCGGTGCCAAGACAGCGCAAACATCCGACGCCCATATCGACTCCATTTGTAGCATCAACATCGCATCTCAGCGGATGTGACGCTAGTTTAGCTTAGATTCTAGTACAGCGCTATGATTTGCCACGCATTTACCCTACCTCGCGTGCAATAATACCATCGCATTAGCGTTCCTTTGGCGCCACAATTAGCGTCGATTTATTGTAAATGCTAAGCCGGCATGAATGTGACTCTATTGGGAGGCACATAGTGTCAACGTGTTGTGACTCCACGTAGATGCTATCGGGATGCTCATGGCATCGATTTAGCGTCACTTGCATATGAGACGCTATATTGTGTCGCTATTCGCTAGGTTTCTTGTAGTGATGTATTTACTTCTTAACATTAATGAGTGTCACGACATTTACTTCATTTTTATTATTAGGGTCATCACTACATCAAACATTCATATCAATATTTCTTCAAGGTGAAAGGTATTTTTTGCGGTCACAGCCATTCCCAAAACTGCCACATTCATGTCCAGAATTGTCATGGTCGTGCTCAGCTTTGTCACGGCCATGTCCATAATTGTCAGTTATTCCCAGTCTTAGATAAAAATTGGCTTCGTCGCTCTCGCTCATAATCGGGACCAAATTGATCACAACCACGCTTGGCCTTGTCACGGACGTGACAAATGTGTCACGAGCATGATTGAGAGCTCTTTCATCGGATTGATGTCGCTCACACAGTCATGCCATTCCTTAGGCTGGCATGGCTGTGATGACATCCTGGAATCCCGATTTCTAACTCGAAAATACATGTTTTTGATATCAAATTTTATTAAAATAATCTAAAACATCACAAAGATTGCATGCATGATCTCTAAGCATCATAAAACGTATTAAAGTATGCAATTTTCATTCATCATCAAGATTTTAGGCTTTTCCCAAATTCATCTAAAAGATTTAAGGCATAAACATGTGAACACATAGATCTAAGCATGACAATCTAACATGGATCAAAACATATTGATATAGGCATATATATCATTTAGATCTAATGATTACATATGCAACCCTCAATCACAATCCAATATGAGGACAAAATGTCCTCAAACTCCTAATCCATTACATGCAAATCATTGAGAGAAGAGAGAGGGGTTGGATCCCCTTTATATACCTAAGATATTGTTCTTCCTCAATGTTGATCCCATTTTCCTTATTCATGTCCTCTTTCTCCTTATTCTTTTATTTCTTTCTCCTTTAGGGTTGTAGCCGTCATGTGGGGGAGAATAGAAAAATAAGAAAAGAGAAGAGAGGAGGATGTTTGAGGGCTTTTTATAGACCCTAGCCTGGGTTTCCTAAAATTTTCTCCAAATGACTTAAATATCTTTACTTAAAAATTGAGATTGTTACAAGGAGTTTGATGACAAATATTTTATGTATATATTCGTTAGGTTAAAACTGCCTATATTCTATATTTTATATGACATCATGTTTAATTTATCATTTATTATATTTTTTACCTACTTATGAAATCCTTATATTGTTTTTTGTTTTAATTGAAAATTGGATAAAATAATTACTTAATTCACTCATAATTTCATGTTTCAATACTGAGGAGCGATCTTTGCTCTTCTCAGAGTTTTTGTTTTGGTAGAGATATCTAACTACCTAGTAGCAAGCATCCAAGTGCGTTTGAAGCACCAAAAAGGACAAAAACATAGAAAATGACAAAATGATCATTTTTTTTCTTCCTGCAAATATTCCATTCCCACGTCTAGAATAAATTAGAAGTACAAGTGTGAGGATTCGCACCTTTTGCAAGGGGGGTGTCCATCATTTGGGGATAAACACATCATTTTTCTTCATGTTGAGTAGAAAAGGGAGGCTCGAGGTTGTCCCTATATCTACATTTTATCTATGTATCTTATCTTCTACTTAGTTTACACTTTTTTTAGAAGGATGATCAAGGTTGTGTTTTGGCTTGTGTTCTTAGCTAAATCAGTCCATTTGAGCTAAGGACTACTTGTGAAATGGTGTTGATGTCACATTCATTTTGAATCTTTAATATCGACATCTACTGTTGGGCGGTTTCTTGCTTATGCACGCCTAACATCGATTAGCAGTAGAAAAAGAAAAGAAGAAATCCAATTGGTTTGGAAAACCAATATGAGACAAAGAATCATCTCAGACAGAGATAAAGATGTCCTCTCTTGATGCTATAAAAGAAAGGGTGCAGACATATGTTGTACGAACATATGAACGAACAGCCACCAAGAAAGAGAAAAAGAGAAGAGAGAGGAGAACTTCGGAGTTCGATTCGGGAACGAGTTCTTATCCGTTCTCGACGAAATTTGAGACATTACTTCTTAGCAGTCTTCTCAGCTATTCCTCATATTTTAGTGAGATCGCTCTGACTTCTATCCTCAGTTTCGAGAGACATTTATTTTGTAGCATTCAAGATTAATTCTTGAGATTATTATTATATTCCTCTGCGTAGTTCAGAGAAGAGACTTTGTAACCTATTATTATTTCATAGTGAAAGATCTGCTGCTTGCTCCCGTGATTTTTTTCTCTCATGTTGAAAGGTTTTTCACTTTAATTATTTGCGTCTTTCGTCTGATTTAATTCTTTTATATTATTGTCACCATCCCATTATTATTGTGCGCATTAAAAGGGAAAAAGAAGATAATTCCGCAACTATCAGTTCAGCCTTTTTTCCCAACAGTGATATCAGAGCCGGTCAGAAAAGCGCACATTATAATGGAGGACAATAATGCCCTAGTCGGATGCATGTGCTCATAGGAACAAACTATTCTATCTGGAAGCCTCGGGTGAAGGACTACTTAAATTGCAGGGACCTTTATGATCCAATCGAAGGTGATGCTACAAAGCCCGAGGACATAGATGTTAAAAAGTGGGGGAGGATTAAGACCAAGAGAGTCGCACAAATTTGACGGGTCGACGACAAGGTGTTTCATCATATTGCCAATATTGATGAATCCGATGAAGTGTGGAAAAAATTGCAAGAAATGTATGAGCGCAAATCATCGCAGAATAAGGTGCTATTGATGAAGAAACTTATTAACCTGAAGTACAAGGATGGTCATTCTATTGCAGAACATCTTGGCAGCTTTCAAGAATTGATTAACAAGTTGTCCTCGGTAAAGATCGTGTTTGAAGATAAGATCCAAGCACTACTACTGCTGAATTCATTACCTAATAGTTGGGAAACGCTCATTATCTCTCTAAACAACTCTGCTCCGGTGGACAACTATTTTTAGAAACTATCAAGGATAGTTTGTTCAACGAAGAAACGAGAAGGCAAGAGCAGAATCTCAACAATAAATCAGAGGCATTCATCGTGGAAGATCGTGGGAGAAACAAATAGAGAAACTGTCCCAGCCACGATAGATCAAGGTCAAGAAGCAAGTTAAAGTCCACAAAAGAAGTCACATGTTATCATTGTGGCAAGCCAGGGCATTTAAAAAAGGAGTGTAGAAAATTAAAGTGTGATCAGTCACATGAAGGATCGGAAGATACTGAAAAAAAGAAGAATGGCAGTGGTGGAAACAACGTTACGGTGGCTACATCAGATGATGTATACTTTCTTACTTAAGAAGAGAAAGAAGATGGTGTCAATGTTGTGAGTCAAGATTCAGTTTGGATCTTAGATACGGCAGCTTCATTCCATGTTACCCCTCGCAGAAACGTATTCTCAACATATAGAGAGGGAGCATTCGGGTCAGTAAAGATGGGGAATAAGTCAGAGTTCCAAATTGCTAGCGTCAGAGACATTCAGTTGAAGATCAATACAAGATGCAAGATTGTGCTCAAAGATGTGAGGCATGTACTTGAAATCCGTCTCAACCTAATTTCAGTTGGAAAATTAGACGACGATGGCTAAGAGAGCAACTTCAAAAGGGGAGTGTGGAAACTCAAGAGAGGTTCACTCCTACTTGCGAAAGGACACAAAGATGGTACTCTTTACAAGACTGAAGCACAACATTGCACCGAGGAGATAAACGTGACTCAACAGATGTCATCCGCTGAGTTATGGCAAAAGCGGCTTGGTCACATAGGTGAGAAAGGACTTCAGATATTAACTCAATGAAATCTGCTACCAGGTATGAAAGACACTTCAGTTGACATATGTGTTCATTGTTTGGCTAGTAAGCAAACTAGAGTTACATTTAATAGAACTTCCTCATCTAGAAGTTCACACGTACTTGATTTGGTGCATACTGATGTCTGCTATATGAAAGATAAAACTCTAGGTGGTACTCTTTATTTTGTTACATTTATTGATGACTATTCTAGAAGAGTTTGAGCTTTTCCTATACAACACAAAAATTAGGTGTTGGCAGAGTTCAAGAAGTTTCATGCCAAAGTCGAAAGAGAAACTGGCAAGAAGTTCAAGTGTATTCGAGCAGATAATGGTGACGAATACAAAGGACCTTTTGAAGAATAGTGCAACACCTATGGCATCAAGCTTGAGAAGATAATTCCCAAGAATCCTCAACAAAACGGTGTTGCTAAGAGGATGAACAGAGCAATCGAGAAATGTGTCAGATGTATGCTTCTACATGCCAAGCTATCGAAGGGATTTTGGGGTGAAGCAATGATGACTGCAGTTGAACTGATCAACCATTCACCATCAGTACCTATGGTTTGTGACATACCTCTGAAAGTCTAATCAGGGAAGGATGTTTCATACAAGCATCTCAGAGTGTTCGGCTACAGAGCCTTTGTTCACATTCCTAGTGATGAGCGTTCAAAACTTGACAGCAAATCAAAATAATGTATCTTTCTCGGATATGTAGGTGATGAATTTGGCTACAGACTCTGGGATCCTTTTAACAAGAAGGTTATCAGAAGTAGAGATGTTGTGTTCATGGAACACCAAAAAATTGAAGATCTGTCGAAGGACAAAGAGCCAACTATCTTAACTGATTATCTAGCTGAATCGAGTTCAGTTAACGCACCAATAGAAGATGACATTGTTCCAGAAGCTGATCAAGATGATAGTAGCAGTGATAGCAGCTCATATAATTCATATATACCTTCGGATAGCCAAGAGAGTGATGATGAGCCACATGTCGAGCATGAGCCTCAGTTGAGAAGATCGAACAGACAAAGACAAGAGTCAAAGCGGTACTCCCCGATAGAGTATGTGGAATTAATTGAAGGGGGAGTACCAATGTGTTATCAAGAAGTCTTGTCACATGAGTAGAAGGATGAGTGGATGAAAGCCATGCAGGATGAGATGCAATCTCTGCATGAGAATGACACTTACAAACTGATGAAGCTTCCTAAAGGGAAGAGGGCAATCAAGAACAAGTGGGTGTTTTGATTGAAAAGTGAAGAGAATAATCCACACCCAAGATACAAGGCAATGTTAGTTGTCAAGGGGTTTAGTCAGAAGAAAGGAATTGATTTTGACGAGATATTCTCACCAGTGATCAAAATGTCATCAATTCGAGTGGTTCTTGGATTAGATGCTACCAAGGACCTAGAAGTTAGACGTCAAGACAACTTTTCTCCATGGTGACTTAGAAGAAAAGATTTACATGGAACAGCCATATGGTTTCCGAGAGAAAGGAAAGACTCAAACAGGCACCTCGTCAGTGGTACAAGAAGTTTAAGTCATTCATGATGCAACAAGGATACAATAAGACAAGATCAGATCATTGTGTCTTCATGAAATATTTTTCACATGATGATTTTATTATCCTGTTGTTATATGTTGATGACATGCTTATTGTAGGTCAGGGTAAAAGCGAGATTGACAAGTTAAAGTAGGAGATGCTTTTCCATGAAAGGCTTAGACGCAGCAAAGAATATCCTTGACATGAGGATCACCTGTGACCGAGAGCAGCGCAAGTTATGGTTATCCCAAAAAACATACATCGATAAAGACTTGGAGAGGTTCAACATGAAGAACGCAAAGGCAGTTACATTGCCACTTGCATGTCACTTCAAGTTGAGTTCTAGATAGTGTCCAAGGAGCAAAACCGAGAAGCAGAAAATGAAGATTGTCTCATATGCATCTGCAGTTGGCTGTCTGATATATGCAATGGTTTGCACAAGGCCCGACATAGCATATGCAGTTGGTGTGGTGAGTCGATTCCTATCAAATCCTAGTAGAGAGCATTGGGATGCAGTCAAATGGATTCTCAGATGTCTTCGAGGCATGTCTAAGATATGTCTATGTTTTGAGAACGCTGAGCCAATGTTAGAAGGATTTAATGACGCTGACATGGCAGGAGATATTGATAGTCGAAAGTTTACTTCTGGTTACTTGATGACGTTCGTAGGACAATCCAAGTTACAGAATTGTGTGGCACTATCAACAACTGAATCAGAATACATCGCAGCTACTGAAGCAGGCAAGGAAATTCTGTGGATGAGACAGTTTCTGAGGAATTTAGGTTTCACGCAGGAGAAGTACATTATCCATTGCGATAATCAGAGTGCGATACATCTGAGTAAGCATTCTAATTTTCACTCTATGTCCAAGCACATTGATGTCTGATATCATTGGATTCGTGACGAAATGAAGAAGAAGAAATTCTTTCCTCGTAAGATCCATACTGACAAGAATACGTCAAATATGATGACTAAACCTCTACCGAGAGAGAAGACCGAGTTCTGTAAGGAGCATGCAGGCTTGGTGGATTCCTTCGAATAAACAAGAAGGGGGAGTTTGTTGGACGATTTCTTTCTTATGTGCGCCTAACATCGATTAGCAGTAGAAAAAGAAAAGATGAAATCGAATTGATTTGGAAAACTAATCCGAGACAAAAAAAATCATCCGAGACAGAGACAAAGACGTCCTCTCTTGATGCTATAAAAGAAAGGGTGCAGACATATGTTGTATGCACATCTGAACAAACAGCCACCAAGAAAGAGAAAATGATAAGAGAGAGAAGAGAACTTCGGAGTTCGATTCGAAAATGAGTTCTTATCTATTCTCAACGAAATTTCAAGCATTACTTCTCAACAACCTTCTCAGCTATTCCTCATATTCTGGTGAGATCGTTCTGACTTTTATCCTCAGCTTCGAGAGACATTTATTCTGTGGCATCCAAGATGAATTCTTGAGATTATTATTATATTCCTCTGCGTAGTTCAGAGAAAAGACTTTGTGACCCATTATTATTTCATAGTGGAGGATCTGGTGCTTGCTCTTGTGGTTTTTTCCTCTCGTGTTGAGAGGTTTTCCATGTTAATCCTTTGCGACCTTGGTTTGATTTAATTCTTTTATATTATTATCATAATCCCATTATTATTGTGCGTATTAAAAGAGAAAAAGAAGATAATTTCGCAACTATCAGTTCAGCCTTTTTCCAACATATATGTCTATTGAATTTTATTATGTCAAGTTGTTTGGATTTCAGTGGGAGATGTTCCATTGTTTGATTTATCAATTTTTTTACTGAGCTTTTTTTTTTCTTCTCATGTTCACTTTTTTTCTTCTAGATAGTTCCCTGAGATGGGACGAATAATCATGATCAACTAGGAAATGATATGAGAGGTTAGCTGATGGTTTGTACCTTTATACATCTGTTATTATGGAAAAATACACTATAATTCCTCTAGTAGTATACAAATACAACATGAACTATATGTATTGAGCCTTTTTCCTAACTTTTCATAATATCAAGCTATCTAATCATTTCCAGCTAGCACTTATGTATTCTCGATATTTTAGCTGATAATCCTCTCTCTGTCATACATGTGCGGATGATTCTTCATGAAGCACTAGCTATCCTTTAAGGTTTCGATTAAGAAGCCCAATGCTCTACCAACTGGGCTAGTCAAGAACGTTGTTTATTATCCCCTTTCCTTATATCTTCCTTCTACTGAGCGAGAGGGCGAGTGCATGCCATTGCATACATTAGGCTCCTAACCGAAGTTGGCGTCACAGCTCAGGTACCATGAAAGACCTTATCTCGGAAAAAAAAGGGGGAACCGGTGAACCATGTTAGATGCGTGGGGCAGAGGGCTCGTAGTACCCCCTTTTCTCGCAACGGCCCTCCAGCACATCTTCATATCGCGTCCGCCACCACAGCTTCGGTGGGTTCTCCGCTTCCAATGGTGCTTTCTCCCAGAGTAGTTGTATCACGCACAGCTATCGAGGTCGTTCTCCAAATTCCACTTGAACATCCAAATTAGGATCAATACCAGCAAAAACATCTCCGAACTGCTTGCCTCCCTTGGCTGCTTGCTTGGACAAATTCCTACCTCTATATCTATCTCTGAGATGTTTGGATTTTTCAAAACTCCATAGACATGCAGAAGAGAAATGTTATCCCCACTCGGACCAAGACATAACTTTTACCAAAAGTTTATCGCTATTTTTCATGTATTAATTCACTCTGAGATGAACTACTGTAGGGAATTTATTGAAACCATTGAATTCAGAATATGGTAAAGTAGCTCTTTTGTCCTCGTCGACATAAAAATCCGCAAGCCCCCGGGGAAGGTTTATTCACTTGGGAAGCATTATCCGGGGCAGGAATAAGGTAGATTTTCTTACCCAATCACGACCTATGATTGGGCCTAGCAACCCTCTAAAAGCAATTCAACTGTAGTAGTTATGGCCCATACCGATGGGTGGATCTCGCCAGGTCTCTTCAGACAGTGGAGATTGAGTGGCAAGGAACAGCGAAGCGACGCGACGGTGGCAAAAGCCACTCATCAATTGCTTGTGAAATGCGGTCTCAGAAAAAGCCTTCCATTTCCGTCAAATGACCCAGCCTCCCCTGGCTGCATGAGAATCGAGGAAAGAAAGAGACAAAGCTTTCACCAGTACCTGAACTTGTGCCAGAGCCAGTAGGAGCAAGCGAAGGATCGAAAGTCGGAGTGCGCTAGGGCTCCGTTTTCTCGCTTGGCTGGCCATACAAGAGAAGCATATCTTGTCTCAGAACTAGGAAACTAATAAGGAATGAAGAAGAAAATAGAAGAGAAGTCAGTTCCTCTTTCTCGTTCGAGGGGCTATCTCTACTCTGATTCACCACCGGCATAGGAACAATCAGAAAAACTTTTAGGACCTTTGTGGGCTTGGAAGCGTCATAGAATCAGCTTGATGCTTCGGGTAAAGGTCCACTTTGTCGCCCAATAGGGGTGTTCTGGCCCATGATCCGTTTGGTTGCGTAGTGTTCAGGCCCTAGTCAGAGCTAGAATTAGAAACTACTTCGAAAATATATAGAACCAGGTTCCAAAGGTTGAATAAGCGCGCTTCGACTTTCGAGTGGCTAAGCGCAAAGGAATTTCTCCAAGATTGCAAGCTAGATAAAATCCTAAGCTGTTCCGGGAAGCTGTTTCAGAAGCGGACCTGGGGGGAATTAGAACCATCTCGATCAATTTCGAATCGACCTCTTTTGCTTTCTGGGGATAGAGAATCTCTTTCCGATAGCTTCGAACCCAACCCTAATAAAGAATCCTAGAAAGAGTGCTAGCACCAAGAAAAAGGGCTTCAACTCGCTTATCGAGACAGGGAAAAAATTGTAGTTAACTAGTTTATTAAAAGTTTTATTCTTAAATACATATATAAAACTAAAATACGAAAATAAAGATTTTATTTTTTCATGTAGGCATTTCTTTTCATTCGAGATTATTAAGATAACATCTCAATCCTATGAGGATGTAGAGCACCTCGATAACAAAGTAGAGCATTTATTTTTTACTATTTAACTAACTTAATTATTATACTTTATGACTAGATTAATCGTATACTTATTAGATGAAGCAATATATATTTATTAAGCTAATTTTATAATACAAAATCATCATATAGGGTTAAATAAATTGTGGCCGTTGAATTTATCATCTTCATTAAAATGACTTGATTACAATCATTGAAGATCTTAATGTTGATCAAATTCACTATTTAACTAATAAAATATTTTTTTCATATGTTTTGTTTGTTTAATATTAATATATATTATTAAAATCCAATCACTCTAGAATTATATTTTGATCTATTTTTTATTTTATCTCAATTGAGCTCATATAAAATTTTATTATATGTTTTAGTTTTTATTACAATTTCCTCATATGTTAATTTTTAGTATAACTATAAATTAAAATCCATTTTAAAAATTATTATTAATTAATTTTGGTCTAAATTGTTTTATATATATATATATATATATTAATTAAATAATATTACTTACGTTATTTAATTGTGACACATATTTCATGAATTCTTCTAGTATTGATATATTTTAAATTTTTATTTATTTATTTATTTCAACATCGCTAGCGTTTTTCTAATTACTGAAAGACATCAAACATAATATGTAGAACTAGTTTCATATGCCTCATTTTAAATATTTTGACATATTTATAAAGTTATATTATAATAATAAAAATTAAAATTTATTCTAAATAAAATATTACCACTTAATTGTAATCTGAATTGTTAGATATGTTAATTTAATAACATTACTTATGTATTTAATTATGACACATATGTCATGAATTTTTCTAGTATTGATATTTTTATTTTATTTTTTCCAACACTGCTATAGATTTTTTAATTAACAAAAAATGATATGTAGAATTCATTTCATATGGCTACATCTTTATATAATTTTGGTGCATTTATAAATTTATATTATATTGTGCACCCAGTGCAAATAATAATCTACCAGCACTTGTTCCAAGACCAATATCGTATACATATGATCTCAAATGCAACAACAAATTAAAAAAAAAAATAGAAGAACTTTTATTATTATTATTAAACTTCCAACGTCCCTTAATTTCCAAACGATCGACATTTAAATAGGTTTCTAAAAAATAAATTTCAAATGGATTATAACTCCTCTAGGCTCTAACCAGTATGAAACTCGTAACTAGAACAAACTTGAAATAGGAAATAAGGATATTATTCTTAATTAAAAGATAAAATAATTCAAAAAAATCTGGAATTGAATCAGATTAAAATTTAAACGTACCTTGCCCTAAATTTAATTTCTAAAATAGGAGATTAAGGAAATAATGATACAAATATTACGGCTTAAATTATTGCCGATATACTTCTAATGATCAACCAAAATCATTTATTCGTTTCACCGATAAAACTATCATTTTATTTTATTAAATAAATAGCTTGAAAATGTATAGAAATCATTTTATTTTTGTCTGTTCAGACGATATAATGTGTACGTAAGAGGAATCAATATATTCGGCCCAGATATTTTATTTCCTGATATGATATTTTCTTGCAATAAAAAAAATCGATGTAAATATATAAGCTTCAGAAAAGAAAAATTCTCAAATTGAGGTTGTTTGGTGTTAAAACAAAATTAAAATTAGAGACTTATTCTTGTCACGTAGGTCACTTATTTTTCGTTGGAAGTTGGAAAAACAGTGGAAGCAGAGTTCAGTCTTCTTTTCTTAGAAGTAAATAAGAAAGTAATTAATTATTATAAAATTAATTAATTTATATAATATTATTTAATGATAATATATTTTCAAAACAAATATAACTAAGATTATTAAACTTATTTTAATTTCTGTTAATATTAATTTATTTCTTGAGTTTGAATTAGCAGCAACAACAACAAAGCCTTATCCCACTAGGTGGGGTCGGCTACATGGATCATACGACGCCATTCCGCTCTGTTAGTAACCAAACCTTTCGGTATATTATTCACCAATAAATCTTGCTCTATTAGTTCGTCAAGTGTCCGCATTGGCCTCCCTCTCCCTCTTTTAATCGGACTCCAAATTATTTGATCAACTCTTCTTACTGGTGCATCTAATAATCTTCTCTGAACATGACCAAACCATCTCAAATGATTCTCTACCATTTTCTCACTAATAGGAGCCACTCCGACTCGTTCACGTATATGGTCATTCTTAATCTTATCTAATCTTGTATGATTACATATCCATCTCAACATCCTCATTTCGGCTACCCTCACTTTACGTCCATGTTGTCCCTTCATAGCCCAACATTCACTATCATATAACACTGCTGGCCTTATAGCAGTACGATAGAATTTTTCTTTAACTTTATTGGGTACTTTTCTATCACAAAGAACTCCAGTGGCTTTCCTCCACTTACACCAACCAGCTTGAATTCTATTATTAACATCATCATCAATCTCACCATCTTGTCTTACAATTGATCCTAAATATTTAAACTTTGTCACTTGAGAAATTATATCCTCCCCTAGCCTAACTTTCAAATCGTCTCTAAATTGTTTATTTGTGAAATTGCTAATGTAATTAAATATTTGAATTAGCATAACATTATAATAATTATTTGAATTAGCATAACATTATAATAATTAATTTTGTACTATATTAATGTAATTAATGTATTATATAAAAATAATATAAGCATGATAAATAATATAATGTATTAGTGTAATTAAAATTTACTATTGTATAAATATTCTATTTTTATTCTTATTTCACCCAAACACTAATGCAACACCACCTTTGGAGTATGCCCCCACTAAGGACTTGGCCCGATCTTCCATAATGGCGGTGCTTGAGGCTCGGTCGACTGATTATCGCTCCGCCTTTCCTTCCGGATGGTCAGACATAGTGGATCCAAATGTGGCAGACCCTGAGGGGTTCAGGCACGCCCACCAACGCCATGGTGCCAAACCTAGCGCATCTCGGCAGCTTTTGGCGATGGGTCGGCTGGTCCAGTGCTTTCTTAGGTACTCACGGAGTGGTGTAAGATGAAGGACAGCAGTGGACAGGGGCTCGCCTACCCACGAGGCGACTACGGCATCCTTAAGCCAACTTTGCAAGAAGAACGACAACTCAATGGAGGATCAACGTGCAAATGATGGGGAACAACTTATCGCAGGTCCTGCTCCACCTCCTGGCCTGACAGACGTAATGACTACATTGGGGACAGGCGTGCCGAATCGGAACACTAGACTTGTGAAGTCGGCTAAGGAATTTTGTGCCGCAGATGTAGCTGGTGACATTGTGGTAGCCTCTGAAGCTGATCCCACTTTGATATGCAACCCGGACGAAGTTGCCTTGGTGGCTCGGGCTTGTGGTATCAGGCGAAAGCCTGTCCGCAATCTAATTGGTCATTAGCCGGACGTCGCCCAAATGTGAGGGGCAATCTGGCTTCGTGACTTTTGATTGATGTGCACTTTTGATTGATGGACAAGGTGTGATGGTGGTTACTAGGGTATGTTTTTATTTTTATTTTGGTGTATGGGGCGTGGCTCTGCGTGGCCAATTTTTTCATTCTGAAGTAGTGTGTTGATGTTTTCATGTCCTGGTCATGTGCCACAATATTTCTGGTGGCCTCTATTAACTTACTGTAATCCCTATTACTATTAATGGAACTCCTGGATGGCTACCTTCTTGCTAGTCATCCTTTCTCGTTTAAAAAAAACATTTTTAAATTTCAACAATAATCGTATAGGAATATTATTATTCTTACACAATAATAAGGGTGAAAAGTAGTTCGAATCAGATTTATTTTTCAAAAAATCATTCGCTATATTTTGGACTAGTCGTTTTTAAAATTCTAAAAACAATTTAGAAAATAAATCACTCTATAGTGGATTGATTTTTTCGGATGATTTTTCTAACTCATATTTTAGTAGAATAATATTTTATAAATATATATAGTATATTAAAATTAACATTAACATATTTAACTTTATAACTAAATATATGATATGGTATTAGAACTAATAATATAGAGTTCTATAATATGATAGGAACATATTGAACAGTATAAAAACTATTATAATAATAAAAAAATTGATTACTTATTGATAATGCCATGAATCTGAATTCAGTTGTAATCCTACGGGGTCTCGCATTTTGTATTAGAATTTCCTATATAAACTCCATGATGACTATATTATTTCGCATCCTTGTAATCATCATTATTTCATAATAAAGAGAACCGTCGTCGCCCGAGTATGTAGCCTAATTTAGGGTGAATATCGTAAATCTCTGTATTCTTTCTATGTTTGTGCGATCGCTCTCCCTCTTTTCGTAACAAATTGGTATCAGAGCCTTACGGTTCGTCAATGATTCTTGATCAGACAGGGAGATGGCATCGCACAACGTGAGCGTGGAGAAGTTCACTGGCAGAAATAAATTTTGAGTTGTAACAGATCAAGATGCGAGGACTTCTGAAGCAACAAAGAGTCTGAGCGCCGCTCTCAAACGTATCAAAGAACAAACCAAAGGATAAAGATTCGAAGGACAAAGAAAAGGAGATCAACCTCGCTACTTTGGTGGCATATGAGAAGAAAGCGCACTCGATGATTCTATTGTGCCTGATGGATAATGTGATAATCGAGATCGCAGATGAAGAAAATGCGGCAGGTCTGTGGTTGAGACTCGAGAGTCTTATATGACGAAGTCTCTCACCAACAAATTGTTGTTGAAGCATCGTCTGTTCGCCCTCCGCATGTAAGAAGATACCCCTATGAAGGAACATCTTGATTAGTTAAATTCTTTGTTGATGAAACTGAGAAATATCGATGTTAAGATGCTTCCCTAATTTTGTTAGTTTCGCTTCCTCCGTCATATGAGAATTTTGTTCCGTTTATGATTATCAAGAAGGAAACTATAAGTCTGAAAGAAGTAAGATCAAGTCTCCATACTCATGAACTTAGCATAGGGCGTCTAAAAATTCTGCAGAGGCTCAAGTCGTGGGTTTGATATTGACTACGGAGAAGGGACAATCCTCGAATTCGAAGAAATCCAAGTCAAAGAAGAAAAAAATCAATATGATGAAAGATATATGTAATTACTGCAAGGAACCAGATCATTGGAAGAAGGATTGCCCGAAAAGGAAGGCCCTCGTTGTTGCGATGGCACATGAAATGGAAAATTTTGAAGATGATTTGGTTCTGACTGCTTCTAATCAAAGATGTCTAGAGGATGATTGGATTCTTAATTTGGGGTGTTCCTATCATATGACTCAGAATAAAGAATGGTTCTCATCTTATCACAAGACTAACGATGGAAATGTCATCATGGACAATAATGCGTCATGTCAGATAGTTGGGATCGGTTTTGTGCAGATCATGATTCATGACAATCTTGTGAGGACGCTGACAAATGTCCGTCATGTTCCACAACTGAAGAAGAATTTGATATCACTTGTAATCTTGGACTCTAAAGGGTGTTAGATCAATATTGCTGGAGGCATCCTTACGATCATGAAAGGTGATGCTACAATTCTAAAAGGAGTCAGATAGACGTCCTTGTATATACTACAAGGCAAGACAGTCTTTGAAATTATTGTAGTGGCAAATTCATCCAAATCAAATGTGTTCAGGCTGTGGCAGCTGCGGTTTAGACATATGAGTCAGAACGGAATGAATATTCTCAGCAAGCAAAGTTTTTGAGAGGTTAAAAGATATCTGAAATTGATTTCTGCAAGCACTATGTATTCGACAAATAGTGAAGGCTTCAGTTTGGCAAGACAGTGCACATGACGAAGGTGACAATTGACTACATCCATGCCGATTGTTGAGATCCCTCCGTATTCCATCGTTAGGGGGCACTAGGTATTTCCTGTCCATGATTGATGAATACTCGAGGATGATTTGGATATTCTTGATGAAACATAAGAGTGAGTCCTCAAGGCCTTCAAGCAATGGAAGGTTTTGGTAAAAAATCAAACATCAAAGAAAGTGAAGCGTCTTCACACTAATAGTGATTTGGAGTTATGTTCTACTGAATTTGTCCAATTCTGCAAAGATAAAAGCATTATGAGACATCGCACAGTCAGGGATACTTTACAGTAGAATGGAGTTGCAGAACGAATGAACATGACACTTCTAGAGAGGACAAGGTGAATGCTCTGTAACACTGGTCTGAATAAGGCATTTTGGGTTGAAGCTATTAACAGAGCATGCTACTTAGTGAATCGAATCCCGGCGACTACGATTGATCTCAAGACCCCTACTAAGATATTGTCAGGAAATCCTACTGATTATTCTAATCTAAAAGTTTTTTGTTGTCCAGCATAATAAGAAAAAATTTGAGCCAAGGGCCAAAAGGGATGTTCATGGGATATGGTACAGAGCCATCCTTTTATAGGGATGCCATCACATGTGCTGAATCTGAACAATGGATTACTGCTATGAGTAAAGAGATGAAATCTCTTCACAAGAATCAGACTTAGAAACTAGTCAAGTTGTCTAAAGACAGAAAGGTCGTTGGCTATAAATGGATCTTCAAAAAGAAAGCTGAAATTTCAAGAGTTGAAGGCACAAGATACAAAGCACGGTTGATCGCTAAAGGTTATAATAAAAAAAAATGTGTAGACTACAATGAGATATTCTTACTTATTGTTAGACATACTTCTATCAAGATGCTACTTTCTCTTATAGCAAATGTGAATCTGGAGCTCAAGCAACTAGATATGAAGACTGTTTTTCTCCATGGAGAACTTGAAGAAGACATTCTTATAAGTCAGTCAGAGAGATTTTCCATTCTAGAAAAGAATTATCAAGTATGCATACTAAAAAAATCTTTGCATGACCTAAAGCAGTCTCCCAGACAATAGTACAAGAGGATCGACAACTCCATGATCTCTAAAGGATTCAGTCGAAGTCCCTATGATTGCTGTGTATATCACAAGAAGGTGAAGGACAACTTCACCAGTTATCTGCTGCTAGAGACATGACAGATATTTAAAATTTGAAAAAGCTCATCAGTGCAGAATTCGACATGAAGGATCTTGGTGCAACACAAAAGATTTTAGGGATGAGAATTCTAAGGGATCGCGCATAGGATAAACTCTTCTTATCTTAAAAAAGTTATATTCAGAAGATTTTATCCAGGTTTGAAATGTCTTGAGCGAAGCCCTTGAATACTCCATCAGCTGCAAATGTTCATCTTTCTATTGCCTTCGCACCAAAATCAGAAGCAGAGAAGAAGTACATGTCTCGAATTTCATATGCTAGTGCAGTTGGAAGTCTGATGTATGCCATAGTTTGCACAAGACAAGACATTGCTCATGCAGTCAGTGTTGCTAGTAAGTTCACGAGCGATTCAAGAAAAGAGCACTAACAAGCAGTGAAGCGAATCTTTCGGTACATGAGAAGAACATCTGATATTGGCCTTATCTACAGAACTGATATAGAGTATTTAATTGCAGGGTACTCAATTTTAGACTATGTTGAAGATATTGATGAAAAATGATTTATGACATACTATGTCTTCACTTTAAGCAATTTGGTTATTAGTTGAAATGTCACATTTCAGCTATCAATTACATTATCTACAACAAAGGCTGAGCTTATGGCACTGACAGAAGATGCTAAGAAAGACATCTGATTGAAAGACTTAGTTGGAGATCTCGAATTACATTAGGAGCATGCTATAGTGCACTGTGACAATTTAAGTGCAATATGTTTAGCCAAGATTAAGTGCATCATGAAAGAACCAAACAGATGTCAAATATTATTTCATCCGTACTGAGAAGATGATCAATGTGAAGAAGATTGATACTGAAAATAATCCAACTGATATGTTCACCAAAGCTATTCCTCATAATAAATTCCAGCACTATTTGGACTTATTTAACATCAACACTTGTAATAGTCCCAAGGTGGAGCTGACGGGGGCATGGCATGATATTGAAATTTTATACTCGGAAGATGATTCAAGTCAAGATAGGAATTTATTGATAATGCCTTGAATCTGAATCCACTTATAACCCTACGTGGAGTTAGACGCTTCGATAGATTTCCCTTAAGGGGATTTCGCTATTTTGTATTGGAGTTCACTATAATATCGTAAATCTATATGTTCTTTGATATTTATGTGATCTCTCTTTCGCTTTACGTCCCATTACTTATAAATTAATAATATAAATAAAAACTAATAACTAGAGTCGGATTTATTGGTTGTTATGATTTTTTCGGATAAACCTCAATTTAAGCGATTTAATTTTATTCTATAAAAAAAATTGTCGCTAATTTACATCCGTCCTTTAAACTTTTACTTTTCTCGTTCGATTTTTTCTTGGAATTTTTCTTACGCCCCTGCTGAAGAATCATCACTTTGTTCTATAATAAAAAAATTTACATCCAAACAGCCATCCATAAAAAAAAAAACAGAAAAGGGAGCGGAGAATGTTGGCGGTGATGTCGCATTCGCACGTAAATTGTACAAAGAAACACGCGGCGAACCGAGCGATCCGCCCATTATTAGGTGAGGAGAGAGAGAGAGAAGAACAAAGAAGAAAAGAAGGCGAGCGAACAAAAAGAAACGAAACGAGAATCGAAGCGACAGGACAAATAATTGCAGAGGATTGGGGCAGTTTTTTTTTTTTTTTTAACTTTGCTTTTGGTTGTCTGTTCGCGTAACAGAGTGGAGTAAAGGAGAGGAGAAGCGAGAGAGCGCAAGTAACATAAAGTAACATAAGCCCAGGAAACTGAACTGGGACGAGCCCTGTGCTCCTCTGCTGCTCCTGCCGTTCCAAAGATTCATGCTTTGTCTTTGTTGCACCGCTCTGGTCCTTTTGCGCTCTCTCTGACCTCTGTTCTTTGGCGTCTGGAAAGATGGTCTTTTTGCTTTCTTTCTTTTCGGTGGATTTGGGCTGCGCCGCGTTTGATGGAGTAAAAGGTGGTGGCTTTCCTTATTTGGAACTCGGATCTCCTTCCGCCTCCAATTTGATTTAAATGGCCCGGGGGAGGGCGACGGGTTGGTGATATCTCTCCCCCTCCCTCCCGCTTTTCTCCTTCATCTCAGCCGTCTTCCATTTTTTCGCTGCTTTGACCTCCGTCTCTTGCCTTCATATAGGGATTAAACGGTTCGGCTTTTTTTTGGGTTGCTTTTTGGGACCAAAGATTGCTCCTTTTTGTTCTGGTACTCATTTCTGTTTGATTAGTTCATCTTAAGTTCTTTTAATGTTATGGAGACTTTTTTTTTTCTAATGCAGACGGCGTCAGGGATTGGAGGTCAGTTCGACACAGGAGGAGGATTTGTAGGAAAGATGATGAACAATTGGGGAAAGCATTCCAATCTCTTGTCCTTCCTCACTCATACCACGCCCTCCGTGCCCGCTTGTCCTCTACCAAAGGTGCCTTCTTTTGCGTTCGTTCTCCTTTTAACTGCGTGTCTTGTTTCGTGTTGGCACTGGACTGATGGTGACAGCAGGCAACAGTCATATTCAGATTTCAGATGTCCATCATGTTCAGTTCTTTGTTTCTTTTTCGGCTTAAGTTCTGATCTTTTGCTTCTTCTGGCACATAACACGTTTGATTCTTTTCTTAGACCATCTTAGATGTGCACAAATCTTCATCGTCAATAGAATCGCTACCTTACGTGAATTTACCTCTTCGCTCATTTGCAGATTCTTTTTGTATACGTTGCTATATTCTATATTTTTTACTTACATTGTACGCATGTACTATAGTTAAGATTGACTCTAAACACGGGTAGGTTTACCTGTTCGTTTCTCTCTTTCAAATATTTCTTTTTACCTCTGTTGTTTCCTCCCATTATGTGAATTGAGTTATTTTCTTTTGTTCTGGTTTCATTTGCAATCATGTTGTGGATGCTCCATGCTACTTTTGTCCGATATCTCTAGCCCAGCGGCTCTCATCATTTCCATTGGACTTAGAGTTTATAGGTCTAAATTTAAGAAGCTATTTCAGGCGAGCATACAAAATGTGAACCCCCTCTCGCACCCGGTTGGCAGAGAGGAGGTGGAGTACTTCACCATGGGCGACCTCTGGGACCAGTACAGTGAATGGAGTGTTTATGGTGCCAGAGTTCCAGTCCTTCTCAACGATCGTGAGAGCGTAGTCCAATTTTATGTTCCATACCTCTCTGCTATCCAAATATACACAAGCAAACACCTTGCAACTTCAAGGTCATTAAACATGCTCCAGCATGCAGAACCATGGTGTCTTAGCCTCAAGTTTACTTGGCCAAGCCTAATGTTACCTGTTGACTGCCTTCTGCAGGACCATGTTGGAAGAGAGTGAGAGTGAATCTTTCAGTGATGACAGTGAGAGTGGAAATTTCTCCAGATCATGGGATGCTATGTCAGACTATTCATTACTAGACCAAGATGGTTCTTGTCCAACAAGACGGCTCATTGGTCAGCTATACTTTCAATTTATAGAGTACGGTTCACCGTATGGAAGGATGCCGTTAGTGGACAAGGTACTGGTTTGGTCGCCTGAAAAGCTTCTATGCTATGTTCTGCTTGTTTTGGAAACCATGAGCTAGTTCCCAAAATGGCTCACATTCACAAAAAAACCTTTTGCTTGACTTCCTTCTCTATATTATCCAGGTGAATGAACTAGCACTTAATTATCCTGGCTTAACATCGTTGAAGAGTATCGAAATTTCCCCTGCTAGCTGGATGTGTGTTGCTTGGTATGTTTATGTCCTCACAGACCTTTTTCTTCGATGATAGTTATCAATCGTTTTTGTTTGAAGTCTTTGTAGCAAGGTTAACCATATTGTTGACATAACAAACAATTAAATTGATTTAACCAAGAGTGGTTGGCACAACTGGACAATGGAGTTGTGTCCTGAGGTAGCTAGGTGCTAGTAGCCCCAGGTTCGACCCTAAGAGTCGCCACATTGGCCAGGGTTTATCCTCTTATCGCTTCCCGCCCAAATACCGGATTAGTCAGAGTAGCCCTGGACACCGGTGGGCCTCGACCCAAAAAAAAAACAATTAAATTGATTTCAATGGTTCAGTACTCTTGGATGCCAAATGCATTGACTTTTATTTATGCAAAGATAATTGTGAAGAAAGATCACGATTTATAAATTTCAATTTTCTTCAATTATCAATTAAAGGTTAATTTTGCTTTTTCTGTGGTGGATAAATGATGTATAGACTTGTTGTTTCTAACATGAATCTTCATGACTCAGGTACCCCATTTATCATATTCCATCAACAAATGTTAAAGATTTGTCTGCATGCTTTCTGACTTACCATTCCATCTCTGTATCATTTCATGGTAAGTTTGGATGTATCCAGGATGCGAGATGAACCAAGCATTAAATTTTGTGCCTAATTTTGCTTGCTATTGTGCCCTCTATTCTGAGAAAGTTACTAAGACTCTGTATCCTATTCAAAGTTTAGCCTTTTAGCACATGAATGTGAAATATTTCTATTGTAAATCATTATACCTAAGTGTTCTTACAGGTTATTCATATTAGCAGGGGATTCTTTTGGTGGTGAATAAAATGTTTGAATCATATGCTATCATTTATTACATATGGCTCGATATCTAACAAAAAGTTTTACCTGTTCAATTGTTTGGTTTTACCACTACAATAGTTCTTGCGGTTCAGTTCTTGCTTGAATGTCACTTGAAAAAATGATTGGGGAACTCATTCTTTGTGGCACATATGCAGATAACGAGTTGCCTCAGGAAATGGTGAAAGACTCTTATTGTATTTCGGTTGAAAGAAAATCAATGAAACAAAAGACGCAAAGCAACTTTGTTTCTCTTTCTCCATTTGGTCTGTCCACATACAGAATGCAAGGGGAGCTTTGGAGAAACCCTGAGACTTCAGACAATGAAATTCTCAGCACTCTGCAGAATGCTGCATATTCATGGCTAATGCAACTTGGGATTAAGCATCATGATTTTGACTTCTTTGCGACTCATTAGATGTAAATAGTTTGCTTTCAGGAAATTTTATTGTGCAACCATGAGACTGAACTTCTCACGTGTTCAGCATTTTGATGACTCGAGTCTGAGTACGTTTCAGCATTATAGCAATAGCTGAACTGTCATATGGTTCTGATCATGTGGGGTTGCTGAACCTTGATTTGTTAGATGCCTTTTCTTCTCCCTTGTGGAAGATTATTGATTGTAGATTGGTGATTTTACCTGCTGATTTGTTCTCTCTTTGATTTGTAACCTTTTAACTTTACGCTTCTTGACCATCTATACTGATACGAAATATCAATATCATTGTCCATCTATCTTGAATCCTGTTAGTTGTCTCTCTTGTTCCAAAAGTTTGAGGTATTTTGAGTCATTCGATAATTCTATCGCAGCACAAAATGATAAGAACATATGCAGTATATTCTTTTATTTCAACTTCCCTATAGTTGAATATTTCTTTAAGA
This sequence comes from Pontederia crassipes, assembly GCA_030549335.1. Classification (NCBI taxonomy): domain Eukaryota; kingdom Viridiplantae; phylum Streptophyta; class Magnoliopsida; order Commelinales; family Pontederiaceae; genus Pontederia; species Pontederia crassipes. The sequence continues at coordinate 5,324,909 of JAUKPH010000020.1, read as the reverse complement.
TGGTTCAGGGTCAATTTTTTTTTTTTTTTTTGCTTCAAAAAAATCACTCAATATTTCCTGGTTAATTTATTTTTTAACCGAAAAAATCATCTTGAATTTATCTAGTTAGCCTCGAGATTTTATTTTATATACACCACAACTTTTGGGCTGCCATTTTTCAAGATAAATTTTATCACAACATATAAATGTAATATAGATGCACCTAATATTAAAGCCAAAGTCTAAATAACAAATATGAGATACATGGCGTAACAAATAACACATGGCTCAAAAGACGGTCGACCCGTTTCCTGCACCTCTGAAACATCCGTTAACCATAAATTACATGGTTAGATCAATAATGCACAAGATATTATGAGTAAGACATAAGCTACTTGCATAAGGGACAATTCATGGCTTGTGCATTTTTTGCTAATATTTGTTCACATAAATTTTATATTAATTGAGTAATTTTATCTATATCAAAAGCATCCAAAATCTTCTTCTTCTTCTTCTTCTTCTTCTTCTTCTTCTTCTTCTTCTTCTTCTTCTTCTTCTTCTTCTAATAATAATAATAATAATAATAATAATAATAATAATAATAATAATAATAATAATAATAATAAGAGATAATATATAATTACGGATATAATATATTTTTTATTAGGGATATAATATGCCATTTCAACTGCGTAATTTTCCTTCTTACAGGATGACGTGTAACGCTTGGTAAATATGGAAGGGATTCAAAATAAAAAATCAAACGCAAATAAGGAAATAATTCAAATTGAATTCGAATAAAAAAAATAGAACGAAACTCCCAATCGAGGAGGAATCTCCTCCCCCGATTGCTCCTCTGACTCGGTCGACTAAGGCTATAAGAGGGCACGAGGGGAAACCTTCGCGCTCCCTTGGATCCTCTCCTGATCAGCCGTCGCTCCACCCTTCGTTTCTTTGTCTTCCTCGGCTCCGGCGAACCGCATGCGTGCGACTGAGACCAGTGGACGTCCAAGGCACATCGACATGCTCGAAGGATGGCTGCACCCTCCTCGTCGGCCAGGACTGATCGGCACCAGAGAAGACAACGCAGGGATCACCGGCGAACCGAAATCGATCGAAAAAGGTACCCTAGACGTAAAAATCCCATAGGCGATAAACTGCTAATCGTTTGATGCATGTGATGATACTCGTGATCTAGAGTCAATGAACTTCAATTTTCATATTGTAATATGGTGATCCGACGGTCGAAGTCGGCCGGAGATGGAGAAGAAGACATGCGCCGATTCGCACTCTGTTCTGGTCGTGATGGCACGGCCATGCCAGTTAAGTGGCACGGGCGTGCCGATCATGAGGACGACGGCCGAGTCATATAACGGCTGTGCCTGAGATGCGGCATGGGCGTGCCCTATTAGGAGAATGATCGACCGATCTCAAGCGAACGATCGACCGCTTTGAGCCTTAGCGGTGCGATTATCAAAATACGGGCGTACCGGAGAGCGGTACGGCCGTGGCAGCGTCATAGTCGTGCCAATAGAGTGACACGGCTGAGACAGCGACACAAGCATGCCAGAGAGTGGCACGGCCGTGACAATGGCACGGATGTACCAGAGAAGGAACAATCGAGCAAAGATGGCACGATCGTGCCAGAGGAAGGAACGATCGTGACATAAGAGTCCAGGATGACTTCAAAGTTCGAGCGCTGATCCGGCCCGAGTCGAACCCCGACTTGGCCTGAGTCACGTGCATGGACCTTAGATAGAAGACCCTTTGTCGTAGAAGACGTAAATACCCTTTTGGGTCCGAACTTTCATAATTGGGCCCTAACCTCGACAGGCCCACTTGAGGTCATGTCCAACACTGTAAAGACTTTAATGAACCTTTTCCTCCCTGAAGGATAGATCGGGACTTGACATAACGAATAAGTAATATGACATGATGTTATTGTCTCAGAGATAAGGGATCCGACTTTAAACTTTCTCTAACATATGATTTCTAAATCCCACAAATGGTAAATAAGATAAGCAAAGAAAAGATGAAACTATGGGATTGCTATGTGCCGCCCAAAGTATAGACTAAAGATCATAGTATGGTATAGAGGAAGGGGCAAATAGTTGAGCTGAGGAGACAGTGAATCTACATGTCCTTAAAGACTACTGCTCCTGGGGTACAAGTCCTTTCCCACTTGTATTTCAAAAAGGGCGATGCATTGACTTCATTCCTTCCCAAAAGAGGGCATCATATGGATCACATTTTATAGCGCCAGAGAGACAGGTAGCGTAGCTGAAGAGACAGCGAACCTATGAGTCTTCAATGACCATTGTTCTTGGGGTACAGGTCCTCTTCCACCTGTACTAAGAAAAGGGTATGCATTGACATTATACCTTCCCTATAATGGGCATCACTGACTTCATAAATGCATAGAGACACCTCTGGCTTTCCAACTTAATAAAGTCGAACTCACATAGGACAATAAACTTCAAGGATTGCATAGTAATGTAAAAGACGTAGTACAACTCATGGCAAATTAAAAGCATAGTAAAGTATGATATGGTAAAGTACAAAACATAGTATGGTAAAGATAAAGTATGGATTTAGTAAAGTGCAGAGCATAGTAAAGTAAAGACAAGACATAGTCATGGTAAAGAACAAAGTACAGATATGGTAACGAACAAAGTATCGATATGATGAAGTATGATCCATTGCCTATTGCAATTAAAGTATAGAGATCAACTATTAAAGTATTTTGCTTATTGCTTATCCATCATTGATTTAAACATCATCTGAGTATCATTTTATAAGCATTCTATTATACTGGACGTTTTTACTCATGGGTATTCTATTCCTCTGCATTGAGATTTTGCAGGTGAGAATTTTGCATAGAGAGGTGATGAAGGGCGCCGAGCTTGGAAAATGCTACACATGACTCATTTAACCCAATAACGTCCAGTTCTCTTAATTGTATTAGTCGGATAATTGGTCCTTGTATTAAGAAGACATTGTGGTCTTCTCTTTTGAAACTGAACTTATGATCATTTGCTCGAACTCATTGGAGATTGTAGTCATTTCCTTCTTCGTTATGGATTTCATTAATTGATAATGTCCTTTAATATTCTGACATTCATTTTCTACAATAAAGTTATTGATTATTTTATTATCATAATTGTTATCATGTATTATATTTGTTGAATGGTCAAGATCATATTATGATTAAAAGTATTATAGGCAGTGTAACTCCTTCGGGCCAACCTGACTGCCTACGTGATAGGAGGATCAATTTTGAAAGCGTTACATGATGAGTGTCCATCACCTGATCCATATACACCAAAGAAATGAAGATAACATGATTAAAAATCGTCCAGACTTCAAACATTTATGTAATTCATCTCGTGCAAATTGGTTCAAAAACAGCACACCCATTTATCGGCAACAAGTAGAAGAGGCCACCTGAAATCAAGGAAATATCTGAATATGAATCAACCTTGAAATCCACAAATTAATGCAAGTATGACCACCTTATTATGTATATAGAGTGCCTGCGCACTGCAAGCTGAGCTTGGGTGGCCGACTCTCCCCAAAGCAGAGAAAAATGAAAATTCAAAAGCAACAACCTGAACTCCAGTGTTTATCTATTTGGCAGTCATTTTACAATGCAGATCTTTATAATTGAGGCAGCACCAATGCGGTGGAGCGCAACTACGGCATCACCTGGTCCACAAAGCCGTTTCTCCACTGCTTTCTTGAGTGAAGCCTGCAAGATGACTTCAGTTGATTCAGCATCAGTAGCCTTTACTGAGCCCTCAGCCAGCAGAGGCACTAATCCTCTATAGATTAGACTGTGCCTTGCTGGTGTCTCATCACTGACAGTCCAATCGAATGAATCTGTTGTCAGCACAGGAACAACCACTGACACAATTGGAACTCGAGGTCGATATTTGGCCACTAGTTTGGCTGTGGTCCCACCGCGAGTCAAAACTACAATCAACTTAGCCTTGGCCTTGTTAGCTGTCCGAACAGCTGATGATGCAAGACTCTCCAATGGGCTCATGGGAAGAGGAGTAGAACGTATCATCTCCTTGAAGACAGCCTCGTAATTCAGGGAGGACTCAGCCTCAACACATATGCGAGACATGATCTTGACTGCCAACTCAGGGTATGCCCCGGCTGCACTTTCACCACTGAGCATTACACAGTCTGTGCCATCTAGAACAGCATTCGCAACATCAGTAGCCTCAGCACGCGTTGGGCGCGGAGATTTTATCATCGATTCAAGCATCTGGGTGGCGGTCACTACAGGCTTGCCAGCAAGATTGCATTTGTAAATCATCATCTTCTGGGCTAGGAAAATCTTCTCGACTGGTATTTCCATTCCAAGATCACCTCGAGCAACCATAAAAGCATCTGTCTCCCTCAAAATCTCATCAAAGTTTATTACGCCTTCCTGGTTCTCAACCTACATATTAGAATAACAAAAAGGAAGTTAATCACTAGAACTTATCCCTGAAATAATATTCAGCAGAAACCAATCTTCATCTACATATTCGACATAAGTAGCAACTACATGTTTGAAAGAACCCTTTTCATATCAGAACACCTAACAAACATGAAAATCAGAATGCGTAGTTTTAGTTAGACAAAAACAAACTTCACATCCAACTTCTTGAGATAACGCATATTGACATTTCCATCAGCGAAACAATGTCTCAAGTACACAGTTCATCAACCATGGGTGACAGTCACTGTGAATAGATTATGCATGCAGAAAGTTAATTATCTATTACCGAGGAACCTAATGGCATAAGATGCTAGAATCCAGAGAAGAATCCAAATGTGTAAAACGGAAAGGATGTCTTGCACATCCATCAATAAAGAAAACTGAATTCATACGAAAGAAAACCTGTGATCTTTTATATGCGTGCCAATCCCTAGATTGTCTGGAAAGAAGAATTTTTTTTTTCTAAAAAAAACAGATTTGAGTGACAAGATTCATCTCCAAACATCCCATAGTTTTATGCTTTAACACTACAACCTTCAGTTAATCATATCCTAGCTTCCATGGCGAATATCATGAGCAACACAACTAGAAGTAGAATGCCTAACATATACATATATGACAACAGTGCATGTGTAACAGATTACATGTGTAGCGTATGCACGAAGCCATTGTCTATGAAAAATATTACATTATTGTTTCATCTGATGACTCACATGAACACTACAAATGCAATTCATTACACAGGCATAGCTGATATCATGTATATATATTTCCAGGATGGGAATACACATACGACACAAAATTGTCGAGCGGTGTTAGTATTGATGTCATCTCTATTGATATGTGGTTGTCATTGTTGATATGTAAGCCATCCTTTTGAAGAGAAGAATTAAGCTTCCAAGACATGCGGCGTAGTTACTTGTTTGAGATTATTTTTTTTCCATTTGAAAGAAAAGTCGAGCATAAAGTCTCTTCCCTAGTTGGAATTGGATTAAACATAGGCTACATTGTAAGATCGAGATGCTTGAACATGATTAAGTTGCAACAAGAGAAGCATACCTTTGACATCAACTTTATTTTCTTTGCATGAGGTCCAAGAACCTGCCTCACAGTAACTAAATCGGATCCCTTACGCACAAATGACAGAGCAATCATGTCAATATCGTTCGGAACACCCCAATCCAAAATGTCCTCCTTATCTTTCTCTGTTAGTGTGGGGAGATCCACTACAACACCTGGGAGATTGACATTTTTCCTTTCACCTAACATTGCTGCGTTCTCACAACGACATTTCACTGTTCCAGCTTCTGCATCACAGGAGAGGACAGTCATAGTAATCGTCCCATCAGCACATAATATAATATTTCCTGGTTTCAGGTCCACAGGGAGCTTCTTGTAACTCATAGAAATCATATTCTCATCGCCTTTGATAGTGTAATCTGTGCTGATTGTAATTTCTTGGCCCTCATGAAGCTTAATGGGTTTTGCATCCTTCAAGAACCCAGTGCGAATCTCAGGACCCTGTGGCCAGAAAATGAAAAAGGGCAGGAATTTGGTTATCCATAAATTATACCAACAAAAGTGAAATCATTGAAGAAATAAGATTAAAATACTGTTAATGCACAGTCATAAGAAGTTTAAGTAGTCAAAGTGCTAACAAAAGAGTTAGTATTGTGATTGAAGAACTAAAGAAGAAAAATATGCGTCCACCTAATGAATATGAAATAAAAAAAAAGTCGGGAATTCTAAGATGTGAAAAATGAATAAGAAAACCGTAGGGTCATAGTTGCACTCCATATGATAGTCTAGGCATGAAACAGACACTAACTTTGCAACTTATCAATTTAGAGTGCAAAGACGTCAACTTTTACTTAGGACAACAAAAAAAGTAAACCAAAATTATGCTCAGTGCATTTAGTTTCTTCCCCGTTTCTATGAGAAGATACTGCGCTCAGAATTAATAGTTTAGCAATCTGGAATTGGATGATGACAAAAGATCAAGAAAATTCAGTATAGAGCTGCCTTTAAAGTGCTAATCCCAAAAGGAAAAAAAACGCATTAAATCTTACCAACAATCCAGTTGAGGAATGTAGTCAAAACAGTCTGCTGTATTGTTACCCTAGCGATTCGATCTGTGGTTGATGCACTTAAGGACAATTTGAACAAAGATACATAACTACTCGAATGTAAATCTTTTTGAGGAGAACTCGAATGTAAAACTAACAACACCCTGGTGGATTAATCTTACAGAACTCACTGATGGTAACCGAACTATTTAGCAAGTGAGTACCCTATACAGAAATAGGGTATATAATTTCGTACAAGAAAGAGGCAACTAAAATAAACAGGGCAGGGCAAAGGGAAGGAAAAGAGACCTTGGTGTCGAGCATGACTGCGCATAGAATCTGAGTGTTGTGCATGGCGACCCTGAGGTTGTCGAGGGTCTCCTGGTGGTACTGGTGCGTGCCGTGGGAGAAGTTGAACCTGGCGACGTTCATGCCCGCCCTCAGCAGCTTCTCCAGCATCGGCACAGACCTCGACGCCGGGCCCAGCGTGCACACGATCTTCGTCTTGGGCACGCGCCCGTCGTCCTCCGGCATCTCCTTCAGAATCCCCTCGATGTCAATGTTCGCCATCTCCGACTCTACCCCCACAAATCCACACCCAAAAAAGCAAAATTAGCGCTTTTACTTATCAAACAAAACGTTGGAACAGAAAACAAAAACACAATAAGAGATCTAAAGAAGATATCATGGACTAAGAACGAAAGAGAAAAAAGAAATTACAGAGCAGAACGGAACAAAACAAAAAGGAGAGGAACTCCAAGTCAGATCATAAATAGATCGAGAATGCTGCTTAATCGGGTAAAAGATCGATCACAAATCCGAAGAGCGATTTTGATCGGCAGGAAAAAAAATGATGAAAAAGACGAACCCTAAGATTTTCTTCTCCTGGCTAATTCTCCGACCTGTTCTGCAGCCTCTTCGGTTCGTCGTCGTGAGCTCATCTACTTCGGTCAGCGAAGTACGCCATCACTTATATATATATATATATAGATATATATATATATATATACGGCTAGCTGGACAATGAACCAACCAAATATTATAAATAAATAAATAAGTAAATAAATAAGATGGACAAAAATGGCGCATTTTTTAAGTCAAACAAGTGGGAAACGGTTGTCATAGTCGATTTCCGTTTCCCCTGATTCGACGTCGCTGATTGGCGCCAAAATCGGAGCCGTTTCCCGTTCCGTTTGTAGACGTCCGACTCGCGCAATCCGATTTTTATCTAATTTTCAAAAACCGGCCCAACGGTTTGAATCAAGACTCATCAATATTAATTAATTAATTAATTAACATTATTTTAAATTATTATAAAATACCTCTGATGATGTAATATAATATAAGATAATCTAATAATTATTGATTGAAAATGTATGTATGTATGTGTATGTATGCAATAAACATATGTTTAAGATGTAAAAGAATATGTCTACTTTCTAAATAATAAAAATAATAATAAGTCTTGGACACAATCTCGAGTTTTCTATGCAGCGGATTTATGATGTAAAATATTTATGGCATAAATCTCGTTTTACTACTCGCTGCTTGCAATTGCCTTTTAAGGAAATTGATAATTACTTCTCTTTTTTGAAACAAATGTTGCATAATTGCAGCTGACTTACCGCTTGTTGATTGTATGATTCCTAGTAGTATTACATATCTCACACACACACACGTGTGTGTATATAACTATATATATATATATATATATATATATATATATATATATATATATATATAATCCACCTTCACAACATGCGATTGATCTCCGATCCTACGATTTAGATGTTGCAACCCATTTGACGATCAAGATTGATAGTCCGATTCTTCTTCTCAAAGCGGCGATCGTCTTCGCCGGACATCGAACAGGCGCCTGGGGATGTGCCTGATCGTGAAACAATCACAGGAGAAGAGTGGGAAGGCCGAACAGTGAATGAAGCAAGGACAGAACGCCGAACGAAGCAGGAGCGGGGAAGGGATCACGAGCTAGCCGCTCTGGAAGCGGGGAAGAGCAGAGAGAGAGGAGGAGGGGGGGAAGAGGTCGATCGCACGAAGCGCACGCGACGTGGGGGAAGGCCGAAGAAGGGGAAGGATCGTGAACCCGCAGCCCTGAAGAGGAGATCTACCATAGGATTAAAAATGAGCGGCTACGATCTACTCAGCATGCTTGCTGCTGCTGCTGCTGCTAATAATAATAATAATAATAATAATAATAATAATAATAATAATAATAATAATAATAATAATAATAATAATAATGATGATGATGATGATGATGAGTGTACACAAATCATGCTTCTTAATAAAACAATAATGATTATAATACACGTTATTTCACGTGACAACGCAACTCCATTAAAAATCCAACCATATTGTAGAAGAATCCAATCCACTACCAATTATATTAAAATCACTGATTATCTTTTTGAAAGAAGGCAAGGTGGACTTAGCTTTGTGCCTGCCCATTTATAAAACAAAGACGAACAATTATATATTTAACTATATATATATATATATATATATTTAGCTTTTGAGTTCTCAAGTGGTACGCCGTTGAAAAGACAAGTGTTTGTGTTGTGGACATGCAACTATAAAAAACAAATCCTTGTATAATCAAAGGAGGCAACATATATAATACAATTCTCTTTTTTTTTTTTAAATTTAAAGGTGATACTTGCACTTGGTGCATAGATCATGACAGCTATAGTTGCTTTGCATTTTTAAACTATATTTGAGCAATAATTGGAGCTAAGAGTTGAGTTTTGTTATGGGGGCAATATTTTTTTTATTGCGACCGGCATCAGTTGTATGCTTTTCCACTCATGCATTTTTTTCTCTTTAATAAAATAAATTTGATGAGGTCCAGTGGCACATGTATCGCAAGAAACATATTTCTTCTTTTAGTTTTCGACATTCTGAAAGTGATACCTATCGTCTCGTTCGACGTGTATATATATATATATTATTCATAAATTAAAAATCGATTCATCATCGAACTAAACTAATTCGACCATAGGTGATTTCATCTCTACCACCGCCACTGTTGGTGAAACAGTACATTTATGCATAAGATGAAAAGTAAAACAATATGCGGTGAGTGCGTCATTAATTACGAAGGGAGCATGGTAAACAGGACGAGAAGGTCACGGGACTGCAGATGTTTTGAGGATGTTGTTGTTGTGAATGCGGAAAGAAAGAGGCACATAGGGCGCATGCTGCAAAAAGAAAGAGAGAGAAACAAAAAACAACTCAATACTTGGAAGATAGTGGGCGCCCAAGTGCCACCTAAAGAAAGTCGAGAACTAAAGGTAGAATCGTCGAACAAATCTCCTACTAATTGTTTAAAATGAAGAAAAAAAAGTTGTAAAGCTTAACGCATGTAGAGTTGTAACTCATATAAAACCTCTTGCCTGTGGTGTTCATGTTATTGAGTCATTTTAGGACGTAGGACCATATGTAACACCTCGAGACTCATGTGACTATCACGTGCTCAGAATCGTCCCAAAGACGTTACTCAATTCTATATGAAATAATTTTGTGAAAAATAAACTCTATAAAATACGAAAATAATAATAACATCGTCTAACAATATATAATGTCAAGGAGCTGAAAACGCCAATGACTCCACCATACTAAATATGTGAAAAATAAAAGCTAAATCAATAATCTAGTAAAATTAAATCATACACCATGTGCAATAACTGTGTCATTGAGCCTGACCACCTGCACCACCATCTTTTATCATCTCACCTGCATGAATCCAGACGCAGAAGAAAATTTATGAGTATAAAAATACTCAGTACGTAGGGTCTAACCATAATAATAAATAAGAGATCAATAGTTCTAAAAAATCAATAATCAATAAGGAGCAGTAATCAATAGAGCACAGGATAGGACGATATAAGGTGAGCTCAATAATAAAGATAATATATTAATAAGACCATGAATCAATAAAGGAGATCAGGTAAGAGATCAATGTACTAATCAATAATAATTGTCAACTATGCCTGATCACTATGGTATCTATCCAATTTAATAATTTTTTATTATCAATATTTGAGGTCATCAGCCAATACCCATTTCTATTCAATTCAATAAGCGAAGGCAAAGCCAATCAATCCCAAAGTTCAAATGACATCGATTCAATTCAATTCAATCTTTGGAGTTATTCAATTCAATGGGGAGCGCTCAGTCAATTAAGGAAAACTCCATATCTCTTTTATGTAGGCCAGTGGAAGATCAAACCACGGCAAGCTGCCCTCCAATAGTAACGCTAACAATAACTTCGTGATGGCGAGGGATCATGGTCATCACAGGACAATCATATCTTCCTTAAAGGATGACGTCTCAAACCTCTAGGTACACTATCTGTCCCATACAATACGATAACAATAATGGTCCAGGGGCTTAGAGACAATCGGAGAATATGGAGACCCAATAATTTCCATCTTTTATCTTATTTACCCTAAAGACCTATATTTAACAATTTACTTTAGGTTAAATAAGCACCCAATCAAGGAAAAATTACTAGATCAATATCATAATGGATCATAATTTGTTGGGATGACAATAACAATAATTTCAAAATAAATCTGAAAGATATGATGATGTCAGATCTATTTGTGATATGATCAGGGATGATCAGGAACAATAAACTATGATAATTATTCAATTATCTATAACAAATTACCCAAAATTATAATTTCTGTCCCCAAAACCCGGCCCACGTCGAGTGAAACTCGGGCCATGTTCAGAAACGATCAATATCACCTCAACCAGGGCAAACCCGGGCCGAGTTGGGTGTGAACCCGGGCCGAGTTGGCCGATTCATGCCCGCATCCATGCCTCGATTCAACACGGACCGCGTCCGAAGAAAATGAATCGTGTCGTCGGAAAACCTGGGCCGCGTCATCGCTAACCCGATCCGTGTCCGACCATAATCCCATACACGTCAATGTGGTCCGAGTTCGATTGAACCCGGGCCGTGTCGGCCTCAACCCGGACCGTGTTGGCCGGAACCTGGGTCGGGTTCGGTTGCCGACGAAAAAATACATTTCGACGTGATTTTTCGGCCATCATAACTATGTCATACGATGTCCAAACTATGCATATAATATATCAATAGAAACCTGATACCAAGGAGAAGAGAATATGATTCCATGCCACGAAAAACTAATCACATAGGGATTCCCCTACGTACCTAAAGTTGGCTGAAAAACTAATTAGATTCCCTTCTCTGAAAATCTGCACGAACTCCGAACTTTGACCGACGATTGTTCTCTGTCCTCATTCCGAAACTCATGGCCACCACTTGAAACTTTTTCTCCTATGTGCTGGCTTCGAAACCAGCCATTGTGTGCTCTCGAGGGTGCCTTGGTTCACGTGTAAACGAGAGGAAAAGAGAGGCTTATGGGAAGAATTCTGTTTGGCAGGAAATAGGGGTTTCCAGCCATCCTTTAATGCCTATTTATAGGTGCAGATTTGAGATATTAATTCTATTAAACCTTGGACTCCTTTAGAATCAATCTTGGGCATCCATCAATGACTAATAACTTCTTAATTATTCAGATTTATTCAAATCCGAATTTACTTCATAAATCCACGCTTATCTCCATAACAATTCCATCTTTATTCAAATTATATCCTCTTTCTCCATCTTATCTCATAATTATCATCAATTTCAGAATTATTTAATTCTAGAATATTAACATTGGGATTTTCAGATCCATTAAATAAAAATAAATATCCTTTATTTATTTTCTGAAAATTCGGGTCGTTACACCATAAGCGATGATTAGACGAATCTTTCTAAGTTTATTTTGAGCAAACTTCTTAATGTTAATGCCTTTGCCTTGAGCATGAGGTGAAAACTCACGTCGTTATTCTCGATGCCTCATAACTTTTTGGATGAACATTCAAATGTTAAACGCTCAAATGCCAACATTATTATCTCAATGCTCTAGTGCCATGGCCTAATTTAGTCAAGAAAATTTTTTCATAGTCATGTTTATAGACTTTCAATTACGTCCACAAATCGTTATTGAGCCATGTGTCACTCCTGCCCACTGAAGGGCGCGCCCCGAGCGGGCGCGGCCACGCGCGCGGCCGGGGCGATTCCTACTCCTAGTAGGAATAGGAGTCGTCCAAAACTCCGAAGGTCCGACGAGGAGGGATGAGCTTCTGGAGATGAAGACTTGGACTCCTATCGTGATAGGAGGACGAGCGCGTGGAGAAGTGCATGATCGGAAGGATTCCTACTCCTAGTAGGAATAGGAATTCGGACCTCTCCTAGGTCGAGTAGGACTTGGGCGCGGACGGAGCTTCCTTCTGGATCGAGGGTCACTTGGACATGAAGTCCTAATCATAGGAGGACTGAAGATGGGTAGAGGCCACAGAAAAACAGTCCTAGTCCTAGTAGGACTAGGACTTGTCCCGGCGGGCGCGCCCGGGGCGCGCCCCGGACATGGCAGGGTGCTAGGAGGGCGGCCTGGCCAGTTTGTCTTCAAGATGGACTTTGAAGGGGCCGAATTCTTCAGGGACTTCAAGATGTTGGATTTCTACTCCTACTCCAAGGAGGTTTTTCTAGAGAAGGGCTTGCATGCCTAGTAGGATTAGGTCCTTAACTTAGACTAGGAGTTTTTTCTCTTGGGCACTATAAAAGGACATGTAATCAAGACTTGTAAGACCATCCTGGATAATCTGAGATTGCTCAATAATATTCTCTAGTTTTCCTCTAAACTCTTAGCCTCCCTCTCTTCTTCCTGGGCGGGTGTTTCGTTGTGCATCCTGGGCGTGTACGACCGAGGTCCAAGGCACGTCCAAACGAGGGCTGATCGGCGACCGAGCAGGGTTTGTCGAGCCGCACGTCTGGTGTTTCATATCCGAAGCGTAAGGGCGTGACAACGTGGTATCAGAGCTTAGGTTTTGACTATGTAGGGGAAGAAGGTGCTTCGAGCAAAGGCCGTTCGATGGAAGCCGAAGACACGACCCAAGGTCGAGTCCAAGGTGCGGACGGTGGGGAAAAGAAGAAGATTACTCGAGCAAAGTCCAGAGATCCAGACAACCATATTGAGAAGAGTATGGAGGCGCTGGAAAGAAGTCTTCAGGAAACGAACGAGGCGGTCCGTATCTTGGAAGCCGCGGAAGGAGAACACAGCTTGACACTAGAGCAAGGAGGAGCCTTGCACCAGGAGTTGTCCAGCCGCGTTGCAGCCATAAAGGAGGCTATGGATGCAAGGTGGAAGGCCATGGAGACAGATTTGTTGCTGCTCAAAGGTCTTCTCTTCGATGCAGGAGGGCTGCGATCGAAGACCCCGGTGCCCAAGTTCTTGGGACCGGAACCGAAGAAATATGATGGTGCGCGGGAGGCGACGACCATCGACGATTTTCTTTGGTGTCTTGAAAAGGGTTTCAAGATGAGCAAGATCATGGTCGAGAAGGACCAGATCGACATGGCCGTGCGCTACCTGGTGGATGGTGCGCTCTTGTGGTGGCGTCGGATGGAGGAAGGAGACGAGACTCCGATAGAGTCTTGGGCAGACTTCAAGGTGGAGTTGAAGAAGCAATTCTACCCCGGCAATGTACAAGAAGTGGCTATGAACAAGCTGACCTCTCTCAAGCAAATGGGTTCCGTGAAGGAATATATCGAAAAGTTCCAACTGCTTATGTTGGAGATGCCCGGGAGCATGGAGGAGTCGACATGGTTGTTCTTCTTCCTACGGGGGCTGAAACCATGGGCGACTCAGGAGTTGAGACGTCAGAAGATAATGACCATGAACGGAGCATTGGTCGCTGCTGAAGCTTTGGTGGAGTTTTTAGCAAATCGAGATCCTAGCGCGGGTGCTAAGGATTAGGGCAAGTCGAAGAAAGACGGAGCCCGACCAGGTGGCAAGAAGAACGATAAGCAAGAGAAGAAGGCGACGACATCGAAGGGAGATGCCAAGAAGACGGTCAGATGCTTCCTCTGTGGAGGGCCGCACTACGCGAGGGAGTGTGACACGAAGAAGGGGCTCTCGACCATGGCATCTACTGCGGACACCGAGCAAGGCGCTGCACACATGGGGTCTATAATGGCGCTGACGACTGCTGCCGCAACGCCCCCGACGAAGAAAGTGAAGAAGACCACGAAAGGCCTGATGTTCGTGGAGGTCGTAGTGAATGGCTACACTTCGACCGCTCTGGTAGATACTGGAGCCACGCACAACTTCATGGATTCAAGGGAAGCGACACGACTTAGCATACGATATGTCAAGGAGCCAGGCCTGATCAAGATCGTGAACGCGGCCTCCCAGCCAATCCTTGGTACGGCCAAGGATATCCACGCGAAGGTGGGGGAGTGGGAAGGAGAGATCACCATGACGATCGTCAACATGGACGACCATCGGTTCGTCCTGGGCATGGAGTTCATGGATGCGTTCCGTGAGGAGAGACTTTCCCAGGAGGGGATTCATTTTCTATCTCAGGAAGCTTTGCATGATGTTGCCACGATGAGGGCCAGCGTGAAGTCCAAGATGCTTTTGGCGATGCAACTTGATAAGGGCATACGTCGGAAGGAGGTCACCTACTTGGCTGCCTTGAAGCTCAACGAGACCGGACTCAAGGTTTAAGGCATTCCAGAGGAAGTGGAAAGGCTTCTGGAGCAGTACAAGGATGTAATGCCACCAGAGCTGCTGAGCAGACTCCCTCCTCACCGAGATGTCGATCACGCCATCGACCTGGTGCCAGGTGCGAAGCCTCCGGCTATGGGGCCGTATCGCATGGCACCTCCGGAGCTGGAGGAGCTTCGGAAATAGCTGATCCCGCCGATCGGAGATGTGCATCGACTACAGGGCACTCAACAAGATCACCGTGCGGAACAAGTACCTGATCCCGCCGATCGGAGATCTCTTCGACCGACTCGGAAAAGCGAGGTTCTTCTCCAAGTTGGACTCGAGATCGGGGTACTGGCAGGGAGGATTGCGGAAGGGGATGAAGACAAGACGACGTGTGTGACACATACGGATCATACGAGTTCTTGGTGATGCCCTTCGGCCTCACGAATGCACCGGCGACCTTTTGTACGATGATGAACAAGATCTTTCACCCACTATTGGACAAGTGCGTGGTGGTGTACTTGGACGATATAGTGGTATACTCGGAGACGCTGGCAGAGCATGTGGAGCATCTCGGGGAGGTGTTCAGGCTGCTGCGTGAGAATGAGCTATTTGTCAAGCTGGAGAAATGCTCGTTCGCCCAATCGGAAGTGATGTTCCTTGGGCACCATATTAAAGCCGGGAAGATCAGCATGGACAAGGGGAAGGTCCAAGCTATTCTCGACTGGGAGCCGCCAACGAATGTTCCGGAGATGTGGGTATGGTTCAACGAATGTTCCACCAACTACTACAGAAGGTTCATCGAGGGATACTCGTGATGGACTGCGCCCCTCACTGACCTTCTGAAGAAGAACGCGAAGTGGGTATGGTCAGAGAAATGTGCAGAGGCATTTGAAGGCCTGAAGAACGCAGTGGCGAAGGAGCCATGCTTGCGTCTACCCGACTACAGGAAGCCGTTTGAGGTGCAAACGGACGCTTCTGACTTCGCATTGGGTGGGGTCCTCATGCAGGAGGGACACCCAGTGGCCTTCGAGAGCCGGAAGCTCAACGAGGCCGAGCAACGATATCCGGTCCATGATAAGGAGATGACCGCGGTGGTGCACTGCTTGCGCACGTGGAGGCAATATCTTCTTGGGAGCGCATTCGTTGTGAAGACGGACAACGTAGCAACATCTTACTTTCAGAATCAGAAGAAGCTGAGCCCGAAGCAAGCACGATGGCAGGACTTCTTGGCGGAGTTCGATTACGTCTTGGAATACGAGACAGGGCTGACCAACGTGGTGGCCGATGCCCTAAATCGCAAGGCGACGATAAGCGCCATCCGCATGGACTTTAAGGATCACATCCGGGAGGGATTAAAGCAGGATCCTAAGGCTCTGGAGATGCTTCGACTTGTCGAGGAGGGCAAGTCACGATAATTCTAGATGGAAGAAAGGCTATTGTTCATAGTGGGACGTCAGTTGTACGTGCCATGATGGGAGGGTCTTCGACGGTCGATATTGAAGGACTGCCATGACTCGAAGTGGGCGGGCCACCCCGGAGCGGCTCGTACCTTGGCATTGGTTGAGGACTCCTACTTCTGGCCTCAGATGACAGAGGATGTCGAGGCATATGTGAGGACATGTCTCAAGTGTCAGCAGGACAAACTTGAGCAGAAGAAACCGGCAGGGTTGTTGGAACCCTTGCCTGTATCAGAGCGTCCATGACAGATGGTGACTATGGACTTCATCTCAGCCTTGCCTAAATCTGGGGGAGCGGGATCGATCATGGTGGTGATCGACAAGTTTTCAAAGTATGGAACCTTCATCCTGGCTCCAAAGCACTGCTCGGCGAAAGAGGTCGCCCGCTTGTTTGTCAAGCATGTAGTAAAATACTAGGGCGTACCTAAGATTATCATCAGTGACCGTGATCCAAGGTTCACGGGACACTTTTGGAGGGAGCTCTTCCGGCTCCTGGGGACGGAGCTACGCTTCTCGACAGCTTTCCACCCCCAGACGGATGGCCAAACGGAGCGGGCCAACCATCTTCTGGAGGTCTACCTGAGGCACTTTGTTGCGGCCAATCAGGAGGATTGGGCCAAGCTCTTGGACGTTGCACAGTTTTCATACAACATGCAGAAGAGCGAGACGACGCAACAAAGCGCGTTCGAGATCGTCACTGGGAGGCAGCCAGTGACACCTGTAGGGCTAGCGGCTAGGTACGGGGGGGAAGTGTCCAGCGGCATATCATGTGGCGCGGGGCTGGCAGGACAACCTCGATGCGTTGAGGGCTATCTTGGACAAAGCGGTGCGCAAAATTAAAAAGTTTGCTGATCAGAAGCGGAGGCATGTCGAGTTCCAGGTGGGAGACAGGGTTCTTGTGAAGTTACGAACTCGTCAATTCAAAGCACTTAGGAACCTGCACCAAGGGTTGTTGAGAAGGTACGAGGGTCCCTTCGTCATCACCAAGCGAGTAGGCACGGTGGCTTACAAGGTGGATCTTCCCAAAGAGCTGCGACAGATCCATTCAATGTTCCACGTGAGCATGCTGAAGAGATTCTACGGGGATGCAGAAGACTTTGGGCGTGAAGTGGAGACACGATGATTGGTGAACGACATGAGCACACTGACAAGTTCAAGAGGCGCACCAGAGTTGCCGGGGACGGCAACAACTTCGGTGGGGGAGGATGTCACTCCTGCCCACTGAAGGGCGCGCCCGAGCGGGCGCGGCCACACGCGCGAGGTGGCAGGCGCGGCCGGGGCGATTCCTACTCCTAGTAGGAATAGGAGTCGTCCAAAACTCCGAAGGTCTGACGAGGAGGGAGGAGCTTCTAGAGATGAAGTAGGGCTGAGCACGGGTCGGGTCGACCCGGACCGGCCCGACCCAAAAAATTAGATAAATAACCCGGCCCGGATTAGATCCGGGCGAGAACCGGGTTCAAATCTTAAAAAATCCAGCAGGTTCGGGTCAGGACTGGGTTTGTCATCCCAATACCCGACCCAAACCTGACCCGGGTTATTTGTTCACTATATAATCCCATTTCACCCTTTTTTTTCTCATTTTACCCTCTCCCTTTCTCTCTCCCACTTTCTCTCCGTCTCTCGCCCTCTGCCCCTCTCCCCGTCTCTCGCCCTTTCCCTCTCTCTCACATGGGCCGCACGGCGACGGCGACAGCGTAGCGACTCCGACCGATGACCCCGACCTCCCTCTCCTGACTCCCCCTCTCTCTCTCTCTTCTCGGTCGCCAGGGCTGGATCCGGCGCCTGGCGGTCGACGCCTGGCGGTCGACGCCTAGCGGTCGGATCTAGCACCTGGCTGTCGATCCGGCCGCCTGGCCGCCGATCAGGCCGCCTGGCCGCCGATCAGGCTGCCTGGCCGCCGATCCGGCCGGATCTGACGCTTGGCCGCCGATCCGGCCGGATCTGACGCTTGGCCGCCGATCCCGCCCCGGATCGGCCCCTAGGTGAGCCGCAGATCTGGCCAGCGTCCACCATTTTTACGTTTTTCGACGATTCCCCGGTCGCAAACCCGGCAACATTCCCAAATTTTCGGGTCCGACCCGGAACCGAATTCGGCCGGGTTCGGGTCCGGTACTGGGTCGAAAAATTTTTTACCCAGTATAATTCGGGTCTGGACCGGGTCCACTTAGACCCGGACCGGGTCCGCTTAGACCCGGACCCGAATCCGAGTTTGCTCAGCCCTAAGATGAAGACTTGGACTCCTATCGTAGTAGGAGGACGAGCGCGTGGAGAAGTGCAGGATCAGAAGGATTCCTACTCCTAGTAGGAATAGGAATTCGGACCTCTCCTAGGTCGAGTAGGACTTGGGCGTGGACGGAGCTTCCTTCTGGATCGAGGGTCACTTGGAGATAAAGTCCTAATCATAGGAGGACTGAAGATGGGGAGATGCCACATGAAAACAGTCCTAGTCCTAGTAGGCCTAGGACTTGTCCCGGCGAGCGCGCCCGGGGCGTGCCCCGGACATGGCAGGGCGCCAAGAGGGCGGCCTGGCCAGTTTGTCTTCAAGATGGACTTTGAAATTGGGCCGAATTCTTCAGGGACTTCAAGATGCTGGATTTCTACTTCTACTCCAAGGAGGTTTTTCTAGAGAAGGGCTTGCATGCCTAGTAGGATTAGGTCCTTAACTTAGACTAGGAGTTGTTTCTCTTGGGCACAATAAAAGGACATGTAATCAAGGTTTGTAAGACCATCTTGGACAATCTGAGATTGCTTAATAATATTCTCTAGTTTTCCTCTAAACTCTTAGCCTTCCTCTCTTCTTCCTGGACGGGTGTTTCGTTGTGCATCCGGGGCGTGTACGGCCGGGGTCCAAGGCACGTCCAAACGAGGGCTGATAAGCGACCGAGCAGGGTTTGTCGAGCCGCACGTCTGGTGTTTCGTATCCGAAGCGTAAGGGCGTGACACATGGCACTGGAGTATTGAGACAACAATATGGGCGTTTGAGCGCTTAACATTTGAATGTTCATCCAAAATAGGGCTGAGCATGGACCTAGTCGACCCGGTCTATATTGGCCCGAGAAATCGGGTCAAAACCCTGACCCGAGTTAGATCCGGTCTAGGATCAGGTTTAACCCTATGCAAACCCACCGGATTCTGGGCTAGGACCAGGTTCACACCGTAGATTTCCGACCCGGACTCGACCGTGACTCCTTGACCCGTGACTCGTGACTTGTGACCCATTAAACGGTGAGATGAAAAAGAGTGGGATCAATTTGTTACGACTCTCTCAGCCCTAAATTTTCCCTAAGCCTCCATTCCTCCTGATTGATTTGCATGCTCACCGCTCCCCTGACCACTCACCGCATTGTAGTCGCTAGGCCGACGTCGGGCTGGCGTCGAGCCACTATGTTGCTGTCACTGCCGTCGCGCTATTGTGTTGTCATCGCCTCCTCCCGTGTGATGCCGCCGGACTTGACAAGTTCTCTCCCTCTACTTTTCTTTTTCTCTTCCTCATCTTCTCCCTCTCTTCCCCTCTCTCGTGCAAGGACGGGAAGGTCGCGACTCACAAGAAGTCGAGCAGGCGAGCATTGAGCAGGGTTATCTTTTGTGTTTTCTAATGACTCTCCCTCTTCCTCTTCCTTAATGGCTTAACCCTGCTGTGTTGCAATCGCTCATGCCACTCTGTTGTGTTGTCGTCGTCGCTGCCGATGTGTTGCCACCGACCTTGACAAGTTCTCTCTCCCTCTCCTTTTCTCTTTCTCTTTGTTATTTTCTCCCTCTCTTCCCGTCTCTCTATTCAAGGTTGCGAGCAATCGAGCACTGAGCAGTGAGTAGGGCCAGATCGGCCGATTCTTTACTTCTATTTTCTCATTACTTTTCCTCTTCCTCTTCCTCAATGGATCAGTCTATTGTGTTGGCGTGTTGTCGTCGTCGCCACCACCGCTCCCCTCTTGAACTTTGTAACGGTCATCCGTCGATGATTCTAACCTCTGAGTTACACTCTCTTTACCGACTGTCATCAGATCTCTTGTCAGGCTCGGCTAGTCTGCTGTTCGTGTAAATTTATTGTCTAAATTTATAATTACATCTTGTGACACGGATTGAAGCTGAGAGGCTTGCAAGAATTAAATCTAGAGATTTCATCACCGGATTAAATAGAATTGAAGATGAGAGGCTCGCAAGAAGGTTTGCACGTTGAACTAATTGTTTGTTATTTGTTATGTTTGTTTGTGTTTAGCTTTATGATTGTCATAAATGTGTAGCTTTATATTGTTGTCATAAATGTTTGTTTGTGTTGAACTATGGCTGAGCAAATTATATTGTTGTATTTCGTGGTGATTATATTTTAATTTCGTTAATCCTTTATATGTTTTTATCTTTATGTTAATCCTCTATATGTTTGAATTTTGAATTTCGTGATGTTTAGCATTGCACTGTTGAAAAGTGTTTATTGTCATATGTTTTTATCTACGCAACATTGGTAGTCCTTTTGGTAGTTTGATGTCATTGATTAACTTTTTAAGTATAAAATGCGTCAATAATCTTTTAATCTAGGCAGTCATTCTTGATTTCTTTTAGTTTTATCATAAACCTAATGAGTTATTGGGCGTACTATTTCTTTATAATCAGCCTACTAACTTATTAATTTTATGATAAAATGCGTCAATAATCTTTTAATCTAGGCAGTCATTCTTGATTCCTTTTAGTTTTATCATAAACCTAATGAGTTACTGGGCGTACTATTTCTTTATAATCAGCCTACTAACTTATTAATTTTATGATAAAACAAAATAAAAATATAATGGTTGCCTAGATTAAAAGAAATAGTACTTTTGCTCATATTTTTTAATTATATGTGTATTTTTTTGTCAAAGTCAGCATACAAAATTTTTTAATGGAGGATAATGCAATGACTGATATTGGGTCTAATCCTACTTCGGGTGATATCATCATCGAATCTGCACAATTTAATACAAACCTTGTAGAAGGAACTAATGATGCTTCCAATCAAATAGAGATAGTTAAGAGGAAGCCTAGTAAAAATAAATATGAAGCTTGAAATCATTTTGAAAAGTTTACTTCAAATTATGAAGCTAGAGAAAGGTGCAAATATTGTAAAAATGACTTTGTTGCGGACCCTAATAAGCATGACAAATATGAAGCTTTGAATCATTTTGAAAAGTTTACTTCAAATTATGAAGCTAGAGAAAGGTGCAAATATTGTAAACATGACTTTGTTGTGGACCCTAACAAGCATGGCACCACTAGTTTATTTAAGCATTTAAGAAGATACAAGAAATTCTCGCATAGAAGTGAAGTGAAGGGTCAAAAAATATTGACACAAAGCTTACAAGGAGCAGCAAAATCATTGGTCTTTCATTCATATAACTATGAAGATCGTAGAAGAGCCTTAGTTGAGTTTGTGATATGTGATGAGCAAGCTTCCAGAGTTGTAGAAGGTGCTGATTTTCGTAAGTATTCAAAATGCTTAGAACTTAGATTCATGATTCCTTCAAAATTTACTATTGATAGATATTGCTATCAATTATATCTTGATGAAATGGATAAACTCAAAGCACTTTTTAAGAAATCTTCTTCGCGCATTTGCCTAACCACTGACACTTGGACATCTTGTCAAAAAAATTGTTATATGTGTCTCATAGCACATTTTATTGATGAAGATTGGGTTTTGCATAAAATAGTTCTTAATCTTTGTCCAATTAAACGTGATAAGGGCAAGGGCATTGCTAAAGCTGATGAAAAGTGTTTATTAGCATGGGAGATTGAAAAGGTACTCACCATCGTCGTTGAATTGTGTTTTAGCAAATGATAAAGCTATTGGTCATTTGAAAAAGAGATTAAATAGTTGGAAATGTTTGATTTGTAATGGTGATTTTATTCACATTAGATGTTGTGCACATACACTAAATCTCGTGGTCAAAGATAGTTTGCATGATATGAAATAAGCAATTGTATCAATTCGTGAGGTTGTTCGATATGTGAGATCATCTCTGACATGATTTGAAAATTTCAAAGATTTATACAAGAGGAGAAAATCAACAGCCAATATAGTGTCATTATGGATGTGTCAATCCAATGGAATTTAACCTATTTAATGTTGGAACGGACTAAAAAATTTCAAAAAGTATTTGAAAGGTTGGATGAAGAAGATAAGGGATACCAAAAAATTTCAAAGAGAATGATTGTGTTCCACCAACAGTTGAAGATTGAGAAAATGCTCAAAATTTTGTGATGTTTTTAAAGATTTTTATGATGCAATATGTAATTTATTTGGCTCATCATTTGTGAGATCTTGTGCTTGCTTTCATGAGATTGTATTTGTTCAATCTCAAATTGCAAAATGGAGTAATGGTCATGATGTATGCTTCCAAAAGATGGCTTGCGACATGAGATCTAAATACGATAAGTATTGAGAAAAACCTAAAAATATTAGGGTTATTTTCATAAATCTCCCTTAAACTATCACGATTTTCCGCATCTAACCCCAAACTAGAAACTTATTTATTTGTATCCCTAAACTATCATGATTTTTTGACTTTAGTCCTTCCATCTACTTCTGTTATATTTTTCGTTACTTTTTATTTTTTCCCCATTTATGAAAAGATTAAATTGCCCCTCCCTCCATAACATATCAAATAATAAATATAAAAAATAAAAAAAGGAAAAAATTAGGGGGAAAGTAATTTAGTCTTTTTCATAAATGACATTTTTTTTGTTTACCACTTTAATCCTTCCAACAATTTTTTTTATTTTTTATATCTGTTATTTCATATTTTTTTGGATGGAGGGGTAATTTAGTTTTTTCATAAATGAAAAAAGTAAAACTAACGAAAGACGTAACAAAAGTGATGGGAGGACTTAAGTGAAAAAGTCGCGATAGTTTAAGGATAAAAAAACTAAGTTCATAGTTTGAGGATAGATGTGAAAAATCGTGATAATTTAGTGGAGGTTTATGAAAATAACCCAAATATTAATTCATTGATACTTATTGTTGTTGTATTAGATCCTAGATATAAACTTGGCTATGTTGAATGAAACTATATAGATCTTTTGATTTATCCATAGCTACTATGGTTTCAAAGACTATTATGCACATGAGGTCAATAATAGTTCAACTTCTCAAGTGGAGAATACAAGTTCTATAACTAGAGTTGAAAATGTAAATGTTGATTAGAAAACAACAAGGATTCATCAATGGAGTATACAACAAAAGGAAAAAAAGTACTTACAACAAATATGAAATTGAGAGATATTTGATGGAACCTTGTGACGGTGAAGATGATTTTGATATCCTAAATTGATAGAAGGTCAATTCCACAAAATATAAAGAGCTCTCTCTAATGGCACGTGATGTTTTGGTCATTCTAAACTCAATAGTTCCTTTAGATTCTGTCTTTAGCATTGAAGGACGCATTCTTGATTTTTGTAGGTGTTCTCTATCACTAAAAATGACAAAAGTTCTAGTGTGCACACAAAGTTGGCTATCATCACCAGATTTTAAAGTATTTCATCTCATCTACTACGCGAGTTGTACACCGAAAGCAGCACAACTACACTTTGCAACAATAGAAAATAATTTTTAGCTATCATCTTTTGATAAATCCAATCTTATTTAAATTGTTCCAAAGTTGTTGTATACATAAATCATAGAGTAATTCGCCAGAAGAAGGAGGCCAAACCAAGATTATTGCATTGGATACTCTTGTTGGAACAAAATGTTTATGCACTATGCAAAAGTATTTTGATTACATAAGCCTCGATTAATTAGAGTTATATTTAAAGTACAAAAAACATTTAAGTAGGAATGAGTTGTTTTATGCACTGAAATTGAAGTTAATATTTGAATCTATTCTATTCATATTTGGACTAACATGTAAATATTAAAGTTATAGATAATCTTGTTAGTTTTTTTTAACAAATAAAAAAATTATCTCATTTCAATAATCATACAAAAAGTTATATGGAAAATAGTGCAGAGTGGCCGATCAATCTAATGACTTGATTAATTGGTGAGTATGAAAAATGCATTTTCAAGTCAATATTGAAGGACTAGTTGACCAGTTGATGCTAATGGTCAAACAGTGATGGTAGAATTGACACCAGGCGAACTATAAATTGACACCAGGCGAACTATCAATTGATGACATCACTACCTATGCCTGTTGAAGGTTTGGTTGACCATCCAACGCTTATATTTTCAAATGGTTAGAAGGAGCAATTCACTAATGGGCAGAACAATCGACCAGTCAGCCAGCGAATAGAATGCACAATAATGATTAGATTTCAATAAAAAAAATTGGGAAACGAGACCTAATGGCCAAATAAAGTTTAGAAGTCTATAAAAATAAGGTCACAAAGGTGAAGAAAACAAGAAGACTTTTAAGAAAAGTTGAAGAGAACACTTGTAAAATCCATTTGAGTCAAAAGTTGTAAATCTTGTAATCTTTCTCTCTTCTTCTTTTGTGTGAGCTTGCATTGTAAAAGAGAAATTGTGAGTATGTTTTAGACACATTGTATAAGTGGTTGAGCTACTGAGTGATAATAGGTCATACATTACCTCCTGAACGAAGAAAATGTTGGGTGAAAGCTTTCGAGGATGATATGTGTGCCTCACCTCTTGGATCGAAGAAAAGACAAGAATTGTAAATGGCTTCTTCCTTGTCCATTTGGAATGAAAAAGAGGTATTTAGTAAAATCTTCAATAGTCTCAAGGTCAAAAAGTTGGAGTGGGGACGTAGGTGTGGCCGAACTTCATCAATAACTTGAGGTATGTGCATCAAGTTGTCATGTGGCATGTTTCCTAGATGTGACAGTGAGGGATCAATCACTTCATTTTAGCTATTTGTCATCTAGGCTATGCTACAAAATGTTACGTTGGATATGGCTATTATATGATTCATCACTTTTGAAGGATGCAATTTGAGTTAATGACAGAATAGTTTAGGTGGCTTGATCACTCATATATATTGCATAACACTTGAATATTGATTAAGTTAAAAAAAATCTTCTATACATGTACCCTCGATCGACGATGATAGATGCACAATGTAACCGTAATAAATGGCTATTCTTCTCATTGTTAGGACAGAACATAAGGCACCCCCTCTTCTCCAGATGATTATGATGCAGAGGTAGGTTCTTTGCACACCACTCCACCTACTTTGATGGACGCTGACCCTCCTCAGTCGCCTCTAACTTATGACTTCACTAGTCTTGAGGACATTCTCATGATTATACTGGCCCACCGGCAGGAGTTCTTTCAAGAGCAGCTGTACACCTCATCGACAGCATGCCGATGTCAAATAGATCAGATGACCCAACAAATGTATGACATGTGAGACAAGGACACTTTGCATCATTTAGACTTGGGTTGTTTATTCTTTTTCTTTTTAATTTTAGCACTTTGTATTTTCATTTCCTATCTATGTACGAGCCTAACACTAGGGCAATATCAAGTTTAAGCTTGGGGGAGAGACTACATGCATTTTTATTTTATGTTTTGCATGGCATATTTACTTTTAGTATGTTGAGTCTATTGGTCTTATTTTTAGTATTTTGAGTCTATTGATCATGTGTTTTTAGTATGCATATATTAATGAAAAATAATAAAATAAAATAAAAAATATCATCATCATTAGATTTATTTTTTGTTTATTATTTTACTATATTAAAGCTTATTTTTAAAACATCACTTTAATCTATTAAATTCATTCCTTGTTTCTTTTTATTAGGTATCATTAAAGTATTGGATATTCGAAATCTATTGGTTGCTAAGCATAATGACTGACTTTTAAATGATACATTTTTGTATTACTTACTATATTATAACTCCTGATTATAGTTGCATCTTTACTGAAAACATTGAGTTTTTTTATGATCTTATGAAATGAATGAAAAAGGAGAATTAGTTGAAGCCCAATGAAAAAAGAAAAAATACAATAATAAAATAGTATGAAAATAAGTTCATGTAAGACGTGGTTCACATTGATGTCCTTATGAGATTGACTAACATTATTTGTATATGATGTAGGAATGACTTTTACAAATGTTGTGAGGCTAACGAGAAAAAAATAATGCTCGTATAAAAGAATAGTGGATAAAAGTATTTCTTTTGTGATAATTTTTAAATGCAAAAAGTTTCTACTGCACATCACTTTCAAGATACAACAATAAGGACTCTTGATTATTAATTATTCAATATGGCCCTTTGCAAGGATTTAATGGGTGTTTACCCATTGGATTAGGGTGGACACTCTCACCTAAGTTCGCACATGTTGGATGCATGATCGACGACCAATCCCATGAACAATGATTCAGCAAGGATGAGGTGTGGTTCATGCAAGAAAAGTGGCCAGGTCAAGCAAGAAACTGGCCTATTCAAGCGATGTTGGCCTGAGATTTCCCTTCATTGATACATAATTTTGATACAACATCATTAACATTGTGCTGGGATTTTTAAGTTGTTCATTTTGTGAAATCGCACAGTGTGAATTTGGACGTGTGGGAGAGGATAGAGAAATGTGTAGTGAAGACAACATGAAAGTGTGACTCTTCTCAAACAAACAAAAAGAAAGTGTGACTAAGGAGTAAGGACGTGTGGGATAACTTACACACACATTGGTGCCACGTTAGCAAAACGATTTGGAAATAACCTATAATCGATCAAAAGGACATTAGGTGTAACGGATTAAAAGATTTAGGACATTGTTACAAATTAAAGTTGGAGGATAGCACTGAATAAATGTTAAAGTTGGAGGGTATTTGAGTAATTTTCCTAAAAAAGTGCCCATGAAATTTTATATTAATAGTGTAAATTAGGAAATGTATTATGCTTAAGAGCAGTTTGGTTGTGAAATATAAGTTGAAATATCTCAATAATTCTCAGAATACAATCAAATACAAGCAGGATATGAATAACTTGGTCAAACTTCATTTTTCTCAAAATCATCTTGAAAAATGTGAAACCATCCTTTTTAATCCATTTAACACCATATTTTTATTCTTCTAAAATAGTAGAATAGAAATATTCTCTTGTTTTGTCATTTTTATCATCATTTTTTATTTTTCATTATTTTACTATATATTATTTTATTATAATTTTTATAATGATAATAATAATAAATGTCAACTATTTATAATAAAAAAATTTTATTATAAAATATAAAATTTATTTTTTTCAATTAAACAAAAGGTATAATAAAAATAAAATAAGAATACTATATTCTTAGAATAAAATTTAATATTCCTACAAAGTTATTCTCCAGAGGTGGCCCACAAAAATGTTCCATTTGCCTTGCCCCCTTATCGCCCTAACACAAAAAGCTTGCCGCCCTGCTGCTGTCGCCGCCGCCGCCGGCCGCCCCTCCCTCCGTCCGTTGTGTTCTCAGTCGGAAGCATAGTCGGTCCCCTCGCTCTCCGAATCCCCTCCCTCCTCA
Source organism: Pontederia crassipes (assembly GCA_030549335.1). Taxonomy (NCBI): domain Eukaryota; kingdom Viridiplantae; phylum Streptophyta; class Magnoliopsida; order Commelinales; family Pontederiaceae; genus Pontederia; species Pontederia crassipes. The sequence goes on along the minus strand of JAUKPH010000020.1, from coordinate 5,296,883 downwards.
CTCAAGACCGTCTACCCTTTTGTCCAGGCGCAATCCTCCGATAAGCCGCGACCACCCTTCCTCACGCCCAAAACCCTCCTCTTCTCATCGGTAGGTGAGTCATTCTTTTTTCATTTTCGTCGTGATTTCTTCTAGTTGGGGATTACAATGACCTGGCATTTGGTTCTTTACCAGCTATTTTATTTCCCTGATCCACAAAATGAAGTGTTCTTTTTTTTTCTCTTTTGCCTTAGTTCAGCTTGCATAAATGCAAAATTCTTGATCTCTTATGAAAAATAAATCTCACATTGTGAACTTGTTCTGGTACGGCGAGCCAAAATTATACTGTCAATCTTCCTATGCTTATGAACTGATAATGAAGGGTCGCCAATAACACAAAACACGAGTAAAAGGCGCGCGCAGGAATTTTCGTACCCCCGAAAAATTTTCACCCGTGTTCATTTTTTCGTCCCAATCATCTCACCATGCATTAGCAAGCATGAAAGCATAAAAAATTTCGCAGCTTTCGACAGCGTAAAAAATTTCACGTCTTTTGATCTTCTTGGCTGAAAACATGAGTAAACGACGCGAAAAGGCACGTGCGCGAATTTTCGCGCCCCTAGAAAATTTTCTACCTTGTCCATTTTTTCGTCCCAATTATCTCACCATGCATCAACATGCACGAAGGCATCAAAAGTTTCGCATATTTTGACAGCGTCAAAATGTCGCATCTTTTGACCTTCTTGGCGAAAACATGAGTAAAAGGCGCAAAAATGCGCGCTCATGGATTTTTGCACCCTCGAAAAATTTTCGCCCGAGTCCATTTTTTCATCGTAATCATCTCACCATGCATCAATATGCATGAAAGCGTCGAAAATATCACGTCATTTGACAGCGTAAAAAATTTCGCATCTTTTGACCTTCTTGGCTGAAAACACGAGTAAAAGGCGTGCGAACGAATTTTCGCACCGCCAAAAAATTTTTGTCCGAGTCCAATTTTTCGTCCCAATTATCTCACCATGCATCAACATGCACGAAAGGGTCAAAAATTTCGCATCATTCGACAACGTCAAAAATTTCACGTCTTTTGACCTTGTTGGCTGGAAACACGAGTAAAAGGCATGGAAAGTTGCGTGCGCAAATTTTTGCACCTCCGAAAATTTTCACCCGAGCCCATTTTTTCGTCCCAATCATCTCACCATGCAAAAACATGCATGAAAGCGTAAAAAATTTTGCATCTTTTGACAGCGTCAAAAATTTCGCGTCTTTTGATCTTCTTGGCTAAAAATAAGAGTAAAAGGAGCGAAAAGGCACCATGCATCAACATGCACGAAAGCGTCGAAAATTTCGCATCTTTTGGCCATCTTATTTGAGAACACGCATAAAAGACGCGCACACGAATTTTCGCACCCCCGGAAAATTTTTGCCCGAATCCATTTTTCGTGTAAGAAAATCAAATTTTTGAAACAAAACCATATAGGGATATGCAATGGTTGACGATAGAGCCAGCATTCGCAGTGATTATTGACAGAATTGCAGGTGAAAACATATTGCATAACCTCCTCAAAGAAAATAAAAGAAAAGAAAAGAAAACATATTGCATAAAAGTAAAAGCGAGACATATTCTGTACATACAATGTCTAGTAATAATGCAATATATATATATATATATATATACACACACCTAGTGGGATAAGGCTTTGTTGTTGTTGTGTATATATATATATAGAGGAATATTAGGGTGGCACCACATTTTTGTGGTAGCACCATGCGTCCACATCTCTAGATCCGTTCGATCTACGATGGACGATTGAGATTGAGGCGCGACGATTCAAGATGGCACGGGGCGGTTCGAGCTGGCGGTTCAGTGGTTGCGAGAGTGCGGTTCAACGTTGGCGATCTTTTCTCTCGGTGGCTTTTCTCTCTCTCATGACGCAAATGCCAGTGATCTCTGCTCTCGGTGGCTGCTCTCTCGCACAACACGAACGTCGAGACTCCGATCGAACTGTGATGACACAACGAGATTTGTGTGCAATCTCTTCTTTCTCTCGGTTTGGGCAAAGGGAGGAGGAGCAGACAGGCGCTCTCGGTGAAATGAGGAGGATCGGCGAGATCCAGAGATGACTGGATGTCGGTGACTAGCCCGCAGGCCTCGACGAGTGGATCCAGGGCAAATTTTGCACCCTGCGTCCAACACGTCTCCTCTGCAAGCGGCGATAGTTTAGCGACGTGCGAAGGAGGGAATAGTTCACCGGCGTTCACGAAGGAAAAATAGGGGTCTCCGCACGACGGACGAAATGGGAGATGATGGTGGGGATCTCGGCAGTTTTTCTGCCACAGATTGATCGTCGGCGCAAGATCTAGACGGGCGAGATGCATGACGGACGAGATGGGCAAGACACGCAGATCGATCACCGCCATAGCCGGCTTCCGCCGCTTTGCCCTCTGCTCCGATCGATACACGCAGATCGATCTCGTCTCCAGCCTCTCGCCGCGAGCCCTCCGTCCTACACCCTTCGCTCGCCACTCGCCGCCGCCCTCTGCCCTTTGTTCGCCGCTCGCCGCGCCGTCGTCGTCATCCGCTCTTTGCTCACCCTCGTCGCCCTCCACCATCTGCTCATCATTGTCGCTCCACCATCTCCTCGCTGCCGCCCTCTGTGAGCCGCAAATCGGGCAAGGACTGCAGACCCCAGACCCCACTGTGAACCGCGCAAATCGTGAACCACACAAGATCGTGTAAATTGAACCGTTCAATCTCGAATCTGACGGTCCTAGAAACGCGGACGCACGGTGATACCACTTTGATGTGGTGTCACACTAATATTCCTCATATATATATATATATATATATTCATATATATATGATGAACATAAAGGTGTAACATTTGCCTCTTACTGCTGAACTGACTTTGTTATGAAATGTATCAATCCCTTAATTGGTCAACAAGAATGAAGTGTACCTTAAAAAAAAACAAGTAATGAAGTGACATCATCACACACTTTACACATTGATATTCTAGTTTAAAAAGCAAAAGCAAAAGGTTGCTAGAATTTCAAGTGCTCTGTAAAGTATGGTAATCCCCTTATTTAATGATTACAAGTACCATGCAGAACTACTATGATAGCATTTTTGTGTATTCGAATCTAAATTATAAGAGTTTGGTGTAAGTCTTATATCTCTTTTATGTTATAATAGAGCATGCTACTTCCTTACATGTGTTTGGTGGCTCATAAACTATATGGATCTTCGAGTGCCAAAGAAGAGATCCTATGTGGAAATGTTATTCGTTTAGCTTTTAAATGGGTGACTTCTAACTGAGCGTGGGACCTTCTCTTTGTATTTTCATACTACTATAGCATGTACCACAACTGATCAATAATAAATGGATGGTGGCAACACTGGCAGCCATCTTTTACTCCCTTAAAAACTATATGGATCCCTTTTACTACACTATTTTATCTGATTATATTATTTTTGTATTACCTTAAAAAATTGCCTCTTCAAATTACCTAAGAAAACAGAGTTGCCTCTTTGAATTGTGCTGTTTCTTCAAAAATATATGATGACTATGGAACATCTCTCATTGCAGTGAGGTTTTAATTTGTTATCATTTTACAGAAACGAGTATGGACGCCAGAGAAGTTGAAGGGGGAACTTATACCAAGATCCGAAGAAAGAATCATCAATGGACAGCTGAGCAAAATGCTGCGCTAGTTGATTGCATGCTTGAGTTGAAGAATGATCCTTTCTGGGGTGCTGTAGGTACTAGTTTCAGATATGGATATTTATTGCAACTTGAAGAGATGATGGAAGCAAGATTACCTGGATGTGGTATCAAGGGTCGTCCACACATCAATGCAAAGCATATGTTATTAAAGAGACAATATAATGCTATTAATCAAATGTTGCACAAAACATCAGGTTTTCGATGGGATGCAAATAGGTCATGTGTGACTTGTGAGCTAGATGTATGGGACCGATGGATTAAGGTAATTAAATTAATGTATTAATTGGTACTTTGTAAAATTTGTTGTTAGCCCTTGATTTAGTATTAAACTAGTTTTCTTTTGTTTTTTTTAATTAAAATAGAGTCATCCTACTGCAGCTGGTCTTCGGAACAAGTCATTTCCACATTGGGATAGTTTATCAATCATATTTGGTGATCAAGCAGCTAGTAATATTCTTGCAGATAGTAATATTCTCGCAGATAGGGCCAACCTTGATAAGGATGTTCCACTCAAAAATCAAGAAGGCTTTGAGAGTAATAGCCTTGTTTCTGAACCACCAGCTAACAAGACACACGATGAGAGCAGTCCTACATCCCCGTCACCAGTGAATGACCCACCATACCAAAGTAGCCCAGCTTCGCAACCTTTAGTGAACAACATACAACATGATAGGACACCTCCTATCCAACCACAAGCAAACAACACACCATATCTGTGCAACCATGCTCCGGAACCGCCAGCGGACAACGCATTCCATCAGGGTAGTCCTGCTTCCCAAACATCGGCAGACAATACACAAGATTCAGTGTAGTTCTTCGAACCAGAGTAAATTTAACTCTAGAAAGAGGAAAGGTAAAGCGGAGGAAGCTTCTATAGCCTCTTTAACTAAGTTAGTACGTAATATTGGTGCTTTGTGTGAGAGCATGAATCAAGGTATTCAGGATGCAGCTAGGTGCTTCAAGAGCCTATCTGCTGTCGATGAATGTTCAAAAAATGTTTACGAAGAGTTGCTGGCTGTTGATTAAATAATTGATTATTATCTTATTAGATTATGGATGAATCATAAATATCATTGTAGAGAATCCTGTTAGCTATCTATAAAATTTTAGATTATCTAATTTGGATAATTATGCAAAAAATTATGCTCAAAATAGTACAGGTCGGTCAATCTGCTAGTCGACAAAATGAAAGCCGATCGAGATAACTTCGGTCGACCGATCTAATATACCGGTCGACCGATCAATGCATGCAATCCCCAGGTTCAATGATAAGACTATACCGGTTGTTGCAGAGATGATATCGATCAATGTACCGGTCGACCGACCAGCTACGGTCAATGAAAAAATAAAAGCAACGGTCATATAGACCGGTCGACTGGTCCATTAATGCGATCGACCGTCCCTTGGTCAAATGAATATTAATGGTCAATTTTGAAGGAAAATTTATGAAATAATTTCTGGACGAATTTTTCATATATTTCTGGCCTATAAAAGGAGTGCCAAAGTAGAAACAAAGGCATCCATCCAAGCATTGCAGAAAAACTTCAAGTTATCAAAAGAAGATCATTCCTTGAAGTTTTCATTTTAAGTTTTCTCTTTTTTCTCTCTTCTCCTCTTATGAGCTTAGCATTGTAAAAGAGAGAAATATTTTATTTAGAAAAATATTGAGAGAGCTCCTGTGTAAAAGAGATTTCAAATCTTACCTCTTGAGCGAGAGAAAAGATTAGCTTCATTGGAGGAGAGGTGTGCCTTACCTCTCAAAGCGGAGAAAAGACGGTGGTGTAAAGGGCTTTCTTCCTTGCCCCATTTGTAATAAAGGAAGATATTCTATTGGAATCTCCGATGGTCTCAAGGTTGAGAAGTCAGAACGGGGACGTAGGTCAAGGTGTGACCGAACCTCATCAACAACTACCACGTGCATTGTGTTTGAAATTCTCTCTCTCCCTCTCATATTATGTTTATGATCTTAATTGCTTTAATTTAAAGGATTAACGAATAGATTTTAAGCTTCCACGATGAATTTTGTGAAATCAACATTTTCAATTTTAACATCAATTCACACCCTCTTGGTGCTCTTTAGAATCCAACAATTGGTATTAGAGCGGGTTGCTCCTGTTTGAAGATCTAATCATTCTAGATCTAATCATTTTAAGATTTAATCATCTTATTTTAAAGATTTAACCATCTTAAGAGATATGGCATTAAGTGGATTTAGTTTTGTCGAAGGACAATCAATTAGTCGTCCTCCTCTTTTAAATGCATCAAATTTTACATATTGAAAAATTAGAATTCAAGCATATATTTGTTCTATTGATATCGACATGTGGGACATCGTTGAAAAATATTATTATCTTCATGAAAAATTACCTACAAATTCTAATGAAAGAGAATTTTTTTTGCAAAACTTAATTGGAAAGCCAAAAATATTTTTTATTGTGCCTTGAATTCAAAGGAGTTTAATCGAATTCCAAGTTGTGAAACTGCAACCGAGATTTGGGAGAAGCTTATTGTTACTTATGAAGGAACGGATAAAGTTAAGAAATTTAGACTAAATATTTTAAATCATCAACATGATTCTTTCAAAATGCATGATAGTGAATCCATAAATGATATGGTTGCACATTTTAACGATATTTTGAATGTCTTAGCCTCCTTGGGCGAGCTAAGAATTAACTCCCAAAAAGTAAAAAAGTTTCTCAGGACTCTCTCCTCAAAATGGCATACCAATAGGATCGTGATTGAAGAAAAAAATTGAACAAATTGAATTTTGATGATCTTATTGGTTGACTTCTAACCTATGAGATCTCAATCCAAGAAGATCAAGAAGAAAACATTGGCATTGAAAGCAAACGAAAAAGAAGAAGACTTAAGTGAAGAGGAAGTGGACAAAAAGAAACTCGAAGGCTACACAAGAAAATTGGATAAGTATCTCAAGTTTGTAAAGAAGAAAGAGAAGCCAACAAGAAGATCATACAAACACCACAAAGAATTGAAATCTCAAAAAGATAAAAAGAAAAAAATATGATGAGTCTAGTGAAACAAGTGACTCATCAAGTTCTTCTAATGAGGAAGCATACATAATCTTAATGGCTCAGAACGATGAGGTAATTTCTAGCCCTTCAATTTCAAATAATGACTCATCGAGTTTTTTCGAAGAAAGTATTTCTTTAGATGTGAATGAAGAACTTTCATCTCTCATAAAAAGATATTTTTCAATTAAAGAGGAAAATGAAAAATTACTGTATGAGATTGAAAAAATAAAAGAAGAAAAGGATACATGTTTTATGAAAAATGAAAAACTAAAAAATGAAATTGATACTTTGGAAATCATACATGCTTGTGAAATTGTAAAACTAGCATGCACCTTAAAAAAAGTAAAGAAGGAAAATACTCTTTTGAAAAATTCAATAAATAAGAATATTAACGAAAAATAATCTTAGGAAATACTTTGGACATACAAATTCTTATTGGAAATTTAATCATTCCTATAATAGATACTCACATCTCAAATGTTTTACATGTGAATTTTATGGTCATTTTGTATATCAATGCAAAATAAGAAAAACATCATAACATGGCATGATTTAGATTATGAAAGGAACATTGTCTAATAAAATAGGACCCAAAGAAGTATGGGTACCAAAAGTTAATTCTTTTTTAGGTGTGCCTCACATGTAAAGCAAAGGACTAATGGAAATGTGAAGGCACAAAAGTTATGGTAAAAGTATCACCTACTTTTTAATTTATCTCAAAATGTCAAAATCATCATTACTTTGAAAGAAAAGAGGAACATATAAAATATAAAAATAAAATTGGTCATAATGATAAGGGGAACATGTTAAACTTATTTTGATATCATAGTTGAATTAAAGTTTTCGATTCATAATATTTTTCTTCTCGTGAATTTCATAACCTCTAAATCAATATGATTTCATTTTAAAATAGCCATAAATTTAGGGGGAGTTACGTTTTCATATTTTATGACCTTTTATGATACTTTACATATTCATGACAAAAGGGGAAAATAATTTTTTAAGACAAAGGAGGAATTACATATTTCTTATGTCCTTCAAGTGCAAATTTTTTTATGAAACAAAAGGGGGAGAAATATGATATGAATATAACTTTATATGAAGAGTACCTTATGATTAGTACTTATGTATATATATATATATATATATATATATATATATATATATATCATTGTAAGGAAGGCAAAGTTTTAGGGGGAGTAAAATTGATTTTACAAATTTTTTGCAACTTATATATTTTTCATATTTCTCGATTTATTTTCATAAAAAAGGGAGAGATTGTTGGAGCAAAGTTTTAATGATATATTAAATTATATTTTGATGATACAAGCCTAGAAAGATTAAAGTTAAATGCTGAAAAGTTTAAAGAAAAAGAGACAACTTTATGCACTATACTTTGATTAAATAATTTACTATGATCTTATTCGATTCTGGATGAATTTAAATTTGTAGAGAATCTTGTTAGCTATCCATAGAATTTAAGATTATCTAATTTGGATAACGGTGCAAAAAGTTATGCTCAAAATAGTGCCGGTCGATTAATCTGTCCGGTCGAGACAACTCCGGTCGACCGATCCAGTATACCGGTTGGCCGATCAATGCATACACTACCCAGGTTCAATGACGAGACTATATCAGTTGACGCTCAGATGATATTGGTCGACGCTGAGATGATACCGATTGATGTACCGATCGACTAATCAGTTGGGATCAGTGAAGAAAATAAAAGCAATGGTCATATAGACCGGTCGACCAGTCCATTAATGCGGACGAGCGGTCCCCTGGTGAAATGAATAGTAATGGTCAATTTTAAAGGAGAAATTTATGAAATAATTTTTGGACGAATTTTTCACATACTAGAGCCTATAAAAGAAGTGTCAAAGTGAGAAGCAAAAACATCCATCCAAGTCTTGAAGAAAAACTTCAAGTTATCAAAAGAACATCATTTCTTGAAGTTTTCATTTTAAGTTTTCTCTTCTTTCTCTCTTCTCCTCTTGTGAGCTTAGCATTGTAAAAGAGGGAAACATTTGATTTAGAAAAATACTGAGAGAGCTCATGTGTAAAAGATGTTCCAAATTTTATCTCTTGAGCGAGAGAAAAGATTAGCTTTATTGGAGGAGAGGTGTGCCTTACCTCTCGAAGCGGAAAAAAGGTGGTGGTGTAAAGGACTTTCTTCCTTGCCCCATTTAGAATAAAGGAAGAGATTCTAGTAGAATCTCTGGCGATCTCGAGGTTGAGAAATCGGAGCGGGGACGTAGGCCAATGTGTGGCTGAACCTCGTCAACAACCACCGTGTGCATTGTGTTTGAAATTTTTTTCTCTCTCTCTCCCTTTCATATTATGTTTATGATCTGAATTGCTTTGATTTAATGGATTGACGAATTGATTTTATGCTTCCGCAATGAATTTGGTGAAATCGACATTTTTTATTTTAACACCAATTCACGCCTCTCTTGGTGCCCTTTGGGATCCAACAATTACCAACAACGTCGGATGCCAAACCTCTTAAAGTTCATAAATTACCCAATAGAGGAAGTAGATCATCAGCATTATCGAATACCTCTCCAACCTCTACGAAGAAGTGGCAAAGCAAAAGAAATTTTAGAAGCACATCAACAATGCCAAAAACACTAGCAAAATTAGTCAAGTGGAAACCCAAAAATCAGTCATCTACCCATACCATTCAGTAGCATAAATCACAAATAAAAAAGATATCTTGGCTGGAAGATGAAGAGACAAGAGAATATTAATGATACTCAAAACTTACAATAAAAATGAAGGGTAAATTTGCCACTTTGGAGTGGCATTAAGCTTATTAGGAGTTCATTATGAGCACCCACATCGTAGAAGATGGACAAGTTCCAAGAGGGACCTCGCATTCGGAGGTTCCTAAAATTCAAACTTTGTCTCCAACAATGACACTAATACCAAAAACATCGGATGCCACACATCTGAAAGTTCATAAATTACCCAATAGAGGAAGTAGATCATCGACATTATCGAACACCTCTCCAATCTCTACGAAGCAGTGACAAAGCAAAGGAAACTTGAGGAGCACATCAACAAGGCCAAAAACACTAGCAAAACCAGTCAAGTGGAAACCCAAAAATCAGTCATCTACCCATACCATTCAGCAACATAAATCACAATGTCACCGCCACCACCACTACCACCAAGCAACGAAAGTTTGGGGACGTTACGTGTCGTTCACCACTGCATTTGCTAAGTCTCATCATGTCAAGCTTTCCGAGCACATCAAATAATACCGATGATATTGTTTATCTATTTATTTTATCTACACTAATAATCATTTTAAATTCTTCTCTGCGTATGTAATAGGACAGTCAAGTTAATGACTCTAAATTACAACTACTGTCTCTCCTTTATCTATTAGTTTATATTTTTTTTCTTTTTATTCGTTAGCTTTCTTTTTCTTAATTTAGTTTCTTTGTTCCATTGTTTTAATTTTTTTTCTTCCTTTTAATTCAGGATCCTATTCCCAAGTCCAATCATTTTTTTAAAAAATAGTTCATTTGTCATTTAAGAAAGAAAGTTCATTTGTCAAGGGGCATTATGATATTATCATGGGTTATTCTTTAATTTCACAGGGCCATTACTTGTATTAGTAATCTTTATTTTAAATTCGAGATAGTCTTGGGCCATTACAAATATTTCACTACGCACCGCTTAAACTGTAACATCCCGAATTTTACCCCCAAATTGTCGAGGACAATTTGATCATTCGACTGTGTTAGCCTATTCGCCATCACATAATCATAATAAAATATGATTTTCTATAAACTCAGTGGAAGCATAAATCCATTAAATAAGATAAAATAATTCCTTTGAAAACATAGCGGAAGAATTCGATAAAATATCAAAAGTAATGTTATAGAATTTAAACCGTCATCGATAACCTATAAAATATCTTACAACCATCCAAGACATCTCTTTAAAACGTAGTCAAAAGACTCTAGGACAATTGACTCTTAACATCCTAGACCATTGTGCAATCTTATTCGTCATAAGCTGAGCCGCCATCATCCATAACTTTATGCACCTGCATGAATCCAGGAGAGTATCTAAAGGCCATGCATACGATGATATGATCCTATACATGATACTAAATGATACGCATCATCATCTTCACATATAATAAGAAGGAAACAATATGCATGCCGTGTACTTATCATGTGATCTACATGTCATCCATCAATATCAATATATCATCATCATGCACTATAATAATGGCATGGCAGACATGTAATCATATCGTCATACATAAAGTACGGACATTCATATCAATCATTCATTCAATTCCTAGGCATATAAGTGGGATGCACTTACCATAACTCTTGCCTTCATAACTCTCCTCAGGGTTAATTTATAACCCATTGGACTTTCACTTTCGTGGGGCATCATTTCATAACTTTCCTCAGGGTTGCTTTATAACCCTTTGGACTTCCACTTTCGTGAGACTTCATTTCATTCGATCGATCATTGGCCCTTTCCTATTAACATTATATCTTTCGATAGTTGTGACTCATGTCGTTGCCCTCTCAATAAGCTAGCTAGGCCTAGGAGACAAAGCTCTCCTCTCACCCAAAGGTGACATCAGAATGCACACACCATTGCCGATGTATGTAACGATCATTCTGGACTCTCACCCGAGGGCGACATCGGAATGCACACACTATTGTCGATGTGTGTAATGATCATTTCAGACAATTATCCGATAAAGGGCCACAAAGGGGCGACATGTAACATCATCCACAACTGGATTCATTATGCTTTGCAATCAACAAACATTTACGTCTTTCAGTCTTCAGATTTTAACCTAGTTACGGTTGTTCATGCAAATTCGTGTATCTAGGTTCATATACAATCAACAATCAGTAATACATAATAGTAAATACCTTAAAAATAATATCAACATAACATAAATCAATTTTTCGATCTGTCATAGCCGTAATAGGGTTCATCACGGCCGTGACAGAAACCCAGTTTCCTTACGCCCTCTGTCACGGTCGTGACCGACAGAGTCACGATCGTGTTACCCTATTACGATCGTGACAATAATTGTCACGAGTGTGAAGAATGATGGATTTGACCCCATCTTTCATCCTTCTGTCACGGTCATTACGGGACTTGGCACGACTGTGCCAATGTCTTGGAAGTCCGATCTTCCACCCGAAAGTCTCGATTTTTGATACTAAAATCTCAATAGAAATAGTTTAAAATGTCATAAATGTTTCTGATATGATTTCCTAGCATCTATGCATCATGAAACACATTAAAACATGCAATTTTCATTCATTAACAAGACTTGAGACTTTTTTCGAAAGATTCATAGAACTATCAGAATTTATTCTTTGCATAGTATTCTGGCAACAGTCACGAAAATATTAATAACTTAACCTGTACTTGTTCTTCTTAGATGATTCTAATTTTCACAAAAATATAACATGAACCTTTAACTTGGGAATAAATTTCAGACCCTAATTCAGTATTTCCAATTTACTATACGTTTTACAATTTGGTCTCTCTGTTACCCGAGACAGCATGACACCAGTCCGATGTTTGGATCATAACTATTTGCATACAACTCCAAATCATATGAAATCAATTTCTGTGAAAACTAGACTTTGAGGGCTTTACATACATATATTATTTGTAATTTTGGGATAAGAAACCTATCCAAAAAATTATTACAAAGCAATCATGAATTCTCGAGACAACATGACACCAGTCTGATGTTTAGATCATAACTATTTGTATACAACACCAAATCATATGAAATCAATTTCTGTGGAAACTAGACTTCAAGAATCCATATATTATTTGTAATTTTTGGATAAGAAAAAACTATCCAAACAATTATTACAATACAGTTACGAATTTAACAGATTATGCAACTTAAATCATGTAATCGTAACATTTAGATCTAATCATGAATCATTAGAAAACAATCTCAGATCTGATAAAACTCATAAATTTCTCAAAAAATTCCCTAATAGGAGAAAGGTGTTCTATTACTCTCAATCCAATCAATGAAACTTTGAGAGGAGAGAGGGGTTGGATCCCCTTTACATACCTTTCAATCCTAGTTTTCCCTTCTCCTCTTTCTTCCTCTTCCTCTTCTTTCTTCTCCCTGATCTTCTCTTTCTCCTTCCTCAAGTCCTAGCCGCCAAGATGTGTAAAGAGGAGGTGAAAAATAAGAATATGAGGCTTTATATAGGGGAGATCATGAGGGTTTGGACAAAAAGTCCAAATTGCCCATAAATGAAAAATTGGGGTTTTACATAAAGCTCACGGCTCATGACTATGAATTCACGAGCATAATCGTAGCTTTCTTTTTTGGCATATTCACATTTCATGGGTTGTGCATTATCATCACAAGGGTCATCGTGATCGTCTTTCAAGTAAACTCTATATTATGAATTTTAACCTCATGGTAACATATTGTACTATAGGCTAAAGGTAAAAAGCTCCACTTTCACAGGTCATTATTCACTTGTAATGGGGCAATTAGTGTATTACCATATCATGTCATGAGTCATTATTGTCACATCATAGACATTTCAGTGGCTTATATTTTCCATTTCAAACTTCACAAGCATTTCATGGTAGCGGCTCATTAGTTCCCTAACTGCTTCACAATTCTTCAACATGTAAGGTGTCATTATAATCTTTTCACAAGTCATTATATAGGGGTCCGGGTCGGGTCGACACCGATGAACCCAATCACCCGACCCGACCTAGTTTGGTTCTAGTCATGGTCGGGTCAAGTTCGGGTTGGTTGTTTCCAAACTGAGTCGATCCAACCCTACATGATGACCCGATTTATTTATTATTTAAAATTAAGCCTATATTTCTTTTAAAACTCATAAAAAATTGAAATAAAATAATTTGAATATGGAAATAAAATTTAGATCGTTAGAAACTTATTTTATGCTTTAAAATAAATATTAAATAAATGTAAAATAGTAAGAAAAAAGTTGAAAAAAGGTAAATTGAGTGGTCGGGTAATCCGATCATCTGACTGATCCAATCTGATCCGGCCCAAATCAGGTTGGGTCAGATTTGGCTGTAAATTTCTCTAACCTTCATGTTTATTTCAGGTCTATGACTCACAAATTACAACATGGAGCTCCATCTTGACCCCTTTCACCTACAACAGAAACCGACAACTTTACCAAATGTTTTCGTCATCTCCGACGAGCAATAGAGAAGTCTTGGTGGTGTACAACTCAACCTTGCAGGAATTTCTTTATTTCATCCCTGGTCGACACTCGATGTCAATCGATAGCTCTATATGGTAACGACGGATTCATTGAATGCACTAAGCTTCCATGACCTTCAATCATTTCAATGATCTACAACTTGAAAACTCTCTGGTGGGGCAAGCCTCCCCCTCATCATCTATTTATGAAGGCCACAACCTTTGTTTCATGATATCACCGCACCGGGGAACTATGCGAGTACCAGCAACAATTTCGATGAACTCGTCATTGACCTCGTTGCACCTTGAGATGATCCGTTGGTGGCCCCAAGCGATTTTTCTTAAACTTATGGGGACGAAATTATTTCATATTAATGATTTTGGAATGAAAGGGCATGGATCCCACCTGTTTCTCCCTATTTAACCCATTTTCTAATATCTTCTTCTCTCTTTTGCAAAATCACTCACATCCGTCCTTCTATTTGGTGGCTTTATTATGACATCAATTTCTTGCCTATCTTGTTAGATTAAAAGCATGCTTATTTTATCTTTTCCTATTTTGTTGCTCCACATATTCTCTATTTTCATCCTTATGTGTTATCTAAGATTTTACTATAGAATTGATTACGTTGTTACGAAAAGAGGGAGAGAGAGATCACATGAACACAGACGAACACAGAGATTTACGAGTTTCACCCTAAATCGGGTTACATCCTTGGGCGGCGGCTCTTTGTTATGGAATAATGATGATTACAGGGATACGAAATAACCCAACCATCATGAAGTTTATATAGGCACTCTCTTTTACAGATGATAGGAATTACAAACCGACTAGGACTCTGAATTGATCTTCCAAAATAGGACACCTATCTCGTGACAAGAAAATAAATCAATTCCGAATCACATACAAAACACCCTTAAAAAATTTTCTCCTTGGATCCCCCTTGACTCCCCAGCTGATCGGGCAATGAGACCCTCATAGGAGAAATCTGCTGAAGCGTCTGACTACATAGGGGGACCATAAAGAGTTACAACTAGGTTCATATTTAAGGCATTATCAACATATGCAATGACCAAGACTCTTAAAATTCTATGTTTGAAGACTTGATGAATATCCACATTCTATCTTACTCTCATTCACATTAGGGCATCTCTTAAGAAATGAGCTTCAAGTGGAGGCACTTAATGCTTCCAAAATGGCACTAGCATAAGAGGACAAAGATAGACTATCTTTTAATGGAGCATCACACCAAACTCTATAGAAAAAGAAATTATCTATGTGCACTTGGGTAGGTGGAAGAAATCAAATGGTGAAAAGTTGAATGAATGACAAGATAGCATCAAAGGACATCACTATGTACTAGCTTTTGCAAGAAAAAAACCATTTTTGTACACAATGACATGTGGCAGGAATCAAATGGTGAAAAATAAAGGACATATAACAAAAATAAAGAAAGATGCTTTTGTTAGGGGGGCAATCATTTTGCGGAAAGAATCAATTTATGATTAGTCGAAACAAAGATCCTATGGATGTGAAATTATGATAAATGAAATGATATATATATATATATATATATGTTAGATGGATGTTGATTTATGTTTTGATTGATTGGAGTAGTATAATCATTTTTGAATGCCTAAAATTCAGATTAGACATCAATCTCATACCGGGCAAAAGAGGATTGATCTGTCACATCCAAGGTTGTCAAGATCTCCATCTCGATCTTAAGATCTTATGATTTTATGATCTTACAGATCCCTCGATCTCGATCTTATATTGAGGTTCTTATGTGTAAGATCTTAATATGATATTAATTTTGGTCACACAATCTTACAATCTTATCCGATCCTATACGATCTCATATGATTAACATAATCATTTAAATACTAATTGAAAATATATTTATGATAATAAGAATTAATTTATATGAAGTTAAATATATTTTGTTCATTTTTAATATATTTTGATATAATTTGACTTAAGAATCAATAAAAAATGTCTTACTAAGGTATAATTTATGATTTCAATGCGAAAAATTTATTAAAAAGATATTTATTATTTAAATATATATTATTTTATTAATAAGTAGGATCTTACGATTCTCGATTCGATCTTACTATCTTCGATCTTATGACCCTCCCCCCCCCCCCCCTCCGATCTTATGTAAGATCCCGACCTTGACAACCTTGGTCACGTCCAACATAGTAGATGTCCAAACTCTCGAATTGGACATCTGAACTCTTTGGATCGGATTATTGAATGGTTTGGCCAGATCAGCTTTATGTACCCTAAAACAATCATACGATTGGTTCTCAGTTCAAATATTTGAAAATTTTGAACATTTAAATATTTTTAACATCAAAATCTGGACATATTTTTGCATCAATCACTTAAAATAAACATGAACTACTTATCAATTGCCCAAAAAAATACAGATCATCTGAACACAACCATTTGTTTTGCATGAATCACTTTTACTTCAAAAAATACAGTTAGCATGATTATGTGTTTGGATGGGTGGATTTTAGATGGATGAGTTGATCCCCCAATAACTTTTGTATAAGTTGTTTAATATCGCATGACACACTCTAAAATGGAGAGATCTTTCAATTAATAAAAAGTGATTAAATATCACAATGATATTGAGATATGATGATGATGAAACAACTATGTTCTTATTGTGATATGATCCTCCCAAAAAAGGGCGATGATCATATTTTGATTTAAGTAAAATGTGACATTCATTTTGGTCAAATAATAACTTCATGATCTCTTCTTTTTTTCTAATTTACATTGTTGTTCAAACATGAAACATGAAGCTCTTATTTTTCTTTATTATGGTTATGCTTAATTTCTTATTGAAATGATTTTAGCATGAAACATGATTAAAAGTTTTTTCTTATTTAAATGCTTATGCCTAAAGAAATTATTTCATACCTTGTTTTTATATTATCAATTGGATCTTGTACTCACCGAAGAATTTTCTCTTCTCTGTTGATCTCTACCTGAATAATGTGTTGATTGACTTATTGTGTGTATAACAACACTGCTTGAGTAGAGGATTCACATGAATAGTGTCATGTTCTGTGTTATTGACTTATGTTGTTATTGAATTTTTTTGTATTAAACTCCTGTATTTTGGCAGCTAGCTAACTCATATATGATGTATGGAAAAAATAAGTGTGTCATGCACTTATCATGTCATACATGTGTCCAACGATTTTACACGCATATTTTTTTGACATCTTTCTTTACTAATAATTTATATGATCATCACATTGTATTTGGTAATTCATTAACATCCTTATGTTACTTCAGCCTTCTTAATTGAGTTGTCTAACTTATTTCTTTAAGCTTTTTATTTATGTGTCACTCTTTTCCTCGACCACCTTCGGTGTATAATAAGAATAAAAATATGCGTCCATGTAGTGCGAAGAAAATGAGACTGTCATGTGGCAACCATAAAATTTTGGATCGTTTGTGATTTATGTACATTTTTTCCACTTTCCCACCCATTTGATTTAATACAGTAAAAATGAAACCATTGTAGCCTTCATGAGTACTTGCATCTATCACTTGACATACTACACACACAGGTAGCTCGCTTTCCTTGGCTTACTTTCGACATCCATGTCTTCTCTCAGTTAAGTACGTGCTTTCAGCCTTAATTCTCCATCCTTGATCCAGCCATCTCGGTGCCTTTCGTCCTCACTTGATCACCCTTCTTGTTGAAAACCTCCTTGATCTCCTCCAGCGACCTCCCACTTGTCTCCGGGCAGAAAAAGAAGTAGAACAGGCAGGCCACCACACCAAACCCTGCGAACATGAAGAAGGTGCCCCCACCGTTATGGCCTTGTAGATGTATATGAATGCCATGGACATGGCCGCATTCATCATCCTGTTCACAGCAACCCCCAAGCTTGCTCCCTGCGCCCCGAGCCTTAGTGGAAATATCTCTGAGGTATAGACCCATGTCGCTGGACCCATGCCACATGAGAAGGATGCGATGAAGGATAGCACACACGCGACACACAAGACGACCGTCCACACAGCCCTTCATCAGAATGTTCTACCATGGTTAGGGCAATGCCAAGGCCAACCAGGGACAAAACCATCCGACCATGCTCGACAATAGCAGGGACCTCCGGCCAACCCTATCAATGAGCATTACAGCGACTAGGATGAACATTGTCTTCGTGAACCCGACAGCCATGGTCGCTAATAGGATGTGGTTCTTGGACTTGATCCCGGTCTTTTCGAAGATCCTAGGGCTGTAGAGAACCACGGCCTCAATTCCAATCATGTGCTGGAAGCAGTGCATCCCGAGGGCTGCCATGAGGATGCGCCGCACGAAGGGTGTCGTGTCACACCCCACTCCGTGACTAAGTTATAATCATATTTATTATTTCCTTTAATCTTATTTAGCAATTCTAAAAATAAAATCGACAAAATCTCCTCCCTTAATTATCTTATGTCATTTGTCAATACATACAATAGATGCATATATATATACCCATCAAAGCTTAATAAAAAGTTACAAGACATCACATTCACATATTATCACTATCATTTCACAAACCATTTCACATTTAACACCCTACAGGATTAAGTTTTATACAACCTTACAAAATGATTTTAATATAATCTAGTACAACTCTCGAGTTTATCTATTACATGCATGCCTTCAAAAACAAAAGTGAAAGAAAAATAAAAGTGCTCTGACGGTTCGACCTCTTCTATATGCATCAAAAGCAAGCTTTGAGTCGACTTAACTCGAGAACTTGGAATTATCTAAAAAATTCAACAAGAGTAATGTGAGCAACAATTGTTTGCTCAGTGAGTGGAATAAAAGTACAACATAGGGGAACAATACAAGTGCATATAACACTTAAAAAATCTTACTCTCCATATGAGAAAACATTTAAAACATAACTCATATGACATAAGTTCCCAAATCATATGAACTTTAATATCCATATAAGTAACTCAAGATATCATCATGTTCATAATTAAACTCCACACATGTGTCATGGCACATACTCATCATGGGTCAATACGTATCCCTCCATGATCATATGTCATACAGTTTAGCAGAGCTTCATAATCAAGAGTATCTGATACGCAGAGCAAATCATGGATCAATACATATTCCTCCATCTAGAATATGTAAAGCATATCATAGATCAATACGTGCACACAGAGCAGCTCCCAAAGGGCAAAGACACTCGATATACACCCCAAAGGCTTCATGTATATCTAATGTAGTCCCAAAGACCTTTTTCAACTAGTATGGCTAATGAACACATGGAGTTTAACAATTTCAAAGTACACATGTCATAATCACATATTATTATAAGTAAAACTTATTTTCACTTCACAAGCATTGTTCTATGAAAACATTTTTTTATAAGATGTTACTTCATCTCATATGAAATCCTTGAAACATATCATAAATACTTTTCATAGCCCAAGATATGTTTCAATAATAATAATAATAATAATAATAATAATAATAATCTTTACTTGAGGTAATACCATAAATAAAAGAACTAACATATAACATTTTGCTATGTTGTAAATTTACCCACTCACCTTGTGTTTTATCCCTTCAAGGAGGTTTATTAGATTTCCTCCCTTTCACTTGCAAATTGATGTTTTCCTACAAGTAATAATGCCTTTTTTTACTTCTCAATCAGGTAATATGCAATGCATGCTCATGATGCATGAATGTTTATGCACCCTAAAATGCCCATAATCTCCTCTAATACCAATTTCTAATTTCAGGTATTTTTGTTCATAGGCTATTTCACAATTGGAACTTCTCAATCTTCCATAGTTTAACTAGGTGCTCTCTCAAGATTTCAGACTGAGTACTTGTCAATAAATAATTCATAACTTCTTAACCACATAGGCAAATCTAATGATTCTAGATAAATTAGAAACTAGACTTACTAAGGTTCCCATCCCCAGTCATTCACTAACTCTAAGTGATCAAGTCATAAAATTCAAGGCAATTTGACCTAAGGTTTGTGTTCTAGCAGAATGTGTCACTGAATGATTAATTTATATCTTTTTTCACACTTACCTATTTAACTAGATAATTATGTTTTCGGAAACTAGGATTCCTTATTATTTTGTCATAAAAATTATAGAGTTTAACTCCTTGTATAACCTTATAACAAAAATAGTTAATTTGGGTCATGATCTGTCCATGTCCTGGAACCTGACAGAAAGATCACTAAGAAATGAAAAATTCATTTCTCAACATATACAAGTCTAAATAGGATGATTCCACCTCTCACCGATGTCTAATTAATCATATCCAAATTCCAAACCCTAATTCATTATAGTCTAACTGTGCCCTAATTCACAAGTTGAACCTGTATCAGACTTGGGATAGGATGAGTGACCAGCGAAGTTAAGTACATAATTTCCTCTATAAAACTACATTTTAGGTGATTCCAGAGGCCATGGAAAGATAACTTCCAATGAATTAACCATACAAATTTTCATAATTTATGGTTCGGTAACCATGATGGAAAGATCCTCTCAATCAGAAGAATAATTTTCGGATCGAAACCTCACCTTGAATAGCCTATGTTCTCGATTTTCCCCAGGTCGTTTTGCTCGAGTTCCTCCTCTGGAAAATTTTCGACCATCAAAGGATATAGTTAAGTTGTTTATATATGTTTTTCAGAATTTTTGGACATCATACGACAGTTTGAAAGTATCCATCTAAACAATTGTTCACCTGTCTACTTCACATTTTTTTGTCATAACTAAGTGTTTTAACCCTAATTAAGCTTACTTAATCCTATTTAAATGTATATATTATAATATTTAGAAATTTTACAATTTATTTCTATTAACCTTATGTATTACTTTGTAAAATTTATCAGCAATTAAGTAATCATTATGCTCTAATCGGACTATTAGTTACTATATACAACTATCACTAAATGAACATCCAAACTAACTTATTATGTTAATTAAATGAATGATTATGAAAAGATGATATTTGTAGAGCACGTCCATGATAACTCCTGACCCTTTATTATTGGCCCTAGTCTCATCCTGGTCGTTGATCCCCATGACGAACTTGATCTCCTGTAGCTTGAGTTTGGCCTCCTCCGAGGTGTTCGACACCCTGAGCAGCACTTCCTTGGCCTCGTCGATGCGGCCCTGCATCACCAACCACCTCAGCGATTCTGGAATGGCTAAGATGCCAAACATGAGCAAGAAGGAAGGGACGGCCCCAATTCCAAGCATGAGGCGCCGAATTGGAGAGGGAGCTTGGCAAATAGGTAGTTGGCGATGTATCCGAGGAGGATGCCGAGGCTGATGCACATGTCAGGGAGGGAACTCAGGGAGCCAAATGATGAGGCAGAGGAAATCTCGGCCGAGTACACGTGTCCAATCATGAGTGCGTACCCGACCCCGACCCGGTGACACAACAGCCAATGAAGATCATGATGAAGTTAAGGCCGAGGCCCATGAGCGCTGAGCCGACAAAGAAGATGGCACAAGCCATGACGATGGTGTACCGGTAGCCAATCGCATCTGACAGCCTGCCTACGGTTAAAGACCCAAATAGTGCAAACACATTTAGTATTCCAGCGAGCACTTGGAGTTGCTCATCTAGCGTCTTGAGGTCCTCCTTGATAAATAGCATTGCACCTCTCATCACTCCTGTATCTGAAATATCCACCAACCAAAACTTATTTATACTTGAACATTTATGACCTCGGACATTCATAAATAGCTCAATCAAAACTTATAAGATATATATTCATTTGAGTGGTGTGAGGACATCTCATCCGTAATGGTGCATATATAGAACGATTAATTAAAAAATGACAACATAAATTTTAGCTCACCATAACCCATCAAGATGGCGATGAAGGAAGCAACGACTGCACAAGTGCATGAATACTTGTTGAGGCCTTCATTCCTCAGGGCCTTCCCTTCCATGTTTCTTTTTTCCTCTTATGATAAAAAAGTTGCTTTGTTCTTTGTTACATCCCTGCTCAACAGGATTCCATACAGACTATCTATGCAGCAAATCCAATGTTCCCTCATCTTTTATAGGTAATGTTTTGGAAGGCCTTTCATGGTGCATGGATAATTTCTATGTCCTCCAAGACAACTTAGGTAGTTGGAGCTAACCATATTCATGAGATATTAAATTATTTTTTTATGAGATGAATTAGTTTTACTCAATAATCATTAAATTTATTAGAATATTGAAATTAATCATTTTAAATGAAATATATGGAATACTTATGGAGATCACTTTAGTTTGAATAAAGAATATTTTTTAGGCTGTGTTTGGATGCAAGAACTTAAATTTTTATTAGTTTTTGAGAACTAATTGATTAGATAAATAAGTTGTATTAATGTTTGGGTGAAAAACATAATGGCGAAGAACAAAAAAGGTAATTTGATATATAATTTGTAATGGATGTTTGGATAAAAAAGTAGGAAATAGAAAGATTAATTTATTTTATTATATAAAAATATTATATTTAAATAATATAATAAATAATTATTATTTAAGATTATTAAGAAAGTAGTTTAATAAATATTTTTTAAAAAAACTTATTTAAATTTTTTTATTATACTATGATACTAATTAAAGTATAATAAGTAATTGAGAAAATAATTATTTGATATGTAATTAAATAATTTATTTTATAAGATAAATGATAATGTGATAATAAATGTATAATGTGATAATAAATGTATAATGACATATACTTTTAAAAAAATAATGGAAACCAAAAAATTCGTGAAAAAAACCAAAGAAAAATTTGGTTCATCCTAGAAGAACTAATTCAAAATTACTATGTTATAACAATTTATTACTTTTGCTACATGTAATAGTTATAGTTAAAATAATATTAATTTGCTTCAATTAGAAATTCTATTATTGATTTTAAAAAGTTATTGTTATGGATATTTATGATTTTAAGTTTATATTAATTTCATGTAATTATTAAATAGTATTTTACTTTTATTGTACTGCTTAAAATACAATTGATAATAGAAAATAAATATTCATGATCAAATCTTAATGATGATGGAATTGATAAATTAGATGATGATATAAAATATATAAACTAATTCTGTTATTATTTTAAGGCATTATATATATATATATATATATATATATATATATATATATATATATATATACACACACATATATATATACACATCTGTATGTGTGTAAAAACTTGGTGGCCCTTCTTTTTTAACCTATATATTAATTTATTTTTTAAAAATAATATGGCTCTTGCCTCAAGTAGGAATTGAAGTTCTGGAATTTGGTGTCACGTGCACCTTTAAAGATCTAGTTCAACTTTTTATTTTCATGGTTGTTGTCAAGTTCTCCCCCTAGTTCCTAGTGCCAAACACAATCTTATAGGGAATATTAGTTTTTTTAAGGATTATAATATTTCGGTGATCAAATTCTCTTTTTTTGGTGATGGGTGGAATTTGTTGTGACTCCAAACAACAAATCAACAAGATTAAACTTGGTAATCATGTTGTTGAATTTTTTTTCGTTAACCTTGTTCTATAGGGTGTTTGACTGTAAGGGCTATGAAACACATGTCAAAAGTCAGGAAAACCTCTTTTCATTGTGATTCAAAAATTGTTTAGACCATGAAACGCCCGTAATGACCCACGGTGAAGTTTGAGTTCAATCTCTACTCATACCATATGTCTCAAGTATCAATTGAAAATGAATTATGACTCAAATCTCAAAATTTGACTACGCCAAAATCTTGTAATGAAATCTAATCCAAATTATCTTATTTTATATAGAAAAAAATTTCCATTTGTTCTCCGATTACATGGAATTAATCTTTATTTTATATCCAATTTTTGTCGTCGTTGTCAAGAAATTAATTTTTGTTTGATCTCACGTTATTTGGAGTCTTTATTTTTTTGTTACCTTCACATTTTCTTTTGGTTGTGGAAAGTAGTCAGGTTACATCTTTTATACGCACTCAACCATCACGTGCATATCACTACATCCTCAATGGTGACGAAAGAAATGAATATCAATCAACAATTTGAGGGAGACAAAGTTGTTGTCCAGTAATATGAAGTTTGAACTAAGTCTACAGCAAGTCGAAACAAGTACATGAAGTCAACAAATTCAATATGAAGACTTGTTTATCAACTTAGAAACCATAATCACAAATAAACTCAATCATTTGTTGAAGCAACTCTTTATACAAAGCTATCAACTTGAAAATATCTAGAGATAACTTCCAAATCTATGACATCGAAGCGGAGAAACCAAGGATGTCATCATAACACATTTTAACTCGAAGCCTTTAGTTGATTAACCTTGAAGAGATGATGGTTCAACTCATTATAATTGAAATGAAGCTACAAAGACCGAACCAACATATTCAAATTTGGGCTTAGTTGACTCAAATCCAGAGCCAAATTGAAGTGGATAATGCAATTTGAATTTTGGATAGTGAGCTCAAGTTCGATGCACTAGGAACAAAGACGAGGGCATAAAAAATCAAATTGTGCAATTGAATTCCCTGAATGCAAATAAATGAGATCCCAACCATCATTATGTGCCCATGCCACTATGAGAGGAGGTGACATTCATAATCAAAGTCTTCACAAGGACAACAACTATGCAATGATGTATCAAAGAGATAAGCACATACATCATAGGGGTGCCCTTAATGCCACTCCTCAAACACTTGATGCCACTCCAATCTTCCTATTTTACCCTTTATTTATTTTTAATTTATCTTCTCTCACCTATTAAATTCTAGTTGCCACTTGTCAGCCAACGTCTTTTCTTAATTAATCTTCTAATCATTTTTTATTTTTCTATTGTCTCTCTTCGAGATGATAGTATTTTAATTTTTAATGATAAAAATATAATTCTAATATATATAATATGAGATATCATGCATACATATAAATTTAATTAATATGAAAACTATAATTACATCATATATATATAATGCTCAAAAGTATATTTAAAATGAAAATAAAGATAGTAAAATGGAAATAAATTACTATATATAAAAAAAAGAAAGTGAAAGTTTTCCATATGTTGATTATTGGTGAACTTTTTTCACAATTTTTATGAGCTATTTTTTAATTTTAAAAACTATTTTATATGTATATTACATTAATTTAATATGTCTTCAATCTCATATTGGCAAAGAGTGCACAAGATAGAAAAAGAGAGAAATACATAAAAATAGTTAAATATTAATTAATATAATTTGAGTGGAAGATGAAGAGGCAAAAGATCTTGCATGGTCTGACAATAAAAAAGATATCTTGGGTGGAAGATGAAGAGACAAGAGAATATTAATGATACTCAAAACTTACAATAAAAATGAAGGGTAAATTTGCCACTTTGGAGTGGCATTAAGCTTATTAGGAGTGGCATTATGAGCACCCACATCGTAGAAGATAGTCAAGTTTCAAGAGGGACCTCGCATTCGGAGGTTCCTAAAACTCAAACTTTGTCTCCAACAGTGACACTAATACCAACAACGTCGGATTCCACACCTCTGAAAGTTCATAAATTACCCAATAGAGGAAGTAGATCATCAATATTATCGAACACCTCTCCAATCTCTACGAAGCAGTGACAAAGCAAAGGAAATTTGAGAAGCACATCAACAACGCCAAAAACACTAGCAAAATCAATCAAGTGGAAACCCAAAAATCAGTCATCTACCCATACCATTCAGCAACATAAATCACAATGTCACCGCCACCACCACCACCAAGCAACGAAAGGTTGGAGATGTTTGGCGTCGTTCACCATTGCATTTGCTAAGTCTCATCATGTCAAGCTTTCTGGGCATATCAAATAATACCGATGATATTGTTTCTTAATTGCTTATCTATTTATTTTATCTACACTAACAATCATTTTAGATTCTTCTCCACGTTTGTAATAGGACAATCAAGTTAATGACTCTAGATTACAACTACTCTCTCTCCTTTATCTATGCATTTAGATTTTTTTTCATTTTATTAGTTAGTTTTCTTTTTTCTTAATTTAGTTTCTTTGTTACATTATTTTAATTTTTCCTTCCTTTTAACCCAGGATCCTATTCCCAAGTCCAATCATTTGAAGAAAGAGTTCGTTTATCATTTAAAAAAGAAAGTTCATTTGTCACATGGCGTTATGCTATTATCGTGCGTTATTCTTTAACTTCAAAGGGCCATTACTTGTATTAGTAATCTTTATTTTAAATTTGAGATAGTCATGGGCCATTACAAATATTTCATTACGCACCGCTTAAACCTCACGACTCATGATTGTGAATTCACGAGCGTAATCGTAGCTTTAATATCTTTTGGCATACATGGGTTGTGCATTATCATCACAAGGGTCATCGTGATTGTCTTTCAAGTAAATTATGTATTATGAATTTTAACCTCATGGTAACGCATTGTACTATAGCCTAAAGGTAACAAGCTCCATTTTCACATGTTGTTATTCACATGTAATGGGGCAATCAATGTGTTTCAGTCAGTGTTGTCAGAATCGGACCGGACCGCAAAATGGTCAACCGGTTAGTGCGCATAATGCACTATAACGGTCATATTTTGACCCCAAAGTTAGAAAACAAGTCCCAATGGCTAAATGGAGTTAAGAAGCCTATAAAAGAAGACCAAATGGTCCAGAATTCATCAAGCACTCAAGGGAAACATCAAACATCAAAGCAAAATTGCTTTCTTGAAGTTAGAGCCAAATCTTCTCTTCTTTCTCTCTTCTTTTCTTGCGAGTTCCATGATGTAAATGAGAGTAACATTTTTATTAGAAAATTGAGTGTGAGCTCCTGTGTAAAAAAGATTTTATATCTTACCTCTTGAGCAAGAGAAAAGATAAGCTTCCTATAAGGAGAGGTGTGCCTTACCTCTCGAAGCGGAGAAAAGGTGGTTTAGTGTAAAGGGTTATTCCTTGCCCCATTTGGAATGAAGGAAGGGTGATGAGTGGATTCTCCGGCAATCTTGGGGTTGAGAAGTCGAAGCAGAAATGTAGGTCAATGTTTGACCGAACCTCGTCAACAATCACCGTGTTCTTTGTGTTTGATTTCTCTCTCCCTCTCTTTCATATATTATTATGCATGTGATATGATTAATTTTGTGTTGCTTTGAACGTTCACAAATCAATTTTAAGCTTCCATGACGTATTTTGTAAAATCAATATTTTTGGTTTTAACACCAATTCACCCCCTCTTGGTGCCTTGGGATCCAAAAATTGGTATCAAAGCCGGTTGCTCTTGTTTTAAGATTTAAATGTATTTGGAGCTATGACATCGAGTGGATTTAGTTTTCCTGAAGGTCAACCAATTAGTCATCCTCCGCTTTTTAATGCATCAAATTTTGCATATTGGAAAATTAGGATACAAGCATACATATGTTCTATTGATATTCACATCTGGGATATTGTTAAAGTTATTATTTACATGAAAAATTACCTTCATAATATACCAAAAGATAATTTTTTTTTGCAAAACTTGATTGGAAAGCTAAAAATATTTTTTATTATGCTTTGAATTCAACGGAGTTTAATCAAATTTCTAGTTGTGAAAGTGCAAATGAGATTTGGAAGAAACTCATTGTTAAAAAAAAGTATACAAATGATAGGTCGATCAATCTATTATATTAATATGTTTTTTATGAATACTAATATGTACAATAGGTCAATCGACTTATTATAGTTCATGCAGAATATTCAATGCACTCATATTGTAAATTAAAACATTGATGACAATCATAAGAGTCATATATTGGCGTTGTATGATAAATATTTTTTGAAAATAGAATTTAGAGATTTGAATATAAAATGCTATAAATTAGTGGAAGTAACTTTTAGAGTATATATTATAGAGATTTCATTTTTTATTCCTATTATATCTTTATTTTTTAATAAAAATATTTATTTATTAAACATCATATATTATTTTTTATTAGTGAGAACCAATGAGATCATCAAAATCTAACTTGTTCAAGTCTTTTTCTTCAATCACGGTGCTCTTTGTATTCCATTTGGAGGAGAGAGACCTGAGAAAGTTTTTCACCTTTTGGGAGTTAGTTCTTGGCTCGCCCAAGGAGGATAAGCCATTCACAATATCGTTAAACCGTACGGCCATTTCATTTGTGGATTCATTATCATTCATTTTGAAAGAATCATATTTATTATTTGAAATATTTAATTTAGATTCTTTAACTTTATCCGTCCTCATTGTTATGTATCATTAAGCATAAGTATGCATCTTCACTAAAAGAGCTTGATGAGTCACTTGCTTCACCTTCACTTGACTCTTTATGTTTTTTCTTCTTCCCTTTTTGAAATGTTTCTTTTTTGTCCTTCTTTGTGAGACTTGAGTTTCTTTCTTGATGGTGTTTACATGACCTTCTAGTTGGCTTATCATTCTTCTCTTTATTTTTCACCAACATGAAATATTTATTAAGCTTTTTTTTGTATAGCGTGCGAGTCTCTTTTCAAATAATGACTTATCAAGCTTTTCTGAAGAAGATATTTCCTTTGATGTGCACAAAGAATTTTCCTCTCTTATAAGAAGTTATCTGGCACTTAAAGAGGAAAATGAGAAATTACTACATGAGTTTGAGAAATTAAAAGAAGAAAAGAATACATATTTTGTGGAAAATTAAAATTGAAAAACGTAAATGATTCTTTAGAAATTACACATGCATGTGAAATTATAAAGTTGTCATGTTCTTTAGAAAAAGTAAAGAAGGAAAATTTCTTTTTGAAAAATTCACAAAATAATGATAAGGCTTGCTCTTATGCAAAGAAAAGTAATTCTAGAAAATACTTTGGACATGAAAATTCTTATTGAAAATCTAAATATTCTTATGATAAATCCTTAAAAAATTCACACATTACTTGTTTTGCATGTGGATTTCATGGTCATTATGCATATCAATGCACAGTAGGAAAACCATTTCAATATGGAATGATATGGGTTCCAAAAGGAATCTTAACTAACAAAAATGGACCTAAAGAAGTTTGGGTACCAAAGGTTAAATAATTGTTTTTCAGGTGTGAGTCACATGTAAAGCAAAGGACAAGTGAAATTGAAAATGTGAAGGCACAAAGGTCATGGTAAAAGTATCACTTAAAAATTATGAGCACACAAAATTGGTTATACTCTTATATTTTTGTAAAATTACTTTATCATCATGATTCTTAAGTATTAAACTTAAAAATCTCCATGTTATGAAAACTTTTGATTTCTCACTCAAATTTCAAAATTATTATTTCTTTGAAAGAAAAGAGGGTCATATAAAAGACTAAAGAAAGATAGAAAGAAAATTGGTCATACTAATAGGGGGAGCATGTTCAAAAATTTTAAATATTATTTCTTTCACTCACCTTAAATATAACCTAGTTTCCTTTATTGTTAAATTCTTGATTATTTGTTACAATCCAAATTAATTTTGACATATCATTGTTATCATTGTTGTCTCAACGTTTTATGCAAGGTTTTGACCTCTTATGATATGAGACATGTTATACATTTGATTTCATGTTTTACCCTTATCAATCAGTCATAAATTTGAGGGGAGTTATTTTTGCATATTGCATAAATTATACATGAAGCAATTCCTTATGATGTGATAGTCTACATGTTTCTTAAATGAAAAAAGGGAGAATAAATGACATGTTTAAGGGGGAGTTGCATATTATTACTAATATGCTTCATATGCAAATTACTTTTTTATGAAACAAAAGGGGAAAAATATAGGAGAAATATGATTTATATAGCCCCTGATTTATTATGTGGACTCTATGAATATAACTCTATATGAAAAATTACGACTAGTATTAATGTGCGTATCTATTATTGTAAGGAAAGCTTAGACTTAGGGGGAGTAAAATTAATTTTAATTTTTTTCCAACTTATATACTTTTCATATTTCTCGATTTGTCTTCATCAAAAAGGGAGAGATTGTTGGAGAAAAGTTTTAAAGCCCTATATAATTATATTTTGATGGTACAAACCTCGAAAGATTAGAATTATATGCCGAAAAGGTTTCAATAGAAATGAGTTTTTTCAAGTATTAAATTTTCAATTAATAATTGTCTATGTTCTCATGAGATTTACATTCCGAGGTGAATATCAAATTTGTAGAGAATTCTGGCAGCTTTCCATAGAATTAAAAATCATCTCATTTGGTTACTAATATGAAAAGTTGTGAATAAAAGAGTAAAGATCTAAAATGTATTATTTAAGATGGACAAATATTTGTACTAAACTTTGAATCAATATTTGACTATGGTTTCATTCGATTTTGGATGAATGATAAATATCAAGGTTGTAGATAATTTTGTTAGTTTTCCATAGAATAGAATATCATCTTATTTCAATAACTGTGCAAAATGTTATGCTCAAAATAATGTAGGGTATGGAGGCTGGAATACCGGTCAACCGGTCAGGCATACCGGTTGACCGGTTAGTGCAGAAAATGCCCAATTTCAGCAAATAGAATGTCGAGACTATA
Source organism: Pontederia crassipes (assembly GCA_030549335.1). Taxonomy (NCBI): domain Eukaryota; kingdom Viridiplantae; phylum Streptophyta; class Magnoliopsida; order Commelinales; family Pontederiaceae; genus Pontederia; species Pontederia crassipes. Next base: position 5,266,379 of record JAUKPH010000020.1, on the reverse strand, counting down.
CCGGTCTATGGTTGGTCGATTAGACAGTGCAAAATTTGCCAATGGTCATATTTTCATAAAAGAAAGTATACCGATCGACCGTGGAGCAAAATGGTCGATCGGTCAGTGCGCAGAATGCACTATAACGGTCATATTTTGGCTCCAAAGTTAGGAAACAAGTTCCAATTGATAAATGGAGTTAAGAAGCCTATAAAAGAAGACCAAGGGGTCTAGAATTCATCAAACATTCAAGGGAAACATCAAGCATCAAAGAAAAATTGTTTTCTTGAAGTTAGAGCCAAATCTTCTCTTCTTTCTCTCTTCTTTTCTTGTGAGTTCCATGTTGTAAAAGAGAGAAACATTTTTAATAGAAAATTGAGTGTGATCTCCTGTGTAAAGAGGTTCTATATCTTACCTCTTGAGCTAAAGAAAAGATAAACTTCCTAGAAGGAGAAGTATGCCTTACCACTCGAAGCAGAGAAAAGGTGATTTGGTGTAAAGGGTTCTTCATTGCCCCATTTGGAATGAAGGAAGGGTGATGAGTGGAACCTCCGGTACTCTTGAGGTCGAGAAGTCAGAGCGGGAACATAGGCCAATGTTTGACCGAACCTCGTCAACAATCACCGTGTTCTTTGTGTTTGATTTTTCTCTCCCTCTCTTTCCTATATTATTATGCATGTGATACGATTAATTCTGTGTTGCTTTGAACATTCACAAATCGATTTTAAGCTTCCGTGACGTATCTTATAAAATCGATATTTTTGATTTTAACACCAATTCACCCCCTCTTGGTGCCTTGGGATCCAATAATTGGTATCAAAGCCGGTTGCTCTTGTTTTAATATTTAAACATCTTTGGAGCTATGACATCGAGTGGATTTAGTTTTTCTGAATGTCAACCAATTAGTCATCCTCCGCTTTTTTAATGCATCAAATTTTGCATATTGAAAAATTAGGATACAAGCATACATATGTTCTATTGATATTGACATGTGGGATATTGTTCAAAAAAGTTATTATTTACATGAAAAATTACCTTCAGAATATACCGAAAGAGAAATATTTTTGCAAAACTTGATTGGAAAGCTAAAAATATTTTTTATTATGCTTTGGATTCAATGGAGTTTAATCAGATTTCTAGTTGTGAAAGTGCAAATGAGATTTGGAAGAAACTTTACTTATGAAGGAACGGATAAAGTTAAAGAATCTAGATTAACTATTTTAAATCATCAATATGATTTTTTTCAAAATGCATGATAATGAATCCACAAATGAAATGATTGTACGGTTTAATGATATTGTGAATGGCTTATCCTCCTTGCACGAGCCAAGAACTAACTCCCAAAAGGTGAAAAAGTTTCTCAGGTCTCTCTCCACCAAATGGCATACAAAGAGGACCATGATTGAAGAAAAAGATTTCAAGAAGTTAGATTTTGATGATCTTATTGGTTCTCTCTTAACCTATGAGATCAAAATAAGGTGGTTTATTGTAAAAAGTTCTTCCTTGCCCCATTTGGAATGAAGAAAGGGTGATTAGTGGAATCTCCAGCAGTCTCGAGGCTGAGAAGTCGGAGCGGAAAGGTAGGCCAAGGTTTGGCCAAATCTCGTCAACAACCATCGTATTCTTTGTGTTTGCTTTCTCTCTCCCTCTCTTTTCTATATTACTATGCATGTCATATGATTAATTTTGTGTTGCTTTGAACATTCACGAATCAATTTTAAGCTTCCGAAACGTACTTTGTAAAATCAATATTTTTATTTTAACACCAATTCACCCCCTCTTGGTGCCTCGGGATCCAACAAATAAAGGTAAATTGGGTGGTCAGGTAACCCGATCATCCGACCTGATCCGACCTTGACCCAAACTAGGTTGGGTCATATTTGGCTGTAAATTTCTCTAATCTTCATGTTTATTTCATGTCCTGACTCACAAATTACAACATGAAGCTCCCTCTTTGACCCTTTTCACCTATAGCAGAAACCAACACCCTTACCAAATGTTTTCATCATCTTCGGCGAGCGATAGAGAAGACTTGGTGGTGTACAACTCAACCTTGCAGCAATTTCTTTATTTCATCCCTGGTCGACACCGGATGTCAAGCGCCAACTCTAGATGCTAACTACAGATTTACTGAATGCATCAAGCTTTCATGACCTTCAATCATTTCAATGATCTAGAACTTCAAAACACTCCGGTGGGCAAGCCTCCCCCTCATCATTTATTTATGAAGACCACAAACTTTGTTTCATGATATCACCACACTGGGGAACTATGTGAGTACCAACAACACTTTCGACGAACTCGTCATCGATGACGTTGCACCTTGAGATGATCCGTTGGTGGCCCCAAGAGATTGTTCGTAAACGTATGGGGGTAATTGTTTCATATTAATGATTTTGGAATGAAAGGGCGTGAAACCCACCTGTTTCTCCCTATTTAACCCATTTTCTAATCTCTTCTCTCTTTTGCAAATCACTTACATCCCTCTTTCTATTTGGTGGCTTTATTATGACAAAAATCTCTTGCCTATCTTGTTAGATTAAAAGCATGCTTATTTGATCTTTTCCTATTTTGTTGCTCCATATATTCTCCATTTTCATCCCTATGTGTTATCTAAGATTTTACTATAAAATTGATTACGCAATGACCAAAACTCTTAAAATTCTATGTTTGAAGACTTGACGAATATCCACATTCTATCTTACTCTCATTCACATTAGGGCATCTAGTTGTCTCTTAAGAAATGAGCTTCAGATGGAGGCACTTTGTAACGTCCACAAAATTCGGTCTTAATTTAGTTGTCGAACCCTAAGCAGCATTACTTTTCTCAATTCTCCATAACCTAAATTTATAAAATATTGCAGCAGAAACATAATAATATATCATAAAATGACAATAACATAAAACAGCAGAAGACTTCTAAGCATATAATCCCAAGATAACATATCTAGCCCATGGGCCACATAGGCTCTAACATAAGACCGAACATAGGGTTCATGATATATAAGTGAGTTCATATAAAAGTAAATGACTCAAAGGCCCCTAAGCCATACAAAATTGACTCTCAAAGGAGTCCATCATCATAAATAAGTAACATACGATAACTTGGGTCATAACTCGACCGTCACATGTGCAATCTCGCCGTCATAAGGCTCTCACCGCCGAGCCTAAGCCTCATCCATACCTGCACGGATCCATGAGGTGTAGAAAATTTCTCCCGTGAGAGCATGTTGAGGCCCATGCACGCTATGATCTTATAACATACTTTCTACATGTCATGGCGTATGCATTGCATCATAATAAAACATATATTATATGCATGCTATGAGCTACTTATGCACATTATATGGCATGTGAGAGTAAGATAAGATAAACATATAACAACTTTGTTATTATGCTAAAGCATATCATAACTTATCATTATGCTAAAGCATATCATAACTCATCTTGCTCTACTTTAACATCTTCATTTCATATAATGATGATCATCCCTTATTTTGCTCATAATTATTAAAGTTATCCATTAGATTGATATAAAATCTTATTATATTTGAAACACTTTTTACCTATTATTGTAGTGGAGTTGAACTAGTAAAAATGGACTATCTACTTTTCAAATTTTGAATTCTTAACAGGGGAGAAAGAAAAGGAGAAGAGAAAGGTCGGAGAAGGGAGGAAAGAGAAGGAAGAAGGGGAGGCTGGAGGAGGACGGAGAAGGGAAATGCCGAGGGGAGAATTATCGATTTTGTTCAAACCTATGTCGAGCTAAAGGAATACTGATTTCCTTGTGATGATACTTTGTTGATGCTACTATTCTAGTTCTCTAATGTTGTGTTTCTAACCCCTAGTTTTTTTTTTTGCTTGATACATTTCAACCTTATTATTTGCATCCAATTTCAATCAGATCGAGAGATCCATTATTTTTGTTATTACCTTGTTCCATTTGAGAGAAGGGACTGGTTGTTTTTACTTGCAATGTTTTCAGTAATATGATGTTTGTTGATTTTTAGAGACAAAGAGGTCCATTGTTTTATCTATTGTGAGGCGAGAGTCTATAACAGTGACTAGCGGTGTTAGATTCATTCTGATTGCTCGGATTAGGGTAGAAGGATTGGTAATTTAAGATTGAGATATCACCCTTTTCTTTTGGTTAGGATGAGAGATCGAATAACCAGTCAGTCCTAATCTAATATTTAACGGCTACCTCTCTCAGCTCAAAGAGAGATCGGCGATTTTAGAGACAGAGTAATTGGTTCAGTAAGATCAAGAGATCATTTGACTCACAGATGAGAACTAAGATGCAATAGCTTTAATGAGTTCATCACAAGGGAATTTATTCTCCTATATTCTAATCCTCTTTTATTCTCTCTCTGTTTTTCCTATAAATCTTTTTTTTTTGTTTTATCTGATTTCTTCTTAAATCTTTTGTGAGAACTTTCAAGATATAAATAGATTGATAACCGATCTAAATCAACGGGGTTATGACACTCAGGTTTCTACTTGACCTGTGCACTGTAGTTGTATGAACTCTAGAGTAAAATTTAAACACAACTAGAATTGCTTTTAGTGCGAGAAATTCATATCCACATAAAGTTTACGTCAAGTTTTTGGCGCCGTTGATGCGGATTTAGATCATTGCTCTTTATTTATATCTTTTCTTATCTAATCTCTTAATATTCATTGTTGAACTCTTTTTAATCCTTTGATTTCAGGGACTAGTGTATGCCTAGAACTACTCGCAAACAACTGCTTGAATTAGACCTTGAAATCGATCGAACTTTCAAAAGAAGAGTGAGAATATAAGAATAGAACACCTCTGACTGAAGGAACAAATAGCACTCAATCAACAGAAATCAAACTGAATTCTGATTCAGGAGCAGAGATGATGGCCTAACAACAAGAACAACCTCAACCACCAGTCCCTCGCTGGAAGAACTCTATACCCCGACTGTAGATGGGTTAGATTCTGCTATTTTGAAGCCAGCTATTCAAGCTAACAATTTCGAGTTGCAATCCTCCTTGATCTCCACGATCCAACAGAACCAATTTGGAGGAACTCTAGATGAGGATCCGAATCAACATCTCAAAGACTTTCTAGAAATATGCGAGAGAATGAAGTTTCACCAGAAGCATTGAGATTAAGAGTTTTTTTTCTTTTTCGCTAAGAGGCAAAGCCAAACAATGGCTACAATCACTGGAACCACGGGAATTAACCACTTGGGAACGATTGGTAAAAGCTTTCTTGTCAAAATATTTTCCTCTAAGTAAGACAATTAAGATCAAGAACTAAGTCATCGAGTTTGTTCAAAAAGATTAGGAAACACTGTATAAATCTTGGCAAAGGTTTAAGACATTGCGAAGATCGTGCCCCGATCATGGTTTGAGCAAATGGATTTTATTCCAATCCTTCCATTTCAAAGATGGCACTCGACATTGCTGCTGATGGTGTGTTTATAAAAAAAATATAGACGAAGCATACCAACTTATAGAAGAGATAGCAAGGAATCAACATTTCTTAACTCACTCAAGGTCCAACGAGCCAATTGCTTTCACTCAGACACGACTGGATGGTGAAGATTTCTCTTCTAAGGTAGACTACATTGTTCAGAAGGCAATTAGTAGTCTAGGACTCAATGAAGCCACCCCTACTGTTAATATAATAACCAGATGCTGTGAAATATGTGGTTCATTCGATCATATTTCTATACACTGTGAACTACAAAAGCAACAAGGATATCAACATCAAGCAAACGCGATAGGTCCATATCCTTCTAATAATGATCAGTACTCCAACACTTTTAATCCTGGATGGAAAAATAATCCGAAGTTTTCATATAGAGATAACCATCAGCAAGCCCAAGTTCCTGCCTGGCAAAACAGATTCAATCAAAGAATACAGCCTCAAAACTCTTCACCTGATCAGGGACCATCTTCTACGAGTAAGCTTGAATCAATGATGGAAAAGTATATGTCAAAACAAGATACCCTGATGCAAAAGATGTTTGACAAAATCGAAAGCTTCTCCATTCATAACAAGATGTTGGAAACACAGATAGCTCAACAAGCAGCATCATCTTCAAGACAATCGGGAATTCTACCTGGACAACTAGAGAAGAATCCGAATGAACAAGTTCAAGCTATAACCTTGAGAAGTGGGAAAACAATTGAAAATACCAAGAGAACAAGATTAGAAGTCGCGACACCAGAAAACACAAGCTTCAGAACGAGATAAAGCAGCTCGACCAGAGGCTAAGTTAAAGGAGCAGAATGAAGCCAAACGATATACTTCAGAAGGACCTCCTGGCTATTCTACTCGGGTACCATTCCCTAAAACTCTCGAGAAATCCATACAGGATCAGCAGTTCGGCAAGTTCGTTGAAATCCTAAAGAAGTTCTATATTAATGTACCCTTCGTCGAAGCCATACAAGAGATGCCTGCATATGCAAAATTCCTCAAAGATATCTTATCAAAGAAAAGAAGGATACAAGAAAATGAAACAGTTGCACTAACTACTGAAGCCAGTGCCGTAATTCAAAACAATCTACCTCCAAAACTCAAGGACCCTAGGAGTTTCTTTGTACCATGTGAAATTGGAAACAGAAGGATACAAAGGACTTTATGCGATTTAGGTGCTTCTATAAGTGTCATTCCTCTTTTATTAAGCTGACTAATATGTCTCTCCAATTGGCGGCGATCCATAAAAATCCCACAAGGAATTTTGGAAGACATACCAATTAAAGTAGGGAATTTCTACATACTAGCTGACTTTGTGGTCCTAGATATGGATGAAGACAATCAAACTCCCATTCTTTTAGGAAGACCTTTTCTAGCTACTGCAGGAGCAGTAATAGACGACAAACAAGGTCGTCTTACTTTTCAAATAGGTGATGATACAATGGAATTTCGGTTGAATCATATTATTAACTATCCGAACATGGAGAATTATCATCTCCAACCTGAGCAAGTAGATCCCCTAATCCGAAAGATAGCATTAGTTATTCATATATCTAATCCTTTAGAAGTATCTCTCGAGGCTCAAGAATCATCATTATGGATAGAAGAAGAAACTAAGATTCTTACAAGTCATATGCTCCCAACTCAAATACAACATCCAGACAACTCACAAGAGGATCAACCTATTGAGCTCATGCAACAATCTAGCTCGAAGAAACCACTGAAACCGAGTTGAAGAAACTTCCTCAAAACCTCAGATATGAATTTTTAGGGGAAGACTTCACCTACCCAGTGATTATCAGTGCAAATTTAAAATCGAGTCAACTTCAATAGCTACTAGACAAGCTAAAAGCCTACAAGCGTGTTATTTGCTTTACTCTGGATGATCTCAAAGGAATCAATCCTTCTATTTGCATGCACCGCATTCACATGGAAAAGGATATCAAACCATACATTGAAGCACAAAGAAGGCTTAATCCAGCAATGAAAAAAGAGGTAAAAAAGGAAGTGATTAAACTTTTAGATGTCAGAATCATCTATTACATATCAGACATCCAATGAGTGAGCCCCGTGCAGGTCATGCCAAAAAAGGGTGGATTGACCGTAATAAAGACAGACTCAAACAAGCTCATCTCCACACGAACTGTCATAGGATGGAGGATGTGCATTGATTTTAGGAAGCTAAACAAAGCCACCAAAAGGACCACTTTTCCCTACCTTTCATCATCAGATGTTAGAAAGATTAGTGAACCACTCCTATTTCTGCTATCTGGATGGATTTTTTGGATTTCATCAGATCCCTATTCAACCAGATGATCAAGAAAAGACCACCTTTACATGTCTATATGGAAGCTTTGCATACAAGAGAATGCCATTTGGGCTATGCAATGCTCCAGCAAGCTTCCAAAGGTGCATGATGTCGATTTTTTCTGACTATACCGAAGAAATAATAGAAGTTTTAATGGATGACTTCTCGATGTATGGCACCACTTTCGAAGTTTGCCTACACAACCTTTGCAAGGTACTACAGAGATGTGCTGAATCTAACCTAGTGTTGAACTGGGAGAAATGTCATTTTATGGTACAAGAAGGCGTAGTCCTAAGACACATTGTTTCAGGCAAGGGCATTGAAGTTGATAAAGCTAAGATAAAAGTTATTGAAAAATTACCCCCACCTACAAACATCAAAGGAATCAAAAGTTTCCTTGGACATGTCAGATTTTATCGAAGATTTATCAAGGAATTTTCTCTCATTGTGAGGCCATTAACAAAACTCTTATCCAAAGAAGCAGAATTTATATTCGATGAGGACTGCCTAAAAGCTTTCAACACTCTGAAATGAGCTCTCACGATAGCCCCAATCATCCAACCGCCAGATTGGTCTCTGTCCTTTGAAATCATGTGTGATGCCAATGATCGAGCTATTGGAGCAGTATTAGGACAAAGGAAAGACAAGCAACACGCAATCTATTATGCTAGCAGAACTTTAGACGAAGCATAGATCAATTTTGCCACAACAGAAAAAGAATTTCTAGCAGTTGTATTTGCAATGGATAAATTCAGTCCTACTTAGTCAGCTCTAAGGTCATCATATACGCTGACCATCAAGCCATCCGATACTTAATTTCTAAAAAAGATGCCAAACCTATACTGATTAGGTGGATCCTTCTGCTGCAAGAGTTTGATCTAGAAATCAAAGACAAAAAGGGAGCGGAAAATCAAGTAGCTGATCACCTCTTTTGACTCCAACTATCAGAGTAGGAAAATAATCCTAGCGATTATAGAGCTATTAATGATTCCTTCCCTGATGACCAATTGTTTTCAATTCAGGAAGCACAATTTCCATGGTTCGCAGACTATGCCAACTACTTAGCTTCAGGAGTCTTACAACCTATTTTATCTTATCAACAAAAGAAGAAATTCTTTTCTGACATTAAACACTATTTCTGGAATGTGTGATTTCTTTTCAAAAAATGTGCTGGTGGAATATATCGAAGGTGTATACCAGAGGAAGAATAATTTTCCATACTATGAGAGTGCCATTCATCTCCCTATGGCGGTCACGGAGGATATCAGAAGACAATCTCTAAAGTTCTTCAAACAGGTTTTTACTAGACTACTATGTTCAAGGATGCAACCAATTTCGTAAAATCCTGTGATGCTTGTCAAAAAACTGAAAACATAGGCAGAAGAAATGAAGCACTCCAATAGCCTATACTTGAAATATAAATATTTGATGTGTGGGGAGTCGACTAAATGGGGTCCCTCATGCGGGTACAAGTTCATACTTCTGACAGTTGATTATGTCTCAAAATGTATTGAAGCAATTCCTACAATCATAGCAGACTCAAAGTCAGTTATTAAGCTCTCTAAAGAAACTACCCAAGATTCGGGGTCTCCAGGTTGGTCATCAGCGATGTAGGTTCACATTTAATTGAACGAAGTTTTGAAAATTTATTGCATAAATATGGAGTCAAACATCGAGTCTCTACCATGTATCACCTTCAAACCAATGGGCAAGCAGAAGTTTCGAATAGAGAGATTAAAATTATCTTAGAGAAGACAGTCTCAATAACAAGAAAAGATTGGAGTAGGAAACTCAATGAAGCATTATGGGCATACTGAATTGCATACAAAATACCGATAAGGAACGACACCATTCAAATTGATTTACGGCAAGCACTGCCACCTACCTATGGAATTAGAACACAGCTTTCTGGGCGATCAAAGCACTCAATTACAACTTTCAAGCAGCCTCTGGCAGACGATTACTGCAGCTCAACGAGTTAAATGAATTGAGACTAGATGCTTATAACAACTCCCGCCTTTACAAAGAACGAGCAAAGAAATGGCTTGATATTCACATACTGAAAAAGAACTTTAAGGAAGGCGACCAAGTTCTATTGTTCAACTCCCAATTATGACTTTTTTCAGGAAGGCTGCGAACTAAATGGTCGAGACCATTCACAGTTGAAAGAGTATACTCTCACGGAGCGATGGACATCGAAAATAGCAATTAAAAAATTTTTAAAGTTAACAGACAAAGGTTGAAACACTATAATCCCTGCATAGAAATGTTCAAGGAAGTTTTACACCTACAACTGGAGCACTAAAAAAATTAAAGCCGCAAGGTCGCGCCAACGACTTTAAAAAAAGGCGCTATAGGGAGGCCACCCAACCAAATAAACGGTCATCAGCCATGTTAGTACCTACTCAAGGTTAAAAATATCATAATACCACCTAAAAAGTACATCTCATAGATTTAGTTGAGAATCCCAACATAATCTAGTACCATATCTACCAAACTGCCCACCTTTTCAATCCCACATGACCATGCCAGCGATGCCTCGATTCTCCACATAACCCACTATTTCTTTTTCCAATACCTACTGCACATCACCATACGACGTTCCCGCAATCCCTAATCTCCTCTACCCTTTTCGGCGCGTCCAACAATCGCCCTAAGCCCGCAGCACCTTCGAGCCGGCCGGCAACATGAAGCGGACGCAGATATCGTCTGACTCTGACACCAACAACTCTTCAGAATCCATCCGACACCATCTATGTCCGGACGGCCTCCTACGATGAACTTCAAACATGCGACAGCCAAGAAATAGCGAAGAAGCCCAACGCCTGCTGAATACTAGGTGTAGAAATTTCTCCTCCACCAAGTTCTTAGATTTTCCAACCCTCAAGCCTCTTGGTTTGTTTGACGACATAAGAACTCTTCTCCATCGATCACTCCTTTTGCCCTTTTTCATGAAATGTTGGGACCTCTATAAAGAGTTAGCCGTAGAGTTCGTCGGGACAGTGTACTCCACTAACATTGACGACGACGGTGTCCCTGATCACATCGAATTCCGTCTTTATAATCAGGACTTCTCCATGAGCCTCAACACCTTCACCCATTTTCTAAACCTCCCCAACATAGGTCACAAATCCCCACCACCTGCTTTTCCTGTCTTTGAGGTCTGGTATCAACTTACAGGACGATGTATCGACAATCTCCTTCAACTGGTCGGCCAACATCTCAAAAACCCTATTTTTTATACCTCTACATTCTCCTCACCAATACTGTCTTAATATGCCTGAATGATTATGAGATGAACCTAGTCTCTGCTGACGAGCTCTTCGTTATTTGGTGTCTCCTATCTAACACAGAGGTCAACCTTGCATCTTTCTCATGCAAAGTATACTCAAGGAATCCACCCGCGAGTGTAACAAGATTCTCTGTGGAAATCTTATCACACCAATTGCCAAACACTATATTTTCTTAGGTGACACCAACCCAATACCAGCAATGCTCGATCTGGACTTTCTAACTCAAGAAGGAGTCCTTCTTATGGTTAATGACCAGCACTTTTGGCGACAATCTGACCCTTCAGCTCGGTTCAAGCTGCCTAACCCCCAACAATCTTCCATCTTAGAAGGCCAAAACTGGTGGATGAATGACTTCATCCAAGTCATATGACCAATCCCAATGCTTCCTCCCCTAACAATAGAGTACACTCTATCTGTGTGAGCTTCTTCTGGCCCAAGAACAATTAAACGACATGTCGCTGCTTCTTCCTCTTCATCTACACTAGATGTCTTATGATCTCTGCCTCTTACCTCCTCCGCTAAATTGAACCTTATTTTGGAACAAGTAACCAAACTCGCAGAAGCCACCGCTCGCCAACATGAAGACATCCAAGCATTAAAGGACCAACTTCATAACCTGGAACAACAAGGCCTCGCTCATCATGAAAAAATTCAAGGAATTGACGTGTCACTGACCCTTAGTGACATACAACAAGTCACTAACCGCCTGCTTGAGCTGCAACCCACCTCTGGTCCCTCTTCTTGGCATGATCGACACTGAGGGCAGTGTCGATTTTAAGCTTGGAGAGAGGGCGACATGGTACATTTCTACTCTTTTCTTGTTACATTCCTCCTTATTTTCCATTTCTCTCAATTGCAATGAACAAAAACTCATTGTTTCATGAAGCAACATTGAAACATTTCATTTCTAGCAGTAAAGTAAGAGATGTTTTTATTGCCCCATAGCTACGGCCTCTTTTGTGACTTTCTGAAACTATGTTCAAGAACACCTTGCCAACCTGACAAAATTTGAAGCATTTCATGATCCAATTCAATGCTTTAAGTGTAGGTTTATGGCTTGAAGAAAGTGGCTATGATGAAGCCTTAAAAGCTTGATGACTAATCCTACTCACGCTCAACTCTTATTTATAAGAAGTCTGTTAATAACTATGTTAATACTAACCATTTCAGTGCAGTGTCAAGCTTAGTAAAGTGAAAGCTAAAAGCAAAGAAAAGAGGGCTGGTGTAGCCCCAGAAGGTACAAAAGATGTACTCTGGAACCTGGGTGAATCTGGGTGATTAGATCCGTAGGGGTTCATATCTGGCAACATAAGAGCAACTGCCCTGGGATGTGCTGATCAAAAACCCATTACACAGATCACCCAGCGCACTATGGATAATCACATGAGTACTAGATTAATGAAAAAGAAATAAGAATCAAAAGAAAGCCCATACTGCACTAGTGCACTTAGCATTAACTTTCTTATTATCAGTCCATCTTATTTTTTCTATAACTATGAGCTGAGTTAGGAGGAAGTTAAAATATCTTGCTTCTAATACCTTCATTAAAGATGGGGTGTGTGAAAAAGAGAGAAGGCACTTGAGCAAAGAATACAAGGTCTGAATACCAAAAGAGTAGTTGGAAAGCAGGGTGGAGATTTAAACTTCTTGTTTTGAACATTGCTTGAGGACAAGCAAAAATCTAAGCTTGGAGGAATTTGATCATCCCTTATTTTGTTCATAATTATTAAAGTTAAATCCACTAGATTGATATAAAATCTTATTATATTTGAAACACTTTTTACCTATTATCGATAGTGGAGTTGAACTAGTAAAAAGGGACTAACTACTTTTCAAATTTTGAATTCTTAATGGGTGAGAAAGAAAAGGAGAAGAAAAAGGCCGGAGAAGGGACGAAAGAGAAGGAAAAAGGGGAGGCTGGAGGAGGAAGGATTAGGATAGAAGGATTGGTAATTTAATATTGAGAGATCACCCCTTTTTTGTTAGGACGAGAGATCAACTAACCAGTCAGTCCTAATCTAATATTTAACGGCTACCTCTCTCTTAGCTCAAAGAGCAATCGGCGAGTTTAGAGACAAAGTAATTGATTCGCACAGTAAGATCAAGAGATCATTTGACTCATAAATGAGAACTAAGATGCAATAGCTTTAATGAGTTCATCACAAGGGAATCTATTCTCCTATATTCTGATCCCCTTTTATTCTCTCTTTATTTTTCCTATAAATCATTTTTTTCTATTTTATCTGATTTCTTCTTAAATCTTTTGTGACAACTTTCGAGATATAAATAGATTGTTAACCAATCTAAATCAATGGGGTTACGACACTCAGGGTTTTTACTCGACTTGTGCACTTGCAGTTGTGTAAACTCTAGAGTAAAATTTAAACACGACAAGAATTGCTTTTAGTGCGAGAAATTCATATTCACATAAATTTCATGTCACATGATGTGACAAGTGGACATTCATTTACATCCTCGTAGGTGCTTACTTCTTCATCATCATCTTTATCTTTATGTACCAAGTCATTTATCAATCATCTTTTCATCTATCATCTTTACTTAGATAATTTCTTGTCTTATTGATTGAGAATTTCATGTTGACTCATTGATCCTATCCCTTACTTGTCGGTAAGGTCTTCCCTCACACATCAATCATAGGCCAGGATCCTCATAGGTCCCATGGAAAGCCACACCTTAATCCCTCAAGGGGGTCTTGGTCTTTCTGATAGAGAGCCGCACCGTATTACCTCAAAGGGGGTCTCAATATCTCTAGAGAGCCGCACCTTATTCCCTCAGGGGGTCTCGGTCTTCCCCATACATACGACGACAACAACAAGATTACCTCAATCAATCCAACTTATACTTTATATTCATCAATACATACAATCATTCAGTACATGTTACATGTTTTAATCATATTTAAAGTCATACATACTTCAAATCATTCTAAGTGTGGAACATTCAACATTACATGCATTTGTTAGACTAGTCGTGACCATGGCCACACACAGGCACGGGTGTGCTATGAATCATCACGGTTGAATACTTAAGCATATCTTGAACATAATTGGTGGTCACGTTGGTCATAGCCATGGCTGATCTTTGTCACGGTCGTGACAGAATGTTGAATTTCATTCTGCCTTCGAAATATTCTAAGGCATGTGTGATCACATTGGTCACGGGCGACTTTATTCACAAACAACCTAATTCACGGCCGTGACAGAATGTTGAATCTCGCCCTGCCTTCAAAATATTCTAAGACAGAGGCTTCACTCGATGTCATAGCCGTGCGACCTCATGGTCACGGTCATGACAGAATGCCCGTTTCTTCTTCGGATATGTTATCACGCTAAGGCATGAATCATTATAGGTGTCACAACCGTGCCCTATTGCGTCACGGCCGTGCTTGGGCTCCAACAACATTTCTCCTATTTTTATCTCATTCTCCCTCATTTACACATATAAAAAAACATCCTAAGGCATACATTAATGCAATACATGAAAGGTACATTTGTACAACCCATTTCACGATTCACATCACAACATTGATAATGTAACGAGCTTGGAGATTAGCAGGAGTTTGCATACGAACATTAAGCCTACTAAGCATATTTATGTATAGCAATAAGCAAACTAAGTATAATCTGCATGGATGGCAAGAAACCTTAAATCCTAATCATGATTAGAAATGTAACAGTAATCACAATGAAATGTAAGTCATTATAAATTAAAAACATGAACATCCTCTAATCATCCATCAATAAGACCTAATTTGGCCTTGAAACCCTTAATCCATACATCAATCCATCATTAAGGGTGATTAAGAGGATTTGGATCCCCTCAACATACTTTTAGGGTTTAAGTTAAATCCCTAATAATCCTAATCATTTCTTCTTATTCTTCTTCTTCCTTTTCTTTTTCCTTTCCTCTTTCCTTCTTCCTTCTTCTTCTTGTTGTGGCAGCACCTTCCTCTCCTTCTTGCTGAAATAGCAGCACCTTCTTCTCCTTCTTCTTCTCTTGCTAGAGGTGCCAGCCCCCTTTCCTCATATTGTTGCTGCTGTATGGGTGTGGGAGAGAGAGGAGATAAGAGGAGGGAGGGAGATCCCTTCCTGTTGCTGTTGCTGCCGAGAGAGTGTGAGGAAGGGAGAGGAAAGTCTGTGAGTGAGAGAGGGTGGGAGAGAGGTGGCTTTCGGCTGGGGGTTTTTGGGGAGAGAACAATGATAGAGAGAGAGAGAGTGGTTAAAAGTGGTTAGGTAGAAAGCACTTTTAGGGCAATCTCTTAAGTTGCTTTGTAGTTGGGCTGATGGGCTTATTTTGCAATTGTGCCCTTCTTTAATTATTGATTTCTTTTGTTTATTTTTTTTTCTTTTTGAGAATATTACAATATAACCCCCTTAAAATAAAATTTATCTTCGAATTTTTGTAGAATCTTATAGAGTAGATCTCTTCATCCACGTTGCTCCATCTCTCCCTTTGTGACATCCAATTCGCATTCCTCGGTAGTCTCACTTTAACGACCTTTACACTTCATCTTCACTAGTCGATCACCAGTACTTGCTATTCCAAGATTTTCGTGAGAACCTCATATCTCTAATCAACCTCAAGAAATTGAGATCATTCTTGAATCACGTTTTCGCTATGCAACTCTAATCATTAACTTAATCTTAGACAAAAAATCCTTTCATCCTTGTCACCCCATTCATCTTCAGCCCTTCATGTCCACCCACGTAGCCTTCTTCATGTGTCTTTAATAGCATCATTCACTAGTCTCTTTCCAACTATTCTTGGTGATGGTCCTAATTATGCCATCATATTATCTTGTATTTCCATGATTCTAGTGTGAATCTTAGATCCTTAATCAACTCCATGAAATGGAGATCATTCTTGTGCCACATTTTTGTTGTGCTACTCTAATTCTTTACTTAATCTAAGTGTCAAGTTATCTAGCTCAACGCTTACTCATTTCATGTCATCGTTTAGGTCATGTAGACCTAAGTAAAGCAATCCTAATTTCCTTCACACCTTAGCCACCATTCTCATGATCTTGGTAGCCTTCCTTAACTTTCTTTATTTTAAGAACCATGATTGGTTTCTTATCCTTAGAATATTCCTTTTAATATTCTAAGTGGTCTCTATGTCTAACATGCATACACATTATAATTGTCAAAATCAATAATCATTAAGAGACGATTACCTTGAATCATATCCGGACCATGGTGAGCTTCATCAACTTCCATAGCAAACATTCTGGCCAGGGCTCTTGACGAGTTTGCGACCATCTTTCCCATGTCATGATTGTCCACACGCTTTTCCGAGTAGTCCCTCTTATAGTGGCCAGCCTTGCCACATAACAAGCAAGTTCTGGCCTTGTAGCGGCATTCTCTGGGATGAATCCTTCCACAATGAGAGCATGTGGCTCTAGTTTGTTCGCCTTTCTTTGGAGAATGATAAGGTGCTTTCCCTGAGCTTTTCCTTTTTTCTCACTCTTCATTCTTCTTGATTGTTTTGCCCCTAAAACTCATCTTCTCATTATAGTCTCTTTCATGCTTGGCAGCAAGTTCCACTGCATCCTTCAAGGTAGTGCAATGTTGATGCATGCAAATTATAACATATTTTAGTTTATTATTTTAATTAATTTTTATGTAATTTGATCATGACATACATCATTTTAAGTCATTTTTAGTCATAATTCCAGATTTATCGATTTTGATTATTAATGCTTTGAATATTTAACTAAGAAGGGATTTACTTAATTTTTATAATTATTTTGCAGGGAAAGTCGAATTAATGTGTGGATTATCTGATGGATTAATTAGTCAAGGCACCAAACAAGATAAGGCGTAAAAACTTATCATCGAAGATGACTATCTTATCCAAATGTTGTTATCGACCGAGAACAAGAGAATTATTACGGGCAACATGGCATTATCATTGGAATTTTGGCCGTAAAGCCACATCACAAAGAGATTTTGGGCAAAATAGCTATGAAGGAATTATCTTTACCCCAAGATCTCATCACATGTTGGCCGAGATGATCACATTCAGGGCATAAAATTGAGGTTATCACCTTGGCTGGATAAAATTTTACGTCCAACTTCCTTGGGGTTAAAGAAATGCAAAATTACTCTTTTGGGCGTAAAATAAAGATTACATGATCGGTTTTTGTTGGTCACAATCGGACGTATGATGTATAGAAGGGAGTAATGACATATAAAAGGGAGTAAAGATAAGAAGAATTTATCATTTTGGCCGAAATTAGAAGAAGGGCGTAAAGATTAGAAAAGGAATTTTATCAGAACAAATTTAAAGCCCGTAATCAACTTAAGTTCGTATACACCTATAAATAGATGATCAATCATCCATTACGAGAGTGCTCTGAAGTTCGGTTTTCTTCCACAGTGTGTCGTGAGCTTTGCAGGCTTCGACCAAGAAAGAGAGAGTTGATCTAACAGCTGATCCAGACGTTCCGACAACATCCGAGGGCCCTGATTTATTCTTGGTGTAATTCTTCTCATTATCATTTGTATTTTGTTATTATCTCTCTGCAATTCTAGGATGAACTCCATGTTTTAGTTATTTTATTTTTAGGAGATTATTATTGAAGGAAATTCTGTGAACCCATAATTTATTATTATTGAATTTCTTTTCATCAATTTTTAATTGTGTTTAGTGCTTTTGATTTAATTATTTAAATTTTTGAGTTAAGTAATTACCAGCTTCTGGACTACTTGATTTTAGATTTTATTTAGTTAAATTAAATTATTTATTGTGAAATTAAAAATTGACATAGGTCTAATAACTAGTGTGTGGATAATTAAATCTGTGTAATCTGTTAATCTATACCAGTTTGTGGAGTGATTAATAGTCTAAGATTTTCATATTAATGCATCTTAATTTTAATCTCATCTGCATGAATACCAATTTGTGGGACATCAGTTTTGATTGAATTTAAGATAGTTTGATTTACTTGATTAAATAGCAAAATTATCAGTTTGTGGATTCTGTGATTTTAATCTTGTAAATTAATAACTTAGGAAAATTCCTAATCCATCTTAAGAACTTTAATTTATCTTTTCTAGTTCACATTTTTTTATCCTAAATTTTTTATCGTCCTAAGACCTCACTTCAACACCATTATCTTATCTTATTATTATCTTATTTTCTCTATTCTATTTTACAATTACAAAACTTATTTTCAAAACCTATGTTTTTTCTCTTATTAATTTATAAATTCAGATATTAAATTAATAATATTTCTCATGGGTTCGACTCTCTTTACTCCTTTTTTACTATATTACTTGAGCACTAGTGCACTTGCTAGCGATTTTATTTTGCTACATCATTTTACGCATCAAACGTCCACTTATGACCCATGACCTTAGTTTGGGAATCAAGCCATGAATGAATCTCTTGGTCCTCCTAAGTTCATTCTCATTAAGTTCCTTATACTTCTCCAATTTGAGATAAACACTCATATATTGGTCCACGATTATATTGCCTTAGGTGAGGTTGAGGAACTCACATCTCTTCTTCTCTTTGACATAGTGTGGGTAGAAGAAATTCTCAAATGCCTCTACAAAGTTCCCCCATACAACATCTTCCTCATTCTCAAAAGTGGTCTTCAAAAGACACTTCCACCACACCTTGGCTTGGTCACAAAGGTGATGAGTAGCATACACCAGCATGCTTGTGGCATTCCATAAATTTTAGGGTATCCCTTATTTCTTCAATCCATGCTTCAGTCATCTCCATCCCTCCCTGTCAAACCTTGGAGGGTCAAACCTTAAAAACCTTTCGATTGAGTGATTCAGGTCATTGTTCCTTTGGACATTCCGTGCTGCTCGGATCAATCCATCTACGAAGGTATTTCTTTCACCATCCTCATTTACGTTTGCACGTCTTGGTGACGTCTACGTTAACATTCAAATCATCATAGAACATCATTAGTATAGGCTAATCATAAGAAAACATGCACCTTTAGTCTCGGTGGCACCTCATGACGATTGCACATGGACTTCGCAATTAAACTTTTCACATAGACATTTTTGCCAACATATGCCTTATACATCCTAAGACCTAACGCATAAGAATAAAAAAATATGGCTCTGATACTGATGCATGCAAAAAATAGGTATGAATCGTTATAGGTGTCACAGCCATGACCTATTACGTGCTCGGGGCTCCAGCAGCATTTCTCCTATTTTTATCTCATTTTCCCTCATTTACACATATAAACAAACATCCTAAGGCATACATTAATCCAATACATGAAAGGTACATTTGTACAACCCATTTCAAGATTCACATCACAACATTGATAATGTATCGAGCTTGGAGATTAGTAGGGGTTTGCATATGAACATTAAGCATACTAATCATATTTATAAATGTATAGCAATAAGCAAACTAAGTATGATCTAAGCATGGATGGCAAGAAACCTTAAATCCTAATCATGATTAGAAATGTAACGGTAATCATAATGAAATATAAGTCATTATAAATTAAAAACACGAACATCCCCTAATCATCCATCAATAAGACCTAGTTTCCTTGAAACCCTTAATCCATACATCAATCCATCGTTAAGGGTGATTAGGAGGATTTGGATCCTCTCAACATACTTTTAGGGTTTAAGTCAAATCCCTACTAATCCTAATCCTCTTCTTCTTCTTCTTCTTCTTCTTCTTCTTCTTCTTCTTCTTCTTCTTCTTCTTCTTCTTCTTCTTCTTCTTCTTCTTCTTCTTCTTCTTCTTCTTCTTCTTCTTCTTCCTTTTCTTCTTCATTTTCTCTTCTTCTCTTTTCTTCCTTCTTCCTTCTTCTTCTTGTTGTGGCAGCACCTTCTTCTCCTTCTTGCTGAAGTAGCAGCAACTTCTTTTCCTTCTTCTTCTCTTGCTAGAGGTGCCAGCCCTCTTTCGTCATATTGTTGCTGCTGTATGGGTGTGGGAGAGAGAGGAGATAAGAGGAGGGAGGGAGATCCCTTCCTGTTGCTGCAGAGAGAGTGTGAGGAAGGGAAAGGAAGTGGAAAGCACTTTTAGGATAATATCTTAAGTTGCTTTGTAGTTATGCTGTTGGGCTTATATTGCAATTGGGCCCTTCTTTAATTATTGATTTCTTTTATTTATTTTTTTCTTTTTGAGAATATTACACACTTAATGCTTAAAAGAAGACACTGGTATAAGAGGACAAAGATAGACTATCTTTTAATGGAGCATCCCACCAACCTCTCTAGGAAAAGAAATTATATATGTGCAAAAATATATACTAAAGTCAAATGATGAAAAGCAAAAGGAATGAATGACAAGATAGCAGAAAAGGATGTCACTATGTACCATCTTTTGAAAGAAAAAAAAATCATCTTTATACACAATGACATGTGGCAGGAATCAAATGGTGAAAAAATTAAGGACAGATAACAAAAATATAGAAAAAAAAAAAGATGCTTTTTTTTAGGAGGCAATCATTTTGCAGAAAGAATCAATTTATGATTAATCGAAACAAAGATCCCATGGATTTGAAATTGTGATAAATGTAATGATATATTTATATATATATATATATATATGTATATATTAGATGGATGTTGATTTATGTTTTGATTGATCGAAAGAAAGCTGAATGAAAACTTAAGAATTGGACATCTAAACTCTTTGGATCGGATTATTGAATGGTTTGGCTAGATCAGCCTTATGTACCTTAAAACAATCATACGATTGGTTCTCAGTTCAAATATTTGAAAATTTTGAACATTTGAATATCTTTAACATCGAAATTTGGACATGTGTTTCGCATCAATCACATAAAATAAACATGTAATATCCTGATTTTCCCATTAAGGGTAAATTGAACTTTTTGTCCAAACCCTCATGACTCTCTCCTATATAAGGCCTCTCTTCTCTCTCTCTCTCTCATTTTCTCCACATCTTAGCGGCTAGGCCTTGAGAGATCAGGGAGAAGGAAAAAGAGGAAGAAGAAGAGGAAGAAAGAGGAGGAAGATCTAAGATCAAGGTATGTAAAGGGGATCCAAACCCCTCTCTCCTTCTCAATGGTTTTTCATGAATGGATTGAGAATTTGAGGGCACCTTGTCCTCGTGATGGATTTTGATTAAGGGTTTTCGCTCTAGATCTATGCATGAATAGGATTCCATGATTTTATCTATGCCACGTGCAAAGATTAGAATCAGATTTGTTATTAGGGTTCATGTTCTTCCTATTGTTCATGATTTGGGGATGAACCCTAGATCTGAAAATTTGAATGTTTTTACATATTTTTCCAAGCCCTTTTGATCATAGAATGCCTAAGAAACATGTATGTATTGATTCATAATGTTATATATCGATTTCCAAAAGTTTTTGATGAAAAATCATGAAAAAGTCGAGAGGCAGCGCAGTTTTCCAGCCCTCAGTCACGGTCGTGACACACCTATGATGCCCATGAGGAAAGTCTAGAAAACGGCTAAGGTATAGCCTTTGGCATGACCGTGACACATCATGTCACGGCCGTGACAGAGCTGGCATGGCCGTGACACTTGTAGGCACGACGTGATAGAGAGAAGATTTATATTGGGGTTCCGTCACGGTCGTGACGACTTATATCACGGCCATGACCGTGACAGAAACCTATTCTAGCGTATTAAACGTTATTTTCAAGGTAGTAATAGTGTGCATTGATGCTTGATGATTGTATATGAACCTAGATACACGTATATGCATGTTCACCGCATAACTAGGTTAAAATATGAAGATCGAGCGACGTAAATGATTGTTGTTTGAAAAGCATAATGAACCCAGTTGTGGATGATGTTACATGTTGCCCCTCTATGGCTTTTTATCATAAAACTGTCTGGAATGATCGTTATACACATCGGTAATGGTGTGTGCATTCTCATGTCGCCCTCGGACGAGAGTCCAGAATGATCGTTACATACATCGGCAATGGTGTGTGCATTCTGATGTCACCTTCGGGTGAGAGGGGATCATTGTCTCCTAAGCCTAGCTAGCCTATTGAGAGGGCAACGACATAAGTCCCAAATATCAAAAGATATAACGTTAATAGGAAAGGGCCAATGATCGATCGAATGGAATGATGTCCCACGAAAGTGAAAGTCCAAAGGGTTATAAAGCAACCCTGAGGAGAGTTATGGAGGCAATAGTTATGGTAAGTGTATCTCACTTATATGCCTATGGACTGAATGAATGATTGTTATGAATGTCCATACTATAAGTATGATGATGATTACATGTCTTCCATGCAATTACTTATATGCATGATGATTGAATGATGTTAATGTTTGATATGTAGATCATATATTAAGACATGGTATGCATCACTACAAGAAAATTGCCATTTTTTGACGGGCAATTTCCGACGGATAGAAATCCGTCGCAATTTGCGATGGATTTTGCGACGGAATTATTTCCGATGGATTTTCCGACGGTTACAACCGTGGAAAATGAAAATAATAGATTATGTAATTTGTTATATTATTATTTTATTTTTGGACGTTTAGGAATGTCGATATTTCCGACGGATATCTATCCGTCGCAATTTTCGATGGATTTTCCGACGGTTACGACCGTCAGAAATGAAAATATAAATTATGTAATTTGTTATGTTATTTTTTTATTTTTTGACGATTAGAAACGTCGATATTTTCGATGGATATCCATCCGTCATAATTTCTGACGGATTTTTCGACCATTATCATCGTCGGAAATGAAAATAATAAATTATATAATTTGTTATATTATTATTTTATTTTTCGATGATTAGGAACGTCGATATTTCCGACGGATATACATCCGTCGCAAACAGCCACAATTTCTGATAGTCGTAACCGTCGGTAAATTTATAATAATATAATATGTGGAGTATTTTATTAATATAATTTGTGACAGTCCAAACTATCGCAATTTCTGACGGTTCCGACCGTCGATAATAATTAGCGACTGTTCAAACCATCGATAAAAAAATTAATATTATAAATAACTAAATATAGTATTTTATTTTTTCAATTAAATAATTTTCGATGCTCACAACTGTTGGTAATTTTAAAAATTATTATTATTTGTTTTTTCGACGGTCAAAGCCGTCAGTAATTAAAATTTCGTTATCCCGCCTTTTTTTCATTTTCCCGCTTTCTCAACTTTCCACCTATATATATATATAATACCCCTCCTCTCTACATCCTCTCCTCTCTCCCCCCCCCCCCCTCTCCCTCTCCCTCTCCCGGCAGGCGAGCCTCTGATCGGACGTCAGCGTCGACCGCCAGCGACGCTCTCCTGCCGGTGTCTCTCTCTCTCCGGCCCGGACCGCCAGGCGACCGGATATCGCCGCTGGTGGCCGGATCCGGCCCCCAGCGACCGGATCCGGCCGCGGGTGTTTGGATCCGGCCTGCGGGCGGTCGGATTCGGCCGCCTGGCGGCGGATCCGGCCTCCAGCGGTCGGATCGGCCGCTTGGCTGCTGGATTCGACCTCAGCCGCCTGGCGGCCGGATCCGACCTCGGCCGGTTGGCGACTGGATCCGGCCGCCTGGCGGCCGAATCTGGCCGCGGCCGGCTAATTTTTTATATTATAAAAATTCTTTGTGACATTTTTGAACACAGAAACTTCGTCGGTTGCCCGATGACCGCCGAATTTTTCGGCGGTAGCAACCGCCGATATTTGCGGCGGTCGACGAAACCGTCGAAAACTTCGACGATCACGACCACCGAAGTTTTCGACGATTTTGTCGACCGCCGAATTTTCGGCAGTTTCGTTGACCGTCGCAAATATTGGCGGTCATGATCATCGGAAATCCGTCAAATTTTCCGGCATTTCTTTCCCAACCGTCGGAAATTAATTTGTGACAACCATTTTTCGGGCGTCCCGATTCTGTCAAAAAACCGTCGAAAATGATGAAATTACATACGGTCAGAACCGTCTGTAATTCCCATATTTCTTGTAGCACCATATTGTTACTTCTTTTATATAAAGATGATGCATATCATGTAGTATCATGTTTAGGATCATATCATCGCATACATGACCTTTACATAATCTAATAGAGAAACTTTTGCACCTTGGATGGTGGCTCAACTCATGACGAATAAGATTGCACAATGGTTTAGGATGTCGAGTCATCATGTTTTAGAGTCTTTTGACTATGTTGTTAAAGAGATGTTTTAATCGCTATTTGTAATGATGTTTAAAGATGTTTTCAATTCTATAATCATACTTTTGATGTTTCATGAAGTTTTCCGCATTTTTATTGAAAGAGTATTTTATCATGTTTAATTGGTTTTATGCTTCCGCTATAATAGATAAAAATTACATTTATATCGTGATTATGTGATGGCGAACGGGCTAACACAGTCAAATGACCAAATTGTCCATGGCAATTTGGGGGTAAAATTCGGGGTGTTACAATTTGGTATTAGCGCGTGCTTAGGACCTATGCTAAGTATGTTAAGAATTATTAAGAGTTTAAGTCCATGTGCAATCGTCATGAGCAGCCATTCAAAGTTAAAGAGTATGTAAGTATTGTGCCATTGATTGTATTGTTAAATTAACTAACTTATGTTGGTTAATTATTATTATGTGAAGGATGGAATACGGTGGTCCCTCTAATGCTTCCGATGACCAGAGAGAGCTCATTGAGAGCATGACCCGCATGGCGCGGGTAATGGAAAGGAACGCTAACTCGAGCCACTCTAGTCGGTCAGGTTCAAGAATCGAGAGGTTCTTGAAGCTGCATCCCCCTACTTTCAATGGAGATAGGGATCCAGACAAGGCTGAAGCTTGGCTGAATGTGATCACTGAGAAATTCAAAGCAATGGATTGCTCTAAAAGTCATAGGGCCAATTAAGCCATTCACCAACTCACTGATAAGGCTCGTCACTGGTAGAAATCGGTGATAAGAACTGAGTTCGACGAAGATGATTAGACCTCCTGGAGGGATTTCAAGAAGGCCTTCAAAAACTACTACCTTCCTCCACATATTAGGGGGAGAAACGAGTTGAGTTCATGGATCTACAACAGGGCAGCTTGACTGTAGAGGAATACTTCAACAAGTTCCTTGAGCTTGAGAGGTATATCCTCTAAAGGATGATGAAGAACTAAGGGTGAACCACTTCCTGAAAGGGCTGAATCCTCGCCTGAGGATCAATGTGAAGTGTGGGGATCCTGAGACAATGGCAATAGCTATCTCCTTGAGGGCGCAAACCTTGTTCTTTCTACCACAAGTTACATCTTGAACAAAAGAAGCATGTCTCGACTGTGGCAAGATGGCCACTTTGCCAGAGACTGCACTGAAAAGAAGGCTGACTATGAAGATAAATGTAAGGGCAAACAAGTTGAAGGCCAGCAGAGAGCACCTCGACAGGTCGACACTATGCAAGTGGATGAAGCCTAGAAGTCCAATGATGTGATCCAAGGTAATCTTCCTATCACAGATGACTATGCAAATGTATTGTTTGACTCCAGTGCTACTCACTCTTTCATATCGTCTGCATTTGTTGATCTATTAAATGTTGAGAGAGTGAACATGAAGTGGCAACTAGACATAGCAACTTCACTTGGGAGAGTCTCCACTAGGCAGTATCTCTTAGAGACGTCAGTTATGATAGAAGGAGTAAATTACTCCGCTGATTTGGTAGTACTACTTATGGTAGACTACAATGTTATTTTGGGCATGGATTGATTATCTTACCATGATGCCTATTTGAGGTGCCGCAAGAAGAGGATTCAAATAGACAAGAAGGATGGTAGTTCTATGATCTTGCGCGGAATACCATCAAGAGAAAAGAAGATGATGATCTCCTCGATAAAAGCAACCAAGATGTTGAATAAGGGCTGCCAAGGATTTCTAGCAAGCATCGTCAAAATTGACTTTCAACCCAAGCCACTATAGGACCTTGAAGTAGTTAAAGACTTTCCTGATGTATTTCCCGATGAGCTCTCAGGATTACCTCCGAAACGAGAGATCGATTTCCAAATTGATCTCGTACCAGGGACGGCTCTTATCTCAAAGAGAGATACAGTAGAAAATTTTGAATTATGTGTTAATTTAAAATTCAAACATTTAGATTAATTTTGTTGCGTTGTTAAAATAGTGAATGATAATATATCTTGGAGATAGTGGGAGATGAGTGAGAGTATATAAACCTCTCGATGTCACTACTTCATGAGTATTGTTATTTGGGACAAATTATAACATGTATAACACTGATTTCTCCTATTTTTTGTGACCAAACTAGATCATGGCTTCCAAAACAATAATTACTGACCTGAACAAAAATGAAAAGCTCAATGGCGATAGTTATGATATTTGGCACTGCAAGATCCAATATCTCTTAGAAGAACAAGAGGTTTTGGAGACCATTAATCATGTTGTCAATGAACTTGCACCTAGAATTAATGCCCAATGCCAGAAGGACATGGAGGCATATCGGAAGTTTATAAAACAACATTTGAAATGTGGATGGCGCTCCGCTATAAATATGGGGTCACCACAACCACCACGCGCCGGATACTCATAGTCAAATTTGATCATATCAGAAGCGATCAAATTATACGATGAGGGAGCATGTCTAGGAGATGTCTAACATGATCTGTGCACTCAAGAATGCGGGACAAGTGCTCGATGACGAGCAATAGGTGGAGGCTCTGATTTGCTCTCTCACTAGAAGTTGGAAACATATGTGTTGTAACTTGATGCACGACGAAAGTGTCAAAACTTTTGACCAAGCTGCTCGCCACATTGAAATGGAGGATGATGCCCTTCAAACTATAAATCAATCCTCTGAAGCATTAGTTGCTGAAAATGGTGGACAAAGAGCTGGTTCCCAATTCAAGAGAAAAGGTCATATAAGTTGCAACAAATAAAGGAGCAGAGATGCTGGACAAAAGAAAGCCCAAGGCCACCAGCACAAAAGTGGAAAACGTGGCGGCAATGCAAACATAAATATAGTAAAATGCTACAATTGTAGCAAACATGATCACTTCGCTCATGATTGCACTGAGCCTAAAAGTTTTGTCCTAACCATAATTCTTTTGCTTATGTCTCTAGTTGTGTCTTAATTATCGAAACTCATCCTTCGTGGATTGCAGATTCGGAAGCCACGACCATGTAGCAAGGGATTGCGGGGTCTTCATGGAATTTTGTCGAATAAGTGAGGGGAGCAAATGAATTTACGTTGCCAATAATAAAAGAGTTGAAGTTAAAGGCATTGTAACGTATAAGTTAGAACTTCGCAACAACCAAATTCTTTATCTTCATGACGTTCTATATGCTTCAGCTTCTAAATGAAATTTACTTTCTATGTCAGCATTAGACAAGCTTGGTTATATAATAAATTTCCAGAGGAAACAAATGACAATATGTCTTGACAATGTTCTTCTCTACAATGATTTTCTCAATAATGGTTTCTACGTTTTAAATATAGCATATGTTGCTGATAGTTATTCTTTTATGCCATCTATTGATGTGAATGAAAGTGCCAACATTTGACACGTTAGACTTGGACACATTGGTTAAGATCAAATGAATAGACTTGCTAGAGAAGACCTCTTGGGGTCTTTTGCAAAAGTTGATCTTCCAACTTGTGAGGAATGTCTAGCTGGCAAGAAAATAAGAACACCATTTGGGAAGAAAAAACGTGTCGAGTATCCATTACAATTAATCCATTCAAACATATGTGATCAAACGCATGATACGATTTTTCTTACTTCATCGCCTTTATAGATGATTATTCACGCTACGGTGTTGTACACTTGATTTTTCATAAGTCCGAAGCTTTGGATTGTTTTGTATGATTCATGAACATGATAGAAAATCAAGTGGGTCACAAGATTAAAGCTTTGCAAAGCGATCGTGGGCGCGAAAATCTCTCTGACTTATTCAAAAAGTTATATGATGAAAAGGATATAGCTAGGCAACTAACAGTACCAAGAACTCTGCAACAAAATGGTGTTGCAAAAAGACGAAATCGTATCTTATTTTATATGATTTGATCCATGATGGCGCAAACTAATCTTTTGATTTCATATTGGAGATATGCACTATTAACTGCTGCCTATATTTTAAACTGTGTACCATGGAAATCCGTTCCTACCACTTCTTATGAATTTTGGACAAATCGAAAATCTAACCTTAGTTATTTGCGCCCTTGGGGTTATGC
The DNA here is from genome assembly GCA_030549335.1 of Pontederia crassipes. Lineage (NCBI taxonomy): Eukaryota > Viridiplantae > Streptophyta > Magnoliopsida > Commelinales > Pontederiaceae > Pontederia > Pontederia crassipes. Next base: position 5,238,186 of record JAUKPH010000020.1, on the reverse strand, counting down.
AGTCTATGTTCTAAACAACTCTGATAAGTATGGGAAGTTGGGTACAAGAGGGCAGAAAATGTATCTTTATAAGATATATAAGGGCTATGTATTCATAAGTAAAAGAGAAGATGGTACGGTAACGGAAATCGAAAATAGAGATGTGACATTCATAGAGAATGAATTTCCTAAACAAGGTGAGAAGGCAAGGAACTTCTTCTAAATAAAGAAGAAGATCCCGAGTTGGCAGCACAGGCGGATCGACCTATTGAGGATTTTGTCTTCTCCATCCCACAACTTGATCTGAGTGGGAGAAATTCACAATCGCCAACTAACGAGTATGAAAGTTCTCTTCGTCAGACTACTAGAAAACATGTTTGGTGCCAACGATTTAAATCGAAGGGCTGCATGAATAGGGGTCACATGAAGCCCACATAGTAAGTCTGAAAAATGAACTTAAGCCCAAATCTATTAAAGAGGCTCTCTTGTCTCTTACTAAGAAAGAATGGATTAAGGCAATGGAGGAAGAGTGATGGTCCATGCAGAAAAATCAAGTGTAGGACTTGGTTGATCTCCCATCAGGCCGTAAGACAATTGGGAACAAATGGTTCTCAAAATTAAATATGGCATGGATGGATCAACTGAAAGATATAAAGCTTGCTTAGTGGCGAAAGGTTTTACCCAAATAATGGATGTTGACTATGAAGAAACTTTTACACTTGGTATAAGGTTTGTTTTAATTTGCTTAATATAAGTTATACCCGCACATGTGGACATAGAATTATATCAAATGGATGTAAAAACCGCATTTCTCAATGGAGAAGTAGATGAGAAAATTTACATGGACCAACCTCAAGGTTTCGTTGTAAAAGAAGAAGAACGCAAAGTTTGCAAACTGCGTCAGTCCATTTATGGACTCAAACAATCATCTAGACAGTGGTGTGTTAAATTCCATCAATCAATCATTTCGTACAGTTTTAACATGATTGAGTTCATAAGTCCGATGATAATTTTACTATACTAACGTTATATGTGGACGACGTTCTAATAGCTAGAAATAATAGAGATTTTGTCATTATCATTAACCAGTGGTTGTCCTCCATGTTTGAGATGAAGGACATGGGTGAAGTAACCTACATACTAGGTGTGAAAATCTAACGTGATCATTCCAAATGACTCCTTGCATTGTCGCAAGAATCATACGTAAAGAAAATTTTGGAATGATTTCGTATGGATGGCTGCAAACCCATTGACACTCCTACTATGAAAGGTGAGGTTTTAAGCTTGGACATGTGCCATAAAACTCTAGAGGAAAAGAAGTAAATGTCCAATGTTCCCTATGAAAGTGTGGTCGGCGACCTGATGTACACTATGATATGTACTCGGTCAGACATATATTTTGTCGTGGGTCTAGTTAGTCGATATCAAGCTAATTCAAGATGTCAACACTAGAAGACGGTGAAGAGGACCATGAGATACCTCAAGGGTACTACAGATCTTGTACTATGCTATCATGGAAGAAATCTAACACTTGTTGGATTCATCGATGCCGATTGGACTGATGACGTAGATGAATGAAAATCCACCTCCAGATATACTTTCGTGCTCAGTAATGCTATTGTTACTTGGAGTATTAAGAAACAAGAACGCGTTCCACTATCAACTATGGAGGCAGAATTCGTAGCTTGTTCAGTGGTAGTACAAGAGGCCTTATGGCTTAAAAGATTCCTTTAAAATCAGAAGATTTCTGAGAACGCAATGAAGAAGATGATCCTTCACTGTGACAATCAAGTAGTTATTGCTTATGCGAAGGACAAAAAATATCATTGCAAAGGAAAGCACATCGACACGAAGTACAAATTTATACGAGATCAAGATGTCAAAGAGGGGATCTCGATTGAGTACATATCAACGCACAAAATGGTTGCTTATCCGTTCACTAAACCATTGTTGAGAGAGGCATCCTTGAGACATGTAAATGCCTTAGGGATGCGTAGATTATAAATATAATGATGTACTCAAATTTTCCAATGAATAAAATATTATTGTTTCTTTGATAAATTCATTGTTATAAAGTCTTGTTATGCATGTGAAAAGTATGTCGATCAGGCTTACATTTGTTCTCTTACACGAACAAATGCTTAAAACATTGATAGCGAGCGAAATTAAATATGTAAATCATAATATGATTATTAAAATATGTTAAAACATGAGTTTTAATAACTCAATATCGCCTGATTAAAAGAGAGAGACCAGATACGAGATTCAAACTTGGCGCTATAGGATAGCGAGAAATTTGAAAACTCGGGTTATGTGCTAAAAGGTAGTGACTGGACTTAATTTTGTGTGATGTATAATTTAAAGAGAGCTAGACATACGCTCCTTCAATGGAAGTCTCCACCACAGTACTTAGTGTTTAGTACCAAGTATGCAAAGTCGACCTAGAGACATGATGAATTAATTAGTTCAATGGTCATCATGGTATGAGTCTCTGACAGATGATTCACCTACACGTGCTCTTAGACTCTTGACTATATCTTAAGGAAAGGAATTAGTGCTTGCTACTTTAGCGGGGTACTCAAAGGTAAAAAGTAAAGTAGTATGTCGAGTCATATTTAGGAAAGCAACTAGTTCACTACTAAAAGATATGAGGGTGAGAGAAAGAACCGTTATGAGCCGCATTAGACTTTCACGTACAATTGGGCAACTATTTTTTCTTATGTTGAAAAATATAGTGTATGTTAGAGATAGTTACCGTGGAGCAAGACATATGTTGTCTTACTATGCTGCAAGATAGATCTAGCCCATAATGAGTTACATGATTTGAGCATTTGTTGGCTCGTATGTGAGCTGTCATGGATCCCTAACAGTCATGACATGCGCTCTAGAGATAGTTGAGCGATTGTGAACCTTAGCAAGTATCTTTCTAGCTCCTATAAAGAAGCGTGCTTGTACTCGTGGGTTGCACGATACATTTACCAATTTTGGATGAACAAAAGTACAATGCCCAATGTGGGCAAGTGGGAGATTGTTGAGAAATGCCCACGTTGGGCATTGGTGTGCCATGTGCGTGGCTCACCGGGACAATAGGTGGTTGTTGCCCCTCCCGCAAGACGCGCGATTGTGCATGTGTGATATGCGCAATCTGTATATCATGTGATGTGCAATCAGCATTAATGGCACATGATATGTACAATCAACATTAATGGCACATGATATGTACAATCAACATTAATGACGCGAGTGATATGCCTCCTCGCTCAAGTCTCCCTCTCCTATAAAAGGGGACCAATATCAAAGGTCCAAGGTATTCTTTTGATGCTTTTGTGGAGGTTCATCTAGAGGTACTTATGTTGTGGCAAAGTGTTTCGTTCCTCTGAGGTTCGGTCCTCGATCCTGAGATATAAGTGCGCTCATCAAGTGTTCGTGGAAAAGTCCCAACGATGTGCTTCCGCTGCAAGAGATACTCTGCAACCTCCATGATTTATTTATTATAAATCCAACACTTTTTCCCTTGTTCATGTTATCTTCATCTTTGTTCTTTTTTTCTTCCCCGTTCTCCTCTTTCTTCCTCGTCTGTGGTTGCAACCATCACATAGCAAAAATAAGAAAAGAGAGAAGAGAGGAAGTTTAGTGGTTTTCATAGATTATAGTTTAGGATTTCTCAAAGTTTTCTTCACTTAAATATCCTATTTAAAAATTAAAATTGTTACATGGAGGATGAGTGGGGGAGGGGCGGAGGTGAGGCTACTAGTTGAAGCAAAAGGTAAATAAGAAAACTGAGGAATATGCAAGGCAGGGGGAAAACAAACATATCAATAGATGTTGAGATCCAGTGCCCACAATCGAGTGGTTGTGCTTCCTTGACCGGACCGGAGGGTGCTGCCAAAAATTAGGAAACACACCCATTTTAATTTTACCCAAAAAAGAAAAAAGGGAAATTGGCGTTAAGCGTTGCTCGGTAGCACGAAGTCAAACTTTTGCGACCACCAACTTTTTTATTTGGAAACCTTTACTTTACTCCATGGTCAACGGGGGATCAACTTAACAAACCTTCGTTGGATGAATATATATTAAGATCATGCATATAACAAATTTTGAATGCGTTATATATATGGATTTAATGAGACTGAAAAGTCCTTTGCGTGAAATCTCGTGAAAAGTTTTGATCTCGTCCATTCATTTTAAATGTACGTCATGGATTAATACCACCCATCTCTTCATTTTAAAAAATAAAACCACTCCCCCATCTCTTGATTTAAAAAAAATAAAACCACTGACTCATAAAAAAAATCTCGATGTCATTACTGTACATCAATGTTTTAAAAATCGGTTCGGATCGGCCGGTTCAACCGGTCCAATCACGAACCGATAAAAAAATCGCTCTAGTTCATTAATAAAACCGGAAATAATGAAGAATAGGATTGTCTAAAAAACCAAAAAAACCGGGTTGAACCGGTAAATTTGATTTAACCCAATTTTTTATTTTTTTTCAAAAAAAATATACATAGAAATAATTTATTAGGGGATATTAAAGTTTAAAATTACCAAATTATTTTAGATGGAATTGGAAGATTATGAAGATTGAGGGAGAAAAAAAGGAAAGTATTTAAAATAAGAAAATAAAAGGAAAGATGGTAGTTGGAGAGAATGAATAAAAATTAAAATATATTATTAAGAGAATAATAAAATATGGAAAGCTTTTATTATGGGATATGAATGTTTAAATAAGTTTTGCACATGAAAGTGAAAGGAGAGAAAAAGGAAAAAAATTAAAATTTAAAATAAGAAAACAAAAGAAAAGATATTGAATCCTTGACTAGAGGAAATAAATCAAAATAGAAACAGAAAATTAATCAAATTTTGAATCCTTGATTGGAAAAAATGAATCAAAATGTAATAAATTATTAATTAAATAACATAAAAGAGAATTATATATGGAAAGAGAATAAAATCCGATAATAATATATTAGTAATAAATTTAGATTATTATATTAGTAATAATAAAAAGAAAATTGTTAAAATAGAAATAGATTATTAATCAAATCAAATAAAAGAGATTTATATATAGAAGGAAAATAAAATCCGGTAATAATATGTCAATAACAAATTTGAATTGACATTAAATTAGATTATTGTATCAGTAATAATAAAAATAAAACTATTATTTAAATTAACATCCTGTAAAAATAATTATTATTAATTAAATTAATCATTTCGTTAATAATATATATATATTAAATTACTCACAAATAATTATAAATAATATTACTATATAAAAAATCCGGTTGAACCGGTTGAACTGGAACCTCGACTTGTTGTACTGTACATGATAGGCGATGGGCTGTTGCTGCTGCTGTAACGATTGATGGTTCCTCGGACGGCCGGCGTCGGCGGAGAATCCTCGGACTGAGAACGAGCTGAGAGTTCCTCGGACCTCTGACGCCGCGACGGAAGGCTTGTCCTGGGATTCGCCGTGTAGGCCCGACGGGGCAAGGAATCGCGTGAGCATGGAATCCGTCTCAGGACTGTAGGGTCTTACATGAAGATGGTCCTCCATGGGCTCCCAGAACAACGAACTGGGGGCCGACCGAAACTGAAGGAGTCCTGAGCTCATTTTCTATTGTTGATGCAGTTTCTCTTGTTGTTGGCGGCGTCGGAGGATGTCAGACGCGGCGGCTTCTTCTTTATTCTAACCGCCATAGAAGGGCAACGACGGTGGGTACGAAAGGTTCAGATCTTTCAGGAGCTGCAGTGTCAGAGATCTGTACATCACTGTGAGATTTTTCTTTGTCTTCCTATTCTACTTCTCTTGGAAATAATAAAATCGGATTCTTCTTTCTTTGGATTCTTGGAACGATTCAAATCTATGAACTATTTCTCTTCGATTGCGTTCGACGTTAGCACGAATTCATCCAGAAAAGGACACGACTCTGCTTCCGGACACAAATTGACAACAGCTGCAGCGATCTTGTAATCTCCAACTCAAACTACTCATAATGTTGTAACTCAGCTCGCAAGTAGGAAAAGGATCAAAAATCAACTGTGAACCCTCCGAAAGAACAAGGAACAAAGCGCGGGTGCAGAGAGAGAGAGTGAAATCAGAAATGGATCATAACTCGATGCTTTTTTTCGACAGACAGGGGGAGAGAGAGAGGTGATTTTGTTTGTTGATGCCACGGATTCGTCCCAGGCGCTTTTCACATAGAGAGAGAGAGAGAGAAAGAAAGGAGAAGAGCGAGAGGTGATTGCCAGAAAAGTTGTTTTCATCTCTACCATAGAGTGACGTAGAGTTAAATTGGGCAGATAAGATCACAGCGTTGCATGAAAGTTTCACATAAAAGATGTCCAAAATCTCGCCTAACTTAATTATAAATTTATGACACAAAAGATAACGCCAAATAAACTAAAAACATTTTCTTTTGTGCTGTGAGTAAAACATGTTATGCAGTTAGATCATATCATATCCGAACAACTCAAACCACACAACAACTAGATCTTGTAAGTTACGCGGTTAGATAATATCATATCCAAACAACTCAAGCTGCACAACAACTAGCTCTTGTAACCAACTTCAAGTGTAACCAATATATCATAACAGCAACTATAAGCTGTTATACCAATTGTATATATATCAATCATGATATCAACCAAAATTATATGAGTTTGAATTACATGGTATCAGAGCCACAAAAAAAAAATTTCCTCTCATGGCATTGGGTTCATCCTCCTCCTCTGTTCTACCATCTCTGCCTTCATTTAACCAAGTTCACCACTCCATCTCCATCAAACTCACAAGTTCAAATTACTTATTATGGAAGACCCAATTTCTTTCACTCCTCCGTTGCTTCAACCTTGAGGGACTCATCAACGGTGCCACTCCGTGTCCACCAGCGACGGTGTCTTCCAATAATACCACGACATCTACTACCTCAGCAACTTCCTCGCTCAGCCCGGCATATGTTGAGTGGATTCGTCGTGATAAGCTTCTTCTTAGTTGGATCCTCTCCTCTCTATCAGAAGAGGTTCTACCGCATGTTGTTGGTCTTTCCACCTCTGCTGAGGTTTGGAATGCTCTTCATCTTGCACTTGGCACGCCATCTCACACGCGCATACTACAACTTCAGATGCAACTCCACAATATGAAATGTGGTGACATGTCCATTGCCACATTCCTTAAACAGGCCAAGTTTGTGTCTGACGAACTGGCTGCCGCTGGGCACCCGCTCTCGTCATCCACTTTCAATGTGGTCCTTTTCAACAATATGGGATCTGATTATAATGACATAGTGGCATCATTATCCGCTCGTCCTGAACCTATAAGTTATGCTGAGCTACATAGCATTCTCCTCAGTCATGAGATTCGCCTTGCTGCTCAAACGCTAGTTATCGATTCTGCAATGCAGCCCTCCATTAACTACTCTCGCTCTACTGCTGCACCAACTGCTCATGGACGTGGCTCTGGGCGTTCAAGAGGTTGTGGTAGGAGTCGCCCTCCGACTGAGCGTCGGGACCCTTTTCCTGTATGCGGCATGCTCAGACATAGTCCATATAGGTGTTCCTATCGTCATCCAAATACTATTCGACGAGCAGCACCAGCACCTCACCCCCCTCAGGCTCATGTCGGGGCATTGTCATCCCCTACTTGCTATACTATGCCCTCAGCGTCTCTCGCAGGATCTGTTCCAGCCTTGGGAGCTTATTCGGAGTGGCTCCCTGATATAGGTGCAACAGACCATTCGACACTGGATCTACAAGCCCTATCTGCTGCTGAGCCTTACATTGGGACTGAACAGTTACATGTCGGCAATGGTATGGGTCTACCAATAACTCATGTTGGCGCTACAACTTCTACCTCCTGCTCTCGCCCGTTTTCTCTTAATCACATTCTTCGTGTTCCTTCTCTATCTCACTTTTTATTATCTGTTAAATGCTTTACTATTGATAATGATTGTGTGTTTGAATTTCACCCATCTCATTGCTTGGTCAAGGATTGTCGCACCAACAGAATTCTCTTTCACGGTCCAGCTAGGAATGGATTATATTCCCTGCGTCTGCCTCGTCCACCATCGGCATCTCTCGCTCGCAACTCCTTTGATCACTTGCATCAGCGGTTGGGTCATCCTGCAGCTCCGATTGTACGACGTGTTGCCTCTCGGCATCACCTTGCACTCTCTACTACCTCTCCTACCTCGCCATGTTTTGCATGTCTTCAAGGAAAGTCCACATGCATCCCTCTTCCTTCCACAGGTTCTTGTTGCACGGAACCACTTCAACTCCTCTCTACCGACGTATGGGGGCCTACTCCAATGGCATCCACTTTTGGACATCATTATTTCCTAATAATTGTAGATGATTTTTTGAAGTATTCTTGGTTGTTTCCTCTTTCAAATAAATCTGATGTTCTTAGATTTTTTCCTATTTTTATTTCTTTTATAGAGCGTCAATTAAATAAAAGAATTAAATCACTGCAAATAGATGGTGGTGGTGAATTTGTGGCTTGTCCTCTGTTCTCAACTCCTCTGGCATCCATCATCGTATATCATGTGCTCATACACACCAACAGAATGGTAGTGCCGAGCGAAAATTTTGCCACATCGTAGATACAGGCCTCTCACTCCTAGCAGATGCTCATATTCCCCTTCGCTATTGGCATTTTACTTTTGAGACAGCGACCTTCTTAATTAATCGATTACCGATAGTTGTTCTCAATCACGTTTCACCATATGAACTTTTATTCTCTCAACCACCAGATTATCACTTGCTAAAAATTTTTGGATGTGCCGCTTACCCACTGCTTCGTCCTTACAATTCACATAAGTTTTCATTTCACACTTCTGAATGTGTTTTCCTTGGTTATCCAAGTAACTATCTTGGATATCGATGCCTTCACATACCCACTGGACGTATATATATAGCCCGTCATATTCGCTTTGATGAATCCAAATTTCCATTTGTTGCCATTCCTACCCCGTCCAACACGGCCTCATCCTCATTCCCATGGCTCACCATTTCCACCTCACACTCACCTCCTCAACTACAATCGTGCATCTCTAGTGTTTGTCCACAACCTTGCTGCCACTTCCCAATCATCCACCCGACATTCTCATCCAATGCAATTGCGCCAGCGTCAACCTGTGAATTATAGACACCTTGCAGGCCTAACAGCGAAACTTCCTTCAGTCCCTCAGGCTCACAACGTTTCTTGCAATGATCATGGCTCCACCTCACGTGATCTAACCTGTTTCACTTTGGCTAACAAGGATGTTCGGTGGCGTAATGCTATGTCTGAAGAATTCCATGCTTTAGTTTCAAATGGCACTTGGCAACTTGTTCCGCGCCATCAGGCCATGCATGTTATTGGTTGCAAATGGCTCTTTCATACAAAACTCAAAGCTGATGGATCACTAGATCGGTATAAAGCTCGGCTTGTCGCGAAGGGGTTCAATCAACAACCCGGTGTTGATTTCGCTGAAACATTCAGTGCTATTGTCAAGGCTACAACCATCCGTGTAGTGTTGTCTATTGTTGTGTCTCATGGATGGCACATGCGTCAACTTGATATCAGTAATGCCTTTCTTCATGGAACGTTGCATGAAGATGTCTATATGGAACAACCACCGGGATTCATTGATAAGGATCAGCCACATTTTGTGTGCAAGCTTCAAAAGTCCTTATATGGTCTCAAACAGGCCTCTCGTGCTTGGTTTCATACATTACATGTTGCGTTGGTCACATTTGGATTCCATGCTTCCAAAACGGATCCCTCATTATTCATTTACAATGGACAATCCATTATCTTATATGCTCTCGTTTATGTGGATGATATTATTATTACAGGTTCTTCCCTGGAGCTTATTGACAAATTAGTTAGCAGCCTTCGACAGAAATTTGCTTTGAAGGATCTTTGACATCTTCATTATTTTTTGGGTGTGGAGGTCTTAACTAATAGTAGTGACATTCTTCTCTCTCAAAGAAAATACATTCTCTCCCTGCTTCAACGAGCCAACATGTCTAATTCCAAAGGCGTGCTCTCGCCAATGTCGCCTCTGGACAAATCTGGATCACACACTTCGGCTCTTTTTTCTGATCCACAACTATATCGCCAACTAGCAGGTGCTCCACAATATGTCACTCTCACACGACCTAACATCAGTTTTGCAATGAACTTTGTGTGTCAACATATGCATGCTCCACTCGAAAATCATTGGATGGTCCTCAAACGCATTCTTCGTTATTTGAAACAAACACACAATATTGGTCTTCTTATTGCTAAATCCAATCTATCACATATTCAAGCCTTCAGTGATGCAGACTGGGTAGGTGTAGTAGATGATCGGCGTTCAGTAGGTGGTTATGCTATCTTCATTGGGTGCAATCTAGTTTCTTGGCAAGCAAGAAAACAACGTACAGTGGCTCGCTCCTCTACTGAATCTGAATATCGAGCTATTGCTGACACCACGGTTGAGATTATTTGGCTTCGATCATTACTCCATGAACTTCACCATCCAATACCCACAGCTCTTCTCTAGTGTGACAATATTGGCGCTACATATCTCACTGCCAATCCAATATTTCATGCAAGAACGAATCATATTGAGGTTGATTATCACTTTGTTCGGGAAGAGGTGGCTGCGAAGAAACTACTTATTCGTTATATCTCAATGAAAGATCAAATTGCCGATCTCTTTAACCAAACCTATGGTTGGCTCTCGATTTCAGTTTCTGCGTGACAAGCTTCGCCTTCGTGCACGAGAAGGCTTTGCTTGAGGGGGCATGTTATGCAGTTAGATCATATCATATCCGAACAACTCAAACCACACAACAACCAGATCTTGTAGGTTACGCAGTTAGATAATATCATATCAAACAACTCAAGCCGCACAACAATTTACTCTTGTAACGAACTTCAAGTGTAACCAATATATCATAACAGTAACTATAAGTTGTTATACCAATTGTATATATATATCAATCATGATATCAACCAGAATTATATGAGTTTGAATTACAAAACAAAGCAAAGCCACCGAGAACATCTCTGCAAAGAGACTCGTTCGTCCATCAGTCGAGTCGACACCAACTTCATCTTTGACGCGGAATGGAATGAGTAGTCTTTGATTAATTAATTATATAAGTTATATATCCTCACTTCAAATATCCCACGACTGCATTATATAAATTATATATGAACTCATCCTAAAACATGATTAATTATAATCTTTTAAGTGATTTAAAGACTCAAACTTATATATTGAAAAACGTCGACTGGGGAACTCTTTTTTTTTCCCTACGTTTGTCATCAATATTAAGAGTCCGTTTAATTAAGAGTAAACTCTTAAGTGAGTCAAAGTAATTTATAAATAATTTACGAATTTTATTTTTCTTTAGTAATTTTAAAAAGTTGATAAGTGTTTATTTTATAGGCTTATAAGTAAAAACCTCGATCACCTTATTTTGTGAGAGAAAAAATAACCAGTTTGATGTACTATTTTGCCAAGTACAACTTTTTTTCCAAAATTTTCTTTATTATAATATTAAAAGAAATAATTATTGGGCTAAAATAATAACTTATAAATCAACTTATCATAAAAGCTAAGCCAAATAAGCCCTAACACCCCTCTTTATAACTAAAACCCAAGTTCCTAAGTATCTAAATCGTGAAGTTTAACTTTAATATCCAATTATTAAAATTAGATTTCACACGATGATGATGATCATAAATACTTGATGAACACATATTTTCCATGTAGTTTCGTTCGTTAATATTCTTGTTTTGGAGGCGTCAACTTAATTAATTCGTGGGAATTAGAAAACACGTTTTGAATTGAACGTAGGAAATCAAATAAAATATGCAAGAGAGAGGAATCTTCCGATCCAATGGAACGAAGGAATTGAGCGAGTCCTTCCACATTTCATTGACATTGACCGCGTGCGTGCAGTGCAGTGCAGTGCCCACGTTGTTCTTTCTGCGTTGCTCACGCACATTAAATTAAATTAATTAATTAACAGCATGCATCAAATGAAATGGAGGAGGAAAGGATCTGATAGAGTTGACCACGTGCATTTTCAACATCTCAATATATATATATATATATATATTACATATTGATAATGAGAAGGCGTGTAGCATTTCAAAATATATACAACCCATGCATATTATTGATGATGAGAAGGCGTCGTCGAGAGACGACCATGCACGAGTTTGACTAGAAATGAAATACATCAGACGACTATACATAGAAAAGTCAATATTCTCTAAACGGGTTTATAAATATATATATATATATATACGTTATCTATAAGCCATTAACATTGCTCGGAATCATTCATTCAACAACCGGGAGGCAACAATTTAATTTCCTGGCGATCGAGAACCACCGAAAGCTTCCACCTCGTCAGCCATGGCTGACCGCCAGAGAATCCATCCCATCGACCTCGAGAGCCCGCCGGTGCCGTCGCCAGCTTCGGTAGCTCCAGGAGAACGACCGGCGAAGAAGCGGCCGGAAGCCGCGGCCGAAAAGACTAATAACGTCCCAGCGGCCGGTGAGTACTACTCCGGGCCTCCGCAAGAGAAGAGGCGGAGCCGCCGCCGCCGCTGCTGCAGGTGCATCTGCTGGACCGTCCTCGCGCTCCTACTCCTCGTCGTGGCCATCGGCGCCACCCTCGGAATCCTGTACCTCGTCTTCGACCCCAAGATTCCCAAGTACTCTGTGGACGGTCTGCGGATCGCCAACTTCACGCTGGACAACGCGACCGTGAGCGCCACGTTCAACTTGACGGTGACCACCAGGAATCCCAACAAGCGGATCGGCATCTACTACAGGGGCGGCAGTCACCTGAGCGCGTGGTACAACGACTACGACCTGTGCAGCGGCAGCTTCCCGGTGTTCTACCAGGGCCACCGGAACACGACGGTGCTGAATCTGCTGCTGTCCGGACAGGCGGAGCTGGGGAGCAGCATGGTCACGGAGCTGCAGCAGCAGCAGGAGACGGGCACGGTGCCGCTGGTGTTCAGGGGGAAGGTGCCGGTGAGGGTGAAGCTCGGGAAACTGAAGCTGCCGCGGATAACGTTCAAGTTCAAGTGCTTGATAGTGGTGAACAGTCTGAGCAGCAGCAGCCAGATCAGCATCAAGTCGAGGACCTGCAAATTTAGGCTAATTTGATCATGCAGTCGGTTTGTTTCAGCAAGCATCGGCATGAATGCATGCATGCATGCAGTTGATCTTGAGGTGAATGCCAGACGACGACGAGTCGATCGATGGTGGCTGCATGCCATGGCTGTCTGGTTGTATACTTATATACGGACACCGCAACATGTAAAGTGTAAACATACGGACCCGTTCTTTGTCTTGATTTATTTTTGACATGGACACATTATTATCTCATCATCATTTTGTTAGTTTTCCTTCCACGAATCCAAGATTTCCTCTAATGTTTCCGTGGCATCATATATATATGTATATATATATATATATATATATATATATATTATTTGTAGCAACCAGTAATTCATCCTAAAAGTATTGACTATTTCTCTTCATAAGACTTTAAGAAATTAGTAATAAATATAAACTTTCTACTATTCATAACAATTGATATTTCATAAGATAATAAACGTCTAAAACCTTCCTTATTCATATAGAACCATAAAAGATACTAAATTCTAAGTGCTGGAGTCGCGCATGCGTGGGCCTCCTTGCATAGCAACCATGTGCCACAATGGCATGCATGAAGCCCATGCTTCCACAACCCCCTTATTTATCTATCGGCAGTCTTTCTTCTTTGGCCTTTTATGATCAAGCACCTTTATAAACAAAAGGTCCAGTGCATTTGATCAAGGAAGTGGAGTATCCGAGAGTGATGTATATAGTACGGTGTGGTATAAGAGGTGTTGATGCATGTTAGAATTTTGCTTGTGTAACCACTACCTCCATCTTAGTGCTCTCTCTTCCTCTTCGTTCCCTTGCATTTGAGTCATGGTATTGTGTTTTATTTTCACGTGATTTGATTTCTGATCACGCATATGGGTACAACTCACAATTTGTTCGTGGAGAAATCGTATGGACGATCCGCTTCCGCAATCAAGTACTTCGTGAACCTCCTTCCTATTATGTCTAGGCAAGCACAAGACTAAGGTCTAAGCATAATTTACTAACTATTCGCTTCGTGGGAGTGTAATTTATTAACTAATTTATTCGACTCCAAGCACAAAATACAAAAGACTAAGGTTTAAATGTAAATCTTTCATAACTGGAAACATACTAAGGTTTAGGCGTAGACTATATATAAATAAGAACTAAACAAGATTTAGAAGTAGACTATGCACAATGTAAAATTGAACAAGGTATAGGCATAAACTACTCATCACTTCACTGAACTGCAAGTGCACAGATCAGAGTAGTAGACTCGAAAGTCGTATCCATGATGTTTTGAAACTTAAGATTCACTAACTAATTTAAATTAATCCTATACTAGAAAGATTAAAACATTAAGTAAAAGGGAAAGATAAAAGCATTTTAACACTTAATGACAAGTTATCTTAGGAATGAGTTCATTTAATATTTTGCTATGGATGGATTAGAACAACTTAACAGTGATAATTATACCATATTCAACCTGTAAAAATTATTCTCACGGTACATTAAAGTTAGAACTAAGTATCGTACTTTCATACGAATGTTAATTAGGTTGATTTAGAAAGGGTTTCAACTTATCATAAAGCTTACGGACCTCTACTAGTGTGTGAACGTTCCTTTCAGATGTAAACATAACAAGAGAAGTTAGTAACAATAGCTACAAGATGAGATAAATAATTCAACTCACGACATAGATACAATCAGATTCAAAACTAATGCTAATGCTCCTAGTTTATTTCTAAACATCAAGATAATTTAAAATCAACATCTTGATTGTAACGCCCCGAGACCCACGTGATTATCACGTGCTCAGAGTCATCCCAAAGGCGCTACGTAATTTTATGTAAATAATTTTTATGAAAAATAAACTCTATTAATGCGGAAATAAGATTGCTTGACAATATAATATCAAGGAGCTGAAAATGTCCATGACTTCATCATCCTAAATATGCGAAATATAAAAATTAATCTAATATTCTAGTAGGACTAAATCCTACACCATGTGCAACATCTCTGTCACTGAGCTTGACCATCTGCATCATCATCATCTATCATCTCACTTGCATGAATCCCGATATAGAGAAAAACTCATGAGTATAAAAATATTCAGTACGTAAGGTCTAACCATAACAATAAGTAAATCAATAGTGCTCAAAATCAATAATCAATAGAGCACATGATATAACTATATAGGAAGAGCTCAATAATAAAATAATAGATCAAATAGACCATGAATCAATAAAGGGGATTAGGTAAAGGATCAAGGGATCAATCAATATCTATTATCAATTATGCCTGATCGCTATGGCATCTATCCAATCTAACAATTTTCTATTATCGATATTTGTGGTCATCGGTCAATTATCAATTTCTATTCTATTCAATTCATTAGGCGGAGGCAAAGCCAATCGACACCTAAATCCGGATGACCAGGGTTCAATTTAATTCCATTCAATTCTATTCAATTTCAATTTCAATTCAATTCAATTCAATTCCATTAGGGAGCGCTCAACCAATTATGGAAAACTCCATGTCTCTTTCATGTAGGTCAGTGGGAGATCAAACCACGGCAAGCCGCTCTCCAATAATAACGCTAACAATAGATTCGTGATGGCGGGGCACCATGGCCATCACAGGACAACCATAGCTTCCCTAAAGGATAATGTCTCAAGCCTCTAGGTACACTATCTGCCCCATACAATACTATAACAATAATAGTCCAGGGGGCTTAGAGACAATCGGAGAACATGGAGACCCAGCAGTTTTTATCTTTTATCTTGTTTAACCTAAAGACATATCTTTAACAATTTTCTTCAGGTTAGACAAGGACCCAATTAGAGAAAAATTACTGGATCACATCATAAGAGATCACACGATATGACAGGATAATAATGATATAAATCTCAAATCAAATCTGAAAGATATCATGAAGTCAGATCTATGTGTGATATGATCAGGGACGATCAGAAACAATAAACTATGATAGCCATACAATCATCTATAACAATTTATCCAAAATCATAATTTCCGTCCCCAGAACCGGGTCCGCGTCGGGTCGAACCCGGACCGTGTTCGGAGACGACCGATGCCATCTCAGCCAAAGCAAACCCGGGTCGAATGTATGGTGAACTCGGGCCGAGTTGGCCGGTTCACTTTCAAATCAATTACGCTGTGACCCAATTCGAGCCGAAGCCAGAACCCGGGTTGGGTCAACAGAAACTCGGGCCGGGTTGGACAACTCGATCCGATTCCAAGTTCAACTCGGTCCGGATCACATAGAATCCGGGCCGGGTTCTACCGCCGACGGAGAAGTGCGTTTCGACGCGACCTTCCGACCACAATAACTATGCCATATGATGTCCAAACTATGCATATGCTACATCAATAGAATCACAATGCAAAGGAGAAGGGAATAGGGTTCCATGTAGCAAAAAACTGATGACATAGGGATTCCCCCTACGTACCTAAAGTTGACTGAAAAATCAACTGGAGTCCCTTCTCTGACAATCTGTACGAACGTCAAACTTTGGCCGGCGATTGCTCTATGTCCTCGCTCTGAAACTCGTGGCCTCCACCTAGAACTTCTTCCCCTATGTGCGGGCTCCAAAACCAGCCACCACACGTTCTGGGGGGTGCCTCGATTCACGTGCAAATGAGAGAAAAAAGAGGACAGAATTCTGTTTGGCAGAAAAAGGGATTTCCAGCCACCTTTAATGCCTATTTGTAAGTGCATATTTGTAATATCAATTCTATTAGGCTTTGGACTCTTTTAGAATCAATCTTGGCCATCCATTAATAATTTACAACATCATAATATCTCAGATTTAATTAAATCCGAGATTAATTAATTTCCTTATCATGACAACTCAATTAAATTCAACCCCTCTCAAATTCCTTCTTATCTCTTTAACCATCTTTTCCAATTTTCCTTGAATTTCGGAATTAAATAATTCTCGAATATTAGATAATGATTTTCTAGATATTATAAATGAATAAAATATTCATTTATTTATTTAACGAAAATTTAGATTGTTACATTGATTGTCATTTCAATATGAGATTCACATTAATAAAAGCTAAATGGATGTATCAAACCTCACAACGATATATTAAAATCAGAAAATAATGTCAATATTCTTAATTCTTTTCTGAGCAAGAAAATAATCAAAAATCAACTTCTCAATTGCCATTACAAAATAGGACTCACATCAATAAGATCGGACTCCAAAATATTTAGAAATGCACTAATACTAGTGACAAAAGTGTTATTCTATCATCCATTCATAAATAAAAATTAGACTACTATCATATTCTAAGGGAGCTAAGATTTAGCTCCTCATAAATGATGAAATCAATACAAACTAAATGAGGAATAGAATAAAAAATGTTCTAAAATAATAAGTAGAAGAATCAGCTTGGGTATCCGTCTGGCTTTTCTTCTCCTTCCTTCAGCTCCAAGGTGCAAATTGTAAAAGATGGCATATGCCTCCCATTGCTTCTCAAATCCTCTCTTTTATATAGCATTGCCATCACCATTTGATCCCCATCAGAAACTTCTATTCCTTCTAATTTTGCCACTTGTCTTGGTCCCCTCTTCTTTCAAAAAGATTACTTTCTCATTGCTTTTGGCAACTTGTAGTTTTGTGGTCCCCCTTTCTTTTCAGCAAAAATGGTTGTCTTTTATGCTTGATTTGGAGGTTGAATTAGTAAGAACAACAAGCATCAGTTCTTCAAATAAAAATTAAACATATAAGAACTAAATCAGTATATTATCCAACTCAAATGTGCAAATGTAGGATAATATTATGATGAAAAGATAAATGCATGTAGATTAGGCATAATTATCAGAATAAAAACTTTTCAGGAGTCCTGATTTGCCCTTATTACGAAAGCGAAAGCCTACTTATATGCACATGGATTAAGATGAAGTAAGACAGAATTTTAGTATGAATCAAGCTCTTCCAAGATTAATTTTTGCTTGTCCTCAAGCAAAACATTCAGGGATTAAGAACAAGGATTGAATCAAATAGTTCACAAATGAATTTAGATTCAGCTTATTAGAATCAAATGACTTTCCCACTTTGCTAACATTTCTTGCCATTGTTTTCCAATTCTCAATTTCTAGCAAAGCAATCATAGAGGTTAAAGCAAATTTAAGCCATGAAAGAAGTACTAACAACAACTAATTTGAGTTTCAATAATTTTCAACTCTACTAAAAAAGTTGAACTGTCAATCTCTTGGTGAACAGATTTTTGTATTGCTTAAACAAGATAAACCTAACTTTTATTCATGATAATGCATGTTTGAAACTTGATTTTTATTCACGCTAGTCAACAGGATAAAAATTCTATATTTATTCAGGAGAACTTTTTTTTTTGGATTTGTCTCTCTTTATTCATGCATGCATGTAATGCAAAATGCAACGCTTTAATTTTCTTTTTTACTTAATTTTTTATTTTATATTCATGAAGTGAGCAAGAGTTCAATCTCAAGTAAAGTTTAGATTTCTTAATCCAAAGAGTCAAGTTTTTTTTATTTAACATAGCCGCAAAAGCCTTGATTTCATTATAAACATCTTTTAATTTCTGACCAACCCATGATCGAGTGTTAGCTAGTGTTACCCACAAAAAGATCAATTTTAAATATGAGTTGATTGAAGTAAAAAGATTAACAACCAAATTAATGACTACTTAATGTTGGAGTGCACTAGTTGTTATACGAAATGATTTCTACTTAACAATCATGAGCAAAAATGATAGTATGAATTGAGTTGAACTACAATGATAACCATGATAACCTGGCTCTAGGTATGATATTAACTTTAAAATAAAATTAAAGCGTGCTAATAGAGTTCAGAAAAGTAGCAGCTACCTCCTCCAAACTTATCATCAACACTGTCCTCGGTAATGAATCATCGAAGCAAGGGGGAGGGTTGAGTGGGTGTTCAACTTTTGAAATGAGAGGCATGCATGTCTTGCTTCACTTATTTTTTGGGTCCATCATTTCAGCATTTGGCACCAGCAATGGTTAAAAGAATTTGATCAACTCTTCATATCATGTAGACAATGATATATTAAATTTCATCAATCAATCATATCATATGATTTTGAAATGATTGATAAAGATCATTACGTCTATGACTATAAATCCAAGGATATGTTCATCATTATGACTCTATATGTTGACGACATCTTGATAGCTGGGAACAATATGACATTTTTTGCCACCATTAAGAAATGATTGTCCTCTGTCTTTGAGGACATAGGGAAGACAACCTTCATACTGAGTGTAAAAATTCAACGAGATCATTCTAAGAGATTTTTGCTTTGTCGTAAGAATCATATATTAACAAAATTTTAGAACGAATTTGGATGGATAGCTGCAAATCCATTGACATTCCTATTGCGAGATGCGAGACTTTGAGCCTATATGCCCAAAGATTGCAGAAGAACAAAAAGAGATGTCTTCAATCCTCCATGCGAGTGTGATTGGCAGTCTGATGTATGTTATGTTGTATACTCGGCCGGTAGTGGGTCTAGTAAGTCGATATTAGAAAAATTCAGGACATCAACATTGGAAGGGGGTGAAGAGAATCATGAGATATCTCAAAGACACTGCTAACTTTGCTTTATGTTAGCATGGAAGAAGCTTGAGGCTGGCTGAATATACGGACGTCGATTGGGCATGTGACATTAATGAATGAAAATCCACATATGCCTTCTTGCTCAGTAATGTTGCTATCACAAGAGCAGCAAAAAGCAACAATGCATAGCCTTGTCTACGATGGAGGCTGAATTTGTGGCATGTTCACCTGCAGTGTAAGAGGCCCTATGATTAAAAAGATTCCTTCCACACTTACGATTTTCAGATGTTTCAATGAAAAAGATAACTTTATATTGTGACAATCAAGCAACGATTGCCTATATGAAAGACGAAAAATATCATTACAAAAAAAAGCATATCGACATCAAATATAAATTTATAAGAAATGAAGATGTGAGAGAGGAGATCTCTGTTGAGTACATATTTACGCACAAGTTGTTGATCCATTCACCAAACCACTACCTAGAGATGTATTCTTGAGACATGTGCAGCACTAGGACTGCGTAGAATATGAAAAGAAATATGTACTCAAAGTTAATGAAAATATGTTTTTCATAAAGAGAGTTATGTTATGCATGTGTTAAGTGTGTCAATCAGGCATGTGATTACTCACACGAGTAATCACCTCTAGTACTTATGTGATTGCACATGGGGAAGAAATGGTTTAGACCTAAATATTTCTTAATATATAAGAAATGTCCTAAATCTCCTTGATGCGTTCAAGATGATGCAAACACGAGTTTGGTAGCTCGATGAAGTCTGATGATAATAGTCGGATGTGTGACTCTAGCTTTGATGCCAAGTAATGGCAAATAGTTAGGCGTCTCAGGTCAGACGCCAGTGGCGGGCGAATGGACTTAAGTCTATGTGGTGTTTGAGTTAGACACATGCTTCCTTAGTGGAAGTCTCTACCATAATACTTGTGTTGTGTACCAAGTATGCTAAGTCGACTCTGAAAAATGACGAATCGATATTGATCTTCGTCATTGTGTGAGTCTCTCTAGACCTAACAGTTTATTTTTTACTCTTTGAACTTTGACTATAGGTGTTGCTACTTTAGCATGATACTCCAAGACCCAAAGTGAAGAGCTCCGCTGAGTCATGTCTAGAAAAGCAGCCAATTTGAACTGAGAAATATGAGTGCAAAGGAAAGATTTATGAAGAGTTGCATGAGAGTTCTGCATGCAATTGGCCAACTATTCTCCTTGTGTAGGATAAACAATTTTGCATATAGAATTTATTACCGCAATGTCAATGTCTAGAAGATGCAGCAAGGCAAATATGTGGCATAATGAGTACGCGATGCTTGAGCAATTGTGTAAGTAACGATTTAACTCGCAAAAGAAAAATCATGTGTCATAATCATAGCACACACGATGTGTATCGCACGATATGTTGAGAAGCTATGTGAGACATAGTTATGGCTCAAAGATCAATTCAAAAAATTATAGATACATGCTCTTGAGGTGGTCGAGCGATTGTGCATCCTTAACCGGTCACAAATCAAAGCTCCCATATTAAAGTTGTGCTTGTACCTGTGGGTCGCACGGCTCGCTTTCATGGGATAACGAAGAGATTGAGCATATATTTGAGTCCATCATGTGCGAGTGAGAGATTATTGGAGTCGCCCATACGTGGGCCCCCTTGCATGGCAATCATGCTGCGACATGGTGCCTGGCAATGCCAAAGCGTGGCTGCCATGACACAATGGCATGCATGAAGGCCACACCCCCACACCCTCTTTTTGACCTCTTGGCTTCCTCTCTTGCTTGGCCTTTTTGTGGCCAAGCACCTCTATAAATATAGGTCCCTTGGTGAAGTTGATCAAGGAAGTGGAGTATCCAAGAATGATCTAGTATGGTGTGGTATAAGGTGTTGAGGTGTGTTAGTGTTGTGATTGTGTATCCACTTCTTCTACCTTAGTGCTCTCTCTTCTTTCTCATTCCTTTGCATTTGAGTCATGGTATTGTGTTCCATTTCTACGTGATTTGGTTTCTGACCATGCGTACGAATACAACCCACAATTTGTTCATGGAGAAGTCGTGTGGACGATCCGCTTTCACAATCGAGATACTTCGTGAACCTCCTTCATATTATGTTTATTAAGTTCTACATTAAGCATATGTAACACTTTGTCATGAGCTTGAGTTACCATCCATTACTTGATCTTAGTTACTTGCACGAATCTTTTTCAATTAGAATATGTAAAAGTTATGCATGCCATGATAACCTATGAGATGATTCTACATGTGAAAATTATCATCATAATAACATAAGCATATAAACATGCATATCATAAACTATATCACAATTCTTCTATGACATCACACCATGCTTATCATTCATTCTTAATATAACATCCTTGAGACTTAATATCTCGACATATCTGCTTCACTTTAGAATCGTCTGTAAATACCATAAAATAAGAATATGCATTCATATCATATACATCTTAGGATTTTCTTTATAACTCCTTAATTTTTACTTGTTGTTTAACATTTTATATTCTTTACCTTATATTTCCTCATAGTTGCTTTATAACTCTTTAAACATTTTCATTCTTCTTTCTTTCTTTACCATGTGATAAATTAAGTGTCACTCTTTATCTTTCATCTTTATCACATAACATTCTCATTTTGACTTTCATTCCATGTCATAAGTTACATCTTAAGGAACACATCATAATAGTGAGAGACTTTATTTCTAAATATGTTTAGGATATACACACTTTTTGATGAGGATTATTGTTCCCTTAAAATTACATACACAGACGTAGTATTATACTTTGCAAGCTTAGTTCCTCTTGAAATACATACATAAGTGTAGGACTTTACTTTTCATATTCGCTTTATCATCATCTTAACTTTTTTTCTTTGTTATAAGATACTTTGAAGTTAAAGTTGACTTGTATTCTTACTTTTATCTTATAACATTTTTTTATCTTAATAGTTGGAGAATCATGTCAACATCATCACGTTGGCAATCTAGGCCACATCCTTGGGAACACGTATATCATAATAGCGAGGGACTTTATTCTAAGGAATACACACTTTTCTAATGAGAGATTTTGTTTCTTGAAAAGAATATTTACAAATGCAAGACTTTACTTCGCGATTGTAGAACCCCTTGAAATATATATGAGTGCATAACTTTGCTTCCTACCATTACTTTGATGAGTGACAAGAGCTTATTCTTCAAGTTTAGAGTGCATTATGCTTTTGCAATACATTAATTATTTACAATCATTCTTCATGTTTTAACCTAATTATGACTAGCCTAAACATGCGTCTAGATGATCGTCAATACATCAATCAATATTTCATGAATAGAATCACATATAAAATTTACAGAACATCATAAAACGTTATACATCAACAAATAAATGCATTTAGATGTATATAAACATTTAAAGAGAATTCATAATATTAACATAACAAATGTTGACATAAATGATATAATATGTCACTTTCCTTCTTTGACAATTCTCATACATCATCAATAAAATAATTATGAGACAATATATAGACGTTGATTTTGATTGATTCTAATTTTCTCGATAAGTTAGAATTTCATAAGAATCACATATAAAATTTATGGTTTTTTTATCTTTTTGCATTTAATCTCAGAAATTTATATAACTATAGAGATCTATTCTCTGTATAGTATTCTGCCATCATACACTAAAATATTAATAACTTCATCTATACTTGTTATTTTCAATTGATTCCAAATTCCACATAACTATAAAACAAAACTTTAACTTTTTCATAAATTTCAATCCCTAATTAAATATTTTCAAATTATGATAGATTTTGTAATTTTGTCTCATTGTTACCCGAGACAATATGATAGTAGTATGCTATATTCTGATTATAATTATTTTTATGCATTTTCAATTTGGATGAGTCAAATTTCTATGAATACTAGATTTTCAGGTCTTTCCGTTCATATAATACGATGGTACACTCATATAAGTGGAATGGAACAAAAAAAAATAAAGGACCCTAGAAATCAATAAAAAATTAAGATCTCGATTAGATTCCAAAATTATTTTTAATAAATTAATATTATTCTACCATATTTTGGAAAGATATATTCCAAGTTTAATGTAATTTTTACATTTATTATAATAAAATTTGAAAAAAAAGTATATTAAAGCAATAGTCCAAAAAGATTCAATGTTTTTATTTCTTAAATGCTTTTTATGATATTTTTTAACTTTCTTAAACTGGTCTCAAAAAATATGATTATATTTGGATGGAAATTTTTGGTCAAAACTTGATTTAGTATTGTTTTTATTGATTTAGTTCTGTTTGACAGTGTTTGTTTGCATAACAAAAGGCAAAATTTCCCTTTGTTCTGCCAAACAGGGCATGTGAATGTTCCTGTCATGAGTCGAGTCAAAAGTTCTTGTCTTTGGCAAGAACTTTTTTTTTTACTTTTGCTTTCTGTCTTTTAAGCTACCCCCTTTTAACTTTTTTTTCTTTTTTTCAGCTCCCTAACTTCTTCCTTTTTTAATTATTTTGTAATGTAAGTATATATTATTTAGTCATTTATTAATATATTATATAAAATAAATTATTTAATTTTATTAACTAAAAATTATAAAATATTTAGTTCTAATAATTAAGAAATATTTTATTAATTGAAATGTTCAATTATTTTTATAAGAAAATATATTATATTTGGATCTTAAGATTTACATAAATTATAATATTAATAACATTTAAAAGGTTTAATCAAAATAAGTAATGTAAAATATTTACGTAAATTATAATATTAATAATATATTTTTATTTATTATAATTTTATACGTCATAGAATAATAAATTAAATTCTTAATTCTTACTTTTTATCTAAACACCTACTAAAACTTATCTATCAAATCAACTTTTTAAATTCTCATCATTATATTTTTTAACAAAATACCAACTCAAAATTTTCTATCGACTAATTTTCAAGAACTAACTTTTTCTCAATATCCTCATATCAAACACAGCCTTTGAGTTCCACTAGAACTTAAGTTTCGATCTCAACTAAAAATTTTCGTTCTCAACTTAAGTTCCACTAGAACTTCCTAAGTTCTCGCTTCTAACAAGAACAACACTTTTTTTTTACTTTTTTCCTTTCATTTATTTTTCCTTTTAATTATTATTTAATATATATAATTATTTATTTGTTAATACATTATTATTCAGCTTATAATATAAATTATTTAATTCAATATTACTTTTTTCTTAATTGTTTATTATACTTTAATTAGTATTATAGTATAGTAAAACATTATTAATTAATTTTTATTGGTAATATTATTTATTAAGCTAATTGTTTACACTATATTAAATAATAATCAATTATAAGATAAATTAAAACAATATTTTTATATTATATCTCTTTAAAATTTATCGGTCTAATCAACATTTCAATTTTTCATCCACACACCAATTCAAAAAATCTCTATCAAACTAATAAGAACTTAATCCAAGTTCTTACATAGGAACACAGCCCAGTAGTATTTTAATTTTTTTTTTTAAAAATGGTAATCTCATTTAAAGAGATCCAAATTATTAGTTGTCCTAATAACTAATAAAATTGATGTGTAAATATATACATGTATGTATATATATTATTAAAAATAATATTCAAGCATCTTCAACCTCAATCATTGTGAACTCATTCGGCCAATCCCCCAAACCCTAATTTAATCTCTCAGTAAGTCCTCATTCGGCAACTTCTGATTGATTGGGGTGCTGCGCGGAGACTTATAAAATCCCCCTTTTTTTTCTGTGCTAAAAAAGGTAATTTTTTTCCCATCCTTTTGGCATGATTTCGTTTCCCGACTCCTCCATATTCAAGCAGGAGCAGGTACTGCGATTTGTTCGATCGGCGAGCTGTCCCAGATCCATTCCCTCGACGGCGCTTCAGGAGGATTCAGGGCTCTGACCACCACCAATCAGACTTCTTCTGCGCCCAAAACAAAAAAAAAAAAAGAAAAGAAAAAAAAATCCAGTGGAGAAAGTAGTAAGTCTAGTAGATTCCGAGGAAGATGGTTATGAACGAAACGAGTTACAGCTCTTCCTGGACCAGAGAGCAGGACAAAGCCTTCGAGACCGCCCTGGCGGACCACCCCGACGGGCCCGATGAGCAGGCCTGGGAGAAGATTTCGGCCGACGTGCCCGGGAAGACCGTGGAGGAGCTCAAGCGCCACTACGAGTTCTTGGTGGAGGACCTTAACCGCATCGACTCCGGTCATGTGCCTGTGCCTTGCTACACGTCGGACGGCGAAGCCGGCAGTGGTAAAAAGGGTGGGCACGCGCACGTGGACTCAGCCGGGAAAGGATCCAAATCCGAGCAGGAGCGACGGAAGGGGATAGCATGGACGGAGGATGAACACAGGTGGATCATACTGAACCCATATCTTGTGCGCACAAGTTTGTTTCTTAAACCACTGATTTTCACATTCTTGTTGTTAGTTGCGGATTATGATAATTTTGAGGCTTCGACGATTTTAGTTCCTGAAAAAGTCGGCTTTTTTTTTTCTAACAGATTAGATTTGCAATTTAGATCCATAAGTACGTAAATGTCTCATTTCCGTACTTTCTTGCACTGTGGCAATCGAATGTAAGATACTCTCTCGGAATTTGGTTTCCATGTTATTAAATCCATAGGTCCTTCCAATGGTGAAGGTGTAACTCCATGGTAATGTTTCATCAGTCAGGATGAAAAAGAAAACTCTGTTAATTGAACAAGTCCCCACCTAGTGGGATAAGGCGTTGTTGTTGTTGTTGTTAATTGAACAAGTGTTCAAATAAACGCCCTAAAGAAACTTGTGTGGAAGTATGCATCTTTCATGAAATGTTATTTAGCATATAATTAGAAACCTCTCATTCTTGTCGGGAGGATTGTTCTGGTTCCTCACACCATGGTAAGAATTTTACATTCTCCTTGGATTATTATATTATTACAAAGGTGACAATCCATTTAGTATGAGTACACGCGCGCCGATTCAAACACTTGACAGTAGTATGCCGCATTGAATTAAATGCTATTGCTTTGTCTTTCACATTGGAACTATTTATGGAATTCTTGATTTGCTTCTTTCCAGCCACTTGATGGTGTGAAAGATATAGTAATATTATTTGCACAGTTACAGATTTTTTGCCACAGATTTAGAGATGTTATGCTATTTTTTTTTATACTAATTTCAGAATAATGTTGTGTCACAATTATATGCAAACCAGTCGTCACGATATATCGTGTTGGATTATTAAAAGAAGTGTGTCAAATGCTTTCACAGTTTTTCTTTACGTGTGCTTTCACAGTTATTCCAGAGAAAATATGTGATTTGTTTGCAGAATCACTGTGGTAATTGTGAACACCCATAAATAGTTTCTTAATACACCTAAGAAATGTGTGTATAAGTGAGAAACAGAAGCAGATAGCTCCCGTCATAGTTGGAGGATGGCAATAGACATCGACCTGTGTACACAGAATCACGAGATACTAAATGATTCTCTATCTCAAAACAAATGTCCTAAATGATGGGAGATGATTAAGCGTAGTTATGTGGTCTGCAAGAGCCATCATGCGATATAAACACTCTGTGAGTATACATACTAACATGTTCAGTGACAAAGAAACAAAGTTAAACAAATGTAGTGTGTGGACAGATAAGTCTTGGCACTGTTCTGAACGATCATGCTTTTCCTTTCCCTGCTTCATATTGTTGAAGGTCAATACAATTATATCTTCATCTAGAAAGATTGGCAGATGTGCTAGATCTTGATATTTGTGTTGGATGAGTAGATTTTTTGGTATCTTATATCCAATACTATGTACTTTTTTTTCAGTTACATAAGGAGGCACAAGGCCTCATACAAGAAAAGAAAAGATAAACTTGAAAATAAAGGGGCACACAACTCCCACAATGGGATTTGAACTTGAGACCACTTGGTCTACAAATCAAGGGGTGTGTCACTGCACTATGCCCACATTCCCAATACTATGTATTTTACATAGTGCCTCTTAAGCAATCAATAATGCAATGATACATTGTATAGGCTTAAGAACAAGGTTGCCAAGAATCTGCTTTAATAAGAGATATTTCTTTTAGAATTGTTATTGTATTGTCATTTAAAGCTTTAACTAGTTTTTTTTTAAACGTTTAAGAAGTTGTTTAATAAGAGCTATAATTCTTTTTGTCATTTGATTTTCAACAGGTTATTTCTTCTTGGGCTTGATAAATATGGAAAAGGTGACTGGAGGAGCATTTCTAGGAACTTTGTTGTATCAAGGACACCTACTCAAGTTGCAAGCCATGCACAGAAGTACTTTATCCGTTTGAACTCACTCAACAAGGAGCGGAGGAGAACTAGCATCCATGACATCACCAGTGTGGGTAGTGGAGAGATACCAGCTTCTCAAGTACCAATTACTGGTCAGGGTAATAGTCCTGTTGGAACTGGAGGGAAGCCCTCAAAGCAATCACCTCAGCCAACTGGTGGTCCTCCTGGTATTGGCATGTATGGGGCTACAATTGGGCAGCCAGTTGGTGGTCCTCTTAATCCTGCAGTGGGCACTCCAGTTAGTCGTCCTGTTCCTATACCACCCCATATAGCATATGGGGCGCGAGCTCCTGTTTCTGGAACCGTCGTTCCTGGTGCACCTGTTAACATGCCACCAGTGACATATTCAATGCCTCCTACATCTTCTAGTAGATAGCTGGAGAAATAGAAATCTTCAGGCAAAGGAAAAGATGCTCGGTCGTACATTTTCTTGCGATCAAAATGGACATGGTCACATGGGATCCTTCGTATTCAGTAGACTTAGAATTAGATTCTATTCAGTTGTTTATCATGTTCAAATAAGCTAGAGCTAGGGAGAAATGCATATTGTTCGGATATGTATAGTTTGGCAGATTGGTGGCATTTATTGTTAAAGCTCTATTATCTCCAGCAACTTTGCCCAGTGGCTTATTCGTCCTAAATGTGTCTAAGTTCTCAAGAAGAATTCAATTGCATGGTATCAGCAAATAACTGGAACTGAGTCATGCTTCCTAGCAGTAAATCGGCGGCCCATATTGGTCTGCATAGTTGGTCGCTGTTATCATACTGCTTTTCTTTTTGTACATATCAACACGGAATAAATTCAGAATCTCTTCTGTCAATGTGCTTTTTTATCTGTTACAGTAATTAACTGTATATGGTCTTCCTTAACCTGTTATGTATGATTAGTAATATTCTTTATCTGCTCGTTTATGAGTACTTCCCAAATAGACTATCAATTAGATAGAAAAGATAATTGAAATTTTGTGATCCGTGACGAGCTTATTCCTCGTCGGGTTTGGGATTGCTGGATATCTTGTAACAACAATATTTGAGTAGTCCAATTTGTGTTATTGAATTGCTAATTGAATAAATTGTTCTCAGTATTCTGCACTGAATAGGACTTCTCTGACATGGAGTAGCTCCGTCATCCTGACAACCCAAATTGGGTGAATTGCTTCCTTCATTGTTTTGGGCAGTGGCAAAATCATTCCACATCAGGGTGGCAAAAGCATATGCCATAGGGCATGCCAAGCACGGCGAGTCCTTGGAAGTTTGTGGTGATCATCTTAGAAACTTTTCTACTTTCTCTTTTCCTCGATGTGGGTGCAAAACAGTTTACATAGATGTTTTAAGGCAGAAGCAGTTTCCCTTTCATTGCAGGTTGGTCTTAACAGCGTGTTATGGTTCTCTTTTGGCTTCTTCCACTCTCATACAAGACTTTCCAGCTAGACAATGTGAGGCACCTTGGTCCCTCTTTTTGATTCAACAAGTTCCCAAGAACAGAGCCACCAGCCGACAGGCAGAGGCAGCATAGCAGATGGGGGATGCTCTCCTCTCCTTGTGAAATTCAGATGTCACTGATAACAATTAGTCATAGCAGAAGGTCCACAGAGTTTTGCCTCTATTATATATCGGTGTCATCCTTTCACATACCTTGGATTACTCGCCTATATTTTCCAGAGCTAAATTTGCTATTATGAAATGGGTTAAAAAGTCAAAATAAGTGATTCTTTTATAGCCCTTATTAAAAAAAAAGTTGATTCCTGAATTTCTTTCATGCTCATGCCAAATATTTTACAACTAAAGTTGGTTGGTTGTTGAATAGTTTCTTAGAAACTTTTCTCTCTCTCTCTCTCTCTCTCTATAGGAACTAGTAATTTTCTGAGGGAAAATTTTCCAAAATAAGTTTGTTGTTTGTGTTTAACTGTGCACGAAAAAGTAAGTAAAGAAAATATAAGCTATTAAACAATTTGGCATATATGATGTGAGACACTGTCTCGGAGAAAATAATTTCCTCAATATTGTAAACGGAGTATTTCTTGAATTGCAACGATACTTTCTTTTTTATCTTTCTGGGGGCACAAAAAATGAGCATCGATGGGCGTTTTTCTTCCCGGAAACACTTTTGGACTTGATTGGTTGGTGGAGACCCTGGATGTGCAGAAGTGTGTCCTTTGAACTATACATGAAAAGTGCTATTTTTCTAAACATAAAAATGAAACGCGGGGACTTGAACCCCAAATACTAATTGCCAATTTTGTAATTATAATTCTCAAGACACAAATTGAGATGATTATGTGCATAGTAATATATCAAACAATTCATCCTAAAGTTTTGATCATTTAGGGTAATTTCACGTTGTTAACCCGTTTGTCATATATCATTTAATAGCGGAAGACTTCAACATTGTAGCAAAAATCATCATAAATAAAACTTTTTATTAATCATATAACAATTACTATTCCATAAGATATTAAATGCCTAAAACCTTCGTTACATTATTACTCTCAGTGTTCATCTGAAATCATAGACTTTAACCCTAAGCATGTGCAACACTTCATCATGAGCTTGAACTACCATTCATCAATTAACCTTGTTACTTGTACGGATTTAGAGTGTAGGATTTCCCAGTTAAAGTATGTAAAGGACATGTATGCTATGATATCCTATCACAAATACTACATATGATGCATTATTATCATAACAACCATAACATATGAACATGCATTCCATTAACTATATCATGAATCTTACATGACATGTACATTCATTATTTATACAACATTCATGAAACATAAACATCATGTCATACATGTTTAACTTCGTATTCATCATATGCAAGCATCAAGCAATAGAAATATACATTCATATCATTCATACGTGATCATGACATAACTTATCATTTCATTTCACTTCATTATCATGAACATCCTAGAAGTTCCTTTTATAACTCCTTGATCCTCACTTACTCATTGACTTCTTTCATACTTTACGTATTCTCAGGATTGCTTTATAATCCTTTGAATCTTCTTTCATTCTTCTTTTTTTCTTTATTGTGTGATCCTTTACATGCCATCTTGACTTTTCATTCAATTTTATAAGTCACATACTTAGGAACACACATTATAATAGTGACGGATTTTATTCTTAGTCATTTTTAGGAATACACACACTTTATGATGAGAAATATTGTTCCTTAGAATGTACATACACAGATGTAGAATTTTACTTCTCAAACTTAGATCCCATTAAAGTACATACATAAGTGTAGAATTTTATTTCATCATCATCTTTGTTACAAGATACTTCTAAATTAAACTTCACTTTTCTTCTTACTTTATCTTATAGTATCTTTTATCTTTATATTGAGAAATCTCAAACACCTTTTAAGTGATGACATTATTTTTCGAGAAGTCTCAATCACCATAAAGTGAAAGGCATTTACTTCTCATCATTGCATTCAATACTTACTTTCATTATATTTATCATATATCATGCTTCATCTTTGCTTAATAATCAGTACATGGTGACATCATTACATTAGTTAATAAGAATCTGAAAAATCTCAAATATCTTTTATGTGATGACATTATTTTTTAAAGAAGTCTCAGTTACCATAGAGTGAAAAGACATTTCCCTTTGAGAAATCTCAAACACCTTATGGTTGATGGCTTTATTTTCCAACATCATATATAAACATCATATATAAAATAGTGTATTTGGAATATACAACAACAACAACATCATATTTTCCAATATTTCATTAATAACATCATATATAAAATTTATGAAACATCATAAAGCATTATACAACAACAAATAGTGTATTTGGAATGTATATAAACAACAACAACAAAGCCTTATCCCACTAGGTGGGGTCGGCTTCATGGATCATACGACGTCATTCCGTTCTATTAGTAACCAAACCTTTCGGTATATTATTCACCAATAGATCTTACTCTATTAGTTCGTCAAGTGTCCGCCTTGGCCTCCCTCTCTCTCTTTTAATCGGACTCCAGATTATTTGATCTACTCTTCTTACTGGCGTATCTAATGGTCTTCTCTGAACATGACCAAATCATCTCAAACGATTCTCTACCATTTTCTCACTAATAGGAGCCACTCCGACTCGTTCACGTATATGGTCATTCCTAATCTTATCTAATCTTGTATGACCACACATACATCTCAACATCCTCATTTTGGCTACCCCCACTTTACGTTCATGTTGTTCCTTCATAGCCTAACATTCACTATCATATAATACTGCTGGTCTTATAGCAGTATGATAGAATTTTCCTTTAACTTTATTGGGTACTTTTCTATCACAAAGAACTCTAGTGACTTTCCTCCACTTACACCAACCAGTTTGAATTCTATGATTAACATCGTCATCAATCTCACCATCTTGTCTTACAATTGATCCTAAATATTTAAACTTTGTCACTTGAAGTGAAAGTAGTCTCAATCACCATGAAGTGAAAGACATTTACTTCTTACCCCTTCTTTCATCTTTACCACATCATTACATTAGTTCATAGAGCATTGAGAAATCTCAAACACCTTTTGTGTGATGGCATTATTTCTCAAAGAAATCTCAATCACCGTGAGATAAAAGGTATTTACTTCTTACCCTCATCTTTCATAGTTGCTTAATTGAAGGCTCTAAGTCAATGGTCCCTAAGAAATTTCAAACGTCATTCCAAGTGATGGCATTATTTCTCGAAAGGCATTTACTTCTTTAATATAATGAGTGCCTATGCATTTCTTTCAATTTTATACTTTATTATGGTCATCAATACATCAAACATTCACATCAATATTTCTTCATCTTTTAGCCTAATTACAGCTGAGCATATCTAAACGTGTGTCTAAATGATCGTCAATACATCAATCAATATTTCATTAATAACATCATATATAAAATTTATGAAACATCATAAAGCATTATACAACAACAAATAGTGTATTTGGAATGTATATAAACAACAACAACAAAGCCTTATCCCACTAGGTGGGGTCGGCTTCATGGATCATACGACGTCATTCCGTTCTATTAGTAACCAAACCTTTCGGTATATTATTCACCAATAGATCTTACTCTATTAGTTCGTCAAGTGTCCGCCTTGGCCTCCCTCTCTCTCTTTTAATCGGACTCCAGATTATTTGATCTACTCTTCTTACTGGCGTATCTAATGGTCTTCTCTGAACATGACCAAATCATCTCAAACGATTCTCTACCATTTTCTCACTAATAGGAGCCACTCCGACTCGTTCACGTATATGGTCATTCCTAATCTTATCTAATCTTGTATGACCACACATACATCTCAACATCCTCATTTTGGCTACCCCCACTTTACGTTCATGTTGTTCCTTCATAGCCTAACATTCACTATCATATAATACTGCTGGTCTTATAGCAGTATGATAGAATTTTCCTTTAACTTTATTGGGTACTTTTCTATCACAAAGAACTCTAGTGACTTTCCTCCACTTACACCAACCAGTTTGAATTCTATGATTAACATCGTCATCAATCTCACCATCTTGTCTTACAATTGATCCTAAATATTTAAACTTTGTCACTTGAGGAATTATATCCTTCCCTAGCCTAACTTTCAAATCGTCTCTAAGTTATTTATTTGTGACATTGCAATGCATATATTCTATTTTATTCCTACTTAAACGAAAACCCTTTGACTCCAACGTATTTCTCCATATTTTCAATTTTGTATTAATCTCTTCTCTTGAATCCGCTAAAACTACTATATCATCCGCAAATAGCATGCACTTAAGTATTTCCTCTGTGATACTCTCGGTTATAGCATCGATAACTAAGTTAAATAGATACGGGCTTAAAGCTGATCCTTGATGTAGGCCAATTCCTATAGGAAATTCATTTATCTCACCTCCGGGTGTCCTAACCCTAGTCAATGTCCCATCGTACATATCTTGTATTACCTTAATGTAGGCAACACTCACCCTCTTCTTTTGCAAGGCTTTTCAAAGTACATCACTTGGTACCCGATCATACGCCTTCTCTAAGTCAATGAAAGTCATATGTAAGTCTCTTCTCCTACTTCGATACTTCTCCATCATCCCCCTTAGTAAATAAATCGCCTTTGTAGTGGATCTTTCTGGCATGAACCCAAATTGTCTCTCAGAAATACTAGTCTCCATTCTCAATCTATGCTCAATCACTTTTTCCCATAATTTTATTGTGTGACTCATAAGTTTAATCCCTCTATAATTTGCACAATTCTGAATATTCCTTTTATTTTTGTAAATAGGAACTAATGTACTTAATCTCCAATCATTAGGCATTTTTTTCGACCGTAAAATCTCATTAAATAGTTTACATAATCACAACACACATTTTTCTCCTAAACATTTCCAAACTTCAATCGGTATACCATCCGGTCCAACGACTTTACCATTCTCCATTTTCTTAAGAGCTTCGCTAACCTCCGAGACTCTAATTCTACGATAAAATGACCTATTAAGCTCACATTCGCTAACTGTCAAGTCCTCCAAATCACAACGGGAACATTCACATCCATCATTAAATAGCTTATAGAAATACTCTTCCCATCTGTTCTTAATATCTCCCTCAGTAACTAAAACATTGCCAATTTCATTTTTTATGCATCTTACTTGATCCATATCTCTCGACTCCTTCTCTTTATTCCTTGCAATCATAAACATTTAAAGAAAATTCATAATATTAACATAATAATTGTTGACATAAATAATAATGTCACTTTCCTTCTTTGACAATTCTAATACATCATCAATCAAAACATTATAACTCAACACATGGACATTCATTTTGATTGATTCTAATTTTCTCGAAACTATACTTTCATGGGAATCACATATAAAATTTATGAATTTTATGTTTTTAGAATTTAATCCCAAAAATTCATACAACTATCGAGATTTATTCTTTACATAGTATTATAGTAGCAGACACTAAAATATCAATAACTTACTCTATACTTATTCTTTTTTCGATGATTTCAATTTCCACAAAAAGATAATGCATAAATTTTGGTATAAATTTCAAACCTTAATTCAATGTTTCTAAATTATGATAGATTTTACAAATTCATTTCACTATTACTCGAGACTTAGTTCGATTTTTGGATCATAACTATTTTCATACATCTTCAAATCATATGAAACAAATTTATGTGGAAACTAGAGTTATATATTCTTTGTAATTTTTGAATAAGTAAAACCTATCCAAATAATTATTACAAAATAATCACGAATTTAACAGATTATACAACATAAATCATGAAACTCTTATTCATGCAACCCTCATTTATGCAACCTTCAATTAAAATTCCTATCAAGCACAAGATGTTCTTGAAACTCTCAATCCAATCAAAAATATCATTGAGAGGGGAGAGAGGAGTTTGGTTCCCCTTTATATACTTATGGCCTTGTTCTTCCTCAAAGTTGATCTACTTTTCCTTGTCCATGTTCTCTTCCTCTTTGTCTTCTTCCTCTTTGTTTTTCTATTTTATTTTTCCTCCTTTATGGTTGCAACCATCATGTGGAAGAAATAAAAAGAGAGGAGAGGGAAGATTTGTGACTTTTATAGAGTCTAACATAGGGTTTCCTTCAAATGACTTCAATATCCTTATTTAAAAATTAGGATTGTTACATCCTTCCCCCTTAAAAGAAATCGTCCTCGAATTTCAATCTTACTTATGCACTTATACAATTTTTTTCGGTATCTTTTACTTAATCATTATCAATGCAAAAAGTATTGGTGCATGAGCAATCATATGAATATTTATAGCATTAACATAATGGACATTACTTAAAGGGTTACCTTAGTCTTCATTATTCATGTTTTGGGCCACATCCATCTCCATGGCATGGACTCTACCTATAACTCTTTCTTGTTTATCATTTTGTTTGGTCTTCCCTTTGT
This sequence comes from Pontederia crassipes, assembly GCA_030549335.1. Taxonomy (NCBI): domain Eukaryota; kingdom Viridiplantae; phylum Streptophyta; class Magnoliopsida; order Commelinales; family Pontederiaceae; genus Pontederia; species Pontederia crassipes. The sequence goes on along the minus strand of JAUKPH010000020.1, from coordinate 5,202,189 downwards.
CTTTATAATCTTCTCACTTTTCAAGGCCAACTCTAATAAAGTGTCCTGCTTGATCACACTGAATGCAGACCCCAACTTATACTCGACATTTGCCTAGATGATATTTCCTACAGTGTGAGCAACGTTGTTGTCCCTTTTCATCATCACCTTTCTAATATGTCTTAGAGTCTTCGGCCCTCCTTTATTTCCTTTGTTCCTTCTTGGATTCCTTCCTTGACTCCTTGTCTTATTCATATTTCTTCTGAGTGTCAATCTCCCTGGTCAATTTGGATGCTAAAGAGATTGCATTAGCCATGATTTCAGGATCACAACACTTGAAGTTCATCTTGAGGCGAGGACTCGGGCCCTTGACAAAGTGGTTGACCCTTAATTCTTTATTCTCCTTCAGAGGACTATACTTCTCAAGTTCAAGAAACTTGTTGATGTATTCCTTCACTATCGTACTGTCTTGTTGCAGATTCATGAATTCAACTTGTTTATTCCCCCTTATACGTGAAGGGAGATAGTGGCAACTGAAGGCCTTCTTGAAGTCCCTCTAGATAATCTCATCTTCATCTTTAAATTGGGTCCTAGTCACTGACTTCCACCAATGACGAACCTGGGCAACTAGCTGATGGGTAGCTAGGTTGACTCTGTGTCTTTCTGAGTAGTCCATGGCTCTGAACTTTTCTGTGATCACATTCAGTCAAGCTTTAACTTTGTCTGGATCCCTATCCCCATTGAAGGTTGGGGATGTAACTTTAAGAATCTTTCAATCCTTTAGCTTGAACGACGATGGTAGTTCGAGTTGGCATTTCTTTCCATAGCATGAGCTATATGGGCCATGCTTTCAATCAGCTCCATCTGGCCTCCTAACCTTTAGATGACCTTGTAATATCCCTAAGTTAATCATGCATGATAAGTTGTATGAATGTGATGTTATATTATCTTATTGGTAATCTCTATGAATGTGATGTTAAGACTTGCACTTCAATATCAACTAAAGTGCGAAAACGATGGAAATTTACTTAAGGCGTGAAAATGTGATTTTTGAAAAAGTAAAAATTTGGAAAATTAAAGTCCCGGTAATTGCTCCTATATATGAAAGGATTCTAAAAGTGATTTTTAAGAATTTTTAGGAGGTGTATGAGTTAAGTAAAACGTAGACATAAAATCGAAAAATCTGTGAAATCGCGATTTTTGTTCTTCGGACAAAAATTTAGATTTCGATTCTTTAGTTATTTATTTTTCTAAATATTTTATTTGAATCCAAATGGGAGGTAGTTCCTTATTTACATGTAATGTCTTAAGTAAATAAATAAATAAATAAATAAATAAATGAAAAATACAAAACTATTTACTTTGTAAATAAGGCAACAAGTAAGGGCAATTTGGTCCCATCTTTGGCCGACTTGGTAAGTCGGTTTTCCTTTGCATTCTTATCCTTCAACTACTACCTTTTACCACCATTTTTTGCCCCTTTCACCATCCTTGGCCGAATAGCAAAGGTAGTAGAGAGCTTACTACATGTTGAAGGAAATTTGACAAAGAGAAGAGGAAATTAGGGATTCTCATTTGTGGTGAGTTCATACTTTAATTTATTTTAATTTTAATTACATACCTTTCTAATTAGAGTTTCTGTGAATCTTTCCCATCTCATTCATTTTCAGATTTTACTTGAACATGGGGCAAAACTCATGTTGTTCATGGGTAAGATTAACCCTAGCTATGTTCAGTTGATTCACGAATCTTTAGATACATAATTCAAAGCAGCAATCAATAGGATTTCCCTAATCCTCCCCTCCCGAAAGGAAGAACGTGAAATTCTTTTTCCTTTCCGTAGGGACCAGGAGATTGGACAGGTAAGGAAATTTCTTGTTGAGTTACGACTTTCTTACTATTACGAGGTTTATTCGAATATCGCAGGGCTTACCTGTCCAATTTCTGTATAGAACTAACTTTGGGATTGGGAGAGGTTATTTTTGGAGGAGAAACTATGCATTTTTGGGATCTTCGTGCTCCTTGGTTTGGAACCTCTATACCTTCGAGTGATTCAAAAATTATGAAATTTATTCTGATTGATTCCTTATGAGTCTACTTTCATTGAGCTTTGGAATCAAGTTAATATGATTTCTGTAGACAAAGTTATGCTTGTATCTTTAAGGTACTATCACTCTGTCCGCCGAAATTACTTTCCGAATTTGTAAATTATGTATTAAATTCAAGATGTCATAGAATTATTAGATAATTTAGGGTGTTATAGATATTGATGTTAGGTTTCATTGACAATTGGAATCACTAGAAAATGATATGAATAGCGAAAGTTATAAATATTTTACCGAGCCTTACTCAGTCTGTCAGAATGGAGCTTAGGGCAGATTATGCTAGTATTGGTTAATTTTATTGTCTCAGTACAAATAGAGAGAAATTCAAATAATTTTATGACTTGCACCCTAGGATGTCTACAATTTGGGAAAATTAAAATTACTAGAACAGGGAATGTTTATTATTTTATATAAATCATAAAAGTAAGGTTACTCAATCTGTCAGGACATAGAAACAACATAAAAGTTAGGCTAAATTTTGATTTTTATGAGAGCAAACCATAATGAAGTAGGAAATGAAACTTTTATAGAATAATGTATTTGTAATATGAGAGTAAAGAAAATTAGAATGATGTCATTTGGGTATGTATATAAGAAGATATGGATTTTTCTTTACTATTGGTGCAATATGTTATATTAATAGGTCAATCCTTATGTTTAATAGTTACTTAAGTTATAGGAGTAAATACTTAGGCCGCGTTTGGTTGCTGAATAAGGCAAGGAATACATGCTTATTCACCAAACATGTAGGAGAATAAGCTTAAACCGATGAAAATGTATTTTTGATGAAACCACCTTTAAAACCATGATACCACCATTATATTCCTGCAAACAATAAATTTTTTATTCCATTGAAATGAAGGAATACATATATTCTCACTGTTTTCATCTTTTACGATTTCTTTTATTTTTTTATAATTTAACCATATATTATATTATTATTTTTTATAATAATAATAATTAAATGTCAAGTGTTTATAATAAAATATTTTAATTACAAAATATTATATGTTTAAAATTTATTCCTGTTGAACCAAACAAAGGGCATAATAAGAATATGAGAAGAATATTATATTCTTCTGAATAAAATTTTTTATTCTTTAAAACATATTCTTCGTCCAAACGGCACCTTAAAGTTCATATACCTAAGCAATTAATTATGTTTCATGTGTAATAGGATTGTGTTCAGATCATAGTAGTAATGTGTTTCTCACTATTATTGTTATAGGAGTAGAAGAATAAAGTAGTGAACAAGGAAAGAGAAACATTTTGCTAGCCCTTATAGGTAAGTTGGTTTCTCCTATTCTATGTTTTCACCTCTTTTGAATTTGGTGTGACATCGATTGTTATATGTATTAAATATATTTTGGATAGTTATGAACGGATTTCAAGAAATGCAACTATGAAAAGTATATATGAATGATTGTATGATTGCACATTTGAAAAGCATATGTGATATGATATGAATGGATTACGAGAAGTGCAATCTTGTTCCGTTTGAAATGATTGATTGAGTGATGGTACAATTGAAAAAGCATATGTGGTATGTTAAGGATTGATTTAATAAAATGCAATCCTATTCCGTTTGAATCGATGTTTGACATGATTCATCTTCTGATATTTGAGTTACAAGATATGGTTAATCCTTTGATATTTGATATCAAATTATTATATGATGAATCATGCATCTGCATATGTGATGGTTGGAGTTAAGTGTTACATCGTTGATCACGATGAAAGCCACCTCTAGAGTCCAATCTATTATTCTGTTCCTCAATAATGTGATGAGATAGTCTGAAGTTAAGTGTCATGCAGAGCTAAGTGTCACATTGTGAGTAGTCGCGATGGAGGCCACCTCTAGAATCCGTAGGGTCCACCTCTAGAGTCCACCTATCTCTATATGATTTGTTCCCCGAAAGGGATGAGGTAGAATGGAGCTAAATGCTACATCGCTGATCATGATGGGAGCCACCTTTAGAGTCCACCTACCGACCACTGGCTAGTTGATGATCCGTGCATTCATATGAGAGTGTTGCATTTGCATACATATGTTTGATATGATTTATATGATATTGATTGCAAGTTGAGTGTGATGTTTTTTATTAATATATTTATACGTAATTATCAAATATATAAAAATGTCTATTTTGCTATTATGATTATTGCATGCTTTTCTATGTCCTTTCAAATTGATTAGTTGGTAACACATAGGCTATGAGTTATCAACTTATTGAGCTATTTTAGATCACTCTGTTATTTCTAATATTTTTCAGATAATTCTTGGAAATCATGCGAGGTGATAGTATTTGAAGGGTTCGTGATAAGATGGAAAGATTTGAGTCCCTCATATCCTTCTATTAGGATGTCGAGAGGTTTTGTTATGTGCAAAGTCATTTTGTGAAATGTAAAACTTAAGGAAGTTGATTTGGTCTGAAATGATCATCACATATTGTGTAATTTATTTAATGATATACTTTTACTCTTATGTTAAAAAAAAGTAAATTACATCACGTTTTTGCATTCCTTCTCAATTTCATTTGATTGTCCGTAATGAGTCGCGAACTCCGGTTTAACTCACGGGTTAAATCGGGATCGTGACAGACCCTCCTTCTTCCATCCTTAACATAATAATAATTAATCACCCATTAGTTAGTCAATTATAAACACATATAACATAGCTTAAACATCACATACTCTTAATCTTTGATGGATATTCATGACGGTTGTATATGGACTTAGACTTCTTAACATTACCGTACTTAGAATTAGGTCCTAACAATGCTCCGATACCAACTGTAATGATCCGAATTCCACCCTAAAAGTTTTGTTCATTTAGGGCAATTTCGCATCGTTAACCAGTTCGTCATACATCATTTAACAACGAAATACTTCAACATTGTAGAAAAAATCATCATAAATAAAAAACTTTCTATTAGTCATATACCAATTACTATTCCATAGGACTTAAATGTCTAAAATCTTCGTTACATTATTAGCCTTAGTGTTCATCTAAGATCATAGATTTTAATCCTAAGCATGTGCAACAGTTCGTCATGAGCTTGAGCTGCCATCCAACAATTAACCTTGGTTACTTACACGAATTCAAAGTGCAGAGTTTCCTAATTAGAGTATGTAAAGGTCATGCATGCCATGATATCCTATCTTATGATACTACATGCGATGCATCGTTGCTAAATGGTTCCCTAAGGTTTTGGGCCTATTTCTCTTCATGAACCACGTGTCCTCTGTTCCTCTACCCAAAAGAAAGTTCTATCATATGTCTGCAGAGGGAATTCATAGCTACAAGCAACCAGATTTGTTTTCTATTGGTAACATCTTTCAATAGCGTTCACACGGGATAAGTTATTTTGCCTCCATATTATATTCAGCTAGCATAATTCGTTTTTCTTATGTAATCACTGAAGTCTGGTAAATCTTTGAAATACAAGTCTATCCCAAGCTCCTATAAATGCACAAGAAGAACATAAAAAATAGAAGCCATCATAATCAAATACCATAAATTTCATACAATTAGCAAAAAAACATACAATAAATTCATAAATTGTGAAATACCTGGTTTAAATGAATAAACATTCGAATAAAAAATGTAAGATAGGATCAAATGCATATTTAAATTGGTCTAAATATGTATAGAATTCTTCTACATAAAAATTTCTTAAACTTAATCTTTTGCTTGTCCTTAATCAAAAATAAAAAAAAATTAAGACAAGAATTTGAATTCCAAAATGGTCATAAGATGAACAACAATCACTCCCCTCATTCCGTAGAGCTTGCGATGTCCTGAGCACCAAAATCTTAAGACTAGCTCGTGACTTCTGGGATCACATATACATTGACTAGTTTTATGGCTATCTCATTAGACCATAAATTACTCTTGCCCCATAGAAAACTTGAAAAGTTATTTGTCATCGTAAGAAATCCATTTCATTAGCATTCATTCACTTGGATATTGCATTAACACTTTGCATTCTTCTTTTTTCCTTTTTCTTATATTTATCATTCTTGTCATGAAGTTCCCCCTTTATAGCGCCTTGTCTTTCTTTTAGTCCTAATAAATAATTTAGTTATATTATAAATTATTTAGTCCTAATAATAAAAAATGTTTTATTAATTAGTTAAAATATTTTTCTTAGTATTATAGTATAATAAAATTATAACTGAAATCATATTAATTAATTGAATTGATGTAAATATTATAATTATATTTAATTTATTATAATATGAATTAAAAACATTAGTGTGAAATATTATGCACAATATTATATTAATTATAATATAATTTTATTAATTAAAATATTCAATTGTTTTAGAGAAAATATATTATATTTGAATATTAAGATTTAATTAAATTTAAATAAATAAATACATATAATATCTTTATTTACTATAATTTTATATTTCATAAAATAATAAATTATGTTCTTAATTTTTACTTTTTATCCAAACGCACATTAAACTTATCTATCAAATCAACTTTATAAATTCTCGTCCTTATATTTTTTATCCAAACACTCATTAAAATTTTTCTATCTAATCGATTAGTTATCGGGAACTAAAAAATTCTCATCCAAACATAATTAACAAAGAAACATTGATCAATGAAAATTAAAAAAATTGTTAAAGATAAATAGATCAAAATTAAATGAATAAATAAAAAAATAATATTAATATTCCAACGTTAACAATTTCAGAGTCAATTTTCTTGAATACTAAATTCTTAAGTAATGACTTTATGTTATTATATTATCATTAGTAGGTTATTATTACATTTTTTTAAATTATATAAATCAATTTGTGTTATAGTCTTAAGATTTTATAAATATATTCCTATTAATAAAATTTGGTTCAATTCGATGAAACTCGATCCGACCAATTTAATCATGACCCAATTGTTAGAAGTGTTCTATTTTGATTTTGATAAAATTGTTTTTTATCTATTAAAAGAACATATTTTTTGAGTATTCCTTGACCATTGGATTCAATTAGGAGATCATTAGTTTAATTAATTTAAATTTAACTTAATTAGAAATGTGAGTCGATAAATTCGAACATCCGATCCGACCGAACCTAACATCAGTCGACAAATTTGAAAAGAAAAATCGAAAGGCTAACACTAGAACTAACATTAGAATTTTCCTGTGCACCAAAAGTAAGAAATTTGAAAGGCATACCGACTAAAAAATGAACCTTTTTTTTTGTCTTTTTGAAATTCGAACGTTCTTTTGATTTTGAAATCTTTTTTTAAAAACGCTCCCAAAATACGCCTGGGAAAGAGGGCCAGAGACACGACCGGCTCAGTTAATTACTCAGTTTCGACTTCTTACGCTTCTCTCTCTCTCTCTCTCTCTCTCTATTTCTTTCTTTCTTTCTCCTGCTCCGTGAAGCATGGCGAGGACGAAGCACGCCCCCAACCGCAGCGCTGCCCGGAATCATCCTCTCATCGCCAGCGTCCCCGGTTGCCGCTTCTTCCCCTCGTTTCACTCCCCATCTCCTCGCTCATGTTTCCCCATTTCTCTAACCCTCGCCGCTTCCTTCGTCTTCTTTGTTTTTTGCCCGCCGCAGATCGACGGACCAGATCTCGACGGACGCCTTCTCGCCCCACCACCACCTCTGTAAGACCACCCTGTTGCATTTCTCTAACCTACCCCTCCCTCCTTTTCTTCCCCCATTTCCGTGTATTTTTCGATCAATTTTTTTTTACTTTTCTTGTTTCTGGCAGGCCGACGCGGCGAGGGAGCCTGGAACGCCTTCCCAAGGTTTTCTCTCTTTTTTTTTCTTCTTGTTCGATTTCGAGGGTCTTTTTTCTTTTTTGTCCTTTTTCTTCTTTGAGATTGCTGAAGCTGACGGTTTGGTTTGAAGGGAGGTCGGAGCAGGAGCAGCAGCAGCGGAAGAGGAAGCCCTACAGACACAAGCCCGGAACTGTTGCACTGAGAGAGATTCGGAGGCTACAGAAAACGTGGGAGCTGAGCATTCCCTTTGCCCCCTTTGTTAGGCTTGTGAGTTCCTTCTCTCGTCATTATAATGTATCTGCCAAGCATTTCAACGAACACCTTGTGGTCACCCTAGGATATCATACAGTGTGTACATTTTCCCTGCAACTATTAACAAAGGGATTCTTGACAAAGTACAATGTCTTTGGTGAGTGCAAAGTTCTTAAAAGGAGTACTGGCCATGCAATGTAGATTATTAAAATGTTACTTCAAGCTTTTTAATGATCTAACACACGACCTTCAATTTAGTTTCTACTGCTAACTAGTGCTTGATTGTTCTGTAATTATGATAGGTAAGGAATCAAAGTGCCATTTATATATTGTAGAAATATTGGGAGATTGCAAGTTCACTGTCTTACAAAAATTTAAAACTGAGCTATGTGGATTAAGAATTTGGGCATGACGCATATGTTTTAGGCTCATTCAGTTTCAATCCTATATTTCTAATTCTTTTGATGGTCTTTTGAAGGTAAAAGAGCTGACAACTTTTTATACAAAAACTGTAAACCGGTGGTCTCCAGAAGCACTAATTGCTTTGCAAGAGGTATTTATAGTTAACTGTACGATTTTGTTATTTTTATACTTGAAATGTATGCCTGTGTTTCCTTCTTGTTGATCATTTCCATAGACATTGTCTGTCTTTTTAAGTGAATTTCCTGATATGTAATGTTTCCCCTTCACCTTGTACTTATTGTGTATGATTAATGTAAAATTTGCACTTTTGCATCTTGTACTTGTTGATCATTGTCATAGTTGGCAGTAAGTTTTGTCACTATCAATGTATTTGCCTAGCATATCTGTCTTTGTTAAGTGACTTTCCTGATATGTAATGTTTCACTTTCACCTTGTACATATTGCACTTTTAGATCACCCCTTAAAAGTTTGCATTTACCATTGACTGATTCATTTAGTGCTCTAAGTTGTGTATTTGAAGGGGTTTGCATTATGACCGTTAGTTGTTAGAAAACTCAACTAACCTTTTCCCTCTAAGGGCCTGTTTGTTCTTGAAATATTCCAGGAGTTTTTAGTTCCCAAGAACTGGAACTTTACTTCATAAATAAAGGAACCCTAAGCTGACAAAAGAAGCCTTGTCCTTTCAGAAATATCACAGCTTGCATCATGTGCATATATCCATTGTCTCCTCAGACATGAATTCTCTTCCTTCGGAAATGAAGTTTCCTTGGGATATACATCCAGTTGTGAACCTGATTAAATGCAACTGTTCTTTGTATGTGTATATCTTGTTCGTCTCTGCAGGTGCGAATGATGCTCCTCCACCATGTGATGGTTGCATGTTCCACGTTGTGATGACAATTCTGGAGTGCATCTTCTTGATTTCATCCTTGAAATGAAATGGATCTAAAAAATGATTACATGAAAATTACTTACCGATCATTTACTCTATTCCCTCATATTTTTGTGAATGAGAGAGGATAATGTTGCAACATAAGTCCAACATTGTGATTAATATGAACATAATTATACAATTATGGACTATCAAAATAAATTAAAGCCCAAATAAAGTGATAATTCATTAATATAGAATGATATGGAATAATATATGTAGAGACTAAAAGATGTATATACCAAAATGTTAATGTATGTACCAAAAGGTATATAAAGTTTGGAGTGTATATATATACCAAAAGCTGTATAAAGTTTAAGGGTGTATGTATATATGCCGAAAGGTGTATAAACGCTAAAGGGTGTATATGTGCTTATATATCAAAATGTGCATGAGGATGAAAGGGTATATACATAAAGATCAAAAGGTGTATCAATGCCAAAAGGCATATAGAGATTAAAGGGTGCATTTGAATGCTTCATGATAGGTGGAACTTTATTCATGTTCAAGAACCTTTGATGCTCTAATAATCTTCCTGATTATTTATTTGAATTCTGGCCAAACTGCAGGCAGCAGAACATCATGTGATAGAACTCTTTGGAGATGCATACCTATGCTCTATTCATGCCAAACGAGTTACACTGAGTAAGTACAATTTGACATTGTGCTCTTGTTTATGTGCACACTTGAATGTGCAATATGAAACTTGATTAATATGTGCCAACTTTTTGATAAAATATTTGTTATATTTTTTTAGCTTTTAGTTATAATTAGCCCCTACCCACCCACCCACACACCCCTACCCACACACACCACCACCCACAAAATTAAACTAAAGATCATTGTTGTTTGAAATATTTAATATTATTTTATAATATACTTCGGTCTCCCTTGGGAAAAAAATTTGGGTTGGTCCTTGGTACTGGAAGCTTGTTGCAACAAATGTTATGGATGCTGTCATAAATCTTGAGTCCATTTCTTTTCCAACAACCACAAATAATGCACAAAAAATCAAAAGTGTGACAGACAGTTTCTTGTAGTTCTTATCCCAAATGTTTTGCCTCACATCTGATGTGCTGTAATCGTAAATGAATGTACAGTGGTGAAGGACATACAATTAGCAAGGAGAATCAGTGGAAGAAAATACGCATGAGACAAGCCAAACGTCAAGTGCACTAATTCAGCAAATGTTCTTCTGGAAAGGAGTTTCCAATCCTAACTTTTGATGGTGCGACTGACAAGACGAAGCAACGAAATGGAATCCATTGCCAAAATTGTTTGTAGACATGTTTCGTGTTGTGTATAACGAAATTTCCTTTATATGCATGATCCTTTATTAATACTTTCCAGATTTATTCGCAGGAAGTAAGGGTAATCATATTACTCTTCAATTCAATACTGAGACAGTAGAGGTCCAATGATCTGAACATTTCAATTAATTAGGAAAAAGAATAATTTGGTGTTGGTATACGATGTGTGGAGAAGTTGCAACAGAACGTGGAAACTATTTCTACTCTTCCTGCCTGTAATATGTCGGAACCTGCAGAGGCAGGTGCCCTGCTTTGATGCAAGGTGCAGGAGCAGAGTAAAGGGATTCTCATGCCATGCATCTGGAACTCCAGGCAAGCATCAACGGCTGCAATCTTCTTTGAGAATCCCAGATGCACTGCGAGTTGAACGATTGAGGTAGTAAAATGACTTGTAAACATCTTTTCTGTACGATTTCATTTGTATCATATTATTGAACTTCAAAACTAACTGTCATGCAATTGTCAGTGTATCGTTGATCTTTCTATCTTACTTACGGGATGTCCAAATGAATATAGATCTTGCATAAAATTGTGAATTGATGTATAGGATGTTTTTCAAAAATTAAACTTCAATCACTAAGCCCTTAAACAATCGATTCTAAAGCTATTTGTAAATGCCTTCTGAGTTATTCAAGGATGTGGAGAGTATAGTTTTAGAGATCGCAAATTCTAATAGATAAAAGATTTGTTTGATGAATTTCGGCCATTATTTACATTTTCGGTTCAATTTCTTACATATTGAGATCGTCATAGATTTACTAGTTTTCTTTCCATATAAGATAATAATATCATTTACATCAATTCATTAAGGTTCACATTTTCTCATTGAAAGCCATACGGAAGAGATGAGCACTTCTTTTTACCACAACAAACTATCATACTTTAATACAAGATGAGTTCTCACACCTTATCTTCTTCTTTTCTTTTTTTTTTTTTTTTTGCAACATCAATCTCAACAACGAGTACACGAGATAAAAGAAAGAGATGGATTTGAAAGTTTAAGCACAAAATGCCTTTTTGATATACGTGTGATTTGCCTTTATAAAATCTTGTTGCCCTTGAAGTCTTTGCCTTTATCCACTTGTCAACATATTTTTGAACGTTGGGGATTACTTACGGACGTCCAAATCAACTAGCATATTTTTTATGACTCCCCTTGAATATGTCTTGCACAAATTGTGTTAGTTTGCACAGATCATCCCCACCCCACCCCCCTTAAGATACTTATTAAGAGTATATTACACATGCTCCCCCTAAGCAATATCTTCTTTAACCTTCAGAGGTTTTTGTTAGTTAGGCAATCCAAGATATTCAACTTAATATGCATCACAATTTTCAAACTAATTATATAGAACTAATTCAATTAACCATGTCTCTAAAGAGTCGTAGCATTACAATAAACAATTGCAGTTAACAACATGAGACACATAGATAAGGAAACAGTACACTCTTCTCCCCCTTTGTTGCATAAAAAAAAAGTTGGGATCACTTGGATTTTTGGCTTCATAAACATGATCTTGGCTCTTTTAATTTCCTCAATATTGTTTCCAAGATTGTTGAGCATTGACTTTTATGTCATTTGTTGGATCACTTGTCACCAAAACGGCAATAAACTGATGTATAAAATATTTTTCAAATAATAAATTCAATCAATAAGCACCGAGGTAACAAAAAACTCTTAAAAAATCATTTATAAGCTATTTGAAAGTGCCTTTGAGTTGTGCAAGGATGTAAAGAGTATAGATTTAGAGAGAAATTGCAAATTCTAATAGAGAAGAGATCTGTTGATGATGTTCTGCACAACCTACATTCCTACTTTTAACTTTTCACACTTTGAGACCTTCGGATAGCGAGAAAAGCTCAGCTCAACTTCTTTGATCATGCTTGACTGACCTCTATTGTAACGTAATCATTCACGTGTTGTGTCCTTTGATATGAGCCAGGAAATGCTTACAATTGCAGTCGGCAATAGAAGAATGCTCTATCAAAATTGGATGATCAAGATAATGGTGTGGATCTCAGGCATATGAGAATTGAAAATAATCAAGAATGTTCAGAATTTACAATTGATCCATTACAAGATCGAGTTAGATCAGATCCAACTTCTCAACGTATTACGAATTGGGCCGTATGAAGAGTCAACATAACATGTGCCAAATAAATCATGATTTAACCATATTTATTTGGAATTTTTGAAATTATTATACATGGAAATTCTACTGAGATTTGTAAGAGGAAATTGAGTTTGTTATTTTACTAAATTAGTTAGGTTACTTGTGGACTAAGTTAGGGTATTTTCTTTCAGCCCAAGTTGTATTTCTAAGGCCTATTAATACTGTAACTTATTGTTATTTCAGACATCTTTAAATCTATGTAATTTGGCTTAGTTGTTTTTGCTATGAGGGAACTCCTGCAACTCGTTCTTCGAGAACTTTCGTCGTTAATTACAAGGTTAGCTATCTTGTGATTAAATCCTTCTATTTATAATATCAATTGCTTGGTTCATTGTAATCTTGAGGTTGATATTCTGCTGCCTTGAAAATTCGTTTGATTTCGTTTCTCTTGATTATCATATATTGTTCTGGTCACTCAAGACATTATTCTTGAGTATTGTATCAGTTGGTATCAGAGCCGTGTTTTCGATTCGATTTTCTAATTATCTTCCCTTATTTTGTTTCTCCCCTATTTCAGTTTCTGAAAAAAAAAACAACACAAAAAAATCTGATTTGTTAGTTCTTCAAATCCTAACCGTCTTCCTTATTTGCTTTCTTTTGTTCTTCAAACCATAGTCGTCATCCTTGCATTCTTAAAATTTTGCTACAATTTAAAAAAAAACCACACAAAAAAAGTTCTGCTCATTTATTCTTGAAACTCTAGCCATCATCTCTCTCTATTCTTCAAAGTTTGCTGCATTTAAAAAAAATGAGAAAAATAAATCCAAAAATAGGAAAAAAAGAAAAGTGTAAGAAAGGGAGAAGGGAAGAACAGAAAAAATATCTGAAAAAAATTTGAAAAAAATCTGAGAAAAAAAGACTGAAAAGGAAAGTGTAAGAAAGGAAAAGGGAAGAGCAAGAAAGAAAATTTCTGGAAAAAAAATTTGAAAAAAAGGGCTGAAAGAAGGGATTCAAAAGAAAGAGGAAAGAAAACAAACAGAAAGATTATTTCTGAAGAGAAAGGTGCAAAGAAAATTTTGAGAAGGGTGAACTTTGAATTCTTTTCAATTTTGAATTTTTATATTTGTCCTTTTTTGACAATATTTCTGGAGAGAAAGGTGCAAACAAAATTTTGAGAAGGATGAACTTTGAATTCTTTCCAATTCTGAATTTTTAATATTTATTTTTTTGACAACCTTTTTCTTGATTTGTATTTTAAATTCAACTTTAAGTATTCTTTTGATCTTGCAATCATATTGATAAATTAGATTGATTCAATTACACATTGCCTTGTATTGACTTGCATTAATTCTCTTAGAACTTGTTGGAGGGTTCAAGAGAGGAAAAAAGACTGAGTGGTAAGTATAATTCAGAAAAAAAGTCAAATAGAGTTGAGGTAAAATACGAGTGTCACCACGTGAGGTAGTGAGATTGTTTTTACTAACTTTTGTAGCAGAAATTTCCTACAATGTCAACAGGAAAGAACAAAGAACATAATACTAGAAAAGAAGCAATTGATCATAGAAGAATGATGGAGGTCATGACACAACATTTTCAACATTTTGATGATATGATTACTGAACTTCATAATGAGGTAAATGTGCAGAACGATCAAATTATACAACTACAACAAGTTATACAACCAAATCAAAGAAGAGATCGCCAAAGACACTGTGTTATTAATGATGAAGAGATGGAAGAGGAAGTTGACGAAGCCTCTATTATAAATTGGAAAAGACAGAGATGTGTTCAGATTGGAGGTAGAAGAAATGAACGAGAAAGGGAACAAGATAGATGTATCACCGATCGAAACACAAGTTCAATTAAACTATCTCTCCTTACCTTTTAAGATAAAAGTGATCTTGATGCCTATATTGAATGGGAACAAAGGGTAGAAAGTATATTTCATCATCATAATTATTCTGCTGAGAAAAATGTTAAACTTGCTATTATATCTTTTGTTTATTATGCTATTACTTGGTGAAATCAATTAACCATTAATAAGCGCAAAAATTGAGAACCTCCAATTGAAAATTGGAATGAGATGAAAACCATATTGAGGAGAAGATTTGTTCTTTCATCATATTGTCGTGGCTTATGTATGAAATTGCAGACTATGAGACAGGGATCAAAGACTGTTGAGAAGTACTATAAAGAGATGAAAATGACATTCATTCGCGCCAACATAAAGGAGGATCCTGAAGACACAATTGCAAGATTCATATGTGGGCTGAATTGAGAGATTTCCAGAGTTGTGGAATTGCAAGCGTATTTGAAGTTGGATGAAGTTCTGCATAAGGCTATAAAGGTTGAGAAGCAATTGAAGAAAGATATCTGTCCACATAGCAAATTTGAGAGTTCAACTTCTGTTTGGAAATCAAAATGGAGTGCAAATTTCAAGTTAGTTGTTAAGCCAACTCAAAAATTGGAGGAGGAAAACTAAGCTGAAATTTTCAACTCAAGGAATAAGGGTCATATTACTTCATAATGTCTAAATAAATGTGTTATGGACATGATGGACAATGATGGTATTGCATCTGAAGAAGAGTTGTCACAAGAGAGTGCAACTTCCTCAAGAGAAGAAAGTGGGAAAGAAATTGAAGAAGTTGAGAAAAGTTTGGTTGCACAACATCATTTGAAGGAAGATGGAGCTGATTGTACAGCAACTCAAAGTAATTCTGAGAGTTGTAAGAAAGACAAACATGAAGAATATGACTGCCACAACTTGAGTGATGAAAATGATAGCCACATAATTTTTGAGTGTTTAGAAAGACCACCTTCTGAAAGTATTGAGATACAATATTTAGATGTTGAGTGTTATAAGAGATGTGAGAATGAGAAAAGATTAAATCTTGAGTGTTTAGAAAGGCCACCTCCAGAGAGATATGAGAAAAAAGACTTAAGTGTTGAGGCAAAAGAAAGATAATTCAGTAATTTTTCTCCCAACACTAACCATCTTTTATCTTTTGATTCTGATTTGTCCATGCAGATATGTAGGAGTGGAATATACGAAGATACAAATTCTATCATGCAAGGAATTGAAAGAGATTGTATTGGATTTATGATGGCTAGTTTGAAAGGTCCATCTCTTACCTTTGAAACTTTATATTTGTTTGATGCGACTAACTTGCAGGATTCAATTGAGAGAAGAATTGAATGGCATGCAAACATTAGATCTGAATTTTCTATTCCACTTTGTTCTTCATTGAGTGCTGAAACACTTTATTTGAGCCATATGTTGAAATTTTGGAATGAATATTTTTTAGTCCTGAACAGTTTTGATTGATTGATTTTGATTTCAAGATTTTCTAAGCCTACCTTATTCATTTCTTTAAATCCATCTTTGTGCTTTCCTAAGATCATTTCTGCGAATGATGGTTGCAAACTTTTATATAATTTTCACATTATGATTCGAAAATTCATTGCATTTGCATTAGTTGGACTTTTGTTCATTTCTCATCGAAGATTTGAGATTAATTTCTTGGGGGATATTTTGATTTATAACAATCATTTGCGTGATCATTTTGATGATATTTTGATTAGTTGCAGGGACTTGCATTATTCATTTCATGAACTGAGATATTTGCTTGGTTATGAATCTTACAATATTTCACTTTCAGATGTTAAGGATTCATTTTATTTCATGGAAACTAACATTTTTATCTTGGTACCACTTGACAACATCCAAATAGAATTGCTAGTTCTTTGGAATGTATTGCACACTTTATTTGACAGGATCCTTATGCGCAAAGGAAAGTCCCCGAAGTTCCGTACTTTATTTCTTAAAATACCATTGTCACATGGTCATAAGATATTTCATCCAGGTGAGTATAATAGTTACATTACTTTTTATATTATTTATGTTATTTTTCCTTTACACTTGCAGGATCTTAATAGGATGATAAAAATGAAAATTTGTTGCAGTTTTGATAGAGATACATCATCCCATTCGACACATAGAACGAGAAGTATTAATATCTTCATTATGCGTGTCCTAAATTATTTAATAAATTCAGATATGTGATATGTTATATTTTCCTTATTGTGAATATAGATTCGAGTACGAATCCTTTTGAAGAGGAGAGAAATGATATGAATCTGGATATACTCTCATTATTGTGAATCCAGATTCGAGGACGAATTCTTTTGAAAAGGGGAATGATATGAACCAGGAAATGCTTACAATTGCAGCCATCAATAGAAGAATGCTCTAGCAAAGTTGGATGATCAAGATAATGATGTGGATCTTAGGCATAAGGAAATTGAAGATAATCAAGAATGTTTGGAATTTACAATTGATCCATTACAAGATCGAGTTAGATTAGATTCAACTTCTCAACATGTTATGAATTGGGCCGCAAGAAGAGTCAACATAACCTTTGCCAAATAAATCATGGTTTAACCATATTTATTTGAAATTTTCGAAATTAATTATACATGGAAATTCTTTTGAGATTTGTAAGAGGAAATTGAGTTTGTTATTTTACTAAATTAGTTATGTTACTTGTGGGCTAAGTTAGGATATTTTCTTTCGGCCCAAGTTCTGTTTCTAGGGCCTATAAATACTGCAACTCATTGTTATTTCAGACATCTTTGAATCTATGAAATTTGGCTTAATTGCTTTTGCTGTGAGGGAACTCCTACAACCCGTTCTTCGGGAACTTCTATCGTTAATTACAAGGTTGGCTATCTTGTGATTAAATTCATCTATTTATAATATCGATTGCTTGGTTCATTGTAATCTTAACGTTAATATTCCGCTGCCTTAAAAATGCGTTTGATCTCATTTCTCTTGATTATCATATATTGTTCCGGTCACTCAAGGCATTGTTCTTGAGTATCGTATCATCCTTGGTCATCAAGATGGAGGAGTGAGCCTAGTGCTTCATTTGATAGAAGCACGAGGTCATCAACAGACTTTTTTGGTCCGTTACATTCATTTTTTTTTCAAATAGGGCAAGAAAATAATTTACACCAATCAATTTTCTTCGATTCGAGAGTAGGTTCACCTTTTCTTATCAAAAGCCACACTCAAGAGATAAGCACTATTTTACAACAATGAGCTATCATAATACATACATATATATATATATATATATATATATATATGATGGTTTCTCACACCCTATCTCTTTTTGACAACATTAATCTCAACAAAGAGGACAAGAGATAAAGAAAGAGATGGATTTGCAAGTTTAAGAAAAAAATGTCATTTTGATACGCAAATGTGATTTTCCTTCATAAATTTTTTCCTCTTGAAGTCTTATACTTCTTAAACTTTCTTAAACCTCCTTTATAACCCAAACTTTTAACGTCATTATTGAACCTCAAAACTAGTTGTCATGCCACTTGTCAGCATATTTTGAACATTTGGGCTTAATTATGAACGTCCGAATTATCTATCCGTTGGGATACCACCATGCTATTATAGGAGGATCAAACATTCAAAATTTGAACCATATGTTCAAAAGATTTTTTTTCATAAATATCTTTCTATCCTTTACAATCGAGCATCCGAATCTAGGCCGAACATCCAAACCTCATTCAGAAAATGCCTCTTTGCTCATCCAAAATGGACATCCAAACTTTTGGACGGAACATTCAAACTTTTAGTGATAACTTTCAATTGTTCAAACTTAACTGGTACTCGTTCGATTTATGAGAATTGAACGTCCAAAGTCTCACCACACGTCTTAATTTTTCCTATGACTTTTTTCTCTATAATTTCCAAACTTCCAAACTCTTAGTAGTCATCATCCGCACTTTCTATTTAGCACATTATTCTATCAACACAAGGTCATATAAGTATACAAAAGTTAGATAGACAAAATGTAATTGTCAAATTCATGTATAAACATACTCATTCCAGTTTTTTTATACATCAAACAGATGATCCTAAACATTCAAATTTTGTATAACTAAAGACTACTTAGCTAAGACATAAAGCTAATGTTGCAACATCATCCAATCCCTATAGAGTCTTCTTTTATGAAAAAAAAAACAAATGATAAAAACCTTTCAATAAAAATCTTGAGACCTACGTATTGACAGTTATGGTCATGTTCATGATCACATTCACATCTAGTCATTTACCATCCACAATAATAAACCTCATATGATGTCAACACTAGCCAATGGAACAAGAAAATAACACAAGATTTGAGTCAAAGGAACATCATATTTGAACTCAATTTTCTTATTTTTTTGCAGTGGCAAATTTTACCCACCATAAATTTCAACTAGTTGGCTTTAGGATGAGACAATACTTGTATCCTATTCCGTTCCTTAGGGACTATATAATTCATTAGGATCTTCTAGTATACATTATGGTCAAGAATGTGTGTTATCTAAATTAAAACCTTTTTCTATTTTCATTACTAAAAAAATTAGGACAGTCTAGCCCTTTTCCAAAGCTTAATTTTGTCCACATATGGGTGGTGTGAAGGTTCTCACCAGGTATAAAGACCAACGTGATAGAGTTAATCATTATGGGAGTTCCAATAACAAAGAATGTACGTAACAGAAAATGCATAAAACTAATATAGTGACATTTGCATAAAACTAGCAAACTATATTTGGATAGACATCATTAAAAAATGCATACTAGCCCTGGACAAAATGGTGGACTTTGATAGAATGGAGAAAGGCTTCACAATTAATAGTTCTATTACGAAATATTTGTTTTCTTAATCAAAGTACTCCTTTCTATTCAAAGCATGACAAATTCCGAGTGATCAAGTTTTACTTTGGAGGGTTTCTCTTTCCTTATTGAACTATGCAGTCTAATTCTGCTTTGGCATCATCTTCAACGACCATCTATCAAGTGGAACGATAGTTCTTATGAGTTGTACGTGAATAATCAAATTTCAAAAAAGAAAAGCTAATTGTCAAAAATTCCATGCTCGCTATACACAATATAGAAAAATTCCAAAAAAGAAAAGCTAATTGCAATCGAAAATAGATAAAAAAAAGAAGTTCAAACGAAAAAAAACTAGAGATGTAAATTGACTAAACATGAAGAATTATGCACCTGAATTACCAATCACAATCGACAATCTAGAAACTAGCAATGAAGAAAAAGTCGGTTACTTTTATATCGGAGAACCACTGCATGCACATTCCTTAAACAATGAACCATCTTGGTCAAGTAGTTATGCTTGATCATATGAACAAGCAGAACGAGGACCATTGTACAACTAGCCATTTACAACTTAAACAAAGTCTACTTACTTTAATCAGTAGAAATGCAAACACTAAATAATTACATTTTTTTGATTTGTCAATTATCATTACACTAAATAACTACATATGCTTTCGTGTTTGAGAACTTATACAAAAAAATTTCGACAACCCTTTACCATCAAATCCTATTAGAATCAGCCTATGATGGCAAAAGAGAAGGCCCAATTCAAGGATTGTTAGAATTAAGAGCAATCAAAGTGAAATTTGTTGTAGTCCGAAAATCAAATTTCTATAGGTTGTGACACATGTATTTACATATTTCTATGAAACAATACAAGTAGATGAATGGTGATGCATTGACTCTTGGTGAAGGTTCACACTTGACTAGGTGATCAAATGTCATTTTATTATTATATGTATTATTTAGGACTTGGATTATTGAGACTTAGGGCTTATTTGGATAGAGGGTTTTGAGAGGATGTGGTATTATATAGGAGTACAAGTCTTGTTTGGATGAGAAGTCTTGTTTGGATGTGGTATTATACAGGAGTACCATCATATTTTTTATTCCACCAAATTTGTAGAATGAGAAGATATTAAAACTTTTAAACTAAATTAACTATTTCTCTTCTTTCTCTATTCTCTTATCTCTCTCCATCTCTCTCTTCTTTTCTCTCTCATCAATTTCTCTTCTCTCTTATACTAGTAAAAAATATTATGATGAAATAAATTTTTATCTATATTTGTTTTTAATCTATATTTATCACACATTTCTAACTTTTTAAAATAAATGCATGAATGAAAATTTTATATAAAAAATAAATAATATAATAAAAATAGAGAAAAATATGTCAAACAAGAAATATATGATAAATATTTGTTAATCATTAACCATTATATATATTTTAAAAATATAATGAATGATAAAAGTGACTTTTAGACAAATAAAATATTTATTACCCCACCTCACATCTTATATAATTTATTATCCAAATATGAACTTTTTAGTGTCATACAACATTTCATCATCCAATCACTCAACCACGATGTCCCACCCCACCCTCCATTAGTTATCTGCCAAACAAACCTTTAATTTTTTAAAGGTAACATTTGTAGATTACCAAGTAATATTATATTAAATTACTTAGGCTCACCAAATTATCCTATGTAATTTGCATTGACCAAGTGACAATACAGATTACCTATGGGAGGAAAGACAATCTACATTATCATCTAAGTTGTAGTCTTTTCAATTTTACTTTTCGCATTTGTCCTTTACAATTTTATTTAAATAAACTCTAAAACTCATTGAATAAATCATAGTAATAAATAAATAAATTATAAAATTAATCAAATAAATAGTAGTTAATTATTATGATATTAATAGTTTATAGTGTTGTGTTTAGTTAAATAAATTAGTTATAGTAAATTGTATGTTTGATATTACAAAGATTGGTACTTTTTTCTTTATAATAAAAATGTTACAAATGTACTTTAAATTCCTAAAAATGTACGAGGATATAAAGAGACAAAAAGATAAATATTTATGCAGCGAAAATATAATATTTATAATGGTAAGTTCGCTGTAGAATGATTTATAAGTCAACAAAAGATAAATTGGGATTGCGTGCATACTTTTTATTTATAAATTACTAGTCCTAAATTCTGCGCGAATATTACAAATAAAAAAATTAAAATATTATGATTTATAATTATTATCAAAACTTTATTTATACTTGTATAATAATTTATAAAAGCGAAGTAGTATAATATTTTATTATACTTATACTTTTAAAAAGAAAAAAACATATAAAGATGATATTTGATATTTAATCCTAATCCCTATGGTAATCTATAAAGATGATATATGATATTTAATATCTGATTGATATCATTTAATAAAAGATTATTATACACAATGATAATATTTATGAAATTAGACAACATCTATTAGTGCTAGTCCTAAATCATGTGCGATGCACGGATGTCAGATATTATAAAAATATATAGTATATAATTGAAATATTATAATTTATAATAATTATCAGAACTAATTTATTAGTATTTAAATGTCACAAATAGATTATTCTATTTTGAAAAGTTTAAAATTCAATTTAAAATTACCAAGACCCCAACTGCTAATTAAATTAAATTTTCTTAAATAATTAATTATTTTTTAGTTTAAATTATTTTGGACAGAATTGAATTCATTTCTTTAATTTTTCTAAGTTAAAAGATAATACATTGTTTTTTCAAAAAATGAAATATTTTTTTATTATACTTGTACATTGCCTTTTAGAAATAACACATTATTGATTTATTTTTAAAATATTATTCATTTTAAATTATTTTTATTACAAAAATATATTTGAAAGAAATTATTTTTTCTTATACATTATCTATTAGAAAGAAAATATTATTTATTTTAATCATACTAAAAAAATTTGCCTGTATAAATATGCTTATAAATTACTCCTATTTCATTTTTATTACCTCATATAGCAAAGTTATAAGACAAATTCTATTTTTATTAC
Organism: Pontederia crassipes; assembly: GCA_030549335.1. Taxonomy (NCBI): domain Eukaryota; kingdom Viridiplantae; phylum Streptophyta; class Magnoliopsida; order Commelinales; family Pontederiaceae; genus Pontederia; species Pontederia crassipes. The sequence continues at coordinate 5,179,570 of JAUKPH010000020.1, read as the reverse complement.
CTTATATAACTAACTATTATGAGATAAGCTTTTGTTTTGTGAAAATAACCTTATATAAAAATTTGACACATCATCATTCTATGATGCCACTTTGTGTTTTTATCTCTCCTTATATTATTATTATTATTATTATAATAATAATAATAATAATAATAATAATAATAATAATAATAATAATAATAATAATAATAATAATAATAATAATAATAATAATAATAATAATAATAATAATAATAATAATAATAATAATAATAATAATAATAATAATAATAATAATAATAATAATAATAATAATAATAAAGAGTTATTTCCTCTGACCACCTCTAAACTATTGCGATTTTTTACATCTAACCCCAAATTACGAACTTCATCTTTTGAGTTCCTAAACTTTCACGATTTTTTTAATTTGATCCTTATTTTGAGTCCCAAATTACGATTTTTATAATAATAATTCTCCATTATTTTTTATTTTTCACATTTGTGAAAAGTCCATTATACCCCTGATTTGAGTGTTATTTTATTTTTACATAAAATAATATATAATAATAAATATAAAAATAATTAAAAAAAGAAAAAAATGGCCATGTGTCACCGAAGGGAGGGTTGCCGCCTCCTTCCCTGTGCTCGTCGGAGGGCGCAGGGGGCTGGGATGGGGGCAACCCCCCCTCCTTCCCTGCGCTCGCGCAACGGCGAGGTCGCAAGGAGGGGGCAACCCCCCCCCCCCCCCCCCCCCCCTCCACCCTTCCTCTCCTTCCCTGTGCTCGCGCGGCACGGGGGGCGGTCGCCCCCTCCTTCCCTTCGGCGCGCGAGCGCATGGGGGTGGGGAGGTCGTAGGAGGGGGGGGGGGGGGACCCCCCTCCTTCCTTGCACCGCGTGAGAGAAATCTTATCTGGATTTGAATAATTAGAACGATTAGTTTAAATATTAGCACATATTACATATATTAGAATTATAATTATAATTTGAATAATAAGATATGTCTTCGGATCTTACTAATTTATTAGTGATAGTTAACATATAACTATGCCCTTACAACAAACATTTATTATACATTATTTTTTAATTTCGAAAAATACAATATTATAAATATTAAGATATGTCTTCGGACATTATTAATACATTATTAATAGTTATAGGTAACAAATAATTATGCATACAATAACTCTAAGAGATAGATTGAGTTTTAAATCATATGTGCTAGGATTAGGAGAAATATTATTGTTATAAAAGATTCGGATAAAATTAAAGTATGAATTACTTGCACTCATATTAGGATTAGAATTTGAAATAAATTAGGATTGTGACAAACTTTTATTATACATTTTTTAATTTCTAATAAAATAATAATTATTACATATTGGGATTAGGATTTTTAAAAAAATTAGGATTATAACAAACTATTCTTATACGTACATTATTTTTTTAATTCTGAATAAAATAGTTATTATAAATATTAAATATTATGATATGTCTTCGGGATAATGTATATATAAGAATAAACATATTTCTTTGTCTACTCAAATGATATTTCTAATCAACTTAAATTTATCTAATAAAATTTAAAAGAAATTAAAATTATCTAAGGATCATTGATTTGATTAGCACGTATTTGATGTCTTTCCATGTTATTAGAATTATCTCTCTCTCTCTCTATATATATAATTTGAATTAAATTGATATTATTATCTTAAATATTAATATTAATATTAATATGACTCAAATTGAATTATATAATTTAAGTTATTTTTTAATTCCGAAATAACAAATTATATTTTAAAAGGAATTATTTTTACTTGTAATAATACTCATATTGATAAAAATGAAAGATTAACCTTAATTTGACTCAAAACGAATTATTTTAAAATTCCTAAAGTAACAAATTATTTATTTTACTTTTGTTACCTTATATAACAAACTATTATAAGATAGTATTTATTTCCTTTTAATCATACTCAAATTGGTAAAAGAAGAAAGACTAATTTAATTTTACTCAAATTAGATTATTTTTAAATTCCGAAAAAAGATAAATTATTTTTTAAATAGGAATTATATTTACTTGTAATCATACTCAAATTGATATAAATGAAATATTAAACTTAATTTGACTCAGATTAAATTATTTATTTATAAATTTTTCTTCTGAAAATAACAAATGATTTCTTTTAATTTTGTTACCTTATAAGATTATTTATATTAAATTTTAGTCATACTCAAATTGATAAAAGAAGAAAGATTAATCTTAATTTGACTCAAATTGAATTACTTATTTTAAATTATTTTTAAAATTTGAAAATAAAAAATACTTACAAAATATCTTTTAGAAAAAATAATTTATTTTAATATACTCAAATGGATAAAAAGAAAAGATTAATCTTATTTTGAATAAAATTGAATTTTTCTTTTATATTATTTTTTAATTCCGAAAATAACAAATTATGTTTTACTTACATAACATTTTTTAGAACGAAAATAATATTTTTAATCATACTCAAATAATTGAAGACCAATTTTTAAAATAATACTATTTATCTGACTTTTTCATGTATTGTATATTATTAATATTGAGTTTTATGTATTGTTATCTTACAACAAACTTTCTAATATTAGTTTTATCTTTTAGATGTAAACTGAATTATTATTTTATTTTATTTTTTAATTCCGAAAATAAGATAAATTTTATCTTTTCAATTTAGAGTTGTTAATTATGTTAATTATTATTATTTGACATGTGTCGTTATAATATTTCACCACATGTCGCGCTATCGGCTCTTGTGCTTTTACCTCTGCTTATATATATATATATATATATATATATATATATATATATATATATATATATATATATATATCAGTATTTGATTATAAAATAAGAAATTTTATTTTGATATAAATTTTATAGATTATATAATAATTTTCTCGCCTTAGAAACTTATATATGTAAATATGTTATAATATGTTAAATTTATTTGGAATTATTTTTTAAATTTATTACACTTATCTTTCATTTTTAATTATGTTTTACTATATCTTTTTCCCCTTAACTTTGTTATTTGTTAACACATATTATTTAAAACTTTTAATTTTATTGATGTTAATTTACATATGAAAATATAGAAACACCATGACTTCTTCTTTCTAACTATAGATCTTTTTAATTTTGATATAATATATATATATATAAATATCAATTGATATTTATTTTTTTTAAAATAATATCATGTCTTAGAAATAAGTAAATACTATTTATTTTAATATTTTTAGCAATTTCTATTATTTTTTATTATTTTTCATTTTCTATGTGACAACGTAAATGTCATATTTGACATGTTATATGGATGTAAAGATATATAACATAAATAAATTAAATTATTATATATCATACTAAAATGATTATTAAAATTATTTAAATATTTTAAGCATTATATGTGACTTAATAAAATAGTTCCATAGGTTAACTTCTATCTTCCTATTTAATTATATATGCTATATTTATATGGAGAGATTGATGATAAAATGACAAAGAAGATAATTATATGTAAATTCTTTTATTACTTATATTTTGTTATTATTTGTATTTAATTATATTTTGTTGTCTATTTTATCTTTTAGATTTAAACTTGTTAATTATGTTAATTATTATTATTTGACCCGTGTCATTGTAATATTTCGTCACATGTCGCGCTACGGCCCTTGTGCTTCTACTTCTGCATATATATATATTTTAAAGTATTTATTTATCAAATAAGAAAAAAATTATAAAATGATTTATAAATTATGTTACAGTCCATTTCAAATATTTGTAATTTATATTATGTTCTGTAGAACGGTGACAAAACGTGAGACAGAGACGGATTAGTAGCCAAAACCTCGTCAAAACCCTTTGCTCGAACTCATCTCCTCCTCCTCCTCCTCCTCCTCCAATGGCGGCGGCGGCGGCGGCGATCCGTCGAACAATTAAGGTCCCAAGTTTTAGCCGGCGTTTCTCCTACGCCCTGTCGTCTTCCTCCGGCAGCGACTCCATCAAGCTTCCTCCCATCTCCGCCGACGCCGTCCCCGCCGCAAAGTCCGCCATCCGCTCCGAGTCCGATCCGGATCGCCTCGCCGCCGTCTTCGAATCCGCGGCCCATCAGCCCACCTTCTACGGCGACCGTACTGTCTACCGATTCGCCGTCCAGAAGCTGGCCCGCCGCCACCGTCGCCTGGATCTCGTTGAGCGCCTCCTCGAGCGCTCCAAGTCCGACGTCGCCGCCCCCAAGTCCGAAGGCTTCCTCCTCCGCCTTCTCTCCCTGTACTCCGACGCTGGCATGCTCGATCACGCCGTGCGCACTTTCGACGCAATGCCCGGCCTCGGCTGCAAGCGCTCGGAGCGCTCCCTCTGTGCCCTGCTGGCGGCGTTCGTGAACAACCGCTCCTTGGATCGTTTATTGGAGGCCTTCGACCGCGTCCCTAAAGAAATCGGAGTCTCACCGAGCATCGCGTCGTACAACGTCTTCCTTAAAGGCCTGGCGCTTAATGGCGAGCTGGACAAAGCCCGAGCCTTGCTCGACGAAATGCCTGAGAGAGGGGTCACGCCTGATATCACCTCTTACAACACCCTGCTGAATGGTTACCTAATCAAAGGGGACGAATCTGGATTCGAACAACTTCTGAAGGAGATAAGTAAGAAAGGCATGAGTCCCAATGCCTCCACTTTCAACTGTAGGATTGTGGCGCTCTGCAGGAAGGGCAGACTCTTCGAAGCCGAAGAGCTGCTCGATGTTATGGCCTCCAAAGGAGTCTATCCAAATCGAAACAGCTTCAACGCTGTAATTGAGGGATTCTCCAAAGAAGGGAAGCTGGACTCAGCTATGAAGGTTTTCCATAAGATGGATGGTATCAAGAGGCCCTATGGCGCGGGCATCTCGCCCGACGTTGAGACATACACTTTGTTGATAAAGAGTTTGGTGGAGAACGGAGAACTCACCAGGGCACTGGAAGTGTTCAAACAATGCGCCGACAAGAAGTGGGCGCCGCCATTCGCGGACGTCAAGGGATTGGTTGAAGGACTTTCAAAGAGTTCGCGGGTCGAAGAAGCAAAGGATGTGGTCGCAAGGATGAGGAAGGCAATCAAGGGTGATGCCAAGGATGCTTGGAGCAAGATTGAGGGTGCATTTTCCTTCTGAGTTGCTGGTGCATGTCATCCAAAGTTAGCAAGCAGTTGGAAGCTCAAATAGGTCATTGAAACTTTTTATCTAAAAATAATGTACTAGTGATGGGTAGGTTTAGTTATCCACTGTCTTGGATTCATTCCCCTCATGGAGCTATAAAAATTAGTTCCATTTTTTTTGTATGATATCTCAGTGACTGTTCTCTTTCAACTTAAACTTTTTAGCTTGCAGCTTTGACTAGAGCATGAGGATGAGCTTTGATGAGCCAAGATTGACATTCGTAACATGTCAAAGAATACAATATGGCTGTTTTCCAGAATTGGTCACTGAATAAATTTTTGATTGCTGTGTTCTTGGATTGCTGTTTACTGAATTTTGTTTCTCACATTGACCTTACATAGAGCAATTTATTTTATTGTGTTTAAAATATACTTGAGATTAGAAATTCGCTTTATGCTCGAGGAAAGAGTAAAAAGATCTTTCTAAAACTGTATATTTTTCGTTTAAATTCTTTCTTAAAATTATACACATCGGATAGAATTGACTTTGTGCAGCTGCAACAAAGTCGCCGGAGACAAGATTCTTCCACTCGGAGCATGCTTTCTAGAAAACACTTTTTTTTTTTGGTTTTTGTTTTGTGAATGGTTGACTCCAAGTTTTATAGTTTTTTTTCCTTCTGAGAAACACTGAATTTTTAAACAGCTAACGAATAATTAATAAATAAATTTACATTTGTTAAAGCGAATAATCATTGATTGGATTCGTTCAAATAATAAATAAATTAAAATTTGTTTAAATGTTTAAATGTCCTTAGTAGACAATCTTAGTCGATATTTTCTTCTTATTTTTAGCATTATTCGTGTAAGAATTATAACCATGAAATTACCTTAAAGATGAAAAGATATGCACACGACTACAGTTATAATTTTTGCTTTTGTATACTTCTTCCCGAATATTTTAATCTCAAATGCTATGGGCAATCAGATCATTTCGACAGTGCTAGCCTGTTCGTCATGACATGAAAATAAAATAATTCCTATAATTACAACGGAAACTAATATTCATTTAAAATAAGATAATATTATTCTTCATTTAGCGAAAGACTTCAATTTAAAACATCAATGAAACTAATATCATAGAACATAAATAAAGTTATTATTCAATTTCATATCTAGAACACTCTAGTGTCTCATGATTTCATCTATTCTTATGCTATGTGCAACTTTGTCGTCATTAGTTGAATCAGCCATCCATCCAAGCATATTAGTTACCTGCACGGATCCAGGGTGCAGGGTTGCTCAATTAGAGTATGTAAAGGCCAATGCAGTAAAAATGATTCATAAGCAGGATACTACATGACATATATGTGACAATTTCATAAATAAAAGAAATATGCATGCCATGTCATATTCATCAATTATACATGTCATCAATTCATATCGTAAGGTCATCCATAAGAGTACTGTAACAGTCAATCATATAACAATCAGTCAGTATTAGTAAACATACAAGTGGCTAACACTTGTCATTACCTTGCTTCAGTAATATCCTTAGGGTTGCTTCATAACCCGTTGGATCCCACTTTCGTGGTCGTCAGTCTTTTAGTTCAGTCAGTCAGTTTAGTAATCTTTGATCTTATTAGTAATTGAAGAATCAAGTCGTTGCCCTCCAGTAGGCTAGCTAGGCCTTGGAGTCGAGGCTTCGTCACCCGAGGGTGAATGGGAATATACATACCGTTACCAGTAAGATATAGTTATTCCCCCATGAAATGTTTACTCCAAAGTGCAAGGCACAATACTTTTCCGAGGAAATTCTAACACAATGGAGTAGGGCTCAGTATTTTCTGTCATCAGTTTGAGAGGCGATAAGTAACAATATTCTTCAATTGGGTTCATTATTTTCATAATCAACAAAATAGTTTACATCGCTCAGTCTTCAGATTTTATCCTAGTTATGGCTGTCCATGCATTTCGTGTAGCTAAGTTCATCTACAATGATCAAACATTAATACATAATATAAATACCTTGAAAATAAATTTAAAATATTGTAAGTATGTTCAATTTACGAGGACAATACGGCCAGGTCATATTTTTGTCTTCCAACCCATATTAGGGTCATCCAGGTCGTATTATACTCGCACGTGAAAATACGATTGGGTCGTATTTTTAGCCTCCAGTTCATATTAACTCTCTATAGGTCGTATAAGTCTCGCACCTAAAAATACGGTCAGCCTGTATTTTTGACCTCCAGGTCGTATTGATGGCCCATAGGTCGTACTAGGCTCGGAGCAAAAAATACAGTTTGCCCATATTTTTGCCCTGTTGCCCATATTAAAAGCCTCTGGCCCGTATTACACTCGCGTCATGCACGTTTTTTCATGAAACTTTGAGAAAATGCAATGTAAAGTATTCTAAAGGGTCTAGGTCTAATCTATACATCAATGGACATCAAAAGCACATGGAGAACCATGCAAAAACATCAAATGATTAGACCTAGGGTCCATCCCCAAATCATGAACAATAAGATCATATAAATCCTAACAATTGTATCTCTTCGTAAAATCTATATATGTCATAGATCAGACTCTACAAAACCTATACATGTATGGATCTAATAATTTACATGAATGAAATCCCCGCAATCCAATAAGAGAACATGTTGTCCTCTCGCTCTCAATCCATTACAGAAGAAACATTGAGAGAGGAGAGAGGGGTTGTATCCCCTTTACATACCTTGATCTCTCTAGTTGATTTTCCTCTTTTTCCTTCCTCTTGCTCTTCTTCCTCCTCTTTGTTCCTCAGGATCTCCTTCCTCAAACCCTAGTCGTCAAGAGTTCAGATGGAGAAAAGAGGTGAACAAAGGAATCTTATGTCTTTATATAGGGAGGTTAGGTCTTTTGGCCAAAAGACACATTTACCCCCTGATAAAAATCTGGGGTGTTACACTTCTTATGAAACAAAATGAACCAAAATAAAGTATTTTATCCTCTTCTATAAGGGGACATGAGGCCTCTTTCTAACATATTCGTATATATATTTCTAACATGTGTGCGCTATCTATTCGTGTGTATATATATGCAATCAACAAATTAGTATCGTTAGATTATGATTATATGATTGAGATTCAATCTCTGTTGAATTTAATATTAAGTTAATAAATTTAATCTCAACTATATCATCATCATCCAACGATTCAAATTCATTGGTTGTACAACTTTTGGTGCATAGTTTTTAAACCTTCTCACCTCCTATGTTATCATTTTTTTTATCATTTGATCTTGCTTTCTTTTACTAAGCTTATCCACAAAATCTTATATAAAATTTTAACTAAATTTTAATTATGTATATCTATCTATCTATCTATCTATCTATCTATCTATCTATCTATCTATCTATCTATCTATCTATCTATCTATCTATCTATCTATCTATCTATCTATCTATCTATCTATAATCTTGGATGTTCTCATTTAATCTACATATACTATACTCATAATTATTTTTTTGAAATAGAAAAGGATATTTCTTTGGCAACATCTTTTATTGTCTTATTTATAGTAAAATTATATTGTTAAATATATCTTATAATTGTCTCGCTATTAACTATCTAATAATTGTTTTACTGATAAATAATTGTTTAGAGTACTAAATAACTATCAAGAATTCCATCCATACATTTTTTATTACTAAATATGTAACAACACCAATTTTTAAATAGGGACATTTAAGTCATTTGGAGGAAAGCTTAAGAAACCCTAGGCTAAACATTATAAAAACTTCCATACTCTCCCTCTATTTTTTTTCTTATTTTCTCCCATGTGACGACTGCAAACTGAGAGGAGGAAAAAGGAGGAGAACGAGGAAGAAGAAGAGGGCAAAGAGGAAGAGGACATGGACAAGGGAAAAGAGATTAATATTGAAGAACAAGATCATAGGTATGAAAAGATGATCCAAATACCTTTCTCCCCTCTTAATAATGTTTTTGTTTGCATTGAGAGTTTCAAGAACACCTTAATGTTAGATAGTTGTTTTGGTTGAGGGTTGCATAAATAAGGATTGCATGAATGAGGGTTCCATGATTTATGTTGCATAATCTATTAAATTAGTGAATATTTTGTAGTAATTATTTGGATAAGTTTTACTTATCCAAAAATTTCATAGAAATTTGTTTAATATGATTTGAAGATGTCTAAAAATAGTTATGATTCAAACATTAGACTACTATCATGCTGTCTCGGGTAACACTGAGACGAAATCATAAAAAGTATCATAAATTAAAAATACTGAATTAGGGTTTGAAATTTATTCTCAAATTATAGGTTCGTATTATCTTTCTACGAAAATTGGAATAATTGAAAAGAATAATTATAAATTAAGATATTAATATTTTAGTATTTGTTGCCAGAATACTATGTAGAGAATAGATCCTGATAGTTGTATGAATTTCTGAGAAAAAGTCCTAAATCTTGATGATGAAGAAAAATCGAATGATTTAATATATTCTATGATCTTCTATGCTTAGATCTTTTGTAATGTTTTAGATTATTTTTACTAAAATTTTGATCTAAAAAATCAAGATTTCAGAATGCTGGCACGGCCGTGCCAACCTTAGGAACGGCCGAGACCAAGCGCATGGGGTAGAGGCGATTGGAAAGCTTTCGATCACGCCCGTGGCAAGGTCAAGCACGGCCGCGACCAACTTGGTCACGATCATAAGCGAGGCTAAAATTTGGCTAAGGCTGGGAATGACTGAGGTTGGTACGGTCATGACAAATATGGGCACAACCGTGACAACACTTGGCACAGCCGTGATAACACCAAGCACGACCGTGAAAGTGCTGGGCACGGCCATGATATTTCTAGGCATGGCTGTGACGCTGAAAAATGATTTTTATGACGTTCTTAAAACCTATTTTCTTATGTATATATGTTATGTATTGATGTGTATTGATTGTATATAACACGTAGATATACGTAATGCATGCTCAGTCATAATTAGGCTAAAATATGAAGAATGTTTGATGTTTCGCAAAGCCTAATGCACGTAAAGTTGAAAAATGTACTCACTCATCAATATTGAGAAGCAAAGTCGTACATTTGTATATGTGCTTCAAGGTGACCTAAGCCCGTGAAGTAAAGTCCTGCATTTGTATATGTGCTTCTCAAGGAACAAAGTTCCTCGTAAAAAAGTGCGCGTATTCCCTGTAATAAACCTCCTCACTATTATAGTGTGCGTATTCCTCGGAATAAAGTCCTTCACTATTATAGTGTGAGTATTTCTTGGAATAAAGTCCCTCACTATTATGATGTGCGTGTTCCCAAGGATATGGTCTAGCTAGCTAATGTGATGATGTGATATGTGGGTTGCTAAGCAAGCCTGGTTCTCCGGATGAAAGATGTTATAAGATAAAATAAGAATGAAAGTGAAGTTAGCTTCAATGAATTTTATAAAAAAGAAAGAATGTTAAGATGATGATGATGATGAAGTAAAGATGGAAAGTAAAGTCCTACACTTATGTATGTACTTCAAAAGGACATTAGCATGAGAAGTAACATCTTGCATCTGTGTATGTACTTTCCAAGGAACAATGCCCCTCATCATAAAGTGTTTATTCCTAAAGATGACTAGGAATAAAGTCCCTCGCTATTATGATGTGTGTGTTCCTAAGTATGACATGATATGGAATAAAAGTCAAAATGATATTATGTGATAAAGATGAAGGATGAAGATGACACATAAAGGTTCACATAATAAAGAAAGAAAAGAAGAATGAAAGAAGATCCAAATGGTTGTAAAGCAACCTTGAGGAGATGTAAAGTATGAAATAAGTAAAGAAGTAAGAATCAAGGAGTTATGAAGAAACTCCTAGAATGTACATGAAAATGAAAATGAAATGATATGTTATGCCATGTATGTGACAAACGATATGAATGCATATTTCTATTGTATAGTACTTGCAGAAAATGGATCTGAAGTTAAGCATGTATGACATAATGTTTATGTTTCATGAATAATTATATGAAGAATGAATGTAAGTGTTATGTAATGTCATGTAAGGATCATGATATAGTTCATGGCATGCATGTTTACATGTTATATTATTATGATGATAAATGATGCGTCGCATGTATATGACAGCATATCATGCATGACTATTACATACTCTAATTGGAAAACTCTACACTCTGGATCCTTGCAGGTAACCAAGATTACTTAATGGATGACAACTCAAGCTCATGACGAAGTGTTGCACATGCTTAGGTTTAAATATATCCTTTAGTTCTATGTGAACATTGAGGTTAACGATGTACTGAAGGTTTAAGCACTTGATGTTATATGAAGTATTAGTATGATATGATTAATAGAAAGTTTTTATATATTATGATTTTCTCTAAATTGTCGAGTCTTTTTATGTTAAATGATGTATGTCGAATGAGCTAATGACGCAAAATTATCCTAAATGACCGAAACTTTTAGGGAGAATTTCGGGTTGTTACAAAATAATTGTCAATCACATTTAATTATTCACATATCAACATGTACTTTATTGATAATTATATGTTATCCTCCATCAGAATAATGCATATAACATTTTATAATACTTACTAAGAAAGTGTATATAGAAAGAATACTTTTTATCCTTCTGATAAGAAAAAATGATGTAAACTTCCAATGTTTATATAATACTTTTCGTATGTCTTATATTAACTATGTAAACTTCTAAGGGCATTTGGTTGCGGGTTATGTAGCTGAATAAGTATATATTCTCCTGAATATGGCCAGGCATGTAGCAGAATAAGATTAATAACTGACATCGTGGACACAGGCGGCGAAGCATGTTTAATCCTATCGGCCCTATGTTTTCTCGATTATAATATTTGACCTTTACAACGGAATAGAGATAATCATTCGTTTGAAGTCGAAGGTAGGTTCATCTCTTTACTGTTCACTAATTCTGAAAGAAAAACACTCTCTTCTTCTGTCTCCTTTGCAAGCATCATCCATGGGTCCATCGCCAATGTTTGCCGGTTAATCCTAGTAGGTATTCACCGTTCTTTTTCCTTTGCGAGTTCGGCCTCTTCTTTCTTCTTCTCCTTTGAAAGTTTCTTCGAACAGTTGCCCTAAACCGAGAAATGTTTACGATTTCAGTTGCGCTAAACCGGGAAATGTTTACGATTTCAGTTGCCCTAAACCACAATAGACCTTCTCCTTCGCTCGTAAGGACTTCTTATGGCAAAGGTACTTCACTTTGCCTCTCTGTTTGTCACGTATGGTGAAATTTCTTCTAACTCTGTGATCCTCTTGTAGCTCACTGTGACGTTCGTGGTAGGGTGCAACACGCCTTCGATAAGACTGTGATGTTCTATGGTGAGGTCCTTCATCATGCGAAGGTATTTCGAAACCCCTTGTCCTTTTGTGAAAGTTATCCCAATCTTACGTTGTTTCATGTAGGGTTTATGGCATCTTCTCATGGAATTGTTAAAGATGCATAGGCACATATATATGTTTACATTTACATTTAACTCTTGCTTTACTACTAGGCAAACTAGGAGTACCTCAAAATTAAATACAAGTCATTCCTTGTTTACGATGACATGCTTTTTATCTCTGCCAAGAACACCGCTACTGGCAGTCAAGTATTTCCTACGACCATGTTTGAGTTACCTTCTGCGGATGTTGATATAGATGTTGACCACGAGGCCAACGAGGTAGAAATGACATTGGAAGACTTAAATTTCACAAACACTAGTACGACCTAAGATTCTACTCTCGGCTATGCCTCTGATTTTGTGTACTACAGTCCTTCGTTAGTCGCTGCATCCAAAGACCACTTTGGTGTGTCCCCTTCCTCTTCCACCGGGAAGAGAGGTAGATCTAGAGCTTCTAGTGTTAAGCCATGAAAGGGTAAGAGAAATAACCCTGAAGCACTACAACGGATGACCGAGATTACATAGTAGGGGAAAAAATGACTTGTATTACTTGATGAGATTATCTAATGTGAGAAGGAAGCTAACACATTCTTTGGGTCTGAGTGTTGCGCTAGATTGTGATCAAAGGTTACCAATTGCACTTTAGAATTCAAGCTAGCTATAATTGAATTGTTTAAAGATGAGAGCAACTACTGGGCTTTCATGATATGTGAAGAGGACATGATGGAACCATGGTTGTTGGAACAATTAGTGGAATACTGAAGAAAGCGTATAGATAATAGTGGGCAGTCTTCTTCCTACTTTGGATGCACGACTTCTAATTTCACCCTTGCCTCCTCACAATCCCAGCCTAGTGGCATGTTCAGGGCAGCATCATCATCGACTCCATGTACTGCATTTGGTGCTTTGTTTAATCATTCTACCAATTTCAGCACTACTTTAATGCCTTTGTCTACCTTTCCATCTACTACTATGGCTGCCAGCTTGTCTGTGCAGAGTTCTTTTGCATTAGGAGTACTTGGTTCTCACTTTGGTGCAAGGTCTAATGTTAGCACAAGGTCTGGTATGTCTACTAGCAAGCCATTCTCAATTCAGTCATCGTCGTTGGGAGGCTCAAAGAGGCTCAACATCCGTAGGAGCTTCATCCTTTGAATATTGATTACATCGTGACACTTTTTGGTTTTAGTTTTGGTACCCTGAAGACCTCCTTGAGCACTAATATGTAGCCTACAAGCCAGTACGTAGAAAGCATGTTCATTGTGACATCGTTCACCCCTTTTGTGTTAGTGTTGTCTCATCATGTTGTGACAACATGGCTAACCAGCATGCATATGTACTGCATTATGTTCTGCCTACTTATGTGAACTGATGAATTCTGTGATAACTTGTTTGGAAGTTATATATATGTTATGTTTTGTATGTCTGTTATGGAAATTCCCTAATGTTATGTTCATCTTGTTCTTATCCACTAGTCAAAGGTGTGAAAATGTGGACTACCCTTATGTATTTATTATGGATTCAGTTCATACTTTTCTTATTCAAATGTGTTTTTTATGCATAGATGAGTAGACGAGTACTTATACAAGTGCTCCTTAAAGAGGAGAGAATCCATGAGGATGTGATCAAAGTAATAATGAATGGTGATTTAATTTTAGTAGGGGTCGGGAAAGGCATTCCGAGGGTCCCATGCTGAACTCGTCCTTTCACTTGATGTCAGCTCATCTTAGACATACTAAAAGGTCACCCTCAAAGGTGTTATGACCTATTTAGGATGTCACCAAAGATGTTCATAAAGTTAGAGGAATTACTCGCTTCTAGGGTGACGATACATAGTACACAACATGTGAGTACATGAGAGTTGTTAGTGTATTCCTGGAATTGTCTAGGTCACAATGTTTTCAATAGAGCCCTAGTAGAAAATTTGCAGCATTCTGGTGAGACAATTTCTCGTCATTTTAATAACATGCTTCGAGCCATTTGTTCCATTATGCAAGAACTTATTGTCTTAGATTTTGGACAAGAAAATGTCCACCCCCGAATTCGAATCAATGAAAAATTTTACCTCTACTTCGCGGTAAGTACAATAATTGTAGTTAATCAAATTTACAAGTTCCTATTACTATCACATTTCGATGTGTGGATTTGTATCAGAATGCACTTGGAGCTGTCAATGGAACCTATGTTCCCGCTTTGGTGCGCAAGGTTGATCAACCTCGCTATAAGAATTGCAAGGGAGGAATTTCACAAAATGTCATGGTCGTGACATCGTTTGACCAATCATTCCTATTTGATGTACTGGATGGGAGGGTTGTGCTGCTGACATGAGGGTCTTACATTGGTGTGTTGAGAACGCTAATTTTGTAGTCTCGAAAGGTATGGACCCTCACATCATAATTACATTTTTAAGGCTTTTCAGGTAGTATCTGAACGAACAAATACAAAATACATATCTCGTTGATTTTATATTCTTCTGTGTTCAGCCACAAGTAAATTTTATCTCGTTAATTTTGATTATACTAATACCGATAGATTTCTTACCCCCTACCATGGTGTTAAGTACCACCTGTCCAAGTTCAACGATCGATAGATGCGATATGAAAATCCAAAAGAGCATTAGAATCATAGGCATGCACAACTTCAAAATTGTGCCGAGAAGTCCTTTGGCATTCTAAAGTCGTGGTTCAGTATTCTCAATGCATTTCTCCATGGTTGTGTTTGGAAGGGAATTTAAAGTTCTCGTTAGTTCCCGAGAACTAATTGATTTTATAGAAAAGTTTTGGTTTAGTGTTTGGATGAAAAATGTAATGATGGGAAATTAAAAAGTTGATTTAATAGATAAGTTTTAGTTGGTGTTTGGATAAAAAATAAGAACTAAGAATATAATTTATTATTTTATAAGGTATAACATTATAGTAAATAAAAAATTTATATGTATTCATTTATTTAAAATAATAATTAGTAGCATATAAAAAATATTACATGTAATTATAAATTTAATATTTTTATTAAAAAATAAGTTGTATCATAATATATTAATATTTATTTTGATAAATCTTTTATATGTTCTTAATATTATAATGTACGTAAATATTAAGATCTAAATATAATATCATTTTTTCTAAAAATAATTGAACATTTTAATTAATAAAACTCTATTATAATAAATATAATATTAGACATAAAATTTTACATTAATTTTATTTAAATAATATTTAAAATAAATACAATTATAATGTTTACCTCAATTTAATTAATTAATATGATTTTTTATAATTTTATTATACTATAATACTAAGTGAAATATTATAACTAATTAATAAAAATATTCTTAATTATTAGAATTGAATAAATTTATCTCTAATAGTTTTCTAATAATATATTAATAAATAAGTATATACATTATTAAACTAAATAATATTATATATAAGTAAAAAGTAAAAGGTAAAACAAAAAATAAAACATCACTTGGTTCTCACTGTAAGTTCTTGCAAAATGCAATAACTTGAAAACTAAAGTTCTGCTCACGTGATGTTTGACCAAAACTTTAGATCTGGTTCTATAGTTTTTTTGGTTTGTGTTTGCCAAGATTCGCTGGAATTTTGGCAAGTTCCAGCATTCAAACACAGCCCATAGGAACCCAAGAACGAATAGTGTTGGCATGTTGTGTGTTGCACAACTTCATAAAGCGCTACCAAGGATCTGATGTTTACTTCAATCAGCCAAGGCTCTAACCCGACGAGAACCTAAACGTCAACGGGACAAGTACAAGTAGATGTTGAAGGGATGATCTCCTTCATAGCAGTGTTGCTGTGCAACTTTGGAATGCTCATCAGGGCAAGCGAGGTAAGGTCTTATTCATAATTTCTATTATTCTTTGCATGCAGAATGATGTTTTCTCACTAACTTGACACTGTGTATCGTAGGAAACACGGATACTGAAGAAGGCTGCAATATGATGAACGAGTAGTGGAAGTTGAAATGATGAGGATATTATGTTCAACAGATAGCTTTTGTTAACAATTGGGTTCACTGGAATGTCTTCGAATTGTGCATCTGCTGTCTTGATGATGAAGTTTGAATTGTGTATCTGAAGAGGTAAATGCATATGATTTGTTATAATACCTTTGTGCTAGACATTTCTTAGAATGGATTGTTCATCTTCATTCGGGTTATGTCATTCTGTAACTTGTGTAATGTTGAGAGAAGAGGGAAAGAGATCGCACAAACATAGAAGAACACACTAGATATACGAGGTTTACCCTAAATTGGGCTATGTTCTCGGATGGCGATGACTCTCTTTGTAATGGAATAATGATAATTACAAGGATGCAAAATAACCTAACTGTCATGGAGCTTATATAGGGAACTCCAATACAAAATAGGAAACAAAAATTCTAAAATTGTCTAGATTTCGGGAGCTCCGCCCCCAAGCCCTTATATGGGATGGGCAGCTTTGCCGTTCCCACTACTGAAGCGTCTAACTACATAAGGGCCCATATAGGCTTATAATTGGGTTTAGATTTAAATCAGTATCAACAAATCTCCACCTTGACTTGAATCATCTGTAGAGCGCAAAATATCTTTAATTTCATGCCACACAGTTGTTAGCCCCACCTTGGGACTATTATCAAGTATTGATGTTAAGCAAGTTCAAATAGTGCTGGAACTTGTTATGAGGAACAAACTTGGTGAACATATCAACTGGATTGTCTTCAGTGCCAATCCTCTTCACATTGATTCTCTTCTCAGTGTAGATGAAGTGATATCTGACATCAATGTGTTTAGTTCTTTCATGATGCACTTGGTCCTTGGATAAACATATTGCACTTAAGCTGTCACAATGTACTATAGCTTGCTCCTAATGTAATTCGAGATCTCCAACTAGACCTTTTAACCAGATGTCTTCCTTAGTAGCTTCTGTCAATGATAGGTACTTAGCCTCTGTGGTAGATAATGTAACTGATGGATGAAGTGTGGCCTTCCAATTAATAATCGAATTGTCCAAAGTAAAGACAGACTGTCATAGATCGTCTTCCATCAACATCTCCAACATAGTATGAATCTGAGTACCCTACAACCAAACACTCTTCATCACTTCTGTAGATGAGGTCAATATCAGTTGTTCCTTTCAAATATCAATAGATTCGCTTCACTGCTTGCGAATGCTCTTTTCCTGGATCGCTCATGAACCTACTACATGAGCAATGTCAAATATTGTGCAAATCATGACATGCATCAAACTTCTAACTTCACTAGCATAGGGAACCCGACACATGTACTCATTCTCTGCTTCTGATTTTGGTGTGAAGGCAACATAGAGATGAATATTTGCAGTTGATGGAGTATTCAAGGGCTTTGCTCCAGACATTCCTAATCTTGATAAAATCTTCTAAATATAACTTTTCTGAGATAAGAAGATTTTACCCTGTGCACATGCACGATCTCTTAATATTTTCATCCACAAGATCTTCTATGCTACACCAAGATCCTTCATGCCAAATTATGTACTGAGGAGCTTCTTCAAATTATGAATATCTATAATATCTCTAGTAGCAATGAGCATATCATCAACATATAAGAGTAGATAGATGGTGGAACCGTCCTTCACCTTCTTGTGATATACACAGCAATCATAGGGACTTCAGCTGAATCCTTTAGAGGTCATGAAGCTGTCAAACCTCTTGTACCATTGTCTAGGAGACCATACAAAGATTTCTTCAGTCTACAAACTTGATCCTCCTTTTCTGGAATGGAGAACCCCTCATATCTTCTTCAAGCTCTCCATGGAGGAAAGCAATCTTCACATCTAGTTGCTCAAGCTCTAAATTCTGATGTGCCATAAGAGCAAGAAACACACTGATAAAAGTATGTCTGACAATTGATAAGAATATCTCATTGTAGTCCACACCTTCTTTCTGACTATAACCTTTAGCAACTAGCTGTGCTTTGTATCTTGTGCCTTCAACTCCTGGAATTTCAACCTTCTTTTTGAAGACCCACTTACAGCCACAAGCTCCCATGTTTGATTCTTGTGAAGAAATTTCATCTATTCACCCATAGTAGTGATCCACTGTTCAGATTCGGCACATGTGGTGACATCCCAGTAAGAAGACGACTCTATCATGCAAAGCATAAGCAACCATATCCTTAAAACCATATCATTTGTGAGGACCTACTTTTTCGTGAGGACGTCTAACAACAATGGACTCCTCTTCTAATTTCTCAATAGGCTCTTCATGTTCTGGTTCTACTTCTTGATGTGATCCTTTAACATTATTCTCAGTTGGAGTCACTTCAATCTCCACCTATTTGTTGACATTCTCTTCAACCTCCACCTTTAATTGAAACATTGATTCTTCATCAAAGGTCATGCTTTTGTCATGGATGACTTTGTATTTTGAAGGAGACCAAATTTTGTATCCCTTCACTCTTGCATCATTACCCACGAATATCTCTTCTTTGGCTCTTGGCTCCAACTTCCCTTCACTGATATGATAGTATGCTGGACAACCAAAATTTTTTAGATGAGTACAATAAGCAAAATTCTTTGATCATACTTCAGTAGGAGTCTTGAGATCAATCGCAGTCACCAGACTTCGATTCACTAAGTAGCAACAAGTTGTGTTAACAGCTTTAGCCCAGAACGTTCTATTCAAGCTAGCATTAGAGAGCATGCACCTTGCTCTCTTTAGAACTGTCATGCTTATTCGCTCTGCAACTCCATTTTGATGTGGAGTATCCTTGATGTTGTGATGTTTGACGATACCTTCATCTTTACAGAATTGGTCGAATTCAGCAGAACAGAACTCCAAACCATTATTAGTGTGAAAATGCTTCACTTTCTTCAAAGTTTGATTTTTCAGCAAAACCTTCCACTACTTGAAGGCCTTGAAGGACTCACTCCTGTGTTTCATCAAGAATACCCAAGTCATCATCGAGTAGTTATTAATCACAGATAGAAAGTACCTAGTACCTCCTAATGATGAAACCTGAGAGGGACCCCAACAATCAAAATGGATGTGCTCAAGTGTCGCCTTCGTCTTGTGCACTGCATTTCCAAACTGAGATATTTATAGTTTGCCAAATACACAGTGCTTGTAGAAGTTGATTTTAGATATCTTCTGCCCTTCCAGAAGACCTCGTTTGTTGAGAAATGTTCATCCCGTTCTGACTCATATGTCCAAGTCACATGTGCCACAACTTGAACTTTTCTGATTATGATGAACTAGCCATAGCAACAATAACAAAGACTGTCTTGTCTTGTAATAAATACAAGGACTTATGTATGACTCCCTTTAGAACTGTAGTATCGCCCTTCATGATCGTGAAGATACTTCTAACAACATTGATCTGATAGCCCTTAGAGTACAAGACTCCAAGTGATATCACATTCTTCTTCAATTGCGGAACATGACGGACATCTGTCAGTGTCCTCACAAGATTGTCATGAGTCTTGATCTGCGAAGAACTGATCCTAACTATCTGAATGACACATTATTGCCCATGATGATATTTCCATCATTTGTCTTCTGATAAGATGAGAACCATTCTTTATTTAGAGTCATATGATAGGAGCATCCCGAATAAAAAAACCTAGCCATCCGCCAAGCATCCTTGATCAGTAACAACCAGGACCAAATCATCTTTAAAATTTTCAAATTCATGTGCCACTACAGCAACGAGGGCTTCTTCTTCTTCGGACAATATTTCTTTCATTGTCCTAGTTCTTTGTAGTAATTACAGATGTAATTGGCAAAATCTTCTTCTTTCACTACTAGAAAAACGCTGATTACCGACGGTCAAAACCGTCGATAGTCAGCGTTTTTCTAGTAGTGGAAGAATAAGATTCTGCCAATTACATCTGCAATTGCCACAAAGAAACCGTCAGTAATCAGCCCCAAAACCGTCGGTAACGCAATTACCGACGGTTTTTCAATCAGATTCGATCCGTCGAAAAAACGCTCGTCGCAAATCAATTTGCGACGGTCGAAAAAAAAATTCGTCGAAAATATCGATGGTTTTGACCGTCGAAAGTTTTCGACGGTTGCAACCGCCAAAAAAGGCCGGCGGTTCGAACCGTCGAAAGTTTTGATGATTGCGACCGTCGAAAACTTTCGACGGTTCCAACCATCGGAAAAGGCCGACGGTTTGAACCGTCGAAAGTTTTCGACGGTCGCAATTGTCGAAACTTTCGACGATCATCGCCGGATCCGAATGCCCGTGGTTGGATCGGCCGCCAGGCGGCCAGAGAGAAAGAGAGAGAGAGAGACGCCGGCGAAGAGAGAGAGAGACGCCGGCGGGAGAGGGTCGCTAGCGGGAGAGGGTCGTCGACAGTCAACGCTTCACGTCCGGCCACAAGGCTCACCGGTCGGGAGAGGGAGAGGGAGAGGGAGAGAGAGAGAGAGGAGAGGAGGGAGAGAGAGGAGAGGAAATAAAGAATGATAGGAAAAGAATTATATATATATGTGGAAAAATGGGAGAAAGCGGGAAAACAAAAAAAGCGGGATAATAAAATTTTAATTACCGATGACTCTGGCCGTCGAAAAAGTAAATATTAATTATTTTTAAAGTTACCAACGGTTATGACCGTCAAAAAAATATTTAGTTATATATAATATTTTTTATTTTACCGATGGTTTGAACAGTCGATAATTATTACCAACGGTCGCAACCGTCGGTAATTGCGACGGTTTGGACCATCGCTAATTATATTAATAAAATATCCCTTATATGGTATTATTATATATTTAATGACGATTACGACCGTCAGAAATTGCGGTGGATTTTGCGACGGATGGATATCCGTCGGAAATATCGACGTTCCTAATCATCAAAAAATTAAATAATAATATAAAAAATTACATAATTTAATTTTTTTCATTTCCCATCCGTCGCAAAATTGACCATTCCTAATCATCAAAAAATTAAATAATAATATAAAAAATTACATAATTTAATTTTTTTCATTTCCGACGGTCGTAACCGTCAAAAAATCTATCGAAAAAATTAAATAATAATATAATAAATTATATAATTTATTTCTTCTTTGGCTTGGATTTCTCGAATTTGAGGATTGTCCCTTTTTCATGATCGATACCAAACCCGAGTCTCCGTGGAATTTTCAGATGCCCTATACTAAAGTTCACGAATTTGCAGACTCGATATTACTTCTTCTACAGTTATAGTTTCCTTCCCAATAATCAAGATTGAACAAAGTTCTCATATGATGGAGTGAGCAAAGCTAACAGAAATAGGGCAGCATCCTCATCCATAAATTTTACATCAATATTTCTCATTTCCATCAACAAACAATTCAATTGATCAAGATATTCCTTTAGAAGGGTACCTTCTTGCAAGCGTAGGGTGAACAAACATTGTTTCAATAACAACTTGTTGGTGAGAGATTTCGTCATATACAGACTCTCGAGTCTCAATCACAGACTGACCGCCATTTCTTCATCTGTGATCTCGATTATCACCTCATCTGCCAGGCACAATAGAATCATCAAATGCGCCTTCTCTTCCTGTGCTGCCAAAGTAGCGAGGTCGATCTCCTTTTCTTTTCCCTTCGAGTCTTCCTCCTTTGTTTTGTTCTTCGACACATTCACGAGTGACGCCCAGACTCCTTGTTGTTTCAGAAGCGTCCGTATCTTGATCTGCCACAACCTGAACACACATGATTTACAAGCGCAATCTGAGTCTCCGTGGAAGTTTCAGATGCCCTATGCTGAAGTTCACGAATATGCAGACTCGATCTTACTTCTTCCAGAGTTATAGTTTCCTTCCCGATAATCAAGATTGAACAAAGTTCTCATATGATGGAGGGAGTGAAGCTAACAGAAATAGGGCATCTTCATCCTCAAACAAACAATTCAATTGATCAAGATATTCCTTTAGAGGGGTACCTTCTTGTAAGCGTAGGGTGAACAAACATTGTTTCAATAATAACTTGTTGGTGAGAGATTTCGTCATATACAGACTCTTGAGTCTCAATCACAGACCGACCGCCATTTCTTCATCTATGAACTCGATTATCACCTCATCTGCAAGGCACAACAGAATCATCAAATGCGCCTTCTCTTTCTGTGCTGCCAAAGTAGCGAGGTCGATCTCCTTTTCTTTTCCTTTCGAGTCTTCCTCCTTTGGTTCGTTCTTCGGCACATTCACGAGTGGCACCCAGACTCCTTGTTGTTTCAGAAGCGTTCGCATCTTGATCTGCCACAACTTGAACACATGAGATTTATAAGATTCACCCTAAATCGAGCTACATCCTCGGACGGTGCGACTATCTTTGTTATGGAATAATGATGATTACAATGATGCAAAATATCTCAGCCATCATGGAGTTTATATAAGGAACTTCAATATAAAATAGGAAACAAAAATCATAAAACCGTTTAGATTTTGGGGGCTCTGCTCGGAGCCCCCGTAGGGGAGATCCCCTGTCTAGACCCCCAGTATGGGATGGGATGCTTTGCTGCACCCACTACTAAAGCGCTTGACTATATAGGGGGCCATATATGGTTACAATTAGGTTATCAACATGTAACTTGTGATAGTTGCTGGATTTTCTACTTTAAGATGTATTCTGAATTTAGTTGATCTTCATATTGCGTTTGTGAGGCTCTGTTTGTTTCATGATGTGTAGGCGCTATGTTATGGCAATGACAATGCATTATTTGTGATATATGTGATTGCGATACTTCATATGGTTTTAAGTAATATTTGTAACTATTTACAATAGAATATTATATATGATGCTTATGATAGAATATTGTGTATGATGCTTATGATAGAATATTTCATCCCTTACGATAAGATATTGCCGCTTTATGATTAAGATAAAATGATATTGTAGTCATGCTCTTGCTTACGATAAGATATTTCATCATACTCATGCTATCATAACATCCCAAGTAAGCGGTCCCAACTATCACAACATCTAGGGCCGATCAAGAGGCCGTGAGGCCTAAAGCAAAATTGCAAAAAAAAAATGACATAAATAAAAAAAATGATTATATTTGTTTTTCATTTTTATATAAAAAATAATTGTATATTAAAAAAAATTTGTGAAGATACTGAATAAGAAGTATGTTTTTAAGTGTAGTTCTTCAATTCATAAGAATAATAATGTTGATAACCATGAACAAGAATAATAACAATATTAATGAAAAAAATTAAACTACTATTGATTTTTGAGAAAAAAATCAAATGTGCAAAAAATGGTATAGACTTCATTTGAAATGCGAGAAGATATATATTTATGATTTAGATAGTGAAGATAAATCACTTTAAAAATGAAGATAAAATATATATTTAGTGATTTTAAATTAATAAAGATATTAAAATATAAGGACTTGATAATAGATTTAATGCTATTAACATTAATTCTTAATTCCTAATTATGGGGCCTTCCATTGGGTCGGGTCGACCCGGTGAACCCGACAATCCGACCCGACCCGACCTAGTTTGGGTCGGGTCGGATCTTGGTCGGGTCGGACCCGACCCGACCCGAACCCAACCCGATGAGGGTTCGGGTCAGGTACGGGTTGGGAAATCCCAACCCGAGTCGACCCGACCCGACCCGATGACCCGGCCTTTATTGTTATTTTTTTAATTTTTTTTACTTTTTTTAATCCTATAGTTGATTTAAAATGGTAAAAATATTAAAATAAAATATTTTAATTATGAAAATAATGCTCAAATATTCAAAAAAGCATATTTTATATTTTATAATAATTATTAATTATTTTTTGTATTAAAATAAATATAAAAAAGTAAGACAAACAATTAAAAAAAAAAGAAAAAAGAGTGGTCGGGTGACCCGACCACCCGACCCGAACCGGTTCGGGTTGGGTCGGATTTTCTGCCCCCAAGGGGCTTGACCCGACCCGACCCGACCAAATTTGGTCGGGTCGGGTCGGATTTGTTCACGGGTCGGGTCCAACCCGACCCGTGAACACCCCTACTTGAGCCGACCTTGACAACATCCAAAGATAAAATTTCATCATGTGGCCTAGTACCAAGCGGCCCCTAAGATACTATACAAAACATATTGCTTTCCCCCTTGATCGCAATAAATCTAGCCCAATTGCTTTTGAAGCACATAAGAGATCAAATAATATACAAATAAAACCAAGGATGGTTGGCTCAACTGGAGCAGGATTGAGTCCCGAGCGCTCGCTGGGTGCTAGTAGCCCCAGGTTCGAGTCTCGGAGTCGCCACCTTGGCCAGGGAATTACCATTACTGCTCTATCTTCCCGGCTCCGGATTAGTCGAATGCTAGTAGCCTCGGACACCGGAGACCTCCCGTAGACTTGGGCCGGCATCCAAAAAATAATATATAAATAAAAACATCGATCGTAGGATGAATCAAATTGAAAAAAATGTTTCAAATTCATGTGCAGAATACAATGATATTGCACTCATGATAAGATGGCCTTATGATCTTATATCTCTGCATAACACTCTTGTAAATTACACAAAATTAAACACATAAACATAATGCAAGACCCTACTCAATATTGGTTAAAAGAGTCATTCAAATAGAAGGAAGCATGTGTTCACCAAAGGGTTAAGATTTATAGAGCGGTACACGTGTTAGATGCTTCAAATAAGTGGAATGTTGACATTCTTAATTCAATCCGATGACAAGTGGTTATTACATAAACCCTACTAACATGTAGCCACTTGCCATTCCCACAAGACAGCTTATGGCAACAAATCGTTGCAGCCGTTTAATTTGCCCTTCCGCTCTGTTTAATTTTCGAAGAAGTCCACCAATAACAATTGTGTGGTGAGATTCCACCATCCCATTTTTTTCCCTGCGAAAAACTAGGATTCGATGCAATAGGGGAGATTGCGACATAAAAGGGAGGGACCGATTTGACGAATGCGAACCTAAAAATTTGGGCAGCTCCAAATTCGTCTACTGGGGTTGCCGTTGGTCCATGAAATTTTCAGCATACACACTTCTAACAGTCATAACATAGGGCATAAGAAATTTGGACGTCCATCACGTGGAGCACAGTTACATGATGTGCAACAAGAAGAATCGGGATGATATCTACATTAAGGCGACATGAAGTAGAGAGATTTCACAAAAAGGAACTAACATTTGACACAAAGAGCACCATGGGGGCAGCGCCAAAAGAAGACGTTCATAAAATGCGAAGGAGAGCGACAAGTTACCAGGGCCGAAGAAGACGTTCATAAAATGCGCAGGAGAGCGACAAGTTATTGAGGCCGAAGAAGATGTTAATAAAATGTGAAGGAGAGTGACAAGTTATTAGGGCTGATGAAGGGATTCATAAAATCTGTAGGAGATCGACAAGTTACCGGGGAAAAAGAAGACGTTTGTAAAATGCGGAGAGCGACAAGTTACTCGGGCCGAAGACGTTCGTGCGCCATGGGTTGATGGTTGCAGCCTGGATGACGGATGTAGCAACAACAAAAATCGCAAATGAGCAATGTCGAATGCTAGGGCAGATAACTTCAAAAAAGGGGAAAGACGAAGATGTCCTTTTGTTTAGCCGAGGGTATTTGGGTCAACTTTTCATTTGTGTCATCACTCTCTCCAAACGCTAGTAAGAATAGGTGAGGAATAGGCACTGATTTCAACCAAACAAGGCGCAAATTAGGGTTCCACAAAATCAAAAAATGCTAGTAAGAATACGGTGAGGAATAGGCACTGATTTCAACCTAACAAGGCGCAGATTAGGGTTCCACAAAATCGAAGATAACCCTTCCTCACGGGAATAACACATACTTATTCCCCTCTTCTATATCCAGCAACCAAATGAGGCCCTAATGTTTCAATAGGGACTCCTTGGTCGGCCGATTCCTCTATATATTTGGCTGTGCTATGTCCGAGTACGACCCCACAATCGCACTCGTTCATGACGAAGCATCACAACACTCCTTCATTGGTTGCTCTCCATGGGAATAATGCATATAATATTTTATAATAATTATTTTATAAAATATTTTATAATAATAATTTAATAATTATAATAATTATTGAAAGTAGAGACGTGACATTCATAAAAAATGACTTCCCTAAGTAGGATGGGATAGACAAGGGACTTATTTAAATAAAAAAGAAGATTCCAAGTTGGTGACACAACAGATCAACCTATTGATGAGTTTGTTTTCTCCATCCCACATCTTGATTCGAGTGGGAGAGATTCGCAACTGTCAACTGATGAATATGAAAGTTTCCTTTGACGGACTATTAGAAAACATGTTCCGTGCTGAACATGGGCCACATGAATCCTACATAATAAGTTTAGAAGATGAACTTGAGCCCAAATATATTAAAGAGGATCTCCTGTCCATTGCTAAGGAAGAATGAATTAAGGCAATAGAGGAAGAGTTAGGGTCCATGCAGCAGAAATAAGTTTGAGATTTGGTTGATCTTCCGCCAGGCGTAAGGCAATTGGTAGTAAGTGGGTTCTCCAAATTAAACATGGTATAAATGGATCAATTGAAAGATATAAAGCCTATCTAGTGGTGAAAGGTTCACCCAAGCAATAGTGTTGACTATGAAGAAATATTTGCACATGTTGTAAGTTTTACATCAATTCGCCTTATATTAGCTATAATCGCACATATGAACTTAGAATTACATCAAATGAATGTAAATACTACATTTCTCAATTGAGAACTAGATGAGGAAATTTACATGGAGCAACTTTAAGGTTTTGTTGTAAAAGAAGAAGAACACAAAGTTTGCAGACTGTGCCAGTCAATAATCTAGGTAATTGTATCTTAAATTTCATCAATCAATCATTTTGTACTGTTTTAACATGATTAATGAAGATCACTGTGTATGCTCATAAGTTCGAGGATAATTTTTCTATCATAACACTATATGTAGACGACATTCTATAGTTGAAAATAATAAAGATTTTATCATTACCATTAAGCAATAGGCTGTCCTTCATGTTTGAAACGAAGGACATTGGTGAATCAACCTACATACCGAGTGTGAAAATCCAATGAGACCATTCCAAAAGACTCATTGCTTTGTCATATGAATCATACATAAAAAAGTTTCAGAACATCTTCGTATGGATGGTTGCAAACATGTTGACACTCTTATGAAATGCGGAGTTTTAAGTCTGGACATGTGCCCTAAAATTATAGAGAAACAAAAGAAAATGTTTAATGTTCCTTATGCAAGTGTGGTTGATAACTTGATATATGCTATGATGTGTACTAGGTCAGACATATATTTTTTCATAGATCTGGTTAGTCAATATTAGGATAATCTAGGACATCAATACTGGAAGGCGGTGAAGAGAATCATGAGATACCTCAAGGGTATCAAACCTTGCACTATACTATCACGGAGGAAGTCAATGACTTACTGGATTCACTGATGCCGATTGGGCCGGTGACGTTGATGAACGAAAATTCACTTCCGGATATACTTTCTTGCTTAGCAATGGTGTTGTTTAGTGAAAAGGGAAAGAAAAACATTTTGTTAGCCCTTATAGGTAAGTTGGTTTCTCCTACTCTATGTATTCACCTCTTATGAATTCGGTGTGACATTGATTATTATATGTATTGAATATGTTTTGGATATGTTATGAATTGATTTCGAGAAATGCAATTATGAAAAGTATATCTAAATGATTGTATGATTCCGCATTTGAAAAGCATATGTAATAGATATGACTGGGTACGAGAAGTGCAATCAGTGTTCGGTTTGAAATGATATTTGATATGATTCATCTTCTGATATTGAGATACAATTGTTATGTGATGAATCATGATTTGCATATATGATGGTTGGAGCTAACTGCTACATCGATGATCCTGATGGGAGACACCTCTAGAGTCCAATCATTTTGTTCCCCAATAATGGGATGAGATAGGCTGGAGCTATGTTCCATGCGGAGCTAAGTGCCACATCGTGAGTCGTCAAGATGGGGGCCACCTCTAGAATCCGTAGGGGTCACCTCTAGAGTCCACCTATCATTATATGATTTGTTCCCCGAAAGGGATGAGGTAGAATGGAGCTAAGTGCTACATCGCTTATCATGATGGGAGCCACCTCTAGAGTCTACCTACCGGCCACTGGCCAGTTGGTGATTCGTGCATACATATGAGAGTGTTGCATTGCATACACATGTTTGATATGTTTAAGTGACAATGAATGTAAATTGAGTGTAATAAATTTGATTGAGATGTTATATATTTATTTAGTAAATGTATGAAGATATTAATTTTGATATTATGATTAATGCATGCATGTTTATGTCTCCTTGAATTTATTAGATGGCAACACTTAGCTTATGAGTTATCAGCGTACTAAGCTATTATTTGGTCACAGTGTTGTTGTACACTTTTTTCAGATCGGTAGAACTATTGGGATCGCAAGAGAAAGCCTTAGCATGGTGTGGATCCTTTTTTCTACTAAGGTATTGAGAAGTCATGTGCCCCACCACGCGTGTTAGATAGAAGACTTGTAGCTCTCATATTCCTCTGTTGGGATATGGATAGAGTTTGATATGTGCTATGTATGAAAAGTAATTTTGTATCTTGTAAAATGTAAATCATTTATGACTATGTGGTGGTGTAAACCCTAGAGTTGTTACATGCTCTGTCAATATAAACTGCGTGGTTTGCTTATATGTGTTATCATTTTCTTATATTATCTAAAGGAGTTATGCACAATTTTTTAAAAAAAAATTATTTTATCATCTGTAATCAGTCGCGAGCTCTAGTTTATATCACCGTTTAAATCGAGGTCGTGACAATTGGAGTCTTAAGGTAACATTCAAATTTCTAAATTATAGATTCTTATTACAACCCTTGGGTTTGCAAAGAGGTGATCGATCTTTAGAAATTTAACTCTATTTCAAACTGTAGTTGAACCGTTATAATCAAAGATGAAGCTCTTGGGGATTAGAGTCTTGGAGTATTGTTCAAAGCTCTAACTTATAGATACTTATTATAACCTTTCGGTAATCTAAGAGGTGGTAGATCTTTAGAAGTTTAACTCCATTTTAAATCGTAGTTGAATCATTACAATCAATGATAAAGCTCTTAGGGATGAGTGTCTTAGAGTAAGGTTCAAAACTCCAAGTTATAGATATTAATTATAACCTTTGGATATCCTAAGAGGTGATAGATCTTTAAAACTTTAACTCTATTTCAAACTATAGTTGAACCGTTACAATCAATGATAAAGCTCATAGGCATTGGAGTCTTAGATTAACGTTCAAAGTTCAAAGTTATAGACTCTTATTATAACCATTCGGTATCCTAAGAGGCAGTAGATCTTTAGAACTTCAACTCTATTCCAAACCGTAGTTGAAACGTTACAATCACAGATAAAGCTCTTGAGGATTATAGTCTTAGATTAGGGTTCTTGCTATAAGTTATATTCACTTATTATAACCTTTGAATATCCTAAGAGGTGGTAGATCTTTAGAACTTCAACTCTATTTCAAACTGTAGTTGAACTGTTAGAATTAATGATAATGCTCTTGGGGATTAGAGTCTCAGAGTAAGGTTCAAAGCTCTAACTTATAGACACTTATTATAACCTTTGGGTATCCTAAGAGGTGATAGGTCCTTAGAACTTAAAACTCTATCTCAAACCGTTGTTGAATCATTACAGCTAATGATAAAGCTGTTGGAGATTAGAGTCTTAGAGTAAGATTCAAAGCTCTAAGTTATAGACACTTATTATAACCTTTGGGTATCCAATGAGGTGGTAGATTAGTTGAACCTTTAACTCTATTTCAAACCATAGTTGAACCGTTAACTCTATTTCAAACCATAGTTGAACCGTTACTATCAATGATATAGCTCTTGGGAATTAGAGTCTTAGAGTAAGGTTCAAAGCTCTAAGTTATAGATACTTATAATATCCTTTGGGTATCCTAAGGGGTGATAGATCTTTAGAATTTAAACTATATTTCAAACCGTAGTCGAACTGTTACAATCAATGATAATGCTCTTGGGGAGTGGAGTCTTAGAGTAAGGTTCAAAGAGCTAAGTTATAGATACTTATTATAACCTTTGGGCATCCTAAGAGGTGGTGGATCTTTAGAACTTTAACTCTATTCCAAACCGTCATTGAATCGTTACAATCAATGACAAAACTCTTGGGCATTGGAGTCTTAGAGTAACGTGTGAGAATATTAGTTGGTTGATAATATGGAAGTTATGATGGAACTCCGTTTCTTGAGCTTTGCTTTTGTATTTTTGCTTGGGGACAAGCAAGACTTTTAGCTTGGGGGAGTTTGATTCATGCAAAATATAACATATTTTAGTTTAATATTTTAATTAATTTTTCTATAATTCGATCATGGCATGCATCAATTTATATTGTCTTTAGTCGTAATTCGAATTTATCGATTTTAATTATTAATTCTCTGAATATTTTAATTATGGATGGATTAATTAAATTTTAATAATTATTTTGCAGGAAAAGTCGAGTATATCATTATCTAGGGATTATCGGCCGAGGTAGAACTGATTTATCAAGTTGAATTACCAGCATTAGCTTATGTTTATCGACCGTAATTCAAATACAAAAAGATTATCGGCCGTAAAAAGTATTTAATCCTGTCATACGATGCAAAATCGTTAGGCGCAAAACACACTTGGTTATCATTAGCTGATATTATATCATGATAAAGTTGTTATCGGCTGAAATACAAATGAGAAGTTTTATCATTGGGCGCAAAAAATCATCCTTCACCAAGGAAGATGGAGATTATCGGCCGAGAAATCCAATGCCAAAGATAGAAGTTTTTTATCCTTAACCAATATTTACCTATTGTGGCCGATATCTTTGGGAGCAAAACTCTATCTTTTACCAAGGATGGAGACTATCGGCCGTGATCATCAACCGATCATTGGGTGCAAAAGACAATATTAACAAAGTTTGGTGGCCGAGAATCATCAAGAAATTTATCACCATGAGCAGAACGGATAAAGTCGTAAAGTTTATCTCACAAGGTTAAACTCGGCCATATGATATTATCGACCGTGATATGCTTGAAGTCCATCCGCACCTATAAATAGAGGAGTAAACCATCATCCCAATTCGTGCTTTGAAGTTTGGTTTTCTTCTACGACGAGTTGAGAGTTATGTAGGCTTCGACCAAAAGAGAGAGTTGGACGACTGATCCAGACGCTCCGACAACATCCGAGGATCATTCTTGGTGTAATTCTTCCAATTATTATTATTTTGTTATTATCTCTCTGCAATCTAGGATGAACTCCATGTTTTAGTTATTTTATTTTTAGGAGATTATTATTGAAGGAAAATTTTGTGAACCCTTACTTTATTATTATTGAATTTCTTTTGATCAATTTTTAATTATGTTTAATGCTTTCGATTTAATTATTTGAATTTTTGAGTTAAGTAATTACCACTTTGTGGACAACTTGATTTCAGATTTTATTTAATTAAATTAAATGATTTATTGTGGAATCAAAAATTGACATAGGTTTAATAACTAGTTTGTGGAGAATTAAATTTGTGTGGTCTGTTAATTATACCAGTTTGTGGAGTGATTAATAGTTTAAGATTTTCATATTGATGCACCTTAATTTTAATCTCATCTTTACGAATACCAGTTTGCTGAACTTCAGTTTTGATTAAATTTAAGATAGGTTAATTTGCCAAATTAAATAGCAGAATTACTAGTTTGTGGACTCTGTGATTTTAATCTTGTAAATTAATAACTTATGAAAATTCCTAATCCATCATAAGAAATTTTTAATGCATTAGTTCTGACAATTGGGAAAAGTATCGTTTGGCGAAAAGGGAGGCTAAAAAGGCAGTTAGTGATGCTCGTGCTAAAGCATATGAGGGGTTTTATAAGGAGTTAGGGACAAAGGCTGGTGAACAAAGGATTTACAAGATTGCAAGGAATAAAGAGAAAGAGTCGAGAGATTTGGATCAAGTAAGATGCATAAAAAATGAAGTTGGCAAGGTTTTAGTTACTGAAGGAGATATTAAGAACAGATGAGAAGAGTATTTCTATAAGTTATTTAATGATGGATGTGAAGGTTTTCGTTGTGATTTGGAGGACTTGACAGTTAGCGAATGTGAGCTTAATAGGTCATTTTATCGTAGAATTACAGTCTCGGAGGTTAGCAAAGCTCTTAAGAAAATGGAGAATGGTAAAGCCGTTGGACCGGATGGTATACCGATTGAAGTTTGGAAATGTTTAGGAGAAAAGGTGTGTTGTGGTTATGTAAACTATTTAATGAGATTTTACGGTCAAAAAAGATGCCTGATGATTGGAGATTAAGTACATTACTTCCTATTTACAAAAATAAAGGGGATATTGAGAATTGTGCAAATTATAGAGGGATTAAACTTATGAGTCACACAATAAAATTATGGAAAAAAGTGATTGAGCATAAATTGAGAATGGAGACTAGTATTTCTGAGAGATAATTTGGGTTCATGCCAGGAAGATCCACTACAGAGGCGATTTATTTACTAAGGGGGATGATGGAGATGTATCGAAGTAGGAGAAGAGACTTACATATGGCTTTCATTGACTTAGAGAAGGCGTATGATCGGGTACCAAGGGATGTACTTTGGAAAGCCTTACAAAATAAGAGGGTAAGTGTTGCCTACATTAAGGTAATACAAGATATGTACGATAGGGCATTGACTAGGGTTAGGACACCCGGAGGTGAGACAAATGAATTTCCTATAGGAATTGGCCTACATCAAGGATCAGCTTTAAGCCCGTATCTATTTAACTTAGTTATCGATGCTATAACCGAGAGTATCACAGAGGAGGTACCTAAGTGCATGCTATTTGCGGATGATATAGTACTTTTAGCGGATTCAAGAGAAGAGATTAATACAAAATTGGAAATATGGAGAAATACGTTGGAGTCAAAGGGTTTTCATTTAAGTAGGAATAAAACAGAATATATGCATAGCAATTTCACAAATAAACAACTTAGAGACGATTTGAAAGTTAGGCTAGGGGAGGATATAATTCCTCAAGTGACAAAGTTTAAATATTTAGGATCAATTGTAAGACAAGATGGTGAGATTGATGACGATGTTAATCATAGAATTCAAGCTGGTTGGTGTAAGTGGAGGAAAGCCACTGGAGTTCTTTGTGATAGAAAAGTACCCAATAAAGTTAAAGAAAAATTCTATCGTACTGCTATAAGACCAGCAGTGTTATATGGTAGTGAATGTTGGGCTATGAAGGGACAACATGAACGTAAAGTGGGGGTAGCCGAAATGAGGATGTTGAGATGGATGTGTGGTCATACAAGATTAGATAAGATTAGGAATGACCATATACGTAAACGAGTCGGAGTGGCTCCTATTAGTGAGAAAATGATAGAGAATCGTTTGAGATTGTTTGGTCATGTTCAGAGAAGACCATTAGATGCGCCAGTAAGAAGAGTAGATCAAATAATCTGGAGTCCGATTAAAAGAGGGAGAGGGAGGCCAAGGCGGACACTTGGCGAACTAATAAAGCAAGATCTATTGGTGAATAATATAACGAAAGGTTTGGTTACTAATAGAGCGGAATGACGTCGTATGATCCATGTAGCCGACCCCACCTAGTGGGATAAGGCTTGTTTGTTGTTGTTGTTGTATCATCCTTTATCCTTTACCTAACTTCAACACCATTATCTTATCTTATTATCTTATTTTCTCTATCTTATTTTATAATTACAAACTTATCTTCAAAACCTATGTTTTTCTTCTCTTACTAATTTATAAATACAGATATTAAATTAATAATATTCCTCCTGAGTTTGACACTTTACTCCTATTAATATATTACTTGAGCGACTAGTGCACTTGTTAGTGAATTTATTTTGCTACATCATTTTACGCATCAATGATAAAGCTCTTGGGGATTAGACTCTTGTAGAAAATTCAAAGCTCTAAGTTATAGATACTTATTATAACCTTTGGGTATCCTAAGAGGTGATAGATCTTTAGAACTTCAACTCTATTTCAAACCGTAATTGAACCGTTATAATAAATGATAAAGCTCTTAGGCATTGGAGTCTTAGAGTAAGGTTCAAAGCTCTAAGTTATAGATATTTATTATAACCTTTGGGTATCCTAAGAGGTGGTAGATCTTTTGATCAACTACAAGGTGCCTCGGTGTTCTCCAAGATCGATCTCAGATCTGATACCATCAACTTAAAATTAAGGAAGCTGATATTTCAAAAACTGCATTCAGAACACGATATGGTCATTACGAGTTCTTGGTCATGCCATTGGGTTGACTAATGCACTGGTTGCTTTCATGGATATGATGAATCGAGTATTCAAGCTTTTTTTGGATCAGTTTGTGATCGTTTTCATTGATGATATTCTGATATATTCCAAGAGCCAAGAAGAACATGAAGAACACTTGAAGACCATTCTACAAACCCTTAGAGAACAAAAGTTATATGACAAGTTTAGCAAGTGTGAGTTTTGACTTGATAGGGTGGGGTTCTTAGGCCATGTTGTATCCAAAGAAGGCATATTAGTTGACCCATCAAAAAGTGAAGATGTAATTAATTGGGAGAGGCCAACTACTGTTACTGAAGTTAGAAGTTTCTTGAGGTTAGCAGGATATTATAGAAGATTTGTTGAAGGATTTTCTTCTATTGCCACTCCTCTCACAAAGTTGAGACGTAAGAATACCAAATTTATATGGTCCGATGAATGTGAGAGAAGTTTTTAGGAACTTACAAGCGCTCCTATCCTAACAATTCCATCTGGCACCGATGGGTTTGTTATATATAGTGATGCCTCTCGGAAGGGCTTGGGTTGTGTTTTAATGCAAAATGCTCGGGTGGTCGCGTATGCATCCAGGCAGCTAAAAGATTATGAGCAAAATTATCTTACACATGATTTGGAGCTTGCTGCCATAATTTTTGCATTGAAAATCTGGAGGCATTATTTGTATGGAGCAACGTTTGAAATATTTACCGACCACAAAAGTTTGAAATACTTGTTTTCACAGAAGGAATTAAATATGAGACAGAGAAGATGGATGGATTTGCTAAAAGACTACGACTGCTCTATTCAATATCATCCGAGCAAGGCGAATATAGTAGCAGATGCATTGAGTAGAAAGTCAGCCTTTTTAGCTAACATGATGGTTAGCGAGTGGAAACTTTTGGAACAACTAAGGGATTCAGGTTTCAAATTTATAGAGAAGACTCCTAATGGAATTTTAGCTACGACGAAGGTGAAACCGACATTGATACAAAGGATCAAAGAAGCTCAGCAAAAGGATCCTAAGTTGTTAGCATTGCAAACTACAAGAAAAGGAGAACAAAATCCAGACTTTTAGATGCATGAAGATGGGATACTAAGGTGTGGGAACAAGATTTGCGTTCCTAACGATATTGAGTTGCGAAGAGTGATTTTAGAAGAGGCACATCGAACACCTTATGGTGTGCATCCAGGAAGTACTAAAATATACCAGAACCTAAAGAAGCATTATTAGTGGAGTGACATGAAGAAGGATATTGCTGAATTTGTATCGAAATGTTTGACGTGTCAACAAATTAAAGCAGAGCATAAGAAACCTGGAGGAACCTTACAACCACTTCCTATTTCTCAGTGGAAATGGGAAGATGTAAACATGGATTTTATTCAAGGACTGCCAAGGACTAGTAAAGGGCACAACACAATATGGGTGATAGTGGATTGATTAACAAAATCGACTCACTTTATACCTATTCGGATGAACTATTCCTTGAACAAGTTGGCACAAATTTGTGTTCAGGAGATTGTTCGACTACATGGAGTTCCAACTAGTATTACCTCTGATCGAGATCCTCATTTCACATCATGTTTTTGGACAGCGTTACAAGTAGCTTTGGGCACAAAGCTGTAGTTTAGTTTTGCTTTTCATCCTCAGACGGATGGACAATCGGAAAGGACTATTAAGACCCTAGAAGATATGCTTTGTGCATGTGTTTTGGACTTTGGTGGGAATTGGGATGATCATATAGCTCTTGCAGAATTCACTTATAACAATAGCTATCATAGTAGTACCGAAATAGTGCCATATGAGGCATTATATTGAAGAAGTTGCATGTCTCCTATTTGCTGGGAAGAAATTGGTGAAAAACAACTAATAGGTCGAGTATTAGTTCAAACCACTTCCGAGAAGATCAAAGTTGTTTAAGAAAAGCTTAAAGTAGCACAGAATAGACAGAAAAGTTATGCTAATAAACGTCGAAGACTTCTTGAGTTTCAGCAAGGAGATCATGATTTCTTAAAGGTATCACCATCAAAAGATGTCACAAGGTTCGGTAAGAAAGAAAAACTAAGTCCGCGATACATAGGACCATTCGAAATACTCGAGCGAATTGGATCTGTTGCTTATCGATTGGCCCTACATCCTCATATGGAAAATGTGCATGATGTATTTCATGTATCTACGCTTCGAAGGTATGAGCCTGACCTGTCACATGTAATCAAATATGAGCTCATTGTGTGGAAAGAAGATATGTCGTATATCGAACAGTCGATTCGTATTTCGGATCGAGAGGAACAAGTGGTTCGGTCTAAAAGGATTCCTTTGGTGAAGGTCTTGTGGCAGCATCATAATGTTGAAGAAGCTACATGGGAGGCTGAACAAGATATGCGTGAGCGATATCCGTATTTGTTTGGTCAATAAGGTATGTCAAATTTCGAGGACAAAATTTTTTTTAAGGGGGGTAGAATGTAATATCCCTAAGTTAACCATGCATGATTAGATGTATGAATGTGATGCTATATTATCTTATTGATAAGCTCTATGAATGTGATGTTAAGACTTACACTTCGATGTCAACTATTGAAACGCGAAAGCGATGAAAATTTACTTAAGGCATGGAAAGGTGATTTTCGAAAAAGTGAAAATTTGAAAAATTAAAGTCCCGGTAATTATTCCTATATGTGAAAGAATTATAAAAGTGATTTTTAAGAATTTTCAAGAGGTGTGTGAGTTAGGTAAAACGTAGACACAAAATCGAAAAATTTGTGAAATCACGATTTTTGTTCTTCGGACAAAAATTTAGATTTCGATTCCTTGATTATTTATTTTTATAAATATTTTATTTAAATACAAATGGACGGTAGTTTTTTATTTACATGTAATGTCTTAAGTAAATAAATAAATAAATAAATAAAAGGAGAAATGCAAAAGCCATTTACTTCGAGGGCATTTTTGGAAGAATCCAATTGACCACCTGAAGTCGGTTTCTCCCTTCTAATACTTATCCCTTCACCCTTTACTATCTTCCTCTGCCCTATTCACTACCCTTGGCCGAACACTTGAGTAAATGGCACAAATCAATACTTGTTGAAGGAATTGGAAGAGGAGAAATTGAAGCTAGGGTTTTAGATTTTGGTAAGTTCCTACTTCATTTTCTTTAGATTTTAACTACATAATTCCTAATTAGGGTGACTCTGAACCTTTCTCATCTATTCATTTTCTGATTTTACCTGAACATGGGGCAAAACTCATGTTCTTCATAGGTAAGATTAACCCTAGCCATGTTCAATTGATTCACGAATTTTTAGCTACATAATTCCATACCTTCGAGTAATTCAAAAGTTATAAAGTTTATTCTGATTGATCTATATGAGTCTACTTTCATTGAGCTTTGGAATCAAGTTAATATGATTTCTGTAGACAAAGTTATGCTCTTATCTTTAAGGTACAATCGCTCTGTCCGCCAAAATTGCTACCCGACTTTGTAAATTATGTATTAAATCCAATATTTCGTGGAATTATTTGATAATTTAGTTTTTATAGACATTGATGTTTCGTTTCATTGACAATTGGAATCATAGAAAATTATACGTGTAGCAAAAGTTGTAAATATTTTACCGAGCCTTACTCAATCTATCGAGATGGAGCTTAGGACAGATTATGCTAGTATTGGTTAAATTTATTGTGCTCAGTACAAATAGATATAAATACAAGTAATTTTGTGAGTTGCATCCCAGAATGTCTACTATTTTGAAAAATTAAAAGTAGCATAATAGGGAATGTTTATTATTTTATATAAATCATAAAAATAAGGTTACTCAGTCTGTCAGAACATAGAAATAACATAAAAGTTAGGCTGAATGTTGATTTTCATGAGAACAAAACATAATGAAATAGGATATGAAACTTTTATAGATTAATGTCTCTGAAATATGAAAGTAAAGAAAATTGGAATGGTGTCATTTGATTATGTATACCAGAAGATATGGATTTTTCTTTACTGTGTGTGCAATCTGTCATAATATTAGGTCAATCCTTATGTTTAATAGTTACTTAAGTTATAAGAGTAAATATTTAATGTTCATATACCATTACAATTAATTATGTTTCATATGTGATAGGCTTGTTATAGGAGTAGAAGAGTAAAGTAGTGAAAAGGGAAAGAAAAACATTTTGTTAG
This sequence comes from Pontederia crassipes, assembly GCA_030549335.1. Classification (NCBI taxonomy): domain Eukaryota; kingdom Viridiplantae; phylum Streptophyta; class Magnoliopsida; order Commelinales; family Pontederiaceae; genus Pontederia; species Pontederia crassipes. Next base: position 5,140,577 of record JAUKPH010000020.1, on the reverse strand, counting down.
CCCTTATAGGTAAGTTGGTTTCTCCTACTCTATGTATTCACCTCTTCTGAATTCGGTGTGACATCGATTATTATATGTATTGAATATGTTTTGGATATGTTATGAATTGATTTCGAGAAATGCAATTATGAAAAGTATATCTAAATGATTGTATGATTCTGCATTTGAAAAGCATATGTAATAGATATGACTGGGTACGAGAAGTGCAATCATTGTTTGGTTTGAAATGATATTTGATATGATTCATCTTCGGATATTGAGATACAATTGTTATGTGATGAATCATGCATCGACATCTGTTTGCATTTGCATATATGATGGTTGGAGCTAACTGCTACATCGATGATCCCGATGGGAGCCACCTCTAGAGTCCAATCATTTTGTTCCCCAATAATGGGATGAGATAGGCTGGAGCTAAATTCCATGCGGAGCTAAGTGCCACATCGTGAGTCGTCAAGATGGGGGCCACCTTTAGAATCCGTAGAGGTCACCTCTAGAGTCCACCTATCATTATATGATTTGTTCCCCGAAAGGGATGAGGTAGAATGGAGCTAAACGCTACATCACTTATCATGATGGGAGCCACCTCTAGAGTCTACCTACCGGCCACTGGCCAGTTGGTGATTCGTGCATACATATGAGAGTGTTGCATTGCATACACATGTTTGATATGTTTAAGTGACAATGAATGTAAATTGAGTGTAATGATTTTGGTTGAGATGTTATATATTTATTTAGTAAATGTATGAAGATATTGATTTTGATATTATGATTAATGCATGCATGTTTATGTCTCCCCGAATTTATTAGATGGCAACACAGCTTATGAGTTATCAGCTTACTAAGCTATTATTTGGTCATAGTGTTGTTGTACACTTTTTTCAGATCGGTAGAACTATTGGGATCGCAAGAGAAAGCCTTAGCATGGTGTGGATCCTTTTTGCTACTAAGGTATTGAGAAATCATGTGCCTCACTACGCGTGTTAGATAGAAGACTTGTAGCTCTCATATTCCTCTGTTGGGATATGGATAGAGTTTGATATGTGCTATGTATGAAAAGTAATTTTGTATCTCGTAAAATGTAAATCATTTATGACTATGTGGTGGTGTAAACCCTAGAGTTGTTACATGCTCTGAGTGATCAATATAAACTGCGTGGTTTGCTTATATGTGTTATCATTTTTTTGTATTATCTAAAGGAGTTATGCACAATTTTTTTAAAAAAAATTATTTTATCGTCTGTAATCAACCGCGAGCTCTGGTTTATATCACCGTTTAAATCGAGGTCGTGACAATTGGAGTCTTAAGGTAACATTCAAATTTCTAAATTATAGATTCTTATTACAACCCTTGGGTTTGCAAAGAGGTGATCGATCTTTAGAAATTTAACTCTATTTCAAACTGTAGTTGAACCGTTACAATCAAAGATGAAGCTCTTGGGGATTAGAGTCTTGGAGTATTGTTCAAAGCTCTAACTTATAGATACTTATTATAACCTTTCGGTAATCTAAGAGGTGGTAGATCTTTAAAACTTTAACTCCATTTTAAATCGTAGTTGAATCATTACAATCAATGATAAAGCTCTTAGGGATGAGTGTCTTAGAGTAAGGTTCAAAACTCCAAGTTATAGATATTAATTATAACCTTTGGATATCCTAAGAGGTGATAGATCTTTAAAACTTTAACTCTATTTCAAACTATAGTTGAACCGTTACAATCAATGATAAAGCTCATAGGCAATGGAGTCTTAGATTAACGTTCAAAGTTCAAAGTTATAGACTCTTATTATAACCTTTCGGTATCCTAAGAGGCAGTAGATCTTTAGAACTTCAACTCTATTCCAAACCGTAGTTGAAACGTTACAATCACAGATAAAGCTCTTGAGGATTATAGTCTTAGATTAGGGTTCTTGCTATAAGTTATATTCACTTATTATAACCTTTGAATATCCTAAGAGGTGGTAGATCTTTAGAACTTCAACTCTATTTCAAACTGCAGTTGAACTGTTAGAATTAATGATAATGCTCTTGGGGATTAGAGTCTCAGAGTAAGGTTCAAAGCTCTAACTTATAGACACTTATTATAACCTTTGGGTATCCTAAGAGGTGATAGGTCCTTAGAACTTAAAACTCTATCTCAAACCGTTGTTGAATCATTACAGCTAATGATAAAGTTGTTGGAGATTAGAGTCTTAGAGTAAGGTTCAAAGCTCTAAGTTATAGACACTTATTATAACCTTTGGGTATCCAATGAGGTGGTAGGTCTTTAGAACTTTCACTCTATTTCAAATCTTAGTTGAATCATTATAGTTAATGATAAAGATCTTGTGGATTAGAGTCTTAGAGTAAGGTTCAAAGCTCTAAGTTATAAACACTTATTATAACCTTTGGGTATCCTAAGAGGTGGTAGATCTTTAGAACTTTAACTCTATTTCAAACCATAGTTGAACCGTTACTATCAATGATATAGCTCTTGGGAATTAGAGTCTTAGAGTAAGGTTCAAAGCTCTAAGTTATAGATACTTATAATATCCTTTGGGTATCCTAAGGGGTGATAGATCTTTAGAATTGAACTATATTCGCCAGTGCTATGGGCTTTGGCTTATGTAGATCCGTAGTTGAACCGTTACAATCAATGATAATGCTCTTGGGGAGTGGAGTCTTTGAGTAAGGTTCAAAGAGCTAAGTTATAGATACTTATTGTAACCTTTGGACATCCTAAGAGGTGGTGGATCTTTAGAAATTTAACTCTATTCCAAACAGTCATTGAATCGTTACAATCAATGACAAAGCTCTTGGGCATTGGAGTCTTAGAGTAACGTGTGAGAATATTAGTTGGTTGATAATATGGATGTTATGATGGAACTCCGTTTCTTGAGCTTTGCTTTTGTATTTTTGCTTGATGACAAGCAAGACTTTTAGCTTGGGGGAGTTTGATTCATGCAAAATATAACATATTTTATTTAATATTTTAATTAATTTTTCTATAATTCGATCATGGCATGCATCAATTTATATTGTCTTTAGTCGTAATTCCGAATTTATCGATTTTAATTATTAATTCTCTGAATATTTTAATTGTGGATGGATTAATTAAATTTTAATAATTATTTTGCAGGAAAAGTCGAGTATATCATTATCTAGGGATTATCGGCCGAGGTAGAACTAATTTATCAAGTTGAATTACCAGCATTAGCTTATGTTTATCGACCGTAATTCAAATACAGAAAGATTATCGACCGTAAAAAGTATTTAATCCTATCATACGATGCAAAATCGTTAGGCGCAAAACACACTTGGCTATCATTAGCTGATATTATATCATGATAAAGTTGTTATCGGCCGAAATACAAATGAGAAGTTTTATCATTGGGCGCAGAAAATCATCCTTCACCAAGGAAGATGGAGATTATCGGCCGAGAAATCCAATGCCAAAGATAGAAGTTTTTTATCCTTAACCAATATTTACCTATTGTGGCCGATATCTTTGGGAGCAAAACTCTATCTTTTACCAAGGATGGAGACTATTGGCCGTGATAATCAATCGATCATTGGGTGCAAAAGACAATATTAACAAAGTTTGGTGGCCGAGAATCATCAAGAAGTTTATCACCATGAGCAGAACGGATAAAGTCGTAAAGTTTATCTCACAAGGTTAAACTCGGCCATATGATATTATCGACCGTGATATGCTTGAAGTCCATCCGCACCTATAAATAGAGGAGTAAACCATCATCCCAATTCGTGCTTTGAAGTTTGGTTTTCTTCTACGACGAGTTAAGAGTTATGCAGGCTTCGACCAAAAGAGAGAGTTGGACGACTGATCCAGACGCTCCGACAACATCCGAGGATCATTCTTGGTGTAATTCTTTCAATTATTATTATTTTGTTATTATCTCTCTGCAATCCTAGGATGAACTCCATGTTTTAGTTATTTTATTTTTAGGAGATTATTATTGAAGGAAAATTTTGTGAACCCTTACTTTATTATTATTGAATTTCTTTTGATCAATTTTTAATTATGTTTAATGCTTTCAATTTAATTATTTGAATTTTTGAGTTAAGTAATTACCACTTTGTGGACAACTTGATTTCAGATTTTATTTAATTAAATTAAATGATTTATTGTGGAATCAAAAATTGACATAGGTTTAATAACTAGCCTGTGGAGAATTAAATTTGTGTGGTTTGTTAATCTATACCAGTTTGTGGAGTGATTAATAGTTTAGGATTTTCATATTGATGCATCTTAATTTTAATCTCATCTTTACGAATACCAGTTTGCTGAACTTCAGTTTTGATTAAATTTAAGATAGGTTAATTTGCCTAATTAAATAGCAGAATTACTAGTTTGTGGGCTCTGTGATTTTAATCTTGTAAATTAATAACTTATGAAAAATTTTAATCCATCATAAGAACTTTTTAATGCATTATCATCCTTTATCATTTACCTAACTTCAACAGCATTATCTTATCTTATTATCTTATTTTCTCTATCTTATTTTATAATTACAAACTTATCTTCAAAACCTATGTTTTTCTTCTCTTTCTAATTTATAAATACAAATATAAAATTAATAATATGCCTCCTGAGTTTGACACTTTACTCCTATTAATATATTACTTGAGCGACTAGTGCACTTGTTAGTGAATTTATTTTGCTACATCATTTTACGCATCAATTATTAAGCTCTTGGGGATTAGACTCTTGGAGAAAATTCAAAGCTCTAAGTTATAGATACTTATTATAACCTTTGGGTATCCTAAGAGGTGATAGATCTTTAGAACTTTAACTCTATTTCAAACCGTAATTGAACCGTTACAATAAATGATAAAGCTCTTAGGAATTACAGTCTTAGAGTAAGGTTCAAAGCTCTAAGTTATAGATATTTATTATAACCTTTGGGTATCCTAAGAGGTCGTAGATCTTTAGAACTTTAACTCTACTTCAAACCGTAGTTGAACTATTACAATCAATCATAAATCTATTGGGGATTAGACTCTTAGAGTAAGGTTCAAAGTTCTAAGTTATAGAAACTAATTATAAACTTTGGGTATCCTAAGAGGGGGTAGATCTTTAGAACTTTAACAATATTTCAAACCGTAGTTGAACCATTACAATCAATGATAAAGCTCTTGGCGATTAGAGTCTTAGAGTAAGTTATAGAAACTAATTATAAGCTTTGGGTATCCTAAGAGGTGTTAGATCTTTAGAACTTTAACTGCATTTCAAATCGTAGTTGAACCGTTATGATCAATAATAAAGCTCTTGAGGATTAGGCTCTTAGAGTAAGGTTCGAAGCGCTAAGTTATAGATACTTATTATAACCTTTGGGTATCCTAAGAGGTGATAGATCTTTAGAACATTAAATCTATTTAAAATCATAGTGAAACCGTTACAATCAATGATAAAGCTCTTGGGTATTGGAGTATTACAGTTCAACGTTCTAAGTTATAGACACTTATTATAACCTTTGGGTATCCTAAGAGGTGGTAGATCTTTAGAACCAACTCTATTTCAAATCGTAGTTGAACCGTTACAATCAATGATAAAGCTCTTGGGGGTTGGAGTCTTAGAGTAAGGTTCAAAGCACTAAGTTATAGATACTTATTATAACCTTTGGGTATCCTAAGAGGTGATAGATCTTTAGAACATTAACTCTATTTAAAATCGTAGTGGAACTGTTACAATCAATGATAAAGCTCTTGGGCATTGGAGTCTTAGAGTAACATACAAAGTTCCAAGTTATAGATACTTAGTATAACCTTTGGGTATCCTAAGATGTGGTAGATCTTTAGAACTTCAACTCTATTTCAAACCGTAGTTGAAACATTACAATAAATGATAAAGCTCTTGGGGATTGGAGTCCTAGAGTATGGTTGAAAGCTCTAATTTATAGATACTCATTATAACCTTTGGGTATCGTAAGAGGTGATAGATCTTAAGAACCTTAACTCTATTTGAAATCGTAGTTGAACTGTTACAATCAATAATAAAGTTCTTGGGGATTAGAGTCTTACAGTAAGGTTCAAAGCTCTAAGTTATAGATATTTATTATAACCTTTGGGTATCGTAAAAGGTGGTAGTTCTTTAGAATAGTAACTCTATTTCAAACCGTAGTTGAATAGTTTCAATCAACGATAAAGCTCTTGGGGATTAGAGTCTTAGTGTAAGGTTAAAATCTCTAAGTTATAGACACTTATTATAACATTTGGGTATCCTAAGAGGTGGTAGATCTTTGAAACTTTAACTCTATTTCAAACCGTAGTTGAATCGTTAAATTGAATCAATGATAAAGCTCTTGCGTATTAGAGTTTTAGAATAAGATTCAAAGCTCTAACTTATAGATACTAATTATAACCTTTGGGTATCCTAAGAGGTGGTAGATCTTTAGAACTTTAACTTCATTTCAAACCATAGTTGAACCGTTACGATCAATAATAAAGCTCTTGAGGATTACACTCTTAGAGTAAGGTTCGAAGCTCAAAGTTATAGATACTTATTATAACCTTTGGGTATCCTAAGAGGTGATAGATCTTTATAACATTAACTCTATTTAAATCGTAGGTGGAACCGTTACAATCAATGATAAAGCTCGGGTATTGGAGTCTTACAGTTCAAAGTTCTTAGTTATACACACTTAGCATAACCTTTGGGTATCCTAAGAGGTGGTAGATCTTTAGAACTTTAACTCTATTTGAAACTGTAGTCGAACCGTTACAATCAATGATAAAGCACTTGGGGATTAGAGTCTTAGAGTAAGGTTCAAAGTTCTTAGTTATACACACTTAGCATAACATTTGGGTATCCTAAGAGGTGGTTGATCTTTAGAACCTTAACTCTATTTCAAATCGTAGTTGAACCGTTACAATCAATGATAAAGCTCTTGGGGGTTGGAGTCGTAGAGTAAAGTTCAAAGCTCTAAGTTATTGATATTCATGATAACCTTTGCATATCCTAAGAGGTGGTACATCTTACGATCAATAATAAAGCTCTTGAGGATTAGATTCTTAGCGTAAGGTTTAATGCTCTATTTTACAGATACTTATTAGAGTAACGGTTCAACTACTTTTTGAAATAGAGTTAAAGTTCTGAGGACCTATCACCTCTTAGGATATCCAAAGGTTATAATAAGTGTTTATAACTTAGAGCTTTGAACCTTACTCCAAGACTCTAATCCCCAAGAGCTTTATCATTGATTGTAATTGTTCAACTACGGTTTGAAGTAGAATTGATGTTCTAAAGATATACCACCTCTAAGGATACCCAAACGTTCTAATAAGTGTCCATAACTTAGAGATTTGAACCTTACTCTAAGACTATAATCCCCAACAGCTCCATCATTAATTGTAATGGTTCAACTACGATTTGAAATAGAGTTAATGTTTTAAATATCTACAACCTCTTAGGATATACAAAGTTTATAATTAATATCTATAACTTAGAGCTTTGAACCTTACTCTAAGACTCTAATCCCCAAGAGCTTTATTATTGATTGTAAAGATTCAACTACGGTTTGAAATAGAGTTAAGATTCTAAGGACCTATCACCTCTTAGGATACCAAAAGGTTATAATAAGTATCAATAACTTAGAGCTTTGAAGCTTACTCTAAGACTCTAATACCTAAAAACTTTATCATTCATTGTAACATTTCAACTATGGTTTGAAATAACTTAAATTTCTAAAGATCTATCACCTCTTAGGATACCCAAAGGTTACAATAAGTATCTATATGTTAGAGCTTTGAATGTTACTCTAATTGTCTCATCCCCAAGTGCTTTATCATTAGTTGTAACGGATCAACTACTGTTTCAAATAGAGTTAAAGTTCTAAGGACCTATCACTTCTTAAGATACACAAAGGATATAATAAGTGTCTATTACTTAGCGCTTTGAACCTTACTCTAAGACTCTAATCCCCGAGAGCTTCATGATTGATTGTAACGGTTCAACTACGGTTAGAAATAGAGTTGAAGTTCTAAAGATCTACCACTTGTAAGGATACCAAAGATTATAATAAGTCTCTATAACTTAGAACTTGGAACGTTACTCTAAGACTTCAATGCCCAAGAGCTTTATCACTGATTGTAATTGTTCAACTATGGTTTGAAATAGAGTTAAAGTTCTAATGAACGATCACCTCTTAGGATACCCAAACGTTATAATAAGTATCTATAACTTAGAGCATTGAACCTTACTCTAAGACTCTAATCCCAAAGAGCTTTATCATTGAATATTACGGTTCAAGTACGTTACTCTAAGACTCCAATGCCTAAGAGCTTTATCATTGATTCTAATAGTTCCAATATGGTTTGAAATAGAGTTAATGTTCTAAAGATCTATCACCTCTTAGGATAACCAAAGGTTATAATAAGTATCTATAACTTAGAGCTTTGAACCGTACTCTAAGAGCTTTATTATTGATCGTAATGGTTCAACTATGATTTGAAATAGATTTAAAGTTCTAAAGATATACCACCTTTTAGGATACCCAAAAGAATATAATTAGTGTCTATACCCAAAAGTTCCAAAGATCTACCACCGATTAGGATACCCAAATGTTATAATAATTGTCTGTAACTTAGTGCTTTGAATCTTACTCTAAGGCTCTGATCCCCAAGAGCTTTATCATTGATTGTAACAGTTCAACTATTGTTTAAAATAGAGTTAAAGTCTAAAGATCTACCACCTCTTAGGATACCCAAAGTTAATAATTTGTTTCTATAACTTAGAGCTTTGAACCTTATTCTAAGACTCTAATTCCCAGGAGCATTTATCATTGATTGTAATTGTTTAACTACGGTTTGAAATAGAGTAAAAGTTCTAAAGATCTATCACATTTTAGGATACCCAAAGGTTATAATAAATATCTATAATTTAGAGCTTTGAACCTTACTCTAAGATTCTAAATCCCAAGAGCTTTATCATTGATTGTAATGATTCAACTATGGTTTGAAATAGAGTTAAGGATCTAAAGATTTATCACTTCTTAGGATAACCAAAGGTTATAGTAAGTATCTATAACTTTGAGCTTTGAACCATACGATAATAGTCCAATCATCAAGAGGTTTATCATTGATTGTAACGGTTCAACTACTATTTCAAATAGAATTAAAGTTCTAACGACCTATCACCCCTTAGGATACTAAAAGGTTATAATAGGTATCTATAACTTAGTGCTTTGAACTTTACTCTAAGAGTATAATCCCCAAGAGTTTTATCATTGATTGTAATGGTTCAACTTCGGTTTGAAATAGAGTTAAAGTTCTAAAGATCTATCATCTCTTAGGATACCCTAAGGTTATAATAAGTATTTATAATTTTGAGTTTTGTACCAGACTCTAAGACCCTAATCTCCAAGTGCTTTATCATTGATTATAACAGTTCAACTACGGTTTGAAATAGACTTAAATTTATAAATATCTATCACCTCTTAGGATACCCAATTGTTATAATAAGTATCTATATTTTGGAGCTTTGAACCTAACACTAATAGTCTAATCCCCAAAAGCTTTATCATAGATTGTAACAGTTCAATTACGGTTTGAAATAGAGTTAAAGTTCTAACGATCTATCACCTCTTAGAATACCCAAAGGTTATAATAATATCTATAACTTAGAGGTTTGAACATTACTCTAAGAGTCTTATCACCAAGAGCTTTATCATTGATTCCAACGGTTCAACTTCTGTTTGAAATAGTGTTATAGTTCTAAGGATCTACCACCTCTTAGGATACCCAAAGGTTATAATAAATATCTATAACTTAGAACTTTGAAGGTTACTCTAAGACTCCAATGCCCAAAGAGCTTTATCATTGATTGTAACAGTTCAACTACGATTTGAAATAGAGTTAAAGTTCTAAATATCTACTACCTGTTAGGATACCCAAAGTTTATAATAAGTATCTATAACTTAGAGCTTTGAACCTTACTCTGAGACGCTGATCCCCAAGAGCTTTATCATTGATTGTAATGGTCAATTACAGTTTGACAAAGAGTTAACGTTTTAAAGATTTACCACCTCTTAGGATACCCAAACGTTATAATGAATCTCTATAACTTAGAGCTTTGAACCTTACTCTAAGAATCAAATCCCAAGACCTTTATCGGTTCAACTAGGGTTTGAAATAGAGTTAAAGTTCTAATGATCTACCACCTCTTAGGATACCCAAAGGATTTATAACTTTGAAATTCGAACCTTACACTAAGACTCTAATCCCCAAGAGCTTTATCATTGATTGTAACGGTTCAACTACAGTTTGAAATAGAGTTAAGATTCTAAAGATCTATTAGATCTTATGATACCCAAAGCTTATAATAAGTATCTGTAACTTAAAGCTTTGAACCTTACGCCAATAGTCCAATCCCCAATAACTTTATCATTAATTGTAACGGTTCAACTACTGTTTCAAATAGAGTTAAAGTTCTAATGACCTATCACCCCTTAGGATTCTAACAGGTTATAATATGTATCTATAACTTATAGCTTTGAACTTTACTCTAAGAGTCTAATCTCCAACAGTTTTATCATTGATTGTAATGGTTCTGCTTCGGTTTGTAATAGAGTTAAAGTTCTAAAGATCTGCCACCTCATAGGATACCCAAATGTTATAATAAATATTTATAACTTTGAGCTTTGTACCATACTCTAAGGCCCTAATCCCCAAGAGCTTTATCATTGATTGTAACAATTCAACTAAGTTTGAAATAGAGTTAAATTTCTAAAGATGTATCACCTCTTAGGATACCCAAAGGTTATAATAAGTATCTATAACTTAGACCTTTGAACCTTACTCTGATGGTCTAGTCCCCAAGAGCTTTTATCATTGATTGTAATGGTTCAACTACGATTTGAAATAGAGTTAAAGTTCTAAGGACCTATCACCTCTTAGGATACCCAAAGGTCATAATAATATCTATAACTTAGAGCTTTGAACTTTACTCTAAGAGTCTAATCCCCAAGAGTTTTATCATTGATTCCAACGATTCAACTTCGGTTTGAAATAGAGTTAAAGTTCTAAAGATATAATAAGTATACCCAAAGGATATAATAAGTATTTATAACTTTGAGCTTTGTAACATACTCTACGACCCTAATCCCCAAGAGCATGATCATTGATTGTAACTATCACACCCCACTCTGTGACTAAGTTCTAATCCCAACTATTATCTTTCTTAATTATGTTTAGCAATTCTATAAATAAAATGAGCAAAACCTTCTCCCTTAGTTATCTTTTGTTATTTGCCAATACATACAAATGATGCATATATATATTAATCAAAGTTTAAATAAAAGTTATAAGACATCACATTCGCACATTATCATTATTGTTTCACAATCCATTTCACATATAACACCCCATCGGATCAGGTTTTATACAACCCTACAAAAGTTTCTCAAATACGTAGAGCATATCATGGGTCAATACGTATCCCTCAAGCAGAGCTTCATAATCAAAGAGTCTCAAATACGCAAAGCAAATCATGGGTCAATACTTATCCCAATCATGATTGTGTGTCATCCAATCATGATTCTTAGATACGTAGAGCATATCATGGGTCAATACGTATCCCTCTATGATTGTGTGTCATATAGTTAAGTAGAGCTTCACAATCGAGGAGTCTCAAATACGCAGAGCAAAATATGGGTTAATACGTATCCCAATCATGATTGTGTGTCACCCAATCATGATTCTCAGATACGCAGAGTATATTATGGGTCAACACGTGCACGCAGAGCAGCCTCCAAAGGACAAAGACACCCGATATATGCCCCAAAGGCTTCATATATATCAAATGCGGTCCCAAAGACCTTTTTCAAACAGCATGGCTAATGAACACATGGAGTTTAACAATATCAAAATACTCATGTCATAATCCCATATCATTATCAAATAAAACTTATTTTAACTTCACAAGCATTGTTCACTCAAAACATTTTTGTGTAAAAGGTTACTCCATCTCATATGATATTCTTGAAACATATCATAAATATCTTTCATAACTCAAGATATATTTCAATAATAATAATAATAATAATAATAATCTTTGCTTGAGATAATATCATAAATAAAAGAACTAACATATAACATTTTGCTATGTTGTAAATTTATCCACTCATCTTGTACTTTATGTTTTCAAAGAGGTTTACTAGATTTTCCTCCTTTCACTTGTAGCTTGTTGGTTTCCTACAAGCAAGGATGCTATTTCACTTTCCAATTACTAATAATAACATTATGCAATGCAAGCTTATGCATGAACACTTGTTCACCTTAAAATGCATATAATCCCTTCTAATATTAATGTGTAATTTTAGGTGTTTATATTCATATGTTACTTCACACTTGGAACTTCTCAATCTTCCATAGCTTAACTAGATGCTCTCTCAGGATTCTAGACTGTGTATGTCAACAAATAATTCATAACTTCTTAACCACATAAGCCAATATCATGATTCATGATAAATTAGAGACTAGACTTACTAAGGTTTACAACCCCCAAATATTCTTAACTAAGTCCAAGTGAGTAATTCATAACATCCCAGGAAATCTGACCTAGGGTTTGTGTCCTGACAGATTGTGTGTCACTGAATGATTGATTTATATGTTTCTTCACACTTGTGTATTTACTTAGATCATAATTTTTCCAAAGACTATACTTCCCTATTATTTAGTCATAAAAATTAGAGAATTTAACTCCTTGTATAACTCCATAACAAAAATAGTCAATTTGGGTCGTGTTCTATTCATGTCCTGGAATCTTCAAAAGAATCACTATGAAATGAAAAATTCATTTCTCCCAAAATACAAGTCCAAATAGGATCATTCCACTTCTCTCCGAATCTTAGAATGTCTAATTAATCATATCCAAATTACAAACCCTAATTCATTATATTCTAACCGTGCCCTAATTTACAAGTTGGATCTGTCTTAGATTCGGGACAGAGTGAGCGACCTACGGTTCTGGGTTCATAACTTTCTCTACAAAAGTTCTTTTTACATGATTCTTGTAGTAAGATTCTATTTGAGCCTAGCGCTTGGAGGTGCTGCTACTAGTGCGGGAGCGAGAAGCAATTCCTTAAATGCTACTGCTGTCCCCGGCGACCCGCTGGGGGCGACGGCCCCAAATGTCTCTCTTGGGGCCGCCACGCTGGATACCTTCCCATCCCACCTCTGCCCCATCTGTCCACAGCGATCCTCCCCCCCCCCTTCCGTCAACTCTGCTAACCCAAATCCGCCTCTCCTCCCAACTCCAACTGCCCCCTTGCCACATTCGTGGGACGCTGCCGTCCGTGCACCGCGCTCTTTTCCCCAGATCGCCACCTCTCAGCATCAGCTCCGTGGCCAACGAGAAACTATCACGGATGAGGTCTCCATTCTTGCCTGCGACACTGAGGAGCAGGCTGCTGCTCTGCGGCTCTGTCTTCTTGTTTGTTTCATTGGGAATCTTACTGCTCTGCGACAGGCCATACCGGACCTCTGGCATACATCTGCGCCGTGCACAATCAAGGAGCTCGGTAACTCTTATGTAATTTTTTCTTTTGCGAATGCTGACGACCGTCTGCAAGTTCTCACGGGTGGACCTTGGGAGTTCGGCGGCACCCTTCTGTCGGTCTCTCAGGTGGCTCCCTTTTTTCGACCAGATAGTAATGATTCCCTCCCCACCCCTACTTGGCTGCACTTTCCTGGGCTCCCCCTTGAGCTGCGCTCCACTCGTGCTCTACGCCGGGTGGCGGCCGCCTTTGGGTTGGTCCTGGAGGTGGATCTTGGTCGCGGTGGGGGACCGGATTGTGCGTGCGTTGAGCTTGATCGTGCGGTGCCTCTCAAGCAAGGGACTTGTGTCTACCTTCCGAACGGCGAGCGATATCTCCAGCGAGTATCTTATGAAAATGTTCCCATCTTCTGCTTCCGCTGTGGTATAGTCGGCCACCATTTTGAGCAGTGCCTTGCTCGTCTGGCCATCGTCAGTGCCCAGCGTGATCGCGAAGTCCTTCTATTTGGCCCGTGGCTGCGCGTGTCCCACCCTGCTCCGGCCCGGCGTTCCGTCCCAGCTGCTCGGCGTGCCGGGGTGCAGCCGGTGGCTCAAATCCAAGCTTCAGCCCTCGATCTCAACTTCCCTACGCCGGACGTTGAGCAGCCACTAGTCGCCGCCGATCAGGGTGCTGGGCTTCGCTGGGCCGACGTGGCAGATCTGCAATGGTCTTCTGTGGCGCAACGTTCTCCTGCCACATCACCAATCCGTGGCAGGCGGGATCGTCTGGTTGGATCCCCTCCGTGCGTTGCCAATAGCTATGATCACTCGGAGACTAACACACCTCTCTCTACAACAAACACACCTCCGGACACCGCTCGGTTTGTCGACACGTATGTGATCCGTGTGCTTCCATCCAATGGTCAAATCCCCCATAATTCTTTATCCACCGGCTCCCCTTCCCCTATTGCCACCCTCGGTGAGCACGTGGAGCGATCTGGGCCTTTCCCTCTGGAGGGTTGTATCATGACCATCCACCCATTAATCAAAACCTCCCACCTCCTGTCTCTCTCACGGTCACCTCCTCAATCTCCCCCACTACCTCCGCCCCTTCCCCCTTGATGCGCAACTCCCCGCCTGCTCCGACTACGGCTCCTTCCCCCCTACCGGCCACTCTCTCCTCGACTCCATCCACTCCAGTGATGATCAACTCTCCTCTGAAGCTGACATCCTCCTCATCGCTTCCTCCAGCGGCCATGCTCCCTCTGAGTATCCGCTGGCTATCACTGTCTCTGCTTCATCCCTCAGGGATGAGGACTTTGTTGTCTGCACCGCTGCCTGCCTCAACTAGGCCTCAGGCACCCCCTTGAGGCCACTTCGGAGGATGATCCGGATGACCTCGAGCTCCTCTCGCCGCCGTGCACTGAGAGAAAGAAGATGCGTGTTCATAAGCCGCAGGCGCCACTTCCTACTCTTCGTCCTCCGCGGCCACTGACTAAACAATCTGCGAAAGGTAAAGCTCCTATAAGCTCATATGTTCCCATCTCACTATCCTCCATTCGTATGCAGGTTGCCCCCCCGGCCTCCTTTGGACCCGATGCATGTATCCCCCCCCATGCGGATCCTAGCATGGAATTGCTGCGGTGCTTACCGGGCCAAGACTAGAGACAGATTGTTTAGTTTATTTAGATCGCACAAACCACACTTTGTAATTTTGTTGGAAACACACACGGATTCTGTAAAAACTAAATAGGTACTTCGTCATTTCGGCCAAGGCTGGGACGACATCTTCTGCGAGGCCAACGGCGCCTCGGGTGGCATCCTTTTGGCCTGGCGCGGCCAAGAGGCTCAGGTTACCTCACTCCTTATCTCTATCTAGTTCTTTCATGCTGCGGTTTCTTTTGACGGCTTTAGTTTTCTTTTAACTGCTATTTATGCTAGTACGATCTCCTCTGTGCATTCTCATTTATGGAATGATTTATGTAATCTTGATACCTCGAACATTCCATGGCTTCTCATCGGAGACTTCAACACCCTTGGGTCCCCCTCCGACAAGATTGGGGGTTCCCCTTTCTCGCTTACCAGCTCTATTCGAGCCTTTAATAACATGATTAACACTCAATCTCTCCTCGAGTCTAGACCGGGCACTGATTAACAGTCATTGGACTGAACGATTTCCGAATCTTACACTTTCCATTCTTCAACGTTGTGTATCTGACCACGTCCCCCCCTTCTATTTAGGACTGATCTCCGTACTTGACGATCTAGGTCATTCAATTCGAACACTTTTGGCTCTCCCACTCTGAGCCCCGCGACATTGTCGCGCATCATCGGGTGTCTCAAACCCCTAACACTCCCACCTCATATGCCCTTAACCTCATTAAACGCAACATCATAAAATGGAATAAGGAGTCCCTGGGAAACTTGGAGATCCATGCGGATCTTGCTCTTCAGGAGACCACTTCCCTTGAGAACCTCGGCACGCGTCGGGGTCTCTCTGCTAATGAACTTGGTCATTTGCGCTCGGCGTACCACCGTCGTGCTGCGCTACTCCGGTAGATTAGCTTAAAATGGTGGAGTAAATCCCTGGTGTCTTGTCTCCGGCAGGGTGATCGAAACACATGCTTCTTTCACCTCTCCGCTGTCATACATCACAAGCATAACACTATTTCCTCACTTTTGGATGAGACTAACAACAATATCACAAATACTTCCCAGATCCAATCCCCTTTGTCGATCACTATCGGAACTTGTGGAAGCCTTTGCTTCCTCATACTATCCCCACTGACTATTGGCCACAACTCCCCTCCCTCAATCTTGCATGTCATTCCTCTCTCCTTGCCCCAATCACTTACCAAGAGGTTACCAACACTCTTAGGAGCATGCCACCGGGCAAGGCTATGGGACCGGACAATTTCACTGTTGAATTCTACCATACTTATTGGGATATAGTCGGTAGCAAGATTGTTAATGACATCTCTAACTTCTTTAATACTAATCAATTACCTCCTGAGTGGACTAGCACATCCCTTATATTTATCCCTAAAATTGCCAACCATAAGCGTGTTAAAGACTTCCGACCAATCTCTCTGTGCAATGTACTATATCAATTATTATCTAAAATCCTTGCTAATAGGTTAAGACCCACACTCAGCTCTCTTATTGACCTAAATCAAATAGCTTTTGTCCCTGGATGCTCAATTCATGACAATATCCTTATCACCCAGGAGCTTGCCCACTCCTTAAAATCTGGACGTAATAAATATATGATGCTCAAAGCTGATCTTGAGAAAGCTTTTGATCGTATCTCCTGGCCTGCGGTATCCTCCATCCTCACCTTCATGAACTTCCCTGACCAATTTATTCACTGGATCCACCTCTGCATTTCCTCCCCGAACTATCATTGTTTTATCAATGGAGAGCCTTCCAAGTAGTTTACTAACAACCGGGGCATTCGCCAGGGTGATCCGATTTCACCCTATCTATTTATTTTAGTGGCCCAGCATGTGATGGCTGTCCTAATATTCCCATTCCGGATGAACTCCTTTAGCCTAACTCACCTCCTCTTTGCTGACGACCTTCTTATCTGCCTCAGGGCAACAAAGCGTAACTGCCTTAACCTCAGAAAAATTCTTGAAATCTACAAGCTACTCACTGATCAGCACGTTAACCCATAGAAATCCGAGCTCTACCTACCCTCGATGAATCTCCGACGATGCCAACTGCTTAGCACCACTCTTAATTTCAAGCTTGGCAATTTCCCTTTTCACTACCTTGGATTGCCTATCTCCCCTAAGCATATTCCCTCTCATGATTAAAACTTTGTAGTTAACAAGATCACCTCGCGGCTTGCTGGTTGGCACCAGGGTGTGCTTAGCCAGGCTGGCCACGCTACTCTTATTAAATCCACACTCACGTCAATCCTTATTCACTCTCTCAGCGTCATTAACCTATCACGTCCCGCTCTTTCCTCTAGGATCCTGGGGGGTCGCCGGGGTATTCATCTCATCAATTGGCACACTGCCCAGCTCCCCCGTAGTGTCGGGGGACTGGGCATCAGGAGCATGACTACCATTCGTCACTCCCTGGTCGCTAGGAGAATTCAGGATCTCCTTAACAATCGCCCCTCTATCTGGGAAAACTTGTGAAATCTAAGTATGGAACAATCAACATTTGGGATAATGCTTCGAGCTTTCATGTTGCTGACTCCTGGAAGCTTATCCTCAATTCTGTCAATATTCTCCGCACTGGCTTTACCAAATATATTGGGTCTGGACATTCGACATCGGTCCTCCTTGACCCTTGGATCTTTACAACTCCTCTCATTTGGACGCCCACATATATCAATATGGAAACCTGCCTAGATAACCTCTCTGTGCATCATTTCATCATTCATAATACTTGGAACAACTCCCTCCAATGCTCCTCTTTTGGACCGCTCTTATGTTCTCGGATTGAACGCATGTATCTTTCTTCGTCTGCCAATGATGATGCATGGGTTTGGGTGAATGACACCTCTGGATGCGCTAATGCTAAGTCAGTTTACAACTTTGTTAGTCGCCACTCTATGCCGATGTTTCCCACTGGGGGCCGTCGTGGTAGCATGTTTTGAAGATTCCTGTCCCCCCCAAAATACATTTCTTTTTCTAGAAGCTCTTGCATTGTAAACTACCCACTCTTGACACCATACTATTTTTGATAACACTATTGATCCATCTTGTCCACTTTGCGGTCTCCACCTCGAAACCAATGTCCATTTATTTTTTCAATGTCCGGTCGCGCTTCAATTATGGACCATTCTCCAGGATTGTTTGCACATCCCTCTTCCGCACATTACTTCTTGGCATCTTGGCGCCTGGATTAGTGAAGGGGCCAATCTGGATCAGCAGTCTAAACACACCTTTTTATCGATTTTTTCCCATTGCCTTTGGGGACTTTGGAATCTTCAGAATGATGCCCACTTTAGATTACAACGTGCAACCGTGGATTCGGTTTGGGAAAGAGCTTTGGCCGGTTTTCATGAGTTTGCTGGCGCCCACGCACTTGAGGCACTCCGCCCCCACGACTCGCTAGCGCGGGTCCGGTGGGAGCCCCATCTCCTGGGCTGGGCTTCGCTTAGCTCGGATGGCTCCTTTGATCCTTTAGGGGTTGGGGGTATAGGTTATGTATCCCTCTCCCGCACTAACTCTTTCCTTTTTGCAGGTTCTGGGGCTGTTGGTGCTCACTCGGTGCTGGAGGTTGAAGCTAGGGCTATGCTTGCGGGTCTCCTGAAGTGTAGGGACGCTGGCCTCTCGCACATCCACGTCTCCTCTGATTCGGCGTCCCTTGTCTAGATCATGAACAGAAAACTTGCTTGCCCTTGGCGGATCAAGGGAATTATTTTGGATATCAGAAACACTCTTTTAGTTGTTAGCCCTACCATCATAGCCTTTAGGCCTCGAAATGATAATCGGGCTGCAGATTACCTAGCACGTTTGGGTCGCACTCTTGTTGGCGACAATTTTTCAAGTCTTGCTCAATTTTTGTACTCCAACTCTTTTGAAGTATCTTAATGGCAAGTAATCTCCTTTTAAAAAAAAAATGATTCTTGTGGTCATGGAAAGCTAACGTAGACCCATGAAAAATTTCTGAATTTATGAAGAACGACCCACGAAGAGATGATCATATGAAAACGAAGGTCAATTTCAGATCAAAAACCCTACCTTAACCAAAGGACTTTGGCGAATTTTCTCAGGAGGTTCTGCTAGGTATTTCCGTCTGCAAAATTTTCTCCTAAGATATTTTTCTCAGAATTTTAACACGTCGTATGGCAGTTTGGAAAAATCCTTTTCTTAGCAAATGGTGAGTTGTCTGCTTGAGCTGCTTGAAACCCTATTGGTTGAAATAAAGGTCCAATCATATTATTTTGTTAAAAAATAGTGTTAAATCTCTAATTAACCTTAGTTAATCATAGTTAAACATGTTTATTGTAATATTTACAAATATTAAAGTTTATTCCTAATAATCTTATATAATTTCTTTATAACGCTTATCGATAATGTAATTATCATTTTTCTTTAATCCAAATGTTAATTACTACACACAAACATGACTATATAAGCATCTAGACTAACTTAATATGATAATTAAAGGCATGATTATATATAGATGATGTTTGTGGAGCACATTCGTGACAATTCTCCCCTCCTTAAAAAAATTTTGTCCCCGAAATTTAGATACATGTTCCGAAGAATAAGAATGAATACTTCCTTCTTATTTGGTCATTCTCACTTCCAACTTTCTCTTAACTTGAATGATTTATTTTTCCTATAACACAAACCCTAAAGGAATTTTTTATTTCTGAAGTTCATTTTTCTTACTATAAGACTGTAAGACTGTAATCCCCAAGATCTTTATCATTGATTGTAGCGGTTCAGATATAGTTTCAAATAGAGTTAAAGTTCCAAAGATCAACCAACTCTTAGGATACCCCAACGTTATAATAAGTGTCTATAACTTAGAGGTTTGAATCATACTCTAAGACTCCAATCCTCAAGAGCTTTCTCATTGATTGTAATGGTTCAACTACGGTTTGAAATAGAGTTAAGTTTCTAAAGATCTATCACCTCTTAGGATACCCAAACGTTATAACAAGTGTTTATAACTTAGAACTTTGAACCTTACTCTAAGAATCTAATTCCCAAGAGCTTTATCAATGATTGTAACGGTTCAACTGCGGTTAGAAATAGAGTTAAAGTTAGAGCTTTATCATTGATTGTAAGGACCTATCACCTCCTAGGATACTCAAACATTATAATAAGTTTCTATAACTTAGAGCATTGAATGTTGCTCTAAGAATCTAATCCCCAAGAGCTTTATCACTGATTGTAATGGCCCAAATACAGTTTGAAAAGAAGTTAAAGTTTTAAAGATCTACCACCTCTTAGCACACCCAAAGGTTATAATAAATATCTATAAATTAGAGCATTGAACCATACTCTAAGAATCTCATCCCCAAGAGCTTTATCATTGATTGTAACGGTTCAACTATGGTTTAAAATGGTGTTAGGTTTCTAAAGATCTATCACCTCTTAGGATACCCAAAAGTTATAATAAGTGTCTATAACTTAGAGCTTTGAACATTACTCTAAGAATCTAATTCCCAAGAGCATTATCAAGGTTGTAACCGTTCAACTACGATTTGAAATAGAGTTAAAGTTCTATAAACCTAACACCTCTTAGGTTACCCAAAGGTTATAATAAGTATATATAATTAAGAACTATGAACATTACTCTAAGACTCCAATCCCAAGAGCATTATCATTGATTGTAAAGGTTCAACTACGGTTTGAAATAGAGTTAAAGTTGTAAAGATCTACCACCTCTTAGGATACCCAAAGTTTATAATTGGTGTCTATAACTTAGAGCTTTGAACCATAATCTAAGAATCTATTCCCCAAGAGCTTTATCATTGATTGTAATGGTTCAACTACAGTTTGAAATAGAGTTAAAGTTCTGAAGATCTAATACCTCTTAGGATACTCAACATTATAATAAGTGTATATGACTTAGAGGTTTGAACTTTACTCTAAGAATCTAATTCCCAAGAGCTTTATCATTTGTTGTAACGGATCAACTACGGTTTGAAATAGAATTAAAGTTCTAGGAACCTAACACCTCTTAGGATGCCCAAAGGTTATAGTAAGTATATATAACTAAGAACTATGAGCATTACTCTAAGACTCCAATCCCAAAAGCTTTATCATTGATTGTAAAGGTTCAACTACGGTATGAATTAGACTTAAAGTTCTAAAGATCTACCACCTCTTAGGATACCCAAAGTTTATAATTAGTATCTAAAACTTAGAGCTTTGAACCTTACTCTAAGAATCTAATCCCCAAGAGCTTTATCATTGATTGTATATGGTTCAACTACAGTTTGAAATAGAGTTAAAGTTCTAAAGATCTACCACCTCTTAGGATACTAAAACATTATAATAACTGACTATAACTTAGAGTATTGAACATTACTTTAGGAATCTAATCCCCAAGAACTTTATCATTGATTGTAACGGCTAAACTATAGTTTGAAATAGAGTTAAAGTTCTAAAGTCCTACCACCTCTTAGGATACCTAAAGGTTATAATAAATATCTATAACTTAGAGCATTGAACCATACTCTAAGACTCTAATCCCCAAGAGCTTTATCATTGATTGTAGTAGTTCAACTATGGTTTGAAATGGTGTTAGGTTTCTAAAGATCTATCACCTCTTAGGATACCCAAATGTTATAATAAGTCTCTATAACTTAGAGCTTTGAACCTTACTCTAACAATCTAATACCCAAGAGCTTTATCATAGTTTGTAATGGTTCAACTATGCTTTGAAATAGAGTTGAAGTTCTATGAACCTAACACCTCTTAGGATACCCAAATATTATAATAAGTATATATAACTAAGAACTATTAACATTACTCTAAGACTCCAATCCCAAGAGCTTTATCATTGATTGTAAAGGTTCAACTACGGTTTGAAATAGAGTTAAAGTTCTAAAGATCTACCGTCTCTTATGACACCCAAGGGTTATAATTAGTATCTCTAACTTATTGCTTTGAACCTTACTCTAAGACTCTAATCCCCAAGGGCTTTAACATTGATTGTAACGGTTTAACTTCGGCTTGAAATAGTATTAAAGTTCAAAAGATCTACCACCTTTTAGGATACCCAAATTTTATAATTGATTGTAAATTTTCAACTATGATTTGAAAAAGAGTTAAAGTTCTAAAGATTTACCACCTCTTAGGATACCCAAAGGTTATAATAAGTATCTATAACTTAGAGCTTTGAACCTCACACTAAGAATCTAATCCCCAATTTCTTTATCATTGATTGTAACGGTTCAACTACAGTTTAAAACAGAGTTACAGTTCTAAACATCTATCAACTTTTAGCATACCGAAAGGTTATAATTAGTATCTATAACTTAGAGCTTTGAGCGTTACTCTAAGACTCCAATGTTCAAGAGCTTTATCATTGATTGTAATGGATCAACTATGGTTAAAAATAGAGTTAAAGTTCTAAAGATCTACCACCTCCTAGGATACCCAAAGGTTATAATAAGTGTCTATAACTTAGAGCATTGAACCTTACTCTAAGTTAGGATACCCAAAGTTTATAATTATTATCTATAACTTAGAGTTCTGAATCTTACCCTAAGACTCTAATCTCCAAGAGCTTTATCATTGATTGTAACAGTTTAACTACAGTTTGAAATAGAGTTAAAGTTCTAAAGATCTACCACCTCTTGGGATATCCAAAGTTTATAATTAGTATCTATAACTTAGAGCTTTCAACCTTACTCTAAGACTCTAATCGCCAAGAGCTTTATCATTGTTTGTAACAATTCAATGACGGATTGAAATAGAGTGAAAGTTCTAAAGATCTACCACCTCTTAGGATACCCAAATGTTATAATATGTGTCTATAAGTTAGAGCTTTGAAACTTACTCTAAGAATCTAATACCCAAAAGCTCTATCATTGATTGTAACGGTTCAACTACAGTTTGAAAAAAAGTTATAGTTCTAAAGATCTATCAACTTTTAGCATACCCAAAGGTTATAACAAGTATCTATAACTTAGGACTTTGAATGTTACTATAAGACTCCAATGCTCAAGAGCTTTATCATTGATTTGAATGGTTCAACTATGGTTTGAAATAGAGTTAAAGTTCTAAGGACCTATCAACTCTTAGGTTACCCAAAGGTTATATTAGTGTCTATAAAGTCAAAGAATCTAGATTAAATATTTTGAATCATCAAAACGATTCTTTCAAGATGCATGAAAATGAATCCATAAATGATATGGTTGTTAGATTTAATGATATTGTGAATGGCTTAGCCTCCTTGGGCGAGCCATGAACTAACCCCCCAAAAGTGAAAATGTTTCTCAGGTAGCTCACCTCCAAATGGCATACAAAGAGGACCGTGTTGAAGAAAAAGTCTTGAATAGTTTGGACTTCGATGATCTAATCATTTAACTATGAACCTACGAGATCGGAATCCAAGAAAAAGAAGAGTCAAATGCTCCCAAAAAGAAGACATTGGCTTTGAAAGAAAACAAAAATGAAGAAGACTCAAGTGAAGAAGAAGTGGACGAAAAGAGACTCACCCGCTACATAAGAAAACTACACAAGTATCTTAAGTTGGTGATGAAGAAAAAGAAGAATTAGAAGCCTACCCGAAGATCATACAAAAATCACAAAGAGGTGACATCTCGAAATGGTAAAAAGAAAAATTATGAAGAGTCAAGTAAAACAAGTGACTCGTCAAGCTCTTCCAATGATGAAGCATACGTATGCTTCATCATTGGAAGAGCTTGACGAGTCATTATGCTTAATGGCACACAACGATCAGGTAACTTCTACTCCTTCAAATGATGACTCATCGAGCTCTTCCGAAGAAATCTTTCTTTAGATATGAATAAATAACTTTCTTCACTGAGATTAAAAAATTACTACATGAGATTAAAAGAGGAAAAGGATACATGTTTTATGGAAAATGAAAATCTCAAAAACGAAATTGAAACTTTGGAAATTAGACATGCATGTGAAATTGTAAAACTAGCAAGTTCATTAGAAAAAGTAAAACAAGAAAATGCCTCTTTGAAAAATACACAAAATGCGATATGACTATTTCTCATATAACGAAAAATAATCTTAGGAATCATTACGCGTATCAATGTAAAATAAGAAAATCATCACAACATGGCATGATTTGGATTCCGAAAGGAACATTGTCTAACAAAATAGGACCCAAAGAAGTTTGGGTACCAAAAGTTACTTGATTGTTTTTCAGGTATGCCTCACATGTATGGAATTGGAAATGTGAAGACAAAAAGGTTATGGTAAAAGTATCAACTAATTTTTTTATTTCACTAAAAAATTTCAGAATTACTATTTCTTTGAAAAGAGGAACATATAAATGAAAATTGGAAATAGTGACAGGGGGAGCATGTTAAAACTTTATTTTGACATAATCATTGTTGGATCAATGTTTTATGCCAAAATTGGTTTCTTAATATATTTTTTTGTGGCTTTCATAAATTGGTTTTCATTATAAAATGGCCATAAATTTAGGAGGAGTTATCTTTTAAAATCTTTATATGCAATACTTTACGTGTCGATTATATGACAAAAGGGAAAGAATAATTTTTTTAAAATATGATTAAGGGGGCCTTACATATGATTTCTTATATGCTTCATATACAAATTATTCTTTTTGATGAAACAAAAGGGGGAAAAATATAGGAGAAATAATATATGAATATCACTTTATATGAAGAGTTTCTTAAAATTTATACTTATGTGAATATCTATCATTGTAAGGAAAGCTAAGTGTTTGGGGGAGTAAAATTAACTTTACAAGATACATCTTATTTTACAACTTTTTCGCAACTTAAACATTTTTCATATTTCTCTATTTGTCTTCATAAAAAAGGGGGAGATTGTTGGATCTATGTTTTAATGACATATAAAATTATATGTGATGAAATAAACCGCGAATGATTAATGTAAAATGCTGAAAAGGTTTAAATAAAATGAATAACTTTACGCACTACACTTTGATTAAATAATTACTATGATCTGATTAGATTCTGGATGAATCATAAATATCAAAGTTATACATAATCCTGTTAGATATCCATAGAATCCAAGATTATCTAATTTGGATATCAGTGCAGAAAGTTATGATCGAAATAGTTGAGAGCGGTCAACCTACCGATCGACACAATGAAAGTCGATCGAGAGAAAACAGGTCGACCAATCTGGAGATACCGATTGACCGATAAATACATGAGCTGCTCCGGACAGTGTCGAGACGATACCAGTTGACCGATCAATGCATGAGCTGCTCAATTCAATGACGAGACTATACCGGTCTATGCCAAGACAATACCGGTTGATGTACCGGTCGATCAACCAGCTGCGGTCAGTGAACGAAATCAACACAACAGTTATATAGACCGATCGATCGGTCCACTACTGGAATGAACAGTAATGGCTATATTTCAAGGAGAAAAATGTGAAATAAATTATGGATGAATTTTCCACATACTAGAGCCTATAAAAGGAGTGCCAAAGCTAGAAGCAAAGGCATCCATCCAAGCATTGAAGTAAAACTTAAAAAAATAAAAAAAAATCATTTGTCTTGAAGTTATCATTTAGAGCTTTCTTTCTTTCTCTCTTCTCTTCTTGTGAGTGTTCAATTGTAAAAGAGAGAAATCATTTTTCAAAAAGATTGTGAGAGCTCCTGTGTGAAAGAGGTTCCAAATCATACCTCTTGAGCAAGAGAAAAAAATTATCTTCATAGGAGGAGAGATTTTCATTGCCTCTCATAGTGGAGAAAAGGTGGTTGTGTAAAGGGCTTTCTTCCATGCCCCATTCGAATCAAAGGTGTTTTCAGCCAAGAAGGTTAAAAAATGTGAAATTATTTACGCTGTCAAAAGATGCGAAATTTTTGACGCTTTGGTGCCAGTTGATGCATGGTGAGATGATTGAGACAAAAAAATGGACTCGGGCGAAAATTTTCTGCGGGTGTGAAATTTTGCGAGCGCGCCTTTTCGCGCCTTTTACTAGTGTTTTCAGGCAAGAAGATCGGAAGACGCAAAATTTTTTATGCTGTCAAAAGATGCGAAATTTTTGACGCTTTCATGCATGTTGATGCATGGTGAGATGATGGGACGAAAAAATGGAGTCGGACAAAAATTTTTTTGGGGGTGCGAAATTTCGCGCATTCACCTTCTCGCTCCTTTTACTCGTATTTTCAGGCAAGAAGGTCAAAAGATGCGAAATGTTCAATGCTTTCGTGCATGTTGATGCATGGGAACGAAAAGACGGACTCGGGCGAAAATTTTCCGGGGGTGCAAAATTTTGCGCGCGCGCCTTTTACTCATGTTTTCAGTCAAGAAGGTCAAAAGACGCGAAATTTCTTACGCTGTCAAAAGATGCGAGTAAAAGGCGCGAAAAGGCGCACGGACAAAATTTTGCAACCCCGGAAAACTTTCACCCGAGTCCATTTTTTCGTCCCAATTATCTCACCATGCATCAATAGGCACAAAAGCGTAAAAAAATTTGCATATTTTGTCAGCGTAAAAAATTTCGCGTTTTTTGACCTTTTGGCTGAAAACACGAGTAAAAGGGGCGAAAAGGCGCGCGAGCAAAATTTCGCACCTCCGAAAAATTTTCACCCGAGTCCATTTCTTCGTCCCAATCATCTCACCAGGCATCAACAGGCACGAAAGCGTCGAAAAATTCGTATCTTTTGACAGCGTAAAAAATTTCGCATTTTTTGACCTTCTTGACTGAGAACACGAGTAAAAGGCGCGCACGCAAAATTTTGCACCCCCGAAAAATTTTCTCCCGAGTCCATTTTTTTTGTCCCAATAATCTCACCATGCATCAACAGGCACGAACGCGTCAAAACATTTGCATCTTTTGATAGCGTAAAAAATTTCGCATTTTTTGACCTTCTTGGCTTAAAACACGAGTAAAATTGGCAAAAAGGCGCGCGGGCGAAATTTCGCACACCCAAAAAACTTTCACCCGAGTCCATTTTTTCGTCCCAATCATCTCACCATGCATCAACAGGCACGAAAGAGTCAAAAATTTCGCATCTTTTGATAGCGTAAAAAATTTCACGTTTTTTGACCTTTTGGATGAAAACACGAGTAAAAGGCCACGAAATTTCGCTTCCCCAGAAAATTTTTGCCCGAGTCCATTTTTTCAACCCAGTCATCTCATCATGCATCAATAGGCACGAAAGCGTAAAAAATTTCGCATCTTTTGACAGCGTAAAAAAGTTCGCATTTTTTGACCTTCTCAGCTGAAAACACGAGTAAAAGGCGCGCGCGCGAAATTTCGCACCCCTGGGAAATTTTTTCCGGAACCCAAGTCCATTTTTTTGTCCCAATCATCTCACCATGCATCACTAGGCACGAAAGTGTCGAAAAATTCGCATCTTTTGACATCGTAAAATATTTCGCATTTTTTGACCTTCTTGGCTGAAAACACGAGTGAAAGGCGCGTGCGCGAAATTTCACACCCCCAGAAAATTTTTTCGTCCCAATCATCTCACCATACATCAAACAGAATGAAAGCGTAAACAAAATTTGCATCTTTTGATAGGGTAAAAGGCGTATTTTTTTATCTTCTTAGTTGAAAATACGAGTAAAAGGCGTGCGCGCGAAATTTTGCACCCCCGAAACATTTTCACCCGAGTCCATTTTTTTATCCCAATCATCTCACCATGTATCAATAGGCACGAAGGCGTCGAAAAATTCGCATCTTTTGACAGCGTAAAATTTTTTGCGTTTTTTGACCTTCTTGGCTGAAAACATGAGTAAAAGGCGCGCGCGCAAAATTTCGCACCCCCGAAAAATTTGCACCCAAGTCCATTTTTTTCGTCCCAATCATCTCGCCATGCATCAACAGGCATGAACATATCGAAAAATTCGCATCTTTTCGCAGCTTAAAAAAATTCGCATTTTTTGACCTTCTTGCTGAAAACATGAGTAAAAGGCGCGCGCGCGAAATTTCGCACCCCCGAAAAATTTTCACCCGAGTCCATTTTTTCGTCCCAATCATCTCACCATGCATCAACAGACACGAAAGCGTCGAAAATTTTGCATCTTTTGACAGCGTAAAAAATTTCACGTTTTTTGACATTTTGGATGAAAACACGAGTAAAAGGCGCGCGCACGAAATTTCGCTTCCCCAGAAAATTTTTGCCCAAGTCCATTTTTTCAACCCAGTCATCTCATCATGCATCAATAGGCACGAAAGCGTAAAAAATTTCGCATCTTTTGACAGCGTAAAAAAATTCGCATTTTTTGACCTTCTTAGTTGAAAACACGAGTAAAAGGCGCGCGCGCGAAATTTCGCACCACCGAAAAATTTTCACCCGAGTCCATTTTTTTTCCCAATCATCTCACCATGCATCAATAGGAATGAAAGCGTCAAAAAATTTGCATCTTTTGACATCGTAAAAAATTTCGCATTTTTTGACCTTCTTGGCTGAAAACACGAGTGAAAGGCGCGTGCGCAAAATTTCGCAACCCCAGAAAATTTTTTCCGGAACCCGAGTCCATTTTTTTGTCCCAATCATCTCACCATGCATCACTAGGCACGAAAGCGTCGAAAATTCACATCTTTTGACATCGTAAAAAATTTCGCGTTTTTTGACCTTCTTGGCTGAAAACACGAGTGAAAGGCGCGTGCGCGAAATTTCGCACCCCCAGGAAATTTTTTCGTCCCAATCATCTCACCATACATCAAACGGAATGAAAGCGTAAAAAAAATTTGCATCTTTTGATAGGGTAAAAAAATTCGTATTTTTTTATCTTTTTAGTTGAAAACACGAGTAAAAGGCGTGCGCGCGAAATTTCGCACCCCCGAAACATTTTCACCCGAGTCCATTTTTTCGTCACAATCATCTCACCATGTATCAATAGGCACGAAGGCGTCGAAAAATTCGCATCTTTTGACAGCGTAAAAAATTTCGCATTTTTTGACCTTCTTGGCTGAAAACATGAGTAAAAGGCGCGCGCGCAAAATTTCGCACCCCCGGAAAATTTGCACCCAAGTCCATTTTTTTCGTCCCAATCATCTCGCCATGCATCAACAGGCACGAACATATCGAAAAATTCGCATCTTTTCGCAGCTTAAAAAATTTCGCATTTTTTGACCTTCTTGCTGAAAACACGAGTAAAAGACGCGCGCGCGAAATTTCGCACCCCCGAAAAATTTTCACCCGAGTCCATTTTTTTCGTCCCAATCATCTCACCGTGCATCAACAGACACGAACGTGTCGAAAAATTCACATCTTTTGACAGCGTAAAAAATTTCACATTTTTTGACCTTCTTGGTTGAAAACACGAGTAAAAGGCGCGCGCGCGAAATTCCGCACCACCAGAAAAATTTTTTCCGAGTCCATTTTTTTGTCCCAATCATCACACCATGCATCAACAGGCACGAAACCGTAAAAAAAATTTCATCTTTTGACAGCGTAAAAAAATTCATGTTTTTTGCCCTTCTTAGCTGCAAACACGAGTAAAAGGCGCGTGCGCGAAATTTCGCACCCGCGGAAAATTTTCACCCAAG
Organism: Pontederia crassipes; assembly: GCA_030549335.1. Classification (NCBI taxonomy): domain Eukaryota; kingdom Viridiplantae; phylum Streptophyta; class Magnoliopsida; order Commelinales; family Pontederiaceae; genus Pontederia; species Pontederia crassipes. Next base: position 5,110,971 of record JAUKPH010000020.1, on the reverse strand, counting down.
TCCACTTTTTCGTCCCAATCATTCACCATTCATCAACAGAGGCATGAAAGCGTCAAAAAATTCGCATCTTTTCACAGCGTAAAAAATTTCGCATTTTTTTACCTTCTTGGCTGAAAGCACAAGTAAAAAGCGGGCGCTCAAAATTTCGCACCCCCGAAAAATTTTCACCCGAGTCCATTTTTTTCGTCCTAATCATCTCACCATGCATCAACAGGTACGAACGCGTCAAAAAATTTGCATCTTTTGACAGCATAAATTTTTTTGCATTTTTTGAACTTCTTGGCTGAAAACACGAGTAAAAGGCACGAAAAGACGCGCGGGCAAAATTTTGCACCCCCAGAAAACCTTCACCCGAGTCCATTTTTTCGTCCCAATCATCTCACCATGCATCAACAGGAATGAAAGCGTCGAAAAATTTGCATCTTTTGACAGCGTAAAAAATTTCGCATTTTTTGACCTTCTTGGCTAAAAATACGAGTAAAAGGGGCGAAAAGGCGCGCGGGCAAAATTTTGCACCCCGAAAATCTTTCACCCGAGTCCATTTTTTTGTCCCAATCATCTCACCATGTATCAACAGGCACAAAAGCGTCGAAAATTTCGCATCTTTTGACAGCGTAAAAAATTTCACATTTTTTGACCTTTTGGATGAAAACACGAGTAAAAGACGCGCGCACGAAATTTCGCTTCCCCAGAAAATTTTTGCCCGAGTCCATTTTTTCAACCCAGTCATCTCATCATGCATCAATAGGCACGAAAGCGTAAAAATTTTGCATCTTTTGATAGCGTAAAAAAATTCGCATTTTTTGACCTTCTTAGCTGAAAACACGAGTAAAAGGCGCGCGCGCGAAATTTCGCACACCCGGAAAATTTTCACCCGAGTCCATTTTTTATCCCAATCATCTCACAATGCATCAACAGGCACGAAAGCGTCAAAAAATTCGCATCTTTTGACATCGTAAAAAATTTCGCATTTTTTTACCTTCTTGGCTTAAAACACGAGTGAAAGGCGCGTGCGCGAAATTTCGCACCCCCAGGAAATTTTTTCCGGAGTCCATTTTATCGTCCCAATCATCTCATCATGCATCAAAGGGCACGAAAGCGTCAAAAATTTTGCAGCTTTTGATAGGGTAAAAAAATTCGTGTTTTTTGATCTTCTTAGCTGAAAACACGAGTAAAAGGCGTGCGCGCGAAATTTCGCACCCCCGAAACATTTTCACTCGAGTCCATTTTTTCGTCCCAATCATCTCACCATGTATCAATAGACACGAAAGCGTCGAAAAATTTACATCTTTTGACAGCGTAAAAAATATCGAGTTTTTTGACCTTGTTGGCTGAAAACATGAGTAAAAGGCGCGCGCGCAAAATTTTGCACCCCCAGAAAATTTTCACCCAAGTCCATTTTTTTCGTCCCAATCATCTCGCCATGCATCAACAGGCATGAACGCATCGAAAAATTTGCATCTTTTGGCAGTGTAAAAAATTTTGCGTTTTTTGACCTTCTTGCTGAAAACACAAGTAAAAGGAGCGCGCACGAAATTTCGCACCCCCGAAAAATTTTCACCCGAGTCCATTATTTTCGTCCCAATCATCTCACCATGCATCAACAGGCATGAACGCGTCGAAAAATTCACATCTTTTGACAGCGTAAAAAATTTCGCATTATTTGACCTTCTTGGCTGAAATTTCGCACCACCAGAAAATTTTTTCCGGGTCCACTTTTTCGTCCCAATCATCACTCCATGCATCAATATGCACGAAAGCGTAAAAAATTTTGCATCTTTTGACAGCGTAAAAAAATTCACGTTTTTTGACCTTCTTAATTGAAAACACGAGTAAAAGGCGCGCGCGCGAAATTTCGCACCCGCGAAAAATTTTCACCCGAGTCCACTTTTTCGTCCCAATCATCTCACCATTCATCAACAGGAATGAAAGCGTCAAAAAATTCGTATCTTCTCACAGCGTAAAAATTTTTGCATTTTTTGACCTTCTTGGCTGAAAACACAAGTAAAAGGTGCGCGCTCAAAATTTCGCACCCCCGAAAAATTTTCATCCAAGTCCAGTTTTTCATCACAATCATCTCACCATGCATCACCAGGCATGAACGCGTCAAAAAATTTGCATCTTTTGACAGCATAAAAAAATTTGCATTTTTTGAACTTCTTGACTGAAAACACGAGTAAAAGGCGCGAAAAGACGCGCGGGCGAAATTTTGCACCCCCGAAAAACTTTCACCCGAGTCCATTTTTTCGTCCCAATCATCTCACCAGGCATGAACGCGTCAAAAAATTTGCATCTTTTGACAGCATAAAAATTTTTGCATTTTTTGAACTTCTTGACTGAAAACACGAGTAAAAGGCGCGAAAAGACGCGCGGGCGAAATTTTGCACCCCCGAAAAACTTTCACCCGAGTCCATTTTTTCGTCCCAATCATCTCACCATGCATCAAAAGGCACGAAAGCGTTGAAAAATTTGCATCTTTTGATAGCGTAAAAAATAACACGAGTAAAAGGGGGGAAAAGGCTCGCGGGCAAAATTTTGCACCCCCGGAAAACTTTCAACCGAGTCCATTTTTTTGTCCCAATCATCTCACCATGCATCAACAGGCACGAAGGCGTCGAAAAATTCGCATCTTTTGACAGCGTAAAAAATTTCGCATTTTTTAACCTTTTGGATGAAAACACGAGTAAAAGGCACGCGCACGAAATTTCGCTTCCCCAAAAAATTTTTGCCCGAGTCCATTTTTTCAACCCAGTCATCTCACCATGCATCAACAGGCACGAAAAGCGTAAAAAATTTCGCATCTTTTGACAGCGTAAAAAAATTCTCGTTTTTTGACCTTCTTAGCTGAAAACACGACTAAAAGGCGCGCGCGCGAAATTTCGCACCCCCGTAAAATTTTCACCCGAGTCCATTTTTTCGTCCCAACCATCTCACCATGCATCAATAGGCACGAAAGCGTCAAAAAATTCGCATCTTTTGACATCGTAAAAAATTTCGCATTTTTTACTTTCTTGGCGGAAAACACGAGTAAAAGACGCACGCGCGAAATTTTGCACCCGCAGAAAATTTTCACCCGAGGTCACTTTTTCGTCCCAATCATCTCACCATTCATCAACAGGCATGAAAGCGTCGAAAAATTTGCATCTTTTCACAGCGTAAAAAATTTCGCATTTTTTTACCTTCTTGACTGAAAACACAAGTAAAAGGCGCGCGTTCAAAATTTCGCACCCTCGAAAAATTTTCACCCGAGTCCATTTTTTTTGTCCCAATCATATCACCATGAATCAACAGGCACGAACGCGTCAAAAAATTTGCATCTTTTGACAGCATAAAAAATTTTGCGTTTTTTGAACTTCTTGGCTGAAAACACGAGTAAAAGGCGGGAAAGGGCACGCGGACGAAATTTTGCACCCCCGAAAAACTTTCACCCGAGTCCATTTTTTCATCTCAATTATCTCACCATGCATCAAACATGAAAGCGTCGAAAAATTTGCATCTTTTGACAGCGTAAAGAATTTCGCATTTTTTGACCTTCATGGCTAAAAACACGAGTAAAAGGGGCGAAAAGGCGCGCGGACAAAATTTTGCACCCCCGAAAAACTTTCATCCGAGTCCACTTTTTCGTCCCTATCATCTCACCATTCATCAACCGGCATGAAAGCGTCGAAAAATTCGCATCTTTTCACAGCGTAAAAAATTTCGCATTTTTTGACCTTCTTGGCTGAAAACACAAGTAAAAGACACGCGTTTAAAATTTCGCACCCCCAGAAAATTTTCACCCGAGTCCATTTTTTTCATCCCAATCATCTCACCATGCATCAACATGCACGAACGCGTCAAAAAATATCTTTTGACAGCGTAAAAAAGTTTGCATTTTTTGAACTTCTTGGCTGAAAACACGAGTAAAGGGCGCGAAAAGGCGCGCGGGTGAAATTTTGCACCCCCGGAAAACTTTTACGCGAGTCCATTTTTTCGTCTCAATCATCTCACCATGCATCAATAGGCACGAAAGCGTCAAAAAATTTGCATATTTTGACAGCGTAAAAAATTTCGCATTTTTTGACCTTCTTGGCTAAAAATACGAGTAAAAGGGGCGAAATGACGCGCGGGCAAAATTTTGCACCCCCGGAAAACTTTCGCCCGAGTCCATTTTTTCATCCCAATCATCTCACCATGCATCAACAGGCACGAAAGCGTCGAAAATTTTGCATCTTTTGACAGCGTAAAAAATTTCACGTTTTTTGACCTTTTGGATGAAAACACGAGTAAAAGGCGCGCGTACGAAATTTTGCTTCCCCAGAAAATTTTTGCCCGAGTCCATTTTTTCAACCCAGTCATCTCACCATGCATCAACAGGCATGAAAGCGTAAAAAATTTTGCATCTTTTGAGAGCATAAAAAAATTCGCATTTTTTGACCTTCTTAACTGAAAACACGAGTAAAAGGCGCGCGCGCGAAAATTAGCACCCCCGAAAAATTTTCTCCCGAGTCCATTTTTTTGTCCCAATCATCTCACTATGCATCAATAGGCATGAAAGCGTCGAAAAATTCGCATCTTTTGACATCGTAAAAAAATTCGTGTTTTTTGATCTTCTTAGCTGAAAACACGAGTAAAAGGCGTGCGCGCGAAATTTCGCACCCCCGAAACATTTTCACCTGAGTCCATTTTTTTCGTCCCAATCATCTCACCATGCATCAACAGGCATGAAAGCGTCGAAAAATTTGCATCTTTTCACAGCGTAAAAAATTTCGCATTTTTTGACCTTCTTGGCTGAAAACACGAGTAAAAGGGGTGAAAAGGCGCGCGGGCGAAATTTTGCACCCCCGAAAAACTTTCACACGAGTCCATTTTTTGTCCCAATCATCTCACCATGTATCAATAGACACGAAAGCGTCGAAAAATTTGCATCTTTTGACAGCGTCGAAAATTTCACATTTTTTGACCTTCTTGGATGAAAACAAGAGTAAAAGGCGCGCGTGAAATTTGGCTTCCACAGAAAATTTTTGCCTGAGTCCATATTTTCATCCCAATCATATGACCATGCATCAATAGGCACGAAAGTGTCAAAAATTTCGCATCTTTTGATAGCATAAAGAGATTCACATTTTTTGACCTTCTTAGATGAAAACACGAGTAAAAGGCGCGCGCGCGAAATTTCACACCCTCGGAAAATTTTCATCCGAGTCCATTTTTTCATCCCAATCATCTCACCATGCATCAACATGCACGAAAGAGTCAAAAAATTCGCATCTTTTGACAACGTAAAAAATTTTGCATTTTTTGACCTTCTTGGCTGAAAACACGAGTAAAAGGGGCAAGAAGGCGCGCTTGCAAAATTTTGCACCCCCGAAAAAATTTCACCCGAGTCCATTTTTTCGACCCAATCATCTCACCATGCATCAACAGACATGAAAGCCTCGAAAATTTCGCATCTTTTGACAGTGTAAAAAATTTCATATTTTTTGACCTTCTTGGATGAAAACACGAGTAAAAGGCGCGCGCGCGAAATTTCGCTTCCCCAGAAAATTTTTCTCCGAATCCATTTTTTCATCCCAATCATATCACCATGCTTCAACAGGCACGAAAGCGTAAAAAATTTTGCATCTTTTGACAGCGTAAAAAAATTCACATTTTTTGACCTTCTTAGCTGAAAACACGAGCAAAAGGCACGCGCGCGAAAATTTCACACCCTCGAAAAGTTTTCACCCGAGTCCATTTTTTCGTCCCAATCATCTCACCATGCATCGACGGGCACAAAAGCGTCGAAAAATTCGCATCTTTTGATAGCGTAAAAATTTTTGCATTTTTTAACCTTCTTGACTTTAAACACGAGTAAAGGATGCGCGCGCGAAATGTCGCACCCCCAGAAAATTTTTTCCCGAGTCCATTTTTTGTCCCAATCATCTCACCATGCATCAACAGGCACAAAAGCGTAAAAAATTTTGCAACTTTTGACAGCATAAAAAAATTCGCATTTTTTGACCTTCTTAGCTGAAAACATGAGTAAAAGGCATACGCGCGAAATTTTGCACCCTCGAAGAATTTTCACCCGAGTCCATTTTTTCGTCCCAATCATCTCACCATGCATCAACAGGCACGAAAGCGTCGAAAAATTTGCATCTTTTCACAACGTAAAAAATTTCGCATTTTTTGACCTTCTTGGCTGAAAACACGAGTAAAAGGCGCGCGCGCGAAATTTCGCACCCCCGAAAAATTTTCTCCCGAGTCCATTTTTTTCATCCCAATAATCTCACCATGCATCAAAAGGCACGAACGCGTCAAAAAATTTGCATCTTTTGACAGCGTAAAAAATTTCGCATTTTTTGACCTTCTTGGCTTAAAACACTAGTAAAAGGGGCGACAAGGCGCGGGGGCAAAATTTCGGACACCTGAAAAACTTTCACCTGAGTCCATTTTTTCGTCCCAATCATCTCACCATGCATCAACAGGCATGACAGCGTAAAAAATTTCACATTTTTTTACCTTCTTGGCTAAAAACACGAGTAAAAGGCGCGCGCGCGAAATTTTGCACCCCTAGAAAATTTTTGCCCGAGTCCATTTTTACGTCCCAATCATCTCACCATGCATCAACAGGCACGAAAGCGTAAAAAATTTCGCATCTTTTGACAGCGTAAAATTTTTTACGTTTTTTGACCTTATTGGATGAAAACACGAGTAAAAGGGGGGCGAAAAGGCGCGCGGGCCAAATTTTGCACCCCAGGAAAACTTTCACCCGAGTCCATTTTTTCGTCCCAATCATCTCACAATGCACCAACAGGCACGAAAGCGTAAAAAATTTCGCATCTTTTGACAGCGTAAAAAATTTCACATTTTTTTACCTTCTTGGCTGAAAACACGAGTAAAAGGCGCGCACACGAAATTTCGCACCCCCTGAAAATTTTTGCCCGAGTCCATTTTATGTTCCCAATCATCTCAGCATGCATCAACAAGCAGGAAAGCACTCAAAATTCGCATCTTTTGACAGCGTAAAAATTTTTGCATTTTTTCACCTTCTTGGCTGAAAACACGAGCAAAAGACGCGAAAAGGCACGCGGGCGAAATTTTCACCTCCGAAAAACTTTCACCCGAGTCCATTTTTTCATCCCAATCATCTCACCATGCATCAACAGGCAAAAACGCGTTGAACAATTCTCATCTTTTGACTGCGTAAAAAATTTCGCGTTTTTTGACCTTCTTGGCTGAAAACACGAGTAAAAGGCACGAAAAGGCGCGCGGGCGAAATTTTGCACCCCCGGAAAACTTTCACCCGAGTCCATTTTTCGTCCCAATCATCTCACCATGCATCAACATGCACAAAAACGTCAAAAAATTCGCATGTTTTGATAGCATAAAAAATTTCGGGTTTTTTGACCTTCTTTGCATAAAACAGAGAAAAATGTGTGCGTGCGAAATTTTGCACCCCAGAAAATTTTCACCCGAGTCCATTTTTTCGTCCTAGTCATCTCACCATGCATCAACAGGCACGAAAGCATCAAAAAATTGCATCTTTTGACAGCATAAAAAATTTCACATTTTTTAACCTTCTTGGCTGAAAACACGAGTAAAACGCGCGAGCACAAAATTTCGCACCCCCAGAAAATTTTTTCCCGAGTCCATTTTTTCATCCCAATCATCTCACCGTGCGCGAAATTTTACACCCCAATCATCTTTTTTTTTCGTCCCAATCATCTCACAATGCATCAAAAGGCACGAACGCGTCAAAAAATTTGCATCTTTTGACAGCATAAAAAAATTCGCATTTTTTGACCTTGGCTGAAAAAAAGAGTAAAAGGCGCGCGCGCGAAATTTTGCATTCCCGGATAATTTTCACCCGAGTCCATTTTTTTCATCCCAATCATCTCACCATGCATCAACAAGCATGAACGCATCGAAAAATTCGCATCTGTTGACAGCATAAAAAATTTTGCATTTTTTGACCTTCTTGGCTGAAAACACGAGTAAAAGGCGTGCGCGTGAAATTCCGCACTCCCGGATAATTTTCACCCGAGTTCATTTTTTTGTCCCAATCATCTCACCGTGCAACAACAGGCACGAACGCGTCAAAAAATTTGCATCTTTTCACAGCGTATAAATTTCGCATTTTTTGACCTTCTTGGCTGAAAACACGAGTAAAAGGCGCAAAAAGGCGCAGAGGCGAAATTTTGCACCCCCGGAAAACTTTCACACGAGTCCATTTTTTCGTACCAATCATCTCACCATGCATCAACAGGCACGAAAGCGTAAAAAATTTTGCATCCTTTGACAGCGTAAAAAATTTCACTTTTTTTGACCTTCTTGGATGAAAACACGAGTAAAAGGCGCGCGCGCGAAATTTTACACCCCCAGAAAATTTTTGCCCGAGTCCATTTTTTCATTCCAATCATCTCACCATGCATCAACAGGCACGAACGCGTTGAAAAATTCGCATCTTTTGACTGCGTAAAAAATTTCACATTTTTTGACTTTCTTGGCTGAAAATACGAGTAAAAGGCGCGCGTACGAAATTTCGCACCCCCGAAAAATTTTCACCCGAGTCCATTTTTTTCCTCCCAATCATCTCACCATGCATCAACAGGCACGAACGCGTCAAAAAATTCGCATCTTTTGATAGCGTAAAAAATTTTGCATTTTTTGACCTTCTTGGCTGAAAACACGAGTAAAAGGGGCGCGCGCGAAATTTCGAACCCCCGGAAAATTTTCACCTGAGTCCATTTTGTTTGTCCCAATCATCTCACAATGCATCAACATTGCACGAAAGCATCGAAAATTTCGCATCTTTTGACAGCGTAAAAAATTTCACATTTTTTGACCTTTTGGATGAAAATATGAGTAAAAGGCGCGCGCACGAAATTTCGCTTCCCAAGAAAATTTTTGCCCGAGTCCATTTTTTCAACCCAGTCATCTCACCATGCATCAACACACACGAAAGCGTAAAAAATTTTGCATCTTTTGACAGCGTAAAAAAATTCGCATTTTTTGACCTTCGCTGAAAACACGAGTAAAAGGCGCGAAAAGGCGCGCGGGCGAAATTTTGCACCCCCAGAAAATTTTCACCTGAGTCCATTTTGTCCAAATCCTCTCACCATGCATCAACAGGTACGAAAGCATCAAAATTTCGCATTTTTTGACTTTCTTGGCTGAAAAAACGAGTAAAAGGCGCGCGCGCGAAATTTTGCACCCCCGAAAAATTTTCACCCGAGTCCATTTTTTCCATCCCAATCATCTCACCATGCATCAACAGGCACGAAAGCGACGAAAATTTTGCATCTTTTGATAGCGTTAAAAATTTCATGTTTTTTGACCTTCTTGGATGAAAACACGAGTAAAAGGCGCGCGCGCGAAATTTCGCTTCCCCAGAAAATTTTTGCCCGAGTCCATTTTTTCATCCCAATCATCTCAACACGCATCAATAGGCACTAAAGCGTCGTAAAATTCGCATCTTTTGACAGCATAAAAAATTTCACATTTTTTTACCTTCTTGGCTGAAAACACGAGTAAAAGGCGCCCGCGCGAAATTTCGCACCCCCAGAAAATTTTTTCCGGAGTCCATTTTTTCGTCCCAATCATCTCACCATGCATCAACAGGCACGAAAGTGTAAAATATTTTGCATCTTTTGTCAGCGTAAAAAAATTTGCATTTTTTGACATTTTTTGACCTTTTTTGCTGAAAACACGAGTAAAAGGTGCGCGCGTGAAATTTCGCACCCCAAAAAATTTTCACCCGTGTCCATTTTTTTCGTCCCAATCATCTCACCATGCATCAACAGGCACGAACGCGTCGAAAAATTCACGTCTTTTGACAGCGTAAAAAATTTCGCATTTTTTGACCTTCTTGACTGAAAACACTAGTAAAATCCGCGCGCGCGAAATTTCGCACCCCCGGAAAATTTTCACCCGAGTCCATTTTTTTTGTCCCAATCATCTCACCATGCATCAACATGCACGAACGCGTCGAAAATTTTGCATTTTTTACAGCGTAAAAAATTTCGCATTTTTTTACCTTCTTGGCTGAAAATACGAGTAAAAGGCGCGAAAAGGCGCGCGGGCGAAATTTTGCACCCCCGAAAAATTTCACCCGAGTCCATTTTTTCGTCCCAATCATCTCACCACGCATCAACAGGCATGAAAGCGTAAAAAATTTCGCATCTTTTGACAGCGTAAAAAGTTTCACATTTTTTGACCATGTTGGATGAAAACATGGTAAAAAAACGTGAAATTTCGCTTCCCCAGAAAATTTTTGCCCATGTCCATTTTTTCATCCCAATCAGCATCAATAGGAACAAAAGCATAAAAAATCTCGCATCTTTTGACAGTGTAAAAATATTCACCTTCTTATCTGAAAACACGAGTAAAATGCGCGAAAAGGTGCGCGGGCGAAATTTTGCACCCCCGAAAAACTTTCACCCGAGTCCATTTTTTTGTCCCAATCATCTCACCATGCATCAGCAGGCACGAAAGCGTAAAATTTTTTGCATCTTTTGAAAGCATAAAAAAATTCACATTTTTTGACCTTCTTAGCTGAAAACACGAGTAAAAGGCGCGCGCGCGAAATTTCGCACCCCCGGAAAACTTTCACCCGAGTCCATTTTTTGGTCCCAATCATCTCAACATGCATCAACAGGCACGAAAGCGTCAAAAAGTTTGCATCTTTTGATAGCGTAAAAAATTTTGCATTTTTTGGCCTTATTGGCTGAAAACACGAGTAAAAGGCGCGCGCGCGAAATTTCGCACCCCCGGAAAATTTTCACCCGGGTCCATTTTTTCGTCCCAATCATCTCACTATGCATCAACAGGCACGAACGCGTCCAACAATTTGCATCTTTTGACAGCGTAAAAAATTTCGTATTTTTTGACCTTCTTGGCTGAAAATACGAGTAAAAGGCGGGAAAGGCGCGCGGGCGAAATTTTGCACCGCCAAAAAACTTTCACCCTGGTCCATTTTTTCGTCCCAATCATCTCACCATGCATCAACAGGCACGAAAGCGTAAAAAATTTCACACCTTTTGATAGCGTAAAAAATTTCACATTTTTTTAGCTTCTTGAATGAAAACACGAGTAAAACGCGCGCACGCGAAATTTCGCTTCCCTAGAAAATTTTTGCCCGAGTCCATTTTTTTGTCCCAATCATCTCACCATGCATCAATAGGCACGAAAGCGTAAAAATTTTTGCATCTTTTGATAGCATAAAAAAATTCACATTTTTTGACCTTCTTAGCTGAAAACACGAGTAAAAGGCGCGTGCGCGAAATTTCGCACCTCCAAAAAATTATCACCCGAGTCCATTTTTTCTTCCCAATCATCTCACCATGCATCAACAGGCACGAAAGCGTCGAAAAATTTGAATCTTTTGACAGCGTAAAAAATTTCACATTTTTTGACCTTCTTGGCTGAAAATACGAGTAAAAGGCGCGAAAAAGCGCGCGGGCGAAATTTTGCACCCTCGGAAAACTTTCACCCGAGTCCATTTTTTCGTCCCAATCATCTCACCATGCATCAACAGGCACGAAAGCGTAAAAAATTTTACATCTTTTGACAACGTAAAAAAATTCGCATTTCTTGACCTTCTTCGCTGAAAACACGAGTAAAAGGCGCGAAAAGGCGCGCGGGCGAAATTTTGCACCACCAGAAAATTTTCACCCGAGTCCCTTTTTTTGTCCCAATCATCTCACCATGCATCAACAGGCATGAAAGCGTCGAAAAATTCACATCTTTTGACAGTGTAAAAAATTTCGCATTTTTTGACTTTCTTGGCTGAAAACACGAGTAAAAGGCGCGCGCGCAAAATTTCGCACCCCCGGAAAATTTTCACCCGAGTCCATTTTTTCCATCCCAATCATCTCACCATGCATCAACAGGCACGAAAGCGACGAAAATTTCGCATCTTTTGATAACGTTAAAAATTTCATATTTTTTTACCTTCTTGGATGAAAACACGAGTAAAAGGCGCGCGTGCGAAATTTCGCTTCCCCAGAAAATTTTTGCCCGAGTCCATTCTTTCATCCCAATCATCTCAACACGCATCAACAGGCACTAAAGCGTTGAAAAATTTGCATCTTTTGACAACGTAAAAAATTTCGCATTTTTTGACCTTCTTGGCTGAAAACACGAGTAAAAGGCGCGCGCGCGAAATTTCGCACCCCCAGAAAATTTTTTCTGGAGTCCATTTTTCCGTCCCAATCATCTCACCATGCATCAACAGGCACCAAAGCGTAAAATATTTTGCATCTTTTGTCAGCGTAACAAAATTCGCAATTTTTGAATTTTTTGGCTGAAAACACGAGTAAAAGGCGCGCGCGTGAAATTTCGCACCCCGGAAAATTTTCACCCGTGTCCATTTTTTTTGTCCCAATCATCTCACCATGCATCAACAGGCACGAACGCGTCGAAAAATTCGCGTCTTTTGACAGCGTAACAAATTTCGCATTTTTTGACCTTCTTAGCTGAAAACACTAGTAAAATCCGCGCGCGCGAAATTTCGCACCCCCGGAAAATTTTGACCCGAGTCCATTTTTTTGTCCCAATCATCTCACCACGCATCAACAAGCATGAACGCGTCGAAAAATTTGCATTTTTTTACAGCGTAAAAAATTTCGCGTTTTTTGACCTTCTTGGCTGAAAATACGAGTAAAAGGCGCGAAAAGGCGCGCGGGCGAAATTTTGCACCCCCGGAAAACTTTCACCAGAGTCCATTTTTTCGTCCCAATCATCTCACCATGCATCAATAGGCACGAAAGCGTAAAAAATTTCACATCTTTTGACAGCGTAAAAAATTTCACGTTTTTTGAGCTTCTTGAATGAAAACTCGAGTAAAACGCGCGCACGCAAAATTTCGCTTCCCTAGAAAATTTTTGCCCGAGTCCATTTTTTTGTCCCAATCATCTCACCATGCATCAACAGACACGAAAGCATAAAAATTTTTGCATCTTTTGATAGCATAAAAAAAATCACATTTTTTGACCTTCTTAGCTGAAAACACGAGTAAATGGCGCGGGCGCAAAATTTCGCTTCCCCAGAAAATTTTTGCCCGAGTCCATTTTTTCATCCCAATCATCTCAACACGCATCAACAGGCACTAAAGCGTCGAAAAATTCGCATCTTTTGACAACGTAAAAAATTTCGCATTTTGAGACCTTCTTGGCTGAAAACACGAGTAAAAGGTGCGCGCGCGAAATTTTGCACCCCCAGAAAATTTTTTCCGGAGTCCATTTTTCCGTCCCAATCATCTCACCATGCATCAACAGGCACGAACGCGTCAAAAAATTTGCATATTTTGTCAGCGTAAAAAATTTCGCATTTTTTGACCTTCTTAGCTGAAAACACTAGTAAAATCCGCGCGCGCGAAATTTTGCACCCCCGAAAAATTTAGACCCGAGTCCATTTTTTTTGTCCAAATCATCTCACCATGCATCAACAGGCACGAACGCGTCGAAAAATTTGCATTTTTTTACAACGTAAAAAATTTCGCGTTTTTTGACCTTCTTGACTGAAAATACGAGTAAAAGGCGCGAAAAGGCGCGCGGGCGAAATTTTGCACCCCCGGAAAACTTTCACCCGAGTCCATTTCTTCGTCCCAATCATCTAAACATGCATCAACAGGCACGAAAGCGTCAAAAATTTGACATCTTTTGACAGCGTAAAAAATTTCACGTTTTTTGACCTTCTTAGCTGAAAACATGAGTAAAAGGCGCGCGCGCGAAATTTCGCACCCCCGGAAAACTTTCACCCGAGTCCATTTTTTCGTCCGAATCATCTCACCATGCATCAACAGGCATGAAAGCGTAAAAAATTTTGCATCTTTTGATAGCATAAAAAAATTCGCATTTTTTGACCTTCTTAGCTGAAAACACGAGAAAAAGGCGCGTGCGCGAAATTTCGCACCCCCAAAAAATTTTCACCCGAGTCCATTTTTTCGTCCCAATCATCTCACCATGCATCAACAGGCACGAAAGTGTCGAAAAATTTTTGCCCGAGTCTATTTTTTTGTCCCAATCATCTCACCATGCATCAACAGGCACGAAAGCGTAAAATTTTTTGCATCTTTTGATAGCATAAAAAAATTCACATTTTTTGATCTTCTTAGATGAAAACACGAGTAAAAGGCGCGGGCGCAAAATTTCGCTTCCCCAGAAAATTTTTGCCCGAGTCCATTTTTTCATCCCAATCATCTCAACACGCATGAACAGGAATTAAAGCGTCGAAAACTTCGCATCTTTTGACGGCGTAAAAAATTTCGCATTTTTTGACCTTCTTGGCTGAAAACACGAGTAAAAGGTGCGCGCACGAAATTTTGCACCCCCAGAAAATTTTTTCCGGAGTCCATTTTTCCGTCCCAATCATCTCACCATGCATCAACAGCCACGAACGCGTCAAAAAATTCGCATCTTTTGACAGCGTAAAAAATTTCGCATTTTTTGACCTTCTTGGCTGAAAACTCGAGTAAAAGGCGCGCGCGCGAAATCTCGCACCCCCAGAAAATTTTTTTCCGAGTCCATTTTTTTCGTCCCAATCATCTCACCATGCATCAACAGGCACGAACGCGTCAAAAAATTCGCATCTTTTGACAGCGTAAAAAATTTCGCATTTTTTGACCTTAGCTGAAAACACTAGTAAAATCCGCGCGCGCGAAATTTTGCACCCCCGGAAAATTTTGACCCGAGTCCATTTTTTTTGTCCCAATCATCTCATCATGCATCAAAAGGCACGAAAGCGTCAAAAATTTCACATCTTTTGACAGCGTAAAAAATTTCACGTTTTTTGAGCTTCTTGAATAAAAACACGAGTAAAACGCGAGCACGCAAAATTTCTCTTCCCTAGAAATTTTTTGCTCGAGTCCATTTTTTTGTCCCAATCATCTCACCATGCATCAACAGACACGAAAGCGTAAAACTTTTTGCATCTTTTGATAGCATAAAAAAATTCACATTTTTTTCCGAGTCCATATTTTCGTCCCAATCGTCTCACGATGCATCAATAGGCACAATAGCGTAAAAAATTTTGCATCTTTTGACAGCGTAAAAAAATTCGCATTTTTTGACCTTCTTGGCTGGAAACACGAGTAAAAGGCGCGCGCGCGAAATTTCACACCACCAGAAAATTTTCACCCGAGTCCATCTTTTCGTCCCAATCATCTCACCATGCATCAACAGGCACGTAAGCGTCAAAAAATTTGCATCTTTTGACAACTTAAAAAATTTCACGTTTTTTGACCTTCTTGGTTGAAAACACGAGTAAAGGGGCGAAAAGGCGCGCGGGCGAAATTTTGCACCCCCGGAAAACTTTCACCCGAGTCCATTTTTTCATCCCAATCATCTCACCACGCATCAACAGGCATGAAAGCGTCGAAAATTTTGCATCTTTTGACAGTGTAAAAAATTTCACGTTTTTTGACCTTCTTGGATGAAAACACGAGTAAAAGGCACGCGTGCGAAATTTTGCTTCCCGAGAAAATTTTTGCCCGAGTCCATTTTTTCATCCCAATCATCTCACCATGCATCAACAGGCACGAAAGCGTCAAAAATTTCGCATCTTTTGACAGCGTAAAAAAATTTGCATTTTTTGACCTTCTTAGCTGAAAACACGAGTAGCGCGCGAAATTTCGCACCCCCAAAAAATTATCACCCGAGTCCATTTTTTCGTCCCAATCATCTCACCATGCATCAACAGGAACGAAAGCGTCGAAAAATTTGAATCTTTTGACAGCGTAAAAAATTTCACATTTTTTGACCTTCTTAGCTGAAAACACGAGTAAAAGGCGCGCGCGCGAAATTTCGCACCCCGGGAAAACTTTCACCCGAGTCCATTTTTTCGTCTGAATCATCTCACCATGCATCAACAAGCATGAAAGCGTAAAAAATTTTGCATCTTTTGATAGCATAAAAAAATTCGCGTTTTTTGACCTTCTTAGCTGAAAACACGAGAAAAAGGCGCGCGCGCGAAATTTCGCCCCCCCAAAAAATTTTCACTCGAGTCCATTTTTTCGTCCCAATCATCTCACCATGCATCAACATGCACGAAAACGTCAAAAAATACGCATCTTTTGACAGCGTAAAGAATTTCGTATTTTTTGACCTTCTTGGCTGAAAACATGAGTAAAAGGCGCGCGCGCGAAATTTCGAACCCTCGGAAAATTTTCACCTGAGTCCATTTTGTTTGTCCCAATCATCTCACCATGCATCAACATTGCACGAACGCGTCGAAAAATTCGCATCTTTTGACAGCGTAAAAAATTTCGCATTTTTTTACCTTCTTGGCTGAAAACACGAGTAAAAGGCGCGCGCGCGAAATTTCACACCCCCAGAAAATTTTTTCCCGAGTCCATTTTTTCGTCCCAATGATCTCACCATGCATCAATAGACACAAAAGCGTAAAAAAATTTGCATCTTTTGACAGCGCAAAAAAAATCGCTTTTTGTGACCTTATTGGCTGGAAACACGAGTAAAAGGCGCGCGCGCAAAATTTCGCACCACCAGAAAATTTTCACCCGAGTCCATCTTTTCGTCCCAATCATCTCACCATGCATAAATAGGCACGAAAGCGTCGAAAAATTTGCATCTTTTGATAACGTAAAAAATTTCACATTTTTTGACCTTCTTGGTTGAAAATACGAGTAAATGGGCGAAAAGGCGCGCGGGCGAAATTTCGCACCCCCGGAAAATTTTCACCCGAATCCATTTTTTTCATCCCAATCATCTCACCATGCATCAACAGGCACGAAAGCGTCGAAAATTTCGCATCTTTTGACAGCGTAAAAAATTTCACATTTTTTGACCTTCTTGGATGAAAACACGAGTAAAAGGCGCGTGCGCGAAATTTTGCTTCCCCAGAAAATTTTTGCCCGAGTCCATTTTTTCATCCCAATCATCTCACCTTGCATCAACAGGCATGAAAGCGTAAAAAATTTCGCATCTTTTGAGAGCATAAAAAAATTCGCATTTTTTGACTTTCTTAGTTGAAAACATGAGTAGCGCGCGAAATTTTGCACCCCCAAAAAATTTTCACCCGAGTTCATTTTTCCGTCCCAATCATCTCACCATGCATCAACAGGCACGAAAGCGTTGAAAAATTTGAATCTTTTGACAGCGTAAAAAATTTCCCGTTTTTTGATCTTCTTGGGTGAAAACACAAGTAAAAGGCGAGCGCGCGAAATTTCTCACTCCCAGAAATTTTTTTCCTGAGTCCATTTTTTCGTCCAAATTATCTAACCATGCATCAACAGGCACGAAAGCGTAAAAAATTTTGCATCTTTTGATAGCATAAAAAAATTCGCGTTTTTTTACCTTCTTAACTGAAAACACAAGTAAAAGGCGCGCGCGCGAAATTTCGCACCCCCGAAAAATTTTCACCCGAGTCCATTTTTTCACCCCAATCATCTCACCATGCATCAACAGGCACGAAAGCGTCAAAAAATTCGCATCTTTTGATAGCGTAAAAAATTTTGCATTTTTTGACCTTGTTGGCTGAAAACACGAGTAAAAGGCGCGCGCGCGAAATTTCGCACCCCCGAAAAATTTTCACCCGAGTCCATTTTTTTGTCCCAATCAACTCACCATGCATCAACAGGCACGAACGCGTCGAAAAATTCGCATCTATTGACAACGTAAAAAATTTTGAGTTTTTTGACCTTCTTGGCTGAAAACACGAGTAAAAGGCACGAAGAGGTGCGCGGGCGAAATTTTGCACCCCCGAAAAACTTTCACCCGAGTCCATTTTTTCATCCCAATCATCTCACCATGCATCAACAGGCACGAAAGCATAAAAAATTTTGCATCTTTTGACAGCGTAAAAAATTTCACATTTTTTGACCTTCTTGGCTGAAAACACGAGTCAAAGGCGCGCCCTAGAAAATTTTTGCCCCAGTCCATTTTTTTGTCCCAGTCATCTCACCATGCATCAACAGGCACGAAAGCGTCAAAAAATTTACATCTTTTGACAGCGTAAAAAATTTCACATTTTTTTACCCTCTTGGCTGAAAATGCAAGTAAAAGGGGCGAAAAGGCGCGCGGGCGAAATTTTACATCCCCGGAAAACTTTCACCCGAGTCCATTTTTTTGTCCCAATCATCTCTCCATGCATCAATAGGCACGAAAGCATCGAAAATTTCGCATCTTTTGACAGCGTAAAAAATTTCACATTTTTTGACCTTCTTGGATGAAAATACGAGTAAAAGGCGCGCGCGCGAAATTTCGTGTAACACCCCCTTAGCTCCGTCAAAATACTATTCGCTTTGGGCCTTAGGCCCGCACAAATTTAAAATGCGTCTTGATAGGTAAAGTGAGATGCCACTTATAAGCCCATGACCTCCTCCGTGTTTGTCCATGTGGGACTAATCTTCTCCCCTTTGGTCGGTCCTTTCACCTTGGGGCCTTACAATCACCCCCCTAAGGGACTCAACGTCCTCGTTGAGTGGCCCATGGGCCGGGTTCGTTTCCCACATGGTTCAAGTGAGCATGCGAGGTAGGTTCTGATACCACCACGTCCCCGAAATGCACCCCGCCACGTGGCCGAATACACCCCGGAAATGTTACGAGACATGACATACGTGTACAATAATTTGACCAAAATAAGACTTTGACTGGACAACATAATAAAGGCATAATTGCGGAAGGAAAAATAGTTATTATTTGATTAAAAAGAGACATAATAAAAATGAGTGCGGAAGTCTTAACAAGATAACATAATCATCATTAAAATATCATAATATCATTGGCATTGCCCATCATCATAAACATTATCATATTTACAATTTCATTATGTTACACTTATTTTGGAGTGTCTTTCAACTCCCTTTAATAGGGTCGGTGGAGTATCTTTCGACTCCCTTTTGGCCAGGGCGGAGCATCTCAATGCCAAATATGGGCCGGTAGAGTATCTTTTGACTCCCTTTTGGCCAGGCTGACCGTCGTCAACCAAACATAAGAAGAGCTCTTCCTTTAACATTTTTCATCTTTTATCTTATTATCCTATAACTATATTTGAGGCTTCAGAACTAAAGATAAGATAAAATTCGTAGATTATAATGTTCAGACATAATGGTAGAATAGATAGACCATCAACAAAACAAATAATGGTATTAATCGTGTATTACCGTAGGGGTACGATGAGATCTAGATATATCAAGATTAACATAATAATAGGGTAAATAAATTGAGAGAAGCGATAATATTGTAAAGGGAAAGAATTCGACAATTGGGTGGCTAAAAATATGAGATAGAGATAAATTATCAATCAGCTATCGTACTCTTCATGGATGATGCGCATACACTTCTAAGGGCTGAATAGCATGTACAGGTAGTTTTAAGGCTGAGATCAAATGCAAGTTAAATTAACATTGGGTATTGTAGCATTATGATTAGAATATTTCAAGGCTCTAAACTGATGTCTCCCGACACCAAATACAAGACATGATGTTTAACAATTAATGCACACAAGGCAAAGAGAACTGGTACCATGATGTCATTCATACCTTTATATGAAGAAAGATCACTCATTTAAGTGCATTTGATGCACTTACGTGTTGGTGAATTGCAAAGGAAATGTGCATGTTTTGCACATGTGATGTATCTATATAATACATTATATTAATTACGGCGTAGACAAAGTGAGATCAGTAATGCACTTGGGATCAAGACTATAGTAGAGCGCAAAACTAAAATTGATGTCATCCTTTATCATGTGATTTGATCCATAGCAGAGGCAATTTGCACAGTAGGCGCCAAAAGTTTTCATAGCGTGATCATGGAAGATTTAATCCCAGAATAGTCGAATGACACCATATAGATAAAATTATATATCTCGTATATCTAGATGATCCTTGTGTACCTTTTGTAAAAGAACGATGAGATCTCACTGTTGGCGGCCTGGATGTCTCCTTCTCGCACGACGTCTCGGTGCTTCACTTTGATTTTCTCCTACCGTGATGCAGAGATGGGAAATGGGAAATTAATTTCGGTCGGCATCTAGCTAGGTCATAATTATAAGGTCATGGTGGGGTGGTTACGAGACTTAGTCATAACCATTTTTTTTATTTTTATTATTTTTATTTTTTTTCAAAGTTGGCGGACGTTATATTATAAATCCCTTAAAATAAAATTCTTCCTCGAATTATGTAAAATGTTGTAGCTTACCAAAAAGTCTTGGAAATTCTTTGCACATTTCTTACTCGAGTTCCCAAGTCGCTTCATCTCCTTGATGATGACTCCATGTGACTTTAACCAGTGGCACATCTCTATTCTTATGACGCTGAACTTTCGATTCTAAGATTCTCAGCGGTTGCTCTTCATATGTCAGATCTTCTTTAAGATTTGCCTCATATCTGATAATGTTTGCCTCATCATGCTTATACTTTCGGAGCATAGATACATGGAAAACATTATGCACTCGTCCATATGATGAGGGTAGTGCTAATCTACATGCTGCCTCTCCGACTAATTTTAGTACTTCGAACGGACCCACATACCTCGGACTGAGCTTTCCCTTCTTGCTAAATCTCATGACTCCTTTCGTCGGGGAGACTTTTAGCAGTACCTGATCACCTGCACAAAAGATCTGCTCACGTCGGCCTTTATCTGCATAGGTTTTCTGGCGAGTCTGTGTTGCTTTCATTCTCTATTGTATTAACTCCACCTTCTTGGCATATTCCTCGGTCTCCTTTAATTCTTTAGCACTCAAGAACTTTCATTCGCCGACCTCATTCCAACAAGCTGGTGATCGACATGGTCTCCCATACAAGGCCTCGAATGGAGCCATGCCTATGCTAGAATGATAGCTATTATTATAGGCGAATTCGATCAGGGGCAAGTGATCATCCCAACTGCCATGCCAATCCAAGCCCATGCCCTCAGCATGTCTTCTACCGTCTGGATGGTCCTCTCTGATTGACCATCTGTCTGGGGATGAAAAGTCGTACTGTAGTTCAGTCTTGTCCCGAAAGCATTCTGCAGACTCCTCCAAAACCTAGCTGTAAAGCGAGGATCTCGATCTGACATTATAGAAACTGGAATACCATGAATCTGATAACCTCCTGCACATATATATCCATCAACCTCTCAATTGACTATCTCCATTTGATCGGTATGAAGTGTGCAGATTTTGTCAATCGATCGACCACTACCCAAATAGCATCATGTCCTTTTTGTGTGCGGGGTAGACATGATATGAAATCCATGGAAATGTCTTCCCATTTCCACCTCGGGATTCCTAAAGAGCTAAGCTTGTCATATGGCCTCTGATGCTCTATCTTCACTTGTTGGCATACTAGACACGTAGAGACATATTCCGCGATCTCTCGCTTCATATCGTGCCACCAGTAACTTCGTTGTACATCCTTGTACATTTTCGTGCTGCCTGGATGGATGGCAAACTCTGACTTATGTCATTCGTCCATCACTTCCATCTTGAGTTCAGCATCATTAGGGACCCACAGATGGTTCCTATATCTGATTCCACCATCAACTGATATCTTGAAGTCCTCTGTTTCTTTCTCACACCTACTGACCATCTTGACATATTCTGCATCCTCGGGCTGTGCCTTGATGATTCTGTCAACCAAGTTTAGCTGAAGCTGGTGCATCATCAATATAGCTCCATTTCTGCCCGGCCTTGGATTCCACATGTTGAGTTCTTCAGTCATCTCAAACACTCGAAGCCTCATAAATGCTAATGAGCCTTCCCATTTACGACTCAATGCGTCAGCAACTATGTTCGCCTTACCTGGATGGTAGTTAATGGCGAACTCATAGTCTTTCAAAAACTCCATCCACCTACGTTGCCTCATGTTTAAGTCTCGCTAAGAGAAGACGTATTTTAGACTCTTGTGATCGGTGAACACTTCGAACTTCTCTCCATACAAATAGTGTCTCCAGATTTTCAGAGCAAAGACCACTGCCGCTAACTCCAAATCATGTGTCGGGTAGTTCACCTTGTGCTTCTTCAGCTGTCTTGATGCATATGCAATCACCTTACCATGTTGCATTAGTACGCATCCCAATCCTGTACCGCATGCATCACTATACACCACATACCCACCACTGCCAGAAGGGTGGTGAGTATCGGTGCTGTAGTCAATCTAGTCTTCAGCTCCTGAAAGCTATCTTCACACTATCGTGACCAGATAAACTTCTCACCCTTCTTTGTCAGCTTCGTCATTGGGGAGGCTATCTTCGAGAAGTCCTTTATGAATCGCCTATAGTATCCGGCCAATCCAAGAAAACTGCGTATCTCGGTCACATTCTTCGGTCGAGCCCAATTTGTCACTGCCTCTACCTTCACTGGATCAACAGAAATACCTTTCTTAGAGACAATGTGTCCAAGGAACATAATTTCTTCTAGCCAGAATTCACACTTTGACAGTTTTGCATAGAGTTTGTGCTGCCTCATAGTCTCCAATACGATTCTCAGATGCTCTCTGTGTTGCACGGGGTTCTCTGAATAGATCAATATGTCATCAACGGAGACGATGATGAACTGATCCAAATAAGGCTTGAACACCCTGTTCATCAGATCCATGAATGCTGCAGGTGCATTCGTCAACCCAAAAGGCATAACCAAGAACTCATAATGCCTATATCTCGACCGAAAAGCAGTCTTCGGAATGTCTTCTTCTGCAACTCGTAGTTGGTGATAACCACTCCGCAAGTCTATCTTGGAGAACACAGAAACCTTGGACAGTTGATCAAATAAATCATCAATACGTAGTAGCGGGTACTTATTCTTCATAGTGACCTTGTTTAGCATTCTATAATCTATACATAATCTGAGGGAGCCATCCTTCTTCTTCACGAAGAGCACTGGTGCACCCCATGGTGAAACACTGGGTCGGATAAACCCCTTATCTAAAAGCTCTTGGATTTGCTTCTTGAGTTCTTGCATTTCAGCTGGAGCCATTTGATATGGAGCTTTGGAGATAGGAGCAGTGCCCGGATGGAGGTCGATGTGGAAATCGATCTCCCGTCATGGTGGCAATCCAGCGACGTCTTCTAGAAAGGCGTCAGAAAAGTCTCTAACTATGTCCATCTATCGTGGGTCTGAAACTGGGGCATCTGTTTTCACGACACTAGCTAGATAACCTCTGCAGCCTTTATGCAACATCTTCTGTGCCTTCATTGCAGAAATGATCACCTTGCCTTCCTTGCCAGTAGTGCCCTTCACCGTAGCCTTCGGCTTGCCTTGAGTACCAATGATAATCTTCTTTTGCCTGCATACTACTACAGCATCGTGGTATGACAGCCAGTCCATACCAAGTATGACATCATAATCTATCATGGAAATCACGATCAGATCTGCAGAGAAATTCTTGCCATCGATCGTCACTGGTACTTCTAGGATGTACTTCGTAGTGCAGAGAGTACCCATAGGGGTTGCCACACTCATGGAACATGTCATATAATGCATAAGCAAATTCAAAGCCATAGTACAATCTTGAGAGATGAATGAATGTGATGCACCCGAATCAAACAATACTATAGTAGGCATGCCTGCTATAGGTAAAGTACCTCTGATGACGTCGGCGTCAGCTGGTGTAGTATCCATTTGCATACTATAAATTCTGCCTTGCACCAAGGTATTAGCACCTCCAGCGCTACGCTGAGCTTGTTCCTCCCTTGCCTTCTTAGGACAGTCACGGATAAAGTGTCCCTGCTGACCACAGTGGATACAAGCACCTGTTCTTTGTCGGCATTCTCCTGGGTGAAACCTCCTACAATGTTGGCAGGTTTATTATTTTGCTGGGGCTGCTGCGGTGCCTGTCGCTGTTGAGGCTGAAATCATTTATTCATTAGTCATCATCATTGCATACTTATAATTATTTATTTATTTTACTTCTCACCTAATGATAAGGTTGCTGCTGTTGTGGTGGCTGGCGTGGGGTGTTGCGAGGCTCATATGGCCTCACACGATTATCAAGTCGGTGGTCCCTCCGGTTTGAACGCTTGTCATTCCACCTGTGACGACCATGCTCAAGGGTTTGTATAGGGGCCTTCCCTTTTTGTTCTTCCAATTCTCTTAAGTGGTCTCGCTCCATAGTAGTCGCTAGCTCGACTGCCTCCTTCAGATTTTGTAATTTTTCGGATAAGGTCTTGGACCTGATAGTGGTGTTTAAACCTTGAGCAAATTGATCTGCCCTTTGCTTCTCACTCATGCGCATGGTATTATATTTTTCCAGTTTTATGAACTGGAAGTGGTACTCAGCAACAGTCATCTTCCCCTGACTAAGTTGTAGAAATTCCCGCTGCCTTTGAATGCGATCATGCTCTGGGAAATAGTGTGCCTCAAACACCTCATAAAAGCTATTCCAGGGAATCACGTTCTGCTCTCCAACTGAGTTGCTTTGGTACTTCTCCACCAATCAAGGGCTTCACCAGTCAGACGATTAGTGGCGTACAAGACCTTTTTGTCCTCAGCACAACGCATCGCGAGGAATGTTTCTGTCATACTTATGATCCACCTCTCCGCCTTATCGAAATCACATGTGCCATCGAATTGCGGCGGATGCAACCTCAAGAACTCTTGTAAGGTGTCCTGCGGTGGCGCTGGCATGAGTTGCACAATCGGAGGCTGCATCGGCCAAGGCTGCGTCGGCCAAGGCTGCATCGGCCAAGACTGCCCTAGTGGAGGCTGCATAGGCAAGAATTGCATATGCGGAGGCTGCACCGGTGGAGGCTGGACCGGCGGTGTCTGCACCGGTGGAGGCTGGACCGGTGGTATCTGCGTCGGTGGAGGTTCCTGCACCGCTGGAGGCTCCTGCACTGGTGTAGGCTCAACTGGCGATGTCTGCACTGGTGGCGGATGGACCGGTGGTGTCTGCGCCGACGGAGGCTCAACTAGTGGGAGCTGCACCGGTGGAGGCTGTCCAAACTCAATCTCATTTTGATTCATCCCTTCTTGATCAACATCGGTTACTCTATCACGACGAGGTCGACCACGACCTCTACTAGTGGTAGTACGTCATGGAGGCATCTACAATATTACACATCATGGAAACATTTAATAAAACATTTAAATCATAAAAACATAACTTTCTTACTTGGTTTAGCATCGGTTGGGGCGGCGACATGCTTGTGGCTCTTTGCACATGGATAACATACTTGACATTTCAGAACATAAGAATGTCCTGACTTTAGGCTCTGATACCTAACAGTAACGCCCCCGAAATGCACTCCGCCACGTGGCCGAATACACCTCGGGAACGTTACGAGACATGACATACGTGTACAATAATTTTGGTCAAAATATTGTACACATAAGTCATGTCTCATAATGTTCCCGGAGTGTATTCGGCCACGTGGCGGGGTGCATTTCGGGGGCGTTACATTTCGCTTCCCAATAAAATTTTTGCCCGAGTCCATTTTTTCATCCCAATCATCTCACCATGCATCAACAAGCACAAAAAGCGACAAAAATTTTGCATCTTTTGACAGCGTAAAAAAATTTGCATTTTTTGAATTTCTTAGCTGAAAACATGAGTAAAAGGCGCGCGCACGAAATTTCGCACCCCCAGAAAATTTTTTCCCGAGTCCATTTTTTCGTCCCAAATCATCTCACCATGCATCAACATGCACGAAAGCGTAAAAAATTTTGCATCTTTTGACAACATGAAAAAATTCGTGTTTTTTGACCTTCTTAGATGAAAACTCGCGTAAAAGGCACGCGCGCGAAATTCGCACCCGCGGAAAATTTTCACCCAAGTCTATTTTTTCATCCCAATCATCTCACCATGCATCAACATGCACGAAAGCGTTAAAAATTTTGCATCTTTTGACAGCATAAAAAATTTCACGTTTTTTGACCCTGTTCGTTGAAAACACGAGTAAAAGTCGCGTGCACGAAATTTCGCACCCTCAGAAAATTTTTGCCCGAGTCCATTTTTTCGTCCCAATCATCTCACCATGCATCAATAGGCACGAAAGCGTCGAAAAATTTGCATCTTTTGACAGTGTAAAAACTTTCGCATGTTTTGATCTTCTTGGCTGAAAACACGAGTAAAAGGCACGAAAAAGCGCGTGGGCGAAATTTCGCAATCCCAAAAAAATTTCACCCGAGTCCATTTTCTTCGTCCCAATCATCTCACCATGCATCAACAGGCACGAACACGTCGAAAAATTTGCATCTTTTGACAACGTAAAAAATTTCGCATTTTTTGACCTTCTTGGCTGAAAACACGAGTAAAAGGCTCGCGCGCGAAATTTCGCACCCCCGGAAAATTTTCACACGAGTCCATTTTTTTTGTCCCAATAATCTCACCATGCATCAACAGGAAGGAACGCGTCGAAAAATTTGCATCTTTTGACAGCGTAAAAAATTTCGCATTTTTTTACCTTCTTGGCTGAAAATACGAGTAAAAGGCGCGCGTGCGAAATTTCGCACCGCCGAAAAATTTCACCCGAGTCCATTTTTTTCGTCCCAATCATCTCACCATGCATCAACAGGCACGAACACGTCGAAAAATTTGCATCTTTTGACAGCGTAAAAAATTTCGCATTTTTTTACCTTCTTGGCTGAAAACACGAGTAAAAGGTGCGCGCGCGAAATTTCGCAATCCCGAAAAAATTTCACCCGAGTCCATTTTTTTTGTCCCAATCATCTCACCATGCATCAACAGGAACGAACGCGTCGAAAAATTTGCATCTTTTGACAGCGTAAAAAATTTCGCATTTTTTTACCTTCTTGGCTGAAAACACGAGTAAAAGGCGCGCGCGCGAAATTTCGCAATCCCGAAAAATTTTCACCCGAGTCCATTTTTTTCGTCCCAATCATCTCACCATGCATCAACAGGCACGAACACGTCGAAAAATTTGCATCTTTTGACAACGTAAAAAATTTCGCATTTTTTGACCTTCTTGGCTGAAAACACGAGTAAAAGGCTCGCGCGCGAAATTTCGCACCCCCGGAAAATTTTCACACGAGTCCATTTTTTTTGTCCCAATCATCTCACCATGCATCAACAGGAACGAACGCGTCGAAAAATTTGCATCTTTTGACAGCGTAAAAAATTTCGCATTTTTTTACCTTCTTGGCTGAAAACACGAGTAAAAGGCGCGCGTGCGAAATTTCGCACCGCCGAAAAATTTTCACCCGAGTCCATTTTTTTCGTCCCAATCATCTCACCATGCATCAACAGGCACGGACACGTCGAAAAATTTGCATCTTTTGACAGCGTAAAAAATTTCGCATTTTTTGACCTTCTTGGCTGAAAACACGAGTAAAAGGCGCGCGCGCGAAATTTCGCACCCCCGGAAAATTTTCACCCGAGTCCATTTTTTTCATCCCAATCATCTCACCATGCATCAACAGGCACGAAAGCGTCGTAAAATTTGCATCTTTTGACAGCGTAAAAAATTTCGCATTTTTTTACCTTCTTGGTTGAAAACACGAGTAAAAGGCGCGCGTGCGAAATTTCGCACCGCCGAAAAATTTTCACCCGAGTCCATTTTTTTCGTCCCAATCATCTCACCATGCATCAATCGGAACGAACGCGTCGAAAAATTTACATCTTTTGACAGCGTAAAAAATTTCGCATTTTTTTACCTTCTTGGCTGAAAACACGAGTAAAAGGTGTGCGCGCGAAATTTCGCAATCCCGAAAAAATTTCACCCGAGTCCATTTTTTTTGTCCCAATCATCTCACCATGCATCAACAAGAACGAACGCGACGAAAAATTTGCATCTTTTGACAGCGTAAAAAATTTCGCATTTTTTTACCTTCTTGGCTGAAAACACGGATAAAAGGCGCGCGCGCGAAATTTCGCAATCCCGAAAAATTTTCACCCGAGTCCATTTTTTTCGTCCCAATCATCTCACCATGCATCAATAGGCACGAACACGTCGAAAAATTTGCATCTTTTGACAATGTAAAAAATTTCGCATTTTTTGACCTTCTTGGCTGAAAACACGAGTAAAAGGCTCGCGCGCGAAATTTCGCACCCCTGGAAAATTTTCACACGAGTCCATTTTTTTTGTCCCAATCATCTCACCATGCATCAACAGGAACGAACGCATCGAAAAATTTGCATCTTTTGACAGCGTAAAAAATTTCGCATTTTTTTACCTTCTTGGCTTAAAACACGAGTAAAAGGCGCGCGTGCGAAATTTTGCACCGCCGAAAAATTTTCACCCGAGTCCATTTTTTTCGTCCCAATCATCTCACCATGCATCAACAGGCACGAACACGTTGAAAAATTTGCATCTTTTGACAGCGTAAAAAATTTCGCATTTTTTGACCTTCTTGGCTGAAAACACGAGTAAAAGGCGCGCGCGCGAAATTTCGCACCCCCGGAAAATTTTCACCCGAGTCCATTTTTTTCATCCCAATCATCTCACCATGCATCAACAGGCACGAAAGCGTCGAAAAATTTGCATCTTTTGACAGCGTAAAAAATTTCGCATTTTTTTACCTTCTTGGTTGAAAACACGAGTAAAAGGCGCGCGTGCGAAATTTCGCACCGCCGAAAAATTTTCACCCGAATCCATTTTTTTCGTCCCAATCATCTCACCATGCATCAATCGGAACGAACGCGTCGAAAAATTTACATCTTTTGACAGCGTAAAAAATTTCGCATTTTTTTACCTTCTTGGCTGAAAACACGAGTAAAAGGTGCGCGCGCGAAATTTCGCAATCCCAAAAAAATTTCACCCGAGTCCATTTTCTTCGTCCCAATCATCTCACCATGCATCAACAGGCACGAACACGTCGAAAAATTTGCATCTTTTGACAACGTAAAAAATTTCGCATTTTTTGACCTTCTTGGCTGAAAACACGAGTAAAAGGCTCGCGCGCGAAATTTCGCACCCCCGGAAAATTTTCACACGAGTCCATTTTTTTTGTCCCAATCATCTCACCATGCATCAACAGGAAGGAACGCGTCGAAAAATTTGCATCTTTTGACAGCGTAAAAAATTTCGCATTTTTTTACCTTCTTGGCTGAAAATACGAGTAAAAGGCGCGCGTGCGAAATTTCGGACCGCCGAAAAATTTTCACACGAGTCCATTTTTTTTGTCCCAATCATCTCACCATGCATCAACAGGAACGAACGCGTCGAAAAATTTGCATCTTTTGACAGCGTAAAAAATTTCGCATTTTTTTACCTTCTTGGCTGAAAACACGAGTAAAAGGCGCGCGTGCGAAATTTCGCACCGCCGAAAAATTTTCACCCGAGTCCATTTTTTTCGTCCCAATCATCTCACCATGCATCAACAGGCACGAACACGTCGAAAAATTTCCATCTTTTGACAGCGTAAAAAATTTCGCATTTTTTGACCTTCTTGGCTGAAAACACGAGTAAAAGGCGCGCGCGCGAAATTTCGCACCCCCGGAAAATTTTCACCCGAGTCCATTTTTTTCATCCCAATCATCTCACCATGCATCAACAGGCACGAAAGCGTCAAAAAATTTGCATCTTTTGACAGCGTAAAAAATTTCGCATTTTTTGACCTTCTTGGCTAAAAACACGAGTAAAAGGCGCGCGTGCGAAATTTCGCAACCCCGGAAAATTTTCACCCGACTATTTTTTTCATCCTAATCATCTCACCATGCATCAACAGGCACTAACACGTCAAGAAATTTACATCTTTTGACAGCGTAAAAAATTTCGCATTTTTTTACCTTCTTGGTTGAAAACACGAGAAAAAGGCGCGCGTGCGAAATTTCGCACCGCCGAAAAATTTTCACCCGAGTCCATTTTTTTCGTCCCAATCATCTCACCATGCATCAATCGGAACGAACGCGTCGAAAAATTTACATCTTTTGACAGCGTAAAAAATTTCGCATTTTTTGACCTTCTTGGCTGAAAACACGAGTAAAAGGTGCGCGCGCGAAAATTCGCAATCCCGAAAAAATTTCACCCGAGTCCATTTTTTTTTGTCCCAATCATCTCACCATGCATCAATAGGAACGAACGCGTCAAAAAATTTGCATCTTTTGACAGCGTAAAAAATTTCGCATTTTTTTACCTTCTTGGCTGAAAACACGAGTAAAAGGCGCGCGCGCGCGAAATTTCGCACCGCCGAAAAATTTTCACCCGAGTCCATTTTTTTCGTCCCAATCATCTCACCATGCATCAACAGGCACGAACACGTCGAAAAATTTGCATCTTTTGACAGCGTAAAAAATTTCGCATTTTTTGACCTTCTTGGCTGAAAACACGAGTAAAAGGCGCGCGCGCGAAATTTCGCACCCCCGGAAAATTTTCACCCGAGTCCATTTTTTTCATCCCAATCATCTCACCATGCATCAACAGGCACGAAAGCGTCGAAAAATTTGCATCTTTTGACAGCGTAAAAAATTTCGCATTTTTTTACCTTCTTGGTTGAAAACACGAGTAAAAGGCGCGCGTGCGAAATTTCGCACCGCCGAAAAATTTTCACCCGAATCCATTTTTTTCGTCCCAATCATCTCACCATGCATCAATCGGAACGAACGCGTCGAAAAATTTACATCTTTTGACAGCGTAAAAAATTTCGCATTTTTTTACCTTCTTGGCTGAAAACACGAGTAAAAGGCGCGCGCGCGAAATTTCGCAATCCCAAAAAAATTTCACCCGAGTCCATTTTCTTCGTCCCAATCATCTCACCATGCATCAACAGGCACGAACACGTCGAAAAATTTGCATCTTTTGACAACGTAAAAAATTTCGCATTTTTTGACCTTCTTGGCTGAAAACACGAGTAAAAGGCTCGCGCGCGAAATTTCGCACCCCCGGAAAAATTTCACACGAGTCCATTTTTTTTGTCCCAATCATCTCACCATGCATCAACAGGAAGGAACGCGTCGAAAAATTTGCATCTTTTGACAGCGTAAAAAATTTCGCATTTTTTTACCTTCTTGGCTGAAAATACGAGTAAAAGGCGCGCGTGCGAAATTTCGCACCGCTGAAAAATTTTCACACGAGTCCATTTTTTTTGTCCCAATCATCTCACCATGCATCAACAGGAACGAACGCGTCGAAAAATTTGCATCTTTTGACAGCGTAAAAAATTTCGCATTTTTTTACCTTCTTGGCTGAAAACACGAGTAAAAGGCGCGCGTGCGAAATTTCGCACCGCCGAAAAATTTTCACCCGAGTCCATTTTTTTCGTCCCAATCATCTCACCATGCATCAACAGGCACGAACACGTCGAAAAATTTCCATCTTTTGACAGCGTAAAAAATTTCGCATTTTTTTACCTTCTTGGCTGAAAACACGAGTAAAAGGCGCGCGCGCGAAATTTCGCACCCCCGGAAAATTTTCACCCGAGTCCATTTTTTTCATCCCAATCATCTCACCATGCATCAACAGGCACGAAAGCGTCAAAAAATTTGCATCTTTTGACAGCGTAAAAAATTTCGCATTTTTTGACCTTCTTGGCTAAAAACACGAGTAAAAGGCGCGCGTGCGAAATTTCGCAACCCCGGAAAATTTTCACCCGACTATTTTTTTCGTCCTAATCATCTCACCATGCATCAACAGGCACTAACGCGTCAAGAAATTTACATCTTTTGACAGCGTAAAAAATTTCGCATTTTTTTACCTTCTTGGTTGAAAACACGAGTAAAAGGCGCGCGTGCGAAATTTCGCACCGCCGAAAAATTTTCACCCGAGTCCATTTTTTTCGTCCCAATCATCTCACCATGCATCAATCGGAACGAACGCGTCGAAAAATTTACATCTTTTGACAGCGTAAAAAATTTCGCATTTTTTGACCTTCTTGGCTGAAAACACGAGTAAAAGGTGCGCGCGCGAAAATTCGCAATCCCGAAAAAATTTCACCCGAGTCCATTTTTTTTTGTCCCAATCATCTCACCATGCATCAATAGGAACGAACGCGTCAAAAAATTTGCATCTTTTGACAGCGTAAAAAATTTCGCATTTTTTTACCTTCTTGGCTGAAAACACGAGTAAAAGGCGCGCGCGCGAAATTTTGCACCGCCGAAAAATTTTCACCCGAGTCCATTTTTTTCGTCCCAATCATCTCACCATGCATCAACAGGCACGAACACGTCGAAAAATTTGCATCTTTTGACAGCGTAAAAAATTTCGCATTTTTTGACCTTCTTGGCTGAAAACACGAGTAAAAGGCTCGCGCGCGAAATTTCGCACCCCCGGAAAATTTTCACACGAGTCCATTTTTTTTGTCCCAATCATCTCACCATGCATCGACAGGAACGAACGCGTCGAAAAATTTGCATCTTTTGACAGCGTAAAAAATTTCGCATTTTTTTACCTTCTTGGCTGAAAACACGAGTAAAAGGCGCGCGTGCGAAATTTCGCACCGCCGAAAAATTTTCACCCGAGTCCATTTTTTTCGTCCCAATCATCTCACCATGCATCAACAGGCACGAACACGTCGAAAAATTTGCATCTTTTGACAGCGTAAAAAATTTCGCATTTTTTGACCTTCTTGGCTGAAAACACGAGTAAAAGGCGCGCGCGCGAAATTTCGCAATCCCAAAAAAATTTCACCCGAGTCCATTTTCTTCGTCCCAATCATCTCACCATGCATCAACAGGCACGAACACGTCGAAAAATTTGCATCTTTTGACAACGTAAAAAATTTCGCATTTTTTGACCTTCTTGGCTGAAAACACGAGTAAAAGGCTCGCGCGCGAAATTTCGCACCCCCGGAAAAATTTCACACGAGTCCATTTTTTTTGTCCCAATCATCTCACCATGCATCAACAGGAAGGAACGCGTCGAAAAATTTGCATCTTTTGACAGCGTAAAAAATTTCGCATTTTTTTACCTTCTTGGCTGAAAATACGAGTAAAAGGCGCGCGTGCGAAATTTCGCACCGCCGAAAAATTTTCACACGAGTCCATTTTTTTTGTCCCAATCATCTCACCATGCATCAACAGGAACGAACGCGTCGAAAAATTTGCATCTTTTGACAGCGTAAAAAATTTCGCATTTTTTTACCTTCTTGGCTGAAAACACGAGTAAAAGGCGCGCGTGCGAAATTTCGCACCGCCGAAAAATTTTCACCCGAGTCCATTTTTTTCGTCCCAATCATCTCACCATGCATCAACAGGCACGAACACGTCGAAAAATTTCCATCTTTTGACAGCGTAAAAAATTTCGCATTTTTTGACCTTCTTGGCTGAAAACACGAGTAAAAGGCGCGCGCGCGAAATTTCGCACCCCCGGAAAATTTTCACCCGAGTCCATTTTTTTCATCCCAATCATCTCACCATGCATCAACAGGCACGAAAGCGTCAAAAAATTTGCATCTTTTGACAGCGTAAAAAATTTCGCATTTTTTGACCTTCTTGGCTAAAAACACGAGTAAAAGGCGCGCGTGCGAAATTTCGCAACCCCGGAAAATTTTCACCCGACTATTTTTTTCGTCCTAATCATCTCACCATGCATCAACAGGCACTAACGCGTCAAGAAATTTACATCTTTTGACAGCGTAAAAAATTTCGCATTTTTTTACCTTCTTGGTTGAAAACACGAGTAAAAGGCGCGCGTGCGAAATTTCGCACCGCCGAAAAATTTTCACCCGAGTCCATTTTTTTCGTCCCAATCATCTCACCATGCATCAATCGGAACGAACGCGTCGAAAAATTTACATCTTTTGACAGCGTAAAAAATTTCGCATTTTTTGACCTTCTTGGCTGAAAACACGAGTAAAAGGTGCGCGCGCGAAAATTCGCAATCCCGAAAAAATTTCACCCGAGTCCATTTTTTTTTGTCCCAATCATCTCACCATGCATCAATAGGAACGAACGCGTCAAAAAATTTGCATCTTTTGACAGCGTAAAAAATTTCGCATTTTTTTACCTTCTTGGCTGAAAACACGAGTAAAAGGCGCGCGCGCGAAATTTCGCACCGCCGAAAAATTTTCACCCGAGTCCATTTTTTTCGTCCCAATCATCTCACCATGCATCAACAGGCACGAACACGTCGAAAAATTTGCATCTTTTGACAGCGTAAAAAATTTCGCATTTTTTGACCTTCTTGGCTGAAAACACGAGTAAAAGGCTCGCGCGCGAAATTTCGCACCCCCGGAAAATTTTCACACGAGTCCATTTTTTTTGTCCCAATCATCTCACCATGCATCAACAGGAACGAATGCGTCGAAAAATTTGCATCTTTTGACAGCGTAAAAAATTTCGCATTTTTTTACCTTCTTGGCTGAAAACACGAGTAAAAGGCGCGCGTGCGAAATTTCGCACCGCCGAAAAATTTTCACCCGAGTCCATTTTTTTCGTCCCAATCATCTCACCATGCATCAACAGGCACGAACACGTCAAAAAATTTGCATCTTTTGACAGCGTAAAAAATTTCGCATTTTTTGACCTTCTTGGCTGAAAACACGAGTAAAAGGCGCGCGCGCGAAATTTCGCAATCCCAAAAAAATTTCACCCGAGTCCATTTTCTTCGTCCCAATCATCTCACCATGCATCAACAGGCACGAACACGTCGAAAAATTTGCATCTTTTGACAACGTAAAAAATTTCGCATTTTTTGACCTTCTTGGCTGAAAACACGAGTAAAAGGCTCGCGCGCGAAATTTCGCACCCCCGGAAAAATTTCACACGAGTCCATTTTTTTTGTCCCAATCATCTCACCATGCATCAACAGGAAGGAACGCGTCGAAAAATTTGCATCTTTTGACAGCGTAAAAAATTTCGCATTTTTTTACCTTCTTGGCTGAAAATACGAGTAAAAGGCGCGCGTGCGAAATTTCGCACCGCCGAAAAATTTTCACACGAGTCCATTTTTTTTGTCCCAATCATCTCACCATGCATCAACAGGAACGAACGCGTCGAAAAATTTGCATCTTTTGACAGCGTAAAAAATTTCGCATTTTTTTACCTTCTTGGCTGAAAACACGAGTAAAAGGCGCGCGTGCGAAATTTCGCACCGCCGAAAAATTTTCACCCGAGTCCATTTTTTTCGTCCCAATCATCTCACCATGCATCAACAGGCACGAACACGTCGAAAAATTTCCATCTTTTGACAGCGTAAAAAATTTCGCATTTTTTGACCTTCTTGGCTGAAAACACGAGTAAAAGGCGCGCGCGCGAAATTTCGCACCCCCGGAAAATTTTCACCCGAGTCCATTTTTTTCATCCCAATCATCTCACCATGCATCAACAGGCACGAAAGCGTCAAAAAATTTGCATCTTTTGACAGCGTAAAAAATTTCGCATTTTTTGACCTTCTTGGCTAAAAACACGAGTAAAAGGCGCGCGTGCGAAATTTCGCAACCCCGGAAAATTTTCACCCGACTATTTTTTTCGTCCTAATCATCTCACCATGCATCAACAGGCACTAACGCGTCAAGAAATTTACATCTTTTGACAGCGTAAAAAATTTCGCATTTTTTTACCTTCTTGGTTGAAAACACGAGTA
This sequence comes from Pontederia crassipes, assembly GCA_030549335.1. NCBI lineage: Eukaryota > Viridiplantae > Streptophyta > Magnoliopsida > Commelinales > Pontederiaceae > Pontederia > Pontederia crassipes. The sequence goes on along the minus strand of JAUKPH010000020.1, from coordinate 5,075,647 downwards.
AAAGGCGCGCGTGCGAAATTTCGCACCGCCGAAAAATTTTCACCCGAGTCCATTTTTTTCGTCCCAATCATCTCACCATGCATCAATCGGAACGAACGCGTCGAAAAATTTACATCTTTTGACAGCGTAAAAAATTTCGCATTTTTTTACCTTCTTGGCTGAAAACACGAGTAAGAGGTGCGCGCGCGAAAATTCGCAATCCCGAAAAAATTTCACCCGAGTCCATTTTTTTTTGTCCCAATCATCTCACCATGCATCAATAGGAACGAACGCGTCAAAAAATTTGCATCTTTTGACAGCGTAAAAAATTTTCCATTTTTTTACCTTCTTGGCTGAAAACACGAGTAAAAGGCGCGCGCGCGAAATTTCGCAATCCCGAAAAATTTTCACCCGAGTCCATTTTTTTCGTCCCAATCATCTCACCATGCATCAACAGGCACGAACACGTCGAAAAATTTGCATCTTTTGACAACGTAAAAAATTTCGCATTTTTTTACCTTCTTGGCTGAAAACACGAGTAAAAGGCTCGCGCGCGAAATTTCGCACCCCCGGAAAAATTTCACACGAGTCCATTTTTTTTGTCCCAATCATCTCACCATGCATCAACAGGAAGGAACGCGTCGAAAAATTTGCATCTTTTGACAGCGTAAAAAATTTCGCATTTTTTTACCTTCTTGGCTGAAAATACGAGTAAAAGGCGCGCGTGCGAAATTTCGCACCGCCGAAAAATTTTCACACGGGTCCATTTTTTTTGTCCCAATCATCTCACCATGCATCAACAGGAACGAACGCGTCGAAAAATTTGCATCTTTTGACAGCGTAAAAAATTTCGCATTTTTTTACCTTCTTGGCTGAAAACACGAGTAAAAGGCGCGCGTGCGAAATTTCGCACCGCCGAAAAATTTTCACCCGAGTCCATTTTTTTCGTCCCAATCATCTCACCATGCATCAACAGGCACGAACACGTCGAAAAATTTCCATCTTTTGACAGCGTAAAAAATTTCGCATTTTTTGACCTTCTTGGCTGAAAACACGAGTAAAAGGCGCGCGCGCGAAATTTCGCACCCCCGGAAAATTTTCACCCGAGTCCATTTTTTTCATCCCAATCATCTCACCATGCATCAACAGGCACGAAAGCGTCAAAAAATTTGCATCTTTTGACAGCGTAAAAAATTTCGCATTTTTTGACCTTCTTGGCTAAAAACACGAGTAAAAGGCGCGCGTGCGAAATTTCGCAACCCCGGAAAATTTTCACCCGACTATTTTTTTCGTCCTAATCATCTCACCATGCATCAACAGGCACTAACGCGTCAAGAAATTTACATCTTTTGACAGCGTAAAAAATTTTGCATTTTTTTACCTTCTTGGTTGAAAACACGAGTAAAAGGCGCGCGTGCGAAATTTCGCACCGCCGAAAAATTTTCACCCGAGTCCATTTTTTTCGTCCCAATCATCTCACCATGCATCAATCGGAACGAACGCGTCGAAAAATTTACATCTTTTGACAGCGTAAAAAATTTCGCATTTTTTTACCTTCTTGGCTGAAAACACGAGTAAAAGGTGCGCGCGCGAAAATTCGCAATCCCGAAAAAATTTCACCCGAGTCCATTTTTTTTTGTCCCAATCATCTCACCATGCATCAATAGGAACGAACGCGTCAAAAAATTTGCATCTTTTGACAGCGTAAAAAATTTCGCATTTTTTTACCTTCTTGGCTGAAAACACGAGTAAAAGGCGCGCGCGCGAAATTTCGCAATCCCGAAAAATTTTCACCCGAGTCCATTTTTTTCGTCCCAATCATCTCACCATGCATCAACAGGCACGAACACGTCGAAAAATTTGCATCTTTTGACAACGTAAAAAATTTCGCATTTTTTGACCTTCTTGGCTGAAAACACGAGTAAAAGGCTCGCGCGCGAAATTTCGCACCCCCGGAAAATTTTCACACGAGTCCATTTTTTTTGTCCCAATCATCTCACCATGCATCAACAGGAACGAACGCGTCGAAAAATTTGCATCTTTTGACAGCGTAAAAAATTTCGCATTTTTTTACCTTCTTGGCTGAAAACACGAGTAAAAGGCGCGCGTGCGAAATTTCGCACCGCCGAAAAATTTTCACCCGAGTCCATTTTTTTCGTCCCAATCATCTCACCATGCATCAACAGGCACGAACACGTCGAAAAATTTGCATCTTTTGACAGCGTAAAAAATTTCGCATTTTTTGACCTTCTTGGCTGAAAACACGAGTAAAAGGCGCGCGCGCGAAATTTCGCACCCCCGGAAAATTTTCACCCGAGTCCATTTTTTTCATCCCAATCATCTCACCATGCATCAACAGGCACGAAAGCGTCGAAAAATTTGCATCTTTTGACAGCGTAAAAAATTTCGCATTTTTTTACCTTCTTGGTTGAAAACACGAGTAAAAGGCGCGCGTGCGAAATTTCGCACCGCCGAAAAATTTTCACCCGAGTCTATTTTTTCGTCCCAATCATCTCACCATGCATCAATCGGAACGAACGCGTCAAAAAATTTACATCTTTTGACAGCGTAAAAAATTTTGCATTTTTTTACCTTCTTGGCTGAAAACACGAGTAAAAGGTGCGCGCGCGAAATTTCGCAATCCCGAAAAAATTTCACCCGAGTCCATTTTTTTTGTCCCAATCATCTCACCATGCATCAACAGGAACGAACACGTCGAAAAATTTGCATTTTTTGACAGCGTAAAAAATTTTGCATTTTTTTACCTTCTTGGCTGAAAACACGAGTAAAAGGCGCGCGCGCGAAATTTCGCAATCCCGAAAAATTTTCACCCGAGTCCATTTTTTTCGTCCCAATCATCTCACCATGCATCAACAGGCACGAACACGTCGAAAAATTTGCATCTTTTGACAACGTAAAAAATTTCGCATTTTTTGACCTTCTTGGATGAAAACACGAGTAAAAGGCTCGCGCGCGAAATTTCGCACCCCCGGAAAATTTTCACACGAGTCCATTTTTTTTGTCCCAATCATCTCACCATGCATCAATAGGAACGAACGCGTCGAAAAATTTGCATCTTTTGACAGCGTAAAAAATTTCGCATTTTTTTACCTTCTTGGCTGAAAACACGAGTAAAAGGCGCGCGTGCGAAATTTCGCACCGCCGAAAAATTTTCACCCGAGTCCATTTTTTTCGTCCCAATCATCTCACCATGCATCAACAGGCACGAACACGTCGAAAAATTTGCATCTTTTGACAGCGTAAAAAATTTCGCATTTTTTGACCTTCTTGGCTGAAAACATGAGTAAAAGGCGCGCGCGCGAAATTTCGCACCCCCGGAAAATTTTCACCCGAGTTCATTTTTTTCATCCCAATCATCTCACCATGCATCAACAGGCACGAAAGCGTCGAAAAATTTGCATCTTTTGACAGCGTAAAAAATTTCGCATTTTTTTACCTTGTTGGTTGAAAACACGAGTAAAAGGCGCGCGTGCGAAATTTCGCACCGCCGAAAAATTTTCACCCGAGTCCATTTTTTTCGTCCCAATCATCTCACCATGCATCAATCGGAACGAACGCGTCGAAAAATTTACATCTTTTGACAGCGTAAAAAATTTCGCATTTTTTTACCTTCTTGGCTAAAAACAAGAGTAACAGGTGCGCGCGCGAAAATTCGCAATCCCGAAAAAATTTCACCCGAGTCCATTTTTTTTGTCCCAATCATCTCACCATGCATCAACAGGAACGAACGAGTCGAAAAATTTGCATCTTTTGACAGCGTAAAAAATTTCGCATTTTTTTACCTTCTTGGCTGAAAACACGAGTAAAAGGCTCGCGCGCGAAATTTCGCACCCCCGGAAAATTTTCACACGAGTCCATTTTTTTTGTCCCAATCATCTCACCATGCATCAACAGGAACGAACGCGTCGAAAAATTTGCATCTTTTGACAGCGTAAAAAATTTCGCATTTTTTTACCTTCTTGGCTGAAAACACGAGTAAAAGGCGCGCGCGCGAAATTTCGCAATCCCGAAAAATTTTCACCCGAGTCCATTTTTTTCGTCCCAATCATCTCACCATGCATCAACAGGCACGAACACGTCGAAAAATTTGCATCTTTTGACAACGTAAAAAATTTCGCATTTTTTGACCTTCTTGGCTGAAAACACGAGTAAAAGGCGCGCGCGCGAAATTTCGCACCCCCGAAAAATTTTCACCCGAGTCCATTTTTTTCGTCCCAATCATCTCACCATGCATCAACAGGCACGAACACGTCGAAAAATTTGCATCTTTTGACAACGTAAAAAATTTCGCATTTTTTTACCTTCTTGGCTGAAAACACGAGTAAAAGGCTCGCGCGCGAAATTTCGCACCCCCGGAAAAATTTCACACGAGTCCATTTTTTTTGTCCCAATCATCTCACCATGCATCAACAGGAAGGAACGCGTCGAAAAATTTGCATCTTTTGACAGCGTAAAAAATTTCGCATTTTTTTACCTTCTTGGCTGAAAATACGAGTAAAAGGCGCGCGTGCGAAATTTCGCACCGCCGAAAAATTTTCACACGAGTCCATTTTTTTTGTCCCAATCATCTCACCATGCATCAACAGGAACGAACGCGTCGAAAAATTTGCATCTTTTGACAGCGTAAAAAATTTCGCATTTTTTTACCTTCTTGGCTGAAAACACGAGTAAAAGGCGCGCGTGCGAAATTTCGCACCGCCGAAAAATTTTCACCCGAGTCCATTTTTTTCGTCCCAATCATCTCACCATGCATCAACAGGCACGAACACGTCGAAAAATTTCCATCTTTTGACAGCGTAAAAAATTTCGCATTTTTTGACCTTCTTGGCTGAAAACACGAGTAAAAGGCGCGCGCGCGAAATTTCGCACCCCCGGAAAATTTTCACCCGAGTCCATTTTTTTCATCCCAATCATCTCACCATGCATCAACAGGCACGAAAGCGTCAAAAAATTTGCATCTTTTGACAGCGTAAAAAATTTCGCATTTTTTGACCTTCTTGGCTAAAAACACGAGTAAAAGGCGCGCGTGCGAAATTTCGCAACCCCGGAAAATTTTCACCCGACTATTTTTTTCGTCCTAATCATCTCACCATGCATCAACAGGCACTAACGCGTCAAGAAATTTACATCTTTTGACAGCGTAAAAAATTTTGCATTTTTTTACCTTCTTGGTTGAAAACACGAGTAAAAGGCGCGCGTGCGAAATTTCGCACCGCCGAAAAATTTTCACCCGAGTCCATTTTTTTCGTCCCAATCATCTCACCATGCATCAATCGGAACGAACGCGTCGAAAAATTTACATCTTTTGACAGCGTAAAAAATTTCGCATTTTTTTACCTTCTTGGCTGAAAACACGAGTAAAAGGTGCGCGCGCGAAAATTCGCAATCCCGAAAAAATTTCACCCGAGTCCATTTTTTTTTGTCCCAATCATCTCACCATGCATCAATAGGAACGAACGCGTCAAAAAATTTGCATCTTTTGACAGCGTAAAAAATTTCGCATTTTTTTACCTTCTTGGCTGAAAACACGAGTAAAAGGCGCGCGCGCGAAATTTCGCAATCCCGAAAAATTTTCACCCGAGTCCATTTTTTTCGTCCCAATCATCTCACCATGCATCAACAGGCACGAACACGTCGAAAAATTTGCATCTTTTGACAACGTAAAAAATTTCGCATTTTTTGACCTTCTTGGCTGAAAACACGAGTAAAAGGCTCGCGCGCGAAATTTCGCACCCCCGGAAAATTTTCACACGAGTCCATTTTTTTTGTCCCAATCATCTCACCATGCATCAACAGGAACGAACGCGTCGAAAAATTTGCATCTTTTGACAGCGTAAAAAATTTCGCATTTTTTTACCTTCTTGGCTGAAAACACGAGTAAAAGGCGCGCGTGCGAAATTTCGCACCGCCGAAAAATTTTCACCCGAGTCCATTTTTTTCGTCCCAATCATCTCACCATGCATCAACAGGCACGAACACGTCGAAAAATTTGCATCTTTTGACAGCGTAAAAAATTTCGCATTTTTTGACCTTCTTGGCTGAAAACACGAGTAAAAGGCGCGCGCGCGAAATTTCGCACCCCCGGAAAATTTTCACCCGAGTCCATTTTTTTCATCCCAATCATCTCACCATGCATCAACAGGCACGAAAGCGTCGAAAAATTTGCATCTTTTGACAGCGTAAAAAATTTCGCATTTTTTACCTTCTTGGTTGAAAACACGAGTAAAAGGCGCGCGTGCGAAATTTCGCACCGCCGAAAAATTTTCACCCGAGTCTATTTTTTCGTCCCAATCATCTCACCATGCATCAATCGGAACGAACGCGTCAAAAAATTTACATCTTTTGACAGCGTAAAAATTTTTGCATTTTTTTACCTTCTTGGCTGAAAACACGAATAAAAGGTGCGCGCGCGAAATTTCGCAATCCCGAAAAAATTTCACCCGAGTCCATTTTTTTTGTCCCAATCATCTCACCATGCATCAACAGGAACGAACACGTCGAAAAATTTGCATTTTTTGACAGCGTAAAAAATTTTGCATTTTTTTACCTTCTTGGCTGAAAACACGAGTAAAAGGCGCGCGCGCGAAATTTCGCAATCCCGAAAAATTTTCACCCGAGTCCATTTTTTTCGTCCCAATCATCTCACCATGCATCAACAGGCACGAACACGTCGAAAAATTTGCATCTTTTGACAACGTAAAAAATTTCGCATTTTTTGACCTTCTTGGATGAAAACACGAGTAAAAGGCTCGCGCGCGAAATTTCGCACCCCCGGAAAATTTTCACACGAGTCCATTTTTTTTGTCCCAATCATCTCACCATGCATCAATAGGAACGAACGCGTCGAAAAATTTGCATCTTTTGACAGCGTAAAAAATTTCGCATTTTTTTACCTTCTTGGCTGAAAACACGAGTAAAAGGCGCGCGTGCGAAATTTCGCACCGCCGAAAAATTTTCACCCGAGTCCATTTTTTTCGTCCCAATCATCTCACCATGCATCAACAGGCACGAACACGTCTAAAAATTTGCATCTTTTGACAGTGTAAAAAATTTCACATTTTTTGACCTTCTTGGCTGAAAACATGAGTAAAAGGCGCGCGCGCGAAATTTCGCACCCCCGGAAAATTTTCACCCGAGTTCATTTTTTTCATCCCAATCATCTCACCATGCATCAACAGGCACGAAAGCGTCGAAAAATTTGCATCTTTTGACAGCGTAAAAAATTTCGCATTTTTTTACCTTGTTGGTTGAAAACACGAGTAAAAGGCGCGCGTGCGAAATTTCGCACCGCCGAAAAATTTTCACCCGAGTCCATTTTTTTCGTCCCAATCATCTCACCATGCATCAATCGGAACGAACGCGTCGAAAAATTTACATCTTTTGACAGCGTAAAAAATTTCGCATTTTTTTACCTTCTTGGCTAAAAACAAGAGTAACAGGTGCGCGCGCGAAAATTCGCAATCCCGAAAAAATTTCACCCGAGTCCATTTTTTTTGTCCCAATCATCTCACCATGCATCAACAGGAACGAACGAGTCGAAAAATTTGCATCTTTTGACAGCGTAAAAAATTTCGCATTTTTTTACCTTCTTGGCTGAAAACACGAGTAAAAGGCTCGCGCGCGAAATTTCGCACCCCCGGAAAATTTTCACACGAGTCCATTTTTTTTGTCCCAATCATCTCACCATGCATCAACAGGAACGAACGCGTCGAAAAATTTGCATCTTTTGACAGCGTAAAAAATTTCGCATTTTTTTACCTTCTTGGCTGAAAACACGAGTAAAAGGCGCGCGCGCGAAATTTCGCAATCCCGAAAAATTTTCACCCGAGTCCATTTTTTTCGTCCCAATCATCTCACCATGCATCAACAGGCACGAACACGTCGAAAAATTTGCATCTTTTGACAACGTAAAAAATTTCGCATTTTTTGACCTTCTTGGCTGAAAACACGAGTAAAAGGCGCGCGCGCGAAATTTCGCACCCCCGAAAAATTTTCACCCGAGTCCATTTTTTTCGTCCCAATCATCTCACCATGCATCAACAGGCACGAACACGTCGAAAAATTTGCATCTTTTGACAACGTAAAAAATTTCGCATTTTTTGACCTTCTTGGCTGAAAACACGAGTAAAAGGCTTTCGCGCGAAATTTCGCACCCCCGGAAAATTTTCACACGAGTCCATTTTTTTTGTCCCAATCATCTCACCATGCATCAACAGGAACGAACGCGTCGAAAAATTTGCATCTTTTGACAGCGTAAAAAATTTCGCATTTTTTTACCTTCTTGGCTGAAAACACGAGTAAAAGCGTGCGAAATTTCGCACCGCCGAAAAATTTTCACCCGAGTCCATTTTTTTCGTCCCAATCATCTCACCATGCATCAACAGGCACGAACACGTAGAAAAATTTGCATCTTTTGACAGCGTAAAAAATTTCGCATTTTTTGACCTTCTTGGCTGAAAACACGAGTAAAAGGCGCGCGCGCGAAATTTCGCACCCCCGGAAAATTTTCACCCGAGTCCATTTTTTTCATCCCAATCATCTCACCATGCATCAACAGGCACGAAAGCGTCGAAAAATTTGCATCTTTTGACAGCGTAAAAAATTTCGCATTTTTTTACCTTCCTGGTTGAAAACACGAGTAAAAGGCGCGCGCGCGAAATTTCGCAATCCCGAAAAATTTTCACCCGAGTCCATTTTTTTCGTCCCAATCATCTCACCATGCATCAACAGGCACGAACGCGTCGAAAAATTTGCATCTTTTGAAAGCGTAAAAAATTTCGCATTTTTTGACCTTCTTGGCTGAAAACACGAGTAAAAGGCGCGCGCGCGAAATTTCGCACCCCCGGAAAATTTTCACCCGAGACCATTTTTTTCATCCCAATCATCTCACCATGCATCAACAGGCACCAAAGCGTCGAAAAATTTGCATATTTTGACAGCGTAAAAAATTTCGCATTTTTTTACCTTGTTGGCTGAAAACACGAGTAAAAGGCGCGCGCGCAAAATTTCGCAATCCCGAAAAATTTTCACCCGAGTCCATTTTTTCGTCCCAATCATCTCACCATGCATCAACAGGCACGAACACGTCGAAAAATTTACATCTTTTGACAACGTAAAAAATTTCGCATTTTTTGACCTTCTTGGCTGAAAACACGAGTAAAAGGCGCGCGCGCGAAATTTCGCACCCCCGAAAAATTTTCACCCGAGTCCATTTTTTTCATCCCAATCATCTCACCATGCATCAACAGGCACGAAAGCGTCGAAAAATTTGCATCTTTTGACAGCGTAAAAAATTTCGCATTTTTTGACCTTCTTGGCTAAAAACACGAGTAAAAGGCGCGCGGGCGAAATTTCGCACCGCCGAAAAATTTTCACCCGAGTCCATTTTTTTCGTCCCAATCATCTCACCATGCATCAATCGGAATGAACACGTCGAAAAATTTACATCTTTTGACAGCGTAAAAAATTTCGCATTTTTTTACCTTCTTGGCTGAAAACACGAGTAAAAGGTGCGCGCGCGAAAATTCGCAATCCCGAAAAAATTTCACCCGAGTCCATTTTTTTGTCCCAATCATCTCACCATGCATCAACAGGAACGAACGCGTCGAAAAATTTGCATCTTTTGACAGCGTAAGAAATTTCGCATTTTTTTACCTTCTTGGCTGAAAACACGAGTAAAAGGCGCGCGCGCGAAATTTCGCAATCCCGAAAAATTTTCACCCGAGTCCATTTTTTTCGTCCCAATCATCTCACCATGCATCAACAGGCACGAACACGTCGAAAAATTTGCATCTTTTGACAGCGTAAAAAATTTCGCATTTTTTGACCTTCTTGGCTAAAAACACGAGTAAAAGGCGCGCGCGCGAAATTTCGCACCCCCGAAAAATTTTCACCCGAGTCCATTTTTTTCATCCCAATCATCTCACCATGCATCAACAGGCACGAAAGCGTCGAAAAAACTGCATCTGTTGACGGCGTAAAAAATTTCACGTTTTTTGACCTTCTTGGCTAAAAACACGTGTAAAAGGCGCGCGTGCGAAATTTCGAACCCCCGGAAATTCCTAATCATCTCACCATGCATCAACAGGCACGAACGCGTGAAGAAATTTACATCTTTTGACAGCGTAAAAAATTTCGCATTTTTTGACCTTCTTGGCTGAAAACACGAGTAAAGGGCGCGCGCGCGAAATTTTGCACCGCCGGAAAATTTTCACCCGAGTCCATTTTTTTTGTCCCAATCATCTCACCATGCATCAAAAGGCACGAACGCGTCAAGAAATTTACATCTTTTGACAACGTAAAAAATTTCGCATTTTTTGACCTTCTTGGCTGAAAACACGAGTAAAAGGCGCGCGCGCGAAATTTCGCAATCCCGAAAAATTTTCACCCGAGTCCATTTTTTTTGTCCCAATCATCTCACCATGCATCAACAGGAACGAACGCCTCGAAAAATTTGCATCTTTTGACAGCGTAAAAAATTTCGCATTTTTTTACCTTGTTGGCTGAAAACACGAGTAAAAGGCGCGCGCGCGAAATTTCGCAACCCCAAAAAATTTTCACCCGAGTCCATTTTTTTCGTCCCAATCATCTCACCATGCATCAATAGGCACGAACGCGTCGAAAAATTTGCATCTTTTGACAGCGTAAAAAATTTCGTATTTTTTGACCTTCTTGGCTGAAAACACGAGTAAAAGGCGCGCGCGTGAAATTTCGCACCCCCGGAAAATTTTCACCCGAGACCATTTTTTTCATCCCAATCATCTCACCATGCATCAACAGGCACGAAAGCGTCGAAAAATTTGCATATTTTGACAGCGTAAATAATTTCGCGTTTTTTGACCTTCTTGGCTAAAAACACGAGTAAAAGGCGCGAGCGCGAAATTTCGCAATCCCGAAAAAATTTCACCCGAGTCCATTTTTTTCGTCCCAATCATCTCACCATGCATCAACAGGCACGAACGCGTCGAAAAATTTGCATCTTTTGATAGCGTAAAAAATTTCGCATTTTTTGACCTTCTTGGCTGAAAACACGAGTAAAAGGCCCGCGGGCGAAATTTTGCACCCCCGAAAAATTTTCACCCGAGTCCATTTTTTTCATCCCAATCATCTCACCATGCATCAACAGGCACGAAAGCGTAAAAAATTTTGCATCTTTTGACAGCGTAAAAAATTTTGTATTTTTTTACCTTCTTGGCTGAAAACACGAGTAAAAGGCGCGCGTGCGAAATTTCGCAATCCCGAAAAAATTTCACCCGAGTCCATTTTTTTCGTCCCAATCATCTCACCATGCATCAACAGGCACGAACTCGTCGAAAAATTTGCATCTTTTGACAGCGTAAAAAATTTCGCATTTTTTTACCTTTTTGGCTGAAAACACGAGTAAAAGGCGTGCGCGCGAAATTTCGCAACCCCGGAAAATTTTCACCCGAGTCCATTTTTTTCATCCCAATCATCTCACCATGCATCAACAGGCACGAAAGCGTCGAAAAAATTGCATCTGTTGACGGCGTAAAAAATTTCACGTTTTTTGACCTTCTTGGCTAAAAACACGAGTAATAGGCGCGCGTGCGAAATTTCGCACCCCCGGAAAATTTTCACCCGACTATTTTTTTCGTCCTAATCATCTCACCATGCATCAACAGGCACGAACGCGTCAAGAAATTTACATCTTTTGACAGCGTAAAAAATTTCACATTTTTTGACCTTCTTGGCTGAAAACACGAGTAAAGGGCTCGCGCGCGAAATTTCGCACCCCCGGAAAATTTTCACCCGAGTCCATTTTTTTTGTCCCAATCATCTCACCATGCATCAACAGGAACGAACGCGTCGAAAAATTTGCATCTTTTGACAGCGTAAAAAATTTCGCATTTTTTTACCTTCTTGGCTGAAAACACGAGTAAAAGGCGCGCGCGCGAAATTTCGCAATACCGAAAAATTTTCACCCGAGTCCATTTTTTTCGTCCCAATCATCTCACCATGCATCAATAGGCACGAACGCGTCGAAAAATTTGCATCTTTTGACAGCGTAAAAAATTTCGTATTTTTTTACCTTCTTGGCTGAAAACACGAGTAAAAGGCGCGCGCGCGAAATTTCGCACCCCCGGAAAATTTTCACCCGAGACCATTTTTTTCATCCCAATCATCTCACCATGCATCAACAGGCACGAAAGCGTCGAAAAATTTGCATATTTTGACAGCGTAAAAAATTTCGCGTTTTTTGACCTTCTTGGCTAAAAACACGATTAAAAGGCGCACGCGCGAAATTTCGCAATCCCGAAAAAATTTCACCCGAGTCCATTTTTTTCGTCCCAATCATCTCACCATGCATCAACAGGCACGAACGCGTCGAAAAATTTGCATCTTTTGACAGCGTAAAAAATTTTGTATTTTTTTACCTTCTTGGCTGAAAACACGAGTAAAAGGCGCGCGCGCGAAATTTCGCAATCCCGAAAAATTTTCACCCGAGTCCATTTTTTTCGTCCCAATCATCTCACCATGCATCAAAAGGCACGAACGCGTCAAGAAATTTACATCTTTTGACAGCGTAAAAAATTTCGCATTTTTTGACCTTCTTGGCTGAAAACACGAGTAAAAGACGCGCGCGCGAAATTTCGCAATCCCGAAAAATTTTCACCCGAGTCCATTTTTTTCGTCCCAATCATCTCACCATGCATCAACAAGCACGAAAGCGTCAAAAATTTTGCATCTTTTGACAGCGTAAAAAATTTTGTATTTTTTTACCTTCTTGGCTGAAAACACGAGTAAAAGGCGCGCGTGCGAAATTTCGCAATCCCGAAAAAATTTCACCCGAGTCCATTTTTTTCGTCCCAATCATCTCACCATGCATCAACAGGCACGAACTCGTCGAAGAATTTGCATCTTTTGACAGCGTAAAAAATTTCGCATTTTTTTACCTTTTTGGCTGAAAACACGAGTAAAAGGCGTGCGCGCGAAATTTCGCAACCCCGGAAAATTTTCACCCGAGTCCATTTTTTTCATCCCAATCATCTCACCATGCATCAACAGGCACGAAAGCGTCGAAAAAATTGCATCTGTTGACGGCGTAAAAAATTTCACGTTTTTTGACCTTCTTGGCTAAAAACACGAGTAAAAGGCGCGCGTGCGAAATTTCGCACCCCCGGAAAATTTTCACCCGACTATTTTTTTCGTCCTAATCATCTCACCATGCATCAACAGGCACGAACGCGTCAAGAAATTTACATCTTTTGACAGCGTAAAAAATTTCACATTTTTTGACCTTCTTGGCTGAAAACACGAGTAAAGGGCTCGCGCGCGAAATTTCGCACCCCCGGAAAATTTTCACCCGAGTCCATTTTTTTTGTCCCAATCATCTCACCATGCATCAACAGGAACGAACGCGTCGAAAAATTTGCATCTTTTGACAGCGTAAAAAATTTCGCATTTTTTTACCTTCTTGGCTGAAAACACGAGTAAAAGGCGCACGCGCGAAATTTCGCAATCCCGAAAAATTTTCACCCGAGTCCATTTTTTTCGTCCCAATCATCTCACCATGCATCAACAGGCACGAACGCGTCGAAAAATTTGCATCTTTTGAAAGCGTAAAAAATTTCGCATTTTTTGACCTTCTTGGCTGAAAACACGAGTAAAAGGCGCGCGCGCGAAATTTCGCACCCCCGGAAAATTTTCACCCGAGACCATTTTTTTCATCCCAATCATCTCACCATGCATCAACAGGCACCAAAGCGTCGAAAAATTTGCATATTTTGACAGCGTAAAAAATTTCGCATTTTTTTACCTTGTTGGCTGAAAACACGAGTAAAAGGCGCGCACGCGAAATTTCGCAATCCCGAAAAATTTTCACCCGAGTCCATTTTTCTCGTCCCAATCATCTCACCATGCATCAACAGGCACGAACGCGTCGAAAAATTTGCATCTTTTGAAAGCGTAAAAAATTTCGCATTTTTTGACCTTCTTGGCTGAAAACACGAGTAAAAGGCGCGCGCGCGAAATTTCGCACCCCCGGAAAATTTTCACCCGAGACAATTTTTTTCATCCCAATCATCTCACCATGCATCAACAGGCACCAAAGCGTCGAAAAATTTGCATATTTTGACAGCGTAAAAAATTTCGCGTTTTTTGACCTTCTTGGCTGAAAACACGAGTAAAAGGCGCACGCGCGAAATTTCGCAATCCCGAAAAAATTTCACCCGAGTCCATTTTTTTCGTCCCAATCATCTCACCATGCATCAACAGGCACGAACGCGTCGAAAAATTTGCATCTTTTGAAAGCGTAAAATATTTCGCATTTTTTGACCTTCTTGGCTGAAAACACGAGTAAAAGGCCCGCGGGCGAAATTTTGCACCCCCGAAAAATTTTCACCCGAGTCCATTTATTTCATCCCAATCATCTCACCATGCATCAACAGGCACGAAAGCGTCAAAAATTTTGCATCTTTTGACAGCGTAAAAAATTTTGTATTTTTTTACCTTCTTGGCTGAAAACACGAGTAAAAGGCGCGCGTGCGAAATTTCGCAATCCCGAAAAAATTTCACCCGAGTCCATTTTTTTCGTCCCAATCATCTCACCATGCATCAACAGGCACGAACTCGTCGAAAAATTTGCATCTTTTGACAGCGTAAAAAATTTCGCATTTTTTTACCTTTTTGGCTGAAAACACGAGTAAAAGGCGTGCGCGCGAAATTTCGCACCCCCGGAAAATTTTCACCCGAGTCCATTTTTTTCATCCCAATCATCTCACCATGCATCAACAGGCACGAAAGCGTCGAAAAAATTGCATCTGTTGACGGCGTTAAAAATTTCACGTTTTTTGACCTTCTTGGCTAAAAACACGAGTAAAAGGCGCGCGTGCGAAATTTCGCACCCCCGGAAAATTTTCACCCGACTATTTTTTCGTCCTAATCATCTCACCATGCATCAACAGGCACGAACGCGTCAAGAAATTTGCATCTTTTGACAGCGTAAAAAATTTCGCATTTTTTGACCTTCTTGGCTGAAAACACGAGTAAAGGGCTCGCGCGCGAAATTTCGCACCCCCGGAAAATTTTCACCCGAGTCCATTTTTTTTGTCCCAATCATCTCACCATGCATCAACAGGAACGAACGGGTCGAAAAATTTGCATCTTTTGACAGCGTAAAAAATTTCGCATTTTGTTACCTTCTTGGCTGAAAACACGAGTAAAAGGCGCGCGCGCGAAATTTCGCAATCCCGAAAAATTTTCACCCGAGTCCATTTTTTTCGTCCCAATCATCTCACCATGCATCAACAGGCACGAACGCGTCGAAAAATTTGCATCTTTTGAAAGCGTAAAATATTTCGCATTTTTTGACCTTCTTGGCTGAAAACACGAGTAAAAGGCGCGCGCGCGAAATTTCGCACCCCCGGAAAATTTTCACCCGAGACCATTTTTTTCATCCCAATCATCTCACCATGCATCAACAGGCACCAAAGCGTCGAAAAATTTGCATATTTTGACAGCGTAAAAAATTTTGCATTTTTTTACCTTGTTGGCTGAAAACACGAGTAAAAGGCGCGCGCGCGAAATTTCGCAATCCCGAAAAATTTTCACCCGAGTCCATTTTTTTCGTCCCAATCATCTCACCATGCATCAATAGGCACGAACGCGTCGAAAAATTTGCATCTTTTGACAGCGTAAAAAATTTCGCATTTTTTGACCTTCTTGGCTGAAAACACGAGTAAAAGGCGCGCGCGCGAAATTTCGCACCCCCGGAAAATTTTCACCCGAGACCATTTTTTTCATCCCAATCATCTCACCATGCATCAACAGGCACGAAAGCGTCGAAAAATTTGCATATTTTGACAGCGTAAAAAATTTCGCGTTTTTTGACCTTCTTGGCTAAAAACACGAGTAAAAGGCGCGCGCGCGAAATTTCGCAATCCCGAAAAAATTTCACCCGAGTCCATTTTTTTCGTCCCAATCATCTCACCATGCATCAACAGGCACGAACGCGTCGAAAAATTTGCATCTTTTGACAGCGTAAAAAATTTCGCATTTTTTGACCTTCTTGGCTGAAAACACGAGTAAAAGGCCCGCGGGCGAAATTTTGCACCCCCGAAAAATTTTCACCCGAGTCCATTTTTTTCATCCCAATCATCTCACCATGCATCAACAGGCACGAAAGCGTCAAAAATTTTGCATCTTTTGACAGCGTAAAAAATTTTGTATTTTTTTACCTTCTTGGCTGAAAACACGAGTAAAAGGCGCGCGCGCGAAATTTCGCACCCCCGGAAAATTTTCACCCGAGTCCATTTTTTTTGTCCCAATCATCTCACCATGCATCAAAAGGAACGAACGCGTCAAAATATTTGCATCTTTTGACAACGTAAAAAATTTCGCATTTTTTTACCTTCTTGGCTGAAAACACGAGTAAAAGGCGCGCGCGCGAAATTTCGCAATCCCGAAAAAATTTCACCCGAGTCCATTTTTTTCGTCCCAATCATCTCACCATGCATCAACAGGCACGAACGCGTCGAAAAATTTGCATCTTTTGACAGCGTAAAAAATTTCGCATTTTTTGACCTTCTTGGCTGAAAACACGAGTAAAAGGCCCGCGGGCGAAATTTTGCACCCCCGAAAAATTTTCACCCGAGTCCATTTTTTTCATCCCAATCATCTCACCATGCATCAACAGGCACGAAAGCGTAAAAAATTTTGCATCTTTTGACAGCGTAAAAAATTTTGTATTTTTTTACCTTCTTGGCTGAAAACACGAGTAAAAGGCGCGCGTGCGAAATTTCGCAATCCCGAAAAAATTTCACCCGAGTCCATTTTTTTCGTCCCATCATCTCACCATACATCAACAGGCACGAACTCGTCGAAAAATTTGCATCTTTTGACAGCGTAAAAAATTTCGCATTTTTTTACCTTTTTGGCTGAAAACACGAGTAAAAGGCGTGCGCGCGAAATTTCGCACCCCCGAAAAATTTTCACCCGAGTCCATTTTTTTCATCCCAATCATCTCACCATGCATCAACAGGCACGAAAGCGTCGAAAAAATTGCATCTGTTGATGGCGTAAAAAATTTCACGTTTTTTGACCTTCTTGGCTAAAAACACGAGTAAAAGGCGCGCGTGCGAAATTTCGCACCCCCGGAAAATTTTCACCCGACTATTTTTTTCGTCCTAATCATCTCACCATGCATCAACAGGCACGAACGCGTCAAGAAATTTACATCTTTTGACAGCGTAAAAAATTTCACATTTTTTGACCTTCTTGGCTGAAAACACGAGTAAAGGGCTCGCGCGCGAAATTTCGCACCCCCGGAAAATTTTCACCCGAGTCCATTTTTTTTGTCCCAATCATCTCACCATGCATCAACAGGAACGAACGGGTCGAAAAATTTGCATCTTTTGACAGCGTAAAAAATTTCGCATTTTTTTACCTTCTTGGCTGAAAACACGAGTAAAAGGCGCGCGCGCGAAATTTCGCAATCCCGAAAAATTTTCACCCGAGTCCATTTTTTTCGTCCCAATCATCTCACCATGCATCAACAGGCACGAACGCGTCGAAAAATTTGCATCTTTTGAAAGCGTAAAAAATTTCGCATTTTTTGACCTTCTTGGCTGAAAACACGAGTAAAAGGCGCGCGCGCGAAATTTCGCACCCCCGGAAAATTTTCACCCGAGACCATTTTTTTCATCCCAATCATCTCACCATGCATCAACAGGCACCAAAGCGTCGAAAAATTTGCATATTTTGACAGCGTAAAAAATTTCGCATTTTTTTACCTTGTTGGCTGAAAACACGAGTAAAAGGCGCGCGCGCGAAATTTCGCAATCCCGAAAAATTTTCACCCGAGTCCATTTTTTTCGTCCCAATCATCTCACCATGCATCAACAGGCACGAACGCGTCGAAAAATTTGCATCTTTTGAAAGCGTAAAAAATTTCGCATTTTTTGACCTTCTTGGCTGAAAACACGAGTAAAAGGCGCGCGCGCGAAATTTCGCACCCCCGAAAAATTTTCACCCGAGACCATTTTTTTCATCCCAATCATCTCACCATGCATCAACAGGCACAAAGCGTCGAAAAATTTGCATATTTTGATAGCGTAAAAAATTTCGCATTTTTTTACCTTGTTGGCTGAAAACACGAGTAAAAGGCGCGCGCGCGAAATTTCGCAATCCCGAAAAATTTTCACCCGAGTCCATTTTTTTCGTCCCAATCATCTCACCATGCATCAATAGGTACGAACGCGTCGAAAAATTTGCATCTTTTGACAGCGTAAAAAATTTCGCATTTTTTGACCTTCTTGGCTGAAAACACGAGTAAAAGGCGCGCGCGCGAAATTTCGCACCCCCGGAAAATTTTCACCCGAGACCATTTTTTTCATCCCAATCATCTCACCATGCATCAACAGGCACGAAAGCGTCGAAAAATTTGCATATTTTGACAGCGTAAAAAATTTCGCGTTTTTTGACCTTCTTGGCTAAAAACACGAGTAAAAGGCGCGCGCGCGAAATTTCGCAATCCCGAAAAAATTTCACCCGGGTCCATTTTTTTCGTCCCAATCATCTCACCATGCATCAACAGGCACGAACGCGTCGAAAAATTTGCATCTTTTGACAGCGTAAAAAATTTCGCATTTTTTTACCTTCTTGGCTGAAAACACGAGTAAAAGGCCCGCGGGCGAAATTTTGCACCCCCGAAAAATTTTCACCCGAGTCCATTTTTTTCATCCCAATCATCTCACCATGCATCAACAGGCACGAAAGCGTCAAAAATTTTGCATCTTTTGACAGCGTAAAAAATTTTGTATTTTTTTACCTTCTTGGCTGAAAACACGAGTAAAAGGCGCGCGTGCGAAATTTCGCAATCCCGAAAAAATTTCACCCGAGTCCATTTTTTTCGTCCCAATCATCTCACCATGCATCAACAGGCACGAACTCGTCGAAAAATTTGCATCTTTTGACAGCGTAAAAAATTTCGCATTTTTTTACCTT
Organism: Pontederia crassipes; assembly: GCA_030549335.1. Classification (NCBI taxonomy): domain Eukaryota; kingdom Viridiplantae; phylum Streptophyta; class Magnoliopsida; order Commelinales; family Pontederiaceae; genus Pontederia; species Pontederia crassipes. The sequence continues at coordinate 5,056,684 of JAUKPH010000020.1, read as the reverse complement.
TTTGGCTGAAAACACGAGTAAAAGGCGGGCGCGCGAAATTTCGCACCCCCGGAAAATTTTCACCCGAGTCCATTTTTTTCATCCCAATCATCTCACCATGCATCAACAGGCACGAAAGCGTCGAAAAAATTGCATCTGTTGACGGCGTTAAAAATTTCACGTTTTTTTACCTTCTTGGCTAAAAACACAAGTAAAAGGCGCGCGTGCGAAATTTCGCACCCCCGGAAAATTTTCACCCGACTATTTTTTTCGTCCTAATCATCTCACCACGCATCAACAGGCACGAACGCGTCAAGAAATTTACATCTTTTGACAGCGTAAAAAATTTCACATTTTTTGACCTTCTTGGCTGAAAACACGAGTAAAGGGCTCGCGCGCGAAATTTCGCACCCCCGGAAAATTTTCACCCGAGTCCATTTTTTTTGTCCCAATCATCTCACCATGCATCAACAGGAACGAACGGGTCGAAAAATTTGCATCTTTTGACAGCGTAAAAAATTTCGCATTTTGTTACCTTCTTGGCTGAAAACACGAGTAAAAGGCGCGCGCGCGAAATTTCGCAATCCCGAAAAATTTTCACCCGAGTCCATTTTTTTCGTCCCAATCATCTCACCATGCATCAACAGGCACGAACGCGTCGAAAAATTTGCATCTTTTGAAAGCGTAAAATATTTCGCATTTTTTGACCTTCTTGGCTGAAAACACGAGTAAAAGGCGCGCGCGCGAAATTTCGCACCCCCGGAAAATTTTCACCCGAGACCATTTTTTTCATCCCAATCATCTCACCATGCATCAACAGGCACCAAAGCGTCGAAAAATTTGCATATTTTGACAGCGTAAAAAATTTCGCATTTTTTTACCTTGTTGGCTGAAAACACGAGTAAAAGGCGCGCGCGCGAAATTTCGCAATCCCGAAAAATTTTCACCCGAGTCCATTTTTTTCGTCCCAATCATCTCACCATGCATCAATAGGCACGAACGCGTCGAAAAATTTGCATCTTTTGACAGCGTAAAAAATTTCGCATTTTTTGACCTTCTTGGCTGAAAACACGAGTAAAAGGCGCGCGCGCGAAATTTCGCACCCCCGGAAAATTTTCACCCGAGACCATTTTTTTCATCCCAATCATCTCACCATGCATCAACAGGCACGAAAGCGTCGAAAAATTTGCATATTTTGACAGCGTAAAAAATTTCGCGTTTTTTGACCTTCTTGGCTAAAAACACGAGTAAAAGGCGCGCGCGCGAAATTTCGCAATCCCGAAAAAATTTCACCCGAGTACATTTTTTTCGTCCCAATCATCTCACCATGCATCAACAGGCACGAACGCGTCGAAAAATTTGCATCTTTTGACAGCGTAAAAAATTTCGCATTTTTTGACCTTCTTGGCTGAAAACACGAGTAAAAGGCCCGCGGGCGAAATTTTGCACCCCCGAAAAATTTTCACCCGAGTCCATTTTTTTCATCCCAATCATCTCACCATGCATCAACAGGCACGAAAGCGTCAAAAATTTTGCATCTTTTGACAGCGTAAAAAATTTTGTATTTTTTTACCTTCTTGGCTGAAAACACGAGTAAAAGGCGCGCGTGCGAAATTTCGCACCCCCTTAAAATTTTCACCCGAGTCCATTTTTTTTGTCCCAATCATCTCACCATGCATCAAAAGGAATGAACGCGTCAAAATATTTGCATCTTTTGACAACGTAAAAAATTTCGCATTTTTTTACCTTCTTGGCTGAAAACACGAGTAAAAGGCGCGCGCGCGAAATTTCGCAATCCCGAAAAAATTTCACCCGAGTCCATTTTTTTCGTCCCAATCATCTCACCATGCATCAACAGGCACGAACGCGTCGAAAAATTTGCATCTTTTGACAGCGTAAAAAATTTCGCATTTTTTGACCTTCTTGGCTGAAAACACGAGTAAAAGGCCCGCGGGCGAAATTTTGCACCCCCGAAAAATTTTCACCCGAGTCCATTTTTTTCATCCCAATCATCTCACCATGCATCAACAGGCACGAAAGCGTAAAAAATTTTGCATCTTTTGACAGCGTAAAAAATTTTGTATTTTTTTACCTTCTTGGCTGAAAACACGAGTAAAAGGCGCGCGTGCGAAATTTCGCAATCCCGAAAAAATTTCACCCGAGTCCATTTTTTTCGTCCCATCATCTCACCATACATCAACAGGCACGAACTCGTCGAAAAATTTGCATCTTTTGACAGCGTAAAAAATTTCGCATTTTTTTACCTTTTTGGCTGAAAACACGAGTAAAAGGCGTGCGCGCGAAATTTCGCACCCCTGGAAAATTTTCACCCGAGTCCATTTTTTTCATCCCAATCATCTCACCATGCATCAACAGGCACGAAAGCGTCGAAAAAATTGCATCTGTTGACGGCGTAAAAAATTTCACGTTTTTTGACCTTCTTGGCTAAAAACACGAGTAAAAGGCGCGCGTGCGAAATTTCGCACCCCCGGAAAATTTTCACCCGACTATTTTTTTCGTCCTAATCATCTCACCATGCATCAACAGGCACGAACGCGTCAAGAAATTTACATCTTTTGACAGCGTAAAAAATTTCACATTTTTTGACCTTCTTGGCTGAAAACACGAGTAAAGGGCTCGCGCGCGAAATTTCGCACCCCCGGAAAATTTTCACCCGAGTCCATTTTTTTTGTCCCAATCATCTCACCATGCATCAACAGGAACGAACGGGTCAAAAAATTTGCATCTTTTGACAGCGTAAAAAATTTCGCATTTTTTTACCTTCTTGGCTGAAAACACGAGTAAAAGGCGCGCGCGCGAAATTTCGCAATCCCGAAAAATTTTCACCCGAGTCCATTTTTTTCATCCCAATCATCTCACCATGCATCAACAGGCACGAACGCATCAAAAAATTTGCATCTTTTGAAAGCGTAAAAAATTTCGCATTTTTTGACCTTCTTGGCTGAAAACACGAGTAAAAGGCGCGCGCGAAATTTCGCACCCCCGGAAAATTTTCACCCGAGACCATTTTTTTCATCCCAATCATCTCACCATGCATCAACAGGCACCAAAGCGTCGAAAAATTTGCATATTTTGACAGCGTAAAAAATTTCGCATTTTTTTACCTTGTTGGCTGAAAACACGAGTAAAAGGCGCGCGCGCGAAATTTCGAAATCCCGAAAAATTTTCACCCGAGTCCATTTTTTTCGTCCCAATCATCTCACCATGCATCAATAGGCACGAACGCGTCGAAAAATTTGCATCTTTTGACAGCGTAAAAAATTTCGCATTTTTTGACCTTCTTGGCTGAAAACACGAGTAAAAGGCGCGCGCGCGAAATTTCGCACCCCCGGAAAATTTTCACCCGAGACCATTTTTTTCATCCCAATCATCTCACCATGCATCAACAGGCACGAAAGCGTCGAAAAATTTGCATATTTTGACAGCGTAAAAAATTTCGCGTTTTTTGACCTTCTTGGCTAAAAACACGAGTAAAAGTCGCGCGCGCGAAATTTCGCAATCCCGAAAAAATTTCACCCGAGTCCATTTTTTTCGTCCCAATCATCTCACCATGCATCAACTGGCACGAACGCGTCGAAAAATTTGCATCTTTTGACAGCGTAAAAAATTTCGCATTTTTTTACCTTCTTGGCTGAAAACACGAGTAAAAGGCGCGCGCGCGAAATTTCGCAATCCCGAAAAATTTTCACCCGAGTCCATTTTTTTCGTCCCAATCATCTCACCATGCATCAACAGGCACGAACACGTCGAAAAATTTGCATCTTTTGACAACGTAAAAAATTTCGCATTTTTTGACCTTCTTGGCTGAAAACACGAGTAAAAGGCGCGCGCGCGAAATTTCGCACCCCCGGAAAATTTTCACCCGAGACCATTTTTTTCATCCCAATCATCTCACCATGCATCAACAGGCACCAAAGCGTCGAAAAATTTGCATATTTTGACAGCGTAAAAAATTTCGCATTTTTTTACCTTGTTGGCTGAAAACACGAGTAAAAGGCGCGCGCGCGAAATTTCGCAATCCCGAAAAATTTTCACCCGAGTCCATTTTTTTCGTCCCAATCATCTCACCATGCATCAACAGGCACGAACGCGTCGAAAAATTTGCATCTTTTGAAAGCGTAAAAAATTTCGCATTTTTTTACCTTCTTGGCTGAAAACACGAGTAAAAGGCGCGCGCGCGAAATTTTGCACCCCCGAAAAATTTTCACCCGAGACCATTTTTTTCATCCCAATCATCTCACCATGCATCAACAGGCACCAAAGCGTCGAAAAATTTGCATATTTTGACAGCGTAAAAAATTTCGCATTTTTTTACCTTGTTGGCTGAAAACACGAGTAAAAGGCGCGCGCGCGAAATTTCGCAATCCCGAAAAATTTTCACCCGAGTCCATTTTTTTCGTCCCAATCATCTCACCATGCATCAACAGGCACGAACGCGTCGAAAAATTTGCATCTTTTGAAAGCGTAAAAAATTTCGCATTTTTTTACCTTCTTGGCTGAAAACACGAGTAAAAGGCGCGCGCGCGAAATTTCGCACCCCCGAAAAATTTTCACCCGAGACCATTTTTTTCATCCCAATCATCTCACCATGCATCAACAGGCACCAAAGCGTCGAAAAATTTGCATATTTTGACAGCGTAAAAAATTTCGCATTTTTTTACCTTGTTGGCTGAAAACACGAGTAAAAGGCGCGCGCGCGAAATTTCGCAATCCCGAAAAATTTTCACCCGAGTCCATTTTTTTCGTCCCAATCATCTCACCATGCATCAATAGGCACGAACGCGTCGAAAAATTTGCATCTTTTGACAGCGTAAAAAATTTCGCATTTTTTGACCTTCTTGGCTGAAAACACGAGTAAAAGGCGCGCGCGCGAAATTTCGCACCCCCGGAAAATTTTCACCCGAGACCATTTTTTTCATCCCAATCATCTCACCATGCATCAACAGGCACGAAAGCGTCGAAAAATTTGCATATTTTGACAGCGTAAAAAATTTCGCGTTTTTTGACCTTCTTGGCTAAAAACACGAGTAAAAGGCGCGCGCGCGAAATTTCGCAATCCCGAAAAAATTTCACCCGAGTCCATTTTTTTCGTCCCAATCATCTCACCATGCATCAACAGGCACGAACGCGTCGAAAAATTTGCATCTTTTGACAGCGTAAAAAATTTCGCATTTTTTGACCTTCTTGGCTGAAAACACGAGTAAAAGGCCCGCGGGCGAAATTTTGCACCCCCGAAAAATTTTCTCCCGAGTCCATTTTTTTCATCCCAATCATCTCACCATGCATCAACAGGCACGAAAGCGTAAAAAATTTTGTATTTTTTTACCTTCTTGGCTGAAAACACGAGTAAAAGGCGCGCGTGCGAAATTTCGCAATCCCGAAAAAATTTCACCCGAGTCCATTTTTTTCGTCCCAGTCATCTCACCATGCATCAACAGGCACGAACTCGTCGAAAAATTTGCATCTTTTGACAGCGTAAAAAATTTCGCATTTTTTTACCTTTTTGGCTGAAAACACGAGTAAAAGGCGTGCGCGCGAAATTTCGCACCCCCGGAAAATTTTCACCCGAGTCCATTTTTTTCATCCCAATCATCTCACCATGCATCAACAGGCACGAAAGCGTCGAAAAAATTGCATCTGTTGACGGCATAAAAAATTTCACGTTTTTTGACCTTCTTGGCTAAAAACACGAGTAAAAGGCGCGCGTGCGAAATTTCGCACCCCCGGAAAATTTTCACCCGAGACCATTTTTTTCATCCCAATCATCTCACCATGCATCAACAGGCACCAAAGCGTCGAAAAATTTGCATATTTTGACAGCGTAAAAAATTTCGCATTTTTTTACCTTGTTGGCTGAAAACACGAGTAAAAGGCGCGCGCGCGAAATTTCGCAATCCCGAAAAATTTTCACCCGAGTCTATTTTTTTCGTCCCAATCATCTCACCATGCATCAATAGGCACGAACGCGTCGAAAAATTTGCATCCCCCGGAAAATTTCGCACCCCCGGAAAATTTTCACCCGACTATTTTTTTCGTCCTAATCATCTCACCATGCATCAACAGGCACGAACGCGTCAAGAAATTTACATCTTTTGACAGCGTAAAAAATTTCACATTTTTTGACCTTCTTGGCTGAAAACACGAGTAAAGGGCTCGCGCGCGAAATTTCGCACCCCCGGAAAATTTTCACCCGAGTCCATTTTTTTTGTCCCAATCATCTCACCATGCATCAACAGGAACGAACGGGTCGAAAAATTTGCATCTTTTGACAGCGTAAAAAATTTCGCATTTTTTTACCTTCTTGGCTGAAAACACGAGTAAAAGGCGCGCGCGCGAAATTTCGCAATCCCGAAAAATTTTTACCCGAGTCCATTTTTTTCGTCCCAATCATCTCACCATGCATCAACAGGCACGAACGCGTCGAAAAATTTGCATCTTTTGAAAGCGTAAAAAATTTCGCATTTTTTGACCTTCTTGGCTGAAAACACGAGTAAAAGGCGCGCGCGCGAAATTTCGCACCCCCGGAAAATTTTCACCCGAGACCATTTTTTTCATCCCAATCATCTCACCATGCATCAACAGGCACCAAAGCGTCGAAAAATTTGCATATTTTGACAGCGTAAAAAATTTCGCATTTTTTTACCTTGTTGGCTGAAAACACGAGTAAAAGGCGCGCGCGCGAAATTTCGCAATCCCGAAAAATTTTCACCCGAGTCTATTTTTTTCGTCCCAATCATCTCACCATGCATCAATAGGCACGAACGCGTCGAAAAATTTGCATCTTTTGACAGCGTAAAAAATTTCGCATTTTTTGACCTTCTTGGCTGAAAACACGAGTAAAAGGCGCGCGCGCGAAATTTCGCACCCCCGGAAAATTTTCACCCGAGACCATTTTTTTCATCCCAATCATCTCACCATGCATCAACAAGCACGAAAGCGTCGAAAAATTTGCATATTTTGACAGCGTAAAAAATTTCGCGTTTTTTGACCTTCTTGGCTAAAAACACGAGTAAAAGGCGCGCGCGCGAAATTTCGCAATCCCGAAAAAATTTCACCCGAGTCCATTTTTTTCGTCCCAATCATCTCACCATGCATCAACAGGCACGAACGCGTCGAAAAATTTGCATCTTTTGACAGCGTAAAAAATTTCGCATTTTTTGACCTTCTTGGCTGAAAACACGAGTAAAAGGCCCGCGGGCGAAATTTTGCACCCCCGAAAAATTTTCACCCGAGTCCATTTTTTTCATCCCAATCATCTCACCATGCATCAACAGGCACGAAAGCGTCAAAAATTTTGCATCTTTTGACAGCGTAAAAAATTTTGTATTTTTTTACCTTCTTGGCTGAAAACACGAGTAAAAGGCGCGCGCGCGAAATTTCGCACCCCCGGAAAATTTTCACCCGAGTCCATTTTTTTTGTCCCAATCATCTCCCCATGCATCAAAAGGAATGAACGCGTCAAAATATTTGCATCTTTTGACAACGTAAAAAATTTCGCATTTTTTTACCTTCTTGGCTGAAAACACGAGTAAAAGGCGCGCGCGCGAAATTTCGCAATCCCGAAAAAATTTCACCCGAGTCCATTTTTTTCGTCCCAATCATCTCACCATGCATCAACATGCACGAACGCGTCGAAAAATTTGCATCTTTTGACAGCGTAAAAAATTTCGCATTTTTTGACCTTCTTGGCTGAAAACACGAGTAAAAGGCCCGCGGGCGAAATTTTGCACCCCCGAAAAATTTTCACCCGAGTCCATTTTTTTCATCCCAATCATCTCACCATGCATCAACAGGCACGAAAGCGTCAAAAATTTTGCATCTTTTGACAGCGTAAAAAATTTTGTATTTTTTTACCTTCTTGGCTGAAAACACGAGTAAAAGGCGCGCGTGCGAAATTTCGCAATCCCGAAAAAATTTCACCCGAGTCCATTTTTTTCGTCCCAATCATCTCACCATGCATCAACAGGCACGAACTCGTCGAAAAATTTGCATCTTTTGACAGCGTAAAAAATTTCGCATTTTTTTACCTTTTTGGCTGAAAACACGAGTAAAAGGCGTGCGCGCGAAATTTCGCACCCCCGGAAAATTTTCACCCGAGTCCATTTTTTTCATCCCAATCATCTCACCATGCATCAACAGGCACGAAAGCGTCGAAAAAATTGCATCTGTTGACGGCGTAAAAAATTTCACGTTTTTTGACCTTCTTGGCTAAAAACACGAGTAAAAGGCGCGCGTGCGAAATTTCGCACCCCCGGAAAATTTTCACCCGACTATTTTTTTCGTCCTAATCATCTCACCATGCATCAACAGGCACGAACGCGTCAAGAAATTTACATCTTTTGACAGCGTAAAAAATTTCACATTTTTTGACCTTCTTGGCTGAAAACACGAGTAAAGGGCTCGCGCGCGAAATTTCGCACCCCCGGAAAATTTTCACCCGAGTCCATTTTTTTTGTCCCAATCATCTCACCATGCATCAACAGGAACGAACGGGTCGAAAAATTTGCATCTTTTGACAGCGTAAAAAATTTCGCATTTTTTTACCTTCTTGGCTGAAAACACGAGTAAAAGGCGCGCGCGCGAAATTTCGCAATCCCGAAAAATTTTCACCCGAGTCCATTTTTTTCGTCCCAATCATCTCACCATGCATCAACAGGCACGAACGCGTCAAAAAATTTGCATCTTTTGAAAGCGTAAAAAATTTCGCATTTTTTGACCTTCTTGGCTGAAAACACGAGTAAAAGGCGCGCGCGAAATTTCGCACCCCCGGAAAATTTTCACCCGAGACCATTTTTTTCATCCCAATCATCTCACCATGCATCAACAGGCACCAAAGCGTCGAAAAATTTGCATATTTTGACAGCGTAAAAAATTTCGCATTTTTTTACCTTGTTGGCAGAAAACACGAGTAAAAGGCGCGCGCGCGAAATTTCGCAATCCCGAAAAATTTTCACCCGAGTCTATTTTTTTCGTCCCAATCATCTCACCATGCATCAATAGGCACGAACGCGTCGAAAAATTTGCATCTTTTGACAGCGTAAAAAATTTCGCATTTTTTGACCTTCTTGGCTGAAAACACGAGTAAAAGGAGCGCGCGCGAAATTTCGCACCCCCGGAAAATTTTCACCCGAGACCATTTTTTTCATCCCAATCATCTCACCATGCATCAACAGGCACGAAAGTGTCGAAAAATTTGCATATTTTGACAGCGTAAAAAATTACGCGTTTTTTGACCTTCTTGGCTAAAAACACGAGTAAAAGGCGCGCGCGCGAAATTTCGCAATCCCGAAAAAATTTCACCCGAGTCCATTTTTTTCGTCCCAATAATCTCACCATGCATCAACAGGCACGAACGCGTCGAAAAATTTGCATCTTTTGACAGCGTAAAAAATTTCGCATTTTTTGACCTTCTTGGCTGAAAACACGAGTAAAAGGCCCGCGGGCGAAATTTTGCACCCCCGAAAAATTTTCACCCGAGTCCATTTTTTTCATCCCAATCATCTCACCATGCATCAACAGGCACGAAAGCGTCAAAAATTTTGCATCTTTTGACAGCGTAAAAAATTTTGTATTTTTTTACCTTCTTGGCTGAAAACACGAATAAAAGGCGCGCGCGCGAAATTTCGCACCCCCGGAAAATTTTCACCCGAGTCCATTTTTTTTGTCCCAATCATCTCACCATGCATCAAAAGAAATGAACGCGTCAAAATATTTGCATCTTTTGACAACGTAAAAAATTTCGCATTTTTTTACCTTCTTGGCTGAAAACACGAGTAAAAGGCGCGCGCGCGAAATTTCGAAATCCCAAAAAAATTTCACCCGAGTCCATTTTTTTCGTCCCAATCATTTCACCATCCATCAACAGGAACGAACGCGTCGAAAAATTTGCATCTTTTGACAGCGTAAAAAATTTTGCATTTTTTTACCTTCTTGTCTGAAAACACGAGTAAAAGGCGCGCGCGCGAAATTTCGCACCCCCGAAAAATTTTCACCGAGTCCATTTTTTTCGTCCCAATCATCTCACCATGCATCAACAGGCACGAACACGTCGAAAAATTTGCATCTTTTGACTGCGTAAAAAATTTGCATTTTTTGACCTTCTTGGCTAAAAACACGTGTAAAAGGCGCGCGTGCGAAATTTCGCACCCCTGGAAAATTTTCACCCGACTATTTTTTTCGTCCTAATCATCTCACCATGCATCAACAGGCACGAACGCGTCAAGAAATTTACATCTTTTGACAGCGTAAAAATTTCGCCTTTTTTGACCTTCTTGGCTGAAAATACGAGTAAAAGGCCCGCGGGCGAAATTTTGCACCCCCGAAAAATTTTCACCCGAGTTCATTTTTTTCATCCCAATCATCTCACCGTGCATCAACAGGCACGAAAGCGTAAAAAATTTTGCATCTTTTGACAGCGTAAAAAATTTCGCATTTTTTTACCTTCTTGGCTGAAAACACGAGTAAAAGGCGCGCGCGCGAAATTTCGAAATCCCGAAAAAATTTCACCCGAGTCCATTTTTTTCGTCCCAATCATCTCACCATGCATCAACAGGCACGAACTCGTCGAAAAATTTGCATCTTTTGACAGCGTAAAAAATTTCGCATTTTTTTACGTTTTTGGCTGAAAACACGAGTAAAAGGCGTGCGCACGAAATTTCGCACCCCCAGGAAAATTTTCACCCGAGTCCATTTTTTTCATCCCAATCATCTCACCATGCATCAACAGGCACGAAAGCGTCGAAAAAATTGCATCTGTTGACGGCGTAAAAAATTTCACGTTTTTTGACGTTCTTGGCTAAAAACACGAGTAAAAGGCGCGCGTGCGAAATTTCGCACCCCCGGAAAATTTTCACCCGACTATTTTTTTCGTCCTAATCATCTCACCATGCATCAACAGGCACGAACGCGTCAAGAAATTTACATCTTTTGACAGCGTAAAAAATTTTGCATTTTTTTACCTTCTTGGCTGAAAACACGAGTAAAAGGCGCGCGCGCGAAATTTCGCAATCCCAAAAAAATTTCACCCGAGTCCATTTTTTTCGTCCCAATCATTTCACCATCCATCAAAAGGAACGAACCCGTCGAAAAATTTGCATCTTTTGACAGCGTAAAAAATTTTGCATTTTTTACCTTCTTGTCTGAAAACACGAGTAAAAGGCGCGCGCGCGAAATTTCGCACCCCCGAAAAATTTCACCCGAGTCCATTTTTTTCGTCCCAATCATCTCACCATGCATCAACAGGCACGAACACGTCGAAAAATTTGCATCTTTTGACAGCGTAAAAAATTCGCATTTTTTGACCTTCTTGGCTAAAAACACGAGTAAAAGGCGCGCGTGCGAAATTTCGCACCCCTGGAAAATTTTCACCCGACTATTTTTTTCGTCCTAATCATCTCACCATGCATCAACAGGCACGAACGCGTCAAGAAATTTACATCTTTTGACAGCGTAAAAATTTCGCATTTTTTGACCTTCTTGGCTGAAAATACGAGTAAAAGGCCCGCGGGCGAAATTTTGCACCCCCGAAAAATTTTCACCCGAGTTCATTTTTTTCATCCCAATCATCTCACCATGCATCAACAGGCACGAAAGCGTAAAAAATTTTGCATCTTTTGACAGCGTAAAAAATTTCGCATTTTTTTACCTTCTTGGCTGAAAACACGAGTAAAAGGCGCGCGCGCGAAATTTCGAAATCCCGAAAAAATTTCACCCGAGTCCATTTTTTTCGTCCCAATCATCTCACCATGCATCAACAGGCACGAACTCGTCGAAAAATTTGCATCTTTTGACAGCGTAAAAAATTTCGCATTTTTTTACGTTTTTCGCTTAAAACACGAGTAAAAGGCGTGCGCGCGAAATTTCGCACCCCCGGAAAATTTTCACCCGAGTCCATTTTTTTCATCCCAATCATCTCACCATGCATCAACAGGCACGAAAGCGTCGAAAAAATTGCATCTGTTGACGGCGTAAAAAATTTCACGTTTTTTTACCTTCTTGGCTAAAAACACAAGTAAAAGGCGCGCGTGCGAAATTTCGCACCCCCGGAAAATTTTCACCCGACTATTTTTTTCGTCCTAATCATCTCACCATGCATCAACAGGCACGAACGCGTCAAGAAATTTACATCTTTTGACAGCGTAAAAAATTTCGCATTTTTTGACCTTCTTGGCTGAAAACACGAGTTAAAGGCTCGCGCGCGAAATTTCGCACCCCGGGAAAATTTTCACCCGAGTCCATTTTTTTCATCCCAATCATCTCACCATGCATCAACAGGCAGGAAAGCGTCGAAAAATTTGCATCTCTTGACAGCGTAAAAAATTTCACGTTTTTTGACCTTCTTGGCTAAAAACACGAGTAAAATGCCCGCGTGCGAAATTTCGCACCCCCGGAAAATTTTCACCCGACCATTTTTTTCGTCCTAATCATCTCACCATGCATCAACAGGCACGAACGCGTCAAGAAATTTACATCTTTTGACAGCGTAAAAAATTTCGCATTTTTTGACCTTCTTGGCTGAAAACACGAGTAAAAGCCTCGCGCGCGAAATTTCTCACCCCCGGAAAATTTTCACCCGAGTCCATTTTTTTTGTCCCAATCATCTCACCATGCATCAACAGGAACGAACGCGTCGAAAAATTTGCATCTTTTGACAACATTAAAAATTTTGCATTTTTTGACCTTCTTGGCTGAAAACACGAGTAAAAAGCGCGCGGGCGAAATTTTGCACCCCCAAAAAACTTTCACCCGAGTCCATTTTTTCGTCCCAATCATCTCACCATGCATCAACAGAGACGAAAGCGTAAAAAATTTTACATCTTTTAACAGAGTAATGAATCATCTCACCCGACCATTTTTTTCATCCCAATCATCTCACCATGCATCAACAGGTACGAACGCGTCGAAAAATTTGCATCTTTTGACAGCGTAAAGAATTTCGTATTTTTTGACCTTTTTGGCTGAAAACACGAGTAAAAGGCGCGCGCGCGAAATTTCGCAGCCCCGGAAAATTTTCACTCGAGTCCATTTTTTTCATCCCAATCATCTCACCATGCATCAACAGGCACGAAAGCGTCGAAAAATACGTATCTCTTGATAGCGTAAAAAATTTTGCATTTTTTTACCTTCTTGACTGAGAACACGAGTAAAAGGCGCGCGTGCGAAATTTCGCACCGCCGGAAAATTTTCACCCGAGTCCATTTTTTTCATCCCAATCATCTCACCATGCATCAACAGGCACGAAAGCGTCGAAAAATTTGCATATTTTGACAGCGTAAAAAATTTCGCGTTTTTTGACCTTCTTGGCTAAAAACACGAGTAAAAGGCGCGCGCGCGAAATTTCGCAATCCCGAAAAAATTTCACCCGAGTCCATTTTTTTCGTCCCAATCATCTCACCATGCATCAACAGGCACGAACGCGTCGAAAAATTTGCATCTTTTGACAGCGTAAAAAATTTCGCATTTTTTGACCTTCTTGGCTGAAAACACGAGTAAAAGGCCCGCGGGCGAAATTTTGCACCCCCGAAAAATTTTCACCCGAGTCCATTTTTTTCATCCCAATCATCTCACCATGCATCAACAGGCACGAAAGCGTCAAAAATTTTGCATCTTTTGACAGCGTAAAAAATTTTGTATTTTTTTACCTTCTTGGCTGAAAACACGAGTAAAAGGCGCGCGCGCGAAATTTCGAAATCCCGAAAAAATTTCACCCGAGTCCATTTTTTTCGTCCCAATCATCTCACCATGCATCAACAGGCACGAACTCGTCGAAAAATTTGCATCTTTTGACAGCGTAAAAAATTTCGCATTTTTTTACGTTTTTCGCTTAAAACACGAGTAAAAGGCGTGCGCGCGAAATTTCGCACCCCCGGAAAATTTTCACCCGAGTCCATTTTTTTCATCCCAATCATCTCACCATGCATCAACAGGCACGAAAGCGTCGAAAAAATTGCATCTGTTGACGGCGTAAAAAATTTCACGTTTTTTTACCTTCTTGGTTAAAAACACAAGTAAAAGGCGCGCGTGCGAAATTTCGCACCCCCGGAAAATTTTCACCCGACTATTTTTTTCGTCCTAATCATCTCACCATGCATCAACAGGCACGAACGCGTCAAGAAATTTACATCTTTTGACAGCGTAAAAAATTTCGCATTTTTTGACCTTCTTGGCTGAAAACACGAGTTAAAGGCTCGCGCGCGAAATTTCGCACCCCGGGAAAATTTTCACCCGAGTCCATTTTTTTCATCCCAATCATCTCACCATGCATCAACAGGCAGGAAAGCGTCGAAAAATTTGCATCTCTTGACAGCGTAAAAAATTTCACGTTTTTTGACCTTCTTGGCTAAAAACACGAGTAAAATGCCCGCGTGCGAAATTTCGCACCCCCGGAAAATTTTCACCCGACCATTTTTTTCGTCCTAATCATCTCACCATGCATCAACAGGCACGAACGCGTCAAGAAATTTACATCTTTTGACAGCGTAAAAAATTTCGCATTTTTTGACCTTCTTGGCTGAAAACACGAGTAAAAGCCTCGCGCGCGAAATTTCTCACCCCCGGAAAATTTTCACCCGAGTCCATTTTTTTTGTCCCAATCATCTCACCATGCATCAACAGGAACGAACGCGTCGAAAAATTTGCATCTTTTGACAACATTAAAAATTTTGCATTTTTTGACCTTCTTGGCTGAAAACACGAGTAAAAAGCGCGCGGGCGAAATTTTGCACCCCCAAAAAACTTTCACCCGAGTCCATTTTTTCGTCCCAATCATCTCACCATGCATCAACAGAGACGAAAGCGTAAAAAATTTTACATCTTTTAACAGAGTAATGAATCATCTCACCCGACCATTTTTTTCATCCCAATCATCTCACCATGCATCAACAGGTACGAACGCGTCGAAAAATTTGCATCTTTTGACAGCGTAAAGAATTTCGTATTTTTTGACCTTTTTGGCTGAAAACACGAGTAAAAGGCGCGCGCGCGAAATTTCGCAGCCCCGGAAAATTTTCACTCGAGTCCATTTTTTTCATCCCAATCATCTCACCATGCATCAACAGGCACGAAAGCGTCGAAAAATACGTATCTCTTGATAGCGTAAAAAATTTTGCATTTTTTGACCTTCTTGACTGAGAACACGAGTAAAAGGCGCGCGTGCGAAATTTCGCACCGCCGGAAAATTTTCACCCGAGTCCATTTTTTTCATCCCAATCATCTCACCATGCATCAACAGGCACGAAAGGGTCGAAAAATTTGCATATTTTGACAGCGTAAAAAATTTCGCGTTTTTTGACCTTCTTGGCTAAAAACACGAGTAAAAGGCGCGCGCGCGAAATTTCGCAATCCCGAAAAAATTTCACCCGAGTCCATTTTTTTCGTCCCAATCATCTCACCATGCATCAACAGGCACGAACGCGTCGAAAAATTTGCATCTTTTGACAGCGTAAAAAATTTCGCATTTTTTGACCTTCTTGGCTGAAAACACGAGTAAAAGGCCCGCGGGCGAAATTTTGCACCCCCGAAAAATTTTCACCCGAGTCCATTTTTTTCATCCCAATCATCTCACCATGCATCAACAGGCACGAAAGCGTAAAAAATTTTGCATCTTTTGACAGCGTAAAAAATTTTGTATTTTTTTACCTTCTTGGCTGAAAACACGAGTAAAAGGCGCGCGTGCGAAATTTCGCAATCCCGAAAAAATTTCACCCGAGTCCATTTTTTTCGTCCCAATCATCTCACCATGCATCAACAGGCACGAACTCGTCGAAAAATTTGCATCTTTTGACAGCGTAAAAAATTTCGCATTTTTTTACCTTTTTGGCTGAAAACACGAGTAAAAGGCGTGCGCGCGAAATTTCGCACCCCCGGAAAATTTTCACCCGAGTCCATTTTTTTCATCCCAATCATCTCACCATGCATCAACAGGCACGAAAGCGTCGAAAAATTGCATCTGTTGACGGCGTAAAAAATTTCACGTTTTTTGACCTTCTTGGCTAAAAACACGAGTTAAAGGCGCGCGTGCGAAATTTCGCACCCCCGGAAAATTTTCACCCGACTATTTTTTTCGTCCTAATCATCTCACCATGCATCAACAGGCACGATCGCGTCAAGAAATTTACATCTTTTGACAGCGTAAAAAATTTCACATTTTTTGACCTTCTTGGCTGAAAACACGAGTAAAGGGCTCGCGCGCGAAATTTCGCACCCCCGGAAAATTTTCACCCGAGTCCATTTTTTTTGTCCCAATCATCTCACCATGCATCAACAGGAACGAACGCGTCGAAAAATTTGCATCTTTTGACAGCGTAAAAAATTTCGCATTTTTTTACCTTCTTGGCAGAAAACACGAGTAAAAGGCGCACGCGCGAAATTTCGCAATCCCGAAAAATTTTCACCCGGGTCCATTTTTTTCGTCCCAATCATCTCACCATGCATCAACAGGCACGAACGCGTCGAAAAATTTGCATCTTTTGAAAGCGTAAAAAATTTCGCATTTTTTGACCTTCTTGGCTGAAAACACGAGTAAAAGGCACGCGCGCGAAATTTCGCACCCCCGGAAAATTTTCACCCGAGACCATTTTTTTCATCCCAATCATCTCACCATGCATCAACAGGCACCAAAGCGTCGAAAAATTTGCATATTTTGACAGCGTAAAAAATTTCGCGTTTTTTGACCTCTTGGCTAAAAACACGAGTAAAAGGCGCGCGTGCGAAATTTCGCAACCCCGAAAAATTTTCACCCGACTATTTTTTTGGTCCTAATCATCTCACCATGCATCAAAAGGCACGAACGCGTCAAGAAATTTACATCTTTTGACAGAGTAAAAAATTTCGCATTTTTTGACCTTCTTGGCTGAAAACACGAGTAAAAGGCGCGCGCGCGAAATTTTGCACCGCCGGAAAATTTTCACCCGAGTCCATTTTTTTTGTCCCAATCATCTCACCATGCATCAACAGGAACGAACGCGTCGAAAAATTTGCATCTTTTGACAGCGTAAAAAATTCGCATTTTTTGACCTTCTTGGCTAAAAACACGAGTAAAAGGCGCGCGTGCGAAATTTCGCACCCCTGGAAAATTTTCACCCGACTATTTTTTTCGTCCTAATCATCTCACCATGCATCAACAGGCACGAACGCGTCAAGAAATTTACATCTTTTGACAGCGTAAAAATTTCGCATTTTTTGACCTTCTTGGCTGAAAATACGAGTAAAAGGCCCGCGGGCGAAATTTTGCACCCCCGAAAAATTTTCACCCGAGTTCATTTTTTTCATCCCAATCATCTCACCATGCATCAACAGGCACGAAAGCGTAAAAAATTTTGCATCTTTTGACAGCGTAAAAAATTTCGCATTTTTTTACCTTCTTGGCTGAAAACACGAGTAAAAGGCGCGCGCGCGAAATTTCGAAATCCCGAAAAAATTTCACCCGAGTCCATTTTTTTCGTCCCAATCATCTCACCATGCATCAACAGGCACGAACTCGTCGAAAAATTTGCATCTTTTGACAGCGTAAAAAATTTCGCATTTTTTTACGTTTTTGGCTTAAAACACGAGTAAAAGGCGTGCGCGCGAAATTTCGCACCCCCGGAAAATTTTCACCCGAGTCCATTTTTTTCATCCCAATCATCTCACCATGCATCAACAGGCACGAAAGCGTCGAAAAAATTGCATCTGTTGACGGCGTAAAAAATTTCACGTTTTTTTACCTTCTTGGCTAAAAACACAAGTAAAAGGCGCGCGTGCGAAATTTCGCACCCCCGGAAAATTTTCACCCGACTATTTTTTTCGTCCTAATCATCTCACCATGCATCAACAGGCACGAACGCGTCAAGAAATTTACATCTTTTGACAGCGTAAAAAATTTCGCATTTTTTGACCTTCTTGGCTGAAAACACGAGTTAAAGGCTCGCGCGCGAAATTTCGCACCCCGGGAAAATTTTCACCCGAGTCCATTTTTTTCATCCCAATCATCTCACCATGCATCAACAGGCAGGAAAGCGTCGAAAAATACGCATCTCTTGACAGCGTAAAAAATTTCACGTTTTTTGACCTTCTTGGCTAAAAACACGAGTAAAATGCCCGCGTGCGAAATTTCGCACCCCCGGAAAATTTTCACCCGACCATTTTTTTCGTCCTAATCATCTCACCATGCATCAACAGGCACGAACGCGTCAAGAAATTTACATCTTTTGACAGCGTAAAAAATTTCGCATTTTTTGACCTTCTTGGCTGAAAACACGAGTAAAAGCCTCGCGCGCGAAATTTCTCACCCCCGGAAAATTTTCACCCGAGTCCATTTTTTTTGTCCCAATCATCTCACCATGCATCAACAGGAACGAACGCGTCGAAAAATTTGCATCTTTTGACAACATTAAAAATTTTGCATTTTTTGACCTTCTTGGCTGAAAACACGAGTAAAAAGCGCGCGGGCGAAATTTTGCACCCCCAAAAAACTTTCACCCGAGTCCATTTTTTCGTCCCAATCATCTCACCATGCATCAACAGAGACGAAAGCGTAAAAAATTTTACATCTTTTAACAGAGTAATGAATCATCTCACCCGACCATTTTTTTCATCCCAATCATCTCACCATGCATCAACAGGTACGAACGCGTCGAAAAATTTGCATCTTTTGACAGCGTAAAGAATTTCGTATTTTTTGACCTTTTTGGCTGAAAACACGAGTAAAAGGCGCGCGCGCGAAATTTCGCAGCCCCGGAAAATTTTCACTCGAGTCCATTTTTTTCATCCCAATCATCTCACCATGCATCAACAGGCACGAAAGCGTCGAAAAATACGTATCTCTTGATAGCGTAAAAAATTTTGCATTTTTTTACCTTCTTGACTGAGAACACGAGTAAAAGGCGCGCGTGCGAAATTTCGCACCGCCGGAAAATTTTCACCCGAGTCCATTTTTTTCATCCCAATCATCTCACCATGCATCAACAGGCACGAAAGCGTCGAAAAATTTGCATATTTTGACAGCGTAAAAAATTTCGCGTTTTTTGACCTTCTTGGCTAAAAACACGAGTAAAAGGCGCGCGCGCGAAATTTCGCAATCCCGAAAAAATTTCACCCGAGTCCATTTTTTTCGTCCCAATCATCTCACCATGCATCAACAGGCACGAACGCGTCGAAAAATTTGCATCTTTTGACAGCGTAAAAAATTTCGCATTTTTTGACCTTCTTGGCTGAAAACACGAGTAAAAGGCCCGCGGGCGAAATTTTGCACCCCCGAAAAATTTTCACCCGAGTCCATTTTTTTCATCCCAATCATCTCACCATGCATCAACAGGCACGAAAGCGTCAAAAATTTTGCATCTTTTGACAGCGTAAAAAATTTTGTATTTTTTTACCTTCTTGGCTGAAAACACGAGTAAAAGGCGCGCGTGCGAAATTTCGCAATCCCGAAAAAATTTCACCCGAGTCCATTTTTTTCGTCCCAATCATCTCACCATGCATCAACAGGCACGAACTCGTCGAAAAATTTGCATCTTTTGACAGCGTAAAAAATTTCGCATTTTTTTACCTTTTTGGCTGAAAACACGAGTAAAAGGCGTGCGCGCGAAATTTCGCACCCCCGGAAAATTTTCACCCGAGTCCATTTTTTTCATCCCAATCATCTCACCATGCATCAACAGGCACGAAAGCGTCGAAAAAATTGCATCTGTTGACGGCGTAAAAAATTTCACGTTTTTTGACCTTCTTGGCTAAAAACACGAGTTAAAGGCGCGCGTGCGAAATTTCGCACCCCCGGAAAATTTTCACCCGACTATTTTTTTCGTCCTAATCATCTCACCATGCATCAACAGGCACGAACGCGTCAAGAAATTTACATCTTTTGACAGCGTAAAAAATTTCACATTTTTTGACCTTCTTGGCTGAAAACACGAGTAAAGGGCTCGCGCGCGAAATTTCGCACCCCCGGAAAATTTTCACCCGAGTCCATTTTTTTTGTCCCAATCATCTCACCATGCATCAACAGGAACGAACGCGTCGAAAAATTTGCATCTTTTGACAGCGTAAAAAATTTCGCATTTTTTTACCTTCTTGGCAGAAAACACGAGTAAAAGGCGCACGCGCGAAATTTCGCAATCCCGAAAAATTTTCACCCGGGTCCATTTTTTTCGTCCCAATCATCTCACCATGCATCAACAGGCACGAACGCGTCGAAAAATTTGCATCTTTTGAAAGCGTAAAAAATTTCGCATTTTTTGACCTTCTTGGCTGAAAACACGAGTAAAAGGCACGCGCGCGAAATTTCGCACCCCCGGAAAATTTTCACCCGAGACCATTTTTTTCATCCCAATCATCTCACCATGCATCAACAGGCACCAAAGCGTCGAAAAATTTGCATATTTTGACAGCGTAAAAAATTTCGCGTTTTTTGACCTCTTGGCTAAAAACACGAGTAAAAGGCGCGCGTGCGAAATTTCGCAACCCCGAAAAATTTTCACCCGACTATTTTTTTGGTCCTAATCATCTCACCATGCATCAAAAGGCACGAACGCGTCAAGAAATTTACATCTTTTGACAGAGTAAAAAATTTCGCATTTTTTGACCTTCTTGGCTGAAAACACTAGTAAAAGGCGCGCGCGCGAAATTTTGCACCGCCGGAAAATTTTCACCCGAGTCCATTTTTTTTGTCCCAATCATCTCACCATGCATCAACAGGAACGAACGCGTCGAAAAATTTGCATCTTTTGACAGCGTAAAAAATTTCGCATTTTTTTACCTTGTTGGCTGAAAACACGAGTAAAAGGCGCGCGCGCGAAATTTCGCAATCCCGAAAAATTTTCACCCGAGTCCATTTTTTTCGTCCCAATCATCTCACCATGCATCAATAGGCACGAACGCGTCGAAAAATTTGCATCTTTTGACAGCGTAAAAAATTTCGCATTTTTTGACCTTCTTGGCTGAAAACACGAGTAAAAGGCGCGCGCGCGAAATTTCGCACCCCCGGAAAATTTTCACCCGAGACCATTTTTTTCATCCCAATCATCTCACCATGCATCAACAGGCACGAAAGCGTCGAAAAATTTGCATATTTTGACAGCGTAAAAAATTTCGCGTTTTTTGACCTTCTTGGCTAAAAACACGAGTAAAAGGCGCGCGCGCGAAATTTCGCAATCCCGAAAAAATTTCACCCGACTATTTTTTTCGTCCTAATCATCTCACCATGCATCAAAAGGCACGAACGCGTCAAGAAATTTACATCTTTTGACAGCGTAAAAAATTTCGCATTTTTTGACCTTCTTGGCTGAAAACACGAGTAAAAGGCGCGCGCGCGAAATTTTGCACCGCCGGAAAATTTTCACCCGAGTCCATTTTTTTTGTCCCAATCATCTCACCATGCATCAACAGGAACGAACGCGTCGAAAAATTTGCATCTTTTGACAGCGTAAAAAATTTCGCATTTTTTTACCTTGTTGGCTGAAAACACGAGTAAAAGGCGCGCGCGCGAAATTTCGCAATCCCGAAAAATTTTCACCCGAGTCCATTTTTTTCGTCCCAATCATCTCACCATGCATCAATAGGCACGAACGCGTCGAAAAATTTGCATCTTTTGACAGCGTAAAAAATTTCACATTTTTTGACCTTCTTGGCTGAAAACACGAGTAAAGGGCTCGCGCGCGAAATTTCGCACCCCCGGAAAATTTTCACCCGAGTCCATTTTTTTTGTCCCAATCATCTCACCATGCATCAACAGGAACGAACGCGTCAAAAAATTTGCATCTTTTGACAGCGTAAAAAATTTCGCATTTTTTTACCTTCTTGGCTGAAAACACGAGTAAAAGGCGCGCGCGTAAAATTTCGCAATCCCGAAAAATTTTCACCCGAGTCCATTTTTTTCGTCCCAATCATCTCACCATGCATCAATAGGCACGAACGCGTCGAAAAATTTGCATCTTTTGAAAGCGTAAAAAATTTCGCATTTTTTGACCTTCTTGGCTGAAAACACGAGTAAAGGGCTCGCGCGCGAAATTTCGCACCCCCGGAAAATTTTCACCCGAGTCCATTTTTTTTGTCCCAATCATCTCACCATGCATCAACAAGAACGAACGCGTCAAAAAATTTGCATCTTTTGACAGCGTAAAAAATTTCGCATTTTTTTACCTTCTTGGCTGAAAACACGAGTAAAAGGCGCGCGCGCGAAATTTCGCAATCCCGAAAAATTTTCACCCGAGTCCATTTTTTTCGTCCCAATCATCTCACCATGCATCAATAGGCACGAACGCGTCGAAAAATTTGCATCTTTTGAAAGCGTAAAAAATTTCGCATTTTTTGACCTTCTTGGCTGAAAACACGAGTAAAAGGCACGCGCGCGAAATTTCGCACCCCCGGAAAATTTTCACCCGAGACCATTTTTTTCATCCCAATCATCTCACCATGCATCAACAGGCACCAAAGCGTCGAAAAATTTGCATATTTTGATAGCGTAAAAAATTTCGCGTTTTTTGACCTCTTGGCTAAAAACACGAGTAAAAGGCGCGCGTGCGAAATTTCGCAACCCCGAAAAATTTTCACCCGACTATTTTTTTCATCCTAATCATGTCACCATGCATCAAAAGGCACGAACGCGTCAAGAAATTTACATCTTTTGATAGCGTAAAAAATTTCCATTTTTTGACCTTCTTGGCTGAAAACACGAGTAAAAGGCGCGCGCGCGAAATTTTGCACCGCCGGAAAATTTTCACCCGAGTCCATTTTTTTTGTCCCAATCATCTCACCATGCATCAACAGGCACGAACGCGTCGAAAAATTTGCATCTTTTGACAGCGTAAAGAATTTCGTATTTTTTGACCTTTTTGGCTGAAATCACGAGTAAAAGGCGCGCGCGCGAAATTTCGCAGCCCCGGAAAATTTTCACCCGAGTCCATTTTTTTCATCCCAATCATCTCACCATGCATCAACAGGCACGAAAGCGTCGAAAAATACGCATCTCTTGATAGCGTAAAATATTTTGCATTTTTTTACCTTCTTGACTGAGAACACGAGTAAAAGGCGCGCGTGCGAAATTTCGCACCGCCGGAAAATTTTCACCCGAGTCCATTTTTTTCATCCCAATCATCTCACCATGCATCAACAGGCACGAAAGCGTCGAAAAATTTGCATATTTTGACAGCGTAAAAAATTTCGCATTTTTTTACCTTGTTGGCTGAAAACACGAGTAAAAGGCGCGCGCGAAATTTCGCAATCCCGAAAAATTTTCACCCGAGTCCATTTTTTTCGTCCCAATCATCTCACCATGCATCAATAGGCACGAACGCGTCGAAAAATTTGCATCTTTTGACAGCGTAAAAAATTTCGCATTTTTTGACCTTCTTGGCTGAAAACACGAGTAAAAGGCGCGCGCGCGAAATTTCGCACCCCCGAAAAATTTTCACCCGAGTCAATTTTTTTCATCCCAATCATCTCACCATGCATCAACAGGCACGAAAGCGTCGAAAAATTTGCATATTTTGACAGCGTAAAAAATTTCGCGTTTTTTGACCTTCTTGGCTAAAAACACGAGTAAAAGGCGCGCGCGCGCGAAATTTCGCAATCCCGAAAAATTTTCACCCGAGTCCATTTTTTTCGTCCCAATCATCTCACCATGCATCAATAGGCACGAACGCGTCGAAAAATTTGCATCTTTTGAAAGCGTAAAAAATTTCGCATTTTTTGACCTTCTTGGCTGAAAACACGAGTAAAAGGCACGCGCGCGAAATTTCGCACCCCCGGAAAATTTTCACCCGAGACCATTTTTTTCATCCCAATCATCTCACCATGCATCAACAGGCACCAAAGCGTCGAAAAATTTGCATATTTTGACGGCATAAAAAATTTCGCATTTTTTGACCTCTTGGCTAAAAACACGAGTAAAAGGCGCGCGTGCGAAATTTCGCAACCCCGAAAAATTTTCACCCGACTATTTTTTTCGTCCTAATCATCTCACCATGCATCAAAAGGCACGAACGCGTCAAGAAATTTACATCTTTTGACAGCGTAAAAAATTTCGCATTTTTTGACCTTCTTGGCTGAAAACACGAGTAAAAGGCTCGCGCGCGAAATTTTGCACCGCCGAAAAATTTTCACCCGAGTCCATTTTTTTTGTCCCAATCATCTCACCATGCATCAACAGGAACGAACGCGTCGAAAAATTTGCATCTTTTGACAGCGTAAAAAATTTTGCATTTTTTTACCTTGTTGGCTGAAAACACGAGTAAAAGGCGCGCGCGCGAAATTTCGCAATCCCGAAAAATTTTCACCCGAGTCCATTTTTTTCGTCCCAATCATCTCACCATGCATCAATAGGCACGAACGCGTCGAAAAATTTGCATCTTTTGACAGCGTAAAAAATTTCGCATTTTTTGACCTTCTTGGCTGAAAACACGAGTAAAAGGCGCGCGCGCGAAATTTCGCACCCCCGGAAAATTTTCACCCGAGACCATTTTTTTCATCCCAATCATCTCACCATGCATCAACAGGCACGAAAGCGTCGAAAAATTTGCATATTTTGACAGCGTAAAAAATTTCGCGTTTTTTGACCTTCTTGGCTAAAAACACGAGTAAAAGGCGCGCGCGCGAAATTTCGCAATCCCGAAAAAATTTCACCCGAGTCCATTTTTTTCGTCCCAATCATCTCACCATGCATCAACAGGCACGAACGCGTCGAAAAATTTGCATCTTTTGACAGCGTAAAAAATTTCGCATTTTTTGACCTTCTTGGCTGAAAATACGAGTAAAAGGCCCGCGGGCGAAATTTTGCACCCCCGAAAAATTTTCACCCGAGTCCATTTTTTCATCCCAATCATCTCACCATGCATCAACAGGAACGAACGCGTCGAAAAATTTGCATCTTTTGACAGCGTAAAAAATTTCGCATTTTTTTACCTTGTTGGCTGAAAACACGAGTAAAAGGCGCGCGCGAAATTTCGCAATCCCGAAAAATTTTCACCCGAGTCCATTTTTTTCGTCCCAATCATCTCACCATGCATCAATAGGCACGAACGCGTCGAAAAATTTGCATCTTTTGACAGCGTAAAAAATTTCGCATTTTTTGACCTTCTTGGCTGAAAACACGAGTAAAAGGCGCGCGCGCGAAATTTCGCACCCCCGAAAAATTTTCACCCGAGTCAATTTTTTTCATCCCAATCATCTCACCATGCATCAACAGGCACGAAAGCGTCGAAAAATTTGCATATTTTGACAGCGTAAAAAATTTCGCGTTTTTTGACCTTCTTGGCTAAAAACACGAGTAAAAGGCGCGCGCGCGAAATTTCGCAATCCCGAAAAATTTTCACCCGAGTCCATTTTTTTCGTCCCAATCATCTCACCATGCATCAATAGGCACGAACGCGTCGAAAAATTTGCATCTTTTGAAAGCGTAAAAAATTTCGCATTTTTTGACCTTCTTGGCTGAAAACACGAGTAAAAGGCACGCGCGCGAAATTTCGCACCCCCGGAAAATTTTCACCCGAGACCATTTTTTTCATCCCAATCATCTCACCATGCATCAACAGGCACCAAAGCGTCGAAAAATTTGCATATTTTGACGGCGTAAAAAATTTCGCATTTTTTGACCTCTTGGCTAAAAACACGAGTAAAAGGCGCGCGTGCGAAATTTCGCAACCCCGAAAAATTTTCACCCGACTATTTTTTTCGTCCTAATCATCTCACCATGCATCAAAAGGCACGAACGCGTCAAGAAATTTACATCTTTTGACAGCGTAAAAAATTTCGCATTTTTTGACCTTCTTGGCTGAAAACACGAGTAAAAGGCTCGCGCGCGAAATTTTGCACCGCCGAAAAATTTTCACCCGAGTCCATTTTTTTTGTCCCAATCATCTCACCATGCATTAACAGGAACGAACGCGTCGAAAAATTTGCATCTTTTGACAGCGTAAAAAATTTCGCATTTTTTTACCTTGTTGGCTGAAAACACGAGTAAAAGGCGCGCGCTGCGAAATTTCGCAATCCCGAAAAATTTTCACCCGAGTCCATTTTTTTCGTCCCAATCATCTCACCATGCATCAATAGGCACGAACGCGTCGAAAAATTTGCATCTTTTGACAGCGTAAAAAATTTCGCATTTTTTGACCTTCTTGGCTGAAAACACGAGTAAAAGGCGCGCGCGCGAAATTTCGCACCCCCGGAAAATTTTCACCCGAGACCATTTTTTTCATCCCAATCATCTCACCATGCATCAACAGGCACGAAAGCGTCGAAAAATTTGCATATTTTGACAGCGTAAAAAATTTCGCGTTTTTTGACCTTCTTGGCTAAAAACACGAGTAAAAGGCGCGCGCGCGAAATTTCGCAATCCCGAAAAAATTTCACCCGAGTCCATTTTTTTCGTCCCAATCATCTCACCATGCATCAACAGGCACGAACGCGTCGAAAAATTTGCATCTTTTGACAGCGTAAAAAATTTCGCATTTTTTGACCTTCTTGGCTGAAAATACGAGTAAAAGGCCCGCGGGCGAAATTTTGCACCCCCGAAAAATTTTCACCCGAGTCCATTTTTTCATCCCAATCATCTCACCATGCATCAACAGGAACGAACGCGTCGAAAAATTTGCATCTTTTGACAGCGTAAAAAATTTCGCATTTTTTTACCTTGTTGGCTGAAAACCCGAGTAAAAGGCGCGCGCGCGAAATTTCGCAATCCCGAAAAATTTTCACCCGAGTCCATTTTTTTCGTCGCAATCATCTCACCATGCATCAATAGGCACGAACGCGTCGAAAAATTTGCATCTTTTGACAGCGTAAAAAATTTCACATTTTTTGACCTTCTTGGCTGAAAACACGAGTAAAGGGCTCGCGCGCGAAATTTCGCACCCCCGGAAAATTTTCACCCGAGTCCATTTTTTTTGTCCCAATCATCTCACCATGCATCAACAGGAACGAACGCGTCAAAAAATTTGCATCTTTTGACAGCGTAAAAAATTTCGCATTTTTTTACCTTCTTGGCTGAAAACACGAGTAAAAGGCGCGCGCGCGCGAAATTTCGCAATCCCGAAAAATTTTCACCCGAGTCCATTTTTTTCGTCCCAATCATCTCACCATGCATCAATAGGCACGAACGCGTCGAAAAATTTGCATCTTTTGAAAGCGTAAAAAATTTCGCATTTTTTGACCTTCTTGGCTGAAAACACGAGTAAAAGGCACGCGCGCGAAATTTCGCACCCCCGGAAAATTTTCACCCGAGACCATTTTTTTCATCCCAATCATCTCACCATGCATCAACAGGCACCAAAGCGTCGAAAAATTTGCATATTTTGACGGCGTAAAAAATTTCGCATTTTTTGACCTCTTGGCTAAAAACACGAGTAAAAGGCGCGCGTGCGAAATTTCGCAACCCCGAAAAATTTTCACCCGACTATTTTTTTCGTCCTAATCATCTCACCATGCATCAAAAGGCACGAACGCGTCAAGAAATTTACATCTTTTGACAGCGTAAAAAATTTCGCATTTTTTGACCTTCTTGGCTGAAAACACGAGTAAAAGGCTCGCGCGCGAAATTTTGCACCGCCGAAAAATTTTCACCCGAGTCCATTTTTTTTGTCCCAATCATCTCACCATGCATCAACAGGAACGAACGCGTCGAAAAATTTGCATCTTTTGACAGCGTAAAAAATTTCGCATTTTTTTACCTTGTTGGCTGAAAACACGAGTAAAAGGCGCGCGCGCGAAATTTCGCAATCCCGAAAAATTTTCACCCGAGTCCATTTTTTTCGTCCCAATCATCTCACCATGCATCAATAGGCACGAACGCGTCGAAAAATTTGCATCTTTTGACAGCGTAAAAAATTTCGCATTTTTTGACCTTCTTGGCTGAAAACACGAGTAAAAGGCGCGC
Source organism: Pontederia crassipes (assembly GCA_030549335.1). NCBI lineage: Eukaryota > Viridiplantae > Streptophyta > Magnoliopsida > Commelinales > Pontederiaceae > Pontederia > Pontederia crassipes. The sequence continues at coordinate 5,028,843 of JAUKPH010000020.1, read as the reverse complement.
GCGCGAAATTTCGCACCCCCGGAAAATTTTCACCCGAGACCATTTTTTTCATCCCAATCATCTCACCATGCATCAACAGGCACGAAAGCGTCGAAAAATTTGCATATTTTGACAGCGTAAAAAATTTCGCGTTTTTTGACCTTCTTGGCTAAAAACACGAGTAAAAGGCGCGCGCGCGAAATTTCGCAATCCCGAAAAAATTTCACCCGAGTCCATTTTTTTCGTCCCAATCATCTCACCATGCATCAACAGGCACGAACGCGTCGAAAAATTTGCATCTTTTGACAGCGTAAAAAATTTCGCATTTTTTGACCTTCTTGGCTGAAAATACGAGTAAAAGGCCCGCGGGCGAAATTTTGCACCCCCGAAAAATTTTCACCCGAGTCCATTTTTTCATCCCAATCATCTCACCATGCATCAACAGGAACGAACGCGTCGAAAAATTTGCATCTTTTGACAGCGTAAAAAATTTCGCATTTTTTTACCTTGTTGGCTGAAAACACGAGTAAAAGGCGCGCGCGAAATTTCGCAATCCCGAAAAATTTTCACCCGAGTCCATTTTTTTCGTCCCAATCATCTCACCATGCATCAATAGGCACGAACGCGTCGAAAAATTTGCATCTTTTGACAGCGTAAAAAATTTCGCATTTTTTGACCTTCTTGGCTGAAAACACGAGTAAAAGGCGCGCGCGCGAAATTTCGCACCCCCGAAAAATTTTCACCCGAGTCAATTTTTTTCATCCCAATCATCTCACCATGCATCAACAGGCACGAAAGCGTCGAAAAATTTGCATATTTTGACAGCGTAAAAAATTTCGCGTTTTTTGACCTTCTTGGCTAAAAACACGAGTAAAAGGCGCGCGCGCGAAATTTCGCAATCCCGAAAAATTTTCACCCGAGTCCATTTTTTTCGTCCCAATCATCTCACCATGCATCAATAGGCACGAACGCGTCGAAAAATTTGCATCTTTTGAAAGCGTAAAAAATTTCGCATTTTTTGACCTTCTTGGCTGAAAACACGAGTAAAAGGCACGCGCGCGAAATTTCGCACCCCCGGAAAATTTTCACCCGAGACCATTTTTTTCATCCCAATCATCTCACCATGCATCAACAGGCACCAAAGCGTCGAAAAATTTGCATATTTTGACGGCGTAAAAAATTTCGCATTTTTTGACCTCTTGGCTAAAAACACGAGTAAAAGGCGCGCGTGCGAAATTTCGCAACCCCGAAAAATTTTCACCCGACTATTTTTTTCGTCCTAATCATCTCACCATGCATCAAAAGGCACGAACGCGTCAAGAAATTTACATCTTTTGACAGCGTAAAAAATTTCGCATTTTTTGACCTTCTTGGCTGAAAACACGAGTAAAAGGCTCGCGCGCGAAATTTTGCACCGCCGAAAAATTTTCACCCGAGTCCATTTTTTTTGTCCCAATCATCTCACCATGCATTAACAGGAACGAACGCGTCGAAAAATTTGCATCTTTTGACAGCGTAAAAAATTTCGCATTTTTTTACCTTGTTGGCTGAAAACACGAGTAAAAGGCGCGCGCGCGAAATTTCGCAATCCCGAAAAATTTTCACCCGAGTCCATTTTTTTCGTCCCAATCATCTCACCATGCATCAATAGGCACGAACGCGTCGAAAAATTTGCATCTTTTGACAGCGTAAAAAATTTCGCATTTTTTGACCTTCTTGGCTGAAAACACGAGTAAAAGGCGCGCGCGCGAAATTTCGCACCCCCGGAAAATTTTCACCCGAGACCATTTTTTTCATCCCAATCATCTCACCATGCATCAACAGGCACGAAAGCGTCGAAAAATTTGCATATTTTGACAGCGTAAAAAATTTCGCGTTTTTTGACCTTCTTGGCTAAAAACACGAGTAAAAGGCGCGCGCGCGAAATTTCGCAATCCCGAAAAAATTTCACCCGAGTCCATTTTTTTCGTCCCAATCATCTCACCATGCATCAACAGGCACGAACGCGTCGAAAAATTTGCATCTTTTGACAGCGTAAAAAATTTCGCATTTTTTGACCTTCTTGGCTGAAAATACGAGTAAAAGGCCCGCGGGCGAAATTTTGCACCCCCGAAAAATTTTCACCCGAGTCCATTTTTTCATCCCAATCATCTCACCATGCATCAACAGGAACGAACGCGTCGAAAAATTTGCATCTTTTGACAGCGTAAAAAATTTCGCATTTTTTTACCTTGTTGGCTGAAAACCCGAGTAAAAGGCGCGCGCGCGAAATTTCGCAATCCCGAAAAATTTTCACCCGAGTCCATTTTTTTCGTCGCAATCATCTCACCATGCATCAATAGGCACGAACGCGTCGAAAAATTTGCATCTTTTGACAGCGTAAAAAATTTCACATTTTTTGACCTTCTTGGCTGAAAACACGAGTAAAGGGCTCGCGCGCGAAATTTCGCACCCCCGGAAAATTTTCACCCGAGTCCATTTTTTTTGTCCCAATCATCTCACCATGCATCAACAGGAACGAACGCGTCAAAAAATTTGCATCTTTTGACAGCGTAAAAAATTTCGCATTTTTTTACCTTCTTGGCTGAAAACACGAGTAAAAGGCGCGCGCGCGAAATTTCGCAATCCCGAAAAATTTTCACCCGAGTCCATTTTTTTCGTCCCAATCATCTCACCATGCATCAATAGGCACGAACGCGTCGAAAAATTTGCATCTTTTGAAAGCGTAAAAAATTTCGCATTTTTTGACCTTCTTGGCTGAAAACACGAGTAAAAGGCACGCGCGCGAAATTTCGCACCCCCGGAAAATTTTCACCCGAGACCATTTTTTTCATCCCAATCATCTCACCATGCATCAACAGGCACCAAAGCGTCGAAAAATTTGCATATTTTGACGGCGTAAAAAATTTCGCATTTTTTGACCTCTTGGCTAAAAACACGAGTAAAAGGCGCGCGTGCGAAATTTCGCAACCCCGAAAAATTTTCACCCGACTATTTTTTTCGTCCTAATCATCTCACCATGCATCAAAAGGCACGAACGCGTCAAGAAATTTACATCTTTTGACAGCGTAAAAAATTTCGCATTTTTTGACCTTCTTGGCTGAAAACACGAGTAAAAGGCTCGCGCGCGAAATTTTGCACCGCCGAAAAATTTTCACCCGAGTCCATTTTTTTTGTCCCAATCATCTCACCATGCATCAACAGGAACGAACGCGTCGAAAAATTTGCATCTTTTGACAGCGTAAAAAATTTCGCATTTTTTTACCTTGTTGGCTGAAAACACGAGTAAAAGGCGCGCGCGCGAAATTTCGCAATCCCGAAAAATTTTCACCCGAGTCCATTTTTTTCGTCCCAATCATCTCACCATGCATCAATAGGCACGAACGCGTCGAAAAATTTGCATCTTTTGACAGCGTAAAAAATTTCGCATTTTTTGACCTTCTTGGCTGAAAACACGAGTAAAAGGCGCGCGCAGCGAAATTTCGCACCCCCGGAAAATTTTCACCCGAGACCATTTTTTTCATCCCAATCATCTCACCATGCATCAACAGGCACGAAAGCGTCGAAAAATTTGCATATTTTGACAGCGTAAAAAATTTCGCGTTTTTTGACCTTCTTGGCTAAAAACACGAGTAAAAGGCGCGCGCGCGAAATTTCGCAATCCCGAAAAAATTTCACCCGAGTCCATTTTTTTCGTCCCAATCATCTCACCATGCATCAACAGGCACGAACGCGTCGAAAAATTTGCATCTTTTGACAGCGTAAAAAATTTCGCATTTTTTGACCTTCTTGGCTGAAAATACGAGTAAAAGGCCCGCGGGCGAAATTTTGCACCCCCGAAAAATTTTCACCCGAGTCCATTTTTTCATCCCAATCATCTCACCATGCATCAACAGGAACGAACGCGTCGAAAAATTTGCATCTTTTGACAGCGTAAAAAATTTCGCATTTTTTTACCTTGTTGGCTGAAAACCCGAGTAAAAGGCGCGCGCGCGAAATTTCGCAATCCCGAAAAATTTTCACCCGAGTCCATTTTTTTCGTCGCAATCATCTCACCATGCATCAATAGGCACGAACGCGTCGAAAAATTTGCATCTTTTGACAGCGTAAAAAATTTCACATTTTTTGACCTTCTTGGCTGAAAACACGAGTAAAGGGCTCGCGCGCGAAATTTCGCACCCCCGGAAAATTTTCACCCGAGTCCATTTTTTTTGTCCCAATCATCTCACCATGCATCAACAGGAACGAACGCGTCAAAAAATTTGCATCTTTTGACAGCGTAAAAAATTTCGCATTTTTTTACCTTCTTGGCTGAAAACACGAGTAAAAGGCGCGCGCGCGAAATTTCGCAATCCCGAAAAATTTTCACCCGAGTCCATTTTTTTCGTCCCAATCATCTCACCATGCATCAATAGGCACGAACGCGTCGAAAAATTTGCATCTTTTGAAAGCGTAAAAAATTTCGCATTTTTTGACCTTCTTGGCTGAAAACACGAGTAAAGGGCTCGCGCGCGAAATTTCGCACCCCCGGAAAATTTTCACCCGAGTCCATTTTTTTTTGTCCCAATCATCTCACCATGCATCAACAGGAACGAACGCGTCAAAAAATTTGCATCTTTTGACAGCGTAAAAAATTTCGCATTTTTTTACCTTCTTGGCTGAAAACACGAGTAAAAGGCGCGCGCGAGCGAAATTTCGCAATCCCGAAAAATTTTCACCCGAGTCCATTTTTTTCGTCCCAATCATCTCACCATGCATCAATAGGCACGAACGCGTCGAAAAATTTGCATCTTTTGAAAGCGTAAAAAATTTCGCATTTTTTGACCTTCTTGGCTGAAAACACGAGTAAAAGGCACGCGCGCGAAATTTCGCACCCCCGGAAAATTTTCACCCGAGACCATTTTTTTCATCCCAATCATCTCACCATGCATCAACAGGCACCAAAGCGTCGAAAAATTTGCATATTTTGACAGCGTAAAAAATTTCGCGTTTTTTGACCTCTTGGCTAAAAACACGAGTAAAAGGCGCGCGTGCGCAATTTCGCAACCCCGAAAAATTTTCACCCGACTATTTTTTTCATCCTAATCATCTCACCATGCATCAAAAGGCACGAACGCGTCAAGAAATTTACATCTTTTGACAGCGTAAAAAATTTCGCATTTTTTGACCTTCTTGGCTGAAAACACGAGTAAAAGGCGCGCGCGCGAAATTTTGCACCGCCGGAAAATTTTCACCCGAGTCCATTTTTTTTGTCCCAATCATCTCACCATGCATCAACAGGCACGAACGCGTCGAAAAATTTGCATCTTTTGACAGCGTAAAGAATTTCGTATTTTTTGACCTTTTTGGCTGAAATCACGAGTAAAAGGCGCGCGCGCGAAATTTCGCAGCCCCGGAAAATTTTCACCCGAGTCCATTTTTTTCATCCCAATCATCTCACCATGCATCAACAGGCACGAAAGCGTCGAAAAATACGCATCTCTTGATAGCGTAAAAAATTTTGCATTTTTTTACCTTCTTGACTGAGAACACGAGTAAAAGGCGCGCGTGCGAAATTTCGCACCACCGGATAATTTTCACCCGAGTCCATTTTTTTCATCCCAATCATCTCACCATGCATCAACAGGCACGAAAGCGTCGAAAAATTTGCATATTTTGACAGCGTAAAAAATTTCGCATTTTTTTACCTTGTTGGCTGAAAACACGAGTAAAAGGCGCGCGCGAAATTTCGCAATCCCGAAAAATTTTCACCCGAGTCCATTTTTTTCGTCCCAATCATCTCACCATGCATCAATAGGCACGAACGCGTCGAAAAATTTGCATCTTTTGACAGCGTAAAAAATTTCGCATTTTTTGACCTTCTTGGCTGAAAACACGAGTAAAAGGCGCGCGCGCGAAATTTCGCACCCCCGAAAAATTTTCACCCGAGTCAATTTTTTTCATCCCAATCATCTCACCATGCATCAACAGGCACGAAAGCGTCGAAAAATTTGCATATTTTGACAGCGTAAAAAATTTCGCGTTTTTTGACCTTCTTGGCTAAAAACACGAGTAAAAGGCGCGCGCGCGAAATTTCGCAATCCCGAAAAATTTTCACCCGAGTCCATTTTTTTCGTCCCAATCATCTCACCATGCATCAATAGGCACGAACGCGTCGAAAAATTTGCATCTTTTGAAAGCGTAAAAAATTTCGCATTTTTTGACCTTCTTGGCTGAAAACACGAGTAAAAGGCACGCGCGCGAAATTTCGCACCCCCGAAAAATTTTCACCCGAGACCATTTTTTTCATCCCAATCATCTCACCATGCATCAACAGGCACCAAAGCGTCGAAAAATTTGCATATTTTGACGGCGTAAAAAATTTCGCATTTTTTGACCTCTTGGCTAAAAACACGAGTAAAAGGCGCGCGTGCGAAATTTCGCAACCCCGAAAAATTTTCACCCGACTATTTTTTTCGTCCTAATCATCTCACCATGCATCAAAAGGCACGAACGCGTCAAGAAATTTACATCTTTTGACAGCGTAAAAAATTTCGCATTTTTTGACCTTCTTGGCTGAAAACACGAGTAAAAGGCTCGCGCGCGAAATTTTGCACCGCCGGAAAATTTTCACCCGAGTCCATTTTTTTTGTCCCAATCATCTCACCATGCATCAACAGGAACGAACGCGTCGAAAAATTTGCATCTTTTGACAGCGTAAAAAATTTCGCATTTTTTTACCTTGTTGGCTGAAAACACGAGTAAAAGGCGCGCGCGCGAAATTTCGCAATCCCGAAAAATTTTCACCCGAGTCCATTTTTTTCGTCCCAATCATCTCACCATGCATCAATAGGCACGAACGCGTCGAAAAATTTGCATCTTTTGACAGCGTAAAAAATTTCGCATTTTTTGACCTTCTTGGCTGAAAACACGAGTAAAAGGCGCGCGCGCGCGAAATTTCGCACCCCCGGAATATTTTCACCCGAGACCATTTTTTTCATCCCAATCATCTCACCATGCATCAACAGGCACGAAAGCGTCGAAAAATTTGCATATTTTGACAGCGTAAAAAATTTCGCGTTTTTTGACCTTCTTGTCTAAAAACACGAGTAAAAGGCGCGCGCGCGAAATTTCGCAATCCCGAAAAATTTTCACCCGAGTCCATTTTTTTCGTCCCAATCATCTCACCATGCATCAACAGGCACGAACGCGTCGAAAAATTTGCATCTTTTGACAGCGTAAAAAATTTCGCATTTTTTGACCTTCTTGGCTGAAAATACGAGTAAAAGGCCCGCGGGCGAAATTTTGCACCCCCGAAAAATTTTCACCCGAGTCCATTTTTTTCATCCCAATCATCTCACCATGCATCAACAGGCACGAACGCGTTGAAAAATTTGCATCTTTTGACAGCGTAAAAAATTTCGCATTTTTTGACCTTCTTGGCTGAAAATACGAGTAAAAGGCCCGCGGGCGAAATTTTGCACCCCCGAAAAATTTTCACCCGAGTCCATTTTTTTCATCCCAATCATCTCACCATGCATCAACAGGCACGAAAGCGTAAAAAATTTTGCATCTTTTGACAGCGTAAAAAATTTTGTATTTTTTTACCTTCTTGGCTGAAAACACGAGTAAAAGGCGCGCGTGCGAAATTTTGCAATCTCGAAAAAATTTCACCCGAGTCCATTTTTTTCGTCCCAATCATCTCACCATGCATCAACAGGCACGAACTCGTCGAAAAATTTGCATCTTTTGATAGCGTAAAAAATTTCGCATTTTTTTACCTTTTTGGCTGAAAACACGAGTAAAAGGCGTGCGCGCGAAATTTCGCACCCCCGGAAAATTTTCACCCGAGTCCATTTTTTTCATTCCAATCATCTCACCATGCATCAACAGGCACGAAAGCGTCGAAAAATTTGCATATGTTGACGGCGTAAAAAATTTCACGTTTTTTGACCTTCTTGGCTAAAAACACGAGTAAAAGGCGCGCGTGCGAAATTTCGCACCCCCGGAAAATTTTCACCCGACTATTTTTTTCGTCCTAATCATCTCACCATGCATCAACAGGCACGAACGCGTCAAGAAATTTACATCTTTTGACAGCGTAAAAAATTTTGCATTTTTGGACCTTCTTGGCTGAAAACACGAGTAAAAGGCTCGCGCGTGAAATTTCGCACCCCCGGAAAATTTTCACCCGAGTCCATTTTTTTTGTCCCAATCATCTCACCATGCATCAAAAGGAATGAACGCGTCAAAATATTTGCATCTTTTGACAACGTAAAAAATATCACATTTTTTTACCTTCTTGGCTGAAAACATGAGTAAAAGGCGCGCGCGCGAAATTTCGCAATCCCAAAAAAATTTCACCCGAGTCCATTTTTTTCGTCCCAATCATTTCACCATCCATCAACAGGAACGAACGCGTCGAAAAATTTGCATCTTTTGACAGCGTAAAAATTTTTGCATTTTTTTACCTTCTTGTCTGAAAACACGAGTAAAAGGCGCGCGCGCGAAATTTCGCACCCCCGAAAAATTTTCACCCGAGTCCATTTTTTTCGTCCCAATCATCTCACCATGCATCAACAGGCACGAACACGTCAAAAAATTTGCATCTTTTGACAGCGTAAAAAATTCGCATTTTTTTACCTTCTTGGCTAAAAACACGAGTAAAAGGCACGCGCGCGAAATTTCGCACCCCCGGAAAATTTTCACCCGAGACCATTTTTTTCATCCCAATCATCTCACCATGCATCAACAGGCACCAAAGCGTCGAAAAATTTGCATATTTTGACAGCGTAAAAAATTTCTCGTTTTTTGACCTCTTGGCTAAAAACACGAGTAAAAGGCGCGCGTGCGAAATTTCGCAACCCCGAAAAATTTTCACCCGACTATTTTTTTCGTCCTAATCATCTCACCATGCATCAAAAGGCACGAACGCGTCAAGAAATTTACATCTTTTGACAGCGTAAAAAATTTCGCATTTTTTGACCTTCTTGGCTGAAAACACGAGTAAAAGGCGCGCGCGCGAAATTTTGCACCGCCGGAAAATTTTCACCCGAGTCCATTTTTTTTGTCCCAATCATCTCACCATGCATCAACAGGAACGAACGCGTCGAAAAATTTGCATCTTTTGACAGCGTAAAAAATTTCGCATTTTTTTACCTTGTTGGCTGAAAACACGAGTAAAAGGCGCGCGCGCGAAATTTCGCAATCCCGAAAAATTTTCACCCGAGTCCATTTTTTTCGTCCCAATCATCTCACCATGCATCAACAGGCACGAACACGTCGAAAAATTTGCATCTTTTGACAGCGTAAAAAATTCGCATTTTTTGACCTTCTTGGCTAAAAACACGAGTAAAAGGCACGCGCGCGAAATTTCGCACCCCCGGAAAATTTTCACCCGAGACCATTTTTTTCATCCCAATCATCTCACCATGCATCAACAGGCACCAAAGCGTCGAAAAATTTGCATATTTTGACAGCGTAAAAAATTTCGCGTTTTTTGACCTCTTGGCTAAAAACACGAGTAAAAGGCGCGCGTGCGAAATTTCGCAACCCCGAAAAATTTTCACCCGACTATTTTTTTCGTCCTAATCATCTCACCATGCATCAAAAGGCACGAACGCGTCAAGAAATTTACATCTTTTGACAGCGTAAAAAATTTCGCATTTTTTGACCTTCTTGGCTGAAAACACGAGTAAAAGGCGCGCGCGCGAAATTTTGCACCGCCGGAAAATTTTCACCCGAGTCCATTTTTTTTGTCCCAATCATTTCACCATGCATCAACAGGAACGAACGCGTCGAAAAATTTGCATCTTTTGACAGCGTAAAAAATTTCGCATTTTTTTACCTTGTTGGCTGAAAACACGAGTAAAAGGCGCGCGCGCGAAATTTCGCAATCCCGAAAAATTTTCACCCGAGTCCATTTTTTTCGTCCCAATCATCTCACCATGCATCAATAGGCACGAACGCGTCGAAAAATTTGCATCTTTTGACAGCGTAAAAAATTTCGCATTTTTTGACCTTCTTGGCTGAAAACACGAGTAAAAGGCGCGCGCGCGAAATTTCGCACCCCCGGAAAATTTTCACCCGAGACCATTTTTTTCATCCCAATCATCTCACCATGCATCAACAGGCACGAAAGCGTCGAAAAATTTGCATATTTTGACAGCGTAAAAAATTTCGCGTTTTTTGACCTTCTTGTCTAAAAACACGAGTAAAAGGCGCGCGCGCGAAATTTCGCAATCCCAAAAAAATTTCACCCGAGTCCATTTTTTTCGTCCCAATCATCTCACCATGCATCAACAGGCACGAACGCGTCGAAAAATTTGCATCTTTTGACAGCGTAAAAAATTTCGCATTTTTTGACCTTCTTGGCTGAAAATACGAGTAAAAGGCCCGCGGGCGAAATTTTGCACCCCCGAAAAATTTTCACCCGAGTCCATTTTTTTCATCCCAATCATCTCACCATGCATCAACAGGCACGAAAGCGTAAAAAATTTTGCATCTTTTGACAGCGTAAAAAATTTTGTATTTTTTTACCTTCTTGGCTGAAAACACGAGTAAAAGGCGCGCGTGCGAAATTTCGCAATCTCGAAAAAATTTCACCCGAGTCCATTTTTTTCGTCCCAATCATCTCACCATGCATCAACAGGCACGAACTCGTCGAAAAATTTGCATCTTTTGATAGCGTAAAAAATTTCGCATTTTTTTACCTTTTTGGCTGAAAACACGAGTAAAAGGCGTGCGCGCGAAATTTCGCACCCCCGGAAAATTTTCACCCGAGTCCATTTTTTTCATTCCAATCATCTCACCATGCATCAACAGGCACGAAAGCGTCGAAAAATTTGCATATGTTGACGGCGTAAAAAATTTCACGTTTTTTGACCTTCTTGGCTAAAAACACGAGTAAAAGGCGCGCGTGCGAAATTTCGCACCCCCGGAAAATTTTCACCCGACTATTTTTTTCGTCCTAATCATCTCACCATGCATCAACAGGCACGAACGCGTCAAGAAATTTACATCTTTTGACAGCGTAAAAAATTTTGCATTTTTGGACCTTCTTGGCTGAAAACACGAGTAAAAGGCTCGCGCGTGAAATTTCGCACCCCCGGAAAATTTTCACCCGAGTCCATTTTTTTTGTCCCAATCATCTCACCATGCATCAAAAGGAATGAACGCGTCAAAATATTTGCATCTTTTGACAACGTAAAAAATATCACATTTTTTTACCTTCTTGGCTGAAAACATGAGTAAAAGGCGCGCGCGCGAAATTTCGCAATCCCAAAAAAATTTCACCCGAGTCCATTTTTTTCGTCCCAATCATTTCACCATCCATCAACAGGAACGAACGCGTCGAAAAATTTGCATCTTTTGACAGCGTAAAAATTTTTGCATTTTTTTACCTTCTTGTCTGAAAACACGAGTAAAAGGCGCGCGCGCGAAATTTCGCACCCCCGAAAAATTTTCACCCGAGTCCATTTTTTTCGTCCCAATCATCTCACCATGCATCAACAGGCACGAACACGTCAAAAAATTTGCATCTTTTGACAGCGTAAAAAATTCGCATTTTTTTACCTTCTTGGCTAAAAACACGAGTAAAAGGCACGCGCGCGAAATTTCGCACCCCCGGAAAATTTTCACCCGAGACCATTTTTTTCATCCCAATCATCTCACCATGCATCAACAGGCACCAAAGCGTCGAAAAATTTGCATATTTTGACAGCGTAAAAAATTTCGCGTTTTTTGACCTCTTGGCTAAAAACACGAGTAAAAGGCGCGCGTGCGAAATTTCGCAACCCCGAAAAATTTTCACCCGACTATTTTTTTCGTCCTAATCATCTCACCATGCATCAAAAGGCACGAACGCGTCAAGAAATTTACATCTTTTGACAGCGTAAAAAATTTCGCATTTTTTGACCTTCTTGGCTGAAAACACGAGTAAAAGGCGCGCGCGCGAAATTTTGCACCGCCGGAAAATTTTCACCCGAGTCCATTTTTTTTGTCCCAATCATCTCACCATGCATCAACAGGAACGAACGCGTCGAAAAATTTGCATCTTTTGACAGCGTAAAAAATTTCGCATTTTTTTACCTTGTTGGCTGAAAACACGAGTAAAAGGCGCGCGCGCGAAATTTCGCAATCCCGAAAAATTTTCACCCGAGTCCATTTTTTTCGTCCCAATCATCTCACCATGCATCAACAGGCACGAACACGTCGAAAAATTTGCATCTTTTGACAGCGTAAAAAATTCGCATTTTTTGACCTTCTTGGCTAAAAACACGAGTAAAAGGCACGCGCGCGAAATTTCGCACCCCCGGAAAATTTTCACCCGAGACCATTTTTTTCATCCCAATCATCTCACCATGCATCAACAGGCACCAAAGCGTCGAAAAATTTGCATATTTTGACAGCGTAAAAAATTTCGCGTTTTTTGACCTCTTGGCTAAAAACACGAGTAAAAGGCGCGCGTGCGAAATTTCGCAACCCCGAAAAATTTTCACCCGACTATTTTTTTCGTCCTAATCATCTCACCATGCATCAAAAGGCACGAACGCGTCAAGAAATTTACATCTTTTGACAGCGTAAAAAATTTCGCATTTTTTGACCTTCTTGGCTGAAAACACGAGTAAAAGGCGCGCGCGCGAAATTTTGCACCGCCGGAAAATTTTCACCCGAGTCCATTTTTTTTGTCCCAATCATTTCACCATGCATCAACAGGAACGAACGCGTCGAAAAATTTGCATCTTTTGACAGCGTAAAAAATTTCGCATTTTTTTACCTTGTTGGCTGAAAACACGAGTAAAAGGCGCGCGCGCGAAATTTCGCAATCCCGAAAAATTTTCACCCGAGTCCATTTTTTTCGTCCCAATCATCTCACCATGCATCAATAGGCACGAACGCGTCGAAAAATTTGCATCTTTTGACAGCGTAAAAAATTTCGCATTTTTTGACCTTCTTGGCTGAAAACACGAGTAAAAGGCGCGCGCGCGAAATTTCGCACCCCCGGAAAATTTTCACCCGAGACCATTTTTTTCATCCCAATCATCTCACCATGCATCAACAGGCACGAAAGCGTCGAAAAATTTGCATATTTTGACAGCGTAAAAAATTTCGCGTTTTTTGACCTTCTTGGCTAAAAACACGAGTAAAAGGCGCGCGCGCGAAATTTCGCAATCCCGAAAAATTTTCACCCGAGTCCATTTTTTTCGTCCCAATCATCTCACCATGCATCAATAGGCACGAACGCGTCGAAAAATTTGCATCTTTTGAAAGCGTAAAAAATTTCGCATTTTTTGACCTTCTTGGCTGAAAACACGAGTAAAAGGCACGCGCGCGAAATTTCGCACCCCCGGAAAATTTTCACCCGAGACCATTTTTTTCATCCCAATCATCTCACCATGCATCAACAGGCACCAAAGCGTCGAAAAATTTGCATATTTTGACAGCGTAAAAAATTTTGCATTTTTTGACCTCTTGGCTAAAAACACGAGTAAAAGGCGCGCGTGCGAAATTTCGCAACCCCGAAAAATTTTCACCCGACTATTTTTTTCATCCTAATCATCTCACCATGCATCAAAAGGCACGAACGCGTCAAGAAATTTACATCTTTTGACAGCGTAAAAAATTTCGCATTTTTTGACCTTCTTGGCTGAAAACACGAGTAAAAGGCGCACGCACGAAATTTTGCACCGCCGGAAAATTTTCACCCGAGTCCAATTTTTTTGTCCCAATCATCTCACCATGCATCAACAGGAACGAACGCGTCGAAAAATTTGCATCTTTTGACAGCGTAAAAAATTTCGCATTTTTTTACCTTGTTGGCTGAAAACACGAGTAAAAGGCGCGCGCGCGAAATTTCGCAATCCCGAAAAATTTTCACCCGAGTCCATTTTTTTCGTCCCAATCATCTCACCATGCATCAATAGGCACGAACGCGTCGAAAAATTTGCATCTTTTGACAGCGTAAAAAATTTCGCATTTTTTGACCTTCTTGGCTGAAAACACGAGTAAAAGGCGCGCGCGCGAAATTTTGCACCCCCGGAAAATTTTCACCCGAGACCATTTTTTTCATCCCAATCATCTCACCATGCATCAACAGGCACGAAAGCGTCGAAAAATTTGCATATTTTGACAGCGTAAAAAATTTCGCGTTTTTTGACCTTCTTGGCTAAAAACACGAGTAAAAGGCGCGCGCGCGAAATTTCGCAATCCCGAAAAAATTTCACCCGAGTCCATTTTTTTCGTCCCAATCATCTCACCATGCATCAACAGGCACGAACGCGTCGAAAAATTTGCATCTTTTGACAGCGTAAAAAATTTCGCATTTTTTGACCTTCTTGGCTGAAAATACGAGTAAAAGGCCCGCGGGCGAAATTTTGCACCCCCGAAAAATTTTCACCCGAGTCCATTTTTTTCATCCCAATCATCTCACCATGCATCAACAGGCACGAAAGCGTCAAAAATTTTGCATCTTTTGACAGCGTAAAAAATTTTGTATTTTTTTACCTTCTTGGCTGAAAACACGAGTAAAAGGCGCGCGTGCGAAATTTCGCAATCTCGAAAAAATTTCACCCGAGTCCATTTTTTTCGTCCCAATCATCTCACCATGCATCAACAGGCACGAACTCGTCGAAAAATTTGCATCTTTTGACAGCGTAAAAAATTTCGCATTTTTTTACCTTTTTGGCTGAAAACACGAGTAAAAGGCGTGCGCGCGAAATTTCGCACCCCCGGAAAATTTTCACCCGAGTCCATTTTTTTCATTCCAATCATCTCACCATGCATCAACAGGCACGAAAGCGTCGAAAAATTTGCATATGTTGACGGCGTAAAAAATTTCACGTTTTTTGACCTTCTTGGCTAAAAACACGAGTAAAAGGCGCGCGTGCGAAATTTCGCACCCCCGGAAAATTTTCACCCGACTATTTTTTTCGTCCTAATCATCTCACCATGCATCAACAGGCACGAACGCGTCAAGAAATTTACATCTTTTGACAGCGTAAAAAATTTTGCATTTTTGGACCTTCTTGGCTGAAAACACGAGTAAAAGGCTCGCGCGTGAAATTTCGCACCCCCGGAAAATTTTCACCTGAGTCCATTTTTTTTGTCCCAATCATCTCACCATGCATCAAAAGGAATGAACGCGTCAAAATATTTGCATCTTTTGACAACGTAAAAAATTTCGCATTTTTTTACCTTCTTGGCTGAAAACACGAGTAAAAGGCGCGCGCGCGAAATTTCGCAATCCCAAAAAAATTTCACCCGAGTCCATTTTTTTCGTCCCAATCATTTCACCATCCATCAACAGGAACGAACGCGTCGAAAAATTTGCATCTTTTGACAGCGTAAAAATTTTTGCATTTTTTTACCTTCTTGTCTGAAAACACGAGTAAAAGGCGCGGGCGCGAAATTTCGCACCCCCGAAAAATTTTCACCCGAGTCCATTTTTTTCGTCCCAATCATCTCACCATGCATCAACAGGCACGAACACGTCGAAAAATTTGCATCTTTTGACGGCGTAAAAAATTTCACATTTTTTGACCTTCTTGGCTGAAAACACGAGTAAAAGGCGCGCGTGCGAAATTTCGCACCCCTGGAAAATTTTCACCCGACTATTTTTTTCGTCCTAATCATCTCACCATGCATCAACAGGCACGAACGCGTCAAGAAATTTACATCTTTTGACAGCGTAAAAATTTCGCATTTTTTGACCTTCTTGGCTGAAAATACGAGTAAAAGGCCCGCGGGCGAAATTTTGCACACCCGAAAAATTTTCACCCGAGTTCATTTTTTTCATCCCAATCATCTCACCATACATCAATAGGCACGAAAGCGTAAAAAATTTTGCATCTTTTGACAGCGTAAAAAATTTCGCATTTTTTTACCTTCTTGGCTGAAAACACGAGTAAAAGGCGCGCGCGCGAAATTTCGAAATCCCGAAAAAATTTCACCCGAGTCTATTTTTTTCGTCCCAATCATCTCACCATGCATCAACAGGCACGAACTCGTCGAAAAATTTGCATCTTTTGACAGCGTAAAAAATTTCGCATTTTTTTACGTTTTTGGCTGAAAACACGAGTAAAAGGCGTGCGCGCGAAATTTCGCACCCCCGGAAAATTTTCACCCGAGTCCATTTTTTTCATCCCAATCATCTCACCATGCATCAACAGGCACGAAAGCGTCGAAAAAATTGCATCTGTTGACGGCGTAAAAAATTTCACGTTTTTTGACCTTCTTGGCTAAAAACACGAGTAAAAGGCGCGCGTGCGAAATTTCGCACCCCCGAAAAATTTTCACCCGACTATTTTTTTCGTCCTAATCATCTCACCATGCATCAACAGGCACGAACGCGTCAAGAAATTTACATCTTTTGACAGCGTAAAATTTTTTGCATTTTTGGACCTTCTTGGCTGAAAACACGAGTAAAAGGCTCGCGCGTGAAATTTCGCACCCCCGGAAAATTTTCACCCGAGTCCATTTTTTTTGTCCCAATCATCTCACCATGCATCAAAAGGAATGAACGCGTCAAAATATTTGCATCTTTTGACAACGTAAAAAATTTCGCATTTTTTTACCTTCTTGGCTGAAAACACGAGTAAAAGGCGCGCGCGCGAAATTTCGCAATCCCAAAAAAATTTCACCCGAGTCCATTTTTTTCGTCCCAATCATTTCACCATCCATCAATAGGAACGAACGCGTCGAAAAATTTGCATCTTTTGACAGCGTAAAAATTTTTGCATTTTTTTACCTTCTTGTCTGAAAACACGAGTAAAAGGCGCGCGCGCGAAATTTCGCACCCCCGAAAAATTTTCACCCGAGTCCATTTTTTTCGTCCCAATCATCTCACCATGCATCAACAGGCACGAACACGTCGAAAAATTTGCATCTTTTGACAGCGTAAAAAATTCGCATTTTTTGACCTTCTTGGCTAAAAACACGAGTAAAAGGCGCGCGTGCGAAATTTCGCACCCCTGGAAAATTTTCACCCGACTATTTTTTTCGTCCTAATCATCTCACCATGCATCAACAGGCACGAATGCGTCAAGAAATTTACATCTTTTGACAGCGTAAAAATTTCGCATTTTTTGACCCTCTTGGCTGAAAATACGAGTAAAAGGCCCGCGGGCGAAATTTTGCACCCCCGAAAAATTTTCACCCGAGTTCATTTTTTTCATCCCAATCATCTCACCATGCATCAACAGGCACGAAAGCGTAAAAAATTTTGCATCTTTTGACAGCGTAAAAAATTTCGCATTTTTTTACCTTCTTGGCTGAAAACACGAGTAAAAGGCGCGCGCGCGAAATTTCGAAATCTCGAAAAAATTTCACCCGAGTCCATTTTTTTCGTCCCAATCATCTCACCATGCATCAACAGGCACGAACTCGTCGAAAAATTTGCATCTTTTGACAGCGTAAAAAATTTCGCATTTTTTTACGTTTTTGGCTGAAAACACGAGTAAAAGGCGTGCGCGCGAAATTTCGCACCCCCGGAAAATTTTCACCCGAGTCCATTTTTTTCATCCCAATCATCTCACCATGCATCAACAGGCACGAAAGCGTCGAAAAATTGCATCTGTTGACGGCGTAAAAAATTTCACGTTTTTTGACCTTCTTGGCTAAAAACACGAGTAAAAGGCGCGCGTGCGAAATTTCGCACCCCCGGAAAATTTTCACCCGACTATTTTTTTCGTCCTAATCATCTCACCATGCATCAACAGGCACGAACGCGTCAAGAAATTTACATCTTTTGACAGCGTAAAAAATTTCGCATTTTTTGACCTTCTTGGCTGAAAACACGAGTAAAAGGCTCGCGCGCGAAATTTCGCACCCCCGGAAAATTTTCACCCGAGTCCATTTTTTTCATCCCAATCATCTCACCATGCATCAACAGGCGGGAAAGCGTCGAAAAATACGCATCTCTTGACAGCGTAAAAAATTTTGCATTTTTGGACCTTCTTGGCTGAAAACACGAGTAAAAGGCTCGCGCGTGAAATTTCGCACCCCCGGAAAATTTTCACCCGAGTCCATTTTTTTTGTCCCAATCATCTCACCATGCATCAAAAGGAATGAACGCGTCAAAATATTTGCATCTTTTGACAACGTAAAAAATTTCGCATTTTTTTACCTTCTTGGCTGAAAACACGAGTAAAAGGCGCGCGCGCGAAATTTCGCAATCCCAAAAAAATTTCACCCGAGTCCATTTTTTTCGTCCCAATCATTTCACCATCCATCAACAGGAACGAACGCGTCGAAAAATTTGCATCTTTTGACAGCGTAAAAATTTTTGCATTTTTTTACCTTCTTGTCTGAAAACACGAGTAAAAGGCGCGCGCGCGAAATTTCGCACCCCCGGAAAATTTTCACCCGAGTCCATTTTTTTCATCCCAATCATCTCACCATGCATCAATAGGCACGAAAGCGTCGAAAAAATTGCATCTGTTGACGGCGTAAAAAATTTCACGTTTTTTCACCTTCTTGGCTAAAAACACGAGTAAAAGGCGCGCGTGCGAAATTTCGCACCCCCGGAAAATTTTCACCCGACTATTTTTTTCGTCCTAATCATCTCACCATGCATCAACAGGCACGAACGCGTCAAGAAATTTACATCTTTTGACAGCATAAAAATTTTTGCATTTTTGGACCTTCTTGGCTGAAAACACGAGTAAAAGGCTCGCGCGTGAAATTTCGCACCCCCGGAAAATTTTCACCCGAGTCCATTTTTTTTGTCCCAATCATCTCACCATGCATCAAAAGGAATGAACGCGTCAAAATATTTGCATCTTTTGACAACGTAAAAAATTTCGCATTTTTTTACCTTCTTGGCTGAAAACACGAGTAAAAGGCGCGCGCGCGAAATTTCGCAATCCCAAAAAAATTTCACCCGAGTCCATTTTTTTCGTCCCAATCATTTCACCATCCATCAACAGGAACGAACGCGTCGAAAAATTTGCATCTTTTGACAGCGTAAAAAATTTTGCATTTTTTTACCTTCTTGTCTGAAAACACGAGTAAAAGACGCGCGCGCGAAATTTCACACCCCCGAAAAATTTTCACCCGAGTCCATTTTTTTCGTCCCAATCATCTCACCATGCATCAACAGGCACGAACACGTCGAAAAATTTGCATCTTTTGACAGCGTAAAAAATTCGCATTTTTTGACCTTCTTGGCTAAAAACACGAGTAAAAGGCGCGCGTGCGAAATTTCGCACCCCTGGAAAATTTTCACCCGACTATTTTTTTCGTCCTAATCATCTCACCATGCATCAACAGGCACGAACGCGTCAAGAAATTTACATCTTTTGACAGCGTAAAAATTTCGCATTTTTTGACCTTCTTGGCTGAAAATACGAGTAAAAGGCCCGCGGGCGAAATTTTGCACCCCCGAAAAATTTTCACCCGAGTTCATTTTTTTCATCCCAATCATCTCACCATGCATCAACAGGCACGAAAGCGTAAAAAATTTTGCATCTTTTGACAGCGTAAAAAATTTCGCATTTTTTTACCTTCTTGGCTGAAAACACGAGTAAAAGGCGCGCGCGCGAAATTTCGAAATCCCGAAAAAATTTCACCCGAGTCCATTTTTTTCGTCCCAATCATGTCACCATGAATCAACAGGCACGAACTCGTCGAAAAATTTGCATCTTTTGACAGCGTAAAAAATTTCGCATTTTTTTACGTTTTTGGCTGAAAACACGAGTAAAAGGCGTGCGCGCGAAATTTTGCACCCCCGGAAAATTTTCACCCGAGTCCATTTTTTTCATCCCAATCATCTCACCATGCATCAACAGGCACGAAAGCGTCGAAAAAATTGCATCTGTTGACGGCGTAAAAAATTTCACGTTTTTTGACCTTCTTGGCTAAAAACACGAGTAAAAGGCGCGCGTGCGAAATTTCGCACCCCCGGAAAATTTTCACCCGACTATTTTTTTCGTCCTAATCATCTCACCATGCATCAACAGGCACGAACGCGTCAAGAAATTTACATCTTTTGACAGCGTAAAAAATTTCGCATTTTTTGACCTTCTTGGCTGAAAACACGAGTAAAAGGCTCGCGCGCGAAATTTCGCACCCCCGGAAAATTTTCACCCGAATCCATTTGTTTCATCCCAATCATCTCACCATGCATCAACAGGCAGGAAAGCGCCGAAAAATATGCATCTCTTGACAGCGTAAAAAATTTTGCATTTTTGGACCTTCTTGGCTGAAAACACGAGTAAAAGGCTCGCGCGTGAAATTTCGCACCCCCGGAAAATTTTCACCCGAGTCCATTTTTTTTGTCCCAATCATCTCACCATGCATCAAAAGGAATGAACGCGTCAAAATATTTGCATCTTTTGACAACGTAAAAAATTTCGCATTTTTTTACCTTCTTGGCTGAAAACACGAGTAAAAGGCGCGCGCGCGAAATTTCGCAATCCCAAAAAAATTTCACCCGAGTCCATTTTTTTCGTCCCAATCATTTCACCATCCATCAACAGGAACGAACGCGTCGAAAAATTTGCATCTTTTGACAGCGTAAAAAATTTTGCATTTTTTTACCTTCTTGTCTGAAAACACGAGTAAAAGGCGCGCGCGCGAAATTTCGCACCCCCGAAAAATTTTCACCCGAGTCCATTTTTTTCGTCCCAATCATCTCACCATGCATCAACAGGCACGAACACGTCGAAAAATTTGCATCTTTTGACAGCGTAAAAAATTCGCATTTTTTGACCTTCTTGGCAAAAAACACGAGTAAAAGGCGCGCGTGCGAAATTTCGCACCCCTGGAAAATTTTCACCCGACTATTTTTTTCGTCCTAATCATCTCACCATGCATCAACAGGCACGAACGCGTCAAGAAATTTACATCTTTTGACAGCGTAAAAATTTCGCATTTTTTTACCTTCTTGGCTGAAAACACGAGTAAAAGGCGCGCGCGCGAAATTTCGCAATCCCGAAAAATTTTCACCCGAGTTCATTTTTTTCATCCCAATCATCTCACCATGCATCAACAGGCACGAAAGCGTAAAAAATTTTGCATCTTTTGACAGCGTAAAAAATTTCGCATTTTTTTACCTTCTTGGCTGAAAACACGAGTAAAAGGCGCGCGCAGCGAAATTTCGAAATCCCGAAAAAATTTCACCCGAGTCCATTTTTTTCGTCCCAATCATCTCACCATGCATCAACAGGCACGAACTCGTCGAAAAATTTGCATCTTTTGACAGCGTAAAAAATTTCGCATTTTTTTACGTTTTTGGCTGAAAACACGAGTAAAAGGCGTGCGCGTGAAATTTCGCACCCCCGGAAAATTTTTCCGAGTCCATTTTTTTCATCCCAATCATCTCACCATGCATCAATAGGCACGAAAGCGTCGAAAAAATTGCATCTGTTGACGGCGTAAAAAATTTCACGTTTTTTCACCTTCTTGGCTAAAAACACGAGTAAAAGGCGCGCGTGCGAAATTTCGCACCCCAAAAAATTTTCACCCGACTATTTTTTTCGTCCTAATCATCTCACCATGCATCAACAGGCACGAACGCGTCAAGAAATTTACATCTTTTGACAGCGTAAAAATTTTTGCATTTTTGGACCTTCTTGGCTGAAAACACGAGTAAAAGGCTCGCGCGCGAAATTTCGCACCCCCGGAAAATTTTCACCCGAGTCCATTTTTTTCATCCCAATCATCTCACCATGCATCAACAGGCGGGAAAGCGTCGAAAAATATGCATCTCTTGACAGCGTAAAAAATTTTGCATTTTTGGACCTTCTTGGCTGAAAACACGAGTAAAAGGCTCGCGCGTGAAATTTCGCACCCCCGGAAAATTTTCACCCGAGTCCATTTTTTTTGTCCCAATCATCTCACCATGCATCAAAAGGAATGAACGCGTCAAAATATTTGCATCTTTTGACAACGTAAAAAATTTCGCATTTTTTTACCTTCTTGGCTGAAAACACGAGTAAAAGGCGCGCGCGCGAAATTTCGCAATCCCAAAAAAATTTCACCCGAGTCCATTTTTTTCGTCCCAATCATTTCACCATCCATCAACAGGAACGAACGCGTCGAAAAATTTGCATCTTTTGACAGCGTAAAAAATTTTGCATTTTTTTACCTTCTTGTCTGAAAACACGAGTAAAAGGCGCGCGTGCGAAATTTCGCACCCCCGGAAAATTTTCACCCGACTATTTTTTTCGTCCTAATCATCTCACCATGCATCAACAGGCACGAACGCGTCAAGAAATTTACATCTTTTGACAGCGTAAAAAATTTCGCATTTTTTGACCTTCTTGGCTGAAAACACGAGTAAAAGGCTCGCGCGCGAAATTTCGCACCCCCGGAAAATTTTCACCCGAGTCCATTTTTTTCATCCCAATCATCTCACCATGCATCAACAGGCGGGAAAGCGTCGAAAAATACGCATCTCTTGACAGCGTAAAAAATTTTGCATTTTTGGACCTTCTTGGCTGAAAACACGAGTAAAAGGCTCGCGCGTGAAATTTCGCACCCCCGGAAAATTTTCACCCGAGTCCATTTTTTTTGTCCCAATCATCTCACCATGCATCAAAAGGAATGAACGCGTCAAAATATTTGCATCTTTTGACAACGTAAAAAATTTCGCATTTTTTTACCTTCTTGGCTGAAAACACGAGTAAAAGGCGCGCGCGCGAAATTTCGCAATCCCAAAAAAATTTCACCCGAGTCCATTTTTTTCGTCCCAATCATTTCACCATCCATCAACAGGAACGAACGCGTCGAAAAATTTGCATCTTTTGACAGCGTAAAAAATTTTGCATTTTTTTACCTTCTTGTCTGAAAACACGAGTAAAAGGCGCGCGCGCGAAATTTCGCACCCCCGAAAAATTTTCACCCGAGTCCATTTTTTTCGTCCCAATCATCTCACCATGCATCAACAGGCACGAACACGTCGAAAAATTTGCATCTTTTGACAGCGTAAAAAATTCGCATTTTTTGACCTTCTTGGCAAAAAACACGAGTAAAAGGCGCGCGTGCGAAATTTCGCACCCCCGGAAAATTTTCACCCGACTATTTTTTTCGTCCTAATCATCTCACCATGCATCAACAGGCACGAACGCGTCAAGAAATTTACATCTTTTGACAGCATAAAAAATTTTGCATTTTTGGACCTTCTTGGCTGAAAACACGAGTAAAAGGCTCGCGCGTGAAATTTCGCACCCCCGGAAAATTTTCACCCGAGTCCATTTTTTTTGTCCCAATCATCTCACCATGCATCAAAAGGAATGAACGCGTCAAAATATTTGCATCTTTTGACAACGTAAAAAATTTCGCATTTTTTTACCTTCTTGGCTGAAAACACGAGTAAAAGGCGCGCGCGCGAAATTTCGCAATCCCAAAAAAATTTCACCCGAGTCCATTTTTTTCGTCCCAATCATTTCACCATCCATCAACAGGAACGAACGCGTCGAAAAATTTGCATCTTTTGACAGCGTAAAAAATTTTGCATTTTTTTACCTTCTTGTCTGAAAACACGAGTAAAAGGCGCGCGCGCGAAATTTCACACCCCCGAATAATTTTCACCCGAGTCCATTTTTTTCGTCCCAATCATCTCACCATGCATCAACAGGCACGAACACGTCGAAAAATTTGCATCTTTTGACAGCGTAAAAAATTCGCATTTTTTGACCTTCTTGGCTAAAAACACGAGTAAAAGGCGCGCGTGCGAAATTTCGCACCCCTGGAAAATTTTCACCCGACTATTTTTTTCGTCCTAATCATCTCACCATGCATCAACAGGCACGAACGCGTCAAGAAATTTACATCTTTTGACAGCGTAAAAATTTCGCATTTTTTGACCTTCTTGGCTGAAAATACGAGTAAAAGGCCCGCGGGCGAAATTTTGCACCCCCGAAAAATTTTCACCCGAGTTCATTTTTTTCATCCCAATCATCTCACCATGCATCAACAGGCACGAAAGCGTAAAAAATTTTGCATCTTTTGACAGCGTAAAAAATTTCGCATTTTTTTACCTTCTTGGCTGAAAACACGAGTAAAAGGCGCGCGCGCGAAATTTCGAAATCCCGAAAAAATTTCACCCGAGTCCATTTTTTTCGTCCCAATCATCTCACCATGAATCAACAGGCACGAACTCGTCGAAAAATTTGCATCTTTTGACAGCGTAAAAAATTTTGCATTTTTTTACGTTTTTGGCTGAAAACACGAGTAAAAGGCGTGCGCGCGAAATTTTGCACCCCCGGAAAATTTTCACCCGAGTCCATTTTTTTCGTCCCAATCATCTCACCATGCATCAACAGGCACGAACACGTCGAAAAATTTGCATCTTTTGACAGCGTAAAAAATTCGCATTTTTTGACCTTCTTGGCAAAAAACACGAGTAAAAGGCGCGCGTGCGAAATTTCGCACCCCCGGAAAATTTTCACCCGACTATTTTTTTCGTCCTAATCATCTCACCATGCATCAACAGGCACGAACGCGTCAAGAAATTTACATCTTTTGACAGCATAAAAAATTTTGCATTTTTGGACCTTCTTGGCTGAAAACACGAGTAAAAGGCTCGCGCGTGAAATTTCGCACCCCCGGAAAATTTTCACCCGAGTCCATTTTTTTTGTCCCAATCATCTCACCATGCATCAAAAGGAATGAACGCGTCAAAATATTTGCATCTTTTGACAACGTAAAAAATTTCGCATTTTTTTACCTTCTTGGCTGAAAACACGAGTAAAAGGCGCGCGCGCGAAATTTCGCAATCCCAAAAAAATTTCACCCGAGTCCATTTTTTTCGTCCCAATCATTTCACCATCCATCAACAGGAACGAACGCGTCGAAAAATTTGCATCTTTTGACAGCGTAAAAAATTTTGCATTTTTTTACCTTCTTGTCTGAAAACACGAGTAAAAGGCGCGCGCGCGAAATTTCACACCCCCGAATAATTTTCACCCGAGTCCATTTTTTTCGTCCCAATCATCTCACCATGCATCAACAGGCACGAACACGTCGAAAAATTTGCATCTTTTGACAGCGTAAAAAATTCGCATTTTTTGACCTTCTTGGCTAAAAACACGAGTAAAAGGCGCGCGTGCGAAATTTCGCACCCCCGGAAAATTTTCACCCGACTATTTTTTTCGTCCTAATCATCTCACCATGCATCAACAGGCACGAACGCGTCAAGAAATTTACATCTTTTGACAGCATAAAAAATTTTGCATTTTTGGACCTTCTTGGCTGAAAACACGAGTAAAAGGCTCGCGCGTGAAATTTCGCACCCCCGGAAAATTTTCACCCGAGTCCATTTTTTTTGTCCCAATCATCTCACCATGCATCAAAAGGAATGAACGCGTCAAAATATTTGCATCTTTTGACAACGTAAAAAATTTCGCATTTTTTTACCTTCTTGGCTGAAAACACGAGTAAAAGGCGCGCGCGCGAAATTTCGCAATCCC
Source organism: Pontederia crassipes (assembly GCA_030549335.1). Classification (NCBI taxonomy): domain Eukaryota; kingdom Viridiplantae; phylum Streptophyta; class Magnoliopsida; order Commelinales; family Pontederiaceae; genus Pontederia; species Pontederia crassipes. Next base: position 5,003,473 of record JAUKPH010000020.1, on the reverse strand, counting down.
AAAAAAATTTCACCCGAGTCCATTTTTTTCGTCCCAATCATTTCACCATCCATCAACAGGAACGAACGCGTCGAAAAATTTGCATCTTTTGACAGCGTAAAAAATTTTGCATTTTTTTACCTTCTTGTCTGAAAACACGAGTAAAAGGCGCGCGCGCGAAATTTCACACCCCCGAATAATTTTCACCCGAGTCCATTTTTTTCGTCCCAATCATCTCACCATGCATCAACAGGCACGAACACGTCGAAAAATTTGCATCTTTTGACAGCGTAAAAAATTCGCATTTTTTGACCTTCTTGGCTAAAAACACGAGTAAAAGGCGCGCGTGCGAAATTTCGCACCCCTGGAAAATTTTCACCCGACTATTTTTTTCGTCCTAATCATCTCACCATGCATCAACAGGCACGAACGCGTCAAGAAATTTACATCTTTTGACAGCGTAAAAATTTCGCATTTTTTGACCTTCTTGGCTGAAAATACGAGTAAAAGGCCCGCGGGCGAAATTTTGCACCCCCGAAAAATTTTCACCCGAGTTCATTTTTTTCATCCCAATCATCTCACCATGCATCAACAGGCACGAAAGCGTAAAAAATTTTGCATCTTTTGACAGCGTAAAAAATTTCGCATTTTTTTACCTTCTTGGCTGAAAACACGAGTAAAAGGCGCGCGCGCGAAATTTCGAAATCCCGAAAAAATTTCACCCGAGTCCATTTTTTTCGTCCCAATCATCTCACCATGAATCAACAGGCACGAACTCGTCGAAAAATTTGCATCTTTTGACAGCGTAAAAAATTTTGCATTTTTTTACGTTTTTGGCTGAAAACACGAGTAAAAGGCGTGCGCGCGAAATTTTGCACCCCCGGAAAATTTTCACCCGAGTCCATTTTTTTCATCCCAATCATCTCACCATGCATCAACAGGCACGAAAGCGTCGAAAAAATTGCATCTGTTGACGGCGTAAAAAATTTCACGTTTTTTGACCTTCTTGGCTAAAAACACGAGTAAAAGGCGCGCGTGCGAAATTTCGCACCCCCGGAAAATTTTCACCCGACTATTTTTTTCGTCCTAATCATCTCACCATGCATCAACAGGCACGAACGCGTCAAGAAATTTACATCTTTTGACAGCGTAAAAAATTTCGCATTTTTTGACCTTCTTGGCTGAAAACACGAGTAAAAGGCTCGCGCGCGAAATTTCGCACCCCCGGAAAATTTTCACCCGAATCCATTTGTTTCATCCCAATCATCTCACCATGCATCAACAGGCAGGAAAGCGCCGAAAAATACGCATCTCTTGACAGCGTAAAAAATTTTGCATTTTTGGACCTTCTTGGCTGAAAACACGAGTAAAAGGCTCGCGCGTGAAATTTCGCACCCCCGGAAAATTTTCACCCGAGTCCATTTTTTTTGTCCCAATCATCTCACCATGCATCAAAAGGAATGAACGCGTCAAAATATTTGCATCTTTTGACAACGTAAAAAATTTCGCATTTTTTTACCTTCTTGGCTGAAAACACGAGTAAAAGGCGCGCGCGCGAAATTTCGCAATCCCAAAAAAATTTCACCCGAGTCCATTTTTTTCGTCCCAATCATTTCACCATCCATCAACAGGAACGAACGCGTCGAAAAATTTGCATCTTTTGACAGCGTAAAAAATTTTGCATTTTTTTACCTTCTTGTCTGAAAACACGAGTAAAAGGCGCGCGCGCGAAATTTCGCACCCCCGAAAAATTTTCACCCGAGTCCATTTTTTTCGTCCCAATCATCTCACCATGCATCAACAGGCACGAACACGTCGAAAAATTTGCATCTTTTGACAGCGTAAAAAATTCGCATTTTTTGACCTTCTTGGCAAAAAACACGAGTAAAAGGCGCGCGTGCGAAATTTCGCACCCCTGGAAAATTTTCACCCGACTATTTTTTTCGTCCTAATCATCTCACCATGCATCAACAGGCACGAACGCGTCAAGAAATTTACATCTTTTGACAGCGTAAAAATTTCGCATTTTTTGACCTTCTTGGCTGAAAATACGAGTAAAAGGCCCGCGGGCGAAATTTTGCACCTCCGAAAAATTTTCACCCGAGTTCATTTTTTTCATCCCAATCATCTCACCATGCATCAACAGGCACGAAAGCGTAAAAAATTTTGCATCTTTTGACAGCGTAAAAAATTTCGCATTTTTTTACCTTCTTGGCTGAAAACACGAGTAAAAGGCGCGCGCGCGAAATTTCGAAATCCCGAAAAAATTTCACCCGAGTCCATTTTTTTCGTCCCAATCATCTCACCATGCATCAACAGGCACGAACTCGTCGAAAAATTTGCATCTTTTGACAGCGTAAAAAATTTCGCATTTTTTTACGTTTTTGGCTGAAAACACGAGTAAAAGGCGTGCGCGTGAAATTTCGCACCCCCGGAAAATTTTTCCGAGTCCATTTTTTTCATCCCAATCATCTCACCATGCATCAATAGGCACGAAAGCGTCGAAAAAATTGCATCTGTTGACGGCGTAAAAAATTTCACGTTTTTTCACCTTCTTGGCTAAAAACACGAGTAAAAGGCGCGCGTGCGAAATTTCGCACCCCCGAAAAATTTTCACCCGACTATTTTTTTCGTCCTAATCATCTCACCATGCATCAACAGGCACGAACGCGTCAAGAAATTTACATCTTTTGACAGCGTAAAAAATTTCACATTTTTTGACCTTCTTGCTGAAAACACGAGTAAAGGGCTCGCGCGCGAAATTTCGCACCCCCGGAAAATTTTCACCCGAGTCCATTTTTTTTGTCCCAATCATCTCACCATGCATCAACAGGAACGAACGCGTCGAAAAATTTGCATCTTTTGACAGCGTAAAAAATTTCGCATTTTTTTACCTTCTTGGCTGAAAACACGAGTAAAAGGCGCGCGCGCGAAATTTCGCAAACCCGAAAAATTTTCACCCGAGTCCATTTTTTCGTCCCAATCATCTCACCATGCATCAACAGGCACGAACGCGTCGAAAAATTTGCATTTTTTGACAGCGTAAAAAATTTCGCATTTTTTGACCTTCTTGGCTGAAAACACGAGTAAAAGGCACGCGCGCGAAATTTCGCACCCCCGGAAAATTTTCACCCGAGACCATTTTTTTCATCCCAATCATCTCACCATGCATCAACAGGCACCAAAGAGTCGAAAAATTTGCATATTTTGACAGCGTAAAAAATTTCGCGTTTTTTGACCTCTTGGCTAAAAACACGAGTAAAAGGCGCGCGTGCGAAATTTCGCACCCCCGGAAAATTTTCACCCGACTATTTTTTTCGTCCTAATCATCTCACCATGCATCAACAGGCACGAACGCGTCAAGAAATTTACATCTTTTGACAGCGTAAAAAATTTCGCATTTTTTGACCTTCTTGGCTGAAAACACGAGTAAAAGGCTCGCGCGCGAAATTTCGCACCCCCGGAAAATTTTCACCCGAGTCCATTTTTTTCATCCCAATCATCTCACCATGCATCAACAGGCAGGAAAGCGTCGAAAAATACGCATCTCTTGACAGCGTAAAAAATTTCACGTTTTTTGACCTTCTTGGCTAAAAACACGAGTAAAATGAGCGCGTGCGAAATTTCGCACCCCCGGAAAATTTTCGCCCGACCATTTTTTTCGTCCTAATCATCTCACCATGCATCAACAGGCACGAACGCGTCAAGAAATTTACATCTTTTGACAGCGTAAAAAATTTCGCATTTTTTGACCTTCTTGGCTGAAAACACGAGTAAAAGCCTCGCGCGCGAAATTTTTCACCCCCGGAAAATTTTCACCCGAGTCCATTTTTTTTTTCCCAATCATCTCACCATGCATCAACAGGAACGAACGCGTCGAAAAATTTGCATCTTTTGACAACATTAAAAATTTTGCATTTTTTGACCTTCTTGGCTGAAAACACGAGTAAAAGGCGCGCGAGCGAAATTTTGCACCCCCAAAAAACTTTCACCCGAGTCCATTTTTTCGTCCCAATCATCTCACCATGCATCAACAGAGACGAAAGCGTAAAAAATTTTACATCTTTTAACAGAGTAAAGAATCATCTCACCCGACCATTTTTTTCGTCCCAATCATCTCACCATGCATCAACAGGCACGAACGCGTCGAAAAATTTGCATCTTTTGACAGCGTAAAGAATTTCGTATTTTTTGACCTTTTTGGCTGAAAACACGAGTAAAAGGCGCGCGCGCGAAATTTCGCAGCCCCGGAAAATTTTCACCCGAGTCCATTTTTTTCATCCCAATCATCTCACCTTGCATCAACAGGCACGAAAGCGTCGAAAAATACGCATCTCTTGATAGCGTAAAAAATTTTGCGTTTTTTTACCTTCTTGACTGAGAACACGAGTAAAAGGCGCGCGCGCGAAATTTCGCACTCCGGAAAATTTTCACTCGAGTCCATTTTTTCGTCCCAATCATCTCACCATGCATCAACAGGCACGAAAGCGTAAAAAATTTTGCATCTTTTAACAGCGTAAAAAATTTCACGTTTTTTTACCTTCTTGGCTGAAAATACGAGTAAAAGCGAAATTTCGCACCCCACAGAAAATTTTTGCCCGAGTCCATTTTTTCATCCCAATCATCTCACCATGCATCAACAGGCATGAAAGCGTCGAAAAATTCGCATCTTTTGATAGCGTAAAAAATTTCGCATTTTTTTACCTTCTTGGCTGAAAACACGAGTAAAAGGCGCGCGCGCGAAATTTCGCACCCCCGGAAAATTTTCATCCGAGTCCATTTTTTCATCCCAATCATCTCACCATGCATCAACAGGCACGAAAGCGTAAAAAATTTTGCATCTTTTGACAGCGTAAAAAATTCGCATTTTTTTGACTTTCTTAGCTAAAAACATGAGTAATAGGCTCGCGCGCGAAATTTCGCACCCCCGAAAAATTTTCACCCGTGTCCACTTTTTTTGTCCCAATCATCTCACCATGTATCAACAGGAACGAACGCGTTGAAAAATTTGCATCTTTTGACAGCGTTAAAAATTTTGCATTTTTTGACCTTCTTGGCTGAAAACACGAGTAAAAGGCGCGCGGGCGAAATTTTGCACCCCCGAAAAACTTTCACCCGAGTCCATTTTTTTGTCCCAATCATCTCACCATGCATCAACAGGTACGAAAGCGTGGAAAATTTCGCTTCTTTCGATAGCGTAAACGTTTTTTGACCCTCTTGGCTGAAAACACGACTAAAAGGCGCACGCGCGAAATTTCGCACCCCCAAAAAATTTCTGCCCGAGTCCATTTTTCCGTCCCAATTATCTCACCATGCATCAACGGGCACGAAACCGTAAAAAATTTTGTATCTTTTGACAGTGTAAAAAAATTCCCATTTTTTGACCTTCTTGGCTGAAAACACGAGTAAAAAGCGCGCGCGCGAAATTTCGTCCCAATCATCTCACCATGCATCAACATGAACGAACAAGTCAAAAAATTTGCATCTTTTGACAGCGTAAAAAATTTCACATTTTTTGACCTTCTTGGCTGAAAACACGAGTAAAAGGCGCGAAAAGGCGCGCGGGCGAAATTTTGCACCCCCGAAAAACTTTCACCCGAGTCCATTTTTTCGTCCCAATCATCTCACCATGCATCAACAGGCACGAAAGCATCAAAAATTTCGCATCTTTTGACAGGGTAAAAAAATCGCATTTTTTGACCTTCTTAACTGAAAACACTTGTAAAAGGCACACGCGCGAAATTTCGCACCCCCAAAAAATTTTCACCCGAGTTTATTTTTTCGTCCCAATCATCTCACCATGCATCAACAGGCACGAAAGCGTCGAAAAATTCGCATATGTTGATAGCGTAAAAAATTTCGCATTTTTTGACCTTCTTATCTGAAAACAAGAAATAAAAGGCGCGCGCGAGAAATTTCACACCCCCGGAAAATTTTCATTCGAGTCCATTTTTTCATCCCAATCATCTCACCATGCATCAACAGGCACGAAAGCGTCAAAAATTTTGCATCTTTTGACAACGTAAAAAATTCGCATTTTTTGACCTTCTTAACTGAAAACACGAGTAAAAAGCTCACGCGCGAAATTTCGCACCCCCGAAAAATTTTCACCCGAGTCCATTTTTTTTGTCCCAATCATCTCACCATGTATCAACAGGAACGAACACGTCGAAAAATTTGCATCTTTTTACAGCGTTAAAAATTTTGCATTTTTTGACCTTCTTGATTGAAAACACGAGTAAAAGGCGCGCGGGCGAAATTTTGCACCCCCGAAAAACATTCACCCGAGTCCATTTCTTCGTCCCAATCATCTCACCATGCATCAACAGGCACGAAAGCGTCAAAAATTTCGCATCTTTTAACAGCGTAAAAAATTTCACGTTTTTTGACCTTCTTGGCTGAAAACACGAGTAAAAGGCACGTGTGCGAAATTTTGCACCCCCAGAAAATTTTTGCCCGAGTCCATTTTTTCGTCCCAATCATCTCACCATGCATCAACAGGCACGAAAGCGTCGAAAAATTCACATCTTTTGACAGCGTAAAAAATTTCGCATTTTTTGACCTTCTTGGCTAAAAACACGAGTAAAAGACGCGCACGCGAAATTTCGCACCCCCGGAAAATTTTTACCCTAGTCCATTTTTTTCGTCTCAATCATCTCACCAAGCATCAACAGGCACGAAACGTGTCAAAAAATTTGCATCTTTTCACAGCGTAAAAAATTTCGCATTTTTTGATCTTCTTGGCTGAAAACACGAGTAAAAGGCGCGTGCGCGAAATTTCGCAGCCCCGGAAAGTTTTGAACCGAGTCCATTTTTTGGTCACAATCATCTCACCATGCATCAACAGGAATGAACGCGTCGAAAAATTTGCATCTTTTGACAGCGTAAAAAATTTCGCATCTTTTGACCTTCTTGGCTGAAAACACGAGTAAAAGGTGCGTGGGCGAAATTTTGCACCCCCGAAAAACTTTCACCCGAGTCCATTCTTTCGTCCCAATCATCTCACCATGCATCAACAGGCACGAAAGCGTAAAAAATTTCGCATCTTTTGACAGGGTAAAAAATTCGCATTTTTTGACCTTCTTAACTGAAAACACTTGTAAAAGGCACATGCGCGAAATTTCGCACCCCCGAAAAATTTTCACCCGAGTTTATTTTTTCGTCTCAATCATCTCACCATGCATCAACAAGCACGAAAGCGTCGAAAAATTCGCATCTTTTGACAGCGTAAAAAATTTCGCATTTTTTGACGTTTTTGTTTGAAAACAAGAAATAAAAGGCGCGCGCGAGAAATTTCGCACCCCCGGAAAATTTTCATCCGAGTCCATTTTTTCATCCCAATCATCTCACCATGCATCAACAGGCACGAAAGCGTCAAAAATTTTGCATCTTTTGACAGCGTAAAAAATTCGCATTTTTTGACCTTCTTAGCTGAAAACACGAGTAAAAGGCTCGCGCGCGAAATTTCGCACCCCTGGAAAATTTTTACTCGAGTCCATTTTTTTCGTTCCAATCATCTCACAATGCATCAACAGGCACGAACGCGTCGAAAAATTTATATCTTTTGACAGCGTAAAAAATTTCGCGTTTTTTGACCTTCTTTGCTGAAAACACGAGTAAAAGGTTCGCGCGAAATTTCGCACCCCTGGAAAATTTTCACCCGAGTCCATGCATCAACATGATCGAACGAGTCGAAAAATTTGCATCTTTTGACAGCGTAAAAAATTTCCCATTTTTTGACCTTCTTGGCTGAAAACACGAGTAAAAGACGCGGGGGCGAAATTTTGCACCCCCAAAAAACTTTCACCCGAGTCCATTTTTTCGTCTCAATCATCTCACCATGCATCAACAGGCATGAAAGCGTCAAAAATTTCGCATCTTTTGACAGGGTAAAAAATTCGCGTCTTTAGACCTTCTTAACTGAAAACACATGTAAAAGGCACACGCGCGAAATTTCGCACCCCCCAAAAATTTTCACCTGAGTTTATTTTTTCGTCCCAATCATTTCACCATGCATCAACAAGCACGAAAGGGTCGAAAAATTCGCATCTTTTGACAGCATAAAAAATTTCGCATTTTTTGACCTTCTTGTCTGAAAACAAGAAATCAAAGGCGCGCGAGAGAAATTTCGCACCCCCGGAAAATTTTCACCCGAGTCCATTTTTTTCGTCCCAATCATCTCACCATGCATCAACAAGCACGAACACGTCAAAAATTTACTTCTTTTGACAGCGTAAAAAATATCGCATTTTTTGACCTTCTTGGCTGAAAACACGAGTAAAAGGCTCGCGCGCGAAATTTCACACTCCCGGAAAATTTTCACCCGAGTCCATTTTTTTTGTCCCAATCATCTCACCATGCATCAACATGAATTAACGCGTCGAAAAATTTGCATCTTTTGACAGCGTAAAAAATTTCACATTTTTTGACCTTCTTGGCTGAAAACACGAGTAAAAGGCGCGAAAAGGCGCGCGGGCGAAATTTTGCACCCCCGAAAAACTTTCACCCGAGTCCATTTTTTCGTCCCAATCATCTCACCATGCATCAACAGACATGAAAGCGTCAAAGATTTTGCATCTTTTAACAACGTAAAAAATTTCATGTTTTTTGATCTTCTTGGCTGAAAACACGAGTACAAGGCGCACGTGCGAAATTTCGCACCCCGCAGAAAATTTTTGCCCGAGTCCATTTTTTCATCCCAATCATCTCACCATGCATCAACAGGCATGAAAGCGTCGACAAATTCGCATCTTTTCACAGCGTAAAAAATTTCGCATTTTTTTACCTTCTTGACTGAAAACACAAGTACAAGGCGCGCGCGCGAAATTTCGCACTCCCGAAAAATTTTCACCCGAGTCCATTTTTTCGTCCCAATCATATCACCATGCATCAACAGGCACGAACGCGTAAAAAATTTTGCCTCTTTCGACAGCGTAAAAAATTTCATATTTGTTGACCTTCTTGGCTGAAAACACGAGTAAAAGGCGCGTGCGCGAAATTTTGCACCCCCAAAAAATTTCTTCCCGAGTCTATTTTTTCGTCCCAATCATCTCACCATGCATCAACGGGCACGAAACCGTAAAAAATTTCGCATCTTTTGACAGCGTAAAAAAATTCCCATTTTTTGACCTTCTTGGCTGAAAACATGAGTAAAAGGCGCGCGCAGCGAAATTTCGCACCGCCGGAAAATTTTCACCCGAGTCCATTTTTTCGTCCCAATCATGTCACCATGCATCAACAGGCACGAAAGCGTAAAAAAATTTGCATCTTTTGGAAGCGTAAAAAATTTCGCATTTTTTGACCTTCTTGGCTGAAAACACGAGTAAAAGGCGCTCGCGAGAAATTTCGCACCCCCGGAAAATTTGCCTCCGAGTCCATTTTTTCGTCCCAATCATCTTACCATGCATCAACAGGCACGGTAGCGTCAAAAATTTTGCATCTTTTAACAGAGTAAAGAATTTCACGTTTTTTGACCTTCTTGGCTGAAAACACGAGTAAAAGGCGCGCGCTCGAAATTTCGCAATCCCGAAAAATTTTCACCCGAGTCCATTTTTTTCGTCCCAATCATCTCACCATGCATCAACAGGCACGAACGCGTCGAAAAATTTGCATCTTTTGACAGCATAAAAAATTTCGCATTTTTTGACCTTTTTGGCTGAAAACACGAGTAAAAGGCGCTCGCGCGCAATTTCGCAATCCCGGAAAATTTTCACCCGAGTCCATTTTTTTCGTCCCAATCATCTCACCATGCATCAACAGGCACGAACACGTCGAAAAATTTGCATCTTTTGACAGCGTAAAAAATTTCGCATTTTTTGACCTTCTTGGCTAAAAACACGAGTAAAAGGCGTGCGTGCGAAATTTCGCACCGCCGGAAAATTTTCACCCGAGTCCATTTTTTTCGTCCCATTCATCTCACCATGCATCAACAGGTACGAACGAGTCGAAAAATTTGCATCTTTTGATAGCGTAAAAAATTTCATGTTTTTTTATCTTTTTTGCTGAAAACACAAGTAAAAGGCGCGCGGGCAAAATTTTGCACCCCCGAAAAACTTTCACCCGAGTCCATTTTTTTCATCCCAATCATCTCACCATGCATCAATAGGCATGAATGCGTCAGAAAATTCGCATCTTTTGATAGCGTAAAAAATTTTGCATTTTTTGACCTTCTTGGCTGGAAACACGAGTAAAAGGCGCTCGCGCGAAATTTCACTTCGCTAGAAAATTTTTGCCCGAGTACATTTTTTTTGCCCAATCATCTCACCATGCATCAACAGTCACGAACATGTCGAAAAATTTGCATCTTTTGACAACGTAAAAAATTTCACGTTTTTTGACCTTCTTGGGTTAAAACACGAGTAAAAGGCGCGAAAAGGCGCGCAGGAAAAATTTTGCACCCCCGAAAAACTTTCACCCGAGTCCATTTTTTTCGTCCCAATCATCTCACCATGCATCAACAGGCACGAACGCGTCAAAAAATTCGCATCTTTTGACAGCGTAAAAAATTTTGCATTTTTTAACCTTCTTGGCTGAAAACAAGAGTAAAAGGTGCGAAAAGGCGCGCGGGTGAAATTTTGCACCCCGGAAAACTTTCACCCGAGTCAATTTTTTCTTCCCAATCATCTAACCATGCATCAACAGGCACCAAAGCGTAAAAAATTTTGCATGTTTTGACAACGTAAAAAAATTTCCTTTTTTGACATTAAAAGGTGCGCGCGCGAAATTTCGCATCCTCGAAAAATTTTCACCCGAGTCCATTTTTTCGTCCGAATCATCTCACCATGCATCAACAGGCATGAAAGCGTTGAAAAATTCGCATCTTTTGACAGCGTAAAAAATTTCGTATTTTTTGACCTTCTTGGCTGAAAACACGAGTAAAAGGCACGAAAAGGCACGCGGGCGAAATTTTGCACCCCGGGAAAACTTTCACCCGAGTCCATTTTTTCGTCCCAATCATCTCACCATGCATCAATAGGCACGAAAGCGTCGAAAAATTTGGATATTTTGACAGCATAAAAATTTCACGTGTTTTGAACCTCTTGGCTGAAAACACGAGTAAAAGGCGCGCGCGCGAAATTTCGCACCCTCAAAAAGTTTTCGCCCGAGTCTGTTTTTTCTTCACCATGCATCAACATGCACAAAAGCATTTAAAATTTCGCATCTTTTGACAGCGTAAAATATTTCGCGTGTTTTGACCCACTTGGCTGAAAACACGAGTAAAAGGCGTGCGCACGAAATTTCGCACCCCCAAAAAATTTCTGCCCGAGTCCATTTTTTCGTCCCAATCATCTCACCATGCATCAATAGGCACGAAACCGTAAAAAATTTTGCATATTTTGATAGCGTAAAAAAAAATTCCATTTTTTTACATTTTTTTACCTTCTTGGCTGAAAATACGAGTAAAAGGCGTGCGCGCGAAATTTCGCACCACCGGAAAATTTTCACCCGAGGCCATTTTTTCGTCCCAATCATCTCACCATGCATCAACAGGCAAGAAAGCGTCAAAAAATTCGCATTTTTTAACAGCGTAAAAAATTTCGCATTTTTTACCCTCTTGGCTGAAAACACAAGTAAAAGGCGCGCGGGCGAAATTTTGCACCCCTGGAAAACTTTCACCCGAGTCCATTTTTTTGTCCCAATCATCTCACCATGCATCAACAGGTACGAAAGCGTGGAAAATTTCGCTTCTTTCGATAGCGTAAACGTTTTTTGACCCTCTTGGCTGAAAACACGACTAAAAGGCGCGCGCGCGAAATTTCGCACCCCCAAAAAATTTCTGCCCGAGTCCATTTTTCCGTCCCAATTATCTCACCATACATCAACGGGCACGAAACCGTAAAAAATTTTGTATCTTTTGACAGTGTAAAAAAATTCCCATTTTTTGACCTTCTTGGCTGAAAACACGAGTAAAAAGCGCGCGCGCGAAATTTTGCACCCCCGGAAAACTTTCACCCGAGTCAATTTTTTCGTCCCAATCATCTCACCATGCATCAACAGGTACGAAATCGTCAAAAATTTCGCTTCTTTCGACAGCGTAAAAAATTTCGTATTTTTTGACCTTCTTGGCTGAAAACACGAGTAATAGGTGCGCCTTTTACTCGTGTTTTCAACCAAGAAGCTCAAAAAACGCAAAATTGTTTACGCTATCAAAAGATGCGAATTTTTCGACACTTTCGTGCCTACTGATGCATGGTAAGATGATTAAGACAAAAAATGGACTCGGGCAAAAAATTTCTTGGGGTGCGAAATTTCGCGTGCGCGCCTTTTACTCGTGTTTTCAGCCAAGAAGGTCAAAAAATGCGAATTTTTTTACTCATGTTGAAAGAAGCGAAATTTTCGACGCTTTCGTGCCTGTTGATGCAGGGTGAGATGATTGGGACGAAGAAATGGACTCGGGTGAAAGTTTTCCAGGGGTGCAAAATTTCGCCCGCGCGCCTTTTCGCGCCTTTTACTCGTGTTTTCAGTCAAGAAGGTCAAAAAATGCGAATTTTTTTACGCTGTCAAAAGATGCAAGTTTTTTTGAAGCTTTCGTGCCTGTTGATGCATGGTGAGATGATTGGGACGAAAAAAATGGACTCGAGTGAAAGATTTCCGGGGGTGCAAAATTTCGCGCGCGCGCCTTTTAATCGTGTTTTCAACCAAGAAGGTCAAAAAATGCGAATTTTTTTACGCTGTCCAAAGATGCAAATTTTTTTACGCTTTCATGCTTGTTGATGCATGGTGAGATAGATTGGGATGAAAAAATGGACTCGGGCAAAAATTTTCTGTGGAAGCGAAATTTCGCGCGCGCGCCTTTTGTGTTTTCATCCAAGAAGGTCAATAAACGTGAAATTTGTTACGCTGTCAAAAGATGCGAAATTTTTTACGCTTTAGTGCCTGTTGATGTATGGTGAGATGAGTGGGACGAAAAAATGGACTCGGGTGAAAGTTTTCCAGAGGTGCAAAATTTCGCCGGCGCGCCTTTTCGCCCCTTTTACTCTTGTTTTCAGCCAAGAAGATCAAAAAATGCGAATTTTTTTACGCTGTCAAAAGATGCAAATTTTTTTATGCTTTCGTGCAAGTTGATGCATGGTGAGATGATTGGGACGAAAAAATGGACTCGGGTGAAAGATTTCCGGGGGTGCAAAATTTCGCCCGCGCGCCTTTTCGAGCCTTTTACTCGTGTTTTCAGCCAAGAAGGTCAAAAAATGCAAAATTTTTTACGCTGTCAAAAGATGCGAATTTTTTTACGCTTTCGTGCCTGTTGATGCATGGTGAGATGATAGGGACGAAAAAGTGGACTCGGGTGAATGTTTTCCGAGGGTGCGAAATTTCGCGCGTGCGCCTTTTACTCGTGTTTTCATCCAAGAAGGTAAAAAAATACGAAATTTTTTACGCTGTCAAAAGATGTGAATTTTTTGATATGTTTGTTCCTGTTGATGCATGGTGAGATGATTGGGACGAAAGAAATGGACGGGTGAAAATTTTTCAGGCGTGCGAAATTTCGCGGCGCGCCTTTTACTCAAGTTTTCAGCCTAGAAGGTCAGAAAATATGAAATTTTTTACGCGGTCAAAAGATGCGAATTTTTCGACGCTTTCATGCCTGTTGATGCATGGTGAGATGATTGGGACGAAAAAATAGACTCGGGCAAAAATTTTCTCGGCGTGCAAAATTTCGCAGCGCGCGCCTTTTACTGGTGTTTTCAGCCAAGAAGGTCAAAAAACGTGAACTTTTTTACGCTGTCAAAAGATGCGAAATTTTTTACGCTTTCGTACCTATTGATGCATGGTGAGATGATTGGGACGAAAAAATGGACTCGGGTGAAAGTTTTCCAGGGGTGCAAAATTTCGCCCGTGCGCCTTTTCGTGCCTTTTACTCGTGTTTTCAGCCAAGAAGGTAAAAAAACACAAAATTTTGTACGCTGTCAAAAGATGCAAATTCTTCTACGCGTTCGTGCGTGTTGATGCATGGTGAGATGATTGGGACGAAAAAAATGTACTCGGGTGAAAAATATTCCGGGGGTGTGAAATTTCCGCTCGCCTTTTACTCGTATTTTTAGCCAAGAAGGTAAAAAAAATGAAATTTTTTACGCTGTCAAAAGATGCAAATTTTTCGATGCGTTTGTGCCTGTTGATGCCTGGTGAGATGATTGGGATGAAAGAAATGGACACGAGTGAAAAGTTTCGGGGGTACGAAATTTTGACGCGCGCTTTTACTCAGGTTTTAGTCAAGAAGGTCAAAAAATGCGAAATTTTTTACTCGTGTCGAAAGAAGCGAAATTTTCGACGCTTTCGTGCCTGTTGATGCATGGTGAGATGATTGGGACGAAAAAATGGACTCGGATGAAAGTTTTCCGGGGGTGCAAAATTTCGCACCGCGCGTCTTTTCGCGCCTTTTACTCGTGTTTTCAGCCAAGAAGGTCAAAAATGCGAAATTTTTTACGCTGTCAAAAGATGCAAATTTTTCGAAGCTTTCGTGCCTGTTGATGCATGGTGAGATGATTGGGACAAAAAAATGGACTCGGGTGAAAATTTTCCGGGGGTGCAAAATTTCGCGCGCGCGCCTTTTAATCGTGTTTTGAGCCAAGAAGGTCAAAAAATGTGAATTGTTTACGATGTCCAAAGATGCGAATTTTTTGACGCTTTCATGTCTGTTGATGCATGGTGAGATGATTGGGATGAAAAAATGGACTCGGGCAAAAATTTTCTGGGGAAGCGAAATTTCGCGCGCGCGCCTTTTGTGTTTTCATCCAAGAAGGTCAATAAACGTGAAATTTGTTACTCTGTCAAAAGATGCGAAATTTTTGACGCTTTAGTGCCTGTTGATGCATGGTGAGATAATTGGGACGAAAAAATGGACTCGGGTGAAAGTTTTCCAGGGGTGCAAAATTTCGCCGGCGCGCCTTTTCGCCCCTTTTACTCTTGTTTTCAGCCAAGAAGGTCAAAAAATGCGAAATTTTTTACGCTGTCAAAAGATGCAAATTTTTCGACGCTTTCATGCCTGTTGATGCATGGTGAGATGATTGGGACGAAAAAATGGACTCGGGTGAAAGTTTTTTGGGGGTGCAAAATTTCGCCCCCGCGTCTTTTACTCGTGTTTTCAGCCAAGAAGGTCAAAAAATGGGAAATTTTTTACGCTGTCAAAAGATGCAAATTTTTCGACTCGTTCGTTCATGTTGATGCATGGACTCGGGTGATAATTTTCCAGGGGTGCGAAATTTTCCATGTTGATGCATGGTAAGATGATTGGGACGAAAAAATAGACTCGGGCAAAAATTTTCTCGGCGTGCAAAATTTCGCGCGCGCGCTTTTTACTAGTGTTTTCAGCCAAGAAGTTCAAAAAATGTGAAATTTTTTACGCTGTCAAAAGATGCGAAATTTTTTACGCTTTCGTACCTATTGATGCATGGTGAGATGATTGGGACGAAAAAATGGACTCGGGTGAAAGTTTTTCGGGGGTGCAAAATTTCGCCCGTGCGCCTTTTCGTGCCTTTTACTCGTGTTTTCAGCCAAGAAGGTCAAAAAACACAAAATTGTGTACGCTGTCAAAAGATGCAAATTCTTCGACGCGTTCGTGCGTGTTGATGCATGGTGAGATGATTGGGACGAAAAAAATGGACTCGGGTGAAAAATATTCCGGGGGTGCGAAATTTCACGCGCTCGCCTTTTACTCGTATTTTTAGCCAAGAAGGTAAAAAAACATGAAATTTTTTACGCTGTCAAAAGATGCGAATTTTTCAATGCGTTTGTGCCTATTGATGCCTGGTGAGATGATTGGGACGAAAAAAATGGACACGAGTGAAAAGTTTCGGGGGTACGAAATTTTGTGGCGCGCTTTTACTCAGGTTTTAGTCAAGAAGGTAAAAAAACGCGAAATTTTTTACTCGTGTCGAAAGAATCGAAATTTTCGACGCTTTCGTGCCTGTTGATGCATGGTGAGATGATTGGGACGAAAAAATGGACTCGGGTGAAAGTTTTCCGGGGGTGCAAAATTTCGCCCGCGCGCCTTTTCGCGCCTTTTACTCGTGTTTTCAGCCAAGAAGGTAAAAAAATGCGAAATTTTTTACGCTGTCAAAAGATGCAAATTTTCGAAGCTTTCGTGCCTGTTGATGCATGGTGAGATGATTGGGACGAAAAAAATAGACTCGGGTGAAAATTTTTCGGGGGTGCAAAATTTCGCGCGCGCGCCTTTTAATCTTGTTTCAACCAAGAAGGTCAAAAAATGCGAATTTTTTTATGCTGTCCAAAGATGCAATTTTTTTTACGCTTTCACGCCTGTTGATGCATGGTGAGATGATTGGGATGAAAAAATGGACTCGGGCAAAAATTTTCTGGGGAAGCAAAATTTCGCGCGCTTTTGTGTTTTCATCCAAGAAGGTCAATAAACGTGAAATTTGTTACGCTGTGAAAAGATGCGAAATTTTTGACGCTTTAGTGCCTGTTGATGCGTGGTGAGATGATTGGGACGAAAAAATGGACTCGGGTGAAAGATTTTCGGGGGTGCAAAATTTCGCCCGCGCGCCTTTTCGAGCCTTTTACTCGTGTTTTCAGCCAAGAAGGTAAAAAAATGCAAAAATTTTTACGCTGTCAAAAGATGCGAATTTTTTGACGCTTTCGTGCCTGTTGATGCATGGTGAGATGATTGGGACGAAAAAATGGACCCGGGTGAATGTTTTCCGAGGGTGCGAAATTTCGCGCGCGCGTCTTTTACTCGTGTTTTCAACTAAGAAGGTAAAAAAACACGAAATTTTTTACGCTGTCAAAAGATGTGAATTTTTCGATATGTTTGTGCCTGTTGATGCATGGTGAGATGATTGGGACGAAAGAAATGGAGGGTGAAAATTTTTCTGGCGTGCGAAATTTCGTGGCGCGCCTTTTACTCATGTTTTCAGCCAAGAAGGTCATAAAATACGAAATTTTTTACGCGGTCAAAAGATGTGAATTTTTCGACGCTTTCATGCCTGTTGATGCATGGTGAGATGATTGGGACGAAAAAATAGATTCGGGGAAAAATTTTCTCGGCGTGCAAAATTTCGCGCGCGCGCCTTTTACTGGTGTTTTCAGCCAAGAAGGTCAAAAAATGTGAAATTTTTTACGCTGTCAAAAGATGCGAAATTTTTTACGCTTTCGTACCTATTGATGCATGGTGAGATGATTGGGACGAAAAAATCGACTCAGGTGAAAGTTTTCCGGGGGTGCAAAATTTCGTCCGTGCGCCTTTTCGTGCCTTTTACTCGTGTTTTCAGCCAAGAAGGTCAAAAAACACGAAATTTTGTACGCTGTCATTCTTTGACGCGTTCGTGCGTGTTGATGCATGGTGAGATGATTGGGACGAAAAAAATGGACTCGGGTGAAAAATATTCCGGGGGTGCGAAATTTCTCGCGCTCGCCTTTTACTCGTATTTTTAGCCAAGAAGGTAAAAAAAACATGAAATTTTTTACGCCGTCAAAAGATGCAAATTTTTCGATGCGTTTGTGCCTATTGATGCCTAGTGAGATGATTGGGACGAAAAAAATGGACACGAGTGAAAAGTTTCGGGGGTACGAAATTTTGAGGCGCGCTTTTACTCAGGTTTTAGTCAAGAAGGTCAAAAAACGCGAAATTTTTTACCCTTTCGTGCCTGTTGATGCATGGTGAGATGATTGGGACGAAAAAATGGACGCTGGTGAAAGTTTTCTGGGGGTGCAAAATTTCGCCGGCGCGCCATTTCGCCCATTTTACTCGTGTTTTCATCCAAGAAGGTCAAAAAATACGAAATTTTTTATGCTGTCAAAAGATGCGAATTTTTCTATACGTTCGTGCCTGTTGATGCATGGTGAGATGATTGGGACGAAAGAAATGGACGGGTTAAAATTTTTCGGGCGTGCGAAATTTCGATGCGCGCCTTTTACTCGTGTGTTCAACCAAGAAGGTCAAAAAATGCGAAATTTTTTACGCTGTCAAAAGATGCAAATTTTTTGACGCTTTCGTGCCAGTTGATGCACGGTGAGATGATTGGGATGAAAAAATGAACTCGGGTGAAAGATTTCCGGGGGTGCAAAATTTCGCCCGCGCGCCTTTTACTCGTGTTTTCAGCCAAGAAGGTCAAAAAATGCAAATTTTTTTGCTGTCAAAAGATGCGAATTTTTCGACGCTTTCATGCCTACTGATGCATGGTGAGATGATTGAGACAAAAAATGGATTCGGGCAAAAAATTTCTTGGGGTGCGAAATTTCGCGTGCACGCCTTTTACTCGTGTTTTCAGCCAAGAAGGTCAAAAAATGCGAAATTTTTTACTCATGTCGAAAGAAGCAAAATTTTCGACGCTTTCGTGCCTGTTGATGCATGGTGAGATGATTGGGACGAAGAAATGAACTCGGGTGAGAGTTTTCCAGGGGTGCAAAATTTCGCTCGCGCGCCTTTTCGCGCCTTTTACTCGTGTTTTCAGCCGAGAAGGTCAAAAAATACGAAATTTTTTATGCTATCAAAAGATGCAAATTTTTCGAAGCTTTCGTGCCTGTTATACATGGTGAGATGATTGGGACGAAAAAAATGGACTCGGGTGAAAATTTTCCGGGGGTGCAAAATTTCGCGCGCTGCGGCCTTTTAATCGTGTTTTCAGCCAAGAAGGTCAAAAAATGCGAAATTTTTTACGCTGTCCAAAGATGCAAATTTTTTGACGCTTTCATGCCTGTTGATGCATGGTGAGATGATTGAGATGAAAAAATGGACTCGGGCAAAAATTTTCTGGGGAAGCGAAATTTGTGTTTTCATCCAAGAAGGTCAATATACGTGAAATTTCTTACGCTGTCAAAAGATGCAAAATTTTTTACGCTTTAGTGCCTGTTGATGCATGGTGAGATGATTGGGACGAAAAAATGGACTCGGGTGAAAGTTTTCCAGGGGTGCAAAATTTCGCCGGCGCGCCTTTTCGCCCCTTTTACTCATATTTACAGTCAAGAAGGTCAAAAAATGTGAACTTTTTTACGTTATCAAAAGATGCAAAATTTCGACGCTTTGGTGCTTGTTGATGCATGGTAAGATGATTGGGACAAAAAAATGGACTCGTGTGAAAGTTTTCCGGGGGTGCAAAATTTTGCCGGCGCGCCATTTCGCCCCTTTTACTCATGTTTTCAGCCAAAAGGTCAAAAAATGCGAAATTTTTTACGCTGTCAAAAGATGCAAATTTTTCGACGCTTTCGTGCCTGTTAATGCATGGTGAGATGATTGGGACGAAAAAATGGACTTTGGTGAAAGTATTCCAGGGTTGCAAAATTTCGCCCGCGTGCCTTTTCGGGCCCTTTACTCGTGTTTTCAGTCAAGAAGGTCAAAAAATGTGAAATTTTTTACGCTGTCTAAAGAAGCGAATTTTTTTACGCTTTCGTGCCTGTTGATGCATGGTGAGATGATTGGAACGAAAAAATGGACTAGGGTGAAAGTTTTTCGGGGGTGCAAAATTTCGCCCGCGCGCCTTTTCGTGCCTTTTACTCGTGTTTTCAGCCAAGAATGTCAAAAAACATGAAATTTGTTACGCTGTCAAAAGATGCAAATTTTTCGACTTGTTCGTGCATGTTGATGCATGGTGAGATGATTGGGATGAAAAAAATGGACTCGAGTGAAAATATTCCAGGGGTGCGAAATTTCGCGCGCTCTCCTTTTACTCGTGTTTTCAGCCAAGAAGGTAAAAAAATGCGAAATTTTTTACGCTGTCAAAAGATATGAATTTTTCGATGCGTTCATGCCTGTTGATGTATGGTGAGATGATTGGGACGGAAAAAATGGACATATGTTGAATCATGGTGCTTGTTGATTCATGGTGAGATGATTGGGATGCAAAAATGGACTCGGGTGAAAGTTTTCCGGGGGTGCAAAATTTCGCCCGCGCACCTTTTTGCGCCTTTTACTCGTGTTTTCAGCCAAGATGGTAAAAAAATGCGAAATTTTTTACTCAGTCAAAAGATGCGAATTTTTTGATGCGTTCGTGCCTATTGATGCATGGTGAGATGATGGGACGAAAAAATGGACTCGGGTGAATGTTTTCCGAGGGTGCGAAATTTCGCAGCGCGCGCCTTTTACTCGTGTTTTCAGCCAAGAAGGTAAAAAAAATGCAATTTTTTTTACGCTACCAAAAGATGCGAATTTTTCGATGCGTTCGTGTCGATTGATGCATGGTGAGATGATTGCGACAAAAAAAAGGACGGGTGAAAATTTTCCGGGGGTGCGAAATTTCGCGCACGCCTTTTACTCGTGTTTTCAGCCAAGAAGGTCAAAAAATGCAAAATTTTTTACGCTGTCAAAAGATGCGAATTTTTTCACACATTCGTGTCTGTTGATGCATGGTGAGATGATTGGGACGAAAAAAATGGACTCAGGTGAAAATTTTTTGGGGGTGAGAAATTTCGCGCGCGCGCCTTTTACTCGTGTTTTCAGCCAAGAAGGTCAAAGAACGTGATTTTTTTAAGCTGTCAAAAGATGTGAAAATTTTTACACTTTTGTGCCTTTTGATGCATGGTGAGATGATTGGGACGAAAAAATGGACTCGAGCAAAAATTTTCTGGGGGTGCAAAATTTTGCGCGCGCGCCTTTTACTCGTGTTTTAAGCAAAGATGGTCAAAAAATGTGAAATTTTTTACGCTGTCAAAAGATGCGATTTTTTCAACGCTTTCGTGCTTGTTGATGCATGGTGAGATGATTGGGACGAAAAAATAGACTCGGGCAAAAATTTTCTCGGGGTGCAAAATTTCGCGCGCGTGCCTTTGTCTCGTGTTTTCAGCCAAGAAGGTCAAAAAACTTGAAATTTTTTACGCTGTCAAAAGATGCAAATTTTTTACGCGTTTGTTCCTATTGATGCATGGTGAGATGATTGGGATGAAAAAATGGACTCGGATGAAAGTTTTCCGGGGGTGCAAAATTTCGCCCGTGCGCCTTTTCGCGCCTTTTACTCGTGTTTTCAGCCAAGAAGGTCAAAAATTGTGAAATTCTTTACGCTATCAAAAGATGCGAATTTTTCAACGCGTTCGTGCCTCTTGATGCATGGTGAGAGGATTGGGTCGAAAAAAATGAACTCTGGTGAAAATTTTTCGGGGGTGAGAAATTTTGCGCGCGTGCCATTTACTCGTGTTTTCAGCGAAGAAGGTCAACGAGCGTGATTTTTTTAAGCTGTCAAAAGATGTGAAATTTTTTACGCTTTCATGTCTTTTGATACATGGTGAGATGATTGGGACGACAAAATTGACTCGGGCAAAAATTTTCTGGGGTGCGAAATTTCGCGCGCGCCTTTTACTCGTGTTTTCAGAAAACATGGTCAAAAAATGTGAAATTTTTTACGCTGTCAAAAGATGCAAATTTTTTGACGCTTTTGCGCTATTGATGCATGGTGAATGATTGGGACGAAAAAATGGACTCGGGCAAATATTTTCTTGGGGTGCAAAATTTTGCGCGCGCGCCTTTTACTCGTGTTTTCAACCAAGAAGGTCAAAAAATGTGAAATTTTTTACGCTATCAAAAGATGCGATTTTTTTGGCGCTTCCATGCCTATTGATGCATGGTGAGATGCTTGAAACAAAAAATGGACTCGGGTGAAAGTTTTCCGGGGTGCAAAATTTCGCCCGTGCACCTTTTCGCGCCTTTTACTCGTGTTTTCAGCCAAGAAGGTCAAAAAACACAAAATTTTTTACGCTGTCAAAAGATGTGAATTTTTCGACGCGTTCGTGCATGTTGATGCATGATGAGATGATTGGGTCGAAAAAAATGGACTCGGGTGAAAATTTTCCGGGGGTGCGAATTTCGCGCGCGCGCCTTTTACTCGTGTTTTCAGCCAAGAAGGTCAAAAAACGCGAAATTTTTTACGCTATCAAAAGATGCGAATTTTTTGCCATGTTCGTGCATGTTGATGCATGGTGAGATGATTGAGACGAAAAAATGGACTTGGGTGAAAATTTTCCAGAGGGGCGAAATTTCGCGCGCGCGCCTTTAACTCGTGTTTTCAGCCAAGAAGGTGAAAAAATGCGAAATTTTTTACGCTGTGAAAAAATGCAAATTTTTTTACACTTTTGTGTCTGCTGATGCATGGTGAGATGATTGGGAGAAAAAATGAATCGGATGAAAATTTTTCGGGGGTGCGAAATTTCGCGCGCGTGCCTTTTACTCGTGTTTTTAGCTAAGAAGGTCAAAAAATGCGAATTTTTTTACGCTGTCAAAGGATGCAAAATTTTTGACACTTCCGTGCTTTTTGATGCATTGTGAGATGATTGGGACGAAAAAATGGACTCGAAAAAATTTTCTGAGGGTGCAAAATTTCGCGCGCACGCCTTTTACTCGTGTTTTCATCCAAGAAGGTCAAAAAATGCGAAATTTTTTATGCTGTCAAAAGATGCGAATTTTTTGACGCTTTCGTGCATGTTGATGCATGGCGAGATGATTGGGACGACAAAATGGACTCGGGTGAAAATTTTCCAGGGGTGCGAAATTTCGCGTGCGCGACTTTTACTGGTGTTTTCAGCTAAGAAGGTCAAAAAATGCGAATTTTTTTACGCTGTCAAAAGATGCGAAATTTTTTACGCTTTCATGCCTGTTGATACATGGTGAGATGATTGGGACGAAAAAATAGATTCGGGTGAAAGTTTTTCGGGAGTGCAAAATTTCGCCAGCGCGCCTTTTCGCACCTTTTACTCATGTTTTCAGCCCAGAAGGTAAAAAATGCGAAATTTTTCAAGCTGTCAAAAGATGCAAATTTTTCGACGCTTTCATGCCTGTTGATGCATGGTGAGATGAATGGGACGAAAAAATGCACTCGGGTGAAAGTTTTCCGGGGGTGCAAAATTTTGCCGGCGCGCCGTTTCGCGCCTTTTACTCGTGTTTTCAGCCAAGAAGGTCAAAAAATATGAAATTTTTTACGTTGTCAAAAGATGTGAATTTTTTGACATTTTCGTGCTTGTTGATGCCTGGTAAGATGATTGGGATGAAAAAATGGACTCGGTGAATGTTTTCCGGGGGTGCAAAATTTTGTCCGCGCGCCTTTTCGCGCCTTTTACACGTGTTTTCAGCCAAGAAGGTCAAAAAATATGAAATTTTTTACGTTGTCAAAAGATGTGAATTTTTTGACGCTTTCGTGCTTGTTGATGCCTGGTAAGATGATTGGGATGAAAAAATGGACTCGGTGAATGTTTTCCGGGGGAGCAAAATTTCGCCCGCGCGCCTTTTCGCGCCTTTTACACGTGTTTTCAGCCAAGAAGTCAAAAAATGCGAACGCAGCCAAAAGATGCGAATTTTTCGACGCTTTCGTGCCTGTTGATGCATGGTGAGATGATTGGGACGAAAAAATGGTCTCGGGTGAGAAAATTTTTCGGGGTGCGAAATTTATTATGCTGTCAAAAGATTTGAATTTTTCAAAGCGTTCGTGCCTGTTGATGTATGGTTAGATGATTGGGACGACAAAAATGGACTCGGGTGAAAATTTTTCGCGGGCGCGAAATTTCGCGCCCGCGCCTTTTACTCGTGTTTTCCGCTAAGAAGGTCAAAAAACGTGAAATTTTTTACGCTCCCAAGAGATGTGAAATTTTCCACGCTTTCGTGCCTGTTGATGCATGGTGAGATAATTGGGACGAAAAAATGGACTCGGGTGAAAGTTTTTCGGGGGTGCAAAATTTCGCCCGCGCACCTTTTCGCGCCTTTTACTCGTGTTTTCAGCCAAGAAGGTAAAAAAACGTGAATTTTTTACGCTGTCAAAGGATGCGAATTTTTTGATGCGTTCATGTCTGTTGATGCATGGTGAGATGATTGGGACAAAAAAAAATGGACTTGAGTGAAAATTTTTCGGGGGTGCAAAATTTCGCGCGCCGCCTTTTACTCGTGTTTTCAACCAAGAAGGTCAAAAAATGCAAAATTTTTTACGCTGTCAAAAGATGCAAATTTTTTGACGTGTTCGTGACTGTTGATACATGGTGAGATGATTGGGATGAAAAAATTTACTCGGGTGAAAATTTTCCGGGGGTGTGAAATTTCGCACGCGCGCCTTTTACTCGTGTTTTCAACCATAAAGGTCAAAAAATGAGAAATTTTTTACGCTGTCAAAAGATGCGAATTTTTGGATGCGTTCGTGCCTGTGGATGAATGATGAGATGATTGGGACGAAAAAAAATGGACTCGAGTGAAAATTTTTCGGGGGTGAGAAATTTCGTACGCGAGCCTTTTACCCGTGTTTTCAGCCAAGAAGGTCAAAGAACGTGTTTTCGTACGCGAGCCTTTTACCCGTGATTTTTTTACCCGTGAAAATTTTTACGTTTTCGTGCCTTTTAATGCATGGTGAGATGATTGGGACGCAAAA
Organism: Pontederia crassipes; assembly: GCA_030549335.1. NCBI lineage: Eukaryota > Viridiplantae > Streptophyta > Magnoliopsida > Commelinales > Pontederiaceae > Pontederia > Pontederia crassipes. The sequence continues at coordinate 4,979,210 of JAUKPH010000020.1, read as the reverse complement.
ATGGCCTCGGGCAAAAAATTCTCTGAGGTGCGAAATTTTGCGCGCGCGCGATTTACTCGTGTTTTCAGAAAACATGGTCAAAAAACGTGAAATTTTTTACTCCGTCAAAATATGCGAATTTTTCGACGCTTTCGTGCCTATTGATGCATGGTGAGATGATTGGGACGAAAAAATAGACTCGGGCAAAAATTTTCTCGGAGTGCAAAATTTCGCGCGCGCGCCTTTTACTCATGTTTTCAGCCAAGAAATTTAAAAAATGTAAATTTTTTTATGCTTTCGTGCCTATTGATGCTTGGTGAGATGATTGGGACGAAAAAATGGACTCGGGTGAAAATTTCCGGGGGTGCAAAATTTCGCCCGTGCGACTTTTCGCACCTTTTACTTGTGTTTTCAGCCAAGAAAGTCAAAAAACACGAAATTTTTTACGCTGTCGAAAGATGCGAATTTTTCGACGCATTCGTGCGTGTTGATGCATGGAGAGATGATTGGGACGAAAAAAATGGATTCGGATGAAAATTTTTCGGGGGTGCGAAATTTCGCGCGCGCGCCTTTTATTCGTGTTTTCAGCCAAGAAGGTAAAAAAACACGAAATTTTTCACGCTGTGAAAAGATGCAAATTTTTTGACGCTTTCGTGCCTGTTGATGCATGGTGAGATGATTCGGACAAAAAAATGGACTCGGGTGAAAATTTTTTGGGGGTGCAAAAATTCGCGCGCGCGCCTTTTACTCGTGTTTTCATCCAAGAAGGTCAAAAAATGCGAAATTTTTTACGCTATCAAAAGATGTGAAATTTTTTACGCTTTCATGCCTGTTGATGCATGGTGAGATGATTGGGATGAAAAAATGGACTCGGGCAAAAATTTTCAGGGGAAGCAAAATTTCGCGTGCACGCCTTTTACTTGTGTTTTCATCCAAGAAGGTAAAAAAATGTGAAATTTTTTACGCTGTCAAAAGATGCGAAATTTTCGACGCTTCCGTGCCTGTTGATGCATGGTGATATGATCCAGGAGTGCAAAATTTCGTCGGCGCACCTTTTCGCCCCTTTTACTCGTGTTTTCAGCCAAGAAGGTCAAAAAATGCGAAATTTTTTACGCTATCAAAAGATGCGAATTTTTTTACGCTTTCATGTCTCTTAATGCATGGTGAGATGATTGAGACGAAAAAATGGACTCGTGCAAAAATTTTCTTGGGGTGCAAAATTTCGCGCGCGCGCCTTTTACTCCTGTTTTCAGCGAAGAAGGTAAAAAAATGTGAAATTTTTTACGCTGTCAAAAGATGCGAAATTTTTGACGCTTTCATGCCTGTTGATGCATGGTGAGATGATTGGGACGAAAAAATGGACTCGGGTGAAAGTTTTCCCGGGGTGCAAAATTTCGCCCGCGCGCCTTTTCACGCCTTTTACACGTGTTTTTAGCAAAGAATGTCAAAAAAATACGAAATTTTTTTCGCTGTCAAAAGATGCAAATTTTTTGACTTGTTTATGCATGTTGATGCATGGTGAGATGATTGGGACGAAAAAAATGGACTCGGTGAAAATATTCCGGGGGTGCAAAATTTCGAGCGCGCGCCTTTTACTCGTGTTTTCAACCAAGAAGGTAAAAAAAACACGAAATTTTTTACGCTGTCAAAAGATGCAAATTTTTCAATGCGTTTCTGCTTGTTGATGCACTGTGAGATGATTGGGACGAAAAAAATGGACACGGGTGAAAATTTTCCAGGGGTGCGAAATTTCGCGGCGTGCCTTTTACTCGTGTTTTCAGCTAAGAAGGTCAAAAAATGCGAATTTTTTTACGCTGTCAAAAGATGCAATTTTTTTACGCTTTCATGCCTGTTGATGCATGGTGAGATGATTGGGATGAAAAAATAGACTCGTGCAAAAATTTTCTGGGGAAGCGAAATTTCGCGCGCACGCCTTTTACACGTGTTTTCATCCAAGAAGGTCAAAAAACGTGAAATTTCTTACGCTGTCAAAAGATGCGAAATTTTCGACGCTTTCGTGCCTGTTGATGCATGGTGAGATGATTGGGAAGAAAAAATGAACTCGGGTGAAAGTTTTGCTGGGGTGCAAAATTTCGCCGGTGCGCCTTTTCGCCCCTTTTACTCGTGTTTTCAGCCAAGGAGGTCAAAAAACATGAAATTTTTTACGCTGTCAAAAGATGCAAATTTTTCGACGCCTTTGTGCCAGTTGATGCATGGTGAGATGATTGAGACGAAAAAATGTACTCGGGTGAAAGATTTCCGGTGGTGCAAAATTTCGCCCGCGCGCCTTTTACGCGTGTTTTCAGCTAAGAAGGTAAAAAAGCGTGAATTTTTTACGCTGTCCTAAGATGCGAAATTTTTTACGCTTTCATGCTTGTTGATGCATGGTGAGATGATTGGGATGGAAAAAATGGACTCGGGCAAAAATTTTCAGGGGAAGCGAAATTTCGCGCGCACGCCTTTTACTCGTGATTTCAGCCAAGAAGGTAAAAAAATTCAAAAATTTACGCTGTCAAAAGATGCAAATTTTTTGGCGCGTTCATGCCTGTTGATGCATGGTGAGATGATTGGGACGAAAAAAATGGACTCGGGCAAAAATTTTCTGGGGAAGCGAAATTTCGCGCACGCGCCTTTTACTCATGTTTTCAGCCAAGAAGGTCAAAAGACGTGAAATTTTTTACGCTGTCAAAAGATGCGAAATTTTTTACGCTTTCGTGCCTGTTGATGCATGGTGAGATGATTGGGACGAAAAAATGGACTCGTGTGAAAGTTTTTCGGGATGCAAAATTTTGCCAGCATGTCTTTTCGCGCCTTTTACTCGTGCTTTCATCCAAGAAGGTCAAAAAATGCGAGATTTTTTACGCTATCAAAAGATGCAAATTTTTCGACGCTTTCGTGCCTGTTGATGCATGGTGAGATGATTGGGACGAAAAAATGGACTCGAGTGAAAATTTTCTGGTGGTGCAAAATTTCGCGCGATCGCATTTTACTCGTATTTTCAGCTAAGATTGTAAAAAGATGCGAATTTTTTTACGGTGTAAATAGATGCGAATTTTTTTACGCTTTCGTGCCTGTTGATGCATGGTGAGATGATTGGGATGAAAAAATGGACTCGGGCAAAAATTTTCTTGGGGTGCGAAATTTTGCGCGCGTGCCTTTTGCTCCTGTTTTCATCCAAGAAGGTCAAAAAACGTAAAATTTCTTACGCTGTCAAAAGATGCGAAATTTTCAACGTTTTCGCATGCCTGTTGATGCATGGTGAGATGATTGGGATGAAAAAATGAACTCGGGTGAAAGTTTTCCTGGGGTGCAAAATTTCGCCGGCGCGCCTTTTCGCCCCTTTTACTCGTGTTTTCAGCCAAGGAGGTCAAAAAACATGAAATTTTTAATGCTGTCAAAAGATGCAAATTTTTCGACGCTTTTCTGCCTGTTGATGCATGGTGAGATGATTGAGACGAAAAAATGGACTCGGGTGAAAAATTTCCGGTGGTGCAAAATTTTGCCCGCGCGCCTTTTCGCGCCTTTTACTCATGTTTTCAGCCAAGAAGGTCAAAAAACATAATTTTTTACGCTGTCAAAAGATGCAAATTTTTTGACGCTTTCGTGCCTGTTGATGCATGGTGAGATGATTGGGACGAAAAAATGGACTCGGGCAAAAATTTTCTTGGGGTGCGAAATTTCGCGCGCGCGCCTTTTACTCGTGTTTTCAGCCAAGAAGGTCAAAATATGCGAAATTTTTTACGCTATCAAAAGATGCGAATTTTTCGACGCGTTCATGCCTGTTGATGCATAGTGAGATGATTGGGACGAAAAAAAATGGACTCGTGTTTTCACCCAAGAAGGTCAAAGAACGCGATTTTTTTTAAACTGTCCAAAGATGTGAAATTTTTTACGCTTTTGTGCCTTTTGATGCATTGTGAGATGATTGGGACGAAAAAATGGACTCGGGTGAAAGTTTTCCGGGGGTGCAAAATTTCGCCCGCGCACCTTTTACTCGTGTTTTCAGCTAAGAAGGTCAAAAAATGCGAATTTTTTTACGCTGTCAAAAGATGCGAAATTTTTTACGCTTTCGTGCCTGTTGATGCATGGTGAGATGATTGAGATGAAAAAATGGACTCGGGCAAAAATTTTCTGGGGAAGCGAAATTTCGCGCGCGCGCCTTTTACTCGTGTTTTCATGCAAGAAGGTCAAAAAACGTGAAATTTTTTACGCTGACAAAAAATGCGAAATTTTCGACGCTTTCTTGCCTGTTGATGCATGGTGAGATGATTGGGACGAAAAAATGGACTCGGGTGAAAGTTTTCTGGGGGTGCAAAATTTCGCCCGCGCGCCTTTTACGCGTGTTTTCAGCTGAGGTAAAAAAATGCAAATTTTTTTACGCTGTCCAAAGATGCGAAATTTTTTACGCTTTCATGCTTGTTGATGCATGGTGAGATGATTGGGATGGAAAAAATGGACTCGTGCAAAAATTTTCAGGTAAGCGAAATTTCGAGCGCACGCCTTTTACTCGTGATTTCAGCCAAGAAGGTAAAAAAATGCAAAAAATTTTACGCTGTCAAAAGATGCAAATTTTTCGACGCGTTCATACCTGTTGATGCATGGTGAGATGATTCGGACGAAAAAAAGAGACGGGCAAAAATTTTCTGGGGAAGCGAAATTTCGCGCGTGCGCCTTTTACTCGTGTTTTCAGCCAAGAAGGTCAAAAGACGTGAAATTTTTTATGCTGTCAAAAGATGCGAAATTTTTTACGCTTTCGTGCCTGTTGATGCATGGTGAGATGATTGAGATGAAAAAATGGACTCGGGTGAAAGTTTTTCGAGGTGCAAAATTTTGCCCGCATGCCTTTTCGCGCCTTTTACTCGTGCTTTCATCCAAGAAGGTCAAAAAATGCGAGATTTTTTACGCTATCAAAAGATGCAAATTTTTTGATGCTTTCGTGCCTGTTGATGCATGGTGAGATGATTGGGACGAAAAAATGGACTCGAGTGAAAATTTTCTGTTGGTGCGATTCGCGCGATCGCATTTTACTCGTATTTTCAACTAAGATGGTAAAAAAATGCGAATTTTTTTATGCTGTAAAAAGATGCAAATTTCTTTATGCTTTCGTGCCTGTTGATGCAGGGTGAGATGATTGGGACGAAAAAATGGACTCGGGCAAAAATTTTTTGGGAAGCGAAATTTCGTGCGCGCGCCTTTTACTCGTGTTTTCACCCAAGAAGGTCAAAAAATATGAAATTTTTTACGCTGTTGAAAGAAGCGAAATTTTCGACGCTTTCATGCCTATTGATGCATGGTGAATGATTTTCGGGGGTGCAAAATTTCGCCCGCACGCCTTTTCGCGCCTTTTACTCTTGTTTTCAGCCAAAAAGGTCAAAAAATGCGAAATTTTTTACGCTGTCAAAAGATGAAAATTTTTCGATTCTTTCGTGCTTGTTGATGCATGGTGAGATGATTGGGACGAAAAAATGGACTCGGGTGAAAATTTTCCGGGGGTGCGAAATTGCGGGCGCGCGCCTTTTACTCGTGTTTTCCGCCAAGAAAGTCAAAAAATGGGAATTTTTTACGCTGTCAAAAGATGCGAAATTTTTGACGGTTTCGTGCCCGTTGATGCATGGTGAGATGATTGGGACGAAAAAATGGACCCGGGCAAAAATTTTCTGGGGAAGCGAAATTTCGCGCCCGCGCCTTTTACTCGTGTTTTCATCCAAGAAGGTAAAAAAATGTGAAATTTTTTACGCTGTCAAAAGATGCAAAATTTTCGACGCTTTCGAGCCTGTTGATGTATGGTGAGATGATTAGGACGAAAAAATGGACTCGGGTGAAAGTTTTCTGGGGTGCAAAATTTCGTCCGCGCGCCTTTTACTCGTGTTTTCAGCTAAGAAGGTAAAAAAATGCGAATTTTTTTAGGTTGTCCAAATTTGCGAAATTTTATACGCTTTCATGCTTGTTGATGCATGGTGAGATTATTGGATGGAATAAATGGACTCGGGCAAAAATTTTCAGGGGAAGCGAAATTTCGCGCGCGCGCCTTTTACTCGTGATTTCAGCCAAGAAGGTAAAAAAATGCAAAAAATTTTACGCTATCAAAAGATGCAAATTTTTCGACGCGTTCGTGTCTATTGATGCATGGTGAGATGATTGGAACGAAAAAATGGATTCGGGCAAAAATTTTTTGGGGAAGCAAAATTTCGCGCGCGCGCCTTTTACTCGTGTTTTCAGCCAAGAAGGTCAAAAAATGTGAATTTTTTTACGCTGTCAAAAGATGCAAAATTTTTTACGCTTTCGTGCCTGTTGATGCATGGTGAGATGATTGGGACGAAAAAATGGACTCGGGTGAAAGTTTTTCGGGGTGCAAAATTTTGCCCGCATGCCTTTTCGCGCCTTTTACTCGTGCTTTCAGCCAAGAAGGTCAAAAAATGCGAGATTTTTTACACAGTCAAAAGATGCGACTTTATCGACGCTTTCATGCCTGTTGATGCATGGTGAGATGATTGGGATGAAAAAATGGACTCGGGAGAAAATTTTCTGGTGGTGCGAAATTTCGCGCGATCGCATTTTACTCGTATTTTCAGCTAAGATGGTCAAAAAATGCGACTTTTTTTACGCTGTAAAAAGATGCAAATTTTTTTACGCTTTCGTGCCTGTTGATGCATGGTGAGATGATTGGGACGAAAAAATGGACTCAGGCAAAAATTTTTTGGGAAGCGAAATTTCGTACGCGCGCCTTTTACTCGTGTTTTCAGCCAAGAAGGTCAAAAAATGTGAAATTTTTTACGCTGTCGAAAGAAGTGAAATTTTCATGCCTATTGATGCATGGTGAGATGATTGGGACGAAAAAATGGACTCGGGTGAAAGCTTTTCGGGGGTGCAAAATTTCGCCCGCGCACCTTTTCGCGCCTTTTACTCGTGTTTTCAGCCAAGAAGGTCATAAAATGCGAAATTTTTTACGTTGTCAAAAGATGAGAATTTTTCGACGCTTTCGTGCCTGTTGATACATGGTGAGATGATTGGGACGAAAAAATGGACTCGGGTGAAAATTTTTCGGGGGTGAAAAAATTTCGCCGGGGGTGAAAATTTTCCGGGGGTGCAAAATTTCGCCGGCGTGCCTTTTCGCCCCTTTTACTCGTGTTTTCAGTCAAGAAGGTCAAAAAATGGGAATTTTTATACGCTGTCAAAAGATGCAAAATTTTTGACAGTTTCGTGCCCTTTGAGGCATGGTGAGATGATTGGGACGAAAAAATGGACTCGGGTGAAAATTTTCCGGGGGTGCAAAATTTCGGGCGCGCGCCTTTTACTCGTGTTTTCAGCCAAGAAAGTCAAAAAATGGGAATTTTTTACGCTGTCAAATGATGCGAAATTTTTGACGGTTTCGTGTCCGTTGATGCATGGTGAGATGATTGGGACGAAAAAATGGACCCGGGCAAAAATTTTCTGGGGAAGCGAAATTTTGCGCCCGCGCCTTTTACTCGTGTTTTCATCGAAGAAGGTAAAAAAATGTGAAATTTTTTACGCTGTCAAAAGATGCAAAATTTTCGACGCTTTCGAGCCTGTTGATGTATGGTGAGATGATTGGGACGAAAAAATGGACTCGGGTGAAAGTTTTCTGGGGGTGCAAAATTTCGCCCGCGCGCCTTTTACTCGTGTTTTCAGCTAAGAAGGTAAAATAATTTGCATCTTTTGACAGCGTAAAAAATTTCGTATTTTTTGACATTCTTGGCTGAAAACACGAGTAAAAGGTGCGCGCACGAAATTTCGCACCCACGGAAAATTTTCACCCGAGTCCATTTTTTTCGTCCCAATCATCTCACCATGCATCCACAGGCACGAACGCATCGAAAAATTTGCAACTTTTGACAGTGTAAAAAATTTCGCATTTTTTGACCTTCTTGGTTGAAAACACGAGTAAAATGCGCGAAAAGGTGCGCGGGCGAAATTTTGCACCACCGAAAAATTTTCACCCGAGTCCATTTTTTTCGTCCCAATCATCTCACCATGCATCAATCGTCGAAAAAATCGCATCTTTTGACAGCATAAAAAATTTCGCATTTTTTTACCTTCTTAGCTGAAAACACGATTAAAAGGCGCGCGCGCGAAATTTCGCACCCCCAGAATATTTTCACCCGAGTCCATTTTTTTCATCCCAATCATCTCACCATGCATCAACAAGCACAAACAAGTAAAAAAATTCGCATCTTTTGACAGCGTAAAAAATTTCATATTTTTTGACATTCTTGACTGAAAACACGAATAAAAGGCGCGAAAAGGCGTGAGGGCGAAATTTTGCACCCCCGGAAAACTTTCACCCGAGTCCATTTTTTTGTCCAAATCATCTCACCATGCATCAATAGGCACGAAAGCGTCAAAAATTTCGCATCTTATGATAGCGTAAAAAATATCACGTTTTTTGAGAAAAACGTGAGTAAAAGGCGCGCGCGCGAAATTTTGCACCCCGAGAAAATTATTTCCCAAGTCTATTTTTTCATCCCAATCATCTCACCATGCATCAACAGGCACGAAAGGGTCGAAAAATTCGCATCTTTTGACAGCGTAAAAAATTTCACGTTTTTTAACCATCTATGTTGAAAACACGAGTAAAAGGCGCGCACGCGAAATTACGCACCCCCAGAAAATTTTTGCCCGTGTCCATTTTTTTGTCCCAATAATTTCACCATGCATCAAAAGGCACGAACGCGTAAAAAATTTCAGATCTTTTGACAGCTTCAAAAAAAAATCACGTTCTTTGTCCTTCTTGGCTGAAAACACGAGTAAAAGGCGCGCGCGCGAAATTTCTCACCCCCGAAAAATTTTCACCCGAGTCCATTTTTTTTTGTCCCAGTCATCTCACCATCCATCAACAAGCACAAACGCGTCGAAAAATTCGCATATTTTGACAGCTTAAAAAATTTCGCATTTTTTGATCTTCTTGGCTGAAAACACGATTAAAAGGCGCGCTGCAGCGAAATTTCGCACCCCCGAAAAATTTTCACCCGAGTCCATTTTTTTCATCCCAGTCATCTCACCATGCATCATTAGGCACGAACGCGTCGAAAAATTCGCATCTTTTGACAGCGTAAAAAATTTCGCATTTTTTTACCTTCTTAGCTGAAAACACGAGTAAAAGGTGCGCGCGCGAAATTTCGCACCCACGGAAAATTTTCACCCGAGTCTATTTTTTTCGTCCCAAGAATCTCACCATGCATCGACAAGCATGAACGCATCGAAAAATTTGCATCTTTTGACAGCGTAAAAAATTTCGCATTTTTTGACCTTCTTGGCTGAAAACACGAGTAAAAGGCGCGAAAAGGTACGCGGGCGAAATTTTGCACCCCCGAAAAACTTTCACCCTAGTCCATTTTTTTCGTCCCAATCATCTCACCATGCATCAACAGGCACGAACGCATCGAAAAATTTGCATGTTTTGACAGCGTAAAAAAATTCGCATTTTTTGACTTTCTTGGCTGAAAACACGAGTAAAAGGCGCGAAAAGATGCGCGGGCGAAATTTTGCACCCCCGAAAAATTTTCACCCGAATCCATTTTTTTCGTCCCAATCATCTCACCATGCATCAACAGGCATGAACGCATCGAAAAATTCGCATCTTTTGACAGCGTAAAAAATTTCGCGTTTTTTGACCTTTTTGGCTAAAAACACGAGTAAAAGGCGCGCGTGAGAAATTTCGCACCGCCAGAAAATTTTCACCCGAGTCCATTTTTTTCGTCCCAATAATATCACCATGCATCAACAGGCACGAAAGCGTCAAAAAATTCGAATCTTTTGATTGCGTAAAAAATTTCGCATTTTTTGACCTTCTTGGCTGAAAACACGAGTAAAAGGCACGCTGCGAAATTTCGTACCCCCGAAAAATTTTCGCCCATGTCCATTTTTTTCGTCCGAATTATCTCACCATGCATCAACAGGCACGAACACATTAAAAAATTCGAATCTTTTGACAGTGTAAAAAATTTCGCATTTTTTTACCTTCTTGGCTGAAAACACGAGTAAAAGGCGCGCGCGCGCGAAATTTCGCACCCCCATAATATTTTCACCCGTGTCCATTTTTTCAATCCCAATCATCACACCGTGCATCAACATGCACGAACAAGTTGAAAAATTTGCATCTTTTGACAGCGTAAAAAATTTCATGTTTTTTGACCTTCTTGCTGACAACATGAGTAAAAGGCGCGCGTGAGAAATTTCGCACCCCCGGAAAATTTTCACCCGAGTCCATTTTTTTCGTCCCAATAATCTCACCATGCATCAACAGGCACGAACGCGTAAAAAAATTCGCATCTTTTGACAGCGTAAAAAATTTCGCGTTTTTTCACCTTCTTGGCTGAAAACACGAGTAAAAGGCGCGCGCGCGAAATTTCGCACCCCCAAAAAATTTTCACCTGAGTCCATTTTTTTGTCCCAATCATATCACCATGCATCAACAGGCACGAAAGCGTCGAAAAATTCGCATCTTTTGACTGCGTAAAAAATTTCGCTTTTTTTGACCTTCTTGGCTGAAAACACGAGTAAAAGGCGCGCGCGCGAAATTTCGCACCCCCAAAAAATTTTCACCTGAGTCCATTTTTTTTGTCCCAATCATATCACCATGCATCAACGGGCACGAAAGCGTCAAAAAATTCGCATCTTTTCACTGCGTAAAAAAATTTGCGTTTTTTGACCTTCTTGGCTGAAAACACGAGTAAAAGGCGCGCTGCGAAATTTCGCACCCCTCGGAAAATTTTCACCCGTGTCCATTTTTTTCGTCCCAATCATCTCACCATGCATCAACATGCATGAACGCATCAAAAAATTCGAATCTTTTGACAGCGTAAAAAATTTTGCATTTTTTACCTTCTTGGCTGAAAACACGAGTAAAAGGCGCGCGCGCGAAATTTCGCACCCCTGGAATATTTTCACCCGTGTCCATTTTTTTCGTCCCAATCATCACACCATGCATCAACATGCACGAACAAGTCGAAAAATTCGCATCTTTTGACAGCATAAAAAATTTCATGTTTTTTGATATTCTTGAGAGTAAAAGGTGCGAAAAGGCGCGCGGGCGAAATTTTGCACCCCCGGAAAACTTTCACCCGAGTCCATTTTTTCGTCCCAATCATCTCACCATGCATCAACAGGCATGAAACGTCAAAAATTTCGCATCTTTTGACAGCGTAAAAAATTTTACATTTTTTGACCTTCTTGGCTAAAAACACGAAAGGCGCGTGCGCAAAATTTCGCACCCCTAGAAAATTTTTGCCCGAGTCCATTTTTTCGTCCCAATCATCTCACCATGCATCAACAGACACGCAAGCATAAAAAATTTCGCATCTTTTGACAGCGTAAAAAATTTCGCATTTTTTGACCTTCTTGGCTGAAAACACGAGTAAAAGGCGCGCGTGCGAAATTTCGCACCCCCGGAAAATTTTCACCCGAGTCCATTTTTTTTTGTCCCAATAATCTCACCATGCATCAACAGGCACAAACGCGTCGAAAAATTCGCATCTTTTGATAGCGTAAAATTTTCGCGTTTTTTGACCTTTTGGCTGAAAACACGAGTAAAAGGCGCGCGCGCGAAATCTCGCACCCCCGAAAAATTTTCTCCCGAGTCCATTTTTTTTGTCCCAATCATCTCACCATGCATCAACAGGCATGAACGCATCGAATAATTTGCATCTTTTGACAGCATAAAAAATTTCACGTTTTTTGACCTTCTTGGCTGAAAACATGAGTAAAAGGCGCGCGCGCGAAATTTCGCACCCCCGGAAAATTTTCTCCCGAGTCGATTTTTTTCGTTCCAATCATCTCACCATGCATCAACAGGCACGAACGCATCGAAAAATTTGCATCTTTTGACAGCGTAAAAAATTTCGCATTTTTTGACCTTCTTGGCTGAAAACACGAGTAAAAGATGCAAAAAGGTGCGTGTGCGAAATTTTGCACCCCCGGAAAACTTTCACCCGCGTCCATTTTTTTGTCCCAATCATCTCACAATGAATCAACAGGAACGAGAGCTTCAAAAATTTTGCATCTCTTGACAGCGTAAAAAATTTCGTATTTTTTGACCTTCTTAGCGGAAAACACGAGTAAAAGGCGCACGCGCGAAATTTTGCACCACCGGAAAATTTTTACCCAAGTCCATTTTTTCATCCGAAATCATCTCACCATGCATCAACAGGCACGAAAGCGTCCAAAAATTCACATCTTTTGACAGCGTAAAAAATTTCGCATTTTTTGACTTTCTTGTCTGAAAACACGAGTAAAAGGCGCGCACGCGAAATTTCGCACCCCCAGAAAATTTTTGCCCGAGTCCATTTTTTCTTCCCAATCATCTCACCATGCATCAAAAGGCACGAAAGCATCAAAAATTTCACATCTTTTGATAGCTTAAAAAAAATCACGTTTTTTTTGACCTTCTTAGCTGAAAACACGAGCAAAAGACGCGCTCGAAATTTTGCACTCCCGAAAAAATTTCACCCGAGTCCATTTATTTTCGTCGCAATCATCTCACCATGCATCAACAGGCACGAACGCGTCAAAAAATTCGCATCTTTTGACAGCGTAAAAAAATTTCACATTTTTTGACCTTCTTGGCTGAAAACACGAGTAAAAGGCGTGCGCGCGAAATTTCGCATCCCCGAAAAATTTTTACCCGAGTCCATTTTTTCATCCCAATTATCTCATCATGCATCAATAGGCACGAAAGCGTCGAAAAATTCGCATCTTTTGACCGCGTAAAAAATTTCGCATTTTTTTTACCTTCTTGGCTGAAAACACGACTAAAAGGCGCGCGCGCGAAATTTCGCACCCCCGGAATATTTTCACCCGAGTCCATTTTTTTCGTCCCAATCATCTCACCATGCATCAACACGCACAAACAAGTCAAAAAATTCGCATCTTTTGACAACGTAAGAAATTTCATATTTTTTGACATTCTTGGCTGAAAACACGAGTAAGAGGCGCGAAAAGGCGCGCGGGCGAAATTTTGCACCCCCGAAAAACTGTCACCCGAGTCCATTTTTTCGTCCCAATCATCTCACCATGCATCAACAGGCATGAAAGCGTAAAAATTTTTGCATCTTTTAATCTAATGTGGATAATGTCACATAACCTTAAACTTAAGTCATACTGTCTACAGTATCTTATAACTTGGCTCTGATACCAAACTCTGTCACACCCCACTCTGTGACTAAGTTCTAATCCCATCTATTACATTACTTAATTATGTTTAGTAATTCTATAAATAAAATTGGCAAAACCTCCTCCCTTACTTATGTTTGTGTTATTTGCCAATACATACAAAGGATGCCTATATATATTCATCAAAGTTTAAATAAACTGTTATAAGACATCACATTCACATATTATCACTATTATTTCACAACCCATTTCACATTTAACACCCCACAAGATCAAATTTTACGCAATCTTACAAAATGATTCTAATAAACTCTAGTACAACTCTCGAGCTTATCTATTACATGCATGCTTTTTAAAAATGAAAGTGGAGAGAAAATGAAAGTGCACCAACGGCTCGACCTCTTCTATATGCATCAAAGGTAAGCTTCGAGTCGACTCAACTCGAGAACTTATAATTATCTGAAAAATTCAACAAGGGTAATGTGAGCAACAATCATTTGCTCAGTGAGTGGAATAAATGTACAACATAGGGGAACATTATGAGTGCATATAACATTTAAATAATCATATTTCTTTCATATGAAAAAACGTTTAAAGCATAACTACTATCACATAACTTTCCAAATCATTTGAACTTTTACATAAATACAAATTATTCAAGATATCATCATATTCATAGTCAAGCTCCACACATGTGTCATTGCACATACTCATCATGGGTCAATACGTATCCCTCTATGATCATGTGTCATACAGTTAAGCAGAGCTTCATAATCAAGAGTATCAGATACGCAGAGCAAATCATGGGTCGATACGTATCCCTTTATGATTGTGTGTCATACAGTTAAGCAGAGCTTCACAATCAAGATGCTCAGATACGCAGAGCAAATCATTGGTCAATATGTATCCCAATCATGATTGTGTGTCACCCCAATCATGATTTTCAGATACGCAGAGCAATCATGGTCAATATGTGCACGCAGAGCAGCTCCCAAAGGGCAAAGACACCTGATATACGCCCCAAAGGCTTCATGTATATCGAATGTGGTCCCAAAGATCTTTTTCAAACAGCATGACTAATGAACACATGGAGTTTAACAATATCAAAATACACATGTCATAATCTCATATCATTATCAAATAAAACTTATTTTAACTTCACAAGCATTGTTCCCTGAAAACATTTTTGTGAAAAAGGTTACTCCACCTCATATGATATTCTTGAAACATGTCATAAATATCTTTGATAACTCAATATATGTTCTAATAATAATAATAATAATCTTTGCTTGAGATAATATCAGAAATAAAAGAACTAACATATAACATTTTGCTATGTTGTAAATTTACCCACTCATCTTGTACTTTATCCCTTCAAGAAGGTTTATTAGATTTTCTTCATTTCACTTGTAGCTTGTTGGTTTCCTACAAGCAATGATGCTATTTCACTTTCCAATTACTAATAATAATAATATGCAATGCATGCTCATGCATGAACACTTATTCACCTTAAAATACATACAATTCCTTCTAATACTACTGTGTAATTTCAGATGTTTATGTTCATATGCTACTTCACACTCCCAACTATTCAATCTACCAAAGTTTAATTAGGTGTTGTCTTAGGATTTCAGACTGAGTACTTGTCAATAAATAATTCATAACTTCTTAACCACAAAGGCAAATCTTATGCTTTTGGATAAAATAGAAACTACACTTACTTAAACCCCGAAATATTATTAACTAAGTCCAAGTGAGTAAGTCATAATATCTAAGGCAATCTTACCCAGGATTTGTGCCCTGACAAACTGCGTGTCATAGAAAGATTGATTTATATGTCTATTCATACTTGTCCATTTACCTAGATTATATTTTTTTTTAAAACTAGACTTCCTTAATATATTTTCATAAAATTTATAGAATTTAACTCCTTGTATAACTCTATAACAAAAATAGTCAATTCGAGTCATGTTCTGTTAATTTCCTGGAACCTGACAGAAAACTCACTATGAAATGAAAAATTCATTTCTCCGCCTCTACACATCCAAATTGGATGATTCCACTTCTCACCGAACCCTTGTGAAGTATATTTTAACATGTATAAATTTAAAATCCTAATTCTATTTATCCTATTCATATCCTAATCTACAAGGCAAACCTATCTCTGACTCAGGACAGAGTGAGCGACCTATGGTGCTTCTTTCATAACTTTCTCTAATTTTATATGATTCTTGTGGCATGGAAAGCTAACATCGAGAGGATGAACCATGAACATTTTCAGGATTTATGAAGAACTACTTACAAAGATATGATCATATGAAGTTGAAGGTCAGTTTCGGATCCGCAGATTCACGCTAACCCAACAAACTTGTCGAATTTTCTCAGACTGTTCGGTAATGGATCTGATCTTGGAAATTTTTTGGCTTGCAGATAATACAATTAAATGATTTATATATTTTTTACAGAATTTTAACACGTCATATGACGGTTTGGAAAAATCTTTTTCTAAGCAGCTGGTGAGCTGCCTGCTTCAGCTGTTTGAAATCCTATTGGTTGAAATGGAGGTCCAATAATATTATTTGGTTAAAATTTAATGTTAAACTTCTAATTAACATTATTTAATCATAATTAAATATGTTTATTATAATATTTATAAATATTAGAATTTATTCCTAATAAACTTATATAATTTCTTTATAACGCTTATCGATAATTTAATTTTGATTATGCTTTAATCCAAGGGTTAGTTACTACACACAACCATGACTATATATGCATTTAAACTTACTTAAAATGATAATTAAAAGTAAGATTATGTTAAAATGATATTTGTGGAGTACGTCCGTGATAGCAAACTAATAATCCTGAAGTTTTACATTTCATAAAATGAGTTTGTCTTCTTACAACATATAAAATATTACATATTCATTACACATAACCAAATCTCTCGACATCCTAATAGGGATACAAAGGACTCAAATCTTCCCATCTTACCACGAACCCCTTCAAATACTATCACCTCGCATGATTTTCAAGAATTATCTGAAAAATATTGGAAATAACAGAGTGAGCTAAAATAGCTCAGTAAGTTGATAACTCATAACATATGTGTTACCAACTAATCAATTCAGAGTGACATGGAAAAATATGCAATAATCATAATAGAAATATGTATTCTCATATATTTAATAATTATATATATAAAATACTAATCAGAAGCATCATACTCAACTTGCAATCAATATCATATAAATCATATCAAACATATGTATGCAAATGCAACACTCTCATATGAATGCATGAATCATCAACTGGTCAGTGATCGGTAGGCGGACTCTAGAGGTGGCTCCCATTATGATCAGTAACGTTGCACTTAGCTCCATTCTACCTCATCCCGTCTGGAGAACATATCATATAACGATAGGTGGACTCTAGAGGTGGCCCCTACGGATTCTAGAGTTGGCCCCCATCGTGACTACTCACTATGTGGCACTTAACTCTGCATAGCACTTAGCTTCAACCTATCTCATCCCATGATTGGGGAACAAAATGATGGATTGGACTCTAAAGGTGACTCTCATCGTGATCAGCGATATAGCACTTACCTCCAACCATCATACAGATCAAAAAGCGATAGATGGCTTCTAGAGGTGGTGTCACGGACGTACTCCACAAATATCATTTTAACATAATCTTTCTTTTAATTAGCTTATGTAGTTATGGTTGCGTGTAGCAATTAACTTTTAAATTAAAGCATAATGATAATTAAATTATCGATAAGTGTTATAAAGAAATTATATAAGACTATTAGGAATAAATTTGTAAATATTATAATGAACATATTTAACTATGATTAACTAAGATTAATTAGAGGTTTAACAAATAATATAATTGGACCTTCATTTCAAAAAATAGGGTTTCAAGCAGCTCAAGTAGGCAGCTCATCAGCGTCTTAGAAAATGATTTTTTCAAATCGCCATATGACGTGTTAAAATTATGAGAAATATATATATATATATATATTACGTATTCTCATCTTCTGCAAGTCGAAAATTTTCTAAGATCAAATCTCTAGCCGAACAGCGTAAAACAATTCTACGAGATTGCTAGGTTAAGGTGAATCTGCGGATCTGAAACCGACCTTCAATTTTATATGATTGTATCTTCCTAGTTATTTCTTCATAAATCCGAAAATTTTTAATGATTCATCCTTTCGAAGATAGCTTTCCATGACCATAAGAATCATATAAAAAGGACTTTTGTAGAGAAAGTTATGAACCTAGCATCGTAGGTCACTCATCTTGTCCCAAGTTTGATATAGGTTGAATTTGTGAATTCGGATACGGATGGAATATAATGAATTAGGGTTTGGAATCTGTATATGATTAATTAGACATTCTAAGGGTTCGGTGAGAAGTGGAGTCATCCTATTTGAACTTGTATTTTAGGAGAAATGAATTTTTCGTTATATAGTGATTCTTCTGCCAGATTCCAGAATACAAGGTGAAAATTATACAATTTTTATGACTAAACCCTACTGAAGTCTAGATTCTAGAAAAATTAGGATCTTGTCAAATGGATAAGTGTTGTTAAAGATATAAATTAATCATTCAGTGATACACATTCTGCCAAAGCATAAACCTTAGATCAGATTGCCTTGAATTTTATGACTTACTTACTTGGAATTAGTTATTGATATTTGGGAGTTGAAAACCTTAGTAAGTCTAGTTTCTAATTTTTCTGGAATCATAAGATTTGCACATAGGGTTAAGAAGTTCTGAATTATTTATTGACATACACTCAGTCTGGAATCCTGAGAGAGCACTTAGTTAAGCTATGGAAGATTGAGAAGTTCCAAGTGTGAAGTAACATATGAATATAAACACCTGAAATTACACATTAATATTTGAAGAGATTATATGCATTTTAAGGTGAACAAGTGATCATGCATGAGCATGCATTGCATATTATTATTATTAGTAATTGGAAAGTTCAATAGCATCATTGCTTGTAGAAAACCAAGAAGCTACAAGTGAAAGGAGGAAAATCTAGTAAATCTCTTTGAAAACATAAAGCACAAGGTGAGTGGATAAATTTACAACATAGGAAAATGTTATATGTTAGTTCTTTAATTTATGATATTATCTCAAGAAAAGATTATTATTATTATTATTGAAACATATCTTGAGTTATGAAAGATATTTATGGTAAAATCCCTAATTTATCTCTATGTACATAATTTATAACATAATAACTAATTAGACTCACTTATTCTGTTAGAACATTAAGGCATATGCTAATTAATTAGCTCTTAACTTTTTAAATATACGTGATTTTCAAAACAATGTTTCCTCCCCTGATAACTAGATTGGTAAAGGATCATTTCTACAAATTTCATAATTTTATGCTCATCATAAGATATTTTAACGACACGCTAAACCTTCAGCTTAGACTTAGAGGAACAAATTGTTTTCCTAATATTCATATATTTTCTTTTCCATGTCTCTAAATCATTAGTCTACTTTTATTATCGATTCATGCAATAATAGGAGCCTGACTTTGAGTATAATTTTTACAAGTTTAAAATAACATAAAATCAACGAAACCAATAATTCAATTCCAACTGCGACATACCTATTTATTCCTTTCCATTTTTTGTTATTGCCATTTGATTCTTTCTTTTTCTTTGGCTTGGCTTGCTTTTAGAGAGAAAAAATATTTTTCATTTATTAACCTTTTTTTTTCCTTTCCTATTTCTCCTCCTGTCTGACTGTAAGGAGGTAAAACCTTCCTTTTTATTTTTTTCCTTCAGTCAAGATAAGTCGGTATTCTCTACTATTTGTGTTTGCATGATTCCGGTGATGTGGCAGCTCACCATTTAATTCATATTATTGTGAGGTGAGCTGTCATACCAGCTGAGTGTTTGTTTGCTTTTTTTTCTTTTTAAGATAAGTCGGTACAGGCACACAACTGCCATCCAAAAGCCTAATTAATTAATTTAGATGATTAATTATGCTAATTAATGAAACCTACCATGTGTGGATGAGAAAAATCGGTACTATTATGGATACTAGCCAATTAATTAATTGGCATAATTAGGAGATGATTAGCTGAAATCAATTCAAACTTATTGGATAATAATATTTTCATACGACTATC
This sequence comes from Pontederia crassipes, assembly GCA_030549335.1. Lineage (NCBI taxonomy): Eukaryota > Viridiplantae > Streptophyta > Magnoliopsida > Commelinales > Pontederiaceae > Pontederia > Pontederia crassipes. Next base: position 4,959,944 of record JAUKPH010000020.1, on the reverse strand, counting down.
TTAATAAATCCACTTGCTGCATAGATGATTGGTAATTAAATTTAAAACGGTCAAATTTTTAAACCATTTCTATAATCCCTTAGTGCAAGAAGATAAGAGAAACACTATATATATATATATATATATAGTGTGAGTAATTCAGTTACGCAAATCAATTGCTAACTTCATATCAATCCATAATATTAAATCAAAATTATTAATATTTCATGGAATTGCTCATTGGAGCACATTAGTAATTTGCTTATCTTATGGTAATTAATGAAAAATCATCATTAATTGAATTAGTTAAAGAAACATTTAGCTAAGGATATTACAAAATCACGTCCAAAAAGTTTTCCATAATTTTTTTCTTGAAAAATAGTCCTTACTGTTCATTTGTCTCTATGACCGATCGATCGCATTAATAAACTGGTCGACCGGTTAATATGACTGTTGTGCATTTCTGTTGTAACAGATGTCGGTCGACCGGTCTATCGACCGGTTCCTCAACCATCATGGTCTCGACATTTTTGAAATTCACCTTTGCGTTGATCAATCGGTCCTTCGACCGGTTGCTCGATCGTCATAGTCTTGTCATTCCTTTGAATTGATCGGTTAATCGGTACAACGATCGGACCATCGACCGGCATAGTCTTGACATTTTGTCGCTTGATAGCTATCGACCGATCGGCTTGGTCGGTCGACCGGTCACATACATAATTATTTTATTTTATCGTTTAACTTGACGATTTTTTTTACAAATGTATTCATATCATTCTTACACTTGCATTGTCATCACTTGAGAATATATTACTAACTTTTATGTCCAATTTAATTTGTTATCATCAAAATATAAAATTCAACAGTTCAAGCTCATGACGAAGTGTTACACATGCTAAGAGTTTAATAAGTCTATGATTTTATATGAACACTGATCCTAATAATGTAGTGAATGCTTTAAGCATTTGATGTCCTATGGAATAGTAATTGTTATATGATTAATAAAAAGTTTTTATTTATGATGATTTTTTTCAAAATGCTGAAGTATTCCGCTATTGATTGATGTATGACGTATGACGAACGGATTAATGATATGAAATTTTTCTAAATGCACAAAATTTTTAGCATTGATTTCGGATAGTTATATTAATTCAATAAAGAAATATCGCTTTAACACTACACCTTTTATTTTAATATCCTTTTTTATATAATTATTTTAATCTTATAATATTCGTATAATTTATTTATCAATAATTGACGCTCGCGTAAAACTTAATCCTGATTGTTAAATTTAAATACGCGTTTTTACTATTGTCCTTCACTGTAATCATGAATATGAAGGGGGCATAATATAAATAAATTTTCATATGATAATTCCAATAATATATGGTAATCCTGTATTTAAAATTTCATGAATAAAATAAAATGTTATACCACCACGCAATTAAATTCGAGTAACTAATTAATATTTATATACTTTTTAAAATTTATCTTTCATCGTACTGGCCGTTTGGAATTTTTTAAAAAAAAAAACTGGAAAAAACACGTGAATTATCCTTGAAATTTGGTCTCAAGAATTTAAGAAAGTTTGACAATAATAATAATGCGCATCCCAAAAAAGAAAGTGCCATAGAATTTTGGGGAGAGCACAAGAGACCGAGGCACCAGAAATGAAGCCACGTAGGCAAGTGAACGATATAGCTGACGTCATGGCTTCCGTACGCAGACTCAATTATTTGAAGGTCGTGTGGTTGCGCGAAAGAATATATATATATATTCATTGCGAAGAATATGATATATTTTTTTGTTGTAGAATAGACTTTGAGTGTTGAATAGAATCCATTGATTTTGTTAAATTCTTTCTAACTTTATCATCTTTCAATTGTATCCTCTAATTTTATTTTAAAATTCGTAATATCTCAAATTTCTCATTAAAAATAAATTAAACTTTTTTGTCCAAATCTTTGTAAACTTCTCTATATAAAGGCCTCAAATCCTCTTTGTTAATCTCTTTTATCAACTTTCTCGACGACTAGGACTTGAGAAAAGAGAAAGAGAGGAACAAAGATGAAAAAATAGGAGGAAATTTAAAAAAAAAAGATATATAAAGAAGATCCAAAATTCTCTTTCATCTCTAAATGTTCTTTCTGTAATAGATTGAGAGTAAGAGGACTTTTCTTATTGGATTCTGATTGAAGATTCTTATTCATGGAATCATTAGATCTATGCATATATTAATTTTTTTCCAACTAGATCTATGCATATACAAATTTTTATGATTAGATCCAATAGTTAGGGTTCATATGTTCTTATTGTTCATATTTAGGGATGAAGTCTAGATCTTAGAAATTCATAAATTATTATGTTTTTCAATATTCTTTTGATCCTAGAATGCCTAGGAGATCCAAATGTTTTGATTCTGAATATTACAAATCATTTTCCCCAAATTTTGGATAAAAAATCGTGAAAAATTGGGCTACGCGGTGGAACTCCAGAGTTCTGTCACGGCGGTGACACACCCCATCACGCCCGTGACAGAAGGGGTGAAGAACCCCAAAATCGGGCTTCTATTACGCTCGTGACAGAAAAAGTCACGACCGTGACAGTGACCCAGCATGGCCTTGACTGCATTTGGGTACGACTGTGACAGAAGGTGGTTTTTACAAGATTTTTTCACGGCCGTGACAACTTCTTTCATGGCCATGACTATCAACAAAGTTCTATATGATAGTTAAAATGTTATTTTTAAAGTATTAATAGTATATATTAATGCTTGTTGATTGTATAAGAATCTAGATACACATATATACATGTTCCCACGTTATTAGGTTTATTGAGAGACGTAAATGTTTGCTGATTGTATAGCAATGAACTCAATTATAGATAATGTTACATGTCGACCCTCTATGGTCCTTTATCGGATATTTACTCGGAATGATCGTTATACACATCGGCAATGGTGTGTCATTCCGATGTTACCCTCGGGCGAGAGTCCAAAATCATCATTACATACATCAGCAACAGTGTGCATTCGATATCACCTTCGGGTGTTACGTGGGAGCATTGTCTCCACGACTTAGATAGCCTATTGAGAGGGTAACAACATAAATCCCAACTATCGGAAGATATAACCTAAATGGAAGGGCCAATGAACGATGGAATGGAACGATGTCTCTCGAAAGTGAAAGTCCAATGGTTTATAAAGCAAGCTTGAGGAAAGATATGGAGGCGATGGTTAAGGTAAGTGTATTTCACTTATGCGCCTATGGAATGAATTGATGATTGTTATGATTGTCCATAGTAAAAGTATGATGATAATGATTACATGTCTTTCCATGCTTTTACTTATCGCATGATGATAGAAATGAATGAATGAATGACATGCAGTTCATATGTTAAGATATAGCATGCATATTGCTTCTTTTATATAAAGATGATGATGCATATCATGTAGTACCCTGTATAGGATCATAGTATCACATGCATGGCCTTTACATACTCTAACTAGAAAATCTGCATCCTGGATCCGTGCAGGTAACTAAAGTATGGATGATGATGACTCAACTCATGACGAAACGATTGCACACTAGTTTAGGAGTCTTAGAATCTTTATATTTTCAAAGTCCTCTGATTATATTTTTTAATGAGATGTTTTGACTATGGCTTTACTGTAACATTCCCCACTAGCGTGCGATATTATTCGCTTTGGGCTTAAGCCTTTACGATTTTCTATAAATAATAAAATAAGGTCACTCAATCTGTTAGAACATAAAAATAACATAAAAGTTAGGTTGAATATTGATTTTCATGAGAACAAACTATAATGAAATAAGATATGAAACTTTTACAAATTAATGTCTCTGTAATATGGAACTAAAGAAAATTGGAATGATGTCATTTGGTTATTTATACCAGAAGATATGTATTTCTCTTTACTATGTGTACAATCTCTCATAATATTAGGTCAATCCTCATCTTAAATAGTTAAGTTATAAGGGTAAATATTTAAGGTTATATACCTTTGCAATTAGTTATGTTCCATGTTTGATAGGCTTATGCTCATATCATATCATAGTAGCAATTTGTTTCTTATTATTATTGTTATAGGAGTAGAAGAGTAAAATAGTGAAAAGGGAAAGGAAAATATTTTGTTAGCCCTTATAGGTAAGTTGGTTTCTCCTAATCTATGTATTCACTTCTTTTGAATTCGGTGTGACATTGATTGTTACATGTATTAAATTCATATATTGACAAGTTTATATGAAAATTATGTTTTGAATGATTGATCAATTGATGGTTTATTGGAAAAGCATATGTGAAATGCTATTGATCAAGTTTATAGGATGCAATCCTATTACGTTTGAATGAGTATGATTCATCCTCTGATATTTGAGATATGATTGTTATGTGATGAATCATGCATCGACATCTGTCTGCATTTGCATATATGATGGTTGGAGCTAAGTGCTATATCGTTAATCATGATGGGAGCCACCTCTAGGATCCAATGCATCATTCTGTTCCTCATAAATGGGATGAGATAGGATGGAGTTAAGTGTCTTGCGGACCTAAGTGCTACACCGTGGGGGTGGGAGCCTTCTCTAGAATCCGTATGGGCCACCTCTAGAAGCCATCTATCGCTTTTTGATCCGTATGGTGGCTGGAGCTAAATGCTACATCGCTCATCACGATGGGAGCCACCTCTAAAATCCAATCCATCATTTTGTTCCCCAGCAATGGGTTGAGATAAGATGGAGCTAAGTGCCGTGCAGACCTAAATGCTACACCGTGAGGGTGGGAGCCACCTCTAGAATCCGTATGGGCCACCTCTGGAAGCCATCTATCAACTATACAAACTGGCCAGTTGGTAAAACCGTGCGGGCTTAGGTCAAAAGCGGACAATATCACACGCTAGTGGGGAATGTTACATTTATGATGTTTTAAATTGCTATTAGTGATGATGTTTAGATGTGTTTTCAATTCTATATATTACTTTTGACGTTTTCATGGAGTTTTCCGCATTTAATAGAAGGATTTCTTTATTTTATTTAATGGATTTATGCTTCTGCTAAATTAATAGATAATTATATATTATGATTATGTGATGGTGAATGAGCTAACACAATCGAATGACCTAATTGCCCTTGACAATTTAGGGGTGAAATTTGGGGTGTTATAGTTTTGTATTAGTGTCAGGTTAGGACCTAGGCTAAGTATGTTATAGAATTGATAAGTGTCTATGTCCATGTGCAATCGTCATGAGCAGTCATCCAAAGTTGAGTATGTAAGTATTAAGCCATTGATTGTATTGTTAAATTAACCAACTAATGTGTGATTGATTATTGTTATATTAAGGATGGAAGGAAAATAGTCTTCCAATGGGAATGCTAATTATTGCATTCATGATTGATATTATTGTCAAATTGACTATGGGCAATATGTAACAAGAGAGATGTGAATCTCATTGCGAATCGTAAGAATGATGGATATGTGATAAGAAATTGCCCAAAATGCTATGCATATTTGTTCATGACAATTGAACAAAATTTCCTAGTCCAAAGACTATAAAAATGATTAAAGAACCTATAGTGAAATTTAATTTTCACAAAGACGAATAGAATGTTAATTTAATGTCAAGATGGAAAGTACGAAGTGGAAACTTGATGTGGCAATGCCACTAGGGAGGATCTCCACTAAGCAGTATCTCCCAAAGATCAAGTGATGATAGGAGTGAATTAAGTTAATCTCATAGTACTACCCATGGTACACTATGATGTTATATTGGGCATGAATTGGTTATCATATCATGATGCCTATATGCTATGTAGTGAGAAGAAGGTTAAGATTGATAGAAAAGATGGAAACTTTGCGATTTTTTACGAGATACCATCAAAGAAGGAGAAGATGATGATTTCCTCAGCCAAGGCAACAAAGATGTTGAACAGTGGTTACCGATGATTTCTAGCTAGCATCGTCAAGAGTGATTTTCAACCCAAGCCACTACAAGAACTGCAAGTGGTTAGGAACTTTCCTGATGTATTTTTCGATGAGTTCCTGAAATTGCCTCCCGAAAAGGAAATTGATTTCCACATTGACCTCATACCAAGAACGACTCTTACCTCGAAGCCTCCGTATAGAATGACACCAACAGAGATGAAAGAATTGAAGATGCAGTTGCAGGAACTACTGGATAGAGATTTCATCAGGCCAAGTGTCCCCCCTAGGGTGCATCTGTCTTGTTTGTGAAGAAGAAGGATGGGTCACTAAGATTGTGTATAGAATATAGGATGCTGAACGAAGTGACCATCAAGAACAAATATCTTCTATCCAGAATTGACGATCTTTTCGATCAAGTACCGATAGCATCGGTCTTCTCAAAAATTGATTTGAGAAGTGGATACCATCAGCTCAAAGTAGTTGATGAGGATATTGCAAAGACGACCTTTAGGTCCAGGTACGACTATTATGAATTTTTTGGTTATGCCTTTTGGACTAACAAATGCTTCTACAACATTTATGAATTTGATAAGCAGGATTTTCAAGCCTCATCTTGACAGTTTTGTCATAGTGTTCGTGGATGATATCCTGATATACTCACCAAGTTCGGAAGAACACCAGAAACACCTATAGATAGTTTTGGAGACATTGAGGCAACGCCAGTTGTATGAAAACTTCTCCACGTGTGAATTTTGGTTGAAGAAAATTATATTTTTGGGACACAGTCTCAAAACAAGGGATCTCAGTGGACCCAGGCAAAGTAGAGGCTGACATCAATTGGGAAAGGCCAAGGACAGTGACAGATATTAGAAGATTCCTTGGATTGGTAGGCTACTATAGAAGGTTAATCCAAAACTTCTCATAGATTGCTGCTCCAATGACAAAATTGACCAGGAAAGGAGAAAAGTTCAATTGGACACAGAAGTGTGAGGATAGCTTCCTGGAGCTGAAGAAAAGATTGATTACCGCACTAGTACTAACAATTTCCACAGGAGTTGGAGGCTGCACAGTGTACAGTGATGCTAGTGGAACTAGGTTGGGATGTGTGTTGATGCAGCATGCAAGAGTAGTGGCTTATGCCTCAAGACAACTCAAGCCACATGAGAGTAACTATCTTACTCATGACTTAGAGTTGGCAGCAGTAGTGTTTGCTTTGAAGATATGGAGACACTACTTGTATTGAGAAGAATTTGAAGTCTTTACTGACCAAAAATCCTCAAATATGTGTTCACTCAAAAAGAGCTCAACATGAGACAGAGTCGATGGCTAAAGTTCTTGAAAGACTATGAGTTTGACATTTTTTATCATCCAAGAAAGGCCAACTCTGTAGTAGATGCTCTAAGTAGAAGATGGGAAGGGTTAGTGACATGCTTAAGAGTTTACAAGTGGACATTTATTGAAGAAAGCATTCAGGAGAAGTTGATGATGCACTGTGTCATTCAACTTGATCTAGTGGCAAGGATAGCACAAGCCCAGAAGGAACCTTATGTGAAAAAGGGTACCCAGACTATAGTATGGAAGAAAATGGGACTATCAAATTTCAAAACAGGTTATGGGTACTTGAAGATAAAGAACTCAAGGAAGAAATTTTGACTGAGTGCTACAAGTCAGAATTTTGTTATCCATTCTGAAATCATCAAAATGTTCAAGGACCTGCACAGGACACTTTGGTGAAGGGACATGAGAAGAGAGGTGGCAGAATTTGTTTTCAAATGCTTAATCTGCCAACAAGTCAAGATTAAGCACCAGAAGCTACCAGGACTGTTGAACCCACTGACCATACCTAGTGGAAGTGGAAGGAGATCACAATGAATTTCATTATGGGTCTCCCAAAGACATAGAAGGGTCATAATGACATTTGAATCATCGTTGACAAATTCACTAAGTCAGCTCACTTCTTACCTTATAATATGAGACAGTCAGCTGCAAGTATGGTGAAGCTGTATGTTGATGAGATTATCCGACTATATTGGATTCCTATTTTCATTGTATCAGATAGAGATTCAAGATTCACAGCAAGGTTCTGAAAAGGGTTGCAACATGCATTTGGTACAAGATTGCATTACAACACGACATTTCACCCTCAGAGTGATGGGCAAAGCGAAAGAACAATTCATACCTTGGAAGACATGCTGAGAGAATGTGCAATAGATTGGTAAGGTAGCTGGGATGATGATCTCACTCCGGTTGAGTTTTTCTATTACAATAGTTACCACTCCACCATTAAGATGGTTCCATTTGAATAAGTATATGGAAGACATTGTAGGTCTCCCACATGTTGGAGTGCAGTTGGCGAAGGAAGACTATTAGGACCTAAGCTAGTAGAGAGTATGCAGAGAAGGTCGATTTGATAAAAGAAAGAATGATGGCAGTTCAAAGCCGTTAGAAAAGTTATGCAGACAAAAACAGAAGAGAATAAATCAACCAAGTTGTGAGATCATGTGTTGCTGAAGGTATCTCCTATCAAAGGAGTCATGAGATTCAATAGAAAGGGCAAGTTGACTCCTAGGTATATCGGCCCATTTTAGATACTGGAAAAGGTGAGAGAAAGAGCATACAAGTTGGCATTGCCTCCTTCATATGACAAAAACCACAATATTTTTCATGTGTCAATGCTTCGCAAGTACACATATGATAGCTCTCATGTGGTGGTGATTGAAGAGTCAACTATCAAGGAAAATCTCACCTATGAAGAATATCCTACAGAGATACTAGAGTATGGAGAGCGTCGTTTGAGCAACAAAGTAGTAAAGATGGTGAAAATAGCATAGAAGCACCGCAATGGAACCGAAGTGACATGAGAACTAGAAGAGTAAATGAAAGAACAATTCTTAAGACTATTTGGTAAGTGTTCTATGTTATACTCCAGATGTCTCATTAAGAGTAAATAGAACTTTTGTCCAAAATCTCATAAACTCCCCTATATAAAGGCCCCAAATATTCTTTGTTAATCTCTTTTGTCAAATTTTTCACGTGACGGCTAGAGCTTGAGGAAAGAGAAAGAGAGGAATAAGGAGAAGGAAGAAGAGGAAGAAAGAGGAGGAAGATATAAAAGAAATGTATGTAAAGGGAATCCAAAACCATCTCTCCTCTCTCAATGTTCTTTTTGTAAAGGATTGAAAGTAAGAGGACATCTTGTTCTCTTATTTAATTGTGATTGAGGATTCTTATTCATGTAAATCATTAGATCTACGCATGTATAGATTTTTCCTGATTAGATTTATGAATATACAAGTTTTTATAATTAGATCCAATAGTTAGGGTTCATATGTTCTTATTGTTCATGATTTAGGGATGAACCATAAATATTAGAAATTCATGGATTATTATATTTTTCAATGTTCTTTTGATCCTAGAATGCCTAGGAGATCCATATGTTTTGATTCTGAATATTATAAATCATTTTCCCCAAATTCTGGATAAGAAATCATGAAAAATCGGGCTGCGCGACAAAACTCCAAAGTTTTTCATGGCGGTGACGCACCCCGTCATGCACGTGACAGAAGGGATAAAGAACGCTCAAAATTGGACTTCTGTCACGCTCGTGACAGATAATGCCACAGCCGTGACAATGACCTGGCATGACCATGATTGCATCTGGGCACGACTATGATTGAAGGGGTTTTTACAAGGTTCTGTCACGGCCGTGACGACTTCTTTCATGGCCGTGACCATCAACAGAGTTGTATATGATAGTTAAAATGCTATTTTCAAAGTATTAATAGTATGTATTTATACTTGTTGATTGTATAAGAACTTAGATACACATATATGCATGTTCCCATGTAACTAGATTAAAATCTTAAGATTGAGAGACATAAATGTTTGTTGATAGTATAGCATAATGAACTCAATTGTGGATGATGTTACATGTCGACCCTCTGTGTTCCTTTATCGAATATTTACCTGGAATGATCGTTACACACATTGGAAATGGTGTGTCATTCTGATGTCGCCCTCGGGCAAGAGTGCAGAATGATCGTTACATATATCAGCAACTGTGTGTGCATTTTGATGTCACCTTCGGGTATTATGATGTGAGAATTGATAATAATTAAATGCTAGCAAGTGCACTAGTCACTCAAGTAATAAAGTGTAAGAGTAGTGTGTCGAACCCACGAAGATTTAACTTACTTGACTAAACTAATTTCAGAGGCTTATATGTGACTAAAACTAAAACTAATTGCTAACTTAACTTACATAGATTGGGGTAAAAAGAAATTGCATAAAATAAAATAACAAAAAAATATAGACTAAAACTAATGATGCTTAGATCCTTAAGATGATCTATAATGATGGGAACAATCTACAATTTTTGTAAAATCAAGTACAAACGTGAAGTTCAGATTTAGTTTTTAGATGGATTAAAGACACCAAAGATATGATCTCCTACACGGGTAAATCAATTATCTTAAGACAATAATAATATGAAAGTATTCCACACGGATATGCCCTCAGTTATATTGAATTTAAGATGCAATATGTTGTAATCCTTAAACTACTTAATCGCCCGCATGAGTCAATTATGCAGACCGCACAATCTAATATTCTGCATGGATTCTATGAGATCATGACATGTATTGCTTCAATATAAAAGTTAAGAATCAATTTGAACAGAGAATTATGAACTAAGAATTGATTACACTACACAGTCAATAATTAAAACATTAAATCTGAAGGAAAGCATTAAGCATAGTAGATATGTTCATAAAAATTAAAATAATTATTATTTGATTAATCAAAAATAAAAAAAAATGTTCATACACTAAAACTCTTGCAACTAAAAAAGAAAGGTAAAATTAAAACTAACAATCCATAGTACTCAAATAGATAGATAGAATATGAAAATCTAAAACATCTTCCCAACAATATGTAGAAAAAAGTGTACTCTTCAAAAGCAACAATGAAACTGTTGTGCAATCCTTGTACGAGTCTACCGCGCAGAAGTCCTCTCTTTTGCCCTTCAGAAATTCTCCTTCGTTCTTGGCTTGAAAGCTTCTGTTGCAGGCCCTAGCATGCTCTCTCCTTGTGGTAGAAAGGTTCTATTAATAGGGGTTCAGGTTTCCATGTGATTGGAGAAGAAACAAAAACATTTTCTATGTGAAATAAAGGAAATTCAGATATGAATTAGTTTTGAAATTTTAGTCTTGTCAAACTCCAAATTTTGGGCCATAATATGTTTTCAAATAATCTTGGGATCATATAGTATGAGTAGAATCATTGTGCAATTGAAATTCTTCCAAAAATATCTTCAAAACTTGAATATGGGCTTCATCACGGGCTGTAATATGATTTTAACAGCTTAAACAACGTCTGAATCGGATTAGAAATGAATTTTCACGACATGTGATAGACTTTCATGACCCTTACAGTGGAGAAAATATGGATTTCACAGCTCGTGAAAGTCTGATCAGAGCCGTGTCTCGGGCACCTTTCTGAATGAATTTTAACGGCCTGTCAAAGGGTTGCACGACCATTTTCACGGACCGTTAAGAAGATTTCACGGCACGTTAGAGGACATTTCTGGTAGCTCCACTGTTTTTCACTTTTTGACTTCGTTTGAACTCCGATTTGAGTGCGGTTTTCTCCGTTGGCTTCGTAATTCAGTTTTTTTTTATTCCTATAAATAAAATACAACATTTGGGTAGATTTTTATTTTTGTAAAATTAATGTAAATAAGCCCATAAAATGATGCATGCTATTAGAAAATGATTCGAAATAAGATTAAATGCAATACTAAATATATATTATATTTTGCATGCATCATGTTACGGGGGAGCTGTCTCCATGGTTTAGTTAGCCTATTGAGAGGGCAACAACATAAATTTCAACTATCGGAAGATATAATATAAATGAAAGGATCAATGATCGATGGAATAGAATGATGTCCCACGAAAGTGGAAGTTCAAAGGGTTATAAAGCAACCCTGAGAAAAGATATGGAGACGATGGTTAAGGTAAGTGTATTTCACTAATGCACCTATGGAATGAATTGATGATTGTTATGATTGTCCATACTAAAAGTATGATGATAATGATTACATGTCTTTCCATGCTTTTACTTATCGCGTGATGATAGAAATGAATGAATGAATGACATGCAGTTCATATGTTAAGACATGGCATGCATACTGTTTACTTCTTTTATATAAAGATGAGTAGTACCCTATATAGGATCATAGTATCGCATGAATGACCTTTACATACTCTAACTGGGAAAGCCTGTAACTTGGAACCGTGCAGGTAAATAAAGCATGGATGATGGCGGCTCAGCTCATGACGAGATGATTGCACACTGGTCTAGGAATCTTAGAGTCTTTATGTTTTAATGTCCTCTGATTATATTTTTTAAAGAGATGTTTTGACTATGTCTTTACGATGTTTTAAATTGCTATTAGTAATGGTGTTTAGATGTGTTTAAATTCTATAACATTACTTTGACGTTTTCATGGAGTTTTTCGCATTTAATAGAAGGATTTTTTTTATTTGATGGATTTATGCTTCCATTGAATTAATAGATAATCATATTTTATTATGTTATGTGATGGGGAACGGGCTAACACAATCGAATGACCTAATTTCCCTTGGAAATTTAGGGATAAAATTCGGGCTGTTACAGAATCAAATTATCCTTCAACTATTGGTTTATTCAATAAGACTAAATATAACATATTATCTAATTATTTGACTTAGATGAACAGTTATTTTAAATTAAAATAAATATAAAATAATAATATAATATGATAATACTAATATAATAATTTTATAAAAGTAATCAGAAAAAAATAGAGGGCTCTCTCTCCCTCTCCTCCGATCACCATTGTGCCAGCACCATTGCTCTGGCGGTTGAAGGGAGAGGGGGAGGGGGCTCTGCCCCCCTTCTCTATTCTCTGATGCCGTAGAGGAGAGGAGGAAAAGGGAGACAATTCATCTCCCTCTACTGTTGGACCTTACTTGCCTTGACCACCTCAATGTCAATCCTCACAGCGATGTGAAGGCCCACCTGAGGCTCCACTACTCCATCTGTCGCTAGGTCGATTACATCCATCCTGACGATGTCTACAACCTCACCACCCAGTCCCACATCGCTGTCCCGGACTACACCGCCGATCGACATGGTCACCTCTGAGGCCCTCCGCCTCATCGAGGTCGTCTGATTGGCACTGAAGTCCATCCGCTACTACCAGGTGAGTTCGTCGGAGATGTTTGGATCCATGTCACCACCATAGTCGAAGTTCTACGAGGAGACGCTGCACCCCTCCCCCTCCCTTCTTGGGCGCCAAAGAGGAGAGGGGCAGGTTGCCCCCTCCACCTTTCCCATTAGCGCTCTGCATGCCCCCTCTTTTTTATTTATTTTTACTTTTTATATTTATATTATTATTTTGATTTCTTTTATTTTTAAATGGCATGCCACATAACAAAATGATAAAAAATTGCTCAATACCCGATCAAAAGGGGCAATTCATGAAATAAATTAATAGTTGAAGGACATTTTGATTACAAAAATAAAGTTAGAGGACATAGTTAGGAAAAAGAATAAAGTGAGAGACATTTAGTAAAGTTTATTCGTAATAGACTATCAAATATCAAGAAGTTAAAATGATAAAAAAAGTACAAAAAAAGACAATGCAATATTTGATTTCCAATACATAAAAGGAATATTATAATATACAACATTTTAAAAATGTTTACAATACTTTTATTATGTTTAAGATGATTTTATAATTTTGAAATATTGATTGAAAAATGACATGTAGATTATTTTGTTCTATTACATAAATAGATGGTGAGTGCCTGTCGAATTGATAAGGTCGTGTAGAAACAACGTTCAAATCTCTTAGTATGTTTGGATGCCTCAACTGCATACATCACTGCACTTCCACTTGGCACATATCGTAATGCTAAATGGTGCGTCTTTCCCTGACCTTTGATATTTGGTTATATTCTATTGAATAAGTAAATATTTTACACTATATTCTCTTACCCCTATATAACTCTGTTTCTCGTTTATCAATGATATCCTTGGAGAGTGCTCATTATCATGGTTTGGCCCAACAACAAATATTTAAATAACTAATAAATTAATAATTAATAATAAATAATAATTAGTAAAAAAGCCACCAAAATAAGAAGTTTGAACTATATTCACACATCTAAACAATCAATCCATCAATATTTTAGGAAACAGAAGTCTCAATGAATGGTGATTTTGATATGGCCCTCCTTTTTTATTCATGGCATTGATACGAGTTGTAACACACTACGTTTAAAAAAAAATGAAACCGAAGAGAGCTCGACTCTCTCTCTCTTCCTATCCCTCTCATTCATTACACTCTCTCTCCCCTCTCCCTTTTCCTCTCCCTTTTCACCTCATCGGCTTCTCCCATCATCAATGACATCCACCGTTCATGAAGAGGAGGACCGGGGGGTGAGGACCAGCCTTTCTCCCCTCTCTCTCACGTTTTTCCTCTCATCTCTCGCTCATTCTCTTTTTCTCTTCTCATCCGACATGTGGGCTTGCCTCTGATTGCTGCTAGAGGCCGGGGAGACGATGTCGGTGACATCCGTGAGCGCAAGCGACGTCGGAGAGCAGAGGCAAAGGAGCTGAGGACGAACTCTATGTGACAATCCTTAAATCACAGGCTTCCAAGTGTGTTTTCGGGATCTGGGTCATGGGTTAATTCCAAAGGAATTTTGCATGCTTTAAGGACCGATTCATTGTTAAGGTCCATGCTAGAATGTGTAGGAATCATGCTTTATAATTATTACAATGATATTGATATGTTCCCCTTCAATTATTGATTATGGCCGAATGATGTTGCATGATGTTAGTGTTTGTTCATGTGATGAATGATTTAAATTTGTTAGAGTACGATTTATATAGTTATTAGATAATTTCTTCATGCCTCTTATGATGATAGTTTCAGTCATCTAGAATTAAGAGAAAATGAAAATCGTTCAGGAAACTTGATATGATACGATATGTGAACAAATTGATAGGAATGATATGTTTAGAATGAGAATCATGTTTAGATATATTTCAGAATCATGCTATGTGTTAGTTGTTTCGTTAATGGGTGTTAGATGTATGATTGTATTGAATAATTGATTGAAAATGTAAGGATTCCGTAATGATCTATGGCTCTAATGAACTGGAGTGGTCGACCGAACCATTTCGGACGTTCGATTTTCCTCTCCCTTTTCACCTCATCGGCTTCTCCCATCATCAATGACATCCACCGTTCATGAAGAGGAGGACCGGGGGGTGAGGACCAGCCTTTCTCCCCTCTCTCTCACGTTTTTCCTCTCATCTCTCGCTCATTCTCTTTTTCTCTTCTCATCCGACATGTGGGCTTGCCTCTGATTGCTGCTAGAGGCCGGGGAGACGATGTCGGTGACATCCGTGAGCGCAAGCGACGTCGGAGAGCAGAGGCAAAGGAGCTGAGGACGAACTCTATGTGACAATCCTTAAATCACAGGCTTCCAAGTGTGTTTTCGGGATCTGGGTCATGGGTTAATTCCAAAGGAATTTTGCATGCTTTAAGGACCGATTCATTGTTAAGGTCCATGCTAGAATGTGTAGGAATCATGCTTTATAATTATTACAATGATATTGATATGTTCCCCTTCAATTATTGATTATGGCCGAATGATGTTGCATGATGTTAGTGTTTGTTCATGTGATGAATGATTTAAATTTGTTAGAGTACGATTTATATAGTTATTAGATAATTTCTTCATGCCTCTTATGATGATAGTTTCAGTCATCTAGAATTAAGAGAAAATGAAAATCGTTCAGGAAACTTGATATGATACGATATGTGAACAAATTGATAGGAATGATATGTTTAGAATGAGAATCATGTTTAGATATATTTCAGAATCATGCTATGTGTTAGTTGTTTCGTTAATGGGTGTTAGATGTATGATTGTATTGAATAATTGATTGAAAATGTAAGGATTCCGTAATGATCTATGGCTCTAATGAACTGGAGTGGTCGACCGAACCATTTCGGACGTTCGATTCAGTTCGGTAAGAGCATAGCGACAGTTATATCAGACTATTGAAACTCGATCGGTCAATTGATATAGACCAGAACGGAAGCCTAAAATCTTTTTGGATGACTGAATTGGAAAATATCGTGACTCGACAATGGCGATGATAACCAGTCGAACAATCGAAATCGGTTCGGTCGACCGATTTGGATTATCTCGTCGAAAGAACTTCCGACAGTTGACAAAGAAGTCTGATCGACTGAGGAAGAGACAACACTATTCATAACGGATGATCTGTCCAATTTTGGTCGATCGAAACTCGTGACCGTAAGTCCGAAAGATTAACCATATGAAAATGGATGGCCAAACCTCTCCCGATCGAGTATATGATCCTGAAGTGAATAAAGAATGAACAAAAGATGGTCGACCGCTCCTTTCGGTCGATCGAAGAATAGTGATAAATGGGCGTCCGCTCCCTTTTGGACAATCGCAGAATGAACTTAAAGTGGATGATCGCTCGACTTTCAGTCGTTCGATATATGGACAAAAAGAACACGGTCTTAATCGAACCCCTTTGATTTGATAAACTTCTTTCCACCTGATTGAAAATGAATGATATGAACTTAAAGATGGAATGGAGCTATGCTCCATAAAGCCTTGATCAATCCACGGATTGAAAGAGAGATCCATGAATGATAAAGAATTACCATTTGCCTATCTAGATGGGAGTTTCTCCCTATGGATGTTTTCATTTTACGTGAGGTCATCCCGCCCGATGGGGCTAGCCATGGCACTGATCCGCCACTGGCCCATTATGGTCTAGATATTGCACACTCATGTGCCTGCAATGGTATTTCCTAAAATCGAAGAGCTCTTCCAAGTTATGAAGACATTAAAGAACATGAATGACCAAAGATGAATGGAAGGACTTTGTCCTTATGAACAATGAACATGAATGACGAACATGAATGACCAAATGACGAACATGAACCATGAACATTGAATATGAAAATAAAATGAAATGAATGAACATGTATTCATGACCCTTTTATCGATTCTTCATTTTGATCCATTCTCACATGTGATTTATATGTTGTTTCATGCACTATTCTGATGCAATTATCTTATGACTTATACGAACTCACACTTAGCTTTATGCTAATGTGTTGATGTATGTGCGACGATTGCAGTTCAGGTGGCGTGTGCACATGTTTATAGCAGAGTCCAATATGAGTCTTCTATTCTTACGGTCAAGTTCTACCCTTATTTGGATGGAACTTATCAGGTTATATCAGACCGTAGAATTTTCTATGTCTAGTACTAGAACCTTTTACTTTTGTCAGAAATTTGGATGTATCTTCAACTTCTGCATTTTTTTGTACCGAATAATTTGACGTACCCTTATATATTTTGCTTTTGCATTTCCCTTTTAATGTCGTATTATTTTATTTGTTAAGTCTTCCAGATATGTGTCACTATTCTTGACCATTTGGATCAACAAAAGAGTCAAAGAAAGATCGAAGAAATTAACGACCAGGAGGAGATTTCGTCAAGTGACGGAGTCGAATTTCGAGATGTTACACGAATAGTTGAGTAATATAATATATATATTATATCCATCTAATAAATAAATAGATATTTCAAAATTATATCATCACTGGCCTATTAAGCAATCATCATTCGTCATTGGTCCACAACATGAAATTTTAATCAGGTGTCCGTGTGTGTTGATTTATTTATATTTAATGGTCATGTAATTAATTTAGTTAGTTTGTCTACTCCGAGCAATGCATATACCCACAATTCAATTAATTCAATTAATTAATTAATTATGCTGTGTTGATTTTTGTTCCATCTCATTAAATATCTCTTTTTCAATTCATAGCAACAATAAATTTATTATTTTCGCAAGCAGAAGCTGCTTCTCAAGATTCTATCATTTTTTCTTTCAAAGCAATTATTATTTTTATTATTATTGTTGTTGTTGTTGTTGTTGTTGTTGTTGTTGTTGTTGTTGTTATATATATATATATATATACATATATATATGATTATATTAAGAAACCACATGGGTATCGACTTATAGCGAGCAATAGTTAGATTGGGTTTGATGATGGAGTGCACGTAGTTGGCTTGATGGCACTTGAACTTGGTTTAGGTAGTGAAATTTCACCTACCTACAACTGCAATACGCCAAGATCTAATCGATATTAGTATTATGCCTAAAACTTTTGGTCGTTTATGGCAATTTTGTGCCGTCAGTCCGTTCGTTCGCCATACATCATTTAATAGCGGAAGACTTGATGATTTAGAGAAAATCATAATAGTTAAAACTTTCTATTAATTATATCATAACTGATACTTTAGAAAAATTTAAACGTCTAACCATTCATTACATCATTAACCTCAATCTTCAAATAGAACTATAGAACTCATTTAAACCTAAGCATGTGCAACACTTCATCATGAGCTTGAACTGTCATCCATCACTTAATCTTCGTTATCTGCACGGATCCAGAGTGCAGGGTTTCCCAATTAGAGTATGTAAAGATCATGTATGCCATGATATCCTATCACATGACACTACATAGGATGCATCGTCATAATAATAACAATAATATATGAACATGCATGTCATCAACTATATCATGAACCTTATATGACATTAATTACATCATACTTACATTCAACTTTCATATAACATTCATGAAATATAAACATCATGTCATACCTATTTATTTCAGATTCATCATCTGCAAGTATCATACAATAGAAACATACGTTCATATCATTCATAATGACATATCATGTACATCCTAGAAGTTTCTTTATAACTCCTTAATCCTTACTTCTTGATTTCTTCTATACTTTACTTCTCGGGGTTGCATTATAACCCTTTGGATCTTATTTCATTTTTCTTTTCTTTCTTTATTATGTGATCCTTCATGTGTCATCTTAATTCTTCATCTTTATTACATAATAATGTCTTGACTTTTATTCCATATCATGTCATAGTTAGGAACACACACATCATAATAGTGAGGGACTTTATTCCTAGTCATATAGGAATACACACACTTTATGATGAGGAACATTGTTCCTTTGGAAAGTACATACACAAATGTAGGACTTTACTTCTTAGGCTTAGATCTCTATGAAGTACACACATAAGCGTAAGACTTTACTTTCCCATCTTTACTTCATCATCATCTGAACTTTCTTTGTTATAAGATACTTTGAAGTTAGTTTCACTTTCATTCTTACTTTTTCTCAGAACATCTTTGATCTTAACATAGTTAAAAGAATTATATGACATCATTACATTGACTAGCTAGGCCACATCTTTGGGAACACGCACATCATAATAGTGAGGGACTTTATTCCAAGGAATATGCATACTATAATAGTGAGAGACTTTATTCCGAAGAATATGCACATTATAATAGTGAGGGGCTTTATTTTAGGGAACATGCACACTTTCTGTTGAGAAACTTTGTTCCCTGAGAAGCACATACACAAATGCAGATTTTACTTTGCGGACTTATGTCCCCTTGAAGTACATACATAGGTGCTGGACTTTGCTTCTCACCATTGATGAGTGACAAAGATATTTTTATTCAACTTTAGGTGCATTATGTTTTGCAACACAATAATCATTCTCGTCAATCATTCTTCATCTTTGAGCCTAATTATGGCTGAGCATGTTTAAACGTGTATCTAGGTGATCGTGAATACATTAATCAATGTTTCATGAATAGCATCATATATAAAATGTATGAAACATCAAAAAGCATTATACATCAACAATAAATGTATTTGAAATGTATATAAACATTTAAAAAATGAATAATATGAACATAATAATTGTTGACATAAACAATAATATGTCAACTTCCCTTATTTGACAATTATGACACATCATCAATCAAACAATTATACCTCAATAAATAGATGCTCGTTTTGATTGATTCTAATTTTCCTAAAACTATATTTTTACAGGAATCACATATAAAATTCATGAATTTTATCTTTTTGGCATTTAATCCCAGAAATTCATACAACTATCGAGATTTATTTTTTACATACTATTATGACAACAGACACTAAAATATTAATAACTTAATTTATACTTGTTGTTTTAAAATGATTCTAATTTTCACAGAAAGAACCTTTAACTTGTGAATAAATTTTAAATCTAATTTAGTATTTCCAATTTATAATATTTTTTACAATTTCATCACACTGTTATCCGAGAAAATATGACAGTTGTCCGATGTTTGGATCATAACTATTTTTATACATCTTCAAATCATATGAAACAAATTTCTATGAAAACTAGACTTTAGAGCTTTCCATCAATATATTGTTTCTAATTTTTGGATAAGTAAAACCTATTAAATAATTATAAAAAGATAGCCACAAATTTAATAGATTATGCAACATAAACCATGAAGCCCTCATTCATGCAACCCTTATTTATGCAATCCTCAATCAAAATTCCTATCAAGAACACCTTGTTCTTCAAACTCTCAATCTAATAAAAAATATCATTGAGAGGAGATAGAGGGATTTGGATACCGTTTACATATCTTTAGATTTTAAATTTTAAATATTTTTTCCTAATCATCTTGTATTGTTATTCATCATCTAGATGTCTGTAGGTCTTTTTGTCCTTTTCATAAAAATCTTGATCTTCTCTTTGTTGATTTTAAAATATAACCACCATGAAAAATAAGACTATATCTCATAGCCTTAGGCTTTTCTCGGTGGAACAAAAAAAAGAGAGATGAGGAATTGACGGATAGGTGTTTGGAGAGTTAATAAGGTTATTGATCATTTATATAGAATTTACAGTAGAATTTCGATCAAAAGGCCTACCCTTGGCCCAAAATTTGGGGTGGTTACACACCTAGATCTTAGGCGTTCAAAATTATTACTATCCTCTGCTAATTAATTATGCTGACCAAATTTTGTTGGACAATATTAATATTGAATGTATCATTATCAGTGCTAAGTTTTTTTTTATGTGAATCCACGTGAGTGAGAGAGAGAAAAAATCAATGACACTAAAAAGTTGAACTCTTTACTATTAAGATTTACCTTCATTAGCCAACTCTGCTGGCCAGCTTGATTATATACATAAAAATATGATATTACAAATCGACAAAAGAAGTAATAGAATATTATTTATCACCGGTTATTAAGTTTAATAGATTCCAAAAGTATCTTGCGCTTTTGTATATTTTCCCCCCTCGTGTCCCACCATAACTTTGTTTTGCCTTTTATTCCTTGATCAGCTGCTGCATGCATTGCCATGATCATGGACTCTTTGACAAGGAGTAGCGGCAGTTGGTAAATCAAGCAGGATATGGTGGCAATCAATCTGCAAGTTGCTGCAACCATTGGGATTCCTTTATGAGCCAGCCCCCGCCCTGTCCCTAAACCCTAAACTATTATATGTATATATTTTGTGTGTGCGTGTCCCTTGTAAGCAGCTGCTCAGCTCCGGATTCCCATGGCCAATGGATTCACAAGTTCTCTTCCCAGGAGCCACCCGCTGTTTTCTCCCTTCTTTTGGCTCCTTGTGGTCATGTCATATATACTCAATGCATGTATGCATGTCTCAATCCATTTCCACACTACTTACTTAACAAGTCTCTCCATGCACGCAGACGACATCCGTTACTGAACATGCAGCGGGCACAAGGAAGAGGAAGGAAGGAGAGTTGAAGGAAGAGTTGTTGCATGCATACAAAGAAAAGACCTCAACAAGAGCTCCCCACCTGCACCTGCACACCATGGAACTGGAAGCAGCCTCTTGCAAAACGACCTCGCCATCTTCCTCCATCTTTCTGGGAACCTCCGAGATCGACGTCCCCGAAACCTCTTCATCCTTGGTGCACACTCGCAAGAGGTGGTGGAGAACAACAGGAGGCAACATGCCGAGGTTCTTCTCCGGCGACGCGCCCGGGTGGCGCCACCACTTCCTCGATACGTGCTTTCTTTGCAAGAAACCCATTGCCGCCGGGGAAGACGTCTTCATGTACAGGTTCGATTTTTTTCCCTTTTTTTTTCTCTCAGTAGGAGAATTCTCACGAGAATCGATCATGGTTTGCTTGTTGCATGCAGAGGGGACGCTCCATTCTGCAGCGAGGAGTGCAGGCAAGAGCAGATGGACATGGACGAAGCCCTCGAGGACGAACTGATCCTTTCCAGATCGCCTGCTGCACCGAACCATGCCTCTCCTTCCCTGAAGCGCAAGCCAACCATGATCTTTACCCCGAATGATCACTTGGGTGCCGGAACGGCCGTTGCCGTCGGGTAATTAATTAATTAATTAAAGAGAACACTGCGGCCGGGGACAAAATTACCTCCACAAGGCATCATCACATGTCAACTTAAAAAGGCCTCGAATGTGAACAGAAGCCAGAGTTGTTTGAGCTACGATGCTTCCTTGGACGCAGGGAAGCATGGCATAATTTTTGCTCTTCTTCTTCGTGTTTGAAAGCGATGATCCAATTTTACCTTCCTGTAGTGCTGTAAAATTTTGTTATCGACGGTGGTGGCGGTGGTTAATTAGTATGTATAATATATAGACTAGTTCACGTCGATGTATTCATATACTAATGTATTATGTACGGCAATATATTTTAAGAAATTAAATAAAATAATAAGACCATCAAGAGTCACCGATCAGGTTTCTAAATGATTTGCATCACTATCTCAACTTCTGTCATCTCCCACAGCTTTAGCACGAGAAATCATCGAAAACAGTGTGCTGCTCGCACGGGGAACAAAATGTGGGGCACTCATGATGCTTGTGTTGATGAGTTGTATAATTCAGCTTTCTGCAAGTCGGCAACTATGGAATCAAATACATGAAACGAAAAGAATTGTTCGAGTTTGATTGGAAAACAATTGTTTCAGGTAAGAAGCTTCTTCAAGAAAAATAAAATAATAATATAATAAATTACATAATTTATTATTTTCATTTTCGACAGTCGTAACCGTCGAAAAATTCGTCGAAAATTACGATCGTCGAAAAATAAAATAATAATATAACAAATGACATAATTTATTATTTTTATTTTCGACGGTTGTAATCGTCGGAAAATTCGTCGCAAAATATTTTCGTCGCAAAATCCGTCGCAAATTGCGACGTATTTCTATCCGTCAGAATTTGTTCGTTAGAAAATAGTAATTTTCTTATAGTGAAGATTAATTAAAAAATCATACCCACGAAAAGAATCAGACGCTTTTTTTGTTTTTTGTTTTGGTGGGTGCAGGTGGGGGTAGGTAAAAAAGAATCACGTATGACTGAACAGTACTATCACAACAATTGATCGCCCACGCACGAGTTTTAGATTCTCTAAAGCAGTGTTGTCACGAGCGGACCAGACAACGAATCGAAAAAGTCTTCATTTCAAATCAAATCGGTTGGACCGGTCAGTAATAAAATATTATAATTTATTATGAGATTCACTATTACTACTTCCACTCTACGTCATCATAATTTAATCCTACATAACATAATCAAATTTTTTTTAAAATATTCCCATTACATCAATAATTATTGAATTACATTAACAAAAAAATCACTAATCACATTTCAGGACACAACTAACATAATTAATAACATTAATATAACTATTAATTAACAAAAAAAAGTAACGACACCCCCGAACCACCTCACGACGGCCATCTCCACCTCAAACCTACATGTTGATGCCTCAAGGCCCTCACCACTCACCAACACCTCTTTCTCGGCCAACTATCGACCACAAGGCCATTACAGCCGCCGCGCACAAGCACAAAGCTCAAGGCCCAGGGATGCTGCAAGCCCCATGAAGCGAAGACGGCCACGCGAGCACAGGCGGCCATGCGCAGGCGGCGGAACCAGTGCAGGGGTCCTCGACGCGCAGTCGGCCTTGCGAGCGCAGTCAGCACCGCGAGCATAGGCGCTGTCGATTCCACCCGCCTCGCTGCCACTCATGCCCATGCCGGTAAAGATCGTTCATGTCACAAGTCGCCTTTGCCGCTGTTGGAGTCGCACGTGGATTTGGGGATTTTTCTGTTTGTCTTTATCCATTTAGCAGCCGCTGTTTGGACTTTGGAGATTTAGGGCTTTTGATTTTTTATTTTAGTTTTTTTTAATTGGCCGATTTGTTTGAAACGCGATTTGATCCGGTTTTTGACCGGTTCAATCCGGTCCAATATCATCTCCAGTTTTAGTTGGTAGTGGACCGTGTTGTCGCCCGATTGACGGTCCGACCGGCCGGTCCAGTCCAGTCGCGACAACACTGCTCTGAAGTTTATTCTAACATTAACATGTCTGTAAACCAAACCCCCCGTTTCGAGATCGGAGCTCCATGGACGATATCTTCCCTATTTATAAACGCATGCATCATCCTAGTCCACCCCTTTTCAACCATGCCCCTTCCGATGAAGAGTTGTGTCTTTTCGTCAGCTTGTATCCCTTCACTAGCGGTTGCCTCATCCACAATCTTTCGTAACCAAACAGTCACATTATAACATCTCAGACTTGACCATTTTGGTCACGAAATTTCGATATTCTCTGTAGTGTAATTTGTGACTTCAATACTTTCACTAGTCATGGAGTATGGAGATGATATCTCGAAGTTCATTATTCATGAAAATTTCAATTTGACTCACATATTTCTGACTCCCATTAAACTAATATATTTAATGAATGTCCATGTTGCAATTCCCTTGGTAAAAGAATCGACAAACATATCATTAGGAGGCATATAAGTTACGGTCAATTCTTTCTTTTCCACTATATCTTGTATATAGTGATATTCGATCTCATTATATTTTCCTTTGAACCACCTAGCATCAAGCTTATCACAGCTTGATTATCACAGTACATTGACAGTAATCCACTGTATAAATTGAGCCTAAATTTCATAAGAAAATATTTAATCCATACTGTATGAGCAGTTGTCATACTACATGCTATATATTCAGCTTCTTGTGTGTGTCTCGTCGCACATTCTTGTTTCTTGCTACCCCAAGAAACAACTGCACCACCTAACATAAATTTGATATGAATTTTTGATCATCAATATCTCCACCAAAAATCGCATCTGAAAAGACCTATAGCCACAAGTGTATCAGCTTGATATGTTAGTTTTAATTGTGTAGTGCTTTTTCAGATATCACATAATCCTATTCATGACTTCCCAATGTGCCATCCCAGGATTACTTTGAAATCTATTAACCATACTTACTGGATAAGCCAAATGATCCCCACAACTTGCGTATATGAGACTTCTAAAGATTTCTGTCCTGAATTAGGACACTGACTCTTGCTGAGACTTTTTTCAACAATAATAGGTGTTGGTGCTAAACTATTCTGCATTCCAAATCTCTTCAATATCTTATTCAGATATTATTCTTGATCAAGCTCAATGTGATTGAGCTTTTGTCTCGAGTAATTTGAATTCCAAGGACATATGAAGCTTCACTCATGCCCTTCATTCAAATTCCTTACTCAACTTTTCTTTAACTTCATTAAGTATTGTGACATCATTCCCGGCGAGTGAAATGTCATCGACATACATTATAACGAACTTGCTCCCACTATTTTTGATGTACACACAATTGTTCAAGTTGTTTTCGATGAAACTAAATTGGATGACTGTCATATGAAACTTTTGATATTCAAGCCATACAGTGACTTTTCAGCTTATATATCATATTCTCTTGATCTTCCACCTGAAAACCATCAAGTTGCCACATATATAT
Organism: Pontederia crassipes; assembly: GCA_030549335.1. Lineage (NCBI taxonomy): Eukaryota > Viridiplantae > Streptophyta > Magnoliopsida > Commelinales > Pontederiaceae > Pontederia > Pontederia crassipes. Next base: position 4,934,205 of record JAUKPH010000020.1, on the reverse strand, counting down.
GTCTTCACTCAACTCTCTATTGAGGAAGGCAGTCTTAACATCCATATGAAGTAATTCTATATTCATATAAGCCACTATCTCTAAGATAATCTTGATAGATGCAAACATAGCTACCGGAGAATATGTTTCCTAAAAGTCTATACCAGCTTGCTGAGTATAACCCTTAGCGACTAATCTGACTTTGTGCTTCTCAATAGTACCATCCGCTCCGTACTTTTTCTTGAATACCCATTTGCACCCTATGCATTGCTGACCTTCTAACAAATCACATAGTTCTCATACTTCGTTTTGATTAATAGAGTCAATTTTATCTCTCATGGCAGTCATCCATGATTTTGACTCATCCGAAGCTATTGCTTCATTGTATTGAACAAGATCTGTACAATTATCTATATCTACATCCACAGAGTAACACAAAGCCTTGCATTCATACAAAACAAACTCATTAAATGTGTGGGTTGTGTCCTGGGTCTCTTCTTACCAATTATACTCGTGAGTTTTATGGGTCCACCCACTTCTTCCAAAGGATCTACATCTTGTATAGAATCTTCTTCCACCATTAGTACCTCAGAGTCAGCTTCATTATCCCCATGAATAATCAGAGGTCCATTACTCTCTTCCTATTTTCAAGGAATGTTGCATCGCGACTCTCAATTAACTCTTTTTTCTCTATGAAAGAATCTATACCCTTTGGATTGTTGACTATATCCGATAAACCTACATGTCAACGTCCTAAAGTCAAGTTTGTCCCTCAACTGACTAGAAACTAGAACATGTATTTTACAACCCCATTTCTGAGGATGACCTATATCAAACTTCCTGCCAATCCATGATTTATATGGCGTGGTTTCTATGGACTTTGTGAAAATTTTGTTCTGTGTGTAATTTGCAGTTAATACTGCCTCTTCCCAAAAACTCTTAGGAAGACTTGAGTGGGACAATAGATATATTGCATTTATCAATGTTCTATTCTTTCTTTTTGCCATGTCATTCTGCTATGGCGTATATGGCATTGTAGTTTGCCTACTAATGCCTTTCTGAATGCAATGATCATTAAATTTTTGGGAGGTGTATTCCCCTCCTCTATCTGTTCATAATGTCTTAACTGATCTTCCTAATTTCTTCTCCACTTCCTTCTTATATCTCTTGAATTCTTCAAAGGCATCCAACTTTTTGTCCAAGAGATAGAAATAGGGAAACCTTGAAAAATCATCAATGAATGTGATAAAGTATTTCTTATTTTTGTGTGTCATGACACTAAGAGGACCACAAATATCAGAATGAATCAATCCTAATAATTCCTTTGATCATATTACCCCTGCATTTGACTTTTGAGTCATTTTTCAAGTCAAACAATATTCACAGGCAATGTTCTTGCATTTGAAATTCTAGGAACTAAGTTTATTCTTATAATTTGTTCCATCTGTCTTTCCTAAATGTCCTAATCGATCATGTCAAAGATCATAATTAGAATAATCATACACAAAATAATAAAAAATGTCAACTACATTCATTGATATATTTTAAGTCACAATAGGTAGGCAAAATAAATCATGTCTAAGAATAAACCTCCCGACTCTAAGAATTTTTCTGTCCTTACCTATAGATACATGCCATTATAAAACCTAACTTCAAAATTCTTCTTCAGAAGTATGGGAACAGACACGAGCTTTCGATGGATAACGAGACCATATATCACATCATTAAAAGTTAAGATGCAATCTCCCAAGTCCAATCTGTAATTCCCCATATCTTCCACATCAAAGTATGTGTTGTTACCCATGTATATTCTCTATTCCTCCTTCAATTCTTTGAAGTTAGTCATCCCATCCTTGGTCTTGGTAATATGACGGTCATTCCTGAAATGATCTACCAGCCCATATGGTCAGTACTTGTAGCGTTGCATTCAATGACGCTAGTGAATTCAGGATTCTTATCTTTCTTATCTTGGCTTTTCCCTTTCTGCCCTTTTGCCTTGGTGTAGTTCGGCTTGAAATGTCCGAACTTTCCACAGCCACGTGGTTGCTTTCCGCGCTGTCCCTTTGACTTCTTATTTGGACCAAGCCTTTTATAGTGTGCGTCCTTCGCTTCATCTTCATTTTCTTCTACTTCGAAGACCTTATTTTTTCTTTTACTATTGGCCAAGTTTTGTTCAATAGCCAATTGCGCTGGAAAGTCTGTCACTGTCTTAATATTTTCATTAAGTCGCAAAGTTGTGGCAGCCATGTCAAAACTGAGAAGAAGGCTATTGAGCGCAGTGACAACTTGTAAGGGTTCAGGAATCGTTGTACTCGTTGTGGCTAAATCTTTAACCAACACAATCATTCTATTGACATAATCTTCATATTTTCCAACTCTTTCATTTTACAAGAATTATACTTGTGCAACAAGAACTGAATATTCACTTCAGTTTTAGAGTCATATTTGGCCTATACAGCCATCCATAGATCACATGCTATTTTCTATGATTCAAATACCCTTATCAAAGTATCTTCCATGTGCATCAACATGAAAGATCTTGCATTCTTATCCTCTCTATCCCACTTGTCATGTGCTTTCTCATGCGCCTCGATTTGTTCTTATGTGATGTTCTCGGGAAGCATAGGGCAAGTATTTTCAATACCCCTATTAAGGTTATCGTGCATAAGTCCATACTTGATTTTGAGGCTCCACGTATCACAATTCACGCCATTTAGAGGTTCAAATTTTGTCCGCTCCATTGCAAACAATCTTGTAGCATTTTCTAAAATAAAAAGAAAAATAACAATGTTTTATAAGAAGTAATGTATCTAAGATTAAATAAATTTAAATTCAGTGGGCCAGTGGTTGCATAAAAAAATGATTACTTGAAGATACTAGTGTGGAGGGATTAAAAGTAAACCTTACAATTTTTATCAAAATACAAATGACATGCATAAAAAAATAACGTATGAAATTATATTACTATTCAAAAGGAGAAATATAAATCACCGAGTCCTAATCATAAAACTATTGGTCTTATTGTAATTACAGAATGATTTATAATATTAAAAAATGCAATATAAATCACTACGCGTTGATTATTTAAAGTGGTACAGACAAAAACGGAAAGGTAAAAACAAATTAGATAAGTAAACACGTTTACTTAACAGTGATATTTGATAAGGGGCAGAGGGAGAGGAAATGAAGGAAGAGAGAGAGAGAGCTCTGCTCTCTCCCCTTCCTCTCTCACATCAATGGTGATGACAGTTCAAGGAAGGGGAGGCCAAGGGAGATGCTCGAGCTTTGAAACCTCCACTCCCCTCTCCTTCTCACGTTTTCCCTTCATCTCTCTCTTACTCGCTCTCTGTTCTCCTTCCGACAATGTGCACGGACAACAGTAGGCGAAGGGACGTCGGAGAGATTCACCGGCATGGATGACGCAGCGGACGGCGGTGAGCAGCGACCGGCGACCGGCGACCTGAGGATGAAACGCGCGGACGAACCATAGATTCATAGGCATTAAGGTGTGAATTCGGGATCTTCTTCAAGATTAATTACCGGACGATTATGCTTGCCTTAGGACTGAACTAGAAGTAGAATCCATGACCAGTAAGAGTAGAGAAACTTATTATGCGATGCTTATAGAATTGTGAATCTGTTTCATCGTTTTTACCCTCTGCTCGTGAGTTAGACTGGTTCAACTCGAACCTCGTACCTGTGATGCATGCTTTATGAACATAGATTGATTAAAATATCTACTTAGATGTGCATATTATGTAGATCAAGAACTTTCAAAATGCCTGATTTCGTTTCTGCAAACTTGTTGAATGTAAATGAATGTTATAGATGCCTATTAGAACTTGCTTAGTTAACTACATGTGTAGATTTCTTCACTATGGTTAAGATGATTAGATGACTCCTTAATTATGTTTACAAACTCATGAGATCGATGTATGGTCATTTTGATTGTTGAAAGAAATGAAAGGATTTAGATCTTTAAACTCTCGCAGTTTTCTGCGAATGACGAACCCAGCTCGGGTTGCCTATAACCTTGCCTGGATCAGACTAACCCGGGACCGAGTCCTCCAAACTCCACTCGGATCTGCCATTAACGCTTGTCCGAGCTCAACTCACACCAGTAACTCGGCCCGGGCACTGCCTAACCCAACCCGGGTATGATCGAAGAAGATGATCGGGCAGATCAACATTTCCGACCCGATCGGGCACCCAACTCGGCCCGGGTATAACCCTGACTCAGCTGGGGTTCTAACTTGAATTTTTCGAGAATGATTTCGACAGCGACTCTGTCCGGGTTCCTCCTGTACTCGGCCCGAGTCTTGACCAACAGAATGTCAACCTTACGATTTACGAACCCTTACTTACATATGTGATACCTTTCCATGAAGTTAATAGAACCACGTTGACCTTCTTATGATTGAACAAAACCGAAGGAAAACGAGGCCAACTTGATTATGATTTTCCATGAACAATGAATGATGATGACTCTTATGAATCACATGATGAGAACTTTTATGATGAAGTGATAAATAGTCGTCTGCTCCCCCTCCGGACGACCGCTGAAAAGAACTATGTGGACGACCATTTGATTTTTGGGTGTCCGATATGTGGATAGAGGAATTCGACCCTAATCGAACTCTTTGATTTTATTAAGCTTCTGTCCACCTGATTTGTTAAAGAAAGAAATGAACTAAAGAAGATTCAGAGCCTGACTCCATATGGCCTTGACCAATCTACGGGTTGGAAGAGAGGTCCACATGATTCGGAGCTTTGCTCCATACGACCTTGATTGATTTACGGATCGAAATAGTGGTCCCTACGACCTTGATCGATATTCGGATCGAAAGAGAGGTCCACTATGATTGGGGGGGGGGGGGGGGGGGGAAGTTAAGTCAGCCTTGAGCGATACACTTCCTCACGGGTTATCATTTCTCCTATCTAGATGGGAATCTCTCCCTTTACGGATGTTTCCGCCTGGCGCGTTGTCATCCCAGCCCGACGGGGCTAGCCATGGTACTGATCACCCACTGGCCCATGATGGTCTAGATAGTAGCACTACGACTGGAGGCAATGGTATTCCCTAAAAGAATGAAGAGCTCTTCCAAAAAAAGAAAGAAAGAAAGAACAAACGAACGAATGAATGAAATGGAAGAATGAAGCAATGAAAGGAAAGAAAGGAAAAAGGCAGGAATCTTGTTATGGTCACTCTCTACTTTATGACCCACTTTTACATTTCATCACATGATTTCTTTATGCTTATTCTGACAAAACTGATTTATGATTTATACCAACTCAAACTTAGCGTTATGCGAACGGTTGATCTTGCTCCCTGTGTGTTCCCCACAGGTACATGATGGTTGCTCGTGACGTGATGGTGTGTGCGCGGAGACTTCGCTTTGGATGGCATCTGCATATGGTTATGGTCATGTCTAGTATGAGTCGTATGTTTATCCATTATATTAGAGGGTATATCTATCTGGATGGGTCTTATCAAGTCATGGTCGACCGTAGGTGTTTTTATATTTAGAACTCATACTTTTATCTTTACTACTTCAGACATGAGACTATGGGATGTAGCTTTTTGCTTCCGCACTATGTTTTATATTGAGACAGTTGTCGCATTTTCTCCTTTGGCTTCTGCATTGTCCTCTAATTATTATATTATTTTAATTGATAAGTCTTCCACTGATGTATCATTTCCCTTGACCATTTGGATCAACAAAAGAGTCAAAGAAAAAGAAGAAAATGGTAGCGCACGAGAGGAGATCGCGCCACGTGGCAGGTCAAATTTTGGGACGCTACATTTATGGTATCAGAGCCTAACGCTAGGACTCTCTTGATGTCCTAAAAATAGAGTTAATTCTAGGTATGGTCCATATGCACCCACTAGAATCTTTGCATTTTTTTTAAGTTATGATTGTTTATTGAAGTCAAAGTGTTATGTTTATAGATGGCACCCACGACACGTTCAGCGGCCCAACGCGGCAGATGTAACATTCCCCACCAGCGTGTGATATTGTCTGCTCTGGGCCTCGACCCGCACGGTTTTCTCAAAATGCGTCACACCTGGTGAAGGACATGCTCCCATATATACACAACATCTCTCCCGTGACTTATGCATGTGGGACTCATCAGGCACACAATCATGATTGTGATACGTATTAGTGCATGAGGCATGCCTTGGATTAGTCCCGCATGCATAAGTCACGGGAGAGATGCATATATGGGAGCATGTCCTTCACCAGGTGTGACGCGTTTTGAGAAAACCGTGCGGGCCGAGGCCCAGAGCGGACAATATCACACGCTGATGGGGAATGTTACATATGGTATTAGAGCCACTCCGCGTGGACCTTTGTGCATGGTGGGGTGCGATCACTCAACGAGGGCGTTGAGTCCCCTAAGGGGGGGAGGGTGCATGAGGCATGCCTTGGATTAGTCCCACATGCAAAAGTCATGGGAGAGATGCTGGGTATATATGGGAGCATGTCTTTCACCAGGTGTGATGCATTTTGAGAAAACTGTGCGGGCCGAGGCCCAGAGCGGACAATATTACACGCTGGTGGGGAATGTTACAGCAGAGGCCGTGGGCGCAGATGTGAAGGTGACCGTGTCTCGGTTACCCCAGAGATTGCTAGGATGCACCTGACTCTGCCCCGAGGAGTCAAGTAGGAGAAGACGTGCAGTAGGAGCTTCCTCCTATGCAGCCACAGGAGCTCCAGCCGTCCTCACAGCAGCCGACGTACTCGGTACTTATGTACCAGATGTCATTCCCTCCTTTAGCATTTCAGATGGCTCCTCCTCCCGATACGATTCAAGAATTTCTAAAACTACACATGCCCTACTTTAGGGGGGTGGTGAATTATGAAGAGACAGTCCAATGGCTTACTAAGATGGAGCAATTGTTCAACTCCTATGGGGCAGAGATCGATTTGCATGGAGCTGTTCGGATGACGTACAGGATTGAACATGCGATCCGGATGCGGCGGGAAGAACTGAAGAAGTAGCCAGCACGAGCTATAAAATCATCTAAGTTGAGGTGGGACGATCGCTGCCCGGTTCGCAATGATGCATGCTGCGACAATCACCACCAGCCCTACCAGAACTCGCAACACGAGGTTCCCCATCAGCCAGCACTTCACCAAACTCAGGTGAAGTAAAGAGATTAGTTAAGAATGCAAGGATAAGTATGGAATGATGCTAATTGATGACGAACCTGATTTCTAGCCACAGCCTTAGCGACGGACACCTGTACCGCAGCCTCCATGATAGCCACCGGCACCTCAGTAGCAGGGAATGCTGAACTGCGCCTTCTGTCAAAGGCCCCACCCTGGAGAGTGTCGCATGAAGAATGGTACCTACATCGGATGCGGCAAGGCCGGGCACTTCGTTCGAGATTGCCCCATGAAGAATCGTAGAGGCACGGGAGGAGTACCGGGACGTCTCTACACTGCTCAGGTAGATGCAGCCCAACAGGATAACGATGTTATCTGAGGTACTCTCTCTATCACAGACTTGCCTATGCTTGTATTGTTTGATTCGGGTGCTTCACAATCTTTTATTTCCGAAGCATGTGCTTCCTCCCTTAGTATACTTATAAAAGGGATGGAACATAGAATGAATGTAAAGACACCAATGTGGATCCTTCACATGGCGAAGTACCTTCCCGAGGTACCAGTTGATGTGGATGGGAAGAATTTTTCTGCAGACCTGATAGTAATCCCCATGGTGGATACGATGTCATTTTAAGTATGGACTGGTTATAATACCATAATGCATTGTTATATGTAAGCAAAAGAAAGTCATCACCGGCAACCATGACGAAAAGAAGACGGTGATCAGAGGAACATGAAAGCAGGACAGTGGAATCATCTTGTTTGCCATGAAGGCACACAAGCTACTACAGAAGGGTTGCAGAGGATACCTGGCCAGCGTGACCGTAGTTGATGCACCAACACCAGCTCTACAATAGGTTGACGTAGTTCGATATTTTCCGGATGTTTTTTCAGAGGACATCTCCGGATTGCCGCCGAGGAGGGAGATCGACTTCAGAATCGATGTGGCACTAGGGACGACACCGATCTCCAAGGCTCCCTATCGAATGGCCCGGTAGAAATGCTAGAGCTGAATAAACAAATACATGAGTTACTCGACAAAGGGTTCATCCGACCTAGCACTCCCCTTGGGGTGCTCCGGTTCTGTTTGTAAAGAAGAAGGATGGATTGCTATGACTTTGCATCGACTACCGGATGCTGAATAAAGTGATGATTAAGAACAAGTACCCGCTGCCTAGGATCGATGACTTGTTCGACAAGCTATCTAAGGCTTTCGTATTTTCAAAGATCGACTTGAGAAGCAGCTATCACTAGCTGAGAGTCGCAGAAGAAGATGTGCCCAAGACTGCTTTCCAATCACGGTATGGCCACTACGAGTTCACGGTCATGCCCTTCGGACTGACGAATGCTCCTATAGCGTTCATGGATCTAATGATCCGATTATTCAAGCAGCACCTAGATCAGTTCGTGATCATCTTCGTCGATGACATTTTGATTTACTCCTCTAGCCCGGAGCAGCACCGAAAGCACCTACGGATCGTCTTGGAAATTTTACGTCAACATCGACTCGTCGCAAAGTTCTCCAAGTGCGAGTTTTGGATGGAACAAATGATGTTCTTGGGGCATGTCATATCCAAATGAGGCATAGCAGTGGACCCAGCAAAGGTCAAAGCAGTGACCAATTAGGCCAGATCGAAGAACGCGATGGAGATTCGCAGTTTCCTCTGTCTAGCGAGTTATCGATGCTTTATCCGAGATTTCTCGAAAATTGCATCCATGCTCACCCATCTGACAAAGAAGAACGAGAAGTTCGTTTGGATGGACATGTGCGAGAGCAGCTTTCAGGAGTTGAAGAACAGGTTGACCTCCGCTCCGATTCTCACCCTGCCACCGGGGAGCGGAGGGTACACCATCTGCAGCATTGCTAGTGGTACTAGCCTGGGATGTGTCCTGATGCAGCACGGAAAAGTAGTGGCCTACGCCTCGAGACAGCTGAAGAAACATGAGGTGAACTATCCGACACACGATCTGGAGTTGGCAGCGATCGTGTTCGCACTGAAAATATGGAGGCACTACCTATACGGTGTAGAGTTTTAGGTGTTCACCGACCACAAGAGCTTGAAATACGTCTTCACCTAGAAGGATCTCAACTTGCAGCAAAGACGATGGATGAAATTCCTTAAGGACTACGAGTTCGTGATCAACTATCATCCCGGGAAGGCGAACTGGTAACTGACGCTCTTAGCCGAAAATGGGAGGCTTCATTGGCATTCCTCCAACTATGGAGGTACGAGATGATCAAGGAACTCAACCACTGGAATCCGCAGGCTGCAGGACACAAAGCGATTTTGATGATGTATCAACTGCAACCAAGCCTCAGTAGGATCGTCACCGCATAGATGGCCGACACAGAGTATACAAAGATGTTCAAGAGATGCCAAGGCGAACTAGAAGACTTATGTCAGCAACGATGGAGGAATCAAATACTGGAACCACCTCTAGTTCCGAATGATGCTATAGTTCGACGAGAGGTGCTCGATGAAGGTCACATATCAGAGTTTGTGATTCATCCGGGCAGCACAAAGATGTACAGAGACATCAAATGCTGCTTCTGGTGGCATGATATGAAAAGGAAGATTGCCAACTACATCTCCAAATGCCTGGAATGCCAACAGGAGAAGGCCGAACACCAGCGACCGTACGAACTCATGAATCCACTAGGAGTACCGGAATGGAAGTGGGAGGACATTACGATGGACTTCGTATCAGGTCTACCCAAGACATATAAGGGTCATGATGCCATTAGGGTCGTGGTCGATAGGTTGACGAAGGTGGCCCACTTCATTCCGATCAAGTGGAAACAGTCAGTGGAAAGTCTATTAGAAGTTTATGTACGAGAGATTATCCGACTTCATGACATTCCAGTCTCGATCGTGTCGGACCGTGATCCCTGGTTCACATCGAGATTTTGGAATAGTTTGTAGAAGGCTTTCGGCACCAGGTTGAGCTACAGCACAACCTTGCACCTACAGACTGACGGACAGTCAAAGAGGACGATTCGAACATTGGAGAACATGCTTCGAGCGTGTGCCTTGAACTGGCATGGTAGCTGGAACGAGCATTTACTATTGATCGAGTTCTCGTACAACAATGGCTTGATGCATGCAAAATATAACATATTTTACTTTATTATTTTAATTAATTTTTATGTAGTTTGATCATGGCATGCATCATTTTATATCATTTTTTTATCATAATTCTGGATTTATTGATTTTGATTATTAATACTTTGAAAATTTTAACTAAGGAGGGATTTACTTAATTATTTTGCAGGCAAGCCGAATTATCGGATGGTCACGGCGTAATTGAGATAAGGGGTAAAACCAGATTTGGATATCATGGAAGTTTTGGCCGTAAACCCACATCACAAAGAGATTTTGGGTAAAATAGCTATGAAGGAATTATCTTTACCCCAAGATCTCATCACATGTTGGCTGAGATGATTTTTACTTCCGACTTCCTTGGGGGTAAAAGAAATGGAACTTGAATTTGTGGGCATAACATGAAGATTACCATGCATGACCGGTCAACAATCGGAGTAATGACCTATGAAAGGGAGTAAAGATAAGAAGAAGTTATCATTTTGGGTGTAATGACAAGAAAACCTTATCGTTTTGGCCGAGATTAGAAGAAAGGGGTAAAGATAAGAAGAGTCTATCATTTTGGGAGTAATGATTAAAAGATTATATTTTGGTCAAAATCCGAAGAGACCGTGATCAACTTTTATCCGGTAAATTTAATTCCAGCCGTATGATTTACACTCGTAATCAACATGAAGACTCGTTCGCACCTATAAATAAAGGACGAAACCATCAATCAAATTCGTGCTTCGGGTTTCTTCCACAGTTGAGTCATGAGCTCTGTAGGCTATGACCGAGAGGACAGAAGGTGCGACGGTCGGAGGTTGATCGCGACTCTGATCAAGTCTGAAAGGCTGCCTGACTGTCTGCCCAGATTCGAGATCTCTGTTTTGGGCGTAATTCTTCCAATTTTTATCATTCGTATTTTATTATCTCTCCAATATTTCTAGGATGAACTCCATGTTTTTAGAATTATTATTTTAGGATATTATTAATTGAAGGGAAATTGTTTGGACCCTATTTTATTTGTTTTAATATTTTCTGATCAATTATTAATTGTGCTTAATACTTTTATGTTAGTTAATTGATTTTCTGAATTAGGTTATACCAGTTTATGGAGTGTTTAATTTCAGAATTCATGATACTAATGTTAATTGATTTTATTTGAAATAATAAGTGATTAATAGTTTAGAGAATCCAATTTACTATGTGTTAATATTAATATGATTTGATGGGATGCCAGTTGTGGATACTTCAATTCTTATTAAATTAAGATAGTTCTGCATGTTTAAGTTGAGGGATGCCAGTTGTGGAGACCGCAAGTTAATCATTTTAGATTACTTTAGAAAAACTCTAATCCATCTTTAAAGATTAAATTTATCTTTTATGGTTCAAATATTTATCCTGACCTATTTTCATCCTAAGGCCTAACTTCAACACCATTATCTTATCTTATTTTCTTTATTTTATTAGAAAACCAATTTTCAAAATTCATATTTTTCCTCTCTTATTAATTTATAAATTCAGATATTTTATTAATAATATTTCTCGTGGGTTCGATACTCTTACTCCTATTTTCTATATTACTTGAGCAACTAATGCACTTCCTAGTGATTTTATTTTGCTACATCACTTTACGCATCACAGCTTTCACTCCAGCATAGGTATGGCACCTTTCGAGGTGAGTACAGAAGACCTTGCCGTTCACCCACGCATTGGGGCGAGGTCGGTGAGAGGATAGCAATGAGCGAAGAGCTAGCAGTCCGAGCTCAAGACTATGCGGATACGGTGGACGTCATCCAGAAGAGAAAGAAAGCTACACAATCACGACAGAAGAGCTACGCCGACAAGAAGCGTCGAGAGCAGTTTTTCAAGGCCGGAGACCAGGTGTTATTGAAGGTGTCTCCTATGAAGGGCGTGATGCAGTTCAGTAAACGAGGGAAGTTCAACCCTCGATTTGTTGGTCCCTTTGAGGTCCTCGAGTTAATCGGCGACGCAGCTTGTAGCTTGGCCCTACCTCCCTCCTATGAAAGAGTCCACAACATCTTCCACATATCCATGCTCCGGAAGTACAAACACGAGGACGCTAGCGTCGCAAGGATCAAAGAACCGAACTTGAAGGAGGACCTGACTTACACGGAGTATCTGACGAAGATCTTAGACCACAAAGTACAGTACCGGAAGGACAAAGAAGTTATGCTAGTCAAGGTCGCATGGAAGTACCACCACAGAAATGATGCGACATGAGAATTTGAATCCGGGATGTTCAAAGAGTTTTTGCACTTATTCGGTAAGCTCTATTCATTATAGGATTCGGGGACGAATACTTTTTCTATGGCTATTATATTGTAACACCTCAGTTTCAAAGAAAAAAACAACAAAGGAAGGGGTGGAGGGAGAGGAAACGAAGAGAGAGAGAGCGAGTTCAGCACTCTCCCCTTCCTCTCCATCATCAATGGTGATGACGGTTCAAGGAAGGGGAGGCCAAGGGACATGCTCGAGCTTTAAAACCTCCACTCCCCTCTCCTTCTCATGTTTTCCCTTCGTCTCTCTCTCACTAGCTCTCTGTTCTCCCTCCAACAATGCGCACGGACAGCAGCAGGCGAAGGCACATCGACGAGGCTCACCGGCGCGGACGACGCAGTGGATGGCTGCGAGTAGTGACCGACGGCCTAAGGACGAAACGCGCGGATGAACCACAGTTTCATAGGCATTAAGGTGTGATTTCGGGATCTTCTTCATAGATTAGTTCTGGATGATTATGCATGCCTTAGGATTGAACAAGAAGTAGAATCCATGACCAGTAAGAGTAGAAAAACTTATTATGTGATGCTTATAGAATTGTGAATCCGTTTCATCATTTTTACCCTCTACTCGTGAGTTAGACCGGTTCAACTCGAACCTCATACCTGTGATGCATGCTTTATGAACATAGATCGATTAAAATATCTACTTAGATGTGCGGATTATGTAGCTCAAGAACTTTCGAAATGCCTGATTTTTTTCTGCAAATTTGTTGAATGTAAATGTACGTTTTAGATGCCTATTCGAACTTGCTTAGTTAACTGCATGTGTAGATTTCTTCCTTATGGTTTAGACAATTAGATGACGCCTTAATTATGTTTACAAACTCATGAGATCGACGTATGGTCATTTTGATTGTTGAAAGAAATGAAAGGATTTAGATCTGTAAACTCTCACAGTTTTCTGTGAATGACGAACCCAGCCCGGGTTGCCCATAATCCAGCCCGGATCAGACTAACCCAGGACCAAGTCCTCCCAACTCGGCGCGGATCTGCCATTAACGAGGTTCTAGAGGACTAGAGATGCTCAGGTTAGCCATGTGGGTAAAGCATGATGTAAAATGAGTCAAATTATCTCTTCTTATTTTATTTTCGAAGAGGTAAACCTATTACCACTTGAGTAATGTGGTGAGGGCCAATTAAATATTATTGGCCTTTGTAAATTTGCTCTGTCTAACGATCGACCTATTAGAGTTCATTTTCATTTCATGCATTATGCATTGGTACATGGTGTGGCATTTGATGCCAACAATGATCCTCCCTATGTTATGATGTTATCATAATGGGTCCATCAATAATATTTCATGATGACAATGTTAGGAATCAAACTATCATAGTTAATTTCTTGCAAAAGAAATAAACGAATATGGTGTGAAGGTAGTTAAGTGGGAAATGATGACATATTTCATTTCTTTAAATATCTAAAACTATAATGTCATACCCGAAGGTGATTGATTAGTTCGTCATCTTGCCACTTCACATTGTTTTAAGGAAGAAGTTTACTTTGAGTTATTAGGAAAATCAAGAGTTACATTTTTTTTATAAATGTTAAAACTATCCCCTCTTGCATTATTTATATAGTAATGGTAAAGAAGTTGATTAGGAAGGAATGAGGAACATACGTTGCTTCTCTCATTGAGATAAAGGTAAAAGGGGTCACGATTGGAAGATATTCCAATCATATCTGAATTTGTTAAATTGTTAAGAGCTTTCCAGATTATGACAGAGGAGATAGAGGGAAATCTTTATGCATCTAGTCCATAGAACTATTCCTAATTCTAAGACTCCTTATTGTATAACACTTGTAAGATTAAAAAGAACTATGAAAGCATTTTGATGAGGTATGCATTCAGTCAAAATTTTGAGCTTTGAATTTATTCTTCAAGAAGAAAGATAATTTCCTTAGTTGGACATAAATTATATACATTTTAAGTGATTGTAAATAATAGTTTATCAAGAATGAGTTACTTGCTTGATGAACTACAAGTACTACTAGATTCTCAAAAATGACTTTAATATATGGATAGCATTAGCTAAAGTAAAAAAAATGGTATATCTCAACCTCTATATACATGGAACTCAATATGATCATTTGAATTTTTGACCATCGAACCACTCATAAACTTACGATCTCTCAATTTTGAAAGTCATGTACATCATGAGAGATATTTCAACACTATTTCACAAAATTATTATTGAAAAAATAAAAGTAAGAGCCAAATTATGAGTAAGTTTTGGGTTGACCTCATGATATTAGGTCATGTTAATTCTAAGAAAAACAAATCATGTCCTAGGTACATATGATCATCTTGTATATGAATGAGTTTGATCATTATTTATCATGTAGCCCTTCTTCCTAATATAGAAAGGAAGCATGATGTGTTTCCTTGTACCCAATCTAAGAAAATATGAACTAATCATTTATATATGACTGAGTATGAACAACTTATTGATTTGAACAAGAACTTATTACATAAAGAACAATTAGTTTGCATTTTATATAAAAAGGAAAATGCAAAAGATAACAAAGGTCACAACCTAAGATATTGTGTTATAAAAGTTTTCCCATGAGACATTGTGATTTGGAATAAATACATTTGAACCTTATGAAGGTGTGATGAGAGGATATTTGCAAGCCACCATTCATAATTTTGTATTTAACATACATTGGATTACCCATATGTATTACATTATTGATATTCTAATTTTAAGAATGAAGTTTTTGGGTTTGAACACGACAATTGTTCGACTCTTTCAAGTGATTATGATTATTCTAAATTTGTGAATAACATACATGTGAATTGACTTTGAAGCGTGATTCTACAAGATTGGGATTGATAGAAATAAAATATGTTGATAAAAAAAAAGAATAAAGTATAGTTATGTTGTTTTAAATAGTCTTTAAAAATCAATTTGCAAAATATGCCATAAATAACATAAGTGAAATCTGAATGTGATAATGAAAACTTTATAGATATATATGAATGATCCTTAATAGGAAAATTAGAAATTACTGGTGTTGGATGTGTAGATAATAAAGTATGAGTTTTTTCTTTGGGTTTGAGAACATCAAATCTCAACATTATTATACGGAATATAGAAGGTTCTATAGGGACAATCAGTAAGAGAATAGATGCTTGTAAACCTATGAAGACATTATGAGATGTCTATATTAATAAGAAATGGTAAACATTTTATAGAAATAAATAACAATATTAGACTATGCATAAGGGTTGGAGAACCAATCATCAAATAAGTTTAGTGTTGAAAAATGATACCTATTTGATAGAATTCAAATTATATGATTATCATTAAAGTATTGTCTAATGTGAATTATTATCACTGATCTTGAAATCACTATGAAACCTTGAATTGCTATTGCTCATATCAGAATTATTGTCAACTGTCAACCCATAGTTGTCAAACAATATTCATTGTTATGCATTATGAATCATTGATGATTCTTAATTAGTTGTTTATCGATTGCAATCCCTCATATTTGGGAGTGATTTTTACTCATCATTATCTATCACATCTCATCTAGGGTGACTAATTAAATCACCATTGTCACTCATTTATGGGTGATAAATGATTTGCCATTTCAAACTTTAGTATGTCCATCAATTTTGGAAGTTTAGCAAATGAGTGATTGGAGGGGGACGCCTTTCTGATCCTCAATCACAAACTCAAATCGACTCATGAAATGTTATTTTGAAGTTTAACGAATGAGCGATTGGAGGGGGACGCCTTTGTGGTCCTCGATCGTTAACTTGAATTGGCATTTCACTATTGTAAATCAATTAGAAAGAGAAAGTCTTATTCATAAAACTCATTGTTGCTTATACTCTGGCCATCATTCTTACGAATAATAGTGATCGTATTTGACTAATGGATGCATAATAATCGATGGTTATTCTTTCGTTCCCTTTGTCCAATGTGTCATCTTCTTTTGCTTGTCATGATAGACTCATATAATTATTGAAGTACTACCCATTGTCCTTGTTATCCATAAAGTTTGTCCAATATTTGGAAATTTCCTTGCAATTAGTTTTCCACTCATAACCTTGGTACTTAGCTTTATGGGAACTTTGTATAAAATTAACCATGGTAACAAGACTAGATGAAAGAATTAATTCTTTTATGAAATTTTAAATATGCACATTAGGAAAATGTTATAGACAAAAGAATATGATATATGTAGGATTATTGTGAAATATCAAGAAAAATAAAAAGAGACCACAATAGTGAATTTACAAGGACACATTACCTATAAAAAGAAAATGAAGGAAAGTTATGTCCATTATACATAGTACCATATGAGATTTTGACATGTATTGGGTCAACTGTTTATTTGTTAAGTTCCACCATCAAAGATATTGTGTATTTACAATCTTCAATGTCTCTATGTTCAATGATATTGATCAAATCCTTTGTAGACAAGCTCATCAATCAACAAGTCATTAACAAAAATTTTGTCTATGTCCATCTCTGGACAACTGGATCAAGATCTTTTACCTTTCCACAAATATCATTTTAACATAATCTTGCTTTTAATTATCATTTTAAATAAGTTTAAATGCATATATAGTCATGGCTGCGTGTAGCAACTAACCCTTGGATTAAAGCATAATCAAAATTAAATTATCGATAAATGTTATAAAGAAATTATATAAGTTTATTAGGAATAAATTCTAATATTTATAAATATTATAATAAACATATTTAATTATGATTAACTAATTTTAATTAGAAGTTTAACATTAATTTTTAACCAAATAATATGATTGGACCATCATTTCAACCAATAGGATTTCAAGCAGCTGAAGCAGGCAGCTCACCAGCTGCTTAGAAAAAGATTTTTTCAAATCGTCATATGACGTGTTAAAATTCTGTAAACAATTTATAAATCATTTATTTGTATTATCTGCAAGCCAAAAATTTTCCAAGATCAGATCCATTCCCGAACAGCCTGAGGAAATTCGACAAGTTTGTTGGGTTAGGGTGAATCTGCGGATCCGGAACCGACCTTCAACTTCATATGATCATATCTTCATAAGTAGTTCTTCATAAATCCTGAAAAAACTTTTAATGCCTCTCGATGTTAGATTTCCATGACCACAAGAATCATATAAAAAGTACTTCCTTAGAGAAAGTTATGAAAGGAGCACCTTAGGTCGCTCACTCTGTCCCGAGTCAGAGATAGGTCCGCCTTGTAGATTAGGGTATGATTACGATAAATAGAATTAGATTTGAAATTTATATATGTTAAATTATACTTTACAAGAGTTCGGTGAGAAGTGGAATCATCCAATTTGGATGTGTAGAGGCGGAGAAATGAAATTTTCATTTCATAGTGAGTTTTCTGTCAGGTTCCAGGAAATTAACAGAACATGACTCGAATTGACTATTTTTGTTATAGAGTTATACAAGGAGTTAAATTCTCTAATTTTTATGACAAAATACTAAGGAATATAGTTTTCAAAAAAAATATGATCTAGTTAAATGGACAAGTATGAATAAACATATAAATCAATCTTTCTGTGACACATAGTTTGTCAGGGCACAAACCCTAGGTAAGGTTGCCTTAGATGTTATGAGTTACTCACTTGGACTTAGTTAATAATATTTGGAGGTTGGAAATCTAAGAAAGTGTAGTTTCTAATTTATCCAAAATCATGAGATTTGTCTTTGTGGTTAAGAAGTTATGAATTATTCATTGACAAGTGCTCAGTCTGAAATCCTAAGACAGCACCTAATTAAACTTTGGAAGATTGAATAGTTGGGAGTGTGAAGTAGCATATGGACACAAACATCTGAAATTACACAATAGTATTAGAAGGAATTATATGCATTTTAAGGTGAATAAGTGTTCATGCATGAGCATGCATTGCATATTATTATTATTAGTAATTGGAAAGTGAAATAGCATCATTGCTTGTAGGAAACCAACAAGCTACAAATGAAATGAAGAAAATCTAATAAACCTCCTTGAAGGGATAAAGTACAAGGTGAGTGGGTAAATTTACAATATAGCAAAAATGTTATATGTTAGTTCTTTTATTTATGATATTATCTCAAGCAAAGATTATTATTATTATTATTGGAACATATCTTGAATTATGAAAGATATTTATGATATGTTTCAAGAATATCATATGAGGTGGAGTAACCTTTTTCACAAAAATGTTTTCAAGGAACAATCCTTGTGAAGTTAAAATAAGTTTTATTTGATAATGATATGAGATTATGACATGTGTATTTTGATATTGTTAAACTCCATGTATTCATTAGTCATGCTGTTTGAAAAAGATCTTTGGGACCGCATTCGATATACATGAAGTCTTTGGGGAGTATATCAGGTGTCTTTGTCCTTTGGGAGCTGCTCTGCGTGCACATATTGACCATGATTACTCTGCGTATCTGAAAATCATGATTGGGGTGACACACAATCATGATTGGGATACATATTGACCCATGATTTGCTCTGCGTATCTGAGACTCTTGATTGTGAAGCTCTGCTTAACTGTATGACACACAATCATAGAGGGATACGTATTGACCCATGATTTGCTCTGCGTAACTGATACTCTTGATTATGAAGCTCTGCTTAAATGTATGACACATGATCATAGAGGGATAGGTATTGACCCATGATGAGTATGTGCAATGACACATGTGTGGAGCTTGACTATGAATATGATGATATCTTGAATAATTTGTATTTATGTAAAAGTTCAAATGATTTGGAAAGTTATGTGATAGTAGTTATGCTTTAAACGTTTTCTCATATGAAAGAAATATGATTATTTAAATGTTATATGCACTCATAATGTTCCCCTATGTTGTACATTTATTCCACTCACTGAGCAAATGATTGTTGCTCACATTACCCTTGTTGAATTTTTCAGATAATTATAAGTTCTCGAGTTGAGTCGACTCGAAGCTTACCTTTGATGCATATAGAAGAGGTCGAGCCGTTGGTGCACTTTCATTTTCTCTCCACTTTCATTTTTAAAAAGCATGCATGTAATAGATAAGCTCGAGAGTTGTACTAGAGTTTATTAGAATCATTTTGTAAGATTGCGTAAAATTTGATCTTGTGGGGTGTTAAATGTGAAATGGGTTGTGAAATAATAGTGATAATATGTGAATGTGATGTCTTATAACTGTTTATTTAAACTTTGATGAATATATATAGGCATCCTTTGTATGTATTGGCAAATAACACAAAAATAAGTAAGGGAGGAGGTTTTGGCAATTTTATTTATAGAATTACTAAATATAATTACGGAATGTAATAGTTGGGATTAGAACTTAGTCACAGAGTGGGGTGTGACATTTGTTCTGAAGGATCATCGTAAATTGTGCAGTTTATTTTATGATATCTTCATTTTCAGGTATGTTATAAAAAAATTTACATCACGTTTTCGCAATTTTTTATCAATTTTATTTGATCATTTGTAATGAGTCACGAACTCTGGATTAAACTAAGATTTAATTCAGGGCCGTGACATTAACACCTGTAGAAACCTATAGAAGGAGTGCCAAAGCCTAAAAGAAGATCATCCAAACAACAAAGATCATTCAAAAGCCCTTTTCAAGTTCTTAAGCCCAAAATTGCAAATTCATCCCTTTCTCTTCTAAGCTTTGAGTGTGAAAATATTTTGTAAAAGAAGAGAGTTGGAGGGAATCATTGTATTTAGATCTAGTGAAGTTGAGAGCTCTTTGTAATAAGAGGTGTGACTTGCCTCTTGAGTGGAGAAGAAGGCTAGTGGTGTAAATGTTGAATCCCATGTTTTGATGATAACAAATCAAATTGGACGTAAAAGGTACTAATCTATGCTCAAGTGATGATATGCAGGTGTAGAATTGATATGATCTCAGTTGCAGAAGAAATCGTCGATTAAAACAACAAAAATAAAATTTCAACATACGACCGGTCGACTCACCGGTCGACCGACCACGGCACCGGTCATATTTAGTGGAAGAAAAGACGGGACTATACCGGTCGACATTGAGATTATACCGGTCGATACACCGGTCGACAGTGATATGTACCGGTCAACGTGGAGACATTACCGGTCCAAGGACGATCGATCGGACAGCTCAGAAAGGTAACAAATATGCTGCAATGGTCATATTGACCGGTCGACCGGCCCATTAATGCGGTCGACCGGTGACAGTGTCAGATGAACAGTAACGACTATTTTTTGAGAAAAAAATTATGGAAAACCATGTGGACGAGATTCTCACCTGTATAAGACTGTAAAAGGAGTGCCAAAGCTTGAAGAAAACTTATCCAAGCAAGCAACATTATTCAAAAGAGTATTTCAAGTTCATGAGCCCAAATTTGCAAGTTCTTCCCTTTGCTCTTCCAAACTTTGAATGTGAAAAATTTTGTAAAAGAAGAGAGTTAGAGGGAATGTTTATTTTCTGATCTAGTGAAGATTGAAAGCTTGTTGTAAAAGAGGAGTGCTTTACCTCTTGAGCGGAGAAGAAGGCGTGTGGTGTAAAAAGGGTTGTTCTCTCCGTACAAGAAAAGAGAAAGATAGTGGATCTCCGGTGGTCTCGAGGCCGAGAAGTCGGAGCGGGGATGTAGGCCAAAGAGTTGGGTCCGAACCTCACCAACATATCGTGACTCACTGTGTTTGCTCTCTTGCTCCTTTTTATTATTTGCTTGTGATCATTTTTAGTGATTTTTCGAAAGTGATTTTATAAAAAGATTTTTAAAACACCAATTCACCCCCCCTCTTGGTGCTTTCGATCCTATAATTGATATCGGAGCGGGTTGCTCTTGTTTTTGAGATTTAAAAATCTTTAAAGCTATGACGTCAAGTGGATTCAGTTTTTATGAAGGTCAATCAATTAATCGCCCTCCATTTTTTAATGCATCTAATTTTGCATATTGAAAAATTAGGATTGAAGCATATGTTTGTTCCATTGATATTGACATGTGGGATGTCGTTCAAAAAGGTTTTGATCTATGTGGAAAATCTCCTTTGGAATATACCGAAGGAGAAAGACTTTTGATAAAACTTGATTGGAAGGCTAAAAATATTTTTTATTGTGCTTTGGATCCGACAAAGTTTAATCGGGTTTTTAGTTGTTCAAGTTCTAATGAAATTTGGAAGAAACTTATTATCACTCATGAAGGAACCGACAAAGTTAAGGAATCTAGATTGAACATTCTAAATCACCAATATGATTCTTTCAAAATGCATGAAAATGAATTTATAAATGAGATGGTTGTCCATTTTAATGATATTGTGAATGGCTTAGCCTCTTTGGACGAGCCAAGAACTAACTCTCAAAAGGTAAAAAAGTTTCTCAGGTCCCTCTCCTCCAGATAGCATACAAAGAGGACCGTGATCAAAGAGAATGATTTGAACAAGTTAGATTTTGACGATCTCTTAGGTTCACTTTTGACATATGAGATCGGAATCAAGGAGGATGAAGAAGAAAATGCTCCAAAGAGAAAAACTTTGATATTGAAAGCAAATAAAGATGAGGAAGACACAAGTGAAGAAGATGAAGATCTTGATGACAAGAAGCTTGCCCTATATGTAAAGAATCTTGACAAATATCTCAAGTTTGCCAAGCAAAAGAAGAGGAATGGCTTCGCCAAGAAAAGATCATCATCAAGCAAGAATCAAATAACTTGCTTTGAATGTAAAAAGGTTGGACATTATAAAAATGAATGTCCAAATTTGATCAAAAAGGAAAAAGATGGAGAAAATTCAAGAAGGAAGAAAAAAGCTCTTCAAGCAACTTGGGATGAAAGCGAAGATCAAGAAAATGATTCCAACACCTCCTCAAGTGATGATGAAGAAGCTTACATATGTCTAATGGCTAATAACCATGAGATATCATCTAATTTATCTAGCTATAGTGATAGTGAATCTTTTAATGTGCATAATGAGTTTAGAATTCTTATCAATAAATATGGATGCATAAAAAAGAAATATGATAATGTAAAAATAGAATTTGAAAATATGCAAAAGAAAGATAAAGATGTTAGAGTATGTGAAAAGTGTGACATAGTAAATGAAGAAAACACTACTTTAGAATTCTTAATTGAAGAATTGAAAATGGAAAATAGTACGCTTAGATCATCATGTGAAAAACAAAATGAAAAATGTGCATGCTTGAACAACGAAATCAAGAATCTAAAAGTGAAATTAAAAAATTTTCTAATTGAAGCAAAATATTAGATGTCATGCTTAGCGGATCTAGAATGCCTTCAAATAAAAAGGGACTTGGTTTTAATTCTTTTGAAAAGAAAAATAACAAAAGAATTTATTTGTTAAAGAATCACATAATAATGCAAAATCATATATTACTTATTTTCACTGTGGATATGAAGGACATTATTCATATGATTGCAAAGTTAGAAAAGGAATAAATAAAGGGATGAAGAAAATTTGGATCCCGAAAAGGATCATTTCTAACCAAGATAGACCCAAGCAAAGTTGGGTACCAAAAACATGAGATTCTCAATTTCTTTCTTCTAGGGAGCCCCAAAGCTTAATGATGGTAAATGGTATTTGGATAGTGGGTGCTCAAGACACATGACCAGTGATGCATCAAACTTCATCACTTTGGAAAAAAAATGGAGGAAAAGTCACTTTTAGAGACAATAGCAAAGGAAGAGTAATATGCATGGATAATGTTGATAAGAATGACAAAGTGTATTTGGAAAATGTATGGCTAGTTGAAAATCTAAAACATAATCTAATTAGCATAAGTTAACTATGTGATAAAAACTATTTAGTCAAATTTCAAAAAGACAAATGTTTGATATTAGATGAAAATAATGCAGTTTTACATATGGGCTTTAGATATAATAATGTGTACAAAATTGATTTGATAATTTGAAAAATGAAAAATGGATTAGTGCTATGCATGATGATATAAACTTATGGCATAGAAGATTAGGACATGCAAACTATAAATTACTAAATAAACTTTCAAATCATGAATTGGTTAAAGGTTTGCCTAAGATTAATTTTGAGAAAAATAATGTTTGTGATTCATGCCTTAAAGGAAAACAAACCAAAATCTCATTTAAATTAAAGGGAGTAATTAGTAAACATAGATCTTTGGAACTTTTGCATCTTGACTTATTTGGACCAATTGATGTAGTAAGTTTATGAGGAAAAAGATATGTTTTTGTGATTGTTGATGATTTCTCTCGTTTCACTTGGACTATCTTTCTTACTAGTAAAGATGAAACAATAAAAATGTTTTCAAAATTTGCAAAAAGAATTCAAAATGAATTTAAACAAAAGATTTCAAAAATTAGAAGTGATCATGGAGGAGAATTTAAAAATCATAAATTTGAATTGTTTTGTGAAGAAAATGGAATTACTCATAACTTTTTCACTCCTAAGAAACCTCAACAAAATGGAGTAGTAGAAAAGAAAAATAGAATTATACAAGAAATGGCTAGAATAATTTTAAATGAAAGTAAATTGCCAAAGTATTTTTGGGCCGAGGCAGTAAATACATCATGCTATGTTCTTAATAGGATTCTACTTAGGGATCTTGAAAAGAAAACTTATTTTGAACTGTTGTATGGAAAGAAACCAAATATTTCTTATTTCAAAGTTTTTGGTTGCAAATGATATATTTTGAACATCAAAGACAAGCTAGGAAAATTTGATGCAAAATGTGATGATGGTATTTTTCTTGGTTATTCAATTACAAGTAAAGCATATAGAGTGTATAACAAAAGAACATTAGTTGTTGAAGAGTCTATTAATGTTAAATTCAATGAGACTAATGAATTTTTATGAGCAAGCAAGTACACGATGATAAGGAAGAAATAGTTAAAGTGCAAAGGCAACTTGAAGATGTGCAATATGAGGACTTAGAAGAAGCTAAAGTTGATACTCCAAATGTGGAAGAAATGGAAGAACCTCGAATTGAGGAGAGCCAAATTATTTCAAGAAATTGGAGACATGCTTCATCACATCCACTTGAACAAGTTATAGGTAATATAAACGAAGGTATAAAAACTAGAAACTCTTCGAAAAATCTATGTGCTTTTTCGGCTTTTCTTGATAACTTTGAACCCAGCAACATAGATGAAGCACTTGAAGATCCAAATTGGATAAATGCAATGCATGAGGAATTAAACAATTTTGAAATAAATCAAGTATGGAAACTTGTGGAAAGACCCAAGGACCATCTCATTATTGGAACCAAATGGGTCTTTCGAAATAAGTTAAATGAAAATGGTGTCATTGTGAGGAACAAGGCTAGATTAGTGGTCAAGGGTTACTCACAAATTCAAGGGATTGATTTTGATCAATCTTTTGCTCCCGTTGCTAGACGTGAGGCAATTCGAATGCTTTTAGCTTTTGTATGTTATGAAGGTTTTAAACTTTTTCAAATGGATGTTAAATCGGCCTTCTTGAATGGTTTTATAAATGAGGAAGTTTATGCTGAATAACCTCAAGACTTTGAAAATCCAGATTTTTCCCATCATGTTTCTAAACTCTCAAAAGCTCTTTATGGATTGAAACAAGCCCCTCGAGCTTGGTATGAAAGATTAAGTTCATTTTTAATTGAAAATGGTTTTCAAAAAGGGAAAGTAGACACCACATTATTTTTAAAACATTTTAAAAATGATATTTTAATAGTTCACATTTATGTTGATGATATTGTTTATGGTGCTACTAATGAATGTCTATGCAAAGAGTTTGAAACTCTTATGCAAAAAGAATTTGAGATGAGTCTTGTAGGAGAGCTTACCTTCTTTCTAGGCCTACAAGTGAAACAATCCAAGGAAGGGATTTTTCTCAATCAAGAAAAATATACAAGGGAGTTGCTTAAAAGATTCGGATGAACAACTGCAAGCCAAGCACAACCCTTATGAGCACTACTACAAAATTGGATAAAAATGAAAAATACAAGTCCATTGATAAAAAAAGGTATAGAGGTATGATTGGTAGTTTGCTTTACTTAACGGCATCTAGGCCAGATATAATGTTTAGTGTGTGTTTGTGTGCTAGGTTTCAATCTGCTCCCAAAGAATCGCATTTAATCGTAGTAAAAAGGATAATGCGTTATTTAAAGCATACATGTGAATTAGGCATTTGGTACGATAGAAATTCTCCATTTGAATTGCATGCCTACACCGATGCGGATTTTGCCGATGTAAAGTTGATAGAAAAAGCACTAGTGGGATGTGCTATTTTCTTGGTAGCTCCCTCATTTCATGGGCTAGTACGAAACAAAATTCCATCGCACTTTCTACCGCCGAATCCGAATATATAGCCGCCGGTAGTTGTTGTGCACAAATACTATGGGTAAAACAACAATTGCTTGACTATGGTGTAAATTGTTCCAATGAACCCATGAAGTGCGATAACACAAGTGCTATAGAAATGACCAAAAATCTAATTCAACACTCTAGGACTAAACACATTGATTTGCGATATAATTTCATTAGAGAACATGTGACCCTTAAGGACATTACCATTGAACATGTGTCCACTGAAGTTCAAGTTGTAGACATATTTACAAAATCCTTGAGTGAAGAATGGTTTTGCATGCTTAGAAGAGAATTAGGAATGATTACATCTTGATTGCATATCAATTCGAAGTAAAAGTGACTTGGTTATGCTTAATCACTTTTGACATGGATTGAACATTAAAAGTGTTGCACAACACTTACATTTGTATGACAAATATCTTTGGAACATGATTTTAATGGTTTAAAATTTTTTTAACAGGGATCGGTCGACCGACTGGAAGGACCGGTTGACCGCTGTGAAATTTGAATATAAGTCCAATCGTCAGACTAGGATCGGTCGATCGATACAATACAATGGTCGACCGGTATATGAATGCATCCGACTGACATCCATCGACCGATGAATCATTTGTTTGGAAAGCATCTGTCCGGTCGACCACTGGACAAGATTGCTTGATCGATATATGCGAAAATCGAACACATATATAATTCAACCGAGTGAATCGGTCGACCCTTTCTTTATAAACACTCGATCGCTGCCCTAAAACCGCAAGTCCGGCGACCGCTCAGCCATCACTGTCGCCGTCCTTCTCTCCGGCGCCGACGATCGTCCGACTACCCTCCTGTACTTCCTACGACGACCTCTGCACCTCCTTCTCCTTTAACCAGCCGCCTCGACCGGCCACCTCCGCCAGTTGAACATCAGCCGCCTCTTCCTTCGACGACCGCCGGAAGCCGTCTCGACCACCTTCTCCGCCGCTTGCCCTCTCTCTCTCTCTATCTCCGTCCCTCCCTCTGCTCTCCGGCAACCCCTCTCTGTCGGCCGTCCTGCTTCTCTCTCACTCTTCTCTCGTCAAACATCCACCGGCCAGCCACTCCTTATTTCCTCTCTCCGTCAACCACACTAACTTCTCTCCTCCAGTCGGTTCCCTCTCTTTCTTCATTGCATCACTGCTTCCATCTCCATCTCCCTCTCGATCAACTAGTGACCGACATCGGCCTCATTTTCGATCATTAGACACCCTTTCAACCATCATTGTTGAATCCATGGCCGATGATGATGGGCATTCACGTATACGGATAATCTTTCAGCATCGTCGTCGCTTCCCTGGCTCCGGTGGTATTATTCATATCCTCCCACGTGAACCTGAACCAGAACCGGAACCCGAGCCCATCTGACGTGGATGAGGACGATCCCGTGGACGTACTTGTCAGCCATCTTCCCCTAGCCCACTGATTTTCATAGTCATCTTTTTGTCACTAGGGATGTCTCTGCTAGTTTCGAAGCCTTATACGCCTCTCGCGAAGTCCGACGTGCCTATACCATTAATTGGGATGCTCTCAACATTCTCGATGTTCAGGAGATGTTTGCAACCATCGGTTGGCTACCACTTCTCTCTCTCATAGATCGTGTGTATCCCCGTCTTTTCGTCACTTTTATGCGAACATGACAATCACTCGAGAGCCTATCATCACCTATGTCCTTGGTGTACCCATTCGCCTTGATCCCAACCATCTCTGTCATATCTTTGGCATTGTGTGACCCTTACCTCGTTCCGATTATCTTTCGATCGCGGATGGCATTCGTATAATTTTTGCTGGACAAGACGTCCATTATACCGTCGAATCGGCCTATCGATATCTTCATCCAATAATGAAAATGGCTCATCATATTCTTAGTCGCATGATTACTCCTCGAGCCGGGCACTATACAGAGGTCACTCATTGTGATCTCTTCTTTCTTCACTGCCTCTGTATCCGTGATGCCTGATTTCTTCATTTTGGCCATTTTATTTTCTATCACATGGACTACACCTTCCAGAATGTCTCCTCTGCTGCTCATGGTCGGTACCACTTATATTTTAGTGCCTGGATCACTAACGTATTACTCCATTTTGGTATCGAGATCCCTGCAGACGAGGAGTATATTCGACCTCGCCCCACAGACGTCATTGGTTTCGGGACTCTACACCCGAAAGGTCTTAGGTTCGGCGAGCCAGCTTCGATAGATTCTGACGACAGAGATGATGCCACAGATGGAGAGCCAGCGCCGATGGACACTCAGGATGCACCGGAGGCTGGTCCTAGCTTCCCTCCTCTTTCGGCGCCCGCTAAGCATATTGGATCTTCCCAGCACGCTCTCTCGGGCTCTTATGGTGCTTATGATTTCATGGCCTTATCATAGCAGGGGCTGCCATAGACCATCGCGTGACCCAGATGGATCGTCGTCTTCGACGGATGGAGCGTGATTCCCATTATCTTCTTGGCTCGCTACAGGTCTACTATGCATCACAGGGATTCATTCCGCCAGTAGCTCATGATGATGATAGTCCCGATGAGTTATAGATGTCTTACCTCCCTCTTTGATGATGTCAAAAGGGGGAGAAGTTGGTTAGGATGGGACGATGTTTGATGTTTGTATTGGTATTAGTGTTCTAGTGTCATGCACCAGTATTTTTGGGCGGAGGCCGTAAACACATCTTAATAGGATTCTACTCAAGCTTTTTGAGAAGAAAATATGTTTTGAAATTTTATATGTTAAGAAACCAAATATTCCTTATTTCAAAGTTTTTTGTTGTAAATGCTATATTTTAAATGTCAACGATAAACTAAGGAAATTTGATGCTAAATGTGATGATGATATTTTTCTTGGTTATTCTACTATAAGTAAAGCTTATAGAGTGTATAGCAAAAGAACATTAGTTGTTGAAGAGTCTATTAATGTTAAATTCAATGAGACTAATGACTTTTTTATGAGCAAGCAAGTTCATGATGATGAAGAAGAAATAGTTGAAGTAAATGGTATCGCAAGTCAATGTGTTTAGTCCTAGAATGTTGAATTGAATTTTTGGTCATTTCTATAGCATTTGTGTTATCGCATTTCATGGGTACATTTAAGCAACTTATACCATAATCAAGCAATTGTTGTTTTACCAGTAAGATTTGTGCGCAACAACTACCAACGACTATATATTCGGCCTCGGCGGTAGAAAGTGTGATGGAGTTTTATTTCTTGCTAGCCCATGAGATGATAGAGCTACCAAGAAAGCAACATATCCCACTAGTGCTTTTCCTATCAACTTTACACCCAACAAAATCTGCGTCGGTGTAGGCATGTAATTCAAATGGAGAATATCTATTATACTAAATGTCTAATTCACATGTATGTTTTAAGTAGCACATAATCCTTTTAACGATAATTAAATGTTATTCTTTGGGGGTAGATTAAATTCTAGCACACAAGTATACAATAAACATGATATTTGGCCTAGATGTCGTTGAATAGAGCAAGCTACTGATCCATACCTCTATACCTTTTTTATCAATGAACTTGCCTTTTTTATTTTTATTCAATTTTTTAGTGGTGCTCATAAGAGTTGTGCTCGGCTTGCATTCATTCATCCCGAATCTTTAAGAAACTCTCTTGTATACTTTTTTTTATTGAGAAAAAAATCATTCTTGGATTGTCTCACTTGTAGGCCTACAAAGAAAGTGAGTTCTCCTACAAGACTCATCTCAAATTCTTTTTGCATAAGAGCTTCAAACTCTTTGCACAAGCATTCATTAGTAGCACCATAAATAATATCATCAACATAAATGTGAACTATTAAAATGTCATTTTTCATATTTTCAAACATAATGTGGTGTCAACTTTCCCTTTTTGAAAACTATTTTTAATTAAAAATGAACTCAATTTTTCGTAGACAGCTCGAGGAGCTTGTTTCAATCTATAAAGAGCTTTTGAAAGTTTAAAAACATGATTAAGAAAATCTGAATTTTCAAAATCTTGAGGTTGTTCAACATAAACTTCCTCATTTATAAAACCATTTAGAAAATCTGATTTTACATCCATTTGAAAAAGTTTAAAATCTTTACAACATACAAAAGCCAAAAGCATTTGAATTGCTTCAAGTCTAGCAACTGGAGCAAAAATTTCATCAAATCAATCCCTTCAAGTTGTGAGTAACCCTTGGCCACTAATCTAGCCTTGCTCCTCACAATGACACCATTTTCATCTAACTTTATTTGAAAGACCCATTTGGTTCCAATGATGGGATGGTCATTGGGTCTTTCCACAAGTTTCCACACTTGATTTCTTTGAAAATTGTTTAATTCTTCATGCATTGCGTTTATCCAATTTGGATCTTCAAGTACCTCATTTATGTTGCTAGGTTCAAAGTTAACAAGAAATGTCAAAAAAGCTTACTATGGACCATCAAGTACCTCATTTGGATCTTCAAGTACCTCATTTGGATCTTCAAGTACCTCATTTATGGTGGATGCCATAGACCGTTACGTGACTCAGATGGATCGTCGTGTTCGACAGAGGGAGCGTGACTCATGATACCTTGTTGATTTGCTGCAGGCTTACTATGTATCGGAGGGATTTATTCTGCCTATAGTTCGTGATGGTGACAGTCCTAATGAGATGTAGTTGGGTTGCCTCCCTCTTTGATGATGTCAAAAAGGGGAGAAGTTTGGGGACGATGCTATGTTCTTAGTTTCTTAGTTGCTATGTGCTTCTACTAGTGTCATGCACCATTTTGTAATGACTATAGTCACATTTGTTAGTGCATGAACATATGATGTATGTATTTACTATGGTTGAAATGTGATAACTCTTGTTTCATGATGAATGTGTTCACTTTTGATTTCATACTTATTTCCTATAGCGTTCAATGTCATATGTTTTTTATTGCTGCCAGTTATTCGGGGGAGAAAATGTGAAATATGCATGAATGTAGGGGGAGCTTGTTTATTACTTACTCTCTATTTACTTACAATTCATTTTTTTCTTCTCTTTATCGTCCAATTAGTTTGTCATCATAAAAAAAGGAGAGATTGTTGAATCCTATGTTTTGATGATAATAAATTAAATTGTACATAAAAGTTACTAATCTATGCTCAAGTGATGACACTGCAGGTGTAAGAATGATATGACTACATTTGTAGAAGAAATCACCAAGTTAAACGATGAAACTAAATAATTATGTACGCGACCGACAGACCAACCGGTCAACCGACCATGCCGATCGGTTGATAGCTATGATGCAGCAAATGTCGAGACTATTCTGGTCGATGGTCCAATCGTTGCACCGATCAACTCAAAGGAATGACGAGACTATGACGGTCGAGCAACCGCTCGAAGGACTGGTCGATCGATCAGCGAAAAGGTGAATTTTTGAAATGTCAAGACCATGATGGTCGAGGAATCGATCGGCCGATCAACTGCTACAACACATAGAAATGCACAACGGTCATATTGACCGGTCGACCGGCCCATTAATGCAGTTGACCAGATACATAGATAAATGAACAGTAACAACTATTTTTCAAGGAGAAAATTATGAAAAACTTTTGGATGTGATTAACAGCTACAGAAACCTATAAAAAGAGTGCCAAAGCCTAAAGGAAGATCATCCAATCAAGCAAAATCATTCAAAAGCTCCTTTCACGTTCTTAAGCCCAAAGCTGCAAATTCATCCCTTTCTCCTCTAAGCTTTGAGTGTGAGAATATTTTGTAAAAGAAGAGAGTTGGAGGGAATCATTGTATTAAGATCTAGTGAAATTAAGAGCTCTTTGTAATAAGAGGTGTGCCTTGCCTCTTGAATGGAGAAGAAGGTGAGTGGTGTAAAGAGGGTTGTTCTCTCCCTACAAGAAAAGAGAAAGATACTGCATCTCCGGCGGTCTCTAGGTCGAGAAGTCGGAGCGAAGACGTGGGTTAAAGAGTTGGGGCCAAACCTCGTCAACATATCGTGTTTCTTTATGTATGCTCCTTGTCCCTCATTTACCTTTTTATCGTTATTTGTTTGTGATCATTTTTATTGATTTTTCGAAAATGATTTCACGATAAGATTTTAAAACACCAATTCACTCCCCTCTTGGTGCTTTCGATCCTACATGAGTTTTCATCCATCAATTAAACTTGGTTACCTACATAGATCCAAACTGCAAGATTTTCCAATTAGCGTATGTAAAGGTCATGCATGTCATGATATCCTATCACATGATACTACAAGCGACGCATCATCATAATAATAACAATAACATATGAACATGCATGGCATGAACTATATCATGAACCTTACATGTCATTACATCATACTTACATTCATTCTTCATGTAATATTCATGAAATATAAACATCATGTCTGCTTACTCCAGACCCATCATCTATAAGTATCATACAATAGAAACATACATTCATATCATTTGGACATAATCATGGCACATCATTTCATTTCACTTCTATTGTCATGAACATCCTAGAAGTTCCTTTACAACTCCTTCATCCTTACTTACTTCTTGTCTTCTTTCATATTTTACATTTCCTCAGGGTTTCTTTATAACCCTTTGGATCTCCTTTTATTCTTTTTTCTTTCTTTATTATGTGATTTCACATGTCATCTTCATCCTTCATCTTTATCACATAATACCATCTTAACTTTCATTTCATATCATGAGTCGAGGCACACACATCATAATAGTGAGGGACTTCACACTTTATGATGAGGCACATTGTTACTTAAAAAGTACATACACAGATGCAAAATTTTACTTCTCAGGCTTAGATCTCCTTGAAGTACATACATAAGTGTAGAACTTTGTTTCATCATCATATTAACTTTCTTTTTTATAAAATACTTTGAAGTTAAACTTCACTTACCTTCTTATCTTATCCTATAATATTATTCATCTTTACATTGGAAAATCTCGAACACCACTTAGGTGACAGCATTGTTTTCTGAGAAATCTCAATTACCATAGGGTGAAAACATTTAATTCTCATCTTTACATTCATTGCTTACTTTCATTATGTTCATCATATAACATGCTTCATCTTTTCATAACAATCACATCATCATCTTAGTTAATAGGGAACTGAAAAATCTCAAACACCTTTTGGGTGATGGCATTATTTCTCAAAGAAGTCTCAGTCACCAAAAAAATAAAAGGCATTTACTTCTGAAAAATCTCAAACACCTTTTGAGTGATGGCTTTTATTTCCCTAAGAAGTCTAAATTACCATAAAGCGAAAGGCATTTACTTTTTACCCCTTCTTTCATCCTTACCACATCATTACATTAGTTCTAGGGCACTAGAAATATCAAACACCTTATGGGTGATGTCATTATTTCTCAAAGAAGTCTCAATCACCGTGAGTTGAAAGTCATTTACTTCTTGCCCCTTCTTTCTTCTTTACATCATTACATTAATTCATAGGGCATTGAAAAATCTCAAACACATTTTGGGTGATAGCATTATTTCACAAAGAAGTATCAATCACCATGAGGTGAAAGTCATTTATTTCTTGCCCTCATCTTTTATCTTTGCTTAATTGAAGGCACAGGGTAGCATCATTATAACTAGGCCAATGGCCCCTAAGAAATCTCAAACACCTCTTCAGGTGATGACATTATTTCCTAAAAAATCTCAATCACCATAAGGTGTATGGCATTTACTTCTTTAACGTAATATGTGCCAAAACATTTCCTTCAATTTCATACTTCATTAGTCATCAATACATTAAATAGTCACATCAATCTTTTATCTTTTAGCCTAATTACACTGAGCATGCATTACGTGTCATATACATAACCTATATACATTAGAAAATAAATTCAATACATCTTACAATGCATTTTGCAGCGTCAAAGTCGCGCCCAAAAATATCATTTTGCCATGCCTAGCATAGTCACGACCGTGCCTGGTACCGTTATGGTCGTTCTGTGTGATGTCATGATCGTGTCCATATTTGTCATGGCCGTGCCAACCTCAGCCATTCCCAACCTTAGCCAAATTTCAACGTCGTCGCTCTCGCTCATGGTCGTGATAAATCTTGTCATGGTCATGTCTAGCATTGTCACAGTCATGATAGAGATGCCACGGGCATGTCTGAGCCTTCGATTTTGTCTGTTCGGTCACGGCCGTTCCTAGGGTTGGCATGGCCGTGCCAGTGGCTTGAAGTCCCGATTTCTAACCCGAAAATACCACTTTTTGAGGTGAAATAAAGGAGAAAAAATATAGATCATCTAAAACACTTCTAGGTATAAATCATATAAAAATATGCTAATAACATCATATTAATCATGAAAATACATCTTTTAGAGTTTTCCTTGAAATCATATGAAACTATAGATCTAGATGAAACATAATAAAACAATAAATCATCATCTAAAACATATAGATATAATCAATGTGTTCATGAAACTCTCAATCACAATCCATTATGAGGACAAGGTGCGCTCAAACTCTCAATCCATCATATACAATCCATTGAGCGAGGAGAGAGGGGTTGGATCCCCTTTACGTACTTTTTAGGTTTTAGATCTAAATCCTCCTTTTTCCTAATTATATTGTATCCTTCTTCATCATCTAGAAGCCTCTAGGTCTTCTTATCTTTTTCTTAGAAATCTTGATCTTCACTTTGTTTATCTTAAAACATAGCCACCATGAAGAATAGGGCTCTAGATCTCCTAGTTTTAGGCTTTTCTTGGTGGAGAAGAAAAAGAAAGAAGAGGAATTGATGGCAAGGTTTTTGAGGAATTAATAGGGTTGTTGGTCCTTTATATAGGATTTACATTAGAGTTTTGGTCAAAAGGCTCAAATACCTTTGGCCCGAAATGTCGGGTTATTACAATTAATAAGGAAATGGTGATGAAATTTGGTCTTGTTATTTTTATTTATGATGCACATTATCATTGCGTATCTTGATAGCGAACTCAACGCAATTATCGTAAGTGTTGTGCATTGTTTGATACTATTTTGGAATACTATTTCTGAAACATCATCGATAATTTCTTAAGTTGTAATTGATCTTTTTGTTGGAATTTGAAGGTTTCAAATTTCAAATATATTACTTTGTGAACATTGAAAATTGTTCATACTAATTAGTTAAGTATGAAATGTATCATCAATGAAATGTTACAATATTGAATGAAAAGACATGTTCACATGTGTTATAAGTGAAATGGTGCCATAAATGAGTTATCTCATTAAATGAAAGGATATTCTTAGATGAAGAGTCGCATCGTTTCGTAAGTGAAGAGA
This sequence comes from Pontederia crassipes, assembly GCA_030549335.1. NCBI lineage: Eukaryota > Viridiplantae > Streptophyta > Magnoliopsida > Commelinales > Pontederiaceae > Pontederia > Pontederia crassipes. The sequence goes on along the minus strand of JAUKPH010000020.1, from coordinate 4,899,200 downwards.
TATGTTCACATTTGAATAGGTGTGTTCACATTTCAAGAGAAATTCACACTTGAATAGATGCATCATTTCATTATAAGATGTATCCCTTGGTATGTGTTCACATACCAATAGATGTGTCATTTCATCATAAGGTGTGTCCTTATATGAAAAGGAATTAAGTGAATCCTTTCATTAATAGTGTCTGTTGGACGAAAAGACACTAGACATATTCTTTGTGAAGCATCCTTTTGAGCCTATAAATAGGCTTCCCCTTCTTGCATTTTCAAGCAATCGAATGTAATCAAAAGTAATGAGAAGCAATGAAAAGCGTATTATCATGCGATATGATTGCTATGTGTGCAACACATGAAAATGCATTCAAGTCATTACAATTTATTAGAATAAGAGACTGAGTTATCGAACAGTTATTATATAACAGTTGCTAGTTGACTTCGTTGTATCCTCAGAGTATTATTGTCGTGAACCCAATAGCAAACTTCGTGTGAGGACAAATAATAGTTTAAAGAAGGTGATTTGGCGATCTTCATTTCTTCTCTTTCCATCTACCCACTATTTTGATATATCTTTGAAATCGTGTTATCCCCAAAGACTGCGTTTGGATTGGGAACCAGGGCTCCAGCCTAGTTCTCCAAACGCGAGGGCATGGCTTGGTTCCTGAGACGAAACCAGGCCGCATTTAATGGCCTGGAACCAGAGTCCCATGACTCTAGTTCCACCAAAATGGAACCGGAGCTGTAGCAAGTTTTGCTTCTTTTTCAATTTTTCTTTTTTTTTTCTTTTCTCTCACACATTTCTCTTATAAAATAAATTGTTTAATAGATATACATATTTATAAAAAAATATTAATTTAATATTATTTATTACTAATTATTTCATTAAAAAATTTAAACATTTCATTAAAATAATTAATTTCAAAATTGATTTTTTGTATTTAAATAATATATTTTTTAACAAAATTTTTTTTATAAAAAAATAAGTTATAATTTCATTTATATTAATAATAAAATTATATTTTATATTTATAATAATCATTTTAAATTCAAAATCCACTAAAAATTAATCCATCACATCTACTTTTTCCTATGATATCAACCCCTTGCTTCCTCATCATTACATTCCACTCCATCCAAATATATCTCGAACTAATCTATCAATTCAACTATTCACCAAGAACTTAGGAGGAACTACGGTTCCGTTTCCAAACATAGTCAAAATGTATAACACATTTAATAATCATATTTATTATTAGCCGGTAATATCAACACCTTTGAAAAAACAATTTGTGTAATGCCCCAAATCGTCCTTTCCACATGACAAGATCCAACCTCAGGATCGCTACTAATAATGCTATGTTTTAACTAAAATCTTGACTTTGACTGACTACTTGACCAATCTATCATATAAGCGGAAGACTTAATAAAACTATCACTAAATATATAAATAAGTGCGGTCCAACAAAACATCTAATATAAATTATAATGTAAATAACATCGGATGCTAAGGCGGAAGTCTAAAGTAAAGAGATGAGGACAATGTCCTAAGACTACTCCATGTGCACATCACCATCACGAACAATATCAGTCGCTTGAGCTCATCCCTCATTGCTCTAATTACCTGCAGGATCAATGTAGGGGAAACAATAACCCATGAGCTTCGCAGTCCAATAGGTGGATAATAAACTAATTGATAAATAGTAACAATAAAGAAGCATTGAGTTAGTGTAAGCATAATCACAATTGTCATTGGAATAATCAATGAAAATAAATCAGGACTATACTTAAATAAGAATCAATGGGACATATCAATGCCATGCTCTGAGCATAATCAAATGAATGATCAATAGTATAAGTGGAATAAAATAATACTATGTACTAAATAAGATCAATAGAACAAATAAAGGGAATAGATCAATATTATACTATTGGTAGGATCAATGGAGTAAATAAAATAGTATGCCTTGAATAAAATCAAGAGGAGAATCAAGGGCTCTGAGTGAATCAAGGTAACATGTGATATGATACAATGCTCTGGTAAGTTCACCAATACAATGTCTATGAGTAACATCAAAATTCATGATAAACACTACTGGGATCCAATGGAAGACATCAATACTATGATTATCAATGGATAGGTATCAATATGATGTCTATAGGTAGAATCAAGTTGAGTAGGAACAATGTAATAAATCTTTGGGTGAAAATAATCATAATATAGGGTAGAGATTCTGATCATTGGAATGAATCGGTTCAATGCTTTGTATTGTATTTCAATGTCATATGTCATGCTATGGATCAATGCCTTGTACTATGCTTTTCATGTATTTTCCATGCTCTAACTGAAAGTTGTAATTAGCTTAATTATTTATCTTTGATATTTTTATGTAATGTCACTGATTAACGTATTCGTTACAATGAGGTGTCATATACTTCATGAGTAGCCAGTGATTGTGCACATCATGGTGATCATCTTTTCTAAAGGGAAGGGTGCCCTCTTTCGTTACATGGTGGTGAGAAATTATGCAATAGGAACAAGTTATGCCCCAACACTAACTGTGATGCTATACCATGAGCTCCCGTCAATTCGTAACATAAGCACCCAAGCTTTTGTCTTTAATTAATTAGGTTCCCATCTTTGCCCGAATTGGGACTTAGTCATAACGATGTCATGACATAAATCAAGATAACAATGTCATGTAATCGATGTAATCAAATGGGATTTAAACTCTAGATTTAATCTATGCAATGACAATGCTCTGGATATGTATAATCATATAATCGATGAGATCAGAGAGTGATAAACCCTTCAATTTAATCTATGCAATGAGGTAGAATTAATCAAGATTAATAAATCAATAGATCCAAATAATAATATGGGACAACAGATTTAGGTCATGACCGGTAAATCAATAATTAACAATAACACATGATTAATCATTCTCTAGTATGGAAAAATTATAGATCATGATATCGCTAGGGTCAATTCAATGGTCAATCATGGATAATCTACAATATAATGATCAACTGACGATACCAATATAAATTATGTTTCAATGGCATTAGATGGATAATAGATCATGCATCAATGAAAATAGGTCATGATATGCAATACAATACTCTGATTAATAATATCAATAGAATCGAATGGTTAATAGATCATGGATCACAATTAATATAAGAATCAAATAAAAATATCAACATATCATAACTCTCGGTAGAACACCGTCCGGGTAGGGATAGAACTCAAGTCGGGTTCTATAATATTGGTGCCTTGATCGCAGCTCGGGCCTAATATAAATAGGGCTTGGCCTGGATTGAACTTTGGGTAAGTCTGTGTCAGAACTCGGACCGGGTTCAGTGGAGCTCGGGCCAAGTTTTGGTGTCTACGCGCACATCGGTGATGACGTGGGCTGGACAGCATTGAACCCGGGCCGAGTTCAGCGCCTGATTTGCCCGACGTTGCGTGCACTCGGGCTAGGTTCTACAAATCCGGGTTGGGTTTTGTGATTCCGGTGGGGACGGCGGCATTGACTACTCAGTTTTCGATGTAGTTTCACTGGAATAAGCCTCTTAGGATCAAAGTAATCATATGTGACGAATCATGGGTAATAAGAGACGATGCTATGACTCTACTTTCACTCTAACAGCATATAAATCTATTGTTAAAACTGATTCAGAGGTTGATCCAATGATCCACCTAACTCTATGTGAATTCTCTACTGCTTGGTCCTCTTTCTCTAATTTTTCCGCGCTAGCCATCCTCGAAGGTTCCCGAACTTCGATCCCCTTTCGTCCTTGGTCTCTGTACTTGATGGCCAAGGCGGATGGAGGAAACCGAAAGAAAAAGTCAAAGAAAACAGCCCTAAAAGTGCTACAAAAATTCGGATATGGCTACTACATCATCTTGGTCTGTTCTCTATTTTTCGGTGAGATTTCGATGTCGTCTTCGGTGGCCAGCAACGTGCTTGGGCTCCTGGTTGTCTAGGAATTCATGCATGTGGAGGGGAAAAAGAGGAGAGGCATGACAGCTAGGGTTAAAGGAGGTTTTGGTTGAGAGGAAAGTCTATATAGGTAAGGGGCAAAAGATAAAGTTGGTTATAACTTTCCATTGGGACTCCTCCTCTAATTTCATTTCCCAACATAAATATGACTTCGTCCTTTAATTTAACTATAATAAATTATTATTATTTTAACCGAGTTTGATTTATCTATTTGTTATTTTATTAGGACGGGTATTAATATTTGATTTTTCATTTTGTTTGATATTATTAGACAAAGCAGATTTGTTAGTAGAAATTGATTGCTATACTTCTTATGAGTAAAAAGGGTTGAACTGATTAAAAATCCAACTTACACAAAAAAAAAATTCAATCACTGCATGATTCTAAATCATGCACTGATGGTGTTTAATCACATATATCTCATGCATCCATAATTAGATCATTGATAGTGTGAGGTGAGTCTATATAAATCATATCTTAGATATAATGTAATACCTTAGATTTTTTATCGAGGGAAATTTGGACTTTTGGCCAAATCCTCATGATCTCTCCTATATAAAGATTCCTATTTTCTTTGTATACCTCTTTTCTCCACCTAAATCTTTTGGCGGCTAGCGCTTGAGGAAGGAGAACAAGAGGAACAAGGAGGAGGAAGAAGAGAAAGAAAGAGGAGAAGGATTCAAGATCAGGGATCCAAAATCCCTCTCTCCTATCTCAATGATTTTATGAATAGGTTGAGAGCATGAGGACACCATGTCCTCATATTGGATTGTGATGAGGATGTTTCTCATGGAAGGCATTAGATATATGCCATGTACAAGTATTATAATTACATCCATTATTAGAGTTCTTCATATTGTTCATGATTTAGGGATGAACCCTAGATCTAGAAATTTAATGCTTTTGCATGATTTCAAATGTTCTTTTTGATCTTAGGATGCCTAGAAAATGAACATGTATTGATTCATAATGGTGTATATCATTTTCCCTAAATTTCGAATGGAAAATCATGTAAAATCAGGCTGGGCGACGGAGTTCCAGAGCTCTGTCACGATCGTGATGCAATCCATCACGCCTGTGACAGAAGGATTAAGAAATTGAGCAAAATCGGATTTCTATCTCGCCCATGACAGACAATGTCATGGCCATGATAGAGTCAGGCATGGCCATGACTGCCTCCTAGCACTACCGTGACAGAAGGGTATTTTTTAGGGTTCTGTCACGACCGTGACGACTTCTTTCATGGTCGTGAGCGACAGTAGAGACCCTATATGTTATATAAAATGATATTTTGAAGGTATTAATAGTATGTATTGATGCTTGTTGATTGTATAAGAATCTAGATACGTATTTGCATGTTTCCCTCGTAACTAGTTTAAAATATGAAGATTGAGCGACGTTAATGATTGTTGATTGAAAAGCATAATGAACCCAATTGTGGATAATGTTACATGTTGACCCTCTATGGCCCTTTATCAGATTTTCTTCGGAATTGTCATTGCACACATCAACAACAGTGTGACATACCGATGTCGCACTTGGGCGAGAGTTCTCAAGAATGATCATTACACACATCGTTAACGTTGTGTGCATTATGATGTCACCTTCGGGCGAGTAGGGAGCATTGTCTCCAAGGCTTAGCTAGTTTATTGAGAGGGCAACGACATAAATCCCAACTATTGAAAGATATAACATTAATGAAAAGGGCCAACGATCGATTGAATGAAAAGATGTCCCATGAAAGTGGATGTCCGACAGGGTTATGAAACAACCTTGAGAAAAAGGTATTGAGGCAATGGTTATGGTAAGTGTACATCATTTATATGCCTATGGATTGAATTGATGATTGTTATAAATGTCCATACTTTTTGGTATGATGATATGATTATGTGTCTCCCATGCTATTATGTTGTTTGTACATGATGATAGAATGTTATTGTTGAATGACATGTAGATCAGATGTTATGTACATGACATGCATATTGTTTCCTTCCTTTTTATATGAAGATGATAATACATATCATGTAGTATTCTGTTTAGGATCATGGCATTGCATTGCATGGCCTTTACATACACTAACCAGGTAAACCCCTGCACCCTGGATTCGTGCAGGTATCCAATGATTTGATGGATGGTGGCTCTGCTCGTGACGAGACATATTGCACAATGGTCTAGGTTTTGAGAGTCATGATGACATAGAGTCTTTTTATTATGTTTTCAAAAGATGTTTTAATGATGACTATTAGATTTGTTTTCTCAGTTCTATAACAATACTTTGATGTTTCCGATGAAGTCTTCTGCTATGTTTTAAAGAACTATTTTATCTTATTTAGTTGATTTAAGTTTCTGCTGTATTGATGAAAAATCATATTTTATTATGATTATGTGATGACGAATAGGCTAACACAGGCGAATGACCTAATTCCCCTTGGCATTTGGGGATGAAATTTTGGGGTGTTACAACTTGGTATGAGAGCATGCTTAGGACTTATGCTAAGTATGTTATAGAATTGTTAAGTGTTTAGGTCCATGTGCAATAGCCATGAGCAGCCATCCAAAGTTGAGTATGTAAGTATTGTGCCATTGATTGTATTGTTTAAATTAACCAACTTATGTTTGATTGATCATTGTTATGTGAAGGATGGAACATGGTGGTCCCTCAAATGCTTCAAGAGACCAAAGAGAGATCATAGAGAGCATGACCCGTATGGTGCTAGCAATGGAGCGAAACATGAACTCGAGTCACTCTAGCTGGTTGAGTTCAAGAATTGAGAAGTGCCTGAAGCTGCGTCTCCCTACCTTCAATGGAGATAGAGATCTAGACAAGGCGGAGGCTTGGTCGGACGTGATCACTGAGAAGTTCAGGGCAATGGATTGCTCTAAAAGGCATAGGGTCAACTTGGCCATGCACCAATTGAGTGATCAAGCTCGGCATTGGTGGAAGTTTGTCACTAGGACCCAATTTGACGATGATGAAGAAATCATCTGGATAGATTTCAAAAAGGCTTTTAGAAACCATTACATTCCCCCCACATGTACAAGGGAAGAAGGCAGCAAAATTCATGAATCTGCAGCTAGGAGGTATAGAAGAGTACCTCAATAAGTTCCTGGAACTTAGGAGGTACAACCCACTGAAGGAAGATAAGAAGATCAGGGTTGACCACTTCCTGAAGGGACTGAATCCTCGCCTGAGGATAAATGTGAAGTGTGGGGACCCTGAGACTATGGAAATGTCGATCTCCCTTGCAACCAACCTGACTTGGGAGATTGACACTCAGAAAAAGTACGAGCAAGACAAAGAGTCCATGAAGGAACAGAAGAAAGACAAGGGCAAAAAGTACAAGGACTCCTAGCCTTATTCTAGGAATGATGGTGGACAGGGCCGCAAAGCATGTTCCTTCTGCCATAAGTTCCATCCCAGTGAGTGCAGAATGAAGACATGAGCTTGTCTGAATTGTGGAAAGATGGACCACTTTGCCAAAGATTGCACCGTGAAGAAGCCCGAGTATCAAGACAAAGGCAAAGGCAGGCAAGCTTGTAGGATCCCAAGGCAGTAAGAAGGGGGGTGAATTGGTGTTTGATCCGAAAATATCAATTTCACAAAAATCATCGTGAAAACTTAAAATTGATTCGTTAATCTCTATATCAATGCAAATCAAATCATATCACATGCATATTAAAGTAGAAGGAGAGGGAGAGAGAAATCAAACATAAAGAACACAAGGTGATTGTTGATGAGGTTCGACCACACATTGGCCTACGTCTCGACCTCGAGACCGCCGGAGATTTCACTAAACTCTTCCTTCGTTCCAAATGGGGCAAGGAAGAACCCTTACATCAAACCATCTTTTCTCCACTTCGAGAGGAAGGCACACCTCTCCTCTTAGGAAGCTTATCTTTTCTCTATCTCAAGAGGTAAGATATGGAACCTCTTTTACACAGGAGCTCACTCAATTTTCTAAACAAGTATTTCTCTCTTTTACAATATCATGCTCACAAGAAGAGAAGAGAGAAAGAAGAGTAACTAGAATAATAACTTCAAAAGAATGATATTCTTTTGATAACTTGAAGTTTTCCTTGAATGCTTGGATGGATGTCTTTCCTTCATGCTTTGGCACTCCTTTTATATGCTTCTATATGTGAAAATTTCATTCAGAAAAATTTCCACAATTTTCTCCTTGAAAAATAGTCATTACTATTCATCTCAGCCTCTAATCAGTCGATCGCACTAATGAATTGGTCGACCGGTCTATATGACAGTTGCGCGATCTCCTCAATGACCGTAGCTAATCGGTCGACCGGACTATCGACCGGTGTGATGATCAGACTATCGACCGGTGTAGACTCGATGTTGAATTAAACAATCTATGCATTGACCAGTCGACCGATATGTTTGATCGGCCTTTATTGCTTCAATCGACAGGTTGACCGTCCTGCACTATTTTAAGCATAATTTTTTGCATGGTTATCCAAATTAGATATCTTGGATTCTGTGGAAAGCTAACAAAATTCTTTAAAACTTTGATATTCATCATTAATCTAAAACTTAATGAGATTATAGTCAATTATTCAATCAAAGTTTAGTTCATAAAGTTGTCCGTTTCTATTTAATCTTTTTCATATAACTCTAATTTTTTTATGTTTGTATCATCAAAATATTATTTTATAGGGCATTAAAATTTTGCTCCAACATCTAAGAATCAACAGAGAGCACCTGGAAGGGTCTATACCATGCAAGTCGATGAGACTCAAAAGTCCAATGAAGTGATCAAATGTAACCACCTTATTGCCGATCACTATGCAAACGTATTATTTGACTCCGATGCTACTCATTCTTTCATATCATCTACATTTGCTAACCTATTGAATGTTGAAAGAGTGAATATGAAGTGACATCTAGACATAGCAACACCACTTGGGAGGGTCTCAACTAGGCAGTACCTTCCAAAGACATCAGTTATGATTGAATGAGTGAACTACTTTGTTGATCTTGTAGTGCTACCTATGATAGATGGTTATCATACCATGATGCCTAGACAAGAAAGATGGTAGTTGTAGGATCCCAAAGGGCACCAAGGGGGGAGGGGGTGAATTGGTGTTCAATTCGAAAATGTCGATTTCATAAAAATCATCGCAGAAGCTTAAAATCAATTCTTAAATCCCTTACAATTCAAATTATAAATTCAATATTAGAGGGAGAGAGAGAGAGAAAATCAAATGCAAACACACGCTCGTTGTTGACGAGGTTCGGCCACCTTTTCTCGACCTCGAGATCGTCGGAGATTCCACTAAAACTTATCCTTAATTCCAAATGGGGCAAGGAAGAACGCCCTTTACATCAACCACATTTTCTTCACTTCGAGAGGCAAGGCAACCTCTCCTCCTAGGAAGCTAATGTTTTCTCTCGCTCAAGAGGTAAGATTTTGAACCTCTTTTACACGAGAGCTCTCTCAGTATTTTTTTAAATAAAATGTTTCTCTCTTTTACAAAGCTAAGGTCACAAGAGAAGAAGAGAGAAAGAAGAGAAAACTAAAAATGAAAACTTTAAGAAGAATGTCTTCTTTTGATAACTTGAAGTTTTTCTTCAAAGCTTAGATGAGTGCTCTTCCTTCTGGCTTTGGCACTCCTTTTATAGACTTCTGTAAGTGAGAAAGTCGTCCAAAAATCATTCCATAATTTTCTCCTTCAAATTTGACCATTACTGTTCATTTGACTCGGAGGCCGGTCGACCGCACATATGGACCGGTCGACCGGTACACTTTCTTTTATGAAAAATGTGACCGTTGGCGAATTTTGCACTGTCCGGTCGACCTGTATTTTGGACCGGTCGATCGGTACCTCGATCCGTACAGTCTCGACATTCTGCTGGTTGAAATTGGGCATTTTCTGCACTGACCGGTCGACCAATGTTCTGGACCGGTTGACTGATATTCTGGACCGGTCGACCTATTTTCCAGTTGGTAGCTCGACCGCCCTGCACTATTGTAAGCATAACGTTTTGCACAGTTATCCAAATGAGATGGTTTTTTATTCTATGGAAAGCTAGTAGAATTCTCTACAATTTGATATTTATGACTAATCCAAAATCTAATAGGAACATAGTTAATTATTTAATCAAAGTGTAATGCATAAAGTTAACCATTTTTCTTTAAATTTTTTCAGCATTTTAACTTTAATCTTTCGAGGTTTGTATCATCAAAATATAAATTTATATATCACTAAAAACTTAGATCCAACAATCTCCCCCTTTTTGATGAAACAAACCAAGAAATATGAAAATTGTATAAGTTGCGAAAAAGTTATAAAATAAGTTGTGAAATTAATTTTACTCCCCATAACACTCAACTTTCCTTACAATGATAGATATTCACATAAGTATAAATTGTAAGGAACTATTCATATAAAGTGATATTCAGATCATATTTCTCCCCCTTTTGTTTCATCAAAAAGAATAATTTGTGTATGAAGCATATAGGAAATCATATGTAACTCCCCCTTAATCATGCCATCTTTGAAAAAAATTTATTTTCCCCCTTTTTTCATATTAGAAATATGTAAAATATTGCATCATAAAGAGTTAGTATGTAAGAAGTAACTCCCCCCCCCCCTAAATTTATGATTATTTTATAATGGCAAAATGGAAACAATTTGATGAAGGACAAAACTATATATATATATATATATATATATATATATATTAATAATCAAAATATGGCATAAAACTTTGAAACAACAATGATATCCATGATATGTCAAAATAAAGTTTAGTATGCTATCCCTATCACTATTACCAATTTTAGATGTTCTCTCTTTTCAAAGAAATAGTAATTTTGAATTTTTGAGTGAAATCAAAGATAGATGATACTTTTACCATAACCTTTGTGCCTTCACATTTCCAATTCCTCCTTTGCTTTATATGTGAGGCACACCTAAAAAACAATCATTTAAACTTTGGTACCCAAACTTCTTTGGTTGCAATTTTGTTAGTCAAAGTTCCTTTTGGAACCCATATCATCCTATGTTTTGAATATTTTCTTACTTTGCATTGATAAGCATAATGGCCATAAAATCCACATGCAAAATATGTAATATGTGATTTTCTATCGTAGAAATGATTAGACTTCCAATAAGAGTTTTCATGTCCAAAGTATTTTGTAGAATTATCTTTCTTTACATAAGGAACTAGTTTTATCATTATTTTGTGAATTTTTCAAAAGATCATTTTCCTTATTTGCTTTTTCTAAAGAACATGCTAGTTTTATAATTTCACATGCATGTGTAATTTTCAGAGTTTCAATTTCATTTTTTAGGTTTTCATTCTCCATAAGACGTGTATTCTTTTGTTCTTTTAAATTTTCAATCTCATGTCGTAATTTCTCATTGTCCTCTTTTAGTGAGTAATATCTTTTTATAAGGGAGGAAAGTTCTTTATTTACATCTAAAGAAAAATTTTCTTCGGAAGAGCTCGATGAGTCATTATTTGAAGGATTAGAAGTTACCTCATCGTCGTGTGCCATTAAGCATAAGTATGCTTCATCACTAGAAGAGCTTGAGGAGTCACTTGTTTCACTTGACTCTTTATACTTTTTCTTTTTACCTTTTCAAGATGTCTCTTCTTTGTGATTTTCGTATGATCTTCGGATAGGCTTCTCATTCGTTTCTTTCTTCTTCACCAACTTGAGATACTTATCTAGTTTTCTTGTTTAGCGGTCGAGTGTCTTTTCGTCCACTTCTTCTTCACTTGAGTCTTTTTCATTTGCATTTGCCTTTAATGCCAATGTTTTCTTCCTGATCTTCTTGGATTGGGATCTCATATGTTAAAAGTGAACCAATAAGATCATCAAAATATAATTTGTTCAAATCTTTTTCTTCAATCACGGTCTCTTCGTATGCCATTTGGAGGAGAAAGACCTGAGAATCTTTTTCACTTTTTGGGGGCTAGTTCTTGGCTCGCCCAATGAGGCTAAGCCATTCAAAATATCATTAAACCGATCTACTATATCATTTATGGATTCATTATCATGCATTTTGAAAGAATCATATTGATGGTTTAAAATATTCAATCTAGATTCTTTCATTTTGTCGGTTCCTTCATATGTAGTGATGAGCTTTTTCCAAATCTCAGTTGCAGTTTCATAACTTGAAATCCGATTAAATTCTGTTGAATCCAAAGCACAATAAAATATATTTTTGGCTTTCCAATCAAGTTTTGAAAAAATCTTTTTTTTCTTTAGAATCAGTAGGTAATTTTTCATGAACATAATAACCTTTTTCAACTATGTCCCACATGTCGATATCAATAGAACAAATATACGCTTGAATTCTAATTTTCCAATATGCAAAATTTGATGCATTTAAAAGGGGAGGACGACTAATTGATTGTCCTTCGACAAAATTAAAACCACTCGATGCCATAGCTCTAAAGATTATTAAATCTTAAAATGAAATAATTGAATCTTAAAAAGACTAGATCTACAAATGATTAGATCTTAAAACAAGATGATTCAAAAATTAAAACAAGAGCAACCTGCTCTGATACCAATTGTAGGATCCCAAAGGGCACCAAGAGAGGTGGGTGAATTGGTGTTCAATTCGAAAATCTCAATTTCATAAAAACCATCGCGGAAGCTTAAAATTAATTCTTAAATCCTTTACAATTCAGATCATAAATTCAATATTAGAGGGGGAGAGAGAGAGAAAATCAAACGCAAACACACGGTGGTTGTTGTCGAGGTTCGGCCATACCTTGGCCTACGTCCCCGCTCCGACTTCTCGACCTCGAGACCGTCGGAGATTCCATGAAAACTCTTTCTTAATTCCAAATTGGGCAAGGAAGAACGCCCTTTACATCAACCACATTTTCTCCGCTTCGAGAGGCAAGGCAATCTCTCCTCCTAGGAAGCTAATCTTTTCTCTCGCTCAAGAGGTAAGATTTTGAATCTTTTTTACACGGGATCTCTCTCAGTATTTTTCTAAATAAAATATTTTTCTCTTTTACAAAGCTAAGCTCACAAGAGAAGAAGAGAAAAAGAAGAGAAAAATCAAAATGAAAACTTCAAGAAGAATGTCTTCTTTTCATAACTTGAAGTTTATCTTCAAGGATTGGATGAGTGCTCTTCCTTCTGGCTTTGGCACTCGTTTTATAGGCTTCTGCAAGTGAGAAAGTCGTCCAAAAATCATTCCACAATTTTCTCCTTCAAATTTGACCATTATTGTTCATTTGACTCGGAGGCCGATCGACTGCACATATGGACCGGTCGACCGGTACACTTTCTTTTATGAAAAATGTGACCATTGGCGAATTCTGCACTGTCCGGTCGACCTGTGTTTTGAATCGGTCGACCGGTACAGTCTCGACATTCTGCTGGTTGAAATTTGACATTTTCTGCACTGACTAGTCGATCTGTGTTTTGGACCAGTCGACCGATATTCTGGACTGGTCGATCTGTGTTCTAGACCGGTCGACCTATTTTCCAGCTGGCAGCTCGACCGTCCTGCACTATTTTAAGCATAACATTTTGCACAGTTATCCAAATGAGATGATTTTTTATTCTATGGAAAGCTAACAGAATTCTCTACAACTTTAATATTTATGACTAATCCAAATATAATAGGATCATAGTTAATTATTTAATCAAAGTGTAGTGCATAAAGTTAACCCTTTTTCTTTAAACTTTTTCAGCATTTTAACTTTAATCTTTCGAGGTTTGTATTATGAAAATATAATTTTATATATCACTAAAACTTAGATCCAACAGTAGTTATGTGATTTTTCATGGAATTCCATTAAGAGAGAAGAAGATGATGATCTTTCTCAATGAAGGCAACCAAGATGTTGAACAAGGGTTGTCGAGGATTTCTAGCAAGTATTGTCAAAAGTGATTTCCAACCCAAGCCACTACAAGAACTTGAAGTAATTAAGGACTTTCCTAATGTATTCCCAGATGAGCTCACGGGATTATCTCCGAAAAGGGAGATCGACTTCCATATTGAACTAATGTCATGGATGGCTCCTATCTCAAAACCTCCCTACAGAATGGCACCAGGAGAAATGAAGGAGTTAAAGACTCAAGTACAGAAATTGCTAGACACAATATTCATCAGGCCACGTGTGTCCTCATAGGGTGCGCCTATCCTGTTTGTGAAGTAGAAACATGGGTCGCTACGGTTATGCATAAACTATAGAATATCGAACAAAGTGACCATTAAGAACAAATACCCTCTGCCCAGAATTGAGGATCTTTTTTATCAGTTGTCCACGGCGCCTGTCTTCTCAAAGATTGACCTGAGAAGTGGGTACCATCAGCTCAAAGTAGCTTATGAAGACATTACAAGACGACCTTTAGGTCAAGGTATGATCATTATGAATTTTTGGTTATGCCTTCTGGACTAACAAATGCTCTTGCAGCATTTATGGATTCGATGAAGAGGATTTTCATGCACCATCTCAGCACATTTGTAATCGTGTTTGTAGATGACATATTGATTTACTCATCCAGTCGTAAAGAATACCAGAAGTACTTGCGAATTATTCTGGAGACTTCGAGGCAACACAAGTTGTATTCAAAGTTATCCAAATGTGAGTTCTGGTTGGAACAAATTATGTTTTTGGGCCACATAGTTTCAAAAGAAGGGATCTCAATGGACTCAGTCAAAGTAAAAGCTATCATCAATTGGGAAAGGTCAAAGACAGATATAAAAATTTTCCTTGGATAAGTGGATACTGCATAAGGTTTATCCAAGACTTCTTAGAAATTATTGCTCCTATGACAAAGATGACTTGGAAAGGGGAAAAGTTCAACTAAACACAAAAGTGTGAAGATAGTTTCCTAGAATTGAAGGAAAGATTTACCACTACACCAGTGCTAACAATTCTCACAGGAATTGGAGGCTACGTAGTGTACAGTGATGCCAATGAAACTGGTTTGGGTTGTGTATTGATCTAGCATGGAAGAGTTGTGGCTTATGCCTCAAGATAACTCAAGCCACATGAGAGGAACTATCCTACTCATGACTTGGAGTTGGCAACAGTAGTGTTTGCTCTTAAGATAGATATGGAGACACTACTTATATGGGGAAGAGTTTGAAGTTTTCATTGACAATAAAAGTCTCAAGTATGTGTTCTCTCAAAAGGAACTCAACATGAGACAGAGCAAATGGTTAGAGTTCTTGAAGACTATGAGTTTGGCATTCTTTACCGTCTAAGGAAGGTCAACTCAGTGGTAGATGCTCTAAGTAGAAGATGGGAAGGGTCAGTGGCATGCTTAAGGGTCTATAAATGGACTCTCATTGAATAAAGTACTTATGGGAAGCTAATGATGCATTGTGTCATTCAGATTGACTTGATGGCAAGAATAGTACAGGCACAGAAAGAAGACCCAGAGTACAAGGACATGAAGACTCTATGTGAAAAAGGGCACCTAGACTACGGGATGGACGAAGATGGAACCATCAAGTTTCAAGACAAGTTTTAACTGAGTGCCACAAGTCAGAGTTTGCTATCCATCTAGGAACCACTAATATATTGAATGATCTGCAAAGAATATTTTGGTGGAAGGATATGAGAAGAAAAGTAACAGAGTTTGTTTCCAAGTGATTGGTCTACCAACAGGTCAACATTGAGCACGAGAAGCCACCAGGATTGTTAAATCCATTACCCATATCATAGTGGAAATGCGAGGAGATCACAATGGATTTATTGTGGGTCTCCCAAGGACATGGAAGGCTCACAATGCCATCTAAGTCATCATTGACAAATGGACTGAGTCAGCTCACTTCTTACCCTACAATGTGAGACAGTCAGTTGCAAGTATGGTGAAATTATATGTGGATGAGATTATCCGATTATATGGAATTCATATTTCCATTGTATCAGATAGAGATCCAAAATTTACAGCAAGGTTTTGGAGAGGATTGCAACATGCATTTGGTACGAGGTTGCATTACCGCGCTACATTTCACCCTCAGAGTGATGGGCAAAGTGAAAAAACTATTCAGACTTTGGAAGACATGTTTAGAGCATGTGCAATAGATTGGCAAGGCATTTAGGATGACCATCTCACTCCAGCTGAGTTTGGATACAATAATAGTTATCACTCTACCATCAAGATGGCTCCATTTGAGACACTATATGAAAAACCTTGTAGGTCTCCTACATGTTGGAGTGCACTTGGTGAAAGAAGACTAGTAGGATTAGAATTAGTAGAAAAGTATGCTAAGAAGGTAGATTTGGTAAAAGAAAGAATGATGGTAGCTCAGAGCCGTCAGAAGAGTTATGCAGACAAGAAAAGAAGAGATCAAATCTATCAAGTTGGAGATCATGTGTTGTTGAAGGTATCTCCAACTAAAGGAGTCATGAGATTTAGTAGGAAAGGCAAGCTGACTTCTAGGTACATAGGTCCGTTTGAGATTCTGAAAAAAGTGAGAGAATGAGCATACAAATTGGCACTGCCTCCTTCATATGCCAAAATCCATAATGTCTTCCATGTGTCAACGCTTCGCAAGTACACATATGATAGCTCCCATGTGGTGGAGATTGAAGAGCCAACCATCAAGGAAGACCTCACTTATGAAAAGTATCGTACAAAGATACTAGAGTATGGAGAGCATCATTTGAGGAACAAAATGGTGAAGATTGCATTGAAGCAACACAATGGAACCGAAGCAACATGAGAACTAAAGGAAGAAATGAAAGAATAGTTTTCAAGACTATTTGGTAAGTGTTCTATGTTATAGTTTAAAATTTAAGGACGAATTTTCTTTTAAGGAGGGGAGGATGTAATACATCAGATTTTTTATCGAGGGCAATTTGCACTTTTGGCCAAACCCTCGTGATCTCCCCTATATAAAGATTTCTATTCTCTTTCTAACCTCTTTTCTCTACCTAAATCTTTTGCTGGCTAGGGCTAGAGGAAGGAGAACAAAAGGAACAAGGAGGAGGAAGATGAGGAAGAAAGAGGAGAAGGATTCAAGATCAAGGTATGTAAAGGGGATCTAAAATCTCTCTCTCCTCTCTCAATGGTTTTATGAATGGGTTGAGAGCTTGAGGACACCATGTCCTCAGATTGGATTGTGATGAGGATGTTTCTCATGGAAAGCATTAGATCTATGCATATGCCATGTACAAGTATTATGAGTAGATTTATTATTAGAGTTCATGTTCTTCATATTGTTCATGATTTAGGGATTAACCCTAGATCTAGAAATTTAATGCTTTTGCATGATTCAAATGTTCTTTTGATCCTAGGATGCCTAGAAAATGTACATGTATTGATTCATAATGTTGTATATCATTTTCCCTAAATTTCGGATGGAAAATCATGTAAAATCAGGTTGGGCGGCTGAGTTTCTCTGTCATGGCTGTTATGCAATCAGTCATGCTCGTGACAAAAGGACTGAGAAATTGGCCAAAATTGGGCTTCTGTCATGCCAGTGACAAAGTCAGGCACGACCATGACTGCCTCCTGGCATGACCGTGACAGAAGGGTATTTTCAGGGTTCTATCATGATCGTGAGCAATAGTAGAGGCCCTATATGTTATATAAAATGATATCTTAAAGGTATTAATGGTATGTATTGATGTTTGTTGATTGTATAAGAACCTAGATACATGTATATGTATGTGTCCCCTGTAACTAGGTTAAAACATGAAAATTGAGCGATGTTAATGATTGTTGATTGAAAAATATAATGAACTCAGTTGTGGATGATGTTACATGTCGACCGTCTATGCCCCTTTATCGGATTTTTTCCGAAATGATCGTTACACACATTGGCAACGGTGTGTCATACCGATGTCACCCTCAAGCGAGAGTTCTCTAGAATGATCGTTACACACATTGATAACGGTGTGTACATTTTGATGTCACTTTCGGGCGAGAGGGGAGCATTGTCTCCAAGGCTTAGCTAGCCTATTGAGAGGACAACGACATAAATCGCAACTATCAGAAGATATAACATTATTGAAAAGGGTCAATGATCGATTGAATGGAAAGATGTCCCATGAAAGTGAAAGTCCTACAGGGTTATGAAAAGGTATCGAGGAAAAGGTTATGGTAAGTGTACATCTCTTATATGCCTATGAATTGAATTGCTGATTGCTATAAATGTCCATACTTTTCGGTATGATGATATGACTGCGTGTCTCCCATGCTATTATGTTATTTATGCATGTTGATATAATGATATTTTTTAATGACATGTAGATCAGATGTTAAGTACGTGGCATGCATATTATTTCCTTCTTTTTTATATGAAGATGATAATGCATATCATGTAGTATCATGTTTAGGATCATGGTATCGATTGCATGACCTTTACAAACTCTAATCGGAGAAACCCCTGCACCCTGGATCCGTGTAGGTACCCAATGATTTGATGGATGGTGGCTCTGCTCATGACGAGACATATTGCACAATGGTCTAGGTTTTGAGAGTCATGATCACATAGAGTCTTTTTATTATGTTTTCAAAAGATGTTTTTATTATGACTATTAGATTTGTTTCCTCAATTCTATAACACTACTTTGATGTTTTCAAGTCTTCCACTATGTTTTAAATATAGGATCCCAAGGCACCGAGATGGGGGAGGGTGAATTGGTGTTAAAACTTGAAATCGTGCATCAATATTCAAATCACGCAATAACAATCACATCATATCACATGCATAATAATATGAGAAGGAGAGGAAGAGAGAAATTAAACACAATAACGCAAGGTGGTTTGTTGACGAGATTCAGACACACCTTGGCCTACGTCCCCGCTCCGACTTCTCGACCTCAAGAGCGCCGGAGATTCCACTAAACTCTTCCTTCATTCCAAATAGGGCAAGGAAGAAATCCTTTACACCAAACCACATTTTCTTCGCTTCGAGAGGTAAGGCACACCTCTCCTCTTAG
Source organism: Pontederia crassipes (assembly GCA_030549335.1). Classification (NCBI taxonomy): domain Eukaryota; kingdom Viridiplantae; phylum Streptophyta; class Magnoliopsida; order Commelinales; family Pontederiaceae; genus Pontederia; species Pontederia crassipes. The sequence continues at coordinate 4,880,307 of JAUKPH010000020.1, read as the reverse complement.
GGAGCTTATCTTTTCTCTAGCTCGAGAGGTAAGATAGAACCTCTTCTACACATGAGCTCACACTCAATTTTCTAATGAAAGGTTTCTCTCTTTTACAACATGAAACTCACAAGAAAAAGAAGAGAGAAAGAAGAGAAGATTTGACAATAACTTCAAGAAACTAATTTTCCTTTGATGCTTGATGTTTCCTTTGAGTGCTTGATGAATTCTAAAGCCTTTGGTCTTCATTTATAGGCCTCTATGGATGATATGACCGTTGCACTTTGATTTGGCCAAAATTAGTCATTTTTGTGCATTTCAAATGGGGACCGGTCGACCGCTTTAATGAACCAATCGACCGGTCTTTGTGACTATTCTGCGATTTCCTCAGTTGACAGCAGCTGATTAGTCGACTAGTCTATCGACTAGTGTGTTGACCTGTACAGTCTCGTCATTTTTAATCTTCGGCCTTTAAGTTGATCGAACGACCGTGTGTTGACCAAACTATCGACCGGTGTAGTCTCCACGTTGAATTGGACAATCTGTGCATTGACCGATCGACCAGTATGTCTGATCAATCGACCGGTGCCTCGACCGACTTTCACTTCTTCGACCGGCAGGTTGACGACCCTGCAATATTTTGAGCATAACGTTTTGCATGGTTATTCAAATTAGATCATCTTGTACTCTATGTAAATCTAATAGAATTCTCTACAACTTTGATATTCATTCTTCATCCAAAAACTATTGAGATTATAGTTAAATATTCGATCAAAGGTCAGTGCATATAACTCTGATCTTTCGAGGTTTGTACCATCAAAATATAATTATATATGACTTTAAAACTTTGCTCCAACATTAAAGAGATATTTTAACTTATTTAATTGATTTAAGTTTCCACAGCATAGATGGAAAATCATATTTTATTATGATTATGTGATGGCAAATGGGTTAACACAACTGAATGACCTAATTGCCCTTGGTATTTAGGGATGAAATTTTAGAGTGTTACATATAAATTAATGAATGGATTGTGTCAGTTTAATTCACTCTTTGTTTAAGTACAAAATATAATACGAGTTAGGGGATGTTAAGTTTAGTAAATATCTTTATTATCCTTAAAAAAATATTTATTTTATTTGATTGAGAAGAAATAAAGTTATAATGGGTATAATTATTTCTAACCCCTTTAAAATCACCAATTTGATAGATTTAATTTTAAATCAAGTGATAGACTTAGGAACACCAACCAATCTTTATTTAAATTAATAAAAATTAAATCCAAGCAAAGTGTAGAATTTTTAAATCCACATCAATCCTAATTAAACCCAAAACATACCTTCATATAAACACCCCATATAAACACACGCTACCAACGTAATAAAAATACATAATTAATGACTCCAACAGATTGTAAAGTTATTTATACATTAACATAAATTTTAATACAATTAATACATAATTTTAACAATGATCTGTTTCAATTATGTAATTTGTCATTTATAAACAATCGATAGTTTTATTAATTATATAAATATATAAATATTGTTTTTTATAAAGATATATAAATATTAAAAATTTTGTAGTAGTTTATTGGCATGATGCTTTCAACAAATTATATAAATATTTATATATTGATAAAACAAAGTTATGAAACATATTTTTTCCTAATAACCATGATTCAAACACCTTTATAGTTATTTATATAATATAAGTGTTTATGTAGTTTATTATTTTCAAATAATTGATATATTTTTTTAATTACATAAATATATAATATAAATTTATGATTACAATAAATTATAGAAATATGTATATATTAAAAAAATATAGTTATGCAAAATATTTTGCATAACAATAACCAACTCGAACAAACTTTCATTATATGGATTATATAAACATCTATTTTGTTTATTATTTTCAAATAGTCAATGGATATTTTTAACTATTCAAATATATAGGTATTATTTTTGAAGAAAGATATATAAGTACTTAGGTATTAATGAAATATAGTTATACAAAATGCTTTAAATAACAATCATGATTACAACAAATCCTAAAATTATTTAAATGATAACAAAAAGTTAAGATAATTAATAGATAATTTAACACTAAACTTTGTCCTCAAACTTTTTCTTTTAAATATATACATATTTATATTGAATTATCAATCATCATCATCATTGTTATTATTATTCCTAAATAAATAAATGTGGTACTCATATTTATCTTTTAATTTTTTTTCTCAATCACCTAAAATATTTATATAAAATTAGAGGGGGGGAGAGAGGGCCAACTCTATTCATTATCCTTCATGCACACATATATACAGAAGGGTTATTTCCATAAATCACCCCCAAACTATCATAATTTTCCATATCTAACCCCAAACTATGAACTTATTTTTTTATTTCAAAACTATTGTGATTTTTCTAATTTGATCCTTCTGTCAACTTCTATCCACTTTTCCATTATCTTTGATTTTTTTTCCCATTATGAAAAGTTGAAAATGCCCCCGGAGTTGCAAAGGTCAAAATGAAAACATAAAGTCGAAGGGAAGGGTCTTTTTGACTTTTCATAAATGGAAAGAATTGAAGATAAAGGAAAAGTTGACAAAAGTTGATGGAAGGATCATATTGGAAAAATCATGATAGTTTAGGAATCTAAAAAAATAAGTTCATAGTTTGGGGTTAAATGTTGAAAATCGTAATAGTTTAGGGTTGGTTTATGGAAATAACCCTATACCGAAAGATAGATGAAAACAAAGTCGAAATCCAAAGTTCATTCATTGTTTTGCCCTACCTATTCATATATATAATGATGCATGGATAGTGATATATTATTGTGGATGTGCCAGTTCTTATCATTTAATTGACAACGATATAATGAAATTAACATTGTAGTATTATTGTAACACCCGGATAAAACCCCAAAAAACAAACAAAAATTAAAGCTATCAAAAGATAAAATTATTATTTCAGTTATGAAAAAAAAAAACAAATCAAAGGAGGAGTCCCAATGGAAAGTTATAACCAACTATGGTGATGTAGCAGCCATACTAAAATTTTTGTAGCATTTTTAAGGTTGTTTTCCTTAACTCTTTCTCTCGGTTTCCTCTGTTTAGCACAACCATCAACTATAGGGGACCGAAGATGAAAGGTGATCGAAGTTCGAGAATCTTTTGGGACTGCCAACACGGAAAACGGACAAGAAAAAGAGGGCCAAACAATAGAGAACTCACATAGAGATAGGCAGATTGTGGGATGTAACATCAATTTTAACAATGGATTTATATGTTGTTAAGGTACAATTAGAGCCATAGCATTGTCTCCTATTACCCATGATTCGTTCTACATGATTACTTTGATCCTAAGAGGTTTATTCAATAAAATTGCATAAAAAATTGAACAGGCAACGCCACCGTTCTCACCGGAATTCCAGAACTCAGCTCGACTTCATAGAACCCAGTCTGAGTATATTAGTTTTCGAGCAACATAGATCATGACCCAACCCGGCTTCACTGCTACTCGGCCCGCACCCATCGTCAACTCACGCATACACTGGAACCCGGCTCGGGTACTGGAATTGAAACCCTCAGAGTCCAACCCGAGCTGAGCTCGTGTTATGCTCAGCCCGAACCGCACGAAACCGGGGCCGGGATTGACCCTACCCAGCCGGGGTTCCTCCAAAAATTATGCTAGAATGATATTTTTATTTGATTCTTATATTATTGCTAATCCATGATCTGTCATCCATTCCATCGATATCACGACTTAGAACATTATCGTCGTAGGAAGTGGTTGATTTATGTCTTATTTCTAAATACTGATTTATGGGGTCTCCATAGCCAAGCAATTGAACGTAATCAGGGCCGGTACACTCAGACCAAGTCCGACCAAGACACCAGAGCTATAGAACCCGACCTGAAACATAGTTGACTTTAATATCTGATTTGATTATCCTATTGTTGATTTGTTATCTACTTGATTCTACCGATATCAAGATCTAGAGTATGGTTAAATGATCATTTTATATTTTATTATTATATTGTTGATTTATGGGTCATGATCTAGTTTCATAGCTATTCTACATTGTCATCAGATCCAAAACTCTATTACTCTTGATCTCATTGTCTCATTAGATAGATGTTATATGAGGTATAACCTCTCTTTAATTCCATCTATTACATGACATCTTGATCTTGATTATTCTCATTGCAGCATTATGACTAAGTCCTAATTCATGCGAAGATGAGAATCTAATTAATTAAAGATAAAAGCTTGGGTGCTCATGTTACGGATCGACGGGAGCTCGGTATTACATTGTAACTATTATTGGGACATAATTTGTCCTCGTTGCACAATATTCTCATGAAGTACACAAGACCTCATTGTAACAAATACATTAACCAGTGACATTTCATAGATATATTAGAGATAAATAAGTTGATTACAACTTCTAGTCAGAGCATTTAAAATACATTCAGAGCATAGTATAAAGCATTGAAATATGCACATTGATTCAAAGAATATTATATGGCATTGAAATACAGGGTAAAGCAATCTAGAGCATTGAACTAATTCATTCCAACAATCATAATCTCCATCTACGAAATGAGCTTTTCTAGAGATTAGAGCCCAAGTCTCGAATCCACCAAGTTTTACGCATTCTAAGAAATATGCCTGAGGCGAGTGGGCTACGGTCGGCTCACACTTGTCTCAGGAGAATATGGAATCTTCAAGATGGCTAGACGTTTTCGAAGGAGAAGATAAAAATGTTGAACACAACAATGATTAAGTAGAGGCATACGATCATCCTTTGAAATCGTTAAAGTTAATCCCAAATCCCTAACTCAATTCGGTCGTCTATTGTCAGGAATTCGGAGGAAAGAAACATTTTCAGGTCGTGATTCAAAGGATAAACGACATCTAGCTCAAATCAGTTAAGAATTCATCGCTGATTTTGCAAAAACTAAAATCATGAGCTACTGCTTCCCTTAGGCTAGATTTCTCCACGTTCGATCACGATGGAGACTATATTGTCCCTACAGTTGGGAGTGCAAGGCAATAGATAATTTAGAAAACTTCTCCTATTAGATGCAAACATGGGACGCATAAGAACCATGCATGGAACTATCTTCACCTTAGGCTATGTTTCTCCATGTTCGGTCGCAATGGAGACTATATTGTCCCTACGGTCGGGGGCGCAAGGTGAAGATAGTTCTTAAGGCTCAAATCCGTATGTAAATTATAAGATAAAGGATTAAAAAGTGAAACCAAAGGAACTATCGCAAAGTATCAGGAACTCAGAAAAGCATCAATACTCGATATTGTTCATGATAGAAATCTAGATAAAATGCATCTAGAACATTCGAATCCAAATCACATCCACCCCTCCCGGCCTCAGCAGGGCCGGTTAGTTACAAAGCATCTAGAGAATACGTTCTTCTCCCAGAATTACCAAAGGCATTGTATCTGATTTACTTTCTCTCCTTTCCTCCCTCTTGTGCTCAATGATCTCCTCCTCTTTTCCCAAAAACCAGAAAAACAACCCCCTGTAAAAGGCATCCTCCTTTCCTTCTATATCTTCTCCTCTCCTTTTCTCCAGCTCTATCCTTTTTGTTGGCACTTGCTCCTGCCCTCTGAAGGCTTGACAGCTCCACCGTGGTCCCCTCTGCCACTTGGGGAAGCTTCCTAGCGCCCGAGTGATGAAGGAGCTTGGGTGATCCCCGTGTTGTGGGGAGTGTTTGTTGTTGTGTTGCTTAGCTTTTTTCTTACTCTCGCAGCAAACACCGGTCCTTGGTGCAGATAAAAGTGCATGGCTCAGTCACTCAACTTCATCCCTGGAGCTCTGCAAACAATATAAGATTAAATTAGGATGTATGAGTTCATGTGGAGAATATTCATCATGCATTAATTTGGTGGTATATACGCATACTTGTTAGGGAATAACCACGTAGAATGAGCATTATATGCATGCAAAATAGTGATGAAAATATAGGGCATATTTCTTGACATCAGGGATGAAGATGTTGAACCTTTTTTTTCTAATAGAAAAGAAAATTCAATTTACCTAATATTATGTATTGGAAAAGGATGAACAAGATGATAATACTTAAGGCAAATTATGGTAGAAGAAATGATACTGAAGCGCAAACACAAATTCGAGCTAATAAAGGGAAACTTAAACAATTGAAGCGCAAAAGAAGGCAATCAGCAAAGTCATCAATGTTCGTTGAACATGTTGGTAAATTGGTATCTTCCGTTGAAAAAGTTAATAATATAATAGTTGATGGTGGAACCAGCATGAACATGTAACCAATAGTGTCTAGATATGATAGTGTAATGCAACTTATTAATCGCAAGCAAGCTATGGAAGATTTTAGAAAGGGAGGTCAGCTATGGTGTTATAGAGATGTATTTTTAAACATAAAAGATGATGAAAGTAGATTATCATGGATAAAATTTATGTTTAGTATGAATAATAAGTGAATTTTTCACAGAATTCTATGCTTTAGTTTTATCATGTGAAGTTACTTTGTTGTTGGATATTTTAATTTCTGATAATAAATTAGGCAATAACATGTCCCCTTTTTATGTTGCATTTGTTCATTTTTTGTTATTAATTTATTAAATATTGATTTATTTTAACAGAAAAAATATGAAAAATGAGGACATGATGGCTAATTTTTGAACTTCAATTGAAAGTTCAACTGTTGCTATTATTACGTACTATTACAAATACATTTGTAAGGAACCATGCATGACATCATTTCATATTCGATGTGTAAATGCTTTTAGAATGGAATCAAATACTTTACTTAAGTTATGCGATGAATTATCATCGAGATATGTGGTGAAATCAAGTAAATAGAATGTCACGTATGAAGCAAGTTGGTATATTTTTATCACACTTGCTCAAGAGCTTTCTAATAGAGCTATTAGTGAGCATTGAAGTGAAACCATTAGTAGGGCATTTCGTGAGATATTGGATGCAATAAGTGGTAAGGAAAGAGATTTGGAGCAGGATATCATCAAATGTCGTAATTTAGCATGGAATCACAAATAAAGATTATAATGGCCACATTTGCTTTACATAATTATGTTCTAATTCATTCACTATATGATCCAATTTTTGTTGTGGCTAATCCATATCCAAATTATACATTCCCTAATGTCCTTTCTGATATTGAAGGTACATTCTCAAATGATGTAAATAGAGGAAGAAGATCTGTGGGCATGAGTGAAATTCGTAATGACATTACTAATTTGTTATGGACCATAAGATGATGATTAGTTTTGTATTATTGAGGAACACAGGAATTTTAAGTGCGATGTTATGTAGTTAATTATAAAATTTTCCTTATTATCATTGTCATTTTTAAAAAATATATAATGCAGAATAAAAAAATAAATGTTAAAAATTTTAAAATTTAACATCTTTTTATTTACATCTTTTTTTTACAAAAGTAACAAAAAAATAAATTGCTTAGTGTGTCACAATTCAATAATAATTTATATAATACATATTATGTATGTATATATATATATCATAATAATGTATAATTGTGTCATTATGTATTTATAAGCTAGTTTAATCTGCTACATGTATCAAACACTTTTATAAATGTAGTTATCAAACTCTACATCTATCCGCTAATAATTAAATCGTTATCCATTGGTAAATCGCTATTCTCTAATAAATTGTATCCACTAATTAATCCTCTAGAGGTGCCAAATAGGCCCTTAGTAGGATTCTAATTAGAATTAAATTAGAGGAGTAGATGACCCTATAACTAGGACCCCAAGGATTGTTCATCTCTCCATGACAGGCAAGTCTTCTCCTCATTCCTTTTTGTCTACTCTGTCGTCCTCTCTTCTGGTGGCTACGAGCAAGGCGAAGCACAAAGTGCGCCATCATGTGAGGTCAAGGTGAGAATGGCAGGGCGTAACATTTTCGGTGCACATCACGTGACTTCATTGGCTAACAAAGGGAATCAAGGAAGGAATAATCAATCGGAAAGCTACGAAGTTCATCTTGGCAAGCACATGACGATCTGACAATCAGACCGTGTCATTGATAGATTAATTGCAATAAATCATGTATAAGGGGGATTTGTGTTGATGTCTCGACATGAATGTTACAAGGTGTGGTTACATTTTCATTCGGCCGTGTTCTTGACGATGATTAAAGTTCGGTCGTGACTCTTGGACACAACAAGAGATAACGATCGCAACTTATAGAAAATGTACTTCCAAATTTTGTGATCTAAAAATAAGAAAATGTTGAAGACCATCACGTTGTTGTCTTCATATATAGTCTTGTTCACGACATCACCACTGAAGTTCTTCCAAAGAGTTGTTGACGAGTTCAAAGTTTGTCGTTGTTGTCTTCATATGAAGTTCTGCTTAACTGTATGACACATAATCATAAATGGATACGTATTGACCCATAATTTGCTCTGCGTATCTGATACTCTTAATTATGAAACTCTACTTAACTATATGACACATGATCATAGAGTGATACGTATTGACCCATGATGAGTATGTGCAATGACACATGTGTGGAGTTTGACTATGAATATGATGATATATTGAATAATTTGTATTTATGTAAAAGTTCATATGATTTGAAAAGTTATGTAATAGTAGTTATGCTTTAAACGCTTTCTCATATGAAAGAAATATGATTATTTAAATGTTATATGCACTCGTATTGTTCCCCTGTGTTGTACATTTATTCCACTCATTGAACAAACGATTGTTGCTCACACCAAACTCTTAGAATGTCTAATTAATCATATCAAATTTTCAAACCCTAATTCATTATATTCGAACCAAGCCCAAATTTACAAGTTGAACTTGTATCAGACTCGGGACAAGATGAGCGACCCACGATTTAGGTTCATAACTTTCTCTACAAAAGTCCTTTTTATATGATTCCAGAGGCCATGGAAAGCTAACTTTGATAGGATAAAGCATATAAAATTTCAGGATTTATGAAGAACTAATCAGGAAGATACAATCGTATGAAGATGAGGGTCAATTTCGGATCCGCAAATTGACCTTAACTCAGCAACCTTTCCGAATTTCTTGAGGACGTTTGGCTAGGGATTTCATCTTGTAAATTTTTCTGCTTGGGGAGGATACAAATAATTGATTTATATATTTTTTCCAGATTTTTAACACATTGTATGGAGGTTCTAAAAATTCATTACTTAGCAGTTGGTGAGGCTTGAGCTACTTGAAATCCTATTGGTTGAAATGGAGGTCCAATCATATTATTTGGTTAAAATTAATGTTAAACTTCTAATTAACATTAGTTAATAATAATTAAATATGTTTATTATAATATTTATAAATATTAGAATTTATTCCTAATAAACTTATATAATTTCTTTATAACGCTTATCGATAATTTAATTTTGATTATGCTTTAATCCAAGGGTTAGTTGCTACACGCAACCATGACTATATAAGCATTTAAACTTACTTAAAATGATAATTAAAAGCAAAATTATATTAAAATGATATTTGTAGAGCACGTCCGTGACAGTTTACCTCGACAAGGAGAATGGAGATGACAAGTGAATGCCTCTATCATCTACAATCAAACCAGGGGGAATGCGACAACATTTCTTCTAGCCTTTAGGTAGGAGAAACAATCACAAGCAACTCCTTATTTCAACTTGCTTTTTTTTCTTGAAGAAAAATAGATTTTACTTTCCTCCATTTTGATATTTTCATAATAAATTACATTTTTTTACAAAATTATCTTTAATTTCTCATATCATCATATTCACTCTTTTTTCATAAAAAAATGTTTTTTTCAATTTTTTTAAAAAAGAGATTGTTGTTTGATAACAAATGCCAAATACAACCTAATACCCTTTCCTTTTTAGAATAGTAAAATCGGGTTATACAGTTCAAATATAAAACCAGTATTCCGCTTATTTTGTAGGGTTTATTTTCTCTCTCTTCGTGTTTATTGTCTCACAAAGTACCAAAGGCCTCACACTCTCTTCTCCTCCCTCATAGATTTTTAATCCAGAGGTGTTGGCTCAAGATCTATCCATGCACGGTGTTACTTCCATCCATATATTTTACTCCAAATCTCTCTCTCTCTCTCTCTCTCTCTCTCTTATATATATATATATATATATATATATATATATATATATATATATATATGTAAAGCTGATGCATTGGGAACATCCTCAAGCCTCCACTATCATTCATCTTTTTCTTCCTTTTTTTTAATTTTTATGTTGAGGTCCATGCATGCTATGATCCTATAACATACTTTCTACATGTCATGCCATATGCATTTCATAATCATGGAACATGGATCATATGCATGCTATGAGATACTTATGCACACTATATGGCATGTGAACATATCATCATAGCAATGTAAGATAAACATGTAATATCATTAACATTATGTCAAAGCATATCATAACTCGTTTTACTTTAACATTTCAATTCATAACATCAATGTAACAAAGGTACATACATTAGCATCCTTTTAGGGCTTGCATTATGATTATCATCTTTATGTCAAGTCATAATGTTCATTTATCTTAACTAGCTTATGTCATTAATATCATATGACTATGGAACATACATTAGCATCCTTTAAGACACTTTCATTATCATCATCTTTATCTTTATATTCCAAATCATTCATCTTAGTTACCTTATGTGACTTCATCTTTAACATCATATGACTATGGAACATACATTAGCATCCTCTAAGACATTTTCATTATCATCATCTTTATCTTTATGTTTCAAATCATTCATCTTAGTTACTTTAAGTGATTTCATCTTTAACATCATACGACTATGGAACATCATTTGCATCCTTTTTGGTGCATACTTAATTATCTTCATCTTTATGTTCCAAGTCTTTCATCTTAGTCACTATAAGTAACTTACATCTTTTCATCTTCTATCTTTATTTAGATAGCTTTTTATCTTGTTGATTGAGAAGTCCATGTTGGCTCGTCGATCTTAACTTTACTTAACTTGGTCGGGATATTTTTGTCCCATCGGAAGCGAGACCTCTTTTGAGTCGACATCTGCATTCCCGAGGAACCAGCCACTAAAGCTAGCTGTGACGACTTTGGTTTCAGAAGCGAGACCTTTTTTGGGTCGACATCTGCATTCTGGTAAATCAGCCACTGATGCTAGTTAGTGACGACTTCGATTCCCATCATCTTTCGACGACCACAACAAGACACCTTCATCAATCCATCTTTTATTTTCATTCATCAATACATACAATTATTTAATACATATTTTATATTTTAATCCTATTTAAGGTCATATATAATTCAAATCATTTTAAGTGTGGACATTGCAAACATACACAAGGTCCTGGATTGGTCACGGCCGTGCCGCTATTGGTCACGGCCGTGCCCACACATGGGCACAGGCGTGCCTCGATTCGGTACGGCCGAACACAGGAAGAATTTCTGAACATACATGATCACATTGGTCACGGTCGTGCCTGACATTATTCACGGCCGCGCCAAAACTTTGAATCTCATCCTGCCTTCGAAATATTCTAAGGCAAAGGCTTCATTGGGTGTCACGATCGTGCGATCCTATGGTCACGGCCGTGACAGAACGCTCATTTCGCCTTCGGATACATTTTCATGCTAAGGCATGAACACGGTCGTGCCAAAGGCGGTATTTCTATTTTTGTCTATTTTCTTTTCATTTACACACATATATGACAATTTCAAAGCATGTATTCATTAATTCATTTGAGCACACATACATAATCATAAGATTCACATAAGGGCATTTATAACACAATAATCATGAACATAAATAGAACTTGCATAAGAACATTATACATATTAATCATATTTATATAAAGCAATGAGTAAAACTGAGCACGGCCTAAGCATGGATGGCAAGAAAATTCAATCCTAATCATAATTAGTAATGGAATAGTCATCATAATGAGATGTAAGCCATTATACGACAAAACATGAACATCTCCTAATCATGTATCAATAAGACTTAATTTGACCTTGAAACCCTTAATCCATACATCAATACATCATTAAGGATGATTAGGAGAATTTAGATCCCCTCAACGTACTTTTAGAGTTTGAATTAAAACTTTCTTAATCCTAATCCTCTTTCTTCTTTTTCTCTTCTTCTTCTTGATTCCTGCATTCTCTTTCCTCCTCTAACCCACCTCAATTGTTGCTGCTATGGAGTGGAAGACCTCCCTTGTTGCTACTGTTCGGCTGCTGCAAGAGCGAGAGAGAATGAGTGAGGGAGAGCTTGGAGAGAGAATGAGTAGTTGAGTGAAGAAAGAGTTACTGTAGCTATGGTGAGGTGGCCGAATGGAGAGAGAGTGCGCTTGAGCTATTACTGCTGTGAGTTGATGTGAGAGATGCTAATAGATGATTACTGTAGCTTGAGTGTCTTGCTGGCCGAGAGCTATTAGGAGAGAGATTGCTGTGAGTGGGATTTTGCTACAGTGGTCGGCTGGGAGAGTGGGGCTTCTTCCTTGCTGTTGTGTGTTGTGCTGGGAGAAAGAGGTGTTGCTTCTTGCTTGCTGTTGTTCGTGTGATAGGGGCGTTGAGAGATGCTACAGTGGAGGCCGTAGGACTGAGCTGCCGGCTGGCATGTGGGGTAGGTGGCAGAGGTTAGGTGAGAAGGGTTTGAGGGTACATTGAGTATTTATATTTTTAGGTTGGGTAGTGTATTAGACTAATGGACTTTATAATTGGGCCTTAAATAATTATAGATCTTTTTTTATTTATTTCCTTTTCTTTTTCTTTTATTTTATTTTTAAAGATATTACAATATACATTTCTTAAAATAAAATTCGTTTTATGGAATCTTATAATAATAGATCTTTTCGTCCACGTTGCTCTATTTATTTTTCATTCCTCGTATGTAACTGCATGATCTCTCCCTTTGTGACGTTCAATGCGCATTCCCCGATGGTCTCACTCTGTCGGTCTTTGCATTTCATCTCCACTAATCGATCGTCATCACTTGCTATTCTTAGATTTTCGTGGGAATCTCATATCTCTAATCAATCTTCAGAAATTGAGTTCGCTCTTGAGTCACGTTTTTGCTATGCATCACTAATCATTAACTTAATCTTAAACGAAAATCCTTTTCATCCTTGTTGTTCCATTCGTCTTCAGCCCTTTATGTTCACCCACGTAGCCTTCTTCATGCGTCTTTAACAACATCATTCAATAGTCTCTTGCCAATGATTCTTGATGATGGTCCTAACTATGTCATCATATTATCTTGTATTTTTAAGATTCTAGTGCGAATCTTAGATCTTTAATCATCTTCATGAAATAGAGGTTGTTCTTGCATCATGCTTCCGTTGCGCTACTTTGATTCTTAACTTAATATAAGTGTTAAATTATCTAGCTCAACCCTTGATCATTTTATGTCATCGTTTAGGTCATGTAGACCTAAGTAAGACAATCCTAATTTCCTTCGCAACTTAATCATCATTCTTATAATCTTGATAGTCTTTCTTAATTTTCTTTATTTTTTAGGGTTATTTCCTCTAACCACTCCTAAACTATCGTGAATTACCACATTTAACCCCAGACTATGAACTTCATTTTTTGGGTACCTAAATTATTACGATTTTTTTAATTTGATCCTTTCGTCCAATTCTATCGACTTCTCCGTTATTTTTTATTTTTCGCATTTATAAAAAGTTCATTATATCCCCCCTCCCCCGCGTGCGTCGTCGTAGGGATGATGACGCAGGGGGGTGGCGACCTCCCCTTTCTCTTTCCCCCCCTCTCTCTTTCTCGGCGCCGGGAAAGAGAAAAGGGGGGTCGTCACCCCACCCTGTGGCGTCGTCGTCGTCGACGACGGCACGTAGGGGGCGGCACACCCCCCACCTCGCGCCCTCTTTCCCCCTTGCGCGCATCGTCGTCGTCGATGACAATGACGCAGGGGGGCGGTGACGCCCCCTCTTTCCCAGCGGGGCGGCGACCCCCCGCGTCCCTCTTTCCCGGCGTCGGGAAAGAGAAGGGGGGGGGGGGTCGCTGCCCCCCTACGTGCGACGACGATGACTTGGACTTATAACTCAAAACAACATAAATTCGATTATGTACACATTTTTGTATAATAATTTTTATCAAATCGCGCTATGCACGGAGAAGTTTCCTAGTTCCAAAATAACGAGGGTTTGGCGTACAGAATCGGTTCAAAATCATAAATATTATTTTATGATAGTATTAAAATATAGACAATTAGATCTCCCGGTCTTTTGTTAACGGTTCTAAAGTGAGATTTTTAGTTTTGATTTTTTTTTAAAAATCATTCAAAATCAATAAGAATCGAGACAGAATGGTAAACGATTTATCTTCGTTTAAATAAGTTTCGAGACGAATCTAAGAGTTCGATGATAAATCAATTTTCAATTTATAGACAATACGCTTTTTAACATCACGCTAATGCAAATTGAATTATCAGCCTCCCTTTCCGAACACAGAAGAACTGGCCAAAAAAATCATTTAAAAAATGTAACTTCAAATAGATTGGTCGTAGTATTGCACGAGACCCCCGTGCCGATGGCTGTGTTGTGTCAGCACTCTAGCAGCGCAGCATCATCAGAAACTAACAAGCAAACGAGCAACAAAAAACGTAAACAGAGGTGGGACGGGACGTGCCTGCCATCAACCTCCCAAACCAACGGTTCTCAATCCAGGCACGCGTAGCAACGTCGCATGAGGGCTCCACCGCCGCTCTCTCTGCTCCACTGGGGAAAAATATCAAACGCCATGTGGGCGTGTCGCCAGAAACCGTACGGAACGTGCCTGCGAACCAAATGAACGGTTGCGGGAGCAGCGGCAGCGTCAACAAAAGCCCACTCGCGAACAGAGGAAGAGCAGAAAGAAAGAAAGAGATAGAGAGGAAAGAAAAGAAAGGGTGAGATTCTACGATGATATGTTCTTGCTCTCCTTCGCTCCTCCCTCGCGCCTCTTTGCACCCTCGGAGGAAGGCACGAACAGCTCATTTCCCTCTTTACCTTTACATATACATCTTCTCATGCTGTTGCTAATGCGTTGTGTGTTAGACATAATCCGATGCTTATTCGGATTCGTCACTGCAAAGCGTGCGTATGTTGAGATGCGCATGCGAGGGATCAAATGGGTTGAGCTTTTTGTTAGCGATCGAACATTTCTCTTACCGGACGGGCTTGAGTTTCATTGTTTCTCCTATGAGGTGAAATTGCCCTGTCTGTGGTCAGATTGTTCTTGAATATATTGAGTGGATAACATCTGTCATGCACACAGATGTTATATAGATCTCAGGCGTCCTTTATTTATCCTTCCGATTGTGATACAATCTCATGCTGTTTTTGTTTTCTTATTTCTGTTAGTTAGGTGAAACTTGAAGCTAGATCATCTTTCATCTGAAAATCTAATTAACATTCCATTTCGAACCTACAGTTGGAAATCATATACATTAGCCAACTTGTTTTGTACTTGTAGCGAACATGAGGGGAACTCATGACTAGGTTGTTTCAAGTGACAAAATCCTAAATGTAGTTCAATATACTTTTTTATTAATAAGTCCAATGGATAAAACAATAATGGAAGAGAACTAACAGCAAGTTATTGGACCAAGTTTTTTAGTTTTTTCAACCCAGTATGGAGTGGTCATGTGATTGAATTTTTTTTTTTTTTGAAATATGGGAGGATCCCTAATAGATTGTAGGCATCCAATTTTATTAAGAGGGTAGTTTAAAAATTACAAAGAGCAGAAAATATACAAAAGAAGCACCAACACCAACTTGTGCATCAATCACTCGACCACACCTTTGTCATGCTCAAAGCATGAGATGTAAAATTATCCATATAGCAATGTTCATCCCTAAAGGTGCATGCATTTCACTCTAACCAAATTGCCTAGATGACAGTCATCGGTAACAAATTTCTTTTTTTTTTTCTGAAAGTGAAGGACGATTGCGGTGTTCCATCTTTATTTTTTTTTTAGAGAGGAATCATCCATATTTATTGCTGTGGACTAATATGTACAAGTTCAATGATTGGTTACAACTTTTTACAATCAGTAACAACTTTTTACGTCTCAGACCATATGTCATGATCGCCAAAAATGCAGGATATGTCTAACCATTGGCATCTTGTGGCTGCCCAAGTCTCCTTTGCAAAAAAACACTAAAAAATAGATGATTGATGTCTTCTTAGGCATCTCCACATAGGATGCAGAAGCATGAAATGTAGGCATGTGATTGAATATTTGAGAAGCATATTGGATATAAAGCTTTAATATTTCTGCCTCTGAATTAGATTAGTCAGGATGAATCGGGCTTGTGCATACCCAGATCACAGCAAAAAAACGTAAGATATCTAGGTTGCCTTTCTTGCTAACATTTATTTTTTCTCAATCAAATAAAGAAGTGGCCAGAACCTGCCTTCTTTCACATAATTTAATAAAAATTTGTCTGTCTTCATTACCAGGTTTCTTTGAATTAAGACAAACTTTTCTGATCAAACCTGTTAACTTTTGATATGTCGCTAGTAATTTATAATTTTATCAACAAGAAGACATCAATTATAGTAAATGAGTCACTTAGAAATATTGGATAAATCTGATATCTTTGTTTGTAGCCAATATTATGATTCTAGCAAGCAATGTTGCATGATTTTTTTGGCAAAAAAAATTGTTGCATGACTGTTGTAAAGTAGAATCATTCACCTCTGAGGGGATTTCAGAAACTTACATGTGAGCTTATAATTTACAGCATCAATGTTATAAAATTCTCTCACAAGCTTAGGCCCCATTTTCATGAACAAAATAAATGAAATAAAATTCTCTTGTTGCTTAATTCGTTTATAGATATGTGGAAGGTAGTGCAACAAGGATTCTAACAATACATCAAATGCTTTCTGAAGATCGTGTTTCTGTTTAATTGAAGAATTAGTATTTTCTGTCAATTATTCTTACTGAAGACTCATTCTGTGTCTGCAATGTCAGAGCTCAACTAGTGGTGGAGGTTCACAGCCATGGTCACTTTTAGTGGCCAATGCATCAAATAAAATTTCTTCGAAGCACTCTTTCTCGTGCCCAGTTAGATTATCCACAAACTGGAAGGTATCTCTTCACCTTGAAAAAGCTTGAGATGTTTTGCCATCTTTTTCGAGAAGGTTTGAATTAGCATAGCTTGCAACTCTGTAACTGAGAAATGAACATATGACCATCAGAAAGCTGAGCGAGAGTTTTCCATCTCAACTATGACGAGAGATAACCTGGTAATGGATGCCAGCCAAGAGGATGCTGAGCATTTTGGAATCTTTGATGTTGATCCTTCTCTTGAAAAGTTCAAGGACCATTTCATATATAGATTAAAGAAGTATGAAGAACAGAAATCATTGATCGAGAAATTTGAAGGAAGTCTTAAGGAATTTGCTCAAGGTTAATTTTCTTTACGAGCAAATGCATATCTATTTTTCTTTCATGTTCTTTGATTATCTTAGCTGACCCCACCTAGTGGGATAAGGCTTTGTTGTTGTTGTTGTTGTTCTTTGATTATCTTACATGTTTGCAGCTGTTCAATCTTCAACGTGTTACATGAGCTTTCTTGCAGGATACCTGAAATTTGGGCTCAATAGAGAAGAAGGTGGTATTGTGTATCGTGAATGGGCTCCAGCTGCACAGTGAGTGTCGTGTTGTCTCTGTCCATAATTTTGGCTTATAGTCTAGACTGCCTGTAATATAGAAAAATAAGTTATTTTTCCTTGGATAATGCAAGTTTCTTTTTCCACTATTATATATGCGCCCTTTTCTATTCTATGTGAGTGATCTGTCTCATTGGGCATTTGAACTATTATCTTACTTCAAAATTTTAAGCTCATATATTAGACATGACATGACACACCTGTGTATATCTTCATCGTCGATAGCTTCTAAACTTTTTTTCTTGACCCAATGATATTCTGAATATTTTTTGCAAATCCAAGGATGTGATCACCAAGTATACATAAAATTTCTAGGTTCAGTATGAGTGAAAAAATGTCTTTTCACCTTTTTGAACTCTGTCTTGATTCTTTGACAATCCCATCCAATGAAAAGGTCTACTTCTGAAGATCATATGATATTGCTTTAATGGACTCCAACACATAATAGCTGGATTCCTCTGTTGTTGACGTAGGGAAGCACAACTTGTTGGAGACTTCAATAACTGGGATGGGTCCAACCACAAAATGGATAAAGATAAATTTGGTGTTTGGACAATTCGAATTCCAGATTCTGATGGCAAATCAGCTATTCCTCATAATTCCAGGCTTAAATTACGGTTCAAACATGGCAATGGAATTTGGGTTGATAGGGTTCCAGCTTGGATCAGATATGCCACTGTTGACCCTAGTCGGTTTGCAGCCCCTTATGATGGAGTATACTGGGATCCACCACCTGCAGAAAGGTCAGACATCTCTTTCATCAAAATTTATCAGTGTACACAGCTCGCTTTTAGCTCTTATATGATATCATATTTGACAGACGATTATTGTAAATATGACAGCATTTTAAACTTTTGTTTTGGAGGAACAGCTTGGACTCTAATCCATACATTCATGCAGGTACGTCTTTAAGTATCCCCGCCCACCTAAACCAGAAGCTCCACGCATCTATGAGGCTCACGTTGGAATGAGTGGCTCAGAGCCACACGTGAGCACATATAAAGAATTTGCTGACAATGTTCTGCCTAGAATTCAAGCAAATAACTATAACACTGTCCAGTTAATGGCTGTCATGGAGCATTCCTACTATGCATCATTTGGTTATCATGTCACAAATTTTTTCGCTGTAAGCAGCAGATCTGGAACGCCCGAAGATCTCAAGTATCTTATTGACAAAGCACACAGTTTAGGCCTACGGGTTCTAATTGATGTTGTTCACAGTCATGCCAGCAACAATGTTACTGATGGTCTTAATGGGTTTGATGTAGGTCAAGGCACTCAGGACTCCTACTTCCATGTTGGAGAACGTGGCTACCATAAGCTATGGGATAGCCGACTTTTCAATTATTCTAACTGGGAAGTTTTACGATTTCTATTATCTAACTTGAGATGGTGGTTAGAGGAATATCAATTTGATGGCTTTCGGTTTGATGGTGTTACGTCAATGCTATATCACCATCATGGTATCAATATGGTATTCAAAGGAAATTATGCTGAGTATTTCAGCATGGACACTGATGTTGATTCTGTTGTATATATGATGCTTGCAAATTGTTTGGTTCATGACCTTCTGCAAGATGTTACTGTTATTGCTGAAGATGTTTCAGGTATGCCAGTACTCTGTCGTTCAGTTTATGAAGGTGGAGTGGGTTTTGACTATCGATTAGCTATGGCAATCCCTGATAAATGGATTGACTACTTGAAGAATAAAGAAGGTACCCAATGGTCCATGAAAGAAATTGTGTCAACCTTAACTAACCGGAGATACAGTGAACGGTGTATTGCATATGCAGAGAGTCATGACCAGGTAACTTGATGAAGTTCAGCTACAAAATCTGAGTTTTGCAGTGGTTCTTAAGCATAAAAGCATTCACATAGTCATTTCATTGTAATACATATGACTGAATTCACATAGGTGATAATAGATCAAACACTTGTATTTGTTTTTCAGGAAATGATTGAACACTGCTCCAAATTTGCTTTGCTCCAAATTAGGAAATGACCACCTAATTTGGTCATTCAATAATTGCAATTTGCTTTCGCAGAAAATGATTGACTGAACATCATGTAAACCTTTCCCTTTTACGAAAAAAAACCATGTAAAACACTCCTTGGCCATGATTCTTTTCCTTCTAAAAATGTAAATATGTGAAATAGTAAAAGTGTATTCTGATGTTATCAACTGCTTATTTGATTTTTTACACTCTTTTATGGTGATTATTTTAGCAACCATTTTAGACATGTTTCAGGCCATTGTTGGAGACAAAACGATAACCTTTCTTCTGATGGATAAGGAGATGTATTCTGGCATGTCTGATTTGGAACCTGCTTCTCCTGTAGTTGAACAAGGGATTGCACTTCATAAGGTTTGTTTCAAAACATTTGGGAATAGTTATCGCACAAGTTTGAATGGTGACTATCATACATAGGTCTTATATCCATTGCTATCTCATTTTACTACCTCTTACCGACAAGAGCATCTTTAATTAATTATTGTCACAATTATAATCTTGCAGATGATTCACTTCATAACTATGGCTCTAGGAGGTGAAGGATACTTAAATTTTATGGGAAATGAGGTACTGAAACATGCATATGTTTTCTTCTTATAATTCTACTACTTGAGACTCCTTAATGCTCCTCAAAGAATACTTACTCAAGAAGTAATGCTATCTTACTCATCTGGAAGAACTTTTTTTTTTTGGAAAAGATATAGGATGACTGCTGAGGTTGTGTAGCCATCTGATTGGTATGAAGGAAGTTGAAATCTAAAGCATAAGCAAGTAAGAGAAGAAAACAAAAAAACTCGAAGGGTTATGGAATCCACAAAAGATATCATCCAGTCCCCCATTGACTAGTAAAAAAAAGATACGGGTATTCAAGATTATCTAAATAGCACCTGTTTTCCTCAAAAATGTTGCAGTTATGCTGTAAGACTATGGAGCCTATGATATCCAAGGCCATCCTCAAATGGCTCCTCCATTTTGGGCTGCCATGTGTGCCAAGTGTTCAAAATGGACTTCAAAAGAACTCTAGATTTGATGTATCAACATCCTTGCAACATGCGTGCTGCCATACTGTGATGGCTATGGGGCATTCGAAAAAAATAGATGTGCAATGTCCTCATCCGTGGACCCAAACGGTGTGCATGTTGAGTCTGTACTCAGGGCCCATCTAGCCTTGTGCACTATGATGTGTATATGGACATGCCTAGGCTAAGATCTTGACTTTCAGGGTTTTACGAGAGTGCAATATATACAGGCAGTCAGATCTCAACGTGTCTAGTTTCACACTCGCCAATACTAAATATCTGTAGACACCTGGAAAGAACTTACATGTGCAATAGTTTCAAAGGATTTGTTCACTATTTTCGTTTACAAATTTCATACTCATTCTGCAAAATCAAGTTGTTAAAATCAAATTAGTTCTGTTTGAACAAAAAAAAATAAAAAAATAGTGTGTTGTTCTCATTGTGGTGAATGGTGATCAATTAGAAACAAGTTTTTTCTCTCAAAGAAAAATGTACAAATCAGATGGTTTTGTTCTTTCTTGTAAGTACAAGGTCCTTGTATTCTAATGTTTGACGTAAATTCTCATTTCAATGGTACTTTCTTTTTGAAGAAAGCCATTTATTTATTTTTCCTTTGAAGGAAAGATGGATGGCCTGCAATGTGGCTGCCATCCTTTATATTCATATGCTAAATCTTTACAAGATAGCATCTACAAATGTTGAAATAGAATACATCATATATAGTTTGACCATTCTTCAAATAAGCCTCTCACAATCTTGCCATTATCTTGATGTTTTCAATATAGAAGCTCTCACTGCAAAATATACATTCTTCTAACTCCATTTGACCCATAACAAGTTGATTGAAGCAGTCCTTTCGTTTTATAACTAAAGGTTGACTATTAGGATTTGTGGTTGTCATCCATGTTATATATCACTGTAAAATGATCAACATGCACAAGTGAAAGCACTCAAGGGGAGAGCCCCATTCCCGAAGAAGAAAGAGGTGTAGTGTACAATCTATCAACCTGACATATCTTTCCATGAAAAATGATCCAGTTATGCTGAAGTCAAGGCACCAGCCAAAAAGGTCATTGATGGAACCCTCCAACTCTGCCTCTGGCGGCCAAGGGCTCGTAGGGACTGCTAAAATGCCTCCGACGTCGAAGGGAAAACACCAATGGTGCTCATCTGTGATTAGTCCTCCCGAGACACTGAACACTCAAAGAATAAATGAGCAACGTCGTCCTCCGTCCACACAGTATGCTGAATGTGTCTGTATTGGATGCCATCTCTCCCTGTAGGTTCTAATGAGGATTCTATCACTTGGCATGAATCAAGTAAAGATCTTAACTTTCAATGGCACCCTGGAGCGCCAAATGAGTCTACAATAAGCTCTTAGCATACCATGGGGTGGCTGGTAGAAATCAAAGGTAGAAAAGATCTGGGCAAAAAGGGGAGATCTGTTGATGAAGAGCCAACAACTCCTTATTAGATAGAGGAGAACTGAAAGGTCTTGGAGCCGGTGCCCGGTCCATCGGTCTCCGACCAAGTCTCTGACGCTGGGTGGGCCGCAAGGGTCCACAGCCAGGGCAATGACTCCACTAAAGGATCTCCTGCCAGGAGGAGAAGGCCTCCTCAAATCTGAGGGATGGGGCCATGAACATATGCACCAGAGGAAGTAGTGCCACTACTTCCCGCCAGAAGTAAAAGGCCCCCATAGTAAAATAGACTTGGACTCCCATGAAAGGTCACACTCGTAGCAAGTGAAGAAAACCTTGTGCCATAGATTGTCCTCAGGTCTCATAATTCGTCTCATCCACCAGTCAAGGAGCACCCAGTTAGTGTAGCGAAGATCTCACACTCCTAGTCCCCCCTGCAAAGTGTTACTGCAGACACTGTGCAATACTACTAGATGAACACCTTGCCGAGTGCATTCCTGCCAGAAGAATCTGCTCCTCAAATAATCTGTCTCAGGACCTGAGCAGGCATTCGGAAAACTTATATGTAATAAATTGGGAGTGTGGAGAGAACTGACCAAAGTAAGATGAGGCGACCATCCGGTGATAAGAGCCTTGAGCTCCAACCTTGAAGTCTGTGCTCTAAACGATGACTGGAGTCCACCCCCATGAGGTGATGTGTCGGTCTAATAGGTGAGACTTTTTGGTAGTCATTAAAGGCTCTTGGTGGTTGGAGCCAATCCTAGAGAGCACCATTGGTGAGAACCTGGGCGTTATGGCTCCTAGAGAGCACCATTGGTTGAACAGCGAAGGACCAAAAGATTAAGTCTCAAGCTCTGCCTTTAAGAAAGAAATTTTAATTGTTGTATGTTCAGAGGTCTGTTTCAGGTGTCAGATTGCTAATTTTTTTTTATGTGGCTTTATTTATGTTGAGAGTAGCCGACCCCACCTAGTGGGATAAGGCTTTGTTGTTGTTGTTTATTTATGTTGAGAGTTTTTATCTTCATCCTTTTGAGAAGGGATGAGGATTTACTGAAGGATTAAAATCCTGTCATGCTCTGGAATTTGGTATGTCATAACTAGAAAACTTGTGCAGGCTCTAATTTACTCAAAACCATTTATTACTCAATTTTTGCATGCCAATCAGCTCACCTGTGGAACATTTTTCTGGCATCTCTAACTCATTACTCAAATTATCCCTATGTCTAAAGGCACTACATTAGATATACATATTTCATTTGTTTTCCTTAATTTTTCTTTCCACACCCTAACCAACTAACATTTTCACTGTGATGGATCCTCTAGTTTGGTCATCCGGAATGGATAGACTTTCCAAGAGAAGGCAATGGTTGGAGTTATGATAAATGTAGACGTCAGTGGAACCTTGTTGACAATGATCATCTCAGATACAAGGTTTATAATATTTCAATCTAAGTTTCTTTCTGACTAATTTTACTCTTAATCAACTATACACATACTTCTTTATATTTGGATTTCTGGATCATTCCTAAGACAAAAATGCCTCCTTGTATCGTTATCTTTGACACGTACTCCCTTTGATGTTAAAACAGCATATGAATGCCTTTGATAGTGCGATGAATAAGCTTGATGAGAGATTTTCATTCCTTGCATCACCGAAGAAAATAGTGAGCAGCATGGATGAAGAAGACAAGGTTAGGTTAATTTGTTAGACGCATACTTGTTTTGGCAACTTTTTTTTTGGAACAGGAAGGATGGTTGCCAAGCAATGTAACTATCCAGATTTATTAATGAAATAGTTGGTTGCATTCGGTTGTAACATTGCAGGGACCTAATTTTATTACACCAACCAACCTCACGTCATATTTTTCACGAATGTCATATTTCACCATATGATTTGGACTATCATTAATTATATTATTCATATGCTGTAGTGGTGAAGCATCACCAAACCCAATGTTTTATCTTTTAACTTTTGAAGTTAGATAGTTAGCTAAGTTTATTTTTCATGGGTTAATAGTTTTGTACTCTTTACATTATTAATTTAGCGCACTTATTAGCTTTATTGCTTACTAATTTTTGCATCATAGTCATTAAATCTCTTGGCAATCGTGGCGTCTTCTCCCCCACTCGCAACCAAAAAGCAATTCCTATTGATCGCCTCCGTTGTCTGCCCCGTCGTTCGACTGTCCTACGCCTCCACTTCCTCTTCCTCCTGCTTGTTATCCTGCTGAAGGATTGAGTCAATGGCTGCTGGAAGGAGCATTAGCCAGCTGTTGAGGAAGAGCTTTCAGTCATCAATGTTAACCTCAAGGTCACCCAGCCCCTAATCCGCCTCCAGCAGTCCCTGCCGGCGGCGCCACACCTGTCTCCGACGGCCCCGCCAGCATTGCCACCCCCTTTCCTAACATCCTATGCCCTTCGCATTTACCATGTGTCACAGGGAGTGACACTTTGTTGATGGATGGACGACCCTCACCCACACTAGCAACACCTGCACCCGTCGCCGGCCATCGACCCACTTCGCCAAAACTGTTCTGGTCCTCTGCGCTGTCTCCGGTGCAGAGGCGAAGGTCACCGGAAGTCATCCTGTCCTCATATTGTGCCAGAAAGTTGCCTGCTACTCTGCCAAGCAACTCTTCTGCCATGGTGACCCCGCTTCCCATCAACCTCACTGTCCTGTGGTGGTCTGAAATCCCACGCGGTGTCAACCCCCTCAACGGCTGCATCGTCGGCGAGATCACCGGTGCCTCCTCTGACTTGGTGGTGCTTCGTTCCGCAGTCATTGCTAGCATGGGCGCATCGCCTCCGTTTCATCCGAGTTGAGTGTCGTCCGGACTTTGGCTGCTCAACCCGGGGTCCACACAGCAACTCAAGATCCTCCTATCAACTCCAACTGGCCACCACTGCCCCATTTCCACCTCCGCCAAGACCACCGGCCAAGACCACCGGCCAAGCCTTCACATCGTCCACTTCACCCCACCCTTGGCTCTCTTGATCTGTGCAGGCCGGCCTTGCTGACGCCCAGGGGCATCCGGCGGTTACCGGCGAGGGGACTACTCTCTGCCATTACCAGCGCCGAAGGCACGCTGCAGCTGCCACGCTGCTGCCACCAGTGAATCACCTACCACCTGAGCCTCCGTTATCAACGTTGATGGCTGAGATGCAAGACTTGCCAGCCGGCATCCCTGTCCAGGACTCGCTTGAGGATGCAGAGGAGGGGGCATCCCTCCTGTCCAGAAGCCCCGGCCGCTATCAGGGTCACCACCACCAGCGGGCCTCTCAATGCTTGAGCCGTCAACTATGCTGATGGGTGTTCAGGACACCACCGAGGGTGAGCCTCTCCTAGCTGGGAGGGTTGACGAGGTCCGCCATGTGGCGGACGCAATGGAGTTACACCACATTTGCCAATGGGCCCGCCTGCGATCAGAAGCGGTGAGAGGTAAGCGACTCGATGACCTCAGGAGGCGTTGGATCCTAGGCGGCTAGCTTAGGGAGTGGGGTTGATGTGGCTCTTCTTCATGAGACCAAATTGGCCGATTGCATCTTGGGGATATGGGCCCAGATTGGGGGTCCCCGCATGTCGATCTCGCCCTTGATTGATGGGGGAATGTCACACTTGACATGGAGGAACACCCCATCAGACGATGAGGGAGGGATGCTGGAGTAGAGGAGTTCAAAGACTTCATTGATTCACATTCATTGGTCAATGTTTTGGCCTCCAACTACAGATTCACATGGAGGTGCACAGCTACATCGTCCGCCAGATCGAAGATGGACCGCTTCATCGAATCGTTGAAGTTAGCAAAGGCCCACCAGTTGGCAGATGTCTAGGATCTTGATCGACCGTTCTTGGACCACACTCCCTCATGTAGCGATCCAATGACGGTCAATCATAGCGCTCCCTCTTCCACTTTGGCTCTTGGAGGATGGCTTTCGCTACTTAATGTCTTGGACCCAGCGGCTAGGATGTTGACTACCCGCTTGGCCAACTTGCGGTCCTTCATTTGCCAGCGCCTCGGGAGGACCGGGCAAGTCACAGGATGGATGCTTTTGGGGTGGTCTCTCAGATGGATTGCCTTGAGGGCTCCCACCATCTCACAGACACAAGCAGCCGAGCGCTGACGCGCACAACAAGATAGTGGAAACCTAATGGAGGCAGTGCTCTCGGCAAAACTAGCTTCAAGAGGGAGATGTCAATACTCAATTTTTCCACCTATATGTGCCCTCTCGTCGGAGGGTTAACAGGATCGAGCAGATGAGGTGCAGGGCCGGCGGGTCACCGGTCATCACCGCACTAGGGCCACCATCACCTCCTACTACATGCGTCGTCTAGGCGGCGGGCACTGAGCCCATGGCGGTGGGCTCCTAGGGATATCCCTATTGATGTATAGTCTTCTTTGTTGGTATAGGCTATGACCGAGGACGAGGTCATGGAGGCCCTCCAGGACATCAATAGCGAGGTTGCCTCGAGCCCCGACGCCTTGCCAATTTCCTTGTACAGGGAGTTTTGGCCGTTAGTGTGAGAGGACATACAGTTCACTAGTAGGGACCTAGGCTTTGAACGCCTTAACCGGTTCTTGCTATTCCTACTACCAAAGCGCACCTTGGCGAAGCGAGTGAAGGACTTTGGGCCAGTCACCCTATCCAATGCCATCTAGCTCTTGGTAGCTCGGTATTGGCGAATCGACTTTGGGATGTGCTTCCTTAACTGATCCAAACTGCACAATCAGCTTTCATCCAAGACCGGACCATCATTGGCAGCTATGCCATCACCTCGAGATCATTGCTCGATGGACTAGCTACGAGGCCTTCTTATGAAAGGTCGATTTTCTCCAAAGCATATGATGCGGTCTCGGGCTTCCCAGAGACTTGAATTTCTTGGATGAAGGGTTGTATCACATTTTCTTCATTCTGTTCTGGTAAATGGAGTGCAGTCGGGGGAGTGGGTGCAGCCGACGCATCAGGGAATTCGTCAGGGCTGCCCCTTGGCTCCTGTGCTATTCCTTTTGGCAGTAAATGCCGTTGCTAGATGCACTTTAAGTGTCTTGTGAGGCAGGCCTTTTTAGTTGCTTTGCCGGGAGCCTTGTTCCCCTCCTGTAGTATTCGGATGACACGCTGTTCTATATCGAGGGCTCTGAGCAAGAGGCTCATCGAGTGTCTATTCTTATTGATCTGTTCGGCGCGACGACTGACCTCGAGATTAACCATGCCAAGTCTTCCTTCATCCCTTTTGGCATGGTTCCTGAGGATGCAACCCAATGTGGACCAACTTCACACTCCATTCAACATCTTACCGATTACTTACTTGGGCCTTCTGTTCTCAAATTGCTATATGAGCTCCAGATGGTGGACTCCGGTAATCAAGCGTATGGAGCACACATTTCATGGTTGGAGTTCATGACTATTGTCACGCGGAGATCGGCTCATTCTGCTTTGTTCAGTGCTTTCGGCGCTCTCGACATATTATATGATTGTCTTTCCGTTGCTGGCTAAGGTACTCAGGCACTTAGTTTCTTTGAGGATCTGGTTTTTTTGGTAGTGATGCATTTGAACATTATTTGTTGTCCCACCTCCCAGGGAGGCCTAGGGGTTCACATTCTCCGCTGCGCCAACTGGCTTTCCTAGCCCGATGGTTTAGGCGTTTTACGGGGTCGGAGGACAATCTTTGGCACAATTTCTTCTACGCCTGCTATGAGCGTGATCTATCTTGGGAGTCAAGGTCCGTCCTGCCACGTGGGATCTCATCCTTTTGGCATGGAGTTTAGGAAGTACAGAGCGAGATGAGCGCCACACAGTGACACATCTTGCATGTTGTGCATCAAGGTAGAGGAGAACATCACCCATCTTTGAGTGCTTGATATCCCAGGGCATCTGACTGGACGAGCACTGCGAGCTTCTTCTCATTTGACTCGGAGATTGTGTGGCAGTCACTTTGAGGTTTGGCGTGTCATAGACAGATGGAGAGCGTCGCTGGCGTCTTTTTTGGCAAGTGCCTAAGCCATTTGGCTCCAGCGCAACTGGGTCAATTTTTGTAGGAAAAGATGTCAGCCTGAGCTTATTGTACACCACGTCTCCTTTCTTATTTGATAGTGGGGTTTTGGCTAGCCAAGATATTTTTTATCTTTTTGTTACTCTCTTTTTAACTCCGCCTATATTTTATAGCCGGTCCCAAGCCCGGATAAAGGAGAAGGGTTGTGTTAGGCCCCGGCAGCCAGCATAAAATCATGTCGAATCTTATGAACATGGATCAACGAATATATTGTGTTAATGCTAGGTCGTTACCCGTAAGTAACGCGCTGTACAACTCGGGTACAGTGATAAGAGAGCAAGAGCCGCTGCATCCTCGCCTGAATGCAGTGTTAAATGAGCAAGGGCTACCGCACTCTAATGGACGGAGGCGGTTAAAGAAGCTAGTTCATGAGACTAAGGTCAGATTAGGTTCTTGGAACATTGGGACGTTGAATGGGAAGCGCCTCGAGGTGGCACAAGTAATGGACCAGCGTAAGATTAGTATCTTATGCTTGCAAGAAACTAGATGGGTAGGAGAGGGAAGTAAAGAGATTAGGTTAAATGGTTCCAAACTTTGGTACACGGGTAAGGTAAATGGAAGGAATGGTGTTGGTATTATCGCGGATGCAGAATGGAGGAAGAATGTTGTGGAAGTTAAAAGGATTGAGGATCGAATCATATCCGTGAAAGTAATTGTTGGAAAGGAGACTATGAACATTATTAGTGCATATGCACCAGAATCACATCTCAACGAGAAGTTTTGGGCAGATATGGAGGGTTTGATTGAAAGTATACCAACAACCGAGAAAGTTTATATTGGGGAGACCTTAATGGACATGTTGGTAAAGAGGTAGGACCACATGCAAGGGTTCATGGTGGTTTTGGTTTTGGGGAGTTGAATGAGGAAGGACAAACTATTATTGATTTTTCTTTAGCATACGACCTTAAGATTATCAACACTTGTTTTAGGAAGAGAGAGGAACATTTAATCACATACAAAAGTGGAACTCATAGGTCTCAAATCGATTTTTTCTTAACAAGAAATACTGATAAAAGACGTTGTACTAATTGCAAAGTAATTCCTGGGCATGGGGTGACTACACAACATAGATTGTTAGTTCTTGATATGCAAATGAAATGTATAAAATCAAAATCCCGAACAGTTTTTGATCGAAAGATCAAGTGGTGGCAGTTAAAGGGGGAGAAGCGAGAGACTTTTAGAAGTAAGTTATTAGAGGAAAGTGTGTGGGAGTTAGAAGGAGATGCTAGTATCATGTGGAAGAATGTGGCAAAAAAGGTTGAAATGGTTGCTAAAGCCATTTTAGGAGAATCAAAAGGTTTTGGACCACGAGATAAGGAGACTTGGTGGTGGAATGAGGAGGTCCAAGAAAAGGTGCGTAATGAAGAATTGTTTCAAGGCGATACACTTGGACAATAGTTCTGACAATTGGAAAAAATATCGTTTGGCGAAAAGGGAGGCTAAGAAGGCAGTTAGTGATGCTCGTGCTAAAGCATATGAGGGGTTTTATAAGGAGTTAGGGACAAAGGCTGGTGAACAAAGGATTTATAAGATTGCAAGGAATAAAGAGGAGTCGAGAGATTTGGATCAAGTAAGATGCATAAAAAATGAAGTTGGCAAGGTTTTAGTTACTGAAGGAGATATTAAGAACAGATGGGAAGAGTATTTCTATAAGCTATTTAATGATGGATGTGAAGGTTCCCGTTGTGATTTGGAGGACTTGACAGTTAGCGAATGTGAGCTTAATAGGTCATTTTATCGTAGAATTAGAGTCTCGGAGGTTAGCGAAGCTCTTAAGAAAATGGAGAATGGTAAAGCCGTTGGACCGGATGGTATACCGATTGAAGTTTGGAAATGTTTAGGAGAAAAAGGTGTGTTGTGGTTATGTAAACTATTTAATGAGATTTTATGGTCGAAAAAGATGCCTGATGATTGGAGATTAAGTACATTAGTTCCTATTTACAAAAATAAAGGGGATATTCAGAATTGTGCAAATTATAGAGGGATTAAACTTATGAGTCACACTATGAAATTATGGGAAAAAGTGATTGAGCATAGATTGAGAATGGAGACTAGTATTTCTGAGAGACAATTTGGGTTCATGCCAGGAAGATCCACTACAAAGGCGATTTATTTACTAAGGGGGATGATGGAGAAGTATCGAAGTAGGAGAAGAGACTTACATATGGCTTTCATTGACTTAGAGAAGGCGTATGATCGGGTACCAAGGGATGTACTTTGGAAAGCCTTGCAAAAGAAGAAGGTGAATGTTGCCTACATTAAGGTAATACAAGATATGTACGATGGGGCATTGACTAGGGTTAGGACACTCGGAGGTGAGACAAATGAATTTCCTATAGGAATTGGCCTACATCAAGGATCAGCTTTAAGTCCGTATTTATTTAACTTAGTTATCGATGCTATAACCGAGAGTATCACAGAGGAGGTACCTAAGTGCATGCTATTTGCGGATGGTATAGTACTTTTAGCGGATTCAAGAGAAGAGATTAATACAAAATTGGAAATATGGAGAAATACGTTGGAGTCAAAGGGTTTTCGTTTAAGTAGGAATAAAACAGAATATATGCATAGCAATTTCACAAATAAACAACTTAGACGATTTGAAAGTTAGGCTAGGGGAGGATATAATTCCTCAAGTGACAAAGTTTAAATATTTAGGATCAATTGTAAGACAAGATGGTGAGATTGATGACGATGTTAATCATAGAATTCAAGCTGGTTGGTGTAAGTGGAGGAAAGCCACTGGAGTTCTTTGTGATAGAAAAGTACCCAATAAAGTTAAAGGAAAATTCTATCGTACTGCTATAAGGCCAGCAGTGTTATATGGTAGTGAATGTTGGGCTATGAAGGGACAACATGAACGTAAAGTGGGGGTAGCCGAAATGAGAATGTTGAGATGGATGTGTGGTCATACAAGATTAGATAAGATTAGGAATGACCATATACGTGAACGAGTCGGAGTGGCTCCTATTAGTGAGAAAATGGTAGAGAATCGTTTGAGATGGTTTGGTCATGTTCAGAGAAGACCATTAGATGCGCCAGTAAAAAGAGTAGATCAAATAATCTGGAGTCCGATTAAAAGAGGGAGAGGGAGGCCAAGGCGGACACTTGGTGAACTAATAGAGCAAGATCTATTGGTGAATAATATACCGAAAGGTTTGGTTACTAATAGAGCGGAATGGCGTCGTATGATCCATGTAGCCGACCCCACCTAGTGGGATAAGGCTTTGTTGTTGTTGTTTGTTGTTCTCTTTTTGAGAGGTTACACTTATATATTCATCCCACAGTTATATATGTAGATGGATGACAATCACTCTGGTAGTCATTCTTTTTCTCCTAAAAAAAATCTCTTGGCACTTGAATGCAATTCATATTTCCCTTTCTTGCTTCACTGTATTAAGTTTATATATTCGCAAATCATTCTAAGCCCTTTATGTTGGAAGTTCTTACACTTTAGGATAAATATTTTACCATATTTTTCTTTTCCTTCTAAGCTTTATCTTCATATTAGTCATATGATGAAATATTCGTCTGAGTCTTATGATGAAATATTCGTCTGAGGAATACATATATGTTGTTTTCATTTTTGTTCATATTAAAAGGGTAATGGCAAACTCGTAGTTAAATTATCTTTAGGGTATAATCTTGAGTTGAAAATGGAAAAAAATAATTGGGTTTGTAGCTTTATGGACTGTAAAATTCGCACAAGTTTGCACTGAGCCAAGCTCATGTGTTGTAGCACAAATGCATCCTGGACCTTCCACAAGTGCTTGCTTGCTGCCTCCAACTCTCAACAATCTCTTTTGTTTTTTTTTCTTTTGTTGTCCAGAATTCAAAACCAAAAATGGAAGCGACAAGCAAAACAAAATTTCCAAATTCTAAAAACGAATGCGTAAAGAAATTTTAGAAATGAAAGGGAAAATGGAAATATGAATGTTTTCGCCTTAATCTAAGTTTTGCTTGTTTCTAAAAGAGGTACTGCTTTGTCATGTAGGTAATCGTCTTTGAACGTGGAGATCTTGTTTTTGTCTTCAACTTCCATCCAGAAAAGACCTATGAGAGGTAAATTATTTTGGATATAAAAAGTAATATTTCTTTTTAATAAATCTTATTGTCTAACTCTTCTCTGAGTGATGCAGCTACAAAATTGGATGTGACTTGCCTGGAAAGTATAGAGTTGCGTTGGACAGTGATGCTTTGGAGTTTGGTGGACGTGGAAGAGTGAGATAAAATTATTTTCTTTTTGCATTTTGTGTGCTAAGAACTAAGGTTTGCCATTACATTTATTTGATTCAAGAGCTATGCATGATCAGGATCAGAAATCAAGATACTAAGCATAATGTTAAATATTGGTAGTAATTTTCGGGCATAACATAACCACATTAAAATTTGCACAACATTCCCTCATTTTTCCAATCCAATATTGGTATGCAAAAAAAATAAAAAAAACTTCCCCTAATGCAGGTTGGCCATGATGTAGACCATTTTACATCTCCTGAAGGGATTCCAGGAGTTCCAGAAACGAACTTCAACAACCGTCCCAACTCATTCAGAATCCTTTCTCCTGCTCGAACTTGTGTGGTAAAATACTCAAATGTCTTATCTTTCAAATATTCTTTTCTTTTTGTGTGTGTGTGTGAACATTTGGTGACCTAAGGCCGTAAATAACAGGTATACTACAAAGTTGATGAAACTGCAGAAGACGACGGTGAAGGGATAACTTATACTGAAGAGACGCCAGCTGGACAAGTAATACCAGAGGATTCTATTCACCAAGTTCCTGTTGAAGACCTAATCTCAACAAGCATAGAAGATGATGACGACATTTACATGGATGATGCATCTGCCGATGACTAGATTTTGTTGACACAGCTTCTATATCCTGAAAACCTTGGCACACACGCTGAGAAGTTCGTCCAACTTCGGCTTCACTGTTCCTTCTCTTTCTCTTTCATGTACATATTGGTGAAACCTAGGAAATGAGTACCTTTGCTTTAGGCTCGGAAGACTATTATCATATAATAATTTGTGTAACCCAACGAGGTTTTAAGGGGATGTCAATGTATTCCGTATTTGTACTTGGAATCTTTTTAGTATAGTAGACGGTAATGCGTGTTATTAATGTTATACTAGCATCCATTCCATTACTTCTTTAATGGGTTCTTATGAGCAACGAAGAAAGCCCTGATCGTGGATAGAGAGAGAAAAAAAACCCTTCCAACGGCTAGTTGATCTCCCTCCTTGGCTCCGGTGCCCTCGTTGGAGACGCCCGTCTCTGGCCACCTCTTGGGTTTTTGAAATGTCTGAACCGCCTGACCTTCCCCCACCCCAACACTCCTCTTCTCCTCCATCCCCTCAACTCAGACAGACATACAAGATTGTGGTCACGGCTTGGACCCCCATGGAAGCTGGAGATCGCGATCGGCGCCGGCCTTCGGATCTCATATTCCCACACCAGTTGCGATGCTTGTAGGAAGAGATCACGAAGGAGGTCATCATCCCTGCTGCGGAGGTGGCAGAGAGGTCGAAAGAACTGAAGCGTTACCTTGTCGGGAGGACCGTTGGACGGATCCATCTGGATCTGCTCCGGGCCGAGCTCCCGAAACTCTAGGGTTTGGTTCACTCCTCGAAGGTAACTGATATGTGTAATAGATATTTTTTACTCTCCTTTGATTGCTTGCAGGAACACATGCGCGTCTTGACAGGAGGCCCCTGGAGTGTCACGGGTCACCTCCGTTTGTTTCACAGCCTTAACCATAGTTTCGGGCCATCGGCGATTTTCCTCGGGCGCTCCCAACCTGGCTTCAATTGTGCGGAATGCCTTATGAGTTATAGGGACATGACTCAATCTGGAGAGTTGCAAGTTGCTTTGGGGCGCCGCTACTTGTTGACAGAGACTCCCTCGCCGGTGATTAGTACCAGGCGATTCGTGTTTGTATTGATCTGGACCTCACGAAGCCGATCAAGCAGGGGGTGTGGATCCGCAACCCTGACCGTAGCAGATACTTTCAACGTGTTACTTATGAGAATTTACCTGTTTTTTGTTTTCGCTGTGGTATGGTTGGTCATAGGTTCGAGGGCTGTAAGGTCTCGCCGGCGGCGAGTGGTGGTGCTAAGGTCTTACTCTACGACCCTTGGCTGCGCTCATTCGCCGATATGCATCGGCCCTGGGCACCTGTAACTCCTAGCGCTTAAGGGAGGATCTCACGGCCGAACCCTCGTAGCTTCCAGACGGAGGCTCGGGATTGGCAGGACTCCTCCCCTGCTGGCGCCGGCGAGTTGGGGTCGCCGCAGAGGCCAACTGCGGGCGCTGGACCTGGGGGCGAACCGAACTGGTTCGGCGCGCTTGATCTTAACCACTCGCCTGGATCCGAAGGTCCTGATCCTGTGATGGAAGTTGATGATGGCTGCCCTCACGGCAACCCTAACGCTGTCATAACGGTGTTGGAGCCACTTGTGGCACACGTGGGTGTGTCACGTGAGATCGATACGGAG
Source organism: Pontederia crassipes (assembly GCA_030549335.1). Taxonomy (NCBI): domain Eukaryota; kingdom Viridiplantae; phylum Streptophyta; class Magnoliopsida; order Commelinales; family Pontederiaceae; genus Pontederia; species Pontederia crassipes. The sequence continues at coordinate 4,845,613 of JAUKPH010000020.1, read as the reverse complement.
ATCGACGGCTATGATGCCCTGACCCACTATGATCATTCGCCACATATCCTCGATGAAACATCCTACGATAAAACTTTTCCGCCCCTTTCAGCTGTATCGACTTCTCTGCCCAGATCTAGGGCATCGCCCATCCAAAACACCCTCTCTCCCTCCCTTTTGCAGGAAAAGCCCCATGGAGGACCCTCGGAGAATCATGCCGCTATTGTCGAGAAGATCAAGGAACGCTTCATCTGCGACAAGCCTCCAGACGCGATCGTGGAGCTCGAAGAAGGACAGATCCAAGATGAAGAAGCGAAAGACGAAGGGGATGAGACGTATGAGGACCTTGTGCCAAATCAAAGGAAAGAGATGAAGCGCGGAAGGGTCAAGAAGCGGGTGCCGTCGGCGCTTCTGCCTCCTCTGTAACAAATAATAAGGAACCAAAAATCAAAAAGAGGTAAGCAAAAGGGGCTTGATCTCATGTCGTCCTCATCATCCCATCTCTCCTTGCAGTTGACAGCTGGGAATCCAGCAGTCAAGCCATGAAGATCATTTCTTGGAACTGTCGTGGGGCGTACCGGAGCAAAGTCAGGGATCGGCTACAGGAGCTTATAAGTAGTTATTGTCCTGACATTATCTTGTTAGTTGAAACACATGCTACTAAAGTGCAAGCAGATAAGATTCTTCGACGGCTGGGCAACCAATGGTCCGGGAGCTATCTTGCGGGCAATGGGGCTTCCGGGGGCATCATTTTAGCTTGGCGACACCAAAGCATAGAAATCACGATAATTAGTATTGAACCACAGGTTATTCATGTTGTTATTAGCTCAGGTAATTTCTCATCTGTTTTCTTGTGTGTATGCCAGCACCATTCCTCTCATTCGCTCCACCTTGTTTAAGCAACTCATCAATCTTAACTTAGGCGATCTTCCATGGTTACTTTTAGGGGACTTCAACTGTATTCTTAGACATGAGGACAAAAAGGGGTGGGGGCCTTTCTGTTTAACAAGATCTATTAAATTATTTACAGACATTATTGATCACCAGGGTTTGATAGACGTTGATCTTGTGGGCATCCAACATACTTGGTGCAATAACCGCTAGGGTTTGGCAAGAGTCCTTTGCTGTCTAGATAGGGTCTTATTAAATAGTGCCTGGATACTTGCTTTCCCAAATTTAACTCTTAAGCCTCTGGCCAGATGCCCGTCTGACCATGCACCTTTATTGCTAGAAACACAAATAAAACATAAAAGACCTAGGCAATTCAAATATGAACATTTCTAGTTCAACTACTTGGAACCAAAGGACATAGTGCATAGAGAGTGGACCCAGGCTAGAACGATTAATCAAGCACTTAAAGCCATCAAAACTAAAACCCTGGAATGGAATAAAAATGATCTAGGCAAGCTAGAGTATAGAGTGGAGCAGGCATTAGAGAACATCAACCAATTGGAACCTAAGGATAGTAGAACTGGCTTGTCCTTGGATGAATGCCAAATGTTAAGGGCTGCCTACCACTTGCATGCTGCACTTAGAAGACAAGATTAGTATCAAATGGTGGTCTAAGTCTAAAATTAATTGGATCAAAGACGGGGATAGGAACATGCCATTTTTTCACCTAAGTACAATGGTTAGACAAAGAAGAAATAAAATACAAATGTTAATTGACAATGAGGGAGAAATAATTGATGATGGTGATAGGATTAGAGAGAAGTTTGTGGACCACTATAGCAACCTCCGGAGTAGAGAAAGAACACCTGAGATCCCCTTAGAGTATTGGCCTGAACTACCTAAGATTCATCCTGATAATGACACCCAGTTAACAGCACCTATAACATGTCAAGAGATCAAAGATGCCTTTTGGAGCATGCCAACTAGTAAGGCTCCTGGGCCTGATGGATACATGATTGAATTCTACAAAAATTATCAGGATATTGTTGGTCCTAAGCTTTGTAGTGAGATTCAATCCTTTTTCCAAACATATCACATGCCCACTGCCTAGAGTTGGACCACCTTGATTTTCATTCCCAGGAGACAAACACCCAAAACCATAAATGACTATCATCCAATCTCTCTCTGTAATGTTATTTATCGTGTCATTGCAAAAATCTTGTCTAATAGATTAAAACCTAGGCTGCAGGAACTCATTGACCCTGCTTAGTCTGCCTTTGTTAGGAACCGTTTAATTCAGGATAACATCCTAGTGGCTCAAGAGTTAGTCCATTACATGGGTAGGGGTAGAAAGAAATATATGCTGCTAAAGGCAGATATGGAAAAAGTTTTTGATAGAGTATCCTAGTATAGCATTAAGAACATTCTTAGGCTCATGAATTTCCCTGAGGTTTTCATTGAATGGACCATGGCCTGTGTCACATCACCTAAATTTAAGTGTTATATTAATGGGGTGATGTCCCAAGGTTTTACTAGTCACCAAGGCATCAGGCAGGGGGACCCCCTATCCCCTTATCTTTTCATTTTAACATCGCAAGTGCTTTCTACATTGCTCAATAATGATGTCCTGATGGGAAACATACAGCTTTTTAAATGTGGAAACTTTAGCTTAAGTCACCTTGCTTATGCAAATGACTTACTAATTTGTATTGCTGCTACAAAAAAGAACTGTGTCAATTTAAACAAAACTTTAAACCTTTATGGCATGTTGACAAACCAGAAGATAAATCCTAACAAGTCTGAACTGTTCCTCCCCTCAAACATGCACTATGATAGGACTTCACTAATTAAACATCACATGGGTATCCAAATTGGAAAATTCCCCTTTATTTACTTAGGAATCCCAATATCCAATAAGTTGATCCCTATAAGTCATCAGAAGCTTTTAACTGATAAGATATCTGCTCGGATCTCTAGATGGAAAAGAAAGACTCTCAATCAAACTGGAAGACTTACCTTAATTCTTTCAATCTTGAATTCCATTCCTGTTTATTCCTTGGGTGTTACTCATGTCACCACTGGGACTCTGGAGTCCTTGGAGAGGATGGCTAGGGATTTCTCTAGGATGGTAAGGGGGATAAGAGGGGCCTGCATCTTATCAATTGGAATACTATCCAATTGCCTAAAGGGGATGGTGGTCTGGGTGTTAAAAAGCTAACACACATTAGAACTGCCTTGCTTGCTAAAAGAATTCATGCAATCTTGAGGGGAGAATATAGTATCTGATCTTATTAACAATAGCACATGGAACATCAACATCATTCATGCTTGTTTTAGTCCTTCACTGGTTGATAAATCCTCTCCTTGCATTTGTCCACTTCTTTGGCCAATGATGACACATGGGTATGGGCCTCGGATTCTCATGGTACTGCTAATACAAAAAGTGTCTATAATTTCTTGTGCAGGAATAGTCGCTTGACACCAACACCTGGAGGGCCTCCTTGGAACTTGGTTTGGCGGATCAAAGTGCCCCATAAAATTTTTGTTTTCTTGTGGAAACTTATGTACAATCGTTTGCCTACTAAGAATTATTTTCGGCATTTTCATATCTTGGCAAATACCGATTGCTCTTTCTGTGGTTTAAATGTTGAATCGAACGCTCATTTATTTTTCCAATGTCCTTTTGCAAAATAGCTTTGGTCTACCTTTCAACAAAAAACATGTTACACTTTCCTTTATGAAGATTCTTGGCACATTGGAGATTGGATCAAGGAAGGTCGGAATCTCGATCGGAGATTCAAGCTCTCTTTCCTTTCTCTTTTTTCCTTCTGTTTGTGGGGGCTTTGGACAGCTCATAATGACCGCCATTTTAGTTCCAAATAGGCAACCGTGTTGAGTGTCTGGGAGTGGGCTGTTGCCGGGCATAATGAACATGTGACTACCCATGTACCTGAGGCTTCGAGCCCCCAAGACTCTGTTCGAGTCCGGTGGGAGCCCCCGGCTGACCCATGGGTCAAGCTTAACTCCGATGGATCCTTTGTGCATTCGTCGGAGCCAAGGGGAGTGGGCTTTATTATTCGGGCTCCTAATACCACTTTTGTCTTTGCAGGTTGTCGCAGGCTGGCGGCAATGGGGATCTTAGAGCTGGAAGCTGCTGTCCTTCTGCTCGGCCTTCGGGAATGTAGACGCAGAGGCTTCACACGCATCTTAGCTGAGGTCGACTACCAGATTCTTGCCAATGCAGCAAATAGGCAAATGCTTTGTCCTTGGCAGATTGCAAATTTTATGGATTCTATTTGGAACGTCATGAAGGAATTTGAAATTTGTAATATTTTGAACTGTGATAGACGTTGTAATAGGGCTGCTGATGCCCTAGCTAACATAGGTAGATCACAGGGTGATATCATTTTTTGTGAGGAGGACCTTCCTTGTGAGCTCCTCAATATTTTGTATCAGGATGCTTTTGATGCTTAATACTTAATCTCAATCTTCAAAAAAAAAAGCATCCATTCCATTTGAGTATCACAGTTGACAAAGGATCTCCACATTTACCATAAGTATAACTTATGTGTACCTTTTAAAAAAAAGAGGATAAATTTTTATTTAGATTTGACACATATATGAGGTTCAATCTTGATTGATTTGTTCAAATTTCATATGATCTTTTGGCCTTAACCTTTAGAACTTTCAAACACTCCATTTACAAATGCAGGAAAAAAAAGTTTGCTCATGTTAAAACTCCAATCTTGAGAAGTTAGGACACTTCGTTCTAAAAGCTCCCTCGCAGTAGACCCTTATCTCCTGACCTTCTTCCATGCCCAAATAGCCATGATCCTTGCAATGTGAGGGTTCTGGGAGTGGCGTTTGACTAGTCAATTTTTTTTTTGAATTCTACGTGGAGTGAAACTAATGATGGGGAATTTAAAAAGTTAATATGATATAAAAAAGTTGACATGATAGATTAATTTTAGTGGATATTTAAATAAAATATGCATAATAAATATTTTATATTTAATAAATAAATAAAGTTGTGAGAGAAATGTAAGAGAGAAAAAAAGGAAAGAAAAAAATAAAATTAGAATTCAAAAGAAGAAGATGTCACCCCAATAAAAAATTTGAAAAAAGGGAAACCAACTACATTGCTCGAGATTAGGGTCACATGTCCTTGCATGTTTCCGTCAAACGTCACATCATTTGATGAAATCGATCGAAACCAATTTTAGCCTAATTCCAATTGCCAAAAGGACCCTTAATTAAGTTCGACTTCAACGCATTGTCAAATTGTAAGATGTTACGAACTACGTGGCACTAATTGCGCTATAGTCATGGTAAAGTGATGGGCGCAAGAAATATTGTTCCTCTATCATGGCCGTTACGACTCCTTAATGAGACGTGACACAATGGGTAACCAATGTGTCACAAGGCCCTATTTTCAGGCGTGCAAATCCCTTACACGGTCACGACCATTAGGCCCTTGTAATGAGCCATAACTCAATGAGTTGTAAAGCAATCATCGGGTGTTACATGAATTGAATCGAGCCATGAGTGATGCAAGGTGTTATAGGGTTGTAATGGACTATTATAGAAGTCACGATTGTTGAAGCAAAGTAACAATCCATGACATAATCTCTTGGCCGTGAAATTGGAGTGACGATCGTGAACCTCTAAGTTCAAAATGGGACGTTCTGCTCAAACCGTAGTTGTTCCACTCGAGCCATAGCACATTAGAACAAACCTTAGCAAAGGTTCTTCTTTTTCTCTAGGGTTCGATCGTAACGCATCACTTTCAACCGTAGTGCACTTGAAGAAACCATAGCGGACCTCTGGGTCGACTAAATGAAAAGTAATTGCTATTCAGACTATTTATTTACACCCTAATTCAAATGCTAATCAACCAATGTGCAATGATGATGATAGTTAGGGCCAATTTGATGATGGTTTGATGTATTTCTCTCACTTAGGCATGAAATGAATGAACAATCAAAATTAGTAATTTAAAAGATACAACAAAATTGAATAATTTTATGTGTCGGTGATTCTAAATAAAAAATAGTTTGATGAAGGTGACTTATTGTTATCATTCTATGAAACAAAGCTTACACTGGCTAGCTTAATTGTAAAGTTCCTCGAGAAAGGAAGCCTACCTCAAAGTGGTATAAAATTTTCAATTGGAACAAAGAGATTCCGACCTAAGTAGCCATAATCGATGTATCAACATGGTCTTCTCAATCCCAAGACAATAACCTGTCTAAATTAAAGATAAAGAAGATGATGAAAGTCATGGCATGACTAAGATGAAATGACTTGTGACATAAAGATGAAGACGATGTTACGCATCAAAAGTCATGTCATATATGTTGAATTATTGATTTCGTTCCTGATAACAAATGAAATTGGTCGAAAAGTTACTATTAAATATTCAAGTGATGGTTATACATGTGTAAATTAACAAGTGAATATATCTCAAAGAATTCGCAGCTTGAACGATAAAGTGGATGATGCAATATAAAGTGCAACCGGGCTACAAAATCAGATGACACATCGATCGGAAAAGTGCGAGACCTTTTGGTTGAAGGAATGACATCTAATCAGTCGACCGAAAAAGTGTGAGATGACAAGAGAAATTGAAGGACTAAGATCGGTTGATCGCTTCATCAAATCAGTCGACCGGTTAGAAGCAAAAAAATTCCAATGGTTATATTGATCAGTCGAGAAACCCCAACTGGTTTGAGACTGAGTAATGGCTAATGTTTTACCTAGATTTGTTGGAAGATTGTTTTCAATGGCTATAACTCTTCGAAAAGCTTGTAAAAGGAATTCCAAAGCCCGAACCCAAGCAAGAAAAATCATCGTAGTGTCTTTACAAAGTTCAAGAACATATTTTTTTTATTGTTCCTTGCAAATCCCTCTCTCTTTCTCCCATTTGTCTCAAAAGTGTGAGTAGATGTAAGAGAGCTTGAGAGAATGCACTTGTGAACCTGAAAGCTCTTGTAACAAGAGGTGTGCATTGCCTCTTGAGCGAACAAGAAGGCGGTGTGGTGTAAAAAAGAGTTTACCTCTCCCTATAAGAAAGGAGGAAGATACTAGAACTTTGATGGTCTCGAGGTCGAGGAGTCGAAGCGGGAATGTAGGCCAAGGAATTGGGCTGAACATCATCAACAAATTTTGAGTTTGCATCTTCTATCCTTTTCATTATTTCTGCATTTTATTTGCATATACATTTACACTCAAATTTTCAAAAATGATTTTAAAAAGATTTCCGATGTGATATTTACACCAACTCACCCCTCTTCCCCATCTTAGTGCCTTTTAATCCCAAAATTTATTTTAGAGCAAAGTTGCTCTTGTTTTAAGTTTTAAACATCTTTAGGTCTATGGTATCAAATAGTTTGACTCCTAGTGAAGGTAAATTGCCCGACCACCCTCCACTCTTCAATGCATCAAATTTCGCATATTAAAAAATTAGGATGCAATCATATGTGTGCTCTATTGATAATGATATTTGGGATGTAATTGAAAATAATTTTAATTCGGATGGAAAATCATCATTGGAATTCACCGAAGGAGAAAGGCTTTTAGTTAAAATAATCTGGAAACAAAAAAATCTTCTTTATCATGCTTTGAATACTATAGAATCTAACCATATTTTTACTTGTCAAAATGCACATGAAATTTGGAGAAAACTCATTGTTACTTAGGAAGGAATTGATAAAGTTAAATAATTAAGATTGAATATTCTAAACCATGATGCTTTTAAAATGCTTGAAAATGAACATATTAATGACATGTTTGTTGTTTTAATGATATTGTAAATGACAGCCTCTTTGGTAAGCTGAGGATTAACGCTCAAAAGGTGAAAAAGTTTCTCAGGATACTCTCCAAATGTCACATTAAGAGAATTGCGATCTAGGAAAAGAATTTAAACAAGTTGTATTTCAATGATCTATAGGATCACTATTAACCTATGAGATAGGAACGAGGGTAGATGAATAAGTTAGTTCTTTCAAAAAGAAATACCTATCATTTAAGGTAAGTGATGATGAATAAGAAACAAGTGAAGATGAGGATGGTGTTGATGAAAGAGAATTGGCACTCTATGCAGAGAAGCTAGATAAGTAATTAAGATTTGCAAAGAAAAGAAATAAGGATGAATCTTTTAGGAGAAGATCAACAAACAAAAGTCAAGTCATTTGCTATGAATGTAAAAATATTTGACACTACATAAACAAGTGTTCAAACTCAATGAAAATGAGTTTGAATTCTCAAGAAACTTGGGATGAAAATGAACAAGATGAAGATAGCTCTTCCTCAAGTGATGAAGATGAAGCTTACCTTTTCCTTGTGGCAAATTAAAAGGTATAGTCTAACTCATCAAATGATGAGTTAAGCTCTTTTGGTATGCATGAGGAATTTAGAAAGATTATTAAAAAATATGGATCACTTAAAAAAAGCATGAAAAGTTGAAAGTAGAATTTGAAAAAGTTAAAAATCATAAACATAAGCATCTTGATATATGTAAAAATTACATTTCATTAACTGATGAGAATACAGGCTTAGAACTCTTGATTGATGAACTAAAAATGAAGAATAATGATCTAAGCACATTTATTAGATCACAAAAGATCGAGATTGAAATGTTGAACACAAAAGTTAGTGACATAGAAGAAAAAAATAAAAAATTCAAATGGAAGAAAAATGTTAGATGTTATGCTTAATGGTTTTAAAGTACTATCTAATGAGTAAGGCCTTCATTTTAACTCCCTTGAAAAGAAACATGATGAAAGAATCTTATTTGTAAATGCCTCAAATGCACATAAATCAAACATGGTCAAAATTTTGATGGTCACTATACTTTTGAATGCAACATTCAAAAGGTAAAAGCATTGGAATGAAAAAGGTTTGGGTTCCAAAGAGAATCACTACTAACCAAGGTGGACCCAATCAAATTTGGGTACCAAAAAGATAAATCTTTATGTCTACTTCTATTTTTGTAGGAAACATCGAAAAAGAAGTAATGCAAATTATATTTGGATAGTGGTTGCTCAAAACATGGCGAGAGATTAATCAAACTTTATAATTTTGGAAAAAATGGAGGAACCGTTACCTTTGAAGATAATGCAAAAGAAAAAATCATAGGTATAGGTAACATTGGTAGAAACAATATATTTTTTTCTTGAAAAAGTATGGCTTGTAGATAACTTGATTCATAACCTAATTACTATTAGTCAACTTTGTGAGAAAATATTCTTGGTAAATTTTGAAAAAGAAAAGTGACTTGACAATGTTCTATGTGTGACTTGAGCACTTCATAGAAAAACCTCGAATAAGCTCTAAAATTTATAAATTCTTAATCCACACGATGAGGTTGCAAGCGCATAACAACTAGCATAGTACTTAAGGGTCGATCCACAAGGACAAAACTTGAAAGTTTACACTCAATGAAAACTATTTCGAAAGAAAAGCTAAATCTATGGGTGTTATTCAAAGTGAGAAAATGAAATACAACAAACTGTGACTCACAACAAATAAAATTACACTAAGTTTTGTGGGTTCTTTAAATACAAGCGCGAACTAAAATTTGAGTAAATAAATACTAGGGCTTAGGGTACTGTTTTAGGAGTTATGTTTCTTAACTCGATGTAAAACCATAAAATAGTAGCAGATGACTAATACCTAGATGGGGGTATGCACCCTCATACCCTCACCTCCGAACTTAAGAAAATCCTGAGACATAAGTCAGAACTTCGCTGGCCTCTCGGCCTATACTGGATGTCGACAATTGATAATCCTCTCGAGTGGATCCTCTCAGGCAGGAGATGTCGACGTCGAAATGAATGGTCGAAGTCCCGAAAACATAATATCATCTCTAGAAATTAGAAAATAGGGGAGAGCACAATGTGTCACCCTTAACTGAACCTTAGCGAATGATGATTCCTCAATGTATCCTAGCATTGGCCCATCCTCTCGGCTCACATGCCTTAGCTAGAGATTGTGAACTCCCTCGAAGACTGTCCAAATTGAACCCTCAGGTTTTAATCGAAAAAAAAGAAGATAGGTTGAATCACATTTTGCCTTATCTAATGAACTTAGCTCAAGCTCTTGATCTCGAAGTTTGAGCTAAGCCTCTCAAGTCAGAGCACAATGGATATGTGAAAACACATTTGGCAATTGAAACTTCATCACGAAAATGACAAAAACAATGGAACAGTAAAAACAATAAAACAATAACATGAGATGAAGGGTAAACAATTGTTACATAATAGCTTCAGTTCATAAATCAAATTGACAAAGAATCGACCAGTTTGCTCTACATTTCCAGAAACGGAACCCGGTCGCGGTCGCGTGCCCAAGCAATCGGGATCAGGATGTCCTAGTCAAACCAAGAAAATTAGAAAATTTCCTATTGTCCTAGTTTGACCATAAAAAAATAAAATAATGAATAAATTTTATGTTATTATATAAATATGATAGCTATCAATTAAATTATATATATGATAATATAATATATATTTAAGATAAACATCAAATAAAATACAAAAGTTTATTTAAAATAAAAATAAATATACTATTTAAAAAATAATACTAATATAATATATTAAACTAGGTCTGGACATGATTTAGGATTTTATAACCCGGACTCGGTCCAGACTCGGCCCGGCCCGGTTTCAAGGTAACGAGGACAAGTCTCGATCTGATTGCCTACCAGGTCAGGAAAAAATCTCGAAAAATTTTGGCCGGTGTGGGCCAGGGCGACTGCTCACCACTAGGGCCATAGCAACCTGATATGACTAATGTATCAAAATTGGCACACAAAGAAAATAATAAAGCACCGACAAATATGCACTGCAACTTGGAGAACACCAAGAAAGGAAGAAGCAATTGGTTTCTGAATAGTCCGAATAATAATTCAACAAATGACTCAGTTGTCCCCTTTTGTAGGATTTAGCAATACAAGTTTTACCATAATTAGGACTCTCAATAGACTAGATGAAAAAAAGATTGAATCAACATAAATTAAACAATAACAACAAGTAAATACCAAAAATTAAATACTAACAATAACTAAATGCCTAAAACAACTAGGACTCAACTCCTACAAAAGCTCAAACTTGGATTCCAAGATATTTTATGTTTTGTATCTACAACACCATCTCCTACATCAGTCTCCCTGTCTTGAAAAGAGCTCAACCTCGAGCGAGTAACACCAGCATCCTTTAGAACATAATCGAATAAATACGAAATGTTGAACGAAGAAGAAATTCTAAAAGTATATGGCAAGTCCACTACATCGCATTGTGGTTGATTTTGTGAATAATTTGCAAGGACCATGGAGACACACTATTTCGAGAAAGAACAAGTTGGCCATGTTGACATCATTTGCGATGCACTTATGATGTGGAGAAATTATGTATACCTTTCCCTTATGTTTCATGTGCATTCCCTTATGTATGGTTACATTTTCATGTTCGAACTCATGCTTTATAGTCTATTTATAGCTTTTATGATTTCTCCACATTCATTTTCATAGAAATAGGAATTTGAAAATTTCAAGATGAGATACTACTGGTTTTCCCTATTCGTAGTGTCTCAAAATCTCAGTTATTTTTTAAGGTGAAGAGCGATAACTAGGGAGTAGTTTGAACACAGGGCAGCACATGAGTGCATGTGGGCGGAACGCACTTCTTACCTTAGAAGAAATCTCCTACTAGAAGACAGATGCTCTCCAGCATGCGCCAGAGCAAGGAAGCTTCTTTTAGGACCATTTTTATCAGAACAAGACAAGGGAGTAGTTGAAATGGTGGACAAGTGGCAAGCTTGAACCTCGACATAAAGTAAAGAGGGAGGCAACCAAGAAAGGAGGTTCCAGATTCCACCAAGTACATTCATTTGGTTGAAAAAGTGGGTAGAACAATATAAGGGAGCAAGTAGATGAGTGGACCGGTGGCATAAGACTCTAAGACTATAAAAGAGCATGAAGATTGCCAAAGGATCGAGGGACCTTTCAATCTTCCAATCCCCTAACCCATTTCACCTAGGAGCTTGGAGAAGGAAGCTGTAAAGGATGCTGCGGTAGCAGCCTCCCTTTTTTTTTCTTTTCATTTTCTTCCTTTCCTCTTTTCTTGTTTAGTTGTCTTGGACATGGTCGATGTGTCAGCCCTTATTATGGGTAGTTGAACAACCAGCTAATGCGGGGCCAGCTGAATATAATCTTTTCTATGTTTACATTTAAGTAGTAGTAGTTGGTTACTTCATGTTTTGAATTCATGTTCTATTGTTCCTTATTTATTGTTCCATTGCTATTGCCATTTTCATGATGAAATTTTGATTGTCGAATTTGTTTTCTTCGACTGTCCATGCATTGTGCCTTGGCCCGAGAGGGTGCTTATCTTCCTTAGCTCAAGAGTCAAAGCCGAGAGGTGAGGAGCTTGAAGCTGGATTCTTTTAGCAAGGCACAATGCCATCTGGCCTTTTGTCAATTAATTTCATATTTCCATTTAATCCTCTTGGTTTAGCACGAACAGTCTTTAGTGAAGATGATTCCCATCCGAGAGGGTTTTGTCAGTCCTTGACTAGGGCATGCGAGCTGAGAGGTTGGGTCAGTGCTAGGATATGTCGAGGAATCATCGTTGACCAAGCTTCAGTGTGAAGCACACGTGCTTCCTATGTTTCGAGAGACGATTTCTCGCTTTTAGAACTTCGACCATACATTTTGATGATGGCATCCCCGCTCGAGAGGGTAATATATTCATCAACTACTGCATGTGTGCCGAGAGGTGGGGAGACAAATAGGTTGTGTTTAAGGAGGTGGAATGTCCATGGTGAGGTCGAGAGGTGGACCCGTAGTACCCCAAGGTCATTTGCTGCTGAAGTTCTTTCTTCATTCGAATATTTTTGGCTTCATAATGTCAGTGTCTCCCGCCCAAGAGGATAATCTATCCCACAATTGTCTCATGTGTTCCGAGAGGTGGAGCGACAATTGAGTTGTGTTTAAGGGGTCATGGTTGACTAGTGCCAGGTAGGGCCAAGAGGTCTGACTGGAGTTTTCTCTACTTTCTTTCTCGAACTAAACTTAAGAGGATCCACTCAAAAGGGTCTATTATTTATTAGGGCTCACCGAGAGGTCGGCTGAATTGTAGCGTATGTCTTAGGATTTCACTAAGGATGGATGTAGGCTTCTGTTACTACCTTACAAGTTTTTATCTCGATTCAAAAAACATAATTTCTAAAACAACTCCTTAAGCCTTAGTATTGTAGCTTCATTTGTTGTGATTTCTTATTTGTAGTATTTCATTTTATCACTTTGAACAACATTCATAGAATTAAGCTTTTCCTTCGAAATGATTTCAATCTAGTGTGATTTCAACTTTGTCCCTATGGATCGAACCCCAAGTATTACATTGATTGTTATGCGCTTTTAGCCTCATCGTGTGTACTAAGGATTTATAAATTTTAAAGCTTATTAGAGGTTTTCTGTGAAGTGGGGGTACTCAGACACATATGGGCATCCATCCCCTTAGTCGTCGTTTTTACACCCAGTGTGTGGTTTTTATGTTGTCATATGCCATCCCACTCAAATCATGCACATCACACACGGTCGAGTCAAGTTTTTGGTGCCGTTGTCGGAGACATGAGATTTTGATTCACACTTGGCTTTCTGTTTTTTGTTTAGTTAAGTCTTGTTTATACAATAATTGTTTATATCTCGTTGTACTATGAATATCTGGCTAACTTATAGTGTAGCTGATTTTTTTAAAATTTTTTCATAAGTAGATTTTAACTTTCTGCATTTTTTTCTCTAACTGTTTATAGTGGAGTTCACTTAGATCATGAAGTTATCATCTTCAATCTTTTGTTTTCTGCATTTTTTATTTTGAGATTCTCAAACTTCATATTATGCACTTAAGCTACTAGGTATCTATTAAGTATCTATAATGTAGAAACATGTCAGTTTTCAGATCTTAGGTTTCAGATTTTAGATATCAGCACATATCTTAAAAATTGCATTTTAAGTCTTTATTGTGCAAACATTATTGAACATGCATTCTTATCCTAACTTATATCCTGAACATTGTTGAACATACCTTGCTGAACATGGAAACAATTATATCGTTATCATACATTCTTTGAAATTGTTGAACATACCTTGCAAAAATATTTTTGTTTATACCTATATCCTAAACATGCACTCTTGATTCTCAAATGTTATTATCAGATTTATTATTTTTTTATTCCAAATTTTAATTTTTTGCACTAATTTTATAATCTTAAGTTCCTATTGTGCAGCAACATTGCGAACATACCAGTTTCTTGATCCTTGAATGTTCATATTAAATTTCTAATTTTCAGTTTTAGATTTCTCATTTTTTATTTCAAATTGTAGATTTTAGATTTATGCACTTATTCTATAATCCTAAATTTCTATTGTGCAGAAATATTATTGAACATTCCTTCTTTTGATCTTTGAATGTTTATATTAGATTTCATATTTAAAATATCAATTTTCATATTCCATATTCCATATTCCATATTCCATATTTTTTATTTCATATTTCAATTTTATACACTTATTATATGATCCTAAGTTCCTATCGTGTAGAAACAGAAAAAATTACACCAAATACCCTCCAACTTTAAGGTTTGCACAGCAATACCCTCTAACTTTACTTTGTAACACAAATGTCTTTCATCTTTTAACGCATTTCACCCGATACCCTCTTTACCTGGGATAGCCGGTTTTCTAGTTTTTCATCGACGTGGCATCCACGTGGTCATTTTCTCTCTCCTCCACGCAAATAGTCGTCCGACATGGCATGCTTCGACGTGGCACATAAAATTACACCAATGAAGGGCATCGGGTGAAACACATTAAAAGATGAAGGGCATTTGTGTTACAAAGTAAAGTTGGAGGATATCGCTGAGCAAACCTTAAAGTTGGAGGGTATTTAGTGTAATTTTTCCTATAGAAACATTACTAAACAACTATTTATTAATCTATTTTACAATGGACAACATTATCATCCTACAGTATATGATCAAAATCAAATGTTACAGATATACCCTCAGTTGTACACTCAAGTGAAATCAACTCTTCTAGCCACATCTTCAAATCTCACACCACCTAAGTTTCAACACCAATATTAGTCAGCAACATCTATGGAAGATCTCAAACTGAAGACTGATGAAAAACTTGGCAGACGAACAAAAGAAGCAACATTAGAAGATGGATGAGGTATCATCCAAGGTGGAAGGACTTCAAACATTACAATCAAGGCTGTTAGGAGTTAAATTTCTACACCTCAGAATCTGCCGGCACAATCAATAGTCCCACCTAAAGAAAAGTCTAACATGGAGCTGATGATGGAGAAGTTGATTAAGCAACAAGAAATGCAAAATGAATCGGTGGGAGTGTTAGGATTTCAGTACGAGAGAAACTACGCACCACAAAAACTCAAGAAATTTAAAGCAATGCATAGTTTTATTAGATGAAAGAAAAAGAAGAGGATTACAAAGATCAGATTACTTTTCATTTGGACCCTTAAGGAGTTTATATAGGCACTCCCTTTCATAGATGATAGGAATTACAGACCGACTAGGACTCTGAATTAATCCCCCTAAAATAACGAGACCCTATAGGGGAAATCTGCTGAAGCGCCTAACTAAGAAGGAGGACTATATAGAGTTACAACTAGGTTCAGATTCAAGGCATTATCAATAAATCTCCCCCTTGACTTGAATCCTCCAATCAGATATCTAACACTCTCTACCATCACTAGTCCCAACTTGAGACTACTATCACCTATCAATATTTAGCAAGTCCTAATAATATTGAAACTTACTAGTAGGAACCGACTTGGTGAACATGTCCGCTAGATTATCTTCTGTGCCGACCTTATTCACCTTGATCCTCTTCTCAGTATGGATGAAGTAATACCTAACTCGATGTGTTTGGTTCTTTCATGATGCACTTGATCCATGGTTAAGCATATTATATTTAAACTATCACAATACAAAATAGCCTGATCTTGTTGTAGTCCAAGATCTCCGACAAGGCCTTTTAACCAGATGACTTCTTTAGTTAATGCTATGTACTCTGTCTCTATAGTAGACAATGTAACCAGTGGTTGGAGTGTGACTTTCCAACTGATAACAGAATTGCCAAGAGTGAAAACATAACCTGTCATCGATTTTCTCCCATCAACATCTGTAGTATAATTTGAGTCTGAATAACCTACAACCACACACTCTTTACCACTTCTATAGATGAGGCCAATGTCAGACGTTCCTTTCAGATATCGAAAGATACGCTTTACTGCCTGCCAATGCTCCTTCCCTGGATTGCTCATGAATCTGCTAACCACACTAACGACATGCGCAATATCAGGTCTTGTGCTTATCATAGCATACATCAAGCTTTCGACTGCACTGGCATATGGAACTTGAGACATGTACTCCTTTTCTTAATCAGACATAAGTTCAGTTGCAGAAAGGTGCACATTTCAAGCTGATGGAGTACTTAAGGTCTTCGCTGCAGATATATCGGACCTGGATAAAATCTTTTGAATGTAATTTTTTTGAGACAGAAAGAGTTTATCCTTTACGCGACCCTTAGTTCCAGCTTTCCTTCATTGACATGATAATATGTTGGACAGCAAAAAATTTTCAAATTAGTATAATCAATAGGATTACCTAACCATACTTCAATAGGAGTCTTCAGATTGATCGCGGTTGCATGACTCCGATTGACAAGGTAGCATGCTGTGCTAACAACCTCAGCCCAGAATGACTTGTTCAGACCAGAATTAGAGAGCATGCACTGTGCCCTCTCCAGAAGAGTTCTGTTCATGCATTCTGCTACACCATTCTTTTGTGGTAACCTTGCAGAACCGATCAAATTCGGACAAATAGAACTCCAAGCTGTTATCGGTACGAAGATATTTCACTTTTCTCGATGTATGATTCTCTACCAGAACCTTCCATTGTTTGAAAGCTTTGAATGCCTCGCTCTTGTGCTTCATCATGAATACCCATGTCATCATTGAGTAATCATCTATGACAGATAGAACCTCCTAGAGATGGAACACGAGAGGGGCCCCAACAGTCAGCGTGGATGTAATCAAGTGTTGCCTTCGTGTTGTGCATGACTTTGCTGAATTATTGTCATTTTTGCTTGCCGAAGATGCAGTGCTTGCAGAATCTGAATTCAGATATCTTCTAACCACCTAGAAGATTGCGCTTACTAAGGATGTCCATCCCTTTCTGGCTCATATGTCCAAGTTTTATGTGCCACAACTTGGATTCTTCTAACTCTGATTTGGATGAACTACGTGTTGCAGCCATGCTAGAAATTATTGTGCCTTGTAGTATGTACAAGGACTTTTGTCTGACTCCTCTCATGACTTCAACATCATCCTTGGTGACTGTGAGAACACCTTCTGCAGCATTCATCCAACATCCTTTGGAGTCCAGAACTCCTAACGATATCAGAGTTTTCTTCAGTTGTGAAACATGATGAACCTCTATCAATGTTCTCACCCAATTGCCATGAGTTTTGATCTGAATTGAGTCGATTCCAATTATTTTATAGGCTTCATCATTTCCCATGATGATGTTTCCGTCATTAATATTCTGATAAGTTAAGAACCACTCTTTGTGGGGAGTCAAATGATAAGAGCTTCCTGAATTCAGAATCCAACTCTCCTCCAAACCTCTCTGATCAGACACCAGGAGAACCAAATCGTCATCATCAGATTCACTACTATGGTGTGCTACTGCAGCAACCATGTCATTCTTCTTCTTCTTAGGGCAATCTTTCTTCCAATGACCTAGTTCTTTGCAATAGTTGCAGATGTCCTTCGGATTGACGTTCTTCTTCTTCTTCAACTTACCCTTTTTAGGGTTTGCCTTCTCTATGATTGTTATCAACCCTGCGCCCTGAGTCTCCACAGTTTTTCCAGACGCCTTATGATGAAATTCACGAGCATGTAGACTCGATCTTACTTCTTCCAGAGTAATTATATCTCTTCCGATGATAATAGATTGAACAAAATTTTTGTATGACAGAGGAAGAGACGCTAATTACTTCATCCTCAATCTTCACATCTATATTTTGTAATTCCATCAAGAGAATATTCATCTGATCAAGATGATATTTCTGAAGGGTACCTTCTTGCATGCGGAGGCCGAAAAGACATTGCTTTAATAGCAATTTGTTGGTCAGAGACATGGTAATGTAGAGGCTCTCAAGTTTCGACCACAGACTAGCCGCCATTTCTTGATCGGCGACTTCAAGAATCACCTCGTCCGCCAGACACAATAGGATTATAGAGTGCGCCTTCTCCTCCTATGCTGCCAAATTTTAGAGGTCGGACTCTTTTTCTTTGCCCTTCGAGTCTTCCTCCTTTGATTTGTTCTTCGACACGTTCGTGAGCGTTGTCCAGACTCCTTGTTGTTTCAGAAGTGCCCACATCTTGAACTGCTAGAGATTGAAATTATTTCTCCCTATGAATTTCTTGATGTTCATATTGTACGATGCCATCTCTATGCCTGACGAAGGATCGACAATGAAACCTCGTTCTGATACCAGTTTGTTAGGATTTATGCACGAGAGAAATTACGCACCGCAAAAACTTGAGAAATTTAAAACGACGCAGAGTTTTATTAGATGTAAGAAAAGAAGAGGATTACAAAGATCATATTACTTTTTGTTTGGACTCTTAGGGAGTTTATATAGGCACTCTCTTTTACAGACGATAAGAATTACAGACTGACTGAGACTCTGAATTAATCCCCCCAAGATAGGACACCTTTCTCGTGATAAGGAAATAAATCAATTTCGAATCACATACAGAATACCCATAAAAAATTTTCATAAGGGAAATCTATTGAAGCGCTTGACTAATAAGAGGGTCCGTATAGGGTTACAACCGGGTTCAGATTCAAGGCAATATCAACAGGGAGAATTGTTTGATAAGAATGAAGGCCTGTCAGCTAAGAGGATAATCATGGAAGAAAAAACTGTCCAGCAAGCCTACCCTCTACCTAAGTCACCTAACACTTATTCTGAACAAGTTGAAGTTATGCCTAAGGATCAAAGTCAAGTCATGACACCTGAAAGTGCAAGACAAACTAAAGGACATGAACCCTCTACTGCTGTACATTTTACTAAATTTCATATTGAAGAAGCTAAGAAGATCAACTTTGGTAATGATGAGAAGAAGTTGAAAAGAAGGTTGCGCTCAACACATACAAGCTATTCCAAAGAAGAAATGTGAAGCTGAATCTAAAGCAAGCAATCACGAATTCTCAGTTGCCAAGATCAACTCCATAACTAACCCCACATGTCCAAAACCTGAAGACATTTTTTGCACAAGCCAACAATGTACCACCTAAGCTAAAAATTGCCAACAATCTAAAGGTGAAGAAAGCAGTTCTATCATTAAAAACAAGATTTAGGACCAAGCACTTCAAAAAATGGCAGCAACCACACTTCTAAAGAGGCAAATCAAGAAGTGGTTACTGAGGCAATATGAAGATCCTAGAGAAGTCAAAATCTCATGTCAAGAGAAAGAATTTATGAAGGAACCCATCAACTAGAAAGAAAAGAGTCAAGGTGAAGTTAAAACTCAACTACTCAACACAAGGCTCAAAGTGTTTTTCAAGAAATTAAATTATGTGTTGTCCAAATTGTTTAAAGTAAAAATGGACCATGGACTTTTGTTTTCGACAAAGGAAAGATGTCCAAACCTACTGAAAATCAATTGATGACATTTTAGGCAACAAGTCTAGTATGAGACTACCACATCTATTGAACCAGCCCCATTTATAGATATGCCCTTGATTGCACACTTTTGCTTTTCAATTTTAAAGACCATTACTTATTGTGCAAAACTGCTCGAAAACTACCCAAACCGATATTTTAAAAATACTAAATGCACTTAATAATATGTGGTAGTTCTTCCTTTTCATGATGGGAACTTTTACTTTTGTTTTTAATAAAAGCCCAAGTGTCCCATCCTATTATTCTAGGAAGAATCGGCGGAAAATACTGTGGGACCCTATAAAAAAATGTGTTCTGAATAAATGAAGCACCAATAACTACTCCGTTGTCTAACCGATATAGGGAAGACAAGAGTATGCCCCTAAGGCATCACTAGCACCCAATGTTTATTATTTCCGAAAGAAAAGCTAGGGATTGTTGAGTGGAATCACCTGTGCTGAAATTATACTTCTCCCATCATGCAACTGAAGAGCTATTGCATAAGAATCTAAAGAACTTTCGAAAATGAATAAGTTGGTTAGTCCCTTTTTCAGCATGAGGACAAACAATGTTGTATGGACATTCCTAGGAAATCTGCATGTAGGCAACCATCCAATGGGGACCTGTGTACCCCATTAGTATAGGAGCTTCTGTGATGGTATTACTAGGGCAATATTAAAACAAGTTAAAAATGGCTAATTACAAATAGGTGGTGTCAGGGAGTTGATATCGAGGAGTGAGGACTAATGATGCATGCTCATGATGTGCTATAACCTATTCATAGCTAACTGCTTGACGACAAGCAAAACATTAAGTCTGGGGGAGTTGATGTGGAGAATTATGATTTATATTTTCATCCCTGTTTTGCATGCATATAGTACTTATTATATAAATATTTCTTCACATAGACATGTGCACGTCATGGATTTAATGCATTTCTCCACATAAATGACCATTTGCATATTATCACTAAAGTTTGATCTTCCTAGCTTGAAAATTTACTCGGATTGATGTCCCCTTCTGTAGGGGAGCTGATAAGCTCAACGGGATAGAGTAGAGCAGTTGAACCAGGCACCATCGAGGCCTAGTAATTTGCTACTAGGTAGGCTACACTAGGAGCCAAAAAGAAAAGAAAATAGCAAACACCATCCATGATTGGGGACTAGCATGCTTCTGCAATTCCCTGGTGCAAGGAAGTTTCCCTCAAGAGCAAGGGACCACAAACAAAAGCTGTCACAGCCTGCACATTGGTGGAGAGAGCGAGTATAAAAGGAGGAAAAAACTGCAAGAAAAGGGAGATGGGGGGTCTGGAGAGGAAAATCAGGGAGTTCTTGGAGCGAGCAAGAGGAGAAAATTTGAGGAAGAGAAAGAGAAGAGAGAAACGAAAACAATGTCTCAAACTATTGGTGGAGAAGTGTGTGTTCTCCACATGATTTGTAACTAACCGGACCTACTAAGTCCGGGAGGTGCTTATGCAATTTGGATTCATGTTCTTTACTTGTGCTTTGTTCTGATGCTTTTCATGACTAATGACCGATTATTGAGATCTCTTGTGTTTTTGTCAATGTCGATTTGGTTCCTCTTCTTACTATCCAATTTCTTATTTTCGAACCTATCTATGGATTTGAGTTTATGAACTTCCTTCATCCTGCACCCCCAACCATAGGGATATGTCAGGCTCCATCGCAACCAAGCGTGAAGAAATCTAGCCTGGATGAAGAGAGTTCCATGCGTGATTCTTGTTTTTTTCTGCGTGGCTATGAGCATAGGAGAAGTTTTATGAATCACTTGCTACCTTGCACCCCCGACCATAGGGATATGTCAGGCTTCATCGCAACCGAACATGAAGAAATCTAACCTAAGGCGAGCATTGATTCACAATGTGTGTTTTTAGTAGAATAGTAATAGAGTTTTTCATGGTGTGGTTTAGACATCGTTCATGGTGTGGTTTAATCCGCAACCTGAAGAGGTTGAACGCACTCCAGATTCCTGGCAATAAACGATCGAATTGAGTCAGAAATCTGGGACTACTTTGAATGGTTTTAAAGGATGTTCGTATATTCCTCCTTTGCCATTGCTATGTTCGATTTTCTTTTAAGTCTTCTGGAAGTTTGACTCAAGGGGGATGTCCATGACCCAAGTCGGGTAGACAAGAGATGAGTCATTTCTAGGAACTTCCAGTGAACTTCAAATTATACTTTTTGAATTGAACATTTCTTCTCCTTAGAAAACTTCTAAGCCATCTCGCTGACATTGAGATCTTGCATTCTACCCAGGAGGGAGATCCTCATTCTGCTAAGGCAAATGTGAACTGACCGTGTCCTCTTTGCCTTAAGCATGTTTCCTTTGAATGCTCGATATTCAGTGGACACAAGATTAAACTCAATTCTTGAGAGACGCTCGATTCGTACATATGATGTTTGCAAGTATTCTGTTTACAAACTCTTTTCACACATGTATATGTAGGCCTATCACCAACACGAACATGTAGATGCAGAGCCGAATGTCTCTATAATTGAAACCGACTTAATGCGTGCGTGGAAGGGGAACTCGGTCACTTCTCCCCCCATATCATATCTAACTAAAGAACTTTGAATCCTACAACAGAAGCGCCTCCCATAAGTCCTCAGCCGTGCTCTTGATTTACTGTCTCGCATTCCTCTTAGATATCCCATCATTATTTTTATAATATTTGCTCTTTTGCATTACGAAAGAAAAGAAAAATACAAAAAAAACATTCCTCTTTTGCATTACGTACAACGCCACTCCTTTTCTTCTCTTGTTTTCGACGCTCACTTTTCTCACTGATTTTGTTCCAAAGGATTTTTCGAAGATTTCATAGACACTATTTTCCTATGGATCGAACCTCATGCACTACAATGATGCAGATCATATTTCGATAGTGTAGAGAAATTATAAATTTTTAAACTTCATTCATCATATACTTCTGTATTCAAGGGTAATATGCTTGAGTAATGGGTAGACCTGTGTCATAGAGGCTTCTGCCTCCCCTTTTGTGGGTTATTCTCTATACACATTTCATGCGAGTCAATGCTCACACTCAAATATTAGAAGAGAAAGGAATGAATATGCAACTTTAGGCTTAAGAACTTCAAAGGAGCTTTGGAGTGATTTTGCTTCCTTGAATGATCTTTCTTCGGGCTTTGGCACTCCTTTTATAAGTATTAATAGCATTACTGTTCATTTGAGCCAATGACCGGTCAACCGCATTAATGGACCAGTCGATCGGTCAATATGACCGTTGAACATTTTTCTTTGTTGTAGCGGCTGATCGGTCGACCGGTCCATCGACCGTCATGGTCTCAACATTTCTGAAATTCTTCTTTTTGCTGATCGGTCAACCAGTTCCACGACTGGACCATCGACCGTCATAGTCTCGATATTTCTTGAGCTCGTTCTTTTGTTGATTGGTCGACTGGTATTATGACCGATCTATCGACCGTCACAATCTTGATATTTTTTATGCTTGATATCTATCGACCGATCGGCATTGACGGTCAACCGGTCAATCGATCGATCGTGTACATAATTTTTTATTTTGTCATTTAACTTCGTGATTTCTTCTACAACTGAACTCATATCAATCTTACATCTGCTCTATCATCACTTGAGCATAGATTAGTAATTTTTATGTCCAATTTAATTTGTTATCATCAAAACATAGATTCAACAATCTCTCCATTTTTTATGATGTCAAACTAATTGGATGATAGAAAAAAATGACTTGTAGGTATAGAGAGTAAATAATAAACAAGCTCCCCTACGTTCAAGCATATTTCACATTTTCTCCCTCTAAATAAGTAGATTTGTTATAATAATATGAAGCAATATAAACATATGGCATCACCCGCTAAAGTCATAAAATAAATAAGAAATTGAAAGTT
Source organism: Pontederia crassipes (assembly GCA_030549335.1). Lineage (NCBI taxonomy): Eukaryota > Viridiplantae > Streptophyta > Magnoliopsida > Commelinales > Pontederiaceae > Pontederia > Pontederia crassipes. The sequence continues at coordinate 4,822,081 of JAUKPH010000020.1, read as the reverse complement.
AACACATCCATCCAGAAACAAGAGTTATACATCATATGTTCATACACTAACAAATGTGACTGTAGTCACTACAAAATGATGCATGACACTAGTACAAATACATAGAAACTATGAACATAACATATCGCATCATCCCAAACTTCTCCCCCTTTTGACATCATCAAAGAGGGAGGCAACCTATCTCCATCTCATCAGGACTATCATCATCATGAACTACAGGAGGAATTAATCCCTGTGACACATAGTAGGCCTGCAACGAGCCAACAAGGTATCGTGAGTCACGCTCCATCCGTCGAACAAGACAATCCATGTGCATCACACGATGATCTATGACATCCGGCAAAGAGGAAGATGAGAAAGGGTGTGATGATGGCCGAAAGGGCGACGATAGCGGCGGAAGGAAGAAGAGAGATGGCGATCGAATGGAGAGAAAGGATCACGGTGGTGGTCGACGAGGAAGAAGAGATGGCAGACAGGGACTTCGACGGCCGGGAGATCAACGACGATGGCCGGACAATCAGCGACGGCATCATGGAGAGAGAGAAGAGCAGTGGCTAGGGTATCGATTGAGTAAAAAAGTAAAAGAAGGTCGACCGATCGGGTAATGTATATGCGTGATTTTTGTATATACCAATCGACCATCATGTCAAGCAGTCGACCGATCATAGCTTGTTGTTTAATTTAAAAAATATCTATATGATCGACCGGTCTCATGTCATATACCAATCGATTGGTAGAGTCTAGAGGTCGATCGATTTTACCCTAATAACCAATGTTTCACCATTTTTCAAAATTTTAACCATTAAAATCATATTTAAAAGGCATATTTCACATAAATGTAAGCTTTGTGCAACATTTTTAATATTCAATTCATGTCAAAAGTGGTTTTGCATAACAAAGTCACTTTTACTTAGAATTAATATGCAATCAAGATCCAATCATCCCTAATTCCCTTCTAAGCATGCAAAAATTACTCAAGGGTTTTGTAAATATGTATGCCAGTTCGACTTCAGTGGACACATGCTCTCTAATGAAATGATATCGCAAGTCAATGTGTTTAGCCTTAAAATGTCAAATTGAATTTTTGGTCATTTCTATAGCACTAGTGTTATCGCACTTCATGGGTACATTTGAGCAACTTACACCATAATCAACCAATTGTTGCTTTACCCATAATATTTGTACACAACAACTACCAATGGCTATATATTCAGCCTAACGGTAGAAAGTGTGATGGAGTTTTATTTCTTGCTAGCCCATGAGATGAGAGAGCTACCAATAAAGCAACATATCCCACTAGTGCTTTTCCCAGCAACTTTACACCTGGTAAAATCCACATCGGTGTATGCATGTAATTCAAATGGAAAATTTATATCATACCAAATACCTATTTTACATGTATGCTTTAAGTAGCGCATTAACCTTTTAATGGCGATTAGATGTGATTCTTTGGGAGTGGATTGAAGTCTAGCACACAAGCATACACTAAACATGATATTCAGCAAAGATATTGTTAAATAAAACATGCTACCAATCATACCTCTGTACCTTTTTTTATCAATGGACTTGTCTTTTTCATCTTTGTCCAATTTTGTAGTAGTACTCATGGGGGTTGTGCTCGGCTTGCATTCGTTCATCCCAAATCTTCTAAGTAACTCCGTTGTATATTTTTCTTGATTGAAAAATTCCATCCTTGAATTCTTTCACTTGTAGGCCTAGAACGAAAATGAGCTCTCTTACAAAACTCATCTTAAATTCTTTTTGCATAAGAATTTCAAACTCTTTACACAAGTATTCATTAGTGGCACCATAAATAATATCATCAATATATATGTGAACTATTATAATGTCATTTTTCAGATGTTTTAAAAATAGTGTGGTGTCAACTTTCCCTTTTTGAAAATCATTTTTAATTAAAAATGAACTAATCTTTCATACCAAGCTCGAGGAGCTTGTTTCAATTCATAAAGAGCTTTTGAAAGTTTAAAAATATGATTAGGAAAATCTGTATTTTCAAAACCTTAAGGTTGTTTAACATAAACTTCTTCATTTATAAAACCATTTAGAAAAGCCAATTTTACATCCATTTGAAAAAGTTTAAAACCTTTATAACATGCAAAAGCCAAAAGCATTCGAATGGCCTCAAGTCTAGTAACGGAGAAAAAGTTTCGTCAAAATCAATCCCTTCAATTTGTTTTTAACCTTTGACCACTAATCTAGCCTTATTCCTCACCATTTTCATCTAACTTGTTTCGAAAGATCTTTTTCAATAGTAGCATAATTGACTTGGGATTCATCAAGAGTTTTGCTAGCATAGTAAATAACATCATACTTTTTATCTTTGGTTTGGCCTCTAACTACCCCTACTACTTGATCAGAAGTATCACACATCACTTCAAATGGCAAAGACTAATCTGGTGGTTGTACAATCAAGGCTAATGTTAAAGCTTGTTCCAGTTGGTTGAAAACCTTCAAACATTCTTCATCAAAGTTGAATTCAGAATCTTTTGCTAGCAATTTTGCGAGGGGTCTAGCTATCATTGAGAAGTTCTTTATAAATATTATATAGAAACCTGCATGGCCTAAGAAATTTCTTATTGCCTTGACATTAGTGGGTGGTGGAAGCTTCTCAATAGCTTCAATCTTGGCTTTATCCATTTCAACTCCCCTGTTAGAGACAATGTATCATAAAACAACTCCTTCAACCATAAAGTGGCATTTCTCCAATTAAAATCAGGTTGGACTCCTTGCATCTTTGCAACACGCTTGTCAAAATTTTCAAACAGTTTTCAAAAGAATCTCCATATGCTGAAAAGTCATCCATAAAACTTCCATAATGTCTTCAATGGAATCTGAGAAAATTGACATCATACACCTCTGAAATGTAGCTGGGGCATTACATAAATCAAATGACATTCTTCTATAAGCAAATGTCCCATATGGACATGTAAAAGTTGTTTTGTCCTGATCTTGATGATGAATTAGAATTTACAAGAATCCTGAATAGCCATCTAAGTAGTAGAAATGAGAATGCTTGGCTAGTCTCTCAAGCTTCTAGTCAATGAAAGAAAGTGGAAAATGGTCCTTCCTTATTGTTTTTTTTTATTTTCTGAAATTAATAACATTCTCCATCCAGTTGCTGTCTTAGTACCAATCAACTCATTAGAATCAGATTTCACAGTTATTTGCCTTTGATAAGTTCAGATTATACCTAGTTGGGCCAAAGTTATTATATACACTGATCATCAAGCTGTGAGGTATCTTATTAACAAGAAGGAATCAAAGCCAAGATTGATTAGGTGGATTCTATTATTTTAGGAATTTGGTGTGGAAATCAGAGACAAGAGAGGCACTGAAAACTTAGTAGCTGATCATTTGTCTAGATTGGAAAGAGATTCTGAATCTCCCACAATTCCTGTTAATGACTCTTTTCCTGATGATTTTCTAATGACTATCTTATCTAATCAAGCTTCATGGTATGTTGATATTGTCAACTATTTAGCTTGTGGTGTCATTCCTGCTAATTACATATCAACAAAAGAAAAAAGTTCTTTCATGACATCAAGGATTACTATTGGGATGATCCATTTCTATTCAAGAAATCCCCTTATGGAATGTTTAGAAGATGTGTGCTAGAATATGAATTTAGGACATTCAACATCAATGCCACTCTTCACCTTATGGAGGACATGGAGCTATTCAAAATACAGCTGCTAAGGTACTTCAATCAAGATTTTATTGGCCTTCTTTATTTATAAATGATCATCTTTATGTGAAGAGATGTAATATATGTCATAATGGGATGGTCCTTGGGTCTTTCCACAAGTTTCCAAACTTAATTTCTTTCAAAATTGTTTAATTCTTCATGCATTACATTTATCTAATTTGGACCTCTATGTTTCTGGGTTCAAAATTAGCGAGAAATGTCAAAAAAGCACATAGATTTTTAAAAGAGTTTCTAATTTTTATACCTTCATTTATATTACATATAACTTGATCAAGTGAATGTGATGAGACATGTCTCCAATTTCTTGAAATAATTTTGTTCTCCTTTATTTGAGATTCGTTAATTTCTTCCGTATTTGAAGTGTCAACTCTAGCATCTTCCAAGTCCAAAATTTTCACATCTTCAAGTTGTCTTTGCACTTCAACTATTTCTTCTTTGTCATCATGCACTTGTTTGCTTGACTCCTCAACAACTAGTGTTCTTTTGTTATACAATCTATAAGCTTTACTTGTACTAGAATAACCAAGAAACAGACCATCCATCACATTTAGCATCAAATTTACCTACCTTATCTTTGATATTCAAAATATAACATTTACAACCAAAGACTTTGAAATAGGAAATATTAGGTTTCTTTCCATATAAAACTTCAAAGCAAATTCTATTGAGAACATAGCATGATGTGTTTACGGCCTCCGTCCAAAAATACTTTGGTAATTTACTTTCATTTAAAATTGTGCTAGTCATTTCTTATAGTTCTATGTTTTTCTTTCTACTACTCCATTTTGTTGAGGTGTCCTTGGAATGGAAAAGTTTCCTCACAAAACAATTCAAATTTGTGATTTTCAAATTCTCCTCCATGGTCATTTCTAATTTTTGAATTTTTTTGTTCAAATTCATTATGGATTCTTTTTGCAAATTTAGAAAACATGTTTATCGTTTCATCTTTATAGTAAGAAAAATAGTCCAAATGAAGCGAGAGAAATCATCAACAATCATAAATACATATCTTTTTCCTCCTAAGCTTACCACATCAATAGATCCAAATAAATCAAGATGTAAAAGTTCCAAAAACCTATATGTACTAATAACACCCTTTAATTTAAACGAGCTTTTGATTTGTTTACCTTTTAGACATGAATCACAAACATTGTTTATATCAAATTTAACCTTAGGCAAACCTCTAACCAATTCATGATTTGAAAGCTTATTTAGTAATTTATAGTTTGCATGTCCTAATCTTCTATGCCACAAGTTTATATCATCATGCATAACACTAAGCCAATTTTCATTTTCCAAGTTATCAAAATCAATTTTATACACACTACTGTGTCTAAAACCCATGTGTAGAACTTCATTGTTTTCATCTAGTTTCAAACATTTGTCCTTTCAAATTTGACTAAATAGTTTTTATCACATAATCGACGTATGCTAATTAAGTTATGTTTTATGTTTTCAACTAGCCAAATATTTTTCAAGTACACTTTGTCATTCTTACCAACTTTATCCATACCAATTACTCTTTCTTTGCTACTGGCTCTAAAGGTAACTTTTCCTCCATTTTTCTTTTTCAAAGTGATGAAGTTTGATGCATCGCCGATTATATGTCTTGAGCATCCACTATCCAAATACCATTTACCTTCATTGTACTTTGGAGCTCCCTACAAGAAAAAAAATTAAAATTCTTATCTTTTTGGTATCCAAACTTGCTTGGGTCTATTTTGGTTAAAATTGGTCCTTTTCGGGAGCCAAATTTTCTTCATCCCTTTACTTATTCCTTTTCTAATTTTTCAATTATAAGAATAATGTCCTTCATATCCAGAATAAAAACATGTAATCTTTCATAATCATGTGATGTTCTAACAAATAAAATTCTTTTTTCATTTTTTTCTTTTCAAAAGAGTTAAAGACAAGTCCCTTTTCATTTGAAGATATTCTAGATCCGCTAAGCATGATATCTAACATCTTATTTCCATTTGAAATTTTTTCAAGTTCAACTTTTAAATTCTCAATTTCTTTGTTCAAGCATGCACTTTCCATATTTTGTTTTTCACAAGATGATTTTAGTGTAATATTTTTCATTTTCCATTCTTCAATTAAAAATTCCAAGCTAGAATTTTCCTCATTCAATAAATCACACTTTTCACATGCTTTAACATTCTCATTTTTCTTTTTGCATATTTGTAAACTCTATTTTTAGACTGTCATATTTCTTTTTTAGGCATGCATATTTATTAATAAGAATTCTGAACTCATTATGCACATCAAAGGATTCACTATCACTAGAATCAGATGAGTTAGATGATACCTCATGGCTATTAACCATTAGACATATGTAGGCTTCTTCATCATCGCTAAAAGAGTTATTGAAGTCATTCTCTTCATCTTCACTTTCATCCCAAATGGCTTGAAGAGCCTTTTTCTTCCTTCTTGAACTTTCTCCATCTTTCTCCTTTTTGACCAAATTTGGACACTCATTTTTTTAATGTCACCTTTTTGGAACATTTGCTTCTTCATCCTCCTTCATTCTGATCTCATAGGTTAAGAGTGAACAAATCTATAAGCTCATCAAAATCTAACTTGTTCAAATCTTTTTTTTCAATCACGGTCCTCTTTGTGTGCCATCCGGAGGAGAGAGACTTGAGAAACTTTTTCACCTTTTGAGAGTTAGTTCTTGGCTCGCCCAAGGAGGCTAAGTCATTCACAATATCGTTAAACCATACAACCATCTCATTTATTGATTCATTTTCTTGCATCTTGAAAGAATAATATTGATGATTTAAAATATTTAATCTAGATTCCTTGACTTTATATGTTCCTTCGTGTTTAATAATAAGTTTCTTCCAAATCTCATTAGCACTTTCACAACTAAAAAATTGATTAAACTCTATTGGATCCAAAGAAAAATATAAAATATTCTTAGCTTTCCAATCAGGTTTTACTAAAAATCTTTCTCCTTCGGTATATTCTAAAGGAGACTTTCCACATAAATTAAAACTTTTTTTAACAACATCCCACATGTCAGTATCGATAGAACATACATATGCCTGCATCCTAACTTTCCAATATGAAAATTTTGATGCATTAAAAAGTGGAGGACGATTAATTGATTGGCCTTCAGAAAAACTAAATCCACTTGATGACATAGCTCTAAAGATGTTTAAATCTTAAAACAAGAGCAACCTGCTCTGATACCAATTGTAGGATTGAAAGCACCAAGAGGGGGGTGAATTGGTGTATAAAACTCTTTTCGTGAAATCAATTTTGGAAAGTCAATAAAACCGATCACAAGAAAATAATGATAAGGAGTAAGTGAGAGATAAGGAGCAAACAAAAAGAGGCACGATGTGTTGACGAGGTTCAGCTCCAACTATTTGGCCTACATCCCCGCTCCGCTTCTTGTCCTTGAGACCGCCAGAAATCCACTATCTTTCTCTTTTTTTATAGGGAGAAAACAACCATCTTTACACCATACGCCTTCTTCTCCACTTAAGACATAAGGCACACCTCTTGTAATATCGCTACCTTAATCACAGATGATTAATTGTATTAATATTATATTATGTAATAATTTTATGCCGTGATATATATGTTAAAGGGGAAGGTCCAATTTTAGATGTTAGAACGCAGAAAGTGATGAAATTAGCCTAAGTCATGAAGAGAAGATTTTAAAAAAATATTAGAATTAAGAAAATTCAAGTCCCATAATTGTTCTCCTATGTTAATATATACAAAATATGATTTTTAATAATTTATATGTAAATTCTTGGTTAGGTTAAATGATAACATAAAATCGAAAAAATCAGAAAAAATGATCGATTTTGTTCTTCGAACAAAAATTCAGATTTTGATTCCTTTGAAATTTAACATTCTAAATATTTTATTTAGATCCAAATGGGGGGTAATTTCTTATTTACATGTAATGTCTTAAGTAAATGAATAAATAAAATAAATAATAGGAAAAATGACAAGCCATTTACTTCAAGGGCATTTTGGTACTTTCACTTCCAACCGACTTAAGGGTGGTTAATACCATATATAAACCTTCAACCTTTATCTTCTTATCACATCCTCATGTAACCTGCCATCCCCATTCGAACTCAAGAGGATAGCAAGGAAAGAAGGAGAAAGAAAAGGGAAAAGAGAGGGGATTCAACAATAAATCGTTGGAGTCTCACATAGGTAAGTTTTAAACTCCTCTCCTATGAATTATCCATATGAAGTTGGATTAAAACAAGTTATCACTGATCTCTGATATCTTTTCCCCATCTTTCATTTCATATGATTATGAAAGAGGAATTTGTAAGATGAACAACAAATCTCAACTAGTGCTGAAATTGAAAGTTGCAACTTCTAAATTATGTTATTATATCTTAGGAATCTCCAATAATTATCAAATTACATCTGGAAGTACTTGTTGAAGTCTACTTTCCCTTTGGAATTATGGTGATTGGATAATCACACACGAAGTTATGCATGCAACCGTAGGGGTCACTCAGGCTGTTCCAAAAAGTAGATGAGCTGAAATAATAATTCGGCCATAAATTCCATACTCAAGGTTTCATGTTGAAATTTAAGGAAGAGTAATATATGTCTTCAAGGGTTCTGGAGAAATTGAAATTTCATGCAAATAGTGTGTGTACTAGGAATTATAATTTTTATAATACACAAGTCATAGTCTGTCAATTTTAGAAGTATAAGAGAACATCTCGAAATCTAGAAATTTTTGTAGATTAATATAGAATGAGAAAAATTATAAGATTGGTACCAATTCAAGTTCAAAAAGTCTGGTTTTGTTAGAAATTTGAGTTCATGTGATAGTTTCACATCGATGGGAGTTATACATTAATTGTTATATATTTTATATTGTACATTGTGCAATCCGCTATTTGCAAATAGAAACAAAGTGTTTGACCTTATATGATCATACGATGTATGAATGTAGAAATTGAGTAATGGTCATATTTGAGTACATGATACAACAACAACAACAACAACAACAAAGCCTTATCCCACTAGGTGGGGTCGGCTACATGGATCATACGACGTCATTCCGCTCTATTAGTAACCAAGCCTTTCGGTATATTATTCACCAATAGATCTTGCTCTATTAGTTCGACAAGTGTCCGCCTTGGCCTCCCTCTCCCTCTTTTAATCGGACTCCAGATTATTTGATCTACTCTTCTTACTGGCGCATCTAATGGTCTTCTCTGAACATGACCAAACCATCTCAAACGATTCTCTACCATTTTCTCACTAATAGGAGCCACTCCGACTCGTTCACGTATATGGTCATTCCTAATCTTATCTAATCTTGTATGACCACACATCCATCTCAACATCCTCATTTCGGCTACCCCCACTTTACGTTCATGTTGTCCCTTCATAGCCCAACATTCACTACCATATAACACTGCTGGCCTTATAGCAGTACGATAGAATTTTCCTTTAACTTTATTGGGTACTTTTCTATCACAAAGAACTCCAGTGGCTTTCCTCCACTTACACCAACCAGCTTGAATTCTATGATTAACATCGTCATCAATCTCACCATCTTGTCTTACAATTGATCCTAAATATTTAAACTTTGTCACTTGAGGAATTATATCCTCCCCTAACCTAACTTTCAAATCGTCTCTAAGTTGTTTATTTGTGAAATTGCTATGCATATATTCTGTTTTATTCCTACTTAAACGAAAACCCTTTGACTCCAACGTATTTCTCCATATTTCCAATTTTGTATTAATCTCTTCTCTTGAATCCGCTAAAAGTACTATATCATCCGCAAATAGCATGCACTTAGGTACCTCCTCTGTGATACTCTCGGTTATAGCATCGATAACTAAGTTAAATAGATACGGGCTTAAAGCTGATCCTTGATGTAGGCCAATTCCTATAGGAAATTGATAGTGATATTTGGGTTTTCTAGTGATAACTTGCTAAAATTAAAGAAAATGTCAATTTTTCATTTTTTTGGTCTCCCAACTCACTAGCTGCAAGTGCACAGGTAAGTTGTAGTAGACTCAGGTTGTCGTATCCACAAGAATTTGAAGTCTAAGACACCCTAAAACAATTTAGATTAGTTCTACTTAAGTGGCTAAAAACAGATTTTTAATGAATAGTGAAAATAGATTTTTTTTATAGAAAGTGAAATGATAACATATTTTTGGGTTTTGGAAATTTATCAAAACTGAATTATAAATGCTAGAATGAAGTCTAAAAAGGTTTAACTATCTATGAGGAAGGTTCTTCTAGGATTTGGGGTTCATCTAAATTAATTAAGGATGGAATGGAACAAGTTATCATTAAATATCCAACTTTTGATTCAACTTGAAAATGGTTGTTCCCACAGCTCAATTGGCCTCTAACTAAGCAATATATGATTATATAATTGTTAGCTAGGTTGAATCAAAAGAGGGTCCTCACTGAAAATCAAGTTATCATTGGGCTCAAAAGTAAGATTCAATGCTGATTTTTTGCAATCCAAGGAAGTTTGGAATGATAACTTGCATTTGCAATCATAAAAAGATGGAATCATTCCAATCAACCAAACCAGGATAAAATATACTCAATAATGGTGCTTGTGTTCCATGACTCATCTCTGAATTCAAGGGGGATTCAAAGTCAACCTCTCGGTTGCAAAATAAATTGGAATCCACACAAACACACTCAATTGGAAATGCAAACCATATGGCCACATGAGTTCATAATTCCCATTGCTCCTTGGCCCATCTCTGGATCTCAAAGAAGCCCTTAAGACTACCTCTCAGTAGTGGATTAATATGAGGGTTGACAATGGAAATCAGAAGTTAATTAAATGAGAAAATAGAAATCAGCATTTCTGAAAAAATCAGCAATGTGGATTGATGGAATTCAAGTTTGCCAAATGCCCCTTGACCCATCTCTGGACTGCAAGGGATTCCTATAGTACACCTCTCAGTGATTTGAATAAAATAGGGATTAACAATTGACAATCAGATTCCAAGCAATCAGAAAATAGAATTAGAATCAAACTAAGAAATCAGATTTTGGAAAAATCAGATTTGAATTCTGAATTGTCAATGATCTTGATTCATTTCTGAATAAGATCAGGGCATATATTAGCCTCTCAACTATTCAATTAATCCAATCCTTGATGACAATCAGATCCAAAGCCCAAGAAATCAGATTTTCAGACTTCAGGAATTCAGGAAACCAAAAAAATCAGCAACTCAGTAATTTAGAAATCAGAATTTTAAACCAATGGAAACCTGACTTACCAATTGATTCTTGACCCATCTCTGAATTACAAGACATCCCTAAAGTTCACTTATCAGTGAAGGGAATGATTCAGGGGACTCAATTGATAAAATCAGATTCCAATTAGGAATCAGAAAAATTAGAATTCTGATTTCTATTCAAAAATCAATGGAAAATTCTGGTTTTGAGTCAAATGATTGCCCAAACAATCTTGATTCATTTCTGAATAAGATAGGGACAATACCAACATCCCAAAGACTCAATTAACTAAGTTAGAAATGAAGAACAGATTCTGATATCCACAGAAATCAGAAAATTCAGGAATCAGGAAATCAGAATTCAATTTTTAAAAATGAGATTATGAACAATAAACAGATTTGAATCATAAAGAATGCCAAACAATCTTGATTCATTTCTGATCAAGATTTGGGACAATATCAACCTTCTAGTTACTCTATTAATCAAATCCACAATGGCAAACAGATTCAAAGGTCCAGGAATTCTGGTTCAGGAAATTCAGAAAAACAGAAACCAGAAATCTAAATTTCAGAAATCAGCACTTCAATTAAATTGGAATAAAGAACTTGACATTGATTTCTAATCCATTTCTGAACTAGGGATAGATCAAATGATAACTTCTCAGCTATAGATTACAATAGGATCCAACAATGGCAAGAACTAACATTAGAAAATTCTGAAATCTGAAAATCAGCAAATGATTCAGTGCAGGAATTATAAAACAGTCCATATCCATCCAAAACTAATCTAAACTACTACCCTATCCTAGAAGAAATGGAGTTTAGCTCCTCATATTTACAAGATTTGACATCAAATGGGATAAGAAACAGATACAATTCATGGTTCTTTTAAGCTTCCTGGCCAGCAGCTCCTCCACCAGAATCAATCCAGCCTTGCTTGCCTTCAAACCCTTGAATGACCAGCCTTGCTTCTCCTCCAGAAAAATCCAGCTTATATATCACTCCTTTCCACCCTTTGATCAGCATCTAAATGTTCTAATCCTCCTTATTGCAGCCACCTGTCCACCCCTCTGAAATTCCAGCTGCAGATTCCTTTTTGGTGCAGGAAAAAGTAGATGGTCCCCCCCTACTTTTTCCACTTTTTGGCCACCTTTCTCCCTGCTACAAATCCCCAAACAGCAAGCATCAAAGCCCTTGAATGGTATTTTGACAAATAAGGATTAGGATAATGATAGTTGCTAGCTCAGATATCAAATGGTATTAGGTGTTGTGCAGGAATGAAAACTTGTATCAAAATTAATGAATTAAGGGGCCCGGAATGATAACTTTATGAAAATCTTGGAAAATGTCCTAATATGGGTGGTTCAAAGCATTTTAGGCATCAAATTGATTAGAGTGACAAGTGAGTGAGGTCAGAAATCAAATATGAATGAGATTCCTAAAAGTGATAACTTGAGTGCCCCAAAAACGATAACTTATATGACTTAAAAACGATAACTTGTCATAACTTGAGTTTTGATTATCCAAATGTGATGAAATTTGACCAGCAATGAGTTAGAACAATAATAAGATGATTGCTTAAGGTCCTTGTGCAGAATTAATGGTTTTGCATGTCGAAATGACAGAATTGCCCTTTAACGATAACTTGGCACTTGAAAAATGATAACTGTGTTCAAATGGACTTAAAACTTTGCACAAGTTGAGATGTGACTATCCAAATATGATTTATACATGATAATGATGGATTTAGGGCAAGAAAACCATTGAAAATGAGTTCATTCAAAATAATGATAACTTGACACTTAGGAATGATAACTTGTCCTCAAAATGATAACTTGGCATAGAATTTAAATATTAATGAATTTTGGCATTTCAGAACCTCTATGCACATGGAATTAAGTATGAAATGAGGAATATCAACTAGTTATCACAATGTTTGCATTCCAAGTATAATTGGCCCAAAAATAGGTAAAAGTGGGACTCCATATGTATGAATTGCATCTAAAATGGGTTAGAATCATATAGTGATCAGCAAGTGATCAGAAATTCATTTGTCTCACCTCCGGGTGTCCTAACCCTAGTCAATGCCCCATCGTACATATCTTGTATTACCTTAATGTAGGCAACATTCACCCTCTTCTTTTGCAAGGCTTTCCAAAGTACATCCCTTGGTACCCGATCATACGCCTTCTCTAAGTCAATGAAAGCCATATGTATACATGATACATGATACGAAATTATATGATATATGAATAGGTGCAATGTGCACATGTAAAGTGTATTAATTGCTACGTGTGTAATTATTTATTCCAAAAGATGATATGACATGACATGATACCAAATGACAAGATTTCACAGGACATGTAAAAGGATAATGTGATATGATAGCACATGGCATGATATGGTTGGGTCATCATTTGCATCTCATTATCATGCATTTGCTTTACCTCAGCCGGGCAACAATTTACCCTTGTATAGTTGAACGACTTGTAAGACCGATAGTTTACCCTTATATAGTTGAAAGACCTGCAAGGCTGACAATTTACCCTTGTATAGTTGAAAAACTTGCAAGGCCGACAGTTACCCTTACATGATTGAAAATTTGTGTAAGGCCGATAGTTTACCTTATTTGGTTGAAAGACCTTATAGGGCCGACACATATCCCATAAGGAATTTTAGATTATTTGGAGCTAAGTGCCATGTGAACCGAATTGTGGAATTGCACCCACCATTTGTATTCTCAGGGGCCACCTCTAGAATCCATCAACCTCCCCGGTAGGGTCGACAGATATCCCGAACGGAGTGCCTCTGGCCAGATGACGACATGACATGTATAGACATACAGGATTCATGCATCCATACATTCATAGTTTGTGAATCGACGACTCATTCTTATGTATGATATGATGTACTTTTGGCATGACCTATAGATATATAAATGTTCTACATATCTTATGACATAATAAAGGTTTGAATTGCTGATAACTTGTTATATGATATATGCTGAGATAAAATAGTAATACTTGTCAAGCATGAAGAAACAATGTTAATCTTGTTTTACTCAAATGGAATATGCGATAACACATAGGCTATGAGTTTTTTATTATTGAGTTGTTGGTTGCTCATATTATTGTTATCGATATTTTTTTTAGATCAGAAGATCAGTTTGTGGCTGTGCTTGGTGATCCTCTATCAAAATTGGAAGCACTTTTAGTAAAAGACGTGTATGGGCCTTAGGTGTTTTAAGTCCCTATAAGAGGACTAAAGAGAAGTGTTTTGGATGTGTATTATTAGAAGAAAAATAGAAAGGTTTCATTGTAATATGTAATACTACTTTTGTATAGGTACATGGTGTTTAATGTTTACTTATTTTGAACGATATAATATCATATGGTGTGGTTTGATACTATAAATTTTGTATCTTTGACGTGAACTTTATGTGGGTGTGGATTTCTCGCACTAAAAGTAATTCTAGTCGTGTTTAAATTTTACTCTAGAGTTCACACAACTACAAGTGCACAGGTCGAGAAAAACCCTGGGTGTTGTAACCCCGTTGATTTAGACCAATTACTAATCTACTTATATCCTAAAAGCTGTCACAAATAATTAAGAGTAAATCAAATAATAAAGAAATGAAACTTAGAGAAAGAATAACAAAAGAGAATGAAAAGAGATCAGAATGTAATGGAAGAAATTCCCTTGTAATGAACTCATTGACGCTATTGCATTTTAGTCTTCAACTTACGAATCGAATGATCTTTTGACCTTGGAGCACGAATTAATTACTCTGTCTTTCGGCTCACCGACCTCTCTTTGAGCCGAAAGGAGAGTAGCCATTAAATACTAGATTAGGACTACTGATTAATCAGATTCTCATCTTTAATCAAAAGAAGAGGATGATCTCTCGGTAACTCATTATTTTATCCTAACCAGAGCAATTGAAATACATCTGACACCTCGCGCAACTGTCGAGGGCTCTCACTTGACAACAGTTATTATGATAGATCTCTCGAACTATATATGAATACTAAATTGATTATCGCTAGAAACACAGCAAGTAATGTAACCAGTTTCTCCTCTCATATGAAACTAGTTTAAAGAAGAAACAATTGATCTCTCGATCCAATTGGAACCAAGTATAAATAATAAAATTGCAGTGTGTCAAGTAAATAAAAACGAGAAGTCAAATGCGCGGCATCATAGAATTAAAAGAGTAGCATCAACAAAGTATCATCACAAGAGAACCAAAATCCATTTTAGTTCGTCAAGATTTTTTATAACATCAATACTCTTCTCTTCCACCTTCTTCCTCCGGCTGTCATCTGCTCCCCTTTTTTGGGTTCTCGTCCTCCTTTTTTTGTTTCCTTCCAGTTCAGCATTCAAAATTTGAAAAGTAGTTAGTCCTCCTTTTACTCATTCAATTTCTTCCTAATAATAAGTGAAAAGTGCTTAAATATGATCCGATTTTATGTAATTTCATGGGTTTAACTATAATAATTATGAGCATAATAAGAGGTGATCAAATTCCCCCAAGCTTAGCTTTTTGCTTGTCCTCAAGCAATGTTCAAGATAAGAGGGTTAAGTCTCCATCTTGCTTTCCAGCCACTCTTTTAACATTCAGACCTTATATTCTTTGCTCAAGTGCATTCTCCCTTTCTACACACCCTGACTTTAATGAAGGTATTAAAAGTAAAACATTTTTAACTTCCTCCTACTCAGCTCAAAATCAGAGAATTCAAATTAGATGAACAGAAAATAAGAATGTCAATGCTGAATATACTAGTGCAGTATGGGCTTTCTTTTTATTCTTATTTCTTTTTGTTGATCCAGTACTCATGTGATTATCCATAGTACTCTGGGTGGTCTATGTAGCAGATTTTTGATCGGCACATCCCAGGGCAGTTGCTCTTAGGGTACCAGGCATGAACCCTTACATATCTACTCACCCAAATTCACCCAGGTTCAGGAATGCACCCTTTGTGTACCTTCTAGGGCTACATTAGCCTTTTTTCTAATGCTTTTAACTTTTTTTTTGTTCATTTTCACTGGGCTCAATACTGCACTGAAGATGTTAGTACTAACATAATTATTAACAGTCTTATGATTGAGAGGTGAGCATGAGTAGGATTGGTCGTCAAGCTTTTAATGTTTCAAAATAGCTACTTTCTGCTAACCATAGCCCTTCAATTAAAGCATTGAATTAGATCGTGAAGTGTGTTAAATTTTGACAGGATTGGCAAGGTGTTCTTGAACAAGGTTTTAGGAGGTTGCAAAAAAAAAAAACTGTGGCTACGGGGCAAAATCAACATCTCTTACTTTACTGCTTAGAAATAAAATGTTGCAATGTGTTAATGTGGTATGGTTTCACAAAATAGTTTATTCATTGAAAAATGATAATTAGATTGTGAAAAATGTAAATAAGAATGTATCAATGAGAGAGTAGAAATGTACCATGTTGCCCTCTCCCCCAAGCTTAGAATCGACCATGTCCTCAGTGTCGATCATGCTAGGAAGAGGGAGCAAGAAGTGGTTGCAGCTCAAGTAAATGATCAGTGACTTGTTGTATGTCACTAAGGGTCGTTTGAATAGAGTTTTGGACGACCTCTATTCCTTGAATTTGTTGTTGATGCACCAAGCCTTGTTGCTCCAAAGTGTGAAGTTGGTCCTTGAGTGCCTGTATGTCTTGGTGTTGACGAGTTGTAGCCTCGGCAAGTTTGGAAACTTGTTCCAAGATGAGGTTCAATTTATCAGAGGAAGTAAGGGGTAGAGATTGTGAGGCATCTGGGGCTGATGAAGAGGAAGAAGTGACAATATGCCTTATGGGGGTTCTTGGGCCAGGTGGGATTCGTGGAGCTATAGTGTAATCTAAGAGCAATGGAGGGAGTGTTGGGATAGGTCTTGTAACCTAGATGAAATCATTCATCCAGCAATTTCGGCCTTCCAGGATAGAAGATTGTTGAGGATTTAGCAACTGGAATAGAGCAAACGGGTTAGACTGTCGCCAGAAGTGTTGGCCATTGACCGTAAGGAGGACTCCTTCTTGGGTCAAGAAGTCTAAATCAAGCAAGGTTGCAGCTATTGGATTGGTGTCTCCTAAGAACTCATAATGTTCGGCTATAGGTGTGATGAGATTGCTACAAAGAATCTGATTACACTCGCGAGTTGGTTCCTTGAGCAAACTTTGCATAAATAATGATGCAAGGTTAATCTCTGTGTTAGAGAGGAGACACCAGATGATAAAAAGTTCGTCAGCAAAGACAAAATCCATCTCATAGTCATTTGGATGGATTAATATAGTGTTGGTGAGGAGAATGTGGAGGTATCGGAAGACAAGGTTTTTAAGATGTTGGCAAATGAAGAATGTTGTCGGTATGTCATCATGTGAGTTGATACCAGATTTCAAATACAGGAAAAACTGGTGGAGGGTTCTGTGGCTGGTGTTAGGGAGGTTCAAAAAATGAGCAAAAGTGTCAAGGCTCATGGCGAGATCGTGGTTACACAGACGGAATTCGATATGGTCTGGAATGCCGTCCTCATCGAAGCTGGTGGGATATACAATCCCTAAAAACTCTGCCGATACCTCTTTGTAGAGGTCCCATCGTTTCATGAAGAAAGGTAAGAGACGAGATCGATGGAGTATGGTTCTGATATCGTCAAACAACCCAAGAGGCTCGAGAGTAGGAAAATCCAGAAATCTAGTAGAGGAGAAGTTTCTGCACCTAGTGTTTAGGAGGCGTTGGGCTTCCTCTCTATTTTTCGATTGTTGTATGTTGGATGTTTGGTGCAGGAGGCCATCTGGACGTAGCCGACGTCTGATGGATTCGAAGGAGCTATTGGTCTCAGAGTCCGATGATGTGCGCGTCCTCTTCATATTGCCGGCCGTGTCAAGGATGTCTGCGGGCTTAGGGTGATTGTAGAGTGCTCGGAGGAGGATAAAGAACTGTTAGGGATTTCAGGTGGCCATGTTTGATATGCAAGTCGTGTGGAGAAACGAGGCGACATAGGGGTGTCCATGTGAGATTTGGAAAAGTGGGTAGTTAGGTACATACGGTACTAGATTCTGTTGAGATTCTCAACTAAATCTATAAGGTGCACTTTTCAGATGGTATTCTAATAATTTTTGTCCTTGTGTGAGTGCTGACGTGGCTGATAGTCATTTATTTGGTTGGGTTGCCTCCCTATAGTGCCTTTTTTTAACGTCGTTGGCTCGACCTTATGCCTTTTAGTGGTCCGATTGCAGGTGTAAAACTTCTTTGAACCTTGCTGTGCATGGGTTGTAATGTTTCAATCTCTGCCCGTTGACCTTAAAAATTTCTGACTTGCTGTTTTTGATATCTACTGCGCCGTGAGGGTATATTCTTTCAACGGTGAATGGTCTGGACCATCTTGTTCTTAACTTCCCGAGAAAAAGTCATAGTCAGGAGTTAAACAATAGAACTTGGTCTCATTCCTTAAAATCCTTTTTCAGTATATGCATGTCATGCCATTTCTTTGCTCTTTCTTTATAAAGGCGAGAGTTGTTGTAGGCATCTAGTCTCAATTCATCTAACTCGTTGAGCTGCAGTATTCGATTTTAAGAGGCCGCTTGAAAATCATAATTTAGTGCTTTGATTGCCCAGAAAGCCTTGTGTTGCAATTCCACAAGTAGGTGACAATGCTTGCTATAAATCAACTTGAATGGTATTGTTCCGATTGGTGTTTTGTCTGCCGTCCGGTATGCCCACAGTGCTTCATTGAGTTTCATGCTCCATTCTTTCCTAGTTATTGAGACCGTCTTCTCAAGAATCATTTTAATTTCTCTATTCTAAACTTTTGCTTGCCCGTTGGTCTGAGGGTGATACGTGGTAGAAATCCGATGTTTGACTCCATATTTAAGCAGCAATTTTTCGAAACTTCGTTCGATGAAATGTGATCCTCCATCGCTAATAACCAATCTGGGAACCCCGAATCTTGGGAAGATTGTATCTTTAAAGAGATTGATAACTGACTTTGAGTCCGTTGAGATTGCAGGAATTGCTTCAATTCATTTTGAGACATAATCAACTGCTACAATTACAAACTTGTACCCACACGGGGGAAGAAAGGGTCCCATGTAGTCAACTCTCCACACATCAAATATTTCTATCTCGAGTATAGGCTGCTAGGGTGCTTCATTTCTTCTGCCTATATTTCCAGTTTTTTGACAAGCATCGCAAGATTTGACAAAATTGATTGCATCCTTAAATAGAGTAGGCCAATAAAAACCTGTATGAAGAACTTTAGAAGCTGTCTTTTGGTATCCTCCATGACCACCATAAGGAGATGAATGACACTCGATAGTATGGTAGATTGTTCCTCTTCTGGTACACACCTTCAATATATTCCATCAGCACATTTTTTGAAGAAAAATGGTTCATTCCAAAAATAGTATTTAATGTCTGAAAAGAATTTCTTCTTTTGTTGATAGGATAAGTCAAGTCGTAAAACTCCTGAGGCTAAATAGTTGGCATAATAAGTGAACCATGGAAGTTGTGCTTTCTGGATTGAGAATAGTTGATCATCAGGGAAGGAATCATTAATTGCTCTATAATTGCTAGGATTAATTTCATGTTCTGATAGTTGGAGTCGAGAGAGGTGAACAGCTACTTGATTTTTTGCTCCTTTTCTGTCCTTGATTTCTAGATCGAACTCTTGTAATAGAAGGATCCACCTAATTAGTCTACGTTTGGCATCATTTTTAGAAATCAAGTATCGGACGGTTTGGTGATCAGTATACACAATGACTTTGGAACCGACTAGGTAGGATATGAATTTGTCCATTGCAAAAACAACTGCTATGAATTATTTTTCGATTGTGGCATAATTGATCTGTGCCTCATCTAAGGTTCTACTGACATAATAGATTGCATGTTGCTTCTTATTCTTCCTTTGTCCTAATACTGCTCCCACGGCTTGATCACTAGCATCACACATGATTTCAAAAGGTAAAGACCAATCGGGCAGTTGGATGATTGGGGATGTTGTGAGTGCTCTTTTCAAAGTTTCAAAAGCCTTTAAACAGACTTCATTGAATATAAACTCCGCTTCTTTGGATAAGAGTTTTGTCAAGGGTCTTGCAATAAGAGAAAAGTCCTTGATGAAACGTCGATAAAATCCTACATGTCCAAGGAAACTTCTAATTTCCTTGATATTAGTAGGTGGAGGCAATTTTTCAATTACTTCTATCTTAGCTTTATCAACTTCAATGCCCCTGCCTGAAACAATGTGTCCTAGGACTACCCCTTCTTGTACCATAAAATGACATTTCTCTCTGTTCAACACTAGGTTAGATTCGGCACATCTCTGTAATACTTTTCCAAGATTCTACAAGCAAATTTCAATGGTAGTGCCATACACCGAGAAGTCGTCCATGAATACTTCCATTATTTCTTCAATATAATCAGAAAAAGTTGACATCATGCATCTTTGAAAGCTTGCTAGAGCATTGCATAGCCCAAAGGGCATTCTCCTATATGCGAAGGTTCCATAAGAACATGTAAAGGTGGTCTTTCCTGATCATCTAGATGAATAGGAATTTGAATAAATCCAGAAAACCCATCTAAATAACAGAAGTAAGAGTGGTTTGCCAGCCTTTCTAAATTCTGATCGATGAAAGGTAGGGGAAAGTGGTCCTTTTGAGTGGCTTTGTTTAGCTTTCTGAAATCAATACACATCCTCCATTCGATTACAATTCGTGTGGAGATGAGTTTGTTTGACTCTATCTTTATTACAGTCATTCGACCCTTTTTTGGCACGACCTGCACGGGGCTCACCCATTGGCTTTCTGATATGGGATAGATGATTCCAGCGTCCAAAAGTTTAATCACTTCTTTTTTCACTACTTCTTTCATTGCTAGATTGAACCTTCTTTGTCATTCTATGGAAGGTTTATAATCTTTTTCCATATGAATGTGATGCATGCAAATAGAAGGGTTGATTCCTTTAAGATCGTCCAGAGTATAGCCGATAACATGCTTGTAGGCTTTTAACTTGTCTAATAGCTGTTAAAGTTGAATCATCTGTAAATTTGTGCTGACAATCACTGGGTAAGTGAAGTCTTCTCCTAAGAATTCATATCTGAGATTTTGAGGAAGTTTCTTCAACTCGGGTTTCATTGGTTTCTTTGAGCTAGACAACTGCAAGAGATCGGTAGATTGATCCTCCAGTGAATTGTCTGAGTGTTGTATCTGTGTTGAGAGCATATGACTTGTAAGAATGTTGGCTTCTTCTTCTATCCATAAAGATGATTTTTGAGCCTTGAGGGATACTTATAAAGGATCAGATATATGGATAACTGATGCTACCTTCTGTATTAGTGGATCAACTTGCTCAGGTTGAAGGTGGTAATCTTCCATGTCTGGATAGTTGATAATATGATTCAATCAAAATTCGACTGTGTCATCACCTATTTGAAAAGTAAGACGACCTTGTTTAACATCTATTACTACTCCTGCAGTAGCTAGAAAAGGTCTTCCCAATAGAATGGGAGTTTGATTGTCTTCATCCATATCTAGGACTACGAAGTCAGCTGATATGTAGAAATTCCCTACTTTGATTAATTTATCTTCCAGAATTCCTTGTGGAATTTTTATGGATCGATCTGCTAATTGGAGAGACATATTTGTGGGCTTAATATCACCCATTTTGAGTTTCCTGCATAATGAAAGGAGAATAACACTCACGGAAGCACCAAGATCACATAAAGCTCTTTATATCCTTCTGTTTCCAATTTCACATGGTATAGAAAAACTCCCAGGGTCTTTTAATTTCGGGGGCAGTTTGTTTTGAATTACAGCATTGACTTCAGCAGTTAACGCAACTGTTTCATTTTCTTGTATCCTTCTTTTCTTTGATAGAATAGCTTTGAGAAATTTTGCATAGGCCGACATCTCTTGTATGGCTTCAATAAAGGGTACATTAATATAGAGTTTCTTTAAGATTTCTACAAACTTGCTAAACTATTGTTCTTGTCTGGATTTCTCGAGGGCTTTAGGGAATGGTATCTGAGCAGAGTAGCTAGAATGTCCTTCTGTAGTCTGTTGCTTGGCTCTGTTCTGTTCATTCAGTTTAACCTCTGGTTGAACTACTTTATCTTGTTCTGAAATTTCCTCGTTTTCCTCTGTTGAGACCTCTAATCTTGTTCTCTTAGTATTTTCAAATGTTTTCCAACTTCTCAAGGTTATAGCTTGAACTTGTTCTTTTGGATTCTTCTCTGGTTATCCAGGTAAAATCCCTAGTTGTCTTGAAGAAGATGCTGCCTGTTGGGCTATCTGCGTTTCCAACATTTTATTATGAATGGAGAGGCTTTCAATCTTCTCAAACATTTTTTGCATCATAGTGTCTTGTTTCGATATATACTTTTCCATCATTACTTCAAGCTTACTCATAGAAGATGATCCTTGATCCGGTGAAGAGTTTTGAGGTTGTGTTCTTTGATTGAATCTGTTTTGCCAAGTAGGAACTTGAGCTTACTAAGGGTTGTCTCTATAGGAAAACTTTGGATTATTCTTCCATCTATGATTGAAAGTGTTAGAGTATGGATCATTATTAGAAGGATAAGGGCCTATCGTGTTTGCCTGATGTTGATGTCCTTGCTGCTTTAATAATTCACAATGCATGAAAATTTGATCAAATGAACCACATATCTCGTAGCATCTTACTATCATATTAACAGTAGGAGTAGCTTCATTGAGTCATAGTCTACTAATTGCCTTATATACTCCACTTTAGAAGAAAAATCCTCACCATCCAATCGTGTTTGAGTGAAAGCAATTGGCTCATTGGACCTTGAGTGAGCTAGGAAATGTTGATTCCTTGCTATTTCTTCTATAAGATGGTATGCTTCATCTACGTTTTTCTTCATAAATATACCATCCACAGCATTATCAAGTGCCATTTTTGAAGCATAATTCAGTCCATTGTGAAAAGATTGAACTAAAATCCAATTGCTCAAACCGTGAAGGGGACACGACCTTAGCAATGTCTTAAACCTTTGCCAAGCTTTGTACAATGTTTTCTGATCTTTTTGAACAAAATCAATGACTTGATTTTTTATTTTAATTATCTTACTTGGAGAAAAATATTTTGACAAGAAAGCTTTTATCAGTTGTTCCCAGGTGGTTAATTCCCGAGGTTCACCCGTTGTTTGGCTTTGCCTCTTAGTGAAAAAGAAAAGACTCTTAATCTCAATGCTTCTAGTGAGACTCCATTCAACTTTGTTGTCTCGCATATTTCCATAAAATCTTTGAGATGTTGATCCGGTTTCTCATCTGGAGTTCCTCCAAATTGGTTCTGTTGGATTGTGGAGATCAAAGAAGATTTTAACTAGAAATTGTTAGCTTGAATAGCTGGCTTCAAAATAGCTGACTCTAACCCATCTGTAATGGGGGTATAGAGTTCTTCCAGTGACGGGACTGGCGGTTGAGGTTGTTCTTGTTGTTGAGCCATCATTTCTGCTTCTAGATCAGAATTCACCTTGAGCTCTATGGATTGAGTGCTACTTGTACCTTCAATAAAAGATGTTCCATTCTTATGTTTCTGCACTCTTCTTTTAAAAGTTTGATCAATTCAGGGTCTAATTCAAGCAGTTGTCTGCGAGTGTTTCTGGGCATATACTAATCCATGAAGTCAAAGAAAAAGATTCAACAATGAGTATTACAAAATTAAATAAGCAAGGATGTAAATAGAGAGTAATAATCTAAATCCCCGGCAACGGTGCCAAAAACTTGACGTGAACTTTATGTAAATGTGGACTTCTCGCACTAAAAGTAATTCTAGTCATGTTTAAATTTTACTCTAGAGTTAACACAACTGCAAGTGCACAAGTCGAGTAGAAATCCTGAGTGTCGTAACCCTGTTGATTTAGACCAATTACTAATCTACTTATATCCTAAAAGTTGTCACGAAATAATTAAGAGTAAATCGAATAATAAAGAAATGAAACTTAGAGAAAGAATAACAAAAGAGAATGAAAAGAGATCAGAATGTAATGGAAGAGATTCTTGTAATGAACCCGTTGACACTATTGCATTTTAGTCTTCAACTTACTAATCAAATGATCTTTTGACCTTGGAGCGTGAATTAATTACTCTATCTTTCGGCTCGCCAACCTCTCTTTGAGCCAAAAGTAGAGTAGCCATTAAATACTAGATTAGGACTACTGATTAATCAGATTCTCATCTTTAATCAGAAGAAGAGGATGATCTCTCGATCTCTGGTAACTCATTCTTTTATCCTAATCAGAGCAATTGAAATACATTGACACCTCGCACAACTGTTGAGGGCTCTCACCTCACAACAACTATTATGATAGATCTCTCGATCTATATATGAATACTAAATCGATTATCACTAGAAACACGGCAAGTACTGTAACTAGTTTCTCCTCTCAGATGAAACTAGTTTAAAGAAGAAACAATTGATCTCTCGATCCAATTGGAACCAAGTATAAATAATAAAATTGTAGTGTGTCAAGTAAATAAAAACGAGAAGTCAAATGGCGGCATCATAGAATTAAAAGAGTAGCATCAACAAAGTATCATCATAAGGGAACCAAAATCCTTTTTAGCTCGTCATGATTTTTGTTAACATCAATACTTTTCTCTTCCACCTTCTTCCTCCGGCTGTCTTCTGCTCCCCTTTCCAGGTTCTCCTCCTCCCCTTTTTGTTTCCTCCCTATTCAGCATTCAAATTTTGAAAAGTAGTTAGTCATCCTTTTGCTCATTCAATTTACTCCTAACAATAAGTGAAAAGTGCTTAAATACGATCGGATTTTATGTAATTTTGTTGGTTTAACTATAATAATTATGAGCATAATAAGAGGTGATCAATCTTCTAAATGAATTTTAGCACATTTTCACAAATATATGAGTTTACATGTATTAGGTCGCGATCTACAAGTTAAACCAATGTTTAAATTGGGGTCGTGATATATATGGTATCAAAGCCACTCTGCGTGAGCCTCTGTGCATGGTGGAGTGCGATTACTCAACAAGGATGTTGAGTCCCCTAAGGGGGGAAGGGTGCATGAGGCATGCCTTGGATTAGTCCCACATGTATAAGTCACGGGAGAGATGTTGAGTATATATGGGAACATGTCATTCATTAGGTGTGACACGTTTTGAGAAAATCGTGTGGGCCGAGACCCAAAGCGAACAATATCACACGCTAGTGGAGAATGTTCCACCTCTTCTTGTGAAGAGATCTCAACTTCACTAGATCATAATACAATGATTCCCTCCAACTCTCTTCTTTTAAAAAATATGCTCACACTCAAAACTTAGAAGAGAAAGGGATGAATTTGCAACTTTAGGCTTAAGAACTTGAAAGGAGATTTGGAGTGATTTTGCTTGCTTGAGTGATCTTTTATAGGTTTCTATAGGTGTTTATTGTATCTAAGAAATCTTGCATAATCTTCTCATAAAAAATAGCCGCTACTGTTCATTTGAGCCAGTGACCAGTTGACTGCATTAATGGTCCAGTCGATCGCTACTATTCATTTGAGCTAGAGACTGTTGTGCATTTTCTCTATTGTAGCAGCTGATCGGTCAATCGGACCATCGACCAGTTCCTTAATCATCATGTTCTCGACATTTCTAAAATTCTTCTTTTAACTGATCGGTCAACTGGTTCCACGATCGGACCATCGACCGTCATAATCTTGATATTTCTTGAGCTGGTTCTTCTATTGATCAGTCGATCAGTGTCATGACCGATCTATCGATCATCATAGTCTCGACATTTTTTTATATTTGATATCTACTGACTGATCGGCATGGCCAAGCGACCGGTCGTGTACAGAATTTTTTATTTTGTCATTTAACTTCGTGATTTCTTCTAGAACTGAAGTCATTGTCATCACATAAGCATAGATTAGTAACTTTTATGTATAATTTAATTTGTTGTCATCAAAACATAGGATTCAATAGATGGTGGACCGTTTGATGTTGGAGACAAAACCTCACCCCTCCCTTTATCAGATTGGGCGGATTCGAAAGAATACTGAAATCAAAAAATTTTCTACGCGCAAAGTAGAATTTTGTATTGGTAAAAGATACAAAAATGAGCTTGTTTGTGATGTAGTAGCTTTGTACACATGTCAGCTAATTCTTGGGGCGACCTTGGAAATTTGACCTCGGTCATACCCATTTCTATTCTTTTAAGAAGGATGGACACCATATCACATTAGCTCCTCTTATCGAAGGAATTTAATCGAAACCTAAACTCATCAACAACACATGTATGGTAGTTAAACCTAGATAATTTCGTGCAGAAGTTTGATATGCTAAAAAATTGTTTGTTGTTCTGGTGAAGCCAAAGAATTGTAACTCTTATGATAGCTCTAGTTCTTCCAACATCTTCGGCTCATTGCAACATTTGTTACATGAGTTTAAAATTGTCATACAAGAAGAATTGCCAACTGCTTTACCATCATTAAGAGACACCTAATCGATCTGGTACCTGATGCATGCCTTTGAAACCTCGTTCACTATTTGATGAACCCTAAAGAGCATGTTACCTTGTAGGAGATAGTTTTAGAGTTGATTGCAAGAGGTTATCTACAAGAGAGCATTAGTTCATGTACTGTAGCTATATTGTTAGTACCTAAGAAGGATGGAAGTTGGTGGATGCGTATTAAATATAGATTCCCCATTATGTAATTGAAGGATATGCTTGATATGTTGTGTGGAGCCATTATTTTCTCCAAACTTTATTTAAGTAGAAGAGGTGGAACGAATGTTTTAAAGCATGTTGTACAAGTGCGAAGTTTCCATGGTCAATCATGGCTCCTATCACCTCTTGCCTCAAGGAAAATAATTCTTAGTGGGAAATAGGTAGCACAAAGCTTTGAAGTTATGATAACTAGTTGACATCGGTTCCATTGCTTGCATTGCTAGACTTCAGAAAAGTATTCGAGGTAGAATGTGACGATTCCAAGGTTGGGATTAGCCTATCCCAAGCTCAACATCATATTGCTTTCCACAATGAGAAGTTCATTGAAACACAATGCAAATGGAGCACATATGAGCAAGAATATTATGTAGTGGTTTCGGCTGTATAAAACTAGGAGCACTATTTGGTATAGGAAGAGTTTGTTTTGTTCACTGATCATGAAGTTTTAAAACGCAACACCTCCCAATCAAGTGTTAATTGTATTCATGACAGATGGATTTCTTTTCTGCAATGGTTTAGCTATGTGATTCGATATAAGTCTAGAGTCACTAATAAAATTGCATATGCTCTCAGTCGGGGTACGCCATTGCTGCAATCGAAGAAAGTTTCTATTGGCCTCAATTGAAGAAAGATGCTGCTAAATTCATTAGGCGATGCTAGATTTGTTACATGGTGAAAGGATCTTCTCAAAACATAAGTCCATATCTCCCATTACCTACACCTACGACACCATGGGAGAATATCAGCATGGACTTCATTCTCGAATTGCCATATATACAATGATGTCAAGATACTATATTTGTTGTCGTAGATCGTCTCTCCAAAATGGCTCATTTCATCCCCTGTAAGCTGATGTGTCATGATTGGTTGCATGCGTATGATGTGTGGTGTAAGAATGTAAAATAACACTGAAAGCGATTCTAATGGGAAATTAATCACTAAGGAATCAAATGCCCTTAAGTCACGACATGCCTCCACGTGTGAACATGCTCCCACTTAGCTGAAAATATTGAATATGTTTTAAAATTTATAAAATTCTTAGCACACACGACGAGGCTGCAAGCACACAATAGTCAGTGTAGTACTTAAGGATCAATGCACGGGGACACAGTCGAAAGCACACTTGATTGAAACCATTTTGATGGAAAAGCTAAGTTTAAGAAAGTTGTTTGAAGTGAAAAAGTGAAATACTACTAAACTAAAAATTGCAGTAAATGAAACTACATTATTTTTTATGGGTTTTGAATTGAAGAGAAATGATTGACACAAAGAAGTGAAGAAAGACATGTCTACCTCTCATTCCAAAGTTGAACATCCACCCAACCCTCTCCCTTGCTTGGATGATTCATCATTGAGGGGAGGTACCTAGTACATTTCTGATAATAAGCTTGGGGGAGGTACCTAGTACATTTCTGAACTCTATTAGCATGCTTTAAGTTCATTTTAAAGTTAATATCATGTCTATGGCCAGGTTATCACTATTATCATTGTAGTTCCGCTCAACTCATGTTATCATTTGTACTCATCATTGTTAAGTATAAATCCTTTAGTATCAGCTAGTATACTCCAACACCAAGTAATCATTAATTTGGTTGTTAATCTTTTGCTTCAATCAACTCATATTTAGATGAATTTGAACTCAATTTAGCTGAAATTGATCACTTTATGTGTAACACTAGCTAATACTCATGGATTGATCAGAAATTAGAAGATGTCAATAATGGAATCAAGGCTTTTGCAACTATGTTAAATAGGAAAACTTGACTATTTGTATTAAAGAATCTAAACTCTACTTGAGTTTGAATTGTTGCTCACTTCATGAACAAAAAAAAATAAAGAAAATGAGAAAATGAAAATTGCATTTTGCATTGCATGCATGCATAAATAAAGAGTGTTAAATCCAACCTCTCCTGAATAAAGTTAGAATTTTTATCCTATTGACTAGCATGAATAAAAATCAGGTTTCAAACATGTTTATTTGCATTATCATGAATAAAGGTCAGGTTTATCCTATTTAAGTAATACCAAAATCTTTCATCAAGAGATTGATAGTTTAACCTTTTAGTAAAGTTGAAAATTCCTGAAATTCAAATTAGTTATTGTTAGTACTTCTTTCATGGCTTAAATTTGCTTTAGCTTATGTGATTCCTCAACTAGAATTTGGGAATTGGAAATAATGGCAGGGAGTGTTAGCAAAGTGGAAAACTCATTTGATTCTAAACAACTAAATGTGAGTTCATTTGTAAACTATTTGATTCAATCATTGTTCTTAATATCTGAATGTTTTGCTTGAGGACAAGCAAAAGACTAAGCTTGGGGGAGTTTGATCACTAGCTGGTCATACTAAATTTCTACTCATTTTTCCTCTTAATTCATGTGCATATAAGTCCTGAAATATTCATATTCTAATAATTATGCTTAATATACTTGCATTTATCTTTCTAGCATAATATTATTTACACTTGCACATTTGAGTTGTTTGATGTGTTGTTTTAGTTTTTATTTGATTAATTTTACTTGAAGAACTGATGCTTGTAGTTCTTACTAATCCAACAACTAAATCAAGCATATAAGACATGCATCCTTGCTGGAAAAGAAGGGGGGACCACAATGTAGGCCGCCAAAAGCAAGAAAAGAATCTTTTTGGAAAGAAAAGGGGACCAGGACAGATGGCAGAAATCATAAGGAATAAAAGCTTCTGATGGGGATCAAAGGGTGATGAAATGCCATATAAAAGAGGGAATTCCAGGAGAAGAAAGGGGTCTTCCACCATTCTCCACATTCTGGACCTTGGAGCTGGAAGAAGGAGAAGGAGCTAAGAGGAGACTTCAAGCTCAATCTGCTATTTTTATATTTCAGAATGTTTTTTATTTTGTTCCTCCTCTATTTTGTATTGATTTCAACATCTATGAGGAGTTAAATCTTAGCTCTCTTAGGATAGGGTAGTAGTCTAATTTCTATTATGGATGGATGATGGAAGTCCTCCCTCTCCTTCACTTACCCTTACTCCCCTAGAGAACTGAAGAAAGCGACAAGTTCCTCCCTCTCCTTCACCTACCCTTACTCCCCTGAAAGTACGCACGTATCTCTGAAGTCATATCACCCAAATGACCGCAAGGGGTATAGATGTTAGAATGCCTGCTTCAAAACGTGAATATTAAAAAATGATATCAATATTGGAGATAGAACAAAAGGAAGTTGCTGAAAATTTTAAAATTATACTACTCCCTCTTCTCTAAATTATATACGATTAGGAAACGCAAAATGATATCAAATTAAAAAAAATTGGAGGACGACTACTTTTTTTTACATTGAGATTTATGTTCAAGATAAAAAATTATTTACGATAGTATAAATAAAATTTGAATATTTTCCCATTTTTCATCTTGCATTTCGAAGTGATCATGCTTACATAACATGCAAATCAACCATGATACAATTCTTGGGGGTGTAGTAGGATTAACACTACAAGAAAATTGGCGATTAGCGACGTGAAATAGCGTCTCGAACATGGTGATGCTAAGTTGACGCCACGAGCGCCGTTATGGTGTCTCAGTTGAGTCTCAAACAAGCGATGCTACTTGCCTCTCAATAGCATCACATTAGCATTGTCTTAGCGTTTGGAGAGACGCTAAAGAAGGTGCCATAATGACTCCATGAAGCGAAAGTGCGCGGGAGAACCTAGCGTTGTTCTTGTGTCGACAACTTTTGATGCGACGCTAGCGTTGCATCTCCTTAGATGCTATGGAGATGCTATCTGGCGTCACATTAAAGATGACGCTATATAGACGCCAATATGAAGAAGCATCTCATAACTATGTATAGGGTATCTATATTTATATCGCTATATGTTATCTATTTTGACGCAACCCTATATATTATCTATATTATACTTTAATCAATAAATAAATTAAATATTGTATATGTACCTTCAATATTTATGTGTATTCCTACATAATTACTTATATATGTCTACATCATAGGAGTGTTCCTAAATATATAATTTGTTACCTATATTATATATGTTATTTATCCATAAAATATATATCATCTTAATTATACATATATTATTTTTATATTCTTAATCATGAAATTATGATGGTTGAATTAAGAGACATGATTTGTTACAAATTATTCCATTTTAGCGTCTCTGTGGAGGCTCAATAGCGTCTACCGAGCGCCACACTAGAGCCATAATTATGGTCAACGTTAGAGAGACATTATTGGTGTTGCTCTGGCGTCTCCTTATTGGGATGCTAACACGTATGAGACGCTACATCAACGCTAGTGTGTCGCTAATATGTTTTAGAGACTCAATAGCGTCTCTATTGTGCCGCAGTAGCCAATTTTTTATTACACTCACTTAATCGAGCACATATAGACATATAAATACACATATATACTTATACTTATATATAATAAGTACACATATATATATTATTAACACTTAATCTCGCACATATAAACATATACATACATATATATACTTGGAATACGTATACATATACACGTTATTGTCACTTAATCTCACACATATATAGACATATACGTACACATATATACTTATAATACATATAGATATACACATTGTTGCCACGATTATGAGTTATTAGATTATAGTTTCCCTTAAGATGATTGAACAATCAAATACTAATAGATTTTTTTCATAATTCTAGTGCCTCTTTTTTATCATGTTCTCATAAATTTTACTAAGGATGTACATCCACATTCTTGGTAATAAAATGAGATTATGAAAAAAAAGAGACATCAGAAAATGACAAAAAAATTATCAGTATGTGGTACCAAAAATATAGATTATGGTCGATTCTGAATACGACGATCAAGTACTTAAATCATGTGATTTTGGACTTCGTAACTTCAAAATCACATGTTTCAAGTACAAGAATTTATTGACATATGGCTTAATGTTGTCCGTTACAGAAATGACAAAGCCAGATCGTAGTTGGATTCATCGTTGGAAGGATAAATGTGGCATTATAACTGAAGAATATAGGGATGGTGTTGATGAATTCATTAATGTGGCATATCAAAATGAAGGTGTTGCTTCTTCATAACTTGGACATCATGCATGTGGAGAAGAACGTATTTGAAAACATCTTCAACACTATTATGGATGTTAAAGGAAGAACAAAAGATAACATATAGGAGCGCAAAGACATGAAATTAATAGCAAAAGACTAGAACAAAATATCATTCATCTTCAAAATGATAAATGCAAAAAGCCAAAAGCTACTTATGTCTTGAGCAATGATCAAAGAAAAGTAGTTTTCGAATGGGTCAAGCAATTGAAATTCCATGGGAGGATACATATATCGTTGTTTTAACCTAGACAATGGGAGGATACATGAGATGAAGAGTCGTGATTGTCATATTTTTACACAAAGGCTGCTTCCAATTGCCTTTAAAGAACTTTTGCCATAGGCCATCTAGGAAGTTTTAACAGAGTTATCTATGTTTTTTTAAAGAGCTTTGTGCATCCATCATTCGGGAGGAAGACATCTCTCGGTTAGAGGCTTTTATTGTGATTATCGTGTGCAAGGCTGAGAAGATATTTCCACCTTCTTTCTTTGATGTGATGGAGCACTTGATTGTACATCTTCCATATGAAACAAAAGTTGTGGGTCCGATTCAATATCGATGGATGTATCCTTTCGAAAGGTGCATGTTATATTTGGAAAGGAAGGCGAAGAATAAGGCGAAAATTGAAGGATCCATATGTGAAGCATATTTCATTGAGGAGGTGTCAAACTTCACTTCAAAGTACTTTGAGCCACACATAAAATCATGACACACCCAAGTTCCAAGAAACGATGATGGTGGTGAAAGAGAAGTTAACATGAATATTCTATCCATCTTCAAGTACCCATGTCAGCTTCTTGGTACAGGATGCAAAGTTGTCTTGACGCCGTATTTTGAGTAAGATAATTTATTTTAATATGTTATATAATTTAAAGTTAATTGTTGCTATGTGAACTCATTAATTGACAACTATGAATTCAGGAAATTCGAAGAATTACAGTGAGAAATCAATCCGTTAGTTTCAAACGATGAGTTATTGAAACTACGAGATGAACATTTTGCCGATTGACTGAGATGTGAAGTGAGAATTCTTTCTGATTGCTCATAATTATTACTTAAGTTTGTAACTTTTAATAAAGTTTAAGTTATTTTTCTTATAGGTTATTAATGGCTCAGTCATAGATTTAAAAATACGAGATCTGGATCATGGCCCGAAGAAATAAGTTCTTAGCTACTGTGGCGTCATAGTCAATGTATATCGGTTCCATACAAAAGAATATAGCCAGCAACATTCAACTGTTAATAACGGCATATGTGTTCTAGGAAGCATGTACAAGGACAATGACTTTGATTACTACGGTGTTTTAGAAGACATCATAGAATTGTTTTATTTGGGAAAATAGAACAAAGTCATGGTGCTAAAATGTCATTGGTTCGATCCAGAGAAAGGAGTTCGGATCGATCAAAAGTTCAAATTGGTGGATATTAACCCTCGATCGAGACTTCAGTCATGCGATCCATTCGTATTGGAAAAACAAGCACAATAAGTGTACTACACTAAGTATCCATCGAAAAGAACCAAGGATGAATGGTGAGCGTCATACAAGGTGAGAAGTAGACTATTCTTAGCAGAAACAATGGTAGATGATAATGAAACATTATCCGTATACAACGATGTGACCATGGATGATTACTATTAAGAAGATAGAGTGAACGAGACGATTAATGTAGCCGATGGAGTTGAGAATATTCAATTTGTCGATGACACTGAGCCAATGGAAGAGTTCAATTCAAATGACCTCTTGGAAGTAAACTTTGACAATTTCGTTGACGATGACTCGAACCAAGATTATAGCGACAACGATGAAGATGATGAAAATGAATCAGAATACAAAACAAAGCGAATGAATCCCGTAGTTCTTCTAATGACACAAGCTTCTTACCTTTTCTTAGTTATATATGGTTACCGATAATAAGACAAGATTGTTACTTTTTTTAGTCATGGTTACAAGAGGTCGAGCATCTAGGTCATCTCGCTCTTCTAGGCGTTCACTCTAGATGAGTGAGCCATCACAACCACCAGGTATTATATTTATTAACAGTTGATTATAATAGTTAAATTAATTTTTTAATAATGTCAGTTGCTCCACCGCAGACGGGGCACGTAGCTAGATCGTCACATAGTAGGCGATCCATTGGTGCGTCGACTCCATGTATCACTCTAGGTACGTGTCACATAGTAGGCAATACATAGTAGGCGATAGAGTTCTCTAAATATTTTGCTCTTGTGACAGTTGCTTCACCATCGACAGGGCACATAGTCATGACGTCTTGATCGCACGACGACAATCGGCATATCACACCAAGTTATTTTCTGTATATTCTATAATTTTAAATATGAGGCAAATTTTATATATTTTCTTATGATGACAGTTGCTACGCCACCGCCACTACCACCGTCGCTATTACCAAACGCTTCACCACATTCTAGCGTTGGCGGGCGACGTCTTACCCCAAGTGGTATATTTATTATTATTGACATTATCTTTCTCAATTAATTACATTAATCATTTTTTTAATAATGTCAGTTGCTACGCCGCCAATAGCACAAGCACCCGGCTTGTCACATTCTGATGAGCAGACTGTCACAGATCATGCAGCGATTGACATCACTCGAGGTGAGAACATTACTGTACAAATATCAATTATCACTAGTTTGATTTGGTATGACATTAATGATTTATTTTGTATTAGGGCCCGTAGATGATGTCGGACCTTCTCAGCCTACCCCAGCTGTACTGGATGATGATTTCTCTTCGACAGATAAAGATGGATTACATGATAATGGGGTGGTCACTGTGAATAATATTGCTCAACCATAAGTTAAATAAGTTGTAGAAATTTTGTTCTAGTTTTAGTTATCATTGAAATTTAATTCTTCTTTGTAATTGACAGTACCACTTTCATACCTGCTAGTACCGTGCAGGATTCAGTGCTCTCATTCTTTCCCACTTGCCGGAAGGGGCAGGATCCTGGAAAGATGTCCTAATTCAAGTAGGGGATGACATCTTTCGAACCTTTATAGTACGATCTTCTATTTGGTTTACATAATTTGTTTTATATTATTTTAAAATTACTAAGTTTTAATGTATTGTGTAGGAGGCAAATCAGTTTCATCCGGATATTAGTTTAGGGACGATCCAGAGAGTTTTTGAGGAGGTCGCTGCGAAATATCTCTGAAATCGATTGTACAAGTTTCACAAGGTCGTCACATCCGCCGACTCACTTTGGAGCAAGGCATACAAAGATGCCCAAGGCATATTAGGCACTCGGTTTGGGAGTCCTTATGTAGGCACTCGGCCGGTGGGTGATGCAGAACTCATTATCTTATATCATTAAAAAAACTTAGGGATGGATTCAAAGAAAGAAAATGGAATGTAGCATAAGAATAGGATTATCTGCAATAGAACGAAAGATTTAGACATTGAGCATTGGGATGGAAATTGACAATCACAAGATGCTACTTAGTGTCATAGAAGAGTGAAAGTGGATGATAGAATGCAAATTCCAGCGCTCTCCCTCTAACCTCTCGTTTCCAAAGTTAACTCTCTTCAAGTGTGCTCACCCTTGTCATTTAAAATGAATTTCATTCTAAATTAATGCCCAAATAATTATTATATATCGACAAACTTGCCACGTACGTGTTAAACATCAGAAAATATCAAGGTCGTGATGAGATTGCCAATCCTAATTGTGCCTTAGGTAGGAGGGTGGGATGAGTGTTCATATTTGTGCTCGTATTTTCATAGCATGAGCATCTTTTCCATGGATTCAAAATATGAATTCTTTCTAGGCATAATGAGTTTTCCTTATGAGCACTAGATAACATGTCTACTATCTCACTAGTGTGTGATATGCACACAAAATATGTTTCCTGAGGCACACCGAAATCCAAGTTGAGACGTCGGACAGTCCATGGGCGGTCAACGTCAAAAAGCAGGGCATGGCAAGGTAACCATTTCATTTTAAGAAAAAAGGCATTTTATCCAAGGTTGTAGACATATGAAAGAGAACAATCATGCACTAAACGGTTACTCACTAATTTGCCAACTAAAAAGTAACTGAGGTTATTTTTTTCTAGTACAATCTTCCCCACATGAAAGTACACACATATCTCTAAAGTCATATCACCCACATGACCACATGGGGTATAGATGTTAGAATGCCGGCTTCAGAGTACGAACGTGGACAATGAAAAATTATATCAATAATGGAGATAGAACAAAAGAAAGTTGCTGAAAATTTTAAAATTATACTACTGCCTCTTCTCTAAATTATATACGATTAGGAAACGCAGAATGATATCAAATTAAAAAATATTGGTGGATGACTAGTTTTTTTTTACATTGAGATTTATGTTCACACAAGGCATGTTTGATGAAAATTTATTTACAACATTATAAATTAAATTTGAATATTTTCCTATTTTTCATCTTGCATTTCAATGTGATCATGCTTACATAACATGCAAATAAACCATGATACAGTTCTTGGGATGCATATTAGGATTAATTAGACCCTCCGATTAAATTGCACCAAATTCATATGATCTAAAACCTATTATTCCTATATTTAGTAATATCCACAACAAAAGTGAAAACTTTGTTTATTAATAATTAGATCGTATGCCGTATAAATGATCAACTCGCACAAAAAAAATAGTGCAATACTCAAAACTTCAGAAACAAACTAAACAACATATCAATTGTTCATATGCCATGGCTGCTCGCATTGAGATGACTATAATGTTTGGCATACTTCTCCTTACCAATGTCAAAAGTAAGCTTTCTTACCTATGTGTACATCAAATATTTTTATTTTGTCCTTAGTAAAGATTCATGATTGTCGAAAATTATCAACTAAGTACGATTCCACGATGCAAAAGTAACGTCATATTAGAGCATGTGATAACAATAATATCTGAGTGTTTGCCACAAAATCGATTAACTTGATGTTTACTCATATTTTTCGTCATAATACATTCTTAGATTGTGGTGTGATGATGGTGGAGGTGGGAAAGTGCTGCATTGACTACCATGTATGGAACAGAATTACCAGTTACTCTAACGATAATGCATGCAACGATTGGTGCTTGAATCAATTATGCGGTGGGGGAGGAGAATGTAAGATTCGCAATAAACTACATTATTGTCATTGTAATTGTGGCGGTGGGTTAAATTGAGATCCATAGTCAATGGTTGTATTGTTGTGAGGCGGAGAATAAAATAATATAACATGTTGATAGGGTTATGTAAAGTTGGTGTGCCATTGTCTTGTTGGTGGGGTCAAGAAATATATTGGAGAACGCGAACGATATGTAAACACGTTGTATCGACAAGTGATTGTGCTCAATCATCTCAATTGAATAAAAATTCTATATTTTTATGCTAGGTTTCTATGTCTATACAAAAAAAATATCTTGTTTTTATTATCATTCTTTGTTCCACTAGTTCTACAATAAGGGTGTTCTTTCATGAGTTGTTGTACTTTTATCTAATTAATGTTATCAACAATAATTTAAAGTTAAGATGTATTGGGTACGAATGTATGTAAAATAGTGCGTGTGCTTGTCAAACTATGTTATGAAAGAAAATGTCATAAGGTGTCCAAATGATCAGTTCGATTTAAAACCTTAAAGTATATATGGTGGGTGATGCAGAATTCATTATCTTATAGCATTAAAAAAAACTTAGAGATGGATTCGAAGAAAGAAAATGGAATGTAGCTTAAAAATAGGATTATCTTCCATAGAAGGAAAGATTTAGACAATGAGCATTGTGATGGAAATTGACAACCACAAGATGCTGCTCAACGTCATAGAAGAGTGAAAGTGGATGATAGAATGCAAATTCCAGCGCGCTCCCTCTCACCTCTCGTTTTCAAAATTAATTCTCTTAGAGTGTGCTTGCCCTTGTCATTTAAAACGAATTTCATTCCAAATTAATGACCAAATAATGTGTTGTGGGGGTGGTGGAGGCCCGAAAGTGCTGTAGGGACTACCATGTATGGAATGAAATTACCGATTGCTCTAATGATAATGCATGCAATGATTGGTGCTGGAATCAATTATGCGGTGGTGGAGGAGAATGTAAGATTCGCAATAAACTACATTATTGTCATTGTAATCGTGGCGGTGGGTTCAAATGAGATCCATACTCAATGGTTGTACTATTGTGAGTTGGAGAATAAAATAATATAACATGTTTATAGGGTTATGTAAAGTTGGTGTGCTATTGTCTTGTTGGTGGGGCAAGAAATATATTGGAGACCGCGAACGATATGTAAATGCGTTGTATCAACAAGTGATTGTGCTCAATCATCAAAATATTAATAAAGATTATATATTTGTTTGCTAGGTTTCTATGTCTTTACAGAAAAAATATATCTTCTTTTTATTATCATTATTTGTTCCACTAGTTCTACAATAAGGGTGTTTTCTCAAGAGTTTTTGTACTTTTGTCTAATTAATTCTATCAACAATAATTTAAAGTTAATATGTAATGCATACAAATGTATGTAAAATAGTACGTGTGGTTGTCAAACTATGTTATGGAAGATAATGTCATAAGGTGTCCAAATGATCAATTCGCCATATATAAAATTTGAAACCCTAAAGTATATATGGTGGGTGATGCAGAACTCATTATCTTATATCATTAAAAAAACTTAGGGATGGATTCAAAGAAAGAAAATGGAATGTTGCTTAAAAATAGGATTATCTTCCATAGAAGGAAAGATTTAGACAATGAGCATTGTGATTGAAATTGACAACCACAAGATGCTACTCAACGTCATAGAAGAGTGAAAGTGGATGATAGAATGCAAATTCCAACGTCCTCCCTCTCACATCTCATTTCCAAAATTAGCTCTCTTCGAGTGTGCTTGCCCTTGTCATTTAAAATGAATTCCATTCTAAATTAATTCCCAAATAATTATTATCTATAGACCAACTTGCCACGTATGTGTTTAACATCAAAAAATATCAAGGTCGTGATCAATTTGCCAATCTTAATTGTGCCTCAGGTAGGAGGGTGGGATGAGTTTTCATATTTGTGCTTGTATAATCATAACATGAGCATCTTTTCCATGGATTCACAATATGAATTCTTTTTGGGCATAATGAGATTTCCTTATGAGCACTAAATAACATGTCTCCTATCTCGCTAATGTGTGATATGCACACAAAAAATGTTTCCTGAGGCACACCGAAATACAAGTTGAGACGTCGGACGATCCATGGGCGGTCAACGTCGACAAGTAGGGCATGGCAAGACAATCATTTCTTTTTAAGAAAAAAGGTATTTTGTCCAAGGTTCTGGACATATGAAAGAGAACAATCATGCACTAATTTGCCAACTTAAAAGCAACTGAGGTCATTTTTTTCTAGTACAAAAGGAAGTTCTGAAAATTTTAAAATTATACTACTCCCTCTTCTATAAATTATATATGATTAGGAAACGCAGAATGATATCAAATTAAAAAATATATATTGGAGGATGACTACCTTCTTTCACATTGAGATTTATGTTCGCACAAGGGATGTTTGATCAAAAATTATTTACGATTGTATAAATTAAATTCGAATATTTTCCCATTTTTCATCTTTCATTTCAATGTGATCGTGCTTACATGACATGCAAATCAACCATGATATAGTTCTTGGGGTACATAGTAGGATTAATTACACACTCCGATTAAATTGCACCAAATTCCAATGATGTAAAACCTGTTATTCCAATAGTTATTAATATCCTTAATACGTTTATTAATATTGGAGATCGTATGTCATATAAATGATCAACTCACAAAGAAAAAATATTGCAATACTCAAAACTTCATAAACAAACTAAACGAAACATCAATTGTTCATATGTCATGACTTCTCGCATTGAGATGACTATAATGTTTGGCATACTTCTCCTTACCAATGCCATAAGTGAGCTTTCATACCTATGTGTACATCAAATATTTTTATTTTGTCCTTAGTAAAGTTTCATGATTGTGGAAAATGATCGACTAAGTATGATTCCACGATGGAAAACTAACATCATTTTAGAGCATGTGATAACAATAAAATCTGAGTATTTGTCACAGAATCGATTAACTTGATGTTGTCTCTTATTTTTCGTCATAATACATTCTTAGATTGCGGTGCGATGATGGCGGAGGCGGGAAAGTGCTGTAGGGACTACCACGTATGGAATGGAATTACCGGTTGGTCTAACGATAATGCATGCAATGATTGATGCTTGAATCAATTATGCGGTGGAGGAGGAGAATGTAAGATTCGCAATAAACTACATTATTGTCATTGGAATAAAATAATATAACATGTTGATAGGGTTATGTAAAGTTGGTGTGCCATTGTCGTGTTGGTGGGGTCAAGAAATATATTGGAGATCGCGAACGATATGTAAACGCGTTGTATCAACAAGTGATTGTGCTCAATCATCCCAATATTAATAAAGATTTTAAATTTGTATGCTAGGTTTTTGTGTCTTTACAAAAAGAATATATCTTCTTTTTATTATCATTCGTTGTTACACTAGTTCTACAATAAGGATGTTTTCTCAAAAGTTTTTGTACTTTTGTCTAATTAATGCTATCAAGAATAATTTAAAGTTAATATATACTGCGTACTAATGTATGTAAAATAGTACGTGCGCTTGTCAAACTTTGTCATGGAAGAAAATGTCATAAGGTGTCCAAATGATCAATTCTGCATGTATCGAGTTTGAAACCCTAAAGTATATCTGGTGGGTGATGCAGAACTCATTATCTTATATCATTAAAAAAACTTAGGGATGGATTCAAAGAAAGAAAATGGAATGTTGCTTAAAAATAGGATTATCTTCCATACAAGGAAAGATTTAGACAATGAGCATTGTGATGGAAATTGACAACCACAAGATGCTACTCAATGTCATAGAAGAGTGAAAGTGGATGATAGAATGCAAATTCCAGCGCTCTCCCTCTCACCTCTCATTTCCAAAATTAACTCTCTTCGAGTGTGCTCGCCCTTGTCATTTAAAATGAATTTCATTCTAAATTAATGCCCAAATAATTATTATTTATCGTCCAACTTGCCATGTTTGTGTTTAACATCAGAAAATATTAAGGTCGCGATGAGTTTTCCAATCTTAAATGACCTTAGGTAGGAGGGTGGGATGATTTTTCATATTTGCACTTCTATTTTCATAGCATGACCATCTTTTCCATGGATTCAAAATATGAATTCTTTCTGGGCATAATGAGATTTTCTTATGAGCACAGGAGAACATGTCTACTATCTCTCTAATGTGTGATATGCACATAAAATATGTTTCCTGAGTGAGGCACGCCAAAATTCAAGTTGAGGTGCCAGACGGTCCATGGGCGGTCAACATCGACAAGTAGAGCATGGCAAGACAATTATTTCTTTTTAAGAAAAAAGGTACTTTATCCAAGGATCTAGACATATGAAAGCGAACAATGAAGCACTAATCGATAACCCACTAATTTGCCAACTTAAAATCAACTGAGGTCATTTTTTTTCTAGTACAATCTTCCCCGCCTGAAAGTAGGCACATATCTATGAAGTCATATCACCCACAAGACCGCAAGGGGTATAGATGTCAGAATGACTGCTTCGGAGTACGAACGTGGACATTAAAAAATGATATCAATATTGGAAATAGAACAAAAGGAAGTTGCTGAAAATTTTAAAACTATACCACTCCCTCTTCTCTAAATTATATACGATTAGGAAACAAAGAATGATATCAAATTAAAAAAAATTGGAGAATGACTACTTTTTTACATTGAGATTTATGTTCGCACAAGGCATGTTTGATAAAAAATTATTTACGATAGTATAAATTAAATTTGAATATTTTCCCATTTTTCATCTTTCATTTCAATGTGATCATGCTTACATAACATGCAAATCAACCATGATATAGTTCTTGGGGTACGTAGCAGGATTAATTCGACCCTCCGATTAAATTGCACCAAATTTCAATGATGTAAAACCTATTATTCCTATATTTAGTAATATCCTCAACAAGCGTGAAAACTACATTTATTAATAGTTAGATCGTATGTCGTATAAATGATGAACTCACAAAGAAAAAATAGTGCAATACTCAAAACTTCGGAAACAAACTAAACAAAACATCAATTGTTCATATGCCATGGCTGCTCGCATTGAGATATGACTATAATGTTTGGCATACTTCTCCGTACCAATGCCATAAGTAAGCTTTCTTACCTATGTGTACATCAAATATTTTTATTTCGTCCTTAGTATACTTTCATGATTGTGAAAAATGATCGACAAAGTACAATTCCACGATGGAAAACTAACGTCATTTTAGAGCATCTGATAATGATAAAATCTGAGTACTTGCTACAAAATCGATTAACTTTGATGTTGACTCATATTTTTTGTCATAATACATTCTTAGATTGTGTTGTGCTGATGGTGGAGGCCGGAAAGTGCTGCAGGGACTACCATGTATGGAACGAAATTACTGGTTGGTCTAACGATAATGCATGCATTGATTGGTGCTTGAATCAATTATGTGGTGGTGGAGGAGAATGTAAGATTTGCAATGAACTACATTATTGTCATTGTAATTGTGGTGGTGAGTTCAATTGAGACCCATACTTAATGGTTGTATTGTTGTGAGTTGGATCATAAAATAATATAACATGTTGATAGGGTTATGTAAAGTTGGTGTGCCATTGTCTTGTTGGTGGGGCCAAGAAATACATTATAGATCGCGAACGATATGTAAACACATTGTATTAACAAGTGATTGTGCTGAATCATCTCAATATTAATAAAGATTCTAAATTTGTATACTAGGTTTTTGTGCCTTTAAAAAAAGAATATATCTTCTTTTTATTATCATTCTTTGTTCCACTAGTTCTACAATAAGGGTGTTTTCTCAAAAGTTGTTGTACTATTGTCTAATTAATGCTATCAACAATAATTTAAAGTTAATATATACTGCGTATGAATGCATGTAAAATAGTACGTGCGCTTGTGAAACTATGTCATGGAGGAAAATGTCATAAGGTGTCCAAATGATTAATTCGCCATGTATCAAGTTTGAAACCCTAAAGTATATCTGGTGGGTGTTGCAGAACTCATTATCTTATATCATTAAAAAAAACTTAGGGATGGATTCAAACAAAGAAAATGGAATGTTGCTTAAAATAGGATTATCTTCCATACAAGGAAAGATTTAGACAAAGAGCATTGTGATGGAAATTGACAACCACAAGATGCTACTCAATGTCATAGAAGAGTGAAAGTGGATGATAGAATGCAAATTCCAGCGCTCTCCCTCTCACCTCTCGTTTCCAATATTAAGTCTCTTCGAGTGTGCTCGCCCTTGTCAATTAAAATGAATTTCATTCTAAATTAATGCACAAATAATTATTATCTATAGACCAACTTGCCACGTATGTGTTTAACATCAGAAAATATCAAAGTCGTGATGAGTTTCCCAATCTTAATTGTGCCTTAGGTAGGAGGGTGCGATGAGTTTTCATATTTGTGCTTGTGTTTCCATAGCATGAGCATCTTTTCATTCGATTCAAAATATGAATTCTTACTGGGCATAATGAGATTTCCTTATGAGCACTAGATAACATGTCTACTATCTCGCTAATTTATGATATGCACACAAAATATGTTTCCTGAGGCACGCCGAAATCCAAGTCGAGACGTCGGACGTTCCATGGGCGGTCAACATCGACTAGTAGGGCATGGCAAGACAATCATTTCTTTTTAACAAAAAAGGTATTTTATCCAAGGTTGTAGACATATGAAAGAGAACAATCATGCATTAATCGGTAACTCACTACTTTGCCAACTTAAAAGCAAGTGATGTCATTTTTTTCTAGTACAATCTTCCCTACGTGAAAGTATGCAAATATCTCTGAAGTCATATCACCCCCATGACTGCAAGTGTTATAGATGTTAGAATGACGGCTTCGGAGTACGAACCGTGGACTTAAAAAATTATATCAATATTGGAGATAGAAAAAAAGTTGCTGAAAATTTTAAAATTATACTACTCCCTCTTCTCTAAATTATATATGATTAGAAAACTCGGAATGATATCAAATTAAAAAAAAAAAAATTGGAGGATGACTACATTTTTTACATTGTGATTTATGTTCGCACAAGGCATGTTTGGCAAAAATTATTTATGATAGTATAAATTAAATTTGAATATTTTCCCATTTTTTATCTTTTATTTCAATGTGATCATGCTTACATAACATGCAAATCAACCATGATACAGTTCTTGGGTACGTAGTACGAATAATTAGACCCTCCGATTAAATTGCATCAAATTACAATGATGTAAAACTTATTAGTCCTATATTTAGTAATATCCTCAACAAATGTGAAAACTACATTTATTAATAGTTAGATCGTATGTCGTATAAATGATCAACTCACAAAGAAAAAAATAGTGCAATAATCAAAACTTCGGAAACAAACTAAACAAAACATCAATTGTTCATACGCCATGGCTGCTCGCATTGAGATGACTATAACGTTTGGCATACTTATCCTTACCAATGCCATAAGGAAGCTTTCTTACCTATGTGTACATCAAATATTTTTATTTCGTCCTTAGTATACTTTCATGATTGTGAAAAATGATCGACAAAGTACAATTTCATGATGGAAAACTAACGCCATTTTAGAGCATGCGATAATGATAAAATCTGAGCACTTGCTACAAAATCGATTAACTTTGATGTTGACTCATATTTTTTGTCATAATACATTCTTAGATTGTGTTGTGCTGATGATGGAGGCCGAAAAGTGCTGTAGAGACTACCATGTATGGAACGGAAGTACCGGTTTCTCTAACGATAATGCATGCAATGATTGGTGCTTGAATCAATTATGCAGTGGTGGAGGAGAATGTAAGATTCGCGATAAACTACATTGTCGTCATTGTAATTGTGGCGGTGGGTTCAATTGAGATCCATACTCAATGGATGTACTGTTGTGAGTTGGAGAATAAAATAATATAACATGTTGATAGGGTTATGTAAAGTTGGTGTGCCATTGTCTTGTTGGTGGGGCCAAGAAATACATTGGAGATCGCGAATGATATGTAAACGCGTTGTATTAACAAGTGATTGTGCTCAATCATCTCAATATTAATAAAGATTCTAAATTT
This sequence comes from Pontederia crassipes, assembly GCA_030549335.1. Taxonomy (NCBI): domain Eukaryota; kingdom Viridiplantae; phylum Streptophyta; class Magnoliopsida; order Commelinales; family Pontederiaceae; genus Pontederia; species Pontederia crassipes. The sequence goes on along the minus strand of JAUKPH010000020.1, from coordinate 4,777,151 downwards.
GTATGCTAGGTTTCTGTGTCTTTACAAAAAGAATATATCTTCTTTTTATTATCATTATTTGTTCCACTAGTTCTACAATAAGGGTGTTTTCTCAAAAGTTGTTGTACTTTTGTCTAATTAATGCTATCAACAATAATTTAAAGTTAATATATACTGCGCGAATGTATGTAAAATAGTACGTGCGACTTGTCAAACTATGTCATGGAAGAAAATATCATAAAGTGTCCAAATGATCAATTCTCCGTGTATCAAGTTTGAAACCCTAAAGTATATCTGGTGGGTGATGCAGAACTCATTATCTTATATCATTAAAAAAACTTAGGGATGGATTCAAAGAAAGAAAATAGAATGTTGCTTAAAAATAGGATTATCTTCCATAGAAGGAAAGATTTAGACAATGAGCATTGTGATGGAAATTGACAACCACAAGATGCTACTCAATGTCATAGAAGAGTGAAAGTGGATGATAGAATGCAAATTCCAGCGCTCTCCCTCTCACCTCTCGTTTCCAAAATTAACTCTCTTTGAGTGTGCTCGCCCTTTTCATTTAAAATGAATTTCATTCTAAATTAATGCCCAAATAATTGTTATCTATAGACCAACTTTCTATGTATGTGTTTAACATCAGAAAATATCAAGGTCGTGATGAGTTTGCCAATCTTAATTGTGTCTTAGGTAGGAGTGTGCGATGACTTTTCATATTTGTGCTTGTATTTTCATAGCATGAGCATCTTTTCCATGGATTCAAAATATGATTTCTTTCTGGGCATAATGAGATTTCCTTATGAGCACTGGATAAGATGTCTACTATCTTGCTAATGTGTGATATGCACACAAAATATGTTTCCTGAGGCACGCCGAAATCCAAGTTGAGACATTGGATGGTTCATGGGCGGTCAACATCGACAAGTAGGGCGTGGCAAGACAATCATTTCTTTTTAAGAAAAAAGGTATTTTATCCAAGGTTGTAGACATATGAAAGAGAACAATCATGCACTAATCGGTAACTCACTAATTTGTCGACTTAAAAGCATCTTAGGTCATTTTTTTCTAGTACAATCTTCCCCACCTGAAAGTACGCACATATCTCTGAAGTCATATCACCCACATGAGCACAAGGGGTATAGATGTTAGAATGCCTGCTTCGGAGTACGAACGTGGACATTAAAAAATGATATCAATATTGGAGATAGAACAAAAGGAAGTTGCTGAAATCTTTAAAACTATACTACTCCCTCTTCTCTAAATTATATATGATTAGGAAACGAAGAATGATATCAAATTAAAGAAAAAATTGGAGGATGACTACTTTTTTTTTGCATTGTGATTTATGTTCACATAAGGCATGTTTGATAAAAAAATTATTTACAACAATATAAATGAAATTTGAATATTTTCCCATTTTTCATCTTGCATTTCAATGTGATCATGCTTACATAACATGCAAAATAGGATTAATTAGACCCTCCGATCAAATTGCACCAAATTCCAATTATCTAAACCCTATTATTCCTATATTTAGTAATATCCTCAACAAAAGTGAAAAGTACATTTATTAATAGTTAGATCTTATGTCGTATAAATGATCAACTCACAAAGAAAAAATATTGCAATACTCAAAACTTTGGAAACAAACTAAACAAAATATCAATTGTTCATACACCATGGCTGCTCGCATTAATATTTGATCAATAATACTCCTGGTTTCTTCATCATTGTTAGTACCTAATTTCTTGTTCTTCCGACAAAAGAAAACGACCAGAGCCTCCCTCTCTTTCACCTACCCTTATTCCTTCACCTACCCTTACTCCTCAACTATGGGTAGTTGTGTGCTTTGTGCCCCCATATCCACCATAGGCTGGTGTGTGACAAGACTCAATAATACTCTTGGTTTCTTTAGCTGCTACACATCAGCACAATATCCCGTCAGAGCATTCTTTAAACAAGAAGGGATCATCCTAGTAGTAGTGCTTGATTTCATTGAAGAATTTGTCCTGGTATTTTGTGAGTTCTGGTGGTATTACTCCTCCTGCTAATTAATTGGCAATGTATGCATACCATGGCATCGGAAGATTGACAGGAGGTAATCATCAGGTAATGTACCTCGTATTGGCAGCGAAGTATCCTTTGTATATGATGATAGTTCTAGTCTAGATAAATGGTCTGCTACTTGATTCTCAAACCCGCTTTTGTTTACAATCTCAATATTGAATTCTTGTAGGGATAGGATCCACAGTATTAGGCAAGACTTCGCTTCTTTCTTTGAGAATAAATGTCTGAGTGCAGAACGGTCAGTATGTATGATAGCTTTGGATCCAACCAGATACTGTCTAAATTTTTCCATAGCGTACACCACAGCCAGTAACTCTTTCTTGGTGGTGGTATAATTTTGTTGAGCTCGGTCGAGTGTTTTACTAGCATAGTAGATGACATGCATAAGTTTATTCACCTCTGACCTAGTGCAGCCCCAATAGAGGAATCGCTAGCGTCACACATAACTTCAAATGGCAGCGTCCAGTCTGGAGGTTGCATGATTGGGGCAAAGGTCAAAGATGTTCGAAGCGGATGAAAAGTAGAGAGACATTCATTATCAAAGTCGAACTCCGCGTCTTTGTGTAGAAGGTTCGTGAGAGGTTTTGCAATCTTAGAGAAATATTTGATAAATCGTCTATAAAACCCTGCGTGGCCCAGAAAACTACGGACACCCTTTACATTGACAGGTGGGGGTAGCTGGGCAATAACTTCAATCTTTGTTGGGTCCATTCAATTCGTCTGTTTGATATGATATGTCCAAGAATAACTCCTCGATGAACCATGAAATGGCACTTCTCCCTATTCAGGACTAAGTTAACTTCCTCGCATCTCTGTAACACTTGATCAAGATTTGTTAAACATTGGGAAAAGGAGGATCCATAGATGGAAAAATCATCCATCAACACCTCCATAATTTTTTTATAAAATCTGAGAATATAGCAGTCATGCAGCGTTGAAAAGTAGCTAGAGCATTACATAAACCAAATGGCATTCGTCGATAGGCAAAAGTACCATATGGACAAGTGAAGGTAGTTTTCTCATGATCAGCAGGATGTATAGGTATTTGTAGAAACTAGAGAAACCATCAAGATAACAAAAATAATCATACATCGCAAGTCGTTCAAGCATTTGATCAATGAAGGGTAAAGGGAAATGATCTTTTCTTGTGGCTTTATTAAGTTTTCGGAAATCTGCACACATCCACCAATCTGTGGTTGTGCGGGTAGCTATCATTTCTCCTTTAGAGTTTTCAACTACCGTCATTCCACCCTTTTTTGGGACCACCTAAATTTGACTAACCCATTGACTGCCAAAGATAGAATAAATTAGACCCGAATCTAAGAGCATTAGGACTTCCTTCTAACCACCTCCTGCAAGATGGAATTTATCTCCTTTGTCCTTCCCTAGAGGGTTTTACACTATCTTCAAGGGGAATTCTATGCATGCAAAGGGAGGGGCTAATTGTAATATCCCAACCTTAATCACACATGATTAAATGTATTAAGATTATGTTATGTGATAATTTTATGCCATAATATGTATGTTAAAGTGGAAGGTCCAATTTTAGGTGCTAGAATGCAGAAAGTGATGAAATTAGCCCAAGTCATGAAAAGAAGATTTTCAAAAATATTAGAATTAAGAAATCAAAGTGTCGGTAATTGTTCTCCTATGTTAATATATACAAAATATGATTTTTAATAATTTTTAAGTAAATTCTTGGTTAGGTTAAATGATAGCGTAAAATCAAAAAAATGATCGATTTTGTTCTTCGAACAAAAATTTGGATTTTGATTCCTTTGAAATTTAACATTCTAAATATTTTATTTAAATCCAAATGGGGGGTAGTTTCTTATTTACATGTAATGTCCTAAGTAAATGAATAAATAATAGGAAAAATGACAAGCCATTTAAATAAGTACTTCAAGGGCATTTTGGTACTTTCACCTCCAACCGACTTAAGGTCAGTTAATACTATATATAAACCTTCAACCTTCTTCTTCTTATCACATCCTCATGAACCTGCCTCCCCATTCTAACTCAAGAGGATAGCAAGGAAAGAAGGAGAAAGAAACGGGAAAAGAGAGGGGATTCAACAATAAATCCTTAGAGTCTCACATAGGTAAGTTTTAAACTCCTCTCCTATGAATTATCCATATGAAGTTGGATTAAAATAAGTTATCCCTCATCTCTGATAGCTTTCCCCCATCTTTCATTTCATATGACTGTGAAAGAGGAATTTGTAAGATGAACAACAAATCTCAACTAATGCTGAAATTGAATGCTGCAACTTCTAAATTATGTTATTATATCTTTGGCTACAAAAATTTCTAGATTTGGAGATGTGCTCTCATACTTCTGAAACTGACAGACTATAACTTGTGTCTTATAAAAATTATAATTCCTAGTACCCACACTATTTGCATGAAATTCCTATACAGTTGAAAGACCTTATAGGGACGACAGATATGTCGAATGAGATTTTAGGTTGTTTGGAGCTAAGTGCCATGTGAACTAGATTGTGGAATCAGTGTGAGACACATTTGAATTCATAGGGGCCACCTCTATAATCCATCGACATGGTCGACAGATATCCCGAATGGGATGCCTCTGGCCAGATGGTGACATGACATGTCCAGACATACAGGACTCATGCATCCATGCATTCATAGTTTGTGCATCGACGGCTCATTCTTATGTAAGATATGGTGTACTTTTGACATGACTTATAGATATATAAATGTTCTCTATATCTTATGACATTATAAAGGTTTGAATTGCTGATAACTTATTGTTATATGATGTATGCTAAGATAAAATAGTAATACTTGTCCAACATGAAGAAATAATGTTAATCTTGTTTTACTCAAATGGAATATGTGATAATACATAGGCTATGAGTTTTTGACTTACTGAGCTGTGGTTTGCTCATATTGTTATTCTCAACATTTTTCAGATCAGTAGACTAGTTTGTGTCCATGCTTGATGATCCTCTATCAGGATTAGAAGCACTTTTGGTGAGAGGCATATATGAGTCTTAGATCTTTTAAGTCCCTTTGAGAGGACTAAAAAGAAATATTTTGGATGTGTATTATTAGACAAAAATAGAAACATTTCATTGTAATGGGTGATACTACTTTTGTATAAGTACATAGTGTTTAATGTTTACTTATTTTGAATGATGGAATAGCATATGGTGTGGGGATAGTTTAATTATTGTATCTTCTAAATGAATTTTAGCACGCTTCCGCAAATTACATGAGATTACATGTATTAAGACGTGACCTACAAGTTAAACCAAGGTTAAAATTGGGGTCGTGACAGATATGGTATGAGAGCAATAGATCCTACCCTTTTTCCAGAGTTGTATAGCTATGTCTAGGATGACATAGTTAATGCCTAGATTGGTCTACTGATCGTTAGGTTGCATATGGTCTTTAGGGTGTCAAGGGCAAGTTTTATTAACATCATTTATAAGGGATTATAGTGTTAATCCATTCTATGCATTTTGTAGAACCTCTAGGATCATGGGGACAAAAAGAGAAAGTTCAGTTGCAAATCAAAGTTCTGATCAAGATCCTCGACTCGAGAGTGTTTTCCGAGTTTTACAAGAAATGAGCGACATAATGAAAATGCAAACAACTCAAAATAATAGAACTAATGAAGTTAGGGTGGAACAAATAGAAAGTAGTAGAAAACGTATGGTGGAGCAATTCAAGAAACTTGATCCTCCTGCCTTCAAAGGTACTGGAGATCCAACAGAGGCTGAGAGCTGGATAAATAGGTTAGAAAAGATATTTGCTGCATTATGTTGTGATGAGCCAGACAAGATAATATTTGCTGAATTCATGCTTGAGGAGAATGCTGAACATTGGTGGAAGGCCACAAAGCCCAGAATTTTGATTGATTACCCCCACTTAACTTGGAAGAAATTCATAGAAGTCTTTCTTGCCAAGTACTTTTCATATCGTGCACGCAATAAAAAATGATTGATTTTCTCAAATTGGAACAAGGTAATATGACGGTGGACCAATATGAAGCCAAGTTTGCTGAATTATCCAGGTTTGCTCCACACCTAGTAGTAGCCGATGAAGTTGAAAGGGCGAAGAAGTTTGAGCAAGGACTAAAATCAGCTATTAAGAGTAGTCTCGCTGCACTCAAATTATGAGTGTACGAGGATGTATATGAAAGAGCTCAACTAGTGGAGAAGGATTTACAAATGTCGTATGCAAATCAAGAGCAAAATAAGAAAGATAGAAGTCCTACTTTTTCACAACTAAGGCCGAGGAATTTTGATTTTAAAAGAAAAAGGAATGAGGTTCCAACTTTTAATCAACATCCACCACTACATAACCGACTTTGTGAAAAATGTGGAAGGAATCATGGGAAAGCCCCTTGTCGTGTAGATACTGGAGCTTGTTTCATATGTGGTAACATGGGACATTACATGAAGGATTGTCCTTTGAGGCAACATCAACAACCACAACAGCAATTGCGACTACCAAATAAAACAATAGCAAAAGGGAAACAACCGATGGCACAAGGACAAGTGTACGCTTTAATCCAGAAAGATGCTGAAACCTCAAATACAGTAATTACAGATAATATTCCTATACGGGGCACCATGATGCACCTTTTGATTATGGCTTTACACACTCTTAGGTTCCCTAAAATTATGCATGTCATTTAGAGGAAAAAAATCATAATTGTATGGTTCGGTGTTTGCTTTACCATGTATTTCTATGATTTATTGTTTGTAATGATGTCATTCACATAGTTAATTATAGTATTAAATAGAAATAGTATGTATCCCCCTACATGGTAGAGTGTAATGATAAAGTAGAGTGTTAGTATATTATCATAATTATGATAAGATGCAAGACACCAATAATAGAGTTCAACGAAAACTTGATATGAAATTGTTATATCATTATAACAACCCTTTCATATCTTGTGGGGTTGCAAACATGTGTGTTCAGTAGAAAAGGGTTTAACATGATGTATCAAGGATGGTTCTTCATCATGATGTCTACATAAGAAATTTATATTGTTATTTAGGGAGTTCATCGAAAGATGTATTAGAGTGAGGCCTCCTCTGGTCATCGATCGAGAGCTCAAGATAGACTATAGAATTTACCATTTTTTATGTGTTGGTTGGAGATTTAGCGAAAGAGCGATTTAAGGGGACGCCTCTTCGATCCTCAATCGTGAACTCGAACCCACATCTCGACATTGCAAAGTAATTATTCTCAATAAACTTATAAACGTATATAACCTTGCCTCTATTCGAAGTTGTGAATATTTGATAATTGCCAATTGTTGCTTTATAATCAAGTTATTCCTATGTGTGTTTCTAGAGGAGAGCCATGATAGAGACTCTATTGATCATATCCTTAAAATAATTGAAAAGACATGTACAAGGACTCTTAGATAAAGAATTTATTTAGTTCCATAGGATTGCCATATAGAACTCCAATCTTATTGGCTGAGAAGAGATGTCAATTTCTCATACTATACATTGTCTAAAAATAGCTAAACAGAGTGATCACGAAGAATAAATATCCATTACTAAGAAATGATTACTTGGATTGGTCAATTGTCATGTGTATATGTGTTATCAAAGGTTGATCTTAAATTTATATACTACACGATTAATATTAAAGAAAGTGATATATATATATATATATATAAGAAATGAAGAAGAATAAATAATTACAATTTAGAATATAGTAGATGCATACTTAAAAATGTATGTAGAGAAGTAGAAGCTTATGACTAGAGATACCCAATAGTTGGTTTGAAGCTGGTGTCATTTAGTTGTAATTGGCATCATTCAACAAAGATGAATAAAATATCAAACAAATTAAATAGACAATTATTATAACTAATCATGGGGTTAGCAAATGGAATACTAAGAGGAAGCAATAAGATGTGCTCCTAACTAGATTAATATATTGGTGGATAGATAGGTCTTGTTGTTTGACCCTACACTATGTGGAAAGTGCATATGATGCAGCCTATGTGTCTGTGCTGAGAAAATGTAGTCCTGACCCATGGCATGATATTGAATATGTGAATCTCTTAGAAGAGAATATGTTATAAACAAATCACTTGTTCATAAGGCAAAACAAATTTCAAGGACAAATTTTTTTTAAGGGGGGTAGAATGTAATATCCCTACCTTAATCACACATGATTAAATGTATTAAGATTATATTATGTGATAATTTTATGCCATAATATATATGTTAAAGTGAAAGGTCCAATTTTAGGTGCTAGAACGCAGAAAATGATGAAATTAGCCCAAGTCATGAAAATAAGATTTTCAAAAATATTAGAATTAAGAAAATCAAAGTCCCGGTAATTGTTCTCCTATGTTAATTTATACAAAATATGATTTTTAATACTTTTTAAGTAAATTCTTGGTTAGGTTAAATGATAGCGTAAAATCAAAAAATTAGAAAAACGATCGATTTTGTTCTTCGAACAAAATTTTGGATTTTGATTCCTTTGAAATTTAACATTCTAAATATTTTATTTAGATCCAGATGGGGATAGTTTCTTATTTACATGTAATGTCTTAAGTAAATGAATAAATAAAATAAATAATAGGAAAAATGACAAGCCATTTACTTCAAGGGCATTTTGGTACTTTCACCTCCAACCAACTTAAGATGAACTGGCTTGCTGGACTATCTGGTTCTCGAGTATTTTATTATGCGCAGCAAGACTTTCCATTTTTTAAGACATTTGTTGCATAAATTTATTCTACTGTTCCTACTACTTCATCAGGTTTTCCAACAGAGTTTCAAGGCTAGACTTTTCTTGGACAGGTACTTCAGGTTTAAATAATAGAGGTTGTAGCAATGCTAGGTAAGGTGGTGGTGTATTAAGTGGTGTTAAAGGTTTTTGATATTGTGCTGGTCGAGGTTGAGGTGCTCCTTGATAATTGTTGCCACCATAAGAGAGGAGTGGATTGGATTTGATAAAGGACCTCCATGGTTTTTGTCCACCTTGGGGTTGTTGTGCTCCTTGGTACTGATGTTGGTTTTGACCATAAGGTACAAGTGGATTCATTTGTTCACCGAGTACCTCTTGCACTTGATAGGGAATTGATGTGCAGTTGGTCACCATGTGGCCTGGTGACCCGCAGCCTGATGTGAATTTTGGTAGTGTGATTTAGTTGATTGATTTGTTGGAATCTATGCACAGAATGCAAAAGACTAAGGTCTAGATGTAGACTATGCACAAATGAAAACTAAATAAGGTCTATGCGTAAACTATACACAATATGAAACTGAACAAAGCCTAGGCGTGGTGCACTCCTCACTTTACTGAACTGCAAGTGCACATATCGGAGTAGTAAACTCGAATGTCGTATCCACAATGATTTGAAACTTAAGATTCACTAACTAATCTAAATTAATCCTAGACTAAGTTAACTCTTTTTGATGTTTTATGATAAGTGATATAAAATGATAACTAACAATCAATAAAAGGTTCTCTTAGGAATGGAGTTCATCTAATATTCTGCTATGGATGGATTAGAACAACTTAGCAATATAAATCAAACCAGATTCCACCTGTAAAGATTGTTCTCACAGTGCATTAAAGTTAGAACTAAGTATCATACTTTCATATGAATGTTAATTAGGTTAATTCAACAAAGGTTTCAACTGATATTAGATTATCATGAAAGTTCTAGCTCAATGCATAAATACAATCAGATCCACAACTAGTGCTAATGCTCTTGGTTTATCTCTAAAGAACAAGGAAATCTAAAATCAACCTCTCGACTGCCATTTCAATACGAGATTCACATCAACAAAAGCTAAATTGATCCATTCTCGGCATGGATTAAAACCAGAAAACCAAGTAACTCAATTCTTAGAAATCGTAAATAAAATCAAATCTAGAAACTAATTATTAATGTTCTGAATTCATTTCTGAATGATAAGAGAATCTAGAATCAACCTCTCAGCTGTCATTATAAGATGGTAAAAGGATGTATTTAGATCTTTACAAGGATTAAACCAAAAAATAATTGATGATGCTCTTGATTCATTTCTGAGCAAGAAAGAATCAAACACAAACTTCTCAGTTGTCATTATAAAACAGGATTCACATCAATAGGAAACTGATTCAAAAAATATTTAGAAATGCACTAACATCAGTGGCAAAAGTGTTGTTCAACCATTCATTCATAAATAGAAATTAAACTACTATCCTATCCTAAGAGAGCTAAGATTTAGCTCATCATAGGTGATGAAATCCATACAAAATAGATGAGGAACTGAATAAAAACATTCTAAAACATAAAGAAGAATAACAACTCTAAAACTCTAGCAAGCAAGAACTCTCTAGTCTCCATCCAAATGGCCAAGAGAGGAGATCTCTCTATTGCTCTTCAACATCCTCCTTTTATATGATATTATCATCATCCTTTGATCCCAATCAAAAGCTTCTATTCCTTCTTATTTATATCATCTGTCTTGGACCCCTCTTCTTTTCAAAATAATTACTTTCTCATTGCTTTTGGCAACTGCATGTGGTCCCCCTTCTTTTCTAGCAACATTTCTTGTCTTTTCTCTTTGATTTGGAGGCTGAAATAATATGAACAGTAAGCATCAATTTTTCAAATGAAAATTAGACAAATAATAACTAAATTAATATATTATCCAGCTCAAATGTGCAAATGTAAGATAACATAATGCTGAGAAGATCAATGCATGTATATTAAGCATAATTGTCATAATATGATCAATTCAGGGCTTATATGCACATGAATTAAGATGCAAAATGAGTAGAAATTTAGTATGATCAGCTAGTGATCAAACTCCACCAAGCTTAGTATTTTGCTTATCCTCAAGCAAAACATTCAAATATTAAGAACAATGATTGAATCAAATAGTTCACAAATGAATTCAGATTCAACTGTTTAAAATCAAATGAGTTTTCCACTTTGCTAACACTCTTTGTCATTCTTTCCAATTCTCAAATTCTAATTGAGGAATCACAGAGGCTAAAGCAAATTTAAGCCATAAAAAAAGTACTAACAACAACTGATTTAAATTTCAGAGATTTTCAACTTTACTAAAAAGGTTGAACTGCTAATCTCTTGATGAACAGAGTTTGGTATAGCTTAAATAGGTTTGAAAACTGACTTTTATTCATGATAATACAAATAAACAGGTTTGAAACCTTATTTTTATTCATACTAATCAACAAGATAAAAATCCTGGCTTTATTCAGGAGAGATTCCTTTTGGAATTCAGCTCTCTTTATTCATGCATGCAATGCAAAATGCAACTTTTTATTTTCTCTTTTTCTTCATTTTTTTTCTTTTTTGTTCATGAAGTGAGCAGCAGTTCAAACTCAAGTAAAGTTTAGATTCCTTACTACAAAGAATCAAGTTTTCCTATTTAACATAGTAGCAAAAGCCTTGATTTCATTCTAGACATCTTCCAATTTTTTACCAACCCATGAGTGTTAGCTTGCGTTACCCACAAAAAGAAATATTTCAGCTGAAATGAAATCAAATGCATTTGAATATGAGCTAATTGAAGCAAAAAGATTAACAATCAAATTAATGATTACTTGGTGTTGGAGTGTACTAGCTATTATAACAAAGGATTTCTACTTGACAATGACAATTATAAGTACAAATGATAACATGAGTTGAGCTGAACTACAATGATAATAGTGATAACCTAGATATAGACATAATATTAACTTTTAAATAGAGCTAAAACATGATAATTGAGTTCAGAAAAGTACCAAGTTCCTCTCCCAAGATTATCATCAACACTGTCCTCAGTGATGAGTCATCCAAGCAAGGGAGAGGGTTGAGTGGGTGTTCAACTTTTGAAATGAGAGGTAGGCATGTCTTGCTCCACTTCTTCTTTAGGTATATCATTTCATAATTTGATATCAACAATGGTTAATAGAATGAAGTCTTGATCAACTCTTCCAGGTATTGAATCAAATATGTAATTAATTGGAGAATGATCAATCTAGCAATCAGTAAAATTCAGTAAAGGTTAAGAAATTCATTGAAATTTGGCAAAGCTAGATTTAGACAACTGATATGAACAAGAAATCATAGTTATCTTATGATGATCATAACATGAGCTAAGTAAGGATAATTAAGATAATCAGTTATCAAATGCATTTCAGTGAAAAATCAAAGATATGAGTCAAGAGTACTCCTTGAGTTGAATTTAGTTCAGTGGTAGATGATGTTCCTTTCTAATTTATTCCTGCAAAAAAAAGATATTATATGTAAAAGGCTTGGGTTGCCTCCTAAGAAGTGCCCTACTTTAATGTCTTAGGCTAGACATTGTTACAACTTTTGATGTCAAGGAGGTTTAAATAGTATGATGTGATCAAGTAGAGATCTCAATCTGTGGACAGCTTCATTAATCAAGTATGAATCTCTTAGTTTGTCAATGATTTACCTTTGTTTTTCAGTTGGATATATTCCTCCTTCATTGTACCAGAAATCTACTAACTTCTCATTCCAAAACTTCTCATCTATGACATCTGAATCTCTTGGATCACCATCTTATTTAAGCAGCCATTTCTTTAATGACCTCTTTAAATGCAGCATTTTTAGAAGATCTTTGAGCTCTTGGTTCCATTTTTTAGTAGGCAAACATTGATCTTCCTTCATTGAATGTTTCATTGCTTCTACAAATTTGGATTCTGTTGTAACATTCTCTGTTTGAAAAGAGACCTGTGCTGCTTTTGTATCCTCTTTAGCCATTTCAGTCTCATCATGTGACTTTGTTGTAATAACTCGTTGCCTTATGATTGGGTCTTCAATGTGATTCATTGTTGTATCATTTTCTGCAACTTCCTCTTGTTCCTTGACTTGCGCTTTAAGTGTGACAACTTCCTTCTCAACTTCAGCCTTCATGATTACTTCTCTCTCCTCAATTCCCATTTTCATTTCCTAAATTTCTTCTTTCATATGGGTAGATTGGGTTTGTGGATGTGGAGGAGCTAAATTGGACTGTAGACAAAGTTTAGCCTCCAAGACTTGGAGTTGAACTTCAAGAGCATCTATTGCCATATGTAGCTTCTCCCAGATTGCATTTTGCTTTTCCCGGTATGTATCTTGCTCCTTCTGGTATGCATCTCGCTCTTCCAAGATTGCATCTTGCTTCTTGATGAATTTCTCTAACATAATCTCCAATTTTGATTGTTCTATAGATTGATAAAGTGTTTGTTGATCTTCTGAAATATCCATGATTGCAACTTGAAAATCTGACACTTGACCTTGATTGTCATGATAATACAAATGATTTTGTGAGTCATAAACATAAGAATTGCTGCTTGAGAAGTCTTGCTCAGGATTCTAGTAATTTGAAACATAATGACTACTACTTGAGCATTCTTCCTCACGATTTTAGTAATTTGAACTTTCATGACCATGTGAGGCATACATGTAAGCATTAGAAGACTGTTGAAATTGTGATGATCCTTGATTGTAATGAATTTGTGATGGTTCTCCAACATCAAAATTGTATCTCTGAAGAGCTTTGAACATGATATCTTCAACCTTAGAATCCAATTCATCCTGATTGATTGGCATTTCACTTGATTGATAATAGTCCTGGGCCAAGTCTGTCAACTCATATCCATCTATTCTTCCTTCTATCTCAGAAGACAAATTTAGAATTTTTTGCACTCTTGCAACTTGTTATAAAATGAGGTTAAGTGCAAAGATATCAAAACCAGGAGTAAACATGAAATGAAACAGAGATTAAGATAAGATTCATAGCAGAAAAAGAAAATTATAAAAAGGACTAATCTAATAAGAAAAATGATAGACAAAATAGGACTGAATATAAATAATGGAATGTGATAAAAACAGTGATAGCATAAGAAAAAGCAGAGGTAAATATAGACAAAAGCTAAACTAAACAAAAGAAAACAAGTATTGAAAAATGGACTAATCTAAACTATAGAAAGTGAATCTAATCAGCCTCAAATCCCCGGCAACGACGCCAAAAACTTGATGTGAATTTTGGGAGTGTGATTTAGTTGATTGATTTATTGGAACCTATGCACAGAATGCAAAAGACTAAGGTCTAGGCGTAGACTATGCACAAATGAAAATTAAACAAGGTCCATGCGTAGACTATGCACAATATGAAACTGAACAAGGTCTAGGCGTAGACTATGCACTTCTCACTTCACTGAACTGCAAGTGCATAGATTGGAGTAGTAAACTCCAATGTCGTATGCAGAGTGATTTGAAACTTAAGATTCACTAACTAATCTAAATTAATCCTAGACTAAGTTAACTCTTTTTAGTGTTTTATGATAAGTGATATAAAATGATAATTAACAATTAGTAAAAGGTTCTCTTAGGAATGGAGTTCATCTAATGTTCTACTATGGATAGATTAGAACAACTTAGCAATACAAATCAAACCAGATTCAACCTGTAAAGACTGCTCTCACAGTGCATTAAAGTTAGAACTAAGTATCATACTTTCATATGAAAGTTAATTAGGTTGATTCAATAAGGGTTTCAACTGATATTAGATTAACATGAAAGTTCTAGCTCAATGCATAAATACAATCAGATCCAAAACTAATGCTCTTGGTTTATCTCTAAACAACAAGGAATCTAAAATTAACCTCTCGGCTGCCATTTCAATACGAGATTCACATCAACAAAAGCTAAATGGATCCATTCTCAGCATGGATTAAAACCAGAAAACCAAGTAACTCAATTCTCAAAAATCATAGATAAAATCGAATCCAGAAACAAATTGTTAATGTTCTTGATTTATTTCTGAATAATAAGAGAATCTAGAATCAGTCTCTCAGCTGTCATTACAATATGAGATTCACACTAAAAAGAAGTAAAAGGATGCATTCAGATCTTTACAAGGATTAAACTAGAAAATAATTGATGATGCCCTTGACTCATTTCTGAGTAAGAAAGAATCAAACACCAACTTCTCAGTTGTCATTATAAAACAAGATTCGCATCAATAGGAAACTGATTCAAAAAATATTTAGAAATGCACTAACATCAGTGACAAAAGTATTGTTCAATCATCCACTCATAAACAGAAATTAAACTACTATCATATCCTAAGAGAGCTAAGATTTAGCTCCTCATAGGTAATGAAATTCATACAAAATAGATGAGAAACTGAATCAAAAACATTCTGAAACATAAAGAAGAACAATAGCTCTAAACTCCAGCAAGCAAGAACTCTCCAGTCTCCAGCCAAATGGCCAAGAGAGGAGATCTCTCTATTGCTCCTCAACATCCTCCTTTTATATGATATTATCATCACCGTTTGATCTCAATCAGAAGCTTCTATTCCTTCTGATTTATGCCATTTGTCCTGGTCCCCTCTTCTTTTCAAAAAGATTCCTTTCTCATTGTTTTGGCAGCTGTCTGTGGTCCCCCTTCTTTTCTAGCAACATTGCTTGTCTTTTATCCTTGATTTGGAGGCTAAAATAATATGAACAACAAGCATCAATTCTTCAAATGAAAATTAGACAAATAATTACTAAATCAGTATATTATCCAGGTCAAATGTGCAAATGTAAGATAACATAATGCTGAGAAGATCAATGCTTGTATATTAAGCATAATTGTCATAATATGATCAATTCAGGACTTATATGCACATGAATTAAGATGAAAAATGAGTAGAAATTTAGTATGATCAGCTATTGATTACAGCCAGGTAGGATTAGGATTTAGGTTGGTAAGCACAACTTCTACTGAACACACATTGGAAAACTCCAGTTGCACTGGCTTGTTTTGATTTATCGCTCTTAGTATAAGGCCCTCTACTCTAGAAGTTACGCATCCCAGTTTTTCATTCCTGGTGTCTTTTTAGAATATGGATGTTGATGATTTGTTCTGTCTAACATCCAATTGTGATGGTTGATATTAACTTCTTCAATCAATCGGTATCCATCTTCTTGGTTTCTGCTCATAAACTTGCCACCTGCTATGGAGTCCAGAGTACTTTTGCATTGAGGAGTAAGACCGCTATATAATGTCTGAACCACCATCCACTTCTGGAATCCGTGGTGTGGACACTCCTTAACATACCTTAAATCTTTTCCAAGCTTCATAAATTGATTCTGTTTCCCACTGGTAAAATGACGTGATCTGGTTTCTCATTGCTATGATTCTTCCAAGGGGACAAAAACGGGTCAAGAAACCTGATAGAAGCTCGTTCCATGTTCGGATGGTTTCAGGCTCTAAAGATCTTATCCACATTTTAACTCTATCTCTTAGTGAGAAGGGAAATAGTTTGAGTCTGATAGCATATGTGGTAATGTCATTACACTTGAAGGTATCTCAAATCTCTAGGAATGTAATGAGGTGTTGATTCAGGTCTTTATTAAGCAAACTCGCATATGCATGATTGCTCAAGATGGACAATAATGCTGGATTCAGCTGAAAGTTATTGTCTTGTATGTCTGGCCTAGCGATCCCGGAGGCTAGACCTAGAGCATTTGGCATACAAAACTCCTGCATGGATCATAAAGCATCAGGGTTGTTTGCCATTTCTAACTCTTCTCGAACTATTTGTTCTCTTCTTCTCAGATGCTCTTGTTGTGCCCTTCGAACTCTTTGATTTCGATCTCTCTCGAGTTCAAAGTCTGAGAACTCTTCGCCCTCACCAGTAGAATTTGGCATCCACAATCCACATAACCAATGGTATTAATCAAGTAAATAAATAGCTAATAGAAAATTAGATTATGTTTCGTTACTACTATCAAGAGAAATCGATTCGTGGAAAAAAAATGACTACTGAATGTAGATAGCTAAGAAGTAAAGGTGTATTTTATATTTTAGATTTTATAATTTGTTTGGTTGTTTTTATGTTTAACTTGGAAGCTTAAGGTAATTAGGGCCTAAAGTAAAATCTCGTTGCTCAGCAATACGTAAGATAGAGGCATGAGGATTCATTCCTATGGGGAACTTGGTAAACAGATGTCGCTTCTTCTAAATCTGCATTCGGATATTAAATTATTTTTAATTTAGAAAATAATAAATTATTTTAAATATAAATTATTATTTACTTCAATATTATCTTTTAAAAAGATATTTTAATTTATTTTAATCATACTCAAATTGATAAAAGGACAGTGATCTTAATTTTATATCAAATTGAATTATTTATCTTAAATTACTTATTAGTTCAAAAAATAACAAATTACTTAAAATATTATTTTGTTGCTTAAATACGAATTATTGTTTAGTTGCTTATTATCTTTTAGCGTGAAAATATCATTTCGTTTAATCATACTTAAAATGATAAAATGGAAATATCAATATTAATTTGACTCAAACTGAATTATTTAATTTTAATGAATTTTAATTACGAAATTAATAAATTGTTTTTCAAAAATATGTTTTTACTTGCAATGCTATCAAATTGATAAAGAATAAAGATCAATCTTAATTCAAATAAAATTGAATTATTTCTGTTTAAATCATTTTTAGTTCCAATAAAAGTATCTTTTAAATAGGAATTAGTTTTACTTATAATCGTACTCGAATGGATAAAAAGGAAAAAAAAGTATTAATTTGACTCAAAGTAAAATTTTTATTTTAAATCATTTTTTATTAGGAAAATAAATTATTATTTTTTAAAAAGTAATTATTATTTACCAGAACAATATCTTATAGAAAGAAAATATTATTTATTTTAATCATCCTCAACTTCATAAAAAGAAAGGAATAATGTTAATTTAACTCGATTGAATTATTTCTTCTAAAGAATTTTTTATTTCCAAAAATAACAACTTATCTTTTAAAAGGGGATTATTATTTGCGTATACATACTTTTATAGAAAGGGAATATTATTTATTTTAATTATACCCAAATTGATAAAAAAAATGAAAGATTAATCTTAAATTTGACTCAAATGGATATCTTCATTTTAAATTATTTTTAATTCCAAAAATAACAAATTACCTTTTAAAAAGGTAATATTATTTACCTAAACATTATCTTTGGAAAATAAAAAATTATTTATTATAAAAATATTATTTAAAAATATTATTTATTATAATTATTTATTTAAACTCATTTATTAAATCCGAAAATAATAAATTATCTTTTAAAAATAAATTATTATTTTCCTGGAATTATTATTTATTTTAATCATACTCAAATTGATAAAAAGAAAATATTAATCTTAATTTGGATGAAATTAAATTATTTATTTAGAATCATTTATTAAATCAAAAAATAAATTACCTTTTAAAAATAAATTAGTATTTTCCTGAAATTATTATTTATTTTCACGTTATCTTTAGAAATAAAATATTATCTATTTAATCGTACTCAAATTGATAAAAAGGAAAGATTAATCTTAATATGATTTATATTAAACTATTTATTTTGAATAATTTATTAAATCCAAAAACAATAAAGTATATTTTATAAAGAAATTATCATTTATCTGAACATTAACTTTTAGAAGGAAAATATTATTTATTTTAATCATACTTAAATTGATGAAAAAGAAAGATTGAAGTTCCACTAATAAATTCCTGCCAGCATCTGATGTCTTGCCACCGCCAATTTACCTAACTAATATTATATGTTATATATATATATATATATATTAATTTACCTTATTTAAGAAATCCTGTAGGATTAAATTTATCTTTTAGATTTAAAATTTTAACTAATATTATATATTTTATGATTAAAATTTAGTTACAATGCCTCAAAAGTACTAAATATTAAGATATGTATCTGGATCTTATCGAAGATTAACAGTATTACTAAAAAACTTTTAACGCTAATATTAGGATATAATTTTGTTTATAATTAATTTATACGTAACAGTAATATTAGGATATAATTAAATATTTCAATAGTATAATACATTATACCATAATTGTAACAATTGACAGCCAGACAAGATAAAAAAATGAAAAAAAATTAAACGAAATTAGAGTTGAATTAGGAACGGCCGGGGAGAGCACGAGAGAAACAAATATCCAATCATATTCAAAGTTTGAAAGGAAAGGAACATCATATTTAATTAGAAGAGGGGACATAGTTAAGATAAAAACAGATTTTCTGCATGAACCTCTCTTCCCCAAAGAACCCCACAACCTTTTCTTTTCTTCCCGTGCTGCTGCTCATGCACGACAAGAGCAGAATTCCCTCCATCGTCTGGACTGCAAAAAGGTGGCCGAGAGGAAATCAGGGAAGAAAAGAGGGGACTCGGTCATTAATCAAATTTTCGACGAACCGAAGAACGAATTAACCGTGAATCAAGGTGGGTGAATCGAAATCACCTTGCATGACCTCTGAATTGTCCTAATCCATGCCCGAATTGATTACGAAATGAAAAGGATCAAGAAGTTTTCGAAGGGTTCTTGCTTGATTATTGAATTCTTGTTTGAATTGTTTGATTCCTTATTTGCTTATTGTTTGAATTAATTCTGTTTGTTCTATTTCTATTTTATTGATTGCTAGGATGTAGAAATTAGGTTAGGACGAATGTATGTTAAAGATCCATGCAATTTTCGTATTGAAATTGGCTGGAATCCGCCGCTGTCACGGCCGTGCCATCTCCTGGCACGCCCGTGCCACTACCGTCATGGCCATGCCACCCTGCCAGCACGCCCGTGTCTTGACTCGACGGAATATAAGTAAAAGGTCGGCCGATGCCGGTCGATCGAGTGCCCAACCGGTCATGGCCATGCCATTCTTCTGGCACAGCCGTGCCATGACCAAGTACCCAACCGCACGACCAGGATAAAATCGGTCGGTCGACTACTTTGAATCGGTCGACCGACTACTTTGAATCGGTCGACCGTCCTCACCCTCTGTCACGGCCGTGCCCTCTTATGGCATGCCCATGCCACCTCCTATGTAGAACTCGTCATCCAGATCGGCACAGCCGTGCCAGTATGTTGTCACGATCGTGCTGGTCCACCAAACAGCCCTTGATTTCACCCTTCAGTTTTCCCTTATTTTGATATGAACGTTATCGATTGTCTTATGATTCCAACATGAATTCTTTGTCTGGTTTATCTCATACCAATCTTATCACCCTCATCATATGATACAAAGAATGACAAGTTACTAAAAGTAATTAATAAGTTCACATGGAAGATTAACAATGGGTTGCCAGTCTAAGCCAAGTGCAGCAAGATAATGGTAGCTCCCTTGGTCATGGTTTGATCACCTACTGACCCGCACAAGGCCGTATCATTTGCTCGGCATACCCAAGAACTAAAGGCACCTAAAGTCATCATGATTTTAATAATAATACAAGATCAAGAAGCATGTTCAAGTCAAGTCAAGAATGCCATGATTCTAAGTTTACTAAGCATTATTGATTCTCATAATTCATGTTCTATTCTGATTATTATTCTTACCCCTATTATGATCCATGATACTGACATGTTATCTTTCACGTTCAAGTCAAGCATGATTAATTATTGTTGATTATTATATTCATCTCATACATTGTATATCATGTGGTTTTCCACTAGGCTGTAAAGCTTATGGGAGGACCTCCTCCCTTGTGTCTGATTTCCACAGGACCAGGTTAGTGACGTGGTGGAGTAGGCGTATGATGATGAAGCTCTGGCGATAGAACAGCACATGAATCATAGGGCTTTTTAGAGTGTTTATTAGTTTTCATTTATCTTCCGCATTTTTTATTCATGATGTAAAACTTATTTTATTTCTTAGCAATGATATAGCCACTTTTAGACTTCTGCATACTTAAGTTATCCTTTTCTTTATTTCTTTTCTTTCGCTGACGTGTCTCGATTCTTGATTGAGATATGGTCAATGTTATGGTTAAAGTCATAGCATGTCGTAGCGTCTCCATTGGTCTTCGCCACGTGGCGGGGGTCAATTTGGGGGCGTTACATTTATGGTATCCGAGCCTAAAGTCAGGACTCTCTTGAAGTCCTAGTGTATCGTATAGTATGGTATTGGTTCATGTGCTATCGCCGAGCAGTCGTCACACCCTCCATCGAAAAGTATTGTAAGTCAAGTTAATGTTTATATTAAGTTACTGTTTCTTGATGCATGATTTTATTTCATGATTAGAGGATAAGCATGTCACGACAATCAGAGCAAATTCAGGAGCAGATGGCCAGAGTTGGCCGAAATATTTATGAGGTATCGAAAGGCCCACTCCCTAAGATGGGGGCCCAGCCGAGTCGCGGACGTGGTCATGGCTGAGGCCGTGCACCAGGCCGCGGACGAGGCAGAGGCCGCGTGGCTAAAGCGGCATTAGAGGAGCACGTAGATGAGTTTGCTCCACCTGAGGGTAGTCAGGTAGGAGGCAGTCCGCCGGCGTCTAGACGCCGCAATCAGGGAGCACGCCATGAGGCGTCTGAGGACACAATCTAGGCCTTCCTGAAACTTCACCTGCCTCAGTATGATGGGAAGGCGGACTTTTTCAAGGCTGAAGAGTGGATTGAGACCATGGACCGCATTTTCAAGCTGCTAAGGTGCGCGGATGGATGCAAGGTCTTATATGCCACTTATATGCTCACTGGTACTGCAATGGGCTAGTGGGAGACTACAAGGTCCACCAGGTTCAGACTGGAGGAAGAGAATATTGCTTGGGATGAATTCAAGAATGTCTTTATAACTCGCTACACTCCCGAGCATGATCGCATCAACAAGCAAGAGGAGTTCCTGCAATTGCAGCGGGGAACT
Organism: Pontederia crassipes; assembly: GCA_030549335.1. Classification (NCBI taxonomy): domain Eukaryota; kingdom Viridiplantae; phylum Streptophyta; class Magnoliopsida; order Commelinales; family Pontederiaceae; genus Pontederia; species Pontederia crassipes. The sequence goes on along the minus strand of JAUKPH010000020.1, from coordinate 4,755,415 downwards.
ATGTCTATGGCGGATTATCACACCCAGTTCATCCAGCTAGAGCAGTATTGCCCGATGCCATTTGAAGGGCGCATTCGGACTAACAAGTTCATTAATGGGATGCAGCAAGCACTGAAGACTGAAGTCATGTTTAAATATTGCGAGGATCTGGAGAAGGCTGTGAGGTTGGCCACACGCATGGAAAAGGATCAAGCTGAACGCAAGGCCAAAACTCTAGCCAAAGCAATAGAGAAGCCCAGGCCTCGAACGGAAGACCAACGGCCATTTAGGAGAAACGACTGTCGTGATCGCCGTTTCAGGCCATACTAGCAGAGAGAAGCCCCAAGACAGGCTCAAGCTCAGCCACGCCCTGCGCCACTGCAAGCATAACCACTGAGACAACTGCCACCACCACCACACCAGTCACAAGTGCCACAGAAGTCATTATGTCCTCATTGTGGCCATCACCATGATGGAGAGTGTCATAGGCTGAACGACTCCTGCATTCAGTGTGTACATTTTGGACACTTTATCTGAAACTGCCCACAGGCTGCCAGAGGAGGTCGAGAGAATCGGACAGCAAGAGGTGCAAATCCCGTTGTGCAAGGTCATGTGCACAACTTAGAAGCAGAAGTAGCCCAGAATAACAATGATGTCATTAGAGGTACTCTCCCTATCGCCAATTTGTCTGCTACTATTTTATTTGACTCTGGGGCTACACACTCGTTTATTTCGGTGTCGTGTGCCCAAACTCTTAGTCTACCTCTGAAGTAGATGCCCCATGCTATGCGTGTGAGTACACCTATGGGTACTCTTCATGTTGCTAGGTACATCCCGAATGTACCTGTCAATGTAGAAAAGAAGAACTTTTCTGCAGACCTCATAGTCATCCCCATGGTGGATTACGATGTTATTTTGGAGATGGACTGGCTTTCATATCACGACGTAGCCATGCACTGTAAACAGAAGAAGATCATTATAAGGACGCAAGGCAAGCCTAAGATAGTGATCAGAGGCACTCCATCAACAAGGAACAAGGTCATTGTCTCAGCGATCAAGGCACAGAAGTTATTGAAGAAAGGATGTTATTTAGCTAGTGTTGTCAAGACAGATGCACCTGTCACTGAGCTCCAATAGATAGATGTGGTGCGGAAATTCCCAGATGTGTTTCCTGAAGACACATTCGGACTACCACCGAAACGGAAAATCAACTTTAAGATAGAGCTCCTACCAGGGACAGCACCCATCTCTAAAGCACCCTACCGCATGGCACCTGCTGAAATGCAGGAACTGAAGAAGCAGATACAGGAGCTACTGGACAAGGGATTCATCAGACCGAGCGTCTCACCCTGGGGCGCACCGGTCTTGTTTGTCAAAAAGAAAGACGACTTCGTGCGGCTTTGCATCGACTACAGGATGCTCAATAAAGTGACAGTGAAGAATAAGTACCCATGTCCCGTATAGATGACTTTTTTGATCAGCTGTCAAAAGCATCGATGTTCTCCAAGATCGACCTATGAAGTGGCTACCACCAGTTGAGGGTGGCTGAAGAGGACATACCGAAAACTGCCTTTCGGTCGAGATATGACCACTACGAGTTCTTAGTCATGCTATTTGGACTGACAAATGCACATGTCGTGTTCATAGACTTAGTGAACAGGGTCTTTCGATCATATTTAGATCAGTTTATCATCGTATTTGTGAATGACATTCTGATCTATTCTTCCAGTCCAGAGCAACGCCGAGAGCACCTCAGGGTAGTATTGGAGACCCTGAGGCAACACAAGCTTTATGGCAAGCTTTCAAAGTGTGAATTCTGGCTGAAGGAGATTATGTTCTTGGGACACATAGTCTCCAAGAAAGGCATTGCAGTAGACCCTGCAAAAGTGGAGGCGGTGACGAATTGGACAAGACCGAAGAATACTTCTGAGATTCGCAACTTCCTTAGTTTAGCGGGTTATTATAGAAGATTTATCAGAGACTTTTCCAAGATTGCTGCATCCCTCACGAATCTCATAAAGAAGGTAGAAAAGTTTATATGGACAGACAAGTGTGAGCAGAGTTTTCAGACTATGAAGGACCGACTTCGGCACCGATTCACACCATACCGACAGGCAGTGGAGGTTTTGTGGTCTACAGTGATGCATGTGGAATAGGATTGGACTGTGTACTGATGCAATACGGCAAGGTAGTGGCCTATGCTTCTCGGCAGCTGAAGAAGCATGAGGTGAACTACCATACACATGATCTGGAATTGACGGCAGTGGTCTTTGCCTTGAAGATCTGGAGGCATTATTTGTATGGAGAGACATTCGAGATCTTCACTGACCACAAGAGCCTCACGTACATCTTCGAGTAGAGGAATCTGAATATGAGGCAACGTCGATGGCTTGAGCTCCTCAAGGATTATGAATTTGCTATCAATTACTACCCTAGTAAAGCAAATTTAGTCGTCGATGCACTAAGTAGGAAATGAAAAGGCTCGCTAGCCTATATGAGGCTACGCGAGTATGAGATGCTATATGAGATTGAGCAGTGGTGTCCCAAACTGGGCAATAATGGAGCTCTATGGATGATGCATCAGATGAAGCCCAGCCTAATTGATAGGATCATCGCAGCTCAAAAATTGGATCTTGAGTACCAGAAGGTTCTAAAGAGGTGCCAGAATGAACCAGCAGATTTTCAGATCTCAACAAATGGGGGGATTAGATATCGGGACAGGTTGTGGGTTCCCACAGATACTGATGTCCGACGAGAGGTACTGGATGAGTGCCATAAGTTGGAGTTCGCTATCCACCCCGGTAGCACCAAGATGTGTAAAGATGTACAACGCAGCTACTGGTATCCCGATATCTAGTGTGCCATCAAGTCAAGATTGAGCATCAGCAACCATATGGCAAGTTGAAGCCTTTGGAAATTCCACAATGGAAATAGGATAAGATCACTATGGACTTTGTGTCCAATTTGCCTAGGACTAAGAAAGGTCACGATGCCATATGGGTAGTCATGGATCGTTTCACGAAGGCGGCCACTTCATTCCAATCTGATGGAAGCAATCAGTGGAGAGTCTGCTAGACTTATATGTGAGGGAAGTAGTCAGATTCCATGGTATCCCAGAGTCCATAGTATCTGATCGAGATCCTAGATTCACTGACAAATTCTAGAGGAGCATGCAGGAAGCCTTTGGTACAAGGCTTAATTTTAGTACCGCATTCCACCCTCAGATGGATGGATAGTCTGAGAGGACCATTCAGACACTAGAGGACATGTTAAGGACCTGCGCACTAGATTGGCAGGGTAGCTGGGATGAGCATATTCATACGATTGAATTTGCGTATAATAACAGCTATATTCTAGTATTGGTATGGAACCCTTTGTGACCCTGTATGGACGACCTTACCGTTCACCTGCCCACTGGAGTGAAGTAGGCGAGGAAAATATCATGAGTGAGGAAGAAGTGAAGGAAGCAGTGGAGTATGCTAAAACGATAGAATTGATTAAACAGAGGATGAAGACTGCTCAAGGAAGGCAAAAGAGTTATGCTGACAAAGGCAGACGAGAGCAGATCTTCCAAGCTGGTGATCAAATTCTTCTTAAAGTATCTCCTATGAAAGGAGTCATGAGATTCAGCAAGCGAGGAAAGCTCAGTCCTCGCTATGTAGGCCCCTTCGAGATACTCGAGCTGGTAGGCAAGGCAGCATGCAGACTGGCTCTACTCCCATCTTATGGGAGAGTGGATAACGTGTTTCACGTATCTATGCTCAAGAAGTACAAGCACGATGCTGCAAATGTTCTAAGAATAAAGGAGCCAGATATAGCTGCAGCCTTGACCTTCGCTGAGTATCCAACGCATATAATGGAGTGTAAAGTGCAACGCCAGAAGAACAAGGATGTGCCCATGGTCAGAGTAGCTTGGCGTCACCACCAAGGCGATGATGCGACATGGGAACTCGAGTCGAAAATGCGCCAAAAATTTCCTCATCTTTTCGGTAAGCCCTCTACCTAGTGCAAAATTCGAGGATGAATTTTCTTTTAAAGGGGTAAGAATATAACAACTAACAACCAGACAAGATAAAAAAATGAAATGAAATCAGAGTTGAATTAGGAACAGTCGGGGAGAGCACGAGAGAAACAAATATCCAATCATATTCAAAGTTTGAAAGGAAAGAAATAAAATCTGATCTCATCAGATTTAATTAGAAGAGGGGACATAGTTAGCATTAACCTCTCTTCCCCAAAGAACCCCACGACCTTTTCTTTTCTCCACGTGCTGCTGCTCATGCACGACAGGAGCATAATTCCCTCCACCGTCTGGACTGCAAAAGGTGGCCGAGAGGAAATCAGGGAAATCAAGGAAGAAAACAGGGGACTCGGTCGTTAATCAAATTTTCGATGAACCGAAGAATGAATTAACCACGAATCAAGGTGGGTTAATCGAAATCACCTTGCATGACCTCTGAATTATCCTAATCCATGCCCTAATTGATTACGGAACGAAAAGGATCAAGAAGTTTTCCTAGGGTTCTTGCTTGATTATTGAATTCTTGTTTGAATTGTTTGATTCCTGATTTGCTTATTGTTTGAATTAATTCTGTTTGTTCTATTTCTGTCTTATTGAGTGCCAGGATGTAGAAATTAGGTTAGAACGATTGTATGTTAAAGATCCATGCAATTTTCGTATTAAAATCGGCTGGAATCCGCTGCCATCACGGCCGTGCCATCTCCTGGCACGCCCGTGCCACTACCGTCACGGCCATGCCACTCTGTCGGCACGCCCGTGTCATGTCTCGACGGAACCTAAGTAAAAGATCAGCCAATGCCGGTCGACCGAGTGCCCAACCGGTCATGGCTGTGCCATCCTTCTGGCACAGTCGTGCCATGACCAAGTACCCAGCCGCACGACCAGGATAAAATTAGTCGATTGACTACTTTGAATCGGTCGACCGCCCTCACCCTCTGTCACGGCCGTGCCCTCTTATGACACGCCCATGCCACCTCCTATGTAGAACCCGTCATCCAGATCGGCACAGTCGTGCCACTAAGTTGTCACGGCCGTGCCGGTCCATGAAACAGCCCTTGATTTCACTCTTCAGTTTTCCCTTATTTTGATATGAACATTATCGTTTGTCTTATGATTCCAACATGAATTTTTTGTCCTGATTTATCTCATACCGATCTTATCACCCTCATCATATGATACAAAGAATGACAAGTTACTAAAAGTGATTAATAAGTTCACATGGAAGATTAACAATGGGTTGTCAGTCCAAGCCAAGTGCAGCAAGATAAGGGTAGCTCCCTTGGTCATGGTTTGATCACCCACTGACCCGCACAAGGTCGTATCATTTGCTCGACATACCCCAAGAACTAAAGGTACCTAAAATCATCATGATTTTAATAATAATCCAAGATCAAGAAGCATGTTCAAGTCAAGTCAAGAATGCCATGATTCTAAGTTTACTAAGTATTATTGATTCTCATGATTCATGTTCTATTCTGATTATTATTCTTACCCCTATTATGATCCATGATAGTGACATGTTATCTTTCACGTTCAAGTCAAGCATGATTAATTATTGTTGATTATTATATTCATGTCATGCATTGTATATCATGTGGTTCCCTACTATGCTGTAAAGCTTACGGGAGGACCTCCTCCCTTGTGTCTGATTTTCACAAGACCAGGTCAGTGACGTGGTGGAGTAGGCGTGTGGTGATGAAACTCTGGCGATAGGACAGCACATGAATCATAGAGTTTTTTAAGTATTTATTAGTTTTCATTTATCTTCCGCATTTTTTATTCATGATGTAAAACTTATTTTATTTCTTAGCAATGATATAGCCACTTTTAGACTTCTGCATATTTAAGTTATCCTTTTATTTATTTCTTTTCTTCCGCTGACGTGTCTCGGTTCTTGACTGAGATATGGTCAATGTTATGGTTAAAGTCATAGCATGTCGTAGCGCCTCCAGATTGGTCTTCGCCACGTGGCGGGGGTCGATTTGGGGGCGTTACAATAATGTTCGGATATATATTTTGATACCTTATTTAATAAATTTTGTAGGTTTAATTTAAACTTTTCAGCCCCATATATTATTATCTTATTTAACAAATCTTGTAATTAGTTTCAATTTAGATTTAAACTTTTTAAAATTATTTAAATTTTATAATCTGACATGTGTCATTGTGATATTCCGCCATTCGTCGCAACCTTGCTTAGAAACGAATACATTATACCATAATATTAGGAATTATTTTTACTTATAATAATACTAAAAATGATAAATGAAAGATTAATCTTAATTTCACTCAAATTGAATTATTTTTAAATTCCTAAAGTAATGAATTATTTATTTTACTTTTGTTACCTTATATAAGAATCTATTATAAGATAATATTTATTTCATTTTAATCATACTCAAATTGGTAAAAGAATAAAGACTAATCTTAATTTGACTCAAATTAAATTATTTATTAATTCCAGAAAATGACAAATTATTTTTTAAATAGGAATTACTTTTACATGTAATCATACTCAAATTGATAGAAATGAAATATTAAACTTAATTTGACTCAAATTATGCTATTTATTTATGAATTTTTAGTTGCAAAAATAACAAATTATTTCTTTTACTTTTTGTTACCTTGTATAACATACTATTATAAGATTATTTATATTTACTTTTAACCATACTCAAATTGATAAAAGAAGAAAGATTAATCTTAATTTGACTCAAATTGAATTATTTATTCTATATTATTTTTAAATTTGGAAAATAAAAAATATTTACAAAATATCATTTAGAAAGAAAATAATTTATTTTAATATACTGAAATGGATAAAAGAAAGGTTTATTTCATCTAATCAACTCTATACTATCACAATTTTCCAGATCTTATCCCAAACTACGAACTTTATTTTTTGGGTCCCTAAACTATCGTGATTTTTCTAGTTTGATCCTTCTATCCAATTCCGTCAACTTCTCAGTTAACTTTGATTTTTCGGATTTGTGAAAAGATCATTGTACCCCTACCTTACACGTTTTAAAGTCGTAGTATTTCTTTGCTTATTTCAGCGAATCAAAAAATTAAGGCATGTAATGCAGGGGTACAATGATCTTTTCACAAATTCGAAAAATTAAAGTTAACTGAAAAGTTGACGGAATTGGACGGAAGGATCAAACTGAAAAAATCGCGATAGTTTAGGAACCCAAAATATGAAGTTCGTAGTTTGAGGTTAGATTTGAAAAATCATAAAATTTTAGGAGTGGTTAGAGGAAATAATTCAAAAAGAAAAGATTAATCTTAATTTGACTCAAATTAAATTTTTATTTTATATTATTTTTTAATTCCGAAAATAACAAATTATTTTTACTTACATAATATATTTTAGAAAGAAAATAATATTTTTTTTAATCATACCAGACTGATAAAAAGAAAAGTTTAATCTTAATATGACTCAAAATGAATTATATATTTTAAATTATTTTTAATTTCTTAAATAACAAATTATATTTTAAAAGGACTCTCTCTCTTTTAGAAAGAAAATAATATTTATTTTAATCATAGTCAACTTGATAAAAAAAGTTTAATCTTTATATGACTCAAATTGAATTATATATTTTAAATTATTTTTTTAATTTCCGAAATAACAAATTATGTTTTAAAAGGAATAATTTTACTCCACATTCTATCTCTCTCTCTCTAAAAATATATACGATGTCTTGAGCCACCGGGATTATAATTGAAGATTAATTTTTAAAATAATATTATTTATCTGACTTTTCCATGTATTATATAATATTGAGTTTTATATATTATTAATTAGTTTTATCTTTTAGATTTAAACTGAATTTTTATTTTATATTATTTTTTATTTCCGAAAATAAGATTTAAACTTCTTAACTATGTTAATTATTATTATTTTATATGTCCCGTCATGATATTCCGCCACTTGTCGTGTTCTCGACTCTCATACCTTTATCTCTTCTTTCATATATATACTAGTGTAAGGCCCGCGCGATGCACGGAAGCATAACAAATTGATCATATAAAAAGTTTAAAATTAATATTAATAGTACAAAAAAGTCATGCAACTATTACAAAAAAACATAATAAATGAATAAAAAATATTATAATGTCTCAATATAAATTTTGATTTTTTTTGTATAATATAGCTGTGACCTCATTTGTTATTTGTCTATTATCATCATTCGACAAAATTTTAAAATCATTTTTATTTGTCACATGTGAAATAACTCATTGTCCATGTATAAACACTTATTTTTTAGAAATAATTGCACATGAGATGATGAACGTGGTCTCCTCACAAAATAAAAACAATAATTCAAAGCCTATAGATTTTAAAATGTACTTTTATATTTTTAATATAATAATATATTTCTATTGATACCTTTTAAATTTCTAATATCATTTTATTGGAGTGTGTATTGTTGGGATTATAATAATTGAGAACATTGTATAATCTAATTACACAAATTTTGATATTTCATTGCATCTTAATTATATTTACATAGGAGATGAAGTCAATATTTTAAGTCATGCTATATCAAAAAACGTTGAAAAATGTTTTAATTTATTAAATAATTTTTAATCATATAAAACTTATGTGCTATCAATAAAAGACAAATCAATATGACAACTCGTCATCTCTTTTCTCAATTTAACATTTAAAAATTTGCATGTATACTTATATAAAAAATGCTTTATTATTAACATTATATGCTTTTAATATTGTGCCACAAAAAGATATTTTATAGCAAATTTGAATACAAAATACCTTATTTTAATGAAATAAAAATTATTTATATCCTAGTTTTATTTATTGGCAATTGTTATCAATGAAAGAACATAAAAAAGAAAAAACTCAACTAAAAAATTTATAGATACTTCATTATGAATTGCTTGCTTGAAATTCAAATATAGAAAATTGTGACTAAAGTTGTAAAAATATAAGTGAAAATAATAATTACATGTGAGATCAATGCCAAAAATATGATTCAAATATAATGTAGAACAATTATCAATAATTATTGTTCCATAGAAAAAAAGATAAAGATGTATAAATTAATAAAAATAATACTAACATATATGACAATGTTTCTTTTTATTCTCCTTTTGGCCATGTCTTCCATTTGTTATAGCTAATAACGATTATTTGATAGATAATGATATTTTTTTCATTTATAGTAGTTGAATAATTTGTTAAAAAATATTTCATTTATAGTAGTTAAATAATTTATTAGTTCATTAGAATATAGTAATTAATTAACAAATTATTAGTAAAAATAACAAAACTTTAAAGTTTAGTTCAAAACTTTGTTATTAACTGATTACATATCAATTTATAACGAAATATCTAATAATATAAAATTATTATGAAACCTAGTTATTTGATATTCTAAAATTATTCATATATTAAGTCTTCTATTTTCTTCATAGAATAACAAAAACAATAACTATATACAACTAAAAAATGTTATCATAAATAATATATATGATTATAAATATCAATAGAATTAAAATATTTCATTTATTTCATATAATATTGATTATCATATTGATGTTTATTAAAAAATCTCATTTATAGTAGTTAAAAGTTTTGTTATTAGCTTATTATATAATAAAAGGTTAGGAATTCTAATTGTTTGATATTATAAAATAGTTGATATACATGAGTCTTCTATTATTGTTTATTATTGAGTATCATATTATTGTTTATAGAAAAAATCTTTCATTTATAGCATATGAAAATTTTGTTATTAGTTCATTAGAATATCTGAATTAATTAACAAACTATTAATAATAATAACATAATGAGTAAGTTTGGTTGAATATTTTGTTATATGTCGATTACATATCTTATATTAGTATACATAATATATTAGTATAAATATTAGCACAAAAGGTATACCATTTATTTCATATATTATTTGTTAAAGAAAAAATATTTCATTTATATTAGTTGAATAATTTATTTAACCTCTTACTTATATATATAGATAAATAAGTTGTAGATAGATACATGTTATCACAATATTACATTTAAAAATTTTATGATACTTATATTAATCATCAATAGATATTATGATTAGAGTATGAAATGCATGCCTTTAACTCAATATTCAGATCATAACATAATATTTTTAGTTGAATAATTTGTTTATCCTCTTACTTGTATATATAGATATGCTCATATAGATAAATAAGTTGTAGATAGATACATGTTATCATAATATTATATTTAAAAATTTTATGATACTTATATTAATCATCAATAGATATTATCATTAGAGTATGAAATGCATATCTTTAACTCGATGTTCAGATCATAACATAATATTTGTAGTCTTTCCTTATATATATAAATTATAATATTTGATATTTTTTTATACAAAGAGAAATTATATATAAATATTTTTTATCATACACAAACCAATATTTGTAGATATGCATAAAAATATTAAATAAAGATAAGTATTTTCCTTATAACATTTAATATTTTTATTAGACAGAAAAAATTATCTATAATTTTTTTATTACACACAAACCTATATTTGCAGGTTCGCACATACTCTTCATCTTCAAGACAACTCATGGAGTATGCAAATGAAAACTATAAGCCCCTCTATTTATAGTTACAAATATGAAATTTAAAACATAAATTAATACAACGATATATACTTAACATCTAACTTTGAGAGAGTTAATGCCCCTCTATTTATAGTTATAAATATGGAATTTGAAAACATGAATAAATAAAATTTTATATACTTAACAACTAACTTAAAATATGCAAATGAAAACTAAAAATCTCTTTATTTATAGTTACAAATGTAGAATTGAAAAACATAAATAAACAAATTATATAATTTTAATAACTAACTTTTGAGTACCTATATTTATAATTATATAATTAAAAGATTATCATTTTATACATTCAATTTATGAGAGCTTCACACGTGGACTTTCTACCTACGCTATATATATATATATATGTATGTATGTATGTATGTGTGTGTATTGTAAATTAATTGATATACATAAGTTTTCTACCTTCTTAATAGAATAATAACATCATAGCAACAAAAAAAAACTATATACAACTAAACATTATTAGTATACATAATATATTAGTATAAATATTAGCACAAAAGGTATACCATTTGTTTCATATATTATTGTTACAAAAAAATATATTTCATTTAGATTAGTTGAATAATGTGTTTAACCTCTTTTATATATATATGCATATATAGATAACTAAGTTGTAGATAAATACATGTTATCATAATATTATATTTAAAAAATTTATGATACTTATATTAATCATCAGTAGATATTATCATTTGAATATGAAATGCATGTCTTTAACTTGATGTTCAGATCGTAACATAATATTTTTAATCTTTCCTTATATATATAAATTATAATATTTGATATTTTTATACAAAGAGAAATCACATATAAGTATTTTTTATCATACACAAACCAATATTTATAGACGTGCATACACTCATTATCTTCAAAAGGGCATGGAGTATGCAAAAAAAATGAAAGCCCCTTATAATATTTAATATTTTTTATTAGATAAAGATACGTATTTTTCTTATAACATTTAATATTTCTGTTAGACAGAAAAATTATCTATAAATATTTTTTTATCACGCACAAACCTATATTTGTAAGTTCGCACGTACTCTTCATCTTCAAGGAGGGCGTGGAGCATACAAATGAAAACTAAAAGCCCCTATATTTATAGTTACAAATATGGAATTAAAAAATATAAATAAATAAAATTATATATACTTAACAACTAATTTTGAGAGAGTGAAAGCTCCTCTATTTATAGTTATAAATATGAAATTTAAAAACATGAATAAATAAAATTTTATATACTCAGAACTAACTTAAAATATGCACATGACGACTAAAAATCTCTTTATTTATAGTTACAAATGTAGAATTAAAAAACATAAATAAATAGAATTATATAATTTTAATAACTAACTTTTGAGTATCTATAATTATATAATTAAAAATTATCATTTTATACATTCAATTTATGAGTACTCAACATGTGACACTCTACCTCTGCTTATATATATATATATATAGATATATATATGCATAAATCTTTTATATATTGATAAAATAACAACCCGAGAACACCCAAAAATAAATATATACAACTAAAGATTGTTAGTATAAACAATATGTGATTAAAATATTACAAAAATTATCGTTATTTCATATGTTATTTGTTATAATATTATTGGTTACATATTGTTTTTTTATTTATAATAGTTTATAGACCTCCATACATACATAAACACACACAAATATATATATAAGATGCATAGTATCATAATAATATATTTAAAAAATTAATGGTATCTATATTAATCATCAATGAATATTATCATTAAAGTATGAAATGCATTTTTTTTACTTGATGACATATAATTTTTGGACCGACCCCCCCCCCCCCCCCCCCCCCCCCCCACGATGCGCATGTGCGGGGTACAAAAGGAAGCTTTGTCCGCCAATTCGCCTCTTTCACCCTCCTCTCTCTCCTCTCCCCTCTGCTTCGTCCGTTGAATCGTCGTTTTCACTCTCTTCTCTCTCCCTCTGCTCCTCTCCTCTCGCGACGGCGTCGTCGCTCTCCCCTCCTCTCCGTGCGGCGTCACCAAATCTTTACCGCCTCGCCCCCGCGCCCTGCGAACCCGATCTGCAAAGCGGCGACCTCGAGCACCTCTGCCACGAGCCGCCGACCTCAAACATCCTCGCCGCAACCTCGCCGACCTTCGTGACTACCAGATCTGCTCGTGAGGGGGCCAGATCCAATTGTTGCCGACCAGATCCGCGCGTTGCCGACCTCAAACATGCCGACCCCCTGACCCCTTCAAGCCGCTACCCCGCCTAGAGCACGCCGAGCGCCGCCACACGCCGAGCGCAGCCACACATCACCGCGACACCACCGCACGCCACGGCGACCCCCTCGTGCACTCCGCCAGCCCCCTCGCGCACGCCGCCTTCGAACGCCATCCGAGGTTCGCCGACTCCCTTGCCGTTGAGCCGACTCTGCCTTCGAACACTGTCTGCCATCCGCCGGTCCCCTTGCCATGGAGCAGCCGCGCCGTCGAACACCTTCCGCCATCCACCGACCCCCTTGCCGTCGAACACCTTTCGCATTTGCTATTGTAGCAATGATGATCATGTTTATGTAAAACGCATAATGCTAGACATGTAGCATTGTAATGTTGTAATGTTGTGTAGCAAATGACTCATTTTCAGACTGAGTGTAAGATTGAATGTTAACAATGTTATAGTGTAGGTGCTTGTATTACATTGCTTTGAAGCACATTCATGTTATTTGTTTGCAAATAAATTGTAAGTGCCATATGCATGTGCCATGATTTGAAAATAACTAGAATAACTTTAAATGGTTTGAAAATAATGTCGTTGTTCACTTGATCGATCGGGAAGTATACAATACATCTTGAGAGAAAAAAAAACATGAATTGCTTAACTCTAAATGATTGTTATTATTGCTGTAATAAAGTCATCTTGACTTTAAAGTTGCTTTGTTATTGGTGATGTAACTTGCTTTGTTATTGGTGGTGTAACGAATGTAAACACTTAGCTTAAGGTGTAGTAAAAAAGTTAGTTCTTTCAATTCTTCGTCGGTCAAAGCATACTTTGGCAATTGAGAATGTATTTTGCATTTCATAAAATTTGACACATGGACATGTTTGTAGGATGAGCAATTAAGAATGTATCTTTCATTTCATAAAAATTAGGCACATCAACATGTTTGTAGGATGCAAAAAAAAAGGCAATGAAGCCTACACACATACACCATCACAAGTGGCAATAAGCACACAAGTAATCTTATTACACTAAACACCTACAAACTTGCATCAAAATACATTCACTTGCATTTTGCATGAATCACAAATGATCTTATGGAGAATTAATCAAACAATTAGAGATCAAATGATCTTATGAAGACTCTCCTTTGTCCGCATGAATTGTATATATCTATGGTCAGCGGTGTGCGTTCGACGGCGTGAGGGTGTCGACGGGTAGCGGGGCGTGCGGCGGCGCTCGGGGGGTGTGGCGGGGTGGTGCGGCGGCACTCGGGGGAGTGAGGCATGCGGCGGCATTCGGGGCATGCGACGGGGTGCTCAGGGTGTGCAATGGGGTCGCAGCTCGACGGCGTGCGGCGTGTGGCGGCACTGGGGGGAGTGCGGCGGGTGGCAGCACTCGGAGCGTGCGGCGGGGTCGCAGCGTGCTCGGTGGCGCTTGGCGTCGGAGTGGCGGCGGACAGGGAGGCGAGCTCGGACAAGGGTCGCGGCGTCTGGGTGGTCGGCGGTCGTGTCGCGGCGTCAGGGTGGTCGGCGGTCGTGTGGCGGCGTGCGGGGTTGGCAGGGTGCAAGCGAGGGGGTCGGCATTGCGCGAGGTCGGCGACGGGCAGATCTAGTCAGCAACGCGCGGATCTAATCGGCGACCACCAGATCTAGCCCCCTCGCGCAGATCTGGTCGTGCTCATCGAAGGGCTCGTCGTGCTCGTCGACTCGAGAAGAGATCGCGCCGCGAAGGATGAGATCCGGTGCTGGAGGTCACTCCGCCATCGTCGTGCTTGGCAAAAGGAGAGGTCGGCGAACATAGGGTTAACGTGGGCAGAAGAGAGAGAATGTAGAGAGGGAAGAGTCGGTCGGCCCCCATTTTGTACCTCGCTCGAACCGTCGAACCGAGCCGTACTCTCACGAACCGGCCGCGAACCGCCCTGAACTGTGATTTTTGCCTAATATTGCATGAATTAGTGCCAGTCGTCCGATGCACATTGCATGGCTAGTGCACGAGGGGGGACAGTCTCCCCTCTTAAGTAGGGGGGACATCCATTTTTTCCATAATTTTTAGTCTTTCCTTGTATATACAAATTATAACATTTAATAATTTTTATTAGATGAAGAAAAATTATATATAAATATGTTTTACTACCTATAGACTTATATTTGTGGATCCACACATATTCTTTGTCATCAAAGAATATCGAGTATAAAATGTAAAATAAAAGCCCCTTATAATATTTAATTTTTTATTACATGCAAGAAATTAAATATAAGTATTTTTTTCTTATAACATTTAATATTTTTATTAAATGTAAAAAAATTATATATAAGTATTTTTTTCTTATAATATTTAATATTTTTATTAGACGGACAAATATTATATAAATATTTTTTATCACGCACAGATCTAAATTTATAGATCCTCACATATTCTTTGTCATCAAATAAGATGTGGAGTATGTAAATGAAATTGAAAGCCCTCTATTTATAATTAAAAATATAGAATTTAAAAGTATAAATAAATAAAATCATATATTTTTTAATAACTAACTCTTGAGTATCCATAATTATATAATTGTAATATTATCACTTTATATATTCAATTTATGAGAGCTCGACACGTAAAATTTTCTGCCTCTATTTATATGTAAATTTTTAAATTTCAAAAATAAAAAATACTTACAAAATATCATTTAGAAAGAAAATAATTTATTTTGATATACTGAAATGGATGAAAAGAAAAGATTAATCTTAATTTGACTCAAATTAAAATGTTATTTTATATTATTTTTTAATTAAAAATAGATTATTTGTACTTACATAATATATTTTAGAAAGAAAATAATATTTATTTTAATCATACCTAGACTGAGAAAAAAAAGTTTAATCTTAATATGACTCAAATTGAATTATATATTTTAAATTATTTTTTAATTTCTGAAATAATAAATTATATTTTAAAAGGAATAATTTTACTCCACACCCACCTCTTTCTCTCTTTTAGAAAGAAAATAATATTTATTTTAATCATAGTCAAATTGATAAAAAAAGTTTAATCTTTATATGACTCAAATTGAATTATATATTTTAAATTATTTTTTTAATTTCTGAAATAACAGATTATGTTTTAAATAAAAGAGATAATTTTACTCCACATCCCACCTCTCTCTCTCTCTCTCTAAAAATATACATGATGTCTTGTATTATTTCTCTGACTTTTTCATATATTGTATATTATTAATATTGAGTTTTATATATTGTTACCTTCTATAACAAACTTTCTACGATTAGTTTTATCTTTTAAGTTTAAACTGACTTTTTTTTATTTTATAATATTTTTAATTTCGAAAATAAAATTTAAACTTCTTAACTACGTTAATTATTATTATTTGGAATGTGCCATCGTGATATTCCGTCACTTGTCGCATTCTCGGCTCTTGTGCTTTTACCTTTGCTTTTATATTTATAATAATAAATATATATATAGATGATAAAATGATATTGTAAAATAAATTAAAATTATTTAATAAATAATAAAGAAAAGTAGTTATTATTTTTATAAAATCTTATACATAATAGGATGTTATATTGATATCTATATGTGTCCCTTTATAGTTATTAATAAATTTAATTTCTGTATTTATGAAATTCTTGAAATTAATAATTACATGGCTATCCTTTGATCTCTAACTATTATCCATTATTTATTAATAAATCCTTATCCTTTTCAACTTTACTAAAGAGAGAGATATTGTGCAACCGAATGCCACATTAATATGTGGTCCTGTCTTTACAAGGGGACAACATTAATTTAATGCACTGAAATCAGAAGAAGGGAACCGTAGATTATGTGATTTAGTTATTGAACCGTACTAATATATCTATCTATCTATTTATATATGTGTGTGTAATATTAAATATACAATTAGAAGAAATAGCAAATAAAATTTAATATACATCAGTAATAAAACTCAAATATTAACCAATTTTCTAAAAAATACAATTAGAGGTTGCTACTTGTGTGTGATATGATAATAATGATATATAGTGTAATAATAAAATTAAGTGCAAAGTGAAATATTTTTGCAACATCTTCCTTTCCAATTTGAAATTAGTTGACTAACTAATTTATCAAAAAAAAAATCTACTCATGGCTATGACGTATCCTTTTTAATATATGAAATAATAATAAACAAAATAAAATGATATACATCATTTAGAAATTTTTTTTAAAAAAAAAGAAAATCTCCTGCTGAACAAAACGAGGAAATGTCGAAAATGACATTTTAGGGCCTCCTTGTAGGGGATAAAGATCTGCAGGGCTTACGTGGCGCCAGCCAAGCGGGGACCGCCACGTGTGGGACTCCGTGCGATTTTTGTGCTGGAGAAAAATGAGCCGAAAGTAGCAACCACAAAAATACAACAGAAATATAATACAAAATGATTATTAATTTATGGATTACTACTACTACTACTTCTATTGAAGTTAAAACTAATAAAAATGGAGAAAATTATGACAAGGACATAAATAAAAGAAACAATCAAACAAAACAAAAAAGAAATAGCGCGCAGATCGGATCGAACAAGTGAAAATTGAAGCGGCTCGGAGCTTCTTCTTGCGTGAGTTCTTTCAAGTTTCGATCTTTTTCCCTTTTTCGTTCAACATTTCCAATAAAGATCGTTTCTTGAAAGTTGAAACCCTCCGCCGTCATAATTTTTCTTTAGGTTCCGACTCCCCCCCTCTTTTCCTTTCTTCTCTTCTTTTGCCAAAAATAAATCAAAAGGAAAAAAATGGAAGAAATCCCTTTTGCAAATTTTTCTCTCTCCTCTCCGTTTCGTTCTCTAGCATCGTGACAAATTCCTCTCCGCTGCCGCCCCCCGCCGCCGAGCCCTCTCCTCTCCTACGCAGCGGCGACCGATCGTCACAAATTCCTCTCCTTCGCCCGCCACGCTGCCGCCGAGACCTCTCCTCTCCTACGAAAGCCCACCATCAAATTTCTCTCCTCTCCACTCCTCTCCTACAAATTTCTCTTCGAGCGCCTCACGATCACCCCTGCCGGCGCCCCCCGCCGCAGAGAACATCCGCGTCCTCGAGCGCCGTCGCACGCCGCCGTCGAGACCTCTCATCTCCTACGAACTCGGCGACCGCAACCTCGAGCGCCTCACGATCAACCGCCGTCGACCAGATCAGCTTCGCCCGCCCCGCCGGCGCCCCTCGCCGCAGAGAACATCCGCGTCCTCGAGCGCTGTCGCACGCCGCCGTCGACCACGAGCACATCCGACGCCGTCGCACGCCGCCGCAAATCAGCGCAGCGGTGACCGCACCTCCACCGCGACGTCGCCGACCGGTACCCTTTTCTCTCTCTTTCTTTTCGTTTTCTCCCTTTTCTCCCTCGTTCCGACCTGATCTCGAGCATGTCCGCCGCCAACCAGATCCGCTTCGCCCGCCCCGCCGCGCCCCCCGCCGTCAAGCACATCCGCGACCTCGAGCTCCCTCGACCGCCGCCGAACAATCGACCTGATCTAGGACGCCGCCAACCTCCCGCCGACCTCGAGCAAGCCACTCACACGGCCGACGTCGAATTAGTGTAATTTGTTTTAATCACGTTGTAATTAGTGTTAAACGTGGGCAAACAATGATGTAATGAGTTAAGCACAAGATTTTTTTTTCAATGTGTATGGAATTTTTAAAGTTTTTACAAGATCTAATGAGAACTTGTCTCAATTTTTTAGGTAAACTTAATTTTTCTTTTCCGGTATTCGATGAGCGAGATTCAAATTTTACACGGATCTTATACAAGGTTTGAATCTCTCCATTTTGTTTTTTTTTTGCTATATACATTCATATTACTTTTTTTCTTTACACTAAGATAATTGTGACATGCATAGGAAAATAGGTTGCTAATGGACGCCGAAGGTGAAAATAGTGTTGAATATGATAACATGGCAGAATCAACCAACGAATGGATAAATGAAGAAGACATCGAACATGACAAACCTCCTAATGAAGAGCATGTTGATTCTGTGAAATCCTATGAGTTACCAAAATCATATGTTGGGATGATATTTGATACAGATGAGGAAGCCTACAAGTACTATAATATGTATACCAAATTAGTGGGTTTCTCTGTGAGAAAACAAACTTCGCTTCAGTCCCGAATTACTGGAAATGTAATTAATGTGAAGTATGTTTGTTCTAAAGAAGGACACAAGAGAATGGGGTCTCGCATCGGTGGTCGACGGCGGATGTGTGGCGAAGTCGGTGGCGGGCGAAGCGGCGGCCGCGAGGCGGGCGAAGTCGGCGATGCAGATGAACTCGGAGGCGGCCGTGCGGGCGAAACGGCGTAGCTGCGTGAGGGGGTCGGCGAAACCCAGATTTATGGCTGTAGTGCTCGGGGGATGGGGGTCTCGCAGATTTATGGCAGATGTGCTCGCGGTTGGTTCGGCGGCATCGCGGTCGCCGCTGCGCAGGAGAGAAGTGTGGATAGAGGGGAGAGGGCGAGCGGAGAGGATGGGAGAGCGGGGGAGGGGGGGCGCCGTCGCAAGAGTAGAGGAGAGGGTTAACACGCATGAACCGGTCCAGGCTAACATTTCTATCACGAACTGACCGTGGTTCAGAGCAGATCTCAACTTGCCGTCATCTGAGACATCTGACGGCTATAGAAATAGGAGGGATAGTCCCCCCTACTTAACTAGGGGGGACCCCCATTTTTTCCAAATCAAAATTATTTTGTTTTCGTGATCTGGGGGTCATTCCAATATCGTCTGTGTTGTCGCTGATTAAAAAAAAACGATTTTTTTTGTTAGAACCCAATTCCTACAATTTGGGTTCTTTTGCTGCAATCCGTCTTTGTTTGTGTTTTTTTTCTTTTTTTTACACTATCGTTCTCTTGTTGAATGAAATAACAAAAACACTGTGTATCGACAATATTTGGGAGGTATATGACCTTAGAACATCGAGATTCCTTTAGCCATGCGATTCTGGACTTGGAATTTTCCTCAGGGATCGTAAATTACTTGAGATTGATAAGAAAGTAGGATCTGCTTGTTGTTAGCAACCTCTATTATTTGAATTCGAGATGAATTCTTTAGCTCATCTCGGGAGTTAACCACAAGAGCGAGTTCTTTTTGCTATCAAATTGTGATAGCATCGCTGAGCAGTCCTTGGTAGGACATACATCTCATCAAGTTGTTTTATCCAACTAGTCGCGTCCTTATTGATACTGTCTCTCTGGAACAAATATGTGGATTTTCTAATCCGGGTAAAAGTTGTGGATTTTGTTTCAGGTAATGTAAGAAAAATAATAATAATATTTAAATAACTTATGGTTCTAGAACTCTTCCCAAACAATTGTTTGGTCAATTTTGTTTGTCATGGTTAGATATTTTCCTTTGCTGGATGGTGCAGGACAGGATACAGCAGTCTCACATTGGATCCTCTAATTTTCTTCATGAGTGAGGTTCTTCTGTGATTCACAGTGGTGAACCATTCCTTCAGCCTCCCTACTTCTTCTATTGCATATTTACATTCCTTGCTCAAGATACTGGATTCTCTTTTTGAAATCCTGTCCTTGTACAAGTTGTTCAAAGTCCATTCTGTCTCTGGGATAAGTCTCCTTAAAGAGCTTCCCTTTATGACGTCGTTAATTTTGTGCATGTCTGTCCATGTGTTCTTTCAGTTTTCTTATCACATGCTCAAGCCATTTTAATATTTTTTCTGTAAGAAATTTCGTCCTGAAATCAGAAGTCATGGAACTAAAAGGTCTTCATGTGTTTTCGTACTTCTTTATGGTACATTAAAGCTTATTTTTTTGTGCTACCTTTTTAGTGCAGTGACGGAAAAAATGGTCGGAGAGAAACAAAAGAAATTCCTTACAGTCGCACCTTTCGAGTGTGTGTGGCCTGAGGAGCTAAGATTTAGAGAGGCTGGACGTGGATGTGTTGCATTTGAAGCTTTTGCACAAAATGATGTCACCTTGGTGTTTAGGGAACAAGCAGGAAGTAAACATCACCATTACAAAGTTGACAACAATCCCAACTATACAATCATCTTGGGTAGTCATAGGAACCGGAGGTTGAAGATTGAAGTAAATGGTAAAGTTGTTGTGGATGTTGCAGGTGTAGGGTTGTGTTGTTCTTCAGCATTTCAAAGCTATTGGATCAGTATATGCGATGGATTGATCAGTATAGGGAAAGGAAAGTATCCTTTTCAGAACCTTGTATTTGAATGGCTCGATTCAACTCCTAATTGCAATGTTCAGTACATTGGTCTAAGCAGCTGGGACAAACATGTTGGTTATAGAAATATCAGAGTCTTGCCTATGTCATCACATCACAATACTCTGTTGAGTCCCATTGATCATGAGGATGATGGAGAGGATGCTGAGGATGATCTGCTGGAGGATGTATTTGAAAACACTGAAAAGTGGGGACTCCATTATTTTCTAGAGAACTGGGATCTTTCTGATGTGTCGTTTGTAATCGGTGCTGAAAGAAAAGTTGTTCCCGCTCACAAGGTTATTTTGTGTGCTTCCGGAGATTTCTTGTTTGAAATTAATGACGAAAATGCCATAGAAATGCCTTCTACATCCTATACTGTTCTCCATGCATTTCTGGAGTATATCTATACTGGACAAACCCAAGTAAGTTATGATGCTTTTGCCATTTTATCTCAGTATTGGAAAGTTGAATTGTTATTCTTACTTGTTCTTTCTTCAATGAACCTAGATTGTGGAATCACATCTTGGTCCTTTGAGGGACTTGAGCCTTCAATTTAATGTTTCACCATTGGTCAAGCAGTGTGAAGAAATCATGGATCGGTTTAAAATGAACAAAAAGTTGTTTGATTCTGGCAATAAAGTGCAAATCGCAAATGCTCATGTTCGGCAGTTTGGCATATTTCCCTACGAAATGTCTATTGATGTTGGAAAGTTGAAGCATTTCCTTGCAACCGGTGAGCATAGTGATATAAACATATATATTCAAGGATATGGACTTGTTACTCGGTCTCACAAACTCATCCTTAGCTTATGGAGTGAACCATTAGCAAAGGTATGTCTTTTATATTTTCTTTCTCTTACTGTTATGTGGGCCAGCTATGTTTTAGTTCTGTCACATTGTTTGTCCATCTTAATTATTGATGCTTAATTGTGATAATTTAAACTAATTGTTTTTCACCTTTTACATCTGGATCGATTGGCATGCTACTCCAGTTGCACAAGAAATCGAATCGCATGAGAATGAACTTAAAGTAAACGAGTATTGGAGACAAAAAAGGGTTATCAAATTCTATTTATGCAAGGCCTAGCAAGTTCTGGATATTAGGGTTGACAATGAAAAATGGTTATAAAATGCTCATTTATCTCCTCACTTGCTTGTCTTGCCTAACATCAAATTCTGTTGTCTGATGCCCGTTGAGCATACAGATGTTCACAAATGGGATGGTTGAAAGCAGCTCATCAGACATATCATTTAATGATGTACATGCAGAAGCTTTTATGGTTATGCTGAAGTATATGTACTGTGGAGAAATTGAAATGGACATCACAGAATTGAGTTCCGTGTTGGTTCCATTACTTCTTCTAGCAGACCAATTTGGGATTTCTCTTCTTCAGCAAGAATGCTGCAAACGCACATTGGAACTCCTTTCAGAGGTAGTAAGGGATCTATTAATCCTTTTTGTTTCATTGGGCAGCCCTTGATCTGACGAATAATCTGTTTCTTTCAAGTTTCACATGGCGACGCCATGTTGCAAGAACTAGAGAAAGTGATCACAGCTTGTGTTCATACCTTTGCTTCAATTTAAGCTACAGCTATTTCAGAGCTTGTGTTCATACCTTTTCTTCTTTTATGACAAAAGGTATTAGAAAACCAGCAACTTGAGTTTTGACTGACTAGATTCATCAATTGTGACAAAAGCTTTATTTTCATTTCATAGTCCTATTTGATATCTTAGTTTAATGTACAACACCCCCAAATCATGGTGCTTTCTTTTGAGAAGGAAAGGAAGAGTTTTCGAGATTCATCCAAAGTCATGGTTCTTTTGTCTTGGCTATTCGGAACATGTGAAACATGCTTATTGTACTCGAAAGCACTGTTGAAAGTGCATATAGCAAGTTATAAGTCTTTGCTTAAATAAAAGGGCAAGTATAAGTATAGAAAATGTTGCTAATGATATACGGTTAATTTATAAGGGAAACTTGAGTATAAATATCATCTGTTGATGCTTGTGCTTAAAGGCTTTTAAGACTCAGAAGCAAAAGTTCTCTCACGTTACTGTATCATATGTGATTTCATAATTTGCATATATCAGCATTAGGGTCAAACTAAAAGAAGAAAAAACCTTTATATAGAATCTCAGGAATCCTCAAACAATTATGATACATTATGCTTTTCGTGGTCCCAGGTTTCAGGTGCACCAAGTGAGATGTACACTCTTTTAAGATTTCATTAATTACTTTCCATTTAGATGACTTTTTCTTTTTTCTCATGCTTGTATAAAAAATGTAAACATGGGTTAGTTGCAAAGATAGACTGGACCATTCTTGCAGCTGCCACTATGAAGAACACACGATATTCACGCATCCCATGTATATATATCGGGATCATGTTCAGCTACTGGAAGTTCATCAGTCAATAGTTATTTCTGTTTGACACAGCCTTAAGAAGATTTTGGTTAAGTTGCTAGCTGCTTCTTTTGAGACTAACTTCTCAAACATTGTTGCAGGATTCAGCTTGTTCCATTTTACGCGCAGTTTCATCAATCCAATCATATAAGGTGCTTGTGGAGGCATGTAAGAGTAACTTCGCAATGCATTTTGATTACTGCACAACTGCCAGTACCGAGTTTGTGTTGTTAGATGAGGCGACGTTCAAAGGAATTCTTCAGGCAAGTTTTCATGTCATACTTTAATTAATTTACTATTTTAACCTCTTGATCAAGCAACTTAGATTATTTGCATTTTAAAAAAACTTAGATTATATGCATTAGGAGACTTCCTCGTTTTGACATCACTTTCCTTAATGTTGTTGTCTTTAAGATATAAGCATGTCAGTACTTGTTGATAACTCAAGATCTACCAGTGGCTGCTGATCCATGTTATCTTTTAAACTCTAGAAGATTTTTTTTTCATTTTGAGAAAGTAGCAAATGCTATTTGCTTTGTTATAGTCTATGCTGGCCTAGTTTACTTTTCTTCCTATCAGCAGAGGTTAACTATGTTGCATTTGGTCTGTTGGCAACACAGTACATCGTAATAGTTTTTAGTATACTTGTATACTCAACAACTTGTGCGCATACCATTAAATACTAACTTTATTATAGTACTTGTGTAGTAATCTAGTTTCAGTAGTCCTACATCTTACTTTACACATGGCATGCGGATCCCACTAGTTGTTCTCATGTTAACAATATACAACTGTGACAATTATTGTGGAGATACGAAGCTTGTGTCATCGCTCTCAAAAGAAAAAAAAAAACCTTATATCGTGGGTTCATCTATTTATTCATCATCATAAGATAATCTGGCGACTCATGAAACTATTTAGTTTGTGCTATTTTTTCCCTCGAAAAAGTTTGTACTAAATGCAAGCTTTTAGTTACATCAGCATGGATTTTGCAGCATTCTGATATGACTGTGACATCTGAAGAAAAAGTCTTGGATGCAATTTTACTATGGTGCATGCAAGCATCCGATGTATGTGGCTGGTTTGCAGTAGATGATATCTTAAGTTTCTCAACACCAGAACACATTTTTGGTGAAAGACTAAATTCAATTCAGTTGATGCTTTCTTTTGTGCGGTTCCCTTTGATGTCATTGGCATTGCTTCAGAAGGTATCGGATACACGAGTTTTGCATTCAGAGTTGACTAATCTCTTGAGGGATAATGTTCTTTAATTTTTATTTGCACATGCTCATCATGTGATACAGCTGGAGAAAAGCAGGCTCAGCAGCGAAATTCCTTTATTCAAACGATTGGTGAGCTTGTTTATATAGATGTTTTGTGGAATTATTTTTGTTGTAGACATTATATAGATGTTTTGTGGAATTATTTTTGTTGTGGACATTATATAGATGTTTTGTGGAATTATTTTTGTTGTGGACATTTTTTTATCCATTGTCTTCCTGTTATGGCATAGGTCAAGGAAGCCCTTCAATATTCCGAATCAGGAATGAGGATGCCACAAAGTGATCAGAAGTGAGTGCTCCTAAATTTAATAGCCTGTATTGGCCTTTAAAATTTAGCTAGTATAATTGTTCAGGAAAAAAGGTTAACTAATATGTGAAGCGTGCGTGCGAAGTTTACTATCATTAGATTGAGCCAAGTGACACATTCTCATGATATGATTTAAATCCAAAGATTGTAAGGATATTGACATATTTCCATAAATGTGAATGCGTCATACATACTTTTCGTCTGAAAGATGAACTATTTAATATAGATTTAGCTAAATGTGTATATGTTTTTTTTTTCTCCTTCAGCTTGAGGTTCCTGCATAGAAGATCAAGCTATAAGGAGCTTCAGTATATATGTGATGGAGATAAGAATGGAGTTGTATACTTTGCTGGAACATCATATGGAGAGCATCAGTGGGTAAACCCTGTTTTAGCTAAGGTGATCCTAGTAAACCTCTAGGTTATATGATGTACATCATAGTTTTCTATTAGCCAATGACTCACATCAACCAATGAACGTTTTTACTTAAAAAAAAATGGCACACATCAAAGTTTCCTATTTACCAATGTTGACTCATTCTTTTTTTCTGTTTCAGAAAATTATAGTGACAGCAAGCAGTCCCTGTTCTAGGTACACAGACCCAAAGGCTTTGGTATCAAGAGCCTATCAGGTACATAGATGTTATCATTCAGAAAATTATCTTGGCCCAATCATGCACACCTGGTGAATCTTAATTCTGTGGCATTAGGCTACCTCCTTTGCCGGACCAAGGATTGAAGATGGACAGAGTTCTACATGGTGGATGATTGACATTGGGAAGGAACATCAGGTTTTCACGTTATACCTGAACACTTATAGATATGTTCTTGTTATGGTACTTCTTTTGGTGCTTAAGCAGAAGGGCTCGACACATCATTGGTTGTAGCATTCTGTATTTTCTCACCTTTCACATTGATTAAGCAATATTCAGACATGGAAACTTCTACTCAGTTTTCCTTGTGCTAACTGCATTGTCATATAAGATTATGTGCTACTCTAACCAAACTTGCCAACTATTGGCTTATTTTACAGTTAATGTGCAATTATTACACCTTGAGACAGGACGGCTCCTCGACATACATGAGGTCATGGGTCTTTCAGGTATTACATACTTATATGGAAAGTGCCCCACTTTTCACCCATGACAAAACATTTTTTTGCGTATGATGGTGTTATCTTAATATTGTTTCTCAGGGTTCTACAGATGGGGAAAACTGGACCAACTTAAGAGTCCATGACAAAGATCAAACTATTTGCAGGCCTGGTCAGTTCGCATCGTGGCCAATCACTGGTCCTACAGCACTGCTTCCCTTTAGGTTCTTTCGAGTCCTGATGAAGGGCCCAGCCACAGGGTATTCCAACACATGGAACCTTTGCATTTGTTTCATCGAGCTTTATGGTTATTTCCGCTGAAAGCTTCCTGATGCTTGAGGTTTGTGCAATCACGCGGTCCCATCGGATAATAGTGTGTGGTGTGAATAGAATATATAGACAAAGCGTCTTTGGATGGCTGCTCAAATTTTGGCATCATCAGAAATTTTGTATCTATGAGGATCTCAACTAGTTTCTGAATCCTGGATAATCGCGGACGGGCTGTACGAGCAATTTTTATATCAACTTGTACAAAAAATATCTTCCATAAGATGATGCTTCTAACCCCATATTCAAAGCTTCAGTAAGAGTGCTAATTTTGCTGAATTTACTTTACCACTACCAATGTTTGTGAATTGTTTGAGTTTTTCCTGTGGGAGTAACAAATGCTTACATCTTCATTGGCTATGAACTTTCCAGCTATATTATTATAAGAATAATGTAGCCTGGGGAACTATTTATTCCTTCAGCCTATTTTGATATTTGAGAAAAAAATACTCAAGATTTTAAAACCAACAAAAGGTATATTTTGGTTTATAAAACTTGAACATATATATATATATATATATATATATATATATACAGTAAAATAATTGTGTGAAGCACCCTGTGAAACGCAATCCTCAGATTAGATCTAATGGCTCATATGAATCGTGCGATTTGAACCATGGAGATGTGATGGAACACTGTGGTAACATCTTGCGACATTTGTCCCTTCCTCTCTCCTTTTTTTTGTAACAATGTCAAATTTTAGGATAAGAGTATTTGGGTCATCAAAATCTCAATGTAAATCATATATATAGTCAACCTTATGGATTTTTTCAAAAACTTAACTGTCTTCAAAAACTTAACTATCAACTCATCTTCTCTCTTTTCTTCTCCATTAAAAAAAAATCAAGGCTAAGAAATCTAGAGTCATATTCTTCATTGTAGTTATGCTTTAAGATCAATAAAGAGAATATCAAGGTTTTTAAGAAAAATGGCAAGTCGATTTAGAAGCTTCTAGATACAGGATACAAGATTATTAGATTAAAATATTTTAGATATAAAACCTAAAGGTATGCAAAGGGATCCAATCCCTCTCCCCTTTCAATGGATTTCATGCATTGATTGAGAGATCTAAGAACATCCTAGTTCTTAGTAGATATTTGTGATTAGGGGTGCATTTATTATACGTTTAGATCTATATGTTTTATACTTAGATTTCCATTTCTAGAAAATGACGATCATGCTTTAGATCTAAGATTTTGTATGTTTTAAGGAAGAATTCTAATTATTCTTTATGTTATGGTTCCCATGATTTTATTCATCCTATATGTCTATTAAATGTATATGAATGTCTTTTTAAGATTGTTAGGGATGATATGCATGATTTCTTAAAGATTTCATCTAAAAAATTGATATTTGGGGTTAGAAATCGGGACTCCAGCACGTCGGTATGACCGTGCGAACCCTAGGAACAATCATGATTGAGCGAATAGGATCAAGAAAATTAAAAGGCTCTCGGTCACGCTCGTGACACTTTTGTCACGGGCGGTGACAAGGCCAAACATGACCAACTTGGTCATGACCGTGAGCGAGAGCGACGAGTCAAATTTTGGCTACGGTTGGGAATGGTTGATCACGATCGTGACAAAGGTAGGCACGGCCATGACAATACTAGGTAGGACCATGACATTTATGAGCAGGATTGTGACGTTGAAAAATGTCTTTTATGATATTTTAAGCCTATTTTCTAATGTATATAGGTTATGTATAGACTTGTATTGATTGTATATGACACATAAATACATGTACTACATGCTCAATCGTAATTAAGTTATAATATAAAGAATGATTGATGTATTACAAAGCATAATGCACATAAACTTAAAAAATATCCTTGTCACTCATCACTAGTGGGAAGCAAAGTCCTGCACCTATGTATGTACTTGGGATCTAAGCCTGCGAAGTAAAATCCTACATTTATGTATGTGCTTCTCAGAGAACAAACTCTTTTATAAAAAAGTGTATGTATTCTTTGAAATAAAGTCCATCACTATTATGATGTGTGTATTTTTTGGAATAAAATATCAGAGTATTCCTTATAATAAAATTATGATATTTATATAGGATAAACTTTTGTGAGTCTAGTTTCATGAAAAATTAGAATTACTTAATTATCGTAAGTATTTCAAAGGTTATGAATTTTACACCCGACACCACTCAATCTGTTAGCAAACTAGGTAGGTGAAGAATATAGTTGTATTGATGAAATTTGTAGAGCCCTTATATAATAGACCTTAAATGAAAAATTTTGAGAGGATTAGGCTTAGTAAAGTCTATTTCGATATAAAATTAGAATTATGTTAATATTAGATATTTACTAATTGCTATGCATATTAATTTAGCACCACATGAACTAGTGTACTAAGGTGCACTAGAAGTAACTCATCATTGTTATACATCATGTTATGTCTTTGAAATATCATTTTATATGACTATATGTTATGTATGATCGAAAGTGAGTGGATTACTTTTTAATGCAATTATACAATGTGTTCTAAATAATATAATATGATTGGTGCATGCATTATGCATCTTATTTGTCATGCATTTGCATTTTCTCTGTCGGGATGAAATGTCTTATACAGAGAAGGTAACCCATTTTCATGTGATGATATAGTATCCTACGGGATAATATATGTTCCCCGATATGAATGATATGATGTCCTACGTGATGATATGAGACATCTGGTCAGGGATGATGTCTTCTTCAGGAAATGTATCCCATGATTTGGGATGATATGAAATCCTACGAGGTAATATGTTCCTCTGACCAGTTGGTAATATGATATGTGCATTATGCATACGTGCATACATGATATGATATGATACATAATATGACATGATATATGATATGATATGTGAAATATTATATGAAATAAAACAAATGTGACATGTTATATGATATGCTAAAGATGTTATTTTATTGATATTAGTTGATGTAGTATCCTTCGTAATATGATAATTGTTCATAAGGAATAAAATGTTAGCTTGTTTCCTATAAGCTTCTCACTTACTGATTAGTTTATCTGAATTGAATAGGTGGTAACATATAGATTATGGGTTTTCAACTTACTGAGCTGTTGTTTGCTTATAATGTTATTTTAATATTTTTCAGATTAGTAGAACAATCATGTGGCCGTATTTCGAAATTCCTTATCGAATTATAAGCACTTTTGAAGACTTAGTCTCTTAATGTCTTTTTGTGAGGATGTAAGACTCCTCTTAATGTGTTATATGATGTGTAAAAATTAAATATTTTAGAAACCTTTTAGAATGTATAAGTTTGAATTAGAGTGTACATGCTATGAGATTAAATATAAGTTTGTTTGTGAATAATAGTGTGATAACTTTACTTCACATGTTTCAATAGAAATACAATGCTTCCGTCATAAGAATTTGATCGATAGTATTATATCACGACTTGCGAATTAGACCAAAGTTTAAATCGGGGTCGTGACACATGTAATCTCAACAAAAGACATTTGTGTGTACCCGGTTGAGGCAATATGAAAGTGTGAGTCTTCGAAGAGTGTGACAGAAGTAAGAAGTTTTCTTGAGGGTTAGTAGGATACTATCGACATTTTATTAAAGATTTCTCTATTATCATAATTCCATTAACCAAACTTCTTCAAAATGATGTAAAGTTCGAGTGAACAGTGCAATGTCAAAATAGCTTGGAAAAATGAAAGAAATGTTTAACATCTGCTCGAGTGTGAACCCTCTCAATAGAGAATGGAGGCTATGTGGTATATAGTAATGCTTCTCAACAAAGATTGGGTTTCATTTTGATGCAACATGAAAAAATTATGGAATATGCTCGACAACTAAAACTACATAAGTTAAACTACTTCACACATGATTTAGAGTTGACAAAGGTAATTTTTGCTCATTATCTCTATGAAGAGACGTGTCACATTTTTACGTTATCATCCGAGTAAAGTTAATGTGGTCGCATAAGCACGTAGCAAAAAATTATTGAGTCTTCTAGACCATATAAAGGTACATTATTTTTACATTCATTTCTAACTTTTTTATTTATTATTTATACTTTTATTTTTTATTTTTTCACTTTAAATGTTGAATCTAGTTTTTTAGTTTCCATGATCGAACCGGACTCTAATTTTGATTTTGCAATTATTCTGGTCGGACAGTCTTATGGTTGAATGGATCAAGTCCAATCCGATTTTTTTTTTAAAAAAAAGAAAAAGGCAACCAAAAAAATGTTTTCAAAACCATAGACTATCTAAACACGAAATAACATTCCGGCCCACTAAGGCACACAAGGCGAACAACTTCCAGAGAACCGGATTCGAATTCTCGTCCACCTTGACGAGTTGACGGCCCAACTCTTGTCGTCGCTTTATTTTTTATTTTTTATTTTTTGCTTGTTTTTGCCTTACGGCGATGCAGCACACGTAGCAAAGCAGGAAGCGAAAGGGGGGTCGTCGTTCCCGTAACCGATCGAAGAAAATTTATAGATCTCTCTCCACACCGTCCCTCCTGCGATTCGAAGCCCGGCGATGCCTCCGCCTCCTCATTCCCCGGCGACTCCGAGCTCCCAGTACGCGCAGCAGTTCTTGAGCACCGCCCTGTCGCAGCGCGGCCCGTCGGCTCTCCCGTACGCCGAGGACGTCAAGTGGCTAATCCGAAAGCACCTCCTCGCCCTCGTGAAGGACTTCCCGTCCCTCCATCCCAAGACGGCCGTCTACACCCACAACGACGGCCGGTCGGCCAACCTCCTCCAGGCCGAGGGCACCATTCCCATCTCATTCCGCGGCGCCGTCTACAACCTCCCCGCCGTCGTGTGGCTCCTCGAGCCCTATCCCCGCCGGCCTCCGGCCGTCTTCCTCTGCCCCACCCGAGACATGGTCGTCAAGCCCGGCCACGCGTTCGTCGAACCGTCCGGCCTCGTCTGCAACGTCCCTTACCTCGTTTCCTGGGTCTTCCCCTCCTCCAACCTCCTCGATCTCGTCCGCTCCCTCTCCCACATCTTCGGCCTCGATCCTCCACTCTTCACCCGCCAGGTACCTCCGCAGTCCTCCCCCGCCGCTCACACGCCCCGCCCTCACAACCCCGATCCCTCCCACTCCTCTCTTCTTCCAGGCTCCTCCTCCACATCCTCCTCCTCCGGAAGGATCTATCCGCCGTATGGAACCACTGCCAGCGGACGATTCCCCCCGTCCCCTCAGACCCATCCGCCTCCGAGGCCGGCGGAGGACCCATCTGATGTCTACCGCCGCAACGCCACAGCCAAGATACTGGATACAGTTCACGGCGACGTGGCTGCACACCGCCGCACCTGCGAGGCCGAAATGGAAAGTCTTTTTTCAACGCAGGCTGAGCTGCGGCGTCGCGAGCGGGATCTCGCGAGGGGCATCCGTGGGATGATCGAGGAGAAAGAGGGCCTTGAGCAGCAGCTGCAGGTGGTCCTGATGAACACGGACGTACTGGAGGGGTGGCTGAGGGAGAACGAAGAGAAGCTATTGAAGGCCAGCGAGATAGATGTGGACGACCTTTTCCAGCTAAAGGATGACTTGTCGAGGCAGATGTTGGAGTGCAAGGCTGCCGATCTCGCCGTGGAGGATGCCATTTATTCCCTCGATAATGCTGTGCAGGAAGGAGCGGTGCCGTTTGAGTCTTACCTGAAGACTGTAAGGGCGATGTCCAGGGAGCAGTTCTTTCACAGGGCCATGGCAGCTAAGGTTCACGCTGCTCAGATACAGGCTCAGGTCACAAACATGGCGGCAAGGGTGTCACATTATGCTTCCTAGGAGGTTAGCAGTTTTTGTATTGTATACAGTTCCTTCAGTTGCCTTCTCCCAGTTAACTTTCTGCTTGAGTATATTGTTATAATCTGGATGGCATAGTTGCATAAATCATCTTGGAAACTTGTTGTATCTCTGTGGTTATTAAAGTTTGATGATGTCCATATCAGACTCCCCAATCATTCAGGTTACTGTCATGTATATTTGTATAATGTGTGAGAATATAAGTTGTTAAACAGCTTCCTGCCAAATTTCATACAGTCTGATGAAAGGAATTGCATTACAGAATAAGAGAATTTTATTATTATTTCTTACCATAACTTTTTACATGTATGTTTGTCTGTTTTTTGAGAGGATGTATCGTTTGCCTGTACATTCTCTTTAGTTTGATTTTTCATCTTTCAAATATTAATATTTGTATGATATGTTATTATTCCCTTAATTGATTTTGTTGGTGACTTTTTAGTTTTATTCTCCCAAATAGTCTAGATATTGATGCCTTGTTGATGTCACTTCATTGGACACCTATGTTAATGCACTTAGTAATAGCAGAGCATGTGTTCATGTAAAGTTAAGGACTACTTGTTCTATGGACTTTTGTATTGCTTAAGCTCATTTTTTCCTTTATTATTAATTTCCTTTAATTTTCATATCACAATTTCTATCTTATTTGAGAACTGAATGTAAAGTTTGAAGGATTTATATTTTTTTCTTGCATTCATTCAAGATCTCAGGCAAAGATTCACCTGCCCTTCAGTGCATAGAGGGAAAATACATAACATGTTTTTCTCCATCTGGATGATAAAATATTTTAGGTTATCAGTAAGATTATGTGGAGTTGAAGTGAGGGCAATAGGATAGTTATCACTAATAAATGTAATTAAAGGTGATTTATGAACCTTCTAAAAAAAGGTGATTTATGAACTGATTGGTTATAGACAAACTTTGATAGTCTCGTTCTGTAAATTGATAATTGTGCTTAGCACAGTGGAAAAGAAAATGGTGGCAAGAACAAATATGAGAGAACAATAGCTTCTTATGGTATTATGTTGTCACATCTTGAAAATTTAAGGTGCATTTATTGTTATTCCTAAAATCTTAAAGTTATTATTTTCTACTATTTTTTTCTTTGTATATTACGTCAAAAAAGTTGAAAGATTTTGATTAGTTATGGTTCTTTTATCATCCTTTTTTTCTAACTTTAATAGTGCACAATTTTTCTAGTTATTATAAAAAATTTTAATATTTAACAATAATTTAAATGTAGAAATAAGAAAACATAGGATTATTTTTTATTAGCATTTCTTTTACTACCATATATCTTAAATTATTATGAAATACAAGAAATACTCTATACATAAGTTTATGCGCCTAGCAAAAAGCTCAAAATAAATACCAGATTCAAATTTGAGCTCAATATAAAGATGAATACAAAAAAGGCAAAAATACTGGTAGCCGAAAAAAATTGTGCCAGAAAAAGTTCGAATAAGTACTATAACAAGGAAAACATAGCAAATTCTTGGAGGGGGCACCTGGCTCTGGTGTGTTCGGAGCCTGTCCGCTGCTTCCGGTGCAAGGGAGATGGCCATCGTCGGGACTCCTACAAGCTCTCTTCCCGGCGACCCCAACCAATGATTCCACCCTCCCTCATGCTGATGGCGTCATGCGCTAGTACAGGTCCATTTATCACCATTCCCTGGTCGGCAATTCCGTTGACTTCCTTAGTGGTTGTATCGTAGGAGAATCCGAACCTAGCTTAGCTCCGGACAGCGATCATCTCTGATGTCAGTGGGCCTATACCCTTCCATTTAAGTCGCATTTCCTCACGGCTGTGGCTGCTCGTCCTTGGATCATCTTGGAAAAGGGAGGCACTGCCGCCCCACCCCACCCCACCCCACCCCACCCTGTGATGTCCATGGTGAGAAGGTGGTGGCATGTTGGCGACGCCAGCTGTGGTTAGATGCACATTGAGGCTCCAGGGACTTCCAATCCATCTCCTCTGCCCGGAGGTGGGATCGCAGCCATGATCCAAAGCTTCACCACCTTCATCTCTGCTGCAATCCCCATCGCTGGTTCACCAGACTTATCTGATGTATCGACGGTGGTTGAGATGCCGTTGAACTCCGGCCACCTCCCTCGGTGCTACTGCATGCTGGCAATGCTAACTTCCTGGTCAGCTGGCTGACAAATCCTGGCCGAGCGTCTTCTCCGGCCATCTGCCGCCTTCCCCGTTGGTGTCTGCTGTTGAGGGCTTGCAGGCGGAACCCCAGAGGGACATTGCAGCTCGCTTTTGCGGTGCACGTGATGGTTTAACTCTGTATGGGTCCAAATTTCAAAATCCTACCTACCCCACCTGCTTCCCTACCTTTCCCGGCTCATGAGTCAGCCGCATCCCTCACGCCCGAGCCACACTCAACGCTTGCACGGTAACCCCTCCTGCATCCTATGGCCAGCCCTATCTACTTCTCCTCTTGAGCATCGCCTCGCAGCCCCAACTCACCTCCCAGCCACACCAAAACCAGTCCGTGCCCACCTATCACCAGCATCTGATTCACACTCGCCTCGAACCCAAATCCACTCTCAAGGCCGCACCACACCCACTCCCATCTCCCCTCAGCTCACCACCTCACCCAACCATGCTCTGGATGCGACTCCGCAGATACCACTGCAACACACCACCATCTTTGTCCCGTCCCCCCAACATTGTCATCCCCTCAAAAACCCCACAGCCTCACCCAAGCTCATCTCCAGAGCCTGTCAAGGCCAGTCGTCGACACAAACAGCCACTTCGAAACTTATCACCCGGAGTAACCCCCTCCAT
Source organism: Pontederia crassipes (assembly GCA_030549335.1). Taxonomy (NCBI): domain Eukaryota; kingdom Viridiplantae; phylum Streptophyta; class Magnoliopsida; order Commelinales; family Pontederiaceae; genus Pontederia; species Pontederia crassipes. The sequence goes on along the minus strand of JAUKPH010000020.1, from coordinate 4,720,337 downwards.
CCAGAGCTGCCCCTGCCAGTCACCCCCTCCACATTGTTGATTCATCTCCAGAGATGACTTAATCTGCAGCGCCACATGGTCAGCTGTAGGGGCAGCAGGCCACATGTGGTGCCAGGCAGTCAGGCATCATCTGATCTCCTTTCTTCTGAAGGCATCGCCAGTCCAGGTCCGCCACACACGCGGCACCGTCATTGCTGGCCACGCCACTGGATCAGGATTCGGCGGCCCTTCCCACGCTCATTGCACCATTGTTTGATGATGAGTGTACATATATGGATCGGTAGGCCAAAGCTCCTTGTTCTCTAACCGGATGAATGGAGGACATCAGGGAGGTAGCTGATAGGATGGGCTTTCAATGCCTCTGCAATCGGACCTGCCTCCGCCCGGACATTGCCACATGGCTTACATGATGCGGTACCCTTCACCGCTCACAGTTTCTCGGGGCAGCTCTAGAATGAGAATGTTGGTGGGCTCATGCCTTGCCAAACAGGGGAAGGAAATATTCTCAATATGAAAGTATGTCAACATGGAATGTGTTGCATCGGTGATATGGGTAGCTGATGAACTCTTGGCCGCTACCATCGGACATGGAACGTTGATGTGGTGCCTCAGCAAACTAAGCGCTAGGAGTGTAGTGCATCCTTATGGGGTTAGATTGTGGGCCCCCACATCTCCGAGCATCTTACTCTAGGCTTAATCCGTTGCTTTGGAGGCTACATCATTGGTTTGCGAGGTGACAGATATTGATTTGGAGGATTCATGGGCAGATAGATTCTCACTATCAGCTGACCTCTGATCGAGCAGATGGCATCTCATATCTCATCCGTTGCTTTGGAGGCCCTTGCTCCGCATCCATTCGGACCACTTGATGGGCAGCTCTGGGAAGTATGATCCCACGTCTCTAATGCTCGATGGCTCCTCAGGGGCGACTTCAATGTCAAGTCATCCTTCATCCCTTGTTGTGCTCATTGAGTGATCAGCCCAAGAGGCCAGGCGGGTGATCTTTGGTGAGTTGTCCTGCCTTCAAAGCAATCATGCCAAGCCATCCTTCATCCTTTTTGGCATGACATTTAAGGTTGTATATAGATGTGTGATGGAGCTTCACACCTCGATTGGTGCCTCGCCGATTGCTTACTTGGGGCTCCCTCCTATTCGACCATCACATCAACTCCCGAGGGTCTCAAAAATCCTGAGGGTCAACCCCAGTTATTGAGAGGATGAAGCAGGCTGGTCCTCTTTGCACTGCCGATCTATTACATGTTGGTCCTTCAAATGTCAGCCTATATACACCTGGATGACAACCACATAACCTGGTGGTCATCCTTTTTTCCCTTTAAAAAAAAAGTCCAAAGGTGCCTGGATTCCTTGAGATTCTTCTTGCATGGGGGAGTTCCACCTTGTTTCGTGTAGCATATGCCGACCCACCTCCCTAGGGGCCTGTCATTTGTGATCTTCGCCACACCAACTGGGCCCTCCTTGTCCGGTGATTGGATGGATCATGAGACCGGAGGATAGTTTGTGATGCAGTCTTTTGCACCTACTATGGGTAGGACCTGTCCTTGAACCTCTGCATTCTACTTCCACATGGGGCCTTAGCATTCTGGTACAAGGCAGCCTACTTCCCCTGGTGTGACGTCTCATGTTTCCTTCGCTTGGCTCTGGCGCCTCTCATTTTGGCAGCACTTCCGTGGTGCTTATGTAAGCTTCCTTTCCATGCTTATTGGCCCTAGCGGCACACCCCCGACTCGTCAATGGCAGAGTCATGGTCAAAAGCCGGTGACCTGGGTGCTGACTCAGAGATTCCTACTCTCAAATCAGCACTTCCGAACAAATGCATTTCGGAGCTCATGGCGCTTCATCAACGGATTGCCCCATTTTTGCTACATTCCCCCAGGGCTGATGGATGGGTGTGGCTCGTAGAGACCTTCATTGTCGTAGCCCGTAGCCTCTATCTTTGCTTCCTCCTCGCCACCATAATTTCAGACCTCCTTGAGTGCGAACAACAAGTTTGCACCGCTTAAAATCAAGATCTTTGCTTGGTTTTTCTAATACACCTTGCACATTGGGTGGTACTACAGAGGAGGATGTGGCACATTTGTTTTTTCAGTTGTTCGGTGGCCCAAGAGGTGTGGGCACAGTTGAGCATCATGGGCATTACACCCTCTAGGTCAGAGACTTTTTGGCAGGCACATAGGGCTCTTAGTGGTCGGTCCTCGAGAGCTCCGTTGGCATGTTTCTTGGCCATATGACTTTAGTGCAGTCATTTTTTGTGAGGGTAGATGTCATGTAAAGCATGTTGTACATCTTTCTTCTCAGGGAGTGGGGGTTTGGTTAAAGGTGATACACTTCTCCTTTTGTTTTCTTGCCCTTTTCCCATGAGCATACATTTGTACATGTGACCTATTAATATATATATACGGATGAGAACCACGAATCTTGGTGATCATCCTATTTATCATAGAAAAAAAAGAATGACGAGTGTTAGTGTCATTTCTTTTTGTGTTGATTTTTTAGTTTTTTTTTTGTTGAAATGGTGGAGAGTAACTTGTAATGTGGAAGGGCTGGCATAATTATAACAGGCAGCTATTGAATAGTGAACTGAACTGTTTAATCTTCCCTATTTTATCTTAGTCGTGACTTGTTTACAGAGAAAATTGCAGAAACGAACCCAAACTTTTATACTTTGTACAAATATGGCCTAAACGATCAATTTGTTGTGAAAAACATCAGCAACTTTTGATTTTCATTAGATCTAGCCAAACTTTTTCTGCAATTTTCTGTTGTTTATAATATAAGGATAGTTAAAAGAAAGGAATGACACTGAGAGTGACAGTAAAGGCACCGTTTTCTTGTTCTTTCTTTGTGAACTACCTTTTATCTGTCATCTTCATTAGGCTTAAAAGGTTTTTCTTCTTTAACCTTTTATTCTCAATTAATACATAATATTCCATTTTTTCTTGGTCAATGGGGCCTCAACAGAGGCATTGTGATGCGATGTACGCAAGACTGATATTTCTATAACCGACATGTTTGTCCCAGCTGCTTAGACCAATGAACTGAACATTGCAATTAGGAGTTGAATCGAGCCATTCCTGTTCATTTACCACAACCCTTGTTCCAGAGTGTAAGACTTAAATAAATACCTAATCATGGTGAATGGTGCTCTTCTAATATATAAATATGTAGTCATGATGCTTTCAATATTTTTTTAAAGGTAAAAGATTGATGCTGAGGAAGCTAGTCAGTTGTTCCAGGCATGTATGTCCAGACGTGATAGGTTCATATCCAAGGAAATGGGTGTATTCTTAGAGGGAAAGGATGCTATGCCGTGACTGTTGTGCTGGGTGTAATTTGCTTTGGGGGAAATTTTACATGTAAATAACATTTATCAATCAATTTTCCTTTTTTTCCCCGAAAATTGAAGCTATAAACATTGCCCCACCTCTTTAGTAAAAAAGCTATTTTAAAGGATCTTGCTCTATTGCATCTTCAATAGTTATCCATAATTAATTTTCATGTAAGCATCACTACCGACATGTAAGCATGTTTTCATGATGACTCCAAGATTGTCATGCTTTGTACTGGTCTACGCTAAATTGTGTTCATTTTAGGACTTGAGTTCAAGTCCAGTGGACATAGACAGACGATTCATGTTCCAAAGTAAAAAGTAAAAATTTTTCATGCTGCTTAACCTAGTGTATGGTTTCTGTTGGCAGTGTGAGTTTTCTTCTCGTTTAGGAGCTTTTATCGTCCAATTCTAAATTTCTGAAGTCAATTCAAAAAAAAAAGGAAGAAGATATACATGTGTTGGAGGAGATCTGGAGGAGGGTCTTGCTTCCAAAATAATAAAAAAAAAGTGGCTTGCTAACGAGTGGCCATATTAATGTGTAATAATAGGTTGATTTCCGCTTTATCATTGTATCATGTGTATCTAAATGTCACTCGAGTTCACAAGTGTCTTGAATATAATTGTAACACTCAAAATTCGGCTCCAATTTAGTTGTCGAATCTTAGGCGACGTCATTTTTTCATGACTTAATTTCATAAAATTTTGCAGCGGAAACATAATGTAATAAACTTAAAACAATAATATCTTAAACAACGGAAGACTTCATAGATAAATAAAATAAATCCAAGACAATAAGTTGGCCTATGTGTCACGCCCTTACGCTTCAAGTATGAAACACCAGACGTGCGGCACGGCCAAACCCTGCTCGGTCGCCGATCAGCCCGTTCGGTCGTGTCCCGGACGCGTCCTGGATGCACAACGAAACACCCACCCAGTTGGAGAGAAGAGATGCTTCACAAGATAGAGGAAAACTAGAGAATTTATTGAGCAATCTCAGATTGTCCAGGATGGTCTTGCAAGCCTTGATTACATGTCCTTTTATAGTGCCCAAGAGAAACAACTCCTAGTCTAAGTTAAGGACCTAATCCTATTAGGCATGCAAGCCCTTCTTTAGAAAAACCTGACTAGGAGTAGAACTTCCATCCCTTAAAGCCTGAAGGAATCTCGGTCATCCCACACTCCTACTCGAGTTGGGCTGGCTGTGCACCCATATGGCGCCCGTCGTGCACCTGGGCGCGCCCTGGAGTAGCAGTCCCAATCCCACTCGGATTCTAGATGCCCTCCAGCGCCCAGTAGCTCCCCCTACTTCCTCTAGGATTAGTTTTTCAACTCCAAGTGCTCCTCGGTCCAAGAAGGGAGCTCGGCCCTCCAGGAATTCGTCATGTCCTTCTCGACATCGGAGACCGGCCGACTCTTATTCCTATTAGGAGTAGGAATCCTTCCGACCCTGCACTTCTCGTCCAAGCATCTCTCGAAGTCTCCCTCCCCGTCGACCTTCGAGATCTTGGAGCTGCTCCGGCCCGAAGACTCCACCTGCCACTCGATCCGCATGGCCGTCCAAGTCCTACTCGCACTAGGACTTGTCCCGGGCATGGCCGCCTCCTCGCTTCCATCCTTCTAGCCTGCATGGTCCCTCCTCGGACTTGGATTCCTTGACAGCTATCTTCAGCCTTCCGCACTCCATTGCCCTAGTCCAACTCCTACTTGGACTAGGAGTCCTACTCCTAGTAGGAGTAGGAGTGCGCCGTGCCTCCGTGCCCGTCGCACGTCTGCCATGTCCCAAGCATGCTCAGAGGCTCCTCCTCGATCTTCTCGCATTCTTGGACATCGACGCTCGTCCTCCAAAGCCTCCTGCTTTGGCTTCGTGCCCCGGATTGCCTCGCGCGCCTCGGTGCACCTTGTGTCGCCCGTTGTCCTTGCGCGTCCAGCTTGCGGCCGCTTCGTCCCAGCGTCCGTCCTGGGACGTGGCAGAGGCGAGGCGTGACATCCTCCCCCACTCAAGCCATTGCCGTCCCTGGCAATGCCTTTTCTCGCTACCACACACTTCATCCAAGAAAGCCTTCGACTCGCCTCTTGGATTACCTCATCCGGAAGACCTCCGCGTCCCCGAACTTGCGTCGTTCGGAAGACCTCCGCATCTCCGAACTCAGTTTGTCCAGAAGACCTCCGCGTCTCTGAACTTGGTCATGACTCTACCTCGAGTCATTTTGACCATACGCTCCTCGGTGTCACCTTGCTGTCCGAAGGTTCCACCCTGCGTCAATCTTCGGTCCGTTGAAGATTGTGGGACGTAGCCACCTTGTTGTTGTCCCTGGGATGTTACCTACATGCCACCTCCCGAAGTAGGGTCTCCCCGCCTACTTGTGCATCCTTGCTGTCCGAAGGCGCACTCTGCAGTAGTCTTCACTCCGCTGAAGACTTTGGGATGCGACCTCCTCGTCGTTTCCCTGGGATATGACCTCCTCGTCATATGCCCGCCTCGGACTTCGGTACCTTCGCGCACCGACCTGCTCGCAAAAGTTTGAGGTTTGGTGGACTGCAACCACCACTCAGAATATCACCCGCGACACCCTGATGCCAATCTTCGGTCCGTTGAAGATTGTGGGACATAGCTACCTTGCTGTTGTCCCGGGATGTGACATGCGCGTCACCTCCCAAAGTAGGGCCTCACCGCCTACTTGTGTGTCCTTGCTGTCCGAAGGCGCACTGTGCAGTAGTCTCCACTCCACTGGAGATGTTGGGATGCGACCTCCTCGTCGTTTCCCTGGGATATGACCTCCTCGCCATATGCCCGCCTCGGACTTCGATACCTTCGTGCACCGGCCTGCTCGCAAAAGTCTGAGGTTTGGTGGACTGCAACCACCACTCAGGATATCACCCGCGACACGCTAATGCCAATCTTCGGTCCGTTGAAGATTGTGGGACATAACTACCCTGCTGTTGTCCCAGGATGTGACATGCGCGTCACCTCCCAAAGTAGGGCCTCACCGCCTACTTGTGCGTCATTGCTGTCCGAAGGCGCACTGTGCAGTAGTCTCCACTCCACTGGAGATGTTGGGATGCGACCTCCTCGTCGTTTCCCTGGGATATGACCTCCTCGCCATATGCCCGCCTCGGACTTCGGTACCTTCGCGCACCGGCCTGCTCGCAAAAGTCTGAGGTTTGGTGGACTGCCCCCACCACTCAGGATATCACCCGCGACATCCTGATGTCAACTCTCGTCGATGGCCGCTTCCTCGCGCCACCGACCTTCGAGACGACCACTGTTGGCCTTGGTCGTCCCGCTCCGCTTTGCGACCTTCAGGAAGGATGACCCGGCACCAGGTCAGCCCGAGGAGCTCCACTCCTCGACCTACGCGTCTCCTCATCCAGAAAAGACCCTGCTACTCCAGGATCGAGCCACCCGCTCATGTTCTCTGGACAGCCTCATCGCTGATGTGCTCCGCCACATCCGATGACTTGCGCTTCCTGCGCTTGCGCATCCTCGTTCCGCCATCCTGCGCCCTGATCTTCGAACAGCGGGAAGTCAAAGGATTTGATGAGTTTGTCCCCTCATCTAACCCGTCGCTGTGCACCTCCTGCCTCGAGATACACTCCTCGATGGTTGAACACAGTAGAGTCACCTCGGCTTCCATGGTCGGAGATCTTTCATGGAACCCCTCCTTTACTCGCACTGCCTCCCTTGCAAGTTCCACCTTGAACTTTGCTTCCGCGGAGTACAATGCTGCCCTAAGACCTACTCGCCTTGGAGCACGAGCCTCCAGCTCTTCGAGAGTCTTCTGGATCCGCCGGAAGTCCTCTCCTTGCACCATGTTCGAGGCTGAATCCTCATCCCGATCCACCTCCGCAACCATGGCCGAGAGCCGCCTAGCACGCATGCTCTCTCTCTTCACGGGCACTTCGTGATATGCCCCCGGAGCACCTAGATGCAACCCTCCTCAGTCCATCCTCACCTCTGGGAATAAGTCCACGAACTCCATGCCCAGGACGAGTTTATGATCGTCCAAGTCGACCACGATGATGTTAAGTGTGCCTTCCCAGCCACCCACCTTCGCGTGGACGTCTTTGGCCATGCCAAAGATTAGTTGGGACTCAGCGTTCACGGTCTTGATGAGCCCTGGTTCCTTGACAAACCCGATGCCAAGTCGCGCTGCTTCCTGTCTCGACATGAAGTTGTGCGAAGCTCCAGTGTCCACCAGAGCGGTCGTGGTATGTCCATCTACCTCGACTTCTACGAACATCAGGCCCTTCGCGGCCTTCTTCACATCCTTCTTCGGAATCGCTGCAGCGGTCGTAGCCAAAGTCATAATAGACCCCATGCGAGCCGCACCTTGTTCATCATCTGAGGTAGACGCCATAGCGGCTAGGCCCGTCTTCTTGTCGCACTCCCTCGCGTAGTGCAGCCCTCCACAGACAAAGCACTTCACCGGCTTCCTCGCGCCACCTTTTCCGATCTTCACAACTTTTTGGTCGACTCGCTCGCCACCAGAGCGGGGCTTGTCCTCCGACGACAAGTCCCTGACCTTGACCTGCGCGCCAAGATCCTTGTTGATCGCATGCTCCACCAGAGCTTCGACCGCGACCAATGCCTCCTGAGAAATCGGATGCAACCCTCCTCGGTTCACCCTCTCCTTTGGGACTGAATCTTCCAAGCTACGAACCTCCTCGCTCGTTTCTTGAAGACTTCTGCCCACCGTCTCCACATACTCCTCTATGTGGCTGACGGGATCTCTGGACTTTGCTCTCATTCCCGTCCTCTTTTCCCCGCCGTTCGCACCTTGGACAGCACCTCGCGTACCGTCCTCGGTCTCCAGCGAACGACCACTTGTAGAAGGACCTTCTCCATCTCCAGACATCTCGAACTCTGGCTCTGATACCACGTTGTCACACCCTTACGCTTCAAGTATGAAACACCAGACGTGCGGCACGGCCAAACCCTGCTCGGTCGCCGATCAGCCCCGTTCGGACGTGTCCCGGACGCGTCCTGGATGCACAACGAAACATCCACCCAATTGGAGAGAAGAGAGGCTTCACAAGATAGAGAAAAACTAGAGAATTTATTGAGCAATCTCAGATTGTCCAGGATGGTTTTACAAGCCTTGATTACATATCCTTTTATAGTGCCCAAGAGAAACAACTCCTAGTCTAAGTTAAGGACCTAATCCTATTAGGCATGCAAGCCCTTCTCTAGAAAAACCTCCTTGGACTAGGAGTAGAACTTCCATCCCTTAAAGCCTGAAGGAATCTCGGCCATCCCACACTCCTACTCGAGTTGGGCTGGCTGTGCACCCATATGGCGCCCGTCGTGCACCTGGGCGCGCCCTGGAGTAGCAGTCCCAATCCCACTCGGATTCTGGATGCCCTCCAGCGCCCAGCAGCTCCCCCTACTTCCTCTAGGATTAGTTCTTCAACTCCAAGTGCTCCTTGGTCCAAGAAGGGAGCTCGGCCCTCCAGAAATCCGCCATGTCCTTCTCGACATCGGAGACCGGCCGACTCCTATTCCTACTAGGAGTAAGAATCCTTCCGACCCTGCACTTCTCGTCCAAGCATCTCTCGAAGTCTCCCTCCGCGTCGACCTTCGAGATCTTGGAGCTGCTCCGGCCCGAAGACTCCACCTGCCACTCGATCCGCATGGCCGTCCAAGTCCTATTCGTTCTAAGACTTGTCCCGAGCATGGCCGCCTCCTCGCGTCCATCCTTCTAGCCTACATGGTCCCTCCTCGGACTTGGATTCCTTGGCAGCTATCTTCAGCCTTCCGCACTCCGTTGCCCTAGTCCAACTCCTACTTGGATTAGGAGTCCTACTCCTAGTAGGAGTAGGAGTGCGCCGTGCCTCCGCGCCCGTCGCACGTCCGCCATGTCCCAAGCATGCTCAGAGGCTCCTCCTCGATCTCCTCGCATTCTTGGACATCGACGCTCGTCCTCCAAAGCCTCCTGCTTTGGCTCCGTGCCCCGGATTGCCTCGCGCGCCTCGGTGCACCTTGTGTCGCCCGCTGTCCCTGCGCGTCCAGCTTGCGGCCGCTTCGTTCCAGCGTCCGTCCTAGGACGTGGCAGAGGCGAGGCATGACACATGGGCCTAATAGGCTCTAATGTATACCAAACAAAGAGTTCATCATATATAAATAAGTTCATACAAAAGTACATGACTTAAAGGTCCATAGGTCGTACATACATGACTCTTGTAAGAGTTCCATCATCAGGACATAGTATAAGTAAAATGACTTGGTCGTAGCCTGACCGATCCATGTGCAATGTCGTTATCATGAGGCTCGCATCGTCGAACCTAAGCATCCTCCATACCTGCACGGATTCATGGGGTGCAGGGGATTTCTTCCGTTAGAGTATGTTGGGGACCATGCATACTATGATCTTATAACATAATCTCTACATGTCATGACATATGCATATCATCATCATGAAACATAAATATATGCATGCTATGAGCTACTTATGCATATTATATGACATATGAACATATCATCATGGCAAGATAAGATAAACATATAACATCATAATCTTTAGGTCATTCATATCATAATCTATCATCATACTTATTTTTATGCTAATGCATATCATGATCTTGTCTTACTTTATTTTATCATCATGATATGATGTGACAAGTGGACATTCATATTGCATCCTCATAGGTGCATACTTCTTCATACTTATTTATCATCATTAAATTTATGTCCCAAGTGATTCATCATTCATCTTTTCGTCTTTCATCTTTACTTAGATACTTTCTTATCTTGTTGATTGGGAAGACCATGTTGAACTCGTGGGAATTGGCTAGCTAGGCCAAGATTGGATTCGCGGGTAGCCAATAGAGACGCCACACTCAAGGGTGGAACTCGCCTACTGGTTCCACGTAGGCCCAATAGAGACACCACACTCAAGGATGGAACTCGCCTCAACTTATGGAAACGCCACACTCAAGGGTGGAACTCGTTTCCCCGGGAGACGCCACCACTTAGGGGCGAAACCCATTTCCCCTCCTCGATTACAATAAGTCATCTTCACGCCAATCCGTCTTTTAATTGCATTCATCAATACATACAATCATTCAATACATGTTGCATATTTTAATCATATTTAAGGTCACACATACTTCAAATCATACTAAGTGTGGACATTCAATCATAACCAATCATCAGCCCAGAACGGACGACTGTTTTCACTTTCGGTCGACCGCTGGACTCAGATAACGGACGACCGTTTTGGTATCGATCGACCGTTATCAGGCTTTCGGACGATCGAAACAGGGCGTCCGGTCGACCGCTAATCACAGTGAGTGATGACTCTCTAAATTGGACGATCGTTGGAATATCGGTCGACCTTTGTAGGTCTTTTGGACGATTGAAACTAAGCTTTGGTTCGACCGCTAATCATAATGTGTGATGACTCTCTAAATCGAACGACCGCTGGGATATCGATCGACTATTATAGGTCTTTCGGACGACCGAAACTAAGTTTCGGTTTGATCGCTAATCACATAATGTAACGACCCTTCCAAAACGGACGGCCGTTGGGGTATCGGTCGACCGTTGAACAGAGTTCGAGACTACATTTGTCTCCAGAACGATTGACCGATAATGTATCGGTCACCTATTCTGAAACGACAGACACAAAATTTTTACGTTCCTTCTTCTCAAACATGCATATCTTGATATGTTGGGTACATAATGGTTTTCCAAACATCATATGAAACATTCTTAGCATTCTAACAATGAAGTAAATGGTGTATTCACATGAGGACATCAAACATGCTAATCACAATCATGAATGTACATGAGCATTGGATCGATTCTTTCTGAACTAACATAAGAAGCAATAAACATTCTATATCTAAACATGATTAGCAATAGAACAGTAAGCACATTACACTCTACCCATGGTTAGCAATAGCATAGTAATATAAGAGAACATGAATCATCAAATGCACATTCCTTAATCTTCATCTAAGAACAAAGGGTTTGTTCTTTATGCCCTAATCCACACAGGGAAGATTAGGAAGGATTGGATCCCCTCAAACATACCTTAGTAGCTAAACTTAAATTCTAATCTTCTTCCTCTAGCTTTAACAACCCTTTCTCCCTCCTTCTAGTTACTGTTCGCGAGCTCAAAAGGGGCTGCTATAGTGAGAGAGAGTGTGAGAGAGAGAAACCGACTACTGTAGCAGAGGAGAGAAAGGGGAAAAACTTATTGTGGCTATAGTAATCAGGTTACTGTAGCTCGATGCTCTTAGGGGAGAGATGATGAGAGAGTGAGATGAGTATGGTTCACTATAGCTCCAAAAGGTGGGGTGTTTTGCTTGCTGCCGACATCGAACAAATGAGGGGGGAGAGAGATGCTTTTAGATTATTATAATGTGTTTTGGGCTAGGTGGGCTGTAGGCGTGTGTGGGCCTTCGGGTTTTGCTTTTCTTTTTTTTTTTCTTTCATTTTTTCATTTTCATTTAGGATATTACAACCTACTCCTCTTAAATAAAAATTCATCCTCGAATTTTAGTAAATCTTAAATTACTTACCGAAGAGTTTCAAAAACTTCTCACGTATTTTCTCTTCGAGCTCCCATGTAGCTTCTTGTCCTCTATGGTGCTTTCATGCTACTTGACCATGGGTATTGTCTTGTTCCTGAGATGCTTCACTTGATAATCTATAATCACTATAGGTTATTCCACATATGTCAAATCTTCTTTGATATTCGGCTCTTCAATCCATATCACATTTGCCTCGTCATGAACATACTTTCGGAGCATTGATACATGAAAAACATTGTGAAATCTCGCATAAGAAGGTGGTAGTGATAACTTGTAAGCTGCTTCACCAACTTTCTCAAGAATTTCAAAAGGTTCAATATATTTTGGTGTCAACTTTTTTTCTTGCTAAATCTCATAACACTCTTGATTGGTGAGACTTTGAGCATCACATGGTCTCCAACTTCATAAAATTGTTATCTCCTCTCTAAATCTGCATAGTTCTTTTGTCTACTTTGTGCCGCTAGCATTTTTTGCTTGATGAGCTTCACTTTATCAACATACATGTGGATCAAATTCGGTCCAAGGTATTTTTCTTCACCGGTTTCACTCCAACATGCTGGAGAACGACAAGGCTTCCATACAAAGTTTCAAATGGAGCCATCTTGATACTTGAGTGATAACTATTATTATAAGCAAATTCTATCAAAGGAAGATGGTCATCCCAATTCTCATGCCAATCTAAAGCACAAGCTCTAAGTATATCCTCAAGAGTTTGAATTGTTCTTTCACTTTGGCCGTTGGTTTGACGATGAAACATCATGCTAAAATTTAGCCTTGTTCCAAAAGTATTTTGGAGACCTTTCCAAAATCTTGATGTGAACCTTGAATCTCTATCCGAAATAATAGAAGTTGGGATTCCGTGCAAACAAATAATCTAGTTCACATATAACTCTACCATGCTTTTCATGAATTGACTCACCTTCGTAGGAATAAAGTGAGCCGACTTCATCAAACGGTCCACTACAACCCATATTGCATTATGCCTTTTCCGGACTCAAGGTAATCTTACAACAAAGTCTATAGAGATACCTTATCATTTCCATTCCAGAATAGGTAAAGGTTGTAATTTACCATAAGGCCTTCGGTGCTCAATCTTGACTTGTTGACAAACTATGCACCTGGATACATACTTGGCCACATTTTTTCTCATGTCTTTCCACTAAAAATTCCTTTGCAAGTTCTTAAACATTTTGGTGCTTCCGGGATGAATGGAGAATTCAGACTTGTGATATTCATCTAAAATCTCTTTTTTTTAGTGGCTTGTCCTTTGGAACCCATAAATGGTTATTGTACCTAATTGCTCCATCTTCGCCATACTTGAAATGATTTTTTTTCTTTTGTAAACATTAATCATTCTTGCATATTTCGGATCCCTTCTTTGAGCTTCAACGACTCTTCTCATCAAGCTTGATTCGATCACATGATGAGCCATACATATGATCCTTCGATCATAAATGCTTGGGACCCATTGCACTATGCTTTTCACAAGATTCCACTTGTGCACACTCAAACATCCAAGTGATCCTTCCCACTTGCGACTTAGTGCATCGGCAACTACATTAGCCTTTCCGGGATGATACAATATAGCGAACTCATAGTACTTAAGGAACTCAATTCATCTTCTTTATCTCATGTTCAACTCCTTTTGAGAGAACACGTACTTTAGACTCTTATGATCCGTGTACACTTTAAAATCTTCACCATACAAGTAGTGGCGCCATATCTTCAATGCAAATACAATCGCCGCTAGTTCTAGACCATGAGTTGGATAGTTGACTTCATGCTTCTTCAATTGCCGAGAAGCATATGCAACCACTTTGTCATATTGCATAAGTACACAACCTAATTCGGTATCACAAGCATCACTATAGATGATATAGCCTCCACTTTCCGAGGGAATGATTAGGATTGGTGCCATCATAAGTCTCCTTTTTAGCTTTTGAAAGCTTGCTTCACATGCTTGTGACCATATGAACTTCTCGCCCTTCCTCGTCAACTTTGCCATAGATGCGACAATTTTAGAGAAGTCTTGAATAAACCTTCTATAATATCCGGTAAGTCACAAGAAACTTCTAATCTCAGTCACATTTTTGGGCCTATTTCAATTCGTCACCGCTTCAACTTTAGTCGGATCTATGGCCACTCCATGCCTTGATACAATATGTCCAAGGAACGTTACTTCTTCAAGACAAAATCCACACTTAAAAAATTTGGCGTAGAGCTTATTTCTTCTCAAAATTTTCAAAATGATGCGAAGATGCTCTCGGTGCTCTTCCGAGCTTGATGAGTAGATGAGGATGTCATCAACAAATACGGTCACAAATTTGTCCAAGTATGGATGGAAAATCCTATTCATCAAATCCATGAATATAGCGGACGCATTCGTTAGTCCAAAAGGTATAATAAAAAATTCATAGTGTTCATACCTCGAACGAAATATCATTTTGGGAACATTTTGTTTGGCTACCCTTAATTGGTGGTAACCACTCCTTAGGTCGATATTGGAGAAAATTGACACCGATGATAATTGATAAAAAAGATTATCAATCCTTGGCAAGGGGTACTTGTTCTTCACCGTCATCTTGTGGAGCATTCGGCAATCGATGCACAACCTTAAAAAGTCATTCTTCTTCTTGACGAAAAGTACCTGTGCGCCCTATGATGAGACGCTTGGCCTAATGAACTCATTATCCAAAAGTTCTTGCAGTTGCACTTTCAATTCATGCATCTCCGCCGGAGCTATTCGGTAAGGCGGCTTCGAAATGGGAGCGGTGCCCGAAAGTAGTTCAATATTAAACTCAACTTCCCTTCATGGTGGCAATCCCACAATTTTTTCCGAAAAGACATCGAAATATTCTCTCACCACATCCAAATATTCAAATGGCTTGGATTGTGAATCCGTCTTGATGACACTAGCCAAAAATCCTCTTGCTCATTTCTTGATTATTTTGCTTGCCTTGATTGCTGGAATCAACACTTTGACTTCCTTGAAGGGAATTCTCCTAATTATTGTGGGTTTTCCATGATGGTCACCTATAAAAATTTTCTTTTCTTTGTAATACATGCGAGCATCATTATAAGATAACCAATCCATTCCTAAGATTACATCATAATCTATTATAGGAAGTAATATGAGATCACATGGAAAATTCCTCCTATCTATTTCTATAGATACATTGAGAACATATCTCCTAGTGGCTACCATTCCAGTGGGAGTCGCCACTTCTAGTTGACAATTAGTAACTAGAGACCTTACTTCTAGCATACTAGCAAATGCATGAGAGATAAAAGAATGGGTTGCACTCGAATCGAAGAGAACATTTGCATAGTGTCTGGCAATTAGAATATTACTTTGGATCACATCGTTTTCTTGAGTGGCTTCATCCACTTTCATGACAAACACTCTTGCCAGAGCTCTTGGTGGGTTTGCAATTATTTTCCCTTTGTTGCGATTTTCTCCACGCTTCTCCGGACAGTCCCTTATATAGTGTCCCTCCTTGCCACATTGTAGGCATGTCCCGGCCTTCATGCGACATTCACCAAAGTGAGTTCTTCTACAATGCGGGTACATGGGCTTGCTTGGTTCTACCTTTTTGAAGAGTAGTATGGTGCCTTCCTTGAACTACTTCCTTGGACCATCCCTTCATGCTTCCTGATGACATTTTCCTTAGACAATCTTTCTTTCTTGGTATTTCCTTTCATGTTCAGCGGCAAGCTCTACCGCATCCTTCATAGTGGTGCAGTGACCACTCCTAATCCAAGGTTGCAGTCCGGAATTCAAACTATTGATAAACCTCTTCGTCCTTTGGAGCTCATTCTCATTGAGTTCCCCACACTTCTCCAGCCTCAGAAATGTGTTCACGTACACATCCACAGTCATACTACCTTGGACGAGGTTGAGAAACTCGTTTCTCTTCTTTTCTTCACATGGTCCGGAGAGAAGCGAGCCTCGAACACTTCCACGAAGCTCTCTCATTCCACCTCTTCCTCACTCTCGAAGGTGGTCTTCAAGAGTGCCTTCCACCATGCCTTAGCTTGACCGCAAAGACGATGTGTGGCATATATCACCTTGCGGTCTCCGGGGCATCTCATGACCTTGAGGATGTCCCTTACTTCTTCGATCCACGATTCAACTAACTCGAAATTTCCTACTCCATCAAACTTCGAAAGTTGGAGCCTTAGGAACCTCTCGATGGAGTAATTCGGTTCAGTAGGTCTTTGGGCATTTTGTGCCGCTGATGTAAATTAAGTGGAGTAATAATAACTTGCTGAATTTATGGGTCAGAATTGAGATTTTTCAAAATTTGATCAAACTCCCTAATTCACTCTACTGCAAGTGCACATGTCAATTGTAATAGACTCAAGTGTCGTATCCACAATGATTTGAAGGATAAAGACCCACTAAAATAATTTAGACTAACCCTAGACTAAGTGACAAAAATAGTGAAATTTAAAATAGGTGAAAACAGATTTCAAATGTGGGAAAAAGGGTAGCTGTTTTTTATTTTTAATAATTGATATGGACTGAAATCTAGATGCTAAACTAAGGACTAAAATGGATTATCAATCAAGGAAAGATTCTCCTAACATACTTTAATAGCTAAGCTTAAACTCTAATCTTCTTTCTTTAGCTTTAACAATCCTTTCTCCCTCCTTCTAATTACTGTTCATGAGCTCAAAAGGGGCTGCTACAGTGAGAGTGTGTGAGAGAGAAACCGGTTACTGTAGCAGAGGAAGAGAGTATGGGGAAAAACTTACTATGTCTATAGTAATCAGGTTACTGTAGCTTGGATGCTCTTAGGGGAGAGATGATGAGAGAGTGAGATGAGTATGGTTCACCATAGCTCCACAAGGTGGGGGGTTTTGCTTGCTGCCGACATGGAACAAATGAGGGGGGAGAGAGATGCTTTTAGGTTATTATAATGTGTTTTGGGCTTGGTGGGCTGTAGGCGTGTGTGGCCTTCGGGTTTTGCTTTTCTTTCTTTTTCTTTATTTTTTTTTCATTTTCGTTTAGGATATTACAATAATTAAATGAACCTTTGTTGAGGAACAAAGTCCCTGTGATGCTCATGATCATGATCTATACCTAGCATGATGCTCGGGACCATCTACGGTGGCTTTCAGTTGAAAATTAAAATATGTGGAAGTTGGTGCGGATCTAATCATATTAGCTTACACGTAGAAATTAGAAACAAAAGGTGTGCTGTTATCATTAGAAGAATCATGCCATCGAAAGTGTGTGTAATTTCTCTTTCCAATTTTTTTTCTTCTCTGTGTTGTAACATGAAGTGTAAGTTAATACAAAAGTGGATTAAATAAACTCATAAAATTGAAGAGGGGTTAAGTATTTGTTCTTTTAATGATTATTTAGTTATTTGTTAATATCTCTATTTTTTTTCGGTTGATGGCCTTTGAACGGTGAACTTTTTCCTAGGCAATCAAGTTTTATTGGAAAAAACTGCAATTCATAGGCATTGAAGGGAAAAAAAATCTTTTTCCTATATTTTTTCGTCAGGCAAATTTCAGAGGGCAAAATGTAGCTTCTATTCTTTTTACTGATATAAATCACATTTCTTTGAAATACATGTTAAATTTTAAAGTTGTGTTTAACAACCCTAAGTCATAGATTGAGGACATTTAAGATTTCTTAGTTAAAAGATGGTCATTAAGATCCCAAAAATTTGAACTAAGAGTATTTGGACCTTTTGGACCAAAAGCCTGATGTAACTCTATATAAAGTTCTAACAATTTTATTAGTCTCCCTACAAATCTAGTCATCAACTCTATATCCTCTTTCTTTTCTTCTCCACGAAGAAAACTCTATGGTTGAGGGATATAGAGCCATGATTGCTATTTTTTAAGATCCGCATGAAGGAGGAGATCAAAGATTTTTAAGAAAATGACAAGAAGATCTAGAGACTTTTAGATAATGAAGAAGAAAGATCAGATGATTAGAAAAAGGGAGCTTTTAGATGTAAAAGCCAAAGGTAGGTAAAGGAGATTCAAACTCTTCACTCTCCTTTCAATGATGTTTTGTTATATTGAGTCTCAAGAACACCTTATTCTTAATAGGGATTTTGATTGAGGGTTGCATAAGTAAGGATTTGTATGAATAAAGATTTCATGATTTTATGTTGTATAATTTGTTATATTCGTGATTATTTTATAATAATTATTTGGATAGGTTTTACTTATCCAAAAATTACAAATAATATATGTATGGAAAGATCTCGAATTTTCATAGAAATTGATTTCATATGATTCTAAGATGTATACAAATAGATATAATCCAAATATCGGACTACTGTCAACGAGACAAAATTGTAAAACGTATAGTAAATCGAAAAAAGAGGAGAAGCAAAACATGATATAGATCACCCCTTCTTTTTGCGCTAAAGATCTTACCCGAAGGAACTGGAGCTACATCGCTTTTTAGGAATCATTACCACAGGGCATAGAGGGAGAGGTCATAAGCGTCTATATCATAAAATAGATTTTTGACGGAATGAAAATGACATTTGGTAGAATCGTAACCATAGAATACGACCTGATATCGATCTATTATGCGCCTCTGTATCTAGCATTGGGTAGACCACATACAATAATTGTCCTAGGTCTACCCTATCTTTTGTTTCATTTCTTTTGGAACAATCAGAAAAACTTTTTTGATTATGGATCTACTACTAGAAATTCAATAGAAAGATAGCAAATATCTGGAGTTTCTTTTTACCTCAACAAAATAAGCATGAACCTCTCAGTTCTTCTTTTTAGTTTCATATATATATATATATATATATATATATATATATATATATATATAATAAAAGAATTCTATACATGTGAAACTTTAATATTTATCAGAAATACTTAGGAAAAAGGGATAATTTTTCTTAGGAAAAGGAAAATCTTATGAATTAGGATTTGAAATTCATTCACAAGTTAAATGTTCGTGTTATCTTTCTGTGAAAATTGGAATCACTTGAAAAGAACAAGTATAAGTTAAATTATTAATATTTTAGTGACTACTGCTAGAATACTGTGCAAAGAATAGATTCTGACAATTGTATGAATTACCAGGAAAAAAGCCCTAAATCTTGTTAATGAATAAAAAATTCATGGTTTAATGTGTTCTATGATGCATAGATGCTAAGAGATCATACCTAAAATATTTATGATACTCGATATTGTTTTTATTGAAGTTTTGATCTCAAAAGTCGAGATTTTTGGATTGAAAATTGAAATTTCAAGATGCCGGCACGGCCGTGCCAACCCCAAGAACGATCGTGACCAAGCAGAGAGCGATTAAATGGCTTTGTCATGCTAGTGACACCTTCATCACGATTGTGACAAGGTCAAGAACGGTCGTGACCAACTTGATCATGACCATGCGAGACGATAGCTGAAATTTAGCTAAGGTTGGGAAGGGCTGAGTCTGGAACGGCCATCACAAAGATGGACATGGCTGTGACAACCTAGGGCACTTCCGTGACATTGCCAGGCACGGCTATGACAATGTTGGGCATGGCCATGACCTTTATGGCCACGGCTGTGACGCTGAAAATGATTTTTATGGCGTTTTAAACTTATTTTCTTATGTATATAGGTTATGTATTGATGTGTATTGATTGTGTATGACACCTAGATACATGTAATGCATGCTCAATCGTAATTAAGCTAAAATATGAAGAATGATTTATATGGATGATTATTGTATTTCAAAGCATAGTACACCGTTGAAGAAGAATATGCTCATCACTCATCAATGGTGAGAAGTAAAGTGTTGAACCTATGTATGTACTTCAAGGGATCTAAACCCGCGAAATAAAGTCCTGCATTTGTGTATGTGCTTCTCAAAGGAATAAAGTTCCTCATCAGAAAGTGTGCGTATTTCCTAAAATAAAATCCTTCATTATTATAGTGTGCGTATTCTTCGGAATAAAGTCCTTCACTATTATAGTGTGTGTATTTCTTGAAATAAAATCACTCACTATTATGATGTGCGTGTTCCAAAAATGTGGCTTATGATGATGTGATATGATTCTTTCAACTATGTTAAGATCAAAGATGTTATAACGTAAAATAAGAATGAAAGTGAAGTTAAAGTATCTTATAACAAAGAAAAAATGCTAAGATGATGATGATGAAGCGAAGATGGAAAGTAAAGTCCTACACTTATGTATGTACTTCAAGGGGACCTAAGCATGAGAAGTAAAGTTCTGCATCTGTGTATGTACTTTCCAAAGAATAATGTCCCTCATTAGAAAGTGTGTGTATTTCCTGAAATAAAGTCCATCACTATTATAGTGTGCGTATTCTTCAAAATAAAGTCCATCACTATTATAGTATGTGTATTCTTTGAAATAAAGTCTCTCATTATTATGCTGTGTATGTTCCAAGGATGTGGCTTATGATGATGTGATATGATTCTCCAACTATGTTAAGATCAAAGATGTTATAAGATAAAGTAAGAATGAAAGTGAAGTTAATTAAGTATCTTATAACAAAGAATGAAGATAATGATGATGAAGTAAAGATGGAAAGTAAAGTCCTACATATATGTATGTACTTCAAGGGGACTTAAGTCTGAGAAATAAAGTCCTACATTTGTGTATATACTTTCTAAAGGAACAATATCCCTCATCATAAAGTGTGTGTATTCTTAAAGATGCATAGGAATAAAGTCCCTCACTATTATGATATGTGTGTTTCAAAGTATGGCATGATATGAAATGAAAGTCAAGATGATATTATGTGATAAAAATGAAAGATGAAGATGACACATGAAGGATCACATAATAAAGAAAGAAAAGAAAAATGAAATAAGATCCAAAGGTTATAAATCAACCCCGAGCAGATGAAAAGTATGAAAGAAGTCAAGAACTAAGGATTAAGGAGTTATGAAGAAACTCCTAGAGTGTACATGACAATGAATGTGAAATGAAACGATATGTCATATATATGATGAATGATATGAATGTATGTTTCTATTATATGCTACTTGCAGATGATGAATCTGAAGGAAAACATGTATGACACGATGTTTATGTTGTATGATGAATGAATGTAAGCATGATGTATTGTCATATAATATTTATGATATAGTTCATGGCATGCATGTTCACATATTATTGTTATTATGATGATGATGCATCACATGTAGTATCATGTGGTAGGATAGCATGACATGCATGATATTTACATACTCTAATTGAGCCTACACTCTGGATCCGTGCAGGTAACTAAGATTAAGTAATGAATGACAGCTTAGGCTCATGACGAAGTGTTGCACATGCTTAGGGTTAAATAAGTTCTAAGCTTCTATTTTAACATTGAGGTTAATAATGTACTGAAGGTTTAAGCATTTATTATTTTTTGAAGTATCGTTGTAATACGATTCATAGAAAGTTTTTTATTTATTATGATTTTCTCTAAATTGTGAAGTCTTCCGCTGTTAAATGATGTATGGCAAACGGGCTAATAGCGCGAAATTACTCTAAATGATCAAAACTTTTAGGGTGAATTTTCGGATCGTTATAGTTTTCATATAATAAATGTTTAGCAATGATGTGTTTTGAAAAAAATAACAATAATAAATAATTGTATAAAGGCTTAGATACTTCTAAGTTAAACCTTAATTAAGAAATTCATTGATAGCTCTCATGCAATAAATGTAATGCTCCAAATTGAATCTGGCTAGGTGGCAAGATTTAATCTAATATTGACTTTAATTAGTTCTTGAGCCATAATACAAATGTGCATGATATAATAAATATCACTAAATCACTTAACATAAAAATATAATGAAATATCAAAAACACAAAAGTTTAACATAATTTGACATACAAGGCCTATTGCCAATGTCATAGGAGCTAAAGTGGAAGTTTGATAAAGCTATTACAACTTTAAAATCTTTCGAAAATAAATAACTATGGATAAGATATCATAAAAATCGTAAGACCATTTCATGTGTCCATCATTATTAAGAACAACAATGGTTGCTTTAGCTCAATCTTATTACCTGCGGCATCAATGTAAGAGAGATAATAATAAGTGAGCTTTGTAGCTCAATCAGGTGCATAATAAATTGAATGATAAATAATAAATAATACAACATTATGTAACACTTAAATCATCAATTGTGAGATACTAGTAGCATGGTCAAATAGTAGTGTACCTAATAATAAACCATGCAACAACAAATGAGTAACAATGTATCAAAAATTGCATCTACAGATGGGTTTTAATGAAGATCAATAAATAATCATATATACAACAATGTCTATAAGTATCTAATCGCACAAGATGTTGAATCAAAGCACGGGGAGTTGTTTCTTCGATTTCATCTTGGACGAATCTCACAAGTGTTTGCATCTTCATCTTCTTCACCAGTGAATGGCATCGAACTATAAGCAACGACGATCTCATGTAGCAATCGGTCTAATCATCACCAAGGATCAATGTTCTCCACCGGCAAACTTTCATCTTTTTCAGCTCCAACGAGCTTTTACGAGCAATGGAAATCTAGCAATTCTTAAGGAAAATTCACCTTTGGTGAACTGCTCCAAAAGTAAACATCATCTCAGTTGAGCAATTGTGACCTCCGGCAAGTCCAGATGTAACTACTCCGATTGCCTATTATCTTTGGTGAACCTCGATGACAGCAACCAATACCCGAGCCTCACAACTCCGACAATACCAGTGCATCGCCTTCTCCGACCATGACACATTAGCAACCTACAATGTTTCTCCGCCGATGAATTCTCTCTGCTTTATCTGGCGAACAATTTTGCTTCAGCATCTTGATGACAACTGTCGACACCCTCAAGCAAGTTCTATTCAAATTTTGGCAAAGACAAAGCAGAATGGAGGAAGAAGAAGATCCGGTCATAGGCGTTTCATCTATATCACGAACTGCAAAGTTGGAAAAGCACGACCACCTTAGGGATAGGGTCATTACCATTATATCACCGTCTATAATTTTCTAGAAGTGCAAGAAGTGCCACACAATGAGGGTCGTGAGACTTCGTAAATGACCAGTTAAATCCTTTCCTTCAGCCATTAATCAAACTTCTTAACCCATAGCAAAAAAAAGAGAAGATGGCTCGACAACTATTGACCGTCGATAGATATACAGTGGCTTCTATCTACGACTTTCACATCTATCATTGGGGTACATTAGGTTGTCTCATTTCAATTACTCCCTGTATGATTTCTTTATTATTTTTATGCTCCCTTTTTCGGATTTGATTTTTAACACTGAGAACAATGTTAAGTTCAACCTTGGAAGAGTTAGCATTTTCATGCATCCCCCTTATCTTTTTATATTGCATTACATGAATAAGTTCTTATCATTTTTATCCACTATTTGCATACATCATATTGAAAATATATGGAAATTAAAATTTTCATATCATTCTTTCTCATGTCTTAATATTTTATTAATTTCAAGCATTATTCAAGGACATCTTGTTAATTAACGAAATAAAAAGTACAATTATTTTATCTTTTATCACCTTAGTATTGGATATTTGGAATGTGAATGTTACTAAGTAGAACTATGAATATTTGGACTACAAATTCTTGTTCATGCTCTTTTTTTATTTTATTATTCTTTAGTCTTGATAATAATTGTCTCTTTGTTGAATGCTTATGTTTATTGAGCTTATAGAAAAAAAAAAGTATAAAAATATAAAAGAGGGTTAGTTTAACCCCAACAAAAAGAAATAAATAAGTACAAATGTGTTATCCGAAACCTTGGTGTGTCTAGGTGATTAGATTCATAGGGTATTCTTGCCTAGAGATCTAAGGGCAATTGTTCTGTGATCCGTCGGTCGAAAGCCATTACATGGACAACCTTACGCAATATGGAGCACATGAATACCAAATCAATGAAAAATAAAGTGAAAAAGAGGTATAAATGTGTTATTTGGAACCTTTGTGCATCCGGGTGATTAGATTCGTAGGGAATTCTTGCCTAGCAACTTAAGGGCAATTGCTCTAAAATTTGTCGGTGAAAGCCTATTACGTGAACCACCTTGAGCAATATAGAGAAGTACATGAGTGCCAAATAAAAAAAGTGTGAAAAAGAAAAAAATAAAAGTGTGAATGAAAATATCAAAAGTTTTTAAAGTGAAAATGTATAAGCTCAATATACATTTATGCTTTCAACATTGAGACTCTTATTTGATAGACTACATGTTTTTTTTATGAATTGGATTTGGATGAATTTAAATATGTCTAATATTCAGAAACTTTACAAGGCTGGGTCATTGGAATGATGGAGAGATACCTTGATGATCTATGTATAAAATCTAGTGCTAAGAAAAATAATTGACTGACAGGATGAAAATGATTATTGACCTTTTTGGTTGAAGCTTTGCTTTGAACATTGCTTGATGACAAGCAAATATCTAATCTTGGGAGAGTTTGATGCATGCAAAATATAACATATATTTAGTCATGCATTTAATCTTATTTCGAATCATTTTCTAGTAGCATGTCATTTTATGAACTTATTTACATTAACTTTAAGAAAATGAAAATCTACCCAAATTTATATTTTATTATCTAGGAAGAAAGAAAACTAAATTACGAAGTCAACGAAGAAAATTATGTTCAAATCGAAGTTAAAACAGAGTCAGAAAGTGAAAAATAGGTAAAGCTGTCAAGGGATGAAAATGCGCTCTCATGAGTGGGCTATGAAGGATCTGTCACGGGCCGTGAAGGGGGCCATTAAATCACCATAACAGGCCATTAAAATACATTTTTTTCAACCCAGAAAGTTGCCCAAGACACGACCATGACCAGACTTTCACGGGCTGTGAAATTCACATTTTCACACGCTGTAAGGGTCGTGAAACCTCTGTCACGAGCTGTGCAAATCCATTTTGAGTTTGATTCGGACATTATTTACGCCGTGAAAACACAATTATAGGTCGGACGAAGTTCAATTTCAAGATTTGGACGAATTTTTGAAAGAATTTCAACCATACAATGACTCCTGCTCATACTATATGATCCTTAGATGATTTGAAAACATATTATGAATCAGAATTCAAAATTTGACAAGGCCAAAATTCCATAATTAAATCTACTCTAAATTTATGAAAATGTTTCTGTTTCTTCTCCAATCACATGAAAACTTGAACTTCTATAAATAGAGCCTTTTTTACACCTGGAGAGGGGATGCTAGGGCCTGCAACTTGTGCTTTAAAGATAAAAATGTGGGAGCATCTTGAAAACTAATCAAGAAGTTTTTTGTGCGGTGATCTCAAGCAAGGATCGTGCAACTATCGTTCGTTCCAAAGAGTACTTCCAGTTTTACTTCATGTTGGAATACATCATATTATGCTTTAAAGTTCAATCTTTTTAATCTCTATAATCTAGATAATTGAGTTTAGTTTTGAGTTTCAATTTTATTTCTGCAAGAGTTCTACTATTAAGACAACTAGTGAGTTTTCTTTAGTGATTGACTATAGTTCATTTAACTTTTAAGAACGTGATTGCTATGTTTAAGGCTTTTCATTAATTTTGATTGAATTATTAGTTGATTATTAACTGAGTAGTGTGACCAATTTGTTAATTCATAAATTTCATTAAACAATTCATGTCGTAATCTAGTAGAGCCAGACGGAGTATTAGAAGCGTGGTTTGCCAAGTTAACTCGGGTGAGAGGTTTGGAAGCATAGGAATCACAAATCATTGCATTCGAATCTAAGTAGAATTGAGAGTATATTCGGGTGGAGTATTCTCATTTTATTAAGATTAAGAATAGTTTAATTACGCAATTAAGAATATCATACTTTAGGTGTCCTTAATACATCTAAAAGTTGAACATGATTATCTTTCGACTAAATCAATTGCTACATAAGTAAAACAAGTTTGTTCTTAATCATTTTAACACATCTTATGAACCTTAGACATTGGTAGATTACTTTAGTTTTATTCTTTACTAATCTGTAATTTTATTTTCCGTAACTCTTTTACCCAAATCATGTTCTCTTATTAGCATCTAAAATTAGTTTAGTTAAGTAAGTTAATTATTCGTGGATTCGACACTCTACTCTCTATTTTATTGCTTGAGCAACTAGTGCACTTATTAGCATTTAATTATTATCAATTCTCACATCACTAAGTCGCACTATAGCCAAAGGAGTAGATATAGTGGACACCAGAAGGTCCGACACCAACAGCGCAAAAGGAAGAAACATGGTGGCAAAGTGGATAAAAGTAAGGTGAAGTGCTACAATTGTGGTAGTCGTGGTCACTTCGCTCGTGAGTGCACTGAGCCAAAGAAGGCTTGCCCTGACCATGTTTTTTTTGCGTAAGTTTCTAGCTGTGTTTTGGTTGTTGAAATTGTCCACGATGAGGTTGAATTTGTGGCATGTTCAGTTTCAGTGCAAGAGGCATTAAAAATATTGCTTTAACACCTGTAATTTTTAGATGTTGCAATGTAAAAGATGACTTTATATTGCAACATTCAAACAACAATTGCCTATGTGAAGGATGAAAAATATCATTACAAAGGAAACCATATCATCATCAAATACAAATTTATAAGAAATGAAGACGTGATAGAGAAGATCTCAATTGAGTACATATCTACGCACAACATGGTTGTTGATCCGTTCAACAAATCACTACCTAGAGATGTATTATTGAGATATTTGCATGCACTAGGACTGTGTAGAATATGAAAAGAAATATGTACTCAAAGTTAATCACATTAATGAAAATATGTTTTACATAAGAGAGTTATGTTATGCATGTGAGGTGTTTGAGTCTCCATCGTAATACTTGTGTTGTGTACCAAGTATGCTAAGTCGACCCTGAGAGATGATGAATCAATGTTGGTCTTCGTCATTGTGTGAGTCTCTCTAGACCTATGGGTCTAATTTTTGCTCTTTGAACTTTGACTATATTTCAAAGTAAGTTGTTGCTACTTTAGCATGATACTTTGAGTCATGTCTAGAAAAGCAGTCGATCTGAACTGAGAAATATAGTGCAGAGGAAAGATTTGTTAAGGGATGCATAAGAGTATGCAATTGGCCAGCTATTCTCCTTGTGTAGGATAAATAGTTTTGCACAAACTGATAAATATTCGTACAGAAATTGTTCCACAAATTCCTCCTTCAAATTTGACCATTACTGTTCATTTGACTCGGAGGTCGGTCGACTGCACTTCTGGACCGGTCGACCGGTCTATGTGACATCGCGCGTTTTCTTCAACTTCTGCGCTTGATC
The DNA here is from genome assembly GCA_030549335.1 of Pontederia crassipes. Lineage (NCBI taxonomy): Eukaryota > Viridiplantae > Streptophyta > Magnoliopsida > Commelinales > Pontederiaceae > Pontederia > Pontederia crassipes. The sequence continues at coordinate 4,693,207 of JAUKPH010000020.1, read as the reverse complement.
GGTCGACTGGTCCGTCGATCAATACATCGACCGGTATCGGTTCGACGTCGTCCGAAATAGGATCAGTAGTTATCGGCCGACCGGCATCTTCTGCTCGATCGACCGATTTCTTCTCGACCCTTTGCGTCGACCGGTAGGTTGACCGACCTGCACTCTTTTGATTATAACTTTCTACACGGTTAGCAAAATTAGATAATCTTGGAGTCTATGAAAAGCTAACATAATTCTCCACAAAATCTGACATGTTCCACATTCATCCAAAACTAATGAGATCAGTGACAATTATTTAATCAAAGTGTAGTGCATAAAGTTATCCATTTTTCTTTAAACTTTTTCAACATTTCAACTTTAATCATTCGATGTTTGTTTCATCAAAATATAATTTTATATGTCATTAAAACTTTGACCTAACAATCTTCCCCTTTTTTATGAAGACAAATCGAGAAATATGAAAAAGATATAAGTTGGCGAAAAAGTTGTAAAATCTTATTAAAACAATTTTACTCTCATTAACATAACTTTTTTTATAAAATATATTCAGGTCATATTTCTCCTATATTTCTCCTCTTTTTGTTTCATCAAAAAGTCATTTGTGATTGAAGTATATAAGAACTCATATGTAACTCCCCCTTAATCAATTTTTCAAATAAATTATTCTTCCTCTTTTTTGTCATATAATAGATGTGTAGAGTATTGCAAGTTTTGAAAGATAACTCATACTAAATTTATGACGATTTTATAATGAAATCCAATTTATGAAAGCCAAAACAAAAATATATTAAAAGATATGGCATAAAAACTTTGATAAAAATAATGTGATATTCATGATATGTGAAAATAATATTTAATCATGCTCCTCCTATCACTATGATCAATCTTTTATATATTCCTCTTTTATGTTTAAAGAAGTAGTAGTTTTGAAATTTTTGGGTGAAATAAAAAAAGTAAGTGATACTTTTACTATAACCTTTGTGCCTTCACCACTTGTCATTTGCTTTGCATGTGAGACACACTTAAAAGGTAATGATGTAATCTTTGGTATCCAAATTTCTTTGGGTCTTTGTTTGTTAGACAATGTTCCTTTTGGAACTCAAATCATGCCATGTTGTGTTGATTTTCTCATTTTGCATTGATATGCATAATGACCATAAAATACACATGTAAAACATTTGAGATGTGATTTTCTACCATATAGCTGATTGGATTTCCAATATGAATTTTCATGTTCAAAATTATTCCTAAGATTATTTATCGTTACATGAGAAATAGTCTTATTTTGTGAATTTTTCAAAAGGTCATTTTCCTTCTTTACATTTTCTAAAGAACATGTTAGTTTTACAATTTCACATGCATGTGTAATTTCCAAAATTTCAACTTCATTTTTTAGTTTTTCATTTCGCAAAAAATATGCATTATTTTCCTCTTTTAATTTTTCAATTTCATGTATTAACGTTTCATTTTCCTCTTTAATTGAAAAATATCTTTTTTATAAGAGAGGAGAGTTCTTTATTCACATCCAAAGAAGGAATTTCTTCGGAAGAGCTTGATGAGTCATAATTTGAGTTTGAAGGGTTAGATATTACCTCATCATCGTGTGCCATTAACCATATGTATGCTTTATCACTCGAAGAGCTTGATGAACTACTTGTTTCACTAGACTCTTCTAATTTTCCCTTTTTACCTTTCGAGATTTTTCTTCTTTGTGATGTTTGTATGATTTTCTTGTTGGCTTCTCATTTTTGTCTTTACTTTTAACTAATTTGAGATATTTATCTAATTTTCTTATGTAGAGTGCGGGTTTCTTTTCATCAACTTCATCTTCACTTGAATATTCTTCTATTGTATTTGCCTTCAATGCCAATGTTTTCTTCTTGGGAGTTTTTTCTTCTTGATCTTCTTGGATTGAGATCTCATAAGTTAAAAGTGAGCCAATAAGATCATCAAAATCCAATTTGTTCAAATCTTTTTCTTCGATCACGGTCCTCTTCGTATGCCATTTGAAGGAGAGATACCTAAAAATCCTTTTCACTTTTTGAAGATTAGATCTTGCCTATGGAGGCTAAGCCATTCAAAATATCATTAAATCGAGCAATCATATCACTTATAGATTCATTTTCATGCATCTTGAAGGAATCATATTGGTGATTTAAAATATTCAATCTAGATTCCTTAACTTTATCGGTTCTTTCGTAAGTAGTGATGAGTTTATTCCAAATCTCAGTTGCACTTTCACAATTTGAAATCTGATTAAAATGCGTTGAATCCAAAGCACAATAAAAAATATTCTTTGTTTTTCAATCTAATTTCGAAATTTTTTTGTCATTCGTCATGTTCGGAAGATAATTTTTCATGTAAATAATAGTCTTTTTCAACAATATCCCATAAGTTTATATCAATAGAACATATGCAGGCTTGAATTCGAATTTTCCAAAATTGAAAATTTGATGCATTTAAAAGGGGAGGATGACTAATTGATTGTCCTTCGGCAAAAACAAATGCACTTGATGTCATGGCTCTTAAAATTGTTAAATAAAAAAATAATTGAATCTTAGAAGTGATTAGATCCTAAAAAAAATGAGATGATTCAAAAAATCAAAACAAGAGCAATCCGCTCTGATATCAATTGTATGATCTCAAAGGGCACCAAAAGGGGGGGTGAATTGGTAGTCGAAAATATCGATTTCTCAAAATTCGTAGCGGAAGTACAAAATCGATTCTTGAAACCTTTGCAATTCACATTATAAACACAATATGAACGGGGGAGAGAGAGAGAGAAATCAAACACAAATAGACGTGGTAGTTATTGACGAGGTTCGGTCACACTTTGGCATACGTTCCCGCTCCGAATTCTTGACCTCGAGATCGTCGGAGATTCCACTAGCACTTCCTTTGTTCCAAATGGGGCAAGGAAGAAAGCCCTTTACACCACCGTCTTTTTCTCCGCTTCGAGAGGCAAGGCAACCTCTCCTCCTAGGAAGCTAATCTATTTCTCTCGCTCAAGAGGTAAGATTTTGAACCTCTTTTACACAGAAGTTCTCTCTAATTTTTCTGAAAAAAAATGTTTCTCTCTTTTATAATTCTATGTTCACAAGAAGAGAAGAGAGAAAAAATGAGAAAGCTATAAAATGAAAACTTCAAGAAATAATATCTCTTTGACAACTTGAAGTTTTTCTTCAATGCTTGGATGGGTACATTTGCCTCTAGCTTTGACACTCCTTTTATAGCCTTCAATGTGTGAAAAATTCGTTCAGAAATTGTTCCACAAATTCCTCCTTCAAATTTGACCATTACTGTTCATTTGACTCGGAGGCCGGTCGACTGCACTTCTGGACCGATCGATCGGTCTATGTGACCGTTGCACATTTTCTTTAACTTCTGCGCTTGATCGGTTGATCGGTCCGTCGATCGATACATCGACCGATATCGGCTCGACGTCGTCTGGAGCAAGGTTAGTAGTTATCAGTCGACCGGCATCTTTTGTTCGGTCGACCGGTATCTTCTCGACCGGCCTTCTTTGCGTCGACTGGCAGGTTGACCGACCTGCACTCTTTTGATCATAACTTTCTACACGATTATCCAAATTAGATGATCTTGGAGTCTATGGAAAGCTAACATAATTCTCTACAATTCTAATTCATTCATCCAAAACTAATGAGATCAGTGACAATTATTTAATCAAAGTGTAGTGCATAAAGTTATCCATTTTTCTTTAAACTTTTTCAACATTTCAACTTTAATCATTCGAGGTTTGTTTCATCAAAATATAATTTTATATGTCATTAAAACTTTGACCCAATAGATCCAAGGCCATAAATGCGACCCGTCTTAACCCTGACGTGGTTCATCCAAAGTTGTCTTGGGGTCAGCGGTGTGGTCCCCTTCTGCGTGACTTGTGTAATGTGTTCGACTTCTCTTGTTTTGTAAGCCTCTTGAAATTAAAAAAAAACATAAATCAACTATATTATTTATAATGACGAATTTACTATCTTATAAATTTACATTAAATTTTAAAAAAATAACATCAAGTAGATTTACATACATATGTCTCCCGAGCAAACGATGAAACACATTCTTTGTTCTTTTTCTGATGAGTTCGAACAAATATTTCGTCCTGAGTAGGTGGTCTACCCATATTTTTCTCTTGCAGTTAAAAATGTCAAATAAAATATAATATTTTGTTCATGACTTTACCATTTTCTTCGCAATCGTGCTCATGGATACACATCCACCTGAATGCAAGCATGCTCCTTGTTCGGACTCTCGACTTGTTTTCGCTTTTTCGCACTTTGATTTGTACTCATCGGTGGACCACTTTCATAGAAATTCGATCCAAATAGCCTCAGGAATCCAACTGGGTCATTCTCCTACAGCTCGAGCTTCCGAAAGAATCGTGGACAATCTCTTTGAGCACCGAGAATTAGAAGTCTTCCACATTTGTTCCATATGCTCGGGATCCCACCACACATTCGTCTGCATGTATATAAAAAAATAATTAAATTAGTATGAAAATAAATTTAAATGATCAAGTTGGCTTCTAAGGATACCTGAAATTCATTAAACAACATCTGTCTCGTGGCATAAGGAACTTCCCTCCATGTAAGCCACGCATTAGTATACCTATGTCGCAGCACCTTAGTAACTGCGGCAGTCATGATTTTCGATGGTACAAACCTTTACGAATACGAAATTATAAAATTCGATGGATGAAACACAAAATGTAAACATTTCGAAAGACATAAAATAACACTTACCCTAAATTATCATCTCGCTGTAAGTATACTTTGTGCACACGATTTGACGACGCTACATATGAGGGTTCCACGAAATCAGGAGCTTTAACGGGTTCTTCCGGCAATTGCGTCTCCAGTTTCGCAATTCAGCGTGAGAGGAAGGAGCCGGCGGAGGAGACTGCCGTTCAATTATGCGAATGTCCGTGAGTGATCTAGGAGCCAGCGAAGGAGAAGTATCTCTAGGGATGACCTTCTCTTTTCCCTTATTTTTTCCTTTACCAAAACGAAACATCTGCATGATACAAAATTTAATGCACTTCAAATTTACAATTGATACAAAACTTTAAATTGACAACGTTTCGACCTGACGTTCGGCTACGTCTTGTGTCGCATCTTCAGGAACGAAATTGTAGGTATAACTCGAGAACCAATTTCTAATATCCAAAGGCGCTTATAAAAAATAAACAAATTAATTCACTTATTTTTATTTGTAAAATTATGATCATTATTTCAAACACTCGCGAGATGAAAACGAATATGAAAATGCACTGTCCTCGTCAGCATGCATAGCTAACTATGTTTACAATGTGGCGACATGATAATTTAAATAAACCATCCGAATATAACATCAATATTAGTCGTAATATAATGATAGTCGTAAGCGAACAATTTGTAAGATAACAATAGTCGTAATATAACAACTAGATAGTTGTGAGATAACAATATTACATGAAAATCACATTAGCTAATAATAACATTACTTATCATCCGAATTACCACATGATTGATATTCGTCATCATCATCCTCCGAAGATGACGTAGTTTCAATTTCATCTTCGTCCGAAGCATTCTCATCATTTTGTATCTCGGCATTATCGAAGTATTCAAATAACTATTCTGAATCTTGTTGATCTTCGACTAATTCGATATCTACAATAGGTGCCACAGAAGTATGTGAGTCATCTTGGTATGCACATTGCAACGCGCCATCAATTTCTATCATACTTCTTGTCTTCGTCTTAATTACAACTCACCATTGTGCTTTGTCCCTGGTCTTTTCTGGATATGGCATATAATATATCTGTCTTGTAGAGGACAGAATAATGAAATGATCAAAACGTTCATAACATCTATTATGACGTATTTCAATTATTTTGAAATCTTTATGAACTCGCATCCCTTTCTTTTCTTTTGGATCAAACAAATTACACTCAAACAATGTGACTCTATTACCTCTAGTGTATTCCAGTTGAATTATGTGTTTGAGAATACTATAGTAGTCATGCTCATTTTCTTCGTTCGTGGATCCTTTGACATAGACTCCACTATTCATGGTTTTCTTCCCTCTCGATCAAGTTTCCGTGTGAAACTTATAACCATTCACAAAATACATCGGCCAACTTTTAACCTCTCGAGCCGGTCCCCATGCCAAATTATGGAGACCAGACATCATGACGGTACTAAGAACCTAAAATGAAAATGAATGTCAGGAAATAATCGTGAAGAGTTGAGTAAGACCAACATCGTAAGAGTTACTTGATCCTTAAATCATGATGCGAAGTCATTCTCGATTCTATCTTGTACATATTCTTCATGGACACTATAGTATTGCAAGAAAGCACTACATACAAAATGATGGGTTAATCAATCTATAGTTTGACAATACAAAAAAAAGAACGTATTGAGACTAAACTTACTTAATGTACCCTTGCGCCTCCTGCGTGTTTAGAAAGACGATTCGTGACAGACTTGAATTCTGCATCATTCAACCATCTACTTCGTGGCTTCCCAAAATGTCGTCCTAACTTATTAAAGATCGACAAGGATGCTACAACAGACCGTTCTTCCGAAACTTCATCATTTCGATGAACTCTAGTCCTCGCACACTTAACATAGGATTCAAAGTAGTAGGAACAAAAGTACGAAACCTCTTGAATCATATAGTCTTCACATAGGAATCCTTCGACATGTGCTTTATTTTTAATCGTCATTTTAATTCGATTAAGATATCTTTCAAAAGGCTACATCTGTAGGATCAAAAGCACCAAGAGGGGGGTGAATTTGTGTATAAAAAAATCTTCTCAAAAATTTACTTTCGGAAAAATCAATAAAAATGACCACAGACAAATATAGATAAGGCGTAAATAAAAGATAAAGAACAAACGCAAGGAGACACAAATATGATAGACGAGGTTTGGCCTCAACTCTTTGGCTTACGTTTCCACTCCGACTTCTCGACTTCGAGACCGCCGGAAATTCACTATCTTTCTCTTTTCTTGTAGGGAGAGAACAACCCTCTTTACACAATCAAGCATTCTTCTCTGCTCAAGAGGCAAAGCACACCTCTTATACAAGGAGCTCTCAATCTTACCAGATCAGAAAGTAAGTATTCCCTCTAACTCTTTTCTTTTACAAAATCTCACTCAAGGCTAAGAAAAGAAAATGGAAGAAACTTGCAATTTTATGCTCAAAAACTTGAGAGGAGCTCTAGGATATTCTTGCTTGCTTGGATGATTTTTCTTCAGGCTTTGACACTCCTTTTATAGGCTCCTAGAGGTGAGAATACGTTCAAAAAGTCTTTCATATTTTTCTCCTCAAAATACTAGTCGTTATTGTTCATTTGACTGAATGGTCGGTCGATCGTTGGGATGGGCCGGTCGACCGGTCTATGTGACCGTTGTCTCATTTTTTGCGTTTTGACGCTGTCCGGTCGACCGATACATCGACCGGTAATATCTCGACGTCGATCGGTACATTTTGTTGTCAACCGGTATATCGACCGGTATAATCTTGACGTCGACCGGTATAATCTCGTCTTTCCTTCCACTGAATATCAATCGACCGGTGCCATGGCCGCTCGACCGATGAGTCGACCGGTCGTGCTGAAAAAAATTTTCTTCGAACTTAAATTTGGCGATTTCTTCTGCGAATCTGGTCATATCAATTCTACACCTGCATTATCACCACTTGAGCATAGATTAGTAACTTTTATGTCCATTTTAATTTGTTATCATCAAAACATAGGATTCAACAACATCCATCTATATTGTACTGGTTCACCTACCCTTGCCTCATATGGTAGATGAATAGGTAAGCTCCATGGAATCAAAGAATCCCGGTGGAAATATTCGTTCCAACTTACATAATATTATTTCCAATTGAATCATATTTTCCATCGTTAATGTTATCGAATACAATTCTTTGAAGAATTGACTCAATTCCATGATCGACTTCCAAATCTTGTCCGGTAAGGATGAAAATGCAGTAGGAAGCAAAGTTTTCATAAATATGTGACAGTCATGACTTTTCATGCCATATAAACGTAAGTTATTCATGTCCACACATCTTGTCAGATTTGATGCATAACCATCCGACATTCTCAACTCTTGGATCCATCGACACACTTGAGTCTTATGCTCTTTAGTGAGAGCATAACTTGTCTTTGGCTTAGATAATCTACCGTTAGGTAAACTAATTAAGTGCAACTCTGGCCGTCAACGGTACTCCTTCAAATCTAGTCTCGCCTTTAGGTTACCCTTTGTTTTATCCTTAATGTCCATTACAATGTTGAATACATTTTCAAACACATTTTTTCAGTGTGCATGACATCCAAATTGTGACGTATCAAACAATCAGACCAATAAGGTAAATCCCAGAATATACATTGTTTGGTCCAGTTATGAGAAACACCATACTCATTGTATGTGACATTTGGGTCGTCGACAATTCTGCATAAAGCATTGACCATGCGACATAATTGAGGTCCCGAGCATCTGACTGGAGCCATGTCATGTACAACCGTATTTCGTCAAAATGTATTTCGATTATTTCTGTACGGATGACCTACTCTAAAAAATTGTACAATCAAGCCAGCTATTTTTACCTCCATTTCTGAAAGTGAACGCATCTAAGTGTTCCATGCAACATGGATAAGCTAGTTTTTCTGCAATCACACAACCAAATAACATCCCATAGGCAGAAAAATCATTAATTATCCACAATAAGACAGCTTTCATGGTGAAGTTTTGTTTGGTCGACACATCATAAGTGACTACACCATCCCACAGTTCTTTCAACTCGTCAATTAGATGCTATAAATATACGTCTATCTTTTGTTTAGGATTGTGAGAACCAGGAATAATGCATGTCAAAAACATATAAGGTGCGGATATACAAATTTCAGGAGGCAAATTATATGGTGTTACTATGACTGACCAACATGAATAAGGAACTAAAGTCTGACCATACGATGTAAAACCATCCGCGCATAATTCGAGCCTTATGTTCCTTTCGTCACTAGCAAAATCAGGATGCATACGATCAAAATGTTTTCACGCTTCACCATTCGATGGGTGAAGCATGACACCTTCAGAAGTATTATGTTGTGCATGCCACTTTATTTGCGACGCTGACTCTAGAGACGAGTATAGTCTTTTAAGTCTTGAAATAAGAGGCAAATAATGCATTCTTTTCACAGCCACTTGAGTCTTATTAGTCACTCTATATCGTTCAGCCCCACAAAATTTACATTCATTTAAATTAATGTCGTCACCATAATATAACATACAACCATCGCGACAATAATCTATTTTAGTTGAGCCAAGATCAAGTTTAGAAACCAATCTTTTTGTCCTATAAAAATTTTCAGGAATGCGAGCCCTAGTTGGTGTGACCTTTTTTAAAATATTTAGAAATGCATCAAAATATGCTTGTGAAATATTATAATATGCTTTCAGATTCAACATTCTAATAGGAAGTAATAGTTTCGAATGACTTTTACACTTGGGCCATAAGGGTTGGCTCGAAGCGTTAGCAACTCAAAAAAAATTTTTGCTTCTGGATTTGATGTTTCTTTATCTTGCTCAAACCTAATATTCCTATACTCAGTTGCAGCTGTGTCATAAACTAGTTGTTCGCACTGTAAAGTAAATCCTTCATGAGGATCAACAAAATGAAGACCTTGATTTGCCACGCTTGTTGAAGGTGCTCCTTCACCTAAATCATCCCATTGTCAATAATTTAGTTTGAAACCCCTTTTATATAAGTGAACCTTAACTGTCTCTAATGTTTGTAACTTTGTGCTAAGACATTTCAAACAAGGACACCTAATTGTTCTCTCCCGCTGAAATTGCAAAGATTGACAAGCCACACTAATGTAATAATCAATGCCATTTATGAATTCTTGTGTCAAATCTCTACGATCAGGATTATTTCTATTGTATATCAATCGACGATTGTTCATATATGACATAATTTCTGCATTATTTGCAAGTTATACTAATTAAATATCCAAAATTTTATAATAAGAGGCATACATGAATAATAAGGATTTAGGTGTAAAAAAAACAAAATTTGACAATCACTACAAAGGTTCACATATTAAACTTTAAATAAAATATCGAAGAAACATCATAAACATTAATTAGAACTAATCAGAAACATCATAAACACTAATATGAACTAAAAATAAATACTAATTAGAACTAATCACAAATATCATAAACACTAATTGAAAGTAATCATATTTGCACTATAAAATAACAAATAAGAACTAATGAATGAAATCTAAAGAAGGAAATTTAAAAACATTACGTATTTAATAACTACAATAAATAGAATTCATATTTCATTGTCAACACATATAAATAGTAATGACTTAAAAATAAATAACTTACGTCGTCTGGAGTGACAGAGATAATAAAATAATTCCAAAAACCTGCATTTAAATCAAACATAAGACAACAAAATATATAAAGACCAAATTTATGGTACACTCAAAATTTGCATTCTTACACTTTCAAAGTTGTCGAAAGGAGAAACCTCACAAAGCTCCTCAAGCAAGAAAACAAAGTACTGTACGAAAAATTAAAATATATTAACATACAAGAAGCTTGTGGTTACCGGTCGATAGTATTGTTATTGTGAAATGGATCCCCAAAATTCTATGCTTGTGCAACTTGGTTGTCTTTTAATGTCTGCAGTTCTTGGCAAATTTTGTTCAAGCAATAGAGATGATAATAAGAAGAGGATCTTTGTTGAATGACTATCTATTTCTCGTTGGAGAAAAGCACATCTATTCTCAAGCACTTGCCATACGTTTTTCATTGTAAGAAGCTCAACAAAAGAATAAAATTCAAGATCTGGAATATCTGTTCATGAAGATCTAATTTTTTTTATCACACATTAGTCCAATATCATCTTTAAAAGAGAAAAGCAAAGCTACTTCATCTGTCTCCAAAGATTTTTAGCAAAGAATCAACTCAAAATGGCTTGCCAGATTATTATGCTTTCTCAGCTACTACATTGCATTCAAAGTATGTAAGTCAAGTCAACTAGGCACCCGATATGGAGTTTTAAAAAAAAGGTGGCATGACATATTTAGCTCTTCAAAGTGAAGTAAGAATAACTTCAACTATTACATGGCCTTCAATGTTATGACTTGTCTTGAATCTTTAAATCATAAATATTTCTAGTAGCATTATTTTGCTTGTTGGTTCTTTCAAAATTGACCATTAGATAAAAGGAATGAGATATTGTTTCCAAATGTCAACTATTTGATGGAGTCTGTATAGTTCAACAATTAAATGTCATCATATATGCCATCTATCTTCCTTCCTACTTCATAAAGCAACTAGCAAAGCTCTAGCTAAAGTTCATTGTCAAAATGTACAATTTAGATACACACGATAAGCTAATGGATTCCTGTACAATTTAGATACAACAATCATGAAACATGAACCAATTTGGAAAAATGGAACTAGCCACGGCGGCCAGATCGGGCCTCCGCAGCCGGATCTGGCCACCGTCGTGATCGTTTCTGGCCGCCGCAGCCAGATCTAGCCATCACGCGCGGCCGGATCTGGCCGTGGATGGAGGATCTGGCCGCGGCGGGTGGATCTGGCGGCTGTCAGATCAGTCCACCGGGCCCAAATCTGGCCGTCGCGAGCGCATTGCAGAGATGGAGGGCGGAGACTAGGAGAGAGGTCGAAGGATGGGGCTGGGGAGCGTACCTACGCCAGAGATGGTGGTTGTAGAGGCGGCGGCGAGTTGAGCTGCTTGCGGCGCACGACGGCTTCGATCGTTCAGGTGGCGGCGAGTTGCGAGCGCATTGCAGGCGACGGCGGGTCTAGATCACAGGCACCGGTGATCGGGTCACGAGCGCAGGAGGCGGCGGAGCGCAGATGCCAGGACGTCGATTGGAGGTCGCCGTCGGAGATCGAGAGAGATCGAGAGAGATCGAGTAGAAGGGAGGGAAATCGAAATAGTGATAGTGGGGTCGGATATTTATATAGTCCATTTTCGATGGTCGGAACCGTCAGAATATAGGTAAAGATAATAAAATATTAATTCAAATTCAAATGGCCAAAACCGCTGAATGAACCGTTGAAACTTTCGACGGTTCTCGAAATCGTAAAAATTTTCGACGGTTTTAACCATCGAAATATATAATACTACATATCAAGTGAAATAGAATTATATAAATTATAAATCTTCCATTTTGACTGTCAGAACCGTAAAAAGCATTTAAATTATAATTAAAATGAGTTAACATTTCGACGGGTCCGACCGTTGAAAGTATCGACGATTCCATGAAACGTCACAACTTTCGACGGTCGAAACCGTCGAAAGTGAAAATATAGATAACCCGTTAACGTTAACATATTTCCACAGTTAAGATCGCTGGAAGTTTCGATGGATATGTGAACCGTCGAAACTTTCAACGGTATGAACCGTCGAAAAACCAACATGGAAACTGATCACTCAGTTTTAATATCTTCGATGGTTACGATCATTGAAACTTTCGACGAAAAATTTTGACAAATTTTCAACTGTCGTAAGTTCAGACGCTAAACTCATCAAAAAGTTATTCGATGATAATTTCAACGGATATTTCGATCCGCCGAAAAATCTATCGGTACTTCAGATGGATTTACGCCTGTCGAAAATGAACCGTCGGAAATTGAGATTTTTCTTGTAGTGTAAGCTAACCTTCATTCCCAACATAGAGTCTTCTAAGTCTACTATTGATCGACTCCATATCTCCAACTCATTTTGTGTAGAACAATCATCCATTTTTTACTTATATGTCAAGTCTAAAATGCCTAATGATGTGGATATTAAATTTATTAGCATAATTTGATTATATTTTTAAATGATTCAAATAAATAATTTTTTTCTACAAGATAATGTACAAAGTAATAAATAATATGAAAGATAATGTGCAGTGAATAAAAGTTCATTTTTAAAAGATAATTTATTAACTTTAACATTTACATATATATATATATATATATATATATCACACACACATATATAAGGAGAGATAAAATCACGAGAGCAAGATAAATGGCATCATCATGAAACAACATGGGTCGCATTTTTAGATAAATTAATATATATAAATCTATTTTAATTTTTCAAAAAGTAAAAAATATTTTATAATAGTTTGGTATATAAGGTAAGAAGAATAAAAGAATATTAAATTATTAGTATAATTTGATTAGAAGTACTTTTTTTAAATGATTAAAATAAATAATATTTTTTCCACAAGATAATGTACAAGTAAATAATAATTCTTTTTAAAAAGATAATTTATTATTTTTGAAATTAACAAATAATTTAAAATAAATAAATTCAATTTGAGTCAAATTAAGAGTAATAGTTTCTATTTATCAATTTGATTATTAAAATAAATAATATTTTCTTTTAAAAGACAATGTGCACTCAATAATAATTCCTTTTTAAAACATAATTGGTTATTTTCATAATGAAAAAAAATTAAAATGAAGATTTCAATTTGAGTCAAATAAAATATTATTCTTTCTCTTTTTTTTTTATCAATTTGAGTGTGATTAAAATAAATAATTTTCCCTTTCTAAAATGTAATGCACAAAATATAATTAAAAAAATATTTTTTCGGAATTAAAAATTAATTTAACATAAATGATTCAATTTGAGTCAAATTAAGATTAGTCTTTTCTTTTTGTCAATTTGAGCATGATTAAGATAAATAATATTTTCTTTATTAAAGATAATGAATGGCTAAATAATAATTCATTTTTAAAATATAATTTGTTATTTTTTAAATTAAAAAGTAATTTAAAATAAAGATTTCAATTTGAGTCAAGTTAAGATTAATTTTTTCTTTTGTTATCTATTTGAGTATGATTAAAATAAAGAATCTTCCCTTTCTAAAATGTAATGTACAAAATATAATAAAATAAATAATGTGTCCTTTATAAAAAGAATGTATTATTTTTTTAGATTAAATAAATAATATTTACTTTCTATTAATATTAATATTAAAATTTTAATTTGTCTTATAATAGTTTGTTATATAAGGTAACAAGCTTAAATTTATAAGCTAAGCAGATGTTTTAAATGATTAAAAAATAATATTTTCTTTCTATGAGATAATATACAAGTAAAATAATAGTTTTTTTAAAAAGATAATTTGTTATTTTAGGAATTAAAAAAATAATTTAATTTAAGTCAAATTAAGATTAATCTTTCATTTTATTATCAAGTTGAGCGAGACTAAAATAAATAATATTTTCTTTCTCAAGATAATGTGCAGTAAATAATAGTTCCTTTTTAAACAATAATTTGTTATTTACGGAATTAAAAGACAATATCAAATGATGATTTGAATTTGAGTCAAATTAAGATTAATCTTTCCTTTTTTTATAATTTTGAGTATGATTAAAGTACATAATCTTTCCTTTCTAAAATATAATGACAAAATATAATTAAATGATCATTTTCAAAATTTAGAATAAATAATTCAATTTGAGTCAAATTAAGATTAATGTTTCTTCTTTTTTTTTATCAATTTGAGCATGACTAAAATAAATAATCTACCCATGCTAAAAGGTAATGCCCAAAATATAATAAAAAATAATATGTTCTTTCTAAAAAAAGGACGATTAAATAAACAATATTTCTTTTTCCCAAGGCAATTTACAAGTCTAATAAAAAAATATTTTATTTTTAAATTATCTTACAATAGTTTGTTATATATGATAACAAAAATAAAAGAAGATTTAAATTGAGGTTTAAACTTTTCAAAATATACTAACCTATTTATCACATTCAAATACTAATAAATTAGCTTTGATAATTATTCTTAAGTTGGGAGCACCCTGCTCCCAAAATCGCAGCCGTTCAATTTAATTTCAAGGGTAGATATCCTCCATTTGATTACGCCCGTCCGATTCAATCTCAACCGCTTAGATGCGCCTGAATTTTTTCCATTTTTTTTCTTTAACCCTAATGGATCCTAACCTGACTATTTCTCCCTTCCTCTTCTCTCTCATGGAATAACTATTTTTCAACAATTAAATAAATAACAACATAATGTAAGAAGTATATCATTAGTCTAATAATGAATTATAATTACTAGATTGATTAAATGATGAAAATATGCACTCCACACCAAGTTGTAGAGCTGGGGTTCTCTACATATTCACTAACCTCATTGATAATTACTAAAGCTTGTAATATGATAGTTACATATTATGATTAAATTAAAATATCTTTTAGTTTTCGAGTCGTTTGATTATAAAAAAAATAAAAGTATTTATTATGAAACATTACATGACTTATTATTACTCGTCCATTTTGAAATCTAACTTCAAACACTTAATTTATTACAAACTGTAATTTATTATTAGTCTCCTGATGTCATGTGCTGATCTAAAATTAGGATGGATGAGAAAAATGCGGTTCAAGTATGCGGCTCATTTAATTTAAGTCGGTTCAAGTAGCCATGAACCGGTTCATCTAATTCTAAATCTAAATATTTATAACCCTAAAAAATCGAAACCTACCTCTCTGTCTCTCTCTCTGCCCCAATTGTTTTTAGGCTTCGCTGCCTCTTTCTGCTTTCGGGTGTTTCGTCGTCGGCAGCCGCAATCTGGAGCCGCTGTAATTTCGACATCGCCGAATGCTCCGCTCTTCGTTGTGATCTCGAAGCCTCTCTCGCCTCTTGTAGCGTCTCCTTTCGCCTTTTTCCATCCGCCTTCCGGTATAGCGCTGTCGCGACCTGGAAACCCGTTCGGCACCCAACGCCAACGGTGCCAGGTGCCAACTACGCCAAGTGCCGCCAGCTTCGATCTCCGCTAGAAGGTTGCTTTCCATCTCGTCTGTTTGACATGTCCTTGAGTTGATCTCCACTTCCCTGTTGGCCGCAATTCCTTGTTGTTTGAAAATTGTGTCATTCTCCACATTATTTGGTGCGTGGTTATTTTTTTAGCTTGTTATAGTGACATGTTCATGGTTGCATTCTCTAGATTTGTGCATGGTTGCATTTATGTGATAGCGTAAAAAATAGCTTCACAAAGTTCCAACTTTATATCTGTTTTCATCTTTTAAAGCTATTTACATCGGTTTATTTTATATCTGTTTACAATTGAGGCGTTCCTACATGCAGACGATTTAACTCGATTCTGAATGATCAATTCTTTCTTGTGATATCTTTTGTGATTCGCACATGCAAAAATGATGATACTGGTTATGTGAATCTATGCGTCCTTTTTGTTTAGGCAGATTTTAAGCTGTTATTTATTTAATTGTTGAAAAATAGTTATTCCAGGGAGCAGAACACAGTTCGAGGTCAACGTAGGTGTATAATACAACAACAACAAAGCCTTATCCCACTAGGTGGGGTCGGCTACATGGATCATACGACGCCATTCCGCTCTATTAGTAACCAAACCT
Organism: Pontederia crassipes; assembly: GCA_030549335.1. Taxonomy (NCBI): domain Eukaryota; kingdom Viridiplantae; phylum Streptophyta; class Magnoliopsida; order Commelinales; family Pontederiaceae; genus Pontederia; species Pontederia crassipes. Next base: position 4,676,759 of record JAUKPH010000020.1, on the reverse strand, counting down.
TTCGGTATATTATTCACCAATAGATCTTGCTCTATTAGTTCGCCAAGTGTCCGCCTTGGCCTCCCTCTCCCTCTTTTAATCGGACTCCAGATTATTTGATCTACTCTTCTTACTGGCGCATCTAATGGTCTTCTCTGAACATGACCAAACCATCTCAAACGATTCTCTACCATTTTCTCACTAATAGGAGCCACTCCGACTCGTTCACGTATATGGTCATTCCTAATCTTATCTAATCTTGTATGACCACACATCCATCTCAACATCCTCATTTCGGCTACCCCCACTTTACATTCATGTTGTCCCTTCATAGCCCAACATTCACTACCATATAACACTGCTGGCCTTATAGCAGTACGATAGAATTTTCCTTTAACTTTATTGGGTACTTTTCTATCACAAAGAACTCCAGTGGCTTTCCTCCACTTACACCAACCAGCTTGAATTCTATGATTAACATCGTCATCAATCTCACCATCTTGTCTTACAATTGATCCTAAATATTTAAACTTTGTCACTTGAGGAATTATATCCTCCCCTAACCTAACTTTCAAATCGTCTCTAAGTTGTTTATTTGTGAAATTGCTATGCATATATTCTGTTTTATTCCTACTTAAACGAAAACCCTTTGACTCCAACGTATTTCTCCATATTTCCAATTTTGTATTAATCTCTTCTCTTGAATCCGCTAAAAGTACTATATCATCCGCAAATAGCATGCACTTAGGTACCTCCTCTGTGATACTCTCGGTTATAGCATCGATAACTAAGTTAAATAGATACGGGCTTAAAGCTGATCCTTGATGTAGGCCAATTCCTATAGGAAATTCATTTGTCTCACCTCCGGGTGTCCTAACCCTAGTCAATGCCCCATCGTACATATCTTGTATTACCTTAATGTAGGCAACATTCACCCTCTTCTTTTGCAAGGCTTTCCAAAGTACATCCCTTGGTACCCGATCATACGCCTTCTCTAAGTCAATGAAAGCCATATGTAAGTCTCTTCTCCTACTTCGATACTTCTCCATCATCCCCCTTAGTAAATAAATCGCCTCTGTAGTGGATCTTCCTGGCATGAACCCAAATTGTCTCTCAGAAATACTAGTCTCCATTCTCAATCTATGCTCAATCACTTTTTCCCATAATTTCATAGTGTGACTCATAAGTTTAATCCCTCTATAATTTGCACAATTCTGAATATCCCCTTTATTTTTGTAAATAGGAACTAATGTACTTAATCTCCAATCATCAGGCATCTTTTTCGACCGTAAAATCTCATTAAATAGTTTACATAACCACAACACACATTTTTCTCCTAAACATTTCCAAACTTCAATCGGTATACCATCCGGTCCAACGGCTTTACCATTCTCCATTTTCTTAAGAGCTTCGCTAACCTCCGAGACTCTAATTCTACGATAAAATGACCTATTAAGCTCACATTCGCTAACTGTCAAGTCCTCCAAATCACAACGCGAACCTTCACATCCATCATTAAATAGCTTATAGAAATACTCTTCCCATCTGTTCTTAATATCTCCTTCAGTAACTAAAACCTTGCCAACTTCATTTTTTATGCATCTTACTTGATCCAAATCTCTCGACTCCTTCTCTTTGTTCCTTGCAATCTTGTAAATCCTTTGTTCACCCGCCTTTGTCCCTAACTCCTTATAAAACCCCTCGTATGCTTTAGCACGAGCATCACTAACTGCCTTCTTAGCCTCCCTTTTCGCCAAACGATACTTTTTCCAATTGTCAGAACTATTGTCCAAGTGTATCGCCTTGAAACAATTCTTCTTATTACGCACCTTTTCTTGGACCTCCTCATTCCACCACCAAGTCTCCTTATCTCGTGGTCCAAAACCTTTTGATTCTCCTAAAATGGCTTTAGCAACCATTTCAACCTTTTTTGCCACATTCTTCCACATGATACTAGCATCTTCTTCTAACTCCCACACACTTTCCTCTAATAACTTACTTCTAAAAGTCTCTCGCTTCTCCCCCTTTAACTGCCACCACTTGATCTTTCGATCAAAAACTGTTCGGGATTTTGGTTTTATACATTTTATTTGCATATCAAGAACTAACAATCTATGTTGTGTAGTCACTCCATGCCCAGGAATTACTTTGCAATTAGTGCAACGTCTTTTATCAGTATTTCTTATCAAGAAAAAATCGATTTGAGACCTATGAGTTCCACTTTTGTATGTGATTAAATGTTCCTCTCTCTTCCTAAAACAAGTGTTGATAATCTTAAGGTCGCATGCTAAAGAAAAATCAATAATAGTTTGTCCTTCCTCATTCAACTCCCCAAAACCAAAACCACCATGAACCCTTGCATGTGGTCCTGCCTCTTTACCAACATGTCCATTAAGGTCTCCCCCAATATAAACTTTCTCGGTTGTTGGTATACTTTCAATCAAACCCTCCATATCTGCCCAAAACTTCTCCTTGAGATGTGATTCTGCTCCTACTTGGGGTGCATATGCACTAATAATGTTCATAGTCTCCTTTCCAACAATTACTTTCACGGATATGATTCGATCCTCAATCCTTTTAACTTCCACAACATTCTTCCTCCATTCTGCATCCGCGATAATACCAACACCATTCCTTCCATTTACCTTACCTGTGTACCAAAGTTTGGAACCATTTAACCTAATCTCTTTACTTCCCTCTCCTACCCATCTAGTTTCTTGCAAGCATAAGATACTAATCTTACGCTGGTCCATTACTTGTGCCACCTCGAGGCGCTTCCCATTCAACGTCCCAATGTTCCAAGAACCTAATCTGACCTTAGTCTCATGAACTAGCTTCTTTAACCGCCTCCGTCCATTAGAGTGCGGTAGCCCTTGCTCATTTAACACTGCATTCAGGCGAGGATGCAGCGGCTCTTGCTCTCTTATCACTGTACCCGAGCTGTACAGCGCGTTACTTACGGGTAACGACCTAGCATTAACACAATATATTCGTTGATCCATGTTCATAAGATTCGACATGATTTTATGTTGGCTGTCGGGGCCTAACACAACCCTCCTCCTTTATCCGGGCTTGGGACCGGCTATAAAATATTTTCACGAAATACCTATCAAAAAAATATTTTCACAAAATAAAGTTTAAGCTGATGTAGTTTTGAGTTATTATCTTATGCTAAAAATTATTGGAGTTGCATTATTTGTATGACATAACATTTTTATGAATTAGCAAAGGAAACTTCATGTCACTCTGAAAAGGAAACTTCATATCACTCTAAAAAGGAAACTTCACACTAAGCTGGAATATATCCCAACCTGAGTCTGTTATAAGGATATGACAAAATATCATCAATCTCTATTGAAGTCCTTCTTAATTATAACGTTATTGAAGTGACCTTAGGACAAAAAGTTTCTACCCATTTACGTTCCGATGAAGTTTATTTGTTAATATCTATGTATAATTTATACCGTTTGTTGTGTTATGCGCTTATAATTTGTTTCTTGATGTATAGACTCTTGCTACAGGGGGTTCAACTAACACTGAACAGAGGCCATTAGAAGCTTGGTCGACATGACTACAAAAGTTGATGCATCGTCTTCAGCTGAAGCACAAAATGTGCAATTCACAGATTTAATACCTGTTCCATCTGTGGTTTCAGTGCCTAAGGTCTCCATGTTTGCAGCAAAAGCTGGATTCGTCATACCAAAAAATAAATTATCTGGTTCGTTAGTTCCAATCCTCCGAGGTGGAGGGAAGACTGTTGAAGATGATGTGAACGAACAGGTTCGGAGAAAAACCAAATGGGGACCAGATCTTACTGTAGACCCTGCAGTGAGGAAAGGAAGAGCCTTGGCATATCGTGTACGCCATCCTTCTATCTCTTGATATTTTAATGAAAGTAATAGAATTCCACTCCCTAAAAAAAATAAATACAACAACAACAACAAAGCCTTATCCCACTAGGTGGGGTCGATTACATGGATCATACGACGCCATTCCGCTCTATTAGTTCGTTGATCCATGTTCATGAGATTCGACAGAGTTTTACGCTGGCTGTCGGGGCCTAACACAACCCTCCTCCTTTATCCGGGCTTGGGGCCGGCTATAAAACATAGGCGGAGTTTCCCTAAAAAAAAATAAATAAAGAAAAAAAATCTTAAAGTAGTAGAGTACCTCATAACACAGTCCACTTTCCAAAATTAAGTTGTGGTTAGCAAACAAACAACAAACAACAACAAAGCCTTATCCCACTAGGTGGGGTCGGCTACATGAATCATACGACGCCATATTCGTTGATCCATGTTCATGAGATTCGACAGGGTTTTACGTTGGCTGTCGGGGCCTAACACAACCCTCCTCCTTTATCCGGGCTTGGGACCGGCTATAAAACATAGGCGGAGTTTAAAGAAACTAGATTTTACAATTAAAAAAATTCATTATTATGTGTCCATCATAGTATGATCATCTGACAAAGAGACGTGATTACTTGGAAGAAAAATCAACAAATAGAGACGATTAAAAAAAAAACTTAACTAAGCTATAATATGAATATCCACTATGATAGGATATTTTCCAGTGATAGATTTTCCAGTGATAGGATATTTACATGGTGTATATATGTCACTTGAAAACTCCCATTTCATCGTGGGAAGACATAGCTAGAACTTTGCTTTTTGAATTTCTCACTCGGAAGCTTTAAATTCCAGGGACATTAAGTGATATTATGACTAAACAGACTCGATTGGAGCAAATAACCCAGCAGCTTAAATCTAGAGGTTTGGATATGAAAGACAACCTAGGCTCTCAATCGCCAAGCAAGGATTTAAATAATGATTCTGCTAGCCAGTCAAGTAACAATGAGGTGAATTTCTCCTTTTAATTATCAATTAATCTGTTTGTTCCATTCACTTCAAAATTTTGCCTATGTCATTCTTTACCATCTCTTTTTTTTTTGAAATGTTTGTTACTATCTCTGAGGTGCATCAACTATTATTGAACTGCTTCATCTGATATTTTCCTACACATATCTTAATATCTATCAATATTGATTTTAATTCTTGATTGGCTAATGCCACTGCTCATTAATCTGCAGATAACAAATCTTGAATTGTTGGAACTGGAAAGACGTGAAATAATAGGTAACTGCTTCTAACTTATAAAATATTCACCTTAAAAAAAAACTTATAAAATATTCTCCTACAAATTGAGCTATACTTATTGATATAGCCTTTTGTCTGAAGGTGAAATAATGTGTCTCCATCCTTCTTATAAAGCACCATCTGATTACACACCATTGCTGAAAGAAGCAAAAATTCCTATTCCTGTAAGTGTACTTTTCGACACGCATTGCTTGATTTCTGAACACTCTCTCCACTGAGATCCTTGTTATTTTGTTTTGTAATTATGTGATGGTCAAACCTCTCAAGAGTTATCAATATTGCAGTATGAACTTGAATACAGGACATTATATGTCCTGTTTTTGGATATCCACTTCAAGAAACAAAAGCAGGAACATGAATACTTTATCATTAGGTCATCATATGAAAGCATGACATCTAAAAAAACAGGACGATATCTATGTTGCACGGATACGGGTACAGTACTGGTATTTAAAATATAGGGTTCTGGTACGTGTATAAATATATATATTAATTATTATATTTGTAGATATTTAGTAATATATATGATAACTTGTAATTTGCTAATGTAAAATTTTAAAATATTAATCAAGAAGAGATTCAAAATAAATGAATAATTAAAGAAAAAGTTTAATGATAGTGTTAGATGGGCCCAGCAAAGCCCAACTGTGAAACTTTGCCAAATACGTTCTCGTGCTATATAGCTTAGGGCTGTGAACCTAAAAAGCAAGGCAACAGGCGGCAGAAATGGAGGCTGACTGCAAGGTTTGAGAAAGAGAACAAAGCCACCGGCGTGTTTTGCCTTGCCATGCCCATGATAACAATGAAGACCATCATCGGCTAGAAGGCTGTCCTCATTTCAACGATAGAACACACTCGATGATGCAAGAAGCCATAAAAAATACTAGACAACATAAGATTTGGTTGCCAGCTATTTTCTTCCTCCTTTGTGGACGGCTTTCTCAGTTTCCTTCTCCCTCTTCTATGTACTGTATCTAGATGTACGCAGCTTTTAAATGTACTCATCCCTTATCCGCACGTACCCATTTATTAAAAAAATATTTATTAATATGGATATGCAGCAGTACGTGTACCCATGCGTACCCCAAGTGTACCCTTACCGGTACGTACTACGTACCCGGTACAGGTACTCCAGCCTTACTGGCGTACCTGTGCATCATAGGACAATATACATGATGGAACTAGAAGCTAATTACACAAGCAGGTTATGACCACCCTTGAACTACTTTTTTGAAAGGAACCACCCTTGAACTTTATAGCATGTTTCTTTCTTATTGAAGTCTAGTCTTTTTAATGAGTGGGGAGTGATAGTTTCCTTTTTGTGGGGATCCTTCTCCCATGTCTCTTTTTATATCTTTTTGATGTTTGCCTCGACTTCATATACTCGCCTGTAAATATTTCGCGTTTATAGCGATAATTAATGTAAAACAGATTGACTACTTAGGCTTGGTAGTCGTCTTTCACTTCTCAAGAATTAAAAGAAGCTCAAGTCCAGCGTAATGTCGCTCTAAAAAAAGCCTAGCATAATGTTTATTCTTAATATCATAGATCCATAGTAATTTTCTTACCACAAAAATGGTTCTAGAATGATATCACGTCATGGTTTTTTTTCATCACATTGCAGCCTAAAGTGCATCCAGGGCGTAATTTTATAGCTTTGCTACTGGGACCTGCAAGCAATACCCAGAGACGGCTAGAAGAAGTATGAATCCCTCACAAATACATTGTTTTTCATGATATTGTCACACCTTAGATTTTGCAAGTATGATTAACTCAGATAACTACAAAACCAGGAGACAGGGGCTAAAGTTCGTGTATATGGAACCAAAAAGGAAACAGGGAAGGAGGTAAGTTACCATCATGAACAATTGGGCATGAAATTTTTATACATTAGTTGTATGGGCTGATTCCATCATATTTATTAATCATTTAATTGGAGCTCATACAGAAATGCTACATGCATAGTTAGGCTATTTACCTATTTGTTCATATTTAACTGAGTAGTAACGTCTTTTGATTTTTACATGTTTAAACTGGTGGCTGATTGGGGGTGACTTCAATGTCACCTTGACATGGAGGACCGGCCAGTCAGACGCCAGGGGAGAGACCGGGGTGCGGAGGAGTTTCGTGACTTCATTGACTCACAGTCGTTGGTTGATTTCCCGGCCACCAATTGTCGATTCACATGGAGGAGCACAGCTGCACTGACTGCTAGATCGAGGATCGATCATTTTCTTGGCTCTCTTGAGCTCGCGGAGGCTCATCAGCTGGCGGATGTTCAGGCTCTTGAACGTCCGTTCTCGGACCATACCCCCCTCCTGTGGAGGTCCAACGACGATTAGACTCAGCGCTCCCTCTTCCGCTTCGAGAGGTCATGGCTTGTGGAGGACGGGTTTCGACAGCTGGTGGAGGACCAGTGGCGGAGGGTGGCACCCTCGGATTCCGCTGCCAGGATTTTAGCGACGCGCTTATCCAGTTTGCGCTCATTCCTCTGTCAGCACCGTCGGCGGATCAGGGAGGATCGGGCTCGTCGTAGGACGGACGCCCTCGGGGTCATTGCTCGGATGGACCGCACCAAGGATTCCCGGCATCTCACTGACTCTGAGATGGATGAGCGCAGACGCGCACAGGAGACGATTCAGCTGGAGGACAGGATTGTGGAAACCTAGTGGAGACGGCGATCCCGTCAGACATGGCTCCAGGAGGGGGATGCCAACACCAGGTTTTTCCACTTATATGCTAGCTCTCGCCGGAGGGCGAACAAGATTGAGCAGTTAATCATACAGGGGCAACTGATCTCCGACCGTCAGCACATTGGGGGTTTCATCACTTCTTACTTTTGCTCCACTTCTCGCCGGCAGCCTTTGAGCCCTTGGCGGTGGGCTCCTGGTGACATTCCTCGGTTGAGCGACACTCAGTCATCATTACTGATTCAGACGATCACAAAGGATGAGATTTTTGAGGCCCTTGGGGACCTCAATAGCGAGGCAGCCCCTGGCCCTGATGGTTTTCCCGTCTTCTTCTATAGAGAGTTTTGGCCATTGGTGCGTGATGATGTTGTTGCGGTGATTCGGGAGTTCACTGACGGAACCGGGGCCTTGAGCGTCTCAACCGATTCTTGTTGTTCCTGCTCCCGAAGCGCACCCCGGCAGAGCGGGTTGAGGACTTCAGACCGATCGCCCTATCCAATGCCATTTACCTTCTGGTGGCTCGGGTATTGGCGAATCGACTTCGTGAGGTTCTTCCCGTACTGATACATCCTGCGCAGTCAGCCTTTATCCATGGCAGATCCATCACCGACAGTTACACCATTGCAGCAGAGATCACTGCCCAGTGGAGGAGGAGCTCCACTCAGGCCTTCTTATGGAAGGTTGACTTCTCCAAGGCCTACGATACGATTGCATGGTCCTTGTGGCATGCCCTTCTTGTTAGAGGCTTCCCGGCGACCTGGATCACTTGGATGAAGCGGTGCATCACTTCCGCTTCCTTCTCGGTCCTAGTCAACGGGACCCATTCTGGGGATTGGGTTCAGCCTCAAAGGGGCGTCCGACAGGGTTGCCCTTTGGCTCCCATGCTGTTTGTCCTTGGTGTTGATGCTCTCGCCAGATGCACCCAGGCTTCCTGCGAGGCGGGGCTTTTCCGTGGTTTCTCCACCAGCCTCGTACCTCTGCTCCAGTATGCGGACGATACCATTTTCTTCATCGAGGGCTCCGAGCAGGAGGCTCGATGGGTCGCGATACTTCTGGATATTTTCAGCGCGACGACTGGTCTCCAGATTAATCATGCCAAGTCCTCATTCATCCCCTTTGGCATGATTCCAGAGGAGGCTCATCAGTGTGCATCCCAGCTCCATACACCGATCAACACCCTTCCGATCACCTACTTGGGACTCCCGCTTTCGGACCGCCACAGTGCCTCTAGAGGTTGGACGCCAGTTATTGAGCGTATGGAGCACAGACTTCACGGTTGGAGTGCACGCCTATTGTCGCGCGGGGCCGACTCGTTCTACTACGGTCGGTGCTCTCGGCCCTTCCGACGTACTACATGTCGGCCCTGCCACTACCAGCTCAGGTTCTCAAACGCTTAGACTCACTCAGGAGCAGCTTTTTCTGGCAGGGGCGTGGCCCCGATCATCGCGGTGTCCACCTGGTTGACTGGTCCAGTATTTGTCGGCCTGCCTCTCATGGGGGCCTAGGGGTCCGTGATTTACGGTATGCCAATTGGGCTCTTCTAGCCCGTTGGCTCAGGCGGATTATGGGGCAGAGGATAGTTTGTGGCGTTCGGTGTTCGATACCTGCTATGGTCGGGATCTATCTTGGGAGTCGAGATTCATTTTACCTCGAGGGGCATCATCTTTTTGGCGGGGTGTAGCGGCCGTGGCGCCGCGGGTTCGTGACCTTATGGTTCCTTCCCTTGGCTCGGGGAGGGATTTCTCCTTCTGGCGGCACGCCTGGACTGCTAGTTGCCCTCTTGCTGAGGCTTTCCCCCGACTTTGGGCCCTCTCGACTTTCCCCGAGGCGACGGTTGCGGACACCTGGTCCGAGGAGGGGGAGTCAGGCTCCGATGTTTGGTCTCCCCGTTTCAGAGCACATTTGCCAGATCAGCGCTTCACCGACTTGTTGGCCCTTCACCGGCGATTAACCGGGATACGTCCGGATCAGTCCAGGTCAGATGGTTGGATTTGGCTATCGGAGTCCTTCTCGGTGCGCAGCCTCTATATTCGCTTTCTTCCCTCCTCTACACTACCAGAGGATTTCAGGACGGATTGCAGACTCATTTGGCGTACTCGGGTGCCGCTTAAAGTTAAGATCTTTGCTTGGCTTTTACGGCGTGGACGGCTTTTTACCAGGACCTACAGGGCGCGTTGGGCTCCTCACAGCGATATTTCTTGCGTCCTTTGCAGTGAGTCGGCCGAGGACATCATTCACCTCTTTTTCGACTGCCCCACATCTCGGGGCATATGGCAGCAGACTTCCAACAACAACAACAACAACAACAAAGCCTTATCCCACTAGGTGGGGTCGGCTACATGGATCATACGACGCCAATATTCGTTGATCCATGTTCATAAAATTCGACAAGATTTTATGTTGGCTGTCGGGGCCTAACACAACCCTCCTCCTTTATCCGGGCTTGGGACTGGCTATAAAATATAGGCGGAGTTACTAGAATGACACTACAAAAAGTAAAAAAAAAAAAAAACGATAATGGAACAAACACAATGACAGGAATATACCCTTGCATTGTGGGGGCACGCTCTCCATTCACATTTAAGTATTCCAATATTGCTACATTTATGGTCTCATATAGGCCAATATTGGCAGGCCTATATAAGATTTGGCCCAACAATACCAATATAACATTTGTCAAAGAAAAAGAGAAAGTATCTAATGAAATATGAAACATCCTTACACATAAATATAAATATTCATTCACCTTTTACTCCTTCTTGCCTAATATTCATTCATCCATTTTATTTCTAAAATATAGACGTGATAGCATTGCAATTGTCATTATCTTCCCAATTCTTCCATTCCATTTCTTCTATTTTTATAATTTTATTTCTATACTCACGAAATTCAAATCCTACAAATACTAAGTGGACATTTGACCGAAACTTTTTATGGATGTCCCAATTGTGTGCCAAACACATGCAAAGGGCAAAATGATGATTTGAAGAACAGAATGGAGTGTAATATATATATATATATATATTGCAATCTCAAACAAAATTAATTAGCTGCCAAATCATACCCACCGGTGCCATGATGCACTAATGCTGAAAAGAAAAGGAGAAAGAAAGAAAGGGAAAAAAAAGCTAACACGACGCTAAATGATCTTGAGCACAAAAGTAGAATTAACAATCCCTTAAAAAATGATTTATAGTGGACTTCCAATTGACTGAGAAATGAATTAATGCATTTCATCAATGAATTTAAATTTTGCAGACTGTCCAGAATCAACTTTTTTGGAATTTAAACAAATTAAGCTATATATCAAATCATATATAGACAATGCCTCGACATATATAGATGATTTATGGTTAGCAATTGATTTAATATATCTAGACCATTAATCTCTCGAGCTATATATATGCGCACAAAATGCTTTAGAAAGGACGTGAAGAAGAAGCAAAACGAATTTGACAGCAATATGAGATATCAGTAAATTAGAAAGGGGAAAGCAACAGGAGAGATCATACCAGTTAGTAAGAGCAAGCAGCGTTCCTCTGCCGGAGGAAAAGAGACGAGATGTCCCTCTACAGTTATGAAGATCAAACTTCCATTGCGGAATTTTCTCTGTCAGATCCGGAGTCCATATGGCAGACCTTCCGGAGCATGTTGCATCAGAGACAGAGTTGGCAAGTGCCATTGATGACCTTCTTGGCCGGTGCCTGGGCCATTTGGCTTCAGCGCAACCGGATTATCTTTTGTGGGGAGCGATGTCAGTACACCACATCTCATTTCTTGTCAGAGAGTGGGTTTTGGCTAGCTTTCTTATTGTGACCTTGGTCACCTTTTGTTGCTCTCTCCGAGAGCTCTCACCTGTACATCTTCTCATACTTTCATATATATATATTGTTGGATGACAACCACAACTTTGGTAGTCATCCTTTTTCTGCTCAAAAAAAAAAAAAAACTGGGTTGTCTTTTCGAGAATGAAAAGGATGCCATGAATTGCAATCATCCAACTTTATTGATATATTCCATATTGCACTGGTCTGATCTGGCTTCCCGGGAGGTGTAGGTGCTGTTGGGGCCGAGTTAGGATAGTTTTGTGGGTTTGTGTGCTAGTGCGGCTCTTGTTGGTAGGTGAATGTGGGTGTGGACATCATGACAGTTGTCCCCTTGGCTCTAGAATCCTTGGCTAGTGTAGTCATGATGTTTTTTCTGTGGACCTCTCTGTAGACCTCTGACCAGATCCATTCTTCTCTGACTTTAACCTAGAACAAACCCAATCCAAGGCCCAATATTATGGATGTGGGTTGCTGGTGGTCAGGCTGGAGGCTGATGATTGCCTTGATGCTGGATATGTTGGGTGACTTGAGATTCCGGGGTATGTCCCACATTTTTTGAGGGGAGGTATGCACTACATTGATTGCACTGAACATTTTATGTGGTCGAAACTCCAAGCAATCAGATGCAGGGGTATGTCCAACATGTGGCTGTTGGAAGTGCTGAAATTCCTGTCTGATGTCTCGCCAGGATGGAGTTCCATCAGGGAGGAACGCGAAGGCAGTTGCCAGTAGGGTGTCTTGTTGATGCAAGGGAGAAACAAACATTGTCGGTCTAATAATGCAGGAGAGGTGGAACGGCGTGGCAGCTTCAAGAAGGGCGAGGAGTGCAAAGCAAATAAAGGACAAGTCTTCCATGTCGCTGGAGGCAAGACCAACTAGGTATGTGACGTAGGGGGGGGGGGATCACAAAGTGGAGGTGATTATAACTTTCGGACGAATTCTTAAAGAGGTTGACAATTCAAAGACCATTAATAGCTTGATAAACTCGGAATCCACCGAGAAAGAAAACCACACAGGTTTATAAAATAATTGGATAATAATTGAACTAGTTCATGCCTATTTATGAACATTTTACAATCAAATCTAAACTAATTTAAAATCTAAAAAGATAAAATAACAATAAATAAGAATTCTAACTAACAGAATCTAAATAATCTAAAAGGATAAAGATAATAATAATAACTAATAAAATATATTTATCTCTCCTACATCAGTAGAGCAGGTGACCGTTGGAGGTGGATGTGGGGTGGATGACAGAGACGACAGGAGGTGGGTGTTTGCCCGATGGATGGCTGTAGAGAGGCCAAGTTCTTGCTGGAGTGATCTTCCGGGATTTCTCTGACTCCTGCAGAAACCTCTTTCCATGTCTGCTTGTCAGATGTGGGACTTCGCAATCAAAGTGGCGACAGCCTGTCTGCCTGCATCTCCTCTATTGGAGCAGACCAATATAGGAGTTGGCAATGTGACCCAAGGGATGAATCTGAAGCAAAAATGCTGGCCAAAGGAGGGAGAAGTAATGGCTGAAATACTCCTTCAGCAATACTGCAAACTGTAGACGACCAAGTTGTAAATGATGGCTGAAGGGCCTATTACTATGCCAGGTTGCAGGAGATTGAGGTTGTGGCAGAGTCAATTCTGATTAGATGGAGACCAGGACGACCTTGTTAATGGAATGTGCTGAGGTGGGAGACAAAGATAGGAGGATATCCCTTGTAGATACTTCGTCCCTTGGGGTGCAGATGTCATGTTACTACAGGAGCCAAAGCTAACAACTTGGGAGCAATACATTGGTGGCAGATTGGAGGCACAATAATGACTAGATTCAAGACTTTAGGATTGGGGCAGTTGTGTAATTGTCTGGAGAGAAGACATTCAAGATGATTGAGGATAGATTGGGCTCCTACTCGCTGTCGACCCTTTCAACATGAAGTTGACCTTGTATATCTGGTACAAAATGCAAGAGGCAAAAGACATGGGAGGAGTTGCATCAAATGTGATACGAATGTGATGTCATTCCATGGTTGCTTGGTGGTATCTGTAACCCATGAGCTTGACAACATATCAACGCATCGAAGAGAGAGGGACAGTGGTACTGAAGGATTTCAGGGTGCTTTATTAATGAGCACAGCCTTGTTGATTACACGACTCCTAATGTTGATTTACTTATAGAAGCTTAAACTGCATAGGTTTCTAGGATACGTGGAGCTTCTTAATGCATTTCTGCCAGTGCTAGACTTTTGCATATCAACACTACTAAAACAAACTCCAATGATGGAAGTTGTTTTAGGTCATATTTCAGATTCGAGAAGTGCTTGGCTTTCGGAGGATGGCTTTGGGGAGATGATGGCAGAAAAAAAAAATGGAGTCCCAACATCAAGCTCAACTACAAGAACCCTTCTATAACCTGACTGAGCAAGCTAAGGGGATGGCTAAAAGATTAAAAAAAGCAAGTAAAAGATTATCAGGAGCATAAAAATCAGTGGCATTGACAGATGTTTCTGATTTCAACTAGCTAGAAGACAATTGAGAACTCTTGTAATCGGATTGAGTGAGTGAAGATTACATGACGTTGTCATGGAAACTCACTGGAGACAGAGAACATAACATGCGGCTTAAGGAAGGAGATTCAAATACAAGATTCTTTCATATGTATTTGAATGGTCACCGAAGAGTCAATTACATTGATAAAATCAAAATTGTCTCTTGTGAATTTGTTGGACGTGAGACTGGTTGAGCAATAGCTGATTACTTTAGGGAATTCACATGCCGATGCCCACCAAGTAACTAGCAGTGGAGGGGAAGTGGAGTGACGCAGGTGACAACGGGCAAGCAAATAATTTAAGTGGGACCATTCCCATAAGAGGTTATTCGAGCTCTCAAAGATGTTTAAGATGGAGGATTAGTGTGGATTGGATTTTCAAAATAAAGGGTTTGAAAGAATAGATAAATATTTCATCTTTCTCACCCGCCAAAAAATCATTAGGAGAGGAGGATCTCAGGCCCATTGCTTTGTCTAATCCCACCTAATGAGGCCCTGTGACGAGAGTGCTAGCAAACCATGTAAGCGGTTCTTGACTTTCTGGTTTGCCTGGTCCAACCAGCCTTCATCTCCAGTGAACTCATTGGCCTCATAAATCATCTCTTTTTGGGAAGGATATGTCATCGGTTTTATTTGGAAGGTTGTTTTTTCAAAGGTATGTGATTCTTTGGATTGAGCATTCATCTGAGCTTCCACCAACATCTAAGCTCCCTTCTTTTTGGATTTCTAAAATGGAATTGCACGTGGATCAAGTCAAACTATTTGATGGGCGAACCAGCACATAAGAACATATGTAGCGAAGCAAGGATGAATGATCCCTTTGGTCCATTTGGATCCAATGTCATAATGAGTGTAAATTTGAGGAGAAAAGTTGCTACACTCAAAAGGTAAACATTTTAACGAAACAGCTGGTAGTTAATAGGTGACGAGGTAACTTTTTTATTAACAAATTCATGTAACATAATCAACTTCCAAATCAAAATGGATGGACAAAAAGTGTCTCTAACGAAGGTGCTTGAGCATAGGTCCTACCGTGTTTGGACTGGCCAGCGGGGGCACTGCCAGTCATCTGCTAGGTCTTGACGCTTTGGAGGCATCATGTGGATACTAAGCTCTCCACACAATCGGTGGTTGCAAGAGAGTAAAAAAGCGAGGGGAAGGTGGCGGAGAAAAAAAAATGGAAGGATGGGCGAGCTGGTGTCTCCGATAGGGAGAGGGAGGTACAGGGGAGAGGGGGGAAGAAGAAAGTAGAGGGTAGGGAGTCGTCGGAGTTGTGGTGCTGTTGTCTGATGTCCCTAGCGAGGAAGAGTGGCAACCCTAGTGAACCAATGATGAATGATCCCTTTGGTCCATTTGGATCCAATGACGTGATGAGTGTCAATTTGGGGGAAAGGTGCTACACTCAAAAGGTAATGATTTTAGTGAAACAACTGGTGGGGAATAGGTGAGGTGATAACTTCTTTTGATACACCCTGCTGATCACATGCTTGGCCCTTCCGTTGTCAAACCATCACATTGGCTCCACAGGGTTGACCTCGGTCATCGAGCATATGGAGTGCAAGTTGCATGGCTAAAGTTTGAGATTGCTATCACGTGGTCGCCTCATTTTGCGCCGGTGCATTCTCTCGTCGCTTCCCAACTATTATATGTCAGTGTTTTGGCTGCCCGTCCATCAAGTCATACAACCAAGGTTATTAAAAACTAGTTTTAATACTTAAAAACTTGAGTTTTTACGTTTCTAAGGTCCAAAACCCTGTTGAGTTGGTCTAGAATCGTAATTATGGCTAAACTTGGATCTTAATATGTTTTACTGTTTAAAATCGCTGAAACGACATGTCAAGTAGCAAAATCGGCGATTTTGTATCACATGTATGATGTATTAGCTTGACATATTGGTAGGTATGTTCGATACTTGGTCCACGGGTTGGCAGGTCACCTGTTCAAATCCAGATGTCCACTTTGACAGGTTTTTTTTTCCTTTTTCTTGATATTTTTTCTAATCATATTCATGTTTTAAAAATGAAAATCTTATAATAAATTATAATATGACATCATAAGATTTTTAGGACATACAATAATATAGTTTTTTCTTTTGTTATGTTTTATTGTTCTTTTTTACTATTACTTTTTCTTATCATAAAAATTAAATTAAATTTTATGTTTACTTCTTACTATTTCATATACCTTTACTTATATATCTTTATTGTTTCCCTTTTTTTTACTAATAATGCTACTTGTTTTAAATAATTATATTTAAAAAATGATATCAAAAGAATGTAATATAACTTATAATTAATTATATTCTTTATTATTTTAATGTTTGTTTTATCATAATACTCAATTACGATTAAAAACTATGGTGATGAAATATGCTATAAAATGATGAAACAAAATAATAATACCTAAAAGAAAAAAAATATCATACAATAGTTATTTTATACATATTTATTTATTGAGTTTATTTTATGACTTTAGGGATCTTCACTGAATTTACATATATATTTGAAACTTGGAAACCTCAAAATAAATTTTTTTTTTGAAAGTGAAAAGGATGATTGCCATGTTTGCAGTCATCCAACTTTATTGATGTGGGCTAATATGTACAAGTTCATTGGTTTGTTATGCAAGTTGAATAAAATTCATTCGTTGCTTGTTCGCCAGTGTTGCAACTCCGCCTATGTTTTATAGCCGGTCCCAAGCCCGGATAAAGGAGGAGGGTTGTGTTAGGCCCCGACAGCCAGTGTAAAACCCTGTCGAATCTCATGAATATGGATCATGCGTCGTATGATCCATGTAGCCGACCCCACCTAGTGGGATAAGACTTTGTTGTTGTTGTGTTGCTTGTTCGCCAGTGTTGCATCATGTGATGTGCCATTAACATCACGTTCTCCACATAGCATTGTTCCCCTCTAAATATAGCCCCATTTCTTTGTGACCAGATTGACCATAGATATGCTAGAGGTGTTGCACATTGCTGTTTAGATACATATGTGATGTTTTGTTGTTGACGTCCTCCACTCCTAAACGTTCTCCAAATCTCTGCACTCGAAGATGTATCAACCCATTCACAACCAGCCTTAATCCACACTGTTTTCGCCACCGGACATGTGAAAAATAAATGATCAAAGTCTTTAACTGCACCCTCACATAATATGCATGTAACATCCATTTCTCGAGCCCATCGTGCTATATATGTCTTGGTCGGAAGCCGCTGTCGTTTACAAAGCCATGCAAAAGATTTAATACGAAGAGGAACCTTTAGTTGCCATACGAGACTGCAATCAACTCACATATTTCTGTCTTCCAACTGATTCTCTCTATCGAGTAACTGGTACACTGTCTTGACCGAGAAGTAACCAACATTCCATGTCCATGAGTCTAGCCGGGACTCGTCCGGCGCGAAGCCCGCAAGGTTCTTAAAGAGGAGCAGGAGATCCTCGATGCGTTGATCTTAGAGAGATCCCGTAAAATTAGGTGTCCATACCCCATTGGATAGCATATATCCTGACCAGCAATTAGCGACCGTTGCTTGGCGGTTTTCAGCTAATGCATACAGTCTTGGAAACCTTACCTTGAGAGGCTCTTCTGAGGCCCAGGCATCTTTCCAGAAGAGAAATCTAGTTCCTGAACCTAAAGATGATATAAAGAACCTTCGAATCACTGGAATAACAGATAGTACCGCCCTCCAAAAAGCCGATGAACCATGAGGTGTATCAACTTGAGTGTTCCATAAATCCACATGTCCATGACATGCAAGCATTAAAGATGACCTGAGATTCTCAGTTTGTACCGTGAGCTTGTTTAACCATTTTGCCAAGAGTGGCTCATTCATTTTTGAAGGTCGCGAATACCAAGGCAACCCTCCAGTGTTGGTCAACATACTGCTGACCAAGCCACTAGACAACCCCATTTTCCACTGCTGCCAATGTGTTTCCATAGGAATCTTCGACGAAGAGCATCAATTCGGTTTCTAACCCCATTTGGCATTCTAAAAACAGACATAGTAAACAGGAATTGCGGATAACACTGCTCTGACAAGGACCAGCCTTTCACCTCTTGAAAGAAGAAAAGTCGTGCTGACCATCCTTCTAGTCTTTTCTCTACCCGTTCAGTCACAGGGATCCAATCTCTTGATAGTAATGGTTTATCCGATAGTGGATAGCCGAGGTAAGGAAGAGGTATATCACATGTGGCTGTTTTTAATGCCATAGAGGACCTATCTGCCATGCTATTAATCATGCCGAATGGAACAAAAGATGACTTTGAATGGTTGATGCGTAATCTCGAGAAATCTCCAAAAATATCAATGAGCATACTGACTCTTCTCGCTGCCAACTCACATCCTTCTACGAAAAAGATAGTGTCATCAGCATATTGTAGTAGAGGAATCATAGTGCCTTGATTTGGATCTGGGAAAAATCAGAAATAATGCCAGCTTCGCATGCTGAAATAGCACATTTAGTCAATGCATCAGCTACCAGCGTAAAAAGCATTGGGGCCAAAGGGCATCCTTGCCTGACTCCACGCTAGGGTTGTATCCAACCACCCATAGGGCCACCATTGATGAGAGTTGAGAAGGAAACTGTGCAAACACATCTTTTTATCCAAGAAATCCAAGTCATCGGAAAGCCACGACGTCGAAGGGGACTCCACAAGAAAGACCAATCTAGAGTGTCATACGCCTCGGAGAAGTCAAATTTCCATAGAAAGCCACATTTCTTCGTGCGTCTCCAAAAAGACATAATTTCTGAGGCCATGGAGAAACTCCATGATGGATCTGCCAGAAATGAATGCAGATTGAACAGGATGCACGAGGGAGCTTAGCACTGTACGCAACCTATTCGCTAGAACCTTGGCCACAAGAAGATAGATAGCGTTAGATAGTACTATGGGTCTGAAATCCTCTACTCTTTCCGATGCAGACTTCTTTGAAATGAGGAAGAGGAAAAATTTATTCAATTTTTCGAAGCCAAAGTTTCCACCTGCAAATTCTTGAATAGCAGCCACCACATCCGGCCCAACAACAGGCCAGAATTCCTTAAAGAAAAAAATTGGGAAACCATCTAGCCTTGGAGCACCTTCACCATTCAAGTCTCTCAATGCCCGAAGAATTTCTGCTTCTGTGAAAGTTCGGACCAGCTCGGTCGCTTGTTCATCGGACACCTGTGGCAAGTCCTGTCCTTTCCAAATCCAGTCCCCAGGCGGTCAACGACGTGTGAAGCCTAAAAAATGTTCTGCTATAACTGTCCCTGCTTGCTCCCTCCCAATGTACTCCACATCACCAACTCTAATCCGATCGATGTGATTAGATCTGCGTCGTCCATTAGCATAGATATGGAAGAAACGTATGTTTGAATCATCTTCTTTCAGCCATACTTGTCTTGATCGTTGTCGCCATTGGATTTCAACTCTGTAGTCCTCCTGTAGCACCACATTTTGAAGCATTTTCCTATCCTCTCTGCCATAGACAATTCTCTGCTGTCCTCGAGGCAATCCAATGCTTGAATCTTGATAAGGCGTCTGGTTTTTAGTTAGCTCGAGTTTCCTTGAGTTGCTTCTTATCTTGTAGCGATGATCATAGTTTTTCAAGTCTGCGAGCTAGACTCCGAGTGGCTGAATTGGAGCCAAGCTTTTTCAAATTTGAAATATGATGTGTAACCTCTCGCCTCATTTGTTTGCCAAAGTAGTGGAGTATCGTCAGAGAAAGGCCTTTCTAAAGCTGTAACTCCAGCTAATGGAAAGGCTTATGCAATCTCCACTGACGCCAGAAATCGGTCTAGCTCGGATCTTGCATTTGACGATGCTGTGCTTCTCCATGTAAATCTGCAATTTGGAGTTGGAAAGTCAATCAAACCATGCTCATTGATGAAATCCTAAAAGACCTCAATCCCATGATCACGATCTCTTCTTTGTGTGGGCCTATCTTCCAGCTCCAATGTAATATTATAGTCACCTCCCAGCAGCCCTGGTATGTCTGGAAAGTTTCTCCTCATTTGGCGAAGCTCATTCCACAGCTCCAATTGGCGGGAGTGTGAGGATGGTCCGTATGTGCATGAAAGGATTATTTGACTTCCGTCCAATTGCCAAGATAGGAGGACAGAAATTGAAAAGGTTCCCTTGACTTCATCTACTAGTTTGAAGCGATCATCTCACCATCCGACAATGCATCCACCTGCTTTTCCAACAGAATTCAGTGCCGAAAACCCTGTCAGTGTTGAGCCCCCAATTTGATGCCATACATGGTGATCAGTGAAGTCTAGTTTAGTTTCTTGTAACAAGGCTACATCAACCCCCCAAGATAGCAGATAGCTGCCTAATGTTGCCCTTCTTGTCTCCAAGGCCTCAAACATTCCATGCACGATTTTCATTTGGAAGGTATTTGTGCCCCTGACGTCATCGATCTTGTGAGAACACCCACAGATCCATATTGTTTACTGCTCGCCTCTCCTTTTTGCATGAATAGCGTTAGCTGCCAAGCTTAGCTCCTTTTCAGCCATCTCATCTTCCTTGGTCATCTCCTTTGCAGGCATCTCTTCCTGTGCTAGTGTTTGGTTGGATTCAACTGACGCCGACACATGGCTGGTCGAGAGTGTCATAGGAGTCTGTTCATATTGAAATTTAGTTGCCACCGGTGTTGTTGCAGGTGCAAAGAAATCTAATGATGATTTCATATGATTCCTGCCTTGACAGCTGTCAAATTTCTCTAAATCACCCTCCTGAGAATCTGTCACCACTTGAGAATCTGCCACCACCTGTTTTCCTTTTTTAGTTGTTACAGCTAGTACGTTGATCTCTTTTTCTTTTGTATTCTTGGCATTTGCTAGACAGCTGTCACACCTCTCTAATTCACCCGCCTGAGAATCTGCCACCACCTGTTGTCCTTTTCTAGTTGTTGCAGATGGTGCTCTGATCTCCTTTCCTATATCTGTAAGATCTGCAATGCCCACTTGCTGATTATTCTGAGGTTCTCCAGGTGGTTGCGCTGTTAGAGGAATCATAATGGCATCCACAGAAGGTGGAGAAATCAGTGGGATCACAATTGCGTCATTATCTTGTGTCTGCTTGATCGTCGCCTTGATTTCAGGGCAGTTATGCAGATTCTGCATTGCCGATGTCTTTGGTCTGCCGCCGGACACGACCTCCAGCCATGACCGGCGTCTCTTCCTACCTTCCATGATGTGGATCCTGAATGAGACTCCCCTACCATGGATGATTGCCTCCTTCGGAATCATCTTGCCCGGCAGCAGCTTAATCGTCGCCTAGATTGTGGAGAGATCGCCGGAGTCCATCGGCGGGAAGGTGGCATTGCACAGAATAACAAAAGATTTGATCATTACCTCTATGGCTGCACCATAGGTGTAGTGGGACTCCAGTGATAGAGATGAGGTTAATCTCACTATGGGGACGTGCAATTCCTTCCTCACTTGTTGACCAACGTCGCCATGTGATCATTCCACCATTTGGGAGGCATATTGAGGTGCCCAAGAGTCTGGCGCTATCTGTCTGGTCGCTGTTCCAGAGGAGGAAAGTTGAGTCTGATAGCCGAGAGAGGTGGATGATAGTCGCTGGATTCAGATGGTCAAGAACTACTGTATGAAGCTCGTCTAGGGTCGGCATAGGGCCCTTCACTAGATGTCCTACTAGGCTGTATTACAGAACATTGATGTTGTGGCTGATCATGGGGCACCATGGAACCTCAATCTCCAGTACTTGTTTCTTGTCCGGCTTGTTTCTTTCGACTTGTTTGCTCTCCCCAAGATATGCTGGACATCGTGTTCTGATGTGACCGAAGCGCCCACATTCCAAGCATTTGATTGGATCTCTACATTCTTGCTGGATGTGACCCCAGCTTCGGCAGCGATAGCACTGGATGCATCTTCGATCCACCTCGTGACCATAATGATGCCTTCCCCTGTTTCGTTAGTTGTCTGACTAGTTGCCATCTCTCTTTATCATGTTGTGACACCGACGGAAGAAAGTCTTCTATGGACGGGTGGCACCGGTGGGAGGGGATCTCGCGTCGACGATTGGTGGCGCCAGCAGGGGGAAGGCCCCTGCCAACGTTCTCTCTGTTCCTTACCATCCTCTCATCCTTTTTCAACCTCAAAATAAATTAGGTTAAATTGGAGTTGAACTTGTTTGTGAATCTTGATACACCATTTATTTATATTATTTTAATTTTTTAAAAAGAATATTCAATATATTTGATATATTTTAAAAGTTATCATTAAAATAATGTTGTATCTAAACTCTATGTATTTACGTATGGAGTTTATGATGCGAGTCTATCCCTCCTAAAATGAGTTTAGGTAGAAACTCGAACTTGACAACCTTGCATACGACCATGCCTTGCAAAGATGAAAGAGAACCAGTACTCTGTATGACTACCTCGCAACTGTGTATGCGCCATTCATCCTTTGGAGTCCTTGAATACCTAGGCTACCCTTAGAAAGAGGTCTGCAGAGCTAAGACTAACCCCTTGATCATTTTGGATTTTTATTGCTCTTGTTTATGAATGATGTTCATAGTGAACATTGCTTTTGATTCTCTGGGAATCTACTAAATTCGTTGCAACATAGTTGAATGGGTTTATGCTGTATATGATGCTTCAAAATTTCCCAGTAATTTGTATATGTAGAAAAGAGGACTTCCATTGATAAATTCTTTTGGACGCTTACTATTCAACTGTAGGATATTGTTAGCATATACTTGGTACATTGCTATTCTTCGGTGTAAATACTAGTGTCATAACAAGCATGTTATGACTCATTAAACTATCTCCACCGCGTGAACGCCTTTGTCCTAGTTGCAGCCTTTGAAATCGAGAAAAAATGATCTTTTGAATAGTAAGTTGACTCCTTTTGTCATGAAATCTCATCCAACTACTATTCATATACTTTCAAGTGGTTTTCTGTAAAACAAACTCTCAACTACAATTATGATTTGAAATAAAAACTAATGAACAGTAATAAATGTACGTTATGACAGTTTACCAAGTAAAACTAAATGGAAATCTAAATATATGCTGAAATATACATGCATCAGCGAACTTTGGAAAAACTTTTCTGTTTTCCTCTGTAAGATACTCCCTTTTAACAAATTTGTGAAACACAGTCCTTAAATTCTTGTTCTCATTACGTTTACTTGCAGCATGAAATCACCCAATCAGCTATAAATGAAGCAGATGAAAGTTATGAAGAGCTATATGTCACTGTCTCAGCTGAAACGTATGAGAAAGTTGATGCAGCAGTTGCATTGATTGAGCTACTACTTGCTCCTGTATCTGTGAGTCATCTGCTCTTCTGTATGCCATTGTAGAAATTTCCTTTTGCGGTATCTTGAAAATTTTGTATGTAAACTACTTTAGCAGGGAAATATTGCAGTGCTAGCTTCCTCTTCTAGAGCGAGTGACAGTGTAACCATGAACGGTCCCAACCTGAACGTGATGGGCTTGAGCTATACAATGATGCCAATGCCTGATGTCAACCGTGGTTCTACACAAACATTGCTGGCTACTGCAGTTCCTGGGCAAACAGAATATCAATCTTATGCTGCATCCTGGTATCCTAATGCTCAACCATCTGCTGGCCTGAATTCTTCAGCACCCAGCAACTCTGTTACCTTTTCCACACCTCCATTTAGTGGCACCAGTGTGTCTCCGTATGGCGGACCTCCTTTTGGGATTAATCTAGGGAACTCACCAGTAACCTTCAGGCCTCCAGTGCCCATGCAGTCTATGCAGCAGCCAGTGCCACAATTTGTTCCCTCTGATAACCAGCCAGGTCAGCAACATCCACCTTTATATCCTGTTATGCCACCCCAACCAAGTTCTGCCATGCCGCCTCATACTTCTCAGCTAACGTTTTCTGGAAAAATTGCATCCGGGTCAACTGGTCCCCCGAATCTACAGCTAACTAGTGGTTCTCCTACCAGTCCCTCGCCCAACAGACCGTTGTCAATGCAACCTCTTGGGAGTCCTGGATGGTCCACTTCTTCGCGGGTTGTTACATCTAGTCAAAGGTCGACACCTCCATTTGCTGCATCAACAATGAGGCCTAGTATACCTGTGCCTCCATCTGCCATAAGTTCAATACCATCACCAAATATTGCACCAAGGCCTCGACCAGCAATGCTGTCACAACCAAATAATCTTGTTAACATTTCCAGTAAACCTCCACCTGCAAACTTTTCTGCTCCACCGCAATTTCCTTCCCAACCTGGTGCAAAATTTTCTGCTTCACCACAATTTCCTTCCCAACCTTGCCCGAACTTTTCTGCTTCACCACAATTTCCTTCCCAACCTGGTGCGAACTTTTCTGCTTCACCACAATTTCCTTCCCAACCTGGTGTGTCACCTCCCTTTGGCTTGATGCCTCAAAGAGGTCCTGTTTCAGCATCAGCAGGTGCACCATTTGCTATGCCCAGACCTGCATCCTCTCTATTGCCGTCGAGTATGGTTGTTCCTAGACCACCTCTTGTGCCGGCACCACCATTTTTGACACCAGGTGCACCTGTTACTCCCCAAACTTACCCTCAGGCCCCTGCTTCTTTCAACCCAGTCATCCCAATAATGGGACAACCACCTGCATCTCCACTTCCTCTTGCACAGGCCTCGACACCAGCCCAGATACAGGTGCCACTACCAGAACCTCCAACATCAGTTCCAAGTATTGGAGGCATTCATGGTTTCTCATTAGCCCAGGAAAGAACTAACATGAATAATACCCCGATAAAAGGTCCCAGACCTCCACTTCCTATATCCAGTGATTTTACATTTCAGCCATTGGGAGTACAAGTTTCACACAGTGGAAACTCTTCAATGCCCAACAGCCAGTCTGCTAAACAGTTGCCGACTTCTATGGCTGCACCTCAACCTCCATCTTTTCGGCCATGTATCCGTGGCCAAGGGCTGCCAGTTGGCAATCATGGTTTTGCAAGTCCTCAAGTTTCTAATCCAGCTCCCCTCCCATCTGCAACTTTATCATCCAATCCACCATGCATCGAACCACCTCTCAGCCATCATTTTTCATACGCAAATACTATTCGGCCTTTATCCCTGTCGAGTCCAATTGGTCCACCAAGTTTTTCTTCTGCATCTCAGATATCCAATTTACCTGCTGCAAGGCCCCATTTTCTTCAACCAAACCAGAATCAGTTGCTCCCCGCAATGAGAGTCAACACTCCGAGAAATTCCAGCCAAAATTTTGGTGTTAGTACTCCTTTTTTGAATGATAGAGTGCCAAGAAGTCCAGGAGTAAGTCAGATTTATGATCCATTCTCACCAACATCTGCATCATCAACTGCGAGAAAACAGGAAGATAACACTTCAAAGGCTAGGACAAAGGAGACGGATGCAGAGTACGAGGATCTAATGGCATCTGTTGGTGTGAAATGACATCTTGGTACGTTGCATTTTTCCTGAACAGATAGTGGCTTGTGATAAAGTTGTGAGATATTTGAAGTTAAAACTCTGAAGTCAGTCCAGCTATATGAATTGGATTAGTTAACTGCTTTCATGAGAGGACATTTACCATGGATGTTACTTTTTAAGGTCACTTTATGTACTTCGATGATTTCCTCCTGATAGAAATGGAAACTAATGGGGTTTCATCTTTCAGTAATTACATTTCACTGTTGACATGGTCCTGGACAGTTTGTGCTTGTTTTTTTTCTGTCATTGTGCTATATAGCTATGTGGCAGTATTCTGCAACGCTTATTTAGTGTAGTAATAGTAATGATGCAGGAAATTTAAAATCGGTGATGGCATTGTTATTTACAATTTGTGAAGGCCATTGCTAGTCCAAATTGACTTCTTGTGCTACATTGACGTCTCTCTCTCACACACATGAATGTGCCACCGCGGTCGAAGGGAAGGGTAAGTGTGAATCTTCTCCGGCGAGAGCAAGCGAAGCGAAATGTGGAAGTTTGTAGGGGAATAAAAAATCTCACGAGTTGACTTTCCTCCATATGATGCGATCTTGATGGCGCCCGCACATAACATTACTCGCATCACGTATACATTATACTAAAAAATATAAAAAAGGTTATACAATAATCAATATTTCCCATGTGTATTTAAGCTGAACACGTGTTGGAAATCATCCATTCATAAAATTATTCTATCCACAATATAGAGTTATTTTTTTAAACCATCACTAAATTATCATAAAATAATGATATTCTTAAAGTTTATGGTATTTTTCACTTTAGTCCTTTCATTTGATTATTTTATTTATTATTAACTTTTATGTAATTTTTACTCTCACAAATTCTTCTCTATTTTAATGTTAAAATATAATAAAAAAGTTAAAAAATGTAAAAACTTTTTCAATTTATTATTATATATCAATACCCTTTTTCGGACAAAAATTTATATATTTTTAAGCTTTTTATATTATTTTTTAACATTAAAGGAGAGGAGTTCATCCAAAAAATTAACAGAAAATTTAACATAATTAGACAAATGGAGGCGGACTTTTCCTGCCCCATTGAGTCCACATATTCTCACGCCTTAATTTTCATTTAAAATTTATTATAATTATCAATCATCAAATTAAACAGATTAGATTTCAATTGTATATTTCATTAATAAAAAATATACTTTTTTCTCTTTCTTCATCCCTATCATCATAATTTCGCTCCTTCCTCTTCCCTCTCTAACCCTAAGAGGCGGTTTAGTATGAGGTAATCTAAATAGATTATCAAGTATTTTATTTAAAATTCTCAGAGCTCACCACATTATCTTGTTTGACTACCATTAATTACCGATAATTTTAATTGCTCTAGTAATCTTAATTACCACCTCACTGATAATCTAAATTGCAGGCAGGAGATGTGTGTTTTCAAATTATCAGTTGGTGGAAATGCTTTTTCACGAAGATATTCATTCAATTAAATTTTTTATTTTAAATATTTTATTAATAAATAAATATCATTTAACTTCATCTTTTTTGTAAAGTGTAAAAGGATTTAACTACATCTTTTTTATTATTTGAA
Source organism: Pontederia crassipes (assembly GCA_030549335.1). NCBI lineage: Eukaryota > Viridiplantae > Streptophyta > Magnoliopsida > Commelinales > Pontederiaceae > Pontederia > Pontederia crassipes. The sequence goes on along the minus strand of JAUKPH010000020.1, from coordinate 4,649,571 downwards.
ATCTTTTACAAATAACTCTTAATTTTGTGTCATCTTTTTTTATATATATATTCAATTTTCTATTTTTTCTTTGTTTATTTATAATAATATGCTATTAAAATCTAAAATAATTTTTAGAAGTATTTTGGTAATTTTGTCACTATCCGTTTGACTAATATTTATATTACCAGTACTTATCAAATACTGTAATATATTATCGGTAATTTAAATAGTAGTAATCTATCTAAGCGGTGATCTAAATTATTGGTTAATTAAATCGATAATGCGCCAAACCACCCTTAATCTCTCAAGCCATAGGCGTCCCTTCGAACTATCAGCGTCTCGTGACGACATCCTTCTCACAGCCCTGCCGATGCCGCCTCCTCCGCTCTTTTCCTCGTCCCCCTTGCCAACGTCATAACTATAGCCAATGCCGCCATCTCCACTCCTCTCTTCGCCCCCTCTCGCAGGCCCCCTAGTCAAGCCATGCCAAGAACACTGAGAAAAGGAACAACAATTCTAACCACCAACTCCCTTCCACAAAACCCATCAGCACCACCACTGGTATCAACATTTACCCGCAATCCAAAAAAAACTCACATCATCCTCCCGTCTCAGGCTCCCACTACCATCCTCACTAGAGCCCAAACCCGCGACATCTCGGTCGCCGATGAATCCTCACTTCTAGCCTCCCTCCTTGAGACATGCTCCCGCCTGCGCTCCCTCCGCCACGGTGAGAGGATTCGTTGCCTCATCCCCTTGGCGTTCTTGCGCCGTGCTTTACTCCAAGCTCGTGCGTCTCTACGCCTTGTGCGACCAAATGGAAGAGGCTCACGGCGTGTTCGACCAAATGACGCAGAAGAACAAGGATTATGCTTTCGTTTGGTTTTTTATGTGTAGACATATTCAATTTTTTTGTGATGGATGGGGAATTGTGTCCCGTAGGAGTTCGGGGCCCCACAAGGATCGGGGCGGAGGATCAAATTCCCTCCATACTAGGGATTCGGGGCAGGGACGGTAGCGTGGGCTGATCAAGTATCAACGGGGTCGGGGCGAGGGGAGTGTTCTTAGACCCGAATAGGGTTGAGTGCCATCCCTAATATCTAATCCTTCATTTTTAAAAGTATAAATTTAATATCCATTATTAATGATCCACTGCATTATTATTATTGTTATTGTTATGGAAAATAAAATTAGAAAGAATTGTGAAAATAGAGGACAACCTGAATAATTTAAAAAATGTTATAAAGCATATATGTCGTTGTATGAGATATTGATATACATAATTTATATTTTTAATTTCTTTTCAACTTTCTTTTTCTCATTCTTGTGTCATGAAATTTGTAAACTTGAATGGTATATCTAATGCAAAACATTGTTTTAAAATGACTTTTTTTGACCCTAATTTTTAGCCTACGTCCAGAGGCAAGTTTCACAATTGTGAAAATTGAAAATCGTATATATTCAAAGAAAGAAGTAAACATATTGATACATTAAGATAAATGGTAGTACACAAATTTAACCCCTCAAATTATATTTAATTATTTGGATATTAAAGATCCTCCTAGGCTGGGTATCGAATTTGATCTTAAACTCCATATACATAGGTTACATGATGTAGTAAAACCATTCTGTTATCTCCAAGCAGGAAATAACTAAAGATATTGTTAGAAGCAAGCAATTGACATGTCCAAATACTTGCTTCTAGATCAGATGCTGAAAAATATGATGTAACACCCGGCCAAAAGAAAAAGGGAATCAAATTAAATTAAAACAAATTAGATTCATATAAAATGTTTGGAAACTTATCCAACTTAAAGTTATAACAAACCATCCCCTATAAATACTTCTTTTCTACCTATCCTAATTACCTTTTCCCTAGCCATCAAACCCCCATGTCCTCCCACATGTGCCCACGCCAGGAACCCAAGAACGCCCTGCCGGAGAGATCGTTGGAGATGAGCCCGAACGAATCAAGGTGAGCAGCAGAAATAGATTGGCCTACTTCTTCTTGTTTTTGGTCGCTATTTTCATAGCATATTTCTCTTCGTTTTCTTCATCAAATCATGTGACCCGCGGACGTACGAAAGAGGAGAGAAGGATTTACGAGGTTGGGGGTCCATCTGGAACTGCCAACGACAAAGGCGAATGAGACGAGCCCAGAGACACCGATCAAAATCACATGGAAAGCGAACAAATGTAGGTGGATAGTTGGATTGATTTTAACAATAAATTTGCATGTTTAAGGACCCACTTAGAGCCAAGTAACTTCTCCAATCTACCCTGCATTGTTCCATGTATGCATGATCATTCCTAAGAGGTTTATTCCGGCGAAATCACGTGGGAAACTATGAAATTGCGACCACGATCCCGTTGGAATCACATAACCCGAATCGGGTTTGAAGAACCCAGCCTGGGTTATATTGCCATCAGGCATACTCGATGTAGAGCCCGACCCAAGTTCCCCGTCGCTCGACCCGCACCATCGCTGACATGCGTACAACCACTGGAACCCGACCCAAGTTTCGGCACCGACATGCCACATGCAATTCAGGTCCGAGTGATATTCAGCCCGGGTTGGGCCGAAGCATTGTCCATTGATGAACCCGGCCTGGGTCAGACCCAACCCGGCCCGGGTTCTACCGAGATGTGACAATGTGATGCGATCTTATATTATTATTTTAATGGTGATTCATAATAACTATTATGCTTGATTTCTCTAAGATATTGATTTATAGTATAGCATTGCATTGCGTGATCTGAAGTGTCCATGTTACATATTGACGGAAGCTCATGGCATTGTTTCATTGCACTGTTGGGGCACTGGCTTTACTGTGTCCCTGTCCATGATTCTCCCCATCGTGTGGCAAATATGTGTAATGTCAGATCACACTTTTATACACTGTGAACTATTATAATAACAGCGGCTTATTCAACAACAAGCAAATGCGATTGGACCCTATAATCCCAACAATGATCCGTACTCTAACACATACAATCTAGGCTGGAAAAAATCCAACGTTTTCTTATAGAGACAATTATCAACAAGCTCCAACTTCTAATTGGCAAAACAAACCTACTCAAAGGTTACCACCTCAGAATCCACCTATTGAGAAAGAACAGTCTTCAACAAGCAAGCTCAAATTAATGGAGAATTATATGTCTAAGCAAAATAGTCTCATGCAAAAGATGCTCGAGAAGATTGATATCTCTCAATTCATAACATGATGTTTGGTGTGGAGAATTATGGTTTATATTTTCACTACTATTTCGCATGCATACAACACCTATAGCACAATTATTCTTCTGTGTAAACACATGCATGACGCCAATTTAGCACATTTCAAACATTCTCCACATCCAGCCCATTCGTGTATCACTTTTATTCTGCCAGCAAGAAAGCTCATTTGGGTAAGTGTCCTCTGTAGGAAGCTGATGAGCTTTGGAAGATGAGGCAGAGCGATCGATGCACCACACACTGTTCTCTGAACGAATGAAGGAGGAACTACTTTTAGGAGACAAAAGAGGCCAAAGAAACAAACAACAAACACCTTCTACGATTGGGGAGCAGCCAACTCCCTCACCTCCCTGATGCAAGGAAGCTTTCTGAACAAAGGGATCACAAAAGCTGCAGGTGGCAATAAAGCTGCAAATGATAGAACCGACAGATGGCAAGAGCAGACAAGAGGAGCAAGGACAGATACCAAAAGGAGAGGAGGAGGCCGAAAGAAAGGGGAGGCAGCGTTTCAGAAAGACATCCCATCATCGGGGGGCGATTGAGGGGAGTATTCGATCATCAAGAGAGAAAACTGTGTTCGAAAAAATAATGCCTATGGCGATTCGTGGGAAAATGAGTGCTCCCCACATGAACTATAGCTAACCGGCCCTGCTGAGATCGGGAGGTACATTATGTTTTTGGACTTGTGTTCTTTAGTTGCATTTTCCTCTTGTTGCTTTCCATGATTTGAATCGAATGTCGAGCTTGCTTATGGTTTTAATAATATCAGTTTTGATCCCTATTTCACTATATAACTCTTGACCTTTTGGATCAGCATTTGGATTTGAGCTCGTGAATCGTCTTTATCTTGCACCCTGACCATAGGGATGTTATAGGCTCTACGCGATCGAACGTAGAGAAATCAAACTTTGATGTAGATGATTCCCTGCGCGGTTTTCCTATTTTCGTTGTAGTTGTATGTTAGGGGAAGTCTTTGGATCATTGTTGCCTTGCACCCTAGACTGTAGGGATACTATAGGCTCTACGCGACCGAACGTAGAGAAATCGAGCTTTGCCGATAGTGGTTCATAGTTTGGATCTTCTTTTAGAGCTAGCAATGGTGGTTTTCCGATGTTTGGTTTAGATGTCGTACATCTCCCAATCCAAGACCTGAGAGGGTTATGCATATTTTGAGTTTTCAGCAATAGACGACCGCATTGAGTCGGGGACTCAGATCATCCTAGATGGATTCGAAGGGTGTTCGTGTGTTCTTCTCTCGTCATTGCTATTTTTGATTCCTTTATGATTTTGGAAGGTTATGCCCGAGAGGGAACATCTCTGATCCTCATTTGTAATCGGCAATCCGAGTAGGGCGGATGTCAAATGGGTTACATCTAAAGAACTTTTAGTAATCCTTAATCGTATTTTCTAAATCGATCCTTTCTTCTCCTCTAAATCGTCTAAATAGTCTCGGTGATACACTAGTCTCTTGCATTTAGCCCGGGAGGATTGTCCGTATTCCACTAAGGCGAGCATGAGCCGACCGTAGCCGTCTCTCCTTAGTGTATTGCTCTTGAATGCTTGATACTCAGTGGACATGAGACTTTAACTCAAGTCCAAAAAAAAAGCTCGATCTGTAACCTGGGACATCGTACGCTAGAGTGATTGCACCCATTTTATGAACTCCTTTCATGTGTGCAACACAGGCTTTCCGCAAACACGAGAGTGTTGTGGTGAAGTCGAGTGCCTTCCCCATCAAGTTGATCATATACACACATGAAAAGAAATTCATTTGTTTTACCCATATCTTTTTGAACTAAAGAACCTTATGTCCTATAGCAGAAGCACCTCCCATAAGTCAGCACACGCTCCTCACTGATTGTCCCGCACTTTTCTAGGTTTGACCATCATCTCCGTGTTATTTCTCTTTACACCCCGAAAACAACAAAAACAATTAGTTTCTTTACTTTATATTGCTGTCTTTCTTTATCCGTTTTCAATATTTGTTTTGCTCGTCAAGTTCTGTTCCAAAGAGTCTTTTAAAAAAATTTGCAAACACCGTTCCCTATGGATCGGACCTCAAATACTACAATGATGCACTGTATGCTTGCAGATCGCATTTCGATAGTGTAGAGAGATTGCAAATTTTAAAACTTCATTCGACATCTTTTTCTGTGTTCAAGAGTAACCCGTTAAAGTAAAGGGTAGACCTATGCCTTAGAGATTTATGCCCCCTTATATGTGGCATTCTTTATACACACTTTATGCGAGTCAATGTTAGAGACACAGATAGCTCAACAAGTTACATCATCTTCAAGACAACTAAGAATTTTGTCGGGACAACCAGAGCAAAATCCGAAGGAGCAAGTTCAAGCTGTGGCACTAAGGAGTGGAAGAACAACTGAAGACACTAAAAGGTCGAGAGTGGAAATTTCAAAACGAAAAGATAAATAAGTTCCCAAGCAAGAAGAACAAACCCAATCAAAGGCTGAGCTAAAAGAGCAAAAGGAAGCTAAAATACCGAAGACTTTAGAAGGTCCTTCTAATTACTCTTCATAAGTACCATTCCCCAAGGCTCTTGAAAGAAGTTGACAAGATCAGTAATTTGGCAAGTTTCTTGAAATCCTGAAGAAACTCTATATCAACGTGTTGTTTGTTGAAGCCATACAGGAGATGCTGGCCTTTGCTAAATTTCTCTTGAAGCATAGGAATCATCATTTTGGTATGAAGAATAAGCTCAATTTTTAACCAATTATATGTTGACTGCACAAGTTCAAATTCTCGCCAGTGTACAAGAAGTTCAACCTACTGAGGTTGACAAGGCTCTAAATTCAAAGAAGCAACCAAAATCCGATCTTAAGAAACTATCTCAAAATCTCAAATATGAATTCCTGGGAAAAGACTCTACTTATCTGATTATTGTCAATGCAAACTTGTAATCAAAACAGCTCCAAATGCTACTTTCCAAGCTGAAATCTTATAAGCATGTTATAGGATACACTCTTAACGATCTCAAAGGAATTAATCTCTTCATTTGTATGCATCGTATTCCTATGGAAAAAGATTTTAAGCCATCCATATAATGATAGAGGAGACTCAATCCATCTATGAAGGAAGTTGTGAAGAAAGAAGTGCTGAAGCTACTAGATGCAGGCATTATCTATCCAATTTCAGATAGCCAATGGGCGAGCCCCATGTAGATCATGCCAAAGAAGGTCGGTATGACTGTGATCAAAACTGATTCAGATACGCTCATTTCTAAACGTACTATCACAGGATGGAGGATGTGCATCGACTTTCAAAAGTTGAATAAAGCTACCTGAAAGGACCACTTCCCTCTTCCTTTCATTGACCAGATGCCGGAAAGGCTTGCAAATCATTTATATTTTTGCTACCTAGATGGATTTTCTGGATCCCTTCAGATTTCCATCCGTCCAGCTGATCAGGAAAAGATTACTTTTACATGTGGAACTTTTACCTATAGAAGAATGCCATTTGGATTATGCAATGCTCCTGCAAGCTTTCAAAGGTGTACGCTGTCGATTTTCTATTATTTCATTGAAGAAATTATGGAAGTGTTCATGGATGATTTTTCAATATATGGAACATCATTTGAAGATTGTTTGAACAACTTGTGTAAAGTATTACAAAGATGTGCCGAGACTAATCTGATATTGAATTAGAAGAAATGTCACTTCATGGTGCGAGAAGGTGTAGTGCTAGGACACATTGTTTTTGGCAGAGGCATTGATGTTGACAAAGTCAAAATAGAAGTAATAGAAAGCTCCCTCCACCATCTAATATCAAAGGGGCTAGAAGTTTTCTCGAACATGCAGGATTCTACCGACGTTTTATTAAGGACTTTTCACTCATTGCAAGGCCATTGACAAAGCTCTTGTCGAAGGAAGCTGACTTTATATTTGATGAAGATTGTCTAAAAGACTTCAATACATTGAAGAGAGAACTCACAACATCTCGAATTATTCAGCCACCTGACTGGTCATTACCTTTCAAATTTATGTGTGATGCTAGCGAACAAGTTGTTGGAGCTGTGCTTGGAAAAGGAAGAATAAGAAACAACATGTGATATATTATGCCAGCCGAACTCGAGATGAAGCACAAATTAATTATGCCACAACAAAAAGAGTTTTTATTAGTTGTCATATTTGCAATTGACAGATTCAGATCATATTTAGTAGGGCCAAGAATCATTGTATATACAGATCATCAAGCAATTCGACATCTGATTTCTAAGAAGGATACCAAGCCTAAACTTATTAGATGGATTCTCTTACTACAAGAATTTGACTTAGAGATCAAGGATAAAAAGGGGGCATTGATCATCTCTCTTGGCTTCAATTGCTAGAAGAGAAAAATCATACCGAAGGACATCAATTCATCAATGATTCTTTCCGTGTTGATCATCTATTCTCAATTAAAGTTGAAGAGTTTTTATGGTTTGTTGATTATGCTAACTACTTAGCATCAAGAATTTTATGACCGAATTTATTTTATCAACAAAAGAAGAAATTCTTTTCAGATATCAAACACTATTTGTGGAATGAGCCATTTCTTTTTAAAAAGTGAAAGGATGGCATGTATCGAAGATGTATCCCAACAAGCAGGATTTTATTGGCCAACTATGTTTAAGGATGCTGTGGCCTTTGTCAAGTCTTGCGATAATTGCCGAAGGACCAGAAATATTGGCCGAAGAAATGAAGCACCTCAACAATCAATACTTGAAGTGGAAATATTTGATGTCTAGGGAGATGATTACATGGCCCCTTTCCCAAGTTCATTTGGCTATAAATTCATTCAAAATGGATTGAAGTGATTCCCACAATTGCTGCAGATTCAAAATCAGTCTCCAAGCTTTTCAAAGACATTATCTTTCCATGATACGGAGTGCCTAGATTAGTTATTAGTGATGGAGGTTCACACTTCATTGAAAGAAGTCTCAAAAATTTGCCGAGCAAGTATGGAGTCAATCACCGAGTATCCAACGCATATCACCCACAGACTAATGGACAAGCTAAAGTCTCTAAAGGGAAATCAAAATGATTTTGGAAAAAATGGTTTCAGTAACCACAAAGGATTGGAGTAAAAAGATCAATGTGGCATTATGGGCATATGGTACCGCATACAAAACTCCAATTGGCTCAACACCATTTCGATGGATTTACGACAAGCATTGTCATTTATCAATAGAAATGGAGTATAAAGCATTTTGGGCTATCAAAATGCTTAACTACAATTTTCAAGTGGTCACTAGGAAAAGACTTTTGTAGCTTCATGAACTAGATGAGCTTCGGTTAGATGCATACAACTCTCATCTTTATAAGGAGCACACAAGGAGATTGCATGATAGTCGCATATTGTAGAAGAATTTTAAAGAGGGTGCTCGCATATGACTTTTCCTAGGAAAACTTCGAACAAGATGGTCAGGACCGTTCGTTGTCAAGAAAGTCTATCCCCATGGAGCTGTTGGCGTAAAAAATAGCAACTCAGAAATTTTAAAGTCAATAGACAGTGACTAAAATAGTATAATCCCAGAGCCGAAGAGTTTAAAGAAGTTTTACACTTGCGACCGGCTCAGTGAAAATCAGTCGTCAAGTCGAGCCAACGAATTTAAAAAGAGGCGCTATAGGGAGGCAACCCAACTAAACAAATCGTCATCTACCACATCAACATCCACATTAGCTCAAACGAATTTCAAGTCAGCGAAAAGTGCATTGGATCAATTCTATTGGGAATTCTAATAGAATCCACAAACAAATATCTCCAACTACCCACTTCCCCACGTACAACTCAAGTTGGCGATGTTTCAAATTACTACTCATTCTCTCTCCACTCTAGGAGTGTTCAGCTGGTCAGGTCAACCCGCGAACCCGATGACCCGATCAGACCCAAACCATTGCCAGGTTGGCTCAATCCAACCTTGGGTCAAGTTGGGTACATGTCAAAATTTTCTGACCCGAGTTGACTCGACCCGAAGACCTGACTATTTTTATTTTTTTAGTTTTTAGCCTATATTTTTTATTAAAAATAAAATATTAAAATAAAATATTTTAAATGTGTAAAATAATATTAAATGTTTAACAAATTATTTTATGATTTTAAAATAAATATTATATTATATTTTTATATTAAATAATATAAAAAGTAAGAAAAAAGAAAAAAAAATGGTGGTCGGGATCTGATCCAACCTCGGGGTGGATTGGATCTAGCCCTCCAAAGAGGGCTGACCTGGCCTGACCCGATCAAAATCAGGCGGGTTGGGTCGAATCAAGGGTCGGGTCAGACTCGACCCGTGGACACCCCTACTCCACTCAACAGTCGTCCGTCGCACCTTTTTCGCAAAATCATCCCCAAAAATCCCGTCAAACCCCCTCTCTCACCGACCGCCATTGCCAACCTCCCTCTTCTCCACCATCAAGCCGAAGAAATGAAGCGCACACGGTCTTCTTCTGGATCTGACACTGAAAGTACCTCCGAGTCCTACCGCCGTGGCTTGCGTCCCGACGGTCTACTCCAGCAGCCATGGAGGGGCATGAGTCCAACGAACAGCGAAGAAAGACTACAATTACCAAATAGACTCTACAGGAAGTGCCATTCTACCAGGTTTCTCGACGTCTTTACCCTTGAAACCCTTGGATTTTTGGACGACATTAGAACTCTCTCGGGCACATGCTATGCTCTTTTTCATGAAATGTTGGGATCTCTATGATGAAGTCGCCACCAAATTTATCGGAACCGTGATTAGTACACACAATGATGCCTATGGTGCAACTGATCATATTGAATTTTATAAGTTCAATAATGATTTCTCTCTGAGCCTCGACGCTTTTAATGGTGTTTTCGATCTGCCCACAACCAGTTATCGACTCCCACCTTCTGATTTTCCAGTCTTTGAATTCTAGTACTAGCTAACAAAGATACACACTGATGATCCTCACCAGCTTGTGGGTTACAAGCTGAAAAATCCCATTTTTTGCTACCTTCATATTCTTCCGACTAATACCTTCCTCGTCTGCCCCAATGACTTAGATATGGAGTTGGTATCTTTAGATGAATTGTATATCATTTGTTGTCTTCTCGCCAATGCAGAAAATAAATCTTGGAGCTTTATCCCTAAGAACCATTTTGCAGGAGTCCTTTCGTGAATCTACTCCTATTTTATTGGGCAACTACATTACAGGAATTGCTGAACATTGTTTGTTTTTGGGAAATATTGATCATCTCCCTGCCAACAAGCTCGGCCTGGACTATTTGAGAGGAGTCCTAGTCACTTTCGACAACCAACATTCATGGAAGTAGGTTGATTCCACTATACTTCTTCCACTTTCGGACCCACGAAGAACATGAATTCTTCAAGCAAGAAATTGGTGGACGAATGATCTAACTCAAATTCTCTGTCCTATCTTGAAACCGCCACCCTTTGTATTTGAGCCTCGCCAATCTATATGTACATCATAGGCTGCCAGGATAGTTGGAAGACCAACTAGAGCAAAAGCTTCTGAATCATCTTCTGCCCCACACCCTCCTCAAAGTGAACCTGACACCCTGTCAGAAAACATAGATCTTATCCTAGAATAGGTGAATTGTTTGGTGGAAGCCAATACTAGACAACAAGAAGACATTCAAGCTTTAAAAGGCCAGCTGAACAATTTGGAAGAACATGGCTACAACACCACCAATAGGATCCAAAATATTGAAACAATACAAGAGTCTCTTTTCGCCATTCTCAGTGACATTCAACAAGTCACTGATCGCTTGTTGGAGTTGACACCTCCTCTTGGTCCCTCTTCCTGGCATGATCAACACTGAGGGCAATGTTGATTCAAAGCTTGGGGAGAGGGCATCATGGTACATTTCTACTCCTACTTTTGATTACTTGTTTACCACTTAATCATATCATCAGTCATGTAATATATATATATATATATATATATATATATGTTTCAAACTTGCTGCCTAAATGAAAATCTTTGACATTGCATTCTCAATACATTTTCTGACTCCCCTCATGACACTTTAAATTATATATGAAACCACTTGATGTCTGAGGATAGGAGATGCTCTCACTTTCTTACAACTTGTGTGTTGTTGATTCTTAACCATATGTTAGAAAGCAGTTAGGACACTTAGACTTACTCACAACAGGCTTTAATTACATGGTTAACCCGAGCATCTTCCAATTAGAACTTTTGAACATTAAATTACTTTGATATTTTGTCAAAGCAACCATACCTAGCCTGAGGAATTTTTGACAATCCCTTAGTCTTGCATGATCTATACTTAGTTGATAATCCCATGAACAATAACAGTTAAATTCAGTAAAGAATTAAACCTCACAGCTTGAACTAGGTTGCTGAGAAGAGTATATCAAACTGAAATGGAACCTGATGCATGCAATATGCTCGGCCTCTACTTATAATTATTGCTGAAAGACATGTATTTTCAAAACTATGCAAATTCCAAAAGAGCTTGATGCATATAATATGTTCGGCCACTAACTATATTTATGAGATGATGAGCATTTTTTTCTGATATGTAATTCTAATTCAAGTTTGGGGGAGTTTAAGAAAAGTAAAAAATAATAATAAAAAGGGGAAACCATCTGACTTAGATCATTAGGGCCAAGAGTGACTCCTAAGATCAAATTGGACATGGTAAGGTGATATGAAACACCTCTTTTTGGCTGTTTTAGTGATTGAATTTTCAGAGAAAGAATTGATAATTAAAGCATGTAAATGATGCTAAGGTAACCTTGTAAAATGAGCTTAATGGTGTAGTAGTCTTTTCTCTCTTCCTGTGGTTTCACCTTAATTTTCTAGCTTTTGCTTGAGGACAAGCAACAATTCAAGTTTGGGAAGTTTGATCATCTCTTATCTTATTCACTTTTATTAATAATTCAAATACCTATTTTGCATGAAAATTCTATTTAAATTCAAACTATATGACTATTATTAAACAACTTTGAATAAGTCTCCAGGAAGGTAATAACTTTTTGAAGTTTGAATTTCAAGAGCTAAGAAAGGGGGAGATAAGAGAAAGTTGGAGACGAGCGAGAGACGAGGATGACATGTAAGATTAGAAGAAAAGGAGAGGAGGAGGATGGGACATATTAGAAGAAAAAGGAGAGGAGACTTTTGAAAAGGGGACTCACAAAAGATACTATTATTATTATTTATTTTTTATGCCGATGCCCCTTGTGGTGTAATTGTGTGGCTACTATGTTTTGATCTCTTTTTCCTGTCGTGTTCTTAGACAACTATTCGTCCTTGCTTCATGTTTCATGTTTAACCTTTGTTAGATCAAGAGATCTTCTCTTCTGTATAATCTATCTTATTCGAGAGAAAATATTGTCCCTGTTTAGACCATTAGCAATATCATTTCTTTTATCAACACTTTTAATTCCGTAATGGCCAAGAAGTCCATCCTATTACATTGTGAGACGAGAGTCCGAAATAGCCATGACTATCTTAGATTAAGTTCTTGACAAAGATTAGAGTCCTTGTAATGTGTTCATAAATGATCGAAAGGTAGATCTTTATAATAATCAAATTGAGAGATCAATTGATTATCAATTCTAATCTATACATCTTCGGTCATTTCCTCACATTCTGAGAGAGATTGAAGAATGGAAAGAAATAGTTAGACACTTTATCAAGTTAGTATCGAGGGATCATTCACCTCAAAATGGAGATCATACCCACAGTAGTAACCAATTCATCACGAGGGAGTTTTTTTCATCAAATTCTCTAACTTGGCAACTATTCTTTTTATCCTTTTCTTGTAAGTAGTATTCGTGACAAGTTTTGAGATATAATTAGATTAAAAATTAATCTAAGTCAACGAGGTTAAGACACTCGTGGTTTCTACTTGACTTGAATACTTGAACTTGCAGTAGTGTGGACTCTAGAGTAATTACTTCTAATTTGAATGGTATTTAGTTGTTGTGAGAGATTACGACTTCTAAAGTCTACTTATGACTTCTAAAGTCTACTTACAACTATCATACTTGCTTCTAGCAAAACCAATACTCAACATGGATGAATCAAACTTTTATACCACTGTCGAGGAGATTATTTAAGTTCATACAAGGACTTCTTCAAATGTAAAACTTGACCTTCTCTACATTCATCATGAAAAGCCTCTAGCTACTCTATATATATATTTTCTTCAAGATCGCCATGTAGGAAAGCGGTCTTTACAGCTAGCAGCTCAAGTTTAAGATTCTACAAAGCAACAATAGCAAGTAATGTACGAATAGAAGTATGTTTTACAACACGAGAATACTTCATAAAAATCAATACCCTTCATTTGATTGTAGCCTTTTGCCACAATCTTACTTTGTACTTTGTATCTTCATTATTGTTTCCTTTTTTCTTTTTGAATGCTCTTTTGCAACCAACAATTTTCTTATTCACTGGTTGTTTTACATGTTTACAAGTACCATTCTTCTTTAGAGATTCTATCTCCTCCTACATTGCTATTAATCACTTATCGCAATTAGAACTTTGAATAGTTTTAGAATAAGAGAAATGATCAGGTAGTTCAATATTATTAGCAACACTTAATGCATAGGCTACCAATTCTTCAAAACAGAGTCTTTGAGGTGTTTTTATTTCTCTCTCTATCTGTCATGAGCTAGCATGTATGGTTGTTGAGTTTGAGGTGATGTGCAAATTTTAGGACAATTGTCAGTATCCAAAGCTTCTTTCCTTTCATCAGAAGAACTCAAAAGTTCCAACTCCACCTTCTTCAAAGCCTTTTATTTTTCTATATTATCAATGACAGATAAATTCTTTCTGGAGTAAAGCATTACAGATTCATCAAAAGTAACATCTCTACTGATAATAAATTTCTTGGTTTCAAGACACCATGATCTATAACCTTTACACTAGATTTATAATAAAGAAGCATGCACTTCCTAATTTTAGGTTCAAGCTTTCTCTCATTAACATGTGCATATGTAGGACAATTAAAAATTCTCAAATGTGAGTAATTAGGAGGTACCTAACCACACTTCTTGAGGAATCTTCAAGTTCAAAGATTGATGACGAGTTCGATTCAGTAAGTGACATGTCAAATTGACAGCCTCTGCCCAAAACCCTTTGTCAAGTCCTGCATTTGTCAACATACACCGAGCTCTTTTTAGTAGAGTTCTGTTCATTCTTTCTATGACTCTATTGCGACTCTGTTCTACTGTCGAGTCCTCACAATTGTGCGATGCCTCGTAATGCATTCTTTGTCATAAAATTCATTGAACGTAGAACTACAAAATTCTAGTCTATTATGAGTCCTCTTCCTCTTGACAACTTTTCTAGATTGCTTCTCTAATAAAGTCTTCCATAACCTGAACGTTTCAAATACATCATTTTTATGTTTCAGAAAGTGGACCTAAACTTTTTTGAGAAGTCATTAATAAATTTCAACAAATATTTATTTCCTCCATTCGAAGGAACCTAAGAACGACCACATAAATTTGAATGAATGTAGTCAAAGATTCCCTTCGTCTTATGAATAGCTGAGTTGAAACTAACTCTCTTCTGCGTTCCAAAGATACAATGCTCAAACAACTCTAATTTTTCAACTTTTGCACCAGGAAGAAGGCCTCTATTATTGAGAACTTGCATGCCCTTCTCACTCATGTGGCCCAAACACACATGTGCCATAACTTTGTGCAATCTTCCTCTGAGGTAGATGAGATTGTTGCTGAACCTGTCATAATCGAACCTTGAAAAACATACAAGCTCCCAATTTTGACTCATCATCACAAGAGCACCACAAGAAATCTTCATTCCATTAGACTAATACACCATTTGAGTCTAATACACTGAGGAAAATGAGATTCATGAGATTCTTCTTCAGATCAGCATCATATCTAGCTTCTGATAATGTTCTAATAGTTCCATCATGCATCTTAATATGGATGGACCTGATGCGATTTTTCTATAAAGAAAAAATAATACAGCAAGTGTACCGGTCGCACAAGTAGTAAAAAGATATTGATCTCTCGAGGACTTTTATCTCTAATTCATACTAGATGAGAAATTTTTAAGAGAAATGAATTGTGAATACAATCAGAGGAAACAAAAAGCAGATCTAAAAAAAGGAAATATCAATTAGGAAAAATGTTGGTTTTACTGAGCATTCCTCCACTGTTAATTAAATCAAGTAGGAAAATCATATCTGATGGAAATAATTGAAATATAAATTAGGACTCTAACAAGATGTTCTAACTATTTTATCAATTAAATATTTGAAGAAAGTTTAACAAAATCATTCTCCAAATATTTAAGGATTAAAACATAAAGTAATTCAATTCATCTCAAAGACTCCTCAACCGAGTAAGTCTAAATCCACCCCCTCTAAATCTCACAGAGTAGATAGGGAAGAGATATAAGATGTTAAAAATAGATTCAAATCAACACAACATTCACATTCAGATAGAAAAATAATCTTTCATCAAAATAACAGTGGAGTTCAACAACGTAAAACCAACAAAGAAAGACTACTCCATTGCTGGAGAGTTAAACATCGTAATGTCAAAAATTAGAGTACAAAATATGAGCAAAAAATATAACTCTAAAATATGACTACAGATAAAGTAGCCACAGGACTCTATAAAGTGGATGTTTTCCTTCTTAGCTTTGATGATCCCTTTGGTGTGGAAGGAGGGGTCTTTTTATAGTCGCCCGTGACAAAAAATCTAAGTGTCAACATGGACCGTGTCATTAATGACACGGGCCGTGTTGATTAACGTGATTAAGCAAATCACATCTCGGCATAATAAATCCTCAAATATGAATAACATGGACCGTGTCATTAATGACACAGGATGCGTTGTCTTCTAGAACCGCCATAGAAATCTTATCATTATTATCAAACATCATCATGTGACAAAATTTCCCTCGGCCGTGTTAGGTGCTGACATGACCTGGATAAAAATGGCCCATGTTATCTGGACGCGGGCCGTTTTTCTTCTCCTGTCGAGCAAATGTCGTGAGAATCACACAATAAAAAGGATAATAATATTTCTATGAGAAAAAAATAAAACAATTGATGCATGATCATCCCATTTTAACTTATTAAAGTGTAAGATAATATGCAAAATTGAGCATGCATCACAATCCCCAAGCTTGAATATCTACTTGTCCTCAAGTAAGATTCAAGATAAGATATGGTCTCCATCAAAATACTAATACTTTTCTCTTCTCATTGTTTATTTTTCATTTATCGCCAAAGTATCTCTTCTCTTTCCAAATGATTCCTGCTTCAAAGAATATATGATGCTAAGACATTTTTAAATCAATAATCAATTAGTCTCAACTATATAGATAAAAGAAGTCTTAATTTTGAATTTATAAATATAGAATGAGCTTTTTTTTCGTGTTCCTCCATCTTGCTCAAAGTGGTTCATGTAACAAATTTTCGATCGACGGATCCCAAACCAGTTGGCCTTAGGTCATCAGGCAAGAATCCCCAACGGAACTAATGGCCCGGACACACCATTTTTCTTTAGAAGTTTTTTTTTCGCTCAATATATATTTATTCAATAAGAAAACTGCTTTTGAAAAATTGAGAAGAGACTAACAGATAGAGATCGTCAAAACAAAATAATTCGAATAAGCTCCAACTACTTTTCCAAAAACCCTATACTAAGGTGATAAATGAAATAAAAAACTTTTGATAAAGAATTTCATAAGCAAAGAGATGTTCTTGAAACCTTCGAATAAGAACAAGGAAATAAAAAAAATTCTATGAATAGTGATGAGCGAGATATCTTTTTCTTCAGAGTTTGGAAAATAGATAATTATCATGAAGCAAGAAATATGAAATGGATGCAACCCCCAAAGTTGAAAGAAACACTGTCTCAGTGTTCAGCCAGTCGGACGAGTTTGCGTACATTAAAATACCATAAGGACACAACAAAAGAGTAAGAATAAAGACACAACCCTGCTAATCGAACTTTGGTGGAGGTGGAGGTCCAAAGTGCTATCAATTGGATCTGTAGGAATCTGGCGGTGTCGGACTATCTGACAAACATCTTGATCTATCCTGGCGACATCCTCTACAAGGCGATGAAGTAGTGTTCGATCCTCCTGGGCTGCAACCTGCATGCGGTTCAGTTGATCCATCACTAATAAATTATACCGTGTCTGATCAGTTCGTATAGCATCTATCTGTGTCTGTTGACAATTCTCCCGCAAGTATACGGAGTCAATGTCGTAGTATATAAAATATCGTCCCACATGGAAGAGTTCAAGTATTAGAATTATACTATTCTAATTGATATCTAAACGGTCAGAAAGAGGTGAATTAATAATAAAATCTAAATAAAAATGAAATGCCGAAATGAGTGCAGAAAATGACGAGAAAGAATGAGAATTGATTATGAGAAATAAATGAGAATAAAAGTTCTCGAGTTTTGAATCCACCTAGGGTATTGATCATAGGGAATTTAGAGATAATAAAATCATTAGTGTTCTACTCAATCTTCAAAAGTCATGCATCTCCTTTTTAGGCAAACACAATTCTAATTAAAACAAGCGCCTACTTTCGTGGTCATTTAAATTATTTTAATTGCATTATAAGCCAAGATTCATAAGTAAAATGATTATCCTTATTTCTAAGAATTAATACATTTCATGTCATTCATTTGAACTAATCTTGATGAAATACTTTCGTAATCAAGAAGATCTTCGGTCGCTTAACTAGGTGGCCAATCTAATATAAGCATTTCGTCAAGAACGTGAAAGACAAAGAACACATCAAACCCAATAAAAATATTCCCTAAAGATCAACCCTAGGTTTCATCAAACCTGAGAAAAAGAAGTTTAGCTAAGCATAGAGAAAGAAATCATCATCCAAATGTAAGATTTCATGAAAAGAGAATGAGATTAAGTCTAAGAAAGATACAAAAATACAGAGAAAAATAAACGTTCGTCCCAGCCGTCTTGATCTCCTAAAAAACAAGGTCTGAACCCCCATTTTCGTCCTCCAAAAATTCCTTTTATAGTCCCCTCAAGTTAGGGTTACAAAAAGGCCCAAAATACCTCAAATATTAGCCCAATACGGCCAAAATAGGTCCAATACGGCCCAGTCAAATGCGCTACGGTCTGGTCGTAACTTCCTCAAGACGATACGGTTCAAGTTGCTTCAATACGGGCGCCACACCTCCAATATGGGCAGGTCATAATTTCCACTGCGAGTGTAATACGGCCTGAATTTGTTTGCTACGGTCTGTCCTCCTTCAATACGGTCAGACCGTAATTTTTGGTGCGAGTGAAATACAGCCTGGAGACGTTCAATACGGTTGAACGCTGGTAATACGGTCTGACCGTATTGTACTCATTTCCTGGTGTTTCTACGCCTTTTCGTCGATGTTCGGAAGTTCTTGAAACATGTAAAGAAATGGTGTAGACTCTGAAATCTTCAACATATATAATCCAATAATCAGAAATATAACTTTAATAAGTTGATAATTATACCACTATTAATGCATAAATACTCAATTATCAACTCTCCCAAACTTAAACTTTGCTTGTCCTAAAGCAACAATTAGGAACTTAGGGTCAACAAAAAAATCTTTAATCATAGATTTTCCTGAGCACATTATAGATAACATTATATCTCCCTAGCCCTCAGACTTCTCTACTTGAACATTATTTACGCATTAAAGACTTGTTAAACTCTTGACTTGGAACCACTGAAGCATGTGCTCTATGGACGTCAAAAAAAGATAATCTTGCAGACTGACCTTCACATAACTACCTCTTAAGACCTTGCACTAACCCCCAACTTACATTAACACTCAAGGTTGATCTGCACATGTAGAGGACAATTACCTGTCCTTGAGTTCAACTAACCCTCTTGTTACGAAAAGGGGGAGAGATGGATCACACGAAATACAGAAGAACGCGAAGAGGAAAAAACGGCGACGGCTCTTTGTTATGAAATAATGATGATTACAAGGATGGGTCTCGGTCTAAACCCCTAGGGAGTTTATATAGGCACTCTCTTTGACAGATGATAGGAATTACATACGGACTGGGACTCTAAATAAATCCCCTGAAAATAGGACACCTATCTCGTGATAAGGAAATAAATCAAATCCGAATCACATACAAAATACCCTAAAAATTTTTGAGAACCCCGTAGGGAAATTCTGCTGAAGCGTCTGATTATGTAGGGGGACCAACTGGTTCAGATTCAAGGCATTATTAACAAATCTCCACCTTGACTTGAATCCTCTTTAGAGCACACAAAACCATGCCACGCCGCCTCCAACCCCACCTCGGGACTATTACCAAGTATTGATATTAAGCAAGTCCCAGCAGTGCTGGAACTTGCCATGAGGAACAGATTTGGTGAACATAT
The DNA here is from genome assembly GCA_030549335.1 of Pontederia crassipes. Taxonomy (NCBI): domain Eukaryota; kingdom Viridiplantae; phylum Streptophyta; class Magnoliopsida; order Commelinales; family Pontederiaceae; genus Pontederia; species Pontederia crassipes. The sequence continues at coordinate 4,629,986 of JAUKPH010000020.1, read as the reverse complement.
CAGCTGGATTGTCTTCAGTGACAATCTTCTTCACCTTGATCCTCTTCTCAGTGCGGATGAAGTGATATCTGACATCAATGTGTTTGGTTCTTTCATGATGTACTTGATCCTTAGCTAAACATATTGCAGTTAGACTGTCACAGTGCACTATAGTCTGCTCCTAATGTAATCCGAGATCTCCAACTAAGCCTTTTAACCAGATGTCTTCCTTGGTAGCTTCTGTCAGTGCCATGTATTTAGCCTCTGTGGTGGACAATGTAACTGATGGCTGAAGTGTGGCCTTCCAACTAATAACTAAACTGCCCAAGTGAAGACATAGCCTGTCATAGATCGTCTTCCATCAACATCTCCAGCATAGTCTGAATCTGAGTACCCTGCAACCAAACACTCTTTATCACTTCTGTAGATGAGGCCAATACCAGATGTTCCTCTCAGATACCGAAAGATTCGCTTCACTGCTTGCCAGTGCTCCTTTCCTGGATCGCTCATGAACTTGCTGACAACACTGACTGCATGAGCAATGTCTGGTCTTGTGCAAACCATGGCATACATCAGACTTTCAACTGCACTAGCATATGGAACCCGAGACATGTACTCCTTCTCCGCTTCTGATTTTGGTGCGAAGGCAACATAAAGATGAACATTTGTAGCTGATGGAGTATTCAAAGGCTTCGCTCCAGACATTCCAAACCTGGATAAAATCTTCTCAATATAACTTTTCTGAGATAAGAAGAGTTTAACCTGTGCGCGATCCCTTAGAATTTCCATCTCCAGAATCTTCTGTGCTGCACCAAGATCCTTCATGTCGAATTCTGCACTGAGGAGCTTCTCCAGATTCTGAATGTCTGTCATGTGTCTGGCAGCAATAATCATATCATCGACATACAAGAGCAATAACTTTAAGCTCTAATACCTAACTATAACACGCTTGAAATCAACCCCACAACATGTGTCGCAAGCGAGTCCTGGAGTGTGTTACATGGTGGACAATGCAATAGTTGTCATCACGATAATGAAATATAACAAAATTAAGCCACAAAAAATGATAATCGTTCAAAACTAATCTACATGAAGACATAGAGGAAATGATAACATAATAAATGATCATGCCGCTACAAGCTCATATAATATCAAGTATACCATGACAGATAGCCCAAATATACAATAAGTCTCGGAGTATACACATATGAAAAAATCCAACGCAATCAATAGTAAGGTCCATAGGCGGACTAGTACAAGACCCATAAACACTATAACATAATAAGGCCCAACATGAGGCTGACACCATGTGCTAAGCACCGTCATGAGCTCTCCACCGACTTCCTACTACTCGTCCACACTTACACGAACCTGAATGCAAGGGAGGACCACCTCCCATTAGTTGTATGTAAGGGCCACGATTAAAACGATAATTTGCGATAAAACAAAGAAACATGATAAAGACAACACTATAAAACATATCAATAAACTATCCATGATAAATTCGATTCCATTTGATAACAATAAGTTCGATTGCATTTGTCTCAATAAATGCACAATACGATATCAATCAATGGCTAGTCGATAAACAATTGTAGTAACATTTAATCCCCATGAACGATAACAATAATGATTCTAGCCATCTCATGATTCAAGTGATCTTTTTACCAATTTTATGGTTAGCAAACATTATAAATCAATATTAGTGAGTCATTCGATGTATTGTGATACTTGGGGTCCTCATCGCCATCATGGCTGGCCAAGCCATCTTGTTCTCGCACCCATGTGACACCACGATGGCGTGCCGATCTGATTATCAACATCCGGGTCCGATTATAATATTATAATAATAATGACGATATGATTCATCGAGGGCCAAGTTTAAACCATAATAAGTTCGATTCAATACAATGATTTATTTTAATCCTACGGCTTAACAAGCAAAGTCAGATTCATTTCAATTAATAATTATGGCAATAATATTAATAAAAGTACCAAGCATGGCATAGCATAGCATGAACTAATGAACACTTAATTAAAAGAATCATTGAGTTAAATCTTCAAAACTATGCATTTCTACCCGACTAGTTGAACTAGTCCATTGAACAGTCGAATGATAACTTGCACCAACTTATAAAACTCCAACCGGCCAATCACTAGTCGACCAATTGTGGCCTTGTCGATCAAAGTTTATCCCCATACCGATCGACCGTCCACTAGATCGGTCGTGATCATTGGCCATGTCAGTCATTGTTTAACCCTTTGTCAATTGATCATCCACTCGAACGGCCATGTTCAGTGGCCTTGCTGGTCATGGTTCATCGCTTCGTGGGCTGACCTCCAGTCGACAACCCATGATTAGTGGCTTTGCCGGCCACTGTTCACTATAGAGCGGTTGACTAAGCCTACTCAACTAGTCGACTGGTCGATGCTCGAAAACCACAAATCGATCATTTCAAGTCTCCATTTGCACAAGCAACCATCCTTAGGATCATTCTAGGTTGCTCTATATGTTTCATGTTCTTAGATGGTTGAATCCTATGTTTTGATGATAATAAATTAAGTTGGACATAAAAGTTACTAATCTATGCTTAAGTGATGACTACATTTGTAGAAGAAATAGTCAATTTAAAAGATCAAATAAAAAATTTTGTATTGACCAGTCGACCCGTCGGTCAATGGGTATCGAACAGAAATATGCTATGAAGACGACGGTCGATGGACCGATTGTGACATCGGTCGACTAGCCAACAGAAGAATAAATTCCACACATGAAGCGAAGATGACGGTCGATAGTTCGATCATGGCACCGGTTGATTGATGAACTCAAATAATGAATTCAACAAATATCACAACCATGATGGTCGAGGAACCGGTCGAAGGACCGATCGACTGATCAACTCAAAGAACGAATTTAACAAATTTTGTGACCATGACGATCGAGGAACTGATCGAAGGACCAGTCTACTGGTCAAGCAATACAATAGAGAAAATGCGCAACGGTCATATTGACCGGTCGACTGCCCCATAAATGCAGTCGACCGGTCAAAGGTTGAAGTGAACAATAACAACCATTTTTTAGGAGAAGTTTATGCAAGAATTTTTGGACATAATCAACACTTGAAGAAACCTATAAAAGGAGTGCCAAAGCCTGAAAGAAGATTATCCAAGCTAGAGAAAATACTCCAAAGCGTCCAAAACACTTATTGAATAAAAAATTTGCAAATCATCCCTTTCTCTTTCATATTCTAAGAGTGAGCATTAGTTGTAAAAGAAGAGAGTTAAAGGGAATCCTTGTAGTGAGATTTACTGAAATTGAAAGCTTTTTATAAAGAGAAAAGAGAAAACTAGTGGATCTCTGTCAGTCTCGAGGACGAAAAATGGGAGCAGGGACGTAGGCCAAAGAGTTGGGCCGAAACTCGTGAACACATCGTGCTCCTTTTTTTTGTTCCTTACTTCTTATTTGTTCTTTATCATTATTTGCTTGTGATCAGTTTTGTCGACTTTCCGAAATTGGTTTCACAATAAGATATTTATACACCAATTCGACCCCTCTCTTGGTGCTTTTAGTCTTACAATTGGTATTAGAGCATGTTGCTCTTGTTTTAAGATTTAAACATCTTTAGAGCTATGGCATCAAGTAGATTTAGTTTTTCTGAAGGCATCAAGTGGATTTGCATCAAGGCCAATCGATTAATTGCCCTCTCCTTTTTAATGCATCAAATTTTGCATATTGAAAAATTAGGATGCAGGCATATGTATGTTCTATTGATATTAACATGTGGGATATTATTCAAAAAGGTTTTGATTTATGTGGAAAGTCACCTTTAGAATATACTAAAGGAGAAAATTTTTTAGTAAAACTTGATTGGAAAGCTAATAATATATTTGGATCCAATGGAGTTTAATCGGATTTTTAGTTGTCTAATGAGATTTGGAAGAAACTTATTATTACACATGAAGAAATGAACAAAGTTTATCTTGATTGAATATTTTAAGTCATCAATAGGATTATTTCAAAATGCATGAAAATGAGTCCACAAATGAGATGGTTGTATGCTTTAGTTATATTTTAAATGACTTAGCCTCTTTGGACGAGCCAAGGAATAACTCTCAAAAGATGAAAAAGTTTCTTAGGTCTATCACCTCCAAATGGCATACAAAGAGGACCGTGATTGAAGAAAAAGACTTGAACAATCTAGATTTTGATAATCTTATAGTTCACTCTTAACCTATGAGATCGGAATCAAGGAAGATGAAGAAGCAAATTCTTCCCAAAGGAAAACATTGGCACTAAAGGCAAACAAAGTTGAGGAAGACACAAGTGAAGAAGATGAGATCTTGATGAAAAGAAGCTTGCTTTATATGCAAAGAAGCTTGATAAGAATCTCAAGTTTGCCAAGCAAAAGAAGAAGAATGACTTTACCAAGAGAATATCGTCATCAAGCAAGAATCAAGTGACTTGATTTGAATGTAAAAAGGTTGGACATTACAGAAATGAGTGTCCAAATTTGGTCAAAAAAGAGAAAGATGGAGAAAGTTCAAGAAGGAAGAAAAAGGCTCTTCAAGCCACTTGGGATGAAAGCGAAGATGAAAAAAATGACTCCAACACCTCCTCTAGCGATGATGAAGAAGTCTACATATGTCTAATGGCTAATAGCCATGAGGTATCATATAACTCATTTGATTCTAGTGATAATGAATTTTTTGATGTGCATAATGACTTTAGAATTCTTATTAATAAATATGGATGCCTAAAAAAGAAATATGATAGTCTAAAAATAGAGTTTTCAAATTTGCAAAAGAAAAATGAGAATGTTGATTTTAAAGCACGTGAGAAGTGTGATTTATTGAATGAGGAAAACTCCAACTTGGAATTCTTGATAGAAGAATTGAAAATGAAAAATAGTACACTAAAATCATTTTGGGAAAAATAAAATCTTGAAAGTGCATGCTTGAACAAAGAAATTGAGAATTTAAAAGTTGAACTTGAAAAGTTTTCAAATGGAAGCAAGATATTAGATATCATGCTTTGTTGATCTAGAGTATCTTCGAATAAAAAGGGACTTGGTTTCAACTCTTTTGAAAAGAAAAATGACAAAAGAATTTTATTTGTTAGAGCATCACATGATTATGAAAGATCACATATCACTTGCTTTCATTGTGGATATGAAGGACATTATTCTTATGATAGCAGAATTAGGAAAGAAGTAAGTAAAGGACCTTTTCTGACCAAAATGGACCCAAGCAACTTGGGGTACCAAATAGATTAGAATCTTAATTTTTTTTCTTGTAGGGAGCTCCAAACTACAATAAAGGTAAATGGTATTTGGATAGTGGATGCTCCAGACACCAGCGATGCATCAAATTTCATTACTTTGGAAAAGAAAAATAGAGGAAAAGTCACCTTTGGCGACAAAGGAAGAGTAATTGGTATGGATAATGTTGGTAAGAATGATAAAGTGTACTTGGAAAATGTTTGGCCAGTTGAAAACCTAAAACATAACCTAAAATGATTAGCATAAGTCAATTATGTGATAAAAAACTATTTAGTCAAATTTGAAAAGGATAAATGTTTGATACTAGATGAAAACAGTGAAGTCCTACATATGGGTTTCAGGTACAATAACGTATATAAAATTGATTTTGATAACTTGAAAGATGAAAAATGTCTTAGTGCTATGCCTGATGATATAAACTTGTGGCATAGAAGACTAGGACATGCAAACTATAAATTACTAAATAAACTTTCAAATTATGAATTGATTAGAAGTTTGCCTAAGGTTAAATTTGAGATAAACAATGTTTGTGATTCATGTCTAAAAGGCAAACAAACCAAGAGCTCATTTAAATTAAAGGGAGTTATTAGTACACATAGGATTTTGGAACTTTTACATCTTGATTTATTTTGACTTATTGATGTTGTAAGCTTAGGAGGAAAAAATATGTATTTGTAATTGTTGATTATTTCTCTCACTTCACTTGGACTATCTTTCTTGCTAGTAAAGATGAAATGATAAATATGTTTTCTAAATTTGCAAAAAGAATTCAAAATGAACTTGAACAAAAACTTTCAAAAATTAGAAGTGACCATGGAGAAGAATTTTAAAATCACAAATTTGAATTGTTTTGTGAGGAAAATGGAATTATGCATAACGTTTCCACTCCTAGGACACCTTAACAAAATGGGGTAGTACAAAAAATAGAACTATACAAGAAATGATTAAAACAACTTTAAATGAAAGCAAATTGCCAAAGTATTTGCGGAGGCCGTAAACACATCATGCTATGTTTTTAATAGAATTCTACTTAGGCCTCTTGAGAAGTGACGTGAACTTTAGAAGATGTAATTTCTCACACCCGCTAATATAGTTCTAATCGCATTTAAATTTTACACTAAAGTTCACACTGCTGCAAGTGTACATGTCGAGTATGAACCACGAGTGTCGTAACCCTACTGATTTAGATCGAATCGTCAACTTATTTATATCTTAAAAGTTGTCACAGAATTTTTAAAGGACACTAATAGAAAATAAAGCAATCACGGTAGAAAAACTAGAATTTAGAAAATGAGGTTCCTTTGTGATGAATTGGTTAATGCTTAGGAGTGGAATTCTCTGTCTTAAAATAAATGATCTCTCGATCTTCACATTATGAATGAACTACTCTCTCCCTAAACTCGTCGATCTCTCCTTGAGTTTAAAGGGGAATAGGACGTTAATAGATATATTAGGAATGACTGATTAGTTGATCACTGATCCTAACCAGAAAAGAAGTCGATCTCTCGATTGTTAAGTGCCAATCTTCAACCCTGGTCCCAGCAAATAGAATGACCTAAAACAACTAGTCACTATTGTGGACTCTCGCCTCACAACAGATATAAAAATGGGCTTCTCAGCCGCTGGTATTTGACGATGACTATGCTAATGAGATACTACAAGAAGAAATAACATGTCCCTTCTCTTGAATGAGGCAGGGTAATATCAATAAATAGATCTCTCGATCTGATAAAGATTAAATGCGATTAATGAAATTGAAGTGTATCAAAAGTACACTAGACTAGAAGTTTAGAGATACGGCATCAGAGAGTTCAAAATCACAGCATCAACATGATATCACCACAAAAGAAGTCAGGTTTAGCCAAACATAGGTCTCAATGAAATCAGTAAGTTTCTTGACATCTTCTTCTTCTCTTCCCTTCTCGTCCTTCGACTCCCTTCTCTTTTTTTGTCTTCTCCGTCCTCCCCCTTCCTCCTCGTTCTCCTCGGCTCTTCATTTATCTTCCCTTTTTCTCTCCTGTTCAAGTTCAAATTTTGAAAAGTAGTTAGCTTCCTTGACTCATTCAGCAAAAGGGGGAGATAATAGCTTAAATGTTGTAAATGTGATAGGATTTTAATACAGATGTGACGGATTAACTTTAATAATCATAAGTAGAATAAGAGATGATCAAACTCCCTCAAGCTTGGATTTTTGCTTGTCCTCAAGCAATGTTCAAGATAAGAAGTTACAATTTCCACCCTGTTCACCAACTAATCTCTTTGGCATTCAGACCTTACGTTCTCCACTCAAGTGCCTCTTCTCTGTCCAAGTGACCCAGCTTAGTGAAAGTGTTAGAAGCAAGACATTTTTAAATTCCTCCAAATTCGGCTCATGGAAAAAAATAAAGCATGATGGCCTAATAATAAGAATGTCAATGCTAAGTATACTAGTGCAGTATGGGCTTCAGTTTATTGACAAGCATTTTCACTATTGATTGACATCTCTTTTCATTGATCCAGTACTAATATGATTATCCATAGTGCACTGGGTGGTCTATGTAGCGGGTTTTTGATCGGCAGATCCTAGAGCAGTTGCTCTTAGGTTGCTAGGTATGAACCCCTATGGATCTAATCACCCAGACTCACCCAGGTTCTGGACTACACCATTTTTGTACCTTCTGGTGCTACACCAGCCCTCTGTTCTTTGCCTTTGATTTCACTTGTTTACTTTTGCTAAGCTTAATTGCACTGGAGTATTTAGCAAGGACAAAATTATTAACGAGCTTAATAAAATTTGAGCATGAATAGGATTAATCGTCAAGCTTCTAAAGTTTCACTTAGCTACTTTCTTCAAGCCATGACCCTACACTTAGAGCATTGAATGGAAGTCATGAAGTGCTTTAAATTTCATCGGTTTGGCAGGTTGTTCTTGAACATGGCTTAAGAGAGTCACAAAGGGCCGAGGCTATGGAGGAGTGAAAACGTCTCTTACTTCATAGGTAGAAAAAAAAGGTTTCAATTGTTGCTAAAAATTATTTGGCAGTAAAATTAGAGTGACTGATACACAGTAATAAAAAGAAAGGTACACAGTAATAAAAAAAAGGAGTAGAAATGTGTCATGTCGCCCTCTCCCTTAAGCTTGAACTTGACACTGGCCTCAGTGTCAATCATGTCAGGAAGAGGGACTAGGGGGAGGTTGAAGCTCTAGTAGCCGGTCAATGACTTGTTGAATGTCACTGAGCGTGGTGAGGATAGAATTTTGTGCCACTTCTATCCCTTGAATTTTGTCAGCATGAGCGAGACTTTGTTGTTCCAGATTGTGGAGTTGGTCTTTCAATGCCTGGATGTCTTCATGGTGGCGGGCTTTAGCTTCTACCAGCTTGGTCACCTATTCTAATATAAGGTTCAGTTTGGCAGCAGAGGTGAGTGGTAGAGTATGTGAGGCATCTAGTGCAAACGAAGAGGAAGAGATGGTTGCAGGTATTCTACTTGTTCTTGTTGCAAAGGGGGCTCTTGGAAATGGGATGGATTCTATCAGGAGGGGAGGTAACGTTGGAATTGGGCGTGTGACTTGGATGAAATCATTCATCCACCAATTCCGACCTTGTAAGATTGATGATTTTTGGGGATCAGGCAATTGTAAGAGTTATGTGGGATCGGATTGCTACCAAAAATGTTGACGATTGATTGCGAGGAGGACTCCTTGCTTTTGAGTAGGTTTGCTGGGTTTGGACGGTGTCACCTAAGAACACATAATGCTCGGCGATCGCTGAGATGAGATTTCCATAGAAAACTAGATTATACTCGCGGGTAGATTCCTTGAGTATAGTTTGCAAGAGAAAAACTGCAAGGTTAATCTTTGAGTTGGACAAGAGACACCACATGATGAAGAGTTCATCCGTAGAAACAAGCTCCATATTGTAATCATTCAGACAGATAAGGATGGTGTTAGTAAGGAGGATACGGAGGTATCGGAAAATAGGGTTTTTAAGGTGGCGGCCGACAAGTTGGAGGAGGTTGTTGGCACGTTGTCCTATGATTTGGTACCAGGCTTCATAAACAGGGAAGTCAGGTGGAGGAGTTTTGTAACCCCTGTCAGGGAGGTTTAGGAAATGGGCGTAGGTGTCAAGGTTAAAGAGAAATCCTGGTTGTAGAGTTGGAAGTCGATTCGGTTATCACGGTGGACATAGAACACCATTTCGATGAATTCTGTAGCTACCTCTTCATAGAGATTCCAGCGTTTCATAAAGAACGGCATTGAACATGCCCGGTGCAGTGTTCTAATATCGTCGAAGAAACCAAGAGGTTCGAGGGTCGAAAGGTATAAAAACCTAGTGGAGGAGAAATTTTTGCTCCGGCTATTCAATCGGTGTCGTGCCTCTTCACTGTCCTCCTATTGTCTCATGTATGAAGGCCGTCATAGGAGGCCGTCCATGCATAGGCAGCGTCTCATAGATTCTGATGAACTGTTGGTGTCGGAGTCGGAGCATTTCCATGTATGCTTTATATTGTCGGCCGGCTCTAAGGTGAGGCGAGCTTGGGATGTTCACCGGACGCTCCGAGGAGGGTTTGAAGGGATTTTTGGATATTTTGGGGGTTTGAGGATTGAGAGGCCGTCATTAGGAGAACTGTCCTTTCCGAAAAAGCTTCGCAAGCAATAGTTGAATAAGCAATTTTTCTCGCTTCATTAATACCTTAAAGCAACTTACTATCAATATGCCATTTCATGAAGCCTTGCAGATGATGCCTAACTATACAAAGTTTATGAAGGATGTTCTCTCTCGAAAATGAAAGATTGAAGAAGCAGGGATGCTTAAGATGACAACCGAATGTAGTGCCATTTACAATCGGGACATTCCTATGAAAATTAAAGATCCTGGCAGCATTACTATACCCTGCACATTGGGAACTATTATTGTGCAAGAGCATTATGTGATTTAGGTGCAAGTATAAGCTTAATGCTTTATTCCATTTTCTTGCAACTAGGGTATGGGGAACTTGAGGACACATCAATGATGCTGCAATTCGCAGATTCCTCTATTAAGAAACCAAGGGATGTGCTATGAAATGTGCTCGTAAAAGTGGACAAATTTGTATTCCCTATAGATTTTATTGTGCTGGAAATGAAGGCAGATGAAAAGACTCCAATAATACTTGGAAGACCATTCTTAGCAACGGGGAACACGTTGATCGACGTGCAGCAAGGGCGGCTGACCCTTTGAGTGAATAATGAAGACATAAGCTTCAACATCACTGATTCCTTGAACAAACCATTTGAATTTTCTTCTTGTTTTTCCATTGATACTTATGAGGATGATACTACTGATGAGCTTGATAATGTTGTTTCAGATATCATTTCAAATCCTTATGACGGAACAAATGATTCGATGGAGAACAATGAAGAGATCATTAACCCCCATCTAGGTGGTGGAAAAGTTAGAAAAAGAGAAAGCTAAATTACAAAGAGAAGAACACGCCATTCCACCTCCAAAACTTGAACTAAAAGAACTTCCATCTCACCTCCGTTGTTCTTTCTTAAAAGATGATTCTTACCCAGTAATTATTTCTGCTGACTTAATAGGTGATATGGAGAATCAATTGCTTGATGTGCTAACGGGACATAAGAGAGCAATAGCCTGGTTTATACGAGACATAAAAGGCATTTCTCCCACCATATGCCAAGACAAAATCTTAATGGAGGAGAATGTCGCTCAATTTCAACAAAGGCTTAACCCAACTTTAAAGGAGGTAGTCACAAAGGAGATTATCATGTTGGATCTAGGTTTTAGAGATATATAAAATTATATTTTGATGATACAAACCTCAAAAGATTAAAGTTAAAATGCTGAAAAAGTTTAAAGAAAAAGGGATAACTTTATGCACTATACTTTGATTAAATAATTAACTATGATCCTATTAGATTTTGGATTAGTCATAAATATCAAAGTTGTAGTTAATTCTGTTAGCTTTCTATAGAATTAGAAATCATCTCATTTGGATAACTGTGCACAATGTTATGCTTAAAATAGTGCAGGACGGTCGAGCTGCCGGCTGGAAAACAGGTCGACCGGTCAGGAACATAGGTCGACCGGTCCAGAATATCAGTCGACCAGTCCAGAATATTGGTCGACTGATCCTGAACACAGGTCGACCGGTCAGTGTAGAAAATGCCCAATTTCAACTAGTAGAATATCGAGACTGTACCGGTCGAGGTACCGATCGACCGGTCCAAGACACAGGTCGACCGGACAGTGCAGAATTCGCCAACGGTCATATTTTTCATAAAAAAAAGTGTACCGGTCGACCGGTCCATATGTGCGGTCGATCGACCTCCGAGTCAAATGAACAGTAATGGTCAAATTTGAAGGAGAAAAGTGTGGAATGATATTTGGACGACTTTCTCACTTGCAGAAGCCTATAAAAGGAGTGCCAAAGCCAGAAGGAAGTGCGCTCATCCAAGCCTTGAAGAAAAACTTCAAGTTATCAAAAGAAGACATTCTTCTTGAAGTTTTCATTTTTAGTTTTCTCTTCTTTCTCTCTTCTTCTCTTGTGAGCTTAGCTTTGTAAAAGAGAGAAATATTTTATTTAAAAAATACTGAGAGAGCTCCTGTGTAAAAGAGGTTCAAAATCTTACCTCTTGAGCGAGAGAAAAGATTAGCTTCCTAGGAGGAGAGGTTGCTTTGCCTCTCGAAGCGGAGAAAAGGTGGTTGATGTAAAGGGCGTTCTTCCTTGCCCCATTTGGAATTAAGGAAGAGTTTTAGTGGAATCTCCGACTGTCTCGAGGTCGAGAAGTCGGATCGGGGACGTAGGACAAGGTGTGGCCGAACCTCGTCAACAACCATCGTGTGTTTGCATTTGATTTTCTCTCTCTCTCTCTCCCTCTAACATTGAATTTATGATCTGAATTATAAAAGATTTAAGAATCGATTTTAAGCTTCCGCGATGGTTTTTGTGAAATCGACATTTTCGAATTGAACACCAATTCACCCCCCCTCTTGGTGCTTTTTAGGATCCTACAATTGGTATCAGAGCGGGTTGCTCTTGTTTTGATCTTTTGAATCTTCTCATTTTTAAGATTCAATCATTTTTTTAAGATTCAACAATCTTAAGAGCTATGGCATCAAGTGGATTTATTTTCGTCGAAGGACAATCAATTAGCCGTCTTCCCCTTTTAAATGCATCAAATTTTCAACATTAAAAAATTAGGATTCAAGCATACATTTGTTCTATTGATATTAACATGTGGGATATCGTTGAAAAAAGTTATTATCTTCATGAAAAATTACCTACTAAATATGACGAAAGACACAAAAAAATTTCAAAATTGGATTGGAAAGCAAAGAATATTTTTTATTGTGCTTTAGATTCAACGGATTTCAATCGGATTTCTAATTGTGAAAGTGCAATTGAAATTTGGAAGAAACTCATTACTACTTATGAAGGAACGGATAAAGTTAAAGAATCTAGATTAAATATTTTGAATCATCAATATGATTCCTTGAAGATGCATGAAAATGAATCCATAAATGATACGGTTGCTCGGTTTAATGATATTGTGAATGGCTTAGCCTCTTTGGGCGAGCCTAGAACTAACCACCAAAAAGTGAAAAAGATTCTTAGGTCTCTCTCCTCCCAATGGCATACAAAAAGGATGGTGATCGAAGAAAAGGATCTGAACAAATTGGGTTTTGATGATCTTATTAGCTCACTTCTAACATATGAGATCGGAATTCAAGAAGAAGAAGAATTCAAGCAAGCAAAAATGAAGATAACTCAAGTGAAGAAGAAATGGACGAAAAGAAGCTCGCCCGCTATACAAGAAAACTTGACAAATATCTCAAGTTGGTGAAATCTAAAGAAAAGAGTGAGAAGCCGAAAAGAGGATTATGTAAACATCACTCAAAAGACAAAAAGGAGACATCTCAAAAGGAGAAGAAGAAGAAATATAAAGAGCCAAGTGAGGATGAATCAAATGACATACTTGTGCCTAATGGTACACAACGATGAGGTAACTCTCATTGGGATTTTTCGAAGAAAATGTTTCTTTAGATGTAAATGAAGAACTCTCCTCTCTCATAAAAAAGATATTTTTCAACTAAAGAGAAAAATAAAAAAAATACTATATGAAATTAAAAAACTCAAAAATGAAATCGAAACTTTGGAAATTACACATGCATGTGAAATTGTAAAACTAGCATGTTCTTTAGAAAAGGTAAAAAAGGAAAATGACCTTTCGAAAAACTCACAAAATAAGACTATTTCTCATGTAACGATAAATAATCTTAGGAATCATTTTGGACATGAATTCATATTGGAAATCCAATCATCTATATGGTAGAAAATCACATCTCAAATGTTTTACATGTGGATTTTATGGTCATTATGCATACCAATGCAAAATAAGAAAATATTCACAACATGGATTGATATGGGTTCCGAAAGGAACATTATCTAACAAAATCGGATCCAAAAAAGTTTGGGCACCAAAAGTTACTTGATTATTTTTCAGGTATGCTTCACATGCAAAGGACATGGAATTGGAAATGTGAAGGCACAAAGGTTATGTAAAAGTATCATCTTTTTTTTAATCAAAAATTCAAAATTACTATTTCTTTGAAAAGAGAGAACATCTAAAATTGGTAATAGTGATAAGGGGAGCATACTAAACTTTATTTTGACATATCATGGATATCATTGTTGTATCAAAGTTTTATGCCATATTTTGATTATTAATATATATATAAATAGTTTTGACCTTCATCAAATTGTTTCCATTTTGCAATTATAAAATAATCATAAATTTAGGAAGAGTTATTTCTTACATACTAACTCTTTATGATGCAATATTTTACATATTTCTAATATGAAAAAAGGGGGAAAATATTTTTTTTCGAAGATGGCATGATTAAGGGGGAGTTACATATGATTTCCTATATGCTTCATACACAAATTATTCTTTTCGATGAAACAAATTATTGTTTCCTTGATGGTTACTCGGGATGTAATTTGTCGCACCAGAGGACCAAGAGAAGACAACATTTACATGCCGATATGGGACGTTTGCTTATCGAAGGATGCCATTTGGATTGTGCAACACCCTAGCAACTTTTCAGAGATGCATGATATCAATCTTCGTAGACATGAACAAAAGAATTCTTGAAGTGTTTATGGATGACTTCACACTATTCAGGAGTTCCTTTGATGATTGCTTGAATAATCTTTCCCTTGTTTTGTAGAGATGCGAGGAAACTAATTTAGTACTCAATTGGGAGAAATGTCATTTTATGGTGAAGGAAGAAATTGTGCTTGGTCATAGAATTTTTGAAAAAGGCATCGAAGTGGACAAGGCCAAGATAGATGTCAAAGCAAATCTCCCACCAACAACCAACATAAAGGGCGTAAGAAACTTTCTAGGACACGTTTGATTCTATTGATGATTCATTAAAAACTTCTCCGCAATTGCGAAGCTACTGACTAAACTCCTTGCCAAGCATTCTATATTTGATTTATCTACTGAATGTCTGTACGCTTTTAATTTATTAAAGGAAAAACTAATCTCTGCCCCTATTGTTGTAGCACCTGATTGGAATCTATCATTTGAGCTCATGTGTGATGCAAGCGATGGTGCTATGAGAGCTGTGTTGGGATAGTGGAAGCAAAAGATATTCCACGTCATATGCTATGTGAGCAGGACTTTAAATGCCGCCCAACTTAATTATACAACCACTGAGAAAGAATTTCTTGCTATCATTTTTGCATTTGATAATTTTCGTTCTTAGCTAATCTATTCAAAAGTTATTGTGTTTATAGATCATGATGCTATAAGATGACGAAACAAGATGCTAAACCACATCTCATCCGATGGATACTTTTACTGCAAGAATTTGATGTTGAAGTAAAGGATAGAAAGGGAACAGAGAACCTCATGGCTGACCATTTGCCTCGGCTAGAGCCCTCACATGTTGAAGAAACAAAAATAATTGAAATTTTCCCTAATGATAAAATATTTGCCATCTTAGAAGTCTTTAAATTTACAGATTTTACACCATGGTATTATGCTTTGCTAATTATCTTGTAGGAAACTTTCTTCCGAAAGGAATGAGTCATCATCAAAGAAAAAAGTTCTTTTATGATATAAAGAATTATCATTGGGAACACCTGTACCTCTTCTGATTATGTGTTGACCAGATCATTCGAAGATGTGTAGGAGATGGCGAATTTGATAACATGATGAAACACTATCATGACGGACAGGCTGGGGGACACTTCGGGCCAAATTGGACAGTAGCCAAGGTATTGGGATGCGGACTTTACTGGCCAACACTATTCAGAGACGCACAAAAGTACTATAAGTCATGCAATCAATGTCAATGGTCACGTAACACCTCGAATAAAAATGAAATGCCTCTCAACAATTTTGAATTGTGATTTTTTTGATGTTTGAGGGATTGATTTTATGGGTCCATTTCCAAAGTCATTGGGAAAATAATACATTTTAGTATCTGTCGATTATGTTTCTAAATGTGTAGAGGCCGAGGCTACAATCACAATTGATGCTAAAACAATGGCCAAATTCATTAAGAAACACATTTTCATTAGGTTTGGCACACCTCGAACCATAATTAATGATAATGAAACATATTTACAAAATAATATACTCTCTAACTTGCTGAGCAGGTTTGGAGTCACGCATAAACTAAGTACACCTTGCCATGCCCAAACATGTGGTCAAGTTGAAGTGTCAAATGGGGAACTTGAACGAATTCTGGAAAAGGCCATCAGTTCATGTAGGAAAAATTGGGCCATTAAGCTAGATGATGTACTCTGGGCATATCGGACCGCATTTAAAATTCCGATTGGTATGTCCCCTTTTCGACTTGTTTACGAAAAATCAAGCCATCTTTCAGTCGAGCTTGAACACAGCTTTTTGTGTCACCAAGTTCCCAAACTTTAGTTTAGAGGCTTGTGGTAAGGATAGATTACGAAAATGACAAACTTCATCTCTTTCCTAGAAAGCTTTAATTTAGATGAGTTTAGACTCCAGGCTTACGAAAACAATAAATTATATAAGGAATGCACTAAAAGACTACATGATAAACACATTATGGATAAAGAGTTCTTCCTTGGACAACACATACTTTTATATAACAGCAAACTTCATCTCTTTCCTGGCAAGCTTAAATCTAGATGGACTGGTCCTTACATAGTCGTCAACCCATCCACATATGGAGCTGTCGAAATTCGAACTTTAGACGGCACCAACCACTTTAAAGTGAATGGCCAAAGATTAAAACATTATAATGGGGGCCAGAACATCTAACAAGCACGATTTGAACCTGATAGAGCCTTAGTACATGTAAGGAACAATCAAGCTAACAACTACAAGTTAGACGGATTCGAAGAGTGTTCGTGTGTTCTTTTTTCGTCACGGCTATTTTCGATTCCTTTTTTATCCTGAAAAGTTCTACCCGAGAGGGAACATCTTCGATCCTCATTTATAATCGACGACCCGAGTAGGGCGGATGACAAATGAGTTACTTATGAAGAACTTCCAACAATCCTTATCCATGTTTTTTGAATCGATCTTTTCTCCCCCTTCAAATTGTCTAAACAGTCTCGGTGATACATTAGTTTCTTGCATTCTACCCGAGAGGATTGTCCTTATTCCACTAAGGGTCTGTTTGGTTGGAGGTGAAAGGAAGGTAAAGTGTGAGAACAGAAAGGAGGAGAATCCGTTCCCCTTGTTTGGTTGAGTTTAAGTTGGAGGGGAAAGAAGGGGAAAGTCCCCTCCTTTCTCTTCCATTCCCCTCCAAGGGTCCATTTTTCTTTCCCCTCCAAATAGGGGTGGAAAGAAGGGGAAAGACATATTACATATGTGTTTTCAATTTTGACCAAATAAATTAAACAAACAACTATATATGTAAAGGATAAAATCGCCTAAATAAATTAATCACTTAACATTCATTCCCTTCCCTTCCCTTTAATGATATCAACCAAATAGGAATAAGTATTCTCTTTCATTCTCCTACATTCTCTTCCCATCATTTTCCTTCCCACTATTTACCTTCCCTTCCCATTATTGAATTTTGAACCAAACATGCCCTAAGGCGAGCATGAGCTGACCGTAGCCGTCTCGTCTTGAGTGTATTTCTCTTGAATGCTTGATACTCAGTGGACACGAGATCATAACTCAAATTCAAAAAGAAAGGAAGCTCGTTCTGTATCCTAGGGCATCATACGTGAGAGCGACGATTGTACCCATTATATAAACCCCTTCACGTGTGCAACATAGACTTCCTGCGAGCACAAGAGTGTCATAGGTAAGTCGAGTGTCTTCCTAATCATGATTGACTATATACACACTTGAAGGAGCATTCAGTCATTTTTATCCTAAATGAAGTTCAGAGGACGTAAGTTCAAGGTGAAAACATTCCCCCAACCCTAGTGAACTCTTTTGTCTACTTTGGCAATTAAAACTCATAAACATTAGTGTAATTTTATTTGTTGTGATTTCTAATTTATAGCATTTCACTTTCTCATTTTGAACAACACATATAAACTTATGCTTTTCCTTCAAACAGATTAATTATGTGTGAACATTTTGACTTTATCTCTATGGATCGACCCTTTCGGCATATACTTTCAATTATGTGATATGTCGTATACTTTCAATTCTCGTAATAATAGTGTAGAGGATTTATAAATTTAAAACTTCATTCGACATTTTTCTGTGTTTAACGATATACACACTTTATGCGAGTTACAATCCCTTTGCCAAAACCTCCCAATTTATGACCCTTCTAGTCTCAATACGACCCATGAAAAACTACTATCCGAACACCTGACATATGCACAGGACGTAAGCACTATCTCACGACCCGTTAACATTCATAACCATCCTTATGTTAGTTTTTCCATAGTCATAACAGACCGTTGGTTTCTCTTCACGCTCTTCACAATGTTGCTCCATCATCATGCCTTATTGCTTACGGGTCATTAGTCTGATCTCACGCCTCGTTCATCGGCTATCTGCAACAACATCTATCCGAACAATGAAATCTTGTCAAAGGATGCACCTTCACGCCTCGCCATCCGTGCATCACGCCTGTGAAGGACACGTGGAAACACCCCGATCGGCACGCCCATTAATATCTATCTAACGACTATTTTTTTTTCTTATGGGACGTTACATGGCCCTATCTTACCTGGTCTATAAAAGCGTAGATCCGTGAGCAAGCTCTTTACACCGTCATCTTCTCCATCTCCAGCAAGGCGATCCCACCTGAGCGGCTCCTTCCTTCACTCTGGCGACCTCTCTACAGGCGCACCAACGCGGCCATCACCGGCGGATCTCCGAGAAGAACACTACAAGTACCACTTCGCCACCACCAAATTCATCGGAGCCGACGTCGATAGTCTTCCTCCAGCACCAGCCAACTTCTTTTTCACCGTCTGCATCTTTTTCACCGGAGCATTCGACAACGGTGGAGAAGATGATTGTATTACGAGCAGCAGATCCAAATCTCGATCAGCATTTCTTTAGAGCCCCTCGATGAGGCCGTGATCAACATCTTGCGGTCCGTCCGCATCACCCGCAAACCGTGAGCTAGTCTTCACGCCCAATTATTCCCTGATCTTCTTCCATCTTGCCACTACAAGGGTCATGATTTCCATACCCATTATGTTAATAATGCCTTGAATCTGAACCCAGTTGGTCCTCCTATATAGTCAGGCGCTTCAGCAGAATTTTCCTACGGGGGTTTCGTATGTAATTCCTATCATCTGTCAAAGGGAGTGCCTATATAAACTCCCTAGGGGTCTAGACAAAGACCCATCCTTGTAATCATCATTATTCCATAACAAAGAGAGCCGTCATTTCTCGAGGACTAACCCAATTTAGGGCGAACCTCGTAAATTGATAAGTGAAATTGAGGGGTTGAGTGATAACTTGCTGAATTTTGGGTCAAAAGTCAATTTTTTTAATTTTTGTTTCAACTCCCCAATTCACTTTCTACTGCAAGTATACAGGTCAATTGTAGTAACCCTAAATGTCGTATCCACAGTGATTTGAAGTCCTAGACTACCTAAAAATAGTTTAGACTAATCTTATTTAAAGAGGCAAAAATAGATTTTTTAAAGGAAGTGAAAACAGATTTTTTTTCTTTTGGGAATGCAGAATGATAACTTATTGTAGATTGCTGAAAAGTTAATTAAACTGAATTGTAAATGCTAATCTAGATGCTAAAAGGGTTTAACTATCAATGAGGAAGGTCCTCCTAGGAGTTGGGGTTCATCTAATTTTATTATGGATGGAAATGGACAAGTTATCATTTTTTAGTCAAATCTGATTCAACTTTCAATATGGCTATTTTCACAGCTCAATTAGACCAGAACTAAACAATATATTGTCATATGATTGTTAGCCAACTTGAATTAAAAAAGGATCCTCACTGAAAACCGAGTTATCATTAGGTTCAATTCAAGACACTTGCTGATTTTTGGCAATTTCAATAAAATCTAAAATGATAACATCAAGATATGGTCACAAAATAATGAGATCACTTCAATTAGCTTGGCAGGAATGAAACTTATCCAATAATAGTGCTAGTGTTCCTTGATTTATCTCTAAACTACAAGAGGACCTTGATTCAACCTCTCAGCTGCAATTAAAAATGAGATCCACACTTCACACTAATTAATTGGAATTAAAATGCATAGAATCACAAGTTGGGAAATCAGCAATTGTCATTGCTCCTTGGCTCAACTCTGAATCTCAAGGAAGGCCTTAAAATCATCTCTCAATGGTGGATAAAGTGGGGCTTAACAATGGACAATCAGATTTCCTGAATTCAGGGAAATCAACAATCAACAATGCACTTAAATCAGGAAAAACCAAAGGTGATTTCAGAATTCAATCATAGGAATGTCAAAGCTTCTCAATTCATTTCTGAACGAGATTGGGATGTAAGGTAACCTCTCAATTGTGCAATTAATTCAATACCCAATGACAAATAAGATTCAGACAACTCAAAAAATCAGAAATCAAATGATTCAGAATTCAGAAAAAATCAGAAATAAGATTTTCCACTAAATTGGAATCCAAAACTTGGCATTGATCCTTAATTCATTCCTGAACAAGGGTTAGACCAAATGATAACTTCTCAGTTATAAATACAAATAGGGTCTTCAAATGACAAGATCAGATTCATAACAGTTCAGATTCAGAATTGTAAAATCAGAAATTCATAATTCAGGAAGTTCAAAAATCAGGAAAATAGAAATCAGATTTTCAATCAAAAAGGAATCCAGAAACTTGGCATGGATTCTTTGCTCATTTCTAAACAAAGATTAGACCAAATGATAACTTCTCAGTTGTAAATATAAGTAGGGTCTTCCAATGGCAAGAACAAATTCAGATTAATACAGAATTCAGAATTAATTCAAAACTTGATTCAAATGAGGAAATGAGTTTTGTCCCTAATCCATCCACAATATGCATTAGACTACTACCCTATCCTAGGAGGCATGGGATTTAGCTCCTCATGTTTACAAAATTAGATACAAGATAAAGTGAAGAACATGAGGGATTCATCTTGGATTAGAAGCTGTTGATAGAAATCCCAGCAGCAGCCTTCTTCTCCTCCTTTGCTCCAAAACCTTGCTACCTTCTCCCCTTTCCTGCAATGGCCGGCCCCCTTCCTGATTTCCTGGGGTTCTCAGCTTATATCTGCCTTTCCTCCACCCTTAGATCAGCATCAAAGTGTTCCGCTATGCCTTGATTGTGCCAAGTGTCCTCTAGACAGAAAATATCTCAGGTGACAGCTTTTTGGACAGCAAAAAGTAGGTGGTCCCCCCTTGCTTTTCCAATCTTTTGCAACTTATTTTTCCCTGCTAGAAGAGATAGAACACCAAGCATCAAAGTCCTCAAATAGGAAATGAACAAATAAGGATAAGGAAAGTCACCAGGATCAGCTCAAACATCAAATAGAATCTGGTGTTATGAAGATGTGAAATCAATAATTAAAATGATAAGTTTGAGGACCCGGAATGATAACTTTGCATAAATCTTGGAAAATGATCAAATATGGATAGTTCAGAGCATTGAAGGCATCAAATGGATTAGGGTGGCAAATGAGTGAAGTCAGAAATCAAATATGAATAAGATTTTATAGGAATGATAACTTGGGTGCCAAAATGATAACTTAAATGCCTTAAAAATGATAACTTATCATAACTTTGGTTGTCATTATCCAAATGTGATCAAATTTGAACAGCAAGGAGTTAAGACAATAATATAATGGTTGCCTAAGGCCTTTGTGCAGATTTGATAGTTTTGCATGTCAAAATGACAGTTTTGCCCTTTAACAATAACTTGGCATAGGAAAAATGATAACTTGATCAAATGGACTTAAAATTTTGCACAAGTTGAGATATGATCATCCAAATATGATTCATTCATGATAATAATGGATTTAGGGCAAGAAAATCATTGAAAATCAGTTCACTCAAAATAATGATAACTTGACATATAAGAGTGATAACTTGTCCTAAAAATGATAACTTGGCATAGAATTTAAATATTTATGGATTTTGACATTTCAGAACCTCTATGAACATGGAATTAAGTATAAAATGAGGAAGATCAACTAGTTATCACAATCCATGCATTTCAAACATAATTGGCCAAAAGTTGGGCAATTAAGGGGCTCGATATGGGTGAAATGCATCCAAAATGGGATAAAAACCTATATTGATCAGCTAGTGATCATAAATCTCCGGTGTTCTTCTGTGTTCGTACGATCTCTCTCTCCCTCTTTTCGTAACAAACTAGTATCAGATCCTTAGGATTCGTCAGCGATTCTCGATCAGCAGGGAGATGGCGTTGCACAATGTGAGCGTGAAGTTCACCGGCAGAAATAGTTTCGGGTTGTGGCAGATCAAGATGCGGGCGCTTCTGAAGCAACAAGGAGTCTGGGCGCTGCTCTCAAATGTGTCGAAGAACAAACCAAAGGAGGAAGACTCGAAGGGCAAAGAAAAGGAGATCGACCTCGCAACTTTGGCGGCAGAGGAGGAGAAGGCAGACTCGATGATTCTGTTGTATCTGGCAGATGAGGTGATAATTGAGGTCGTAGATGAAGAAAAGGTGGCCGGTCTGTGGTTGAGACTCGAGAGTTTGTATATGACGAAGTCTCTCACTAACAAGTTGTTGTTGAAGCAAGGTCTATTCTCTCTTCGCATGCAAGAAGGTACTTCTCTGAAGGACATCTTGATCAGAAATATCGATGTTAAGATCGAGGATGAAGATGCTGTCCTAATTTTGTTAGTCTCGCTTCCTCCATCATATGAGAATTTTGTTCAGTCTATGATTATCGGGAAGGAAACTATAAGTCTGGAAAAAGTAAGATCGAGTCTCCATACTCGTGAACTTCGGCATAGGGCATCTGGAAATTCTGCAGAGACTCGGGCTGCGGGTTTGATATCAATCATGGAGAAGGGACAGTCCTCGAATTCGAAGAAATCCAAGTCCAAGAAGAAAAAAATCACTGCAAAGGACATCTGTAATTACTGCAAGGAACTAGGTCATTGGAAGAAATATTGTCCGAAGAAGAAGAAGGCCCCATCGCTGCGGTGGCACATGATACTAGGAATTCCGAAGATGATTTGGTTATGGCTGCTTCTGATCAAAGATGTCTGGAGGGTAATTGGGTTCTGGATTTGGGGTGTTCCTATCATATGACTCCAAATAAAGAATGGTTCTCATCTTATCAAAAGACTGACGGTGGAAATGTCATTATGGGCAATAACGCGTCATGTCAGATAGTTGAGATTGGTTCTGTGTAGATCAGGACTCATGACAATCTTGTGAGGATGCTGATAGATGTCCGCCATGTTCTGCAACTAAAGAAGAATTTGATATCACTTGGAGTCCTCAACTCCAAAGGGTGTCAGATGAATGCTGCTGGAGGCATTCTCTATTTCTATTATAACTTAACTCTTAAAGAGGATCATATGTGTTTATTTTTACATTAATCATCCATAATTCCTAAGACTCATCACCGCTTTATTTCCACTTGTCAATAATTTATTTTATGCTACTTTTACATTCCTATTTTACAACACAAAACCCTTTTTCTTCTCGTAGTAGGTTTTTAGGACAGAATTGATTTAGATAGTTCCTCGTTGGATCGACAACTCTACTCTACACATTATTTGATATGACTAGTGCATTTGCTAGCTATTACGTTGTTACATATTTTTCACAACAGTTGTCATAAACTCCGATCTAGGTAGGTAATAATAAACTCTTTTTTTTCTTTATTAATCATGAACCTATATTTTTTTATTGCAAATTGACTTTAAAGAGCAAATGTGGATCGAGATCATCATTTAGTTCATGTAGTTAAGTACTAATTTGGTGAATAAAGGCTCCTTAAATCATGAGGTTTAATTTAAAGTCATATTCCCTTTGTTCACAAATCAGACGTTCGAAAGGTCGAGCGATCGTCAAGTTGGAACTCTTTCATCGGTCGTCTGAAATAGGTTGGGCATCCATTTTATCGGTATATATATTGGTAGGTCAATAACAATTCGATTGTCCGTTCTGAGTTCATCTTTCTGATGTTCAAAGGTCAAGTGTAGAGCAAGCGCCCGAAATGGTTACAGTCATCCGATATCGCACGTACCCGATTCTCGAACCTTTGGTCAAGAGTTTTCATCATCTCAACCTTGACCGGTCGTCTGTTGGAACCAGGTCTGTGATCCTCAATCAACTGAAAATGGTGCTTCGTTGATCGTCAGATTAATTTTCGACGTGAATAGTCTAGATCGGTCGTCTAATCCATCTCCAATTTTCATGTCTAGATATTTTTTAGTTCGATCGTCTGAAAGAATTTTGGACTTCCGTTGTGGTTTAGATCAGTCGTCCGATGTAATTTTGGATGTCCAATTTGGTAGTCTCTATACTCTTGCCGAGATGATTCAGACGTTCGAAAGAGTCTCATCGATTTCAACGATAGAGCCGCATGTCATTGCGAAATCCATAAGCTTTCACCCAGTTTTCACACACAAATCATACAACCAATACATACTATTAAACCTTGATATCTAGTATGATTCAGAAGTCAAATCTTAGCAGGTTCATATCCAACTTTTCATAATTAGGGAAAATCATCTCATTCTAACTTGTTCGAAAAGAGTGCATAGTACTATTTTCATCTTAAAACAATTTCATTCTCTATAACATTTAGAACATGTCATGCTCGAAAATGGCCATAAAGCTAAATCAAATGATCATATTCGTGTAGATCTATATCAACACGGTATCACAACATGCAACTCATTCCAGATATTGATAGCATTACACGATAACAAGTCAATAAATCATCATCATTTAATCTGAAATCCTAGCATGATTTTTACCATCTTCTTTCATGGATCTTAAGCCTAGTCCCATCCTTAAAACATGCAAGATCATCAAGAAAATCCCGACGAACCCAGATCCCAAATAGCACATACTTTTTGCCGATTTTCGATTGGATCTTCAAAGGATGAAGCTTCAATGGTTCCTCCCTCGTGCCTCCTAGTTGCTTGCGCCCCCAGCATTCTCTGGCCGAGACCGTTGAGAGCAATGATCAAAGCAATAACGATGTAGAGGAAAATATGAGAAGTTGGAGAGATGAAAGGGAAGACAAGACAAGGGCCGAAATGATTAATAAAGGGTAAAAAATATGGGGGTTTCATTTCTTGATCTTCGGAGATCATGAGTGGGAACGAGTTACACGAAATCCCCACTTAAATGCGGGAGTAATGTGAAGAGATCATAAAATGATCGTTCGTTCATTTTCTACCCGTTGCACTTTCGGACGCCGAAAGAGTTTCGATCGTTCGATTGTGTGTTGGCGAAGCTGTCGACTCATTATGACAACAAGCGCCCATTTAAGTTTTTTAACGTCCGAAAGTCCGACTTCAGCAATTTAAAAAGTTTTAAATTTTAGTAGAAATTTTGGTGTGTTACACATTTTTTTACTAAATACCCTTTTGTTAATAATGTCAGGTTTATATAATTTGGGTGGAACTTATAAACTCAATCATAAATTTATGAAATTAATATCTATATTTTGATTAATAATGAATATATTTTCAAATGAAAATAATGGTACTAATAATATAATATAGTATAATATTCATAATAATTAATATTGTTATGATTAATTATCACAAATATAATAATAATATTTAGAATACATAATGATAATAAGATGCATAAAATATATTTTTTAGTATGAAATATTAAAATAATATATCTATTTGAAAAGGAATCAAGCATCACACCTCAATATTTATTCCCCTTCAATATTTAGTCAAAATGTAACATATATTTTTATGCCAATACAATGTGATAATTTTTGTCAGTACAATTTGAAAAATATATATATTTTGATGAAAGTAATATAAACATGAATCTGTAACGCAATGTTGAACTAAATGACATTAGAGTTCAATCAAGAGAAAAATAATGTACAAGAGACAAAATATAGTCAAATCGATTTGAATCAAGGATGTTTCTTTTTATTCGAAGAAATGGATTTGTATGATTGCGGATCCAGATTTTGATAGCTGAGATGATGACGACGACAACAATAAGGAAAAAAATTAGGGGCGTATGTAAGAACCCATACACAAAAAAGATTGACCCCAAAAAATTTTAAAAATTGAACCCAAACTAAAATTTAGGTTACTGTTTTTGGAATAAATTAAATCACATATTTATATTAGAACCCCTAGGAAAAAGAAGACCTGACCCAAACCAAATATTTTCTTAATATTTATTATAATTAAAATAGTATTCATATTTTAAAATAATACTTTATAACTTTACTTTCTATTGCATCCTCATTAGATTGAACATTATTAGTTAAATTATTTATGTAGGTGAATGTGAACATTAATTATTATTTAAACCTGTACTTGAGATCGAAACTAAAATGTCTCGAATTATAATATGATAATATTATATCGTAATGATATGGTTAGATTGAAAAGTTAAAATTTAAATTAGATTTCAAAGTTTTTAATTATTTACTGTGATTAATTTAATATTTATTTTTTTAAAAAAATATTTCTCTAATATATGACTCAACCCAAAAATAAAATGCATTTGCCAACTTTTTGTCTCTACATTATCCAAATTTTATATTTATTTTTTATTAAAATATTCACCACATCTGAGTCACTTTAACCCCCCCCCCCCCCCCCCCCCCCCCCCCCCCCCCCCCCAAAATTAAAATTCATATGATTTACCTTTTTTATCTTTTTATTTATAAAAGTCATAAAGGCAGAGAATGAAAAAGAAATGTGATTAATTCACAATCTAGATAGACAAGTCCTCTTGTGCAATGTGGAATGATGTCACCAAATTACTTACAATTAAAATTATCAAGTTAATATATAAAGCCTAGATATTTTTATGTTAAGACTATAAGTACTAAGAAAAGTATCTGAAATGGCCATTTAGAAAATACTTGAAGAATCATTGCCTAAATTCACTCCGAAATAAATTTTCACCAAACTATTTTAGTTTCTTAATGTGGAACACACAAATTTCTTTTTGTTTTGCAATTTTGAAGATACATCTGTTTTTTTTTGGCATAACTCACTTGCCCTATCCACAGAAAAATAGATTAATCAAGGAACCTAGAGGTGTGTGACCAAACACAAGGCTAATTGAAATCAATTCCATCATGTAACCCTAAATTCTTGCTGAAGTTGCGCGTGCAGAACAACGCGAATTATTACTATTAATCAATTCGCATCCTAAATAAGATAAGTCTGAAATTCTGAATGCAGCTTAAGATCTAAAAGTGCACACTGCTGACGAAAGATCATTGCAATCAGGTGCTTCATTGAGTTTTCGGTGGACTCTGAATACCACTTGAAAAGTTGACAAGAAAAGAGTTTCTCCTAAGAAGACAGAGATCCTTCTTTAGCATATCTTTTCTGAAAGGTCCTTTATCATTCATTAATATCAACTAACCACGTTTACAGTTCATTAAAAAAAAAGGTTTTTTTGACCAATACCACACAGTTTTGATTTAGCACTCCCCCTTATCTCTCCCTGCCACAAGATTCTAGAATTCATATCCTCACTGTCACAATATTAACACTCCATTTGAATGCATCCTTACCTCATTTTCCTTTTTTTTTTTTTTGAAGCCTCGGGGGTGAGAGGGAGGAAGAAGACGGATTAAAAAAAAAAGAAAACCAAAAAAAAAAAAAAAAGAAAACGAATTAAAAAAAAAAACTAAAATTCAAAGCCGTGCCCGTCAGATCCCCATCATCCGACGGGCACGGATGGGGGAGGGTCCTCCCCCCTGTACATTAAATCCTTCTAATTTATGCATCATGC
This sequence comes from Pontederia crassipes, assembly GCA_030549335.1. Taxonomy (NCBI): domain Eukaryota; kingdom Viridiplantae; phylum Streptophyta; class Magnoliopsida; order Commelinales; family Pontederiaceae; genus Pontederia; species Pontederia crassipes. Next base: position 4,602,344 of record JAUKPH010000020.1, on the reverse strand, counting down.
GTTTCTTTTTAGTTTTTACCCAATAGAAGAATGCATCTTTATCTCATTTATTTTATTTTTGTTATTCTGTTTCATGCATATTGGAATTGCCCAACTCACCAAAACTGCAAAATTCAACAAGAAAGTCCCCTGGAAAGTTTCATCATGTAAAATACATGTTGTGAACTAAATTTATGGCACATGAATGCTCGCAATTCTTGTCTAAGTAAAGAGAAGAACAAATAAAAGCATAAGAATCAGAAGACTGAATGCGAAATTCACCTGGAGAGAAATGCCATTTTCGCGGGCTGCAAAAAAAAAACAAAAAAAAATCAACACAATTAGTTTCTTACAACCCAATCATATGATATCAGGAAGTATTTCGTCTGTTCTTTTGCCGGGCAGCTTTTGAAATAGAAGAAATCACCCATTCCCTGAGGAAAATGGATAGAACTATGCAGCATCTTCATTCCTCAGCATCATTAATCTCAACCATCTTCTCAAGATTCACCCATTCCCCGACGAAATCTTCGGGAAATTTGAACTTCAACACCCCGACCACTCTCTTGGACGCTCTGAGCTTTGAAGCTTTCACCAACGCCTCCACTAGCGATTTCACCGTTCCCAGATCGGGCACCTTGTTCCGCTTCACACTGTCTGTGAACACATCGAGCGCCCCGTCGAGATCCCCGTTCTTGCACAGAGCAGAAACCAGGTTTTTAAAAGTCGAGGAATTCGGAGGGCGCTCCCCATCCAACAGCCCCTTGTAGACCTTCTTCGCATCCTCGAATAGACCGAGGTTGCAGTAGCACGCCATCAAGTAATTGTAGGTGATCGCGTCCGGTTTCAGCCCAGCAACATCTTCCATCTCGGCGATCAAATTCAAGACATCCTTGGGCTTCCCATGGAGAGCCTTGTACATGACTCGGACATTGTAGGCAGGGAGATCAGGCTTGATTCCTTTGGTCGCCATCTCCTTCCACAGCCTCTCCGCTTCCTCGGGCTTGCGCTCCTTGTACAGTGCGTCGAGGACCGTGGTGTAAACGACGACGGAGACCGGCATCTTCTTGGCCTCCATCTCGCGAAGTATGGGAAAGGCCTTCCTAGCATTGCCAGAGAGGCAATGGGACTTGATCAATATGCCGTAGGACACCTCGTCGGGAGCGACGGAGAGTTTGCCGGGGAGCTCGGAGAAGAGGTCCGGAACGGCGCTGCGGAGATCGCGGCGGGGCTGGTGGTTGAGGGCAGAGAGGAGGGCGTTGAGAGAGAGCGCGGTGCGGCGGGAACCCAGCGCAGGGATCTCATCGAGGGTGGAGAGGGCGCGCTCAATCAATCCGGCGGAGGCGTAGGAGGCGACGATGGAGGCGAGGAAGGGCTCTGACGAGGCTGCGCGCGGGTCGCGCTTGAGGGGCTCGAGGAGGGCCTCGATCTCGGAGGTGCGCCGCTGCCGAACGAGACGGCGAATCTCAGGGGCGAATGCGGGGTGAGGCACGGTGGTGGCGTTGGCGGAGACCGTAGAGAAAGGAAGCCGGAGGAGGTGCAGGAGGGAACGGTGACGGCGAGAAGACGCAGCCAGCGCCATTTCTGCCAGTGAAAATATGGAGACGAATGAAGGCGGTGAGGTGAAGTGAAGTGGGACGGTGCACAATTTTATTTTATTTATTTTAGGGTTGTTTAGCGGGGTTTGGAAACGTTGGGGGTTTTGTGACACTTGAGAGATTGGGGCTTTTATTCATTATCTGGGCCGCGTCGAAAGCGGGCCACATGATTCCTTCGGCTTTGTTTTCAAAATGGATTATTACTATTAATTTTGGAAAGAAAATACTTTACTTACCCACTCCTGATTGATAAAGAAATATTTAATTAATTAATTAATACATTATTTATTTATCATGAATTCAATAATAATGAATGAGAATACTGCTTAATAGAATCACTAAATCTGTTAACTTTTACTAAAATGTATTCCTTATTTCACTAAATAAAAAAAAATGTATTCCACAGCACGTGCGGATGGTGAAAAAAAATTAAACTTTTACATTTCCATTTTAAGTAAGTTATAAAAAAATGTCTTTTAAAAAAAATACTCGTAAATATATGCAATACCTATGTTAAGTATTTTCGACATGACTTGACTCTAAAATAAGATATTATTTCTTTATTTTTAACAAATACAAAATATAATTAGGCTCTATTTCGAATATTGATATCCGGATCGGGATATAATCAATTTAGTGGATATAGGTTAAACTAGAAAATGGATAAATAAATATTTTTTTATAAAGTTAGCGACCGAATAAGTTTTTCTTGAAAAAAAATGAAATATTATCTATCTATTGCAAAAAGCCCTCGATACATCAAAATTCAAAAGATGGTTGATGCCCGGAGGGAGAACATCATCTCACAAAAGATCAAAAGAGGATTGTCGACCATGATTTGCCAATCAGTCAGCAATCGCATTTGTCTCTTTATAACAATGCATACACTTAAAATTTGTAAAAGTGGAGACGATATGCCAAATCTCTTTCGTAATGGTCCATAATTTTCAAGAGCATTTGATTTGTCTATTAACGATTTGCACTATGATGTTGGAGTCAGCCTCAAGCTAGACATTTCTGCTGCCAAGCCTCCAGACTCTATGGATCCCCTTGAGAGCGCCCCAAGTTTCAGTAACAACTACCGAGTCACCAAAACGTCGGAGAGCACCTGCAGCCATACAAGCACCATAAGAATTTGAATGATATAACCCGCACCCCCAACCTCGTTAGGTGAAGAAAAAGAGCCGTCGCTATTTGTCTTCACCCAAGAGGGGGGCAGGATCTCCCACTGGATCCAAAGTGGATCTTGGGGGTGCAATCCCTCAGGTAGATGGTATTGTAGATATTCCAAAGAGTTGGCCAAAGCACGAGACCAAAGTATTGGGATGGTTGTCTTCCGGAGTTAAAATGAGCATTATTTCGTTGATTCCAGAGTCCCCAAAAACATAAAGCAAGAAGAGAGCGAAGACGAGCAAAGGAAACCAAGTCAAGATCATCTCCCTCATGGATCCAATCACCCAGCGCCCAAGTGTTTTTATACATGAATTGATATCGAAGTTGCTATTGGATGAGACTCCATAATTCAGAAGCATAAGAGCATTCAAAAAAGAGGTGAGTGTTGGATTCATTTTGTATCCCACAAAGAGGGCAATAAGATGAGATGTTTGGATTAAAATGAGAGACAACATCAAGGGTTGGGAGACGCAAATGTTTAAGTTTCCAGAGGACAAATTTTTTTCGGGGGGAACATAAGAAGCCCAAATGAGACTCCAGACAGACCGTCCAAATCCCCTACCGGTCCTGGGCTGGTAACTCAAGGAATGATAAATCGAACTAGCAATAGCATCACCAGAGGGATGATGCTACCTATCATCCTTGGCTAAGGCAGGAGATTGAGGCAAGATAATAGAGCATATTTTATTAGCTAGGGGGCGGCCAAAACATCGAAGCAAAAGGGGCCGATCCCAGCAGTCATTGCAAAAGAGCTCAGAGACATTCATAGATGTAATTGGAAAATCAACATTAACATACGTAGGCATCAAAGTGAGTGGAGTATTAAACAGCCAAGGATCATGCATCACATTAGTGGTTCTACCGTTACTGATGTGCTTATGCAGGCCACCACGAATCGTTTCCATAGTAGAGCCAATCAATTTTCAACACCAAGAGGGATTTCTACAGGAGTTTGGCCACCAAGGATGCTGCAAACCATACTTTTGAATAACAAGATGCGACTAAATACTAGTAGAGCAATTTAGTAAAGAAAGCAAACATTTATCCATTAAAGAAAAGCGAATAGCTTTTAACTTCCAGATGCCCAAACCACCAAGAGAAGTGGGAAGCTGAACCGTGCTCCAATCCAGGAGGTGAAGGCCACGGCCACTACCAGTTGAGGACCAAAGAAAACTGCGGGAAGCTTTTTCCAAAGAATCAATAAGGCCACCTGTTATATACACCGCACTTAATGCATGTAAAGGAATAGAATTGACAACCGATTTGATTAAAATAGATTTTCCAGCCATATTAAAATAGGGAATGGGCAATTTCTTGGGCAGTCATAATGTTATCATGGATTGAGCGGCCCTTGATGAAGGCAGTTTGATTGGGAGCAATGATATTAGGTAGGGAGCTTTTGAGTCGATTTGCTAATAATTTTGCCAAAATCCTATATATTATGTTACAAATGATAATAGGTCTAAAGTCAGATACCTTGGTGGGTTGATCAATTTTGAGAATGAAAACTAAGTTTGTTTGGCACCATTCAGGAGGCATAACCCCTGAAGAAAAGAGATCAAGGATTGCGTTAGAGACAGTAGGGTCGATGATGTCCCAGTATTTTTTGTAGAATTCAAGAGTGAAGCCATCAGGTCCTAGGGCTTTACCAAGAGGCATACTCCAAACAGTGCTTGTGATATCAGAGTGTGTGAAGGGGGCCACAAGTGCATCATGCATGTTGGGTGGTATTTTAGGTAAATCAGGCCAATTAGATATACCAGGTATAGGATCATGGAGAGGTGCTCAAAGTGTCTGATAATGGTTCACAAAGGTATTGAGAATCTCATGGGGTTCACTAATAAGGCGTTCATCCCTATCCAAGATAGAAGGGACCATGTTTTTCCTATGTCTAACCTTAGTAGAAAGATGAAAATACTTTGTATTTTTATCCCCATCTTTAATCCAATTTATCCTAGACTTACTCCACCATTGGAGACTAATTTGTCTCACACAACAGCGTGAAGGGGGTTTAATTTTTGAATTCCAGCATCAGCGAGAGAGTTATTTTCATCTTTGGATTCCAATAGTTGGATTTCAGAGAGGGTTTCTTGTGCATGAGTCTCTAGCTGCCCAAGACTATAATGATTCCAATGGAGAATGTGCTTTTTAATGAGACTGAGAGAGTCATGAATTGAGGTGCTAGGAGATCTGGCAGCCCAAGCACGCTTGATAATTTCCCTAGGCTCGTTATATTCCAACAAAAAATGTTCAAATTTGAAAATTTTAGATTTGTATCTATAGGGAGATGAATTTAGGAGCAAAGGAGAGTGATCAGAAACACATTTGGAAGGGAAGAGACATAAGCATTTGGAAAGTTGGATAGCCAAGCAACATTAGCAAAAATTCTATCTAGTTTGCATAATATTCTGGCATGGCCAGTTCGATTATTGCACCAAGTAAAACCTAGGCCAGGAGGGGGTAGATCAATTAGGCCATGATGCAAAATGAGTCTTTGCAGGTTCCTGTAGAGGGGGAGAGCCTAAATGGAGAGCCGCCACGCTTATCCGTAGGGCTAATGATATTATTCATATCACCTAACATTAACCAGGGGATATCTCCAGGATCAAAGTTGGATAATTCTGTCCAAAGGGCATTTCTAGTTGTAGCAACAGTACTAGCATAAACACATGTAATTTGGAAATCAAAATTTTCAAAGGATATGACAACATGGATGAATTGAGGAGTTATAAATACTGAAGTAACACTCACATCATTCTTTGTCCAAGCCAATATTATACCGCCAGCAGCGTCGGTGCCAGGGGACCAACAGCCACACCAGGCAGGACCTAATCGATGAATGACAGATGAGGATCATCTGTGTGGGTCTCAAGTAAAATCAAAAAGTCAGGATGAGATTGTTGAATAATCGAAAATAGGCGATCTCTTACTTTAATACGGTAAGCTCCACGATAGTTCTAGGACAAAAGTTTCATTGGTTAAGATAAAGGTTGTGGTTAGTTAAACTATGAGAAGCATCACTTACCTGAACCTCCAACGTTGCGGATACTTATTTAGTTATCTTACCTGCATTTTGTTTTCTTTTAAGGGGAAAGGAAGGATTGGTAACCTCATGCAAGCGATGATGCTTCTTCTCCGTCCGGAGCCACGGTCGTAGATGAGTGTCTGCAACTATTTCTGGATCCTCCTCGCCAGTGTCAGAGGAAGGAAGCTCCGTCATGGGCAGAGGGTCAAGTAGGCGATTCGAGATACTCTCTACAAGTTCCAGATGGCTGTTTTGATGTCTGTTTGGAGTAGGTGCGGAGGGAGGGCTTTTAGGGCGCAATGGTCTCGAGAGATGATCCATGGAGGAGAGATGGTTAGGGACGGGAGGAACTGAGACCGAAGACAGAGTGGTATGCCTGGAGGAAGTGATGGGAGAAAGAGGAAGAGGAAGGGGAATAATTAGGGATTTTTCACTAGGGATTTTGTGTGGATCATAAGTAGTGGTCTTGAGATGAGTACATGGTATGTGATGTTGGGGGTAAGTGAGGGAAGAAGCTTGAGAGCCCTCGGATGCTTCAAAAAAATCTAGGGGAAGAAGGTTCTGGAGCTGACGAGAGCCTTTGGCATGAGTTTGGGGTGAGCGGGTGTCACGTGCCACATGAGTGTGTGGGTGAGGGAGGGATAGATTAGAATGGGTGCTAGCTGCATCAGTGTGTGATAGAGTGAGAGGAAGATCCGGTGGTTCAATTCCTTCCACCTGCATAGTACGTAACAGCAACAGCGTGAAGGTTAGAAGTAATAGCTATTTCATCTGACAACCTGGAGTCCCGTGAAAAGAAAAACGTTTGTCCACAAGAAGCCGTTGGATTGACATCCTGCGCTTTATCCATCAAAGGTCATTTAGTGACGGCGTTAGGGTTGGGAGTGACGGCCAGCTCCATTGGTAGTGGATCACATGGAGGCGCACGAGCATGAGAATCTTCCAGATGCTGACATAAGGCAGGGCCAATGTTCGGCTCACTGTGCTGCCGTGGTTGCAGCTTCGTCGGGGGTCCGGTGATTCTGGATGCTGCACCACCGTTAGATCGCATCCAAGGCCCAAATAGCAGAACTCCGCTATGCCCCGACATGGCCGAGGGGCACATTTCTAGCCAATGCCCGATTATGCCACATTTAAAGCAAAACATTGGTAATAATTCATAACGAACTTGTAGGAAAGATCTTACCATGGTGGGAAGATTGATCCAGACTCCTTGTTTTAGTGGTTTGGAAAGATTAATTTCAATACAGATCCGAGGTGTAGCATAGTCATGTTTTGCCTTACCGACCTCGACGCGCAGGACCTTATCGAAGGTCGCAACAATCTTGGATACAGTTTCACGTCCACACAGTTCCCATGGAAGGCCTGGCAAAGTGATCCATACTAGAGTCGTGACAAGATGATCTTCAAACGGATGAAAATAAGGGGGCGAAATGGAAACATGAAGCATGTGATTATGCAAGGACCATGGGTTTCATGTTAAAACATGCAATCTGTCATCCTCATTATTAAAGGAGGCATAAAGAATGAGTTACCCAAGTATTCAAGACATAGATCTCCCGCTAGATTCCAAAGAGCAAGCATCTCAGTATGCAGGGCGCCTAAATCTTCTGGCACCAAACCACCAAGGAGTCGGCCTAGAAGGCAATGATGTAAGTCTTCAGATCATGCAACAGTTTCTTCCACAGAGATGGAGACCTCGTCCGTGATGGCGAAGTTGATTGGGTGAAATGGAGGTCCTACTAGGATTGGGCTTTCTTGTTTGTCCTTTTACAACATCTGACCAAGAGGCACGAGGGGAGGGAGAGGGAAGATTTCCAAGAGGGCAGAGAGGAAGGGGGAGAATGCCAGGGGACCAACAGGGGGTAGATCTGCAACTGCATTTGAGGCTATATTTATTTGGGCCGGAAGAGAAGACAAAACTTGGGAGGAAGAGAGGGGATGAGAAGAGGAGGCGTTAGAGTCTCCAGGGACGAAAGAGAAGGCGCCAGGTGTATCTAGGGGTTGGCTGGGTAGAAATACACGATCTCTAGTGGCGGATGGCAAGGAGGGGAGGAGCGGAAGAGAAGAAGAGGGGATGAGGGGATCCGGAGGTTTGGGGGGAAGCATGCTTCCTGAGACTTCATTCCTGTTGCTCCTCGCCGCCGCCTCACCTTCAGGTCGTCTCGGTGTGAAACTTCTTCTTTGTTCCACTCTCTCACCACTTTGGCCACCTACCGCGACCGAATAAGTTGATAAGTATAAAATGAATATAAACTAGGAAATAATTCAACTTTTAATATAATATGTATTAAACAATTATTTAATGCATAATAAGTAATTTATTTGAATTTATTTTTGTATTATTTTTAAAATTATATTGCGTAACACTTCTTTCGTGTAACCTTGTATAACAATCTCGTCGCCAACCTCGCACTTGCAAACTCCCGTCCTACTCAAGCCCTAAGAGTATGCTTGAACGAAGAGTTTAGAAGGGATGAGGTAGGTTTAATTAAGATGGGTGGGTATAAAATTTTGACACATAACTTTTATTAATTTAACTAAGAATAGTTGGACTTCATAAGTCCATCATTTGACTTAAAATTAAACTTATCAAATTAATAATTTTGGGGAGGTTGCAAATAACTATTCCCACAACTACCTTTTTCTCAATGAAATAAAAAGATATTTTTTCTAAAGGATAATAATGACATTTATCAAACTTAACCTTTCATAATCCATGCAAATATCTTTTGTATGCAAATAAAGAGTGGATTAAACTAGTTCACCAACCTAATTTATATCCAAATACGATTTTTATAAACCCTCACCTCACTCAACTTCACCAAACTATCCTAATTCACCCTCCATCATTAGAAATTCAAACACACCCTAAAGGAAGAACATCTTCCTCTCCCGTCATCTATGTCATCACCCTCCTCATTCCGAAAAATGGTTGTCATGCTCTTTCATTCCAAAAGCCTAAGGAAATTGCGCTCTCTCATTCTTGATCATCACTCTCGTTCTCTCCACGAGTTTCCTCAGTTGTTGAGGTCTGCGGAAAGGCACATTGTTTCTTCTCTTCTTAAAGTCAAAATTTCTTGGCATGAAGTGTTGAAAAGTAGGACCTCTATCTTTCTTGTTTTCTTCTTGATTTTCTTGAGATGTATGTAAATCCTTCTCTACCAATTGAGCCCTTTCATACACATCTTCATATACTCGCAACTTGAGCGCGGCATATTCATCAGCCACTAGGTGTGAAGCAAATAGTCGGCTTGAGTCCCCTCTCAAACTTCTTTGCCTTTCCCATTTCATCAGCCACTAGGTGTGAAGCAAATCTTGATAGTTCAGCAAACTTCGCCACATATTCATCAACTGTCATATTTCCCCGCTCCAGCTTGAGAAATTCAATCATTTTCTTGTCCCGAGCACAATCTGAAAAGTACTTTGCAAGAAAAACTTCAATAAATTTTTTCCACGTTAAGTTCGGGTTGTCAACCAAAACTCTAGGCTTAGCTGCTTTCCACTAGTGCTCGGCATTACCTTGAAGCATAAACTTGGCAAATACTATCTTTTCTAGATCCTCACAACATAAGGCAACAAATATCTTTTCTAGATCCTCACAACATAAGGCAACAAATATCTTTTCTAGTTTGTTTATCCAATTCTCGGCCTCTGTTGGGTCACCAATACCTTTGAAAGCAGGAGGACCAAGTTTCTTAAACTGCTCCATTGTACATATATGACCTCAACTTGTTCTGCCCTAGGTTCATTGTTTCTTGTATTATGTTCATTTTGCATCCTCATGATATTACTCATTTCTCGCAAGGCTTGCAACACCCTCCAACCGAGGATCTTGTTCTGCATTTTGATTTTGGGATGAGCTCTCCCCTCTAGTCATCATGATCCTAATTAAATCAAGCACAATGTATACTTCAAATTAATAATATGAAAGGTCATTCCTTAGACCTAAACAAACGTAAGACAACATCCTAAAACGTAAACAAACTTAAAGCATAACCATGTCATCCTAGACAAGATCATGCAACTCTTAACAAAAGGGTAGGACCTATTGCTCTGATACCATAACTATCACGACCCCAATTTAAATGATGATTTAAACCAGAGCTCACGACTGATTACAGACAATCAAATAATTTTTTTTTGAGAAAAATTGTGCATAACTCCTCTAGATAATACAAGAAAATGATAACACATATAAGCAAACCACGCACTTTATATTGATCATTCAGAGCATGTAACAACTCTAGGGTTTACACCATCACATAGTCATAAAAGATTTACATTTTACAAGATACAAAATTACTTTTCATACATAGCACATATCAAACTCTCTCCATATCCCAACAGAGGAATATGAGAGCTAAAAGTCTTCTATCTAACACGCATGGTGGGGCACATGACTTCTCAATACCTTAGCAGCAAAAAGGATCCACACCCTGCTAAGGCTTTCTCTCGCGATCCCAAAAATTCTACTGATCTCAAAAAAGTGTACAACAACACTGTGAGCAAATAATAGCTCAGTAAGCTGATAACTCATAAGCTATATGTTACCATCTAATAAATTTGGGGAGACATAAATATACATGCATTAATCATAATATCAAAATCAATATCTTCATACATTTACCAAATACATATATAACATCCCAATCAAAATCATTACACTCAATTTACATTCATTGTCACTTAAACATATCAAACATGTGTATGCAATGCAACACTCTCATATGTATGCACGAATCACCAACTCTCCAGTGGTCGGTAGGTGGACTATAGAGGTGGCTCCCATCGTGATAAGCGATGTAGCACTTAGCTCCATCCTACCTCATCCCTTTTGTGGAACAAATCATATAAGGATAGGTGGACTCTAGAGGTGGCCTCTACGAATTCTAGAGGTGGCCCCGATCATGACGACTCACGATGTGGCACTTAGCTCCGCATGACACTTAGCTCCAGCCTATCTCATCCCATTATTGGGGAACAAAATGATGGATTGGATTCTAGAGGTGGCTCCCATCGTGATCATCGATGTAGCACTTAGCTCCAACCATCATATATGCACCACAACCACAACGTTCCCAACAATGCAGATTGTATGGAAATGCCCATGGTAATGCCCCATGTTATAGGATGACAGGAGGTTGTTTTAAGTGTGAACAAATGGGCCATTACATCAAAGACTGACCGCTAATGCAACAACAGCAACAACAACGACAAAAGTACACACTACAACAGCAGCCTGATCACTTGCTGATCACTATATGATTTTAACCCATTTTAGATGCAATTCATACATATCGAGTCCCACTTTTGCCTATTTTTGGGTCAATTATACTTGGAATGCAAACATTGTGATAACTAGTTGATATTCCTCATTTCATACTTAATTCCATGTGCATAGAGGTTCTGAAATGCCAAAATCCATTAATATTTAAATTCTATGCCAAGTTATCATTTTGAGGACAATTTATCATTCCTAAGTGCCAAGTTATCATTATTTTGAATGAACTTATTTTCAATGGTTTTCTTGCCCTAAATCCATCATTATCATGTATAAATCATATTTGGATAGTCACATCTCAACTTGTGCAAAGTTTTAAGTCCATTTGAACAGTTATCATTTTTCAAGTGCCAAGTTATCGTTAAAGGGTAATTCTGTCATTTCGACATGCAAAACCATTAATTCTGCACAAGGACCTTAAGCATTCATCTTATTATTGTTTTAACTCATTGCTGGTCAAATTTCATCACATTTGGATAATCAAAACTCAAGTTATCACAAGTTATCGTTTTTAAGTCATATAAGTTATCGTTTTTGGGGCACTCAAGTTATCACTTTTAGGAATCTCATTCATATTTGATTTCTGACCTCTCTCACTTGTCACTCTAATCAATTTGATGCCTGAAATGCTTTGAACCACCCATATTAGGACATTTTCCAAGATTTCCATAAAGTTATCATTCCGGGCCCTTGAATTCATTCATATCGATATAAGTTTTCATTCTTGCACAACACACAATCCCATCTGATATTTGAACTAGTCATCAGCATTATCCTAATCCTTATTTGTCAAAATACTACTCAAGAGCTTTGATGCTTGCTGTTTGGGTTTTTGTAGCAAGAAGAAAAGGTGGCTAAAAGGAAGAAAAAGGAGGGGGGACCACTAGCTTTTTGGCTGTCCAAAAAGCTGTCACTGTTGGAATTTCTGCAGATGGATAGGTGGCTTAATCAGGAGGATTAGAACACTTAGATGCTGATCAAAGGGTGGAAAGGAGTGATATAAAAGCCAGGGATTTTTCTGGAGGGGAGGAGGCAGGTCATTCAAGGGTTTGGAGCAAGGAAGGAGGGGGCTGCTGCTGGATTGCTGCTGCTGGCCGAGAAGCTTCAAGCACCCATGGATTGTATCTGTTTCTTATCCCATTTGATGTCAAATCTTGTAAATATGAGGAGCTAAACTCCATTTCTTCTAGGATAGGGTAGTAGTTTAGATTAGTTTTGGATGGATGTGGACTGTTTTATAATTCCTGCACTGAATCATTTGCTGATTTTCAGATTTCAGAATTATTTAGAGTTGGTTCTTGCCATTGTTGGATCCTATTGTAATCTATAGCTGAGAAGTTATCATTTGGTCCATCCCTAGTTCAGAAATGGATTAGAAATCAATGTCAAGTTCTGAATTCCAATTTAATTGAAGTTCTGATTTCTGAATTCTAGATTTTCTGGTTCTGTTTTCTGAATTTCCTGAAACTGAATCTCCTGAACCTTTGAATCTGTTTGCCATTGTGGATCTGATTAATAGAGCAACTGGAGGGTTGATATTGTCCCAAATCTTGATCAGAAATGAATCAAGATTGTTTGGCATTCTTTATGATTCAAATCTGTTCATTGTTACTAATCTGATTTTAAAAACTGAATTCTGATTTCCTGATTCCTGAATTTTCTAATTTCTGTGGATATCAGATTCTGTTCTTCATTTCTAACCTGATTAATTGAGTCCTTGGGATGTTGCTATTGTCCCTATCTTGTTCAGAAATAAATCAAGATTGTTTGGACAATCATTTGACTCAAATTAGATTTTTCCACTGATTTCTAATTCCGTTTTTCTGGTTATCTGATTTCTGAACTGTTTGAACCTATTTGACATTCTGAACTTGATTAATTGAGCAATTGGAAAGTTGGTCTTCATCCTAATCTTGTTCAGAATTGAGTTATGAATATTTGGGCATTCCATGATTCAAATCTATTCTCAACATTACTTCAAGTTTGATTTGGAATATGAAATTCCTGAATTTCAGAATCTGGTTTCCTGAATTTAAAAATCTGATTTCCTGGGCTTTTGGATCTGATTGTCATCAAAGATTAGATTAATTGAACAGCTGAAAGGCTAATATATGCCCTGATCTTATTCAGAAATGAATCAAGATCTTTGACAATTCATGATTCAAATCTGATTTTTCCAAAATCTGATTTCTGAGTTTGATTCTAAATTCTATTTTCTGATTGCTTGGAATCTAATTTGCCAATTGTTAATCCCTATTTTAATCAAATCACTGAGAGAGGTGTACTCTAGGAATCCCTTGCAGTCCAGAGATGGGTCAAGGGGCATTTGGCAAACTTGAATTCCATCAATCCACATTGCTGATTTTCCTGAAATGCTGATTTCTATTTTCTCATTTTTCTAACTTCTGATTTCCATTGTCAACCCTCATTTTAATCCACTACTGAGAGGTAGTCTTAAGGGCTTCCTTGAGATCCAGAGATGGGCCAAGGAGCAATGGAAATTGTGAACTCATGTGGCCATATGTTTTGCATTTCCAATTGAGTGTGTTTGTGTGGATTTCAATTTACTTTGCAACCGAGAGGTTGACTTTAAATCTCCCTTGAATTCAGAGATGAATCATGGAACACAAGCACCATTATTGAGTATATTTTATCCTGGTTTGGTTGATTGGAATGATTCCATCTTTTCATGATTACAAATGCAAGTTATCATTCCAAACTTCCTTGAATTGCAAAAAATCAGCATTAAACCTTTCTTTTGAGCCCAATGATAACTTGATTTTCAGTGAGGACCCTCTTTTGATTCAACCTAGCTAACAATTATATAATCATATATTGCTTAGTTAGAGGCCAATTGAGCTGTGGGAACAGTCATTTTCAAGTTGAATCAAAAGTTGGACATTTAATGATAACATGTTCCATTCCATCCTTAATTAATTTAGATGAACCCCAAATCCTAGAAGAACCTTCCTCATAGATAGTTAAACCTTTTTAGACTTCAATTTAGCATTTATAATTCTGTTTTGATAAATTTCCAAAACCCAAAAACCAGTTATCATTTTACTTTCCATTAAAAATCTGTTTTCACTATTCATTAAAAATCTGTTTTTAGCCACTTAAGTAGAACTAATCTAGATTATTTTAGGGTGTCTTAGACTTTAAATTCTTGTGGATATGAAAACCTGAGTCTACTACAACTTACCTGTGCATTTGCAGCTAGTGAGTTGGGAGACCAAAAAATGAAAAAAATTGACATTTTCTTAAATTTCAGCAAGTTATCACTACTCAATCCCAAATATCACTATCAAGTTTTTGGCGCCGTTGCCGGGGATTTGAGGTCAATTAGGCTAACTTAGATGTTTAGATTAGTTTTAGATTAGTTTTTAGTTTATTTGTTAGGCTAATTTTCAGTTTTTGCAAGTTATCATTTCTTACTTTTCACTTTTGTCTAGTTTTCATTTCTTTCTTGAATTTGATACTTCTGAATCTCTTTATGCAGGACTTGGACCATCAAGAGGAACATTACCAATCAGATCCTGAACCTGAAAGAAGATTTTTAAGAAGAAGGAGATTGCAAAGGCTTGAGGCAAGGAGAAGGATATTTGAAGAAGAAGAGGAAGAGGCATACAACCCTGAATTTGAAAGAATTATGAATCAAAATATGGCAGCTCCTAGGACTCTTAGGGACTGTTATTCACCAAGCAATGCAAGGAATCAACAAGGGGGAGGAGCCTTAGCACCTGTGGCAAATTTTGAAGTTAATCCAGCCTTGATTTCTATGATTAGGCAAAGTCAGTTTTCTGGACTTGGGATTGAAGATCCAGCATGTCATTTGGACAATTTCAAGGAGATATGTAGCACTGTGAACTTCAATAATATCCCCATGAATGCAGTGTATATGAGATTATTTCCCTTCTCACTCAAGGACAAGGCCAAGACATGGTTTAAAGGATTGAATCCTGAAGAGGTAGTCACTTGGAAATCAATTATTCCTTTCAGAATTCTTTCCTCCTTCAAAAACTGATAACTTCAGGGATCAAATAGTGAGGTTCTATCAGTTGGACCAAGAAAACATTTGTGAGTCTTGGCAAAGGCTTCAAGGATTATTAAGGGCATGTCCCCATCATGGTTTTGAGAAGTGGCAACTAGTCAACTATTTTCATAAGGGATTGAACTACCCTAGCAAGGTGGCATTGGATACTGCTGCAGGAGGCATCTTTGCATCTAAAAACATTGATGAAGCTTATCAACTCATTGAAAACATAGCCAAGAATCACCACTTCCTTACCCATGATAGAACCAGGAGGCCACCCATGGACAATTCAGTGAATCAATTGTCCACTCAACTTGAAGAGGTGCTGTACAAGACTTTGGAGAGGTTGAACTTGACTCCCAATGGCAATAGGACTTCTAATTCTGAAACAAGATGTTGTGTATGTGGGAATCAAGGCCATGTGTTAGAGAATTGCAACTTAATTATGCAGCAAGTGGACCAAAATGTGGATCAAATCAATGCTGTGGGCAATTATGAAATCAAACCTCCTGCTGAATTTTATACTCCAGAAAACAGGAATCATCCATACTTTTCTTACAAGGGCAATAATTATCAAGGGGCTCCTATGCAAAAATCAAATTGGCAGCCCAAAATCCTGCCAAGGAATCAGCCACCACCTTATGGAAATCAAGGCCAAAGTGCACCAATTCAAAGAAATCTGTATGAGCCACCACCTCAAGTCCAAGCATCACAATTCCAAAATGAAATGAAGGAGATGCTTCAACAAATTCTGAAGAAGCAGGACAGCCAAGGAGAGGAGATATTGAAGATCAATTCTAGATTGGATGCCATGAATGCAAATAAAAAATTGTTGGAAAGCCAAATTGCTCAACAAGCTAGTACATCCACTAGACCTCCCTTATTCTTTCCTGGACAGCTAGAAGTGAACCCAAAGGAACAAGTCCATGCTATCCAGCCCAGGAGTGGAAGAATGGTGGAGGAGCCAATGAAGGAAGTTGAGGATGATCAAGTCAATTCAGATTTAAAAGTTGCTAAAGAGCCAAGTGAAGAACCTGAGGTGGAAATCAGGAATTCAGGCCCCAAGATTGAAGCAAAAGCTAGGGTCTTTGACAAAGTACCTTTCCCTCAAAGGCTAATTAAGGCAAGGCAGGACCAGCAATATGGAAAGTTTTTGGAAATCCTGAAGAAGTTAAAAATCAATGTGCCATTTGTGGAGGCAATTCAGGAGATGCCCTCCTATGCAAAGTTTTTGAAGGAAATCCTAACCAAGAAAAGGAGGATTATGGAGCATGACACTATTACCTTGACCGGGGAAGCCTCTGCAATCATCCAAAACAAATTGCCACCCAATTTGAAAGATCGAGGATGCTTCTCCATACCTTGTGAAATTGGAAATAGGAAGATTCAAAGGGCAATATGTGATTTGGGTGCATCAGTGAGTGTCATACCTCTTTCACTTTGTAGGGAGCTTGAAGTTGGAGATTTGAAGCCTACAAATTTGTCTCTACAGCTGGCAGACAAATCCTTCAAGTACCCACATGGAATCATTGAGGACATACCCCTCAAAGTTGGCAAATTCTACATACCAGTAGATTTTGTGGTACTTGACATGGATGAGGACTTGAATACCCCCATTCTTCTTGGGAGACCCTTCTTAGCCACTGCTGGGGCTATCATTGATGTCAAGGAGGGCAGATTGACCTTCCAAATTGGGGAGGAGAGGATAGAATTTAATTTGGCACAGGTTATCAGTAGATCAAATTTTCAGGAAAATGATTTTGAGGAAGGACGGCTAGATCAAGTGGTAGAGCAAGCTTCAGCTATAATTCATATTGAAGATCCATTGCAAAAGTGTCTAATGTTTGATCATTTGAAAGAATTGGAGGATCCAGAGGCTGCAACATATCAATCTGCATTGAGTTTATCCAAATCAGTAGAAAATTCAGAAAATCAGCACCAATTGCAAGAAGTTATCACTGCTGAGCAAGGCAACTCAACTCAAACCAATTCTTTCAAATTGGAACTCAAGCCTCTACCCAATAACCTGAAGTATGAATTCTTGGGGGAGAATTCAACATTTCCAGTTATCATCAATGCAAACCTGCCCAAGAATCAAGTTGATGAGCTGCTGAAAAAACTAAGGCTGTCCAAGGAGCTGACTCTACAAGATTTGTCACTAGCTCCTAGCTGATTTCACATTGTAACAATATCTAGCCAAAGACATTAAAGAAAGGCACTTCTTGGGAGGTAACCCAAGCCACTTTACACTTAATCTTTTTGTTTTTGCAGGAATAAGAGATGAGGAACATGTTCAATTCACAAGTCTCAAATTCAGGGAGTACCCATACCCCCTTATTTTTTATTTTTGCACTGAAAACTTAACGATAACTGATAATATTTTTCTCATTATGCTACATTGATCATATTATCATCTGAATTAACATTCATTTCAGTTATCCCAATCTATTATAGCCCAATTTCAGTGAATTTCAGAAATTCCCAATACATTGCTAAATTTTGTACTAAAAAAAATCTGATTAGTTGCAAATCTACCATTCCACTGATATCCTTTGTTTCTCTGCAGGATCAGTTGCAACTAATGAAGATTAGACCACCCAAGGTTTCTAGATGAAGTGCCAAGAGAATTCAAATGCCCAATTTAATGCATTTCAGTCCCACCCACCCCTCTCCCTTGCCCTTATTTCAACCCTGAGGACAGTGTTGAGAATAAGCTTGGAGGAGGAAACCTGATGCTTTTCTAACCTTTACACCATGTTTTCAATTGATTTTAATGTTCATATCATAATTCATACAAGGTTATCATTGGTTTTCACAAGTTATCACTAGTTATCACTCGGTTATCAATTTTTGGACCCAACTCAATTCTGAATTCATTTTGACTCTGAAATGGGTAGAATACTTCATTATGACAGTGGGTGCACTCCAATACCAAGTGGCTAACTTGGCCATTAGCCTTTTTGCTTTAATTGACATTATGAATTCAGATGCATTTGAATGAAGTTTTCAGCTAAAAATTTTTCCTTTTTGTGGGTCACACTAGTTGATACTTATGGATGTAATTAGTAATATCAGATGTCTAGAAGGGAGTCAAGGCTCTTGCTGCCATGCTAAATAGGAAAACTTGACTTTTTGGATAAAGGGATCTAAACTATACTTGAGTTTGAACTATTGCTCACTTCATGAACAGGATAGAAAAATGAGAAAAGGAAAAGTAAAAAGTCATATGCATGCATAGAAAAAAAAGGAAGAGAGCAAAACTTCCAAAGGAATCTCTCTTCAATGCAAAAAGAAAAAAAAAATTTTAGGAGAGCAAAACTTCCCAAGGAATCTCTCCTAAAGAAAGCATGAATAAAAATCAGGTGCTAAACCTGTTTATATGCATTTCATGAATAAAAGTCAGGTGTTAAACCTGTTTAAACAATTGAAAATCTGTTCATGAAGAGATTTGTAGTTCAACCCCTTTGTAAAGTTGACAATTCCTACAATTCAAACATGTTATTGCTAGTACTTCTTCCATGGCTTAAATTTGCTTTAGCCTCTATGATTCCCTAGCTAGAAATTGAGTTTTTGGAAAGAATGAAGTGTTGGCAAAGTGGGAAACTCATTGGATTCAATTAAGCTAATCTTTACTTCATTTGTGGACTTTTAATTCAAGTTTGTCCTTAATTTCTGAATGTTTTGCTTGAGGACAAGCAAAAGGCTAAGCTTGGGGGAGTTTGATCACTTGCTGATCACTATATGATTTTAACCCATTTTAGATGCAATTCATACATATTGAGTCCCACTTTTGACTATTTTTGGGTCAATTATACTTGGAATGCAAACATTGTGATAACTAGTTAATATTCCTCATTTCATACTTAATTCCATGTGCATAGAGGTTCTGAGAGTATGCTTGAACGAAGAGTTTAGAAGGGATGAGGTAGGTTTAATTAAGATGGGTGGGTATAAAAGTTTGACACATAACTTTTATTAATTTAACTAAGAGTAGTTGGACTTGATAAGTCCATCATTTGACTTAAAATTAAACTTATCAAATTAATAATTTTGGGGAGGTTGCAAATAACTATTCCCACAACTACCTTTTTCTCAATGAAATAAAAAGATATTTTTTCTAAAGGATAATAATGACATTTATCAAACTTAACCTTTCATAATCCATACAATATCTTTTGTATGCAAATAAAGAGTGGATTAAACTAGTTCACCAACCTAATTTATATCCAAATACGATTTTTATAAACCCTCACCTCACTCAACTTCACCAAACTATCCTAATTCACCCTCCATCATTAGAAATTCAAACACACCCTAAAGGAAGAACATCTTCCTCTCCCGTCATCTATGTCATCACCCTCCTCATTCCGAAAAATGGTTGTCATGCTCTTTCATTCCAAAAGCCTAAGGAAATTGCGCTCTCTCATTCTTGATCATCACTCTCGTTCTCTCCACGAGTTTCCTCAGTTGTTGAGGTCTGCGGAAAGGCACATTGTTTCTTCTCTTCTTAAAGTCAAAATTTCTTGGCATGAAGTGTTGAAAAGTAGGACCTCTATCTTTCTTGTTTTCTTCTTGATTTTCTTGAGATGTATGTAAATCCTTCTCTACCAATTGAGCCCTTTCATACACATCTTCATATACTCGCAACTTGAGCGCGGCATATTCATCAGCCACTAGGTGTGAAGCAAATAGTCGGCTTGAGTCCCCTCTCAAACTTCTTTGCCTTTCCCATTTCATCAGCCACTAGGTGTGAAGCAAATCTTGATAGTTCAGCAAACTTCACCACATATTCATCAACTGTCATATTTCCCCGCTCCAGCATGAGAAATTCAATCATTTTCTTGTCCCGAGCACAATCTGAAAAGTACTTTGCAAGAAAAACTTCAACAAATTTTTTCCACGTTAAGTTCGGGTTGTCAACCAAAACTCTAGGCTTAGCTGCTTTCCACTAGTGCTCGGCATTACCTTGAAGCATAAACTTGGCAAATACTATCTTTTCTAGATCCTCACAACATAAGGCAACAAATATCTTTTCTAGTTTGTTTATCCAATTCTCGGCCTCTGTTGGGTCACCAATACCTTTGAAAGCAGGAGGACCAAGTTTCTTAAACTGCTCCACTGTACATATATGACCTCAACTTGTTCAGCCCTAGGTTCATTGTTTCTTGTATTATGTTCATTTTGCATCCTCAAGATATTACTCATTTCTCGCAAGGCTTGCAACACCCTCCAACCGAGGATCTTGTTCTGCATTTTGATTTTGGGATGAGCTCTCCCCTCTAGTCATCATGATCCTAATTAAATCAAGCACAATGTATACTTCAAATTAATAATATGAAAGGTCATTCCTTAGACCTAAACAAACGTAAGACAACATCCTAAAACGTAAACAAACTTAAAGCATAACCATGTCATCCTAGACAAGATCATGCAACTCTTAACAAAAGGGTAGGACCTATTGCTCTGATACCATAACTATCACGACCCCAATTTAAATGGTGATTTAAACCAGAGCTCACGACTGATTACAGACAATCAAATAATTTTTTTTTGAGAAAAATTGTGCATAACTCCTCTAGATAATACAAGAAAATGATAACACATATAAGCAAACCACACACTTTATATTGATCATTCAGAGCATGTAACAACTCTAGGGTTTACACCATCACATAGTCATAAAAGATTTACATTTTACAAGATACAAAATTACTTTTCATACATAGCACATATCAAACTCTCTCCATAT
Organism: Pontederia crassipes; assembly: GCA_030549335.1. Lineage (NCBI taxonomy): Eukaryota > Viridiplantae > Streptophyta > Magnoliopsida > Commelinales > Pontederiaceae > Pontederia > Pontederia crassipes. Next base: position 4,581,503 of record JAUKPH010000020.1, on the reverse strand, counting down.
CCCAACAGAGGAATATGAGAGCTAAAAGTCTTCTATATAACACGCGTGGTGGGGCACATGACTTCTCAATACCTTAGCAGCAAAAAGGATCCACACCCTGCTAAGGCTTTCTCTCGCGATCCCAAAAATTCTACTGATCTCAAAAAAGTGTACAACAACACTGTGAGCAAATAATAGCTCAGTAAGCTGATAACTCATAAGCTATATGTTACCATCTAATAAATTTGGGGAGACATAAATATACATGCATTAATCATAATATCAAAATCAATATCTTCATACATTTACTAAATACATATATAACATCCCAATCAAAATCATTACACTCAATTTACATTCATTGTCACTTAAACATATCAAACATGTGTATGCAATGCAACACTCTCGTATGCATGCACGAATCACCAACTCTCCAGTGGTCGATAGGTGGACTATAGAGGTGGCTCCCATCGTGATAAGCGATGTAGCACTTAGCTCCATCCTACCTCATCCCTTTTGTGGAACAAATCATATAATGATAGGTGGACTCTAGAGGTGGCCTCTACGAATTCTAGAGGTGGCCCCGATCATGACGACTCACGATGTGGCACTTAGCTCCAGCCTATCTCATCCCATTATTGGGGAACAAAATGATGGATTGGATTCTAGAGGTGGCTCCCATCGTGATCATCGATGTAGCACTTAGCTCCAACCATCATATATGCACCACAACCACAACGTTCCCAATAATGCAGATTGTATGGAAATGCCCATGGTAATGCCTCATGTTATAGGATGACAGGAGGTTGTTTTAAGTGTGAACAAATGGGCCATTACATCAAAGACTGACCGCTAATGCAACAACAGCAACAACAACGACAAAAGTACACACTACAACAGCAGCCTGATCACTTGCTGATCACTATATGATTTTAACCCATTTTAGATGCAATTCATACATATCGAGTCCCACTTTTGCCTATTTTTGGGTCAATTATACTTGGAATGCAAACATTGTGATAACTAGTTGATATTCCTCATTTCATACTTAATTCCATGTGCATAGAGGTTCTGAAATGCCAAAATCCATTAATATTTAAATTCTATGCCAAGTTATCATTTTGAGGACAATTTATCATTCCTAAGTGCCAAGTTATCATTATTTTGAATGAACTTATTTTCAATGGTTTTCTTGCCCTAAATCCATCATTATCATGTATAAATCATATTTGGATAGTCACATCTCAACTTGTGCAAAGTTTTAAGTCCATTTGAACAGTTATCATTTTTCAAGTGCCAAGTTATCGTTAAAGGGTAATTCTGTCATTTCGACATGCAAAACCATTAATTCTGCACAAGGACCTTAAGCATTCATCTTATTATTGTTTTAACTCATTGCTGGTCAAATTTCATCACATTTGGATAATCAAAACTCAAGTTATCACAAGTTATCGTTTTTAAGTCATATAAGTTATCGTTTTTGGGGCACTCAAGTTATCACTTTTAGGAATCTCATTCATATTTGATTTCTGACCTCTCTCACTTGTCACTCTAATCAATTTGATGCCTGAAATGCTTTGAACCACCCATATTAGGACATTTTCCAAGATTTCCATAAAGTTATCATTCCGGGCCCTTGAATTCATTCATATCGATATAAGTTTTCATTCTTGCACAACACACAATCCCATCTGATATTTGAACTAGTCATCAGCATTATCCTAATCCTTATTTGTCAAAATACTACTCAAGAGCTTTGATGCTTGCTGTTTGGGTTTTTGTAGCAAGAAGAAAAGGTGGCTAAAAGGAAGAAAAAGGAGGGGGGACCACTAGCTTTTTGGCTGTCCAAAAAGCTGTCACTGTTGGAATTTCTGCAGATGGATAGGTGGCTTAATCAGGAGGATTAGAACACTTAGATGCTGATCAAAGGGTGGAAAGGAGTGATATAAAAGCCAGGGATTTTTCTGGAGGGGAGGAGGCAGGTCATTCAAGGGTTTGGAGCAAGGAAGGAGGGGGCTGCTGCTGGATTGCTGCTGCTGGCCGAGAAGCTTCAAGCACCCATGGATTGTATCTGTTTCTTATCCCATTTGATGTCAAATCTTGTAAATATGAGGAGCTAAACTCCATTTCTTCTAGGATAGGGTAGTAGTTTAGATTAGTTTTGGATGGATGTGGACTGTTTTATAATTCCTGCACTGAATCATTTGCTGATTTTCAGATTTCAGAATTATTTAGAGTTGGTTCTTGCCATTGTTGGATCCTATTGTAATCTATAGCTGAGAAGTTATCATTTGGTCCATCCCTAGTTCAGAAATGGATTAGAAATCAATGTCAAGTTCTGAATTCCAATTTAATTGAAGTTCTGATTTCTGAATTCTAGATTTTCTGGTTCTGTTTTCTGAATTTCCTGAACCTGAATCTCCTGAACCTTTGAATCTGTTTGCCATTGTGGATCTGATTAATAGAGCAACTGGAGGGTTGATATTGTCCCAAATCTTGATCAGAAATGAATCAAGATTGTTTGGCATTCTTTATGATTCAAATCTGTTCATTGTTACTAATCTGATTTTAAAAACTGAATTCTGATTTCCTGATTCCTGAATTTTCTAATTTCTGTGGATATCAGATTCTGTTCTTCATTTCTAACCTGATTAATTGAGTCCTTGGGATGTTGCTATTGTCCCTATCTTGTTCAGAAATAAATCAAGATTGTTTGGACAATCATTTGACTCAAATTAGATTTTTCCACTGATTTCTAATTCCGTTTTTCTGGTTATCTGATTTCTGAACTGTTTGAACCTATTTGACATTCTGAACTTGATTAATTGAGCAATTGGAAAGTTGGTCTTCATCCTAATCTTGTTCAGAATTGAGTTATGAATATTTGGGCATTCCATGATTCAAATCTATTCTCAACATTACTTCAAGTTTGATTTGGAATATGAAATTCCTGAATTTCAGAATCTGGTTTCCTGAATTTAAAAATCTGATTTCCTGGGCTTTTGGATCTGATTGTCATCAAAGATTAGATTAATTGAACAGCTGAAAGGCTAATATATGCCCTGATCTTATTCAGAAATGAATCAAGATCTTTGACAATTCATGATTCAAATCTGATTTTTCCAAAATCTGATTTCTGAGTTTGATTCTAAATTCTATTTTCTGATTGCTTGGAATCTAATTTGCCAATTGTTAATCCCTATTTTAATCAAATCACTGAGAGAGGTGTACTCTAGGAATCCCTTGCAGTCCAGAGATGGGTCAAGGGGCATTTGGCAAACTTGAATTCCATCAATCCACATTGCTGATTTTCCTGAAATGCTGATTTCTATTTTCTCATTTTTCTAACTTCTGATTTCCATTGTCAACCCTCATTTTAATCCACTACTGAGAGGTAGTCTTAAGGGCTTCCTTGAGATCCAGAGATGGGCCAAGGAGCAATGGAAATTGTGAACTCATGTGGCCATATGTTTTGCATTTCCAATTGAGTGTGTTTGTGTGGATTTCAATTTACTTTGCAACCGAGAGGTTGACTTTAAATCTCCCTTGAATTCAGAGATGAATCATGGAACACAAGCACCATTATTGAGTATATTTTATCCTGGTTTGGTTGATTGGAATGATTCCATCTTTTCATGATTACAAATGCAAGTTATCATTCCAAACTTCCTTGAATTGCAAAAAATCAGCATTAAACCTTTCTTTTGAGCCCAATGATAACTTGATTTTCAGTGAGGACCCTCTTTTGATTCAACCTAGCTAACAATTATATAATCATATATTGCTTAGTTAGAGGCCAATTGAGCTGTGGGAACAGTCATTTTCAAGTTGAATCAAAAGTTGGACATTTAATGATAACATGTTCCATTCCATCCTTAATTAATTTAGATGAACCCCAAATCCTAGAAGAACCTTCCTCATAGATAGTTAAACCTTTTTAGACTTCAATTTAGCATTTATAATTCTGTTTTGATAAATTTCCAAAACCCAAAAACCAGTTATCATTTTACTTTCCATTAAAAATCTGTTTTCACTATTCATTAAAAATCTGTTTTTAGCCACTTAAGTAGAACTAATCTAGATTATTTTAGGGTGTCTTAGACTTTAAATTCTTGTGGATATGAAAACCTGAGTCTACTACAACTTACCTGTGCATTTGCAGCTAGTGAGTTGGGAGACCAAAAAATGAAAAAAATTGACATTTTCTTAAATTTCAGCAAGTTATCACTACTCAATCCCAAATATCACTATCACAGCCACAACCACCAAATAGAGCAATAGGAAAAGAGAAACAACCAATGGCACAAGGACAAGTTTATGCCTTAACTCAAAGAGTTGTGGATGCTTCAAATGTAGTGATCATAGGTAATCTTCTTATCTGTGACACCATGGCACATTTTTTGCTCGATTATGGCTCTACACATTCCTTTGTGAGTCCAAAGTTTGTATGCCATTTGAAGACAATAATGGAACCATTGGGATGCTGTTTGGCAATCAGAACTCCCGATGGCAATACTTTGTCTTCAGATTTAGTATACAAATCATGTGATGTTATAATTCAAGATCTTTGACTATGGATCTAATTGTTTTGTATATGCATGACTTTAATGTGATTTTGGGTATGGACTGGTTGTCCTCCTATCATGCTTGCCTTGATTGTCGAAGGAAAATAGTCACATTTTCGCCCCCTAATGAACAACCACTCAACTTTGTTGGAGAGAGGGCATCGAGTCGATGTTATTTAATATCCTATATACGTGCCAAAAAGTTACTCAAGAAGGGTTGTGAGGGATTCTTAGCCTTCTTCCTTAGGTTGCCTTTCTTTCTAAGTTCTGTGATTACTTTTACTAAGAAATTAATTCTGCAATTTTTGCAGTGCTCAGACTAGAAGTCATGCGCCCTTTTGTTGGTCATTCGAGAGTTCGTGATGGATTGTCATCGCAAAGGGTACAGGATCACACAAGGATGAATTCAAACAAGAAGTGGAGTTCAGAGGGAAGTGTCAGATTTATAATATATATAAATCATAGAGGTTGTTAAATATCTATTATTGTGAAAGTGGATCGTCGAGACTTTTTCACAAACACTTGACGAATGCATTTGTATTTCAGGATCAAGGATTGAACCTCAGAGAAACGGAACACTTGGCTACAACACAAGTACCTTTAGATGAACCTACACAAAAGCACTCCTTGAATCCTCGATATTGATTCCGTTTTATAGGAAAAGGACAAGACGAATGAGACTTGGACGATGGGGTAGTTTATTGTCGCCCAGCGCGTGCGTGCTATCATTGTGTGTGTCAAACGCATGTTGACTCGTGCATGTCAGGCGCGCTTGACGCATGCTTATTGCACGAGGCAGCAGCAGCCCTCTCTGACTGTTGCTCCAGATGGGCCACGTGTGTGGCCCATGAGTGCCCAAAAGGGTACCTCCCTTCAATCTTCCACTTGCTTGCATTGGTCACTACTCTTTCGTTCGTCCAGAAAATGGTAAATAAGTCGTGCGACCTACAAGTACAAGCACGCCTCTTTATAGGAGCTAAAAAAAGACCTACTAAGCTTCATAACCACTCAACTATTTCTACAGTGTCATGCCCATTAGAGAATGCTCAAATAATGTAACTCGTGATGCTCTCGATCTGCTTTGCAGCATAACCAAGATAACATATGTTTTGTTTTGTGATAACTAACTCTCATATACACTATATTTTTCAACATAAGAAAAATAGTTGGCCAATTGTATATGAAAGTTTAATGCGGCTCATAACAGTTCTTTCCCTTGCATTCATGTCTTTTACTAGTGAAGTAATTGCTTTTCTAGACGTGCTCGATAGGCTACTTTACTTTTCACCTTTGAGTACCTTGCTAAAATAACAAGTAGTAATTTCTTTCATTAAGACATAATCAAGATTCTAAGGACACGTACAGATGAATCTCACACCATGATAATCAATTTATCATGTCTCTAAGTTGTCTTAGCATACTTGGTATTAAATACAGGTACTGCGGTGGAGACTCCCATTGAAGGAGTGTATGTTTAGCTCTGTTAAAAATATACACCGCATTGACTTAAGTTCGGTCGCTACCTTATATAGTGCCAAGTTTGAGTCTCACTTTTGACTTTTCTCTCTCTTAATTAGACAACATTTAATTACTAAAACTCATGTTTCAACATATTGTTAGAATCACATTATGATTCACATATTTCATTATCGCTCATTATTTTCATAAGCGTTAGAAACATTTGTTCATGTGAGAGAACAAACACAAGCCTGATCGACATACTTTTCACATGCATAACAAGACTTTATAACAATGAATTTATCGAAAAATATAATCTTTTATTCAATGAAAAACTTGAGTACATTCTTTACATTTATAATCTACGCAACTCTAAGGCATTTACATGTCTTAAGAATCCTTCTCTAAGCAACGTTTTAGTGAACGGATCAGCAACTATTTTATGCATAGATATGTACTCAACTGAGATCTTCTCTTTGACTTCTTGGCCTCGTACAAACTTGTACTTCGTGTCGATATGCTTTCCTTTGAAATGGTATTTTTCATCCTTCACATAAACAATAGCTGCTTGGTTGTCGTAGTGAGGATCATCTTCTTCATTGCATTCTCATAAATCCTTCAGTTTTGAACGAATCGTTTCAGCCATAAAGGCTCTTGTACTGCCACCAAATAAGTTATGATTTTTTTTAGAAGGAAATAAGTTATGAATTCTACTTGACTATGTCACACAATCTTGTTTCTTACTACTTCTACTCCTATAACAAGCCTATCACATATGAAACATAATTAATTGTAATGGTATATGGACCTTAAATATTTACTCTTATAACTTAAGTAACTATTAAACATAAGGATTGACCTAATATTATGACAGATTGCACACACAGTAAAGAAAAATCCATATCTTTTGGTATACATAATCAAATGACACCATTCCAATTTTCTTTACTTTCATATTTCAGAGTCATTAATCTATAAAAGTTTCATATCCTATTTCATTATGTTTTGTTCTCATGAAAATTAACATTCAGCCTAACTTTTATGTTGTTTCTATGTTCTGACAGACTGAGTAACCTTATTTTTATGATTTATATTAAATAATAAACATTCCCTGTTCTGGTACTTTTAATTTTTCCAAATAGTAGACATTCTGGGATGCAACTCACAAAATTACTTGTATTTATATCTATTTGTACTGAGCATAATAAATTTAACCAATACTATCATAATCTGCCCTAAGCTCCGTCTCGATAGACTGAGTAAGGCTCGGTAAAATATTTACAACTTTTGCTACACGTATAATTTTCTATGATTCCAATTGTCAATGAAACGAAACCTCAATGTCTATAAAACCCTAAATTATCAAATAATTCCACGAAATATTGGATTTAATACGTAATTTACAAAGTCGGGTAGCAATTTCGGCGGACAGAGCGATTGTACCTTAAAGATAAGAGCATAACTTTGTCTACAGAAATCATATTAACTTGATTCCAAAGCTCAATGAAAGTAGACTCATATAGATCAATCAAAATAAACTTTATAACTTTTGAATTACTCGAAGGTATGGAATTATGTAGCTAAAAATTCGTGAATCAATTGAACATGGCTAGGGTTAATCTTACCCATGAAGAACATGAGTTTTGCCCCATGTTCAGGTAAAATCATAAAATGAATAGATGAGAAAGGTTCAGAGTCACCCTAATTAGGAATTATGTAGTTAAAATCTAAAGAAAATGAAGTAGGAACTTACCAAAATCTAAAACCCTAGCTTCAATTTCTCCTCTTCCAATTCCTTCAACAAGTATTGATTTGTGCCATTTCCTCAAGTGTTCGGCCAAGGGTGGTGAATAGGGCAGAGGAAGATAGTAAAAGGTGAAGGGATATGTATTAGAAGGAAGGGAGAAACCGACTTCAGGTGGTCAATTGGATTCTTCCAAAAATGCCCTCGAAGTAAATGGCTTTTGCATTTCTCCATTTATTTATTTATTAATTTACTTAAGACATTACATGTAAATAAAAAACTACCGTCCATTTGGATTCAAATAAAATATTTATAAAAATAAATAATCAAGGAATCGAAATCTAAATTTTTGTCCGAAGAACAAAAATCGTGATTTCACAGATTTTTCGATTTTGTGTCTACGTTTTACCTAACTCACACACCTCCTAAAAATTCTTAAAAATCACTTTTATAATTCTTTCACATATAGGAACAATTACCGGTAATTTAATTTTTCAAATTTTCACTTTTCCGAAAATCACCTTTCCATGCCTTAAGTAAATTTTCATCGCTTTCGCACTTCAATAGTTGACATCGAAGTGTAAGTCTTAACATCACATTCATAGAGCTTATCAATAAGGCATGGATGGTTAACTTAGGGATATTACATTCTACCCCCCTTAAAAAAAATTTTGTCCTCGAAATTTGACGTACCTTAATGATCGAACAAATACGGATATCGCTCACGCATATCTTGTTCAGCCTCCCATGTAGCTTCCTCAACATTATGATGCTGCCACAAGACCTTCACCAAAGGAATCCTTTTAGACCGAAGCACTTATTCCTCTCGATCCAAAATACGAATCGACTGTTCGATATACGACATATCTTCTTTCCACACAATGAGCTCATATTTGATTACATGTTATGGGTCAGGCTCATACCTTCGAAGCGTAGATACATGAAATACATCATGCACATTTTCCATATGAGGAGGTAGGGCCAATCGATAAGCAACAAATCCAATTCGCTCGAGTATTTCGAATGGTCTTATGTATCGCGGACTTAGTTTTCCTTTCTTACCGAACCTTGTGACATATTTTGATGGCGATACCTTTAAGAAAACATGATCTCCTTGCTAAAACTCAAGAAGTCTTTGACATTTATTAGCATAACTTTTCTGTCTATTCTGTGCTACTTTAAGCTTTTCTTAAACAACTTTGATCTTCTCGGAAGTGGTTTGAACTAATACTCGACCTATTAGTTGTCTTTCACCAATTTCTTCCCTGCAAATAGGATACCTGCAACTTCTTCCATATAATGCCTCATATGGCACTATTTCGGTACTACTATGATAGCTATTGTTATAAGCGAATTCTGCAAGAGCTATATGAGCATCCCAATTCCCACCAAAGTCCAAAACACATGCACAAAGGATATCTTCTAGGGTCTGAATAGTCCTTTCCGATTGTCCATCCGTCTGAGGATGAAAAGCAGAACTAAACTACAGCTTTGTGCCCAAAGCTACTTGTAACGCCGTCCAAAAATGTGATGTGAAATGAGGATCTCGATCAAAGGTAATACTAGTTGGAACTCCATGTAGTCGAACAATCTCCTGAACACAAATTTGTGCCAACTTGTTCAAGGAATAGTTATAAAGTGAGTCAATTTTGTTAATCAATCCACTCTCACCCATATTGCATTGTGCCCTTTACTAGTCCTTGGCAGTCCTTGAATAAAATCCATGTTTACGTCTTCCCATTTCCACTGAGGAATAGGAAGTGGTTGTAAGGTTCCTCCAGGTTTCTTATGCTCTGCTTTAATTTGTTGACATGTCAAACATTTCGATACAAATTCAGCAATATCCTTCTTCATGTCACTCCACTAATAATGGTTCTTTAGGTTCTGGTATATTTTAGTACTTCCTGGATGCACACCATAAGGTGTTCGATGTGCCTCTTCTAAAATCACTCTTCGCAACTCAATATCGTTAGGAACGCAAATCTTGTTCCCACACCTTAGTATCCCATCTTCATGCATCTAAAAGTCTGGATTTTGTTCTCCTTTTCTTGTAGTTTGCAATGCTAACAACTTAGGATCCTTTTGCTGAGCTTCTTTGATCCTTTGTATCAATGTCGGTTCCACCTTCCTCGTAGCTAAAATTCCATTAGGAGTATTCTCTATAAATTTGAAACCTGAATCCCTTGGTTGTTCCAAAAGTTTCCACTCGCTAACCATCATGTTAGCTAAAAAGGCTGACTTTCTACTCAATGCATCTGCTACTATATTCGCCTTGCCCGGATGATATTGAATAGAGCAGTCGTAGTTTTTTAGCAAATCCATCAATCTTCTCAGTCTCATATTTAATTCCTTCTGTGAAAACAACTAGAGAAAACCATCTTTCTTCTTAACAAATAACACCGGAGCTCCCTAAGGTGATACATTTGGCCGAATAAATCCCTTATCTAAAAGTTCTTGAAGCTGTCATTTCAATTCTTTTAGTTCTGCAAGGGCCACACAATAGGGAGCTTTAGAAATGAGAGTCGTTCCAAGGAGAAGATCGATAGAGAACTCTATCTCTCTATCAGAAGGCAAGCCTAGCAACTCCTCTGGAAACACATCTGAAAACTCCTTAACAATAGGCACATCTTTCAAACTTGTTCCTTCTTTTTTGTTCACAGGTAGCTTAATTATAAGAGCATAACTTTATCTACAGAAATCATATGAACTTGATTCCAAAGCTCAATGAAAGTAGAGATGTAGGATCAATCAGAATAAATTTGATAATTTTTTAATCACTCAAAGGTATGGAATTATGTAGCTAAAGATTCGTGAATCAATTGAACATGGCTAGGGTTAATCTTATCCAAGAAGAACATGAGTTTTGTCCCATGCTCAAGTAAAATCCGAAAATGAATAGATGAGAAAGGTTCAGAGTCACCTAATTAGGAATTATGTAGTTAAAATCCAAAGAAAATGAAATAGGATCTTACCAAAATCTAAAACCCTAGCTTCAAATTCTCCTCTTCCAATTCCTTCAACAAGTATTGATTTGTGCCATTTTCTCAAGTATTCGGCCAAGGGTGGTGAATAGGGCAGAGGAAGATAGTAAAAGGTGAAAGGATATGTATTAGGAGGAAGGGAGAAACTGACTTCAGGTGGTCAATTGGATTCTTCCAAAAATGCCCTTGAAGTAAATGGCTTTTGCATTTCTACATTTATTTATTCATTTACTTAAGACACTACATGTAAATAAGAAACTACCCCCCACTTGGATTCAAATAAAATATTTATAAAAATAAATAATCAAAGAATCGAAATCTAAATTTTTGTTTGAAGAACAAATATCGCGATTTTATAGATTTTTCGATTTTGTGTCTATGTTTTACCTAACTCACACACCTCCTAAAAATTCTTAAAAAATCACTTTTATAATTCTTTCATATAAAGGAACAATTACAAGTACTATAATTTTCTAAATTTCACTTTTCTGAAAATCACATTTCCATGCCTAAAGTAAATTTTTATCGCTTTCACACTCCAATAGTTGACATGGTAGTGTAAGTCGTAACATCACATTCATAGAGCTTATCAATAGGATAATATAGCATCACATTAATACATCTAATCATGCATGGTTAACTTAGGGATATTACACCAATGCCCAAGAGCTTTGTGATTGATTGTAACGGTTCAACTACGATATGAAATAGAGTTAAAGTTCCAAAGATCTACCACCTCTTAGGATGCCCAAAGGTTACAATAAGTATCTATAACTTAGAGCTTTGAACCTTACTTTATGATTCCAATACCTAAGAGCATTATCATTGCTTGTAATGGTTCAACTATGGTTTGAAATAAAATTAAAATTATAAAGATCTATCACCCCTTAGGATACCAAAAGGTTATTATAAGTATCTATAACTTAGAGCTTTGAAACTTAATCTGTGTCTATTCCCCGAGAGCTATATAATTGATAGTAATGGTTCAACTACGGTTTGAAACAGAGTTAAAGTTCTAAATATGTACCACCTTTTAGGATACCCAAACATTATAATAAGTGTCTATAGCTTAGTGCTTTGAACCTTACTACAAGAATCTAATCCCCAAGAGCTTTATCATTTATTGTAACGGTTCAACTATAATTTGAAATAGAGTTAAAGTTCTAAAGATCTACCACCTCTTAGGATACCCAAAAATTATAATAAGTGCATATAACTTAGAGCTTTGAACCTTACTCTAAGACTCTAATCCCCAAGAGCTTTATCATTGATTGTAACGGTTCAACTACAGATTGAAATAGAGCTAAAGTTTAAAGATCTACCACCTCTTAGGATACCCAAATGTTATAATAAGTGTCTATAACTAGGAGCTTTGAACATTACTCTAAGACTTTAATCCCCAAGAGCTTTATCATTGATTGTAACAGTTCAACTATGGTTTGAAAAAAATTATAGTTGTAAAAATCTACCACCTCTCAGGATACCCAAACGTTATAATAAGTGTCTATAACTTAGAGCTTTGAAACTTACTCTAAGACTATAATCCCCAAGAGCTTTATCATTGATAGTAATGGTTCAACTACGGTTTGAAATAGAGTTAAAGTTCTAAAGATCTACCACCTCTCAGGATACCCAAACGTTATAATAAGTGTCTACAACTTAGAGCTTTGAACCTCACTCTAAGACTCTAATCCCCAAGAGCTTTATCATTGATTGTAATGGTTCAACTACAGATTGAAATAGACTTGAAGTTCTAAAGATGTACCACCTCTTAGGATACCCAAACGTTATAATAAATGTATGTAACTTAGAGCTTTGAACGTTAATTTAAGAATCTAATCCCCAAGATCTTTATCATTGATTGTAATGGTTCAACTACGATTTGAAATAGAGATAAGGATCTAAAGATCTACCACCTCTTAGGATACCCAAATGTTACAATAAGTGTCTATAACTAGGAGCTTTGAACCTTACTCTAAGAATCTAATCCCCATGAGCTTTATCATAGATTGTGATGGTTCAACTACGGTTTGAAATAGAGTTACAGTTCTAAAGATCTATCAACTTTTAGCATACCCAAAGGTTATAATAAGTATTTATAACTTAGAGCATTGAACATTACTCTAAGACTCCAATGCTCAAGAGCTTTAGCATTGATTGTAACGGTTCAACTACAATTCGAAATAGAGTTAAATTTCTAAAGATGTACCACCTCTAGGATACCTAGAGGTTATAATAAGTATCTATGACTTAGAGCTTTGAACCATAATCTAAGATACCAATACCCAAGGGTTGTATCATTCATTGTAATGGTTCAACTATGGTTTGAAATAGAGTTAAAGTTCTAAAGATCTGCCAACTCTTGGGATACCCAAAGTTTATAATTAGTGTCAATAACTTTGAGCTTTGAAACTTCCTCTAAAAATCTAATCCCCAAGAGCTTTATCATTGATTGTAATGGTTGAATGATAGTTTGCAATAGAGGTAAAGTTCTAAAGATCTACCACCTCTTAGGATACTCAAAAATTAGAATAAGTATCTATAACTTAGAGCTTTGAACCTTACTCTAAGACTCTAATCCCCAAGAGCTTTACCACTATCTTTTCATTATCTTATTTTCTTTATTTTATTTCATAAAACTTCTTTCCAAAAATTCATGTTTTTCCTCTCTTATTAATTTATAAATTCAAATATTGAATTAATAATATTCCTCGTGGGTTCGACATTCTTACTCCTTTTTACTATATTACTTGAGCGACTAGTGCACTTGCTAGCAAATTTTATTGTTACAAATCTAACGCATCAATTATAACGGTTTAACTACAGTTTGAAATAGAGTTAAAGTTCTTATGATCTACCTTCTCTTAGGATACCCAAAGGTTATAAGAAGTGTCTATAACTTAGAGCTTTGAACCTTATACTACGACTCTAATCACCATGATCTTTATCATTGACTGTAATGGTTCAACTACGGTTTGAAATAGAGTTAAAGTTCTAAAGATCTATCACCTCTTAGGATACCCAAAAGTTATAATAAGTGTCTATAATATAGAGCATTGAACCTTACTCTAAGAATCTAATCCTTAAGAGCTTTATTATTGATCGTAATAGTTCAACTACGGTTTGAAATAGAGTTAAAGTTCTAAAGATTTACAACCTCTTAGGATACCCAAAGGATATAGTTAGTGTCTATAACTTATAGCTTTAAACCTTACTCTATTAGTCTAATTTCCAAGAGCTTTATCATTGATTTTAACGATTCAACAATGGTTTCAAATAAAGTAAAGTTAAAGTTCTAAAAATCTACCAAATCTTAGGATACACAAAGGTTATAATAAATGTCTTTAACTTAGAGCCTTGAACCTTACTCAAAGACTCTAATCCCCAAGGGCTTTATCATTGAGTGTAACGGTTCAACTACGGTTTGAAATTGAGTCAAAGTTCTAAAGATCTATCACCTCTTAGCATACCCATCGGTTATAATAAGTATATATAACTTAGAGCTTTAAAACTTACTGTAAGAGTTAAAATTCTAAAGATCTATTGCCCCTTAGGATATCCAAAGGTTATTATAAGTATCTATAACTTAGAGCTTTGAACCTTACTCTAAGAGTCTAATCCCCAAGAGTTATATCATTGATAGTAACTGTTCAACTATGGTTTGAAACAGAGTTAAAGTTCTAAAAATCTACCACCTCTTAGGATAACCAAAGGTTATAATAAGTGTATTTAACTTAGAGCTTTGAACTTTACTTTGAGATTCTAATCCCCAAAAGCTTTATCATTGATTGTAATGGTTCAACTACGATTTGAACTAGAGTTAAAGTTATAAAGATATATGATGCATACAAAATATAATATATTCTAGTCTATTATTTTAATTAATATTTCCGTAATTTGATCATGGCATGCATCATTTGAAGTCACTTTTAGTTGTAATTCTGGATTTATCAATTTTAATTATTAATTCTATGAATATTTTAATTGTGGATGGATTAATAAAAATTTGATAAATATTTTGCAGAAAAGCCGTGTATAGTGATTATCGCCTACATGATCAACTGATTTTATCAAGTTAAATGAATTACGGACGTATCGGCCGCAATTCAGATGAAAGTGATTATCGGCCATGAAAAGGAATTTAATTATATGAGATGATGCTTGTATCTTTGGATGAAAAACTCATATCCTATCCATCACTAGGGAATAATATCCTTATGGATTTTGCGGCCGCGATCCTGTCAAGAAGAGTTTTACGGGCACAAAGTGATAACTATTACTCTGTCCTTAGCCATGGTGATTATCGGCCGTGAACTCCATGTAATCTTGGGGGCAAAACACCATCATCAATCAAGAATATCAGCCTTGAACTCCAAGTTTTATCCTTAACCAACATTTATCAAGAATCATCGGCCATTGACCAATCCTTGGGTGCAAACTATCATTAATGATACATTTTGTGGTCGAGATTCAAAGAGGATCATCATCAGGTGAAAAATTGATAAGTTTTTATCATTAACCAATGATCAAGCTTATCGGCCGCGAAACTATATCGTCAAAGTGGATAGAGTCGTAAGCAACTCAAGTTTTATCTCATGAAATTAAATTCGATGATATGATATTCACGACCGTGCCATACCACACCTATAAATAGATGAGTAAACCATCATCCCAATTCGTGCTTTGAAGTGTGGCTTTCTTCTACAGTTGAGTCATGAGCTCTGTAGGCTACGATCGAAACGAAAGAGGTGCGACGGTTGGAGGTTGATCGTGACTCTGATCAAATATGAAAGGCTGTCCGATTGTCTGCCCATGATTTGAAGCTTCAGCCCTTTTATCTTTCTTGGTGTAATTCTTTTGATTTTCTTTATTATTTTTATTTTCTCTCCAATATTTCTAGGATGAACTCCATATTTTTAGGATTATTATTTGAGGAGATTATTAATTGAAAGGAAACTGTTTGGACCTAATATTATTTGTTTTAATCTTTGATGATCAATTATTTAATTGCACTTAATACTTGTGATTTAATTATTTGGATTTATGAGAAGTTATTACCAGTTTGAGGACTATTTGATTTCAGAATTCATTAATTAAATTAACTGATCTATTGTGAAATTAATAATTGACATAAATTTGATAACTAGTGAGTGGAGAATCAAGTTTGTGTGGTCTGTTAATCTATACTAGTTTGTGGAGTGATTAATAGTCAACGAAATCCAATTTAATGCAACTTAATTTTAATATGATTTGATGGTATACTAGTTGTAGAGACTTCAATTCTTATTAAATTAAGATAGTTGAACATGCTTAGATTGAGGGATGCCAGTCGTGGAGACCCCAAGTTAATCATGTTAGATTACTTTAGGAAGACTCTAATACATCTTTAAAGATTGAATTTATCTTTTATGGTTCAAATATTTATTCTGATCTATTTTCATCCTAAGGCGTAACTTCAACACCATTATCTTATTTTATTTTCTTTATTTTATTTTACAATTACAAACCCTATTTTCAAAAATCCATGTTTTTCCTCTCTTACGAATTTATAAAATTAGATATTGAATTAATAATATTCCTCTTGGGATCGACACTCTTTACTCCTTTTAACTATATTACTTGAGCGACTATTGCACTTGCTAGCGGATTTATTTTGCTACATCATTTTACGCATGTATATACCACCTCTTAAAATACCCAAGGTTTATAATTAGTATCTATAACTTAGAGCTTTAAACCATACTCTAAGACTGTAATCCCCAAGAGCTTTATCATTGATTGTAATAGTTCAACTACAGTTTGAAATACAGTTTAAGTTTTAAAGATCTACCACCTCTTAGCACACCGAAAGGTTATAATAGGTGTCTATAACTTAGAGCTTTGAATATAACTCTAAGAATCTAATCACAAGAGCTTTATCAATGATTCTAATGGTTCAAGTATGGTTTGAAATAGAGTTAAAGTTCGAAAGTATCTATAACTTAGTGCTCTGAACGTTACTCTAAGGCTTCAATGACCAAGAGTTTTATCTTTGATCGTAACGGTTCAACTACAGTTTGAAATAGAGTTAAATTTCTAAAGATCTACCACCACTTAGGATACCCAAAGGTTATAATAAGTGTCTATAACATAGAGCATTGAACCTTACTCTACGACTCTAATCCCAAAGAGACTCTAATCCTCAAGAGCTTTATCATTGATTGAAACGGTTCAACTACGATTTGAAATAGAGTTAAAGTTCTAAAGATCTATCACCTCTTAGGACATCCAAAGGTTGTAATAAGTATCTATAACTTATAGCTTTGAACCTAACTCTATTACTCTAATCCCCAAGAGCTTTATCATTGATTGTAATGGTTCAACTTCGGATTGCAATAGATTTGAACCTCTTACGATACCAAAAGGTGATAATAAGTATCTATAACTTAGAGCTTTGAACCTTACTCTAAGACTCTAATCCCGAAGAGCACTATCATTGATATTTACTATTCAACTACTGTTTGAAATGGTGTTAAAGTTCTAAAGATCTATCACCTTTTAGGATAGCTAAAGATTGTAATAAATATCTATAAATTAGAGCTTTATCATTGTTTGTTCCGATTCAACTACCATTTCAAATAGTTTTAAAGTTGTGACGATCTACCACCTTTTAGGATACCCAAAGGTTATAATAATTATCTATAACTTAGAGCGTCGAACCTTACTCTATGACACTAATCCCCAAGACCATTATCGTTGATTGTACCGGTTCAACTACGGTTTGAAATTGAATTGATGTTCTAAAGATATACCACCTCTTAGGATACCCAAAGGTTATAATAAGTATCTCTAACTTAGAGCTTTGAAGCTTACTCTAAGATGCTAATTCCCAAGAGCTTTATCATTGATTGTAACGGTTCAACTACGGTTTGAAATGGAGTTAGAGCACTAAAGATAATGCACCTCTTAAGATTCCCAAAGGTTATAATAAGTATCTATAACTTAGAGCTTTTAACCTTATTCTAAGAGCCTAATGCCCAAGAACTTTATCATTGATTGTAACGGTTCAACTACGGTTTGAAATGGAATTAAAGTACTAAAGATCTATCACCTCTTAAGATTCCCAAAGGTTATAATAAGTATCTATAACATAGAGCTTTGAACCTTACTCTAAGACTTTAAAACCCAAGATCTTTAACATTGATTGTAACGGTTCAACTATGGTTTGAAATAGAGTTAAAGTACTAAAGATCTACCACCTTTTAGGATACCCAAAGGTTATAATTAGTATCTACAACTTAATGCCTTGAAACTTACTCTAAGACTCTAATACCCAAGAGCTTTATCATTGATTGTAACGGTTTGAGATAGACTTCAAGTTCTAAAGATCTATCACCTCTTAGAATAGCAAAAGGTTATAATAAGTATCTATAACTTAGAGCTTTGAACCTCACTCTTAGAGTCAAATCCCCAAGAGCTTTATCATTGATCGTAATAGTTCAACTACGATTTGAAATAGAGTTAAAGTTCTAATGATCTATCACCTCTTAGTATACCAAAAGGTTATAATAAGTATCTATAACTTAGAGCTTTGAACCTCACTCTAAGAGTCAAATCCCCAGGAGCTTTATCATTGATCGCAATGGTTCAACTACGATTTGAAATAGAGTTAAAGTTCTAAAGATCTATCACCTCTTAGGATATTCAAAGGTTACAATAAGTATCTATAACTAAGTGCTGTGAACCTTACTCTAAGATTCCAATAATCAAGAGCTTTATCATTGATTATGACGATTCAACATTGGTTTGAAATAGACTTGAAATTCTAAAGGTCTTTCACCCCTTAGGATACCCAAAGGTTATAATGAGTATTTATAACTTAAAACTGTGAACCTTACTCTAAGACTCTAATCCCCAAGAGCTTTCTCATTGATTGTAATGGTTCAAGTACGGTTCGAAATCGAATTAAAGTTCTAAAGATCTACCACCTCTTAGGATACCCAAATGTTACAATAAGTATCTATAACTTAGTACTTTTTAACTTAATCTATGATACCAATACCCTTGAGCTTTATGATTGATTGTAATGGTTGAACTACGATTTGAAATAGTGTTAAAATTCTAAAGAACTATCACCTCTTAAGATACCCAAAGGTTATAATGTGTATATTTAACTTAGAGCTTTGAACCTAACTCTAAGAGTCTAATCCCCAAGAGCTTTATCATTGATTTTAACGGGTCATCTACGGTTTGAAATAGAGTTAAAGTTCTATAGATCTACCACCTCTTAGGATACGCAAAGGTTATAATAAATGTCTATCACTTAAAGCTTTGAACCTTACTCTAAGACTATAATCCCCAAGAGCTTTATCATTGATTGTGGCAGTTCAACTATGATTTGAAATAGAGTTAAAGTTCTAAAGATCTACCGCCTCTTAGGATACCAAAAGGTTGTAATAAGTTTCTATAACTTAGAGCTTTGAACTTTACTGTAAGACTCTAATCCCCAAGAGCTTTATCATTGATTGGAACAGGTAACTGTGGTTTGAAATAGAGTGGAAGTTCTAAAGATCTTTCACCTCTTAGGATACCCAAAGGTTACAATAAGTATCTATTACTTAGAACTTCGAATGTTACTCTGAGACCCCAATGCCCAAGAAATTTATCATTGATTGTAACGGTTCAACTATGGTTTGAAATAGAGTTAAAGTTCTAAAGAACTATCACCTCTTAGGATACCCAAAAGTTATAATAAGTATCTATAACATAGAGCTTTGAACCTTACTCTAAGAATCTAAACCTTAAGAGCTTTATTATTGATCGTAATATTTTAACTAGGGTTTGAAATAGAGTTGAAGTTCTAAAGATCTACAACCTCTTAGGATACCCAAAGGATATAGTTAGTGTCTACAACTTATAGCTTTGAATCTTATTCTAATAGTATAATCTCCAAGAGCTTTATATTTATTGTAACAGTTCAACTATGATTTCAAATAAAGCAAAGTTAAAGTTCTAAAATTATACGAACTCTTAGGATACACAAAGGTTATAATAAGTGTCTATAACTTAGAGCCTTGAACCTTACTCAAAGGCTCTAATCCCCAAGAGCTTTATCATTGAGTGTAACGGTTCAACTACGGTTTGAACTAGAGTTAAAGTTCTAAAGATCAATCACCTCATAGCATACCCATGGGTTGTAATAAGTATGTATAACTTTGAGCTTTGAACGTTACTCTAAGACTCGAATGCCTAAGAGCTTTATCATTGATTGTAACGGTTCAACTATGGTTTGAAATAGAGTTAAAGTTCTATAGATCTACCACCTCTTAGGATACCCAAAATTTACAATAAGTATCTATAACTTAGTGCTTTGAACCATACTCTAAGATTCCAATACCCAAGAGCTTTATAAGTATCTATAACTTAGAGCTTTGAAGCTTACTCTAAGAGTCTAATCCCCAAGAGTTATATCATTGATAGTAACTGCTCATCTACGGCTTGAAACAGAGTTAAATTTCTAAAAATCTACCACATCTTAAGATAACCAAAGGTTCTAATAAGTGTATTTAACTTAGAGCTTTGAACCTTACTCTAAGATTCAAATCCCCAAAAGCTTTATCTTTGATTGTAATGGTTCAACTACGGTTTGAACTAGAGTTAAAGTTCTAAAGATATATGATGCATGCAAAATATAACATATTCTAGTCTATTATTTCAATTAATATTTCTGTAATTTGATCATGGCATGCATCATTTGAAGTCACTTTTAGTTGTAATTCTGGATTTATCAATTTTAATTATTAATTCTATGAATATTTTTAATTGTGGATGGATTAATAAAAAATTGATAACTATTTTGTAGAAAAGCCGTGTATAGTGATTATCGCCTACATGATCAATTGATTTTATCAAGTTAAATGAATTACAGACATATCGGCCGCAATTCAGATGCAAAGTGATTATCGGCCATGAAAAGGAATTTAATTATATGAGATGATGCTTGTATCTTTGGGTGCAAAACTCATATTCTATCCATCACTAGGGAATAATATCCTTATGGATTTTGCGGCCGCGATCCTGTCAAGAAGAGTTTTACGGGCAAAAAATGATAACTATGTTTTATCCTTAGCCATGGTGATTATCAGCCGTGAACTCCAAGTAATCTTGGGGGCAAAACACCATCATCAATCAAGAATATCGGCCGTGAACTCCAAGTTTTATCCTTAACCAACATTTATCAAGTATCATCGGCCATTGACTAATCCTTGGGTGCAAACTATCATTAATGATACATTTTGTGGCCGAGATTCAAAGAGGATCATCATCAGGTGCAAAACTGATAAGTGCCTATCATTAACCAATGATCAAGCTTATCGGCTATGAAACTATATCGTCAAAGTGGATAGAGTCATAAGCAACTCAAGTTTTTTCTCACGAAATTAAATTCGACCATGCGATATTCACGACCGTGCCGTACCACACCTATAAATAGATGAGTAATCCATCGTCCCAATTCGTGCTTTGAAGTGTGGCTTTCTTCTACAGTTGAGTCATGAGCTCTGCAGGCTACGACCGAAAGAAGAGAGGTGCGACTGCTGGAGGTTGATCGTGACTCTGATCAAGTACAAAAGGCTATCCGATTGTCTGCCCATGATTTCAAGCTTCAACCCTTTTATCTTTCTGGGTGTAATTCTTCCGAGTTTCTTTATTATTTTTATTATCTCTCCAATATTTCTAGGATGAACTCCATATTTTAAGGATTATTATTTTAGGAGATTATTAATTGAAAGGACACTGTTTGGACCCAATATTATTTGTTTCAATCTTTTATGATCAATTATTTAATTGCACTTAATGCTTTTGATTTAATTATTTGGACTTCTGTGTTAACTAATTACCAGTTTGTGGACTATTTCATTCAGAATTCACTAATTAAATTAACTGATCTATTGTGAAATTAATAATTTGCATAAATTTGATAACTAGTGTGTGGAGAATCATGTTTGTGTAGTCTGTTAATCTATACCAGTTTGTGGAGTGATTACTAGTCTAGGAAATCCAGTTTAATGCATCTTTATTTTAATATGATTTGATGGGATACCAGTTGTAGAGACTTCAATTCTTATTAAATTAAGATAGTTCAACATGCTTAGTTTGAGGGATGCCAGTCGTGGAGACCGCAAGTTAATCATGTGAGAATACTTTAAGGAGACTCTAATCCATCCCCAAGAGCTTTATTATTGATTATAACAGTTCAACTACGGTTTGAAATGGAGTTAAATTTCGAAAGATCTACCACCGCTTTGGATACCACAAAAGTCATAATAAGTATCTACAACTCAGAGCTTTGAACTTACTCTAAGATTCCAATACCCAAGAGGTTTATCATTGATTGTAACGGTTCAACTACGATTTCAAATAGAATTAAATTTCTAAAGATCCATCACCCCTTAGGATACCCAAAGGTAATAATAAGTGTCTATAACATATAGCTTTGAACCTTACTCTAATAGTCTAATCCCCAAGAGCTATATCATTGATTGTAATAGTTCAACTGCGGTTTGAAACAGAGTTAAAGTTCTAAGGATCTACCACGTCTTAGGATACCCAAAAGGTTATAATAAGTGTCTATAACATAGTGATTTGAACAATATTCCGAGACTCTAATCCCCAAGAGCTTTGTCATTTATTGTAACTGTTCAACTATGATTTGAAATAGTCTTCAAGTTCTAAAGATCTACCACCTTTTAGGATACCCAAAGTTTATAATTAATATCTACAATATAGAGCTTTGAACCATATCCGGAGACTCTAATCCCCAAAAGCTTTATCATTGATTGTAGCGGTTCAACTACAGTTTGTAATAGAGTTAAATTTCTAATGATCTACCACCTCTTAGGATACCCAAAGGATATAATAAGTGTCTATGACCTAGAGCTTTGAACCTCACTCTAAGAATCTAATCTCAAAAGCTTTATCATTAATTGTAACGGTTCGACTATGGTTTAAAATAGAGTTAAATTTCTAAAAATCTATCATTTCTTAGCATACCCAAAGGTTATAATAAGTCTCTATAACTTTGAGCTTTGAATGTTACTCTAAAACTCCAATGCCCAAGAGCTTTATCATTGATTGTAACGGTTCAGCTACGGTTGTAAATAGAGTTAAAGTTCTAAGGATCTATCCACTCTTAGGATACCCAAAGATTATAGTAAGTGTTTATAACTTAGAGCTTTGAACCTTACTCTAAGACTCTAATCACCAAGAGGTTAATCATTAATTGTAATGGTTTGACTACAGTTTGAAATAGAGTTAAAGTTCTAAGGATCTACCACCTCTTAGGATACCCAATGGTTATAATAAGTGTCTATAACTTAAATCTTTTAACCTTACACTAAGAATCTAATCCCCAAGAGCTTTATCATTGATTGTAATGGTTCAACTACGATTTGAAATAGAGTTAAAGTTCTAAAAATCTATCACCTCTTAGCATACCCAAAGGTTATAATATGTATCTATAACTTAGAGGTTTGAACGTTAATCTAACACTGCAATGCCCCAGGGCATTATCATTGATTGTAACGGTTCAACTACGGTTTGAAATTGATTTAAAGCTATAAAGATCTACCACCTCTTAGGATACCCAAAGGTTATAATAAGTATATATAACTTTGAGCTTTGAACGTTACTCAGACTCCAATGCCCAAGAGCTTTATCATTGATTTTAACGGTTCAACTACGGTTTGAAATAGAGTTAAAGTTTTAAAGATCTACCACCTCTTAGGATACCCAAAGGTTATAATAAGTGTCTACAACCAAGACCTTTGAATCTTACTCTAAGACTTTAAATCCCCAAGAGCTTTATCATCGATCGTGACTGTTCAACTATGGTTTGAAATAGGGTTAAAGTTCTAAACATATACCACCTCTTGGGATACCCAAAGGTTATAAAAAGTATCTATAACATAGAGGTTTGAACCCTACTCTAAGACTCCAATCTCTAAGAGCTTTATCATTGATTCTAACGATTCAACTACAGTTTGAAATACAGCTAAAGTTCGAAAGAAATACCACCTCAAAGGAAACCCCAAAGGTCATAATAAGTATCTATAACTCAGAATTTTAAACCTTACTCTAAGATTCCAATACACAAGAGCTTTATCAACTACGGTTGTAACGATTCAACTAAGGTTTGAAATAGAATTAAAATTCTAAAGATCTATCACCCCTTAGGGTACCGAAAGGTTATAATAACTTAGAGATTTGAATCTTACTCTGAGAGTCTAATACCCAAAAACTATATCATTGATTGTAACAGTTCAATTATGGTTTGAAATAGAGTTAAAGTTCTATAGATCTACAACCTCTTACGATACCCAATGTTTATAATTAGTATCTATTACTTAGAGCTTTGAACCTTACTCAGTCTAATCCCCAAGATTTTTATCATTGATTGTAGCGGTTGAACTACGGTTTGAAATAGAGTTAAAGTTCTAATGAACTATCACCTCTTAGGGTAGCAAAGTTTGTAATAAGTGTCTATAACTTAGAGCTTTGAACCTTACTTTAGGTCTCTAATCCCCAAGAGCTTTATCGTTGGTTGTAACGGTTCAACTACGGTTTGAAATAGAGTTGAAGTTCTAAAGATTTTCCACCTCCGAGGATATGCAAAAGTTATTATAATTATCTATAACTTTGATCTTTGAATGTTACTCTATGATTCCAATGCCGAAAAGCTTTATCATTAATTGTAACGGTTCAACTACGGTTTGAAATAGTGTTAAAGTTCTAAAGATCCACCACCTCTTAGGATAACCAAAGGTTATAATAAGTGTCTATGTCACGGACGTGCCCTAGAAACATTATTTGTGCATAATCATGCATTTAAATAACATACCAAGTTAGTTTGGATGTCCATTTAGTGGTATTTGTATATAGTAATTGATATTTCGATTAGTGCATAATGGATACTTAATTATCGATAAACTTTACAAAGTAATTATATAGGATTATTAGGAATAAATAATAAAATTTCTAAATATTATAATATATATGTTTAAATAGGATTGAGTAAGCTTAATTAGGGTTAAAACACTTAGTTATGACAAAAACAATTTGATTAGCCATCACTTAAGTTCCAAGCAGCTGAAGTAGACAGGTGAGAGCTGCTCAAAGGGATATTTTTTCAAACTGCCATAAAACCTCAGAAAATTCTGAAACAAATATATAAGCCACTTAACATTATATTTTCACCATAGAAAAATTATCAGAGGAAGCACTCGAGCGAAACGACCTGGGGAAAATCGGGAACGTCGACTGTTCCAGGTGAGTTTTGATCCGGAAATTATTCTTTTGATTGAGAGAATCATTACTTCGTGATGAACGAACAATAAATTATGAAATTTTGTATAGTTCATCCATTCGAAGTTAGCTTTTCATGGCCTCTGAAATAACCTAAAAAAAAGTTTTGTAGAGGAAGTTATGGACTTGCGAACGTAAGTCCCTCATCCTGTCCCGAGTCTGATATAAGTTTCGATTGTAAATTAGGGCACGGTTAGAATAGAGTGAATTAGGGTTTGAAATTTGGATATGCTTAAATAGACATTCCAAGGGTTCGGTAAGAGGTGGAATCATCCTATTTTAACTTGTAGTTTGGGAGAAGTGAATTTTTCATTTCATAGTGATGCTTCTGTTAGATCCCAAGACATTGATAGATTGCGACCTGAATTAACTATTTTTCTTATAAGTCTATATAGCGAGTTAAATTTTATGACAAAATACTAATGAAGT
This sequence comes from Pontederia crassipes, assembly GCA_030549335.1. Classification (NCBI taxonomy): domain Eukaryota; kingdom Viridiplantae; phylum Streptophyta; class Magnoliopsida; order Commelinales; family Pontederiaceae; genus Pontederia; species Pontederia crassipes. Next base: position 4,556,007 of record JAUKPH010000020.1, on the reverse strand, counting down.
ATACTTTTCAGGAAAATTATGTCCTAGTTAAATGGATAAGTATGAAGAAACATATAAATCAATATTTCAGTGACACAAAGTCTGCCAGGGCACAAACCCTAGGTCAGATTGCTTGGGATGTCCTAACTTACTCACTTGAAATTTAATAATGATATTTGGGGGTTGAAACCTTAGTATGTCTAGTTTCTAATTAATCCAGAGTCATAAGATTTTCCCCTGTGCTTAAGAAGTTATGAATTATTTATTGACAGACACTCAGTCTGAAATCCTGAAACAGCACCTAGTTAAGCTTTGGGGAATTAAAAAGTTTCAAGTGTGGAATAGCTTATGAATATAAATGTCTGAAGTTAGAAATTGGTATTAGAGTAGGTTATATGCATTTTAGGGTGCATAAGCATTCATACATCATGATCATGCATTGCATATTACCTTATTAGTGATTGCGAAGTAAGAAGACAATCGTTTGTAGGAAAACCTCAAGTTGCAAGTGAAAGGGAGGAAATCTAATAAACCTCCTTGAAGTGATAAAGTACAAGGTGAGTGGGTAAATTTACAACATAGCAAAATGTTATACGTTAATTATTTTATTTATGGTATTACCTCAAGTAAAGATTATTATTGTTATTATTGAAACATATCTTGCGCTATGAAAAATATTTATGATATGTTTCAAGGATTTCATATGAGATGGAGTAATATCTTATACAAAAATGTTTTCAGGGAACAATGCTTGTGAAGTGAAAATAAATTTTATTTGATAATGATATGAGATTATGACATGTGTATTTTGATATTGTTAAACTCCATGTGTTCATTAGTCATGCTATTTGAAAAAGGTCTTTGGGACCGCATTCGATATACATGAAGCCTTTGGGGCGTATATCGGGTGTCTTTGCCCTTTGGGGGCTGCTCTGCGTGCACGTATTGACCCATCATATGCTCTGCGTATCTAAGAATCATGATTGGGTGGCACACAATCATGATTGGGACACGTATTGACCCATGATTTGCTCTGCGTATCTGAGACTCTTGATTGTGAAGCTCTGCTTAACTGTATGACACACAATCATAGAGGGATATGTATTGACCCATGATGTATTCTACGTATCTGAGAATCATGATTGGGTGGCACACAATCATGATTGGGATACGGATTGACCCATGATTTGCTCTACGTATATGAGACTCTTGATTGTGAAGCTCTGCTTAGTTGTATGACACACAATCATAGAGGGATACGTATTGACCCATGAGTTGCTCTGCGCATCCATGACTCTTGATTATGAAGCTCTGCTTAAGGGATACGTATTGACCCATGATGAGTATGTGCAATGACACATGTGTGGAGTTTAAATATGAAAATTATGATATCTTGAGTTACTTTTACTTCTATGAAAGTTCATATGATTTGACAAGTTATGCTATATGTGCTATGCTTTAAATGTTTTCTCATATGAAAGAAATCTAGTTATTTAAATGATATATGCACTCGTGTTGTTCCCCTATGTTGTACTTTTATTCCACTCAATGAGCAAATGATTGTTGCTCATAATACCCATTTTAAATTTTCAGATACTCGTAAGTTCTCGAGTTGAGTCAACTCGGAGCTTGTTTTTGCTGCATATAGAAGAGGTTGAGCCGATGGAGCACTTTAATCCCCCTTCACTTTTATTTTTTTGAAGCATGCATATGTAATAGATAGTCTTAGATGTTGTAATTAAGTTTGTGAGAAACTTTTTGTAAGGTTGTATGAGATTTGATCCTGTGGGGTTATATGTGAAATGGTTTGTGGAAAAAAATATAATGATAATATGCGAATGTCACATCTTATAGCTCTTTATTAAACTTTGATGAATACATGTGTGTCTTTTATATGTATTGACAAATAACATAAGATAAGTAAGGGAGGAGGTTTTGTCGATTTCATTTTTGGAATTGCTAAACATAGCTAAGAGTATGATAATTGGGATTAGAACTTAGTCACGAAGTTGGGTGTGACAGTTTTTAGTATCAGAGCCTAGGTTATAAGATTCTGTAGACAGTATAACCTAAGTTAAGGCTAGGTGACATTATTTGCATTAGATTGATAGTGCATGCTTTTGACTTTCTTTTTATTTTCATTTTGAAGGGGTAAAAATGCCACCGCGTAGGCATCGTGGCGATGACCAATTTTCTATTATTGTCCCAAGTCATTTTGCTCTACCAGGCGGTCAACCGGATCGGGGTCCATCAGTTTCATCTCATGCATCGATACAAGGTGTTGCATGAACTGTGAATGATAACCCTCCCTTACATATTGATGAGATCCCAGCGGGTCCATCAAGACTTCCTCATGTTGTTGAGCAAGTCAATCCTATTGAGAATCAAAGTGCTGCACAAGTTCTTGCACAAGCTTTAAGGGCTATTATGAGTGGAGTAAACCTGACGTCCCAAGTTATGCAAAGAAATAGGTTCTACGACAAAATTAGAAAACAAGGTGCAGTTGATTTTGAAGGTATAGTTGACCCATCAGAGGCAGAGGCATGGTTAAAGTGTATGGATAGAATATTTAATCAGATGTGGTGCTACAATGAAGAAAAGTTTCATTATATTGTTTCTTTGTTGCAAAAAGATGCTTTGGATTGGTGGGAGACAATTCCTGGAAGTCAAAATTTTCCGGCTACTCTTGGATGGGAGGATTTTCTTCGAGAATTTCGAAAGAAGTATTTGCCCAAAGTATATACTTATAGGAAGCAGAAGGAATTCCTAAATCTGACACAAGGAGCATTATTAGTTGCCGAGTATGAATTAAAGTTCACACAACTATCAAAATATGCACCGAGCTTGGTGTCAGATGAAAGTGACAAGTGTACGAGATTCGAAGGAGGACTTCACTTGAACATCAGAGAAAAAGTTAAAGTGTTGGAGTTCACTGAATACTCCAAATTGGTGGCAGCAGCAATAAGAGCTGAAAAGCTTATAGAAGAAAGAAATCAAGTTAGCCAACATTTGAAAAGACCAAACTCCAACTTTACTCAGAATGGGCCAAGTAATAAAATGGAAGATATGGTCAATTATAGGAGACATGGAAATGGATCACAAGGTACACAAAAATATCATACCAATTAGAAAAATATGAGTACACAAGCAAGTGCAGTCAGAAGAACATATTCAAAAAATCAAAGTAGAGTTGGACCAAGACAAGAACAATATCGCACAAATGCATACTGCACAATTTGTGGAAGATATCATTTTGGAAAATGCTCAGTATTCACAGGAGCTTGCTTTAAATGTGGTCAAAGATGACACAAGATACAAGACTATCGATTCACGAAAAAGGGTAAAAGCATTTCTGAAACAATAGCCTATCCTCCTGTGAAGCCTCAAATGAAAGCTACTCCTGGTGCAAGCGTAAAAGCGAGTAATCAAAATGTCCCAAGTACATCGAAACCGACGAATCCACCAGGGAGACCACAAACTCAAGCATGTGTTTTTGCAATGACTGAACCTAATGCTTTGACTACTCCTGACATAGTGATGGGTACGTTGTCTATCTTTGATAAAAGCGCACATGTTCTTATTGATCCTGGATCTACTCATTCATTCATATCAAAATACTTTTCCATGCATGCCGATAGAAAACTTAGTCCTTTAGAATGTTCCATGTTAGTACATACACCCGTGGGAGATTCTATTATTGTCGCACAATCATATAAGGATTGTAGAGTCAAAGTTGCTGAGTAAGACATGATGGCAGATCTCATTCCTTTAAATATTCAAGACTTTGATGTCATACTTGGAATGGATTGGTTAGCTCGTCATCATGCCACTATAAATTGTTTTAAGAAAGAAGTTTATTTTGAGTCACCCGAAAAAGAAAGAGTTATCTTATGTGGTAAACGTCAAATTCTTCCCTCTTGTATTATTTCTACAATGGTGGCATAGAAATTAATCAAGAAGGGATGTGAAGCTTACCTTGCTTCTGTGATTGACACTAAGGTAGAAGGATCACGATTGGAAGATATTCCAATCGTATATGAATTTGTAGATATTTTCCCAGAGGATCTTCCTGAATTACCGCCGCAAAGAGAGATTGAGTTCAGTATTGACCTTATTCCAGGAACAACACCCATATCTATTGCTCCTTATCGAATGGCACCAACAGAACTGAAAGAGTTAAAGTTACAATTACAAGAATTATTAGACAAGGGTTTCATCCGACCGAGTGTTTCTCCTTAGGGTGCACCAGTATTATTCGTGAAAAAGAATGATGGAACATTACGGTTGTGCATCGATTGTAGACAATTAAATAGAGTTATGATAAAGAATAAATATCCTTTGCCACAGATCAATGATCTTTTTGATCAACTACAAGGACCAAAGGTATTTTCAAAAATAGACTTGAGATCAGGATATCATCAGTTGAGAATTAAAGATGTTGATATTGCCAAAACTTCCTTCAGAACTCGACATAGACATTATGAATTTCTGGTGATGTCATTTGGTTTAACAAATGCGCTCGCAGCTTTTATGGATCTCATGAACCGTGTTTTCAAACCTTATTTGGATAAGTTTGTGATTGTTTTTATCGATGATATACTGGTCTATTCTCGAAGCGAAGAAGAGCATGAAGAACATTTAAGAATTATTTTGCAAATACTTCGAGAGAAACAATTATTTGCAAAGTTTAGCAAATGTGAATTTTGGCTCAACTCAGTAGTATTTTTGGGACATGTAATCTCAGCAGAGGGCATTTGTGCGGACCCAGCAAAGGTTGATGCAATATTAAAGTGGGAGCCTCCAAAAAGTGTGACAGAAGTGAGAAGTTTTCTTGGCCTAGCAGGATATTATCAACGTTTTATTGAAGGTTTCTCTATGATTGCAGTTCCATTAACTAGACTTCTTTGGAAAAATGTAAAATTCGAATGGACAGAGCAATGTCAAGATAGTTTCGAAAAGTTAAAGAGATGCTTAACATCTGCTCCGGTGTTGACACTCCCAACAGACAATGGAGGCTATGTGGTGTATAGTGATGCTTCTAGATAAGGGTTGGGTTGTGTTCTAATGCAACATGGAAAAGTTATTGCATACGCTTCTCGATAACTCAAACCACATGAGTTAAACTACCCAACACATGATTTAGAGTTGGCGGTAGTTATTTTTGCTCTTAAGATATGGAGGCATTATCTTTATGGAGAGACATGTCATATTTTTACGGATCACAAGAGTTTGAACTATCTTCTTACACAAAATAATTAAATTTAGGCCAAAGAAGGTGGATGGAGTTACTAAAGGACTATGACTGCATAATTGATTATCATCCGGGTAAAGCTAATGTGGTTGCAGATGCACTTAGCCGAAAATCATCGAGTCTTCTAACCCATATAAAAGTGTATCAGTTACCATTGCTACTTGAACTGAAATCCTTAGGAGTTGAGTTGAAGACAAGTGAGAAAGGAATAGTCTTGGCACACTTTAGAATTAGATCCATTCTAGCCGAGAGGATACGTGAAGTACAAGATCAAGATAAAAAGTTAGTGAAAATCATCAATCAAGTAAAGAACGGAGAGCAAACACAATTCTCATTAAAGGATGATGGGACTTTAATGTTTGGCAGCAAGTTATGTGTTCCTAATGTTGGAAATCTTAGGCAAGAAATAATGGAGGAAGCTCATTGTTCGCCTTATACTATACATCTAGGAAGTACTAAGATGTATAGAGATTTTAGGAGAAACTTTTGGTGGCATGGTATGAAGAAAGACATAGCAGAATATATCTCTCGATGTTTAATATGTCAGCATGTAAAAGCAGAACACAAATCTCCAGCTGGAACTCTTCAATCAATTCCGATACCAGAATATAAGTGGGATGAAATCACTATGGATTTTGTAATGGATTTGCAAAGAACGAAACGAAATCATGACACGATTTGGGTAATAGTTGATCGTCTTACGAAGTCAGCACATTTTATACCAGTTCGAAAGGATGATTCTATTAATACATTAGCCAAGTTATACATTGATGAAATTGTGAGACTACATGGTATTCCAACATCTATCATTTCTGATAGAGATCCTCGGTTTACCTCTCGATTCTGGCATAGTTTACAAAATGTCGTAGGTACAAAATTAAAGTTTAGTACGTCATTTCATCCTCAAACAGATGGTCAATCGGAGAGAACCATTCAAACACTTGAAGAAATGCTCAGAGCTTGTATTCTAGAATTTAAGGGATCTTGGGATGAACACTTGCCGTTAGCAGAGTTTCCCTATAATAATAGCTTTCATTCAAGTATCGAGATGGCTCATTTTGAAGCATTATATAGTAGAAAATGTAGGACACCGATATGTTGGGATGAAGAAGGTGCAAGAGTCCTTTTGGGACCACAAAAAGTGCAAGAGACTGTTGACAAACTGAAAATCATTAAAAAAAAATTAAAGGCAACACAAGATCGACAAACGCGTTATGCAGATCAACATCGTCGAGAAATGGAGTATGAAGTGGGAAGTAAAGTCTTCTTAAAAGTTTCACCTTGGAAAGGTGTTATACGATTTGGAAAGAAATGAAAGTTAAGTCCGAGATATGTAGGACCGTATGAAATTTTGGAGCATATTGGACCAATTGCATATAGGTTAACTCTACCGCTAGAATTATCACGTATTCATGATGTCTTTCATGTCTCTATGCTTCGACGATATCGATCAGATCCTTCACATGTATTGGAGCCCCAATCTATTCAAGTATGATAGGATTTGTCATATGAAGAGAATCCCGTGCAAATTATCGGAAGAAAGGAAAAAGAACTATGGAGTCAAAAGATTCCATTAGTTTTGGTGATTTGGAAAAACCATTTAAGAGAAGAGGCAACTTGGGAGCGAGAGGATCAAATAAGAGAAAAGTATCCATTCTTATTCCCTGAAACAGGTAACCAAATTTTGGGGACGAAATTTTTTTAAAGAGGGGAGAATTGTCACGGACGTGCCCTAGAAACATCAATTGTGCATAATCATGCATTTAAATAACATACTAAGTTAGTTTGGATGTCCATTTAGTGATATTTGTATATAGTAATTGATATTTTGATTAGTGCATAATGACTACTTAATTATCGATAAACTTTATAAAGTAATTTTATAGGATTATTAGAAATAAATCATAAAATTTCTAAATATTATAATATATATGTTTAAATAGGATTGAGTAAGCTTAATTAGGATTACAACACTTAGTTATGACAAAAGAAATTTGATTGGCCATCACTTAAGTTCCAAGCAGCTGAAGCAGACAGGTGAGAGCTGCTCAAAGGGATATTTTTTCAAACTGCCATAAGACCTCAGAAAATTCTGAAAAAAGTACATAAGCCACTTAACATTATATTTTCACCATAAAAAAATTATCAGAGGAAGCACACGAGCGAAACGACCTGGGGAAAATCGGGAACGTCGACTGTTCCAGGTGAGTTTTGATCCGAAAATTATTCTTCAGATTGAGAGAATCATTATTTCGTGATGAACAAACCATAAATTATGAAATTTTGTATGATTCATCCATTAGAAATTATATTTTCATGGCCTCTGAAATAACCTAAAAAGGAGTTTTGTAGAGGAAGTTATGGACTTGAGAACGCAAGTCACTCATCCTGTCCCGAGTCTGATATAAGTTTCGATTGTAAATTAGGGCACGGTTAGAATAGAGTGAATTAGGATTTGAAATTTGGATATGCTTAAATAGACATTCCAAGGGTTTGGTGAGAGGTGGATCATCCTATTTGAACTTGTAGTTTGGGAGAAGTGAATTTTACATTTCATAGTGATGCTTCTGTTAGATACCAAGGCATTGATAGATTGCGACCCAAATTAACTATTTTTCTTATAAGTCTATATAGCGAGTTAAATTCTCAAATTTTATGACAAAATACTAATGAAGTCTAATTTTCAGTAAAATTATGTCCTTGTTAAATGGATAAGTATGAAGAAACATATAAATCAATATTTCAGTGACACACAGTCTGCCAGGGCACAAACCCTAGGTTAGATTGCTTGGGATGTCCTAACTTACTTGGAATTTGATAATGATATTTGGGGGTTGAAAACCCTATCTAGTTTCTAATTAATCCAGCATCATAAGATTTGCCTCTGTGGTTAAGAAGTTATGAATTAGTTAATTACAGACACTCAGTCTGAAATCCGAAAACAGCACCTAGTTAAGCTTTGCGGAATTAAATAGTTCCAAGTGTGGAATAGCTTATGAATATAAATGTATGAAGTTAGAAATTGGTATTAGAGTAGGTTATATGCATTTTAGGGTGCATAAGCATTCATACATCATGATCATGCATTGCATATTACCTTACTAGTGATTGGGAAGTAAGAAGACATTATTGTTTGTAGGAAAATCTCAAGTTGCAAGTGAAAGGGAGGAAATCTAATAAACCTCCTAGAAGTGATAAAGTACAAGGTGAGTGGGTAAATTTACAACATAGCAAAATGTTATATGTTAATTCTTTTATTCATGGTATTACCTCAAGCAAAGATTATTATTGTTATTATTGAAACATATCTTATGCTATGAAAAGTATTTATGATATGTTTCAAGGATTTCATATGAGATGGAGTAACATCTTATACAAAAATGTTTTCAGGGAACAATGCTTGTGAAGTGAAAATAAGTTTTATTTGATAATGATATGAGATTATGACATGCGTATTTTGATATTGTTAAACTCCATGTGTTCATTAGCCATGCTATTTGAAAAAGGTCTTTGGGATCGCATTCGATATACATGAAGTCTTTGGGGCGTATATCGAGTGTCTTTGCCCTTTGGGGACTGCTCTGCGTGCACGTATTGACCCATGATATGCTCTGTGTATCTGAGAATCATGATTGGGTGGCACACAATCATGATTGGGATATGTATTGACCCATGATTTACTCTGCGTATCTGAGCCTCTTGATTGTGAAGCTCTGCTTAACTGTATGACACACAATCATAAAGGGATACGTATTGACCCATGATATGCTCTACGTATCTGAGAATCATGATTGGGTGGCACACAATCATGATTGGGATACGTACTGACCCATGATTTGCTCTGCGTATCTGAGACTCTTGATTGTGAAGCTCTGCTTAGTTGTATGGCACACAATCATAAAGGGATACGAATTGACCCATGATTTGCGCTGTGTATCCATGACTCTTGATTATGAAGCTCTGCTTAACTGTATGACACTTGATCATAGAGGGATACGTATTGACCCATGATGAGTATGTGTAATGACACATGTGTGGAGTTTAAATATGAAAATTATGATATCTTTAACTACTTTTACTTCTATGAAAGTTCATATGATTTGAAAAGTTATGCTATATGTGCTATGCTTTAAATGTTTTCTCATATGAAAGAAATGTGGTTATTTAAATGATATATGCACTCGTGTTGTTTCCCTATGTTGTACTTTTATTCCACTCAATGAGCAAATGATTGTTGCTCATAATACCCATTTTAAATTTTTCAAATACTCATAAGTTCTCGAGTTGAGTCGACTAGGAGCTTGTTTTTGCTGCATATAGAAGAGGTCGAGCCGCTGGAGCACTTTAATCCCCCTTCACTTTTTTCTGAAGCATGCATATGTAATAGATAGTCTTAGATGTTGTAATTAAGTTTGTGAGAAACTTTTTGTAAGGTTGTATGAGATTTGATCATGTGGGGTTATATGTGAAATGATTTGTGGAAAAAAATATAATGATAATTTGCGAATGTTACATCTTATAACTCTTTATTGAACTTTGATGAATACATGTGTGTCTTTTATATGTATTGACAAATAACATAAGATAAGTAAGGGAGGAGGTTTTGTCAATTTCATTTTTGGAATTGCTAAACATAGCTAAGAGTATGATAATTGGGATTAGAAGTTAGTCACGGAGTTGGGTGTGACAGCCTATAACTTAGACGTTTGAACCTCACTCTAAGACATTAAATCCCCAAGATCATTATCATTGATTGTAATAGTTCAACAGTGGTTTTAAATAGTGTTAAAGTTCTAAGGATATACAACCACTTAGGATACCCATAGGTTATAATAAGTATCTATAACTTAGAGCTTTGAAACTTACTCTAAGACTTTAATCCCTAAGAGTTTTTATCATTGATTGTAACGGTTTGAAATACAGTTAAAGTTCAAAAGACCTACGACCTCTTAGGATACTCAAAATGTCATAATTAGTATCTATAACTTAGAGGTTTGAACCTTACTCTATGATTCCAATACCTAAGAGCTTTATCATTGATTATAACGGTTCAACTATGGTTTGAAATATAGATAAAATTCTAAAGATCTATCACCCTTTAGGATACCCAAAGGTTATTATAATTATCTATAACATAGAGCTTTGAACCTTACTCTAAGAGGGTAGTCCCAAGAGCTATATCGTTGATTGTAATGGTTGAACTACAGTTTGAAACAGAGTTAAAGTACTAAAGATCTACCACCTCTTTGGATACCCAAACGCTATAATAAGTGTCTATAACTTAGAGCTTTGCACCTTACTCTAAGACCCAAAGTTAAAGTTCTAAAGATCTACCACCTCTTAGGATACCCAAAGTTTATAATTAGTATCTATATTTTAGAGCTTTGAACCATTCTCTATGACACTAATCCCCAAGAGCTTTATCATTGGTTGTAACGGTTCAACTACAGTTTGTAATAGAGTTAAGGTTATAATGATCTACCACCTCTTAGGATGCCCAAAGATTATAATAAGTGTCTATAACTTAGAGATTTGAACCTCACTCTAAGAATCTAATCCCCAAGAGCTTTATCATTGGTTGTAACGGTTCAACTACGGTTTGAAATAGAGTTAATGATCTAAAGATGTATCACCTCTTAGCATGCCCAAAGGTTAAAATAAGTATCTATAACTTAGAGCTTTGAACGTTACTCTAAGACTCAGATGCCCAAGAACTATATCAATGATTGCAACGGTTCAACTATGATTTCAAATAGAGTTAAAGTTCTAAAGATCTACCACCTCTTAGGATATCCAAACATTACTCAAAGACTCTAATCCCCAAGAGATTTATCATTGAATGTAACAGTTAAACTATAATTTGAAATAGAGTTAAAGTTCTAAAGATCTATCACCTCTTAGCATACCCATGGGTTATAATAAGTATCTATAACTTAGAGCTTTGAACGTAACTCTAAGACTCCATTGCCCAAGAGCTTCATAATTGATTTTAACCGTTCAACTACGGTTGAAATAGAGTTAAAAGTTCTAAAGATCTACCTCCTCTTAGGATACCCAAAGGTTTCAATAAGTATCTATAACTTAGTACTTTAAACCCTAATCTAAGATTTCAAAACCCAAGAGCTTTATGTTTTGAAATAGAGTGAAAATTCCAAAGATCTATCACCCCTTATGATACCCAAAGGTTATAATGAGTATCTATAAATTAAAGCTTTGAACCTCAGTCTAATAATTGAATCCCCAAGGGCTTTATCATTTACTGTAATGGTTCATCTATGGTTTGAAATAGAGTTGAAGTTCTAAAGATCTACCACCTCTTAAGATACTCAAAGGTTACAATAAGTATCTATAACTTAGAGCTTCGAACGTTACTCTAAGACTCTATTCCCCAAGAGCTTTATCATTGATTGTAATTGTTGAACTATGAATTGAAATAAAATTAAAGTTCTAAAGTTCTAAAATTAAAGTATCTATAACTAAGAGCTTTGAACCTTAGTCCAAGACTCCAATCCGCAAGTGTTGTATCATTGATTCTAACAGTTCAACTACGGTTTTAAATAGAGTTAAAGTTCTAAAGATCTATCACCTCTTAGGATACCCAAAGATTATAATAAGTATCTATATCTTACAGCTCTTAATCCTACTCTAATAGTCTAATCCCCAAGAGCTTTATCATTGATTGTATCAGTTCAACAATGGTTTGAAATAGAGTTAAAGTTCTAAGGACCTATCAACTCTTAGGATACCCAAATGTTATACTTGTTGGATCTAAGTTTTAATGACATATTAAATTATATTTTAATGATACAAACCTCGAATGATTAAAGATAAAATGCAAAAAAGTTTAAAGAAAAAGAGATAACTTTATGCACTACACTTTGATTAAATAATTGTCACTGATCTCATTAGCTTTGGAAGAATTTGGAATGCCAGAGTTGTAGAGAATTCTGTTAACTTTCCATAGACTCCAAGATCATTTAATTTGGATAACTGTGCAGAAAGTTACGCTGAAAATAGTGCAGGGCGGTCAACCTGCCGGTCGAAGCTATGAAGGCCGGTCGAGACAGTCCGGTCGACCGATCGGAGATATCGGTTAACCGATCGAGGCATAGACTGCTCAAATGAAAATTGTGAAACTGTACCGGTCAACAGACCGATCGATGCAGTGGCCGACCGATCAACTGAACGGGAGGAAATCAAAACTACATACCGATCGAGATATCGGTCGACAATTCGGTCGACCGACCATGTGCCGAAGCTACAGAAATGAGCGCAACGGTCATATAGACCGGTCGACCGGTTTATTAATGCGGTCGATCGATCAGCCGTGGCAAAATGAGAAAAATGAGCCAACGGTCATATAGACCGGTCGACCAGTCCATTACTGAAATGAACAGTAACGACTATATTTTGAGGAGAAAAATGTGGAATTAATTCTGGACAAATTTTTCACATACTAGAGCCTATAAAAGGAGTGCCAAGGCCAGAACCAAAAGCAAACAATCCAAGCATTGAAGCAAAACTTCAAGAAACCAAAGGGAGATCATTTCTCTTGAAGTTATCATTTTAGAGCCTTCTTTCTTTCTCTCTTCTCTTCTTGTGAGTGTTCTATTGTAAAAGAAAGAAACTATTTTTCAGAAAGATTGTGAGAGCTCCTGTGTAAAAGAGGTTCCAAATCATACCTCTTGAGCGAGAGAAAAGATTAGTTTCCTAGGAGGAGAGGTTGCCTTATCTCTCGAAGCGGAGAAAAAGGTGGTTGTGTAAAGGGCTTTCTTCCTTGCCCCATTTGGAACAAAGAAAGGGCTTTCTTCCTTTCTAACTTTGAACCTTACTCTATGACTCTATTCCCCAAGAGCTTTATCATTGATTGTAACGGTGCAACTACGGTTTGAAATAGAGTTAAAGTTTTAACGATCTACCACCTCTTAGGATACCCAAAGGTTATAATAAGTATCTATAACTTAAAGATTTGAACCTTACTCAAAGACTTTAATCCCTAAGAGCTTTATCATTGAATGTAATAGTTCAACTACGGTTTGAAATAGAGTTAAAGTTCTAAAGATCTATCACTTCTTAGCACACCCATGGGTTATAATAAGTATCTATAACTTAGAGCTTTGAAGTTTACTCTAAGATTCCAATGCCCAGGAGCTTTATCATTGCTTCTAACAATTCAACTATGGTTTGAAATAGAGTTAAAGTTCTAAAGATCTATCACCTCTTAGGATACGCAAAAGTTACAATAAGTATCTATAACTTAGTGCTTTGAACCGTACTCTAAGATTCCAATACCCAAGAGCTTTATCACTGATTGTAATGGTTGAAGTACGGTTTGAAATAGAGTTAAAATTTTGAAGATTATCACCCATTAAGATACCCAAAGGTTATAATGAGTATCTATAACTTAAAGCTTTGAACCTCACTCTAATCATCGAATCACAAAGAGTTTTATCATTTATTGTAATGGTTCAACTACGATCTGAAATAGAGTTGAAGTTCTAAAGATCTACCACCTGTTAGCATACCCAAAGGTTACAATAAGTATCTATAACTTAGAACTTTGAACGTTTCTCTAAGACTCTAATCCCCAAGAGCTTTATCGTTGATTGTAATGATTCAACTACGGTTTGAAATAGAGTTAAAATTCTAAAGATCTATCAGCCCTTATATTACCCACAGGTTATAACGAGTATCTATAACTTAGAGCTTTAAACCTTACTATAAGAGTGCAATCCCCAAGATCTTTATCATTGATTGTAACGGTTCAAATACGGGTTGAAATAGAATTAAATTTCTAAAGATCTATCACCTCTTAGGATACTCAAATGTTATAATAAGTGTCTATAACTTTAAACTTTCAGCCTTACTCTAAGAATCTAATCCCCAAGAGCTTTATCATTGATTGTAGTGGTTCAACTACGGTTTGATAGAGGAATGACACTTTGATGCATGCAAAATATAACACTTTGATGGATTAATTAAACTTTGATAACTATTTTGCTAGAAAAGTCGAGTACACGATTATCTAAGGATTATATTTTATCAAGTTAAGTGAATTATGAACGTATCGACCGTAATTTAGATGCAAAGTGAATATTGGCCGCAAAAATCCCATGAAGATTAACGGCCGAGAAGTCCAAGTGGGGCAAAACATCATATCAATCAAGTTTATCGGCCGCAAAAATCCAAGAGTTTTATCCTTACAGGCCGATATCTTTGGGTACAAAAGTTTATCATTAACCAAGGTGTATCGGCCGTGAACTCCATCTTGGGCAAAGCATCATCGATCAAGCTTATCGGCCACAAAATCCAAAGTTTTATCCTTACTGGCCAAGATCGTTGGGCACAAAAGTTTATCATTGATCAAGTTTATCACCGGGTGCAAAACCGATAATTTTTTATTATTAATCAAGTCTTATCTCTAGCCGAATTTAAAGTTGGCAGCACGATGTTCACGACCGTGATCAAATTGAAGTTCGTCAGCACCTATAAATAGAGGAGGAAGCCATCATCCCAACTGGTGCTTTGAAGTTTGGTTTTCTTCTACGACGAGTCGCAGCTCTGTAGGCTTCGACCAAGAGGAGAGAGGTGCGACGGCTGGAGATTGATCGTGATTCTGATCAAGTCCGAGAGGCTGCCCAACCGTCTGCCCGTGATCCGAAGCTTCGACTTTTATCTATTTGGGTGTAATTCTTCCAATTTTTATCATTTGAATTTTATTATCTCTCCAATATTTCTAGGACGAACTCCATGTTTTTATATCTTTTATTTTAGGAGATTATTAATTGAAGGGAAATGTTTGGACCCTATTTTAATTGTTTTAATCTTTTTTGATCAATTATTAATTGTGCTTAATGGTTTTATGTTAGTTAATTGAATTTATGAATTAGGCTATACCAGTTTGTGGAGTGTTTAATTTCAAAATTCATTATACTAATTTTAATTGATTTTATTTGAAATTAATAGTTGACATATATTTGATAACTAGTGTGTGGAGAATCAAATTTGTGTGGTCTATTAATCTATATCAGTTTGTGGAGTGATTGATAGTCTAGGGAATCCAATTTAATGCATTTTAATTTTAATATGATTTGATGGGATGCCAATTGTGGAGATTTAATTCTTATTAAATTAAGATAGTTCTACATGTTTAAGTTGAGGGATGTCAGTTGTAGAGACTGTAAGTTAATCATGTTAGATTACTTTAGAGAGACTCTAATCCATCTTTAAAGATGAAATTTATCTTTTATGGTTCAAATATTTATCCTGATCTATTTTCATCCTAAGGCCTAACTTCAACACCATTATATTATCTTTATCTTATTTTCTTTATTTTATTTTATAGTCACAAAACCCATTTTCAAAATCCATGTTTTTCCTCTCTTATTAATTTATAAATTCAGATATTAAATTAATAATGTTCCTCGTGGGTTCGCCACTCTTACTCCTATTATCTATATTACTTGAGCGACTAGTGCACTTGCTAGCGATTTTATTTTGCTACATCATTTTATGCATCACACTTACAGAAGCACCTAAATCGCCTAAAGCCCTTTGCATCCTTTTGTTTCCAATTTCACATGTTATAGAGAAACTCCTAGGGTCCTTGAGTTTCAGAGGTAGTTTGTTTTGAATTACGGCACTGACTTCAGCAGTTAGTGCAACTGTTTCATTTTCTTATATCCTTCTTTTCTTTGATAAGACATCTTTGAGGAATTTTGCATAGGCAGGCATCTCTTGTGTGGCTTCGACCAAGGGTACATTAATATAAAGCTTCTTTAGGATTTCAACGAACTTGCTGAACTGCTGATCTTGTCTGGATTTCTCAAGAGCTTTATGGAATGGTACTCAAGTAGAATAGCCAGGAGATCCTTCTAAAGTCTGTCACTTGGCTTCATTCTGCTCCTTTAGCTTAGCCTTTGGTTGAGCTGCTTTATCTCGTTCTGAAGCTTCCGTGTTTTCTGGTGTCGCGACTTCTAATCTTGTTCTCTTGATATTTTCAATTGTTTTTCCACTTCTCAAGGTTACAGCTTGAACTTGTTCTTTCGGGTTTTTCTCTGGTTGTCCAGATAGAATTCCCGGTTGTCTTGAAGATGATGCTACCTATTGAGCTATCTGTGTTTCCAACATATTGTTATGAATGGAGGGGCTTTTGATTTTGTCAAACATCTTTTGCATCAGGGTATCTTATTTTGACACGTACTTTTCCATCATTTATTCAAGCTTATTCGTAGAAGATGATTCCTGATCAGGCGAAGAGTTTTGAGGTTGTGTTCTTTGATTGAATCAATTTTGCCAAGCAGGAACCTGAGCTTGCTGATGGTTATCTCTATATGAAAACTTCGGGTTATTTTTCCATCCAGGATTAAAAGTGTTGGAGTACTGATCATTATTAAAAGGATATGGAACTATCGCGTTTGCTTGATGTTGATTTCCTTGTTGCTTCAGTAGTTCACAGTGTATAGAAATATGATAGAATAAAGTTCAAAGCTCTAAGTTATAGACACTTATTATAACATTTGGGTTTCCTAAGTGGTGGTAGATCTTTAGAGCATCAACTCAGTTTCAAACCATAGTTGAACCGTTTCTATCAATGATATAGCTCTTGGGGATTAGACTCTTAGAGTAAGGTTCAAGGCTCTAGGTTGTAGATACTTATAATAACCTTTGGGTATTCTAAGGGGTGATAGATCGTTAGAATTTTAACTCTATTTCAAACCGTAGTTGAACTATTACAATCAATGATAAATCTCTTGGGTATTGGCATCGTAGAGTATGGTTCAAAGATCTAAGTTATAGGTACTTATATTAACCTTTGGGTATCCTAAGGGGTGATAGATCTTTCGAACATTAACTGTATTTTAAACCATTGTTACACAGTTACAATCAATGATAATCCCATGGGTATTGGAATCTCAGAGTATGGTTCAAAGCTCTATGTTAGAGATACTTATTGTAACCTTTGGGCATCCTAATAGGTGGTAGATCTTTAGAACTTTAACTCTATTTCAAATCGTTGTTGAACCGTTACAATCAATGACAAAGCTTTGGGCATTGGAGTCTTAGAGGTGAAAGATCTTTAGAACTTTAACTCTATTTCAAACTTTAGTTGAATCGTTACAATCAATGATAAAGCTCTTGGGGATTAGATTTTTAAAATAAGGTTTAAAGCTCTAAGTTATAGACACTTATTATAACCTTTGGGTATACTAAAAGGTGGTAGATCTTTAGAACTTTAACTTTATTTCAAACCATAGTTGAACCATTACAATCAAATGATAAAGCTTCCGAGCATGGGTGTCTTAGAGTAACATTCAAAGCTCTAAGTTATAAATACTTATTATAACCTTTGGGTACGCTAAGAGGTGATAGATCTTTAATACTTTAACTCTATTTGAAACCGTAATTGAACCGTTACAATCAATGATAAAGCTCTTGCGGAATACATTCTTTAGAACTTTAACTCTATTTGAAACTATAGTCGAACCGTTACAATCAATGATAAAACACTTGGGGATTAGAGTCTTAGAGTAAGGTTCAAAGCTCTAAGTTATAGACAATTATTATAACCTTTGGGTATCCTGAAAGGTGGGAGATCTTTAGAACTTTAACTGTATTTTAAACTATATTTGAACCGTTATAATCAATTATAAAGTTGTTATGGATTAGAGTCTTTGAGTAAGATTCAATGCTAAGAGGTGATAGATATTTAGAACCTTTAATGATAAAGCTCTTGGCGATTAGATTCTTAGAGTGAGGTTCAAAGCTCTAAGTTTTAGACACTTATTATAACCATTGGGTATCCTAAGAGGTGGTTGATCTTTAAAAATTTAACTTTGTTTCAAATCGTAGTGGAACCATTACAATCAATGATATAGCTCTTGGGGATTAGACTCCTAGAGTAAGGTTCGAAGCTCTAAGTTATAGATAGTTGTAATAACCTTTGGGTATCCTAAGGGGTGATAGATCTTTAGAATTTATTTCTATTTCAAGCCATAGTTGAACAGGTAGAATAAAAAATAAAGCTCTTGGGAATTGGAATCTAAGAGTAAGGTTCAAAGCTCTGAGTTATAGATACTTAATATGACCTTTGGGGTATCCTAAAAGTAGTAGATATTTCAAACTTTAACTCTATTTCAAACCATAGTTGAATCGGTACGATCGATGAAAAAGCTCTTGGGGATTTAAAGTCGTAGAGTAAGGTTCAAAGCTCTAAGTTATAGACACTTATTATAACCTTGGCTATCCTAAGAGGTGGCAGATCTTTAGAACATTAACTCTATTTCAAACCATAGTTGAACGGTTACCATCTGTGATAAAGCTCTTGGGAGTAACGTTCAAAGTTTAAAGTTATAGATACTTATTATAACCTTTGGGCATCTTAAGAGGTGGTAGATCTTTAGAACTTCAACTCTATATCAAACCGTAGTTGAACCGTTACAATAAATGATATGGCTCTTGGGGATTAGAGTCATAGACTGAGGTTGAATTGTGACAATCAATGATAGAACTCTAGGGCATTGGAGTCTTAGAGTAACATTCAAAGTTCTAAGTTATAGATACTTATTATAATCTTCGAGTATCCTAAGAGGTGATAGATCTTTAGAACTTGAACTCTTTTCCAAACCGTGGTTGAACCATTACAATCAATGATAAAGTGCTTGCGCATTGGAGTCTTAGTGTAACGTTCAAAGTTCAAAGTTATAAATACTTATTACAACCTTTGAGTATCTTAAGTTGTGATAGGTCCTTAGAACTTTGACTCTATTTCAAACCGTAGTTGAACCATTACAATCAGTGATAAAACTCTGGTGGATTAGACTAATAGAGTAAGGTTGAAAGATCCAAGTCATCGATACCTATTATAACCTTTGAGAATCTTAAGAGGTGATAGATCTTTAGAACCTTAACTCTATTTCAAATCGTAGTTGAACCATTACCATCGTTGATAAAGCTCTTGGGGATTAGAGTCTTCGAGTTAGGTTCAAAGCTGGAAGTTATATATACTAATTATAACCCTTGGGTTTCCTAAGAGGTGGTTGATCTTTAGAACTTTAACTCTTTTTCAAACCGTAGTTGAAACATTACAATCAACGATAAAGCTCTCGGGGATTATTGTCTTAGATTAAGGTTTAAAGCTCAGTTAAAAATACTTATTATAACCTTTGGGTATTCTAAGCGGTGATAGATCTTTGGAACTTTAACTCTATTTCTAACCATAGTTGAACCATTACAATCTACGATAAAGCTCTTGGACATTGGAGTCTTAGAGTAACGTTCAAAGTTCTAAGTTATAGATACTTATTATAACCTTTGGGTATCCTAAGAGGTGATAGATCTTTAGAACTTCAACTCTATATCAAACCGTAGTTGAATACAGCTCTTGGAGATTAGAGTCTTAGACTAAGGTTCAAAGCTCTAAGTTAAAGATACTTATTATAACCTTTGGGTTTCTTAAGTGGTGGTAGATTTTGAGAACTTTAAGTCTATTTCAAATCGTAGTTGAATCGTGACAATCAATGATAAAGCTCGTGGGGATTACATTCTTAGAGTAATGTTGAAAGCACTAAGTTATAGACACTTATTATAACGTTTCGATATCCTAAGAGGTGGTAGATCTTTAGAACTTTAACTCTATTTCGAACCGTAGTTGAACCGTTACAATCAATGATAAAGCTCTTCGGAATTAGATTCTTAGAGTAATGTTCAAAGCTCAATGTTATAGACACTTATTATAATGTTTGAGTCTCCTAAGAGGTGGTAGATATTTAGAACTTTAAATCTATTTGAAACTGTAGTTGAAACGTTACAATCAAAGATAAAGCTCTTGGGCATTAGTTTCTTAGAGTAAGGTTCAAAGGTTTGAGTTATAGACACTAATTATAAATTTTAAGTATCCTAAGAGGAGGTAGATCTTTAGAACTATAACTCAATTTCAAACCGTAGTTGAACCGTTACAATCAATGATAAAGCTCTTGGGAATTAGATTCTTAGAGTAAGGTTCAAAGCACAAAGTTGTAGACACTCATTTTAACGTCTGGGTATCCTAAGAGGTGGTATATCTTTTGAACCTGAACCCAATTTGAAACTATAGTTGAACCAATACAATTAATGGTAAAAGCTCTTGGGGACTAGATTCTTAGAGTAAGGTTCCAAGCTCAAAGTTATAAACACTTATTATAATGTTCGAGTATCCTAAGAGGTGGTAGATCTTTAGAACTTTAAATCTATTTCAAACTGTAGTTGAACCGTTACAATCACTGATAAAGTTCTTGGGGATTAGACTCAGACTAAGGTTCAAAGCTCTAAGTTGTACATACTTATTATAACCTTTGTGTATCCTAAGAGATGGTAGATCTTTTGAACTTTAACACTATTTCAAATCGTAGTTGAACTGCTACAATCAATGATAAAGCTCCTGGAAATTAGACTCTTAGACTAAGGTTCAAAGCTCTTAGTTATACATACTTATTATAACCTTTGTGTATCCTAAGAGGTGGTAGATCTTTAGAACTTTAACGCTATTTCAAATCGTAGTTGAACCGTTACAATTAATGATAAAGCTCTTGGGGATTAGACTCTTGGACTAAGGTTCAAAGCACTTAGTTATACATACTTATTATAACCTTTGTGTATACTTAGATGTGGTAGATCTTTTGAACTTTAACACTAATTCAAACCATAGTTGAACCGTTACAATCAATGATAAAGCTCCTCGGAATTAGATTCTTGGAGTAACGTTCAAAGGTCAAAGTTATAGACACTTATTATAATGTTTGACTATCCTAAGAGGTGGTAGATCTTTAAAACTTTAAATCTATTTGAAACTGTAGTTGAACCGTTACAATCAATGATTACGCTCTTGGGCATTAGTTATTTAAAGTAATGTTCAAAGATCTAAGTTATAGACCCTAATTATAAACTTTTGGTATCCAATAGTTTTTCAGAACTTTAACTCTATTTCAAACTGTAGTTGAACTATTACAATCAATGATAAAGCTCTTGGGAATTAGATTCTTAGAGTAAGGTTCAAAGCACTAAGTTATAGACACTTATTTTAACGTCTGGGTATCCTAAGACATGGTAGATCTTTTGAACTTTAACTCTATTTTAAACCGTAGTTGAACCGTTACAATCAATGACAAAGCTCTTGGGGATTATAATAACCTTTGGGTATCCTAAGAGGTGGTAGATCTTTAGCACTTTAACCCTATTTCAAACCGTAGTTGAGCCGTTACAGTTAATGATAAAGCTCTTGGGAATTAGATTCTTAGAGTAAGGTTCAAAGCTCAAAGTTATAGACACTTATTATAATGTTTGAGTATCCTAAGAGGTGGTGGATCTTTGGAACTTTAAATCTATTTCAAACTGTAGTTGAACCGTTACAATCAATGATAATGCTCTTGGGTCATAGTTTCTTAGAGTAAGGTTCAAAGCTCTAAGTTATAGACACTAATTATAAACTCTGGGTATCCTAAGAGGTGGTAGATCTTTAGAACTTTAACTCTATTTTCAACCGTAGTTGAACCATTACAATCAATGATAAAGCTCTTCCGAATTAGATTCATAGAGTAACGTTCGAAGATCAAAATTATACACACCTATTATAATGTTTGACTATCCTAAGAGGTGGTAGATCTTTAGAATTTTAAATCTATTTCAATCTGTAGTTGAACCGTTACAATCAATGATAATGCTCTTGGGCATTCGTTTCATAGAGTAAGGTTCAAAGGTTTGAGTTATAGACACTAATTATATACTTTGGGTATCCTAAGACGAGGTAGATCTTTAGAACTTTAACTCTATTTCAAATCGTAGTTGAACCGTTACAATCAATGATAAAGCTCTTGGGAATTAGATTCTTAGAGTAAGGTTCAAAGCACTAAGTTATAGACACTCATTTTAACGTTTGGGTATCCTAAGAGATGGTAGATCTTTTAAAACTTAACTCTATTTGAAACTATTGTTGAACCATTGCAATTAATGATGAAAGCTCTTGGGGATTAGATTCTTAAAGTAAGGTTCAAAGCTGAAAGTTATAGACACTTATTATAATGTTTGAGTATCCTAAGAGGTGGTAGATCTTTAGAACTTTAAATCTATTTCAAACTATAGTTGAACTGTTACAATCACTGATAAAGTTCTTGGGGATTAGACTCAGACTAATGTTCAAAGCTCTTAGTTGTACATACCTATTATAACCTTTGTGTATCCTAAGAGGTGGTAGATCTTTTGAACTTTAACTCTATTTCAAACCGTAGTTGAACTGCTATTATCAATGATAAAGCTCTTGGGGATTAGACTCTTAGACTGATGTTCAAAGCTCTTAGTTATACATACTTATTATAACCTTTGTGTATCCTAAGAGGTGGTAGATCTTTAGAACTTTAACTCCATTTCATACTGTAGTTGAATCGTTACAATTAATGAGAAAGCTCTTGGGGATTAGACTCTTGGACTAAGGTCCAAAGCTCTAAGTCATACATACTTATCGTAACCTTTGTGTATCCTAAGAGCGGGTAGATCTTTTGAACTTTAACTCTATTTCAAACCATAGTTGAACCGCTACAATCAACGATAAAGCTCTTGGGGATTAGAGTCATGGACTAAGGTTCAAAGCTCTTAGTTATAAATACTTATAATAACCTTTGGGTATCCTAAGAGGTGGTAGATCTTTAGCACTTTAACTCTATTTCAAACCGTAGTTGAACCGATACAATTAATGATTACGCTCTTTGGAATTAGATTCTTATAGTGAGGTTCAAAGCTCAAAATTATAGACACTCGTTATAATGTTTGAGTATCCTAAGAGTTTGTGGATCTTTAGAACTTTAAATCTATTTCAAACTGTAGTTGAACCGTTACAATCAATGATAATGCTATTTGGCTTTAGTTTCTTATAGTAAGGTTCAAAGCTCTAAGTTATAGACACATATTGTAAACTCTGGGTATCCTAAGAGGTGGTAGATCTTTAGAACTTTAACTCTAATTCAAACCGTAGTTGAACCATTACAATCAGTGATAAAGCTCTTCGGAATAATATTCTTAGAGTAACGTACAAAGCTCAAAGTTATACACTCTTATTATAATGTTTGAGTATCCTAAGAGGTGGTAGATCTTTAGAACTTTAAATCTATTTCAAACTGTACTTGAACTGTAACAATCAATGATAAAGCTCTTGGGCATTAGTTTCTTAGAGTAAGGTTCAAAGGTCTGAGTTATACACACTAATTATAAACTTTGGGTATCCTAAGAGAAGTTAGATCTTGAGAACTTTAACTCTATTTCAAACTGTTACAATCAATGATAAAGCTCTTGGGAATTAGATTCTTGGAGTAACGTTCAAAGCTCAAAGTTATAGGCACTTATTATAATGTTTGAGTATCCTAAGAGGTGGTAGATCCTTAGAACTTCAAATCTATTTCAAACTGTAATTGAACAGTAACATTTTAAAATCGAGTTATTGACACTTATTATAACATTTTGGTATCCTAAGACGTGGTAGAACTTTAGAATGGTAACTCTATTTCAAACCGTAGTTGAACTGTTAAAATCAATGATAAAGATCTTGGGGATTGGATTCTTAGAGTAAGGTTCAAAGCTATAAGTTATATACACTTATTATAACGTCTGGGTATCCTGAGAGGTGGTAAATCTTTAGAACTATAACTCCATTGTAGTTGAACCATTACAATCAATGATAAAGCTCTTGGGGATTAGAGTATTAGAGTAAGGTTCAAAGCTCTAATTTATAGACACTTATTCTAACGTTTGGGTATCCTAAAAGGTGGTAGATCTTTAGAAGTTTAACTCTATTTCAAATCGTAGTTGAACCACTACAATCAATGATGAAGCTATTGGGGATTAGATTCCTATAGTAAGGTTCAAAGCTCTAACATCTAGATGCTTATTATAACCTTCGGGTATCCTAAGAGGTGATAGATCTTTAGAAATTGAATTCTATTTCAAACCATAGTTGAACTGTTACATAAAATGGTAAACCTCTTCGGGATTAGGATCTTAGAGTAAGGTACAAAGCACAAAGTTATAAATAATTATATAACCTTTGGGTATCCTAAGAGTTGGTAGATCTTTAGAACTCTAACTCTATTTCAAATTGCAGTTGAACCGTTACAATCAATGATAAAGCTCTTGGGGATGAGAGTATTAGAGTAAGGTTCAAAACTCCAAGTTATATATACTAATTAAACCTTTGGATATCCTAAGAGGTGATAGATCTTTAGAACTAGAACTCTATTTCAAACCATAGCTGAACCGTTACAATCAATGATAAAGCTCTTGGGCATTGAAGTCTTAGAGTAATGTTCAAATTTCTAAGTCATAAATACTTATTATAACCTTTCGGTAACCTAAGAGGTGGTAGATCTTTAGAACTTCAACTCTATTCCAAACTGTAGTTGAATCGTTATAATCACTGATAAAGCTCTTAGGAACTATAGTCTTAGATTAAGGTTCTTGCTATAAGTTATAAACACTTATTATAACCTTTGAATATCCAAAGAGGTGGTAGATCTTTAGAACTTCAACTCTATTTCAAACCGTAATTGAACTGTTAGAATTAATGATACTGCTCTTGGGGATTAGA
The DNA here is from genome assembly GCA_030549335.1 of Pontederia crassipes. NCBI lineage: Eukaryota > Viridiplantae > Streptophyta > Magnoliopsida > Commelinales > Pontederiaceae > Pontederia > Pontederia crassipes. The sequence continues at coordinate 4,531,171 of JAUKPH010000020.1, read as the reverse complement.
GTCTCAGAGTAAGGTTCAAAACTCTAACTTATAGACACTTATTATAACCTTGGTATCCTATGAGGTGATAGGTCCTTAGAACATTTGCTCTATTTCAAACCGTAGTTGAATCGTTACAGTTAATGATAAAGCTGTTGGAGATTAGAGTCTTAAGAGGTGGTAGATCTTTGGAATTTTAACTCTATTTCAAACCGCAGTTGAGCCATTACAATCAATGATAAAGCCCTTGGGTATTGGAATCTTAATGTAAGGTTCGAAGCTCTAAGTTATAGATACTTATTATAACCTTTGGGTATCCTAAGAGGTGGCAAATCATTAGAACTTTAAATCTATTTCAAACCGTAGTTGAACAGTTACAATCAATTATAAGGCTCTTGAGGACTAGAGTCTTAGTGTAAGGTATAGAAACTTATTATAACCTTTCGGTATCCGAAGACATGATAGGTCCTTAGAACTTTAACTCTTTTTAAAACCGTAGTTGAACCGTTACAATCAATGATAAAGCTGTTGGGCATGAGACTTATAATAGATACTTATTATAACCTTTCGGTATCCTAAGATGTTATAGATCTTTCAAAATTTAACTCTATTCCAAATCATAGTTGAACTATTACAATCAAAGCACTAAGTTATGAACACTAATTATAACCTTTAGGTTTCCTAAGAGGTGGTAGATCTTTTAAACTTTAACTCTATTTCAAACCGTAGTTGAACCGTTACTATCAACAATAAAGCTCTTGAGGATTAGGCTCTTAAAGTAAGGTTCAAAGCTTTCAGTTAAAGATACTTATTATAACCTTTGGGTATCCTAAGAAGTGATAGATCTTTAGAACTTTAACACTATTTCAAACAGTAGTTCAACCATTGGAATCAATGATAAAGCTCTTGGGGATTAGACTCTTTGTGTAAAGTTCAAAGCTCTATGTTATAGACACTGATTATAACGTTTGGGTATCCTAAGAGGTGGTAGATCTTTGGAACTTTAACTCTATTTCAAATCATAGTTGAGCCGTTATAACCAATGATAATGCTCTTTGGTATTGGAATCTTAGAGTATGGTTCAAAGCTCTAAGTTATAGACACTTATTATAACCTTTAGGTATCCTAAGAGGTGATAGATCCTTAGAACTTAAACTCTATTTTAAACCGTCATTGAATCGTTATAATTAATGATAATGCTGTTGGAATTAGAATCTTAGAGTAAGGTTCAAAGTTCTAAGTTATCGACACTTATTATAATGTTTGGGTAACATAAGAGGTGGTAGATGTTTAGAATTTTAACTCTATTTCTAACCATAGTTGAATCGTTACAGTTAATGATAAAGATCTTGGGTATTAGAGTCTTAGACTAACTTTCAACGCTCTAAGTTATAGACACTTATTATAACCTTTGGGTATCTTAAGAGGTGTTGGATCTTTAGAACTTTAACTCTGTTTCAAATCGTAGTTGAACTGTTACTATCAACAATACAGCTCTTGGGGATTAGACTCTTGGAGTAAGGTTCAAAGCTCTAAGTTATAGATACTTACAATAACCTTTGGGTATCCTAAGGGGTGATAGTTCTTTAAAATTTGAACTCTATTTCAAACCGTAGTTGAACCGTTACAATCAATGATAAAGCTCTAAGGTTTTGTAATCTTAGAGTATGGTTCAAAGCTCTAAGTTATAGATACTTATTGTAACCGTTGGGTATCCTAAGAGGTGGTAGATCTTTAAAACTTCAACTCTATTTCAAACCGTAGTTGAACTGTTAGAATTAATGATAATGCTCTTGGGGATTAGAGTCTCAGAGTAAGGTTCGAAGCTCTAACTTATAGACACTTATTATAACCTTTGGTATCCTATGAGGTGATAGGTCCTTAGAACTTTAACTCTATTTCAAACCGTAGTTGAACCATTACGATCAATGATAAAGCTCTTGGGGGATTAGAGTCTTAGAGTATGGTTCAAAGATGTGAGTTATAGATACTTATTGTAACCTCTGGGCATCCTAAGAGGTGGTAGATCTTTAGAACTTTAACTCTATTTCAATCCGTCATTGAATCGTTACAATCAATGACAAAGCTCTTGGGCCTTGGAGTCTTAGAGTAAGGTGTGGGAAATTAGTCGGTTGATAATATGGAAGCTATGATGGAACACCATTTCTTGAGCTTTGCTTTTGAATTTTTGCTTAACGACGAGCAAGACTTTAAGCTTGGGAGAGTTTGATGCATGCAAAATATAACATATTTTATTTTATTATTTTAATGAAATTTTCTATAATTCGATCTTGGCATGCATCATTTTATATCGTCTTTAGTCGTAATTCTGGATTTGTCGATTTTAATTATTTATTCTGTAAACATTTTAATTGTGGATGGATTAATTAAATTTTAATAACTATTTTGCAGGAAAAGCCGAGTATATCATTATCTAGGGATTATCGACCGAGATACAACTAATTTATCAAGTTGATTTACTAGCATTAGCTTATGTTTATCAGCCGAAATTCAAATTCAAAGAGATTATCGGCTATAAAAAAGTATTTAATCTTATCATACGATTCAAAATCATTAGGCACAAAACACACTTGGTTATTATTAGTCAATAGTATATCATGATAAAGTTGTTATCGGTCGAAATACAAATGAGAAGTTTTATCATTGGGCACAAAACATCATCCTTAAGCAAGGGAGATGGAGATTATTGGCCGAGAAATCCAACGCCAAAGATAGAAGTTTAATTTATCTTTTTTGGTTCACATATTTATCCTTAATGGATTATCATCCTAAGACCTAACTTCAACACCATTATCTTATCTTATTATCTTATTTTCTCTATCTTATTTTACAATTACAAAACTTATCTACAAAACCTATGTTTTCTTCTTTTATTAATTTCTAAATTCAGGTATTGAATTAATAATATTCCTCATAGATTCGACACTCTTTACTCCTATTACTATAATACTCGAACAACTAGTGCACCTGCTAGCGAATTTATTTTGCTACATCATTTTACGCATCAATGATAAAGCTTTTGGGGATTAGAGTCTTAGAGTAAGGTTGAAAGCTCTAAGTTATAGACACTTATTATAACATTTGGGTATCACTAAGAGGTGGTAGATCTTTGGAACTTTAACTCTATTTCAAATCGTAGTTGAAATGTTAAAATCAATGATAAAGCCCTTGGGTATTGGAATCTTAGAGAAAGGTTCAAAGCTCTAAGTTATAGATATTTATTATAACCTTTGGGTATTCTAAGAGGTGGTAGAACTTTAACTCTATTTAAAACCATAGTTGAACCTTTGGAATCAATGATAAAGCTCTTGGGATTAGACTCTTAGAGTAAGGTTCAAAGCTCTAAGTTATAGACACTTATAATAATGTTTGGGTATCCTAAGAGGTAGTAGATCTTTGGAACCTTGACTCTGTTTCAAATCATAGTTGAGTCGTTACAATCAATGATAAAGCCCTTGGGTGTTGGAATCTTAGAGTAAGGTTCAAAGCTCTAAATTATAGAAACTTATTACAACGTTTGGGTATCCTATGAGGTGGTAGATCTTTCGAACTTTAACTCTATTTCAAACCATAGTTGAACTATTACAATCAATGATAAAGCACTTGGGGATCAGACTCTTAGAGTAAGGTATAGGCACTTATTATAACCTTCGGGTATCCTAAGAGGTGATAGACTCTATTTCAAACCGTAGTTGAACCGTTACAATTGATGATAAAGCTCTTGGGGATGAGACTATTAGAGTAACATTCAAAGCTCTAACATATAGATACTTATTATGACCTTTTAGTATCCTAAGAGGTTATAGATCTTTAGAAATTTAACTTTATTCCAAATCATAGTTGAACTGTTACAATCAATGATAAAGCTCTTGGGAATTAGATTATTAGAATAAAGTTCAAAGCACTAAGTTATAGATACTAATTATAACCTTTAGGTATCCTAAGGCGTGATAGATCTTTAGAACTTTAACTCTATTGCAAACAGTAGTTAATATTGTTGGAATCAATGATAAAGATCTTGGGGATTAGACTTTTAGAGTAAAGTTCAAAGCTCTAAATTATAGATACGTATTATAACCTTTGGGTATCCTAAGTGGTGATAGATCTTTAAAACTTTAACTCTATTTCAAACTGTAATTGAACCCTTACTTAGCGCTTTGAACCTTACTCTAAGACTCTAATCCCCTAGAGCTTTATCATTGATTATAACGGTTAAACTACGTTTGAAATAGAGTTAAGGTTCTAAAGATCTATGACCTCTTACTATACACAAAGGTTATAATAAGTATCTATAACTTAGCGCTTTGAACCTTACTCTAAGACTCTAATCCCCAAGAGCTTTATCATTGATTGTAATGATTCAACTACGGTTTGAAATAGAGTTAAAGTTCTAAGGATCTATCACCTCTTAGGATACCAAAGGTTATATAAGTATCTATAACTTAGAGCTTTGAATCTTACTCTAATAGTCTAATCACGAATACCTTTATCATTGATTGTAATGGTTCAAATTCGGTTCAAAATAGAGTTAAAGTTTTAAAGATCTACCACTTCTTAGAATACTCAAAGGTTATAATAAGTATATATAACTTTGAGCCTTGTACCTCACCTTAAGACCCAAATCCCCAAGGTCTTTATCATTGATTGTAACAATTCAACTATACTTTGAAATAAAGTTAAATTTCTAAAGATCTATCACCTCTTAGGATACTGATCACTAGCTGATCAATATGATTTTTTATCCCATTTTAGATTCATTTCACCCCTATCGAATCCCTAAATTGCCCAACTTTTGGCCAATTATGTTTGAAATGCATGGATTGCGATAACTAGTTGATTTTCCTCATTTTCTACCTAATTCCATGTGCATAGAGGTTCTGAAATGCCAAAATCCATAAATATTTCAATTCTATGCCAAGTTATCATTTTTAGGACAAGTTATCACTTCAATAGGCCAAGTTATCATTATTTTGAGTGAACTGATTTTCAATAATTTTGTTGCCCTGAATCCATTACTATCATGAATGAATCATATTTGGATGGTCACATCTCAACTTGTGCAAAATTTTAAGTCCATTTGAACAAGTTATCATTTTTCCAATGCCAAGTTATTGTTAAAGGGCAAAACTGTACTTTTGACATGCAAAACTATCAATTCTGCACAAAGGCCTTAGGCAATCATTATATTATTGTCCTAACTCATTGCTGTTCAAATTTGATCATATTTGGATAACCACAACAAATGTTATGATAAGTTATCGTTTTTAAGGAAATCAAGTTATCGTTTTGGCACCCAAATTATCATTTCTATGAAATCTTATTCACTTGCCACCCTAATCCATTTGATGCCTCTAATGCCTTCAACCACTTGTATTTGGATAATTTCCATGATTAGTGCAAAGTTATAATTTTCGGGTTCCAAAACCATTAGTTTTTAAGATCGATTTTCATTCTTGCACAACACCAAACTCCTTTTGATTATTGAGCTGAGTTTACTTGTTGTCCTAATCCTTATTTGTTTATTTCTTATTAGAGGACTTTGATGTTTGCTATTGTGGATTTTCTAGCAGGGAAGAACAAGTGCAAAAAGCTGGGAAAAGGTGAGGGGGACCACCTACTTTTGTTGTCCAGAAAAGCTGTCTTCTACAGGAATTCCAGGACCAGGACACATGGCACAATCACATCACAATGGAACATTCTGATGCTGATCAAAGGATGCACATGACACATATATAAGCTAGGGAAATTCTGGAGGAAAGGGGGGTCGGCCATTGCAGGATTGGAAAGAAGGCAGCAAGGGTTTGGAGCAAGAAGGAGCTGAAGGAAAGCAGATTGCCATCAATAGCCCTCGAGCCAGGATGGACTGCATCTGTTCTTCACTCTACTTTGTGTCTATGTTTGTAAATATGAGGAGCTAAATTTCATACCTCCTAGGATAGGGTAGTAGTCTAATTCATATTGTGGATGGATTAAGGATAAGACTAAGTTTCCTGCATTGAATCATTGAATTCCTGATTTCTGAAATCTGAACTATTATGGATTTCAACTTGTCATTGGAAGACCCTATTTGTATTTGCAACTGAGAAGTTATCATTTGGTCTAATCTTTGTTCAGGAATGAATTAAGAATCAATTTCAAGTTTTGAATTCCAAATTAGTTGATAATCTAATTTCTGATTTTATTTCTGAATTATGAACCAATCTGATTTCTTATTTTTTCTGAACCATCTGAATCTGATTGTCATTGGGGATTGAATTAATTGCACAACTGAGAGGTTATCTTATATCACAATCTTGTTCAGAAATGAATTGAGAAGCTTTGACATTCCTATGATTCAATTCTGAAATCACCTTTGGTTTTTCCTGATTTAAGTGTATTGATGATTGTTGATTTCCTGAATTCAGGGAAATCTGATTGTCCATTGTTAAGCCCCACTTTAATCAACCATTGAGAGATGGTTTTAAGGACTTCCTTGAGATTCAGAGATGAGCCAAGGAGCAATGAGAATTTTTTATTTCCCAACTTGTGACTATATGTCTTTTAATTCCAATTAATTAGTGTGAAGTGTGGACCTCATTTTTAATTGCAGCCGAGGGGTTGAATCAAGGTCCTCCTGTAGTTTAGAGATAAACCAAGGAACACTAGCACTATTATTGGATAAGTTTCATTCCTGCCAAGCTAATTGAAGTGATCTCATTATTTTGTGACAATACATAGAAGTTATCATTTCAGATTTTATTGAAATTGCCAAAAAATCAGCAAGTGCCTTGAATTGAACCTAATAATAACTTGGTTTTCAGTGAGGATCCTTTTCTAATTCAACTTAGCTAACAATCATATGACAATATATCGTTTAGTTCTGGTCTAATTGAGCTGTGAAAATAGTCATATTGAAAGTTGAATCAGATTTGACTAAAAAGTAATAACTTGTCCATTTCCATCCATAATTAAATTAGATGAACCCCAACTCCTAGGAGGACCTTCCTCATTGATACATAAACACTTTTAGACTCTAGATTATCATTTACAATTCAGTTTAATTAACTTTTCAGCAATCTACAACAAGTTATCATTCTGCATTCCTACAAGAAAAAAAAATCTGTTTTCACTTCCTTTAAAAAATCTATTTTTTGCCACTTTAAATAGGATTAGTCTAAATTGTTTTTAGGTAGTCTTGGACTTCAAATCACTGTGGATACAACATTTAGGGTTACTAGAATTGACATGTGCACTGCAGTAGAGAGTGAGTTAGGGAGTTGAAACAAAAATTCAAAAAATTGACTTTTGACCCAAAAATCAGCAAGTTATCACTAAACCTCCCCAATTTCACTTATCAGATATCCAAAGGTTATAATAAATATCTACATGTTAGAGCTTTGAACATTACTCTAATAGTCTCATCCCTAGGAGCTTTATCATTGACTGTAATGGTTCAACTATGATTTGAAATATATTTTTGAACCTTAGTCTAAGACTCTAATCGCCCAAGTGCTCAACTATGGTTTGAAATAGAGTTGAAGTTCTAAAGATCTACCAACTCTAAGGATACCCAAATATTATAATAAGTGTCTATAACTTTGAGCCTTGATCTTTACTCTAAGAATCTAATCCCCAAGTGCTTTATCATTGATTGTAACGGATCAACAACAATTTGAAATAGAGTAAAAGATCTAAACATCTACCACCTCTTAGGATACCCGGAGATTATAATTAGTATCTACTTAGTGCTTTGAACCTTACTCTAAAGCTCTAATCCCCAAGAACTTTATCGTTGATTGCAACGGTTCAACTACGGTTTGAAATAGAGCTAAAATTCTAAGGACCTATCACCTCTTAGGATACCCAAAGGTTAAAATAAGTGTATATAACTTAGCGCTTTAAACCTTACTTTAAGACTCTAATCCTGAAGAGCTTTATCATTGACAGTAACTGTTCAATTATGGTTTGAAATATATTTAAAGTTCTAAGGACCTATCACCTCTTAGGATACCCAAAAGTTATAATAAGTATCTATAACTTAGAGCTTTGAACCTTACTCTAAGACTCAAATTCCCAAGATTCTATGATTGACTGTAATGATACCACTTCTTTTTGAAATAGAGTTAAAGTTCTAAAGATCTACCACCTCACAGAATACACATAGGTTATAACAAGTATTTATAACTTTGAGCTTTCTACCTTACTCTATGACCCTAATCCCAAAGAGCTTTATCAATGATTGCAATAGTTCAACTACGGCTTGAAATATAGTGAAACTTCTAAAGATTTATCACCTCTTAGGATACCCAAAGGTTATAATAAGTATCTATATGTTAGAGCATTGAATGTTACTCTCATGGTCTCATCCCCAAGAGCTTTATCTTTAATTGTAACGGTTCAACTACTATTTGAAATAGAGTTAAAGTTCTAAGGACCCATCACTTCTTAGGATACGCAAAGCTTATAACAAGTATCTATAACTTAGAGCTTTGAACCTTACTTTAATGGTCCAAACCCAGAGAACTTTATCATTGATTGTAATGGTTCAACTACGGTTTGAAATAGTGTAAAAGTTCTAAGGACCTATCACCTCTTATGATACCCAAAGGTTATAATAATTATCGATAACTTAGAGCTTTGAAACGTACTCTAATACTCTAATCCCCAAGAGCTTTATCATTGATTGTAACGATTCATCTACGGTTTGAAATAGAGTTAAAGTTCTAAAGATCTACCACCTCTTAGGATACCAAAATGTTATAATAAGTGTAAATAACTCGATTTTAAAATGTTACTGTTCAATTACAGTTTGAAATAGATTTGAAGTTCTAAAGATCTACCACCTCTTAGGATACTCAAACATTATAATAAGTGCCTATAACTTTGAGCTTTGAACGTTTTTCTAAGAATCTAATTCCCAAGAGCTTTATCAATAATTGTAACAGTTCAACTACGGTTTGAAATAGAGTTAAAGTTCTCAAGATCTAACTCCTCTTAGGATACCCAAAGTATATAATTAGTGTCTATAACTCTGACCTTTGAACATTACTCTAAGAAACTAATGCCCAAGAGCTTTATCATTGATTGTAACGGCTCAAGTACAGTTTGAAATAGGTTTAATGTTCTAAAGATCTACCACCTCTTAGGATACTCAAACATTATAATAAGTGTGTATAACTTTTAGCTTTGTAGTTACTCTAAGAATCTTATTCTAAAGAGCTTTATCATTGATTGTAACAGTTCAACTACGGTTTAAATTAGAGTGAAAGTTCTAAAGATCTACCACCTCTTAGGATACCCGAGTTTACAATATGTGTCTATAACTTAGAGCTTTGAACCTTACTATAAGAAACTAATGCCCAAGAGCATTATCATTGATTGTAATGGTTGAACTACAGTTTAAAATAGATTTAAAGTTCTAAAGATCCACAAACTCTTAGGATACTCAAACATTATAATGAGTGTGTATAACTTTGAGCTTTGAACCTCACTCTAAGAATCTAATTGCCAAGAGTTTAATCATTAATTGTATCGGTTCAACTACGGTTTGAAATAGAGTTAAAGTGCTAAAGATCTACCACCTCTTAGGATATCCAAAGGTTATTATAAGTATCTATAACTAAGAGCTTTGAAACTTACTCTTAAGACTCTAATCTCCAACAGCTTTATCATTAACTGTAACGATTCAACTACGCTTTGAAACAAAGTTTAAGTTCTAAGGACCTATCACCACTTAGGATAGCCAATGGTTATAATAAGTGTCTATAACTTAGAGCTTTCAACCATACACTAAGATTCCAATACCTAAGAGCTTTATCATTGATTGTAACGGTTCAACTATGGTTTGAAATAGAGTTATAATTCTAATGATCTATCACCCCTTAGGATACCCAAAGGTTATTATAAGTATCTATAACTTAGAGCTTTGAACCTTACTGTAAGAGTCTAATCCCCAAGATCTATATCATTGATAGTAACGGTTCGACTACGGTTTGAAACAGAGTTAAAATTCTAAAGATCTACGACCTCTTAGGATACACAAAGGTTATAGTAAGTGTCTATAACTTAGAGCTTTGAACCTTACTCTAAGATTCTAATCTCCAAGATCTTTATCATTAACTATAACGATTCAACTACGATTTGAAATAGAGTTAAAGTTCTAAAGTTCTACCACCTCTTAGGATACCCAATGGTTATAATAAGTGTCTATAACTTAGAGCTTTGAAACTTACTCTAAGACTCTAATCTCCAACAGCTTTATCGTCAATGGTAATGATTCAACTATGCTTTGAAACAAAGTTTAAGTTCTATGGACCTATCACCACTTAGGATAGCCACTGGTTATAATAAGTGTCTATAACTTAGAGCTTTGAACCATACACTAAGATTCCAATACCTAAGAGCTTTATCATTGATTGTAACGGTTCAACAATGGTTTCAAATAGAGTTGAAATTCTAATGATCTATCACCTCTTAGGATACCCAAAGGTTATTATAAGTATATATAACTTAGAGCTTTAAAACTTACTGTAAGAGTCTAATCCCCAAGAGCTATATCATTGATAGTAACGGTTCAACTACGGTTCAAAACAGAGTTAAAATTCTAAAGATCTACGACCTCTTAGGATACACAAAGGTCATAATAAGTGTCTATAACTTAGAGCTTTGAACCTTACTCTAAGACTCTAATCTCCAAGATCTTTATCATTAACTATAACGATTCAACTACGATTTGAAATAGAGTTAAAGTTCTAAGGTTCTACCACCTCTTAGGATACCGAATGGTTATAATAAGTGTCTATAACATAGAGCGTTTAACTTTACTCTAAGACACTAATCTCCAACAGTTTTATCATTAAATATAATGATTCAACTACGGTTTGAAATAGAGCTAAAGTTCTAAGGACCTATCACCTCATAGGATACCAAAGTTATAATAAATGTCTATAAGTTAGAGCTTCGAACCTTACTCTGAGACTCTAATCCCCAAGAGCATTATCATTAATTCTAACAGTTCAACTACGGTTTGAAATAGAATTCAAGTTCTAAAGATCTACCACCTCTTGGGATATTCAAAGGTTATAATAAGTGTTTATAACTTATAGCAAGAACCTTAATCTAAGACTATAGTCCCTAAGAGCTTTATCAGCGATTGTAACGGTTTAACTATAGTTTGGAATAGAGTTGAAGTTCTAAAGATCTACCACCTCTTAGGTTACTGAAAGGTTATAATAACTATTTATAACTTAGAAATTTGAACGTTACTCTAAGACTCCAATGCCCAAGAGCTTTATCATTGATTGTAACGGTTCATCTATGGTTTGTAATAGAGTTCAAGTTCTAAAGATCTATCACCTCTTAGGATATCCAAAGGTTTAATTATTATATATAACTTGGAGCTTTGAACCTTACTCTAATAGTCTCATCCCCATGAGCTTTATCATTGATTGTAACGGTTCAACTTCAGTTTGAAATAGAGTTAGAGTTCTAATGATCTACCAACTCTTAGGATACCCAAAGGTTATATAATTATTTATAACTTTGTGCTTTGTACCTTACTCTAAGATCCTAATCCCGAAGAGGTTTACCATTTTATGTAACAGTTCAACTATGGTTTGAAATAGAATTCAATTTCTAAAGATCTATCACCTCTTAGGATACCCGAAGGTTATAATAAGCATCTAGATGTTAGAGCTTTGAACCTTACTATAGGAATCTAATCCCCAATAGCTTCATCATTGATTGTATCGGTTCAACTACGGTTTGAAATAGAGTTAAACTTCTAAAGATCTACTTCCTTTTAAGATACCCAAACGTTAGAATAAGTGTCTATAAATTTGAGCTTTGAACCTTACTCTAATACTCTAATCCCCAGGAGCTTTATCATTGATTGTAACGGTTCAACGATAATGGAGTTATAGTTCTAAAGATCTACCACCTCTCATGATACCCAGACGTTATAATAAGTGTATATAACTTAGAGCTTTGAACCTTACTCTAAGAATCCAATCCCCAAGATCTTTATCATTAATTTTAATAGAGTTAAAGTTCTAAAGATCTACCACCTCTTTGGGTACCGAAATATTATAATAAGTGTCAATAACTCGATTTGAAATGTTATTGTTCAATTACAATAAGTGCCTAAGATCTACCACCTCTTAGGATACTCAAACATTATAATAACTGTCTATAACTTTGAGCTTTGAACGTTACGCTAAGAATCTAATTCCCAAGAGCTTTATAATTGATTGTAATAGTTCAACTACGGTTTGAAATAGAGTTAAAGTTCTCAAGATCTAACTCCTCTTAGCATACCCAAAGTTTATAATTAGTGTCTATAACTCAGACCTTTGAACCTTACTCTAAGAAACTAATGCCCAAGAGCTTTATCATTGATTGTAACGGTTCAAGTACAGTTTGAAATAGATTTAAAATTCTAAAGATCAACCACCTCTTAGGATACTCAAACTTTATAATAAGTATGTATAACTTTGAGCTTTGTACGTTAGTCTAAGAATCTTATTCCAAAGAGCTTTATCACTGATTGTAATGGTTCAACTACGGTTTGAATTAGAGTTAAAGTTGAAAAGATCTACCACCTCTTAGGATACCCAGAGTTTACAATATGTGTCTATAACTTAGAGCTTTGAACCTTACTATAAGAAACTAATGCTAAAGAGCATTATCATTGATTGTAACGGTTCAACTACAGTTTGAAATAGATTTAAAGTTCTAATGATCCACAAACTATTAGGATACTCAAACATTATAATGAGTGTTTTGTAACAATAAAATTTGCTAGCAAATGCACTAGTCGCTCAAGTAATATAGTAAAAAGGAGTAAGAGTGTCGAACCCACGAGGAATATTATTAATTCAATATCTGGATTTATAAATTAATAAGAGAGGAAAAACATGAATTTTTGGAAAGAAGTTTTATGAAATGAAATAAAGAAAATAAGATAAAGATAAGATAATGGTGTTGAAGTTAGGCCTTAGGATGAAAATAGATCAGGATAAATGTTTGAACCATAAAAGATAAATTTAATTTTTAAAGATGGATTAGAGTCTCCCTAAAGTAATCTAATATGATTAACTTGTGGTCTCCACGACTGGCATCCCTCAATCTAATCATATAGAACTATCTTAATTTAATAAGAATTGAAGTCTCCACGACTGGTACCCCAAAATCATATTAAAATTAAGATGCATTAAATTGAATTCTCTAAACTATTAATCACTCCACAAACTGGTATAGATTAATAGACCACACAAACTTGATTCTCCACACACTAGTTATCAAATTTATGTCAATTATTAATTCTAATTAAAATCAATTATAATTAGTATAATAAATTCTGAAATTAAACACTCTACAAACTGGTATAGCCTAATTCGGAAATTTAATTAACTAATATAAAAGCATTAAGCACAATTAATAATTGATCAGAAAAGATTAAAGCAAATAAAATAGGGTCCAAACATTTCCCTTCAATTAATAATCTCCTAAAATAATAACCCTAAAAACATGGAGTTCATCCTAGAAATTTCGAAGAGATAATAACAAAATAACAATAATAATCGAAAGAATTACACCCAAAATAGAAGTAGAGCTCTCGAATTGGGCAGACAGTCGGGCAGCCTCTCGGACTTGATCAGGGTCGCGATCAACCTCCAGCCGTCGCACCTCTCTCCTCTTGATCGTAGCCTGCAGAGCTCACGACTCGCTGTGAAAGAAACCTGAACTTCAGAGCACTAATTGAAACGATGGATTTTTTACGAATTTATAGGGTGCGGACGGCCTTCAATTTGATCTCGGCCGTAACATCGTACGATTAACTTTAAAATTATAAGATAAACTCGGCCAAAGATAAATCCTTTTATCATTACGCCCAAAGATAAATCATTTTTATCTTTACTCCTTCATATATCTTGTTACGCCCAAAGATAAACTCGACCAAAAGAATGATTTTTTTTTGCCATTACCTTCTCCAAATCTCGGCCGTAAGGAATTATTTTATCTTTACTCCCAAAGAGATAAAATTTCTTTTATTCCCTCAAAATCTCGGCCGTAAGGAAGGAACTTATCTTGTTACGCCCAAAAGATAAAATCAATTGATTGTTACACCCTTCATCTTCATGCCATTACGCCCTCCAAATTTCGGCCGTAAGGAAAGACTTCTTATCATTACCCCCTCCATATCCCGGCCATAATGATATCTTTTATCCTAATCTCGACCGTAATGATAAATTCTTCGGAATTTCGGCCGATACAGCACAATCCATTTAAATCTCGATTTTTCCTGCAAAATATTTATCAAAATTTAGTTAATCCATCCACAATTAAAATATTCAGAGATTTTAATAATTAAAATTGATAAATCCGGAATTATGATTAAAAGTGACTAAAAATGATGCATGCCATGATCAAATTATAGAAAATTTAATTAAAATAATTAACTAAAATATGTTGTATTTTGCATGCATCAAACTCCCCCAAGCTTAAAGTCTTGCTTGTCCTCAAGCAAAAATTCAAAGCAAGGCTCAAGAAAGTTCCATCATATCCTTCACATTGTTAACTGACTAATTTTCTCACACAGTGCTTCTGCACACCTACTACTTAGTATCTTATCATTTTCCATGCACTTAGCTTCATAGAAGTTCTGAATGCTACACAAATTTAAACAATCTCAAATTCAGCCTTGCAGAAAAATAAATTGTCTGTCAAATAATAGCATTAATATTGAACACATAAGTACTAATTGAGCTTAAAACTTTTTCTTTTTCTTTTCATTTTTCAACTTTATTTTCAACCATTTAAAAGTTCTAATCTTCAAGCAGGATTGCACAAGGAAGTCCATGTAGCAGGCTTTGGACTGATGACTCCCAGACCAGATGGCCTTAGGGCAACAGGTGATAAAGCACCCCTCGAGTTTACTTGCCCGAACAACCAAGGTTCTGAATGAAGAGTTCGAACTTAGCCATGGTTCAGTACTCCTGTGCTTCTCCATATTCCACAAGATGGTCCATGTAGCAGGTTTTCGATCGACGGATCCCAGAGTAGTTGCCCTTAGGTCGCCAGGCATAAACCCCTACAGATCTAATTACCCGAACACACCTTGGTTCCGGATAACACTTTTGTACGTACACATAACTTCATTCATTTTTTTTAATTATTTTTGTTGGGGTTTAACTAACCCTTCTTTTTTTATAAGCTCAAAGGTACTTGATATGGTCAATAAGAAGGCTACTACTATCAAGACTTAAAAGAAATAAAACGGCATGAATATGATTTTATCGTCTAGTCATTCATAATTCTACTTAGCATAGGCACATAGTCCATAAGTTTGATACTAAAATAGCAAGTGATAAGAAAGAAAAGTATTCAAATTTCATCAATTAACGACATGTCTTTGAACTTCTACTAAAAGATAATTAAAACAATAAGACAAGAGTTTATTAGATGGTAGCAAAAATAAATGCATGCAATGGTATTTTTTAGAAAATTTTCAAAATTTTTAATATTTTTTGGATTTTTTTATAAATAGATGCAAACATAAGCAAATAAACAGAAAGAATCATGCAATGCGTGAAATGCAAACTCCCCCAAGCTTGAACTAGACACTGTCCTCAGTGTTAAGCCAGCAAGGGAAAGTGATACATACTCAATAAAAAGGAAAATTTAAAGAAACGAAAATAAAGAAAAGGGAAAAGACACAACCGGATTTACTGTCTGCGGGGTGGCGATGGTGGATGGTAGCCGAGATTTCCTTGGCGCATATGATACTCATGGATGCATCTCGTCATGCGCGCATGTTGATTTTGAAGGGATTCGAAGCGACCCTGACGATCATCCATATTTCTAAAATCAGCTCGAATGTTGGTCAACTCTTGTGCTTGTCGAAGTTGCTCTTCCTGAATAGCGTGCAACTGTCCTGATTGACGAAGTTGCTCTTCTTGAAAAGTGTGAAACTCCCCTGCTTGACGATGTTGTTCATCATACATTGATTCCCATAAGTTTTGCATGGAAGCATAGTCAGGCTGAGGTGGCGGAGGTGGATAGTAAGTCTGCTCTGGGGCTGAAGTAAAAGTGGGCTCCGGTGCTATATAGCGATTCTGCACAGGTTCTTATAAAGGGGCAGATACTTCCATCGAATCGCGTTCCTCATAAGGAGTAGAAGGTATGAACGAGGAATCAGAAGAGCTCTCTTGTGCTGGAGATGGAATCGGAGAAGGCACTGGCTTATAAGGTGAATGGACGGATGTGGCATATTGGGAAGCTGCCGGTGATGCAGCCTGGAATCCTTGTTGCTGTTGAAGGTAGGGTTGGGCTGCCGCATAATCAGTAGAATCAAACCAGGAGAAAGGTTCATCCTGGTGTAGCTGTCCGACAGAGGTAGATGGTCCTGCAGGTGGGATTACTGGAGCTATGACCTGCCTAAAAAGGAGCCAATTATTTGGATTAATCGGCGTAAAAGCATCTCGATCTGAGCAGGGCACCTCCTGATGGTGGCCTTTAAAAATAAAAACTTTGATCCCTGAGTTGTTGGTCTTCACGAGACCCATAGCCTGAATGGTCCTACGAGTGAGGTGAGTGTTTCCTGGCACAGCTTCGAGATCATCCAAGTCAAGTTGTAGGTGCTGAGCGATAGGTGTGAGAAGAGCACCCATATTAATGCTACCGCCACGATGAGTAGTGCGGCGCTGGAATCGACGAATGAGGAAGGCACCCACATTAACGGGAGTTCTGTGAAGCATGCTGTGGATGAGATATAACTCTCCTTCTGAGACGGCACCATCATTATCACTGCGTCCACTTATGGTGTTGCTTAGCATGCGATGGACGTAGCGTAGAACAGGATTCTGAATTGAGCTATCTTTAGCGGTGTTCCAAACCAATCGGTCTTCTTCTGTTATTTGTTTCCAAAAAGTTTCAGCATCAAAGTCAGCAGGTACAGAAAGAGATCCATGGTTGGGAAATCCATAGATATTATTAATCTCTCCTAGAGTGAGAGTAAATGGTCGTCCATAAAGTTGGAATGAAATGCGGGGCTGATCATAGTTCCTGCCATCTAAATTAAAGATTTCCAGAGATGAGAGGAATTCCATAATTAGTACTTCATAAGTTGGCCACCAAGAATGCACAAAGTCAGATAGTCCAATTTGAGAAAATAATAGATGAATATCTGCAAGTAAATTATACTCCCTCAGCAATTCAGTATCTGAAAATTTGGTGGCATGAATTCGAATATCACACATCCGTTCATATCGAGCTTGATACTCCGGCTTAGTCTAATAATAATCTCCGGGGTAGGAGATTAATTGTGAGGGCTGTGGGGCCGGCTGAGCATTCGGATGTCGTCGTTCATGACGTCCCCTCCATATATTAGCAAATCGCCTCATCTTGATCTAGACAAAAATAAAAAAGAAAAGGTACCGGCTCGGTGGAAGCGGCTGAGGTTTCGACCATAGTATTCGATGAAGAACCGGCTGAAGGTCGGAGGTGACTCGGCCGTAAGGGACCGGTTGATTGTAACAGTTCAACTACAGTTTGAAATAGAGTTAATGTTCTAAAGATCTACCTCCTCTTAGGATACTTAAAGTTTATAATTAGTGTCTATTACTCAGACCTTTGAACCTTGCTCTAAGAAACTAATGCCCAAGAGCGTTATCTTTGATTGTAACGTTTCAACTACAGTTTGAAATAGATTTAAAGTTCTAAAGATCTACCACCTCTTAGGATACTCAAACATTATAATAAGTGTCTATAACATTGAGCTTTGAACGTTTCTCTAAGAATCTAATTCCGACGAGCTTTATCATTGATTGTAATGGTTCAACTACGGATCGAAATAGAGTTAAAGTTTTAAAGATCTACCACCTCTTAGGATACACAAAGGTTATAATAAGTATGTATAACTAAGATCTTTGAGCCTTAGTCTAAGAGTCCAATCCCCAAGAGATTTATCATTGATTGTAACGGTTCAACTACGGTTTGAAATAGAGTTAAAGTTCAAAAGTTCTACCACCTCTTAGGATACACAAAGGTTATAATAAGTACGTACAACTAAGAGCTTTGAACCTTAGTCTAAGTCTAATCCCCATGAACTTTATCATTGATTGTAATGGTTCAACTACAATTTGAAATAGATTTGAAGTTCTAAATATCTCCCACCTCTTAGGATACTCAAACATTATAATAAATGTCTATAACTTTGAACTTTGAACCTTATTCTAAGTATCTAATCCCCAAGAGCTTTTATCATTAATTGTAATGGCTCAACTACAGTTTCAAATAGAGTTAAGGTTCAAAAGATCTACCACCTCTTAGGATTCCCAGAAGTTAAAATGAGTGTCTATAACTTAGTGCTTTGAACCTAACTCTAAGAATCTAATTCCCAAGAGCTTTATCATTGATTGTAACGGTTCAACGACGGTTCGAAATAGAGTTAAAGTTCTAAAGATCTACCACCTCTTAGGATACACAAAGGTTATAATTAGAAAGTATAACTAAGAGCTTTGAACGTTAGTCTAAGAGCCTAATCCCCAAGAGTTTTATCATTGATTGTAACGGTTCAACTACGATTTGAAAAAGAGTTAAAGTTCAAAAGTTCTACCACCTCTTACGATACACCAAGGTTATAATAAGTATGTACAGCTAAGAGCTTTGAACCTTAGTCGGAGTCTAATCCCCATGAACTTTATCATTGATTGTAACGATTCAACTACAGTTTGAAATAGATTTAAAGTTCTAAATATCTCCCTCCTCTTAGGATACTCAAACATTATAATAAGTATCTATAACTTTGAGCTTTGAACCTTATTCTATAAATCCAATTCCCAAGAGCTTTTATCATTAATTGTAATGGTTCAACTACAGTTTCAAATAGAGTTAAGGTTCAAAAATGTCTATAACTTAGACCTTTGAACCTTACTCGAAGAAACTAACGCCCAAGAGGTTTATCATTGATTGTAACGGTTCAATTAGTGATTGTGACGGTTCAACTACAGTTTGAAATGGCGTTAAAGTTCCAAAGATCCACCACCTCTTAGGATACTCAAATATTATAATAAGTGTCTATAACTTTGAGCTTTGAACCTTACTCTAAGAATCTAATTCCCAAGAGCTTTATGATTAACTGTAACGGTTCAACTACGGTTTGAAATATAGTTAAAGTGCTAAAGAGCTACCACCTCTTAGGATACCCAAAGGTTATTATAAGTATTTATAACTAAGAGCTTTGAACCTTAGTCCAAGAGTCTAATCTCCAAGACCTTTATCATTTATTGTAGCAGTTCAACTACGGTTTGAAATACAATTAAAGTTCAAAAGATCTACCACCTCTTAGGATACAAAAAGGTTATAATAAGTATGTACAACTAAGAGCTTTGAACCTTAGTCTGAGTCTAATCCCCAAGAACTTTATTAGTGATTGTGACGGTTCAACTACAGTTTGAAATGGCGTTAAAGTTCCAAAGATCCACCACCTCTTAGGATACTCAAACATTATAATAAGTGTCTATAACTTTGAGCTTTGAACCTTACTCTAAGAATCTAATTCCCAAGAGCTTTATCATTAACTGTAACAGTTCAACTACGGTTTGAAATAGAATTAAAGTGCTAAAGATCTACCACCTCTTAGGATACCCAAAGGTTATTATAAGTATCTATAACTAAGATCTTTGAACCTTACTCTAAAACTCTAATCCCCAAGTGCTTTATCATTGATTGTAACGATTCAACTACGGTTTGAAATAGAGTTAAAGTTCGAAAGATCTACCACCTCTTAGGATATCCAAACGTTAAAATAAGTGTCTATAACATAGTGCTTTGAACCTTACTCTAATAATCTAAATCCCATGAGCTCTATCATTGATTGTAACAGTTCAACTACGGTTTGAAATAGAGTAAAATTTCTGAAGATCTACCTCCTCTTAGGATACCCAAAGTTTATAATTAGTGTCTATAACTTAGATCATTGAACCTTACTCTAAGAAACTAATGCCCAAGAGGGCAATGATTGATTGTAGCGGTTCAACTACTGTTTCAAATAGATTTAAAGTTCTAAGGATCTACCACCTCTTTGGATACTCAAACATTATAATAAGTGTTTATAACTTTGACATTTTAACGTTACTCTAAGAATCTAACTCCGAGGAGCATTATCATTGATTGTAACGGTTCAACTATGGTTTGAAATAGTGTTAAAGTTCAAAAGATCTACCACCTCTTAGGATACACAAAGGTTATAATAAGTATGTATAACTAAGAGCTTTGAACCTTAGTCCAAGAGTTTAATCCCCAAGAGCTTTATCATTAATTGTAGCGGTTCAACTACGGTTTGAAATAGCGTTAAAGTTCTAAAGATCTACCACCTCTTAGGATGCACAAAAGTTATAACAAGTATGTATAACTAAGAGCTTTGAACCTTAGTCTAAGAATCTAATACCCAAGAGCTTTATGATTGATTGTAGCAGTTGAACTACAGTTTGAAATAGAGTTAAAGTTCAAATGATCTACCACCTCTTAGGATACACAAAGGTTATAATATGTATGTACAACTAAGAGCTTTGAACCTTAGTCCGAGTCTAATCCCCAAGAACTTTATCAGTGATTGTAACGGTTCAACTACAGTTTGAAATAGATTTAAAGTTCTAAAGATCTACCACCTCTTAGGATACTCAAACATTATAATAAGTGTCTATAACTTTGAGCTTTAAACCTTACTCTAAGAATCTAATTCCCAAGAGCTTTATCCTTAACTATAACGGTTCAACTACGGTTTGAAATAGAGTTAAAGTGCTAAAGATCTACCACCTCTTAGGATACCCAACGGTTATTATAAGTATCTATAACTAAGAGCTTTGAACCTTACTCTAAGACTCTAATCCCCACGAGCTTTATCATTGATTGTAACGGTTCAACTACGGTTTGAAATAGAGTTAAAGTTCTAAAGATCTACCATCTCTTAGGATACACAAAGGTTATAATAAGTACGCATAACTCAGAGATTTGAACCTTAGTCTAAGAGTGTAATCCCCAAGAGCTTTATCATTGATTACGGTTCAACTATGGTTTGAAATAGAGTTAAAGTTCAAAAGATCTACCACCTCTGAGGATACACAAAGGTTATAATAAGTATGTATAAGTAAGAGCTTTGAACCTTAGTCTGAGTCTAATCGCCATGAACTTTATCATTGATTGTAACGGTTCAACCACAGTTTGAAATCGATTTAAAGTTCTAAAGACCTACCACCTCTTACGATACTCAAACATTATAATAAGTGTCTATAAGTTTGAGCTTTGAACCTTACTCTAAGAATCTAATCCCCAAAGAGCTTTTATCATTAACTGTAATGGTTCAACTACAGTTTCAAATAGAGTTAAGGTTCAAAAGATCTACCACCTCTTAGGATTCCCAGACGTTAGAATGAGTGTCTATAACTTAATGCGTTGACCCTTACTCTAAGAATCTAATTCCCAAGAGCTTTATCATTAATTGTAACAATTCAACTACGGTTTGAAATTGAGTTAAAGTTCTGAAGATCTACCTCCTCTTAGGATACCCAAAGTATATAATTAGTGTCTATAACTGAGATCTTTGAACCTTACTCTAAGAAACTAATGCCCAAGAGCATTATCATTGATTGTAACGGTTTAACTACAGTTTGAAATAGAGTTAAAGTTCTAAAAATCTATCTCCTTGTAGGATACCCAATGGTTATATCAAGTATCTATAACTTAGAGATTTGAACCTTACTTTAAGACTCGGATACCCCAGAGCTTTATCAGTGATTGTAACAGTTCAACTATGATTTGAAATAGAGTTAAATTTCTAGAGATGTACGTCCTCTTAGAATACTCAAAGGTTAGAATTAGTATATATAACTTCGAGCTTTGAACCTTACTCTAAGACTCTAATCCCCAAGAACTTATCAATGATTGTAACGGATCAACTAAGATTTGGAATAGAGTTAAATTTCTAAAGATCTATCACCTATTAAAATGCTCAAAGGTTATAATAAGTATCTATAAATTAGAGATTTGAACATTACACTAAGATTCCAATCCCCAAGAGCTTTATCATTGATTCCAATGGTTTAACTACGGTTTGAAATAGAATTGACGTTCTAAAGATCTATCACTTCTTAGGATACCCAATGGTTATATTAAGTATATATAAGTTAGAAATTTAAACATTACTCTAAGACTCCAATGGACTAGAAATTTATCATTGATTGTAACGGTTCAACTACTGTTTGATATAGATTAACAATTCTAAACTTCTACCACCTCTTAGGATACTAAAACATTATAATAAGTGTCTATAACTTTGAGCTTTGAACCTTACACTACGAATCAAATCCCTAAGAGCTTTTATCATTGATTGTAACGGTTCAACTACAGTTTGAAATGGAGTTATGGTTCAAAAGATCTAACATCTCTTTGGATACCCAAACGTTATAACAAGTGGCTATAACTTGGAGCTTTGAACCTTATTCTAAGAATCTAATTCTCAAGAGCTTTATCATTGATTGCAATAGTTCAACTACAGTTTGGAATAGAGTTAAAGTTCTAAAGATCTAACTCCTCTTAGGATACCAAAAGTTTATAATTAGTGTGTATAACTTAGATATTTGAATCTTGCTCTAAGAAACTAATGCCCAACAGCTTTATCATTTATTCTAACGGCTCAACTACAGTTTGAAATAGAGTTAAAGTTCTAAAGATCAACCATCTCTTAGGATACCCAAAAGTTATTATATGTATCTATAACTAAGAGCTTTGAACCTTACTCTAAGACTCTAATCCCAAGAGCTTTATCATTGATTGTAACGGTTCAACTACGGTTTGAAATAGAGTTAAAGTTCAAAAGATCTAACACCTCTTATGATACACAAGGTTATAATAAGTATCTATTACTAAGAGCTTTCAACGTTAGTCTTAGAGTCTAACGCCCAAGAGCATTATCATTGATTATGACGGTTCAACTACGGTTTGAAATAGAGTTAAATTCTAAAGATCTACCACCTCTTAGTATACCCAATGGTTATAATAAGTATCTATAATTTAGAGCATTGACCCTTATTATAATCACCAAGAGCTTTATCATTGATTGTAACAGTTCAACTATAATTTGAAATAGAGTTAAATTTCTAGAGATGTACGTCCTCTTAGAATACTCAAAGGTTGTGATTAGAATATATAACTTCAAGCTTTGAACCTTACTCTAAGACTCTAATCCCCAAGAACTTATCAATGATTGTAACGGATCAACAAAGATTTGGAATAGAGTTAAATTTCTAAAGATCTATCACCTCTTAAGATTCTCAAAGGTTATAATAATAATCTATAAATTAGAGCTTTGAACCTTACTCTAAGAGTCCAATCTCCGAGAGCTTTATCATTGATTCCAACGGTTTAACTACGGTTTGAAATAGAGTTGACGTTCTAAAGATCTATCACCTCTTAGGATACCCAATGGTTATATTAAATATATATATCTTAGAACTTTGAATGTTACTCTAGACTCCAATGCCCAAGAGCTTAATCATTGATTGTAACGGTTCACCTACAGTTTGAAAAACATTTAAAGTTCTAAAGTTCTAAATATCTTAGGATACTGAAACATTATAATAAGTGTCTATAACTTTGAGCTTTGCACCTTACTATAAGAATCAAATCTCCAAGAGATTTTATCATTGATTGTAACCGTTCAACTATAGTTTGAAATAGAGTTAAGGTTCAAATGATCTAACACCACTTAGGATACCCAAACGTTATAATAAGTGTTTATAACTTAGAGATTTGAACCTTACTCTAAGAGTCTAATTTCCAAAAAATTAATCATTGATTTAAAAGTTCAACTACGGTTTGGAATAGAGTTAAAGTTCTAAAGATCTACCTCCTCTTAGGATACCCAAAGTTTATAATTAAAGCTTTGAACCTTACTTTGATACTCTAATCCTCAAGAGCTTTGTCAATGATTGTAACCGTTCAACAAAGCATTGTTCTTGAGCATCGTATCAATATCTTTTTGACCAAGTAGAGTTAAAGTTATAAACATTTACCACCTTTTAGGAAACCCAATGATTATAATAAGTATCCATAACTAAGAGCTTTGAACCTTACTCTAAAACTACAATCTCCAAGAGTTTTATGATTCATTGTAACAGTTCAACTACGGTTTGAAATAGAGTTAAAGTTCTTTAGACTTGTGACCTCTTAGGATGCCAAAATGTTATATATCTATATGTTAGCGCTTTTAACCTTACTCTAATAGTCATATTCCAAAGAACTTTATCATTGATTGTAATGGTTGAACTACGGTTTGAAATAGAGTTAAACTTATAAACTTAGAGCTTTGAACCATAATATAAGACTCTAATCTCCGAGAGCTTTATCAATGATTATAACGATTCAACTACGGTTTCAAATAGAGTTAAAGTTCTAAAGATCTACCACCTCTTAGGATACCCAATGGCTCTAATAAGTGTCTATTAATTAGAGCTTTGAATCTTACAGTAGGAATCCAATCCCCAAGAGCTTTACCATTGAACGTAGCGGTTCAACTATGGTCTAAAATAGAGTTAAAGCTCTAATCCCCAAGAGCTTTATCATTGATTGCAACGGTTCAATCGTAGTTTGAAATATAGTTAAAGTTCTAAAGATCTACAGCCTCTTAGGATACCAAAAGGTTATAATAAGTGTCTATAACCTAGAGCTTTGAACCTTACTCAATGACTCTAGTCCCCAAGAGCTTGATCATTGAATGTAACAGTTCAACTTCGGTTTGAAGTAGAGTTAAAGTTCTAAAGATTTATCACCTTTTAGCATACCCATGCATAAGTATCTATTAGTTAGGGCTTTGAACGTTACTCTAAGACTCCAATGCTCAAGAGCTTTATCACTGATTGTAACGGTTCAACTACGGTTTGAAAAAGAGTTAAAGTTTTAATGATCTACCATCTCTTAGGATACCCAAAGGTTACAAGATGTGTCTATAACTTAGTGCTTTGAACCTTACTCTAAGATTCCAATACCCATGAGCATTATCATTGATTGTAATGATTCAAGTACGTTGTGAAATAGAGTTAAAATTCTAAAGACCTATCAACCCTTAGGATACCCAAAGGTTATAACGAGTATTTGTAACTTAAAGCTTTGAACCTCACTCTATTAATCTAATCCCCAAGAGCTTTATCATTGTTCGTAGTGGTTCAACTACGGTTTGAAATAGAGTTGAAGTTGTAAAGATCTACCACCTCTTAGGATACCCAAAGGTTACAATATGTGTCTTTAACTTAGAGATTCGAACGTTACTCTAAGACTTCAATGCCCAAGAGCCTTATCATTCATTGTAACGGTTCACCTATGGTTCGAAATAGAGTTCAAGTTCTAAAGATCTATCGCCTCTTAGGATAACCAAAGGTTGTAATAAGTATCTATAACATAGAGCGTTGAACCTTACTATAAGAGTCTAATCCTCAAGAGCTTTATTATTGATCGTAACTATTCAACTACGGTTTGAAATATAGTTAAAGTTGTAAAGATTTACCACCTCCTGAGATACGCAAAGGTTATAATTAATATCTATAACTTAGAGCCTTGAACCTTACTCTAATACTCTAACCCCCAAGAGCTTTATCATTGATTGTAACGGTTCAACTACGGTTTCAAATAGAGTTAAAGTTCTAAAGATCTACCACCTCTTAGGATACCCAAAGGTTATAATAATGTCTAGAACCTAGAGCTTTGAACCTTACTCAAAGACTATAATCCCCAAGAGCTTTATCATTCAATGTAATGGTTCAACTACGTTTTCAAATAGGGTCAAAGTTCTAAAGATCTATCACCTCTTAGCATAACCATGGGTAATAACAAATACCTATAACTTAGAGCTTTGAACGTTACCCTAGGACGTCAATGCCCAAGAGCTGTATCGTTGATTGTAACGGTTCAAGTACGGTTTGAAATAGAGTTAAAGTTCTAAAGATCTACCACCTCCAAGGATACCCAAAGGTTACAATAAGTATCTATAACTTAGTACTTTCAACATTACTCTAAGATTCCAATACCCAAGAGCTTTATCATTGATTGTAACGGTTCAACTACGATTTGAAATAGAGTTAAAATTCTAAAGATCTATCACCCCTTAGGATACCCCACGCTTATAATGAGTACCTATAACTTAAAGCTTTCAACCTTACTCTAGGATTCTAATTCCCGAGAGCTTTATCATTGATTGTAACGGTTCAACTACGGTTTGAAATAGAGCTAAAGTTCTACCACCTCCTAAGATACCAAAGGTTACAATAAGTATCTATAACTTAGACTTTGAAGCTTCCTCTAAGATTCCAATACCCAAGAGCTTTAACATTGATTGTAACGGTTCAACTACAGAATGAAATAGAGTTAAAATTATAAATTATATCACCATATACCCAAAGGTTATAACGAGTATCTATAACTTAACGCTTTGAACCTTACTCTAAGACTCTAATCCCCAACAGCTTTATCATTGATTGTAATGGTTCAACTATGGCTTGAAATAGAGTTAAAGTTCTAAAGGTCTATTACCTCTTAGCATACCCAAGGGTTATAATAAGTGTCTATAACTTAGACTTTTGAACGTTGCTCTAAGACTCCAATGCCCAAGAACTTTATCATTGATTGTAATGGTCCAACTACGGTTTGAAATAGAGTTAAAGTTCTAAATATCTACCACCACATGGGATACCCAAAGGTTATAATAAGTGTCTATAACATAGAGCATTGAACCTTGCTCTAAGACTCTAATCCCCAAGAGCTTTATCATTCATTGTAGTGGTTCGTCTACAAATTGAAATAGAGTTAAAGTTCTAAAGATCTACCACCTCTTAGAATACCCAAAGGTTATGATAAGTGTTTATAACTTAGAGCTTCGAACTTTACTCTAAGACACTAATCCCCGTGAACTTTATTATCATTTGTGAGAGTTCAACTACAGTTTGAAATAAAGTTTAAGTTCTAAAGATCTACCACCTCTTAGCATACCCAAAGGTTATAATAGGTGTCTATAACTACGAGCTTTGAACGTTACACTAAAAATCTAATCCCCTAGAGATTTATCATTGACTGTAACAGTTCAACTACGGTGTGAAATAGAATTAAAGTTCTAAAGATCTATCACCTCATAGGTAACCCAAGATTATAATAAGTATCTATAACTTAGAGCTTCGAACGTTACTCTAAGACTACAATGCCCAAGAGCTTTATCATTGAATGTAATGGTTCAACTATGATTTGACATAAAGTTAAAGTTCTAAAGATCTACCACCTCTTAGGATACCCAAAGGTTACAATAAGTATCTATAACTTAGTGCTTTGAACCTTACTCTAAGTCTCTAATCCCAAGATCTTTATCATTGATTGTAACGGTTCAACCACAGCTTGAAATAGAGTTAAAGTTCTAATGATCTACCTCCTCTTAGGATACCCAAAGGTTATAATAAGTGTCTATAACTTAGAGCTTTGAACATTACTCTAAGAATCTAATCACCTAGAGCTTTATGATTGATTGTAACTGTCACATCCCACTTCGTGACTAAGTTCTAATCCCAACTATTTTCTTCCTTCATTATGTTTAGCAATTATATAAATAAAATCGACAAAACCTCCTCCCTTACATATCTTATGTTATTTGCCAATACACACGAAAGATGCATCGATATTCATCAAAGTTAAATAAACAGTTATATGATATCATTCACATATTATCATTATAATTTGTTTCCACTAACAACCACACATATAACACCCTATAGGATCAAGTTTTATACAACCTTACCAAAAAAATTTCTCACAAACTTAATTACTACATCTAGGATTAACTATTGCATGCATGTTTCAAAAACAAAAGTGAAGAGGAAGATAAAAGTGAAAGAAAAATAACGATGCTCCGGCGGTTCAACCTCTTCTATATGCATCAAACCAAGCTTCGAGTCCACTGAACTCTAGAACTTAGAATTATCTTAAAACTTCAACAAGGATAATGTGAGCAACAATCGTTTGCTTAGTGAGTGGAATAAAAGTACAACATAGGGGAATAATACGAGTGCATATAACATTTAAATAATCACATTTCTTTCATATGAGAAAACATTTAAAGCATAACTCATATCACATAAGTTTCCAAATTATATGAACTTTTACATAAATGCAAATTATTCAAGATATCATCATATTCACAGTTAAACTTTACACATGTGTCGTTGCACATACTCATCATGGGTCAATACGTATCCCTCTATGATCATGTGTCATACAGTTAAGTAGAGCTTCATAATCAAGAGTATGAGATACGTAGAGCAAATCATGGGTCATTACATATCCCTCCATGATTGTGTGTCATATAGTTAAGTAGAGCTTCACAATCAAAGAGTCAAATATGTAGAGAAAATCATGGGTCAATACGTATCTCAATCATGATTGTGTGTCACCCAATCATGATTCTCAGATACGCAGAGCATATCATGGTTCAATACGTGCATGCAAAACAGCCCCCAAAGGGCAAAGACACCCGATATACGCCCCAAAGGCTTAATGTATATCGAATGTAGTCCCAAAGACCTTTTTCAAACAGCATGACGAATGAACACATGGAATTTAACAATATCAAAATACACATGTCATAATCCCATATCATTATCAAATAAAACTTATTTTAACTTCACAAGCATTGTTTTCTCAAAACATTTTTGTGTAACAGGTTACTCCATCTCATATGATATTCTTGAAACATATCATAAATATCTTTCGTAACTCAAGATATGTTTCAATAATAATGATAATAATCTTTGCTTGAGATAATATCATAAATAAAAGAACTAACATATAACATTTTGCTATGTTGTAAATTTACCCACTCACCTTGTATTTGATCCCTTCAAGGAGATTTATTAGATTTCCTCCCTTTCATTTGCAACTTGATGTTTTCCTACAAGTAATAATACCTTTTTACTTCTCAACCACTGATAAGGTAATATGCAATGCATGCTCATGATGAATGAATGTTTATACACCATAAAAAGCCTATAATCTCCTCTATTACCAATTTTTAACTTCAAGTATTTTTGTTCATAGGCTATTTCACAATTGAAACTTCTCAATCCTCCATAGTTTAACTAGGTGCTGCCTTAGGATTTCAAATTGTGTACTTGTCAATAAATAATTCATAAGTTCTTATCCACATAGGCAAATGTCATGATTCTGAATAAATTAGAAACTAGACTTCTTAAGGTTTCCAATCCCCAGATATCATTAACTAATTCGAAGTGATCAAGTCATAAAATTCAAGGCAATCTGACCCAAGGTTTATGCTTTGGAGACCGTGTATCACTGAATGATTAATTTATGTCCTTAACAATAGTTATCCATTTGATGAGATCCTAATTTTCATAGAATCTATACTTCAGTAGTGTTTATAAATAAAAATGGTAGAATTTAACTCCTTGTAAAACCTTATAACAAAAATAGTTAATTTGGGTTGTTATCTGTCCATGTCCTCTAATCTGATAGAAGAATCACTATGAAATGAAAAATTCATTTCTTCCAAATACAATTCCAAATAAGATGATTCCACTTCTCAAGGAACTCTTTAATTCATCATATCCAAATTCCGAATTCATTATATTCTAATCATACCCTAATTTACAATTGGATCTATTTTAGATTCGGGACAGAGTGAGCAACCTACGGTGCTAGGTTCATAACTATCTCTACAAACGTCCTTTTTATATGATTCTTGTGGTCATCGAAAGCTAACTGCGAGAGGACGAACCATGCCCAATTTTGGGATTTACGAAGAACAATCCACGAAGAGATGATCATGTAAAAACGGAGGTCAATTTCAAATCAAAAACCCTACCTTAACCAAGCGACCTTGGCGAATTTGCTCAGGCGGTTCTGCTAGTTATTTGCCTCTGCTAATTTTTCACCTCTCCGGAGGTAAGATGTTTTAATTTATATATTTTTTTCAGATTTTTAACACGTCATATGGCAGTTCGAAAAAATCTCTTTCTAAGCAGTTAGTGAGCTGCCTGCTTGGGCAGCTTGATTGAAATGAAGGTCCAATCATATTATTTGGTTAAAAATTAGTGTTAAACCTCTAATTAACCTTATTTAATCATGGTTGAACATGTTTATTATAATATTAATAACTATTAAAATTTATTCCTAATTGTCTTATATAATTTCTTTATAACACTTATGGATAATTTAATTATCATTATGCTTTAACCGAAAAGTTAATTGCTGCACGCAGCCATGACTACATAAGCATTTAAACTGATTTAATATGCTAACTAAAAGCAAGATTATTTTAAAATGAATTTTTGGAGAACATCCGTTACAGTAACGGTTCAACTACGGTTTGAAATAGAATTAAAGTTTTGAAGATCTATCATCTCTTAGCATACCCAAAGTTTATAACAAGTATCTATAACTTGGAACTTTGAACGTTACACTGAGACTCTGATGCCCAAGAGCTTTATCATTGATTGTAACGGTTCAACTATGGTTTGAAATAGAGTTCAAGTTCTAAAGATCTACAACCTCTTAGAATACCCAAAGGTTATAATAAGTATCTATAACATAGAGCTTCGAACTTTACTCTAAGAGTCTAATCCTCAAAAGCATTATTATTGATCATAACGGTTGAACTATGGTACGAAATAGAGCTTTGAACCTTACTCTAAGACTAATCCCCAAGAGCATTATCATTAATTCTAATGGTACAACTACGGTTTGAAATAGACTTGAAGTTCTAAAGATCTACCACCTGTTAGGATACGCAGAGGTTATAATAAGTATCTATAACTAATCCCCAAAAGCATTATCATTGATTGAAATAGTTCAACTACAGTTTGAAATAAAGTTAAAGTTCTAAAGATCTACCACCTCTTATAACATAGACCTTCGAACCTTAGTTTAATAGTCTATCCCTGAGAGCTTTATCATTGATTGTAATGGTTCAACTATAGTTTGAAATATAGTTAAAGTTCTAAAGATCTATCAACTCTTAGCATATCCAAAGGTTATAATAATTATCTATAACTTAGAGACTTGAACCATACTTTAAAAGTCTAATCCCCAAGAGCTTTATCTTTGATTGTAATGGTTCAACTATGGTTTGAAATAGAGTTAAAGTTCTAAAGATCTACCGCCTCTTAGGATTACAAAGGTTATTATAAGTATATAAAACTTAGAGCTTTGAACCTTACTCTATGACTCTAATCTCTAAGAACTCTATCATTGATTGCATCGCTTCATCTACGGTTTGAAACAAAGTTAAAGTTCTAAAGATCTACCACCTCCTAGGATATACAAAGCTTATAACAAGTACCTATACGTTAGAGCTTTGAACCTTACTCTAAGACTCTAATCCCCAAGAGCTTTATCATTGGTTGTAACGACTGAACTACGGTTCGAAATATTTAAAGTTCTAAGGACCTATCATCTCCTCGGAGAACCTATGGTTATAATAAGCATCCATAACTTAGAGCTTTGAATGTTACACTATGACTCCAATGCCCAAGAGCTTTATCATTGATTGTAATGGTTCAACTATGGTTTGAAATAAAGTTAAAGTTCTAAAGATCTATCACCTATTAGGATACCCAAAGGTTATAACAAGTGTTTATAACTTGGAGCTCCCAACCTCACTCTAAGAGTCTAATCCCCAAGAGATTTAATGTTGATTGTAACGGTTCATCTACGGTATAAAATAGAGTTAAAGTTCCAAGGACGTATCACCTCGTAGGAGAACTTATGGTTATAATAAGTATCAAAAACTTAGAGCTTTGAACGTTACACTAAGACTCCAACGCCCAAGAGCTTTATCATTGATTTTAACGGTTCAACTACGATTTGAAATAAAGTTAAAGTTATGAAGATCTATCACCTCTTAGGATACTCAAATGTTGGAATAAGTATCTATAACTTAAAGATTTGAACCTTACTCTAAGACTGTAATTCCCAAGAGCATTATCATTGATTGTAACGGATCAACTACTATTTGAAATAGAGTTAACGTTCTAAAGATCTACTCCCTCTTTAGATACCCAAAGTTCATAATTAGTATCCATAACTTGGAGCTTTGAACCTCACTC
Organism: Pontederia crassipes; assembly: GCA_030549335.1. Lineage (NCBI taxonomy): Eukaryota > Viridiplantae > Streptophyta > Magnoliopsida > Commelinales > Pontederiaceae > Pontederia > Pontederia crassipes. The sequence goes on along the minus strand of JAUKPH010000020.1, from coordinate 4,499,042 downwards.
TAAGACTCTAATCCCCAACAGCTTTATCATTGATTGTAAAGTTTCAACTATAGTTTGTAATAGAGTTAAAGTCCTAAAGATCCACCACCTCTTAGGATACCCAAAGGTTATGATAAGTGTCTATAACTTAGAGCTTTCGACCTCACCCTAAGAATATAATCTAAACATCTACCACCTCTAAAGATTGAATTCCCAAGAGCTTTAACATTGCTTGTAACGGTACAACTATGGATTGAAATATAGGTAAAGTTCTAAAGATCTATCACGTCTTAGGATATCCAATGGTTATTTTAAGTATCTATGACTTAGTGCTTTGAAACTTACTCCAATACACCAACCCCCAAAAGCTTTATCTTTAATTGTAACGGTTCAACTACGGTTTGAAATAGAGTTAACGTTCTGGAGATCTACCTCCTCTTAGGATACCCAAAGTTCATAATTAGTGTCCAAAACTTAGAGCTTTGAACCTTACTCAGACTCTAATCCCCAAGAGCTTTATCATTAATTCTAATGGTACAACTACGGTTTGAAATAGACTTGAAGTTCTAAAGATCTACCACCTGTTAGGATACGCAACGGTTATAATAAGTATCTATAACTAATCCCCAATAGCTTTTTCATTGATTGAAATAGTTCAACTACAGTTTGAAATAAAGTTAAAGTTCTAAAGATCTACCACCTCCTATAACATAGACCTTCGAACCTTACTTTAACAGTCTGTCCCCGAGAGCTTTATCATTGATTGTAACGGTTCAACTATAGTTTGAAATATAGTTAAAGTTCTAAAGATCTATCAACTCTTAGCTTACCCAAAGGTTATAATAATTATCTATAACATAAAGACTTGAGCCTTATTTTAAAAGTCTAATCCCCAAGAGCTTCATCTTTGATTGTAACGGTTCAACTATGGTTTGAAATAGAGTTAAAGTTCTAAAGATCTACCACCTCTTAGGATTACAAAGGTTATTATAAGTATATAAAACTTAGAGCTTTGAACCTTACTCTATGACTCTAATCTCTAAGAACTCTATCATTGATTGCATCGGTTCATCTACGGTTTGAAATAAAGTTAAAGTTCTAAAGATCTACCACCTCTTAGGATATATAAAGCTTATAACAAGTACCTATACGTTTGAGCTTTAAACCTTACTCTAAGACTCTAATCCCCAAGATCTTTATCATTGGTTGTAACGGCTGAACTAAGGTTCGAAATAGTTAAAATTCTAAGGACCTATCACCTCCTCGGAGAACCTATGGTTATAATAAGTATCCATAACTTAGAGCTTTGAACGTTACACTATGACTCCAATGCCCAAGAACTTTATCATTGATTGTAATGGTTCAACTACGGTTTGAAATAAAGTTAAAGTTCTAAAGATCTATATCCTCTTAGGATACCCAAAGGTTCTATAACTTGGAGCTTTCAACCTCACTCTAAGAGTCTAATCCCCAAGAGCTTTATTATTGATTGTAATGGTTCATCTATGGTTGGAAATAGAGTTAAAGTTCCAAGGACATATCACCTCGTAGGTGAACCTATGGTTATAATAAGTATCGAAAACTTAGAGCTTTGAACATTAATCTAAGACTCCAATGCCCAAGAGCTTTATCATTGATTGTAACGGTTCAACTACGGATTTAAATAAAGTTAAAGTTCTGAAGATCTATCACCTCTTAGGATACTCAAAGGTTGGAATAAGTATCTATAACTTAAAGATTTGAACCTTACTCTAAGACTATAATTTCCATGAGCATTATCATTGATTGTAACGGTTCAACTATTGTTTGAAATAGAGTTAACGTTCTAAAGATCTATCCCCTCTTCGGATACCCAAAGTTCATAATTAGTATCCATAACTTGGAGCTTTGAACCTCACTCTAAGACTCTAATCCCCAACAGCTTTATCATTGATTGTAACGTTTCAACTATAGTTTGTAAAAGAGTTAAAGTTCTAAAGATCCACCACCTCTTAGGATACCCAAAGGTTATCATAAGTGTCTATAACTTAGAGCTTTCGACCTCACTCTTAGAGTCTAATCTAAACATCTACCACCTCTAAAGATTGAATTCCCAAGAGCTTTAACATTGCTTGTAATGGTTCAACTATGGATTGAAATATAGTTAAAGTTCTAAGATCTATCACCTCTTAGGATACCCAATGGTTATTTTAAGTATCTATAACTTAGTGCTTTGAAACTTACTCCAAAACACTAACCCCCAAAAGCTTTATGTTTAATTGTAACGGTTAAACTACGGTTTGAAATAGAGTTAACGTTCTGGAGATCTACCTCCTCTTAGGATACCCAAAGTTCATAATTAGTATCCATAACTTAGAGCTTTGAACCTTACTCTAAGACTCTAATCCCCAAGAGCTTTATCATTAATTCTTACGGTTCAACTATGGTTTGAAATAGACTTGAAGTTCTAAAGATCTACCACCTGTTAGGATACGCAAAGGTTATAATAAGTATCTATAACTAATCCCCAATAGCTTTATCATTGATTGAAATAGTTAAACTACAGTTTGAAATAAAGTTAAGTTCCAAAGATCTACCACCTCTTAGGATATACAAAGCTTATAACAAGTATCTATACATTAGAGCTTTGAACCTTACTCTAAAACTCTAATGCCCAAGAGCTTTATCATTGGTTGTAACGGCTGAACTACGGTTTGAAATAGTTAAAGTTCTAAGGACCTATCACCTCCTTGGAGAACCTACGGTTATAATAAGTATCCATAACTTAGAGCTTTGAACGTTACTCTAAGACTCCAACGCCCAAGAGCTTTATCATTGATTTTAATGGTTCAACTACGGTTTGAAATAAAGTTAAAGTTCTAAAGATCTATCACCTCTTAGGATGCCTAAAGGTTATAATAAGTGTCTATAACTTGGAGCTTTCAACCTCACTCTAAGAGTCTAATCCCCAAGAGCTTTATTGTTGATTGTAACGGCTCACTTACGGTATGAAATAGAGTTAAAGTTCCAAGAACGTATCATCTCGCAGGTGAACCTATGGTTATAATATGTGTCAATAACTTAGAGCTTTGAACGTTACTCTAAGACTCCAACGCCCAAGAGCTTTATCATTGATTGTAACGGTTCAACTACGGTTTGAAATAAAGTTAAAGTTCTAAAGATCTATCACCTCTTAGGATAGTCAAAGGTTGGAATAAGTATCTATAACTTAAAGATTTGAACCTCACTCTAAGACTGTAATCCCCAAGAGCATTATCATTGATTGTAACGGTTCAACTATGGTTTAAAATAGAGTTAAAATTCTAAAGATTTATCACCCCTTACGATACCCAAAGGTTATAATTAGAATCTATAACTTAGAGCATTGAACCTCACACTAAGAGTTTAATCCTCAAGAGCTTTATCGTTGATTGTAAAAGTTCAACTACGGTTTGAAATAGAGATAAAGTTCTAAGGATCTATCACCTCCTAGGAGAACCTATAGTTATAATAAGTATCCATAACTTAGAGCTTTGAATGTTACTCTAAGTACGAAATGTTATTCTAAAAATATTACGCACAAAGTGTGTATATAGAGAGTGCCGCATAAAATAAAGTCGACAAACCTAATGTAGCAAGGGAGCATAAAAGGACGTAAGCCTCCAAAATGTATGTCTGCCCTCTACACTAGTGTGTTACTCTTGAACAAAAAAATAGATGTTGAAAAAAGTTTTAAAATTTATAATCTCTCTACACTATCAAAATATGATCTGCAAGTGTAGTACACATCATTGTGGGGAACAGTGCCTGCAAAATCTTCAAAAGATACCTCAAAACTAACTCAGTGACAAAATGAAATACTGAAAATGGGAATAAAAAGGATGACAAATAAAGTGAGGAAAGCTAAAATGTTTTTGTTGTTTTTAAAATGTAAAAATAACGTAGAATGAAAGACTAGATCTGGAGAGTTTGAGGCAATCAATTAAAAATGTGTGCTGAAGACTTATGAGAGGTACTTATACTATAGGATTTAGGTTCTTCAGTTCATTTCGATACGAGTAAAAAACAAATGCTCCTTCGCGTGTATATATGGTCGACCTGATGGGGAAGACACTCGAATTACCTGCAACACTCTCGTGCTCATGGGAAGTCGGTGTTGCACACGTGAATGGATTTATAAGACTGGTGTAATTGCCACATCCGCATACGATACTTCAATTTATAAATCAAACTTTCCTTTTCTATATTTGATCTAAGGCTTCATGAAAACTAAGTACCCGAGCATTCAAGAGAAATACATTGAGGGCGAGACAACTATGATCGGCTTGCACTCGCCTCAATGGAATTCGGACAACTCTTCGGGTGGAATGCAAGGAACTAAGATGTCGTCGAGGCTACTTAGACGATTTAAGACGGGAAGGAAGCCGATTCATAACTACTGCTTGGGATTATCGAGAGCTCTTCATACATAACTCCTTCCTCATATGCCCTCTCAAGTCACCTACGATGAAGGAGGGTTAAAGATTTTCCCTCTTAGGCAGAGGCTCTCAGAATTAGAAAAGAATCGGAAATAACAATGGCAAAACGAATAGAAAATAAACAAACTTCGCACGCGCTTCAGTCCGGACTATGATAATATGAGTTCCGGCTCATTACGACCATTTATTGCCATAGTCTTAGAGTGTATGTATCCTTTTCGGGTCTCGGGTTCGAGAGCACATGACATCTAAATCAAACAATAGAAAACTGCTATTGCGAATATGATACAGAATCCAGATTGAGAATCACTATCGTCGGTCTCGATTTCTCTACGTACGATCATGCACAGCCTAGCATATCCCTATGATCAGGGGTGTAAGACGATAGTAATTCGAAAACTCCCCCAACTCTAGCTGCAAGGACAACAAAGAAGTCAAACAGGGAATCATCTCATCGGTGCTCGATTTCTCTACATACGATCAAGCAGAGCCTAGCATATCCCTACGATCGGGCATGCAAGATGAAGACGATACAAAATCTCAATCCATACATAGATCCAAGAGGTCAAGAGATATATGATAAAACTAGGTTCACAAACAAATATCATCCAAATGAAAGCGAAGCTCACATTCAGTTTATCATAGTGAGCATTCTTAGCAGCAAAGGAATAAGAGTGATATGTGAACAAGTTTTGATGTGGAGAAGATATGAAATATGTCCAATTAGTGATATGCATGCATTTGTAATGAAAATAAAGAGACGCATGTGCAAAATACATGCGTAATAGTGGTGTAAATGTATACCTAGATTCTCCACATCAACTCCCCCCAAACTTAAAGTTTTGCTTGTCCTCAAGTAATTGGCTAAGAACTTGGGATCGAAACACATCATGAACATACATCATAGTTCCTCACCCTTTTCTCCAACTTTATTTGTCTGTCATTAGTCCTTTTTAGTGCGTTTTTAAGTTTCCCTGACTGTGTCACCAGTGAAGCCCTTTTACTAATGTGACACATAAGTTCCCTGCTGGATGATAATCTAATGCAAATTGTCTAAGAATGTTCATGCAACAATGCTTGTCCTTGAGCTGAAACGAGTCTAACCAACTTATTTCCTTTTACAGTCAGTTAGTTTTTTTGTATGCAATAGCTCTTTGGAATAAAATTGAACATAGCACAGAAGGTTCCACTCAATAGTTCCCAACCTTTCTTCCTGGAATATTGGGTGTAGGGTGCTAGTGGTGCCTTGGGGGCATACTCTTGTCTTGCTCCAAATCGGGAAGACAATGGAGTAGCTATTGATGCTTTATTTATTCATAAGTTGTTTTTTTATATAGGATCCCACAACATTCCCCACCATTTCATCCTATAATACTAGGATGGCGCGTTTGAGTTTTTATTGAAAGAAAAAGAAAATTCTCATTATGCAGAAGAAGAGCTATGCAGAACATAAATAAAGATAGATATACTTTCATGATTCAAGACGTTAGTTAGTAGGATTCAAGCAAGTGCATGTTGGATCATGTACCATTCCCATATTTTGATGATAACAAACATGATTGGCTGACAAATGTTACTAATGAGTTTGTCAAAATGACCTACATACAGAAATAAGTTTATAGGAAAATAATAGACGAAGAAATGATAAAGAGAGTAAGACCGATTGAAGGACCGGTCGACCGAACGAACAATCGAATACAATAGAACCGGAAAATTTATTAAAGTCACAAGATCGGTCGAAGGATCTGTCGACCGAATGAACAACTAACACAATAGAATCGACCGACCGGACGAACGACCCAACACAACAGAACCGAAAAAGTTGTTGAAGTCACAAGATCGGTCGAAGGATCGGTTAACTGGATGAACGACCAAAGAAAATAGAAGTGTGGAAGGCATTGAAGTCATAAGACTGATCGAAGGTTTGGTCGATCGAAGGCAAGACTGAACTGAACAGAACACAGGTGTTGAAGAAATCAATGACCGGTCAAGGGACCAGTCGACTAGATTGTGCGACTGAAATAAACAAAAAGGTGAAGGCACTGTGAAAAACTCCAACTGACTGCCTCTCTCAATCGTCAATCGACTATCATGATCTGACGAAATAAAAATCATATTTCGAATCAAATCTGTTGATCACTTTCTAGATATAGAAGATCTCGTCAAGCACATTATAAAAGGAGGATAGAACATATGAGAACTTGTAGAGGATCAAGCACAAGAAATCAAGAATCAATGAAAGATTTTTCTTCATCTATTTCATCTGAAAAAAGCCCTAGATGAATTTCTTCTCACAACTCTCCACTCTGTAATTCCTCTAGTGATCATTTGTGACGAAGAGAGATCATGAGATTTGCAATTTGTATTTCTGAAAGCTCCCTTGTGAAAAGATGATTGTCTTTCCTCTTGAGCGGAGAAGAAGGTAGTGTACATGTAAAGGGTTTCTTTCTCCCTTTTTGAAAGGAGGATGATAATGAATCTCTGACAGTCTTGAGGTCGAGGAGTCAGAGTGGGGACATAAGCCAAGGAGTTAGGCCAAACATCATCAACAAATTTTGCGTTTGCTCTCTATCTTATTTCTGTTATACTTTTGACTGCATTGCATTTTTGTACTTTCACGAAAAACTTTTAAAAGTAAAATGATTGAGTTCTCAAGATAAAAAAAAGTTTATACACCAATTCACCCCCTCTTGATGCCCTACGATCCTACAATTGGTATCAAAGCCTAGTTTTACTTTTGTGATTAAGATCTAATTATCTTTAAGAGTCATGGCATCAAACAACTTTATTCTCAATGAAGGTCAATCAACCAATCATCCTCCGCTTTTTAAATGCATCTAATTTTGCATATTGGAAAATAAGAATGCAAACCTATGTGTGTTCCATTGATATTGATATCTGGGATATAGTAGGAAATGTTTTAATTTGTGTGAAAAATTACTAACAGAATACACTGATGGAGAAAGACTTTTAGTTAAACTAGTGTGGAAGGCAAAAAGTATTCTTATTGTGCCTTAGATACCACTGAATTTATTCGCATCTCTACCTGTCTAAATGCAAATGAAATTTGGAAAATTATTACTCATGAAGGAACTGAGACAGTTAAGGAGTCTAGGTTAAATCTTTTAAATCATCAATATGACTCTTCTAAAATGCTTGAAAATGAAACCATAAGTAGTATGGTTGTACGTTTAAATGATGTGGTGGATGGCTTAGCCTCTTTGGGTGAGACAAGGACTAATGCAAAGTGAAAAAGTTTCTCAGGTCACTCTCCTCGAAAATGGCACACCAAAAGAATTGTAATTGAGGAAAAGGATCTCAACAATCTGAACTTTCTTATAAGATCACTGTTAACCTATGAGATAGGAATGAAAGAAGATGAGGATGTAAATGTCATAAAGAAAAAGACATTAGTCCTAAAGGCAAAAATTGATGAAGAAGAAACAAGTGAAGATGAAGAGGATGTTAATGAAAAAAAAGTTGGCACTTTATGCAAAGAAACTGGACAAATATTTGAAGTTTGCCAAACAAAGAAAGAAAGGTGAATCCTTTAGAAGAAAGTCAACAAGCAAGAATCAAATCACTTTCTTTGAATGCAAAAAGACAAGACATTACAAGAATGAATGTCCAACTTTTGTGAAAAAAATACAAAGATGTTGAAACTTCAAAGAAAAAGAAGAACGCACTTTAAGTAACTTGGGATGGAAGTGAGCAAGAAGAAGATAGCTTTTCCTCAAGTGATGAAGACGAGGCTTATCTTTGTCTCATGGCTAATGAAGTGGTATACTCTAACTCATCAAGTGATGAATTGAGTACATTTCATATGCATGATGAATTTAAGAAACTGATAAAGAAATATGGAGCACTAAAGAAGAAGCATGATAAATAAAAAATATAATTCGATATTGTTAAAAATAAAAATGCAATAGTATGATACATGTGACAATTGCATCTCTCTAAATGATCAAAACACAAGTTTAGAATTTTTAATTGTTGAACTAAAGATAAAGAATGATAATCTAAATACATGCATCAGTTCACAAAGAGGTGAGATAGAAATGTTAAACACAAAAGTAATTAATTGGAAGAAAAGTTAAAAAATTTTCAAATAGTAGAAAAATGCTAGATGCTATGTTTAGTGGCTCCAGAATACCCACTAATAAAAAAGGTCTTGGCTACAACTCTTTTGAAAAAAAGGTATGATTCAAGAACTCTATTTGTGAAGACTGCAAAAGTGTATAATTTAAAATTGACTTATTTTCACTGTGGTACACTTGGTCATTATTTCTTTGAATGCAGCTTTAGGAATGGAAAAAAATATTAGATGAAGAAGATCTGGGTTCCTAAAAGGACCAACGCTAACCAAGATGGAGCTGAACATGTTTGGGTACCAAAAAGATAAATTTCTATGTTTTTTTAGGAAGCATCAAGGAAGAAGAAGGAAAGCAAATGGTATATGGATAGTGGCTGCTTAAGGCATATGACAGGGGATGCATCAAATTTTATCACTTTGGAAAAGAAAAATACAGGAACTGTCACTTTTGGAGATTGCAAAGGAAAAGATTATCGGTATAGGTAACATTGGTAAATATGATAAAATCTTTCTTGAAAATGTATGGCTAGTAGATAATCTGAAACATAATTTAATTAGTATTAATCAACTCTATGATAAGAACTTTCTAGCAAAATTTGAAAAAGAAAAATGTCTAATACTAGATGAAAATGAAAAGTTGCTGCACATTGGCTTTAGAATAATAAAATTGATTTTGAGGATTTAGAAAATACTAGTGCATTACATGATGATTCAACCTTATGGCATAGACGACTTGGTCATGTGAACTTTAAATTATTAAAGAAGCTTTCTACAAATGAACTAGTAAGAGGATTACCTAAAATAAGAACTGAGAAAAATATTGTGCATAATTCTTGCTTAATAGGAAAACAAACAAAAAGTTATTTTAAATCAAAAGACCTTATTAGTGTAACGCCCCCAAAATTCGGCCCCAATTTAAAACTTTTCCGAACCCTAGGCGACGTCACATTGACATGGACCTTGACCTAATTTCATAAAACTTGCAGTAGAAACATAACATAATAAACATAAGACATTAATAACATAACAGCGGAAGACTTTAACATAATTAAATCCCAAGATACATAAACTAGCCCATGGGCCTAAAAGGCTCTAACGTATACCCAATAGAGGGTCCATCATACATAAATGAGTTCAAGTGGAGTGCATGACTCAATAAGGCCCATAAGCCATACATAAAACACTCTTACAAGAGTTAATCATGATAATATAATATAAGTAAAAGACTTGGGCCATAGCCCGACAGACCCATGTGCAATATCGCCGTCACGAGGCTCTCACCGCCGAACCTAAGCCTCCTCCATACCTGCACGGATCCATGGAGTGCAGAAGATTTCTCCCGTTAGAGTATGTTGAGGCCCATGCATGCTATGATCTTATAACATGATTTCTATATGTCATGGCATATGTATTTCATCATCATAGAACATGTCATATGCATCCTATGAGCTATTTATGCATACTATATGGCATGTGAGCATATCATCACGGCAAGGCAAGATAACATGTAACATCATAATCTTTAGATCATGCATATCATAACTTATCATCATATTTATCATTATGATATTGCATATCATATCTTATCATTATTCTATTGCATATCATGATCTTGTCTTACTTTACTTTGTCATCTTTATTCATGACATCATATGATGTGACAAGTGAACATTCATAATGCATCCTCATAGGTGCCTTCTTCATCTTTATCATCTTTGTCTTTATGTCCCAAGTCATTCATCATTCATCTTTACATCTTTTCATCTTTCATCTTTATTTAGATGCTTTCTTATCTTGTCGATTGAGAAGAGTAGTGGCTCATAAATCATAATCCTCCCCGTAGGTGAGGTCTTTATCCTCATTCGTAGATGAGGTCTTTATCCTCCCCATAGGTGAGGTCTTTATCCTCCCCCGAAGGCAAGGTCTTTATCCTCATTCGTCAATGAGGTCTTTCCCCACCCATCAGTGGGGTTTAGGTTGGGTACCGATTGGTCCCGAGTCACAAAAATGCCACTCCTTAATCAATCCATCTTTTAATCATGTTCATCAATACATACAATCATTCAATACATGTTGCATCTTTTAACCCTATTTAAGGTCATACAAACTTCAAATCATGCTAAGTGTGGACATTCAATCATAACCAATCATCTTCCAGAAATGGACGACCATTTTGGGTAACAGTCGACCACTGGTCTTATATCGGGCGACCGGTCGGATTATCGGTCGACCGCTATGGTCTTTTTAGACACCGAAATAGGGCATTCGATTCGTCCGCTAATCATAGAATGTGATGACGCTCTAAACTGGACGACCGTTACTGTATCGATCGACCATTATGGGTCTTTCGGACGATCGAAACTGAGCTTCGGTTCGTCCGCTAATCATAGAATGTGATGACTGCTTAAATCGGACGACCGATGGTATATCAGTCGATCGGTTCGTAACTTTTGGACGATCGAAACAGGGTGTTCGATCGACCGCTAATCACAGAATGTTTCGACTACACATATCGAACGACCGCTTGGATATCGGTCGACCGATTCATGTCTTTCGGACGATCGAATCAAGGCGTTCGGACGTCCGCTAATCACAGAACGTGTCTGCCCCTCCATAACGGTCAACCGATAAGGAATCGGTCGCCCATTTTGGGATGGCAGACACCCGATTTTTACACGATTTCTTTCCAAATCTTACATACATGAACATCTTGAACACATATTGGCTTCCACCTATCATATGGGACATTTCTTAACATTCTAAACACTCTAATCGTGAAACATAAAGGGGTTTTCACATAAGGCATACAATCATGCTAATCACACATAAATGTACGTAAGCTTTACAAGATTTCACAATGAGTTAATATAACCACAATAGACATTATACATCTAAACATGATTAACAATAGAACATTAAGGTTGATCATACATAAGGCATATATATAATTAACAATGGAATAGTAACTAAGAATCATTAATGCACATTTCCTAACCCTTTACTCTAAGAATAAGGGGTTTTCTCTTATGCCCTAATCCATACATTAAAACATCATTAGGGTGAGATAGAGAGGTTTGGATCCCCTCAAACATACCTTGATTAGCTAAGCTTAAACTCTAATCCTCCTCCTCTCCTTGCTGTGCTCCTAATGGTGCTGCTATAGTGGAGAAACATAAGAGAGAGTAAGAGTGGGGTTTAAGGGAGGTGCTGTAGTTAAATGAGTGCACGTACCCTGTTAATATGCGATTTTGTGAGGAAAGGAAGATGGGACGTGAGCTATAGTGCCATGGAGAGAGTGAGGTGGGTTGCTGTAGCAGTTAGGGGGTTTTGGGTGTTGCTTTTGGCTAGGGTAGGTGGATAAGATAGGTTAGGGCATTTGGTGGGTTTCATGCGGGTGTGTGCTGCATCCTCTTTTCCCTTTTTTTAACTATCCAGATGTTACAATTAGTACCAGTAGAATCCTAGAACTATTGCATTTAGACTTATTTGGTCCAATTGATGTTATAAGCCTAGGTGGAAAAAGATATGTTTTTATACTTGTAGACGACTACTCACGTTTTACATGGGTTTTATTTCTTACTCATAAAGTTTTTCATACTTTTATGAAATTTGCAAAAAGAGTACCAAATGAATTTGATCAAAAATCTCAAAAATTAAAAGCGATCATGGTGGAGAATTTGAAAATAATAAATTTGAGTTATTCTGTGAAGAAAATGAGATCTCACATAATTTTTGTACACATAGAACACCTCACCAAAATGGAGTTATTGAAAGAAAAAATAAAACTATACAAGAAATGGCTAGAACCATCTAAATGAAAGCAACCTTCCTAAACACTTTTGGGCAGAAGCTGTAAATACCTCATGTTATGTATTGAATAGAATATTAATATGACCCCTAACTAAGAAAACTTGTTTTGAGATTATTTATGGGAAAACACCAAACATTTCTTATTTCAAAGTTTTTGGTTGCAAATGTTTGTGCTGAATAATAAGGACAAGTTAGGAAAATTTGATGCTGTGTGATAATACTATTTTTCTTGGATATTCTAATACAAGCAAGGCATATAGAGTATACAATAAAAGAACTCTCTTAGTTGAAGAATCCATGCATATTAAATTTAATGAGACTAACGATTTTGTTTTGAGCAAATATGTTGATGAAGATGATACAAGGGAGCTTGAAGTGACAGGAAAATTAGAACAAGCTCAATTAAAAGAAAGTTCATCTCATGAAGAAAGTGGGGGAAAGTAGAGGAAGATCAAAATGAAAAACATGCAGAAAATGTTGAAAGAATAGATAATCATCAACTTGACACGTCATAGTTCATATCCAAGAATTGGAAAAGAAAGAATAGATAATCATCAACTTAACACGTCATAGTTAATACTCAAGAATTGGAAAAATGCTTCATCACATCCAATTGAGCAAATAATTGGGAATGTAGGTGATTGACTCAAAACTCGAAACTCTTAAAAATTTATGTACTTTTTCTGCTTCTCTCTCTCAAGTTGAACCTTCCTGCATAGATGAGGCATTAAGTGATCCAAACTAGATAAATGTTATGCATGAGGAGTTAAATAACTTTGAGAGAAACTAAGTTTGGAAGCTTGTAGAAAGACCTTCTGACAATCCAATTGTTGGAAATAAATGGGTATTTCAAAACAAGCTAGATGAAATGGTGTCATTGTGATTAGTGGCCAAAGGTTACTGACAAGTTGAAGGAATTGATTTTGATGAAACATTTGCTCCCATTGCACGACTTAAAGCTATTCACATGCTTTTAGGTTTAGCTTGTTTAAAGGTTTTAAACTTTTTCAAATGGATGTAAAATCAACATTTTTAAATGGTTTCATAAATGAAGAAGTTAATGTTGAGCAACTAGAAGGCTTTGAAAATCCTAATTTTTCGAACCATGTTTTTAAACTCTCCAAAGCTATTTATGAATTAAAACAAGCTCCAAGAGCTTGGTATGAATGACTAAGTAGTTTTTTGATTGAAAGCCAATTTCAAAAAGGGACAGTTGACACCATACTAATTTTTTAAACAATCTTAAAAATGATATGTTAATAGTGCATATCTATGTCGATGATATTGTTTATGGTGTTACTAATGAAACCTTATGCAAAGAGTTTGAATCTCTTATGCAAAAGGAATTTGAAATGAGTCTTGTAAGTGAGCATACATTCTTTTTAGGACTGCAAGTAAAGCGAAGAAAGGATGGAATCTTTGTAAGCCAAGAAAAATATACAAAGAAGTTGCTCAAGAAATTTGGAATGAATGATTGCAAACCAAGCTCAACTCCAATGAGTACGACTACCAAACTCGACAAAGATGAAAATGGCAAGGCAATTGATATCAAAAGGCATAAAGGTATGATTGGTAGTTACTCTACTTAACAACATCAAGACAAGATATTATGTTTAGTGTGTATTTGTGTGCTAGATTCCAATCTGCACCCAAAGAATCCCACTTAGTAGCTGTTAAAAGAATCATGTGATATCTCAAAAACACTTATAGTCTAGGTATTTGGTATGATTGGAACTCAGCTTTTAATCTCCATGCCTACACTGATGCTAACTTTGCTGGGTGCAAAATTGATAGAAAAAGCACAAGAGGGATGTGCTATTTTCTTGGGAGTCCCTCATCTCATGGACAAGTAAGAAAGAAGATTTCATTGCCCTCTCTACTGCCGAGGCACAATATATTGCCGTCGGCAGCTGCGTACACAAATCTTGTGGGTCAAACAACAATTACTTGACTATGGGGAAGTCTATACTAATGCACCCATGAAATGTGATAATACAAGTGCCATAGAGATGACAAAAAATCCAACAAATCACTCAAGAATGAAGAATATTAACGAAAGATAGTATTTCATTAGAGATCATGTGAATCACAAAAATATTGCAATTAAATATGTGCCCACTGAAGTCTGATATCTTCACTAAACCCTTAAGCGAAGATAGATTTTGCATGCTTCGAAGAGAATTAGGAATGATGGGATGTTGATAGAGATATCAATTTTAAGTAAAGGTGTTTTGCTTGTGCAAACTCATCTTTGATCTGAATTGAATTCAAAGGATGTTGCACAACATCCACATTATTTAATCAATTGAGAACTTTGTTTTTATTCAATTATGCATGTTCATCGATCGATCGACTCTCTTAATCGGATGACCGGTTGTTAAAATCAGTCGACCGACTTCATATTTCAATCAACCGCTATGATATCGTAAGTTATACTAAATGGCTCTGTCCTATTCGGTCGACTGACTCCCTTTTCCAATCGATCGACTATGCAAAAAATTGGCCATTTAATACCTAGGGCATCTTCGATCAAACCATATTTCCTTGTTTAGCTAGCCCTAGTGTGTCTCGACTGCTCCTACTTACACCTCGATCGTCGCTCTCACCTTTGTCTCTGATCATCATCACCGGTGAAGGTCTCTGACGATGATCTTGCCCTGGACCGGTCGCTCCATCGATTGCATCCTTCAACCGACCACTTCAACGATCGTGCTCTCTCACTTCTCATCGTATCATGGCACCTCTTACAAAAAAAGCAACTATCGAGTCATCTCCTCTCGCGGTAGAATTAGCAATTGTGCGTGCCGT
The DNA here is from genome assembly GCA_030549335.1 of Pontederia crassipes. Taxonomy (NCBI): domain Eukaryota; kingdom Viridiplantae; phylum Streptophyta; class Magnoliopsida; order Commelinales; family Pontederiaceae; genus Pontederia; species Pontederia crassipes. The sequence goes on along the minus strand of JAUKPH010000020.1, from coordinate 4,483,895 downwards.
CGTGGTCGTGGTCGTGCTGAACGAACTCGAACAACCCATTCATCTTCCCCCGACTTCTTCTCCAGGTCTCTACCACCACCTAAAGGCTACGACAATCATCTTTTCCGCTCTTCCACATTGAACCTCAGTTATGACACCTTTTACAGCACTCGTGAAGTCAAACGTTCTATCACTGTTGATTGGGACTCTCTCAATATGCCTGATGTCCTAGAGATATTTTTTAATATTTGGCTGGTATCCTCTTGCGTGCTTACGTGAACGCATCTATCCTCGCTTGGTCCGCATGTTTTATGCAAATCTGATTATTGAGAAAGATCATCTCACAACCTATGTTCTTAGATGCCGCATCACTACGGACCCCTCTATTCTCTTGCACATCTTTGAGTTCCCTGTAATGCCTACTCATTGGGGCTCTGAGTTAACAAGGGGATTTGGGGTCTTTAAATAGGGGAGAGATCAGGTTTCAGTCAAAAGACTAAATTACCTTTACTGTAAAATATGGGATATTACACTCATACCAAGGTAATGATTAATAAACTGTATAACTAGTATTTCATTAAGGATCACATGAGTTGTGACATGCGACACTTTAATTTAAAAGTCAATAATCAATTCCACATAAATTGTGCAATTAAAAGTAACTACTCCTACAAGGATAATAGCTATATACAAAAGGCAATTAATATTTGAAAAAGCATTAATCATAACATGCATATTCGAAAGAAAACTAAACTTTAATTAATAATGAAAGAAACTTTGGCAATTTGCCTTATCAATTAAAACTATTACCATAATCTTGAAAAGAAATAAAACTAAATCATCCAAATTATATAAAATAGGAAAAAATGTATAAATTAAGCATGAGATAATCCCAACATAATTTGCAATAGAGAATACTCTAAAAAATGCCAATGAATTGCTTAGAGTCAATCGTGAAAATTCTTCGCAACGAGACATCTAAATTTCTCACATTTGTTTTTGCTTAAAGCTCTAGTTGTAGGTTCTAGCATCCTCTTCTCAGGTTGTAAATAGCCGTTATTTATAGTGGTTCATATTTTCATATGAACAAAGAAGAAACGGAAATCCTTTCTCTACAAAAAATATGAAACTTTTGCCTTCTCAAACTGTAAAACTTTTGTCATAATATATTTACGTTGGAATGCACTAATTCATGCTTTAAATATATATCTTTTTAATCTCTATAATATGAACACTTTAGAATTAGTTTTTATCTTTTCAATTTTAGTTTTATTTCTTAAATAGTCTTACTATCAAGGCAAACTTATGAACCTTTCTTTAGTGAAGATTATAATTTGTTTAACTTTGAAGAACATGATTGTTGTGTTTAAGACTTTTCATCGGCTGCAATTGAATTATTAGTTGATTATTAATTGGTTAGTGTGATCAATCTATTAATTCATGATTTTTTATTGATCAATCATGTCATAATTTAGTAAAGCCATACGAAGTATTAGATTGTGTAGTATGTCAAGTTGACCTGGGTGGGCGGCTTGGTAGTGTAGTAACTACAACTAATAGCATTCTAATCTGAGTAGGATTGAGAGTAGAGTTGAGCAGAGTATTCTCATCTTATTAGAATTGATAATAGTTGGTTCACCTAGTAAGGGAGAGGTGTTCCTAATCCAACTAAAAGTTGAACCTAATTATTTTTTATTAAATCAATATCTGCAAAAGTTAGACAAGTTTGTTTTTAATTATCTTAAATGACCCTAAGGACCCTTGACATATGTAGTTCAATTTGGTTTAGTATTTATCTTTCTATTATTTAATTTTTTCCAAGTCTTTTATCATAACCTTGATGTCTACTATTAGCCTCTAAGATTAATTTACTTAAATAAGTTAATTCCTTATGTGATCGATGGCTCTATACTCTTTTACTTTATTACTTGTGCAAATAGTGCCCTTGCTAGCATTATATTATTTCCAAATGTCGCATTGAGTTTTTGGCATCATACCGGGAAATTAATCTTTACTTACTACTCTGATTTTACACTGCTTCGATACTTTATGTTTTTGTTGCTTTAACTTTTTCTTTTAGTTGTGTAAAGTTTTCTAGTCACACCCTCAAAGGCAAAGAAGAAAATGTCTATCAATCAACAAATTGAGGGCATTAAAGCTGTTGTCCAGCAACATAAAGTTCACACCGAGGCTACATCAAATTATATCAACATAGAGATGCCTCATCAGCTTAAATATGACGAGTTACTTGTGGTCCAGAAGTCATCATTACGAGCAAATTAAATCCTCTACTGAAATAACTCTCAAAGCAACCTATCAAATCAAAAATCTGGAGAGCCAACTTTAAATTAGCGACATTGAAGCGAGGAAATGAATGGTTTCATCACATCACTTGTCAATAAGAAGTCTTCAAATAAATCAAAAGTTAACATTGAACATGTGATGGGTCAACTTATTACAAAAGATGAAAGAAAACTACAAACGCAAGATCAACATATCCAAAACTTATCGTCTTAGTTGACTCAAATCCAAAAGCAAATTGAAGTTGATGATTCGATTCGATATCTTTACAACGAACTCAAATGTCATGGAAACAAAGCTATGAGCCTTAGATAGTCAACTTGCACAATGACTTATCTAAATTTTGAATCTCCAAAGCACATCGACGAGAGCCCAACGATCATTCACAACAAAGAAAATAACAATCAAAATCAAAATCTTCAACAATGGCAGCAACCACATAATGACGTATTAAGGAGACAAGTGCATACATCATAGATTATAGAGAAATTTGAAAGAGGAGCTTGCCTTCAGAGGTCTCCACTACCTCAACTTCGGCTCCAACATTGACACCATCGCCATTAACGTCCGCTGCCACATCTCTACAAATTTATATATCACCAAGGAGAGAAAGTTCATTACCAACATCAATAAAGGCCTCTCCATAATGGCAAATCAAACGAAAGGTGAAAAGTATATCACCAATGCCGAAGACACCAATCACATTGTTACAATGGAGACCCAAGAGCCATTTGATTATTTATGATAAACAACAACACAACTCACAACTTCAATCTAAAAATGTTGTTGTGCTTGAAGAACCACCACCACTAGACGATGACACAAGGTTGGAGACATTAGGTATCATACACCATTGCACATGCTGAGCTCGCTGCACTGAGCATTCACAATCACATCCAATAAACTCGGTGAGATTGTTCCTTAATTACATATCTATTTAGTCAATTCATATTATTTTAATTGATCATCCTACATCAGTCTTCGCACATGCATATCAGTCAAGCTAAATGATGTTAAATTAGAACTACTCTTTCAAACTCTATGGGTTAGTTAAGATTTTATTTTTCATTTGATTAGATCAAATTTTCTTTATAATAATTTAGTTTCTTAATTTATTTATTTTAGTTTTTCAGTTTTATTTTATCTTATCACCCAACATTGTAATTCAAAATTCTTGAAGAAAAACAAGAGTGAAAAAAAAATCACAGGCAGTTATGTTCATGTCACAATAGTTATTTTCAAATTTATAGGTCATTACATGTACGTAACGAGTCGATTAGTAGGGTTAGTTTAAAATCTTTGATGTTTCCCAAGTCGTAATATCATTGTAATGACCCATTACATGACCCAACACCCTACTCATTTCGGATTTCACGTGTCATTGCCCTACAATCAGGTCTCAAACAATATCATTTCACAAGTTGTAGGTCATTGTCAACGCATGATTAGAAGCTTTGTTAACTTATGCTGCAAACATAACGGACCATTACGGTCTAGTTTCATAATCTCCTCATTAGCCACAGTTAGTAATAGGTAACAACCCATTATTTCTCTTTATCCACCACCAGTCACAATCCTCGAACAAGTAACGATGTATTACTATAAAATCTTCCTTACATGTAGTGTTTGTTGCTATGCATTCACGAGTCATTATATATGAAAACACGTATCCACTAAAGTTTCCATGTGTTCGGTAATGCAAAGTTTTTTACTATAGGATCCCAAGGCACCAAGAGGAGGATTGAATTGGTGTTAAAATCGAAAATATCGATTTCACAAAAATCATTGTGAAAACTTAAAATCAATTTGTTAAACTTCAAATCAATGCAAATCAAAATATATCACATGCATAATAATATGAGAAGGAGAGGGAGAGAGAAAGCAAACATAAAGAACATAGTGGTTTGTTGACGAAGTTTGGTCACATCTTGGCCTATATCCCCGCTCCGACTTCTAGACCTCGAGGTCGCCGAAGTTTCCATTAAAACACCTTTCCTTCATTTCAAATGAGGCAAGAAAGAAAACCCTTTTTACCAACCACCTTTTCTTCGTTTTGTGAGGTAAGACACACCTCTCCTCTTAGGAAGCTTATCTTTTCTCTAACCCGAAAGGTAAGATAGAACATTTTCTACACAGGAGCTCATACTCAATTTTCTAAGCAAGTGTTTCTCTCTTTTACAATAGGACCCTAAACCCTAAACCCTAAATCCTAAATCCTAAACCCTTTACACCAACCACCTTTTCTCCGTTTCGAGAGGTAAGACACACCTCTCATCCTAGGAAGCTTATCTTTTCTCTAGCCCAAAAGGTAAGATAGAACATTTTCTACACGGAAGCTCATACTCAATTTTCTAAGCAAGTGTTTCTCTCTTTTACAATAGGAATCTCACGAGAAAATAAGAGAGAAAGAAGAGAACATTGAATAATAACTTCAAGAAAATAATTTCCCTTTGATGCTTGATGTTTCCCTTGAGTGCTTGATGAATTCTGAAGCCCTTGGTCTTCTTTTATAGGCTTCATAGGTTGATATGGACATTGCTCTTTGATTTGACCAAAAATAGCCGTTACTATTCATTTCAGCTGGGGACCGGTCAACTGCTTTGATGGACCGATCGACCAGTCTAGATGACCATTGCATGATTTGCTCAATTGACAGCGCTGATTGATCGACCGATTTATCAACCGGTATAGTCTCTTACTTTTTGGTATTCGACCTTTGAGCTGATAGGTTGACTAGTGCAATGACCGGATTGTCGACCGGTATTATCTTGACATTGAGCTGGACAATTTGTGCATTGATTGGTCGACCGGTATATCTGATCGGTCGACCGGTGCTTCGATCGGCCTTCATTTTTTCAACTGGTAGGTTAACTGCCCTGCACTATTTTTAGCATAACTTTCTACATGGTTATTCAAATTAGATAACTTCGATCGGCCTTCATTTCTTCAACTGGTAGGTTAACCGCCCTGCACTATTTTTAGCATAACTTTCTACATGATTATTCAAATTAGATAATCTTGGATTCTATGGAAAGCTAATAGAATTCTTTACAACTTAGATCAAAGTTAAATATTCAATCAAAGTTCAGTGCATAAAGTTGTAAATTTCTATTTAAACTTTTTCGACATATAACTCTTATCTTTCGAGGTTTATATCATCAAGATATAGTTATATAGGGCATAAAACTTGCTCCACCAATCTCTCCCTTTTTTATAAAGACAAACCCAGAAATATGAAAAATATATAAGTTGTGAAAAAATTGAAATTAATTTTACTCCCTTTAAAACTAAGCTTTCCTTATAATAATAGATATGCACATAAGTAGTAATTGTAACGTACTTTTCATATAGAGTTTTATTCACTGAATTCACGTAATAATTCAGGGGTAATAAATATTTCTCCTATATAATTTTTCTTATATTCTTATCATATATCTCCCCTTTTGTTTCATCAAAAAGTAATTTGCACATCAAGCATATAAGTCACAAAATGTAACTCCCCCTTAATCATGTCATCCAAAAAACATTGATTCTCCCCCTTTTTAATTTATCTCATTGTAAAGAATTGTTTCATGCATAATATATACGATAGGCAAAAATAACTCCTCCTAAGTTTATGGCTATTTTATAATGGCAAAATATGAAATCAAATTGATCTAGAGGTTATGAATAACACGTCTAAAAAAATTGTATTAAGAATCAAAATATTGCATAAAACTTTGAGACAACAATGATATGTCAAAATTGAGTTTTGTAATATAATTACGAATTTTGACATTAAGGATAACAAAAATCATATTCAAAGTGGGTGGATGAAATAATTTTTCAAATTTTTGAACAAGCTCCCCCTATCACTATGACCAATTTTCTTTATTTTTTCCTTTAGTCCTTTAATTCTTTCCCTTGTCTTTTAAAGAAAGAATATTATATTGTGAATGGGGAAAGAAAAACTTTACTTTTATAACATGAAGATTTTAAACTTAAAACATAGGAGCCGTAATAAAAAAAGTAATTTCACAAGATCACAAATGTATAAACGAAATCTAATAAACCAATTTTGCAGGCACACAATTTTTAAGTAGTAAGCTAATGTATACATAGTTAGCTTGTGTACAAAATATGATATTACTATGCAAATTCATAATAGAAAAGTTAGGTCTATATTTTATTTGTAAATGATACTTTTATCATGACCTATGTATCTTCACCTTTTCAAATCCACGTGTCCTTTGTTTTATATGTGAGGCACACCTAAAAAACAATTATTTAGCCTTTGGTACCCAAAATTCTTTGGGTCCAATTTTGTTAATCAAGGTTTCTTTTTGAACCCATATCATTCCATGTTGAAGTTGTTTTCCTACTTTGCATTGATATCCATAATGACCATGAAATCCACATGCAAAACAAGTAATATGTGAATATTTCAAAGATTTATCATAAGAATGTTTAGATTTTCAATAAGATCTTTCATATCCAAGATATTTCCTAGACTTATTTGCATGAGGAATAGCCTTATTTTGTATAATTTTTAAAGACGTATTTTCCTTTTTTACTTCTTCTATCGAACATATCAATTTTAAAATTTCACATGCATGTATAATTTTCAAAGAATCAATTTCATTTTTCAAGTTTTCATTTTCCATAAAACATGTTTTTTCTTCTTTTAATCGCTCAAACTTATGCAGTAATTTCTCATTTTCCTCTTTAAGTGCAAGTTACCTTTTTATAAGAGTGGAAAATTCTTTGTGCACATCAATGGAAATATCTTCTTCATAAGAGTTTGATGAGCCATTATTTGAATTTGAAGAGTTAGAAGTTACCTCATTGTTATGTACCATTAAGCATAGGTATGGATCCTCATTAGAAGTTATCTTCTTCAGAATGTGATAAGTAATAAAAGTCCAAATAAATATCCATACTCACAGCTTTTAAGAAATAAGCATGACAGATAGCATAGGAATTTCCAAAGTTTAACATATCAAAATATGTCCAAAAATGAACTTTTTTAATAATCATAAGTTTATACACAAATTATGATAACTAGTAGACAAGTATAAAGCACAAATAATTGTGACACATAGGTATATCCAATTTTTCAGTTCCATGTTCAAATTAACACTTGTATCATAAAATTTGTGTTTTCACTCCTTCAAATCCATTTTTTCTTTTCTTACTTTGTCACAAGATAATAATCAAAATTGGTGACAAGAAATGTAACTAAAAGGTATTCAAAGTTTAGACTTTTTACATGCTCCCTCTTTCTTAAAATGATAATAGCTATTTCAAATTATGGATTAGGGGAATAACTTTCATTACATGCTCCCTCCGTCGAAAAATGGCAATTTTCTTGTAGTGTAAGAGAATAATCACAAAAATGTTTATGCTTGAAATGATGAAAATTAGCATCATGCTTGTATTTCAACAAAGAATATGAATATTTCAAGTAATACCCTTTTCAGTTTTTAACATTTTTTCTTCAAATTCATTTTCTTTCTATTTCCAATAGATTTTGCAAGAGTATTAATAGGTTTTTTACAATCCTATTATGTTTCATATGTATAGATAATTTATTACCTAGATCATTTTGCAAAGAACTAATTTTATTTTTCAAAATTCTACTTTCATTCATACATGCATTATATTCTTTTCCTAAAATGTTATTTTGAACTAAGCATGCATTCTTTTCATTTCTTAAATTTTCAAAATCATTTTTCATAATATGAAAATCATTCATCGAAGTTTTATTTTGAACTAGACAAGCATCTCTTTTTTTTTTCAAAAATTTTAACTCATTTTTCAAGGAAATATACTCATTCATTAATGATCCATTTTTATTTTAAGAGAAAGATGCTTTTGAATAAGATATGAAAATTCTTTATGAACATCAAGAGCAATATCAACATCATCATCATTATCACTAGAGGAATAAGATGAAGTTGAGGTTACCTCATCATCGTCACTTTTGGCCATTAAGCATAATACTTCACATTAGGATGTGACATTTTTTTCGTTGTCCACATTCTATGTACTCTTTTTATCATAGTCACTCCCTTCATAATTATCTAGCAAAATTTTCCAAATCTCATGAGAAGTGGAGCATTTAGAAATAAGATTCATGCTATAAGAATCAAAGAAGAATAAAAAATATTTTTTGCATTGTAGTCAAGTTTTTCAATCGTCATTTGAAAATCATTGTATTCAAAGAAAGAGAGATCAATGAAAACATTTTCAAAACCATTTTCTATAAATTTCCACCAATCAAAATCAATGGAACATAAATATTCCTTCATTCTAATTTTCCAAAAAGCAAAAGAATAGTCTTGAAAACTCGGTGGGTAAAAAAAGGAAGATCCTTCTCCAAAAAATGGTGTCATACTCTAAAAGATGGTTAAATATTAAAAAAAGAAATTAGAACAACCTTGCTCTGATACCAATTATAGGATCACAAGGCATAGGGGGGGATTGGTGTTTAAATTGAAAATACCAATTTCACGAATTAAAATTGATCTGTTAATGTTTAAACCAACACAATAGCAATCATATCACATGCATAATAAATTAGGGAGGAGAGGGAGAGAAAATATAAACACAAGATGCACGGTGGTTTGTTGACGAGGTTCGACCACACTTGGTCTATGTCCCTGCTTTGACTTCTTGACCTCGAGACTATCAGGAATTTTACTAACACCCTTCCTTCGTTCCAAATGGGGCAAGGAAGAAACCGTTTACAACTCTTGACTTTTCTCCTTTTCAAAAGGTAAGGCACACCTCTTTCACTCGTCTTTTCTTCGCTCAAGAGGTAAGACACAAACTCTTTTCACTTAGGAGCTCAACAATTATTACAATATCACAAGAACACTCCACAATCTCTCTTTTACAATTTGGAACCTCATATAAGAGTAAGAGAGAAAAAAAATGAAAGATTTGCAACATGGAGCTCAAATAGACTTCACAAATATTCTTCACACTTTTCCTTGAAAGTCTTGATGATTCCTACACCTTTGGGTCCTCTTTCATTGCCTTCTTAACTCCATTTAGCCGTTGGGGCTTGTTTCCTAATTTTGGGACAAAAATATGACCATTATAGTGCATTCTGCAAGCTGATCAATCGACCACTCTGCACCGATCGATCGGTACACTTTTTTTGAAAAATATAACTGCTAGTGAATTCTGCACTGGCTGGTCGACCGACCAATCAACTGGTGCTTCGAGCATCATGGTTTTGACATTCTAATGCTTGATTTGTGTATTTTTTTCACTGACTGTTCGGTGTGCCTGATCGGTCAACCGGAATTTCGACCGCCAGATCGACTGTCCTGCACTATTTTGAGCACAACATTTTGTACAATTGTCCAAATGATATGAATTTTTGTTCTATGGAAAGATAGAAAAATTCTATACAATTTTGATATCAATTATTCATCCAAAATCTAATGAGATCATAGTGAAATATTGATTCAAAGTTCAGTACAAAAAGTTATCCATTTTTAATAAAATATTTTAGACCTTTACTCTTTTATACATAAGTTTTTGTACTAGTATCCAAATAAAATGATATTGGATTCTATGAAAATCTAACAATATTATCTATAACTTTTATATTAATCTCTTGATCCAAATCTCATGGTAGAATACTCAAATATTAAGTCCAAATTTAGCACATAAAATATCAACTTCAAAAACATAACTTTTTGTATGATTCTCCAAATGAGGTGATTCTTGATTCTCTACAAATATAAGAGAGTTATCTATAATCATATTCACTATTTAATGTAAATCTTGTAAGAACATAGACAAATATTAATCAAAGGTTTAATGCGTGAAGCACCTTATTTCTATTTAAACTTTTTCAACTTTTTAGATATATTTCTAATCTTTCAAGGTTTGTATCATCAAAATATAATTATATAAGCCATAAAACTTTGCTCGAACACCATTGACCCGGATGGTCAAGAAAAATGACATAGTATGCTATCCCCCTCTTCATGTCGTACCACTAGAAGTTGCATTCCTATACATCTTCGTGCTGCCCTGATGTATTGTAAACTTTGACCTATAGCCTTCATCGAGTACCCTTCTGACCATAACATCATTTGAAACTGAGGTGGTTTCTATACCTGATTCCTCCATCGTTACCACCTTGAAATCTTTTGTCTCATTCTGGCATCACTTGAATATTTGCTCATGCTCTGCATCAACCATATGTGCCATGATGATCCTACTGACAAGGCTCGACTGTAGTTGGTGCATCATCAGGATGGCCCTATGTCTTGTAGATCGAGGATTCCATTGGTTAAGTTTCTCAATTATTTCATGTCCGACTGAGAGTGTCGGTCATTGAGTTCTTCTTCCCGGGATGGTAGTTGATCGTAAACTTGTAGTCCTTGAGGAACTCTATATATCTCCGTTGCCGCATGTTGAGATCCTTCTAGGTGAAGATGTACTTCAGGCTCTTGTGATCGGTGAACACCTGAAACACTTCACTGTATAGGTTGTGCCTCCTTGTCTTTAGTGTGAATATGATCGATGCCAACTTTAGATCGTGTGTCGAGTAGTTGAACCCGTGCTTCTTTAGTTGTCTTGAGGAATAAGCCACTACCTTCCCGTGCTGCATGAGGACACATATCAAGTCGGTGCCGCATGCGTCGTTGTAGATAGTATACCCTCCAGTCCCTGATGGAAGGGTGAAAATCGGAGTAGAGTATAGCCTATTCTTCAGCTCCTGGAAGCTACTCTTGTACTTGTTTATCTAGATGAACTTCTCGTTCTTCTTCATCAGATAAGTGAGCAGGGCTGCAATCTTCGAAAAGTTTCAGATGGATCGCCTGTAGTAGCCTTTTGGGCAGAGGAAACTATTGATCTCCGTCGCATTCTTTGGTCTGACCGAGTTGGTCACTGCCTCGACCTTCACTGGGTCGACTGCAATCCCATGTTTGAACACAATATGCCTCAAGAGCATCATCTGCACCATCCAAAGCTCACACTTGAAAAACTTTGCATATTCGTAGATGCTCCTGGTGCTACTCTGGTCTAAAGGAGTAGATGAGAATGTCGTCTACAAAGATGGTCATAAATTAATTTAGATGTTGCTTGAACACCTTGTTCATCAGACCCCTGAATGCTGTTGGGGCATTTGTCAATCTAAAGGCCATGACGGTAAACTCATAATGGCCATAGCGTGATCGAAAAGTGATCTTTGGCACATCCTATTCCACACTCTCAATTGGTGATAGTGTTTCCTCAAATTGAACTTTCAGAACACTGAGGCCTTGGATAGCTAGTCGAACAAGTCATCGATCCTAGGCAGCGGGTACTTTTTCTTGATAGTTACCTTGTTCAGCATCCGATAGTCGATGCATAGCCATAAGGAACCATTCTTCTTCTTGACAAACATAATCGGAGCACCCCAAGGGGAGACACTGGGTTGGATGAATCCCTTGTTGAGTAGCTCCTGGATTTATTTCTTCAGCTCTAGCATCTCCGCAGGTGATAAGGAGCCTTGGAGATTGGTGTCGTCCCTAGTACTAAGTTGATCCTGAAGTCTATCTCCCTCCTCGATGGTAATATGAAGATGTCCTTTGGAAAGATATCCAGAAAGACTCGAACCATGTCGATCAGATGCAGGACTGGTGCCTGAGCATCGGCTATTGTCACACTAGATAGGTACCCACTGCAACCCTTTTGTAGTAGCTTGTGAGCCTTCATGGCTGACACAATGATCTTGTTGTTCGGTGGTGTAGTCCCCCCTAGTCATGGTCTTCTTGTTGCCATGCGTGCCGATGATAATCTTCTTCTACTTAGATAGTATTAATGCATCATGGTATGACCGATGGTACATACCTAAGATGACATCGTAGTCCATCATGAAGATTACAATCAAATCAACAAAACAAATCTTTCCATCCACTACATATGATACCTCGAGAAGGTACTTCTCTAGTGGAGGTCGCCATTGGTGTCGTTACATTTATCTCATGCCCCAATCCTTTTATAGGTACATCTAATGTGGAGGCACATGCCTCATAAATAAAAGAGTGTGAAGCACCCGAATAAAAAAGTACAACCATAGGAAGACCAGTCACTGTCATTGCAGTTGTGGGGCAGGTGTTGTCTTTGTGGCTGTGGCTGCAATTCATATACATCATTATTAAGTTCTATTGTACAAATTTTCCTAAGTGAAGTTATTTGTTCCTTTATTTCACTTTTGATTGGAGTGGCACTGGCTGAGGCTGACGAGGGGCCTCGCGTTGTGGCTGCTAGTATGGATGATGACAGGGGTCACGGCGAGCATCTCTACGAGTTAGATGAATGTCCTCCCGTCTTGGCTTGGCCTGTCACGACCCCAATTTAAATCGCGATTTAAACAAGAGTTCGCTACTCATTACAAACAGTCAAACAAAACTATGAAGAGAAGACATGATGCAATTAATTTTTTAAGAATAAAATTATATCATTAAACAAATTACACACTATATCATTTCATAGCGAAAAGATTTCCTTAAGTTTTACATTTCATAAAATGATTTTGCCTTCTTATAAGATACAAAATAACACATATGCATTACACATAACTGATGCATGCAAAATACAACATATTTTGCATTATTATTTTAATTAACTTTTCTGTAATTTGATCATGGCATGCATCATTTTTATTCACTTTTAGTCATAATTCCGGATTTATTTATTTTAATTATTAATTCTCTTAATATTTTAATTGTGGATGGATTAATTAAATTTTGATAATTATTTTGCAGTTATCCAAGTATTACATTTGATCAAGAATGGACATCTCGGCCGAGGATCCCAACTCCAAAGATCATATCGGCTGATAAATCACCAAAGATTTATCTGTATCGACCAAGAACTTCAAGTTGGGCTAAACCCCATATGAATAAAGTTTATTGGCCGAGAATCGTAGGGTGCAAATGAGTTGTTACGGTCGAGAAATCCAATTCAATCATGTTATCGGCCACAAAATCCAAGAAGTTTATCCGTACCGGCCGATAAGTCAAATCTTTGGGCGTAATGATCCATGTTTTGGCTGAAAACTCAAGAAAGAAGATAAACTCTTTGATCTTTTTGGGTGTAAAGATAAAAGAACTTCGTTTTGGCCGAGATTCCGTACATATCGGGCGTAATGATATATGTTTTGGCCGAGAACGAAGAGGTGCAAAATGGATAATCTTTTATTATTAACCAAAGTTTGATCGACACTTTATCTCGCGAATTTAAAGTTGGTCGTACCATGTTACGGCCGGGATCAAATTGAAGGTCGTCCGCACCTATAAATACGTGAAGAAGCCATCATCCCAAGGGGTGCTCTGAAGTTAGGTTTCTTCCACGGCGAGTCGTGAGTCTGCAGGCTACGACCATGAGGAGAGAGGCGCGATGGCTGGAAGTTGATCGCGATTCTGATCAAGTCCGAGAGGTTGCCCAACTGTCTGCCCAAATCTGAGGATCCTATTTTATTCTTGGTGTAATTCTTCCAATTATTATTATTATTTTGTTATTATCTCTCCAGAATTTCTAGGATTAACTCCATATTTCTATTTATTTCATTTTAGGATATTATTATTGAAGGGAAACTATTTGGACCCTATATTATTTGTTTTAATCTTTTCTGATCAATTAGTCAATTGTGCTTAGTGCTTTTGATTTAATTATTTGGATTTCTGAGTTGAGTAATTACCAGTTTGTGGACTATTTGATTTCAGAATTTATTAATTAAATTAATTGATTTTATTTGAAATTAATAATTGGCATAAATTTGATAACTAGTGTGTGGAGAATCAAATTTGTGTGGTCTGTTAATCTATACTAGTTTGTGGAGTGATTAATAGTCTAGGGAATCCAATTTAATACGTCTTAATTTTAATATGATTTGATGGGATGCCAATTTGTGGAGACTTCAATTCTTATTAAATTAAGATAGTTTAATTTGCATACTTAGATTGAGGGGATGCCAGCTTGTGGAGACCGCAATTTAATCATGTCAAGTTAATAATTTGGGGAGACTCTAATCCATCTTTAAATATTAAATTTATCTTTTATGGTTCAAATATTTATCCTGATATATTTTCATCCTAAGGCCTAACTTCAACACTATTATCTTATCTCTTTATTTTATTTTACAAAACCCTTTTTCTAAAATCCCTATTTTTCCTCTCTTATTAATTTATAAATTCAGATATTGAATTAATAATATTCATCATGGGTTCGACACTCTTTACTCCTATTTTCTACATTACTTGAGCGACTAGTGCACTTGCTAGCGATTTTATTTTGCTACATCATTTTACACATCAATAACCAAACCTCTCAACATCCCAATAGAAGGACAAGAGAGATGCACTTCTTTTTAATGTCTTACCCCCAAAGTTGTTATAGAATCTGTCTAAGACTATCACTTTCCATGATCACCAAACAACTATATTAATCTAAAAAATATTTGAAACAACAGAATAAGCTAAAATGTCTCAGTAAGTTGATAACTCATAGCCTATGTGTTATACCAACTAATCAATTCAGAGATGCATGAAAAAGCATGCAATAATATACATTTGATAATCACATATAATATACTAATCAGAAGCATCACATTCAATATGCAAATAATATCATCTGAATCATATCAAACGTATATATGCAAATGCAACATTCTCATACGAATGCACAGTTCACCAACTGGTCAGTTTGTAAAGTCGATAGATGGCTTTCAGAGGTGGCCCATACGGAATCTAGAGGTGACTCACATCATGATCTCTTACAATGTAGCACTTAGCTCCGCACGACACTTAGCTCCTATTGAATCACGTACCTTTCCCATGTTTTGATGATAACAAACACAATTGGTCGACAAATGCTACTAATGAGTATGTCAAGTGACATATATACAGGAATAAGTTTAACAAGAAAAGAATAGATGAAGAAACGATGAAGAAGCATAAGACCAGTCATAGGATTGATCGATCAGACGAAATACAGAACACAACAGAACCTTAAAAGCTATTGAAGTCACAAGACCGGTCGAAGGATCGGTCGACCGGATGAATGACCAAAGAAAATATAAGCATGGAAGATATTGAAGTCATAAGACCGGCCGAAGGATCAGGCGACCGAATGAAGGATCGAAGTAAATAGAACTCAAGACTTTGAACAAATCAATGATCGATCAAGCGATCGGTCGACCGGATGCATGCTCGAATAGAACAGTGATAAAAAATAGGTCTAAAGTAATAATCCGATCATAGGATCGATCTAGATCGATCACGAAAAACTTCTAAAAGAAAAAGTTTGAAATTAAAAAATTAAAAAATATTATATACCAATTCACCCCCCTCTTGGTGCCCTACAATCCTACAGCTCCATCTTATCTCATGCCATTTCTGAGGAACATATCAAAAAGTGATAGATGGTTTCCAGAGGTGGTCCATATGGTTCTAGAGATGGTTCCCACCGATAATTTTTCACGATGTAGCACTTAGCTCCGCACGACACTTACCTCCATCTTATGTCATCCCATTTATGAGGAACAAATTAAAAAATAATATTTGGCTTCCCGAGGTGGCCCATACGGATTGTAGAGGTGGCTCCCATCATGATTTCTCATGATGTAGGACTTAGCTTTGCATGACACTTAGCTCCATCTTATCTCATCCCATTTCTGGGTGACAAAATAATGCACTGGATTCTAGAGATGGCCCTTACGAATTCTAGAGGTGGCTCCCACCAAGATTTTTCACGATGTAGTACTTAGCTCTGCACGACAGTTAGCTCCATGTTTTCTCATCCCATTTATGGGGAACAAAATGATGCATTGTATTGTAGAGGTGGCCCTTATGGATTCCAGAGGTGGCTCCTGCCATGATTTCTCACGATGTAGCACTTAGCTCCAACCATCATATGCATGATACAAATAGATGCAGATGCATGATTCATCGTATAACAACTGTATCACAAATATCAGAAGATGAATCACATCAAACACTATTTCAAACGGAACAAGATTGCACCTCCCATAATTCAATCGTATCATATCACTTATGCTTTTCAAATGTGCAATCATACAATCATTCATATATAGTTTTCATAATTGTGTTTTATCGAAATCAATTCATAACATATCCAAAACATATTGAATACGTATAATAATCGACGTCATACCAAATTCAAAAGAGGTGAATACATAGAGTAGGATAAACCAACTTACCAGACATGATTGATATCCGAAGACTTTTCCTTTTTTCTTTCCCTTATTATTCATCAAATCCTATAATGTTCTTATTAATACTATGGTGCACATGTCAACATGTCCTATAGGGACATAACAATTATCAAGCTATATACCCCTCATGCCTTTAGCATTATAACTTAACTAATTGATTAATCATATCTATTAGTATAAATAATATTGTACATGAATTCATATTGTATCCTGGCATATTGCATTGTGAAATAAAATTCATATCTATTAGTATAAATAATAGAATTGAATGATCCTTGCTTTACTTAACCCTATATCACAGATGCCTTAATATGTAAAAGTTTCATACTTTATTTCTTTATGGTCACTTCTCAGGAAGATCTATTAAAATGTGATTCAAAAAACATTATCCACATCATTTTGTATTTTGGAAAATTAATTATGGAGTTAGTGGATAGCTATGGTAATGTGGTAGTTATGGTTATATGGTGTAATATAATTAGTGGTAATAGTGTGTCAGTGGTGAGGGTGTGCATGATCTCCCACATTTTTAGGCATGATCTCCATGTCATTATATTCTATCTTTTGAAGTTGTATGCCTATTTATAGGTCATCTTATTTGAGTTTTAATATGGTAAAATATACCATGCAATGATATTTCTTTTTCTTCAAAAATTGTTCCTTGATTACTCTATTTTGTGCTGATTATTTTCCTAGTTTATCCTTTAATTTGCAACAAGTTTGGTATCAGAGCAGGTTTCGAAATACTTGGTCAGGAGAAGACATTATTTGTAGATTTGAAGTTACCAGCAAGTGCAATTAAAAGTGCTTCAACAAGCAGAAGTGTGGAGAAAATTATAGTTGCAAATGGTGGTAGTGTAATGTAATATTCTCAACTATCTAGACCATCATGGGCCAGTGGGTGATCAGTGCCACGGCCAGCCCCGTCGGGCGGGATGACCTCGTGCAAGGAGAAAACATACATAAAGGGAGAGACTCCCATCTAGATAGGGCAAATGGTAACTCGTGAGGAAGTGCCTCGCTCAAGGCTGACTTAACTTCCCTCATCATAGTGGACCTCTCTTTTAATCCAAAGATTGATCAAGGCCATATGGAGCATAGCTCCGAATCACGATGGACCTCTCTTTCAATCCGTAGATTGATCAAGGTTGTATGGAGCATAACTCTGAATCATCTTTATGTTCTTTTCATTTGATAAGAAATTAACTAGACAGAGGCCTAACAAATCAGAGGGTTCGATTAGGGTCGAATTCCTTCTGTCCACATACCGGACGCTCGGAGGTCAAACGATTGTCCATCTTAAGTTCTTTTAAGTGGTTGTCCGAAGAGGGAGCGGATGCCCGTTTATCATTTGATAGGAGTTCATAATGGTTCATCATTGTTCTTCATGCAGTTCATAAGAATCATCATCGTTCATCGTTCATGGGAGATCATAATCAAGTTGTCATCACATTTCATATGACCACTTGGGTTTGCTTCATTTTTATCCTCAAATTGTGCTCTAAGTAAGCATTTTTGTGTTTAAACTTGTCATTATGTTAACAGGAAACATTTGCCTACCTAAAAGTTTTTTAGGTTGCAGTAGAATTGTTCCATGGTGTATAGGCAAAGGGCTCCAGAATAGGCAAAGGGCAGCGTTTGAGTTGTTAAAACATAATCCAAGATTGTCTATACATGATTTAGCAGCTTCTTTTTAGTTTTGTGTGCGTTGCATTCAAGTTGTGGGGTGTGAAGCATTGTTTTATTGTCTCTGATAATTAGATTACTGGTGCTACTAGGAAAAGGGCCTAATGCACATGGTCCTTTTGATGATTAGCAGACATGATATCTGGTTGATGATATGGTCTGATTAATTATCCTGCAAATAGGTTCATGTTTGTACTGTTAACCATTGGCCTCATTCAGATGAACCTTTTCCTGCTCTTCCTGTACAATGGGAAGGTGCCATGTTTCAGTTTCTCCAGAATATCAGAACCAGAATATCTCCAAATGAAAGCATGATGTTCATTGATTGATATGTTTAAGCTTGTTGATAAAATGTAATCCAAGATTGTCTATACATGATTTAGCAGCTTCTTTTTAGTTTTGTGTACATTGCATTCAAGTTGTGGGGTGTGGTGCATTGTTTTATTGTCTCTGATAACTAGATTATTGGTGCTACTAGGAAAAGGGCCTGATGCACATGGTCCTTTTGATGATTAGCAGACATGATATCTGGTTGATGATATGGTCTGATTAATTATCCTGCAAATACGTCCATGTATGTACTGTTAACCATTGGCCTCATTCAGATGAACCTTTTCCTGCTCTTCTTGTACAATGGGCAAGTGACATGTTTTAGTTTCTCCAAAATATCAGAACCAGAATGTCTCCAAATGAAAGCATGATGTTCATTGATTGATATCAGAACCAGAATATCAATATCAATTTAACTTGAAATACTACAATTTAAGAGTATATACCACAACTATCAAATAGTTGGGGTAGAAGATAACACCTTAAAATTAAATTATCGAGTTGTGAAGAAAAATCTTTAGAAACTCAATTATAGATCAAGCTTTCTATAAACGAATTTATGGTTTGCTAAGAATTTTTTGAACATTGAAAAGTGTTACTTTTAGCAAGATTATATATTATTTTCACGAATAAGAGAATGATGTTCACGGTTTTCCCATTTTGAATTGGGAACACTAACACTCTAGTTGATGCACACATGATTCAAATTAGTGTATGATTTCTTGTATATTTAATATTGTGTGTATATATTTATATGCACAATGCAGGGAATTGACTGTTCAACATAACCTTGAAACAAGGTACTAAATGGATCATATTATTGTGATATATTCATACTATTCAATATATACTAGTTATTTGTTTGTGATATATTCATTTGATTCTTCTTATTTTCATATATTAGTCTTGCATATGACTTTTTCTAGTTTGTCCTTCAATACAATTGCGTGCGGTTATCTACCTTTCATGAAAATGCCTCTCAAAATGGATAATGTGATTTTTCTTCTCTAATTTTGTTCCTATCATCTAAACATGTGCAGGTTCAAGTGCTAATAAAAAAAAGAGAAAATCGAGAGGCAAAAATAAATGCAAAGATGTAGCAAAACTTCCTAGCGGTAAAAAATTGACAGTGACATTTTATAATAACCACACAGTTGGAGAAAATCATAAGTCATTTTCAAGACATTTGGAAAAAATTATTCGTGACCAAAATATATGCCCATTGCGCGTACGTGCATGGAAAGAAATTGGAGAAATTGGTGGGCAGCTATTGTGGTAATGTATTTAACATATTTAATTTATGTTATTTCATTTGTTATGAAAGTTTATATAAGATTATTGTACATGCAAATCAACTAATTAATTAAATAATATATTTGATGTTTCACTTTTTAGGATAAATTCAAGAGTGATGAAATGGAGATGCATAAAGAAAATATTTTTGACCATATGAAAGAATTATGGAACAAGTGGAGAGGTAGTATGCATATCAAGTACGTAAAAGGTAAGACAATTGCAGATGCAGTAAAAAGATATTCCAGATGGAATAGAAAAGAGAGATTGGGAATGGTTGGTCAAAGAGTTTACCATAGCAAAAGTTTTAAGGTTTGTACTTAGTATGTATATTTTCTTTTAAAACTATTATAAATTTAAATGGCATCTTTTCTGATTTGTTAATTTAGGAATCAAGTGAGAGGAATGCTAGAAATAGAGCTAAGATGAGCATGCCTCACCGATCTGGGAGTATGCCGATTCGAGAAATTATATATCAGCAGGTGAACTACTAATAGTTAATTAACAATGTGTGCTTATATTTTATTTGATATTGTTTGATTTTTTAAACATGTAGGGAGGCAAATATGGTAATCCGCTAGATGTAGGAACAATTTTCTTTGAAACACAGAAAAAGGATAATAGGCTCATTGATCCCGCAGCAATTGAAAGACATGTACATTTAATTATTCATTTATGTTCACCTGAATTTTTAGCAAAAAGTTGCATTTATTTTTTCTTGTTCTAGGCTGAAATTCAAGAACTTGTTTGATTGGTACCGACACTTACACCTATAGAAGTAGTAGATAGATGTTTTGGATTTCAAAATCGTAGTCATGTCGTTGGCTTTGGAGGTGGAATAAAGGCAAAGGATTTGAGAGGAACAAATTCAAAAAGTGCACTACTAAATGAGTTGCGGGCCACTCGACAAGAGAATGTCTTTTCGAGAGGAGAATGAGTCTTTGAAGAATTGCTTGAACTCTATGGATATTCAAATGCAACAAGTACTACAACATTGCTTTCGACAATCTAATGTTCAAAGTCCAGCAACACAGGGATCAGACAATGAAAACTAAGTGGTTTCTTTCATTGTATGTTCTCTCTTAAATTGACTTATTTATTTATAAGTTATTATTTTTCATTTTGTTGTTAATTCAATAGTCATTGCACATTTTGTGAACTTTACAGATTTTGATGATATGGAAACAAAAGATACAATTCAAAGCTCAAACAAGTTATTTTGCTTTTAGGATAGTGTAAGCATTTTTTGGAAGGAAGGAAGATGATTGATGGGTTAAAAATTTTGAATGCTAAATGTAATTGATCTTGACTACTATGAACATTTGTTTGCATGGATAATTATTCTTTTTTGAAGTTATATGAACAATCCATTTTGGTAAATTAATTTAATTTTTATATTATAGTTTGTGAGTTTTTTTCAGTTGAATGATTGCTGAGAAAGTGCGTTGTAGATCATGTATCATTTAAATCAATGTTTGATAAAGTTCATGGTCATTATATAACTTTAAAGACCGTTTTATTAATGGTCGTTATTGAGTTTTAACGACCAGATTAATGCTCACGGACGATTATCAACGACAAAGATTATGATGGTCATTAATGCATTTAACGATGATTTAGATGGTCATTATATGGATTTAACGATTGGATTATTTTTTGTCATTGATACCTTTAACGACGGGATTACTAACCGCTGAAGATTATCAACGATAAAGATATTTCTCATCATTAATATATTCCATGACTAACTAAATAGTCCTTATATGAACTTAACGGCCGGAATTTTTCTGGTAATTGATGGTGTTTAATGATGGGATTACTTGCCGCTGAAGATTATTGATCACTTGTTGATCACTATATGATTTTAACCCATTTTAGATGCAATTCATACATATCGAGTCCCACTTTTGCCTATTTTTGGGCCAATTATACTTGGAATGCAAACATTGTGATAACTAGTTGATATTCCTCATTTCATACTTAATTCCATGTGCATAGAGGTTCTGAAATGCCAAAATCCATTAATATTTAAATTCTATGCCAAGTTATCATTTCGAGGACAAGTTATCATTCCTAAGTGTCAAGTTATCATTATTTTGAATGAACTTATTTTCAATGGTTTTCTTACCCTAAATCCATCATTATCATGTATAAATCATATTTGGATAGTCACATCTCAACTTGTGCAAAGTTTTAAGTCCATTTGAACAAGTTATCATTTTTCAAGTGCCAAGTTATCGTTAAAGGGCAATTCTGTTATTTTGACATGCAAAACCATTAATTCTGCACAAGGACCTTAAGCAATCATCTTGTTATTGTTCTAACTCATTACTGGTCAAATTTCATCACATTTGGATAACCACAACTCAAGTTATCACAAGTTATCGTTTTTAAGTCATATAAGTTATCATTTTCGGGCACACAAGTTATCACTTCTTAGAAATCTCATTCATATTTGATTTCTGAATGCACTCACTTGTTACTCTAGTCCATTTGATGCTTCTAATGCTTTGAATCACTTGCATTTGGATAATTTCCATGATCTGTGACAAGTTATCATTCCGGGACCCTTAATTCATTAATTTTGATACAAGTTTTCATTCCTGCACAACACCTAATACCATTTGATATCTGAGCTAGCAACTATCATTATCCTAATCCTTATTTGTCAAAACATCATTCAAGGGCTTTGATGCTTGTTGTTTGGGGATTTGTAGCAGGGAGAAAGGTGGCCAAAAAGTGGAAAAAGTAGGGGGGACCATCTACTTTTTCCTGCACAAAAAGGAATCTGCAGCTGGAATTTCAGAGGGGTGGACAGGTGGCTGCAATCAGGAGGATTAGAACATTTAGATGCTGATCAAAGGGTGGAAAGGAGTGATATATAAGCTGGATTTTTCTGGAGGAGAGTGGAGGCTGGTCATTCAAGGGTTTGAAGGCAAGCAAGGAGGTTGCTGCTGCTGGCCGAGAAGCTTCAAGCAACCATGAATTGTATCTGTTTCTTATCCCATTTGATGTCAAATCTTGTAATTATGAGGAGCTAAACTCCATTTCTTCTAGGATAGGGTAGTAGTTTAGATTAGTTTTGGATGGATATGGACTGATTTGTAATCCTGCACTGAAATCAATTCTGGTTTTCAGATTTTAGAACTTTTCTGCACTGATTCATGTTATGATTAGATCCATTGTAAACCATGATTGAGATGTGTTATTTGATCTAATCACCCTTCAGAATGTATTAAGAGATAAAGTCATATTTCTGGATTACATTTAGTTGCAAATCTGATTTCTGAATTTGGTTTCCTGAAAATTTGATTTCCTATTTTTTTCTGAATCTGATTTCCTGAACTGCAGAATCTGTTTGTTACTCTCAACCTGATTAATTGAGTCTTTGGAATGTTGGTATTGTCCCTATCTTGTTCAGAAATGAATCAAGATTGTTTGGGCAATCATTTGACTCAAACCAGATTTTCCACTGATTCCTGAACAGAAATCAGAAATCTGATTTTTCTGGTTTTACATTTCTGAAATCTGATTTGTTATAAATCTGATCTTGTCATTTGAAGACCCTATTTGTATTTATAACTGAGAAGTTATCATTTGGTCTAACCCTTCTTCAGAAATGAATCAAGAATCAATGCCAAGTTCTAGATACAAACCCAATTAGAATTCTCATTTTACTTTCTGAAATCTGATTTTTCTGAAATCTGAATTCTGGTTTTCTTGGGCTGTTTGAATCTGATTGTCATTGGGGATTGAATTAATTGAACAACTGAGAGGTTAACATCTATCCCAATCTTGTTCAGAAATGAATTGAGAAGCTTTGACATTCCTATGATTCAAATCTGATTTGGTTTTTCCTGATTTGAATGAATTGAATGAGTTGCTGATTTTTTGGTTTCCTGAATTCCAAAATCTGATTTCCTGGGCTTTGCATCTGATTGTCATCAAGGATTGGATTAATTGAATAGTTGAGAGGCTAATATATACCCTGATCTTATTCAGAAATGAATCAATATCTTTGATAATTCAGAATTCAAATCTGATTTTTTCCAAAATCTGATTTCTTAGTTTGATTCCAATTCTATTTTCTGATTGTTTGGAATCTGATTTGTCAATTGTTAATCCCTATTTTATTCAAATCACTGAGAGGTGTACTTTAGGAATCCCTTGCAGTGCAGAGATGGGTCAAGGGGCATTTGGCAAACTTGAATTCCATCAATCCACATTGCTGATTTTTTTTCAGAAATGTTGATTTCTGTTTTCTCATTTTTCTAACTTCTTATTTCCATTGTCAACCCTCATATTAATCCACTACTGAGAGGTAGTCTTAAGAGCTTCTTTGAGATCCAGAGATGGGCCAAGGAGCAATGGGAATTATGAACTCATGTGGCCATATGGTTTGCATTTCCAATTGAGCGTGTTTGTGTGGATTCCAATTTATTTTGCAACCGAGAGGTTGACTTTGAATCCCCCTTGAATTCAAAGATGAATCATGGAACACAAGCACCATTATTGAGTATATTTTATCCTGGTTTGGTTGATTGGAATGATTCCATCTTTTTATGATTGCAAATGCAAGTTATCATTCCAAACTTCCTTGGATTGCAAAAAATCAGCATTGAATCTTTCTTTTGAGCCCAATGATAACTTGATTTTCAGTGAGGACCCTCTTTTGATTCAACCTAGCTAACAATTATATAATCATTTATTGCTTAGTTAGAGGCCAATTGAGCTGTGGGAACAGCCATTTTCAAGTTGAATCAAAAGTTGGACATTTAGTGATAACTTGTTCCATTCCATCCTTAATTAATTTAGATGAACCCCAAATCCTAGAAGAACCTTCCTCATAGATAGGTATACCTTTTTAGACTTCATTCTAGCATTTATAATTCAGTTTTGATAAATTTCCAAAATCCAAAAATCAGTTATCATTTCACTTTCTATAAAAAAATCTATTTTCACTATTCATTAAAAATCTATTTTTAGCCACTTAAGTAGAACTAATCTAGATTGTTTTAGGGTGTTTTAGACTTCAAATTCTTGTGGATACGACAACCTGAGTCTACTACAACTTACCTGTGCACTTGCAGCTAGTGAGTTGGGAGACCAAAAAAAATGAAAAATTGACATTTTCTTAAATTTCAGCAAGTTATCACTACTCAACCCCAAATATCACTACCAAGTTTTTGGCGCCGTTGCCGGGGATTTGAGGTCAATTAGGCTAACTTAGATAGTTTAGATTAGTTTTAGATTAGTTTTTAGTTTATTTGTTAGGCCAATTTTCAGTTTTTGCAAGTTATCATTCTGAATTTTTTTTTCTTTCTTTTTAATTCTGTACAGATTTCTTTCTTTTTATGAAATTGATACTTCTGAATTGATTTTATGCACATTTGGAACTTCAAGGAGACCTCTACCTATCTGATCCTCAACTGAAAGAAGATTCAATAGGAGAAGGAGATTGCAAAGAGAAGAGGCTAGGAGAAGAACTTTTGAGAAGGAGGCTACCAATCAAAACAAGGCTGCTCCTAGGACATTTAGGGATCGTTATTCTCCCAGCAATTGCAGAAAATTATGAATTTGACTTCTGAGAGAGAAAGAAGAAAAGATGGATATGAGTTGGCAAACTTGGTCCTATGACTATTATCAATCAAGTGAAACACCCTTTAGCCAGGAGGAATTGGATTCTATAGTTGAAGAACCATCACAAGTTCATTGCAATCAAGGATCACCACAACTCCAACAGCCCTCTAATGCTTACATGTATGCCTCATATGGTCATGAAAGTTCTAATTACTGGAATCAAGAGGAAGGTTTCTCAACTAGTAGTCATTATGTTTCAAATTATTGGAATCCTGAGCAAGACTTCTCAAGCAACAATCCTTATGTTTATGACTCACAAAATCATTTGTATTACCATCACAATCAAGGTCAAGAGTCAAATTTTCAGGTTGCTACCATGGATATTTCAGAAAATCAGCAATCACTTAATCAATCCATAGAGTCAGAAATGAAGATTATGTTGGAGAACTTCATGAGGCGGCAGGACGAGCAACTTGCAAACTTGGAAAAAATATGTATGAAAGTAGATGTTCTTGGAGCTGGATATCAAGCCTTGGAGGCCAAGCTTTGTTTGCAGTCCAGTCAAGAAGCCCCACAAATCCAATCTGCCCTTCTGAAAGAAGAAATTCAGGAAATGAAGATGGGAATTGAGAAAGAGATGAATGAAGAAAAAGAAGTAGTCATGGAGGCTGAAATTGAAAAGGAGTCTATCACACTTATAGAACAGGCCAAAAAAAAAGATGAAGTTGCTGAAGTTATTGAAAAAGCTACTCCAATGATACCAGCAATAAATCACATTGAAGATCCACTCATAAGGTTCCCATCCAATGAAGAATTAATTATAGAAGACCCTAATTTTGATTCTTTGGAGAAACTATCAGATACACTCCATTGTGATGAGAGCTGCAACTCAATTCACTTATTGTCTATCCCTAAAGATGAGTTACTTCCTGCACTCAACTGTCCAAAAGTTCTACTTGAAGCAATTTGCTCCACAAACCATCATGGATCAGTTGAAGAATGTCAACATCTTAGGGGCAAAGATGAAAAAACATCAAAAGAGAAGAAGTGGCCTGAACTTAAAGCAAGCACTAATTCATTTGAAGTCATTCAGAGTTCCAAAGTTTCACCCATCTCATTTTCCATTGGGCAACAGGTTATGACAGTAAGCTACATGATGAGATTGAAATGGCCAAGGAGGATACAAAAGTAGAAGAAATTTCTTTCCAAATAGAGGCTATAGCAGAATTCAAATTTGTAGAAGGAATTGAACATTCAATGAAGGAAGATCATTGCTTGCCTACTGAAAGATGGAACCAAGAGCTCAAAGATCTTCCAACAATGCTGCATTTAAAGAGGCCATTGAAGAAATGGTTGCTTAAACAAGATGGTGATCCAGGAGATTTAGATGTCATAGATGAGAAGTTATGGAATGAGAAGTTAGTATATTTCTGGTACAATGAAGGAGAGATACATCCAACTGAAAAACGAAGGTCAAATATTGTGAAACTAAGAGATCCATACTTGATTAGTAAAGCTGTCCACAGATTGAGATCTCTACTTGATCATATCACACTATTTAAACCTCCTTGACATCAAGAGTTGTAACAATGTGTAGCCAAAGACATTAAAGAAAGGCACTTCTTGGGAGGTAACCCAAGCCATTATCAACCTAATCTTTCTGTTTTTGCAGGAATAAGAGATGAGGAACAGGTACAATTCACAAGTCTCAAATTCAGGGAGTACCATTACCCCTATTTCTGATTTTTACACTGAAAACTTAATGATAACTGATATTATCTTTCTCATTATGCTTCATTGATCATATCATCATCTGAATTTACACCCATATCAATTATCCCAATCTGCTATAGCCCAATTTCAGTGAATTTCAGAAATTTCTAATGCAATGTTGAATTCTGCACTCAAAAATTTGATTAGTTGCAAATCTGCCATACCAATTGATATCCTTTGTTTCTCTGCAGGATCAGTTGCAACTAATGAAGGTTAGACCACCCAAAGTTTCTGGATGAAGTGCCAAGAGAATTCAAATGCCCAAATTAATGCATTTAAATCCCACCCACCCCTCTCCCTTGCCTTTTATTTTCAACCCTGAGGACAGTGTTGAGAATAAGCTTGGAGGAGGAAACCTGGTGCTTTTCTAACCTTTACACCATGTTTTCAATTGATTTTAATGTTCATATATCAGTTATCACCAGGTTATTAGTAGATTTTGCAAGTTATCATTGGTTTTCACAAGTTATCACTAGTTATCACTCAGTTATCAATTTTTGGACCCAACTCAATTCTGAATTCATTTTAACTCTGAAATGGGTAGAATACTTTATTTTGACAGTGGGTGCACTCCAATACCAAGTGGCCAACTTGGCCATTAGCCTTCTTACTTTAATTGGCATTATGAATTCAGATGCATTTGAATGAAGTTTTTAGCTGAAAATTTTTCCTTTTTCTGGGTCACACTAGTTGATATTTATGGATTGAATTAGTAATATCAGATGTCTAGAAGGGAGTCAAGGCTATTGCTACCACGCTAAATAGGAAAACTTGACTTTTTGGATAAAGGGATCTAAACTATACTTGAGTTTGAACTATTGCTCACTTCATGAACAGGATAGAAAAATGAAAAAAGGAAAAGTAAAAAGTCATATGCATGCATAGAAAAAAGGAAGAGAGCAAAACTTCCAAAGGAATCTCTCTTCAATGCAAAAAAAAAAAAAATTAGGAGAGCAAAACTTCCCAAGGAATCTCTCCTAAAGAAAGCATGAATAAAAATCAGGTGCTAAACCTGTTTATATGCATTTCATGAATAAAAGTCAGGTGTTAAACCTGTTTAAACAATTGAAAATCTGTTCATGAAGAGATTTGTAGTTCAAACCCTTTGTAAAGTTGACAATTCCTACAATTCAAACATGTTATTGCTAGTACTTCTTCCATGGCTTAAATTTGCTTTAGCCTCTGTGATTCCCTAGCTAGAAATTGAGTTTTTGGAAAGAATGAAGTGTTGACAAAGTGGGAAACTCATTAGATTCAATTCAGCTAATCTTTACTTCATTTGTAGACTTTTAATTCAAGTTTGTCCTTAATTTCTGAATGTTTTGCTTGAGGACAAGCAAAAGGCTAAGCTTGGGGGAGTTTGATCACTTGTTGATCACTATATGATTTTAACCCATTTTAGATGCAATTCATACATATCGAGTCCCACTTTTGCCTATTTTTGGGCCAATTATACTAGGAATGCAAACATTGTGATAACTAGTTGATATTCCTCATTTCATACTTAATTCCATGTGCATAGAGGTTCTGAAATGCCAAAATCCATTAATATTTAAATTCTATGCCAAGTTATCATTTTGAGGACAAGTTATCATTCCTAAGTGCCAAGTTATCATTATTTTGAATGAACTTATTTTTAATGGTTTTCTTGCCCTAAATCCATCATTATCATGTATAAATCATATTTGGATAGTCACATCTCAACTTGTGCAAAGTTTTAAGTCCATTTGAACAAGTTATCATTTTTCAAGTGCCAAGTTATCGTTAAAGGGCAATTCTATCATTTTGACATGGAAAACCATTAATTCTCCACAAGGACCTTAAGCAATCATCTTGTTATTGTTCTAACTCATTGCTGGTCAAATTTCATCACATTTGGATAACCACAACTCAAGTTATCACAAGTTATCGTTTTTAAGTCATATAAGTTATCATTTTCGGGCACACAAGTTATCACTTCTTAGAAATCTCATTCATATTTGATTTCTGAATGCACTCACTTGTTACTCTAGTCCATTTGATGCTTCTAATGCTTTGAATCACTTGCATTTGGATAATTTCCATGATCTGTGACAAGTTATCATTCCGGGCCCCTTAATTCATTAATTTTGATACAAGTTTTCATTCCTGCACAACACCTAATACCATTTGATATATGAGCTAGCAACTATCATTATCCTAATCCTTATTTGTCAAAACACCATTCAAGGGCTTTGATGCTTGCTGTTTGGGGATTTGTAGCAGGGAGAAAGGTGGCCAAAAAGTGGAAAAAGTAGGGGGGACCATCTACTTTTTCCTGCACAAAAAGGAATCTGCAGCTGGAATTTCAGAGGGGTGGACAGGTGGCTGCAATCAGGAGGATTAGAACATTTAGATGCTGATCAAAGGGTGGAAAGGAGTGATATATAAGCTGGATTTTTCTGGAGGACAGTGGAGGCTGGTCATTCAAGGGTTTGAAGGCAAGCAAGGAGGTTGCTGCTGCTGGATTGCTGCTTCTGGCCGAGAAGCTTCAAGCAACCATGAATTGTATCTGTTTCTTATCCCATTTGATGTCAAATCTTGTAATTATGAGGAGCTAAACTCCATTTCTTCTAGGATAGGGTAGTAGTTTAGATTAGTTTTGGATGGATATGGACTGATTTGTAATCCTGCACTGAAATCAATTCTGGTTTTCAGATTTTAGAACTTTTCTGCACTGATTCATGTTATCATTAGATCCATTGTAAACCATGATTGAGATGTGTTATTTGATCTAATCACCCTTCAGAATGTATTAAGAGATAAAGTCAGATTTTTGGATTCCATTTAGTTGCAAATCTGATTTCTGAATTTGATTTCCTGAAAATTTGATTTCCTATTTTTTCTGAATCTGATTTCCTGAACTGCAGAATCTGTTTGTTACTCTCAACCTGATTAATTGAGTCTTTGGAATGTTGGTATTGTCCCTATCTTGTTCAGAAATGAATCAAGATTGTTTGGACAATCATTTGACTCAAACCAGATTTTCCACTGATTCCTGAACAGAAATCAGAAATCTGATTTTTCTGGTTTTACATTTCTGAAATCTGATTTGTTATAAATCTGATCTTGTCATTTGAAGACCCTATTTGTATTTATAACTGAGAAGTTATCATTTGGTCTAACCCTTCTTCAGAAATGAATCAAGAATCAATGCCAAGTTCTAGATACAAACCCAATTAGAATTCTCATTTTACTTTCTGAAATCTGATTTTTCTGAAATCTGAATTCTGGTTTTCTTGGGCTGTTTGAATCTGATTGTCATTGGGGATTGAATTAATTGAACAACTGAGAGGTTAACATCTATCCCAATCTTGTTCAGAAATGAATTGAGAAGCTTTGACATTCCTATGATTCAAATCTGATTTGGTTTTTCCTGATTTGAATGAATTGAATGAGTTGCTGATTTTTTGGTTTCCTGAATTCCAAAATCTGATTTCCTGGGCTTTGGATCTGATTGTCATCAAGGATTGGATTAATTGAATAGTTGAGAGGCTAATATATGACCTGATCTTATTCAGAAATGAATCAATATCTTTGATAATTCAGAATTCAAATCTGATTTTTTCCAAAATCTGATTTCTTAGTTTGATTCCAATTCTATTTTCTGATTGTTTGGAATCTGATTTGTCAATTGTTAATCCCTATTTTATTCAAATCACTGAGAGGTGTACTTTAGGAATCCCTTGCAGTCCAGAGATGGGTCAAGGGGCATTTGGCAAACTTGAATTCCATCAATCCACATTGCTGATTTTTTTTCAGAAATGTTGATTTCTGTTTTCTCATTTTTCTAACTTCTGATTTCCATTGTCAACCCTCATATTAATCCACTACTGAGAGGTAGTCTTAAGGGCTTCTTTGAGATCCAGAGATGGGCCAAGGAGCAATGGGAATTATGAACTCATGTGGCCATATGGTTTGCATTTCCAATTGAGCGTGTTTGTGTGGATTCCAATTTATTTTGCAACCGAGAGGTTGACTTTGAATCCCCCTTGAATTGAAAGATGAATCATGGAACACAAGCACCATTATTGAGTATATTTTATCCTGGTTTGGTTGATTGGAATGATTCCATCTTTTTATGATTGCAGATGCAAGTTATCATTCCAAACTTCCTTGGATTGCAAAAAATCAGCATTGAATCTTTCTTTTGAGCCCAATGATAACTTGATTTTCAGTGAGGACCCTCTTTTGATTCAACCTAGCTAACAATTATATAATCATATATTGCTTAGTTAGAGGCCAATTGAGCTGTGGGAACAGCCATTTTCAAGTTGAATCAAAAGTTGGACATTTAGTGATAACTTGTTCCATTCCATCCTTAATTAATTTAGATGAACCCCAAATCCTAGAAGAACCTTCCTCATAGATAGTTAAACCATTTTAGACTTCATTCTAGCATTTATAATTCAGTTTTGATAAATTTCCAAAACCCAAAAATCTGTTATCATTTCACTTTCTATAAAAAAATCTATTTTCACTATTCATTAAAAATCTATTTTTAGCCACTTAAGTAGAACTAATCTAGATTGTTTTAGGGTGTTTTAGATTTAACGACCGGATTTTTTCTGATCATTCATGAGTTTTAACGACGGGATTACTAGCCGCTGATGATTACCAACGACAAAGATATTTCTCGTCATTAATGTATTCAACGACCAACTAAATGGTTCTTATATAGATTTAAAGGCCGGATTTTTTCTGATCATTGATAACTTTTAACGACGGGATTAGTAGCCGTTGAAGAGTATCACCGACAAAGATATTTCTCGACATTAATATATTCAACGACCAACTAAATGGTCTTTATATGGATTTAACGACCGGATTTTGTCCGGTCGTTGATGACGTTTAACGGCCGACACCTTTACGCCGTCGTTATTGATTTTTAACGGTGGCATCTATAACGACTGGTGAAGACGGGAAAGCTAGTCGCTAATGACCAATAGCGATCGAATTTTGAGTATTAACGACCAAATTTCCCTTCTTGTTGTGATGGGTGCCTTTGCTTCTGGCTTTGATAGGCTCTAGCATATACACTCCTTTTATAGGCTCTAGCATGTGGAAAATTCATTCAGAATTTATTCCACATTTTCTCCTTGAAATATAGTCATTACTATTCATTTGAGTATTGGACCTGTCGACCGCATTTATGGATCGTCGATCAGTCTATATGATCGTTGCGCTCATTTCTTCAACTTTTGCCCATGGTCGGTCGACCGGTACATCAACCAGTATTGTCTCGGCGTCGACCAGTATAGTCTTGTCATTGAACCTAGGCATTACATACATTGATCGGTCGACCGGTGCCTCAACCGGTAAGACGACCAGTGTCATCTCGACATCAACCGGGTTAACTTATGTATTGATCGGTCGACCGACATCTTCAATCGGTCGACTGGTCTATCTTCAACCGGTAGGTCGATCGACCTGCACTATTTTGGGCATAACTTTCTGCACAGTTATTCAAATTAGATAATCTTGGACTCTATTGATAGCTAACAGGATTATCTACAAATTTGATATTGATGATTTATCTAAAATCTAATAAGACCAGTGTCAATTATTTAATCAAAGTGTAATGCATAAAGTTATCACACTACAAGAAAATTGGCGATTAGCGACGTTGAATAGCGTCTCCAAATATGGTGACGCTAATTCGATGCCACTAGCGCTGTCATGGCATCCCCGTTGAGTCCCAAATAGGTGACACTACTTGCCTCTCAATAGCGTCTCATTAGCGTGTTCTTAGCGTTTCAAGAAATAGGCGCTAACGAAGGCGCCATAGCGACGCCATGTAGCTGTTATTATTGCGCGCCATGAAGCGAAAGTGCGCGGGAGAACCTAGTGCCGTTCTCGTGTCAACAGCGTTCGACGCTAAACTCGCGTCGCAGGACGTGCGACGCTATGGAGATGCTATCTGACGTCACATATGAAATGACGCTATGTAGACGCCAATATGATTACTTTGAAATAGATAACTATATAAGCTATCTATATTTATATCGCTATATGTTTTATATTTTGACGCAACCCTATATATTATCTACAAATAAATTAAATATTATAAGTATCTTCAACATATATATGTATTCCTACATGATTACTTATAATGTCTACATCATAGGAGTGTTCCTAAATATATAATTTGTTACCTATGTTATATATGTTATTTATCCATACAATATATATCATATCTTAATTATGCATATATTATTTTTATATTCTTAATCATGAAATTGTGATGGTTGAATTAAGAGAGTTATTTTCTACAAATTATCCCATTTTAGCGTCTCCGTGGAGGCTCAATAGCATCTACTTAGCGTCAAACTAGAGCCGCCGACATTGTCGACGCCAGGGTGACACTATTGGCATCTCTATAGCGTCGCCCTCTTGAGACGTGAATAAGCATTAGATGCTAGTTCGGCGCTATTACGTCGCTAAATCACTTTAGCGACTCGATAGCGTCTGTATTGCGCCACAGTAGCTGACTTTATATCTCTGACGCTTAATCGGGCACATATAGACATATAAATACGCGTATATACTTATATATAATAAGTACAACAACAACAAAGCCTTATCCCACTAGGTGGGGTCGGCTACATGGATCATACGACGCCATTCCGCTCTATTAGTAACCAAACCTTTCGGTATATTATTCACCAATAGATCTTGCTCTATTAGTTCGCCAAGTGTCCGCCTTGGCCTCCCTCTCCCTCTTTTAATCGGACTCTAGATTATTTGATCTACTCTTCTTACTGGCGCATCTAATGGTCTTCTCTGAACATGACCAAACCATCTCAAACGATTCTCTACCATTTTCTCACTAATAGAAGCCACTCCGACTCGTTCACGTATATGGTCATTCCTAATCTTATTTAATCTTGCATGACCACACATCCATCTCAACATCCTCATTTCGGCTACCCCCACTTTACGTTCATGTTATCCCTTCATAGCCCAACATTCACTACTATATAACACTGCTGGCCTTATAGCAGTACGATAGAATTTTCCTTTAACTTTATTGGGTACTTTTCTATCACAAAGAACTCCAGTGGCTTTCCTCCACTTACACCAACCAGCTTGAATTCTATGATTAACATCGTCATTAATCTCACCATCTTGTCTTACAATTGATCCTAAATATTTGAACTTTGTCACTTGAGGAATTATATCCTCCCCTAGCCTAACTTTCAAATCGTCTCTAAGTTGTTTATTTGTGAAATTGCTATGCATATATACTGTTTTATTCCTACTTAAACGAAAACCCTTTGACTCCAACATATTTCTCCATATTTCCAATTTTGTATTAATCTCTTCTCTTGAATCCTCTAAAAGTACTATATCATCCGCAAATAGCATGCACTTAGGTACCTCCTCTGTGATACTCTCGGTTATAGCATCGATAACTAAGTTAAATAGATACGGGCTTAAAGCTGATCCTTGATGTAGGCCAATTCCTATATATAATAAGTACATTTATACATATTATTACCACTTAATCTCACACATATAAACATATACATACATATATACACTTGGAATACGTATACATATACATGTTATCTATATGTCTCGCACATGTATAGACATATGCATATACGCATATACTTATAATACATATAGATAAACACATTGTTGTGACTTAATCTCTCACACGTAGACATATACATATGCATATATATATACACACACACACACAATTTTGTTGTAGACACATATACATATAGACTTATAATTTTATATACATACATGAATAATTATATATGCATTTCATAATTTTTAGATTGTCGAAAGGGAAGAAAACAACTGAAATGGGGCACAATGCGATAAGACACTATATTGATAAATAAAATTACATTCATAATAGAAAATTAGAAATAGAAAAAAATTAGCATCTCTCTGGCGTCACAATTGTGAGACGCTAAAACTAAGTTTATGCCACTACGACGCTATGGTGTCGCTATAGTACCTTAGCGACACACTAGCCTCTCTATAGCGCCGCATTAGCCGAATTTTTATTACCCTCACTTAATTGGGCACATATTGACTCATAATTCATGTACATATACATATGATTATCACTTATTCTCGCACATATGATGTTAAATTAGGAAGAAAATTCGATATAGCGTCTCGACTGCCACGTAATAGCGTCTCAGTTTTGGCGCCTATGCAGCGTCTACATAGCGTCGCATTGTGTTGAGACTCTAAACTATTGACTCAAATCCCTAACCGCTCTAGTGATGGAAAAGAAGGGAAATGTTGGGGAAGTGAGAAAGTGGAATGAAGTTAAGCAACCGGTGCGGAGGTAATGGGATATAGGCAAGAATTGGGCAGATGAATTGGCTAGTGACATGTGACGCACATGCAAAATTTGGCAAAAATCACAGACGCAGGAGATGATATTTATGGTAATTCGGATGAGCACAAAAAGGGAAAATTTGGATACGGCAGTGTGCCAATTATTTGGTCGATAGAGAAAATGGAAGAAGGTGAAAAAGGGAAGAATCAAAAGGTAGATTGCTGGGTTGCCTCCCAGGAGCGCTAACTTTAATGTCGTCAACCAGACAATTACACATCCCATCAGGTAGGGAGTACATCAGGGGGTGTGAGCGTGAGGTTCTCCACTGTTCTATGAAAATCCTGTGGGTATAATGCTTCACACACTGGCCGTTTACTGTGAAATATTCTCCCCGATCATTCTCTAACTCAATGGCCCAGAATCATAAATTCACATGATAGTGAAGGGGCCAAACCATCTAGTCCTTAATTTTTCAGGAAAAAACTTGAATCTAGAGTTGAATAACAATGCTTGATCACCAACATTGAAATGTTTCTAGAGGATCTTTTTGTCGTGCCATCGCTTCATTTTCTCCTTATATATGAGAGAATTCTCGTAAGCCATAAATCATAGTTCATCTAGCTCTAATAATTGCAATGAGCATTGTTCACTTGTCGCTTTCATGTCCATGTTGATTGATTTGATTGTCCATAATGCTTTGTGCTCTAGTTCCACTAGTAGATGATAGGTTTTTCCATAGACCAATCTATAAGGTGTTGCTCCAAGAGATGTTTTGAATGATGTCCGATAAGCCCACAATGTATCGTCTAACTTAGAGCTCCAGTCCTTCTTGGATCGGGAAACTACTTTTTCGAAGATACTCTTGATCTGGCGATTAGATACTTCCACCTGTCCACAAGTTTGCGGGTGATAAGGCATGAAAATTCGGTGGAGAATGCCATATTTCTTTAGGAGACTTTCAAACTGTCGTTCAATAAAATATTGTCCTCCATCACTGATGACTAATCTTGGCATACCAAACCTGGGGAAGATAATCTTAGTAAAGAGCTTTTGGACTGAATGGGAATCACATCGTATAGTGGGAATAGCTTCAACCCATTTAGAATAGCTTCAATCAGTATATATTTATAGGGTCCAGAATTCGGGAAGGGACCCATGTAGTCTATCCCCCATATGTCGAATAATTCAACCGCGAGAATTCCATGCAATGGAATCTCATGTCATCGTCCGATGTTCCCCGACCGTTGACAACTGTCGCATGAAGAAACAAATTGATGAACATCTCGAAAGAGAGTTGGCCAGAAAAAACTTGATTGGAGAATACAGGTAGCTGTGCGCTGCGTGCCTCCATGGCCACCATAGGTTGGCGTATGACAAGATTCAATAATATCCCTAGTCTCTTCAGCTGTTACACATCGACGCAACATACCATCAGAGCATTCTTTAAATAGGAAGGGATCGTCCCAATAATAGTGCGTGATGTCTCTGAAGAATTTCTCTCTCATATTTCATGAGATCTAGTGGTATTACTCCCCCTGCCAAGTAATCGGCAATATTTGCATACCAGGGTATAGGATTGACTGACAGAAGGTGATCGTCTGGTAATGTTCCTTGTATTGGTGGTGTAACGTCCTTGGTGTTCAATGGTCGCTCTAGCCTGGATAAGTGGTCTACTACCTGATTCTCAGACCACATCTGTCAACGATTTCAATGTTGAATTCTTGCAGAGAAAGGATCCATCATATAAGGCAAGGCTTCGCTTCTTTCTTTGAAAATAAATGTCTGAGGGCGGAGTGATCTGTGTGTATGATAGTCTTGGATCCCACCAAATACTATCTGAATTTTTCCATAGCGTACACCACAACTAACAGTTCTTTCTTGGTAGTGGTGTAGTTTTGCTAGGATGAGTCAAGTGTCTTACTTGCATAATAGATGACATGCATGAGTTTGTTCACTTTTTGTCCTAGTATGGCTCCAACGGAAGAATCACTAGCATCACACATGACTTCAAATGGCAGTGTCCAGTTTGGATGTCGCATGATAGGAGCTGAAGTTAACACTACTCGAAGCAGATGGAAGGCGGCAAGACATCCAAAATAAAAAACAAATTCCGTATCTTTGTGTAAAAAATTTGTAAGGGGTCTTGCAATTCTAGAGAAGTATTTAATAAATCACCTATAGAATCTTGCGTTTACATTGACAGGTGGGGGTACTTGAGCAATAACTTCATTTTTTACTGGATCGACTTCAATACCTCTATTGGATACGACATGGCCAAGAACAACTCCATGTTGGACCATGAAATGACAATTCACACAATTCAGAACTAAATGAGCTTCCTCACATCTCTGTAATACTTGGTCAAGATTTGTTAGACGTTGAGAAAAGGTGTATCCATAGACGGAAAAATCGTCCATGAACACCTCCATAATTTTTTCGATGAAATCAGGGAATATGGCAGTCATACATCGTTAAAAAGTAGCTGGAGCATTACACAAACCAAATGGCATTCGTCGATAAGCAAAAGTACCATAAGGACAAGTAAAAGTAGTTCTCTCCTGATCAGCATGGTGTATGGGTATTTGTAGAAAACCAGAGAAACCATCAAGATAGCAAAAATAATCATGCACAGCAAGTCATTCTAGCATTTGATCAATGAAAGGTAAAGGAAAATAATCCTTGCTTGTGAACTTGTTTAATTTTCGGAAATCAACACACATTCGCCAACCTGTGGTTGTGCAGGTTGCTACCATTTCCCTCTTAGAGTTTTCAACTACCATCATCCCATCCTTTTTTATACCACTTGAATTGGACTTACCCACTGATTATCAGAAATAGGGTAGATTACACCTGAATCTAGAAGTTTTAATACCTCTTTCTTTACTACCTCTTGTAGAATGGGGTTTAGTCTTCGTTGTCCTTCTCTAGAGGGCTTCACATTACCTTCAAGGGAAATCCTATGCATGCAAAGGGAGGGGCTAAGGCCTCTGATGTCAGCCATAGAATATCCAATGGCTTTTCTATGTCATCTAAGAACAGTGAGCAGTTCAGTTGTCTGTTCTTTCCCTAAGGTAGAATGAATGATAACAGGCAATGTAAAGTTTTCGTCTAGAAATTCATACCTCAAGGTGGAGGGAAGTTCCTTCATGTCTACCTTTGGCAGGATATTTTCAGTTAGAGAATCTTTATTGGGCAGATGAGCAGGTTGTGGTATGTCTGATTCTTGAGCAAAAGTATCAGGAGAATCCATCATGACTGAACAAACCTCTCCTTGAGGATCATCGATTTGCTTGTTCACTTCAGAGGTAAAGCACGTTGGAGAGGATCTGGAGTGGTGATCAGGGCAATAACTTCTCTAGTGGCTTCATCTATGACATCGAAGGTTGCGTGACAATCTTCGTATGTTGGAGATTTCATGACTTGTGGTAAATTGAACTCAATCCGATCCTCACCTAGTTGGATGAGAGTCGTCCATTCTTCACATCTATAACTGCTCCAACCGTGGAAAGAAATGGTCATCCTAAGATCAGGGGCACATTTACGTCCTCTTCTATATCTAGTACCACAAAATTGGCAGGGATATAAAATTTTCCAACTTTGATCAGAATGTCCTCTGGAATACCATGGGGTCTTTTGATTGGTCTATCCGCAAGCTGAAGGGTTAAATTAGTTGGCTTCAAATCACCGGCATCTAATCTCTTGCAAAGGGATAGAGATATTAAGCTGACGCTTGCCCCAAGGTCGCATAAGGCTCTGTTCACCTGAAGATTTCCAAATTCACATGGTATTCAGAAACTCCCTGGGTCTTTTTATTTTGGCGGTTGTTTTGAATTACAACACTTGCTTCTTCAGTCAGAGCTATAGTTTCATGAACATCTATCATCCTCGTTTTAGATAAGATATCCTTCAAGAATTTAGCATATGACAACATTTGCCGAATAGCTACTACAAAAGGGATGTTGATGTGTAATTTTTTTATAATCTCCATAAATCTTGCAAATTGTCGATCATTCTTGGATTCGAACATCCTTTGTAGGAAAGGAATGGTATTTGGGTTGAAATTGCTTTCTTGCTTCTATTCTAGTGTCCCTTCAGTTGCTTCATCCCTTAGATTATCTAGTAGATCAGAACGTTGAGGCTCCTCTAGTTTCATCGGTTCCTTCAGTTACTTTCCACTTCTAAGTTCCACTACTTTACATTGTTCTCTAGGATTTACTTCCGGTTGTTCTAGAAAGGTTTCTGGGGTACGTGAGGATGAACTAGCTTGTCGGGCTATCTAATTATCAAGTATCTTATTATGTGCCACAAGGTTTTCCAGCTTTGAAGACATTTGTTGGATAAATTCAATCTGTTGTTCTTTCTACTTCATCAGGCTTTCCACCAAGATCCCAAGGTTGGATTTTTCTTGGACGGGTACATCAGGCTTAAATGGTGGTGGTTGTGGTAATGCTAGGTATGGCTATGGATTACTGGGTGGTGTTGAGGGTTTCACAAATGGTGGTTGTCGAGGTTGTTGAGGTGCTCCTTAAGAAAGAAGTGGATTGGATTTGATGAAGGCCCTCCATTGTCTCTGTTGGGGTTGTTGTTGCCCTCCCAGGTAGTGATGTTGATTCTGACAATAAGGTACAAGTGCATTCACTTGCTCACCTGATGCTTCTTGCACTTGATAAGGTATTGATGTACAATTGGTCATCATGTGGTCTAGCGATCCACAGTTATCACACCATGTGGGGCTAAGGTTCAGGTTGGTGGATGTGGTTTCTGTTGCATCGCCTTGTTTTGATTCATAGCCTTTTGTATAATACTTTCCATTCTAAAAGAGAGCTCATCCTAGCTATTCACCCCCAGTGTTTTCTCAGAATCTGGTTGTTGACGATTTGTTCTGTCCAGCATCCAATTATGATGATTGGTACTGACTTCTTCAATCAATCGATATCCGTCTTCCTGATTTTTGCTCATGAATGTGCCACTTGTAGTAGAATCTAGAGTACTCTTACATCGAGGAGTAAGACCACTATAGAATGTTTGGACAACCATCCATTTCTAAAGTCCATGATGTGGGCATTTTCTCAACATATCTTTGAATTTTTCCCATGCCTCGTAGATTGACTCCGTCTCTCACTGGTAAAATGATGTAATCTGATTGCTTATTGCTATGATTCTCCCAAGAAGAAAGAAACGGGTTAGGAAAGCCGATAAGAGCTTGTCCCATGTTCAGATGGTTTTAGGCTCTAGAGACCTTATCCAAATTTTAGTTCGGTCTCTCAGGGAAAAAGGAAATAACTGGAGCCTGATAGCATATGTGGTGACATCATTACACTTGAAAGTGTCACAGATCTCTAGAAATGTGATGAGGTGTTGATTCAGATCTTCATTGGGTAATCCTGCATACGCGTGATTGCTAAAGACAGACAGTAATGCCGAATTCAGCTGGAAGTTGTTAGCTTGTATATCCAGCCTGGCAATCCTAGAGGCTAGACCTAAGGCGTTCGACGTACAGAACTCCTGTAAGGGTTGTAATGCGTCGGGGTTATTCGCCATTTCTAGCTCCTCTTGGACTACTCGTGCCCTTCTTCTTAAGTGCTCTTGCTGCGCTCTGCGGATTCTCTGATTCCGATCTCTTTCTGGTTCAAAATCTAAGATTTCGTCATATCACTAGCGAAATTTGACATGCACAACCGAATAGAACCAGAGGTATTAGTCCAAGAAATGAGTGTGAAAAACTAGCTATACTAATGTAAGGATGTGTATAAAACAATGATGTGTGATGAAATTAGTAGTATTAAAGAAATAAATTTAAAAATACGAGCAACGCCGCCAAAAACTTGTTGTGAGAAATCTATGCAGATATGGAAAATAGTCGGTATTTGCATACTAGCCACACGTATGTGAAGATTAGATTCCCTTTTACCAGAATGTAAACAAGTTTTAAAAATTTGTAATGCCAACTACACTTCTCAGGTTGCAAGTATACAATCGTCGTTGATGTATAGGTTGGGGTTGATCCACAAGGAGAGAATTTAGATTATATTTCACAAATACTGCCAAGGAAATGTCTTGTATTGAAAAGGGCGACTAAGAGAAATAATTGACTAAGAAATGAAAATACGTTTTGTGTTTTCAGTTTTGTAATTTGTTTGTTGTTTTCGTATTTGACTAAAAGAACTCGAGCAAGGTAAAATAAGGAATAAGTAGCGTTACTAAATCGATATGTGGAAGCAGAGGCACGAGGGATCATTCTCATGAAGGAGACTTTGGCAAACAGATATTGTTTCCTTAAAGATTACATTCGGATGATGACACTTAGTGGGTATTTTTCATTCTCATGAAAGATAACCTTAGGTTCTCCTACTCTCATATTTGAACCGAGTCAATTCACCAACAGGTGATATTATAACTAAAAGTTCATAAAAATCCTCTCTCGATTCGTTCTACATAGAGAAGTAAAAAATAGTAGTTACAGTTCTTCTCTACAGTCATGCTTACCTATCGGCTCACAGCATGCTATTAATCGACATATGCCCTTCTCAGGGAAACCATCGAACGAAGAAAAACTTGCTGTCACAATGTTCATAGGAAGAGCATTAAGAACAAACATCATGAAAGCTCATCATCCGAATCAAATATAAACATCAAACCAAGTCTAAATCCATCGAATGATCCCTCAGCCTCAAGAGCTTATTAGTTAGACATAATGAACTTGTACTTCAAGCTAATAGAAAAGTTAATGCGGCAAGATAATGTGCGGAAACGAAGGCGTAAACTAAAATGAATGTTCATCCTGCTCATTCGAATGACTGAAGATGATCTCTCCTTCATCGCCTCCGAGCTCTCTCCTCCCTTGTTTCTGAAGATGTCTCCTCTCCAAAAACTCCCCTTCTTTTCTTCCAGCTTTTCCTTTTAACCCCCCTTCCTCTTTCGTTTTTCTTTTTCGATCTTCACCACCTATGTTTACTAATTCTTTCAATCATTTGATCTTCGACAGGTGTCCATATGAGGATTTGTCCTCTTGATTCCTTGTGATCTCGTCAGACTGTGTATACAGATGGTGCCACCTATCTTGTGGTCCAAATAGGTTTGATTAGGCTGCGTGCTCCCCCTTTTTGCCATGTCCGCTCGCCTTGCTAATCATCCGATGGGGGCCATCTACACCTATGCGACAAATAAGGGAATTATAAGCAGGCAAAAGGGGGAATATGCAAATATAGTCTGAAAAGTGATCGAATGGCTTGGACTGTCAGAAAAAGGGGATAAATGTATATAATGCAAAATGCTTTAATTCATTATCAAAGAAAATGTGGCGCTTTTTCCATGTTAAAACAGGTATGAAATACAAGCCATCACATACATTGATCGGTCGACTGGTGCCTCGGCTGGTAAGTCGACCGGTATTGACTCGACGTCAACTGGGTTAACTTATGTATTGGTTGTTCGATCGGCATCTTCAATCGGTTGACCGGTCTATCTTCAACCGGCCTTCTTTACTTCGATCGATAGGTTGACCGACCTGCACTATTTTGAGCATAACTTTCTGCACAGCTATCTAAATTACATAATCTGAGATTCTATGGATAGTTAACAGGATTTCTACAACTTTGATATTCATGATTCATCCAGAATCTAATAAGACCAGTGTCAATTATTTAATCAAAGTGTAGTGCATAAAGTTATCCATTTTTACTTGAACTTTTTTAGCAATTTACATTAATCTTTTGAGGTTTGTATCATCAAAATATAATTTTATATATCATTAAAACTTTGACCCAACAATCTCGCCATTAGAGCTGGAGGTTTCTAATGGAGTTAGGACTATTAACAACTATGATTTTATATGTTGGATGTTTATTTTAATGGACTGTTAAGCATTTATGCATCCCACTTACTTTATGTTGTTTGCATTGTCCTTTTTATACTGAACTATAAACATTTTTACTTTCTCTTTATACCTAATCCCCCTTTCCTGCAATTAGATTGTCAAAGGATCAAGAGGTTAGCCAACTATTGACTCGAAGATTAACTGTAAAGTTCAATAAAACTATCTAAATTGAGAGGAGAAGATTTTATCTTTTGATTATGCTGG
Organism: Pontederia crassipes; assembly: GCA_030549335.1. Lineage (NCBI taxonomy): Eukaryota > Viridiplantae > Streptophyta > Magnoliopsida > Commelinales > Pontederiaceae > Pontederia > Pontederia crassipes. The sequence goes on along the minus strand of JAUKPH010000020.1, from coordinate 4,440,317 downwards.
ATTGAGTGCATTGCTTCGATCTTCATGACGTCTCTAGAGATGGTGTGATGAATTCCTAAACTTTGTTTGAGTTGAGTGGAAAAATCTGAAGGAGTTTTCATCATGGGAGTGGATAACCTACATTGAAGTTTTTGTTGTTTGGCTTTAATCCCTAATCTTGATAGGAGAGTGGCTAATCCACATTAGATATGTTGTCATTTGATTGTGCTATATATAATTAGTTGGTTGAGTTTTTCATAACATGTGGAGAGGCGATGAAATAGATTTATTTCTAACATTTATTTGGACCAAATCTATTGTCTCTATAAGAGAATGGAGAGACTTTGAATAATTCTTGGCACAATAGTACAAGGATTAACATTTTGAGGTTATATCAATTAGACATCCAAATATGCTGAAAGTTTTAATGTATGATTATTGATGATTCTATCCTAAAAGGAGTCTTCATGTGCTAGAATCTCTTACTTATTTTTTCCTTGTAGCTTCTCAAATAAAAAAGAAGAAAATTATAAAGAAATACTTGTTGTTTGTTTATGAAATTTGGGTTTTTTTTTGTTTTTATTGAAACTTTATCTCATTTCCTTTTCAAATCAGATTTTTGTCATCTGAAGTTTATTAGTCCAAAAAACAAAGCTAGCTCTCTATGATTTGACCTCTATACACTTGCGACTTGAGTTGTATACATTTGGAATTATAAAGTTTTAAACTTGTTTGAAAAAGATTCGATTGAGGGCATTACTTATTTACATAGCTCTTTTTGAAAGTAAAGTACCCCACAAGAATCTGATTTGTTTGAAATCCGATGACTTGACTTAGAATCAAGATGTTTCTATCACATTTTGCAACTCCTGAACACATACAATTTCACACATCAATCATCAAGGACAGGTCTTAGGCAATACAATTTTGTTAACTTGCTACAACATAATTCATCAGTATTTTCGACTGAGACCCTTAAGAAATTCTGATGGGTTTCTCCCGTTGAAAGTTTCGAAGAGTTCAACCTTCGAAACTTTCGACGACACCAGCCGTCGAACTTTTTGGCGGGAGAGCACTCGTCGGAGAGTCCGACAGGTTATTTCAATGGAGCACCCTCGTTGAAGTTTTCAATGGTTCTGCCGTAAAAAACCATTATTAAAATATAAAAAAATCAACTGCCAATGGCCGGATCTGACAACTTGGTTGTAGCTGGCCACAACCGAGAGAGAGGGAGAAGACGCGAAAGCAATAAAATCTTAAGGGCAAACTAGCCTCAAAAGTAATAAAATCTTAAGGGAAAAATGGACACCTGGTAAATGAGCTAAAGTAGACCAAAATGACCCCAGAAGCATGGTTAGTTAGAGGGCAAATGGGTCCTTTAGCAAAAAGGTGCAGAAATTAGCCCTAAATCCCTCAAAACCCTCTCCTCCTCCCCCATCTTCTTCCTCAATTCAGCTGCACCACTTCCAGGAACTCAAGGGAGTCTTTCATGGTGATTTAACTGCTGGAAGGGAGCACGGAGATCCAAGCATCGGAGGGGAACTCAGCTCGGGGCAACGAAGAGTTAGAAGGGGAGAAAATTGACCCTAGAAATGCTTAGGGATTAAGGTATGTAATGGGTGAACCCAAAGTCCTAATTCCAATAATCTTTAGGATGAGGATGTGATTGAACTTATTTCGAATGGATTCGATTCGATTTGGAATGGTTTTTGTTGTCCATTTCCATGGTTTTGGTCATATGCGTCGTGATTGATTGCATGTATCATTTCTCTAGATTTATTATTATTTTGTGTACATATAGATGTTAGAAAAGTAGTAGATAATCTAAGGAAAGAATGGATATGTGATTCGGATCGTGAACCATGGATTTAAGCTTCGTTACTATGATTTTTCAATACAGATCGGTTGATCGGTCACGTAAATCAGTCAACCGGTCCATGAGTTTACATTGCGAAATTGATTCTGTTTTAAGCAGATGAGGTATCAGTCGACCTACTGATCGATCGGCCCATATGTTTTATATGCATATTTGCTACTATTTTAATCAGACGTAGAATCGGTCGACCAACCGGTCGACCTGTTCATGGGTTGATCATACACGAACACTACTATTTAATTCGATCGAATACATTGGCTCGACTAGACGAATGACCGATCATGTTAAATCAGTCGACCAACCTAGTGAGTAAAATTGGTCATCTGTCACTATTTATTCGATTGAGAGACCGGTCGACCCGGCCGATCGAAAGTTGTGATTCTAGAATTGTAATCAATTGTAAGCTTATGTTATGCTATCCCATGTCATGTTATTATTGTTACTAAGATGATTGTCATGTTATTGATTGACTCACCTAGGCTTCGAAATGCATGCTAAGTCGTAGGATTAAAATGAATCATTATATTAAAATGGCACGTGAGGCATAATACTTGGCCATTGTGAATGGATATCTACATATGTATGGAAATGGAAAAAACACGATTTTGGGGTGTGAAGGCTTGGCCAGCCTATAGGCGCAAGGACTACCAAGTACCTGAACGTATTGATAAAGGTTCATTAAATGGTTGATTGATAACCTAATCTTGAATATAGGTTAAGTGGCAAGAACATATGGATAATGTAATAAATGGGCATTTCATAAAGTAAATGCAATGGAATGTTCTTAGTCACTATGGATATGGATAACTGGGAATTAAATGACAATAATGCAATGGATTTATGGAATTGGATTGCAAATTGAGAATTGGGCTTCATGATCTATTTTAAGATCTTTATTGTTCATTGATTATCATTTTAATGGTAATGCTTTATGGATTATTGGATTATTTTAATGGTAATGATGACATCCTTTGTTAGGCCATAGTATTTTCTATCGTTATGGACTATGTATGAGTCAGCCTATGGGCCTTTATTGTGGATTAAGTTGTATGTCCTCAAGTGAGGAACAATTATGAGTGTTTATGTTGTGGACTTCGTGTCTTATTTGTATTTGTGCTATCCGCCACTAGTACCTTGATGTCATTGGGCTTAGTGCCATATGACCCATTATGTTAATCACTTCCTCTATGTTTTCAAGTAGAATAGATTTTATTTTTTTCGTTTCCGCTGCATATTATTGTCATGTGCTTTCGTTGACTTTAAGTCAACCATTGCATTGTCCACCATGTAATGTGCTCGAGAACCCACTCATGACACGTGTCGAGGGGCTGATTTTGGTGCGTTACAGTTAGGTATGAGAGCTTAAAGTTCTTGGCTCTATGGTCAACTATTTCATAAAGTTTTTGATATTGTGGTCACGTCTAAGTCATGTTTAAGTGTCAAGTCCATGTGAGATGGTCTGAGCTATGACCGACAAGTGAAATGATGGTAAGATCTCAAGTGCATTGTTACAACTATTTTACTAATTGTATGATTGATGCTTTTCCTTTAAGAAAAATGGCGGGTAGAAGGGCTGCGAATGCGCAAGGAAAAGGAGACACCGGTTACTCTCATTCAGAGTGTGATGATGATGGCTCAAGAAATAGAGAGGAATACTAACAATCAAGGGAGGAGTAATATCCGAAAGTTCCTTGACATGAATCCTCCTCACTTCAACAGGGAGATGAATCCTGACAAGGCCGATGCATGGCTGGATGCCCTCACCAATATCCTTCGGGTCATCCATTGCCCGGAGGAGGACAAGGTGAATTTGGCAACCCATAAATTTGTTGATGGAGCTAGGCAATGGTGGAGAAGGGTGGTTAGCACAAGATTTGAAGATGAAGAGTTCATCACTTGGAAGAAATTTGTGGGAATATTTGAGGAACAATATTTTCCTTCATACTTGAAGGAGGAGAAGTTGGCTGAATTCCTTGCTTTGCAACAAGGCAACATGAGCTTGGATGAGTATTTCGCCAAGTTCATTACTTGAAAGATATTGTGACTTGGTCAAGAATGAAAGGATAAGGGTGGATCGTTTCATCCATGGCCTCAATCATGGGTTGAAGAGGCAATTATTAAGTGGAGGGTCCGAGACCTTGCAAATAGCTATGTCAAGAGCTACCAAGTTACAAAGGGCATATGAGGAACACAATAGTGCAAAGGGCACACCTAAGAAGGCAAATGAACAAGGAAAAGGAAGGTGGGCAAAAGCACCATACAAATCCCCACAAAAAGGGCAAATTAAGGATGGTAAGAAGGTATCCCAACATTGTGGCAGATTTCATGGTGGGGAGTGTTTTCACAAGACGGTGCATGTCGAAATTGCAGGAAGCAAGGACATTTTGCAAGATAATGTCCTGAGAAGCGATATGACAACCAAGATAAGGGCAAAGAGAAAATGGCAGCTACAACTCAGCAAGGGAGAGCCTACGATATGATCACCGAAGAAGTACCTCAATCCAATGATGTAATGCATGGTATGCTACTTATCGACGGACATCATGCTAAAGAGGATGTTTTCCCTTTAAAGGTCGTCGCATTAATGGGTGCTTTGGCCACAAGGATTTGGGTACCGGATGTACCCATACTTGTAGGAAAAAGGAACCTCGCTGCCAACTTGATGCTAATACCAATGAGGGATTATGATGTAATCCTAGGCATGGATTGGTTATCCGAATATGACACCTACGTCATGTGTAGAGAGAAGAAGATTTTGATAGGAGAATCAAAGAAACCCACCCCAAGTAGTCATCCGTGGCACGCCATCAAATGATCAAAGAATATTAGTGTCGATAGTGAAGGCCGACAAGATGCTAAGGAAAGGATGTAGAGGTTTCCAAGCTAGCATGATGATGAACAAAGAAGACCATCTCCATGGCCCGCAACATGTGGAAGTGGTAAATGAGTTCCAGGATGTGTTTCCGAGAGACCTTTGAGTATTGCCACCACTAAGGGAGATCGATTTCTCCATCGAACTACTGCTGGGGACGACACCGATTTCCAAGGCACCAATGGAAATGCATGAGTTGAAGGATCAACTCCAAGAATCATTGGACAAGGGATTTATTTGACCAAGTGTATCTCCTTCGGGTGCACAAGTCTTATTTGTAAAGAAAAAGGACGGATTGATTCGGTTGTGCATAGACAACTACATGTTGAACAAGGTGACGGTGAAGAATAAGTATCATTGTCATGTATTGATGACTTGTTCGACCAATTGTCATCGGCAACAGTATTCTTTAAGATTGATCTCTGACGTGGATATCAAGTGGCAGAACAAGATATACTGAAAACCACTTTTTGGTCTAGGTATGGCCATAATAAATTTCTAGTGATGCCTTTTGGACTAACAAATGCTCCTGCTGCTTTTATGGATCTTATGAATAGGATCTTTAGACCGTATTTGGAAAAATTTGTCATTGTGTTTGTCAATGATATATTGATATATTCATCAAGTCCCGAAGAACATAAAAAGCATTTGCGGATTGTGTTAAAGACCTTGAGGTAACACAAGTTATATTCTAAGTTTTCCAAGTGTGAGTTTTGGCTAGACCAAATCATGTTCTTTGGTCACATTGTGTCCAAAGATGGTATTTTTGTAGACCCGAGCAAAGTGGAAGCTGTGGTGAATTGGAAGAGGCCGAAGACCGTTACAAAAATCTAAAGCTTTCTAGGCTTGGGAGGTTACTATAGAAGATTCATCCAAGATTTCTCAAGAATTGCAGCTCCAATGACCTACTTGACAAGGAAAGGAGTGAAGTTTGAATGGTCCCCGAAGTGTGAGAAGAGTTTCTTGGAATTGAAGAAAAGACTCACAATAGCACCCGTATTGAACTTCCCCACCGGGAGTGGTGGATTTGTAATTTATAATGGCACATATGGCACCGGATTATGATGTGTTTTGATGCAACATGGAAAATTTGTTGCCTACACTTCAAGGCAATTGAAGAAACATGAGGATAACTACCCAACTCATGATTTAGAGTTAGCTATCATAGTGTTTACTTTGAAGATTTGGCGCCATTATATATATGGAGAAGAGTTTGAAGTTTTTACAAACCATAAAAGTTTGAAGTATGTTTTCTTTCAAAAGGAGTTGAAAATGAGGCAAAAAAGATGGTTGGAATTTCTCAAGGATTATGAGTTTGCCATTCATACCACCCGGGCGAAGCTAATATAGTGGCCGACGCTTTGAGTAGGAAATGGGGAGGATCACTAGCTTTCTTAAGGGTCCATAAGTGGAACCTAATTGAGGACATTGTACAATGGAATCCAAGTTTCGGAAATGGGAGATCAATATTGATGACACATTATGTCATCCAATTAGATTTGGTGCAATGGATCATTGAAGCCCAACCAAATGACCTAGAGTATATATAATGACATGAAAGCTTTATGCTAAAGAGAAGGCACAAGCTTCACTTTAGGTACTGAGGGAGGCATAAGGTATTGAGACCGATTATGGGTCCCTAATAATGATGAGCTCAAGAAGGAAATCTTAAAGGAATGCCACAAGTCCGAATTTGCCATACATTTGTGAAGCACCAAAATGTATAAAAACCTTCAAAGGAGCTTTTGGTGGAACAATATGAAGAAAAATGTTGCTGAATATGTGTCAAGATGTTTAGTTTCACAACAAGTGAAAATTGAATAGAAGAGGCCGGGGGGACTATTACAACAATTAGAAATTCTAGAATGGAAGTGGCAAGACATCACGAAGGATTTTGTGGTAGGTTTACCAAGAACAAAGAAAGGGCACAATGCCATTTGGGTAATTGTGGATAGGTTGACCAAATTGACACATTTCTTACTGACGAGGTTAAATCAATGCCTAGAGAGTTTACTGGACTTATATGTTAAAGAAATAGTGTGATTGCATGGTATCCCAGCCACCATAGTTTTGGATAGAGATCCGTGTTTCATATCATGATTTTGGAGAGGATTCCAAGATGCATTTCTAACAAGACTCAAGTATAATACGACATTTCACACTCAAACGGATAGCCAAAGTGAGAGGACTATTCAAACTCTAGAAGATATGTTAAGGGTATGTTCCTTAGATTGGGATGATCACATCCATTCGATAGAGTTCACTTATAATAATAGTTATCATGCCACCATCAAAATGGCACCTTATGAGTTCTTTTATGGAAGACCATGTAAATATCCTAAATGTTGGATTGAAGTTGGAGAAAGAAGACTTTTTTGGTCCTAAGGTGGTAAAAGAGGATTCCGAAAAAGAGTTGACATAATTAAGAAGAGGATGTTAGCAGCACGTAGTAGGAAAAAGAGCTATGCCGACCAAAGATGAAGGGAACAAATCTTTAATGAAGGGGACATGGTACTCTTGAAAATGTCACCTGCTAAAGTGTTATGCATTTTAGAAAGAAAGGTGAATTGAGTCCAAGATACGTTGGACCATTTGAAGTATTGGAGCTAGTTGGCGATGGGGAATGTAAGTTGGCATCGCCACCATCTTATGCAAGAATTCATAATGTGTTCCATGTTTCCATGTTGAGAAAGTATCATCATCATGATGACTCCAATGTGATACAAATTGAGGAACCAAATGTCAAGGAAGATATGACTTATGAGGAGCAACCGGTGGAAATTTTGGAGTACAAGGAGCATCGCCTACAGAACAAAGTGATATCAATGGTCAAAGTGGAATGGTGGTACCACCAAGGTGTTGAAGCTACTTGGGAGCTTGAGAGCGACATGCGGGAAAAGTTTCCTCAACTTTTTGTTAAGTCATTTTGTATTATAACCAAATTTAAGGATGAATTTTTATTTAAATGGGGTGGGATGTAACATTCTTAATTTTTTTTAAGACCAAATTAGCCTCAAAAGCAATAGAATCTTAAGGGCAAAATGGATACCTAGTTAATGTGCTGAAGTAGACCAAAATGACCACAAAAGCACGGTTAGTTAGAGGACAAATGGGTTCTTTGGCAAAAAGGTGCAGAAATTAGCCCTAAATCCCTCAAAACCCTCTCCTCCTCCCCCATCTTCTTCCTCAATTCGGTTGCACCACTTCCAGGAACTCAAGGGAGTCTTTCAAGGTGATTTAACTGCTGGAAGGGAGCAAGGAGATCCAGGCATCGGAGGGGAACTCAGCTCAGGGCAACGAAGAGTTACAAGGGGAGAAAATCGTCCCTAGAAATGCTTAGGGATTAAGATATATAATGGGTGAACCCAAAGTCCTCATTCCAATAATCTTTAGGATGAGGACGTGATTGAACTTCTTTCGAATGGATTCGATTCGATTTGGAAAGGTTTTTGTGGTCCGTTTCTATGGTTTTGGTCATATGCGTCATGATTGATTACATGTATCGTTTCTCTAGATTTATTACTACTTTGTGGACCTGTAGATGCTAGAAAAGTACTAGATAATCTAAAGAAAGAATCGATACATGATTCAAATCGTGAATCATGGATTTTAGCTTCGTTACTGTGGCTTTTCAATACAGATCGGTCGATCGGTCACGTAAATTGGTCGAGCGATCACGCAAATCGGTCGACCGGTCCATGAGTTTACATTGTAAAATCTATCAATTTTAATCGGATGAGGTATTGGTCGACTGACTGGTCGACCAGCCAATATGTTTTATATGCATACTCGCTACTATTTTAATAGGACGTAGAATTGATCGACCGACTAGTTGATCAGTTCATGGGTTGATCATACATGAGCACTACTATTTAATTCGATCAAATGCACCGGCTCGACCAGACGAACGACTGATCATGTTAAATCGGTCGACCAACCCATTGAGTAAAACAGTAGTTGTCTGCCACTATTTTATTCGTTCGAGAGACCGATCGACCGGTAGGTCGACCAACCGACCGAAAGCTGCCATTCTAGAATTGTAATCGATTGTAAGCTAATGTTATGCTATCGCATGCCATGTTATTACTATTACTGAGATGATTGTCATGTTATTGATTGACTCACCTAGGCTTCGAAATGTATACTAAGCCATAGGTTTAAAATGAATCATTATATTGAAATGGCCCTTGTGAATGGATATATACATATGTATGGAAATAGAAATGACATGACTTCGAGTGTCAAGGCTTGGCCAGCCTATGGGCGCAAGGACTACCAAATACCTCAACGTATTGATAAGGGTTATTAAATGATTGATTGATAACCTAATCTTGAATATAGGTTAAGTGGCAATAACGTATGGATAATGTAATAAATGGGCATTTCAAAAAGTAAATGCAATGTAATGTTCTTAGTCACTATGGATATGGATAATTGGGCATTAAATGACAATAATGCAATGGATTTATAGAATTGGATTGTAAATTGAGAATTGTACTTCATGATCAATTTTGAGATCTTTATTGTTTATTGATTATCATTTTAATCGTAATGCTTTATGGATTATTGGATTGTTATTTTATGGACCTTACATACAACTAATGGGAGGTGAGCCTCGCTGCATCCGAGTTCGTGCAGGTATGGAAGAATAGGTGTCAGTGGAAAGCTAATGACGGCGGTTAGGACATGATGTCATCCTTTGTTAGGCCATAGTATTTTCTATCGTTATGGACTATGTATGAGTTGGCCTATGGGCCTTTATTATGGATTAAGTTGTATGTCCTCGAGTGAGGAACAGTTATGAGGGTTTATGTTGTGGACTTCGTGTCTTATTTGTATTTGTGCTATCCGCCACTAGTACCTTGATGTCATTGGGCTTAGTGCCATATGACCCATTATGTTAATCGCTTCCGCTATGTGTTCAAGTAGAATAGGTTTTAATTATTTTCGTTTCCGCTACATATTACTGTCATGTGCTTTTGTTGACTTTAAGTCAACCATTGCATTGTCCACCGTGTAACATGCTCCGGGACACACTCGCAACATGTGTCGTGGGGCTGATTTTGGGGGTGTTACAGTAGAGGGGGTCAACGATGGTCGGATCTAGCTGCAGGGCGGCTGATCGAGTGAGAGGTAGTCTGATGGGGCCGGCGGCTGCGCTGGCCGCAAGACCGGACCGCCTGCCACCGGATCCAGTTGCTTGTTGGCCGATCATGTTGGAGGAGGCTGATCTTGCTGCCTGGCAGCCGATCGGATGGGAGGCGGCCGGATCGGGCTGCTGGCTGTGCATAACCCTAGATCTGGTCACTTGCCAATTGCCGCTAGATCCGACATCTTGGTGGCTGGTCGTGCCTGCATCTAAGAGGGGGGTGGGGGAAGTTGTCTTCATCATCATCGGAGTCACGAGCCTTCTTGTTGTCGTCGGAGCCAAGAGAGAGAGGGAGAGGGGGAGAGAGAGAGAGGAGAGAGCAAGAGGGGAGATTGGAGTAGGAGAGGAGAGAGCGACCAGTGAGGGGGAGAGAAAGGCGAGCCTTCAAAATTTTAATCCTTCGATAACTTTTCCTGATGAGTCCTTCAGTAATTTGTTGGTAATAGCGAGGCTCATCCGTGAGAAACATTAAAATTAAAATTTTTGCTGCTTAATTTTTCGGTCTATTGTTTTTCCTCTCTCATTCTCTTTTTCTTTCACTCGCCTCCCTCACTCTCGTATAATTATCTATGATTTTTCATCCATTAATAATTTCGAAGGCTATAGTCATTGAAAATATTGATATTAAAATATTAATCATATTGCAACAAACAAAAAAAAATAATGATGAAACAACTAGTTGTGATTACAAATGCCTAAAAGCTAGCTGTTATGAGGAAAATAAGGGATATGGGATGTAAATTCTGATACCCAAAATCCTGGTGATTAAGGCTAGATTCCTATCATAACTTCCCCCCACATCAAATCATATTCCTCTGTTGTCCTTTGACCTCATGAGTGTTATTGGAGGGGAGGAATTGTCCTCTATTGCATCAAGAGTAAGAGCAGACGCATGTTCTTCTTCCCCTTCACTCATCTCCCTATTTTTGACACTTTCCTTACATGTTCGTGGGATCTTGGTTGCCCTACAGGTGGTAAACGACCAGGAGAAGGAGGATTTGTGTTGGGACAGCAAGGACAACGCAATAATTGAATCAAATAGATCAACAAGGGATCAAACTCGAACAAGTGGGTGATACCAAAAATCACCTTGAATACTCTTTCTAGAATAGATCTGGCCATATAGATTGATACATGTTCAATCTACCAGTTCATGATGCCTAAATCGTTATAGAGATGTTATGGATAAAAGATTTGATGTTCTTTTCCTACTTGATTGATTGTCCTTCATGTGTGTGTATGATTGATTGCCTTCTTTATATTGTTTATTATCAATCATATGATCCTGAATGTGCTGTCGTAATTAAATTTGTTGGTTTGTAGTCTGTAGCTCAATTCAATGACTTATTGTTGCTAATCACGCTAAGTATGAGTATATTATGATCATGGTTAAGCATGTTATGACTATGTATCATAGTAGATGTTCAGTTGTAATCAACATACTTTTGACATTCTGTATAAACCATGAGCCCGGCCCGGATTGCTAGGAAACCAATCCAGTTCACCCTGAACCTGACCCGGGTTAGTGGACGACGAAATGGTCAACCTTGTGACATTTTCTTCAGCTGACCCGAGTTCAATTGGACTCGGCTGGGTTCATTGCGTGCTAACCTTGATGCTACGCGACGCTTTTCCCCAAGCCCGGCCCGAGTGAAACCTACACTCTGCCCGAGTTCATGCCATTGAACCCATCATAGGCCACCTTGTACCCGACCCGAGTTATGGCAATCGAGACCCATCTTTTTCTTCTTTTAATTTCTTTTGAATCTGGGTTGAAGTTTCCCTTATCTCGCTCAGACCTTCATGATCTTTGCCTAATTATAGACACATGATTTTACATTGATATAAGACAAGATCCCTCATGTTTGATTTGCTCTTATCATTGAACCATTGACTCAGGATTTATATATAACAATGAAACATAAGAATTCTAAAGTGGCTAATAAGATATGATTGGGTCGCAAGCCTAAGTCAAGTGATCTATGATAAGGATCGCTCCCTTGTCATGGCTTGATCACCATATCGTTTCGCTCGGTGTACCCCATAAAAGAACAAGGACTCATCCTATAATAAGTAAAGGATGAAGATTATTTAAAGGCAACTCAAAGTCACCTAATTGTTAACCATGTTATATGATAATGAAGCATTGTTAAACAAAGAAGTATGAATACCAAATCAAGTTATCGATATCGCATGCTATGATGATTATCAAGCATGTTATTGATTCCAAGTTTATCATGTATCATGTGATTATATTTCTCATTATTATCTATTGATTTTCCTTTGCTCATGATATCTTTAGAAGGACTCTTGTGATTAATCCTTTAACAAAGGTATGATCCAATCACCCTTTACCGATTTATTCTACTTAGAGTGTTCATTGCATATTGACATTGGTTCCCCACTAGGTTTTAAAGCTCACTTGAGAATAGTCTCCTCTGTGTTTGGTTTTCATAGGGTGAGGTCAGTGATGGTGATGAGTTGGTGTGCTGCGACGATGTTTAGGCGACAACAAGGTACATGAACCAAAGGGTCTAGTTATCTAGTTTCCTTTACCTTTCGCATTATGAACTTTTATGTAATAATTATGACATTCTTATTTTGAAACCATGTAGTAACTCTTCGATTTCTGCAATTAATTATTGACATCTGCAATTAACGTCACCTTCAACATTTATTCTTTATCTCTATCTTTTCTTTTGTTGATGTGTCATTATTTTGACTGAATCTTGATCAAAGTTATGGTCAATGCCATAGCATTTTAGCATCTTCAGATTGGTCTTGGCGAGAGTGGATTTGATGGCATTACATATATACTCATTATATTATATATATTTTATTATAAATATTTGAAATTACTAATAGATGGAAATTCGTCAGTAATTCTGAAGGCTAGATTCGTAAGAAATATTAATATTAAAATATTAATCATATACTCATATTATATTATGTTATATTATTATAAATATAATTAATGGCAGATCTAGTCTAAGAAATTAGCAACAAAAAGAATACTAAAATATTAATCATATATGCGTATTATATTATTATTTAGTTATAAATATTATTAATAATGTCTTGAATTCTACCCCAATTGGAAACCATCTAGACCCCAAGACACTCAAAAGTAAAAGGCACCCTTGCACTACCGGGGACTCGTCGTTTCTCCAAAATTAATAATTTTTTGAAATCCTATTGATTATACTAATATGAAAGTTTTTGGTTATCCAGCATATTATCATATCAACGAAGGAAAGCTAGAATGAAGGGCCAAAGAAGGAGTCTTTGTGGGATATGGTGGAGGTGTAAAAGGCTTCATAATCTGGTTTCCTTCATAGCACAAGGTTATTCATAGCAGAAACATATCATTCGATAAGATGTCAATGCTCAAGCAGAAATCAGATGTTGTTGACTCAACAAAAGAGGATGTGAACAAACAGGTGGAGTTTGGATTAACTCCAATTCAGAATGGGGCAGAAGAATCTCATAGAGCTGAACAATCAGAATCTACGGAGCAAACAAAAGAAGCAACGAGAAGTCTAGCTACTCGACGTGCTTGCAAGCAAGTAGGTCCTCTTAAGTATTATGGCTTTGGGGACATGGTTTCATATGCATTCCAAGTAGCTGAAGAGGTGGAGTCACCAGAGCCATCGATCTACAAGGATGATATCACATGTGCATAATCAGAACAGTGGATTGCGACAACGAGTGAAGAGATGGAGTCTCTTCACAAGAATTAAACTTGGGAGTTAGTGAAGTTACCAAAAGGTAGAAAGGTAATTGGATGCAAGTGAATTTTCTAGAAGAAGGTTGGAAGTCCAGAAGTTGAAGGCGTCATATTCAAAGCACGTCTAGTTACTAAAGGCTATGGTCAGAAAAAGGGAGTAGACTACAATGAGATCTTCTCTCTTGTTGTGAGACACACTTCCATCCGGGTGCTACTTGCCTTTGTAGCACATCAGAATTTGGAACTTGGGCAATTGATGTGAGGACAACTTTTCTACATGGGGAACTTGAAGAAGACATCCTCATGAGTCAACCAAATGGTTTCTCTATCCCAGATAAAGAAGACCAAGTCTGCATATTGAAGAGGTCATCATATGACTTGAAGCAATCACAGAGGTAGTGATACAAGAGATTCGATAGTTTTATGATCAGTAAGGAATTCTATAGGAGCCCTTACTAGTAGTTTTATGATTGTTGCATCTATCACAAGAAGGTAGAGGGTGATTCCACCATCTATTTGTCCTTGTATGTTGGCGATATATTGATTGCTGCCAGGAACATGGAACACATTCAGAATTTGAAGAAGCTCCTTATTGCATAATTCGATATGATGGATCTTTGTGCAGCAAAGAAAATTTTAAGGATGGAGATTTACGAGGATCGCGTAAAGGATAAACTCTTTCTATCTCAAAAAAGTTACATTCAGAAGATTTTATCCAGGTTTGATAAACTCTTTCTAACACCTTAAGTATTCCATCGGCTTCAATGTGTACCTTTCTACAACTGAACTTATGTCTGATGAAGAAAAGGAGTACATGTCTCGAGTTCCATATGTCAGTGCAGTCAAAAGCTTGATGTATGCTATGGTATGCACAAGACCTGATATTGCGCATGTCGCTAGTGTGGTTAGCTGATTTATGAGCAATTTAGGGAAGGAGCTTTGGCAGGTAGCAAAGCGTATCTTCCTATATTTGAGAGGAACGTCTAACATTGGCCTCATCTGTAGAAGTGGTAAAAAATGTTTAGTTGCAAATATTCATATTCATATTATGTTGTAGATATTGATAGGAGAAGATCAATGACAGGTTATGTTTTCACTCTTGGCAGTTATGTTATCAGTTCGAAAGCCACACTCCAGCCATTAGTTACATTGTCTATCACATAGGCAGAGTATATGACATGGACAGAAGTTGCTAATGAAAGCATCTGGTTAAAAGGCCTTATCGGAGATCTCGGACTACAAAAAGATCTGGCTATAATATATTGTGATAGTTTAAGTACAATATGCTTAGCCAAGGATCAAGTGTGTCATGAAAGAACCAAACACATCGACATAAGGTATCACTTCATCCATAATGAGAAAAGAATCAAGGTGAAGAAGTTTAGCACAGAAGGTGCTTTTGTAGTCCTGCATGGCTACCTTTTCCTTAGCTTGACACCTGTCCATTTGTCCCAGCAAAAAGAAATCTTCTTGTGGTCCTTCTTTGCTGCCTTTTTCTTTGTTTGCCACTTGTCCACTGTCCCAGCAGCTTTCTTAGTCCACATCTGCCCATGAAGGTGTAAAGGAAGCTTCCTCTCTTTTGTGCAATGGAATCTACTATACTGACGTGAAAAGGCACGTTTGTTTTTATTGTTTGCTATTTTGGACAGCTGTATTGGGTAATATGCATCGTATGTCCTGAAATTTATCTAAGTGTCTTGGTTGGGGGAATACATCTGTGTTATCCTTTATGCATGCGTGTTGGGGCGCATACACCTGAATACCCCTATGAATTATCGATTGGGATTTCTACATGGAAAATAATCAACACAAATAATAATATCCCAAAAATACGGTATTTAGAAGATGGATGTGGAGAAATAATAAAAGTTGTATTTCAATAATAATAAAGCATGTGTTAAAGCATGAGAATATAGTAAAACAAGGAATAGATGCATATTGAACATAGATGAAAAGTATACATAATTTCTCCACATCAACTCCCCCCAAACTTAAAGTTTTGCTTGTCCTCAAGTAAAATTAGGAAAAAAGTTTTCAAGTTTTTCATGACCACATTAAGCATAACATTATATTCCAATAATCATAAGATAGATATGAGAAGTGATAAATGTTGCATTTTAACAATAAAGCATGTGTTCGAGCATGAAGACATATCAAAACATGAGATAAATGCATGTTGAACATGTATGAAAAGTATAGATAAATTCTCCACAAGAAGTCCCCACAAACTTAAAGCTTTGCTTGTCCTCAAGCAAAATTAGGAAATTAGGGTCGAAAGTTTTCAGGTTTTTCATGCATAACACAACATCTCTCTTGCCTTCACACTTTACCTATCTGAACATTATTTACACATTTAAGGACCTTTAATCCCTGACTTAGTAATCACTAAAGAAAATGCTCCATGGGTGTCAAATGAAACCACCTTGCAGGCTGAACATCCACATAATCTCCCCTAAGAACTTGCACATTCACATAATCTATGCTAACACCAAAAGTTGATCTGCACATGTAGGGACACTTACTTGTCCCTTTGTTAAACAAACTTTCTTTTCCATTTGCCCTTTTTTTTTCTTTTCTTCTTTTTATTTTTCTTGCTGCCAGGACCTTCTCTTCAATTGTATATTGAGAAACTAAAAATAAAAAGAGAGTTTCCACTTAGCATTTTTCTTACCTTTCTTCCAAGAATACTCGGCTTGGGTGCTAGTGGTGCCACGCATAGCATACTCTTATCTTTCTCAAGTGAGATGACATACGAGTAGTTATTCAAGATAGAGAAGTTGCCCACAGTTTTCCTCACATTTTCTTCCTAGAATACTCATGTGAGGCACTTGGGACTTTTATTAAAGAAATAGCAAAAAAATTTCTCAATATACAAAAGAGGAGAAGTGCAGAAATGAGGGACTTTTATTACACTCTAGCAGATCATAGTTTAGTATCATACAAATAGGTGCAAGTGCAAGATTCTTGATGAGATTATGTGGAGGGTCAGTTAACATGTCATATGCTTTGATTTCAAGCCAGGGTCATTTATATGTTTATGTTTTACTTCAGGAATGTTCAAGACAGATTAGCATGAAAGCTATGAGATCAATAATGTCATGCATAATATTTCCTAATATGTGACTGATTACATGCAAAAATCTAAGTGGGGTTTTGAAAGTTACCATAAACAAATTTTCAAAAATAAAAGTTTGAAAAGATTTTAGAACTTTAGTAACAGTGGCAGATTTCAAAACTTTGGCAACAATGGTAAATTTTAGAATTTCAAAAAGATAAAAAAAATTATAATCAAATCACAATGATATGTTCTATGAAAAATAATGACAGTTAGGTTGATAGAAACATGCCATTAGGCTTCCCCAAACTTAAGCACAACATTGTCCTTAGTGTTGGTTAAGTTGGGAGAAACTGAATTATCAAGTGGGGGAAGGCGAGTGAGTTAGGGGCAGACATCTGTTGCTCCAGTTGTCGTGGTTTTAGCACTCCTTGAAATATGGATCAGTGAATTACTCTCCTTGACAAAGAGAAGAGTGTGAAATCAGCGGCATCTTTATAGTTGGAGGCAGGTTTAGTAATTTGTGGTTTCGACAGAGGTGGTGGACTCTCTAGCAACTATTGGGGCTGCTTGATTCTTGCAAAACAAAGAAAAAGAAAATAAACTTATTAGATTGGGTTGCCTCCCAACAAGCACCATTATTTATAGTCCTAGACTAGACTCAGAGACTTCAAACCCATATCTTCAGCTTGGTGGGTCTTCAGTTGATATCCAACATATTTGGGCATCATTCCTCTATCAAATACAAAATGGTCCATGTTTCACTCTAAACAGGCTGAACCAAATAGAATATAGCTTCTTGAAGAATACTTTGAGTCTTGTCTTGAGTAATTGACTTTCAATTTCAGCTTGGCTCTCTTTCTTCAATTTTTCATGGCAGCATGTGGCAGCTATATTTTTCTATGAAGTATCAGCCTAAAATGAGTTTTCCAACTTCAGAAATTCTTTCTCTTGATCTGAGCTTTTAGATTCTCCAGGTTCTCCATCTTGCTTCAGCAACCACTTTCTTGATGGGCCTGTTTCGGAGTGTGGTTGCTGTCATCTCTTGGAGTACTTGATCCTGCATCATGTTGCTTTCTTCAACTTTTGGTTTCTGCATTTCTTCCATGTAGACTTTATCTTGCATCTCAATAGGCTGGAATTTCTCATCTTGCAAAGTCCTTTCTTGGGTTGTGCAGAATGTATCTTGAGCTTTTGAATATTTTGGGGCAACAGTGGAATTAGTCTTGACAATTGAGAAGTCTTGGTTGCTTGCTTTAGATTCGGGTGCAGACTTCTCCTTTTGAATGACCTCTATGTGTTGAGTTGTTGCCTCCCTTTTCGCCTTCGTGATTTGATCAGCAGAGTTGATCTGTTCAGCATCTTCATTCTCAAGGTGTTCAGCGACAGGGGATTCATGTCCTTCCATTTGTCTTGCACTTTTAGCGTCATGGTTTTCCATTAGCATTGGCGTTATGTGTTGATTTCCAGCTATCTTTTCTGCCTTCTCCTCTCAATTGTCAAAGTTGATCCTTTCAGCATCTTATTCTGAATTTCAATGAAATGCTCAGCTATAAAGGGCTTATGTCCTTTCATTAGTCTCTCATTTTCAGGTGCCATGACTTGAGTTTGCTCTTCAAGCCTAGCTTCAGCTTGTTCAGAGAAAGTGTGATTGCTGAAATATTTGTTCTTCTAAGATTCTTCTTTCAGTTTCTAGACTTTCAACTTTCTCAAATAACTCCATCAATGATGCATTTTGCACTTCCTATTGCTTAATAAACTCCTCCATCATCAGCTCCATGTTTGATTTCTCTTCATGTGGATCTTTATAATTCAGAAGCTCCTCTGATTGTTCTAACTGATTCTGATATGTAACATGCTGAAACTGAACATCTAACAACCTTGATTGTGTTTCAAGTTCCTCCACCTTTGTAGACAACTCCTCCATCATTTCACTTTGCTTCTTTCGCTGGTCCACCATGTTTTGCACCATAATCTTCAACTGAAATTCTCTCATAGATGTTGCTGGATGTTGAAAGTCAAGTGGAATGACATTTGTTGATTCAACTGGAAGGAATGATTCCACTTGAGTGTACAGCTGGAAGTGTGCATCTTGATCTTGGTCATAAACTACAGGGTGATAGTGATGTCCAATCCAAAAGATATTGTCTTGATAATTGCATTGATTTATATCTTGGGCATATGGACTAGAAAACTGGTTTCTCCATTGACAATTATGATTATCCATGTGAAACTTTCCATATGTTTCGTCATGATTGTAGGACTGTAGTTGGCTGCAATATACTTGAGAAGTTGTAGGAGGTTTTAGCTTGAACTTTGCAATTGCATTTCCCACTATGCCTTCAACTCTAGAGGCTAAGTTGTTCCAACTTTCAAATGTTGGCAATTCAGTTGAATGATAAGAACTCTGCTCATCTGTTAACCAACTTTGGAAATTCCAATCCATCTTTTAAATTTGAAATGTCTACACAATTGAAACTCAAGAGAAAGTTGATAGAGTAGGTGCAGAAATTCAAAAATTGAAATATGAAATCTGAGATCAAACTAGAAATCTGAAATGTGAAATGATAAAATTTTAAATCTAGAACTTGAAATCTGAAAATCTGAATTCTGAAGTTTCAAATCTAAAATCTGAATTCTGGAATGTCAAATATGATATGACCATTCAGGGATCAAAACAAAACATATTCAGATATTTTTTAGCACAATAGGAACTTAGGATCATGTGAGAAATTAAAATTTGAAATCTGAAATTTGGGAATCGAAATCTCTAATATGATATCTGAAATCTGATCCTAACATTCAAAGATCAAAAGTAGACATGTTTAGTGATATTTCTTCACAATGACAACAATAAAGAAATTCAAAATTATTGAATAAGTGCTGAGATTTTGAAATCTGAAAATCCAAAATCTGAAATCTGAAATCTAAAGTTGGAAATCAGAAATCTAAAAATATTCAAGGATATGTTCAGCAATTGTTATGCACAATAAAAGCTCAGGATTGCAGAAAATTTAGATCTGGAATAAGAAATCAGAATTCTAACAATAACATTTGAGGATCAAAATGCATGTTCAGAAATGTTCTACACAATAGAGATTTAGAATGCAAGTTTTACTATGTGTAGGAAACTGAAATCTGAAAATTAAAACCCAAAATCTGAAATCATATATCAAAAATTTGAAATTTGAAATGTCTCAACTCTATAGAGAACTCGAATGAAGCTTATAGACTAGAATCAGAAATCTGAAAACTAGAATCAGAAATGAAATTATCAGATTCAGCAATGTTCAGGAAATAGGAATGCATAGAATTTCAGCAATGTTTATAAGAATCCATGTCAGCAATTTCACAATACAATTGTTCAGCAGTTTCAGCAATCAGCAATTTCGGAATATGAATGTTCAGCAATTACAACAAAAATTAGAAATCTGGAAATAGCTAGCATGTTCAGCAAGGTGTATTCAATAATGTGCAGCAAGATTATGCACTATGAGAGCAGAGTAGACACTTTATAGCATAAGTGCATAATATGAAATTCAAAATCTGTAATACAAAGTTACAATTCAGCAATATTTCTGCACTATAAAAATTCAGGAGATACTTTGTAGCATGTGCAGAATATGAAGCTTTGAGAATTGGTAACCAGAAATGCAGGAATAGAATATTGAAGATGACATCACAAGATCTATGTGAAAACTACGATAAACAGGTGAAGAAAAGAAAAATGCAGAAAGCTAACATCTACTTTAAACAGGAAAAGAGAAAAAATTCAACTAAACTACAAGCAAGCAGGATATTCACAGCATGATCGAATATAAACAATGACTATAAATAAGTCAGCCAAATCAAAATAGAGGATCAAATGTGACAATTCAAAACTTAGTCCCCGACAATAGTGCCAAAAACTTTGGCTCGCATAAAGTGTGTATATCATTAAACACAGAAGAATGTCAAATTAAGTTTTAAATTTATAAATCCTCTACACTATTATGACAAGAAAAATTCCATGCATTTCACTCTCTCATTGTAGTGCTTGAGGGTCGATCTACAGAGACAAAGTTGAAATGTTCACACTTAATTAAACTGTTTGAAGAAAAAAGTATAAATCTATGTGTTGTTCAAGGTGAGAGAGTGAAATGCTAGAAACTAGAAATCACAGCAAAGAAGACTACACTAATTTTTATAGGATTTAACGTAAAATTAGACAAAGACAAGTGTAGCTAAACACTAGGGCTGGGGGAATGTTTTAAAGTTGAAAACTAATGATGCGAATAACTGCTTGCCTTAGGCTAGATTTCTCCACGTAGGTCGCGTTGGAGCATATAACATCCATACGGTCGAGAGTGCAAGGCAGCAAGTGATTCAGAAAACTCCTCTTGGCTTATGGCTGCAAGGAAAATACAAAAATCACGCAGGGAACTTTCTTCACCCATGCTTGATTTCTCTACATTCGGTCGTGATAGAGACTCTGACGTCCCTATGGTTGGGGGTGAAAGGTGAAGATAGTTCACGAGCTCAAATCCATGCACAGATCCAAAAGATAACGAATTATACAATGAAACAGGGATCAAACAATATCATTAAACAGGGAATCAAGCTCAACATTCGGTTCAAATCATGAAAAGCATCAAAGAAGAATAAAAACAGAGTTATGACAGCCATGATCAACATCCCCCATCCACTAGTTGGCTGGTTAGTTAGACATTTCGAAAACAATAGAAGAAGGAAAATAAGAAAGGAAAATACAAGAGAGAAGGAAGAAGGAAGGCTGCTGGTGGAGCCTCCTCCCCAACCTCCTTTGGCAAGGATTCAAAACTCAGCACAGAATGGAACGATTGGAACCCAAAATGGAACCCCTTCTTCAATAGCCCTCTTGCTCTTTTATAGCCCAAGGGTTTGTACCACCTATCCATTGCTTTTCCAGCTACTTTCTCACCACTTTCTTTAGCTTTTCCAGCCAACAGAAGGTGCTTTTGTGGTCCTGCATGGCTGCCTTTTCCTTAGCTCGACACCTTTCCATTTATCCCAACAAAAAGGAATCTTCTAGTGGTCCTTCTTTGCTGCCTTTTTCTTTGTTTGCCACCTGTCCACTATCCCTGCAACTTTCTTTGTCCACATCTGCCCATGAAGGTGTAGAGGAAGCTTCCTATCTTTTTGTGCAATGGAATCTACCATGCTGACGTGGAAAGGCACATTTTCCTTTGTTGTTTGCTACTTTGGACAACTGAACTAGTTAATCTGTATCGCCTATCCTGAAATTTGTCTAAGTGTCTAGGTTGGGGGAATACACCCATGTTACCCATTATGCGTGCGTGATGGGGCGCATATACCTGAATACCCTATGAATTATCGATTGGGATTTCTGCATGGAAAATAATCAATACAAGTAATAATATCCTAGAAATACAATATTTAGAAGATGGATGTGGAGAAATAATTAAAGTTCTATTTCAATAATAATAAAGCATGTGTTCAAGCATGAGAATATAGTAAAACATGGAATAGATGCATATTGAACATAGATCAAAAGTATACATAATTTCTCCACATTAGCAACACTATAGATCATGATATCAGGGTCAATTCAATGGTCAATAAGGGATAATCAACAATATAATGATCAACTGACGATATCATTAGATCGAATGGTTAACAGATCATGGATCATAATTAATATCGATAGATCGAATGATTAATAATACAATACTCTGGTTAATAAAAATATCAACATATCATAACTCTCAGTAGAACCAGGATGGGTTGGGTCTGACTTGGGCCGAGTTCTTCAATGGTTGGTTTTCTCGGCCCAACCCTGGCTGAGTATAACTCGGACCTGGTTCGGGTGGAATTCGGTGCAGGTCTCTGTCAAAACTCGGGTCGGGTTTAGTGGAATTTGGGCTGGGTTTCGGTGTTTGTATGCGCGTTGACGATGACACGGGTCGGGCGATAGGGAGCTCGATCAGGCTCTGCCATCCAGGGCCGGGTTCTTGATCACTAGCTGATCAATATAGGTTTTTATCCCATTTTGGATGCATTTCACCCATATCGAGCCCCTTAATTGCTCAACTTTTGGTCAATTATGTTTGGAATATATGGATTGTGATAACTAGTTGATCTTCCTCATTTTATTCTTAATTCCATGTGCATAGAGGTTCTGAAATGCCAAAATCCATAAATATTTAAATTCTATGCCAAGTTATCATTTTTAGGACAAGTTATCACTCTTATATGTCAAGTTATCATTATTTTGAGTGAACTGATTTTCAATGATTTTCTTACCCTAAATCCATTATTATCATGAATGAATCATATTTGGATGATCATATCTCAACTTGTGCAAAACTTTAAGTCCATTTGAACAAGTTATCATTTTTCCTATGCTAAGTTATCGTTAAAGGACAAAATTATCATTTTGACATGCAAAACTATCAAATCTGCACAAAAGCCTTAGGCAACCATTATATTATTGTCTTAACTCATTGCTGTTCAAATTTGATCACATTTGGATAACCACAACCAAAGTTATGACAAGTTATCATTTTTAAGGCATTTAAGTTATCGTTTTGGCACCCAAGTTATCATTCCTATGAAATCTTATTCATATTTGATTTCTGACTTCACTCACTTGCCACCCTAATCCATTTGATGCCTTCAATGCTCTGAACCATCTATATTTGATCATTTTCTAACATTTATGCAAAGTTATCATTCCGGGTCCTCAAACTTATCATTTTAATTATTGATTTCACATCTTCATAACACCAAATTTTATTTGATGTTTGAGCTGACCCTGGTGATTTTCCTTATCCTTATTTGTTCATTTCCTATTTGAGGACTTTGATGCTTGGTGTTCTATCTCTTCTAGCAGGGAAAAACAAGTTGCAAAAGGTTGGAAAAGCAAGGGGGGACCACCTACTTTTTGCTGTCCAAAAAGCTGTCACCTAAGATATTTTTTGTCCAGAGGAAACTTGGCACAATCAAGGCATAGGGGAATACTTTGATGCTGATCTAAGGGTGGAGGAATGGCAGATATAAGCTGAGAAGCCTAGGAAATCAGGAGGGGGGCCGGCCATTGCAGGAAAGGGGAGAAGGTAGCAAGGTTTTGGAGCAAAGGAGGAGAAGAAGGTTGCTGTTGGGATTTCTGTCAACAGCTTCTAATCCAAGATGAATCCCTCATGTTCTTCACTTTATCTTGTATCTGATTTTGTAAACATGAGGAGCTAAATCCCATGCCTCCTAGGATAGGGTAGTAGTCTAATGCATATTGTGGATGGATTAGGGACAAAACTCATTTCCTCATTTGAATAAAGTTCTGAATTAATTCTAAATTAATTCTGAATTCTGTATTAATCTGAATTTGTTCTTGTCATTGGAAGACCCTACTTATATTTACAACTGAGAAGTTGTCATTTGGTCTAATCTTTGTTTAGAAATGAGCAAAGAATCCATGCCAAGTTTCTGGATTACTTTTTTATTGAAAATCTGATTTCTGAACTTCCTGAATTCTGATTTTTTGATTTGCCTGAATCTGATTGTCATTGGGGATTGAACTAATTGCACAATTGAGAGGTTATCTTATATCCCAATCTTGTTCAGAAATGAATTGAGAAGTTTTGACATTCCTATGATTAAATTCTGAAATCACCTTTGGTTTTTCCTGATTTAAGTGTATTGCTGATTGCTGATTTCCTGAATTTAGGGAAATCTAATTGTCCATTGTTAAGCCCCACTTTAATCCACCATTGAGAGATGGTTTTAAGGCCTTACTTGAGATTCAGAGATGAGCCAAGGAGCAATGACAATTTTTGATTTCCCAAACTATAGATTCTATGCATTTTGATTCCAATTAATTATTGTGAAGTGTGGATCTCATTTTTAATTGCAGCCGAGAGGTTGAATCAAGGTCCTCTTGTAGTTTAGAGATAAACTAAGGAACACTAGTACTATTATTGGATAAGTTTCATTCCTGCCAAGCTAATTGAAGTGATTTCATTATTTTGTGACCATACTTTGAAGTTATCATTTCAGATTTTATTGAAATTGCCAAAAAAATCAGCAAGTGACTTAAATTGAACTTAATGATAACTTGATTTTCATTTAGTATCCTCTTCTAATTCAACTTTGCTAACAATCATATGACAATATATTGTTTAGTTCTGGTCTAATTGAGCTGTGAAAACAGCCATATTAAAAGTTGAATAAGATTTGACTAAAAAGTGATAACTTGTTCATTTCCATCCATAATTAAATTAGATGAACCCCAACTCCTAGGAGGACCTTCCTCATTGATAGATAAACCCCTTTAGACTCTAGATTAGCATTTACAACTCAGTTTAATTAACTTTTCAGCAATCTACAACAAGTTATCATTCTGTATTCCTAAAAGAAAAAAAATCTGTTTTCACTTCCTTTAAAAATCTATTTTTGCCACTTTAAATAGGATTAGTCTAAATTGTTTTTAGGTAGTCTAGGACTTCAAATCACTGTGGATATGACATTTAGGGTTACTACAATTGACCTGTGCACTACAGTAGAGAGAGTTTGGGAGTTGAAACAAAAATTGACTTTCGACCCAAAAATCATCAAGTTATCACTCAACTCCTCAATTTCACTATCAATTCTATGAAACTTGGGTCGAGTTCCATGATTTCGGCGAAAATAGGGACGCTAGCTGCTCGATTTTTGATGTAGTTTCGCCGGAATAAACCTCTTAGGACTAAAGTAATCATATAGGATGAATCATGATGATAGGAGATGAAGCTATGACTCTAATTGGGCCCCAACAACATACAAATTTATTGTGAAAATTGATCCAAAGGTTGAACCAATGATCCACTTACCTCTTGCAAATTCTCTATTGTTCGGTCCTCTTTTTCTAGTTTGTTTTCAGCTGGTCATCCTTAAAGGTTCTCTGACTTCGACCACACCTCATCCTTGGTACCATGTCTCTGTTGGTGACGTTGGATGGGGGAAAACCAAGGAAAACTGCCCTAAAAGTGCTACAAAAATTCTAGCATGGCTGCTACATCACCTTGGTTGGTTCCCTATTTTTCAACGAGATTTCGACGTCATCTCCGGTGGCAAGCAATGTGCTCGAGCTCCTGGTTGCCTAGGAATTTGTGCGGGCGAAGAGGAAAAAGAGGAGAGGCACAACGGCTAGGGTTAAAGGAGGTTTTGGTTGAGAGGAAAGTTTATATAGGTAGGGGTGAAAAGATAAAATTGGTTATAACTTTCCATTGGGACTTCTCTTTTGATTTGGTTTTTATTTCCTTTAGTCAAATCTGATTTTATCTTTAGATTAAATTTGATTAATAATATTTTTTTCTGGGGTTTTATCTAGGCATTACAAAGTCAGACAAGACAAATATGAAAATATGCAATTGCCGAAAGGTGGCAAGAGAAGGTTATAACACATGCAATTTAGGGAAAAAAGGTTGTGAAATTAAGGGGTAAAAATAAGATTTCTAATCACTCATCAATAATAACTAAGATTTAATGTTTGATTAGATTATATTAGATTGATTTATCATGTTGTGGCAGGCATTAGTTATCACCAATTTCATACATAGAAAATTGTCATTATCTTGTAATTTTAGTATTTTTTTCTCATTGATCAAGTATTAAAGTGTGTATATTATGTTATGCATTCACCACTTTCTCCTTTTTTTCAAAATACAATAGTAAATGTCCTATATTTTGTAATAAAAATAACTATAATTGAAATGATATTAAATTCTATTTTTGCATGTCAGACATTTGAGAAGGGAAGTTGATTTTTGGGAGAGAAAGAAGGAAGCTAGAGATAAAAGGATAAAAATATTGAAGAAGAGGGTTCCTCTCTCCCTCTCTCTCTCTCTATATATATACACACACAGACCATCTTGAAGAGCCAATTAAGAAGAAGGATGCTTTTATCAGGCTGATGTTTTGGTAACTCTTCGATCTTTTTGTAGGTTGAATGTAACAAAAACACTACAAAGCTAGTGGTTACTTTGTTGAAACTCTTTATTCTTTACTTTACACTCTTTAATTTTATTTTAAGATATATATTTTTGGTACTTGTTTGTTTTAATGTTGTAACAAATCTTGTAACAAGCCAAATTCTAAACTATAGGATTTATGATCAGTTGATGGAAATCCTCATAACCTCCTTTATATAAGGCCTGAGATGGCTAGGACTTGAATAATAAGAAAGAGGAGAATCAAACGGAAGAGGAGGGAGGAAGAAAATTAAGAAGATGAGCACAAGATCAATAAGGTATGTTAAGAGAATCCAAAATTCTCTTTCCCGTCTCAATGGATTTCCTGGAGTACACTGAGATCAATAGTAAACACCTTGGTTCTATTACGAATTTGATTGATGAAATGTACATGCCTTCTCAAGATTAGATCTAGAGATTTTTTTTAAAATTTATAAAATACATTGTAGACTTTTTTATCTAAATGTCCTTGAAATACTTGGGAAACCCCTAAATCTTCTTGATGACATAATTTACATGACTTAGTAATATTAATATGCTTCTTATATTTCTGTAAATCATGCCTATAAATGTCCTTAATAATATGTATGTTTTCTCCAAAGATTTCATCTCAAAAATTGAAATGTTCACGTTTGAAAAATTGATTTTAGGATGTTGTCATTGGCATGACTGGTCTGATCATGGCCATGGCAAGAAATAGGAAAAATGGGTGAAGTATAGCCTCACTATCACGCCCATGTAACTAAGTTTCACAAACATGATAGGGTCGGTTCACAATCATGACACCCACATCATGACTATGATCGAAAGGTTAAAATTTGATGAATTTGGAATATCTTTGTCATGCCTAATGGCCATTTTCAGCCCTGACATATCAAATTGGGTATTTATGCTATTAATTAAAAATGCATTTACTTAACTATAGTTATTATGTATTGATGAATGATAGTTGCATTTCATCTAGATATATGTGATGCATACTCAAAAATAATTAGGTTAAAACTTGAAAATTGAGAGATGTAAATGTTTGATGTTTGCAAAAGCATAATGAACCAATTGAAAAATAATCACCCGTCAAAATGGAATTTAAAAAAGAATTCATCTCTATGTATTTCTCAAGAATAAAGTTTCTTATAAGGGGATGTGTGTTCATAAGTTGCCCAAGGACAAATGGAGCATAGCGTCTCAAAAGCCTAGCTATCCTAAGTGAATACAGTGACTTGATTCTTCAACTAAGGTAAGATCAAAAGTTGCCAAAAGATAGAGTATAATTAATAGTTTAAGTTTAACTTCAAAGTGTCTTATGACAAAGAAAGGAAGTAAAGTTGATGGCAATGAAGGTAATATCCAAAGGGTTATAAAGCAATTTCGAAAAAAAAATTCATGATGCAAAGATGAAGACAAATCATGGTAAGTACTTTACATGTACTCATGTTTGATGATTGACAGATGAATACTATGTCTATTCATATGTATGATGTATGAATGTCTAACTGATAGCTATGCAAATGTTTTAATCCTTTATATCATTTGCATTTGCTAATCTATTGGGTGTTAAGTTGGAATGTATGAGGTAACAGTTTGATATCACAAAACCACTAGGAAGCATCTCTACTTAGAAGTCAAGATACACCAATATTGATTGAATTAGTGATTACTCAACTGACCTCATATTGGGCATCGACTAATTAACATACCATGATTCCTACATGATGTACTAGGAGAAGAAGGTAATGATCAACAAGAAGGATGGTCCATCAATATTTTTTCATGAGATATCAACATAAGAAAAGAAGATAATAATTTTCTTAGCAAAGGTCGACAGAATGTCGATCATTTCTTGCTAATATGATCAAGAATAATTTCCAATCCAAGCAACTACAAGAAATTAAAGTGGTTTGGGACTTTTCTGATGAGCTTCCAAGATTAACTCTAGAAAGGAAAATTGACTTTCACAATGGGTTGGTACTTAGGTCTGCCCCAATCACCAAGCCTCCATATAAGATGACCCTAGTTGACATGAAATAGTTGAAGGCACAGTTATTGTGATATCTCAAACTTAATCATGCATGCGTAGATGTATCAATGTTATGTTATATCATTGTATATATTATGAAAGTTATGTTCAGATATAAGCTTCAATGTTAATTATTGGATCCAAAAAAATGATGAAAATTTATTTAAGAATCAAACTTTCATTTAAAAAACATGTGAGAATTTGGAAAAATAGAAGTCTTGATACTTGTTCCTATATGTGAAAGCACGCTAAAAATGATTTTTACTAAATTTTAGGTGGTATTATAGTTAGGTAAAATGTAGATGCAAAATCAAAGAATCTATAAAATCATGATTTGTGGTTTTTGTTCTAAAATAAAAATAAAAATTTTCTTTATTTGGTTATTTTTCTAAATATTTTATTTTAATTCAAATGGCCGTATTTTCTTCTTTATATGTAATTCCTTAACTAAACAAAATAAATAATAGAAAAATAAATAGCCATTTACTTTATTGATCAACTTAAGTCGGTTATTTTCTTTACTTTTGATCCCATCTTTTACTAGTTCTTCCTGTCTTTCTATCACCCCCATCCACATTCCAAATGAAAGGGGAATATCTACTAGTAGTTGGAGAAATTGGAGAAAAAAAAAGAAAGGAGTTAAGTTTTTCAACTTGTGATAAGTTTGTGCTTGATTCTTTTATTGATTTCAATTACATAACTTCCTAAACTAGGGTTCCTCTAATCCTTTTCTATCTTACTCCTTCATAATCTTAGTTAATTATGGGGTAAAATCCAAGTTGTTCATGATATAAATGCTAGGTGTAACGCCCGAGATGGTTGGGCAAAGAAAAAAAAAAAGAAATGGGATAAGAAGATAAAAAGTTTGAAACCATGTAAGGAAAAAGAAGAGGATGGAAAGGATTAAAACAAATAGGAAGATAAAACAAAATAGAGGAAAAGATAAATAGGAAACAAAGTTTAAAATCTGAGGGGATTAAATCAAATCTTGAAGTCCCAAAGGTTGTCAAATTCCTCCCCTATAAATAAGAGGCCAAATCAAATAAATCAGTCCCTTTTAATTTTCCTACAAGCCGGCCCTAATTTCTCTCCGTCTCGTGCACCTTTTTGTTCATTCTCGTCCCTGATTCATCGCCGCCAAGAGGGGACTCGCCGGAGGGAGGGGACGCTGCCGAACGTGTGCCTGAAGCAAGAGGTGCAGGCAGAGGAAGAAGAGGAAGAGGAAGAGAGAAGAAGACTGCAGGATTAGTTTCTGGACAGAAACTAATAAGGTATGAAACTAGGATAGATTCTTCCTAGAATCATCATTTTAGACTTGAAACATATCCTAGTTGATGCTTAGTTATAGTATAATGTTCTTTGATGATGATTGACGCCGGCCATCCTCAGAAAAGTCAAATGGAACGCGAACCGTGCGCCAGCGCAAGTTCTGCGTAAGCGGAACCTGACCCGGACAGGTCCATACTCGGACCGAGTTTGATGGAACTCGGCCGAGTCTACCATTGTCGCGAGCGTGAAGCTCTACAATGAAAAAGAACCCGGCCCGAGTTGATGATGTCCTGACCCGGGCAGTTCCACAACAAAGTCGCGCTCAGCCGCGACTTCTGTCGAGCAGTCGATCGATTCGTCGAATGGCCGACAGTGCTGCTAAGTATGAACCCGGCCCGGGTATGACCTACACCCAGCCCGGGTTCCGAAGTGATTAAGTTGATTTTATAATCCTTTGATCCCTGATTACGTACTTAATTCAGATCTTGATGATGATGGTTATGCTATTAATGCTCCTGATTCATGTACTTAATCCTAATCTAAGTCATGATGTCTTAATTTAGATCCAATCCTATCTATGACGATATTGATCCATATCCATCGATCTTGATCTATCTTATGATAATGATTAGGACCCTCGATTAGTACGATTCGTTGATCCTTTCTTATGATGACCAAATCTTAATCATTATCCTTATGTCCTAATGAAAGATAATTTAAAAGCTACAAGATAAATGATGAAAAATGTTAAATGGAAAGCTCTTTTTATGATGGTCTAGTGATGATCAGTTATGGACTGACTTCAGTCAGTTATGGGCTGACTACGATCAGTGTTATGGACTGACTTCGGTTAGTTATGGGCTGACTATGATCAGTTATGGACTGGCTTTGCCAGTTACAATGATGATGATGAACGGGTTGAGGAAGACCTCCCCATGGGTAGAAATATACCCCACTATAAGTCAAAGATGAATAATAAGATGATGAAGAAGATGAAGCATATTAATAATAAAATATTTTTATGTTGATTAGTGGCTCTTGTCACACCTATGATGATCTTTCCATGATCTCTTGATCTATTATTAATATGATCTAAAGAAGATGATACAATTTATGATTTATTATTACAATTATCTCTCATGAATCTTTATATGATGTTGACCTCATAATCATGATGATCGACTCTTGCCACTTAAGGATGATTTATTATGATCTATCTCGATCTTTTGATCTTATGATCCCAAGAAGATGACATCTTGATCTATTGATTTCTTCTGATCATATTGATCTTCTATCCACATGATGATGATGTCCTTATGATTCTTGTCTAGTATCATGATCTTATGATTATTTCTATCTTACTTCCATACTGAGTTGCAAAACTCATAGTGGGGTTTCTCCCCTGCATGTTCTTAAATGAAGGACCAAATCTTAATGATGAAAGTGACCAACGGTGACAGATGGAGTTCATAGGTGGCTGCACATGGGTATTTTGAGTCCTTTAGTTTGATGTACTAGCTTCCCTTTAGACTCATATGAAGTTCTTTATCAGTTTTCTGCATACTAAGATGTCATACTCTTTTTATTTAATGACGATTAAGTCTTCCGCATTTATATGATGTTTGAATTGACCAGTCAAAGTCTTCTTTTTGGTCAATATGATGTACACGTAAGGATGACCCGTAGCATCTTCGAAGTGTATTCTTCCATGTGGCGGGGTGCGATTTGGGGGCGTTACACTATGCATGACTAATCTATTCTTGAAACTTTAATTAACCTTTGCATAACTTCTACTTGCCTAAAAATACAAAATTTACCAAGTTGAATCTCCATCGAGTGTACTTTCATTAAGCTATGGAGTCGAGTTAATAAGATATTTCTAGGAATTCATCATTGAGATGATATCATTTTGTCTGCTAAACATTATCCGATCTTGTAAATTAGGTATTAAATTAAATATGTTATACAATTATTTGATAATTTAGGGTTCCAGCTTCATGTCCAATTGGAATAACATGAAAAGGTTGTGTCTAGTGAAATTTATGAATGATTCTTACTTAGTTTGTGAGAATGAAATTTAGAGAAGATCATGCTACACCTTGTTAAATTTATTGTGCTCATTCCAGAATGATATAAATTATAAGGATTTTAAGAAATCTAACTTTAGAGAAAATTGAAAGTACCATATAAATTTATTGCACTCGGCCGCGACTTCTGTCAAGCGATCGATCGATTTGTCGAATCGACCAACAATGCTGCTATGTATGAACCCGACCCGAGTATGACCTACTCCTGGTTCATGTACTTAATCCTAATCTAAGTCATGATGACTTAATTTAGATCTAATCATATCTATGACGACATTGATCCATATCCATCAATCTTGATCGATCTTATGATAATGATGATGATGATTAGGATCCTCGATCATACGATTCGTTGATCCTTTCTTGTGATGACTAAATCTTAATCATGATCCTTATGTCCTAATGAAAGATAAATTAAAAGCTGTAAGATAAAAGATGAAAAATATTAAATGGAGAGCTCTTTTTATGATGGACTGGTGACGACCAGTTATGGACTGACTTTGGTAAGTTATGGACTGACTTCGGTCAGTTATGGGCTGACTACGATCAGTTATGGGCTGGCTTTGCCAGTTACGATGATGATGATGGACGGGTTGAGGCAGACCTCCTCGTGGGTTGAAATATACCCCACTATAAGTCAAAGATGAATAATAAGATGATGTAGAAGATGAAGCATATTAATAATAAAATATTTTTATGATGATTAGTGGCTCTTGTCACACCTATGATGATCTTTTCATGATCTCTTGATCTATTATTAATATGATCTAAAGAAGATGATACAATTCATGATTTTCTATCTTCATAAAATTATCTCTCATGAATCTTTATATGATGATGACCTCATAATCATGATGATCGACTCTTGCCACTTAAGGATGATCTATTATGATCTAGCTCGATCTTTTGATCTTATGATCCCAAGAAGATGACATCTTGATCAATTGATTTCTTCTGATCTTAGTGATCTTCTATCCATATGACATGTTACAAGAATCTTTTATTTATATTATGATGATGCTTATTTTGTTTCTATATGATGATGATGTCCTTATGATTCTTGTCTAGTATCATGATCTTATGATTATTTCTATCTTACTTCCATACTGAGTTGCAAAACTCATAGGGAGGTTTCTCCCCTACATGTTCTTAAATGCAGGACCAGATCTTATGATCCCAAGAAGATGACATCTTGATCTATTGATTTCTTCTGATCATATTGATCTTCTATCCACATGATGATGATGTCCTTATGATTCTTGTCTAGTATCATGATCTTATGATTATTTCTATCTTACTTCCATACTGAGTTGCAAAACTCATAGTGGGGTTTCTCCCCTGCATGTTCTTAAATGAAGGACCAAATCTTAATGATGAAAGTGACCAACGGTGACAGATGGAGTTCATAGGTGGCTGCACATGGGTATTTTGAGTCCTTTAGTTTGATGTACTAGCTTCCCTTTAGACTCATATGAAGTTCTTTATCAGTTTTCTGCATACTAAGATGTCATACTCTTTTTATTTAATGACGATTAAGTCTTCCGCATTTATATGATGTTTGAATTGACCAGTCAAAGTCTTCTTTTTGGTCAATATGATGTACACGTAAGGATGACCCGTAGCATCTTCGAAGTGTATTCTTCCATGTGGCGGGGTGCGATTTGGGGGCGTTACACTATGCATGACTAATCTATTCTTGAAACTTTAATTAACCTTTGCATAACTTCTACTTGCCTAAAAATACAAAATTTACCAAGTTGAATCTCCATCGAGTGTACTTTCATTAAGCTATGGAGTCGAGTTAATAAGATATTTCTAGGAATTCATCATTGAGATGATATCATTTTGTCTGCTAAACATTATCCGATCTTGTAAATTAGGTATTAAATTAAATATGTTATACAATTATTTGATAATTTAGGGTTCCAGCTTCATGTCCAATTGGAATAACATGAAAAGGTTGTGTCTAGTGAAATTTATGAATGATTCTTACTTAGTTTGTGAGAATGAAATTTAGAGAAGATCATGCTACACCTTGTTAAATTTATTGTGCTCATTCCAGAATGATATAAATTATAAGGATTTTAAGAAATCTAACTTTAGAGAAAATTGAAAGTACCATATAAATTTATTGCACTCGGCCGCGACTTCTGTCAAGCGATCGATCGATTTGTCGAATCGACCAACAATGCTGCTATGTATGAACCCGACCCGAGTATGACCTACTCCTGGTTCATGTACTTAATCCTAATCTAAGTCATGATGACTTAATTTAGATCTAATCATATCTATGACGACATTGATCCATATCCATCAATCTTGATCGATCTTATGATAATGATGATGATGATTAGGATCCTCGATCATACGATTCGTTGATCCTTTCTTGTGATGACTAAATCTTAATCATGATCCTTATGTCCTAATGAAAGATAAATTAAAAGCTGTAAGATAAAAGATGAAAAATATTAAATGGAGAGCTCTTTTTATGATGGACTGGTGACGACCAGTTATGGACTGACTTTGGTAAGTTATGGACTGACTTCGGTCAGTTATGGGCTGACTACGATCAGTTATGGGCTGGCTTTGCCAGTTACGATGATGATGATGGACGGGTTGAGGCAGACCTCCTCGTGGGTTGAAATATACCCCACTATAAGTCAAAGATGAATAATAAGATGATGTAGAAGATGAAGCATATTAATAATAAAATATTTTTATGATGATTAGTGGCTCTTGTCACACCTATGATGATCTTTTCATGATCTCTTGATCTATTATTAATATGATCTAAAGAAGATGATACAATTCATGATTTTCTATCTTCATAAAATTATCTCTCATGAATCTTTATATGATGATGACCTCATAATCATGATGATCGACTCTTGCCACTTAAGGATGATCTATTATGATCTAGCTCGATCTTTTGATCTTATGATCCCAAGAAGATGACATCTTGATCAATTGATTTCTTATGATCTTAGTGATCTTCTATCCATATGACATGTTACAAGAATCTTTTATTTATATTATGATGATGCTTATTTTGTTTCTATATGATGATGATGTCCTTATGATTCTTGTCTAGTATCATGATCTTATGATTATTTCTATCTTACTTCCATACTGAGTTGCAAAATGCAGGACCAGATCTTAATGATGAAGGTGGCCAACGGTGACAGATCGAGCTCGTAGGTGGCTGTACATGGGTATTTTGAGTCCTTTAGTTTGATGTACTAGTTTCCCTTTGGACTCATATGAAGTTCTCTATCAGTCTTCCGCATACTAAGATGTCATACTCTTTTTATTTAATGACGATTAAGTCTTCCGTGTTTATATGATGTATGAGTTGACCAGTCAAAGTCTTCTTTTTGGTCAATATGATGTACACGTAAGATGACCCGTAGCGTCTTTGAAGCGTATTCTGCCATGTGGCGGGGTGCGATTTGGGGGCGTTATAGTTAGGTATCAGAGCCTATAGTTAGGGCATTCTCATGTCCTAATATAAGATGTCATGGTCCATGTGCAAGTGCCATGAGCAGTCACCGCGCCACCTGAAGTCATGTCAAGTAAGTTTGTCTTTCACTCATAAGCTAAATTTAAGATGACAACTCTTGAGTCCTGATAGTTGATTATGCTAATATGAGTCTTATTGATCTTTAAGATTATTTTCTAATGATGATGATAAATAATGAAGTATTTATAAATATAGAACGATCTCAGGATGTGACAATTGACATGCCTTATATGGCATTTTCATAACTTTTTCATATCACACTTGCATTGTCCATCCTGCTAAGATGATGAAGTACCGATTCAATGATTTGATCAAATACCTATTCTTGATCTCATATGTGATCCCCTTTTATATCATTGATCTGATTATCAATCAAAGAAGTATTCTTTTTATGATGATATTTAGGAAAGGGTCACATCAAACATAGGTTCTACATTGATCTTACGAAGATGAAGATTGATATTATTCCATTATCAATCTTATCGAATCATATGATGATGTCATTATCTACAATGATGGACAATACTCTTAGTGAGCCTATTGATCTTTGCACGACACAAGGTACCTTTAAGGATGATGACCCTATGTAATTTCATACCATAAAGTACGTCCTTGTGGTGCAAATGATGATGGAAGATAATATATTTTCTTCACATCGATTAGGAATTCTTAGGAGAATTATGATGGGGTTCTTAGTGTCAATTGATTTACCCCCTAAGATGTATAAGTATTATGCAAGAAGAAGAAGATAGATGTCAGTACCCAAGTGAACTAAAAGTTTTAGTTAGAAGTTGAGTGTCATATCGACCTTCTTTCAAGCATGATTCTAATTTCAAAGGCCCCATGGCACATTGATAGTGAAATAGGGGAGTGTAGTGATAACTTGCGGATTTTTGGGTCAAAAGTGAGATTTTTCAATTTTTGATTTAACTCCCTAATTCACTCTCTACTGCAAGTATACAGGTCAATTGTAATATACTCAAATGTCATATCCACAGTGATTTGAAGCCAAAGACTCCCTAAAACAATCTAGACTAGCCTTAACTAAAGTTACAAATTCAAGAAATTGAAGGAAAATGAAAACAGATTTTTAAAAGTGGCAAAAAGGATAACAGATTTTGGACTTTTGGAAACTTATCTAAACTGCATTATAAATGCTTAACTAAGGGCTAAAAGGGTTTATCTATCAATGAGGAAGGTTCTCCTAGGAGTTGGGTTTCATCTAACTTAATTATGGATGGAATGCGACAAGTTATCACTTTTTAGTCAAATCTGATTCAATCTTAACATGGCTGCTCTCACAGCTGAATTTGTCCAAAACTAATCATTATATTCTCATATAAATGTTATCTAGATTGAATTAGAAGAGGATACCCACTGAATATCAAGTTATCATTAGGCTCAAGATCAAAATTCCTTGCTGATTTTTGGCAATTTAATGAAATCTGAAATGATAACAATCAATTGCACTTTGAAAATGAAGGAAATGCTTCAATTAACTAAACAGGAATGGAATCAATCCAATATTAGTGATAATGCTTCTTGGTTTATCTCTAAACTACAAGAGGATTTTAAATCAGCCTCTGAGCTGCAAATGGAAATGAAATCCACATTTTCACTAATGAATTGGATAGAAATCAGCACTTGCAATTGCTTCTTGGTTCATCTCTAAACAGCAAGAAAACCTTAAGTATACCTCTCAGTGATTAAATGAAACCAGGGGTTTAACAATAACAAGGCAGATTCCACAATTTCAGAATTTCAGATTTAGAAATCAGGATTGAAAACTAGAAATCAGCAATGGATAGTTTGCAATAATTCAGGGATTGAACCTTGGAATTACCATTGACTCTTGATTCATTTTTGAACAAGAATGAAACCATAAGTAACCTCTCAGTTATTAATTCAATTAGGACTCCACAATGGTGAAAACATATTCAATAAGTTCAGAAATCAGAAATGGGAAATCAGATTCTTAATTTGGTTTGAACCTAGAAAATGCCATTGGTTCTTGATTCATTTCTGAACAAGAATAGATCACAAGGACAACCTCTCAGTTAGATACAAATAAGATCTTTCAATGTCAAGAACATATTCATGCAAATAGATTTCAGAAACAGAAATCAGAAATTGCAAAACCAGAAATCAGATTTTAGTGCAGGAAATCAGATTTGTCCATATCCCATCCATAACTAATTAGACTACTATCCTATCCTAGGATAAATGGAGTTTAGCTCCTCATAATTACAAAGATTGATACACAATAGTAGGAAGAATTAATAGAAAATATCCTAAACTAAGAGTTGTCGACAGGAGAAATCAGCAGCAGCAGCACTTCAGCTCCTCTTCCTTGCTTCCCTGTCCTCAAACCCTTGCAATCCGGCCTCCCCCCCTTCTTCCCTAGGGTTTCCAGCTTATATATGACTTCCTTAAACCCTTAGATCAGCATCAAATTGTTCCATAGCCCCTGATGTGAGCCACCTGTCCAGGTCCTGAAATTCCAGCAGCTGTGACAGCTTTTGGACAACAAAAAGTAGGTGGTCCCCCCTCCTTTTTCTCCTTTGTGCAGCCCTATTTCACCTGCTAGAAGGGCCAAAACAACAAGCATCAAAGTCTTCTAATAGGATTTAAACAAATAAGGATTAGGACAGCAAGTAAAATCAGCTCAATAATCAAATGGGGTTTGGTGTTGTGCAGAATTGAAAACCAAAATC
This sequence comes from Pontederia crassipes, assembly GCA_030549335.1. Lineage (NCBI taxonomy): Eukaryota > Viridiplantae > Streptophyta > Magnoliopsida > Commelinales > Pontederiaceae > Pontederia > Pontederia crassipes. Next base: position 4,402,069 of record JAUKPH010000020.1, on the reverse strand, counting down.
AAAAATAATAGTTTGGAGGCCCGGAATGATAACTTTGCACTACATCATGAAAATCATCCAAATAAAAGTGGTTCAAGGCATTAAAGGCATCAAAAGGATTAATATGGCAAGTGAATAAGGTTAGAAATCAAATGTAGATAGGATTTCATAGTATTGATAACTTGGTGACTCGGAAATGATAACTTGTTGCCATAAAAATGATAACTTGTCATAACTTTGGTTGTGGTTATCCAAATATGATCAAATTTGAACAGCAATGAGTTAAGACAATAATTTAATGATTGCCTAATGCCTTTGTGCAGAATTGATAGTTTTGCATATCAAAATGATAGTTTTGCCCTTAAACGATAACTTGACATTAAAAAATGATAACTTATGAAATGGAGTGATAACCTTGCACAAATTGAAATATGGTCATCCAAATATGAATAATTCATGATGACAAGGGATTTAGAGCCAAATAATCACTAGAAATCAGCTCAATTAAAATAATGATAACTTTGCACATTGGAATGATAACTTACCCTAAAAATGATAACTTGGCATAGAATTGAAATATTTATGGATTTTAGCAATCCAGAACCTCTATGCACATGGAATTAAGTATAAAATGAGAAAGATCAGCTAGTTATCACAATCCTTTGCATTCCAAGCATAATTAGTCAAAAGTTAGGCCAAATAAGGGCTCGATATGGGTCAATTGAATAGAAAATGGGATAAAAATCTATTATGATCAGCTAGTGATCACACATGAACTGAAGAGAAAAATTTAGTAACTTTAAGACAAGGGGTTTATGAGACCGAGGGTCTCATTTCTAGATGTTCCACTTCTTTTGTAAAGAAGAATGATGACTCTACGAATCTAGAGATTTATTAACAAGTTGTTAAATAAAACAACCATCAAGACATAAGTGTCTATTATCATGTAAAGATGATCTATTTAAGGTTAGGTGTTCTGAAGATCAATCCAGTGAGTACCAGCAGCTTCGAGTTGCTAAAGAAGATGTAAGGAAGATAATTTTTCTAGCAATGAATTATCACTATAAATTGAGTGATTCCATTGGACTAAAGAACACCCCTCAAACTTTTAGGTCCTCATGAACATTAGGTTCAAATTATGCCTAAATTTATGTAGAAAAAGATTGGAGTGTTCATTGATCAAAAGAGCCTTAAGTATGCTCCCTTTTAGTAGCACCCTAATATGTAACAAAGAAGATGACATGAAGTTTTTGAAAGATTCTGAGTTCTCCATGAAGTACCATTTTGGTAAAATGAACTCGGTTACACATGCACTCGGAAACAAGTGATGTCCGCTAGGCTTCATGAGGCTGCGTATGAAATGATGAAGGAACTAAGCATGTGAAACCTAAATGATGAAGTCCTAAAGAGAGCAATACTGGATGAATAACATAAGCCTGGGTTGCGGTCAATTTGGGAATAAGCCTTATAAGAAGAAGTATTAGATGAATGTTATAAGTATGGATTGTCATCCATTTGGGATTGTGCCTTGTAAGGAAAAGTATTAGACGAATATTATAAGTTTGGATTGCGATCCAGTTGGAAAGTACAAAGAAGTATGATGATGTAATCATAAGCCTAGGTTTGTGATTCATTTGGGAAGTACACAAATGTATAAGGATGAACAAATAGCAACGACATGAAACATGAAGATATAAAAGTATGTTCTAAGCACTTAGCATGTCAATGTGGAAAAAGTAAAGCATCATAAATCTTATGAAAAGATGATGCATGACGTTAAAAAAAAGGAAATTATATAAAGATGACCTTACCTAGGAAGACAGTCCTATCTAATGATGCCAATGCTAAGATCTTTATTATCATGTACAATGATTATATGATTTATAATCAATTGTGTCCATTAAGATGATGACTGCTAAGGATGATGGATTATATATGTTCAATGACACTTTGTGATGATCATCTTGATTTTTAATGACCCTTATGATAATTTTGTCCCACCATGCTAGGCTACGCAATTGTTGATCTTAATGATCCACATGATGACCATCTTATAATAAAGGAATGATCCTATGATGATGAAGTATCTTTTGATGCCAATTAATCAATCTTCTTAATTTTTTTCAAGATGTCCCATGGTTGTATAATCAACCATATTATATGCTACCTTGATGACCCTTAGTCTTAAGATCGACGACGATCATGTCGTATGCTCATGATTATGATGATCACTTTTATGGAAATAATCATGAGATAAGGTCTTATTTTTCACCCATCGATGCTTATCGATTCTATGTCATTGTTCATGATGACTTCTATTGTCAAGGAGGATTATGTCAATTGCAAGATTTTCTTCGAGGCCTTGTATAGGATACCATACTACCTACATATAGGAATGAGGTAGGTGAAAAGAAGTTTCTAAGTGCCAAAGAGCTGAGATAAACAAAATGAACATGCCAAAAAAGTTGATTTGATATAAAGAGGATGAAGACAGCTCAGGCATGATAAAATTTTATGCCAAGAAAGACTGATGTAGATGGATTTTTAAATCTAATGATAAAGTTGTATGAAAAGTATCTCCAACCAAGTTCCTCCTACTAAGAAGGTGTTTGATCCATATCACTCATTTGATCAAAAAATTAAAATATGTTCAAATGATGTCATGTCATGACATCCTCAAGTTTCTCATGATGATTGAAGCTGATTTTACTTCTAAAAGTCTTAATTGGTCCCTTGTGACCAATAGTTAGGATGTTAGGTTAAGAAAGATACAAGATGAAAAGAGGATTATCATGACCTATGTAAAGAAGAGTTTACAACCTCATATGAGATAACCCTCTAATTAACATATGGATGATTTAGATAGCAACACATTATTGTGTTGACTGAAGTAGGTTTTTGTTTTCCAATTATAGCAAAGGCAAAATGAAAAGATGAACCATATGAAGAAGAAAGGATGAAAGAAAATGTTATATGATGAAAGGATCTTTGCCCTAAGGTATATTATGATAAAATAATCCATTGTCCCAATGCATATGATGACGGAAGGACTAGGTCCTTAAGATGACGAAGATGCAACGATGATGAACAAATGCCTTTCTAAGTGTAGGGTGGACTATTACATGAATGACCTAAGAAGTTCCTTGTTAGTAAGCTCCTACCCAACGACTAAATTCAAGGGCGAATTTTATTTTAAGGAGTTTATAATGTAACGCCCGAGATGGTTGGGCAAAGAAAAAAAACAAAAGGGATAAGAAGATAAAAAGTTTGAAACTATGTAAGGAAAAAGAAGTGGATGGAAAGGATTAAAACAAATAGGAAGATAAAACCAAATAGAGGAAAAGATAAATAGGAAACAAAGTTTTAAAATATGAGGGGATTAAATCAAATCTTGAAGTCCCAAAGGTTGTCAAATTCCTCCCCTATAAATAAGAGGCCAAATCAAATAAATCAGTCCCTTTTAATTTTCCTACAAGCCGGCCCTAATTTCTCTCCGTCTCGTGCACCTTTTTGTTCCTTCTCGTCCCTGATTCATCGCCGCCAAGAGGGGACTCGGCGGAGGGAGGGGACGCCGCCGAACGTGTGCCTGAACCAAGAGGTGCAGGCAGAGGAAGAAGAGGAAGAGGAAGAGAGAAGAAGACTGCAGGATTAGTTTCTGGACAGAAACTAATAAGATATGGAACTAGGATAGATTCTTCCTAGAATCATGATTTTAGACTTGAAACATATCCTAGTTGATGCCTAGTTATAGTATAATGTTCTTTGATGATGATTGACGCCGGCCATCATCAGAAAACTCGAACGGAACGCGAACCGTGTGCGAGCGCAAGTTCTGAGTAAGCGGAACCCGGCCCGGACAGGTCCATACTCGGACCGAGTTTGATGGAACTCGGCCGAGTCTACCATTGTCGCGAGAGCGAAGCTCTGCAACGAAAAAGAACCCGGCCCGAGTTGATGATGTCCTGACCCGGGCAGTTCCACAACAAAGTCACGCTCGGCCGCGACTTCTGTCGAGCGGTCGACCAATTCGTCGAATCGGCCGACAGTGCTGCTAAGTATGAACCTGGCCCGGGTTCCGAAGCGATTAAGTTGATTTTTATAATCCTTTGATCCCTAATTACGTACTTAATTCAGATCTTGATGATGATGGTTATGCTATTAATGCTCCTGATTCATGTACTTAATCCTAATCTAAGTCATGATGACTTAATTTAGATCCAATCATATCTATGATCACATTGATCCATATCCATCGATCTTGATCTATCTTATGAAAATGATGATGATGATTAGGACCCTCGATCAGTACGATTCGTTGATCCTTTCTTATGATGACCAAATCTTAATCATGATCCTTATGTCCTAATGAAAGATAATTTAAAAGCTACAAGATAAAAGATGAAAAATGTTAAATGGAGAGCTCTTTTTATGATGGACTAGTGACGACCAGTTATGGACTGATTTCGGTCAGTTATGGACTGACTTCAGTCAGTTATGGACTGACTTCAGTCAGTTATGGGCTGACTACGATCAGTTATTGACTGACTTCGGTCAGTTATGGACTGACTTCGGTCAGTTATGGGCTGACAATGATCAGTTATGGACTGACTTTGCCAGTTACGATGATGATGATTGACGGGTTGAGGAAGACCTCCCCATGGGTAGAAATATACCCCACTATAAGTCAAAGATGAATAATAAGATGATGAAGAAGATGAAGCATATTAATAATAAAATATTTTTATGATGATTAGTGGCTCTTGTCACACCTATGATGATCTTTCCATGATCTCTTGATCTATTATTAATATGATCTAAAGAAGATGATACAATTCATTATTTTTTATCTTCATACAATTATCTCTCATGAATATTTATATGATGTTGACCTCATAATCATGATGATCGACTCTTGCCACTTAAGGATGATTTATTGTGATCTATCTCGATCTTTTGATCTTATGATCCCAAGAAGATGACATCTTGATCTATTGATTTCTTCTGATCTTATTGATCTTCTATCCATATGATGATGATGTCCTTATGATTCTTGTATAGTATCATGATCTTATGATTATTTCTATCTTACTTTCATACTGAGTTGCAAAACTCATAGGGTGGTTTCTCCCCTGCATGTTCTTAAATGCAGGACCAAATTTTAATGATGAAAGTGACCAACGGTGACAGATCGAGCTCATAGGTGGCTGCACATGGGTATCTTGAGTCCTTTAGTTTGATGTACTAGCTTCCCTTTAAACTCATATGAAGTTCTTTATCAGTTTTCCGCATACTAAGATGTCATACTCTTTTTATTTAATGACGATTAAGTCTTCTGCATTTATATGATGTTTGAATTGACTAGTCAAAGTCTTCTTTTTGGTCAATATGATGTACACGTAAGGATAACCCGTAGCATCTTCGAAGTGTATTCTGCCATGTGGCGGGGTGCGATTTGGGGGCATTACACTAGGCATGACTAATCTATTCTTGAAACTTTAATTAACCTTTGCATAACTTCTACTTGCCTAAAATTACAAAATTTACCAAGTTGAATCTCCATCGAGTCTACTTTCATTAAGCTATGGAGTCGAGTTAATAAGATATTTCTAGGAATTCATCATTGAGATGATATCATTTTGTCTGCTAAACATTATCCGATCTTGTAAACTAGGTATTAAATTAAATATGTTATACAATTATTTGATAATTTAGGGTCAAAAGAATACTTATGTCCAGCTTCATGTCCAATTGGAATAACATGAAAAGGTTGTGTCTAGTGAAATTTATGAATGATTCTTACTTAGTTTGTGAGAATGAAATTTAGAGAAGATCATGCTACACCTTGTTAAATTTATTGTGCTCATTCCAGAATGATATAAATTATAAGGATTTTAAGAAATCTAACTTTAGAGAAAATTGAAAGTACCATATAAATAATAAAACAAGGCCACTTAGTCTATCATAATATAGAAATAACTCAGAATTTAGGTTAAATGTAGATTTTCTTGAGAACTAACCATAATGTAATAAATTATGAAAATTTTAACCAATTAAGGTATTTATAATATTTGAATTATGAAAAATTGAAATGATGAAATTTTATTATTCATACTAAAAGATATGAATTTTCTTTTACTAACTGTACAATCTATCATAACATAAGATCGACTCTTGTAACAAATAATTACTTAGGCTATCATATTAAATGATGAATGACATGTAACCTTTGCAATTACCAAGTTTCATGTATGATACGCTACAAGAAAACTGACGATTAGCAACGCAAAATAGCGTCTCAAATGACAGTGATGCTAAGTCGACGCCGTGAGAATCAGTATAGCGTCATAGTTGAGTCACAAATTGGGAACACCACTTGCCTCCTAATAGCGTCACATTAGCGTTAACTTAGTGTTTCGCGATATAGACGATAACGGACGCACCATAATGATGCCAAATAGCCGCTATTATTGCGCACGATGGAGCAAAAATGCGCGGCAAAACATAGCGTTGTAGCATCGACAATGTTCGACGTGAATCTAGCGTCGTAGGATCTCTGTCGATGCTAGCTAGGACTCGATGTAGGTGACGTAGTTTGCACGGTTTTGGTGCCGACCCTTGCGACTCTACGTGGTGTCACTTGTAATGCGACGCTATGTAGATGCCAACATAAAAACATATTCCTATTGTCGCCAACACATGTAATACATACAATGCTTAATTGCCACTATTTTAACACTTACTTGCCGTCTCATAACTATATATGTTTGAGGAACTATATGTTAATTAAGAAATAGATAACTATATATACGTTATCTATATTTATATAACTATATGTTATCTATTTTGATGCAACCCAATATATGTTAATATATATTATCTATACTATACTTTAATGAATAAATAAATTAAATATTATATGTGTAACTTCAACATATATATGTATTCCTACATAATTACATATATATGCCTACATCATAGGAGTGTTCTGACAAAACTCTCGCAAGTATACGGAGTCAATGTCATAGTATATAAAATATCGTCCCACAGGGAAGAGTTCAAGTATTAGAATTATATGATTCTAATTGATATCTAAACAGTTAGAAAGGGGTGAAATAATAATAAAAACTAAATAACATTGAAATGCCGAAATGAGTGAAGAAAATGACGAGAAAGAAGGAGAATTGATTATGGAAAATAAATGAGAATAAAAGTTCTCGGATTTGAATCCACCTAGGGTATTGATCATAGGGAATTTAGAGATAATAAAATCATTAGTGTTCTACTCAATCTGCAAAAGTCATGCATCTCCTTTTCAGGCAAACACAATTCTAATCAAAATAATAGATGCCTACTTTCGTGGTCATTTAAATTATTTTAATTGCATTATAAGCCAAGATTCACAAGTAAAATGATTATCCTTATTTCTAAGAAACAATACATTTCATGTCATTCATTCGAACTAATCTTAATGAAATACTTTCGTATTCAGGAAAATCTTCGGTCGCTTAATTAGGTGGTCAATCTAATATAAGCATTACATGAAGCACATGACAGACAAAGAACACATCAGATCCAATATATTTCCTAAAGATCAACCTTAGGTTTCATCAAACCCGAGAAAAAAAAGTTTAGCCACGCATAGAGAAGGAAATCATCATTGAAACGTAAGAGTTCATAAAAAGAGAATGAGTTTAAGTCTCAGAAAGATACAGAAATGCAGAGAAAAATAAACGTTCGTCCCAGCCGTCTTGATCTCCTCTAAAATAAGGTCTGCCCCTCTATTTTCGTCTCCACAAATCCCTTTTATAGTCCCCTCAAATTAGGGTTATAAGAAGGCCCAAAATACCCCAAAAATCAGCCCAATACGGTCGAGATAGATATAATACGGCCTGGTTAAATGCGCTACGGCTTGATTGTATTTTCCTCAAGACGATACGATTCAGATCACTCCAATACGGGCGCAACGTCTCCAATACGGGCAGGTCGTATTTTCCAATGCGAGTGTAATACGGCCTGAACTTGCTTGATATGGTCTATTCTCCTTCAATACGGTTGGACCGTAATTTTTGGTGCAAATGTAATACGGCCTGGAGACATCCAATACATTTGACACGCTGATAATACGGGCTGGCCGTATTGTCCTCATTTTCTAGTGTTTCCACGCCTTTTTGTCGATATTCGGAAGTTCCTGAAACATGTCAAGAAATGGTGTAGACTTCGAAATCTTGAACATATATAATCCACTAAATAGAAGTATAGCTTTAATAAGTTGATAATTATACCACTATTAATGCATAAATACTCAATTATCAACTCCCCCAAACTTAAACTTTGCTTGTCCTCAAGCAACAATTAGGAACTTAGGGTCAACAAAAAAACTTCAGATTTTCCTGACCACATTATAGATAACATTATATCTCCTTAGCCCTCAGACTTCTCTACTTGAACATTATTTAGGCATTAAAGACTTGTTAAACTCTTGACTTGGAACCACTGAAGCATGTGCTCTGTGGACGTCAAATAAGATCATCCTACAGACTAACCTTTCACATAACTACCTCTTGAGACCTTGCACTAACCCCCAACTTATATTAACACTCAAAGTTGATCTACAGATGTAGAGGACAATTACATGTCCTTGGGTTCAACTAACCCTCTTTTCATTTAGCCATATTTGTGACTTCTTTTCTTTTGTAATTTGGGGAATTGAAATTAAAAAGAAGACTTCCACTGGGCATGAGCCTCGCTTTTCTTCCGAGAATACTTGGCTTGGGTGCTAGCGATGCCATAAGTGGCATACTCATGTTTTCCTCAAGTGAGGGGACAGAGGAGTAGTTATTTATAGAGAAGAGAAGTTGCCCACGATTTTCCTCACCTTTTTTTTTTGGGTGAGGCACTTGGGACTTTTATTAAGCAAAGAAAAGAAATTTCCCAACTTACTCGAGAAGAGAAGTACAATTATGAAGCATGTATTAACTACATAACTTATTATATCTACAATGCAGCAGGTCAAAATTAAGCATCATATAAGTGGGTGCCAATGTAAGATCCCAGACGAAGTTATGTGCAAGGTCAGACTACATGTCACTCGCTTTGGTTCCAAGCTAAAGTCATTTGTGTTTTTATGTTCTTCTTTAGGAATGTTCAAAATAAACTAGTCATGCGGATTAGAGGATCAACACTGTCATGTATAATATTTCCTAATTCATACTTGATGACATGCATTATTCTTTGGCGATATGAGAAAATGCAAACAAATATATATATGATAAGATACATTAACTCATGCATATTTAAAACATGCCAACACCATGGATTAAAAGATAAGGGTTCATACATGACAACTGGTTTGACCTGACACATGCGAAAGCAAATACTTAACGACACAACTAAACTCACTACTGACCAGCAGACACTCATAACAACACACCGACTCATGCTAACATTAGCTAACCTCCTTTTCCCCTAAACCTAAAAGAAACATTGTCCTCAATGTTTGACACATTAAAAACTATAAAATTAGATGGGAAGAAAAGGTATCTCACAATTTCACTGATCAGGGGGTGCCGAAGTCAGCCAATCACCTCACTCGATGTGCCATGTATTAATTCTGTGTACCATATGATAGATTTCTTCTTGGCGTGATTCCATTCGGCCTAACTAGTCTTGGAGCTGTCTTTGGCCTAGGAGAAGTTGTTGCAAATCGGCGTGAGTGTCGTACTGGGCTTCATGATGAGTACCCAAGGATTGTCCTGTTTCGAATGTGGCAGTGGGGATGTCTTGCTGAGGGTCTTTCGTATCATAAGTGGTAGGGTGATCGCGATGCCATTCTGCATAAGTAGGCCTCAACTGCTCAAGCCCAGCCGTTGGAAAATCTAGTTTGCTCGTCTGGCAATAGTAGTCTTTTCGACATTCGGTAGGGGTGAGTATATTCTTCATCCTTGAAGGTCAAATGATAAAGATCACCCACACGCTTAATCATTTTCATGTTCACACAAGTCTCCAGATTGATGCGGGAAGATCCTTGGGCTTCCTCAAGTTCATTCACACTAAATCCAAGTGACAATATAATAGGAGTAATGAGACCACCCATTACAATCTTACCAGTAGATGAATGCGCTTGCTTGAGTAATTGCTTTGCTACAAAGGCGCCTACATTGACATCCATCTTTTTTATCATTGCCCGTAAGAAGAACATCTTGCTATCGCGCACCACGCCATCACTATCTCCTCGGCCAAATACTGTTGATGCTAATACCCTGAGCAAATACCGAAAAATTGGGTTTCGAAGCTTGGATGCTTTGCATGATGATGAAGTGTCATAGTCACGATGTGTGAGGCTATACCACACAGAACGCCTATCAAACTGAGTGCAGTATTTATGTAGACGTATTCCATGCCGCGGCAATTGATAAATGTCATTCAGCTCGTCCAGAGTAAGTTTATATTCAGAGTTAAACAGTCAAAAAGAGAGTGTACCCTGATCACATTCAGCAAGTGGAATCTTGATGTCCAACAAGCTCAAAAATTCTAGAGTTGGCATCACATAAGTTTTCCATCTTGTATACCTGAAGTATTTCATTCCTAGTCCATTAATCAGGCTATCCACATCATCTCGAAGACCTAATTCGTTCATAGCCCTCTCGTCCAAGTATCGAGTGTTCACCAATTCTCTTATCTTCAATATAAAATGATGCATCTCTTGTGTGTCGTCTCTGAAGATTATACCTTCTGGATTTGCAGGACGAGGGCGTCGACGATACCCACCACGAGTCTTTGGTGTCATATGACCCAAAATTGTTCAAAAGCAATTGATCAAACACCTGATATGCGTCAAAAATCTAAAACGGATTCTGCACTCTGTGGTTTTCTGATCACTAGCTGATTACTATAGTATTTTATCCCATTTTAGATGCATTTCATTCATATCGAGCCCCATTTTTGCCTATCTTTTGGCCTATTATGCTTGGAATGCATGGATTGTGATAACTAGTTGATCTTGCTCCTTTTATACTTAATTCCATGTGCATAGAAGTTCTAAAATGCCCAAATCCATTAATATTTAAATTCTATGCCAAGTTATCATTTCTAGGGCAAGTTATCATTACAAATGCATAAGTTATCATTTTTCCAATTGAGCTGAATTCCAGTGATTATTCTGTCCTAAATTCATTACCATCATGAATGAATCATATTTGGATGATCACATCTCAACTTATGCAAAATTATAAACCCATTTGAACAAGTTATCATTTTCCTAGTGCCAAGTTATCGTTAAAGGGCATAACTATCATTTCAATATGCAAAGCTGTAAATTCTGCACCAAGGCACTAGGCAATCATCTTGTTATTGTCTTAACTCATTGCTGTTCAAATTTCATCACATTTGGATAACCACAACTCAAGTTATCACAAGTTATCATTTTTAAGGCATTTAAGTTATCGTTTTTGGCACCCAAGTTATCACTCCTTTGAAATCTTATTCATATTTGATTTCTAACCTCATTCACTTGCCACTCTAATCCATTTGATGCCTGAAATGCTTTGAACCACCCATATTTGGACATTTTCCGAGATATATTTAAAGTTATCATTCCAAGCCCCTAAAATTATTAATTTTGATATAAGTTTTCATTCCTGCACAACACCTAATCCCATTTGACATTTGAGCTAGCAACTATCATTATTCTAATCCTTATTTGTCAAAATACCATTCAAGGGCTTTGATGCTTGCTGTTTTGGGCTTTGTAGCAGGGAGAAAAGGTGACCAAAAAGTGAAAAAAAGTAGGGGGGACCATCTACTTTTTCCTGCACTAAAAGGTGGCTGCAGCAGCTGGAAATTCAGAGCAGGGATAGGTGGCATAATCAGGGCTTGGAAGAACATTCTGATGCTGATCAAAGGGTGGACATAAGTCATATATAAGCTGAAAAACCTGGGGAGAAAGGGGGAGCCTCCATTGGGAGGGCTGCTGGCCATTGTAGGGTTTGGAGCAAGGTTTTTTGCAGCAAGGAGCAAGGGTTTGAAGCTGGATTGCTGGGCTGCTGGAATTCTGGCCGAGAAGCTCCAAACCAAGATGTTTCATACATGTTCTTCAATCCAATTTGTATCTAAGTTCGTAATTATGGGGAGCTAATCTCCAAGTCTCCTAGGATAGGGTAGTAGTCTAGGTTAATTTGGATGGATGTGGACAGAAATTAATCCCAAACTGTTATCAATTTTGATTTTTGTATTAAAATGAATATGTTCTTATCATTGTTAGGTCCTGCTTGTATCTACAACTGAGAAGTTGTCATTTGATCTAACATTTGTTCAGATATGAATTAAGAATTAGTGATAAGTTTCTGGATTTCATTTCTGAAATCTGATTTCTAATTTCCTAATTTTCTGAACTTCCTGAATCTGATTTATTTGATTTCTTTGAATCTGTTTGTCAATTGGGATTTGATTAATTGAGTAACTGAATCAAGATACTTTGGCATTTTATGATTAAAACATGTCCTCCAATTCTGATTTCTGAAATTATATTCCTGAAATCTATTTTCTGAAATTTATTGGAATCTGATTTGCTAATTGAATCTCCAATTTCATTCAATCACTGAAAGGTGAACCCTAAGGATTTCTTGTTGTCCTGAGATGGATCAATAAGCACTTAGCAAATCCAGAATTCCAATGAGAAGCATTGCTGATTTGCTTGCTGTTTTCTCAATTTGATTTCTGAAATTATTTTGCTGAATTCTGATTTCTGATTTCTTTGGAATCTGATTGCCATTGTTAAGCTCTGCTTATTCCACCATTGAGAGATTTAGGCCTTCCTTGAGATTCAGAGATGAGCCAAGGAGCAATGACAATTTATGATTTTCCAAACTTGTATTAGGTGCTGATTTCTATCCAATTCATTAATGGAAATGTGGATTTCATTTGAATTTGCAGCTGAGAAGGTGATTTTAAATCCTCTTGTAGTTTAGAGATAAGCCAAGGAGCATTTGCATTAATATTGGATTGATTTCATCCCTGTTTAGTTAATTGAAGCATTCCTTTTATTTTCAAGGTGCAATCTAGAAGTTATCATTTCAGATTTTATTGAAACTGCCCAAAAATCAGCAAGTGCATTGAGTTGAGCCTAATGATAACTTGATTTTCAGTGGGGATTCTCTTCTAATTCCACCTAACTAACAATTATATGATAATATATTGATTAGTGCAGGGCCAATTGAGCTGTGACAGCAGCTATATCCAAGGTTGAATCAGATTTGAGCTTTTAATGATAACTTGATCCAATCCATCCATAATTAATTTAAATGAACCCAACTCCTAAGAGAACCTTCCTCATTGATAGTTAAACCTTTTTAGTCTTCAATCTAGCATTTATAATTTAGTTTAGTTAACTTTTCAAAAACCTCAAAACAGTTATCATTCTGCATACTTTTAAAAATCTATTTTCCAAACTCTAAAAAATCTGTTTTTGCCACTTCAAGTAGGATTAGTCTAAATTGTTTTTAGGTAGTCTAGGACTTCAAATCACTGTGGATATAACATTTAGGATTACTACAATTGACCTGTGGACTGCAGTAGGGAGTGAGTTAGGGAGTTGAAACAAAAATTGGAAAAATTGACTTTTGACCCAAAAATTCAGCAAGTTATCATTCAACCCCTCAAATATCACTTATCATTTTCCTGTCCGCTACACTACAATAATTCAACTGTAATGAAAATAGTTTGTAGTTGTCATTGTGCTTTGATCGGAGTCTTGTCGGAATCTGGTCGGAACTTGCTTCAAATCTGATATCTCTATCCACAGCACAGTAGCGATCTTTGCAGCACAGCAGCCTTAGAAAAATAGGTTTAGTCGGACAGAAGAAGAAAAAAACTTCGCGCTTTATACTGCTTCTGCGCATCAATACGGGTAGGCCCTCAAAATTACGGCCGACACTCCGTCGATACGGCCCGCGGGACGATAATACGGCCACGCTGATAAAACGGGCCTCCCAACTTTTGGCCCGTATTGATCAATACGGGAATGACGTAAAAATTATGGTCAGGTGCCCATTAATACGGTTCGATTGTATTTCCCAGTGCGCCTGCGATACGGTTATTATCTTCTTAATACGGCCAACCTTGAACTAATACGGGCAAACCGTATAAAATCGTGCGAGCCTGATACGACCCAGCTGCAATCAATACGACTGTGATTTCATTTTTACGGCCCGGCCGTATTGAGGGTGTCTTCTTGCTGATTTTTCCTGCAAAAATATATGTATATCAGAATCGTATTATCTTCTCTTTTTTTAATTAAAAAGATTGCTGAAACACAAAGGAAATATAAATTTGGGTTGCCTCCCAACAAGCGCTTTTGTTTATCGTCGTTAGCTCGATGAAGTTTTCTTGTCAATGGGTATCATTTAGAAGCATGATACTTTTCTTCTCAAGTTCTTCATTCAACAGATATGGCTTCAATCTTTGTCCATTGACCCTAAACGAACCAGTAGCTTCACTAGTGATCTCGACAGCTCCATTCTTCAGAACCTTGGTGATTTGGAATGGACTGGACCACCTGGACTTAAGTTTTCCTGGAAAAAGTCTCATTCTCGAGTTAAATAACAAAACAAATTGTCCTATTTCAAGATTCTTACGAGAAATATGTTTGTCATGCCATGCTTTAACTTTTTCCTTATACAGTTTGGAGTTCTCATATGATTCTCTTCTTAACTCTTCCTATTCACTTAATTGGAGTAATCTTTTTGCACCTGCAAGCTGAAGATCCATATTTAGCTGTTTAATTGCCCAATAAGCTCTATGTTCTAACTCAACAGGAAGGTGGCAGGGCTTTCCAAATACTAGATGATAAGGAGACATACCTAAGGGAGTTTTGAACACTATTCGATATGCCCATAAGGCATCATCAAGCCTTGAGGCCCAATCTTTTTTTTTAATTTCCTACGGTTTTCTCAAGAATGAGTTTTAACTCCCTATTGACTAATTCTACTTGCCCATTGGCTTGTGGATGATAAGGCGTGGTGACCTTATGCTTAACATTATATTTTGCCAATATTGTATCTAAGAGCTTATTGCAGAAGTGAGAGCCACCATCACTTATAATAGCTCGAGGTATTCCGAACCTAGAAAAGATATGCTTTTTCAGGAAGTTTTGCACCACTTTGTTGTCATTAGTTGGGGTCGCTATTGCCTCCACCCACTTTGAGACATAGTCTACTGCAACCAAAATGTATTGGTTGTCATGAGAGGAGGGAAAAGGGCCCATGAAATCTATATCCCATACATCAAAAATTTCAACCTCAATAATAGGTTGTTGTGGCATCTCATTTCTATGAGAAATGTTGCCAACCCTTTGACATTTATCACATGAGCTCACAAAACTTTTTGCATCTTTGTACATGGTTGGCCAATCAAAGCCACTCTGTGTGACTTTTGACACTATTTTGTTCATGGAGAAATGGCCTCCACAAGGCAAAGAGTGACAATGGTTCAAAACCTCGAAAATCTCATCTTCTGGAATACACCTTCTGATATTCCATCAGCACAAAACCTATATAACAATGGTTCTTCCCAAAAATATTGTTTAGCATCCCACATAAACCTCTTGCGTTGTTGATAGGAAAAATCAGGAGGAATTATGCCTCTTACCAAATAATTTACTAAATCAGCATACCATGGTAAGGAGGCAACGACTAGTAACATCTCATCAGGGAATGCCTCATTGATTGGGATCTTGTCATTTTCTTCTGATCCTTCCAATCTGGACAAGTGACCAGCTATAGTATTTTCTAGGCCCTTCTTGTCTCGAATTTCCAAGTCGAATTCTTGTAGGAGTAAAATCCATCAGATCAGTCGAGGTTTAGCTTCTTTCTTTGACATCAAGTACCTAATGGCTGCATGGTCAGTAAATACAACAACTTTAGAACTAATTAGATATGGACGAAATTTATCCAAAGCAAAAACAACTCCGAGAAATTCTTTTTCTGTCGTAGTGTAATTCTGCTGGGCATCATCTAATGTTCTGCTAGCATAATAGATGACGTGCGTCCTTTTTTTCTTTTTCTATCCTAGCACTGCCCCAAATGCATAATCACTTGCGTCACACATCAACTCGAAGGGAAGATTCCAGTCTGGTGCTGTCATAATGGGTGCTGAAATGAGCTCCTGTTTCAATTTGTTGAACGCAAGTAAACATTCCTCATCAAAGACAAAGTTAGTGTACTTGGCAAGTAAAGAACATAGTGGTTTTACAATTTTTGAAAAATCTTTAATAAATCTGCGATAAAAACCTGCATGCCCAAGGAAACTCTTGATTCCTCTCACCGAAGTTGGTGGAGGTAATCTCTCAATACACTCTATCTTTGCCTTATCCACCTCTATGCCTTTAGAGAAGATTTTATGACCCAACACTATGCCTTCTTGTACCATGAAATGGCACTTCTCCCAGTTTAATACTAAATTAGCCCTCTCACATCTAGACAAAACTTCAGTCAAATTATCCAAACAGTTATCATATGAGGACCCAAAGACAGAAAAGTCATCCATAAATATATCCATGATTGCTCTATGAGATCAGAAAATATGGCCATCATACACCTTTGAAATGTGGCAGGGGCATTGCAAAGCCCAAAGGGCATACGTTTAAATGCGAAGGTACCATAAGGACAAGTGAAAGTAGTTTTCTCTTGATTCTCTGGAGCAATATAAATTTGGTTATATCCTGAATAACCATCAAGAAAGCAATCGTAGCTATGCCCAGCTAGTCTTTCTAACATTTGGTCCCAGAATGGCAATGGAAAATGGTCTTTTCACGTGGAGGTATTTAGCTTTCTATAATCAATACATACTCTCCACCTCGTGACTATCCGAGTAGGAATTAAGTCATTCTTATTGTTTTTCACGACAGTCATCCCTCCTTTTTTTGGGACACATTGGATAGGACTCACCCAAGAACTATCAAAAATTGGTTAAATGACACCCGCATCCAACCACTTCAATACTTCATTTCTGACCACTTCCTTCATATTTGGATTCAACCTTCTCTGGTGTTCTATGGTCGGCTTGTGGTTCTCCTCCATGAAGATTTTGTGCATGACAATTGAAAGGCTGATGCCCTTGAGGTCAGCTATGGTCCACCCTATGGCTTGTTGTTTTTCTCTCAACACTCTTAACAATTTATCTAGCTGCACAGGTGAGAGATATGCACTTACAATCACAGGAAGTAGCTCATTAGATCCCAAAAATGCATATCTTAAATGATATGGTAGCGGCTTAAGCGCTAGAGTTGGAGGTGAGATATGAGATGGTGGGGGCAGTGACTTACCTTTTCCCAGCTCTTCATATCTATTATCTCTCACATATGATTGTTCAGTGCATGTTTGGAGAGCATAGGTTTCTTCTTGAGTGTCATCTTCTTCCATATTTAAATTCAGTAAAGCTTGTTCAAGGGGATCTTCATGCACCATCATTTTCAAGACTCCTTGTGCCAAGTCGTCAATACAATCTGCAAAGAAAACTTGATCAGTTAAGGAAGGAAATCTAGAAGATTTTGATAAGTCAAATTCTACTTTCTCTTCCCTAATAGTGAATGAGAGTTTCCCATTCTTCGCATCTATGAGAGCTCCGACTGTGGCTAAAAATGGTCTACCCAAAATATAGGTATCTCTCGATCTTCCTCCATGTCCAAGCAATGAAGTCCACAGGTACAAAAAACTTGTCCACCTTCAGTAGGACATTCTCTAGAATGCCCATGGGGTAGGTGATGGAGCGATCTGCCAATTGTAAAGACACAGTAGTGGGCTTGAGCTCTTTTAACCCCAGTTTCTTGCATATGGTTAGTGGCATCAATGATACACTTGCCCCAAGATCACACAACGCCTTGGCAATGTTCAAGTTACCAATAGTACAAGGGATAGAAAAACTCCCTGGATCTCTTAACTTGGGTGGGAGTTTTCTTTGAATTACTGCACTGCACTCTTCTGTCAATGCGATTATCTCATGTTCCTCCAATGATCATTTTTTTTACATTATTTCTTTCAAAAATTTGGCATATGCAGGAATTTGAGCAATGGCATCTACAAAAGGGATATTGATGTGCAGTTGTTTGAATAGTTGGACAAATTTTTCAAACTGTCTATCCAATTTAGGCTTTTGAAGTCTCTGTGGAAACGGAATTGGGGGTACATAGAGAGGTGGAGGCTTATATGAAGGCTCTGATGGTTCAGAATCATTGGTTGGTTGCACCTCTTTATTGTTTTCCACCACTTGTTTTTCTTTGTTTGTGGTTTTGTTCAAAAGTGGCTCCAATGCTTTGCCACTTCGCAATTCCACTGCCTTGCAATTCTCACGAGGGTTCATCTGAGTCTTACTTGGTATGCTGCCCTCTTCTCTAGAATTTATGGAGCTGGCTGTTTGTCCCATTTGGTATTCCAAATTTCTATTTGAAGTAATAAGTTGTTCCATTCCTTTCTCAATTTTTTCAAATCTATCACTTGTCGCATTTGCTAACTTTTCAATCGCAAGCTCCTAAGATTGTTTCTTTTCCACCTGAGGTTGCGACGGTGGTTGTTGATACTGGGGTTCTTGCTGAAATGGGGGTTGGTATGGGGCTTGATACTATGGTCGAGGTGGAATGCCAGGAGGTGGCGGGTGTATTTGCTGAGATTGCCCAGTTTGACTTCCCTAAGAAAAATTAGGGTGATTTCTCCATCCCGGCTTATATGTAGTGGCATACGGATTGTTTCCTTTGCTTTGATTTGCCACGTAACTTGCTTGTTCTGATAACATACATTCCAAACTATTATGGGGTCCCCCACATGTGTCACATATTGCATGCGACATAGAAATCTGATTCGCTTGGGCTTGGTTCATATTACCCATCAAATGCACTAAGGAATCCACCTTGACATTTAGTTCTCTGTAATTATCATTTTCCCTCACAGAAGCTGCCCTAGACGGTCCCTCTTCATAGTCTTCATAATTCGTGGCTAGCTGATCCAATAGATTGCAAGCTTGAGAGTATGGTAAATTCATAATGGATCCACCGGCTGCTGTTGAATCAATGTTAAATTTCATACTGGGCGAGAGGCCATTGTGGAATGTCTCTATTAGGAGCCAAGCAGGTACCGCATGGTGTGGACATTGTCTTTGTAACTTCTTAAATCTTTTCCATGCACTACCAAGAGATTCATTTTCTTTTTGCTTGAAGCAAGTGATTTCATTCCTCAACTTAATGAACTTGCCCAGAGGAAAGAATCTCTTCATAAAAGCTTGGAATAACTCATCCCATGTGTTGAACGCTCCCGGAGGTTGCGAGTCTAACCAGTCTTGTGCTTCATCCCTGAGAGAGAATGGAAAAAGCTTCATCTTGATGGCATCTTCTTCGACGCCATTCATCTTGATAGTGGCACACATTTGAAGGAAGCGGTTGATATGAGATAGAGGGTCTTCATTGCGTTCCCCTCTAAATTGATTCAATTGCACCATCTGAATGAGCGCAGACTTCAATTCAAAATTATTTGCAGCAATCCTCGGGCCCACAATACTCGGGGTGGTGCCTCTATAAGACCTTCTGGCTAGATCCCTCACTTCCTCCATCTGTTGTTGTTGTTGTTGTTGGCCTTCTTCCATGTTTAGTATTCTGTTCTGATTGTTGGCCATTTGTTGTTCTCTTCTTGCTCTTCGATTTGCTCGGCACTATCTTTCAATTTCAGGAATATATGATTCAAGTGCCCTATTTCTGCGGTGCATACATAAAAAGAAAAGAAATTTTTGTCTAGATTAACAAATAAAATCAAAATTCTAATATTGACGCTCTTCCCCGGCAACGGCGCCAAAACTTGACAAAACTCCCGCAAGTATATGGAGTCAATGTCGTAGTATATAAAATATCGTCCCACAGGGAAGAGTTCAAGTATTAGAATTATATGATTCTAATTGATATCTAAACGGTTAGAAAGGGGTGAAATAATAATAAAAACTAAATAATAGTGAACTGTCGAAATGAGTGAAGAAAACGACGGGAATTGATTATGGGAAATAAATGAGAATAAAAGTTCTCTGATTTGAATCCACCTAGGGTATTGATCATAGGAAATTTAGAGATAATAAAATCGTTAGTGTTCTACTCAATCTGCAAAAGTCATGCATCTCCTTTTCAGGCAAACACAATTCTAATCAAAATAATAGACGCCTACGTTCGTGGTCATTTAAATTATTTTAATTGCATTATAAGCCAAGATTCACAAGTAAAATGATTATCCTTATTTCTAAAAAATAATACATTTCATGTCATTCATTCGAACTAATCTTAATGAAATACTTTTGTATTCAGGAAAATCTTCGGTCGCTTAACTAGGTGGCCAATCTAATATAAGCATTACATGAAGCACATGAAAGACAAAGAATACAGCAGATCCAATAAAAATATTCCCTAAAGATCAACCCTAGGTTTCATCAAACCCGAGAAAAAGAAGTTTAGCCACGCATAGAGAAGGAAATCATCATTGAAACGTAAGATTCCATAAAAAGAGGAGTGTAAGTCTCAGAAAGATACAAAAATGCAGAGAAAAATAAATGTTCGTCCCAGCCATCTTGATCTCCTCTAAAACAAGGTCTGCCCCTCTATTTTCGTCTCCACAAATCTCTTTTATAGTCCCCTCAAATTAGGGTTACAAGAAGGCCCAAAATAATCCAAAAATCAGCCCAATACGGTCGAGATAGATATAATACGGCCTGGTTAAATGCGCTACGGCTTGGTCATATTTTCCTCAAGACGATACGGTTCAGATCACTCCAATACGGGCGCAACGTCTCCAATACGGGGAGGCCGTATTTTCCAATGCGAGTGTAATACGGCCTGAATTTGCTTGATACAGTCTGTTCTCCTTCAATACAGTCAGACCATAATTTCTAGCGTGAATGTAATACGGACTAGACACGTCCAATACAGTTGACACGCTGATAATATGGGCTGGCCGTATTGTCCTCATTTCCTAGTGTTTCCACGCCTTTTTGTCGATATTCGGAAGTTCCTGAAACATGTAACGAAATGGTGTAGACCCCGAAATCTTCAACATATATAATCCACTAAATAGAAATATAGCTTTAATAAGTTGATAATTATACCACTATTAATGCATAAATACTCAATTATCATGTTCCTAAATATATAATTTGTTACCTATATTACATATGTTAGTTATGCATACAATATATATGTTACCTATATTACTTATGCATAATTACTTATATATGCCTATATCATAGGAGTATTCTTAAATATGCTATATTATATATGTTATGCATATTTATGAATTAAGTCACATGATTTGTTACAAAATATCCCATTTTAGCACCATAGTGGCGACTCAATAATGTCTACGTAGCGTCTCAATAGAGCCGCAGTGATTTTTGATGCTACCGAACCACCATTGGCATCGCGTTGTTGGGACGCTAAGACGTCTGAGATGCTATGTCGACTCTAGGGTATCACTAATATGTTTTAGCGACTCATTAGGGTCTCTAAAGCGCCGCATTAGCCGACTTTATTACACTCACTTAATCGGGCACATATATACTTATACTTATATATAATATGTACGCATATACATATTATTATCACTTGATCTCGCACATATAAACATATACATACATATATATACTTATAATACATATACATATACATGTTATTGTCACTTAATCTCGCGCATATATAGACATATAACATACATGTATATACTTATAATACATTTACATATACACATTGTTGTGACTTAATCTCGCACATGTAGACATATACATACACATATATTAGATATACATATACACAATTTTGTCATATACACATATACATATAGACTTATAATTATATATATATATATATATATATATATATATATATACATACATATTATAAAAAAATTACGATAATAGAAAATATACATATATAGACATATACATATGCTATCTTGAATATATAGACCTAACATACATATAATAGAAAATTACAATATATAGAAAATCTATAATAGAAAAATAGAATATAGAAAACCTATTGGAATAGAAAATTACATACATATAATAGAAAATTAGAATATATAAAACCTATTGGAATATAAACTTATAATATAATATGAACAAAATAATATAAACCTAGCCAATAAAAAAATTTATTTAGCGTCTTCTTAGCATCGACTATGCATCTTCGCTTATAGAGTCACCTGGGCATTGACATAGCGTCACACTTTAATGTAAGCTTAAAATTTATTTGTTTGCGACATGGTAGCATCGCATTATGATGCGTCGCTAAAAACTTACCTTAAATCCCTAAGTCCTTCGTTTTCTTTTTACTTTTACTGTTTACAGCATGACCCTCCGACCCTGACCCCCCCCCCCCCCCCCACTCTCTCTATCGGACGCGCCTCGTCCGCTGCCCTCTCGGCCGTTCCTCTGCCGAATGTCGCCTCATCCGCTGCCCTCTCGGCCGTTCCTCTGCCGAACGTTGCCTCGTCCGCTGCCCTCTCTACCGGACGCCGCCCTCCTTCACCGCCCATTGTCGCTCCTCCGCTCACAGCCGGACTCCGCCCTCCACAAACCTCCACCAGACGCCGCAATCCTCCATAGCCGAACACGGCCCTTCTCCGTTGCCCGCCTCAGCCGCTTCACCATCGGACACTACCCTCTTCGGCCGCCGCAATCCTCCATAGCCGGACACGGCCCTTCTCCGTTGCCCACCTCAGCCGCTTCACCATCGGACACTACCCTCTTCGGCCACTCCTCCATTGCCGCAGTCAGACACTGCCCTCATCAACTGCCCCTCCTTTGCTGCCCTCAGCCGCTCCTCCGTCGGACGTGCCCTCCTCCACCTTCCGTTGCCCTCAGCCGGACACCACGTTGCACTCGTCCATTGCCGCTCCTTCTCCGAATGCTGCCTTCCTTCGTTGGACAGTAAGTCCCTTTTTGTTAATTGATTTTTGTTAACTTGAAATTGAATATGGTCATGTTCCTAATTATGCCTTAATTTAGATGAATATGTGAACAGACTAAATTGTTCTTTAATTATGCCTTAATTTAACGGGATGGTCACCGTGAATAATATTGTTCGGCATAAGTTAAATAAGTTGTAGAAATTTTATTATAATTTTTTTATCATTGAAAATTAATTCATCTTTGTAATTTGCAGGATCACTTTCATACCCGCTAGTACCGTGCGGGATGCCAGTGCTCTTGTTCTTTCCCATTTGCCGGAAGGGGCAAGATCGTGGAAAGATGTCCCAATTCAAGTGCGGGATGACATCTTTTGGGCTTTTATGGTACGATCTTCTTTTTGAGTTACATAATTTGTTTTATACTATTTTTAAATTCCTAAGTATTGTTTAGGAGTCAAATTTGTTTCATCCGGATCTTAGTTTGAGGACGATCCGGAGAGCTTTTGAGAAGGTAGCTGCGAAACGCCTCCGAAATCGATTATATAAGTTTGCAAGGTCATCACGTCCACCGGCCTTACTTTGGAGCAGGGCATACAAAGATGCCCAAGGAATATTAGGCGCTCAGTTTAGAAGTCCTTATGTAGGAAGTGGTAAGTATGTTTACATTTAAATTATTTTTATTAAATTTATAATTTTTCAAAGTCTAAGTATTTGAGGTTTACAAAGGACGGATTGATGCATGCAAAATATAACATAATTTAGTTTATTTTAATAATTAATTTTTCTATAATTTGATCATGGCATACATCATTTTAGATCATTTTTAGTCGCAATTCTGGATTTATTGGTTCTATGTATTAATTCTCGAAGTATTATAATTATGAGCATATTAACTTCGTTATTTTAATTAATTGGCAGGAAAAAGGAAAATTGTACTTCGAGCTTTCAATGCAAGGAAAATTGGTGCCTTAAAGTTTCAAATAATTTATCTTTTACGCCACATTTAGTTCGAGATTCGGATTTTCAAAATTGTTACGACATGATATATCTCTAAATTCTCGGCACATTCATTATCAAATATTGAGACAATTTGATTGAGCCTTTCGGTATTATTTTTTTTATTATGAACTTCACTTATATCTTTTGAATCGTAACTATCAACTTTTGAGAAAATCATTTCAGTCACTGTCAACAAAATATTTTTAAACTTATTTACGTTGTTTAACCGTGACTGATTATTTGTATTTATTCATATTTATCTTTTGTATATTCGTCTTCTTGTCTCTTATCTTACTGAAAATTAGTTGTTGTAGGACTTGAGTAAAAATCTAATCACAACTAATTTACTCCTTTGGATAAATTTATATGTCCCACATTCTGATCAAACGTTTAATTCTTTTTTATTTGATACTTAGTTATTGCAGAAATTATTTGAAAATTATATCACAACTGATTCTTTTTCACTATTTTAGATTAGGTTGGTTAGTCTTTTAATTTAATTAGTTTAGTTAAGGCTTTAGATATTTTAGTTAATTAGATGAAGATTAGTTCATTTTTAACCTCTTTCTTTAGTTCATAGTTATTACTTAGTTAGTTGTCAAGTATCTGTAATTTATTAGTTCTTCTCTTTTGGACTTGGAGTCATCTAACCATTTTTCGTACAAGGAGAGAAATTCAGACATGCAAATTATTTTCGGATACTTCGACTTAGTGGTCCGCCATTGCATACGTGAATCATACATCTGCCCCTTGATGACATTACAATGCACCTCGGCCAACAGATCATATTCTAATTTACCACGACCGTTTTGAAGTAGCATATTTGACTCCATTCCTTTCACGGCCGAGACCCGCATCCACATATATTTTGGCTACCACCCACCTTCACTGCCACACAGATAATAAATCCGGTTGTGTCCTTTCTCTTTTCTTTATTTTTTATTTCTTTATTTTTCTTTGAGTCTTCATCTTTTTACCTCGTCGGTCTAACACTGAGGACAGTGTCTGGTTCAGGCTTGGGGGAGTTTGTATTTCATGCATTGCATTTTCCCTTATTTTTCTTTTTATTTGCTTATGTTTGGATGTATATCTAAAAATCCAAAAAAAAATTGAAAATTTTCGCAAAAATACCATTGCATGCATTTATTTTTGCTACCATCTTACTAACTCTTGTCTTACTGTTTTAATTATCTTTAAGTAAAATTCAAAGACATGTTGTTAACTAATGAAATTTGAATGTTTTTCTCTATTATCACTTCTATTTCAGTATTGAACTTATGGACTGTGTGTCTATGCTAAGTAGAATTATGAATGTCTAGACTAAAAAATCATGTCCATACCTTTTATTTATTTCTATTAAATCTTGATAGTAGTAGCCTTTTTATTGACTATATAAGTACTCCTTGAGCTTAAAAAAATGTGTTGAAAAAAAATTATAAAAAAAGGTTTTTGAATAAAGTTATGTGTAGGTACAAAAGTCTATCCGGAACCAATATGTGTTCGGGTAATTAGATCTGTAGGGTTCATGCCTGACGACCTAAGGGCAACTACTCTGGGATTCGTTGATCGAAAGCCTGCTACAAGGACCATCTTGTGGATTATGGAGAAGCACAGGAGTACTGAATCATTGTCAAGTTTGAAACCTTCATTCAGAACCTTGGTTGTTTTAGCAAGTAAACTCAGGGGTGCCTTATCACCTGTTGCCCTAAGGCCATCTGGTCTGGGAGTCATCAATGGAAAGCCCGCTGTACAGACTTCCTTGTGCAATCTTGCTTGAAGATGAGAACTGCTAAAAATAATATTGTGCTGAAAAAATGAAAGAAAAAGAAGAAAATATAAGCTCAATTAGTACTTATGTGTTCAATATTAATGCTATTATTTGACAGGCTATTTATACTTCTACAATGCTGCATGCGAAATTGTTTAAAAGTGTTTAGCATTTAGAACCTCTATGAAACTAAGTACATGGAGAGTGGTAAGACACTGAGTAATAGTTGTGCAGAAGAACTGTGTGAGAAAATTAGTCAATTGACAATATGGAAGCTATGATGGAACCTTTGTTCTTGAGCCTTGCTTTTGAATTTTTGCTTGAGGACAAGCAAGACTTTAAGCTTGGGAGAGTTTGATGCATGCAAAATATAACATATTTTAGTTTATTTTTATAATTAATTTTTTTATAATTTGATCATGGCATACATCATTTTAGATCATTTTTAGTCGTAATTACGGATTTATTGATTCTATGTATTAATTCTCGAAGTATTATAACTATGAGCATATTAACTTTGTTATTTTAATTAATTGGCAGGAAAAAGGAAATTGTACTTCGAGCTTTCACTGCAAGGCGTCAAACACATGTTCATCCGAAGGGGCCAAATACTTACGGAGCCAAATCCATGGAGTGAAACCTGAGAAGTTACATTCATTTTGGGCACAAAATATCAATGATATTTGTTATGGGGTAATGTCGACCGCCACTCTATATATATGGGAGTAATGCCGAGTTCATCACCAATTTTGGGGGCCAAACTCATTTTGGGAGTAATGTCGAGATATTGGGCAAGGTTATCTTGGGAGTAAAAATTGATCAGAAGAAAATTTTGGGAGTAAAAATTGATTAGCCGAAACTTCTGCTATGGGAGTAATGTCGGGTGAGATGGGAGTAATACCGAGATACTGGGCAAGGTTATCACCTTTCATCACAAGCTATTTTGGGAATAAAAACATGATCAGCCGAAAGTTGTCATGGGAGTAAAGTTCTATTTTGAGAGTAAAAACTTATCTTGGGAGTAAAAGTTAATTACAAGAGTAAAAACTTATTTTGGGAGTAAAAAAGTCATCAGCCAATTTCTATTTTGGGAGTAAGAAACAAAACTGAGAAGAGTTTTAAAGATTCTATCAGTACGGGCTGAGTTTTTTGGGCGACTAATTGAGGTTATCACCTTAATGGATAAAATCTTACGTCCAACTTGCTTGGGGTCAAAGAAATTATTCTTTAGGGCGTAAGATAGATATTACACCTTACATGACCAATTTTTATTGGTCACAATCGGACATATGACGTATAGGGAGTAAAGATATGAAGAAATTATCATGTTGGGCATAATGATTAGATGAAGTTATATATTGGTCGAGATTGGAACGAAAATTTATCTGACACAATCGAATTTAAGGTTGATCGTACGATTTATGCTCGTGATCAACATGAAGACCTCGTTCGCACCTATAAATAGAGGACGAAACCATCAATTCAATTCGTGCTTTGAAATATGGTTTTCTTCTACTATGAGTCATGGGCTTTGCGCAAGCTTCGACCAAGAGAGAGAGTTAATCAGACCGCTGATCTAGACGTTCCGACAACATCCGAGGATCCTAATTTATTCTTGGTGTATTTTTTCGATTATCATTTGTATTTTATTATTATCTCTCCACAATTCTTGGATGAACTCCATGTTTTTATTTATTTTATTTTAGGAGATTACTATTGAAGGGAAATTCTGTGAACCATTATTTTTATTCTTAAATTTCTTTTGATCAATTTTTAATTATATTTAATGCTTTTGATTTAATTATTTGAATTTTTGAGTTAAGTAATTACCAGTTGTGGACTAGTTGATTTCAGATTTTAGTTAAATTAAATGATTTATTGTGAAATTAAAAATCAACATAGGTCTAATAACTTATGTGTGGAGAATTAAATCCGTGTGGTCTATTAATCTATACCAGTTTGTGGAGTGATTAATAGTCTACGATTTTCATATTATTGTATCTTAATTTTAATCTCATCTACATGAATACCATTTTGTGGGACTTCAGTTTTGATTAAATTTGAGATAGTTTGATTTGCTTGATTAAATAGCAGAATTATCAGTTTATGGACTCTGTGATTTTAATCTTGTAAATTAATAACATAGAAAAGTTCCTAATCCATCTTAAGAATTTAAATTTATCTTTTCTGGTTCACATATTTATCCTTAATTTATTATCATCCTAAGACCAACTTCAACACCATTATCTTTTTATTATCTTATTTTCTCTAATTTATTTTACAATTACAAAACTTATTTCAAAACCTATGTTTTTCCTCTCTTATTAATTTATGAAATCAAATATTGAATTAATAATATTCCTCGTGTGTTCGACACTCTTTACTCCTTTTACTATATTACTTGAGCGATTAGTGCACTTGCTAGAGATTTTATTTTGCTACATCAATTTACGCATCACGAATGAATAATGGCAATGAAAGTCAGAAAAGGCAACAGTTAACCGAATTTTATTTTTAAATGCGCAATGTTTAAATTTTTTAGGATGAGTATAATGCGAAGATAGTTGAAAAGTACGGATATGATCCAAGTACCCAGCCACCAAGTAACGTTTCTCGAAAGTGAATCACGTTTTTAATTTATTTGTTTTTTATGTTATATAATTTATATAATCTATAATGTTTATATGATTTTATAATTTTATTATTTCGTAAAGGACTCTGTTGTTTGGGAGGAGGTGGCCGGCAAGACACAAGGAGGATACTTGTGTGGCCTTGGCACAGCCGCTTAAGTACCTATGAGGAGCGAAGGATATGCAGGCGGCCCATCTGCTCCGAGCTCATCCGCTGCACTTGATGTGACGCAGCTATCGCAGCAAATGTTGCAGTAGATATCACAGTAGGTGTCGCAATAGTTGGCTCTATTATTATAGGTGATTTAGGAATTGATCCCTCCGCAGAATCAATCCCCGCGAGGTCAAGAACCAAGCATGTCGGGATCAAACGTCCGGAATGACAACAACAACTCCTAAACTTAGGATAAAAACTTTTGCAACTATAATTTTGTTACTTATAGACTTCTTATAGATATACTTATAGTAGTTATAGTTTTGTTACTCCAGATTATTACTTATCATATTCTTATCCAAGATATTGTGCCAGTGATGATTACTCAATGATATTATGCCTGTGATGGATATCAATGCATTTAGTATGGTGTGGGAAGGGAAGAAAATATGGTTGTAATGGGTAGAAAAATCTGACATTAGTGCCTCCGTAGCATCACACTAGCGTTGCATGCATAGGCGGCGCTACATTAAATATATCGTTCTTCACATCGTCGGAGCGTCACAGTAGTGTCGACAGGTGGAGCGTCACCTTAGCGTCGCCTTCGCGACCCAACAGACATGATGTTGGCTTCACAATAGTGCTGAAATCGTGTCAACTAATACATAAACTTAGTGTCTCTTGAGCGCCGGAATAGCGCCTCACACTTCTGTGCCATGTTAGCGTCTCTTTAGCAACGCTTGTCGACTGCTCGTAACAAGACATTACGCATCATCTCAACATGAAGACAACGTCTACTATTGACGCTAGTAGCGTCTCCCTCTTCTTTGGCTCTAATACGATGCTATTAGCCACTGATTACCGACATCAAATGTTGTCGACGCTACTTAGATGGTAAAGAGTCGCTATATATTCCAAAAACTCAATAGTGCCGCAATAGCGTCTCTTCCTTTGGGTCGCTATTCGTCGATTTTCTTGTAGTGATATGTTAATGTTAAAATCATAGTAGCAATATGAAACTTATTATTATTGTTATAGGAGTAGAGGAGTAAAATAGAAAAAAAAGAAAGGGAAAATTTTGGGTTAGCACTTATAGTTAAGTTAATGTCTCCTACTCTATGTATTCACATTTTTTCTAAATTTGGTGTGATCATGATTTGACATGATTTTTTGAATTTATTATAGATTTGTGTGCATGAGATGCGAAGGTTTATTGCTAGAAAAATTCAATTTAATGATATGTTTGAATACAAGTTATATGTTTGAATACGTCTTCATTAGTTTGTATCATGAAAATGCATTTATGATAGTTATTGTTGGATCACGTACCATTCCCATGTTTTGATGATAACAAACACGATTGGCTGACAAATGTTACTAATGAGTTTGTCAAGTGGCTTATATACATGAATAAGTTTATAGGAAAAGAATCGATGAAGAGAGCAAGACCGGTTGAAGGACCGATCGACTAGATGAACGATCGAATACAATAGAATCGAAAAAGTTATTAAAGTCACAAGATCTGCCGAACGATCGGTCGACTAGACGAACAACCGAACACAATAGAACCGGAGAAGTTATTGAAGTCACAAGATCGGTCGAAGGATCAGTCGACCAGACGGCGGCTGAACACAACAGAACTGGAAAAGTTGTTGAAGTCACAAGATCAGTCAAAGGATCGGTCGACCGGATGAATGAGTAAAGAAAATAGAAGTGTGGAAGGCATTGAAGTCATAAGACTGGCCAAAGGCTCGGTCGACTGAAGGCAAGGCCGAACTAAATAGAACACAAGCATTGAAGAAGCCAATGATCGGTCAAGGGACAAGTCAACTAGATTGTGCGACCGAAATAAATAGAAAGGTGAAGACACTATGAAAACCTCCAACCGGTCGACCGCCTTCTCAACCAATCAACTAACTCTCACAATCCGATGAAATAAAAATCATATTTCGAATCAAACCTGCTGATCACTTTCCAGATGTAGAAGATCTCGTCAAGCACATTATAAAAGGAGGACAGAACATATGAGAACAAGTAGAGGATCAAGCACAAGCAATCAAGAATCAAAGAAAGATTATTTTTCATCAGTTTCCTCTGAAAAAGCCCTAGATCCATTTCTTCTCACAACTCTCCACTTTGTAATTCCTTTGGTGATCATATGTGAAGAAGAGAGATCGTGAGATCTGCAAATTGTATTTCTGAAAGCCCCATTGTGAAAAGAAGATCGCCTTTCCTCTTGAGCGAAGAAGAAGGTGGTCTACGTGTAAAAGGGTTTCTTCTCCCTTTTAGAAAGGAGGACGATAGTGAATCTCTGACAGTCTCGTGGTCGAGGAGTCAGAGAGGGGTCGAACCTCATCAACAAATTCTATGTTTTCTCTCTATCTTATTTCTGATATACTTTTTACTACATTACATTTTAGTACTTTCACGAAAAACTTTTAAAAAGTAAAACGATTGAATTTTTATGTTCAAAAGTTTATAAACCAATTCACACCCTCCACCCCTCTTGGTGCCCTACGATCCTACAATTGGTATCAAAACATAGTGTTACTCTTGTGATTAAGATTTAATTATCTTCGTGCAAAAAATGTATTCCTCGCAATCAGGGTGGTGTCCAAGACCCTAAAGATATTCCTTCAGACGGCATGGATACTGGTCACATTCAGGTGAAGGAACCCCACCCATGGCCTCCACCCACTTCCACTGCACCCTCCTCCTCCAACACACTCGACCTGATTGCTCTTACTCATGAGGTGTGCACCCTGTAGCGGAATGACCGGCATTAAGAATGTGACTTACGCTATCTTACTGACATGACGCTTGACTACTATGTGGCTCAGGGGTTTGTCTCCACTAGAGTTCCTGAGGATGATAGCCCTGATGAGGATTAGTTTGTTTTTTTCTTGTATGCCCCTCTTTGATGATGTCAAAAGGGGGAGTAGTATGTATTCAGGGGGAGTAGTAGTAATGGACAAATTATGTTTTGTAATGAACTTATGTGTTTGAATTATGTTTTGTAAGGAACTTATGTGTTTGAACTTATGAGTTTGGGTTTGGTAAAGCTTGCTTCTTAATATTGCTCATCATGTGATAACAATAGTAGTATCTTTCTATTATGAACACTATGTGCATGTATTCAGGGGGAGTGTGAACTACCCATGTAATATATCTATATTTACTCTCCATGGACCAATATGCTTGTCATCATCAAAAAGAGGGAGATTAATGGATCACATACCATTCCCATGTTTTGATGATAACAAACATGATTGGCCGGCAAATGTTACTAATGAGTTTGTCAAGTGACCTATATACAGGAATAAGTTTATAGGAAAAGAATCGATGAAGAAATGATGAAGAGAGCAAGACTGATTGAAGGACCGGTCGACTGGATGAACGACTGAATACAATAGAACCGAAAAAGTTATTGAAGTCACAAGATCGGTCGACCAGATGAACAATTGAACACAACAGAATCAAAAAAGTTATTGAAGTCACAAGATCAGTTGAAGGATCGATCGATCGGACGAACGGCCGAACACAACAGAACCGCAAAAGTTCTTGAAGTCACAAGATCAGTCAAAGGATCGATCGACCAGATGAATGAGTGAAGAAAATAGAAGTGTGGAATACATTGAAGTCGTAAGACCGGTCAAAGGCTCGGTCGATCGAAGGCAAGAGCGAACTAAACATAACACATAGGCGCTGAAGAATTCAATGACCGATCAAGGGACCGGTCGACCACATCTCTCAACCAGTCAACCGACTCTCATGATCTAACGAAATAAAAATCATATTTCGAATCAATTTTGCTTATCACTTTCCAGATATATAAGATCTCGTCAAGCACATTATAAAAGGAGGATAGAACGTATGAGAACAAGCATAGGATCAACCACAAGCAATCAAGAATTGACGAAAGATTATTTTTCATATGTTTCCTCTGAAAAAGCCCTAGACCCATTTCTTCACACAACTCTCCACTCTATAATTCCTTTGGTGATCATTTGTGAAGAGAGATTGTGAGATCTGCAAATTGTATTTCTAAAAGTTCCCTTGTGAAAAGAGGATCGCCTTTTCTCTTGAGCGATGAAGAAGGTGGTGTACGAGTAAAAGGGTCTCCTTCTCCCTTTTAGAAAGGAGGACGATAGTGAATCTCTAATGGTCTCGAGGTCTCGTCAACAAATTCTATGTTTGCTCTCTATCTTATTTCTGTTATACTTTTGACTACATTACATTTTAGTACTTTCACGAAAAATTTTTAAAATGTAAAAGGATTGAATTTTCAAGTTAAAAAGTTTATACACCAATTCACACCCCCCCCCCCCCCTCTCCCTCCCTCTTGGTGCCCTACAATCCTATAGTTAGAGCTAAGCATTACATCTCTAATCACAATGGGAGCCATTCTAGAATCCAATATATCATTCTGTTTTCCAAAAATGTAATGAGATGGGATGGAGGTAAGAGCTATGCAAAATTGAGTGTTATATCGTGAGAAATCATGATGGGAGCCACCTCATGAATTCACATATCACTTTTTGGTCTATTCCCAAACATGGATGAGGTACAATTGAGCTAAGTGACATGCGTAGTTAAGTGCTTCATTGAGAGAAATCACGATGGGAGCTACCTTTAAAATGGTGCTACCTCTAAAGTCCACCTACCGACTATACAAATTGGCTAGCTGATGATCCATACATTCTACTACAAGAAAATTCTATTTTTTCGATGGGGATTTGTGATGGTCACAAATCTGCTACAAGTTCCAACAGCTTTTTCGACGGTTAAAGCTATCCCTTGTAAGTTTAGGCGCATCCATTTCCCATGCTGTACCTGTGGGAACTTCTCGCAATTTTAACTGTGGGAAAATAATTACGCTATTTCCCACTGCTGCAACCATGGGAAACATAAAAAGATTGATTCGATTAATTTTTTAAAAGGGGATGGTATGTAGATGGAATTCGGGGTTTCCCATGGCTCTAACCATGGGAATAGGAAAATATCTTTTAATGTTACCATAACGGACAGTAAAATTAAAATATTCCGATGGATGAAGCCGTCGGAATGTCCGTCGCACCTCCACCCTCATATATAAGCCGGCCCTTCTTCCCCGATTACGTCTTTGCCACTTCCGACCTCCTTCGGCACTGATGTCTTCCCCTCCGGCGCTCACCTCTTCCTCTCCGGCGCACACTCTGGCCATCTTCCCGGACTCTCTGGCGCCGTCGTCGTCGTCGCTGCCACATTGCCGCCGTCGTCGTCGCTGCCACTCCCTGGTTCGGCGATCCCGTTTCGAACCATGATCGTAGGCCTCCGGTGGCCTTCTCTTCATCCGACGATCCCCCAGACGAAGCCCCAGCGAAGATTCCTATAGTATGGCCGCCCCTTCCAACGTCTGCCGATCGACATCTCTTCTCCCATTCGCCGGGCCAGTCGCCGACTGATTATCGCACCAGGCCAGTCGTGGCGGCGACGTGCGAGGCCGATCGCGCATGCTGCGGTCACCTCCGGCCTGTGAGAGCCCGATCAGGCGTGCTCTAGCCGATGCCGGCCACTAGGAGACCGATCGGCCGATCTGGGCCCTACAGCGGGCCGATGGAACTGTCGGAGACCCCGCGGCCGATCTACGCTCATGACTGTCTGTCTGCGCGCTGAAGGCCGCGTGTGAACGGCCACACGTGGATGATCGGATCCTGGTCGTTCACGGTCGGATCATGGCCATTCACATCCATACGTCCATGCATCGGATCAGTCCATGCACGGCTAGGTCCGGATCTAGGTCGTCCGTGGTTGGATCGGGGCCTCTCATCGGATCTTGGCCATTCACGGTCGGATCCTGGCCGTTCACGGTTGGATCCGATCATGCACGGCCTGATAGAACCGGTCATGCACGGCCTGTTGTTCATATATTGTTGTTCATAATGATGTTTTCATCTTATTTTAATGTATCATTTTTAGTCATCTTAATTTAACATTTTTTATTTCACATAGATCAATACAAAATGCCTCCTCCACAACATCGTCGATGGATGTACAATAGAACAAATCTTGGTCGTATAGGGTTGACACAAGAATTTATAGATGGTGTTGAATACTACACGACAATAGCTTGTCAAACTACACAGTTTCAATGAGAAGTAACTATAAGATGTCCTTGTTTAAAATGTCAAAGCACAAAACTTCAAACTTTGGAGACCGTCAAAGTTCATTTATATAGAAAAGATTTCAAACTCAATTATTGGTTTTGGACTGATCTTGGTGAGATAGATCCATCATCGAACTCAGATATTGCACACGAGGTTTCTAGTAATATCGAAGATTATTATATTTCTAGATATCAAAACCTGATTTATGACGCTGCCACAACCAATTATGGTGACATCAGATTTCAACAAGATTGGGAGGGCGAGTCATCACATTCTGAAGCCGCTGACTTCTTCAACTTACTAGCATCCTCGAGTGAACCCTTGTGGCCTGGTTGTGAAAATCATTTCGAATTATCTCTAGTAGTCAGAATGCTAAATTTCAAGGCGGATCATAATATTTCACATGCTTGTTTTGATGCATTTATGGAGATATTAAAAGAGGTCACACCATCCGGGGCTCGAATACCTGACTATTACTGAACCAAAAGATTAGTTTCAAAACTTGATCTTGATTCCACCAAGATACCTTGTTGTAGAAATGGATGTATGCTATTTTATGGTGATGACATAACTCTGAGAGAGTGCAAATTGTGTGGTGTTGAGCGATATAAATCAAACACGAAGAACGAGGTTTTAATTAAGACAATGCACTACTTGCCTCTTATTCCAAGACTTAAAAGATTATACTCATCTATAGGATTCGTGTCACAAATGAAATGGCATGCACGACATAATACAACTGAAGGTGTCATGCTCCACTCATCTAATGGTCTGGCATGGAAACACTTTAATCATATGCATCTAGAATTTACTCACGATGAAAGAAATATAAGATTGGGTTTATGCGCAGATGGATTCACACCATGTGGTCCGACCGCAACTCTTTACTCTTATTGGCCGGTCATAGTTACACCATACAACTTGCCTCCTGGAGTGTGTATGCTTGCTCAATACGTGTTTTTTACCTGCATTATTCCTGGTCCACAAAATCCTAAGCATAAAATAGACGTGTAGTTATAGCCTCTGATCGACGAACTGAAAGGGTTATGGAATGGTGTTATAGCTTTTCATGTCTCGACGAAGCAAAATTTCACTTTGAAAGCTGCCCTACTTTGGACAATCAATGATTTCCTGGCATATGGGATGTTAAGTGGTTGAATGACTACGGGTAAGTTTGTATTTCATGGATAATTCAAGTGCCTTTACTTTAAAAAATGGTAGTAAAAATTGTTGGTTTGATTGTCACAATTTCTACGTGATAATCATCCATTTCGAAGTAATAACAATGCCTTTAAGAGGGGAAAACTAATGCATGAAATGCCTCCCGTCAGGTTATCAGGAGAAGAATTATCTGATATCATCGAAATTCTACATAAGATTATTGAAAATCCAACAGTCAAATACAGTGGTTATGGAGTTTTACACAATTGGATGAAGCTAGTATATTCTGGGATCTACCGTATTGGAAGGATAATTTGATCCGTCACAATTTGGATGACATGCACATTGAGAAAAATGTGTTTGATAATGTCTTTCATACTGTTGTGGACATCAAAAGAAGGATGAAGGATAACATTAAATCAAGATTTGATTTGAAGGAATATTGTCGACGTGCTGAGTTACACCTTGTTACCTCGGCTAATGGTAAATTATCCAAACCCAAAGCTTGCTACACTCTGGTGAAAAATGAAAAGATGCAGGTGCTTCGACGGCTTCATGAGCTAAGAATGCCTGATGGTTATGATTCAAATCTGACACGATGCGTAGATATGAACAATTTACGAATGTTTGGCATGAAGAGTCACAACGGTCATATCTTCATGCAGTCTTTGCTTCCTGTTGCATTTTCGCAACTGCCGGAAAAGATTTGGAAACCTCTATATGGAAATCTCTTACAGAGTTTAGTCAATTTTTTAGAGATCTCTGTTCGACAATGCTCACCATGGAAAATATGATGCAATTATAACTTAATATTCCAATCATTTTACGCAAACTAGAAAGAATATTTTCGCCTATTTTTTATGATTCCATGGAACATTTGCCGATCCATTTTCCATATGAAGCCAAAGTTAGTGGACCAGTTCAATATAGGTGGATGTACCCGTTAGAAAGATATCTCAACAGAATTAAAAGAACTATGAAGAACAAAGCTCATGTGGAAGGCTCCATTTGCGAGGCGTACATGATTTAAGAGATATCATATTTTTGTTCATATTACTTTGAATCTCATGTGAAGTGCGCCAGAACTAGAGTTCGACGAAACGACGAAGTACCTGAAGGAACATCGAGGACACAGTTGCTAGAGCTTCAATCAACTAGGTAGACACTACGGTAAGTCACAAAGTAGATGGTTGAATGACGCTGAATTCAAGTCAGCAATGACTCATGTCCTCCTAAATACACAACAGGTGCAATGCTATATCACGTAAGTCAAGTAGTTGATGTTACAATGTATTCAAATATCATAAATAATTGGAGTAACCATGTTTACTTTTGTAGTGCTTTCCTACAATACTTCGATATCCCGGATGAAGAGGCACAAGAAATAATCGATAACGATTTTGCATAATGGTTTAAGGATCACGTAAGCCTCTAAATATGTCGGTTTAATTAAATTTTGATTAAATACCTTGTTACGACTTTAATTAAAATTCGTATAACAACTTTACAGGTTCTAAATGGTCAAAGTAATAGTATGTCAAACCTTCTTGATTTGGCATGGGGTCCTAGTCGGCAAGTGACAAGTTGGCCCATGTATTTCATGAATGGTTACAAATTTCATATGGATAGCTGGTCACGAGGTAAAAAAAATAATTAATAGTGGCGTATGTGTCAAAGGATCTACTGATGGAGAAAATGAACGTGAGTATTATGGCATCTTAAAGGATGTCATCGGTCTATAATATACATGCAGTAATAAGGTCACCTTATTTGAGTGTATGTGGTTCAATCCGACGGAAAGGAGGGGGACACGAGTTCACAAAGACTTCAAGATTGTTGAAATACGACATAATAGACGTTGTGAACGATTTGATCTTTTCATAATGATGGAATTGGTATAAATAATAAGAGGTATTACGGAATACCTCGCAGCGGAAGACGGATCGTCAAAAGACTTTTCTACGTTGTTTCGGACTCGTTGTCGAGAACTCGATCACATTCAGAAGGAGAACACATTCCACAATCCAAGTACCTCGGAACAACATCGGAATCATGATGAATATTCTGCTGTTTGACAATTCGTCGAACTGCGAAATGGAAGAGGACTGCCAATGCACACACCACACACATCACACCATGCATTCATATATATACATGAGTTAGTGTAACTTCTTTGTAGTTTGCTAAACTACACTCATGTGGACATGGGCTTCTGCATGTCAGAGGCCCATTAGGGACGCTTGTCCAACAATCTCCCACTCGCACATAATGGGCTCTTACCCATATTTGATTCCGATAAATATCCGTCATGGTAAATGGATTGTGCGACCCATGAGTACATTCATAACTTATGGAGAACTATGACCTGTCAGGGATACATAGTCACTCAACCACTTGAGAGCCTACACTATGACCTGTTAGGGATACATAGTTGCTCGATCAATTTTGAGAGCCAAAAGTTATGACGACATAACTACTCAATCAATGTGTGAGCTCATGCTATAACGTGTTATCATTGTATAGCTACTCAACTATCATGTGAGCCAATACTATGATTTATCAATAATACATAATCACTCAAACATCCATGTTACTCGCTTTGCCTTAGAAACACCTTGCTTGCACACTCCATACGACACAAGTCTTATCATGCATGATTTTGATTGATCTATATTTATATGCCTATGTATTTGGCCAATTGCATCACAAATACTATGCAGCACTAGTGAATCTTCCTCTCGTCCTCATATTTCTTAGTTCTAAATCAGCCGCTTTCCTAGTCGTGGCTCGACGGGCTGCATATAATTTTAACCTTTGAGTACATCGCTAAAGTAGCAACACTAACCCATTACCTTGAAATATAGTCAAGAGTTTTAAGGGCAATTTCCGGACTTGTTCAATCCTTAAGGACTCGCACTCTGATGAAAAACTATAAAGTATTTGTCGAGTCTTAGGGTCGACTTAACATACAAGGTACATAACCGAATACTACGATGGAGACTTCCAGTGAAGGAGCGTATGCTATAAACTCTCACCGCACAAACTAAAATCCAGACATACCCATGACGTCTGACCTGAGTCCTCCCACTAGTCGCCCAAAATTTGGCGCCATGAGGTCTCAAATCGGGCATCTCTTATCAAGCTACACAGAGTCATATATAAACTCGCCTGATCCTCTTGAACATATCAGGATGATCTTAGATCATATACCTATATCTGAATCATTTCATCTCTGCTCGCTATACACTAAGCGTCAAGTCGATTATCCGTGCGGCTGATTATCTCGTGCCTGATCGACATACTCTATATGCTTTATCAAAATCATTAACTAACTCTAGAATAAAATTAACATATTTTTATTCATCGTAAGAAGATTTATAATACACCATCACATAAGCTTTATGCATATAAATGCGTCAGTCAAACATGTTTAATAAGACGTGTATTCATCAACTATATTTTCTTCACATTGTCAAGACATACTAGACATCAATGTGTTTCCCCTTATAATGGTCCATCTTTTTTATCAAGCAATATTGACATACATATTGCAACAAAGGACATACTTGACCATTGTCAATACAGGAGTAAAATAATTTACTTAACTAGAGGGCTTCATGCCATCTTTGAGTATAACACAAACTCAATTTTCATAGTTGACTACTTTATATATAGTTTTGCTTTAGCTAAACTTTGCAATATGTCATTCTATAACATGAAGACATAATCGGAGATAAACTTTTGCTTTTTAATATTGCCCTCTTAATAGGCATCTATTTTATTAAGCAAATTTATCTATAACTCAATCTCCATCATAGCGCAAAATGAGAGTCAACATGCCCCTAAGGTGTCTCATTATTCTCTTAATCGCCATCCAATATAGGCTACCTATATAAATACATAATTTTTTTATTTTACCATTGACACAAATATCATACTGCTCAACTTATTGTGTATGTCTGATCACTGAACATATTTGCAAAAGGACATTTCTTTTTGTTACTTACTGAGTCTCAGAAAAAATCATGAGATTTAAATATCTCTTTTAATAAGGATATCGGTGAGTATAGAGTTTCTCGTAGAATGTTCAATTCATCTCTTTGACAGACGACTCTTGCTACAAAGTAATAAATTTACTTGAACAATTCTTTTTTAAATTTCACACCCGGTGTGAATAATTATCTCACCCATGTCATTTCTATAGAAAGACATTAAATTCTTCATTAATTGAAGAAATCCCTTATTACTTCTAGCTATACATAATATTGTTTCACTTATAATGTCATGATGACTTATTTATTCATAAAAATGAATATACATATAATGATATTTATATCATTATTTAGATGAATACTAAATCCATAAATGGATCATCGCAAACTACATATTGTGCTCAATACTTTTTCATTTAAGCATTCAAATAGCTTTATGTAAGTTTCATCTAATACGTCTGTGAATCAATAGTTGGACTTTTGACGAACAAGAGAAGAAACATAATAATTTCTCTATACTCAGCACTCCTTTTGTGACTATTGCTTTTCGTCACTTTTAAATCTCTCATCATCCATGTCAACTTATTTCGAGGTAAGATGGATGATTTAACAAGTCATTGACTTGATTTTCTTGTTAGACTCTAACTCTTTGCATTATCCATTTTCTCTATCCAGGGCGAGAGAGCATGCATCACTTATTTTAGGCTCATGTTCATTTCATATAGTCATTCGATATTGACAATATAAAATACAACTCATATGTTTCAATAAATGAACACTAATCGTGAGTTGGCTGTGAATTGCTCCCACTCAGAGTGAGGTGTGGGAAGGGAATATGGACAAACCACAAATCAATCCGCATACATTATCAACTCTGATTCTTCAATGAAGATGTTACTTAATCTCGTTCAACCAAGAAAATATATACATGAATGTCACATCTCTACTTGATATTTTAGTAAAATTTAGGCAACATTAATAACAACATTCCAAATACAAAATTGGAATTTTATTTGCGCCACACATTCAAGTAGATTATGGTTTCATCGTATCCGCAACAATTATAATTGCAAAATATATTTAGTCACATAACTACATCAATTTCATCATTAGACTATCTGAATAAGTTTCAACTATTTCGCATTATCAATTTAGTCAGCAAGGCATTAATCTTGCGATCATAATTTAATCCTCCTCTAAGTTCATGAATTTGTATAAAATAATTCATGTTATCAACTTAGATAAATCATACGTATGATTTATAATGCGAAAATGTGACGAAGGAAATTATAGCATTCAATACAAATGGATTATTGTAATTTTTTGTTCATAAATGATTTTCATATTTTCTTGTCAATTAGACATTGTCACAAAAGTAGGCAAAATAATTTTAGCAAGAAAGCATATTTCTCAAGTTAGTCTATATTTATTTGCCTAAAAAATGTCACAAATTGACTAGCCAAAATTTTTGGCACTTATTTACGTCACATATGACATAAATATTCAACTTGAATACTCAAAGTAATCAAGACATAGAAAATTATTTTTCAAAAAATTTTCATAAAGGGATTTCATTAAATACAAAATTTAATGATAAACATGAATACACAGCTACGTTTGTCCAAAATATCAAATGTAGATACTATACACATATCCACTTTAAAATAGTGATATAGTAGGACAATGAGATAAAAAGATTATCTATTGCAAAAGAAAATTTTTCAAGTCAATCATTTTTAACTCACACTTTCATGTTATTTTCAACTATGTCCTTTGGCTTGAATGGCTAAGTCATGCAAAGAATTCATTATTCTTTAACTGCGCAATAAGTTGTTCCAATAATCTCAATCAACAAAAGATGAGTTTCAATAGCGAAACAACATTATTATTTAACAAAACTACCATGCGATTATATCAATATTTTTTGACTCAGTACAATCATGAGCGAAAATTATCGTATTTGCCACAAATGTAGCACATTGTTTTGGTATATTAACTTGCAATCATGCTTCTCACATCAATGTGAACAACGTTAGCCCTTTTTAGTATCTATACATTATTTCACTGGACTATGATATCTGTCAAAAACTTGCAGCAATTTTCTTATTTTGTCATGGACAACATATGTCATAATTGAAGACGATACACGTTCTTCAAAGAAATGTCAAAATCTTTGATATTTTCACTAAACATCAAATATGTGTGCAAGCTTACTATACTTATTACAAATAAGTAAGTATCACATGGTTATTCTAAGAAATATGACCAAGATTCTCCAACTGAGTCGTCAAGTTTATCATCACATATATAATATATCTGTTGAAGAAAAACTTATGTAAGAGTTATTATTTTCTTGATGATATCATTACATCAAGATCGTGATAATCGTGATAGTGATCGTGCTTGACAGTAATCATCTTTTGCCATGTGTCACTTTTGACATATTCCTTATGACGTTGTCATATTGCAAAGACTTCTTTTTGGGTCATTATCAATGATCAAAATTACATATGAGAAATGAGTTAGTTTTTTAATGTCTTCTTGTCGCATATATTCATGAATAGTGACATAATAATATTTTTAAGGCAATGACATCGAGATGGTCGCTATATTCCCACTCATCTCCCACTATCCGAAAAAATAATTATCATGCATTAAAAATAATATGTTGTGCCAAGGTATACTATTCTAATCATTTTGGAAAACAAACATCCAAAATCATCTAAAAAATATATGATATGATAACATCATTTTAAAAAATGTGACCATGACAATCAGAGTTTTATGATGGGAGCTCTTCCTTACATTTGTAAGGTACCAATTGGAAAACCATCACCCCTTCGCCTTGTCACCACAATAATTGAAAAAATTTCATCACGCCATGTCAACATAATAATTCTTGGAGACTGCATTAATAGTACACCAGGTAAGTCCACAAAGAAAGAGGGTACTGAATTTCCCACTAACAATCTCTTTTCAGTACTTTCCTGGACATGCACATGTCACGCACCACTCGACAAAAATTATTACCATGACCATCATATAAATTAGATGCCTTAGTCCTATTTTGACTACTTATGTTTCATAATGTCAAACTTATTTCATCCTAAGTTTTGTGAAACATGTCACATTCATAATTCACAAATATGCATTCAAAAATAAACATTGCATAAATTATATGAATGTATATTATACACGCAAATAAACATACAATTCATTTACATATAAATGAATATAATTTTTCACACTTATATAATTAACATAAGCGTAATAGACATACAAATAATCACACAATTATTATCATATGTCTAACTCTATATTTATGTTACATATGCATTCATTATAATTGCATAAAATTCATCATA
Organism: Pontederia crassipes; assembly: GCA_030549335.1. Taxonomy (NCBI): domain Eukaryota; kingdom Viridiplantae; phylum Streptophyta; class Magnoliopsida; order Commelinales; family Pontederiaceae; genus Pontederia; species Pontederia crassipes. The sequence continues at coordinate 4,358,953 of JAUKPH010000020.1, read as the reverse complement.
TGCAAATAATTTCATGTGTGATAAAAACATATATGCACATATTTCTAGTCATAAAAAAATATAATTTGTCATAATTAATGTGCATATTTCATGTGAAAAATGTGACAAAATAATTTGTGCATAACTTAATATAGTTATGTGAATTAATGTCTCACAAATTCGCATAACACATATTATGCCTAATGTGTAACACAATTTCATGTATGCACATGGTCTTTCACATTTAATTTAAGTGTAAAATACTACACTTAAAATATCATGTAATAACATATATGAATGAAATTTACTTAAAATTCATACATAATCACATATAATATAGGACAATTAACATGTAACTTCATAAAGATGCATAATGACATAAAATGCATACATTTATGTCATAAATAAATCACACATTATTCAGAAGAAAAAATTCGTCCAAAAACATTTTTTTTATTTTCAACTGCTTTCCTGGATCTTCTAAAATTCTTTTTTTTTTATTTGAAAACAAAGAACTACTATTCAAAGGGAGCGGACTCCGCAGTGGGCCGCCGACCCGCGCACTCTCGTCCGAAAAATAACAGAATTGTGAAAATGAAAAACTCCATTGTTTCTCAAGTTCTAAGACCGCGTCTGTCTTGCAGCGTAGCCCAAAATGCACTCACTATCACCCAACTCCCAATTGCAATTGGAGAGGGTGTAATATTCTGATGTAAAATCAAAAAAAAAAAAGAAGAAGAAAGCAGCTTAAGGCCCACACGCGCAAGCCCACAAGCCCAACTCCCTAATATTAAAACTTAAAAGTGCTACAGTGCCTCCCACCAACTCCATTCGGCCACCCCCATTCCAGCTACAGTGCACAGCTCCCATCTCCCTCCAAACCCCCATTCGGCCAGCAAAGAAAGAAGTCCCATTAGCTGCAAGAGGTCTTCACTATTATCCTTTGGTCAATAGCAAGCACCCTAGCTACAGTAAGCATGTTTTCCCCTCTCCTTTCTGGATTATTAGCAAGTGATTAGCTCACCAAGCTCTCTCCTTCTCTCTCTAGTTACTGTAGCCGAACCAGGGGATTAAGGAAAGAAGCTAGGTTAAGGGAATCTTAATCAAGGTATGTTTGAGGGGATTCAAAACCCAAATCTCCCCCTAATGATATTTTAATGTGTGGATTAGGGATTAAAGAATAAACCCTTTGTTCTTAGAGTGAAGATTTGGGAAATGTGCATTTTATAACCAATGCTCCTTAGATTACTGTTTCATTGCTAAACATGCTTAGAATGCCATGTATTTTATAGCTTTATGCTCTATTGCTTATCTTGCTTAATGTTCGATTGTTAATCATGTTTAGATGTATAATGTCTATTGTGATTTATTAGCTCATTATGAAACCTTGTAAAGCTTGTGTACATTTATAAGTGTGATTAGCATGTTGAAAGTCTTTATGTGAAAACCCCTTGTGGTTCATGATTAGAATGCTAAGAATGTTAAGAAATGTCTTATATGATGTTTGGAATCAAGTATGTCTTCAATATGTCAACGTATGCATGATTAGGAAGAAAAAGGTGTAGAAATCAAATTCCTATCAGCCCAGAACGGGTGACCGATAATGTATCGATCGACCATTCTGGAGATCAATTGTAGTCTCGCACTCTGTCCGACGATCGACCGATTCTATAATGGTCGTCCGTTTTGGAAAGAGTCGAATATTCTGTGATTAGCGGACGACCAAACACCCTGTTTCGATCGTTTGATAGCAATGTAATGGTCGACCGATATACGAACGGTCATCCGATATGTGTAGTCGAAACATTTGACATATTCTGTGATTAGGGGACGTTCGAGCCCCTTGTTTCGGTCGTCCAAAAGGCAAGCATCGCTCGACCGATATCTCAGCGATCGTCTGATTTGAGTAGTAGTTACATTCTGTGATTAGCGGATGATCCGAAGCTCATTACGGACGTCCGAAAGGACCAATAGCGATCGACCGTTATTCCAGCGATCGTTTGGTTTAGAAGAGTGTCACATTCTGCGATTAGCGAACAAATCGAAGTCTATTTTCGGTCGTCCGAAAGGACCATATCGGTCGACCGTTAACCTGACTGGTCGACCGATACCCTTCCAATGGTCGATCATTACCCAAAACGGTCATCCGTTCTGGAAGCTGATTGACTATGATTGAATGTCCACATATAGTATGATTTGAAGTATGTATGACCTTAAATAGGGTTAAAACATGCAACATGTATGAATGATTATATGTATTGATGAAAGCAAGTAAAAGACGGATTGGCGTGAAGGTGACTTGTTGTAATCGAGGAGGAGAAATGAGTTCTACCCTTTAGTGTGGCATTTCTCGTGGAAACGAGTTCCACCCTTAAGCGTGGCGTTTCCATAAGTTGAGATGAGTTCCACCCTTAAGCGTGGCATCTCTATTGGGCCTACGTGGAACTAGGAGGCGAGTTCCATCCTTAAGTGTGGCGTCTCTATTGGCCTCCCACGAACCCAATTATGGCCTAGCTAGCCATTTTCCCACGAACTCAACATGGTCTTCTCAATCAACAAGATAAGAAAGTATCTAAGTAAAGATGAAAGATGAAAAGATGCATGATGAATGACTTGGGACATAAAGTAAAGATGTTAAAGAAGTAAGATGAAGTATGCACCTATAAGGATGCAATGTAAATGTCCACTTGTCACATCATACCATGACATGATGAAAGATGATAAAGCAAAGTAAGATAATACATGATATGCATTAGCATGATGATAAGTTATGATATGCTTGACTTAAAGATTATGATGTTACATGTTATCTTATCTTGCCATGATGATAATGCTCACATGCCATGTAGTATGCATAAGTAGTTCATAGCATGCATATGATTTATGTTCCATGATGATGATACGCATATGCCATGACATCTAGAGATTATGTTATAAGGTCATAGCATGCATGGGCCTCAACATACTCTAACGGGAGAAATCCCCTGCACTTCATGGATTCGTGCAAGTATGGATGAGGCTTAGGTTCCGCGGTGAGGGCCTCTTGACGAAGACGTTGCACATGGACAAGTCGGGCTACGACCCAAGTTATCTTACTCATATTATGTCATGTTGATGAACTCTTGTTAGAGTCATTTATGTATGGCTTATGGGCCTTATGGAGTCATGTATTTTACTTGAACTCACTATGTTGTAAGAACCCTCTGTTGGGTATACGGTAGAGTCTATTAGGCCCATGGGCCAGTATGTTATCTTGGGATTGTAAGTTTATGTTTAAGTCTTTCGCTGTTTATGATGCTAATGTCTTGAGTTTTATTATATTATGTTTCCGCTGCAATATTTTATGAAATTAGGTCAAGTTCAAAGGTAACGCCGCCCGGGGTTCGGCAACTATATTGGGGCCGGATTTTGGGGGCATTACAGATGGTATCAGAGCCATAGTTTGGCTCGTATGTATAGGTTTTAGGATGTGTAAGCCATAGGTTAGATAAAATGTCTAAGTGTAATGTCTAAGTATAAAGTCCATGTGCAATCATCACGAGGTGCTACCGAACCTAAAGGTAAATGTTATGTATGATTAGCTCTTGCTAATAATGTCTCTATGTTTATTTCGAATATGAATGTAGATGCCTCCAAGGCGTGCAATCGAAGATGAGGAGCATGAGAGGAACACATTTCTTGATGGTTTAATCCGGGCAGCACAAAATGCCCAAAGAAGTAACGAACCGAATTATTCTATTGAGAGATTCCTTAGGCTCCAGCCCCAAAGTTTGATGGAATGGGAGATCCCGAGCTAGCTGAGTCGTGGATCGAGGAAGTAGGGGACATCCTCAAAGTTATGGGATGCCCCGGAGACCGCAAGGTGATGTATGCAACGCATCGCCTTTGTGGCCAAGCTAAGGCCTGGTGGAAGGCTCGCTTGAAGACTACCCTAGAGAATGAAGAAGAGGTCGAATGGGAAAGTTTTGTGGAAGCATTCGAGGCTCGTTTCTTTCCGGATCATGTGAAAGAAAAGAAGAGGGACGAGTTTCTCAACCTCGTCCAAGGAAGTATGTCTGTGGGGGAGTATGTAAACACATTCCTGAGGCTGGAAAAGTATGGGGAGCTCAATGAGAATGAGCTCCGAAGGACAAGGAGGTTCATTAATGGGATGAATCTCGAATTGCAGCCGTGGGTTAGGAGTGGTCGCTATACCATTATGAAAGATGCAGTGGAACTCGCCGCTGAACACGAAAGGAAGTATCAAGAAAGGAAGGATGCCAAGGGAAAGGTCATTAAAAAGCATGAGGGAAAGGCCCAAGGGAATAGTCCAAGGAAGGCACCGTACTACTCTCCAAAGAAGGTTGAACCAACCAGGCCCATTGTGGAAGGACCCATTTTGGCGAATGTCGCATGAAAGCCGAGACATGTCTCCAATGTGGCAAGGAGGGCCACTACATAAGGGACTGCCCGGAAAAGCAAGGGAGCAACCGAGACAACGGAAAAATGGTGGCAAACCCACCAAGAGCTCCAACAAGAGTCTTCGCCATGGAAGTGGATGAGGCCACTCCAGAAAATGATGTGATCCAAGGTAATATTATAATTGTCGGTCACTACGCAAATGTTCTATTCGATTCGGGTGCAACCCATTCTTTTATCTCTCATGCATTTGCAATCATGCTTAAAGTAAGGCCTCTAGTTACTAATTATCAATTAGAAGTAGTGACCCCTACCGGAATGGTAGGCACTAGGAGATATATCCCCTATGTATCCATAGAAATAGATGGGAAGAACTTCCCATGTGACCTCATATTGCTTCCTATGGTAGAGTATGATGTAATCTTAGGAATGGATTGGTTATCCTATAATGATGCTCACATGTATTGCAAAGAAAAGAAGGTTTTTATAGGTGACCATCATGGAAAGCCTACAATGGTTAAGGGAATTCCCTCCAAGGAAGCCAATGTGCTAATTTTAGCAACTAAGGCAAGCAAGATGATTAAGAAAGGAGCAAGAGGATTCTTGGCAAGCGTCGTCAAGATGGATTCATAACCCAAGGCACTTGAATCCTTGGATGTGATAAGAGAATATCCCGATGTCTTTCCGGAAGATATTGCGGGATTACCACCAAGAAGGAAAGTTGAGTTCAATATTGAAGTACTTCTGGGGACTACTCCCATCTCGAAGCCGCCCTACCGAATGGCTCCGGCGAAGATGCATGAACTAAAGACACAACTACAAGAGCTTTTGGATAAGGGATTCATTAGGCCAAGCGTCTCACCATGGGGCGCACCGGTGCTGTTTGTTAAGAAGAAGGATGGCTCCATAAGGTTGTGCATCGACTACCGAATGCTCAACAAGGTGAAGTGAAGAACAAGTACCCGTTACCAAGGATTGATGATCTCTTTGATCAATTATCAACGGTGTCAGTTTTCTCCAAGATCGACCTAAGGAATGGCTATCACCAATTAAGGGTAGTTGAGCAAGATGTCCCCAAAATGGCATTTCGTTCAAGGTATGGACATTACGAGTTTTTAGTTATGCCTTTTGGACTAACGAATGCGCCCGCCGCATTCATGGATTTGATGAATAGGGTCTTCCATCCACACTTGGACAAATTTATGATCGTATTTGTGGATGATATCCTCATCTACTCATAGAGCCCGGAAGAGCATAGAGAACACCTCTACATTGTATTGGAAACCTTGAGGAGGAACAAGCTTTACGCCAAGTTTTCCAAATGTGAATTTTGGCTTGAAGAAGTGATGTTTCTTGGACATATTGTGTCAAGACATGGAGTGGCCATGGATCCGGCAAAAGTTGAAGCTGTAATGAATTGGAATAGGCCCAAGAATGTGACCGAGATTCGAAGTTTCTTGGGACTTGCTAGATATTATAGGAGGTTTATCCAAGACTTTTCTAAGATTGCCCCTCCTATGACAAAGTTGACAAGGAAGGGCGAGAAGTTCATATGGTCACAAGCATGTGAAACAAGTTTTCAAGAGTTAAAAAGAAGACTTACAACGGCACCCATCTTAGTCATCCCCACGGGAAGTGGAGGCTATGTCATTTATAGTGATGCATGTGGTACCGGATTAGGATGTGTACTTATGCAACATGGCAAAGTGGTTGCATATGCTTCTAGGCAATTGAAGAAGCATGAAGTCAACTATCCAACTCATGATCTAGAGTTGGCGGCAGTGGTATTTGCATTGAAGATATGGCGCCACTACTTGTATGGTGAAGATTTCAAAGTGTACACGGATCACAAGAGCCTAAAGTATGTATTTTCTCAAAAAGACTTGAACATGAGGCAAAGAAGATGGCTCGAGTTCCTCAAGGACTATGAGTTCGCAATATTGTACCACCTCAGAAAGGCAAATCTAGTTGCCGATGCACTAAGTTGCAAGTGGGAAGCTCACTTGGATGTTTGAGTGTACACAAGTGGAATCTTGTAGATAGCATAGTACAATGGGCCCCAAGCATTTGTGGGCGAAGGATCATGTGTATGACTCATCATGTGATCGAATCAAGCTTAGTAAGAAGAATAGTTGAAGCTCAAAGAAGGGACCCGGAATATGCTAGAATGATCAATGTTTGCAAAAGGGAAAGAAATCACTTATATGTATGGCGAAGGTGGAGCGATTAGGTACAAGAACCGTCTATGGGTTCCGAAGGACAAGGCACTAAGAAGAGAGATTTTGGATGAATATCACAAGTCTGAATTCTCCATTCATCCCGGAAGCACAAAAATGTTCAAGAATTTGCAAAGAAATTTTTGGTGGGAAGACATGAAGAAGAAAGAAAGCCATGTGGTAAATTACAATCTTTTACCTATTCCAGAATGAAAATGGCAAATATCTTCATGGACTTTGTGGTAGGATTACCAAGAACCCGGAAAGGACATGATGCAATCTGGGTCATAGTTGACCGTTTGACGAAGTCGGCTCACTTTATTCCTACGAAAGTGAGTCAATCCATGGAAAGTATGGTGGAGTTGTGATCACTAGCTGATCATATTAGGTTTTTATTCCATTTTCTATTCATTTCACCCATATCGAGCCCTCATTTTGCCCCACATTTGGTCAATTATGCATGAAATGCAATAGATTGTGATAACTAGCTGGCCATCCTCATTTTGTATTCAATTCCATGTGCATAGAGGTTCTGAATGATTAAAATTTGTAAACTTATCATTTCTATGCCAAGTTATCATTCATATGTGCAAAGTTATCATTTCTGCATGATTGCAGTGTGCAAGTGTCTAATTGTTGTCCTAACTCCTTGCTATTGTGAAATAAACATATCTGGATAATCATAATTTAATTTGTGCAAGTTATCGTTCTAATCAGCAAGTTATCATTCTCAATGCACAAGTTATCATTCCTGTGAAATATTATCCACACTTGATAATTGGCCTTGTATAATTACTGTCCTATTCCCTTGGTGTTCTTGCTGCCTTGAATTACCAATTTTTAGAACAATTATGATAAAATGGTGCAAAGATATCATTCCAGGGGCATAAAGTTATCATTCATGTGCAATCTTGTTTATATCTGATAATTGACCCCATCCACAGCTGTCCTAACCCCTGACTATTCTAAATTAATCAACTTTGCATAATCATGGTCTAATCTACATAGAATTATCACTTCTATGTGGTTATCATTCAGTGTATATAAAATTATCATTTCTGTGCAAGGATTTCATTCCTGCACAACACCAAATTTTATTTGACAATGGGGCTGATTCTAGTAGCTGTCCCAAATTCTTATTTGTTTAAATCTTATTTGAGAACCTTGATGCTTGTTGTTTTGGCTTTTCTAGCAGGTATTACAAGGCTGCACAAGCTGGAAAAGGAGGGGTGGACCACTTGCTTTTGCTATCCAAAAAGTGGATATGGTAGTAGTCTAATTTAGTTATGGATGGGATATGGACAAACCTGATTTCCTGCACTGATATCTGATTTCTGGTTTTGCATTTCTGATTTCTGTTTCATATGAATATGTTCTTGACATTGTGAGGTCCTACTTGTATTTACAACTGAGAGGTTGTCCTTTGATCTACTCGTTGTTCAGAAATGAATCAAGAACCAATGCCAAGTTTCTAGATTCAATCCCAATTAGGAATCTGATTTTCTGATTTCTGAATTCTGATTTTTCTGATTTCTGATTCCTGAATTGTTGAAATCTATTTATCATTGAGGTGCCCTGATTTTTTAGCAGCTGAGAAGCTAATCTTTAGGTTCCTTCTTATTCAGAAATGAATCAAGAGACAATGGTATTTCCAAGGTTTCAATCCCTGAAGTGTTACAAACTTTTTATTGCTGATTTCTGATTTTCAATCCTGATTTCCAAATCTGAATTCTTGAATTTGTGGAATCTGCCTTATTATTGTTAAACCCCAGATTTCATTAATCACTGAGAGGTGAACTTAAGGTTTTCTTGCTGTTCAGAGATGGACCAAGAAGCAATGGCATGTGCTGAATTCCAATGGGTGAAATGTGCTTATTTTATCCAATTGAATAGTACTAATGTGGATTTCAATTAAATTTGCAGCTGAGAGGCTGATTTAAAATCCTCTTGTTGTTTAGAGATAAACCAAGAAGCGTTAGCATTATGATTGGATCCATTACTTTTCTGATTAGTTGATGTATGAATGTGAGTTTAATTGTAATGCCAAATTGAAATTGCCAAAATCTGAAAAGAAAGGGCAATATCAGTGAGGCTCTAAAATTTGTGCTTGATGTTAACTTAATATTAGTAGAGATTCTCTTCTCATTCAACTTAGCTAATTAATCATGTGGGAATATGATAATTGGTTCCGGTTTATTATGCTGTGATAACAGTCCATTTCCAAGTTGAGTTAGAAGTGACATGTATTGATAACTTGTTCCATTCCATCCATAATTAAATTAGATGAACCCCAACTCCTATGAGAACCTTCCTCATTGATAGATAAGCTCATTCAGTCCTTAGTTTAGCATTTAAAATCCAGTTTAGATAAATTCCTAAGAATCCAAAAACAATTATCATTTACACAAACTAAAAATCTGTTTTCCATTCTTCTTGAATTTCTACTTTTGTCACTTGAAGTAGGGTTAGTCTAGATTATCTTAGGGAATCTTTGGCTTCAAATCACTGTGGATACGACATTTGGGTTTACTACAATTGACCTATGCACTGCAGTAGAGAGTGAGTTAGGGAGTTGATTCAATTATTGAAAATTCTCAATTCTAACCACAAAATCAGCAAGTTATCGTTACACTCCCTCTATTTCACTATCCAATTTTTGGCGCCGTTGCCGGGGATTTGAGGCTAATTAGATTAACTTAGGTAGTTTAGATTAATTTTAGACTAATTATCAGTCCATTTATTAGCCTAGTTTTCAGTTTTCACTAGTTGTCATTCTGAATTTTGAATTTTTATCTAGTTTTCTTTCTTTTCTGAATTTGATACTTTTGATTTCAATTTATGCAGGATTTGGAGCTTCAAGGAGACCTCTACCTATCTGATCCTGAACCTGAAAGAAGATTCAATAGGAGAAGGAGATTGCAAAGAGAAGAGGCTAGGAGAAGAATTTTTGAGGAGGAGGCTACCAATCAAAACATGGCTGCTCCCATGACACTTAAGGACTTTTATTCACCTAGCAATGTCAGAAATCAACCTATGGACGGAGCCAAAGCACGTGTGGCTAATTTTGAAGTGAATCCAGCATTGGTCACAATGATAAGGCAATATCAATTTGCTGGATTGGGGAATGAGGATCCAGCTTCACACTTTGATAACTTCAAAGAGATATGCAGCATTGTCCACTTCAACAATACCCCCATAAATGCTGTCTACATGAGGCTATTTCCTTTTTCACTCAAGGACAAGACCAAGACCTGGTACAAGACCCTCAAACCTGAAGAGATTGCCACTTGGGAGTCCATAGTTCAATTGTTTCTAGCTGAATTCTTTCCACCTAATAAAACTGATAATTATAGGGACCAGATTGTCAGGTTTTATCAATTGGACCAAGAAAATATCTATGATGCATGGCAAAGACTCCAAAGCTTGTTGAGGGCATGTCCACACCATCGATTTGAAAAATGCAATTGGTCAACTATTTCCACAAAGGATTGAACTATCCCAGCAAGGTTGCATTAGACACTGCTGCAGGAGGGATCTTTGCATCCAAGAATATTGATGAGCTTACCAATTGATAGAGAACATTGCCAAGAACCATCATTTCCTCACTCATGACATGACAAGAAGGCCATCAAGTGATAATCAAGTCAACAACATTGCTGTCCAGATTGAAGAAGTGTTGCACAAGGCCTTGGAGAAGCTGAATTTAACACCTAATATCAACAAAGTTTCCAACCCTGAAACTAGGTGTGATGTGTGTGGAAATCAAGGCCATGTCACTGAGGGTTGTAATTTGATAATGCAGCAATATGAACATCCATTGATCAAGTGAATGATGTGGGAAATTTTGGAATGAAGCCCCCTGCTGAGTATTATACACCTGAAAATAGGAACTACCCCTACTTGTCCTACAAGGTCAACCATTACCAAGGGCCACCTATGCATAATTCAAATTGGCAACCCAAAATCTTGCCAAGGACTCAACCACCTCCATATCAGCCTCCACAAGTCCCAATGCAGAGACCTCCTTATGAGCCACAAGTCCAAGCCACTCAATTGTCAAAAATGGAGGAGTTGCTGCAACAAATTATGAAGAAGCAAGAAAAGCAGGAGGAGGCAATGCAGAAATTGATTACTGAATATGAAACCTTGAGTGCCCATCAAAAGGTTCTTGAAAACCAAATTGCCCAACAAGCCAGCACCTCAACTAGGCCAACAATGTTTTTCCCAGGGCAACCAGAAGTCAATCCTGTCGAGCAAGCCTCAGCAATAATCCCAATTGAAGACCCATTGTAGAGATGCCTCATGTTTGATCATTTGAGAGAATTAGAGGATCCAGAAGCCAAAGCCTACCAATCTGCTATGAATTCACTCAAATCAGAAGAAAGTTCATAATTCCATAATGGAGTGCAGGAGATTTTCATTGCTGAACCCCACACCTATTCAACTCAGGACACTTCCTCCCAATTGGAGCTGAAACCTCTTCCTAGTCCAGGGGATTCATATATCATACATGAGGATTCTAGAGATGAGAAGTTAGTAGATTTCTAGTACAATGGAGGAGGGAATCAAACTGAAAAACAAAGCTCAATCATTGGCAAACTAAGAGATCCATACTTGATTAGTGAAGCTGTCTACAGATTGAGATTTCTACTTGATCATATCATACTATTTAAACCTCCTTGATATCAAGAGTTGTAATAATGTCTAGCCTAAGACATTAAAGTAGGGCGCTTATTGGGAGGCAACCCAAGCCATTTTATACCTAATTTTCTCTATTTTGTAGGAATAATTCAGAGGGAAATCAGAATCACCACTACCCTTTCACCTAGGGAGTACTCTTACTGATGCATGCAACATACAACATATTTTAGATTATTATTTTAATTAATTGTTCTATAATTTAATCATGGCATGCATCATTTTAGACCATTTTTAGTCATAATTCGGGATTTATCGATTTTAATGATTAATTCTTTAAATATTTTAATTATGGATGGATTAACTTCATTTTTTTAATATTTTTCAGGTAAGTCGAATTAACGTCGAATGAGTATATCAGATGTTATCTTAAGGAGTAAAAAAGGAGAAGATTCATTACGGCCTGAAATCATTGGGCGAAATGGGAAAGAAAGAATGATTTTTACACCCAAAGTTTTTACGGCTGAGATGATCACACGAGGGAGTAAAATTGAGTTTACACCTTCTTTGGATAAAGTTACGGATGACATCATTGGGGGTAAAAGCAATGCAACTTGAGATTTTTTTGGGCGTAACATGACATGCATAGTTGTAATTTTGGGCGTAATGATTAAAGGACTCTTCTTCGTTTTGGCCGAGATTGGGATAAAGGAATTATCGTTTTGGGCAAGATTAGAAGAAGTGACTTAACGTTTTGGCCGAGATTCGAAGAAGGGGTAAAGATAAGAACTCATCGTTTTGGCCGAGATTTGAAGGGGGTAAAGATAAAAGGATGTTATCTTTTTGGGCGTAATGGATAAAATAACTTATAGTTTTGGCCAAAATTCAGAGAGGAAAGTTTATCGGCCATAATCAACTCAAGTTTTATCTCACAAATTTAAAGTCAACCGTACGATGTTACGGCCGGGATCAAATTGAAGGCCGTCCGCACCTATAAATACGTGAAGAATCCGTCATTCCAATTCGTGCTCTGAAGTTCAGGTTTCTTCCACAGCGAGTCGAGAGTTTGCAGGCTTCGACCAAAAGGAGAGAGGTGCAACGGCTGGAAGTTGATCGCGATCCTGATCAAGTTCGAGAGGCTGTCCGACTGTTTGTCCAATTCGAGAGCTCTACTTCTATTTTTGGTGTAACTCTTTCAATTTTTATAATTTATATTTTATTATCTCTCCAGAATTTCTAAAATGAACTTCATGTTTTTAAGATTATTATTTTAAGAGATTATTATTGAAGGAAAACTATTTGGACCCTATATTATTTGTTTTAATCTTTTCTGATCAATTAGTTAATTGTGCTTAGTGCTTTTGATTTAATTATTTGGATTTCTGAGTTGAGTAATTACCAGTTTGTGAACTATTTTATTTCAAAATTCATTAATTAAATTAATTGATTTTATTTGAAATTAATAATTGGCATAAATTTGATAACTAGTGTGTGGAGAATCAAATTTGTGTGGTCGATTAATCTATACCAGTTTGGAGAGTGATTAATAGTCTAGGGAATCCAATTTAATGCATCTTAATTTTAATACGATTTTGAGGGTACCAGTCGTGGAGACTTCAATTCTTATTAAATTAAGATAGTTCTATATGATTAGATTGAGGGATGCCAGTCGTGGAGACCGCAAGTTAATCATGTTAGATTATTTTAGGGAGACTCTAATCCATCTTTAAAGATTAAATTTATCTTTTATAGTTCAATTATTTATCCTGATCTATTTTCATCCTAAGACCTAACTTCAACACCACTATCTTATCTTTATCTTATTTTCTTTATTTTATTTTATAAAACTCATTTTCAAAATCCATGTTTTTCCTCTCTTATTAATTTATAAATTCAGATATTGAATTAATAATATTCCTCGTGGGTTCGATACTCTTTACTCCTTTTTACTATATTACTTGAGCGACTAGTGCACTTGCTAGATATTTTATTTTGCTACATCATTTTACGCATCACTTACCCTCAATTTTGATTTTTCACACTGAAATGCTGAATGATAACTGATAGTATCTATTAATCCATGCTTTATATATCATAATGATACTTGAATCATCACACATATCAGTTATCCAAATCACTTGACGCTAAATTTTAGTGCATTTATCAATTATCATATAAAATGCCAACTTGTGCACTTTATTGATTCCAAAAATCTGATATTGCATATCTCACTGATTTTCTTTTACTTCTCTGCAGAATTGAAGGCTAACCAGGAAGTTTGGATCACCCAAAGCCTTTGGTTGAGATGCAGGAATCATAGGAAGGAATCAATTGCCAAATTTCAAAAATTTAATACCCTCCCAACCCTCTCCCTTGCCTTTATTTTTCACCACTGAGGACAGTGCTGGAAATAAGCTTGGGGGAGGAAACTTGGTGCTTTTCTAAAACTTTACACCATATTTTTAATCCATTTTAATGCTCATATCATTCATTATCATCAGGTTATCATTATTTTGATCAAGTTATCACTGTTTTCACTCGGTTATCACTGTTTTGAACAAGTTATCACTGGTTATCACTGATTGTGCTCAATTCAATTCTTGCCTTCATTTTAACTCTAAAATGGGTGAAATTCTTTAATATGACAGTTAGTACACTCCACAATACCAAGTGGTCAATTTGGCAATTAGCCTTCTTGCTTTAATCAGCCTACTTATTTAGATGCATTTGAACTTGAATTCCAGCTGAATTTTTTTCTTTTTGTGGGTAACACTAGCTGACATTCATGGATTGGTTTGCAATTAGAAGATGTCTAGAAGGGAGTTAAGGCTCTTACTGCCATGTTAAATAGGAAAACTTGACTCTTTGGACTAAGGGATCTAAACCTTACTTGAGTTTGAACTATTGCTCACTTCATGAACAGAATAGAAAAAGAAAAAAAATGAGAAAAAGGAAAAGTGAAACATTGCATTTTGCATTGCATGCATGCATGAATAAAGAGAGCCAATTCCAAAAGGAACCTCTCCTGAATAAAGCCAAGGTTTTTATCATGTGACCAGCATGAATAAAAATCAGGTCACAACCTGTTTATTGAATTTTCATGAATAAAAGTCAGGTTTCAAACCTATTTAAGCAGTGCAAAAATCTGTTCTTGAAGAGATTTGTAGTTCAAACTTTTTAGTAAAGTTGACAATTCCTGAAATTCAAATTTGTTACTGTTAGTACTTCTTTCATGGCTTAAATTTGCTTTAGTCTTTGTGATTCCTTAGCTAGAAATTGAGTTTTCGAAAGAATGGGGTGTTGGCAAAGTGGGAAACTCATTGGACTTTAAGCTGCTCGATTTTAGTTCATTTGTGAACTATTTAATTCTAGTTTGTTCTTAATATCTAAATGCTTTACTTGAGGACAAGCAAAAGGCTAAGCTTGGGGGAGTTTGATCACTAACTGATCATATTAGGTTTTTATTCCATTTTCTATTCATTTCACCCATATCGAGCCCTCATTTTGCCCACATTTGGTCAATTATGCACGAAATGCAATAGATTGTGATAACTAGCTGGCCATCCTCATTTTGTATTCAATTCCATGTGCATAGAGGTTCTGAATGATTAAAATCTGTAAAGTTATCATTTCTATGCCAAGTTATCATTTTTTGGGCAAGTTTCTAGATTCAATGCCAAGTTTCTAGATTCAATCCCAATTAGGAATCTGATTTTCTGATTTCTGAATTCTGATTTTTCTGATTTCTGATTCCTGAATTGTTGAAATCTATTTATCATTGAGGTGCCCTAATTTTTTAGCAGCTGAGAAGCTAATCTTTAGGTTCCTTCTTATTCAGAAATGAATCAAGAGACAATGGTATTTCCAAGGTTTCAATCCCTGAAGTGTTACAAACTTTTCATTGCTGATTTCTGATTTTCAATCCTGATTTCCAAATCTGAATTCTTGAATTTGTGGAATCTGTCTTGTTATTGTTAAACCCCAGATTTCATTAATCACTGAGAGGTGAACTTAAGGTTTTCTTGCTGTTCAGAGATGGACCAAGAAGCAATGGCATGTGCTGAATTCCAATGGGTGAAATGTGCTTATTTTATCCAATTGAATAGTACTAATGTGGATTTCAATTAAATTTGCAGCTGAGAGGCTGATTTAAAATCCTCTTGTTGTTTAGAGATAAACCAAGAAGCATTAGCATTAGGATTAGATCCATTACTTTTCTGATTAGTTGATGTATGAATGTGAGTTTAATTGTAATGCCAAATTGAAATTGCCAAAATCTGAAAAGAAAGGGCAATATCAGTGAGGCTCTAAAATTTGTGCTTGATGTTAACTTAATATTAGTAGGGATTCTCTTCTCATTCAACTTAGCTAATTAATCATGTAGGAATATGATAATTGGTTCTGGTTTATTATGCTGTGATAACAGTCCATTTCGAAGTTGAGTTAGAAGTGACATGTATTGATAACTTGTTCCATTCCATCCATAATTAAATTAGATGAACCCCAACTCCTAGGAGAACCTTTCTCATTGATAGATAAGCTCATTCAGTCCTTAGTTTAGCATTTAAAATCTAGTTTAGATAAATTCCTAAAAATCCAAAGACAGTTATCATTTACACAAACTAAAATATGTTTTCCATTCTTCTTAAATTTCTGCTTTTGTCACTTGAAGTAGGGTTAGTCTAGATTGTCTTAGGGAGTCTTTGGCTTCAAATCACTGTGGATACGACATTTAGGTTTACTACAATTGACCTGTGCACTGCAGTAGAGAGTGAGTTAGGGAGTTGATTCAATTATTGAAAATTCTCAATTCTAACCACAAAATCAACAAGTTATCACTACACTCCCTCTATTTCACTATTAAGTTGTATGTGAATGAGATTATCCGTTTGCATGGAATTCTGGCATCTATTATTTCGGATAGAGATCCGAGGTTCACTTCAAGATTTTGGAAAGGTCTCCAAAATGCATTTGGGACAAGGCTAAATTTTAGCACCGCATTTCATCCTCAAACCGACGGCCAAAGTGAAAGAACAATCCAAACACTTGAGGATATTCTTAGAGCTTGTGTCTTAGATTGGCATGGGAATTGGGATGACCACCTTCCTATAACAATAGTTACCACGCAAGTATCAAGATGGCTCCATTTGAAGCTTTGTATGGAAGGCCTTGCCGTTCTCCGGCATGTTGGAGTGAAATCGGTGAGAAAAGATATCTTGGACCGGATTTAGTTCACATGTATGTTGATAAAGTGGAGCTCATCAAGTAAAGGATGTTAGCGGCGCAAAGTAGACAAAAGAGTTATGCGGATAGGAGAAGAAGAGAGCAACTTTATGAAGTTGATGATCATGTGATGCTCAAAGTCTCACCAACCAAGTGTGTTATGAGATTTAGTAAGAAAGAAAAGTTAACACCAAGATATATTGGACCATTTGAGATCCTAGAGAAAGTTGGTGAAGCAGCCTATAAGTTAGCATTACCGCCCTCATATGCTAGGCTTCACAATGTTTTCCATGTATCAATGCTTCGAAAATATGTTCATGACGAGGCGAATGTGATTCGGATTGAGGAGCCGAATATCAAGGAGGACTTGACATATGTGGAGCAACCTATAGAGATCATAGATTATCAAGTGAAGCATCTCAAGAATAAGACCATATCTATGGTCAAAGTGGCATGGAAGCACCACCGTGGACAAGAAGCAATATGGGAACTAGAAGAGGAAATGCGAGAGAAGTTTCCGAAACTTTTCGGTAAGTAATTTAAGATTTACTAAAATTCGAGGATGAATTTTTATTTAAGGGGGGTAGGTTGTAATATTCTGATGTAAAATTAAAAAAAAAAAGAAGAAGAAGAAAGCAGCTTAAGGCCCACACGCGCAAGCCCACAAGCCCAACTCCCTAATATTAAAACCTAAAAGTGCTATAGTGCCTCCCACCAACTCCATTCGGCCACCCCTATTCTAGCTACAGCGCACAGCTCCCATCTCCCTCCAAACCCCTCCCATTAGCTGCAAGAGGTCTTCACTATTATCCTTTGGTCAATAGCAAGCACCCTAGATACAATAAGCATGTTTTCCCCTCTCCTTTCTGGATTATTAGGAAGTGATTAGCTCACCAAGCTCTCTCCTTCTCTCTCTAGTTACTGTAGCCGAACCAGGGGATTAAGGAAAGAAGCTAGGTTAAGGGAATCTTAATCAAGGTATGTTTGAGGGGATTCAAAACCCAAATCTCCCCCTAATGATATTTTAATGTGTGGATTAGGGATTAAAGAATAAACCCTTTGTTCTTAGAGTGAAGATTTGGGAAATGTGCATTTTATAACCGATGCTCCTTAGGTTACTGTTTCATTGCTAAACATGCTTAGAATGCCATGTATTTTATAGCTTCATGCTCTATTGCTTATCTTGCTTAATGTTCTATTGTTAATCATGTTTTGATGTATAATGTCTATTGTGGTTTATTAACTCATTATGAAACCTTGTAAAGCTTGTGTACATTTATAAGTGTGATTAGCATGTTGAAAGTCTTTATGTGAAAACCCCTTGTGGTTCATGATTAGAATGCTAAGAATGTTAAGAAATGTCTTATATGATGTTTGGAATCAAGTATGTGTTCAATATATCAACGTATGCATGATTAGGAAGAAAAAGGTGTAGAAATCAAATTCCTGTCGGCCCAGAACGGGCGACCGATAATGTATCGGTCGACCGTTTTGGAGATCAATTGTAGTCTCGCACTCTATCCGATGGTCGACCGATTCTATAATGGTCGCCCGTTTTAGAAAGAGTCGAACATTCTGTGATTAGCGGACGACAAAACACCCTGTTTCGGTCGTCTGATAGCAATGTAATGGTCGATCGATATACTAATGGTCGTCTGATATGTGTAGTCGAAACATTCAACACATTCTGTGATTAGCAGATGTTCGAGCCCCTTGTTTCGGTCGTCCGAAAGCCAAGCATCGGTCGACCAATATCTCAGCGGTCGTCCGATTTGAGTAGCAGTTATATTCTGTGATTAGCGAACGATCCGAAGCTCATTTCGGACGTCCGAAAGGACCAATAGTGGTCGACCATTATTCCAGCGATCGTCCGGTTTAGAAGAGTGTCACATTCTGTGATTAGCAGACGAACCGAAGTTTATTTTCGGTCATCCGAAAGGACCATATCGGTCGACCGTTAACCTGACCGGTCGACCGATACCCTTCCAATGGTCGACCGTTACCCAAAACAGTCGTCCGTTCTGGAAGCTGATTGGCTATGATTGAATGTCCACATATAGTATGATTTGAAGTATGTATGACCCTAAATAGGGTTAAAACATGCAACATGTATGAATGATTGTATGTATTGATGAAAACAAGTAAAAGACGGATTGGCGTGAGGGTGACTTATTGTAATCGAGGAGGAGAAATGAGTTCCACCCTTGAGTGTGGCATTTCTCGGGAAAATGAGTTCCACCCTTAACGGTGGCATTTCCATAAGTTGAGATGAGTTCCACCCTTAAGCGTGGCATCTCTATTGGACCTACGTGGAACCAGGAGGCGAGTTCCACCCTTAAGTGTGGCATCTCTATTGGCCTCTCACGAACCCAATTATGGCATAGCTAGCCATTTTTCCACGAACTCAACATGGTCTTCCCAATCAACAAGATAAGAAAGTATCTAAGTAAAGATGAAAGATGAAAAGATGAATGATGAATGACTTGGGACATAAAGTAAAGATGTTAAAGAAGTAAGATGAAGTATGCACCTATGAGGATGCAATGTAAATGTCCACTTGTCACATCATATCATGACATGATGAAAGATGATAAAGCAAAGTAAGATATGACATGATATGCATTAGCATAATGATAAGTTATGATATGCTTGACTTAAAGATTATGATGTTACATGTTGTCTTATCTTGCCATGATGATGATGCTCACATGCCATGTAGTATGCATAAGTAGTTCATAGCATGCATATGATTTATGTTCCATGATGATGATATGCATATGCCATGACATGTAGAGATTATGTTATAAGGTTATAGCATGCATGGGCCTCAACATACTCTAACGGGAGAAATTCCCTGCATTCCATGGATCCAGGTATGGATGAGGCTTAGGTTTCGCGGTGAGGACCTCTTGACGAAAACGTTGCACATGGACAAGTCGGGCTACGGCCCAAGTTATCTTACTCATATTATGTCATGCTGATGAACTCTTGTTAGAGTCATTTATGTATGGCATATGGGCCTTATGGAGTCATGTATTTTACTTGAACTCACTATGTTGTAAGAACCCTCTATTGGGTATACGGTAGAGCCTATTAGGCCCATGGGCCAGTATGTTATCTTCGGATTGTAAGTTTATGTTTAAGTCTTCCGCTGTTTATGATGCTAATGTCTTAAGTTTTATTATATTATGTTTTCGCTACAAAATTTTATGAAATTAGGTCAAGTTCAAAGGTAACGCCGCCCGGGATTCAGCAACTATATTGGGACCGGATTTTGGGGGCGTTACAAAGGGTGTCACCATGTGTTCTTGGAAGTTATCCAATCAACTGTAATTCTACATGTGGTTCAGCATGCAATCGCTTCTTGGTATGCATGCCTAAACAAATGCTCTTACTGTCATAGTGTTCCTCTCTTTATGCAATTTGAAGATGATGTGTCAAAAAAAATTTTGCACGTAACGTGGCTGCATTCCATGGGAGTCAGAGTGTTACAGGGGTACTCTCACATGGCATTGCATGGACATGTACCAGTACCATGCACATAGTTTCATGGTGACGGTTGGGCCCCTAGCGCAGTTTAGCGTCAGAAAAAAAAGTTAGAAATGAACTTACATGTAAATTCAGTTAAACTGACGCATAGGAAAAATCGTCACTTTGTTTTTCATTCTCAAACAAAGAAAAGTTGTTGTTCAAAATAAAAAACATTATCACTTTGCCTTGACAGTGATATCGGAGAGACCAGACAGAGATAAAAACATTTGCACTATTAAATTTGTACAGTAACTTATCGTAACGCCCTGAAATTCGACTCCGCCACATGACAAAATCTCCTTTCGATCGTTACTTTCTTTAGTCTTTCTTTGACTCTTTTATTGACCCAAATGGTCAATAACACTGACACGTAAGCAAAAGACTTAAATAATAAAATATTACACAATAATATGAAGAAATGGCTAAATGAATAAAAGGTACATCAATGTCTCACATAGGGCATATAAAGGTCCATGCCATAATACAACTCTATAGGTCCCCTCCAAATGAAAATACAACTCGATATGCCGAAAAATAAAAACTCCATCTAAACTCTACGATAACCATGTGCACACGCCACCAAGCTGTAGTCGTCGTACACACATCAACTCGGCACGCATCCATATCAAGTACCTGTGGAGATCACACATGGAGCAAGCTCAATCGTTAGTATAAAGCTAAGTGTGAGTTCAAATAAATCATATATTAGTTCGATCAGAATAAGCATGAGGTAAATATGAAAATCAGATATACGAGTGAATCATCATATAGGAGTAGATAAAAATGATCATAGTTCATGATTTTTCATATTCTTTTTTTTTCATGTTCGGTTTCATGTTCATAAGGACAAAGTCCTTTCATTCATCTTTTGGCCTTTCATGTTCTTTCATCTTGTTCATAAATTGGAAGATCTCTTCTTCTTTTAGGGAATATCATTATAGGCACACAAGTGTGCAGCGATCTAGACCATGATGGGTTAGTGGGGGATCAGTACCACGGCGAGTGCCCCATCGGGCAAGATGACCACGCTTAAAGTGAAAACATCTATAAAGGAGAAACTTCCATCTAGATAGGTAATTGATAACGCCCCTTCTTATAAATCATGGACATGTCTTTTATCACTTGGATCAATCAAGGCCGTAGGAAGTCATCTTTTCATATTCATATAAAATAAATCATTAATCAGGTGGACAGGACTTATAAAATCATGAGGTTTGGTTATGGTCATACATCCTCCATCCACAAACCGTGCACTGGAAAGGTCGAGCGGTCGTCCGTTTAAAAGTTCATCAGTGATTTTTCAAAATAAGATCGAACGTCAATTTGTTCTAACATTGTCATAATGATAGTATGAAGATTAATTAGAACCACTGACGAAATCGTGAGGAGACCAAGATGATTAGAACATTAAAGAGATCCGATATAATAAATCTACTAGAGATTAGAAATATAATAGTATAATCAATTATAAGATTGAAGAAAAGATTCACTATAGAAATCATGTGAGAAGAGTATTCATACCGTGACATCACTATTATATCCAAAATTACTATAGGAAAGGGAGAGTCATGCAAGTAGCTGTCGCATGTCAGACGCATTCTCATGCATGAATTCTATAACTCCATGTGCTAAAGTATCATATTAATTAATCATTAACATTACCTTCCAGAAACCTATTCCCACTTCCTTATGGCATCTATGTATCTATGTTGTACCACATGGATTTCACATCCTAATTCATTAAGTGAAGATATATTACCCAATCAATCAGAATGAAACAAAAAGAAATGTGTAATTACATAAGGTTTTTAGAACGTGCAGATTATTTGTATATTACAGGGAAGTGGACAGCATAAGACTATCTCATTCATCCACTAACAAAGTATGCAATCAGCACTATAACTTTTGGCATTGCCACTACTTCAGTCACTTACGTGTTACAACAGCAACCCCACCTTTTCACATAATTTGATTAACTCAAAAAGAACTATTACCCAACATGTTCCAATGTTTACTAGTATGAACACGGCACAACAAATATTCTAAATTTCTCTGACACATTTGAATGTTAACATGCAAGGTGTAACCTCCAATTATTTAATCCATACCTCTATCGTGTAACTCCTCCACGATTATTTAATATTATTATTTAACTTTCAACAACTTTTTATTAATTGTTGTGAGTATCCAAAACGTTTGTAGTCGGCAAGCATTTGACAAAAGAGATTACAATGCATTCCATAACTCTCCCCGTGTATGCCCCACTCAATCACTCACTAAAAGAATTAACTCTAAAAAAGTCTTTCCTAAAATAAAATAATTAATACTATACGACTCTTCCACTTTCTAACTTTACTCTCCCTCCGTAAATTTTACTGCCTCGGCCTCCCGTATCCTTCATTTTTCCATTTCTACTTTAGTCATTTTGTAACTGAAAGATTTTTAGCAATGACATTAAGAATGGAATATAAATGGTGAGTGCAAACTTAAATTTTCATATTAATAATAATTATGGATTAGTGGGAAAGTTTTTGTTTCAGGAAGATGAAAAGGCCTTAAAATTAAGGAGGAATCGTTCCTGCTAATTTCGTTCAATGGAGAGGCTCCATACTGACAATACTCAGTTCCCCGACGAAATAGTAGTATCCATACCGGCATACCGAGTTCCCCAGTGAAACAGTAGTGGCCCACCTTATTCTTCATCTTCATCTCTCGTCGTCCGTCGCTTCTCCTCCATGTCCAGTAATCTACCTTATTTTATGACTTCTTCATCGTCTTCCTCTCTGTGTTTGCGCCTTATTTTTCATCGTCGCCACCATTCGTCGCTCCTCCTCCACACCCCTTCGCTTGTCTCATGTGTCTGATGCGTCCCTAGTAGTGGTTTGGATGGATAAGGCAATGGAACTTGATCAACTTGTAGCGTACGGAGCACAAAATCTACAAGCATGGAAGAATTGGATTCGAAGTTCAAAGCAGCATTTCACCAGTTCTACACCCAAGTGGGGTTAGAAGTTTTTCTGCATTGAGATCGAGCACGCACAAGGCAGCATCTATCTAGAAGCTATCTAAGGATTCCATCTCACTCAGCATTACTTTGTTCAGAAATCTTCTATTCATGCATGATATGTCCAAGTTAGCATTCAATTCTTATGTATATCTATCACTTAAAAAGGACACGACCTGCAGATATCCTCATCGGAGGCAACAATGGTGCCAGACATAACACATGTGACTATGTAGCTGCCTGCTGCGGCAGCAAGGATAGATCGGGAGGCGAAGATGGTGAGGTACAGGGAGAAGTGTAAGAACCGCAGGTTTGAGAAGACAATGTGCTACACGTTACACAAGGCATACTAGGAGGTGCACCCCAAAATCAATGGCAGTTCGTGAAACGGGCCAAGGTGGGGCGCATCTACTCATTGGCGGCGAAGGCCTTGGCCGCGGTTATGGTGGACGACGACTACACTGTGGTTCCCTCCTCTTGAGCCACAAAAGCTAAAATCTGAGTTCGGTGCTTCTCGAGAGGGATCTGTGTAGACTAATTGGTTACGTGTCATCTTTTATTGGAAATGCATGCATGACTAAGCAGCTCTGGCTTGTAGGTACTTTTTATGATAATGAAGTTTCACGAACGATCGACCGGTTGGCTTCGGATCAGTCGATCGGTCTGTTCAGATCGATCGACCGGTGGGTAATTCGGATCGGTCAATCCATTCGGTTGAACGGTAGACCCGTGGGCAAGGATCGGTCGACCGATCAGGTCACTACCAGAAGATCGGTCGATCGGTTGATACCACATGGCTCGGCCGCGGGTCTTTATATCGGTCAACCGGTTTCCGAATGAAAATGCACAATAAATTTGATTTTAGATATGAAACTGATTTTTAATTAATTTTATTATGCTACTAATGAAGAAGGCGACGTTCGACGTTCGGCGGGTATGATTTCGATTTAGAGAGCGGGAGGGCCTCGTTTATTGTGGTAAGGATATGATTGGTGACCGAAACTATTTCTATGATTTAATTTCATAATTGATTAGAATTGGTTATAAGGTCTAATCCGAATTATTATATGCTTAATTTGGACATGATAGGTGGTTGTCCGATGAGCTTTGAGTAGGGTGCTATTAGTTGGTGATTTATTTTCCCCTATCGGTAAGAATGCTGAAAATCTATAATGACGATCGATTTATGAAAATTAATTTATTTGATAGTTATAGTTCATTAATTATGAACTTAGGCAATAAAATTATAAATTATAACTCTAGATACCAAGATGTCGTCAGAAAGGATTATTATGAAGTGATTAATGAATTAAAAGATAAATGATATCTAGAAGTTATAAATGTCTTAAATGATAAGATTATGTTCTTAAATAAAGTTTAAATGGATGTAATAAGTATTTATCCCCTTTGAACAGATTCGGAGGAAGTTAGTTGAGACTTAAGGAATCCAATGTGAGGGAACTTACCTCAAATGATATAAATTATTTAACTCTTCGGAGTGGTAACATTGTCCCATCCGATGTGGGGCGGAATTTTGATATCATTTTTATTCATGCATAATCATACTTATTTGTGTGCTTCATATGTGTGCCATCATATGAATTGTGATGTTTAATTATGAATTTTAGAAGCCTATCGATTTTGATAAAAGTTTCTATTGTTTTCCTGAATAAAATATTCGGTTTTGAAATGAAATGTTTTAGCGTGATGACTTCAACTCCAAATATTTGCCTTGAATATGCATTCATGCATCATGTGTACTTCATGTAAAAACCCGCATAAGGTGGAGTATTTTAACCTCGGAGGATTGGCCAACTCCGGGTAGACCGATTGGGGTTCGGTATGCTTTGTGTCAATGTGATACAAGGAGCAGCCCTGTGTCAATATAGTGACACGAAGGGTGGAATTAGAACAACCATCCTGTGTCAATGGGATACGAGGTATGGAACGAAAAAGAAAAGATAATAAGCTCTGTGTCAATGGGATACGAAGAGCGGTTCAACATCCTGTGTCAATGGGATACGAGGGACGGAATTAGAACAACCACCCTGTGTCAATGAGATACGAGGGGTGCGATGAGAATCCATTGAGGAGATTGGATATCCATATTTGATGATGATTCTCCAACTTTTATTATATATATATATATATATATATATATATGATTTCACCATGCATGTGCATACTTGACATTCATTTTGTATGATCATTATGTGAATGGATTTCCTTTTGAAGAAGTGTGGATTTTAAATATTTCCTAGAAATAAAGATGTTGATTTCTGCAACGGTTTTAATACTTGAGATAGTCGTTTTAACTCACTGAGCTTAATACATGCTCACCCATTTTCCTTTTAATGTTTACAGGAAAGAAATACATATACTGCATGGTTGTTTGGAAATGGGTATTGATTCAAAAGGGATAGTGTGTGAGATTCCGTGAAAAGCGTATCTGAAAATGTTGTTCGTTTGATACTTATCTTTCTTTTAAATAAATATTATGATTTTATTTATCTTGACGCCATCTGAGATTGGGTTGTGGCCCATGATTTATTATGGATATAAATTGATTGATGGGAGTTGAGGCTCCACGATTTTATGGATGAGATGATATGGGCGAGTCTCTATCATGGAATTGGATAAGGGCTTGTGACCCTTAATGAATTTTGGAAAGCATTCGATATGTTTTGTTGGTGTAATAGTTTTGAGACGAAACTTTTTGGGCTCGAGTCCCATATTCTTGAAAATTATAAATTGCCAGTGATGCACATTAAATCTTATAAATTGCTTGTGATGATTAAAGTTTTGAAATTAATTGTTGAAATGAGATACATACATGAATTGTTGTACATGGCGTATAGACGAATTTACGCATACGTCATGCCGAAATTTTTGGAAATTTCTAGAGTTAGTTTATTTTTTCAAAACATTGGTTTTCCGTTGAAAGTTTGAATTTGAATTTAAACGATTGGTTTCCGATTTCACCCCTTGTGGCGCCAATAGGGCGACATAACTACGACAAAATTAAGCTTTTGTGACATCTATTAAACGTCATCAAATATCAATTAAACGTCACAAAAACTATTTCATGACGTATAATAGATGTCACCTTGCAAATGTCACATAAACCTTGTCACAGAAAGTTCCTCATGATGTTTATTAAATAGCTGTCACCAAAATAACAAACGTCACCAAACCTTATCTTTTCAATGACATTTAAACGTCACAAAATGTAAAGCTTTAGTAACAATTAAAAGCCACTAAAGTTTAGATTTATTAACTTCAAAACATATAAAAATGTCACAAATTGAATTTATTAGTAAATGTTTATACGTCACAAAAAAGATATTTGATAATGTTTAAATATTACTAAAAGATCTTTTTAGATGTCACCAAATATTTTCAATTCCATTTAAATTGAATTAATTTCAAATAGAATATTCTAAGTTAAAAATATTATAACAAATTAAACATTACTCATGAAGCTCATTAGAAAAAACTCTTAAATGTATATCATGAATACTAAAAAATAAAAAATCAAATATGTTACAACCCAAGTTCCAGTAGCCTACTAATTATGCTCAAATTAAAAGATCAAATTAAAAGTTCCTTTGTCCAACTACACTTTGGTGCCAAGTTTCATTGCTATCCAAGTACAAAGATCCAGCCCTTAACAATTGCACTTCTTCACCACTTTAGCATAGCTGAAATCAAAACTTGCAAATCATGGAACCTGGTTCATTCCAATTGTCATCCAGCCAATCATCAACTATAAAATAACACTAGTAATTAGCCAACTATTTTAAATGCTTAAATAAGTAAGATTGATAAGAGTAATTAGGATTAATAAGAAGAATCAAAATTGGAAAGTTAACATTCATTAAATATTTAAAAAAATTATGAAATCTACAATTTGAGGCATCACCTTACTCTATTTCCTAATTTGTTTCACTTTCATGTATTCTCATCGGAACTTTTGGAGAAGCACATTTTGTTTGACCTTTTATGAGACTTTTGACCATGCGAACGAGCTGATAAGAAGGCAAAAGATGCAATAATTGGTTACATGAAAGAAAAAAAATAAGAACACTTCATTATACTAAATTCTCATCTAATTTATGTGCTCTCATTTAATTGCTCTAAATTTATTTATGTGCTCTCATAATAATTTGGAAGAGTTAATTACCTGAAACATGCTCCCAAGCACGTTGCTTCTCCTCCGTTAGAAGGGTTCTCCAATCATCATCAATATACAAGGGGAGCAAATCCCTACAATATTTTCCTATTTTTGTAGCCATTCTAGCTGACCGAATTTCTGTTAATGGATGACCTCCACTAAAGTAAAAGAAATGCTTACTTTATAAACTAATTTTATAAAAAGACAATGTATCTTTTAAAGTAAAAAAATGCTTACTTCATAAACTAGTGTACAAATTCATTCTTATGTCATTGCTCAATGTCCATGCTTTGATGTGTTTGTAAACTATCTTGATTTTCACTAAAAAAATTTATCTTTTAAAGTTAAACTGATTATAGCATTAGTATAATACATAAAATAAGAGCGCGCGCGACAGAGAGAGAGAGAGAGAAGGAAGGAAGCAATGAGTTTGAAAGTGAGCAAACATCGAGGAAAAAGATGAAGGACCAACTTGCTTTTTCTCTTCTCTTTCTTTGGTATCCGTTGCTACTTCAATTCCCACTACTGCTACAAACAAATAATCATTCAAGTTTATTAGGAATCCAATACATAATTGAGATTATTAAAAGAATAAAAGTAACATATTGACCATCAAATGTTAATATAAGAACATTTTGAACTTATTCACATGTCCAAAAAAAATTGGGAACCACATATTAGACTCCACATACCAAAACTGACTGAAATCAGGTACAGATATGCCTTGTCTTTATTCATTTCTTCAAGCCGTAGTTGAACATCTGGCTTTAATGATTCTAGTTCAGTTAAGGGATTAAGTAGCCTATAGAAAAAAGTTCACCCAAATTAGACTCGATAACAATGAAACATTAAGAAAACAAAAAAGGCATATCAGGTAGCAACTGAGTTTGAGTGTACCAGAGAATGACATGAGGGATGCTGAACTTTGTTTTCTTTTGTGATACACCTAATGATATAAATCTCTAGCCATTACAAATCTGCCAATTATGATGCTTATTTACTTAGATGTAATCATTCGAACAAAGGAGATGTTTGCTCACTTTTAAATTATGATCATTAATATCATTCAAATTTCTGAAACTCTATGTTGAATGAAATTGAGTCACAAATTCCGCCCAAAACAAGAAGTAAACTTACAAACATAATGAATTTGATTGCTATCCTCCTCCTTATCCTCTTCTTCGTTTCTTTCCACAGATCCTTCTTAGGGCGCCCCTCTTTCCTTCTCCTAAATTTAGATGAAATAGATGTTTCAGCGGTCACTCATCACCCTTCGGCAAACTCCACCTGCATGCTCTCTTATTAAAGAATCTTCAATTAACAGAGGGTAGGTTCTAAACAGAGAAGTGATTCGCGGGAAGGGGGCACGAGAGATAGAGAAGGTTGCCATCTAGGGTTCAAGGCAAACCTGAAGCAGTGACGATTGACCTAGAGGTGCATTGGCTGATGGCGATAGCGGAGATCGGAGGAGACACCATGGCGATGTGCGGCGAAGTGCGGTGAATCAAATCTAGCAGGCAAAAGAATAGGAAAAGAGATGAGAGGAGATGTGTGTTGATCGGTTGAGTGAAGAGAGAGATGTGTTGATATGTTGGGTGAAGATAACTACACGTCACTAACTATTATTTATTAGTGACATTTACTATTTGTTACAGAATGTATTAAAATTTGGTGACTTTTCTATTTTATATAAATGTCACTAAAACTGAAAATTCTTGTAGTGATATGTTCACTAATCACATTTATGACATATCGCTTATAAGACTATGGGTGTTAACCAACATACTCGGCCCCAATCAGCATGTCTTAAGAATGAGTTGATAAATACGTCTCTAAACAAAGAAATATTAGAGCAGCAGTAAACACGAAAGGACGGGAACATGCAGATGTAACGTGATATAAATCACCTAGAGTTAAACCATTTCTTTTAATCGCACGTAAGGCAAAATGCATAACATTCATGGATTTCCAGCAAGGTTCCACTCGATCAAACAAACAGAAGGCTGAGGAGAATATAGTCCATCATGAAACCTTATGATGATTCTAATTAACCAAGGTTATCCAGTTCTTAAAACGTGTGAGTTATCTAGGAAATTATCTTAGGCGTTGTTTGGTTGTGGGTTACCTCCTGGATTAAATAGATAATCTGTGGAATATAATCAAATACGAGATAGATTAGGATTAATGGGAGACAACGCGTGCACGACTCATGATGTATGTTTAATCTTGTCGGACGCTTATTTTCAGGGTTATAATATTCTTCAAAATAGGTGGAATACAAAAAGTCAGCCGAGGATTATTGTAATCTGCTTCTCCTCGTGGATTTAAAAATCTTTGTCGGGGATTATCTTTTGGGCATTAATGATTTAGATCCCAAAACACACACCTTCTTGTCCGTCGTCGGTTCGTCGCTTCACTGGAGCAAGTCCTACTCTCATCCTCCTCCTCGTCCTGCGTCACATACACCCGAAGAACCTGTCGGAGTTCTTCCTATGTCCTCTGGACGAACAGGAATAGGACAGGAGCAGAGAGAGGAATGAGAAAGAAAATTAGCAAGAGTGAGAGGGGACAAATAGTTTTTTATGGCCATAAATTTGTGGATTGAAATCTCGAATTTCATGGAGGAAAAAGAGGTTACAAATTGGAGGTGTTAATTGGGTGGTGTTAATTGAGTGTAATGGTGCATTAATACAAAGATTTGATTTTATTTGGTTTATATTTATTTTTATATTATTTTTTTAATGTGGTATGTTAAATTATAATGAGAAAAAATGCATGACACATAGATCTCTGGTGCACATGGCACAACAAAACCAAAAATGGATGTTTTAAACAACAACCAGATCAACGTCCCAAGTGTCCTGCCATGCACATTCCATCGCATGGAATTTTTGCATGCATGGAGTCATCATCGTCGAACGCACCTCTTGTTACGACATGTTAAGAATATAAAATTATAGATGTTACTCTTCTTAACGGCTTAAACTTTTAGAAAAATTGGTTAGCACATTAAATTTAACATGGTATCAGAGCCAGAGGTCTTGAGTTCTTGGTATAAATAATAAGAGGGTATTACGGAATACCTCGCAGTGGAAGATGGATCGCCAAAAGACTTTTCTACGTTGTTTCGAACTCGTTATCAGGAACTCGATCACATTCGGAAGGAGAACACATTCCACAATCCAAGTACCCTCATAACAACATCGGAATCACGACTAATATTCTATCATTTGACAATTCGTCGAACTGTGAAATGGAAGAGGACTGCCAATGCACACACCACACACATCACACCATGCACTCATATATATACATGAGTTAGGCTCTGTTTGGCATTATTAGTGGTTTGATAAGCGGATAGCAGTTTAACTAGCGGATAGCGGATTAACTAGCGGATAGCAGGTAGCAGATGATGATTAGCGGTTAGAAATTATAACAAATAAGTGCTTGATAAATTTAGCGGTAGAATTAGCTGATGAATATAAAATGACATAATTAGACATAAGACAAATTATTTAATTTAAGCATTATACAAATTGTATTATAATACAAATAATTAAATATTTATGTCTTAATTAAATAAAATAAAATTTCACAACTAATTTTTTTGTTGAAACATATTTGAAATTTATATTGGCAATAATTTTTATATAGTGCACCCATGATATAAAAGTATTAACTGTGAAATTATTTTTTATTCATTGTTAGCATATAAATAATTTGTAATTAATTAAGCATGAATATAAAAAGAAATATAGTTAAATGATTATAAAATAAAATTGATAAAGTAATAAGATAAGTTAGAAAGAAATAATGTATTTGAATAAGAGTAAAAATGAAAAAAATTATAAAACGCTAACCTCTAAATGCTAAACGCTAGTAGAAGTAGCTTTTCAATATTTTCATATGAAACGCTAAACGCTACTTATTTTTATCATTTACCAAATAAAAGAATTAGTATTTGAACCGCTAAACGCTACTTGAAACGTTAATTTTAGTGTTGCCAAACAGAGCCTTAGTGTAACTTCTTTGCAGTTTGCTAAGTTGCACTCATGTGGACATAGGCTTTTGCATGTCAGAGGCCCATTAGGGGCGCTTATCCAACACATCTTTCCTTCTTCTACAAGGCAAGTCTACTGTGTGAAATACCCAGAGGGGACAAGAGATAAAGCTTAGTGGTGGGTCGTAATTAGAACGAAAGCAAGAAGTCGGATTGAGGTCGAAGGTGCGTTACAAGTTGCATACCAAAATGATACATTGGCGCAAGTAGTACAAATTGTAGACATACAAATGATTGAAGATCTCCAGCATGAACAACACTTATTCGATGAAGTCGACGATGAAGAAGGGATCGATGAAGCAGGTTGTGATGATGAAACTGAGGAGGAGGAATCTTTAAGTGGGTCACCTTCAGAAGATGAAGATGAATTTGAATCATGTAATGATTCTAATAATGAAGAGTAAAGTGTTATTAGTATCTTGATGAATGTTTAAATTTATCTTATATGTAACATTGTAACTCTCAGTGCTGGTTTCTAAATTTATCTTATTTTAAATTTCATGCAAATATAGTGTACGATGACTCCACAAAAATCACCAGAACGACCATTGCGTGACGAGAGTGAAGGACTTGTGTATTCTTTACCTTCTCGTGAGTGTATCTGCCATTTTCGACAAATTGTGTGTCTCCGATCCATTTTCCTGAAACTTGTTCTCTTCCAAAAAAGCGACTTCGGATATTAGAACATGATTCCCAAGTTACATGTACGAATCCATTCCCGAAGATGCGCTGTTGGATAATGCCGGATTTCAAGTTATTGTGATTTGGTAAGACATTTAATACTATGAACTTATTATTTTTTGTCTTAAGATTCCATATTTTTGTTATTCTACAGTCAAGATAATCAAAATAATCTTGTAATTATTATTTATTTTGTAGATGTTTCGTTTCGGTCGAGGAAAAAGTAAAGGGAAGGAGAATGAGAAGGAGAAGGACAAGGGTAAGGAGAAGGAGAAAGAGAAGTGTAAGAAGGCCACTCCTAGAGGATCCGTAGGTGTGGCGACGCGGGGCCAGCAGCCCATTGTGCCTAGAGCTACAGGTATTTGCATTGTAGAGCGCCAGGCTACGGCACCACCAGGCCCACCTTCGGTCGATGACATCGTGGAGGACATTCAGACACCGGTGCCCGAGATTGCGGACATGGAGACACAAATGCTGGATACTTGCAGCGATGTCAGTTCATCGGCAAATCCGTATAAGAAATATTTACAGTCGGATGGTAATTGCGGGTGAGTTATGCAAAAGTTGCCTTATTTGTTTGAGTGCATCTTAAATTACCTTACTTATACAAAGGTTTTGGCAGGTTTTACCCGTCAAAACCTACAACAACTGCATGCACTAAAATAATTCGTCAAAGATATACGGAAGCATGGCTCACCTGGAAAGATATTTTTGTATGTTACTAGGCATATGATGTTCCGAGAATTTCAAGCATTGATTCAAGAAGCCAGTTTATTTGACAATTTCGTGTAATTTTCTACCAGCTGCATTTTTCTTTGACAATCCTCTTTATTTGTAGGACGACGTATGGTGGGATCCCGAGAACATGGAGAGAATGTGGAAGGCGTTCAACTCTCGGTGCTCAAGGCATCTGTCTTTGATGTTGTCGCACGCACGGGCGGCAGGAGAGTGACCCAATTGGATTGAAGAGGCTATTTGGAGCGAGCTAATAGCTAAGTGGTTCACCGAGGCATATAAATCTAAGTGCCAAAAAGCGAAGATGAATCGCGAGTCGGACCAGGGAGCATGCTTGCACGTGGGTGGTTGTGTTTCGATATCGACTATTGCCCGACGACTGGTACTTAATTTTCTTTGTGCTAACTTTTGAAATTAAAATTTGGCATGTGCTAACTTTTATTTCATATGTAGGAAAAGGAGATGGGTAAAACACCCACCGAAGATGAGATTTTTTCTAAGAACTCATAAAAAAAACTCGGAATGGGTTTCATCGCGTGCTCGGGAGACATATGTAAGTTAGTCAATTTCGTAATGTAACTTTCGTTATTTCTGAATCTCGTAATGTCACTCTGTCAACTTACAAGAGTCCTTCAAAGCGAAAGAAGCTGAGCATCGTTCACAGGTCACGCAGGGGTCGGCCACACCGTTGACTTGTCGACAATTATGGACGGACCATGTTGGAGTGAATAGGAGCCAGATCTACGGTCTCGGGTCATCCATTAGTAGTACGGATATTGGTTATGGACGAAATTCAATATTTGGTGTTCCCGGTGAAGAAGCACAATGGCTATTTAATGAGATGTAGGATCAACGATCAATGGAAGTCCAACAAAAGGTTCGCGAAGAGGTCTGTCTCGAAGCGCAACAAAAAGCTTTCGAAGCACGACAAAAAAAAGAGATGAAGAGATTGATTCGTGAGGCAATGTGTGGCCAGCATCAAGACGATGACGACGAAGACAAAGATGAAGAAGAAAATTAGTTGTTTACTTTAAGTTTCATTTGTATGATATTCAAATCTTAACCTTCTTTTAGTGGGATTGAAAACTAATCGACGTTGCGATGAATTCTATTTTTCATTTGAAAACGTAACAAAAATTGTGACCGGTTTCTATTTTCATGTTCGGATCTTTTTTTAATGAAAAATAGCATTTCCCATAGCTCGGTCCGTAGAAAAGTTTTCGACGGCACAAGCCGTGGGAAGTTCCTGCGGCTTCAGCTCCGCAGGAAGCATTCCCACGGCTTTAGCCGTGGGAAGTTCCCGTGGTTGGAGCCGAAGGAACATTTCCCACGGCACTAGCCATGGGAAATTCCATTTTCATTTCCTGCCCGGGTTTCCCACCGGGCAGATGGATGTGCAGCGGTTCATTATAAGATCTAGTCGTTCCTCTTCGATTTCATTCTGCAGCAGCCCGACTCTGATGCTTCCGACTTTGGTGAAGTGGTCCAACGGCGGCGCCTTCTTCGGCGCATCCTTCTCCCACTCGCCCTCTCCTTCTCCCTCTCCTCGTCGTTAGTGTGTCGGCCGGCATGACTAGTGTGTGTGCCAGCGTGTCCAGTCCGGTGGCGAGATCTGGCCTTCCATGGCCGGATCTCGCGGCCCTGCGGTTGATCCGTCTGCGGCCGACTGGATCTGGCCGTACGCAGGCTGACCATGATGCAGGCGGCCAAATCTGGCTGCCCGGCGGCGGATCGTGCTTCCGGCGGCTGGATCTGGCTGCCCAATAGCCGATTGTGCTGCAGGCCACCCAATACTGTGGGCGCCCCAATCTGGCCGCCCGACGGCCGATCCAGCTGTGGGCGGCCTGATCTGGCTGCCCGGCGGCCGATCGGGTTGTGGGCGCCTAGATATGGCCGATCGGGCTACGAGTGCCCAAATATGGCCACCCGACGGCCGGATCTGGCCACCCAGCCCACTGAGAGCGACGATGACGGTCGGGCGGATGGCCGTTCCGGCCATGGGCAGATTTTTGTTTTGACAAAAAAACTTTGCGACGGTTAAAGCCATGGGAAGTAAAGCGCTTCCCGTGGTCTAAGCCGTCGGAACTTTCACGCAGTTGAAGCCGTAGAAAGACTTTCCTACGGGTACAACCATGGGAAAAATTACCCATGGCTCCGGGCGTGGTAACCTTTCCATAGTTGCCCCTGTGAGAAGCATTCCCTACGGTTGTGACCGTGGGACTTTCCAACTGCTATAACCATGGGAAGCGTTCCCACGGCTGCAGATGTGGGAACTTTCCATGGCTGCAACCGTGTGAAGAGTTCCCACGGCTACAGCCGTGGGAACTTTCCACAGCTTGCACCGGTGGAAGTATTTTCCTGTGACCAAAGTCGTGGGAATTTTTCCACGATTTCAACCATGAGAACATTTTCCCACGGTTCTAGCCGCAGGAACTTCCAACGGCCACTGGGAACCGTCGAAAAAGTTTTGCAATGAGCAGATTTTCGACAGTTGCCTTCCGTCGGGAAAACCATCGAAAACTAACGTTTTCGACGGTTTTCCTATAATTTCCCATGGTTACAACCGTGGGAAACAGGCATTTTTCTTGTAGTGTTCATATGAGTTTGTTGTATATAAAATTCATTATTTCGATGTTTCTTAAATGATTTTCGTAAAGTGGTTATGGTTATACCTTTTGTATGATTATGTATGATATTACTTAAATGATTTTGTATGTATACTACTAAATATTTCATTCTCTATGAGATGATTAATTGATAACATATAGATTATGTGTTATCAACTTACTGAGCTATTATTTGTCGCTATGTTATTTTACATTTTTTTTCAAATAAGTTGATCTTTTGAGATCACTAGTTATTAGTCATAGCATGGTGTTGCAGCTAAGGTACTGAGTACTGGCCCTAAATACATGTTGTCGATAGAAGGCTTGTCTCTTGTATTCTTCTGTTGGGATACCAAAAAGGTTTGATATGTGTTATATACATGAAAGTAATATTGTAAAAGTAAATTTTTTATGACTTTGTGGAGATGTGTATCTTATGAGATGTTGACTGCTCTAAATGATCAATAATAAACTGTGTGATTTGATTATCTATATTATCATTTCTTATATTATCTAGAGGAATTATGCATATTTAACATAATTTTATTTGATTATCCGAACTGAGTAGGGAACTATAATATAAATCACAATTTAAATAGAGGTCATTGATAGTGATATTTGGGTTTTCTAGTGATAACTTGCTGAAATTTAAGAAAATGTCAATTTTTCATTTTTTTGGTCTCCCAACTCACTAGCTGCAAGTGCACAGGTAAGTTATAGTAGACTCAGGTTGTCGTATCCACAAGAATATTTGAAGTCTAAGACACCCTAAAACAATCTAGATTAGTTCTACTTTAATGGCTAAAAATAGATTTTCAAAGGGAAGTGAAAACTGATTTTTATTGGAAAGTGAAATGATAACAGATTTTTGGGTTTTGGAAATTTATCAAAACTGAATCATAAATGCTAGAATGAAGTCTAAAAAGGTTCAACTATTAATGAGGAAAGTTCTTCTAGGATTTGTGGTTCATCTAAATTAATTAAGGATGGAATGGAACAAGTTATCATTAAATGTCCAACTTTTGATTCAACTTGAAAATGGTTGTTCCCACAGCTCAATTGGCCTCTAACTAAACAATATATGATTATATAGTTGTTAGCTAGGTTGAATCAAAAGAGGGTCCTCGCTAAAAATCAAGTTATCATTGGGCTCAAAAGAAAGTTCAATGCTGATTTTTGCAATTCAAGAAAGTTTGGAATGATAACTTGCAATTGCAATCATAAAAAGATGGAATCACTCCAATCAATTAAAGCAGGATGAAATCTACTCAATAATGGTGCTTGTGATCCTTGATTCATCTCTGAATTCCAGGAGGATTTAAAATCAACCTCTCGGTTGCAAAGTAAATTGAAATCCACACAAACACACTCAATTGGAAATGCAAAACATATGGCCACATGAATTCACAATTTCCATTGCTCCTTGGCCCATCTCTGGATCTCAAGGAAGCCCTTAAGACTATCTCTCAGTAGTGGATTAAAATGAGGGTTGACAATGGAAATCAGAAGTTAATTAAATGAGAAAACAGAAATCAGCATTTCAGGAAAATCAGCAATGTGGATTGATGGAATTCAAGTTTGCCAAATGCCCCTTGACCCATCTCTGGACTGCAAGGGATTCCTAGAGTACACCTCTCAGTGATTTGAATAAAATAGGGATTAACAATTGGCAAATCAGATTCCAAACAATCAGAAAATAGAATTTAGAATCAAACTCAGAAATCAGATTTTGGAAAAATCAGATTTGAATCCTGAATTGTCAAAGATCTTGATTCATTTCTGAATAAGATCAGGGCATATATTAGCCTTTCAGCTGTTCAATTAATCCAATCCTTGATGACAATCAGATCCAAAAGCCCAGAAAATCAGATTTTGGAATTCAGGAAACCAAAAACTATGAAATCAGTATTTTAGAAATCAGAATTTTAAACCAATGGAAATCTGACTTACCAATTGATTCTTGACCCATCTCTGGACTACAAGACATCCCTAAAGTTCACTTATCAGTGAATGGAATAATTCAGGGGACTCAATTGGTAAAAACAGATTCCAATGAGGAATCAGAAAAATCAGAATTCTGATTTCTATTCAGAAATCAGTGGAAAAATTCTAGTTTGAGTCAAATGTTTGCCCAAACAATCTTGATTCATTCCTGAATAGGATAGGAGCAATAACAACATTCCAATGACTCAATTAACCAGATTAGGAATGAAGAACAGATTCAACATTCATAGGAATCAGATTTAGAAATCAGAAAACTGAAATTCAGAAATCAGGAAACCAAATCAAAAATCAGATTTGCAATTGAATGAAATCAGAAAACTGACATTAACTCTTAATTCACTTCTGTAAAATGATTAGATCAAGTAATACTTCTCAGTCATTAGTTACAATTAGATCTAATAGTAGCATAGCATAAATCAGTACATAATGTTTCTGAAATCTGAAAATCAGCAATGATTCAGTGCAGGAATTATAAAACATTCCATATCCATCCAAAACTAATCTAAACTACTACCCTATCCTAGAAGAAATGGAGTTTAGCTCCTCATATTTACAAGATTTGACATCAAATGGGATAAGAAATAGATACAATTAATGGTTCTTTGAAGCTTCTCGGCCAGCAGCAGCAAATCCAGCCACAGCAACCTCCTTCCTTCTCAAACCCTTGAATGACCAGCCCCCCTCTTTCTCCAGAAAAATCTAGCTTTTATATCACTTCTCCCCACCTTTGGATCAGCATCAGAACATTCTTTGTGCTTTGATTGCAGCCATGTGTCCCCTGGTCCTGAAATTCCAGTAGTGACAGCTTTTTGAACAGCCAAAAAGCTAGTGGTCCCCCCTCCTTTTTCTCCCTTTTGGCCACCTTTTCTTCTTGCTACAAAAACCCAAACAGCAAGCATCAAAGCTCTTGAGTAGTATTTTGACAAATAAGGATTAGGATAATGCTGGTAACTAGTTCAAATATCAGATGGGATTATGTGTTGTGCAAGAATGAAAACTTATATCGATATGAATGAATTCAAGGGCCCGGAATGATAACTTTATGGAAATCTTGGAAAATGTCCTAATATGGGTGGTTCAAAGCATTTCATGCATCAAATTGATTAGAGTGACAAGTGAATGAGGTCAGAAATCAAATATGAATGAGATTCCTAAGGAGTGATAACTTGAGTGCCCCAAAAATGATAACTTATATGTGATAACTTAAAAACGATAACGTGTGATAACTTGAGTTTTGATTATCCAAATGTGATGAAATTTGACCAGCAATGAGTTAGAACAATAATAAGATGATTGCTTAATGATGGATTTAGGGCAAGAAAACCATTGAAAATCAGTTCATTCAAAATAATGATAACTTGACACTTAGGAATGATAACTTGTCCTCAAAATGATAACTTGGCATAGAATTTAGATATTAATGGATTTTGGCATTTCAGAACCACTATGCACATGGAATTAAGTATGAAATGAGGAATATCGACTAGTTATCATAATGTTTGCATTCCAAGTATAATTGGCCCAAAAATAGGCAAAAGTGGGACTCGATATGTATGAATTGCATCTAAAATGGGTTAAAATCATATAGTGATCAGCAAGTGATCAAACTCCCCCAAGCTTAGCCTTTTGCTTGTCCTCAAGCAAAACATTCAGAAATTAAGGACAAACTTGAATTAAAAGTCCACAAATGAAGTAAAGATTAGCTGAATTGAATCCAATGAATTTCCCACTTTGCCAACACTTCATTCTTTCCAAAAAAACTCAATTTCTAGCTAGGGAATCACAGAGGCTAAAGCAAATTTAAGCCATGGAAGAAGTACTAGCAATAACATGTTTGAATTATAGGAATTGTCAACTTTACAAAGGGGTTGAACTACAAATC
Organism: Pontederia crassipes; assembly: GCA_030549335.1. Classification (NCBI taxonomy): domain Eukaryota; kingdom Viridiplantae; phylum Streptophyta; class Magnoliopsida; order Commelinales; family Pontederiaceae; genus Pontederia; species Pontederia crassipes. The sequence continues at coordinate 4,319,822 of JAUKPH010000020.1, read as the reverse complement.
TCTTCATGAACAGATTTTCAATTGATTAAACAGGTTTAATACCTGACTTTTATTCATGAAATGCATATAAATAGGTTTAGCACCTGATTTTTATTCATGCTTTCTTTAGGAGAGATTCCTTTGGAAGTTTTGCTCTCCTAAATTTTTTTTTCTTTTTGCATTGAAGAGAGATTTCTTTGGAAGTTTTGCTCTCTTCCTTTTTTCTATGCATTCATGCAACTTTTTACTTTTCCTTTTTCTCATTTTTCTATCATGTTCATGAAGTGAGCAATAGTTCAAAGTCAAGTATAGTTTAGATCCCTTTATCCAAAAAGTCAAGTTTTCCTATTTAGCATGGCAGCAAGAGCCTTGACTCCCTTCTAGACATCTGATATTACTAATTCAATCCATAAGTATTAGCTAGTGTGACCCACAAAAAGGAAAAATTTTCAGCTAAAAATTTCATTCAAATGCATCTGAATTCATAATGTCAATTAAAGCAAGAAGGCTAATGGCCAAGTTGGCCACTTGGTATTGGAGTGCACCCACTGTCAAAATAAAGTATTCTACCCATTTCAGAGTTAAAATGAATTCAGAATTGAGTTGGGTCCAAAAATTGATAACCGAGTGATAACTAGTGATAACTTGTGAAAACCAATGATAACTTGCAAAATCTACTGATAACCTGGTATGATTTATGATATGAACATTAAAATCAATTGAAAACATGGTGTAAAGGTTAGAAAAGCACCAGGTTTCCTCCCCCAAGCTTATTCTCAACACTGTCCCTAGTGTTGAAAATCAAAGGCAAGGGAGAGGGGTGGGTGGGTGTGAAATGTATGGAATTGGGCACTTGAATCTTCTTGGCACTTCAACCAGAAGCTTTGGGTGATCTAATCTTCATTAGTTGCAACTAATCCTGTAGAGAAACAAAGGATATCAGTGGAATGGCAGATTTGCAACTAATCAGATTTTTTAGTGCAAAATTCAACAATGCATTGGGAATTTTTGAAATTCACTAAAATTAGTCTATAACAAATTTGGATAACTGAAATGAATGTTAATTCAGATGATGATATGATCAATGTAGCATAATGAGAAAGATATTATCAGTTATCATTAAGTATTCAGTGGAAAAATAAAAAATAAGGGGGTATGGGTACTCCCTGAATTTGAGACTTGTGAATTGAACCTATTCCTCATCACTTATTCCTGCAAAAACAAAAAGATTAAGTAGATAATGGCTTGGGTTACCTCCCAAGAAGTGCCTTTCTTTAATGTCTTTGGCTAGACATTGTTACAACTCTTGATGTCAAGGAGGTTTAAATAGTGTGATATGATCAAGTAGATATCTCAATCTGTGGACAGCTTTACTAATCAAGTATGGATCTCTTAGTTTCACAATATTTGACCTTCGTTTTTCAGTTGGATGTATCCCTCCTTCATTGTACCAGAAATATACTAACTTCTCATTCCATAACTTCTCATCTAAGACATCTGAATCTCCTGGATCACCATCTTGTTAAAGCAACCATTTCTTCAATGGCCTCTTTAAATGCAGCATTGTTGGAAGATCTTTGAGCTCTTGGTTCCATCTTTCAATAGGCAAGCAATGATCTTCTTTCATTGAATGTTCAATTCCTTCTACAAATCTGAATTCTGCTATAACCTCTATTTGGAAAGAAATTTCTTCTACTTTTGTATCCTCCTTAGCCATTTCAATTTCATCATGTGGCTTTGTTGTCATAACCAGTTGCCCAATGGAAAATGAGATGGGTGAGACTTTGGAACTTTGAATGACTTCAAATGAATTAGTGCTTGATTCAAGTTCAGGCCACTTCTTCTCTTTTGATGTTTCTTCATCTTTAACCCTAAGATGTTGACATTCTTCAACTGATCCATGATGGTTTGTGGAGCAAATTGCTTCAAGTAGAATTTTTGGACAGTTGAGTGCAGGAAGTAACTCATCTTTAGAGATAGACAATAAGTGAATTGAGTTGCAGCCCTCATCACAATGGAGTGTATCTGATAATTTCTCCAAAGAATCGAAATCAGGGTCTTCTATAATTAATTCTTCATTGGATGGGAACCTTATAAGTGGATCTTCAATGTGATTTATTGCTGGTATCATTGGAGTAGCTTTTTCAATAACTTCAGCAACATCATCTTGTTTCTTGGCTTGTTCTATAAGTGTGATAGACTCCTTTTCAATTTCAGCCTCCATGACTACTTCTTTTTCTTCATTCATCTCTTCTCAATTCCCATCTTCATTTCCTGAATTTCTTCTTTCAGAAGGGCAGATTGGATTTGTAGGGCTTCTTGACTGGACTGCAAACAAAGCTTGGCCTCCAATCCAGCTCCAAGAACATCTACTTTCATACATATTGTTTTCAAGTTTGCAAGTTGCTCGTCCTGCCGCCTCATGAAGTTCTCCAACATAATCTTCATTTCTGACTCTATGTATTGATTAATTGATTGCTGATTTTCTGAAATATCCATGGTAGCAACCTGAAAATTTGACTCTTGACCTTGATTGTGATGGTAATACAAATGATTTTGTGAGTCATAAACATAAGGATTGCTGCTTGAGAAGTCTTGCTCAGGATTCCAATAATTTGAAATATAATGACTACTAGTTGAGAAACCTTCCTCTTGATTCCAGTAATTAGAATTTTCATGACCATATGAGGCATACATGTAAGCATTAGAAGGCTGTTGAAATTGTGGTGATCCTTGATTGCAATGAACTTGTGATGGTTCTTCAACTATAGAATCCAATTCCTCCTGGCTCAAGGGTGTTTCACTTGATTGATAATAGTCATAGGACCAAGTTTGCCAACTCATATCCATCTTTTCTTCTTTCTCTCTCAGAAGTCAAATTCATAATTTTCTGCAATTGCTGGGTGAATAATGATCCCTAAATGTCCTAGGAGCAGCCTTGTTTTGATTGGTAGCCTCCTTCTCAAAAGTTCTTCTCCTAGCCTTTTCTCTTTGCAATCTCCTTCTCCTATTGAATCTTCTTTCAGTTGAGAATCAGATAGGTAGAGGTCTCCTTGAAGCTCCAAACCTGCATAAAATCAATTTAGAAGTATCAATTTCATAAAAAGAAAGAAATCTGTAAAGAATTGAAAAGAAAAAAAAATTCAGAATGATAACTTGCAAAAACTGAAAATTGGCCTAACAAATAAACTAAAAACTAATCTAAAATTAATCTAAACTATCTAAGTTATCCTAATTGACCTCAAATCCCTGGCAACGGCGCTAAAAACTTGATAGTGATATTTGGATTTTCTAGTGATAACTTGCTGAAATTTAAGAAAATGTCAATTTTTCATTTTTTTTTGTCTCCCAACTCACTAGCTGCAAGTGCACAGGTAAGTTGTAGTAGACTCAGGTTGTCGTATTCACAAGAATTTGAAGTCTAAGACACCCTAAAACAATCTAAATTAGTTCTACTTTAATGGCTAAAAACAGATTTTCAAAGGGAAGTGAAAACTAATTTTTATTGGAAAGTGAAATGATAACAGATTTTTGGGTTTTGGAAATTTATCAAAACTGAATTATAAATGCTAGAATGAAGTCTAAAAAGGTTCAACTATCAATGAGGAAAGTTCTTCTAGGATTTGTGGTTCATCTAAATTAATTAAGGATGGAATGGAACAAGTTATCATTAAATGTCCAACTTTTGATTCAACTTGAAAATGGTTGTTCCCACAGCTCAATTGGCCTCTAACTAAACAATATATGATTATATAGTTGTTAGCTAGGTTGAATCAAAAGAGGGTCCTCACTGAAAATCAAGTTATCATTGGGCTCAAAAGAAAGTTCAATGCTGATTTTTGCAATTCAAGAAAGTTTGGAATGATAACTTGCAATTGCAATCATAAAAAGATGGAATCACTCCAATCAATTAAAGCAGGATGAAATCTACTCAATAATGGTGCTTGTGATCCTTGATTCATCTCTAAATTCCAGGAGGATTTAAAATCAACCTCTCGGTTGCAAAGTAAATTGAAATCCACACAAACACACTCAATTGGAAATGCAAAACATATGACCACATGAATTCACAATTTCCATTGCTCCTTGGCCCATCTCTGGATCTCAAGGAAGCCCTTAAGACTATCTCTCAGTAGTGGATTAAAATGAGGGTTGACAATGGAAATCAGAAGTTAATTAAATGAGAAAACAGAAATCAGCATTTCAGGAAAATCAGCAATGTGGATTGATGGAATTCAAGTTTGCCAAATGCCCCTTGACCCATCTCTGGACAGCAAGAGATTCCTAGAGTACACCTCTCAGTGATTTGAATAAAATAGGGATTAACAATTGGCAAATCAGATTCCAAACAATCAGAAAATAGAATTTAGAATCAAACTCAGAAATCAGATTTTGGAAAAATCAGATTTGAATCCTGAATTGTCAAAGATCTTGATTCATTTCTGAATAAGATCAGGGCATATATTAGCCTTTCAGCTGTTCAATTAATCCAATCATTGATGACAATCAGATCCAAAAGCCCAGAAAATCAGATTTTGGAATTTAGGAAACCAAAAACTATGAAATCAGTATTTTAGAAATCAGAATTTTAAACCAATGGAAATCTGACTTATCAATTGATTCTTGACCCATCTCTGGATTACAAGACATCCTTAAAGTTCACTTATCAGTGAATGGAATAATTCAGGGGACTCAATTGGTAAAAATAGATTCCAATGAGGAATCAGAAAAATTAGAATTCTGATTTCTATTCAGAAATCAGTGGAAAAATTCTGGTTTGAGTCAAATGATTGCCCAAACAATCTTGATTCATTCCTAAATAGGATAGGAGCAATAACAACATTCCAATGACTCAATTAACCAGATTAGGAATGAAGAACAAATTCAACATTCATAGGAATCAGATTTAGAAATCAGAAAATTGAAATTCAGAAATCAGGAAACCAAATCAAAAATTAGAATTGCAATTGAATGAAATCAGAAAACTGATATTAACTCTTAATTCACTTCTGTAAAATGATTAGATCAAGTAATACTTCTCAGTCATTGGTTACAATTAGATCTAATAGTAGCATAGCATAAATCAGTACAGAATGTTTCTGAAATCTGAAAATCAGCAATGATTCAGTGCAGGAATTATAAAATAGTCCATATCCATCCAAAACTAATCTAAACTACTACCCTATCCTAGAAGAAATGGAGTTTAGCTCCTCATATTTACAAGATTTGACATCAAATGGGATAAGAAACAGATACAATTCATGGTTCTTTGAAGCTTCTCGGCCAGCAGTAGCAAATCCAGCCACAGCAACCTCCTTCCTTCTTAAACCCTTGAATGACCAGCCCCCCTCTTTCTCCAAAAAAATTCAGCTTTTATATCACTTCTCCCCACCTTTGGATCAGCATCAGAACATTCTTTGTGCTTTGATTGCAGCCATGTGTCCCCTGGTCCTGAAATTCCAGCAGTGACAGCTTTTTGGACAGCCAAAAAGCTAGTGGTCCCCCCTCCTTTTTCTCCCTTTTGGCCACCTTTTCTTCTTGCTACAAAAACCCAAACAGCAAGCATCAAAGCTCTTGAGTAGTATTTTGACAAATAAGGATTAGGATAATGCTGGTAACTAGTTCAAATATCAGATGGGATTATGTGTTGTGCAAGAATGAAAACTTATATCGATATGAATGAATTCAAGGGCTCGGAATGATAACTTTATGGAAATCTTGGAAAATGTCCTAATATGGGTGGTTCAAAGCATTTCAGGCATCAAATTGATTAGAGTGACAAGTGAATGAGGTCAGAAATCAAATATGAATGAGATTCCTAAGGAGTGATAACTTGAGTGCCCCAAAAATGATAACTTATATGTGATAACTTAAAAACGATAACGTGTGATAACTTGAGTTTTGATTATCCAAATGTGATGAAATTTGACCAGCAATGAGTTAGAACAATAATAAGATGATTGCTTAATGATGGATTTAGGGCAAGAAAACCATTGAAAATCAGTTCATTCAAAATAATGATAACTTGACACTTAGGAATGATAACTTGTCCTCAAAATGATAACTTGGCATAGAATTTAGATATTAATGGATTTTGGCATTTCAGAACCTCTATGCACATGGAATTAAGTATGAAATGAGGAATATCGACTAGTTATCTCAATGTTTGCATTCCAAGTATAATTGGCCCAAAAATAGGCAAAAGTGGGACTCGATATGTATGAATTGCATCTAAAATGGGTTAAAATCATATAGTGGTCAGCAAATGATCAGTCATAACAGTTATTGTATCAGAACATAGGTCTTACCCATCAAGAGTTGCATGGTCTTCCTTGCAATGATATGGTTATATTTTAGGTTTTTCTAAATTTTTAGGGCATTGTCATGCATTTCTATTAGTCTAAGGTATGGCCTTTTATATTGTTAATCCGAAGTATATATTGTGATTATTTTAACTAGGATCATGAGGACTAGAGGGGAAAGCCCATCCCAAAATCAAAGTTCAGACCAAGATCCTCGGCATGACAATAGACCAATATGAAGCAAAGTTTGTTAAACTATCAAGGTTTGCTTCATACCTAGTTGCAATGAAACAAAAAGGGCAAAAAAGTGTATGAAAGGACTAGAGCTAGTAACTATTATGAGCATACTTATTGCACTCAAGTTAGAGTGTATGATGATGTGTATGAAAGGACTCGGTTAGTAGAGAAGGATTTGCAAATATGTTAATATTCCCATTAGAACTGTCCATGTTATAGAAATACATGAGGTTGTTAAGTGTAGCAAAATGGGCCACTATATCAAAGATTATCCAATCATGCAACAACAACAATAACAACAACAACAATAGTCACTGCCACCAAATAGAGCATTTCAAAAAAGGAAACAACCAATTGGATGGTTTATGGGTTGACCTAAAGAGATATATATGGACGCTTCAAATGCAGCAATCATAGGTAATTTTTCTATCAGTGACAATATGATCCATGTTTTGATTGATTGGGGCTCTACACATTCCTTGCAAGCCCAAAGTTTGCATGTCATCCAAAGACAAGAAGGGAACCGTTGTGTTATTATCTGTCAATCAAAACTCCTGATGGAAACACTCTATTTTCAAACGTAGTATACAAATCATATGGAGCTAAGTGTTATATCATAAGAATCATTGTGGAAGCCACATGTCACATTCTATATGTATTTTTTAAAAAAAAAGTGGAATTATTTTAAAAGTTGAAGGTGAATTGGTCTTTTGTAGGCAACAACAAATAAACTAAAAAGAAATAAACAATGTAGACCACAAAGGAGGAGAGAGAAGACATCATCACTGTCATGCCCGATGCACAATCGCATGCCCTCAGCGGTTGTCATTTTCGGCAGCCCGTTCTCTGCCATTTGGCCGCCATTTTTTGAGCAAGAGTATTGATAGAAAGAGAATGATGAGACAAACATTGTTACATGGGTTAGGCAAAGATCAGTGCACAGTAGGTGAGGAATGCAGCATTGAACATGGAGAAGGGGAAAAACTCTGGTGACCTAGTTTTGGCTCCGATTCTTTCACAGGTAAGTTAGTCATTGGTTAGAGATCTTTTCATTCATTTTTAGTTGAATTTTGATAAGGTTTTTGGCCCAATCGTGAAGGTAGCCAAGGTTGGGGGTTTTCCAATGATCTGCCCGACAAGTTTTCCAGCGAGTCCGACGAGGATTCCGATTGAGCTCATCACAACGCGCTAGTAGGTGTACACATTAGGGAGAAATGGATTAGATTGTTGTCCGTATAAAAATTAATTGTTAATTTGTTTTAGGTTCATCGTTTTAGATTTTGATCATCCTCTAGCGTCATTTTTTACGACTCGTACTCCGATTGTGTTTGGAAAGAAAAATGAAAATGCACAGGTTTAATTTCAGTTATGTGAACTGATTTTAAGTAATTTTATTTATTATTGATGAAAAGGCGATCGATGGTTGTTAGTTGTTACGGTAGGCGCGACTTCGATTTCCAAGAGCGGTGACTATGGGTGTTGTCGTGAGGATGTTAGGTGGCTAAAACTATTCATAAGATTTAATTTTATATAAGAATTAATTATAGTGTTTAATTCGGATTATTATATGGTTAATTGGATATGATAGGTGGTTGTCTATTGGTGGTTTGAGTAGGGTGTTGCTAGTGGCGATTTCTTTCCCTTGTTGGTACTTATCTCTTTTGATTGGATTCGGACGGGAGGTAGTTGAAATCCGACGTAATCCAAAGTGAATGGATTTATCCATAGAAATAGTGATGATGACTTTCGGTCGATTACATGTTTCTTTTCCATGTCAATATGGAATGGATTTTATTGGCTTGATATGTGTAATGTTCTTGAATGTATGAATGCTTCCATATGCTATTAATCGACGCTCGATATGTTGCTTGCTAAAATGACGAATTCGATGTGATAAGAATTTATGACATTTGGTTTTATGTATGACCTTATTGAAGTATTTGAAAATTTCCTAGTTATGATCAAGTTAAATATGTGTTATATTACATTCATGAATGCATCAAAAAATAATTTTTACCTCGGATGTCTGATCAACACCGAGATGACCATTTGGGGGCGGTGAACCTTGGCATGAAATAGGGCCTGAGAGGGTTGATGTTCTTGGCATGAAATAGGGCTTGAGAAGCGCGATTAGTGGCTGATAGGCAACTTGGTAAAAATATATATCCCTTGGCATGAAATAGGGCCTAGAGGGGTGATAATAGCATTTGAACTCTTGGTATGAAATAGGGCTTGAGGAGTGAATGTTAGAGCTCTTGGCATGAAATAGGACCTGTGGAGCGAGTATGCGCAAATGACCTCATGAATTAAGATCGTGTAAGATGATGAAACATAAAAAAACAAACTTTCTTGATGCATGACATACATGTGCATAATTTCTGTTTGAGTTTTATTGATTCACACAAAGAGTTTGGTTTCTGAGTTTTAAAGATTTATGGATTTTCATTTACTCATTGATCTTGTTGATGCTCACCCCTCGTGTTTAATTTTTCAGGTAATGAATGAAAGCATGTGTGCTTACCAGCTATGAAATAAGAAATATAAAAAGGCTAGGGAATGAATATGCATGAGAGGCGTAATAATTATTTTGGTTTCCTTTGTATTTCTTTCGTCTTCTATGTGAATTGTTAACTGGAAGAATGTTTTTAATGGTTTTGAAGTTGTTGGATTTATTGTATAGAGCGATTGATGCTCGTGTTATATGATTTATGAGCATTTGGCTCATAGTTTTGATTGGAGAATGAGATTGTGACTTACTGTTTGGGTTTGAGCCTCATACTTTACTTCTATTCTGGATTGCCATAAATGTGCTTATAGTTGCCTGTAATGGTTGAAGTTTCGCAAATTAAATTGCCTATGTTGAAATATATGAAATGTTTTATATGATGTATGGACAAATTTATGCATACATCATGAAGAAATTTTTGAAAACTTTCAGAGTTAGTTTATTTTTAATGTTGGATTTTTTGTTGAAAATTTGAATTTGAATTTAAATGATTGGTTTTACAATTTCACTCCTAATGGGGAGTTGGGCGCTACATCACATCTAGAATCCACACATTGCTTTCTAATCTGTTACTTGAAAGAATGAGGTAGAATAAAGCTAAATTCTACATCGTGAGAAGTCACGATGGGAGCCACATCTAGAATCAGTAGGGGGCACCTATAGAGTCCACCTACCGACTATATAAATCGGTCATCCCTGCATTCATATGAGTTTATCACATATTGCATCAATCCGATTTCTTAAATGTTTTAAATGTAAGGTGATTATGAATATGCCTTTTGTATGATTATGGAAATTGTTTATCATGTATACTACTAAACATTTTATAGCCTCTTGGAGTCGATTAATTAGAAAAACATAGAGTATGAATTATCAACTTACTTTGCTATTATTTGGTCAATGTGTCGTTTTACATTTTTTCCCAAATCAGTTGAACTTTTAAGATCATCAAATTGCTAGTCTTAGCATGGTATAAATATGTTTTACTTCTAAGGTACTGACGAGTCGTGGGCCTCGATGGGTGCTATAAGGTTTGTGTCACTTGTATCCTTCTATTGGGTTTATGAGAGAGTTTGATTTGTGTTATACACATGAAAGTAATTTTGAAACTTATAAAAGAAAATCTTTTATGACTTTGTGGCTTTGTATACCCTAGGATATGTTGACTGTTTGAATGATCAATAGTAAATTGTGTTGTTTGATTATCTATATTATGATTTTCTTATGATAACTATATGAATTGTGCTTTTTTATCATATTATTTGATTATCGATGCCAAGTCACAAACTCTGATTTAAATCAAGGTCATGGAAATTATGGTATCTGAACATAGATCCTACCTATCAAGAGTGGTATGGTCTTGTTTGGGATGGCATGGTTATGCTTTCGGTTTGTCTAAATTTTTAGGGCATTGTCATGTGTTTGTATAGGTCTAAGGTATGACCTTTTATATATTATTCTGAAGTGTATATTGTGACTGTTTAATTAGGATCATGAGGATGAGAGGGGAAAGTTCATCCCAAAATCAAAGTTCAAATCAATCTCCTCGGTTTGATGTTGTCTTGCAAGCTCTACAAGAAATAAGCAACATAATGAGGATGGAAACTGCACAAAATATTAGAAATAATAAACCCACAATTGAACAAGCTAAAGGTAGTTATAAATGTAAGTGGAGCTGTTCAAGAAACTTACTCCCCACACTTTCAAAAGTACTTGTGACTTAATAGTAGTCGAGAGTTGGATAAAAAATTAGAAAATATATTTGTTGCTTTTATGTTGTGAGGAGGTTGACAAGATAGCATTTGCTGAATTTATGCTTGAGGATAACGTTGAGCGCTGCTGGAAGGCAACGAACCCTAAAGCTTTGGTTGGCAACCACAACTTAACCAAGAAGAAATTTATATGTCTTTCTTGCTAAGTACTTTTCATATTGTGCTCGTGATTAGGGAATGATTAATTTCCTCAAGCTCTAATAGGGAAGTATGCTGTGGACCAATATGAAGAAAGTTTGTTGAACTATCAAGGTTTACTTCATTCCTAGTTGCCATTAAAACAAAAAGGGCAAAAAAATTGAGAGAGGGCAGAAGGTAGCTGTTAAAAGTAGACTTACTGTACTCAAGTTATGAGTGTATGATGATGTGTATGAAAGAGATCATTAGTAGTGAAGGATTTGCAAAGACATGAAATAACGACTTTTCCACAATTAAAAATTGAGAGAGGGCAGAAGGTAGCTGTTAGTGAGGTCTTACTTTTCCACAATTAAAGACATGAAATAACGACTTCAAGTTGAGAAGAAACAATGTGCCATCCGCAAATCACAACAGCCATAGCCACAACCACAATGTTTCCAACAATGCTCGATTCGAATACGAAAGTAGGAGAACCAAATGATACTTTTCATGAGAATGAGAAGTACCCGCTATTAATTATCTTCCATCTGAATGCAACCTTAAAAGAAATAGCATTTATTTACCAAATCCCCACATAAGAATGATCCTTAGTGCCTCTATTCTACATGCTGTTGAGTAATGAGACTTTACTCTATGTTTTATTTTCCTCAAGTTTTCTAATTAAATATGAAAATAACAAACAAATTACAAAATATAAAATATAAAAAATACACCCTTACTTTTCTTACTATCAAAATCAGATTTTACATAAGTATAAAGACAAATACAACTTCTCACTCTGTGGTTCGACCCCAATCTTTACATCGACGACGGTTGTATACTTGCAACTTGAGAAGTGTAGTTATGATTATAAATTTAAAACTTATTTACATTCTGGTAAAAGGAAATCCGATCTTCACATGTGTATTTAGTATGCTTTAGTATGCAAATACCGACTATTTCCTATATCTGCATAGATTTCTCACAACAACAAATAAATTTCAATAAAAATATTATCTAATAAAGTTTATTCTCTTGGAGTAAATAAGAATTTTAAATATATTATGAATATGCAATTAAATCTAATTGAATATATAATTAAATTTAAAATTAATTTGGTAATCACATAGATAATTTCTTTTTTACTATATCCTTAATCCTCATTGTCCTTAGATTTAATTTATAAAGTCATATTTGCTTAGCTTTTAAAAACTCACGTGTATATCTTAGTCTTTCTAAAAAGTGCGTCCACATAAAACCAATGATGATAACTTTTTTCAAGTGTTTGGATAAATTTACTCATTTAGAATATATTATATATCCAGTTAAATCTAAAAAATACCCATGCACTCCGTAACATCAATTTATATTGTGTTTAAATCTTTTGGGTAATGAAATATATTTATTTTGTCAATATTGACAATAAACTCCTTACAGTATTTCTTTCATAATATATATTTTCCTATTGTCCTACACCTCTCATAAAAGTTGTTTTGAAAATATTCATGCAAATTTATGGCTTGAACGTGGAATGTAAACAATCTAGTTTGATCATGTGGCCTTTTTTCGCTTACATGCATATGATTGGGTAAGAGAATAGACTGGTAATTACAAAATTTAACACATTTTTACTATTAGAAAAATTAATTTATTTATTTAATTTTTTTACTTTAAGTCTAAAGCTCCGTGTTGAATGATCGTAAAAGCATTATATATATATTGATTTGAATAAATCTTGAAAGTTAGAATTACATATTAAAATAGAAAAGGTACTTAAAGAAATTTAAAAAAACAATTTATTTAACTAATTCAATATCCATAAAAATCATTGTAATTGCATACCACAATTTATTAAATCAATAATTTGTGTTTTGATGAATTAATATTTATATTTAAAATTATGATGACACTTTTGCAAATTAAGTTTTAATTAAATGGGATTTAGAACTACATCTTTACAAATTAAGTTTCAATTAAATGACCCTATTTTATAAATTGTGATTTTTTTCGCCACTCATCGCGTGGGTCTTAAATAAGGATTTAATGGGGTCCTCCCCCCTTACACGGGGGAGGACCCCTCCCTCTATCCGCGCCCGTCGGATGGGGATCCGATGGACGCGGCTTTCAATTTTAGTTTTTTGTTTAATTCGTTTTCTTTTTTTTTCCGTTTTCTTTTTTTTTTAATCCATTTTCGATCCCAGCTTTTTTCTTCATCCTCTCCCTCCCTCTCGTGCTCATATCTCTTCTCCCTCCCTCTCTCGCTCGGCGTCGACGGCCAGATTTGACCGCTCAGCGGCCGGATCTGACTGCGGTCGGTCAGATCTGGCCGCTCGACGAACGATTTGGCGTGGGCGGCCGGATTTGGCCGCCCAGCGACTGCCCACGTCAGATCGGCCACCTCAACGGCCGGATCTGACTGCCAACGTCAGATCTGGGCGCTCGATGGCCGATCTGGCGCGGGTGGCCGGATCTAGCTGCCCGCGTCAAATCTGACGAGGGCGGCCGGATCTGGCCGCCTAGCCGCTCTCGCCGAGGCCGCCGCCGCTCTCGCTCCCCTCCGCCGCTCTCACCGAGGCCGCTGCCGCTCTTGCCTCTGTCTGCCGCTCTCGTCGAGGTCGTCGCCGCTCTCGTCGAGGCCGCCGCCGTTCTCGTCGAGGCCGCCGCCGTTCTCGCCACCCTCCGCTGCTCTCCGACCATACTCGGGATCTGCCCCGCCGCGCTCCGACCCTGCCCGGCCGCGCTCCGCCCGCCCCGCCGCGCTCCGCCACCGCCCCGCCGCGCTTGGACTGCCCCGCCGTGCTCCGACACCCCCCCTCCGCGTGCCGGATCCGCGGCGGGGCGGTGGCGGAGCGTGGCGGGGCCGTCGGAGCGCGGCGGGGCGGGGTCGGAGCACGGCGGGGCGGCCGGAGCGCAACAAGGAGATCTTTGCGGCTCAGATGGAGATCCTGACGACGACGAAGCAGATCTGGCGAGGACGAAGTAGATCTTTGCGGCTCGGATGGAGATCCGACGAGGACGAAGCAGATCTGGCGAAGACGAAGCAGATCTGGCGAGGACGAAGCAGATCTTTGCGGCTCGGATGGAGATCCGACGAGGACGAAGCAGATCTGGCGAAGACGAAGCAGATCCGACGAGGACGAAGTAGATCTTCACGGCTCGGATGGAGATCCAACGAGGAGGAAGCAGATCCCGACGACGACGAAGAAGCAATTCTGCGCGGCGAGAAGCAGATCCCGACGACAAGGAACGACTGCATACGGCCTACGCTGCGGACGACGATCCACCGAGCGCGGACGGCGGACGGCGAGGAACGGCGATGGAACGACGCGGACGGCTGCGGAGCTTGCAGAGAAGTAGGGCACGGGCAGCGAATATCCGCTCGGATCGAAACAAAACAAAAAAAAAGAAAATGGATTTAAAAAAAACTAAAATTCAAAGCCGCGCTTGTCAGAACCCCATCCGACGGGCGCGGATGGGGGGAGGGTACGGGGGAGGACCCCATTAAATCCTTTAAATAATGGGAAAAAATCTCCATTTCATATCTTATTTCTTTTTGATATTTTCTGGGCATCACGTAGTCAACTTTTATACAAAAAAAAAAGAAGTGTGAAACTAGATTAATGTGTTAGCATTATACAAAAAATTCAGTTGAAAAATATTTTCTGCTCATATATATATATATTTGATTGTCACTGCAAGAATAAAGATAGAAATCTGTTATCACTCTAGTAATATATTTTTCAACAGAAATATATTTTACGGCCAGTTTTATTAAATAAAATAAAAACCTACCGCCTCTATTCTGAAACATTAAATAAAGAACAGGTTGCAAGAGGATATCGAGTTATCCAGTAACGGTTACCTTCAACGGTCCGATTGCGTCAGTCCGTTGAATCGTCCTCTGTTGCCCACCCCAAACCCGACACGATCGACGGATCGGCGGCCGGGATTCGACGGTGGAACCGCTCCCAGGAAAAAAAATATCTCAAGCAATCCCGCACGTGGGAAAATCCAACGGCTCTTGATCGCCGCGGCCGTACCAAGATTACATTTTTTCTTTCCTTCTTTTAATGAAAAACAAAATAATTTAATTTAATGCGAATTTGGGGTGGGGGGGAGGAGGATAGGATCGCAAAAGAGAAGAGAAGAGAAGAGAGAAAAACAAAGAAAGCACAGAAGGCCCTTCTCACCCGTATCTTTTCTTCCGCCCTCCAGACGCCTTAACCAATGCGGAGCGATCACGCGGATCGATGACGTGGCGATAGAAAAATCCCGCCCAAACTCCTCACCCAAAACAAGCCCCTTTCCCTCTTAATCGTCTCGCTTTTGTTCGCGATCCATTTGGTTGGGTCGTTTTATTTTATTTTATTTATTTCCCACCTTCGCACTCTCTTCTTATCACTTCGCGTCTCCCCTTCCTCCTTTTCTCCATTCATTCATTCATTCATTCCCCCATCCCCCTCCCTTCTCTCTACATTACGATTTCGACCCCTTCGAAGCCCTTGATCCAAGGTCAGCGCTCCGCCTCTTCCCCCCAATATCCGGCGAGATCCCGATCGATTTCGCTAGTTTTCCGATGGTTTGACGCCGGTTTCCCACGGGTTTGATCGATTTTCTTCCTTGCGTGCAGTTTTCTCGCGCTTCCACGATGGGGAAGACCAAGTCCGATGCGCCCAGGAAAGCGGACACCAAGTAAGAGATCTTTAGTAATTTCGATTTAGAAATACTTGTCCTGTGAATTTTTAGGGTTGTTGGTGATTTCGGGCAACGCGTTTCTTCTTCTTCCTCGTCCTTCGTTTTGACTAGGTTTTGGTTTGATTTGTGAAGGCTCTCGGTGAAGAAGGCGGCAGAGAAGCCGGCTAAGAAGCCGAGAAAGACGAAGGCTGGAAAGGATCCCAACAAGCCCAAGAGGCCTCCCAGCGCTTTCTTTGTCTTCATGTACATAAATAGATCTTCATTTTTTCTGTTTCTCGTCGTTATAAGATCTATACGATTGATCCATGGATTGGAGATCAAATTTTGTGTATGTTTTATGAAATTAGGGAGGAATTTAGGAAGCAGTACAAGGAGAAGCACCCGAACAACAAGCTTGTCTCTGTGGTATTGATCGCTTCTCACTCTTCCTGCGCCGCGTTCTGTTTATCGAATTTATTGTTGATTCGTCTGGCGATAAAATCAGGTCGGCAAGGCTGGTGGAGACAAGTGGAAATCCCTTTCTGAAGCTGTGAGTAGTTATATACATATACATATATTTTCCGTTTTAGTTTCCGTCTTAATTTTTCTTCGCTCGACTTTGGCCTTTTGGACGCGTTGACTAACGATCACTTTTCTTTTCTTTGTTTCATCCGTTACAGGAAAAGGCCCCTTACGTTGCTAAGGCGGCTAAGTTGAAGACAGAGTACACCAAAGTCATGGCCTCCTACAACAAGAAGCAGGTATTCTTCCCTTGGCGATCTATCGGGTTGAGGCTTCTCTATGAATACGACGACTCCCGCTGGTTGCTTATTCTTTCTGTTCTTTTACCTGGTACTCTCAGGAGGCGGGTCGTAGCAACGCTGCCGATGATGACGACTCCGACAAGTCGAAGTCCGAGGTGAACGATGAGGACGACGACGAAGAAGGAAGTGGAGAGGTGAGAATTAGTTCCACGTTTGTCCAAACGGCTATTAACTCTTCTTAACCTGAGGAATATGTTAAAAAAAGTTTGCTTGTTATTTCAACAGGAGGATGATGACGACGAGTAAAAGAAGGATAATTTGTGCTCCACAATTAGATGCCGCATATGGGCTGTTGTTATCATTTCTTATGTCTGAATTTTTCGCTTTCTTAGTTTGATGATCTACTTGTTAAGTTCTTATCGGCATGAAGTATATGCTCCCCCAGTTGAAGTACGAAATTAATAGTGTAGTAGATTGGGCACTGGATCTGCTCCTGTGATTGGAAAACTAATGCTTCCAGTATGTGATGAAGTTGGTAGCCATGACAATTTCTTCGCTTCCTGCACTTGTCATCATTCATCTAACCCAAAGCTAATTTTTCTCATGGCATCAGCATTTTGTGATTTTCCTGCATGTCGCCTCTCTATGTGATGTTTTATTTTAAGCAAATGCAGCTTCGTTGAGTGATTTGTCTATTTTAAGCAAATCTAGTTGGCAATTTGTGATCTGGATAAACTTTTCCGTGCCTCGATAGTTCTTTTACTCCGAAGTTTCTGCTGACCAATGATTCCTTGCATTCTTGCACTGCATTGGCTAGCAACCTTTTCTGACATGACCTGGCTCAAAACAGAGATTCGCCCTCGTCATTTGTTCTTTATGCCGTATTGATGTGGCGGAGCTACGAGCTGCTTCATGTGAACTTGTATTCCGATTTAGAAAGTTAAACATGAGTTCGTTCATCGTTGTGGACCAGGCAAAATATGTGACGCCTTTTTGTCATTCTTGTGAATGACAGAATATTGTTTGGTTTTGGTTTTGGAATCGTCATCTTAGTTTTGTTGCTCAAACAGCATTCCGTAGTCATCCGGTTTGGCACCTAGAACCTACAAATGTATGAGTTGCTGAAATATCATAGTTCGATCTGATTGCGAATGTTCTTTTTCTAGTTATCCTTAGAAAAAAAAAGTTAATTTGGGGATATAAACAAGTTACATATTTAGAAGAATTATTAATGGAAATACAGTTCGAGAATATTGAAGAATTCTATGTCGTTAATTGCATAATTAACAAGGAAAAATTGAAACACTCCGAAATTTATCTTCAATTGTTAAGGACCTGGAATAAATTCGTAATGTTATAGAATTAAAGCATTTTAACATCATGCACGGATTCAGGAGACATTTAAGTATATTATCATATTAGAAAGTATTATGAATAGTACATTTACCAAAATCACCATAATCATTGCCTCATAATATTCTAGCTTTTGAATATTCTTTTTTCGTTTTAAGGCGATATCAGAATGCATATATTGTTGTTGATGTGTCTAATAATTATTTTGGGCTCTTGTTTGATGACGACATCGGTATGATATATCATTATCGATATGTGTAACAATTATTCCAGATAAATAATAAAGGGGTCACATAGGATCGACATATAATATTATTTACAATTGAGTTCATTATGCTTTATAATTAATAAATATTTACGTCGCTTAATATTTAGATTTTAATCTATATATTATTTAGGTTCTTATATAATTAATAAACATCAATACATATTATTAATATATTTAAAATATTATATAATCATTTTTCATACGGCCTGCACAAAACCTTGATCAATTTTCCTTTTTGTTATAGGTGTGACAAAAGCTTATATTTGGTTGTTTACCGGCCATTCTATCACGGGCATTTTGGAACCTAGTATGGCTATGTCGAAAGTTCGATCTTTCACTCAAAATTCTCGATTATTGAGATTAAAATTTCAATAAAAATAGTTTAAAATATCATAAATATTGTAGGTATAATATCTTAGTATCTATGCATTATAGAACATATTAAAACGTGCAATTTTTTATTCATTATCAAAATTTAGGATTTTTTCTTAGAAATTCATACAACTATCAAATATATATTCTCCACATAGTATTATGGTAGCAAACAGTAAAATATTAATAATTGAATTTATGCTTTTAAATAATTAAAATTTTCATAAAAAATTAACATAAACTTTTAACTTGTGAATAAATTTCAAAGTCTAATTTAGTATTTTCAATTTATGATACTT
This sequence comes from Pontederia crassipes, assembly GCA_030549335.1. NCBI lineage: Eukaryota > Viridiplantae > Streptophyta > Magnoliopsida > Commelinales > Pontederiaceae > Pontederia > Pontederia crassipes. The sequence continues at coordinate 4,301,179 of JAUKPH010000020.1, read as the reverse complement.
TTTACAATTTTGTCTCATTGCTACCCGAGACAACATGATAGTAGTCTGATGTTTGGATCATAACTATTTTTATATATCTTCATATCGGATGAAACAAATTTTTATGAAAACCAAACTTCGAGGACTTGTAATTTTTCGATTAGTAAAACCTACCCTAATAATTATTACAAAATAACAATAAATTTAACAGATCATGCAACATAAAATCATGCAACCCTCAAACAAAATTCTTATAAAAAACATGATGGTTCTTGAAACTCTCAATACAAATAAAAATTCATTAAGAGGGGAGAGAGGAGTTGAATATCCTTTACATATATTGTTGTTAGTTCCTTCTCTTTCTTCCTCTTCTCTCTTCTTGTTCATCAGGTTCTCTCTCTTCAAGTTCTAGTGTCAAGATACTTTTGGTGGAGAAAAAGAGATTAACAAGAAATTTATGTTTCGTATGTAGGGGTACTTAATAGTATTGGACCTAGATTAACTATTAAGCCCAAATTAGAAAATCTAGGATATTACAAAAACTTTATCGTTTTAATGAAATTATTAATAAATAAAAATTTTCTATTAAATATATAACATTCTTTCGTTGAAAGACTTCATTAAATTTATAAAAGTAATGGTTAATTAGAACCTATTTAAATTTAAATATGTGCAATATTTTGTTACTTAAATTTAAATCCATCATTTTGACAGTATAGGATATGATTTCCTAGTCTAGAATACGATTTCCTAATTAGAATATGTAAATTATGAACCTACGATTAAATGCGATGTATTTGTCATCATTGTAGCAATATAAACTATGAATTATATCAATTATTGTACATGTAGTTAAGATTATAAACTGTCCCTTAGCATGCACATGAGCATGTACTCGTGACAAATAACACTTTGCTGATCTGTTGACACTCTCGTGTACGTGGGTGGCTTAACTCGCGCATGCTATGGGGTCAATCGTTTAGCTCGGGGAACACTCTCATGTGCACCGATGCAAGTAAAAGAATAGATTTCTCTCAATAAGGACTGAGCTTGACCTACGCGAACTCCGCTTTATAGGTTCTCTTGACTCGTATTGGACTTCCATAGATAGAGATAACCCTCCTGGGTGAGAAACTTCTACGGCTGTGGAGCGCATAGGCTAGAGTGTGCAGGCGAAAAGAGTCCTTGCTAAATATGAAGACCATGACCCTCGACAACCTTGGATCCTCTATAGATGCAAAGTATAAAGCTCCCCCTCTGGTAGGAAATCGCTGAATCAATAAAATAGGACCAAAACAAAAGGAGGATGGTGATGCGAACCAAGGAGAGAAACAAGTTTAGCTCCAAAACAAAGAACATGCATCGAGCAGGGAATCAAAGAACATGTGTCGCCTGAACTAAAAGCTACCAATCACCATCACAAAAACAACAAATCACAGAAGCGGAGCTTATTTTAGTTGCAAGAAGATAACCCTGTTCAACCTCTATACCTCTCAACATTCAGTTAAATAGAGGGTAGAACTTCCCTCTCAGGTTGCATTTGGGAAAAGTTCCAAAGCTCAAGCAATACATAGAATCATTTCAATAGATTAAAACAAAATGAGACATGACATGATTCAATAGAATAGTAGAGAGATCAATAGTTTAGCAAACGAGAAGAATCAGGAAGTAAATAGAGAATATAAACATCTCAAGATCGACATCCCTCAGCCACTAGCTAACCAGTTAGTAACACATCAGAAGCAAGAAAAAAAGAAAAAGAGGAAAGGGGAAAAGAAAAGAAAAGAAGAAGGGAGGTTGTTGGCCGGAGCCTCCTCTCTAGCCTCCTTCAGCACAATGGAGATTCAGATTCACGATCTGGGAGCCTCTCTCTTGGGCAGCCTCATTGGTTTTTTATAATCCTCTTGCCTATTATTAGTTTCCCTTTGTTTTTGTCCTTTTTGTATCTCAATATACCTTACACGAAGCTTCCTACTTGCCAAGAATGGAGCACCTATCGGCTGGTTCCCTATAAGTGTAATGATGTTCACTGCGTAGGCCAATACATTGGGGACAAGTCAGCATCTTTTCTTATCTAGCTTTTCTATCTGGTCCTTTGTCTTCTTCTTCTAGCTTTTCCAGCAAAAAGGAATATGCTTGTGGTCCCCTCTCTCTCTTAGTTGTCACTTGTTCAATGTTCCAACAACTATTTTATCCACCCTGTCCATAAAGGTGTAGTGGATGCTTCCTCGAATCTGCTAGGATGACGTGGAAACACATTTTTCTTTGTTGTTTGCTGCTTTAGATAGTTGTCCTGGTAAATTTGCGTCATCTGCTCTCAAATTCGTCTAAGTGTCTAGGTTGGAGGTATTCGCTTGTGTGCCCCTATGCGTGTGTTTGTGGGGGCATACACCTGCATTTTCCCACATGTTGTCGATTGGGATTTCTATAAGAAAAATAATCAAAACAAGTAATAATATCCTAAGAATGCAGATTATCATAAAATAGATGTGGAGAAATAATAAAACTTGCATTTCGATAATAAAGAGTATAAGAATATATCAAAATATGAGATTAATGCATGTTGAACATAAATGAAAGTATATATAATTTAAAAAGTACACATCTGGGGACGTTGAGTAGCACCACACTATGAGATTCGTCCTCCGATGGTAGAATTTAGAGAAGTCAATTTCACAGCTTGATCCTCTACGACCCGTAGCTTTATTTTTGTTGCATCATACTTAAGCTCGTTGTCAAAAATTCGAATCAAATTTTTGACTTGTTTTTGGATTTGGTTCAGCTGAATTGCCAAATTTTGACTATGTTGGCCTTGTAGTTGAAGTTTCCTTTCAATTGTTGTAATGAGTTGATCCATCATGTGTTCAAGATCAATTTTTGGCTCACCTAAACCTTTTGATTTCAGAAGTGATGTCATCCTTCATCTCTTCACTTCAATTCTAAACTAACATATAAAGGTGACAGAGAATAGTTCTAATTTAGAGTCATTAGCTTGACTGTGCTATGACATATGCTGAAAAGCATAGAAAGTGATTAGTCATCATTATATAGTTCAAATAAATAGGTAAGAAATTAAGGAACAAATAATTGGGGATTATTTGATATGATCATGAAAGGTGGACATGGTGAGACTCAACACGAGCAATGGTGTATGATGCCTATATTTCCACCTTTGTACCATGGTTTGGTCGTGGAGGTTCTTCAAGTACAATAACTTTCTTATGTTGAATTTGGAGGTTGCACTGCTGATTATTGTGAATTCTTTATTCTAGAATAGTTCTTAGGCCTGATGTTGCACTGCTGATTATTGTGAATTCTGTATTCTAGAACAGTTCTTAGGCCTGATGTACTTGGTATTTATTTTTTGTCGATGATGTACTTTTCAAATTTTCTTTTATTTGCCATTGTTGTGTGGTAAGCGAAGAGGTATTTATTGATGTCGATGATATGATTTCAATCCTGTCACATCCAACTCTGTGACTAATTTCTAATCATAATTATTACTTCCGTTAATCTTATCTAGCAATTCTAAAAATAAAATTGACAAAACCTCTTCCCTTACATATTATCATTATAATTTTTTTCCACTAACCACCTCACATATAACACCCCACATGATCAAGTTTTATACAACCTTACAAAAAGATTCTAACAAACTCTAGTACAACTCTCGAGTTTATCTATTACATGCATGCTTTTAATAATAAAAGTGAAGGGAAAATAAAAGTGCTCGGACAGCTCGACCTCTTCTATATGCATCAAAGGTAAGCTTCGAGTCGACTCAACTCGAGAACTTAGAATTATCTGAAAAATTCAACAAGGGTAATGTGGGCAACAATCGTTTGCTCAGTGAGTGAAATAAAAGTACAACATAGGGGAACAACGAGTGCATATAAATTTAAATAATTATATTATCCATATGAGAAAGCATTTAAAGCACAACTCATATAACATAAGTTGTCAAATCATATGAACTTTTACATAAATAAAAGTATTCCAAAATATCATCATATTCATAATTAAACTCCATACATGTGTCATCGCATATACTCATCATGGGTCAATACGTATTCCTCAATGATCATGTGTCATACAATTAAGCAGAGCTTCATAATCAAGAGTCTCGAATATGTAGAGCAAATCATGGGTCAATACTTATCCCTCCATGATTGTGATTAAGCAGAGCTTCACAATCAAGAGTCTGATACGCAGAGCAAATTATGGGTCAATATGTATCCCTCCATTTTGGATACGCAGAGCATATCATGGGTCAATACGTGCACTCATAGTAGCTCCCAAAGGGAAAATACATCCAATATATGCCCCAAAGGTTTAATATATATTGAATGCGATCCCAAAGACCTTTTTCAAATAGCATGGCCAATGAACACATGGAATTTAACAATATCAAAATACACATGCCATAATCCCATATCGTTGTCAAATAAAACTTATTTTAACTTCACAAGCATTGTTCCTTGAAAACATATTTGTATAAAAGGTACATCTCATATGAAATTCTTGAAACATATCATAAATATCCTTCATAACTCAAGATATGTTTTAATAATAATAATAATAATAATAATAATAATAATAATAATAATAATAATAATAATAATAATAATAATAATAATAATAATAATAATAATAATAATAATAATAATAATAATAATAATAATAATAATAATAATAATAATAATAATAATCTTTGCTTGAGATAATATCATAAATAAAAGAACTAACATATAATATTTTGCTATGTTGTAAATTTACCCACTCACCTTGTACTTTATGTTTTCAAAGAAATTTACTAGATTTTCCTCCTTTCACTTGTAGCTTGTTGGTTTCCTACAAGCAATGATGTCTTTTTACTTTTCCATCACTAATAAAAATACTATGCAATGCATGCTCATGATGCATGAATAATTATACACATTAGAATGCATGAAATTTCTTCGAAGTATTTAATGTTCAATCTCAGGTGTCTATGTCCATAGGCTATTACATACTTCAAACTACTTATTACTACCCAACCTCCCAAAGCTTAACTAGGTGCTATCTCAAGATTTTAGATTGAGTGTCTGTTAATGAATAATTCATAACTTCTTAACCATGAGTTAAAATCTTATGATTCTAGATAAATTAGAATCTAGAGTTAGTAAGGTTTGCAACCCCCAAATTACATTAATTAATTCCAAGTGAGCAAATCATAAAATTCAAGACAATCTGACCTAGGGTTTGTGTTCTAGCAACTGTGTCACTGAAAGATTAAATTATATGTTTCTACATACTTGCCTATTTAACGAGATCATAATTTTCTTGAAAACTAGACTTCCTTATTATTTCATCATAAAAATTAGAGAATTTAACTCCTATAACTCTATAATAAAAATAGTCAATTCGGGTCGTGATCTATCAATGTCTTGGAACTTGACAGAAGAATCACTATGAAATGCAAAATTCATTTCTCTGCATCTACACATCCAAATTGGATCCACTTCTCAGGAACAACTGTGAGTTCTAAATAAACATATCTAAATTTCAAATCCTAATTCATTTTATAGTAATCATACCCTAATTGACAAGACGGGCCTATCTTTGACTCAGGACAGAGTGAGCGACCTACGATGCTGGGTTCATAACTTTACACGAAAAGCTAACTTCTAAAGGATTGAAATGTTAGAATTTATGGAGAACTATCCACGAAGAGATGATCATATTAAAATGATGGTCAATTTCGGATCAGAAAACCCCTACCTTAACCAAGTGACTTTGGTGAATTGCCTCAGGCGATTATGCTAGGTATTTTCCCCTGAAAAATTTTCAACTCTCCGAGGATAAGATTTGCTTATTTATATATTTTTTCAGAATTTTAACACGTCATATGGAGGTTTAGAAAAATCATTTTCTAAGTCGAGCTGCCTCCTTGAGTTGCTTGAAATCCAATTGGTTGAAATAAAGGTCCAATCATATTATTGTGTTAAAAATTACTATTAAACCTCTAATTAACCTTAATTAATCATAGTTAAACATATTTATTATAATATTTACAAATATTAAAATTTGTTCCTAATAATATTATATAATTTCTTTATAACGTTTATCGATAATTTAGTTATCATAATGCTTTAATCCAAATGCTAATTACTACACACAAACATGACTATATAAATATCTAAACTAACTTAATATGCTAATTAGAAGCATGATTATGCAAAACTGATATTTGTGGAGCATGTCTGTGACAAATCCTTTGTAATTTTTGAGTTTGTGAAGGTGTGGCAGTCGATGTTAATGATGATGACATTGACGTTGGAGACAAAGTTTGAGTGTCCAGGATCTTCCAAGGCAAGTTCCTCTTTCAAACTTGTCCATTTTCAATGATGTATTCACTCGTCTCCTTAATATGCCATTTCATAGTTGCTTTCCTTGCTGAAGCCTTTGCTTTTGGACACAATCTTCTTTGATACGAGTTTTGATGGTGGCATGGCATATGATGATAGCTGGACTCTTGTTGATGTGCTTGGAGATGAAGAATTTAGAGAAGTCAATTTTGCAACTTGATCGTCTAAGGCTCATAGCTTCGTTTCCATTGCATCGAACTTAAGCTTGTTGTCAAAAATCCGAATTGTATTGTCGACTTTGATTTGTTTTGGATTTGGTTCAACTGAGTCACCAAAATTTGAATATGTTGGTCTTGGATTTGAAGTTTCCTTCAATTGTTGTAATGATTTGACCCATCATCTCTTCAAGATTAGTTTTTGGCTCAGCTGAACCTTTTGATTTCAGAAGTGATGTCTAATCCTTCATCTCTTCATTTTGATTCCGTAGGTTTGAAGTTAGGTCTCCAGATTTTCAATTTGGTATGACTTGAAGAGTTGTAACATCAGCTGACCCAATCTTGTTGCTTTGGACTTTTGGCCCACACAAAATTAAAACATGTCTTGAAAGACAAAAGGGGGTCACCTCCGTCTTTTGCCTTTGTGGGACTATTCAATTAAACCATCTTAATCCTAAGGTTGTTACAGTCTTTCCCATTAAGGGGCTCAACGTCCTCGTTGAGGGCTCATGACCCCTGTTTTTCATATGGCTCAAGTGAGCATGGGGAGGTCAGTTATGATACCATTCTGTAGCACACCCGAGCCTAATTAATATATTGTTCACTTTGAACCATTGTCCCGCACGAATTTAAAACACATCTTGAAAACAGGGTAGCTACATATAAGCCCATGACGACCTCTGTGTTTTTAATTAAATCATCTTGGTTATTAGACCTGATGTCGTTGCATAATAATTTCTAGGTCCACGAAGAAGTCTTCATCCTGATATTTCTGAGGCATCTTCGTATTGTTGTGACTTGTTGTTCCTTAGTTTGAACTTTATATTGCTAGACAACAACATGATTTTCCTCAATGTATAGGTTCATGGGTTGGGTTGTACCCGACCCGTGAACAAACCTGACCCAATCCGACCAAATCCGGTTGGGTCGGGTCAAGCCCCCCTTGGTGGTCAAATTCGACTCAACCCGACCCCGTTCGGATCGGGTCAAATTTAAAAGCAAAATAAGTTTTCTAACTATTTAAATATTATTTTTATATTTTAAATATTTTATTTCATTTTTTAATAAATATTTTAAGCAAATATAGGCCTAAGTTTAAATAAAAAATAGAAAAAAATAAAAAATCGGGTCATCAGGTCGGGACGGGTCGAGTTCGGGTTAGGTCGGGTCTGACTTGCCCACCGACCTGACCCGACCTAACTCGGGTTGTTGAGTTCACCGGGTCGACCCGACCTGGTAAACACCCCTATCAATGTCCTTACTGGTGGTCGTTTTCTTCTTTGTCATCGAGGATGTAGTGATGTATTCATGATAATCAAGTTGTGTACAAAAGATTAATATGAAAACTTACACGACTAAAAGAACAAGTGAAAGCAACAGAAAAACAAAGTCTCAAAGTAGCGTAAAATTAGACTAGTGAGTAAAGAATAATTCACCAAAAACAACATAAAAAACATGATGTGAGATTTGATAATAATTATATTGCTAGCAAGTGCACTGATCGCTCAAGTAATAAAGTAACGAGTAGAATGTTGAACCGACGAGGAATTAGCTTACTTAACTAAACTAATTTCAGAGACTAATAAGAGACAACATGGTTGTGATAAAAGAACATGAAAACAATTAAATAATCAAAAAATAAATGCTAAACCAATTTAAACTACCGATCTATAGGGTCCTTAAATATGTTCAGATGATTAAGAACAAACTTATTTAACTTTTGTAGTAATTGATTTAAACAATGAAAATCATGTTCAACTTTTATATGGATTAGAACACCTAATATGTGATCTTCCTTACCGGGTAAATAAACTATTCTTAATCTTAATAAGATGAGAACACTCCACCTGACTCTACTATCAATCCTACTCAAATTAGAATGCTTTATATTGTAATTCCTAAGCTACCAAATCTTCCACCCGGGTCAACTTGGCAGACCACACAATCTAATATTCTGTCCAACTCTATTAGATTACGACATGAATTGCTTAATAGAAAATTATAAACTAATAGATTGATTACATTGCCTAATTAATAAATTAAAAAACTTTAAACACAACAATCATGTTCTTAGAAGTAACTCAATAGAATTTTGAATAAAATTAATTGAAAGAATCTAATTATTACTAGGGAATAAGTTGAAGACAAAGTTTTAATAATTAACTAATTTGTCATAAGACTTCTTTCCTTTTAATATGTATGTATGTATACATACATACATACATACATACATACATACATACATACATACATACATACATACATACATACATACATACATACATACATACATACATACATACATATATATACACACACACACATATACATATAATCATATGAGGTATATTAATGTGCTACCACACTTTGTGGTAGCATACTGCAATCACTCGTTGCTAGCCATGGGACCGCATTGGACGCTGATCAACGACTGCCATGCATTTGATTAAATCAGTTCGAGCAGATCGGATTGTCATCTCCTAAACCATCCGTTCGAGTCATAGCAAGAGACCCATTCGCGCCCGAGGTCTCTCAGATCATCCTCCTACACAAGAATAGGTGATCACATAAAAAATCATTTCATGTGAGGGGCTCAAAGTCATAGAAAACATCGTGTTTTGTGTAAAAGAGTCATGTATTAGGAGCAGTTACCCTAAACATATGATTACCCCTACACGGGCGATTACCCTTACTTCACAAGAAAATATCAAATTAAACTTTAAAATTAATAATTCCTCAACACAACCACGACGAGAATTCACAAGTATACATCAGTCTTGAGGGTCGATTCACAGGGACAAAGTTGAAATGTTCACACTTAACTCAAAGTGTTTGAAGGAAAAGCTAAGTCTATAGGTGTTGTTCAAATGAGAAAGTGAAATGCTACAAATTAGAAATCACAACAAATAAAATTACTCTAATTTTTCTAGGTTTTTAATGAAAAGTAGAGAAAACTCAATGTAGATAAACATTAGAGGTGGAGGATGTTTTCACTCGGGATTAGTGTTATGTCTACTTTAAATTATGGTTAAGATTTCATACTGCTCCTCAGCATGCACATAGATAGACATCACTTGGTTCATCAATGACACTCTCGTGTACGTGGATGGTTTAGTTCGCACATGATGATTGGATCCAATATACAACTCAAACAACACTCTTGTGTGCACTGAGCAAGTAGAGGAATCGATTTCTCTCAGAAGGGATTAAGCAAGTCTCACACAATCTCAACTTGTTGGGTTCTCTAGATGATACAGAAGATCCAAATTGACCTCTCGGTCTGAGCTGAACCCCTGTTTGTAAAGACAATCCTCTCGGGTGAGAACCTATGTGGCTCATAGTTGCACAAAGCCGAATGAATTTAGGCAAGTAAAGTCCTATCTAAAAATGAAGGTTGTGACCCTCGACGACCTCTTTAAGTATGACTCTGCATTTGTGTGCCCTCTCGGATTCTCCATAGGCGTAGAATATAGAAGCTCCCTCAAATAGTGGTGACCGAATCAATAAAACAAGACCAAAGCAAAAGAAAGAAGTTGATGCAAAGCTAGGAGCGAATCCAGTTCAGCGTCAAAACACGTAGCCCTTGATTCCTTTTTTGATGATTGAGTCCCTGCCCCATCTCTCGACACACGAACAATAGCTCAATTGAAAACATCCCTTTCGGGCGGGTAAAAGTAATGCAAGAAACTAATCAATTCAGATAAAGCATGAAATGAACATCATAACCATGTTCTCAGAAGTCTAAATAATAAAATATATTAAGAGAAAATAGAGGTTCAATGTAGTCTTGCTCTAACAACTAAACTAATCCATAATTGAAAGAATTAACACCAAATTTGAGGGGAATAATAAAAAATAAAGATAAAAAATTATAAATCAAACTCTTAGGAAGTGGTGGACATCTCTGGAACAAGCTTTGGCCAAAACAATACTCCAAACGATCGCCCAAATCCTAAAAAATCATCTAGTTCTTGGTTGATTTGTAGTGACACACAGTAGAACTTCGCCTCTCATTTCTGGTGTGCTAGGGCATCAAACTCTGTGATTGCATGCCTCATAGGTTTGTGGTACATCCATATTTATAGGGGTGGCAACATTCTAGGTTTACGATTGATTTTAGGACACAAATAGATATCAAAGTCTTCCGAAAATCACAGCCATCCATCATGAAATTAGTGATATAGTAACTTGGCCCGGTTTGACTTCCACCCAGCCCGGATTATTACCGTCGGGTCAAGTTCATCTTGAACTCGATTTGCGGAGCTAGCCCGGCCTAGGTATAAGACTGACTGGCCCGGATTTGTGTATTGAACCATGTCGCTTCTGCTTTAATTTTCGCATTCTTTCCATCCAATTATTCTCCACCTATGAATTGATAATCTTGAGATCAAAACAAGCCAAAAGTGGGTAACTTCTGACTTGAAAGAATTTAAGAAAATAGGTACATACAATGATAAGAACTATGAAAACTAACCTACATGACACATGTAAAATATGTATAAAAATGCATGCATCAACCCGAGTTGCAAGAAGATAACTCTATTCAGCTGAACAGAGAATGAGAACTCCCTTTCAGGTTGCATTTGAAACAAGGTCTCAAGCTCAATCAATAGCATAATCATTACAGCTAGTTAAGCAAGATGAAAATGAAAAGACTCATTAGAACAGTAGGAAAATTGAACAATCTAACAACAAGGAAAGATCAGGAAATAAATAGAGTATGAAAACATTCGAAGAAATCATATCCCCAACCACTAACTGGTTTAGTTGCACATTAGGAAAACTAGAAAAGAGTGAAAGTGTTGGATCCCATGCACTATTCCTATGTTTTGATGATAACAAACAAAATTGGTCAAAAAATATTACTAATAAGTTTGTTAACTGATGTACACACATGGATACGTTTAACAAGAAAGAAGTTGACGAAGAAATGATGAAGGAACACAATCAAATCAAAGATGGGTCGAATGACCGGTCGACCAAATGTACCACCGAATGGACCAAAACACTGAGGACAATTGATCGATCAAAGAACTAGTTTACCGGAAAGTTAAAAGAGTTAAAGATAAGAAGCCAGCCGAAGAACTGGTGGACCAGATGCATGTCCGAAATGAACAACAAGATAAAACAATTGAAGATGAGAGGCCAATCGTAGGACCGGTTCACCGAACGAATGATCAAAATAAATGGTGAGTTCAAACGATAGGAAAAACTACAAACTGATCAACCACCTTTGTGAACTGGTTGACCGGCTCGACGTGGTTTGCTACAGTAACGGCTAGTTTTCTAATCAAATCTTTTGAATATTCTCCCAATCGGCCATATATCATGAAGAATCCTATAAAAGACATTCACAAGGCTGAAGAAAGGATTATCTAAGTGAGCACAAGCATCCAAGAAGTCTAAGGAGGGTTGAAGATCAAGTTTGTTATTATTTTCTCTTGCAAACCCTAGCTTTCATTCTCTCCATTGATTCAAAAGTATGAGCAACTGTGAAAGAGAAATCAAGAGGGATTAACAAGTTGTAATCTTGAAAGCTCTTGTGTGAAAAGAGGTTTGCCTTGTCTCTTGAGTGGAGAAGAAGGTGGTTTCGGTGTAACAAGGATTTCCTTCTCCCTTTGAGAAAGGAGGAAGATAGTGGAACTTCGATAGTCTCGAGCTCGAGGAGTTGGAGCGGGGATGTAGGCCAAGGAATTGGGCCGAGCCTCATCAACAAATCTTGTGTTTGCTTTCTATATTATCTTGTTTACTTTTGTGTCTTGATTGCATTAGCATTCTCATGAAGTTTTTAAGAAAAACTATTTTAAAAACAATTATGAAATTTAAGATTTAACTTTTTGTACCAATTCACCCCTCTTGGTGTCTTACGATCCTACAATTGGTACCAGAGCCAAGTTTACTTTTGTGTTAAGATTTAATTATCTTTAAGAGTATCAAATAACTTTATTCTTAATGAAGGTCAATCGACCAATCGTCCTCCACTTTTCAACCATATTGGAAAATTAGAATGTAAGCATATGTGTGTTCCATAGATATTGACATTGGGGATGTGATTGAAAATGATTTTAACTTGTGTGGAAAATCATCATTAGAATATGCTAAAGGAGAAAGACTCTTGGTTAAATTAGATTGGAAGGCGAAAAATCTTCTTCATTGTTCTTTGGATACTGCTGAATTTAATCTCATTTCTATTTGTCAAACTGCAAATGGAATTTGGATAAAATTCATTATTACTCATGAAGGAATTGAGAAAGTTAAGAAATCTAGGTTAAATCTTTGAGATCATAAATATTATTTTTTTAAAATACTTGAGAATGAAATTATAAATAGTATGGTTGTCCATTTTAATGATGCTGTGAATGACTTAGCCTCTTTGGGCCAAAGACTAATGCTCAAAAGGTGGAAAAGTTTCTCAGGTCACTCTTCTCAAAATAGCATACAACGAATACTATGATTGAGGAAAAGGATCTAAACAAGCTGGACTTCGACGATCTCATAAGATCATTATTAATCTATGAGATAGGAATGAAAGAAGACGAGGAGGCAAGTGTCACAGAGAGAAAGGTCTTAGCTTTAAAGGTAAATTGATGAACAAGAAACAAGCGAAGATGAAGAGGATGCTGATGAAAGAAAACTAACAATCTATGCCAAGAAGCTGGGCAAATAGAGGTTTGCTAAGCAAAGAAAGAAGGGTGAATCAATTAGAACAAAGTCAACAAGAAAAAATCAAATCACCTATTTTGAATGTAAAAAGACTGGACATTACAAGAATGAGTGTCCAAACCTTGTAAAAAAGGACAAAGAGGTTGAATCTTCAAAGAAAAAAAAGAAGGCTCTTCAAGTGACATGGGAAGGAAGTGAGAAGGAAGAAGATAGCTCTTCCTCAAGTGATGAAGATGAAGCTTACCTATGTCTCATGGCAAATGAAGAGGTATATTCTAACTTATCAAGTGATGAATTAAGCAAATTTGATATGCATCATGAATTAAGAAAGCTTATAAAAAAATATGATTCACTTAAAAAGAAGCATGATAAGTTGAAAGCAGAATTTTAAAACGTTAAAAATAAAAAACATAAGTAGCACGATACATGTAAGGAGTGCATATCATTAAATGATGAGAACATGGGTTTAGAATTCCTAATTGATGAACTAAAAATGAAGAATGATAACTTAAATATATGCATTGGTTTACAACGAAATGAGATAGAAATATTAAACACAAAAGTAAATGAATTAGAAGGAAAAGTTAAAAAAATTTCAAATGGTAGAAAAATATTAGATTCTATGTTCAGTGGTTGTAGGGTGGCATCCGACAAGAAAGGTCTTGGTCATAATTCTCTTGAAAAAAGGCATGACTCAAGAATCCTATTTGTGAGGGCTGAGAATGTGCACAATTCAAATTTGACTTTCTTTCATTGTGGTGCACATGGTCATTATTCTTTCAAATGCAATATTAGAAAAGGAAAATGTTTTGGAATGAAGAAAGTTTGGGTTCTTAAAAGAACCAATGCTAACCAAGATGGACCCAAACAAGTTTGGGTACCAAAAAGATAAATCTTTGTGTCTACTTCTATTTTTTAGGAAACATCTAAAAAGAAGAAGGAAAGCAAATGGTATTTGGATAGTGGCTACTCAAGACACATGACAGGAAATGCATGAAATTTGTATCCTTGGAAAAGAAGGGGGGAACTATTACCTTTGGAGACAATGTTAAAAAGAAAAGTTATCGGTATAGGTAAGACTAATAAAAATGACAAACCTTTTTGGAAAATGTATGGCTAGTAGATAACTTGAAGCACAATCTAAGTAGCATTAGTAAACTTTGTGATAAAAATTTTCTAGTAAAATTTGAAAAGGAAAGGTGCTTAATACTACATGAAAATGAAAATCTTTTGCATGTTGGCTTTAGACATAATAATATATATAAAATTGATTTTGATGACTTAGAAAATGAAAAGTGTTTAACTGCATTGCATGATGACTCAACCTTATGGCATAGAAGACTTATGTGAATTTTAAAATATTAAAGAGTCTCTCCAAGAATGAACTAGTAAGATGATTACCTAAGATAAAAATTGAGATAGATATTGTGTGTGACTCTTGTCTAAAAGGGAAACAAAACAAAAAGTTCTTTTAAATGCAAAGACTTCATTAGTACCAGCAGAAGCTTAGAACTCTTGTGTTTAAATTTATTTGGCCCCATTGATGTTACAAACCCAGGTGGAAAGAGATATGTTTTTGTGCTTGTAGATGACTACCCTCGCTTTACATGGAATTCATTTCTATCTCATAAATATGAAGCTTTTCAAAGTTTTCTGAAATTTGCAAAAAGAGTACAAAATGAATTTGGTAAAAAAAAATAAAAAATTAGAAGTGATCATGGTGAAGAGTTTGAAAATAATAAGTTTGAGTTATTTTGTGAAGAAAATGGCATTTTGCATAATTTCTCTACACCTAGAACACCCGCAACAAAATGGAGTGGTTGAAAGAAAAAATAGTACTATACAAGAAATGACAAGAACCATTCTAAATGCAAGCACTCTTCCTAAATATTTTTGGGCAGAAGTCGTAAATACCTCATGTTATGTATTAAATAGAGTTTTGATAAGGCCTTTAACAAAGAAAACTTGTTTTGAGCTCATTTATGGAAAACACCAAACATTTCATATTTCAATGTTTTTGGTTGCAAATGCTTTGTGTTGAAGAACAATGACAAGTTAGGAAAAATTGATGCTGAGTGTGATGATGCTATTTTCTTGGCTATTCTAGTACTAGTAAAGCATATAGAGTGTACAATAAAAGAACCCTTTTAGTTGTAGAATCTATACATGTTAAATTTAATGAAACTAATGATTTTGTTTTGAGCAAGCATGTTGAAGAAGATGATACAAGGGAAATTGGAGTGACAAGTAAATTAGAGCAGGTTCAATTAAAAGAAAGCTCATCTCATGAAGAAAATTGTGAAAAAGAAAAAGGGAAATCAAATTGAAAAGGAAGTAGGTCTTTGAAAGAATTGATGATCATCAACTTCATATAACACAAGTGATACCCAGAAATTGGAGAAATGATTCATCACATCCAATTGAACAAATCATTGGTGATATAGGTGATGAAATCAAAATTCGAATCTCTTTTAAAAAATTGTGTGCTTTTTCAATTTTTCTCTCTCAGGTTGAACCCTCTTGCATACATGATGCACTAAGTGATCCAAATTGGATAAATGCTATGCATGAAGAGTTAATAACTTTGAGAGAAACTAAGTTTGGAAGCTTGTTGAAAGATCCATTGATCATCCAATTGTTGGAAGCAAATGGGTGTTTCGAAACAAGCTAGATGAAAGTGGTGTCATTTGAGAAACAAGGCTAGATTAGTGGCTAAATGTTACTCACAAATTGAAGGAATTGACTTTGATGAAACCTTTGCTCCTATTGCATGACTTGAAGCTACTCACATGCTTTTGGATTTTGCTTGTTTTAAAGGTTGCAAGCTTTTTCAAATGGATATAAAATCTGCCTTTTTAAATGGCTTTATACATGAGGAAGTTTATGTTGAGCAACCATAAGGCTTAAAAAATTTTGATTTTCCGAACCATGTTTTCAAACTTTCAAAAGCCCTTTATGGGCAAGCTATGAGAGCTTGGTATGAACGACTAAGTAGTTTTTTAATTGAAAGCAATTTTCAAGAAGGAAAAGTTGACACCACATTATTTTTAAAGCATATGAGAAATGATATTTTAATAGTGCATATCTATGTTGATGACATAGTCTATGGAGCCACTAAAGAAAACCTATGCAAAGATTTTGAACCTGTTATGCAAAAGGAATTTGAAATGAGTCTTGTAGATGAGTTTACATTCTTTTTAGGACTACAAGTGAAGCAAACTAAGGATGAAATCTTCATAAGTCAAGAAAAATACACCAAAGAATTGCTCAAGCGATTTGGAATTGATGATTGTAAACCAAGCTCAACCCCAATGAGCACGTCAACCAAGCTTGATAAGGATGAAAAAGGCAAGGCAATTGATAAAAAAGGTATCGAAATATGATAGGTAGTCTACTCCACTTAACAGCTTCAAGACCAGATATTTTGTTCAGAGTGTGTTTGTGTGCTAGGTTCCAATTTGCACCCACAGAATCTCATTTATTTTTCGTTAAAATAATCACGCGATACTTGAGAAATACTTGTGGACTAGACATTTGGTATGATAGGAATTCTACTTTCGATTTACATGCTTATACCGATGTCGACTTTGCTGTGTGCAAAATTGATAGGAAAAGTACAAGTGAGATGTGCTATTTTCTTGACAGCTCCCTTATATCATGGCTAGCAAGAAACAAAACTCTATCGCACTCTTTACTGCAGAGGCATAATACATTGCCGTCGACAATTGTTGTGCATTTTGTGGGTCAAACAATAATTATTCGATTATGTGGTCTGTACGAGTGTACCCATGAAGCATGATAATACTAGCACCATAGATATAACTAAAAATTGAATAAATCACTCTAGGACCAAACATATTGACGTAAGATATCATTAATACATTGCCGTCGACAACTGTTGTGCATTTTGTGGGTCAAACAACAATTATTCGATTATGTGGTGGTTTGTACGAGTGTACCCATGAAGCGTGATAATACTAGTACCATAGATATAACTAAAAATTGAATAAATCACTCTAGGACCAAACATATTGACGTAAGATATCATTTCATTAAAGATCATGTGAATCACAAGAATATTGCAATTGAATTTGTGCCCATTGACATTCAATTAGCTGACATTTTCACCAAACCCTTAAGCGAAGACATATTTTGTATGCTTAGAAGGGAACAAGAATTCTTGGACGTTATTGGTATATCAACTCTAAGTTAAAGTGACTTGCTTATGTAAATCCACTTTTGGCATGAGTTGAAAATCAAAAGGATGTTTCACAACATATATATTACCCACATAAATGTGTTAATTCACTTACAACTTGAGTTAAATAAGGTTGATCATTATTTCTGTATGACCGGTCGATCGGTTGGGTAATTCGGTTGACCGACTTTACATCTTCTTGACCATGCAAGAACTACTTCGCTTAGATTGGTTGGCCGCCCCGATTGTTTGACTTGATCTCTGTTTGTTGAGTTATCCCAGCCCGGGTATAAGACCGACCTGGCCCAGGTTCGTGTATAAAGTATTGGACCATGTAGCTTCTGCTCTGATTTCCACATTCTTTTGGTCCAATTGTTCCACACGAGATAAAAAAAACCAAAAGTGGGTAGGTTCCAACTCGAAATAATTTAAGAAAATAGATTCATGCAATGGTAAAAACTATTAAAAATAATCTACATGACACATGTAAAAGATATAAAAAAGGCCTAATGATCTAAGGCCAACTGGTTTGGGATTCGTCGATCAAAAGCCTATTACATGGACTGCCTTGAGAAATATGGAGAAACACATAAGTAGTCAAGTCTGAAAATAAATGAAAAATATACTTGAGGAGATTATACATGTGTTATCCAGCACCTTGGTGTGTTCAAGCAATTAGACCCATAAGGGATTCTTGCCTGACGAGCTAAGGTCAACTGGTCTGGGATCTGCAAGTCGAAAGCCTATTACATGGACCACCTTGAGGAATATGGAGAATCACATGAGTAGTAAAATCTAAAAAAAGAAATTTAATAAATAAAAGTATAAGCTCACTCTTTACTTTTATTTTCAACATTAATGCTATTATTTGATAGGCTGTATGATTCTTTCATGGAATTGAACTATAATAAGTTTAAACTATCTAAGATCTAGAGTTCTTTTATGAGGCTGGAAATTTGGATTGAAGATTGATACTTTGGCAATGGACTTGTAAAATGATGGCAGTAGAAAATATTAGTCATGGGGTGAAGGTTATGATGGTTAATTTTTTATTCTTGAGTCTTGCCTTGAAGCTTGCTTAAGAACAAGCAAGAGTAGCAAAGCTACTCATATGTGGGCCAACGCTAATGCAAGAAAGATCTCATACCCACCACTCTCAAGTAATAATATAATATCATTGATGATATTCATGGACGCCATGGTTTGCATGCAGGCATATCAGGTGGACATGATGTCGAAGTAGAAGGCATTTCAATAGCATTTTTATTGGTCAACATTCTGAAACTCTAATTGAGTTGGCGAGGTGGTGGGCCTTTTGGTTGAGGGGCATCAGCAACATCTTAATCAGAGTCAACATTGCAGCGAGATTTGCAAAAGGGAAACTTGGGGTGATGTGACATGATGAGAAAAAGTAATCGAAAAATTGCTCTCGGATGCCAAAACCTGACCCCGGTTCAACAATGGACTTGGCCTGGGTTATTGAAGAACAGGTCCACTATTATATTGCAATTGAATGAGCCCGTTGTGCTGCCGAGCCCAATCGAGTGGAACAAATGGCGCGGCCCGGGTTGTTATACAAAGAAAAGAAGTAGCGATAACCATAACCCGGCCCGTGTATATGATGCGCACGGCCCAGGCTCTCGTGAGAAAGAGAGGCGGCTTCCGGTGCAACTCAACTCCAACTTGAATCACCTAAATCACGTCATCCGAGAAGAAGAGCTGCCCACTGTTTGCTAGTGACAAAGAAGATAATGGATGCTGGAGGTTTGGTGGCTCTCAGCATGGTGGCGCTGTGATGTCAGCGGTGAACTCAATGTCAGAGAGAAGCAAAGGCAGGCGGCTGACCCGGAGGGGACATCGCTTGCTGACATGGAGGTAGTTGATGGCGTCGCCGGAGATGCAGATCTGATCACCGACAGTTGATATCTTATGGTGGTGCGAGATGGCAACGCTTGTCAGAGAGGATGTGATGGCGTTGGAGAATCTGTGGTGAACTTTGTATTGAAGAAGACACACAGGCGACCGACCTTGGTCTGTGTGATGGATGCCGACATTTGAGAAGCAGATTTGATGTTAAGATGCAATGTAGTGATGACAGAAATCCAGAGGAATGGTGACACAGTGGTGGTGGGTCGTCGTTGGTCGTGGCATGTGTTGTTGGTGTCGACATCTGCCCCGGCGAACTCGATAAGGTTGAGGCAGTACAGATATGGGAACGGAGAGAGATCGTCAGGTTCTCATCATCGGATAAGATAAACAATGAAGGCCGATGATGATGTGAGAAGGACACAACTCCTGGTCGACGTCGGTTGCGGTGATGGCCATGCAAGGGTGTTATGGGCGCCGGTGGATGAGGCAAGCATCGGCGATGCTGAAGCGTAAGGCTATGGTAGCTTCGATCACTAGAGATGGTTGATGTCCATATGGTAGTGAGACTGTGATGGCGGTGTAGGCGTGGCAAGGCTGGAAAGAGTTAGGAACATAAGCCGCTGGAGGGTCTATCGTCTTTAGAGAAGATGGGAACTGCCATCGATGTAGTCTTGCACAAGGTGAAATCTGACCTTGCTAAATACATAAATCAGGTCTGAGTTTTCACTGATTCACCTAGGTAATCACATGGAATCTTTGTTGGTCTAAAGTCTAGTGATATAGACAATTCGGTGGCAGTTCATCAGAGAGATTCTTGGATCGAAGATTGACAAGATGCTCGCCGAAAATGGTGTACAAAATTCATTCCGAATTCCTGTGATATAACCTGGCTCGAGTTTTTTGGAGCCCGGGACGGGTTCTTCAACAGTTGTGTAGCTTCGAGCCTGGGCTGTTGTGGAACTTGCCCCGGTTTTATCTAATAACCAGGACTGAGTTTTTTTAAGCCCGGGCCGGATTATGTCCTGTGGGAGGGCAATATGCCAACTTGGACCCGCTTGAACTTTAATGAGCTTGCCCTGGGTTTAGTTTGCAGAAGTTTGTTATGTAGTAAGATGTGAAATTTAATATCATTCGATTATGGACTAAATATGAGACTTTAAAACAAAACAATTAATGAACTAAAACATACTAATTTAGGACTCTGACTCAATCTAAAGTAACCTATAAAAAATAATATTCTCCTAAGACTCGATAACCTAACTAACAAGATGATATTACTAAAATAAAGATGTGCAATAAAGAACAATCTCATTGCAGGTAGTTGATGTGCTCATGAATGTCCAATGCGATGATCTTAGCCAATGTGAGTGAATACACACCCAACTGACTCAGTCTTGGTAACCTTCTTCGGTGATTTTGGCTTTACCTCCTATTTCGGATTGTGATTTCTCTCCAATTTGATTTGCTTTTGGACTCTTTGGTCACCATTGTTGGGATGTGGTTGGTGATTTTGGTGTTGATAGTGTTAATAATGCAGCTCCCTCTTTTTGTTGTAGTGAAATTGGTAGCAAGTTCGTAGTTGAGGTTAAAACTTCCGAAGGCTAGCTCCTCCGTCGGTCTATTCCATATTCAATTACATACTCACTTGTCTCCTTTACCCTCCACTCTGTAGTCCATGTTCTTTAATAATTTCTTCGTGGTTTTCACCTTCTATAAGAGTTTTGGTGGTGACATGGACATACATAATTGGAGGATAATTTTTTGAGCAAGTCTTTTGAGATGAATCAAATTGAGAAGAAAATATGCAACTTGAGTCTCTAATGTTTGGATCTTCACCTCCATCTCCTGGAACTTGCATTTAGTCTCAAGTGGTTGTGGAGGAGGTGGAATATCATTATTGACTTTGATTTGAGCCTTCAACTAAATCATGCACTTCTAAGGATTGAATGAGTTTGGTCTTGAAGGTTTAGCTTGGTCTCAATGGTCGAAATAAATTGGCAAAGCATCCCCTTAAAATTGATTCTTGATTGGGTTGGGGACTTATATTCTCGCAGAGATGAGAGGCCAACATCAATTTCTTGGCCATGTTGCTTCAGATTTGAAATTTGCATCTCCATATTTTGTATGAATTCTACCTGCATGGAGATCTTCGTCAGAAACGTCCCCACCATGTGAGTAAGCAAGGTTAGTGAATCCTACAACATATCTCTTTCTTCTACACATGCATGGGGGTGGCGTAGTAGAATTTCATCTCGGAAAGTTTATATACCAACTTGTATAATTGTAGGTGTGGAAGTGCCTTCTTGTTGATGGCTACATAGAGCTTCAAGTTGTTCTTCTCTAGGAACTTTGGTCATATTTCTATCTTCAATTGGCTTCGCTTGTGGCTTGTTTTTATTCTTTTTTGCCATTGTAATTTGATTAACTTGTCTCTAAAGAAATTTTCCTAAAAATACTACAAATAGAAACTCGTGAAAGTATATGAAGTGATGAATTCCAATCAAAAGTTCAAGAAATAGAAAAGAACTCTCAAGTTAACAAACAAAAGTGAAAAAAGAAATAGAATTAGAAAAAGTCCCTAGCAACAACTCCATAGACTCAACTTTTCCTTCGAAACAATTTCAGTCGAGTGTGAACTTTTCAGCTTCATCCCTGTGGATCGATCCTTAAGTACTACATTGATTACTGTGCACTTGCAGCCTCATCATGTGTTTTAAGGGTTTATAAATTTTAAAGCTTATTCGAGGTTACTTCTGTGAAGTAAGCAAGTCACACATCAAACACCGTCGAGTCATGTTTTTGGCGCCATTGTCAGGGACAATGAGTTTTTTATTTATCACACTTGATTTTCTGTTTTGGTCTAGCCAAGTCTTGTTTGAACAATCATTGTTTATATTTCATCATGCTGTGAGTATCTTGCTTACTTACAAAGTAGTTTTTAAATTTTGTATTTTTCTTTTCTCTAATTGTTTATAATAGTTTTCACTTAAATCCTGTAGTTATCATATTCAATCTTTTGCTTTCTGCATTTCTTATTTTTAGATTCACAAACTTCATATTCTGCACTTATGTTACAGAGAGTTTCCTATGTTTTATGTAGTGCAGAAATATTGCTGAATACACATGTCAGATTTTGGATTTTATGTGTCAAATTTCAAATTTCAGATTTATGCACATATCTTAAAGATAGCATTCTGGGTCTTTATTATGTAGAAACACTTGAACATGTATTCTTATGTTAACCTATATCTTAAACATTGTTGAACATGCAAAGCATTATCAGATTCTTGATTTTTGATTGTCAAAATTGCAAACAGTTATATCTTGAACATGTAGACACATTGCTGAAATTGTTGAACATACATTGCATAAACGTTTCTATTTATATCTATATTCTGAACATATTAGCTTTTAGATACTTTAATGTTATTTTGGATTTATAATTTATAATTTGAGGTTTCAAATTTCTGATTTCAAATTTCAAATTTCAAGTTTTAGGTTTCAAATTTCTGAATTATGCATTTATCTTGAAAATTACATTTTAAGTTCGTGTGATAAGGAATTTCAAAATTTTTAAAGTGCATAAACATTGTTGAACATGCTTTCTTTCGATCCTTGAACATTCATGTCAGATTTCAAGTTTAGAATTTATACAAATTTCAAATTTCAAGTTCTAGATTTCATATTTCAAAATTCTGATTTTAAATTTCAAATTTTCATATTTCAATTTTCAGATTTCAGATTTCATATTTAATATTTTTGCAGTTACTCTATAAATTATATCCTAAATTTCTAACATGTAGAAATATTCCAAAATTTGAATACTGTTATTTTATAAGAATCCAACAACCATTTATTGATATTGAAGTAGTGATGGATATGAATTTTGCAAGGTAGTTACATGATGTGCATAATTCTTATCATTCAAGTAAAGTGTCAAAATATGAAAGTTGGAACACCTTAGCCTCTAGAATTGAAGATATAGTAGGAAAAGCAATCACAAAATTCAAACTGAAATCTCTTACAAATTCTCAAGCCTATTATAGCCAAGTGCACTCCTACATTCAACATGAATCATATGTGCAATTTCACATGGATAATCATAACAGCCAATGGGGAAATCATTTTTCTAGTTCATACGCCCAAGATTCAAATCCATGGAGTTATCAAGACAATATGTTTCACAATGGATAACACTATCATTCTGCAACTTATGATCAAAATAAAATGTTAGGTGCACACCACCAATTCTACACTCAAGTGGAATCACTTATTCTAATCGAATTTACCAATGTCACTTCACCTGAATGTCATCAACAATACCAGCCAGCAGAACTTATGCAAGACCTTAAACTGAAGACTATGATGCAAAACTTGTCAGACCAACAAAAGAAGAAACATGAGAAGATGGAGGAGCTGTGTGCCAAGGTGGAAGGTGTCTGCACAAAATATCAACAATCTATTTTTCGAAATCTTCTAGAAAAATCAGCGGAGCATCCAAATTATTTAGCTCCACCTGAAGAGAAGTCAAACATATGATAGAGAAGGTAATCAAGCAACAAGAAAGGCATAATGAATAAATGAGGGAACAGTTTGATATGGTTGAAATCCTAACGACTGAGAGCAGAATCTTAGAGGAACAAATACTTCAGCAACCACTTGACACTTTTTCTAAACCAACTGAAACTTAACCTAAGGAGCGAAGTCAAGTCATGCCACCCGAAAGTGCAAAACAAATTGAAGGACATGAACAATCTATTGTTGAACCTTTTGCTGAATTTCAAATTGAAGATGCCGAAGAGATCAATTTTGATGATAAGTGATGAATGCTAATAAGGCTGTAACTCAACACATAAGGACAATTCCAAAAGAGAACTATGCAGTTGAATTTGAAGCAAACAACCAAACATGTTCAACAGCTGAAATCAACTCCACAACTATCCCTACCTGTGCAAGAGCTGAAGCTACTTTTTTCCAAGCCAACAATGCACCATCCAAGCTAAACACTACTAGCCTATTAAAATACAAGACAAAGGTTGCCTTAAAGAAATGCAGATTTAGAAGTTGAAGAAAGTTATACTATCGTTGAATACAAGGTTCAAGATCAAGTACGCCAAAAGATGATAGCACCCACACTTCTAAAGAGGCAAAATCAAGAAATGGTTGTTCAAATAAGATGGAGATCTTGGAGAAGTCAAAATTACACATAAAGATGAAGAATTTAAAGTCAAGAGACTTGTTTCAGGTTGATACTTCACAGCAAAGTATAGCAACTGAATTCTGCAATGAAAATAACACCTTAAAGGAAGAGAGCCAAACTTAAGCTGAAACTCAACTACTTAACATAAGGCTCAAAATATTTTTCAAAAAATTGAATTCCATCTGGTCCAACCTGTTTAGCAAAGTATAGCAATCGAATTCTGCCATGAAAATAACACCTTAAAGGAAGAGAGCCAAGCTTAAGCTAAAACTCAACTAGTTAACATGAGGCTCAAAATATTTTTCAAAAAATTGAATTCTGTTTGGTCCAACCTGTTTAGAGTGGGAATGGACCAAGGACCTTTGTATTTGACAAATGAAAAATGTCCAAATCTGTTGGATATCAAGACCCGCCAAGTAGAAGATACATGAGTTTAAAATCACCAAGTTCAGTGTAAGACTATAAACAATGGTGTTTGTTGGGAGGCAACCCAACCTAACAAGTTCATTTTATTTTCTTTGTTCTTGTCGAAATCAAGCAGCCTCAACTAATTGCTAGGTAGTTCCCCAGTTCTACTGAGACCACCACAACTACTGAACCAACCCCATATATAGAGATGCTCCTATTTGCACACTCTCCTATATTTCAATTTTAATGACTTTTACTTATTATGCAAACATGACAAGTGATCTAATATTTCTCTGTTCAGATAAGGAGTAATATTCGTTGATCTATGTTTCATGAAGGTGAGCTGAAGCCACAAAAGAGCAAACTGAGGAACAAACAACTCACCCCCATAATTTAGTCTCTCCTATCTTAATCAACACTGAGGACAATATTGAACTTAAGTTTGGGGGAGCCAATGATATTTCCTTTGTATTTAATTGTCATGATCTCTCATAGTAAATACCATTGTTGCTAATTTTTTTAAGTCTTCTATTGTTGCTAAAGTTCTAAAATTTGAAATCTACCCTTGTTGCAAAAGTTTTGAGATCTTTTCAAATATTTTTTCCTGAAAATTTGTTAATTGTAGCTTTCACAATCCCAACACTTAGTACCTTACTATGTCATCAAGTGTTAACTATGAAACATTATCCATGACATTATTGACCCTATAGCCTTATATAGGGTCAATAATGTCATGGATAATGTTTCATAGTTATAGGGTCAATAATGTCATGGATAATGTTATTTATGGCTAATTTGTCTTGAATATTTCTGAAGCAAAACATAATGACATAAATGGCCCTCAACAGAAATCAAAGCATATGAGATGTCGGCTGACCCTCCACATAACCTCCTATAGGATTTTTCACTTGCACTTATTTGTATGACACTAAATTATGATCTACTGCATTATAATAATAATAAATTATATAGTTTGCATGTCCCCACGTCTGCACCTCTCTTCTTTTATGTATTGGGAAATGCTTTTGCTCTTTCTTTAATAAAAGTCCAAAGTGCCTCACATGAATATTCAAGTAAGAAAAGGTGAGGAAGGCTGTGGCAGTTCTTTTTCTCTCGAATAACTTACTCCTCTGTCCCCTCATTTGAGGAAGTTAAGAGTCGAGTATTCTCGAAAAAAAGGCAAGGAAAATATTGAGTGAAAACTTTCTTTTTCTTTTCAATTTTCAAATGTACAACTCAAGAGGAGGTAGTCGTAGCAAGAAAAATAAAAAGAAAAAAAATAGGGGCGAACGAAAAGAAAGTTAGTTTGACATATAAGTGTCTCCTACGTGTGTAGATCATCTTTTAGTGTTAATACAGGTCAGGAGAATGTACACATTCTTGGGGGAGGTTATGTGAATGTTCAGCCTGTAGGGTAGTCTCATTTAGCACTAGAGCATTTGCTTCACTGATTACTAAGTCTAGGGGAATTAAATGGTCTGATGTTCAGGTAGAATAAGTTTGGAGGCTGAGGAGATAGAGTGTCATGTATAATCTATCGCACAAACCTAAAAACTTCGGACCCTAAGCTCCTAATTTATTGAGGACAAAAAAGGTTTAAGTTCGAGGGAGTTTGATGTGGAAAAATTATATTTACTTTTCATTTATTTTCAGCATGCATTTATACTATGTTTTGCTATATTCTCATGCTCGAACACACGCTTTACTGTCAAAATGCAACTTTTATTATTTCTTCACATCCATCTTCTAAAATTTTGCATTTATGGGATTACATTACTTATTTTGATTATTTCCATATAGAAATCTCAAGTGACAACACATGGGGACATGCAGGTATATGCCCCCATTTACGAACCACATAAGGGTATACATGTGGATACCCCAACCTAGACACTTAAGCGAATTCAAGAGCAAACGACAAGATTCAAAAGGCATCTTGTCCAACACAGCTTGAGGAAAATACCTTTCCGCGTCAGCCTGGCGAATTCCCTTGCATTAGAAGAAGGAAGCTTGCTCTAACGCTGGGCATATGTTGAGAAAAGAGTAGCTGTAAAAGATGAAAAGATGACACCCAAGAGGGAGGCAGCCAAGGAGGGACCACAAGATTCTTTTGGCTCAAAAAGTGGGCACAAAAAGACAAGAAAAAATCTAGACAAGTGGACATGTGGCACAAACCCCTTAGAGTATAAAAGAGCAAGAAGGCTGCCTAAGAAAAGGGTTCTGAATCTACCCAATCTTCCAACCCTTCATTCTCAAACACACTGCAATAGGAAGCTGACGAAGAGGCTGCAACAACAACCTCCCTTCTCCTTCTCTTTTCTTTTCCTTTTCTTCTTTTTCTTTATGTGTAGTTGAGCAGCCAGTTAGGGCTGCATATATGTGATGGATATTTTTGCTTCTAAACCTATCTTTTTAAGCTTATGATATGCAATAGTTGATTACATTTTATCTCTTTTTTACTGATCTATTGTTGTTGATGGTTTCATGATGAAATTTTGATTGCCGAACTTGTTTTCTTCGACTGTCCTCACATTGTGCCTTGGCCCGAGAGGGTCTTTATCTTTCCTAGCTCAATCTTCAAGTCTAAGAGGTGAGGAGTTTAAAGTTGGATTTCTTTAGCAAGGCACAATGTTATTTGGTTCTTTGTGAATCCATTTCTTGTTTCATTTAACCCCTTGGGTTCATTTCGGACGACCTTTGGTGAAGGTGATTCCCACTTGAGAGGGTGTTCACAGTCACTAGCTAAGTCATGCAAGCCAAGAGGTTGGGCTGGTGCTAGGATATGTCGAGGAATCATCATTTGCCAAGGTTTAGTTGAGGGTGATGCATCATGTTCTCCCCTATTTTCTAATTTTGAGAGATGATATTATGTTTTTGGGACTTCGACCATTCATTTCGACACTGACATCACCCAAGAAGGTAATCTATTCACTAGTCATGTGTGCGAGAGGTGGGACAACAACTGGATTGTGTCTATGAGGATGTCAGTGGTCAGTTCTATGGTGAGGCCGAGAGGTGGCCCAAGATCATTCATTCTGCTAAAGTTCCTTCTACCTTCGTCCGAACTATTTTTGACTTCGTAGTGCTAGTGACTCCCGAGAGGTAAACTATTCCTCAACTATCATATGCATGCTGAGAGGTAGGAAGACGATCAAGTTGTGTGTAAAGAGTCGCTGATGACCAGTGCCGGGTAGGGACGAGAGGTCTGTCCAAAGTTTTCTCTGCTTTCTCTCTAAAAAAAACTTAAGAGGATCCAGCCAAAAGGGCTTATTACTTGTCAGGACTCAGTACAGGTCGAGAGGTTGAATGAGCCCTAATGTACGTCTTATAATTACTCTAAATCTGGAGGTATGCTTCTGCTGCTACCTTACATGTTTTTATCTCGGTTCAAGAAACATGACTCCTAAACTAGCCCCTAAGCCCTAGTGTTTATTTACTCTAATCTTGTCTACTTTAACATTAAAAACCCATAAAAATTGGTGTAGCTTCCTTTGCTATAATTTTTGGTTTGTAGTATTTCACTTCCTCACGTTAAATGATTTTCGTAGACTCAACTTTTCCTTTGAAATAGTTTTAGTCGAGTGTGAACTTTTCAGCATTGTCCCTGTAGTTCGACCCTTAAGTACTACATCGATTGTTGTGCGCTTGCTGCCTCATCGTGTGTTCTAAGGATTTATAAACTTTAACGCTTATTCAACATTTTTCTATGAAGTACTCAAGTCACACATCAAAGATCGTCTAGTCAAAACACAATATAATCCTTACTTTATCATACACAAATCTTCACAAGTACAAAATAACAATGCTCAAATGTAGGACATCATGAATATATATTGGCAAAATACCATAAGAATACTTCAGTTAACAAATGAAAATCTTAAAAGAGACTTCTGTTACCAAAATTGTTAAGCATCATAGGATCTCTCCAAACATTTGATGCTACTCAACAAAAATGCTGTCATTTCCATACCTCAATACATTATAACATCATAACAAAGTTCTTAAGTAAATATGATATTATAACAACAATGCATATTATGAATCAACATTCCAACGAAGATAAGAATTTGATTGATACAAGCTAACGTTATAAGAATTCAAATGGAGCATTTGGACAAATACAAATGCAAACACACTCTTTCGACAGCGTACACAATATAAATGAAGATAAATCAGTAGCATGTAATCAAAATGTTATAATCAACATGCATAGAAGTTGTAATCAACATCCTTATATGTGTTTTCCTCAACAAAAGAAACGCAAGCAACAACAACCTGTTATTTGAGTCATGACAAATGAATATTCTTCATCATCATTCAAATGAAACATAAACAAAACCTATTTAAATGTACACAAATAAACACATAAATAATAATTTCACGCCTAATACAATACATGGTTATTCATCCTCTTCCCATCTCGTGACTTCATCTGATTCATCATTGTTGACCTCTGCAAGCACTTTGCCCTTTTTCTTGCTTTTTTGCTCTTCTTCTCTTGCTTATTACCACGAAGATAAGCTGAGAATTAACTGCTACACAATAACATGCAATAAAAAGAGTTAATGTAAATATTTTACCGTAACTATAGGACAAGTACTCCTATAATGACAATGATTGCCGCACTCGCCACATATCCTCCTCTTAATCTCATGTTGTGACATGGAAATTTTGATACCTAATTTCATTCTTTGCATTTTTTGGGTCTTCCTTTGGATTTTACATAAGTTGGGTCATTAATCAATGGTTGTAACTCTTTTAGACTTTCTTTTAAAGTTGTTAATGCTAACACGTTTTCATGCGAATCTTTGATTTTAAAAGCTTCAAACTTTTTGAGCACTTTATTGACAACTTTCAATCCAAAGTCAAGATGATCATCCAAACGCAGACCAAAATTGTTAATCTTCCAAAAATTTCTTCTCCAATCCTATCTTTTTAGAGTACTAGTAGATTGATTCTCACATGTGTGTTCATGGACTAAACATGCCTTCAAGTACCGAGCGTCGATTGTTCCATGATGAAGAATATATTTTTCTAGCAAACCTGTTATACCTTTCTTATTCAGAATATTTCAAACATGGACACAAAATATCCCCTCTTGTTCAAATTTCATACACGAACATCTTACCAAAATCTCCTCATGGTTACTATTTGATCGTCATTCCCAACACCACAGAGTATACTACTTGATTAGCATCTTTAGAAATTTTTTTAATTGAAAGTCATTAATAACTTTGAACTCTTTCAGAAATAGAGAAAACATGTTCTGAGTGTACACCTTTTCGGCATGTGCTTCCAATAAATTTTTATAATTTAAAGCAAGTTTAGAATGTAGGTTTTTAAAGTCCTCTCGTTCTTCCACTTCTCGATGACATTGAAGTGCTGTATCATACGGCACAACAAACTTCGTTAAAGAAGTTTGAGAGTTAACATAATCATAAAAATAGGAATTGATACTCTTGGTTCTTTGTGATGATGACATGCCCGCACAGAATACATAGCTAAAATAAATAGGCACCCAAAAATGACATTTCATAAACATAGTTTCTATCCAATGCCCATTTGGAATGTCATAAGTTTCTTCAAACTCTTTACATTGTCTAATGTTGGTAGACCCATGTATCCACTTCTTGAAATCCTTGATAATGTTACCTTTCACATCTAATTTACGAGTATTGATGACTGCATTCTTCAAAATATGCTAAATAGAAAAATGGTGTTTTGTGTTGGGAAAGACATTACAAATTGTATTTCCCATAGTGATATCTTGGTCGGTAATAGTACATATAGGCTCTTTTCCTCTCATGCAATCTAACCATGTTTGGTGTTGGAGCAAAGTTTTTATGCCCTATATAATTATGTTTTGATGATAAAAACCTTGAAAGATTAGAGTTATATTTAAAATGCCAAAAAAGTCTAATTAAGAATGAGTTATCTCATGCACTAAACTTTTGATTAATATTTATCTATGTTCTCACAATTTACATTAAGATATATAAAAGTTATAGATAATTCTCTTATCTTTGTAGAGAATCAAGAATCACCTCATTTGGACAATCACATAAAAAGTTATGATTAAACAAGTAAAGTTCGAAAAGTTAACTTTGAAGTTGATCTTTTATGTGCTAAGCTTGCACTTAATATTTCATATTCTATCATGAGATTTGGATTAAGAGATTAATATAAAAGTTATAGATAATATTGTCAGCTTTTCATAGAATCAAATATAATTTCATGTGGATACTGGTATGAAAAGTTATGCATAAAAGAGTAAAGGTCTAAAATAGGATAACTTTTTGTACTGAACTTTGACAATATTTGACCATGATCTCATTATATTTTTTTATGAATGGTGAATATTAGTTGTAGAGAATTCTATCAAATTTTCATAGAATAAAAAATCATCTCATTTGAACTAGAGTGTAAAAAGTTATGCTCAAAATAGTGCAGGACGATCGAAATATCGGTCGATCAGTCAGGCATCTCAGTCGACCGATCAATGCAGAAAATGCACAAATCAAGAACTAGAATGTCAAGACTATGATGATCAAAACACTGGTTGACTGGCTAGTGCAGAATTCACCAACGATCATATTTTTCAAAAAAAGTGTACTGGTCGACTAGAGGGGCAGAGCGGTCGATAGATCAACGTGCATAATGTACTATAACGGTCATATTTTGGCCCCAAAATTAGGAAACAAGCTCTAAAGGCTAAATGGAGTTAAGAAGGCTATAAATGAGGACCCAAAGGTGTGGGAATAATCAATACTTCCAAGGAAAACTAGGAAGAACATTTGAGATCCAAGTTGCAAATCTTTTATTTCTTTCTCTCTTAATCTTGTGTGAGGTTTTAAATTGTAAAAGAAAGATTGGGGAGTGTTCTTGTGTGAGGTACTAATGAGAGGGAGGACAGAGTAAGGAACCATTAAATTACAATCCAACATGATCGGACCATTACCTGAGGAGACAACGAGGACCAATATAATAGATCTCGGCAAAGGAGGATGAGCGAAAAATGATCTCAGTAATTTATGTACTATGTATGTTCCCTAGTCACGTGATTATTCATGGTCATGCCCCCTAACTAGCAATATGTGTTCGTTCACTTGCCCTAGCAGCGGGAGGAGGATGCTGCGATCGTGCGAAGATATTACTCTGCGATCTCGGGCGGAGGCTGAGGAGGTATCTGCAATCGATCAAAGAGGAGAAGCATCAGAGGGTAGAAGACTTGCGACATGGGTCTCAATCGCTCGAACTGGCGAGCGAGTGAGCGATAACTACCTTCTCCGACCGCACTGTTGGAACCATTCTAATGCATTGCTGTAATATCTCAAATTTAATTCACATGTAATCACATGGATTAATATTATATCATATTATTGATAAGAAAATTGATATATGTGTTAAGGCATGAGTTATAGCTCATAGTGTTTGATCGTTGAAATTTGGCGAAAATTTGTCCAAGGCATGAAAGTATGATCTTTGAAAATATTAGAATTAAGAAAATTAAAGTCCTAGTAATTGTTCCTATATATCAAAGTATTATAGATGTGATTTTTAACAATTTCTAGGAGGCATTTTACTTAGGTAAAACATATATGCAAAATCGGAAAATCTATGAAATCGCGATTTTTGTTCTTCGCACAAAAAATTAGATTTTGATTCCTTGCTTATTTATTTTTATAAATATTTTATTTGAATCCAAATGGGGGGTAGTTCCTTATTTACATGTAATGTCTTAAGTAAATAAATAAATAAATAGAAAAGGAAAAACCATTTACTTCAATGGAACCATTTACTTCAATGGGATTAGATGTAAATAAGCACAGTACCAAGGGCAAATACTTACTTCTATATTTGGCCGACCTAAGGTCGATTTCAACATGCCTTATCTTTACCCTCTACATGATCTACCACATCTTCTCACCTCCACTTGCCCCATCCGAAAATTCAAGAGGAACAAAAGGACCATGTGCTTCTAGTGAAGGAATTTGAAAGAAGAGAAGGGGAATTAGGGTTTGGCACGTGGTGAGTTCATACTTCACATTCTTTTGAATTTCATACCTTCCTAGTTAGGGTTTCTCTGAAACTTTCTATCTTATTCACTTTTGGATTTTAGCTAACCATGGGGCAAAACTCATGTTCATCATGATCAAAATTAACCCCATGTTCAATTGGTTCCCGAAAATTTAGCTACATAATTTCATACCTTCGGTGGTAAAATAATTATGAATATTAATCTAATTGATCCCCTCTGAGTCTACTTTTGTTTAGCTTTGGAATCAAGTTAATATGCTTTCTGTAGAGAAAGTTATGTTCTTATCTTTAAGGTACTATCACTCTGTCTTCTAAAACTATTATCTGATTTTCTAAATTATGGATCAAATCCAATATGTTATTAAATTATCTGATAATTTAGGGTGTTACATACATTGAGGTTATGTTTCATTGAAAATTATAATCACTCTAAAACGATATGTTTAGGGAACGTTATAAATGTTTTACCGAGCCTCACTTAGTCTGTCAGGATGAAACATAGGGCAGGTTGTGCTAGTATTTGTTAAATTTATTATGATCAGTACAGATAGATATAAGTTCAAGGTATTTTAGGACTTGCAACTTATGAAGTCTTGTTTATAAAAAAAATAGATTACCCAAATATGTCATGTTTCTTATTTTATATAAATAGTACAATTAAGATCACTCAGTCTGTCAGAACAAATAAATACTCAGAAAGTTAAGCTGAATCTTGATTTTCTTGTGAACAAACCATAATGAAATAAGATTTGAAACTTTTATAACTTAAGATATTAGTAAGTAGGAAGTAAGAAAAATTGGAGTGAACAAATTTTGTTATCAATTCAAGCAAATACGAATTTTCTTTCATGGTGTATACAATCTGTCTTAATAGTAGGCTAACTCTTGTGATAAATAGTTACTTAAGTTATAAGAGTAAATACTCAAGGGTTGTGTACATATTCAATTAATTGTGTTTCATGTGTGATAGACTTTTGTTCAGATCATAGAAGTGATGTGTTTCATATTATTATTGTATAGGAGTAGAAGAGTAAAGTAGTGAAAAAGGAAAGGAAAAACCTTTTGGTAGCTCTTATAGGTAAGTTAGTTTCTCCTACTCTATGTATTCACCTCTTTTGAATTTGGTGTGACATTATTTATTATAGTATTGAATATGTTTCGGGTATGTTATGAATTGATTTCGAGAAATGCAACTATAAAAAGTATATATGAATGATTGTATGATTGCACATTTGAAAAAGCATATATGATATGATATGAATGGATTACGAGAAGTGCAATCATGTTCCGTTTGAAATGATTGATCGAGTGATGGTACAATTGAAAAGCATATGTGGTATGTTAAGGATTGATTTAATAAAATGCAATCCTATTCCGTTTGAATCAGTGTTCGACATGATTCATCTTCTGATATTTGAGTTACAAGATATGGTTGATCTTTTGATCTTTGATATGAAGTTGTTATATGTGATGGTTGGAGCTAAGTGCTACATACTGATCATGATGAGAGCCATCTCTAGAGTCCGATCCATCATTTTGTTCCTCAATAATGAGATGAGATAGGCTGGAGCTAAGTACCATGCAGAGCTAAGTGCCACATCGTGAGTAGTCGCGATGGAGGCCACCTCTAGAATCCGTAGGGGCTACCTCTAGAGTCCACCTATCGCTATATGATTTGTTCCCTGAAAGAGATGAGGTAGAATGGAGCTAAGTGCTAAATCGCTGATCACGATGAGAGCCACCTCTAGAGTGCACCTACCGACCACTGGCCAGTTGGTGATCCGTGCATTCATATGAGACTATTGCATTTGCATACATATATTTGATATGATTTATATGATATTGATTGCAAGTTGAGTGTGATGTTTCTGATTAGTATGTTATATATGTAATTATCAAATATATGAAAATGCCTATTTTGCTATTATGATTATTGCATGCTTTTCTATGTCACTCCAAATGGATTAGTTGGTAACACATAGGCTACGAGTTATCAACTTACTGAGCTATTTTAGCTCACTCTGTTGTTTTTAACATTTTTCAGATAATTCTTGGGAATCATGCGAGGTGATATTATTTGAAGAGTTCGTGGTAAGATGGAAAGATTTGAGGCCTTCGTATCCTTCTATTAGGATGTCGAGGGGTTTAGTTATGTATAATTCATATGTATTATTTTGTAAGAAGGCAAAGGCATTTTGTGAAATGTAAAACTTAAGGATTATTGGTTTGCTCTAAAGGATCATAATAAATTGTGTAATTTATTTAATGATATACTTTTACTCTTATGTTATAAAAGAAGAGTAAATTACATCACGTTTTCACATTTTTTTCATAATTTTATTTGATCGTCCGTAATGAGTCGCGAACTCTGGTTTAACTCATGGGTTAAATCGGGATCGTGACAATTGCAGCTGTTGATTGGCACCCAACGCGATTTGACGGCTAGTAGTGAGTGATTGCAATGTGCTAACACATAGTGTGATAGCACACTAATATACCTCTCTATATATAATATAATATAATAATATAATATAACATAATATAATATATGATATAAGATACAGATTATAGATAAATTTAGAACATAATATACATAAATTTTAATAAAATGAGAACACATTAACTTCTTATCCATGATATAACTAATTTTAATCATAATATAACTTGATTTTGGATTAAACAAATAACGTATCTTATTTTTGAATGATAAAAGGAAAAATATGGTTGAATAATATCCATACACACACACACACACATATATATATATATAGAGAGAGAGGGAGAGCAAGAAATATTATGAAATTGAAGAATACATTAAAAAATTGATAAAAACATACTGACCCAAGTAAAATTTTTTAAATATTAATCATATGCTTATATTATATTATATATATATTATTATTAAATTAATTATCATCAGATCTAGCCTTTGAGATTATTGACGGATTAGAATCTATCGATAAGTCTGAAGGCAACACCCGTCGGAAACATTAATATGAAAATATTAATCATACACTTATATTATATTATATATATTATATTATTACTTTAATATCTGACGGATTTAATCTTCGGAATTACTTAAGAATTTCTTTAGAAATATCAATATTAAAATATATATCATATACTTACATTATATTATATATACTTTATTATTACTTTAATTACCGATGGATCTCCTATTTGTCGGTAATTTTGAAGGCGGCGACCATCGATAATTACCAACGGATTTTGGCGTCAGCACTTGCGACTATAATTTGGCCTGTCAGTATTTTTGAAGGATTTTTCCTCCAATGGCAAAGGTCGTCGGTAAATGTGAAGGAAGCTTGTCCATCGAAAATTGTCCCAGAAATATGCAATTTAATTTCTTGTGGCGAATTTTCCACCAAATGTTTTGATCGTTGTTTTCGTAGTAGTAATTTTAATATTTACTTGCCAAATCAAAGTGATATGCATAATACTAATGATGCCAATAATACAAGTTAATATATATATATATATATATATATATCTTTTTTTTTAAAAACGTGAGCAATATAAGGATTTTGTAACTAAATTACCACAATTTAAAAGGGCTAATATAGATTAATTTCAAAGCTGTTCATAATTTCTTGTTTCCAAACATTTCTTATGCCAATATTATGCTTCTTTTAAATTAAAATAATAAAGTATCAAATGGATTTAGGAGCTTCATATTGAAAGGAGACACAAGAATGGCGATGCAACCTTGTATGAGATTTGATAATAAATTAATACAAAATTTATGATGGATGACTTTTGAATAGTGCTATATGTTAGTTAGATGCTTGTACATGTTCAGGCATGCTTGTGCATTGAAAATCTATAGACTTACAGTAACCTACATTGATCGGTCTGTTAGCAGATGTCTGCTTCTTTTAGAAAAAAAAATGGTTGTTAGCATATCGGACATTGGGTTCTCTTACCGGACATCCACTATGCTTTGCCAAGAAACAATGTTCATCTTATCGGTTGATCAACACATCCTATCAATCGATTGGTGAGGAGAAATGGAAATGGATATATGAAATGTGGAAAGTTTGGATGAATGGTAGATCCTCCAGGTGACCAAAGTCATGACAAACAATAAAGATTGGACATCCACTCGAGCTATCGGGCATTCAAATTAGATCCGGCCTAATGGCCAAATGATGTATTGAGATCAGGCGTTCACTCGATCTTTCTGAATGTGCGATTACAATTGATTATTGTATAATCACTCCACCTAGAGAGCATTCAGATCACACCTCGCCTTTGAACTGTAGAATGATTTATGGATGAGTGGACACCTGCCCGACCTTTCAAGCATCCGATGAACCTTCATGACCAGACGACCGCTCGATCTAGCAAGCATCCGAAAGTTGGACAAAGAACCAATATGATTTAAATTAATAACTTGACCTTGACTAAATTTGTCCACATGATTTTCTTTTCATACCCATATGTTTCTCATGATAACCTGAAAGTCGATCTTGTTGCCAAAATTCTTGATCTATTCTTTGTCTTTTTTAAGAGGAAGATACTTTCACGTAAGAGAAGCATATTTTTTATGAATGCCAAAATTGAGTTCGCCATCATTATCACTATCACTAGTAGACCAACAAGAGGAAGTTGAGGCTACTCTTCATCCTCGCTACTTGCTTTCTTCATGCCTATCTAATAAATCCTACCTAATCTCATAAGAAGTAGAGCATTTAGAAATAAGATTTAGATTTTTCACATTTAAGGCACAATAAAATGCATTTCAAACTTAAAATCAAGTTTGACAAGTGAAACCTAAAAATAAATATATTCAAAGAAAGAAAGTTAAACGAAAATACCATATAAAATCTTCTTTGGCTTTTCAAAACTATTTTAAAAATTTTTCACATACTAAAATCCATAGAACAAAAATATGCCTTCATTCTAGTTTTTTCAAAAAGAATAGTCTTTAAAACTTGGTGGGTCAATGGTGTCATGCTCTAAAAGATGGTTAAAACTTAAAAACAAGAGCAACATTCGGAATATCCCAAATCCAATTTACATATAATTATATGAGTTAATATTGATATCATATGATTGACAAGAAATATGATATATGTGTTAAGAAATGGGTTGTAACTCAAAGTGTTACATCGGAGAAATTGGCGAAAAGTCATCTAAGGTATGAAAACATGATATTTAAAAATGCAAAAATTCTGAAAAATAAGTCTCGATAATTGTTCCTATATGTGAAGATATGTTATAAGAGATTTTTAATAAATTTTGGTGGAATTTTAGTTAGGTAAAAAGAAGTCGCAAAATCGAAAAATCTATAAAATCATGATTTTTGTTCTTTGAACAAAAAAATAGATTTTGATTCCATGGTTATTTACTTTTCTAAATATTTTATTTGAATCCAAATAAGAGGTAGATTATTATTTACATGTAATGTCTTAAGTGAATGAATAAATAAATAAAAGGAAAATGTAAAAAACATTTCCTTAAATTACAATTACATGTAAGTATTGCCAACTGCAAGGTTTTTCTCATACAACTATGTGACTGACCTTAAGTCGGTTCCTCAGCCTTATCCCTTATCATTTAGAGGTTTTTACTATCCTTTTTCATTCCTTTACCTGCCCCATCTGAAACTTGGAAGAGAAGATTTGTTTGGATCCATAAACGACAAATGGAAGAAAAGAAGGAGCCTTATAATTCTCAATTTACGGTGAGTCATTCTATGATCCTTTTATTGATTATAATTAGGTAATTATAAACTAGAGTTTTTGAGAGCCTTCCTTATTTCTCCTCTTCCCTAAGCTTAGTTAATTTGGGATCAAACTGTTAACTAAATTTATAAATTATGTTTTAAATCCAATATGTTATTTAATTATTTGATAATTTAGATTTGACTAATATCTAGTGAATGTTATAAATGTTTAACCAAACCTTACTCAGTTGGTTAGAATGAAACATAGGATAGGTTATGCTAATATTTGTTAAATTTATTATGCTTAATCTAGAGAGATATAAATTTAGGGAGTTTTATGAGTTGTATAATAGGAAATATACTTTTAGAGAAAATAAAAAAAAATACTAGAATATGTTTTGTTTAACATTTTATATAAATAATACAAGTAACGTCACTCAGTCTGTCAAAGTAAATAATATGAAAGTTAGACTGAATGCTGATTTTTTGAGAACAAAACATAATGAAATAATATTTGAAACTTTTAACATATTAAGATCTCTGTAATCTGGAAGTAAGTAAAATTGTAATAATGTCAATATATAATTTATCTTAAGAGTTGTGAATTTTGTTAACTAGGTGTGCAATCATCCATAATACAAGGCAACCATTTATGATGCATTGAATTATTTGAGCTATATAGAATATGTAATTACATATAATATTTATGTTGGTATGGTTGTATACATTATTTTGACACCTATATTCTAAGAGTAATATGAAGGGTTAGATGAATGATAAGAAAAGGAAATGGGGAACACCTTGTGTGATCTCTTATGTTAGGTACATGGTTTTTCCTATTCTATCTATTCTCTTATGAATTTTGCATGACATTGGTTGTTATATGTATTGAATATGTCTTTCATTCTTATGAAAAGTATGTTTGAATGAATGCTTGATTGGTTGCACATTGAAAAAGTATATGTAATATGTTATGAATTGATATCATAAAGTGCAACTTTATTTCGCTTAATGAATGATCGATATGATTCATCTTCTAATTTTTGAGATATGTTTGTTTATGATGAATCATTCATCTGCATCTGTGTGTATCATGCACTTGCATGTATGATAGTTGGAGTTAAGTGCTACATTGTTGACACCACCTCTAGAATCCAATCCATCATTTTGTTTTCCAAAAATGTAATGAGATAAAATAGAGTTGTGTCATGCGGAACTAAGTGCTACATCGTAAGAAATCATGACGAGCCACCTTTAGAATCTCTATGTGTCACCTTTGGAAGCTATCTTATAAACTGACTAGTTGGTGATTCGTGCATTTATATGATAGTGTTGCACTCGCATACATATATTTGATATGATTCAAATTATATTGATTGTAATTGGAGGTAATGATTTTGAATATAAAGTTGTATATATAATCTTGAAATGTATGAAAATACCAATTGTGATATTATGATTATTTCATGTATTTTTATGTCTCTCTGAATTGATTAGATGGTAACACATAAGTTTTGAGTTATCAACTTATTGAGTTACTTTAGCTTACTTTGTTGTTTCTAACATTTTCAGATTAATATAGTTGTTTGGTGATCGTGCGAGATGATAGTCTTAGAAGTGTCCCATAACAACTTTGGTGGTAAGACATTGAGAAGAAGTGTATCTCTTGCTTCCCTTTATTAGGACGTCAAGAGGGTTAGTTATGTGTATTACAAATGTGTCATTTTGTATCTTGTAAGAAGGCAAAGTCATTTTATGAAATGTAGAACTTAAGGAGGTTGGTCTCCTATGAAATTATCATCTTAAATTGTGTAACTTGCTTGATGATATTTCTGCAAATTTTCTCAATTTTAATTGATTATCCGTATTGAGTCACGAACTTCAGATTAAACCATGATTTAAATTGGGGTTATGACAACATTGTTCTGATACCTATTGTTAAATTATAGGACTCCAAGAGGAGGGGTGTGAATTAGTGTTTTTATCAAAAATACTGATTTTATGAAACACGTCATGGAAGTACAAAGCTGATTTCATAATCTTTAAAACCAAATAGAATAATGCACAACTCATAAACAAACTATAATGAGAAGGAGAGAGAGAGAGAGAGAGAGAGAGAGAGAGAGAGAGAGAGAGAGAGATATCAAATAAAAAGGAGTCAGTGTTTGTTGACGAATTTCAGCTTTGATTTATGTTCCTGCTCTGACTTATCAACCTCAAAACTATTGAAGGTTCCACGAAAATAATTTTTTATCCAAAATGGGGGTAAGGAAGAAATCCTTTACACCAATTTTTTCTCTGCTTCAATAGGTAAGGCACGCTTCCCCTCCTCGGAAGCTATCACCTACTTTTCACTAGAAAAGATAATGCACAATCTCTATGACTAAGAAGTTCAATCACCTTTACAAAGATTCTGAAGCATACTCTTATCTCCTTTTCACAATCAAAGGCTCGCACAAAAGAAGAAGACAAAGAATTAAATTGACTTAAAACATGTTCTTCTCAAATTTTCTCATAAATATTGATATTTCCTTCACTGTTGAAACCACTTTTATAGCCTTCTAGTCTTCATTTGGTTGTTGGGACATGTTTCCAACTTTTTTGGCCAAAATATGACCTTTCGTGTACTTTAACCTTCACACCAAACCTTTGGTGTACTTTAACTTGCACATTGGTCGACCTATCTTCATATCCATTGAAAAAATATGATTGTTGGATGCTCAACCGGTCAACTATTTTCTTAGACTAGTTTATCCCTCCTTCGACCAAATGTCCTCGATTCAGCTGCCAATCGACTGGTCGTCATTTCCACTTCCTCTAGCATCAGCACTATGTTTTGCATACGACCACTAGTCACTTGTCGACCAATAGCTTCAATCGGTCGATTGACCGATCCTCCAATATCAATCAATCACTATGTTTTGCATACGAAAACCCTACACTATTTTGCACATCACATTTAGTATGATTATCAAAATAAGGTGTTTTCTTATTTGAAAAGCTAACAAGATTATCTACAACTTTTATATTCACATGTTAGTCTAAATATGAATAAAACATATTCAAATATTGAGTTCAGTGCATAAAACAACTTATTCCTACTTAGGTTTTTTTGGAAATTTAAATATAAGTCTAGTGAATTGAAGTTCTGAGGCATGCAAAATACAACATAAAATTAACCATGCATTTAATCACATTTCGATTCATTTTCATATAGCATGCATCATTTTTTGAATTTATTTGCTTTGATTTTATAAAAATAGAAATTTACCTAAATTATATGTTTTATTGCAGAAAAAAGCAAGAGAATTGAGTCAGGAATCTATAGAAACAAATGACACCCAAATCGGAGTTAAAACGGAACCGGAAAGTGGATATTAGTGAACACTGCCAAGGCTGAATCGAACATAACGGGCCATTATATGTCCGTAACGGTCGTAATTTCTTGGGGATTTCAAGTCCAGATCGGACCCAAACTTTATTCTAAGCCTCAAGCATGATTAGGAAACATATTTACTCATATTTGAAGGAGTTTTGGATGGTTTTAAAGACCTATCAAAGTCTATTCCGAATTTACTTATTTTAACATGAAAAGATTTTGAATCAAACCGAAACTCTACCAGAACTCTTGGGACCCTTGGAGGCTATAAATAGAGGCCTTAGGAGATAGAAAAACGTGTGCTTGAGACCTAAGAGCCGTGCTACATTGCAGAAGAAGAATTTTAGAATTTTCGTTGTTTGTTCGGGAGAATCTGTAGAGCAATTCAACGCGTGTACTCTACAGCGATCCATAGATCATCAAAGGCGAAGAATTCTATCTTCTACCTATTGTTTGGATGCTCTTTACTCATACTTTTTATGCCTAATTAATTCTGTAGTAGTGATATTTATTCTTTTCGAGAAAACTGTATGAACTCGATTGTTAGATTTGAATTAACATAGTTATTTCAGTTTCTTTCGATTATGATTGTTGTGCTTAATGCTTTTTACTGAAATTATTTTATTCTGAGATAAGACTACAAACCAGATTTGGGGTGGTTAGTTTTAGGATTTAATAATTTTTAGCGAATTGATTCTTAACTTAAAGTTGAAGCAATCATAACACAAAACTAATAACTCATCGTTTGTACTAGATTTTGTGCAGTCTATCAGTTTTTGCCCAGCGAGGATAATTGTTAGTTTAGGAATTACAACTTAATGCATCTTTATATCTTTCTTAACTGAAGATTAACTCAGCGTTTGTGGTCTTGAGTTTTGCCGAAATTAAGATAGTTTGACTTACTCAGCGTAGAGGTAATTAAT
Source organism: Pontederia crassipes (assembly GCA_030549335.1). Lineage (NCBI taxonomy): Eukaryota > Viridiplantae > Streptophyta > Magnoliopsida > Commelinales > Pontederiaceae > Pontederia > Pontederia crassipes. The sequence goes on along the minus strand of JAUKPH010000020.1, from coordinate 4,258,272 downwards.
TTAGGTAATCCTAATCCATCTCAAGAACTGAATCTATTCATCATCATTATAATTGAATCTTCATAGTTGTTCATGTTAGTTAATCATCATCATTAATCATCTAGAATCCTCAGGCTCAACACCAATTTATTTTACTTTCTATTATTTAATTTCTGCACATTTATTTTCTATTTTCTATATCACAACACCATTTTCTTCTCTTAGTAGATTATTCAAATAGATTAGATTTAACTAGTTCCTCGTACATTCTACTCTCTACTTTATTACTTGATACGACTAGTGCACTTGCTAGCAATTTATTGTTACAAATTTACTGCATCAAGTTTTTGGCACAATTGCCGGGGCACTATATTCATAACTCTTATTCTATCTTGTATAAGCTACTTTGAGAATTTTTTTTTTCTGTTTTACTTTACTTTTTTCTTCTAGTGTTGTGTAAGCTTTTCAGGTAATATTTTTTGTACACAACTGGATCATCACAAGCACATCTACACACCTCAACGAAGATGAACAAAATGATGACAAACCAACAAATTGAGAAAAATATCCTTGCTGTCCAGCAAGATGGAACATTTGAGGCATCATCGTCAAAACAATGCACAAAGATGAAGCCTAACAAGAAAAGACAGAAGATATATTTCGAGACCCATCTGCTGCACTCACAGAATTATTGGATTCTTTATTGAAGAAGCTCTCCACACAAAATTATCAAATAAAAAATTTGAAGAGTCAAATTCATAATATGAGGCAGCACAACAAGAAGTCAGATGAGGATGTGGCATCAATTCTTGAATTTAAATCATCAACTTCTGACTTCGTAGAGATGATTGGTCAATTTGCCACAACAATTGAAAGAAGGTTGACAATGCAAGACTAACACATCCAGAATTTGGAGTCTCAGTTATCTAAACTTCAGAAGCAAATTGAAGTCGACGATTCTCTTCGACTATTCGACAATGAACTCAAGTTCGAGGCTTTGGAATCAAAATTTCATGCACTTAAGAATGACTTGCATTTCACGGGCCGGAGGAAGATAGTCACGCACCTCACAGTGACTTGCATTTTGAACTTTTGATATCTCACGAGTCCTATAACTTTATCACGAGTCTCACATTAGTCGGTATTTTGATCTTTTATGTGTTGTGGGTCATTATCATTCTACCACGGATATATCAGTGAGTTGAAAAATTTTTTGTTTAGTTTCATGGGCCGTAAGCCTTTTGTCACGACCCATGAAATAGGTACCCTCTGCAACTGATTCTACAAGGCTGATTTGTCATGGGCCGTTAGGCGCCCTTCATGTATATCACACTAGGTCCATGAATTAGGCCAATTCATAATCGGTCGTAAGTCCATGCATCACGACCTGTTAGAATCATAGTGTGATCCCATGCCAAACCATATGACCCGTTACACATTCAAATTATGACCCTAACACCAAAACCCTAATATCACGCCCCGTAACATGCATGTAACGTGCCATATTTTCTCTCATGAATTTATTTTTGCAGGTCCGTGATACTAAGTTCACGACAATGCCGATGAATCCATCAGCTATGAAGGAGGCGATTGCTTATGGGCCGTGACTTCCAGATCATGACCCATGTTCTTTCTGAGATTCACTAGCCGATATTTATTACGGACGTCGTCAAGATCTTACGTCCTGTGAGAAACTTCCTTTAGCCATGAGCGCAAGCTATCATGCCCCAAGGCCCGTGAGCTCTTCAATACGACTCAATAACATCACTTTACAGGCCATAACTTACCTATCATGACCCGTTATGAAACAAAGAAAAAAAAGGGGACAAAAAGAAGAAGAAAAGAAGAGAAAGAAAGAGAAAAGAAAAATTGCATCCTAGGAATTGAAGAGAAGTAGGAAAAAGAGACGCCCAATTTTTCATCGGCCAAGGACACTATGAATTCTTTGTGGCTTCTTCCTACAACTTTCACATATATCAGATTGTTTTGTTTCCTCTTCTACGTATTTTTTCATTATCACATATTTGAAGTCCTACAAGTTTGATTTCCAACACTGAGGATAGTGTTGAGTTCAAGCTTGGGGGAGTTTGTAATTTCGTGCATCATGCCTATCTTTTTATATTGCATTGCAAGCATACATTCTCTTCATATTTTATTTGCATATTTTCTTGCATCTCATATTAAAAAAAATCAGAATATTAAATTGTTTTTCATAATTGAAAATTGCATCTTAATTTCACATGTCTTAGTATTTACTTATTTTTCAAGCATTATTCAAAGACATCATGTTAGTTAACAAAATTTGAAGCATTACTATTTTATCATTTATCGCCTTCGTGTTGGGTAATTGGTTTGAAGAATGTCTCTTAGTGAAACTATGGATGTTTGACGACAAGTCCTATTCATGTTCTTATTTTTTTTATTATGTATATTAGCTTGATAATTATTATATCACTATTGAACATTCAAGTGTAGTTGGGCCTACTAATAAATAAATACATATAAAATTGTCATCATATATAAAAGAGGGCTAGTGGAGCCCCAAAAAGTATGAGGTACAAAAAGGTGTTATCCGGAACCTTGGTGAGTTCGGGTAATTAGATCTGTAAGAGATTCTTGCCTGACGACCTAAGGGCGACTGCGCTGGGATCCGTAGGTCGAAAGCCCGTTACATGGACCACCTTGCGCAATATGGAGAAGCACATGAGTACCAAATAAATGAAAGGAAGGTGAAAATAAAAAATGGTGAAAAGAAAAAATATGATGATGAAAAGTTTCTAAGTGAAGAAATATAAAAGTAATAAATGAATAAAAGCTCATATTACACTTGTGTATTCAACGTTGATATTTTTATTTTCAAGAATTACTTTCTTATTATTCAAAGTTGAATTTGAAGGAGTTTAAAAATGTCTTTGATTCAGAAATTTCATAAAGTTGGGTTATTATGGAAAGTGGTGAGACACTTAGGCGATGGATGTATAAAATTTAGTGCTAAGAAGACTAGTTGAGTGACAGGGTGGAAGCGATGATTGACCATTTTGGTTAAAGTTTTGCTTTGAACATTGCTTGAGGACAAGGAAGTATCTAAGCTTGGGGGAGTTTGATGCATGCAAAACACAACATAACATTAGCCAGGAATTTAATCACATTTCAATTCATTTTCATATAGCATGCATCATTTTCTGACCTTATTTTCTTTAATTTTAGAAAAATAGAAATCTACTCAAATTATATGTTTTATTGCAGAAAAAAGCAAGAGAATTGAGTCAGAAATCCATATAAACAAATGACACTCAAATTGGAGTTAAAACGGAGCTAGAAAGTGGATATTAGTGAACGCTGCCAGGGTTGAATCGAATATAACGGCATGAAAAGGGAGTCAGAATCTGATTTGGACACCGTAAGGGCCATTAAATCCATGTTATGGAGCGTTACGAAGGCTATTTTCGATATTTCTTCGACTTTTCTTGGGAATTTCAAGTCCAGATCGAATTCAAACTTTATTCTAAGCCTTAAGGATGATTATTTACTCAGATTTGAAGGAGTTTTGGATGGTTTTAAATACCTATCAAAGTTTATTCCAAATTTACTTATTTTAACATGAAAAAGATTTGGAATCAAAACGAAACTCTTTCAGAACTCTTGGGACCCTTGGAGGCTAGAAATAGAGACCTTAGAAGACAGAAAAATATGTGCTTGAGACCTGGGAGCCGTGCTACATTGCATAAGAAGAATTTTAGAATTTTCATTATTTGTTCGGAAGAATCTGCAACTCAGCGCTTGTACTCTACAACGATTCAGAGATCATCGAAGGCGGATAATTCTATCTTCTACCTATTGTTTAGATGCTCTTTACTCATACTTTTTATGCCTACTTAATTCAGTAATAGAAATATTTATTCTTTACGAGAAAACTTCATGAACTCGATTGTTATATTTGAATTAATATAGTTATTTCAGCTTCTTTTGATTATGATTATTGTGCTTAATGCTTTTTACTGAAATTATTATATTATGAGATAAGACTACAAACCATATTTGGGGTGGTTAGTTTTAGGATTTAATAATTTTTAGCGAATCGATTCTTAACTTACAGTTGAAGCAATCATAACACGAAACTAACAACTCATCGTTTGTACTAGATTTTGTGCAATCTATCAGTTTCTACCCAGTGAGGATAACTGTTAGTTTAGGAATTACAACTTAATGCATCTTTATATCTTTCTTAACTAAAGATTAACTCAGCGTTTGTGGTCTTGAGTTTTGCCGGAATTAAGATAGTTTGACTTACTCAGCGTAGAGGTCATTAATTTAGGTAATCCTAATCCGTCTCAAGAACTTCATTTATTCATCATCATTATAATTGAATCTTCATAGTTGTTCATGTTAGTTAATCATCATCATTAATCATCCAGAATCCTTAGGCTCAACACCAATTTATTTTACTTTCTATTATTTAATTTCTGCACATTTATTTTCTATATCACAACATCATTTTCTTCTCTTAATAGATTATTCGGATAGAATAGATTTAACTAGTTCCTCGTGGGTTCGATACTCTATTCTCTACTTTATTACTTGATACGACTAGTGCACTTGCTAGCAATTTATTGTTACAAATTTACCACATCATGTTCATATCAGCAAAACATAATTAATTAGAGTATAAAAAAATTTGTTCCAACAATCTCCCAAATTTTTTGTGAAGATAAATTGCGAAATATGAAGAGTATATACATTGAGAGGAAAAATATATTAAAGTCAAAGTTCATTTGCCCTAATTTTAAACTCTCCTTAAAATGATAGGTGTGCACATAAGTCATAATTGTAATATACTTTTCATATATTTATTATGTCCACATGATAGATTAGGAGTTGTTTAATTTTTAGGATTCATTGTCCTTTATTTTCCATTATTGGTGTGAATCCACACAAGGATTAGATGATATGAAAATTATGGTATGAATCCACACAAAGATTAGATGATAGTGAGTGCGACTGTTATGGGGTGACTTTGTGCACTTATGGCATGAGTCGTGTAACAAATGTGTGATTTTATCGCACCATTGAGGTATCATGTCTTTAATAACTCGCCAATCAGGAGATGAAAATCACAAATGAGCGCATACCAATTATATCTAATTACGACTATCAAATCATTTGGTACATTCATAATAATAAACATTTCGAGAATTGCATCAACATAGAAGAGTGAATTTTGGAGTTTTTTTTGTGACAAATCATTCCTTCTATTCCTGCAATTGTGATCTCGGCCTTTTCTGCTTCTTCTCTGGCTAGTGGGATCGTGATATGTTGATTTTCGTTCTTATCTTGCCGATGTTATTAGAAGAGGTGAAAGTAAACATGCCGTTGCATTATAAGAACCTGGTTGTAGTAACTTTTTAGTACCTTGATATTAGATGGACCAATATCCTTATTGGGAGGCATCTTCATCTTTTGCAAAAAAGTGCAGCCTAACTAGCCCTAATACCCTCAAAACCCCATCCTGATTTCCCCATTCTCCCTGAAACAACAAACATTGCTATCCTCCTCCCTCTAAACTCTCTTGCCTGATGCCCTAGGATGTCAACAAAGGAAATAAGAAGAAGGAGATTAAGCCATCGGGGACAAGGTCATTTGGGGAAGAAGAAGAAGAGCAAGAAAAAAGGAAGGTGAAATCCCTAATTTTGTTTGGGTATTAGAGTGAATCCAAGTCTAATTTAATTTTAAATAAATCTTAGAATAAAATCTTGTTTTTCGTCCTTTGATTGGATTTGATTACTTCTAAATTTGATTCATTTGTCATGATTATGGTGCGTACATGTTATTGATTCATGATAAAAATGTTAGAACCCATGTGATGGACTATGGGGTGGTTTGCTCATATGGAATGAGAATTGTTTCTACCAATTATTTGCATATTTATGAACATTAGATGCATTTGATCATGAATTCCATCAAACTAGGGGCAATGTGGTCGAAATATGTTATGTAAACATTAGCTTGGTGTAAGAATGGAATGTATTAAGTTGTGAAGAGATTGATTATGTAATACCCGACTCCTATCTAGAAAAAAAATTAATCAAAGAATAAGGACAAAAAAATCTGCTTGGAAATTAAATCTAAGAGGGAGTCCTTGTGGGGGAAAGTTACAACAAACTTATCTTTTAAACCCACCTATATACACTTTTGCTCAACCAAAACATCCTCTAACATCTCCTCTATTTCGTCCTCCCTTTTGTGCACAACCACCCGTAGGCATCCTAGAACCCAAGGCTACTGCCGTTTGTCGGAGACATTGCCGGAGGCGAGCCCGAAAAAACCAAAGTGAGCAGCAGCCATAATTGCATCTATTTTCTTAGTTTTTCGATTGCTATTTTCTTGACTAATTTCATCTTGATTTCTCCCTCAAAATGCATATCAGCAAGAGCATGGACAAAGGACCTTCGAGGCTGGGGTCCATCTAGAACGTCCGGCCCACGATCGACACCATCGTGCATGCACAACCACCAAAATCCAGCACGGGCTCCACTTAACTCGGCCTGGGTTCTGATATTGAACTAATAGGGGTTGCCCCGAGCCGAGCTCAAGGTTACTCAGCCCGAGTTGAGGCTGAGTCAATAGTCACTGATGAACCCAGCCTAGGTCGCACTCAACCCGGCCTGGGTTCTATCAAGGAAAGTTGTACCGTATTGTTTATCTATTATTATTATTATACTAATTCATGACGCCAAATTCATGTGATTTCACTAATATACTTACCCATAGAATTACATTGTATTGTATGATCTGAAGTTGCAATCTGGGTGAAGACGAGAACAAAATTAATTAATAAAGATAAAATCTTGGGTGACCATGTTGCATATTGACGGGAGCTCATAGTTTATCATTGTTCATTGCATTGTTAAGGCATGGATTTAGACATGTCCCCGTTACATGATTTCTCTCCAACGTGTGACGAAACACGATACCCCCCTATAATGAAGATGACTCGCCGTGATATGCACAATTACTGTCCACATGAAGTACATGGCACCTCATTGTAAGCAAAACACTCATTGATGATAATACATAAAAACAACCAGAAGACCTTGAAAGAATCAATGATCATCAACTTGGCAAGCCACAATTGATACTCAAGAATTGGAGAAATGTTTCATCACATCCAGTTGAGCAAATCATTGGGAATATAGGTGATGGAATCAAACCTCGAAGCTCCTTTAAAATTTTTTGTGCCTTTTCAGCTTTTCTCTCTCAAGTTGAACCTTGTTACATAGATAAGACATTAAGTGATCCAAACTGGATAAATGCTATGCACGATGAGTTAAATAAATTTGAGAAACCAAATTTGGAAGGAACCAAATGGGCAGTAAACAAGGTAGATGAAAATGATGTCATTGTGAGAACAAGGCTAGATTAGTGGCCAAAGATTACTCACAAATTGAAGGAATTGTCTTTTGATGAAACTTTTGCTCCTGTTGCACGACTTGAAACTACTCGCATGCTTTTAGCTTTTGCTTGTTTTAAAGGTTTCAAACTCTTTCAAATGGATGTAAAATCGACATTTTTAAATGGTTTCATAAATGAAGAAGTTTATGTTGAGCAACTAGAAGGCTTTGAAAATTTTGATTTTTCAAACCATGTTTTTAAACTTTCAAAAGCACTTTATGGACTAAAGCAAATTCCAAGAGCTTGGTAGAACGACTAAGTAGTTTTTTAATTGCAAATAAATTTCAAAAAGGGATAGTTGACACCACATTGTTTTTAAAGCATTTGAAAATTTATATTTTAATAGTGCTCATTTATGTTGATGATATAGTTTATGGTGCTACTAACGAAATCCTATGCAAAGAGTTTGAATCTCTTATGTAAAAAGAATTTGAAATGAGTCTTGATAGTGAGCTTACATTCTTTTTAGGACTGCAAGTGAAGCAAACAAAGCACATAATCTTTGTAAGTTAAGAAAAGTATACAAAAGAATTGATCAAGATATTTGGAATGAATGATTGCAAACCAAGTCTAACTCCAATGAGCATGGAAACCAAACTTGATAAGGATGAAAATGGCAAGGCAATTGACCAAAATAGGTATAGAGGTATGATTGGTAATTTACTCTATTTAACAACATCAAGACCATATATTATGTTTAGTGTGTGCTACATTCCAATCTACACCCAAAGAATCTCATTGTGGCTGTTAAAAGAATCATGCGATACCTAAAAATAGTTGTAGTACAGGAATTTGGTATGATAGGAACTCAACTTTTGATCTACATGTCTCTATTGATGTCGACTTTGTTGGGTGCAAAGTTTATAGGAAAAGCACAAGTAGGATTTGTTGTTTTCTTGAGAGCTCCCTCATTTTGTGGGCTAGCAAGAAACAAAATTCCATTGCCCTCTCTACTGCCAAGACAAAATACATTGTTGCCGACAACTGTTGTGCACAAATTTTATGGATTAAATAATAGTTACTTGACTATGGGATAGTCTATACTAGTGTACCCATGAAATGTGATAATACAAGTGCCATAGTGATGACAAAAAAAAATTCAATAAAACACTCAAGAATTAAACATATTGACGCAAGATATCACTTCATTAGAGATCATGTGAATCACAAAAATATTACAATTGAATATGTGTCCACTGAAATTCAATTAGCTAATATCTTCACCAAGCCCCTAAGCGAAGACATGTTTTTTATGCTTAGAAGAGAACTAGGAATGCTTAGACATTAATAGGATATCAATTCTAAGCAAAGGTGATTTCCTTATGCAAACTCATCTTTGACCTAAGTTGAAAATCAAAGGATGTTGCACAACATCTGCATTACCCACTCAAATGTGTAAACATTTTTTGTAACCTGAATTAAACATGATTGACATGTCATCGGTCGACTGGTTGGGTAAATTGGTCGACCGGCTGTGCATTTTATTGAACAAGATACCTATTCTGTTTAAATCGATCGACTGCTAGAATATTAACAATTAATTAAAATGACCCTATTAAATTTTATCGATCGACTGATTATTCCGGTCGACCACCTGTATGAAAAATTAGCCATTTTAAAAACTAGGGCATATTCGTCCGGACCACATTTATTTGCTCAGCCGACCCTAGTGTGCTCTCATGACCGACCCTCCTATCTCCCTGACTGCTTCCCTACGACCTTGTCTCCAATCATCATCGTCGGTGAGGATATCTGACGATGACTTCACACCTGACAGGTCGCTTCATCGTCTCTTAGGCGGTCGATCTCTGGTACAAATACCTCTCTAACAGATCCTCATCTCCAAGTTTCTATGTGAACACATGATCTTCCCTTTAACCAATTTCTACTTTAACAGACCGTGCACTCCTCCTTCTCATAATGCTTCCACCTCGTACCAAAAATGCACATATTGAGCCATCACCCCTTCGCGGTCGTGCTCGTGGTCGGGCAGGTCGAACCCCAACTGGTCATCATTCACCTTCTTCTGAATCCTCCTTCGAGTCCCCACCACCTACTGGGTATGACAAAAATCTTTTTCGCACTTCTGCATTTGGACTTATCTACGACACATTTTACAGAACACGCGAAGTCAAGCGTGTGATTAATATTGATTGGGACTCTCTAGTATTGGTCTTACGTCCAAAAAATGTTCTCTAATATTGGTTGGTACACTCTAGTATCCTTACGATACGTATGGTCTGTCTGTTTTATGCCAACCTGACCATTGGGAAAGATCATCACTTGACATATGTTCTTGGACGTCACATCATCGCCGACCCAACTACTCTCCTGCATATCTTTGAGTTTCCTATAATGCCAACTCGTTCGGGAATTGAAGCCTACACCTTTCACTCTTGATCTCCTAGTTCTCCGATCATTCGGGCCACGGTGGAGCTAGTGTTTGGCGGCCGAGCTTCCCAATACAAGACCGATGATGTCCACAAACATCCTCCTTCTGAACTTAAGGTAGCACATCACATCTTGACTCATATCATAACCCCTCGCTCTCGTCATTTCAAAGAAGTTCGATATTTTGATCTCTTATTTCTTTACTGCCTCTGCATTCATAATAGTTCCCATCTCAGCTTTTCAAATTATTTTTTCTGTCATCTCGAAAGCATGCAAATAAAAATTCTTTGTACTTTGGCTCCTAGATTACTAAGATCCTTGTACACTTTGGAGTCATCATTCCTCCTGATGAGGAATTTATTCTCGCCCGAACTTGGAACACTATCACTTCTGACACCCTATATAGGAAACATATTCCACGAGGTCAGGGAGGTGTCCGAGACCCTAAAGGTGTCACTTCGGATGCCATGAACACTGATCACACTCAAGTAGAGGAACCCCACCCACAACCTCCTCCTATTTCCATGCACCCTCCTCCTCTAGCGTGCTCGACCTAACTGATCTTACTCGTGAGGAGCGCACCCTGCAGAGGGACGTCAGCGACAGGATCGTGACATGCGTTATCTTACTAGTGTGACACTTGGCTTCTATGCGGCTCAGGAGTTTGTTTCCATGAGAGTTTGCGAGGACGACAATCCCGATGAGGATTAGGCCTTCTTTTGTGTACCCCTCTTTGATGATGTCAAAAGGGGGGGGGGGGGGGGGGGGAGTACGTAGCATGTTAGGATGATGATGTGTGTTATGGAAACTATCCATATTATGTTTTGGTTATGTCTCATATACTATGTAATCTGATGTGAAAAAAGAACTTTTTTGATGATATGAAAATGAAGGATGGTTATGTTATTTTGGTAAAATGTATGTTCTTGAACATTGCTTATCATTTGATGAGTGTCATATATGTGAAAACAATATGCATGTATTTAGGGGGAGCATGAAACATCTTTATGAAGTATTTGTATTAACTCCCCATCGACTAATATGTTTATCATCATCAAAAAGGGGGAGATCATTGAATCACGTACTATTCTCATGTTTTGATGATAACAAACACAATTGGCCGAAAAATGTTACTACGAGTTTGTCAAGTGACATATGTACTAGAACAAGTTTAATAGAAAGAGAACCGATGAGAAATGATGGAGAAATAAAAAATCGGATGATGGACCGATTGATCGGACGAATGACCGAAGAGAACATAAGCATAAAGTTGCTGAAGTTATGAGACCGGTCATAAGACCGATCGACCGGATGCATGTCCGAATAGAAGAGAAAGCAAAACAAGTCTAAAGCAAGAAATCGGTCATAAGATTGGCCGACCGAAGATGGATCTGAATTGAACATAAATATAGAACGAGTGGGAATGAGGAACCAGTCATAGGACCGGTCGACCGATCAAGTGACCGAAACAAATAGTGAGTTCAAACACTGTGAAAAATAGTTAATCGGCCGATTGCCCTTGTCAACCAGTCGATCGACTGGACATGATCTGTTGTAGTAACGGCTATTTTTCATATCAAATCTTTTGATTACTTTCCAAATATGAAAGATCTCATGAAGCATTCTATAAAAGAAGTCTAGAACGTATGAGAAGGCATCGAACAGAGTACATGCGATCAAGCAACCAAGGAAGATCAACCTCATCATTTTTTTCTCCTGCAAAAAGCCTAGATCCTTTTATTTCTTTTCTTATTTTTTACTATAATCATTTGTGATCGTTTGTGAAAAAGAGAGATTGAGAGATATCTGTAAATTTGTATTCCTGAAAGCTCCAGTGTGAAAAGAGGATCGTCTTACCTCTTGAGTGGAGAAGAAAGTGGTTTTTGTGTAAAATAGTTTCCTTCTACCTTTGAGAAAAGAGGACGATGGTGGATCTTTGACGATCTCGAGGTCAAAGAGTCAAAGGGCGAACTTAGTCCAAGAACCTCGTCAACAAATTTTTTGTTTGCTCTCTATCTCATTTTCGTTATCATCTTGTGTTAACTACATTGCATTTAGTATTCTCATGAAAAATGTATAAAAGCAAAAGTTTGGAATTTCAAGATTTAAAAAGTTATACACCAATTCACCACCCCCCCCCCCCTTTTGGTGCCCTACGATCCTACATCTGCTACTGAGTTAGCCTTCCCTAAATGGTAAAGAATGTCAAACTCGTAGCCCTTCAGAAATTCTAACCATCTCCTCTGCCTCATGTTGAGTTCCTTTTAAGAGAACAGAGGCTTTTATGGTCAATGAAAACTTCAAAATCTTCTTCATATAAGTAATGCCTCCATATCTTCAGAGAAAACATATTGTTGCCAACTTTAAGTCATGAGTAGGACAGTTCATCTCATGAAGCTTCAGTTGTCTGGAGACGTAAGCCACCATTCATCCATGTTGCATCAGTACTCAGTTCAGTACAATTTCATTTACATCACTCTACATTGTGTACCCTCCAATTCCTATGAGAATTGTTAGCACCAGTAAGTCAATCTCTTCTTTGTCTCTAGGAAACTCTCTTCACATTTCTGATTCCAACTGTACTTTTCTCCTTTCCTGGTCACTTTGTCATAGGGGCAGCAATCTTTGAGAAGCCTTCGATAAACCTTCTTTAGTAGCCGGCTAATCCAAGAAAACTTCTGATCTCTATCGCTGTCTTTGGCCTTTCTCAATTGATGGCGGCTTCTACCTTACCTAAGATCCCTTCTTTTGAAACTATGTGGCCCAAAAACATGACCTAATCCAACTATAATTCACACTTGGAGAACTTCGCATACAATTGACGTTGTCTCAAATTTTTCACAACTATCTATATGTGCTTCTGGTGTTCCTCTGGATTTGAGGAGTATATCAGAATATCATCCACGAACACAATAACAAAGCTATCAAGATGAGGTTTGAATATCCTATTCATCAGATCCATAAATGTTGTAGGAGCATTCGTTAGTCCAAAAGACAATAATAAATTCATAATGTCCATACCTTGACCTAAATGTCATCTTAGTAATGTCCTCATCAGTTACCCTGAGTTGATGGTATCCACATCTCAGGTCAATCTTTAAAAAGATCGATATTGTGGACAACTGATCAAATAGAACATCAATCATAGGCAGAGGATACTTGTTCTTGATGGTCACTTTGTTTAGCATTCTATAGTTTACATAATCTTATTGACCCATCCTTCTTCTTTACAAATAGGACCAGTGCACCCATGGGGATACACTTGGCCTAATGAATCCTCTGTCCACAAATTCATGTAGTTGGATTTTCAATTATTTCATCTCTATTGGCACCATTATATAGGGAGGTTCGGAGATAGGAGTCGTCCCTATCATCAACTCAATATGAAAGTCGATCTTCCTTTTCGGAGGTAATCTCGGTAGCTCATAGGGAAATACATCAGGAAAGTCTTTTATCACTTTCAGTTCTTCTAGTGGTTTGGGTTGGACATCACTTTTCATGATGCTTGCTAGAAATTCTCGGCAGCCTTTATTCAACATTTTGATTGCCTTTAATGAGGAAATCATTATCTTCTTCTCCTTGGATAGAATTCCGCGGAAGATCATAGATCTTGACCCTCGGCACATCATGTAGGCATCATGGTAAGATAACCAATTCATGTCTAATATCACATCATAGTCTACCATAGATAGTACTATGAGGTCGATCGAGTCGTTTGTTCCTTCAATCATAACTAGTGTCTTTGGGAGGTACTGCCTGGTGGAGATCCTCCCTAATGGTGTTGCTATGTTTAGTTTCCACCTTATATTCACCCTCTCAACATTCAACAGATTAACAAATACATTTGCATAGTGATTAGCAACAAGGAGATTACCTTGGATCACTTCCTTGAATTTCTGGGCCTCCTCTACTTGCATAGTGTAGACCCTACTAGGTGCTCTTTGCTGGCTCTCAGCTTGTTCGCCTTTACCTTTGTCTTGATATTCAGGCTTCTTCTTAGTACAATCTCCTATAAGGTGGCTCATCTTGCCACAGTTCAGGCATGCTCACTGACTTCATCTTGCACTCACCAAAATGGAACTTATGGCAAAAGAAATAGGCTTTGCGGCCCTGTCCACCTTCATATCTTGAATAAGGCTTGGAGTCCTTATGCTTCTTGCTTTTGTCCTTCTTATGATTTTTTCTGAACTATTTGCTCTGTTCATACTTCATATGAGAATCAATCTCCCTGGCCAAATTGGTTGGTGGGGATATCACTTTGGCTATGGTTTTAGGATCCTTACATTTGACATTCATCCTTAGGCGAGGATTCAGTCCCTTTAGAAAAATGGTTCACCATCATCTTTTCATTTTCTTTTAGAGGACAATGTATCTCAATTTTCAAGAACATAATAAGATATTCCTCCATAGTCATGCTGCCTTGTTGGAGGTTCATAAACCCAGTTGCCTTTTTGCCCTGTACATGTGGGGGAAGGTAATGATCCCTAAAAGCTTTCTTAAAGTCTTTCCAGGTGATCTCATCATCCTCGTCAAATCGAGTCTTGGTGATGGACCTCCACAAGTGATAAGCTTGGTCAATCAAATGGTGAGTAGTCAAGTTGACCCTGTGCCTTTTAGAGAAATCCATCGTCCTGAACTTCTCGGTGATCACATCCAGTCAGGCTTCAGCCTTATCTGGATCTCTGTCCCCATTGAAGGTAAGGGATACAGCTTCAGGAACTTTTCAATTCATGAACTCGACTGACTAGAGTGTTTTGAGCTCACATTTCTCTCCATTGCTCACACCATGCAGGTCATGCTCTCAATTAACTCTCTTTGGTCTTCTTAAGCATTTGAGGGATCCCCTAGTTGCATCCTTAACATAGCCATAATCAACCAAATATTAGTTGGTTAATTTAAATACTACAATTATATGGCACAATACTGACATACTCTTAAATTGGATGACTGCTCATGATGATTGCACATGGACCTAGACTCTTAACAATTCTATAACACATTTAGCATAGGTCCTAAGCATGCTTAGATACCAACTGTAACACCCCAAAATTTCATCCCCAAATGTCAAGGACAATTAGGTCATTCGGTTAATCATAATAAAATATGATTTTCATCTATTCAAGGGGAAACTTAAATCAATAAATTAAAACAAAATAAATCCTTTAACTAAAATGGAAGACTTTATAGAAACATCAAAAGTAATGTTATAGAATGGGAAACATCTCTAGTAGCCGTTATTAAAAATATCTTTTGAAAATATGATCAAAAGACTCCGAAACATCATGACTCTTTATAGTCTAGACCATTTTGAAATTTTTTTCTCGTTCTGAGCTGAGCCACCATCATCCATACTTTAGTTACTTGCACAAATCCAGAGTTAGTGTAGAGTTTCTAATTAGAGTATGTAAAGGCCATGCAATGTGATACCGTGATCCTAGGCAGGATACTACATGATATACATAATCATCTTTATATAATAAGAAGGAAAAGATATGCGTGTCTTGCACTTAACATATGATATATATGTCATTCAATATCAACATTCTGTCATCATGCTTACAAAATAATGGAATGGAAGGACATGTACTCATATCATCATCTTCATAACCCTTTCGAACTTCCACTTTCATGGGCATCATTCCATTCATTTGATCATTAACCCTTCTTAAGGTTATATCTTCCAATAGTCAGGATTTATGTCATTACCCTCATAATAGGCTAGCTAAGCCTTGGAGACAATGCTCTCCTCATGCTCAAGGGCGACTTATGAATGCACACACCGTTGTCGGCGTGTGTAACAATCATTCTTGACAATCCAATAAGGGACATTAAGGGGCGACATATAACATCATCCACAGCTGGGTTCATTATGCTTTTCAATTAATAATCAATTACGTCACTCGATCTTCAGATTTTTTTCACCTAATTACATGAAAAATATGCATATACATGTATATAGGTTCTTATGCAATCAACAAACATTAGTGCATACTATTAATACTTCAAAAATAACTTTGAATATCATATATGCATCATTCAAGTCGATCACGGTCGTGACATGGGTGTCACACTTGTGGTCATGCCTACGATTCTCTGTGTTGGTCACGGCTGTGGCAGGACGTGTGTCACGGTCGTGCCTCCCTGCGCATGGTTGTGTGCGATCCAATCTTGGACCCGACCTTTAACGCCTCTTGCTCACGGTCATGCCAGATATTGGCACGGCCGTGGCAATACTTGTCATTGGCATGAGTGAAAGTCGATTCCTTGGTGGATTTCTAGACTCACGCTCACAGTTGTGCCGCGTCTTGGAAATCGACGCTCAGTTCGATTTTTCATATCTTTTGATGTAGAAACATGTAAGAATTGACATGGAACATCTTACAATGTTTAAGCATGATTTTCAGACATTTAGGCACATGAAAAACACATGAAAACATAGTAAATATTTGTCCTTTTAGATCTAGGGTTCTTTTCCCAAAAAACATATATATATCTATAACGAAGATATCTAAACATGATAGATCCTACATGAATAATCCGAACATCTATCAAATCTAATGTCTTTCACATGTAACCCTCAATCATAATCTAATATGAGAATCCTTTTATGTACCTTGATTTTGAATCCTTCTCATCTTTCTTCCGCTTCTTCATCCTCCTCCTTGTTCTTCTAATTCTCCTTCGTCAAGCCCTAACCGTTAGGTGAGAATTTGAAAAAAAAAGATATTAACAAGAAGACTTGGGATCTTTAAATGGGGGAGATATTGAGTTTCAGTCAAAAGATTAAATTATTCTTAGTTAGAAATCTGGGATATTACATATTTAAATCAGTTTTTTAAATAAGCTACAAGTATACATATTGAAAAGAATATATTTGCACACTACCATTGCTTATTGAAATTACCAATTTCCTTAAAAGTTTTATTTACACCATACAAATCAATATCTCAATTAAATCCTCTCTCTCTATAGTATACTCTTTTTCTCTCTCTATGTGTATATATATATATATATATATATATATATATATATAGATTTCACAGTAAATGCAATTGAATGACCACGTTTTGGAAAAGAAATACAGATTTCACACGTGTTATCTCATTGAGTTGGAAACAAAATGGCCCGGGCCCTTATACACAGTCGCCCAACGTATACACCTTAATTGGTGAATTAAGAACTATTAATAATTATTTGTTTCTATTCCATAATACTTTGAAAATAGTTGGAAACGACAAAATTGCATCTCATCCAGAAAACTCAAAATGTAAAAACATATATGTAAAACATTTATCATAGAACACATATAGTTTTTCTTATTAGATTAATAAAATGGTCATATAAGAAGTTTATCTAGTTAGTTAGATGTAAACTTTTATCAAGATTAAGATCATCCATTGTAACATATATGACTAATTCAATGGTAAAAAAATCATTTAGCCTTAAATGATATTCTTTTGTCAAATTAATCCGTCAAGCAAAGATATATTATTTCATGTATGATTATATGATTAAATTATTTATGAATTATAATTGTTAAAATAATTAAATAATAAAAATAAAGATTCCAAATCAAGGCGTAAAACGGAGTGTTCTAGATAATCATTAACCTCTATAATATATCTTTTATTAGTTTTATATTCTTTTATATTAATTGAATATATATATATATGTATATATATATTAAATAACTCAAAATAATAATAGCGTATTTAATGTAATTAGACGTTCTCCTTAGATGATTCTTTTTTTAAAAAAGCGAAAATCACGTAGATTATTTTAAACTGAAAAAAATATAACTAATTTTTTTTATATTGGAAGACTTTTTAAGTAGTCTGCATGTACATGTGCGCACATTAATCTTTCTTTTCCTTAATTACATTCTTCCCGTTCCCGGTGTGTGGTCAATGTACAAGTTTTCATTAGCCCAAGTCTATTTGAATGCACATTTTATTGACCAAGACTCACTTTTATGGGTCCGAAACAATGATATCTCGCTAATCTTTTCATTTTTCTTTTCTCCTTTCTGACAAATAATATTCTTGTGATTTTCTTTCTCGAAAATTAGTGTTAATTTACTCGTTTCGGAAAAGGAATGAATGATGCATCGCTTTTAGTCTCTTCTAAATAATAATAATAATAATAATAATAATAATAATAATAATAATAATAATAATAATAATAATAATAATAATAATAATAATAATAATAATAATAATAATAATAATAATAATAATAATAATAATAATAATAATAATAATAATAATAATAATACAAATTGCACGTTGTTTGCGGCACAAAAAAAGGATTCTTCTGTAGCATTTATTATTATTATTTTTGTTTTGTTTTATTATTCTAATAAAATTGGTGAAATGATTTTTTTTTTCAGTTACAGTGAGAAACGGACGGAGAAAGAGAGCGAGCTTGTTAACTCCTTTGCCTTGCCTTGACTTGGCGATGACTGGTCAGAGTGGAGGCCAAAGCCATGGAAACGAAACGAAATGAAATGTATGTAATGTTAATATTAACCTCTGAGTCTCACAGAAGACTTTTGAGTTTGAGGTGGGGAAAAGAAAAACAAGCACAGCACAATCCTTCTCTCGCTTCCCTTTCTCTCCCTCCAGGCTTGGAGGCACAGAGACAAGAAGGACATAGAAGCAAGAGAGAGAGAGAGAGAGAGAGAGAGAGAGAGAGAGAGAGAGAGGGAGAGGCAGGAAGAGGGGGGAGAAGACCGGAGAGAGAGAGAGAGAGAGAGGGGGGAGAAGTTTGGGATGGGGAATTGCTTTGCTTCTTCAGCAAAGGCCTTCCCTGGACCTGACACCAGACCTGCAAGCCCGGGTATTTTTACCTGTTCAGGATGGAAAGATGCCATCTTTTTCTTCTCTCTCTGTCTCTCTCTTTATATATATATATATATATATATATACGTGCTACTCTTTTGGTTTTCTCCTCCTCCGCAGGTTTCTTCCGTTTGTGTGTATGGCCATGACACTATGTAGAAGTACTTCTCGTCTTCTGCATAGCAGCTACAGCTGTTGATTCGTTTGATTGATTCCATGATCTATATGCGATTTGCCTTTTTGGCTTCAATCCGATTGAGAATCTTTATGCGATTTTCCTTTATGGCTTCAATCCGATTCAGAATCTTTATGCGATTTGTCTTTTTGGCTTCAATCCGATTCAGAATTGTCCCGTTGGTCTTTTCACTTCTTTCACTTTCATTTCAAAATTGAATCTTGTTTTGGTAACGCCCTCTGTATGCTTCAATCGTCATTCTGCCTGTTGTGCTATCTGGTAGTCTTAGCTGCGGCTTGTGATTTCTGGTCAAACGTCCTAATTTTGTCCAGCTGCGTGACGTGATTCTCCAAAATTTGTTGTTTTGACCTGCTGCAATTTGGTAGATTGTTTTAGCGTACGGATGATTCCATCTAGTTATTATCTTCTTTTGTATCGTCTTCTGAAATCACAGGGCGTTTTACATCCAAGAGCAGCAGTACCACCACCACCAACATCAGCAGCAACAGCAGCAGCAGCAGCAGTAATCTGTCAACCTTCAGCAATAGAACCTTTGGACTATCTAACGGCAGCAGCGTAAGCATCCGTGAGGTCCCTCCAGAGGGGCAAATCCTAGACGTCCCCAATCTTCGGATCTTTACTTTCGCTGAATTGAAGAGTGCCACAAGAAACTTCAAACCTGAGATGATACTTGGAGAAGGTGGATTTGGAAGAGTTTACAAGGGATGGGTAGAAGAGAAGACTCTTAATCCCTCAAAGACTGGGATCGGAATGGTAGTTGCAGTTAAAAAGCTAAACCCGGAGAGCATGCAAGGAGTAGAGGAATGGCAGGTAATTATGGAATCCAATTGATGGATAAAACGAGTATGAATTGCAAACCACTTCTAGAGGTTGAAGTTTCTCTTACTGTCTCAATATCAGGTTTCTCCATCACAGCAGCTGAAGCAGGCCTAAATGGGCAATGATTTTTAACGATTAGAATGTGCCTGAGTTAATATTCTGATATCTGTTTCACTCAATTATCAAAATTTTTAACGTATTTCCTCCTCGCGCCAAGTATTCATGTATTTATTGAAATGTCGTAGCACTGTAGATCTATCTAACTTCATCTAACCACAACTTATTAGTAAATTATCTGTCAGTAGAATTTATGCATCTAGGAAGAAAAGACAAAAAAAAAAAAAATATGCCAATTTTTTCCTATAAGTTATGCTTCCTCCCTGATTGATGGTTTTCCATTAATGGATGATCCCTCTGACGCATGCCACTTACAACAAATATCTTAATGTTTCTTGGTTGCAGTCTGAAGTCAACTTCCTAGGGAGGCTTTCGCATCCTAACCTTGTAAAGCTTTTGGGATATTGCTGGGAGGACAAGGAGCTCCTTCTTGTATATGAGTTCATGTCTAAAGGAAGCTTGGAAAACCATCTATTCAGAAGTAACTTCTTCATCAAACTGTGTTTTTAAGTTTACACTTGTTTGTTAGATGTAACTCCGCCTATATTTTATAGCCGGTCCCAAGCCCGGATAAAGGAGGAGGGTTATGTTAGGCCCCGACAGCCAGCATAAAATTTTATCGAATCTTATGAACATGGATCAACGAATGGCGTCATATGATCCATGTAGTCGACCCCACCTAGTGGGATAAGGCTTTGTTGTTGTACTTGTTTGTTAGATGTAACATTTTCTGTTGCTCGACTAGTAATATATATATGTTTTCTGCGATAAGATCTTTTTCAAGTATTGTTTGATCCCTTTCAAGCACAAAGTCTTGGTAGGCAGCTTCTGTTGTCATCCTTTTTTGCTTTCATCATACTTGGAAACAAGAGGTCTTCCTAAATTGCATCAAGCCTTTTGGTTTGTTGAGCTTACTCAATACGGGACGAAATCTGTTAACAGATAGGTTTCTGGCCAAAATAACTCTTCCGAGGAGTACTCGGTCTTGTATTAGATGCCCATTTATGGACCTCCACTAGCACCTAAAAATCTTGCCTTGCCTGCTACAAAGAGTCCTCACAATCCTATCAATTGCATTGTTAGTTGACCAATGCTGTTTGATCTAATAATGTCCATCTATCTGAGCAGGAGGGGCGGCTTATGAACCTCTTTCTTGGGATCTGAGGCTGAAAATCGCAATAGGTGCAGCTCGTGGCCTTGCATTTTTGCACACGTCAGAAAAGAAAGTCATCTATCGGGACTTCAAGGCATCCAACATCCTTCTGGACTCGGTAAACTTTACAGTCAAAGAATTGCACACGACTCTTCGAGATTTGTTTCTGTGTTCTGATCATGCTTTCCATCTTCCTCGCAGAACTTCAATGCCAAGCTATCTGACTTTGGCCTGGCGAAACACGGCCCTACCGGAGGAGACACACATGTCACCACGCGTGTCATGGGCACCTACGGCTATGCCGCTCCAGAGTATGTTGCCACTGGTATGTTGCCCAGGAACCTCACCAAGCACTCCAGTTATTCTTAACCAAATCCTAGCTATTAGGTACTCAACATAAATCCAAATGTCAGTCAATTCCATATGTTGGAGCGTGGGTCTTGTATTATGCGGAACCCTTTAACGTGCTTGACTATTTCACCACCACAGTGATCAAGTGGCAAATAAACAATAATTCTCTGCCCCTGCTGGGCACCACATCGTTGTAATAAAGTGCCCAACTGCACTTTCAATTATTTCTCCACTCACTCGGTATGCCATTGAAGTCAGTTATAGTTTTCCATTCAGAGATGGAATTAGACATATAATATATGTCACTTTCAAGGTTTGGTAATGGCACTCACACTAGTTGTCAAGTGCAATGTACCGTACATTTCTGTTAACCTTGTCTTTATATGTATCTTCCTAATCCTATCGATATGTAGGAATTACACATGTGTTACTTTCGAGGTTTGGTAATGTAATGCACTCACTCCTAGTTCAGTGCAATGCATATTTCTGTTAACATGTTTTCTTGCACGGTCCAGGGCATCTCTATGTGAAGAGCGACGTCTACGGCTTCGGAGTCGTGCTACTGGAGATGCTCTCTGGTCAGCGCGCGCTTGACATGAATCGACCGAGCGGGCAGCACAACTTGGTAGACTGGGCGAAGCCCTTTCTCAACGATCGGCGAAAGCTGGCACGCCTGATGGACCAAGGACTCGAGGGGCAGTACCACTCCAAAGTTGCTCTCCAGGCAGCTCAGCTAACGCTCAGTTGTCTTGCTGGTGAGCCCAAGAGCCGTCCGTCCATGAAAGAAGTTGTGGAGAAGCTGGAGCAGATCGAAGCCATGAAGGGGACCAAAACAACCGTTTCCCCGCAGCCAGCAGAAGCTAACCATGGCCGTAGTTCGAGACCCGGCCGCTCCCCGCTTCACCCAAGAAACGAAGGCGCCGCAAGAGGCGCCCGGCCCCTATATCGAACTCCTGCAGCAAGATGAAATACAACACGAAGAAGAAGATGATAATGACCTGGTTTGATCATTTCTGCATGTAAAAATTTGTTCACATTTTTTTTTTCTTTTGTTTCCTCTTGGTTGTTGCTGGTCAGTGGATTTGTCCTTGACACGTACAACCGAAGGCATCATGATGAACTGAGGTGTTATATTAATTGTATCGATAACCTTTTTTCTTCTATTGGAGTGTTAAGGTAATAATTAACACCACGTAGTTATAGAAATCCCAAAAAAAGGAGTTGGACAATGATGTGTGCTAGCAGAGCGTTGAACGCTTCCACATTTCTAGTGCAACCACTTGATGTGTACTTCCGTTTTCTCCTTTTGTTTTTTCTGATAAGGTCATTTTAGTGGTCAATGTGACAGATTGGTTGATTGTTTCAACCAAACTGGATTGGTCAACTGGATTGGTCCGATCGTGTTCGACCGAATTGAACCGGTTTTATTAAAATAATATTATTTATAATAATTATAAAGATATAATATAAATTATATGATATAGTATATGAATATTGTATTAATAACCTATTAATAATGTTAAAAATTAATACAACATCTTTTTATTTATTAAAAATTTTAATAATGATTAACATATAAATATAAATAGATCATTATTAATTTAATATCTATTATTTATTGATGAATAGATGCTATATTAATAAATTTCATCTTAAATTATTGTTATTTATCTTTTTCTTTAACACTTTCCTTTTTATTTCCTTTATTTATACCTTTTATAATTTTTCATTTTAATATTATTCAATTTTAAATACTTACCTTTTTTATTTCAATTTCTATTTAATTTTAGACATGTCATATTTCCTCCTTTTCTTATCTGTTATAGTTCTTTCCTTATTCCTTTTTTAACTTTCGTTTTTTTTATCATTTTTTTTAATTTTATTCATCAAAATCTGCATTGAACTGGATTTTGAACCGGTTCAATCGGCAGGTTCAACTGGCTTTTTCCGATTCAATGCTAAAAATGGTTTTAACATCAAACCGAATCGAATTTCCGGCCGGTTCGCGGTTGAACCGGCTGGTCCGGTCCGGTTCTGATAACATTGATTTCAACCAACCAAAATCGGCAAAATATTCCATGAAATAAATACGCCCGTCTTTTATAAAATATCTATGGGTAAACACGCTCACTTCTGTTTGATACAAGATCAAGGAAGAGAGTCTTGTTCTCCCCTTTCGTACCAAACGGCAAAAAATTTAAGTCTCTGGAGTAAAACATAAAGTAGGGCGAAATTTGTTCTCACCCCATCGATGTTGAGAACATTTTTATAACAACCTAGATTTTTGAATAGGGGTAATGTCCTCTCTGTTCAAAAAAAAGAAAAAGAAAAGAAAGAGAGAGTGTAAACAAATTGCAAAGGTCGAGCTCTTCATTTCCTCTCCCCTCTTCAATGGAGCCGGCAGTTCACACGATGGGGGTGGTCAAGGGACATGCTCCAACCCATAAATCCCCTCTCCCTCTCATGCTTTCCATTCTCTCTTTCACGCCCTCACTCTGTTCTCTCCTCTTCCCGATGACGTGCGCGACCGGGAGATGGAGGGCTGACGCCGGCGACGACCATGATGTAGCACACGGTGGCGAACAACAATAGCGTATGTGAGGATGAACCACACTGCGCGGACGAATCCCAAAATCGTAGACACAGAGGTGTGTTGTTCGAGATCTGGGTCATGGGTTAATTTTAGAAGGAATTTGCATGCCTTAAGGATAGATTCGTAGTTCGGATTCATGTTAGAACGGGGTAGAAATGATGCAAGATGTTCGCTTGATGTTCTTAGTTTTGATTTCTATAGGTTTCATGCTTTAGCTGAATGATTTCAAGTGATGCTATGACATGATCATGTGATGAATGTTTTGATTCGATATGTTAGTGTATGATTGAGATGGTTATTAGATCAATTTGTTGCATACTTCCAAGATGATGATGATGTCAATTAGAGTTAAAGGAAATTATGGAAATCTTCATGTTTCAAAGATAAAGAACTATGTTATGCTGTGATGAAGGAATGATAAGAAAGATGTGTTTAGATTTGGATTCATGCTGAAATATGTCTTTTGAAGTATAATGAATGTTAGGAGTTATGGGTCTCCTCGCCAGAATAACTTTCGATCGTCGACGGAGAATCTGACCAATCGTCGACGGAGAAGATGACACTGTTCATAACGGACGACCGAATCCCCTCAAGGTCGATCGAAAGTATGTTTTCTCCTATCGGACGACCGCTGTATGGGCTTATAATGGGCGACCGTTTGACTAATGGGCGACTGTTATGTGGACAGAAGAAAACATGACTCTAATCGAACTCCTCTAATTTATAAAGCTTTTGTCCACTTGATTTGTTAAAGAATGAAATGAACTTAAAGAAAATTCGGAGCCTTGCTCCATACGACCCTAAAGACCAATCTACGAACTGGAAGAGAAGTTATCATTTGTCCTATCTAGATGGGAGTCTCTCCCTTTATGGATGTTTAGAACTCATACTTTTACCTTTGCTATTTCAGACTGAGACCATGAGATGTACCTTAATGCTTCCGCACTATGTTCAGACGATAGTTTGACGTATTTTCTCTCTTTTGCTTCCGCATTCTTCCTTCATCGTTGTATTATTTTATTTGACAAGTCTTTCACTTACGTGTTATTTTCCTTGACCGTCGAGTCAATAAAAGAGTAAAAAAAAGACCAAAAGAAGAAAGAAGAAAGAAAGAAGAGAGTAACGCACGGGAGGAGATCCGTGCCACACGGCGAGTTAATTTTTGAGGCATTACATTTATGGTAACAGAGCCTAACGCTAGGACTCTTGACATCGTAGAAATAGAGTTAAGTCTAAGTATGGTCCATATGCACCCAGTAGAGCTACCGCCACACTCAGCCGCAAGTAAGAATCCTTATGCTTTTAAAGACATGATTGTTTATTGAAATGAAATTGTTATGCTTATAGATGGCTCCTAGCCTCCTACGACACATTCAGCAGCTGATGTGGAAGAAGCCGTGGGCGCGGACGTGAAGGTGACCGTGTCACGGTTACTCCGAAGATTGCTATGGTTGGATTTGATTCCGCTATAGGGAGTCAAGTAGGAGAGGATGTCTAGCAGGAGCTTCCTCTAGTGCAGCCGCAGGAGCTCCAGCCACACTCGCTGCAACCGACATACTCGGTACCTATATAACAAATGGCGTTCCCTCCTTCAGTACTACCGATAGCTCCTCCTGATACGATTCAGGAATTCCTGAAGTTACACCCGCCTTGCTTTAAGGGGGTGGTGAATTATGAAGAGGCAGTAAAGTGGCTTACTAAGATGGAGCAATTGTTCGACACCGATAGATGTGGTGAAGACAACAAGGTTCGTTATGCCATTCACATGCTCACCGGTCAGGCCAACGACTGGTGGAAAGCAGTACGGGAGACTATTTTCCCAAATCAGATGAACATTCCTTGGGCAAGTTTCAAGGAACTTTTTGAAGCTCAGTATGCTCCATCCTACCGGAGGAAGGAAAAGACGAAAAATTCAAGGACCTACGTCAAGGCAACATGACAGTATGAGGATATCATGCGCGTTTCATTCAGTTGGAGCACTACTGTAAGGGTCGCATGGATAAGGCTGATCGCACCGAGCAGCTCCTCGAAGGTCTCCATCATACCATCCGAGAGAGAGTAGGCTATGAGGCAGAGATCGACTTGCATGGAGCTGTGCGGATGGCGTACCGGATTGAGTGAGAGATCCGGATGCAGCGTGAAGAACTGAAGGAGCCAGCACGAGCTGCAGAGTCGTCTAAGCCGAAGTGGGATGATCATCGCCCAGCTCGCAAGGATGCTTGCCGCGACAATCGCCACCAGCCCTACAGAGGCCACCACATGACGCTCTGCATCAGCCAGGACCTCGCCAGGCTCAGGTGAAGTAAAGAGAGAAGTTAGAAATGTAAGAATGAGTATGAGAAACCCTAATCGATGACGAACATGAATTTCAGCCACAGACTCTGGGACAGACACCTACACCGCAGCCTCCACGATAGCCACCGGCACCTCAGCAATAGGGCATACCAAACTGCACCTTCTGTCAAAGGCCCCACCCTGGAGAGTGCCGCATGAAGAATTACACTTGCATCTGATGCGGCAAGGCCGGGCACTTTGTCCGGGATTGCCCCGCTAAGAATCGTAGAGGCATGGGAGGAGTATCGGGACATCTTTAAACTGCTCCGGCTCCACAGGATAACGATGTTATTCGAGGTACTCTCTCTATCGCAGGATTACCTATGTTGGTATTGTTTGATTCGGGTGCTTCGCACTCATTTATTTCTGAGGCATGTGCTTCCTCCCTTAGTATACCTATAAAAGTGATGGAACATAGAATGAATGTAAAGACGCTGACCCTCCACACAATGAGGTATCTTCCCGAGGTACACTATGATGTCGTCTTAGGTATGGACTGGTTGTCATACCATGATGCATTGGTTATATGTAAACAAAAGAAGGATGTCATCGGCAACCATGGCAGAAAGAAGACAGTGATCAAAGGAACATCGAATCCGAACAGCGGAATAATCTTGATAGCCATGAAGGCGCACAATCTACTACAAAAAGAGTTGCAGAGGATACCTAGCCAGCGTGACCATAGTTGATGCATCGACACTAGCTCTACATCAGGTCGACGTGGTTCGAGATTTTCCAGATGTCTTTCTAGAAGACATCTCCGAATTGTTGCCGTGGAGGGAGATCGACTTCAGAATTGATGTAGCACCAGGGATGGCACAAATCTACTAGGCTCCCTACCGAATGGCCTAGGCGGAGATGCTAGAGCTGAAGAAACAGATACAGGAGTTACTCGACAAGGGGTTCATCCGACCCAGCGTCTCCCCTTGGGGTGCTCCGATTCTGTTTGTAAAGAAGAAGGATAGATCACCACAACTCTGCATCGACTACTAGATGCTGAATAAAGTGATGATTAAGAACAAGTATCCACTGCCCAAGGTCGATGACTTGTTCGATCAACTGTCCAAGGCTTCCGTATTCTCGAAGATCGACCTGAGAAGTGGCTATCATTAGCTGAGAGTCGCAAAAGAAGATGCGCCCAAAACTGCTTTTCGATCGCGGTATGGCCACTACGATTCACATTCATGCCCTTCGGACTGACGAATGCCCCAGTTGCATTCATGGATCTAATGAACAGGGTATTCAAGAAGCACCTAGATCAGTTTGTGATCGTCTTCATCGATGACATCCTGATCTACCCCTCCAGCCCGGAGCAGCATCGGGAGCACCTACAGATCATTTTGGAGACTTTATGCTAACACTGACTCTTCGCAAAGTTCTCGAAGTGCGAGTTTTGGATGAAATAGATGATGTTCTTGGGGCACATCATATCCAGACAAGGCATAGCAATGGATCCAGCAAAGGTTGAGGCAGTGGCCAATTGGGTTAGAATGAAGAACGTGACGGAGATCCGCAGTTTCCTCGGTCTAGTGGGTTACTAATGATGTTTCATTCGGGATTTCTCGAAGATTGCATCCCCGCTCACTCACCCGATGAAGAAGAATGAGAAGTTCATCTGGACGGACAAGTCCGAGAACACCTTCCAGGAGTTGCAAAACAGGCTGACCTCCGCTGCGATTCTCACCCTGCCATCGGGGAGCGGAGGGTACACTATCTACAGTGATGCTTGTGGTACCGACCTGGGATGTGTCCTGATTCAGCATGAAAAGGTAGTCACCTATGCCTCGAGACAATTGAAAAAGCACGAGGTGAACTATCTGACACACGATTTGTAGTTTGCAGCGATCGTGTTCGCCTTGAAGATATGGAGGCACTACCTGTACGATGAAGAGTTTTAGGCGTTCACCGATCACAAGAGCCTAAAATACGTTTTCGCCCAAAAGGACCTCAACATGCGGCAAAGGCGATGGATGGAGACTACGAGTTCGCGATCAACTATCATCCCGGCAAGGCGAACTCAATAGCCGACGCACTTAGTCGGAAATGGGAGGCTTCATTGGCGTTCCTCTAGCTACGAAGGTACGAGATGATCGAGGAACTCAACTAGTGGAATCCTCGAGCTGTAGGACACAAGGAGATTTTGATGATGCACCAACTACAACCAGGCCTCATCAACAGGATCATCATCGCATAGATGGCCGACGCCGAGTATGCGAAGATGTTCAAGAGATGCCAAGGTGAACTAGAAGACTTCAAGGTCGGCAACGATGGAGGAATCAGATATCGAAACTGCCTTTGGGTTTTGAATGATGCTACAGTCTGACGAGAGGTGCTCGATGAAGGCCACAAGTCGGAGTTTGCGAAGATGTACAGAGACATCAAATGCAGCTTCTGGTGGCACGATATGAAATGAGAGATAGCCGACTACATCTCCAAATGCCTGGTATGCCAACAAGTGAAGGCCGAGCACCAGCGACAATACAAACTCATGAAACCGCTACGAGTAACTGAATGGAAGCGGGAGAACATCATGATGGACTTCGTCTCAGGTTTGCCCAGGACACAAAAGGGTTACGACACCGTTTGGGTCATGGTTGATGGGTTGACAAAGGCAGCTTACTTCATTTTGATAAAGTGGAAGCAGTCCGTGGAGAGCCTATTGGAGGTCTACGTAAGAGAGATCATCCGACTTTATGGTATTCCAGTCTTTATCGTGTCGGACCGGGATTTCCAGTTCACATTGAGATTCTGGAAGAGTCTACAGAAGGCTTTCGACACCAGATTAAGCTACAACGTGGCTTGCCATCCGCAAACTGACGGACAGTCGGAGAGGACGATTCAGACATTGGAGGACATGCTCCGAGCATGTGCTTTGGACTAGCACAGTAGCTGGGATGAGCATCTATCGTTGATCGAGTTCTTGTAAAATAATAGCTTCCACTCTAGCATCGACATGGTGCCTTTCGAGGTGATGTATGAAAGACCTTGCCGCTCATCCACGCATTGGGGCGAGGTCGGCGAGAGGACAACGATGAGTGAGGAGCTAAAGGTCCGAGCTCAAGAGTATGCAGATACAGTGGATGTCAGCCGGAAGAGAATAAAGGCTACACAATCACGACAGAAGAGCTACGCCGACAAGAAGCGTCGAGAGTAGATTTTCAAGGCCGGAGACCAGGTACTACTGAAGGTGTCTCCGATGAAGGTCGTGATGCAGTTCAGCAAACGAGGGAAGCTCAGTCCTTGATTTGTTGGTCCCTTCGAGGTCCTTGAGTTTGTCGGTGACGCAGCTTGCAGATTGGCCCTACTTCCCTCCTATGGAAGAGTCCACAATGTCTTCCACGTATCCATGCTCCGTAAGTACAAGCACGACGGCGCCAATGTCGTGAGGATCGAAGAGCCAAACTTGAAGGAGGACCTGACCTATGCGGAATAACTGACGAAGATCTTGGATCACAAGGTCCAGTACCAGAAGGACAAGGAGGTTCCACTAGTCAAGGTCACATGGAAGTGCCACCACGAAAAGGATGTGACATGGGAACTCGAATCGGAGATGCACAAAGAATTTCTGCACTTATTTGGTAAGCTCTATTCCTTACAAGATTCGAAGATGATTCCTTTTTCTATGGGTATTATATTATAACATCTCTCTGCTCAAAAAAAAGAGAAAACAAAGAGAGAGGAAAGGAAGAGCTCGACGTATTATATTATAATGTCTCTCTGCTAAAAAAAAAGAGAAAACAAAGAGAGAGGAAACGAAGAGCAAAGGTCGAGCTCTTCATTTCCTCTCCCCTCTTCAATGGAGCCGGTAGTTCACACGATGGGGGAGGCCAAGGGACATGCTTCAGCCCATAAAACCCCTCTCCCCCTCTCCCTCTCACGGTTTCCATTCTCTCTCTCACGCCCTCACTCTATTCTCTCCTCTTCCCGACGACATGCGCGACTAGGAGAAGGAGGGATGAACGGCGGCGACGACCACGACGTAGCAGATGATGGCGAACAGCAGCAGCATACGTGAGGACGAACCACACCACACAGATGAACCCCAAAATCATAGGCACAGAGGTGTGTTGTTCGAGATCTAGGTCATGGGTTAATTTCAGAAGGAGTTTGCATGTCTTAAGGATAGATTCAAAGTTAGAATTCATGTTAGAATGGAATAGAAATGATGCAAGATGTTCCCTTGATGTTCTTAGTTGATTTCTGTAGGTTTCATGTTTTAGCCCAATGAATTCCAGTGATGCTATGACATGATCATGTGATGAATGTTTTGATTCGATATGTTAGTGTATGATTGAGATGGTTATTAGATCAGTTTGTTGCATACTTCCAAGATGATGATGAGCTCGATTAGAGTTAAAGGGAATTATGGAAATCTTCATGTTTCAAAGATAAAGAACTATGTTATGCTGTGATGAAGGAATGATAAGAAAGATGTGTTTAGATTTGGATTCATGCTGAAATATGTCTTCTGAAGTATGATAAATGTTAGGAATCATGTTAGTATAAGATTAGAATTGTTTTGTATTGGAAACTGATTGAAAACTTAAGGATTCCGCAATGACCTGCGGCTCTGCCGAATAGAAACGGTCGACCGATACCATTTTGGTCGACTGATACCATTTTGGGCGTCCGACTTAGTTCGACAAGAGTATAGCGACAGCTATAACGGACGACCGTTACTATAACGGATGACTGTTACTATAACAGTCGACCGCTATTATAACGGTCGACCGTTATAGACTAGAATGGAAGCCCGAAATCCTTTTGTATGACCGAATTGTAAAATGTCAAGACTCGACAATGGCGACGTTGACCAATCGGGTGACCGAAATCATTTCAATCGACCGTTATGGGTCTCCTCGCTTGAATAACTTTTGACTGTTGACGGAGAAATCAGACTGATCGTCGACGGAGAAGATGACACTGTTCATAACGGATGACCAAATCTCCTCAAGGTCGACCGAAAGTATGATTATGAAATGAATGAAGAATGAACATCGACCTCCACCTTTTCGGTCGACTAAAAGACTGATAAACGGGCGTCTGTTTCCTCCTATCGGACGACCGTTGTATGGGCTTATAACGGGCCACCGTTTGACTAATGGGCGACTGTTATGTGGATAGAAGAAAACATGACTCTAATCGAACTCCTCTGATTTATAATGCTTTTGTCCACTTGATTTGTTAAAGACTAAAATGAACTTAAAGAAGATTCAAAACCTTGCTACATACGACCTTGACCAATTACGAGTTGGAAGAGAGGTCCATATGATTCGGAGCTTTGCTCCATACGACCTTGATCGATCTACGGATTGAAAGAGAGGTCCTTATGACCCAAATTGATCTTCGGATCGAAAGAGAGGTCCACTACGATGGGGGGAAGTAAGGCAGCCTTGAGCGAGGCACTTCCACATGG
Source organism: Pontederia crassipes (assembly GCA_030549335.1). Classification (NCBI taxonomy): domain Eukaryota; kingdom Viridiplantae; phylum Streptophyta; class Magnoliopsida; order Commelinales; family Pontederiaceae; genus Pontederia; species Pontederia crassipes. The sequence continues at coordinate 4,226,634 of JAUKPH010000020.1, read as the reverse complement.
GTTACCATTTGTCCTATCTAGATGGGAGTCTCTCCCTTTATGGATGTTTCCACCTTGCGCGAGGTCATCCCAGCCCGACGGGGCTAGCCGTGGCACTGATCACCCACTGGCCCGTGATGTTTTAGATAGTTGAACCTTGAGTGCCGACAATGGTCTCTAAAAGAAATGAAGATCTCTTCCAAAGAAATAAAGAATGAATGAATGAATGAAAGAAACAAGAATCAAAGAAAGAAAGAGTGAACAAATGAAAGAAAGAAAGAACCAAAGAATGAAAGTATGAATGAACGAATGGTCCCAAAATGAATGAAAGAACAAGAATGATGAACAAGTGCTCATGATGTTTTGCTGATCCTTTACATTGATCCATTTCCCATCATACATGATTTATATGTTTTACTCCATGCTTATTCTTATTGAATTATCTTATGACCTATATGAACTCACACTTAGCTTTATGCTAACGGTTGAGTTTGTTCCTGTGTGATCCCCACAGGTATATGATGTTTGCCCGTGATGTGATGCTGTGTGCGTGGAGACTACTTTATGGGTGGCATGTGCATATGGATATGGTCGAGTCTAGTATGAGTTGTATGTTTATCTATTATATTAGATGTTATATCTATCTGGATGGGTCCTATTAGGTCATGGTTGATCGCCATTGTTTTTATGTTTAGAACTCATACTTTTACCTTTGCTATTTCAGACTGAGACCATGAGATGTACCTTAATGCTTCCGCACTATGTTCAGACGATAGTTTGACGTATTTTCTCTCTTTTGCTTCCGCATTCTTCCTTCATCGTTGTATTATTTTATTCGATAAATCTTCCACTTACGTGTTATTTTCCTTGACTGTCAAGTCAATAAAAGAGTCAAAAAAAGACCAAAAGAAGAAAGAAGAAAGAAAGAAGAGAGTAGTGCACGGGAGGATATCCGTGCCACATGGCGGGGTCAAATTTTGAGGCGTTATAGGTAATTTGGTGCTTGGGCCGTTCATGATCTCTTTATAAAGTTCAAAATTTCTCCTTTTAATATCTTTTTTTTGATATGTGAATTTGACGGGTAGAAATTGAGGAAGGGGAATAATAAACACAAGGAAGAAGAGGAAGAGGAAGAAGATGAAAGAAAAGAAGATATGTAAAGAAAATCCAAGGCCTCTCTTCTCAATAGATTGAAATATTTGGATTGTGAACTACAATAATACCCTAGTTCTTCATATCTTATCGTTAGACCTGAAAAGTGTTCTCTACAAGAAAATCGGATAATATAGTGCCGACAAAATGCGACGTTGGATATCGATGGCTAATGGCGTCGCAATAGAGCCAAAGAAGTCAGAGACGCTATTAGCGCCAACAGTTGACTCTACCTCGACGTTACGAAGATGCGTGATGTCTGGTTGGGAGATTTCGTCAAACAATGCTACGGACACGCTATAGTGGCGCAACAACCAAGATGCTATTCCGGCCCTGGAGAAATGCTATTTCGATGCTCAAGAGATGCTAACGTTATGCATTTGTTGTCGCGAGTTCGGTACTACTCTGAGGCCAACATCATGTCTGTCGCATTGTCAATGGGACGTTAAAGTGATGCTAAAGACGATATGTTTAATATAGCACCGACTTCGTCTACGATGCGACGGAGGCACTAATCATAGATTTTTTTGACCCATTACAACTATATTTTTTCCCTTCCCACACCATACAATTATATAATGCATATAAATGCATTGATATTCATCACAAGCATAATATGAAAGCATCACAGGCACAATATTTAGGATAAGAATATGAAAAGTAATAAATGGAACTAACAAACTATACATATATATAATAATAAGTCTATAAGTAACAAAAGTATAGTTTCTATCCATGGTTTGTTTCTATCCTGAGTTTGGGAGTTATTGTTGTCATTCCGGACGTTCGATCCCGATGTGCTCGGTCCATGGGCTCGCGGGGATTGATTCTACGTTGAGATCAATCTGTGAATCGCCTAAAATAATGGAGCCAACTACTGCGACAGTTGTTGCGACACCTGCTGCGATAATCTACTGCGATAGTTGCATCATATTAGGTGCAACGGATGAGCTCGGAGGAGCAGATGGGCCGCCTGCATAGCCTCCCCTCCTCCTAGGTACCTGAGCTGCTATGCCGAGGTCACGCAAGTATCCTCCTCGTGTTGTGCCGGCCATCTCCTCCCAAACAGCAGGATCCTCTATGAAATAGAAAATTATACAATCATATAATATATAAATTATGTATAAAAAAACACATAAATTTAAAACATGAATCCCTTCCAAGAAACATTACCACGTGGCTGAGTACTCGGATCATCTCCGTACATTTCAGTCATTTTCACATTATACTCATCCTAAAAAATTTAAACATTGGACATTTAAAAAATAGTGCACTAATGTCAACAACCAAGTGAACATGTGATGATACTTACCAGAAGCCTATGAGCAGTGGGCGTAACCAAGTCGTTGGTCTTTCAACTCTTATGCGTGGCCTCGTAGACCACGCGAAAGTCCACAGGACCGCCTTATTTCTCCTCCTACAATAAAGTTTCAAATTTTATAAAATAAGTATAAGTTAAAAGTTTGATTAATTGAATTTGTATTTAAATTACCATGCGCCATCGATGCTCGTCAAATCGCATTGACCTCCCTGTGTGGATGTGGGCCTCGAGTTCGAAAGTCAGTTAACTCTTGCCTTTTCCGACTTTCTTTGCCATCGTTCATCCATCATTTATGAACATCAAATACTTATACTTTCAAAAATTATAAATTTAATAAAAATAACTTAAAAGTAAACATACTTACCACTTCCTACATAAGGACTCCCAAACTGAGCTCCTAATATGCCTTAGGAATCTTTGTATGCCCTGCTCCAAAATGAGGCCAACGAACATGATGACCTTGTGAAACTTATACAATTAATTTCGGAGGCATTTCGCCACCTCCTCAAAAGCTCTCTGGATCATCCCTAAACTAAGATTCGGATGAAACTGGTTTGCCTCCTACACAATACGTTAAAACTTAGTAATTTAAAAATAATATAAAATAAATTATGTATCCCAAATGGAAGATCATACCATAAAGGCACGAAATATGTCATCCCGCACTTGAATTGGGACATCTTTCCACGATCCTGCCCCTTTCGACAAGTGGGAAAGAACGAGGGCACTGACATACCCGCAAGGTACTAGCGGGTATGAAAGTGGTCCTGCAAATTACAAAGAAGAATTAATTTTCAATGATAAGCAAAACTATAATAAAATTTCTACAACTTATTTAACTTACGAATGAGCAATATCATTCACGGTGACCACCCCATTATCGTGTAATCCCTCTTCATCTCTCGAAGAGGAATCATCATCCAGTACAGCTGGGGTAGGCTGAGAAAGTCTGACATCATCTACGGACCCTAATACAAAATAAATTGTTAGTGTCATACCAAACTAAACTAGTGATAATTGATATTTGTACAGTAATGTTCTCATCTCGAGTGATGTCTATCGCTGCATGATCCGTGGCAGTGCGCTTGTCAGAATGTGACAAGCCGGGTGCTTGTGCTATCGGCGGCATTCCAACTAACATTATTGAAAAATGATTAATGTAATTAATTGAGAAATATAATGTCAATAATAATAAATATATCATCTTGGAGTTTAAGATGTTGCTCACCAATGCTAGAATGTGGTGAAACGTTTGGTAATCTTGGTGGTGGCGTAGCAACTATCATAAAAAAATACTTAAAATACTTGCATGTATTTAAATTTTTGGAATATACCGAAAATAACCTGGTATGACATGCCGATCATCGTCGTGCGATCAAGACGTCCTCCCTATGTGCCCCATCGATGGTGGAGCAACTATTACAAAAATAAAATAATTAGAAAACTGTATCGCCTATTATGTATCGCCTTCTATGTGGCGCGCAGTTGGAGTGATACCCACAATGGATCGCCTAGTATGAGACGATCCAGCTACGTGCCCCATCGACGGTGGAGCAACTGATGTTATAAAAAAAATGAATATAACTATTATAAGAAACTATAAATAAGAAACTGATAATAAGTATAATACCTGGTTGTCATGATGACTCACTCATTTGGAGTGAACGCCTAGAAGAGCGAGATGACCTAGATACTCAACCTCTAATAGCCATGATTGAAAAAAAGTAACAATATTGTGTTATTATCGGTAACCATATATAACTAAAAAAAAGTAACAAGCTTGTGTCATTAGAAGAACTATGAAATTCGTTCACTTGTTTTGTATTCTGATTCATTTTCATCATCTTCGTCGTCGTCGCTATAATCATGGTTCGAGTCATCATCAACGAAATTGTCAAAGTTCACTTCTAAGAGGTCATTTGAATTGAACTCTTCCATTGGCTCAGTGTCATCGACCAATTGAATATTCTCAACTCCATCAGCTACATCAATCGTCTCATTCACTCGATCTTCTAGATAGTAATCATCCATGGGCGCATCGTTGTATAAGGATGATGCTTCATTATTTCTGCTAAAAATAGTCTACTTCTCACTTTGCATGACGTCCACCATTCATCCTTGGTTTTTTTCGATGGATACGAATGGATCATATGACTGAAGTCTGATCGAGGGTTAATATCCACCAATTTAAACTTTGACCGATCCGAACTCTTTTCTCTGTATCGAACCAATGACATTTTAGCACCATGACTTTGTTCAATTTTCTCAAATAAGACAATTCTATGATGTCTTCTATAACACCGTAGTAATCAAAGTCATTGTCCCCATACATGCTTCCTAGAACACATATGCCAGTTGAACGTTGTCGTCTATATTCTTCTGTATGGAATCGATATCCATTAACTATGATGCCATAGTAAATAAGAATTTGTTTCTTCGGTCAATGACCCAAATATTGAATTTTTAAATCTATAACTGAGCCATTAATAATCTACAAGAAAAATAACTAAAACTTTATTAAAAGTTACACACTTAAGTAATAATCACGAGCAATGGGAAAGAATTCTCACTTCACATTTCAATCAATCGATAAAATCTTCATCTCATAATTTCAATAATTCATCGTCTGAAACTAACGAATTGATTTCTTGCTGTAATTTTTTGAATTTTTTGAATTCATAGTTGTCAATTAATGAAATTACATAGCAACAATTAACTTCAAATTGTATAACATATTAAAATAAATTGTCTTATACGAGATACGGCGTCACTTCGCTATAATTTGCAAGGACATAATTCTCAACGACTGTGAGATCTCTGTCATTCAAGTCAACTTTGCGTCTTGTACCAAGAAGCCAGCATGGGTACTTGAAGATGGATAAAATATTCATGTTAACTTCTCTTTCACCACCATCATCATTTCTTGGAACTTGGGTGTGTCCTGATTGTATGTGTGGCTCAAAGTACTTTGAAGTGAAGTTTGACACCTCCTCAATGAAATATACTTCATATATGGAGCCTTCAATCTTCGCCATCCTTTTCAAATATAACATGCACCTTTCGAAAGGATATATCCATCGATATTGAACCAGAACCACAACTTTTGTTTCATATGGAAGATGTACAATCAAGTGCTCCATCACATCAAAGAAAGAAGGTGGAAAAATCTTCTCAGCCTTGCACACTGTAATCACAATATAAGCCTCTAACCAAGAGATGTCTTCTTCCCGAACAATGGATGCAAAAAGCTCTTTAAAGAACATAGATAACTCTGTTAAAACTTTCCAGATGGCCTTTGGCAAAAGTTCTTTAAAGGCAATTGGAAGCAGCCTTTGCATAAAAATATGACAATCATGACTCTTCATCCCATGTATCCTCCTATTTTTTCAGTTAAAACAATGAGATATGTTTGATGCATATCCGTCGGGGAATTTCAATTGCTTGACCCATTTCAAAAACCACTTTTCTTTGATCATTGCTCAAGACATAAGTAGCTTTTGGCTTTTTGCATTTACTATTTTGAAGATGAATGATATCTAGTTCTGGTCTTTTGCATATAACTTTCATGTCTTCACGCGCCTGTATACTATCTTTTGTTTTTCCTTTAACATCCATAATAGTGTTGAAGATGTTGTCAAATACGTTCTTCTCCACATGCATGACGTCCAAGTTATGACGTACTAAGTTTGAAGACCAATAAGGCAACTCCCAAAAGATACTTCTTTTCTCCCAATTATATTCACTTCCAAACCCAATTTTCTCGTAACTACCGGCTTTCAATCCGAATGAGACTTCACTAAGCTTGTTTACTTGCTCTAGCAATTTTTGTCCCGTCAAATGAGTTGGAGGCTTAGTTGTATTCTTTTTAAATGAGTTTCGATCTCGACGCATCGAATTCTCTAATGGCAAAAACATCCTATGACAATCAAACCAGCAAACTTTCCTACAATTTTTCAAATATAATGATTTTGTATTCTTTCCAGATATAGGACAAGCAAGTTTACCTTTTGTGCTCCAACCACTCAACATTCCATATGCTGAAAAATCACTTATGGTCCACATTAATGTGGCTCTCATAATGAAATTTTGCTTTTTAGATTTGTCATAGGTAACCACGCCATCCTCGCAACATCTTAAGTTCATCAATCAAAGGTCTTAAGTAAACATCTAAACTTTTATCAGGAGATCAAGGACCCGGGATTATACAGGTAAGCAATATGTTCTCTCATCTCATACACATGCTTGTAGGCAAATTATAAGGTGTCACAAAAACCGACCAACATGAATAAGCAGTACTTGATGAGGCAAATGGGTTGAAGCCATCGGTGCAAAGTCCTAATCTAACATTGCGTGATTCTACAAAAAAAAATTGAATGAAGTGCATCAAGTCATTTCCATGCCTCAGCATTTGAAGGATGTGTAATAGAATTTCGATCATCACATGCCCCTTCTCTGTGCCACCTCATAAATGATGCATTTTTTTCAAAAAGAAATAGTCATTGTAATCTTGAAACAATGGGAAAGTATCTAAATACTGCATTTGCCACATTTTTTTCAAACTTTGGGAATTCTTTCTTAGCTTGTATCTGGGCTCGCCACAAATAGAACAACTCATAAGTGAGTTGTTTTCTTTGTAATACAACATGCAATAATTGCGACATGCATCAGTCTTCTGATATTCCAATCCTAAATCTCTCATCAATCTTTTGCACTTGTAAAAATGTCCCTATAATTTCTCTAAAGCTGGAAGAATACTCTTAATAACGGCAAGCATCCTGTCAAAACAACTTTTGCTTATATTAAATTCTGATTTCATGTTCATTAGTTGTGCCATTGCAGAAAGTGTAGTTTGCTCCACGCATCCATCCCATAAAGATTTATCTGCTTCTTCGAAAAGATTATAAAATTTAGAAGCCAAATGATTCGGGTCTTCTTCAATCGATGTTTCGCCAACATTTACTTCTAACATTGCATCTCGTATGATGTCCCTGTACGGATTGCTTGACTCGCCCATCTTGGTATCTATATTAGTTGTCTCTTTAGCCATGTTTCTTTTCCATGAAAGAACCAATTTGTGTATGTCAGTAAGAAACCGTTATAATATAAATCATTCTGCACATCATATCTTACTTTCCACTAATAACCTTTGCACTTCCGACATGAATATAAGATTTCGCCATATGAAGAAGCAACACCTTCATTTTGATATGCCACATTAATAAATTCAACACCATACTTATATTCTTCTATTACAACGCCACGTTTATCCTTCCAATGAAGAATCCAACTATGATCTGACTTTGTCATTTTTGTAACGGACAACATTAAGCCATATGTCAATAAATTCTTGTACTTGAAACATGTGATTTTGAAGTTACGAAGCCCAAAATCACATGTTTCAAGTACTTGATCGTCATATTCAGAATCGACCATAATGTAAATATTTTGGGTACCAAATACTGATAAATTTTTTTTGTCATTTTCTGATGTCTCTTTTTTTTAATAATCTCATTTTATTACTAAGAATGTCGAACGTTATGATTAACTCAACCATCTATAAACAAGGAATTAGATTAATTTCAAGTAATTAATTAGGAATTAAATTAATTACAAGTAATTAACTTAACATGGTATTAGATTAAAAAATAGCAAATTAACTAGGAATTAGATTAGTTTCAAGTAATTAACTTAACATGTATTAGATTAAATAATAACAAATTAACTAGGGATTAGATAATGGATGGTGGTAGGCTCGTACCTTCTTAAGCGGAGAAGGATGGCGGCGGTCGACGGAGGAGGGTAAGCGGTGGAGGAAGGCGGCGGGCGGCACCAGACGGAGGAGCACAAACGGTGGAGGAGGCGGAGAGCGGCAGAGGCGTAGGCGGATGGCGGCGGAGGGCGGTGAGCCATAGACACAGAGAGCGGAGGAGGGCGGTTGGGCGGAGGAAGCTGGCGCAGGGCGAATCGAAGGAGGGCGGTTGGGCGGATGATGGTGGTGTTCGGTGAGGGTGGCGAAGGGCGGAGGAGGCAGAGAGAGGAGGAGGGCGGTTGAGCGGAGGAGGCTGGCGCAGGGCGAAATGAAGGAGGGCAATTAGGTGGACGACGTCGAGTTCGACGAAGGCAGGGTCGAGCGTCAGGCATCAGAGCAGCGGGCGTCGGAGCAGCGGGCATAGACCATCAGGTGTCAGAGCAGTGAGCATCGACCATCGGGTGTCGGAGCAGTAGACGTCGATGGAGCAGAGGGGCGTCGATCGTCGGGCGTCGTCGATCGTGGTGAAAATCGGCAAGCGAGCGAAGTAACAGTAAAAAGTGAAAACGCGAAAGAGGGTTAGGGATTTAAGTTAAGTATTTAGCGCCTCACTTAGATGCGACTCTACTTAGACGCTAAGGGGAAGCCATCATTGAGACACTATATCGAGGCTGTAGGGATGCTATTTCGAATTTTCTTCCTAATTTAAGATTTTATGTGGAAGATTAAGTGATAATAATATGTATATGTGTACGTGTTATATATGTATATTTATATGTCAATGTGCCTGATTAAGTGAGGGTAATAAAAAGTCGGCTAATGTGGCACTATAGAGAAGCTAATGCGTCGCTAAAATATATTAGCGACACACTAGCGTCATAGTAGCGTCCCAACGTGGAGATGCCAGGGCGATGCTAATAGGTTTTCTATATTCTAATTTTCTATTATATATTTTCTATATATTGTAATTTTCTATTAAATGTATGTTAGGTCCATATATTCAAGATAGCGTCTCATGGCATTGTGCCCCATTCTACTCGTTTTGTTCCCCTCCCACAATCTAAAAATTATGGAAGGCATATATAATTATTCATGTATATGTATATAAAATTATAAGTCTATATGTATATGTGTATATGTATATCTAATATATGTGTATGTATATGTCTACGTGTGCAAGATTGTCACAACAATGTGTATATGTATATGTATTATAAGTATATACGTGTATGTATATGTCTATATATGTGCGAGATTAATTGACAATAACGTGTATATGTATACGTATTATAAGTATATATATGTATGTATATGTTTATATGTGCGAGATTAAGTGATAATAATATGCATATGTGTACTTATTATATATAAGTATAAGTATATACGTGTATTTATATGTCTAGATGTGCCCGATTAAGTGAGTGTAATAAAAAGTCGGCTACTACGACGCTATAGAAATGCTAATGAGTTGCTAAAATATATTAGCGACACACTAGCGTCGACGTAGCATCTCATATGTGTTAGCATCGCAATAATGAGACGCCAATATTGTCTCTATATCATCAACCATAACTGCGGCTCTATTGTGGCTCTACGTAGACGCTATTGAGGCTCCACTGTGGCGCCAAAATGGGATAATTTATAACAAATCATGTCTCTTAATTCAACCATCATAATTCCATGATGAAGAATATAAAAATAATATATGTATAATTAAGATATGATATATATTGTATGCATAAGTAGGCATATATAAGTAATTATGTAGGAATACATATATATGTTGAAGGTACATATATAATATTTAATTTATTTATTCATTAAAGTATAATATAGATAATATATATTAACATATATGGGGTTGCGTCAAAATAGATAACATATAGTTCTGTAAATATAGATAGCGTATATATAGTTATCTATTTCTTATTTAACATATATATTCTTCAAATGTATATAGTTATGAGACGCCAAGTGCGTGTTAAAATAGTACCAATTAAGCATTGTATGTGTTACATGTGTAGGCAACAATAGGAATGTCTTTGCGTCAACATAGTGTTGCATTATCTGTGATGCCACGTAGCGTCGCACCTCTCGGTGCTAAGCCTGCGCAAATATACGACGCCCATATCGTTTTCTAGATAGATTCGACATAGCATCTCAAATCCTGAGATGCTAGATTCGCATCGAACGTTGTCGATGCTACAACAACGCTAAGTTCTCCCATGTATTTTCGCTCTACCGCGCGCAATAATAGCGGCTAAGTGGCGTCTTTATGGCTCCTCCTTTGGCGTCTATTTCATGAAATACTAAGATAACGCTAATGTGACGCTATTGAGAGGCAAGTAGCATCTCCATTTTGGGAATCAACTACGGCGCTATAACGACGCTCATGGCGTCGATGTAGCTTTGCTAGAAGTTGGGATGCTATTTTGCATCGCTAATCTCCAGTTTTCTTGTAGTGAATGGTCTTTATATTCCTACTCGCCTTTGAATGAGGGGAGCCTTGGATCCGAGGCCTGGTTAGTCTACTATGAGAGCAGCGATATAATTCTAAGATCAAAGACTGTTACTATAAAGATTGATAAGACTGATGTCCAACCAGTTATAAAGCAATGCCGAGAAGGTTTACTAAGGTTATGTAATGGTAAGTGCAAGTCACTTGATGCCTACTTATGAAACTAAATGATGATTGATGTACCATACTTTGTATGTTGATGGTTACATGTTATTTCCATGCTAGTTTTTACTAATGTATGATGATGGTATGATATGAATGATTGACATGTAGATCGTACATGACATGCTTTGAATGCTTTCAATCTTATACAAACTGCTTAGTCAAGTCATATAGTATTTTGTTTAGGGTGCATTGCGTAGCATGACCTTTACATACTCTAATTGAAAAATTTTGCACTCTAAATCTGTGCAGATAAGGGAAAATTACACCAAATGCCCTCTAACTTTAAGATTTGCTCAGCGATACCCTCCAACTTCACTTTGTAATACAAATGCCCTTCATCTTTTAACGCGTTTCACCCGATGCCCTCTTTACCTGGGATAGCCGGTTTTCCAATTTTTCATCGACGTGGCATCCACGTGTCCATCTCCTCTCTCCTCCACGCAAATAGTCGTCCGATGTGGCAATGCTCTGACGTGGCACATAAAATTATACCAATGCCCTCCAACTTTAAGGTTTGCTCAGCGATACCCTCCAACTTCACTTTGTAACACAAATGTCTTTCATCTTTTAATATATTTCACCTGATGCCCTCTTTACCTGGGACAGTCGGTTTTTCGATTTTTTTGTCGACGAAGCATCCACGTGGTCATCTCATCTCTCCTCCATGCAAATAGCCGTCCGACGTAGCATGGTCCGACGTGGCACTACATATTAAACCATCTTACTTACCGTAAGTTGACCCACTCACTGTTAAATTATTTTCTTATTTCTCTCTTTGTCGTCATTCGCATGAAACATCTTTCGCCGTTCCCACTCCTTCGTCGTTCGCTCTTCTTCGTCGTTCGTCTACTTCATCGTTCACTTTTCACGTTCGTCGGCGCCGTCTTTGCCCAAATTGGTGTAATTTTATGTGCATTTGGTGAGCAAACTTTAAAGTTGGAGGACATTTGGTATAATTTTATGTGTCACATCGGAGCATGCCACGTCAGACGACTATTTGTGTGGAGGAGAGAGGAGATAACCACGCGGACGTCACATCGGCGAAAAATCGAGAAACCGACTATCCTAGGTAAAGAGGGCATCGGGTGAAATGTACTCTAACTTTAAAGTTTGCTCACCAAATACACATAAAATTACACTAATTTGGGCAAAGACAGCACCGACGAATGTGAAAAGTGAACGATGAAGGTGGCGAACGACGAAGAAGAGCGAACAACGAAGGAGTGCGAACGGCGAAGGATGTTTCACGCGAACGATGACAAAGAGGGAAATAAGAAAATAATTTAACAATGAGTGGGTGAACTTACGGTAAGTAAGATGGTTTAATATGTGGTGCCACGTCAGACCATGCTACGTCAGATGGCTATTTTCATGGACGAGAGATGAGATGACCACGTGGACGCTACGTCGACAAAAAATCGAAAAACTGACTGTCCCAGGTAAGGAGGGCATCGGATGAAATACATTAAAAGATGAAGGGCATTTGTGTTACAAAGTGAAGTTGGAGGGTATCGTTGAGCAAACCTTAAAGTTGGAGGGCATTGGTATAATTTTATGTGCCACGTCGGAGCATGCCGCTTAGGATGACTATTTGCATGGAGGAGAGAGGAGATGGCCACGTGGATGCCACGTCGACGAAAAACAAAAAAACCGGCTATCCCAGATAAAGAGGGCATTGGGTGAAATGCGTTAAAAGATGAAGGGCATTTGTGTTACATAGTGAAGTTGGAGGGTATTGCTGAGCAAACCTTAAAGTTGGAGGACATTTGGTGTAATTTACCCATGCAGATAACTATATTAAGAATGGATGGCAGCTCAACTCATTAAGGCTTGGTTGCACGTGGTCTATGCGATAAATAAGTCATGATGTCATTATGATTTGGAGTCTATTAAACTACTTATTTTAATGATGTTTCAAATAAAGAGTGTTAGCTTTATCTAATGTTCTATAACATAAGTTTTTCAAATGCTTCATTGAAGTCTTCCACTAAAAGACTAGGTGAACAAGTTAATCATTTAATTATGATTATGTGATGGCAAACGAGTTAACATAGCTAGAATTTCCCTAATTTCCACTAGTTTGTAGTGTGAATTTTTGAAGGGTTATAGTTTGGTATCATAACATGCTTAGGACCTATGCTAAGTTTGTTATAGAATGTTAAGTATCTAAGTCTATGTGTAACCATCATGAGTAGCTATCCGAAGTTAAATAGTATTTAAGTTTTGTTCCATATGATTATATGTTTATATTTAACTATGTAATGTTTGATTAGTTTTTGTTATGCTAATGATGTAACAAGGAGGTCCTTCCAACACTTGAGGAGGACATATGGAACCACCCTCGTGGAAACCACCCTCATGGATCGTGTGATGGAAAGGAATGCTGACTTGAGCCACTTTTGACAATCTAGTTCAATGATAGAGATGTTCCTGAAGTTGCATCCCCCTATTTTCAATGGGTATACGGATCCATACAAGGTAGAGACTTGGCTGGACAAACATCACTGAGAAGTTAGACTTCTATGATAGACATAAGGTCAATTTGGCTACTCACCATCTGGTTGACCAGGCTCACCACTAATGGTAATCTCTCACGAGGACCTAGTTTGACGAGGATGAAGAGGTCGTCTGAAGATACTTTAGGAAAGCCATTAAGGACCACTACCTCCGTCCACATGTAAGGGAGTAGAAGCAAGCTGAGTTCATAACCTTCAGCAAGGTGGCATGACGGTAGAATAGCACCTCAATAAGCTTTTGAACTTGAGAGATACAATCCTCTGAAGGAGGATGAAAATGTGAGGATCGACCACTTCATTCAGGAGTTGCATCCACAACTAAGGATGAATGTCATGAGTAGTGATCCTACCACCATGGCCAATGCAATATCCCCATTGTGCAAGTTGTCTAGGGAATGGATATAGAAGAAGTACAAACAACGTATGGAGTTAAAAAAAATAGAGGAAATATAAAAAATAAGAAGAATAAAGACTTCAAGCCATATTCCAAAAGTGAAAGTGGACAAGGCTGCAAAGCTTGTCCTCACTGCCATAGATTCCACATGGGTGAATGCAGAATCAAGTGCAGTGCATATCAGCATTGTGGCAAGATGGACCATTATGTGATGGATTATCCTATAAGAAAACCTGAGCAGCATGATAACGGAAAGAGCAAGCAAAAGTTGATAACCAACAGTCTACACCATGCTGGTAGATGAGGCCTAGAAATCCAATGAAGTGATCTAAGGTAAACCTCCTTATATCTGATCATTACGCTCATGTCTTTTTTGATTTTGGTGCAACATATTCTTTCATATTAACTATGTTTGCTAATAAGGTGAATGTTAAGATGAAAAATATGAAGTGGCAGCTAGATATGGCAACACCACTAAAGAGGGTCTCCACCAGGAAATACATTCCAAAGACACCTGTGATAGTTGAGGGAGTGAACTAAACGGTTGACCTCATAGTGCTACCTATGGTAGACTACGATGTCATATTAGGAATGGATTGATTATCATACCACCTCAATGGTGTCCCAAGAAAAAAAGTGATAATCAACAAGAAGGATGGTACCTCTCTAACCTTTCGCGTGATACCATCAAGGGAAAAGAGGATACTGATTTCCTTAGCCAAGACAAGTGATGCTGAACAAAAGTTGTCACGGTTGTCACGATTTTTTTAGCAAGTGTTATCAATGGTGATTTTCAGCACAAGCTAGTACAAGAACTTGAAGTGGTTAGAGATTTCCTTGACGTATTACAAGAACTTCTAGGATTGCTTCTAGAAAAGGGAATTGACTTCTACAAGAACTTATGGTTTATCCAAAACTTTTGCAAGATTGGTACTCACTACAAGAAAAATGATTTTTAATGACCACCCTTTAATGACAAGTCAAAAAAGGTCATTGATAATGATCATTAATGGCCAGAAAAATAGTACTTCGTCAATGAAAGGATTAACAACGATGAGCAAAAAGTCTCGTCGACAAAAAAGTAAACTCGATCGTCAAAAGTTGAAAATAATGGCACTTCGTGGGTGGCCCAAATTGGCTTCCCTCTCACAAAATTCTCCATATAATAAAAATAAATCTACACCATTAATCAAATATGAATCATATGCTCTAGAAAAATGCCAACCGTGTGATTCATTAAAAGAGGAAGTCCTAAATTGTGCCCACATACCTGCCCTGCCACTTCTGTGTGAAGGGAAAGAAGAAAAGACCCATAGAAGAAGGGAATTCTCCTCCTCTCCAGGTGCCCGCTCCATCTCTCCCTTCCTCTCTGGGTGCCCTAAATTCTCTGTGGTCATGTTGCCCTAAATCCTCTCCATGAAGATTGACCTTTTCGGTGGTGTCATCTATTTTGCTGCTGCCTTACTCTCTCATTTGTTCCTCAAGGAACTCCAATTCATCTCCGGTGAAGTGCCATTGGTCCCCTTGTTGCTGCAATATCAGGTGCACAATCCATCCCTCCCTCCCTCCTCTCTCTCTCTCTATGTATATATATATATATGTATATATATATATATGTATATGTATATATATATGTATATATATATGTATATATATATGCCCTAAAGGTTATGGCACCTAATAAACAATGGATGCACCTTGTTAATGATAGACTTTGTGAAGCTTATACATTGGGAGTACAAAATAGAAGTCATGTTGTTGGATACGATGGTGGGATAGAGGCTAAGGATTTGGAAGGAACTACTACTTCAAAAAGTGCATTCCTAAATAAATTACATGCTCCAGAAGTGGAAAACAAGTGTTTAAAGGATTGATTAAGCTATATGGAGGAACAATTGCAACAAGTGATGCAACATTATTTTGGTGGACAATCTAATAGTTAGCCTCAAACAGCCCCCTGGTCAAATGAATAAGCGTCTAATTGATTAGTAGTGTGTTCTCTTACTATTTTCATTTTGTTAGTTGAATTTTTGTTTGTTACTATCAACAAAATGAGTCTCTATTAAATTGATTAATATTATTATCAATAGATTTACTTTGAATATTGTTTGATTTTTAATCTTGATAAGTTTTAAGTTTTTTTATCCTGGTCCTATGTAGAAATGCATGCTTAAGGACATGGTGAAGGTGTGGGGAGAATAGGTTTTTATTTCAGGGAGGATCATTGCTCCATATATTTGGAATGATTTCACCACAACCCATATATGTTTCAGCTTCTAACCTCATCAAATGAAGTTTCTTAGAAATCAGACAATAATAATTAATTAAGGATAGCAAATGGTTTAAGTTTATATTTATTTAGAAAAAATTGAAACATGATCTAGAAAATTATTATTTAAGAACTTATCAGTTGCATACATCATACAACAAGTTGCATATCTTTAGTATAATTATCATCATTGAAGCAACTAGGTGTAGGATCGCAAGGCACCAAGAGGGGGGCGGGTGAATTGGCGTTAAACTGAAAATACTGATTTTATGAAAATCATCGCGGAAGCTTAAAATCAATTCATTAATATTTAAACCTGTAGGATCGAAAGCGCCAACATGGGGGGGGGGAATGAATTGGTGTTAAAAATAATTTCGTAAAATCACTTTTGAAAAATCAATAAAACCAGTCACAAGCAAATAACGATAAGGCGTAAGTGAGAGATAAAGAGCAAACACAAAGAGACATGATATGTTGACGAGGTTCAGCCTCCCCTCTTTGGCCTATGTCCCTACTCTGACTTCTCGACCTCGAGACCGTCGGAGATCCACTATCTTTCTCTTTTTTTGTAGGGAGAGAACAACCTATTTACACCACACGGCTTCTTCTCCGCTCAAGAGGCAAGACACACCTCTTCTTACAAAGAGCTCTCAACTTCATTAGATAAAAAACGATGTTTCCCTTTAACTCTCTTCCTTAACAAAATTTTTCTCACACTCAAAGCTTAAAAGAGAAAAGGGAAGAATTTGTAACTTTGGGCTGAATGAGCTTTAGAATGATTTTGCTTGCTTGGATGAGTTTTCTTCAGGCTTTGGCACTCTTTTTATAGGCTTCTACAGGTAGAAATTTTGTCCAAAATTCTTCCACAATTTTCTTCTTGAAAAATAACCATTACTGTTCATTTGTCACTGTGACTGGTTGACTGCTTTAATGGGCCAGTCGACCGATCAATATGACCGTTGCGAGCTGCGTGGTCTAATAAAAATTGTGAAATTAAAAATTGACATTGGTCTAATAACTAATGTGTTGAGAATTAGATCTGTATGGTCTGTTAATCTATGCCAGTTTGTGGAGTGATTAATAGTCTAGGATTTTCATATTAATGTATCTTCAATTTAATCTCATCTACATGAATACCAGTTTGTGGGATATTAGTTTTGATTAAATTTAAGATAGTTTGATTTGTTAGATTAAATAGCAGAATTACCAGTTTGTGGACTCTATGATTTTAACCTTGTAAATTAATAACTTAGGAAAATTCCTAATCCATGTTAAGAATTTTAATTTATCTTTTCTGGTTCACATATTTATCCTTAGTTTATTATCATCCTAAGACCAACTTCAACACCATTATCTTATTATTATCTTATTTCTTTATTTTATTACAAAACCTATTTTCAAAAATCCATGTTTGGGTTTGACACTCTTACTCCTATTTTTTTTATATTACTTGACCGACTGGTGCACTTGTTAGCGGATTTATTTAGCTACATCATTTTGCGCATCATTACCTTAAAATGCTAATGTGTAACTCCTAATACTAATGTGTAATTTTAGGTGTTTATATTCATACACTACTTCACACTTGAAACTATTCAATCTTCCAAAGCTTAACTAGGTGTTACCTCATATTTTCAGACTGATTGTTTGTTAATGAATTATTCATAACTTCTTAACCACGAGTTCAAATCATATTATTTTGGATAAATTAAAAACTAGATTTATTGAGGTTTCCAACCCTCAAATATCATTAACTAATTTCAAGTGAGCAAGTCATAAAATCCAAGGCAATCTGACCTAGTGTTTGTGTTCTGACATACTATGTGTCACAGAAAGATTAATTTATATGTGTCTATATACTTACCTATTTAATGAGATCATAATTTTCATGAAAACTAGACTTTTTTAATATTTAGTCATCAAATTACAGAATTTAACTCCTTGTAAAAATTAATCACAAAAATAATTAATTCGGATCATGATCTGTCAATGTTCTTGAACCACTATGAAAAATTCTTTTCTCCACATATACACATCCAAATTGAATGATTCCAATTCTCACCGAACAATTGTGAAGGCTAATTAAACATATATATATTGCACACCCTAATTCTCTTTATCCTAATCATTACTTAATTTACAAAGTGGATTTGTCTCTGACTCGGGATAGATTGTGTGACCCTTGAATCTGAGTTCATGAAAGACAGATATAAAATTCTCTATAAAAGTGATTTTAATTCTCTTTATCCTAATCCTAATCAATGCTAATTTACTTAATTACTTTTAGAATCATTACTCTATAAAAGTGATTTTGAGGTTATTCCATAGACCAGGGAAAGATAACGTACAAAGGATGAATCATGTAAAATTTCCAAATTTATGGAGAGGTAATCAGTAAGCTATGAATAGATAAAATTGAAGGTCACTGAAAATTCACCTTAAACCAACAACCCTAGAGAATTTCTTCAAGACGTTCGGCTAGGTCTTTGCCCCTGAAAAATTTTCGAATCTCCAAGGATAAGATTTAATTTATATAGTTTTTTTCAGATTTTTAACAAATCATATGGCGGTTTTGAAAAAATCATTTTCTAAGCAGCTGGTGAGCTACCTACTTCAACTGCTTGAAACCCTATTGGTTGAAATAAAGGTCCAATTAACCTTAGTTAATCATAATTGAACATGTTTATTATAATATTTATAAATATTAAAATTTATTCCTAATAATCTTATATAATTTCTTTATAATATTTATCGATGATTTAATTATCATTATGCTTTAATCCAAAAGTTTATTGCTACATGCAACCATGACTATATAAGCATCTAGACGAACTTAATATGCTAATTAGATGCATGATTGCATAAAAATGATATTTGTGGGGCACATCCATGAAACCCCTCCCGCCGTCTTGGTGCTTTCGATCCTACAGTGGGCTCAATGTGCGTGATGTATGCAGAAATATTGTACATGCATGCTAATGCTCCCTTAATCGATAATATATTATTGAGTAAAATGCAGCCAGAAAATGTAGGACATGTTTAAATTAATAAAGTAATTATATAAGTTAGCTAATAACTTTTATCATGATTAAGATTCTATTTGATGTTCATGATCAAATCATTTTAATTAACATATATGACTAATTCAATGATCGAGAATTATTTAACTTCGTATGATACTTTTGTGTTGACAAATTAGTCCGTTAAAGTATATATTATCTTCATATAAAAATTATATGATTAATTTAAGTATAAATTATAATTATTAAATTAATTATTGATAAAAAATTGATATGTGTTATGAAGATCATGTTAATACATAAGCTTCAATGATAATTATTGGAGCCCGAAAAGTGATGGAAATATGTTTAAGGCATGAAAATGTGATTTTTGAAAAGTGAAAATTTGGAAAATTAAAGTTCCGATAATTATTCCTATATATGAAAGGATTCTAAAAGTGATTTTTAACAATTTTTAGGAGGTGTATGAGTTAGGTAAAACGTAGATATAAAATCGAAAAATATGTGAAATCGCGATTTTTGTTCTTCGGACAAAAAATTAGATTTCAATTCCTTGGTTATTTATTCTTCTAAATATTTTATTTGAATCCAAATGGGGGGTAGTTCCTTGTTTACATGTAATGTCTTAAGTAAATGAATAAATAAATAAATAAATAAAGGAAAAATACAAAAGCCATTTACTAATGCGAATAACCCAATAACAAGGGTATTTTTGAACAATGGTTTCCACCAACTAAAGTCGGTTTCCCCTTCCTTCTAATACTTATCCTTTTTATCTTTTACTATATTTCTCTGCCATTTTCACCACTTTGGTCAAACACCTAAGGCAAGAGCAAAAAACATCCATAATTGTTGAAGGAATTGGAGGAAGAGAAGGGGCAACTAGGGTTTTAGATTTTGGTAAGTTCTTACTTCATTTTCTTTGGATTTTAACTACATAATTATTAATTAGGTTGACTCTGAGCCTTTATTATCCATTTATTTTCTGATTTTACTTGAACATGGGGCAAAACTCATGTTGTTCATGGGTAAGATTAACCCTAGCCATGTTCCATTCATTCACGAATCTTTAGCTACATAATTCCATACCTTAGAGTGATCCAAAAATTATGAAATTTATTACGATTGATCCTATATGAGTCTAATTTCAGAGATTTGGAATCAAGTTAATATGATTTCTGTAGATAAAGTTATGCTCTTATCTTTAAGGTACTATCACTCTGTTTGCCGAATATGCTACCCGAATTTGTAAATCATGTATTAAGTCCAATATGTCATGGAATTATTTGATAATTTAGGGTGTTAGAGACATTGATGTTAGGTTTCATTGAGAATTAGAATTACTAGAAAATGATATGTGCAGTGAACGTTATAAATATTTTACCAAGCCTTACTCAGTCTGTCAGAATGGAGCTTAGGGCAGATTATGCTAGTATTGGTTAATTTTATTGTGCTCAGTACAAATAGATGTAAATTTAAGTAATTTTATGAGTTGCACCATAGGATGTCTACTATTTATGAAAATTAAAAGTACCAGAACAAGGAATGTTTATTGTTTTATATAAATCATAAAATTAAGGTTACTCAGTTTGTCAGGACATAGAAACAACATAAAAGTTAGGCTGAATGTTGATTTTAATGAGAGCAAACCATAATGAAATAGGAAGTGAAACTTTTAAAGATTAATTTCTCTGTAATGTGAAACTAAATAAAATTGGAATGATGTCATTTGATTATGTCTACCAGAAGATATGGATTTTTCTTTACTATGTGTGCAATCTGTCATAATATTAGGTCAATCCTTATGTTTAATAGTTACTTAAGTTATAAGAGTAAATATTTAAGGTTCACATACCATTGCAATTAATTATGTTTCCATATGTTATAGGCTTGTGCTCGTATCATGTGTTTCTTACTATTATTGTTATAGGAGTAGAAGAGTAAAGTAATGAAAAGGGAAAGGAAAACATTTTGTTAGCTCTTATAGGTATGTTGATTTCTCCTACTCTATGTATTCACCTATTTTGAATTTGGCGTGACATCGATTATTATATGTATTGAACATTTTTTGGAATGCTATGAATTGATTTTGAGAAATGCAATTATGAAAAGTATATGTGATATGATCTGAATGGATTGCGATGAGTGCAATCTTGTTCATTTTGAAATGATATTGGATATGATTCATCTTCTGATATTCAGGAGATGTTTGTTATGTGATGAATCATGCATCACATTTGCATTAGCATATATGATGGTTGGAGCTAAGTGCTACCTCGCTGATCAAGATGGGAGCCACCTTTAGAGTCCAATCCATCATTCTGTTCCCCAATAATGGGATGAGATAGGCTGGAGCTAAGTGCCATGTGGAGCTAAGTGCCACATCGTGAGTAGTCGCGATGGGGGACACCTCTATAATCCGTAGGGACCACTTCTAGAGTCCACCTATCGTTATACGATTTGTTCCCTGAAAGGGATGAGTTAGAATGGAGCTAAATGCTACATCACTGATCATGATGGGAGCCACCTCTAGAGTCCAACTACCGACCACTGGCCAGTTGGTGATCCTCGCATACATATGAGAGTGTTGCATTGCATACACATGTTTGATATGTTTAAGTGACAATGAATGTAAATTGAGTGCAATGATTTTGATTTGGATGTTATATATGTATTTAGTAAATGTATGAAGATATTGACTTTGATATTATGATTAATGCATGTAAGCTTATGTCTCCTCGAATTTATTAGATGGTAACACATAGCTTATGAGTTATCAGCTTACTAAGCTATTATTTGCTCACAGTGTTGTTGTACACATTTTCAGATCAGTAGAACTTTTGGGATCGCGAGAGACAGCCTTAGCTGGGTGAGGATCCTTTTTGCTACTAAGGTATTGAGAAGTCATATGCCCCACCGCACGTGTTAGATAGAAGACTTGTGGCTCTCATATTCCTCTGTTGGGTGATAGTGATATTTGGGAGGTTGAGTGATAACTTGTTGATTTTTGAGTCAAACTTGAGATTTTTCAATTTTTGATTCAACTCCCTAGTTCACTCTCTACTACAAGTATACAGGTCAATTGTAGTAACCATAAATGTCATATCCACATTGATTTGAAGTCCTAGGCTACCTAAAAACAATTTAGACTAATCCTATTTAAAGTGGCAAAAACAAATTTTTTAAAGGAGGTGAAAACAGATTTTTTTAGGAAAGCAAAATGATAACTGTTTTGAGGTTTCTGAAAAGTTAACTAAACTGAGTTATAAATGCTAATCTTGAGTGTAAAAGGGTTTATCTATCAATGAAGAAAGTCCTCCTAGGAGTTGGGGTTCATCTAATTTATTTATGGATGGAAATGGACAAGTTATCATTTTTTAGTCAAATCCAATTCAAACTTTAATATGGCTATTTTCACAGCTCAATTAGACCAGAACTAAACAATATATTGTTATATAATTGTTAGCCAAGTTGAATTAGAAGAGGATCCCCACTGAAAATCAAGTTATCATTGAGTTCAATCCAAGTCACTTTGCTGATTTTTTGACAATTTAATCAAATCTGAAATGGTAACTTCTAGATTGCACTTTGAAAATGAAAGGAATGCTTCAATTAACTAAACATGGAGTGATATTTGGGATTGAGTAGTGATAACTTGCTGAAATTAAAGGAAAGAGTCAATTTTTCAATTTTTGGTCTCCCTCACTAGCTGCAAGTGCACAGGTAAGTTGTAGTAGACTCAGGTTGTCGTATCCACAAAGATTTAAAGTCCTAAACTACCTAAAAACAGTTTAGATTAATCCTAAGTAAGGTGGCAAAAACAAATTTTTAATTGGAAATGAAAACAGATTTTTTAACTAGTGCAGAATAATAACAGGTTTGGGATTTTGGAAACTTTTGCAAAACTGAATTATAAATTCTAAATTAATGGTTAGAAATGTTTCACTATCAATGAGGAAGGTCCTCCTAGGAGTTGGGGTTCATCTAATTTAATTATGGATGGAAATGGACAAGTTATCACTTTTAGTCAAATCTAATTCAACTTATAAATGGCTGTTTTCACAGCTCAATTAGACCAGAACTAAACATTATATTGTCATATGATTGTTAGCCAAGATGAATTAGAAATGGATCCTCACTGGAAACCAAGTTATCATTATCAAGGCACTTGCTGATTTTTTGGAAATTTCACTAAAATCTGAAATGATAACTTCAAGGTATGATTACAAAATAATGAAATCACTTCAATTTGCTTGGCAAGAGTGAAACTTATCCAATAATAGTGTTAGTGTTCCTTGGTTTATATCTAAACTACAAGAGGATCTTGATTCAACTAGCTGCAATTAAAAATGAAGTCCACACTTAACACTAATTAGTTGGAACCAACATGCATAGTTTCACAACATGGGAAATCAGAAATTGTCATTGCTCCTTGGCTCATCTCTGAATCTCAAGGAAGGCCTTAAAACCATCTCTCAATGGTGGATTGAAGTGGGGCTTAACAATGGACAATCATATTTCCTGAATTCAGGGAAATCAGCAATCAACAATGCGTAAAAATCAGAAAACTAATTACAAGTGCAGAATTGAATCATAGGATTGTTATAGCTTCTCAATCCATTTCTGAACAAGATTGGGATAGATGCTAACCTCTCAGTTGTTCAATTAATTTAATCCCCAATGACAATCAGATTCAGGCAAATCAGAAAATCAGAAATCAAATGGTTCAGAATTCAGAAAAAATCAGAAATCAGCAACACATTGAAAACATTTCAGCACATGTTACTTATTGAAATTCAGATTTGCCATTGCTCCTTGGTCCATTTCTGAACAAGGTGGAAGTCAAGAATTAACCTATCAGTTGCATATAAGATTGGGACTCCACAATGACAAGAAAATTCTATAAAAATCAGAACTCAAAATGCAAATCAGATTTGACCACAGCATGTTTTTATAGAATTGATTCAGGGGAGTTGTCATTGCCTCTTATTACATTTCTGAATAAGAAGAATCCACTTAATCTACTTCTCAGGAGCCAATGAAATGAGGGGTTTACAATGACATCAGATTTCTCAAATCAGGAATCAGAATTGCAGTTCAAAAACTAAATTAGATGAAAATCAGATTTGGACCTAGAACTTGTCATTGATTCTTGTTTCATTTATGAATCAAGAACAGATCATTAACAACCTCTCAGTTGTAGATATAAGCAAGATCATACAATGTCAAGAATAGGGCAGAAATAGATGAGTTCTGAATGCAGAATCAAGAATCAGAAAACCAGAAATTATGAAATCAGTGCATGAAATTAGAAATGTCCACATCCATCCACAATTAACCTAGACTACTACCCTATCCTAGGAGACATGGAGTTTAGCTCCTCATAATTACAGAGTTTGATACAAAATAAAGTGAAGAACAGAAGGAAATCATCTTGGATTGAAGCTTGTCGAGAGGTTTTCCAGCAGCACTTCCACTCCAACTCCAAAACCCTTGCTTCCTTCTCCAAACCCTGCACTGATCAACCCCCTCTCTCCTCCAAAAATTCTAGCTTTTATATGACTCCTGTCCAACCTTTGATCCTCATCAGAATGTTCTAATCCTTCTGATTGCAGCCACCTGTCCATTGGCCTAAAGATTCCCTGACTACACAACTTTCTTTTTGGCAGCAAACCAGTGGTCCCCCCACCTTTTTCTACCTTTTTCCAACTTGTTTTCCTTGCTACATAACTCAGAATAGCAAGCATCATGATCCTTAAATGAGATTTTAACAAATAAGGGCTAGGATAATGATATTAGCCAGCTCAAACATCAGATGGGAATTGGTGTTATGCAAGATTGGAAATCTATATGAAAACTTGATGGTTTTGGACCCGGTAATGATAACTTAGCACTAATCATGGAATTTATCCAAATGCATGTGATTCAGGAATTATAAGAATCAAATGGACTAGGATAACAAATGAGTGCAGTCAGAAATCAAATATAAATAAGATTTCAAAGGAGTGATAACTTGGGTGCCAAAAACGATAACTTATATGACTTAAAAATGATAACTTGTGATAACTTGAGTTGTGGTTGTCCAAATGTGATGAAATTTGATCAGCAATGAGTTAGAACAATAACAAGATGATTGCTTAAGGTCCCTTTGCAGAATTAATGGTTTTGCATGTCAAAATGATAGAATTGCCCTTTAACGATAACTTGGCAAAGGAAAAATGATAACTTGTTCAAATGGGCTTAAAACTTTGCACAAGTTTAGTTGTGACTATCCAAATATGATTTATACATGATAATGATGGATTTAGGGTAAGAAAACCCTTGAAAATCAGTTCAATCAAAATAATGATAACTTGACACTTGGGAATGATAACTTGTCCTCAAAATGATAACTTGGCATAGAATTTAAATATTAATGGATTTTGGCATTATAGAACCTCTATGCACATGGAAATAAGTATGAAATGAGGAATATCAACTAGTTATCACAATGTATGCATTCCAAGTATAATTGGCCTAAATATAGGCAAAGTGGGACTCGATATGAATGAAATGCATCTAAAATGAGTTAGAAACTTATAATGATCAGCAAGTGATCATTGGGATATGGAGATAGTTTGATATGTTCTATGTATGAAAAGTAATTTTGTATCTTGTAAAATGAAAATCTTTTATGACTATGTGGTGGTGTAATCCCTAGGGTTGTTACATGCTGTGAATGATCAATATAAACTGCGTGGTTTGCTTATACGTGTTATCATTTTCTTGCATTATCTAGAGGAGTTATGCAAACTTCATATAAAAATTATATGATTACTTTAAGAATAAATTATAATTATTAATAAAAAAGCATTTTATATGATGAGATACTCTACGAATTAACTCATTATCCTTATAGATATTAGCATTTTATATCTATATATTATTAACATTTGAATTGATGCATGATACGGGTCATCGAGATGGAATTGTAACTACCCGAAATTCACCCTAAAAGTTTTGAGCATTTATAAAATATTCACATCATTCGCCCATTTGCCATGCATCAATCAACAATGCATGACTTAATAATTTAAAGAAAATCATAATAAATAAAAGCTTTCTATTAATCATAACATTATAACATATGTTCTTCTAACATCTCGTGAGTCATAAAATGCCTAAAGACTTCATTACATAGTGTGCATCAATGTTATACTAGAACCATAAAACTTATTAAATCTTAAGCATGTGCAACATTTCGTCATGAGCTTGAGCTTACCAACACGTGTCCAAAGTGAAAGGTTTCCAAGTTAGAGTATGTAAAGGTCATGCATGCATGATAACCTATCACATACTTCTTCATGTGATGTATCATCATCATAATAACAATAGCAAATCAAGATGCATGCCATGAATTATAACATGATCCTTACATGACATTACATCATGTTTATCATTCATTCTTCATATAAAAACCTTGAAACATAAACATCATGACATACCTGCTTAATTTCTGACCCATCATATGCAAGTATCATACAATAAAAATATGCATTCATATCATTCATAAACAATCATGACATATAACTTATCATTTCATTTCACTTTCATTGTCAGGTACATCCTAGAAGTTTCTTTATAACTTCTTGATCCATACTTATTACTTAACGTCTTTCATACTTTACATTTTCTCAGAGTTGCTTTATAACCCTTTGGACTTTCTTTCATTCTTCTTCCTTTCTTTATTATGTGATATTTCAAGTATCATCTTCATCTTTCATCTTTATTACATAACATCATCTTGATTCTCATTCCATGTCATAAGTCATATCTTAGGAACACACACATAATAATAGAGAGAGACTTAGTCATCTCGAGGAAAACACACATTTTATAATGAGGGACATTATTCCTTGAAAAGTACATACACAAATGCAAAACTTTCATTCTCAGTCGTAGGTCCCCTTAAAGTACATATATAAGTGTAGAACTTTATTTTCCATCTCTACTTCATCATCATCTTAACTTTCTTTTTTACAAGATACTTTGAAGTTAAACTTCACTTTTATTCTTAGTTTATTTTATAACATCTTGGATAATCATATCATCATCATCACATTGGCTAGGTAGGAGACATCCTTGGGAACACACATCAGAATAGTAAGAGACTTTATTGTAAGGAATACGCACACCATGATACTGAGGTACTTTATTCCATGGAATGCACACTTTCTGATGTTGGACTTTGTTCCATAAAAAGAATATACACAAATGCAGGACTTTACTTCGTAGGCTTAAGTCCCCTTGAAGTACATACATAGGTGTAGAACTTTGCTTCCCACCATTGATGAGTGATAAGGACATTCTTCGACTATAGGTGCATTATGCTTTGTGATACATCAATCATTCTTCATCTTTTAATTAAGGCTGAGCATAGGTGTATACAATCAATCATTCTTCATCTGTGTCATATACAATCAATACACATCCATATGTAAACTATATACAATAGAATATAGGTTTAATACATCTTAAAATACATTTTCCAATATCACGGTCGTTCCAAGAAGTGTCATTGCCTTGTTCAGCACTATCACGCCCATGCCCATAATTGTCATAGGCGTGCTCGATCTTTTCACAACCATTTCTAGTCTTAGCCAAAATTTGGCATCCACTCTTGCTCATGATCATGACCAAGTTGGTTACGTCTATGCTTGGCCTTGTTACGGATGTGACAGAGGTGTCACAGGCATGATCGAGATCCTTTCCATCGGATTGCTCTTGTCCGCTCGCTCATGGCAATTCCTAGAGTTGGCACGGCCATGCCGACATACTAGAATCATGATTTCTAATCCGAAAATCAATCTTTGAGGTGAAATCAAGTGGAAAACATATAGATCATGTAGAACACTTCTAGGGCATAAATCATAGGCATAAAAACATGCTAACAACACCAATTTATTATGGAAATACATCTTTTAGGGTTTTCCCTAAAATCATATGAAATTCTAGATCCAAGTCATGCAACATAATAAAACAATAAATCTTGATCTAAATCATCTATATCCAATTAATTGTTTATGCAACCCTAAATCACAATCCATTATGAGGACAAAGTGCCCTCAAACTCTCAATCCATCATATGCAAATTATTGATATGGGTTGGATCCCCTTTACATACTTAGGACTTTGAACTCTTTCTTCCTCGTTGATCATTTTTCCCTTGTTCATGTCATCTTCCTCTTTGTCCTCCTTTTCTTCTTTATTCTCTTCTTTTTTTCCTCCTCTATAGTTTCAGCCATCATAGGGTTTCTTAAAGTTTCCTCCAAATGACTTAAATTTCCTTATTTAAAAATTGGGATTGTTACAGGAATACCTTTTTAGTATGAGAGTTAATTAAAATAGATAAACTATAAATTTAAATGATCACCTTAAAATATGTTCTTGATGGACACACGGAGGTGAAACCAAATGTCTTTCGGTGCCTGCACGTGTAGACACTGAAAATCTCAAAAGTAGAGTCTAAGACTATAATATGACACTATCGTAAGGTTGACAGAGTGGTTAGTGTGTGGAGTTTTGTTTCAAAGTACCAAGATTTGAAACTCAATGAACCGACTAAAATTTTTGCTAGCTCCATCTTTGCGGACACGAAATGGGAAACAAACTCGTCGCTTACATATTACATGTGGCCACACACATTTGGGAAACGAGTCAAATTCTAACACGACCAATGAAGAAAAAGTAAGACCACATGATTCAACTCCGATTCCCATAGTGTATGTGATTCGACATATATAATAATTAATTTCATTTTTTCTAATGTATATTATGTGTGCTCTTAGGATTTGACTTCTTAAAATCATTACGAACTTTTAGTTTTACTTCAAATGTTCCAAAATTGTATTCGAGATTCGGGTACTTCGGTACCTTGTACAAACTTTTGAACATTCGACCTAGGAAAAGTACAAACCAAAATATTAATCTGCCAATTTGTGAATTGTCTCTTTCATCACCTCGTATTTTACTCATCTTTATCAATAATCCAGATATCAATTTTGCAACCTTTGCATGAAAACTCTGTTTAATTATGAAATATTGATTATTATTTAGCCCTTTTTGAATTGGTCTCTTGGAATATAACCACCTTTTGAATTTTGAATTTCAGAAGAGGAAACAGAGGAGACAAAAGGAGAGGGACGAGGAGGAGATTGAAGAGGAAGATCGAAGAGAAGAGAATCAGGTTCTTTTTTGAAGGAAAACAATGAAAGAAACTTTTATTTTGCCTATGTCGATGCTCAGCTAGGAACACTTATTCCATGTGTTGTAAATTGTGTTGCTACTGTGGCTTGAGTCCTTTTCAATAGCTGTATCCATTAGACAATTATTGATTTATTTTAAGCTACATTGTGAATGGTTTAATCATGCTTAACTTTTGAGGATCGACAGATCTTCTTTTATTCATACTCTATCTTATTCAAGAGAAGTGATGGCGTTTCTTTAGAACTTTTTGCAATTGCGTTCTTCTTAACGAGTCTTCTATCTCTAAATTGACTGAGAGGTTTACCTTACACATTGTGAGGGGAGAGTCTGCAATGGTCTTAGTTGTCTTGTATTAAGTTTTTGATAAGACTAGGATCATAATTTAAATGTTCGAAAGAATCGAGAGATCACTTTTCTTAATAATCAAGTTGAGAGATCACTTGATTATCATTCCTAATCTACTAGCTATCGGCTTGATTCCTAACATTCTGAGAGAGATCGAGGAATGAGTAGAAAGAGTTAGATTGTCTTTACAAGTTAGAATCAAGAGATCACATCAGAGTAGTAGCCAATTCAACATAAGGGAGTTCTCATCTTATTAGAATCTTTACCTTGACAATTTCTTTTTATTTCTTCTCTATTATTAGCATTCGTGACAATTTTTGAGATATAACGAGATCTAAATTATTCTAAGTCAATGGGGTTACGAAACTCATGGTTTCTACTCGACCTGTATACTTGCAGTAATGTGGACTCTAGAGTAATTGTTCTAAAATTGAATGACACTTAGTTCTACAAGAGATCATGACTTCTAAAGTCTGCATCAAGTTTTTGACGCTATTGCCGGGTTCTTAGATTATTCTTTCCTATTAATATCTCTTACCATTTACTTTCTCCGCATTATAATTCTTTTCACTTTCAATTTCTCCATTCGTAGGAACCTTATATGCCCAGGGCTAGCAGCAAGCAACTACTTGAATTACACCTTGAGATAGATTGAACATTCAAAAGGAGAGTGCGTGAACATAGGAGAAAAACACGTTCAGTAGAAGAAACAAGTCGCATTCAACCAGCAGAATTTGAACTGAATTATGATTTTGAAGAAGAAATGATGGTTGAACAACAAAAGCAACAACAACCCCCCGTTCCTTCACTTGAAGAACTCTATATTCCCACTGTAGATGGACTGGAGTCAGCCACTTTAAAACCAGCCATTCAAGCTAATAACTTTGACCTGAAGTCGTCCCTGATTTCGACAATTCAGCAAAATCCCAAAAGAAGATCCGAACCAACACCTCAAGGATTTCTTAGAGATATGTGAGACAACAAGCTAAATGGAGTCTCTGGCACTCAGATTGAGAGTTTTTTCCTTTTCACTAAGAGGTAAGGTCAAACAATGGCTGCATTCTCTTTAACCGAGAGAACTAACAACTTGGGACAATTGGTGAAGGTGTTTCTATCTGAATACTTTCCTCCAAGTAAGACAATCAAGATCAGAAATCAAGTCATTGGATTTGTTCAAAAAGATCAAGAAACACTCTATGAAGTGTGGCAAAGATTTAAAGCATTACTTAGGTCATGTCCTCATCATGGTCTAAGCAAGTGGATTTCAGTTCAATCTTTTCATAATGGACTGAATTTCGCTTCTAAGATGGCACTAGTCAATGCTATCAATGGTGACTTCATAAAGAAAAATGTCGATGAAGCCTATCAGCTCATTGAAGAGATAGCAAAAAATCAACATTTCTCATTTGAGGTCTAATGAATCTGTCGCATCTACTCAAACGCGTTTGGATGGTGAGGATTTTTCTTCCAAAGTGGAATACATCGTTCAGAATGCAATCAGTAGACTCAGACTAAATGAAGGCGCACCAATTGTCAACGTGATATCTAGATGTTGTGAAAAATGTGGTTCACCCGATCATATTTCCATACATTATGAGTTACTAAAGCAGCAAACTCATTAACATCAAGCAAATGCAGTAGGGTCCTATCCTTCTAACAATGACCTTTAGTCGATCATATTTCCATACATTATGAGTTACTAAAGCAGCAAACTCATTAACATCAAGCAAATGCAGTAGGGTCCTATCCTTCTAACAATGACCCTTAGTCTAATACATTCAACCTTGGATGGAAAAACAATCCCAAATTCTCTTATAGAGACAATTATCCACAACCTCAAGCCCCTGCTTGGCAGAACAGGGCCAATAAAAAATGCAACCTCAAAGCCCCCTATTGATCAGGGACAAGCCTCAACGAGTGAGCTTGAATTAATGATGGACAAGTACATGTCTAAACAAGATAGTCTCATGCAAAAGATGTTCGAGAAGATCGAAAGTCTCTCAATCCACAACATAATGCTGGAGACGCATATAGCTCAACAAGCTGCATCATCTTCAAGACACATAAGGTAATCAGGAATTATACCGGGACAACCAGAATAAAACCCGAAAGAGCAAATCCAAGCTATAACACTAAGGAGTGGGAGGATGACTGAAGATATAAAAAGGACAAGAGTAGAAATTTCTGATCCAAAAGATAAGGAAATTCCAAAGCAGAAAGAAGTAGCCTAGTATGATGCTGAACTAAAAGAGCAGAAGGAAGCCAAATGATCGAAAACTTCAGAAGGCCCTTCTAACTACTCTCCACGAGTACCATTTCCTAAAGTTCTCAAAACAAGTCGACAAAACCAACAATTTGGCAAGTTTGTTGAAATCCTAAAGATGCTCTATATTAACGTGCCTTTTGTTGAAGCCACCCAAGAGATGTCAGCCTATGCTAAATTTCTTAAGGACATCCTATCAAAGAAGAGTAGAATCCAAGAGAATGAAATAGTAGCACGGACAGTTGAAGCTAGTGCCATTATTCAAAATGGATTGCCTCCAAAACTTAAGGATGTTGGAAGCTTCTCTATACCTTGTGAAATAGGCAATCGAAGAATTCAAAGAGCCTTATCTAATCTAGGGGCCTCTATAAGTGTGATCCCTCTCTCATTGTGTAGACAACTTGAATTGGGTGATATTAAGCTCACCAATGTCTCTCCAATTAGAAGATCGATGCATCAAAATTTCTAAAGGAATTTTGGAAGACATACCAATCAAGGTAGGGAATTTCTACATACCAGCTAACTTTGTAGTCATAGATACGAACGAAGACAATCAAACACCTATTCTTTTGGGAAGACCTTTTCTAGTTACGACAGGAGCAGTGATTGATGCCAAGCAAGGTCATCTTACATTTCAAATTGGCAACGACATTGTGCAATATTGATTGAATCAGATCATCAATTTGCCCGAACATGGAAGACTACCACTTCCAACCCGAGCAAGTGGATCCTTTGATTTAGAAAGTAGCATCTGTCATTGACATATTTGATCATTTAGAAGTCTCCCTTGGAGCTCAAGAATCATCACTATAGTGCGAAGAGGAAGCTTGACTCTTAACAAGGCATATGCTACTTGCACTAATTCAAGATCTTGATAATATAAAAGAGAGTCAACTCCTCAAACCTGAAGAAGGATTAAGCTTGAAGAAATAGTCGAAACCTGAGCTGATGAAACTGCCCTAGAATCTTAGATATGAATTCCTAGGAGAAGATTCCACCTACCCGATTATTGTTAATGCAAACCTAGAATCGAACCAGCTACAGATGCTACTCTCCAAGTTGAAATCTTATAAGCATGTTATAGGATACACTCTCAATGATCTTAAAGGAATAAATCCCTCCATTTGCATGCACCGTATTTTGATGGAGAAAGATTTCAAACCAACATTGAGGGACAGAGGAGACTCAACCCATCTATGAAAGAAGTTATGAAGAAAGAAGTAATAAAGCTACTGGACGTAGGAATCATCTACCCTATCTCGGATAGTCAATGGGTAAGCCCTGTGCAGGTCGTGCCAAAGAAGGGCGGTATGACTATGACCAAAACTGACTTGAACAAACTTATCTCTACACGTACTGTCATAGTATGGAGGATGTTCATTGACATCAGAAAGTTGAATAAGGACACTCGAAAGGACCATTTTCCTCTCCCTTTCATTGATCAAATGCTAGAAAGACATGTGAATCACTCTTATTTTTGTTAGCTAGACAGATTCTTTGGGTTTCTTCAGATTCCCATCCATCAAGATGATTAGGAAATGATTACTTTTACTTGCCAAATGGGACCTTCGCCTAGAGAAGAATGCCATTCAAATTGTGCAATGCTCCCACAAGTTTTCAAAGGTGCATGATGTCTGTTTTCTTAGGTTTTATTGAAGAAATCATGGAAGTTTTTATGGATGACTTCCCAGTATATGGAACATCTTTTGAAAACTTCTTAAATAAAATCTGCAAAGTATTACAAACATGTGTTGAGACTAATCTGGTACTAAATTGGGGCAAATGTCATTTCATGGTACAAGAAGGTGTAGTGTTGGGTCATATTATTTCGGTCAGAGGTATGGAAGTTGACAGAGCCAAAATAGAAGTCATAAAGAAATTACCTCCACCTTCGAATGTCAAAGGAGTTAGAAGTTTCCTTGGACATGTAGAATTCTACCGTCCATTTATCAAGGACTTCTCACTCATTGCAAGGCCATTGACAAAACTCCCGTCCAAAGAAGCTGATTTTATATTTGATCAAGATTGTCTAAAAGTCTTCAATACAATGAAAAAAGCACTCACGATAGCTCCAATATTCAGCCACCTGATTGGTCACTACCATTAGAATACATGTGTGATGCTAGTGAGTAGTACTTGGACAGAGGAAGGATAAGAAACAACGTGTTGTAGCAGAACTTTGGATGAAACACAGATCAACTATGCCACAACAGAGAAGGAGTTCTTGCTTATTGTATTTGCAATGGATACATTCAGATCTAATCTAGTGGGGTCAAAAGTTATTGTGTATACTGATCACCAGGCCATTCAACATCTTATCTCTAAGAAAGATACTAAGCCTAGACTCATCACATGCATTCTCTTGTTGCAAGAATTCGACCTGAAATCAAAAGATAAAAAAGAAGCAAAAAATCAAGTTGTTGATCATCTCTCTTGACTTCAGTTATCAAAAGAAAAAAATGACCTCAAAGAATATCAAGTCAATTCCTTCCTAGACGACCATTTGTTTTCAATTAAAGTTGAAAAACTTCCATGGTTTGCCGACTATGCTAATTATTTAGCTTCAGGAGTTCTACGACTAGATCTCTCGTACCAACAAAAGAAGAAATTTTTCTCGAACATCAAACATTACTTCTAGAATGAGCCATTTCTTCTTAAGAAGTGTGTAAAAGCAATATATCGAAGATGTATCCTAGAAGAATAGCAAACTGCAATACTTCTGGAATGTCATTCATCCCCCAATGGTGGTCATGGAGAATATTAGAAGACTACCTCTAAAGTCCTACAAATAGGTTTTTACTGACCAACTCTCTTCAAGGATGCAGTAAACTTTGTCAAGTCCTGTGATGCCTGCCAAAGAACAAGAAACATAGGCCGAAGAAATGAAGCACCTCAACAACTAATATTAAAAGTGGAGATCTTAGATGTTTGGGGAGTCAATTATATGGGTCCACTTCCCACCTCATTCGGCTATAAATTCATTCTCCTAGCACTGGACTACGTTTCAAAATGGATTGAGGCAATCCCCACAATCACAACAGATTCAAAATCTGTCACTAAACTCTTCAGGGATACTATCTTTCCGAGATTCAATAATGGAGGTTCACATTTTATCGAAAGAAGTTTCGAAAACATACTGATCAAATATGGAGTCAACCACAGAGTATCCACCACATATCATCCATAGGTCAATGGCCAAGCATAAGTCTCCAATCGAGAAATCAAAATGATTTGGAGAAGACAATTTTGGTGACAAGAAAGGATTGGAGTAAGAAAATCAATTAAGTATTATGAGCATATCATGCTGCGTATAAGACTCCAATTCGAACGACACCATTCAGGTTGATCTATGATAAACACTATCATCTACTAGTAGAAATGGAGCATAAATCATTTTGGGCCATCAAAACGCTCAACTATGACTTTCAAGCGGCAACTGAAAAAAGACTCTTGCAGCTTAATGAACTAGATGAACTCCGGCTAGATGCGTACAATAATTCTTGTCTCTACAAGGAACGCGCAAGGAAATGGCATAATGGTCACATACTACAAAAAAATTTCAAAGAATGTAATCAAGTTCTACTGTTCAATTCTCTCCTATGACTTTTTCTAGGAAAACTCCGGATGAGGTGGTCAGGATCATTTATTGTTGGGAAAGTCAATCCTCATGGAGCAGTTGACATAAAAAACAACAACTCAAAAAATTTTAAAGTCAATAGATAACGGCTGAAACGGTACAACCCGGAGCCGAAGAATCCGAGGAAGTTTTATATTTACAGCCAACTCATTGACAGTTCAAGCACCATGTTGAGCCAATGACTCTAAAACAAGGCACTATTGGGAGGCAACCAAACTAAATAAATTGTCAACAGCCACATCAGCCTCAAAGTCTTCCGAGCTTAGCTGAAAAGTGCATTACATAGATTCAGTTGAGAATCCTAATAGAATCTATGAACATATCTCCACAACCACCCAAACTACCCACTTCCCCACGTACACCAAGTTGGCAATGCCTCAAATTCCAATCCCCACTATGCTTCGTTTGGGATGACTTTTCCAGGCAGCAAATTTTGTTGCTTTTCTTGAAACCAGGCTTTTCCTTCTCTTTAAAAAAGCTATAAAAAGTACTATAGGTTGCTGTGGTTGATAGCAAATGGTGGACAAAGCACTGCTTTTTGACATTCCCAAACATAGCTTATATATTTTTTTTCTCTCCCACCTCAGCTGCTCGCCGCATTCCTTACGGACAAAAATCACCCACAAATCCCATGTGAACTCTCCCTCATCGACGACTACTCCCAACCTCGCTTCTTCACAACCCCGACCAAGAAAGATGAGACGTGCACATGCTTCCTCGGACTCTAACACCAAGAGCACCTCTACTTTCATCCGATGTCGCTTACGCCTGATTGTCTCCTATGGCAGCCTTCGAGAGGTAAACGATCGGCAGATAGCAACGATGAGCTGCGTTTGGAAAACAACCGGTGCAAGAAGTTCACATCAACTAGGTTTCTCGGTATATTGGATTTCTTGACAATATACGGACCCTGTTGCACCGAGCACGTTCAATGCCCTTTGTTATGAAATGCTGGGACCTCTATGAAGAGGTAGCGACTGAATTCATCAGAACAGTGACAGTGTGCACCATGATGACAATGGCGTAACCGACCATATTGACTTCCATCTCTTAAACAAGGACTTCTCCATGAGCCTTAGTATTTTCAACTAGATTTTTTATCTCCCTGATTCTAGCTCCCGAACCGCTCCACCTGATTTCCCAGCTTTCAAATTTTGGTATCAATTGAGGAGGGTACACACCACCGATCCTCATCAACTTGTGGGTCACAAGCTGAAAAACACAATCTTCCAATACCTCCACATCATGCTCAGCAATAACATTCTCATTTGCTCCAATGACGGAGACATCAATCTAATCTCAATCCATGAGCAATATATTCTGTGGTGTTTCCTGACAAACACAGAAGTTAATCTCGGGGCCTTCCTCATGTAGACCATGCTTCAAGAATCAACATATGAGTACAGTCCTGTCTTGAGTGGGAACTATATCACAATGATCACTAAACATTGCATATTCTTGAGTGATGTCGACCATCTACCTACCAACAATCTAGTTGTGGATTACCTAAGCCAAAAAGGAGTCCTCGTCGCTGTTGATGGCCAACACTCTTGGTGACAGGCGATTCTACTACACTCTT
This sequence comes from Pontederia crassipes, assembly GCA_030549335.1. Classification (NCBI taxonomy): domain Eukaryota; kingdom Viridiplantae; phylum Streptophyta; class Magnoliopsida; order Commelinales; family Pontederiaceae; genus Pontederia; species Pontederia crassipes. The sequence goes on along the minus strand of JAUKPH010000020.1, from coordinate 4,189,482 downwards.
TCCACTGATGAACCCACAAAAAACGGATATTCTACAAGGCAAGAATTGGTGGATGAATGATCTCATCTAAATCCCATAACCAATTATAACACTACCTTTTTTCTCTTTGAGTTTGTCCAAGTTGCACACTACCACAAGCTCCTAGGACAACACGAACACTCCCCAGAGCAGTTGCCCTTTCCTCTTCTTCAGCCCCACACCCCCTCATATTGCGCCAGTCACCCTATCAGAAAAAGTTGATCTCATCGTAGAATAGGTCACAAAGCTAGTGGAAGCTAATGTTTGAAACCTAGAAGACATCCAAACATCGAAGGACCATTCAACGACTTGGAGCAACAAGGTTTCAGCACCACCAACAGAATCCATAACATAGAAAGAGTGCTTTTTACCAAACTAAGTGACATACAACAAATCACTGATCGTTTACTAGTGCTAGCACCTCCACCTGATCCCTCTTCTTGGCATGATCAACACTGACGACAGTGTTGAATCCAAGCTCGAGGGAGAGAGCAGCATGGTACATTTATACTCTTTTTATTCACTTGCATTATTTGTTCACGTTACTCATTTGCTACTTACTGGTCAGTGAGGCATAAAATTTTTCAATTTTTGTTGAATCATGCTGCTTGAATGCATGCTTTTGAAATTCCACTTAAGCTACCTACTTTGACCCTCTTCATGACAATTCAACCTCAATATGGAACAATTGATATTTGAGAATAGGAGATGTTTTCACTCACCTATAACTCGTTTGTTTCTATTTGAATTTTTGCTTCTTTTCAAGTCATGTTCAAGGACATCCTGCTAGTTAATGAAATTCGAAGTGTTTTACGATTACCATTTATCGCCTTAGTGTTGGGTCATGGTTTGAAGAAGACTGATAATTGAAGTTATAGATGTTTGACGACGAGTCTTGTTAATGCTCAAATTTTTTTTCTTATTTTATGCTAGCTTGTTAATAATTATATCTTTGTTGAATACTCCAGTGCGGCTAAGCTTAACAATAGTTACATAAAAGAAGTGAAATCAGTATAAAGAAAAGAATGGCTAGTGGAACCCCATAAGGTACAAAAAGGATGTATTCTGGAACCTAGGTAAGTCCGAATGAGTACCGAATTAGTATAAAAAGGATGTATTCTGTAACCTAGTATAAAGAAAAGAATGGCTGGTGGAACCCCATAAGGTACCTAGAATGCCTGGCGACTCAAAGGCAACTGCTCTGGGATCTGTCAATCAAAAACCCGCTACTTGGACCACCTGGCACACTATGGATAATCACATGAGTACCGAATTAGTGAGAAAAAAATAGTAAAGTGAAAAAAATAGAACCTAGCTCATATCGCACTTGTGCATTCAACATTGATATCTTTATTTTTAAGCATTTTTATGATCTCTCTGAGCTGAATTTGGAGGAGTTTAAAGATTTTTTAGATTTAGAACTCTCACTAAGCTGGGTTAATTGGATAAGTGGAAAGACACTTAGGCGATGATTGTGTAATTTGAATGCTAAGAAAAGTAGTCTGCAAATAGGTTAGATGCTATGAGGTTTTCCTTGAACATTGCTTGAGGACAAGCAAACATTTAAGTTTAGGGGAGTTTGATCACCTCTTATTTTAATCATCTTTATCAATAATCTAGATATCAATTTATATGAAAACTCTGTTTAATTATGAAATATTGATTATTATTTGGCCCTATTTGAATTGGTCTCCTGGAATATAACCAATTTTTTAATTTTAAATTTCATAAGAGGAAAAAAAGGAGATAAAAAGAGAGGGACGAGGAGGAGATTGAAAAGGAAGATCGGATAGAAGAGAATCGGTTTTTTTGGAAGGAAAACTGTAACGCCCGAGATTAAAAGGAAAAGAGGAAAAGAAAAATAAAATGAAAAGATAAAAAGGGGAATAAATGAAAGGATAAAATCTGAGTTAGATTTGATTTGATCAGGGAGGAGTTGAATTCTGATTTAAACTCCGAACCTCTCCCTATAAACATGAGGCCAAATCAAACCAAAACCCTTTTTTCGTTTTCCTCACGAAGCCAGCCCTAATTTCTCCTCTACGTGCGCCCTTTTCGTTCTACCTTGTCCCTGACGGTCACCGCCATACATGGGACACACCGGAGGATGCGGATGATGTCGGGCATGTATCTGGATAGAGAGGAGCCAGCAGAGGAAGAGGAAGAAGAGGAAGAGGAAGAGGAAGAAGAGGACAGCAGTAAAGTTTCTTGGACAGGAACTTTGAGGTATGGAACTAGGATAGATTCGTAATAGAATCTTGATTTTAGACTTAAAGCAGGTTCTAGGTCATTCCTGATTATTGCATGATGAGTTATGATGTTAATTTGTGCCGGCCATCGTCGGAAAGGATGAATGGAACTCGAACTGTGCATCCGCGCAGTTTCTGCATAAGAAGAACCCGGCCTGGGCAAGTCCTTCGTCGGACCGAGTTCGAAGGAACTCGTATCGGATCGCCATTACCGACGCTCTCTGAGCTCTGCAACCGGACGAACCCGGCCCGGGTTGAAGATCACCCGGACCGAGTTCCGCATATGACGAACCGTCGGGCGAGACAGCCGCCCCGACTCGATGACGAACCGACCCGGCCCGGGTGTAACCCGAACCCGGCCCGAGCTTACGCCTAATTTTTACCGAGGATGACTATGTCTTACCCGACCCGGGTTTCTTCCTACTCGACCCGGGTTCCGATTAGATTAGGCCCATGTTTATGATCTTTTAATCCATGTTCCACATGATTAATTCTAATCTATGTATGATGATGATGATGTCGATCTTATCCCTGATTTACTCTCCATGACCATGTCTTTTATCCTGATTTAAAGCTCTTATCAAAATGTGATTTGTTTAATTAAAAGATGCAAGATAAAAGACGTAAAACATTAAATGGAGAGCTCTTTGATGATGGACTAGTGACGACCAGGTTATGGGCTGTCCTCGGACAGTTATGGGCTGACATCGGTGGCTCTGCTAGTTATGATGATGATGGACGGATTGAGGCAGGCCTCCCCGTGGGTTGAAATATACCCCAAATAAGTCAAAGATGAAATTAAGATGATGAAGAAGATGAACACATATGAATAAAGAACCTTTCTTATGATGACCGGCTTGATGCCTTTCTTATGATGATTGTTTATGATCTTTTATTCATATGTTCCTATGCATGCTCCTATCATTCCATATTGTGATCACGATTCACTTTCCTATCAGATGATGATGATATTTTATGATGTTGCCTTTTATGATTCATGCCTAGTATCATGATCCTACTATGATGTTTATCTTACTTCCATACTGAGTTGTAAAACTCATAGGGAGGTTCTCCCCTGCATATGCTTAAATGTAGGCCACGGTCTCAATGATGATTGTGGCCAACGGTGACAGATCGAGCTCGTAAGTGGCTACACATGGTTATCGAGTCCTTTAGATGATGGATAGCTTTTTCCTTTCTTTTTATCATTTGATGTATTTGCTTTCCTTTGGACTCCTATGAAGTCAGTTACCAGTATTCCGCATTTCATGATGTTACTCTCTTTATTCTTAATGATGATTTAATTATTCCGCATTTATCGTTACTGAGTTGACCAGTCAAAGTCTTCTTTTCGGTCAACATGATGTACACGTAAGGATGACCCGTAGCATTCTCGAAGCGTATTCTGCCACGTGGCAAGATGCGATTTGGGGGCGTTACAGTTAGGTATCAGAGCCTAAAGTTAGGCCATTCTCATGTCCTAAAGTATGATGTCAAGTCCATGTGCAAGCGCCACGAGCAGTCACCGCGCCACCTGAAGTCAAGTAAGTTTATCTTGTCTCCTAAGATGTAGGATGTTTTTCTAAGATGATGATATATGATGATGTAGATGCCTCCACGCCGCGCACCTGCTACTAGAGCTTGGGGTCGGAGGCGACCTCGAAATAGCGGCGGGATGAGAAATCCACTACAAGAGGGTACGGACCAGAATGAGGTCCAGATGAGTCAGGCTCGTGTAGTGCAGCCGACTGTTCAGTCCCCACTGGTGTAGAGTCCACCTTCACGGCCACCAACGGTTTCGCCCGTACCGACACCATCTGTTCGGGCCGTACCAGTCATGACGCCATCGGTGCAGCTTCCTTTAGTACAGCCTATGCCACCAGTGCCCTCTAAGGACACCATTCAAGCCTTCATGAAGTTACGGCAACCAGAGTACGATGGTTTGGATGAGTTTGACAAGGCTGAGAGATGGCTGAGGACAATCAAGGAGAAGCTGCAATGTGGTGAAGATAAGAAGGTCCTGTTTGCCACCAGCGTGTTAACAGAGGATACTTTGGACTGGTGGAGAACTATGATTGACACACAGTATGACGGACAGAACGAGGTTCCTTGGGAACGTTTCTGTGAAGCATTTGAGGCACACTACTTTCCACCATAATTAGCGTGCACTGTAGCAGAGGGAGTTCCTACAGCTGAGCCAGGATCAGATGACAGTGGCTCAGTATCATGTCAAACTCATTCATCTGGAGATGTACAACACCCTCAAGATGAGTGATAGACAGAAGGCAGATCATTTTTGCCATGACTTGAACCCAACCATCAGGACCAGCACCTTAGTTGGCCAACGTGCTAATGTGAGCCTGACAGTGGAATTAGCAACCACAATGGAAAGGAATTATGCTAGGGAGCAACAAGAACTGAAGGATGTGAAAGGAAAGGCTCCCATGCAACCCCCTGCTCAGAACCAATCTCGATGGAATGACCATCGTCGGAATCGAGGAGGACCCGAACGTAGGAACCAACGTCGGGATAACCGAGCAAGGCCTTATGAGCCTCGTGAGGCTAACCGCCAACAATAGCCCCAATATCAGGTAAAGATGATGAACATGAAGTTAAAAGATGTTTATGATGAAGAAGAATTAAGTCATGACCCCTTTTTGCAGCCCCAACGTCAGCAGCTCCTGCAGCAAGCACAGGGTACCAGTGCTTGTCCAAACTGTAGGAGGTTCCACATTGGGGAATGTAGGATGAAGGCTGGGGTATGTCTGCACTGTGGGCAACAAGGACACTTCATTTGTGACTGTCCTACTAAGAAGGATGAACCCGCACCAGCTCAGCGTGACACAAGAGGTGGAAACAACATGGTGCATGGATGAGTCTTCCACTTGGAGGAAGATGCAGTACCGATGGATGCCGAAGTCATTAGAGGTACACTATCTATAGCCAGTCTTCCTATTACAGTGCTATTTGATTCGGGTGCATCGCACTCTTTTATATCTAAAGACTGTGCTACTGCTTTGAGGTTACCTCTATATGATATAAGTCACCCTATGGAGATAATCACTCCTATGGGAATGCTTTATGCCACCAAGTACCTTCCAGAGGTACCAGTAGAGATACAAGGCAAGAACTTTTTTGCAGATCTGGTAATCATCCCCATGACAGACTACGATGTCATTCTTGGTATGGATTGGCTATCCTACCATGATGTAGTCGTGCTATGCAAACAGAAGAAGGTGATCATTGGTACTTAAGGTGAACGCAAGACCACGGTTAGAGATACCACAGGAAAGGATGAGAAGGTGATCATATCTGCCCTGAAAGCACAAAGAATGATACAAAAGGGATGCAGAGGTTTTCTTGCAAATGTGATGACGACGGACAACCCATGGACCCAACTACAACAACTGGACGTAGTTCGGGAATTTCCGGATGTCTTTCCTGACGACATCTCCAGATTACCACCTCCACGAGAGATTGATTTTCGGATCGATCTCCTTTGAGGCACTGCCCCGATCTCGAAGGCCCCCAACAAGATGGCACCTGCCGAGATGCATGAATTGAAGAAGCAAATTCAGGAACTTTTAGACAAGGGGTTTATCAGGCTGAGTGTATCTTCCTGGAGAGCCGTAGTGCTATTTGTCAAGAAGAAGGACGGCTCTCTAAGACTGTGTGTTGACTACAGGATGCTGAACAAGGCCACGGTCAAGAATAAGTACCCTCTACGGCGGATCGATGATCTCTTCGACCAACTTTCTAATGCCGCTTTATTCGTCAAGATTGACTTACGAAGTGGGTACCATCAGCTTAGAGTGGCCGATGAAGATCTACAGAAGACGGCTTTCCGATCAAGGTATGGTCACTATGAATTTCTAGTGATGCCTTTTGGACTGACGAACGCCCCTGCAGCTTTCATGGATCTCATGAACCGGGTGTTCAGACCATACCTAGACCAGTTTGTCATCGTCTTTGTAGATGACATCCTGATCTATTCCGAGAATGAAGAACAACACAAGGAACACTTGAAGATAGTTTTGGAAAAGTTAAGGCAACACAAGTTATACGGAAAACTATCCAAGTGTGAGTTCTGGCTTGACCTGATTATATTTCTTGGACACATAATCTCGAAGAAGGGCATTTCTGTGGATCCTTCCAAGGTACAAGCGGTATCCCACTGGCCAAGACCAAAACATGCCACTGAAATCCGCAGCTTCCTCGGATTGGCAGGCTATTACCGTAGGTTCATCAAGGATTTTTCAAAGATTGCATCTCCCTTGACGAACCTAACAAAGAAAGGAGTGAAGTACATCTGGACACAGAAATGCGAAGATAGTTTCCAAGAACTGAAGGCCAGACTGACTACTGCACCTATACTCACCACTTCAAAAGGTACAAAGGGTTATGTGGTGTACAGTGATGCTTGCGACATAGGACTAGGATGCATGCTCATGCAACATGGAATAGTGGTCGCATATGCATCTAGGCAGCTGAAGAACCATGAGGTGAACTACCTGACTCATGACCTTGAATTGGCAGCGGTAGTCTTCACGTTGAAGATTTGGCGACACTACCTATATGGAGTACAGTTTGGGGTGTTCACAGACCATAAGAGCCTCAAGTATGTCTTCTCTCAACGAGACCTTAATATGCGACAATGAAGATGGATGGAATATTTGAAGGACTATGAGTTCTCCATTAATTACCATCCTGGTAAGGCAAACTCAGTTGCAGATGCACTCAGCCACAAGTGGGAAGGCTCACTAGCTCACATGATGATGGGTATGTACAATTGAATCTGGTGGATAGGCTCATTAAGGCTCAAGCTCAAGATCCTGAGTATACAAAGATGTTAGGAAGATGCCAGAAAGAAGAAGAAGATTTCAAGCTCTCAGCAGATGGTGGGATCCGATATGGAGATCGTCTATGGGTCCCAAGTGATGAAGCTCTTAAAAGGGAAGTGATGGATGAATGATCCGAGCAGCACTAAGATGTACAAGGATGTGCAAAAAACCTTCTGGTGGAATGACATGAAGCGAGAGATTGCTGAATATGTTTCCAAGTGCCTGGTCTGCCAACGGGTAAAAGTGGAACATCAGAAGCCCTATGGAAAGATCACATCTCTCGCCATTCCACAGTGGAAATGGGAGGACATCTCTATGGATTTCATAACATGCTTACCCCGTACCCAGAAGGGACATGATTCCATATGGGTAGTAGTGGATCGGTTAACGAAGTCTGCACACTTTCTATCCATAAAGTCAAAGCAATCAGAATAGAGCCTTATGGATCTATATGTACAAGAGATCATCAGACATCATGGGATCCCCACCTCTATTGTATTAGATCGGGATCCAAGGATCACAGCCAGATTCTAGAGAGGACTACAAGACTCTTTTGGAATGAGGCTGAATTACAGTACGGCATTCCATCCACAAACGGACGGTCAAACTGAAAAGACCATCGAAACAATTGAAGATATGTTAAGAGCTTGTGCCCTTGATTGGGAGGGCAACTGGGATGATCACCTACCACTCATCGAGTTTGCTTATAATAATAGCTACCATTCTAGCATTCGGATGGCTCCCTTTGCAGCCTTGTATGGGAGACCATGTTGGAATGAAGTAGGTGAGAGGAAGATTTTGGATGAAAAAGAGCTGAAGAAGATAGAGAAATATTCAGCAAGGGTCGAGCTGATACAAGAACGGATTAAGGCAGCTCAAGCTCGACAAAAGTTCTATGCTGATAGAGGACGACGTGAACAATGTTTTCAGACGGGCGATCAAGTACTCCTGAAGGTTTCCCCAACCAAGGGAGTAATGAGGTTCAGTAAAAGAGGAAAGCTCAACTCAAGATATGTTGGTCCTTTTGAGATACTTGAGCTGGTTGGAGAGGGTGCTTGCAGGCTAGCATTACCTCCATCCTACGAGCGAGTTCACAACGTGTTCTATGTTTCTATGCTTCAGAAGTACAAACATGATGACGCAAATGTCATACGATATGAAGAACCAAATCTTAAAGATGACCTGACCTATGAGGAGCAGCCCGTCCAGATTCTAGAGACAAAGGTTCAACGTCACAACAACAAAGATGTACCACTGGTTCCCAAGGTGGCTTGGAGCCATCACCGAGGTGACGAGGCAACCGGGGAATTCGAGTTTGAGATGCGAAGGGAATTTCTTGCACTATTTGGTAAGTCCTGACTTCTGACTGAATTCGAGGACGAATTTTATTTTAAGGGGTTTATGATGTAACACCCGGGATTAAAAGGAAAAGAGGAAAAGAAAAATAAAAGGAAAAGATAAAAAGGGGAATAAAAGAAAGGATAAAATCTGACTTAGATTTGATTTGATCAGGGAGGAGTTGAATTCTGATTTAAACTCCGATCCTCTCCCTATAAATATGAGGCCAAATCAAAACAAAACCCCCTTTTCATTTTCCTTAGGAAGCCAGCCCTAATTTCTCCTCTACGTGCGCCCTTTTCGTTCTTCCTTGTCCCTGACGGTCGCCGCCATACAGGGGACACACCGGAGGACGCGGACGACGTCGGGCGTGTATGTGGACAGAGAGGAGCGGGCAAAGGAAGAGGAAGAAGAGGAACTATGATAGATTCGTAATAGAATCTTGATTTTAAACTTGAAGCATGTTTTAGATCGTTCCTAGTTATTGCATGATGAGTTATGATGTTAATTTGTGCTAGCCGTCGCCGGAAAGGATGAACGGAACGCGAACTGCGCGTCCGTGCAGTTTCTAGGTAAGAAGAACCCGGCCCAAGTTCACCTGAACCTGGCCCGGGCAAGTCCTTCGCCGGACTGAGTTCGAAGGAACTCAGCCCGGATCGCCATTACCTACGCTCGTGATGCGTGTAGAATTGATAGCAAACGTTAGCAAGTGCGTCGCTCAAGTAATAAAGTGAATGAGTAGAGTTATCGTTCCCACGAGGACGGTTAATAACTTAGATTTTATTTTATGCTTGTTAATTGAGAAATTAAGAAAATAGTTGATTTTAGATGTGAATAAAAAGAAAATAATAAAAATAAAGGAAATGATCACCTGGACAAATAATGATTTGATGATTAGAGCACCTAATTATCACCACTAAATGCAATGAATTTTCTCAACTCAGAATTAATTGAATCGATAATAAAGCGAATTCCCAAAATTTAGTTAACCAATATTTCAGGCTTCAACTACTATCTTATGAATAATTAGAATAAATCAATCCTTTCAGTTTTTAATTTACTTAATTAATCATAAAATGCATTCAATCGGAATTAATATTAAGGACTTTCTCAAGTCACCTTAGTAACTACACAAATTGGGTCTCTTTCGATTTTCCTAATTGTGGCATGCAATAAATAAGATCGATCCTAGAAACTATTATGAAAATAATCACTTATTCTCAGATAGCAATCAAACCATAAATCATGGATTCAAAGGAGAGCATTAAACATGAAATTGCAAAGCTATTAAAGATTCAAACTAAACGAATATCAAGAAGAATCCAATACATAAATAGGGTTCAAATAGAATGACCCTAATGAACGAATAAATCTGAGAATAATAACATCAAATCTAATGTAAAAGATTGGGAAAAGAAAATGAAGAACTCTGGCACAGGCTAAGCACGTCCTCTCTCGAGTTTCTGGCAGAGCTTCGCTGTTGTCCATGCTCTTCCCCTCTTTGTATGCTTCAAATCTATACTCCAGGGATGCTTTTCCAAGCCCTCTTCTACCTCCTTTTATAGGTTTTCTCGTCCCCCAAGGAAAGAAACCAAAAATATATCCAAAAAGTGGATAAAAATTGTTTTAAAGCAGCCTAACAGGCCGCCATCATGGCCGTGAAAGATTCTGGCATGACCGTGACAGAAGGCTGAAAAGGTTGAAAAATACTTGGCCAAATTTCTGTTGGAATTATTTGTCATGGCCATGACAGAATCTGTCACAGCCATGATAGTAACTTAGCCTGTTTTGCTTGAAATCTCTTCCTGTCATGACCATGACAAGAACTGTCACGGTCGTGATAGTCTTCTGAGCTATTTTAGGCCTTTTCTTCGATGTTTTCTCATATCCTACCATGAATAATTTTCAGATATAGGTAGAAATCAAATCTAAATAAAATTATATGAAAACAAATCAAAACATCCCTTTCTAAACATAAAAACATTTTAAAGTGTTAATCAAATGCCCTAAACTAATGCATGATTTTTCATGCATCAGCTCGTCGAGCTCTACAACCGAACAAACCCGGCCCGGGTTGAAGAGGACCCGGACCGAGTTCCGTGTATGATAAACCGTCGGGCGCGACAACCGCCCCGACTCGATGACGAACCGACCCGGCCCGGGTGTAACCAAAATTTGGCCCGGGCTTACCCCTGATTTTTACCGAGGATGACTATGTCTTACCCGACCCGGGTTTCTCCCTACTCGGCCAGAGTTCTGACCAGACTAGGCACATGTTTATGATCTTTTAATCCATGTTCCAAGTGATTAATTTTAATCTATGTATGATGATGATGATGTCGATCCTATCCCTGATTTACTCTCCATGACCATGTCTTTTATCCTGATTTAAAGCTCTTATCAAAATGTGATTTATTTAATTAAAAGATGCAAGATAAAAGACGTAAAATGTTAAATGGAGAGCTCTTTTATGATGGACTGGTGACGACCAGGTTATGGGCTATCTTTGGACAGTTATGGGCTAACTTCGGTGGCTCTGCCACGGTCTCAATGATGATGGTGGCCAACATGGTTATCGAGTCCTTTAGATGATGGATAGCTTTTTCTTTTCTTTTTATCATTTGATGTATTAGCTTTCCTTTGGACTCCTATGAAGTCAGTTACCAGTCTTCCGCATTTCATGATGTTACTCTCTTTATTCTTAATGATGATTTAATTATTCTGCATTTATCATTACTGAGTTGACCAGTCAAAGTCTTGTTTTTGGTCAACATGATGTACACGTAAGGATGACCCGTAGCATTCACGAAGTGTATTCTGTCATGTGGCAGGTGCGATTTGGGGGCGTTACAAAAACAATGGAATAAACTTCTATTTTTCCTATGTCGATGTTCGTTTAGGAACTATTGATTTGTTTTAAGATACATTGTGAATGGTTTAATCATTCTTTTGAGGATAGGGGAATCTACTTTTATTCATACTCTATCTTATTCGAGGGAAGGGATGGCATTTCTTTAAAACTTTTTGCAATTGCATTCTTCTTAACGAGTCTTTCTATCTCTAAATTGACCAAGGGGGTTTACCTTATCACATTGTGAGGCGAGAGTCCGCAATAGTCTTAGTTGTCTTGGATTAAGTTTTTGCTAAGACTAGGATCTTAATTTAACTGTTCGAAAGAATCAAGAGATCACTTTTCTTGATAATCAACTTGAGAGATCACTTGATTATCATTCCTAATCTACTTGCATCGGCTTGATTGCTAACATTCCAAGAGATCGAGGGATGAGTAGAAAGAGTTAGATTGTCTTTACAAGTTAGAATCGAGAGATCATCTTCCTCATTTAGGGATCACATCACAGTAGTAGCCAATTCACCATAAGGGAGTTCTCATCTTATTAGAATCTTTAGCTCGACAATTTCTTTTTATTTCTTCCCTGTTATTAGCATTTGTGACAATTTTTGAGATATAACGAGATCTAAATTAATCTAATTCAACAGGGTTACGACACTTGTGATTTCTACTTGACCTATATAGCTGCAGTAGTGTGGACTCTAAAGTAATTAATTTAAAATTGAATGACACTTAGTTGTTGTGAGAGATCACAACTTCTAAAGTCTGCATCACTCTTTTTTTAATAATTCCCGCCACAAAGATGAGTGAATTCTTTTCATCCTTTTTTTTGGCATAGCGATTTTCCAAAAGTTGAATTTCTTCTAGTAAATATATTACGTATAATTGATTTTATATTCAGTGAAATCATATGACAACATTATGCAATCCAGAATTTGTTCATATTCATTCAAAAGGTGGCAAAGAGTCCATTACATTCATTCAAGATTAATCTAAAACAACTAATACGGGTTGAGTTGGAGTGGTAAGCGATTCCTCCTCGATTAAGCAAGATATCAAATTTAAGTACATGTGAATGCAGAAATTTTTTTTTTGAAGCCTCACCTGCCGCTGCTAGGTACACGACGCGGGGTGACCTTACTGAATAACTTGGACTCCATGGTGGCCATCCTCCAACTTACATCCTCCAACTTACGGATAGGTGCACATAATCATCAGTGCCGCGTGAGCTAAATCGTCTGCACCACTTCTCAAAAACTAAGAAATTACAACAATAAAAAAAGATTAATGTGCCATAATTTAGAGATCAAATGCTCGAAGGCATGGATACGAAGTCCGCTAATAGAATTGTCCATTTTTTAGGTTGTGTGCATTACTCACACATAATCTTTAACACCTCCAAATCTATAGACGTGACATCCTCGCTACGATGTCATTACTCACACATAATCTATAACACCTCCAAATCATCCTTGCCACGTGGCAAGATCCAAATTGAGGGTCGCTACAAACTATGCAATGTTTTGATCAAAATCTTGACTTTGACTGGTTCTTTGACCAGTATGCAATATACAAGCATAAGACTTTATAAAATATCGATGAAAATGATAATAAATGCGGAAGTCCAAGAAGATATCTAATATAGATCAATAATAACAACAATACTCCATAACACTAATGATCATCAAGAATAAAGTGGAAGTCTGATAAGGTGAAGGCAACTCAATGTCTCTATAACAAGGAAACATCTAATATGAATGAAAAAGAAAATCCTAAGACACATCCATGTGCACTAGACCATCACGAATGTCATCAATCGCTTGAACTCATCCCTGATTATTCTCGTTACTCATAGGATCAATGTAGGGGAAACAATAACATGTGAGCTTTCTGTAGGATCAAAAGCACCAAGAGGGGGGTGAATTTGTGTATAAAAATCTTTTCAAAAAATTACTTTCAGAAAATCAATAAATTGATCACAAGAAAATAATGATAAGGCGTAAGTGAAAGATAAAGAACAAATGCAGAGAGACACGATATGTTGACGAGGGTCGACTTGAACTCTTTAGTCTACGTCCCCGCTCTGACTTCTCGACCTCGAGATCGTCGGAGATCCACTATCTTTCTCTTTTCTTGTAGGGAGAGAACAACCCTCTTTACACCACACACCTTCTTTTTCGCTCAAGAGCCAAGGCACACCTCTTTTACAATGAGCTTTCAATCTTACTAGATCAGAAAAAAATGATCCTTTTAATTCTCTTCTTTTACGAAATTTTTCTCACAATCAAAACATAGAAAAGAAAAGGGAAGAATTAGCAACTTTGGGCTCAAGAACTTGAAAGGAGCTCTAGGATGTTCTTACTTGCTTGGATGATAATTTCTTCAGGCTTTGGCTGTCACACCCCACTCTGTGACTAAGTTCTAATTCTAACTATTACCTTCCTTAATTATGTTTAGCAATTTCAAAAATAAAATCAGCAAAACCTCCCTTCCTTAATTATATTACCTTCCTTGTGTTATTAGCCAACACATACAAAAGATGCATATATATGCATCAAGGTCAAATAAACAGTTATAAGATATATCATTCACATATTATCATTATAATTTTTTCCACTAACCACCTCACATATAACACCCCACAGGATCAAGTTTTATACAACCTTACAAAAAATCTCTCACAAACTTAATTACAACATCTACGATTATCTATTACATGCATGTTTCAAAAAACAAAAGTGAAGGAAAAAAATAAAAGTGAAAGAAAAATAGCAATGCTCCGACGGTTCGACCTCTTCTATATGCATCAAACCAAGCTTCGAGTCAACTCAACTCGAGAACCTATAATCATCTGAAAAAAATCAACAAGGGTAATGTGAGCAACAATCATTTGCTCAGTAAGTGAAATAAATGTACAACATAGGGAAATAATATGAGTGGATATAACATTTAAATAATCATATTTCTTTAATATGAGAAAATATTTAAAGCATAACTCATTTCACATAACTTTCCAAATCATATGAACTTTTACATAAATACAAATTATTCAAGATATCATCATATTCACAGTTAAACTCCACACATGTGTCGTTACGCATACTCATCATGGGTCAGTACGTATCCCTCTATGATCATGTGTCATACAGTTAAGCAGAGCTTCATAATCAAGAGTATCAGATACGCATAGCAAATCATGGGTCAATATGTATCCCTCCATGATTGTGTGTCATACAGTTAAGCAGAGCTTCACAATCAAAGAGTCTCAAATACACAGAGCAAATCATGGGTCAATACGTATCCCAATCATGATTGTGTGCTACCCAATCATGATTCTTAGATACGCAGAACATATCATGTGTCAATACATATCCCTCCATGATTGTGTGTCATACAGTTAAGCAGAACTTCAGAATCAAAGAGTCTCAAAGACGCAGAGCAAATCATGGGTCAATACGTATCCCAATCATGATTGTGTGCCACCCAATCATGATTCTTAGATACGCAGAGCATATCATGTGTCAATATGTATCCCTCCATGATTGTGTGTCATACAGTTAAGCAGAGCTTCACAATCAAAGAGTCTCAAATACGCAGAGCAAATCATGGGTTAATATGTATCCCAATCATGATTGTGTGCCATCCAATCATGATTCTCAGATACGCAGAGCATATCATGAGTCAATACGTGCACGCAGAGCAACCCCCAAAGGGAAAAGACACCCGATATACGCCCCAAAGACTTCATGTATATCGAATGCGGTCCTAAAGACCTTTTTCAAATATTATGACTAATGAACACATGGAGTTTAATAATATCAAAATACACATGTCATAATCTCATATCATTATTAAGTAAAACTTATTTTCACTTCACAAGCATTGTTCCTTGAAAACATTTTTGTATAAGATGTTACTCCATCTCATATGAAATCCTTGAAACATATCATAAATACTTTTCATAGCTCAAGAAATGTTTCAATAATAACAATAATAATCTTTGCTTAAGGTAATACCATAAATAAAAGAATTAACATATAATATTTTGCTATGTTGTAAATTTACCCACTCACCTTGTGCTTTATGTTTTCAAAGAGGTTTACTAGATTTTCCTCCTTTCACTTGTAGCTTGTTAGTTTCCTACAAGCAATGATGCTATTTTATTTTCCAATTACTAATAATAACAATATGCAATGCATGCTCATGCTTGAACACTTATTCTCCTTAAAATGCATATAATCCCTTCTAATACTAATGTGTAATTTCAGGTGTTTATGTTCATATGCTACTTCACACTCCCAACTATTCAATTTTCCCAAGTTTAACTAGGTGCTGTCTTAGGATTTCAGGCTGAGTACTTGTCACTGAATAATTCATAACTTCTTAACCACAAAGGCAAATCTTATGATTCTGGATAAATTAGAAACTACACCTTTTTCGTAACAAAAAAAAGAAGAACAATTGGAAACGGTTGCTAATACCCCGTAGGCTGAGGAGCAAAAGGAGGAATCCGCCCGAGGAGGGGAAAAGAGCGCTAGCATCCCTTGCTCTCTATCGATTGCTCACCGCCGTCTGATCCGAACATCCAAAGGGGGGGTCTCGGCCCTTCAGATCTTCCTTCCCCCCTTGCGTCTTACCAAGGACTTCGTTGCCACTAGTGGCGAAGAATAAGTCTACCATCCAGGGGTAAAAGTTCGTCTCTTACTAAGGTTTCGAACCTCAAAATTTCATTAACTAAGTCCAAGTGAGTGAGTCATAACATCTAAGTCAATCTTACCTAGGGTTTGTGCCCTGGCAGACTGTGTGTCATAGAAAGATTGATTTATATGTTTATTCATACTTGTCCATTTAACTACATTATAATTTTTCTGAAAACTAGGCTTCCTTACTATTTTGGCATAAAAATTAGTGAATTTAATCCTTGTATAACTCTATAACAAAAATAATCAATTCGAGTCGTGTTCTGTTAATTTCCTAGAACCTGACAGAAAACTCACTATGAAATAAAAAATTCATTTCTCCACATATACACATCCAAATTGGATGATTCCACTTCTCACCAAACCCTTGTGAAGTATAATTTAAAAATATTAAATTTCAAACTCTAATTCTGTTTACCCTAATCATACCTTAATCTACAAGGCGGACCTGTCTTTGACTCAGGACAGAGTGAGCGACCCACGGTGCGGGGTTCATAACTTTCTCTACAGAAGTCCTTTCTATATGTTTCTTGTGATCATGGAAAGATACGTCGAGAGGATGAACCATGCCAATTTTCAGGTTTTATGAAGAACTATTCACGAATATATGAACATATGAAGTTGGAGGTTAGTTTCGGATCCGCAGATTAACCCTAACCCAGCAAACCTGTCGAATTTCCTCAGGATGTTCGGCAATGGATCTGATCTTGAAATGTTTCGGCTTGTAGATAATACGAATAAATGATTTATATATTTTTTATATAATTTTTACACGTCATATGATGATTTGGAAAAATAATTTTCTATGCAACTGGTGAGCTACCTGCTTCAGCTGCTTGAAACCCTATTGGTTGAAATAGAGGTTCAATCATATTATTTGATTAAAAGTTAGTGTTAAACTTCTAATTAACATTACTTAATCATAATTAAACATGTCTATTATAATATTTACAAATATTAGAATTAATTCCTAATAATCATATATAATTTCTTTATAACGCTTATCGATAATTTAATTTTGATTATGCTTTAAACCAAAGGTTAGTTGCTACACGCAACCATGACTATATAAGCATCTAAACTTACTTAAAATGCTAATTAAAAGTAAGATTATGTTAAAATGATATTTGTGGAGCACGTCGGTGACATTGGCACTCCTTTTATAGGCTCCTACAGGTGAAAATTTGTTAAAAAAGTATTCCACAATTTTCTTCTCAAAATAATAGTCGTTACTATTCATTTTACCATGTGACCGATTGAGCGCTGTGATGGGCCAATCGACTGGTCAATATGACTGTTGTTGCCTATCTACGATTTTGGGCGCTGTCCAATCGACCGGTCCTTCAATTGGTACATCTCGTCATCGACCAGTACATCGATCGGTATAGTCTCGATGTTGACCAGTATAGTCTCGTCAATTTTGAGTTCCTATACTGACCGGTCGACAGGTGGAACGACTGGATCATCGACCGGCATTGTCTCATCTTTTCTTCCAATGAATATCAATCGACTGGTTTCCTTGGCCGGTCGACCGATGGATCGACCGGTCGTGTGGTAAAAATTTTTTTTGCGACTTTAATTTGGCTATTTGTTCTGTGAATGAGATATCAATCCTACACCTACATTATCATCACTTGAGCATAGATTAGTAACTTTTATGTGTAGTTTAATTTGTTATCATCAAAACATAGGATTCAACAATCTCCCCCTTTTTGATGATGACAAATTAATTGGACGATAAAGAGAAAGAGAAAGAAAGAAAATGAAATGTAAATTTAGATAGTACGTAGTGAGCAAGCTCCCCATGCATTCATGCATATTTCACATTTTCTCCCCCTAAATAGGTGGACTTTGTATTCTCATAATAATTTGGGACAATATGAACATATGGCACAAAATAAATATGAAATCAAATAAGGCACTTCATCGTGAAGAAAAAGTTATCACATTACATTCATAGTTAATAATACATCATGTGTTTATGCACTAACAAATGTGACTATAGTCACTACAAAAATGGTGCATGACACTAGTACAAACGTAAACGCATAACATCATCAAAAGAAACACATAACATCATAACATCGTCCTAAACTTCTCCTCTTTTGACATCACCAAAGAGGGAGACAACTCAACTACTCCTCGTTGGGACTATCATCCTCATGAGCTAGGGGCAGAATAAATCCCTGGGATGCATAGTAGGCTTGTAGCGAGCCAACAAGGTATCGGGAGTCACGCTCCACCCGTCGAACACGACGATACATCTGGGTCACATGACAGTCTATGGCATCCACCTGCCATGAAATGGCCGCTTTAACTCTTAGATGGAATAGAAATACTTGATATATGATCTTTCTTACTGAATAAATCAACTATCCTTAATCGAAGATAGGTGATAATACTCCACACAACTTTACTCTCAATCCTACTCAGATTAGGATACTATTTGTTCTATTTCCTACACTATCAAATAGTCCTTATCGGGGTTAATGTAATAGACCATATAATCTAATACTATGTCAAACTTTATTAGATTACGACATGAATTACTTATAAAAAATCATGAACTAATATATTGATTACATCACATAGTTAATAAGCAATTAATACTTCAATTAAAATTGAAGAAAAGTATAAACACATCTCACTGAATCAACATTAATAGACTCTTCAACAACTAATGTTCTTTTGTTATACACTCCATAAACCTTACTTGTACTAGAATAACCAAGAAAAATACCATCATCACATTTAGCATCAAATTTGCCTAGTTTATCTTTGACATTCAAAATATAGCATTTACAACCAAAAACTTTGAAATAGGAAATATTGGGTTTCTTTCCATATAACACTACAAAACATGTTTTTCTTCTCAAGAGGCCTAAGTAGAATCCTATTAAGAACATAGCATGATGTGTCTACGGCTTCTGCAATTTGCTTTAATTTAAAATTATTCTAGTCATTTATTGTATTGTCCTATTTTTGCTTTCTACTACTCATTTTTGTTGAGGTGTCATAGGAGTGTAAAAATTGTGAGTGATTCCATTTTCCTCACAAAACAACTCCAATTTATGATTTTCAAATTCTCCTCCCTGGTAACTTCTAATTTTTGAAATCTTTTGTTCAAATTAATTTTGAATTTTTTTTGCAAATTTGGAGAACATGTTTATCGTTTCATCTTTACTAAGAAGAAAAATAGTCCAAGTGAAATAGAAGAAATCATCAACAATCACAAATACATATATTTTTTTCTCCTAAGCTTACTACATCAATTGGTTCAAACAAATCAAGATGTAAAAGTTCCAAAGATCTATGTGTACTAATGACTCCTTTTAATTTAAATGAGTTCTTGGTTTGTTTACCTTTTATACATGAATACCAAGCATTGTTTATCTCAAATTTATCCTTAGGCAAACCTCTAACCAATTGATGATTTGAAAGCTTATTAAGTAATTTATAGTTTGCATGTCCTAATCTTCTATGCTCCAATTTTATATCATCGTGCATAGCACTGAGACATTTATCATTTTTCAAGTTATCAAAATCAATTTTGTACACATTATTGTATTTAAAATCCATGTGTAAAACTTCATTATTGTCATCTTGTATCTAAACCCCATATGTAGAAGTTCTTTGTTTTCATCTATAATCAAACATTTGTCCTTTTCAAATTTGACTAAATAGTTTTTGCCATATAATTGACTTATGCTAATTATATTATGTTTTAAGTTTTCAACTAGCCAAACATTTTTCAAATAAACTTTATCATTCTTACCAACATTACCCATACCAATTACTCTTCCTTTGCTATTGTCTCCAAATGTGACTTTTCCTCCATTTTTCTTTTCCAAGGTGATGAAGTTTGATGCATCGCCGATTATGTGTATTGAGCATCCACTATCCAAATATCATTTTCCATCATTGTACTTTGGACCTCCCTATCATTGTATTGAGCATCCACTATCCAAATATCATTACTCATGGTTTTAACTAATATGTGATCTTGTGTAATTATACGATGCTTTAACAAATAAAATTCTTTTGTCATTTTTCTTTTCAAAAGAGTTAAAACCAAGTCCCTTTTTATTTGAAGACATTCTAGATCTACTAAGTACGACATCTAACATTTTATTTCAATTAGAAAATTTTTCAAGTTCAACTTTTAAATTCTTAATTTCTTTGTTCAAGCATGCACATTCTACATTTTGTTTTTCACATGAACATTTTACTCATGATTTTAGTGTACTATTTTTCATTTTCACTTCTTCAATTAAGAATTCCTAGCTAGAGTTTTCTTCATTCAATATATCTCACTTTTCACATGTTTTAACATTCTTATATTTCTTTTGCAATTTTTCAAGCTCTAATTTTATATTATCATATTTCTTTTTTAGGCATCCATATTTATTAATAAGGATTCTAAACTCATTATGCACATTAAATGATTCACTATCACTAGAGTCAGATGAGTTAGATGATACCTCGTGGCTATTAGCCATTAGACATATGTAGGTTTCTTCATCATCACTTGAGGAGGTGTTGGAGTCATTTTCTTCATCTTCACTTTCATCCCAAGTGACTTGAACAACTTTTTTCTTTCTCCTTGAATTTTCTCCATCTTTCTCCTTTTTGGTCAAATTTGGATGCTCATTTTTATAATGTCCAACCTTTTTACATTCAAAACAATTTATTTGATTTTTGCTTGATAACTATCTTTTCTTCATGAAGCCATTCTTCTTCCTTTGCTTGGCAAACTTGAGATACTTGTCAATTTTCTTTGCATATAAGGCAAGCTTCTTTTCATCAAGATCTTCATCTTCTTCACTTGTATCTTCCTCATCTTTATTTACTTTCAAAACCAATATTTTTCTTTTTGGAGCATTTGCTTCTTCATCTTCCTTGATTCCAATCTCATAGGTTAAGAGTGAACCTATAAGATCATCAAAGTCTAACTTGTTCAAGTCTTTTTCTTCAGTCACCGTCCTCTTTGTATGCCATTTGGAGGAGAGGGATTTGACAAACTTTTTCACCTTTTGAGAGTTAGTCTTTGGGTCCCCTAAAGAGGCTAAGCCATTCATAATATCATTAAAGCGTATGACCATCTCATCTATAGATTTGTTTTCATGCATATTGAAAGAATCATATTGGTGATTTAGGATATCTAATCTAGATTCCTTAACTTTATCGGTTCCTTCATGAGTAATGATAAGTTCCTTCCAAATCTCATTAGCACTTTGACAACTAGAAAGTTGATTAAATTCCGTTGGATCCAAAGAATAATAAAAGATATTTTTAGCTTTCCAATCAAGTTTTATGAAAAATCTTTCTCCTTCGGTGTATTCTAAAGAAGATTTTCCATGTAAATCAAAACCTTTTTGAACAACATCCCACATATCAATATAGATAGAACAAACATATGCATGTATTCTAATTTTCCAATATGCAAAATTTGATGCATTAAAAGGTGGAGGATGATTAATCGATTGACCTTCGGAAAAACTAAAACCACTTAATGTCATAGCTCTAAAGATGTTTTAAATCTTAAAAACAAGAGCAACCTGCTCTGATACCAATTGCAGGATCGAAAGCATCAAGTACGGGAATGAATTAGTGCATAAAAATCTTTCTGTAAAATCACTTTCGGAAAATTCATAAAACCAATCACAAGCAAATAACGATAAGGCGTAAGTGAGAGATAAAAGAGCAAACACAAAGACACACAATATGTTGACAGTTCGGCCTCAACTCTTTGGTCTACGTCTCTGCTCTGACTTCTCGATCTTGAGATCATCGAAGATCCACTATCTTTCTCTTTTCTTATAGGGAGAGAACAACCCTCCTTACACCACATGCCTTCGTCTCTGGTCAAGAGGCAAGGCATACCTCTTCTTACAAAGAGCACTCAACTTCACTAGATAAAAAATGATGTTTCCTTCTAACTCTCTTCTTTTACAAAATTTTTCTCACACTCGAAGCTTAGAAGAGAAAAGGGAAGAATTCGCAACTTTGGGCTCAAGAACTTGAAAGGAGCCTTAGAATGATCTTGCTTGCTTGCATGAGTTTTCTTTAGGCTTTGACACTCCTTTTATAGGTCTACAGGTAGAAAGTTCGTCCAAAAATTCTTCCACAATTTTCCTCTTGGAAAATAGCCATTATTGTTCATCTATCACCGTGACCGGTCGACCTCTTTAATGGGCAGTTCGACCGGTCAATATGACCATTGCTCCATATCTACAATTTCATCTGCTGTCCGATCGACTAGTGTAATGATCGAACAATCGATCAGTATAGTCTTGACATTTCTTGAATGCGCTCTTCTGTTGGTCGGTCGATCGGTGTACTGATAGGAACATCGACCGGTATAGTCTCATCTTTTCTAGAATTCATCTTTGTACTAATTCAGTCGACCGATTCAATGGCCGGACCATGGACCAGTATAGTCTCATCATTTCTCGAATTCATCTCTGTACTAATCCAGTCGACCGGTTCAATGACTAAACTATCGATCGATATAGTCTCATCATTTCTACCGTTGATATCGATCGACCGATCCTGGGATCGATCGACCAGTGGGTCGACCGATTATAATGCAGAATTTTTATTTTCCTTGTTTAACCTGATGATTTTTTCTGCAAATGAGGTCACATCAATCTTACACTTGCATTATCATCACTTGAGCATAGATTAGTAACTTTTATGTCCAATTTAATTTGCTATCATCAAAACATAGGATTCAACAAAACCAATACAAAAGCGATCATATCACATGCATAATAAGGTAGGAAGGAGAGGGAGAGAGAAAGACAAACACAAGGTGTATGGTGGTTTGTTGATGAGGTTTGGCCATACCTTGGCCTACATCCCGGCTCTGACTTCTCGACCTCGAGATTCCACTAGACACCCTTTCTTCATTTCAAATGGGGCAAGGAAGAAACCCTTTACAACACACCACCTTTTCTTCGCTTCAAGAGGTAAGACACACCTCTCCTCGTAGGAAGCTTAGGTATGATAAAACCACTTCTACATAGGAGCAAATGTTTCTCTTTTACAATATAAAACTCAAAAGAAAAGAAGAGAAGGAAATAAAATATTTGCAACTTGGAGCTCAAATGGACCCACTTTTCCTTGGAAGTCTTGATTATTCCTACAACTTTGGGTCCTCTTTTATAGCATTCTTAACTCCGTTTAGCTGTTGGGACATGTTTTCTAATTTTGCGATTGAAATATGACCGTTATAGTGCATTTTGCATGCTGATCAGTTGACCGTTCTGCACCAGCAATTGTCCGGTCCACGTGACCGTTTGAAAAGTTCGACCATTGGTGCGTTTTCTATATTTTTTGTGTTGACCGATCGACCGACCGGCCGATCGATGCATCAACCGGCATGGTCTCGACATTCTACTGCTCAAACTGGGCATCTTCTCAACTGACTATTTGATTGACGTGACTGACCGATAGATCGATGTTCCAACGGCCCTGCACTATTTTAAGTATAATGTTTTGCACAGTTATCCAAATGAGATAATTTTTTATTCTATGGAAAGCTAACTCTCTACAATATTGATATTCATCATTCATAAAAAAATCTAATGAGATCATAGTCAAATATTGATTCAAGGTTCAATATACAAATTGTCCATTTCAAATAAAACATTTTAGTCCATTACTCTTTTATACATAACTTTTCATATGAGTATCCAAATGAGATGATATTTGATTTTATAAAAAACTAACAACATTATCTATAACTTTTATATTGCTCTCTTGATCCAAAACTCATGATAGAATACTCAACTATTAAGTGCAAGTTTAGCACATAAAATAAACTTCAAATTTAACTTTTCGAGATTTACTTAAACTTAACTTTTTATGTAGTTATCCAAATGGGGTTCTTGATTCTGTATAAAGATAAGAGAATTATCTATATCTTTTATATTCACCCATTAATTTAAATCTCGAGGGACCATAAAAAAATATTAATCGAAATTTAATGCATGAAGCAACTCATTTCTGTTTAAACTTTTTTGGCATTTTAAATATAACTCTAATTTTTTAAGGTTTATATCATCGAAACATAATTATATAGTTCATAAAAACTTTGCTCCAACATTAGGCTACTTCATCCCTTTGTATAATTGGATATTTAATTATTTTCATAATGTTTCATTCTATTAATTTCTTCTTGAATCTTAAACTTACTAAATTTCTATTCGTACGAGAAAAACATATTCAGATGGCAAAATATGTCCGAGGATACTGAGATGCCACAACAAATTTTATTCAAGTTCTTTAATTGTATATTTTTTTGCATTATCATATTAATTGTGTTATTATAGGTTTGTTCTAATAGGCGATTTTTGACATCTTATGCAAGTCAGTCTTAACTATGTTATAATTATTATTAATTATGCGATATTTAATATTTTCTAATAATTTGTATTCCAATTTCACAGATTTTGAAGGTATGATACATTAAAGATCATGTGGGCATCCTTTTGAAGAAATGATGCTAGTTTTGCTTAGTTTTTGGATTATAAGGATATATATGATGCACTCGTACTTTAAATATAATGACTAAATGTTGGTGGATGATGTGAAACTTAAGGTACCAATATGCATGAGTGGATGTTGGAAGATTTGAACATTGTCATATGTAGCATCATTTTCTCCATTTTATTATCATTACATTGTGACTCCTCTTAATTTTCTTGTGCCAAATGAAGTTCAATTAGTGTGATGGAAATTTATCTATTTTAATGTCATGAATTAAAAAAAATGTATATATCAATTTTCTATTGTGTTTTATCGACCAAGTAACTGGTCATTAAAGATATTTGGCGGACAATTATTTTTTTGTCAATAAATTCATTTTAACGACTGGAATGTTGGCCGTTGAAATAGGGCACAAAATCATTATTAGGGTCAAGAAAGCTGGCCATTAATAATCACATTTAACGTCGAAGTGAGTGGTCATTCTAAAAATCGAGTGAGAAGTTGCCAATCATCATTAACGACGACCAACATGGTTGTTAATCACTAATTGGAGCGAGCAGCCTTTTGCTTGTTGTTAATGCTTTTAATGATGGGAATTTTTCCTGCCTTGTTATTGATCTTTAGCGGCGGAGCCTACAATGGCAACTCATGACCAATTTTCCCTTTGTTAAAAGCCAATTTTCTTGTAGTGACTCCTATGACAAAGCTGACTAGAAAAGGTGAAAAGTTCGACTGGACTGAAAGGTATGAAGAAAGTTTGCTAGAGCTAAAGAATAATCTTACAACTACACTTGTGATAACAATTTCAACTAGAGTTGGAGGCTACACTATGTATAGTGATTCTAGTGAGACTGAATTGGGTTGTGTGCTGATTGATGTGGAGAGTTAAGGTATATATTTATACTACTATTTCGCATGCATTTAGCACTCATAACATGACTATTTCCTTCTACAAATACATGCATAGAGCCATTTCAATATGTTTCAAACTTTCTCCACATCAAACTTACTTACGTATTATTCTTATTCATTTTTTGCTGTCGAGCAAGCTCATCAAGGTAAGTGTCCTTGCAAGAAGCTGACAACCTTTAGCGGATGGGGTAGAGCGGCTGGACACCACACACCAGTCTCTGCATTCATGAGAGATGATTCACTTCAAGGCTGCGACAAAGGCCATCGAACAAACAGTTGACACCTCCTTGCACTTGGGGGCCAGCCAACTCCTTCACACACTGAAGCAAAGGAAGCTTCCCAGCCGGAGACCACTGCAACATGAGTAGACAAAAGCTGCTGCGACAGTAGGAGTTGCAAGAGTTGCAGAAGCGAAACAAGACAAAGAGGAGAGGAATATATAAGGAGTAAGCTGGCCAGAGGAGAGGAGGGAGATGGATTCTAGAGAAACTACCATGAATTGAGGAGAGAACTGAGAGTTGAGAAGAAACAAAGAGAAACAATGTCTAATCTTATTTGATGGGATATATGTTCATCCCAAATGAACTGTAACTAACTGGTCCTACTGAGGCCGGGAGGTGCCTTATGTTACAGGACTAATGGTCTTTCATTCGCACTTCTATTTTGATGCTTTGATCATCTAAATTGAATGTCAAGTTTTGCTTTCATCTGAATGATTTCTATTTTTGATCTTGGCTTTATTGTTTATCTTTACCTCATGGATTTATGTATGGATTGAGCCTTTTCGTATTGTCCTCATCTTGCACCCCCGATCATAGGGTTGAGACTTTGTGCGATCATACATAGAGAAACCAAGCTTTGATGAGATGATCCTCTGAATGGTTTCTTCGTCTTCCTTGCAGTTGAAAGTTCGGGGAAGTTCTTGAATCACTATCGCCTTTCAGCCCCCATCGTAGGGATATATGAGGCTCTGCGCGTTCGTACGTAAAGAAATCGAGCACCGGCGATAGTGGTTCATAGCTCATATTTGTGTCATGTTAGCAAAGGTTGTTTTATGTTATTTGATTTAGACATCGAGTGTCTTCCAACCCGAGACCCGCGATCAGATCATCTTAGATGGGTTTGAAGCGCGCGCGTGTGTTTTTTCCTTGCCATTGCTATTTTTTATTCTTCCCTAATTCTGAGAGTTTCTACCTAAGAGGGAATATTTCCAATCCTCTTTTGTTGTCGGCGACCCGAGTAGGGCAGATGAAAAATGAGTTTTTATCCGAAGAACTCTCAGTAATTTCTGAATTGTATTTCTGAATCGATCCTTCTCCCTCCTCCAAATCGTCTAAACAGTCTCGGTATCACCTCAGTTTCCAACATTCTACCCTGGAGGGTTGTCCATATTCCACTATGCAAGTGCAAGCTGATCGTAGTTGTCTCATCTTCAGTGTGTTTCTCTTGAATGCCGGATTTCAGTTGTCACAAGACCTTGGCTCATTCCAGGAAAGGAAAGCTTGAGTTATAAATTGGGGCATCGTATGCGAGAGCGACGATTGCACCATCTTTATAAACCCCCTCACATGTGCAAGATAAACTTCTCGCGAGCACGAGAATGTCGCATGTGAGTCGAGAGTCTTCCCCATTGGGTTAACCATACACACATGTGAATGGGGCATTCAATCATCTTTACTCATATTATGTTGAAATAAAGAACCTTAAACACCTCTCGTAAGTCAGCACGCATTTCTAATTGATTGACTTTACACTTTTCAAGTCTAATCATCACCTTTACGTTACTCTTTTATCTCGAAAACAACAAAAATATATAGTTTCCTTGATTTTGTAGTGTTATCCTCTTTACTCCTGTCTTTAGCATTTCTTCTCGTCACCAAGTTAGTTCCAAAGAACTTTTGAAGATTTCGTAAAACATTGCTCCATGTGGATAGAACCTCAAGCACTACAATGAGGCACTATTTTCTTGCGGATCACATTTCGATAGTGTATAGAGATTAAAAATTTTAAAGCTTCATTCAACATCTTTTTCAATATTCAAGAGCAACTAGCTAGAGAGGGCAGACATACATTTCGAGGTCATTCACCTCGCACCTCTCAGACATGTCCAGTTACTACTTAGCATGCCAGTTCCTTCTTTACACATTCATTTCTCTGTATACAAACTTTATGTGAGTCACTGATGCAACATGGAATAGTTGTAGCCTATGCCTTAAGATAGTTCAAGCCTCATGAGAGGTACTATCCTACTCATGACTTGGACTAGAAGCAGTAGTGTTTGCCTTGAAAATTTAGCAGCACTACCTGTAAGGAGAGAACTTTAAAGTCTACACTGACCACAAGAGTATCGAATAGGTGTTCTCCAAAAAGAACTCGACATGAGGCAAATTGAAAGACTATGAGTTTGATAATCTCTATCATACGAAGAAGATCAACTCATAGCTGCTTTAAGTAGAAAGAGAAAAGAATTAGTGGCATAACTAAGGGTCTATGAATGGACACTAATTGAAGGGATCACACTAGCAAAATTGATGATGCATTGTGTAACAGCGTGATGTGGTGGCAAGAATTGTGCAAGCACAAAAGAATGATCAAAAGTACAAAGACATGAAGGAATCGTGTGAAAGGGCACACCAAGGCTCTAAGAGTGATAAAGATGGGATCACCAAGTTCCAAGGCAAGTTATTGGTATTTGAAGACAAGGAGCTTAAGGAGGAAAGGAAATTCTGATTGAGTGTCAAAAGGTAGAGTTTTCTATTCATCCTAGAACTATCAAGATTTCAAAGATATGCAAAGAATTGGTTAAGAGACAAGAGAAGGGAAGTAGCATAATTTATTTCTAAGTGTTTGGTTTGCCAATAGGTCAAGATTGAGCACCAGAAGCCACTAATATTGTTGAACCTATTACCCAATGGAAATGAGATGGGATTACAATGGAATTCATTTTGGTGTCCCTAAAACACAAGGATCTGAGTTATCGTGGACATATTGACAAAGATAGCTCACCTCCTACCCTATAATGTGAGTGAGTCAACTACGAGCATGGTGAAACTCTATGTAGATGAGATTATCCTATTACATGAGATTGTTATTTCCATTGCATCGGATAGAGATCCCATGTTTGTAGCAAATTTCTAGTGAGGATTGCAGTGCTGCATTTAACCCTGAGAATGATGGGTGAAGTGAAAGGATAATTCAGACCTTGGAGGATATGTAGAGAGTATGTGCTACAAATTTGCAAGGCAATTGCGATGACTACATCACCTTAGCTGAGTTTGCCTACAAAGATAAGTACCATTTCTCCATCAAGATGACACCTTTTGAAACACTACATGGAAGACCTTGTAAGTTTCCCACATGTTGGAGGGCAGTTTGTGAAGGAAGTTTGGTAGGATTTGAACTAATAGAAAACTATGCAGAGAAGAAAGATTTGATCAAAGAAAGAATATTGGCAGCTCACAAGATCTATGCTAATAAGAAGAGAAGGGAACAAATCTACTAGGTTGGAGACTATTTGCTTCTAAAAATATCTCCTACCAACGGAGTCATGAGTTTCAAGACGAAGGGCAAATTGTCTCCTAGGTTCATTAGACCATTTGAGATTTTGAAAAAGTGGGAGAAGGAGCATACAAATTGGCATTGCCTCCTTCGTTTCCTTTTTCATGTGTCAATGCTTCGCAAGTACACATACGGGAGCTCCCATGTAGTGATGATTGAAGAGCCAAACATCAAGGAAGACATCACCTACGAAGAGTACCATATAGAGATACTAGAGTATGGTGAGCGTCATTTTAGGAACAATGTAGTGAATATGGTAAAAGTTGCATCAAAGCATCATAATGGGAATGAAGCAACATGGGAACTAAAAGATCAAATGAAAGAATAATTTTCAAGATTATTTGGTACGTGAGCATGATATGGTGAAAAAGAGACGAAATGGGGGCTCTGTAACGCCCGTGAATTTGAAAGTCATGATCATTATGAGGCCTCTTGTACTAGCATGATGATCCTATCACAATCGTGACTGACTCGAAGTAACCCTTATTCTATTTAAAACCCTACTTTCAAGGTATATATGTTATGTATTGTTGTTTCGTGATTGTATATGGCACCTAGATATACGAGATGAATGTACAATCATAACTTGGCTAAAATATTAAGACTGAGAGACATAATATTATTTGATGATTGTAAACATAATATGTCGCCCCTCAACTAACTGGCGAAAAATAATTATTCCTTGCACTTTATGTGTAAGTATTTTCTACAAGAATACTACTGGCAACAGTATGCATATTCTTAGTAGGCTTCGGGCGAGGGAACCTTTGGCTCCGAGGCCAAGGTAGCCTATTATGAGGGCAATGATATGATTCTTGAATTACTATAAGATTCTGTAAAGACTGAACTGTAAAGACCGATGCCCATGCAAGTGAAGTCCAACGGGTTATAAAGCATCCCCGAGGAGGTTGACTGAGGCTTCATAATGATAAGTGCAAGCCACTTGATACCTATTGATGAAACTGAATGATGACTAACGTACCATACTTTTCTATGATGATCGTTATAAATGTTAGTGTTTACTAATGCATGATGATGGTATGATATGAATGATTGAACATAATTAGGTAAATGAAATACATGTTGATCCAAAGACAATATTCTAAGTATTTTGATGATAGCAAACAAGGAAGATGATGTACTAATTGTGTTTGAAGTGTTAGTGTGAACAGGTTAAATATTTTTATGAAGAAAAAGGTTGTCGGATATTTTCAGCAGCATAAACGGATGACTGTAATCATGACGGGTGGCCATTTTAAGTTATAATGGACGACTGAAACAAAGATGGAATGACCGCTAATTACAAAGAGAAAGGACATTCTTAAATCAGGCGACCAATTTAGTTTTGGTCGACCATTATAAATGTTAAAAGAAAGATGAACTACACAACAGATGACCAAAGTACCAGCATGAACGACTGCTAAGTATAGAGAGTTAGGACATTTCAAATTGGATGACCAAAACTCTAACGGTCGACCATTTTGGGCATCAAAGAACAAAAATATGGAAATCAGATGACTAAAGTCAATGCGTGAACGACCATTGATTACAGAGAGCGCGGACATTTCTAAAATCGAATGACCAAAAAACTCTAATGGTCGACTGCTTTGGACAAGAAATAACAAAAATGTGGAAATCGGATGACCAAAGTCACTACATGAATGACCATAGATTGCAGAGAGCGCGAACATTTCTAAATCGGATGACTGAATCACTTTTGGTCGACTGTTATGGAAGCAAAGGCTAACGACAATGGCTAAAACCTTCTAAGGACTATAATCAATGGAAAACTACGTAGAAAAGACAAACACAATGGATATTATTTTATATAATATGGATGCCCGATACTATAACGGGCAACTGTTAAACATACAATATAAAGGTTTAACAGCTAGTTCCTGTGTAAAACAGACGATCAAAACTAAAACGGGTGACCATTTTTGAAGTGGCAGCACAATTTTTTCAAATTAATTTACAATAGTCATATTTTGAAGAGAAGCCTATAAAAGGAACTCAAAAGACTAAAGGAAGGTTATTCAAGTAAGGAAAATCACTCTAGAGCTTCCTTCAAGTCCAAGACATTTTTTCTTGAGCTTAATCTTGCAAATCATCCCTTCCCTCTTCTAGTTTCTAAGTGTGAGCATTGTTTGTAAGAAGAGAGAATTGGAAGGAAATCTTGTATTCTTGTTTAGTAAGTTTGAGAGCCCCATGTAAGAAGAGGTGTGCCTTGCCTCTTGAGCAAAGAAGAAGGCATTGTGGTGTAGAAAGGGTTATTCTCTACCTACAAGAAAAGAGAAAGCTATTGAATCTCCGATGGTCTCGAGGTTGGAAAGTCGGAGCAGGGATGTAGGCCAAGGAGTTGAGCCAAACCTCATCAACATATTGTGCCTTCCTGAGTTTTGATTCTTCCTCCTTGTCTTTTACTTGCTTCTCATTGCATTTTCTAAAAATCGACTTTTATAGTTTTTTCTTCAGTTACAATTTTTATACAACAATTCACCCCCGCTTGGTGCTTTCGATCCTACAATTGGTATTAGAGCCAAGTTGCTCTTATTTTAAAGATTTAAACATCTTTTGAGCTATGGCATCAAATGATTTTACTTTGGGTGAAGGCCAATGCACAAATCATCCTCCACAAATTTTGCCTATTGGAAAATTAGAATTCAAGCTTATGTATGTTCTATTGATATTGATATTTGGGATAATTGAAAATGGATTTGATTTGCATGGTAAGTCACCTTTGGGATACACCAAAGGTGATAGATTACTTGTGAAGTTAGATTGGAAAGCAAAAATATCTTTTTTGTGCTTTAGATGCAACGAAATTGAATCATGTCTCTAATTGTCAAAGTGCTTATTGAGAAAACTTATCATTACACATGAAGGTACCGATAAGGTTAAGGAATGTAGACTTAATATTTTAAATCATTAATCTGACTCTTTTAAGATGCATGAAAATGAATCTATAGATGAAATGGTTGTATGTTTTAATGATATTGGGAATGACTTGGCCTGCTTGGGCGAGCCACGAACTAACTCTCAAAAAGTGAAGAAGTTTCTTAGGTCCCTTTCTTCCAAGTGTCACACGAAGAGAACCGTGATTGAAGAGAAAGACTTATACAAGCTAGATTTTGATGATCTCATAGGATCTGTCTTGACCTATGAGATTGGAATCAAGGAAGATGAAGAAACAAGTATTTCCAAAAAGAAGACCTTGGCTTTGAAAGTAATGATGGATGAAAGTGAAACAAGTGAAGAAGATGAAGATCTAGATGAAAAGAAGCTAACCTTGTATGCCAAGAAGGTTGACAAATATCTTAGGTTTGCCAAGTAAAAGAAGAAGCGCAGCTTCTCTAAAAGAAGATCATCAACAAGCAAAAATCAAGTAACTTGTTTTGAATGTAAAAAGGTTGGACACTATAAGAATGAATGTCCAAATCTAGCTAAGAAAGAAAAGGAGGGAGAAAATTTGAAGAAGAAAAAGAAAGCTCTTCAAGCCACTTGGGATGGAAGTGAAGATGAAGAAAATGACTTCAAAACCTCCTCAAACGATGATGAAGAAATCTACATTTGTCTAATGGCAAATAGTCATGAGGTATCATCTAACTCATCCGAATCTAGTGATAGCGAATCTTTTGATATGCATGATGAGTTTAGAATTCTTATAGATAAATATAGATGCCTTAAAAAGAAACATGATGATTTGAAAGTAGATTTGAAAACTTGAAAAATGAACATGATTCCAAAGTTTGTGAAAATTGTAACTTACTAGATGATGAGAACTCTAGTTTAGAATTTATGATTGAAGCCTTGAAAATGGAGAACAATACTTAAAATTATATTGTGAAAAACAAACTTGTAGTGTTGAATGTTTAAAAATGAGAATAATGTTTCAAAAAGTAAACTTGAAAAGTTTGCAAATGGTGGAAAAATGCTAGATTCAATTTGAACCTAGTAACATTGATGAAGCTTTGAATGATTCAAATTGGATAAATGTCGTGCATGAAGAGTTAAATAATTTTGAAAGAAATCAAGCTTGAAAACTTATAGAAAGGCCAAAAGATTATCCAATAATTGGTACTAATTGCGTTTTTAGAAACAAACTCGATGAAAATGGCATCATAATAAGAAATAAGGCTTGATTTTGACACTACTAAATGGGTTATTCATAAATAGTAGTTGATTTTGAAGAAACTTTCGCTCCCGTTGCTAGACTTGAGGCTATTAGAATGCTTTTAGTTTTGCATATTTTAAGGGATTCAAAATTTTTTAAACAGATGTAAAATCGGCTTTTCTAAATAGTTTTATAAATGAGGAAGTTTATGTTGAGCAACCTCAAGGTTTTGAAAATTCAGATTTTCCTAATCATGTATTCAAACTTTCTAAAGCTCTTTATGGACTTAAACAAGCTCCTAGAACTTGGTATGAAAGACTAAGTACTTTTTTTTATTGAAAATGGTTTTCAAAAAGGGAAAGTTGATACTACATTATTTTTTAAGCACTTGAAAGATGATATTTTAATAGTTCATATTTATGTTGATGATATTGCTTATGGTGTTACTAATGAATGCTTGTGCAAAGAGTTTGAGTCACTTATGCAAAAAGAGTTTGAGATGAATCTTGTAGGTGAGCTCACATTGTTCTTAAGATTACAAGTCAAGTAAAACAAAGATAGAATATTTCGTAATCAAGAGAAGTATACAAGGGAGTTGCTAAAGAGATTTGGAATGGATGAAAGTCAGGCAAGTTCAACTCCCATGAGTACTACAACTAAATTGGATAAAGATGAGAAAGATAAATCCATTGATCAAAAGAGGTATAGAGGTATGATTTCTAGTTTGCTTTACTTAACGGCATCTAGGCCTATTATAATGTTGTGTATGCTTGTGTGCAAGATTTCAATCCGAGCCTAAAGAATCACACTTAGTTGCAGTTAAGGGAATATTGTGTTATTTAAAGCATACTTGTGATTTAGGCATTTGGTATGATAGGAACTCATCTTTCAACTTACATGCCTATATCGATGCGGATTTTGCCGGATGTAAAGTTGATAGGAAAAGCACTAGTGGGATGTGTTGCTTTCTTGGTAGCTCTCTTATCTCGTGGGCTAGCGAAAAAAAAAACTCCATCGCACTCTTTATCGCTGAGGCCGAATATATAGCAGCCGGTAGTTGTTATACACAAATATTATGGGTAAAACAACAATTACTTGAGTATTGTATAAGTTGTTCAAGTGTACCCATGAAGTGCGACAACACAGGTGCAATAGAGATGACTACAAACCCAATTCAACACTCTAGAACCAAGCATATTGATTTGCGTTATCATTTCATTAGAGAACATGTGACACTCAAGGACATTGCTATTGAACATGTGCCTACCAAAATTCAACTTGTGGATATTTTCACAAAAACCTTAAGTGAGGAAAGATTTTGTATGCTTAGATGTGAACTTGGGATGTTATGAACCTGATTGCCTCTCAATTCAACTCATGAGTGACTTGGTTAAGCAAGTATTATTAGTGAATCGAATTGAACATAAAATTATGTTGCACAACACATACATTCAGACCGGTCGACCATTATTATATCGATCGACCGTTATAGATCCAACTGGATGACCGTTAAAGTTACCAAATGA
The DNA here is from genome assembly GCA_030549335.1 of Pontederia crassipes. Taxonomy (NCBI): domain Eukaryota; kingdom Viridiplantae; phylum Streptophyta; class Magnoliopsida; order Commelinales; family Pontederiaceae; genus Pontederia; species Pontederia crassipes. The sequence goes on along the minus strand of JAUKPH010000020.1, from coordinate 4,154,882 downwards.
CTGATTTTGCTCTACGAAATATGCACTTCTAGAATGGTTGTTCCAAAGTATTTCAGATGACCGTAAGAGATGAAAAATGGGTCGATTATAGTGCGTGTACTAACGATCGCCCGATATGATATCGATCGACCATTTTAATAGATATAAAATGTGGCCGACAAAATTTTTTTCCCAATTTTTTTCTTTTCAAACCTCGATTCCAGACTGCACGCCTGCCGCCGTCACTCCATCTCATCGACAATCTTTCTCGGCCATCTTTCGAGGCGATCTTTCTTGTCGTCGACCGCGGTGCCTCTTGACTTGTTTCATGACTTGATCTCCTAACAAATGCCGCCCAAGACGAAGCTTGTTGCTGGTCCTCGAAAGAGGAAGGTACGAGGGTCTTCCTCTCTTCCACTATCAGCCTCTCCGACACCTCCTCCAGAAGAGTTTGATTCTCTTCTATTTACTGACATATCTACTGCGCTGAACTTTGAACAACTTTATTCCTCTAGAGAAGTAGCACGTGATATAACTGGAATTCCCTAAACATGAATTTTGTCCATGATTTGTTTGATGGCATTGGGTGGCTCCCACTCCTTGATGTCCAAGAGTGTCTATCCTAGGTTGGTTCGATTTTTCTATGCCAACCTATCATTTCCTGAATCTTGATCTTATGCGACTTCTAAAATCCTTGGTCATAATATTAAGATCACTCCATCCTTAATTTGTGAGACCTTTGATGTTCCCAAAGGAGGACTCACAAACATTGCGACTCATAGGAGGCCCTCTGATATCTCTATCACTGAAGCCCTTAAGGTTATCTTTTGTGGTGAAGTAGATAACTTTCAGATGAAAGGGATTTTAAAGAAGTTGAATCCTTGTCTTCTTGTTGGTCATCATATTGCTAGTGACATCCTATTCTCTCGATCCGATCATTACACCGATATGACTTTTTATGACCCATGCCTTCTCTATTGTTTTCTTCGAAATGACCTTTCTCTGGTTAATTTTGGATCCTACATGATTTATCACTTCATATCCACCAAATAAAAAATAAACTCCAAACGCTCTAACAATATGATTCTTCACTTCGGTTCTTTTCTTACTCAGATCTTTCGTCAGAAAGATATTATCATTCCTGAGACAGAACCACTCTATTCTGAGTGACCCACTGATATCATTGGGAAGGTCACCTTGAAGCTTAAGGGACTTGTCCTTGATGGCAAGAAATGGATCTTTGCCAAGAAAGGACAAGAGACACCAAAAGACTCAAACTATGATGATGCAGCAAGTACAACGATTCCTACGAGAGCTCCTATGGAGGATACAAGACCTTCATGGGAGCAATATATACGTCCTCCATCTTCACCGACTAGTGTCTGGCGTGCATCTATAATTCCCTCACGCAATGAGTGGGATGGGGTGATCACACACATGGACGACATCGATAGTTCTTAGATGACATGACCGCACACATGAGCGCTTGGAGATTGGTAATCATCGCACTCAGGATTGTCTATTTGCATACTTTTGTTCTTAGGGCTTCGACACTTCATCATATGAGTGAGTTGTGCCCTCTCCGCCCGACGATGCTCCGGATGTTTAGTTTTCTTTATTTTGTTCTCGACATTGATGAAGTCAAAAAGGGAGAAGATGTGTGACGGAGATTTTGTATGTGTGTTGATATTTGTATGTGTGTGACTGTGATGAAGACTATGTTTAGATGTGCTGTTAAACTCCTATTTGTTTATGTATGGATATGTATGGATGGCTTATGTGGATGTGTTGTTAACTTCTTTCTTAATTGTTATCTTGACTATATCTTATCTGTAGATGGATGTTATCATGATCTTATGTATGCCATCTAATGTTTCTCTTGACATTATTATGCTTTATATTATAAAGAGAAAATATTCTTTGATTGAGGGGGAGTTAATAATATCCTTTTGATATCACAAAATGAGCACCAATTAAGGGGGAGAAATCTACATTTTGTTAATTATTTATTTATCTCCTCGTCACTTTCTTTACCATCATAAAAAGGGGGGAGATTGTTGATCCAAATACAATATTCTAAGTATTTATTTGTACTAATTGTGTTTAAAGTGTTAGTGTGAACATGTTAAATATTTTTATGAAGAAAAAGGTTGTGAGATGTTTTCAGCAGCATAAACGGATGACCAAAATCATAACGGGCGACCATTTTAAGTTATAACGGCCGCTAATTACAGAGAGAAAGGACATTCCTAAATCAACTGACCGATTCACTTTCGATCGACCGTTATAAATGTTAAAAGAAAGATCAAGTGCATAACAGACGACAAAAGTACTAGCATGATATAGAGAGTTAGGACATTTCATATTGGACGACCGAAACTTAACGACCGACCGTTCTGGGCATCAAAGAACAAAATAAGGAAAATCAGATGACCGAAGTCGATGCGTGAAGAGTTTGATGTAGAGATGAAGGACAAGAAGGAAATGGAGAATGTTGTTGCAGATCACCTCTGATGACTTGAGCCAACGCCCTTAAGAAAACACTATTTTGGAGGAATTTCCAGATTAACAAATTTTCTTAACCTCCCTTATGTATGAAGAGTCAAATCCTATGTTTTGATGATAACAAATTAAATTGGGCATAAAAGTTACTAAGCTATGCTCAAGTGATGATAATGTGGGTGTAGGATTGATACGACCTCATTCGCAGAAGAAATCACCAAATTAAATATTAAAAATGAAGATTCAGCACATGAGTGGTCGACCGGGGTAGGATTGATATACCCTCATTCGCACAAGAAATTTCCAAATTAAATCTTAAAAATGAAGATTCAGCGCACGACCGGTCGACCTATAGGTCAACCGGCCATGTAGACCAGTCGATTGATATTAAGCGGAAGAAATGTTGAGACTATATCGGTCGATAGTATAGTCGTTGCACCGGTCGACCAATCGGGATGAACTTCAGAAATATCGAGACTGTGTTGGTTGACTTTTCGATCGTTAAATTGGTTGACCGATCAAGCGAAGAACGCATTCAAAAAATATCGAGACTATGCTAGTCAATTTTTTGGTCGAAAGACCGATCGACCGAAAATGCATAAAATCGCAGATACGTCGTAACGGTCATAATGATCGATTGACCTGCGCATTAGTGCGGTCGATCGGTTATAGTGCCAGATGAACAGTAACGATTATTTTTCAAGGAGAACATTGTGGAAGAATTTTTTGACGAATTTTTCACCTATAGAAGCCTATAAAAGGAGTGCCAAAGCATGAAGAAAATTCATCCAAGCAAGCAAGATAATTCAAAAAGTTCCTTTCAAAGTTCATCCCTCTCTCTTCAAAGTTTTGAGTGTGAGAAACTTTTGTAAATGAAGAGAGTTAGAGGGAATCATTATTCTCTAATCTAGTGAGATTGAGAGCTCGTCGTAAAAGAGGAGTGCCTTATGTGATATGTATGTTCCATTGATATAGATATGTGGGACGTCATTTAAAAATGTTTTGATTTACGTGAATGATCTCCTTTAGAATATACCGAAGGAGAAAGATTTTTGGTAAAACTTGATTGGAAGGCAAAAAAATATCTTTTATTGTGCTTTGGATCCTATTGAGTTTAATCGGATTTCTAGTTGTCAAAATGTCAATGAGATTTGGAAGAAACTTACTATTACTCATGAAGGAACATATGAAGTTAAGGAATGTAGATTGAATATTGTAAATCACCAATATGATTCTTTTAAGATGCATGAAAATGAATTTATAAATGCGATGGTCATTCGCTTTAATGATGTTGTAAATGGCTTAGCCTCTTTGAGAGAGCCAAGGACTAATCCTCAAACGGTGAAAAAAGTTTCTCAGGTCCCTCTCCTCCAAATGGCATATAAAAAGGGCGGTGATTGAAGAAAAGGACTTTAACAAGATAGTCTTTGATGATCTTCTAGTTTCGCTCTTAACCTATGAGATAGGGATAAAGGAAGACGAAGAAGCAAATGCTCCAAAAAGAAAAACATTGGTTTTAAAAGCAAATAAAGATGAGGAAGACATAAGTGAAGAAGATGAGGATCTTGATGAAAAGAAGCTTGACAAGTATCTCGAGTTTGCCAAGCAAAAGAAGAAGAATGGCTTTACCAAAAAAAAAGATCATCATTGAGCAAGAATTAAATAACTTTTTTTGAATGTAAAAAGGTTGGACATTATAAAAATGAGTGTCCGAATTTGGTCAAAAAGGAGAAAGATGGAGAAAACTCAAGAAGGAAGAAAAAGGCTCTTCATGCCACTTGGGATGAAAGTGAAGATGAAGAAAATGACTCCAACACCTCCTCAAGTGATGATGAAGAAGCCTACATATGTTTAATGGCTAATAACCATGATGTATCATCTAATTCATCGGATTCTAGTGATAGTGAATTTTTTAATGTGCATAATGAGTTTAGAATTCTTATTAATAAATATACATGCCTAAAAAAGAAATATGATAATCTAAAAATAGAGCTTGAAAACATGCAAAAGAAAAATAAGAAGGTTAAAGCATGTGAAAGAATGATGAAAACTCTAGCTTAAAATTCTTAATTGAAGAATTAAAAATGGAAAATAATACACTAAGATCATCATGTGAAAACAAAATGTAGAATGGGCATGCTTGAACAAAGAAATCAAGAAGTTAAAAGATGAAGTTGAAAATTTTTCAAATGGAAGTAAAATGTTAGATGTCATGCTTAGTAGATCTAGAATGTCTTCAAATAAAAAGAGATTTGGTTTTAACTTTTTTGAAAAGAAAATTGACAACATAAAGCATCGCATAGTTACACAAGATCACATATTACCTGTTTTCATTGTGGCTATGAAGGACATTATTCTTATAACTGCAGAATTAGGAAAGGAGTAATTAAAGAGATGAAGAAAATTTTGATCCCGAAAAGGACCATTTCTAACCAAGATGGATCCAAGGAAGTTTGGGTACCAAAAAGATGAGACTCTTAATTTATTTCTTATAGGGAGCTCCAAAGCATAATGATGGTAAATGATATTTGGATAGTGGATGCTCAAGACACATGATCGGAGATGCATCAAACTTCATCATCTTGGAAAAGAAAAATGGAGGAAAAGTCACTTTTGGAGACAATAGCAAAGGAAGAGTAATGTTGGTAAGAATGACAAAGTGTATGTGAAAAAATGTTTGGGTAGCTGAAAACCTAAAACATAATCTAATTAGCATAAGTCAACTATGTGATAAAAACTATTTAGTAAAATTTGAAAAGGACAAGTGTTTGATATTAGATGAAAAGAATCAAGTTTTACATATGGGTTTTAGATACAATGATGTGTACAAAATTGACTTTGATAATCTGAAAAATGAAAATGTCATAGTGCTATGCATGATGATTTAAATTTGTGGCATAGAAGATTAGGACATGCAAACTATAAATTACTAAATAAACTTTCAAATCATGAATTGGTTAGAGGTTTGCCTAAGCTTAAATTTGAGAAAAACAACGTTTGTGATTCATGCCTTAAAGGTAGACAAACCAAAAGTTCATTTAAATTAAAGGGAGTCATTAGTACACATAGGTCTTCGGAACTTTTACATCTTGATTTATTTGGACCAATTGATGTAGTAAGCTTAGGAGCAAAAAGATATGTATTTGTGATTGTTGATGATTTCTCTCGTTTCACTTGGAGTATTGTTTTTACTAGTAAAGATGAAACAATAAACATATTTTCCAAATTTGGAAAAAGAATTCAAAATGAACTTGAACAAAATTAAAAAAATAGAATTGATTATGGAGGAGAATCTGAAAATCATAAATTTGAATTGCTTTGTGAAGAAAATGGAATTATAACTTTTCCGCTCCTAGGACACCTCAACAAAATGGAGTAGTATAAAGAAAAAATAGAACTATACAAGAAATGACTAGAACAATTTTAAATGAAAGCAAATTGCCAAAGTATTTTTGGGCAAAAGCCGTAAACACATCATGCTATGTTCTTAATAAGATTCTACTTTGGCCTCTTGAGAAAAAAACTTGTTTTTAAGTTTTGTATGTGAAGAAACAAAATATTTTTTATTTCAAAGTTTTTGGTTGTAAATGCTATATCTTGAATGTCAAAGATAAACTAGGAAAAATTGATCTCAAATGTGATGATGGTATTTTTCTTGGTCATTCAAGTACAAGTAAAGCATATAGAGTGTATAATAAAAGAACGTTAGTTGTTGATGAGTCTATTGTTAAATTCAATGAGACTAAAGTTGAAGTACAAACACAGCTTGATGATTTGCAAAATGAGGAGTTAGAAGAAGATAAAGTTGACAATTCAAATGTGGAAGAAATGGAAGAACCTCAAATTTAGGAGAACCAAATCACTCCAAGAAATTGGAGACATGCCTCATTACATCCACTTGAACAAGTTATAGGTAATATAAATGAAGGTATAAAAACTAGAAACTCTTTGAAAAATCTATATGCTTTTTCGACATTTCTTGCTAATTTTGAAAACAACAATATAGATGATGCACTTGAAGATCCTAATTGGATAAATGCAATGCATGATGAATTAAACAATTTTGAAAGAAATCAAATGTGGAAACTTGTGGAAAGACCCAAGGACTATCCCATTATTGGAGCCAAAAGGGCCTTTCGAAACAAGTTAGATGAAAATGGTGTCATTGTGAGGAACAAGGCTAGATTAGTGGCCAAGGGTTACTCACAAATTGACGGGTTTGATTGTGATGAAACTTTTGCTCCCATTGCTAGACTTGATGCAATTCGAATGCTTTTGGTTTTTGCATGTTATAAAGGTTTTAAACTTTTTCAAATGGATGTAAAATTAACTTTTTTAAATGGTTTTATAAATGAAGAAGTTTATGTTGAACAACCTCAAGGTTTTGAAAATCCAGATTTCCCTAATCATGTTTTCAAACTTTCGAAACTCTTAATGGATTGAAACAAGCTCCTCGAACTTGGTATGAAAGATTGAGTTCATTTTTAATTGAAAATGATTTTCAAAAAGGGAAAGTTGACACTACATTATTTTTAAAACATATGAAAAATGACATTTTAATAATTCACGTTTATGTTGATGATATTGTTTATGGTGCTACGAATGAATGCTTGTGTAAAAAGTTTGAAGCTCTTATGCAAAAAGAATTTCATATGATTCTTGTAGAAGAGCTTACTTTATTTCTAGGCCTACAAGTGAAACAATCCAAGGATGGCATTTTTCTCAATCAAGAAAAGTATACAAAGGAGTTGCTTAAAAGATTTAGGATGAATGAATGAAAGCCAAGCACAACCCCTATGAGCACAACTACAAAATTGGATAAAGATGAAAAAGGCAAGTCCATTGATAAAAAAGGTACAGAGGTACGATTGGTAACTTGCTCTCTTTAATAGCATCTATACCGGATATCATGTTTAGTGCATGCTTGTGTGATAGATTTCAATCCGCTCCCAAGAAATCACATTTAATTATTGTGAAAAGGATTATGCGCTACTTAAAACATACATGTGAATTGGGTACTTGGTTTGATAGAAACTCCTCATTTGAATTACATGCCTACACCGACGCTGATTTTGCCCAGTGTAAAGTTAATAGGAAAAGCACTAGTGGGATGTATTATTTTCTTGGTAGCTCTCTCATCTCATAGGCTAGCAAGAAGCAGAACTCCATCGCACTTTCTACTATCGAGGCCGAATATATAGCCATCGGTAGTTATTGTGCATAAATATTATGGGTAAAACAACAACTGTTGATTATGGTGTGAGTTGTTCCAATGTACCCATGAATTGCGATAACACGTGCTATAGAAATGATCAAAAATATAATTCAACACTCTAGGACAAAACTTATTGAGTTGCGACATCATTTCATTAGAGGGCATGCGACCCTTGAGAACATTGCCATTAAACATGTGTCCACTGAAGTTCAACTTGTAGACATATTTACAAAACCCCAGAGTGAAGAGCGTTTTTGTATGCTAAGAAGGGAATTAGGAATGATTGAATCTTGATCGCATATCAATTCTAAGTAAAAGTGACTTGGTTATGCAATATCACTTTTGACATGAATTGATCATTAAAAGTGTTGCACAACACTTACATTTACCCCCTGGAACAAGATTTTAATGGTCGAAATTTTTCAAAAAAATGAAAAATGAGTAAATAGGGAAAGATCGATCAACCGACTAGTAGGACCGATCGACCGTTGTGTGATTGAGACCGATTGATACCATCGGCTTATGGATTATTTATTTCAAAAACAACTGCCTGGTCGACTGCTGGACATGATTGGTTGACTGGTATATGCAAAAATCGGGCACATATAAGTTCTACCGGTTGAATCGGTCAACTTTCTCTTAATCAAACCTTAACCGCTGCCCTAGCCATCGAGTGCTGTCCACCTCGTCGGCGACCTTCGTCAATCACCGTCACCACCGACCTCCCTCATCTCTATCCACGACGCTGTCGACGTCCGGCTATCGTCATCACCGCCGACCTCTATATCTCTCCCTCTCTTAACTCTCGAACGCCGACCGCCCACTTCTCCCTTCTTCCTTCGCCGCCATGCCGTCGTCCTACTCTTTGCCATCCGCCGATAACCCCTATCACTGTCATTGCTCTCTTTCTTCCTTCTGCCGCTTTCTCTTCGCCCCTTTCCTCGTCGGCCTCCCTTCCGGTTGCCCACTGCACTGCTCTTCTCTCCGTCGCTCCATTCGCCATCTCCACTTCTTCCTTTCGATTGTCGTCACTGCCTTCCTCTTGACCGCCTAGCCGCCTCCCTATCACTATCACTGCTGTTCGAGCCCCTTCTCATTCCTTGCGGCCACCATTGTTGAATCTTATGGTCGATGACGAATGGTATCCATGTATTTAGCTAGTCTTTCAGCGTCGTCGACGTTTCTATGGCTCAGGTGATCGCGTTCATGTAATTCCAAATGAGCTTGAACCAAACCCAAAATCGAAATTCGAACCCTCGCATGTCCAACATAGATGAGGATGATCTCGTCGACGTGCTTCTCAGCCTCCTTCTATAGACCCTAATGATTTTGATAGTCACCTCTTTGTCACTAGGGCCGTCTCTACTAGTTTTGATGCCTTGTACACCTCTCGCAAAGTCCAGGGTGCCTACACTATTGATTGGGACGCTCTGAACATTCCAGATGTTCGCAACCATTGGTAGGCTTCCACTTCTCTCTCTCCTAGAGCGCGTTTAACCCCGTCTTGTTCGTCATTTCTATGAGAATATGACGATCACTCAAGATGCCATCATCACTTATGTCCTTGGCATACCCATTCATCTTGATCCTGGCCATCTCTGTGACAACTTTGGCATTCCATGCCCATTATTTGGTTTCTATTCATTTGTCACCCATGGTTGGCCTTCCGATTATCTTTCAATGCGGATGGCATTCGTACGATTTTTGCTGGATAGGATATCCACTATACCGTCAAAATAGCCCATCGTTGTAGGCGAGGAGTACATCTTAGTCGCATGATTACTCCTCGAGCCAGGCACTATATAGAGGTCTCTCACTTTGATCTATTCTTTCTTCACTATCTCTGTATACGCAATGCCCCATTTCTCCATTTTGGCTATTTTCTTTTCTATCACATGGATTACACCTTCCATACGGTCTCCTGTGATGTTCGTGGTCGGTACCACTTATATTTTGTTGCTGGATCACTAAGATTTTACTCCATTTTGGTGTCAACATCCTTGTAGGCGAGGAGCACATCCGACCCCACCCCATTGACATCATCGGTTTCAGGACATTGCACCGAAAACATTTTAGGTTTAACGAACCAGCACCGATAGATTCTGACGATGGAGATGATGCCATAGATGGAGAGCCTTCGTCGATGGACACTCAAGATGCACCGAAGGCTGGCTCCAAATTCCCTCTGCCTTCATCACCCACTGAGCCTTTCGGTTCTTCCCAGCACATAGCCTCGGCTTCCTATGGCGCCTGTGATTTCACGGCCATTTCACAGCATGTGGATGCCATAGATCGTCGGGTAACCTAGATGATCATCGTGTTCGTCGGATGGAGCGTGACTCCCGATACCTTGTTAGTTCGCTACAGGTCTACTATGCACCGCAAGGATTTATTGCACCCATAGATCGAGAGGATGATAGTTCTGATGAGATGCTCTTTGATGATGCCAAAAGGTGGAGAAGTTTAGGATGATGTTATGTGTTTTTAGTTTCTTTTATTTCGATGTTCCTTAGTTGCTATGTGTTTGTACTAGTGCCGTGCACCATTTTTGTAGTGACTATAGTCACATTTGTTACTGCATGAACACTCGATATATGTATTGACTATGGATATAATGTTATGACTTTTTCTTCATGATGGATGTGCTACACATTTGAGTTCATATTCATTTTGTGCCTTGATGTTATATGCTCATATGGTTTGTGAGTATAGCTTTTATATATCGGAATTTAGCTCTATCTATAAATTTCTACTTCTGGAGTCTTCTACTTCTCTTGAGTTTTTGGTCCGCTGCTTTCTGAAAAGCCATAACGAATGATGAGGCCTTCTTCCATCAAGAGCGAAGGCTAGTCTTATACATAATCTAGTTTTTTGATATGTTCACAGGGTCAACTCTTATACCATCTAAAGTAAAGGAGTAAGCGAAGGTATGGTTAATACTAAAGAGCATGAAATATTATGGGTCATGGCGGAGAGAGTGAAAATCAATTTGGCGTGGTCTTGGCAGATAATTAATAGAGACAAGCTCGTAGGACATCATGCAAGGTTATTATTGGTGGCCTGATCATTCCTATAGCACTCTATCTGGGCTTCATTTATTTTCTGTGGAGCTATCGATCCAGCATTCATTGGCATGACTACTATTCTTCAGATGAACTTGGTAGAGCAAGCATTAGGTTGTCTGGTTTTCAATTTTTGGAATAGGATGGAGACACTTCCTTGCACCGATGCTGTTCATTTCACTATCTTTGATTGTGCAAAGTGGCTATATTCTTCCTTCCCTGATGAATACTGACACCACCTTGTAGATCCTCATGAGCAACCCAATGCACATGATGAACCTCTACAGGACGAGGGGCCTTCGCATTATGACCAGCCACCCTTTACAGCTTCGAGTCCATTGTTCCAGCCCAGCTCTACATCTCAGCCGACTTGCTCTTCTGCTCCTATGAGTTTTAATATTTCAGTTATGTAAGATTCTTTAGCCTCACTTCTTGCGGGTGATGTGCGACAATTTTAGATAATGCGTTAGCACCATCATCAGGAGGCACAAGGCCAGTTTCAGGCGCTTACACACCTGCCTGGATCAATTGACAACTTGATTTGGGATTTCTTTGGGTAGTATCTGCTATCTCCACCACCTCTAGAGATGGACTAGTTGGTTGTGACTTTTCCCTTATTCATTTCCCTTTTATCTAGTCTTTCATCTTGTATTCCTTACCTTGTCAGACTAACACTGAGAACAATGTCTAGTTCAATCTTGGGGGAGATTGCATTTCATGCATAAAGCTTATTTCAGTATTGTATTATGCTTATTGTCTAGAATTTGAAAACAAATTTGAAAATTTAAATATCTCAACAAACAAAAAAATTCAATAAGCACTGAAGCATTGAGCAAACGGGCAATTATTGTCAAGACTAAAGAAAAATAAAAGAAATGAGCATGAACAAGAATTTGCCATCCAAATATTCCTTATTCTACCTAGCAACATTCACATTCCAAATACCCAATACTAAGATGATAGAAGATAAACAATAGTGCTTCGAATTTCATTATTTAATAGGATGTCCTTGAATAATGCTTGAAAATAAGAAAATATTAAGGTATGAAAAAGAAAGATGTGATATTTGACTTTTTTAAATTTTTTTTGAAATTTGAATTTTATTGATTTTCAGTATGGAATGTAAATCACATATGCAAGTACAAGATAAAACATTAAGAGAGCATATGGATGCAATACGAAAAAATAGATAATGCATGGAAATGCAAACTCCCCTAAGTTTGAACTCAACATTGTCCCTACTGTTGAAAATCAGATCATAAAAATATTATAAACATGATAAATAATAATCCAAAAGAAGGAAATCAAAAGAGACAACCTGATATCATAATTTGATTGATGTGGAAGCCATAGAGAAGCCAATGTATATGCATTGTGACTCGCATAAAGGGTGTATAGAGAGTGCCACGTTTAAGGGGGTTGAGCCTCTAAGACATAGCTCCACCCTTTACTCTAGCGTGTTACTCTTGAACACAGAGAAAGATGTCAAATGAAGTTTTAAAATTTGTAATCTCTCTACACTAACGAAATTCGATCCGCAAGTGTACGGTGCATCATTGTAGTGCTCGAGGTTCGATCCACAGGGAATGGTGGTTGCGAAATTTTTGAAAATATTCTTTGGAAAAAAACTTGGTGAGTTAAAGTGATGCTGAAAATAAGAGAGAAAAATAGCGATACGAGATAAAATAAGCTAATTGTTTTTGTTGTTTTCAGGATTGTAAAAAGAAATGATATGAAGACTACGGTTAATTCTAAAGAAGTGTAGGTCAATCAATTAGAAACACGTGTTGAGGACTTATGGGAGGTGCTTCTATTACAGGACTTAAACTTCTTTAGATTAGAGCGATGCAGATAAAAGGACCAAATGCCCCTTCATGTGTGTATTTTGTCAATCCTAATGGGGAAGACACTCGACTCTGCTACCACACTCTCATGTTGGTGGAAAGTCTGTGTTGCACATGTGAAGGGGATCGATAAGATGAGTGCAATCATCGCTCTCACGTACGATGTCCCAAGATACAAATCGAGCTTTCTTTCTATTTCGGATTTTAGTTAAGGTCTCATGTCCACCAAGTATCGAGCATTCAAGAGAAATACACTTAAGGCGGGGCAGCTACGGTCGGCTCGCACTTGCCTTAGTGGAATATGGATGATCCACCCGGGCCGAATGCAAGGGACTAGTGTATCATGGAGACTGTTTAGACGATTTAAGGAGGAAAAAAACATTAGTTCAGAAAAATACGATTTAGGATTACTGAACGACGTCTAAACCAAATCATGAAGAACAACCATTGCTAACTCTGCAAAAATTCGAACTACGAACCATCTCATGCCAAAGCTTGATTTCTCTACGTTCAGTCGTGTAGAGCCTCTAATGTCCCTACGGTCGGGGGTGCAAGGCAAACAATGATTTAAGAACTCCCCCCTAGCTTACAGCTACGAGGTGAACAAGAAAAACACGCACGAAACTATCTTCACCTAAGCTTGATTTCTCTACGTTCAGTCGCGTAGAGCCTTTAACATCCCTATGGTCGGGGGTGCAAGGTGAAGACGATCCACGAGCTCAAATCCAAATATAGATCCGAAAAATAAAGAGTTATACAATGAAACAAAGATAAAATAGATATCATAAAAATCGTAAGCAAGCACAACATTCGATTCAGATCATGAAAACCAACCAGATGAAAGTGCGATTAAAGAACATAAATCCGAAACACACAAGGCACCTCCCAGCCTCAGAAGGGCCGGTTAGTTACAGTTCATAGGTTTGGAATGCATATTTCCCCATAAATCGCCATTGGTATTGTTCTTTCTAACTCTTAATTTCTCCCTCGATTGTCTAATGAACTCTCCAAAATCGCACCCTTTTCGGCTTCTCCCTCTTGTCGGCTCCTTTCCGCCTACATTGTGTCATTCGCAACTTTTCGGTGGTCCCCGCCGTCCAGGAAGCTTCTTTGCATCAGGGGAGTAAGGGAGCTGGCTAGTCCCCATTTGTAAAGGATGTTTGCTATTGGCTTCTTTGACCTTTTTTATCGCCTAGAAGAAGCTCTTCCTTTATTCGTGAAGAGAATAGTGTGTGGTGTATTGACCACTCTACCTCTTCCCCTGAAGCTCGTCAGCATCCTACAAAGGATATTTACCCAAATGAGTCTCCAGGCTAGAAATAAAAGTGACAAGTGAACAAACATGGATGTGGAGAATGTTTGAGGCCATGCATGTGTTTATGCAAAGGAATAATCGTGTCATAGGTGTTGTATGCCTGTGGAATAATGGTAAAAATATAGACCATAATTATCAACGTCAACTCCCCCCGGACTTAAAGTTTTGCTTGTCCTTAAGCAATTCGCTAAGAACATAGGCTTGAAACACATCTTGAGCATGCATCATAATCTCTCACCCTCTTCTCCAAGATTTTCTGTTTGACTTTAGCCCTTTTTCTGGTTTGTTTTAAAACTTTCTTGACACTGTCACCATTGAAGCTCCTCTACTAATGGGAAACACATGTTTCCTACTGGATGGTCATCTATATGCAAATTGCCTAGGAACATTCATACAACAATGCTTGATGTCATGCTGAAAGGAAACTAACCAAATTATTTACTTTCAAGATTCATTCGAATTATATGCAATAGCTCTTCAGTTGCATGATGAGATAAAATAAAACACCAACAAAGTGGTTACACTTAACAGTCCCTAGCTTTTCTTCCCATGATATTGGGCATAGGGTGCTAGTGGTGCCCTGGTGCATACTATTGACTTCCCAATCTAGGAAGATAACAGAGTAGTTATTGGTGCTTTATTTATTTGGAACATACATATTTTTTTGTTAATAATGTCTTGAATCTTACTCCAATTGGAAACCCATCTGGAGCCAAACTCCGGAATAAAAGGAAATATGTCTGACATATTCTGTATATTTCCTTATCACATGGTAGGTGTCCTATTTTTGGGATTAATATAGAGTCCCAATAGGTCTACAATTCCTATCATCTGTAGAAGGGAGTGCCTATATAAACTATCTAGGGGTCGAAACAAGAAGTAATCTGATCTTGTAATCCTCTTTTATTTCTTCTATCTAATAAAATTCTGCGTTGCCTTAAATTTCTCAAGTTTTCTTGTGGTGCATAATTTCTATCGTGCAAAAATTCTAACAAACTAGTAATAGAGTGAGGCTTCATCGTCGATCCTCCGTCAGGCATAGAGATGGCATCTCACAATGTGAACATCGAGAAATTCGTAGGGCAAAATAGTTTCAGTCTCTGGCAAGTCAAGATGCGAGCACTTCTGAACCAACAAGGAGTCTGGGCGCTGCTCGCGAACGTGTCAAAGAACAAATCAAAGGTGGAAGACTCCAAGGGCAAGGAAAAGGAGGTCGACTTCACAAATTTGGCAGCACAGGAAGAGAAGGCGCACTCTATAATCTTGTTGTATCTGGAAAATGAGATGATTATTGAAGTCGCCGATCAAGAAATGGCGGCTGGTCTATGATCGAAACTTAAAAGTCTCTACAGGACCAAGTCTCTGACCAACAATTTTGTTCAATCTGTTATCATTCGAAGAGACACAATTACTCTGGAAGAAGTAAGATCGAGTTTACATACTCGTGAACTTCATCATAGAGCATGTGGAAAAGTTGTGAAGACTCAGGCCGCAGGGTTGGTAACAACCATAGAGAAGGCAAACTCTAAAAAGCGTAAGTCTAAGAAGAAGAACGTCAATCCGAAAGACATCTGCAACTATTGCAAAGAATCAGGTCACTAGAAGATGAATTGTCCCAGGAAGAAGAAAGACACAATTGCTGTAGTAGCACTCCATAATAGCGAATCTGATGATGATGATTTGGCTTTCATGGTGTCTGATTAGAGATGTTTGGATGAGAGTTGGGTTCAGGATTTAGGATGCTCTTATCATATGACTCCACACTGATAGTGATAGTTGGGATTGAGTAGTGATAACTTGCTGAAATTAAAGAAAGTGTCAAATTTTTCAATTTTTAGTCTCCCAACTCACTAGCTGCAAGTGCACAGGTAAGTTGTAGTAGACTCAGGTTGTCGTATCCACAAGAATTTAAAGTCTAAGGCACCCTAAAACAATCTAAATTAGTTCTACTTTAATGGCTAAAAATAGATTTTCAAAGGGAAGTGAAAACAGATTTTTAATGGAAAGTGAAATGATAACAGATTTTTGGGTTTTGGAAATTTATCAAAACTGAATTATAAATGCTAGAATGAAGTCTAAAAAGGTTCAACTATCAATGAGGAAAGTTCTTCTAGGATTTGTGGTTCATCTAAATTAATTAAGGATGGAATGGAACAAGTTATCATTAAATGTCCAACTTTTGATTCAACTTGAAAATGGCTGTTCCCACAGCTCAATTGGCCTCTAACTAAACAATATATGATTATATAGTTGTTAGCTAGGTTGAATCAAAAGAGGGTCCTCACTAAAAATCAAGTTGTCATTGGGCTCAAAAGAAAGTTTAATGCTGATTTTTGCAATTCAAGGAAGTTTGGAATGATAACTTGCAATTGCAATCATAAAAAGATGGAATCATTCCAATCAACCAAACCAGGATAAAATATACTCAATAATGGTGCTTGTGATCCTTGATTCATCTCAGAATTCCAGGAGGATTTAAAATCAACCTCTCGGTTGCAAAGTAAATTGAAATCCACACAAACACAAGTTCAATTAAAAATGCAAAACATATGACCACAGGAATTCACAATTTCCATTTCTCCTTGGCCCATATCTGGATCTCAAGGAAGCCCTTAAGACTACCTCTCAGTAGTGGATTAAAATGAGCGTTGACAATGCAAATCAGAATTCAAATGGAAATCAGAAATAGAAATAAGCAAATAGAATTATGCAAATTCAGAAAACTGAAATACTAATCCATGAAATCAGGTTTATCAATTGCTTCTTGACCCATCCCTGGACTGCAAGGATCCCTAAAGTTCATCTCTCAATGATTGGATAAAATCAGGGGGCTCAATTGATAAAGCAGTTCCAGCAGAAAATCAGAAAACAGATTTCATTAAAGTTCAGAAATCAGATTTGCAATCTGTTTTGAGTCAAAGAAAATATGCCAACATCTTAATTCATTCCTGAACAAGATATGAGCAATGGCAACATTTCAGTTACTTAATTAATCAAGTCCACAATGACAAACAAATTCAAATTGTTCAGGAAATCAGATTTTAGAAATCAAAATTTTAAATCAATGGAAATCTAACTTACCAACTGATTCTTGACCCATCTCTGGACTGCAAGACATCCCTAAAGTACACTTATCAGTGATTGAAATAATTTAGGGGACTCAATTGGTAAAAACAGATTTCAATAGGAAATCAGAAAAATCAGAATTCATGTTTTCATTTCAGAAATCAGTGGAAAAATCTGATTTGAGTCAAATGATTGTCCAAACAATCTTGATTCATTTCTGAACAAGATAGGAACAATAGCAACTTCCCAAGGACTCAATTAATCAGATTGTAAGTGAAGAATAAATTCAACAGCCATACAAATCAGAATCAGATTCAGAAATCTTCAGAAAATCAGATATCAGAAAACCAAATCAGAAATCAGATTTGCAATTGAATGGAGTCCAAAAAACTGACATTAACTCTTAATTCACTTCTGTAAGATGATTAGATCAAGTAATACTTCTCAGTCATTGGTTACAATTGGATCTAATAGTAGCATAGCATAAATTAGTACAGAATGTTTCTGAAATCTGAAAATCAGCAATGATCCAGTGCAGGAATTATAAAACAGTCCATATCCATCCAAAACTAATCTAAACTACAACCCTATCCTAGAAGAAATGGAGTTTAGCTCCTCATGTTTACAAAGCTTGACAGAAAATAGAATGGGAAACATATACAAATCATAGTTCTTCAAGATGTCTCGGCCAGCAGCAGCTCCCAATAGCAATAGCTCCAACCACCAGCTCCAAAACCCTTGCTCAAACCCCTGAATGACCAGCCCCCCTTTTCCTCCAGAAAAATCCAGCTTTTATATGACTACTATCCACCCTTTGATCCTCATCAGAATGTTCTATTCTCCTTGATGTCAGCCACCTGTCCAATGGTCCCTGCAATTGCCAGCTGACTGCAGCAGCTTTAGGACAGCAAAAGAGTGGTCCCCCCACCTTTTTCCAACTTTTTCCAACTTGTTTTCCTTGCTACAAAACCCAGAACAGCAAGCATCAAGATCCTTAAATGAGATTTTAACAAATAAAGACTAGGATAATGATATTAGCCAGCTCAAACATCAGATGGGAATTGGTGTTATGCAAGATTGGAAATTTATATGAAAACTTGATAGTTTTGGGCTCAGAAATGATAACTTGTCACAAATCATGGAAATTATCCGAATGAAAGTGATTCAAAGCATTAGAAGCATCAAATGGACTAGGGTAACAAGTGAGTGCAGTCAAAAATCAAATATGAATAAGATTTCAAAGGAGTGATAACTTGGGTGCCAAAAATGATAACTTATATGACTTAAAAATGATAACTTGTGATAACTTGAGTTGTGGTTATCCAAATGTAATGAAATTTGACCAGCAATGAGTTAGAACAATAACAAGACGATTGCTTAAGGTCCTTTTGCAGAATTAATGGTTTTACATGTCGAAATGACAAAATTTCCCTTTAACGATAACTTGGCACTTGAAAAATGATAACTTGTTCAAATGGACTTAAAACTTTGCACAAGTTGAGATGTGACTATCCAAATATGATTTATACATGATAATGATGGATTTAGGGCAAGAAAACCATTGAAAATCAGTTCATTCAAAATAATGATAACTTGACACTTAGGAATGATAACTTGTCCTCAAAATGATAACTTGGCATAGAATTTAAATATTAATGGATTTTGGCATTTCAGAACCTCTATGCGCATGGAAATAAGTATGAAATGAGGAATATCAACTAGTTATCACAATGTTTGCATTCCAAGTATAATTGGCCCAAAAATAGGCAAAAATGGGACTCGATATGTATGAATTGCATCTAATATGGGTTAGAAACATATAGTGATCAGCAAGTGATCACACACAAAGAGTGGTTCTCAACTTATCAGAATATTGACGAAGAAAACGTCCGCATGGGCAATGATGCAGCCTGTAAAATAGCTAGAATTGACTCAATTCATATCAGAACTCACGACAATCGAGTGAGAACATTGATCGAGGTCCCTCATGCTTTGCAACTGAAGAAAAATATGATATCATTAGGAGTTTTAGACCCCAAAGGATGTCGGATGGATGATGCAGGAGGTGTTCTCAACCAAGAGTGATGTTGACCTCACGAGATGAGTCAGGCAATAGTCCTTGTACATACTATAAGGCATAGTAATTTCTGACATGACTGCAGTAGGTTGTTCATCCAAATCAGAGTCGGAAGCATTCAAGTTGTGGCACATGAGACTTGGAGACATGAGCTAAAAAAGGATGGACATCCTCAGTAAGTGCAATCTTCTAGGTGGTCAGAAAATATTTGAAATCGGACGCGTCTTTGGAAAGAAAAAATGTCAACAATTTAGCAAAGTCGTGCACAACACGAAGGTAACACTCAATTATATCAACGCTGACTGTTGGGGCCCCTCTCGTGTTCCATCTCTAGGAGGTTCTAGATACTTCCTATCTATGATAGATGATTACTAAAGGATGACTAGGTATTCATGATGGAGCACAAGAGCGAGGCATTCAAAGCTTTCAAACAATGCAAGGCTTGGTGGAGAATCAGACATTGAAAAAAGTGAAATATCTTCGTACCGATAATGGCTTGGAGTTCTGCTCGTCTAAATTTGATCAGTTCTGCAATGATGAAGGCATCGCACCGTCAGAGATACACCACATCATAATGGTGTAACAGAACGTATGAGCATAACTCTTTTGGAGAGGGCACGGTGCATACGCTCTAATTCTATTCTAAACAGGTCATTTTGGGCTGAGGTTGTTAGCACAACATGCTACCTTGTCAATCAGAATCCTACAATCACGATCAATCTAAAAACTCCCATTAAGGTGTGCTCAGGAAATCCTACTGATTATATTAATTTGAAAATTTTTTGTTGTCCAGTATATTATCATGTCAGCGAAGGAAAGCTACAACCAAGGGCCAAAGGAGCCTTTGTGGGATATGGTGCAGGTGTAAAAGACTTCAGAATCTGGTCTCCTTCAGAGCAGAAGGTTATTCATAGCAGAAATATATCGTTTGATGAGATTTCTATGCTCGAGCAGAAATCAGATGTTGTTGACTCAATAAAGGAGGGTGTCAACAAACATGTGGAGTTTGGATTAACTCCAATTCAGAATGAGTAGAAGAATCTCATTAGGTTGAACAACCAGAACTTGAAGAGCAACCAGAAGAAGCAACGACACGTTTAGCTACTGGACATGCACACAGGCAAGTAGGTCCTCCTAATCGTTATGGCTTTGAGGACATGGTTGCATATGCATTCCAAGTAGCTGAAGAGGTGGAGCCGCTAGAGCCATCGAGCTACAAGAATGCTATGGCATGTGCAGAATCAGAACATGAACTAGCGGCGATAGGGAGTGTTAGATATCTGATTTGAGGATTCAATTCAAGGTGGAGATTGTTAATAATGCTTTCAATCCTACAACAATTGGAAACCCATCTAGGCCCAAACTCCAAAATAAAAGGAAATCCGTCTGATATATTATGTATATTTTCTTATCATCATATTGTTAAGGAATTAATTTATTTACTTATCACAAGATAGGTGTCCTATTTTTGGGATTAATATAGAGTCTCAGTAGAAGGGAGTGACTATATAAATTTCCTATCATTTGTAGAAGGGAGTGCCTATAAAAACTTCCTAGGGGTCCAAACATAAAGTAATTTGATCTTGTAATCCTCTTTTGTTTCTTTCATCTAATAAAATTCTGCGTCGCCTTAAATTTTTTGGATTTTCTTGCGGTGTATAATTTCTCTCACGCAAAAATCCTAACATTTTTAAACATGATCCCATAACAATCCCCACTGGTTCTTACAAGAAAACCCATCATTAGAGAAGGGAAATGTGGTCTTTAAAATTCAAATTTCGGTCATCATTGGTCATTAGTGACCAACATTTCCCATTGTCATTGGTCGTTATAGATGCTGCCGTTAAAAGTAAATAACGATGGCTTAAAGGTGTCGGCCGTTAAAAGTCATCAATGACAAAAAAAATCAATATAAGGACCATTTAGTTGGTCGTCGAATACATTAATGGCTAGAAATATCTTCATCATTGATAATCTTCAGCAGCTAGTAATCCCGTTGTTAAAAGTCATCAACGACCATAAGTAATCCGATCGTTAAATCCATATAAAGACCATTTAGTTGGTTGTCAAATATATTAATGGCTAAAAATATCTTTGTCGTAATCTTCAGCAACTAGTAATCCCATCGTTAAAAGCATCAACACCCAAAAATAGTCCGATCGTTAAATCCATACAGTGACCATCTAAGTCATCGTTAAATGCATTAATGACCATCATAATCTTTGTCATTGATAATCGGCCGCGACCATTAATCCGATCGTTAAAAATCAGTAATGACCATAAATAAAATGGTCTTTAAAGTTATATAATGACAATTTAGTTAGTCGTTAAACTCACTAATGGTCACAATATCTTTGTCGTTAATAATCTTCAGAAACTTACTATCCTATCACTACCAACTAATTAATCAATGGTCATTAGCAATGTTGATAATTAACTATTATTTTAACAACTATCATTGCTTAAAATTGGTCAATCAACATAGTATACTAATTATTTGATTTACATGGACTTTATCACATGATTTAAATGACACATGATCTACAACACACTTTCTCAGCAATCATTTTACTAAAAACAAACTCACAAACTATAATACAAAAGTTAAATTAATTTACCATAATGGATTGTTCATATAACTTCAAAAAAGAACAATTATCCAAGCAAACAAATGTTCATAGTAGTCAAGATCAATAACATTTAGCATTCATATTTTTTAACCCATCAATCTTCTTCCTTCCCTCCAAAAAAATGCTTACACTATCCTAAAAGCAAAATAACTTGTTTGAGCTTTGAATTGCATCTCTTTGTTTCCATATCTTCAAAATATGTAAAGTTCACAAAATACTTAAGATGTTTTAATAAATGTGCAATGACTATTGAATTAACAACAAAATGAAAAAGAATAACTTATGAACAAATAAAGCAATTTAAGAGAGTTTTCATTGTCTAATCCCTGTGTTGCTGAACTTTGCACATTAGATTGTCCGAAGCAATGTTCGAGCACTTGTTGCATTTGAATTTCTATAGAGTTCAAACAATTCTTCAAAGACTCATTCTCCTCTTCAAAAGACTTGTTCTCTTGTCAAGTGGCCCGCATCTCGTTTAGTAGTGCACTTTTTGAATTTGTTCCTCTCAAATCCTTTGCCTTTATTCCACCTCCAAAGCTAATGACATGACTATGATTTTGAAATAAAAAACATCTCTCTACTACTTCTATCGGTGTAAGCATCAGTTCGAATCGAACAAGTTCTTGAATTTCAGCCTACAAAAGAACAAGAAAAAATAAATGCACCTTTTTTGTCAAAAATTCAAGTGAACATAAATGAATAATTAAATGTACATGTCTTTCAATTGCCGCGGGATCAATTAGCCCATTATCCTTGTTCCGACATCTAGCGGATTACCATCTTTGCCTCCCTACATGTTTAAAAAAATCAAACAATATCAAATAAAATATAAGCACACATTGTTACTTAACTATATGTAGTTCACCTGCTGATATATAATTTTTCGAATCAGCATACTCCCAGATCGATGAGGCATGCTCATCTTAGCTTTGTTTCTAGCATTCCTCTCACTTGATTCCTAAATTAAGAAATCACAAATGATGCAGTTTAAATTTATAATAGTTTTATAAAAAAAATATACATACTAAATACATGAAAGCATTTTATCAACATACTAATAGTTCATATTGATGCAAACCTTAAAAATTTTGCTGTGGTATAACTCTTTTATCAACCATTCCCAATCTCTCTTTTCTATTCCATCTGCAATATGTTTTAGTGCATCTGCAATTGTCTTACCTTTTACGTACTTGATATGCATACTACCTCTCCACTTGTTCCATAATTCTTTCATATGGTCAAAAATATTTTCTTTATAAATGTCCATTTCATCACCCTCGAATTTATCCTAAAGTGAAACATCAAAATCATATATTTAATTAGTCGATTTGCATGTACAATAATCTTATATAAACTTACATAACAAATGAAATAACATAAATTGAATATGTTAGATGCATCACCACAATAGCTGCCCACATATGTTCTTTCTCAATTTCTCCAATTTCTTTCCATGCACCTACATGCAATGGGCATATATTTTGGTCACGAATAATTTTTCCTTGAAAATGACATGATTTTCCTCAATTGTGTAGTTGTTATAAAATGTCACTGTCAATTTTTTACCACTAGGAAGGCTTGCTACATCTTTGTATTTCTTTTTCCCTCTCACTTTTCTCTTTTTTTGACTAGCACTTGAACGTGCACATGCTTATATGAGATGAACAGAATCAGAGAGGAAAAATCACATTAACCATTTTGAGAGGCATATTCATAAAAGGTAGATAACTGTACACAATTTTATTGAAAGACAAACTAATATATTTATGGGAAGCAAAACACCAGTGACCTTAACTGGTACCCAGAAACCTCTTTAAAAAACAATGGGATACGATATTTATTCACACAATGGTTCTAAGTTGAAGAGATGCCAACCACAAGTAGTCAAAGAATAATTAAAAGTTTAGCTTGGGCTAAGATAAAATCAAGAAAAAAGAGAAGCTCAGGCAATTCAAACTAAGTAATCACTTGCTGAAGGACAATGTTATAATCATAATGACTCAACCCAGATTATCTGATATGATGCTTTGAACCCAAGCTATTCAATAGAAAAAAGAATTGACTAAAAGTGATCCGTAAACAACACAAACATAAAGATCTGAGAAAATAAGTGTATCAGTATAAACAACACTCAAAAGAACGTATCATACAAAAAATTTACAAGTGAAAGGCCACTAACCACTTGATGACATCTTTGAAGTTTGGTGTATATACATCTCCAACTTATACAAACATAACTTCTTTAATCTTCAACTTTTTTTTAGGAGAATCTTCAACCTTTTTATTTCCTTTAGATATTTTTTGAGAAAGCTTCTTTTAAATACGTGCATGAACATATAGAGCAGAAGGGAAAGTTTCACGTGACAACTAAGCAAAAAAAAAATTCAGGAAGATATAGGTTGACAAATGATCATGAAGAATTGGAAAAAATGGAAGCAATTAAGAAAAAAGTTCATAAAGTAGGAAAAACCTTTCATCAAGGTTACTAATGTGACCATCATGTGATGCAAATGTATATCTCTGCGATGAAATGATGGGAAACTTCACTAGTTCACTACATATAAAAGGATTATCAAACTACTGTGATTACTTGATCAGGTGATGCATGGAAGTTAAACATGAGCAACAATCTCCTATGGGTAAAAGAAATCCAAACAACCAACAAACAATGGTCAACCAGAATCTTCCAAACTAGCACATGTTCTTCAATCGAATCTAGCTAAAATAGTAAGACAATTTTAAATTGAATCAAGAAGGATTGTTGAGACAATAGAAACAACTACAACTGCTAGTGCTAGCTGTCTGATGTCATTTTACAAGTATAAACTGTACCACATTTATGCGAAACTAAATGACGATGTTAATTGGCGATTTAGTGATGATGCATTGAAAGTCAAAACATTTTATGTGTAAAATGGAAACAAAGTACAACACTAACTAGAGGTTTCCATCAAAGGAAGGAAGATACTAATTAGAAGCTTCATCATCAAAAGGAAAAATCTATATAGACATGCAGATTGTGTTAGTA
Organism: Pontederia crassipes; assembly: GCA_030549335.1. Classification (NCBI taxonomy): domain Eukaryota; kingdom Viridiplantae; phylum Streptophyta; class Magnoliopsida; order Commelinales; family Pontederiaceae; genus Pontederia; species Pontederia crassipes. The sequence goes on along the minus strand of JAUKPH010000020.1, from coordinate 4,130,164 downwards.
ATGCATGAAATATGAAGCATGGACTGACTCTACGTAATTAACAACATAAAAGAAGACGTAAGCACACTCAGGTGAATCTAAAAAGGCAAAAAGGAAAAACATTACATACATTACATTACACTGGAAATATTTTAAGTATCTTAGCTGCTCCTTGATGTAAAAGCATTTAGGCAGCTCAGAGACTCCTATTTCAATGAAGAAATATTCATCCATTTGGTTATAAAAAGAAACATATTTGAGTATATAAAAAATATAGAGCATTCAATTCCAAGCTTGATCTAACTTAATTGTTGCATTTGTTGTCATTCTTAAGAATCTATCTTCAAAATATACATTGTTCATGGTAATCAACCAAATCCCCAAATTTTAGCATAGTAGCTGAAAAGAAGATCAGGTAAAATGGCCACAATGGAACAGATGTTGGGTCAAACATTTAATGCTTTGTATAATTATATTTTGATGATACAAACTTCAAAAGATTAAAGTTAAATGTTAAAAAAGTTAAAATAAAATGGATAACTTCATGCAATACACTTTGATTAAATAATTGACTATGATCTTGTTAGATTCTGATGAATCATAGATAAAAGTTGTAGAGAATCATGTTAGCTATCCATTGAATCCAAGACTATCTAATTTGGATAACTGTGAAGAAAGCTATGATTAAAATAGTGTAGGGTGGTCAACCTGCCGGTCGACATAATGAAAGCCAGTTGAGAGAACACCAGTCGACTGAACTAAAAATACTAGTCGACCGATCAATATTGACCCTGCCCCAGTTGACATCAAGATGATACCGATCGATGCATCGATCGACGGACCGGTCGACCGATCAAGCGTAGAAGTTGAAGAAATCACGCGACGGTTACAAAGACCGATCGACCGGTCCAGATTTGTAGTCGACCGGCCTCCTAGTTAAATGAATAGTAACGATCAAATTTGACGGAAAAATTTGTGGAATAAATTATAGATGAATTTTCTCCACATTGAAGCCCATGAAAAGAGTGTCAAAGCCAGAAGCAAAGGCATCCATCCAAGCCTTGAAGAAAAACTTCAGGTTATCAAAAGAAGATCATTCCTTGAAGTTTTCATTTTGAGTTTTCTATTCTTTCTTTCTTCTCCTCTTATGATCTTAGAAATGTAAAAGAGAGAAACATTTTTATTTAGAAAAATTTTGAGAGAGCTCCTGGGTAAAAGAGGTTCCAAATCTTATCTCTTGAGTGAGAGAAAAGATTATCTTCATTAAAGGAGGGGTGTGCCTTACCTCTCAGAGCGTAGAAAAGGCGGTGATGTAAAGGGATTTTTCTCCTTGCCCCATTTGGAACAAAGGAAGAGGTTTTAGTGGAATCTTTGGTGGTTTCGAGGTCGAAAAGTCGAAGCGGGGACGTAGCCCAAGGTGTGGCCAAACCTGGTCAACAACTACCGCGTACTTTGTAATTGCTTTCTCTCTCGCTCTCTCCCCCTCTCATATTCTTTTTGATGTGATCGGAGTTGCATTGATTTGAAAGATTTTAAGTATTGATGTTACGCTTCTGCAATGGTTATTGTGAAATCGAGATCTTTGTTTGAACAACAATTCACCCCCCCCCCCCCCCTCTTGGAGCCCTTTGAGATCCTACAATTGGTATCAGAGCGGGTCGCTCTTGATTTAAAATCTAATCGATTTTAGATTTGATGGTTTCAAGATTTAATCGTCTTATTTTAAGATTTAATAATCTTTAGAGCTATGGCATCAAATGGTTTTGACTTTACCGAAGGATAATCAATTAGTCGTCCTCCCCTTTTAAATGCATCAAATTTTGCATATTGGAAAATCAGAATTCAAGCATATATTTGTTCTATTGATATCAACATGTGGGACATAGTTGAAAAAGATTATTATCTTCATGAAAAGTTACCTACAGATTCTAAAGAAAGAGAAAAGGTTTTTGCAAAACTTGATTGGAAAGCCAAAAATATTTTTTAATGTGCTATGGATTCAATGGAGTTTAATCGGATTTCAAGTTGTGAATCTACAATCGAGATTTGGAAAAATCTCATCACTACTTATGAAGGAACCGACAAAGTTAAAGAATCTAGATTGAATATTTTAAACCATCAATATGATTCTTTCAAAATGCATGACAATGAATCCATAAATGATATGGCTGCTCAATTTAATGATATTTTGAATGGCTTAGCCTCCTCGGGCGAGCCAAGAACTAACCCCGATAAAGTGAAAAATGATTCTCAGGTCTCTCTCCTCCAAATGGCATAAGAAGAGGACTGTGATTGGAGAAAAGAATTTGAACAAATTGGATTTTGATGATCTTATTGGTTCATTTCTAACTTATGAGATCTCAATCCAAGAAGATCAAGAAGAAAAAGCCCCCAAGAAGATAACATTGGCATTGAAAGCAAATACAATAGAACAAGACTTGAGTGAAGAGGAAATGGACAAAAAAAAACTACTCTACTCAAGAAATCTAGATAAGTATCTCAATTTGGTAAAAAAGAAAGACAAGAACAAGAAGCCAACAAGAAGATCATACAAACACCACAAAGAAGAAAAATCTCAAAAAGGTAAAAACAAAAAATATGAAGAGTCTAGTGAAACAAGTGATTCATCAAGCTCTCCTAGTGCCGAAGCATACCTATGCTTAATGGCATACGACGATGAGGTAATTTCTAATCCTTCAAATTCAATTATGGCTCATCGAACTCTTCCGAAGAAAATCTTTCTTTAGATGTGAATAATGAACTCTGCTCTCTTATAAAAAGATAGTTTTCAATTAAAGTGGAAAATGAAAAATTAAAAGAAGAAAAGGATGCATATTTTTGTGGAAAATGAAAAACTGAAGAATGAAATTGAGACTTTGGAAATTACACATGCTTGTGAAATAGTCAAACTAGCATGTTATTTAGAAAAGGCAAAGCAAGAACATACTTTTTTGAAAAATACACATAAGACAATTTCTCATCTAAGGAAAAATAATCTTAGGAATCATTTTGGACATAAAAACTCTTATTGGAAATCCTATTATTCCTATGATAAAAAATCACATTTTAAATGTTTTACATGTGGATATTATGGTCATTTTGCATATCAATGTAAAGTTAGAAAACAATATCAACATGGAATGAGATGGGTTCCGAAAGGAACATTATCTAACAAAATAGGACCCGAAGAAGTTTGGGTACCAAAAGTCACAATTATTTTTGAGGTGTGCCTCAAATGTAAAGAAAAGGACAAATGGAAATATGAAGGCACAAACGTTATGGTAAAAGTATCACCTATTTTTTTATTTTTCTCAAAAGTTCAAATTCATCATTTCTTTAAAGGAAAAATTGATCATAGTGATAGGGGGAGCATGTTAAGATCTTCCAACCTTATTTTGACATATTGATATCATTGTTGTATCAAAGTTTAATGCGATATTTTGATTCTTAATGCCAATTTTTTTTCAACTTATGTCTTTCATGATCTTTAGATTAATTTGATTTCATTGTTAAAATAGCCATAAATTTAGGGGGAGCTATTTTTTTAACTCTTTATGATGTAATACTATTTATAACAAAAGGGGGAATTTCATGTGGTTTCTTATGTCCTTCATGTACAAACTTCTTTTTTATGAAACAAAAGGGGGAAAAATATAGGAGAAATATGACCTGAATATACTTTATATGAAAAGTACCTTACAATTAATACTTATGTGAATATCTCCCATCGTAAGGTTAGCTAAGTGTTAGGGGGAGTAAAATTGGTTTCATATTTCTCGGTTTGTCTTCATCAAAAAGGGGGATATTGTTGTGTCAAAGTTTTAATGCTTTGTATAATTATATTTTGATGATACAAACCTCAAAAGATTAAAGTTGAATGTTGAAAAAGTTTAAATAAAATGGATAAATTCATGCACTACACTAAATAATTGACTATGTTCTTGTTAGATTCTGGATGAATCATAAATATAAAAGTGGTAGAGAATCCTGTTGGCTATCCATTGAATTCAAGATTATCTAATTTGGATAATTGTGCAAAAAGTTATGATTAAAATAGTTTAGGGTAGTCAATATGTCGGTCGACATAATGAAAGGCGGTCGAGAGAACACTGGTCGACCGAACTGAAGATACCAGTCGATCGATCAATACTGACCCTACCCTAGTTGCCATTGAGACGATACCGATCAAGCATAGAAGCAGAAGAAATTGTGCAACGATCACAAAGACTGGTCGACCGGTCCAGATGTGCGGTCGACAGGCCTCCGAGTCAAATAAAAGTAACGGTCAAATTTGAAGGAGAAATTTGTTGAATAAATTATGGATGAATTTTCTCCACATTGAAGCCCATAAAAGGAGTGTCAAACCCAGAAGCAAAGGCATCCATCAAAGTCTTAAAGAAAAGCTTCAAGTTATCAAAAGAAGATCATTCCTTGAAGTTTTCATTTTGAGTTTTATCTTCTTTCTCTCTTCTACTCTTGTGAGCTTAGAATTGTAAAAGAGAGAAATATTTTTGTTTAGAAAAATTTTGAGAGAGCTCCTGGGTAAAAGAGGTTTAAAATCTTACCTCTTGAGCGAGAGAATAGATTAGCTTCATTAGAAGAGAGGTGTGCCTTACTTCTCAGAGCGGAAAAAAGGCAGTGATGTAAAGGACTTTTCTTCCTTGCCCCATTTAGAACAAAGGAAGAGACTCTAGTGGAATCTCTGGTAGTCTCGAGGCCGAGAAATCAGAACGGGGACGTAGGCCGAACTTCATCAATAGCCACCGAATACTTTGTGATTGCTTTCTCTCTCTCTCTCCCTCTCATATTGGTTTTGATGTGATCTGAGATTTTAAGAATCAATTTTACGCTTCCGCAATGATTATTGTGAAATCAATATTTTTGTTTGAACACCTATTTACCCCTCCCCCCCTCTTGATTTAAGATCTAATCGGTTTTAGATTTGATCATTTCAAGATTTAATCATCTAGTTTTAAGATTTAACAATCCTTGGAGCTATGGCATCAAGTGGTTTCAACTTTGCCGAATGACAATCAATTAGTCGTCCTCTCCTTTTAAATGCATCAAATTTTGCATATTGAAAAATTAGAATTCAAGTATATATTTGTTCTATTGATATCTACATGTGGGACATAGTTGAAAAAGGTTATTATCTTCATGAAAATTACTTACGGATTCTAAAGAAAGACCTAGAAAAGGTCCTATGTAGTCAATCCCCCAAATATCAAAAAGTTCTACTGCATGATTCTAGTCTGTGGCATTTCATATCTTCGTGAGATGTTTTCTGTTCTTTGACATCTGTCACAGGAGCTAACGAACTTGTGGACATCCTTAAATAACATTGGCCAAGTGAAACCTGCCTGGAGGATTTTTGTTGTAGTTCAATGTACAGCTCTGTGTCCCCCGTAGATAGGCGTATGGCATGCGGAGATGATTTCATATACTCTTTTGGAACACAACTTCTTAGTTGGCCATCCAAACATCTTTGAACAAATAAAGATCATCCCTGAAATACTTCTTCTCTTCTACCAAGAATATTTTCCTCCTTTGATAATCTAAGTTATTGCACAGAATTCCTCCAGCCTTGAAATTTGCTATATCCGCAAACCAGGGGCATGTGCTAACAAAGATGGAGAGAATAGGGCATCATCTGGCAAATCTGCTCTGATCAGCAACTCGACTTCTTCTTTATCTTTCTTGTATTCAATTCTTGACAAGTGTCAGCCACTTGATTTTCTAATCCATTTCTATCCTTAATCTCTAAGTTGAACTCCTGAAGTGACAGTATCCACCTGATCAGCCATGGTTTGGAGTCTTTTTTTTGAAAAGAGGTACTTCATAGCAGATTGATTGGTGTGGATAGTGACCTTTGATCCTACTAAGTATGGCCTGAACTTCTCCATTGCAAAAACTACTACGAGTAGCTCCTTTTCGGTTGTTGTGTAGTTTGTTGAGCTGGATCCAAGATTTTGCTGGCTTAGTAGATAACATATATGACTCTATCCTTTTTTTGACCCAAGGTTGCTTTTACTATGAAGTCGTTGGCATCGCACATCACCAATCGGCGGATTGCATTATCGGTACTAAAATGAGAGCTCGTTTGATCTCTTCAAAGGCTTGGATGCAATCTGGGCTCATGATGAATTTTTCATCCTTGTGTAACAAATCTATCCGTAGTTTGGCTATTTGGGAGAAGTTGCTAATGAACCTTTTGTAAAAGCCTGCAAGTCCTAGAAGGCTTTGAACTCCTCTCACATTAACAGGAGGTGGTGACTTCTCAATCACTTCTATCTTTGCAGGATTCACTTCAATGCCTCATTGTGAAATTACATGCCTCAAAACAACTCACTGTTGTACCATGAAATGACATTTTTCCAAGTTCAAAGTCAGGTTGATTTCTTTGCACCTCTGCAACACCTTAGATAAATTCGTCAGACAACAATCAAAGGAGGATCCATGGACAAAGAAGTCACCCATGAACACCTCCATGATATTTTTTATAAAATCAAAGAATATAGATATCATGCATCATTGGAAGGTCACAGGGACATTACAAAGCCAAATGGCATATGCCTCTATGCAAAGGTGCCGTATGGGCAAGTGAACGTGGTATTTTCTTGGTCATTAGGGTGTATGGGAGTGACTCGCATAAAGTGTTCATAGAGAGTATCGCAATTTAGGAAAAGCATGAGCCTCTAAGACATAGGTCTATCCTATACTCCGGCATGTTACTCTTGAACACAAAACATATGTCGAATTAAGATTTAAAATTTATAATCTCTCTACACTATCTAAATGCAATTCGCAAGCAGACGGTGCATTACTATAGTGTTTAAGGTTCGATCAACAAGGAACGCTGTGTTTGCAAAATTCTCGAGAAGACTCTTTAGAACAAGACACGGCGAGTAAAAAATGATTCTAAGGACAAAAGAAAGAAGGATAACGATAGTGGGTGAAAAGTAACTAATTATTTTTGTTGTTTTTGGGATTGTAAAAAGAAATAGTACGGAGACGACTGATGTGGAGATTTGTGGCCTATATTTTTACTATTGTTTCGCATGCATATAGTATCTATTATATAATTATTTCTTTACGTAGACATTTGCATGGCACTAATTCAACACATTTAAAACGTTCTCCACATAAATGTCTATTCGCACATTACCACTAAGTTTATTCCTGCTAGCCTGAGAATTCACTTGGATAAATGTCCCTTTCTATAGGGAGCTGATAAGCTTCAGGAGATGAAGTAGAGCATCTGAACCACACACTATTGTCTGCATTAAGGAATGGTAAATTGCTTTTGGGCCAAACAACAAACACCATCTACAATTGGGGACCAGCCAGCTGACGTGAACTTTTTGTAGTTATAGAATTTGGAATTCTTGCACTAAAAGTAATACTAGTCACGTTTTAAATTTACTCTCGGTTTCATGCAACTGCAAGTGCACAGGTCAAGTAGAAACCTTGAGTGTCGTGGCCCCGTTGATTTAGACCAATTACTTGTTCTAATTATATCCCAAAAATTGTCGTAACCCTTAATAAATCGGATAATAAAGAAACAAATGTAATTAAGAATAACAAAGGAGAGTGAGAAAAGATCAAAATGTGATAGAAGAGATTCCCTTGTAACGAACCCGTTGATGCTATCGCAATTTCAATGTTCGACTTACTGATTAAATAAGTTCACTAATGCGCGAATGGAATACTCTATCTCCCAATTGGTTGCTAAGTTGAGAGTTGAGTGGGGAGTGGCTGCTAATCACTAGATTAGGACTACTGATTAATAAGATTCTCATCCTTAATCAGAAGAAGAGTCTGACCTCTTCTTCTTCTACAACCCATTCTCTTTATCCTAGTCAAGGTGATCGAAATGCAATTGACACCTCTCACAACTGTTAAAGGTCTCACCTCGCAACAGTTACTATAGTAGATCTCTCGATCTATATATGAACATTAAAGTTACAATCAATAGAAACACAGCAAGTAATGTAACTAATTTCTCCTCTCAGATGGAAGTAGTTAATGAAGAAAACAATTAATCTCTCGATCTAATTGAAATCAAATATAAATTATAAGACTGCCATGTATCAAGTAAATAGAAAGGAGGAATCAAATTCATAGTATCATAAAGTCGAAACAAAAGTCAGCATCAACAAAGTCTCATCACAAGGGAACCAAAAGTCTTTTTATTTCATCGTCAATCTTCACAACTTTAATCTTCTCTTCTCCGCCCTCTGTCTTTCCGCTCCTCCCCTCTCTTCCGGCTTATCCTCCTCGTTTTTGTTTCCTCCTTGGTCAAAATTCAAATTTTGAAAAGTAGTTAGTCCTCCCTTTTACTCATTCAAATTTTCTCCTAATAATCATTAAAAACTGTTTAAATATGTTCAACTATTATGTGAATTCGTGAGTTTAACTATAATGATTATGAGCATAATAAGAGGTGATCAAATTCCCCTAAGCTTAGCTTTTTGCTTGTCCTCAAGCAATGTTCAAGATAAGAGAGATTTAATCTGCACCTTGCTTTTCAGCCATCTTTTTAATATACCAACCTTGTATTTTTTGCTTAAGCGCCTTCTCTTTTCATTTGTTCCCTGACTTTAAGGAAGATATTAAAATCAAAACATTTTTAACTTCCTCCTATTTAGCTCAAGCCAGAGAAACCAAGTAATATGAACAGAAAATAGGAATGTTAATGCTGAATCCACTTGTACAGTATGAACTTTCTTTTGATTCTTATTTGTTTTCATTTGCCTAGTACTCATGTGATTATCCATAGTACTTAGGGGGATCTATGTAGCAGGTTTTTTATCAGCACATCCCATGGCAGTTGCTCTTAGGGTATCAGGCATGAACCCCTACGGATCTACTCACCCAAATTCACCTTGATTCAGGAATGCACCCTTTTTGTACCTTTTGGGGCTTCATTGGCCCTCTTTCCTTTTGCTTTTAACTTTTGTTTTGCTCATTTTCAATTTTTCATTGGGTTCCATACTGCACTTGAAGATTTTAGTATTAACAATCCTATTAACAGTCATTTGAATTGAGAGCCAAGCTTAAATAAGATTGGTCGTCAAGTTTTTAATATATCAAAATAGTCACTTCATGCTAGCCATGACCCTTCACTTTAAGCATTGAATTAGGTTAAGTATACAAAAATTTTGGGAGGATTAGCAAGATGCTCTTGAACAAAGTTTCAGGAGGTTGCAAAAGAGGCTATAGCTACAAGGTAAGTTTGAAGTCTCTTACTGTACTACTTGGAGATAATATGGTGCAATGTAAAAATTTGCAATGAGATTTTAAAATTTGTAATGAAATTATGTCACACCCCACTCCATGACTAAGTTCTAATTTCAACTATTACCTTCCTTAATTATGTTTAGCAATTCCAAATATAAAATCAGCAAAACCTCCCACCCTTACTTTCTTGTGTTATTAGCTAACACATACAGAAGATGGATATATATTCATCAAAGTTTAATAAAAAACTATAAGGTATGATATTCGCATATTGTCATTATTTTTTTTCCACAAACCATTTCACATATAACACCCCGCAGGATCAAAGTTTATACCACCTTACAAAAAATCTCTCACAAACTTAATTACAACATCTAGGATTATCTATTACATGCATGTTTCAATAACAAAAGTGAAGGGGAAAATAAAAGTGAAAGAAAAATAGCAATGCTTCGACGGTTCGACCTCTTCTATATGCATCAAACCAAGCTTCGAGTCAACTCAACTCGAGAACTTAGAATCATCTGAAAAATTCAACAAGGGTAATGTGAGCAACAATCGTTTGCTCAGTGAGTGGAATAAATGTACAACATAGGGGAACAATACGAATGCATATAACATTTAAATAATCAAGTTTTTTATGTGAGAAAACATTTAAAGCATAACTCATATCACATAAGTTTCCAAATCATATGAACTTTTACACAAATAAAAATTATTCAAGATATCATCATATTCAAAGTTAAACTCCACACATGTATCATTGCACATACTCATCATGGGTCAACACGTATCCCTCTATGATCATGTGTCATACAGTTAAGCAGAGCTTTATAATCAAGAATATTAGATACGTAGAGTAAATCATGGGTAAATACGTATCCCTTCATGATTGTGTGTCATACAATTAAGTAGAGCTTCACAGTCAAAGAGTCTCAAATACGCAGAGCAAATCATGGGTCAATACGTATCCCAATCATAATTGTATGCCACCCAATCATGATTCTCAGATACGCAGAGCATATCATGGGTCAATACTGCACGCATAGCAGCCCCCAAAGGGCAAAGACACCAGATATACGCCTTAAAGGCTTTATGTATATCGAATGCGATCTTAAAGACCTTTTTCAAACAACATGACTAATGAAGAATACACATGTCATAATCTCATATCATTATCAAGTAAAACTTATTTTCACTTCACAAGCATTGTTCCCTGAAAACATTTTTTGTATAAGATGTTACTCCATCTCATATGAAATCCTTGAAACATATTATAAATACTTTTCATAGCTCATGATATATTTCAATAATAACAATAATAATCTTTCCTTAAGGTAATACCAAAAATAAAAGAACTAACATATAATATTTTTGCTATGTTGTAAGTTTACCCACTCACCTTGTACTTTATCCATTCAATGAGGTTTACTACATTTTCTTCATTTCACTTGTAGCTTGTTGGTTTCCGACAAGCAATGATGCTATTTCACTCTCCAATTACTAATAATAAAAGTATGCAATGCATGCTCATGCATGAACACTTATTCACTTTAAAATGCATATAATCCCTTCTAATACTAATGTGTAATTTTAGGTGTTTATATTCATATCCACACTTTCAACTATTCAATTTTTCAAAGTTTAACTAGGTGCTGTCTTAAGATTTCAGACTGAGTACTTATCAATGAATAATTCATAACTTCTTAACCACCAAGGCAAATCTCATGATTCTAGATAAATTAGAAACTAAACTTACTAAGATTTCCAACCCAAAAATATCATTAACTAAGTCCAAGTGAGTAAGTCATAATATCTAAGACAATCTTACCTAGGGTTTGTGCCCTGGCAGACTGTGTGTCACAGAAAGATTGATTTATATCTTTATTCATACTTGTCCATTTAATTAGATCATTTGATTTCTTAAAACTAGACTTCCTTATTATTTCGTCATAAAAATTAGATAATTTAACTCATTGTATAACTCTATAACAAAAATAGTCAATTCGAGTCGTGTTTTATTAATTTCCTAAAACCCGACAGAAAACTCATTATGAATGAAAAATTCATTTCTTCACATCTACACATCAAAATTGGATGATTCTACTTCTCACCGAACCCTTGTGATAAAATATAACATGTCTAAATTTCAAACCCTAATTCTATTTACCCTAATCATACCATAATCTACAAGGCGGACATGTCTCTAACTCGGGATAGAGTGAGCGACCTACGGTGCTCGGTTTATAACTTTCTCTACAGAAGTCCTTTTTATATGATTCTTGTGGACATAGAAAGCCAACATCGAGAGGATGAACCACACAAATTTTCAGTATTTATGAAGAACTACTTATGAGGATATATCATAGTAAGTTCAAGGTCGATTTCGGATCTGCAGATTCACCCTAACCCAGCAAACTTGTCGAATTTCCTCAGGCTGTTCGGCAATGGATCTGATCTTGGAAAATTTTTGCCTTGCAGATAATTCGAATAAATGATTTATACATTTTTTTTCAGAATTTTAACACGTCATATGACAGTTTGGAAAAATCTTTTTCTAAGCAGCTGGTGACTGCCTGCTTCAGCTACTTGAAACCCTATTGGATGAAATGGAGGTCCAATCATATTATTTGGTTAAAAATTAGTGTTAAACTTCTAATTAACATTAGTTAATCATAACCAAACATGTTTATTATAATATTTACAAATATTATAATTTATTCCTAATAATCTTATATAATTTCTTTATAATGCTTATTGATAATTTAATTTTGATTATGCGTTAATCCAAAGGTTAGTTGCTACATGCAACCATGACTATATAAGTATTTCGTAAAATGATATTTTTGGAGCACATTATGTTAAAATGATATTTAAAACCAACATTATGTTAAAATGATATTTTTGGAGCACGTCCGTGATAATTCTCTCCTCAAAATATTTCGTAACCGAAATTTTGATATATGTTGTGAAGGATAAGAATGAATACTTCTCTCTTATTTGGTCATTCTCACTAATGATCTTTTCCGTATTACACTAACACTAAGGAAAATTTTCTTTTCCAAAATTCATTTTCCTTGACCCTTATAATTTATACTATATTTTCTTCTCGAGACAAACATTCTTATACAAGAATAGATTGAGATTCTGTTTATATGCAGAAGGTTGCTCTGCAATTTATTGATGGTGCAATATTTGATTCTATATGAGCAGAAGGTAATTGTATGTATTATTCTCTGTTGATGTTCTGCTCTCTTTTGTTCTCTATTAATGTTCTACTCCCTTTGGTTTTTGCTTTAAAGCATAGCACACAAAAATATCATATCTCAAAAGAGATAAGAAAAACTGATTATTGCATTAACCTAGATGAGTTAGCATCCATTGTACGTGGACATAATAACAAGGCTTTGAAGAGCAATGGAGGACTAGATGGAAAAGCAAGGAAGATCTCTATTTCACTTGATGCTGGCATAATGACAGGTAGGATATCTTTTATATTTCAACAAGTATGTCGAAAAATCCCCAAGAAGTTTCTAGATGTTTGTTTACGTTGCTTTACAAAGATTTGACATTAATCATTCTTATGATTCACACTTTGATATCTATAGTTGTTGGACTTCTATCTGAAGACTTACCAAAGGGTACATATGATGGTTTAAGAATCTTACTTAGTATATTTTTTATCATCATAGTTACAACAACCAATGACTATAAGCAATCATTGCAGATTAGAGACTTATACAAGGACAAGAAGAGGATCTTGATCCAAATGACCAGAGATGGACACATACAAAAATTTGTGTTCATGACTTGTTAATTGATGAGCTTGTCTGCAAACGATTTGATCAATACCATCGAAGAAACATTGAAGATATTATGAATACACAATATCTCTAGTGGTAGAACCTAACAAATAAACAATTGACCTAGTTAAAATCTCATATAGTCCTATGTGTCATGGCCGTACCTTTCCTTCATTATTTTTCTTCCGTAGGTGATGTTGTCTTTGTGAATTCCATATTTTGATTACTTTTTTTTCTTGACATTTCACAATAATCCTGCATTTATTATATTCTTTTGGCTATAACATTTTCCTAATGTGCGGATTTAAAATTCCATTAAAGAATTAATTCTTTCATCTAATCATGTTACCCATAGTTAGTTCCATAAAGGTAAGAACCAAGATCATGAGTGACTAATTATAAGGAAATCTTCAAATATTTGACAAGTTTATGCATAACAAGGATTATAGGTAGAATTTTAACAATTATAGAGTCTATCACGACAAGCAAGAAAAGATGACACATTATAGATAAGGGAAATGAGCACCGATTATCACGTATTCATAGGTTAAAGACTATCACTATCATTCATAAGAATAACGGTTAGTGTGAAAAATAATGAAATTTGTGAATAAGACTTTTCCTCTCTAATTGATTTACAATATTGAAATGTCAATTCGAGTTCGCGATCGAGGATCAGAAAGGCATCCCCCTCCAATCGCTCATTAGCTATACATCCAACCAACATTTCGTGATTGATGAACACCCAATTAAAGTTCTCAATAGATGACCAGAGGATGCATCACTCCAATAATCTTTCGAGAAGCTTTCTCACAACTCCTTTAAACTTTCAAAATTAATGGACGTACTAAAGTCCGAAATGATAAATCATTTATCACTCATAAAGGAGTCTCAATGGTGATTTAATTAGTCACCCTAGATAAGATGTGATAGATAATGATAAGTAAAAATCAATTCCCAAATACGAAGAATTGCAATCGATAACAACTAATCAAGAATCGTCAATGATTCATAATGTATAACGATGAATGTTGTTTGACAACTATGAGTTGAAAGTTGACAATAATTCTAATATCAATAATAGAAGTTTAAGATTTCATAGTGATTTCAAAATCACCGATAATAATTCACATTAGACAATGTTACTTTAACGATCATCATATAATTTGAATCCTATCAAATAGGTATCAGTTCCCAACACTAAACTGATTTGATGATTGGTTCTCCAACCCTTGTGCGTAGTCTAATATTATTTTCATTTCTATAAAATATTTATCATTTCTTATTAATATAGACATCTCATAATGTCTTCATAGGATTACAAGCATCTATTCTCTTACTGATTGTCCCTATAGAACCTTCAATATCTCCTATAATCTTGTTAAGATTTAATGTTATCAAACCCGAAGAACAAAACTCATGCTCTACTATCCACACATCCAACACAAATAATCTCTTTCCATAATAAGGATCATTCATATATATATCTATAAAGTTTTCATGATCACATTCATATTTCCCTTATGTTATTTATAGCACATTTGCAAATTGATTTTGACTATTCAAAACAACATAACTATACTTTATTCAAATTTTTCCTATCTTCTTATCCACATATTTTATTTGGATCAATCTCGATCTTGTTGAATTAAGCTTCAAAGTCAACATTATTTACAAATTTAGAATAACCATAATCATTTGAGAGAGTCGAACAAATATAGTGTTCAAATCCAAAGACTTGATTGTTAAAATTAGAATAACAATGATGTAATACATATCAATTATCATCATTCTCATACATATGGGTATTCCAATGTATGTTAAATACAAAACCATGAAGGGTAGCTTGTAAATATCCTCTCATCACATCTTCATAAAGTTCAAATGTATTTATTCCAAAACATAATGTCTCATTACAAAACTTTTATAACACAATATCGTAGGATGTGACTTTTCTTTTATTTTGCATTCCCTTACAATGTAAAATACAAACTAGTTGTTCTTAGGTGATAAGTTCTTGTTTCAATCAACAAGCTTATTCGTACTCAATCATAAAATGATTACTTCATATTTTTTTAGATTGGGTACAAGGGAACACGTCATGCTTTCTTTCTATATTAGGAAGAAAGGTTGCATGATAAATAATTGATCAAAGTCATTCAGAGATATCAGATGATCATACATATCAAGGGCATGATTTGTTTTCCTTAGAATTGATATAATCTAATATCGTGAGGTCAACCCAAAACTTACTCATAATTTGGCTCTTACTTTTATTTTTCCCATAATATTTTGTGAAGTAGTGTTTAAATATCTCTCATGATGTACACGGCTTTCAAAATTGAGAGATCGTAAGTTTATGAGTGGTTTGATGGTCAAAATTCATAATGATCATATCGAGTTCCATGTATATAGAGGTTGAGATAAAACATTTTTTTTAACTTTAGTTAATGGTATCCATATTTTAAAGGCGGGTGATGAGGTTGCTGCAAAGGATTTGATTACATTCGCGGGTTAACTCCGTAATCAAACTTTGCAAGAAAAATGATGCAAGGTTAACCTCTGTGTTAGAGAGAAGACACCAGAGAATAAAAAGTTCATCGGTAGAAACAAGATCCTTCTCGTAGTCATTGGGACGGATCTGGATGGTATTGGTGAGGAGAATATGGAGGTATCAAAGAACAGGGTTCTTAAGATATTGGATGACTAAATGTAGGATGTTATCTGTACGTCGACCGGTAAGTTGATACCAAACTTCGAATATAGGGAAGGAAGGTGGAGGGGTTCTGTGGCCATTATTAGGGAGGTTCAGGAAACGAGCTAGAGTATCAAGGCGCTCATGGCGAGATCGTGATTGCACAAACAAAATTCGATGTGGTCTGGAACACCGTCTTCATCAAAGTTGGTGGGATATAGAGTTCCTAGGAACTCGTCTGATACCTCCTTGTAGAGGTCCCATCGTTTCATGAAGAATGGTAAGAGCTGAGATCGGTGAAGTATGGTTCTGACATCGTCAAACAATCCGAGAGGCTCGAGAGTGGGAAAATCAAGAAATCTAGTGGAAGAGAAATTTCTGCACTTGGTGTTAAGGAGATGTTGAGTTTCCTCTCTATTTTTTGGATGTTGGTTGCAAGAGACCATCTGGACGTAGCCGCCGTCTGATGGACTCGGATGAGCAATTAGTCGAAGATTTGGATGATGTACGCATTCTCTTCGTGTTGCCCAACCGGTAAGTTGAGGATCTTAGGGGTGCAGGACACCTAGGGTTGCTCGGAGCACGATGGAAGGCTGTTAGGGATTCCAGGTGGCCGAAGTGCGGTGGGTGTTGGAAAAGAATTAGTCGGTTAGGTGGAAAACAAAACGACGCGAGGGTGTTCGTGTGGGACTTGGAAAAGTAGGTATTTGGGTAGATATGGTGTTAGATTCTGTTGGGATTCTTAACTAAATCTAAAAAGTATACTTTCAGGTGATTTTTCTGATAGTTTTGACCTTGTGAGTGCTGACGTGGCTGACAGTCGTTTATTTGGTTGGGTTGCCTCCCTGTAGCGCCATTTTTTAACGTCGTTGGCCCTACTTTATTTCTTCTAGTGGTCCGATTGCTGGTGTAAAACTTCTTCGAACCTTGCTGCACCTAGATTGTAATGTTTCAATCTCTACCCGTTGACCTTAAAAATTTCTGAATTGCTATTTTTGATATCCACTACGCCATGAGGATATATTTTTTCGATGGTGAATGGTCCGAACCATCACGTCCTTAACTTTCCGAGAAAAGTCATAGTCGAGAGTTGAATAACATAACTTGGTCGCCTTCCTTAAAACTCCTTCTCAGTATATGCATGTCATGCCATTTCTTTGTCCTTTCTTTATAGATGCGAGAGTTGCTGTAGGCATCTAGTCTCAGTTCATCTAACTCATTGAGCTGCAGTAATCGATTTCCAGAGGCTGCTTGAAAATCATAGTTAAGCATTATGATTGCCCAAAAAGCCTTGTGTTCTAATTCCACTTGCCCAAAATCATAGGTGACAATGCTTGCCATAAATTAACTTGAATCGTGTTGTCCCAATTGGTGTTTTATATGCAGTCAAGTATGCCCACAATGCTTCGTTGAGTTTCATGCTCCAATCCTTCCTAGTTATTGAGACTGTCTTTTCGAGAATTATTTTGATTTCTCTATTCGAAACATCTGCTTGCCCATTGGTTTGAGGGTGATATGCAGTAGAAATCCGATGTTTGACTCCATATTTAAGCAGCAATTTTTCAAAACTCCGTTCGATAAAATGTGATCCTCCATTACTGATAACCAATCTGGGAACCCCAAACCTTGGGAAGATTATATCTTTAAAGAGTTTAACAACCGACTTTGAGTTTGCTAAGATTGTAAGGATTGCTTCAATCCACTTTGAGACATAATCAATAGTTAGGAGTATGAACTTGTATCTGCATGAAGGAGGAAAGGGTCCCATGTAATCCACTCTCCATACTTCGAATATTTACACCTCAAGTATAAGCTGTTGAGGTGCTTCATTTCTTCTGCCTATATTTCCAGTTCTTTGGCAAGCATCACAAGAATTAACAATATTGATTGCATCCTTGAATAAAGTTAGCCAATAGAAACTTGTTTGGAGAACTTTAGAAGCCATCTTTTGATATCCTCCATGACCACCATAAGGAGATGAATGGCACTCCTATAGTATGGCAGATTGTTCCTCATCTGGTACACACCTTCGATATATTCCATCTGCACACTTTTTAAAGAGAAATGGATCATTCCAGAAATAGTATTTAATGTCTGAGAAAAATTTCTTCTTTTGTTGATAAGATAAGTCGGGTCATAGAACTCTAGAGGCTAAGTAGTTAGCGTAGTCAGCAAACCATGGAAGCTGTGTTTTCTCAATTGAAAATAGTTGATCAGCTGGAAAGGAATCATTAATGGCTCTTTGAGTGTTAAGATTAATATCATGTTCTAATAATTGGAGTCGAGATACCAAAATAGGTGATCGGCTACCAAATTTTCTATTCCTCTTCGGTCTTTAATTTCTAAATCAAATTATTGTAATAGAAGGATCCATCTGACGAGCCTAGGTTTGGCATCCTTTTTAGCAATCCAGTATCGGATGGCTTGATGATCGATATACACAATGACTTTGGAACCAACTAGGTAGGATCTGAATTTGTCCATTACAAAAATGATTGCTAGGAATTCTTTTTCAGTTGTGGCATAATTGATTTGTGCTTCATCCAAGGTTTTGCTGGCATAATAGTTTGCATGTTGCTTTTTATCCTTCCTCTGTCCCAATACTGCTCCCACAGCTTGAACACTAGCATCACACATAATTTCAAAGGGCAAGGACCAATCAGGTGGTTGGATGATTGGGGCTGTTGTAAGAGCTCTTTTCAAGGTTTCAAAGGCCTTTAAACAATGTTCATCGAATATGAACTCTGCTTCTTTAGATAGGAGTTTTGTTAAAGGCCTTGCAATAAGAGAAAAATTCTTGATGAAACGTCAATAAAATCCTGCATGTCCAAGGAAACTTCTGATTCCCTTGATATTAGTAGGTGGAGGTAATTTTTCAATTACTTATGACTTGGCTTTATCAACTTCAATGTCCCTGCCTGAAACAATATGTCCCAGGACTACTCCTTCTTGTACCATGAAATGACATTTCTTCCAGTTCAACACTAGATTAGATCCACCACATCTCTGTAATACTTTTCCTAGATTATGCAGGCAAATTTCAAAGGAAGTGTCATATACTGAAAAGTCATCCATGAATACCTCCATTATTTCTTTGATATAATCGAAAAAGATTGACATCATGCATCTTTGAAAGCTTGCTGGAGCATTGCATAATCCAAAGGGGATTCTCCTGTATGCAAAGGTTCCATAACGACATGTAAAGGTGGTCTTTTCTTGATCATCTGGATGAATAGGAATTTGATGGAATCCAAAGACGATTTTAACTCGAAATTGTTGGCTTGAGTAGCAGGCTTCAAAATAGCCGACTTCCACCCATCTACAGTGGGAGTATAGAGTTCTTCCAATGATGAAACTGGTAGTCGTGGTTGAAGTGGCTCTTGTTGTTGAGCCATCATTTCTACTTCTAGATCAAAAGTCTCCTCGAGCTCTATGGATTGAGTGCTGCTTGTTCCTTCAAAAAAGGATGTTCTATTCTTATATTCTCGCACACTTCTTTTAAAAGTTCGATCAATTTTAGGGTCTAGTTAAAGCAACTGTCCGCAGATGTTTCTAGGCATATACTAATCCCTGAAATCAAAGAAAAAGATTCAGCAATGAGTATTACGAAATCAACTAAACAAGGATATAAATAGAGAGTAAATAATCTAAATCCCCGGCAACGGCGCCAAAAACTTGACGTGAACTTTTTATAGTTATAAAATTTGGAATTCTCGCACTAAAAGTAATTCTAGTCACATTTTACATGTACTCTAGAGTTCACGCAACTACAAGTGCACAGGTCGAGTAGAAATCCTGAGTGTCGTAACCCCGTTGATTTAGACCAATTACTTGTTCTAATTATATCCCAAAAATTATCACGAAACAATTAGGAGTAAATCGGATAATAAAGAAATGAACGTAGATTAAGAATAACAAAGGAGAGTGAGAAAATATCAAAATGTGATAGAAGAGATTCCCTAATAACGAACCCATTGATGCTATTGCAATTTCAATGTTCGACTTACTGATTAAATATGTTCACTAATGCATGAATGGAATACTCTATCTCCCAACCTACCAATCTATCTGTGAGCTGAGAGGAGAGTGGCTGCTAATCACTAGATTAGGACTACTGATTAATAAGATTGTCATCCTTAATCAGAAGAAGAGTCCGATCTCTCGATCTTCTACAACCCATTCTCTTTATCCTAGTCAACGTGATCGAAATGCAATTGACACCTCTCACAACTGTTAAAGGCTCTCACCTCGCAACAGTTACTATGTAGATCTCTCGATCTATATATGAACGTTAAAGCTACAATCAATAGAAACATGTAACTAATTTCTCCTCTCAGATGGAACTAGTTAATGAAGAAAATAATTAATCTCTCGATCTAATTGAAATCAAATATAAATTATAAGACTGCCACGTATCAGGTAAATAGAAAGGAGGAATCAAATTCGCAGTATCATAAAGTGGAAACAAAAGTCAGCATCAACAAAGTCTCATCACAAGGGAACCAAAAGTCTTTTTAGTTCATCATCAATCTTCATAGCTTCAATCTTCTCTTCTCCGCCCTCTGTCTTTCCGCTCCTCCCCTCTCTTCCGGGTTCTCCTCCTCCTTTTTGTTTCCTCCCTGCTCAAAATTCAAATTTTGAAAAGTAGTTAGCCCTCCCTTTTACTCATTCAAATTTTCTCCTAATAATCATTAAAAACTATTTAAATATGCTCAACTATTATGTAAATCCGTGAGTTTAATTATAATGATAATGAGCATAATAAGAGGTGATCACTAGCTCCTTCACCTTCCTGGTACAAGGAAGCTTTCTAGGCGACAAGGACGATAGAAAAGCTGACGAGCTGCAGGTGGCAGAGGAGGAGAGGAGAAGAGCCGACAGCAAGTAGAGGTTGACAGAGGGAGGACAAACAAATATAAAAGGAGGAGGATGCTGTAAGTGAGAAGGAAAGAAAGAACGGAGAGCTGGAAAACAATGCCTTTGGCAATTCATGGAGAGATGTGTACTTTCCACATGAGCTGTAACTTACTGGCCCTACTGAGGCTGAGAGGTGCTTATGTGATTTGGATTCATGTTCTTTAGTTGTGTTTCATCTTGTTGTTTTCAAGATCAGTACCCTATTTGAACTTTCTTGTGTTTTCAATGGCATTAGTTCGATTCCTATTTTATTTTTCAAGTCTTTCCCTTTTGGATCTGTGCATGGACTTGAGTTCATGAACTATCTTCACCCTGCACCCCCGACCATAGGTATGTTATAGGCTCTATCGCGACTGAATGTGGGGAAATCAAGCCTGGGTGAAGATAGTTCTCTCTGTGGTTCTCATATTTTCTACGTAACTATAAGCTAGGAGGATTTTTCTGATGCATTTCTGCCTTGCACCCCCAACCATAGGGACATTATAGGCTCTATCACGACCGAACGTGGAGAAATCAAGCCTAAGGCATGCAGTGGTTCGTAGTTTGGGTTTTCTATGTCGTTCACTTTTTGATCTGTGACCTAAAAAGGTTGTGCATATTGCGGATTTCTGGCAATCCACAACCGCATTGAGTCAGAGATTTGGATCATCTTAAATGGATTAAAAGAATGTTCGCACATTTCACCATTGCTATTTTCGATTCTGAAAAGTTTAACCTAAGGTGGGATATTCTTCAATCCTCATTCAAAATTAGTGACCCGAGTAGGGTAGATATGAAATGACTTATTTCTGAAGGACTTCCAGTAAAGCATAGTTCATATTGTCTGAATCAAACTTTTCTTCTCTTTCAAAGCGTCTAAACCATCTCAGAGACACTAATATCTTGCATTCAACCCGAGAGGGTCATCCGTATTCCATTAAGGCAAGCGTGAGCCGGCCGTAGCCTCCTTGCCTTAGGTATATTTATTTTGAATGTCTTAAACTCAGTGGACACGAGACCTAAATCCAAATCCTGAATGAGGTAAAGCTCAATTCGTACTTTGGTGATAACATACGCTAAGGCAACAATAGCGCTCTTTTATGAATTCTTTTCATGCGTGCAATCACAAGCTTTCCACCAACACGAATGTGTGGGTGCAGTGTCTTTACTATCAAGACTGATCAAATGCACATGTGAAAAGGGTACTCGGTTGTTTTACCCATATAATTTCAAACTAAAAAACTTTGAATCTTGTAACAGAAGCATCTCCCATAAGATCTTAGCATGTGTTCTTTGTTGATTTTCTGATACATTTCTTAATATTAATTGTCGTCCCCCCTTCTCCCTTACCATGGTAAGTCTTTATGAATAACTCCGATGGGAAGAAAAAAAAAGGCGTTAAGAGACCCACCTGGCCCAACCCTAGACACTTTAAGATCCTTTTTCAAACTTGCTCCTATTTCGAGTCAAGAGATAGATAAATAGACAACCCATTGCAATGATTGGTGGGGAGGCGTTCATAGTGATTGAGGGGGTCTAAGACCAAGAAGTTAGTTATATACCAAGTATTCTTCTTAGGGCTAGATCCAATCTCCTGGTCCCTACAGAAAGGAAAAACAATTTCAGGTTCTTCCTTTCGGAAAGGGAAGATTAGGAAAATCCTATTGATTTTTGTAAAGGTTCCACCACAAGGTTCATCCACAAAGGGTGAGTCAGAGCCTAAAAATTGAAAAAGAAAATAAAATATAACAAATATATATATTCACCCATCAGACCACACAACCGAACTCACAAATTTTCAAATAAATATTTTCTAAATCAAATGATTTTTCAACGTGAATAGCATGTTGCCACCAGAAGCAGAACCCTGTATTACTTCCAAAAAATCTCCTAATTGTTCCAGAGCAACTAGAAAGAGATTCTTTAACCACAAAAAATTTAGTTCAGATATAGGATACCTATCCAGAAGTTTTCACAACTCAATCATGTATGATGGAATCATCAAAGATTTATTCTTTTATAACTCTGTCTGTAACTCATTAGAGACTTGGGAAGGCGACTCTCCTAGGGTTCACTCATCTAGATCCCTGGGGAAGAGGATCAAGTTGGCCCTTTGATGCGTAAAATGATGTAGCAAAATAAAATCGCTAGCAAGTGCACTAGTCGCTCAAGTAATATAGTAATAAGAGTAAAGAGTGCCGAACCCACGAGGAATATTATTAATTCAATATCTGAATTTATAAATTAATAAGAGAGGAAAAACATGGAATTTTGGAAATTTGATTTTGTAAAATAAAACAAAGAAAACAAGATAAAGATAAAATAATGGTGTAGAAGTTAGGCCTTAGGATGAAAATAGATCAGGATAAATATTTGAACCATAAAAGATAAATTTAATCTTTAAAGATGGATTAGAGTCTTCCAAATGTAATCTAACATGATTATCTTGCGGTCTCCACGACTGACATCCCTCAATCTAATCATATAAAACTATCTTAATTTAATAAGAATTGAAGTCTCCACGACTGGTACCCTAAAAATTATATTAAAATTAAGATGCATTAAATTGAATTCCCTAGACTATTAATCACTCCACAAACTGGTATAGGTTAATAGACCACACAAACTTGATTCTCCACACACTAGTTATCAAAATTATGTCAATTATTAATTTCAATTAAAATTAGTATAATGAATTCTGAAATTAAACACTCCACAAACTGATATAGCCTAACTCAGAAATTCAATTAACTAACATAAAAGCATTAAGCACAATTAATAATTGATCATAAAAGATTAAAACAAATAAAATAGGGTCCAAACATTTCCCTTCAATTATTAATCTCCTAAAATGAAATAAATAGAAATATGAAGTTCATCCTAGAAATTCGAAAGAGATAATAACAAAATAACAATAATAATTGGAAGAATTACACCCAAAATAGAAGTAGAGCTCTCGAATTGGACAGACAGTCGGGCAGCCTCTCGGACTTGATCAGGGTCGCAATCAACTTCCAGCCGTCGCACATCTCTCCTTTTGGTCGAAGCCTGCAGACTCTCAACTCGCTGTGGAAGAAACCTAAACTTCAGAGCACGAATTGGGACGACGGCTTCTTGCGTATTTATAGGTGCGGACGACCTTCAATTTGATCCCGGCCGTAGTTGACTTTAAATTTGTGAGATAAAACTTGAGTTGATTACGGCCGATAAACTTTCCTCTCTGTATTTTGGCCAAAACTATAAGTTATTTTATCCATTACGCCCAAAAAGATAACATTCTTTTATCATTACCCCCTTCAAATCTCAGCCAAAACGTTGAATCCTTATCTTTAAGCCCAAAAATAAACTCTTTTATCTTTACACCTTCTTGGAATCTCGGCCAAAACAATAGGTTTCCTTGCCATTACACCCAAAAGATAAAATCTTTTATCTTTACTCCCTTCATATCTCGGCCAAAAAGTGATAATCTTCTTTGTAATCTCACCCAAAATGATAAATTGTGATCTCGTTACGCCCAAAATTTAAGTTGCATTCGTTTTTACCCCCAATGAAGTAAGATGTAATTTATCCAACCATGAGATCATCTCGGCCGAAATATAATTCTTTACGGCCGATTCATATTACCAGCAAAATAATTATAAGAGTTAAGTAAATTTATATTTAGTTAAAATATTAGAAACATTAATAATCAAAATCGATAAATCCAGAATTACGACTAAAAGTGACTAAAAATGATGCATGCCATGAACAAATTACGGAAAAATTAATTAAAATAATAAATTAAAATATGTTATATTTTGCATGCATCAAACTCCCCCAAGCTTAAAGTCTTGCTTGTCCTCAAGCAAAAATTCAAAAGTAAAGTTCAAGAACAAGGGTTCCATCATAGCTTCCACATTGTCAACTGACCAATTTTCTCACACAATTCTTCTGCACAACTACTACTCAGCATCTTATCATTTTCCATGTACTTAGCTTCATAGAGGTTCTGAATGCTACACAAATTTAAACAATCTCAAATTCAGCCTTGTAGAAAAATAAATTGTCTGTCAAATAATAGCATTAATATTGAACACATAAGTACTAATTGAGCTTAAAACTTTTTTTTCATTTTCTTTTTTTTCACTTTTATTTTCAATCATTTTAAAAGTTCTAATCTTCAAGTAGGATTGCACAAGGAAGTCCATGTAGCGGGCTTTGGACTGATGACTCCCAGACTAGATGGCCTTAGGGCACCAGGTGATAAAGCACCCCTCGAGTTTACTTGCCCGAACAACCAAGGTTTTGAACGAAGAGTTCGAACTTAGCCATGATTCAGTACTCTAGCGCTTCTCCATATTCCACAAGATGGTCCATGTAACAGGTTTTCGATCAACGGATCCCAGAGCAGTTGCCCTTCGGTCGCCAGGCATGAACCCCTACGGATCTAATTACAAGAACACACCTTGGTTCCGGATAACACTTTTGTACCTACACATAACTTTATTCAACTTTTTTTTTACTATTTTTTTCACTATTTTTTTAAGCTCAAGGAGTGCTTAATATGGTCAATACAAAGGCTACTGCTATCAAGACTTAAAAGAAATAAATAAAAAGGCATGAATATGATTTTGTCGTCTAGTCATTCATAATTCTACTTAGCATAGGCACACAATCCATAAGTTTGATACTAAAATAGTAAGTGATAAGAAAGAAAAGCATTTAAATTTCATCAATTAATGACATGTCTTTGAATATTTACTTAAAGATAATTAAAACAGTAAGACAAGAGTTTGTGAGATGGTAGCAAAAATAAATGCATGCAATGGTATTTTTGAGAGTTTTTTTAAATTTTTCACTTTTTTTTAAAATGCATATATAGGTAAATAAGAAGAAAAATAATGAAGAATGCAATGCATGAAATGCAAGCTCCCCCAAGCATGAACCAGACACTGTCCTCAGTGTTAGGCCAACAAGGGAAAGAGATACAACTAAAATGGAAAAACTAAAGAAAAAGGAAAATAAAGAAAAGGGAAAAGACACAATCGAATTAACTGTTTGTGGGGTGGCAGAGTGCTTGGCCTCGGCCTCATGGTAGAGCTGTGATTGGCTGATACGAAGGCATGTCGATGAAGGTGTCGGCCGCAAAAGCTGAAGAAACTCGGTCGAGATTCTTGTGGTGGTAGTGTTATGAACTTCACGGCCACAAATGGTGTCACTAAGAGGAAATCTCGGCCGATAATTGATGGATCTCGGCCGATAGTTGAGTCTCAGCCAAAGAAAGCTCGGCCGCAAAATTTTGTGGATGAAGATCTCGGCCGATAATGGAGAGTCTCAGCCGTAAAAGCTTGTCCGTAATGTGTTGTGGATGAATAAGTCGGCCGAGATTTGCCTAAGGCTGGTTTCTTGACCGAAACGGGAGAGAGAGAGGGCCGCAATCGTAGGTTGGAGATCAACAGCTTTGGTCAAACCCATTGAAGTGTGGGCGCAAACTTGGTGTCCGACGTTCTCCCCTCGCACATAGATTAATTAAATGACTCCATAAAAAAATAAAATAAATAAAACTATCACCGAAACTAATTTTATTAAAATATTAATCAGCAACTAAAAAATAAATGAATAAATAAAATAAAAAGGATAGAAATAGTTTCGATTTATAGTCGTCGGCTTGACTTAGTTCTGATGAAGATCAAGGCCTATTTTGCTCTTCTCCCCTTGGATTTTTCTCGGTGTTGCTTGGGAGAGAGCCCGGTGTACGTCCAATCAGTTGTGCTTCCATCTGGCCCAGTTGTCTTTCGAAATTTTGAATTGATGTATCCTGACTCGTGGCTCTAGATTTCATATTCTTTTGCAACGCTTGCATGGTGTCTATGATCTGTGCCATCATCTCCTAAATGTGATTTGATGATTGATATTGGGGAGCATCAGGTTGCCTTTTCAGTATATAATCTTTTGATGGACCAGAAGGTTGGCCTTGATTCTGATTATAGGCAAACTTCGGATTGTGTCTCCAACCATAATCGTTGCTCCTGAAAAGTGGGTTGGAAATAAAGTTAGCATTTTCAATTTGATTTGAATCTGAAACGTTACCTGTAGGGCAATAATTGCTTGAATTTCCCATTAGTGACATCATCTGCTCGAATTTTTGATCAAGTGACTCTAGCTGAGCCACTATTTTTGAAGATTGTATTCCTTGTGCAGCATGTACATCCTGAGTTCGACGAGATGATCTCCTTTCTTGGCTTGACTTGAGAGGTACAACTTCAATGATATCTTGTATCTCACTAGGGCGTTTAGATCCCAGCACTATCCCTTCTGCTGATTGGTCGAGCTTATCTTGATCCGCAGCTCGCAATCCATGGTAGAAATCTTCCATCACTTGCCACTTTGGAATCCTATTATCAGGAACTCTGGCTAACAGTTCCTTATATTGTTCCCAGGCCTCATATAATGTCTCATTGTCATCTTGAACAAGTGCCCTTAACTCTCTTCGATATTTTCCTACTTTTTGTGGTGGGCAATATTTTCCAACAAATTTTTCTACTAGCTCCAACCATGAATGAATCGATCCTGCAGGCAAAGTTTTAAACCATGTGGAAGCTTTATCACGTAAAGATTGAGGAAAAAATAATAAAAGAATAACTTCAGAAGAAACATTATTATTTCTAAAAGTGCTCAGAGTAGCAAGAAATTTGTCAAGTGATCGTGAGGGTCTTCATGAAATCCTCCTCCAAATTGAAATGCTTGTATCATCCTCATGATAGCTGGATTGATCTCAAAATTATTTGCATTAATGTCCGGTAGCACGATGCATGATTCTCGGTCACTGTATCTGCCCGAGACATATTCTTTCATAGAGAGTTCTGCTTCATCTTCTCGTCGATTATTTTGTGGTGGAACTAGTTCATTTTGTTGCTCCAGTCTCTGATTGTTGCGTGCTTGTTCAGCCATTTTTCTGATATTTCTTCTTAATCGACGAGAAGTTCTTTCAATTTCAGGATCAAATTCTAAAAGCGGATTTGAACTCCTAGTGCGATATCTGGAAGATTCCAGGATTGGTTGTGATTAAATTTTCAATAGTACCTGCAACAACCAATTTTTAGTAAAAGAAAAAAAGATAAAATATATACAAAAAAATAAATAGAAAGAAATACAGATAATAGGTCACGAAGAAATAAGATTTAAATTGATAAAATAAAAGTTTTTTCGACATTATCGAATTAAAAATTCATTAGGTCAGAGAAAAAAATATTCGAAACCGAATTATGGCCGCCAAACACTCGTCAAACCAATTCAAAATATAACGTCTCGACCGAAAGTAATTCAAATAGATGATTGTAAAAAAATCATGCACTCGTTCGGCCATAAAACTTGGAATAATTAACGATGACGTCAACACACCGGCACAAAACCTAATTTAAAGCCGCATAGTCAATAATCAGAGAAGATAATTAGATTTGACCGACGCCAAACACAAGATCCCGGCAAAAATTAGAGTAGTAGGACATAAAATAATCTGATTTGGCCGTAAAAACCATGAGACAGTGTCGAAGGGATCAACGTGAATAGGTATGCAGGCGTAAAACTCATTAGATTATGACCGAGATAGCGTTAAATTAAAATTCTGAACCAAATTACGAATTCATCAAAAGTCAGCCGCAAACACTTCTCGCCCGCAAAATCAAATAATTAATCAATCCGTGTGCAAGGGAAATAAATCAATTCGATCACGTGGATACAGAGAATCTCGACCGTAAGATTGCTATTAAATCCGAAGCGAGTTAGAAGATTAGAAGTTTACGGCCGAAATGAAGTCGACATGATTCAATTGGTCGTAAAATAAAAAGTTGTCCACGTCTCGGTCGTAACACAAATTGTATCAGCAATTGAAATACGAATCCAACTGTTAAGGTGACAAATAAACATTACGACCGAAAAGGAATATGTCATTACGTCGACAACCATCGGCCGTAAATCAGAGATTAAAACAACGAAGATATTAATAATGAATCATTACGGCCGAAACTGAATTAAGCCGATTCTTTACGGCTGAAATAGAATAAACCACTTTGGCCAAAACAAAATCAAATCAACATGGCGTAAAACAACGTTCAGATAAACATTACGGCCGTAAAATAGAAGATTAGAACTCATAATCGATATTGCGAGGCCGTAAAACCAATAAAGCCGACAAAATAAATTACGATCGTAAAATCATAAGTCGAAAATAAAAAAATTTAAGCCTAATAAAATAAAAAAAATTATTTGACAAAATTTAAGCCGAAATTTGACAAAATAAAAAAAATGTCACGACCTATATCTGCAAAAGAAAAATATTAGATTATTCACAAAAAACAATAATTACACTAAATAGTACATATTTACAAAGAATTATTTACAATTTATTTACATCTCCTAATAATTTATAAAAATCAGAAATTAATTAATAAAATATTCCTCGATAACGGCGCCAAAAACTTTATGCATAAAATAATGTAGTAAAATAAAATCGCTAGCAAGTGTACTAGTCGCTCAAGTAATATAGTAAATAGGAGTAAGAGAGTCGAACCCATGAGGAATATTATTAATTCAATATCTGAATTTATAAATTAATAAGAGAGTAAAAACA
Source organism: Pontederia crassipes (assembly GCA_030549335.1). Taxonomy (NCBI): domain Eukaryota; kingdom Viridiplantae; phylum Streptophyta; class Magnoliopsida; order Commelinales; family Pontederiaceae; genus Pontederia; species Pontederia crassipes. The sequence goes on along the minus strand of JAUKPH010000020.1, from coordinate 4,100,943 downwards.
TGAAATTTTGGAAAAGGGATTTTGTAAAATAAAATAAAGAAAATAAGATAAAGATAAGATAGTGGTGTTGAAGTTAGGCCTTAGGATGAAAATAGATCAGGATAAATATTTGAACCATAAAAGATAAATTTAATCTTTAAAGATGGATTAGGAATTTTCTCAAGTTATTAATTTATAAGATTAATATCACAGGGTCCACAAACTAGTAATTCTGCTATTTAATCTGGTAAATCAAACTATCTTAAATTTAATCAAATCTAAAGTCCCACAAACCGGTATTCGTCAAATAAGATTAAAATTAAGATGCATTAATATGAAAATCCTAGACTGTTAATCACTCCACAAACTGGTATAGATTAACAGATCACACAAACTTGATTCTCCACACACTAGTTATCAAATTTATATCAATTATTAATTTCAAATAAAATCAATTAATTTAATTAATGAATTTTGAAATCAAATAGTGTAGTAATCCACAATCTCCGCTACCGCGGCCATTTGGAACTCATCGCTCTGGACGTTCCGAACGAAGAAGGGGTACTCGAGCGAAGACAGCGTTGGGTCCGTTGCAGCGAAGGACACCAGAGGAACTTGGAGCTCGTTGGCCACATGAGATATGATGTGAGCGATTGTCGAGCACTGCGGGCCGACTATTGCGACGGTGTCTTTTTCCATAAACTGCAAGGCTGCGAGAAAAAAAGAGCAAACAAAACAGTGCTTTATATATGCTGTATACGAAAAAGAAAAAAGAAAAAAAAAAAAAGGAACCTGCATGAGCAGCAGACTGAGTTAGTTTGAAGCTCCATTGGTACGTACCTTCGATCATGCCGATGAACCCACTGCAATTGGTGTCTTGCATGGTGATGTCGAGCTTCGTGCCCGGAAGGACGGTGGGATCGTTGTTGATGTCATCTTTCGCGGCATCGATTGCAACTTTGGAGACTCTTCCGATGGTGGAGTTGAATGTCAAAATAGCTCCAACGTGCACAACGGCGGGACGCCTAGCGGAGACGTTGGCAGCCCCCGCGGCTTCGTTGCAACATGAGAGGATCGACAAGCATAAAACCAGAAGCAGAAGCAAATGCAATCTCATTATGGCCAGGTACTACCCTCTCTCTCTCTCTCTCTCTCTCTCTCTCTCTCTCTCTCTCTCTCTCTCTCTCTCTCTCTCTCTCTCTCTCTCTCTCTCTCTCTCTCTCTCTCTCTCTCTCTCTCTACCTCTCATTCACTCACTCTCTCACTCTCTCTCTGTCTCACGCGCCTCTGCAAAAGGGGAGGCAATCTTTACGGAACACCAAACAGTGTGCTATGTGCAATCTGACCACTGTGGGATCATGCAGGGACGCGCAAACTCTGGACGCCTGTCTTTTTAAGATTGATGTAATTTTTGTCAGCACAGAGCGGAATGAAGTGTTTCATCAGATTTGAAGAAGCATGGAAAAAGGAAACCTTCGAGTGGAGGTGGAAGATATGAAACTAACGACGACAAATTGTGCTCAATCATAACTTGTCGGGTCGAAAGTAGAAAAGATTGCTTCCAAATCAGTCGAAACAAGGGGGAAAAAATAAAACTCTCTCTCTCTCTCTCTCTCACACACACACACACACAAGCACACGCGCACTTAGAGTCAGCAAATAAGTGGTAGCCGGCCAGGAAGAACTGCCTGCCGGTCGGTCAGCAAGTAGTGCACAGAGCAGGAAGATGGCTGTTGTTTTTTTGTCTTGGTCGTGAAGAAGAGGAAGAAGAAACAAAACTTACTCGAGGAGGAGGACTGCCGGTCGGTCAGCAAGTAGTGCACAGAGCAGGAAGATGGCTGTTGTTTTTTGTCTTGGTCGTGAAGAAGAGGAAGAAGAAACAAAACTTACTCGAGGAGGAGGACTGTTGGAACGCATTGGAGATCGTTAAATGCGCACTGAACTGGGGATCATATCTTCGTTCGTCACTTACAGGTGCCCAAGGAAATCGAATCACGTCAGTGGGGGAGGAAGGAAAAGAAGCAAAAAGTAGGAGTTTGATTTTATGCTGAGACAGTGGCAGGTCTCATCACGACGACCACAGAAGCTTACCCCTCTCTCTCTCTCTCTTGTCACAATACTACGCGTAATGGATTGGCGGCTATGTGGATTGAGGAGGGATGATGCGTTCAATACTTACAAATGATCATTTTATACGAGGAAGAGCATGGGAAAAAAAAGTATATAAATGAAATATCAGAACAGAATATTTTACTTGTAAATAAATGACTTTTCTTTTCCAACGAACAGAATAACAATCAGAACAGCTATCATCTCAGTTAATGAACATATTATTTATAACTTTAGTATGGTATTAACATTTTCTGTACTTTAACTATACAAAGCAGCAATTAGCATGCTTCCGTGTTAATTAAACACCCACTCTCTGTTTTGAGTGATGGCAGTCGCTCACATTATTTATTTATTTGTTTTTTTTTCAATTACTCGGATAGGTCTATAGACTTAAGACAAGGAAATTAAATATTAAAAATAAAGCCGTACTACATCTTATTAATAAAATTTAAACTCGTGATCTTTTTATCTTCGAAAAATAATGTGTGTCATTAGTGATGATGTGTGTCACTACGCTATCCTCTAGTTTCGTGCTCACGTTTTTATTGATATTAGAGGCTTTGATAAAAAAAAAATGAAAAAAGAAAAAACAGAACCTTTGAATGTAAAGAATTGATATCTTCTCTTTACCACATGGTGCAGAATTCCAAAGCAATTGAAGATGACCTAATCAAATTTAAGGAGCAGCATCAAGAAAAAAATAAAAAGAAAAGAAAAGACATTTCTAATGCATTTTTTCGAATTAAAAGAATAATCATAACTTTAACCTAATTCAGTATAATAAATACCCCGCAGAACAATGATTGTTGAGTAATTTAGTTACCATACTTATTCTATTTCGGAGTTGATTTAAACTATCGCCAAAATAAAATTTGAACACTCTCTATAGGAAATTAAAGACTTTCTCATAAAAATATTAAAACTTTGGAGGGGAGTTTAAAAAATTGTTGGGAAAAATTTCTGGGGTGCTAATATATATATATATTTTTTCTGAAAAGAAAGGAGAGAGAAAGAAAAAATGAGTTATGGCATATGTCCTCATGATTAACTTAACGGGAATCCGCTACCGTGACATGAGGTTCATGTGAAGAAAAGAGGAAAGTGAAGTAGTAGTAAAGTTGGAGTGGAGTCCGATGAAGAGGGAATGCGATTGGTGAGCGTTCGGTTGATGATTGGACCAAGCAAGGAATGTGGTGCCAATTTGTATGTCCTTTTTTTTTTTGGTTGCTGCTGCTTTTAAAAGAGAGGAGTTATTTCGGGAATACAAATATTAGTGCATCTTTTAAGTTAGGGACGTTCACAGATTGGATTTGATTCGACTCGATTTTGGACCCAATTTAATTCATCCGATTTTGATCGGATCTCTTTGAAGGGATGGATCTGATCTAATCCAATCCGATTTGGGTCGGATTATCCGATCATCATTTTTTTTATAAATTTTTTCTTATATTTTTTATTATTTAATATAAAAATATGCTATAATATTTATTTTAAAAGCATAAAATAATTTTTTAAACATTTATATATTATTTTACACATTTAAAATATTTTATTTTAATATTTTTTAATTTTAGTACAAAGTATAGATTGAAAATTTTAAAAATAAAAAGTCGGGACCGATCAACTTGGGTCGAAAAATTCTAGCCCGTATCCGACCCAAATCAGAGTCAAGTTGAGGCCGAGTCGGGTCGGGTCAAGTCTAATCCGACTACGAATCCGACGCGACTCAAACTGATTTGGATCGGCCCGCCCCGCTGAACATCCCTGCCTTATGAGCTGCTGCTTCTTTTCTTATTCTTTAGCATATATATAATTCTAGGCAAATATGCTCATTCTTCTTTGACTATTGTTTGTATTATTTATGCAAAAAGGATCATAGCAACTCGTTACTTGCACCACTTGCTTTGCCCATCGTTAATTCAGCAACCAGAGAATATATGATGGTCCAAATAGCATGCATAATTTATTTCAATCCGTTCCTCTTGACCGGTACATTATACGAAATATGAGCAACTAGTTTCATTAGTTTTTGTGCCTGGAAAAAGATATGGTTTAGTTGGAAAGGAAGATTTATACTATATCTTTATTATTTATTTTAATCCTAATCTATTTATATATTATTAGATTAATTTTCTTTCTTAAATTATCATTAGGTTAATTTTTGCATGTATAAGTTTCTTTCTTTCTTTTTCTTCCTTTAACTTTTTATTTTGTGCAAAAATTGGTGAAGTAGTGTCTTTTTTTGAGATGCTATTTTATCTTGCCCACAAAATTGTTGATGACTGGCAGACACCTTTTGAGGATCATTGTTGTATTAGAAGTCATTTGTATTTTTTGCCGAAGGATCTTGCTTTTTGTTGTTGCTACAAGAAGAAATTCCTTGATCAAAAGGCGTCTATGCTAAACATTTTTGAAGGAATATGCACTTAGGATTTGGGGAGTCTCCAACAAGAAAGGAAGGAGAATTGCAAGTGATGTTTTGGATTCCTTCCTTGCTTTATTCTTATTTTGAATATTATAATGGCTATGGAGAATTCTTGTTTACATTTTTGTGTGATGTTGCCAGCTATGTGTGATTAATTTTCTTAGAATTGTTGTGACGTAAAGATTGTCTTTAGATGATGCTGTAACCTTATATTTAATGCAATATCAGTTCTCTTTGTTCAGTTTATCTAATTTTGGTAGACTTTCTTTGAATGATAAATTTTGAAATGATAGTTAAGTTTAGTGTTGCTTTTACCGAACAACTAACGTTGTGTTCTTCCCTTGATGATCATACTCTGAGAAGAGGTGGTCTCTCATCATTTCTGTGATTTCAAAATCAGACTTGATGATGATGTTCTCCAAATAGATAAGTGATAGCGTAGAGAATGTGTTATATTATGAAATTGAGAGGTTTCTTTTAGTGTTAAGTTATAATCTCAGAAGTAGAAACTAGCTATTACTTTCTATATTTGTGGATTATAAAGGGTTCAAGAAGGAATATAAATGTTAGGAGATGAAGTGTTATGAACAATGAGTTAGAGTGGATGATGTAGCAGAGGAACGTAAAGTGGAGGAGATTACAACTTTCAGACGAATTCCGGAAAAGGTTGATGATTTAAAGCATCGTCAATAGCTTGATAAACTCGAAATCCACTGAGAAATAAAACCACATAGGTTTAATAATTGAATAATAATTGAACTGTTAATAACAAAAGAGTTCATGCCTATTTATTGGCATTTTACAGTCAAATCTAAACTAATTTAAAAGATAACAATACTAACTAATAGAATCTAACTAGTCTAAAAAGATAAATATAACAATAATAACTAATAAAATATTATCTTATTTCTTCTACATCAATCTCCCTTTCTTCAAAAGAGTTCGAGGATAATGAGTTAGAGTGGATGATGCAGCAGAGGATCGTAAAGTGGAGGAGATTACAACTTTCAAACGAATTTCAAAAAAAGTTGATGATTTAAAGCATCATCAATAGCTTGATAAACTCGGAATCCACTGAAAAATAAAACCACACAAATTTAATAAATAATTGAATAATAATTGAACTGTCAATAACAAAAAAGTTCATGCCTATTTATAAGTATTTTACAGTCAAATCTAAATTAATTTAAAAGATAACAATACTAACTAATATAATGTAACTAGTCTAAAAAGATAAATATAACAACAATAACTGATAAAATATTATCTTATTTCTCCTACATCAGTCTTCCTTTCTTCAAAAGAGTTCGACCTCGAACTCTAAAAATTAAATTTGGAGGATCATGCTTCATATTATGATGTGGTCTCATATTCTTTCTCAACTTATCAAATGAATCATTTAAGCCAATCACCATAAAATAACAACATATTACTTCAAATCTTGACTAGAAAATTAAATCCACAAAAAATTAAAATATTTGGTGTTGACAAAAATTTTCATATAACTCAGATTAACTTGAAGCATTTGAATTAGATCTCTTTTGTTAGTTGACGAATTTAATTCCAACTTTTCATCCACCTACTGCATAAATGTATCTTCTTTTTTCTCAGAAGAAAAATCCAAAATAATTAACTCATCTGGATAGATAATAATATCTTCAACAACTTCTTGTAACTCTTCAATTGGATCGGTTTCAACTTCCAAAGGCAATAGATATTCACAAGATTTCACAAATTGTGAAGGAGTCTGATCATCAATTACTGCTCCTAGAGTAGCTAGGAAGGGTCTTCCCAAAAGAATAGGAGTTTGGTTGTCTTCGTCTATGTCTAAAACTACAAAATCGACTGGTATGTAGAAGTTTCCTACCTTGATCGGTATATCTTTTAGAATTTCTTGGGAGATTTTGATGGATCGATCCGCCAATTGGAGGGACATATTGGTAGGGTTGATGTCACCCATTTCAAGTTTTCTGCATAATGAAAGAGGAATGACACTAACAAAGGCTCCTAAGTCACACAGAGCTCTTTGAATTCTTCTATTGCCAATTTCACAAAGTATAGAAAAGCTTCCAGGATCCTTAAGTTTCAGAGGCAATCTGTTTTGAATTATGGCACTGACTTTGGCGGTTAATGCAACTATTTCATTTTCCTGTATCCTCCTTTTCTTCGATAGGATGTCTTTAAGGAATTTGGCATAAGCAAACATCTCTTGGATGGATTCGACAAAAAGGTACATTGATGTAAAGCTTCTTTAAGATTTCAACGAACTTGCCAAATTGTTGACCTTGTCGACTTCTTTCGAGGGTTTTAAGAAATGGTACTTGTGCAGAATAATTGGAAGGGCCTTCTAAAGTCTTTGGTCGTTTGGCTTCTTTGTGTTCCGTTGACTTAGCATCCGGTTGAGCTACTTCTTCTTGTCTTGAAGCTTCCACGTTCTCTGGTGTCGAAACTTTTGCTCTGGCTCTTTTTATGTCTTCGATTATTCTTCCACTCCTCAAGGTCACGGCTTCGACTTGCTCCTTTGGATTCTGCTCTGGTTGTCCAGGTAGAATTCCCTGTTGTCTTGAGGATGATGCTGCTTGTTGGACTATCTGCGTTTCCAGTATTTTGTTATGGATGGAAAGACTTTCGCTCTTCTCAAATATCTTTTGCATCAGAGTATCTTGTTTAGACATGTATTTCTCTATCATTGATTCAAGCTTTCTCATAGAGGGTTGCCTTTGATCGATAGGAGGGTTCTGAGGTTGTGGCCTTTTGTTAGGTCTATTCTGCCAGGTAGGAACTTGAACTTACTGATAGTTGTCTCTATAAGAGAATTTCGGATTATTTTTCCATCCAGAATTGAATGTGTTGGAATACAGGTCATTATTGGAAGGGTATGAGGCTATTGTGTTTGCTTGGTGCTGATGACCTTGTTGCTTTAATAATTCACAATGCATAGAGATATGATCAGACGAACCACATATTTCACAACATCTAGCTATCATATTAACAATAAGGGTAGCCTCATTGAGTCCCAATTTGCTGATTGCTTTTTGAATGTTATATTCCACCTTGGAAGAAAGTGCCTTAAATCTTTGCCATGCTTCGTAAAGTGTCTCTTGGTCTTTTTGAACGAATTTGATAACTTAATTTCTGATTTTGATTATTTTACTTGGAGGAAAATATTCAAATTAAAAGGCTTTCGCATATTGTTCCCAAGTAGTTAGTTCTCTTGGTCAAGTGACTGTAGCCATTGTTTGGCTTTGCCTCTTAAAGAAAGAGAAAAAACTCTCAGTTTGAGTATTTCTGGTGAGACTCCATTTAGCTTCGTTGTTTCACATATTTCTAAGAAATCTTTGAGGTGTTGATTTCGATTTTCATCTAGAGTTCCTCCAAATTGATTCTATTGAATTGTTGAGATCAAAGAGAATTTTAATTCAAAGTTATTAGTTTGGATAGCTAGCTTCAGGATAGTAGACTCCAATCCATCCGTAGTGGGAGTATAGAGATCTGATAAAGAAGGAATCAGAGGTTGCTGTTGTTCTTGCTGCTGGGCCATCATTTCTCCTTTCGAATAAAAATTTAGTTCAACTTCTGCTGATTGAGCGCGACTTGTTTCTTCAGATACAGGTGTTCTGTCCCTTTGCTCTCGCACTCTCCTTTTGAAGGTTCGATCAATCTCAGGGTCTAATTCAAGCAGCTGCTTGTGGTTAGCTGATGCGTGTAGAATTGATAGCAAACGTTAGCAAGTGCACTAGTCGCTCAAGTAATAAAGTGAATGAGTTATCGTTCTCACGAGGACGATTAATAACTTAGATTTTATTTTAACCTTGTTAATTGAGAAATTAAGAAAATATGATTTCAAATGTGAATAAAAAGAAAATAATAAAAATAAAGGAAATGATCACCTGGAGAAATAATGATTTGATGATTAAGGCACCTAAATATCACCACTAAAATGTAATGATTTTTTCTTAATTTAGAATTAGTCCAACCAATAACAAAGTGAATTCTCAAAATTAATTAACCAATATTTCAGGCTTTAACTACTATCTTATGAATAATTAAAATAAATCAATTTTTTTGATTTTTAATTTACTTAATTAAATCATAAGATGCATTGAAACAGAATTAATATTAAGAGCTTTCTCAAGTCACCTTAATAACTACACAAATTAGGTTTCTTTCGATTTTTCTAATTGTGGCATGCAATAAATAAGATCAATCCTAGAAATTATTATGAAAATAATCACTTCTCAGATAGCAATCAAATTATAAATCATGAAATCAAAGGAAAGCATTAAACATGAAATTGCAATGCTATTAATGGCTCAAACTAAATTAATATTAAGAAGAATTCAATACATAAATAGGGTTCAACTAGGATGACCCTAATGAAAGAATAAATATGAGAATAACAACATCAAATCTAATGTAAAAGATTATGAAAACAAATGAAGAACTCTGACAACCACTGTGCACGTGCTCTCGCGAGTTTTCGGCAGAGCTTCGCTATTGTTCTCGAATTTCTCCTCTTTGTAGGCTTGAAATCTATGCTCCAGGGATGCTTTTCCAAGTTCTCTTCTGCCTCCTTTTGTAAGTTTTCTCCTCCCCCAAGGAAAGAAATCGAAAATATATTCAAAAAGTGGATAAAATGGCTTTAAAACGACCTAATCGACTGCCATCACGGCCATGAAAGGCTTTGTCACGGCTTGACAGAAGGCTGTCAAGGTTAAAAAATATTTAGCCAAATTTTTGCTGGAAAATGTCTCTGTCACGGCCATGAGAGGAACTATCACGACCGTGACAGTAACTTAGCCAATTTTCTGAGTGCAATATCTTCCTATCACGGCCATGAAAAGAACTATCACGACCATGACAATCTTCTGAGCTGTTTTAGGTCTTTTCTTGCCTTGATTTTGACGTTTTCTCATATCTTGCCATGAGTAATTTCTAAACTTAAGTATAAATCAAATCTAAAAGAAATTATATAAAAATAAATCAAAATTCTCATTTTTTAAACATAAAATCATTCTAAAATGCTAATCTAATGACCTAAACTAATGCATGATTTTTCGTGCATCAAATACCCCCAAGCTTAATATTTTTCTTGTCCTCAAGTAAATTTCAGATAAGGCATAGGGCTCTATCACAAAACCAATATTTTTCTCCCAATGTTCTTTTACATGACCATCACTGGAGTAACTATTCTCAACCAATACTCAGCCTTACAGAATTATTAGCATTCAAACATATCTTTCCAGCATATATACAAATAATGTTTGTCAATCTCATAAGAGTATCAATATTGAACCACAAGTCTTTAAGGAGCTTATTTTCATACTATTATCATTTCATATTTCAGCATTAAGAATTTTTTTAAGAATTTAGTAATTCTCCATATTGCACAAAGTGATCCATGTGACGGGCTTTCGACTGACGAATCCCAGAGCAGATGCCCTTAGGTCGCCAGACAAGAATCCCCTACGGATCTAATCACCCGGACACACCAAGATTCCAGAGGGTACTTTTTACTTTTCACTTTCACTATTGGAGTTCAACGAGCTCTCTTTTCATTTTCACTTTAATATTAAAATTATATAGCATAATTATAAGCTCCAAAAAGACTTAATGCTTTCAATAAAGATGCAATTATAATCAAGACTAACATCATAGTAAATAATAGAGAAATTCATCATTTAAAAGCTAGTCCTTCTACTTAGCAACAAACTCAATCCAAATCCCAATACTTTAGTGATACCCGATAAAGTGATGTTCTGAAAATAAACTTAAAGACAATACAATATTAAACAAAGAGAAATGAGATGTCACTTAATTTTTTTTAATTATCATAATTAGATGCATGACAAACAAAATAAGATAATCGACTCAAAATATTGAAAATAGACATGCCATGCAAATGAAAGAAGACTAAGTCCCTCTCCCAAGCTTGAACTTGACACTGCCCCGATGTTAGGCCTGTACACAAAAAATTATGATATAATAATAATATGTGACAAAATGCAAAAGGAATAGAGACAACCTGATGATTTCTAGGTCAGTCACGTTGCTTCAACGGGTGGCTCATAGGCTTCGATCGACATGGTTCAAAAATCATGCAACAATTTTAGAACTATCATGGCCGTTCCTAGGATACGTCACGGTCGTTTCAGATTGAGTAGGTGATCCGTGGCCGTTCCCTCCACCTTCACGGTCGTGCTTGTATAATCGATCGGTTCCAAATGAATCAACGAGCAGGGAGGAAGAGGTGGCTAGCGGCGATGTCACATTTGAATTGCTGAGGTCGCCGGAAGCTTGTTGAACAAAAGGCACTAGCGACAACGATGGTGGGACCGGCATGTTTGAAGGTCTACCGGCATCGATGGAAGGTAGTAGGCGGCATCATGGACTCATGGCGATCAGAGATAGGCAGGCATCGAGATCGAAGATCGGAGTTGTAGGTGGCATGGGGGTGGAATTGGGGATCACGTCCGTGCCCCCCTTGAGATGAGTATTGGACGGTCCAATTTACACCATGTGAGTTTTTAGATTAATGCCACGCGTCTTGAAAAATAGAATAACAAAATAAAATAATGAACTTGATAAAAAGGTGCCCGATATATCCGTCGTAATAGTCGTGTGCAGTCTTCATAATGGCCGTGCTCTAAGGCATGCACAATCAAGTTTGGAATGACCGTGCCATCCATCGGCATGGCCGTGAGCTGATGCTTCGAATAACATGGAACGGCCGTGCCGCATCCTTCTGGGAGAAATATGCTAAGAAAAAAAATCATTAATCTAAACTAAACTTTTAATGTTAAGTAATGTAAATTAAAGAATCCAATACTATGCTAAACTAAAAATTTAGAGGATGAAAGTTTAAGAGTATAGTCTTTAGCTTGACTTTAGCTATAGTCTTTAGCTTGACTTTTTCCCTTCAGTTACCTCAAGTGTCTGGAAGGGATTTGAAATGACCTTTTTCCATCTTACCTCTGATGTATTGTTCAAGGCATTGACCCTCCACTTTGAAAGAATTACTTGGATCTTTTTGTGGAGCTTGATCCTTGGGCTTCCAATGCATCAAATTTTGTGATGACTGAGGTGATGATGGTGTGTTCCCTTCTACCAATGAATAATTTGGAGGTAATGGTGGGATGGTTGTTGGACTTTCTAGAGACGGATTTCTTCTTCACACTTGTCCATCTTCCATAATATATTCATTTGTCTCCTTGATCCTCCATTGCATAGTCCATGTCTTCTGATAATAATTCTTCATCGGTCGTCTTCTTCCTGGATTAAAATATTGCAAGTGACATGGGCATATAATAGGTATAGATTTATCCACAACATTATCCCCCGAGGCATGAGCAATCTCAAAAGCCAACTCCACTTTCCTCTCTAATTCTTGAAATTTTGCCTGCATGACAACAAACTTAACATTAAAATTCAGGGACTGAGGAGGAGAAGAAATAATAATTGGTTGTTGATCCTTCAACTGTGCCAACTGTGATTTTATATTGATGATAAGTTGATCTCGTAGGACAAATCTTTTCTCTATAACACCAATCAATTGGCACAACTTTCTTCGATGTTGGAATTTGACTCTGAGTGGGTGGGTGGAGGAACATCATTTTTCATTTGGATCTTGGCCTCCAATTGCTCTACTTGTCCCAGCAACTTCATAAAGGTTTTTTCTTGAAATTGAAATTTTTCCTTAGCCATTGTAATAAACTTTAACATAGTGTCTTCAATCACAGAATTTCCTTGTACCATGGGAATGAGTCGAATACTGTTATTTGCAATTTGTGAAATTTGTGCTTCATGATCCTCAAGCATCGTTCTTTGTTCCTCCAAATAATAATCTCCCATAGTCCTTGGTTTTGTTGTCATTTGAAGATATTTCCTTGTCAAACAAGATAAAGAGATATGAAAGTATGTGAACTAAAAAGAATCTACGTGGAACTTAACAGAAAATAAAGGCTCTCAAATAACAAGTAAAATAAATATAAAAGTTACTAAACACCACCCCCGGCAACGGCGCAAAAAACTTGATGCATGTAGAATTGATAGCAAACGCTATCAAGTGAACTACTCACTCAAGTAATAAAGTAAATGAGTAGAGTTATCGTTCCCACGAGGACGGTTAATAACTAAGAAAATTTGAAAATATGATTTCAGATGTGAAATTAAGAAAAATAATATTGAGAAATTAAGAAAATATGATTTCAGATGTGAATAAAAAGAAAAATAATAAAAATAAAGGAAATGATCACCTGGAGAAATAATGATTTGATGATTAAGGCACCTAATTATCACCACTAAAATGTAACGAATTTTTCTTAATTTAGAATTAGTCGAACGAATAACAAAGTGAATTCTCAAAATTAGTTAACCAATATTTCATGCTTTAACTACTATCTTATGAATAATTAAAATAAATCAATCCTTTCGATTTTTAATTTACTTAATTAAATCATAAGATGCATTGAAATAAAATTAATATTAAGGGATTTCTCAAGTCACCTTAATAACTACACAAATTAGATTTCTTTCGATTTCTCTAATTGTGGCATGCAATAAATAAGATCAATCCTAGAAATTATTATGAAAATAATCACTTCTTCTCAGATAGTAATCAAATCATAAATCATGAAATCAAAGGAAAGCATTAAACATGAAATTGCAATGCTATTAATGACTCAAACTAAATTAATATTAAGAAGAATTCAATACATAAATAAGGTTCAACTAGGATGATCCTAATGAAAGAATAAATTTGAGAATAACAACATCAAATCTAATGTAAAAGTTTGGGAAAAAAATGAAGAACTCTGGCAACTGCTGTGCACCTGCTCTCGCGAGTTTTCGGCAGAGCTTCGCTATTGTTCTCGAACTTCTCCTCTTTATAGGCTTCAAATTTATGCTCCAGGGATGCTTTTCCAAGTTCTCTTCTGCTTCCTTTTATAGGTTTTCTCCTTCCCCAAGGAAAGAAACTGAAAATATATACAAAAAGTGGATAAAAAGGCTTTAAAACGGCCTAACCGACCGCCGTCACGGTCGTGAAAGGCTTTGTCATGGTTGTGATAGAAGACTGTCAAAGTTGAAAAATACTTAGCCAAATTTCTGTTGGAAAATGTCTTTGTCACGGCCATGACAGAAACTATCACGGTCATGACAGCAACTTAGCTAATTTTCTGAGTGCAATATCTTCTTGTCATGGCCATGAAAAGAACTGTCACGGCCGTGACAGTCTTCTGAGCTGTTTTAGACTTTTTGTTGTCTTAATTTTGATGTTTTCTCATATCATGCCATGAATATAAAAATAAATCAAAACTCCCATTTTCTAAACATAAAAATATTCTAAAATGCTAATCAAATGACCTAAATTAATGCATGATTTTTTGTGCATTATTAGCCCTGGGCATATATAATTCTTCTGAAATCAAAGGATTGAAAGTTGAATGTAAAATATTATAATACTAAAGAAGATAAACAATGAAAGATATTAATGGAAAAATAGTTATCTAAGTCCCCGACAACGGCGTCAAAAACATGTGAACTTTAGAAGATGTGATCTCTCACATCGGCCAATAGAGTTCAAATCGTATTTAAATTTTACTCTAGAGTCCACACTACTGTAAGTATACAGGTCGAGTAGAAAACCACGAGTGTCGTAACCCCGTTGACTTAGATCAAAATGCTAACCTATTTATATCTCCTAAGTTATCGCAAAATTAAAAGACAAAAGTAGAGTGATGGAACAAATAGCGAAAAGATTAGAATTCAGAAGAAAAGACTCCTTTCCTTTATGATGAATTGGTCAATGCTGTGGTTTTTAATTTCTATTGTGAGGCAAATGATCTCTCGATCCTTATACTATAGACCAACTACTCTTTCCCTCTACCCGTCGACCTCTCTTCGAGTGTAAAAGGGGTAAGGCATTAATAAATGGATTGGAAACAACTGATTAGTTGATCTCTCATCCTAATCTCTCGATCAATGGGATGTAATTCTACGAGTCCAATCCGGACAATTAAATGAATGTAAGACAATTAACTACGACTATGGACTCTCGCCTCATAATAGTTATGAAAATGAGCTTTTCAGCCGCTTAAGATTGACGAAGATTATATTAATGAAATACTACAAGTGAATATAATCTGCCCCTTCTCTCGAATGAGACAAGATAGAAGTAATAAATGGATCTTTCGATCTAACGAAGTTTAAACACGACTAAGACAATTACAGTAAATCAAAAGCATAATATGTTAAATGTCTAGAAGTATGCTCAAAGAGAAATTAAAGCCACAACATTCATGCAATTACACCACAAAAGGAAATAGAGTTAGCCAATCATAGGCCTCGATGATATCACAGTGTTCTTGGACATCCTTCTTTCCTTCTTTCTTTCTCCTTGGATCAGTGATTTTCCTCTACACCTCGTCCTCTCCTCCCTCTCTTCCTTCATTGTCTTTTATCCCCCTCCTTTTTCTCCTGTTTCAATTCGAAATTCAAAAAGCAGTTAGATCTATAACTAGTTCAAAATGGTCAGATAATAACTTGGTATTTTTATAAATTCAACAAAGTTTTTATGTAAAGGTGGCGGATTTAACATTGATAATCATGAGTAAAATAGGAGATGATCAGAGTCTCGGGCATTTTAGTGATTATACTATCCAACCGTTGTTGAACTTGTCAATCGAATTCTTGATGTTCTTCAAGTGAATGTCATTTCTTGCAATAAATTTTGTCTCTCGTTGATATTTGCTTGGTTGTTGAAAAACAAGATAATGATATGATGAAGGCAAAAAATATTCAACCAGTAATTTTTTCAACTTTTTCCATGTCCGAATAGGTTGTTTGTGATAAGAAACTCGTAATTGTTTATTATCCTTCCACCAAGAAAGTGCTCTGCCTATAAATTTGTTGGCAACTAATTTGGCTTGTTGAGATTATAGAACATCCCAATAATCAAAGAAATAATCGACTTTAGAAATGCAATATAGGGTATTATGAAGGTGGATCTATCCTCATCTTGTTAGTTATATAAAATTAAAAAAAAGAAAGAAAAAGAAAACAAGATAAAAATAATGTAATTAACAAATGGTGAGAGAGAAAGAAAGAGAAAGAAAAAGGATAAAGAGGTAGTCAAATAAGAAAATAAAGAAAACAAAAATAATGGAGTCATTTCGGCTAGGAAGGAAAATAAAATAAAATAAAATAAGAAATGGATAATGAAAAAGAAGATGAGCACTGAGATGAGGAGGCAAATCTCCTCGAAAGCTCTGATACCACTTGACACAGTGGAGGATCATAAAGTGAAGGAGATTACAATATTTGTACAAATTCCGAAAGAGGTTGATGATTTAAAGCACCATTAATAGCTTGATAAATTTGGAATCCACCGAGGCTCGGAATCCACCGAGAAATAAAATCATATAGGTTTAATGAATAATTGGATAATAATTAAACTGTCAATAACAAAAGAGTCCATGCCTATTTATAGGCATTTTAAAATCAAATCTAAACTAATTTAAAAGATAACAATACTAAGTAATAGAATCTAACTAGTCTAAAAAGATGAATATAATAATAATGAATAAAATATTATCTTATTTCTCCTACATCAATGGAGGAGTTACATTTTTGTTCAGGATACTAACTGAGCAGTTGTGTCTAAGGTCTTCAACTTATTCATGTGGAATTATATCATTTTCGGTATTGTTAGAACTCATGAACTAAATCTTTTATAAATTTCAACGCTCATCTCATACAAGGACTCTAAAGAACCTTCCATTTCCAAGAAACTCTTTTCTAACTGCTTTGAATTTTTTTTTGTTCTGCATAGTTCTTTTCTCATCTTTAAGCTAAACTACCAAATATGCATTTATATTTTATGTTAGAAACTAGTCATCTTTCTGATGTGAAATTTGGGACTGTGTAATTAATTGACTGATTTGTTGGACTAAGCACAAAATGCAAAAGACTAAGATTTAGGCGTAGATTATGTAGAAATGAAAAATAAACAACATATAGGCGTAGACTATGTAATATACAGATGGAAAACATAAATTGCAAAAAATTGAAAATGAAACAGAATGATATATGGCCTAAACTCCTCACTTCACTAACCTGCAAGTGCACAGATCAGAGTAGTAGACCTGAATGTCATATCCACAATAATTTGTGATCTAAAGATTCACTAACTAATATAAATTAATCATAAACTAAAAAGGCTAAAGCAACAAGTGAGCAAAAATTGAAAGATAAAGACATAATCAAACTATAACTAAGTTAACTCTTTTTGATGTTTTAAAGTGATTAATATAGAATGAAAATTAACTACTTAACTGAAAGCCTTAAAGTTGATTAACAATTAATGACAGATTCTCCTAAGAATTTGGTTCATCTAATTCTTCTATGAATGGATTGGAACAACTCAACAATAATATCATGCCAGTTTCAACTTATAAATACTACTCTCACAGTACATTAAAATAAGAATTAAGTATCGTACTTTCATATGAATGTTAGTTAGATTGATTCAACAAGGGCTTCAACTGATATTAGATTATCATGGAATATATGACATCTATTAGTATGCTAACATTCCTTTCACACATAAGCATAACAAGTAAAATCAGAAATCACGAGTAGCAGTAATTACAAAGATAAAATAAATGATTCAGCTCACTGCACATAACACAATCAGATCCAAACTAATGCTAATGCTCTTAGTTTATCTCTAAATGTCAAAGGAATCTAAAATCAACCTCTCAGTTGCCATTTCAAAATGAGATTCACATTAACAAAAGCTAAATGGATGCATCAATCCTCACAATAATTTATTGGAATTAGAAAATAATATCAATGTTCTTAACTCATTTTTGAGCAAGAAAAGAATCTGAAATCAACTTCTCAGTTGCCATTACAAAATATGATTCACATCGACAAGATCAGATTCTAAAACATTCAAAACGACACTAATATTAGTGATAAAAATAAGTATTTTTCTATCATCCATCCATAACAAAAATTAGACTATTACCTTATCCTAGGAGAGCTAAGATTTAGCTCCTCATAGATGTTAAAACCAATACAAAATAGTGGAGGAACTCAATAAAAAATATTATGAAACAATAAATAGAAGAATAAGCTTGTAGTCTCCTTATGCTTCTTCCCCTTCGTTCAGTTCCAAGGTGCAGCATGTCCAGAATGGTAGAGAATGGTGGAAGACTTGGTGGAAGGCTCTGGAATCCCCCTTTTTATATGGCATTTTCATCACCCTTTAATTATCATCATAAGCTTTTATTCCTTCTGATTTTTTCCATCTGTCTTGGTCCCTTTTCTTTTCAAAAAGATTTCTTTCTTTCTTTTAGTAGCTTGCATTGTGATCCCCCCTTTTTTTCCAGTAAGAATGTTTATCATATATGCTTGATTTAGAGGCTAGATTAGTAAGAATATCAAGCATCAGTTCTTCAAATAAAAATTAGACAAATAAGAACTAAAACAAGACATCAAAGAGCTCAAATATGCAAGTGTAAGATAATATTATGCTGAAAAGATAAATGCAAGTATATTAATCATAATCATCCGCATATGAACATTTAAGAGCTTATATGCACATGAATTAGAGTGAAAATGAGCAAAATTATACTATGACCAGCTAGTGATCAAACTCTCCCAAGCTTAGTCTTTTACTTGTCATCATGCAAGCTATTCAGATATTAAGGACAATGATTGAATCAAAAATTTCACAAATGAATTCAGAATCAGCTCTTTAGAATCAAACAAATTTCCCACTTTGCTAGCACACTCTCTGCCGTTCTTTCCAATTTTCAATTTCTAGCTGAGGAATCACAAAGGCTAAAAGCAAATTTAAGCCATGAAAGAAGTACTAACAATAACTAATTTGAGTTTAAGGGATTTTCATCTTTACTAAAAATATTGAACTACCAATATCTTGATGAACAAATTTTGGTGTTGCTTAAATAGGATAAATCTTACTTTTATTTATGATGACGCAATGCAATTAAACAGGTTTGAAACCTAATTTTTATTGATGCTGGTCAACAAGATCAAAATCTTGGCTTTAGTGAGTAGAGCTTCCTTTATGGATTTAACTCTTTTTATTCATGCATGCATGCAATGCTAAATGCAAGTTTTGGTTTTCTCTTTTTCTTCATTTTTTTTCTTTTTTGTTCCTGAAGTGAGCAACAATCCAAACTCAAGTAAGGTTTAGATTCCTTAATCTAGAAAGTCAAGTTTTCCTATTTAACATTGTCGCAAAAGCCTTGATTCCATTCTATACATCTTCTAATTTCTGACAAGTGTTAGCTAGTGTTACCCACTAAAAAAAATCAGCTGCATTGAGTTCAAATGAATCTGAATATGAGCTTATTGAAGTAGAAAGATTAACAACCAAATTAGTGATTACTTGGTGTTGGAGTGTACTAGCTGTTATACTAAAGGATTTTTGCTTAACAATAATGAACACAAATGATAACATGAGTTGAGCTGAACTAATAACAGTCATAACCTGGCTATAGATATGACATCAACTTAAAAATGAAATTAAAGCATGCTAATAGAGTTCATAAAAGTACCATGTACCTTCCCCAAGCTTATAATCATCACTGTCCTCAGTGATGAGTCATCCAAACAAGGGAGAGGGTTAGGTGGGTGTTTAACTTCTGAAATAAGAGACAGACATATTTTGCTCCACTTCTTCTTTTGGATTCATCATTTCAGCAGTTGATATCAGCAATGGTAGTTTTGATCAACTCTTCCTGGTATTGAATCAAATCTGCAATCAATTGGAGAATGATCAATTTAGCAAGAAGTAAAATGTAGTAAGGATTAAGAAATTAACTAAAATTTGGCAAAATCAGACATGGACAACTGATATGAACAAGAAACCACAGTTATCATTATGATGGTCATAATATGAACTAAGGATAATTCTGATAATCAGTTATCAATTGCATTTCTGTGAAAAATCAAAGTTGTGAGTTTGAGTACTCCCCCTAAGCTGAAAGTTCAGTGGTAGATCATGTTCCTATCTGATTTATTCCTGCCAAACAAAGGGGAATTAGATATAAAAAGACTTGAGTTACCTCCCAATAAGAGAAATACTTTAATGTCTTAGGCTTGACATTGTTATAACTCAATGTCAGCTAGGAAATTCATGTGGTTTTGATAGTATCACTTCCTCAGTTGGATCCTCTACTGTGGGATTGTACAATTTCAGTTTTTGACCATTCACTTTGAAAATATCTAAATTTTCACTCTCAAGATCCACAGCTCCATAAGGATAAACTTTATAAACTTTAAATGGTCCACACCATCTGGATTTCAGTTTTCCAGAATTTCAGTCTTGAATTGTACAATAGAACCAAATCTGCTTCCTTGAATTCCTTTTTCAAAATTTTGTTATCATGTGACCTCTTTGTTCTCTCTTTATAAAGTTCATAATTATGATAAGCATTGAGCCTGATTTCATCTAATTCATCCAACTGAAGTAATTTCTTCTGTCCACAAGATTTCATATAATAACTTAGAACTTAACAGTCCAATATGCCTTATGTTTAAGCTCAATTGGAAAATGATATGTTTTTCCATAGATCAACTTAAAGGGTGAGACACCAAACACCAATTGAAGACTTATAAGTTGTTCTATAAGCCCAAAGTGCATCATTCAGTTTACTACTCCAATCCTTCCTAGTCAATGAGACAATCTTCCCCAAGATGGTTTTAGTTTTCCTATTTGAAATTTCATCTTGGCCATTGGTTTGTGGATCATAAAATGTTGAGACATTGTGCTTGACTCCATAGTTCCTCAGAAAGTTTTCAAAACTCCTCTCAATAAAGTGACTTTCTCCATGACTGATAACTAGTCTTGGAACTCCAAATCTTGGGAAAATGATAACTTTGAACAATTTGATAACAACCTTAGAGTCAGCAACGACTATTGGGATTGCTTCAATTCACTTGGACACATAATTAATAGCTAATAAGATGAATTTGTATCCAAACAAGCTAGAGAAAGGTCCCATGTGGTCAATTCCTCATACATCAAAGATTTCAACTTCCATAATTCCATTTTGGGGCATTTTTTTTCTTCTATAAATTGTACCTGCTCTTTGGCATATATCACATCTCTTCACATAAATATGAGCATATTTAAATAAGGAAGGCCAATAAAATTATGATTGAAGTATCTTGGCAGCTGTCTTTTGAGTAGCTCCATATCCTCCATAAGATGAATAGTGGCATTGATGAAGAATATCTTGAAATTCAGATTTTGGCACACATCTTCTAAACATTCCATCCGGAGAATTCTTGAATAGAAATGGATCATCCCAATAGTAATCCTTGAGTCATGAAAGAACTTTTTATTTTGCTGATATGAGTAATCAGTTGGAATGATGCCACAAGCTAAATAGTTGACAATATTAGCATACCATGGAGCTTGATTAGCAAAGATGGCCATTAGAAAATCATCAGGGAAAGAGTCATTAATAGGAATTGTGGGGGATTCAGAATCTCTATCCAATCTAGACAAATGATCCGCTACTAAGTTTTCAGTGCCTCTCTTATCTCTGATTTCAACATCAAATTCCTGAAGTAGTAGAATCCATCTAATCAATCTTGGCTTTGATTCCTTCTTGTTAATAAGATGCCTCACAGCTTGATGATCACTGTATACAATAACTTTGGCTCCAACTAAGTATGATATGAACTTATGAAAAGCAAATACCACAGCCAACAATTCTTTTTCAGTAGTAGCATAGTTGACTTGGGCTTCATTAAGAATCTTTCTAGCATAGAAAATAACATGATGCTTTTTATCTTTGGTTTGACCTAGGACTGCTCCTAATGCTTGATTAGAAGCATCACACATCACTTCAAATGTCAGGGTCCAATTTGATGGTTGTACAATTGGGGCTGATGTTAGAGCTTGTTTCAATTGGTTGAAAGTCTTCAAAGATTTTTCATCAAAGTTGAATTCAGAATCTTTTGCTAACAACTTTGTGAGGGGTCTAGCTATCATTGAGAAGTTATTTATAAATCTTCTATAGAAGCCTGCATGGCCTAAGAATCTTTTTATTGCCTTGACATTCTTGGGTGGTGGCAGCTTCTCAATACTTCAAAAATGGCTTTATCCATTTCAATTCCCCTACTAGATACAATGTGCCCTAGAACAACTACTTCTTGAACCATAAAGTGGCATTTGTCCTAATTAAGAATCAGATTGGACTCCTTGCATCTTTGCAATACTCTTGTCAAAATTTCCAAACAGTTTTCAAAGGAATCTTCATATACAAAAAAGTCATTCATAAAAACTTCCATAATGTCTTCAATGAAATATGAGAAAATTGACGTACATCTCTGAAATGTAGTTGGGGCATTGCATAAACCAAATGGAAAATTATTCTATAAGCAAATGTCCCATATGAACATGTAAAAGTTGTCTTGTCCTAATCTTGAGGATGAATTGGAATATGTAAGAATCCCGAATAGCCATCTAAGTAGCAGAAATGAAAATGCTTGGCTAGTCTCTTTAGCATTAGGCCAATGAAAGGAAGTGGAAAATGGTCCCTCCTTCTTGCCTTTAATTTTCTAAAATCAATGCACATTCTCCATCTAGTCACTGTTCTAGTAGAAATCAACTCATTAGAATTAGATTTCATAATTGTTATTCCACCTTTCTTTGGCACAACTTGAACTGGACTAACCCATTCACTATCTAAAATTGAATATATGATTCCAGCATTCAAAAGCTTTAGCACTTCTTTCTTCACAACTTCTTTCATAACTAGATTTAACCTTCTTTGGCCTTCATTTGTGGGCTTATAGTTGTCTTCCATGGGAATTCTGTGCATGCAGATTGAGGGGTTGATTCCTTTGATATCATCAATTGAATACCCAAATACTTCCTTATATATCTTCAGTCTTTTCAATAGTTCTTAAACTTGACTTGGGGGTAACTTGACATTGATTATCACTGGATATGTAGGGTTCTCCTTTAAAAACTCATACTTCAGATTGCTAAGAAGTGGCTTCAACTCCAAATTGAGAAAATTCTCCTTAGTAAAGCCTATCTTAGCTTCAGTAGTGAAAACTTCTTGGACTACATTATTAATTTCTTATTTTTCTACTGATTTAGTTGAATCCATAATAGAATGGCAAGCCTTAGCTTCAGGATTGATGCGTAAAATGATGTAAAAAAATAAAATCGCTAACAAGTGCACTAGTCGCTCAAATAATATAGTAATAGGAGTAAGAGTGTCGAACCCAAGAGGAATATTATTAATTCAATATCTGAATTTATAAATTAATAAGAGAGAAAAAATATGGATTTTGAAAATGGGTTTTTTAATTATAATAAAATAAAGAAAATAAGCAAGATAAGATAATGGTGTTGAAGTTAGGCCTTAGGATGAAAATAGATCAGGATAAATATTTGAACCATAAAAGATAAATTTAATCTTTAAAGATGGATTAGAGTCTCCCTAAAGTAATCTAACATGATTAATTTGCGGTCTCCACGATTGGCATCCCTCAACCTAATCATATAGAACTATCTTAATTTAATAAGAATTGAAGTCTCCACGACTGATATCCTCAAATCATATTAAATTAAGATGCATTAAATTGGATTCCCTAAACTATTAATCACTCCACAAACTGGTATAGATTAATAGACCACACAAACTTGATTCTCCACACACTAGTTATTAAATTTATGTCAATTATTAATTTCATATAAAATCAATTAAAAATACTATAATGAATTATGAAATTAAAAACTCCACAAACTGGTATAACCTAATTCAGAAATTCAATTAACTAATATAAAAGCATTAAGCACAATTAATAATTGATCAAAAAAGATTAAAAGAACTAAAATAGGGTCCAAACAATTTTCCTTCAATTAATAATCTCCTAAAATAAAAGATATAAAAAACATGGAGTTCATCCTAGAAATATTGGAGAGAATAAAATACATATGATAAAAATTGGAAGAATTACACCCAAATAAATAAAAGTCGAAGCTTCGGATCACGAGCAGACAGTCGAGTAGCCTCTTGGACTTGATCAGAGTCGCGATCAACCTCCAGCTGTCGCACCTCTCTCCTTTTGGTCGTAGCATGCAGAGCTCACGACTCAACTGTGAAAGAAACTTGAACTTCAGAGCACACCTTGGATTGATGGTTTCGTCCTCTATTTATAGGTACGAATAGACTTCAAGTTGATCACGGTCGTGAATATCGTACGGCCAACTTTAAATCCGTGAGATAAACTTGACGGTGTCGACAAAACTTCGGTTAATGATAAAAAGGTTATCCGTTTTGTGCCTCTTCGTTCCCGGCCACAAAATGATAAACTTCTCTTCGTTCTCGGCCAAAACATAGGTCATTACACCCAAAATGTATGGATTCTTCTTATCTTTACCCCTTCTTCGAATCTCGGCCAAAACGAAGATTCCTTTAATCATTATGCCCAACTAGGCATGTCATGTTACGCCCAAAAATATTAAGTTGCATTGCTTTTACCCCCAACCAAGTCAGACGTAACTTTATCTAAAAAGGGTGATAAACTCAATTTTACGCCCTCATGTGATCATCTCGGCCGTAAGATCTTTGGGTGTAAAGATCATCATTCCTATTTCGCCAATGATTTCAGGCCGTAATGATAATTTTTTTCAAAATCTTCTCGTTTTTACTCCTTAAGATAACATCCGATATATCTCATTCGGCATTAATTCAACTTATCTATAGAATAATTAAAAAATGAAGTTAATCCATCCACAATTAAAATATTCAGAGAATTAATAATTAAAATTGTTAAATTCAGAATTATGACTATAAATAGTCTAAAATGATGCATGCCATGATCAAATTACAAAAAAATTAACTAAAATAATAATCTAAAATATGTTATATTTTGCATGCATCAAGGATTATCTAATTCCTTCAAATGATCAAACATCAAACATCTTTGTAAAGGATCTTCAATTGGAATTATTGCAGAGACTTGTTCTACTAGCTGGTTAATTTACCTATCTTCATGTTGAAAATTGAGACTAGTGATAACTTGAGTTAGATCAAATTCTATCTTGTCTTCTTCAAGTTGAAATGTCAATCTTCATTCTTTGACATCAATTACAGGTCCTGCAGTAGCTAAGAAAGGTCTACCCAAGTGAATTGGAGTATTCAAGTCTTCATCCATATCAAGGACAACAAAATCCACAGGAACGTAAAACTTTCCAACCTTTAGGGTATGTCTTCAAGGATTTCACGTCAGTATTTGATTGATCTATCAGCTAGCTACAAAGACATATTAGTGAGCTTCAAATCTTCAACTTCTAATTTTCTACATAGTGATAAAGGAATCTCACTAACTGAGGTTCCTAAATCACACATGGCCCTTTGAATATTTCTGTTTCCAATCTCACAGGATTCTTCAATTTTGGAGGGAGCTTATTCTAAATTATAGTTGAAGCTTCTTCTATTAAGGCTATAGTCTCATGCTCCATACTCCTTCTCTTCTTAGTCAAGATCTCTTTAAGAAACTTGGCATATGAAGACATTTCCTGAATGGCTTCTACAAATGGTACATTAATGTATAGCTTTTTCAGAATTTTTAAAAATATGGCATATTGTTGATCTTGTTTAGCCATGACTAGCCTATGTGGAAATGACACATGTTGATAAATCCTTGCATTGACTTCCTCTTGAGTGTTTCTAGTCATTGTTCTCAACTACAATTTCTTCCATAGGCTTTTCTAGTGTTGTTGATGTTGGATTGACTCTAGTTGAATTGTCTTCAACAGGCTTCATTGGTTCTTCAATAATTCTACCACTTATAAGTTGAATAGCTTGCACTTCTAATCATAACCTCCACATTGTCAACTGACTAATTTTCTCACATAATTCTTCTGTACACTTACTACTCAGCATCTCACCATTTTCCATGCATTTAGCTTCATAGAGGTTCTGAATGCTACATAAATTTAAACAATCTCAAATTCAGCCTTGTAGAAAAATAAATTATCTGTAAAATATTAGCATTAATATTGAAGACATAAGTACTAATTGAGCTTAAATCTTTTTCTTTTTTCTTCACTTTTATTTTTAATCATTTTAAAAGTTCTAATCTTCAAGCAGGATTGCACAAGGAAGTCCATGTAACAGGCTTTGGACTGATAACTCCCAGACCAGATGGCCTTAGGACAACAGGTGATAAGGCACCCCTCGAGTTTACTTGCCCGAACAACCAAGGTTCTGAATGAAGAGTTCGACCTTAGCCATGATTCAGTACTCCTGTGCTTCTCCATATTCCACAAGATGGTTCATGTAGCGGTTTTCGATCGATGGATCCTAGAGCAGTTGCCCTTAGGTCGCAAAGCATGAACCCCTACGAATCTAATTACCCGAACACATCTTGGTTCCGGCTAACACTTTCGTACCTACACATAACTTTATTCAAAAATTATTTTTTTCATTGGGGTTCAACCCTTCTTTTTTTTATAAGCTCAAAAAGTACTTAATATGGTCAATAAGAAGGCTACTACTATCAAGACTTAACAAAAATAAATAAAAAGGCATGAACATGATCTTGTAGTCTAGACATCCATAATTCTACTTAGCATAGGTACATAGTCCATAAGTTTGATACTAAAATAGCAAGTGATAAGAGAGAAAAGCATTCAAATTTATCAATTAACGACATGCCTTTGAAAATTTACTTAAAGATAATTAAAACGGTAAGACAAGAGTTTGTAAGATGGTAGCAAAAATAAATGCATGCAATGGTGTTTTTGAGGAATTTTTCAAATTTTCACTTTTTTTTATTTTTAGATATACATGCCAACATAAGCAAATAAAAAGAAAAATATGCGAAAATACGATGCATGAAATGCAAACTCTCCCAAGCTTGAACCAGACACTGTCCTCAGTGTTAAGCCAGCAAGGGAAAGTGATACATACTCAATAAAGAGGAACAATATAGAAATGAAAAATAAAGAAAAGGAGAAAGACACAACCGGATTTATTGTCGGTGGGGTGGCGAAGGTGGGTGTGGAGCTTGCGACTGATGGTGGAGCTTGCGGCCATCCTGATCCTAGCGGGACTCGAAGCAGCCCTTGCTGTGTTGTGCGCTTGTTGCCTGTGATACATTTTGTCACATCAGGTAGTTAGGTGTTGTGTTTCGATCACGT
This sequence comes from Pontederia crassipes, assembly GCA_030549335.1. NCBI lineage: Eukaryota > Viridiplantae > Streptophyta > Magnoliopsida > Commelinales > Pontederiaceae > Pontederia > Pontederia crassipes. Next base: position 4,074,220 of record JAUKPH010000020.1, on the reverse strand, counting down.
TGTGGTCAGCTCTCTGAGTGCACTGTGATATCTATCAGGTGGTGGCATGTATGATTCACGAAGACTTCGTGTATGAAATAACGGAGCGCTAAGTTGAAGTATCCGAAAGTAATTTGCTTGTCCAAATTTCTCTCATTGCACGAAAAAAATAGTTAGATGACTCCAAGACTAAGAGACAATAATAAATTACAGAAACTTGATAACTAACTAAAGTAATAACTATAAACTAAAGAAAGAGGTTAAAAGGTAAATAATCTTCATCTAATTAATTGAAATATCGAAAGCCTTAACTAAACTAATTAAATTAAATTAAAAACTATCCAAGTTAATGTAAAATAGTCGAAAAGGAATTGGTTGTGATATAATTTTCAAATAATTTCTGCAACAACCAAGTATTAGATAAAAAGAATTAAACGTTTGATCAGAATGTGTGAGATTCAAAGGAATAAATTAGTTGTGATTAGATTTTCACTCAAGTCCTGCAACAACTAATTTTTAGTAAGATAAGAAAGAAGAAAAAGAATATACAAAAATAAACATGAATAAATACAAATAATGAGTCATAGTTTAAACAATGTAAATAAGTTTAAAATTATTTTGTTGACAGTGGCTGAAATGATTTTTTTTCAAAAGTCGATAATTACGATTCGAAAGATATAAGTGAAGTTCATAATTAGAAAATAATACCGAAAGGTGTAATCAAATTGTCTCAATATTCCATAATGAAGGTGTCGAGAATTTAGAGGTATATCATGTCGTAACGACTCTAAAAATTTGAATCTCAAACTAAATGTCGCGTGAAAGATAACTCATTCGACACCAACATAACAAAATTAACCAATCGTAATTAATAATTGAGGCACCAAAGATATTCATTTTATGGTCGTAAATAAAATCAACAAGCGGGCGTGAAAATCAGCTAAATCCAACCGAGGAAAATCGCGGCTGAGTTAAATCAAAATTCAGCATATCAGGTGGAAAATAAAAAAAGTCATCCGAAATTACGGGTGCAATATTTGGGTGCAATATCTGGAAAAATATTCAGTGTAATAAACTGAATTGAGCACAAAATAAAATCTCATCCACATCTCGACCAAAACAAATTGGGCAACAAATTCACATCTCGGCCGCAAAACAAATGTAAAATTATCAATCACTGTTATGGTCTAAGAGAATTAAAATGAAGGTATTTCAAGAGATGCTTAATCAACGTATGCTTGGGCGCCAAATAGTCAAATAAGGAATTGTAACATCACGACCAATACCCAATTGAATCAACAGGCGTAATCTCATAGAAAGAGAAAAGGAATACTGGGGGATAAAATTTGAGCATGATCTTGGCAAAAAAAATCAGATTGGTGTCAGGGTGATATCGGCAGAGAAAAATTGAGGCGCCAAAACAAATCCCGGAATTATAGACCAGTTAGAGAAGAAAAATCATTACGCCCAACTAAAAGTCGAAATTACAAGCGTAAAAAGATAAAATCAGAAATTGAGGCATAATATCATAATAGAATAATCCGACAAATCAGCGTCATACCATTGAAAGAGAAAATAAAATCCGAATAATAAGGGAGGTAATCGGTCTACATTAGTTTTGCGGGCTTAATATGCTGAATTGCGCGCCAAATAGACGCAAGGTGTAATCAAGAGAATATATGGTAAGAAAATATGTAGGCGCCAAACATGAATAAACAAATTCCAAGATCATGGAGAGAGAAAAAATAAATTTTAATTTTACGCCTCAGGCAGAAAAGACGTAATTAAAAGCACATTATATAGAGAGATAAAGACAAAAATTGGCGGAGACAATTTCAGAAGCGGCCGAACAATTGCGGGCGTTAATTACGAGCGTTAATTGCGGGCGCAATATCAGAAGAAAGATCCTTGCATATCAAAAGAAGATTATTGCAGGCGTTAATTGCGGGCGCAATCAAATATGGCGCAAACAAAATTTTGGCACAATCAATTCAACAAAATCCGGGCGCAATCAAATCTTACGGCTGCAATACAAATCCTGCATTACGGGCAAAATCCAATACTTACGAATGCAAACCAAATCCCCTTATGGGTGTAAACAAGTTCCCACGTTACGGGCGCAATATAAATTAGAATAACGAATTACGGGCGCAAAATCGGGGAAAATCAAATAAAATCAGTGGCGATCAATCCGGGCGCAAAATCGGGGCGACAAATAAAATCAGCAGGTAATCAATCCGGGCGCAAAATTAGGGGCGACAAATCAGAAGATGATGGCAACTTGTGGGCGCAAAATAAGAAGATCAATTTCGGGCGCCAATTGTGGCCTCAATATCATAAGAAGATGACCAACTGCAGGCACAAAATCAGAAAAGATCAATTGCGGACAAATTACAGGAGCCATATCAAAAGCCGCCACCTACATGATAAATACATCCCTGAATTATAGGATCACAGATAGAGAACAATTCAAATCAGTTCATATCAAGTAGAGAAGGCATAATTGAAGGATAAAAACAATAAGCACTTATAAGAATTAATTGAGCGCCACAGAAGGAAAGAGAAATTGGATATCATGAACAAATAAATCCAAGGCATAATAAGGAAAATAATTAGGGAGATATCATTGTAAAAAGATCGCAGAGAAAAATTGAGGGCGCCAAACATGGATAAATAAACCCCAAAATTATAGGATCAGGGAGAGAGAAAATCAAATCAGCCTAGAAGAAACATCAGCCGAAATTACGGGCGAAATCGGACATTGGATTTGGGGCGATAAGAGAATCTGGCAAATCATGCTTTACTTACGGGCGTAATATCTGGAAGGAAAATTCAGTGTAATAAACTGAATTGGGGAAAAACAAACTCATCCGAGAACAGATCATCCAAATCTCGGCCGAGAATGAAATTGGGCAATAAATAGAAAGTAAAAATATCACGAAATATAATTAAACTTGATTGGTCTTAGCGAAACTTTCTCAGAGTAAATCAAGGCGCAAAAGAAAAATCTTATCAAAATCCAAGGCGCAAAAAGACTAACACGAGATATCTGCGAGAGATATAACCAACGTCATACATGTCGCAAAGAGAATTGAAAAAATTATCGGCCGCAAAATCATGCACTATCAATCAAATGCGCAAGAGAAAGAAATCAATTCGATCATATGGATGAAGTGAAATTTTGGCCGTAAAACTCAGATAAAATTTGCCAGACACAAAATATAAGGATAAAAGTTTGTTGGATAAATAGAATCTTTTGAGGGCGTAAAGTTTTTTTAAGTCATTAAAGCCGAAACGAAGTCAAACTTATACGTTCAGAAGATTTCAATCTTACGGCCACAAAACAAAAGTATTTCTCGGCCGATAATTAAATCAAATAGATTTGAAATCAAATAAGATGATCATTAATCGCAGAATAAATGTTAAAAATTGCGGTTGCAAAATTGAAAGTTTAGAACTCAGAATCGATACATTGCGAGGCCGTAAAACCAATAAAGCCGATAAAATAAATCACGGTCGTAAAACCATTAAGTCCACGGTGTAATCCAAAAAATCAAATCTGTAACACTCCCAAATCGTACCCCGCCATGTGGCAGAATACGCTTTGGGAACGCTACGGGTCATCCTTACGTGTACATCATGTTGACCGAAATAAAGACTTTGACTGGTCAACTCATCAACGATAAATGCGGAATAACTAAATCATCATTAATAATAAAATAGAGTAACATCTTGAAATGCGGAAAACTGATAACTGACTTCATAGGAGTCCAAAGGAAAGCTAATACATCAAATAATAAAAAGAAAGGAAAAAACTATTCAACATCTAAAGGACTCGACAATCATGTGCAGCCACCTACGAGCTCGATCTGTCACCGTTGGCCACCATCATCATAGAGACCTTGGCCTACATTTAAGAACATGCAGGGGAGAACCTCCCTATGAGTTTTACAACTCAGTATGAAAGTAAGATAAACATCATAATAGGATCATGATACTAGGCATGAATCATAATGGTATCATCATAAGATAGCATCATCATCTGATAGGAAAGTGAATCATGATCGTAATATGGAAATGAAATCACATAATAGGACATATGAATAAGATCATAACGAGTCATCATAATAAAGGCAAAAGCCTCACATCATAAGAAAGATTCTTTGTTCATATGTGTTCATCTTCTTCATCATCTTAGTTTTTATCTTTGACTTATTTGGAGTATATTTCAACCCACGGGGAGGCCTGCCTCAACCCGTCCATCATCATCATCATAACTGGCAGAGCCAGCCCAAACTGACCGTGGTCAGCCCATAACTGTCCGAGGACAGCCCATAACTGGTCGTCACCAGTCCATCATAAAAGAGCTCTCCATTTAACATTTTACGTCTTTTATCTCGCATCTTTTAATTAGACAAATCAAATTTTGATAAGAACTTTAAATCAAGATAAAAGACATGATCATGGAGAATAAATCAGGGGCACAAGTGTAATAATCATCATCATCATTAGGATCTGAAATAGAAACATAAATCAAGGATTAAACATCATGAAAGTGGCTTAATCAATGTCGGAACCCGGGCCGAGTAGGGATAAACCCGGGTCGGGTTCATGCATAATCATCTTCGATAAAATCAGAGGGCAAGCCCGGGCCGGGTTCGGGTTACACCCGGGCCGGGTCGGGTCGTCATCGAGTCGGGGCGGCCGTCGCGCGCGACTAATTTCTTCAACCCGGGCCGGGTTCGAGTCATCTTCAACCCGGGCCGGGTTCGACCAGTTGCAGAACTCCGAGAGCGCAACAATGGCAGATCCAGGCCGAGTTCCTACGAACTCGGTCCGGAGTAGGACCTGCTTGGGCCGGGTTTAGGTGAACCTAGGCAGGTTCATCTTACGCAGAAACTGTGCGGACGCGCAGTCGCGTTCCGCTCATCTTTTCCGGCGATGGCCGGCACAATTTAACATCATAGAACATTGCACAATAACCTGGAACTACCTAGAAGATGCTTCAAGTCTAAAATCAAGATTCTATCACGAATCTATCCCAGTTCCATACCTCGAAGTTTCTGTCCAAAAAACTTTATTGCTATCCTCTTCTTCCTCTTCCTCTACCGGTCCCTCTTGGTTCAGGTGCGCGTTCGTCGGTGTCCACAACCTCCTGCACGACTCTTGTCGACGGCGACGGATCAGGGATGAAAATAACGAAAGGGCGCACGAAAATAGGGTGAAGATTTTAGGACCGACTTGCACAGGGGAAAAGGGTCTGATTCGTTGGATTTAATCCCATATATATAGGGGAGAAATCTGAGTTCGTGTGGTAATTAAGGGATCAAATCAAATCAAACTCAGATTTTATCTTTACTTCTTTTACCCTTTTATCTTTTCCTTTTATTTTTATTTTCCTCTTTTTCCTATTAAATCCCGGGCGTTACAAAATCGGTGTCAAAATTTAAGTCGAAAGTCAACAAATTTAAAAATGTCGTGACCTTTATTTGCAAAAGAAAAATATTAGATTATTTACACAAATAATTAAAATAAAGAGTATGAGAATGCGTTTTTACAGAAAAGAAGAAATTACATAAAATTTATTTATAAAAAGCTTATTTATAGAAAATTATTTACAATTTATTTGCATCTCCTAATAATTTATAAAATCAGAAATTAATTAATAAAATATTCTCCGGCAACGGCGCCAAAAACTTGATGCGTAAAATGATGTAGCAAAATAAAATCGCCTAGCAAGTGCACTAGTCGCTTAAATAATATAGTAATAGGAGTAAGAGTGTCGAACCCACGAGGAATATTATTAATTAAATATCTGAATTTATAAATTAATAAGAGAGGAAAAACATGGATTTCGAAATTGGGTTTTGTAATTATAAAATAAAATAAAGAAAATAAGATAAAGATAAATAATGGTGTTGAAGTTAGGCCTTAGGATGAAAATAGATCAGGATAAATATTTGAACCATAAAAGATAAATTTAATCTTTAAAGATGGATTAGAGTCTCCCTAAAGTAATCTAACATGATTAATTTACGGTCTCCATGACTGGCATCCCTCAACCTAATTATATAGAACTATCTTAATTTAATAAGAATTGAAGTCTCCACGACTGATATCCTCAAATCATATTAAATTAAGATGCATTAAATTGGATTCCCTAAACTATTAATCACTCCACAAACTGGTATAGATTAATAGACCACACAAACTTGATTCTCCACACACTAGTTATCAAATTTATATCAATTATTAATTTCATATAAAATCAATTAAAATTAGTATAATGAATTCTGAAATTTAAAACTCCACAAACTGGTATAGTCTAATTCAGAAATTCAATTAACTAATATAAAAGCATTAAGCACAATTAATAATTGATCAGCAAAGATTAAAACAACTAAAATAGGCTCCAAACAATTTTCCTTCAATTAATAATCTCCTAAAATAAAAGATATAAAAAACATGGAGTTCATCCTAGAAATATTGGAGAGATAATAAAATACATATGATAAAAAATGGAAGAATTACACCCGAATAAATAAAAGTCGAAGCTTCGGATCACGGACAGACAGTCGAGCAGCCTCTCGGACTTGATCAGAGTCGCGATCAACCTCCAGCTGTCGCACCTCTCTCCTTTCGGTCGTAGCATGCAGAGCTCACGACTCAACTGTGAAAATAACCTGAACTTCAGAGCACACCTTGGATTGATGGTTTCGTCCTCTATTTATAGGTGCGGACAGACTTCAAGTTGATCATGATCGTGAATATCGTACGGCCAACTTTAAATCCGCGAGATAAACTTTACGGTGTCGACAAAACTTCGGTTAATGATAAAAAGGTTATCCATTTTGTGCCTCTTCGTTCCCGACCACAAAATGATAAACTTCTCTTCGTTCTCGGCCAAAACATAGGTCATTACGCCCAAAATGTATGGATTCTTCTTATCTTTACCCCTTCTTCGAATCTCGGCCAAAACGAAGATTCCTTTAATCATTATGCCCAACTATGCATGTCATGTTATGCCCAAAAATATTAAGTTGCATTGCTTTTACCCCCAACCAAGTCAGACGCAACTTTATCCAAAAAGGGTGATAAACTCAATTTTATGCCCTCATGTGATCATCTCGGCCGTAAGATCTTTGGGTGTAAAGATCATCATTCCTATTTCGCCCAATAATTTCAGGCCGTAATGATAAATTTTTTCAAAATCTTCTCGTTTTTACTCCTTAAGATAACATCCGATATATCTCATTCGGCATTAATTCGACTTATCTGTAGAATAATTAAAAAATGAAGTTAATCCATCCACAATTAAAATATTCAGAGAATTAATAATTAAAATTTTTAAATTCGGAATTATGACTATAAATAGTCTAAAATGATGCATGCCATGATCAAATTACAAAAAAATTAACTAAAATAATAATCTAAAATATGTTATATTTTGCATGCATCAAGGATCATCTAATTCCTTCAAATGATCAAACATCAAACATCTTTGTAAAGGATCTTCAATTGGAAATATTGCAGAGGCTTGTTCTACTAGCTGGTTAATTTACCTATCTTCATGATGAAAATTAAGACTACTGATAACTTGAGTTAGATCAAATTCTATCTTGTCTTCTTCAAGTTGAAATGTCAATCTTCATTCTTTGACATCAATTACAGATCCTGCAGTAGATAAGAAAGGTCTACCCAAGAGAATTGGAGTATTCAAGTCTTCATCCATATCAAGGACAACAAAATCCACAGGAACGTAAAACTTTCCAACCTTTAGGGTATGTCTTCAAGGATTTCACGTCGGTATTTGATTGATCTATCAGCTAGCTACAAAGACATATTAGTGAGCTTCAAATCTTCAACTTCTAATTTTCTACATAGTGATAAAGGAATCACACTAACTGAGTTCCTAAATCACATATGACCCTTTGAATCTTTCTGTTTCCAATCTCACAGGGAATTAAAAAACTTCCTCGATCCTTCAATTTTGGAGGGAGCTTATTCTAAATTATAGTTGAAGCTTCTTCTGTTAAGGCTATAGTCTCATGCTCCATACTCCTTCTCTTCTTAGTCAAGATCTCTTTAAGAAACTTGGCATATGAAGATATTTCCTGAATGGCTTCTAGAAATGGTACATTAATGTATAGCTTTTTCCGAATTTTTAGAAATATGGCATATTGTTGATCTTGTTTAGCCATGACTAGCCTATGTGGAAATGATACAGGTTGATAAATCCTTGCATTGACTTCCTCTTGAGTGTTTGTAGTCATTGTTCTCAACTACAATTTCTTCCATAGGCTTTTCTGGTGTTGTTGATGTTGGATTGACTTGAGTTGAATTGTCTTCAACAAGTTTCATTGGTTCTTCAATAATTCTACCACTTCTAAGTTGAACAGCTTGCACTTACTCTTTAGGATTAATTTTAGGTTGTCCTGGGAAAATCCCTGGAGTTCTAGTTGAAGTACTAGCTTGTTGAGCTATCTGAGCATTTAAGTTTTCAAGTTGAGAAACAAATTTCTGCATTACTTCATCTTATCTTTTAAATCTTCATCTTATCCTTTTCTATCTTCCTGTATATCTTTTAGCAATACTTCCAGAAGCTCTTCCATCTTAGAAATCTGTGGAGCTTGAATGGGTTGGTCATGTGGTGGCTTTTGTTGTACACTAGATTGATTGTAAGGAAGTGGTTGATTCTTAGGCACAACTTTAGGCTGTCAATTGGAATTCTGAACTGGTAGGACTTGATAGTGATTTTTTTTGTATGAAAGATAAGGATGATTTCTATTCTTAGGAGTGTAATACTTAGGAAGGGGCTTCACACCATAATTCACCATTGCATTGACTTGATTTGTTGCATAATCAAATTGCAACTTTCTGTTACATGCCCTTGGTTTCCACAAACATCACATCTAATTTCAGTGGTAGTTATATTGTTCACCTTTTGTGATAGGTTAAGCTTCTCCAAGGCTTTTTGTAGAGCTTCGTCAACTTGGGCAGAAATAATCTTCTTATTGTTAACTTGACTATCAGATTGTGGCCTTCTTGCTCTATCATGTGTTAGGAAATGATGATTCCTAGAAATATTCTCTATTAGTTGATATTCCTCATCAATATTCTTGGAAGCAAAAATTCCACTAGCAGCAGTGTCCAAAGATACTTTAGAAGGATAATTTAGTTCTTTGTGAAAGTAGTTCACCAATTGTCATTTCTCAAATTCATGGTATGGACATGCCCTCAACAAACTTTGAAGTCTTTGCCAAGCATCACAGATGTTCTCCTGATCTAATTGATAGAATCTGACAATTTGATATCTATAGTTGTCAGTCTTGCTGGGAGGAAAGAATTTAGATAGAAATAATTGCACAATTGAGTCTCAAATTGCAATTTCTTTAGGAGTGAGAGACTTTTACCAAGTGTTGGCTCTAAACTTGAGTGAAAATGGGAACAATCTCATGTAAATAGCATTCATGGGAGTGTTGTGAACAGTGTTGTATATCTTCTTAAAATTATCAATATGCAAAGTTGGATCTTAGTACCTAGTCCTGCAAGTTGATGTTATCCAATCATGGTGACTAGAGCTGTGTTCAACTCAAATGTAGGTGCAATTTCTTGGTTGTCCTCTAACATTGCTTGGTGAATAACAATATTTCAATGTTCTTGGAGCAGCCATGATTCAATTGTTTTCAGTATCTTGATTGTTTATATCTTCTTCAAATATTTTTCTTCTTCTTGCTTCTCTTTGGAATCTCCTTCTTCTATTGAATCTTCTCTCAAATTTAGGATTAGACAAATATAGATCTTCTCGACTATCTAAATCCTACATAAATTGAAATAAGAAGTATCAAGTTCAAACAAGAAAAATTAAATAGAATTGATAGTTTAGAGTAATTGTGAAAGTAAAAGAAAACTAAGCTGAAAATGTGATAACTAGAAAAATCTAAAACCAATCTAAACAACAGAAAGTGAATTTAACTAGCTTCAAATCCATGGCAACGACGTCAAAAACCTGATGTGAAATTTGGGAGTGTGAAATTAATTGACTGATTTATTGAACTACGCATAAAATGCAAAAGACTAAGATTTAGGCGTAGACTATGTAGAAATAAAAACTAAACAAGGTCTAGGCGTAGACTATGCAATATACAGATGGAAAATAGAGATTGCACAAAATTGAAAATGCAACAGAATGATATATGGCCTAAACTGATTCTCACTTCACTAAACTATAAGTGCACAGATCAGAGTAGTAGACCCGAATGTTGTATCCATAGTGATTTGAGATTTAAAGATTCACTAACTAATATAAATCAATCATAGACTAAAAAGGCTAAAACAACAAGTGAGCAAAAAGGGAAAGAGAAAGACAAAATCAAACTATAACTAAGTTAACCTTTTTTGATGTTATAAAGTGATTAATATAGAATGAAAAAAACTACTTAACTGAAAGCCCTAAAGTTGATTAACAATTAATGACAGATTCTCTTAGGAATGTAGTTCATCTAATTTTGCAATGAATGGATTGGAACAACTCAACAATAATACGATGCCAGTTTCAACCTATAAAAACTACTCTCATAGTACATTAAAATAAGAACTAAGTATCATACTTTCATATGAATGTTAGTTAGGTTGATTCAACAAAGGTTTCAACTAATATAATTAGATTATCATGGAACATATGACATCTACTAGTATGCTAACATTCCTTTCAGACATAAGCATAACAAGTAAAGTCAGAAATCACGAGTAGCAATAATTACAAAGATAAAACAAACAATTCATCTCACTGCACATAACAAAATAAGATCCAAACTAATGCTAATGATCTTAGTTTATCTCTAAATGTCAAAGGAATCTAAAATCAACCTCTTAGTTGCCTTTTCAAAATGAGATTCACATTAACAAAAGCTAAATTGATGTATCAAACCTCACAATAACAAATTGAAATCAGAAAATAATATCAATGTTCTTAGCTCATTTCTGAGCAAGAAAAGAATTTGAAATCAACTACTCAATTGCCATTACAAAATATGATTCACATCAACAAGATCAGATTCTAAAACATTTAGAACTACACTAATATCAGTGATGAAATAAGTATTGTTCTATCATCCATCCATAACAAAAATTAGACTATTACCTTATCCTAAGAGATCTAAGATTTAACTCCTCTGTAAAAATCAATACAAAACAGAGGAACTCAATAAAAAACATTATGAAATAATTAGTAGAAGAATTAGTTTGGAGTCTCACCTTCTGACTTTTTCTTTTGCTTCCTTCAGCTTCAAGGTGCAAGACGTCCAGAATGGTAGAGAATGGTGGAAGACTTGGTGGAAGCCCCTGGAATCCCTCTTTTTATATGGAATTTTCATCACCCTTTGATCCTCATCGGAAGCTTCTATTCTTTTTTATTTTTGCCATTTGTCCTGGTCCCCTCTTCTTTTCAAAATAATTCCTTTTTTACTTTTAGCAGCTTGCATTTTGGTCCCCCTTTCTTTTCCAGTAAGAGTATTTGTCTTATAGAGGCTGGATTAGTAAGAACAGTAAGCATCAGTCCTTCAAATAAAAATTAGACAAATAAGAACTAAAACAACACATCAAACAACTCAAATGTGCAAGTGTAAGATAATATTATGCTGAAAAGATAAATGCAAATATATTAATCATAATCATTAGCATATGAACATCTCAGGGTTTATATGCACATGAATTAGAGTGAAAAGGAGCAGAATTATAGTATGATCAGCTAGTAATCACTTTCATATATTTTGTTGCTTTTCTATTTCTTTGTTAATACTTATTTGTCTAGTTAGATCATGTTCTGCTGCAGTTTTAATTTCATAAGGACTAGTTAGCTACTTTATAAAATCAATTATAAACTTTCAAATCTTTGGGGATATGATACCTCAGGGCACTACATGTATTTGCACTTGCCGATTTGTGAAGGCTAAGGGTTTTTAAACTTGTTTGGGATCATTCATCCCCTTTTCATATTCCTTACATTTCACTTGATCCACTCACACCCCTATAACCCTACATTCATTACATTAAAATGTGAACGAGACAGATAAATGCATAAATGGCAGTTGTGGACAAAACATGATCCATAGTTGTGGACTTTCATCATGACGACAATTCTAAAGATGCTCAATGGATGTGTGTGTTAGTGTCATAATAAGGCGTGTGCAATTCAATGTCATAATAAGCTTTCTCAGATTTGGATCATTGTAATTTTTTGGTTGTTTCCTTTCCAGAATTTTGTCTCCCTCGGATTGACTCCGCTCTCCACTAGATCCTTCGTGGTATCGGATGCTACCACCTTGGATGTTGCTGCCTTGAGGGCTGCTGCCATGACGTCGTGGCTGCCCTGGGCACTATCACATGAGATCTAGGACATAAAAAAGGTTGATCTAGGGCATCGAACAGCCCTTTCGTTCTTCGCCTTCCATTCCCTTGGACGTCACTGCCCTGGACGAGAGATGTGCACTGCTATTCCTCGTTCTTCCCGTTCTTCTTTCTTTTATTCTCTACTTCGAATGGGAGATTTTGAATTGTTCCTTTCTTCCTTTCCCGCCAACCCTTTTGCCTGCACTTTTATTCACCTTTGACCCTAACGGCGAGATATCCATGGTTCATCAGGAATTGAATTGAGATCACCACTTGTCTAATTTTCTTACATTGATTTCGACTATTTGTGTTGTTTGGTCATTCCAAATGATTGTTTTAGGATATACGAGTATTTTGATTACTTGTAATGATAATTACTTGTAATGATAGTACTTGTTCACTAAAATCGAGCCCTTATAGCATACATCTTGTGTCATGTGCTCTTGATATACATCCAATAATCACGAAACCACTTGCCCTGGCCTAAGTTGAAGAAACCTGCACTACAATAAATAGAATGATGAGACACAATAATGCATCTCTAAAACAACGCTAAAACACATAGCCACACATTAGTGTCTCCTCTGCGCTACAAGAGATGCGACGCTAGCCATTCAATCGATACAACGCCAAAAGCACTACGACACTATTGCCGAAAACTTTCGGCTGTGTGACTACTGTGAGGCAAATTGCAACACCATTTTGCCCCCCACCCCCACCCCACCCCTTGCGCTCCATTCTTCCCTTCCCTCCCCATACATTTTGCAATGCATTCATTTTGTACATCTAAAAATAATAACATCACAACAAGATATTAATATAAAGAAATATTATCATTATAAAATCATCGATGTTACGAAATTTTAATCACATCTAAAGTTGCAAAAGTTTCTACTCTCCTAAATTAGTAACGTCATTAGTGTCATTACTCGACGATGACATACACGGTCCTTGAGCTCGTGGTGTCTGGGTCTAAGGCTAGACGATATTCAAGAATGGGGTCAACTATTGAGAAAAATGCTGAGAAAGTTACTAAGAAAGCTTCTCAACAATCAACCCCCAATACTGTCGATGTAGGCTCAGGTGTCGCGGATGAACTTGGAGTAGACGAGCTACAACATCTCCTCTAATCTTCCTAGAAACCTGAATGGTTGTTCCTAAGCCCTTAGGTATCCGTCTTGTGTTATGTCAGTCACCTCCTCCCAAACAACAATGTCCCCTACAAAATAGATAAGTTTTATAACAATATAAAGTATCAATTAACATTAAAAATATTAATAATTTTCGATATACATTATTTGCAGGTGGCTAAGTATTAGGATCATCCTCATACTTCTCTGCAATCTTTTCATTATATGCATCCTAAAATATCTAAATATTGTAAATTTGAGATATAATTTAGACTAATTAAAAAAATCAAATAAATAAATAATTAGACTTATGTGTACCCTTGTAGATCATCCCTAGGCGTGGTCATGTCATCGATCTTTCTGCTCTTATGTATAACCTTGTAGACTGTACGAAAATCAACAATACCCTTTGTCTCCCCTCCTACAACAAAATTTTAAATATTGCAAAAAGAACTAAATGAAATATAAAAGTTATAAATGAAAGATAAAAGTTTTACCATGCACCGAGGATGCTCGTCATCATATCAACCCTCCTGAATGTATATGGGCTTTTGGCTTGTAGCTTTTTTAGACTTTCTGTGTCAATCTTCATTCATCTTGCATCAACACCAAACATTTAAATTTTGTAAACTAATAAAATTAAGTAAACATAATTAAATATAAACATACTTACCATTTTCTATAGAGGGACTCCCAAATTAGACATCTAATATTCCTCAGACATCTCTGCATGACTTGCTCAATTGAAAGGGCGGTGGGCATGACGACCTTGCAAAATTTGTACAAATAATATGGGAGGCGTTTGGCTCGAAAGCTCTTTGTATCGTCCCCAAAATGAGATAAGGATGAAATCATTTGATTTCTAAAAAACTTATAAAATTTAGTAATTTATAATTAATATAAAATAAATTATGTAACAAGAAAAACATAAATCATACGATAACACATGTGAAAGATATCATCATTCACTTCAATCCCGCACAAGTAGAATCGGGTATGAAAATACTCCTGCAATTTTAAAAAATAATTACTTTTCAAATTATAAGATGAACTATAATAAAATTCTTCTTACGACCGAGCAATATTATTGATGGTGATCATCTCATTATCGTGAAATTTCTCTCCTTCAATCGAAGAGGAATCATCATTCTCTGCAGAGGGGGTGGATTGAGAAAGTCCGAAATGATTGATGAATAGTATTAAAGAATAAATCCTTAGTGTAATACCAACACAAGCTAAATAAATGATATATGCACTAAAGTTCTCACCTCGCACAATAGTTATCAGTGCCTGAGTTGTGGCAAGTCAATCGTCACCATGTGGTGGTGCTAGCTGATCGATCGAGTGGGCGTAAAAAATGTGACTGATGTGGAAAAATTATATATACTTGGACACTTATCGAATTCAAGACAAGATAACATACTTCAAGAAATCAGATCGTCCAAAGTAGTAAACAACAAGAGAAAGATGCCTTTCCACGTCATCTTGTATAAGAGGAAGAAAGCTTCCTTTACACCTTTGTGGACAGATGTGGATAAATTGTTGCTAAAGCAGTGGACAAGTGGCAGCTAAGAGGAAGAGGGACCATAAACATATTCCTTTTTGCTATAAAAGCTCGAAGAAGAAGACAAAGGACCATCTGAAAAAAGCTGACATAAAAAGATGCTGACTTGTTCTCAATGCATTAGCCTCTGCAGCAAACAACATTACACTTGTAGGGGAGCAGCCGACAGATGCTCCATTCTTGGTAGAGAGGAAACTTCGTCTAAGGTATATTGAGATGCAAAAAGAACAAAAATAAAGGGCAACTAATAGTAGGCAAGGGGACTATAAAAAGGCAATGAGGTTCCCAAGAGAGGGGTTCCAATTCCCTTCGAATATGAAAGTTAGAGGCCATTTTCTATGCAATTTGGAGGAGTTGAAAGGGAGGTTGTGGCCATTTTCTTTTCTTTTTCTTCTTTTCCACCTTTTTGGGTTCCTTTATGTATAACGCATTGTATACGTAATTAGTCCGATCCTACTAAGTAGCCAACTAATGGCTGGGGAATCTGTGATGGATGCTTACGTCTCTCAACACTTATGATTTCTGAAATTAAACTATTATGCAGCAGTCATTTAATTTACCTTTTTATACCATGTTACTGTTGTATTCGTTTCAACATTCGCAATATTTTTTGTTGTTGCAGTTTTCGTGATGTCTCTTTGGATTGCCTGATGTTTTTTTATTGGTTCCATGAGTCGTGCCTTGGCCCGAGAAGGTTATAATCTTCTCTAGCTCAAGCTCTAAGGCCGAGAGTCAAGTGAGCTTGAAGCTAGATTTGTTCATAAAGGCACAATGTCGGATGTTTCTTTGTCAATCTATTTCCTGCTTCATTGTTCTTATCATTTTCATGATGAAGTTTTGATTGTCAAAAATATTTTGTTTGTCGGTCCATCCATTGTGCCTTGACCCGAGAGGGAGTTAGCTTCCTCAGCTCAAGCTTATAGGCCAACTTGTGATGAGTTCATTCAACAAGGCAAAATGTGATTCAACCTATCTTCTTCTTGTATCATGTTTTCAATTTAAACTTGCGGGTTTGGTTCAAACTGTGAAGGATGATTCCGCCCAAGAGGGTGCCCTAGCTAAGGTATGCGAGCCGAAAGGTTGGGCCGGGTGCTAGGAAATGTGGAGGAATCGTCGTTAGGCAAGGTTCACTTCCCTTGTTTATTGGTTTCCGAGAGATGATATTATGTTTTGGGGACTTAGACCAATACATTTCAATGACGACATCTTCCACCCGAGACGGTACTCTATTCCTCGATCGTTGCATGTGTGCTGAGAGGTGGGGCAATGATTGGGTTGATTCTAAGGAGATGTCAATGGTCGGTTCCGCGGTGAGGCTGATAGGTGGACCTAGAGTACCTCAAAGGTCTTTTGATTTTATTGAAGTTCCCCTTTAATGAAGTTGATCATTGGAGCATTTCTTTGCTTGTTGGTCTTTGTAATGCCCTGAGACCCACGTGACTTTCACGTGCTTAGTGTCATCCCAAAGATGATACACAATCTTCTATAAAATATTTTTACAGAATATAAACCATAAATGCGGAAGACTTTTACAATAATAATAACTAATAATCCATAATATTAAAAATAACTAAAATACCAATATGTTCACAATTCTAATAAATGCGAAAATAATAAAAACTAGACCACTTGATCTAAAATATGTGCAACATATGTTGTCACTGAGCATAGCCATCTACAGGATCATCATCTATAGCTCTCTCACCTGCACAGATGCATGTACAGGGAAAAATCCATGAGTATAAAAATACTCAGTACATGGGGTCTACTAAACAATCGATATGCTCAATTAGAAATAAGATATGATCAATGATGAGTCAATTGAGCAATCAATACAATAATCAATTAACAATATAATGATTTATCAATATGAGCAATTATATCATGATATGGTCAAAAGACCAATGAATAGCGATAATAATTAAAAATTTCCTAATCAATATGCCATTGTGCAATTAATAGTAGAGTATTTGATCGATGATTCAATATAACAATATGACAATAAAGTCATAGAGCAATAGGAAGCATCAGGAAAAGGTCAAATGATAGATCAATATTGATGTAACAATTAACAATATTAATGATGCCTGATCACCATAGCACTATTCAATTTAACAATTTCCAATTCAATATCAATGATCATTGGTCAATAACAATTCCATTCGCTTCAATGGGCGGAGGCAATGTCGATCAATGCCAGTATCCAAATGAACATGATCTATTCAATTCAATTCAATTCGATTTCAATCCAACTCAATTCGATTCGATTTTAATTCAATTCAATTTACAATGATCGGAGTTATCCAATTCAATGAGGAGCGCTCGGTCAATTAAGAATCGATGTCTCTTTCATGAAGACCAATGGGGGATCAACCTACGGCAAGCCACCCAATAATATAGCGCTAACAATGATTCGTGAATGGCGGGGGACCATGACCAAATATAGGACAATCATAACTTCTCTAAAGGATGATGACGTCTCAAGCCTTTAAGTACACTTTTTGCCGCATTCAATTCAATTCAATTCAATAACAATATGGCCGAGGGCTTGGAGACAATTAGAGAACATAGAGACCTAGCAGCTTTCAACTTTTATCTTATTTACCTAAGATGTCTATCTTTTAATAATTTAATTTAGGTAAAACAAAACCCAATCAAAAAGGCTACTGGATCAGTATCATAATCAATGATAAGATTGGATATGGTAACAAAATATGATAAACTATGATGATGATAAGTATGATCAAGTATGACAAGATTCAATCAGAAAGATTATTGGATCAGTATCAAAATCAATGATAAAATTGGATATGGTAACAAAATATGATCAACTATGATGACAATATGTATGATCAAGTATGATAATAATATAATCAAAGAATGATAACCATATTATCAGGACAATCAATAATAATAAAATCAATGTATCATATTCAAATAATATTAACAATAAGATAATTAAAAATTACTAATAAATCAACCTCGATTTCTTTGTATTCCTTTACTCTTATATTCGATGTCTTGGTTTGTCAAGAAATTTAATAAAATAAATTCTTCCTTCTCGGATAAATCAAAGCCACATTTTTATTTTATTTTTTTCTACTTATTTTCTTTGTCGATAGAGAAAACTAATTCTTCTTTTAATATTATTTTCCTCTCTTCTATTCATGTAGCGCCCCTTTTTTTCTAGGTCTTTCTCTCACTTCCTCTCTCCATTGTTTTCCCCTAGAGACCTCCCCTTTCTTTTCTTAATTCTTTTTCTCCATGTTTACAGACCCCTTTCTTTCTCATGATTATCCTTTTTTTCTTCTCTCTCTATTACCATACAACTGCAATCTCTCCTCAACTTCTCTCTCCATGGTGGCCATTAACCCTTTTTATCATTTTTTCTTTTGATTGAGAAACGATCCTTAGGTGCCAAATTGTATTGACGTCAATTTTTTTTCTTTTTCCTTTGGTGCAAAATATTGTTGGCCAAACATTTTTTTCTTCAAGCAATTCCTTCTTTTCTTCGACCGCTAAGTAATCTATTTTTTTAACTATCACAAACCCCTTTTTCAATTTAGCGGTAGCAATTCCAATAGATAAAAATAATCAAAGAACCTACGGATCCCCCTATGTACCTCATTCCATGCCTAATCGTTCGACGCCGAATCACGCCTTGTTGTCACGGGATGTCTTGCCTTCCTTTCCATTCTTCGTATCTCTAAGACATCACACCGCTATCTCCGAACACCGAGAATCAAAGGGAAAGAAACTCTTTGACGCCGTCCCTAAGGATTTATTTATAGAACTCTTAAATTCTTGATTTTCAATCCGGCTATAACATTCAATCCCAATCAAATTTAATCTTTTTAATTAATCTCCTTTAACAAATTCTGATTTATTCCAATAATTAAATAATTCTGAATTTACTTAAATAATCTCATAACATATCTTATCCTCAATTAATCTCCTCCCCTATTTTCATTTATTTTTGGAATTATTAATTATAATAATAATAATGTCCATATTTCAAAAAATAAAAATAATAAAATATTCTTTTCTCAACTCTAAAAAATTGGGATCGTTACAGTCTGAGTTTTTGGCATTGCCGATTCTCGCCCGAGAGAGTATGGGATTTTCCAATCGGATGCACTCACGCAGAGAGGCAGGGTGGTCATTCGACTACATTAAGGAATCGTCAACGACCAGTATCGAGCAAGTATGAGAAAAAAGTTTGAGGCATTTCTTAGTTCATCATTTTGTGGTTTTAGTTTGTCGACGTCCTTCCTCCGTTCGAACTATTTTTTACTTCATAGTGTCGGTGACTCCCGCTCGAGAGGACAATCGATACCTCAACTATCACATGAGTGCCGAGAGGTGGGGCGACAGTGGAGTTATGTTTAAGGCGTCAATGATGACTAGTGTTGTGCTGAGCTAAAAAGCATGTTCGGAGTTTTCTTTGTCTTCTCTCTCGACAGATCTTAAGAGCATCCACTCGAGAGGGATTACCACTTGTTGGGACTTAGTGCAGGCCTTGACTGAGTCCCGATTCTCAAGATTCCTCTTAAGTCCGGAGGTGAGGGTATATGGGCGCATACCCTCATCTAGGTGTTTGGCATGCTAGTTCATTAGTTTTACATCGAGTTGTGAAACAAAACTCTTGAAGCAGTTCCCTAAGACTAGTGTTTATTCACTTCGATTTTGGTCCACTCTTATACTTAAAACCTCTAAAAATTAGTGTAACTTCATTTGCTACATTTTTTAGTTTAGTGTTATTTCATTTTCTCAGTTTGAACATTCATGAATTTGGCTTTTCCTTCGAAACAATTTTCATCGAGTGATTTCATCTTTGTCCCTATGGATCGACCCTTAAATGCTATACTGATTACTGTGCGCTTGCATCCTCATCGTGTGTGCTATGGATTTATAAATTTTAAAGCTTAATTCGATATTTTCTTGTGAAGTTAAGGTATTTGTTCGTATGAGGGTAGTCACACGTGTAGGGTAACTGCTTTTGATAAGTGACTCCTTAAAATAAAGCATATAATTTTCTGTCATTTCGTGTCCTTCACATCACATGATTTTGGCGAGTCAAGTTTTTGGCACCGTTGTTGGGACAATTTATTTTTTATTTTGCACACTTGACTTGCTATTTTGGATCTAGCTGAATCTTGTTTATAATTATTATGTATACTTCATTATGCTATGAATATTTTTCTTACTTATAGTTTAGATGATTTCTTATCTTTGCTCAAAGTAAATTTTAGCTCTTTACCATTTCCTTTTTCTAAAATTGTTTTAGTACTCTTCACTTAGATCATGTAATTGTTATCTTCAACATTATGTTCCTACATTTTTATTTTTTATTCTCAACGTTCATATTCTACAGTTATGATACAAAGTATCTCTTGAATTTTTATTGTGCAGAAACATTGTTGAATCCTGATTTTATATTCCAAATTTTGAATTCCATATTTTGCACCTATGCTACAAAGTGTCTACTATGTTTTCATAATGCAGAAACCTTGTTGAACATGCAAACAATCATCGGATTTTTATTTCTAATTGCTGAAATTGCAAACAATTATACATGCTGAAATTCCTGAACTTGCATTTTTATTTCCTTAACATTGTTGAACCTGACAGTTTCAATTTTCATATTTTCAAGTTTATTCTATAAACTGCATTCTAACTCTCCATTGAGCTGAAACATTTCAAATTTCTGATATTTGATTTGAGATTTGATATTTTAATTTCAGATTTCAATTATCTTCACTTACTATGTAATTTGAGCCTCTATTGTCTATAAACATTGATGAATTGTATAAATTTCTGCACTTTATAAATTGCATCCTAAGTTTGTAATGTGCAGAAACATTTCAAATTTCAAATAGTGTTGTCTTTTAAGAATTCAATAACCATTTTTCAAGATTGAAGTAGTGATGAATTTGAATTTTTCAAGTTGGATACATGATGTGTAGAATTCGTCTCATTCAAGTGAAGTGCCAAAATTTGAAAATAGGGACAACTTTGTTTCTAAAGTTGAAACCATATTAGGAAATGCAATTGCAAAATTCCAACTGAAATCTCCTATAACTTCTCAATCCTATTGCAGCCAAGTGCACTTCTACACTCAATGTAAATGATAAGGGCAACTCTACATGGATAATCATAGCATCCAATGGAGAAATTATTTTTCTGATTCATATGCCCAAGATATGAATTCATGGAGCTGTCCAAATAATTTATTTCACAATGGGCAACACTATCATCATGCAATTTGTGATCAATGTCAAATGCTAGATGCACACCCTCAGTTGTACACTTAAGTGGAATCATTTATAATCTACAAATATCATTCCATTCCATTTTTAGCAACAACACCAGCGAGCGGCATCTCCTGAAGATCTAAAATTGAAGACTATGATGCAAAAACTAGTAAACCAACAAATGAATAAATGCAAGATGATGGAGGAGCTGACTACCAAGGTGGAAGGACTTCAAACACAATGAATGATGTTAGAGATTCAATTTCAGCAAGCTACTTCTCAGAACCTCCCAGCACAATCAGCAGTCCCACCTGAAGAAAAGTCCAATATGGAGCTGATGATGGAGAATTTGATTAAACACACTTCTAAAAAGAAAAATCAAGAAATGATTGCTAAAGCAAATGGAGATCTTGGGGAATCTAAAAGTTCAAATCAAGCAGGAGAATTTCTGGATCAAAAGACTTGTTTGAAGCTGATACTTTGCAGCAAAGTATAGCAGCCAAATTCTGCCATGAAAACAACAACTTGCATGAAGAGATTCAAGCTAAAGATGGAAATCAATCATTCAACCAAAGGCTCAAGCTACTATTGAAGAAGTTGAAGGTTAATTGGCCCAATATCTTCAAATTCAAACATGGCCCAAGACCTTTGTATTTGATAGAAAAAAGTTGTCCAAACCTACTAAACACCAACTAAAGACACTCCAAGTTGAAAACATGGGTTTAAAATAATCAAGTTTAGTCTAGAACTATAAACAATGATGCTTATTGGGTGGCAACACAAACTAATAAGTTCATTTTATTTATTTTTTCTTTTCCAAGAATCAAGCAACCCTAACTAATTGCTAGGGAATCCCCCACCTCTATTGAAACCACAATTACTGAACTTACCTCCATCTATACAGATGCTACTGATTTCACGCCTTCTAGTCAATGTTAATGATTTTTACCTATTGTACAAACCTAACAAGTGACAAGTGATCTAATATTTTTTGTGTAGACAAGGAGAGCAATTCACTGATCTACATTTCAAGAAGGTGTGTTGAAGCAACAAAAGAACAACTGAAGGAACAGACACCTACCCCCACCCACTCGTCTTCCCCCATATAAAGATAGTCTCTCAGCTTAACCAACATTGAGGATAGTGTTGAGCTTAAGTGTGGGGAGCCCAATGTTATGATTCTTGATGCAATAATTTATAACAATTAAATGCTAGTAAGTGCATTAGTCTCTCAAGTAATAAAGTGTAATGAATAGAGTGTCGAATCCACGAGGAATTAACTTACTTAACTAAATTAATTTCAGAAGTTAATGGGAGACAACATGATTTTGGGTAAAAGATGTGCAAAAAATAAAATTACAGAAAATAAAAGAGTAAAACTAAATTAATCTAATCTAACTAATGCATAGGGCTTTGGATGATAAACGAAATTGTATACAAACTGAATTGACCAAATATTACAAGTTAGTTTCTAACGACGGATTAGAGTCTACTCAAATTACTGATCAATCAACCTATCTTAATTCAAATTAGATTAAGACTACTCTGCCATGGATCATAATCTAATCAAATCTGAGATTAAGATGCATTAAAATGTAGTCCTTAAACTACTATCACTCATACCATGGTAATGATTAATAGACCACACAACTAATATTTCATCAAGGATCATACGAGTTTGTAACATGTAATACTTAGACTTAAAAGTCAAGAATCATATAGTAGTAGTCCTTGTGCACTTGAATTTTTTCCAAAATTCATCCAAATCTCGAATTTGCACTTCATCACGGGCTGTTATAGGGATTTAATGGCTTAAATACTGTTTGAATCAAACTAGAAATGGGTTTTCATGGCTTTACAGTGTCCAATTTGCATAAAAAGTGTGGATTTCATGCCCCATGATAGGCTATCACGATCGTGCCTCGGGCAAGTTTCTAGCGTGAAAAATGTAATTTAACGGTCTCTTCAGTGATTTAACAGTCCTGTTTCACGGCCCGTAACAGTGCATTTTCCACTTCTTGATTCTGTTTTAACTTCGATTTGAGTGTGATTTTCTCCGTTAGCTTCATAATTAAATTTTATTGCTTCTTAGATGATAAAATACATTTGGGAAGATTTTTCTTTTTGTAAAATTAATGTAAATAAGTTCAAAAAATGATGCATGCGATATGAAAATGAATTAAAATAAGATTAAATGCAATACTAAATATATGTTAGATTTTGCATGCATCAATTCTCTGAACCTAACTACTATTAATTTTCATAAAACATACCATTGTGATTTAGTTCTAAAATTTTATTTCTGACCTTTCTTTTTTTGAAAATTAAGCTTTCAAAAAACTCCACTTAGATTTTTGCATGTAATCGATCACATATTAGGAAATATCATGCATGACATTTTTGACCCTTTAGCCTTCATAACTAATCTGTCTTGAACATTTTTTAAGTAAAACATAATGACATAATGACCTTAGCCTAAAATCAAAGCATATGACATGTCGACTGACCCTCCACATGAACCCATGTAGGATCTTGCACATACACCTATTTGTATGATACTAAACTATGATATGCTATAGTGTAATAATAATAAATTGTATAGTTCGTATGCCCTCACGCTTCTCTTGTTTTCTGTATTGGGAAAGGCTTCTACTCTTTCTTTAATAAAAGTACCAAGTGCCTCACACGAGTATTATAGGAAGAAAATATGGGGAAGTATGTGGGCAGCTCCTATTTATCTTGAATAACTACTCCTCAGTCCCCTCATTGGAGGAAGACAAGAATATGCCAAGCATGGCACCACTAGCACACGAGCCAAGTATTCTCGAAAGAAAGACAAGGAAAATGTTTAGTAGAAACTACCTTTTTATTTTCAATTTCCCAATGTACAATTGAAGAGGAGGTTGCATTAACAAAAAAAAAAAGAAAAAAAATGGCGAATAAAAACAAAGTCAGTTTATCCAGGGACAATAAGTGTTTCCTACATGTGCAGATCATCTTTTAGTGTTAATGGAAGTTAGAAGAATGTGCACGTCCTTAGGTGATATTATGTGTATGTTCAGCTAGCAGGGTGGTCTCGTTTAACACCCATGGAGCACTTGCTTCAGTGTTACTAAGCTAGGAGTAAAAAAATCTTAAATGTGTAAATGATGTCAAGATTGAATGAGTCTAAGGTTAGGGAGATGAAGTGCAATACATAATGTGGCCATGAAAACCTGAAAACTTTGGACCCTAAGTTCCTAATTTTGCCCGAGGACAAGCAAACGTTTAAGTTTCTAGGAGTTTGATGTGGAGAAATTATATATACTTTTCATTGCATTTATATCATGTTTTAATATATTTTCATGCTCAAACACATGATGTATTATTGTAATGCAACTTTTATGATTTTTTCTCATCTATCTTATGATAATCTAAATTCTGAGATATTATTATTTGTTTTGATTATTTTTCATTTAGAAATCTCAACTGGCAAAACATGGGGGCATGCAGATATATGCCCCATATGTGCACGCATAGGGGTGTACAGGTGTATACCCCATACTATGACACTTAAACGAATTTGAGACTAGACAACATATTTGAAGAAGCCAATTCGTCCAAAGCAGCAAACAACGAGAGAAAGATGCCTCTCCACATCATGCCTGCATAATCTCTTGTACAAGAGGAAGGAAGCTTCCTCTACACCTTTATGGGTGGACAAAATAGTTGTTGGAATAGTGGACAGGTGGCAGCTAAGAGGGAGAGGAACCACAAATAGATTCATTTGAAAAGCTAGAAGAAGAAGACAAATGACTAGCTAAAAAAGATGGATAGGAAAAGATGCTGACTTATCTTCAATGTATTGGCTTGTGCAGCGAACATCATTACACTTGTAGAGGAATAGCCGACAGATGCTCCATTCTTGACAAGGAGGAAACTTTCTGAGGTATATTGAGACGCAAAAAGGACAAAAACAAAGGGCGGAGTAGACAAGGGGACTATAAAAAAGTAATGAGGCTGCCCATAAGAGGGGTTCCAATTCCCTTCAAATGTAAAAGTTAGAGGCCTTTTTCTCTAACTGCTAGAGGAGTTGAGAGGGAGGCTCCGCAGCCTCCCTTCTCCTTCTCTTTTTTTTTTCTTCTTTTCCACTTTTTCAGGTTCCTTTATGTGTAACTAACCACCCATCTAGTGGCTAGGGGATCTGTGATAGATTCTTATGTTTTTATACACTTATGATTTTTTAAGTTAAGTTATTATGCAGCAGTCATTTACCTTTTTGTTCCTTGTTTACTATTATATTCATTTTAGCATTCACAATATTCTTATTTATTGTGGTTTTCATGATGTCTCTTCGGCTTGCCTGATGCATTCTATTGGTTCCATGCATTGTGCTTAGGGTTATAATCTTCTCTAGCTCCAGCTCTAAGGCCGAGAGGTAAGTGAGGTTGAAGCTGGATTTCTTCAACAAGGCACAATGTCGAATGTTTCTTTGTCAATTTGTTTCCTACTTCACTGTTCCATTGTTGTTATCAATTTCATGATGAAGTTTTGATTGCCAAAACTATTTGTTTGTCTGGCCATTCATTGTGCCTTAAACCAAGAGGGGAGTTATCTTCCTCAGCTCAAGCTTCGAAGCCAGGAGCTTGAGCTAAGTTCATTCAACAAGGCAAAATGTGATTCAACCTATCTTCTTCTTGTTTCTTATTTTTGATTAAAACTTGGGGGTTCAATTTACACAACCTTGTTTTTTTGGTTCACTTCCCCTATTTTTTAGTTTTTGAGAGATGATATTATGTTTTGAGGACTTCGATCAATACATTTTGATGCTAACATCTTTCGCCTGAGAGGGTACTTTATTCCCCAATCATTGTATGCGTGCCGAGAGGTGGGGCAATGGTTGGATTATTTCTAAGGAGGTGCTGGTGGTCAATTCCGTGGTAAGGCCGAGAAGTACCCGAAATGTCTTTTGTTTTTATTGAAGTTCCCATTTAATAGGGTTGATCATCGGAGCATTTCTTTACTTGTTGGTCTGAGTTTCTGGCATTGCCGATTCCAGCCCGAGAGGGTATGGGTATTTCCCAATCGGTTGCACTCACACCAAGAGCCGGGGTGGTCATTGGACTACATTAAGGAATCTTTAATGGCTAATATCGAGCAAGTCCGAGAGGAAAGTTTGAGGCATTTCTTAGTTTGCCATTTTGTGGTTTAGTTTGTCGATGTTCTTCCGTCTGAACTATTTTTGGCTTCATATTGTCGGTGTCTCCCACCCGAAAGAGTAATCTATCCCTCAACCGTCGCATGCATGCTGAGAGGTGGGGCGGAAGACGAGTTATGTCTAAGACCTTATCGATGACTAGTGTCGAGCTGAGCTTAAAAGCTTGTCTAGAGTTTTTTATCTTCTCTCTCGAATCAGACTTAAGGGCATCCACCGAGAGGGCTTACCACTTGCTGGGACTCAGTGTGGGCCTTGATCGAGTCCCAATTTTGAGGATTCCTCTTAAGTGGAGGTGAGGGTACAGGCGCATGCGCATACCCCCATCTAGGTGTTTGATATCTGCTACTACTTCATTAGTTTTACATCGAGTTATGAAATAAAACTCTTGAAGCAATCCCTAAGACTTAGTGTTTATTCCCTTCGATTTTAGTCCACGCTTATACTAAAAACTCTTTAAAAATTTGTGTAACTTCATTTGCTGCATTTTCTAGTTTAGTGTTATTTCATTTTCTCGGTTTGAACATTCATGAACTTAGCTATTCCTTCGAAATAGTTTTCATTGAGTGTGAACATTTCATCTTTGTCCCTATGGATCGACCCTTAAGTACTACACTGATTGTTGTGCGCTTGCAACCTCATCATGTGTGGTAAGGATTTATAAATTTTAAAGTTTAATTTGATATTTTCTTGTGAAATAAGGGTATCATTTTGTGTGAGGGTAGTCACATGTCTATGGGTAATTTCTCTTGATAAGTGAGTTTTTTTGTCATTTTGTGCCCTTCACGTCACACGATATTTGATGAGTAAATGACGATACCTTTACTTGTCCCATTGACGGCGTAGCAATTGTCAACATTAAAATAAGAAATGATTAATGTTGTTATATCATAGATATAGATGAAATAATGATAAATATAACACCTGACATAATATGTCGATCATTGTCGTGTGGTCGTGATTATCAAACGCTAGAATGTGGTGACGCATTTACATGCTCGGTGGCAATGTAGCAACTGTCTTTATAAAAAAATAGTTAAAATAATTGTATGTAAAAGATAAATTAGAGACACAAGAAATAACCTGGCGTGATATGAGGAGTATCTTGATCGTTGTCGTGTGGTCGAGACAACTTATCAATGGAACGCCTGCTATGCGACAATTTAACTACATGTCTCATCGATGGTGTAACAACTACCACAATTAAAATAAAAAATAATGATTATATTGATATAAATCAATATACAATAAATATATCACATTGTGGTTGATATGGCTCACTCTGCCTAGAAGAACGAGATGTTTCAGAAGCTCGATCTCTAGTAACCATACTTGGAAAAAAATCATGGTCATGATAAGATTGTTATGGTCATGATAAAACTGAGCACAACCATGACATAGCTCGACACGATCGTGATCAAATGGTACTTGAAAAAAAGAGCTTTTTGTTATCGTGTCTTGCTGTTTCATGGTTGTGACATGTGCTATCACAGGCGTGACTAGTATCGTGGTCTTGACTGCTGAAGGATTATGTCACATGCTATGTTAAACCTATTTTCAAAGTGTAAAGCATGCTATGTTAAACATATTTTTAAAGTATAAAGCTATGTATTGATGATTGATACTGATAGTGATATTTGGGTTTTCTAGTGATAACTTGCTGAAATTAAAGAAAATGTCAATTTTTCATTTTTTTGGTCTCCCAACTCACTAGCTGCAAGTGCACAGGTAAGTTGTAGTAGACTCAGGTTGTCGTATCCACAAGAATTTGAACTCTAAGACACCCTAAAACAATTTAGATTAGTTCTACTTAAGTGGCTAAAAACATATTTTTAATGAATAGTGAAAACAGATTTTTTTTATAGAAAGTGAAATGATAACAGATTTTTGGGTTTTGGAAATTTATCAAAACTGAATTATAAATGCTAGAATGAAGTCTAAAAAGGTTTAACTATCTATGAGGAAGGTTCTTCTAGGATTTGGGGTTCATCTAAATTAATTAAGGATGGGATGGAACAAGTTATCACTAAATGTCCAACTTTTGATTCAACTTGAAAATGGCTGTTCCCACAGCTCAATTGGCCTCTAACTAAGCAATATATGATTATATAATTGTTAGCTAGGTTGAATCAAAAGAGGGTCCTCACTGAAAATCAAGTTATCATTGGGCTCAAAAGAAAGATTCAATGCTGATTTTTTGCAATCCAAGGAAGTTTGGAATGATAACTTGCATTTGCAATCATAAAAAGATGGAATCATTCCAATCAACCAAACCAGGATAAAATATACTCAATAATGGTGCTTGTGTTCCATGATTCATCTCTGAATTCAAGGGGGATTCAAAGTCAACCTCTCGGTTGCAAAATAAATTGGAATCCACACAAACACACTCAATTGGAAATGCAAACCATATGGCCACATGAGTTCATAATTCCCATTGCTCCTTGGCCCATCTCTGGATCTCAAAGAAGCCCTTAAGACTACCTCTCAGTAGTGGATTAATATGAGGGTTGACAATGGAAATCAGAAGTTAGAAAAATGAGAAAATAGAAATCAGCATTTCTGAAAAAATCAGCAATGTGGATTGATGGAATTCAAGTTTGCCAAATGCCCCTTGACCCATCTCTGGACTGCAAGGGATTCCTATAGTACACCTCTCAGTGATTTGAATAAAATAGGGATTAACAATTGGCAATCAGATTCCAAGCAATCAGAAAATAGAATTAGAATCAAACTAAGAAATCAGATTTTGGAAAAATCAGATTTGAATTCTGAATTGTCAATGATCTTGATTCATTTCTGAATAAGATCAGGGCATATATTAGCCTCTCAACTATTCAATTATCTAATCCTTGATGACAATCAGATTCAAAAGCCCAAGAAATCAGATTTTGGAATTCAGGAAACCAAAAAATCAGCAACTCATTCAATTCATTCAAATCAGGAAAAACCAAATCAGTTTTAAATCATAGGAATGTCAAAGTTTCTCAATTCATTTCTGAACAAGATTGGGATAGATGTCAACCTCTCAGTTGTTCAATTAGTTCAATCCCCAATGACAATCAGATTCAAACAGCCCAAGAAAAACAGAATTCAGATTTCAAGAAATCAGATTTCAGAAAATAGAAATCAGAATTCTAATTGGGTTTGTATCTAGAACTTGCCATTGATTCTTGATTCATTTCTGAACAAGGGTTAGACCAAATGATAACTTCTCAGTTATAAATACAAATGGGGTCTTCAAATGGCAAGATCAGATTTATAACAAATCAGATTTCAGAAATGTAAAACCAGAAAAATCAGATTTCTGATTTCAGTTCAGGAATTAATGGAAAATCTGATTTGAGTCAAATGATTGCCCAAACAATCTTGATTCATTTCTGAACAAAATAGAGACAATACCAACATCCCAAAGACTCAATTAATCAGGTTAGAAATGAAGAACAGATTATGATATTTATAGGAATCAAATTCAGAAATCAGAAACCAAATCAGAAATCAGAATTGCAATTGAATGAAATAAGAAAACTGACATTAACTCTTAATTCACTTCTGTAGAATGATTAGATCAAGTAATACTTCTCAGTCATTGGTTACAATTAGATCTAATAGTAGCATAGCATAAATCAGTAAAGAAGTTTCTGAAATCTGAAAATCAGAAATGATTCAGTGCAGGAATTATAAAACAGTCCATATCCATCCAAAACTAATCTAAACTACTACCCTATCCTAGAAGAAATGGAGTTTAGCTCCTCATATTTACAAGTTTTGACATCAAATGGGGTAAGAAACATATACAATTCATGGTTCTTTGAAGCTTCCTGGCCTGCTGCTCCTCCACCAGAATCCTTTGCAGCCTTCCTTCCTCCAAACCCTTGAATGACCCCCCTCCTTCATTCTCCAGAAAAATCCAGCTTTTATATCACTTCTCCCCACCTTTGGATCAGCATCAGAACATTCTTTGTGCTTTGATTGCAGCCATGTGTCCCCTGGCCCTGAAATTCCAGCAGTGACAGCTTTTTGGACAGCCAAAAAGCTAGTGGTCCCCCTCCTTTTTTCTTCCTTTTGGCCACCTTTTCCACTTGCTACAAGGGCCAAAACATCAAGCATGAAAGTCTTCTAATAATATTTAAACAACTAAGGATTAGGACAGTAGTTAAAATCAGATCTATAGCAAAAAGGGAATTGGTGTGTTGCAAGAATGAAAACCGATATCGATATGAATGAATTCAAGGGCCCGGAATGATAACTTTATGGAAATCTTGGGAAATGTCCTAATATGGGTGGTTCAAAGCATTTCAGGCATCAATTTGATTAGAGTGACAAGTGAATGAGGTCAAAAATCAAATATGAATGAGATTCCTAAAAGTGATAACTTGAGTGCCCCAAAAACGATAACTTATATGACTTAAAAACGATAACTTGTCATAACTTGAGTTTTGATTATCCAAATGTGATGAAATTTGACCAGCAATGAGTTAGAACAATAATAAGATGATTGCTTAAGGTCCTTGTGCAGAATTAATGGTTTTGCATGTCAAAATGACAGAATTGCCCTTTAACGATAACTTGGCACTTGAAAAATGATAACTTGTTCAAATGGACTTAAAACTTTGCACAAGTTGAGATGTGACTATCCAAATATGATTTATACATAATAATGATGGATTTAGGGCAAGAAAACCATTGAAAATAAGTTCATTCAAAATAATGATAACTTGATACTTAGGAATGATAACTTGTCCTCAAAATGATAACTTGGCATAGAATTTAAATATTAATGGATTTTGGCATTTCAGAACCTCTATGCACATGGAATTAAGTATGAAATGAGGAATATCAACTAGTTATCACAATGTTTGCATTCAAAGTATAATTGGCCCAAAAATAGGCAAAAGTGGGACTCGATATGTATGAATTGCATCTAAAATGGGTTAATCAAACTCCCCCAAGCTTAGCCTTTTTCTTGTCCTCAAGCAAAACATTCAGAAATTAAGGACAAACTTGAATTAAAAGTCCACAAATGAAGTAAAGTCTAGCTGAATTGAATCCAATGAGTTTCCCACTTTGCCAACACTTCATTCTTTCCAAAAACTCAATTTCTAGCTAGAGAATCACAAAGGCTAAAGCAAATTTAAGCCATGGAAGAAGTACTAGCAATAACATGTTTGAATTGCCGGAATTGTCAACTTTACAAAGGGGTTGAACTACAAATCTCTTCATGAACAGATTTTCAATTGTTTAAACAGGTTTAACACCTGACTTTTATTCATGAAATGCATATAAACAGGTTTAGCACCTGATTTTTATTCATGCTTTCTTTAGGAGAGATTCCTTGGCAAGTTTTGCTCTCCTAATTTTTTTTTCTTTTTGCATTGAAGAGTCTCTCTTCCTTTTTTCTATGCATGCATATGACTTTTTACTTTTCCTTTTTTCATTTTTCTATCCTGTTCATGAAGTGAGCAATAGTTCAAACTCAAGTATAGTTTAGATCCCTTTATCCAAAAAGTCAAGTTTTCCTATTTAGCATGGCAGCAAGAGCCTTGACTCCCTTCTAGACATCTGATATTACTAATTCAATCCATAAGTATCAACTAGTGTGACCCACAAAAAGGAAAAATTTTCAGCTAGAAATTTCATTCAAATGCATCTGAATTCATAATGCCAATTAAAGCAAGAAGGCTAATGGCCAAGTTGGCCACTTGGTATTGGAGTGCACCCACTGTCAAAATAAAGTATTCTACCCATTTCAGAGTCAAAATGAATTCAGAATTGAGTTGGGTCCAAAAATTGATAACCAAGTGATAACTAGTGATAACTTGTGAAAACCAATGATAACCTGGTATGAATTATAATATGAACATTAAAATCAATTGAAAACATGGTGTAAAGGTTAGAAAAGCACCAGGTTTCCTCCCCCAAGCTTATTCTCAACACTGTCCTCAGGGTTGAAAAATAAAGGCAAGGGAGAGGGGTGGGTGAGATTGAAATGCATTAAATTTGGAATTTGGATCCCCTTGGCACTTCATCTAGAAACTTTGGGTGGTCTAACCTTCATTAGTAGCAATTGATCCTGCAGAGAAACAAAAGATATCAGTGAAATAGTGAAATCAGAGTTTTGAGTGCACAATTTCAACAATGCATTGGAAATTTCTGAAGTTCACTGAAATTAATCTAAAACGGATTTGGATAACTGAAATGAATGTTAATTCAGATGATGATATGATTAATCTATCATAATGAAAAAGATATTATCAGTTATCATTGAGTTTTCAGTGGAAAAAATAAAAAAATAAGGGTAAGGGTACTCCCTGAAGTTGAGACTTGTGAATTGAACATGTTCCTCATCCCTTATTCCTGCAAAAATAGAAAGATTACGTGTAAAGTGGCTTGGGTTACCTCCCAAGAAGTGCCTTTCTTTAATGTCTTTGGCTAGACATTGATACAAGGTGAAATCAGTTAGGTGGTAGTGGCAAATCAGCTAGAGTCAGCTCCTCCTTTGCATAATCCATGGCTGTGGGATTGTAAAGCTTTAACCTCTGTCCATTTACCTTAAATATGTCATCTTTGTCATTCAGAAGGTCAACAGCACCAAATGGATATACTTTATGAATTTTGAATGGTCCACTCCACCTTGACTTCAACTTTCCTGGAAAAATCTTTAATCTTGAGTTGAAGAGTAATACAAGGTCTCCAACCTTGAAATCCCTTTTCAGAATCCTTCCATCATGCCATCTTTTAGTCCTTTCCTTGTAGAATTCTGAATTATGGTAGGCATTTAGCCTAATTTCATCAAGTTCATCAATTTGGAGAAGCCTCTTTTGCCCACATGCATGCATATCATAATTGAGTGCCTTGACTGCCCAATATGCCTTATGCTTCAACTCAATTGGCAAATGGCAAGTTTTTTCATAGACAAGCTTGTAGGGAGAAGTACCAATTGGAGTCTTGTATGCTGTCCTATATGCCCAAAGAGCTTCATTCAACTTCAAACTCCAATCTTTTCTTGTCAAAGAAACTGTTTTCTCCAATATGGCCTTTACCTCCCTATTTGACACTTCTGCTTGGCCATTTGTTTGGGGATGATATGAAGTGGAAACTTTGTGCCTCACTCCATATTTAATTAGGAGGTTTTCAAAACACCTTTCAATAAAGTGGCTACCCCCATCACTTATGACCACTCTAGGAATTCCAAACCTTGGAAAGATAACTTCCTTGAACAACTTGATTACTGCCCTGGAATCAGCTGCAATGGTGGGAATGGCCTCAATCCATTTGGACACATAGTCCACAGCTAGAAGAATAAATTTGTAACCACACGAACTAGGGAAAGGCCCCATGTAGTCAATTCCCCAAACATCAAATATTTCCACTTCTAGAATTCCTTGTTGTGGCATTTCATTCCTTCTTGAAATGGAACCAGCTCTTTGGCATTGATCACAACCCTTCACAAAGATATGTGCATCCTTGAATAAACTTGGCCAATAAAATCCAGATTGGAGGACTTTGGCAGCAGTCTTGTGTGTGGCTCCATGACCTCCATAAGGGGATGAATGGCATGCCTCCAAGATTTCTTGAAATTCAGATTGGGGTACACATCTTCTGTACATGCCATCAGGAGATTTTCTGAATAGAAAGGGATCATCCCAATAATAATCTTTCAAGTCATGAAAGAATTTCTTTCTTTGCTGATATGTGTAGTCAGGAGGGGTAATTCCACATGCAAGATAATTGACCAAGTCAGCATACCAGGGAATTTGATTAATTGCCACAGCCATCAAACTATCATCAGGAAATGCATCATTGATAGGAAGTGTAGATGATTCCTGTATCCCTTTCATTCTTGATAGGTGGTCAGCTACTAGATTTTCACTTCCCCTTTTGTCCCTAATTTCTACATCAAATTCTTGAAGCAATAAGATCCACCTGATTAACCTTGGCTTGGATTCTTTCTTGTTGATTAAGTGCCTCACAGCTTGGTGGTCTGTGAAAACAATAACCTTGGATCCCACCAGGTATGGCCTGAATTTGTCAAATGCATACACCACAGCAAGAAGTTCTTTCTCAGTAGTTGCATAATTGATTTGTGCTTCATCTAAAGTTTTGCTTGCATAGCATATGACATGGTGCTTCTTCTCCTTGGTTTGCCCCAGCACAGCTCCTACTGCCTGGTCAGAAGCATCACACATGATCTCAAAAGGGAGAGACCAGTCAGGTGGCTGCACTACAGGGGCTGAGATGAGGGCTTCCTTCAACTTCTTGAATGCCTTCATACACTCTTCATCAAATTGAAACTCAACATCCTTGGCCAGCAACTTGGTGAGGGGCCTAGTTATCATGGAGAAATCTTTAATAAACCTCCTGTAGAAGTCTGCATGCCCCAAAAAACTCCTAATTGCCTTGACACTTGTGGGTGGTGGTAGTTTCTCAATCACTTCAATTTTTGCCTTGTCCACTTCAATGCTTTTGCTTGAGACCACATGTCCTAAGACAACTCCTTCTTGGACCATAAAGTGGCATTTCTCCCAATTGAGTATCAAATTGGATTCCCTACATCTTTGTAGCACTTTTGTTAAATTGTCCAAGCAAGCATCAAATGAGTCTCCATACACTGAAAAATCATCCATGAAGACCTCCATAATTTCTTCAATGAAGTCTGAAAATATAGACATCATACACCTTTGGAAAGTTGCAGGGGCATTGCATAAGCCAAAGGGCATTCTCCTATAGGCAAAAGTCCCATATGGACAAGTGAATGTAGTCTTGTGTTGATCTTGGGGGTGAATTGGAATTTGCAAGAAACCTGAGTACCCATCAAGATAACAGAAATGGGAATGCCTAGCTAGCCTTTCCAGCATCTGATCAATGAATGGCAATGGGAAATGGTCCTTTCTTGTGGCCTTGTTTAACTTCCTGAAGTCAATGCACATCCTCCAACCTGTAATGGTTCTTGTGGATATCAATTCATCAGAATCTGACTTCACCACTGTAATTCCTCCCTTCTTTTGCACCACCTGCACTGGACTGACCCATTCACTATCTGAAATGGAGTATATGATTCCTGCATTCAGCAACTTCAATACTTCTTTCTTTACCACTTCTTTCATGGTTGGGTTGAGTCTCCTTTGACATTCAATGGAGGGCTTGTAGCTGTCCTCCATAGGGATCCTATGCATGCAAATGGAGGGATTAATACCCTTGATATCTTCAATTGAGTAGCCTATCACCTCCCTATACAATTTCAACCTCTTCAGCAGCTCTTCCACCTGATCCTGAGGCAAATTAGCATTAATGATAACAGGAAAAGTTGAATTCTCTCCCAAGAATTCATACTTCAAATTGCTAGGAAGAGGCTTGAGTTCCAACTTGGAATTGGCTTGAACTGGATTGCCTTGGCATTCAGCAATGATAACCTGTTGTACCTCACTTTGAATTCCTACATTTTCCACTGATATTGAAGAGTTCAGTACTGATTTATATGCCATAGCCTCTGGATCTTCCAATTCTCTCAAATGGTCAAAAATTAGACACCTTTGCAATGGATCTTCAATAGGGATTATAGCTGAAACTTGCTCCACCACCTGATTCAATTGCCCATCTTCAAAATCATTTTCTAGAAAACTTGGCCTACTGATAACTTGGGCCAAATTGAATTCAATCTTCTCCTCTCCAATTTGAAAGGTCAATCTCCCTTCCTTAACATTAATTACAGCCCCTGCAGTGGCTAGAAAGGGCCTCCCAAGGAGAATGGGGGTGTTCACATCTTCATCCATATCTAATACAACAAAATCAACTGGAATATAGAATTTACCAACCTTGAGGGGTATGTCCTCAATAATCCCATGTGGATATTTGATGGATCTGTCTGCCAGCTGAAGGGACATATTTGTTGGCTTCAAATCTCCAACTTCAAGTTTCCTACACAATGATAAGGGTATGACACTCACAGAAGCTCCCAAGTCACACATGGCTCTTTGAATTTTTCTATTGCCTATCTCACATGGAATTGAGAAGCTTCCTGGATCCTTGAGCTTTGGAGGCAACTTATTCTGGATAATTGCAGAAGCCTCTTCAGTCAATGCTATAGTCTCATGCTCCAATACCCTTCTCTTCTTGGTTAGGATTTCCTTTAGAAACTTGGCATATGATGGCATTTCCTGGATGGCTTCAACAAAAGGAACATTTATGTATAGCTTCTTCAGGATTTCCAAGAACCTTCCATATTGCTGGTCTTGTCTTGCCTTGATTAACCTTTGAGGGAAGGGTACCTTGTCAAAAACCCTTGGATTTGCTTCAATTTGAGGGCTTGAATTCCTGATTTCCTCACTTGGTTGTTCACTTGGCTTTTCAGCAACCCTTGAGTCTGAATTGGCTTGATTATCATCCACTTTCTTCATTGGT
This sequence comes from Pontederia crassipes, assembly GCA_030549335.1. Taxonomy (NCBI): domain Eukaryota; kingdom Viridiplantae; phylum Streptophyta; class Magnoliopsida; order Commelinales; family Pontederiaceae; genus Pontederia; species Pontederia crassipes. Next base: position 4,037,308 of record JAUKPH010000020.1, on the reverse strand, counting down.
TCCTCCACCATTTTACCACTTCTGAGCTGGATGGCCTTTGCTTGCTCCTTTGGATTTACTTCTGGCTGTCCAGGAAAGAATAAGGGAGGTCTAGTGGATGTACTAGCTTGTTGAGCAATTTGGCTTTCCAACAATTTCTGATTTGCATTCATGGCATCCAATCTAGAATTGATCTTCAAAATCTCCTCTCCTTGGCTGTCCTGCTTCTTCAGAATTTGTTGAAGCATCTCCTTCATTTCATTTTGGAATTGTGATACTTGGACTTGAGGTGGTGGCTCATATAGATTCCTTTGAATTGGTGCACTTTGGCCTTGATTTCCATAAGGTGGTGGTGGCTGATTCCTTGGTAGGATTTTAGGCTGCCAATTTGAATTTTGCATAGGAGCTCCTTGATAGTTGTTGCCCTTGTAAGAAAAGTATGGATGATTCCTATTTTCTGGAGTATAAAATTCAGCAGGAGGTTTGATTCCATAATTGCCCACAGCATTGATTTGATCCACATTTTGGTGCACTTGCTGCATAATTAAGTTGCAATTCTCTGACACATGGCCTTGATTCCCACATACACAACACCTTGTTTCAGAATTGGAGGCCCTATTGCCATTGGGAGTCAAGTTCAACCTCTCCAAAGTCTTGTACAGCACCTCTTCAAGTTGAGTGGACAATTGATTCACTGAATTGTCCATGGGTGGCCTCCTGGTTCTATCATGGGTAAGGAAGTGGTGATTCTTGGCTATGTTTTCAATGAGTTGATAAGCTTCATCAATGTTTTTAGATGCAAAGATGCCTCCTGCAGCAGTATCCAATGCCACCTTGCTAGGGTAGTTCAATCCCTTATGAAAATAGTTGACTAGCTGCCACTTCTCAAAACCATGATGGGGACATGCCCTTAATAATCCTTGAAGCCTTTGCCATGCCTCACAAATATTTTCTTGTTCCAACTGATAGAACCTCACTATTTGATCCCTGAAGTTATCAGTTTTTGAAGGAGGAAAGAATTCTGAAAGGAACAATTGAACAATTGATTCCCAAGTGCCTACCTCTTCAGGATTCAATCCTTTAAACCATATCTTGGCCTTGTCCTTGAGTGAGAAGGGAAATAATCTCATATACACTGCATTCATGGGGATATTATTGAAGTTCACAGTGCTGCACATCTCCTTGAAATTGTCCAAATGACATGCTGGATCTTCAGTCCCAAGTCCAGAAAACTGACTTTGCCTAATCATAGAAATCAAGGCTGGATTAACTTTAAAATTTGCCACAGGTGCTAAGGCTCCTCCCCCTTGTTGATTCCTTGCATTGCTTGGTGAATAACAGTCCCTAAGAGTTCTAGGAGCTGCCATATTTTGATTCATAACTCTTTCAAATTCAGGATTGTATGCTTCTTCCTCTTCTTCTTCAAATATCCTTCTCCTTGCCTCAAGCCTTTGCAATCTCCTTCTTCTTAAAAATCTTCTTTCAGGTTCAGGATCTGATTGGTAATGTTCCTCTTGATGGTCCAAGTCCTGCATAAAGAGATTCAAAAGTATCAAATTCAAGAAAGAAATGAAAACTAGACAAAAATGAAAAGTAAGAAATGATAACTTGCAAAAACTGAAAATTAGCCTAACAAATAAACTAAAAACTAATCTAAAACTAATCTAAACTATCTAAGTTAGCCTAATTGACCTCAAATCCCCGGCAACGGCGCCAAAAACTTGATAGTGATATTTGGGTTTTCTAGTGATAACTTGCTGAAATTAAAGAAAATGTCAATTTTTCATTTTTTTGGTCTCCCAGCTCACTAGCTGCAAGTGCACAGGTAAGTTGTAGTAGACTCAGGTTGTCGTATCCACAAGAATTTGAAGTCTAAGACACCCTAAAACAATTTAGATTAGTTCTACTTAAGTGGCTAAAAATAGATTTTTAATGAATAGTGAAAACAGATTTTTTTTATAGAAAGTGAAATGATAACAGATTTTTGGGTTTTGGAAATTTATCAAAACTGAATTATAAATGCTAGAATGAAGTCTAAAAAGGTTTAACTATCTATGATGAAGGTTCTTCTAGGATTTGGGGTTCATCTAAATTAATTAAGGATGGAATGGAACAAGTTATCACTAAATGTCCAACTTTTGATTCAACTTGAAAATGGCTGTTCCCACAGCTCAATTGGCCTCTAACTAAGCAATATATGATTATATAATTGTTAGCTAGGTTGAATCAAAAGAGGGTCCTCACTGAAAATCAAGTTATCATTGGGCTCAAAAGAAAGATTCAATGCTGATTTTTTGCAATCCAAGGAAGTTTGGAATGATAACTTGCATTTGCAATCATAAAAAGATGGAATCATTCCAATCAACCAAACCAGGATAAAATATACTCAATAATGGTGCTTGTGTTCCATGATTCATCTCTGAATTCAAGGGGGATTCAAAGTCAACCTCTCGGTTGCAAAATAAATTGGAATCCACACAAACACACTCAATTGGAAATGCAAACCATATGGCCACATGAGTTCATAATTCCCATTGCTCCTTGGCCCATCTCTGGATCTCAAAGAAGCCCTTAAGACTACCTCTCAGTAGTGGATTAATATGAGGGTTGACAATGGAAATCAGAAGTTAGAAAAATGAGAAAATAGAAATCAGCATTTCTGAAAAAATCAGCAATGTGGATTGATGGAATTCAAGTTTGCCAAATGCCCCTTGACCCATCTCTGGACTGCAAGGGATTCCTATAGTACACCTCTCAGTGATTTGAATAAAATAGGGATTAACAATTGGCAATCAGATTCCAAGCAATCAGAAAATAGAATTAGAATCAAACTAAGAAATCAGATTTTGAAAAAATCCGATTTGAATTCTGAATTGTCAATGATCTTGATTCATTTCTGAATAAGATCAGGGCATATATTAGCCTCTCAACTATTCAATTATCTAATCCTTGATGACAATCAGATTCAAAAGCCCAAGAAATCAGATTTTGGAATTCAGGAAACCAAAAAATCAGCAACTCATTCAATTCATTCAAATCACGAAAAACCAAATCAGTTTTAAATCATAGGAATGTCAAAGTTTCTCAATTCATTTCTGAACAAGATTGGGATAGATGTCAACCTCTCAGTTGTTCAATTAGTTCAATCCCCAATGACAATCAGATTCAAACAGCCCAAGAAAATCAGAATTCAGATTTCAAGAAATTAGATTTCAGAAAATAGAAATCAGAATTCTAATTGGGTTTGTATCTAGAACTTGCCATTGATTCTTGATTCATTTCTGAACAAGGGTTAGACCAAATGATAACTTCTCAGTTATAAATACAAATGGGGTCTTCAAATGGCAAGATCAGATTTATAACAAATCAGATTTCAGAAATGTAAAACCAGAAAAATCAGATTTCTGATTTCAGTTCAGGAATTAATGGAAAATCTGATTTGAGTCAAATGATTGCCCAAACAATCTTGATTCATTTCTAAACAAAATAGAGACAATACCAACATCCCAAAGACTCAATTAATCAGGTTAGAAATGAAGAACAGATTCTGATATTTATAGGAATCAAATTCAGAAATCAGAAACCAAATCAGAAATCAGAATTGCAATTGAATGAAATAAGAAAACTGACATTAACTCTTAATTCACTTCTGTAGAATGATTAGATCAAGTAATACTTCTCAGTCATTGGTTACAATTAGATCTAATAGTAGCATAGCATAAATCAGTAAAGAAGTTTCTGAAATCTGAAAATCAGAAATGATTTAGTGCAGGAATTATAAAACAGTCCATATCCATCCAAAACTAATCTAAACTACTACCCTATCCTAGAAGAAATGGAGTTTAGCTCCTCATATTTACAAGTTTTGACATCAAATGGGGTAGGAAACAGATACAATTCATGGTTCTTTGAAGCTTCCTGGCCAGCAGCTCCTCCACCAGAATCCTTTGCAGCCTTCCTTCCTCCAAACCCTTGAATGACCCCCCTCCTTCATTCTCCAGAAAAATCCAGCTTTTATATCACTTCTCCCCACCTTTGGATCAGCATCAGAACATTCTTTGTGCTTTGATTGCAGCCATGTGTCCCCTGGCCCTGAAATTCCAGCAGTGACAGCTTTTTGGACAGCCAAAAAGCTAGTGGTCCCCCTCCTTTTTTCTTCCTTTTGGCCACCTTTTCCACTTGCTACAAGGGCCAAAACATCAAGCATGAAAGTCTTCTAATAATATTTAAACAACTAAGGATTAGGACAGTAGTTAAAATCAGATCTATAGCAAAAAGGGAATTGGTGTGTTGCAAGAATGAAAACCGATATCGATATGAATGAATTCAAGGGCCCGGAATGATAACTTTATGGAAATCTTGGGAAATGTCCTAATATGGGTGGTTCAAAGCATTTCAGGCATCAATTTGATTAGAGTGACAAGTGAGTGAGGTCAAAAATCAAATATGAATGAGATTCCTAAAAGTGATAACTTGAGTGCCCCAAAAACGATAACTTATATGACTTAAAAACGATAACTTGTCATAACTTGAGTTTTGATTATCCAAATGTGATGAAATTTGACCAGCAATGAGTTAGAACAATAATAAGATGATTGCTTAAGGTCCTTGTGCAGAATTAATGGTTTTGCATGTCAAAATGACAGAATTGCCCTTTAACGATAACTTGGCACTTGAAAAATGATAACTTGTTCAAATGGACTTAAAACTTTGCACAAGTTGAGATGTGACTATCCAAATATGATTTATACATAATAATGATGGATTTAGGGCAAGAAAACCATTGAAAATAAGTTCATTCAAAATAATGATAACTTGATACTTAGGAATGATAAGTTGTCCTCAAAATGATAACTTGGCATAGAATTTAAATATTAATGGATTTTGGCATTTCAGAACCTCTATGCACATGGAATTAAGTATGAAATGAGGAATATCAACTAGTTATCACAATGTTTGCATTCAAAGTATAATTGGCCCAAAAATAGGCAAAAGTGGGACTCGATATGTATGAATTGCATCTAAAATGGGTTAAAATCATATAGTGATCAGCAAGTGATCAGATACTTGTATAACACACCTAGATATACAAAATGCATGCTCAGCGATAAATTAGGTTAAAACTTGAAGAATGAGCGATGTAATAATGATTATTATTTGCTAGAACATAATGAACCCAATTGAAAAATATGTTCCTCTCATCCTTCAAATGAAAGTTCGAAAATAAAGTCCTTATACCTTGTGTATATTTATATACTCAAGAATAAAGTTCTCATGTGTATTCCTAGTTATCTTCGGGTCTGAGCATTGTCTCCAAACCCTAGCTAGCTTAAATGAGTCTAGTGACTTGATTCTTCAACTAAATTAAGATCAAAGATATCATAAAATAAAGTATGATGAAAGTGAAATTAATCTTCGAAGTGCCTTTCGACAAAGAAAGAAAGCTAATATGATGGTAAAAAAGTAATGTCCAAAGAATTATAAAGCAACCTTAAGGAAAGTCATGATGCAAAGAAGAACGTAGTATGGTAAGTGCAAGTCACTTAATGCCTATGTATGATTAATTATTGATGCATGTTCTTTGCTACAAGAATGACAAACAATGTAAGCGTGTTTTATGCATGATGTTTATGATGACATGTTATGATTGACATATGCTCATGTTAGCTCATGTCATGTATGCATTTTCTTTTCTATCTATATATGAAAATGCATAAGCAAATCATGTGTTGGCATTTACATATTCCAACTGAGAAATCCTGTAGCCTAAATCCATGTGGGTAATCAAGGTTAAGGATGGATGATGACTCAACTCATGATGGCATGGGTGCACATAGCATAATAATGAATAAAGTCAAGATTTAATAATTGAGTCTGTTAAACTATTGATGCTAGAGATGCTTTTATGAACAATTGATATTAATTTATTCTTTATGTTAGTTGTTGTTGCTAGATGATTATTTTGTTTAATTAGCAAGATAGTATGGTTTAATTAGTTTAATAAAGTCTTGCACTAAATTTGTGTTAAATGTTATTCAAAATCTTATGATGTATTACATATGCATTCCTTCATTATGATTATGCAATGGAGAATGGTTTAGCACTTCAGGAATTGTCCTAATTGACCTCAATTTTTAAGATGAATTTATGCTTTATGTGAGTAGTTATTGCTAGATGATTATTTGCTTAATTAGCATAATAGTATAGTTTAATTAGTTTAATAAAGTCTTCCGCTAAATTTGTATTAAATGCTATTCAAAATCTTCCGTTGTATTATATACGCATTGCTCCACTATGATTATGCAATGACAAACAATTTAGAACTTCAAGGACTCTCCTAATTGACCTCAACTTTTAAGATGACGTTTGGAGGTGTTAAAAACTAAGGGATGGATACATAAATTCATGCTGCTTCCAAGATCATTTATGTATACTGCGGAAGAATATGTTTCCTGCATGTCAGAATGAGATGATCCTGTTTAATTATTTTACAACGGTCACCTACAAATGAATAAATGACACTCTACTTGATATAATGCGAGGATGTCTGTTGGGCCTTGGGATCAGTCGAATCCAACTTAGCCTGCAGCGCATCGACAATTCACAATATACGTCAGCCACCTAGATCTCTCCCTTTTGATAATTTTCGAAAGCCTCAAATACATCGGATCTAGGTTTCTTTGTTGCTGAAGAAGGTGATGCTCCTGGTTGAGATTATGGATGGAGGATGCGTCTTGATGACCACAACAGCATCACCAACACATGAAGACTCTACACAAGCTTACAGCAACACGGAAAAATTAATTAAAATAATAAACTAAAATATGTTATATTTTGCATGCATCACCCTTGTGAATAGCTTGATGCACTATCTCCCTTCAACCCTTTGGGCTAAATTTGGCAAGAGGAAGGAAAATTCATGGACTGACCCCATCGTCTCCACCCCGTAGGAACTACGAGATCACCCCAAGGATGCCAAGTTGTTAGTCCATATATCATTCGTGTCTTTGTTAAAACATGACATCTATGGCAATGAATCAACAATTCGAAGTGCTTTTCTTGCATATTCTTGTCTTTCCTGAATGATAAACAAAAAAAAGATTGGGTCAAAGGAAAATGCTATTTTAGGGTTTTGTTTTTCTTTTTCTAAACACGTCTTTTTTTAGGAGGTCTACATCCATTATGTGGCATAGGGGCTACATCACGTACACAACCTAATAGTAGACCACTTCTATGAATGAGGCTCGTAATGTTGCATGTCATCCGAGACTAAAATCTATATGATTCAGAAGGGAAGAACTTGCATCAAATTTATGACTATTGATTAGTATCAGTATTGGCAATGTGTCTGAAAAGTATCTAAAAGGGTGAAAATTAGATATTTGCACCCTGTCGAAGTAAGGAAATGGGAATGGTTGTCAATTTTGTGTGAACAAAAAAAGAATAAATACTTAGGAAGTAAAATGGGCTTTTTAGAGGGACTTGAACCCTCACAATTTTATAAATCGACGAATTTTCCTCTTGCCATAAATTTCAAATAGGACAAAAATAAAGCATTGGGTCGAACTCTTCTTTGGTGTCATGGTAATAGTTATGAATAGTCATCGACTCCCAGGAAAGGGTAAAAGAATGGGACCTATTATACCAAGTATTCTTCTTATGGCTAGATCAAATCTCCTGGTCTCTACGAAAAGGAAAAAGAATTTCACGTTCTTCCTTTCGGGAGGGGAGGATTAGGGAAATCTTATTGATTGTTGCTTTCTCCAGACCTCGTAGAAGATAGAAGAACCCAGATTCGAAATTAACAAATTCAAACTCGAAAAGGATCTTTCTGATTGTCGAAGAATGCGGGGCAACCCTTGATAAAGGTTCAAATCCTATTGGACCCAATTTATTTCCATCTCGGGAGAAGGGGTGCCTCCTAACAAAGGGGTCACACTGTCCAAGCTCGGGTGACTGTTTATCAAAAGCACAGGTTCATACTACTATCTCGATACAAAATCTCATGTTATGAAAAAACAATAATGGTTTGTTCATATCGAACTCGAAGTGCCATGCTAATGTTTTGCGCAGCAGGGTTATGAAAACCCACGAGAAGCGACTGGACGAATTGTATGTGCCAATTGCCATTTAGCTAATAAACACATGGATATTGAAGTTCCACAAGCTATGCTTGATGATAGTGAGATATTGATGATAGTGACAATATTGATGATGACCATGATACAAAGCTACTAACTATGACGAATGTGCTAACTATGTATATGATGCCGAAAATAGACCGATTTGATCCATCGACGACATCGTTGTGATAAAAGCCATAATGCCAGAGGAATCATTACCGTAGGGCATAGAGGGGGAGGTCATAAGCATCTATACTGTAAAAATCCAAAACAAAATGAAGATAATGTATTGGCATGAATGTTAGACTTGATGATCCTTTACTCCGACAGCATCTAGGGTTCCTCGAACAATGTTTCTTTTGTCCCTTCTAGGTGATCGAAAAATAAAGAAATGATTGATATATTCATGTAATGTACAAAAAAATTCTGATCAAAATCCAGATGATGGAACCCTAGGAGAGCCCCCAACTCCAACTATCGTCCATGTACCATCTCCCATACTAGACCCCATTCTTCTACCCTTTCCTGGGAGTCGATGACTAGTTCTTCATTATCTGCATATGGTCTTTTCTTCTTAGGTGCTCATTTTGTCTGGGCTTTCAGTTTAATTTTTCTATTCAGCGGCCGTGGTTATTGGCAGGAACTTATTGACTCCATCATTTGGGCTCATAACAAATTAATAGAGATAAAGGCGCTTTTACATCTTCTTAACCCGAAAAATAAATGGTTAAGGAGAGGAAAGATGTGATAATTGGGGTTTTGAATAAGACGACCTTTTCATTTTGGATTTTTATCTCTTCAATATTTCCAAATACTGAAAAAGTAAAATAAGAGGTGTTAAACTTTTTATCATTCTAGCATCGAGCTATTTTTTTGCAAGACCTCCCCTACAATATTGTCACCACAGTAGAGTTTAACCACCAAGTTCGGGATGGATTGATGTGGTTCCTCTATGCCTACGACACCAGAATATCAAACCATGAATGAAGAAAGGCACGAGAGAAACGCACATTAGCTAGTGATTGTGAGGCCCCAATTGTTGATCGAAAGGGACACCAAAGGCTTTTGCCCTTCCATCCCTTGGATAGATAGAGAGGGAGGGTAGAGCTTTTGATTTTTCATGTTGTCAAACAGTTGAACAATGAAAATAGGTGGCGAGTGCCTGATTGAATTGATCAGGTCGTGTAGGAACAAGGTTCAAATCTCTCGTCTGTTAGGATGCCTAAGCTGCATACATCACTGCACTTCCACTTGACATCTATCGTAATGATAAATAGCTCATTTTGCTGTGACCTTATCTTGGATTCTCAATACTTCTGTCGGTCCATCCCCGCAGGGGAAGAGAACCCATCACTATCTCGCCTGTGCTATCGTAAGCTCTGGGGAAGTCGGAATAAGCACCAACAGTTCATCACGGAAGAAAGGACTCACCGAACTGGGATCATTAACTAATACTAATATAATAGAAAAGAACTATCTTTTCTGTATACTTTCCCCGGTTCCATTGCTACCAACTGTGGTCCTTACGCATTCGATCGGATCATATATTTAATCCCTTCAAGACAACATAGTCATCAAAATGATCTCAGACGACTCACCAAAGCATGAAAGCCTCTCTAGTTCAAAACCGAACATGAAATTTTGATTTCATTCAGCTCCTATATGGAAGATTGATGTTTTTCTAGAGAAATAACGAGATCCATAACATCTATTAAATGTTTTTATTTTTGAATGTCAAAAGTTATTCGCTTATTAAATTATCCCTCTAGAGGAGACAAATTATACCAAATATATCTAGTTTAGTTACTTCGTTCCCTATTTCCATTCGCAGGATCCTGAGGAAAAAACTTTGTTTCCACCGAGCCAAAACAAAATGTTGATGGTTCTAGCAAACAAGAAGCACCTTTCCTAGCTTATTTTGGTTAAAAGTGTCAAATTCACATTGATCATACAATTCAACCCGACTCTTTGGTCTTAAAAATGCTAGTTTTAAGAATGAGTGATATGTATAGATAATGGTATAATGAGTTTTTGTAACATAAGATTTCCCGGATTCCATTATGTTAAAATCTAGAATTTATGGATCCAATGTGACATTTAGTAAAAATTTAGGAGCTTGCCCCACAGATAGAGAGAATTGTCTCGCACCCCTAGGTATTCTCTACCTGCCCACCTGTGTCGGTTAGTCCATCACATTCATGCATTTAAAATTCATGTAACGGTATTAATACTACTAAAAGGTCTTTTATCTTCTCACAGTTCCCGTTTGATACCGGATTAAGCAAATCTTGAGAGGAAGAGGAAAAAATGAAAGATTTCACATAGTATTTTCTTTTTTATAGTAAAATCATTCTGTCTATTGCCATCCTTCAACTCTTTAGACTTTTCCTTTTTTTTTACTTTTCTTTCTTGTTTTGAATATATTATATGATATGAAGACTTTCTTTGAACTTTTTTTGTTATTTTCATCAAGTCTGGCGAGAATAATATTCTACAACATATTGGCCGGGTGGAAGAGTCGTGGAAACACTTTTTATTCTATATTTTGGACCTTAGCTCCATGGAACAAAAACACAAAGTCTTTGTCTAAAGAAATACGTTGAGAAACGGCAGATGTATAGAACCTTTCAATGAAATAGTGCTTTTTCAAATCTCTCAAAATGGAATCTGTTCCAAACATATATACCATGGTTCCTTACTTCGATAGGGTTCAAATATATATATACCATGCTTTTGAAATCTCTCACCCTTTAGATACTTTTTCAGACCCATTGCTCATACCGATACTAAGCAGCAGTCAGAAATTTGTATCCATTTTTCCTGATATTATGCATGGATTAGATATATCATGGCCGATTTCTCAAAAGATTCTTCCACAATGGACTCTGATAAGTGAGATTTCGAGTAAGTGTTTAACAAAATCAATTAGTTCCTTTTGTATGTTATATCACTATCCTTTTTCCCTCATTTTCAGCATTTACTTTTCTTAGTGAGTTTGCTCTGGAGGATTTCTCGAAGATTTCGCAAACACCGCTTCCCTATGGATCGAACCTTAATCACTACAATGATGCACCATACGCTTGAGGATCACATTTCGATAGTGTAGAGAGAATATAAATTTTAAAACTTCATTTGATATATCTTTCTGTGTTCAAGGGTTACATGCAAGAGTATTGGGTAGACCTGTGTCCTAGAGGCCTTCGCCTCCTCTTTCGTGCGATATTCTCTATACACACTTCATACGAGTCAACGACAGTTAATCTTAAGAAACTGCGAAAGAGTCAATTATAAACACGTGCTGAGGACTTATGAGAGGTGCTTCTATTACAGGATTTATAGTTATTTAGTTCAAAGTGATTGGCTAAGACCATCGGTGCTTCTGGCTTTGTTCTATTTTGCCTTTGTTGTTGAAGCCAGTTTCTAAAGTTCCGCGCGACTTTCTCCATCAGCTCACACCCTTCATTTGCATTCTTCTCCATGAATGTTCCTCCTGCTGCAGAATCTAGTCATGCTTTGGATTCCATGGTTAAGCCGCTATGGAACGTTTGTATTATGATCCCTTTTTGAAAATCATGATGTGGACAGGACCTAATCATGGTAGTGCAACGTTCCCATGCTTCATGTAGAGGTTCCTTATCATATTTATAGAAAGAGGTCATCTTGTTCCTCATTTTGACAATCATTCCTGGAGGGAAGAACCTAGTGAGAAAAGATGATACTAGGTGGTCCCATGTCCGGATTTTGTCGGGTGCTACAGATCATATCCACACTTTAGCCTTATCTCTCAATGAGAATGGAAACAGTCGGAGTCTCACTGCATCAGTGATGACATTAGTACATCTGAAGGTATCACAGAGTTCTAGGAAAGTAATTAACTATTGATTGGGGTCTTCGTTCGCCATTCCACCAAAGGAATCCTATCCTAACACTGAAATGATAACCGAATTGATCTGATAATGATTGGCAGCGATCTCTGGCCTTTTGATTCCAGTCGCAGTTTCCACGGCTAATGATGTGCAGAATTCCTGTAGAGGGCAGAGTGCATTTGGGTCTAATTCAGATTTCTTCCTCCTTGCTGAGGAGCACGTCTTCTAACTCTACATCTTCTCTGCTGATTCCTGAGGTTCTGGGGAAAGAATTTCGGTCCTAATCCTAGTTGAGAGATTTCTCCTTCAAAATTTTCTGCAGCGCTTGACATAAAATTTGGGTTTGTAGGTTAGTCAGGCAAAAATTCAAAAATTAAGTCTCTAAAATAAAGGAAAAATCACGTAAAGAAAAGATGGTAACTACTTAAGTTAAGAAAAATGTAAAGCTAAGTACGAAAAGTGTAAAAACATTTTAAGCATATAAAAATAATCGAGCAAGAACACTAAGGTTCCCCGGCAACGGTCTCAAAAATTGTGTATAAATAATGCCACGTGTAAGGGGTGTGAGCCTTTAGGACATAGGTCTATCCTTTACTCTGGCATGTTTCTATTCAACACAGAAAAATATGTTGAATGAAGTTTTAAAATTTATAATCTCTCTACACTATCAAAATGCGATATGCAAGCGTACGGTGCATTATTGTAGTGCTTGAGCTTTGATCCACAAGGAACGGTGTTTGCAAAATTTTCGAAAAGATTCTTTGGAACTAAACCCAGTGAGTAAAAGCGAAGCTAAAAAATAGAGAGAAAAATTGCGATATGAGATACAAGAAGCTTATTGTTTTTGTTGTTTTTGGGATTGTAAAAAGAAATGATATGGAGACTACGGTTAATTCTAAAGAAGTGTTGGGCATTCAATTAGAAACACATTGTAACATTCCCCACTAGCGTGTGATATTGTCCACTTTTGGCCTCGGCCCGCACGGTTTTCTCAAAACGCGTCACCTGATATCAGAGTAGCGCAGCGGCTCACCTCTATACTCAGCGTGATATTGTCCGCTCTGCCCCCACTCTGGGCTCACGGTTTTCTAACACGTCACACCTGGTGAAGGACATGTTCCCATATATACCCAGCATCGCTCCCGTGATTTATGCATGTGGGACTAATCCAAGGCATGCCTCATGCACCCTTCCCCCCTTAGGGGACTCAACGCTCTCGTTGAGTGATCGCATCCCACCATGCACAGAGGTCCACGCGGAGTGGCTCTGATACCATATGACGTGTTTTGAGAAAACCGTGCGGGCCGAGGCCCAAAGCGGACAATATCACACGCTGGTGGGGAATGTTACATATGGTATCAGAGCCACTCCGCGTGGACCTCTGTGCATGGTGGGATGCGATCACTCAACGAGAGCGTTGAATCCCCTAAGGGGGGAAGGGTGCATGAGGCATGCCTTGGATTAGTCCCACATGCATAAGTCACGGGAGCGATGCTGGGTATATATGGAAACATGTCCTTCATCAGGTGTGACGCGTTTTGAGAAAACCGTGCGGGCCGAGGCCCAAAGCGGACAATATCACAGGTTTATTCCACTCATAATAGCCCTTAAAGCTTGTGCAAGAACTTGTGCAGCACTTTGATTCTCAATAGGATTGACTTGCTCAACAACATGAGAAAGTCTTGATGGACCCGCTAGGATCTTATCATTATGTAAGGATGGGTTATCATTCATATCTTGTGCCACACCTTGTACTGATGCATGAGATGAAACTGACAAACTCCTATTAGGTCGACCGCCTAGTGGAACAGAATGACTTGGGCCAATAATGGCCATCGCCACAACGCCTATGCGGTGGCATTTTTACCCCTTCAAAATGAAAATAAAAAGAAAGTCAAAAGTATGCACTATCAATCTAATGCAAATAATGTCACCTAGCCTTAACTTAGGTTATACTGTCTACAGAATCTTATAACCTAAGCTCTGATACCATATGTAACATTCTTCACCAGGTGTGACGCGTTTTGAGAAAATCGTGCGGGCCGAGGCCCAAAGCGGACAATATCACACGCTGGTGGGGAATGTTACACACATGCTGAGGACTTATGGGGGGTCCTTCTATTATAGGACTTAAAATTATTTAGTTCGAAGTGATGCGGATAAAACGATCGAATGCCCCTTCACATGTGTATTTCATCAACCTTGATGGGGAAGACACTTTACTCTATTACCACACTCTCGTGTTGGGGGAAAGCCTGTGTTGCACATGTGAAGGGGATCCATAAGATGAGTGCAATCATCGCTCTCGTGTACGATGTCCCACGATACAAATTGAGCTTTCTTTGCTTTTTGGATTTGAGTTAAGGTCTCGTGTCCATTGAGTATCGAACATTCAAGAGAAATAAACTTAAGGCGGGGACACAATGGTCGGCTTGCACTTGCTTTAGTGGAATACGGACGACCCTCCCGGGCTAAATGCAAGGGACTAGTATCATCGAGACTGTTTAGATGATTTAGGATTACTGGAAGTTCTTTATAAGCAACTAATTTGTTATCCGCCCTACTCGGTTTGCCAATTATAAATGAGGATAAGAGAATATTCACTCTCGGGTAGAACTTTCCAAAATCGAAAGGAATCCAAGACATCAATGACAAAGAATGAATACTCTTTGAATCCGTGTAGGATGATCCGAATCTCCAACTCAATGCGGTCATTTATTGCTAGAAACTCGGAATACGCATAACCTTTTCAGGTCGCAAATTAGAAAATGAATGACGTTTAAACCAAATCATGAAGAACCACCATTGCTAACTCTGCAAAAATTTGAACTACGAACCATCGCGTGTCAAAGCTTGATTTCTCTACGTTCGGTCACGTAGAGCCTCTAATGTCCCTACGGTCTAGAGTGCAAGGCAACAGTGATTCCAGAACTCCCCCTTAGCTTACACCTATGAGGAGAACATGAAAACCACACAGGGAATCGTATTCACCAAAGCTTGATTTCTCTACATTCGGTCACGTAGAGCCTTTAACTTCCCTATGGTTGAGAGTGCAAGGTGAAGATGATTCACGAGCTCAAATCAAAATACAGATCCAAAAAATTACAAGTTATATAATAAAATGAAGATCAAACAGATATCATAAAAATCGTAAGCAAGCTCAACATTCGGTTTAGATCATTAAGTGTGTATAGAGAATATCGCATGAAAGGGGAGGGAAATGCCTCTAAGACATAGGTCTACCCAATACTTTGGCATGTTATCCTTGAACATAGGAATATATCAAAATAAAGTTTTAAAATTTATAATATCTCTACACTATCGAAATGTGATCCGCAAGTGTACGGTGCATCATTGTAATGCTTGAGGTTATATCCATAGGGAAGCGGTGTTTGCGAAATCTTCGAGACTCCTTTGGGAGCGAACTCAGTAAGAAAAGTAAATGCAGAAAACAAGGAAAAAGGATAGCGATGGTAACGTAAAAAGGAACTAATTGTTTTTGTAGTTTTCGGAATGTTAAGGAGGAAAATGCAAGGATGGCAGTTAATATGAAGAAATGTACGAGAAAATCAATGAAGAACACATGCTGAGGACTTATGGAAGGTGTTTTATTACATGATTTAAAATTCTTTAATTTGAAATAATATGAGTAAAACAATGGAGTGCCCTTTTCACATGTGTTTGGTCAGTCTTGATAGTAAAGACACTCGACTCAGCACCCACACATTCGTGTTGGTGGAAAACCTGTGACTGCACGCATGAAAAGAATTCGCAAGGAGGGCACTATTATTGCCTTTGCGTATGTTATCATCAAAGCATGAATTGAGGCTTAATTCATTCAGGATTTGTGTTTTAGTTTCATATCCACTGAGTATCAGGCATTCAAAAGAAATACACCTAAGGCAAGGAGGCTATGTTTGGCTCAAGCTTGTCTTACTGAAATACGGACGACCTTCTCGGGTTGAATGCAAGATACTAGAGTCTTCGAGACGGTTTTAGATGCTTTGAAAGAGAAGAAAAGTTTGATTCGGACAATATGAACTATGATTTACTGGAAGTCTTTTAGAAATAACTCATTTCTTATCTACCCTACTCGGGTCACTGATTTTGAATGAGGATTGAAGAATATCCCATCTCGGTTTAAACTTTCCAGAATAAACGATAGCAATGGTGAAATGTACGAACACACTTTGAATCCATTCAACATGATCCAAACCTCCAACTCAATGCGGTCATTTATTGCCAGAAATATAGAATATGCACAACCTTTTTAGGTCGCAGATCAAAAAGTGAACGAAGTCTAGACTAAACTACGAAGGGCTCCATTGCTGATTCTACGAAAATCCAAGCTACGAACCACTGGATTCCTTGGGCTTGGTTTCTCTATGTTCGGTCGTGATGGAGCCTATAACGTCTCTATGGTCTGGGGTACAGGACAACAATGATTCAGGAAACTCCTCCTAGCTTACAGCTACGTGGGAAACACGAGAACCACGCAGGGAACTATCTTCTCTTATGCTTGATTTCTCCATGTTCCATCATGATGGAGCCTATAACGTCTCTATGGTCGGGGGCGCAGGGTCAAGATAATTCATAAACTCAAATCCATGCACATATTCAAAAGGGTAAAGAGTCGAACAATAAAATAGGAATAGAACTAATACCATTGAAAACACAAAGCTCAATAGTCGGTACTAATAGTGAAAAACAACGGGATAAAATATAGCTAAAGAACATGAATCCAAATCACATAAGCACCTCTCGGCCTCAGCAGGTCGATTAGTTACAGTTCGTGTGGAGAATACACATCTCTCCATGAATTACCAAAGGTATTATCTTCCAACTCTTTGTTCTTTCTTTCCTTTCATCTCTCTATCTCCCTCCCAGAATCTCCTCTCCTTGTCGACCTCTGCTTGTTGTCGGCTCTTCTCCTCTCCTCCTCTATTTGCCCCTTTGTTGCCGCCTACAGTGCGTTAGCTTTTCTATGGTCCGTCGCTTTGGAAGCTTCCTTGCAAATGATGTTTGCTGTTTGGTTGGTTGATCTCTTCATCAGCCCCAAAGCACTCCACCATTCTTTGATTCAGGTAATAGTGTGTGGTTCAGCCGCTCTACTTCATCCCTTGGAGCTCATCAGCCCCCTGCAGAAAGGGCCATTTATCCAAGTGAAATCTCAAGCTAGCAGGAATAAACTTAGTGGCAATATGTGAATAGACATTTATGTGGAGAGCATTTGAAATGCATTGCATTAGTGACATGCATATGTCTACGTAAGGAAATAATTATATAATTGATGCTATGTGCATGCGAAACAATAGTGAAAATATAGGCCATAAATCTCCACATCAACAGCCAACTAGATGAAAGTGCGACCGAAGAACATAAATTCAAAACACATAAGGCACCTCCTGTTCTCAGCAAGGCTGGTTAGTTATAGTTCATAGGGGAAAACACATTTACCCACAAATCACCATTGGCATTATTTTTTCTAACTCTCAGTTTCTCCCTCGATTATCGAATGAACTCTCCAGAATCCCCACCTTTTCGGCTTCCTCCTCCTCCTTTTGTAGCTATCCTATGTTCCTCTTGTCTACTCATCCCTCTCGTCTGCTCCCTGCCGCATGCATTCCGTCGTTCGTAGCTTTTCGGTAGTCCCCTCCGTCTAGGAAGCTTCCTTCCATCATGGGTTTAAGGGAGCTGGCTGGTCCCCATTTGTGAAGGATGTTTGTTGTTGGTTTATTTGGCCTTTTCTATCGCCTAGAAGCAGCTCTTACTTCATTCTGTAGAGAATAGTGTGTGGTGTATCGACTGCTCTACCTCATCCCCTGAAGCTCGTCAGCTTCCTGCAAAGGATATTTACCCAAATGAGTCTCTAGGCTACAAATAAAAGTGATATGTGAATAAACATGGATGTGGAGAATGTTTGAAATGTATTAAATTGGCGCCTTGTATGTGTTTATGCAAAGGAATAATCGTGTCATAGGTGTTGTATGCATACGAAATAATGGTAAAAATATAGACCGCAATACTTCACATCACATCGGATGTCAAATATACATTCGAGTTGCCGAGTCTGAATAGCCTTTAGAGTCGATAGCATGCGTTGCTGAAATATGTGATGTCTCATATTGGTGTTCCTATGGATTCATCAATGTCACGGTCATGATGATGTTGTAATAGCTCTTGATCGCTCGTGTAAAGTGTTGTGAGTTGAACATTACGGCCCTTGAGTCGATGGTAAAGTGTTGCTCTTCCTCTTTGTGGAACATCATGGACGGTGACATGATAACGGCTCGATCAACCAAATATTTTCTTGCTTTTGCCAATGTCACCGACGGGATAAATGAATACTGGCCTGTGAAACTTCAAATCTTCACTTGTATGGCCCTATGATGAAAAGCTTTTGCTGGCAACAACTTCATGCCCGTTATAAGAGGATAACAATTGTAATCACAGGACATTACTACTCGGTAACGATCGAGGCTTGTCTATGAATTTGGCCCATCATCATACTCGATCTCTAGAGACACTACAAGAAAATTGATGAATAGCGACATATCAATCGAGATGCTATTACAACGCTAATGCGTGGCTGAAAATAATAGCATCTCCTTAGCGTCGACATAGTGCTAAAAATATGAGATGCTCGGAATCGGTAGCTATTAGCATCGCAATAGCGCAAAAGATAAAAGCGACGCAACTAGCATCCACACTCGACGCTACCTCGAAGTTAAGATGATACAAAAAGTGTCATTGCGAGCAGTTGAGTTGCGTCGCTAACATGACGCTAAAGATGCGGAGAATCCCACGATGTTATTCTGATGCTAAGTTTATACGTAAGCCAATGCTAGTTCGACGCTACTATGACGCTCAATTCGTTGACGCTAATGTGTCGCTAAGGTGATGTTAAAGATGATATATTTATAATAGCATCGGCTATGCATATGACACAATTGAGACGCTAATACCGGACAATTTTGCCCCATTACAACCATATTTTTTTTCCTTCCCACGCCATTTGTCACGGACATGCCCTATAAATACCACTTGTACATAATCATGCATTTAATTAACATACTAAGTTAGTTTGGAGGTCCATTAACTGATATTTGTACATAGTAATTAATATTCTGATTAGAGCATAATGATTACTTAATTATCGATAAACTTTACAAAGTGATTATATAAGGTTATTAGGGATAAATTAGAAAATTTTTAAATATTATAATATATATGTTTAACTAGGATTAAGTAAGCTTAATTAAGGATAAAATACTTAGTTATGACAAAAAAATGTGATTGGCCATCACTTAAGTTCCAAGCTGAACAGTTGCTTAAAGGGATATTTTTCAATCTGCCATATGACATCAGAAAATTCTAAAAAATATATATAAGAAACTTAATATTATCCTTTTACGGATGAAAATTTACCAGAGGCAGACGTTGAGTGAAAATGGTCTTGGGAAAATCAGAATCACAGGCTGTTCAAGGTGAGTTTTAGTACGAAAATTATTTTTCTGATTGTGAGGATCCTTCCTTTGTGATTAGCATATCAGTTTTGTATGGTTAATCCATTCTAAGTTAGCGTTCCATGGACTGTGGAATCACATAAAAAGGAGTTTCAAAGAGGGAGTTATGAACTTATCTTCGTTTGTCACTCATCCTATCCCGAGTCTGATATAGGTTCAATTTGTAAATTAGGACACAATTAGAATAGAGTGAATTAGGGTTTTAAATTTGGATATGGTTAATTAGACATTCAAGGGATCCATGAGAGGTGGAATCATCCTATTTAGAGGTGTATATTGGGAGAAATGAATTTTTCATTTCGTAGTAATAGGACATGGACATATCACAATCCGAATTAACTAATTTTTTTGTAAGGATATACAAGGAGTTAAATTCTATATTTTTTATGACAAAATAATAAGGATGTCTAGTTTTCATGAAAATTATTATCTTATTAAATAGGCCACTATGAAGAAACATATAAATTAATCTTTTAATGATATACAGTCTGTGAGGACACAAACCCTATGTCAGATTGCCTTGGATGTTATGACTTTCTCACTTGGGCTTAGTTAATGATATTTGAGGTTGAAAAGCTTAGTATGTATAGTTTCTAATAAATTCAGAATCATAAGATTTGCCCATGTGGTTAAGAAGTTATGAATTATTAATTAACAAACACTCAGTTTGGAATCCTAAGATAACACTTAGTTAAACTAGGGGGATTGAGAAGTTCCAATTGTGAAATAGCCTATGAATATAAATATCTGAAGTTAGACATTGGTATTAGAGGGGATTATATGCATTTTAAGGTACATAAGCATTCATACATCATGAGAATGCATTGCATATTACCTTATTAGTGATTGGGAAGTAAAAAGGCATTATTGCTTGTAGGAAAACATCAAGTTGCAAGTGAAAGGGAGGAAATCTAATAGACCTCCTTGAAGGGATAAAGTACAAGGTGAGTGGGTAAATTTACAACATAGCAAAATGATATATGTTACTTCTTTTATTTATGATATTATTTGAAACAAAGATTATTATTAGTAGTGTTATTGAAACAAACCTTGAGTTAAGAAAGATATTTATGATTTGTTTCAAAGATTTCACATGAGATTGAGTATCTTCATACATCAACATGTTTTTAGGGAACAATGCTTGTGAACTTAAAAATAAGTTTACTTGATATTGATATATGATGATGATATGTCATTTTGCTATTATAAAATTCCATGAGTACATTGACCATGCTGAATGAAAAAGGTCTTTGAGACCGCATTCGATATACATGAAGTCTTTAGGGCGTATATCGAGTGACTTTGCTCTTTGTCAACTGCTCTGCATGTACGTATTGACTCATGATATGCTCTGCATATATGAGAATCATAATTGTGTGACACATGATTTGCTCGGCGTATCCAATACTCTTGATTGTGATGCTCTGCTTAAATGTATGACACATGATCATTGAGGAATACGTATTGACCAATGATGAGTATGTGCGATGACGCATGTGTGGAGTTTAATTATGAAAATGATGATATCTTGAGCTACTTTTACTAATGTGAAAGTTCATATGATTTGACAACTTATGTTAATATATGATGCTTTAGATGTTTTATAATATGTAAAATGTGGTTATTTAATGTTATATACACTCGTATTGTTCCCCTATGTTGTACTTTTATTCCACTCACTGAGCAAATGATTGTTGCTCACGGTACCCATTTTAAATTTTTTAGATACTCGTAAGTTCTCGAGTTGAGTCGACTCGGAGCTTATTTTGCTACATATAAAAGAGGTCAAAATGCTGGAGCACTTTTATCCCCCCTTCACTTTTATTTTTGGAAACATGAATGTAGTAGATAAAGATAGATGTTGTAATTAAGTTTATGAGAAACTTTTTGTAAGGTTGTATAAAACTTGATCTTCTGGGGTGTTATATGTGAAATGGGTTGTGAGGCAATAGTGACAATGTGAATGCTATGTCTTATAACTTTTTATTAAATTTTGATGAATATATATATGCGTCTTTTGTATGTATTGGCAAATAACACCAGGAAGGAAGGGAGGGAGGTTTTGTCAATTTTATTTTTAGAATTGCTAAACATAATTATGGGATGCAATAAAGTTTAGTACTTCATTTCATACTCAAACAGATGGTCAATTAGAGAGAACAATTCAAACACTTGAAGAGATGCTCAGAGCTTGTATTCTAGAATTTAAAGGATCTTGGGATCACCTACCATTAGCAGAGTTTGCCTACAATAATAACTTTCATTCAAGTATAGAAATGGCTCCTTTTGAAGCATTATATGGTAGGGGATGTAGAACACTACTATGTTGGGATGAAGAAGGTGTAAGAGTCCTTTTGGGACCACAAAAAAGTGTAGGAGACTGTCGATAATCTAAAAATCATTAAACAAAAGTTAAAAGCAACACAAGATCGACAAAATAGTTATGCAAATCAAAATCACCGAGAAATGGAGTATGAAGTGGGCAGTAAGGTCTTCTTAAAAGTTTCACGTTGGAAAGGTGTTATACGATTTGAGAAGAAAGGAAAGTTAAGTCCGAGATATGTAGGACCGTATGAAATTTTGGAACGTATTGGACCAGTTGCATACTGATTAGCGCTACCACCAGAGTTATCACGTATTCACGATGTCTTTCATGTCGCTATGCTTCGACGATACCGATCAGATCCTTCTCATGTGTGGAACCCACAATCTATTCAAATACGAGAGGATTTGTCATGTGAAGAGAATCCAGTACAAGTTATTGGAAGAAAGGAAAAAGAATTACGGAATCAAAAGATTCCATTAGTTTTGGTAATTTTGAGAAATCATTCAAGAGAAGAGGCAACTTGGGAGTGAGAGGATCAAATAAGAGAGTAGTATACATTCTTATTCCCTGAACGGGTAACAAAATTTTGGGGATGAAATTTTTTTTTAAGGAGGGGAGAATTGTCACGGACGTGTCCTACAAATATCACATGTGCATAATCATGCCTTTAATTAACATACTACGTTAGTTTGGATGTCCATTTAGTGATATTTGTACATAGTAATTAATATTTTGATTAGAGCATAATGATTACTAAGGTTATTAGGGATAAATTATAAAATTTATAAATAGTATAATACATATGTTTAAATAGGATTAAGTAAGCATAATTAGGGCTAAAATACTTAGTTATGACAAAAAAATGTGATTGGCCATGACTTAAGTTCTCAGTAGCTGAAGCAGACAGGTGAACAATTGCTTAAAGGAATATTTTTCCAAACTGCCATATGATGTCAGAAAATTTTGAAAAAACTATATAAGCAACTTAACTTTATCCTTTGACAGCCGACAAATTACCAGAGACAGAAGTCGAATGAAACGGACTGGGAAAAATTGGGAACATAGGCTGTTCAAGGTTAGTTTTGATATGACAATTATCTTTATGATTGAGAGGACCGTTCCTTCATGATTAAAGAATCATAAATTATGAAATATTGTATGGTTAATCCATTCAAAGTATCCATGGCCACTAGAATAACCAAAAAAAGAGTTTTATAAAGGGAGTTATGAACTTATCTTCGTTGGTCACTCATCCTGTCCTGAGTATGATATAGGTTCAATTTGTAAACTAGGACACGGTTAGAATAGAGTGAATTAGGGTTTTAAATTTGAATATGACTAATTAGACATTCCAAGGGTTGGTTGAGAGGTAGAATCATCCTATTTAGAGGTGTATATTGGGAGAAATGAATTTTTCATATTATAGTGATTCTTCTGTGAGATTCCGGGACATGGACATATCACAACCATAATTAACTAATTTTTTATAAGATTATACAAGGAATTAAATTCTAGAATTTTTATGACAATATAATAAGAATGTCTAGTTTTCAGAAAAAGTATTATCGCGTTAAATAGGGAAGTATGAAGAAACATATAAATTAATTTTTCAGTGATATGCAGTTTGTGAGGAGACAAACCCTAGTTAGATTGGCTTGGATGCTATGACTTATTCACTTGGACTTAGTTAATGATATTTAAGGATTGGAAACCTTAGTATGTCTAGTTTCTAATTAATCCAGAATCATAAGATTTTCCCATGTGGTTAACAAGTTATGAATTATTAGTTGATAGACACTCAATCACTATCACTCATTGGAAGCATCTATCCTTTCGCCCAACAAGAGAATGCCCGGAGGAACGAGCTCAATCCTGAGATAGTACTTAGTTAAACTAAGGGGGATTGAGAAAATCCAAATGTGAAATAGCCTATGAACATAAATATCTGAAGTTAGAAATTGGTATTAGAGGAGATTATATGCATTTAGAAATTGGTATTGTGAAATAGCCTATGAACATAAATACACTCATATTGTTTCCCTATGTTTTAATTTTATTCAACTTACTGAGCAAATGATTGTTGTTCATAGTACCCATTTTAAAATTTTCAGATACTTGTAAGTTCTCGAATTGAGTTGACTCGGAGCTTGTTTTGCTGCATATAGAAGAGGTCGAGCCGTTGGAGCACCTTTGTCCCCCTTCACTTTTATTTTTGAAAGCATGCATGTAATAAATAAACATAGATGTTGTAATTAAGTTTATGAGAAACTTTTGGTGAGGTTGTATAAAACTTGATTCTGTGGGATGTTATACGTGAAATGGGTTGTGAGGCAATAGTGACAATATTTGAATGCTATGTCTTATTATTTTTTATTAAACTTTGATGAATATATATATGCATCTTTTGTATGCATTGGCAAATAACACCAGAAAGTAAGGGAGGGAGGTTTCGTCAATTTTATTTTTAGAATTGCTAAACATAATCAAGGGATGCAATAATTAGAGATTAGAACTTAGTCAGGGAGCTGGGTGTGACACCATACATTTATGCAATGCATATAAATGCATTTATCATTCATCACGAGCGTCATATCAAATATAACAATATGAAAAGTAATAAACTAAACTAACAAAAATATCAGTACTACACGTATGTCTAATAACAAATGTTTCTATCCTAAGTTTGGGAGTTGTTATCATTCTAGACATTCGATACCGAAGTGCTTGTTCCTTGGCCTCGCGGGGATTGATTCTCTAGTGGGATCAATGTTTGAATCGCTTGCAATAAAGGAGCCAACTACTACGTTAGCTACTGTCACACCTCTTGCGATATCTTCTATGATAACTGCTATGATAGCTGTGTCACATTAGGTGTAGCAGATGAGCTCAGAGCAGATGGGCCGCCTGCACATCCTTCGCTCCTCCTAGGTACCTGAGCAGTTGTGCCTAGGCCACGCAAGTAACCTCCTCGTGTCGTGCCGGCCACCTCCTCCCAAACAGCAGGATCCTCTATGGAATAGAAAAATTACATAATCATATAAACATTATAGATTATATAAATTATATAACATCAAAAAACACATAAACATATAAGGTGCTATATAAATTAAAAACATGAATCACTTTCGAGATAGGTTACTTGGTGGCTCAGTACTCGGATCATCTCTGTACTTCTCGACCATGTTCTCCTTGTACGCATCCTAAAAAATTTAAACATTACGCATTTAAAAAATCTTTTGCACTAATGTCACCAACCAAGTGAACATGTGATGAGACTTACCAGAAGCCTCTGAGCAGTAGGCATGATGAAATCGTTGGTCATTCGGCTTTTATGTGTGGCCACGTGGACCACACGAAAGTCCACAGGACTACCTTGTTTCTCCTCCTGTAATAAAGTTTCAAATTTTATAAAATAAGCATAAGGCAAAAGTTTGATTATTCGATTTTGTATCTACAGTACCATGCGCCGTCGATGCTCTTCAAATTGCATCGATCTGTCTGTATGGATGTGGGCTTCAGGCTTCAAAAATCGGTTAGCTCCTGCCTTTGATGAGTTTCTTTGTCATCATTCATCCATCTTGTATGAACATCAAGTACTTAGACTTTGAAAAATAATTAATTTAATTCAAATATAAACTTACTTACCACTTCTTACATAATGACTCCCACATTGGTCGCCTAATATGCCTTGGGCTTCTTTGTATGCCCTACTCCAAAGTGAGGCTAGCGGACATGACGACCTTGCGAATCTTATACAGTCGATTATGGATGCGTTTTGTAGCCATGTCCTCAAAAGCTCTCCGGATCATACCCAAACTATGATCCAAATGAAATTGATTTGCCTCCTAAACAATGTTATAAAAGTTAGTAATTTAAAAATAATATAAAATAGATTATGTAACCCAAAAATAATATCATATCGTAAATGCCCGAAAGATGTCATCCTGCACAAAAACTGGGACATCTTTCCACGATCCTGCTCCATCCGGTAAGTGGGAAAGAACAAGAGGACTAACATCCCACAAGATACTAGCTGCTTTGAAAGTGGTCCTGCAATTTACAAAGAAGAATTAATTTTCAATGGTAAGCAAAACAATAATAAAATTCCTAGAACTTGTTTAACTTACGACAAAGAAATGTTGTTGATGGTGACCACCCTATTATCGTGTAATCCCTCTTCATCAAGCGAAGAGGAATCATCACTCGCTACAGCTGGGGTAGGCTGAGAAGGTCTAACATCATAGACAGGGCTTGGTACAAAATAAATCATTAGTGCAATACCAAATTAAGCTAATGATAATTGATATATGTACAGTAAAGTTCTTACCTCGAGTGATATCTATCATTGCCTGATCCGTGGTAGTCCGCTCATCAGAATGTGACAAGCCGGTGCTTGTGCTATCAGCAATGTAGCATCTGGCACTATTAAAAAATGATTAATGTAATTAAATTAGAAATATAACTTTAATGATACTAAATATATCACCTGGGGTAAGTTGTCGCTCGCCAATGCTGAAATGTGGTGAGGCATCCGGTAATCTCGATGGTCGCGAAGCAACTATCATCATAAAAAAATACTTAAAATACTTGCATGTATTGAAATTTATGGAATATACAAAAAATAATCTGGTGTGACATACCGATCGACGTCGTGTGATCGAGACGTCCCGACTATATGCCCCATCGACAGTGGAGCAACTATAACAACAACAAATAATTAGAACAATTGCATGTACAAGATATATTAAATGCAGAAGAAATAACCTAGAGTGAAATGTGGAGACGACCCACCAATGGATCCCTTACTTGTAACGATCCAGATATGTGCCCCATCGGCGGCGGAGCAATTGACATTATTAAAAAAATTAATGTAATTATCATAAGCAACTATAAATAAGCAACTGACAATAAATATATCACCTGGTGGTTGCAATGGCTCACTCATATGGAGTGAATGCCTAGAAGAGCGAGATGAACCAGAAGCTCGACATCTGGTAACCATAACTAAAAAAATTAAAAAACTTGTGTTATTATTATATTTAATTTATAAAGTTAGAAACACATAATTTTATAAATTATTAAAAGAACTATGTGATTCATCGCTTGTTTCATATTCTCATTCATTTTCATCATCTTCATCGTCGTCGCTATAATCTTGATTCGAGTCATCATCAATGAAATTGTGAATGTTCACTTCTAAAAGGTCATTTGAATTGAACTCTTCCATTGGCTCAATGTCATCAACTAATTGAATATACTTAACTTCATTGGCTACATCAATCGTCTCATTCATTCGATCTTCTTAATAGTAGTCATCTATGGGCACACCATTGTATATGGATGATGCTTCATGATCATCTACTAAGAATAGTCTACTTCTCACTTTGGATGACTCCCACCATTCATCCTTGGTTCTATTCGATGGATACTTAGTGTAGTACACTTGTTGCACTTGTTCTGCCAATACGAATGGATCATATGAGTTAATGTCCACCAATTTAATCCTTTGATCGATCCGAACTCCTTTATTTGGATCGAACCAACAGCCTTTTAGCACCATGACTTTATTCAATTTTTCCAAATAAGACAACTCTATGATGTCTTCGATAACACTGTAGTAATCGAACTCGTTGTCCAGTACATGCTTCCTAGAACACATATGCTACTATTAATAGTTGAATGTTGTCGGCTATATTCTTCTGTATGGAATATATATCCATTAAGTATGCCACCACAATAGCTAAAAACTTGTTTCTTCGGTCCATGATCTAAATCTTGAATTTTTAAATATGCGACTAAGCCATTAATAACCTATGAGAAAATAATTAAAAGTTATAATTAATAATAATAATTACGAATAGTCATAAAGAATTCTCACTACACATCTCAACCAATCAACAAAATGTTCGTCTCGTAGTTTTAATAATTCATCGTTTGAAACTAACAGATCGATTTCTCACTGTAATTCTTCAAATTTCCACAACTCATAATTGTCAAATTTTGAAATCAAGTAGCAATAATGAATTTTAAATTTTATAACATATTGAAATAAATAGACTTACTCAAGATACAACATCGCTTCACTATAAATTGCAAGGACATATTTCTCAACGGCGGTGAGATCTTTGTCCAACACAACTTTGCGTCCTGTACCCAGAAGCCGACATGGGTACTTGAAGATCGATAAAGTATTTATGTTAACTTCTCCTTCACCCCATCATTCCTTCTAGGAAATTGTATGTGTGGCTCAAAGTACATTGAAGTGAAGTTTGACACCTTTTGAATGAAATATGCTTCACATATAGAGCATTCGATCTTCTCCTTATTCTTCACCTTCCTTTTTAAAATATAACATGCCTATAACTTTTGTTTCATATGGAAGATGTACAATCAAGTGCTACATCGCATCAAAGAAAGAAGGTGGAAATATCTTCTTAACCTTTAAAGAACACGGTAATCACAATAGAATACTCTAACTGAGATATGTCTTCTTCCCGAGTGGTGGATGTACAAAGCTCTATAAAGAACATAGATAACTCTATTAAAACTTCCTAGATGACCTTTGGTAAAAGTTCTTTAAAGGCAATTGGAAGCAACCTTTGCATAAAAGTATGGCAATCATGACTCTTTATCCCATGTATCTTCCCATTTTTTAGGTAAAAACAACGAGATATGTTTGATGCATATTTGTCAAAAAATTTCAATTTTTTGACCCATTCAAAAATCACTTTTCTTTGATCATTGTCCAAAACGTAAGTAGCTTTTGGCATTTTACATTTACCATTTTTAAGATAAATGATATCTAGCTATGTTCTTCTACATATAACTTTCATGTCTTCGTGCACTTGTATGTTATCTTTTGTTCTTCATTTAATATCCATAATAGTGTTGAAGATGTTGTCAAATACATTCTTCTCCACATGCATGATGTCCAAGTTATGTCGTACTAAGTTTGAAGACCAATAAGGCAACTCCTAGAAAATACTTTTTTTCTCTCAATTATGTTCACTTCCAAACCCAATTTGCTTGTAAGAACAGGCCTTCAATCCGAATGAGACTTCATTAAGTATGTTTACTTGCTCTATCACTTCTTGTCCCATCAAATGACATGGAGGCAATGTGTACTCAGTTGTATTCATTTTAAATGAGTTTCGATCGCTGAATTCTCCATTGGCAAAAACATCCTATGACAATCAAACAAGCAAACTTTCCTACTATTTTTCAAATAAAATGATTTTGTATTCTTTCCACATATGGGACAAGCAAGTTTACCTTTTGTGCTCCAACCACTCAGCATTTCATATGCTAGAAAATCACTTATAGTCCACATTAATGTGACTCTAATAGTGAAATTTTGTTTCTTAGATTTATCATAAGTAACCATGCCATTCTCCCACAACATGTTGAGTTAATCAATCAAAGGTCTTAAGTAAACATCTAAACTTTTACCAGGAGATCAAGGACCTGGGATCATACAGGTAAGCGGTGTGTTCTCTCGTCCTATATACATAATTGGAAGCAAATTATAAGGTGTCACAAAAATCGGCCAACATGAATAAACAGTGCCTGATGAGCCAAATGCGTTGAACCCATCAATGCAAAGTCCTAATCTAACATTGCATGATTCTGCTAAAAAAGTCGGATGAAGTGCATCAAATCTCTTCCTTGCCTCAGCACATGTGTAATGAAATTTTGATCATTGCATGCCCCTTCTCTATGCCACCTCATAAATAATGCAATTTTCTCAGAATGAAATAGTCGTTGCAATCTTCAAACTATGGGAAAGTATCTGAACACTACATCTGCCACATAATTTTTCTTTCAAATTTGAGAAGTCTTTCTCGGCTTATAAGTGATAAGAGAGTTGTATCTGGGCTTGCCACAAATAGAAAAATTGATATGTGAGTTGTTTTTCTTGTAACACTACATACAATGACTACGACATGGATAAATCTTCTATTCTAACCATAAATCTCGCATCATTCTTTTGCACTTGTAAAAATTTCCTGGTAACTTCTCTGAAGCTAGAAGCATACTCTTAATAATGGCAATCATCCGGTAAAAATAAATTTCGCTCATATTAAATTATTATTTCAAGTTCATTAGTTGTGCCACTATAGAAAGTGTACTTTGCTTAACGTATCCATCCCATAAAGATTCGTCTGTTTCTCCGAGAAGGTTATAAAACTTAGAAGCCGAAGGATTCAGGTCTTCTTCAATAAATATTTTGCCAACATTTTCTGTTAGCATTGCATCTCGTATCATGTTCCGGTACAGATTGCTCGACTCGCCCACATTCGTATCTACGTTAGAATCAACTGTTGTCTCTTTAGGCCATCTTTCTTCACCATGAAAGAACTAATTTGTGTAATTTAGTAAGAAACAGTTGTAATATAAATCCTTCTGCACATCATATATTACTTTCCACTGATAACATTTGAATTTCCGACATGAGACATAAAATTTTGCCATATGAAGAAGCAACACCTTCATTTTCATATGCCACCTTAATAAATTCATCAACACCATACTCATATTCTTCTGTTATAATGTCACGTTTATCTTACCAACTACGAATCCAGCTACGATCTGGCTTCCTCATTTCTGTAACATTAAGTCATATGTCAATAACTTCTTGTACTTGAAACATGTGATATTGGAGTTATGAAGTCCAAAATCACATGTTTAATGTACAAGATCTTTGTATTCATAATCGTATTAATTATCATATTCTCATGATTGCCAAGAATATGGATTTACATTCTTAGTAAAATTTATAAGAACATGACAAAAAAAATATCGTTACAGCATAAGGATTAATTATTAGTGAATTAATTATCATTTTTTAAATTGCCTTAATTCATAGCATAAGGATTATCTTTTAAATTTCATTCTCTAGTGGACAATTAGTTATTGTCTTGCATAGGATAACATTAAGGCATATCCCATTACGTATAGCAATTAACTAGGCATTACAACAATTAACTAGGTATTACAACAATTAAGCAACCATTACAACATCTATAGTGCAATCATAACAATACAAAAAATTAAACAAAATGAACATATAGCATGATCAAATTATACATCTACATAACATTCACAACACATTGATGTTAAATATAATAGCCAAATTACTATCCAAATTTACTAATTCTAGCCAAAAGATAAATATATCTGAAAATCATTAAAATCGGGATGCACTGTATCAATCGGAGAAGGGCGGCGATGGTGCCACTCAAGAAGACAAAATATGGCAGCTACTCAAAAGTCATTGGAAATATCAAGTGCTTAAATTCAGTAAAGAGACTAATCTCTCTAATTTCGCAAATTAGGCATATGAATATTTATGAAGGGGTAGCGGGGACGTATGGCCAGTCGGCGGGAGCAGGGCAGCGACTGTCGGAGCAGTAGGGCGGCGGCCGGAGTAGCAGAGCGGATGCCAGAGCAGTAGGAGGAGGTGGACAAGCAAGTGTAGGGCGGCGGTGTTGAATCTCGTACCATTCCCCTAGTTTTGATGATAACAAACACAAATTGGTCGACAAATGTTACTAACAAGCTTGTCAAGCGATCTACATACAGGAACAAGTTTAACAGAAAAAGAATCGCCGATGAAATAGTGAAGAAAGCAAGAACGATTGAAGGAGTAGTCTATCGAACGAACGACTGAATACAACAAAACCAGAAAAGGTATTGAAGTACAAGATTGGTTGAAGGATCGGTCGACCGGATAGATGACCAAAGAAAATAGAAGTGTTGAAGCCATTGAAGTCATAAGACCGGCTAAAGAGTCGATCGACCGAGTACAAGACCGAAGTAAACAAAAGTCTCCAACACAATGAAGTCATAAAACTGGTTGAAGGATCGGACGATCGAAAGGCAATATCGAATCAACAGAACACTTAGGCATCAAAGAAATCAACGACCGATTGACCGGATGCACGTCGAAAATGAACAATAGGATGAAAGAAGAAGAAACAAAGAACCAGTCATAGAATTGGTCGACCAAATGTATAAATAGAAAGATGAAGATGTTGTAGCAAAGTTCAAACCGGTCGACCTCCTCTTTCAATTGGTTGACCGATTGATGCATGCAAAATACAACATATTTTAGATTATTATTTTAATTATTTTTATGTAATTTAATCATGGCATGCATCATTTTTAGTCACTTTTAGTCGTAATTCTAGATTTATCAATTTTAATTATTAATTCTTTGAATATTTTAATTGTGGATGGATTATTTAAATTTGGATAATTATTTTGCAGGAAAAATCGAATTCATGATTATCCGATTATATTTGTTCAAGAATGGTCGTTTCGGCCGATAATCTTCAACCCCAAAGACGATAAATCACAAAAGGTTATCCGTATCGGCCGAAATTTTGAAGAATTTATCCTTACAGTCGAGATCTCTGTTTATCACCCGAGAACTCCAACACCGATTCAAAAGAGGTGTTACGGCCGATAACTCAAATGAAATCATCACTTTGGCCGATATTAGAGAGAAAATTTATATTTTTGGCCGAGATATGAAGGGGTAAAGATAAACGATTTTATTTTTCTTTGGGTGTAACAAGATTAAATTCCTTGTTTTGGTCGAGATTTGGTGGGGGTAACGAAAAGAAAATTCATCATTTTGGCCAAAATTAGAAGATGTCATCATTTTGGGGTAATGAAAAGGAGTAAAGATATCATTTTGGCCGAGATATGGAGGGGGTAATGAAAAGAAATCTTCCTTATAGCCGAGATTCGAAGGGAGTAAAAAGATTTATCTTTGGGCGTAAAGATAAAAGAATTTCGTTTTGACCGAGATTCAAAAGGGTAAAGATAAAAGGATTTATCTTTTGGGCGTAATAGTTAGAAGAATTATCATTTTTTAGCCGAGTTTATCTCACAATTTTAAAGTCAACCGTACGATGTTACGGCCGTGATCCGCTTGAAGGCCGTCCGCACCTATAAATAGAGGAAGATATCGTCATCCCAACTGGTGCTCTGAAGTTTAGGTTTTCTTCCACGGCGAGTCGTGAGTCTGCAGGCTTCGACCAAGAGGAGAGAGGTGCGATGGCTGGAGGTTGATCGCGACCCTGATCAAGTCCGAAAGGCTGCCCGACTGTCTGCCCAGATCTGAGGATCCTATTTTATTCTTGGTGTAATTCTTTCAATTATTATTGTTATTTTGTTATTATCTATCCAGAATTTCTAGGATGAACTCCATATTTCTATTTATTTCATTTTAGGAGATTTTTATTGAAGGAAAACAATTTGGACCCTATATTATTTGTTTTAATCTTTTATGATCAATTAGTTAATTGTGCTTAGTGCTTTTGATTTAATTACTTGGATTTCTGAGTTGAGTAATTACCAGTTTGTGGACTATTTGATTTCAGAATTCATTAATTAAATTAATTGATTTTATGTGAAATTAATAATTAACATAAATTTGATAACTAGTGTGTGGAGAATCAAGTTTGTGTGGTCTGTTAATCTATACCGGTTTGTGGAATGATTAACATCCTAGGATTTTTATATTAATGCATCTTAATTTTAATCTCATCAGATGAATACCAGTTTGTGGGACTTTGGGTTTGATTAAATTTAAGATAGTTTGATTTGCCGGATTAAATAGCAGAATTACCAGTTTGTGGACTCTGTGATGTTAATCTTGTAAATTAATAACTTGGAAAAATTCTTAATCCATCTTTAAAGATTAAATTTATCTTTTATGGTTCAAATATTTATCTTGATCTATTTTCATCCTAAGGCCTAACTTCAAAACCATTATCTTATCTTTATCCTATTTTCTTTATTTTATTTTACAAAACTTTTTTTCCAAAATTCCATGTTTTTCTTCTATATTACTTGAGCGACTAGTGCACTTGCTATTTTCCAAAACTTTTTTTCCAAAATTCCATGTTTTTCCAAAATCTATTTTCATCAGAAATTGAATTAATAATATTCCTCGTGGGTTCGACACTCTTACTCCTATTTTCTATATTACTTGAGCGACTAGTGCACTTGCTAGCGATTCTATTCTGCTACATCATTTCAACGCATCAAGTTTTTGGCACCGTTGCCGGGGAATATTTTATTAATTAATTTCTGATTTTTATGAATTATTAGGAGATGTAAATATTTTTTTGTAAATATGTACTATTTAGTGTAATTATTTTTATTTTTGTGAATAATATAATATTTTTCCTTTTTGCAGATAAAGGTCACGACATTTTTTTTAACTTGTTGACTTTCGGCTTAAATTCATATAAACGCCGATTGGATTTTTTAAATTACATGGACTTGTGGTTTTACGATCGAGATTTATTTTGTCAGTTTTACTGGTTTTACGGCTCGCAATATCGATTGAGTTCTAATCTTCTGTTTTACAGCCGTAATGCTTTATCTGAACGTTGTTTTACGCCATGACCATACAATGATGATTTGACCTTGTTTCGGCCAGCAATTTGTGAATTGTTCTTTACGCCTTATTTGGATCACGTTTCATTGGCCTCATATGAATTTTATTCCGTCTCGGCCGTAAAGTTTTAATATTTCGAACTTTTCATATTGATTTGACTTTGTTTTGGCCAAAGCGATTTATTCTTTCTCGGCCGTAAAGGATCACGTTTCGACTTAATTCACTTTCGGCCGTAATGATTCAATTGTCGACGTAAGAGTTGGGGTAATATTCTCAAGTTTCATTCGACTTTATTTCGGCCGAAACCCTATTTTGCTTTATGGCCAATCGTGTTGACTTCATCTCGGCCGTAATATATTTCTGATTGATGTGACCTCATTTCGGCTTAATTGACAATTTTTATCTTTACGGTCGAGATTCACTTTATCTATATGATCGAATTGATTTCACTTGTTTTCAATATTGATTAAGTATTCGATTAACGGCCGAGAATTGTTGTCTTCATTGTGTTTGCGACCGAAATTTGACTTTATTAATTACGATTTAATTCTCTTCCCTATTGGATGGATTAAGTGCATGATTTCGTGTTATTATTCCCTTTACGGCTTGAATTTTCATCTCCGCCGAGAATTGATCTCTTAATCTTTTCGGCCGTAATGTTTATTTGTCGCTTGGATTCGTATTTCAATTTCTTGATACAATTTGTGTCTCGACCGAGACATGGATAGCTTTCTGTTTTACGGCCAATTGAATCATGTCGACTTCATCTCGGCCGTAAAATATTTCTGAACGCATTAGATTGATTTGATCTTGTTTCGGCCAGTTTATTTGTGGATTTTCCTTTCTCGGCCGTAATGGATCATCTGGCGACGTAAGAATAGATTCTCAAGTTTCATTTGATTTGGCCGAAACTCTGATAGTTTTCTGTTTTATGTCCCATTGAATCAAGTTTTTGACTTCGGTTCTTTACGCCAGGAGTCAATTTAATTCTCTTTCGGCCGAGACAATTCATCGCCGTGCTAATTTTTTACGACATCTTACGACGTTGTTTCGGCCATAATCCAACAAGTTTTACCCCTTCATGTTGATTAATCTCTTTCGACACTGTTTCATGGTTTTTACGGCCGAACGAGCCTCGAATTATTTAATTTCTCAACTAATTTAATTTCGGCCGAAATATGTTTGGCGATCGATCAATCTCATTATCCTCTCTGAAACTATTTTTGTTGATTATTGCTTTTACGGCCATAATGTTGACACATGGTTAAGTTTTACGGCCAAACAAGTGCATGATTTTTACGATTATCCATTTGATTTACTTTCGGTCGAGTTATTTGGCATTTGAATTGGTTTGAAGAACCTCCGTTTGCGGCCGTAATTAGGTTTCTGAAAATTCCTCTCAGAAATTAATGATGAATTTTCAATTTTATCAAGCTGAAAGACTTTTTTATTTCTTAAAATATTATTTCTTCGTGACCTATTATCTGTATTTCTTTTTATTTTATTTTATTTTATTCTTTTATCTTACTGAAAATTGGTTGTTGCAGGTATTATTGAATATTTAATCACAACCAATCCTGAAATTTTCTGATAGTTCCAGACATCGCACGAGGAGTTCAAGTCCAATTTTGGAATTTGATCCTGAAATTGAAAGAACTTCTCGTCGATTAAGAAGAAATATCAGAAAAATGGCTGAACAATCACGCGACAATCAGAGACTGGAGCAACAAAATGAACTAGTTCCGTCACAAAATAATCGACGAGAAGATGAAGCAGAACTCTCTATGAGAGAATATGTCTCGGCCAGATATAATGACCGAGAATCATGCATTGTGCTGCCTGAAATCAATGCAAATAATTTTGAGATCAATCCGGCAATCGTGAGGATGATACAAGCATCCCAATTTGGAGGAGGATTTCATGAAGACCCTCACGATCACCTTGACAAATTTCTTGCTACTCTGAGCACCTTTAGAAATAATAATGTTTCTTCTAAAGTTATTAGTCTATTATTATTTCCTCAATCTTTACATGACAAAGCTTCCACATGGTTTAAAACTTTGCATGCAGGATCAATTCACTCATGGTTGGAGCTGGTAGAAAAATTTGTTGGAAAATATTGCCCACCACAAAAAGCAGGCAAATATCGAAGGGAGCTGAGGGCATTTGTTCAAGACGATAACGAGACGTTGTATGAAGCCTGGGAATGATATAAGGAACTGCTGGCCAGAGTTCCTGACAATAGAATTCCAAAGTGGCAAGTGATGGAAGATTTCTACCATGGATTGCGGTTGCAAATCAAGATAAGCTCAATAAATCAGCAGGAGGGACAGTGCTAGGATCTAAACGCCCTAGTGAGATATAGGATATAATTGAAGTTGTAGCCCTCAAGTCAAGTCAAGAAAGGAGACCATCTCGCCGAACTACAATCTTCGGAATACAATCAAATTCGAGGAATACAATCTTCGGAAATAGTGGCTCAGCTGGAGTGACTTAATAAAAAATTTTAGCAGATGATGTCACTAATGGGAAATTCGAACAATTATAGCCCTACAGGTAACACTTCAGATTCAAATCAAATTGAAAATGCTAACTTTATTTCCAACCCATTTTTCAGGAGCAATGATTATGGTTGGAGACACAATCCAAAGTTTGCCTATAATCAGAATCAAGGCCAACCTTCTGGTCCATCAAAAGATTATATACTGAAAAGACAACCTGATGCTCCCCAATATCCATCATCAAATCAAATGCAGGAGATGATGGCATAGATCATAGACACCATGCAAGCATTGCAAAAGAATATGGAATCTAGAGCCACGAGTCAGGATGCATCAATTCGAAATTTGGAAAGACAACTGGGCCAGATGATGGTACAACTGACTGGACGTACACCGGGCTCTCTCCCAAGCAACACAGAGAAAAATCCAAGGGGAGAAGAGCGAAATAGGCCTTGATCTTCATCAGAACTAAGTCAAGCTGACGACTATAAATCAGAACTATTTCTATCCTTTTTATTATTTGTTTTCTTTACATTAGTCTTTAATTAGTTTGTTGATTAATATCTTTAGTCCTGGTAATAGTTTTATTTTGTTGAGTCATCTGTGGAAGGAGAGAATTTCAGACATGACATCAAGGGTATAAAATCCGACATTCGCTCATGATCAAGTTTACAACTTTCACTATTTGACATGACAGGACGTCGGACATGACAAGGCGACATTTACTTTTTTTCCCTCCTTACGACCGAGATATTCATCCACAAACCATTGCGGCCAAGCTTTTACGGTCGAGACTCTCTCCCATTGTGGCCGAGAAACTAGCCTTAAGCAAATCTCGGCCGAGATAGTCAACCGCCAAGGACACCACCTGACGGCCGAAGTTTCCCGCTGTCTCCGCTGCCCTTTACGGCCAAAGTGCTCCGCCCTCTCCTCCTTACGCCCGAAGTTTCACCGCCACTACCTTACGCCCAAAGTTTCATGCCTTCTACTCCTTACGGCCGAGCTTCCACACCGCGGACCGAACCTGACTCCTTACGCCCGAACAAACACCACGCACCGCCACCAGGATCTTTAAGGCCGCAAACACCATGAGATATTCCACACCACATTACGACCTAGTTTCTTCTTATTCCATGGCCGAGACGTCAACCGCCAAGGCCACCATTCTACCGGCCGAAGTTCCTCACAACTCTCATCCTTACGGCCGAGTACTTCACCAATCCACCGACGATAAATCCAGTTGTGTCTTTTCCCTTTTCTTTATTTGTTATTTCTTTATTTTCCTTTTAATTGAGTCTGTATCTCTCTACCTTGCTGGGCAAACACTGAGGACAGTGTCTGGTTCAAATTTGGGGGAGTTGCATTTCATGCATTGCATGTTTCTTTCTATTTGCTTATGTTTGCATGTATATTCAAAAAAAAAATTCCAAAAAAACCATTGCATGCATTTTTGCTACCATCTTTTAAACTCTTGTTTTACTATTTTAATTATCTTTAAGTAAAGTTCAAAGACATATTGTTAATTGATGAAATTTGAATGCTTTTCTTTCTTATCACTTGCTATTTTAATATCAAACTTATGGACTATGTACCTATGCTAAGTAGAATTATGAATGGCTAGACGACAAAATTATATTCATGCCTTTTTATTTATTTCTTTTAAGTCTTGATGGTAGTAGCATTTTTAATAAGGGCACAAAAAGAAGGGTTAGTTGAACCCCAATGTTAAAAAAAATAGAATAAAAAGAAGGGTTAGTTATACCCCAACAAAAAAACAAATAGAAAAAAAGAGAGAACAAAAAGAAGGGTTAGTCAAACCTCAAAAAAAAAAAATAAATGAATAAAATTTTAAGCTCAATTAGTACTTATGTGTTCAAGATTTTCTACAAAATTCCATGTTTTTCTTCTTTCTTATTAATTTATAAATTCAGATATTGAATTAATAATATTCCTCGTGGGTTCGACACTCTTAC
This sequence comes from Pontederia crassipes, assembly GCA_030549335.1. Lineage (NCBI taxonomy): Eukaryota > Viridiplantae > Streptophyta > Magnoliopsida > Commelinales > Pontederiaceae > Pontederia > Pontederia crassipes. The sequence continues at coordinate 3,998,599 of JAUKPH010000020.1, read as the reverse complement.
TCCTATTTTATATATTACTTGAGCGACTAATGCACTTGCTAGCGATTCTATTCTGCTACATCATTTCAACGCATCACCGATTCATGCGATGTGGCTAATGAAAACTCATATTTTGAATTAATCTACAGATTACTTTCCAGATATAGAAGATCTCGTCAGACAAACTATAAAAGAAAGATAGAACGAATGAGAGAGGTAGAGGAATCAAGCACAAGCCGTCTAGAATCCATGAAAAATTTCTCATGGTTATTTCCTCTGAAAAGCCTCATAATCATTCTCTGTCAACATTTTTCATTCTCTCTCTGTCCTATAATCTCCTTGGTGATCATCTGTGAAAAAAGAGAGATTGAGAGATCTATAAAAACATACTTTTGAAAGCTCCTGTGTAAAAGAGGATCGCCTCTCCTCTTGAGCGGAGAAGAAGGTGGTGTACGTGAAAAGGGTTTCCTTCTCCCTTTTTGAAAGGAGGATGGTAGTGAATCTCTGATGGTCTCGAGGTCGAGGAATCAGAGTGGGGACGTAGGCCAAGGAGTTGGGTCGAACCTCGTCAACAATTTCTATGTTTGCCTTCTAATATTTCTCTATTATGCTTTACTGCATTGGATTTAGTATTATCACAAAAGGTTTTTTTCTTAGAAAGAAAAGGATTAAAATTTGAGTTAAAATTTATACACCACACCCCCCCCCCCTTATTGGCAATATGTAACATTCTTGAACAGCATGTGATATTGTCCGCTTTGGGCCTTGTCTCGTTCGATTTTGTCAAAACACGTCACACCTGGACAAGAACATATACACCATATATACCCAGCATCTCTCCTGTGACTTGTGCATGTGTAACTAATCCAAGGCAAGCCTCATGCACCCTTCTCCCCTTAGAGGACTCAATGTCCTCGTTTAGTGATCATGCCCCAACAAGCATAGAGGCTCACGCGGAGTGGCTCTGATACCGTATATAACATTCCTGACCAGCTTGTGATATTATTCGCTTTGGGTCTCGGCCTGCATGGATTTCTCAAAACACGTCACCTAGTATCAGAGTAGTGCAATGGCTCATCTCTATGCTCAGTGTGATATTGTCCGCTCTGCCCCCACCCTAGGCTCACGGTTTTCTAACGCATCACACCTAAACAAGATTGTGTGTCGATATATACCCAACATCTTTCTCGTGACTTCTACATGTGGAACTAATCCAAGGCATGCCTCATGCATCCTTTCCCCGTAGGGAACTCGACATCCTTGTTGAGTGATCACACCCGACCATGCACAGAGGTCCACGCGGAGTGGCTCTGATACCATATGTAATATCCTCGCACTTGCGTAGGATATTGTCCGGTTTGTGCGTCGACCCACGCAATTTTACCAAAATGTGTCCTACCAAACGAAGGCTATGCTCCCATACAAACCCAACATCTCTCTCGTGACATGCATGTGGGACTAATCCAAGGCATGCCTCATGCACTCTACCCCCCCTTAGGGGACTCAACGTACTCGTTGAGTGATCGTACTCCACCATGCACAAAGGTCCATGCGGAGTGGCTCTGATACCATTTTGTAACACCCCCACCCAATCAAAGATATTGTTCGCTTTGGGCCATTAGCTCGCACGAATTTAAAACGCGTTTTGAAAGGTGAAGGGGGTAACTACATATAAGCCCATGACTACCTTGGTGTTTTGCCCGTATGAGACTATTCAATGAAACCATCTTTTGATACCATTATGTAATACTCCTCGTCCCCAACAAGCATAGAGGCTCATGCGGAGTGGCTCTGATACCGTATATAACATTCCTGACCAGTTTGTGATATTATTCGATTTGGGTCTCCGCCCACACGAATTTCTCAAAACACGTCACCTGGTATCAGAGTAGTGCAACGGCTCATCTCTATGCTCAGTGTGATTTTGTCCGCTCTGCCCCCACCCTGGGCTCACGATTTTCTAACACATCACACCTAAACCAGGCTGTGTTTCGATATATACCCAACATCTTTCTCGTGACTTCTACATGTGGGACTAATCCAAGGCATGTCTCTTGCATCCTTTCCCGTATGGAACTCAACGTCCTCGTTGAGTGATCGCACCCGACCATGCACAGAGGTCCACGCGGAGTGGCTTTGATACCATATACAACATCCTTGCACTTGCGTAGGATATTGTCCGGTTTGCGCCTTGACCCGTGCGATTTTACAAAAATGTGTCCTACCAAACGAAGGCTATGCTCCCATACAAACCCAGCATCTCTCCCGTGACATGCATGTGAGACTAATCCAAGGCATGCCTCACGCACTCTTCCCCCCTTAGGGGACTCAGTGTACTCGTCGAGTGATCGTACTCCACCATGCACAAAGGTCCACGCGGAGTGGCTCTGATATCATTTTGTAACACCCCCGCCCAATCAAGATATTATTCGCTTTGGTCCATTAGCTCGCACGAATTTAAAACGCGTCTTGAAAAGTGAAGGGGGTAACTACATATAAGCCCGTGACTACCTCGGTGTTTTGCCGATGTGAGACTATTCAATGAGACCATCTTTTGATACCATTATGTAATACTCGTTGGCCTAATCGAGATATTGTTCATTTTGGGCCATTGGCCCACACGAATTTAAAATGCGTATTGATAGGTGAAAGGGGTAGCTACATATAAACCCATGACAACCTCCATATTTTGTCCATGTGAGATTATTCAATGAGACCATCTTGGTCCTTAAACCTCAGGTCATTATAATCATCCCCCCATAAAGGGCCCATGGCCAGTGTTTCTCACATGACTCAAGTAAGCACACGAGGTCGGCTCTGATACCATTTTGTAATATTCCTAACCAGCGTGTGATATTGTCCGCTTTGGGCCCTGACCCACACGATTTTACTAAAATGCATCACACCTGAACAAGGCATATTCCCATATATACCCAACATCTCTCCCATGACTTATGCATGTGGGACTAATCTAAGGCATGCCTCATGCATCCTTTCCCCCTAAGAGAACTCAACGTTCTCATTGAGTGATAGCACCCCACCAGGCACAGAGGTCCATGTGGTGTGGCTTTGATGCTATATGTAACATCCTTGCACTTGCTTAGGATATTGTCCACTTTGGACCTCGACCCACACGGTTTTATCAAAATGTGTCCTACTAAACTAAGGCCATGCTCCCATATAAACCGAACATCTCTCCCGGGACTTATGCATGTGGAAATAATCCAAGGCATGCCTCATGCACCCTTCCCCCCTTATGGTACTCAACGTCCTCGTTGAGTGATCGCACCGCACCATGCACAAAGGCTCACGCCCCAGCGTATGATATTGTCCGCTTTGGGCCTCGGCTCGTACAACTTTCTCAAAACACATCATACCTGGACAAGGACATATCACCATGTATACCTTGCATCTCACCCTTGACTTGTGCATGTGGGACTAATCCAAGACATTCCTCATGCATTCTTTCCCCCTTAAGGAACTCAACGTCCTTGTTGAGTGATCGCACCCCACCCTGCACAGAGGTCACGAGGAGTGGCTTTGGTACCACATGTAACATTCTTGACCTTGGCTCATACGATTTTTTCAAAATGTGTCACACTTGGACAGGGACATATCACCATATATACCCAGCATCTCTCTCGTGACTTGTGCATGCGGGACTAATCAAAGGCATGCCTCATGCACCCTTCCCCTCTTAGGAGACTCAAGTCCTCGTTCAATGCTCGTACCCCACCACACGTAGAGGCTCACGCGTAGTGGCTCATGCGTAGTGGCTCTGATACCATATATAACATTCTTGATCAGTGTGTGACATTGTCCGCTCTGGGCCTTGTCCCGTACGATTTTCTCAAAATGCGTCACTAGTACCGGAATAATGCAACGGCTCACCTCTATACTCAACATGATACTGTCCGTAATGCCCCACCCTAGGCTCATGTTTTTTTAACACGCACACCTGAACAAAGCCATGTTACCCAATATCTCTCACGTGATTTCTGCATGTGGGACTAATCAAAGGCATGTCTCATGCATCCTTTCCCCCTTAGGGAATTCAACGTTCTCATTGAGTGATCGCACCCCACCATGCACAATGGTCCACGCGGAGTGGCTCAGATACCATATGTAACATTCCTGACTCGCTGATATATTGTCCTCTTTGGGCCTCGGCTCGCATGGTTTTGTCAAAACGCGTCACACTTGGCCAAGGACATATCACTCCCCGGCTCAATCAAGATATTGTTTGCTTTGGGCCATTGACCTACACTAATTTAAAACACGTCTTGATAGTTAAAGGGGCATGTCACTTATAAGCCCAAATACAACTCGATCAATAGAAGAGAAGACTCCATATAAAATCTATGGTAACAATGTGCACACGCCACCAAGCTGTAGTCACCATACACACATCAACCAAGCTCACAATCCAATCATATACACCAGGTTATCACACAGGGGAGTAAGCTCAACCGTTAGCATAAAGCTAAGTGTGAGTTTGTACAAATCATATATTAGTTCTATTAGAATAAGCATGAAGTAACGTATAATAAAGTATAAGAGTGAATCATAATAGAGGAGTCGGTAAAAGAAAACTCATAGTTCATGCCCTTTTCATTTCCATGTTCATGTTCATGTTCGTTATTCATATTCATTATTCATATACAAGTTTCTTGTTCGTATTCATGTTCATAAGGACAAAGTCCTTTCATTATTCATTTGCCATTCATGTTCTTTCATTCTCTCCATTTCCATAGGGAAGAATGACCTCGCACTAGACGGTAACATCCCTAGGTGGAGATGACCTCGCACTAGGCGGTAACATCCATAAAAGTGAGGACGATGTCGCACTAGACGGTAACATCCCTTCATGGAGAGGACCTCGTGGTAGGCGATAACATCAATAGAAATGAGGATGACCTCTCACTAGACAGTAACATCCCTCAATGGAGATGACCTCACACTAGGCGGTGACATCCGTAGTGAAGTGCCTCGCACAAGGCTGTCATAACTTCCCTCCATCATGCATGAGCCTCACTTTCAATCCGTGGTTTGATCAAGGTGGTAGGGTGCATAGCTTTGATTCATCATTAAGTTCATATCATTCAATTTCAATCAAATGGACAAAAGCTTGTCAAATCAGGGGGTTCATTTAAATTCATACTCTTCCTGTCCTTGTATTGGACACCCGAAGGTCGAGTGGTCATCCGCTTTAGGTCCATTCAACCATCGTCCGAAAATGGATCGAACACCCGTTTATCAGTGTTCTTCGATAGATCGAAAAGGGAGTGGTCAATCATTATGTGTTCATTTTTTATTCATTCCAATATTATATTCTTTCAATCACTTTAGGTCAATCAATATTGTAAGGAGCAACAACGGCACTAAATATCTTTAATATCATGTCATTCAGTATCAATCAAACTGACAGGGGCTTGTCAAATCATGAGGGTTAAATTAAGATCACATTTCCCTCTATACATATATTGAACGACCAAAAAATTAGCTATCGTCTGTTGAGATTCATCAGCGGTCGAGTGGTCACCCGCTTTAGGTCCATTCAACCATCGTTCGAAAAGGGATCGAACACCCGTTTATCAGTGTTCTTCGATAGATCGAAAAGGGAGTGGTCAATCATTATGTGTTCATTTTTTATTCATTCCAATATTATATTCTTTCAATCACTTTAGGTCAATCAATATTGTAAGAAGCAACAGCGGCACTAAATATCTTTAATATCATGTCATTCAGTATCAATCAAACTGACAGGGGCTTGTCAAATCATGAGGGTTAAATTAATATCACATTTCCCTCTATACATATATTGAACGACCAAAAAATTAGCTATCGTCTGTTGAGATTCATCAGCGGTCGTGCAAAAGAGGTTCGGACGTCCATTTATCATTATCCACTATTCGACCAAAAATATGCGATCGTCTCTTTTGGTTCATCTGTTGGCCATTTCAAAGTCATACATGAATCGGACGATGTCAAGTTTTTCGATCATTAGTCATAACATGAGAACATTCTCAGACTTTCAGTCGAGAGGTTTCGATCAGTCAAAATTGGACCAATCATCCATCGGGAATAGTGTCGTCTTCTTTCTACTTTTTGTCGAGAGTTTCGATCAGCCGAAACTGGACCGCTCGTCCGTTGGGAATAGTGTCATAAATAGATATAAATTATCATTGAAATTAGATCTAATCTAAGTACATGTCAGAGGTCAAAATCATGAAAATTATCTTTTTGTTAGTCAGAACCTGGGCCGAGTATGAGTACAACATGGGATGAGTTTCGATGAAATTCGTCTTGGAAAACCTCAAGTAGAACCTGGCCTAGGTGTAATCTATACCCTTGCCGGCTTGGGATGCGATCAGGATGATACGGTCGTCTCCCCCGATTGTCTTCCTCGTAACGAACTCAGGTTAAGTCATCTTGAACGTCGGCCGGGTCTTGTCAATTACAGAGCTCCAAGTTCGTGGCCATAGCAGATTCGAGCTAAGTACGGTAGAACTTGGTTCGGGCTGGACATAATCCGGGCTAGGTCATATGGAACTTGGGCTGGGTTCTTTCATTTGGAAGGACTGCGCATTTCACATTGTTTCCTATGATGAGTTTTATAGTGATTGTTGGTATTTATACATGAGGAAATCATCATTTAACAATACATAACCATACACTACATAACTATCTAAATCATGGGCAGATAGATGATGCGTGCCAATTAAGCACAAATATACTAGCAAGTATACTAGATCGAATCAAGTAATAAAGAGTGAATAAAGTGTCGAACCCATGAGGACTAATCTAGATTCTTATCTTTCTTACTTAAGTTTATTAATTGAGAGAATAACAAGAATTAAATTCAGATAGAAGTGATTTAAAAATTGATGACAATCTAAGATAATGATGCCTTAATAATGTGAGACAAAGTAGAGTTTAGGCTTCGTATTCCTATTGTATTCTCTTAATTAACAATCAATCAAAATGGACTTCTTCTAGAAAATAAACGGATAAAAGGTATACGACTCAAAAACTTGAGAACCTAACTATCATAGTAAAGAATATAATCAAAGCACGTTGAAAACTCAATCCACTTTAATATATTTTGAACTAAGATGCATTAATATGAACGGTTGCTTAAAGTAAAGGACTCAAAAACTTGAGAACCTAACTATCTTAAATAGAAATACTATTAAAGACGTCGAAAACTAGATCAACTTCAGTTTACTTTATCTAAGATGCCTTAAGTTGCAAACCTCCGTTTAATGATATAATTGTTAGCAATTTTAACTAATTTACTAAAAATAAGTAAAATAACCAAACTCGGCCCCGACTGACACAAAATTTTCTCTTCGGCGAAAATAATGAAGGTACCCGGCCTGGGTTGTATCCGACTCGGCTGGGGTTCTTCACAAAGAAGAATCTGATCGATTTTTTCTTGCAGAATTATGTGAAATTATATGAAATTGATGCAAGAAACTAATAAACTCATATTACTCATGAAACCCACATCATAACCATGTTCTCAGAAGTCCAAACAATAAAATATATTAAGAGAAAACCAAGGTTCAACGTAGTCTTCCTCGAACAACTAAACTAATCCATAATTGGAAGAATTAACATCAAATTTGAGGGAGGAAATATAAAATAAAGATTAGAAATTGTAAATCAAACTCCCAAGAAGTGGTGGACGTCTCTGGAACAAGCTTTGGCCGAAACTATGCTCCAAACGATCACTCGAAACCACGAAATCTCTACTTCTTCAATTGATTTATAATGGCGCGCAGTAGAACTTCGTCTCTCGTTTCTGGTGCATCTAGAGCTTCAAACTCCGAGATTGCATGCTCCTTGAGTTCGTGGTACATCCATATTTATAGGGGTGGCGGCCTTCTAGGGTGTCGAGTTGAGTTCACGATTTAAATCTAAGTTAAGGTCGACCAAAAAACCACGTGATCTGCCAATTTCGCTGATTTGTACTAACCCAGGCTAGGTTTTTCCAACTCGGGCAGGGGTTATGTTCAGATTTTATTTTCATGCAAAAATTGATTCAAAATCGGATTTTAACGTCAACCCGGTCCAGGTATGATGCCGGCCCTACCCGGGTTCTTCTTAAACTCAATCATACGTGCTCTTTGTGCTTCGTTTTACGTGTGTTTCTGACCCAATCAATTTGCACCTCCAAAATGATGATCCTGAGAATAAAATCAGAAGTGGGTAGCTTTGGACTCAAAAGAAATTAAGAAAACAGATGCGTGCAATGATAAAAACTATGAAAAATAAAATAAATGATGCATGTGAAACATGTATAAGAATGCGTGCATCAAATTCCCCCAAGCTTCAACTTTTGCTTGTCCTCAAGCAAACTCCAAGGCAAGACTCAAGAACCATAAATGAACCATCATAGTCTCCACCCCATGACTAATACTTTTCTACTACCATCGTTTTACAAGTCCATCGCCAAAGTATCTATCCACAATCCATAACCCAGACTCATAGAATTTCTTAATCTTAAACAGTTTAAACTCATTCTAATTCAGCTCCATGCAAGAAAACATATAGCCTATCAGATAATAGCATTAATGTTGAACCCAAGAGTAAAGAGTGAGCTTAATTATTGGAGCGACGGATGACAGACTTCCGGCGAGGTTGCATTGTGAAATAGGACTTTCGCAGCAATCTGTGCAAGAAACTCGGCCCGGGTTAGGAGGTGGTGCGGCCCGGGTAGGAGCTGTCGCAGGTGATGCTGCCGAACAACTGACCTGGCCCGGGCTGGAGAAAGGCGCAACGCAGGCTGGATTACGCGAAGTGCGGTCCGGGTCTGAATGTTCGACCGTCGTTCATTCTGGAGATGAATACGGGCCGTGTATGCAGAGGTGCGGCTTGGGCCATAACGACGGCATGAGACGGACTGTTACGGGTGTTGATCGTCGATTGGCGTGATCTCGGTGATGAAGGCCGGAGTGTCGGTAGATGGAGGTTCGAAAGAGGGGACGATGACAGCGTTGCAGTGTGACGACGAGAAGATTGCGGCGGCGGTGAGGAGCAGAGGCACTGGTGTGGAGCAGAGATGGCAGCACGGTGCTAGGCAACAGATTTGGGACGCGACCGGTTGAGAGCGAAATAGAGAAGAGCACGGTGGCGGCCGAGACTCTTGCCAGTCGAGGATGGTTGAGACGTTGTTGGTGTTTGTGACGAAGGGCGTGAAGAACTGCCAGTGTCAGAGGAGGTGAATGGAGTGATGGTGATGTGGCCCCGGGTTGCCCGTACGCTAGAGTTATGTAGACAGATCCGTCCGGGTGGGTGGCCGTTTGGCTCTGAAAATCATGGCGAATCAATGCCTCATCTTGATGATGGGTAGTTGGCAGCTCAACGGTCCGATTCTCCCTCATAATGGCGAATCAAAAGTCGCCGGAAACATCGCGTGAAGAGAACGGTGAAAAAGATGCGGAAGCAGCCCGGTCTGGGTTGTTCAAACGCGGGTAGAGTGTCTTATATGATCGCGCCGAGTGGTGTCTTGTGCAGCAGCGTCTACCCAGTCCGGGTATATAATAGCTCGGCCCGGGTTAAATCTACATGTCATGACCTTTTAAAAAGAAATAGCACGGCCCAAGTTTAAGGAGCTCGGACTGGGTTTGTCAATACAAAAAGGTGAATAATGTAGTAAATTGCGAAGTTAAGATCATCCGATCATGGGCTAATGATTAGACTTTAAAATAAGGTAATTAATGGATTAAAACTTACTAAATTATGCCTAGGACTTGATCTAAGGAAAACCAATCTATAAAAGCAATTTAAAAAGAAAAGTAACAATTCATCTAAGACTCGATAACCTAGACTAACAAAAGGGTATTAAAAATGCAATAATAAAAAAAATCTCACAGTGATTAGTTGATGTGCTCTTGAACATCCAATATGGTGATATGACTAGATGCGAGTGAATATGCACCCAATTGACTTCAACTTTCGATAATCTTCATCAGAAATTTTGGCTTTACCTTTTAAGTCAATTTGTGATTTTTCCATATTTAGAAGTCCTTTTGGACTCCTTGGGCGTGTTGGGATGTGGTTGGTGCTTTCGATGTTGATTCTATGAATGATGCAGCTCCCTCCTTTTGTTGAAGCAGAATTGGAGGCAAGTTCGTAGTTGGGGTTAGAACTTCCAAAGGACAACTCCTCCTTCGAGCTATTCCATCTTGAATTACATACTCACTTGTCTCTTTTATCCTCCAATTTGTAGTCCGTGTTCTTGTTTGATAATTTCTTCATGGTCTCCATCTTTGATAAGAATTTTGGTGGTGGCATGGGCATACAATAATTGGAGGATAATTTTCTAAGCAAGTCTTTTGAGATTAGTCAAATTGAGAAGAAAAATCTGCAACCTATTTCTCTAATGCTTGGATCTTTGCCTCCATATCCTCGAATTTACTCTTAATCTTGAATGGTTGTGGAGGAGGAGGAATATCATTATTGACTTTGATTTGAGCCTTTAATTGAATCAAGTGTACTTGTAAGGATTGAAAGAGTTGGTCTTGAAGGTTTAACTTGTTCTCAATGCTTGAAATAAATTGGCAAAGCATCTCCTCCAAGTTGGTCCTTGATTTAGTTGAGTAGTTATCTTCTTGCAGAGATGAGAGAGCACCATCAATTTCGTGGACATGTTGCTTCAGATTTGAAATTTGAATCTCCATATTTTGTACAAATTCTTCTTGCATGGAGATCTTCGTCAGCAACGTCCCCACCATGTGAGTAAGCAGGACTAGTGGGTCTTGTGATGTTTTGCTTTCGTCTACACATGCCTGGGATAGCATGATTGTATTTTGTCCTGGAAAGTTTATACCAACTTGTATAATTTTAGATGAGGAAGTGCCTTCTTGTTGAAGGTTATGTAAAGCTTCAAGTTGTTCTTCTCCAGGAGCTTTGAAAATCTTGCTATTTTCAATTGGCTTGGGTTATTGTTTGGATTTATTCTTCTTCGCCATTGAAGATTGATCAACTTGTCTTAAAATAATTTCCCGAAACAAACACAAATAGAAACTCGTGAAAGTATACGAAGTAGTGAATTCCAAATAAAAATATATAGTAAAATCTTCAAAAGTGCAAGAAAAAAATAAAGTTAACAAACAAAAGTAGAAAAATAGAACTAGAAATAATCCCCGGCAATGGCGTCAAAAACATGATGCATGCAAATTAAGCGCAAATATACTAGCAAGTATACAGGATCGTATCAAGTAATAAAGAGTGAATAGAGTGTCGAACCCACGAGGACTAATCTAGATTCTTATCTTTTCGACTTAAGTTTATTAATTGAGAGAATAAGAAGATTTGATTTGAAATAAAAGTGATTCGAATTGATGACAATCTGAGATAATGATGCCCTTAATAATGTGAGAGAAAGTAGAGATTAGACTTCGTATCTCTATCATATTCTCTTAATTAACAGTTAATCAAATTTAAATTCTTCTAGAAATAAGCGGATAAAAGGCATAGGACTTAAAAACTTGAGAACCTACTTAACTACCCTAGTAAAGAATATAATCAAAGCACGTTGAAAACTCAATCCACTTTAATATATTCTCAACTAAGATGCATCAATATGAGCCGTTGCTTAAAGTAAAGGACTCAAAAACTTGAGAATCTAACTATCTTAAGAAATAATATTAAAGACGACAAAAACTCGATCAACTTCAATTTACTTTATTTTTCTGATTTACGAAATCACTAAACTCCCCTTCTTCCATATGTTCTAATATTTTAAAATATAAATAATATATTATAATTGAAAAATGTGCACGGCATCTCATGCCTCGCTCCCCCCCCACTCTTTTTGTGCCTCATGCGAGACGTCACCTCCCCCTCCCCTCTACGAGCTCGCAGCCGACGATCCCCCTTTTGCATAGCGCGTGTCATTGGCACACACACGAAAAAAGGGTGGTGTTGCTCCCCCAGAGGGGGCCGACCCCAATCCCCTTTTGTGCTATGCGCGTCCCCGAAGCACGCAGGCGACGAGATCACAGAATGGGGCGGCGCCCCCTCTCGCGCGCTGTTCACATGCCGCCGGCACACATTTTTTTTATTTTTTATTGTTATAATATATTATTTTATAGAACAAGTGGGAGAATGATAGTTTAGTCATTCCGTAAATAAAAAAAATAAAAAAATGGGAAAGTTAGAGAAGCTCTATGATGGTTAGGAAAAATGAGTCATGGTTAGAGAAGCGCTACGATGAGTACAAAAATCAGGGGTAGACGCGAAAAATCGTCATAGTTCAAGGCATGTTTCAAAAAATAATCCTTAAAATTGTAGTATCAAGCATTCGGTAATCAGATTGGGGATGAATGGCATGCCTCCAAGATTTCTTGAAATTCAGATTGGGGTACACATCTTCTGTACATGCCATCAGGAGATTTTCTGAATAGAAAGGGATCATCCCAATAATAATCTTTCAAGTCATGAAAGAATTTCTTTCTTTGCTGATATGTGTAGTCAGGAGGGGTAATTCCACATGCAAGATAATTGACCAAGTCAGCATACCAAGGAATTTGATTAATTGCCACAGCCATCAAACTATCATCAGGAAATGCATCATTGATAGGAAGTGTAGATGATTCCTGTATCCCTTCCATTCTTGATAGGTGGTCAGCTACTAGATTTTCACTTCCCCTTTTGTCCCTAATTTCTACATCAAATTCTTGAAGCAATAAGATCCACCTGATTAGCCTTGGCTTGGATTCTTTCTTGTTGATTAAGTGCCTCACAGCTTGGTGGTCTGTGAAAACAATAACCTTGGATCCCACCAGGTATGGCCTGAATTTGTCAAATGCATACACCACAGCAAGAAGTTCTTTCTCAGTAGTTGCATAATTGATTTGTGCTTCATCTAAAGTTTTGCTTGCATAGCATATGACATGGTGCTTCTTCTCCTTGGTTTGCCCCAGCACAGCTCCTACTGCCTGGTCAGAAGCATCACACATGATCTCAAAAGGGAGAGACCAGTCAGGTGGCTGCACTACAGGGGCTGAGATGAGGGCTTCCTTCAACTTCTTGAATGCCTCCATACACTCTTCATCAAATTGAAACTCAACATCCTTGGCCAGCAACTTGGTGAGGGGCCTAGTTATCATGGAGAAATCTTTAATAAACCTCCTGTAGAAGTCTGCATGCCCCAAAAAACTCCTAATTGCCTTGACACTTGTGGGTGGTGGTAGTTTCTCAATCACTTCAATTTTTGCCTTGTCCACTTCAATGCTTTTGCTTGAGACCACATGTCCTAAGACAACTCCTTCTTGGACCATAAAGTGGCATTTCTCCCAATTGAGTATCAAATTGGATTCCCTACATCTTTGTAGCACTTTTGTTAAATTGTCCAAGCAAGCATCAAATGAGTCTCCATACACTGAAAAATCATCCATGAAGACCTCCATAATTTCTTCAATGAAGTCTGAAAATATAGACATCATACACCTTTGGAAAGTTGCAGGGGCATTGCATAAGCCAAAGGGCATTCTCCTATAGGCAAAAGTCCCATATGGACAAGTGAATGTAGTCTTGTGTTGATCTTGGGGGTGAATTGGAATTTGCAAGAAACCTGAGTATCCATCAAGATAACAGAAATGGGAATGCCTAGCTAGCCTTTCCAGCATCTGATCAATGAATGGCAATGGGAAATGGTCCTTTCTTGTGGCCTTGTTTAACTTCCTGAAGTCAATGCACATCCTCCAACCTGTAATGGTTCTTGTGGATATCAATTCATCAGAATCTGACTTCACCACTGTAATTCCTCCCTTCTTTGGCACCACCTGCACTGGACTGACCCATTCACTATCTGAAATGGAGTATATGATTCCTGCATTCAGCAACTTCAATACTTCTTTCTTTACCACTTCTTTCATGGTTGGGTTGAGTCTCCTTTGACATTCAATGGAGGGCTTGTAGCTGTCCTCCATAGGGATCCTATGCATGCAAATGGAGGGATTAATACCCTTGATATCTTCAATTGAGTAGCCTATCACCTCCCTATACAATTTCAACCTCTTCAGCAGCTCTTCCACCTGATCTTGAGGCAAATTAGCATTAATGATAACAGGAAAAGTTGAATTCTCTCCCAAGAATTCATACTTCAAATTGCTAGGAAGAGGCTTGAGTTCCAACTTGGAATTGGCTTGAACTGGATTGCCTTGGCATTCAACAATGATAACCTGTTGTACCTCACTTTGAATTCCTACATTTTCCACTGATATTGAAGAGTTCAGTACTGATTTATATGCCATAGCCTCTGGATCTTCCAATTCTCTCAAATGGTCAAAAATTAGACACCTTTGCAATGGATCTTCAATAGGGATTATAGCTGAAACTTGCTCCACCACCTGATTCAATTGCCCATCTTCAAAATCATTTTCTAGAAAACTTGGCCTACTGATAACTTGGGCCAAATTGAATTCAATCTTCTCCTCTCCAATTTGAAAGGTCAATCTCCCTTCCTTAACATTAATTACAGCCCCTGCAGTGGCTAGAAAGGGCCTCCCAAGGAGAATGGGGGTGTTCACATCTTCATCCATATCTAATACAACAAAATCAACTGGAATATAGAATTTACCAACCTTGAGGGGTATGTCCTCAATAATCCCATGTGGATATTTGATGGATCTGTCTGCCAGCTGAAGGGACATATTTGTTGGCTTCAAATCTCCAACTTCAAGTTTCCTACACAATGATAAGGGTATGACACTCACAGAAGCTCCCAAGTCACACATGGCTCTTTGAATTTTTCTATTGCCTATCTCACATGGAATTGAGAAGCTTCCTGGATCCTTGAGCTTTGGAGGCAACTTATTCTGGATAATTGCAGAAGCCTCTTCAGTCAATGCTATAGTCTCATGCTCCAATACCCTTCTCTTCTTGGTTAGGATTTCCTTTAGAAACTTGGCATATGATGGCATTTCCTGGATGGCTTCAACAAAAGGAACATTTATGTATAGCTTCTTCAGGATTTCCAAGAACCTTCCATATTGCTGGTCTTGTCTTGCCTTGATTAACCTTTGAGGGAAGGGTACCTTGTCAAAAACCCTTGGATTTGCTTCAATTTGAGGGCTTGAATTCCTGATTTCCTCACTTGGTTGTTCACTTGGCTTTTCAGCAACCCTTGAGTCTGAATTGGCTTGATTATCATCCACTTTCTTCATTGGTTCCTCCACCATTTTACCACTTCTGAGCTGGATGGCCTTTGCTTGCTCCTTTGGATTTACTTCTGGCTGTCCAGGAAAGAATAAGGGAGGTCTAGTGGATGTACTAGCTTGTTGAGCAATTTGGCTTTCCAACAATTTCTGATTTGCATTCATGGCATCCAATCTAGAATTGATCTTCAAAATCTCCTCTCCTTGGCTGTCCTGCTTCTTCAGAATTTGTTGAAGCATCTCCTTCATTTCATTTTGGAATTGTGATGCTTGGACTTGAGGTGGTGGCTCATATAGATTCCTTTGAATTGGTGCACTTTGGCCTTGATTTCCATAAGGTGGTGGTGGCTGATTCCTTGGTAGGATTTTAGGCTGCCAATTTGAATTTTGCATAGGAGCTCCTTGATAGTTGTTGCCCTTGTAAGAAAAGTATGGATGATTCCTATTTTCTGGAGTATAAAATTCAGCAGGAGGTTTGATTCCATAATTGCCCACAGCATTGATTTGATCCACATTTTGGTCCACTTGCTGCATAATTAAGTTGCAATTCTCTGACACATGGCCTTGATTCCCACATACACAACACCTTGTTTCAGAATTGGAGGCCCTATTGCCATTGGGAGTCAAGTTCAACCTCTCCAAAGTCTTGTACAGCACCTCTTCAAGTTGAGTGGACAATTGATTCACTGAATTGTCCATGGGTGGCTTCCTGGTTCTATCATGGGTAAGGAAGTGGTGATTCTTGGCTATGTTTTCAATGAGTTGATAAGCTTCATCACTGTTTTTAGATGCAAAGATGCCTCCTGCAGCAGTATCCAATGCCACCTTGCTAGGGTAGTTCAATCCCTTATGAAAATAGTTGACTAGCTGCCACTTCTCAAAACCATGATGGGGACATGCCCTTAATAATCCTTGAAGCCTTTGCCATGCCTCACAAATATTTTCTTGGTCCAACTGATAGAACCTCACTATTTGATCCCTGAAGTTATCAGTTTTTGAAGGAGGAAAGAATTCTGAAAGGAACAATTGAACAATTGATTCCCAAGTGGCTACCTCTTCAGGATTCAATCCTTTAAACCATATCTTGGCCTTGTCATTGAGTGAGAAGGGAAATAATCTCATATACACTGCATTCATGGGGATATTATTGAAGTTCACAGTGCTGCACATCTCCTTGAAATTGTCCAAATGACATGCTGGATCTTCAGTCCCAAGTCCAGAAAACTGACTTTGCCTAATCATAGAAATCAAGGCTGGATTAACTTTAAAATTTGCCACAGGTGCTAAGGCTCCTCCCCCTTGTTGATTCCTTGCATTGCTTGGTGAATAACAGTCCCTAAGAGTTCTAGGAGCTGCCATATTTTGATTCATAACTCTTTCAAATTCAGGATTGTATGCTTCTTCCTCTTCTTCTTCAAATATCCTTCTCCTTGCCTCAAGCCTTTGCAATCTCCTTCTTCTTAAAAATCTTCTTTCAGGTTCAGGATCTGATTGGTAATGTTCCTCTTGATGGTCCAAGTCCTGCATAAAGAGATTCAAAAGTATCAAATTCAAGAAAGAAATGAAAACTAGACAAAAATGAAAAGTAAGAAATGATAACTTGCAAAAACTGAAAATTAGCCTAACAAATAAACTAAAAACTAATCTAAAACTAATCTAAACTATCTAAGTTAGCCTAATTGACCTCAAATCCCCGGCAACGGCGCCAAAAACTTGATAGTGATATTTGGGTTTTCTAGTGATAACTTGCTGAAATTAAAGAAAATGTCAATTTTTCATTTTTTTGGTCTCCCAACTCACTAGCTGCAAGTGCACAGGTAAGTTGTAGTAGACTCAGGTTATCGTATCCACAAGAATTTGAAGTCTAAGACACCCTAAAACAATTTAGATTAGTTCTACTTAAGTGGCTAAAAACAGATTTTTAATGAATAGTGAAAACAGATTTTTTTTATAGAAAGTGAAATGATAACAGACTTTTGGGTTTTGGAAATTTATCAAAACTGAATTATAAATGCTAGAATGAAGTCTAAAAAGGTTTAACTATCTATGAGGAAGGTTCTTCTAGGATTTGGGGTTCATCTAAATTAATTAAGGATGGAATGGAACAAGTTATCACTAAATGTCCAACTTTTGATTCAACTTGAAAATGGCTGTTCCCACAGCTCAATTGGCCTCTAACTAAGCAATATATGATTATATAATTGTTAGCTAGGTTGAATCAAAAGAGGGTCCTCACTGAAAATCAAGTTATCATTGGGCTCAAAAGAAAGATTCAATGCTGATTTTTTGCAATTCAAGGAAGTTTGGAATGATAACTTGCATTTGCAATCATAAAAAGATGGAATCATTCCAATCAACCAAACCAGGATAAAATATATTCAATAATGGTGCTTGTGTTCCATGATTCATCTCTGAATTCAAGGGGGATTCAAAGTCAACCTCTCGGTTGCAAAATAAATTGGAATCCACACAAACACACTCAATTGGAAATGCAAACCATATGGCCACATGAGTTCATAATTCCCATTGCTCCTTGGCCCATCTCTGGATCTCAAAGAAGCCCTTAAGACTACCTCTCAGTAGTGGATTAATATGAGGGTTGACAATGGAAATCAGAAGTTAGAAAAATGAGAAAATAGAAATCAGCATTTCTGAAAAAATCAGCAATGTGGATTGATGGAATTCAAGTTTGCCAAATGCCCCTTGACCCATCTCTGGACTGCAAGGGATTCCTATAGTACACCTCTCAGTGATTTGAATAAAATAGGGATTAACAATTGGCAATCAGATTCCAAGCAATCAGAAAATAGAATTAGAATCAAACTAAGAAATCATATTTTGGAAAAATCAGATTTGAATTCTGAATTGTCAATGATCTTGATTCATTTCTGAATAAGATCAGGGCATATATTAGCCTCTCAACTATTCAATTATCTAATCCTTGATGACAATCAGATTCAAAAGCCCAAGAAATCAGATTTTGGAATTCAGGAAACCAAAAAATCAGCAACTCATTCAATTCATTCAAATCACGAAAAACCAAATCAGTTTTAAATCATAGGAATGTCAAAGTTTCTCAATTCATTTCTGAACAAGATTGGGATAGATGTCAACCTCTCAGTTGTTCAATTAGTTCAATCCCCAATGACAATCAGATTCAAACAGCCCAAGAAAATCAGAATTCAGATTTCAAGAAATTAGATTTCAGAAAATAGAAATCAGAATTCTAATTGGGTTTGTATCTAGAACTTGCCATTGATTCTTGATTCATTTCTGAACAAGGGTTAGACCAAATGATAACTTCTCAGTTATAAATACAAATGGGGTCTTCAAATGGCAAGATCAGATTTATAACAAATCAGATTTCAGAAATGTAAAACCAGAAAAATCAGATTTCTGATTTCAGTTCAGGAATTAATGGAAAATCTGATTTGAGTCAAATGATTGCCCAAACAATCTTGATTCATTTCTGAACAAAATAGAGACAATACCAACATCCCAAAGACTCAATTAATCAGGTTAGAAATGAAGAACAGATTCTGATATTTATAGGAATCAAATTCAGAAATCAGAAACCAAATCAGAAATCAGAATTGCAATTGAATGAAATAAGAAAACTGACATTAACTCTTAATTCACTTCTGTAGAATGATTAGATCAAGTAATACTTCTCAGTCATTGGTTACAATTAGATCTAATAGTAGCATAGCATAAATCAGTAAAGAAGTTTCTGAAATCTGAAAATCAGAAATGATTTAGTGCAGGAATTATAAAACAGTCCATATCCATCCAAAACTAATCTAAACTACTACCCTATCCTAGAAGAAATGGAGTTTAGCTCCTCATATTTACAAGTTTTGACATCAAATGGGGTAGGAAACATATACAATTCATGGTTCTTTGAAGCTTCCTGGCCAGCAGCTCCTCCACCAGAATCCTTTGCAGCCTTCCTTCCTCCAAACCCTTGAATGACCCCCCTCCTTCATTCTCCAGAAAAATCCAGCTTTTATATCACTTCTCCCCACCTTTGGATCAGCATCAGAACATTCTTTGTGCTTTGATTGCAGCCATGTGTCCCCTGGCCCTGAAATTCCAGCAGTGACAGCTTTTTGGACAGCCAAAAAGCTAGTGGTCCCCCTCCTTTTTTCTTCCTTTTGGCCACCTTTTCCACTTGCTACAAGGGCCAAAACATCAAGCATGAAAGTCTTCTAATAATATTTAAACAACTAAGGATTAGGACAGTAGTTAAAATCAGATCTATAGCAAAAAGGGAATTGGTGTGTTGCAAGAATGAAAACCGATATCGATATGAATGAATTCAAGGGCCCGGAATGATAACTTTATGGAAATCTTGGGAAATGTCCTAATATGAGTGGTTCAAAGTATTTCAGGCATCAATTTGATTAGAGTGACAAGTGAGTGAGGTCAAAAATCAAATATGAATGAGATTCCTAAAAGTGATAACTTGAGTGCCCCAAAAACGATAACTTATATGACTTAAAAACGATAACTTGTCATAACTTGAGTTTTGATTATCCAAATGTGATGAAATTTGACCAGCAATGAGTTAGAACAATAATAAGATGATTGCTTAAGGTCCTTGTGCAGAATTAATGGTTTTGCATGTCAAAATGACAGAATTGCCCTTTAACGATAACTTGGCACTTGAAAAATGATAACTTGTTCAAATGGACTTAAAACTTTGCACAAGTTGAGATGTGACTATCCAAATATGATTTATACATAATAATGATGGATTTAGGGCAAGAAAACCATTGAAAATAAGTTCATTCAAAATAATGATAACTTGATACTTAGGAATGATAACTTGTCCTCAATATGATAACTTGGCATAGAATTTAAATATTAATGGATTTTGGCATTTCAGAACCTCTATGCACATGGAATTAAGTATGAAATGAGGAATATCAACTAGTTATCACAATGTTTGCATTCAAAGTATAATTGGCCCAAAAATAGGCAAAAGTGGGACTCGATATGTATGAATTGCATCTAAAATGGGTTAAAATCATATAGTGATCAGCAAGTGATCAGATACTTGTATAACACACCTAGATATACAAAGTGCATGCTCAGCGATAAATTAGGTTAAAACTTGAAGAATGAGCGATGTAATAATGATTATTATTTGCTAGAACATAATGAACCCAATTGAAAAATATGTTCCTCTCATCCTTCAAATGAAAGTTCGAAAATAAAGTCCTTATACCTTGTGTATATTTATATACTCAAGAATAAAGTTCTCATGTGTATTCCTAGTTATCTTCGGGTCTGAGCATTGTCTCCAAACCCTAGCTAGCTTAAATGAGTCTAGTGACTTGATTCTTCAACTAAATTAAGATCAAAGATATCATAAAATAAAGTATGATGAAAGTGAAATTAATCTTCGAAGTGCCTTTCGACAAAGAAAGAAAGCTAATATGATGGTAAAAAAGTAATGTCCAAAGAATTATAAAGCAACCTTAAGGAAAGTCATGATGCAAAGAAGAACGTAGTATGGTAAGTGCAAGTCACTTAATGCCTATGTATGATTAATTATTGATGCATGTTCTTTGCTACAAGAATGACAAACAATGTAAGCGTGTTTTATGCATGATGTTTATGATGACATGTTATGATTGACATATGCTCATGATAGCTCATGTCATGTATGCATTTTCTTTTCTATCTATATATGAAAATGCATAAGCAAATCATGTGTTGGCATTTACATATTCCAACTGAGAAATCCTGTAGCCTAAATCCATGTGGGTAATCAAGGTTAAGGATGGATGATGACTCAACTCATGATGGCATGGGTGCACATAGCATAATAATGAATAAAGTCAAGATTTAATAATTGAGTCTGTTAAACTATTGATGCTAGAGATGCTTTTATGAACAATTGATATTAATTTATTCTTTATGTTAGTTGTTGTTGCTAGATGATTATTTTGTTTAATTAGCAAGATAGTATGGTTTAATTAGTTTAATAAAGTCTTGCACTAAATTTGTGTTAAATGTTATTCAAAATCTTATGATGTATTACATATGCATTCCTTCATTATGATTATGCAATGGAGAATGGTTTAGCACTTCAGGAATTGTCCTAATTGACCTCAATTTTTAAGATGAATTTATGCTTTATGTTAGTAGTTATTGCTAGATGATTATTTGCTTAATTAGCATAATAGTATAGTTTAATTAGTTTAATAAAGTCTTCCGCTAAATTTGTATTAAATGCTATTCAAAATCTTCCGTTATATTATATACGCATTGCTCCACTATGATTATGCAATGACAAACAATTTAGAACTTCAAGGACTCTCCTAATTGACCTCAACTTTTAAGATGACGTTTGGAGGTGTTAAAAACTAAGGGATGGATACATAAATTCATGCTGCTTCCAAGATCATTTATGTATACTGCGGAAGAATATGTTTCCTGCATGTCAGAATGAGATGATCCTGTTTAATTATTTTACAACGGTCACCTACAAATGAATAAATGACACTCTACTTGATATAATGCGAGGATGTCTGTTGGGCCTTGGGATCAGTCGAATCCAACTTAGCCTGCAGCGCATCGACAATTCACAATATACGTCAGCCACCTAGATCTCTCCCTTTTGATAATTTTCGAAAGCCTCAAATACACCGGATCTAGGTTTCTTTGTTGCTGAAGAAGGTGATGCTCCTGGTTGAGATTATGGATGGAGGATGCGTCTTGATGACCACAACAGCATCACCAACACATGAAGACTCTACACAAGCTTACAGCAACACGGAAAAATTAATTAAAATAATAAACTAAAATATGTTATATTTTGCATGCATCACCCTTGTGAATAGCTTGATGCACTATCTCCCTTCAACCCTTTGGGCTAAATTTGGCAAGAGGAAGGAAAATTCATGGACTGACCCCATCGTCTCCACCCCGTAGGAACTACGAGATCACCCCAAGGATGCCAAGTTGTTAGTCCATATATCATTCGTGTCTTTGTTAAAACATGACATCTATGGCAATGAATCAACAATTCGAAGTGCTTTTCTTGCATATTCTTGTCTTTCCTGAATGATAAACAAAAAAAAGATTGGGTCAAAGGAAAATGCTATTTTAGGGTTTTGTTTTTCTTTTTCTAAACACGTCTTTTTTTAGGAGGTCTACATCCATTATGTGGCATAGGGGCTACATCACGTACACAACCTAATAGTAGACCACTTCTATGAATGAGGCTCGTAATGTTGCATGTCATCCGAGACTAAAATCTATATGATTCAGAAGGGAAGAACTTGCATCAAATTTATGACTATTGATTAGTATCAGTATTGGCAATGTGTCTGAAAAGTATCTAAAAGGGTGAAAATTAGATATTTGCACCCTGTCGAAGTAAGGAAATGGGAATGGTTGTCAATTTTGTGTGAACAAAAAAAGAATAAATACTTAGGAAGTAAAATGGGCTTTTTAGAGGGACTTGAACCCTCACAATTTTATAAATCGACGAATTTTCCTCTTGCCATAAATTTCAAATAGGACAAAAATAAAGCATTGGGTCGAACTCTTCTTTGGTGTCATGGTAATAGTTATGAATAGTCATCGACTCCCAGGAAAGGGTAAAAGAATGGGACCTATTATACCAAGTATTCTTCTTATGGCTAGATCAAATCTCCTAGTCTCTACGAAAAGGAAAAAGAATTTCACGTTCTTCCTTTCGGGAGGGGAGGATTAGGGAAATCTTATTGATTGTTGCTTTCTCCAGACCTCGTAGAAGATAGAAGAACCCAGATTCGAAATTAACAAATTCAAACTCGAAAAGGATCTTTCTGATTGTCGAAGAATGCGGGGCAACCCTTGATAAAGGTTCAAATCCTATTGGACCCAATTTATTTCCATCTCGGGAGAAGGGGTGCCTCCTAACAAAGGGGTCACACTGTCCAAGCTCGGGTGACTGTTTATCAAAAGCACAGGTTCATACTACTATCTCGATACAAAATCTCATGTTATGAAAAAACAATAATGGTTTGTTCATATCGAACTCGAAGTGCCATGCTAATGTTTTGCGCAGCAGGGTTATGAAAACCCACGAGAAGCGACTGGACGAATTGTATGTGCCAATTGCCATTTAGCTAATAAACACATGGATATTGAAGTTCCACAAGCTATGCTTGATGATAGTGAGATATTGATGATAGTGACAATATTGATGATGACCATGATACAAAGCTACTAACTATGATGAATGTGCTAACTATGTATATGATGCCGAAAATAGACCGATTTGATCCATCGACGACATCGTTGTGATAAAAGCCATAATGCCAGAGGAATCATTACCGTAGGGCATAGAGGGGGAGGTCATAAGCATCTATACTGTAAAAATCCAAAACAAAATGAAGATAATGTATTGGCATGAATGTTAGACTTGATGATCCTTTACTCCGACAGCATCTAGGGTTCCTCGAACAATGTTTCTTTTGTCCCTTCTAGGTGATCGAAAAATAAAGAAATGATTGATATATTCATGTAATGTACAAAAAAATTCTGATCAAAATCCAGATGATGGAACCCTAGGAGAGCCGCCAACTCCAACTATCGTCCATGTACCATCTCCCATACTAGACCCCATTCTTCTACCCTTTCCTGGGAGTCGATGACTAGTTCTTCATTATCTGCATATGGTCTTTTCTTCTTAGGTGCTCATTTTGTCTGGGCTTTCAGTTTAATTTTTCTATTCAGCGGCCGTGGTTATTGGCAGGAACTTATTGACTCCATCATTTGGGCTCATAACAAATTAATAGAGATAAAGGCGCTTTTACATCTTCTTAACCCGAAAAATAAATGGTTAAGGAGAGGAAAGATGTGATAATTGGGGTTTTGAATAAGACGACCTTTTCATTTTGGATTTTTATCTCTTCAATATTTCCAAATACTGAAAAAGTAAAATAAGAGGTGTTAAACTTTTTATCATTCTAGCATCGAGCTATTTTTTCGCAAGACCTCCCCTACAATATTGTCACCACAGTAGAGTTTAACCACCAAGTTCGGGATGGATTGATGTGGTTCCTCTATGCCTACGACACCAGAATATCAAACCATGAATGAAGAAAGGCACGAGAGAAACGCACATTAGCTAGTGATTGTGAGGCCCCAATTGTTGATCGAAAGGGACACCAAAGGCTTTTGCCCTTCCATCCCTTGGATAGATAGAGAGGGAGGGTAGAGCTTTTGATTTTTCATGTTGTCAAACAGTTGAACAATGAAAATAGGTGGCGAGTGCCTGATCGAATTGATCAGGTCGTGTAGGAACAAGGTTCAAATCTCTCGTCTGTTAGGATGCCTAAGCTGCATACATCACTGCACTTCCACTTGACATCTATCGTAATGATAAATAGCTCATTTTGCTGTGACCTTATCTTGGATTCTCAATACTTCTGTCGGTCCATCCCCGCAGGGGAAGAGAACCCATCACTATCTCGCCTGTGCTATCGTAAGCTCTGGGGAAGTCGGAATAAGCGCCAACAGTTCATCACGGAAGAAAGGACTCACCGAACTGGGATCATTAACTAATACTAATATAATAGAAAAGAACTATCTTTTCTGTATACTTTCCCCGGTTCCATTGCTACCAACTGTGGTCCTTACGCATTCGATCGGATCATATATTTAATCCCTTCAAGACAACATAGTCATCAAAATGATCTCAGACGACTCACCAAAGCATGAAAGCCTCTCTAGTTCAAAACCGAACATGAAATTTTGATTTCATTCAGCTCCTATATGGAAGATCGATGTTTTTCTAGAGAAATAACGAGATCCATAACATCTATTAAATGTTTTTCTTTTTGAATGTCAAAAGTTATTCGCTTATTAAATTATCCCTCTAGAGGAGACAAATTATACCAAATATATCTAGTTTAGTTACTTCGTTCCCTATTTCCATTCGCAGGATCCTGAGGAAAAAACTTTGTTTCCACCGAGCCAAAACAAAATGTTGATGGTTCTAGCAAACAAGAAGCACCTTTCCTAGCTTATTTTGGTTAAAAGTGTCAAATTCACATTGATCATACAATTCAACCCGACTCTTTGGTCTTAAAAATGCTAGTTTTAAGAATGAGTGATATGTATAGATAATGGTATAATGAGTTTTTGTAACATAAGATTTCCCGGATTCCATTATGTTAAAATCTAGAATTTATGGATCCAATGTGACATTTAGTAAAAATTTAGGAGCTTGCCCCACAGATAGAGAGAATTGTCTCGCACCCCTAGGTATTCTCTACCTGCCCACCTGTGTCGGTTAGTCCATCACATTCATGCATTTAAAATTCATGTAACGGTATTAATACTACTAAAAGGTCTTTTATTTGCTCACAGTTCCCGTTTGATACCGGATTAAGCAAATCTTGAGAGGAAGAGGAAAAAATGAAAGATTTCACATAGTATTTTCTTTTTTATAGTAAAATCATTCTGTCTATTGCCATCCTTCAACTCTTTAGACTTTTCCTTTTTTTTTAACTTTTCTTTCTTGTTTTGAATATATTATATGATATGAAGACTTTCTTTGAACTTTTTTTGTTATTTTCATCAAGTCTGGCGAGAATAATATTCTACAACATATTGGCCGGGTGGAAGAGTCGTGGAAACACTTTTTATTCTATATTTTGGACCTTAGCTCCATGGAACAAAAACACAAAGTCTTTGTCTAAAGAAATACGTTGAGAAACGACAGATGTATAGAACCTTTCAACGAGATAGTGCTTTTTCAAATCTCTCAAAATGGAATCTGTTCCAAACATATATACCATGGTTCCTTACTTCGATAGGGTACAAATATATATATACCATGCTTTTGAAATCTCTCACCCTTTAGATACTTTTTCAGACCCATTGCTCATACCGATACTAAGCAGCAGTCAGAAATTTGTATCCATTTTTCCTGATATTATGCATGGATTAGATATATCATGGCCGATTTCTCAAAAGATTCTTCCACAATGGACTCTGATAAGTGAGATTTCGAGTAAGTGTTTAACAAAATCAATTAGTTCCTTTTGTATGTTATATCACTATCCTTTTTCCCTCATTTTCAGCATTTACTTTTCTTAGTGAGTTTGCTCTGGAGGATTTCTCGAAGATTTCGCAAACACCGCTTCCCTATGGATCGAACCTTAATCACTACAATGATGCACCATACGCTTGAGGATCACATTTCGATAGTGTAGAGAGAATATAAATTTTAAAACTTCATTTGATATATCTTTCTGTGTTCAAGGGTTACATGCAAGAGTATTGGGTAGACCTGTGTCCTAGAGGCCTTCGCCTCCTCTTTCGTGCGATATTCTCTATACACACTTTATACGAGTCAACGACAGTTAATCTTAAGAAACTGCGAAAGAGTCAATTATAAACACGTGCTGAGGACTTATGAGAGGTGCTTCTATTACAGGATTTATAGTTATTTAGTTCAAAGTGATTGGCTAAGACCATCGGTGCTTCTGGCTTTGTTCTATTTTGCCTTTGTTGTTGAAGCCAGTTTCTAAAGTTCCGCGCGACTTTCTCCATCAGCTCACACCCTTCATTTGCATTCTTCTCCATGAATGTTCCTCCTGCTGCAGAATCTAGTCATGCTTTGGATTCCATGGTTAAGCCGCTATGGAACGTTTGTATTATGATCCCTTTTTGAAAATCATGATGTGGACAGGACCTAATCATGGTAGTGCAACGTTCCCATGCTTCATGTAGAGGTTCCTTATCATATTTATAGAAAGAGGTCATCTTGTTCCTCATTTTGACAATCATTCCTGGAGGGAAGAACCTAGTGAGAAAAGATGATACTAGGTGGTCCCATGTCCGGATTTTGTCGGGTGCTACAGATCATATCCACACTTTAGCCTTATCTCTCAATGAGAATGGAAACAGTCGGAGTCTCACTGCATCAGTGATGACATTAGTACATCTGAAGGTATCACAGAGTTCTAGGAAAGTAATTAACTATTGATTGGGGTCTTCGTTCGCCATTCCACCAAAGGAATCCTATCCTAACACTGAAATGATAGCCGAATTGATCTGATAATGATTGGCAGCGATCTCTGGCCTTTTGATTCCAGTCGCAGTTTCCACGGCTAATGATGTGCAGAATTCCTGTAGAGGGCAGAGTGCATTTGGGTCTAATTCAGATTTCTTCCTCCTTGCTGAGGAGCACGTCTTCTAACTCTACATCTTCTCTGCTGATTCCTGAGGTTCTGGGGAAAGAATTTCGGTCCTAATCCTAGTTGAGAGATTTCTCCTTCAAAATTTTCTGCAGCGCTTGACATAAAATTTGGGTTTGTAGGTTAGTCAGGCAAAAATTCAAAAATTAAGTCTCCAAAATAAAGGAAAAATCACGTAAAGAAAAGATGGTAACTACTTAAGTTAAGAAAAATGTAAAGCTAAGTACGAAAAGTGTAAAAACATTTTAAGCATATAAAAATAATCGAGCAAGAACACTAAGGTTCCCCGGCAACGGTCTCAAAAATTGTGTATAAATAATGCCACGTGTAAGGGGTGTGAGCCTTTAGGACATAGGTCTATCCTTTACTCTGGCATGTTTCTATTGAACACAGAAAAATATGTTGAATGAAGTTTTAAAATTTATAATCTCTCTACACTATCAAAATGCGATATGCAAGCGTACGGTGCATTATTGTAGTGCTTGAGCTTTGATCCACAAGGAACGGTGTTTGCAAAATTTTCGAAAAGATTCTTTGGAACTAAACCCAGTGAGTAAAAGCGAAGCTAAAAAATAGAGAGAAAAATTGCGATATGAGATACAAGAAGCTTATTGTTTTTGTTGTTTTTGGGATTGTAAAAAGAAATGATATGGAGACTACGGTTAATTCTAAAGAAGTGTTGGGCATTCAATTAGAAACACATTGTAACATTCCCCACTAGCGTGTGATATTGTCCGCTTTGGGCCTCGGCCCGCACGGTTTTCTCAAAACGCGTCACCTGATATCAGAGTAGCGCAGCGGCTCACCTCTATACTCAGCGTGATATTGTCCGCTCTGCCCCCACTCTGGGCTCACGGTTTTCTAACACGTCACACCTGGTGAAGGACATGTTCCCATATATACCCAGCATCGCTCCCGTGATTTATGCATGTGGGACTAATCCAAGGCATGCCTCATGCACCCTTCCCCCCTTAGGGGACTCAACGCTCTCGTTGAGTGATCGCATCCCACCATGCACAGAGGTCCACGCGGAGTGGCTATGATACCATATGACGCGTTTTGAGAAAACCGTGCGGGCCGAGGCCCAAAGCGGACAATATCACACGCTGGTGGGGAATGTTACATATGGTATCAGAGCCACTCCGCGTGGACCTCTGTGCATGGTGGGATGCGATCACTCAACGAGAGCGTTGAATCCCCTAAGGGGGGAAGGGTGCATGAGGCATGCCTTGGATTAGTCCCACATGCATAAGTCACGGGAGCGATGCTGGGTATATATGGGAACATGTCCTTCATCAGGTGTGACGCGTTTTGAGAAAACCGTGCGGGCCGAGGCCCAAAGCGGACAATATCACAGGTTTATTCCACTCATAATAGCCCTTAAAGCTTGTGCAAGAACTTGTGCAGCACTTTGATTCTCAATAGGATTGACTTGCTCAACAACATGAGAAAGTCTTGATGGACCCGCTAGGATCTCATCATTATGTAAGGGTGGGTTATCATTCATATCTTGTGCCACACCTTGTACTGATGCATGAGATGAAACTGACGAACTCCTATTAGGTCGACCGCCTAGTGGAACATAATGACTTGGGCCAATAATGGCCATCGCCACAACGCCTATGCGGTGGCATTTTTACCCCTTCAAAATGAAAATAAAAAGAAAGTCAAAAGTATGCACTATCAATCTAATGCAAATAATGTCACCTAGCCTTAACTTAGGTTATACTGTCTACAGAATCTTATAACCTAAGCTCTGATACCATATGTAACATTCTTCACCAGGTGTGACGCGTTTTGAGAAAATCGTGCGGGCCGAGGCCCAAAGCGGACAATATCACACGCTGGTGGGGAATGTTACACACATGCTGAGGACTTATGGGGGGTCCTTCTATTATAGGACTTAAAATTATTTAGTTCGAAGTGATGCGGATAAAACGATCGAATGCCCCTTCACATGTGTATTTCATCAACCTTGATGGGGAAGACACTTTACTCTATTACCACACTCTCGTGTTGGGGGAAAGCCTGTGTTGCACATGTGAAGGGGATCCATAAGATGAGTGCAATCATCGCTCTCGTGTACGATGTCCCACGATACAAATTGAGCTTTCTTTGCTTTTTGGATTTGAGTTAAGGTCTCGTGTCCATTGAGTATCGAACATTCAAGAGAAATAAACTTAAGGCGGGGACACAATGGTCGGCTTGCACTTGCTTTAGTGGAATACGGACGACCCTCCCGGGCTAAATGCAAGGGACTAGTATCATCGAGACTGTTTAGATGATTTAGGATTACTGGAAGTTCTTTATAAGCAACTAATTTGTTATCCGCCCTACTCGGTTTGCCAATTATAAATGAGGATAAGAGAATATTCACTCTCGGGTAGAACTTTCCAAAATCGAAAGGAATCCAAGACATCAATGACAAAGAATGAATACTCTTTGAATCCGTGTAGGATGATCCGAATCTCCAACTCAATGCGGTCATTTATTGCTAGAAACTCGGAATACGCATAACCTTTTCAGGTCGCAAATTAGAAAATGAATGACGTTTAAACCAAATCATGAAGAACCACCATTGCTAACTCTGCAAAAATTTGAACTACGAACCATCGCGTGTCAAAGCTTGATTTCTCTACGTTCGGTCACGTAGAGCCTCTAATGTCCCTACGGTCGAGAGTGCAAGGCAACAATGATTCCAGAACTCCCCCTTAGCTTACACCTAAGAGGAGAACATGAAAACCACACAGGGAATCGTATTCACCAAAGCTTGATTTCTCTACATTCGGTCACGTAGAGCCTTTAACTTCCCTATGGTTGAGAGTGCAAGGTGAAGATGATTCACGAGCTCAAATCAAAATACAGATCCAAAAAATTACAAGTTATATAATAAAATGAAGATCAAACAGATATCATAAAAATCGTAAGCAAGCTCAACATTCGGTTTAGATCATTAAGTGTGTATAGAGAATATCGCATGAAAGGGGAGGGAAATGCCTCTAAGACATAGGTCTACCCAATACTTTGGCATGTTATCCTTGAACATAGGAATATATCAAAATAAAGTTTTAAAATTTATAATATCTCTACACTATCGAAATGTGATCCGCAAGTGTACGGTGCATCATTGTAATGCTTGAGGTTATATCCATAGGGAAGCGGTGTTTGCGAAATCTTCGAGACTCCTTTGGGAGCGAACTCAGTAAGAAAAGTAAATGCTGAAAACAAGGAAAAAGGATAGCGATGGTAACGTAAAAAGGAACTAATTGTTTTTGTAGTTTTCGGAATGTTAAGGAGGAAAATGCAAGGATGGCAGTTAATATGAAGAAATGTACGAGAAAATCAATGAAGAACACATGCTGAGGACTTATGGAAGGTGTTTTATTACATGATTTAAAATTCTTTAATTTGAAATAATATGAGTAAAACAATCGAGTGCCCTTTTCACATGTGTTTGGTCAGTCTTGATAGTAAAGACACTCGACTCAGCACCCACACATTCGTGTTGGTGGAAAACCTGTGACTGCACGCATGAAAAGAATTCGCAAGGAGGGCACTATTATTGCCTTTGCGTATGTTATCATCAAAGCATGAATTGAGGCTTAATTCATTCAGGATTTGTGTTTTAGTTTCATATCCACTGAGTATCAGGCATTCAAAAGAAATACACCTAAGGCAAGGAGGCTATGTTTGGCTCAAGCTTGTCTTACTGAAATACGGACGACCTTCTCGGGTTGAATGTAAGATACTAGAGTCTTCGAGACGGTTTTAGATGCTTTGAAAGAGAATAAAAGTTTGATTCCGACAATATGAACTATGATTTACTGGAAGTCTTTTAGAAATAACTCATTTCTTATCTACCCTACTCGGGTCACTGATTTTGAATGAGGATTGAAGAATATCCCATCTCGGTTTAAACTTTCCAGAATAAACGATAGCAATGGTGAAATGTACGAACACACTTTGAATCCATTCAACATGATCCAAACCTCCAACTCAATGCGGTCATTTATTGCCAGAAATATAGAATATGCACAACCTTTTTAGGTCGCAGATCAAAAAGTGAACGAAGTCTAGACTAAACTACGAAGGGCTCCATTGCTGATTCTACGAAAATCCAAGCTACGAACCACTGGATTCCTTGGGCTTGGTTTCTCTATGTTCGGTCGTGATGGAGCCTATAACGTCTCTATGGTCTGGGGTACAGGACAACAATGATTCAGGAAACTCCTCCTAGCTTACAGCTACGTGGGAAACACGAGAACCACGCAGGGAACTATCTTCTCTTATGCTTGATTTCTCCATGTTCCATCATGATGGAGCCTATAACGTCTCTATGGTCGGGGGCGCAGGGTCAAGATAATTCATAAACTCAAATCCATGCACATATTCAAAAGGGTAAAGAGTCGAACAATAAAATAGGAATAGAACTAATGCCATTGAAAACACAAAGCTCAATAGTCGGTACTAATAGTGAAAAACAACGGGATAAAATATAGCTAAAGAACATGAATCCAAATCACATAAGCACCTCTCGGCCTCAGCAGGTCGATTAGTTACAGTTCGTGTGGAGAATACACATCTCTCCATGAATTACCAAAGGTATTATCTTCCAACTCTTTGTTCTTTCTTTCCTTTCATCTCTCTATCTCCCTCCCAGAATCTCCTCTCCTTGTCGACCTCTGCTTGTTGTCGGCTCTTCTCCTCTCCTCCTCTGTTTGCCCCTTTGTTGCCGCCTACAGTGCGTTAGCTTTTCTATGGTCCGTCGCTTTGGAAGCTTCCTTGCAAATGATGTTTGCTGTTTGGTTGGTTGATCTCTTCATCAGCCCCAAAGCACTCCACCATTCTTTGATTCAGGTAATAGTGTGTGGTTCAGCTGCTCTACTTCATCCCTTGGAGCTCATCAGCCCCCTGCAGAAAGGGCCATTTATCCAAGTGAAATCTCAAGCTAGCAGGAATAAACTTAGTGGCAATATGTGAATAGACATTTATGTGGAGAGCATTGGAAATGCATTGCATTAGTGACATGCATATGTCTACGTAAGGAAATAATTATATAATTGATGCTATGTGCATGCGAAACAATAGTGAAAATATAGGCCATGAATCTCCACATCAACAGCCAACTAGATGAAAGTGCGACCGAAGAACATAAATTCAAAACACATAAGGCACCTCCTGTTCTCAGCAAGGTTGGTTAGTTATAGTTCATAGGGGAAAACACATTTACCCACAAATCACCATTGGCATTATTTTTTCTAACTCTCAGTTTCTCCCTCGATTATCGAATGAACTCTCCAGAATCCCCACCTTTTCGGCTTCCTCCTCCTCCTTTTGTAGCTATCCTATGTTCCTCTTGTCTACTCATCCCTCTCGTCTGCTCCCTGCCGCATGCATTCCGTCGTTCGTAGCTTTTCGGTAGTCCCCTCCGTCTAGGAAGCTTCCTTCCATCATGGGTTTAAGGGAGCTGGCTGGTCCCCATTTGTGAAGGATGTTTGTTGTTGGTTTATTTGGCCTTTTCTATCGCCTAGAAGCAGCTCTTACTTCATTCTGTAGAGAATAGTGTGTGGTGTATCGACTGCTCTACCTCATCCCCTGAAGCTCGTCAGCTTCCTGCAAAGGATATTTACCCAAATGAGTCTCTAGGCTACAAATAAAAGTGATATGTGAATAAACATGGATGTGGAGAATGTTTGAAATGTATTAAATTGGCGCCTTGTATGTGTTTATGCAAAGGAATAATCGTGTCATAGGTGTTGTATGCATACGAAATAATGGTAAAAATATAGACCGCAATACTTCACATCACATCGGATGTCAAATATACATTCGAGTTGCCGAGTCTGAATAGCCTTTAGAGTCGATAGCATGCGTTGCTGAAATATGTGATGTCTCATATTGGTGTTCCTATGGATTCATCAATGTCACGGTCATGATGATGTTGTAATAGCTCTTGATCGCTCGTGTAAAGTGTTGTGAGTTGAACATTACGGCCCTTGAGTCGATGGTAAAGTGTTGCTCTTCCTCTTTGTGGAACATCATGGACGGTGACATGATAACGGCTCGATCAACCAAATATTTTCTTGCTTTTGCCAATGTCACTGACGGGATAAATGAATACTGGCCTGTGAAACTTCAAATCTTCACTTGTAAGGCCCTATGATGAAAAGCTTTTGCTGGCAACAACTTCATGCCCGTTATAAGAGGATAACAATTGTAATCACAGGACATTACTACTCGGTAACGATCATGAACCCACGCCTTCTTTCCCTACATCGAGGCTTGTCTATGAATTTGGCCCATCATCATACTCGATCTCTAGAGACACTACAAGAAAATTGATGAATAGCGACATATCAATCGAGATGCTATTACAACGCTAATGCGTGGCTGAAAATAATAGCATCTCCTTAGCGTCGACATAGTGCTAAAAATATGAGATGCTCGGAATCGGTAGCTATTAGCATCGCAATAGCGCAAAAGATAAAAGCGACGCAACTAGCATCCACACTCGACGCTACCTCGAAGTTAAGATGATACAAAAAGTGTCATTGCGAGCAGTTGAGTTGCGTCGCTAACATGACGCTAAAGATGCGGAGAATCCCACGATGTTATTCTGATGCTAAGTTTATACGTAAGCCAATGCTAGTTCGACGCTACTATGACGCTCAATTCGTTGACGCTAATGTGTCGCTAAGGTGATGTTAAAGATGATATATTTATAATAGCATCGGCTATGCATATGACACAATTGAGACGCTAATACCGGACAATTTTGCCCCATTACAACCATATTTTTTTTCCTTCCCACACCATTTGTCACGGACATGCCCTATAAATACCACTTGTACATAATCATGCATTTAATTAACATACTAAGTTAGTTTGGAGGTCCATTAACTGATATTTGTACATAGTAATTAATATTCTGATTAGAGCATAATGATTACTTAATTATCGATAAACTTTACAAAGTGATTATATAAGGTTATTAGGGATAAATTAGAAAATTTTTAAATATTATAATATATATGTTTAACTAGGATTAAGTAAGCTTAATTAAGGATAAAATACTTAGTTATGACAAAAAAATGTGATTGGCCATCACTTAAGTTCCAAGCTGAACAGTTGCTTAAAGGGATATTTTTCAATCTGCCATATGACATCAGAAAATTCTAAAAAATATATATAAGAAACTTAATATTATCCTTTTACGGATGAAAATTTACCAGAGGCAGACGTTGAGTGAAAATGGTCTTGGGAAAATCAGAATCACAGGCTGTTCAAGGTGAGTTTTGATACGAAAATTATTTTTCTGATTGTGAGGATCCTTCCTTTGTGATTAGCATATCAGTTTTGTATGGTTAATCCATTCTAAGTTAGCGTTCCATGGACTGTGGAATCACATAAAAAGGAGTTTCAAAGAGGGAGTTATGAACTTATCTTCGTTTGTCACTCATCCTATCCCGAGTCTGATATAGGTTCAATTTGTAAATTAGGACACAATTAGAATAGAGTGAATTAGGGTTTTAAATTTGGATATGGTTAATTAGACATTCAAGGGATCCATGAGAGGTGGAATCATCCTATTTAGAGGTGTATATTGGGAGAAATGAATTTTTCATTTCGTAGTAATAGGACATGGACATATCACAATCCGAATTAACTAATTTTTTTGTAAGGATATACAAGGAGTTAAATTCTATAATTTTTATGACAAAATAATAAGGATGTCTAGTTTTCATGAAAATTATTATCTTATTAAATAGGCCACTATGAAGAAACATATAAATTAATCTTTTAATGATATACAGTCTGTGAGGACACAAACCCTAGGTCAGATTGCCTTGGATGTTATGACTTTCTCACTTGGGCTTAGTTAATGATATTTGAGGTTGAAAAGCTTAGTATGTATAGTTTCTAATAAATTCAGAATCATAAGATTTGCCCATGTGGTTAAGAAGTTATGAATTATTAATTAACAAACACTCAGTTTGGAATCCTAAGATAACACTTAGTTAAACTAGGGGGATTGAGAAGTTCCAATTGTGAAATAGCCTATGAATATAAATATCTGAAGTTAGACATTGGTATTAGAGGGGATTATATGCATTTTAAGGTACATAAGCATTCATACATCATGAGAATGCATTGCATATTACCTTATTAGTGATTGGGAAGTAAAAAGGCATTATTGCTTGTAGGAAAACATCAAGTTGCAAGTGAAAGGGAGGAAATCTAATAGACCTCCTTGAAGGGATAAAGTACAAGGTGAGTGGGTAAATTTACAACATAGCAAAATGATATATGTTACTTCTTTTATTTATGATATTATTTGAAACAAAGATTATTATTAGTAGTGTTATTGAAACAAACCTTGAGTTAAGAAAGATATTTATGATTTGTTTCAAAGATTTCACATGAGATTGAGTATCTTCATACATCAACATGTTTTTAGGGAACAATGCTTGTGAACTTAAAAATAAGTTTACTTGATATTGATATATGATGATGATATGTCATTTTGCTATTATAAAATTCCATGAGTACATTGACCATGCTGAATGAAAAAGGTCTTTGAGACCGCATTCGATATACATGAAGTCTTTAGGGCGTATATCGGGTGACTTTGCTCTTTGTCAACTGCTCTGCATGTACGTATTGACTCATGATATGCTCTGCATATATGAGAATCATAATTGTGTGACACATGATTTGCTCGGCGTATCCAATACTCTTGATTGTGATGCTCTGCTTAAATGTATGACACATGATCATTGAGGAATACGTATTGACCAATGATGAGTATGTGCGATGACGCATGTGTGGAGTTTAATTATGAAAATGATGATATCTTGAGCTACTTTTACTAATGTGAAAGTTCATATGATTTGACAACTTATGTTAATATATGATGCTTTAGATGTTTTATAATATGTAAAATGTGGTTATTTAATGTTATATACACTCGTATTGTTCCCCTATGTTGTACTTTTATTCCACTCACTGAGCAAATGATTGTTGCTCACGGTACCCATTTTAAAATTTTTAGATACTCGTAAGTTCTCGAGTTGAGTCAACTCGGAGCTTATTTTGCTACATATAAAAGAGGTCGAAATGCTGGAGCACTTTTATCCCCCCTTCACTTTTATTTTTGGAAACATGAATGTAGTAGATAAAGATAGATGTTGTAATTAAGTTTATGAGAAACTTTTTGTAAGGTTGTATAAAACTTGATCTTCTGGGGTGTTATATGTGAAATGGGTTGTGAGGCAATAGTGACAATGTGAATGCTATGTCTTATAACTTTTTATTAAATTTTGATGAATATATATATGCATCTTTTGTATGTATTGGCAAATAACACCAGGAAGGAAGGGAGGGAGGTTTTGTCAATTTTATTTTTAGAATTGCTAAACATAATTATGGGATGCAATAAAGTTTAGTACTTCATTTCATACTCAAACAAATGGTCAATTAGAGAGAACAATTCAAACACTTGAAGAGATGCTCAGAGCTTGTATTCTAGAATTTAAAGGATCTTGGGATCACCTACCATTAGCAGAGTTTGCCTACAATAATAACTTTCATTCAAGTATAGAAATGGCTCCTTTTGAAGCATTATATGGTAGGGGATGTAGAACACTACTATGTTGGGATGAAGAAGGTGTAAGAGTCCTTTTGGGACCACAAAAAAGTGTAGGAGACTGTCGATAATCTAAAAATCATTAAACAAAAGTTAAAAGCAACACAAGATCGACAAAATAGTTATGCAAATCAAAATCACCGAGAAATGGAGTATGAAGTGGGCAGTAAGGTCTTCTTAAAAGTTTCACGTTGGAAAGGTGTTATACGATTTGAGAAGAAAGGAAAGTTAAGTCCGAGATATGTAGGACCGTATGAAATTTTGGAACGTATTGGACCAGTTGCATACTGATTAGCGCTACCACCAGAGTTATCACGTATTCACGATGTCTTTCATGTCGCTATGCTTCGACGATACCGATCAGATCCTTCTCATGTGTGGAACCCACAATCTATTCAAATACGAGAGGATTTGTCATGTGAAGAGAATCCAGTACAAGTTATTGGAAGAAAGGAAAAAGAATTACGGAATCAAAAGATTCCATTAGTTTTGGTAATTTTGAGAAATCATTCAAGAGAAGAGGCAACTTGGGAGTGAGAGGATCAAATAAGAGAGTAGTATACATTCTTATTCCCTGAACGGGTAACAAAATTTTGGGGATGAAATTTTTTTTTAAGGAGGGGAGAATTGTCACAGACGTGTCCTACAAATATCACATGTGCATAATCATGCCTTTAATTAACATACTACGTTAGTTTGGATGTCCATTTAGTGATATTTGTACATAGTAATTAATATTTTGATTAGAGCATAATGATTACTAAGGTTATTAGGGATAAATTATAAAATTTATAAATAGTATAATACATATGTTTAAATAGGATTAAGTAAGCATAATTAGGGCTAAAATACTTAGTTATGACAAAAAAATGTGATTGGCCATGACTTAAGTTCTCAGTAGCTGAAGCAGACAGGTGAACAATTGCTTAAAGGAATATTTTTCCAAACTGCCATATGATGTCAGAAAATTTTGAAAAAACTATATAAGCAACTTAACTTTATCCTTTGACAGCCGACAAATTACCAGAGACAGAAGTCGAATGAAACGGACTGGGAAAAATTGGGAACATAGGCTGTTCAAGGTTAGTTTTGATATGACAATTATCTTTATGATTGAGAGGACCGTTCCTTCATGATTAAAGAATCATAAATTATGAAATATTGTATGGTTAATCCATTCAAAGTATCCATGGCCACTAGAATAACCAAAAAAAGAGTTTTATAAAGGGAGATATGAACTTATCTTCGTTGGTCACTCATCCTGTCCTGAGTATGATATAGGTTCAATTTGTAAACTAGGACACGGTTAGAATAGAGTGAATTAGGGTTTTAAATTTGAATATGACTAATTAGACATTCCAAGGGTTGGTTGAGAGGTAGAATCATCCTATTTAGAGGTGTATATTGGGAGAAATGAATTTTTCATATTATAGTGATTCTTCTGTGAGATTCCGGGACATGGACATATCACAACCATAATTAACTAATTTTTTATAAGATTATACAAGGAATTAAATTCTAGAATTTTTATGACAATATAATAAGAATGTCTAGTTTTCAGAAAAAGTATTATCTCGTTAAATAGGGAAGTATGAAGAAACATATAAATTAATTTTTCAGTGATATGCAGTTTGTGAGGAGACAAACCCTAGTTAGATTGGCTTGGATGCTATGACTTATTCACTTGGACTTAGTTAATGATATTTGAGGATTGGAAACCTTAGTATGTCTAGTTTCTAATTAATCCAGAATCATAAGATTTTCCCATGTGGTTAACAAGTTATGAATTATTAGTTGATAGACACTCAATCACTATCACTCATTGGAAGCATCTATCCTTTCGCCCAACAAGAGAATGCCCGGAGGAACGAGCTCAATCCTGAGATAGTACTTAGTTAAACTAAGGGGGATTGAGAAAATCCAAATGTGAAATAGCCTATGAACATAAATATCTGAAGTTAGAAATTGGTATTAGAGGAGATTATATGCATTTAGAAATTGGTATTGTGAAATAGCCTATGAACATAAATACACTCATATTGTTTCCCTATGTTTTACTTTTATTCAACTTACTGAGCAAATGATTGTTGTTCATAGTACCCATTTTAAAATTTTCAGATACTTGTAAGTTCTCGAATTGAGTTGACTCGGAGCTTGTTTTGCTGCATATAGAAGAGGTCGAGCCGTTGGAGCACCTTTGTCCCCCTTCACTTTTATTTTTGAAAGCATGCATGTAATAAATAAACATAGATGTTGTAATTAAGTTTATGAGAAACTTTTGGTGAGGTTGTATAAAACTTGATTCTGTGGGATGTTATACGTGAAATGGGTTGTGAGGCAATAGTGACAATATTTGAATGCTATGTCTTATTATTTTTTATTAAACTTTGATGAATATATATATGCATCTTTTGTATGCATTGGCAAATAACACCAGAAAGTAAGGGAGGGAGGTTTCGTCAATTTTATTTTTAGAATTGCTAAACATAATCAAGGGATGCAATAATTAGAGATTAGAACTTAGTCAGGGAGCTGGGTGTGACACCATACATTTATGCAATGCATATAAATGCATTTATCATTCATCACGAGCGTCATATCAAATATAACAATATGAAAAGTAATAAACTAAACTAACAAAAATATCAGTACTACACGTATGTCTAATAACAAATGTTTCTATCCTAAGTTTGGGAGTTGTTATCATTCTAGACATTCGATACCGAAGTGCTTGTTCCTTGGCCTCGCGGGGATTGATTCTCCGGTGGGATCAATGTTTGAATCGCTTGCAATAAAGGAGCCAACTACTACGTTAGCTACTGTCACACCTCTTGCGATATCTTCTATGATAACTGCTATGATAGCTGTGTCACATTAGGTGTAGCAGATGAGCTCAGAGCAGATGGGCCGCCTGCACATCCTTCGCTCCTCCTAGGTACCTGAGCAGTTGTGCCTAGGCCACGCAAGTAACCTCCTCGTGTCGTGCCGGCCACCTCCTCCCAAACAGCAGGATCCTCTATGGAATAGAAAAATTACATAATCATATAAACATTATAGATTATATAAATTATATAACATCAAAAAACACATAAACATATAAGGTGCTATATAAATTAAAAACATGAATCACTTTCGAGATAGGTTACTTGGTGGCTCAGTACTCGGATCATCTCTGTACTTCTCGACCATGTTCTCCTTGTACGCATCCTAAAAAATTTAAACATTACGCATTTAAAAAATCTTTTGCACTAATGTCACCAACCAAGTGAACATGTGATGAGACTTACCAGAAGCCTCTGAGCAGTAGGCATGATGAAATCGTTGGTCATTCGGCTTTTATGTGTGGCCACGTGGACCACACGAAAGTCCACAGGACTACCTTGTTTCTCCTCCTGTAATAAAGTTTCAAATTTTATAAAATAAGCATAAGGCAAAAGTTTGATTATTCGATTTTGTATCTACAGTACCATGCGCCGTCGATGCTCTTCAAATTGCATCGATCTGTCTGTATGGATGTGGGCTTCAGGCTTCAAAAATCGGTTAGCTCCTGCCTTTGATGAGTTTCTTTGTCATCATTCATCCATCTTGTATGAACATCAAGTACTTAGACTTTGAAAAATAATTAATTTAATTCAAATATAAACTTACTTACCACTTCTTACATAATGACTCCCACATTGGTCGCCTAATATGCCTTGGGCTTCTTTGTATGCCCTACTCCAAAGTGAGGCTAGCGGACATGACGACCTTGCGAAACTTATACAGTCGATTATGGATGCGTTTTGTAGCCATGTCCTCAAAAGCTCTCCGGATCATACCCAAACTATGATCCAAATGAAATTGATTTGCCTCCTAAACAATGTTATAAAAGTTAGTAATTTAAAAATAATATAAAATAGATTATATAACCCAAAAATAATATCATATCGTAAATGCCCGAAAGATGTCATCCTGCACAAAAACTGGGACATCTTTCCACGATCCTGCTCCATCCGGTAAGTGGGAAAGAACAAGAGGACTAACATCCCACAAGATACTAGCTGCTTTGAAAGTGGTCCTGCAATTTACAAAGAAGAATTAATTTTCAATGGTAAGCAAAACAATAATAAAATTCCTAGAACTTGTTTAACTTACGACAAAGAAATGTTGTTGATGGTGACCACCCTATTATCGTGTAATCCCTCTTCATCAAGCGAAGAGGAATCATCACCCGCTACAGCTGGGGTAGGCTGAGAAGGTCTAACATCATAGACAGGGCTTGGTACAAAATAAATCATTAGTGCAATACCAAATTAAGCTAATGATAATTGATATATGTACAGTAAAGTTCTTACCTCGAGTGATATCTATCATTGCCTGATCCGTGGTAGTCCGCTCATCAGAATGTGACAAGCCGGTGCTTGTGCTATCAGCAATGTAGCATCTGGCACTATTAAAAAATGATTAATGTAATTAAATTAGAAATATAACTTTAATGATACTAAATATATCACCTGGGGTAAGTTGTCGCTCGCCAATGCTGAAATGTTGTGAGGCATCCGGTAATCTCGATGGTCGCGAAGCAACTATCATCATAAAAAAATACTTAAAATACTTGCATGTATTGAAATTTATGGAATATACAAAAAATAATCTGGTGTGACATACCGATCGACGTCGTGTGATCGAGACGTCCCGACTATATGCCCCATCGATAGTGGAGCAACTATAACAACAACAAATAATTAGAACAATTGCATGTACAAGATATATTAAATGCAGAAGAAATAACCTAGAGTGAAATGTGGAGACGACCCACCAATGGATCCCTTACTTGTAACGATCCAGATATGTGCCCCATCGGCGGCGGAGCAATTGACATTATTAAAAAAATTAATGTAATTATCATAAGCAACTATAAATAAGCAACTGACAATAAATATATCACCTGGTGGTTGCAATGGCTCACTCATATGGAGTGAATGCCTAGAAGAGCGAGATGAACCAGAAGCTCGACATCTGGTAACCATAACTAAAAAAATTAAAAAACTTGTGTTATTATTATATTTAATTTATAAAGTTAGAAACACATAATTTTATAAATTATTAAAAGAACTATGTGATTCATCGCTTGTTTCATATTCTCATTCATTTTCATCATCTTCGTCGTCGTCGCTATAATCTTGATTCGAGTCATCATCAATGAAATTGTGAATGTTCACTTCTAAAAGGTCATTTGAATTGAACTCTTCCATTGGCTCAATGTCATCAACTAATTGAATATACTTAACTTCATTGGCTACATCAGTCGTCTCATTCATTCGATCTTCTTAATAGTAGTCATCTATGGGCAAACCATTGTATATGGATGATGCTTCATGATCATCTACTAAGAATAATCTACTTCTCACTTTGGATGACTCCCACCATTCATCCTTGGTTCTATTCGATGGATACTTAGTGTAGTACACTTGTTGCACTTGTTCTGCCAATACGAATGGATCATATGAGTTAATGTCCACCAATTTTATCTTTTGATCGATCCGAACTCCTTTATTTGGATCGAACCAACAGCCTTTTAGCACCATGACTTTATTCAATTTTTCCAAATAAGACAACTCTATGATGTCTTCGATAACACTGTAGTAATCGAACTCGTTGTCCAGTACATGCTTCCTAGAACACATATGCTACTATTAATAGTTGAATGTTGTCGGCTATATTCTTCTGTATGGAATATATATCCATTAAGTATGCCACCACAATAGCTAAAAACTTGTTTCTTCGGTCCATGATCTAAATCTTGAATTTTTAAATATGCGACTAAGCCATTAATAACCTATGAGAAAATAATTAAAAGTTATAATTAATAATAATAATTACGAATAGTCATAAAGAATTCTCACTACACATCTCAACC
Organism: Pontederia crassipes; assembly: GCA_030549335.1. Lineage (NCBI taxonomy): Eukaryota > Viridiplantae > Streptophyta > Magnoliopsida > Commelinales > Pontederiaceae > Pontederia > Pontederia crassipes. The sequence continues at coordinate 3,955,696 of JAUKPH010000020.1, read as the reverse complement.
AATCAACAAAATGTTCGTCTCGTAGTTTTAATAATTCATCGTTTGAAACTAACAGATCGATTTCTCACTGTAATTCTTCAAATTTCCACAACTCATAATTGTCAAATTTTGAAATCAAGTAGCAATAATGAATTTTAAATTTTATAACATATTGAAATAAATAGACTTACTCAAGATACAACATCGCTTCACTATAAATTGCAAGGACATATTTCTCAACGGCGGTGAGATCTTTGTCCAACACAACTTTGCGTCCTGTACCCAGAAGCCGACATGGGTACTTGAAGATCGATAAAGTATTTATGTTAACTTCTCCTTCACCCCATCATTCCTTCTAGGAAATTGTATGTGTGGCTCAAAGTACATTGAAGTGAAGTTTGACACCTTTTGAATGAAATATGCTTCACATATAGAGCATTCGATCTTCTCCTTATTCTTCACCTTCCTTTTTAAAATATAACATGCCTATAACTTTTGTTTCATATGGAAGATGTACAATCAAGTGCTACATCGCATCAAAGAAAGAAGGTGGAAATATCTTCTTAACCTTTAAAGAACACGGTAATCACAATAGAATACTCTAACTGAGATATGTCTTCTTCCCGAGTGGTGGATGTACAAAGCTCTATAAAGAACATAGATAACTCTATTAAAACTTCCTAGATGACCTTTGGTAAAAGTTCTTTAAAGGCAATTGGAAGCAACCTTTGCATAAAAGTATGGCAATCATGACTCTTTATCCCATGTATCTTCCCATTTTTTAGGTAAAAACAACGAGATATGTTTGATGCATATTTGTCAAAAAATTTCAATTTTTTGACCCATTCAAAAATCACTTTTCTTTGATCATTGTCCAAAACGTAAGTACCTTTTGGCATTTTACATTTACCATTTTTAAGATAAATGATATCTAGCTATGTTCTTCTACATATAACTTTCATGTCTTCGTGCACTTGTATGTTATCTTTTGTTCTTCATTTAATATCCATAATAGTGTTGAAGATGTTGTCAAATACATTCTTCTCCACATGCATGATGTCCAAGTTATGTCGTACTAAGTTTGAAGACCAATAAGGCAACTCCTAGAAAATACTTTTTTTCTCTCAATTATGTTCACTTCCAAACCCAATTTGCTTGTAAGAACAGGCCTTCAATCCGAATGAGACTTCATTAAGTATGTTTACTTGCTCTATCACTTCTTGTCCCATCAAATGACATGGAGGCAATGTGTACTCAGTTGTATTCATTTTAAATGAGTTTCGATCGCTGAATTCTCCATTGGCAAAAACATCCTATGACAATCAAACAAGCAAACTTTCCTACTATTTTTCAAATAAAATGATTTTGTATTCTTTCCACATATGGGACAAGCAAGTTTACCTTTTGTGCTCCAACCACTCAGCATTTCATATGCTAGAAAATCACTTATAGTCCACATTAATGTGACTCTAATAGTGAAATTTTGTTTCTTAGATTTATCATAAGTAACCATGCCATTCTCCCACAACATGTTGAGTTAATCAATCAAAGGTCTTAAGTAAACATCTAAACTTTTACCAGGAGATCAAGGACCTGGGATCATACAGGTAAGCGGTGTGTTCTCTCGTCCTATATACATAATTGGAAGCAAATTATAAGGTGTCACAAAAATCGGCCAACATGAATAAACAGTGCCTGATGAGCCAAATGCGTTGAACCCATCAATGCAAAGTCCTAATCTAACATTGCATGATTCTGCTAAAAAAGTCGGATGAAGTGCATCAAATCTCTTCCTTGCCTCAGCACATGTGTAATGAAATTTTGATCATTGCATGCCCCTTCTCTATGCCACCTCATAAATAATGCAATTTTCTCAGAATGAAATAGTCGTTGCAATCTTCAAACTATGGGAAAGTATCTGAACACTACATCTGCCACATAATTTTTCTTTCAAATTTGAGAAGTCTTTCTCGGCTTATAAGTGATAAGTGAGTTGTATCTGGGCTTGCCACAAATAGAAAAATTGATATGTGAGTTGTTTTTCTTGTAACACTACATACAATGACTACGACATGCATAAATCTTCTATTCTAACCATAAATCTCGCATCATTCTTTTGCACTTGTAAAAATTTCCTGGTAACTTCTCTGAAGCTAGAAGCATACTCTTAATAATGGCAATCATCCGGTAAAAATAAATTTCGCTCATATTAAATTATTATTTCAAGTTCATTAGTTGTGCCACTATAGAAAGTGTACTTTGCTTAACGTATCCATCCCATAAAGATTCGTCTGTTTCTCCGAGAAGGTTATAAAACTTAGAAGCCGAAGGATTCAGGTCTTCTTCAATAAATATTTTGCCAACATTTTCTGTTAGCATTGCATCTCGTATCATGTTCCGGTACAGATTGCTCGACTCGCCCACATTCGTATCTACGTTAGAATCAATTGTTGTCTCTTTAGGCCATCTTTCTTCACCATGAAAGAACTAATTTGTGTAATTTAGTAAGAAACAGTTGTAATATAAATCCTTCTGCACATCATATATTACTTTCCACTGATAACATTTGAATTTCCGACATGGGACATAAAATTTTGCCATATGAAGAAGCAACACCTTCATTTTCATATGCCACCTTAATAAATTCATCAACACCATACTCATATTCTTCTGTTATAATGTCACGTTTATCTTACCAACTACGAATCCAGCTACGATCTGGCTTCCTCATTTCTGTAACATTAAGTCATATGTCAATAACTTCTTGTACTTGAAACATGTGATATTGGAGTTATGAAGTCCAAAATCACATGTTTAATGTACAAGATCTTTGTATTCATAATCGTATTAATTATCATATTCTCATGATTGCCAAGAATATGGATTTACATTCTTAGTAAAATTTATAAGAACATGACAAAAAAAATATCGTTACAGCATAAGGATTAATTATTAGTGAATTAATTATCATTTTTTAAATTGCCTTAATTCATAGCATAAGGATTATCTTTTAAATTTCATTCTCTAGTGGACAATTAGTTATTGTCTTGCATAGGATAGCATTAAGGCATATCCCATTACGTATAGCAATTAACTAGGCATTACAACAATTAACTAGGTATTACAACAATTAAGCAACCATTACAACATCTATAGTGCAATCATAACAATACAAAAAATTAAACAAAATGAACATATAGCATGATCAAATTATACATCTACATAACATTCACAACACATTGATGTTAAATATAATAGCCAAATTACTATCCAAATTTACTAATTCTAGCCAAAAGATAAATATATCTGAAAATCATTAAAATCGGGATGCACTGTATCAATCGGAGAAGGGCGGCGATGGTGCCACTCAAGAAGACAAAATATGGCAGCTACTCAAAAGTCATTGGAAATATCAAGTGCTTAAATTCAGTAAAGAGATTAATCTCTCTAATTTCGCAAATTAGGCATATGAATATTTATGAAGGGGTAGCGGAGACGTATGGCCAGTCGGCGGGAGCAGGGCAGCGACTGTCGGAGCAGTAGGGCGGCGGCCGGAGTAGCAGAGCGGATGCCAGAGCAGTAGGAGGAGGTGGACAAGCAAGTGTAGGGCGGCGGTGTTGAATCTCGTACCATTCCCCTAGTTTTGATGATAACAAACACAAATTGGTCGACAAATGTTACTAACAAGCTTGTCAAGCGATCTACATACAGGAACAAGTTTAACAGAAAAAGAATCGCCGATGAAATAGTGAAGAAAGCAAGAACGATTGAAGGAGTAGTCTATCGAACGAACGACTGAATACAACAAAACCAGAAAAGGTATTGAAGTACAAGATTGGTTGAAGGATCGGTCGACCGGATAGATGACCAAAGAAAATAGAAGTGCTGAAGCCATTGAAGTCATAAGACCGGCTAAAGAGTCGATCGACCGAGTACAAGACCGAAGTAAACAAAAGTCTCCAACACAATGAAGTCATAAAACTGGTTGAAGGATCGGACGATCGAAAGGCAATATCGAATCAACAGAACACTTAGGCATCAAAGAAATCAACGACCGATTGACCGGATGCACGTCGAAAATGAACAATAGGATGAAAGAAGAAGAAACAAAGAACCAGTCATAGAATTGGTCGACCAGATGTATAAATAGAAAGATGAAGATGTTGTAGCAAAGTTCAAACCGGTCGACCTCCTCTCTCAATTGGTTGACCGATTGATGCATGCAAAATACAACATATTTTAGATTATTATTTTAATTATTTTTATGTAATTTAATCATGGCATGCATCATTTTTAGTCACTTTTAGTCGTAATTCTAGATTTATCAATTTTAATTATTAATTCTTTGAATATTTTAATTGTGGATGGATTATTTAAATTTGGATAATTATTTTGCAGGAAAAATCGAATTCATGATTATCCGATTATATTTGATCAAGAATGGTCGTTTCGGCCGATAATCTTCAACCCCAAAGACGATAAATCACAAAAGGTTATCCGTATCGGCCGAAATTTTGAAGAATTTATCCTTACAGTCGAGATCTCTGTTTATCACCCGAGAACTCCAACACCGATTCAAAAGAGGTGTTACGGCCGATAACTCAAATGAAATCATCACTTTGGCCGATATTAGAGAGAAAATTTATGTTTTTGGCCGAGATATGAAGGGGTAAAGATAAACGATTTTATTTTTCTTTGGGTGTAACAAGATTAAATTCTTTGTTTTGGTCGAGATTTGGTGGGGGTAACGGAAAGAAAATTCATCATTTTGGCCAAAATTAGAAGATGTCATCATTTTGGGGTAATGAAAAGGAGTAAAGATATCATTTTGGCCGAGATATGGAGGGGGTAATGAAAAGAAATCTTCCTTATAGCCGAGATTCGAAGGGAGTAAAAAGATTTATCTTTGGGCGTAAAGATAAAAGAATTTCGTTTTGACCGAGATTCAAAAGGGTAAAGATAAAAGGATTTATCTTTTGGGCGTAATAGTTAGAAGAATTATCATTTTTTGGCCGAGTTTATCTCACAATTTTAAAGTCAACCGTACGATGTTACGGCCGTGATCCGCTTGAAGGCCGTCCGCACCTATAAATAGAGGAAGATACCGTCATCCCAACTGGTGCTCTGAAGTTTAGGTTTTCTTCCACGGCGAGTCGTGAGTCTGCAGGCTTCGACCAAGAGGAGAGAGGTGCGATGGCTGGAGGTTGATCGCGACCCTGATCAAGTCCGAAAGGCTGCCCGACTGTCTGCCCAGATCTGAGGATCCTATTTTATTCTTGGTGTAATTCTTTCAATTATTATTGTTATTTTGTTATTATCTATCCAGAATTTCTAGGATGAACTCCATATTTCTATTTATTTCATTTTAGGAGATTTTTATTGAAGGAAAACAATTTGGACCCTATATTATTTGTTTTAATCTTTTATGATCAATTAGTTAATTGTGCTTAGTGCTTTTGATTTAATTACTTGGATTTCTGAGTTGAGTAATTACCAGTTTGTGGACTATTTGATTTCAGAATTCATTAATTAAATTAATTGATTTTATGTGAAATTAATAATTAACATAAATTTGATAACTAGTGTGTGGAGAATCAAGTTTGTGTGGTCTGTTAATCTATACCGGTTTGTGGAATGATTAACATCCTAGGATTTTTATATTAATGCATCTTAATTTTAATCTCATCAGATGAATACCAGTTTGTGGGACTTTGGGTTTGATTAAATTTAAGATAGTTTGATTTGCCGGATTAAATAGCAGAATTACCAGTTTGTGGACTCTGTGATGTTAATCTTGTAAATTAATAACTTGGAAAAATTCTTAATCCATCTTTAAAGATTAAATTTATCTTTTATGGTTCAAATATTTATCTTGATCTATTTTCATCCTAAGGCCTAACTTCAAAACCATTATCTTATCTTTATCCTATTTTCTTTATTTTATTTTACAAAACTTTTTTTCCAAAATTCCATGTTTTTCTTCTTTCTTATTAATTTATAAATTCAGAAATTGAATTAATAATATTCCTCGTGGGTTCGACACTCTTACTCCTATTTTCTATATTACTTGAGCGACTAGTGCACTTGCTAGCGATTCTATTCTGCTACATCATTTCAACGCATCAAGTTTTTGGCACCGTTGCCGGGGAATATTTTATTAATTAATTTCTGATTTTTATGAATTATTAGGAGATGTAAATATTTTTTTGTAAATATGTACTATTTAGTGTAATTATTTTTATTTTTGTGAATAATATAATATTTTTCCTTTTTGCAGATAAAGGTCACGACATTTTTTTTAACTTGTTGACTTTCGGCTTAAATTCATATAAACGCCGATTGGATTTTTTAAATTACATGGACTTGTGGTTTTACGATCGAGATTTATTTTGTCAGTTTTACTGGTTTTACGGCTCGCAATATCGATTGAGTTCTAATCTTCTGTTTTACAGCCGTAATGCTTTATCTGAATGTTGTTTTACGCCATGACCATACAATGATGATTTGACCTTGTTTCGGCCAGCAATTTGTGAATTGTTCTTTACGCCTTATTTGGATCACGTTTCATTGGCCTCATATGAATTTTATTCCGTCTCGGCCGTAAAGTTTTAATATTTTTAACTTTTCATATTGATTTGACTTTGTTTTGGCCAAAGCGATTTATTCTTTCTCGGCCGTAAAGGATCACGTTTCGACTTAATTCACTTTCGGCCGTAATGATTCAATTGTCGACGTAAGAGTTGGGGTAATATTCTCAAGTTTCATTCGACTTTATTTCGGCCGAAACCCTATTTTGCTTTATGGCCAATCGTGTTGACTTCATCTCGGCCGTAATATATTTCTGATTGATGTGACCTCATTTCGGCTTAATTGACAATTTTTATCTTTACGGTCGAGATTCACTTTATCTATATGATCGAATTGATTTCACTTGTTTTCAATATTGATTAAGTATTCGATTAACGGCCGAGAATTGTTGTCTTCATTGTGTTTGCGATCGAAATTTGACTTTATTAATCACGATTTAATTCTCTTCCCTATTGGATGGATTAAGTGCATGATTTCGTGTTATTATTCCCTTTACGACTTGAATTTTCGTCGCCGCCGAGAATTGATCTCTTAATCTTTTCGGCCGTAATGTTTATTTGTCGCTTGGATTCGTATTTCAATTTCTTGATACAATTTGTGTCTCGACCGAGACATGGATAGCTTTCTGTTTTACGGCCAATTGAATCATGTCGACTTCATCTCGGCCGTAAAATATTTCTGAACGCATTAGATTGATTTGATCTTGTTTCGGCCAGTTTATTTGTGGATTTTCCTTTCTCGGCCGTAATGGATCATCTGGCGACGTAAGAATAGATTCTCAAGTTTCATTTGATTTGGCCGAAACTCTGATAGTTTTCTGTTTTATGTCCCATTGAATCAAGTTTTTGACTTCGGTTCTTTACGCCAGGAGTCAATTTAATTCTCTTTCGGCCGAGACAATTCATCGCCGTGCTAATTTTTTACGACATCTTACGACGTTGTTTCGGCCATAATCCAACAAGTTTTACCCCTTCATGTTGATTAATCTCTTTCGACACTGTTTCATGGTTTTTACGGCCGAACGAGCCTCGAATTATTTAATTTCTCAACTAATTTAATTTCGGCCGAAATATGTTTGGCGATCGATCAATCTCATTATCCTCTCTGAAACTATTTTTGTTGATTATTGCTTTTACGGCCATAATGTTGACACATGGTTAAGTTTTACGGCCAAACAAGTGCATGATTTTTACGATTATCCATTTGATTTACTTTCGGTCGAGTTATTTGGCATTTGAATTGGTTTGAAGAACCTCCGTTTGCGGCCGTAATTAGGTTTCTGAAAATTCCTCTCAGAAATTAATGATGAATTTTCAATTTTATCAAGCTGAAAGACTTTTTTATTTCTTAAAATATTATTTCTTCGTGACCTATTATCTGTATTTCTTTTTATTTTATTTTATTTTATTCTTTTATCTTACTGAAAATTGGTTGTTGCAGGTATTATTGAATATTTAATCACAACCAATCCTGAAATTTTCTGATAGTTCCAGACATCGCACGAGGAGTTCAAATCCAATTTTGGAATTTGATCCTGAAATTGAAAGAACTTCTCGTCGATTAAGAAGAAATATCAGAAAAATGGCTGAACAATCACGCGACAATCAGAGACTGGAGCAACAAAATGAACTAGTTCCGTCACAAAATAATCGACGAGAAGATGAAGCAGAACTCTCTATGAGAGAATATGTCTCGGCCAGATATAATGACCGAGAATCATGCATTGTGCTGCCTGAAATCAATGCAAATAATTTTGAGATCAATCCGGCAATCGTGAGGATGATACAAGCATCCCAATTTGGAGGAGGATTTCATGAAGACCCTCACGATCACCTTGACAAATTTCTTGCTACTCTGAGCACCTTTAGAAATAATAATGTTTCTTCTAAAGTTATTAGTCTATTATTATTTCCTCAATCTTTACATGACAAAGCTTCCACATGGTTTAAAACTTTGCATGCAGGATCAATTCACTCATGGTTGGAGCTGGTAGAAAAATTTGTTGGAAAATATTGCCCACCACAAAAAGCAGGCAAATATCGAAGGGAGCTGAGGGCATTTGTTCAAGACGATAACGAGACGTTGTATGAAGCCTGGGAATGATATAAGGAACTGCTAGCCAGAGTTCCTGACAATAGAATTCCAAAGTGGCAAGTGATGGAAGATTTCTACCATGGATTGCGGTTGCAAATCAAGATAAGCTCAATAAATCAGCAGGAGGGACAGTGCTAGGATCTAAACGCCCTAGTGAGATATAGGATATAATTGAAGTTGTAGCCCTCAAGTCAAGTCAAGAAAGGAGACCATCTCGCCGAACTACAATCTTCGGAATACAATCAAATTCGAGGAATACAATCTTCGGAAATAGTGGCTCAGCTGGAGTGACTTAATAAAAAATTTTAGCAGATGATGTCACTAATGGGAAATTCGAACAATTATAGCCCTACAGGTAACACTTCAGATTCAAATCAAATTGAAAATGCTAACTTTATTTCCAACCCATTTTTCAGGAGCAATGATTATGGTTGGAGACACAATCCAAAGTTTGCCTATAATCAGAATCAAGGCCAACCTTCTGGTCCATCAAAAGATTATATACTGAAAAGACAACCTGATGCTCCCCAATATCCATCATCAAATCAAATGCAGGAGATGATGGCATAGATCATAGACACCATGCAAGCATTGCAAAAGAATATGGAATCTAGAGCCACGAGTCAGGATGCATCAATTCGAAATTTGGAAAGACAACTGGGCCAGATGATGGTACAACTGACTGGACGTACACCGGGCTCTCTCCCAAGCAACACAGAGAAAAATCCAAGGGGAGAAGAGCGAAATAGGCCTTGATCTTCATCAGAACTAAGTCAAGCTGACGACTATAAATCAGAACTATTTCTATCCTTTTTATTATTTGTTTTCTTTACATTAGTCTTTAATTAGTTTGTTGATTAATATCTTTAGTCCTGGTAATAGTTTTATTTTGTTGAGTCATCTGTGGAAGAAGAGAATTTCAGACATGACATCAAGGGTGTAAAATCCGACATTCGCTCATGATCAAGTTTACAACTTTCACTATTTGACATGACAGGACGTCGGACATGACAAGGCGACATTTACTTTTTTTCCCTCCTTACGACCGAGATATTCATCCACAAACCATTGCGGCCAAGCTTTTACGGCCGAGACTCTCTCCCATTGTGGCCGAGAAACTAGCCTTAAGCAAATCTCGGCCGAGATAGTCAACCGCCAAGGACACCACCTGACGGCCGAAGTTTCCCGCTGTCTCCGCTGCCCTTTACGGCCAAAGTGCTCCGCCCTCTCCTCCTTACGCCCGAAGTTTCACCGCCACTACCTTACGCCCAAAGTTTCATGCCTTCTACTCCTTACGGCCGAGCTTCCACACCGCGGACCGAACCTGACTCCTTACGCCCGAACAAACACCACGCACCGCCACCAGGATCTTTAAGGCCGCAAACACCATGAGATATTCCACACCACATTACGACCTAGTTTCTTCTTATTCCATGGCCGAGACGTCAACTGCCAAGGCCACCATTCTACCGGCCGAAGTTCCTCACAACTCTCATCCTTACGGCCGAGTACTTCACCAATCCACCGACGATAAATCCTGTTGTGTCTTTTCCCTTTTCTTTATTTGTTATTTCTTTATTTTCCTTTTAATTGAGTCTGTATCTCTCTACCTTGCTGGGCTAACACTGAGGACAGTGTCTGGTTCAAATTTGGGGGAGTTGCATTTCATGCCTTGCATGTTTCTTTCTATTTGCTTATGTTTGCATGTATATTAAAAAAAAAATTCCAAAAAAACCATTGCATGCATTTTTGCTACCATCTTTTAAACTCTTGTTTTACTATTTTAATTATCTTTAAGTAAAGTTCAAAGACATATTGTTAATTGATGAAATTTGAATGCTTTTCTTTCTTATCACTTGCTATTTTAATATCAAACTTATGGACTATGTACCTATGCTAAGTAGAATTATGAATGGCTAGACGACAAAATTATATTCATGCCTTTTTATTTATTTCTTTTAAGTCTTGATGGTAGTAGCATTTTTAATAAGGGCACAAAAAGAAGGGTTAGTTGAACCCCAATGTTAAAAAAAATAGAATAAAAAGAAGGGTTAGTTATACCCCAACAAAAAAACAAATAGAAAAAAAAGAGAGAACAAAAAGAAGGGTTAGTCAAACCTCAAAAAAAAAATAAATGAATAAAATTTTAAGCTCAATTAGTACTTATGTGTTCAAGATTTTCTACAAAATTCCATGTTTTTCTTCTTTCTTATTAATTTATAAATTCAGATATTGAATTAATAATATTCCTCGTGGGTTCGACACTCTTACTCCTATTTTCTATATTACTTGAGCGACTAATGCACTTGCTAGCGATTCTATTCTGCTACATCATTTCAACGCATCACCGATTCATGCGATGTGGCTAATGAAAACTCATATTTTGAATTAATCTACAGATTACTTTCCAGATATAGAAGATCTCGTCAGACAAACTATAAAAGAAAGATAGAACGTATGAGAGAGGTAGAGGAATCAAGCACAAGCCGTCTAGAATCCATGAAAAATTTCTCATCGTTATTTCCTCTGAAAAGCCTCATAATCATTCTCTGTCAACATTTTTCATTCTCTCTCTGTCCTGTAATCTCCTTGGTGATCATCTGTGAAAAAAGAGAGATTGAGAGATCTATAAAAACATACTTTTGAAAGCTCCTGTGTAAAAGAGGATCGCCTCTCCTCTTGAGCGGAGAAGAAGGTGGTGTACGTGAAAAGGGTTTCCTTCTCCCTTTTTGAAAGGAGGATGGTAGTGAATCTCTGATGGTCTCGAGGTCGAGGAATCAGAGTGGGGACATAGGCCAAGGAGTTGGGTCGAACCTCGTCAACAATTTCTATGTTTGCCTTCTAATATTTCTCTATTATGCTTTACTGCATTGCATTTAGTATTATCACAAAAGGTTTTTTTCTTAGAAAGAAAAGGATTAAAATTTGAGTTAAAATTTATACACCACACCCCCCCCCCCTTATTGGCAATATGTAACATTCTTGAACAACATGTGATATTGTCCGCTTTGGGCCTTGTCTCGTTCGATTTTGTCAAAACACGTCACACCTGGACAAGAACATATACACCATATATACCCAGCATCTCTCCTGTGACTTGTGCATGTGTAACTAATCCAAGGCAAGCCTCATGCACCCTTCTCCCCTTAGAGGACTCAATGTCCTCGTTTAGTGATCATGCCTCAACAAGCATAGAGGCTCACGCGGAGTGGCTCTGATACCGTATATAACATTCCTGACCAGCTTGTGATATTATTCGCTTTGGGTCTCGGCCTGCATGGATTTCTCAAAACACGTCACCTAGTATCAGAGTAGTGCAATGGCTCATCTCTATGCTCAGTGTGATATTGTCTGCTCTGCCCCCACCCTAGGCTCACGGTTTTCTAACGCATCACACCTAAACAAGATTGTGTGTCGATATATACCCAACATCTTTCTCGTGACTTCTACATGTGGAACTAATCCAAGGCATGCCTCATGCATCCTTTCCCCGTAGGGAACTCGACATCCTTGTTGAGTGATCACACCCGACCATGCACAGAGGTCCACGCGGAGTGGCTCTGATACCATATGTAATATCCTCGCACTTGCGTAGGATATTGTCCGGTTTGTGCGTCGACCCACGCAATTTTACCAAAATGTGTCCTACCAAACGAAGGCTATGCTCCCATACAAACCCAACATCTCTCTCGTGACATGCATGTGGGACTAATCCAAGGCATGCCTCATGCACTCTACCCCCCCTTAGGGGACTCAACGTACTCGTTGAGTGATCGTACTCCACCATGCACAAAGGTCCACGCGGAGTGGCTCTGATACCATTTTGTAACACCCCCACCCAATCAAAGATATTGTTCGCTTTGGGCCATTAGCTCGCACGAATTTAAAACGCGTTTTGAAAGGTGAAGGGGGTAACTACATATAAGCCCATGACTACCTTGGTGTTTTGCCCGTATGAGACTATTCAATGAAACCATCTTTTGATACCATTATGTAATACTCCTCGTCCCCAACAAGCATAGAGGCTCATGCGGAGTGGCTCTAATACCGTATATAACATTCCTGACCAGTTTGTGATATTATTCGATTTGGGTCTCCGCCCACACGAATTTCTCAAAACACGTCACCTGGTATCAGAGTAGTGCAACGGCTCATCTCTATGCTCAGTGTGATTTTGTCCGCTCTGCCCCCACCCTGGGCTCACGATTTTCTAACACATCACACCTAAACCAGGCTGTGTTTCGATATATACCCAACATCTTTCTCGTGACTTCTACATGTGGGACTAATCCAAGGCATGTCTCTTGCATCCTTTCCCGTATGGAACTCAACGTCCTCGTTGAGTGATCACACCCGACCATGCACAGAGGTCCACGCGGAGTGGCTTTGATACCATATACAACATCCTTGCACTTGCGTAGGATATTGTCCGGTTTGCGCCTTGACCCGTGCGATTTTACCAAAATGTGTCCTACCAAACGAAGGCTATGCTCCCATACAAACCCAGCATCTCTCCCGTGACATGCATGTGAGACTAATCCAAGGCATGCCTCACGCACTCTTCCCCCCTTAGGGGACTCAATGTACTCGTCGAGTGATCGTACTCCACCATGCACAAAGGTCCACGCGGAGTGGCTCTGATATCATTTTGTAACACCCCCGCCCAATCAAGATATTATTCGCTTTGGTCCATTAGCTCGCACGAATTTAAAACGCGTCTTGAAAAGTGAAGGGGGTAACTACATATAAGCCCGTGACTACCTCGGTGTTTTGCCGATGTGAGACTATTCAATGAGACCATCTTTTGATACCATTATGTAATACTCGTTGGCCTAATCGAGATATTGTTCATTTTGGGCCATTGGCCCACACGAATTTAAAATGCGTATTGATAGGTGAAAGGGGTAGCTACATATAAACCCATGACAACCTCCATATTTTGTCCATGTGAGATTATTCAATGAGACCATCTTGGTCCTTAAACCTCAGGTCATTATAATCATCCCCCCATAAAGGGCCCATGGCCAGTGTTTCTCACATGACTCAAGTAAGCACACGAGGTCGGCTCTGATACCATTTTGTAATATTCCTAACCAGCGTGTGATATTGTCCGCTTTGGGCCCTGACCCACACGATTTTACTAAAATGCATCACACCTGAACAAGGCATATTCCCATATATACCCAACATCTCTCCCATGACTTATGCATGTGGGACTAATCTAAGGCATGCCTCATGCATCCTTTCCCCCTAAGAGAACTCAACGTTCTCATTGAGTGATAGCACCCCACCAGGCACAGAGGTCCATGTGGTGTGGCTTTGATGCTATATGTAACATCCTTGCACTTGCTTAGGATATTGTCCACTTTGGACCTCGACCCACACGGTTTTATCAAAATGTGTCCTACTAAACTAAGGCCATGCTCCCATATAAACCGAACATCTCTCCCGGGACTTATGCATGTGGAAATAATCCAAGGCATGCCTCATGCACCCTTCCCCCCTTATGGTACTCAACGTCCTCGTTGAGTGATCGCACCGCACCATGCACAAAGGCTCACGCCCCAGCGTATGATATTGTCCGCTTTGGGCCTCGGCTCGTACAACTTTCTCAAAACACATCATACCTGGACAAGGACATATCACCATGTATACCTTGCATCTCACCCTTGACTTGTGCATGTGGGACTAATCCAAGACATTCCTCATGCATTCTTTCCCCCTTAAGGAACTCAACGTCCTTGTTGAGTGATCGCACCCCACCCTGCACAGAGGTCACGAGGAGTGGCTTTGGTACCACATGTAACATTCTTGACCTTGGCTCATACGATTTTTTCAAAATGTGTCACACTTGGACAGGGACATATCACCATATATACCCAGCATCTCTCTCGTGACTTGTGCATGCGGGACTAATCAAAGGCATGCCTCATGCACCCTTCCCCTCTTAGGAGACTCAAGTCCTCGTTCAATGCTCGTACCCCACCACACGTAGAGGCTCACGCGTAGTGGCTCATGCGTAGTGGCTCTGATACCATATATAACATTCTTGATCAGTGTGTGACATTGTCCGCTCTGGGCCTTGTCCCGTACGATTTTCTCAAAATGCGTCACTAGTACCGGAATAATGCAACGGCTCACCTCTATACTCAACATGATACTGTCCGTTATGCCCCACCCTAGGCTCATGTTTTTTTAACACGCACACCTGAACAAAGCCATGTTACCCAATATCTCTCACGTGATTTCTGCATGTGGGACTAATCAAAGGCATGTCTCATGCATCCTTTCCCCCTTAGGGAATTCAACGTTCTCATTGAGTGATCGCACCCCACCATGCACAATGGTCCACGCGGAGTGGCTCAGATACCATATGTAACATTCCTGACTCGCTAATAAATTGTCCTCTTTGGGCCTCGGCTCGCATGGTTTTGTCAAAACGCGTCACACTTGGCCAAGGACATATCACTCCCCGGCTCAATCAAGATATTGTTTGCTTTGGGCCATTGACCTACACTAATTTAAAACACGTCTTGATAGTTAAAGGGGCATGTCACTTATAAGCCCAAATACAACTCGATCAATAGAAGAGAAGACTCCATATAAAATCTATGGTAACAATGTGCACACGCCACCAAGCTGTAGTCACCATAAACACATCAACCAAGCTCACAATCCAATCATATACACAAGGTTATCACACAGGGGAGTAAGCGCAACCGTTAGCATAAAGCTAAGTGTGAGTTTGTACAAATCATATATTAGTTCTATTAGAATAAGCATGAAGTAACGTATAATAAAGTATAAGAGTGAATCATAATAGAGGAGTCGGTAAAAGAAAACTCATAGTTCATGCCCTTTTCATTTCCATGTTCATGTTCATGTTCGTTATTCATATTCATTATTCATATACAAGTTTCTTGTTCGTATTCATGTTCATAAGGACAAAGTCCTTTCATTATTCATTTGCCATTCATGTTCTTTCATTCTCTCCATTTCCATAGGGAAGAATGACCTCGCACTAGACGGTAACATCCCTAGGTGGAGATGACCTCGCACTAGGCGGTAACATCCATAAAAGTGAGGATGATGTCGCACTAGACGGTAACATCCCTTCATGGAGAGGACCTCGTGGTAGGCGATAACATCAATAGAAATGAGGATGACCTCTCACTAGACAGTAACATCCCTCAATGGAGATGACCTCACACTAGGCGGTGACATCCGTAGTGAAGTGCCTCGCACAAGGCTGTCATAACTTCCCTCCATCATGCATGAGCCTCACTTTCAATCCGTGGTTTGATCAAGGTGGTAGGGTGCATAGCTTTGATTCATCATTAAGTTCATATCATTCAATTTCAATCAAATGGACAAAAGCTTGTCAAATCAGGGGGTTCATTTAAATTCATACTCTTCCTGTCCTTGTATTGGACACCCGAAGGTCGAGTGGTCATCCGCTTTAGGTCCATTCAACCATCGTCCGAAAATGGATCGAACACCCGTTTATCAGTGTTCTTCGATAGATCGAAAAGGGAGTGGTCAATCATTATGTGTTCATTTTTTATTCATTCCAATATTATATTCTTTCAATCACTTTAGGTCAATCAATATTGTAAGGAGCAACAACGGCACTAAATATCTTTAATATCATGTCATTCAGTATCAATCAAACTGACAGGGGCTTGTCAAATCATGAGGGTTAAATTAAGATCACATTTCCCTCTATACATATATTGAACGACCAAAAAATTAGCTATCGTCTGTTGAGATTCATCAGCGGTCGAGTGGTCACCCGCTTTAGGTCCATTCAACCATCGTTCGAATAGGGATCGAACATCCGTTTATCAGTGTTCTTCGATAGATCGAAAAGGGAGTGGTCAATCATTATGTGTTCATTTTTTATTCATTCCAATATTATATTCTTTCAATCACTTTAGGTCAATCAATATTGTAAGAAGCAACAGCGGCACTAAATATCTTTAATATCATGTCATTCAGTATCAATCAAACTGACAGGGGCTTGTCAAATCATGAGGGTTAAATTAAGATCACATTTCCCTCTATACATATATTGAACGACCAAAAAATTAGCTATCGTCTGTTGAGATTCATCAGCGGTCGTGCAAAAGAGGTTCGGACGTCCATTTATCATTATCCACTATTCGACCAAAAATATGCGATCGTCTCTTTTGGTTCATCTGTTGGGCATTTCAAAGTCATACATGAATCGGACGATGTCAAGTTTTTCGATCATTAGTCATAACATGAGAACATTCTCAGACTTTCAGTCGAGAGGTTTCGATCAGTCAAAATTGGACCAATCATCCATCGGGAATAGTGTCGTCTTCTTTCTACTTTTTGTCGAGAGTTTCGATCAGCCGAAACTGGACCGCTCGTCCGTTGGGAATAGTGTCATAAATAGATATAAATTATCATTGAAATTAGATCTAATCTAAGTACATGTCAGAGGTCAAAATCATGAAAATTATCTTTTTGTTAGTCAGAACCTGGGCCGAGTATGAGTACAACATGGGATGAGTTTCGATGAAATTCGTCTTGGAAAACCTCAAGTAGAACCTGGCCTAGGTGTAATCTATACCCTTGCCGGCTTGGGATGCGATCGGGATGATACGGTCGTCTCCCCCGATTGTCTTCCTCGTAACGAACTCAGGTTAAGTCATCTTGAACGTCGGCCGGGTCTTGTCAATTACAGAGCTCCAAGTTCGTGGCCATAGCAGATTCGAGCTAAGTACGGTAGAACTTGGTTCGGGCTGGACATAATCCGGGCTAGGTCATATGGAACTTGGGCTGGGTTCTTTCATTTGGAAGGACTGCGCATTTCACATTGTTTCCTATGATGAGTTTTATAGTGATTGTTGGTATTTATACATGAGGAAATCATCATTTAACAATACATAACCATACACTACATAACTATCTAAATCATGGGCAGATAGATGATGCGTGTCAATTAAGCACAAATATACTAGCAAGTATACTAGATCGAATCAAGTAATAAAGAGTGAATAAAGTGTCGAACCCATGAGGACTAATCTAGATTCTTATCTTTCTTACTTAAGTTTATTAATTGAGAGAATAACAAGAATTAAATTCAGATAGAAGTGATTTAAAAATTGATGACAATCTAAGATAATGATGCCTTAATAATGTGAGACAAAGTAGAGTTTAGGCTTCGTATTCCTATTGTATTCTCTTAATTAACAATCAATCAAAATGGACTTCTTCTAGAAAATAAATGGATAAAAGGTATACGACTCAAAAACTTGAGAACCTAACTACCATAGTAAAGAATATAATCAAAGCACGTTGAAAACTCAATCCACTTTAATATATTTTGAACTAAGATGCATTAATATGAACGGTTGCTTAAAGTAAAGGACTCAAAAACTTGAGAACCTAACTATCTTAAATAGAAATACTATTAAAGACGTCGAAAACTAGATCAACTTCAGTTTACTTTATCTAAGATGCCTTAAGTTGCAAACCTCCGTTTAATGATATAATTGTTAGCAATTTTAACTAATTTACTAAAAATAAGTAAAATAACCAAACTCGGCCCCGACTGACACAAAATTTTCTCTTCGGCGAAAATAATGAAGGTACCCGGCCTGGGTTGTATCCGACTCGGCTGGGGTTCTTCACAAAGAAGAATCTGATCGATTTTTTCTTGCAGAATTATGTGAAATTATATGAAATTGATGCAAGAAACTAATAAACTCATATTACTCATGAAACCCACATCATAACCATGTTCTCAGAAGTCCAAACAATAAAATATATTAAGAGAAAACCAAGGTTCAACGTAGTCTTCCTCGAACAACTAAACTAATCCATAATTGGAAGAATTAACATCAAATTTGAGGGAGGAAATATAAAATAAAGATTAGAAATTGTAAATCAAACTCCCAAGAAGTGGTGGACGTCTCTGGAACAAGCTTTGGCCGAAACTATGCTCCAAACGATCACTCGAAACCACGAAATCTCTACTTCTTCAATTGATTTATAGTGGCGCGCAGTAGAACTTCGTCTCTCGTTTCTGGTGCATCTAGAGCTTCAAACTCCGAGATTGCATGCTCCTTGAGTTCGTGGTACATCCATATTTATAGGGGTGGCGGCCTTCTAGGGTGTCGAGTTGAGTTCACGATTTAAATCTAAGTTAAGGTCGACCAAAAAACCACGTGATCTGCCAATTTCGCTGATTTGTACTAACCCAGGCTAGGTTTTTCCAACTCGGGCAGGGGTTATGTTCAGATTTTATTTTCATGCAAAAATTGATTCAAAATCGGATTTTAACGTCAACCCGGTCCAGGTATGATGCCGGCCCTACCCGGGTTCTTCTTAAACTCAATCATACGTGCTCTTTGTGCTTCGTTTTACGTGTGTTTCTGACCCAATCAATTTGCACCTCCAAAATGATGATCCTGAGAATAAAATCAGAAGTGGGTAGCTTTGGACTCAAAAGAAATTAAGAAAACAGATGCGTGCAATGATAAAAACTATGAAAAATAAAATAAATGATGCATGTGAAACATGTATAAGAATGCGTGCATCAAATTCCCCCAAGCTTCAACTTTTGCTTGTCCTCAAGCAAACTCCAAGGCAAGACTCAAGAACCATAAATGAACCATCATAGTCTCCACCCCATGACTAATACTTTTCTACTACCATCGTTTTACAAGTCCATCGCCAAAGTATCTATCCACAATCCATAACCCAGACTCATAGAATTTCTTAATCTTAAACAGTTTAAACTCATTCTAATTCAGCTCCATGCAAGAAAACATATAGCCTATCAGATAATAGCATTAATGTTGAACCCAAGAGTAAAGAGTGAGCTTAATTATTGGAGCGACGGATGACAGACTTCCGGCGAGGTTGCATTGTGAAATAGGACTTTCGCAGCAATCTGTGCAAGAAACTCGGCCCGGGTTAGGAGGTGGTGCGGCCCGGGTAGGAGCTGTCGCAGGTGATGCTGCCGAACAACTGACCTGGCCCGGGCTGGAGAAAGGCGCAACGCAGGCTGGATTACGCGAAGTGCGGTCCGGGTCTGGATGTTCGACCGTCGTTCATTCTGGAGATGAATACGGGCCGTGTATGCAGAGGTGCGGCTTGGGCCATAACGACGGCATGAGACGGACTGTTACGGGTGTTGATCGTCGATTGGCGTGATCTCGGTGATGAAGGCCGGAGTGTCGGTAGATGGAGGTTCGAAAGAGGGGACGATGACAGCGTTGCAGTGTGACGACGAGAAGATTGCGGCGGCGGTGAGGAGCAGAGGCACTGGTGTGGAGCAGAGATGGCAGCACGGTGCTAGGCAACAGATTTGGGACGCGACCGGTTGAGAGCGAAATAGAGAAGAGCACGGTGGCGGCCGAGACTCTTGCCAGTCGAGGATGGTTGAGACGTTGTTGGTGTTTGTGACGAAGGGCGTGAAGAACTGCCAGTGTCAGAGGAGGTGAATGGAGTGATGGTGATGTGGCCTCGGGTTGCCCGTACGCCAGAGTTATGTAGACAGATCCGTCCGGGTGGGTGGCCGTTTGGCTCTGAAAATCATGGCGAATCAATGCCTCATCTTGATGATGGGTAGTTGGCAGCTCAACGGTCCGATTCTCCCTCATAATGGCGAATCAAAAGTCGCCGGAAACATCGCGTGAAGAGAACGGTGAAAAAGATGCGGAAGCAGCCCGGTCTGGGTTGTTCAAACGCGGGTAGAGTGTCTTATATGATCGCGCCGAGTGGTGTCTTGTGCAGCAGCGTCTACCCAGTCCGGGTATATAATAGCTCGGCCCGGGTTAAATCTACATGTCATGACCTTTTAAAAAGAAATAGCACGGCCCAAGTTTAAGGAGCTCGGACTGGGTTTGTCAATACAAAAAGGTGAATAATGTAGTAAATTGCGAAGTTAAGATCATCCGATCATGGGCTAATGATTAGACTTTAAAATAAGGTAATTAATGGATTAAAACTTACTAAATTATGCCTAGGACTTGATCTAAGGAAAACCAATCTATAAAAGCAATTTAAAAAGAAAAGTAACAATTCATCTAAGACTCGATAACCTAGACTAACAAAAGGGTATTAAAAATGCAATAATAAAAAAAATCTCACAGTGATTAGTTGATGTGCTCTTGAACATCCAATATGGTGATATGACTAGATGCGAGTGAATATGCACCCAATTGACTTCAACTTTCGATAATCTTCATCAGAAATTTTGGCTTTACCTTTTAAGTCAATTTGTGATTTTTCCATATTTAGAAGTCCTTTTGGACTCCTTGGGCGTGTTGGGATGTGGTTGGTGCTTTCGATGTTGATTCTATGAATGATGCAGCTCCCTCCTTTTGTTGAAGCAGAATTGGAGGCAAGTTCGTAGTTGGGGTTAGAACTTCCAAAGGACAACTCCTCCTTCGAGCTATTCCATCTTGAATTACATACTCACTTGTCTCTTTTATCCTCCAATCTGTAGTCCGTGTTCTTGTTTGATAATTTCTTCATGGTCTCCATCTTTGATAAGAATTTTGGTGGTGGCATGGGCATACAATAATTGGAGGATAATTTTCTAAGCAAGTCTTTTGAGATGAGTCAAATTGAGAAGAAAAATCTGCAACCTATTTCTCTAATGCTTGGATCTTTGCCTCCATATCCTCGAATTTACTCTTAATCTTGAATGGTTGTGGAGGAGGAGGAATATCATTATTGACTTTGATTTGAGCCCTTAATTGAATCAAGTGTACTTGTAAGGATTGAAAGAGTTGGTCTTGAAGGTTTAACTTGTTCTCAATGCTTGAAATAAATTGGCAAAGCATCTCCTCCAAGTTGGTCCTTGATTTAGTTGAGTAGTTATCTTCTTGCAGAGATGAGAGAGCACCATCAATTTCGTGGACATGTTGCTTCAGATTTGAAATTTGAATCTCCATATTTTGTACAAATTCTTCTTGCATGGAGATCTTCGTCAGCAACGTCCCCACCATGTGAGTAAGCAGGACTAGTGGGTCTTGTGATGTTTTGCTTTCGTCTACACATGCCTGGGATAGCATGATTGTATTTTGTCCTGGAAAGTTTATACCAACTTGTATAATTTTAGATGAGGAAGTGCCTTCATGTTGAAGGTTACGTAAAGCTTCAAGTTGTTCTTCTCCAGGAGCTTTGAAAATCTTGCTATTTTCAATTGGCTTGGGTTATTGTTTGGATTTATTCTTCTTCGCCATTGAAGATTGATCAACTTGTCTTAAAATAATTTCCCGAAACAAACACAAATAGAAACTCGTGAAAGTATACGAAGTAGTGAATTCCAAATAAAAATATATAGTAAAATCTTCAAAAGTGCAAGAAAAAAATAAAGTTAACAAACAAAAGTAGAAAAATAGAACTAGAAATAATCCCCGACAATGGCGTCAAAAACATGATGCATGCAAATTAAGCGCAAATATACTAGCAAGTATACAGGATCGTATCAAGTAATAAAGAGTGAATAGAGTGTCGAACCCACGAGGACTAATCTAGATTCTTATCTTTTCGACTTAAGTTTATTAATTGAGAGAATAAGAAGATTTGATTTGAAATAAAAGTGATTCGAATTGATGACAATCTGAGATAATGATGCCCTTAATAATGTGAGAGAAAGTAGAGATTAGACTTCGTATCTCTATCATATTCTCTTAATTAACAGTTAATCAAATTTAAATTCTTCTAGAAATAAGCGGATAAAAGGCATAGGACTTAAAAACTTGAGAACCTACTTAACTACCCTAGTAAAGAATATAATCAAAGCACGTTGAAAACTCAATCCACTTTAATATATTCTCAACTAAGATGCATCAATATGAGCCGTTGCTTAAAGTAAAGGACTCAAAAACTTGAGAATCTAACTATCTTAAGAAATAATATTAAAGACGACAAAAACTCGATCAACTTCAATTTACTTTATTTTTCTGATTTACGAAATCACTAAACTCCCCTTCTTCCATATGTTCTAATATTTTAAAATATAAATAATATATTATAATTGAAAAAATGTGCACGGCATCTCATGCCTCGCTCCCCCCCCCCCTCTTTTTGTGCCTCATGCGAGACGTCACCTCCCCCTCCCCTCTACGAGCTCGCAGCCGACGATCCCCCTTTTGCATAGCGCGTGTCATTGGCACACACACGAAAAAAGGGTGGTGTTGCTCCCCCAGAGGGGGCCGACCCCAATCCCCTTTTGTGCTATGCGCGTCCCCGAAGCACGCAGGCGACGAGATCACAGAATGGGGCGGCGCCCCCTCTCGCGCGCTGTTCACATGCCGCCGGCACACATTTTTTTATTTTTTATTGTTATAATATATTATTTTATAGAACAAGTGGGAGAATGATAGTTTAGTCATTCCGTAAATAAAAAAAATAAAAAAATGGGAAAGTTAGAGAAGCTCTATGATGGTTAGGAAAAATGAGTCATGGTTAGAGAAGCGCTACGATGAGTACAAAAATCAGGGGTAGACGCGAAAAATCGTCATAGTTCAAGGCATGTTTCAAAAAATAATCCTTAAAATTGTAGTATCAAGCATTCGGTAAATTTGTAATCAATTGTACCACATTATTGTTATAGATTTAATGGGCATGTTATGTTACACCATACATCCGCAACAGTTGAATGTAGATACCTTGCTCCATACATTAGCAGCCATCCAATGTAGGATCTACGATGAATGAAAAATGTGATTCACTCTACCAAACAGCGTGGTTCGCCGAGTCAGCGTCCGGTCCACCTCATTGCTGAAGTTGCCTTGCCCCCTCATCCACCTCTCCGCCACCCCCCCTTCTCTCTCCACACACACACACATCACCTCATCAGAGTACATTTCTCTCTTCATATGCCTCATCCTTTAGGAACTTTGCTCCTTCATCGAGGGCAACGAAGTTGGGGACTCCTCCTTCCCTAATGCTAGAATTAACATCTCGCCAAGCCTCGAAGTCGCCCTGCCTCGCCAGCCCGCCACGAAGATGATCCAAAGTCATCGACGGCTCTTAACCATCTCGTTGTCCTGCCACGAATTCGATCCAAAGTTGCCTTGCCTCATGATCCACCTCAAAGTCATCTTGCCTCATCAGTCCATCTCGAAGTCGAACCAAAGTCGCCGCTGGCTCTCCCTGTGAGGCGACCAGGCGGCGAGGTGATACTTCATCTAGGGAAAACTTTGAGAGCAGTGAACAATGATGTCGAGGAACAATGCATCAGCTATGAACAATGTTGCACCACGTGCTGAATCGCACAATTTGGTATAATGTACCGTGTGTTTTTCATCCGTCATAAATCATGCATCGGATTGCAGATGAAGGGAGCAGGTTGCTTCCCCCAATCAATGTTGTCTCCTAAAAATTCTTCTAATATATCATAATGGCATGGAAAATTATTTTGCCAAACTTTTGAGTATAATGGCTTACAACGATGAGGTAATTTCTAGCTCTTCAATTTCAAACAATGACTGATCGAGTTCTTCCAAAGAAAATCTTTCTTTAGATGTGAATAAAGAACTCTCCTCTCTTATAAAAAGATATTTCTCAATTAAAGAGGAAAATGAAAAATTAATACATGAGATTGAAAAATTAAAACAAGAGAAGAATGCATATTTTGTGGAAAATGAAAACCTAAAAAATGAAATTGATTCTTTGGAATTTACACGTGCTTGTGAAATTGTAAAACTTGCATGCTCATTAGAAAAAGTAAAGAAGGAAAATACTCTTTTAAAAAATTCACAAAATAACACTAATTCTCATATGACGAAAAATAATCTTGGGAATCATTTTGGACATAAAAACTCTTATTGAAAATTTAATCATTCATATGGTAGAAAATCACATCTCAAATTTTTTACATGTGGTTTTTATGGTCATTATGCATATCGATGTAGAAGAAGAAAATCATCACAACATGGCATGATTTGGGTTCCGAAATTAACATTGTCTAACAAAATAGGACCCAAAGAAGTTTGGGTACCAAAAGTTACTTAATTGTTTTCATGTGTGCCTCACATGTAAAGCAAAGGACTAATGGAAATATGAAGGCACAAAGATTATGGTAAAAGTATCACCTACTTTTTTATTCTTCTCAAAAGCTCAAAATCATCATTTTTTAAGAAAAAGGGAACACACCAAATAGAAAAAGAAAATTATTCATAATGATAGGGGGAGCATGTTTTCAACCTTGTTCTAGCATATCATTGTTGTATCAAAGTTTTATGTAATATTTTGATTCCTAATATAATTTTTTATTTATGGATTTCATAACCTCTAAATCAATTTAATTTTATTTTAAAAATAGCCATAAATTTAGGGGGAGTCATTTTTTTCATATTTCATGACCTTTTATGATACATTGCATATTCATGACAAAAGGGGGGATAATAAAGTTTTTTTTCAAAGGGGGAATTACATATTTTTTTTACCTTTACGTGCAAACTATTTTTTGATGAAACAAAAGGGGGAGAACCCAGCTTCATGGGTCGCTCACTCTGTCCTGAGTCAGAGATCGGTCTGCCTTATAAATTAGGTAATGATTAGTGTAAACTGAATTTGGATATGCTTAAGTAGACTTAAAAATGGTTCGGTGAGAAGTGGAATAATTCAATTTGGACTGGTACATGGAGAAATGAATTTTTCATTTAGTATGCTTTCTTTTGTCTCCTTTAAGGAAATAGACAAAACTGAGCTAAATTGTTTATTTTTGTTACAAGAGTATACAAGGAATTTAATTCTATCATTTTTATGTCTAACCACTAATGAAGATAGTTTCAAGGAAAATTAGGAGATTGCCAAATGGACAAGTATTGTTAAATATATAAATTATTCTTTCAGTCACAAATCCTAGGTCAAATTGCCTAGACTTTTTTGAATTATCCACTAAGAATTAGATTATGATATTTATAGGTTGAATACCTTATTAAGTTTAGTTTCAAATTCATCAAGAATCATAAGATTTGAGCTTGTGGTTAAAAAGTTATGAATTAGCTATTATGAGACACTCAGTTTGGAATCCACCTAATCAAGTTTGGAAAATTGAGTAGTTCCAAGTGTGAAATAGGTATGAATATAAACAAATTAAGTTAAACATTGGTATTAGAAGGTATTATATGCATTTTATGGTGAACAATTGTTCATGCATCATAAGCATGCATTGCATATTATTATTAATAATAATTGGAAAGTGAAAAAGCATTATTGCTTGTAGGAAATCATCAAGTCACAAGTGAAAGGAGGAAAATCTAGTAAACTTCATTGAAAGGATAAAGTATAAGGTGAGTGGATAAATTTATAATATAGCAAAATGGTATATGATATTTCTTTTATGTATGGTAGTATTTCAAGCAAGAACTATGATTATTATTATTATTGAAGACATATTTTGAGTCATGAAAAGTATCTATGGTATGATTTAAGAACTTCTTATAAAGTGAAGTAACCTCTCACATGAAAATATTTTCAAGGAACAATGCTTGTGATGTTAAACTAAATTTTACTTGATATTGATATCTGAATATGACACGTGTATTTTCGATATTGTTAAACTCCATGTGTTCATTGGCAATGCTAGTGGGAAAGGTCTTTAGGACCGCATTCGATATACATGCCTTTGGGGCATATATTAGGTGTCTTTGCCCTTTGGGAGCTGCTCTGCGTGCATGTATTGAACCATGATATGCTTTGCATATTTAAGAATCATGATTATAAAGCTCTGCTTAACTATATGACACACAATCATGGAGGGATACGTATTGACCAATGATATGTTCCACGTATCCGAGAATCATGATTATGAAGGTTTGTGTGATTGTATGACAAATAATCATGACAGTATACGTATTGACCTCTGATATGCTCTGCATATCCGAGACTCATGATTATGAAGCTCTGCTTAACTGTATGACACGTGATAGTGGACAGATACGTATTGACCCATGATGAGTATATGCAACGACTCATGTGTGGAGTTTAATTATGAACATGATGATATATTGAGTTACTTATATTGATATTAAAGTTCATATGATTTGACAACTTATGTTATAAGTGTTATGCTTTAAATGTTTTCTCAAATAAAAAAAATGTGATTATTTAAATGTTATATGCACTCACATTGCTCCCCTCTGTTGTGCTTTTATCCCACTCACTAAGCAAATGATTGTTGCTCACATTACCCTTGTTGAATTTTTCAGATAATTCTAAGTTCTCGAGTTGAATCAACTCGAAGTTTGCTTTTGATGCATATAGAAGAGGTCGAGCTGTTGGAGCACTTTGATTTCCCCTTCACTTTTGTTTTTGAAAGCATGCATGTATTATATAAGCATAGGTGTTTAAATAGATAATAATAGAATAATTTGTTAGTTGATATGACACTTAATATTTGGAGTGCTATATGTTGGGTAGCATGTGAAATGAAAATGAAGGCATTATGTGAATGATATGGCTTATATCTTTTGATTAAACTTTGATAAATATCATTGTATTTATTATGGTATCAATAAATAACATCAAGTTATGTGAGGATGTTTTGTCGAATTTATTCTAAAATAGTTAAAAAAGTTTACGAGTTACAATAATTTGGATTAGGACTTGGTCACAAAGTTGGGTGTGACAAATATTCATGACAAACTTGATGACTGAGTTAGACGATCTTGGTCATGTATTTCCAGATGGGCAGGTCGCGATCGTAAGTTACTCACTTCTAGTGAACATGGTAATCTTGTATACTTTCCTTATATTTAATGAAAATATAAAAACTTTTGACAAAATTATCCTTTATTTAAAAAATGATGTGTCATCTTCAATTATGTCATACGTTGTCCATGTCAAAACAAGATGCTACTAGTTCCCAGCAGTAGAGGCAGCAGCCTCCTAGAGCTCCTCAAGCACCACCCGCACAAGGTGAACGGGTTTTATGCAACATATGTGGCAGGTCCCATGCGGGAGAATGCCAAATGAAGTCAGGAGCATGTTATTACTGCGGTGGCATAGGACACATGGCAGCAAGTTGTCCGAGACGGGGACAACAACTGTTGGTGCAAGAAAGGCTCTTCAATCTGGAAGAGGATGCTCCACAGAATGACGCTGACATCATTCGAGGTACGCTATTCATAGCTCATTTACCTACCAAAGTACTATTCGATTCTGGTTCCTCGCATTCCTTTATCTCAGAAGAGTGTGCCAACACATTAGGCTTAAAAGCAGTGAACTTAGAGCAAAAGATGAATATACTGACCCCATAAGGCACCCTCATTACCACATAGTCCAATGAGCAACGTATATATAGGGCTCACAATACTCACATCGACGTGGGATGTGTGGTAGCAATTAATAAAAGAAAATCAAGGTCCTACATACATGGAAAATACAATCTTTTCACTCATGATTGCATTGAGTCGAAAAAGATAAATGTGATTGTATGTTAGTTTTGTTTATGATGGTGTTGTTTCATTGCTGAAATTTGTCCTTTGTGGAGTTAGACTCCAGAATAACTTATCATATATTCAAAGAATAATGAGGTTCTTTATATGACTTAGCCATTGAAGCTAAAGGACATGATGTGGCCAAAATGATAGAAAATGCTACCAAGTGCATTAGTCGCTCGAGTAATAAAGTAATGATTAAACATATAATTTTCATGAGGACAGTTAATAGAGAAAATCTTATTTCACCTTGTTATTTGAGATATTAAGAAAATCATATTTTCCAAATTGAATAAAATAATGAAAAGAAAATAAAATAAATGATCACTTGGAGAAATAATATTTTGTTGATTAAGGCACCTAATTGATACCACTAGAATGCAATTAATTTTCTCAAATCAAAATTAATTAAACCAATAATAAAGTTTAATTCCCAAGTTTGGTTAACTAATATTTAAGGATTTAACTACTATTTTAAGAATATTTAGAATAAATTAATTCTTTTGATTTTTAACTTATCTAATTAGTCACCTTAATAACTCATAAGTTAGGTCTCTTCCGATTTCTCTAATTATGGCATGCAAATAATTGCTTATGCTGAGATAACAATTAATTCACAAATCATAGAATCAAAACAAAATATTATGCAACTTGCCCTATCAGAAGGTGACTGATGTCCACAAATAGGAAACACTCGAACAAAAGGAACAAATGTCGAAATAACAAAAAACCAGAAAGGAAGTGCTCAATCTCAATGATCCTTTTTCCATTAACCAGGCATTGATTCAACCATTAGGTTATTGGATCATTGCTGAGGGAGAAAAGTACCTCTAGGGAGAAGAGACATGAGATAAGCAAAAAGGATGGTTCAACATCATAAAAAAACATGCACGCATTAAAAATGAAAATTAACTACAATGGAACCTAAAGCAAGATAAAATGACTGTTGCATTTGGATAAGATAAAAAGAAGTAATATTTAAAAACAACTTCTTTCACAAGTCCCAGCCCCGACTGGCTGAGTAGCTGCTCATTATAAGGAAAGATGACACAACTTCTATATTCATGACTACAAAAAATAAAAAAGAAAAAGAAAAAGAAAAGAAAAAAAAAGAAGAAGAGAGTGTTGTTGCATAATCTTCTTCCTCAGCCCCCTTCTTCTCTAAGGTCCAAACTCCTTTGGAAGTGTAGCGTATGCAATCTTTTTAAAAAGGAAATGGTCAAATTTTCAATTAATCATAATTAATGAGGGAATTAATGAAAGAATTTGAAATATTTTGGATTAAAAAAAAGGAAGGTGAACGGAAGGAAATGGCTGACAGGGGAGGAAATTCCTCCCCTAATCGCGGCCGCTTCTCATCCGGCCGGCCAAGGGTCGGCCGGGACTATAAAGGGGCGAGAGGGAGCACCCTCGCACCCTTTTGGATACCCAGCCGACCGCCACCCCCTCTCCTCCTGTGATTCCGATGATCGGCGCACACGTACGAGAGACAAATTTGAGTGCGGTGACGATGACGAACAGAGAACGTCCGACACGCATCAACTCGACACCAAAGTGTCCAGCCACAACTTCCCCGCCGACCCAGAGGTGACCGACGACGACCAGACGAAGAACAGGACTCCGGCAAACTCGAATCGAACAAATAAGGTACCTTAGCATTTTTAATCCCTAGACGAAGAAATGCAGATTGTTTGATGCAAAGAGTTAGATCATGGTGATCCTGAGATTGTTAGCTTTGTTTTTCATATTTACATCATGATGATTTGACGACCAAAAGATCGTCGGAATCGAGGACGAAGTCTGACGGCCCTATTTTATCGCAGGGATCGGTCGATCGATTTTATCAACGGTCGACAGATCCATGTGAGGAACTCGCGAGTTCCTATCGATCGGTTGACTGGTCTCACCAGAGCGGTCGACCGATCTGCCTGTTAATGGATAGATCAGACCTTGCGATCGGTCGACCAATCTTCCAGACGGTCGACCGATCCGACGCGCAGTGTGCGTCCTCACGATCTTACGACCGATTGTTCGATCATTAGTACGATCGACCGGCCCTATGCGTGCGGTCGACCGATCCGACAACAAAGAACAAAGAATCGACCGACTCAAGAGAACCGGTCGACCGGTGTTAAGGAACGGTCGACCTGTCCAGCTAGCCGTCGACCGGTCCAGTTAGGCTAGTCAGTTCAGACCGGCCGGTTCAGTCAAATCCATCGGTCCAAACCAATCGGTTCGACAAACTCAAACCATAGAGAGACATTGAATTATTTTGATATTGACATAGCTTGAATTGGATTCTGACCCGATTTGAGTCCGACTCATAAATCCTAATCTGAGACTCTAACCAGTTCACCTATACTGGCTGAGTCATATTGTATAGACACTAATGCCCATTTGGAAGATAAATAAAGCAAAGATAAAGACACAGGATTGTTATGTGCTGCCCCATGGCATAGAACAAAGATCATGGTGTGGTATAGTGAGGGACAGGTAGTTAGTTGATGAAACAGCGAACCTACTAGTCTTCAATGACCACTGTTCCTGAAACTTCAGGTTCTCTCCTACCTGTGCCTCGAAGAAGGGTGATGCATTGGTCACACTCCTTCCCCCAAAGAACATAGTATTGAGCTAGAGGGACAGGTAACTAACTGAGGAGACAGTGAACCTACAGGTTCTTAAATGACCACTCTTCCTAGGGTGTAGGTCCTCTCCCACCTACATTCCGAATTGGGTGATGCATTGTCACACCCCTTTTCCTTTATGGGCTTACTGGCTTTACAGATTCATAGAGGCACCTCTGACATCCCAATTTAATAAAGTCGAGCTCGCATAGGATAACTAACATTAAGGACATTATAGCAATGTAAAAGATGTAGTGCAACTCACAGTAAAGTAATGTAAAGCAGAGTACTGTAAAGTAAAGCACAGAACATGGTATGGTAAAGTATGGAACATAGTATGGCACAAATAATGCAGAGTACTGTAAAGACAATGCACAGTCATAGTAAAGAACAGAGTACAGCTATTGCTAGTAAAAGGGTGATATATGACTCATCATAGTAAATGCATAGAAGTCAAAGTTTATCAGTGTTCACCATTGACACTTTGTATATGATTATCATTGATCTTTATTTCACCATCTATATTGCTATTGTACTGGACTTTTTGCTCACGGGTATTCGATTCTCCTGCATTGGGATTTTGCAGGTGAGAATACTAATTGACGAGGTGTTGGAGGGTACAAAGCTTGGAGAATGCTACACATGACTAATATTTTGCTTCAAGCCTTCATCGTTGCATTCTGTTTAATTTTTGTAGCTTATTCAGAGACATCATGTTATTCCGCTTGTTGAACTTCTCTTGCAAATGTTGGGCTTGATGCAAATTGTGTTCCTTCAGCATTTTTGCTATAAGCTGCATTAACTACTTATCTCCTTTGATATTCGACGTTCGAACTTCCGCATTAAAGTCTTTGATTATATTTCTTATTATATTGATGTCACATATGCCATTTTATTGAATGGTCATGGTCAATAGTGTAGTAGGCAGCGTAACGCTCCCAGGATCAACCTGACTGCCTACGTGGTAGAAGGGGTGATTTTGGGTGCGTTACAGTTTGGTATCAGAGCCTAAGTTCTTTGCTCCCTCATTGATCATAGTAGAGTAGATATTCATGCATAGTCATTATTGTTCATGTTGTCTCATAGCTCAAGTAATGTCATGTGCAAGATTCTCAAGTATCTGCGGCTCCACTCCTCAAGTAAGTCCTAAGTACATTCTCATGTAGATGATACTTATATTATTGAGCTAACTTGTTCTTATAGATGCCTCCGCACCGCATAACGTCCAGAGTGGTACGTGGTGGAAGCCGAGTGTTTTGGGTAGTTGAATCAATCATGCACACCCCAACCCCACTGACTCAAGAACAAGTGCAGGCACGGGCACGGGGGCGTGGACGCGGCCGTGGCCGTGCGATCCCACCACCTCCAGCTCCAGAAGTACAGGAGCATTCTGATTTGGAGAGTGTGAGGACTAACTACCTAGCAATACCTTCCCCACCAACTGAGACATCTGAAGAAAGGGAACTGAGGAGAGAGATACAAAGTATGGAGCAAATAGGTGTAGAGATACGCGCGGGCAGCCCTCTATGTCCGTCAGCAGAAGAAGTCCCCTATTGCATCATCTGTATACAATCTGGGCATTACTCCGGGGATTGCCCAAGCCTTGCTAAGCGCAGAAGGATCTCCAAGGATGAACCTAGGGAAACTTCGCGGCGCAATGATTAGTATCGAATGTTTCCATGATGCTGACGGCCTTAGTGTGCCTTAAACGAATGCTTATGTTTTGCTTTGATTAAACTCTGCCACGAGATTAACTTTGTTTTTAAGCGGATATTGAGCCATAAGGTCTCAATCATGATCTATGATTTTTATTTTAATTAAAGATCTTTTGTTCTATGCTATTTCTCAAATATTCTCATGGTCTTTTTATAGATGTCTCCTCAAAGAAGGTTACAAGCTTCCGCCAACGAGAATGAGATACATAACGAAGGGGAGACCCCTTTCGTTCCTCCACCTCCACCTTCTCCTCCTCCACCTGAACCACCAGTGCAGCAAGGACGACAAGTTCCCCTTTCCTACACAATACAAGAGTTCTAGAGGTCGAAACCTTCGATGTTTAACGGAGAACGGGGCATAGAAGTAGCAGAGCAGTGGATTGAGACAATAGAGGATAACTTTGACATCCTCGATGTTTTAGAAAATAAGAAAGTACTATTCGTTGGGGATACTCTCCAGAAAGATGCGAAAGAGTGGTGGAAAGCAAAGAAAGCCACCAGTTTTGTGAATGTAAGAATCGTTGCCTAGGAGGACTTCCGCCAGGCGTTCGAGACGCGCTTCTTCCCTACCTTCCAAAGGGACTTGAAGCAAAAGGAATTTCTGAACCTAGAACAAGGGACCATGGCAGTGTCCCAATATATGACCAAGTTCGTCCGACTAAAGTTGTACTCAAAACTGATCATGGATGAACAAGATATAACGAAGCATTTCGTCGACGGGCTGAACCCCACACCTTGAGGTCCCAAACAAGACCAGAAAATTGCAAAACCCTAGATGAGGCGATCAGCCTGGCTACCATGACCGAAAAGGACCACTAGGACGTTCAGAAGGACAAGAGGGTCCAGCTGAATGTAGGCCAGAGCTCCCAACAACAACATCAATTTAGGGAGAACAACCGTTAGCAGCAACGACGGGATAACTGGCCCCGCCCCTATCTAGCGCCACAGCAATACAATCTTCCGCAACAACAGCCTTACCGTCCTCCACAGCAAGCCCCTCCACCTCAACAACAGCAGCAATAGAACCCAAGGCCCCCTCAACAAGTGCCAAGGCGCCCAGCTCAGCAGCAGAGGCAACAGCCTCCTAGAGCGCCTCAGGCACCACCCGCACAAGGTGAGCGGGTCTTATGCAACACCTGTGGCAGGACCCACGCAACTGTGATGGATGTAACTCACAGTAATGTAAAAGACGTAGTGTAACTCACAGTAAAGTAATGTAAAGCAGAGTACTGTAAAGTAAAGCGTAGAACATGGTATGGTAAAGTATGGAACATAGAATGGTACAGATAATGCAGAGTACTGTAAAGACAATGCACAGTCATAGTAAAGAACATAGTACAGCTATTGCTAGTAAAAGGATGATATATGACTCATCATAGTAAATGCATAGAAGTCAAAGTTTATTAGTGTTCACCATTGACACTTTGTATATGATTATCATTGATCTTTATTTCATCGTCTATATTGCTATTGTACTGGACTTTTTGCTCACGGGTATTCGATTCTCCTGCATTGGGATTTTGCAGGTGAGAATACTAATTAACGAGGTGTTGGAGGGCACAAAGCTTGGAGAATGCTGCACATGACTAATATTTTGCTTCAAGCCTTCATCGTTGCATTCTGTTTAATTTTTGTAGCTTATTCAAAGACATCATGTTATTCCGCTTGTTGAACTTCTCTTGCAAATGTTGGGCTTGATGCAAATTGTGTTCCTTCAGCATTTTTGCCAAATAACTCGACTGAAAGTAAATTAAATAGATAATCATAAAAATCATGCACTCGTTCGGCCGTAAAAACCATGAAACAGTGTCGAAGGATTAATCAACTTGAAGGCGTAAAACTCGTTAAATTACGGTCGAAACAAAATCATAAGATGGCGTAAACATTAACACGACGATGAATAATCTCGGTCGAAAGAGAATTAAATTGACTTCTGCGGCATAAAGAATTAATCAACTCCTCGCATATAAAACTCTAGGTGTAAAGAATCGAAGTCAACAACCTTTGGCCGAAATAAAAATCGAACAAAATGTCGACAAATGAATCATTGCGGCCGAGGAAGAGGACAATTCATATCGGCCGTAAATCGATGAAAATTAAGTCGAACGTGATCCTTGATCGGCGAGAAAGAAAAATGCACAAATAAACTAGCCGAAAAGGTCGTAATATGGCGTAAAAACAAATGTTCAGAAATTTATCGGCCACAGAACAATTCGATCGTGAAGTTTCAGCCGTAAAACTCAGATTAAATTTGCCAGCCGCAAAATATAAGCAAAGACTTTTGCGGTGTAAAAGATTTTTCGAAATTATTAAAACCGAAAGAGGTCAAATCAATAATAATTTTACGGCCGCAAAATCATGAGATCAATTCTCGGCCGTAAAAAGAAAACATGATATCATTCTCGGCCGTAAAAAGAAAACATGAGATAATGGATTATCAGAGATTAAATTCTCGTCTGCAAGCTTAATCAATCATATCACAAGAGAGAGAATTCAATTTGATCCGGATGAAGTGAATTTCGACCGTACAGATAAAAATTGTCAATTAAAACGAAATGAGGTCACATCAGCCGAGATGAAGTCAACATGATTGGCCGTAAAGCAAAATAGGGTTTCGGCCGAAATAAAAGTCGAATGAAACTTGAGAATATTACCCCAACTCTTATGTCAACAATTGAATCATTACGGTCGAAAGTGAATTAATCGATTCTTTACGGCCGTAAAACAATGAAATCAAATCAAATAGAACAAACCACTTTGGCCAAAACGAAATAAAATCCATGGCGTAAAACAACGTTCGGATAAAATTACGGCCGTAAAATAGAATATTAGAACTCAATCGATATTGCGAGTCGTAAAACCAGTAAAGCCGACAAAAATCAATCTCGGTCATAAAACCATAGGACGGCGACAGAATTTTAAGCCGAAAGTAGACAATTTAAAAAACAATTATCGTGACCTTTATCTGCAAAATAAAAAATGTCAATTTATTCACAAAAATAATTAAAACAATTAATATATATTTATAAAGAATTATTTACAATTTATTTACATCTTCTAATAATTCATAAAAATCAGAAATTAATTAATAAAATATTCCCCCGGCAACGGCGCCAAAAACTTGATGCGTATGAGATGATGTAGCAAAATAAAATCGCTAGCAAGTGCACTAGTCGCTCAAGTAATATAGTAATAGGAGTAAGAGTGTCGAACCCACGAGGAATATTATTAATTCAATATTTGGATTTATAAATTAATAAGAGAGAAAAAAACATTGATTTTTGAAAAGAGGTTTTATGAAATAAAATAAAGAAAATAAGATAAAGATAAGATAATGGTGTTGAAGTTAGGCCTTAGGATGAAAATAGATCTGGATAAATATTTGAACCATAAAAGATAAATTTAATCTTTAAAGATGAATTAGAAATTTTCCCAAGTTATTAATTTACAAGATTAACATCACAGAGTCCACAAACTGGTAATTCTGCTATTTAATCCGGTAAATCAAACTATCTTAAATTTAATCAAACCTAAAGTCCCACAAACTGGTATTCATCAGATAAGATTAAAATTAAGATGCATTAATATAAAAATCCTAGACTATTAATCACTCCACAAACTGGTATAGATTAACAGGCCACATAAACTTGATTCTCCACACACTAGTTATCAAATTTATGTCAATTATTAATTTCACATAAAACCAATTAATTTAATTAATGAATTCTGAAATTAAATAGTCCACAAACTGGTAATTACTCAACTCAAAAATCCAAGTAATTAAATTAAAAGCATTAAGCACAATTAACTAATTGATCAGAAAAGATTAAAATAAATAATATAGGGTCCAAATAGTTTCCCTTCAATAATAATCTCCTAACATGAATAATCTTAAAAATATGGAGTTCATCCTAGAAATTCTGGAGAGATAATAAAATAATGATAATAATTGGAAGAATTACACCCAAATAGATAAAAGTCGACGCTTTGGATCACGGGCAGACAGTCGGGCAGCCTCTCGGACTTGATCATGGTCGCGATCAACCTCCAGTCGTCGCACCTCTCTCCTCTTGGTCGTAGCCTGTAGACTCACGACTCGTCGTGGAAGAAAACCTGAACTTCAGAGCACAAATTGAAACGACGGATTCTTCACGTATTTATAGGGTGCGGACGGGTCTTCCTTTTGATCTCGGCCGTAACATCGTACGGTTGTCTTTAAAATTTACGAGATAAACTCAGCCAAAGATAAATCCTTTTATCATTACGCCCAAAGATAAATCCTTCTTATCTTTACTCCCTTCGAATCTCGGCCGTAATAAAGAAGAGTCCTTATCATTACACCCTCCAAATCTCGGCCGTAAGGAAAGAATTTAATCTTGTTACGCCCAAAAGATAAAATCATTTAATTGTTACCCCCTTTGAATCTCGGCCAAAAAGTGATCATCTTCATGCCATTACGCCCTCCAAATCTCGGCCAAAACGAAAAGTCTTCATGCCAATACGCCCAAAAAGATAAAATCTTTACCCCTTCATATCTCGGCCAAAACAATAATCCTTTATCCTAATCTCGGCCGTAATGATAAATTCTTCAGAATTTCGGCCGATACGGCACAATCCATCTAAATCTTGATTTTTCCTGCAAAATAATTATCAAATTTAGTTAATCCATCCACAATTAAAATATTCAGAAAATTAATAATTAAAATTGATAAATCCGGAATTACGATTAAAAGTGACTAAAAATAATGCATGCCATGATCAATTTACAAAATTATTAATTAAAATAATAATCTAAAATATGTTGCATTTTGCATGCATCAACTTTCACATTAAAGTCTTTGATTATATTTCTTATTATATTAATGCCACGTATACCATTTTGTTGAATGGTCATGGTCAATAGTGTAGTAGACAGTGTAGCGCTCCCGGGGTCAACCTGACTACCTACGTGGCAGGACATGCAATTTTGGGGGCATTACAGGAAGTCTTATTTCTTCTTTTTTAGTACTAGGAATTTGTGCGTCCTCTCTACCAAGCTTTTGTATTCTTTTGGCCAACTTTCCAACTGGAGAAAGCTTCATATACTTGCCAAAAATGGATTTCTGATAATGCAATAGTTTTTCCTATAGCGATTAATTTATTGAAAGGGAGGAAGTGGCGTTATTTGCCCATGTGCCCCCACTATAATTTTTTCCTCCAAATTTCTTCTTGATTCCTCTCTCCCGAATATCTCTTCACCTCCATGGATGACAAAAATTTAGAGATACTAAAAAAATAGCAATATTTATCTAGAAACAATAAATTCTCATTTTTGTAATAATAGGTGTAGAGAAATTTATAAAGGTGAAACGATGATAACGTGTTCGTTCATGCATGGAAACATAGTAAAACTTAATTGAAATGTGCATTGAACATAATGAAACAATGTATATAATTTTTTCACATTAACGTGCCATGAGCTAGTCCCGAAGTGCATCACACCACGGACAATACAATAGTTAACATAATGACAATGGAACATATCTAAACTTGTGCAGTGGAATATAACCAATAATAGCATCTAACGTACAACACACCTAGCAGAATCTATATAGCATAAATGACAATGTGGCAATGAGCTCAAATGAAATTGTTATGTACTATGACGGATAGCCCAAATTTATACTATGACTCGAAATCTATAACGATGACAAACTCCATAGTGTTTCTCAAAGTAAACGAACTATAATCCATAATGAAGTCCATAGACTATCAAGTACAAGATCAACATAGATAATAACATAAAAAGGGCCAAGCACAGGACCAACACCATGTACGAACCACCATCACGAGATCATCGCTTCATTTAAGATTCTTCCATATATGCAAGAACTTGTATGCAAGGGAATCCCATCTCCCATTAGTTGTACGTAGGGCCATATAAAATTAAATAACTATGATGAAAAATTAAATAATCCAACAATTTCACAACAATAACTATCATCATATAAAGCATCATACAAATTTATCAACGAAGGAATGTTATAACGATAATATACAATGTGTCATTCTTCATTATTCATAATCACATTCAATAACAACATTAACATTATTGATTCTTAATGCCCAATTCAATTTCATATGTGGTTTGGAACACTGATCATATGGGAAGTTATGTTCCAATTATCAATAGTTTCAATATGTTCACGCCACACAATTCAATGCAATTGAAGTTAGCAATTTAACTTCTTATTCAATAAGAAATCATTAGACAATCATTTTTTAGTGTTACATTTAAGCTATTGAGGGACTTGGTTTGCCTAAATACAATTGATATGAATATGGAAGTTTCCATAATTACAGTTGATGACAAGAGATTTAACTCCTCGATGTATTAAAATTGGGCCACATGAAGAGTCAACATAAGTGGGTCTAAATAATTTATGGTTTATTTAGAATTAATTAAATAGGTCATATGTTGTAGAGATTACAACAAAAAAAGTGAGTTTGTTATTTTAGAAATTAGCTAGGTTACTTGTAGGCTAAATTAGGATATTTTATTCCATCCAAATTTCAGTTTCGATGGCCTATATAATATTAATTGATTGATTCATTGGTAATCTTGAGGTTGATATTCCGCTGCTCGCATTTCATTTTGATCTCATTTTTCTTGATTATTTATATTATTCCGGTCACTCAAGACATCCTTCTTGAGTACAATACAATGCAATACGATGATGGTATTATTATAACACTAACTACATCTAAAAAGAGTAGAAAATGGTTAAGTAGCTCAAATGTTGTATTACTTAAGCTTTGTAATAAGATATCACTCATAATTAAATAAAAAGTTACTACGCTATCCTCTCGCCATAAACTTCATTAGGACAATAATAATCATTCTAACACTATTAAAAAAATTTACCACAAAACTTAGTGTCATTTAAGAAAATTTTGGGTCATTAGTTCATTTTTTATACATTATTATAATAACTATAAGTGTGGAAGACTTATCATTTTAATAGGATTCAATTAGATCTAATCATAAAATATAAAATATTATTCTCATTTTAGAAGTTGAAAAATTTTAATAATAAAATCCTAATACGTAAAAAGGCCTATCCATGACATTTATTTTATCCGAAGCAAATTCAAAATTCCTATCATGAGTTGAATCGCCATCTCTCATTCTCGATCACTTGCACGGATCATAGTATAAGATTTTTCAGTTAGAATACACTACATGATATGCATTTGGCATTAAACATAATATTACACATGTATGGACTATCTTGCAATCCTTATATGGCATCATATATGACATTCTTTACGTAATAATATAAA
The DNA here is from genome assembly GCA_030549335.1 of Pontederia crassipes. Taxonomy (NCBI): domain Eukaryota; kingdom Viridiplantae; phylum Streptophyta; class Magnoliopsida; order Commelinales; family Pontederiaceae; genus Pontederia; species Pontederia crassipes. The sequence goes on along the minus strand of JAUKPH010000020.1, from coordinate 3,915,934 downwards.
ATCATTAGTATCTTGATATGCTTTTTTAACTCTAAAATATCATCATGAAAAGAATCATAAAAGAACACTTATTATGTCACATCATTCATCATGTCTATGGCATTATTTTACTTTTTTCTTCCATTGCCGTGCAACAACTTAGGAATTACTTTGTAACTTCTTTAACTCTACTTATTACTTAACATATTTTTTCATTCATTATATTTAAATTTTCTTAGAGTTCATTTATAACTCTTTGGATTTTCTTTTATATTCTGGAATTGATATTCTTTATTTTTTTCATCTTCGTCGCATGTTGTCATTATCGTTGATCTTAACTTAATTCGAAAAATCATGTCAACTTATCATCACATTCACCAGCTATGTAACATATTTTGAAACACACCATTTTTTATGAAGACTGTGTTCCCACATAAAGCAATAAAAATGTATTCTTTATCTTTGTAATGTATTATGCTTCAATCAATACATCAAACAATCTTCATTTTTTAAATTCAAATTACGACAACATGCATAAACTCATGTTTATGTGACCATCATTACATCAATCATGATTTCAGCAACATTTATGATATAGCATATTCATCAGCATCAATTAATACAAATGACATGATGATTCAATAATACATATAAATCACTTAAACATTAATATATTATTTTAAATCCTTAAACTTCTTTTCCTACATTCATGATTGTGAATTCATCCTTCACGCTTGTGACATACTTCATGCTTTGAACCTTGGTGCTCATGTCTAGGCAACTTTATTTCACGCCCCTGAATACTCTCTATCATGGTCCTGAATAACAAGCATGAGTGAGAACCGAGTTTTTTTGTAATGACCCGAAAATCCACCCTAAAAGTTTTTTGGTCATTTAGGGAAATTTCGCGCCGTTAGCTCATTCACCATACATCATTTCACAACAGAAGGCTAGATAATTCAAAGAAAATCATAATAAATAAAAACTTCGTTATAATCCTTTTATAACTAATACTTCATAGGGCATTAAATGTCTAAAATCTTCATTACATCATTCGACTCAATGTTTAACTAGAACCATAACATTCATTTGAACCTAAGCATGTGCAACTCTTTGTCATGAGCTTGAGCTGTCATCCATCACTTAATCTTGGTTACCTGCACAGATCCAGATTGTAAGGTTTCCAGTTAGAGTATGTAAAGGTCATGCATGCCATGATAACTTATCACATGCTTCTACATGAAATGCATCATTTATCAGCATAATAACATAACATGTTAACATGCATGCCATGAACTATACCATGATCCTTACATGACAATACATCATGCTTATTATTCATCATTAACATGTCATTCTTGAAACATAATCATTTTGACATACATGCCTTACCTTAGAGTCATCATCTGCAAGTACCATACCATAAGAACATGCCCTCATATCATTCATAACGTAGATGACATAAACATATCATTGTATTTCATTTCCATTATCATGTGTATTATAGGAGTTTCTTTGTAACTCTTAATCCTTATTCGATACTATACATTATTTCTTTCCTTCTTTTCATTCTTTACTTTACATTTCCTCGCGATTACTTTATAACCCTTTGGATATTCATCCATTCATCTTTCTTTCTTTTATTTCCCTATGATATCATTATGGCCTTGCATACATTAATATTGTCATATGATATCTTCCATCTTTACATTGTGAAATCTCAAACACCATTAACATAATGGAATTACTTCCTGAGAAGTCACAATCACTATGAGTGAAAGGCGTTTACTTCTCATCCTTACATTCATGGCTTATTTTCATTGCATTCATCATATAACAAATCTTTTCTTTGCCTAATAGTCAATATAATTTAACATCCTTACATCAGTTAATCGGGCATTATTTTTCAAAGAAATCTCAGTCACCATAAGCGAAATGCATCTACTTCTAGCAAACTTCAAACACCCTTTGGGTGATGGCATTATTCCCTAAGAAGTCTCAATCACTATAAGGAGAAAGGCATTTACTTCTTATCACATCTTTCATCTTCACATCATTATTACATTTTTCCATAAGGCACTAGGAAATCTTAAACACCTTTTGGGTGATGGCATTATTTCCCAAAGATGTCTCAATCACCATAAGATGAAAGACATTTACTTCATGCCCTCATCTTTCATCTTTACATCATTACATCAGTTCATAGAGCACTAGGAAATCTCAAATACCCTTTCGGGTGATGGCATTATTCCCCAAAGAAGTCTCAATCACCGTGAGGTGAAAGGCATTTACTTCTTGCCCTCATTTTTCATCTTTGCTTAATTGAAGGCTTAGGGTAACATCATTACAACTAGGCCAAGGCCCCCTAAGAAATCTCAAACACCATTTTAGGTGATGGCATTATTTTCTGAGAAGTCTCATCACCTTAACATTAATGAGTACAGAGACATTTCCTTCCACTTTATACTTTATTAGGGTCATCAATACATCAAGCATTCACATCAATCTTTCACCCCCTAGCCTAATTACGACTGCGTATACATTTCTTGTATCTCCGTTCATACACAATTAACCATCATCAATCATCAATACATGGCAACGATATCATGAAAATACTTTAAATATATCATAGAACTTATTTTTCATGCGGTCACGGTCGTGATGAGCTGGTCACGGCCATGACAGAACACAGAAATGATTCCTCTTCTGTCACGATCGTGACTGGTGTGGTCATGGCCATGCTTGGCTCCATCACGATTGTGTCAGTAAGTGTCACGGGCTTGATAGAACGCTATTTCCAACCCTACTTTTCCTTCTCACTCACGGTTGTGACTAGGAGTGTCACGGCCGTTGTTGGCACGTCACGCCCATAACAGGACATGTAACGGTCATGCCAGTGCCTTAGACGATTGGTCGATTTCAACCTTTCGGTCAGCCATTGGGAAAGTCGGCATGGCCATGCCGACGGTCTAGAATCCGATCTTTCACCTGAAATTCTTGATTTTTGTGGTTAAAACTCCAATAAAAATAATCTAAAACATCATAAATATTTCAGGTATTATCTCTTAGCATCTATACATCATAGAACATAGTAAAACATGCAATTTTTCATTCATTAACAATTATTAGGACTTTTTACTAGAAATTCATACAACTACCAGAATCCATTCTCTGCATAATATTCTGGCAGCAGTAACTAAAGTATTGATAACATATTACTTGTCCTTTTCAAACGATTTTAATTTTCACAGAAGGTAACATGAACCTTTAATCTGGGAATAAATTTCAAACCCTAATTGAGTATTTCCAATTTATAATACTTTTTACAATTTCATCTCGTTGTTACCCGAGACAGCATGGTAATAGTCCGATGTTTGGATCATAACTATTTTGATACATCTTCAAATTGGAAGAAAAAAATTTCTCTAAAACCAGACTTCAAGGGCTTTCTGTACATATATTATTTGTAATTTTTGGATAAGTGAAACCTAGCCTAATAATTATCATAAAACAACCATGAATTTAACAGATTATGCAACATAATCATGCAACCCTCAATCAAAAACCCTATAAAGAGCAAGGTGTTCTTGAAACTTTCAATCCAAAAAAAAATATATCAATGAGAGGGGAGAGAGAGGTTTGGATCCCCTTTACATACCTTTCGGTTGTAGATTTAAACCCTTTTTTTCCTAATCATCTTGTATCCCTCTTCATCATTTAGAAGCCTCTAGGTCTTCTTGTCCTTTTCCTATAAATCTTGATCTTCTCTTTCTTGATCTTAAAACATAGCCACCATCAAGAATATGGCTCTAGATCTCCTAGCCTTGGCCTTTTCTTAGTGGAGAAGAAAAAGAGAGAAGAGGCGTTGGCGGATATGTTTTTGAGGAATTAACAAAGTTTTGGATCCTTTATATAGGATTTACATTAGGGCTTTGGTCAAAAGTCACAACCCTTGGCCCAAAATTTTGGGATATTACATTTTTTCCCTTGTTTCTCTTACAGAGCTTCATCATTATTCTAAAACATTTCTCGGGGGTGTGAGTGTAATACCCCAAATTTTCATTAAAGGTAATTTGGACTTTTTGTCCAAACCCTCGTAAACTCCCCTATAAAAAGGTTCCAAATCCTCTTGTTACCTTTTTTGTCAAATTACTCACCTGACGGCTAGAGCTTGGGAAAGAAGAAAAAGAGGAACAAGGAGGAGGAATAAGTGGAAGGAAGACAAGGAAGATCTAAGAGAAAGGTATATAAAGGGAACCAAAATCCCTCTCTCCTCTCTCAATGTTCTTCATGTAATGGATTGAGAGCAAGAGGACACCATGTTCTCTTATTGGATTATGATTGAGGGTTTTTAATCATGAAAATCGTTAGATCTATGCATGTATATGTTTTTTCAGGGTTAGATCTCTGCATATACAAGTTTTTATGATTAGATTCAATAGTTAGGGTTCATATGTTCTTATTGTTCATGAATTGGGGATAAACCTTAGATCTAGAAATTAGATGTTTTTGTATAGCTTTCATGTGCCTTTGATGTCTATTGACCTATAGATCATGTTTAGAAACTTTAGGATGCTTTGTATTGTGTTTCTCCAAAGTTATATTGAAAAACATCCAGAACGCGAGCATAATACGAGCAAGAGGGCATTAATACGGGCAAAGAGGCAAAAATATGGGCTGTCAGTATTTTCTAGTGTGAGCTCAATACGACCTGTGAGGCAAAAATACGACCTAGAAGACAAAAATACGGCCATAAGTATTGTGCTCGCAGATGGGCAAAAAGTCTATCTCACGGCCGTGATCATAGTGGCATGGTCGTGACCAACACTTAGAGCGATGCAGGGCCGTTTCATTATCACAGTCACGGGCATGACCACTCCGTCAAGGCCGTGACCGACAAAAAGATGAATATAAGATATAATTAAAGTTATTTTCAAAGTATTTATACTATGTATTGATGCTTGATGATTGTATATTAACCTAGATAGACATATATGTATGCTTCCCGTGTAACTAGGTTAACACATGAAGATTGATTGCAAAATATAATGAACCCAGTTGTGGATGACGTCAAATGTCAACCCTTTATGGCCCTTCATTGGATATTTATCCAGAATGATCATTACACACATCGGCAACGGTGTGTGCATTCCGATGTCACCCTCAGGCGAGAGTCGAGAATGATCGTACATACATTAGCAACAGTGTGTGCATCTTGATGTCACCTTCGGGTGAGAGCAAAGCATCGTCTCCTAGACCTAGCTAGCCTATTGAGAGGGCAACGACATAAATCTCAACTATCGAAAAATATAACATTAATAGGAAAGGGCCAATGATCGATGAAATGGAATGATGTCCCACAAAAGTGGAAGTCCAAAGGGTTATAAGCAACCTTGAGGAGAGTTATGAAGGAAATGGTTATGGTAAGTGTATCTCACTTATATGCCTATGAATTGAATGAATGTCCACACTTTATGTATGATGATATGATTACATGTGTGCCATGCTATTATTATAATGCATGATGATGATAGATTGATGTTGATGAATGCCATGTAGATCACATGATAAGTACATGGCAGTGCTACTTTTAACTTTTTCTCGAAGTCTTCCTCATTTAATTCAAGGATTATTTTATCATATTTAAATGATTTTATGCTTCTGCTGTAATATATGACAATCATATTTTATTATGATTATGCGATGGAGAATGGGCTAACACAGCTGAATGAGCAAATTGTCCTTAGCAATTTGGGGGTGAAATTCGAGGTGTTAAAGTTTGGTATGAGAGCCAAGTTAGGACCTAGGCTAAGTATGATATAATATTGATGTGTCTAAGTCCATGTGCAATCATCATGAGTAGCCATCTAAAGTGAAGTATGTAAGTATTGTGCTATTGATTGTATTGTTTAAAATTGACTAACTTATATTGGTTTATTATTATTACGTGAAGAATGGAAAATGGTGGTCCCTCGAATACTTCAGTAGACCAGAGAGAGCTCATTGAGATCATGACCTGCATGGCGCGTGCAATGGAAAGAAATCCAAACTCGGGCCACTCTAGCTGGTCGTGTTCAAGAATCGAGTGGTTCCTGAAGCTGCATTCTCCTACTTTCAATGGGGATAGAGACCTAGACAAGACTGAAGCTTGGTTGAATGTGATCATTGAGAAATTCAGGGCAATGGATTGCTCTAAAAAGCATAGGGTCAATTTGGTCACGCATTAACTCACTGACCAAGCTTGTCACTGGTGGAAGTCTATCACCAGGACCCAGTTTGATGATGAGGAAGAGATCATTTGGAGGGAGTTCAAGAAAGCTTTCAAGGACCACTACCTTCCCCCTCATGTACAAGGGAAGAAGGCAGTTGAATTCATGAATCTACAGCAAGGAAACATGTCTATTGAAGAGTACCTCAACAAGTTCCTGAAGCTTGAGAGGCATAGTTTTCTAAAAGGAGATGAGAAGATCAGGATGGACACTTCCTGAAGGGGCTGAATCCTCGCTTGAGGATAAATGTGAAGTGTGGGGACCCTGAAACTATGGCAAAGGCTATCTCCCAAGCAATTAATTTGACTCGACAGATTCATGAACAAAAAAAGCATGAACAAGGCAAGGAGTCCAGGAAGGACCAGAGGAAAGACAACGACAAGAAGTATAAGGACTCCAAGCCTTACTCCAAAGTCGACAGTGGATAGGGATGCAAGCCTTGTTCATTCTGTCACAAGTTCCATCCTGGTGAGTGCAGGATGAAGTCAGGAGCATGTTTCAACTATGACAAGATGGGCCACTTTGCTAGGGACTATAGTGAGAAGAAGCTCGAGTACCAAGAGAGCACCTAGAAGGTCTACACTATGCAAATGGATGAGGCCTAGAAATTCAATGACGTGATCCAAGGTAACCTTCTTATCGCAGATCTCAATGCGAATGTATTGTTTGATTCTGGTGCTACTCGTTCCTTCGTATCATCTACATTTGCTGACTTGCTAAATGTTGAGAGAGTAAATATGAAGTGGCAGCTAGACATAGCAAGTCCACTTGGGAGGGTCTCCACTAGGCAGTACCTCCCAAAGACATCAGTCATTATTGAAGGAGTAAACTATTCAGCTGACCTTGTAGTGCTACCTATGGTAGACTATGATGTTATTCTAGTCATGGATTGGTTATCTTACCATGATGCCTATTTGAGATGCCGAGAGAAGAAGGTCCATGTAGACAGTAAAGATGGAAGTTCTGTGATTTTTTGCAGGATTCAATCAAAAGAGAAGAAGATAATGATTTCCTCCATAAAGGCAAAGAAGTTGCTAAATAAGGGCTGCTGAGGATTTCTAGCAAGCGTCATCAAAAGTGACTTTCAACCCAAGCCACTAGAAGAACTTGAAGTAGTGAAAGGCTTTCCTGATGTATTTCCATATTGATCTCATGCTAGGGAGATCGATTTCCATATTGATCTCATGCTAGGGACGACTCTCATCTTAAAATCTCCCTACTGAATAGCACCAGCATAAATCAAGGAATTGAAGACTCAACTACAAGAACTGTTGCATAGAGATTTCATTAGGCCAAGTGTGTCACCATGGGGTGCACTTGTCCTATTTGTGAAGAAGAAAGATGGATCACTGCGGTTATGCATGGACTACAAAATGTTAAACAAAGTGACCATCAAGAATAAGTACCCTCTACTTAGGATTGATGACCTGTTTGATCAGTTGTCCACAGTATCAATCTTCTCAAAGATTGATCTGAGGAGTGGGTATCGTCAGTAGCCGAAGAAAATATTGTAAAGACGGCCTTTAGGTCCAGGTAGGGTCATTATGAATTTTTGGTTATGCCTTTTGTGATAACAAATGCTCCTGTAGCATTTATGTATTTGATGAACAGGATATTCAAGCCCCATCTCGACACATTGTGATCGTGTTTGTATATGATATCCTAATTTATTCATCAAGTCCAGAGGAACACCAGAAGCATCTAGGAATTTTTTTGGACACTTCAAGGAAACACTAGTTGTATGCAAAGTTCTCCAAATATGAATTCTGGCTAGAGCAAGTGATGTTTTTGGGACACATTGTCTCAAAAGAAGGGATTTCAGTAGACCCAAGCAAAGTAGAAACTATCATCAATTAGGAAAGGCCAAAGACAGTGACAAATATTAGGAGTTTTCTTGAATTAGTTGGATACTACAGAAGGTTCATCCAAAACTTTCCAAAAATTACCGCCCCTATGACAAAGCTGACCAAGAAAGGAGAAAAGTTAAATTGGACACAGAACTACAAAGGCAGCTTCCTGGAGCTAAAGAAAAGATTGACCACTGCACCAGTGCTAACAATTGCCACAGGAGTTGGAGGCTACATAGTTTACAGTAATGCCATTGGAACTAGATTGGGCTATGTGTTGATGTAGCGTGGAAAGGGCATTGTGTCAGGAAAAGTTGATGATGCATTGTGTCATTCAACTTTATTTAGTGACAAGGATAGCACAAGCACAGAAAGAAGACCCAGAGTACAAAGACATAAAGACTCTATGTGAGAAAGTGTAGTCAGACTACATGTTGGAAGAAGATGGAACCACGAGGTTTCAAGGCAGATTACGGGTACCTGAAGATAAAGAGCTCAAGGAAGAAATTCTGACCGAGTGCCGCAAGTCAGAGTTTGCTATCTATCCTGGAACCACTAAAATGTTCAAGGACTTGCAAAGAATATTTTCTAGGAGAGACATGAGAAGAGAAGTAGCAAAGTTTGTCTCCAAATGCTTAGTCTGCTAACAAGTCAAGATTGAGCATCATAAGTCACCAGGATTATTGAACCCACTACCAATACTATAGTGGAAGTGGGAGGAGATCACAATGGACTTTATTGTGGGACTCCCAAAGACACAGAATGGTCACAATGCCATTTGGGTCATCGTTGACAGATTGACTAAGTTTGTTCACTTCTTACCTTATAATGTTAGACAGTCAGCTCCAAGTATGGTGAAGTTGTATGTTGATGAAATTATCCGATTACATGGGATTCCTATTTCCATTGTATCGGATGGAGACTCAAGATTCACGACAAGGTTCTGTAGAGGGTTGCAACATGCATTTGGTACAAGGTTACATTATAACACTACATTTCACCTTTGTAGTGATGGGCAAAGCGAAAGAACAATTCAAACCCTGGAAGACATGCTCAGGGCATGTGCAATAGACTGGCAAGGCAACTAGTATGACCATCTCACTCTAGCTGAGTTTGCCTACAACAATAGTGATGGCTTGTATTTTTATACCTATTTTAACCTGGAAAAAGCACCATATTTTCTCTGATAGTGAATATAAAACAATGTGCACTACATGTATTAACCCCTTTATCCAACATTCCAAGCCATCCAATTACTTTACGACCCATGTTTATATATTCTCCTTATATCAGTTGATAATTCCCTTATCTGTTGCACAGGTGCAGGCAGTCTTTATTGGATGATTAGTGAGACAAGTGGACGCAGCAAAAAGGGATTGCACATAGCCTAATTAGATGAGTGTGGACCACAAGACAGGTGTCATCATCTCATGACTTCGCGGAGAATCAAGAAGACAAATCCTCACTTGGATACCTGTCGAAGATCAAACGGCTAAAGTTGTTAATAGAGACATGTGGCACAGATCGGAAAGAAGAGAACCTGAGGAAAGAGGATATAAAAGAGCAAAAGCCAAAACAATGAGGGGGCGGTAAAGGAAGATACCTGAAACGAGAGTGAGGGGGAAGGATCGGAAGCAATGAGGAGATCACTTTCGGTCACTCCTATGAGCAAGATTAACATTCGCTTTAATTTACGCCTTCATTTCTGTGCGTTATCCTATTGCATTAACTTTTCTATTAGCTTGAAGTTTAAGTCCAGTATGTCTAACTAATGAGCATCTGAGGCTGAGGGATCATTTGATGGGTTTGGACTCGGTTTGATGTTTTTACTTGATTTCGAATGATGTGCTTTCATGGTGTTTGATCTTCTTGTTATTTCTGTGAATGTTGTGATTGCAGGTTCTTCTTCATGTGATGGTTTCCTTGAGAAGGGAACATATGTCATTGACAACATGCTATGAACCGACAGATTGGCATGGCGGTAGAGAAGAGGAATCGTAATAATGGTCTTTACTTTTCTATTTGTAGAATGAATTGAGAGAGGGTTTCTACGAATCTCTAATCTAATATCACCTATTGGTGAAGTGGCTCGGTTTGAATATGAGAGTAGGAGAACCAAAGGTTATCTTTCATGAGAATGAAAAGCACCCACTAAGTGTCATCACCCGAATACAATCTTAAAAGAAAAAATATATGTTCGCCAAGTCCCCCATAAGAATGATCCCTCGTGTCTCTATTTTATGTACTGTTGAAACAATGATACTTATTCTAGATTTTACTTTACTTGAGTTTTCTAGTTAAACACGAAAACAACAAATTACAAAATCTAAAACACAAAATACTTTCTAGTCATTTACTTCTACTTCTAGGAAAATTTGATTTGTAAGAATTACATATTTCTTGTAAGAATTTTGAAATAGGACAATTTGATTTGTTATTTAACTCGACAATGAGACTTTTTCTAGGAAAACTCAAGTCCAGGTGGTCCAGACCATTTCAAATCACCAAGGTTCTAGAGAATGGGGCTATCGAGGTCACGAGTGAAGCTGCTGGTTCATTCATGGTCAATGGACAAAGATCGAAGCCAAATCTACTGAATGAAGAACTTGAGAAGAAAATGATCATTCCTTTGAATGATACACATTGACAATGAAAGCACTTGTTGGGAGGCAACCCAAATTTATAATTCTTTTTCAGCAATCTTTTTCATTTATAAAAATAAGTATATTGCTAATATGCATGACACTTGTCAAAGATTAAATGACTAAAGATGTTAATAGAGACATGAGGCACAAATTGGAAAGAGGAGAACCAAAGGAAGGAGGATATAAAAGAGTAAAAGCCAGAACAATGAGGGGGCGGAACTGGAAGATACCTAAAATGAGAGTGAGGGAGAACGATCGGAAGCACTGAGGAGGAGATCACTTTCGGTCACTCCTATGAGCAGGATTACCATTCGCTTTAATTTATGCCTTGGTTTTCGCACATCGTCCTATTGCATTAACTTTTTTGTTTGCTTGAAGTTTAAGTTCAGTATGTCTAACTAATCAGCATTTGAGGGTGAGGGATTATTTGATGGGTTTGGACTCGGTTTGATGTTTTTACTCGATTTCGAATGATGTGCTTTCATGGTGTTTGATCTTATAGTTATTTTTGTGAATGTTGTGATTGCAAGTTCTTCTTCATGCGATGGTTTCCTTGAGCCGAGAGGTTAGCATGGTGGTAGAGAAGAGGAATCATAATAATGGTCTTTACTTTCCTATGTAGAATGAATCGACAGAGGATTTCTACGAAATTTTAATCTGATATCACCTATTGGTGAAGTGGCTCAGTTCGAATATGAGAGTAGGAAAAATACCCACCTAAAGGTTATCTTTCATGAGAATGAAAATTACCCACTAAGTATCATCATCCGAATGCAATCTAAAAGAAACAATATGCGTTCGCCGAGTTCTCCTATAAGAATGATCCCTCATGCCTCTGCTTTATATATTGATGAAACAACGATAGTTATTCTAGATTTTACTTTACTCGAGTTTTCTAGTTAAACACGAAAACAACAAAAAAATTACAAAATCTAAAACAAAAAATACACTCTTACTTCTTAGTCATTTACTTCCTCTAGTCATTTCTTCTCAGCAAATGATCGACCCCAATCTGTACGACAATGATGGTTGTATACTTGAAACCTGAGGAGTGTAGTTGGGATTGTAAATTCAAAATTTGTTTACATTTCTGCCAAAAGGAAATTCGATCTTTACATACTTGCATCTAATGTGCAAATACCGCTGCCCATACCTGCACAAATTTCTCACAACAAATAGTTACCACTCCACCATTAAGATGGCTCCATTTGAGGGACTATATGGAAGACCTTGTAGGTCTCCCACATGTTGGAGTGCAATTGGTGACGGAATACTACTAGGACTAGAACTACTAGAGAAATATACTGAGAAGGTAGATTTGATCAAAGAAAGAATGATGGCAACTCAGAGCCGCCAGAAGAGTTATGCAGATAAGAAAAGAAGAGAGCAAATCTACCAAGTTGGAAATCATGTATTGCTGAAGGTATCTCCTACCAAAGGAGTCATGAGGTTCAGTAGGAAGGGCAAGTTGACTCCTAGGTATATAGGCCCATTCGAGATTCTGAGAAGGTGGGAGAAGGAGCATACAAGTTGGCATTGCCTCCTTTGTATGCCAGAATCCACAATGTTTTCCATGTGTCCATACTTCGCAAGTACACTTATGACAGTTCACATGTGGTGGTGATTGAAGAACCAACCATCAAAGAGGACCTCACTTATGAAGAGTTTCCTACAGAGATACTAGAGTATGGTGAATGACAATCGAGGAACAAAGTAGTGAAGATGGTAAAAATTGCATGGAAGCACCACAATGGAGCTGAAGCGACATGGGAACTAGAAAAAAAATGAAAGAACAATTTTCAAGACTATTTGGTAAGTGTTCTTTATTATGTTTAAAATTCGAGGACTAATTTTCTTTTAAGGGCGGAGGATGTAATACCCCAAATTTTCATTAAGGGTAACTTGGACTTTTTGTCCAAACCCTCATAAACTCCCCTGTAAAAAGGCTCAAAATCCTCTTGTTGACCTCTTTTATCAAATTTCTCACTTGGCGGCTAGGGCTTGAGGAAGAAGAAAAAGAGGAACAAGGAGGAGGAAGAGGAGGAAAGAAAAGAAGGAAGATCTACGAGAAAGGTATGTAAAGGGGATCCAAATTCCTCTCTCCTCTCTCAATGTTCTTTCTGTAATGGGTTGAGAGCAAGAGGACACCATGTTCTCTTATTGAATTATGACTGAGAGTTTTTAATTATGAAAGTCGTTAGATCTATGCACGTATATGTTTTTTCAGGGTTAGATCTATGCATATACAAGTTTTTACGATTAGATTCAATAGTTAGGGTTCATATGTTCTTATTGTTCATGAATTGGGTATGAAACCTAGATCTAGAAATTAGATGTTTTTTTATTGTTTTTCATGTTTTTTTGATGCCTAATGACCTATAGATCATGTTTACAAACTTTAGGTTTCTTTGTATTGTGTTTCCCCAAAGTTTTATTGAAAAATGTGCAGAACCCGAGCTCAATACAGGCAAGAGGGCTTTAATACGGGCAAAGAGGCAAATATACGGATTGCCAAAATTTTCTACTGCGAGCTCAATACGATCTACAGGGCAAAAATATGACCTGGAAGTCAAAAATACGACCAGGCCGTATTGTGCTCGCAGATGGGCAAAAAGTCTACCTCACGGCCATGACAAGGGCTAGCAAGGCCGTGACCAACATTGGAGCGATGTAGGGCCATTCCATTGTCACAGTCATGGGCGTGACCACTCCGTCATGGTCGTGACCAACTAAAAGATGAATATATGATATAATTAAAGTTATTTTCAAAGTATTTATATTATGTATTGATGCTTGATGAATATATGAAGCTAGATACACGTATACCTATGCTTCCCATGTAATTAGGTTAAAACATGAAGATGGAGTGACATAGCAAAGCATAATGAACCCAGTTGTGGATGATGTTACATGTCGATCCTTTATGACTCTTTGTCGGATATTTACCCGAAATAATCTTTACACACATCGGCAACGACGATGTCACCCTCGGGCGAGAGTCTAGAATGATCGTACATACATCGGCAATGGTGTGTGCATTCTGATGACACCTTCGGGTGAGAGTGGAGCATTGTCTCCTAGGCATAGCTAGCCTATTGAGAGGGCAACAACATAAATCCCAACTATCGAAAGATATAACGTTAATAGAAAAGGGCCAATGATCGATGGAATGGAATGATGCCCCACAAAAGTGGACCAAGGGTGTTTCACTTGATTGATAATAGTCATAGGACCAAGTTTGCCAACTCATATCCATCTTTTCTTCTTTCTCTCTCAGAAGTCAAATTCATAATTTTCTGCAATTGCTGGGTGAATAACGATCCCTAAATGTCCTAGGAGCAGCCTTGTTTTGATTGGTAGCCTCCTTCTCAAAAGTTCTTCTCCTAGCCTCTTCTCTTTGCAATCTCCTTCTCCTATTGAATCTTCTTTTAGTTGAGGATCAGATAGGTAGAGGTCTCCTTGAAGCTCCAAATCTGCATAAAATCAATTCAGAAGTATCAAATTCAAAAAAAAAGAAAGAAATCTGTACATAATTGAAAAGAAAAAAAATCAGAATGATAACTTGCAAAAATTGAAAATTGGCCTAACAAATAAACTAAAAACTAATCTAAAACTAATCTAAACTATCTAAGTTAGCCTAATTGACCTCAAATCCCCGGCAACGGCGCCAAAAACTTGATAGTGATATTTGGGATTGAGTAGTGATAACTTGCTGAAATTTAAGAAAATGTCAATTTTTTCATTTTTTGGTCTCCCAACTCACTAGCTGCAAGTGCACAGGTAAGTTGTAGTAGACTCAGGTTGTCGTATCCACAAGAATTTGAAGTCTAAGACACCCTAAAACAATCTAGATTAGTTCTACTTAAGTGGCTAAAAACAGATTTTTAATGAATAGTGAAAACAGATTTTTTATGGAAATTGAAATGATAACTGGTTTTTGGGTTTTGGAAATTCTTGCAAAACAAAATTATAAATGCTAAATTGAAGTCTAAAAAGGTTTAACTATCTATGAGGAAGGTTCTTCTAGGATTTGGGGTTCATCTAAATTAATTAAGGATGGAATGGAACAAGTTATCATTAAATGTCCAACTTTTGATTCAACTTGAAAATGGCTGTTCCCACAGCTCAATTAGCCTCTAACTAAGCAATATATGATTATATAGTTGTTAGCTAGGTTGAATCTAAAGAGGGTCTTCACTGAAAATCAAGTTATCATTGGGCTCAAAATAAAGTTCAATGCTGATTTTTTGCAATTCAAGGAAGTTTGGAATGATAACTTGCATTTGCAATCATAAAAAGATGGAATCATTCCAATCAACCAAACCAGGATAAAATATACTCAATAATGGTGCTTGTGTTCCATGATTCATCTCTGAATTCAAGGGAGATTCAAAATCAACCTCTCGGTTGCAAAATAAATTGAAATCCACACAAACACACTCAATTGGAAATGCAAAACATATGGCCACATGAGTTCATAATTCCCATTGCTCCTTGGCCCATCTCTGGATCTCAAGGAAGCCGTTAAGACTACCTCTCAGTAGTGGATTAATATGAGGGTTGACAATGGAAATCAGAAGTTAGAAAAATGAGAAAACAGAAATCAACATTTCAGGAAAATCAGCAATGTGGATTGATGGAATTCAAGTTTGCCAAATTCCCCTTGACCCATCTCTGGACTGCAAGGGATTCCTAGGGTACACCTTTCAGTGATTTGAATAAAATAGGGATTAACAATTGGCAAATCAGATTCCAAACAATCAGAAAATAGAATTTAAAATCAAACTCAGAAATCAGATTTTGGAAAAATCAGATTTGAATCCTGAATTGTCAAAGATCTTGATTCATTTCTGAATAAGATCATGGCATATATTAGCCTCTCAACTATTCAATTAATCCAATCCTTGATGACAATCAGATCCAAAAGCCCAGAAAATCAGATTTGGAATTCAGGAAACCAAAACCATGAAATCAGTATTTTAGAAATCAGAATTTTAAACCAATGGAAATCTGACTTACCAACTGATTCTTGACCCATCTCTGGACTACAAGACATCCCTAAAGTTCACTTATTAGTGAATGGAATAATTCAGGGGACTCAATTGGTAAAAACAGATTCCAATGAGGAATCAGAAAAATCAGAATTCTGATTTCTATTCAGAAATCAGTGGAAAATTATGGTTTGAGTCAAATGATTGTCCAAACAATCTTGATTCATTCCTGAACAAGATAGGGACAATAAAAACATTCCAATGACTCAATTAACCAGATTAGAAATGAAGAACAGATTCTGATATTCATAGGAATTAGATTCAGAAATCAGAAAACTGAAATTCATAAATCAGAAAACCAAATCAGAAATCAGATTTGCAATTGAATGAAATCAAAAAACTGACATTAACTCTTAATTCACTTCTGTAGAATGATTAGATCAAGTAATACTTCTCAGTCATTTGTTACAATTAGATCTAATAGTAGCATAGCATAAATCAGTACAGAAAGTTTCTGAAATCTGAAAATCAGCAATGATTCAGTGCAGGAATTATAAAACAGTCCATATCCATCCAAAACTAATCTAAACTACTACCCTATCCTAGAAGAAATGGAGTTTAGCTCCTCATATTTACAAGATTTGACAACAAATTGGATAAGAAACAGATACAATTCATGGATGTTTGAAGCTTCTCGGCCAGCAGCAGCAATCCAGCAGCAGCCACCTCCTTCCTTGCTCAAACCCTTGAATGACCAGCCTCCCTCTTCCTCCAGAAAAATCCAGCTTTTATATCACTTCTCTCCACCCTTTGATCAGCATCTGAACATTCTTTATGCTTTGATTGCAGCCATGTGTTCTTTGCACAATTTCCAGCTGCAGATTCCCTTTTGTGCAGAAAAAAGTAGTGGTCCCCCCTACTTTTTCCACCTTTTGGCCACCTTTTCTTCTTACTACAAAAACCCAAATAGCAAGCATCAAAGCTCTTGAGTAGTATTTTGACAAATAAGGATTAGGATAATGCTGGTAACTAGTTCAATTATCAGATGGGGTTATGTGTTGTGCAAGAATGAAAACTTATATCGATATGAATGAATTCAAAGGTCCGGAATGATAACTTTATGAAAATCTTGGAAAATGTCCTAATATGGGTGGTTCAAAGCATTTCAGGCATCAAATTGATTAGAGTGACAAGTGAGTGAGGTCAGAAATCAAATATGAATGAGATTCCTAAAAATGATAACTTGAGTGCCCCAAAAACGATAACTTATATGACTTAAAAACGATAACTTGTCATAACTTGAGTTTTGATTATCCAAATGTGATGAAATTTGACCAGCAATGAGTTAGAACAATAATAAGATGATTGCTTAAGATCCTTGTGCAGAATTAATGGTTTTGCATGTCAAAATGATAGAATTGCCCTTTAACGATAACTTAGCACTTGAAAAATGATAACTTGTTCAAATGGACTTAAAACTTTGCACAAGTTGAGATGTGACTATCCAAATATGATTTATACATGATAATGATGGATTTAGGGCAAGAAAACCATTGAAAATAAGTTCATTCAAAATAATGTAACTTGACACTTAGGAATGATAACTTGTCCTCAAAATGATAACTTGACATAGAATTTAAATATTAATGGATTTTAGCATTTCAGAACCTCTATGCACATGGAAATAAGTATGAAATGAGGAATATCAACTAGTTATCACAATGTTTGCATTCCAAGTATAATTGGCCAAAAAATAGGCAAAAATGGGACTCAATATGTATGAATTTCATCTAAAATGGGTTAGAATCATATAGTGATCAGCAAGTGATCAGACATGCAAAGATATGAAATAATTATAATATCACAATCGGTGTTTTCATATATTTGAAAATAATATATACAATTTTGTCATCAAAATCATCACACTCCAATTGCATCAATATCACTCAAATCATATCAAACAGATGTATGCAAATGCAACACTCTCATATGAATGCACGGATCACCAACTGGCCAGTGGTCGGTAGGTAGATTCTAGAGGTGGCTCCCATCGTGATCAACGATGTAGCACTTAGCTCCATTCTACCTCATCCCTTTCGGGGAACAAATCATATAGCGATAGGTGGACTCTAGAGGTGGCCCCTACGGATTCTAGAGGTGGCCCCTATCATGACTACTCATGATGTGTCACTTAGCTCCAACCTATCTCATCCCATTACTGGGAAACAGAATGATTGATTGGACTCTAGAGGTGGCTCCCATCGTGATCAGTGATGTAGCACTTAGCTCCAACCATTATATATGCAAATGCAAATGGATGTCGATGCATGATTCATTACATAACAAATATCTCCTGATTATCAGAAGATGAATCATATCCAGCACCATTTCAAAATGAACAAGATTGCACTCATCGCAATCCATTTAGATCATATCATATATACTTTCCATAATTGCATTTCTCGAAATTAATTCATAGCATTATAAAACATATTCAATACATATAATAATCGATGTCACACCGAATTCAAAAGAGGTGAAAACATAGAGTAGGAGAAATCAACTTACCTTGTAAAGTGCTAATCAAAAGGTTTTCCTCTTCTTTTCTTTCTTACTTTTCTTCCCTAATCCTATGACAATAATATATGACCATATTATCATTATGATTTGATCACCACATATGAACATATAATTACAAAGGTTCTATATCATTCTCACTTATCTTGATATCATGACAAATGTCATAACTATAACATGTAAAATTTACACATATGTACGAATCTTATGTAACTAATTTAAGGAGAGAAGTCAAAATATTTCAAGAGTGCCTAATTGATATCTTGTGTACGACTTAAGGAGCAATCTTTAACTCACAAATTAGTCATTTAAAACTCAAAGTGTTACTTTTACTTGAAAATACGCATTATCACCTTCTCAACGTATTTGACTCATGTTGGATGCTAAATTGATTTCTTTATACTAATTTATTACATTCCTTGTAAATGTTAAATGCTACACAATTAATTTCACTTCTAAAATTCGGATAGGTTAAGAGGTGCAATTTGTAAGGTATTATTAATTTTTCCTTTACCAAACTATTGGCAGAAGAAAACTAATTTTTTTCCTATCAGTTTCACAATTTCACTAGTTCGATATTAATTATGGTACAACTTCCAAACTCAATTCCGTAGCTACCGAAAATAACAATACAGGTGTCCACAATATTTATCATATCTCCTATCAATCCTTATTGTCTATGATTTAGCTCCTCTGAATTCTAGCTTTCTAATGATTTGTTCCACATAAGTTTCATTATTTTTCGATGACTAAAAGATGATTAATTCATAAGATTAATATCCAGCTAATCAAAACATCAACCAGAACACTGAATTAATGTCGTAGCTACACTTATGATATTTTTGTTTACAATTTTGACCCTCGCAGTAGCTTGATTCTATGCTTAAACAACTTAAACATTTTCCATAAATTTAGAGCATTATATAACTATAAAAGGAATAAAAGTAAGGTGCAATTCATCATGTATACCTTTCCTTCATAATCTCTGCTTTCTCCCCAAAGTTTCCACAGCTTCTTTTCTTTTTTCTTTTCTTTTCATTCATCTAACTCCGTTTCTTTCCTCTTTATTGTTATGTGTCTTTCCTTCCTTTCTGTGGTTCTGTTTTCACTTAACCTTCTCTTTTTTTTTCTTTCCTATTTCTCCTCTTGGCCGACCATAAGCAGGTAAAACCTTCTTTTATTTATTTTCTCCTTCAGCCATGCACGGTAAGTCGGTATCCTCTTCTATTTATTTCTGCATGATTTCGTGGCAGCCCCTTATTTAGTTTGTATTAGCTTGAGATGAGCTGTCATGCTACCTGATTGTTTCTATTTCTTTCTTTTTTTTTCCTTTCTTTAAGGTAAGTCGGTATATCCAATGTACTTAACTAAATTAGGTGATTAATTATATTGATTAATAATACTTACCATATGACGAAAACAAAACGAATGCTATTTTGAGCATTAGACACCTACGTCACTAGTATAATTAGAAGATTATTAGCTTAAATGTTATTATGAGGTTCTTCGAATTTATTGCAAAAGATATTTGAATAAGCTTAATCTCACATAAATTACTTTTGCTGTATAGATGATTGGTGGATAAAATTAAGGTGGCCACTTCAAATAATTTCCATATACCCATAACATGAAGACAAGGGTCATTAGTAATTTACCTACCTTATGATAAATAAAAAAATATCATTAAACTGGATTAGTTAAGGAAACATTTGGTTTAGGATATTACAATAAGAGGAAGAGAAAACTAAGTGAAACAAAGGAAATATGAGACAAAAGAGCGACATATAAAATAGTGGTTTAAACAAGTCTTCCGCAAAAAGTTCCAGAGGCAAAGAGCCACGTCATCCCCGGCAACGGTGTCTAAAACTTGACTCGCATATAGAATATCGTGATAAGAGGAGCACAACAATGGCAAAAAATAGTTTTGTGTAAAAGGGTATAAATTAAGAGCGGTTACCCTAAGACATGTGTATTCCTTTACACGAGCGACCCTATTCACAAGGGAAAATGTCAAATTAAGTTTTAAAATTTATAAATTCTCTACACTATTGATACGAAAATCGCAAGTATATGGTATATCATTATAGTGCTTGAGGTTTGATTCATAGGAAAGGGCTTTTGCAGAATTCTCAACCAAAATTGAGACGTAAGTCTTTGCTGAAGGCAAGAAATAGATTCAAACAACTAAGATAAAAACAACTCGTGCAAATGTAAATGGTTATGCTAACTCTTTTTGGATGTCATTCAGTGTTTAATGATAATGAGGGAAAACGATGAGGTTGAGTAAAGAGGAATATTCAATAATATTTGGGGGATAAGAACTTACGGGGGGATGCTTTAACTTAGGATTAATGTTCTCTGAATTTTGAATTAGAATAAAGACTTTTAACTATCCCTAGACACGCGTATAAAAGTAACGTTATAATAAACGTCACTGAGCTCATCAGCGGTACTCTTGTACTCACCGATAGCTCAGTCTATGCATGTCGATGGAATTGTAGCCCTATCTTCTGCAACACTCTTTTGTGCGTAGAATGGGTAGAGGTTTACAATTCTTTCTACAATGATTAAGCAAGGTTCTGCTTGAACTTGACTTGCTAGGTTCTCTGGAAGATAACTGGAGACATCCACGTAACTTCTCAGCATGCTGAGCTCCTTGGAAATTGACTCCGGATGACCTCTCTAAAAGTGACCTTGCAACCATGTGCCCGCTCGTATCATCAATATTAGGAGGACAAAAGCTGCAAATGATGCAGTGGTGCAAAACAGGGAGTGACTCCAAAAACACGCAGCTCGTGACTCCCTTTTTGATGATTGAAGTCCTATCCCGCCTCTCGACGTATATACAGGACTTCAATGGTAAGTATCCCTCTAGTGCAAGGATTCTGAGAGCTTGTGCTGCTCGAGTAACAACTGTCAACTGGTGAAACTGGAGAATACGATGCTTAGACCATAACTCACCTGAATAGCAAATGAAATAACTCTATTCAATCCACAAACCTCTTGGCCTGAGCAGAGGAATATGAGCTCCCTCTCGGGCTGCTTTGAGGACGAGCTGCAAAGCTCAATCAACTCACAGATTTATCACATGAGATTAAACAAGAAACCGTAAACGGATTCATTGAGTATCAGAACATTAAACATCCTAACCTACTCTCCCAGCCTTAGCGGCTAGCTTAGTTAAAGAAGATGTTCATAGTAGGTGACCAAGCACCTCTCAAAACATCCATTCCAATTTCAAAGTTTTTTTCTTCCTCCATGCCTCCTCCTCTCCCCTTCTCGAAAAATATCTCTCCTCTTGCCCCTCCTCTCTTCCTTTTTCCTTTTCAAACTTTCTCCTACCTCCCTGTTTCCTTGTTATCTGCCTACCTTTTATAACCATCCTTTGTCTTTGTTGTTGCTGTCGCTAGCCTTTTCCACTACTCGTCCTTGCCTTGTCCCCAATTGCTCTCTTGCTAGTTCCTTCTTGCGTGGTCTCCTTCCGGTGCCTTTTTTCCCTTTTGGGATCTCCTCCTCGGCCGAGTCTAGAAGGATGCAGATGATGGTCCCCAATTGTAAGAAGGATGATGCTTGTTGCTGGTTGTGTTGGTCTTATGCACCGGAAGCAAAGCACACCCTTTTCTTCCAAAATGTCGTATGGAATCAGGAAGTTTTCATCCTTCCACCTATCAGCTGGTTGGAGATTCCTGCAAGAGTTAAGGCACCAAGGGAGAAACACAAGTAAGCTCATTTTTATATAAATAATAAACTTTTGATGTGGAGAAATGTGACTTGTTGCATAGGTACATAATTCATGCATTTGGAGTTAAAATTTTAGTCATTATTGAACAAAATGCATGCTTAACAGTAATAGTAACATGTATATATTCTCCACATCACCTTCTGTCATCGATTTCCCACGTTCGTGATTTTTGTATCATTTTCACGTCGCTTTACTCCCAGCACACATGGCACCCAAATCAGTGGGTGTCACACTTACTTTGCACTATTGGGATGCTGAGGAGGAGTTGTCTCGTTTAGTGTTGAATCAGCACAACTTTAATGATAGCTTTCGCTATCACTATTTGTCAAATTTCTTGTAGTGATCTCTCATTTTTCAGAGGATGATAACATCATAATTCACCATCTTAAAAGCATATAAATTGGATTAGCAAAAAATATTAGAGTACTAATCGAAGCCTAAATTGGATTAGGGAAGAATTGGGTGTACCTTCACTTCAATAAATAGACTTTAAGATTCTTGTAAAAATTTTTGTGCCCTCTCTTGTTCACAAGATCTCTTCTTATCTCTCTTGTTTACGCTATCCCAATAAAAAATGTAGCACCTAACACACACACTAGGTAGCCTGACCACAAGCAACAATCACACGTCGAGACAAACAACTACAATGGGATGTGAATGAAACTATCCAGTAGATAGATAGGAAGAATTGAAAATTCTCCAACCTTGTAGGAGGATCCCTATGATTTCATATATAAACTCACATTCTAGTGCCCTATATGTGGCACAACAGGTCTATTGTTTATGCTTATGCTTCGACCAAATAGTGACAGTGAAAGTGGGAACAAGTTTTGAGAGAGTATTCTAGATAGGTAGTGGAACCCACCCCGGATTCACATGGATGTGGCCCAATTTCATGGGAACTCAACCCTGATTGAAAGAAACCTAGCTCGGCTTATGTAGAACCTGACCAAATTTCAAAAAGCGGCCTGCATTCCATGGACTTGAAGGAGGTAAGGTCATAAGAAGAATGTGGCCTGTTTGATCATATTTGACTTGAGTTCCATTAATGAAGAATAGTTAGGATTAAGGACAACTAGCTCAACCAAGATTTCGTTGCACCTGACCTGATTTGCCAAAAGAGAACATTGGGACTTCAAATAGACAGACCTGTCCCAAGTGTGGCACAAGCTAGCTCAAATTTCATTAATGAAGTAGGAATAGCTAGACCATAGGACATGACCCTAGTTCTCCCCAATCATCTCGGGTCCTACTGATGAATTACGAAATTCTAAAATAACCCCAAAGGATGAGGTACCTGCCGTCGCACAACCAGTCCAAGTCTTCCCAAGTCGGCATATGACAACCTTGGAAGACTGCAATGAAGTATGCATTCCCGACAAGATTAATAGGTCCGGCTAACTAGGCGATCCTAGACCTTGCTTCTGATCGTCCACTGTAGTTCCAAGATAGTACTTTAATCTATTGAGGTTGGGAGTAACCGACCGCTTGCCGGAGCCTTGCCTCATAACCTGTACCTAAACTGATCTTCATCAATAGTATGAAGAGTTCTTGTATTTTTGCTTTTACCTTTTGTTTGGGTACGCTTGTCCTCCGTGGCCCTTCCTTTGAGTTTCGACATCGGTGGAGGGTGAAGCTTGCGGCCCTGACGCAATTTTTTTTTTCTGATCTGGTACGAGGGGCGATGTTTGGGTCTTCCTCTTCCACTTACCCATCCTCCTCATCGGCCATTGAAGACGTAGAGGAGTTGAAAGCGGCATCAGCAAATTGCATCATGTTCATATCAATCCAATACCATAGCGTCTAGAATCCATGATCATACTATGATTGAATAATATAACAATATGAGATGCATATAATGATCATGGTATGAATGACATCAATGATGACAATAAGTAATCTTGAACCATTTAACGATATAGCTAAAAATATTAGGAACAATCAATATAATAATCAATAAGCTTAGCAAAATCATGACATCAAGGTAACTGAAATCTCCTCCTTTGAACAGCTTTTGCATGCTATTGTGACTATTGACTCTTTCACTTTCCTAATTACATGTGTCTATGCTAGTAACCTCCCAGAGTTAGAACGAACCTTTGGTCTCAACTTTGTGATTTGCAAACAAGTGATTTTCCGTGGATTATTGTTGGCAACCTTAACTCTTGCCTTCAACCTAAGGACAAGAAAGGTGGACGTCCTTTTAAGTTAACAAGATCTATATGCTCTCTTAGGAACTTAATCAACACACATGACCTCGTCGATGTTCCCTTACATGGGAACCAATACACAAGGTGTAATAACAGACGAAGCCTTGGCCGCATTTGGTGTAGATTAGACAAGGTCCCTCTCAATGCACATTGGTTCACAAATTTCCCATCCCTGAACCTCATTTCACTTACGCGTTGTGTTTCATATCATAATCCTATCATCCTAAATACAAATTCCAAATCTCATAGGCCTTGGGGATTCAAGTATGAGCCTTTCTGGCTTGAATACCCTAAGGCTAGACAAATTGTTATTGTCACATGGAACCATAGAACTGAGGGCACTCCTATACATGACTCACTGAAGGATATTAAAGACCACACCCTCTCTTGGAACAAAAAATTTCTTGGCAGATTAGAGGATAGGGCAAAAACTATTAACACCAAAATCAATCTACTGGAACATGAAGATGAACGACACGGCCTCAATGACCAGGAACTAGGCTCATTAAGATCCCTTTACCACCTTCATGCTGCATTACTTAGGCAAATCACACTTAAGTGATGGTCCAAGTCAAGAGTTGCTTGGATTAGAGGTGGTGATAGAAACACAAGTTTCTTCCACCTAAGTACAATGGTTAGATACAAAAATAATCTCATTCAGTAACTTGAGCCTACTCCTGATATTATTATAGACAGAGAACATGACATTCTTAATACTTTTGTTGAACATTACAAAACACTATGGCAATCATGCTCCTAGTCTACAATCCCTACATCCTTATGGCCTAACTTACATAAACGTGATAATAGCTTGCATCAACACTTAACTTCTCCCATCACTCAGGAGGAGGCAAAAGACACTCTATGGTCCCTTTCTCTTGGCAAGGCCCCTGGGCTTGATGGTTTTATATTTGAATTCTGTAAAGCCTTTTGGGATATCATTGGTGAGGATATCACAACTAAAATTCAAACCTTCTTTCAAACTGGGAGTCTTCCACCTGCTGGGCTCATACTGCATTAATATTCATTCCCAAGAAATCCAACCCAACTAGGGTTATTGACTGTAGGCCTATTGCTCTATGTAATATAATATATAGGGTCATTGCCAAGATACTTGCTCTTAGAATTAAACCTACTCTATCCTACTTGATTGATAATAGTCAGTTTGCTTTTCTTCCTAATAGGTTCATACAAGACAACATCTTACTAGCTCAGAAATCACCATTCAATGAATAAGGGTAGAAGAAAAATTATGATTATCAAAGCAGACATGTCTAAAGTATTTGATAGAGTTAACTGGAATGCCATAAAAAATGCTATGTATTGCATGAATTATCCGCCTATCTTCATTAAGTGGATTATGTACTGTGTGGAATCCCCTCTTTTCTCTTGTCATGTTAATGGCATCACATCCCCATATTTTAAAAGCCACTGTGGAATACGCTAGGGGGATCCCCTCTCCCCATACCTCTTTATTATTATTATTATCAATCAGGTTTTCTCCTCACTCATGAATTCTATTGTTACCTCAAATGCTTTGATGCCTTTCAGAATGCAAAATTTCTCTAATAGCCACATGTTATATGCTGATGACGTTCTGATAACTGTTGCAGCTACTATAAAGAATTGTAAATGTCTTATTGAAACACTTAAATTGTATTGCAACCTGACTAACCAACTCATTAATCCACAAAAATATGAGGATTACCTTCCTAGGAAATTAAACTATAGGAGATAACAAAGAATTCTTTAGTTTTTACAAATTTCTCAAGGAACCTTCTCTGTTTCTTATCTAGGGGCCCTCATATCCCACAAATATATAACTAAAGGAAAATAATAGGCTCTGGTGGACAGGACTACTAGATGCATTGAGGGTTGGCAGGCTGACACCATCAACATGGCTAGCAAAACTACACTTATAAAATCTGTATTAATGCCAAACCACTCCTTAGGGGCCATGTACATCATTGATGGCCTTTTAGATACCCTTGAGCGCTCTGCTAGGGGATTCCTTTGGTCTAAAAGCAACAACAAAAAGGGTCTCCACTTGATTAACTAGGACACAATACAACTTCCTATCAGGTATGGGGGATTAGGCATCGGAAACCTCAAGCATATTTGTACTTCCCTTTTATCCAAAAGAGTTTTTAATGATATTGAATAGTCATTCTTCTCCTTGGGTTCACCTAACTAATGTTAAGTTTCGTCAAATCCACCCTTGGATGCCTGACTGCTCTCATTCTAATACATCTTGGTGTTGGAAAATGATCCTTAAAGTGCAACAAAATATAAAGCATGGTCTCAAGAAGTTCATTGGTAATGGCCGAAACACTAATGTGATGAAAGACCCTTGGTTATTTTGTACGCCTTTAAATTTCATGCCTACTTATATTAACATGCAGATGCCACTCTCTGAAATGAATCTTGCAGATCTTATGCTTGATGCAAACAACTGGATTCTACCTATGCTTTACAACTGCTTTAGGGATACAATTGTTAACTATATTTTATCTTTTTTTATTTCACCTGCCAAGGATGATAAATGGGTATGGTCATATGATTCCCATGGGGAAGCTAGACCAAAATCTGTCTGCCCTACACAATGCCGCCAGCTGCCTGAACCGCTGAGGTCTGGAGGGCCCAATTGGATTAAAATTTGGAATCTCAACATTCCGCACAAAATCAAAATCTTCTTGTGGAAACTCACCCATCGTAAATTGCCTACCCAGTCACTTTTGCTGCATCTTAACCTCAATGTTAATAACCTTTGTTCTGTCTATGGGCTTACTCTTGAGACAGATGAACATTTGTTCCTTAACTGTCTTGACTCCAAATGTATTTTGTCTACTTTCTAGACTGCTCTCCAGCACAATTTTCTCTTTATGTCTTCTTTGATAGGAGGAGATTGGATTTTGGAGGGTGCCAATCTTGATACTGATTCCCAATGATGTCATCGTACTATTATAGCTCTTACCCTTTGGGCAATATGGCGGTATTGCAATGAGATCCATTTCACAGCCAAGTGGGCAACCATCTCGGCGGTTTGGGCCAGGATCCTTGTTGCGTATTTTGAATATGAAACCACCCATTATACTGAGGCGCAACACACACATGCACAATACTTTCTCCTAATGGACCTTCAGCCTGTCTGATGGGAGCCCCCACCTGTATTTTGGGCAAAGTTGAACATTGATGGCTCCTTCTGTCGTCGATCGCTGACCACCGGGGTGGGGTTTTTAATTCGCAATCCTAACTCTGATCTTTTGGTGGCAGGTGCATCTAAATCCTTCTCACGTTTGCCGCTACATGCGGAAGCTCTTGGCGTCCTTGAGGGTCTTAGAATGGGAGTGCAGCTTCGAATTACAAGCTTCATCCTGGAATCTGATTCTTCAAATGTGATGGACATTATAAACAACAGATGCAGAGTACCTTGGCGCTATTGGTTCATTTTTGCTGAATACATCAACTTGTATCAGCTTTTGTAAACCTCAAATGTATTCACTATCCTAGGAAAACAAACACTGCCTCTAATTATCTTGCTAATCTAGGTCGTGGGGGTCATGGCACCTTTTGGTTGGAGAACCCACCCTCCGGGTCTCCAACGTATTTTGTATACTGACTGTACGGGTCAGAACATTATTTAGTTAATGCAATCTAATTTTTCCTTTAAAAAAATATTAATGATTTTTCTAGTTATTATGTCCCTTGATATATATATGACATGGTGAGCTATATGCATCCATGACTTTACATCAAATTGAAAAGAAACAAAAATAACTAATGAAAAAGATAGTCATCATAAGGTAAATAAGATAAAAGACAAAAGCCATCGGTCACTATAATTGTAATTTCACCTCTTAGGTTGATGTTATGAAATTGTCATTGAATAGAAGGTAGCATAATTGAACAAAATAGTTACTAGCATTGAAGTAATTGGCAATCTATTTCATGTTATGTTGCATCGATTTTGCTCGATGTTCATGTTATGATGCACATCCCGAGGTACCTCAACCGCCAGCAGAAATAGATTGTCATCTCTCATCAACATCACATGAACGCCGAGGAAAATCTACAATAATTGGCTGAAGGAGGTTGTAAAATGCAAAGAAGGAAGAATTATGTATTCTCACCAACTTTGAGGTATATAAAGGGATTTCTATATCGCCGGTTTCATTGATACAGACTCAAACTCTAGTTTTCAATATGTAAAAGCAATTAGTCTATTGTTTATGCATTGGTTTTCTTATAGTAATGACCTCGAAAATGGGACCGAGTATGTATAAGTACTAAGGAACCAGCCCCAAATTTGTAGCGAGTGGCCCGAGTTCATGAGAACTCAATTCTATCTGAGAGTCACCGAGATTCAAAAATAACTTCCCATATTTCTTAAACCCATGGAAATGCTGATGTGATGCAAACAACCTAGTCTAAGTTAATTTGATTTGACTTGGCCCAGGTTACGTTTGACGAAAAATAGATAGGATTGAAGATGAATTGTTTCGGCAATTTCATTAGCCCTGACTCAAATTCTCTCAAAAGAGAACATTGAGAGTTTGAGTGGACAAACATGGCTTGGGTGTGACATGACCCATCATTACAAGAATATTGCGATTTTATGATGGATATATATGTCGTAAAACTTTCGAAATCCGTTGTAAACATGTCTTTGCGATAGATTTTTCAACGGATAGTAATTTGTTCAAAATTTTGCTGTTGGAAAGAATTATTGACGATCCTCAAACGTCCCTTCGGAAGTTTCGGCGGATGCCTACGACGGATAACTTGCCTTCTCAATTTTCGACGGGTAGAATCCATCCAAAGTTTCAAAGGAAAGGTCGTCCTTCCAAACTTCTGAAAAATTTTGCCGTCGGAAGCACCTAATCGCTGTAATATCCTAACATTTATCGATGAGTTAATTAAATTAAATGTATGATTAATTAAGTCAACTAATCTCTTTGACAAAATATAACTTGATTATAAGTAAATTAATCAGGAGTAAGCTAACGAACTTAATCTTGAATTCCTTATGTTAATTGCTCCATATGATCTAAGTTAATTTAATTAAAATAAATATTATTATTTTGTTTTAGGAATTAGATTAATTGTATATCATTAGTCCCTACAAATACTTAAATGTGCATACTTTTTCGAACTCGATATAAGCTAATATAATTAGAGAAGTAATCATCATCTGAAGGTAATTAACTAAATTATTTCCCTAATTATGTACATTAACATGGTAGCTTCTAATTGGACTAATTACCTTCCACCTAATTAATGGCATATGGCTTTATTTTCTTTCCCATTTGACCAACCGCATGCTGGATAGAGAGGTCTCATATTGTAAACCGACATGATCTCAAAGCTAATAGCCATGCACCTCCTTCTTCGTTTCCCTCAGTTAGGAGTCAGCTATTTTAACTAATTATTTCATGTACCAACCGACTTAGCTCTACAATGCAAAAGATAAGAAGGAAAACCGCCTCCTTTTATGAAAAGAAAAAAACAATAAATAAATGACCAAGTGACCTGAATAGAAAGAAAAGAGGTCGAATA
This sequence comes from Pontederia crassipes, assembly GCA_030549335.1. NCBI lineage: Eukaryota > Viridiplantae > Streptophyta > Magnoliopsida > Commelinales > Pontederiaceae > Pontederia > Pontederia crassipes. Next base: position 3,886,118 of record JAUKPH010000020.1, on the reverse strand, counting down.
AAGAAATTTTACCTTCCTTATTGCTGGCCGATTAGAAAAAGGGGAGAAGAAAGAAGGAAATTATTACCTTCCTTATTGCTATCCGATTAGAAGGCAGAGGGAAGAAGAGAAGGAAGGTTTTTCCTACTCCTCTTTTGCTGGCAACCAGAAAGAATTGTGGCTATCTCCCATGATGCTGGCCGAACCTAGGGAAGGAGGATGGAGAAGAAAGGCAAAGATGAAAGGAAAATTAATAAGGCAGGTATGAGATGACCTGAAATGTTTATTTACTGACTTTAGGTTCTTCTTTTTAAAACTTCTGAAAGGTACGATTATGGCTATACTCAGCATACTTATTGAATTAGTAAGGAAAGCTAGATCAATTACTTAGAAGAATGAAACAAATGGAAGAAGCATGCGTTTCAATTTTAAATCGTAAGAATCGAATGTTGAGTTGGTCAACAAAAATATTTTATTGTGATTCAAAAATTCTGTAAATTAAATAACTCGATCCATGAGGGGTCTACTTTACAGAGAAGAAATAATTTTGTTAAAATCACTCATGTTTAAAAAGTTGTGTTGATTAGTTTTAAGATGTCTTTCTATCATGGCAAAAGAAGTAGGTCTAATTAGAAATTATGTTATAAATTTTATACTTTAAAATAAATTATGATTTTTATAGATCCCACACTTACTTGAAATAATGTTCTAAAATAATTTTAATCATTTCAAAATAATCTGTGTAGGAGAAGTTAGGAGGAGAAGAAATAGTACCTCTCATTTTTTGTAGAAGTATGAATAAGACAATAACATGTCAGTGATCACGGAAATTCTTGTGGATAAATTATGAGGAATTAAATTTGTAATTAATGTATGTTATACATTTTTTAGTATAGTTGTATTGGGCTTTGGAATCAGATTTATTGAATATCTATGGAGAAAGATATGTGTTCATTTATAAGGTTCTATCATTCTATCTATTGAAATTGTTATCCAAATATGTAAATTGGATATTAAACCTAAAATATTATATAAATATTTGATACTTTAGTGTCAACAAGATACTGATTTTAGGCTTCATTTCAAAGTGGAATCATTTGAAAGGGATGTTTTTGTAGGAAGTAATAAATGACTAACCGAGCACTCCAAGTAAGGAAATTTAGAGCATATTATCTTAGTGCTTATGAAATTTATTGTGCTTGGTTCAGAAGGATATAAAAATTATAAATTTTATAAGTTACACCTCTGAAAGTCTAAGTCTAGGAAAAATTAGAATTACTAGAAAATTAGTTGTCTATCAATAGATATAAATCACACAATCAACATCACTCAGTGTGTCAAAACATAGAATTAACACCAATTGGAGGTTGATTGCTAATTTTTCTGGAGACCAACTATAATGAGATAAAATCTGAAACAATTATTTCTTAAATTTGTATAAGCCTACATTCATATAAAACTAGCACCATGTGATTTGGTTAGGTGTAACAAAAGATATCATTTTTATTTCACCAAGTATGTGATTTGCGAGTACAAGATGAACTCTTATGAGTAATCAATTAATTAAGCTATAGGATTGAATGCATGAGTAATATATAGCATTGATCATTGTTTTATCCATGTAAGACATGTTACTCATATCGTAGTATTAATAAGAACACATATTATTGGCATAGGACTAGAAGAATAACAAGGACAAGAAAAGGCAAAAGTCTTTCATATTGACATAAGAGGTAAGTTGATTTCTCCTACTCTATGTTTTCATCTCTTTTGAATTCGGTGTGACATCGACTATTATATGCATTGAATATGTTTTGGATATGTTATGAATTGATTTTGAGAAATGCAATTATGAAAAATATATCTGAATTATTGTATGATTGCACATTTGAAAAGCATATGTGATATGATATGAAAGGATTACGAGAAGCGCAATCTTGTTCCGTTTGAAATGATATTTGATATGATTTATCTTCTGATATTTGAGATACAATTGTTATATGATGAATCATGCATCTGCATCTGTCTGCATTGCATATATGATGGTTGGAGCTAAGTGCTACATCACTGATCACGATGGAAGCCACCTCTAGAGTCCAAACCATCATTTTGGTTCCCCAATAATGGGATGAGATAGGCTGGAGCTAAGTGTCATGTGGAGATAAGTGCCACATCATGAGTAGTCATGATGGGGGCCACCTCTAGAATCCGTAGGGGCCACCTCTAGAATTCACCTATCGCTATGTATTCTCCGAAAGAGATGAGATAGAATGGAGCTAAGTGCTACATCGCTGATCATGATGGGAGCCACCTCTAGAATCCACCTATCGCTACATGATATGTTCCTAAAAAAGGATGAGGTAGAATGGAGCTAAGTGCTACATCGCCGATCACGATGGGAACCACCTCTAGAATCCACCTACCGACCACTGGCCAGTTGGTGATCTGTGCTCCATATGAGAGTGTTTCATTTGCATACATATGTTTGTTATGATTTAAACGATATTGATTGCAAATTGAGTATGATACTTTTGATTAGAATGTTGTATATGTAATTATCAAATGTAGAAAATACCTATTTTGCTCTTATGATTATTGCATACTTTTCCATGTCACTCCGAATTGATTAGTTGGTAACACATAGCTTATGAGTTATCAACTTACTGAGCCATTTTAGCTCACTCTATTGTTTCTAACATTTTTCAGATAATTCTTGAGAATCATGCGAGGTGATAGTATTTGAAGGGTTCGTGGTAAGATGGAAAGATTGAGTCCCTCGTATCCTTCTATTAGGATGTCGAGAGGTTTGGTTATGCATAATATATATGTAATATTTTATATGTTGTAAGAAAGCAAAATTATTTTATGAAATGTAAAACTTAAGGATTATTGGTTTGCTCGGAAGGATCATCATAAATTGTGTAGTTTATTTTATGATATTTTTATTCTTATGTATGTTATAAAAAAAATTTACATCATGCTTCCGCAATCTTTTCTAATTTTATTTGATCGTCCATAATAAGTCGCGAACTCCAGTTTAAATCACGGTTTAAATCGGGGTCATGACAATCGCGCTGCCGAAGTCGGAAGAGGGAGTGTTGGTCCCTTTGCAGGTTTCGACGAGGGAACCCGTCGATAGTTCGGATGGAGCAATATCCGTGGCAAGCACCGGAGGAGTGTAACGGATACATACGTCGAAAAGTTTTTAAAAATATAAAAAAATAGGCCGCCTATTGCGGGATCGGCACTGGCAGCCAATCCGGAGCAAGCAGTCGGAATCGAGATAGAGATAGAGAGGGAGAGAGAGAGGTGGATGGGGAGGCAGCCACAGACTTGATCCGCCGTCCGCACACTGGATTGGACACCCGAATGCCGGATCCGGCTGCCCGTGAGCCCGATCCGCCACCCGCGCAACAGATTCGGCCACCCGTGAGCCCAATCCATCACCTGCAGCCGGATCCGGCCACCCGTGCATCGGATCCGCTGCTTGCGAGCTCGATCCACTGCCTACGGCCAGATCTGGCCACCCGCGCACCGGATCGGCCGCCTGCGAGCTTGATCTTTTGCCTGAGGCTAGATCCGAACGCCCGCGAGCCTGATCCACCGCCTGTGACTGAATCAGGACGCCTGTGCGCCGGATCTAACCGCAATGGCTGCCGGAGTTGAGAGAGAGGAACAGGAAAAGGGAGTGGGAAGTGTGGCCATAGTCGACAAAGAGGAAGAGAAAGATGGGGAGGTGGGTGGGATTTCAAAAGTTGTGATGGTGGCTGGAATCCTTCGAGTTGCCGCCGCCGCCGCCGTGGGAGAGAAAAGGAGAGGAGGAGAGATAGTGAGGGTGGAGAACGAGTAGGAAAGGGGAAAGGGGGACGGAGGAAATATAAGGAGAGAGGGGAGCATGGGAACGAGAAGGCGAAGGGGGAAAACTGGGCGAGAAAATATTAGAGTTAGTGACGAGGATATCCTTCAAAATTACCGAAGGATTTGACTTCCGTCGATAATTCCGAAGGACGCATCCATTAGTAAATAAAATAATATGATTTTTATCAATGTTTATTATTAAATATTATAATATTATATATATTAACATATATGACTAAAACATTAATAATCATAATATTATATTACAAATATTATAAATAAATGGAAGATGGATATGTATTATATTATAAACATTCATAAAAAAATAATTATTGTACTTAGCGATGGGTATATCCTTCGAAATTACTGAAGGATTTGGAATTCGTCGATAATTTCGAAGAAGCACCCATCGGTGATTAAAATAATAATAATTTTATCAATATCTATATATATTTTATCTTATATTATATTTATAATATTAAAATTATTATATTATAGAGAAACTTTCAATCACATTTGAAAAATTATTTTTCTAGTAGGTAGGATCCACTACTTCCATGTAGTTGCAAGTTCAAACCCCAATACCACCTTTTTTTGGTCATTCATTTCTTTACTCATTCATATATAAAAATATATATAAATAAATTTCATATTTGATCTAAACCAAGATATTTTATTTTTTTATGAATTGATAATTATATATCAATAAATAATTATATATAAATGCATCTTTAATTAATGTGGACTAAAATTTTAACATAATGATTATTTTTTTTTATAAATCACAATATGACTCTTCAAAAATATAAAAGACATATTATAAAATTAATAAGAAGTAAATTAATACATATCTCTCTTCCATTTACTTAAAATATTTATAATATAATATTATATTACTAATATTTGTTAATACATATAATTAATATCAATACATATACTATTATTAATGTTTAATAATAATTCTATATATATATAAATCTAAATAATAAATGATATTATTTTAATTATCAACGGGTAGTTCCTTCGAAATTATCAACGGATGCTAAATCCTTTGATAATTTCGAAGCCATTATCCTTTGATAAATAAAATAAAAATATATTGTTAATGTCTATAATATAATACATATCTCTCTTCCATTTACTTAAAATTATTTATAATATAAGATTATATTACTAATGTTTATAATCATATATATTAATACATATATTAATATCAACACATATACTATTATTAATGTTTAATAATAATATTATATATTATTAATGTTGATAATAAATGATATTATTATAATTACCGATGGGAAATTCCTTCGAAATTAATGACGTATGTGAAATCCATCGGTAATTTTGTAGGCATTATCCTTCTCCAAATAAAATATAATTTATAATAGAATAGTGAGTATATACTTATGTTATATTACATATATATTATTATAAATATAATTACCGACGGGTCTAGCCTTTGAAATTATTGACAAATTTAAATCCTTTGGTAATTTCGAAGGCTATACCCATCGGTAATATATCGAAGAGCATTTGCCGTCCGTAGTAAAGAAGGACTTTTTGGCCTTCGATAATTCAGAAGGATTTTCCTATCCGTCTCAATTGCCGTCACAAAATGCGAAGGATTTGTGTCCTTAGGAAAATGTCCGTTGCAAATTAGATATTTTCTTGCAATGAACCTAAGTTTCATTGACAAAATAGGAATAGTTGGATTATTGGAGGGCATGGTTCGAGTTCTACTTGACTCGGCCTAGGTTTCGTGATGAGTTATGAAATTTTAAGTTAAAATGGTTATGGATTATTATATGGTTTGTTTCTAGTATTTCTAATTTGATTGTTATTTGTTTCATGATTTTTTGTTGTCAAAATTGATACAATTCATGTGATGATCTTTATATGCATCCCGTATTGTTGTATTGTCCAACAATGGTAGGATCATGGATTGTTGATTCTATGCTATTGGATTGATATGTACCTGAATTAGTGGTTATCTAATTATTGTGTCCCTTCATATGGTGTGCTATATACTCCCATGATTTTATGTAAAAATAAACTAATGACAAAAATAAACATAATGAGGTAAATAAAATAAAATATGAAACTCACATGTCACCATAATTGTTGTTTTTCCTCATGGGTTGAAGTTATGAAAAGGTAAAATAGTTGAAGTCCACGCAGTACTTCCAAAATGTAATGTATGTTTATGATATATAATAATGAAATAATTAGTGTAATACCCCAAATTTTTGTAAAAGGGTAAACTGGCCTTTTGATCAAACCCTCATGACCTTCCCCATATAAATACAAAAATTCCCCTTGTTGATCACTTTTGTCAAATTTCTCACCCAGCGTTTAAGACATGAGGAAGAAGAAAAAGAGGAACAAGGAGGAGTAAGAAGAGGAAGAAGCAGAGGAAGGAAGAGAAGGAAGATCTAAGAGAAAGGCATGTAAAGGGGTCCAACCCCTCTCTCCTCTCTCTGTGTTCTTCCTTTATTGGATTGAGAGCAAGAGGACACCCTATCCTCTTATTGGATTGTGATTGAGGATTTTATTCATCGAAATCATTAAATCTATGCATGTATAGGTTCTTAATGATTAGATTTGTACCACGCTCAAGTTTTATAATTAGATTCATGGTTAGGGTTCATGTGTTCTTTCTGTTCATGTTTTAGGGATGAACCCTAGATATAGGAATTTGATGTTTTTGGCATGGTTTTTCATGTGCTTTTGATGCCTATTGATCTATAGATCATGCCTATAAAATTTAGGATGCTTTGTATTGTGTTTTCCCAAAATTTTATTGAAAAATGTGTAGAATGTGAGTTCAATACGGGCAAGAGGGACTTAATACGGGCAAGGAGGCAAAAATTCGGGCTGCCAGTATTTTCTGGTGCGAGGTCAATTCGACCTGAAGGCCGAAAGTATGACCTAGAAGGGGAAAATACAGCTAGGCTGTATTGAACTCGCAGGTGGGCAAAAGGTTCATCTCACGGCCGTGATCAATACGGCACGTCCATGAGAAGGGCATGGCATGGCCTTGCCACTAATGGGCGCAGCCGTGATCAACATTTAGAATGATTCCTGACCATTCCATCGTTACAGTCACGGGCGTGACCACTCTGTAACGACCATCATCGATCAAAAGAAGAAGATATGGTATAATTAAAGTTATTTTTAAAGTATTTATACTATGTACTGATGCTTGATAATTGTATATGAACCTAGATACATGTACATGTTGGAGCAAAGTTTTAAAGACATAAAAAATTATATTTTAATGATACAAACCTCGAAAGATTAAAGCTAAATGCTAAAAAAGTTTAAATAAAAAGGGATAACTTTATGCACTAACTTTAATTAAATAATTTACTATCATTTTAATAATAAATATCAAAGTTGTAGATAATTATGTTAGCTATTCATAGAATCTAAGATTATCTAATTTGGATAACTGTGCAAAATATTATGCTCAAAATAGTGCAGGTCGGTCAACCTGTCGGTCGAACCAAAGAAGGTAAATCGAGACAATACCGATCGACCGAATGGAGAGCCGGTCGACCGATCAAAACTGAGCCTGCCCAGGTTGACACCGAGACATTATCGGTCGACTGATCGATTGATGGTCCGGTCAACTGACCAACTGCAGTCAGTGAGAAAATAAGCGCAATGATAATATAGACCGGTCCATTAATGCGATCGACCGGTCCACGGCTGGAATGAACAGCAACAGCTAGTTTTGAATGAGAAAATTGTGGAACAAATTCTGAATAAATTTTCCACATGCTGAAACCTATAAAAGGAGTGCCAAAGCCAAAAGCAAAGATACCCCATCCAAGCATTGAAGAAAAACTTCAAGTTATCAAAAGAAGATCCTTTCCTTGAAGTTTTTATTTTGGTCTTTCTCTTCTTTCTCACTTCCACTCTTGTGAGCTTGTCATTGTAAAAGAGAGAAACAGTTGTTTAGAAAAATAGAGAGAGATCTTGTGTAAAAGAGGTTAGAAATCTTACCTCTTGGGTGAAAGAAAAGATTAGCTTCCTAGAAGGAGAGGTTTGCCTTGCCTCTCGAATCGAAGAAAAGGTGGTTGTGTAAAGGGCTTTCTTCCTTACCCTATTTGGAACAAAGAAAGTGTTTTAGTAGAATCTCGACGGTCTCAAGGTTGAGAAGTCGAAGTGGGAACGTAGGCTAAGGTGTGGCCGAACCTCATCCACAACCACCCGTGTCCATTGTGTTTGAATTCTCTCTCTCTCTCCCCCTCTCATATTATGTTTATGATCTAAATTGCATTGATTTAAAAGGTTTTAAGAATCATTTTTAAGCTTTCATGACGAATTTTTGTGAAATCTACATTTTCAATTTTAAACACCAATTCACTCCCCCCCCCCCCCCCCCTCCCGTCATATGCCTTGGGATCCTACAATTGGTATTAGAGCAAGGTTTCTCTTGTTTTTTTTTCAAGATTTAACCATCTTTTAGAGCATGGCACCTAGTTTTCAAGAAGGTCGATCATTTTTTCTTACGCCGAGATTTTGTAACCTATTTTTTTCCCAATGGAAAATTTGCATGCAAGCCTATATATGTTCTCTTGATTATGATTTTTGGGAAATTGTTGAAAAAGATTTTGAAAGGCCTAAGAAAGTTATAAATGGTGTTTTCATTGATCTTTCATTTTTCGAATGCAATGATTTTCAAGTTTCACTCGCCAAACTTGATTCCAAAGCTCGGCATGCATTTTATTGTGCTTTAGACGTAGAAAATTTAAATATCATTTCTAGTTGTTCTATATCTCATGAAATTTGGCAAGTTTTGTTAGACAGTTATGAAGAGAGTAATTTTGATAAAAAGGGCACATCGAATGTTGACAATGAAGACAATGCCAATTTTATATCCATGACATCAGACGAAAACTTTCAATTATGTTTTATGGCAAAAAGCAAGAGATGATGAGGTATCCTCCAACTCCTCTTATTGCTCTAGTGCTACTAGTAATAATGATGATGTGGATGATAATATCAATTTTAGTGTGCATAAGGAATTTTCTTCCTTAATCGAAAAATATCTACTCTTAAAAAGAAGAATGAAATATTGATGGGTGATTTTCATATTATGAAAAATTACCTTGATATTTTGAAAAGGGAAAAAGATGCTTGTCTAGTTCAGAATGAAATCTTGATGAATGATCTTCATATTATGAAAAATGATTTTGAAAATTTAAACAATGTAAAGAATGCATGCTTAATTGAAAATGAAAATTTGAAAAAGGAAAATTATTTCCTTACAAAACTTGATATGCCTTTCAATGATAAACTTGATATGCCTTGAAAAGCATTATCAATGATGGTTTTCAAAAGTCTACAATTAATAACTGCAAAGTAGCTAAAACGTTTATTGTCCATACATCTTGTAAGAAAATTAATTTGAAAAAATATTACAACAAAAACTCACATGGATACTACTTAAAGTATTATTATTCTTCAAAATCAAAGCATGCTAATGATTATTATTTGAGGAATAAACATTCTTGTGATCGCGCTTTTAATGTTAAACATTCTAATTCTTCTCATCATGATTATTCAAAATTCAGATATGTTCACGATCATTTCATTAGACCATTTACTACTTGTCATTATTGTGGTGTTCATGATCACTGTGCCTTCGAATGCAAAAATAAGAATTCTATGAATATAGGCATGAAGATGATGTGGGTTCCAAAAGGAACCATAACTAATAATGTTGGACCCAAAGAAGTTTGGATACCAAAATTACATTGCTTTTCAGGTGTGCCTCATATGTAAAGCAAATGACAAGTAGAATTGAAAATGTGAAGGCACAAAGGTTATGATAAAAGTATCATCTATTTTTTTTATTTCACTCAAAAATTTTAAATTACTATTTCTTTGAAAAGAGGAAACATATAAATGAAAATTTGTAATAATGATAGGGGGAGCATGATTTGGATATCATTGTTTTATCAAAGTTTTATGCAATATTTTGATCCTTAATAAATGTTTTGGCTTCCATCAATTTTTTTCTATTTTGCCATAGTCATAATTCAGGGGGAGTTATTTTTCACAGACCAACTCTTTATGATGCAATATTTTACATGTTTATTATATGACAAAAAGGTGAAGAATAAATTTTCTAAAGACAACATGATTAAGGGGGAGTTACATATGGTTTCTCATATGCTTCATATATAAATTATTGTTTTTTTATGAAACAACAGGGGGAGAAATATGATCTGAATATCTTCTTTATATGAAGAGTTCCTTACAATTAAAATTTATGTGAATATCTATCATTGTAAGGAAAGTTAAGAGTTAGGGGGAGTAAAATTGATTTTACAATATTTTACAACTTTTTTGCAACTTATATATTTTTCATATTTCTCGATTTGTCTTCATAAAAAAATGAGAAAATTATTGGAGTAAAGTTTTAACGACATATAAAATTATATTATGATGATACAAATCTAGAAAGATTAAAGCTAAATTCTGAAAAATTTAAATAAAAAGTGATAACTTTATGCACTAACTTTAATTAAATAATTAACTATGATTTTATTAGATTCAGTATGAATGATAAATATCAAAGTTGTAGAGAATCATGTTAGCTATCCACAGAATACAATATTATCTAATTTCGATAGCTGTGCAAAAAGTAAGCTTAAAATAGTGCAGGTCGGTCAATGTGTCGATCGAAGCAAAGAAGGCCGGTCGAGACAATACCGGTCGACCGAATGGAGATGCCGGTGACCAAAAAAAATGAGCTTTTCCCGGTTGACGCCGAGATAATACCGATGGACTAATCGGTTGATAGTTCGGTCCACCACTACGGTCAGTGAGAAAATAAGCGCAGCGATCATATAGAACGATCGGTCGGTCCACAGTTGGAATGAACAGTACCAACTAGTTTTGACTGAGAAAATTACACATGCTGAAGCCTATAAAAGTAGTGTCAAAGCCAGAAGCAAAGGTACCCATCTAAGCATTGAAGAAAAACTTCAAGTTATTAAAAGAATATCCTTTCCTTGAAGTTTTCATTTTGGTCCTTCTCTTCTTTCTCTTTTCCACTCTTGTGAGTTTGTGATTATAAAAAAGAGAAACAATTGTTCAGAACATAGAGAGAGCTCCTGTGTAAAAGAGGTTCCAAATCTTATCTCTTGAGTAAGAGAAAAGATTAACTTCATAAAATGAGAGATTTGTCTTGCATCTCGAAGCGGAGAAAAGGTGATTGTGTAAAGGGCTTTCTTCCTTGTCTCATTTGGAACAAAGAAAGTGTTTTAGTGGAATCTTCGATGGTCTCAAGGTCAAGAAGTCGGAGCGGGGTCGTAGGCTAAGGTGTGGCCAAACCTCGTCAACAACCACCCATGTTCATTGTGTTTGAAGTTTCTCTCTCTCCCTCTCATATATTATATTTATGATATGAATTGCATTGATTTAAAAGGTTTTAAGAATCATTTTTAAGCTTCCGCGATGATTTTTGTCGATGATGTTGCATGTCGACCCTCTATGGCCCTTTGTAAAAAAATTGTCCAGAATGATCGTTACACATATTGACAACGATGTGTGCATTCCGATGTCGCCGTCGGACTAGAGTCCAGAATGATTGTTATATACATCGACAATTGTGTGCATTTTGATGTCACCTTCGGGTGAGATGAGAGCATTGTCTCCGCGGCTTAGTTAGCCTATTGTGAGGGCAACGACATAAATCCCAATTATCAGAAGATATAACCTAATGGAAAGGGTCATTGATCGATGAAATGGAATGATGTCCCACGAAAGTGGAAGTTCGAAAGGGTTATAAAACAACCCTGAGGAGAGTTATGGAGGCAATGGTTATGGTAAGTGTATATCACTTATATGCCTATGGATTGAATGAATGTTATGAATGTACATTCTATAAGTATGATGATGATTACATGTCTTCCATGATATAGTTTATGAATACATGATGATAGATTATTATTGTTGATTGACATGTAGATCGCGTGTATAGTGCATGACATGCATATTGTTTACTTCTCTTATATAAATATGATGATGCATATCATGTAGTAACATGTTTAGGATCATCACATCGCATAGCATGACCTTTGCATATTCTAACAGAGAAACATCTGCACCCTAGATCCATGCAGGTGCATAGTGATTTGGATTGATGGCGGTTGAGCTCATGACGACAAAGATTGCACACTTGCCTAGGAGTCATGAGTCACATGTTTTAGAGTACTCGGATTATGTTTTTAAAGGAGATGTTTTGACTATGACTTTTGGATGTTTTAAATCGCTATTAGTAATGAGGTTTAGATCTGTTTTCAATTCCATAACCTTGGTTTTATGAAGTTTTTCACATTTAATGAAAGATTATTTTATCTACTTTATGGATTTATGCTTCCGTTATAATAGATGAAAATCATATTTTTATTATGATTATTTGATGGCAAACGGACTAACACAGCCGAATGACCCAATTGTCCTTGGCAATCGGGGTGTTACAATTGTGATTAAATTATATATACTATAACAAAATGTAATGTACGTTTATTATATATAATATAATGTTAATAGTTTAATTAATATTTTCATAAATATTATATATATAATTAGGTGTGGACAAGATCCAAATTTCTATAACCTAAATTAAATCCCAAAAGGATCCTTAAGACACAAGACTCAATCTGATCCTTAATACATTAGACTAGATCCGACCTGATTATGTATAGGGTTGAGAAAAAATGTAAAAAATTAGAGCAAAAGAAGAGGGCTATCACGTTCCGACCCTTGCTGACGCAATGAGGGTCCCAAGTATAGTTTTCATATCAACTGAATAAATAATTATCGCACGCCAAATATGTTAGAAGGCTCAGGTCATGAGGCATAGTTTTATTACCCAAACAAGAACATTGAATAGAGAAGAGACATTTGTATTCACTATTTTATACTTTTTCATTTAATTTAAATTTTAAAATGATGATATAAATATGAAAACATAACGACCATTAGTTTATATCTTTCATTTTATTAAAACTAAATTTTTTTATTAATAAAAGAATAATTAAATTATGAATACTTACCATTGCAACACCCCAAATTTTCATCCCCAAATGTCAAGGGAAATTAGGTCATTCAGTTGTGTTAGCCCATTCATCATCACAATCATAATAAATATGATTTTCTATTAAACAACAAAAGCTTAAAACAATTAAAATGGGATAAAAACTCTTTGAAACATAACGAAAGACTTCATGAAACAAAAGTAATGTTCTATAATTGAAACACATCTAAATATCATTTCTAATAGCAATTTAAACATCTTTAAGCCATAGTCAAAACATTTCTTTAAAAACATAGTCAAAAGACTCTAGAACATAATGACTCAACATCCTAGACCATTGTGCAATCTTCCTCGTCATGAGCGGAGCCGTCATCCATCCAATCATTCGTCACCTACATGGATCCAGGGTGTAGAGGTTTTCCTCATTAGAGTATGTAAAGGTCATGCATGCGATGCTATGATACTACATGATATGCATCATCATTTTCAAATAATAAGATAGGAAACATATGCATGTCATGTTCTTAACATGAGATCTACAAGGTCATCAACAACAATCTATCATCAAGCATTTATAACTATATCACGGGAGACATATAAACATATCATCATACCAGAAAGTATGGACATTCATAACAATCATACAATTCCATAGGCATATAAGTGATGTACACTTAGAATAACCATTGCCTTCATAACTTTCTTCAGGGTTTCTTCATAATCCTTTGGACTTCTACTTTCGTGGGACATTATTTTCATTCGATCATTAACCCTTTTCATTAATGTTATATCTTTCGATAATTGAGATTTATGTCGTTGTCCTCTCAATAGGCAATTTTGGCCTTGGAGACAATGCTCCCCTCTCTCCCTAAGAATACACCCACCATTCTTGATGTGTGTAACAATCATTCTGAACTCTCGCTCGAGGGCGACATCAGAATGACACATCGTTGTCGATGTATGTAACAATCATTCCGAATAAAAATTCGATAATGGGCCATAGAGGATCGACATGTAACATCATCTACATGCCATAGAGGATCGACATGTAACATCATCTACAATTGGGTTCATTATGTTTTTCAATCAACAAAAAATTACGTCGCTCAATCTTCATGTTTTAACCTAGTTACGTGGGAAAACATGCATATACGTGCATCTAAGTTCTTTTACAATCAAAAAGCATTAGTACATACTATTAATACATTGAAAATAACATTTGATATGCTATATAAGGTTTTAGCAATGGTTACGACCATGAAATCGGCCATCACGACCACGACCATCAGTTGTCACGAGTGTGACAGAAGCCCAATTTTTGGACGATTCTCCATCCTTTTGTCACGGGTGTGACAGGATGCACCACGGCCGTGACAGAGCTTTGGAACTCCGTCGCTCAGCTTGATTGTACACGATCGAATTAGGGGAAGATGATACACAACATTAACAATCACACATATGCATTTCCTAGGCATTCTAGGATCAAAAGAACATTTAAAAACACAATAATCCATGAAATTTCTAAGATCTATGGTTCATCCCTAAATCATGAACAATTTATGAACCCTAATTATTTGATCTATTCATAAGAACTTGTACATGTATAGATCTAATCATGAAAGCCTATACATGCTCAGATCTAATTAATAAACAAGAACCTTCAATCACAATCCAATAAGGGAACGAGTGTCGTCTTGCTCTCAATCCACTACAGGAAGAACATTGAGAGAGGAGAAAGGGATTTGAATCCCCTTTACTCTCAATCCATTACGGGGTGTTCTTCTTAAGGATGCATCCATATATATCATTTTGTTATGAATAAAAATAATGAAATATAAAGGGTTGAAAAGTTAACCATATATTAAAATTTAATACACAAAGTAATAATACAATACCAAGTATCACACAGAATGAATTGATATAGGAAATTAGTAGAAAATTGAGATAATAATTTATATATATATAAATATAAACTGATTAAAAAAGGGAAAAATTTGAATGTCTAGAGATTTTTTGTGGAGGTGTTCAAAATTATTAGCATTTGACTAACTATAATTATTTTAGCTATCAAACTAATTCAATAGTGGATTTAGATATCAAAAGCTACTATTGAGCAAAACTACTGTTGGTTTGCAAGATGTGTGACGCCCATAAATTCGACCCAGTCACGTGGTGAGATGTTCTCTTGGTCGTTACTTTTTTCAGTCTTTCTTTGACTCTTTAATTGACTCGAATGGTAAAAAAAAGTGACATGAAAGCGGAAGACTTAAAATAATACACAATAATGGAACGTAAGAAAATACGAAAGCTAAAATAGATAAAATAATGAGTACATCATATGTGACATATAAAAGGTCCATGTCACACTACATGTCTATACGAGGTCCCAAATATAACTCGATCAATAGAAGAGAAGACTCCATATAAACTCTACGATAACCATGTGCACACGTCACCAAGCTGTAGTCGCCGCACACACATCAACCAAGCTCACAATCCAATCATGTACCCGTGGGGATCACACAAGGGAGCAAGTTCAACCGTTAGCATGAAGTAACATATAATCAAGTATAAGAATGGAAACTCATAGTTCTTGCCTTTTCATTTCATTTCCTTTCCATATTTGTGATCATGTTCATTATTCATGTTCATGGTTCTTGTTTATATTCATGTTCATAAGGACAAAGTCCTTTCATTTATTATTGGCCATGCATGTTCATTCATTCAATTCATTTCCATGGGGGGAGGGTGACCTCGCACTAGGCAGCAACACCTGTACAAGTGAGAATGACCTCTCACTAGTCGACAACATCCCTCAGTGGAGATGATCTTGCACTAGATGGCAACATCCATAAAGTTGAGGATAAGGATAACATCGCACTAGTCGGAAACATCCCTCAACGGAGATGACCTCAAACTAGGCTGTAACATATGTAAAAGTAAGGATAATTTTGCACTAGTCGGAAATATCCCTTAGCGAAGATGACCTCATACTAGGCCATGACATTTGTAAAAGTGAGGATAACCTCGCACTAGTCGAAAACATCCCTCAGCGGAGATGATCTCACACTAGGCCGTAACATCCATAAAAGTGAGGATGACCTCGCGTTAGTCGACAACATCTCTCGGTGGAGATGACCTCGCACTAGGCGGCAACATCCATAGGGAAGTGCCTCATACAAGACTGTCATAACTTCCCTCCATCATCCATGAGCCTCTCTTTCAATCCGGGGATTGATCAAGGTTGTAGGGAGCATAGCTCCGATTTATCATTAAGTTCATGTCATTCAATTTCAATCAAGTGGACAGAAGCGTATCAAATCAGGGGGTTCGATTAAAGTTGTTTTCTTCTCATCCACATATCAGATGCCCCGAAAGTCAAGTGTTCGTCCGCTTTAGGTCCATTCATCAGTCTTCCGAAAAGGGAGTGGGCACTCATTTATCAGTATTCTTTGGTCAACTGAAAAGGAAGTGGTCGATGCTTCTGTGTTCATTCTTTATTCATTTCAAGATTAAATTCTTTCGATCACTTTAGGTCAATCAAGATTGTAAGGAGAAGGAGTGGCTCCGAATCATCTTTATTATCATGTCATTCAGTATCAATCAAATGGACATGGACTGGACAAATCATGAGGGTTACATTAAGATCATATTTCCCTCTGTCCATATATCGGATGACCAGAAGATCAGCGAGATTCATCAGTGATCGTCCGAAAGAGGTCCGAACGCTCGTTTATCATTATCCATCGGTCGACCGAAAAAGGTGTGGTCGTCCGTTTTGGCTTTATTTGTTGGTTGTTTCAAATTATACATGAGTCGGTCGATATCATGGTTTTTGGTTGTTTTTCATCACATGAGAGCATTCTTGGACTTTCGGTTGGTTGAAACTAGACTGCTCATCCATTTAAGAATTCATCGATGATCGTCCAAAAGGGGATGGGACATTCATTTACTCTAATGTGATAATCATAGTACGTGGGATTCCATTACAGCTACAAATGTAATCATGGGTAATAAATCAAATCATGGTGACTCATAAAGGGTCGTAATCATCTTTTGTGGTGCTCCATATGAATCATAATCATTCTTGATCAATGATTTTATGTAAGAGAATAATCATAATAGCATAACAATCAATTGGTTCGATGAGTATAGTCATGAAGGTTAAATACAGATCCAAATGAGTATGATTAACATCACGAACAAATTTGATAGTAAGTACTAAAGTTAGGGTTTAAGGATCATCAATTTATTCATTCTGTAGTGAAAACTCGGGCCTCGCATATGGGTAACCTGGGCCGAGTTGGAGTTAGAGTTGTCTTGAAACACATTGAACATAACCCAGGCTGGGTCGAAGAGACGTCGGATCGGGATCAGTGTCGTGCCCGATCGTCTTCCTTGGCATGAACTCGGGCCGAGTCAAGGATAATCATGGGTAATAAATCATAGTACGTGGGATTTCATTACACCTACAAATGTAATCATGGGTAATAAATCAAATCATGGTGACTCATAAAGGGTCGTAATCATCTTTTGTGGTGCTCCATATGAATCATAATCATTCTTGATCAATGATTTGATGTAAGAGAATAATCATAATAGCATAACAATCAATTGGTTCGATGAGTATAGTCATGAAGGTTAAATACAGATCCAAATGAGTATGATTAACATCACGAACAAATTTGATAGTAAGTACTAAAGTTAGGGTTTAAGGATCATCAATTTATTCATTCTGTAGTGAAAACTCGGGCCTCGCATATGGGTAACCTGGGCCGAGTTGGAGTTAGAGTTGTCTTGAAACACATTGAACATAACCCAGGCTGGGTCGAAGAGACGTCGGATCGGGATCAGTGTCGTGCCCGATCGTCTTCCTTGGCATGAACTCGGGCCGAGTCAAGGATGATCCCGGGTCGGGTTGTGTCAGCTACAGAACTAAGGAGTTCTGCATTAATGCCGGATCCGGGCCGAGTTCGATGGAACTCAGTCCGGGCTGCCACGTGGAAAGGAAACATGAAAACACTAAGGCATTTTCCACTCGACTTTCCGGTGATTTCTGGTATCATACATGAGGAAATCATCATTTCGCAACATGTAGCCTTACATCACATAACTATCAAAATCATGGGCAAATAGATATGGTCATTCATCATATAAACAAGAATTTCAATAGACATGGAAATGATAGGTCATGTTCCAGAATCAAACTTATAACTGCACGAATACGAGTTTTACTCATGGTAGCATGGATTCTACTTCTATATAGATCTTTAAAGCATGCATTCTTCGTTTGGAAATTAACCTATATGATAGATTCTCAAATCACACCTCTTGGCCTACGTTTGTTAGTTCGTCACTTCGCCGGATCGTCCTCAAGTTCCCCCTCATTGTCTTCCTGTGTCGTCCACGCCGAAAGGACTCGTCGGCAACGTCGCACATGAAGAATGGAGCAAATGATGAGAGGAAATGAAAATGATGCCAAAATAGGGGAAAGGAGAGTGACAATGGGGTTTTAAGGTAATAGAATTGATCTCTTTGCCTCTCATTTCGTGCAATGAAGAGAGGTAGAGAGGAAAGGTCATAACAGATTAATTGAAGGGAGAGAAAGAGGGTGTGAAATCGAGAGAGGAGAGGAAGGGGAAGAAAATCGAGTTCTCTTCAGTTTCCTCTTCTTCCCTTTTTTTTTCAAACCGGGTGCGTTACAAGATGTATGCATGGACGGTGGAAGAGCTTGATTGTCAAATGCCCTTGGGAATATTAAATGTTCTACTGTTGATGCAATCGAATCAAATATGCAGCAATGAAATATACAATATTTTGTTACATTGCATTATCTCTTCCAACAATATTATTTATAATTTATTATTATTACTGTATCATACTATAGTAATAGTAACGTCAAAATTATAAAAATAGGAAGGAAATAAAATATAAAGCAAATGGGCCCATTGGGCTAATTAAAGAAAGCCTGAAAAGGCCATTTATAAAGCAAATGGAAAGAGATAAGCTCAAAGGGAGAATAACGGTCTGCAGCAGTCGCCAATGGCCGCGACCTCGTCACCGTCCTCGTCCCTGTCATGGAGCTCTCTCTGCTCCTCGCTTCCTCGACAACTCCGCGTAGGCTTTCTCTGCGAGAAGTCCAACCTTGTCGACATGGCAATGGAGACGCCTGAAATTCTCGCTCAGAGGAAGGCCAAGAAGACCCGAAAGGTAGAAGGTTCAAATTTTGTCTTTTTTTTCATGGAGGGACTCCGAGTTACTCTGCTGCTCCATCTTTTCAGATTATTCTCAAGGAGGACGTGTCAGAGCTAGGGAAGAAAGGGGAGCTGCTGGAAGTGAAGGCCGGCTTCTACCGCAACTACCTCCTCCCGCTGGGCAAGGCGCAGATCGTTACGCCGCTCTTGCTTAAGTGAGCTCTTTGTCCTTTGATGAAAATTTTCACTTGATTCATATCATGTGTTGTTGCAAAGAACGTCTCAATGGCTCATGTCTGAGTTATTGTACGAAACAAGTCAGTTGAGGTGCCTTTTTTCCTTCTGGTCTGCCTATTTTTACGGATGAACTGCAGTATCATTGAGATGGAAAATTCACAATTTTAACTGCCATTATGGTATTATCCGTTAAAACTTTAGGCTGGAGAGTTTCTTCTTTTTATGTTTTGTAACCTAAACTGAAAGGTAGGCGCATCGCTTAGGTAGATTCAACATTTCTGATTTTGTAGTCTAGTTGTTTGAGCAAATGCGCGCAACCATCCTTCCCCCCCCCCCCCCCCCCCAAAAAAAAAAAAAACAAAAATTAAATAAGATTATGTATGAAATTGACCGTCTCAATCTGAGTACTGAGGCATCAGTTGGGGCGTCAATAGCAGACAAAAGATTTCAAATTTACCTGCACCCTCATAACACACCTCTATACCAGAGGAGGAGATCGGTAACAGGAAGAGCGACCGGAACTGAAGTGTCCCGTCTACTCACCGCCATTCGCCAACACCTTCGCCTCCGGCAGTCCCTGTTACTGGCAGCATCGGCGCCACCCTCCGCCTTGGGCTTCTCTGCCAGCAGCGCCACCCTCCATCTCCGGCGGCCCCTGCTGGCGGCGCCACCGTTCCCTCTTCCATCATGCGTCGCAGGCAGCAAAGTTCTTCGTATGGCTGGACCACTCTCGCCCGCACTCGAAGTAACCACACCCACCGCCGGCAGCTTCCAGTATGCTGCTACAGATGCTTAGAAGAGGGCCACTTCGCACGCCAATGCACTGGTCCATTGCGCTGTCTCCGGTGCCGAGAGGAAGGACACAGGCGGTTGTCGTGTCCTCGCGCAGCAACGGGCGGAGGCCACCAGCCGTCATCATCCACCCAAAAGCCCCCGACGGACAACCCCCGTGCCATGACAACCTCCATCTCCATCCCGTGGTCCCCTAGGATCCAACGAGGAGTCAATTTCCTCAAGGATTGCATAGTCGGCGGCGAGGTTAACGGAACTCCTCCGGATCTGGCTGTGCTTCGATCTGCAGTCATCGCCGGGGTAGGGGCGGCTCCGCCTTTCCATCTAAGTCGCTTGTCTCCGGCGCTCTGGCTGTTGTCCCGGGATCTATGCAACAGTGCGACGCTCTTCTGTCGACCCTAACCAGCCTACCGCAGCTCTCTGAAGTCCATTCGGAGGTTGTATGGCGACAATGGAAGGTCGACGACGGCGCGACCATGGCGCCACCTAGGATACACTGGTCAGTCGACATCCTCGGACTGCCGCTCCATCTCCAAGGGCCAGAATCGCTATGGCGGTGGCCCGGCACATCAGCGATCCCATCTCCGTCGTTCTCCCTCCAATAGGATCGCCAGACCTATCACGCTCCTCTGTGGTCGTCAACGTCTGCCCAGACCGCACCTTGCCGACATCCATGATTCTCTGTGCAGGTGCCGGCAGATTCATGCTCCGGCTACATCTTTCTCCGGGCTCGGCCTCGTGGGCAGAGGTGGTCACTGGTCATGGCTCCGCACGGTCGCAGTCGTCGGTGTCAGTGAGCAGGACGCCTGCAGCTCCAGGCCCGGCGCCGACGCAGAGGGTCGCAGAACGGGCGTCTGTTCGCTCGCTTAGAGGGGCGTCAGCTTGCCACAGGTCCGGTACCACACGGGCGTGAGAGACGCGCATATCACCAAAAAACCACCCGTCAGTCCATTTTGGATCCTACCCGGAAACCCCCTCCACCTCATCAGTCATCCAAGCCCGACACGATCCATCACCGCGCAGGATCCGAACCCAACGAGTCCAAAGTCGCTCGTCGGGTCTGTCTACGGCGGTGGACATCTCACGGACCATACTCCGGCGATCGCGATCCAACCCCATCCTCACCCTCACATTTTCCCCGACCTCCTTTCCGCCTCTTGACCAATCCCCACCGGCGGGCCTGGCGTCACGGTCAATCCTCCGGCGGTCGCTGTCCAACCCCTCCCACACCTCCACCCCTCCCAACCTTCCTTCCGCCTTCTGGCCAACCTTCCACACCCGATCCACCTCATGCGTGTCTCTCACAGACTGCCCATGCCAAGGCCGGCGATGCTCAGGAGACGCCGACGAGTAATGAAGAATGGTCGGCGACCTCCTCTCGCAGGTACCAACGTCGCCGATGCGCCTCAACCGCTATCACACCGCCGCCAGTGGGCCAGCGCTTGTTCGAGCCGCCATCTTCTTAGGCGGAGGAGCAGGAGGTGCTGGGAGGGGCATTAGGCTGTTGACAGTGAGATCCTCCTTGTCGGGAGGATCAATGTTGAGGTCTGACTAGTGGCGGATGCGGTTGAGCTCAGGTATCAGTGGAGCTAGTAGAGGCACATCAGTTGGCAGATGTTCAGGCATTAGACCAACCGTTCTCAGACCACACTCCACTCATGTGGCGGTCCAATGATGATCAGAGACAGTAGTCACTCTTTCGTTTCGAGCGATCTTGGTTACTAGAGGATGGTTTTCGTCGGTTGGTGACGGAACATTGGCCGGGCATGGCAGCGTCGAACACTGCAGCAAGGACGTTGGCTTACCGCCTTCACAGCCTGCAGTCTTTCCTCCGTTGACACAGGCGGCAGATCCGTGAGAACTGAGTGCGGTGAAGGACGGAGGCCCTGAGGTGATTGCCAAGATGGATTGTTTGGAGGACTCCTGTCACCCCACCGACATAGAGTTGAACGGGTGCAAGCGAGCCCAGGAGACCATCTAGCGAGAGGACAAGATAATGGAGATTGAGTGGAGACAGCGCTCTCGGCAGACCTGGCTTGAGGAGGGGGTTGCTAACACTCGATTCTTCCACTTGTATGCGAGCTCTCGTAGGAGAGCGATCAGGATTGGTCAAATAGAGGTTCAGGTATAGCAGATCTCCGACCACCATAGCGTTGGAGCAGCTATCACATCCTATTTCCATGCATTGACCCGACGACGGACTCCGGGCCCATGGCGTTGGGCCCCAAGGGATATTCCCCAACTTACTGATGATGCAATCTTCTTTGTTGATGCAGGCCATTACTAAGGACGAGGTTGTTGAGGCCCTTCGGGACCTTAATAGCGAGGCCGCTCCAAGCCTAGTGCGATGACGTCCTAGCTGTCATCCGGGAGTTTGTTAGTGGGAACCGGGGCTTTGATCGCCTCAACCGGTTTCTACTATTCTTACTCCCGAAGCGCACTCCGGTGGAGCGAGTTGACTACCGGCAGATCGCGTTATCCAATGCCATCTACCTATTAGTGGCTCGGGTATTGACAAATCGGCTTCGAGAGGTGCTCCCTGAGTTGATCCACCTAGCACAGTCAGCTTTCATTCAGGGCCGAGCCATCATCGACAGCTACACCATCGCATCGGAGATCATTGCACAGTGGAGGAGGACCAGCTGTTAGGTTTTTCTATGGAAGGTCGACTTCTCCAGATCTTATGACACTATCTCATGGCCTTTCCTTTGGCATTCCTTGTTGGTCAAAGGCTTCTCAGAGACCTGAATCGCATGGATGAAGCGATGCATCACTACCGCTTCCTTCTCGGTCCTGGTCAATGGGGCGAGGTCGTGTGACTGGGTCCAGCCACAGCGTGGTGTTCGCCAGGGCTGCCCGCTGGCTCCCACGCTCTTCATCCTAGCAGCCGATGCACTCGTCAGATGTACTCAGACAGCATGCACGACGGGACTCTTTAGCGGCTTTGTCGGGGGTCTAGTTCCTCTCCTACAATATGCGGACGAAATGGTGTTCTTCGTAGAGGGCTTTGAGTGGAGGCTCGACGAGTGGCCATTCTCGTAGAGCTTTTTGGTGCGATGACCGACCTTCAGATAAGCCATGCCAAATCCTCCTCCGCACTCTGATCGGCACCTTGCTGATTATATACCTGGGTCTCCCTCTCTCTAATCATCACATCGGCTCTCGGGGGTGGATCCCAGTCCTCGAGCGCATGGAGCAGAGGCTCGAGGTCTAGAGTTCACAACTCTTATCTCGAGGTAGTCGTCTCATTCTCCTTCGCTTCGTTCTTTCGGCGCTTCTGACATACTACATAACAGTTCTTTGGACACCAGCTTAGATTATTAGGCGTATGGACTCCTTGAGGAGTAGATTTTTTTGACAGGGATGCAGATATGATAGACGAGGTGTTCATCAAGTTGCATGGAGCAGTGTTTGTCGTCCCACTTCTCAAAGAGGACTGGGGTTCGTGATCTCCGCTGCACTAACTGGGCTCTTCTTGCTCGGTAGGTCAGGTGGATCATGGGGTCTGAGTACAGTATATGGCGATCGGCCTTTTTCACTTGTTATGGATGCGATCTATCTTGGGAGTCGAGACCAGTACTGCTTCGTGGGGCCTCATCCTTCTAGAGGGGAGTGGCAGCACTATTCCCATGGGTGCGCACACTCATGACACCATCACTTGGCACAAGAGAGCATTTCTCATTCTGGCGGCACAGTTGGTTCCCCGAGGTCCCCCCCGCGGAGGCTTTTCCCTGGCTATATGCACCGGCGGCATATCCTGATGCCACAGTGGCGGAGACGTTGCCCAAGGCTAGTGACGTCGGCTATGGCTCCTGGACCCTATTTTTAGATCAGCCCTCACGGACCAGTGCATCACCGATCTTTTGGAGCTCCATCCGAGGACGACCCCCTACCGTCCCGACCATTCTAGGCCTGACGGATGGGAGTGGCTATCGGAGTCTTGGTCAGCACGCAACTTATACATTCAATTCCTTCCGGTCATGGCATCAGAGGATTTATGGACAAACTGTAGGCTCATTTGGCGCAACCGAGTACCGCTGAAAGTCAAAATCTTTGCTTGGCTTATGCGGCGAGGCCGGTTTCTCACCAGGACATACAGGGCACGTTGGGCGCCCCATACAGACACATCTTGCATTGTGTAGCGAGGTGGAGGAGGACGTAGACCATTTATTTTTTGCATGTCCGACAACGCGAGGCATTTGGCAGAGGATGACTATTGGGGGTCTATTCCCCTCAGATTCTCGGTCCTTATGGCAGTGGTTCCGAGTATTGACACGACAGATACAGAGATGGAGAGCGCCGCTAGCATTTTTTTGGCTGGTTCTTGGGCCTTATGGCTCCAACGTAACCGGGTGATTTTTTGTGGGGAGCGATGTGAGACAAAGCATATTGGACACCATATCTCTTTCCTTCTTCGTGAGTGAGGTTTTGGGTAGCTTATATACGTTTCTTTTATTGCTGCTCTCACTTTGAGAGCTCATACTTGTATATCATTTTCATCCCATAGTTATATATATACATCTAGATGACAACCACATAACCTGGTGGTCATCCTTTTTCTCAAAAAGAAAAAAAAACAATACTCTTGTACGAGTTTTAGGAACGGATTAACATGGACTTTCCCACCTGTATGATTGAGAACTTATGATATAAAACTTAATGATAAAGAATTTGTGCTGAAAGGGATCTTCATTTCAAAATCGTAATCATTATGCATTTTTTTTAAATCTTGTAAGGAATTCATCTTAGTTGATCGTGCAATTATTTAATCTTGCTTCAGGGAAATGCGGATAGAGGAAGAGAGAATTGAGGCTGAGAAACAGCGGGTAAGTACCATCACCAAGCCCTGTGATGAAATCTTTGAGAATCTCTTACATGTTTAGTTGAATATCTAGGTAAACTATGAGCTGTCAGAATAGGTTCTCGTCTTTTCTTCTGAAACACTTGTTTTTTCCCTCCTCATTCTCATTTCATACATCTGAGAACCCAAAGCTACACATATTAGTTTTTGGTGCTCAACTTTTAAAAACTTCTTTAATCAATAAAAGCAGTGAACTCAAAGTTGTAGTTTATTAGGCACGAATTGTATCTAAATGGTTGTCTGTAACAGCACCACTATACTATTATCTTCTTCTAGTTAATGAATATTGATGTAAAGGTTATTTCCTTGACCTGCTTTAGTTCCTTTCTATTGGGGGTCTAGAAATTTTCAATTTAAACTCTAAAGAAGACGAGTGGAAAAAAATTCAGTTCTCCGTGAACTCTAGATTTACCACACAAGAGGATACTGTCCATTAGGCATCTATACCCCGACAGCATCATACATCCTGGACTTTCAAAACTACTAGGCATCTAGAGAATCAATTCACATATTTTTGTAGTCAATTCAACATGGGTCTAGAGATATCTAAATCTGCATCATCAGCTTTATGGAATTTGTTATAGTAAGTCGTAAACATTTCAACCAGGTACTTGTATTTTTAATTATTTTACTTGTTACTCCATTGGCTATTAATCTGTTTGAGAAACAAACTAGTGGTATTAATTTCTAGTTGCATATTATTGGGACAAGGTGAAAGAAGAGGCTCAACAACTTGTTCTCGTCTTCCAGACGGTGGGTGCTTTCAAGGTCAAGCGTAAAGGAGGAAAAGGAAAACTGATTTTTGGAACGTAAGTTGTACATACATAGATGTAAAAGTTTTTTCCCATCTCATGCGACTAAAACGGTTACCTTATTTTGCTAGTGTCACTGCACAAGATCTTGTAGACATAATCAAGGCCCAACTTAACCGGTAAGTTTTACTTTTCGTCTTATTTAAAATTTCCAATTCCTCATTTTAATACAATTTCATGTTTGATTTTTTTGCTTAGGGACATTGACAAACGAATTGTTTCCCTTCCTGAGATTCGTGAAACGGGGGAGTACATTGCTGAGCTTAAGCTTCATCCTGAAGTCACAGCTCAAGTCAGGGTGACCGTGTTTGCAAATTAACTTGTTCATAAATTCTTCAATACCTAAACATCCAGGATTATCGGATCTATTGCTTCATATTAAGTTACAACAAGCTACCATGAGGTAAACTAGGATCTGTATTCTCATATACATTATGAAGGTCTATGATTTTGGTTTGTTAATTGTAGTTCTTTTTTTTTTTTGTGAAAGTAATTGCATTTTTTCTTGCTATTAAATATTTGGTACCAGATGATTATGCACGATTTTATTGCTTTGCTTTAAACTATTGGAATGCTTGTACGAGGCTACTGCAACATTCATTTTGGGTGAGATAGAAGTGCCTTAACCCTACGGAAGTACCTGTTAACCAACAAATAACCCGAAAATATATTTTGGTTTATTTTCTGTTTTCCTTTTTGTCGTAATCAAGGATGCTTTTTATACTCTAACTTCAATAAATAGCCTTCTATTTGCTGATTGTCGACAGTTGCAAAGTAAGCGTCCAAAGCATGTTGTTTTGAGGCAGCCAAGCGAGTTGGTATTTTGAATTCAACTTACGTATCAAAGTGTAATAATTTGAAATTTTGGACCAAGGATATTTAAGTTTTTTTTATCAAAAATCTAATGTAAATCCTATATAAATGACCAATAACTCTATTAATTTTTTAAAAACTTAGCCGTTAATCCATCTTCTCTTTTTTTTCTTCTCCACAAAGAAAAGCCTAATGTAACGCCTCGGTAGTTTAAAAATAGGTATAAATATTTTTAAAAGAAGGGGGCAATTTGGTCTTTTGGCAAAAAAATATACGTGGAAAGGTGGAGAGGAAGAAGACATCGTCTTCCTCTCCCCACTTCCATTATTAACCACGACTGCTACAGTGCCGCGCAAGGAGACCCATCCGCCCCTACTTTCGACGTCTCGATCTTTGTCATTTGACCTCTGTTTTTCGCGTGTGAGGTACCGTTGGAAAGAGTGCGATGAGACGAACATTTTGACATATGGTAGGAGATGATTAGTCCACTATGTGCAACGCAGCAAGCTTATAACATGAGAGAAGGGGGCTGGGGGGGGAGTTCGCCGATGGCGATTCGGGCTCCTATTCGCACCGATCTTTCTCCTGGTGAGTTGTACATCATCCTCAGGTCGATTAGATTCATTTTAAGTGATTGTAAACGTGCTTGTGCTCCCAACAGATGTCGAGATTGGGGTTTTTCGGCAACCTTTCCAACGACTTTTCGACGAGTTCGACGAGAGGTTTTGGTCGAGTTCACCACGACGTTCTAGTAGGTGTACACACGAGGGAGAGATGTGTTGTTGTCCGTAAAAAATTTAATCATAAATTACTTGTAGGTTCATCGATTTTGGGTTCCGATCGTCGGGCGATATTTTCGGCGAATCGTCCTCAATGTGCATTGGTAAGAGAATGAAAATGAATAATAAATTCGATTTCAGATAGAATTAATTTTTAATTAATTTTATTATGTTACTAATGAAGAAGGCGACGTTCGGCGTTCGACAGGTGTGATTTCGATTTAAAGAGTAGAGGGTTTCATTTAGTGTGGTAAGGATGATTGGTGATTGAAACTATTTATAAGATTTAATTTTATAATTGATACAAATTGATTATAGTGTCTAATTCGATATGCTTAATTGGATATAATAGGTGGCTATCCGTTGAGGTTTGAGTAGGGTGTTATTAGTTGATGATTTTTTCCCCTATTGGTAAGCATTCTAAAAATTGATGATAGATTTATGAAAATTAATTTATATGATAGTTATACTTCATTAATTATGAACTTAGGTAAGAAAATTATAAATTCTACTTCTAGGCACTAAGATGTCATTAAAGGACTATTATAAAGTAATTAATGAACTAAAAGACAAATTATGCCTAGAAGTGATAAACCTCTTAAATGATAAGATTATGTTCTTAAATAAAGTTTAAATGGACGTAATAGGTATTTCTCTTCTTTGAGCGGATTCGGACGGAAGGTAATTGGAATTTGAGAAATCCAAGGTGAGGGAACTTATCTCAAATGATATTAATTACTTAACTCTTCGGAGTGGCGGCATTGTCCCATCCTATGTGGGGCGGAATTTCGATATCGTTTTCTTCATGCATAATCATACTTATTTGTGTGCTTCATATGTGTGTCATTATATGAATTGTGATGTTTTTATTATGAATTTTGGAAGCCTATCGATTTTGATAAAAGTTTCTTTTGTTATCCTAAATAAAAGATTTGGTTTTGAAATGAAATATTTTAGCGTAATGACTTCAACTCCAAACCTTCACCTTGAATATGCATTTCATGCATCATGTGCACTTCATGCAAAAACCTACATAAGACGAAGTATTTTCACCTCGGAGGATTGGCCAACTCCAAGTAGACCGGTTGCTCTGTGTCGATATAGTGACATGAAGGCAGGTTGAACACCCTGTGTTGATATAGTGACACGAAGAGTGAAATTAGAACAATCATCCTGTGGCAGTATAGTGACACGATGGATGGAATGGTGAAAGAAAAGAAACAAGCTCTCTGTGTCGATATAATGACACGAGGAGCGGTTCAATGTCGTGTGGCGATATAGTGACACGAGGGACGGAATTAGGACAACCACCCTATGACGATATAGTGACAAGAGGGGTGGGTGAAGCACTTAATTAATGAGTGGTATGGATATCCGTGTTTGATGATGATTCCCCAACTTATATTATATATATGATTTCACCATGCATGTGCACACATTCATTTTGCATGATCATTATGTGAATGAGTTGCTTTTGAAGAAGAGTAGATTTTAAATATTTTTTGATAATAAAGATGTAGATTTTCGCAACGGTTTTAATACTTGAGATAGTCATTTTAACTCACTGAGCTTAATCCATGCTCACCCATTTTTCTTTAATGTTTACAAGAAAGGAATACATATACTGCATGTTGATTGGAAATGGGTATTAATTCAAAAAGGGATAGTGTGTGAGATTCCTCGAGAAGCGTATCTGGCTCAATGTTCTTCTTTTGAGACTTATCATTTTTTAACTGACTATTACGATTTCATTTATCTTGATACCACATGGTTTTGGATTGTGGCCCATGATTTGTTGTGAATATAAATTGGTTGATGGGAGCTGAGGCCATGGTTTATGGATGGAATGATATGGGCGAGTCCCTATCATCGAATTGGATAAGGACTTGTGTCCCTTAACGGTTTTTGGCAGGCATTCGATATGTTTTGTTCGTGTAATAATTTTGAGGCGAAACATGTATGTTCCTATAATTTTGAATTTTTGGGTTTGAGCCCCATTATTATTTGATAATTATAAACTGCCAGCGATGCACATTAAAATTTTATAAATTGCCTGTGAAATGAAGAATTATGGATAAATCTTATATTTGACACATGAACGAATTTACTCATACGTCATGCTGAAATTTTTTAAAATTTTCAATGTTAATTGATTTTTGGAACGTTGGTTTCCATTATATATTTGAATTTGAATTTAAACGATTGATTTTTTAGTTTCACCCCTTGTGGCGCCAAATCGAGTAGTAGGGCGTCACACCTAAGGTTAGGAGATCTAGAGTCATTCTTCGTAGTGATTATATTTTAAAATCAACAATCAAGGAAAAGAAAAGAAGACCTAGAGGCTTCTAGATGAAGAAGAAGGATAATATGATTAGGAAAAGGGGAGTTTAGATCTAAAATCCAAAGGTATGTAAAGGGGATTCAAACCCCTCTCTCCTTTCTCAATGATGTTTTTGTTTGGATTGAGAGTTTCAAGAACACCTTGTTCTTGATGAGGATTTTGATCGAGGGTAGCATAAATAAGGATGGCATGAATGAGGATTTCATGATTTATGTTACATAATCTATTAAATTAGTGATTATTTTGTAATAATTATTTGGATAGATTTTATTTATTCAAAAATTATAAATAATATATGGATGAAAAGCTCTCGAAATCTAGTTTCCACAAAAATTTATTTCATATGATTCGAAGATGTATAAAAATAGTTATCATCCAAACATCATACTAATGTCATGCTGTCTCGGGTAATAGCGAGACGAAATTTTAAAAAGTATCATAAATTGGAAATACTGAATTAGGTTTTGAAATTTATTCACAAGTTAAAGGTTGGTGTTATCTTTCTCTAAAATTGGAATCATTTGAAAAGAACAAGAATAAATTAAGATATTAATATTTTAGTGTCTACTGCCAGAATACTATGTAAAGAATATATCTCGAAATTAGAATGAATTTCTAGGATTAAATTCTAAAATGATAAAATCCATAAATTTTATATTGATCCATATAAAAGTAATATTTCTCAGGAAAATTAGAGTCAATCAAAATGAACGTCCATGTATTAAGTTATAATGTTTTGATTGATGATGTGTTACAATTGTCAAAGAAGGAAAGTTACATATTATTATTTATGTCAACAATTGTTATGTTAATATTATGCATTTTATTTGTTGATGTATAATGCTTTATGAGGTTTCATACATTTTATGTATGAAGTTATTTATGAAATATTGATTGATGTATTGACGATCATCTAGACACACATTTAGATATGTTGAGTTGTAATTAGGCTAAAAGATGAAAAAAGATTGATGTGAATGTTTGATGTATTGATGACCATAATAAAGTATAAAATTGAAGGAAATACCTCGACACTCATTATGTTAAAGAAGTAAATGCGATTCACCTTAGGCTGATTAAGACTTTTCAGGAAATAATGCAATCACCTGAAAGGGTGTTTGGGATGAAAGATGAAAGATGCGGGCAAGAAGTAAATGCTTTTCACCTCACGGTGATTGAGACTTCTTTGAAAAATAATGTCATCATCTTAAATGGTGTTTGAAATTTCCCAGTGCTTTATGAACTAATGTAATGATGTAAAGATAAAAGATGAAGGCAAGAAGTAAATGCTTTTCATCTCACAATGATTGAGACTTCATTGGGAAATAATGCCATCCCCTGAAAGGGTGTTTGAGATTTTTTAGTCTTTTATGAACTAATATAATGATGTAAAGATGAAAGATGATGGCAAGAAGTAAATATCTTTCACCTCATGGTGATTGAGACTTGATTGGGAAATAATATCATCAACAAAAGGTGTTTGGGATTTCTCAGTGCTCTGTAAACTAATGTAATGATGTAAAGATGAATGATGATGACAAGAAGTAAATGTCTTTCACCTCATGGTGATTGACACTTATTTGAAAAATAATGTCATAACTTTAAAGGGTGTTTGATATTTCTCAGTGCTCTATAAACTAATGTAATGATGTAAACATGAAAGATGAGGACAAGAAGTAAATGTTTTCACCTCATGGTGATTGAGATTTCTTTGGAAAATAATGCCATCAACAAAAGGTGTTTGAGATTTCTCAATGTCCTATGAACTAATGTAGTGATGTAAAGATGAAGAAAAATGTAAGGAATAAATGCATTTCACCTTATGGTGATTGAGACTTCTTTGGAAAATAAATCCATCACCTAGAAGGTGTTTGAGACTTTCCAGAAGTAAATGCCTTTCACTTTATGGTGTTTGAGAGATAATGTC
This sequence comes from Pontederia crassipes, assembly GCA_030549335.1. Taxonomy (NCBI): domain Eukaryota; kingdom Viridiplantae; phylum Streptophyta; class Magnoliopsida; order Commelinales; family Pontederiaceae; genus Pontederia; species Pontederia crassipes. The sequence goes on along the minus strand of JAUKPH010000020.1, from coordinate 3,854,464 downwards.
ATCACCTAAAGGTGTTTGATATTTTTCAGTTCTCTATTAACCAATGTAATGATGTCAATATGTATTGATTATTAAACAATGATGAAGTATGTTATATAATGAATAAAATGAAAGTAAATACTGAATGTAAAGATTAGATGTAATTGCCTTTCACCTTATGGCGATTGAGACTTTTTGGGAAATAAGGTCATCACCTAAAGGTATTTAAGATTTCTCAATATAAAGATGACAGATGTTATAAGATAAAGTAAGAATGAAAGTGAAGTTTAACTTCAAAGTATTTTATAACAAAGAAAGTTAAAGATGATGATAAAATAAAGTTCTACACTTATGTATGTGCTTCAAGGGGACTTAAGTCCATGAAGTAAAGTCATGCATCTGTATATGTACTTTCTAAAGAACAATGTCCCATATTATAAAGTGTGTATATTCCTAAAGATGATTAGGATTAAAGTCTCTCATCATTATGATGTGTGTTCCTAAGATGCAACAATGAGACATTGATGTCACGTAGCTGATAGTGTCGTCCTGGCACCAACATGAAGGATGACGTTATTAGCATTATCTGTCGGTGCTAGTGAGACGCTATAAGTCGCATTATGAAAAAGATCTTTTGCGTTGCTATGTAGATGCCAAGGCAACACTAAAGAGGCTGACACTTTGTTGATGCCAATGTGATGTTAAACGATGATGCTATATTGACTCTAATGTGATGCAAATGCTATCCTTAACGTCGTTTCCTTGTTGTTGTCTATGGCGTTAAGTTGTCTCCAATGTGGCGCTAACAAGAGACTATATCGACACTATTGTAGAGCCGATTTAATATCGTACCCAACTGATCTAGCATTGCTATTGTGACACTAAGAGGGCACTAATAGATATGTTTTTTCCCAATTACACCTCTATTCTTCCCTTCCCTCCCCATACAATTTACAAGGCATTTATATGATGCATTCTACACATTCATCATAATAGAAAATAATGTATAAACATTCATAAAAGAATACTGCATATAAAAAACTAATGACATCATAAAAATGGTAATAACATAACAAACTATTATCATCCCAACAGGTACATAAAATGTTACACAAGTTTTGACCTTAGATTATTATCGTCATCGATGTCATTCCTAACATTCGATGAAGACATATTCAGTCCTTGACCTCGTGGGGTCTGAGTCTGCAAGACCAGAGCCAAATGTTAAAAAAGTTGCTCCGAAATGAGTAGATGGGGCCCGCCTACATATCTAGCCTAAACTCAGATGCAATGAATGAACTCAAAGTAGACGAGCCACCTATATATCCTCCGATCATCTTAGAAACCTGAGCGATGTTCCTAGGCCCCTCGGGTATCCTCCTCATGTCGACCGATCACCTCCTAAACAACATCCCCTACAAAATAAATAAATTATATAACCACAAAAAATCTACCCAGTTCTATTTTATTTTATTCTTAAGATCATCATTTTGGAGGTGCAAAATGATCAGATCGAAAAAGCACGTAAAATAGAGCACAATGAGCACGTATGGTTGAGTTCAAGCAGAACCCGAGCCGGGCTAGAACTTGGTTCACGTTAAAATCTGATTTTGAATCAATTTCCACACGAAAATAAAATCTAAACAACACTCGACCCGAGTTGGTACAAACCCGGCCCGGGTTAGTACAAATCAGCCAAATTGGCAGGTCGCGTGATTTTATGGTCGAATTTAAGTTGGATTTAAGTCACGAACTCAACTCAGAACCCTAAAAGGCTGCCACCCCTATAAATATGGATGTACCACGAACCCAAGGAGCATGCAATCTCAGAGTTTGAAGCCCTAGCCGCACCAAAAATGAGTGACGAAGTTCTATTTCGCACCATTGAAAATCAATTGAAGAAGTAGAGATTTCGTAGTTTCGGGCGATCGTTGGAGCATAGTTTCGACCAAGGCTTGTCCCAGAGATGTCTGCCACCACCTGGGAGTTTGATTCATAATTTATAATCTTATTTTATATTTTCTCCCTCAAATTTTCATGTTAATTCTTTCAATTATGGATTCGTCAAGTTGTTAGAGGAAGACTACGTTGAACCTCGGTTTTCTCCTAATATATTTCATTATTTAGACTTATGAGAACATGGTTATGATGTGGATTTCATGCTTAATATGAGTTTATGAGTTTCTTGTATTAATTTCATATAATTTCACAAATTTTGCAAGGGAAAATTGATCGGATTCTTCTCTCAGAAGAACTCGGGCCGAGTCAGATACAACCCGGGCCGGGTTCCTTCATTATTTCTGCCGAAGAGAAACTTTTGTGTCAGCTCGGGCTGAGGTCTATTATTTTTATATTTTTTGTTAGTAAATTAGCTTTAATTGCTAATTATTGTATCATTAACGAAGGTTTGCAACTTAAAGCATCTTAAATAAAGTAGATTGGAGTTGATCGAGTTTTCGGCGTCTTTAATTTTACTTCTATTTAAGATAGTTATGTTCTCAAGTTTTTGAGTCCTTTACTTTAAGCAACCTTTTATATTAATGCATCTCAGTTGAGAGTATATTAAAGTAGATTGAGTTTTCAACGTGCTTTGATTGTATTCTTAATTAGGGTAGTTAGGTTCTCAAGCTTTTGAGTCATATACCTGTTATCCGTTTATTTTATACAATTATTGATAATTAAGAGGATCCGATAGAGATACATAGTATGAACTCTACTTTCTCTCACATTATTAAGGGCATCATTATCTTTGATTGTCATCATTTGAATTACTTTTATCTCAAATCAATTATTGTTACTTCTCAATTAATAAACTTAAGTTAGTAAGATAAGAATTTAGATTATTCCTCGTAGGTTCGACACTCTATTCACTCTTTATTACTTGATACGATCTAGTATATTTGCGCTGAATTTGCACGCATCAAGTTTTTACCGCCGTTGTTGTCGGGAACTATTTCTAGTTTTGTTTGTTAACTTGATTTTTTTATTATTATTCTTGCACTTTTGAAGATTTTTATTGCATATTTTTATTTAGAATTCATCACTTCATATACTTTCACGAGTTTATATTTATTGTGTTTCAGAAAATTATTTTAAAGACAAGTTGATCAATCTTCAATGGCGAAGAAGAATAAATCCAAACAACATCCCAAGCCAATTGAAGATAGCAAAATTATCAAAGCTCCTGGAGAAGAACTACTTGAAGCTTTACGCAGTCATCAACAAGAAGGCACTTCTGCATTTAAAATTATACAAGTTGGAATAAAATTTCTAGGACAAAATACAATCATGCCACCCCATTCATGTGTAGAAGAAAGAGATACATCGCAAGACCCACTAGTCCTGCTTACTCACATGGTGGGGACGTTGCTGTCGAAGATCTCCACACAAGAAGAATTCATACAAAGTATGGAGATTCAAATTTCAAATCTGAAACAACATGGCTAAGAAATGGATGGTGCCCTCTCATCTCTGTGAGAAGAAAAGTCCTCGACTGAATCAAGGACCAATTTGGAGGAGATGCTTTGCCAATTTATTTCAATCGTCGAGAACAAGTTTAACCTTCAGGATCAACTCATTCAATCTTTAGAGGCACAATTGATTCAGTTGATGTCTCAAGTTAAAGTCAATAACGATATTCCCCCTCCTACACAACCATTCGAGATTTAGAGTAAATACGAGGAGATGGAGGCAAAGATTCAAGCATTAGAGAAGTAGGTTGCAGACTTTTCTTCACAATTTGACTCATCTCAAAAGACTTGCTTAGAAAATTATCCTCCGATTATTGTATGCCCCTGCCACCACCAAAATTCTTATCAAAGATGAGACCACAAAGAAATAATCTTATAACAAAAATAGTTAATTCAGGTCATGAAGACAGAAGAATCACTATGGAATGAAAATTTCATTTCTCCCAAAATACAAGTCCAAATAGGATGATTCCATCTTTCATCGAACCATTGGATCATTAACCACACAAAATTTTATAATTTATGGTTTGGTAATCACAAAGGAGGGATCCTCTCAATCAGAAGTAAAATTTTCGGATCAAGAACTCGCCTTCAACAGCCTATGTCCCGAATTTCACCAGTCCAATTCGCTCAAGTTCTGCCTCTGGTAATATTTCGACAGTGAAAGGATAATGTTAAGTAGCTTATATATTTTTTCAATATTTTCTAACGTCATAAGGCGATTTGAAAAATTATCCCATTAGGCAGCTGTCACCTATTTGCTTCAGCTGCTTGGTACTTAAGTGATGGCCAATCACATTTTTTTGTCATAATTAAGTGTTTTAACCCTAGTTAGACTTAATTAATCATATTTAAACTTTTAATATTTATAAATTTTATAATTTATTCCTTCCTAATAACCCTATATAATTACTTTGTAAAATTTATCGACAATTAAGTAATCATTATGCTCTAATCGGAATATTAATTACTATTCAACTATCACTAAATGAACATCCAAACTAACTTACTATTCAAATATTAATTATGCATAAATGACGTTTGTAGAGCACGTCCGTGATAATTTTCCCCTCCTTAAAAAAAATTTGTCCTCGAAATTTGGTTATCTGTTTCAGGGAATAAGAACATATACTTTTGTCTTATTTGATCCTATCTCTCCCAAGTTGCCTCGTCTCTTGAATGATTTCTCCAAATCACTAAAACTAATGAAATATTTTGATTCCGTAATTCTTTTTCCTTTCTTCCAATAACGTGTACTAGATTCTCTTCATATGATAAATCCTCTCGTATTTGAATAGATTGGGGCTCCAACACATGGGAAGGATCTGATCGATATCTCAAAGCATAGAGACATGAAAGACATCGTGAATACGTGATAACTCTGGTGGTAGTGCTAATCGATATGCAACTAGTCCAATATGCTCCAAAATTTCATACGGTCCAACATATCTCAAACTTAACTTTCCTTTCACCCTCGTTCGATCAGATGTTTTTCGCTAAGGTGAAACTCTTTAGAAGACCTTACTGCCCACTTCGTACTCCATTTCTCAACGATTTTGATATGCATAACTCTTTTGTTGATCTTGTGTTGCCTTTAACTTTTGTTTGATGATTTTTAGGTTGTCGACAATCTCTTTCACTTTTTGTCATCCAAAAGGACTCTTGCACCTTCTTCATCCCAACATATCAGTGTCCTGCATTTCCTACCATATAATGTTTCAAAAGGAGCCATCTCAATACTTGAATGAAAGCTATTATTATAGGCAAACTCTGCTAATGGTAAGTGTTCATCCCAAGATCCCTTAAATTCTAGAGTACAAGCTCTGAGCATTTCTTAGAGTGTTTGAATTGTTCTCTCTGATTGACCATCTGTTTGAGGATGAAATGAAGTACTAAACTTTAATTTTCTACCTAAGGCATTCTGTAAACTATGTCATAATCGAGAGGTTAACAGAGGATCTCTATTAGAAATGATAAATGTTAGAATACCATGTAATCTCACAATTTCGTCAATGTATAACTTGGCTAAAGTATTTAAAGAGTCATCTTTTTGAACTGGTATGAAATGTGCTGACTTTGTAAGACAATCAACAATTACCCAAATGGTGTCGTGATTTCCTTTGGTTCTTGGCAAATTCGTCAACAAATCCATAGAATTTTCATCCCACTTGTATTCTGGTATCATAATTTATTGAAGAGTTCCAGTTGGAGCTTTGTGTTCTATCATTACTTGTTGACATACTAAACATCGAGAAAAATATTCTGCTTTGTCTTTCTTCATACCATGCCACCAAAAATTTCTCCTCAAATCTCTATAGATTTTAGTACTTCCTGGATGTATAGTTTATGGTGAACAATGAGCTTCCTCCATTATTTCTTCCCTGAGATTTCCAACATTAGGAACACATAATCTGCTGCCAAACATTAAATTCCCATCATCCTTTAATATAAATTGAATTTGCTCTCCGTTCTTTACTTGATTGATGATTTTCACTAATTCTTTGTCTTGATCTTCTACTTCGCGTATCCTCTTGGCTAGAATGTGTCTAATTTTAAAGTGTGCCAAGAGCGCTCATTTCTCACTTGTCCTCAACTCAACTCCTAAGGATTTCAATTCAAGTAGTAATGTGATACACTTTTATATGGGCTAGAAGACTTGATGATTTTCGGCTAAGTGCATTTGCAACCACGTTAGCTTTACCCGGATGATGATCAATTATGCAATCATAGTCCTTTAGTAACTCCATCCACCTTCTTTGGCGTAAATTTAATTCTTTTTGTGCAAGGAGATATTTCAAACTCTTGTGATCGTAAAAATGTGACATGTCTCTCCATAAAGATAATGCCTCCATATCTTAAGAACAAAAATAACTGCCGCCAACTCTAAATCATGTGTTGGATGGTTTAACTCATGTGGTTTGAGTTGTCAAGAAGCATATGCAATAACTTTTGCATGTTGCAATAAAATGCAACCCAACCTCCATGTTGCAATAAAACGCAACCCAACCACCATGTTACAATAAAACGCAACCCAACCTTGTCGAGAAGCATCATTATACACCACATAGGCTCCATTGTCTGTTAGGAGTGTCAACACTGGAGCAGATATTAAAACATCTCTTTAACTTTTTGAAGCTATCTTGGCACTATTTTGTCCACTCGAACTTTACATTCTTCTAAAGAAGTCTAGTTAATGGAACTGCAATCATAGAGAAACCCTCAATAAAATGTCGATAATATCCTGCTAGGCCAAGAAACTTCTCACTTCTGTCACACTTTTTGGAGGCTCCCACTTTAATATTGCATCAACCTTTACTGAGTCCACACAAATGCCCTCTGTCGAGATTACATGTCCCAAGAATACCACTGAGTTGAGCCAAAATTCACATTTTCTAAACTTTGCAAATAATTATTTCTCTCGACGTATCTGCAAAATAATTCTTAAATTTTCTTCATGCTCTTCTTCGCGTCGAGAATAGAACAGTATATCATCAATAAAAACAATTACAAACTTATCCAAATAAGGTTTGAAAACTTGGTTCATGAGATCCATAAAAGTCGCGGGCGCATTTGTTAAACTAAATGGCATCACCAGAAACTCAGAGTGCCCACATCGAGTTCTAAAGGCAGTTTTGGCAATATTGACATCTTTAATTCTCAACTGATGATACCATGATCTCAAATCTATTTTTGAAAATACTTTTGCTCCTTGCAGTTGATAAAAAAGGTTATTAATCCACGATAAAGAATAGTTATTCTTTATAGTAACTCTATTTAATTGTCTGTAATCAATGCATAACCGTAATGTTCCATCTTTCTTTTTAGTAAATAATACTGGTGCACCCCAAGGAGAAACACTCGATCGGATGAAACGGGTCTAATAATTTTTATAATTGTAACTTTAACTCTTTCAGTTCTGCTGAGCAAGAGATATAGGAGTTGCTCCTGGAACAAGATCAATACTGAACTCAATCTCTCTTTGTGATGGTAATCCAGGAAGATCCTTTGGAAAAACATCTACAAATTCAAATACGATTGGAATATCTTCCAACCGTGGTCCTTCTACCTTAGTGTCAATCACATAAGCAAAGTAAACTTCACATCCCTTCTTGATTAATTTTTGTGTCATTACGGCAGAAATAATACAAGAATGAAGAATTTGTCATTTACCACAGAAGGTGACCCTCTCTTTTTCTGGTGACTCAAAGTAAACTTCTTTCTTAAAAGAATTTATAGTGCATGATGACGAGCTAACCAATCCATTCCAAGTATGACATCAAAGTCTTGGATATTTAGACAAATAAGATCTGTTAGCATGTCGTGCCAGCAACTTTGACTTTACAATCCTTATATGATTGTGCGACGATAATAGAATCTCCCACGAGTGTATGTACTATCATGGAACATTCTAAAGGACAGTCTTGTGGTTTTCCAGGTGGATTCATCAGTTTCGATGTACTTGGAATATTTTGATTACTCGCTTTCACGCTTGCACCAAGAGTAGCTTTGATTTGAGTCTTCATAGGTGGATGGGCAACTGTGCCATAAATGCTTTTACCCTTTCCCATAAATTGACAGTCTTGTATCTTGTTTCCCCTTTGACCACATTTGAAGCAAGCTCCTGTGAATACTGAGCATTTTCTAGGATGATATTTTCCACAAATTGTGCAATATGCATTCGTGTGGTATTGTTCTTGTCTTGGTCCAACTCTACTTTGATTTTCTGAATATGTTCTTCTAACTACACTTCTTGTGTACTCATATTTTTCTAGTTGGTATGATATTTTCGTACACCTTGTGATCCATTTCCATGCCTCCTATTATTGTAGAAGTTACCATGAGATTGAAATGTACTATCACCATAACTTGCCATTTTATTACTTGGTTCAGTATGAGTAAAGTTGGAGTTTGGTCTGTTCAAATGTTGGCTAACTTGATTCCTTTCCTCTATAAGCTTTTGAACTCTTAATGCCGCTGCCACCAATTTGGAGTAGATAGTGAACTCCAACACTTCAACCTTTTCTCTGATGTTCAAGTGAAGTCCTCCTTCGAATCGTGTACACTTATTATTTTCATCTGATACTAAGCTCGATGTGTATTTTGATAGTTGGGTAAACTTTAATTCATACTCCACAACTAATAATGCTCCTTGTGTTAGATTTAGAAATTCCTTCTACTTCCTATCAATGTACACTTTGGGCAAATATTTCTTTCGAAATTCTCGAAGAAAGTCCTCCCATCCATGAGTAGCCGAAAAATCTTGACTTCCAAGAACTGTCTACCACCAATCCAAAGCATCTTTTTGCAACAAAAAAAATAATATAATCAAACTTTTCTTCATTAGAGCACCTCATCTGATTAAATATTCTATCCATATGCTTTCACCATGCCTCCGCCTCCGATGGGTGAACCGTACCTTCAAAATCAGCTGCACTTTGTTTCCTAATTTTGTCGTAAAATCTATTTCTTTTCATAACTTGGGAGGTCGGGTTTACTCTGGTCATGATAGCCCTAAAAGCTTGTGCAAGAACTTGATTAGCACTCTGATTCTCAATAGGATTAACTTGCTCAACAACATGAGGAAGTCTTGATGGACCCACTGAGATCTCATCATCATGTAAGGGAGGGTTATCATTCACATCTCGTGCCACATCTTGTACCAATGCATGAGATGAAACTAATGGAATCCATCAGGTTGATTTCCTAATGGAGTAGATGACTTCCATCGCCATGATGCCTACGCGGTGACATTTTTACCCGTCAAAATAAAAATAAAAATAAAAATAAAGTCAAAAGCATGCACTATCAATCTAATGCAAATAATGTCACCTAAGCTTAAACTTAGGTTGCACTATCTACAGAATCTTATAACCTAAGCTCTGATATCAAAAACTATCACACACAACTTCATGACTAAGTTCTAATCCCAGTAATCATAACCTTAATTATGTTTAGCAATTCTAAAAATAAAATCAGCAAAACTTCTCTCCCTTACTTATCTTGTGTTATTTGTCGATACATACAAAAGATGCATATATAATATATATATATATATATTCATCAAAGTTTAAATAAAAGTTATAAGACATCACATTCACATAGTATCATTATTGTTTCACACACCATTTCATATATAACGCTCCACAAGATCAAGTTATATACGACCTGACAAAAAGTTCTTCTCAAAGTTAATTACAACATCTATGATGATCTATTACATGCATGCTTCCAAAAACAAAAGTGAAGGGGGAAATAAAAGTGCTCCAAAGGCTCGAACTCTTCTCTATGCAGCAAAACAAGCTCCGAGTCGACTCAACTCGAGAACTTACGAGTATTTGAAAATTTTAAAATGGGTACTATGAGCAACAATCATTTGCTCAATGAGTGGAATAAAAGTACAATATAGGGGAACAATACGAGTGCATATAATATTTAAATAACCACATTTCTTTCATATGAGAAGACAATATAAGCCATAGCAGATATAACTTATCAAATCATATGAACTATCACATAAGTAAAAGTAATTCACAATATCATCCTTTTCATAATTAAACTCTCGACGTGTGTCCTCTCACATACTCATCATGGGTCAATACGTATCCTCCTAAGATTGTGTGTCATACAGTTTAACAGAGCTTCACAATCATAAATTCTTAGATACGTAGAGCAAATCATGGGTCAATACATATCCCTCCATGATTGTGTCATACAGTTAAGCAAAGCTTCGCAATCATGGATTCTCATATACGCAGAGTAAATCATGGGTCAATACGTATCCGAGCTTTACGATTATGACTCTCAGATACGCGGAGCATAACATAGGTCAATACATGCATGCAGAGCATCCCCCAAAGGGCAAAGACACCCGATATATGCCCCAAAGGCTTCATGTATATCGAATGCGGTCCCAAAGACCTTTTTCATTCAGCGTGGTCAATGTATACATGGATTTTTATAATAAAAAATAATATGTCACCATCATATATCAATATCAAGTAAACTTATTTTAAGTTCACAAGAATTGTTCCTTGAAAGCAATTTTGATGTAAGAGGATACTCCATTTCATATGAAATCTTTGAAACATATCATAAATATCTTTCTTAGCTTAAGGTATGTTTCAATAACAATACAAATAATGCTTGAAATATATCATAAATAAAAGAAGTAACATATATCATTTTTCTATATTGTAAATTTACCCACTCACCTTATACTTTATCCCTTCAAGGAGGTTTATTAGATTTCCTCCCTTTCACTTGTAACTTGATGTTTTCCTACAAGCAATAATGCTTTTTTACTTCCCAATCACTAATAAGGTAATATGCAATGCATGCTCATGATGTATGGATGCTTATGCACCCTAAAATGCATATAATCCTCTCTTATACCAATTTCTAATTCCAGGTATTTATATTCATAAGCTATTTTACACTTGGGACTTCTCAATCCTCCATAGCTTAACTAGGTGCTATCTTAGGATTTCAAACTAAGTACTTGTCAATAAATAATTCATAACTTCTTAACCACATGGGCAAATATTATGATTCTGGATTAATTAGAATCTAGACATAACAAGGTTTCCAATTCCCAAATATCATTAACTAAGTCCAAGTGAGTAAGTAATAACATCCAAGGCAATTTGACCTAGGGTTTATGTTCTGGCATACTGTATGTCACTGAAAGATTAATTTATATATTTCTTCATACATGTCAACTTAGTGAGATCATAATCTTCCTGAAAACTAGACTTCCTTATTATTTTGTCATAACAATTATAGAATTTTACTCCTTGTATAGCCTTATAGAAAAAATAGTTAATTCGTCTCGTGATCTGTCCATGTCGTAGAATCTGACAGAAGAATCACTATTAAATGAAAAATTCATTTCTCCCAAATACAAGTCCAAATAGGATGATTCCACCTCTCACCAAACCCTTTGAATGTCTAGTTAATCATATCCACATTGCAGACCTTAATTCACTATATTCGAACCGTGCTCTAGTTTACAAATTGAACCTGTATCAGACTCGGGACAGGATGAGTGACCGACGAATCTAAGTTTTTAACTTCCTCTATAAAACTCCTTTTTAGATGATTCCAGGAGCCATGGAAACCTAACTTTGAATGGATGAAACATGCAAAATTTCAATTAATCATTTGGTAATAACGAAGGAGAGATCCTCTCAATCAAAAGGAAAAGTTTCGGATCAAGAACTCAACTTGAATAGCCTATGTTTCCGAATTTCCCCAGTCCAATTCGCTCAAGTTCTACCTCTGGTAATATTTTGACAGTGAAAAAATTATGTTAAGTGGCTTATATATTTATTTCAAAATTTTCTGACATCATAACATGGTTTAGAGAAATATCCCTTTAAGCAGTTATCACCAGTCTGCTTCAGTCTTGGATTTGTGAGAACTTTGATGTTCCCAAAGGAGGACCCTCGAACATTGCTGCTCATAGGTGGCCTTTCGATATCTCTATCACTGAAACCCTTGAAGTTGTTTTTCGTGGTGAAGTAGATAACTTTCCCATGAAAGGCCTTCTAAAAAAGTTGACTCCTCCCCTTCTTGTTGCTCATCATATAATCAGTCACATCCTATTCCCTCGATCCGGTCATTACACTGATATGACTTTCTATGATCTGCGCCTTCTCTATTGTCTTATTCGAAACGATCTCCATTCGGTTAACTTTGGAGCCTATATGATTTACCATTTCATCTCCACCAAAGAGAAGATAGACTCCAAACGCTCGCACAATATGATTATTCACTATGATTCTTTTCTTACTCGGATCTTTCGTCGGAAAGATATTATTATTCCTAAGACCGAGCCATCATTTTCTGAGAGACCTACTGATATCATTAGGAAAGTCACGTTGAAGCGGAAGGGCCTTGTCATCGTTAATAACGAATGGGTCTTTGCAAAAAAAGGAGAAGAGACACAAGACTCGGACTCTAATGATGGAGCAAGTACAGAGGTTCCTACGAGAGCTCCTATGGAGGATACTAGACCTTCGTGGGAGCAATATATACGTCCTACATCTCCTGGCGTGCATCCATAGTTCCTTCACGTGATGAGTGGGATGGGATGATCACATGCATGGACTGGATGATCACACGCATCAATAGGATTGATAGATGCTTAGACGATATGACTGCACACATGGAGCACTTAGAGCTTGACGATGCTCGGGATGCTTAGTTTTACTTATTTACTTTTTCTTTTTGTTCCCCATTTTGATGATGTCAAAAGGGGGTGAAGATGTATGTGACGGAGGAGACTATGTATGTGTGTTATGTTATTTGTGAGATTATGTATTTGTGACTATATGTGTGATGGAAACTATGTTTATGTATGGATATGTTGGTTATGTGTTGGTTATGTTGTTCACTTTTATTCGGTTATATTGTTCATTTTTTATTTGACATTAACCATGTTCTTAACAATGTATCATTATGATTTTGTTCTTTTGATGTCATTACATCTTATAGAGAGAAATTATGCTTTGATTGAAGGGGAGTAAATAATATCTTTTGATGTCACAAGATAAGCATAAATTAAGGGGGAGGAACTTACATTTTCTTATTTATTTACCTCCTCGTCACCTTGTTTGCCATCATAAAAAAAGGGGAGATTGTTGGTCCAAAGACCATATTCTAAGTATTTTGATGATAGCAAATAAGGAAGATGATGTACTAATTATGTTTGAAGGGTTAGTGTGAATAGGTTAAATATTTTTTGAAGAAAAAGAATCGAAATATTTCTCTACAGTACAAATGGTCGATAGTAAGTATAATGGGCGACCATTTGGACTTATAATGGACGACCAAAGCGAAGCTGGAATGACTGTTAATTCCAGAGAGAAACAACACTCCTAAATCGGGTGACCGATTTATTTTCGGTCGACCGTTATACGTGTTACATGAAAGATCAAAGTATATAACAGACGATCGAAATTATAGTTGGAATGACTACAGATTACAGAGAGCACGGACATTTCTAAAATGGACGACTGAAATTTTAATGATCGACCGTTCTGGGCAGTAAAGGTCAAAAAATGTATAAATCGGATGACCAAAGTTGGCAATGAATGATCATAGATTACAGAGCGCATGGACACTTCTAAATCGGACGACCGAAATGTTAACGGTCGACCATTCTGGGCAACAAAGAAGAAAAATGTGGAAATTGGACGACCGAAATCGTTGTATGGATGACCGCAGATTACAGAGAGCACGGGAATTCTAAATCGGTCGACCGATTCCCTTTTGGGCGACCGTTATGGAAGTAAGAATTAATTAAACAGCTATAATTCTTCTACGGACTACGATCAATGGAAAACTGCAAAGAAAAGACAAAAGCAACGGATATAATTTTTTATTAAATGGACGCCCGATCCTATAATGGGCGACCGTTGAATATGCGACAAAAGGGATAACGGCTAGTTACTATGCAAAACGGACGACCGATATTAAATGGATGACCATTTTAGAGCTGATAGCGCAACACTTTTGAATTGATTTACAACGGTCATATTTTCAAGAGAAGCCTATAAAAGGGGTTCAAAAGATTGAAGGAAGGTTATCCAAATAAGGAAAATCACTCTAGAGCTTCCTTTAAGTCCAAAGCATTTTTCTTGAGCTAAAGTTTGCAAATCATCCCTTCTCTCTTCTAGTTTCTTAGTGAGAATATTCTTCGTAAGAAGAGAGAATTGGAGGGAATTCTTGTGTTCTTGTTTAGATAGTTTTGAGAGTTCCTTATAAGAAGAGGTGTGCCTTACCTCTTGAGCAAAGAAGAAGGCATTGTAGTATAGAAAGGGTTATTCTCTCCCTACAAGAAAAGAGAAGGCTAGTGGATTTCCGACGGTCTCGAGGTGGAAAAGTCAAAGCAGGGACGTAGGCCAAGGTGTTGGGCCGAACCTTATCAACATATTGTGTATTTCTCTTCTTACTTATTTTTTACTTGCTTGTTATCGCATTTTCTAAAAATCGACTTTTACGAAATTTTTGGTTAGATTTTTATACACCAATTCGCACCCCCCTCTTGGTGCTTTCAATCCAACAACTACACCAATTTTGATATTCGGTGACATTTAAAAGAAACATAAACATCACATAATATTAGAACTTTTGGAAACATGTCATAAATGTCACCAAATAAAACATATTAGTGATGTATAAAACTATAAATAACTACATAATAGTTAAAAGATATGTCAACCGTTGGATCAAATCTATTTAATTTGGACAACTGTGATTAAATTTCCATACCATACTTTGATTGTCTTCATCCCTCTACTTCTTTGAGATTTGTTGCCGCACCTTCACCCCTCTCACCTTCTTTGAGATTTGAGAAGAGATTTGCTCGTCGCTGTATCTAATTTGCCATCTGCTCGCTGCTGGGGTGGATTTGCTCATCGCCGCACCTTTGCGATCTGCTCGCTGATCTGCTCGTCACTGCACCTCCCCATCTGCTCGCTGCGGGGTGGATTTCCTCATTGCTGCACCTTTGCCCTCTGCTCGTGGGTGGATTTCCTTGCTGCCACGCCTGCCTGCTTGTGGGTGGATTTGCTCGCTGCCACACCTTCCCATTTGTAGGTACACCATCTGTTTATTTCTTCCCGTCATTATTTCCTCCATTTTATTTTTTCGCATATGCAGCTTGGTGGAATCCATCTTTCCTTCCTATTGTTAGATTTATTTCTTCCTCCATATGTTTACTTGTACGTTGGGTGGATGGAAAAGAATAATTCCACATGTGTGCATTTGGTGAGGGAAATCAGCATTTCCTTTTATGGGCAGAATTTGTATATGAGTTGAAGTCGTTTGCTAGATGATGATGGTCTCAAGTCAACACTGTTGAATTTGTTTATGAATTTATTTCTTTTTGTCTAGCATTTCAGAGAGTTTTTATTTCTTTCAACATAGAGTTCCAGAAATTTAAATGATATTAATGGTCATAATTTGAATGATATTAATGGTCATTATTCGAATGAGACATGAAAGTGAGTAAACACTCCTTGTTCTGTGAGGTTTGCTCACTTTCAAGCTCATTCCTTCCTTTTTTTATACTTAATATTCATCTCTCTCTCTCTATGCAAACTAAAATTCTTAACAATGATACGCAATCTTTCCATTGTCTCCTTTAACTGATGACTGACAATGAAATGTCACTTTTGTCTAATGTTTGGCAAATATATTTAGGATAGGATCTAATTTCTTTCTGTGCAATCTTGAAAGTAGGATAGTATTTAGCATTGGCAGATGTGTGAGGTGCTTCACATAGGTGTAGGCACCTACTTGGGTTTAGACAAAAATTATTTCAAATTATATTCTTGCGCCGAACCTGACTGCAAAGTATAGAATGATTTCAAATGTCATTACTCGTAATAGGGCCTAATGAATGGTCAAGAGATATCTTATCCCAAATTTAATTTTTTTTTCTTTTCATGTATTAGGCCTAATTTTTCTTTAGAACATAGGAAAATAATTTTTTGACTTTAGATATGTAATTGGGAGGAAAAGAAAGAGCAGCACTAGATCATATCATTATGATCTATTTTCAAGATATTGTATGTAATAGGGCTTTCTGTGCAATCTTGAAAGTAGGATAGTATTTAGCATTGGCAGATGTGTGAGGTGCTTCACATAGGTGTAGGCACCTACTTGGGTTTAGACAAAAATTATTTCAAATTATATTCTTGCGCCGAACCTGACTGCAAAGTATAGAATGATTTCAAATGTCATTACTCGTAATAGGGCCTAATGAATGGTCAAGAGATATCTTATCCCAAATTTAATTTTTTTTTTCTTTTCATGTATTAGGCCTAATTTTTCTTTAGAACATAGGAAAATAATTTTTTGACTTTAGATATGTAATTGGGAGGAAAAGAAAGAGCAGCACTAGATCATATCATTATGATCTATTTTCAAGATATTGTATGTAATAGGGCTTTCTGGTTGTATGTTTTATTTGTTAATTTTTTCTCTTCTTGATCTAGGATATTATATGCTCCAAGTTCACAATTTTTTTCTACTTATGGATAAAAGTTTGATGACACATGACATCAACTCCAAGGAGTACATCTGTGGTGTGGGGCATTTTATTGCATACTTGATCCACAAGGATGGGATGGTTGAAGATTTAAGATGTCAATGTAGTAGGTGCTTGAATTGTGAATTACATGTTGTACCTGTAATAAGGGTACATTTGCTTGTAGATGGTATAAATGTGTCCTATAAGTTTTGGATTTATCATGGAGAACAACCAACCATTCAATTACCTCAAATGGATGAAAGTAGGAGATTGTACAGAGAATGGAGAAACTATTCTAATGTTGAGGACCATGTTATAGCTGATGATAATGACATGGATGAGCTTAATGAGATGCTTGAAAATGTGGAGGCCTTTTTTGATAATCAAGATGAAGATACGTATGATGGAGAAAACTTTAGTATTCCATTAGAATTTCTTCATGAGCTAAGAGTCGACTCGAGAAAAGAGCTTTAACCTGGGAGCAAGATGTCTAAATTTGCGTTCATAATGATGCTTTTCCATTTGAAGGTTTACATTAAGTGGAGCAACAAGTCATTTGACATGCTTTTAGAACTTCTACGTGAGGTGGTACCTAATGGGATGTCTTCCTAAGTCAAACTACCATGCAAAGAAATATCTGAGGGGGTTGGGAAAGCATGTAAATATGATTGTTGCTTATTTTGGGGAGCTAATAAACAATTGATGCAATGCCCAGTGGTACTTCGGGGAATAAGACAATTGACGGAGTTGGAAAGCTTATTCCTCACAAAGTTTTGCGATATTTTTTGTTAAAGCCAAGATTACAACGACTTTACATGGACTCAAAAATTTCACAACAAATGCGTTGGCACAAGGATGAACATAAGATACAAATGAATTTTATGAGTCATCCAGCAGATGGCAAGTCTTGGAAGAGTTTTGGCTAACTTCAAATTGCGGGCAACAGTCATGTGGACCATCAATGACTTTTCGACATATGGCAACTTGTCGGGATGGAGCACTAAGGGGTACAGTGCTTGTCCTATATGTCAAAACCAAACACCGACATTGAAATTAAATAGCAATATTGGTTATTTTGGTCATTGGATGTGGCTTCCCATAAACCATCGATGGTGAGTAGTATGAAATTTGATGGATTAATTGAGGATTGTGAATCACCGGAAGAATATTCTGAAGAGGTCATTCTTCACCAATTAGGCCACGTCAAGGACATCTGTTTGGGAAAGCACCCTAACAACACTAGAAATCGTCGATGTGCAAAGCTACTTAATTGGACAAAGAAGTCAATTTTCTTTTGGTTGCCATATTGGACAAAGAAAAAATTAAGGCATAACTTAGATGTTATGAACATTGAAAAGAGTATTTGTGAAAATATTATTGGCACAATGCTTCAGCTTGAAGGCAAGACAAAGGACACTATAAAGGAAAGATTTGATTTGGAGGAACTTGGCATTAGAAAAGAATTGCATTTGCCGAAGTATTGTGATGGAAAATATTTCATGCCATGTTCTAGTTGTGTGTTAAGTCCAGTTGAAAGGAAAAAAAATTGTCAATTCCTAAAGGGTGTTCACTTACCTGATGGTTACTCATCACATATAGGCAAATGTGTTAATAACTCCAACTCTAATATATCTGGAATGAAGAGTCATGATTGTCATATCATGCTTCAAAAATTATTACCAGTGGGAATTCATGGCATGTTGCCTAAGAATGTTACCTCAATTATAATTGAGCTTGGTACTTTCTTAGAACAGCTATGCAAGCGTGTACTCAACATAGAAGATGTACAAAATCTACAAAGTGATATAATAATTATTTTGTGTAAGTTGGAGTTAATCTTCCCTCCAACATTCTTTGATGTGATGATACATTTAGCCATTCACTTGCCACATGAAACCTTGATGGGTGGTCCTATTGCATATCATTGGATGTATCCTATAGAGAGGTACATAACTTGACATTTTATGTTTTATTATAAATAAAAATCAATATTATTAGTTTCCTACTATTATTTTGAATGCAGATTTTTGGGTTCCTTGAAGAAGTTTGTCACAAATAAAGCTTATCCAGAAGGATCTATTGCTGAAGCTTATGTGGTTCATGAATGTCTAACATGGTGTTCTCTCCACTTACAAAGAGTTGAGACATCATTTAATTGTCTTGACAGAAATTTTGATTACATGGAAGATGGAGGAGTGAGTGTTTTTAAAAATAGGGTTGGTTTTATTTTGTCACCCACCATCATGGTTTTGCCAAAAGAGGAACTCAAAGTAGTCAAATGATATATCTTGAACAATTGTTTTGAGGCTCTTCCTTATTTAAAGTAAGCATCCATTAATATTTTACGTATTATACTAACGCTATAATCAGTTTGACCTTATAAGATCAAAAATTTTGTAGTGAACATCGAGATAGCTTACAAACACATCAAAACATGGACATTAATGAGCAATAACACAAGAATGAATTTGAGCATTGGTTTATGAAGAAATTAAGCATTTTTGTTTACTTCAAAACATAACTTGTCTTATATAAAATTGATTTCATTTTTTTTCAACATTGCAGATGAGTACTTTATACACAAGTGAAGACCCTCTTATTAGTTCATTATATGCATCAATAGGGCCAGACTCGTGCTTGAAGAGATACAACAAATTGATATATAATGGTGTTCGATTTCATATAGTAGACTTTGATAGGAGGAAGAAGACTCAAAATAGTGAAGTCCTTGTAGAAGGAAATCAAGGAGACTCGAGATTATCAATAGAGTTTTATGGGGTTTTAACTGACATATATGAGCTGACATTTATTCGAGAAAAAGTGAGTGTTCATATTTAAGTGTAAGTGGTGGGACACCAACGAAAAACATCATAATGTAAGGAAAGTAGATGGGTTCAAAAGCATAAGAGTAACTCGTACCTAGTATTAAGCTGACCCTTATGTCTTGGCATCTCAAGTAAAGCAAATATATTATCTTCAAGATATGTAATTAGGCGATGAATGGCATGTGGTGCAACAGTTTCAACATCGTCACCTCTACAATTTTGCTCGAATAATAACAATGTTACACTATTTATTGATGTGGAGACTGAATAGAAAACAAGAACATTGAATAATTATTTATGCAAAATGATAATAGTGGAAAAGTAGCAGCTCCAACAATTGAATGTGATGTAGATTCCCTGTTAAGAACATATGTGCATCCTGTGATAGTTTTTGAAAAGGATGCACAAAGGATAGCATGACATTGACATTGAACGCGTTGAAGATGAAGAAGATCAATTGGATGCAACACTTGTAGATTATGATAATAGCGATGGAGAGTAGTACAAATATATAAAACTAACTTATTCATATCATATTTATTGTCTTCACATAATAAAAAAGGACAATGAAGCTGGAAAGTGCATGTTCATGATAATATTTTGCTCCTTTAATAGTAGGTTATATATTTTCATCAAAATAAGTTAAATTTTATGCCTTGTTATTCATTATTATTTGTGGGTTGAAAGCTACTTTATTTGATGTATAATCTTTCTACTAATTCTTGCTTGGATTTGTGATTGTTGTAGTACTATAATGGCTAGAGGTTTAAAGGGTGCACAAAGAAGAGGAGGAAAGACAATACAAAATAATCAATCTAACAATGTTGGCCAACCTTCACAACCACCTCATAAAGAAGTTTCTATTAACTATTATCAAAATAAGTTAAATTTTATGCCTTATTATTCATTACTATTTGTGGAATTAAAGCTACTTCATTTGATGTAATCTTTCTACTAATTATTGCTTGAATTTGCGATTGTTGTAGTATTATAATGGCTCGAGGTTTAAAGGGTGCACAATGAAGAGGAGGAAAGACAATACAAAATAATCAATCTAATAATGCTGGCCAACCTTCACAACCACCTCATAAAGAAGCTTGTACTGGCTCTCATCAAATTCCTGATCTACATTTAGTTGATAGTGATGGATTGGCTACAACATTATCTAGTATTGCTCCATGTGAAAGTAAATATATTATAATAGTTTCAAGTTCATACCAAAATCTTAGATATATTTCTTTAAAATTGCTTCATTTGCAGCAGCTACTAAGTCGGTTTCCTCATCTACTTACAAGAGAGGCCCTTATCAAGGTCATTCACTTGATAAGGAATATAGACGACAAGGTGAAAAGATGAAGATCGAGTTTACTATCGATGGGGGTCATCCATTAATAGGAAATCAGTCAGCTAGAATGGCTTCAGAAATAGGAAAAGCATGTAGGGATTTACTCACCTTGTATATTGATGGTGACCAGAGAACCCTTCCAACGGAAGAGAAGCAATGTGCTTGGGAGCATGTTCAGGTAATTAACTCTTTCAAATTATTAAGATTGAAAAGTTGTTAATGTAGAGTATTCAATTGCTCATCTAACTATCTGAATGATTTTTTTGCTCTTCTTTGAGAACTTGCATGCATCTGCAACCTCTAATTGTGACAAGTACATGAGCTTGTAGTTTTCTATTAATTTCATAATGATTGTCCAGACATTAATTATTTCATGTAATATGTTTTGTACAGAATCATTTGAATTTGAATGACCTCATGAGTAATCCAATCAAGTTTCGTGCTGCAGATCAATGGATGAGTAGACTCCATAAAAAATATCGAACGGATGCCAAAAAGAAATGGAAACAATTGGGGGATGTTGCTCGACCTATTGGTTCCCATGATGAAGATTGGAAAAAATAACAACCAAGTGAAGCAAGAGCTTGACGAAGAGCGAGAAATTTTATCTTATGGACATCAAACAAAAAAATCTAAGATCTTGAATCCCTTATTATATTTTAATATGATAAAATATTGAGTGTATAAGATGTTTTAATATTAATGGATTGCAAAGAACAAAATCTATGAAAGTGAGAAATGCACGAAAGGCGGTCAAATATCCACATCGGACTGGTTCAAAGCCTTTTCAGAGTCGAAGAAGTGAATATGTGAGTTATAGGATTTAAACTTTAATAACTTACAACTTGGTTAGTTTCCTAAATAATCTCCAATTTATTTTTATTTTGCACATTCAGGAATTTAAAGAAATGCTAGATGACATTGAGTTTTTCAAACAAACACGATATTGCCAACCTTGACCAAATGGAACAGTTGGGTTAGTGATCAAGCTATTGAGGCTTATGTAAGTTTTTTTTCCTTTCTTTTTTGAAGGAAAGAAATGATTCAAATGATTCAAATAATCTCATTTCTTGCTTTCTTTTTTCCTAAATAATCACATTTTTTTAGGACAAAATGATTCAAATGCATTTAGAATCACAATCATCTGGGCCCCCCATATCTTCAAGTGTCATTGTTCACAAAATTATGGGTGCGACATCAAGGTTAGATTATCATCTAGGAAAAGGATATGGACCACCATTTATTGGGAAATCCTCTCGCCGAAAAATCATGGAATCTGAATTCAAACAAAATTTGATGGATAATCAAGCCAATTTTGAATCAAAGATTACTGTGCTAGAAAAATAAATTTAGAGCAGCGAGAGCAATTAAATGTACAATGAGAGCATATAAATGAGGTGAGAATTTAGTATAAGGAAGTCTTCTTATTTTTTTTCTTTCATGTAATCAAGTGTTGCATCGTTGGCCTTCTTATCATCTTGGTCGCACGGTCAAAAGTCTCATAAAAGGTAAAACAAAATGTGCTTCTCCCAAAGTTCCGATGAGCATACATGAAAGTGAAACAAATTCAGAAACAGAGTAAGGTGATGCCTCAAACGTTCTCTGAGCACTTATTAATGCTAATTACTCTTATCAATCGTATTTAAAATTGAAAATGGTTGGCTAATTACTAGTGTTATTTTATTAGTTCATAGTAGTTGAAGGGAATTAAGGACTAGAGTTAATGTGACTTGCTGTTATTTTTTTTTCTCAACCCTTTTCCCCTTTGATCTCAAAATGGTTGACTTGCTCTTAATGTGCACTGAGGCAGAGCCTCTGTTTCCATTGGAACGAGTGCATTAAATTGATGGCTGCTGTTGGTGAATTTGTATATAGTTAAATCAGTTGATAACTAATGTCCAAAAACATATGATTTCAAGGACAAAACAACATAGTTACAAGTTGCAAGCTATTGTAGCATCCATTTTCTTATATTTTCTCCATGCAATGCAAGACAAATGCAAATATCATCTATAGTTACAAGCTGCGGGTGATGAGGTTATATTGGGACTATGGCTGCTCTTTAAGCTGTACTTGCTTCTTCACCATTTGCTCGCTTGTGCTGTGTGTCTTGTCTATGACTTACGCATGTTGTTTCCTGACCCACAAGAGTTTAAAAGGTGAGTTGTTTTTTTTTAAGTTTATGGTCCACTTGGTTGTGTCCCATGCATCCTTAGTGTCTTATCTTGTATTTTTAGTTGAGTGAATGATCTCTTTGGAAGGCTAAGATCATTGCACCTTGTTGTGGTTTAGGATGAAAGTTGGTGGCTTTCATTTCCTGCATCCATCTTTTCTGTGTTATTTTCTTATTTTGTTTTCTCTTTGCAATGCAAGATAGATACTAGAGAGACAAGAATCCTGATCTTGAACCACCACAAAACACCCACATTTTGATACCTTCTTTATTTGGATGCTTCATCCAGTGAAGGTTTTGATTTGCAAGTTGATGGCTATATTCAGAATGAATCGAGTTTCATGATTTGCATGTTTTGATTCAGCTATGCTGAAGTGGTGAAGAAGAGTAATTGTTAAGGGGTGGATCTTGTACTTGGATAGCAATGAAACTTGGTGCCAAAGTGTAGTTGGACAAAGCAACTTTTAATTTCATCTATGCATAATTAGTAGGCTACTGAAACTTGCGTTGTAACTGTAGGATCCCAAAGGACACCAAGAGGGGGGAGTGAATTGGTGTTAAAACAAAAATATCGATTTCAAAATAATCATTGCGGAAGCTTAAAATCCATTCTTAAAATCTTTCAAATCAATGCAATTCAGATCACATCAAAACCAATATGAGAGGGAGGGAGAGAGAGAAAATCAAATACAAAGTTGCACAGGTGGTTGTTGACGAGGTTCGACCACACCTTGGTCTACGTCCCCGCTTTGACTTCTCGACCTCGAGACCATCGGAGATTTCACTAGAACTCTTCCTTAATTCCAAATGGGGCAAGGAAGAACGCCATTTACATCAACCACCTTTTCTTCGCTTCAAGAGGCAAGGCAACCTCTCCTCCTAGGAAGCTAATGTTTTCTCTCCTTCAAGAGGTAAGATTTTGAACCTCTTTTACACAAGAGCTCTCTCAGTATTTTTCTAAAATAAATGTTTTTCTCTTTTACAATGCTAAGCTCTCACAAGAGGAGAAGAGAGAAATAAGAGAAAACTTAAAAATGAAAACTTCAAGGAGAATGTTTTCTTTTGATAACTTGAAGTTTTTCTTCAAGGCTTGGATGGATGCCTTTGCTTCTGGCTTTGGCACCCCTTTTATAGGCTTCAACAAGTCAGAAAGTCATCCAAAAATCATTCCACAATTTTCTCCTTCAAAATTAACTATTACTGTTCATTTGACTCGGAGGCCGGTCAATCGCACATATGGACTGGTCGACTAGTACACTTTCTTTTATGAAAAATATGACTGTTGGCAATTTTTGAACTGTCCGGATCGATCAACGGGTACAGTCTTGACATTTTGTTTGTTGAAATTGGGCATTTTCAGGATCGGTCGACCGCCCTGTACTATTTTAAGCATAATGTTTTGCACAATTATCCAAATGAAATGATTTTTTATTCTATGGAAAGCTAACAAAATTCTCTACAAATTTGATATTTATGATTCATAAAAATCTAATAGGATCATAGTTAATTATTTAATCAAAATGTAGTGCATAAAGTTATCCCTTTTTCTTTAAACTTTTTCAGCATTTTAACTTTAATCTTTCGAGGTTTGTATCATCAAAATATAATTTTATATGTCATTAAAACATAGATCCAACAGTAACAGATTTGATTTCTTTTTTTTTTAGTATTCTTGATATATGTTTGAGAGTTTTTTAATGAACTTCATGAGTAATGTTTAATTTGTGTTTTGTTATGAAACTTTTAACATACCATTCTATTTGAAAATAATTCAACTTGAAGTGGTATTAAAAATATTTTGTGACGTCTAAAAAGATATTTTAGTAACATTTATATGTTATCAAATAATTGCTTTTGTGACATTTAAACATCACTAATAAATTCAATCTGTGACATTTTCATATGTTTTGAAGTTGATAAATTTAAACTTTAGCGACCTTTAATTGTTACTAAAGCTTTACATTTTGTGACGTTTAAATGTCACTAAAAAGATAAGCTTGGGTGACGTTTAAATGTCGCTGAAAAGATAAGCGGGGTGACGTTTAGAACCGTCATTGCCAACTCTGCAAAAATCCGAGCTAAGAACCATTGCATTCCAAAACTTGATTTCTCTACGTTCGGTCGCATAGAGCCTCTAACATCCCTACGGTTGGGGGTGCAAGGCAGCAATTATTCAAGAACTCCCCCTGACTTACAACTGCGAGGAAAATTAGGAAACCGCGTAGGGAATCGTCTTCACCAAAGCTCGATTTCTCTATGTTCGGTCGCGTAGAGCTTTCAACATCCCTATGCTCGAGGTTGCAAGGTGAAGACGATTCACGATCTCAAATTCAAATACAAATTAGAAAGGTAAAGAGTTATACGATGAAATAGGGATCAAACAGATATCATGAAAACCATAACAAGCTCGACATTCAGTTAGTCATCAAAGCATTAAAGAAGAATAAGAACAGTGTATGAAAATCATGATCAACATCCCCCAGTCACTAGTTGGCTGGTTAATTACACATTACTAAAAGTAGGAAAGAAGGAAAAGAAGAAAGAAAAATACAAGAGAGAAGGGAGAAGGGAGACTGCTGGTGCAACCTCCTCTTCAGCCTCCTTCGGCAGGGATCCAAAACTCAGTCAAAATTCAGAACAAATCCGAACCCCATTCATGATTGCCTTCAACCCTATTTTATAGCCTCACTCCTACTACTAATTCCCAATTGCATTTTCGACATTTAGTTCCTCAAGATGCTTTATAGGAAGCTTCCTTCCTACTATGGTTGAAACAATTGTTAGCTGGTCCCTGCTTATGTTGTTTGCTAATTTGGGACAATGCACTCAGCTGGACTGAATCCTTATGCCTACTTTTTGGACCATTTCTGTCACTTTCCAACCAAAGAAATCTATTGTGGTCCCTCCTGCCATTTGGTCTGTCAGCTGTCCAAAATTTGCCAGCAAAAAGGAATCTTTATTATGGTCCTGCATGGCTGCCTCCCATCAGCTTGCCACCTATCCACTGTCCACTGTTCTGCAGCCTTTTTATTGTCCGCATCTGCCCATAAATGTGTAGAGGAAGCTTCCTTCCTCTAGTGCAAGGGATCTATTAGGCTAACGTGGAAAATTATTGTTTTCTTTGTTGTTTGCTGCTTTGGACAACTGGGCTAGTAAACTGCGTCGTCTGCCTTCAAATTTGTCTAAGTGTCTAGGTTAGGGGAACACACCCGTGTGTGTTCCCCATATGTGTGCATGTGGGGGAATGCACCTAAATACCCCTATGAATTATCGATTGGGATTTCTACATGAAAAGCAATCAACACAAGTAATGATATCCTAGAAATACAATATTTAGAAGATGGATGTGGAGAAATAATAGAAGTTATATTTTCAATAATAAAGCATGTTTTCAAGCATGAGAATATAGTAAAACAAGGAATAGATACATATTGAACATAGATGAAAAGTATACATAATTTCTCCACATCAAATATCACAATCAATAATGCATCAGATGTCATGCTCTTTAAAGTGGGATGAATGCAAGAAGAATGATGCATGCACATGTCATATCACCAACTGACCAGAGACATCCCCTTCGAGATATCTTCTCCCTTGCTGGGGAGGCTGATTCTAGAGGTGGCCCCTGCGAATTCATATGTGGCTCACATTGATTCCATAATTTGGTTCACATGGCACTTAGCTCCAAATAGCCTAAAATCCCATTCAGGATATCTGTCGACCCTATAAGGTATTTCAATCATATAGAGGTAAGCTATCCACCTTACAAGGTTTTTCAACCATGCCAGGGAAAACTGTCGACCTTATAATATCTTTTAACCATACAAGGGTAAACTGTCGGCCTTGCAAGTCTTTCAACTATACAAGGGTCAACTGTCGGCCTTACAAGTCTTTCAACTATGCAAGGGTAAATTGTCGTCCGACAGGGATAATGCACATGCATTATAATGAGATGTAATGCAAGCGCATAACCCAAGCATATCATGTCGTCTCATATCGTGTCATCTTGTAACATATCATATCAAATCCGTTTCTATGATATCTAGTCATGTCATGGCATATCATATCATGTCATGTCATATATAGTTTTCATAATAGGAATAATCGTATAATGATGTTGATATGAATAACAACGACATTTCAGGAACACATGTAAGAACTTATTCATATCATTATCTTATCAGTTTATTTTTCATACATTCTTTTACATCCCTATAATAATCTCTTAATTATCGTATGAGAAAAAATATGGCATAGCATTTGTGCAAGTATTAATTTAATCATTTATTATGGATCCACAATGATGCATAAAATTTCATGTTGCATATATCATAACCAAATGCTTATAGCAATGAATGCAATAAAAACACATGTATCCACCCTACATACCTCTTCTTTGACTTGCTCCCTCTAAATTCTTACAAGATCATCCTTTGTTTTTACTTATCTTAGAATTCCTTCCTATAACAATAGTATATATTCATAATGGGGTTGGGGATTGTATTGAACCAAATGAGGTCCACACATGTGGACTATCATTGATGTATAGATAAATGGTAGATATAAATTCATTGTAAATTCATCTTAAAAGATGTTTATCAAAGACCACCATTGACCTATGAATGAATGGTAGGTCCACACGTGTGGACCCATTTTGGGTTCACAAATTCCCTAAATCCATAAATAATATTATTAAGACATGAAATCAACATAAACACCTATCACATGGTACTAGGAGAATCATATATTCTCCTTAAATGATATTACTACTTTAACAATATGCAATTCCTATAACATAAAACTATTTAGTATAAACATCTTTTCTTTTGGGCAGATTGTATGCTTTGTGAAACAAAATTCATATCTTCTACTATACATGATCAAATCTCATGAATCCAATCTTATATAAACATAGGCTTGTATAACATTACCCACTAAAAGTTTGAGGTATTCTTTCCTTGTGATTTATTCTTCCAATCCTATGGCATTCTTATCAATACTACGGTGTGCATACCAACATGTCCTACAGGGACACAACGGTCCTATAACTTAATTACTTGATCAATCATAAGGCTTCATCTTATATAACCTGGCATATTGCATACTTTATGATGTAAACTTCGTCTCTCTTAAGATAACTAATAAATTTGAATAATTCCAATTTTATTTAACTCCAAATTATAAAACCCTTAATCTGTAAGGTGGCATTTGGTTAGGGGTTAAGTAGGGAATATATGGATATTCTTTGGGTTATCGCCAAACGCATGTTTTATTCTGCAAAAAGTACAAAGGGCAATCTTTCCATTATTAAAAAAGTTAACCTTGTAAATAGTGAAAATCTGTGAGTTATCGTATTCTTTATAAAAGGTGGAATACACTTAATCGGGTGCAAACTTCAAAAACTACCTAATCCGATGGAATATATACCTTAACCCAGCCTATTTTAACCCTCAACCAAATGGGCCCAAGTTTATGATTTTTATTTCATTATAGTTGGTTCTCAAGAAAATCAACATTCAACCTAACTTTCATGTTATTTCTGTGTTCTAACAGGTTGAGTGGCCTTAAGTTTATGATTTATATAAAATAGAAAACATCACTTATTATGGTATTTCTAATTTTATTGAAACTTATACTTCATAGGTGCAACTCATAAAATTTCTAGCTTTTATATCTCTCTGGACCGAGCATAATAAATTTAACAACTATTAGAATAATCTGCCCTAAGTTATATTTTGACAGATTAAGGCTCAGTAAATCATTTATAACTTTCGCTACACATATCATTTTTTAGTGAGTCGAACTATAAATGAAACTTAACATCATAGACCCTATTTCCCGTAACTTATCAACTAATTCTATCCACTAATGGATTTAATACGTAATTTAGAAAATTAGATAATAGTTTCCATGAACAAGATGATAGTACCTTAAAGATGAGAGCATAGATTTTTATATAAAATTAAATTTGATAATTTTGGAGAAGAAGTGATGAATGAAAGATGATCATGAAAAGGACCATCAGATTAGGTTTAGAACTGCCACCTTGAATGATTGGTCATGTAGAATTTCCTCTGATCTCCACGGAACGTATCAAGATCTGAAAATTTAGGTGCTGGTTCGAGACATCTAATGGAGATTGGAAGAATGTTTTCGCATTTTTATCACATGCAAAAGGTAGTTAGAAAAGTTACGTAAGCATGAGGTGGCAAGCGGCTTGCATGTCATAACTTAATATTTTTGTCCAATCAAAATTTGACATCATTAATTTCATCCCTAATTAACATGTATTAATTATTATTAAATATAAATTAGTATAAAATAATCCATATAATTTATTCACATTTTTTATATTTTAATTATTATTACACATATTTTTTTATCCTATGTTAAAAAATCACATACATACTTAACCATAAGACGATATGATTTATCATAATATGATTATTAATCATACTTTAGTGCATTAATTAAATTTTATAAATTCTTATTATATCAATACATGACATTACAACCTATACTACAACACATATATTCATTTGATTATACCCATATGATATAAAATTAGATCAAGGATATTTGGGTATATATGGAAACATGGCCTTGGTTTGGTAGGATGCATTTTGAGAAAACTGTACGGGCTTAGGCCCAAAACGGACAATATCTTACACATGTGCAAGGGTGTTACATATGATATTAAAGTCACTTCGTATGAGCCTATGTACATGGTGGGGTGCAATCACTCAATGAAGACGTTGAGTTCCCTAAGGGGTTCCGGGTGTATGAGGCATGCCTTGGATTAGTCCCACATGCATAAAACATGAGAGAGATGCTGGTTATATATGGTGATATGTCCTTATCTAGGTGTGATGCGTTAGAAAATCGTGAGCCCAGGGAGCGGGCAAAGCAAACAGTATCACGTTGAGTATAGAGTTGAGCCACTCTGCTACTATGGTAAAATCGTGTGGGCCAAGGCCTAGAGTGAACAATTTCACACGCTGGTTAGGAATGTTACATATGGTATCCGAGCCACTCCACGTGGACCTCTATGCATGTTGGGGTGAGATGACTCAATGAGGATGTTGATCACTAGCTGATCATATTATGCTTTTACTCCATTTTCAATTAATTTCATATGTATCGAGCCCTAAATTTGCCCAACATTTGGTCAATTATGCCTAGAATGCATATATTTATGATTACTAGCTGACCGTGCTCATATTATACCCATTTTATATTCAACTCCATGTGCACAGAAGTTCTGAATTGCTCATATTTGTAAAGTTATCATTTCTGTGCCAAGTTATCATTTTTGGGCAAAGTTATCATCTCAATGTGCAAAGTTATTATTTCTACATAACACCATTAGGCAATTGAGTTGAACTCATTTAATTGCTGTCCTCTGCCTGACTTGTTCAGTTTTTATTTGAAAACTTTGATGCCTGTTGTTCTTGCTGTTCTGAATTACTCATATTTGGATAATCTGATCTCAATGCACAAGTTATCATTCCTGTGAAATATTATCCACACTTGATAATTGACCCCATTTATATGCTGTCTTAACCTCTATTTGTTTGATTTTTATTTGTGAACTTTGATGCTTGTTGTTTTTGTCCTTCTAGCGGGTTTTATAAGGCCTGCAACAAGCTGGAAAAAGAGGGGGGACCACTGCATTGCTGTCCAAAAAGGCCACTGTAACCTGCTAGAAATTTAGGACCATTGGACAGATGGCACAATCAGATGCTATGGAAGCTTCCGATTTGCATCCAAGGGTGAGGGAGGACCATATAAAAGCTGAGAAAACCTGAAGAAGAGGGGGAGCCTCCATTAGCAAGGCTGTTGGACCCAGGAGGTGAGGAGAGGAGTTGGAGAAGAAGACTGCATTTTGAATCCTATCAACAGAGTTTTTCCTTCTAATTCTAGAATGTTTAGCATTGATTCTTCTCTCTATTTTGTATCAATTCTTGTAACTATGATGAGCTAAATCCCAGCTCTCCTAGCATAGGGTAGTAATCTAGTTCTAGTTAGGGATGGAGTATGAACAATGTGATTTCCTTCTCTGATATCTAATTTTCTGAATTCTGATTTCCATTGGAATCTGTTTTGTCATTGTAAAACCCTCATTTTATTAGCAACCGAGAGGTTGATTTATGATTTCTCTCTTGTTCAGAAATGAATCAAGATGCAATGATAACTTCTTTGATTTCAATCTATGATTACATGCTTATTGTATCAAATTAACTAGTGTTGATGTGGACTTCATTTTCATTTGCAACTGAGAGGCTGATTTTAAGTCCCCTTGATGTTTAGAGATAAACCAAGAAGTATTGGCATTAGAATTAGATTAATTACATTTCTGATTTATTGACTGAATCAATTGTTCCATCATTATGAATGTTGATTAGTTGTGATGTGAATTTTAGACTTACTGAATTGCCAATTTTGAGAGGATTTTAACAATATCAGTAAGGTGTTAAACTTTGTACTTTATGATAACATGATATCAGTGAGGATCCTTTTCTAATTCAACTTAGCTAATAACCATATGAGAATATGGTAATTAGTCCTAATTTAATTATACTGTGAGAACAGTCCTATTTCAGATTGAATCAGATTTGACTTGCATTGCTGCAATTGCTCTAACCTATCCATAGCTGGACTACGTGAACCCCATTGATTGTTAATCCCTTTTAATTCTTAGCTTAGAAATTAGATTTCAATTCATATCAATTACCAAAACACCAAAAATAGTTATTCTTTAGTCATGTTTCAAATCTATTTTTACTTTTCTCCTTTACATTATTTTTGTCACTTAGTCTAGGATTAGTCTAGATTATATTAGTGAGTCTTTATCCTTCAAATCACTGTGGATACGACACTTGAGTCTATTACAATTGACATGTGCACTTGCAGTAGAGAAGTGAGGAGTTTGAGCATATTTCATAAATTTCATTATATCTCAATTCTGACCCATAATTCAGCAAGTTATCACTACTCCACACTATTCACATCAGTCGTTGGGTCCCATATGGGGGGAAAGGTGCATGAGACATGCTTTGGATTAGTCACACGTGCATAAGTCACAAGAGAGATGTTGGGTATATATGTGAACATGTCTTTCACTAGGTGTGACGCGTTTTGAGAAAAATGTGCAGGCCAAGGCCCAAAGCGACAATATCACACACTAGTTAGGAATGTTACATATGGTATCAGAGCCACTCCGCATGGACCTCTGTGCATGATGGGGTGCGATCACTCAATGAGGACATTGAGTCCCCTAAGAGGGGGGGGGGGGGGGGAGGATGCATGAGTTATGTCTTCGATTAGTTCACATGCATAAGTCACGGGAGAGATACTTAGTATATATAAGAACATGTTCTTGTCTAGGTGTGACGCGTTTTGAGAAAGTCGTGTAAAGCCGAGGCCCAGAACGGACAATATCATATGCTGGTCGAGAATGTTGCATATGGTATCAGAGCCACTCCGCGTGAGCCTCTTTGCATGGTAGGGTGGGATCACTCAACAAGAACATTGAGTCCCCTAAGAGGGAAGGATGCATGAGACATGCCTCAGATTAGTCCCACATGCATGAGTCACGAGAGAGATGTTGGGTATATATGGGAACATGTCATTGGCCTGGTAGAACGCATTTTGAGAAAACCATGTGGGCTTAGGCTCAAAGCGGATAATATCCTATGAAAGTGCAAGGGTGTTACATATCGTATCAGAGCCACTCCACATGAGCCTTTATGCATGGTGGGGTGCCATCACTCAGTGAGGATGTTGAGTCCCAGTGGGGTGAAGTGTATATGAAGCATGTATTGGATTAGTCCCATATGCATAAGATATGGGAGAGATGCTGGGTATATATGGTGATATATCTTTGTCTATGTGTGACGCGTTAGAAAACCATGAGCCCAAGGAGGGGGCAGAAAGGATAGTATCACGCAGTATAGAGGTGAGCCACTGCACTACTCGAATAACAGGTGATGCGTTGTGATAAAATCGTCCGGGCCAAGGTTTAGAGTGGATAATATCACACTATTGTCAGGAATGTTACAATATGTCTATTCCTAGTCGCCTTCGGGTGTAGGGAGCCTTGGCTCCGAGGCTTAGCTACCCTACTATGAAGGCAACGGCATGATTCTTAATAAGATTTATTGAGCTAACTCACTTAAAAGACTGATGACCACGAAGTGGGATCCAATGGGGTATAAAAACAAACTCGAGGATATTACCGAGGAAATATAATAACAAGTGCTAGTCACTTGCTATGCTTACTGTACTGACTGACTGATGATGATGTTTATGTGTTAACTTATATTATTGATGTTGATGCATAACGACTATATGACAAATGAATTATGCATGTTTAATTCATGCACATAATCTGTTATACTTGTCATGTAGTATCCTGTTTAGGATGCATTTCATAGCATTTACATACTCTAACTGTAAATCCTACACCCTGGATCCGTGCAGATAATTGATACACTTGGATGGATGACTGATTAACACATAACGACGAAGTTGCACATGGCATAAGAATGAATAAATCATGAATCTTTAGGATTTTGTTTAGAGATAGTTTATGAATAATGTTCCATTATGTTCTATGTTATTAGTTACTAATTTATTAAAAGTCTTTTGCTGAATGCAAAATGATTAGTTTATTTTATTATTATTGTGTTATGGCGAACGGGCTAGCGCTGAATTTCCCTAATTGCCCTCTAAATTTTAGGGTGGATTTTTAGAGTGTTATAGAAATAGGTCCTCTGATGTTGTCCAAGATTAGGTGCGGCGGATGAACTCAGAGTCGATGGACCGCCCACATATCCTCCACTCCTCCTAGAAACCTGAGTGGTTGTTCCTACGTCCCTCGGCTCCTCATGTCGTACCGGCCACCTCCTCTCAAGTAGCAGCGTCCTCTGCAAAATAGATAAATTATTTGACCATATAAAGTATTATATAACATTAAAATTATGAATCATTATGGAGATACTTTACTTGATTGCTAAGTACTATAATCATTTTCGTACTTCTCGGCCATCCTTTCGTTGTACACATTCTAAAAAAATTGAAACATTGCAAATTTGAAAAATTTGCCAACACTAATGCGAACAACCAAATAAACATGTGATGAAAGTTATAACAAAACACTACGGACAGTGGGCGTGATCAAGTCTGGTCTTCTTGTTCTTATGCACGGCCTCATAGACTGCAGAAAAATTGACAAGACCACCTTCTTTTTCCTCTTACAACAAAGTTTGAAATTTTGCAAACTAAGTATAAGATAAAAGTTTGATTATTGTTTTAGTACTACATTAACTTGTGCAATTGATGCTCTTCAAATCTGATTGACCCGCATGTGTGGATGTGGGCTTCGGGTTTTGATCGTCTATTAACTTTTGGATTTTTAGACTTTCTCTATTAATCAGCATTTATCTTTAATCAACGTCAAACACATAGACTTTATAAAATTATAAATTAAACAAAAATAATTCAAATGTAAACTTACTTACCACTTTCTACATAAGGACTTCCAAACTGGGCGGCAAATATGCCTTAGGCATCTTTGTAAGCCAAGCTCGATATTGAGGCCGGCAGACATGACAACATTGCGAAAGTTATATAGACAATTTTGGAGATGTTTCAAAGCCTCTCAAGACAAAATTGATTTGCTTCCTAAAAAATGTTATGAAAGATAGTAATTTAAAAATAATATAAAATAAATTATCTAAAGTAAAAAAATGATCATACAGTAAATGTGCGAAAGATGTCATCCCTCACTTCAATTAGGACCTCTTTCCACGATCCTACCCCTTCTAACAAATAAGCAAGGATAAGAGCACTGACATCCCACATGATAGAAGCGAGTATGAAAGTGGTCCTACAATTTACAAATAAGAATTAATTTTCTAATTATAGGCAGAACTATAATAAAATTTATAGAACTTATTTAGCTTACAACCGAGTAATGTTGTTGACGTTGACCACCCCATTATCGTAGAATCATCTTCTTCTATCGAAGAGGAATCATCATCAACTATAGCTGGGGTAAATTGAGAAGGTCCGACATGACGGGTCTAGGTACAAAACAAATCATTAGTGTAATACCAACGTAAACTAATGATGAATGATATACACACAGTAAAGTTCCCACCTAGTGTCTCTCGGTGCTTGGTCCGAGGTAGTCCACATGTCAAAATGTGATGATCCGACTGTTTGTCCTTATTGGAGCAAAGTTTTTATACCCTATGTAATTATATTTTGATGATACAAACCTCAAAAGATTAGAATTATATTTAAAATGCCGAAAAAATCTAAATAAAAATGAGTTGCTTCATGTACTAAACTTTTGATTAATATTTATTTATGTTTCAACGAGATTTATATTAAGAGAAATATAAAAGTTATAGATAATGTTAGCTTTTTATAGAATAACAAATCATCTCATTTGGATAACTGTGCAAAACATTATGCTTAAAAAACTACAGGACGGTCGACCTGCTAGCTAGAAAATCAGTCGACCGATCAGTGCAGAAAATATCTAGTGCCAGCAAACAAAATGATGAGACTATAACGTTTGAGGTACCGATCGATCGGACAGTGTAAAATTCACCAACGGTCATATTTTTATAAAATAAAGTGTACCGGTCGATTGGTGAGGCAAAACGGTCGATCGGCCAGTGCGTAAAATGCACTAAAATGATCATATTTTTGTCCCAAAATAGGAAACAAGTCCCAATGGCTAAATGGAGTTAAGAAGCCTGTAAAAGAAGACCGAGTGGTCCAGAATTCATCAAGCATTCTAGGGAAACTTCAAGCACCAAAGGAAAATCATTTTCATGAAATCATTGTTATATTTTCTCCTCTTTCTCTTCTTTTCTTGTGAGGTTGACATTGTAAAAGAGAGAAATACTTTCCTAAAGATTTGAGTGTGAGCTCCTGCGTAGTGGAGGTTCTATCTTACCTCTCGGGCTAGTGAAAAGATAAACTCCCTAAGAGAAGAGGTGTGCCTTACCTCACGAAGTGGAGAAAAGGTGGTTTGGTGTAAAAGGGTTTCTTCCTTGCCCCATTGGAACGAAGAAAGAGTTTAGTGAAATATCTGGCAATCTCGAGATCGAGAAGTAAGAATGAGGATGTAATGTCACGGACGTGCTCCACAAATATCATTTTAACATAATCTTACTTTTAGTTAGAATTTTAAGTAAGTTTAGATGCTTGTATAGTCATGATTGCGTGTAGCAACTAACCTTTGGATTAAAGCATAATCAAAATTAAATTATCGATAAGCGTTATAAAGAAATTATATAAGATTATTAGAAATTAATTCTAATATTTCTAACTATTATAATAAACATGTTTAATTATGATTAACTAATGTTAATTATAAGTTTAACACTAACTTTTAACCAAATAATATGATTGGACCTCCATTTCAGTCAATAGGGTTTCAAGCAGCTAAAGCAGGCAGCACACCAGCTGCTTAGAAAAGGATTTTTCCAAACTATCATATGACGTGTAAAAATTCTGTAAAAAATATATAAATCATTTATTCGTATTATCTGCAAGACAAAAAATTTCCAAGATCCGATCGATTGCCGAACAGTCTGAGGAAATTCCAGAGTTTTGCTGGGTTAGGGTGAATCTGCGGATCCGAAATCGACCTTCAACTTCATATGATCATATCTTCGTAAGTAGTTCTACATAAATCCTGAAAATTTTCACGTTTCATCCTATCGATATTAGCTTTCCATGACCATAAGAATCATATAAAAAGTACTTTTTTAGGGAAAGTAATGAACCAAGCACCCTAGGTCGCTCACTCTGTCTCGAGTCAGAGACAGGTCCGCCTTGTAGATTAGGGTATGATTAGGATAAATAGAATTAGGGTTTGAAATTTATACATGTCAATTATAATTCGCAATGGTTCGGTGAGAAGTGGAATCATCCAATTTGGATGTGTAGATGTTAAAAAAATGAATTTTTCATTTCATAGTGAGTTTTCTGTCAGTTTCTAGGAAATTAATAGAACAAGACTCAAATTGAATATTTTTGTTATAGAGTTATACAAGGAGTTAAATTCTTTAATGTTTATGCCAAAATAGAAAGGAAGTCTAATTTTCAGAAAAATTATGATATAGCTAAATGGACAAGTATGAATAAACATATAAATCAATCTTTCTATGACACACAGTCTGTCAGGGCACAACCCCTAGGTAAGATTGTCTTAGATGTTATGACTCACTCACTTGGATTTAATTAATGATATTTTGGAGTTGGAAACCTTAGTAAGTGTAGTTTCTAATTTATCAAGAATCATGAGATTTGCCTTTGTAGTTAAGAAGTTATGAATTATTCATTGGCAAGTACTCAATCTGAAATCCTAAGACAGCACCTAGCTAAACTTGGGAAAATTGAATAGTTGGGAGTGTGAAGTAGCATATGAACATAAACACCTGAAATTACACATTAGTATTAGAAGGGATTATATGCATTTTAAGGGGAATAAGTGTTCATGCATGAGCATGCATTGCATATTGTTATTGTTAGTAATTGGAAAATAAAATAGCATCATTGCTTATAGGAAACCAACAAGCTACAAGTGAAAGAAGGAAAATCTAGTAAACCTCTTTGAAAACATAAAGCACAAGGTGAGTGGGTAAATTTACAACATAGCAAAATGCTATATGTTAATTCGTTTATTTATGTTATTACCTTAAGCAAAGATTATTATTGTTATTATTGAAACATATCTTGAGCTATGAAAAAGTATTTATGATAGGTTTCAAGGATTTCATATGAGATGGAGTAACATCTTATACAAAACTATTTTCAGGGAACAATTCTTGTGAAGTGAAAATAAGTTTTACTTGATAATGATATGAGATTATGACATGTGTATTTTGATATTATTAAACTCCATGGTATTCATTAGCCATACTGTTTGAAAAAGGTCTTTGGGACCGCATTCGATATATATGAAGCCTTTTGAGCGTATATTGGGTGTCTTTGCCCTTTGGGGGCTGCTCTGCGTGCACGTATTGACCCATGATATGCTCTGTGTATCTGAGAATCATGATTGGGTGGCACACAATCATGATTGGGATACGTATTGACCCATGATTTGCTCTGCGTATTTGAGACTCTTTGATTGTGAAGCTATGTTTAACTGTATGACACACAATCATGGAGGGATACGTATTGACCCATGATTTGCTTTGCGTATCTGATACTCTTGATTATGAAGCTCTGCTTAACTGTATGACACATGATCATAGAGGGATACGTATTGACCCATGACGAGTATGCGTAATGACACATGTGTGGAGTTTAACTATGAATATGATGATATCTTGAATAATTTGTATTTATGTAAAAGTTCATATGATTTGGAAAGTTATGTGAAATGAGTTATGCTTTAAATGTTTTCTCATATGAAAGAAATATGATTATTTAAATATTATATGCACTCGTATTGTTCCCCTATGTTGTATATTTATTCCACTCATTGAGCAAACGATTGTTGCTCACATTACCCTTGTTGATTTTTTTTTCAAATGATTATAAGTTCTCGAGTTGAGTTGACTCGAAGCTTGGTTTGATGCATATAGAAGAGGTCGAACCGTCGGAGCATTGCTATTTTTCTTTCACTTTTATTTTTTCCTTCACTTTTGTTTTTGCAACATGCATGTAATAGATAATCCTAGATGTTGTAATTAAGTTGTGAGAGATTTTTGTAAGGTTGTATAAAACGTGATCCTGTGGGGTGTTATATGCGAGTTGGTTAGTGGAAAAAAATTATAATGATAATATGTGAATGATATATCCTATAACTGTTTATTTGACCTTGATGAATATATATGCATCTTTTGAATGTGTTGGCTAATAACACAAGGAAGTAAGGGAGGGAGGTTTTGCTGATTTTATTTTTGAAATTGCTAAACATAATTAAGAAAGATAATAGTTGGAATTAGAACTTAGTCACAGAGTGGGGTGTGACAGAATTTTGTATCAGAACTTAGATTATAAGATTCTGTAGACAATATGAGTTAAGTTTAAGGTTAGGTGACATTATGTGCATTAGATTGATAGTGCATGCTTTTGATTGTTTTTCTTATTTTATATTTTGGAAGGGTAAAGATATCACCACATGAGTAATGTGGTGAGGGTCAATTTGATATTATTGGCATTTATAAATGTGCTCCGTCTGAC
This sequence comes from Pontederia crassipes, assembly GCA_030549335.1. NCBI lineage: Eukaryota > Viridiplantae > Streptophyta > Magnoliopsida > Commelinales > Pontederiaceae > Pontederia > Pontederia crassipes. The sequence continues at coordinate 3,815,412 of JAUKPH010000020.1, read as the reverse complement.
GGTCGACCTATTAGGACTTCATTTTCATCTGATGCATTATGCATTGGTACATGGTGTGGCATTTGATGCCTACAATGATCCTCCCTATGTGATGATGTGATCATAATGGGTCCATCAGTAATGTTTCATGATGGCAATGTTACGGATCAAACTAGTTGTACTTGCAAAAGATATAAATGAATATGGAGTCAAAAGAGACTGTGGAAAATGATGACATATTTCATTTCTTTAAATATCTAAGACTATAATGTCTTACCCAAAGGTGATTGATTAGTTCGTCAACATGCCACTTCACATTATTTTAAGAAAGAAGTTTACTTTGAGTTATCATGAATATTAAGAGTTACATTTTTTTGATAAATGTTAGAATTTTCTCCTCTTGCATTATTTATATAATAATGATAGATAAGTTAATTAGAAAGGGATGAGAAGTTTACTTTGCTTTTGTTATCGAGATAAAGAAAAAATGGGTCACGATTGGGAGATATTCCAATCATATAGGAATTTGTAAAATATTCCTAGAAGATCTTACTAAATTATGACCGAGGAGATAGATGGAATTCTTTATAGATCTAGTCCATAGAACTATTCCTATTTCTAAGACTCCTAATTGTATAACACCTATAAGATTAAAAGAACTATAGGAGCATTCCGATGAGGCTTGTATTCAAATCAAAACTTTGAATTTTCGACTTATTCTAAGAGCATTCCGATGAGGCTTGTATTCAAATCAAAACTTTGAATTTCGGACTTATTCTTCAAGAAGAAAGATATGTTCTTTAGTTGGGCATCAATTATAGACGTCTAGACTAAGTGATTGTGAAGAATAGTTTATCAAGAATGAGTTACTTGCTTGATGAACTACAAGTACCACTCGATTCTCAAAAATAACTTTAAGAGATGGATACCATTAGCTAAAGTTAAAAAAATGGTATATCTCAACCTTTATATACATGGAACTCGGTATGATCATTGTGATTTTTTTTCTTTCCATCAAACCACTCACAACCTTATGATCTCTCAATTCCGAAGGTTGTGCACATCATGAGAGATATTTAAACACTATTTCACAAAATTATTATGGGAAAATAAAACTAAGAGCCAAATTATGCATGAGTTTTGGGTTGACGTTGTGATATTAGATCATGTCAATTCTAAGAAAAACAAATCATATCCTTGGTATGTATGATCATATGATATATTTGAATGACTTTGATCAATTATTTATCATGCAACCTTTCTCCCTAATACAGAAATGAAGTATAATGTATTCTCTTGTACCCAATCTAAAAGAATATGAACTAATCATGTACATATGATTGTGTTTGCAAGCTTATTGATTTGAACAAGAACTTGTTACATAAAGAACAACTAGTTTGCATCTTATATCAGAAAGAAAATGCAAAAGATAAGAAAAGTCACATCCTAAGATATTGTGTTATAAAAGTTTTGTAATGAGATTGTGTTTTGGAATAAACACATTTGAACCTTATGAAGGTGTGATGAGAGGATATTTACAAACTACCCTTCATAGTTTTGTATTTAACATACATTGGAATACCCATATGTATGAGAAACAGATAATAGATATGTATTACATCATTGCTATTCTAATTTTAACAATCAAGTCTTTGGGTTTGAACACTATATTTGTTCGACTCTTTCAAATGGTTATGGTTATTCTAAATTTGTAAATAATGTTGACTTTGAAGCTTAATTCTACAAGATTGAGATTGATCCAAATAAAATATGTGGATAAGAAGATAGGAAAAATTGGAATAAAGTATAGTTATGTTGTTTTGAATAGTCAAAATCAATTTGCAAATGTGCTATAAATGACATAAGGGAAATATGAATGTGATCATGAAAAATTTATAGATATATATATATATGAATGATCCTTATTATGGAAAGAAATTATTTGTGTTGGATGTGTAGATAGTAAAGTATGAATTTTTTTCTTAGGGTTTGATAACATCAAATCTTAACAAGATTATAGGGGATATTGAAGGTTCTATAGGGACAATTAGTAAGAGAATAGATGCTTGTAATCCTATGAAGACATTATGAAATGTCTATATTAATATGAAATGATAAACATTTTATAGAAATGGATAATAATATTAAACTACGTATAAAGGTTGGAGAACCAATCATCAAATCAGTTTAGTGTTGAAAAATGATACCTATTTGATAAAATTCAAATTATATGATGATCATTAAAGTATTGTCTAATGTGCATTATTATCACTGATCTTGAAATCACTATGAAACTTTGAATTGCTATTACTCATATTAGAATTATTGTCAACTGTCAACCCATAGTTGTCAAACAATATTCATTATTATGCATTCTAAATCATTGACGATTCTTAATTAGTTGTTATTGAATGCATTTCCTCATATTTGGGAAGTGAACTTTTACTCATCCTTACCTATCACATCTCATGTAGGGTGATTGATTAAATCACCATTGTCACTTTTTTATGGGTGATAAATGCTTTGCCATTTCGGACTTTAGTACGTTCATCAATTTTGAAAGTTTCGCGAATGAGTGATTGGAGGGGGACGCCTCTCTGATTCTCGATCGTAAACTCAAATCGACTCATGAAATGTTATTTTGAAGTTTAACGAAGGAGCGATTGCAGGGGGACGCATTTCTGATCCTCGATCGTTAATTCGAATTGGCATTTCACTATTGTAAATCAATTAGAAAGGGAAAGTCTTATTCACAAAACTCATTGTTGCTTATACTCTGACCTTCATTCTTACGAATGATAGTGATTGTATTTGACTTATGGACACATAATAATCGATGGTTATTCTGTCGTTCCCTTTATCCAATATGTCATCTTCTTTTGCTTGTCATGATAGACTCATATAATTGTTGAACTACTACTCATTGTTCTTGTTATCCATAAAGTTTGTCTAATATTTGGAAATTTCCTTGCAACTAGTGTTTCACTCATGATCTTAGTACTTACCTTATGGGAACTTTGTATAAAATTAACTATGGGTAACATGATTAGATGAAAGAATTAATTCTTTAATGGAATTTTAAATCCGCACATTAGGAAAATATTATAGCCAAAAGAATATAATAAATGCAGGAATATTGTGAAATATCAAGAAAGAAATAAAAAGTAATTAGAATAGTGAATTCACAAGGACAACATTACCTACGAAAAAAATATAAAGGAAAGTTATAACCACGATACATAGGAACCATATGAGATTCTAGAATGTATTGGGTCAATTGTTTATTTGTTAAGTTCAACCACTAGAGATGTTGTGTATTCATGATATCTTCAATGTTTCTTCGATGATATTGATCAAATCCTTTGCAGACAAGCTCATCAATCAACAAGTCATGAACACAAATTTTTTTCTGTGTTCATCTCTGGTCATTTGGATCAAGATCATTTTATTTTCCTTATGTAAGTCTTTAAACTGCAATGACTGCTTATAATCATTGGTTGTTGTAATTATGATGATCAGAAATATACCAAGTAAGATTCTTAAACCATCGTATGTACTCTTTGGTCAGTCTTCAGATAGAAGTCCAACAACTATACATATCAAAGTGTAAATCATAAGAATAATCAATGTCAAATCTTTGTAAAGCAACCTAAACAAACATCTCGAAGCTTCTGAGCGATTTTTCACATACTTATTGGAAAAAAAAGAAAAGATATCCTACCTATCATTATGCCAGCATCAAGTGAAATAGAGATCTTCCTTGCTATTCCATCTAGTCCTCCATTGCTCTTCAAACCCTTGTTATATGTCCATGTACAATGGGTGCTAACTCATCTGGGTTGATGCAATAACCAACTTTTCTCATCTCTTTTGGGATATGATATTCCGTTATGCTATGAGTTAAAGAAAAAATCAAATAGAACAGAACATCAACAAAGAATAGTACATACAATTACCTTTTTCTCATAGAGAATTAAAAATAGTACCATCAATAAATTGCAGAGCAACCTTCTGCATATAAAGAGAAACTCAAACTATTCTAGTATAAGAATGTTTATCTCGAGAAGAAAATACAGTATAAATTATAAGGGTCAAGGAAAAAAATTTTGAAAAAGAAAATTTTCCTTAGTGTTAGTGTGATACGGAAAAAAATCATTAGTGAGAATGACCAAATAATAAGGAAGTATTCCTTCGCATCCTTCATAACATAACCTAAATTTCGGGGACGAAAATTTTTTTAAGGAGAGGAGAATTGTCACAGACGTGCTCCACAAATTTTATTTTAACATAATCTTACTTTTAGTTAACATTTTAAGTAAGTTTAGATGCTTATATAGTCATGGGTGCGTGTAGCAACTAACCTTTGGATTAAAGTATAATCAAAATTAAATTATCGATAAGCGTTATAAAGAAATTATATAAGATTATTAGGAATTAATTCTAATATTTGTAAATATTATAATAAACATGTTTAATTATGATTAACTAATGTTAATTAGAAGTTTAACACTAACTTTTAACCAAATAATATGATTGGACCTCCATTTCAACCAATAGGGTTTCAAGCAGCTGAAGCAGGCAGCTCACCAGCTGCTTAGAAAAGGATTTTTCCAAACTGTCATAAGAATAAACATTATGTTTATGCCAAAATAGTAAGGAAGTCTAATTTTCAGAAAAATTATGATATAGCTAAATGGACAAGTATGAATAAACATATAAATCAATCTTTCTATGACACATAGTCTGTCAGGGCACAACCCTAGGTAAGATTGTCTTAGATGTTATGACTCACTCACTTGGATTTAATTAATGATATTTTAGAGTTGGAAACCTTAGTAAGTGTAGTTTCTAATTTATCAAGAATCATGAGATTTGCCTTTGTGGTTAAGAAGTTATGAATTATTCATTGGCAAGTACTCAATCTGAAATCCTAAGACAGCACCTAGTTAAACTTGGGAAAATTGAATAGTTGGGAGTGTGAAGTAGCATATGAACATAAACACCTGAAATTACACATTAGTATTAGAAGGGATTATATGCATTTTAAGGGGAATAAGTGTTCATGCATGAGCATGCATTGCATATTGTTATTGTTAGTAATTGGAAAATAAAATAGCATCATTGCTTGTAGGAAACCAACAAGCTACAAGTGAAAGAAGGAAAATCTAGTAAACCTCTTTGAAAACATAAAGCACAAGGTGAGTGGGTAAATTTACAACATAGCAAAATGCTATATGTTAATTCTTTTATTTATGTTATTACCTTAAGCAAAGATTATTATTGTTATTATTGAAACATATCTTGAGCTATGAAAAGTATTTATGATAGGTTTCAAGGATTTCATATGAGATGGAGTAACATCTTATACAAAAATGTTTTCAGGGAACAATGCTTGTGAAGTGAAAATAAGTTTTACTTGATAATGATATGAGATTATGACATGTGTATTTTGATATTATTAAACTCCATGGTATTCATTAGCCATACTATTTAAAAAAGGTCTTTGGGACCGCATTCGATATACATGAAGCCTTTTGAGCGTATATCGGATGTCTTTGCCCTTTGGGGGCTGCTCTGCGTGCACGTATTAACCCATGATATGCTCTGTGTATCTGAGAATCATGATTGGGTGGCACACAATCATGATTGGGATACGTATTGACCCATGATTTGCTCTGTGTATTTGAGAATCTTTGATTGTGAAGCTATGTTTAACTGTATGACACACAATCATGGAGGGATACGTATTGACCCATGATTTGCTCTGCGTATCTGATACTCTTGATTATGAAGCTCTGCTTAACTGTATGACACATGATCATAGAGGGATACGTATTGACCCATGACGAGTATGCGTAATGACACATGTGTGGAGTTTAACTATGAATATGATGATATCTTGAATAATTTGTATTTATGTAAAAGTTCATATGATTTGGAAAGTTATGTGAAATGAGTTATGCTTTAAATGTTTTCTCATATGAAAGAAATATGATTATTTAAATGTTATATGCACTCGTATTGTTCCCCTATGTTGTACATTTATTCCAGTCATTGAGCAAACGATTGTTGCTCACATTACCCTTGTTGATTTTTTTTTCAGATGATTATAAGTTCTTGAGTTGAGTTGACTCGAAGCTTGGTTTGATGCATATGGAAGAGGTCGAACCATCAGAGCATTGCTATTTTTCTTTCACTTTTATTTTTTCCTTCACTTTTGCTTTTGCAACATGCATGTAATAGATAATCCTAGATGTTGTAATTAAGTTGTGAGAGATTTGTGTAAGGTTATATAAAACTTGATCCTGTGGGGTGTTATATGTGAGGTGGTTAGTGGAAAAAAATTATAATGATAATATGCGAATGATATATCTTATAACTGTTTATTTGACCTTGATGAATATATATGCATCTTTTGAATGTGTTGGCTAATAAGACAAGTAAGGGAGGGAGATTTTGTTGATTTTATTTTTGAAATTGCTAAACATAATTAAGGAAGGTAATAGTTAGAATTAGAACTTAGTCACAGAGTGGGGTGTGACACGTAGGCCAAGGTATGGCCGAACATCATCAACAACCACCTTGTGTTCTTGTGTTTGATTTCTCTCTCCCTCTCCTTATCATATTATTATGCATGTGATATCATTTGATTTGCAATGGTTTAAAATTTAACGAATCGATTTGTTTAATATGAATTAGGTAGAAAAACTTGCAAATGTTAAAATCATACTTCACTGGTCCACCCCGCAAAAGAAACAAACAGAGTACTTCATAAACAATCTGAATTGCATCAACAGGCTGGCGTATTTTGTGAAATCGATATTTTCAGTTTAAACACCAATTCACCTCCCTCTTGGTGCCTTGGGATCCTACAGTCCCATCAACGGCGTAGCAATTGACACCATTAAAATAAAAAAAAGATTAATGTAATTACATGAAAAGTATAAATTAAATAATAATAAATATATCACCTAGTGTAATATGTTGAGCGTCATCGCGTGGTCATGTCGAGTGGCGGCATAGCAACTGTCACCATTAAAAAAATAGTTAAAGCAGTTGCATGTATTTAAATTTATTAAACACATAGGAAATAACCTGGAGTGTTATATCTATCGTCGCCATGCGAACAAGATGATCGACTTAATGGATCGCCCGCTATGTGCCTCGTCCGCTGTGGAGCAATTATCACCATAAAAAAATAGTTAAAAATTTTCATGCAGAAGATATATTAGCTACACAAGAAGTAACCTAGAGTTTCATATGTTGTTTATGTTGATCTAAGTTTTAATGCCTTATATTTTGATGATACAAACCTCGGAAGACTAAAGTTAAAATTCTGAAAAAGATTTAAAAAAAAAAGAGACAACTTTATGCACTACACTTTGATTAAATAATTGATTATGATCTTATTAGACTATGAATGAACGATAAATATCAAAGTTGTAGAGAATCATGTTGTCTATCCATAGAATCTGAGTTTATCTAATTTGGATAACTATGCAAAATGTTATGCTCAAAATAGTACAGGTCAGTCAACCTCTCGATTGAAGCAAAGATGGTCGGTCGAAACAATACTGGTCGACTGATTCATAACACTAGTCGACCGATAAATACATGAGCTGCTCCGGACAACGCTGAGATGATATCGGTCGACTTACTGGCCAATGCACCGCCCGACCGATCAACTCAATGGGTGGAAATCAAAACTATGAGACTATCTCGGTTGACACACCGGTTGATGGTTTGGTCGATCGACCAGCTGCGGTAAGCTAGTGAATAAGCGTAACGGTCATATAGACTGGTCGATCGGTCCACTGCTGACATGAACAGTAATGACTATTTTTCAAATAGAAAATTATGAAATAAATTCTGGATGAATTTTCCACATGTTGAAGCCTATAAAAGGAGTGTCAAAGCCAGAAGTAAAGGCATCCATCCAAGCATTGATGCAAAATTTCAAGAAATCAAAAGAAGATCTTTTTTCTTGAAGTTATCATTTAGAGCTTTCTTTCTTTCTCTCTTCTCTGCTTGTGAGTGATCTATTGTAAAAGAGAAACCATTTCTCAAAAAGATTGTGAGAGCTCCTGTGTGAAAGAGGTTCCAAATCTTACCTCTTGAGCGAGAGAAAAAATTATCTTCCTAGGAAGAGAGGCTTGCCTTGCCTCTCGAAGCGCAAAAAAGGTGGTTGTGTAAAGAGTTTTCTTCCTTGCCCCATTTGGAACAAAGGAAGTGTTTTTAGTAGAATCTCCAACAATCTCGAGGTCGAGAAGTCGGAGCGGAGACATAGCCCAAGGTATGGCCGAACCTCATCAACAACCACCGCGTGCATTGTATTTGGAATTCTCTCTCTCTCTCTCCCTCGCATATTATGTTTATGCTTGCTTTGATTTAAAGGATTAATGAATCAATTTCAAGCTTCCGTGATGATTTTCATCAAATCTATACTTTTGTTTTAAATACAATTCACCCCCCCCCCCCCTCTTGGTGCCCTTTGGGATCCTATAGTTTAATGAGCACTTTATGGATAAATGAGATCAATCCTATTCAGCAAACAACAAAAAATCCTTTGAAAGAAAATCTTGATTTACATATAAAGTAAGAAACAATAGAGTTTCAATACATAGGAAAACATTATTTAACAATTCATAACCTATTTTTGAAGATATTGGTTAATGAATTATCACTATTCGCTCAAATTAGTGTGTCCTCAGATTGAAGTTTTTACAGGAGAAGATTGTTTCTCCATACACTATTATAAGATAAAACTAGATAAGTAAAAGGGAGCAAGTGATGTACTCAACAAGGGGAACAAAAGGCTCAAGAAAATTCAATCATTGCTTATTGTTGATGGTCGGAGGAGGGCAATTCAAGACAATTCAATCGGGAGAAAATTAGATGACATTAATGCTATGGATTCAATTAGGATTTACTATTCATGGGCGATAGCGACGTCCGGGTTTGGCGGATAGAGGCAACGGCTTGACAAGATGGAGGACGGCTCATTAGGATGGTGACGGTGATGTTGGCGGCGGCGTTGGGGTTGGAAGAACGAGGCGATAGCTAGGTAGGATGGAGGACGGCAACGTCGGTTGCAGCGGTGGGGTTGTTGGACGGAGGAGATGATTCGGCAGGACGGAGGATGGCGCCTACAACGGAGACGATGAGGCAAGAGCGGTAAAATGTTAAAGCAAAAAGAGGGGTTAGGTTAGATTTTAGGGTAAGTCTTTTTGCGCAACAAACAAAGCGACGCTACTTAAACGTCATATTGTCATTGAAAAATAACTAAAGAAATATGATCCAATACAAACTACCATCCCAAACTGCACGATGCTAATTCGACGTTCATGTTGTGCCAAAAAAATAAGTAAAAGAAATAAACTTCAACGGCGATACTAAAGAGGTGTCATAGCGACTCTGAATTAACATTGCCATGTCGTTGCGCTAATTAGAGGCTATAGTGAATGATGCACGAAAAATCATGCATTAGTATAGGCTATTTCATTTGCATATTAAGAACCTTTTGTGGTTAAGAAAGGAGAGAATTTATTTATTTTTATAAAATTTCTTTAAGATTTTATTTCTACCTAAGTTTGAATAATTTCATTGCAGGAAATCAAAATGACAAGAAAATGGTTGGAAACACATGGAAATGTAGCAAAACCATCTATCACGGTCGTGCCTCACTTGATCATGGTCATGCTTGTACAAGCCGACATCGAGGCCACTGTCACGGTCATGCCACATTGCATCACGGCCGTGCTTGTTCTTGGTCAGAAGACATCATCTCTATCACGGCCGTGAAGATAGTGTCATAGCCGTGACGACGGGCAGTTGGACGATTTGAAGGCGAATTTTATCCACTTTTCGAATAGATTTTCAGTTTCATTCTTTGGGGAACGAGGAAATCTATAAAAGGGGGCAGAAGAGGACCTAGAAAAGCATCCCTGGAGCATAGATTTGAATCCTACAAAGAGGAGAAGAACGAGAACAATAGCGAAGCTCTGCCAAAAAACGCGCGAGACGTGCATAGTGGCTGCCAGAGTTCTTTGTTTTATTTTTCCCAATCTTTAATATTACATTAGATGTTGTTATTCTCAAATTTATTCCTTTATTAGGGTCATTCTAGTTGAACCCTATTTGTGTTTTTAAGTCTTTCTTAATATTAGATTAGTTTGAATCTTTAATAGCATTACAATTTCATGTTTAATGCTTTCCTTTAATTCCATGATTTATGATTTGATTGCTATCTGAGAAAAAGTGGCTATTTTCATAATAGTTTCTAGTATTGACTTTGTTTATTGCATGCCACAATTAGGAAAATCGAAAGAGACCTAATTTGTGTAGTTATTAAGGTGACTTGAGAAAGCCCTTGATATGATTAATTAATTAAAAATTGAAAGGATTGATTTTTTCTAATTATTCATAAGATAGTAGTTAAAGCCTAAAAAAATGGTTAAATAATTTTGAGAATTTGCTTTGTTATTGATTCAACTAATTTTAAGTTGAGAAAATTTATTACATTTTAGTGATGATAATTAGGTGCCTTAATCATCAAATCATTATTTCTTCACGTGATCATTTTTTATTTTTATTATTTTCTTTTTATTCACATCTAAAATAAGCTATTTTCTTAATTTCTCAATTAACAAGATTAAAATAAAATCTAAGTTATTAATCATCCTCGTGGGAATGATAACTCTACTCATTCACTTTATTACTTGAGTGACTAGTGCACTTGTTAGCATTTGCTATCAATTTTACATGTATTAGTAAACTTGCTCAATTATTTTCTGAATTGTCCCAATTAAACTATGGAGAAAATTATATCCCTTAATTCATATCTCATTATTTTATTAAGGAGACAAAAGTATAATTTAAACAAGACATGATATGATATATGTTGTATATATAAATTATATTGTGAGATAGGTATATATATACATAAATTATATAGTGAAATATGGATTCCTATTTGTATATATATATATATATATATATATATATGTATGTATATATAAGATTATATACATTGAGGAATACATTTATAATTACTACATGTGTTTGTATCTATGTACATATACGTGTATTTAGGAATACATTTATAATTAATATTTAATATATTTATTCATTAAACTATACTATACGTAATATATATAGTTATATATATTAACATTACCCATTTAAATACAAATCAATATAGGTTTATTTATGAATTTTTATTTAAATATATACACGTGTTTACTTCTATTTATGTACATTAAATTAATTTATAATTAATAACTAATACTTCTATAAAGTTTGTGATGCATCAGTGCCGCAATAGCAACTCTTGGGCTTCACAATGGCGTCACCGATTTTTGACGCCAAAATAAATAGCGTCTCCCACCCGTGATGCTAAATTAGCATCACATGCTGTCGACGCCAATGTAGCGCTTGAATGTATCACACATTTTGTTGATTTGGCGCGTGATATTAGTCGTAATGTAGCGCCGAGACGGCACCACTTTTAGCATCGACAACTTGTAATGCACATGCGACAATAATTGGTGGGTATGGTGAGGCAATTAGTGTCGCACAACTTCGGTCCAACGACATTGCTATTTGGTCATATTAGCATCACACATTTTGAATCGCTAATTTGCGTTGGCAAATTTCTTATAGTGGAACTTCACTCTTTTTGACGAGACAAAAGGTACAAACAAACACAACTTCTCTATGTGTGGTTCAACCCTGATCCGTACTATAAGAATGGTTGCATACTTGCAGCGAGAGAAGTGTGGTTGGGATTATAGATTTTTAAAACTAGCTTGAGTGGAGGCATTGTATGTTCGAATACTCGTACCAAGAAATAAGTATCATGAAAGCGTACATATGTTTGCGATAATGTCGAGTCAGCTTTGAGTTCACATTATATTTTAGATTGGGAAATCCCGTTGATCCTATTCACGTAATTTCGGCTTCAAATAACGGTGTTGTCCCATCAAAAAATCTGTTGTAAATTTTTCGATGAATTTCGTGAGATTTCCGGGAAACTTGACTTATGGAAAATTCAAAAAAATGTTGCATTGTACAATGATACCGTATCAACAAAATCAACATGGTCTATATAATCACTCACTACCAAGTTATCATAACTACACGTTTCCAAACATATAATTAACATAAAAAATATATATCTTTATAGATATTTATCTACACGCCAATATATATACAATTCTGAAACATTCATCTACCTAGCGTTCGTTTTTGCTCAGTTCTTCGTTCTTACGTCGAAGTGGAAGTACTTTGCAGCTTGGAGAAACAGTTGATCACCGGAGCGTGCCCGAGGAATAGCCCTACATGGCCCATCAGCTTGTTCTTGCGGGAGAATGTCGTCCCGCACGAGCACATCCACTTCAGATCCCCACAGTGCTTCTCGTGCGTGCGCAGGTCCGACAGCACCGAGAATTGCTTGCGGTTGCACCGGTTGCAGACGTACATCTTGGGGCAGTGACTCCTCTTGTAGTGGTTCTTCACGCATATCATCGACTTCAAGGGCTGGAATTTAGCGTGCTTACGGTTCCACCGGCAGCCCTCCTGAGGGCACGAATACTTCCTCATCGGCGCCTCGCCCATCAACGTCGACGACGGGGCAACGTTGTTCTCTACGGCAACGGCGGCAGCAGTTCCTCCATGTTTCGCGGGCTTCTCTAAAGCAGCATTGGTCATGTACTCGTCCCCGTGCGCCCTCATGTGCATCCTCAGGTTCGCGTCGCGCTTGAAGCCCTTCCCGCAGATCTGGCAGTAGTGCGTGTACTTGGCCAGGAGATCCACGGCATCTAATTCGATTATATCGCATGTCGACGGCTAAGCCGAGCCGGGCTTCTCGGCGTTCCCCACCTTGTACCGCTGCCCGTAATTAGTACTACCGTTAGCGATAGCGCTGCCGTCGATTTTGCAGTAAAGCGCTTCGACATTAAGGACGTGCTCCAGAACTTCGCTTGTTGTCTCCGACGTGCCCTCATAGTCAACGGTTTTCATGTGGTGGTCAACGTGATGTCCCGGCGCCTCGTCGTGCATCCTCTCGGGCACGGCAACGTCGACCTGCGCCACCTGCTGGATGGTGTAAAGCATTGAGGAAGCAGCAACGATGATATCCTGAATCAGTCCACCTGCGCCGGCCAGGGCCACAGGCAAGGACTCCTGCCGCTGGATGTGATCCGGAGAGATGACGACGCCAACGAGAGACTGCACCTGCAGCACCTTCTCCCTGAGCACGGACAGTTGGTATATCAGCGCCTGGCCATGGGCGTCGGGGAAGCCAGACGACGTGGACGAAGGGATCAGCTCCTCCATGTCGTCCTCGCACATCTGATAGCTGTGTGGATCGCTGCTGCTGCTGCTGTGGAAGACGACTCCGGTTGTGTGTTCCGGGATCATCGTGTGCAGAGGCCGTCACAGCCACTTCTTGTCCTTTCGAGGTACTTGCAGCAGCTAGCGACGCGCCCCCACAGATCGCAACCCACTCCTCTATTTGTCTTTGGTTGGGAAAAGGATGATGGTTGGATGGGGGATCGGAGTGCGGTGAACTGGTGACGATGGATAAAGTAATAAAGGGAACAACTTTGAGTCAACTGGGGGAATTAGAGACATCCCTACTTAAGCCTCCCTCATATCGAACCAAGCCCAAATAAAGACAACCATTGTGAACTAAAATAATAAATTCTTCTTTGCAGTCGTAAACAAAGTAAGCTGATGACCGGGGCGCATATAGTATAATAATATGCATCATATATTTTATTACTTATCATTTTGTGGCCTGTGCTTGGTTGGCTTGTGCAGAGGGGTCTTCAGAGGAGGAGGACGGGGCTTCTTAAATTTTTTATTCCTTCGAAGGGAGCAATCCTTGAATTCTTTACAAGTACATGAGCTTCAGATATGCCGTCGCTGGCACGTGTTTCCCCTACCACCTGTTACCCCGTCGACAAGTTTGGGTTGTTCTTAATTACCATCTCCCCGCTAGGAAACCTGCCACAAGTTAATAAGAAAGGCTACTATAAATCCAATGATATCATTAGTACATTTGGACAGTGGGTTGTGGATTATCTTTGAGGATCCTGGCATTAATCAGATTTTATCATTTAAGTTTTCTTTCGAACTGAATTAGTTATTATTGGATCTAAGTTTTAATGATATGTAAAATTATATTTTGATGATACAAATTTTGAAAAATTAAAATTAAATGTTGAAAAATTTAAAGAAAAAGAGATAACTTTATGCACTACACTTTGATTAAATAATTGACTATGATCTTATTAGATTTTGAATTAATCATAAATATCAAAATTATAGATAATTCTGTTAGCTTTTCATAGAATGAAAAATTATCTCATTTGAATAACTGTGCAAAATATTATGCTTAAAATAGTGCAGGACGGTCGAGCTGTTGACTGAACATAGGTCGATCTGTCAGGAACACAAGTCGATCGGTCATGCAGAAAATATCCATTTTCAATATATAGAATGTCGAGACTGTACCGGTCGAGGTACAGGTCGACCGGTCATGCAGAAAATGCTCATTTTTAACATATAGAATGTCGTCGACCGGACATTGCAAAATTCACCAACGATCATATTTTTTTCATAAAAGAAAGTGTACCGATCGACCGGTCCATATGTGCGATCGATCGACCTTCGAGTCAAATGTACAGTAACGGCCAATTTTGAAGGAGAAAATTGTGGGATAATTTTTTAACGATTTTTTCACTTGCTGAAGCCTATAAAAGGAGTAGCAAAGCTAGAAGCAAAAACATCCATCCAAACATATCAAAAGAATATCATTTCTCTTGAAGTTATTATTTAGAGTTTTCTTTCATTCTCTCTTCCATTCTTGTGAGCTTAGTTGTAAAAGAGAGAAACATTTTATTCAGAAAAAAATAGAGAGAGCTCCTGTGTAAAAGAGGTTCTAAATCTTACCTCTTGAGCGAGAGAAAAGGATTAGCTTCCTAAGAGGAGAGGTTGCCTTGCCTCTCGAAGCGGAGAAAAGGTGGTTGATGTAAAGGATTTTCTTCAAGTAAAGGTGGTTGATGTAAAGGATTTGGATCAAAGGAAGGGATTAGTAAAATCTCCGGCGATCTCGAGGTCGAGAAATCGGAGCGGGGACATAAGCCAAGGTGTGGCCGAACCTCATCAACAACCATCGTATTTTTGCGTTTGATTTTCTCTCTCTCTCTTTCTCCCCGTTCATATTATGTTTATGGTCTGAATTGCTTTATTTTAAAAGATTTTAAAGAAATGATTTTGTGCTTCTGTGACGATCTTTGTCAAATCGATATTTTTGATTTAACACCAATTAACCCCCCCTCCTCTTGGTGCCCTTTGGGATCCTACAGTGATATGCTTTAACATTAAATAAATGATATATGTGACGTCTCAAAATCGTCCTTGCCACGTGGCAAGATCTAATTTGAGTGTCGCATAATGTTATGCCTCAACCAAAATTTTGACTTTGACCGATCTTTTGACCGGAACGAAATAAAAACAAAAGACTTAATATAACATCAATAAAAATAGAGATCCAAATAATAATCTTTAATGTAATTGAAAAATAGCTATGACATCACTGAATATCAAAATAATCGGAGGCCTAATAAAATGAACTCAAAGTATTTAAAATAGTGGAACAGAAATAATACTAAGACACCAGATGTGCACTAGACCATCACAAACATTGTCTGCAACAATCGACAAAAAAATGAAATCTGAATCCAGATAAGAACAACCTGCTAGAGATAAAACACGGGGATTTATCCTATTAGGAGATAAATACCAAACGGGGGGGGGGGGGGGGGGGGGGGGGGATTTATAACAGCCATATAAATTACTTGGGATAGAAAACCAAAACCCTTTCCTCTGTTTTTTATAACAGCCATATATATATAAACAGGGGGGATTTATAACATCCATATAAATATAAACGGGGGGGAATTTATAACAGCCATATAAATTAACCACGAATATAGGTGGGTGAATTAAAATCGCCTTGCATGACTTTCTCGAATAGATTAAGGTCCTTCCATTGTTGAGTATGTCAAGAAAAGTTATGAAGAAGTCACGAAGACCCCTATTTTGCCCTATTTCTTCTTGATTGCATGATTGTTTAATTCATTGCTTGTAGGATTTGATTCTTGTTATTGTGTTTTTGCCTTATTGATTACTGGGATGTAGAAATTAGTCTAGGAGAAAGTAGGTTAATGATTTAGGTGTTTTTCAAATTGAAATTGGTCAGGAACCTTCGCCGTCATGGTCATGCCGCCCATACGGCATGCCCGTGCCACCCTTGTCATGGTCCTAGCACACTATGGGCATGCTCGTGCCATCATTTGTCAACTTTAAGTAAAACATCAGTCGGCACCGATTGACCGAGCGCCCAACTCGTCACGGCCGTGCCACCCTTCTAGCACGCTCGTGCCATGACCAAATTCTCAGCCGAACGACTAAGCATAAAACTGATCGATCGAGCCCTTTAAATTGGTCGACCCCCCTCATCCTCTATCACGGCTGTGCCACCTTAGGGCATGCCGTGCCATCTCACATGCCCACTAATACGCCTGCGCCACTATGGGTACGACCGTGCCCTTCCCATCGACACAGTCGTGCCACTAGGTTGTCATGGTCATGTCAAGCTACATAATAGCCCCTGATTTCACCCATACGTTTGCCTTGAGCCTGATTTGAATGTTGTCATTTTGCTTTATGATTAGACATGATTAAGAATGATTTTAATGCCAAGTCCTCACCGAGATCCATCTCTGATTTCAACATGAATCCTTTTACTCATTGCCTCCATCACACGAAGAACAAAGAATAACAAGTTCTAAAGTGATTAATAAGTTAAGATGAAAGACGAATAATGTGTTACCAGTCCAAGCCAAGTGTCTCAAGATAAGGGTCGCTCCTTTGGTCATAGTTTAATCACTCATTGACCCACACAAGGCTGTATCATTTGCTCGGCATGCCCCAAGAATTAAAGGCACCTAAAGTCACCCTGATTTCTAAACATGAACCAAGATTATGAAGTATGAATAAGATAAGCAAGTATGAATGTCAAGTCAAGTTATTTATATTCTCATGTCATGATTATCAAGCATGCTATGATTCTAAGATTTCCAAGCATCATTTGATTCTATTGCTTTATGATATTTATTCATCTCTCTTACGATTATTTATGATGCTCTCATATTCCATTTTCCATTCAAGATAAGTACTCTACTTTACTTCTGATTTCTCTATTCACGTTATGCATTGTATACTTATGTGGTTCCCCACTAGGCTGTAGAGCTTACAGGGGGACCTCCTCCCCTGTGTTTGATTTCCACAAGGCCAGGTCAGTGATGATGTTGAGTAGGTGTGCTGCGACGAGGCATCTGGCGACAGCAAAGCACATGAACCACAGGGCTTATTTAGTTTCATTTACCTTCCACATTTATGAACTCTTGATGTAGAACTATATGATATCCCGGCAGGGTCGCGGAAGTGGACGTGGCCGAGGCCGTACTATATGCCGCGTATGAGGCAAAGGCCACACTGCTAGAGCACCATTAGAGGAGCATTTTGATGAGATTGCCCCACTTGAGGGTAGTCAGTCAAGAGGCAGTACATCGGCGTCTAGCCGCCGTAACCAGGGAGCACGGCATGAGGCATCTAAAGACACGATCTAGGCCTTCCTGAAATTGCATCCACCACACTATGATGGCAAAGCGGATTTCTTCAAGGCTAAACATTAGATAGAGACCTTGGATCGCATTTTCAAATTGATGTGCTCTAATGGACGTAAGGTCCTATATGCCACGCACATGCTCACTGATACTGCAATGGGGTGGTGGAAGACTACGAGGGCCACCAAGCTTAGAGGGCAAGAAGAAGAGGATATAGCATGAGATGAATTCAAGAAAGCTTTCGAGGCTCGTTACACACCTGAGCACGAGTGTATCGGAAAGCAAGAGGAATTCATGTAGCTGCAGTAGGGATCTATGACCGTGGTGGACTACCACACCTAGTTCATCCAACTAGAGCAATATTGCACGACGAGGGGTGTGTTAGAGCCAACAAGTTTATTAATGGTCTGCAACAAGCATTGAAGATTGAAGTATTGTATGGAGATTGTGAGGATCTGGAGAAAGCAGTGGAATTGGCCACCCGTATGGAAAAGGACCAAGCTGAACGCAAGGCCAAAGCTCTAGCTAAACCAGTTGAGCAGCCGAGGCCTCGGACAGACAATCGATGACCGTTCAGGAGGGACGATCGCCATAATCGCCGACAGAAGCCTTATCGAAGGAGGGACGATCCATACCAAGCTCAGGCACAGCCACACCCTACGCCATTACATCCTCAGCCACTGAGACAATTGCCACCACCACCGTGCCAACCACAAGTACCACAGAAGCCCTTATGTCTTCATTGTGGCCATCATCATGATGAAGAGCGCTGCAGACTAAACAGCTCATGCATTTATTGTGGATAGTTCAGACACTTCATCCAAAATTGGCCATAGGCTGCTAGAGGAGGTCTAGAGAACCGGGGAGCAGGAGGCGCAAATCCTATCGTGTAGGTCCGTGTGCACAACATGGAAGCCGATGCAATGTAGAGTAACAATGATGTCACTAGATGTACTCTCCCCATCGCTAATTTATCTGCCACTATTTTATTTGACTCAGGGGCCACGCACTCATTTATTTCGGAGTCGTGTGTCCTAACTCGTAGATTGCCTCTAAAGCAGATGCCCCATGCTATGTGTGTGAGCACACCTATGAGGACTCTCCATGCTGCTAGGTACATCCCCAATGAACCTATCACTGTAGAAAATAAAATTTTTTTTGCATATCTCATCGTCATCCCCATGGTGGATTATGATGTTATTTTAGGGATGGACTGGCTTTCTTATCATGATAGAGCCTCGTACAGTAGGCAAAAGAACATTATCATAGGAACACAAGGCAAGCCCAAGGAGGTAATCAGGGGCACTCCATCAATGAATAATAATGTCATATCTCAGCTATCAAGGCACGTAAATTACTTAAGAAAGGATGCTGTGTATATTTAGCAAGTGTGGTCAAGATGGATGCACTTGTCATTGACCTTCAACAGATAGATGTAGTGTGAGAATTCCCAAATGTGTTTCCATAGGACACATCCACCCTACCACCAAAGCGTGAGATCGACTTCAAGATAGAACTCTTACCAGGGACAACACTCATCTCCAAAGTACCTTACCCCATGGAACCCGCAGAGATGCAAGAATTGAAGAAGCAGATTCAGGCACTACTAGATAAGGGTTTCATACGACCGAGCATCTCACCATGGGGTGCACCAGTCTTGTTTGACAAGAAGAAGGATGGCTCCATATAGTTGTGCATCGACTACAAGATGCTCAATAAGGTGACAGTAAAGAATAAGTATCACTTGCCTCATATCGACGACCTTTTTGACCAACTGTCCAAAGCATCGGTATTCTCCAAGATCGACCTACGTAGTGGCTACCACCAATTGAGAGTGGCTGAGGAAGATATACCATAAACCGCTTTTCAATCAAGGTATGGACACTATGAGTGTTTGGTCATGCCATTTGGACTAATGAACGCTCCCGCAACGTTCATGGATTTAATGAACAGGGTCTTTCGGCCATACTTGGATCAGTTAGTCATCGTGTTCGTGGATGACATTCTGATATATTCTTCCAGTCCAAAATAAGATCGAGAACACTTGAGAATAGTATTGGAGACTTTGAGGCAGCACAAGCTTTATGGCAAGCTTTCGAAGTGTGAATTTTGGTTGAAGGAGATAATGTTTCTGGGACATATAGTCTCCAAGAAGGGCATTGCAATAGACCCAGCAAAAGTGGAAGCAATGACGAATTGGGTAAGACCGAAGAATGCATCTAGGATTTGCAGCTTCCTTGGTTTGGCAGGTTATTATAGAGGTTTATCAAGGACTTCTCGAAGATTTTTGCACCCCTCACAAATCTCATGAAGAAGGCTGAAAAATTTGTTTGGACGGATCAATGTGAGCAGAGCTTCCAGACTCTGAAGGATCATTTGACTTCGGCACCAATTCTCACCATACCGACAGGCAGCGGAGGTTATGTGGTCTATAGTGATGCATATGGGACAGATTTGGACTGTGTGCTGATCCAACATTGCAAGGTAGTGCCCTATGCTTCCCGACAGCTCAAGAAGCATGAGGTCAACTACCCCACTCATGATCTAGAGTTAGCAGTTGTGATCTTTGCTTTGAAGATCTGGAGGCATTATTTGTATAGAGAGACATTCGAGATCTTCACCGACCACAAGAGCCTCAAGTACATCTTTGATCAGAGGGATCTTAATATGAGGCAGCGCCGATGGTTAGAGCTCCTGAAGGATATGAATTTTCCATCAATTACCACCCTAGTCATTGATGCATAGAGTAGGAAGTGGGAAGGCTCGCTAGCCTATATTAGACTATGCATGTATGAGATGCTGCAAGAGATCGAACAATGGTGTCTCAAGGTTGGCACGAATGGAGGGTCATGGATGATGCATCAGATGAAACCCACCTTGATTGATAGGATAATAATGGAACAGAAAGAAGATCTAGAGTACCAGAAGGTCCTAAAGAGATGTTAGAATGAGCCAATGGATTTTCAAATCTCTACAGATGGAGGAATCCGATACAGAGACCAATTATGGGTTCCTACAGATGCAGTCGTTTGACGAGAGGTACTAGACGAGTGCCACAAGTCAGAATTCGTTATCCACCCCGGTATTCATAAGATACTAATGGAAGAGAAAAGCAAAACAAGCGCTCAATTTCAGCGTATGTTGAACCCAACTATAAAAGAGGTAGTTAAGAAAGAAGTTGTGAAACTTCTATATGCAAGTATTACTTATCCTATCTTTGATAGTCCTTGGATTAGCCCTGTGCAGGTAGTGCATAAAAGCGGTGGGGGGAGGGGGGGGGGTGGTTATTGCTGTTGTTACTAAAAAAGACAATTAGTTGGTGCCTAGCAGTAGAGTGATAGGTAGCAACATGCAAGGATCACTTTCCTCTCCTATTCATGGACCAAATGTTGAAACGATTAGTAGGATATAGTTTTTATTATTTCCTAAACGGTTATTCAAGATACAATCAGATTGTCGTGGCACCTGATAGGAGAAAATATCTTTCACTTGCCCGTACGAAACTTTCACATATCGAATGATGCCCTTTGGCCTCTGCAATGCACCAACAACATTTCAATGATGCATTATAGCAATATATATTTGCCGATATGAATGAAAAAATTCTCAAAGTTTTTATGGATGATTTCACTTTATTTGGCAGCTCATTTGCTAATTGTCTTGAAATTTTAACCTCTATTTTGCAGCATTGTGAAGAAACAAATCTAGTACTAAATTGGGAGAAATGTCACTTTATAGTGAAGGAAGGCATTGTCTTAGGACATAACAAAAGAAAAAACTCTTTTCGGATGTGAAACATTACTTGTAGGAAGATCCATATCTCTTTAAAGTTTAAGTTTATGCAAATTAGGTAATCAGACGTTGTGTCCCTAAAACTGAATTCAATAACATTCTTACACATTGCCACACAAGGGAGGCAAGGGACCGCCTTGGCCATAATCGGACCACTGCAAAGATCTTGGAAAGTTGGTTTTATTGGCCCACTATTTTCAAAGATGCCCAAGCATTCTGTAAGTGTTTGATCAATGTCAAAGGGCTGATAAGATTTCCAAACTTCAAGAAATGCCCCATAATAGTATGCTATATTGTGATATTTTCGATGTGTGGGGAATTGACTTCATGGGACCATTTCCTAAGATATTTCATAATGAGTACATTTTGGTTGTAGTAGATTATGTATCTAAGTGGGTAGAGGCTATTGCCACTCCTACCAAGGATGCAGAGGTGGTAGTCAAGTTTTTTAAAAAGAATATTTTTACTAGATTTGGCACACCTAGAACTATAATTAGTGACAATGGCACCCATTTTTGTAACAATTTATTTGCAAGATTTTGACAAATTTTGGAGTTACACATAAATTCAACACCCATATCATGCTCAAACATGTGGCCAAGTTGAGGTATCTAACAGAGAAATAAAATGCATTTTGTCAAAAAACTATGAATTCTTTTGGGAAGGATTGGTCTTTAAAATTAGATGATGCTTTGTGTGCCTATCGCACTGCTTTTAATGCTTCTATTGGAATGTCTCCATATAGACTTGTATTTGGTAAGGCATGTCATCTACCTATTGAACTAGAACATAAAGCTTATTGGGCTAAATTTCTTAATTTTGAGCCTACATGAACATTGAAGGAAAGATTACTTAAGTTGAATGAACTTGAAGAGTTTCGAAATAATGCCTATGAAAATAGCAAAATATATAAGGAGCGCACAAAATATTGACATGACCAATGCATACAAACCAAGGATTTTCTCCTATATGACTGTAGGCTTTGTTGAAATATTTACTAGATGATAACACATACAATTGGCCAACAAATGTTACTAATAAGTTTGTCATGTGATATATATACAGGAACAAGTTTAACAAGAAATGAGTTGATGAAGAAAGGATGGAGAAACACAATAAAGATTAAAGTCCGGACGAACGATCGGTCGATTGAATGCACGATCGAAGTAAAAAGAACATGGAGACAATCTGGCGAAATCAATGACTGCTTGACTGAAACAAAATGAGTTCCAACACTATAGAAAACTCCTGACCAGTCGACTACCCTTGTCAATCGGTCTACCGACTCGACACGATCTGCTACAGTAACTGCTAGTTTTCAAATCAAATCTTTTGAAGACTTTCCAAATCCAAAAGATCTCATGAAGTATGCTATAAAAGAAGTCCAGAAGGTATTGGAAAAGCAACAAGAGCACAAGCAATCAAGAAACCAAGGAAGATCAACCCCATTGCTTTTCTCTTGCAAAAACCCTAGATCCTTTTCTTCTTTCTACTATAATCTTTTGTCATCATTTGTGGAAGAGAGAGATTGAGAGACATTTGCAAATTGTAATCCTGAAAGCTCCTATGTGAAAAGAGGATTGCTTTACCTCTTGAGTGGAGAAGAAGGTAGTTTACGTGTAAAAGGATTTCCATCTCCCTTTGACAAAGGATGACTGAACTCCGTCGGTCTCTAAGTCGAGAAGTCCGAGTGATGACGTCGGCCAAAGAGTTGGGCCAAATGTCACGATCCCGAATTAAACTTTGATTTAATCCACAAGCCGTGACATAATAGTTCGATCAAATTCTTATAGCATAAGCATCATATTATCATGTAGAAACATGTGGAATAAAGTTATCACACTATTATTCACTTATATTTGATCTCAGAGCAAGTACACACGCTAATTCAAACTTATACATTCTAAAAGGTTTTCCAAACATCTAGCTTTTACACACCATATGACACATTAAGAGGGGTCACACATCCTCACAAAAAGACAACTAGAGACTAAATCTCATATCTATCTTCTATGTTCAAAAGTGCTTCTAACCGATAAGGGATTTCCAAGCACAGCCACATGATTGGCCTACTAATATGAAAAGTGTTAAAATAATATTATGAGCAAACAACAACTCAATAAGTCAAAAACTCATAACCCATGTGTTACCACCTATTCAATTCAGATAAAATGATTTAGCATTAGAAAAGCTTATGGGAAACAAGCTAATATTTTATTACTTATGAACAAATATCATATTACGAAGGATACCACATCAACTAACACTACAAGAAAATTGGCAATTTGCGATACAAAATAGTGTCTCCATCGCCCGTGAAGCTAAGTCGATGCCACGAGCGTCGTTATAGTGTCTCGGTTGAGTCACTCAAAAGTAACTCTACTCGCCTTCCAATAGCATCACATTAGCGTTTCGAGAAATAGACGCTAACAAAGGCGCCATAGAGACGCCAATTAGCCGCTATTATTGTGGCGATGCAACGAAAATGCGCGATAGAACATAGCGATGTTGTAGCGTCGACATCGTTCGACATGTATCTAACGTCACATGGATTGAGATGCTTTGTCGGCACTAGCGAGGAATCAATATGGGCACTGTATTGTTGTGCAATTTTGGCATCGAGGTATGCGACGTGACTTGCGTCACAATTCATGCGACGCTATGTAGTAAATATATTCCAATGGTTTCCTACACATGTAATACATACAACGCTTAATTGACATTATTTTAACACTACTTGGCGTCTCATAACTATATATGTTTGAGGAACATATATGTTAATCAAGAAATAGATTAACTATACGCTATCTATATTTATATAACTATATATATGTTATCTATTTTCATGCAACCCCATATACTTTGATATATTATATGTGTACTGATGCATGCAAAATACAATATATATTTAGCCATGCATTTAATCTCATTTTGAATCATTTTCTAATAGCATGCAACATTTTATGACTTTACTTACATTAATTTTACAAAAATTAAAATCTACTAAAATGTTATATTTTATTATCTAGGAAGCAAGAAAATTGAATTACGAAGCCAACGGAGAAAATCATGCTCAAATCGGAGTCCAAACTGAGTCAGAAAGTGAAAAACATGTGCAGTGCTGAAATTTGGCTATCACAGACCATGAAGGACCTTTCATGGGTCATGAAATAACATCGTGAAACCTAGTTTTAGTCGTTAAAATGCATTTTCTCATGTCCAAAAAGGTGCCCTAAACATGGGCCGTGAAGAAGGTTTCATGGGCCGTGAAATTCATATTTTTCACACTGTATGCCCCGTGAAAATGTAGTCACGGGCCGTGTAATTCTATTTTTAATCCGATTCAGACCCTGTTTAGGCTGTTAAATCACCATAACAGGCCGTGGCGAAGCCCATATTCGAATTTTGGACAAATTTTTGGAAGAATTTCAATTGCACAAGGATTTCTACTCATAATATATGATCCCAAGATGATTTGAAAATATATTATGGATCAAATTTTGGAGTTTGACAAGGCCAAAATTTCATAACTAATTTAGATCCGAATTTTCCTTATTTCACATAAAAAAGGTTTATGTTTCTTCTCCGATCACATGAAAACCTGAACCCCTATAAATAGAGCCTCTCTACCACTTGGGGAGAGCATGCTAGGGCCTACAATTTGTGCTTTGAAGATAAAAACATGGGAGCAACTTGAAGAACAACCGAAAAAATTTATGTGCGGTAGACTCGCGCAAGAATCGTGCAGTGTTTGGTCATTTGTTTAAGAGAGTGTTGGAGAAAAGTTTTTATGTCCTATATAATTATGTTTCGACGATACAAACCTCGAAAAATTAGAGTTATATTTAAAATGCCGAAAAAGTTTAAATAGAAATGAGTTGCTTCATCCATTAAACTTTCGATTAATATTTGTTTATGTTCCCACGAGAGTTACATTAATGAATGATATAAAAGTTACAGATAATTCTCTTATCTTTGTAGAGAATCAAATATCATCTCATTTGGATGTTGATATGAAAAGTTAAGTAAAAGAGTAAAGGTTTAAAATATTTTATTTGAAATGGACAATCTTGTATACTGAAATTTGAATTAATATTTGACTATGATCTCATTCGATTTTAGATGAATGATGAATACCAAAGTTGTAGAGCTTTCTGTTAGCTTTCCATAGAATAAAAAATCATATAATTTGGATAACTGTGCAAAATGTTATGCTTACAATAGTGCAGGGCAGTCGACTAGTCAGCGCGTAGAATGCACTATAACGGTCATATTTTGGCCTCAAAATTAGGAAATAAATCCCAACGGCTAAATGGAGTTAAGAAGGCTATAAAAGAGGACCCAAAGGTGAAGGAATGATCAAGACTTCCAAGGAAAAGTGGGAATAACATTTGAGAAGTCCATTCGAGCTCCAAGTTGCAAATATTTCAATTCTTTCTCTCTTACTCTTGTGTGAGTTTTCAAATTGTAAAAGAGAGATTGTTGAGTGTTCTTGTGATATTTTAATAGTTTTTTAGCTCATGAGTGAAAAAAGGTTGAGTTTTACCTCTTGAGCGAAGAAAAGACAAGTGAAAGCCTAGGAGTGAAGGAGGTGTGCCTTACCTCTTGAAATGAAGAAAAGGCAAGAGTTGTAAAGGGTTTCTTCCTTGCCCCATTTGTAATGAAGGAAGGGTATTAGTGGAATCTCAGACGGTCTTGAGATCAAAAAGTCAGAGCAGAGACTTAGGCCAAGGTGTGGCCGAGCCTCGTCAACAAATTACCTTGCGTTCATGCGTTTGTCTTTTTCTCTCCCTCTCCTTCTTACTTCATTATTCATATGATTTGATTACTATTGTGTTGGTTTTAATATTAACGAATCGATTTTAAGCTTCCACAATGATTTTCGTTAAATCAATATTTTCGATTTTAACACCAATTCACCCCCCCTCTTAGTGCCTTGGGATTCTACAGAGAGTACTTCCGATTTTAATTCATGTTGGAATGCATCGTTATGCTTTAAAGTTTTATCTTTTTAATCACTGTAATCTGGATAATTTAGTTTAGTTTTAAGTTTTAATTTTATTTCTACAAGAGAATTATTGTTGGGGAAAACTTTAGGATCGATTATAATTTTTTTAGCTTTTAAGAACATGATAGCTCTATTTAATCATTATTTTTTAATTGAATTATTAGTTGATTATTGATTGTGTAGTGTGATCAATGTCTAATTCATAATTTTTGTTATGCAATTCATGTCGTGATCTAATAGTGCCGTGAGAAATATTAGATTACGTGGTCTACCAAGTTGACTCATGCGAGTGATTTGGTAGTGTAGGAATTACAACTCATAGCATTCTAATCTGAGTAGGATTGAGAGTAGAGCTGTGCGGAGTATTCTCATCTTATTAGGATTAAGAATAGTTGGATTACCTGATTAGGGAGATCATACTTTAGGTGTTCCTAATCCATCTAAAAGTTGAACCTGATTATCTTTGATCATATCAATTTCTACAAAAGTTAAACAAGTTTGTTCTTAATCATTTTAACCCATCTTAAGACCCTAAGCGTTAGTAGATTAATTTAGTTTGTCTTTATTTTTCTGTAATTTCTTTTTACCCAAATCTATGTTGTCACCTATTAGCCTCTGAAATTAGTTTATTAAGTAAGTTAATTCCTCGTGGGTTCGACGCTCTACTCTTACACTTTATTACTTGAGCGACTAGTTCACTTGTTAGCATATATTGTTATCAATTCACACATCAAGTTTTTGGCGCCATTGCTGGAGAATTATTCTTTACTTACTACGCTTATTTTATGCTACTTTGAGACTTTACTTTTCCGTTGCTTTCAGTTGTCCTTATAGTTGTGTAAGTTTTTAGGTTTACATTTTTCATACATGACTCAACTATCATGCTCATATCACTACATCCTCAATGGGAAAGAAGAAAGCGTCCACCAATCAACAAATTGAGGAAGATAACACTACTGTCCAGCAACATAAACTTCACAATGTGGCAACAATGAGTCATAACAACATGAAGATGCCTCGACAAATTGATTATGAAGATTTCTTTCTGAACCCAGAAGCCATTATGACAAGCAAGTTAAATCCCCTGTTGAAACAACTCTCCAAGCTATCATATCAAATCAAAAATTTGGACAGAACTTTTAAATTTACGACATTGAAGTAAGGAAACACAAGAGGATGTCACATCAATTCTCAATTCAAAGCCTTTAGCTGAGCCGAAAGTTGTTTTCGAAGGGATGATGGGTCAACTTATTATAACAATTGAAAGAAAGCTGCAAACACAAGATCTACATATTCAAAACTTGGCAGCCCAATTGACACAAATTCAAAAGCAAATCAAAGTGGATGATTCGATTCAATTATTCGATACAAAGCTCAAGTTTGATTCTTTAGAGGAAAAGCTATATGCATTGGAGAGTCAAATTGTACAATTGACTTCTCTAAGTTTTAATAGACCAAAGAAAATTGACGAGAGCCCGTCGATCATCATATGCCCATGCCACCATCAAGATTCATATCAAAGAAGAGGGCATCCAAGAACAAATACTTCAGCTAGGACAGCAACTACGTATTGGCATATCAAGAAGACGAGTGAATACATATTTGAAGATGGACAAGTTCGAAGGAGGAGCTGGCCTTCAGAAGTACTCACTACTCAAACTTCATCTCCAGCACAAACACCGCCACGATCAACGTTGGCTGCCACATCTTGACAAATTCAAAAGTTACAAAGGAGAGAAAGCACATCACCAACTTCAATAAGGACATCTTCTACTACAACATAACAGTGGCAAATCAAAGAAAAGAAGAGGCACACATCACCGACGCCGAAGACTCCAACTACATCAGTCCAATGGTGAATCAAAAATCATTCTACTATCCATGACAATAAGCAACACAACTCCCAACTTCAATATAAAAATGGTGTTGTACTTGAAGAACCTCCACCACCGGACGATGACACAAGGGTGGAGACATTGGGCGCCATTCACCACTACACGCGCTGAGCCTCCCAACATCGAACATTAACAATCGCATCAAAAAATCCCGATGAGATTGTTCCTTAGTAGCAAATTCATATATTTTTTTCTAATTGATTATCTTATATTAGTCTCAACACATGCATATCTTAGTAAAGCTAATGACTTTAAAATAAAACTCTTCTCTCACCTTTATCTCTTAGTTTGGATTTTATTAGATCAGATTTTCTTTTTCTTAATTTAGTGTCTTAGTAGTTTGATTTTTATTTTTATTATTTTTAACTAATCATCCAACATTGTAGGTTCAGCCTAAGAAAGAAATGTAAAAAAAAAAGAGAGGCGAATATCACGGGTCGTAACTACTATTTAACAAGCATTAGTTTCAAACTCGTTAATCGTGTCGGGACATTCACGAACATATCAGTGACTTTGTCTTTAATTTTTCAGTCCTCATGGGTCATTTTACATGTTTCATGGGCCTTGTCATAGGGCGCCATTCCAACTTCACGGCCATCACAGTGGTCATTTTTGCTCAGATCAGATAACACTGGTCGTTAGGACCCTCTCACGAGTCCCACAGAATGATCATATGCTTGACCTGACTCATCACAGGTCATTATAGATTTCTCACGGGTCTCACAGTAGATTTAGGTTGTCATGTTACAAGGTTTCACGGGCTGTTAGAACAGCATCACAACCCATAAGTGACTTACCTATGTCCTCGCACCGCGTGTTTTGGTCAATACATGACCTTGCACATTTTTTTATGAGTCATTAACTATTTTCCAAGGGGCGTTATTACTATGTCATAGGCTGTGAGGAATGCGAGTTGTCTTTCTCGACAGCATACGCCCACCACTTACGCCCCGGGAAGTCTTGTTCATAGCACCATCTGTTTTCTTATTTTATATGCAGGTCCGTGAAATCGCCCCTTCACGCCCGATCATCCAGCGAGCACTAACACACCGTGAAATCGCCCCTTCTCCAACCTTCGACGCCGGGATGTGTGTCATTGACTAGCACCAGGAACTCTGGTGATCTCCCAGCAACATCCTCATCTATCGTCGGCGTGATCCTTCGGCCGACAACTATTGCGGCCCTCTCTGACCGGACTGCACCATTGACAATTAGGGCCCCGGCGACCTCTGCGTGACCATTGATTTGACGCCGACGCCCATACTTCGACCGCTCTGATCCCTTCCTCACCGCCAGCATTTCCTTCTCAAAGGCATCATCCCCAACATTTGGCACCGCAAGATCCACCTTCACCCCGGCTCGCCATCCACCATCGCAATCTCGGCCTGCATCTCCGACCAAAGCCCCCTCATCGGCCGCTCTATCGGCAACCAATCGCACAAAAACGAAGAAGGCAACCACGCAAGAGCCATGAAATTTTGTTTACAGGCCATGACTTATTTTCAACGATCTTTCTGCGAGGGTCATTACAATTGAATCACAACCCGTGAAATTCTCTTCACGAACTGTTATATATTTTTCACGGTCGTGACCGACACCACTACAACATGCCACTCCACATTAAGTTTCATGTTCATTGCCACCGAGGCATTGAAGAGCTACTAGTTGTTAAAGAAGGTCCCCATCTCAGATCAGTCATCTCGAAGAGTAGCATTGATGACCCCCCTATGAGTCCATCACCATGAAATTCTTGTGCTTTTTGAAGTTTCCACATGAAGACCACTTACGCACTCTGAAGGGGTTCTATACCCCGACTTTCTTGAATTGAGCAACACATATAATCTATTATAAAGGCTAGTCGGCATTCGAACCATCACATTGGGATATTTCTTTTCAGTTTCTCTCTTTATTATTTCTTTATTATTTGTATACTCCCTTTTTCAGCTTTGTGTTTTTAACACTGAGGACAGTGTGGGTTCAAGCTTGGGGGAGTTTGCATTTTCATGCATCATGCCTATCATCTTATATTGCATTACATTCATACATTCTTATCATGTTTTAGAAATTAAATATTCCATATCATTCTTTCTCTTGTCTTAATATTATCTTTTTTCAAGCATTATTCAATGGCATCCTACTAATTAATGAAATTCGAAGCACTATTATTTTATCTTTTATCACCGTAGTATTGGGTATTTGGAATTTGAATGTTGCTAAGTAGAACTATGAATATTTGGACGACAAATTCTTGTTCATGCTCTTTTTATTTTTGTTTAGTCTTGGTAATAATTGCCTCTTTGTTGAATGTTTATGTGTGCAAAAAGTTAAAAGAGGGTTAGTTGAACCCCAATAAAATAAAATAAAGAAGTACAAAAGTCATCGGGAACCTTGGTGTGTCCGGGTGATTAGATCCCTAGGAGATTCTTGCTTGGCAACCTAAGGGCAACTACTATGGGATCCGTCGATAGAAAGCCCGTTACATGCATCATCTTGTGCAATATGGAGACACACATAAGTACCAAATCAACAAAAAAATGAATGAAAATATCAAAAGCTTTAAAGTGAGAAGTTTTAAAGCGAAAATACATAAGTTCAGTATGCACTTATGTTTTCAACATTGAGACTCTTATTTGATAGACTATATGTTTTCCTTCGTGAGCTGAACTTGGATGAGTTTAAATATGTCTAATATTCATAAATTCTACAAGGTTGGGTCATTGGAATGATGAAGAGATACTCTGGCGATCGATGTTGCTAAGAAAAATAGTTGATTGACAGGATGGAAACGATGATTGACCTTTTTGGTTGGACATTGCCTTCAACATTGCTTGAAGACAAGCAAATATCAAAGCTTGGGGGAGTTTGATGCATGCAAAAAAAAAATATTTAGCCATGCATTTAATCTCATCTCGAATTATTTTCTAATAGCATGCATCATTTTATGACCTTATTTACATTAATTTTACAAAACTTAAAACCAAATGTTGTATTTTATAGTCTAGAAGAAAGAAAACTTAATTATGAAGCCAACGGAGAAAACTGCATTCAAATCGGTGTTCAAACGGAGTCGGAAAGTGAAAAAAAAGACAGTTGTGCAGCGTTGAAATTTGGCTATCACGGGCTGTGAAACAATGTTGTGAAAGGTGCATTTTCTCACACCTAGAAAGGTGCCCAAGACACAGGCCGTGATGAAGGTTTCACACAATAAAATTCATATTTTCCACACTATAAGGACCGTGAAAATGCAATCACAGGCTGTGAAATCCTATTTTTAATCCGATTCGGACCTTGTTTACAACATTAAATCATCGTAACAGGTCGTGACGAAGCCCAGTTTCGATTTTCAGAGTTTGACAAGGCCAAAATTTCATAACTAATATATTCAAATCTTAATTTTTCTTATTTCACATAAAAAAAGTTTCTTTTTTTTCTCCGATCACATGGAAACTTGAACCCCTATAAATACAACCAATCTACAACCTGGGGAGAGAATGCTAGGGCTTGCAACTTGTGCTTTGAAGATAAAACATGGGAGCAACTTGAGGAACAACCAAGAAGATTTCTACCTAGTAGACTCGTGCGAGAATCGTGCAGCGATTGATCATTCGTTCCAGAGAGTACTTTCAGTTTTAAATCATGTTGGGATGCATCGTTATGCTTTAAAATTTTATCTTTTTAATCTCTATAATCTAGATAGTTTAGTTTAGTTTTAAGTTTTAGTTTTATTTCTACAAGAGAATTATTGTTAGAGAAAACTTGTGAACCTTTCTTTAGGATCGATTATAATTTGTTTAGCTTTTAAAAACATGATTGCTCTATGTAATCATTATTTTTTAATTGAATTATTAGTTGATTATCGACTGTGCAGTGTGATCAATCTCTTAATTCATAATTTCTGTTATGTAATTCATGTCGTAATTTAATAGAGCCGTGCGGAGTATTAGATTGCGTGATCTGCCAAGTTGACTCGTGCGAGCCATTTGGTAGTGTAAGAATCACAACTCATAGCATTCTAATCTGAGTAGGATTGAGAGTAGAGTCATGTAGAGTATTCTCAACTTTTTAGGAATAAGAATACTTGGTTTACCAGGTTAGCGAGATCATACTTTAGGTGTTCCTAATCCATCTAAAAGTTGTACCTGATTATCTTTGATTACATTAATCCATACACAAGTTAAACAAGTATGTTCTTAACCATTTTAATCCATCTTAAGACCCTAAGCATCAGTAGATTAATTTAGTTTGTCTTTACTTTTCTGCAATTTTTTTACCCTAATCTATGTTGTTTCCTATTAGCCTGTGAAATTAATTTATGTAAGTAAGTTAATTCCCCATGGGTTCGACACTCTACTCTTACATTTTATTACTTTAGCGACTAGTGCACTTGCTAGCATATATTGTTATCAATTCTCACATCATGTACCTTCAACATATATTATGTACTTATATATGCCTATCATATTTGTGTTCCAAAATATATATATTTGTTACCTCTATTATTATATATGTTACTTAAGCATAAAATGTATATCATACCTTAATTATACATATATTATTTTTATATTCTTAATCATGGAATTATTGTGGCTGAATTAAGTGACATGATTTGTTACATAATATTCCATTTTAGCACCACCGTGGAGACTCAATAACGTTGATAGAGTGCCACAATAGAGCC
This sequence comes from Pontederia crassipes, assembly GCA_030549335.1. Taxonomy (NCBI): domain Eukaryota; kingdom Viridiplantae; phylum Streptophyta; class Magnoliopsida; order Commelinales; family Pontederiaceae; genus Pontederia; species Pontederia crassipes. Next base: position 3,782,364 of record JAUKPH010000020.1, on the reverse strand, counting down.
GCAATGGTAGTCGACGCTAAAGAGGCACCATTGGCGTCTTTCTAGCGTTGTGACATTGGGACGCTAAGACATTTGAGATGCTATGTCGACGCAAGTGTGTCACTAATATGCTTTACCGACTCATTAGCGTCGCTATAGCGCCTCAATGGCCGACTTTTTATTCCACTCACTTAATCGGGCACATATAGACATATAAATACAAATATATACTTATACTTATATATAATATGCACACATATACATATTATTATCACAAAATCTCGCACATATAAACATATTCATACAAATATATACTTATAATACATATACATATGCACGTTATTATCACTTAATCTCTTACATATATAGACATATACATACACGTATATACTTATAATACATATAGATATACACATTGTTCTGACTTAATCTCGCACACGTAGACATATAAATACACATATATTAGATATGCATATACATAATTTTGTCATATACATAAAGACTTATAATTTTATATACATATACAAAAATAATTATATATGCATTCCATATTTTTTATGGTGTGGGAAGGGAAAAAAATGACTGGGATGGGGCACAATGTGATGAGACGCTATCTTGAATATATAGACCTAACATACATACACGCATCATATATATATATATATATATACAATTACATACATATAATAGAAAATTAGAATATACAAAACCTATTGGAATATAAAGTTATAATATAATATGAACAAAATAATATAAACCTATTTAAATACTCTGCTCTCTCTATCGGATGCCGCCTTCCTTCGCCGCCCTTGTCCGACTCCCGATGTCACTCCTCCACTCGTAGCCGGACACCGCCCTCTACCAACCTTTGCTGCTGCCTCCACGGGATGCCGTCCTCCTCCGTAGCCGGACACCGCCCTCTTCTGCTGCCCTCCTCGGCCGCTCCGCCATCGGATGCTGCCCTCTTCGGCTGCTCCTCCACTACCGTAGTCGGATGCCACCCTCTTCGGCTGCCCCTCCTCCGCCGCCCTCGGCCACTCCTTCATTGGACGCACTCTCCTCCGCCTTTCGTTGCCCTCAGACGGATGTCGCGCCACCCTCGTCCGCTGCCGCTCCTCCACCGGACAGTAAGTCCCTTTTTGTTAATTGATTTTTGTTAACTTGAAATTGAATCTGGACACGTTCTTAATTATGCCTTAATTTAGATGAATACATAAATAAATGTTATTAATTATGTTAAATTGAAACTCTGATTTCAACTATATGAATATCATGGCTTGAAACTCTCCAATTAGATGAACATCGTGACTTGAAAAATAAATCAACAAATTAACTATATTATTCTGATTTATGCATCAAAACTATATTCGATGAGATTCAACTTGAAATCAAATAGTGATCAATTATTATCAATTTTTTGTCTTTTTGATCATGTTCTGATTTTAGTTAACAAGAATGTGGATGAATATTATTGTTAATTAAAATGAGAACATTGAAAAAAAGTGATAGAATATGATAATTCATTGATCAGTAACGACGATCAAGTACTTCAAACATGTGATTTTGGACTTAACTTGAAAATCACATGTTTCAGGTACAAGAATTTATTAACATATGGCTTAATGTTGTCCGTTACACAAATGACAAAGCTAAATCGTAGTTGGATTCATCATTGGAAGGATAAACATGGCATTATAACAAAAGAATATAAGGATGGTGTTGATGAATTTATTAATGTGGCATATCAAAATGAAGGTGTTGCTTCTTCGTATGGTGAAATCTTATGTCCACGCCGGAAGTGCAAATGTTATCAGTGGAAAGTAAGATATGATTTGAAGAAGGATTTATATTACAACGATTTCTTACTGACATACACAAATTGGTTATTTCATGGCGAAGAAAGATCGGCTAAAGAGACAACTAATGTAGATACCAATGTGGGTGAGTCGAGCAATTCGTTCAGGGACATGATACGAGATGCAATGTTAGGAGAAAATATTGGCGAAACATTGATTGAAGAAGACCTGAATCCTTCAGCTTCTAAATTTTATAGCAAACTCCACTTTCTGCAGTGGCACAACTAATGAACTTGAAATCAGAATTTAATACGAGTGAAAATTATTTTGACCGGATGATTGCAATTATAAGAGTATGCTTCAAGCTTCAGATAAATTACTATGAAATTTTTACAAGTGCAAAAGATTGATGAGACATTTAGGGTTGGAATATTAGAATATTGATGCATGTCACAATCATTGTATGTGGTATTATAAGGAAAACAACTCACTTATGAGTTGTTCTATTTGTGGCGAGCCCAGATACAAACCGAGAAAGAATTCTCAAAGTTCGAAAAAAATGTGACAAATGCAGTATTCAGATACTTTCCATTGTTCCAAGATTGCAATGGCTATTTCTTTCTGAGAAAACTGCATCATTTATGAGGTGGCACAGAGATGAGGCATGTGATGATCAAAATTCCATTGCAGATCATTCAAATGCTGAGGCATGGAAACGAGTTGATGCACTTCATCCAGCTTTTTCAGCGGAATCACGCAATGTTAGATTTGGACTTTGCACCGATGGCTTCAGTCCCTTTGGCTCATCAAGTACTGCTTATTCATGTTGGCTGGTTTTTATATCACCTTATAATTTTCCTCCAAACATGTGTATGAGACGAGAGAACATATTGCTTACCCGTATGATCTCAAGTCCTCAATCTCCTAGTAAAAGTTTAGATGTTTACTTAAGACATTTGATTGATGAATTCAACATGTTGTGTGAGGACGGCGTTGTTACCTATGACAAATCTAAGAAGCAAAATTTCATTATGAGAGTCGTGTTAATGTGAACCATAAGTGATTTTCCAACATATGGAATGTTGAGTGGTTGGAGAACAAAAGGTAAAAATGCTTGTCCCATATGTGGAAAGAATACAAATTATTTTATTTGAAAATTTGTAGGGAAGTTTCCTGGTTTGATTGTCATAGGATCTTTTTGCCATTGGAGAATTCGATGTGTCGTGATCAAAACTCATTTAAAAAGAATCTGAGAACACGTTGTCTCCAAGTCATTTGATGGGACAAGAATTCCTAGAGCAAGTAAACGAGCTTAATGAAGTCTCATTCGAATTGAAGGTTGGTTCTTACAAGCAAATTAGGTTTGGAAGTGAACATAATTGGGAGAAAAGAAGTATTTTTTTAGAGTAGCCTTATTGGTCTTCTAACTTGGTACGCCATAACTTGGACGTCATGCATGTGGAGAAGAACATATTTGACAACAGTTTCGACACTATTATGGATGTTAAAGGAAGAACAAAAGATAGCATACAGGCGCGTGAAGACATGAAAGTTATATGCAGAAGACCAAAGCTAGATATCATTCATCTTCAAAATGGTAAATGCAAAAAGCCAAAATCTACTTATAGATGATTGTACATCTTTCATATGAAACAAAAGTTGTGGGTCGGGTTCAGTATCGGTGGATGTATCCTTTCGCAAGGTGCATGTTATATTTGAAAAGGAAGGCAATAAATAAGGCGAAGATTGAAGGCTCTATATGTGAAGCATATTTCATTGAGGAGGTGTCAAACTTCACTTGAAAGTACTTTGAGCCACACATACAATCACGACACACCCAAGTTCCAAGAAACGATGACGGTGGTGAAATAGAAGTTAACATGGATACTTTATTCATCTTCAAGTACCCATATCGGCTTCTTGGTACAGGACGCAAAGTTATCTTGAGTGACAAAGATCTCATCATCATTGAGAATTATGTCCTTGCAAATTATAGCGAGGTGACATCGTATCTTGAGTAAGACAATTTATTTTAAGATGTTATATAATTTAAAATTAATCGTTGCTATGTGATTTCATTAATTGACAACTATGAATTCAGGAAATTCGAAGAATTACAATGAGAAATCAATCTGTTAGTTTCGGACGATGAATTATTGAAACTACGAGACGAATATTTTGCCGATTGGTTGAGATGTGAAGTGAAAATTCCTTCCAATTGTTTGTAATTATTACTGCTCATTTGCAACTTTTAATATAGTTTTAGTTATTTTTCTTGTAGGTTATTAATGGCTCAAACACATATTTAAAAATTTGAGATTTGGGTCATGGATCGAGGAAACAAGTTGTCTTATTTGGGAAAATCGAACAAAATCATGGTGCTAAAACGTCATTGGTTCGACACAAAGAAAGGAGTTCGGATCGATCAAAAGTTTAAATTGGTGAATATTAACCCTCTATCGAGACTTCAATCATATGATCCATTCGTATTGGCGGAATAAGCGTAACAAGTGTACTACACAAAGTATCCATCAAAAAGAACCAAGGATGAATGGTGGTTGTCGTGCAAAGTGAGAAGTAGACTATTCTTAGTAGAAACAATGGTGGATGGATGATGACTCGAAACAAGATTATAGCGACGATGACGAAGATGATGAAAATGAATTAGAATATGAAACAAGTGAATGAATCCCGTAGTTCTTCTAATGACACAAGCTTGTTACTTTTTTTCAACTAATAATAACACAAGTGTGTTACTTTTTTCAGTCATGGTTACTAGACGTCGAGCTTCTGGGTCATCTCGCTCTTCTAGGTGTTCATTCTAGATGAGTGAGCCATCACGACCACCGGGTATTATATTTATTGTCAGTTGCTTATTTATAGTTGCTTATAATAGTTACATTCATTTTTTTTAATAATGTCAGTTCCTCCATGGCCGACGGGGCACGTAGTCGGATCGTCACATATTAGGCGATCCATTAGTGGGTCGTCTCCATATATCACTCCAAGTACATGACACATAGTAGGGGATACAATTTTCTAATTATTTTATTTTTGTGACAGTTGCTCCACCGTCGACGGGGCACATAGCCGGGACATCTCGATCGCATGACGATGATCAGGATGTCACACTAGGTTATTTTCTGTATATTCCATAAATTTAAATACATGCAAGTATTTTAAGTAATTTGTTATGATGACAGTTGCTACGCCACCACCTACATTTCCGGATCCTTCACCACATTTTAATGTTGGCGAGCGACATCTTACCCCAGGTGATATATTTATTATTATCAAAATTATATTTCTCAATTAATTATATTAATCATTTTCTAATAATGTCAGTTACTACGCCGCTGATAGCACAGGCATCCGGCTTGTCACATTCTAATGAGCGGACTGTCATGGATCATGCAGCGATAGACATCACGTGAGGTGAGAACTTTACTGTACATATATCAATTATCACTAGTTTAATTAGGTATGACACTAATGATTTATTTTCTACTAGAGCCCATAGATGATGTCAAACATTCTCAGCCTACCACTGTACCGAGTGATGATTCCTCTTCGACAGATGAAGAGGGATTACACGATGATGGGGTGGTCATCGTGAATAATATTGCTCAGTTTTAGATATTGATAAGCAAGTGATAGAAATTTTAGAAATTTTTGCTTAGTAATAAGGGTTGATAAGCAAGTGGTCCTGCAAAACTATAATTCCATAAACTTATTTTAAAAATTTTATTATAGTTTTTCTTATCATTAAAAATTAATTCTTCTTTATAATTTGCAAGACCACTTTCATACCCACTAGTACCATGTCAATGCTCTTGTTCTTTCCCAATTGCCAAAAGGGGCAGGATCGTGGAAAGATGTCCCAATTCAAGTGCGGACCATCTTTCAGGCCTTTACGGTTTGATTTTCTTTTTGGGTTACATAATTTGTTTTATATTATTTTTAAATTACTAAGTTTTAAAGTATTATTTAGGAGGCAAATCAGTTTCATCCGGATCTTAGTTTGGGGATGATCCGGAGAGTTTTTGAGGAGGTGGCAACGAAACGCCTTCGAAATTGCTTATATAAGTTTTGCAAGATCATCATGTATGTCGGCCTCACTTTGGAGCAGGACATACAAAGATGCCCAAGGCATATTAGGCACTCGGTTTGGGAGTCCTTATGTAGGAAGTGATAAGTATGTTTACATTTAAATTATTTTTATTAAATTTATAATTTTTCAAAGTCCAAGTATTCGATGTTCATAAAGGACGGATGAACAATGGCAAAAAAAGTCAGAAAAGGCAAGAGTTAATCGATTTTCGAAGCCCGAGGCCTACATCCACATAGACGAGTCAATGCAATTTGACGAGCATCGACGGCGCATGATAATTTACATACAAATTTGATTAATCAAACTTTTAACTTATACCTATTTTATAAAGTTTGAAACTTTATTGTAGGAGGAGAATCAAGGCAATCTTCTAGACTTTTGCATGGTCTACGAGGCCACGCATAAGAGCCAGAAGACCAATGACTTGGTCTCGCCCACTGCTCGTAGCCTTCTGGTAAGTCTCATCATATGTTCACTTGGTTGTTGACGTTAGTGCAAACAATTTTTTAAATGCACAATGTTTAAATTTTTTAGGATGAGTATAATGCGAAGATGGCTGAAAAGTATGAAGATGATCCAAGTACTCGGCCACCAGGTAACGCTTTTGGAAAGCGATTCATGTTTTTAAGTTATGTGTTTTTTATGTTATATAATTTATATAATCTATAATGTTCATGTGATTGTATAATTTTTCTATTTCATAGAGGACCTTACTGTTTGGGAGGAGGTGGCTGACACGACACGAGGAAAATACCTATGTGGCCTTGGCATAGTAGCTCAGGTACCTAGGAGGAGCGGAGGATACATAGGCAGATGATTAGTCATGCATGCAAAATATACCATATAATTAGTCACGCATTTAATCACATTTTGATTCCTTTTTAGCATGCATCATTTTCTGATCTTATTTACTTTTATTTTTTTAAAATGTAAATATACCCAACTTATATGTTTTATTGCAGAAGCAAGAGAATTGACTTAGGAATCCACAGAAACAAATAACACTCAAATCGGAGTTAAAACGGAGCGAGAGTGCAAAATAGTGAAGGCTGCTAGGGCTGAATTGAATATAGCGGATCATTATATGACATAACGGGCGTGACAATCCCATTAAAATGTTCAATTTCAGTCCTACTTCAATTTGCACACTGTAAGGACCATTAAATCCATGTATGGCCGTTACGAAGGCTATTTTTGATATTTCTTCCACTTTTCTTGAGAATTTTAAGTCCAAATCGAACCCAAATTTTATTCTAAGCCTCAAGGATGATTAGGAAACATATTTACTCAGATTTGAAGGAGTTTGGATGATTTTAAAGGCCTATCAAAGTCTATTCTGAATTTACTTGTTTTAACATGAAAAGACTTCGAATCAAATCAAAACTCTACCAGAACACTTGGGACACCTAGGGGATATAAATAGAGGACCTAGGAGATATAAAAAGGTGTGCTTGGTGGTGCTTGGGTGTGCTTGAGACCTGGGAGCCGTGCCATATTGCTGAAGATAAATTTCAAGGATTGAAGATCAACCGAAGGAGAAGATTGCGCAACAATTTGTCGTTTATGTTGTGTAACGGTCCCGAGGTCCCGAAGGCTGAGAATTCTTCATTTATCTTTTATTTGGATGATCTTTTACATAATTATTATATTTTATTATTTATATAATAGATATTTTATATTCATTTTAAGAAGAAAAATTGTTAACCTTGTTATTAGTTGAGTTAATTAAACTTTTTTATTTCTTTTGATTTTGCATGCTGACTTCATTGCCTTTTGATAAGTAATTTTATTTTTGAGATTATATTACAAACCTGTGTGAGGAGTGATTAGTTTCAGGAATTATTATTACTTTGATAATTGATCTTTTACTTCTAAGCTGAAGCATACATAACGCGTGTTCGGTAACTCGATGTTCGTGTCGTGTGGTCTATTATTCTGTCCAAATTTACGGGTGAATAATAGTGCAGGAGATACATACTCATGCATCTTAATTCTCTATAAAATTAATAATTGACTTGTCATTTGCGGTTATTAGTTTTATTAGAAGTTAAGATAGTTTGATTTACTCATTTTGAGAGATCAATACTTTAGGTACTCCTAATCGATCATAAGAATTGAAATTATTATTTACTGTTATAACTCAACTAGTATAGAAGATCATACACATTTATCTTTACATTAATCATCCATAATTCTTAAGGTTCAACACCAATTTATTTTATTTGTTTATCATTTATTTTCTACAGCTTTATTTTTCTATTTTCTTACCACAAAACCCTTTTCTTCTCCTAGTAGATTATTGATATAGATTAGATTTAACTAGTTCCTCGTAGGTTCGACACTCTACTCTCTATTTTATTACTTGACACAATTAGTACACTTGCTAGCAAATTTATTTGTTACAAATTCATCGCATCAAGTTTTTGACGTCGTTGCCGAGGACCTATTGTTCATAGTTCTTAGTCTATCTCATATAAACTACTTTGAGAATTTTTATTTCCTATTTTACTTTACTTTTTCTTTTAGTGTTGTGTAAGCTTTTCAGGTGATATATTTTGTACACAAGTTGAGAGAAACAACCCTGCTGTCCAACAAGATGGGATTCGTAAGAACCATACCATATAGTTCCAGAAATAATGAAAGCTGCAAAAAAGACAGCAACGACACTACTGGAAAGTACAGTTTCAATGTTGCCCATTCGAGGCATCATCATCAAGAAAAAGCACAAAGAATAAGACTTAACATGAAAAGAGGGAAGATATATTTCGAGATCCATCCGCTAATTCTTTGCTGAAAAAGCTTTCCACTCAAAATTATAATTTGGAGAGACAAATTCACAGCATGAGGCAGCACAATATGAAGTCAGATGAAGATGTGGCATCAATTATCGAATTTAAATAATCAACTTTTGACTTCGTAGAGATGATTGGTCAATTTGCCACAACAATTGAAAGAAGGTTGATAATGCAAGACCAACACATCTAGAATCTGAAATCTCAGTTGTCCAAAATTCAAAAGCCAATTGAAGTACATGATTCGCTCCGACTATTCGACACTGAGCTCAAGTTCAAGGTGTTGGAAATAAAGCTACATGCATTAGAGGATGATATTTCAAAACTGAATGCTCTGAATTCTGAATCTTCTAGCCATATCAAAGAGAGCCCGAAGGGCATCTTATGCCCGTGCCACTATCAAAATTAATATCAATATCCATGACATCCAGAAATAAATTTTTTAACAAGGACAACAACAACTCAGTGGCGTGTCAAAGAGACGAGCAAATATATCATTAATGATGGGAAGGTTCAAAGGAGAGGCCTGCCCTTTGAAAATTCCTATCGCTCCAACATCGCTGTCTCCAATTTAGCCACCAACGAAGGAGAACAAATCACCAACCGTTGCCTGCGCATCGATGCACATCTCCTCAAATCCATTAGTGCAGTCGCCAAATCCTTTTGAAGGGAAAAGTTCTCCACCTACACTAGTACAATCTTCTCCAACTACAACATTACAATGGCGACCTAAGAACCGCTCCACAATCCAAGTTCAGCAACAACACACCTCTCAGCTTCAACTTCAAACAATTGTTGTACATAAAGAACCACCGCCGCCTAATGATGACATCAAATTGATAACATAGGCGTCATCCAACATTGAATGTGCTGAGCCTCACCACGACAAGCATTCCTGATCACATTAATTAAACCCGGTGAGATCGTTCCTTAATTTCATATCTACTTATATTATTCTAATTGATAATTTCTGATTAGTCTCAACATATTTCATATGTTAGTCACGCTAACGACTATAACTTAGAACTAACCTATCTAAACCCTTATCTCCAGTTAGATTTGCACTTTTAACTTAGTTGTATCTTTGTTTTATTTCAGATTTTTAGTTTCTGGTTAGCCTTATTTTTAGTCTAATGATTGTTCGTTGACAGCACCCAGTCTCAAGAATCAAAAGCCAATTTTTCAAGATTTAACGGGTCGTGACGAGCTCTTACAGGTCTTATGGACCATTTCACGGGTCGTCCTGATCGTTTCACGAACTTCACAGAGGGCAATTTTAAGTTTTGGACATTTCACGAGCCGTAACATCTAACTTACGACCTGTAACTTATTAAATCCCACCTATCATCGATTCAAGTCATGACCCTTCACCTCATATTACGACCCATCACACAGGATATGTTAGCGCATAGGTCTCATAATGGGCCATAACATTGTCTTCACGACCCGTTACCATCCACGTCAACTAGTAAGAAGTAGTATTCACGAGTCGTAGGAAGACCATCACGCACCTCACAGTGACTTGTATTTTGAACTTTTGATATCTCACGGGTCGTTATATACCTTTCACGGGTCTCACAGTGGCTAGTCTTTTATACTTTTGGTTTTTAAGGGGCGTTAGATTTGTCTCAAGGGCACCACAGTAGCTCCCAAAACTTTAGTCTACACATCACGGGTCGTTAACCACTAATAAGGGGTCATAAGTTTTCTAGTCGCCCCAGTGAAGATGGTGAATTTTATGATTCACGGGGCTTCATTTTTCATAGGTCGTTACATGTAACTCATGACCCATTAGAATCATAGTGTGCCGCTATGCCAAAGCTACCTAACCCGTTACACTTTCATATTACGACCATAACACCAAAACCATATGATATCACGACCCGTAAAGTTCATGTAAGGACCTTTTTTTTTATTGATCTCTCATGTTTATTCTTTGTGGGTCCGTTACTCCCATCGGTGGCATTGATTCAGTGAAGAACACAATTTTTTTTTACGGTCATGAGTTCCATATCACGACCCATGTTTTTCCAGAGTCTCGTCGCACAGCTACTGCCAAGGGCGTCAACAGCTTCTCACGACCCATGAGCATCTACAAAAGGCCATGCGCGAGGTATGACGACTCGTGACCATCTGCGCCTAATATTCATAGCCACTGCAAGGGTCATGATTTCCCGATCACGACCCGTTATATCGCACAGAAGAATCGTGACCCCTCCATAACGATCTATTAAATTGCACAGAAGTCCCGTGAGCTCTTCAATATGACTCGATAACATTACCTCACGGCCCGTAACTTTCCGTTCATGACCCGTAATGACACAAAAAAAGAGAGTCAGAAAGAAGAAGAAACGAGGAGGAAGAAAGAAAGAGAAAGCAAAACTTACCGCCTTAGAATTGAAGAAAAGTAGGAAACAGAGACACCCAATCATCCAAATTTCTATCGACCAAGGACACTATGAATTCTTCGTGCTCTTCCTACAGCTTCCAAATAAATCAAGTCATATCATTTTTTCTACTTTTATGTATTTCATTATCATATTTATATTCCTCCAAGTTTGATCTTCAACACTGGTGATAGTGTTGTGTTCATGCTTGGGAGAATGTGCAATTTCATGCATCATGCATATCTTTTTATATTGCATTGCAAACATACATTCACTTCATGTTTTAGTCGCATATTTGCTTCCATCTCATATTAAAAAAAATTGTTGTGCTTAATTGAAAATTGTATCCTATTTTCTCATGTTTTAGTACGTACTTATTTTTCAAGCATTATTCAAGGACATCTTGTTAATTAATGGAATTTGAAGCATTATTATTTTATCATTTATCGCCTTCATGTTGGGTAATTAGTTTGAAGAAAGTTTCTTAGTGAAACTATTGATGTTTGACAACAAGTCATGTTCACGCTCTTGTTTTTATATTATGTATATTAGCTAGATAATGATTATATCCCTGTTGAACATTCAAGTGTAGCTGAGCTTACCAATAAATAAGTACATGTAAAATTGTCATCATATATAAAAGAGGGCTAGTGGAGCCCCAAAAAGTATGAGGTACAAAAAGGTGTTATCCGAAACTTTTATGCGTTCGGGTAATTAGATCCGTAGGGGATGATTCTTGCCTGACAACTTAAGGGCAACTGCTCTTGGATCCATCGGTCAAAAGCCCATTACATGGACCACCTTGCGCAATATGGAGAAGCACACGAGTACCAAATCAATAAAAAAAAGGTGAAAAGAAAAAAAAATAAGTGAAAAAAAATATGATGATGAAAAGTTTCCAAGTGAAGAAATACAAAAGTAATAAACGAATAAAAGCTCATGTTACACTTGTATATTCAACATTGATATTTTTATTTTCAAGAATTATTTTCTTATTATTCAGAGATAAATTTGTAGAAGTTTAAAAATGCCTTTCATTTAGAAATTTCACAAAGGTGGGTTATTATGGAAAGTGGTGAGACACTTAGGCGATGAATGTATAGAAACTAATGCTAAGAAGAGTAGTTGAATGATGAGGTGGAAGCGATGATTAACTATTTTGGTTGGAGCTTTGCTTTGAACATTGCTTGAGGACAAGCAAGTATCTAAGCTTGCAGGAGTTTGATGCATGCAACATATAATATATAATTAGTCATGTATTTAATCACATTTCGATTCTTTTTCATATAGCATGCATCATTTTTTGACCGTATTTGCTTTAATTTTATAAAAATGAAAATCTAACCAACTTATATGTTTTATTACAGAAAGATAAAGAGAATTGAGTCAGGAATCTATAAAAACAAACAGCACTCAAATCGGAGTTAAAACAAAGCCAGAAAATACAAATTAGTGAAGGCTGCGAGGGCTGAATTGAATATAACGAGTCATTATATGACCGTAACGGCCGTAACAGCAAGGGCATGAAAATGTCTAGTTTCAGTCCTACGTTGATTGGGACACTGTAAGGGCCATTAAATCCATGCTATAGGCCGTTATGAAGGCTATTTTCGAGATTTCTTCGACTTTACTTGGGAATTTCAAGTTCAGATTGAATCAATTTTATTCTAAGCCTCAGGGATGATTAGAAAACATATTTACTCAGATTTGAAGAAGTTTTGGATGGTCTTAAAGACCTATCAATGTCTAATCCGAATTTACTTGTTTTAACATGAGAAGGCTTCGAATCAAAGCGAAACTCTACCAGAACCCTTGGGACACCTAGAGGCTATAAATAGAGGTTCCTAGGAGATAGAAAAAGGTGTGCTTGGTGGTGCTTGGGTGTGCTTGAGACCTAGGAGCGGTTCCATGTTGCAGAAGATGAATTTCAAGGCTTGAAGATCAACCGAAGGCGAAGATTGTGCAACAATTCGTCATTTGTGTTGTGTAACGATCCAAAGGTCCCGAAGACTGAGAATTCGTCTTCTATCTTTTATTTGGATGCTCTTTTACATAATTATTATACTTTATTATTTTTGTAATAGAGATTTTATATTCTTTTTAAGAAGAAAAATGGTTAAACTTGTTATTAATTGAGTTAATTAAACTTTTCGATTTCTTTTTATTATGCATGCTGAGTTCATTGCCTTTTGATAAGTAATTTTATTTCTTAAATTATATTACTAACCTATATGAGGAGTGATTAGTTTCAGTAATTATTATTGCTTTGATATTGATCTTTTACTTCTAAGTTGAAGCATACATAACGCGTGTTCGATAACTTGACGTTTGTGCTGAATTTCGTGTGGTATATTATTCTGTCCAGATTTAGGGGTGAATAATAGTGTAGGAGATACATACTCATGCACCTTAATACTCTATAAAATTAATAATTGACTTGTCATTTGAGGTTATTAGTTTTATTAGAAGTTAAGGTAGTTTGGTTTGCTTGTTTTGAGAGATCAATACTTTAGGTACTCTTAATCCGTCATAAGAATTGAAATTATTATTTTTTGTTATAACTCAACCATTACAGGGGTTCATACACGTTTATCTTTACATTAATCATCCATAACTCATGGCTCAACACCAATTTATTTTATTTGTTTATCATTTATTTTCTACACCTTTAGTTTTGTATTTTCTCACCACAAAACCCTTTTCTTCTCCTAGTAGATTATTGAGATAGACTAGATTTACTATTTCCTCGTGGGTTCGACACTCTACTCTCTACTTTATTACTTGAGACGACTAGTGCACTTGCTAGCAAATTTATTTGTTACAAATTCATCGCATCTCCAAGTGTCACAGCAGCTGTCGTAACAGTTGGCTCCATTATTGTAGGCGATTCAAGGATTGATCCCGTCGCATAATCAATCCCCGCGAGGCCAAGGACCAAGCACGTCAGGATCAAACGTCCGGAACGACGACAACAACAACCAAACTTAGGATAGAAACTTTTGCAACTATACTTTTATTACTTATAGACTTCTTATTAGATATACGTGTAGTAGTTATACTTTTGTTAGTTCAGTTTATTACTTTTCATATTCTTATCTTAGATATTGTGTCTATGATGATTCCTCTTTGATGGATATCAATACATTTATATGCATTATATAATTGTTTGGTGTGGGAAGGGAAGAAAATATGGATGTATTGAGGCAAAAAAATCTTACATTAGTGCCTCCATAGCGTCACACTAGCATCACATGCATAGTCGATGCTACATTAAATATATCATTCTTCGCGTCGTTGGAGCATCACAGTAGCATCGATAGTTGGAGCATCACCATAGCGTCGCCTTCGCTACCCAACAGACATGATGTTGGCCGAAATCCCATCAACTAATGCATAAACTTAGCTTCTCTTGAGCGCCGAAATAGCGCCTCACAATTCTGCGCCACGTTAGCGACGCCTGTCGACTGCTTTTAATGTGACATTACACGTCATCTTAGCGTCGAGATAGCGTCTACTATTGACGCTAGTAGCATCTCTCTTTTCTTTGGCTCTATTGCAATGCTATTACCCACTGATTACTGGTGTCACATGTTGTCGGCGCTACTTACATGCTAAAGAGACGCTATATAATCCAAAGACTCAACAGCACCGCAATAGCGTCTCCTTCTTTGGGTCGCTATTTGCTTATTTTCTTGTTGTAATCTCAATGAAATAACATCTTTAGCATATCATATAAAATGTCACATATTTGTTTCATTTCATATAACATTTCACTTATCATTTCAAGTATCATGTCATATGTCATATCATGTATGCACGTATGCATAATTCATATGTCATATTACCAACTGGTCAAAGGAACATATTATCATCCCAAATCATGGGTACATTTTCTGCATAAGGCATATCATCCCTGACCAGAGATCTCATATCGTCCCGTAGGACATCATATCTTCCTTGCCGGAGAACATATATTATCCCGTAGGATACCATATCATCCCATAAAAATGGGGTACCTTCCCTACATCAAACATATCATCCTGACAGAGGAAATGCAATGCATGACAGATAAGATGCATAATGCATGCATTAACCATATCATATCACTTAGAACACATATCATATAATTGCATTAAAAGTAATCCACTCACTTTTCAATCATATAGAACATATAGTCATGTCAGATGACATTTCAAAGACACAACATGAGGTATTCAATGATGGGTTACTTCTAGTATGCCTTAGTACACTAGGAACTCATGTGGTGCTAAAAATATCATGCATAATAATTAGTAAGCATGTGATGTTAATACAATTATAATTTTACATCGTAATAGACTTTATAAATCTTAGTTCGCTAGAAATTTCTCAATTAAGGTCTATTGTATAAGGTCTCTACAAATTTCATCAATATAACTATATTCTTCACCTACCCAGTTTGTTGACAGATTGAGTGGTTTTGGGTGTAAAATTCATAATCTCTGAAATAGTTATAATAATTAAGTAATTCCAATTTTTCATGAAACTAGCTCCCTAAGGTTAACCCATATAAATATCATAATTTTATTGCTCATATATGGTTCTCAGAAAATCTAGAAATTTGTCTTTGTTCTCTTCCACTTTTCTATTTTGACAAACTGAGTGATGTTTGCTTTAAAACTCATAACTTTCGTTGTACATGAAAGTCCACTTGAATTACAAATAGAACTTTAGCATCTTTAAGGAATGTAAATTTCATTTATTAAGGATAAGTATTTAAATTAACATTGAATTTACAATTCGGACTACTCATCACAGAAAATAGAAAGGGCGACCCAAAATAATGATTCATGGCCTTTCATATACAAATTCAATTAACCTGATTCCAAAGCCTATGGAAAGTAGTCTCAATTAGGGTTCAACCTACAAATTTTCATAATATTTTAAGAACTCGAAGATGCCGAGATCATATTGACAACTTTCGAATAGGGTTTGGTGTCCAGCAAAGATGAAACTTTATGTTGGTGAACTAGGGTTTGATCCACACCACAAGAATGTGGACATAGAAGCACAAAGAGACCTTGGAGGCTCAGAAGAATAGATTTTCATCTGAATTTCATAGGGATAATTCATAGGAAAGGAGTAATTAACTTACCCTGTAGTTGGAATCTTTGAATTGATGTTGATTTCCCTAATTCCTCTCTCTGTTGCTCCTCCTCTAGCTCTTAGGTTTGGATGGTCCGTGAGTTTTGAGTTGGAAATGAGGGAATGAAAGACTAATGGATAAGGCTCTTATATGGTTGGAACCAGCCTTAAGTCAATTTGTAAGAGGAACTACCCCCATAATGCCCTTTAAGTTCATCTTATTTACATCCCATTTATTCCTTTACTTAAGACATTACATGTAAATAAGGAACTACCCCCCATTTAGATTCAAAAACAATATTTAGAAAAATAAATTTCCAAAGAATCGAAATCTAAATTTTTGTCTGAAGAACAAAATCAATAGTTTTTCTGATTTTTCGATTTTGCGCTATCATTTAACCTAACCAAGACTTTACCTAAAAATTATTAAAATTCTTATTTAACATACTTCAACATATATAAATGATTATCGGGACTTTAATTTTCAAATTCTAATATTTTCAAAAAGTCATTTTTCCTTGCGCTTAATCATTTGTCATCAATTTCAAGTGTTGGAATCTATGGAGTTGATGAACATATGCTAACACACTTATCATAATACATATCAATCATATAATATATGATAAAATTATATAATCTTACGTGGATCAAGTCATGGATATTACATTCTACCCCCCCCTTAAAAAGAATTTTGTCCTCGAAATTAACACACACTATTGACATAAGAACATGAAGAACCAAAATATGGATATTACACTTAAGACTGGTACATGTATATCTTTTTATGACAATCTAAATATGTATGGCATGCTAACGATCTGCCACACATAAAACTATTGATGTTAAAATCACCTTCCTTGTTTGAACCCTCATGTAATAATACAAAAGGGATGCAAAATTACATCTAAATAACACCTATATGAAATAATAATGTTGGAAACTAGATGTGCATTACTCACTCTATCAATTGGTTATTCCTATATCATATCCAAAAAATTGGGATTCTACAAATGTTTTTCCCCTTATATCCTTTAGTAATATGCTAAATTTTGAAAACACAAAAAGTTCAAATACCAATTAAGAAAACTATAGTAAATAGGGTCATATATCTGACTATATTACCTACTATTGTATTTGGAGCTTCAACATCTTGTTGTGTTAATGCATACATTTGTCTTTGTGTCATTGGTTGTTTCCCCTTTTCTATCACCTTATATGGTGGTGGTGGTGGTGGGTGTTGTTGTTGCTCCATCAAAGGACAACATCTCATATAGTGTCCCATTCTTCCACATCTAAAACATGCTCCAGTATCCTTGTGGCATGGAGACCTTCCATGTCTCCTTTCACATTTTTTACAAACTTGATTATTTGATTGTGGTTCCTATGTCGGGATCGATATTTCATTTCTATTTTCTTTGAAGTCAAAACGTCTAGGTTTTAATTGTTGAGATTAAGAACATCTCTCCATATTCTTACTTTCTTATTCCGCGTGAAACTTTTTTATATCATTTTCCACTAATTGGGCTCTTTCATAGACTTCATCATAGGCTCTTAATTTCAAGGCTGCAAGTTTACTCCTAATAGCAGGCTGAAGTCCTCCCTCAAACTTTTTAGATCTTTCAACTTCATTTGCTACTATATGGTTTGCAAACCTTGACAACTCTGCAAATTTTGTTTCATACTGATACATGATCATGTCGCCTTGTTCATGTTTCAGGAAGTCAATTACCTTCTTATCACGAGCACAATCAGAGAAATATTTTCAAGAAAGACTTCCACAAATTTCTTCCACGATAGATTAGGATCAGCAATTAAGATTCTAGGCTTTGTTGCCTTCCACCAGTGTTCAGCATTGCCCTCGAGCATAAACTCTACGAAAATATCTTGTCCATCTCATCACAATAGAGGGCAGAAAATATCTTTTCCAACTTATTTATCCAAGCCTCAGCTTCTATTGGATCACCATCGCCTTTGAATGTGGGAGGCTGGAGTTTCTTGAATTGTTCTATTGTAAATTTCCTACTACTTTCTGCTTGTTCCACCCCCAACTTCATTATTTCTATTATTTTGACTTGTTTGCATTTTTATGTCGCTCATTCTTTGTAAAGCTCAAAAAACACCCTCAAGCTGAGGATCTTGATTCGAGCTTTGATTTTCAGTCAAACTTTCTCTTCTTGTCCTCATGATCCTAGATGTTGTACAAAATGCATACAAAGGATTAACACTATAATCCCTTATAAATGATTTTAATAAAACTTTCACTTGACACCCTAAAGACCGTAGGAAACCTAGCGATCAGCAGACCAATCTAGGCATTAACTATGTCATCCTAGACATAGCTATGCAACTCTGAACAAAGGATAAGACCTATTGCTCTCATACCATACCGAACCTCATCAACAAATCTTGTGTTTGCTCCCTATCTCATTTTCTTTATCATTTTGTGTTAACTACATTACATCTAGCATTCTCACAAAAAATTCAAAGGATAAACTATTAGAAAGGAAGTTAGGAATTTCAAGATTTAAATTTCTATACCAATTCACTCCCCACCCCCCACCCCCACCAATTCCTACAATTGGATATTTCCAAGTAAACTCAAGTCTAGATAGACAAGCCCTTTTTACGTAGTTACCTCGTCACCTTTTGGAGCTATTGAAAATTGCACCATGAATAAAAAGTAACAATTCAGAGTCAATGGACATCGTCTTAAGCACTATCTATGTGGTGTTCATCATGAGGAAGTCAAATTTGTTATTCTTATTTATCCATAATCATGTATAATTAAGTCAAGCTGATGACTATAAATCAGAACTACTCTGCCTAAACTCTAATTTATATTTTTATTTAAAAATAATAAAAATATAAATGCTTGAACTCCAAGTCAAGTTGAATTGAATTTCAACACGGGCTGTGTTCCTAATCAGTTTGCCACTTTGCGCAGGTTATCGAAGAACATGGAGCATTTTCAACATGCTAGCCGCGTCAACATGAAGGAGGGCCGACAATGCGACCCGTGTAACACTACACGGGCCATGTTGTTTTCAAAATCTCGTGGTACACAGCTGTCCAGCACTCCAACAAAACACGGTCAGTGTTGCTTTAAATATGATCCATGTTGCTTTGCAGAATCGACAAAGGGATCATATGGTAGACAAACAGGGATCGTGTCTCCAGAGAAATGGTCTATGTTGCTCCGAATTTCGTGCACTGCCACCTACTTGCATTTACGATGTGGACCGTGTTGTTTATAAGATTCCCTGAGTCAGATGGACCCCACATCTGTCACGACCCCAATTTAACCTGCAAGTTAAACTAGAGTTCGTGACTCATTATGAACGATCAAATAAAATTATGAAAAAAAATGCGAAAATGTGATGTAATGTAATCTTCTTTTATAACATAAGAGTAAAGGTATAACATTAAATAAATTACACAATATGTGATCATTTCAGAGCAAACTGATACTCCTTAAGTCGTACATTTGACAAAATGACTTTATTTTCAATACAACTTATTTTGACATAAGTAATAAACACGACTAAATCTCCCGACATCTTAATAGGAAAATACGAGAGACATTAATCCTCTCATTATACCATACCACCAAGGATGTTATAGAATCCTTTTATGACTATCACCTTGCACAATCCCCAACGAGCTATAAGAATCTGAAAAATATTAGAAAGTAAGTTGATAACTCATAAGCTATGTGTTACCATCTAATAAATTCGGGGAGATATAAAAATACAAGCATTAATCATAATATCAAAATCAATATTTTCATACATCTAATAAATACATATATAACATTCCAATCGGTATCATCCCACTCAATTCACAATCATTGTCATTTAACCATATCAAGCATGTGAATGCAATGCAACACTCTCATATGTATGCACGGGTCACCAACTGGCCAGTGGTCGGTAGGTGGACTCTAGAGTGGCTCCCATTGTGATCAGCAATGTAGCACTTAGCTCCATTCTACCTCATTCCTTTCAGGGAACAAATCATATAGCGATAGGTGGACTCTAAAGATGGCCCCTACGGATTCTAGAGGTAGCCCCCATCGCGTCTACTCACGATGTGGCACTTAGCTCCGCATGGCACTTGACTCCAGCCTATCTCATCCCATTATTGGGGAATAGAATGATGGATTGGACACTAAAGGTGTCTCCCATCGTAATCAGCGATGTAACACTTAGCTCCAACTATAGTACATGCAATGCAGACAAATGCAGGTGCATGATTCATCATATAACAATTGTATCTCAAATATCAAAAGATGAATCATATCAAATATCATTTCAAACGAACAGGATTGCACTTCTCGTAATCCGTTCATATCATATCACATATGCTTTTCAAATGTGTAATCAAACAATCATTCAGATATACTTTTTATAACTGTATTTCTCGAAATCAATTCATAACATATCCAAAACATATTCAATACATATAATAATCGATGTCACACCAAATTCAAAAGAGGTGAAAACATAGAAATCAACTTACCTATAACAGCTACCAAAAGGTTTTTCCTTTCCTTTTTCACTACTTTACTCTTCTACTCCTATACAATAATAATAATCATAACACATCATTTCTATGATCTAAACACAAACCTATCACACATGAAACATAATTAATTGAAGAGGTACATGGCCTAAGTAACTATTTGTAGCTTAAGTATTTACTCTCATAATTTAAGTAACTATTTATCGCAAGAATTGACCTACTATTAAAATAGATTGTATACATAATAAAAGAAAATTTGTATCTGCTTGAATTGATAACCAAATTTGTTCATTCCAATTTTGCTTACTTCCTGATTGCTAACTATAAAAGTTTCAGATCTTATTTCATTGTGGTTTGTTCACTGAAAAATCAACATTCGACCTAACTTTTATCTTATTTCTATGTTCTGTCAGACTGAGTGACCTTACTTTTATCATTTATATAACATAATAACTATTCCCTATTCCGGTACTTTTAATTTTCCCAAATAGTAGGCATCCTAGGGTGAATCTCATAAAATTACTTGAATTTATATCTATTTGTACTGAGCACAATAAATTTAATACTAGCATAATATGCCTTCAGTTCCATCCTGACAGACTGAGTAAGGCTCGGTAAACCATTTATAACTTTCGCTACACATATCATTTTAGAGTGATTCCAATTGTCAATAAAAGCCAACATCAATTTCTATAAATTCTAAATTATCAAATAATTCCATGATGTATTGGATTTAATACATAATTTACAAGTTCGGGTAATAATTTTGGCGGACAGAGTGATAGTACCTTAAAAATAAGAGCATAACTTTCTCTACAGAAATCATATTAACTTGATTCTAAAGCTCAATGAAAGTAGACTAATAGAGGATCAACCATTGATATTTCATAATTTGTGCACCACCCTAAGGTATGGAATTAGGTATCTAAAGATTCGGGAACCAATTGAACATAGTTAGGGTTAATTTTGCTCATGAGGAACATGAGTTTTGCCCCATGGTTAGCTAAAATCCGAAAGTGAACAAGATGGAAAAGGTTAAGAGAAACCCTAATTAGGAAGGTATGAAATTAAAATCAAAAGAATGTGAAGTATGAACTCACCACATGCCAAAACCCTAATTCCCCTTCTCTTCTTTCAAATTCCTTCACTGGAAGCACATGATCCTTTTCTTCCTCTTGGATTTTTGGATGGGGTGGTAAAAAGGATAGAAATATGTGTTTATGCATACAAGGGGTGGTTGATAAGGCAAGAGAAACCAACCTCTTCAGTCGACCAACATGGAGTTATGAAATTGTCCTTGTAGTTGACAATATTTACATGTAAATGGTTTTGCCTTTTTCCTTTTATTTATTTATTTATTTATTCTAAGAAATTACCCCCATTTGGATTCAAATAAAATATTTATACAAATAAATAACCAAGGAATTAAAATCTAAATTTTTTTTTGAAGAATAAAAATCACAATTTTACAGATTTTCCGATTTTGCATCTATGTTTTACCTAAGTAAAACACCTCCTAAAAATTGTTAAAAATCACATCCATAATTCTTTGATATATAGGAACAATTACCGGGACTTTAGTTTTTTTAATTCTAATATTTTCAAAGATCATGTTTTCATGCCTTGGACGAATTTTCGCTAAATTTCAGTGATCAAACACTATGAGTTATAACTCATGCCTTAACACATATATCAATTTATATATCAATTTTATTATTAATAATATGATATAATATTAACCCATGTGATTACATGTGAATTAAATTTGGGATATTACAACATCGATAGCCCTCCGATCATCTTCCTCGTTGTCGTCATCTTCCACCTCTTCGGCAATCCGGCAACACCACCGGCTCTCACCACTGCTGGCCATCTTCCACCTCTTCATCGTCGCCGTTGACATCTGCTGCCGCTGCCATTGCGGCCACCTTACCACCTCAACTTCCGTCTTCTCTCACCTTTTCTTTTGGTTCCTCAAACGAGATGAGACCCTCAACATTGACATCGACTTCTTCCCAAAGTCCAGTGACAAAATTTGCAAGAAAAACAGGTTGCGTTCACGACACACAGGTCATTTTCTGCAAGGTAACACGAATTGTGTTTTTCAACACGGTCTGTTTTGTTCGACAACAGCAAACACCCGTCGTTTCCCTCCTACGCGGGACATTTTCTCACCTTGGCTCAAGACACACCGTGGACATGGATTTTGAGGAGGTTGGGTTATATGCACTCGAGCCTATCATGGTTCTTAGACCTCCATAAGTTGATTACAGAGATGGGGGATCATGCTCGAGCCTTAAGGAGGCTGCGTCAAATGGAATCAACCACCACTAAATTTTCTTGTCATTATTTCATGCATGATACTAAGATTACTAATGATGTTTTGATGAATAGGGATGGCGGAATTTATACTGAAAAGTTGGCCCACATATGATCGAGTTGCTTTGGAATTTTTGAGCTCATTTCAGATGACACATAAAAGTTTTGCAGGAGAAGGACCTGAACAAATATTTTTCAAGATGTACAATGATAACTACACCATTAGTATGTCTGAATTTTGTAATTCCTACAATTTGCTAATAGTTGAGAACACCCTAACACCTCCGTTTAGCGATATATGAAAAATAAACAAGGGGAAGTGAAAAGTATTAGTAATTTGATGAAGATCATATCTTATCTTGAATCTTACTTTAGGACAAGTAAATATTCAAACTTGAAGACTATGATGCATGCTCATTTCTACATATTATTTTGCACTTTACTAAGTTAAAATTGAATAAAGCATGCATCAATTTTCTAATATTTTTTATGAAAAGTTTATTCTCCTTTTAATTATATGATATTCACAAAATTAACTTGTCAGGAGAAGAAAACGACCCACATCAGCAGACATCGGCTGTGTTTTCTGAAGCCGCGTCATCCTCAACATGGGGCGTGGAGCATCATGCTGAATCCTGCACAACACGGCCTGCGGCAAAGGAAAATGGCCCGTGTCTAATGGAGATTACATGCCGGTGGTGCCACGATTTCACGATCTAGCACGGCCCATGTCATCTATTACATGGTCCATGTTATTAATATCACCAAATTTGGCGCACCAGGATGAGGACCGTGTAATCAGAGCACTAATCAACACGGGCCGTGTCCAGAGCAAAACTGTCCGTGTTGAACCCTAGATTTTTGGTGACCAGCGCCTATAAAAGGCCCTCTTTCCACCCTATGAAGGCATCCAATATTGAAGGAAAATATCCACTTTCAAATCAGAAGGAGAGTCTTATGGCTACTTTATTTAAAGTCATATTTTGAGTTTTACAGTTTCAATTTCTTGTTCATCTTTTATACTCTAATCTTTTCAATTTGATGTTTAACTCTCCAATGATGGAGTAGTTTTCTCAGTTGGTTTTACTTTGTTGAACTCCACTATTATTTTGAAATAAAAGATCATTTCTCTTATCTGAATATAGATCGATGTTGTGTTTTACATAAGAATTTAATTGTTTTCAGCATCTCAAATCTCTCTCCTATCTACTCAGTGAGATTAAGAGGGGTGTGGACTTAGAATTACTTGGTTGAGGAGTCTTTTTGAGATGAATTAAATTGTGTTTTATCCATAAATATTTGGAGAATGATTTCGTTAAAATTTCTTCAAATGTTCAATTGATAAAATAGATAGAACATCTAGTTAAAGTCCTAAATTATATTTCAATTATTTCCATCAAATATGATTTTCTTAATTCAAATAACAGTGGAGGAATGCTTAGTAAAGCCAACATTTATCCTATTTGATATTTTTCTCTTTCACTCGTTGGATCTGCTTCTTATTTCTCTCTTTGGTTAAGTTTTACAATTCATTTCTCTTAAGAATTCTCATCTAGTGAGAATAAGAAATAAAAGTCCTCATGGAATTGATATATTTTCACTATTTACTACTTGTGTGACTGGTACACTTGCCATCTCTACTCTATATAAAAATTGCATCACTTACGTTCTCATCATGTTTTATTTACGATTTGCATGTTTGTTGTGCATTCTATATATGAAAATTCATAAATATTGAAAAATTTTAAAATATCACATCTTGCCTTTCATTTCTTAGTATTTGCTTTATCTTCAAATATATCAAGGACATTCTGTTAACTAGCGAACTTCAAAGTGATTTATTTTTGTCATTTATCACCTTAAGTATTGGGTATTTTAGATTGAAGAAAGTTGTCAATTAGAACTATGAATTCATAGGATAAATTCTTGTTCATGCTCTTATTTTTATAACTATATATTACCCTTGTTAATAATTATATCTCTATTGAAAATTTAAGTGTTGGTTGAACTTGTAAAAAAAGAGAGTGAAAAATATATATTTAAAAAGAGTGTTAGTTGAACCCCGAAAGAAATAAAAGAAAAGAATAAAAAGTCAAGAAGAGGGTTAATTAAAACCCAAGTAAAAGATATGTGAAGAAAATGAAAATGAATAATATAAAAAGAGGGTTAGTCGAACCCCAGAGAGAAAGAAAAGGAAAGTATAAGCTCATCTTACACTTGGTCAACATTCATATTCTTATTTCATAGGATTATTTTATCATTATTTTGAGCTGGACTTGAATGAGTTTAAACATGTTTGATATTCAAAAATTCTATGAGGCTAGGTCATGTAGATATGGATAGATATTTTGGCGATGGATGCATATAATTAGTGCAGAGAAAAGTAGTTGAAGACACAGTGGAAGCGTTGATTAACTTTCTTAGTTTGGGTTTTTTGCTTTGAACATTGCTTGAGAACAAGCAAATATCTATACTTTGGGGAGATTGATGCATACATAATCCAACATATAGTTAGTATTGCATTTATTTTTATTTTTATTCATTTTCTCATAGCATGCATAATTTTATGTGCTTAATTTTTTTTAATTTTATAAAAATAAAAATTTACCCAAATATTTTTGTTTTATTGAGTAGGAAGGAAGAGAAAAGAGTTGTAAAGCTATAGAGAATACGACACTCAAATCAGAGTCCAAACGGTGCCAAAAATCAAAAGTTGATATGAGCTGCCAAGGTTGAAAATTGACGCTAAGCAACAGTTTCACACCCAAAAAACTATATCGGGTTGTGACCACACTTTACCGGGCTGTGAATTCAAATTTTTACCCATATTACAATAGTTACAAGGAGTTTTCATGACCCATTATCAACTGTAATAGTCTGTTACATGCAGAACTATGGACGTTACTAGAAGAGTCAGATTTCATAAGCTGCTATAATGATGTTATGATCATTACAAATGATAATCATGGCCCATTATTATCGAATCATGGACAGCACTGGAGTTAACAAATACCATCACGGTTTATTATTATTTAATCACAATCACGAAGTTTTGAAAGTTACAAATGTCAACTTGAAAACACCCCGAAGCATCGGTCATTCCTAGCTCATCATGACCTGTGACATTCCAGAAGACTTCAAATTGGACACTAATTGAACTATTACTGCGGCATCATGGGTTGTGAACCATGACCACTAATTTCGAATCAAACATTGTGTGAGCCATGACGACTGCTTCAAGGTGCGTTATAGGGATCAAATTCATTAGGATTATTTTCGATAGAATTATAAAATGCACAACATGTCACACCCCACTCCGTGACTAAGTTCTAATCCCAACTATTACCTTCCTTAATTATGTTTAGCAATTCTCTAAATAAAATTAGAAAATTCTTTGTCATTATTATATAAATAATGCAAGAGGAGAAAATTCTAACATTTATTAGAAAAATGTAACTCTTGGTTTTCCGGATAATGCAAAATAAATTTCTTTCTTAAATCAATGTGGAGTAGCATGATGACGAACTAATGAATTCATTTCAAGTAAGACATCCCAATCTTGGATATTTAAAGGAATGAACTTTGTCATCATTTCCCACTTAACTACTTTCACTCCATATTCATTTATATCTTTTGTAAGAAATTAATCAATAGTTTGTTTCTTATCATTTCCATCATGAAACATTATTGATAGACCCATTATGATTACAACATCACAGAGGGAGGATCATTATTGGCATTCGATGCCACACCCCCGTGCTAATGCATGATGCATGAGATGAAAATGAACTCCTAATAGGTTAACCATCAGACGAAGCAGATTTACAAAGGCCAATAATATCTAATTGGCCCTCACCACATTACATATATGGCGATAGGTTTACCCCTTCAAAAATAAAATAAGAAAAGTAATCAAAAGCATGCATTATTAATCTAATGCAGAAAATGTCACCTAACCTTAAACTTAAGTAATATTGTCTACATAATCTTGTAACCTAAGCTCTGATACCAAACTCTGTCACAGCCCGCTCCGTGAATAAGTTCTAATCCCAACTATTACCTTCCTTAATTATGTTTAGCAATTCTCTAAATAAAATTAGCAAAACCTCCTCCCTTACTTATCTTGTGTTATTTGCCAATACATACAAAAGATGCATATATATTCATCAAAGTTAAATAAATAGTTATAAGACATATCATTAACATATTATCGTTATAATTTTTTTCACTAACCACCTCACATATAACACCCTACATGATCAAGTTTTATACAACCTTACAAAAAGTTTCTCACAAACTTCATTACAACATCTAGGATTATCTATTACATGTATGTTTTTTAAAAAAATGAAAGTGAAGGGAAAATAAAAGTGCTCCAATGGCTCGACCTCTTCTATACGCATCAAAGGCAAACTTCGAGTCGAATCAACTCGAGAACTTAGAATTATCTGAAAAATTAAATAAGGATAATGTGAACAACAATCGTTTGCTCAGTGGGTGAAATAAAAGTACAACATAGGGGAACAATATGAGTGCATATAACATTTAAATAAACACATTTCTTTCATATGAGAAAACATTTAAAGCATAACTCATATCACATAAGTTTTCAAATCATATGAACTTTTACGTAAATAAAAATTATTCAAGATATCATCATATTCACAATTAAACTCCACATATGTGTCATCGCCAATATGTATCCCTCCATGATCATGTGTCATACAGTTAAGAGTATTGGATATACAAAGCAAATCATGGTTCAATACATATTCCTCCGTAATTGTGTGTCATACAGTTAAGCATAGTTTCACAATCAAGAGTCTCAGATACGCAAAGCAAATCATGGGT
Source organism: Pontederia crassipes (assembly GCA_030549335.1). Lineage (NCBI taxonomy): Eukaryota > Viridiplantae > Streptophyta > Magnoliopsida > Commelinales > Pontederiaceae > Pontederia > Pontederia crassipes. The sequence continues at coordinate 3,754,484 of JAUKPH010000020.1, read as the reverse complement.
CAATACGTGCATGCAGAGCAGCCCCCAAAGGGGAAAAAACACCCAATATACGCCCCAAAGGCTTCATGTATATCGAATGCGGTCCCAAAGACCTTTTTCAAACAGTATGGCCAATGAACACATGGAGTTTAACAATATCAAAATACACATGTCATAATCACATATCATTATCAAGTAAAACTTATTTTAACTTCACAACCATTGTTCCCTGAAAACATTTTTGTATAAAAGGTTACTCCATGTCATATAAAACATTTAAACATATCATAAATACTTTTCATAGCTCAAGATATGTTTCAATAATAATAATAGTAGTAATAATCTTTGCTTGAGATAATATCACAAATAAAAGAACTAACATATAACATTTTTCTATGTTGTAAATTTACCCACTCACCTTGTACTTTATATTTTCAAAGAGGTTTACTAGATTTTCTTCCTTTCCCTTGTAGCTTGTTCGTTTCCTACAAGCAATGATGCTATTTCACTTGCCAATGACTCAAGAATAATATGCAATGCATGCTCATGATGCATTAACACGTGTTCACCTTAAAATGCATATAATCCCTTCTAATACTAATGTGTAATTTCATGTGTTTATATTCATATACTACTTCACACTCCCAACTATTCAATCTTCCAAAGCTTAACTAGGTGTTATCTCAAAATTTTAGACTGAGTGACTCTCAATAAATAATTCATAATTTCTTAACCACATGAGCAAATCTTATGATTCTAGATAAATTAGAAACTGCACTTACGGTTTTCAACCCCCAAATGTCATTTGCTAATTCTAAATGATCAAGTCATAAAATCCAAGGCAATCTGACCTAGGATTTATGTTCTGACAGACTGTATATCACTGAATGATTAATTTATATCTTTAACAATACTTATCCATTTCACAAGATCAACTTATCCATTTGACGAGAACGACTTATCCATTTGATGAGATCCTAATTTTCTTAGAAACTAGACTTCAGTATTTATTCATAAAAAATAGTGAATTTAACTCCTTATAATTATTATGAAATGAAAATGTTATTTCTCCACATCTACACATCCAAATTGGATGATTCCACTTCTCACCGAACCCCTGTGAAGTCTAATTAAACATATCTAAGTTTCAAATCCTATTTCATTTTATCCTAACCATTCCATAATTGACAAGGCGAACCTATCTCTGACTCAAGACAGATTGAGTGACCCATGAACCTAGGTGCATAATGTTTTCTATAGAACTCCTTTTTAAGTGATTCTTCAGACATGGAAAGCTAATTTCGAAAGGTTGATCCATGAAAAATTTTGGAATTTATGGAGAACTACCCAAGAAGAGATGATCATATGAAAACGAAGGTCCATTTTGGATCGGGAACTCTACCTTAACCAAGCGACCTTGGTAAATTTCCTCAGTCCGTTCTACTGGGGATTTTCTTCTGTAAATTTTTTGGCTCTTCGAAGATAATATTATTTAATATATATATATATTTCAAATTTTTAAAACATCATATGGAGGTTCGAAAAAATGCATCACTAAGCAGCTGGTGAGCTACCTACTTCAGCTGCTTGAAGTCCCATTGGTTGAAATAAGGTCCAATCATATTATTATGTTAAGAATTAGTGTTAAACCCCTAATTAACCATAGTTAATCATAGTTAAACATGTTTATTATAATATTTAAAAATATTAAAATTTATTCCTAATAATCTTATATAATTTCTTTCTAATGCTTATCGATAATTAAATTAATATGAGCATGACTTAATTAATTTCTTTCTAATGCTTATGCTTTAATCCAAAAGTTAATTGCTACATGCAATCATGAATATATGAGCATCTAGGCTAACTTAATATGCTAATTAGATGCATAATTATATAAAAATGATGTTTGTGGAGCACGTCCATGACACCATAACTCCTACTCATGTCATATGTCCCAAGTGTCGCACCTTACTTCGTGACTAAGTCCTGATCCTAATTATTGCAACTTTTAATCTTATTTAACTTTCAAAAATAACTTAGACAAACATTCTCCCTTATTTAACTTGATGTTATTTATTGATACAATAATAAATACATCAAATTTAATCAAAAGATAGAAAACATATCATTCACATTATGTCATCATTTTTATTTCACACGCCACCCACATATAGCACTCCAAATACTAAGTGTCATGTCACCCCACAAATTATTTTTCTATTATCATCTATTTCAACACCTATGCTTATATAATACATGCATGGTTTTAAAAATAAAAGTCAAGAGAAAATAAAAGTGCTCTAACGGCTCGACCTCTTCTATATGCATAAAAAATAAACTTCAAGTCGACTTAACTCGAGAACTTAGAATTCTTTGAAAAATTCAACAAGGTAATGTGACCAATAATCATTTGCTCAGTGAGTGAAATAAAACTATAACATATGAGAATAATACGAGTGCATATAACATTTAAATAATCATATTTTCCATTTGTGAAAACATTTAAAATATAACACATATAACATAAGTTGTCAAATTATATGAACTTTCACATAAATATAAGTAACTCAAGATACCATCATATTCACAATTAAACTCCACACATGTCATTACACATACTCGACATGGGTCAATATGTGCATGCAGAGCAGCCCCCAAAAGGAAAGACACCTGATATATGCCCTAAAGGCATCATGTATATCGAATGTGGTCCCAAAGACCTTTTTCAAGTAGTATGACCAATGAACAGTTGAAGTTTAACAATATCAAAATACACATGTTATAATCACATATTAATATCGAGTAAAATTTATTTTCACATCACAAGTATTGTTTCACGAAAACATTTTCATATAAGAGTTTACTTCATATCACATGAAGTTCTTGAAGTATATCTTAAGATAAGTTTTCAATAATAATAATAGTCATAATTCTAGCTTGAAATACTACCATAAATAAAAGAAATATCATATATCATTTTGCCATGTTATAAATTTACCTACTCGCCTTATACTTTATCCTTTCAAGGAGGTTTACTAGATTTTCCTCCTTTTACTTGTAGCTTGATGGTTTCCTACAAGCAATAATGCTATTTCACTTTCTAATTACTAATAACAATATTCAATGCATACTCATCATGCGTGAATGCTTGTTCACCTTAAAATGCATATAATTATTTCTAATGCTAATGTCTAATTCCAAGTGCTTATATTCATATGCTATTTCACACTTGAAATTACTCAATTTTCCAAACATGACTAGGTATTGTCTCATAATTTCAGAGTGAGTATTGGTAATAACTAATTCATAACTTCTTAACCATGATATCAAATATTATGATTCTAGATAAATTAGAAACTAGACTTACTAAAGTGTTCAACTTATAAATATCGTCAGCTAATTCTTTGTGAGTAATTCATAAAGTTTAGGCAATTTGACCTAGGGTTTGTGTTCTAGCAAACTGTATTCTACTAAAAGAATAATTTATTTCTTTCTCAATACTTGTCCACTTGATGAGAGCCTAATTTTACTAGAAACTATACTTAATATTTAGGCATAAATTTGGTAGAATTTAACTCTGTGCATTCGCTTTTAGGAAAAATAGTGAATTTGGTTCATGTTTTGTCAATGTTAAAACATGATAGAAGAAGTCACATGTCCAAATTGGATGATTCCACTTCTCACCGAATCATTGTAAGGTAAAATTGAACATATGAAAAATTCAAACCCTAACTCATACTATCCTAATCGTTCCCTAATTTATAAGGTGAACATGTCTCTAACTTGAGATAGAACGAGCGACCCATGAAGCTAGGTTTATAACTTCTTACAAAAATCCTTTTTAAGTTATTCCAACCATAGAAAGCTGACATCGAATGTACGAACCATGTAAAATATTAGAATTTATGGAGAAATAACAATGAAGATGTGATCTCATGAAGTGGAAGGGCAATTTCAGGTCAGGGAATTCATCTTAAAACTAGTGACCTTGTTGAATTTCTTTAGGCAGTTCAGCTATGGCTTTTCTCCTGAAAATATTTCGGCTCTCCGAGATATGAATAGGTAATTTATATATTTGTTCTAGATTTTTATCACATCATATGGTGGTTAAGAAAATTAGATTACTAAGCAACTTGTAAGCTTCCCTTCTTCAACTCCTCAAAATTTTATTGGCTAAAGTGAAGATCCAATCATTTTATTTTGTTAAAAATTAGTATTTAACCTATAACTAACCTTAGTTAATCATATTAAATATATGTATTATAATATTTACAAATTTTAAAATTTATTCCTAGTAATCTTATATAATTTCTTTATAACGTTTATCGATAATTTAGTTATCATTATGCTTTAATCCAAATATTAATTAGTACATGCAAATATGACTATAAAAACATCTGAACTAATTTAATATGATAATTATAATCATGATTATAGAAAAATAATATTTGTAGAGCATGTCCGTAACACCAAGGATCTTTCCAATTGAAAGTCCAGATTTTCATATTTATTTTAGATGCGAATTTTCCATATTTTACATGGAAAAGGTATTTATTTCTTCTCCAACCTCATGGAAACATAAACCCCTATAAATAAAAGATTTTACCACCTAGAGAAAAGATCATATGGCATGCAACCTATGCTTTGAAGACAAAAACATTGGAGCATCTTAAAAAATAACCAAGAAGATTTCTCTATGTTGATCTCACGCGAGGATCATGCAACGATTGATCATTCATTATAGAGTACTTCCAACTTTATTTTATGTTGGGATTCATCAAATCATGCTTTAAACCTTCTATCTTTATTATCTCTATAATATGAACATTTTAGAATTAGTCTTTATCATTTTACTTTTAGTTTTATTTCTGCAAAAGATTTACTGCTAAGGAAAATTTGTGAACATTTTTGTAGTATTGATGATAGTTTAACTTTTAATAATAGGATTTTATATTTACGTTTTTCATTAGTTTTATTTGAATTATTAATTGATTACTAACTGAACATTGTAATCAATCTCTTAATTCATAACTTATTGTAAGTATTTAATGTTGTAATCTAATATTGCCGAGCAGAGTATTAGATTGCGTGATATGTCAAGTTGATCTAGGTGAGCTATTTAGTAGCATGGGTTTTAGAGCGTATAACATTCTAATATGAGTAGAATTGAAAATAGATTCAGATGGAGTATGCTCATCTTATTATGATTAAGAATAGTTTATTACTCAATATGGGAGATCATATTTTAGGTGTTCTTATCCATCTAAGAGTTGAATCTGATTATCATTGTTTGAATCAATTACTACAAAAGTTAAACAAGTTTGTTTCAATCATCTTAACACATGCTAAAGACTCTAGGCATTTAGATTAGTTTTGCATTTAATTTTTGTTATTTGATTTTTTGTAATTTTGTTTATCGCAATCTTAGTGATCTCCTATTAGTCTATGTGATTACTTTAGATATTTCTCATGTATTTTACACTCTACTTTATTAGTTGAGGGGAATGCCATCTAAAGAAACTACCCGAATGTGCTCAGCAAGTGGAACTTCAAAAGCATCATCTTCTTCTTGTCATGGCCTGTAGGTGATGCTGGTCATAGGGTGCAAAGGGGGAATCCTGGGCTGAGACGGACATTGAAGGTATAGGCGAGAGAGGTAAAACCGCTTGCCGGACAACCTATATGTTAGTAACATCTGAGGAGTTTTCTCCAACCAAACATGTCCGTAAGAAGCTAGGAATGCTGGTGACACCAACGAAGGAGAGAATGGGTTGTATGTATGTGTGTGGCTGGGTGAGTGGGGGTGGGTGATGATGGAAAGAGAGACGGTTCAAGGTTATGGGTTGCGATGTATGGTGATGTGGCGGCATGGAGAAGGCACAGTTGCGCCAAGTGCTTGGAAGAAAAGGGCTGTGGGTGGGGTGGGGTGGGGATGGGGGATGCCGCTCTTGATCATGTATGAGGTGGCTGGACGAAGAGGGGGATGACACGACGAGACGAGAGAGGCCATCGTGGAGGAGAGCCGGCTGGTCTGCCCTAGGGGGTCAGGCACGTGGTTCGCTAGCTTCCTTCCGGTAACGATCTTTCAGGTATGTGAATTAGATGAATAACTCAACTATGATGAAGAAATACAATCAGGTAATGCAATTACATGGTTTCAATCTTCCGGATTAGATTGATCAAAACAAGGAACTGCTAAACAATTAGTCCATAGGAGAGATAAATTATCAGTTAACAGTAACTACAAAGGGGAATATCCTTGGCAAAGTAACAAACTAGTTCCCTTTTTCCTCCGTGAAGGCAGTCGTTTTTTAGTAATTCTTTGTTTCAGATGGGAATGGTTTGTCTACTGCAGTAGTTCCCCGTTGCGCGGTTACAAGGTATTAGAACTCGGCTACACTTTGTCCGCTCATGCACAAATCTGTCATCTCTCTGAATTAGACGAAACCTTTTGCATAATCATAGATTCAGCAGTATGAATTGCTTCCGATGAACCAGTGATGGTAACTTTCCTGTGTACGTCATAGCGATGCATATATCAAACAACCCCACAATATAAGCAAGGAGAAAAAAGAAGAAAAAAAAGGTGGTTTCATACCTATCCGATGTACCAGTCAAAAAATCACCTTTATCAGATATCTTGATCCTAGCTCCACTAACCTGAATTTTTAAAACTTGCAAATATGAGAATCATTCATACTATGAATGGATTGCTTTCCCGATATCACATTTTAAACATAAGCAATTCTTAAATGAACAAGAACTACCTAATACACATGCAGGAAGTCATATCAATAACATGATTAGAAAAAAAAATCCATGATTCTTCCTTGACATGGATAAACTGTAACAACCCGCATTTACATCTATTTTCCTAATGAGACACTAATTGCTAAAAGCCTTTATTTCATCATTAGCTTTAATGTTCAGCTAGAATAATAAACATATTGAACCCTAAGCATGTACAACATTTCAAATGAGCGAGCTGCCGTCAATCATTTAATCAGTTGTCATGGCCGTGCTCAAGGTTATCAAGATCGCGATCGTAAGATCGTAATCCTACATAAGATTCGCAATCCCGATCTCAAATTTGAGATCGTTTTTGTAGAATCAGTAGGATCATAATAGTAAGATCGCAATATCAATACGATCGTAAGATCCTAGAGAACCTACCATTTCAATTTTCCATTTTTTTCATTTTTTTTCAATTTTTTTACAATTTTACCCAGTGCAACATAACTTTTTAAGAAATAAAATTAAGAAAAAAATGATTAGTTATAATTAAAATTTTTAAAATACTTTTTCACAAAATATTTTAAATATCAAGGTATATTAAAAATTATTTACACAATTGTATTCTATATTAATGTCATTTTTTATCATTTCACACTAAATTACTGTTATATAAGTAATATATAAGTGTTGGTAGGAACTCTTAATAGGATAGTACTCAAGTAAGTTCACATTATTTATAATATAAATCAATACAAGTTTATTTTTTAGAAAAATATTTTTATATAATTTTATATACAACAACAACAACAACAAAGCCTTATCCCACTAGGTGGGGTCGGCTACATGGATCATACGACGCCATTCCGCTTCGTTGATCCATGTTCATAAGATTCGACAGGATTTTATGCTGGCTGTCGGGGCCTAACACAACCCTCCTCCTTTATCCGGGCTTGAGACCGGCTATAAAATATAGGCGGAGTTTTTTATATAATTTTATATATTAAATTATTTTTTATATATAGGTAAGATGTTACGGACCCCTTCTGATCTTACATAACATCCCGATCTTGACTCCTTGGCCGTCTCAACTTTTTCACAATCATGTCCAGTTCTTAGCTAAAATTTGGTCGTCACTCTCGCTCACGGCCAATTTAATCACGGTCATGCTTGACCTTATCACGGTTGTGATAGAGGTGTCACGAACGCGTGCTTTAATCTCTTTGATATCATTCGCTTGTTCCTAAGGTTGCACGGCCGTGCTGACGTCCTGGAATCCCGATTTCTAAGCCGAAAATACCAATCTTTGAGGTGAATTCTTTAAGAAATTATGCACATCATCCCTAACAATTTTAAGGGGCATTCCTATACATCTAATAGGCATATAGGATGAATAAAAATCATGGGAACCATAACATAAAGAAGAATTAGACTGTGCCGACATCCTGGAATCCCGATTTCTAACTCGAAAATACAAATCTTTGAGGTGAATTCTTTAAGAAATCATGCATATCATCCCTAACTATTTTAAGGGGCATTCCTATACATCTAATAGGCATATAGGGTCAATAAAAATCGTGGGAACCATAACATAAAGAAGAATTAGAGTTCTTCCTTAAAACATACAAGATCTTAGATCTAAAGCGATCATCATTTTCTAGACATCTAAACATATAGATCTAAACATATGATCAATGCACCCTCAATCATAATCCCTACTAAAAAATAAGATGTTCTTAGATGTCTCACTCCAAATATGAAATCCATTAAGAGGGGAGAAAGGGGTTGGATCCCCTTTATATTCAGACATTGATCTATCTCTTCTTTGTTGATCCTTTTTTTCCCTTATTCATGTCCTTTTTCTCTTTGTCCTCTTTTTTCTTTCTTCCTCCTCTATGGTTGTAATCATCGTGTGGAAGAAATAAGAAAAAAAATAAGAGGGAGGGTTTGAAGGCTTTTTATAAAGACTAGCCTAAAATTTTTTAGAGTGTCCTTCAAATGAATTAAATACTCATATTTAAAAAATAGGATTGTTACATCCTTCTCCCTTAAAAGAAATTCGACCTCGAATTTCAACCTTACTTATGCACTCATACAATTTTCTTCGTTATCTTTTACATTAATCAATTTATGACCTAAGATACTAATGCATGAAAAATCATATAGACATGTAATCATTATTATCTCAAGGGTTATCTTAGTCCTTATCATTCATGTTTTGAACTTTAGACTTGACCTTTATTTTCTATTTGAGAGCATCCTACCATCAATATCACTCAGGTCTCATGCACTATTATACTTCGCTTTTTTTCTATTTGATATTCATATCTTAATCTCCACAACATTAGTTTGAAAATTTTATTTTTCTCTAATGATTAGAGAAATCCAAATTCATATATATCATACCTAATTTGATCAGCAATATTTATAACAGGAAATTAACCTTCTTGTCATGGTGAAAATTAATTTTTCAACTATAATTTCTTTAATCATTTCATAGTCTTTGGGCCATAAAATTTGTTCAATTGTCTTGAACGATTATACATATAATTTTGGGCATATTCCTTATCACATGTTCATAATCCTTAAAAAAGTAATCATGAGATTTACATATCTCAACTTACATATTACCCACAAAACTTGATAGTATTATTAAATTTGAATGCAATAATTAGCATTCAGAATGGACTTTTTTCTTCTACCATTGGCAATAGTCAACCAAGCACGATATGATGAATTGAAAATATACATACATATATATGGTAATAAACTTACATCCTCTTTGACTTCATATGGCTGCTCATGACGCATGAACTTAGATTTCTTAATATCACATTACTTATACTTAAGTCTTAATTATTCTCCGATACAAATTGTATCGACCTGAAATTCATCCTAAAAATTTTGAACATTTAAGAAAATTTCACATTGTTAGCTCGTTCGCCATACATCAATTAACAATGAAAGACTTCAATTTTAATAAAAATCATAATAAATAAAAAACTTATGATAATCATTTAACATCAATTTTCCTAATGACATTAATTGCTAAAAGCCTTCATTACATCATTAGCTTTAATGTTTAGCTAGAACCATAAACTTATTGAACCCAAAACATGTACAACACTTCGTATAAGCTTGAGCTACCATCAATCATTTAATCGTCGAGAGTGCAGAGTTCCTCAATTAGAGTATGTAAAAGTCATACATTAATGATAACTTATGTCATAATACTACATGCGATGCATCTGCCATCATCATACCAATATAAACATGTAAACAACCATGCCATGAACTATATCACGGTCCGTACATGACAATACATCATACTTATAGTCCTTGACATAACACTGGTTGGAACATTTAAAACTTAGCATACCTTCTTGACTTGAGAACTATCATCTCTTGTGGACATATATGATTTTTCACAATGATAAACATACATCACATACAATTATCACTACATCTTACTTTTCTTTTAGAAGGAAAAGGATGCTAAAGTTGTGATTGTATAATGCTGTGAAAGAAGTATACAGGCTCTTTGAGAGAGCATCGAAAGGATAAAGAAGTATCATATCTCACCAAAAGCAACTACCAAAACCCACTCTCTGATAAAAAAGATGTGGTGTTCAATATGCTTAGGCTAGCATCTCTCTCCACAAAAAATGTTCTGATTGTATTGTAGCCAAATTGCCCAAGCACCGACCAAAAAGGTCTCCAATGGTGCTCTCCAGCTGTCTTTGATGTAGCATGCCCCCGAAAGTCTGTCACATGATCTTTGAGTCTAATGAAAGAACGATCGCAATGCTAGTATGCTGCCAGGTGCTCCGAGATGTCAACCAGTCAAAAAATAAGTGGGGATGTCCTTTGCTGACTCGCTGCATAGTACGCACGAAGTGTCACTGTGGTGCCCACTGCGCCATGTAGGTCCTGGTAAGAAGTCGTCCACGCCACGAAAGCCAAGCAAATATCTTGGTATCCGAATACATTAGATGAGTCTGCAGTCAATCCTGAAATTCTCCATCCTGAAATCCTCCGATAGTGTGATGGTGGGGAGGAAGCGGATGTAAAGGCTGCATACCGAGAAAGACACTAATAGCCAACGAGCATAGACCGGCCAGCTGCTGATGAAGGGCCAAAAACTCTATGTAACGTTGGTCTGATAGATGTGCTCTGAAGAGGGAGGACCATGTGCTAGAGCCCGGCCCTCCTCCGTTCAGTTCTCGCAACTATTGCATCCGGGAACGTCGTGAGGGCCCAAAGGCAGGGGAATGTCTTCGGCAGTGAGCCTCCAGTGGACCAAGTGTGTTGACACAAGTAGTCCTCCCTTGAGCCCAAGGACGAAACCATAAGGGGGCGGACTCGCGGAGTGGCTGCTACACCCCGCCAGAAAGATCTCCACGGGGTAAAATGGTCATCGACTCCCATGATAGATCTTGGCCATAGTAGGTGTAGAAGTCTATGCACCAAAGGTTGTCCTCCGACCTCATAATACGCATGAACCACCAAACTAGGAGAGCTCACTTGAAGTGAGACGTGGGTGTCGGCAGATATTGGTCCAGTCGACCAAGTGAACACTTCGATGATCAAGACCTCTCAATACTGCTCCATACGCTCAATGACTGGAGTCTATCCTCTAGAGGTGATGTTGCGATCCGAAAGCAAAAGTCCCAAGTAGGTGATAGGAAGGGTGCAGGTCAGGGTATGGAGCTACGACACACACCGGTCTGCCTCCTTCGGAACCATGCCAAAAGGGATGAAGAAGGATTTGACATGGTTAATCTGGAGTTCGATCGTCCCATAGAATAGGTCCAAAAGAATCGCAACTCAGCCTTTTTAAAATTTGGCTATCAATCTCGCTCACGATTTTTGTTGAGCTCAGATGTGTCCATATCAATGGAACGGGTATCTCATTATTTCGTCGAATCATTTCTTCGGATAGAAGAAGATTTTGTAATGACCAAATTGATCAGTCATGCTTGGCCTTATCATGACCATGACAAAGGTGTCACGATCATGATCGAGAGCTTTTTAATCATTTTGATCTCATCCGTTCGGTCACGGCCATTCCTAGGGTTGGCACAGTCTATGCCAGCATCTTGGAATTCCGATTTCTTACTCAAAAATATCAATCTTTGAGGTGAAATCTTTAAGAAATCATGCATATCATCCCTAGCAATCTTAAGGGGCATTCCTATTCCTATGCATCTAAAAAGCATATAGGATGAATAAAAATCATGGGAACCATAACATTTTTTTTTTTTTTTGAGAATGGGAACCATAACATAAAGAAGAAACATAAAGAAGAATTAGGGTTCTCCCCTAAAAATCTTAGATCTAAAGCATGATCTAAGCATAAAACATATAGATATATTTATGCTCAATGCACCCTCAATCACAATCCTTGCTAAGAATTAGGGTGTTCTTAGATCTCTCAATTCAAACATGAAATTCATTGAGAGAGAGGGAGGGGTTGATCCCTTTACATACCTAGGACTTTGATCTCTCTCTTCTTCATTGATCCTTTTTTTTCCTTGTCCATGTTCTCTCTCTTTGTCATCTTTTTCTTCCTCGTTCTTCTCTTTCTTCCTCATCTATGGTTGTAGCCGTCATGTGGGAGAAGTAAAAAAAAAAGGAGAGGGAGGGTTTGAAGTTTTTTATAAAGTCTAACCTAGGATTTCTTAAAATTTCCTCCAAATGACTTACATACCCTTATTTAAAAATTATGGTTGTTACACAAACAAGCAATGGCCATTCAACAGAAGAGAACAAGCACTGGAAATGGTAGTTTGATCTTCAGTAGCTTTTAAATTCTGAAAGACCTTTGCAATAAAAAAGTGTTCAAAAAGTAAATATAAAACAGGTCAGTATCAATTATATGCAATCAGTCAATCAGGCAGATATATATTGAACCAAACGGTTCAGAAGATGTGCCAATGAAAGAAACATCTTTGAGTGTGGTTCACACCTGACTAATCTCCATAATGTTTCTTCCACCACGACCAACAATGGCACCGATAGGTTCATCTGCGACACCAATTGACTGAGTTACTTTGACCATCATGTGGTGCTGCAGGTGTCCTTGAAATAACTGGTGATGCAATACCCTGCAGAAGTTTGGTTGAAAATAAGTGCACATAGTTGTGAAAAGAATATACTTCAGAAATTATCATGACAGAATAACATACCTTAATACTATTGAAGTGTTATTATTATGAAGCAATATAACTATTCTATCTCAACAGATCAAAGCCCTCTCTTAATATTTTCAAAGAAACACAAAGAAATAAAGAGAAACTGTTCAATCAACTTCTGGTAGGATAGGTGAGAAGAAAGCTGCACTAAATTCAGACAAACCGAGAATTTTTTTCATGCATATCTTTAATCAGAGAGAAAGTGCAATGGCAAGAGAATATTGACTAATCATATTTGTAACAATGGCAGGATAGCATGCCCCTGAAATTTCATTAGCTATATGTATTTGTCCATGTTTTCTTTCATTTCCTTGTTATCATTGGCTTCATCAATAGGCAACATTAACAAGACTTTTCTTCTTCTTCTTTTTTTTTTTTTTGAGGAAATAAGAGAAACCAATAGGCAACAAGATTTTTTTAGGTAATAATAAAAATCAATAGGCAACATTAAAATTAACATGCTTTCCATCATTAACAATTTTGTTAATGAGATGTAGCAAGTATCATGTCATTTGTCAAAAAAAACATATAAAACCAGCAGCAACAAAAGAAAAAATGTAATAAAAAATAGAAGGATGCCAAACCACAAGGCATGCCTCATGCACCCTTCCCCTTTAAAGAACTTAACATCCTCGTTGAGTGTTCGCACTCCACCATGCACAGAAGCTCATGCGAAGTGGCTATCATACCATATGTAACATCCTTGCACTTGCTTAGGACATTGTCCGCTTTGGGTCTCAACCCGCACGGTTTTACCAAAACGCATTCTACCAGGGTCAAAGCCATGTTCCCATATATACCAACATCTTTCCCGTAACTTGTGCATGTGGGACTATTCCAAGGCATGCCTCATGCACCAAAAATGCAACATTTTCCCAAGAACCTTTTCATGAAATAGCTAGATGAGAAAACCATGTTCTTAGAGAGTGAATATGAGGGGAAAAATAGAATACATGTAGAAAAAAACGTAGCAATGCCCGGTATATTACTTCTAGAAAAAGCAAATGTTACGAGACCATTACTAATTCTCTTTTTTTTTTTTTTGAATGAAGACCATACTAACCTTGTTGCTCAAATACTTTCCATGTCCATTCGGTCTGTAATTCATGTTTCCATATGCAACGGGAGGGATTACATACCCAACTGGAATGCCAGGAAACCCAGAATAACTTAATAAGTTAATGCGAAATGAGAAGGTTTGGTAAAGTGGATTTTAAATCCTATACAGAAAGCCCTAAGGCAAATATAAAGAGTATGCCCAACATATTTTCAAGAAAGCAATATGATCAGCAGTCATAAACCAATGACAGTTACCAAAGATATGAACCTAACATGGAAGGAAAGATTTACAAATTACTCAGATTTTGCTTCATTTCCTGGTGCTAAACATTGGGAAAGGTATTGCATAACAATATAAGGGTACAAGTCTACAGTATGTCAATACATCAGTTCTGGATGACATTTAGCAGAAAACAGGATAGTTAGAAGGTATATGGAGGATTGAATAAATCTTAACAGCTCACAAAACCGAGATCTTAATATGAAATACTTCAATAACCACACGAAAAAAAATACATACAACAACAACAAAGCCTTATCCCACTAGGTGGGGTCGGCTACATGGATCATACGACGTCATTCGTTGATCCATGTTCATGAGATTCGACAGGGTTTTACGCTGGCTGTCGGGGCCTAACACGAAAAAAAATACATAATGAAAATAAAAACCTGAATATGTAAAAGGTGAGTTTAATGTGTGTGAATAATGAGTATCCTCTTGTAATTTTGACAATATGAGAAAGATGGCTCTCATTTGCCCCTCCAATGACCCGGTCAAGGTAATTAGCCTATCATTCAATCCAATAATATGATCCTGGGGCGAAATTTTAATTGCAGCGCCAGACTCTTCAATGAGTGACCTGCAAAACATCACCAACGATGAGAAATACATGAAAACCTAGAGGCCAAGTCATCAAATAAAAATGGTGATAACATCATTAATTTATATAATGTAAAACAGGGAGGAGGTACGAGTATTTCAAGCGAGGAAGTTTCACATATATGTGGAGCACAACCCTAGAAATCAATCAACAAACTTCTTTTTTGTTATATGACTCAAATCCAAGAGAGCAAGAGCCGTAAGTAACGCTAGGTCGTTAAAGAAGCTAGTGATAACATCTTTTTTGTTAATGCTAGGTCGTTACCCGTAAGTAACGCGCTGTACAGCTCGGGTACAGTGATAAGAGAGCAAGAGCCGCTGCATCCTCGCCTGAATGCAGTGTTAAATGAGCAAGGGCTACTGCACTCTAATGGACGGAGGCGGTTAAAGAAGCTAGTTCATGAGACTAAGGTCAGATTAGGTTCTTGGAACATTGGGACGTTGAATGGGAAGCGCCTCGAGGTGGCACAAGTAATGGACCAACGTAAGATTAGTATCTTATGCTTGCAAGAAACTAGATGGGTAGGAGAGGGAAGTAAAGAGATTAGGTTAAATGGTTCCAAACTTTGGTACACAGGTAAGGTAAATGGAAGGAATGGTGTTGGTATTATCGCGGATGCAGAATGGAGGAAGAATGTTGTGGAAGTTAAAAGGATTGAGGATCGAATCATATCCGTGAAAGTAATTGTTGGAAAGGAGACTATGAACATTATTAGTGCATATGCACCCCAAGTAGGAGCAGAATCACATCTCAAGGAGAAGTTTTGGGCAGATATGGAGGGTTTGATTGAAAGTATACCAACAACCGAGAAAGTTTATATTGGGGGAGACCTTAATGGACATGTTGGTAAAGAGGCAGGACCACATGCAAGGGTTCATGGTGGTTTTGGTTTTGGGGAGTTGAATGAGGAAGGACAAACTATTATTGATTTTTCTTTAGCATACGACCTTAAGATTATCAACACTTGTTTTAGGAAGAGAGAGGAACATTTAATCACATACAAAAGTGGAACTCATAGGTCTCAAATCGATTTTTTCTTGATAAGAAATACTGATAAAAGACGTTGCACTAATTGCAAAGTAATTCCTGGGCATGGAGTGACTACACAACATAGATTGTTAGTTCTTGATATGCAAATAAAATGTATAAAACCAAAATCTCGAACAGTTTTTGATCGAAAGATCAAGTGGTGGCAGTTAAAGGGGGAGAAGCGAGAGACTTTTAGAAGTAAGTTATTAGAGGAAAGTGTGTGGGAGTTAGAAGGAGATGCTAGTATCATGTGGAAGAATGTGACAAAAAAGGTTGAAATGGTTGCTAAAGCCATTTTAAGAGAATCAAAAGGTTTTGGACCACGAGATAAGGAGACTTGGTGGTGGAATGAGGAGGTCCAAGAAAAGGTGCGTAATAAAAAGAATTGTTTCAAGGCGATACACTTGGACAATAGTTCTGACAATTGGGAAAAGTATCGTTTGGCGAAAAGGGAGGCTAAGAAGGCAGTTAGTGATGCTCGTGCTAAAGCATACGAGGGGTTTTATAAGGAGTTAGGGACAAAGGCGGATGAACAAAGGATTTACAAGATTGCAAGGAACAAAGAGAAGGAGTCGAGAGATTTGGATCAAGTAAGATGCATAAAAATGAAGTTGGCAAGGTTTTAGTTACTGAAGGAGATATTAAGAACAGATGGGAAGAGTATTTTTATAAGCTATTTAATGATGGATGTGAAGGTTCGCGTTGTGATTTGGAGGACTTGACAGTTAGCGAATGTGAGCTTAATAGGTCATTTTATCGTAGAATTAGAGTCTCGGAGGTTAGCGAAGCTCTTAAGAAAATGGAGAATGGTAAAGCTGTTGGACCGGATGGTATACCGATTGAAGTTTGGAAATGTTTAGGAGAAAAAGGTGTGTTGTGGTTATGTAAACTATTTAATGAAATTTTACGGTCGAAAAAGATGCCTGATGATTGGAGATTAAGTACATTAGTTTCTATTTACAAAAATAAAGGGGATATTCAGAATTGTGCAAATTATAGAGGGATTAAACTTATGAGTCACACTATGAAATTATGGGAAAAAGTGATTGAGCATAGATTGAGAATGGAGACTAGTATTTCTGAGAGACAATTTGGGTTCATGCCAGGAAGATCCACTATAGAGGCGATTTATTTACTAAGGGGAATGATGGAGAAGTATCGAAGTAGGAGAAGAGACTTACATATGGCTTTCATTGACTTAGAGAAGGCGTATGATCGGGTACCAAGGGATGTACTTTGGAAAGCCTTGCAAAAGAAGAGGGTGAATGTTGCCTACATTAAGGTAATACAAGATATGTACGATGGGGCATTGACTAGGGTTAGGACACCCGGAGGTGAGACAAATGAATTTCCTATAGGAATTGGCCTACATCAAGGATCAGCTTTAAGCCCGTATCTATTTAACTTAGTTATCGATGCTATAACCGAGAGTATCACAGAGGAGGTACCTAAGTGCATGCTATTTGCGGATGATATAGTACTTTTAGCGGATTCAAGAGAAGAGATTAATACAAAATTGGAAATATGGAGAAATACGTTGGAGTCAAAGGGTTTTCGTTTAAGTAGGAATAAAACAGAATATATGCATAGCAATTTCACAAATAAACAACTTAGAGACGATTTGAAAGTTAGGTTAGGGGAGGATATAATTCCTCAAGTGACAAAGTTTAAATATTTAGCATCAATTGTAAGACAAGATGGTGAGATTGATGACGATGTTAATCATAGAATTCAAGCTGGTTGGTGTAAGTGGAGGAAAGCCACTGGTTCTTTGTGATAGAAAAGTACCCAATAAAGTTAAAGGAAAATTCTATCGTACTGCTATAAGGCCAGCAGTGTTATATGGTAGTGAATGTTGGGCTATGAAGGGACAACATGAACGTAAAGTGGGGGTAGCCGAAATGAGGATGTTGAGATGGATGTGTGGTCATACAAGATTAGATAAGATTAGGAATGACCATATACGTGAACGAGTCGGAGTGGCTCCTATTAGTGAGAAAATGGTAGAGAATCGTTTGAGATGGTTTGGTCATGTTCAGAGAAGACCATTAGATGCGCCAGTAAGAAGAGTAGATCAAATAATCTGGAGTCCGATTAAAAGAGGGAGAGGGAGGCCAAGGCGGACACTTGGCGAACTAATAGAGCAAGATCTATTGGTGAATAATATACCGAAAGGTTTGGTTACTAATAGAGCGGAATGGCGTCGTATGATCCATGTAGCCGACCCCACCTAGTGGGATAAGGCTTTGTTGTTGTTGTTGTTGTTGACTCAAATCCAAGAGTTGCAATGTATTCCACATACATATGAAACATCTCCAGCTTCACATACACATTTTTTCAACTAAACAGAGTTTAATCATCTTGTATGTAGAAACGGGAGAACCTCGGAGTTAAACATGGTTACTCAATGAACATCTTGGAATGTACGCAGGTTAGGCGACCTGGAGAGGCGGCATTCGCTTCAAAGATATACTGCTCTGTGGTGTGCTGATATTATCCTTATCCAAGAGTCTAAGTTGGCGTCTTGTGATTTGGGTACATGGAACCAGATTGGTGGCCCCCATTTCACTGATTATCTCTCTCTGAACTCCAAACCAGCTGACAAGGGATGAGAGGATGGTAAGGAACAGCGAGAACGTTGCCAGGGGACTTCCTCCTGCTGGTGCCACCAATCGTCGGCGTGAGATCCCCTCCACCGGCGCCATCCGTCCACAGAAGAGTTTCTTCTGCTGGTGTCACAACATGATAAAGATAGATGGCAACTAGTCAGACAACGAACAGGTGAAGGCACCATTACGGTCACGAGGTGGATCGAAGACGCATCCAGTGTCATCGCTGCAGAAGCTGGGGTCATATCCAGCAAGAATGTAGAGATCCAATCAAATGCTTGGGTTGTGGGCGCTTCGGTCACCTCAGAGCACGATGTCCAGTATATCATGGGGAGAGGAAACAAGTCAAAAGAAACAAGCCGGACAAGAAAGAAGTACTGGAGGTTGAGGTGCCATGGTGCCCCATGATCAGCCACAACATCAATGTTCTACAATACAGCCTAGTAGGACATCTAGTGAAGGGCCCGATACCGTCCCTAGACGAGCTTCATACAGTAGTTCTTGACCATCTGAATCCAGCGACTATCATCCGCCTCTCTCGACTATCAGACTCAACTTCCCTCTGGAACGGTATGCCTCCCAAATGGTGGAATGATCACATGGCGACGTTGGTCAACGAGTGAGGGAGGAGTTGCACGTCCCCATAGTGAGATTAAACTCATCTCTATCACTGGAGTCCCGCTACACCTATGGTGCAAAGAGGCCATAGAGGTAATGATCAAATCTTTTGCTATTTTGTGCAATGCCACCTTCCTGCCGATGGACTCCGGCGATCTCTCCACAATCCAGGCGATGATTAAGCTGCTGCCGGGCAAGATGATTCCGAAGGAGGCAATCATCCATGGTGGGGGAGTCTCTTTCAGGATCCACATCATGGAAGGTAGGAAGAGACGCCGGTCATGGCTGGAGGTCGTGTCCGGCGGCAGACCAAGTATGCCGGCGATGCAGAATCTACATAAATGCCCTGAAATCAAGGAGACGATCAAGCAGACACGAGATAATGAGGCAATTGTGATCCCACTGATCTCTTTCCACCCTCTGTGGATGCCATTATGATTCCTCTGACAGCGCAACCGCCTGGAGAACCTCAGAATAATCAGCAAGTGGGCATTGCAGATCTTACAGATATAGGAAAGGAGATCAGGGCACCATCTGCAACAACTAGAAAAGGAAAACAGGCAGTGGAAGATTCTCAGGCGGGTGCATTAGAGAAGTGTGACAGTTGTCTAGCAAATACCAAGAATACAAAAGAAAAAAAGATCAATGTACTAGCTGTAACAACTAAAAAAGGAAATCAGGTGGTGGCAGATTCTCAGGAGGGTGGTTTAGAGAAGTTTGACAGCTGTCAAGGTAGGAATCATATGAAATCATCATTAGATTTCTTAGCACCTGCAACAACACCGGTGGCAACTAAACTGATGATGACATCAACCACCACTGATAACGAGGATGACGTGGCAGAAGGAGATTCTAGCTGTTCACGACTGGAAGCAAGAGAGCATACACTAAAAAACACAAAATTTCAATATGAACAGATGCGACACTCTCAACCAGCCATGTGTCGGAGTCAGTTGAATCCAACCAAACATTAGCACAGGATGAGACGCCTGCAAAG
The DNA here is from genome assembly GCA_030549335.1 of Pontederia crassipes. NCBI lineage: Eukaryota > Viridiplantae > Streptophyta > Magnoliopsida > Commelinales > Pontederiaceae > Pontederia > Pontederia crassipes. The sequence goes on along the minus strand of JAUKPH010000020.1, from coordinate 3,734,383 downwards.
GAGATGACCAAGGAAGATGAGATGGCTGAAAAGGAGCTCAGCTTGGTAGCTAATGCTATTCATGCAAAAAGGAGAGGCGAGCGGCAGAGCAATAAACAAACAATATGGATCTATGGGTGTTCTCACAAGATCGATGTCGTCAGGGACACAAACACCTTCCAAATGAAAACCGTGACATGGAATGTTCGAGGCCTTGGAGATAGGACCTGAAGGGCAACATTAGGCAGCTACCTACTGTCTTGGGGGGTTGATGTAGTCTTGTTACAAGAAGCTAAACTAGACTTCACTGATCACCAAGTATGGCATCAAATTGGGGGCTCAACACTGACAGGGTTTTCAGTGCTGAATTCTGTTGGAAGAGCAGGTGGATGCATTGTCGTTGGCGAGATGATCGCTTCAAACTGGTAGATGAAGACAAGGAAACCTTTTCAATTTCTGTCCTATCTCGGCAATTGGACGGAAGTCAAATAATCCTTTCATGCATATGGAGCTGTGGAACGAGCTTCGCCAAATGAGGAGAAACTTTCCAGACATCCCATGGCTGCTGGGAGGTGACTACAATGTCACGTTGGAGCTGGAAGATAGACCCACACAAAGAAGAGATCGAGATCATGGGACTGAGGTCTTTCGGGATTTCATCAATGAGCATGGTTTGATTGACTTTCCAACTCCAAATTGCAGATTTACATGGAGAAGCACAGCATCGTCAAATGCAAGATCCGAGCTAGACCGATTTCTGGGGTCAGTGGAGATTGCATAAGCCTTTCCATTAGCTGGAGTTACAGCTTTAGAAAGGCCTTTCTCTGACCATACTCCACTACTTTGACAAACAAATGAGGCGAGAGGTTGCAGATCACATTTCAAATTTGAGAAAGCTTGGCTCCAAGAAGACATTTTTCGGTCAAAAATAGAGAAATGGTGGAGAAGTACCCCGGAAGCCAATTCAACCACTCAGACTCTAGCTGCCACTCGGACTCTAGCTCGCAAACTTGAAAAACTACGATCGTCGCTACAAGAGTATAAGAAGCAACTCGAGGAAACTCGAGCTAACAAAAAAATGGACGCCTTAATCAAGATTCAAGCATTGGATTGCCTGGAGGACAACAGAGAATTGTCTATGGCAGAGAGAGGATAGGAAAATGCTTCAAAATATGGTGGGCTACAGGAGGACTACAAAACTGAAATCCAATGGCGACAACGATCAAGACAAGTATGGCTGAAAGAAGGTGATTCAAACTCGTGTTTCTTCTATATGTATGCTAATGGACGAGGCAGATCTAATCACATCGATCAGATTAGAGTTGGTGATGTGGAGTACGTTGAGAGGGCGCACGCAAGGACAGTTATAGCAGAACATTTTTGAGGCTTCACACGTCGTCAACCGCCTGGGGACCGGACTTGGAAAGGTCAGGACTTGCCACAGCTGTCTGAGGGATCAAGCAATCGAGCTGGTCCGGACTTTCACAGAAGCGAAAATTCTTCGGGCATTGAGAACTTGAATGGCGATGGTGCTCCTGGGCCAAATGGTTTCCCAATTTTTTTTCTTTAAGGAATTTTGGCCTGTGGTTGGGCCGGATGTGGTGGCTGCTATTCAAGAATTTGCTAGTGGAAACTTCGGCTTCGAAAAATTGAATAAATTTTTCCTCTTCCTCATTCCAAAGAAGTCTGCATCAGAAAGAGTAGAGGATTTCAGACCCATAGCACTATTTAACGCTATCTATCTTCTTGTGGCCAGGGTTCTAGCGAATAGGTTGCGTACAGTGCTCTCTCGTGCATCCTATTCAATCTGCATTCATTTCTGGCAAATCCATCATGGAGAGTTTCTCTATGGCCTCAGAAATTATCTCTTTTTGGAGATGCAGGAGGAAATGTGGCTTTTTATGGAAGGTTGACTTCTCCAAGGCGTATGACACTCTATATTGGTCTTTCTTGTGGAGTTCCCTTCGACGTCGTGGCTTTCCGATGACTTGAATTTCTTGGATGAAAAGGTGTGTTTGCACAGTTTCCTTCTCAACTCTCATCAACGGTGGCCCTATGGGTGGTTGGATACAACCCAGCGTGGAGTCAAGTAAGCATGCCCTTTGGCCCCAAATGCTTTTTACGCTGGCAGCTGATGCATCGCTATTTCAGCATGCGAGGCTGGCATTATTTCTAGTTTTTCCCTAGATCCAAATCAAGGCACCATGATTCCTTTGCAACAAGATGCGGATGACACTATCTTTTTCATAGAAGGATGTGAGTTGACAGCGAGAAGAGTCGGTATGCTCATTGATATTTTTGGAGATTTCTCGGGATTATGCATCAACCATTCAAAGACATCTTTTGTTCCATTCGGCATGATTAGCATGGCAGATAGGTGTTCTATGGCATTAAAAACAGCCACATGTGATCTACCTCTTCCTTACCTCGGCTATCCACTATCAGATAAACCATTACTATCAAGAGATTGAATCCCTGTGATTGAAGGGGTAGAGAAAAGACTAAAAGGATGGTCAGCACGACTTCTTTCGAGAGGTGAAAGGCTGGTCCTTGTCAGAACAGTGCTATCCGCAATTCCTGTCTACTATATTTCTATTCTTAGAATGCCAATCGGGGTTAGAAACCGAATTGATGCTCTCCATTGAAGATTCCTATGTTAACACACTGGCAGCAGTGGAAAAGGGGTTTGTGTGGTGACTTGGTTAGCAGTACGTCGACCAACACTGGAGGGTATTCGTGACCTTCAAAAAATGAATGAGGCACTCTTGGCAAAATGGTTATACAAGCTCACGGTACAAACTGGGAATCTCTGTAATCCTTAATGCTTGCATGTCATGGACATGTGGATTTATGGAACACTCAAGTTGATACACCTTTGATTCGAAGGTTGGACATGTGGTTCATCAGCTTTTTGGAGGGCGGTACTATATGTTATTCCATTGATTCGAAGGTTCTTTACATCATCTTTAAGCTCGGGAACTAGATTTCTCTTCTAGGAGGATGCCTGGGCCTCAAAAGAGCCTCTCAAGGTGAAGTTTCCAAGACTATATGCATTAGCTAAAAATCGCCAAGCAATGGTGTTGATTGCTGGTCGGAATCTATGCTATCCAATGGGGTATGGACACCTAATTTTACAGGATCTCTCTCAGATCAACGCATTGAGGATCTCCTGCTCCTCTTTGAGGGCCTTGAGGGCTTCGCGCCGGATGAGTCCCAGCCAGATTCATGGACATGGAATGCCGGTTACTTCTGGGTCAAGACATTACTCAATAGAGAGAATCAGTTGGAAGATAGAAATATGTGAGTTGATTGCACTCTCTTATGGCAACTAAAAGTTCCTCTCCGTATTATTTTTTTTTGCATGGCTTTGTAGACGACAGCGGCTTCCCACCAAGACATATATAGCACAATGGGCTCGAGAAATGGACGTCACATGTGTATTATGTGAGGGTGCAGTTGAAGACTTTGATCATTTGTTTTTCGCATGCCCGATGGAAAAAATAGTGTGGATTAAGGATGGTTGTCAATGGGTTGATACATCTTCGAGTGCAGAGTTTTGGAGGACGTTTAGGAGTGGAGGACGTCAACAACAAAACATCACATATGTATTTAAATAGCAACGTGCAATACCTCTAGCATATCTATGGTCAATCTGATCACACAGAAATGGGGCTATATTCAGAGGGGAACAATGCTATGTGGAAAACGTGATGTTAATGGCACATCACATGATGCGACACTAGCGAACAAGCAATGAAGGAATTTTATTCAACTTGTGTAACAAACCAATGAACTTGTACATATTAACCCACAGCAATAAAGTTGGATGATTGCAAACATGGCAATCATCCTTTTTACTTTCAAAAAAAATCTCTCTGAACTCTGGTGGCTGCTTGGTTGGTTGGTGTGGTGACACCTTTGAAATGATTCATTCACAGATTGTCCGACACTCCATCCCCGCCATCATGTCTCGCAGGTCCGACGGCTTTTGTTTCCTTCTCTCTTGCATCTACGGTCCTCAAATGGAGTCGGGTCATGTTGAAATGTGGCAGGAGCTTGACACTACTAGAGGTGGGCTCTTTGATATCGCCTGGCTAATTGGCGGGGACTTCAATGTCACGCTGAGCGAAGATGATAGGCCCCCTAATTCTGACATCAGTCATGCTGGGTTTTGTGATTTTGCAAAGAGACATGGACTGGTTGATTATACTATCACTACCTGGAGACATTCGGCTACCTTTGGGGCGAAGTCCATACTTGATAGATTCTTGTCCTCGATGGTTATGGCGAACAAGTTCCAACTGGCGGAGGTTCGCACCATGGAAAGGCCATTTTCTGACCACACGACAATTATGTCATATTCAATGGAGGATCGGCCTAGGGGCACATATTTCAAGTTTGAACACGTCCGGCTCCTTGACCTAGGATTTCAGCAGTCGGTTGTTGATCTTTGGAGCAGCTACCCGAGTTGTAGCTCAGCCACTAGAACACTAGCAAATCGTCTCGAGTGCTCAATCAAGATATTGTTCGCTTTGGGCCATCGGCCCGCACGAATTTAAAACGCGTCTTCAAAGGTGAAGGGGTAGCTACATATAACCCCATGATCACCTCCGTGTTTTGCCCATGTGGGACTATTCAATGAGACCATCTTGGTCCTCAGACGTCGTTACAATCTTCCCCCCATAAAAGGGCTCAACGTCCTCGTTGAGCAGGATCCGTGTTGACCCATGGCCCGTGTCTCCCACATGGCTCAAGTGAGTACGCGAGGTTGGCTCTCATACCATTCTATAATGCCCCCCGGCCCAATCAAGATATTGTTCGCTTTGGGCCATCGACCCGCATGAATTTAAAACGCAACTTGACAGGTGACATTCGTCAAGAGCACCAGGTGACGTTCGTCTACACAGGTACGTAGGGGGATTCTGTGTTTTTTGCGATGTGTTAATTAACTTGCGTGGGTATGGAAGACATTCCATGGCTGAGCGGACCTGCCGACGTTCTGAGGCTCTCTATTTAGTTTCGGACATTGACAGATTGGAAGATGACCATGCCCTCGCTACTGATGAGTAGAGGCCAGATTGCATCGCACTGCGTGGAGGACTTCCGTCCAATTGCGTTCTTTAATGGCATCTATCTCATTGAACTCTAGCGAATCATTTACGGCCCACTCAGTCCAGCCTTATTCATCCTGTCCAAAACGCAATTGTTGCTTTTTTTTAAGAAAAAGGATAACCACCAGAGTTGTGGTGGTCATCCAGTTATTGAAATGGAAATCACATACAAGTGTAGGCTCTCAAAGGGAGAGCTGCAATAAGATGGAAAGTAACTCATCTAGCCAAAACCCTGAGCCCCATTTTGTATTAGTCGTAGGGGGGATAAGGTGCAGCACGCCCGGTGGTGAACTCCTCGCTAGCTGCCGCCGTTTCTAGGACCGACCGACGCCTCACCTGACATACGTAATGCTTTAGCTAGTACACGGAAATGCATACCATGATATCGTATAAAACGCTCAACCAGACATCACTCCCACCAAAAAGTGACCTGGTTGCGCTGGAGCCAGAATGGCCCAGGCACCGGCCCAAAAAGTCGCAAATGACTCTCCACCTCAGTCTTCGACAAGCCACAGACCCCGAATCAGATGTGAACAAGCTCACGATACTTGTCTTTGTTACATGCCTCGGGATGTGAAGTCTCGAGGCCGTCAAACGGGCACCCGGTGTTCAGAAGATGGGTACGCACATCTCTGAGCTGCTCCTACAGACGGCTAGCTTGGTCTCCTGAGGGAGGAAAACATCCACCTCCCACTCAACCGCCGGCCACCGAGGTCGGTCCCATACATTCCCTTTGATTAACTTCATTGAGTCACTGAGTTACTCCCCTGTTGTAAGGTCACTCCACTTGCCAATGGTCTCCAGTTAGTGTGGCGGAGGCCGGCAGCTTCTGCAACTAGGCAAACCTCCTCATCCGCTGACACAGTGAGTCTGGCACGGTTTGTAGGGCACCCCCCACCACAGGCTGCTGAGGCAGCGGCGACAAGTGCTGCGCAGGCGGCTGTTGTCTCGCCGATGGCGGCAGCGACGACAATTGTGCGGGCAGCTGCTGTCCTAATGGCAGTGGCACCGTGGCGGTGCTGGGCGTCTCTTGTGGCTGTTCCTAGACTGGGTGAGCAGGCGTTGTAGTGGTCAGTGTAAGGCCACTCTTGCATGTGGCCGTAGGCGTGTATGGCAGAGGCCGACAGCTTCCACAGCTAGACAAACCTCCTCATCTGCTCACCCGGAGAGGAGGTGCACCCCATCAGCACAATCCACGGCGGCCAGCGAGCCCGCCATGGTCTGCGGTGCACCCCCCACCATGTGCTGCTGGGTCATTGGTGACGATGACTGCAGGGGAGGCCACTGTCTCGCTGGCGGCGGCAGCAACATGGCTGCTGTGCCGCTGGCGGTGGTGGTGACAGCCTGGGCAGGCTGACGGCGCTGATAGCAGAGGGGGAGGTGCTACCAGATCATCACCGGTGGGTGTGGCAATCATCGAGATGACCACTGGGATGCTGATGAGCGCAGGCGGTGTGAACCCTACACGTAGCGAAGCTGGAGGTGTCTGGCTTAGGTCGAGCGGACGAGGCGAAGCTGTCGGCGATGGAGTTGTGAGCGTGGTAGTAGCGGCCAACCGCCGGAGGGCTAGGAAGGTGGAGGCGGTGGGGGGGTCGTCTGGTTACCGGAGTGGGAGTGGGAGTGGGGAGACGGTTTCACGGGCTTGGCAAAATGGGGGGAGATGGTTAGATTTGGATTCGAGTTCCCTTGGGAGCGAAGGCAATGGAGTTCAGCTGCATTGAGTGATGAGATTGGGTCCGAGGGATTTTGGTTGTTGGATTCGAGGTGGGTGAGTTGAGTCGACCCGCAAGTGTGTGTTGGGTTCAGGAGGGGGTGGGTCTGTGATGTAGGAGAAAGAAGATTATATTTTAGTAGTTATTGTTGTTATATTTATCTTTTTAGATTAGTTAGAATCTATTAGTTACAATTGTTATCTTTTAAATTAGTTTAAATTTGATTGTAAAATGCCTATAAATAGGCATAAACTCTTTTGTTATTGATAGTTCAATTATTATCCAATTCTTTCATAAATCTGTATGGTTTTATTTCTCGGTGGATTCCGAGATTATCACGCTATTGATGGTGCTTTGAACTGTCAACCTCTTTCGGAATTCGTCTGAAAGTTGTAATCTCCTCCACTTTGCGATCCCCCGCTGCGTCAAGTGATATCAGAGCCTTCGAGGAGATTTACCTCTTCGTTTTGGTGCTCATTTTCCCCTCCACCATTCATTTATTATTTTATTTTTCTTGTTTTATTTTTTTTCTTATCATTCATAACTTATTCATCCTTTATTTTTTGTTTTCTCCATTTTGTTATCTCTAGTTCGTTGCATCCTTATCGTTCTTTTTCTTTCTCTCTCATGATTTGTTAGTTTATATTCTTTTTATTTTATTTTATTTTATTTTGTTATTTTAACTAACAACATGAGGATAGAACCACCATCATTTAATGGTTATTTTCAAGTTGATGAATTTTTACGCTGGATTTCTAAAGTTGATCACTTCTTTGATTATTGGGACATTCCAGAATCTCAACAAGTCAAATTAGTTGTCAACAAATTTTCAAATAGAGCTTTATCATGGTGGAAAGATAATACGCGCCTTCGAGCTTATCATGAAAAACCACCTATTCGGACATGACAAAAGTTGAAGAAATTACTTATCCAACATTTTTTGCCTTCGTCATATCATTATCTTATTTTTCAACAATCAAGCAAGTCTCAACAAGATAAGCAAAATTTAATGCAAGAAGTTCAAATCCATTTTTAGAATATCAAGAATTCAATTGAGAAACTTCAGCAACGATTGGATAACATAATCAATAAAGTGCCCAGGACTTCATCAGTTTCTATGCAATCTTGTGAAAATCAATTATCTTTGGAAGTTATATCTGCTCCAATTGAAGAATTACAAGAAAACTACTCAAGATATCAGAATCTATCCAAATACTGAAAATCGGTTATTTTGGATTTTCTTCCAGAATCTGTGCAATCCTGTGAAGATCAATTATCTTTGGAAGTTACGTCTGCTCCAATTGAAGAATTACAAGAAATTGCTCAAGATATCAAAATCTGTCCAAATACTGTAGAGTTGGTTATTTCGGATTCTCTTTCTGAGGCAAAAGAAGATAAATTTATTGAGGAGTTGGATAAAATGTTGGATTCTCTAACAAGAAAGATTTGCTTCAAATTCTTCATGTTGATATGAGATGCGTCAAAGTTTTTGTCAGCACCAAAGATTTTAAATTTTTGCAGATTACATTTTCACGCCAAGTTTTGAGAACAATATATTTTGTACTACTATACAATATACTTGGCTTAAATGATTTATCTGATGAGTTGAGAAAGAAGATTAGACCGTTGCGAGATATCAAGCGTGAATATCCAGATTCAATTTTTTTAGAGTTCGAGGTCGAACTCTTTTGAAGAAAGGGAGACTGACGTAGGAGAATGAAGATTATATTTTAGTAGTTATTGTTGTTATATTTATCTTTTTAGATTACTTAGAATCTATTAGTTACTATTGTTATCTTTTAAATTAGTTTAAATTTGATTGTAAAATGCCTATAAATAGGCATAAACTCTTTTGTTATTGATAGTTCAATTATTATCCAATTCTTTCATAAATCTGTATGGTTTTATTTCTCGGTGGATTCCGAGCCTCGATGGATTCCGAGATTATCAAGCTATTGATGATGCTTTGAACTGCCAACCTCTTTCGGAATTCGTCCGAAAGTTGTAATCTCCACCACTTTGCGATCCCCCGCTGCATCAGTATGCAACCAGCATCCAGACAACTAACGACCGTGGTGACCTCGGAGGATGACCGACGACCACATCAGCCCATGAAACGATGCCATCCCAGTATCACAACTTGGGGGTGAAACTGTCGTCGCCAGTGCAGATAGTCATCAACGAGGAGAGGTTGCTATGGACTCCCTTGCTGACACCTTGGCCAAGATGACCTTTGCTGCTTGCTGAATTGCCTTTTCTCTGGCTTCAGCTGGCCTCTTTCTCGTAACTCCCTGGTACTAATCCTACGATATGCTGATGACACGCTATTTTTCATTCGTGGAGGGGTGGCTGAGGCTAGAGGAGTGGCTATTATGGTAGAATTATTTGAAGATGTATCGGGAGACAAGGTCAACTATAGAAAGTCAAGCTTTGTCCCCTTTGGAATGAACAATGATGAAGTGATTTTGTGCTCACGAACTTCGGACCCCTACAGAAAATTTCCCTCTCCAATACATTGGTCTTCCACTGTCGAACCGACACATCCATACTTGCAATTGGGATCCTATCATTGCCCAATTTCCATGCAAGCTTGATGGCTAGAGACATGTTGTAAAACTCGGTCTGGCCCGGCCAGTCGAACCGGTGTCTGTCCATGAAAATGGCTCGCGGGTCACCTCAAACCCGCCTTGAGGTTGAACTGCTTTGACCCGATCAAACCCAATCAAAACTCGAGTTCAACCGCAGGTTTGGGTGATCCGGTCGGGTCAAAATTAAAAAATAAGTATGAAAAAAAATTTTAGCCGACCCCACCTAGTGGGATAAGGCTTTGTTGTTGTTGTTGTTGAAAAAAATTTTAAAAAAATAAGGACACATTACTTGCATATATATATTTGTTTAAAATTCATGCTCCAACATTTTTCCATTTTTCATAATATATCACCAATATTTCTTTAATTTATAATTAAAAAAAAATTTGTCTTTTAGGTAATAATTATTTAATTTATGCTTACTTTATTATGTTACTTGACTTATTATACTATTTTATTTGACTTTATTATGTTTTAATTTATTTGTTATGCATCTTACAAAGATATAAAGAATACAAGAGAAATTTATTTAACATACTTTATTTTTTATTAACTTATATTATTCAAGCCAATCAATTGGTTTGATCCGTTCGACCCGGTCCGACCGGTTCAACCTATCCTGGCCATCAATCCGGGTCGAGTCGATGGCCGGGTCGGGTTTTACAACATTGGACTGGAGTTCTAAGACACTTCCGCGTGGTGGCCACCTGCTCCACCTCAAGTCTATCGTGTCTGTGCTTCCTATTTCCTTCTTGTCTGCCCTGCCGATTCCCAAAGTGGTGGACCGCTGCATTGACTCCCTCTGCTGGCGCTTCTTATGGCAAACCAATGCAGCAAATGGAAGAGGCACACACTTGGTGTCATGGGAAGATGCTTGTTACCCTGCCTCGGAGGGGGGCATTGGTATTCCCAACCTTAGCAGCATGAACACCTCACTGCTGACCCAGTGGATCTCGTGCATCATGTGCCCTGGCAACGACCTATGGTCCTCTGTGACTCTGGCCTACCATGGGCGCACAATGCCCTGGGAGCATGTGGTGGCGTAATACCGGGGATCCTCGTCGTTCTGGTGCAGCATAATGATGGTCATGCCGGTCGTTAAACCTCTTTTACAGGCGATGCTCGGCAATGGAACTGAATTCTCTTTATGGATGGATAATTGGACGAATCGGGGTGCTCTTGCACTGGAATTCCTGCGGCTGTTTGCCATGGCACTGAATAAAACCTTGAGACTGGCTGCCTGCTGGTCTAAGGGGCTGGATGGCAGGCCTGGTTCCTGGTTCCTGGTCCCCTCTTGTGGGCCCCTCCCGGTCAGAACAGAGAATCAGCGGCCTTGCTTCACTCTTTGGCTGGCTATCGACCTTTACACCAACTTTTTTTTTTTGAGAAGACCTTTAAGCCAACTAGGAACAAAGGAGATGTCTGGAGCTGGGCGAATGGGGCATTTTCAGTCCGCAGTGCTTACCGGGCCCTCTGCCGCCCAAATGATTCGCTAAGTAATGATTATCTGCAGGCTAATCTGGAAATGCAAGGCGCCTCTTAAAATCCATATCTTTGCCTGGGTACTAAGAAGAAGAAGGCTGATGACAAAGGCTTATTGTGCCAGGTGGGTTCAGAATGCCAATACTTGTTGCGGCCTGTACGATAATTTGAATGCTACCGAAGACACCTCTCACTTTTTTTTGGGTGTCCCATAGCCCGGGAAGTCTGCAGATCTGTCGCATATGGAGTGGCTTGACTGAGCTTTAAGCAGGCCTTCGATGCGGACAACAGGCAGGCCGTGATTCACACGTACAGGACGAATCAGCAGCGGACCTGGCCATTGGCTGTGCTCTGGGCTATCTGGCTGCAACGCAACAGCTCGATCTTCCGTGCCGAGCAATGCTATGTTTACAATATTACTCACTGCTTCCAGATGCTGGCCAAAGATTGGGGTAGTGCCCCTAATTGAAAATAATTTTCCTTTTCTCCATTTCTGACAATTGGTTGTATTATTGCTCTTTGAGCTACGTAACGTTTTGATTACTTTGACCTCCGCAATGAGAATTTCTGGATGACAACTGTCATGTTAGTCATCCTTCTTTTTGTCAAAAACAAAATAGATACATTCATGAAACTTATACTTCACTATTTAGTGCCTAGTCAACATAAGTTTTAGCACATTAGTTATATATATGGTAGATAAATGTTCAAATCATTATGATTAATTGTAGAAAAGGTTGCTTCGAGCAAAATTTACTTGATAGTCACTCCTCCTCTACCAATTATTCCACCACATGAGCCATTGGGAACAATAAGTCTAAGGCTTGATCTAGCTTCGCCATCATTGTTTTCTTCCACCTGCATGTTTGAGAAAACATACCTTCATAGGAAGGGAAGTGCTATCACAATTCACAAGTTATAGATAAAAGAAATACCTCATTAAACAGTTTCTCAAGGATCAATTCCATTGCCTTTAGTACATCATCAAATGTTCCAGAAATCAAGATTATGCGCTCTTGTGTTCCTGGAAAGTATTCATGATTACGAGACACCTGTATACGAGATCCAGATTGTGACAGAAATTCGGTGATTGTTGATCCACCCTTTCCAATGATACACCCAGCCCCAGTGTTAGTCACCAGAAATCTTATGTGGATCTGTTTCTCCTTATCATCTAAGGATAAAGAACAAAAGATATTATAAATTCACATAAATTTTTTTATGAAACTTCATTTCTCCTTAAAGTCTGTCCATGACAGAGTACAGAAACCATAGAACACATAAAACCATAGCAAAAAAAATCCTTGAAGTGGCTTGTAATGCAATTTGCGACAAGCTAGTTCATGTCATCTTGAGCCTGACTTGTTAAACATCGCAAACCACGCGCTCCTCGCTATAGACTAGCAAATCTGACATAATTAATTAGCGACAAAAAGAAGAAAAAAGAATCATGTGTTCTTTTAGGCATTTGATCGAACAGGATGAGAGGCTAAAAAAACGAAAAGACCACCTTCACAGAGAGATGAACAGATCATATCAACTACAACTACAGGACTGAACAGATCTCAGCAGTGACTTAAGAAAAAACATCTGACAGTGACAGCGAAGAAATCGCAGCAAGGAGAGGAATCGTAAGACTGACGGCGGGAGACCTTACCATGGGTCGGGGAAGGCGATCGGTCGTGAGAATGCAAGTCTGGTGATTCCATCGGCGGAGAATTGGGGGAACGGAGCGGAGAGAGGGGAAGAAGGACGTAGTCGTCTCCTCACACCATGAACGATGTTTTTTTCTCTCTTTTTTGAGGGTGGCGGCGAGCGGTTATTTTGCTTTGCTCTATCCGTTCAGTTCGAGTCGTCTCCCAAAATATTTTCATACTTTCTTTTCTTTCTATTTTTCCCTATTTGTTATATATCATATATGTAATACACGGTTTCTTGGTTCTGTCGAAAAATTAAAAAGGGTAACACTTTCAAAATTTCACTCTAATTTAATTGTGGAATGTACTTTCTTAACCTAATTTTATAAAAATATTGTAGCGAAAAATATGATAATAATAAATATAATTCTAACACAAAACATGGAAGACTTCATAGACAATAAAATTTCAAGATATATATTTAGCTCATAGGCTACATAAGTTCTAATATAATATTCAACATAAGGTTCATAATACATAAGTGAGTTCATATAAGAGTAAATAACTTCAAGACTCATAAGCCATACATACTTGACTCTCGAAAGAGACTATCATCGTAATATAAATAAATAACATAAAATAACTTGGGTCGTAGTCGACCGTCACATGTACAATCACGTCGTCATGAGGCTTTCGTCGTCGAGTCTAAATCTTGTTCATATTTGCACGGATCCATAGGATGTAAAAGATTTCTCCCGTTAGAGTATGTTGAAGCTCATACATGCTATGATCTTATATCATAATCTCTACATGTCATGGCATATGCATTTCATCATGCTATGAACTACATATGCATGTTATATGGCATGTGAATAATCATAATAAGCTAAGCATATAACATCATTAACATTATGTTAAGATCATAGCATTACTCATCATTATGTGAAAACATATCATAACTTACTTTAGTTTAACATTTTCATTCATAACATCAATGTAACAAATGGACATACATTAACATCCTTTTAGGTACTTGCATTATCATAATGATCTTTATGTCAAGTCATATTGTTCATTTATCTTATATAGCATTTGTCATCTTCATTATTAACATCATATGACTATGGAAACATACATTAGCATCCATACTTTCATTATCATCATTCTCATAGTTATGTTCTAAGTCATTCATCTTAGTTATTTTAAGTGACTTCATCTTTAACATTGTACGATTATGCATCCTTTTAGATGTATACTTAATCATCTTCATCTTTATGTTTCAAGTCCTTCATCTTAGTCACTATAAGCAACTTTTATCTTTTCATCTTCTATCTTTATTTAGATAGCTTCTTATCTTATTGACTGAGAAGTCCATATTGGCTCGTCGATCTTTACTTGACTTAATTAGGTCGAGATTTTTTACCTCGTTAGAGGTCACACCTTATCTACTCTTATGTCTTGATCTCTGGAATGCCACACCTTGTCCATTCTAGGATGGGGTTTTGGTCATCCCTTAGTTTTTTTTATTGGGATCTTTTTGTCCAATGAAAAGCCACACCTTGATTTCCTCAAAAGGGGGTCTTAGTCTTCCCTTAGTTCTTTTATCGGAATCTTTTTGTCTCATGAGAAGCCACACCCCTATCCACTCTTATGTGGGGTCTTAGTCTTCTCCGAGAGCCACACCTTAATCTCTCTAAGGGTCTTGGTCTCCCACATACATACAACGACTACAACAAGACACTTTCATCAATTCGTCTTTTATTTTACATTCGTCAATATACACAATCATTCAATACGTGTTGCATGTTTTAATCCTATTTAAGGTCATACATACTTCAAATCATGCTAAGTGTGGACATTTCAAACATATATAAGGGTTCTAGACTCGTCATGGCTGTGCCATTATAGATCACGACCGTTCCCACACATGGGCGCAGGCGTGCCACTGTTCAGCATAGCTGGATACTTAGTCGATTTACTCGACATCACTTGGTCATGGTCGTTCCTAGTGATGGTACGGCCGTATCAATCTCATTGATCGTTCACGGATGGACGACCGTACTTGCACGCCCGTGACAAAGCAGCCTTTTTCCACCTGTTTTTCTAAAAAAATCTAAGGCATGGGCGTATGGAGGTATCATGGTCGTGTGTCCTTAAGGTCACGATCCACTACAAAAAAATGGGCTATTGGCGACGCAAAGTAGTGTCTCAAATCTGGTGACGCTATAGAGACGTCACTAGCACCTTTACGACGTCTACCTTGCATCTAAATAACGAGACGCTATTTGCCTCTCGATAGTGTCTCATTAACGTGTTCTTAGCTATGCAAGAAATAGACACTATAAATGGCGCAATGGAGACGCGACATAGACGCTACCATTGCGCGCCGCGAAGCGAAAAAGCGCGGGAGAATCTAACGCCATTCTCGCGACGACTACCAGCGACGCTATGCTCGCGTCTCACCGTTTGCGGCTCTAAAGAGACGCTATCTGGCGACACACGCTCACGCGACGCTATGTACACGCGGATGTCATTACTTCACAACTATTCCTAGCTTATCTATATTTATATCTCTATTTGTTTTATATTTAAACCCTAAACCCTATATATTATATATATATGTTAATCAATAAATTTATTAAATATTATATTAGTATTAATATTATTTTAGTATTATCAACATATATATGTATTCGTACATGATTACCCATATTATATATATGTATTTGATGTGAACTTATCGTAGTTGTGAAGTTTCAGATCCTCACACGAAAAGAAATTCTAGCCACGTTTTAATTTTACTGAAGAGCTCACGTAACTGTAAGTGCACAGGTCGAGTAGAAACCCTGAGTGTTGTAACCCCATTGATTTAGATTAGTTAATTGCTCTATTTATACCCCAGAAATCGTTACAAAATTATAAAAGAATAAACTAGATATGTGAAGGAACAGAGATTAAAAATAAGGAAATAAGATAAGAAAAGATCAAGGAGTGAAGGGAAGGATTCTCTCGTAATGAATTTGTTGATGCTATTGCAATTGCCGTATCCGTACACCAAAAGGAAGAGTTACTACTAATCACTAAATTAAGATCACTGATAATGAGATTCTCAACCCAAATCAGTAGAAGGGTTCGATCTCTCGATTCTTACAACCCATTCTTTTAATCTTATACTAATGATCAGAACGTAGATTAACTCCTCACTCGACTGTAAGGATTCTCATCTCATAACAGTCACTATAGTAGATCTCTCGATCTTTTTAACAAAATATAAACCAACAATTACTAGAAGCATAGCAAGTAAGATGGCTAATTTCTCCTCTCGGATGAAATCGGTTATAGCAGAAAAACAATCGATCTCTCAATCTAATTGAAATCAAATGTAAATTCTAAACAACCATGCATCACGTAAACGAAATGAGAAGTCAACTTCAAAATATCAAAAAGTCAGAATAAAAGTTAGTATCAACAAAGTTTCATCACGAGAGAATCCTAAAATTCTTCTTTAGTTCGTCATTCTTCTTTCTCGCCTTCGTCTTCTTCTTCTCTTTCTCTCCTCATGCTCTACCGTCCTTCCCCTGTTCATCCGGCCTCCTCTCTCCCTTTATGTTTCATCCCTTGTACAAAATTCAAATTTCGAAAAGTGGTTAGTCCCCTCTTTTACTCGTTCAACTCTTTCACTAAAAATTGATAAAAATATTTAAATATGTCCAACTTTTATATAAATTTATAGATTTAATTGCAGGGATTATAAGTACATAAAAGAGGTGATCAAATTCCTCCAAGCTTAGCTTTTTGCTTGTCCTCAAGCAATGTTCAAGATAGGGGTGACCTTCACCTTGCTTTCCCGCCAACATTTTAAAATACTAACCTGATATTCTTTGCTCAAGTGCCCCTTCTCTGTTCCTTCATTTCCTGTCTTTGATGAAGATATTAACAACAAGACATTTTCAACTTCCTCTTTTTAGCTCAAGTCAGAGAATTCCAATAAGAAAAGCAAATAATAAGAAGGTTAATATTAACTCTACCAGTACAGTAATAAGCTTTCTTGGAATTTCTATTTCTTTTCGTTTGTCCAGTACTCATGTGATTTTCCATAATGCTCAGGAGAATTTATGTAGCAAGTTTTCGATCGGCACAGCCCAAGGCAGTTGCTCTTAGGATACCGGGCATGAACCCCTACGGATCTACTCGCCCAAATTCAGCCTGGCTTAGGAATGCACCCTTTTTGTACCTTCTGGGGCTCTCTTGACCCTCTTTTTTTTTGCTTTCAACTTTTGTTTTGCTCTTTGCTTTTTCTTTCTTTTGGTTTCATGCTGGAGAATATTAGTACTAACAATCTTATTATCTGTTATTTAAATTCAGAGGCAAGCTTAAATAAGATTGGATGTCAAGCTCTTAATATATCAAAATAGTCACTTTCCACTAGCCTTTGCCCTGTCACTTTCAGCATTGAATTTGGTTGCAACATATATTAAAATGTTAAGGGCTAGCAAGATGTCCTTGAATAAAGTTTCAGGAGGTTGCAACAGTGGCTATAGCTACGAGATGGAATTGAAATCTCTTATTGTACTGTGTGAGGTTAACATGGTGCAATGTGAAAATTATAATGTGAGAGTTCGAATGTAAAATTATGAAAAATGGGAGTTAAATAAAGAGTAGAAATGTACCATGTTGCCCTCTCCCACAAGCTTAAAATTGACTCTGTCCTCATTGTCGATCATGCCAGGAAGAGGGACCCGGAGTTGGTTGGAGCTCAAGCATGCGGTTAGTGACTTGTTGGATGTCACTGAGGATTGTTAGGACAGAATTCTGCACCTCCTCTACTCCTTGGACTCGCTATTGGTGCACCAGGTTCTGTTGCTCCACCATCATTTAATGGTTATTTTCAAGTTGATGAATTTTTACGCTGGATTTCTAAAGTTGATCACTTCTTTGATTATTGGGACATTCCAGAATCTCAACAAGTCAAATTAGTTGTCAACAAATTTTCAAATAGAGCTTTATCATGGTGGAAAGATAATACGCGCCTTCGAGCTTATCATGAAAAACCACCTATTCGGACATGACAAAAGTTGAAGAAATTACTTATCCAACATTTTTTGCCTTCGTCATATCATTATCTTATTTTTCAACAATCAAGCAAGTCTCAACAAGATAAGCAAAATTTAATGCAAGAAGTTCAAATCCATTTTTAGAATATCAAGAATTCAATTGAGAAACTTCAGCAACGATTGGATAACATAATCAATAAAGTGCCCAGGACTTCATCAGTTTCTATGCAATCTTGTGAAAATCAATTATCTTTGAAAGTTATATCTGCTCCAATTGAAGAATTACAAGAAAACTACTCAAGATATCAGAATCTATCCAAATACTGAAAATCGGTTATTTTGGATTTTCTTCCAGAATCTGTGCAATCCTGTGAAGATCAATTATCTTTGGAAGTTACGTCTGCTCCAATTGAAGAATTACAAGAAATTGCTCAAGATATCAAAATCTGTCCAAATACTGTAGAGTTGGTTATTTCGGATTCTCTTTCTGAGGCAAAAGAAGATAAATTTATTGAGGAGTTGGATAAAATGTTGGATTCTCTAACAAGAAAGATTTGCTTCAAATTCTTCATGTTGATATGAGATGCGTCAAAGTTTTTGTCAGCACCAAAGATTTTAAATTTTTGCAGATTACATTTTCACGTCAAGTTTTGAGAACAATATATTTTGTACTACTATACAATATACTTGGCTTAAATGATTTATCTGATGAGTTGAGAAAGAAGATTAGACCGTTGCGAGATATCAAGCGTGAATATCCAGATTCAATTTTTTTAGAGTTCGAGGTCGAACTCTTTTGAAGAAAGGGAGACTGACGTAGGAGAATGAAGATTATATTTTAGTAGTTATTGTTGTTATATTTATCTTTTTAGATTACTTAGAATCTATTAGTTACTATTGTTATCTTTTAAATTAGTTTAAATTTGATTGTAAAATGCCTATAAATAGGCATAAACTCTTTTGTTATTGATAGTTCAATTATTATCCAATTCTTTCATAAATCTGTATGGTTTTATTTCTCGGTGGATTCCGAGCCTCGATGGATTCCGAGATTATCAAGCTATTGATGATGCTTTGAACTGCCAACCTCTTTCGGAATTCGTCCGAAAGTTGTAATCTCCACCACTTTGCGATCCCCCGCTGCATCAGTATGCAACCAGCATCCAGACAACTAACGACCGTGGTGACCTCGGAGGATGACCGACGACCACATCAGCCCATGAAACGATGCCATCCCAGTATCACAACTTGGGGGTGAAACTGTCGTCGCCAGTGCAGATAGTCATCAACGAGGAGAGGTTGCTATGGACTCCCTTGCTGACACCTTGGCCAAGATGACCTTTGCTGCTTGCTGAATTGCCTTTTCTCTGGCTTCAGCTGGCCTCTTTCTCGTAACTCCCTGGTACTAATCCTACGATATGCTGATGACACGCTATTTTTCATTCGTGGAGGGGTGGCTGAGGCTAGAGGAGTGGCTATTATGGTAGAATTATTTGAAGATGTATCGGGAGACAAGGTCAACTATAGAAAGTCAAGCTTTGTCCCCTTTGGAATGAACAATGATGAAGTGATTTTGTGCTCACGAACTTCGGACCCCTACAGAAAATTTCCCTCTCCAATACATTGGTCTTCCACTGTCGAACCGACACATCCATACTTGCAATTGGGATCCTATCATTGCCCAATTTCCATGCAAGCTTGATGGCTAGAGACATGTTGTAAAACTCGGTCTGGCCCGGCCAGTCGAACCGGTGTCTGTCCATGAAAATGGCTCGCGGGTCACCTCAAACCCGCCTTGAGGTTGAACTGCTTTGACCCGATCAAACCCAATCAAAACTCGAGTTCAACCGCAGGTTTGGGTGATCCGGTCGGGTCAAAATTAAAAAATAAGTATGAAAAAAAATTTTAGCCGACCCCACCTAGTGGGATAAGGCTTTGTTGTTGTTGTTGTTGAAAAAAATTTTAAAAAAATAAGGACACATTACTTGCATATATATATTTGTTTAAAATTCATGCTCCAACATTTTTCCATTTTTCATAATATATCACCAATATTTCTTTAATTTATAATTAAAAAAAAATTTGTCTTTTAGGTAATAATTATTTAATTTATGCTTACTTTATTATGTTACTTGACTTATTATACTATTTTATTTGACTTTATTATGTTTTAATTTATTTGTTATGCATCTTACAAAGATATAAAGAATACAAGAGAAATTTATTTAACATACTTTATTTTTTATTAACTTATATTATTCAAGCCAATCAATTGGTTTGATCCGTTCGACCCGGTCCGACCGGTTCAACCTATCCTGGCCATCAATCCGGGTCGAGTCGATGGCCGGGTCGGGTTTTACAACATTGGACTGGAGTTCTAAGACACTTCCGCGTGGTGGCCACCTGCTCCACCTCAAGTCTATCGTGTCTGTGCTTCCTATTTCCTTCTTGTCTGCCCTGCCGATTCCCAAAGTGGTGGACCGCTGCATTGACTCCCTCTGCTGGCGCTTCTTATGGCAAACCAATGCAGCAAATGGAAGAGGCACACACTTGGTGTCATGGGAAGATGCTTGTTACCCTGCCTCGGAGGGGGGCATTGGTATTCCCAACCTTAGCAGCATGAACACCTCACTGCTGACCCAGTGGATCTCGTGCATCATGTGCCCTGGCAACGACCTATGGTCCTCTGTGACTCTGGCCTACCATGGGCGCACAATGCCCTGGGAGCATGTGGTGGCGTAATACCGGGGATCCTCGTCGTTCTGGTGCAGCATAATGATGGTCATGCCGGTCGTTAAACCTCTTTTACAGGCGATGCTCGGCAATGGAACTGAATTCTCTTTATGGATGGATAATTGGACGAATCGGGGTGCTCTTGCACTGGAATTCCTGCGGCTGTTTGCCATGGCACTGAATAAAACCTTGAGACTGGCTGCCTGCTGGTCTAAGGGGCTGGATGGCAGGCCTGGTTCCT
This sequence comes from Pontederia crassipes, assembly GCA_030549335.1. Taxonomy (NCBI): domain Eukaryota; kingdom Viridiplantae; phylum Streptophyta; class Magnoliopsida; order Commelinales; family Pontederiaceae; genus Pontederia; species Pontederia crassipes. Next base: position 3,713,846 of record JAUKPH010000020.1, on the reverse strand, counting down.
GGTTCCTGGTCCCCTCTTGTGGGCCCCTCCCGGTCAGAACAGAGAATCAGCGGCCTTGCTTCACTCTTTGGCTGGCTATCGACCTTTACACCAACTTTTTTTTTTTGAGAAGACCTTTAAGCCAACTAGGAACAAAGGAGATGTCTGGAGCTGGGCGAATGGGGCATTTTCAGTCCGCAGTGCTTACCGGGCCCTCTGCCGCCCAAATGATTCGCTAAGTAATGATTATCTGCAGGCTAATCTGGAAATGCAAGGCGCCTCTTAAAATCCATATCTTTGCCTGGGTACTAAGAAGAAGAAGGCTGATGACAAAGGCTTATTGTGCCAGGTGGGTTCAGAATGCCAATACTTGTTGCGGCCTGTACGATAATTTGAATGCTACCGAAGACACCTCTCACTTTTTTTTGGGTGTCCCATAGCCCGGGAAGTCTGCAGATCTGTCGCATATGGAGTGGCTTGACTGAGCTTTAAGCAGGCCTTCGATGCGGACAACAGGCAGGCCGTGATTCACACGTACAGGACGAATCAGCAGCGGACCTGGCCATTGGCTGTGCTCTGGGCTATCTGGCTGCAACGCAACAGCTCGATCTTCCGTGCCGAGCAATGCTATGTTTACAATATTACTCACTGCTTCCAGATGCTGGCCAAAGATTGGGGTAGTGCCCCTAATTGAAAATAATTTTCCTTTTCTCCATTTCTGACAATTGGTTGTATTATTGCTCTTTGAGCTACGTAACGTTTTGATTACTTTGACCTCCGCAATGAGAATTTCTGGATGACAACTGTCATGTTAGTCATCCTTCTTTTTGTCAAAAACAAAATAGATACATTCATGAAACTTATACTTCACTATTTAGTGCCTAGTCAACATAAGTTTTAGCACATTAGTTATATATATGGTAGATAAATGTTCAAATCATTATGATTAATTGTAGAAAAGGTTGCTTCGAGCAAAATTTACTTGATAGTCACTCCTCCTCTACCAATTATTCCACCACATGAGCCATTGGGAACAATAAGTCTAAGGCTTGATCTAGCTTCGCCATCATTGTTTTCTTCCACCTGCATGTTTGAGAAAACATACCTTCATAGGAAGGGAAGTGCTATCACAATTCACAAGTTATAGATAAAAGAAATACCTCATTAAACAGTTTCTCAAGGATCAATTCCATTGCCTTTAGTACATCATCAAATGTTCCAGAAATCAAGATTATGCGCTCTTGTGTTCCTGGAAAGTATTCATGATTACGAGACACCTGTATACGAGATCCAGATTGTGACAGAAATTCGGTGATTGTTGATCCACCCTTTCCAATGATACACCCAGCCCCAGTGTTAGTCACCAGAAATCTTATGTGGATCTGTTTCTCCTTATCATCTAAGGATAAAGAACAAAAGATATTATAAATTCACATAAATTTTTTTATGAAACTTCATTTCTCCTTAAAGTCTGTCCATGACAGAGTACAGAAACCATAGAACACATAAAACCATAGCAAAAAAAATCCTTGAAGTGGCTTGTAATGCAATTTGCGACAAGCTAGTTCATGTCATCTTGAGCCTGACTTGTTAAACATCGCAAACCACGCGCTCCTCGCTATAGACTAGCAAATCTGACATAATTAATTAGCGACAAAAAGAAGAAAAAAGAATCATGTGTTCTTTTAGGCATTTGATCGAACAGGATGAGAGGCTAAAAAAACGAAAAGACCACCTTCACAGAGAGATGAACAGATCATATCAACTACAACTACAGGACTGAACAGATCTCAGCAGTGACTTAAGAAAAAACATCTGACAGTGACAGCGAAGAAATCGCAGCAAGGAGAGGAATCGTAAGACTGACGGCGGGAGACCTTACCATGGGTCGGGGAAGGCGATCGGTCGTGAGAATGCAAGTCTGGTGATTCCATCGGCGGAGAATTGGGGGAACGGAGCGGAGAGAGGGGAAGAAGGACGTAGTCGTCTCCTCACACCATGAACGATGTTTTTTTCTCTCTTTTTTGAGGGTGGCGGCGAGCGGTTATTTTGCTTTGCTCTATCCGTTCAGTTCGAGTCGTCTCCCAAAATATTTCCATACTTTCTTTTCTTTCTATTTTTCCCTATTTGTTATATATCATATATGTAATACACGGTTTCTTGGTTCTGTCGAAAAATTAAAAAGGGTAACACTTTCAAAATTTCACTCTAATTTAATTGTGGAATGTACTTTCTTAACCTAATTTTATAAAAATATTGTAGCGAAAAATATGATAATAATAAATATAATTCTAACACAAAACATGGAAGACTTCATAGACAATAAAATTTCAAGATATATATTTAGCTCATAGGCTACATAAGTTCTAATATAATATTCAACATAAGGTTCATAATACATAAGTGAGTTCATATAAGAGTAAATAACTTCAAGACTCATAAGCCATACATACTTGACTCTCGAAAGAGACTATCATCGTAATATAAATAAATAACATAAAATAACTTGGGTCGTAGTCGACCGTCACATGTACAATCACGTCGTCATGAGGCTTTTGTCGTCGAGTCTAAATCTTGTTCATATTTGCACGGATCCATAGGATGTAAAAGATTTCTCCCGTTAGAGTATGTTGAAGCTCATACATGCTATGATCTTATATCATAATCTCTACATGTCATGGCATATGCATTTCATCATGCTATGAACTACATATGCATGTTATATGGCATGTGAAGAATCATAATAAGCTAAGCATATAACATCATTAACATTATGTTAAGATCATAGCATTACTCATCATTATGTGAAAACATATCATAACTTACTTTAGTTTAACATTTTCATTCATAACATCAATGTAACAAATGGACATACATTAACATCCTTTTAGGTACTTGCATTATCATAATGATCTTTATGTCAAGTCATATTGTTCATTTATCTTATATAGCATTTGTCATCTTCATTATTAACATCATATGACTATGGAAACATACATTAGCATCCATACTTTCATTATCATCATTCTCATAGTTATGTTCTAAGTCATTCATCTTAGTTATTTTAAGTGACTTCATCTTTAACATTGTACGATTATGCATCCTTTTAGATGTATACTTAATCATCTTCATCTTTATGTTTCAAGTCCTTCATCTTAGTCACTATAAGCAACTTTTATCTTTTCATCTTCTATCTTTATTTAGATAGCTTCTTATCTTATTGACTGAGAAGTCCATATTGGCTCGTCGATCTTTACTTGACTTAATTAGGTCGAGATTTTTTACCTCGTTAGAGGTCACACCTTATCTACTCTTATGTCTTGATCTCTGGAATGCCACACCTTGTCCATTCTAGGATGGGGTTTTGGTCATCCCTTAGTTTTTTTTATTGGGATCTTTTTGTCCAATGAAAAGCCACACCTTGATTTCCTCAAAAGGGGGTCTTAGTCTTCCCTTAGTTCTTTTATCGGAATCTTTTTGTCTCATGAGAAGCCACACCCCTATCCACTCTTATGTGGGGTCTTAGTCTTCTCCGAGAGCCACACCTTAATCTCTCTAAGGGTCTTGGTCTCCCACATACATACAACGACTACAACAAGACACTTTCATCAATTCGTCTTTTATTTTACATTCGTCAATATACACAATCATTCAATACGTGTTGCATGTTTTAATCCTATTTAAGGTCATACATACTTCAAATCATGCTAAGTGTGGACATTTCAAACATATATAAGGGTTCTAGACTCGTCATGGCTGTGCCATTATAGATCACGACCGTTCCCACACATGGGCGCAGGCGTGCCACTGTTCAGCATAGCTGGATACTTAGTCGATTTACTCGACATCACTTGGTCATGGTCGTTCCTAGTGATGGTACGGCCGTATCAATCTCATTGATCGTTCACGGATGGACGACCGTACTTGCACGCCCGTGACAAAGCAGCCTTTTTCCACCTGTTTTTCTAAAAAAATCTAAGGCATGGGCGTATGGAGGTATCATGGTCGTGTGTCCTTAAGGTCACGATCCACTACAAAAAAATGGGCTATTGGCGACGCAAAGTAGTGTCTCAAATCTGGTGACGCTATAGAGACGTCACTAGCACCTTTACGACGTCTACCTTGCATCTAAATAACGAGACGCTATTTGCCTCTCGATAGTGTCTCATTAACGTGTTCTTAGCTATGCAAGAAATAGACACTATAAATGGCGCAATGGAGACGCGACATAGACGCTACCATTGCGCGCCGCGAAGCGAAAAAGCGCGGGAGAATCTAACGCCATTCTCGCGACGACTACCAGCGACGCTATGCTCGCGTCTCACCGTTTGCGGCTCTAAAGAGACGCTATCTGGCGACACACGCTCACGCGACGCTATGTACACGCGGATGTCATTACTTCACAACTATTCCTAGCTTATCTATATTTATATCTCTATTTGTTTTATATTTAAACCCTAAACCCTATATATTATATATATATGTTAATCAATAAATTTATTAAATATTATATTAGTATTAATATTATTTTAGTATTATCAACATATATATGTATTCGTACATGATTACCCATATTATATATATGTATTTGATGTGAACTTATCGTAGTTGTGAAGTTTCAGATCCTCACACGAAAAGAAATTCTAGCCACGTTTTAATTTTACTGAAGAGCTCACGTAACTGTAAGTGCACAGGTCGAGTAGAAACCCTGAGTGTTGTAACCCCATTGATTTAGATTAGTTAATTGCTCTATTTATACCCCAGAAATCGTTACAAAATTATAAAAGAATAAACTAGATATGTGAAGGAACAGAGATTAAAAATAAGGAAATAAGATAAGAAAAGATCAAGGAGTGAAGGGAAGGATTCTCTCGTAATGAATTTGTTGATGCTATTGCAATTGCCGTATCCGTACACCAAAAGGAAGAGTTACTACTAATCACTAAATTAAGATCACTGATAATGAGATTCTCAACCCAAATCAGTAGAAGGGTTCGATCTCTCGATTCTTACAACCCATTCTTTTAATCTTATACTAATGATCAGAACGTAGATTAACTCCTCACTCGACTGTAAGGATTCTCATCTCATAACAGTCACTATAGTAGATCTCTCGATCTTTTTAACAAAATATAAACCAACAATTACTAGAAGCATAGCAAGTAAGATGGCTAATTTCTCCTCTCGGATGAAATCGGTTATAGCAGAAAAACAATCGATCTCTCAATCTAATTGAAATCAAATGTAAATTCTAAACAACCATGCATCACGTAAATGGAATGAGAAGTCAACTTCAAAATATCAAAAAGTCAGAATAAAAGTTAGTATCAACAAAGTTTCATCACGAGAGAATCCTAAAATTCTTCTTTAGTTCGTCATTCTTCTTTCTCGCCTTCGTCTTCTTCTTCTCTTTCTCTCCTCATGCTCTACCGTCCTTCCCCTGTTCATCCGGCCTCCTCTCTCCCTTTATGTTTCATCCCTTGTACAAAATTCAAATTTCGAAAAGTGGTTAGTCCCCTCTTTTACTCGTTCAACTCTTTCACTAAAAATTGATAAAAATATTTAAATATGTCCAACTTTTATATAAATTTATAGATTTAATTGCAGGGATTATAAGTACATAAAAGAGGTGATCAAATTCCTCCAAGCTTAGCTTTTTGCTTGTCCTCAAGCAATGTTCAAGATAGGGGTGACCTTCACCTTGCTTTCCCGCCAGCATTTTAAAATACTAACCTGATATTCTTTGCTCAAGTGCCCCTTCTCTGTTCCTTCATTTCCTGTCTTTGATGAAGATATTAACAACAAGACATTTTCAACTTCCTCTTTTTAGCTCAAGCCAGAGAATTCCAATAAGAAAAGCAGATAATAAGAAGGTTAATATTAACTCTACCAGTACAGTAATAAGCTTTCTTGGAATTCCTATTTCTTTTCGTTTGTCCAGTACTCATGTGATTTTCCATAATGCTCAGGAGAATTTATGTAGCAAGTTTTCGATCGGCACAGCCCAAGGCAGTTGCTCTTAGGATACCGGGCATGAACCCCTACGGATCTACTCGCCCAAATTCAGCCTGGCTTAGGAATGCACCCTTTTTGTACCTTCTGGGGCTCTCTTGGCCCTCTTTTTTTTTTGCTTTCAACTTTTGTTTTGCTCTTTGCTTTTTCTTTCTTTTGGTTTCATGCTGCACTGGAGAATATTAGTACTAACAATCTTATTATCTGTTATTTAAATTCAGAGGCAAGCTTAAATAAGATTGGATGTCAAGCTCTTAATATATCAAAATAGTCACTTTCCACTAGCCTTTGCCCTGTCACTTTCAGCATTGAATTTGGTTGCAACATATATTAAAATGTTAAGGGCTAGCAAGATGTCCTTGAATAAAGTTTCAGGAGGTTGCAACAGTGGCTATAGCTACGAGATGGAATTGAAATCTCTTATTGTACTGTGTGAGGTTAACATGGTGCAATGTGAAAATTATAATGTGAGAGTTCGAATGTAAAATTATGAAAAATGGGAGTTAAATAAAGAGTAGAAATGTACCATGTTGCCCTCTCCCACAAGCTTAAAATTGACTCTGTCCTCATTGTCGATCATGCCAGGAAGAGGGACCCGGAGTTGGTTGGAGCTCAAGCATGCGGTCAGTGACTTGTTGGATGTCACTGAGGATTGTTAGGACAGAATTCTGCACCTCCTCTACTCCTTGGACTCGCTATTGGTGCACCAGGTTCTGTTGCTCCAACCAGTGTAGTTGATCTTTAAGCGCTTGAATGTCCTGGTGATTACGAGTTGTTGTTTCCGCAAGTTGTGTCACTTGTTCCAGAATGAGGTCCAATTTGTTGGATGTGGTGAGTGGTAGAGATGGGGACACATCTGGAGCTGACGAGGAGGAGGAAGAGACAATGCACCTTCGAGGGGTCCTAGAGCCAGAGGGAATTTGTGAAGTTGCTTTGTAGTCCAAAAGTAGTGGGGGTAATGTTGGAATAGGCCTTGTGACCTAAATGAAATCATTCATCCACTAGTTCCGGCCTTCCAGAATTGAAGTCCGTCGAGGGTCAGGTGAAAGAGGGCAGATGAATTGGTTAGTCGCCAAAAATGTTGGCCATTCACCATGAGAAGGACCCCTTCCTTGGTCAAGAAATCCAAGTCGATTAGTGTGGCAGGTGTAGGGGTGGTGTCGGCTAAGAACACATAGTGTTGTGCTAAAGGTGTAATGAGGTTGCTGCACAGGATTGGATTAATTTCACGGGTTGACTCTGTGATCAAGTTTTGAAGGAAGAACGAGGCAAGGTTAATCTCTGTGTTCGACAGCAGACACCAGAGAATAAAAAGTTCATCGGTAGAGACGGGGTCCCGCTCATAGTCATTGGGGCGGATCAGGACAGTGTTGGTGAGAAGGATATGGAGATATCGAAGAACAAGGTTCTTCAGTTCGTGACCGACTAGATGTAACATGTTATCGGTTCATCATCCGGTAAGTTGATACCAAACTTCAAATGTAGGAACAGAGGGTGGGGGGGTTCTATAGCCAACAATGGGAAGATTTAGGAAACGGGCTAAAGTGTCTAAACCCATGGCGAGTTCGTGATTACACAACTGAAACTCAATGTCATCAAGAACTCCGTCTTCATCGAAACTAGTGGGATACAGAGTTCCTAAGAACTCTACTGATACCTCTTTGTAGAGGTCCCAACGTTTCATAAAGAAAGGGAGGAGACAGGATCGATTGAGTATGGTCCTGATATCATCAAATAGCCCGAGAGGTTCGAGAACAGAAAAATCTAGGAATCGGGTAGAAGAAAAGTTCCTGCACCTTGTATTAAGAAGACATTGAGCTTCATTGCTGTCTGCAGGCGGTCGTAGGTTGGTCGTTGGTCGTTGGTTGCAAGAGGCCTTCCGGACGGAGTTGTCGCCTAATGGATTCCGACGAACTGTTGGTCTGGGAATCAGACGTTGTACGGGTTCTCTTCATGTTGCCGTTTGATCGGAGGGGTGGAGAACGATTGGGGTTTCTCGGAGGGTAATGAAGTGTGTTTAGGGATTTTGAACGCTAGCCGAGAGACGATGGGTGTTGGGGAAGGGATTTAGTCGGTCGGGTAGAAAATGAAGTGACGTGAGGGAGTTCGAGTGGGACTCGGAAAAGTGGATATTTGGGTGGATATGGTGTTAGATTCTATTGGGATTCTCAACTAGATCTCAAAAGTGTACTTTCAGGTGATTTTTCTGATATTTCTGACCGTTTATTTGGTTGCGTTGCCTCCCTGTAGCACCTTTTTTTAACGTCGTTGGCTCGACCTTATTTCTTCTAATAGTACGATTGCAGGTGTAGCACTTCTTCGAACCTCGCTGTGCCTGGATTGTAACGTTTCAATCTTTGCTCATTGACCTTGAAGGTTTCTGAATTACTATTTTGGATATCCACTGCGCCATGAGAGTATATTTTTTCGATGATGAACGGTCCAGACCATCGCATTCTTAACTTCCCGGGAAAAGTCGTAGTCGGGAGTTAAATAATAGAACCTGGTCGCCTTCTTTAAAATTCCTTCTCAATATATGCATATCATGCCATTTCTTCATTCTTTCTTTATAAATGCGGGAGTTGTTATAAGCATCTAATCTCAAATTCATCTAGCTCATTGAGCTGCAATAAACATTTTCCAGAGGCTGCTTGAAAATCATAGTTCAATGTTTTAATTGTCCAATAAGCCTTATGTTCTAGCTCAACCGGTAGGTGACAGTGTTTGCCATAGATCAGCCTGAATGGTGTTCTTAACTTCCCGAGAAAAAGTCGTAGTCGGGAGTTAAATAATAGAACCTGGTCGCCTTCTTTAAAATTCCTTCTCAATATATGCATATCATGCCATTTCTTCATTCTTTCTTTACAGATGCGGGAGTTGTTATAAGTATCTAATCTCAATTCATCTAGCTCATTGAGCTGCAATAAACGTTTTCTAGAGGTTGCTTGGAAATCATAGTTCAGTGTTTTAATTGTCCAATAAGCCTTATGTACTAGCTCAACCGGTAGGTGACAGTGTTTGCCATAAATCAGCCTGAATGGTGTTGTTCCAATTGGTGTCTTGCATGTAGTCCGATATGCCCATAGTGCTTCATTAAGCTTTAGGCTCCAATCCTTCCTAGTTATTGAAATGGTTTTCTCGAGAATTAATTTGATCTCTCTATTCGAGACTTCCGCTTGTCCATTAGTCTGAGGGTGATAAGCGGTAGAAATCCGATGCTCGACCCCATATTTGAGCAGCAATTTTTCAAAACTCCGTTCGATAAAGTGTGATCCTCCATCACTAATAACCAATCTCGGCATACCAAACCTTAGAAATATTATGTCTTTAAAGAGTTTAACAACCGACTTTGAGTCTGCTGAGATTGTAGGAATAGCTTCAATCCATTTTGAAACATAATCAACAGCTAGAAGTATGAACTTGTACCCGCAGGAGGGAGGAAAAGGTCCCATGTAGTCCACTCCCCACACATCAAATATTCCTACTTCGAGTATAGGTTGCTGAGGTGCCTCATTTCTTCTACCTATCTTTCCAGTTCTTTGGCAGGCATCGCAAAATTTAACAACATCGATTGCATCCTTGAATAGGGTTGGCCAATAAAAACCTGTTTGAAGAACTTTAGCGGTTGTTTTCTGATATCCTCCGTGACCACCATAAGGAGATGAATGACATTCCTGTAATATAGTGGATTGTTCTTCATCTGATACACACCTACGATATATTCCATCTGCACATTTTTTGAATAGAAACGGTTCATTCCAGAAGTAGTATTTGATATCAGAGAAAAAATTCTGCTTTTGTTGATAAGAGAGATCAGGTCGTAGAACTCCGGAAGCTAAGTAGTTAGCATAATCAGCAAACCAAGGAAGTTGTGTTTTCTGAATAAAAAACAATTGATCATCTGGAAAAGAGTCATTGATAGCACTGTAGACTCCAGGGTTAACATCTCCTTTTGATAATTGAAGTCGAGAGAGATGATCAGCTACCAAGTTTTCTGTCCCCCTTCGATCTTTGATTTCTAAATCAAATTCCTATAACAAAAGGATCCACCTGATGAGTCTAGGTTTGACATCTTTTTTAGCAATCAAGTATCGCACAGCTTGGTGATCAGTGTACACAATGACTTTGGAGCCAACTAGGTAGAATCTGAATTTGTCCATTGCAAAAACGACTGCTAGGAATTCCTTTTCGGTTGTAGCATAATTGATTTGTGCTTCATCCAAAGTTTTGCTAGCATAGTAGATTAGGTGTTGCTTTTTATCCTTCCTTTGTCCCAATACTGCTCCCACCGCTTGATCACTAGCATCACACATAATTTCGAATGGTAAGGATCAATCGGATGGTTAGATGATTGGAGCTATTGTAAGAGCTATTTTCAGGGTCTCAAAAGCCTCTAAACAGTGTTCATCAAATATAAAGTCTGCTTCCTTAGATAGGAGTTTTGTAATAGGCCTCACAATTAGAGAAAAGTTCTTGATGAAATGGCGATAGAACCCAGCATGTCCAAGAAAACTTTTGATTCCTTTGATATTAGTAGGCGGAGGTAATTTTTCAATTACTTCCATCTTAGCTTTGTCAACTTCAATACCCCGGCCTGAAACAATATGCCCAAGGACTCCATCTTCTTGTACCATGAAGCGACATTTCTCCCAATTCAACACCAGATTAGATTCGGCGCATCTTTGCAACACCTTTCCTAAATTCTGAAGACAAATTTCAAAGGAAGTGCCATACACTGAAAATCTAATCAGAGAAGATTGACATCATTTCTTCAATACCCAGACCTCCATTATTTCTTCAATGTAATTAGAGAAAATTGACATCATGCACCTTTGAAAGCTGGCTGGAGCATTACATAATCCTTCTGTATGAAAGGTTCCATAGGGACAAGTAAATGTAGTTTTTTCTTGATCTTCAGGATTGTTAATAATGCCTTGAATCTGAACCCAGTTGGTCCCCTTACATAGTCAGACGCTTCAGCAGAATTCTCCTACGATGTAAAGGGAGTGCCTATATAAACTCCCTAAGGGTCTAAACAGAGACCCATCCTTGTAATCATCATTATTCCATAACAAAGAGCCGCCGTCATTTTTTTCTTCTTCGTGTTCTTCTGTATTTCGTGCGATCCCTCTCTCCCTCTTTTCGTAATAAACTGGTATCAGAGCCATAAGGTTTGTCAGCGATTCTCGATCAGTAGGGAGATGGCGTCGCACAACGTGAGCGTGGAGAAGTTCAACATCAGCAATAGTTTCGGGTTGTGGCAGGTCAAGATGCGAGAGCTTCTGAAGCAACAAGGAGTCTGGGCGCTGCTCTCAAACGTGTCGAAGAACAAACCAAAGGAGGAAGATTCAAAGGGCAAAGAAAAGGAGATCGACCTTGCAACTTTGGCGGTACAGGAAGAGAAGACGCACTCGATGATTCTGTTGTGTCTGACAGATGAGGTGATAATCGAGGTCGCAGATGAAAAAAGGTGGCCGGTCTATGGTTGAGACTCGAGAGTCTGTATATGACGAAGTCACTCACCAACAAGTTGCTGTTGAAGCAACGTCTGTTCTCTCTCCACATGCAGGAAGGTACCCCTCTGAAGGAACATCTTGATTAGTTAAATTCTTTGTTGATGGAACTCAGAAATATCGATGTTAAGATTGAGGATGAAGATGCTGCCCTAATTCTGTTAGTTTCGATTCCTCCATCATATGAAAATTTCGTTCAGTCTATGATTATCGGGAAGGAAACTATAAGTTTAGAAGAAGTAAGATCGAGTCACCATACTCGTGAACTTCGACATAGGGCATCTGGAAATTCTGCAGAGACTCAGGCCGCGGGTTTGATATCGACCGCAAAGAAGGGACAGTCCTCGAATTCGAAGAAATCCAAATCCAAAAAGAAGAAAATCACTGCGAAGGACATCTGTAATTACTGTAAGGAACCAGGTCATTGGAATAAAGACTGTCCGAAGAAGAAGAAGGCCCCGTCACTGCGGTGGCACATGAAACAAGGAATTCCGAAGATGATTTGGTTCTGGCTGCTTCTGATCAAGGATGTCTGAAGGATAGTTGGGTTCTGGATTCGGGGTGTTCCTATCACATGACTCCGAATAAAAATTGGTTCTCATCTTATCAAAAGACTGACGGTGGAAATGTTATCATGGGCAATAACGCGCCATGTCAGATAGTTGGGATCGATTCTGTGCAGATTAGGACTCATGACAATCTTGTAAAGACGCTGACAGATGTCCGCCATGTTCCGCAACTGAAGAAGAATTTGATATCACTTGGAGTCCTCGACTCTAAAGGGTGTCAGATCAATGCTGCTGAAGGCATCCTCACGGTCATGAAAGGTGATGCTACGGTTCTGAAGGAAGTCAGACAGAAGTCCTTGTATGTATTACAAGGCAAGACAGTCTCTAGCGTTGCTGCAGTGGCTAGTTCATCCGAATCAGATAGGTCCAGACTGTGGCACATGCGGCTTGGGCATATGAGTCAGAACGGAATGAATATCCTCAGCAAATGTGGTCTTCTAGGAGAGAACAAGATATCTAAAATCAACTTCTGCAAGCACTGCGTATTCGGCAAACAACGAAGGTCTCAGTTTGGCAAGGCAGTGCACAGGACGAAGATGACACTTGACTACATCCACACCGATTGTTGGAGTTCCTCTCGTGTTCCATCATTAGGAGGTGCGAGATACTTCTTATCTGTGATTGATGACTACTCGAGGATGACTTGGGTATTCATGATGAAACACAAGAGTGAGTTCTTCAAGGCCTTCAAGCAGTGGAAGGTTCTGGTGGAAAATCAGACGTCGAAGAAAGTGAAGCGTCTTTGCACTGACAATGGTTTGAAGTTCTATTTTGCTGAATTTGACCAGTTCTGCAAAGATGAAGGCATTGCCAGGCATCGCACAGTCAGGGATACTCCATAGCAGAACGGAGTTGCAGAACGAATGAACATGACACTTCTGGAGAGGGCAAGGTGCATGCTCTCTAACGCTGGCTTGAATAGGACATTCTGGGCTGAAGCTGTTAACACAGCTTGCTACTTAGTGAATCGAAGTCCGGCGACTGCGATTGATCTCAAGACTCCAACTGAGGTATGGCCAGGAAATTCTGCTGATTATACTTGTCTGAAAGTTTTTGGTTGTCCAACATACTATCACGTTAGTGAAGGAAAGTTGGAGCCAAGGGCCAAAGAAGGGGTGTTCATGGGATATGGTGCAGGAGTGAAGGGTTACAGAATCTGGTCTCCTTCAGAACACAAAGTCATCCACAGCAGAAGCATGACCTTTGATGAAGCATCAATGCTTCAGTTGAAGGTTGAGGCTGAAGAGAGTGTTAGTAAACATGTGGAGGTTGAAATCACTCCAACTGAGGATGATGCTAAAGGATCACATCAAGAAGCAGAACTAGAAGGTGAAAAATCTAATAAGCAACCTGAAGAGGAGTCAATTGCTGCTAGACGTCCTCGCAGAGAAGTGGGTCCTCCTAAACGATATGGTTTCGAGGACATGGTTGCTTATGCAATACAGGTAGCTAAAGAGGTGGAGTCCCTGGAGCCGTCCTCTTATAGGGATGCCATCACATGTGCCGAATCTGAACAGTGGATCGCTGCTATGGGTGAGGAGATGGAATATCTTCACAAAAATCAGACGTGGGAGCTGGTCAAGCTGCCTAAAGGCAGAAAAGTTGTTGGCTGTAAGTGGATTTTCAAGAAAGCTAGAATTCCAATAGTTAAAGACACAAGATATAAAGCACGGCTGGTTGCTAAAGGTTATAGTCAGAAAGAAGGTGTGGACTACAATGAGATATTCTCACCTGTTGTCAGACATACTTCTATTAGGTGCTACTTGCTCTTGTAGCACATCAGAATCTAGAGCTCGAGCAACTAGATGTGAAGACTGCTTTCCTCCATGGAGAACTTGAAGAAGACATTCTTATGAGCCAACCAGAGGGATTCTCCATTCCAGGAAAGGAGAATCAAGTTTGCATTCTGAAGAAATATCTGTATGGCTTGAAGTAGTCTCCCAGACAATGGTACAAGAGGTTCGACAACTTCATGATCAGTAAGGGATTCAGTCGAGGTCCCTATGATTGTTGTGTATACCATAAGAAGGTGAAGGACGGCTCCACCATCTATCTGCTCTTGTATATCGATGATATGCTTATTGCTGCCAGAGACATGACAGACATTCAGAATCTGAAGAAGCTCCTCAGTGCAGAATTCGACATGAAGGATCTTGGTGCAACACAGAAGATTCTGGGGATGGAAATTCTAAGGGATCGCGCACAGGGTAAACTCTTCTTATCTTAGAAAAGTTATATTGAGAAGATTTTATCCAGGTTTGGGATGTTTGGAGCGAAGCCTTTGAATACTCCATCAGCTGCAAATGTTCATCTTTCTGTTGCCTTCGCACCAAAATCAGAAGCAGAAAAGAAGTACATGTCTCGGGTTCCATATGCTAGTGCAGTTGGAAGTCTGATGTATGCCATGGTTTGCACAAGACCGGACATTGCTCATGCTGTCAGTGTTGTCAGCAGATTCATGAGCAATCCAGGAAAGGAGCACTGGCAAGTAGTGAGCGAATTTTTCGGTATCTGAGAGGAACATCTGATATTTCCTCATCTACAGAAGTGATAAAGAGTGTTTGGTTGCAGGATACTCAGATTCAGATTATGCTGGAGATGTTGATGGAAGACGATATATGACAGGCTATGTCTTCACTTTGGGCAGTTCAGTTATTAGTTAGAAGGCCACACTTCAGCCATCAGTTACATTGTCCACCACAGAGGCAGAATACATGGCACTGACAGAAGCTGCCAAGAAAGGCATCTAGTTAAAAGGCTTAGTTGGAGATCTCAGATTACATCAGGAGCAGGCTATAGTGCACTCTGAGTGCAATATGTTTAGCCAAGGATCAAGTACATCATGAAAGAACCAAACACATTGATGTTAGATATCACTTCATCTGCACTGAGAAGAGGATCAAGGTGAAGAAGATTGACACTGAAGACAATCCAACTGATATGTTCACCAAATCTGTTCCTCATGGCAAGTTCCAGCATTGCTTGGACTTGCTTAACATAAATACTTAGTAATAGCTCCAAGATGGGACTGACGGCGGCATGGCGTGCTTTTGTGCTCTGAAGATGATTCAAGTCAAAGTGGAGATTTGTTAATAATGCCTTGAATCTGAACCTAGTTGGTCCACCTATATAGTCAGACGCTTCAGCAGAATTCTCCTACGGGGGTCTCGCTGTCCGGTCAGCGAGCCTGTGGGGGATCCCCCCTGCGGGGGTTGCAAGGGGGCGAAATTTTTTAGGGGTATTCTGTATGTGATTCGAATTTGATTTATTTCCTTATCACGAGATAGGTGTCATATTTTTAGGAGATTTATTTAGAGTTCCAGTCCGTATGTAATTCCTATCATCTGTCAAAGGGAATGCCTATATAAACTCCCTAGGGGTCTAAACAGAGACCCATCCTTGTAATCATCGTTATTCCATAACAAAGAGCTGCCGTCATTTTTTTTCTTCTTCGTGTTCTTCTATATTTCGTGCGATCCCTCTCTCCCTCTTTTCGTAATAGGGATGAATGGGAATTTGATGAAATCTAGAAAATCCGTCCAAGTAGCAAAAATAAGAATGGTTTGCCAGCCTTTCTAACATCTGATCAATGAAAGGTAATGGAAAATGATCCTTTCTTGTGGCTTTATTAAGTTTCCTAAAGTCGATACACATCCTCCATCCGATTACCGTTCGTGTGGAAGTAAATTTGTCCGACTCTATCTTTACTACTGTCATTCACCTTTTTTTGGCACGACTTGCACGGGGCTCACCCACTGACTGTCTGATATGGGGTAGATAATTCCTGCATCCAAGAGTTTAATCACTTCTTTTTCACTACTTCCTTCATTGCTGGATTAAGCCTTCTTTGTCCCTCTATGGAAGGTTTATGGTCATTTTCCATATGGATACGGTGCATGCATATAGCAGGATTGATTCCCTTGAGATCATTCAATGTGTACCCGATGACGTGCTGTAAGCTTTTAGCTTATCCAATAGCTGCTGAAGTTGAGTTGTCTTTAAATCTGCACTCACAATTACTGGATAAGTGGAATCTTCTTCTAGAAATTCATACTTGAGATTTTGAGAAAGCTTCTTTAATTCTGGCTTTGTTGGCTTCTTTGAGCTAGGTTGTTGCATGAACTCTGTAGATTGGTCTTCCAGTGGAGTGTTAGGGTGTTGTGTTTCAGTTGAGAGCATATGGCTCGTGAGAATGCCTCTTCTTCTTCTGTCCACAAAGATGATTGTTGGGCTTCAAGAGATACTTCCAGAGAGTAACTGATGCCACCTTCTGTATAAGGGAATCCAGTTGCTCAGGTTGAAGATGGTGACCTTCCATATCTAGGCAATTAATAATGTGATTCAGTCAAAATTCAACTGTGTCATCGCCTATTTGAAAGGTAAGGCGACCTTGTTTAACGTCTATCACTGCTTCGGTAGTAGCTAAGAAGGGTCTCCCCAATAAAATGGGAGTTTGATATATTCATCCATGTCCAGAACCACAAAGTCGGCTGGTATGTATAAATTGCCTACTTTGATGGGTATGTCCTCCAGAATTCCCTGTGGGATTTTTATAGATTTGTCTGCTAATTGGAGAGACATATTCGTGGGCTTAATATCAGCCATTTCAAATTTCCTTCACAATGACAAAGTAATAACACTTACTGAAGCACTAAGATCACATAAGTCTCTTCGTATTTTTTGGTTTCCAATTTCACAAGGTATGGAGAAACTCCTCGAATCTTTTAGCTTCGGAGGTAATTTGTTTTGAATCACTGCACTTGCCTCAGTAGTTAGCGCGATAGTTCCATTTTCTTGTATCCTCCTCTTCTTCGATAGAATGTCCTTCAAGAATTTGGCATATGCTTGCATCTCTTGAATAGCTTCCTGATCACTTGCTGATCACTATATGATTTTAACCCATTTTAGATGCAATTCATACATATCGAGTCCCACTTTTGCCTATTTTTGGGCCAATTATACTTGGAATGCAAACATTGTGATAACTAGTTGATATTCCTCATTTCATACTTAATTCCATGTGCATAGAGGTTCTGAAATGCCAAAATCCATTAATATTTAAATTCTATGCCAAGTTATCATTTTGAGGACAAGTTATCATTCCTAAGTGTCAAGTTATCATTATTTTGAATGAACTTATTTTCAATGGTTTTCTTGCCCTAAATCCATCATTATCATGTATAAATCATATTTGGATAGTCACATCTCAACTTGTGCAAAGTTTTAAGTCCATTTGATCAAGTTATCATTTTTCAAGTGCCAAGTTATCGTTAAAGGGCAATTCTGTCATTTTGACATGCAAAACCATTAATTCTGCACAAGGACCTTAAGCAATCATCTTATTATTGTTCTAACTCATTGCTGGTCAAATTTCATCACATTTGGATAATCAAAACTCAAGTTATGACAAGTTATCGTTTTTAAGTCATATAAGTTATCGTTTTTGGGGCACTCAAGTTATCACTTTTAGGAATCTCATTCATATTTGATTTCTGACCTCACTCACTTGTCACTCTAATCAATTTGATGCCTGAAATGCTTTGAACCACCCATATTAGGACATTTTCCAAGATTTTTATAAAGTTATCATTCCGGGCCCTTGAATTCATTCATATCGATATAAGTTTTCATTCTTGCACAACACATAAACCCATATGATAATTGAACTAGTTACTAGCATTATCCTAATCCTTATTTGTCAAAATACTACTCAAGAGCTTTGATGCTTGCTGTTTGGGTTTTTGTAGCAAGAAGAAAAGGTGGCTAAAAGGTGGAAAAAGTAGGGGGGACCACTACTTTTTCCTGCACAAAAGGGAAGCTGTCACTGCTGGAATTTCTGCAGATGGACAGGTGGCTTAATCAGGAGGATTAGGACATTTAGATGCTGATCAAAGGGTGGAAAGGAGTGATATATAAGCTGGATTTTTCTGGAGGAGAAAGGAGGCTGGTCATTCAAGGGTTTGAAGGCAAGCAAGGCTGGATTGATTCTGGTGGAGGAGCTGCTGGCCAGGAAGCTTCAAAGAACCATGAATTGTATCTGTTTCTTATCCCATTTGATGTCAAATCTTATAAATATGAGGAGCTAAACTCCATTTCTTCTAGGATAGGGTAGTAGTTTAGATTAGTTTTGGATGGATATGGACTGTTTTATAATTCCTGCACTGAATCATTTGCTGATTTTCAGATTTCAGAATTTTCTAATGTTAGTTCTTGCCATTGTTGGATCCTATTGTAATCTATAGCTGAGAAGTTATCATTTGATCTATCCCTAGTTCAGAAATGGATTAGAAATCAATGTCAAGTTCTTTATTCCAATTTAATTGAAGTGCTGATTTCTGAATTTTAGATTTCTGGTTTCTGTTTTTCTGAATTTCCTGAACCAGAATTCCTGGACCTTTGAATCTGTTTGCCATTGTGGATTTGATTAATAGAGCAACTAGAAGGTTGATATTGTCACAAATCTTGATCAGAAATGAATCAAGATTGTTTGGCATTCTTTATGATTCAAATCTGTTTATTGTTCATAATCTGATTTTTAAAAATTGAATTCTGATTTCCTGATTCCTAAATTTTCTGATTTCTGTGGATATCAGAATCTGTTCTTCATTTCTAACTTGGTTAATTGAGTCCTTGGGATGTTGGTATTGTCCCTATCTTATTCAGAAATGAATCAAGATTGTTTGGACAATCATTTGACTCAAATCAAATTTTTTTTCCACTGATTTCTAATTCTGATTTTCTGGTTATCTGATTTCTGAACTGTTTGAACCTATTTGACATTCTGAACTTGATTAATTGAGCAATTGGAAGGTTGGTCTTCATCCTAATCTTGTTCAGAATTGAGTTATGAATATTTGGGCATTCCATGATTCAAATCTATTCTCAACATTACCTTAAGTTTGATTTGGAACCTAAAATTCCTGAATTTCAGAATCTGGTTTCCTAAATTTAAAAATCTGATTTCTTGGGCTTTTGAATCTGATTGTCATCAAGGATTGGATAATTGAATAGTTGAGAGGCTAATATATGCCATGATCTTATTCAGAAATGAATCAAGATCATTGACAATTCAGAATTCAAATCTGATTTTTCCAAAATCTGATTTCTTAGTTTGATTCTAATTCTATTTTCTGATTGTTTGGAATCTGATTGCCAATTGTCAATCCCTATTTTATTCAAATCACTGAGAGGTGTACTCTAGGAATCCCTTGCAGTCCAGAGATGGGTCAAGGGGCATTTGGCAAACTTGAATTCCATCAATCCACATTGCTGATTTTCCAGAAATACTGATTTTTATTTTCTCATTTAATTAACTTCTGATTTCCATTGTCAACCCTCATATTAATCCACTACTGAGAGGTAATCTTAAGGGCTTCCTTGAGATCCAGAGATGGGCCAAGGAGCAATGGAAATTAGGAACTCATGTGGCCATATGTTTTGCATTTCCAATTGAGTGTGTTTGTGTGGATTTCAATTTATTTTGCAACCGAGAGGTTGATTTTGAATCTCCCTTGAATTCAGAGATGAATCATGGAACACAAGCATCATTATTGAGTATATTTTATCCTGGTTTGGTTGATTGGAATGATTCCATCTTTTTATGATTGCAAATGCAAGTTATCATTCCAAACTTCCTTGAATTGCAAAAAATCAGCATTGAATCTTTCTTTTGAGCCCAATGATAACTTGATTTTCAGTGAGGACCCTCTTTTGATTCAACCTAGCTAACAATTATATAATCATATATTGCTTAGTTAGAGGCCAATTGAGCTGTGGGAACAGCCATTTTCAAGTTGAATCAAAAGTTGGACATTTAATGATAACTTGTTCCATTCCATCCTTAATTAATTTAGATGAACCCCAAATCCTAGAAGAACCTTCCTCATAGATAGCTAAACCTTTTTAGACTTCATTCTAGCATTTATAATTCAGTTTTGATAAATTTCCAAAACCCAAAAATCTGTTATCATTTCACTTTCCATAAAAAAAATCTGTTTTCACTTCCCTTTGAAAATCTGTTTTTAGCCATTAAAGTAGAACTAATTTAGATGGTTTTAGGGTGCCTTAGACTTCAAATTCTTGTGGATACGACAACCTGAGTCTACTACAACTTACCTGTGCACTTGCAGCTAGTGAGTTGGGAGACCAAAAAAAAAATATGAAAAATTGACATTTTCTTTAATTTAAGCAAGTTATCACTACTCAATCCCAAATATCACTATCACTTCCACGAAAGGTACATTGATATAGAGTTTCTTTAGGATCTCTACAAACTTACCGAATTGTTGGTCCTGTCGAGATTTCTCGAGGGCTTTAGGAAATGGTATCCCCAAAGAATAGCTAGGTTGTCCTTCAACAAGCTGTTGTTTGGATTTATTTGGTCTATTCATTGTGTCCTCTGGTTGAACCGTCTGACTTTGGTCACCAACTTCCTCTGTTGCCTCTGTCGAGACCTCTGCTCGTGTTCTTTTGGTGTTATCTATTGTTTTTCCACTTCTTAAAGTTACAGCTTGGACTTGCTCCTTTGGATTCTTCTCTGGCTGTCCAAGTAGGATTCCTGGTTGTCTTGAAGATGATGCAGCTTGTTGAGCTATCTGATTTTCCAACATTTTATTATGAATGGAAAGACTTTCAATCTTCTCGAACATTTTCTGCATCAGAGTGTCCTATTTTGACATATATTTTTCCATCATTACTTCTAGCTTGTTGGTAGAAGATGACCCTTGATCTGCCGAGGAATTTTGAGGTTGTGCTCTCTAATTAAATCTGCTTTGCCAAGTGGGAATTTGAGTTTGTTGAGGATTGTCTCGGTAGGAAAATTTTGGATTGTTCCTCCATCCTGGATTGAAAGTGTTAGAATATGAGTCATTATTCGATGGATAACGGCCTATGGCATTAGCTTGTTGTTGATGCCCTTGCTATTTTAATAGCTCACAGTGCATAGAAATGTGATCAGGTGAACCACATATTTCGCAACATCTTGCTATCATATTGATAGTAGGAGTAGCTTCGTTGAGTCCCAATCGACTAATTGCTTTTTGAACTATATATTCCACTTTAGAAGAAAAATCTTCACCGTCAAATCGAGTTTGAGTTAGTGCTGCGGACTCATTAGACTTGGAATGAGCTAGGAAATGTTAATTCCTAGCTATTTCTTTTATAAGTTGGTAGGCTTCATCTACATTTTTCTTTATAAACACACCATCTGCAGCGTTGTCGAGCGTCATTTTTGAGGTGTAATTGAGTCCATTGTGGAAGGACTGGACCAAAATTCATTTGCTTAAGCCATGATGAGGACACGATCTTAGCAATGTCTTAAACCTTTGCCAGGCTTTATACCATGTCTCCTGGTCTTTTTGCACAAAACCAATGACCCGATTTCTGATTCTTATAGTTTTGCTGGGAGGGAAGTATTCTGACAAAAATGCTTTTACTAGTTGCTCCCAGGTAATTAATTCCCGAGGTTTCAATGATTGTAACCATTGTTTGGCTTTACCCCTTAGCGAGAAAGAGAAGACCCTTAGTCTCAATGCTTCTGGCGATACCCCATTCAGCTTAGTTGTCTCGCATATTTCCAGAAAGTCTTTAAGATGTTGATTTGGGTCTTCATCCGAGATTCCTCCAAATTGATTCTATTGGATTGTAGAGATTAGAGATGATTTTAACTCAAAATTATTGGCTTGAATGGCAAGCTTCAGAATTGCAGACTCCAATCCATCTGTAGTAGGAGTATAGAGTTCTTCTAATGATGGAACCGATTGTCGCGATTGAAGTGGCTCTTCTTGTTCAGCCATCATTTCGATCTCTGGATCAGAATTCTCCTCGAACTCTATAGATTGAGTGCTACTTGTACCTTCAAAAAGGGATGTTCTGTGCTTGTACTCTCGCACCCTTCTTTTAAAAGTTCGATCTATTTCAGGGTCTAATTCAAGCAGTTGACTGCGGACGTTTCTGGGCATATACTAATCCCTAAAATCAAAGAAAAAGATTTAGCCATAAATAGCACTTAAATAAACTAAGCGAAGATATAAAAAGAGAGTAATTGATTAATCGAAATCCCCGACAACGGCGCCAAAAACTTGACGTGAACTTATCATAGTTGTGAAGTTTCGGATCCTCAGACGAAAAGAAATTCTAGCCACGTTTTAATTTTACTGAAGAGCTCACGTAACTGCAAGTGCACAGGTCGAGTAAAAATCCTAAGTGTCGTAACCCCGTTGATTTAGATTAGTTAATTGCTCTATTTATACCCCAGAAATTATTACAAAATTATAAAAGAATAAACTAGATACGTGAAGGAACATAGATTAAAAATAAGGAAATAAGATAAGAAAAGATCAAGGAGTGAAGGAAAGGATTCTCTCGTAATGAATTTGTTGATGCTATTGCAATTGCCGTATCCGTACACCAAAAAGAAGAGTTACTACTAATCACTAAATTAAGATCACTGATAATGAGATTCTCATCCCAAATCAGTAGAAGGGTTCGATCTCTCGATTCCTACAACCCATTCTTTTAATCTTATACTAATGATCAGAACGCGGATTAACTCCTCACTCGACTGTAAGGATTCTCATCTCATAACAGTCACTATAGTAGATCTCTCGATCTTTTTAACAAAATATAAACCAGCAATTACTAGATGCATAGTAAATAAGATGGCTAATTTCTCCTCTCGGATGAAATCGGCTATAGCAGAAAAATAATCGATCTCTCGATCTAATTGAAATCAGATGTAAATTCTAAACAGTCATGCATCACGTAAATGGAATGAGGAGTCAACTTCAAATAATCAAAAAGTCAGAATAAAAGTTAGCATCAACAAAGTTTCATCACGAGAGAATCCTAAAATTCTTCTTTAGTTCGTCATTCTTCTTTCTCGCCTTCATCTTCTTCTTCTCTTTCTCTCCTCCTGCTCTACCGTCCTTCCCCTGTTCATCCGGCCTCCTCTCTCCCTTTATGTTTCATCCCCTGTTCAAAATTCAAATTTCGAAAAGTGGTTAGTCCCCTCTTTTACTCGTTCAACTCTTTCACTAAAAATTGATAAAAACATTTAAATATGTCCAACTTTTATGTAAATTTATGGATTTAATTGCAGGGATTATAAGTACATAAAAGAGGTGATCAGTATTACATGATTATATATATATGTATTTTTACGTGATAGGAGTGTTCCTAAATATATAATTTGTTACCTATATTATTTATGTTATTTATACATACTAAATATATATACTTGATCATGAAATTACGGTGGTTGAATTAAGAGAGTGATTTGCTACAAATTATCCCATTTTAGCGTTATCATTGAGACTCAATAGTGTCACCTTAGCATCTAACTAGAGCCGCAGGGTATGTCGACGCAATGGTGACACAATTGGCGTCTCTGTAGCGTCGCCAAATTGAGACGCCACGAGATTTTAGATGCTAATTCGGCGCTACGTGGTTGCTAAATGTCCGTAGCGACTCAATGGCGTATGTATTGCGCTTCCTTAGCCGACTTTTTATCCCCCTCGCTTAATCGGGCACATATAGACATATAAATATGTGTATATACTTATACTTATATATAATAAGTACGTATATACATATTATTATCACTTAATCTCACACATATAAACATATAGACATAGATATTCACTTCGAATACGTATACATATACACGTTATATGACTCGCACATGTATAGATGTATACATACACATATATATTTATAATACATATAGACATACATACATGATAGATTTATAATACTTAATCTCCCACACGTAGACATATACATACGCATATATTATAGGTATATATATATATATATACACACATATACATATGCATATATTATAGACACATATACATTTAGATTTATAATTTTATATACATACATGATAGATTGTCGGAAGGAAATAAAATAATTTGAACGGGGAACAATGCGATGAGACGCTATATTGATAAATAAAATATCATACTAAAAAATTTGAAAAAGACTTTTAATGAGTGTCTTAATGGCGTCACATCCTTGAGACGCTACCACTATGGAGATGCCCCTACGACACTATAGTGTCGCTATGTTGTCTTCATAGCGCCGCACTACATTGCGTCTACGTAGCGTCACGTCCTTGGGAGACGCTAAAAAATTTACTTAAATCCCTAACCCTTCTTCTTCATTTTCACTTTTACAGTTTTACTATTTTCCTCCCTTCGTCCGACGCCCGACCTCCGACGCCCGACGCCGGACTTCTGACACCCGACGCTGGACCTCCGACGCCCGACGCCCGACGCCCGACGCTGGACCTCCGACGCCCGACGTCGTACCTCCTCCTCTGCCTCCTCTGCTGCCTCCTCCACTACGCCAACGTCCGCCGCCGACATCCGCCTCCTCCTCTACCGCACCCCTCCGCCTCCTCCTCCGACGTCCGCCCTCCGCCTCCTCCACCGCGCCCCTCCGCCTACTCCACTGCCTCCTCCACCACGCCCGTCCGTCGCCTCCACCGCGCCCCTATGCCGCCTCCGCCTCGTCCACCGCTCTCCACTGCGCCGTCGTCCGCCTCTGCCTCCGCCGCCGCCTCCTCCTCCTCCTCCCTCCACGCTGACGTTCGCCTCCGCCGCCTCCTCCACCACGCTGACGTCCGCCCTCTGCCACCCTCTGCCTCCTCCACTGCGACCCTCCGCCTAGTCCACCACCTCCTCCACCGCGCCCATCCTCCACCTCCACCGTGCCCCTCTGCCGCCCTCCACTGCCGCCTCCGCCTCATCCACCACCCTCCACCGCGCTGACATCCGCCTCCGCCTCCACTGCCGCCTCCTTCTCCTCCTCCTCCCTCCGCCTCGTCCACCCTTCACCGCCGCCTCCTCCTCCTCCACCGCCCTCCGCCACCGCGCCGACGTCTGCCTCCGCCACCGCCCTCCGCCACCACTCCTTCTCTGTCGGCCATCGCCTACCGCTTTCCTCCACCGCTGTCCGTCGCCATCCCTCACCAGTTAAGAAGGTACTAGCCCGCCACCATGTATGTTAAGTTAATTATTAATGCATGAAGTTAAATACTACTTAATTACTTAAAAGTTATGAACTAATGCATGTAAGTTAAATATTACTTAATTACTTGATTTTTTTGCTGTTAAGTTAGTTAATAATGCATGTTAAGTTAAATACTACTTAATTACTTGAAAGTTATGAACTAATGCATGTTAAGTTAAATATTACTTAATTACTTGATTTTTTTGCTGTTAAGTTAGTTGGTAATGCATGTTAAGTTAAATACTACTTAATTACTTGAAAGTTATGAACTAATGCATGTTAAGTTAAATATTACTTAATTACTTGATTGTTTTGCTGTTAAGTTAGTTAGCAATGCATGTTAAGTTAAATACTACTTAGTTACTTGAAACTATTGTTGTTAAGTTTTTACTAAGGATGTACTAAGTTAGTAATGCATGTTAGGTTAAACTTTTTTTTTCATAATTCTAGAACATCTGTTTCATCATGTTCTTATAAATTTTACTAAGGATGTACTTCCACATTTTTCTTGGTGATAAAATGAGATTATGATTCGACGATGAAGTATTTGAAACGTGTGATTTTGGACTTCGTAAGTTCAAAATCACACGTTTCAAATACACAAATTTATTAATGTTGTCCGTTACAGAAATGATAAAGCCAGATCGTAATTGGATTCGTCGTTGGAAGGATAAACATTGCATCATAACTGAAGAATATAAATATGGTGTTGATGAATTCATAGATGTGGCATATCGAAATGAAGGTGTTGCTTCTTCATATAGCGAAATCTTAAGTCCATGCCAGAAGTGCAAATGTTATCAGTGGAAAGTAAGATATGATGTGCAGAAGGATTTATATTAGAACGAGTTCTTACTGACATACACCAATTGGTTCTTTCATGGCGAAGAAAGATGGGCCAAAGAAACAAGTAATGTAGATACCGTTGCGGGCGACTCGAGCAATCCGTACAAAGATATGATACGAGATGCAATGTTAGGAGAAAATATTGGTGAAACATTAATTGAAGAAGACCCGAATCCTTTGGCTTCTAAGTTTTATAATCTTCTCAAAGAACCAGATGAACCTTTATGTGATGGATGCGTGAAGCAAACTACACTTTCTGCAGTGGCACAACTAATAAACTTAAAATCAAAATTTAATATGAGCGAAAGTTGATTTGACCCGATGCTTGCCATTATTAAGAGTATGCTTCCAGCTTCAGAGAAATTACCGGGACATTTTTACAAGTGCAAACGGTTGATGAGAGATTTAGGATTGGAATATCAGAAGATTGATGCATGCTGCAATC
This sequence comes from Pontederia crassipes, assembly GCA_030549335.1. Lineage (NCBI taxonomy): Eukaryota > Viridiplantae > Streptophyta > Magnoliopsida > Commelinales > Pontederiaceae > Pontederia > Pontederia crassipes. The sequence continues at coordinate 3,687,468 of JAUKPH010000020.1, read as the reverse complement.
ATTGCATGTTGTACTACAAGGGAAACAACTCACTTATGAGTTGTTCTATTTGTGGCGAGCCCAGATTCAAGCCAAAAAAGAATTCTCAAAGTTCGAAAAAAATATGACAAATGCGATATTTAGATACTTTCCGATTGTTCCAAGATTACAATGTCTATTTCTTTATGAAAAAACTGCATCATTTTATGAGGTGGCATAGAGAAGGGGCACGTGAAGATCAAAATTCAATTACACATCCTTCGGATGCAGAGGCATGGAGACGATTTGATGCACTTCATCCGGCTTTTTCTGCAGAATCACGTAATGTTAGATTAGGACTTTACACCGATGGCTTCAATCCATTTGGGCCATCAAGTACTGCTTATTCATGTTGGTCAGTTTTTGTGACACCTTACAATTTGCCTCCAAGCATGTGTATGAGACGAGAGAATATGTTGCTTACCTGTATGATCCCGGGTCCTCGCTCTTCTGGTAAAAGTTTAGATATTTACTTAAGACCTTTGATTGATGAACTCAAGATGTTGTGGGAGGATGACGTGATTACCTATGACAAATCCAAAAAGCAAAATTTCATTATGAGAGCCATATTAATGTGGACCATAAGTAATTTTTTGGCATATGGAATGTTGAGTGGCTGGAGCACAAAAGGAAAACTTGCTTGTCCCATATGTGGGAAGAATACGAAATCATTTTATTTGAAAAATTGTAGGAAAGTTTACTGATTTGATTGTCATAGGATGTTTTGCCATTGGAGAATTCGATGCGTCGTGATCGAAACTCATTTAAAAATAACACATCCGAGAGCACTTTGTCTCCAACTCATTTGACGGGACAAGAATTGCTAGAGCAAGTAAACAAGCATAGTGAAGTCTCATTCGGACTGAAGGCCGGTAGTTACAAGCAAATTGGGTTTGGAAGTGAACATAATTGGGAGAAAAGAAGTATTTTTTGGGAGTTGCCTTACTGGTCTTCAAACTTGGTACGTCATAACTTGGACGTCATGCATGTGGAGAAGAACGTATTCGACAACATCTTCAACACAATTATGGATGTTAAAGGAAGAACAAAAGATAGCATACAGGCTCGCGAAGACATAAACACTACAAGAAATTAGGTCTTTAGCGAAGAGATATGTAGTCGCTAAAAGTTCTCATCTTGACATTAATACTCATCAACGACAAGAAAAAATTGGTCACGGCTCTTCGCTATAGGTCCCGCCGCTAAAGATTTTAGCGTCCAGTGTGAATAGCTGGCCGTTGATTCTTTTTAAGGACCACTATAATTCTCTTCCCTAAAAGTTTAATAGCGACTAGTATATTGGTCCCCTATATAATTTATAAGGACCACTCACCTAGTCGCTAAATACATTATTTATGTGTTTGAATTAGTTTTTTTAAGGATCACTTTCTTGTCGTTATTATATTTATTATTATTACTACTACTACTACTACTACTACTACTAATATTAATAATAATAATAATAATAATAATAATAATAATAATAATAATAATATTATTATTATTATTATTATTATTATTTGAGAACAAATATATGATCGTCAATACATTTTTAAAATTTTAAAATTATATATTTGATAAGATAACTCATTCATGGTCAAAACATCAATTATCCATATAATATTCAACTCAAATATTCATATGCAACATCTAACATTTTAATTCAAATGTTCATAAAATTCCAAATAACTCTTCTAAAGAACATGTTCAAGAACATATAGCAAGACTTTTCTTCCAATAATCTTCCTTTTGATCCAATGAAAATCTGTAAAATCAAAATGAGAATTTGTTTTAATAATAACTAAAAATAACTATACTTAGAAGAATCTGAGATTGTGTACTCACCAACCAAAAATTCTAATCCGCCAAACAATCATTCTTGCTTCAAAAGAGGGATATAATTAGATTAAAAATTTATTAGAATAAAAAATGTTAATAGCACATAAAATAAAAATCATATTTTTTATTCTTACTAACCTTATGCTTCAAATGTTTGTTCACAAGATTGTGGTGTTGTTGAATTTTGAGTATTAGATTGTTGACTATGCATGAACTCCATCAGTTGTTGCAATAGACCTTCCATAGAAGCTACACGTTCTTTTAGTAGTTTGTTTTCTTCAGTAGTTGTACGTAACTTATCCAATAATTCATGCTTCGAAGAACTATTTCCTTTTATTTCTTTTGCCGTAATCCCACCACCAAAGCCAATCACATGACTACATTTTTTAGGACCAAAACATCGTTCTACTACTTCTATTGCGGGAAGCGTAGGTTTAGCTTGTACAATCTCTTGTATTTCAGCCTAAAAAAAATAAACTCATATTAATAAATATTTCATGAAGATCAAATAAAAAAAATATTATTAAACATACATATCTTTCAATGATCTCTGGATCTACAAGCTTGTTATTTTTCTTGCGTGTTTAAAAAAATAGTTGCAACATCTGGTGGGTTACCATCTTTACCTCCCTTTACATAAAAGAAAATGAGATATCAAGTAAAAAAAATGAAAGAAAAGAATATTAATATTTAATATTAAGATATACCTGTTGATAAATAAACTCTCTAAAAGGCTTGCTGCCAACTGGGTGTGGCATAGTTAATTTTGCTCTATTTCTTGTATTCCTTTCACTTGCATCCTATATTAACATATAACATACACAATAATGTTTTATATATAATATAAATATCATAGTAAAAATCATAATCATAATAATTTTATCAAATAATCATACCTTAAAACTTTTACTATTATAATACTCTTTAACAAGCCATTCCCAATCTCTTTTGTCCACTTCATCACGCACATTCTTCAAAGCTTGTTGAAGTGGTTGATCTTTCACATATTTAAAGTGCATGCTTCCTCTCCATTTTTGCCATAATTCTTTCATATGTCCCAAAACATTCTCACGATGAATGTCCATATCATCACTTTCAAATTTTTCCTACACAAATATTTTAGTACCATTAGAAAATTTAATATTATATATATAAATAATGGATATGTAAACAAATATTTTTCAAGACTTACACAAACAAGCCTACTAAAATAAAAGAAAAAAATATTACCACAACAGCAGCCCACATGTGTTCTTTCTCCACTTCACCAATTTCTTTCCATGCATGCACTCTTAATGGGCATATGTTTCTATCCCGAACTAACTTGCCCAAATGTCTTGAGAATAATTCATGATTTTCACCAACCGCTCGATTGTTATAAAATATAATTTTTAGCTTCTTTCCAACAAGTCCAGCAACTTGCCTACACTTATTTCTTCCACGCACTTTCTTTTTCCCTTGACCATTAGCAACTACATAAAAAAAATCTTATAAATTTCACACCATATTGGTATAAAAATAATTCAATAACTTGAGAAATGTTTATTCTTACTCGCTTGTGTTCCTTGATTTTCCTGTGCCACTTCAGTAGGCACAACATTAGGATTAGCATCCTCAAAGTTATCAGCATATTGAGGTAGTTCAGATTGAGATAGAACAGGACTAATATCTTCTAGCATTTGTTCGGATTCATGTTCTAAGGGGCTACTAACTACTTGTGACATCCTTTGACTTTCATTGATATGAAAACTTGCTCTTTTATTAGCCATAGGTGAAATGTATTCAGAAATTCCCAAGGAGCATAAAGACCTTTTCCCTTGTCCTCTTCCAAGAGTACCTGGTGCAATAAAATTTTGTTTCGACGATTTTAAAGTCGATGACGTCCCTTTTCCAAACTTTGCAATGGAAGTCATTTTCACCTATAGCAATAAAAAAACATATTTAATATATATGCATTAACATAATTATCACATATAAAATAAATAACTCATGAATAATAATATACCTTCATCATGCATGATACTTTGATTTATGATTCTATGTCATTCATTTGTTGCACAATTTCAAAAGTATCACGAGGTTGTACTTTTCACACAACATACCAATCTTTGTTGGAAAGATCAGTAGCATAGAATACTTGCATTGCTTGGCTGGCTAATATAAATGGTTCATTAGTTTTCAAAAATCGTTTCGAATTAACACTTACAAAGTCGTATTCATCTCTTTTGATCCCTTTTTCTTTGTCATATACATCGAACCATTTACATCGAAATAGAACTAATCTTTTGTTATTGAGAAATTGTAACTCAATTATATTAGTTTGAACTCCATAATAATCAATACTATTCTGATCTTTAACATTCTCTCCAAGCACAACTACACCACAATTTTGAGTTCTCAAACCTATATCATAGTTTTCTACATGAAATCTATAGCCTTTAGTGACATAGCCATTGAAACATGTCACATAACTAGTAGGACCACGTGACAATTAGAGTAAGTCCTCCTCCATTGTATTCCTACCACCATTTTTATACAATCTTGCAACCTACAAAGAATAAACTATATAGAATGATTATTAAGGGACATATTTTAAAGACATATTCATGTTTTACTTACCTTAATTTTAAACCAATTAATGAAACACTTACTCCATTCATCATCAGAAATAGGTTGAGAAGTACTATGTTGAATTTGAGAAAATTCTCTACAAGATTGAAATATATATGCATTATTAAGAAAAATATAAAATGAAGAAAAAATGTATTATCTAAATTCTTACTGAATGAATGGCTGAGCTTCATCACAATTTTTCAAAATGTATATGTGTGCAAGCTCCAACTCATTTGGATTGAGAAAACTTTGTTTGGCAGCTCCTAAAAATCTTCCAGAGTGATAGAAAAGAGATAATCCACCAACTGGTTTACTTACATCCACGTCATAATTTCTTTCAAGTCGATTAAATTTGGTGTCCATGTTTTGTAAATACCTTGAACATAAGGTCATACATTCATTTGTAATGTAACCCTCTGCAATAGAACCTTCTGGATGAGCCCTATTACCAATCAAAGACTAAAAAATACAACCATCACTCCACTGGATACATCCATCTATAATGAACAGGCCCACCATTCTTAGCTTCACTTGCTAAATGAATTGGCAAGTGCACCATGACATCAAAAAATGCAGGAGGAAAAGCCTTCTCCAACTTGCACAAAGTTATAGGAATTTGAGCTTTAAGTTGCTCCAAATCATTCATTAGTAACGTCTTTCCCCCAAGAATGTTAAAAAATAAAGATAATTCAATAAGTGGTTACACACAAATTTGGGAAGCATATCACGAATTACAAGAGGAAGAAAGTATTGTAGAAGTACATGATGATCATGACTCTTTAAACCTGAAATCTTGTGTTCCTTAATGTTAACACATTGAGAAATATTGGATGAAAATCCATCAGGAACTTTTAAATTTTTTAGAAAAAGGCACAAGTTGTGCTTCTCTTCAGAAGACAATGTGTAACTTGCATTTGGCAATTCAAAATTTTCTCCATTTTTTATTGGATGCAAATCTGGCCTTATGTTCATTGCTTGCAAGTCCAATCGAGTTTTGAGTGTATCATTTGTCTTTCTTTTGACATTCATGATTGTCCCTAAAATGTTTTCACTAATATTTTTTTCAATATGCATCACATCTAAATTGTGGTGCAATACGAGAGTTTTCCAATATGGCAGGTCAAAGAAAATACTTTTTTTATTCCAATTATCCTTCCTTGAGTCATGTGATATTTTCATCCTCCTTTTCGGATCCTTTGTTAATCGAAGACCATCAAGATCTTGTACTTGATTAAGTATATCAATACTTGAAAGAATCTTTGGTGGCAATCTGTGCTCTTTAGTGCCATCAAATGACTCTTTATCATTCCTCCATTTGTGATTAGGAGGAAGAAAATGTCTATGACCCATATAACAATGTTTATTTCCATTGACTAATCTAAGCGAAAAAGTGTCTTTATTGCAACATGGGCATGCCAATTTACCTTTTGTACTCCATCCAGACAAATTGCCATATGCTGGGAAATCATTAATTGTCCTTAACAAAGCTGCATGTAAGTTGAAATTTTGATGAGTCGACACATCAAAAGTCTCAACACCAATTTCCCATAATTCCTTTAATTCATCTATTAAGGGTTGGAGATAAATATCAATTGCATCTCCAGGACCATGTGGTCCGGGAATAAGCATTGACAAAATAAAATTTTCTTGCTTCATACACATCCAAGGGGGCAAATTATAAGGAATGAGTACCACGGGCCAAATGCTATATGGTGTTTTTGAATTAGCAAATGGTTGAAAACCATCACTTGCAAGTCCAAGTATAACATTACGCGGCTCAGAAGCAAATGACTGATGAAGTTCATTAAAGGACTTCCATGCTAATGAATCTGTTGGGTGTCTCATTATGCTATCATCTACTCTCTTATCATAATGCCATCTCATTAAAGAAGTCTTTGTGGACATGAATAGTCTTTGAAGTCGTGGCTTCAATGGAAAATAACGCAAAGTTTTTATTGGTAAATTTTTACCATTTTGAGACTTTATTTCCCCATTATGCTTATCCTTTCTCCATCTACTTACACCGCAAACTTTGCAAGACTCAAGTGCTTTGTCACCCTTCCAATATAACATGCAATCATTTATACAAGAATCAATTTTCTTATAAGAAAGACCAAGATCTCGAATTACCTTCTTTGCTTCGTAATACGATTCTGGCAAATTGCAGTCATCGGGCAATAATTCATCTTTTAATAATTTTAATAACATTGTAAATGACTTATTACTCCAACAACCAAGACTTTTGATGTGAAGTAATTTAACTAAAGTTGAGAGCTTAGAGCACTTTGAACCTGTATACAATGGTTCTCCAAAATTGCTCAAGACTCTATAAAATTTTTTTGCTTCAACATTTTACTCCTCATTAAGTGGGTCATCCCTTTCAATGGGCATAGTGTGAACATCAAAGTTTGGATACAAATTCTGCAAAATTTCATGCATTTCATCTTCATTTTCATCCTCTTCTTCATTATCATTTTCATCACCAGAGTTTGTTTATGGCTCATCAAGCACTTCTCCATGGTGATACCAACAAGTATAACCTTACAGAATTCCATACACTTTCAAATGTGACTCAACTAGTTGACATGTTCCAGAATATGAATTGCAACACTTGACACAAGGACATCGTATTTCTGTAGAATCTGATGTTTTACTAAAGGTATAATCCATAAGCTTTTGTACTCCAATTACATATTCTTCACTGAGTCTATTATCAACAAATTCCATCCATTGTTTGCTAGGTGCCATAAGCTTAATGTACATGCATAAAACAACAATTATCAATATATAAGAAAACAATATTATAAAAAATTCATAATATAAAAAAAATCAAAATCCTAAATTAAGCTTACTTCTTAATTATATATCTATAAGGACTTGACATTTTTACATAGTTACAAAATTAATTCAAAAAAAATATTTATATATTTACATGGGAATTGAGTCCACAATTTTTTTTTTGTAAAAAAAAAACAAGATTGATGTTGCTAAATGTGCATCAAAGAATAACCAGATATGCTTACAATAATTTTGTTTTTGTTTAAGATTGATGCATAAAGACATCTAATGCTTATGGAGACTAAAATAAAGGAGCATACCTCAGGAAAAAGGATTCTAAGATCAAAATAAATGGACTCCATGTATAACTTTAACTGCAATCACTTATGGAGAAGTGCAATATATCTGGACAAGTGGAAAAAAATTTCAAACTACGAGTCGAACTCTCATAAAAAAATATAAGCATAAAAAGCAAACAATCGACTACCTCCCACGCGTAACCACATCTCTTACGACGACCGTCGGAACTACATTTGTGCGTGAAGTGATCAATCGTGACTTTCTCACGCACGGAGGCCGCCTCTGTGCATGAGACACAATCCTCACACACAATGCCTCTGTGTGCGTGAGGTGGCATCCTCACGCACACAGAGGTGTGGCATCCTCACGCACAGTAGAGCGTGGCCTCTGTGCATGAGCCTCTGTGTGCGTGAGGTGGCATCCTCATGCACACAGAGCCACAGAGGCGTGGCATCCTCACGCACAGAGGCCTGTGCGCCTCTGTGCATGAGGATGCCACCTCACGCACAGAGGCCGCCACCGGGGCAGCCATGGGGCCGCCTCCCGCTGAGAGGCGGCCGTGTGCGAGATGCCACCGGGGCGGCCATGGGGCCGCCTCCCGTCGAGAGGCGACCCCAGCGGCCGCCTCTCGCGCTCGCGTCTCGCACAGAGGCGACCGCCAGGGTCGCCTTTGGACGGGAGGCGACCCCGGCGGCCGCCTCTCGCCCTCACGTCTCGCCTAGAGGCGAGCCAGGCAGCCGCCTCTGGGCGAGACGCGGCCGTCGAGGGCCGCCTCTGCCCGAGAGGCGACCCGGGCGGCTGCTGAGGTCGCCTCTGGCACAGAGTCGTCCGTCGGGGCGGCCTCGCGGCCGTCGGACTCTGAGAAGAAGAAAGGAGAGGGAGACGACCGGTCACGTACCTTCGAGGGATGAGGAAGCCGCGTCCTTCGTCTGGCGGAGGGAAGAACAACGGTGGAGGAAGACGATCCGCGTGCTAAGAGAAGTAAAAAAAATTAGGTTAAATTTTAATTAGTTATAACCTAATGCTCTAATAATTATTAATAAAATTATGGCAGTAAAAATAATTATTAATAAAATTATGGCGGTAAAAATAATTTTTTTAACTTTTTAATTTTTAATTTTTTATTTCATCATTACTTTAGAAAATAGACAATAATGTAATATATATATTAAATCCTACTCAAAGTTAAAAAAAGAGAAAAAATTAAACATACATAAATATAAAAATTGTATGATTAAATATTATTAATTATTATAAATAAAGAAATGTCAATATTCTTTATTATATTAATAAAATAAATATTAAAAATTAAGAGAGAAGATATTTGTTTATTTTCTATTAATGATATTAAAACTTGAAAAATAATAATAAACATAAAGTATATAAAATAAGAAAATAATATAATAAAGTATGTTTTCTAAACATTTTAAGAGATATCTTGTATTTGACTCGTCATATTTTTAACGACAAGAATATGGTCGTTAATTTGAATATTAAGGACCAGATTTTTTTTCTAGTCCTTATTGTTGACCTTTAACAGCCAGTCATAAGAATATTAAGGATCAGAATTTTTCTGGTCCTTATTGTTGACGACCAGAATTTTTTCTGGTAGGATGAGTATAATGCGAAAATGACTGAAAAGTATGGGGATGATCCGAGTACTCAGCCACCAAGTAATGTTTCTTCGTTGGTTTTGTCATGTTTTTAATTTGTGTTTCTTGATATATAATTTATATATTAAATGATTGTATGATTTTTCTATTTCGTAGAGGACCCTGCTATTTGGGAGGAGGTGGCCGGCACGACACGAGGGGTGTACTTGCGTGGCCTCGGCACAGCCGCTCAGATACCTAGAAGGATCGAAGTATATGCAGGCGGTCCATCTGCTGCGAGCTCACCCACTGCACCTGATGTGACGCAGTTATCACAGTAGCTATCGCAGCAGTTATCGGAGCAAATATCGCGGCAGGTGTCGGAGCAGTTGGCTCCGCTGTTGCAGGCGATTCAGGGACTGATCCCGACGCAGAATCCATCCCCGCGAGGCCATGGACCGAGCACGTCTGGGTTGAATGTTCGGAATGATAACAATAACTCCAAACCTAGGATAGAAATAACCCATGAATACAAACAATGCTTTTGCTACTTATAGATTTAGATATACATATAGTTTGTTAGTTCAGTTTATTATTTTTCGTATTCTTATGTTCAATATTATGTCTGTGATGCTTTTATATTGCCTGTGATGCTCTTATATTGCATGTGATGCTCTTATACTGCCTGTGATGCTTTTATATTGCCTGTGATGAATATCAATGCATTTTTATATGCATTATATAATTGTATGGTCTGGGAAGGGAAAAAATGAGGATTGAATGGGTAAAAAAAATCTATAAATAGCGACTCCATAGCGTCCCATTCGCGTCGCAAAGACTATTGACGCTGAGTTAAATATATCGTCCTCAGCACCATAGTCGCGTCTCATTGGTGACGCGTACACCATCATATTGCGTCACTTCAGCGCCTTCGTAGCGCCTAGAGTAGTGACTCGTTGGCGCTGGAATCGCATCTCAGAGCTTGCGCCCTTTGCGCGTCGACTTAGCGACACATATCTTCTACGCACAGCTACAAACCGCGCGTCTTATTAACGTCGAGATAGCATCAAGTCGTGGCACTAGTAGCGTCTCATTTTCTTTGACTCCATTGCGATGCTAGTAGCCACTGATATGCAGCGTCCCATTTTTGTGGCGCTAGATAGACGCGAATGAGATGCTCTTTACCGTGGAGACGTAATAGTGCCACCCTAGCGTCGCTTATCTTGGGTCGCTAATCGCCCATTTTCTTGTAGTGATCATGACAGAACATCCATTTTTCTTCTGGATGCATTTCAAGGCTAAGACAGGGAATCTCTATGGACGTCACGGCCATGCTCCAAATCGTCACGGCCGTGCTCGAACTCCAGACAACATCTCCTCTGTTTTATCCCCATTTTTTCCCTCTTTTACACATTCATACAAACCTTTGGGGAATACATTTACACATACATTTGAGCACACATTTTACCCTAATCATCACATAAGTTATACATGAACATTTACACCATCATAATCTTGAACATATGAAGAGATTTGCATAAAGAACATTAAGAGTTACTAATCACATTCATACTAACAAATAAGAGACATCATAATGAACTAAACATGGATAACCATAAACATCCTATTTCTAAACATGATTAGCAATGAAACAATAATCTTAATGCAAACATGGACTTTCCTTAATCATGCATTAATAAAACCTAGTTTAGTCTTAAAATCTCTTAATCCAAGCATCATTACATCATTAAGGAGTGATTAGGACTTAAAATCCCCTTAAACATATTTTTAGGGTTTACGTTAAAACCGTAATCTTAATTCTAATTCTTTCTTCCTTCTCTTCTTCTTCTTTCCTTTTCCTTCTCTCTTACGGTCAGTCACCTTCTCCTTGCTATTGTGGTGGCTTCTTTTTATTGCTGCCCGTGAGGCTCTTGGTGAGTGGAGATTTTGGCTACTGTAGCTAAAGTAACTGAGTTACTATAGCTCAAGGGTGTTGGCTGAAAGGAGAGTGATGCTACAGTGGTCGAATGATGCTTGGAGCACTACAAGAAAATAAGGTATCTATGACGGATAATTTTGGCACAACATAAGTGTATTCTGTCACAGATACTCTTCTGTGATGGACTTGTGACAATCTGCATCCGTCACTGATTTTTGACCCACAAATTGTGTTGTGACGGATTATTTTCCTCACAAAGATAATTGTGACGGCTACGATCATCACAAGCTTAAGAAACTTTTGTCACAAAAAGTTTAATAAAATAATTAATAAAATGAGTATTCCGTCACAAATGTGAGGAAAACAAAAAAAGAGAGAGGTCCTAATTTTTAGCACTTCAGGCCAAGAATTTTTTACTTTAAGAAGAGAAGAAATAATGTGCCTTTCTGCAGAGAGGGCATCGAGTGGATGTTCTCTAATATCCTATATACATGCCAATAAGTTACTCGAGAAGGGTTGTGAGGGATTCTTAGCCTTCTTGGTCGAGCACAAAAAAGAAGGAACAAGTTTGAAAGATGTGCCTATTGTTAAGGAGTTTTCAGATGTGTTTCCAGAGGAGTTGTCAGGCTTGCCTCTTGATAGAGAGATAGAGTTCTCTATCGATCTTCTCCTTGGAACGACTCTCATTTCTAAAGCTCCCTATCATATGGCCCCTACAGAACTAAAAGAATTGAGAACTTTTAGATAAGAGATTTATTCAGCCAAGTGTATCACCTTGGGGAGCTCCGATGTTATTTGTTAAGAAGAAAGATGGGTCTCTCAGGTTGTGTATTGATTATAGACTGTTGAATTAGGTGACGATGAAAAATAAATATCCTCTACCAAGAATAGATGATTTGTTTGATCAACTACAAGGTGCCTTGGTATTCTCCAAGATAGATCTCAGTTCTAGATACCATCAACTTAAAATTAAGGAAGCTGATATTTCAAAAATTGCATTTAGAACACGATATGGTCATTATGAGTTCTTGGTCATGCCATTTGGGTTGACTAATGCACCGGCTGCTTTTATGGATATGATGAATCGAGTATTCAAGATATTTTTGGATCAGTTTGTGATCATTTTCATTGATGATATTCTGGTATATTCCAAGAGCCAAGAAAAACATGAAGAACACTTGAAGATCATTCTACAAACGCTCAGAGAACAAAAGTTATATGCCAAGTTTAGCAAGTGTGAGTTTTGGCTTGATAGGGTGGTGTTCTTGGGCCATGTTGTATCCAAAGAAGGCATATCAGTTGACCCATCGAAAATTGAAACTGTAATTAATTGGGAGAGGCCAACTACTATTGCTGAAGTTAGAAGTTTCTTAGGGTTAGCGGGATATTATAGAAGATTTGTTGAAGGATTTTCTTCTATTGTCACTCCTCTCACAAAGTTGACACGTTAGAGTACCAAATTTATATGGTCCGATGAATATGAGAGAAGTTTTCAGGAACTCAAGAAGAGACTTACAAGCGTTCCTGTCCTAACAATTCCATTTGGCACCGATGAGTTTGTTATATATAATGACGCCTCTCCGAAGGGCTTGGGTTGTGTTTTAATGTAAAATGCTCGGGTGGTCGCGTATGCATCCAGACAGCTAAAAGATTATAAGCAAAATTATCCTACACTGATTTGGAGCTTGTTGTCATAATTTTTGCATTGAAAATCTGGAGGCATTATTTGTATGGAGCAACATTTGAAATATTTACCGACCACAAAAGTTTGAAATATTTGTTTTCACAGAAGTAATTAAATATGAGACAGAGAAGATGAATGAATTTGCTAAAAGACTATGATTGTTCTATTCAATATCATCTGGACAAGGCGAATACAGTAGCAGATGCATTGAGTAGAAAGTCAACCTTTTTAGCTAACATGATGGTTAGCGAGTGGAAACTTTTAGAACAACTAAGGGATTCAGGTTTTAAATTTATAAAGAAGACTCCTATTGGAATTTTAGTTACGATGAAGGTGGAACCCACATTGATACGAAGGATCAAAGAAGCTCAGCAAAAGGATCCTAAGTTGTTAATGTTGCAAACTACAAGAAAAGGAGAACAAAATCCAGACTTTCAGATGCATGAAGATGGGATATTAAGGTGTGGGAACAGGATTTGCGTTCCTAACAATATTGAGTTGTGAAGAGTAATTTTAGAAGAGGCACATCGAACACCTTATAGTGTGCATCCAGGAAATACTAAAATGTACCAGAACCTAAAGAAGCATTATTGATGGAGTGACATGAAAAAGGATATTGCTAAATTTGTATCGAAATGTTTGACATGTCAACAAATTAAAACAGAGGATAAGAAACCTGGAGGTACATTACAATCACTTCCTATTCCTTAGTGGAAATGGGAAGACGTAAACATGGATTTTATTCAAGGACTACCAAGGACTAATAAAGGGCACAACGCGATATGGGTGATAGTGGATCGATTAACAAAATCGGCTCACTTTATACCTATTCGGATGGACTATTCCTTGAACAAGTTGGCACAAATTTATATTCAAGAGATTGTTCGACTACATGAAGTTCCAACTAGTATTACCTCTGATCGAGATCATCATTTCACATCACGTTTTTGGAAGGCACTACAAGTAGCTTTGGGCACAAAGCTGCAGTTTAGTTTTGCTTTTCATCCTCAGACGGATGGACAATCGGAAAGGACTATTCAGACCCTGGAAGATATGCTTCATGCATGTGTTTTGGACTTTGGTGGGAATTGGGATGATCATATAGCTCTTGAAGAATTCGCTTATAACAATAGCTATCATAGTAGTATCGAAATGGCACCATATGAGGCATTATATGGAAGAAGTTGCAGGTCTCCTATTTGTTGGGAAAAGTCTAGCGTTAGTTCAAACTACTATTGAAAAGATTAAGGTTGTCCAAGAAAAGCTTAGAATGGCACAGAACAGACAGAAGAGTTATGGTGATAATCGTCGAAGGCCTCTTGAGTTTCAGCAAGGAGATCTTGTTTTCTTAAAGGTATTGCCATCAAAAGATATCACAAGGTTCGGAAAGAAAAGAAAACTAAGTCCGCGATACATAGGACCATTCGAAATACTCGAGCGAGTTGGATTGGTTGCTTATCATTTGGCCCTACCTCCTCATATGGAAAATGTGCATGATGTATTCCACGCATCTATGCTACAAAAATATGAGCCAGATCCATCATATGTAATCGAATATGAGCCCATTGACTGGAAGGAAGACATGTCATATATCGAACAATCGATACATATTTTGGATCGAAATGAACAAGTGCTCCGGTCAAAAAGGATCCCTTTGGTGAAGGTCTTGTGGCAACATCATAATGTTGAGGAAGCCACATGGGAAACTGAGCAAGATATGCATGAGCAGTATCCATATTTGTTTGATCATTAATGTACGTTAAATTTCGAGGACGAAATTCTTTTTAAGGGTGGTAGAATGTAATGTCCTTAAGTTAACCATGGATGATTAGATGTATGAATGTGATGCTATATTATCTTATTGATAAGCTCTATGAATGTGATGTTAAGACTTACACTTCAATGTCAACTATTGGTTTGCGAAAATGATGAAATTTTACTTAAGGCATGAAAATGTGATTTTCGAAAATATGAGAATTTAGAAAATTAAAGTCCTGATAATTATTCATATACATGAAAGGACTCCAAAAGTGATTTTTAACAATTTTTAGGAGGTGTGTGAGTTAGGCAAAACGTAGACACAAAATTGTAAAATTTGTGAAATCATGATTTTTGTTCTTTGGACAAAAATTTAAATTTTGATTTCTTGGTTATTTATTTTTCTAAATATTTTATTTGAGTCCAAATGGGGGTAATTTCTTATTTACATATAATGTCTTAAGTAAATGAATAAATAAATAAATAAATGGAAAAAAGTGATACTTCAAGGGCATTTTTGGGAAGAATCACATGCGCCAACTGAAGTCGGTATCTCCCTCCCTTCTAATACTTATCCTTTTATCTTTTACTACCTTTCTCTACCCTTTTCACTACCCTTGGTCGAATTGCAAAGGTAGAAGAAACCATACTGCATGATTGAAGGAAACTAGAGAAAGAGAAGGAGCAACTAGAGTTTTAAATTTTGGTAAGTTCCTACTTCATTTTCTTTGGATTTTAATTACATAATTCCTAATTAGGGTGACTCTGAACCTTTCTCATCTATTCATTTTCGGATTTTACTTAAACATGGGGCAAAACTCATGTTGTTCATGGGTAAGATTAACCCTAGCCATGTTAAATTGGTTCCCGAATTCTTAGCTACATAATTCCATACCTTCATGTGATCAAAAAATTATGAGTTTTATTCTGATTGATCCTCTGTGAGTCTACTTTCATTGAGCTTTGGAATCAAGTTAATATGATTTATGTAGAGAAAGTTATGCTCTTATCTGTAAGGTACTATCACTCTGTCTAATGAAATTGCTACAAAAATTTGTAAATTATGTATTAAATTCAATATGTCGTATAATTATTTGATAATTTAGGGTGTTATAGAAATTGATGTAGATTTCATTGCAATTTTAATCACTAGAAAATAATATGCATAGCGAAAGTTATAAATATTTTACCGAGCTTTACTCAATCTGTCAGGATGAGCTTAGGGCAGATTATGCTAGTATTGGTTATATTTATTGTACTCAGTACAAATAGATATAAATTCAAGTAATTTTTTGATTTGAATCCTAGGATGTCTACTATTTGGGAAAATTAAAATTATCAGAACATGGAATATTTATTATTTCATATAAATCATAAAAGTAAAGTTACTCCGTCTGTCAGAACATAGAAATAACATAAAAGTTAGGCTGAATGTTGATTTTCATGGGCAAACCATAATGAAATAGATATGAAACTTTTACAGATTAATGTTTCTGTAATGTGAAACTAAAAAAAATTGGAATGATGTCATTTGATTATGTATACCAGAAGATATGGATTTTTCTTTACTATGTGTGCAATCTTTCATAATATTAGGTCAATCCTTATCTTTAATAGTTACTTAAGTTATAAGAGTAAATATTTAATGTTCATATACCATTGCAATTAATTATGTTTCATATGTGATAGGCTGTGCTCATATCATAGTAGTAATGTGTTTCTTACTATTATTGTTATAGGAGTAGAAGAGTAAAGTAATGAAAAGGGAAAGAAAAACATTTTGTTAGCCCTTATAGGTAAGTTGATTTCTCCTACTCTATGTATTGAATATGATTTTGGAATGTTATGAATTGATCTCGATAAATGCAATTATGAAAAGTATATGTGATATGATCTGAATGGATTACGATGAGTGCAATCGTGTTCCTTTTGAAATGGTTGAATATGATTCATCTTTTGATATTCAGGAGATGTTTGTTATGTGATGAATCATGCATCGACATCCATTTGCATATATGACGGTTGGAGTTAAGTGCTACATCGCCTCTAGAGTCCAATCCATCATTTTGTTCCTCAATAATGGGATGAGATAGGTTGGAGCTAAGTGTTATGCGGAGCTAAGTGCCACATCGTGAGTAGTCGCGATAGGGGTCACCTCTAGAATCTATAAGGGCCACCTCTAGAGTCCACCTATCGTTATATGATTTGTTCCCCGAAAGGGATGAGGTAGAATGGAGCTAAGTGCTGCATCACTGATCACGATGGGAGCCACCTCTAGAGTCCACCTACCGACCTCTAGCCAGTTGGTGATCCATGCATACATATGAGAGTGTTGCATTGCATACACATGTTTGATATGTTTAAGTGTCAATGATTGTAAATTGAGTGCAATGATTTTAATTGGGACGTTATATATTTATTTAGTAAATGTATAAAGATATTGACTTTGATATTATGATTAATGCATGTATGTTTATGTCTCCCCGAATTTATTAGATGGTAACACATAGCTTATGAGTTATCAGCTTACTGAGCTATTATTTGCTCATAGTGTTGTTGTACACTTTTTCAGATCAGTAGAACTTTTGAAATAGTGAGAGACAACCTTAGCAGGGTGTTGATCTTTTTTGTTGCTAATGTATTGAGAAGTCATGTGTCCCATCGCGTGTGTTAGATAGAAGACTTGTAGCTCTCATATTCCTCTGTTGGAATTTGGAGAGAGTTTGATATGTGCTATGTATGAAAAGTAATTTTGTATCCTGTAAAATGTAAAACTTTTATGATTATGTGGTGGTGTAAACCCTAAGGTTGTTACATGCTCTGAATGATCAATATAAACTGTGTGGTTTGCTTATATGTGTTATCATTTTCTTATATTATCTAGAGGAATTATGCACAATTTTTCTTTAAAAAAAATTATTTGATCGTCTGTAATCAATCACGAGCTCTGGTTTAAATCACTGTTTAAATCGGAATCGTGACACTTCCTCTTCAGCAGTTTTAGAAAAATCGATAGTTATATGATTATGCCCTTTGTTAACATATTTAAATAAATATTTAATGAATCTTCATTGGTTACACCATTCCATATTAATATAAGCATCATACTTCAATAATAAAATGGATTTAATTATCCTAAATAGAACTTGTATTTCATTATAGATGTTTATTTCAAGCCAACTAATATTCATATATTCACTTAACCTATATAAGGTGGTTATCCAAAAGGTACCTATATACTATTAATAAAGTAAAACAATATTTTTTCACCTAACCAATATAAAGTGATCATTCAAAAATGAGCACATAATATAAGCAAAGTAAAACAACTCCAATGGCATAAAAAAATTAAGACTATGCAAAGCGCATAGCTACATACGATCACATTGATCGCCTATATATATTCCTAGAAAATGATGAAATATTATTGGTAGTACTATTTTTAAATGTTTTATTTTAAATAATGCCTTTTTGTGAATTCAATATGTAGTTGACCATATTATTATAGCATAGAAAATTTTCATTACAGAAAATAATAAAATAAGATGTCAAATAGTGCTATGAAGATAGAGGTAATATGTGTGCATCACATATTATATAGCCGACTCTTTATGTAGCTCAAGGAAAAAAATAAGGACATAATATTATGAGAATAAGTAAAAAATTACTACAAATAAAAATAATAAAAAAATTATGTTTTCATCTTATAAAATCATCTCAAGAGAATATATATTATTTGAATTTTTTCGTTCTGAAAGTTCTCACAATCTCACCACACATATATCTTTAAATTCTTTTGAAATTTGTTTATTAATGCTTCCATGGTATCGCATTATTTAAATCATAATGGAAGAAAACTATATACATATGTGTGTCTATGTGTATATAAATATAGAAAATATTTTTTTATCATTATTATTTATTTATAAACTAATTTAAAAATTATTAACATGTCATGTGACATATACAATTTCTATTTTTATTTTCTTTTACAAATATATTTTCTTCATTTAATTTGATAAAATACTGATGCTCAAATTGAATTAACTTTTCTCAACAAATAATATATAGTCATAATATTATGATCTTTAAGAATTACTAATATGTTTATAGCAATTAAAAGTGATCGATGGGTCATACTACTTTAACGAAAAAATATTGACTCGATATGAAAAAATGCAACATTTAAATTATATTGAAACGAGGATTTCGAAAAGGGTGGTGTAACTATGTTAAACACATTGTAATTATATATATTAAAATTCATGTTTCTTCTATCCATTTAAAAGGAACATATTATTTTTCATTTAGTTGAAATAATTTTTTTAGAAAAATTATCTCACTAAAACTCGTGCTTATAAATATACTATATCTTTTATTAGTTAAATTAGAGTCATGCAATCCCATAGTTTTGAGCCATCAGATTAGCATCATTTTGATTTGTTGGTCCAAAACACAAGCAATATGTGGATCAAAATGATACTAATTTAATTGTAAAATAATAAGAAAAGATAGTTTACGCACGGTGTAATAACATATTGTGATTGCAACCTAATACGTATCTTCTTTTATAATTGTTACTATTGTTTTAAAAATTGTAAAATAATAAGAAAAGATACTTTAGGCATATAATGAGACACAAAAGTAATAGCAATAGTAGAGAGAATAAACACAAGATTTGTTGATGAGATTCGACACAATTTCTTGACCTACGTTTGAGCTCCGACTCCTCGACCTCGAGATCGTCAGAGTAGCACTATCTTCCTCATTTCTCTTAGGGAGAGGCAAACCCTTGTTAGACCAAAAAGCACCTTCGAGCTTCCAAGATTACAATTTTGAAATCTCTCTTAGTCTCTCTCTTACAAGTGCTCACGCTTTTTGAAACAGGGAGGGAGAAGGGAGCTAGGGTTTTGCAAAGGAATGCTCAAATTTTTTATCTTCAACCTTTTTTAGACTCTTGGATGTTTATGCATGCATGGATAATATTTTCTTCATCCTTCTGGATGTCTTTTAGAGAATTCATCATGAGATATGGTTGTTGGAAAAATCTTCCAAGAGATTTTCAAGTTATTTCAACTCTTTGGTCATTTCGATTCTGCTTCTGGTTGACCGGTCCTATGTCCTACGATTGGTCTCTTGTCTTCAATTGTTTTAACCTTTTGGTTATTTCAGTCATGCGTCTGGTCGACCAGTCCTTCGACCAACCTTTTGTCTTGCATTGTTTTAACCTTTTGGTTATTTTGGTCATGCATCCGGTCGATCGACCTTCGACCGACCTCTTGTCTTCAGCTATTTTGACCTTCTAGTTATTTCAGTCATGTGTTCGATTGATCGATCTTTTGATTGACCTCTTATTTTCAATTGTGTTTTAACTCCATGGCTATTTCGAACATATGTCTGGTCGATGACTGGTTGTGTGAACTTTGTCGGATCTTCAATGACTTCTTTCTGTTAATTTTATACTTGTATGTACATCACTTGAAAACATTATTAGTACCATTTTCATCCAATTTCATTTGTTATCATTAAAACATGAAAATAGTACCCGTGATTCAACAATCTCCCCTTTTTTTATGATGACAAACTTATTGGTCAATGAAGGGCTAATAGGACTAATTGGCTCAGTAAATATAGTTTTGCTCCCCCTAAATATGTACACCCACTTTCATAATCATAATAACATAGATAAGCAATGCTCATAAACATAGTTTTGTCCAAAATATTTCAACCATCATTTGTTAAAGTAATATCATCATTTGTGCCCATACACATTACATAGCATCAAGATGGTGCATAGTACACAAGTCACCCATACACATTACATAGCGTCAAAAAGGTGCATAGCACACAATAACTACTATAAGCTACTCTATCTCCATCCCCAAGTCCCTCCCCTTTTGACATCATCAAAGAAGGATACAAAATAAGAGTCTATAAACTCTCGTGTAAATAAACCCCTGAGCCACATAGTAATCAAGCGTGGTGTTCGTTAGATATCGCATGCCACGGCCAAATCGTCAGATGTCTCTCTACAAGATGCACACCTCATGAGTGAACTCAGTCAATTCAAACATGTCAGAGGATGAAGGTGAACTAGCAGCAGTGCGCGGAGGAGTAGAAGTATGCTGGTGAGGGTCCTTCCCCTGTGTATCATCCATGTCCATGGCTTTAAGTTGCACATGCTCGGTAGCCCTATTCATGGCACCTTCTTCAGCAACCTAAGTGTCCTATGTTCATCAAAGATGTTTCCAACGCATGGTGTCGAAAGTAATGATATCCCAAGATCGAGTTGGGATAAACTCTTCATTAACAGGAATAATAACCCCATAAGAAATAACTTTTTTTCTAATCCAAGGGGAGCTCTGGAGGTGATTTTCTTTGAATTGCTTGGAGGTGATGCAAAAGATAGTAAGGAAAGCTGAAACATGAAGTATCACGAATACAGAGGCAATAAAGGAAGAATATGTCAAATTGTGTAACCTTGGCGAAGTGTCTAGAGCGAGGGGTTATGATGTGAATCAATATGTGATGAGCTACTTTGAGTTGAGGTGGAAGATAGTGGTGTATATCATCGATTTTGTAATGGGGTGAGCGTCCACCAAACACTAGTTCCACACCTTCCTGAATTGATGGAGAGCTAGGTGGCCAAGTTTGGATAACATACGCATGAAGTACCAATTGAGGTGGAGGAAACTCAAAGATTATAATAAAGATTGCTTGAAGTGGAGACGAAGGCTTACAAGATTATAATAGAGTTTAATGACTCGACATTTTGGAAAGAGATCACGAGGGAGAGTCAATTGCACCTCAAAACAACAAAGAGTATGAGTACTCATAACCTTGTTTTTTTATCATGCGGATTGTTTCCAAGAGGAGATAGTGAGGGGTCGGTTACTTTATTTCAATTATTTGTTATGTGGGACATGTTGCATAATGTCATTATAGACAAATACACAATTAAGAATTTTGAGAGAAATGCCATTCGAGTGAATGGTAGAATCATGGTTGGTGGCTTGATTACCCCAATTGCACTTTGCTTACATCTATTTATGAAAATTTAAAAAAAATTGAAAACAAAAAGTTTTGACATCATTTTATTGTCTTAAAGCTTAATTTCATAACATCATTTGTTCTATGAAATTCAATCACGTTTTCTTTTTTTCGGGTATCACTAGAGTATTGGGATTTGGATTGAGTTTGTTGCTAAGTAGGAGTAGCTTTTAAATGATGCATTTCTATGTTATTTACTATTCAGTATTGATTATAATTGTATCTTTATTAAAAGCACTACATTTTTTATGAGCTTATGATTATGCCAAAAAGAAGAAAAATGTGTATATGGAACCTTAGTGTATTCGGACAATTAGATCTATAGGGAATTTTTGCCTGACGACCTAAGAGCATCTATTTTGGGATTCGTCGGTCGAAAGTTCGTTACATGGACTACCTTGTACAATATGGATACCACATTTAAAAAAAAGAAAATAAAAAGTATCAATGTATTATATAGAACCTTGGTGTGTCCGGGTGAATAGACTCATAGGGAATTCTTGCCTAGCAACCTAAGAGCATCTTCTCTAGGATCCGTCAGTCGAAAACCGTTTACGTGGGCCACCGATTTATAACACAAAATTGAAAATGCGACACAATGATATATGGCCTAAACTCCTCACTTTACTCGACTGCAAGTGCACAGATCGGAGTAGTAGACCCGAATGTCGTATCCACAGTGATTTGACATCTAAAGATTCACTAACTAATCTAAACTAATCCTAGACTAAACGAGCTAAAATGACAACTAAGCAAATGGGGAAGGATAAAGACAAAATCAAGCTATAACTAAGTTAAATCTTTTGATGTTTTAAAGTGATTGATATAGAATGAAAACTAACTACTTAGCTGGAAGCCCTAAAGTGGATTAACAAATAATGATAGATTCTCTTAGGAATGAGATTCATTTAATATCCTGCAATGGATGGATTAGAACAACTCAACAATAAAATTATGCCGATTTCAATCTATAAAAATTGCTCTCACAATATATTAAAATAAGAATGAAGTATCATACTCTCATATGAATGTTAGCTAGGTTGATTTAGAAAGGGTTTCAATTGATATTATATTATTACGGAACTTATGACATCTACTAGTGTGCTAACATTCCTTTCAGATATAAGCATAACAAGTAAAGTTAAAAATCTGGCAATAATTACAAAGATAAGATAAACAATTTAGTCCACTGCACAGAACACAATCAGATCCAAACACTAATGTCAATAATGCTCTTGGTTTATCTCTAAACATCAAGTGAATCTAAAATCAATCTCTCGGCTGCCAGTTTCAATATAAAGTCAATGCTCTTGGTTTATTTCAATAAGAGATTCACATTAACAAAAGCTAAATGAATGCATCAACCCTTACAACAATAGATTGGAATTAGACAATGATATCAATGTTCTTAACTCATTTCTGAGCAAGAAAAGAATCGGGAATCAACTTCTCAGTTGCCATTACAAAATAGGATTCACATCGACAATATCAGTTTCAAAAACATTCAAAACTATACTAATATCAGTGATAAAATAAGTATTGTTCTATCGTCCTAAGAGAGCTAAGATTTAGCACCTCATAGATGTTAAAACGAATACAAAATAGATGAGGAACAAAATAAAAAAACATTGTAAAACTGTAAGTAGAGGAATCAGCTTGATGTCTCCTTTTGGCTATTTCTTCTTCTTCCTTCAGCTACAAGGTGCAAATCATAGAGAATGGTAGAAAATCCCTGGTTCCTCCTCCAGTGCCCTCTTTTATATATGTCCTCACCATTTTATCCCATAAGAAGCTTCTATTCCTTCTGATTTTTGCCATCTGTCCTGGTCCCCTTTTCTTTTCAAAAAGATTACTTTCTTGCTTTTGACAACTTTTCTAGCAAGAATGTATGTCTTTTATGCTTGATTTGGAGGCTAAATTAGGCAAATAAAGAACTAAAGCAACATATCAAACAACTTAGATGTGCAAGTGATGCATAAAATGATGTAGCAAAATAAAATCGCTAGCAAGTGCACTAGTCGCTCAAGTAATATAGTAAATAGAGTAAAGAGTGTTGAATCCACGAGGAATATTATTAATTCAATATCTGAACTTATAAATTAATAAGAGAAAAAGATGGAATTTTGGAAATAAGTTTTGTAATTATAAAATAAAATAGAGAAAATAAGATAGGATAATAATAATATATAGTACAGTGGTGCTGAAGTTAGACCTTAGGATGAAAATAGATCAAGATAAATACTTGAACCATAGAAGATAAATTTAATATTTAAAGATGGATTAGAGTTTTCATAAAATAGTAATCTACATGATTAACTTGGTGTCTCCACGACTGGCATCCCCTCAACCTAAGCATGCAGAACTATCTTAATTTAATAAGAATTGAAGTCTCCACAGGAAGGTGACATGCTTTTCCAAAAACTAATCTATAAGGAGAAGTAGCTATGGGTGTCTTCAAAGCTATCCTATATGCCCAAAGTGCATCATCTAATTTCAAGGACCAATCCTTTCTAGACGAATTCACAATTTTCTTTAGAATCTTTTTAATCTCTCTATTTGAAATTTCCACTTGTCCACAAGATTGGGCATGATATGGGATACTAAAAAAATGTTAGACTCCAAATCTGTTAAGAAGAGTTGACATTATTTTATTATAAAAATGTGTTCCATTGTCACTTATGATAGTCCTAGGTGTTCCAAATTGAGTAAAAATATTTTTTCTTAGAAAGTTGGCAACTACACCTCATTTGTTGGTGTAACTACAGCTTCCACCCATTTGGACACATAATCAACCGCCACTAAAATGTATTGATTGTTAAAGGATTTAGGAAATGGACACATAAAGTCAATGCCCCACACATAAAAAATATCACACTGTAAAGTATTTGTGAGAGACATTTCATCTCGATGAGAAATATTACCTATCCTTTAGCATTTGTCACAATACTTACAGTAGTTTCATGCATCTCTGTAAATGGTTGGCCAATATAGTCCACATTCAAGTACCTTAGCCGCTATTTGATTGGGTCCAAAGTGACCTCCAGCTTATCCATCATGATAATGACTTGGGATATTCTCAATCTCATCTTCACAAACACATCTTCGAATTACTTGATCTGCACATAATCGAAAAAGGTAAGGATCTTCCAAATGATAATTTTTTGCATCATATAAAAATTTCCTTTTCTGGTGAGTGGCCATGCCCTTCGAAACATAATGTCCTGCAAGGTAGTTAGCAAAATCAGCAAACCACGAGGTATTGTTAGATATTTGAGAAATTATAGAAATAGAAAAAAGTTTTTCATCTAGGAATTCTTCAAGTATGTCTGTGACTTCTCTTGGAGACGGCTCCAAATGGGATAGGTGGTCAACTAACAAGTTCTCAATCCCTTTTTTGTCCTTTACTTCAACATCGAACTCTTGCAAAAGTAGTATCCATCAAATTAATCTAGATTTGGCATCTTGTTTGCTCATCCAGTGCTTGATTGCTGCATGATCTGTGTAGACAATAATTTTTGAACAAATTAGATATAATCTAAACTTGTCAAAAGCAAAAATAACAGCAAGAAACTCCTTCTCTGATGTTGCATAATTCATTTGGGCAGCGTTCAACGTTTGACTTGCATAATATATGACATGAAAGGTTTTATCTTTTCTCTGTCCCAAAACAACTCCTACTGCACCATCACTAGCATCGCACATAAACTCAAATGGTAAAGTCCAATTTGGTGCTACAACAATAGGAGCAGAAATTAGCTTTTTCTTTAACAGATCAAAGGCAGCAAGACAATTAGAATTAAAGTCAAATTTTGTATCCTTAGCAAGAAGATTAGTTAAGGGCTTAACAATTTTTGAAAAATCTTTAATAAAACGTCGATAAAATCTTGCATGACCAAGGAAGCTTCGAATGCCCTTCACATTGGTTAGAGGAGGTAGATTTGCAATGACATCTATCTTGGCTTTATCCACTTCGATTCATTTTTATGAGATTTTGTGGCCAAGCACTATGCCCTCTTTAACCATGAAGTGACACTTCTCCTAGTTAAGGACCATATTTGTTTCTTCACATCGCTGTAAAATTGAAGATAAATTATTCAAGCAATTATCACAAGAGCTATCAAAAAGTGTGAAATCGTCCATGAACACTTCAAGTATCTTCTCGTTCATATTTGCAAAGATTGACATCACGCATCTCTGGAATATTGCTGGAGCATTGCATAGTCCAAATGGTATTCTTCTGTAGGCAAACGTTCCATACGGGCATGTGAACATTGTTTTTTCTTGATCCTCAAGTGCTACTGCTATTTGATTGTATACAGAATAATCATCTAGAAAACAATAGTAGTTATAACCTACAACACGCTGCAACGTTTGATCAATAAAAAGTAATGGAAAATGATCTTTGCGGGTAGCATCATTAAGTTTCCTATAGTCTATACAAACTCTCCAACCTGTAATTGTTCTCTGAGGCACTAGTTCATTATTTTTGTTACTTACCACAGTGATGCCTCCTTTCTTAGGGACTACCTGCACAGGACTTATCCATGAACTATTAGAAATGGCATATATAATACCTGCATCAAGGAGTTTAATGACCTCCTTTTTCACAACTTCCCTTAAAGTTGGGTTGAGCTTTCTTTGATACTAAGCAACTAGTTTAGCATTTTCCTCTAGCAAAATTTTATGATGCAAATAGTAGGAGATATTCCCTTGATGTCTAAGATCGACCAGGCGATTGCTTTCTTGTGTTGCCTCAACACCTCTAAAAGTTTGTTTTCCATGTCACCCGTCAAATCAACAGATATAATAATTGGATAAGTATCATTTTCAAGAAAGGCATATCTTAAATGAGATGGGAGTTCTTTTAGTTTAAATTTTGGGGTGCAATCCATTTTATCGATATCTTCATCGAGGCTCTCTTTTGTTATTTGCTCATTATTTCCCTCCACATTTTCCCTAGAATAATCAATACTTTCCATGGCCTCCTCGGCATATGCTCTAAAATAAAATCGGCAACAATATCATCAAAAATATTAGTAGTATCATCTTCTAATGAATTAATGGCATAACAAGATGAGTAATCAGAAGATTGTTTGAGAGAATTTTTTATATTAAAAGTGATGTCTTCATTGTTGATGCGAAGTGTGAGCATCCCTTGTTGAACATCTATAAGTGCATTTCCTGTAGCTAGAAATGGTCTCCCAAGGATGATGGGGGTTTTTTCGTCTGCCTTCATATCCAGAACAATAAAATCTACAGGAAAAATTGATTTATCAACTTTTACCAAGACATCTCTTAATATTCCTCGGGGTCTCTTGCATGAAGAATATGCAAATTGAAGAGTCATGCCTGTCTCTTCAAGCTTCCCATAACCTAGCTGCACAAATATAGAATATGTCATTAAACTAATAATAGCACCAAGATCACATAAAGCTTTGGCACAAAAGAATTTTCTAATAGTGCAAGGTATGGTGACGGTGCCAGGATCTTTCATTTTTCTAGGCATATCTTGATCATAAATGGCACTACATTCCGATGTCAACATTACTCTCCCAGTGTTTTCAAGCTTTCTTCTTGAAGATAATATATCCTTCATGAATTTAGCATAGCTCAGCATCATCTGTAAGACTTCATGAAAAGGAATGTTATAGATAATTGCTTCAGAATATCAAGAAAGTGAGAAAATTGCTTATTGAGTTGTTCTTTGTGAAATTTTTGTGGATAA
This sequence comes from Pontederia crassipes, assembly GCA_030549335.1. NCBI lineage: Eukaryota > Viridiplantae > Streptophyta > Magnoliopsida > Commelinales > Pontederiaceae > Pontederia > Pontederia crassipes. The sequence goes on along the minus strand of JAUKPH010000020.1, from coordinate 3,660,172 downwards.
GGCAGGTCCCCTATGTTGTTGGTATTTCTTGAATTGTTAGTTTCTTTTTGCTTGAGATTGATAATCGTCAGTGGCCTGATCTTATGTTTTTGATGCTTCAACTTCTTCATCATGATCAATTACTCTTGGTGGGGGATCTGATATTAAACTTCTCAATTGCTTCACACTTCTGAGAGTCACAACTTTGGTCTCTTCTTTAGGGTTTTTCTCTGTATTGGTTGGAAGAGCCCTGGTGCACGACCTGCCATTATATTGGCCATCTGTCCTATTTGCATTTCCAAATTCCTAATCATAGCATCTTGATTGTTTGCCCATGTTTCCATTGTCTTCTGCATGGTTTGCATAGTGTCAATAATTCTTGCCATCATTTCTTCCATGGGATTAGTCGATTGTTGAACAAGAGCTTCATGTTGCCTTCTCAGAACTGTAAAGTTTTGTGGATGGGCTTGTCCTTGATTCTGAAATTTCGCAAAAGCTTGCCCTTGATTTGACCTATAAGGAAACTTCTGATTGTTAATCCAACCATAATTATTGTTCCTGAAAAATGGATCGGACACTAAGTTGGCATTTTCAATTTGATCAGAATTAGAAGTGTTACCTGTAGGGCAATAATTGCTCGCATGTCCTCCTCCACAGTTGTTGCACACCATTAATGGCATCATCTGCTCAATTTTTTTATTAAGTGACTCCAGATGAGTAACTACTTCAGAAGATTGAACTCCTTGTGCAGCATGTACATCATATGTTCGTCGAGGTGGTTTCCTTTCTTGGCTTGACTTGAGGGTGACAACTTCAATTATATCTTGTATCTCACTAGGGCGCTTAGATCCCAGCACTGTTCTTCCTACTGATTGGTCGAGCTTATCTTGATCTGCAACTCACAATCCATGGTAGAAATCTTACATCACTTGCCACTTTGGAATTCTATTATCAGGAACTCTGGCTAACAGTTCCTTATATCGTTCTGAGACCTCATATAATGTCTCATTATCGTCTTGAATAAATGCTCTTAGATCTCTTCGATGTTTGCCTACTTTTGTGGTGGACAATATTTTCTAACAAACTTTTCCACCAGCACCAACCATGAGTGAATCGATCTTGCATGCAAAGTTTTAAACCATGTAGAAGCTTTGTCACGTAGAGATTGTGAAAATAATAAAAGATGAATAATTTCAGAAGAAACATTATTATTTCTAAATGTGCTTAGGGTAGCTAGAAATTTTTCAAGGTGATCATGAGGATCTTCAAGGAATCCTCCCCAAAATTGGGATGCTTGTATCATCCTCACGATTGCAGGATTGATCTCGAAATTATTTGCATTAATATCTGATAGCACTATGCATGATTCTCGGTCACTGTATGTAGCTGAGACATACTCTCTTATTGAAAGTTCTGCTTCTTCTTCACGACAATTATTTTGTGGATGCACTATTTCATTTTGTTGTTCCTGTCTCTGGCGTGCTTGTTCAATTATTTTTCTGATATTCTTTCTTAATTGACGAGCAGTTCTTTCAATTTCAGGATCAAACTCCAAAAGTGGATTTGAACTCCTAGTGCACTTATCAGGATTAAATTTTCAACAGTACCTGCAACAACCAATTTTTAGTAAGATAAGGAAGAGAAAAAAAATAATATACAAAATCAATAAAAAGAAATACGGATAATGGGTCGCGATGAATCAATGTAAATGAGTTAAAAAGAATAATAAAAATGATTTGTTGGCAACGACTGATTAAGCAAGTCGAGATTTAAATCCATAAAATAAGTCTTTCAAGCATTATCAAGAGTCCAAATATCATTAGAATTAATTATGACGCAAAACACTTCAATAATTCTGAGTATGTTATGATTCAAATTAAGATGTCGAATAATGCTGAATTGAATCCACCAAATTTCGAGAGTAATTATATGAAGGCCACCAAACTTCAAAGAAGTTTACGAGAGATTCAAAACTAAATGCGGTGTAAAAGAAAATTCGGAGAAACAAACTCTTAATTTGATAATGAAATAAACCAATTCAAACGCCAAATACTAACATCTATCCGGCCAAAAGAGAATTGAATAGATGGTCGTAAAAATCATGCACTCGGTCGGCCGCCAAAATTATAGCATCAAAAGAGATTAATCAACGTGAATGAACATGCAGGCGCAAAACTAGTTAAATTACGACCGAGATAAAGTCGAATTAACATTTGTATCATCGCAAAACAAATTCAGAGAAATTCAGATAAAACGACTCAAGGACCAAATTACGGCCGCAAAATCAATCATTGGTCACAAAAATCAGCAAAAACTATTTTCAGAGAGTTAACATAAACTTGATTTGCTTGGCCGCAACCAAAGACGGCTGCAAAACAAGGTTAAGAAAACAAATAATCGGCACGAAAGTTATGCACTAATCGAATGCTTAAACATTAAACCCAGGGCGCAAAAGAATAACATGAGATATCTCAGAGAGATTTAACCAACGTGTCGTCATGCATTAATCATGTCGCAAAGCAAAACTATGAAAAGTGTCGGTCACCAAAGTAGTGTAATATTATTAATCAATGTAACAGCCGTATGAGAATTAAAAACGTAAGTGTTTTGAGAGATGCTTAATCAACAAATGCTTGGGCGCAAAACAGAATGCTATAACATCATGGTCAATAAACAATTAAATCAACGTGTTTGAAATTGAATAAGATGATCATTAAACCCATGGCGCAAAATGGAAGCTCCAAAAATTAAAACATGATGGCCGCGAAATAGAAAGTTTAGAACTCAGAAGGTTTAATATGATTATTCATACGAGATGCAAAATTTTAAAATAGAATGGAGTATTGCCGAAAGTCAACAAATTTTAATCCAAAATCGATAATCTCCTGACCTTTATCTGCAAAAAGAAAAATGTTAGATTATTTACACAAATAAAAATAATTAAAACAAAATTGTACAATAATACATATTTACAAAAAAGAAGAAATTACAAAAGAATTTATTTACAAAAAAATATTTACAATTTATTACATCTCCTAATAATTCATAAAAATTAGAAATTAATTAATAGAATATTCCCCGACAACGGTGCCAAAACTTGATGCGTAAAATGATGTAACAAAATAAAATCACTAACAAGTGCACTAGTCGCTCGAGTAATATAGTAAATATATTAAAGAGTGCCGAACCCACGAGGAATATTATTAATTCAATATCTGAGCTTATAAATTAATAAGAGAAAAAAATATGTTATTTTGGAAATAAGTTTTGTAATTATAAAATAAAATAGGGAAAATAAGATAAGATAATAATAATATATAGTATAGTGGTGCTGAAGTTAGGCCTTAGGATAAAAATAGACCAGGATAAATATTTGAACCATAAAAAATAAATTTAATCTTTAAAAATGGATTAGAGTTTCCATAAAATAGTAATATACATGATTAACTTGCGGTCTCCACGACTGGCATCCCCTCAATCTAAGCATGCAGAACTATCTTAATTTAATAAGAATTGAGGTCTCCACGACTGGCATCCTATCGAATCATATTAAAATTAAGATGCATTATTGGATTTCCTAGACTAATAATCACTCTACAAACTGGTATAGATTAACAGACCTCACAAATTTGATTCTCCACACACTATTTATCGAACTTATGTCAATTATTAATTCCATATAAAATCAATTAAAATTAGCATCATGAATTCTGAAATTAAACACTCCACAAACTAGTATAGCCTAATTCAGAAATTCAATTAACTAACATAAAAGCATTAGGTAAAATTAATAATTGATCAGAAAAGATTAAAACAATTGAAATAGGGTTCAACTAATTTCCCTTGAATTAATAATCTGCGAAAATATAAAATATAAAAATATGGAGTTCATCCTAGAAATTATGGAGAGATAATAAAACAACAATAAAAATTGGAAGAATTACACCCAGATAATAAAAGGTCAAAGCTTCGGATCACGGGCAGACAGTCGGGCAGCCTTTCGGACTTAATCAGAGTCACGATCAACCTCCAACCGTCGCACCTCTCTCCTCTTGGTCATAGCTTGCAGAGCTCACGACTCCATTATGAAAGTAACTTAGACTTCAAAGCACGAGTTGGGACGATGGTATCTTCCTCTATTTATAGGTGGTCTTCATGTTGATCACGGTCGTGAATATCGTACGGCCGAATTTAATTTTTTGAGATAAAACTTGAATAGCTTACGACTTTATCCACTTTGACGATATAGTTTCACGACCGATAAACTTGATCATTGGTCAATGATAAAAGCTTCTCCATTTTGCACCCGATGATAAACTTATCTTTATTCTCGGCCACCAAATGTATCATCACTTAGTTATTGATTGTCTTTTGCACCCAATGATTGCTGATATTGTCAACTATTTAGCTTGTGGAATCACTCCAATTGATTACTCATACTAGCAAAAGAAAAAGTTCTTTCATGGCATCAAGGATTACTATTGGGTGATCCATTTCTATTCAAGAAGTCCTCTGATGGAATGTTTAGAAGATGTGTGCCAGAATCTGAATTCCAAGATATTCTACATTAATGACACTCTTCACCTTACTGAGGACATGGAGCAACTCAAAAGACAACTGCCAAGGTACTTCAATCAGAATTTTATTGGGCTTCTCTATTTAAAGTGTTTGAGAAAAGTTTTAACGCCCTATTAAATTATATTTTGATGATACAAACCTCGAAAGATTAAAGTTATATGTTGAAAAAGTTTAATAAAAATGGATAACTTTATGCACTAAATTTTGATTAAATAATTGACTAAGGTCTTATTGGATACTGGATGAATAATGAATATCAAACTATAGAGAATCTTATTAGCTATCCGTAGAATCCAAGAGTATCTCATTTTGAAAACTGTGCAAAAAGTTATTCTCAAAATAGTATAGGTCAGTTAACCAGTCGGTTGAAGCAATGAATGTCGGTCGAGACAGTCCGGTTGACCCATTGGAGATATCGGTCGACTGGTCAATGATAAGCTACCCACATCCACGACAAGACTATATAAGTTGACAGACCGATCGATGCACCGGCCGTCCGATCAATTTAACAGGCAAAAATCAAAATGTTGAGACTATATTGGTCGACTGACCATTCGATAGTCTGGCCGTCTGACCAGCTGCGATCAGTGAGCAAATAAGTGCAAAGGTCACATAAACTAGTCGATCGATCCATTAGTGCGGTCGACCGGTCCCCGACCGACATGAACAATAATGGCTAGTTTTGAATGAGAAAATTATGGAACAAATTCTGGACGAATTTTTCACATGTTGAAGCCTATAAGCATTGAGAAAAGACTTCAAGTTATCAAAAGAAGATCCTTCTCTTGAAGTTATCATTCTAGTTTCTCTTCTTTCTCTCTTCTCTTCTTGTGAGCATGATATTGTAAAAGAGAGAGACAATTGTTCAAAAAAATTGAGAGAGCTCATATCTAAAAGAGGTTCCATATCTTACCTCTTGAGCGAGAGAAAAGATAAGCTTCCTAGGAGAAGAGGTGTGCCTTAGCTCTCAAAGCGGATAAAATGTGGGTGATGTAAAGGGTTCTTCCTGGCCCCATTTAAAACTAAGGAATATTTTAGTGAAATCTCTGACGGTTTCGATGTCGAGAAGTCAGAGCGGGGACGTAGGCCAAGGTGTGGCCAAACCTCGTCAACAACCATCGTGTTCTTGTGTTTGCATTTTCTCTCCCTCTCCTTTTCATATTATGTTTGTGATATGATCTGATTTGTTTTGATTTGAAGATTATTTAATCGATTTTAAACTTTCACGACGTATTTTGTGAAATTGATAATTTTGATTTTAAGCACCACTTCATCGCCCCCCCCCCCCTCTTGGTATCTTGGGATCCTACAATTGGTATCAGAGCGATGTTGCTCTTGTTTTAATATTTAAATGTCTTTTGAGCTATGGCATCGAGTGGATTCAATTTTTCCGAAGGACAATCAATTAGTCGTCCTCCATTTCTTAGTGTGTCAAATTTTGCTTATTGGAAAATTAGGATACAAGCATACATATGCTCTATTGATATTGGCATGTGGGATATTGTTGAAAAAAGTTATTATTTATATGAAAAATTATCTTTATAATATTTTGAAAGACAAACAAGTTTTTCAAAATTTAATTGGAAAGCTAAAAATATAGTTTATTGTGCTTTGGATTCAACAGAATTTAATCAGATTTCTAGCTGTAAAAGTGCAAATGAGATTTGGAAGAAACTCATCAATACTTATGAAGGAACAGATAAAGTTAAAGAATTTAGATTAAATATTTTAAATCATCAATATGACTCTTTCAAAATGCTAGAAAATAAATCCATTAATGATATGGTTGTTCGTTTTAACGATATTGTGAATGACATAGCCTCCTTGGGCGAGCCAATATCTAACCCCTAAAAAGCGAAAACGTTTCTCAGGTCTCTCTCCTCCAAATGACATACAAAGTGGACCGTGATTGAAGAAAAAGACTTGAACAAGCTGAATTTTGATGATCTAATTGGTCCACTCTTAACTAATGAGATCGGAATCCAGGAAGAAGAAGAAACAAATGCTCTAAAAAAGAAGACATTAGCATTGAAAGGATACGAAAAGGAAAAAGACTCAAGTGAAAAGGAAGTGGACGAAAAAAAAAACTCACACGCTACACAAGAAAAACTAGATAAGTATCTCGAGTTTATACAAAAGAAAGAGAAGTATGGGAAGCCAAGTAGAAGATCATACAAACAACATAAAGAAGAGACATCTCAAAAAGGAAAAAAGGAAAATATGATGTCCAATGGTCCTGAAGATTCCAGCTGACTGCAACAGCTTTTGGACAGCAAAAGTAGGCGGTCTCCCCTTCTTTTCCAACCTTTTTCAGCTTTATAATACCTGCTGGAAGAGATGGAACACCAAACATCAAAGTCCTCAAATAGGAAATAAACAAATAAGGATGAGGATATCTACTTGGATTAGCTCCAATATCAAATAAAGTCTGATGTTATGCAGAGGCGAAATCAGTAAATAAAAATGATAATTTGAAGACCTGGATTGATAACCTTGCATATATCGTGGAAAATATCCAAATATGGATGGTTCAGAGCATTGAAGGCATCAAAGGGATTAGGGTGGCAAGTGAATGAGATCAGAAATCAAATGTGGATAAGATTTCATAGGAATGATAACTTGGGTGTCAAAAATGATAACTTGTGCCATAAAAATGATAACTTGTGATAACTTTGGTTGTGGCTATCCAAATGTGATCAAATCAGAGAGCAAGGAGATAGGACAATAATATGATGATTGCCTAAGGTTTTTATGCATAAATGACAGCCTTGCATATCAAAATGACAGTTTTGCCCTAAAACAATAACTTGACACTCAAAAACGATAACCAATGAAATTGAATGATAACTTTGCACAAGTTGAAATATGATCATCCAAATATGATTAATTCATGATGGCATGGGATTTAGGGCAAGATAATCACTAGAAATCAGTTAAACTAGAAAAATGATAACTTGCACTTTTGGAATGATAACTTGCCCTATAAAATTATAACTTGGCATAGAATTGTCATTTTTATGGATTTTAGCAATTCAGAACCTCTGTGCACATGGAATTAAGTATAAAATGAGAAAGATCAACTAGTTATCACAATCCATGCATTCCAAGCATAATTGGCCAAAAGTTAGGCAATTTTAGGGCTCGATATGGGTGAAATGCATCCAAAATGGGATAAAAACATATTATGATCAGCTAGTGATCACTGAGACATCGATCTTCCACGACATTGCGCCACTCTCATTCTAACAGTCGAGACCCTTCGCAGCCAAGGATTTCACCGACAACTACTACGACCAAGACCTCACAGTGCACCGAACCAATTAAGTCGCCACCTTTCTTCCTTGTACACGGGGGAAAATTTTATTTTTATAATGAGGAGGGGGCATTGCGATTGACGACATCCAGACGCCCAGCCCGGGCCACAATCTTCACAGTTAATTTCATATCCGGGTGATTATTACTGGACCAAGCCTGCTGACCAAAATCATTTTGAAAGAATGTCTGCTATACGAGTCGACGCCACTAGATTTCCAGACACCAAAATACTCATGGAGTACAATTTATTTGTTGATATTCATTTATTATTTTCCCAGATCAGCCTTTCTAATTTTGTTCAACAGTGGTGGCCAACTTATGAAGTCCTTACTATGGAATTTTTGTCATCTCTCAAGGTCTTCAATTTAGATGGTCGACAGTATGATCAGCCCCACATTTCCTTTCAGCTATATAGGCAACCCTTTACACTGACTTTAGAAGATTTTAAAAATATTTATGGATTTCCCAATTATAGAGCTCGTTCTATTCCTGCTGACGATTTTTGAAAACAGATAACTAAAGAAGACCGATTGGTCTGGAGCACAACTAAGGAAAGCACAATTCTGAATCCTGTCCTGCGTTATGTCCATCGCATACTCAGCAACACCCTTAGCGGATGAAGTGACAGTGATGGAGCCGTCTCAGAAGTGGAATTATTCTTGATCCATAGCATGCTCCACATGACGCAAGTTAATGTCGGTGCCTTCCTCATCCATCGTCTTCAATGTCGTACTACTCATCGGAGCGACAGCATCAATATGGGTGCCCTTATCACGCCAATAGCTCAACACTTCAGACTAGACCTGGATTATCTTCAAGCTATCCTAGGAATTGCCCACCTCAACCGACAAACCATTTTGGCTATGGGCCTCGCCAAGACCAACAGTGCATGAGTTAAAGTTTTATTTTTAAGGAGAGTAATTTGGAGGTGCCCTATAGTGACCGAAATGTGTTTACACCACTTAATCCTAATAATTGACTACTTTTTAGGCAGGTTGCAGCTCTAGTGGTTCCACTTGCAGGATCGTCTACCTCTGTCAGACAGCCACATCAGGATGAAACCTTCTCCTAGTTTAATTCTATTGATTATGCGGCAGGCCCAACAGTACCTTCAGCAACCACAAATTTTCTAGGCTACATCACCAACAGCTTCCCAACATGCGACATCTGCCCCTTCACTACATATGCCGGTGCCTTCTCCGATTCCATCTCTAGCACATGAGAGCTCTTCTAATTCCTCATTCATACCCGCCACTCCTTATGAGGAACAGGATCCGATGGAAGTGTCAGTCCCTCTGCAAGAGCCTGTGCGCACTTATTTGTCACCACCTGAGCAGGCATATTATACACCTCCTCTCCAACTTCAACCGCCGCAACCTGACTATGCATCCATGCAGAGCCTCTGGGAATCCATGTAGGATGAGCAACTTCGCGAGGCAGGGGAGTTGCACGCTATTCGAGAGGAGCAACAACGGCAGGCCCAAGAGTTAACCACCATTTGAGCAAACTTCAGAAATATGCAAGAGCGCTAGGGCCGCTACGAGTCCCGCCAAGATTAGCATGTTCGCATCACGAGACGCATCCATGAGTATCATATGCGTCAAGGACATCTCAGCTACCACCCACCTTCGCCGCCACGCAAATAGTAAATTTGGTTGTCCTTTCCTTTTTCTTTATTTTTTAGTTCTTTATTTTTCTTTTTTATTGAGTTTGTATTCTGCTCCCTTGTTGGCCTAACACCAAGGATAGTGTTTGATTCAAACTTGGGGAAGTTTGCATTTCATGCATTGCATTCTTCTTTATTTTTCTTTTTATTTGCCTATGTATGCATTTATATCAAAATTTTCCAAAAATACCATTGCATGCATTTATTTTCCTATCATCTTACTAACTCTTGTCTTACTATTTTAATTATCTTTAAGTAAAGTCCAAAAATATGTTGTTAACTGATGAAATTTGAGTGCTTTTATTTAAGTATTGAACTTATGGACTATGTGCCTATGCTAAGTAGAATTATGGATGACTAGACTACAAGATCATATTCATGCCTTTTATTTATTTCTAATTAAGTCTTGATAGTAATAGTTGTTGGAGCAAAGTTTTTATGCCCTATATAATTATATTTTAATGATACAAACTTCGAAAGATTAGAGTTATATTTAAAATGCCGAAATAGTTTAAATAGAAATGAGTTGCTTCATGCATTAATCTTTTGATTAATATTTCTTTATGTTGTCACGAGATCTACATTAATGGGTGAATATAAAAGTTATAGATAATTCCCTTATCTTTATGGAGAATCAAATATCATCTCATTTGGAAACTAGTATGAAATGTTATGAATAAAAGAGTAAGGTCTAAAATGTTTTATTTGAATTAGACAATTTTATATACTGAACTTTGAATCAATATTTGACAATGATATAATTAGATTTTGGATGAATGATGAATATCAAAATTGTAGAGAATTCTGTTAACTTTCCATAGAATAAAAAATCATCCCATTTGGATAACTGTGCAAACGTTTATGCTTAAAATAGTGTAGGATGGTCGACCAGTCAGCGTGCAGAATGCACTATAACGGTCATATTTTGGCCTCAAAATTAGGAAACAAGCCCCAACGACTAAATGGAGTTAAGAAGGCTATAAAAGGACCCAAAGGTGTAGGAATGATCAAGACTTCTAAGAAAAAGTGGGAAGAACATTTGAGAAGTCTATTTGAGCTTCAAGTTGCAAATCTTTCATTTCTTTCTCTCTTACTCTTGTGTGAGGTTCCAAATTGTAAAAGGGAGATTGTAGAGTATTATTGTGATATTTTAATAGTTGTTTAGCTCTGAGTGAAAAGAGGTTGTGTCTTACCTCTTGAGCAAAGAAAAGATGAGCGAAAGCCTACGAGTGAAAGAGGTGTGCCTTATCTCTTGAAAAGGAGAAAAGGCAATAGTTGTAGAGGGGTTCTTCCTTGCCTTATTTGGAATGAAGGAAGGGTATTAGTGGAATCTCTGACGGTCTCGAAGTTGAGAAGTCGGAGCGGGGACGTAGGCCAAGGTGTGGCCGAACCTCATCAACAAACCATCGTGCACTTTATGTTTATCTTTCTCTCTTCCTCTCCTTTCTATCTTATTATGCATGTGATATGATTTATTTTGTGTTGGTTTGAATATTAACGAATTGCTTTTAAGCTTCCGCGATGATTTTCATAAAATTGGTATTTTTGGTTTAGTACCAATTCACACCCCCTCTTGGTGCCTTGGAATCCTACAATAGCCTTTTTATTGACCATATAAAGTACTCTTTGAGCTGAAAAAAAGATGTGCTAAAAAAAGTTTGAATAAAGTTATGTGTAGGTACAAAGTGTTATCCGAAATCAAGGTGTGTTCAAGTAATTAGATCCGTAGGAGTTCATACCTGACGACCTAAAGGCAACTGCTCTAGGATCTATCGATCGAAAGCCTACTATAAGGACCATCTTGTGGAATATGGAGAAGCACATGACTACTAATTCATGGCCAAGTTTGAACTCTTCATTTGGTTATTTGGGCAAGTAAACTCGAGGGGTACCTTATCACCTGTTGCCCTAAGGTCATCTGGTCTGGGGGTCATCAGTCCAAAGCCCACTATATGGACTTCCTTGTGCAATCTTGCTTGAAGATTAGAACTTTTGAAATGATTGAAAATATATGTGAAAAAAAGAAAAAAGAAAAAAAGTTTTAAGCTCAATTAGTACTTATGTGTTCAATATTAATGCTATTGTTTGACAGATTATTTAATTTTTCTACAAAGTTGAATTTGAAATTGTTTAAATATGTGTAGCATTCAGAACATCTATGAAGCTAAGTGCACAGAAAATGGTGAGATGCTGAGTAGTAGGTGTGCAGAAGAACTGTGTGAGAAAATTAGTCAGCTGACAATATAGAGGTTATGATGGAACTCTCTTGAGCCTAGCTTTGGAATTTTTGCTTGAGGACAAGCAAGACTTTAAGCTTGGGAGAGTTTGATGCATGCAAAATATAACATATTTTAGTCTACTATTTTAATTAATATTTTTCTAATTTGATCATGGCATTCATCATTTTAGGCCATTTTTAGTCGTAATTCTATATTTATCGATTTTAATTATTAATTCTGAATATTTTAATTATGGGTGGATTAACTTCATTATTTTAATTAATTGACAGGAACAAGGAAAATTGTCGGCTGAGATGAATCATAATCGGACCAAATTTGTAAGGAGTAAAATCTCCAAAGGAGTAAAATCTAAAGAGTTACATTCATATTGGGAACAAAATATCAATGGAGATTTGATACGGCAATAATGTGTGCCACTCTATACTTATGGGAGTAATGCCGAGAATATCGGGCACAAAACACCATCATCAACCAAGATGTATGGATCATAATCGGACCAAATTTGTAAGGAGTAAAATCTCCAAAGGAGTAAAATCTAAAGAGTTACATTCATATTGGGAACAAAATATCAATGGAGATTTGATACGGGAGTAATGTGTGCCACTCTATACTTATGGGAGTAATGCCGAGAATATCGGGCACAAAACACCATCATCAACCAAGATGTATGGAGATTGTCAGTCATAAAATCCAACCATGAAGTTTTATCCTTAACCAACATTTGAGTATTACCGGCCGAGATCATTGGGCGCAAAAGCATCATCATTAACAAGATCATGGAGATTATCGGCCATAATATCCAACCATGAAAACAATCATTGGGCGAAGAAGTTTTATCCTTAACTAGTGGAGCTTGATTAGCTGAGATGGTCATTAGAAAATCATCAGCAAAAGAGTCATTAATAGGAATTGTGGGGGATTCAGAACCTCTTTCCAATCTAGAAAAATGATTAGCTACTAAGTTTTCAGTGTCTCTCTTGTCTCTGATTTCCATATCAAATTCTTGGAATAGTAGAATTTATCTTATCAATCTTGGATTTCATTCTTTCTTGTTAATAAGATGCCGAACAGCTTTATGATCAGTGTATACAATAACTTTCGCTCCAACTAAGTATGATATGAACTTATCAAAAGAAAATGCAACAACCAAGAGCTCTTTTTTAGTAGTAGCATCATTGACTTGAGCTTCAACAAGAGTCTTTCTAGCATAGCAAATAACATGATGATTTTTATCTTTGGTTTGGCGTAGAACTACCCTTACTGTTTGATAAGAAGCACCACACATCACTTCAAATGGCAAAGACCAATCTGGTGGTTGTACAATTGGGGCTGATGTTAAAACTTGTTTCAGCTGGTTGAAAGCCTTCAAACATTCTTCATCAAAGTTGAATTTAGAATCCTTTGCTAATAATTCTGTGAGGGGTCTAGCTATCATTGAGAAGTTCTTTATAAATCTTCTATAGAAGCATGCGTGGCCTAAGAAATTTCTTATTATCTTGACATTTTTGGGTGGTGGCAGCTTCTTAATAGTTTCAATCTTGGCTTTATCCATTTCAATTCCCCTACTATAGACAACGTGTCCTAGAATAACTCCTTCTTGAACCATAAAGTGACATTTCTCCTAATTAAGAATCAGGTTGAACTTCTTGCATCTTTGTGATATTTTTGTCAAATTCTCTAAACAGTTTACAAAAGAAACTCCATATATAGAAAAGGCATCCATGAAAACTTCTATAATAGACATCATACACCTTTGAAATGTAGCTGGGGCATTGCATTAACCAAATGACATTCTTCTATAAGCAAAAGTCTCGTATGGACATGTAAAAATTGTCTTGACCTCATCTTGAGGGTGAATTAGAATCCGTAAGAATCCTGAATAACCATCTAAGTAGCAAAAATGAGAATGCTTGGATAATCTCTCTAGCATTTGGTCAATGAAAGGAAGTAGAAAAAGGTCATTTCTTGTTGCCTTGTTTAATTTCCTGAAATTAATACACATTCTCCATCCTCCAAGTAGTAATCAACTCATTAGAATGATTACACAACTGTGATTCCACCTTTCTTTGACACAACTTGAACTGAACTAACCCATTCACTATTTGAGATTGAACATATGATTCCAGCATTCAAAATCTTTAGCACTTCTTTCTTCACAACTTCTTTCATAATTGGATTCAATCTTTTTTGGCATTCAATTGTGGGTTTATGTTGTCTTCCATAAGAATTCTATGCATGCAAATTGAGGAGTTGATTCCTTTGATATCATCAATTGAATACCCAATTACTTCCCTATATAGCTTTAATCTTTTCAATAGATCTTGAACTTGACTTTGGGGGTAACTTGGCATTGATTATCAGTAGATATGTGAAGTTTTCTCTTAAAAACTCATACTTAACATCAGACATCTTTGTAAAGGATATTCAATTGGAATTATTGCAGAGTCTTGGTCTACTAGCTGGTTAATTTGCCTATCTTCAAAGTCTTCATGTTGATAACTTGAGATAGATTGAATTTTATCTTGTCTTCTCCAATTTTAAATGTCAATCTACCTTCTTTGACATCAATTATAGCTCGTTCAGTAGTTAAGAAAGGTCTACCCAACAGAATTGGAGTATTCAAGTCTTCATCCATGTCAAGAAACAAAATTCACAGGAATATAAAATTTCCAACCATTAGAGGTATATCTTTAATGATTCCATGTGGGTATATGATTGATCTATTAACCAATTGCAAAGACATATTAGTGGGCTTCAAATTTTCAACTTCTAATTTTTTGCATAGTGATAGAGGAATCACAAATCTCCTAAATCACACATAGAATCTTCTTGTTTCCAATCTTACAGGGAATTGAAAAACTTTCTGAATCGTTCAATTTTGGAGGGAGCTTGTTTTAAATTATAGCTGAGGCTTCTTCAGTTAAGGCTATGGTCTCATGCTCCATAATCCTTCTTTTCTTAGTTAGGATCTCTTTAAGAAACTTGGCATAAGATGACATTTCTTGAATGACTTTCACAAATGGTACATTAATGTATAGCTTCTTTAGAATTTTAGAAATCTGTCATATTGTTGATCTTGTCTAGCCTTGACTAGCCTCTGTGAGAATGGTACAGGTTGAGAAATCCTTACATTGACTTCCTCTTGAGTGTTTCTAGTCTTGTTTTCAACTACAATTTCTTCCACAACCTCTTCTAGTTCAACTGATATTGGAGTCAATTGTCATCAACATACTTCATGTAATATCCCTAAGTTAATCATGCATGATTAGTTGTATGAATGGGATGTTATATTATCTTATTGATAATCTCTATGAATGTGATGTTAAGACTTACACTTCAATATCAACTAAAGTGCGAAAGCGATGGGAATTTACTTAAGGCATGAAAATATGATTTTCAGAAAAGTGAAAATTTGGAAAATTAAAGTCCGGTAATTGTTCCTATATATGAAAGAATTCTAAATGTGATTTTTAAGAATTTTTAGGAGGTGTATGAGTTAGGTAAAACGTAGACACAAAATCGAAAAATTTGTGAAATCGCGATTTTTGTTCTTCGGACAAAAATTTAGATTTCGATTCCTTAATTATTTATTTTTCTAAATATTTTATTTGAATCCAAATGTGGGGTAGTTTCTTATTTACATGTAATGTCTTAAGTAAATAAATAAATAAATAAATAAATGAAAAATGCAAAAGCCATTTACATGTGAATAAGCCATATAAACAAGGGTATTTTTGGAAAACTGGTTTCCACCACTTGAAGTCGGTCCCCCCCTTCCTTTTAATACTTATCATTTCACCCTTTACTACCTTCCTCTGCCCTATTCAAAGCAAATTAGAAAAAAAGAGAAGGGGCAACTAGGGTTTTAAAGTTTGGTAAGTTCCTACTTCATTTTCTTTGGATTTTAACTACATAATTCTTAATTAGGGTGACTCTGAACCTTTCTTATCCATCTATTTTCGGATTTTACTTGAACATGGGGCAAAACTCATGTTGTTCATGGGTAAGATTAACCCTAGCCATGTTCAATTGATTCACGAATTTTTAGCTACATAATTTTATACCTTCGAATGATCCAAAAATTATGAAATTTATTTTGATTGATCCCCTATGAGTCTACTTTCGATGAGCTTTGGAATCAAGTTAATATAATTTCTGTAGACAAAGTTATGCTCGTATCTTTAAGGTACTATCACTCTGTCCGCCGAAGTTACTACCCGAATTTGTAAATTATGTATTAAATTCAATATGTCATGGTATTATTTGATAATTTAGGGTGTTATAGATATTGATGTTACGTTTCATTGACAATTGGAATCACTATAAAATTATATGTGTAGCGAAAGTTATAAATATTTTACCGAGCCTTACTCAGTCTGTCAGAATAGAGCTTAGGGCAGATTATGCTAGTATTGGTTAATTTTATTGTGCTCAGTACAAATAGAGAGAAATTCAAGTAATTTTATGACTTACACCATAGGATGTCTACAATTTGGGAAAATTAAAATTACTAGAACATGGAATGTTTATTATTTTATATAAATCATGAAATTAAGGTTACTCAATCTGTCAGGACATAGAAACAATATAAAAGTTAGGCTGAATGTTGATTTTCATGAGAGCAAACCATAATGAAATAGGAAATGAAACTTTTACATGTAATATGAAACTAAATAAAATTTGAATGATGTCATTTGGTCATGTATATAAGAAGATATGGATTTTTCTTTACTATGTGTGCAATCTGTCATATTATTAGGTCAATCCTTATGTTAAATAGTTACTTAAGTTATAAGAGTAAATACTTAAGATTCATATACCTTTTGCAATTAATGATGTTTCATGTGTTATAGGCTTGTGCTCATATCATAGTAGTAATGTGTTCCTTACTATTATTGTTATAGGAGTAGAAGAGTAAAGTAGTGAATGGGAAAGGAAAACATTTTGTTAGCCCTTATAGGTAAGTTGGTTTCTCCTACTCTATGTTTTCACCTCTATTGAATTTGGTGTGACATCGATTGTTATATGTATTAAATATATTTTGGTTAGGTTATGAATTGATTTCAACAAATGCAACTATGAAAAATATATATAATTGATTGTATGATTGCACATTTGAAATGCATATGTGATATGATATGAATGGATTACGAGAAGTGCAATCTTGTTCCGTTTGAAATGACTGATCGAGTGATGGTATAATTGAAAAGCATATGTGGTATGTTAAGGATTAATTTAATAAAATGCAATCCTATTCCGTTTGAATCGGTGTTCGACATGATTCATCTTCTGATATTTGAGTTACAAGATATGGTTAATCCTTTGATCTTTGATATGAAATTGTTATATGATGAATCACGCATTTGCATCTGCTTGCATCTGCATGTGTGATGGTTGGAGCTAAGTGCTACATCGCTGATCACGATGAGAGCCACCTCTAGAATCCAATGCATCATTTTTGTTCCCCAAATATGGGATGAGATAGACTGGAGCTAAGTGCCATACGGAGCTAAGTGCTACATCGTGGGGAGTCGCGATGGGAGCCACCTTTAGAATCCGTAGGGGCCACCTCTAGAATCCATCTATCGCTATATGATTGTTCCCCGAAAGGGATGAGGTAGAATGGAGCTAAGTGCTACATCGTCGATCACGATGGAGGCCACCTCTAGAATCCACCTACCGGCCAGTTGGTGATTCGTGCATACATATGAGAGTGTTGCATTGCATACACATGTTTGATATGTTTAAGTGACAATGAATGTAAATTGAGTGTAATGATTATGATTGGGATGTTATATATGTATGTAGTAAATGTATGAAGATATAGACCTTGATATTATGATTATTGCATGCTTTTCTATGTCCCTCCAAATTGATTAGTTGGTAACACATAGGCTATGAGTTATCAACTTACTGAGCTATTTTAGCTCATTCTGTTATTTCTAATATTTTTCAGATAATTCTTGGGAATCATGCGAGATGATTTTATTTGAAGGGTTCGTGGTAAGATGGAAAGATTTGAGTCCTTCGTATCCTTCTATTAGGATGTTGAAGGGTTTAGTTATGTACAATTCTTATGTATTATTTTGTAAGAAGGCAAAAGCATTTTGTGAAATGTAATACTTAAGGATTATTGGTTTGCTCTGAAGGATCATCATAAATTGTGTAGTTTATTTTATGATATTTTTGTTCTTATGTATGTTGTAAAAGGAAAGAGTAAATTACATCACGTTTCCGCATTTCTTCATAATTTTATTTGATCATCCGTAATGAGTCGCGAACTCTAGTTTAACTCGCGGGTTAAATTGGGGTCGTGACACTTCATTGGTTCTTCAATAACTCTACCACTTCTGAGTTGAACAACTTGCACTTGCCCTTTAGGATTGATTTCTAGTTGTCTTAGAAAAAATCCTAGAGTTCTAGTTCAAGTACTAGTTTGCTGGCTATCTGATTTTCAAGCATTTGTTATGAGCATTTAAAGTTTCAAGTTGAGAAACAAATTTTTGCATTACTTCCTCTTGTCTTTGTCTAGCTTCATCTTGTCTTTGTTTATCTTCCTGTCCATATTTCTCTTGTTTCTTCAACAATGCTCAAGATGATTAGGAAAAGGGGTATGTTAAATCTAAAATTCAAAGGTATGTAAAGAGGATCCCACCCCTCTATCCGCTCTCAATGAAGTTTTGTTTGGATTGGTTATTTTTATTGAGGGATTGCATTGATAGGATCATTAGATCTGAATGATGTTTATGCATAGATCTATGAGCTTGGATTCATATTAGATTGTCATGATTAGATACGTGTTCTTTATGCCCTAAATCGTATTTTAGATGAATTTGGGGAAAGTCCTAAATCATGATAATGAATGGAAATTGCATGTTTTAATATGTTCTATGATGCATAGATGCTAAGAAATCATACCTGCAATATTTATGATGTTTTAGATTACTTTTATTAGAGTTTCAATCTCAAAAATCGAAAATTTTGGATGAAAGATCGGACTTCCAAGATGCTAGCACGACTGTTCCAGGTCTCAGAATGGCCGTGATAGAAGATGGGTGAAACAAACGCTCAATCACGATCGTGACAACATTGTCACGGCCGTGACCAACCAGGCCACAACCATGAACAAGACGTGAGTCCACAATTGGACATTCACAACCGTTACGTATAGGAGCATAGCCATGACGATGACCTGACACGATCGTGACATAACTGTGACCATAAGTGGATGAATTATAAGGGCATTATCACAGGCGTGACTCCACTCTCACGGTCGTGGCCGACCGAAAATGAACCCCAAGTTATTTTAAACCTATTTCCTGATGTATATAGGCTATGTATGGATGTATGTTAATTGTATATGACACCTAGATATACAAAATGCATGCTCAACTATAATTAGACTAAATTATGAAGAATGTTTGATATGAATGATTGATGTATTGCAAAGCATAATGCACTTAAAGTTGAAGAATGCCTTGTCACTCATCAATGGTGGGAAGCGTCCTGCACCTATGTATGTACTTTAAGGAGACCTAAACATGCGAAATAAAGTTCCACACTTGCGTATGTGCTTCTCAGGGAACAAAGTCCCTCATTAGAAAGTGTGTATTCCCTAGAATAAAATCCCTCACATTATAATGTG
Source organism: Pontederia crassipes (assembly GCA_030549335.1). Lineage (NCBI taxonomy): Eukaryota > Viridiplantae > Streptophyta > Magnoliopsida > Commelinales > Pontederiaceae > Pontederia > Pontederia crassipes. The sequence goes on along the minus strand of JAUKPH010000020.1, from coordinate 3,640,749 downwards.
TTTATTTCTTGGAATAAAGTCCCTCGCTATTATATGCGTGTTCCCAAGGATGTGGCCTAGCTAGCCAATGTGATGATGTTGACATGACTCTCCAACTATTGTTAAGATCAAAGATGTTAAAAGATAAAGTAAGAATGAAAGTTAAGTTTAATTTTAAAGTATCTTCTAACAAAGAAAGTTAAGAGGTTGATGATGAAATAAAGATGAAAAGTAAAGTTCTACACTTATATATGTACTTCAAGAGGATCTAAGTCCGAGAAGTAAAGTTTTGTGTTAGTGTATATATTTTCCAAGGAACAATATTTCTCACCATAAAGTGTGTGTATTCTTAAATATGACTAAGAATAAAATTCCTAACTATTATGATGTGTGTGTTTCTATGTGACTTATGATATGAAATGAAAAGTCAAGATGATATTATGTGATAAAGATGAAGGATGAAGATGACATGTGAATGATCGCATAATAAAGAAAGAAAGAAGAATGAAAGAAGATCCAAAGAGTTATAAAGTAATCCGAGAAAATGTAAAGTATGAAAGAAGTCATGATCAAGGAGTTATGAAGAAACTTTTAGGATGTACATGACAATGAAAGTGAAATAAAATGATAAATTATATCATGAATGTTTATAAATGACATGAATATATGTTTCTATTGCATGATATGATGAATATGAAGTTAAGCAAGTATAACATTTTGTTTATGTTCATGAGTGTTATATAGGTTAATAATGTACTGAAGGTTCAGGTATTTAATATTTTATGAAGTATAGTTATGTTATAATTAATAAAAAGTTTTTTTATAAAATTTTATTTAAATTGTCAAGTCTTTCATTGTTAAATGATGTATCGCGAACGGGTTAACGACGCAAAATTGTTCTAAATGACCAAAGTTGTTAGGGTGACTTTTGGATAGTTACAAGTTGAGCATTAACTCTTAAGCGAAGAAAAGTAAAGAAAAAACTTGGGAAATAACGAGAAGTTCCCGTGCCTCTCAAGCGAAGAAATAAACACTTGGGAAATAAACATTAGTGAATTAGGTAATCTCAAAGAGAGATAAGCTAGAGCGACTAGGTAAAAACGGGACCAAATCTCATCCACATCTTATAGGATAATGCTTATTATGATTACTTATGTTTGAACCACCCGCCGGAAATTAGTGATCATACACACTTGGCTTTGGAACAGTAGCGGGAAACTTGTTGGATCAATGGTGCATCAGTTTCTATGGATCCTACTTATGCACTATTTTGCAGTCATAATTTTAGTGTTGAAGAAAGCATATAGAGGTTTGACTTGTTAAAATTCCTTTATTGTCTAGTACACACATTTTTTAAATATAGTTTAGTCTTGAAGGACAAACTGTTATAACTATATCACAAATTTGAAATTTAGATGTTAAATATTTATTCCAGATACATTATATTCCTTTCATCTAAAAGATCTATTTAATGTTTAAAAATCTTATTCTGTATTTTATTTTTAATATTTTGGTTTTCCATTTTTTTCTTGACAACATAAACAAATTATTTATTTGTCAATTGATTAATTTTGTAGTTATTTATTAATTTCATAATATAAATAAGTTGGCTTCAATAAAGAATCTCATGCATATAAGAATGTAAATTATATCTTCTTGTCTACTTATGTCCATTAATAGATTAAATAGTTATATTAACCAAGCACTTTTATCAAATTTATTAATCATAATGAAACCTTAGCTTGACGTGGTAAAAAATGAGGGGTTCCGAATACTGGATAGAATTTTTACTTGATCAAAACCCTATTAAGATTTTTATGATATTTTTAAAAATGAGAATTTAAAAGTCAGAATAAATCACTATTAGCAATAGACTTAACTCAAAGTGTAATTATAAACATAAAGGATTTCAAAATTTTGTTCTAAATTAGTTAATTTCATTGTCATAAAAAAATAACATTTGTAAAGGTATACTATTTTTTAATTGAGAAATAGGCTAAATTAATTAATTTTCTATAATAAAAATATTTTATGCGCTAAGAAAATATTTAAATTGTTTATACATTATTTCATTTCATAATTATCAATAATTTCAATCATTCTATGTATCAAATTAATTATGATAAATTATAATTAAATTGCTATCTAATAATCAAATTTTTATCCCTTCATCAAATATTACATTACACAAAATATCCCACCAAAAGTATCTCACTATCATGGCCGTACAATTTTGCATTCCATGGTATTGGTAATACCATGGCGATGACTGAAAAAAAAACAAACTAGGTACCAACGAGTTAATTCTTGTAATAAAAGAGAAATTTATCCCTAGTTGTTAGATCAATGATCTTTTTCGATGTCAACAGATGAAAAAGGTAGACCTCAAAAGTAAAGAAGAAACAATTCAGAAGAGATAAAGAACTGATATTAGTGAGAGCACATCTAGTAGGAAGTACTTTGCCATTTCCTTCCAGCAGTTCATCTTCTGTACCATTCCAACACCTACAATCGCACAAAATTGCCAGAGCACAACGATGCTTTTCAGGGTAGCTTTTTGCTGTACATAGCAGACCCCTCTTTTGTATATACACATTGTGAAAAGCACAACAAAATGTGGCTCTTCCCAAAAATGATCAAAATATATGAAATATCGTCTTTGTCATGGCACTTCATCAACAGTTAGCTCTCCTTCACATTAAACTACAACCTCTTAATGCACACCTTCACATGGAACTGTAGGCCTTTCTTCCCCAGCCCGCTCCTGTTGAAATGAAACCATATCGTCTACATCTGCAGTTGGCTCTCCTTCAAATGAAAATTTGAGTTCTTCATGTGCAACTGTCTCTCCTTGACATGAAATTATGGCCTTCTCATGTCCAACTCCTTGACATGAAATTATGGACTCGACATGTGCAACCGTTTCTCCCTGACATGCAATTATGAGCTCCTCGTGTACAATTGGCTCTCTTTGACATGAAACTATGGACTCTACATCTGCAGGTTGCTCTGCTTGACATGAAGCTATGGCAACATCTGCAGTTGGCTCTGCTTGACATGAAGCTATGGCAACATCTGCAGTTGGCTCTGCTTGACATGAAGCTATGGCAACAGGAACTGGCTTGTGGAGCATTGATGTTCCCTGAAAAACAGTTGTCCGAACACCATTCAAAATCTCCTCCAACTGCAAGGCCAAATGAAATTGATTTTGGTTAATTTCTTCTGTTAAAAGTATGACATTAACTTGCAACACATCTGGGTAGAGCCACAATGAACTAGCACTCACCTGTTCTGATGTTACCTTACTGAAACCAAATTTCTTAGTCCAGATAGATTCCGCCTCATCTGCTGCTGGAAGCACAAAATGCTTTATCTTCAAGGATGCCAACAACCTCTCAATGCATGCAAAGAGGGATTGAAAGTAACCCTACAAATATGATACATAAGAATGGCAAGGCAATCAAATTCCAAAGAAACCAGACAAATGTGAAGAAAAAATTGAATCTAATAAATTAGATCCTTATCATAATATGTAATCATCAAAATCAAATAATTCAACTCAACAATTTAGAAAGAATTTATTGCCCACAAATTTCATAGCCTATGCTTGTCAAAGTTCAGTACGAAAATGAAGCAACCCAAAAGTGACAATGACATTTACAGTTACAGTTCGGCATATAAAGGTATACTCAGCTAAAATTCAGAATAACAATATTGTCCAGCAGCAGAACTGTGTCACAGTAAAAAGCAGAGACGAATAAAAAGCAGAAAGAATTGTCTTAATCAAACGCAAAGATGGACAGGGGTTAAACTAGAGACATTATAATAGAGAACATACCTTCCCTTGATGTTCCCTGCTCGTTGCAACTAAAGGAAGTTCAGCGACTTCACTTCCCAAGACACGCAAAATGCCTGCTGACACAATGGTTGCTCTGCATGACGATGGAGGTAATTGTATGTTATAGAAGTCATTATTGCAAAAGCAGGCCTAAAACTGTTTGAAAACGAGCATTACCCAACAGTCAATATTGCACAATACATTCCTCCATAATCCTGGTCTCTCACTGTTCTCCTACAAGACAAAAGTGCAAAAGATTTAGATAGTACACGACAAAACCTCATAAAGTAAAATATGTTGATAACATTCTAATAGCAGCTAGAAACTTGGCGAATGAGTGGGCGAGATTATACAATATGTTGTAATAGATACAAGTTTTTATAATGAATAAAAAATGGATGTGAGCAGGGGCTCACATCCTTTGTCTTCTCAAAAAAAAAACCTCATAAAGTAAATGTTATTTTTCGCACCCATAAACCATAGAGGGGATAAGATCTCGACCAGTTGCAGCATCCACAATTGGGTCAAAAGATTCCTGCAGAAAAGCAAATGTAAGTACATGTCACTACAAATGTTCATGTCATTCATATGAAGAGAAATCAGAAAACAGAACATTGCATTAATGCATACTTATCGATGTAGGATTTATTGAACATGCAGAAACTAAGAACACTTACATGGAAAATGGCTACTGCCCTTGAGAGCAACAATTTAATTTCTTCTTCTGCAGTTTTACCACTTAAAATTCTCCATGTGATGTCAACATTGGCATTCTCATTCATTCCATTGCTCTCACATTTCTTTATAAGCTTAGCATTTATTGGCAGCAGTGACTCAGGTTCATGTTGAAGTAATTCTTGTAAAGATATCCTAATCCTTTTGCAATCATCACAACAGAACCATTCCTCTTCAGGCAGCTCCTGATAAGACAAAAAAAAAGAGTCAAGCACAAATCTGCTACATATTCAAATCTATGCCAATTATCCCAGACGAAGAGATTATTCGTTCTTGAGACAACGTCAGATGCTTCATAAATACAGAAAGTATTAATTTTCGGACTCACCTTTAAATCAGCCATCTTGTTATCTCTCAAACATCCAACATGATATTCCTTTTCACACTGATAAATCACAAAACATAATCTATCAAGTTATTGTTTTAGCAAAAAGTCTGTTAATAACCAAAGTATATGAAAACTAACCTGGTCGCAAATCATAACTGTGCGATCATCAAATCCTGATTTACTAAAGTCATGGAGCCTGCATAGGTTAAACAACATAAGGACTAAAAAATGTAAAGCATATATCATATTACAAAGTCAAGTCATGGGTTAAACTCATGAAAGACTTTTGAGGATTGATCCTTTACTACAACAAGATGAGGATTCATCCACAAGGTTCATTGAAGTAAGCAACATTAACAGAGGTTGACCAGGACCACCACAGAGAAATGCCTATTTGAATCCCAGAAAGCAACTTCCTTGGGAGGAGTAAAAATAAAAAGTCCAATCCCACAAACTATCATTGCAAAATAGGCACATGCATCATAAGGAAGTAAATAGAATAAAATTATTTCATATGATCAATAAAAACGTGAATCTAACCTGCACAACGTGCAACTGCCAATATCGAACTCTGTCGTCACCATTCGAATGCACCTCTTAAATATCTGCTCAATGGGATCAACTCCTGCAACCCTTCCAGCAGCAATGGCGTTGTCATTACACGCCACAGACCTTTCTCTTTGATGGAGATTTGTACAATATTGGCAATACCAATCCTCTTTTGGAATGCTTGGCAAACCAACACATTCTGCAAGAACCAAAGCAGATTATATTAGCAGTCATAAATCAGAGCTTATGCAACCAGACAAAAGTAAAACCATCAGATAGTACAAATTATGGAACTATTGATCCTGCATGTGGAAGATAAACAATAAACTGAGGGACAAAGTGGACCTATTGTATGAATGAGTACAACATCAAATGTCATCTCCAAAGAAATGAAGAAAAGAAGTTGAATGGCCTTCTATGTTCATAGCAACATACAAAATACAATCTACAACAACAACAACAACAAAGCCTTATCCCACTAGGTGGGGTCGGCTACATGGATCATACGGCGCCATTCCGCTCATTCGTTGATCCATGTTCATGAGATTCGACAGGGTTTTACGCTGGCTGTCGGGGCCTAACACAACCCTCCTCCTTTATCCGGGCTTGGGACCGGCTATAAAACATAGGCGGAGTTAAAATACAATCTACAGGCAAATTAAAACAATTTAATGAAAGATTTGCTTCTCAAATAAGCGTAAGGACACTGCCTCTAGGACTAAGACCATTTCTTTTAAGATGCCCAACAAAAGATGAACTACAAAATACTAAAAGAATGTCTTACTACGGAAGCATATTTTTTTACATACTACAAAAATCAAGAATTTTAGAAAAAGAAATACCTTTGTGGAAAGCCCTTGGACAGAGATCACAAAGGAGCAGGTTTCCCCCATCAGCACAAATGCTGCAAAGATCATCATTCTCATTCGTAGACAATTTCCGGTCTTTTGATAAAGAAACTGATAGCTCATGAAGAGACACTCCATTGGAAGTGTAAATATTATTGTAACTAAAAACAATACAAGAAAACGAAGATGAGAAAAGAGTAGGAATTGCAATTTTCGGGGCTCAAATGAAATAAAAATGATGATCAGCTAACTAACGGTTTTCGTCTAGAAGCTTGACCAGCATGAGCTTCAAATTGTGAAGGACTAACCTGCACATTTAGCACTCTTTCAGGCAAACAAAGTAAAAGAGTACTCAAACTAAAGCTTGAGATATTAACATCATACCACAGTGTTGCAGCAAAGGCAGTATATACCAGAGTCCTTTATATAACCTTCCCGTAACCTCTGCAAATGTTTTCATGGTAGTGTTAAAAAAAGTGAATTATAAGTTATAATTTCTCAATCAACATGAATGCACAACCTTTCCACGAACGTAGTAGCCTACTTCAGTTCCCTCAGGTAAAATGTCATTCATGAACACCAACTTGTGAAGTCCCAAATCCCTAGTAACAGAAGGGAGTAAAAATTACTTAAAAAGTAAAGGTAGCACGAGATAGTAACACAGAGATCCTAAAATTATGTTTTCTTGAGATGGTGAATGCTAAATATTATAATTCAACAATAGATTGCAAATACTAACTTCCGAGTCAACTTTCCAATGCTAGCCTTCTTATTTGATGATATATTCTTGGAGGAACCATTTGATGAACCGGATATGGTATTTGCTCTAGATAACCTGCATATGAAAAGATAATCAATGCCAATAAGATTGATAATAAAGAACAGAAAACAAGAAATCAAACAGGAAATTCAAACTCTAAGATAGAAAAATGGAAGTTTAACAGCATTGTAAGTTATGAGAAGATTTCACAAAACCCCCACTCACAAAGAAGCAAAGAGGTATGGTGTAACGAAATCATGACTTAAATGATTTTTAAAGTGGATAATAGGAAATATTGATATCATTCATATTTCACATTGAACTCGCGCTGAAAGAACATTTGATTGGATCATTAATTATTATCAAAAGCAATTTCATTGAGACAAGTACAAGAGCCCATGCATAAAAATTTAAGCATGACTAAAATATGCAGCACAAGCACCTAAAGAACATATTGAGTAATAACAGAATATGTGAAATCACAATTTTGTTTCTGTATATCATAACAGAAGCAACGAGACGTCGAAAACTTAAAACCAGTGGTCAGTTAAGAATAACTACAGAAAAAATATCCATAAATTTATTCAACTTCTCAGAGTTCATCTCCAACTAGATTCAAAAGAGCAGGCCTGCTATTTTATAACAAATATCTTCTGTTATAAAATATAACATTAGGTAGGTCTGTTAACTCAGATGAAACGAAATGCAATAAAGTAAATGTCTTTCAGCAATTATTCTACTGAGATAATCGAGAAAGAATCAATGAATTTCTGTAACGAAACTTTACAACAGGATATAAGCTTATTACAATTATCGATTACACCAGAAAGGGCAAAGTGCATACCTAGTAGCACTAGCATTCACATTTATTGGACCAGGAGTTTTGGGAGTCTGCTTCAGTTCAAGACATTTATCACACAAGAAAGCAGAATTCCCAGCTCCTGAGGCATAAAATGACGCTGCAGATAACAAATGCATTCAAAAATAGCCCATGAAGTATAAGGAATTCAATTAAATAAGTTAAACAAGGTAAGTCCTCACACACCTTGGCACTTTTGGCAGACAGATGATTTATCAGGAGGTTGCAGGCCTACTGCACCTTGGATTACTGCTTCCAGCATGTCCAAAGGAGCACTAGTGCATGCTTTAACTACATCTCGAAGGTTCTTCCCATTATCCAGGTAAATGAAATCAGCTGGGTGTTTTTTTGTGCTGCCAGCATGCTGCTCAAATACATAGGTTGAAACAACCTGATAACAGGGAAAAAAATCAAATGTGTAAATGATGATATTCCACTAGAATATGGCTATGTTGCATGTAGGGAAAAAGGAGTACTTACGACAGAGCCATTGCAAGAAGAACAAGAACACAATATACCATTGTCTTTAATGACACCTTGAAGCTGAGATAGCTGTAACATTGTTCAAACATATATCATGGTAAAAAACATAGTGTCCACAAAAGGAATGGAAGAGAACCATAAGTTCCTTGAAGAGTGTGAAACAATAATAAGCACCTAAGATCAAGAATTAAGAAAGAAATGTAGTTTTAGGACTAATTTGTCTTCAATGTATCAGGACCTTTCAGGCGTTTATATTAATAGATAGCTCTGCTTTTATTTATAAAAAAACAAATATGACCCAAGTTTTGTTTTTCATGTGACAGCCAAAGAAGAAAAACGAAAATAATTCAGATAAGTCATCAAAAGCATGAAGAAAAATAAAGGCATAATTACCAAATTTTGGAATGTTTTTTGTTTTCAAAGACGTAAATTTTGGATGGTGCAACGCACCTTTCCATTGACGTTGACATATTGAACATGTAGGCCTTCGAGCAATCCAGTTGCAATTAATTCCCGCGAGTTCGCCGGAAGCTTCGTGAGGGCAATCTTCTTTGACATCTTCAACTCCATCTTCTTCTTAGGTGTTGAACTTAAGGTCGCATTAACAACATTTATTGTCCCTTTTGTTTCTTCAGATCCACTTGATTTGCTGTTTGCGTTAGAACCATCCACTGAACCAGAATCCTCAGTTTCAACCTTAAGTAAGGATCTAGTAAACCTTCTTGGAGGTCTCTCCAACCGTTGGCTGTCATTATCCTTATGGATGACACAGATATTTTCTTTAGTGGCACTATTCGATGTCAAATCCATTGTTCCTACTGTTGTAGACACCTTCAATGGGCTTGCAAACCTCCTAAAATATTTTGGTCCATCTCTACTGCCAACTGATTGTGATGAACCCAAAACAGATGGTGTAACATGCACAGCAGCCTGTTGAGGAGGGCTCGCAACTGTTGACTCGTCCAATGTACTTGTATCATCCACTGTGGCCTGTGGAGGAAGGCTCACAACTGCTACTTCGCGCAACATGCTTGGAGGCATTTCCGAACCTGATAGCAAACGGACCACATTGATTGAATCAATGCTATCTACCACCATATCCGAGTTATCTGTGGCATTGCCCTTATGTGGTAAACCAACACCATCGTCACTACAAGCATTGGCAGCTTCAACCGGGATCCCTGTCAGATTGATAGGGCGAGGAGGAGATGTAACCAAGCCTTCGTGCCTGGCCGTGGAAAACGACCTGACAAATACTTTTATAGGCTTCACAACTTCCAGAGCAAGAACCGCATCCGCCGTTGTAGATTTGTAGTCGACTTCCATTGGAGCAGGGGCATCGGTGGCGACCTCGCCCTTCAATTCATCATCATTGTAGATTTGTAGTCGACTTCCAGTGGACGCGGTCTCAGCCTTGCAGTCGATCCCAACCGGCACTTGTGCAGTAACGGCATTGGAACCGGGACGCGGCAAATCGAGGAACACCGCGGGACAAGGCGTCAGATCCCCGCCAGACGACTTCCTGGGACGCTTACTCACGCGAGGCGAGGCGGCGACGGCGGGAGATGCGAGCGCCTTACCGGAGCGCGTCCGGCCAAGGGCGACCGGGAGCGAGGCTTGCGCCTTTAGGGCGAAGGCGAATTCGCGCTTGAGGCCGGAACGAATGCCGGAGCGGAGGACGAAGTCGTCCAGATCGGACGGCCCCTCTCCGTTGGGCATCTGACCACGTCCGCGGGTCGCGCTCCACCACCGGCGACGGCGACGGCGGCGGCGGCGGAGGAGGAGGAGGAGGAGCACGAAAAGGGGCGAGGGACGCGAGGAGAGAGCGAGATCCGACGGAAGAGGGGAAAGGATGGTATGATTAGGGTTTGGAGGACGCAAATTTATAGGGGGGGAAGAACCGGAAGGGATTGGGAACGGGGGGGAGGAAGCGGAAGGGAACAACAACGGGAGTCGAAGGAAGAGGAGTAGAGGGAAACTTTATTTATTAACTCTGCATCCGTTTGGAATTCGGATTCAAGAGGAAGAAGGGCGAAATAGTTTTTTTTTTTTTTTTAACTACTAGAAAGAAAGAAATAATTTTATTCAATAAAATAAAATAAAAACGAAGAAAGAATAATTAACCAAGTGGGTGGGTTCGGAACTCGGAAGATGGAAAGACAGAGAGAGACGACGATTACGAAAAGACAGCAGAGGGGGGAAAATGGCACGTAAAATCAGAAACCTCGAAATCACGGCGGTCTGATGGAGATTTTATCGGATATGGCCGATTTACCCCCTTGCCGTCGGCGAATTTTGAAGTGTGCAGAGGGCTGGGACGTAAAAACGGTATCCCCTAAACGGTTTACTTCTTTCTTTTTTGTAAGCTTATTAAAAAAAAACTTTAGGACAATTTGGTTATCAGTGTAATATCATAGTAAAAATAAATATATTTTTATTTTGTGTATTATTTGGTTAGAAAAAGATAAATTTTAAAAATATAATATTTTATATTTAAAATATTCTATTACACAGAACTAGCATTCAACATTATAATAACAAAAGAATATTTATATAATAATATATGATTGAATTTTTTAAAAAATAAAAAATATTTGACAAAATTGAAAAAATTGAGAATAATCATATTCTTCTATTTTAGAAGAATAAGTATATTCTTCTGACGAGGTAAAAATGATAATTTTTTTTTTCAAAATGATTTCACGCTTTTCAAAATTTGATCAATATAATCTTATTCTATGAGTTGTTTGGTTGTATTATCGGAATATCGACATATTCTTTTATTTATTTCATAACCAAACAACCCTTAGTGTATTGTCTCGCCACTTTCTTTTATTCCTCGGATTTTCTTATCTCTTATGAAATTATAATAACATTTTTAAAGAAACAGAATTGATCAATAATACAATTTCAAAAAAATTTTCAGAATTTTCTGGATCATGAAATAAGCATTTTTAATTTTAATATGATTTCTCGATTTTTTTCTAATACACTATTTATTTCATAACCAAACGACCCTTAGTGTATTATCTCGCCACTCTCTTTTATTCCTCGGATTTTCTTATCTCTTATGAAATTATAATAATATTTTTAAACAAACATAATGGATCAATAATACAATTTCAGAAAAATTTTCAGAATTTTTTGAATCATGAAATAAGCATTTTTAATTTTAATATGATTTCTTGATTTTTTTCTAATACACTATAATTTCAATAAAAATCATTAATTCTGTAAATAATGGGCTACAATGCAACCTACTCCTCCACGCTGTGGCAGCTGCGCCAGTCCGTCCCCGCACTACGCTACCATGCACAGTGCTCGTGCATTGTTCACACTGGTGAATAGTCTTTTTTAAAAAAAATATGGGAAAAATTATATTAAAATTTTGTATCAAAATTTATACTGAATTCAGTGCATATGGATAATAAGAAAGTTTGGTCTTTTGTTCCTTTATTATGAACTACAATCAAATGTGAAAAAAATATTATTTTTTTGCACAATCCCGAAATAAAAACAAAAAATATAACGAAAAAATCTATTTAGGCTCTAATATCAATTGAAGGTTTTATTATATAGAAACCAAGTTGTTACAGCGGAATTAACAAGATTCTTTTACGTTTTTCAAAACTCAACAATCGGAATGATAATCACGGATGGAGAATCGACTCTGTATCACAATCCAAATACTGTGTGTTTCAAGCAAAAATACACAACAAGAGACCTGCAACAAACAAAAGTGAAAAATAACAGCAACCAATGCCATGTCTTTGTTGCAGCATATATAGCAAATAATGGACAATTAATATAACTACATGCGTATGAAGTTCGTATATCTCCTTTGCAATTTGAATAGGAAATGGACAACTTCCGGTTAAGAGACATAATGGTCCATTATGGGCATCACGTGTCCAACAATCTACATGCGAATTTTGAAGTGTGCTGGGTAGGGCTGAGCACGGACCAGTTCAATCATGACGAAAACCTGGATCGGATATAATTCGGTCCAGGACCGGATCTAAGGTCATGGAAATCCAGTGGATTTCGAGTCAGGACCGGTTCTAGAGTCTAAAAACTCGACCCGTGACCCGGCCCGGGTTTCCAGTTATTTTATGGGTCATCTTGCGTGCTACTAACCATCTACCCACTACATGGCAGACCCAATAACCCGCAAACCATAGTAAAAATTAAAAAACTAAACGAAATCCCTAGAGCCAATCGCTAGCCCTAGCCGTGTGTTGTCCCGTCGCTCGCGCGCCCATTGTCGCTGCTTCCAGTCGCAATCGCTAATCAATCCCCTTCACTCAGAACACATCCCTAGGCTTCCGCTTCATCTCCGTTCACACCGCCGCTAGCTTTAGAGACAGTAGCGGCTCACTCCTGCTCTGCTTCTTTAGCAAATGGCACATCGGTGTCTCCGTAGTCCGCCCTTTTGCCACGGACTGAAGGTTTGATTTCTTTACTTAATCTTTTATTTCTTATAACTTGGATTATCTTGCACTAAATATTCATGTCCGTTCATGCTGCCGCCAGCGTTGGAGACGACAGTAGCTCAAAGTTCTGCTTCGCTTCTCTAGTGACTTTGTCATAGTTAGGTGGATCACATAAGTTGCCTCAGCAGGACTTCTACTCCATTTCACTAGCGACTTTGGCTCATATTCCTGCCCCTCTGTCGCGGACTAAAGGTTTGATTTCTTTACTCAATCTTTTATTTCTTGTATAATGTTGAAAAATGTTGTGATTTTATCTCTATGATAGTTTGTATGTTGTCTTCCAGGTTAACAAAACTGAGCCATATTAATGGATATTTTTTATCTCTATGTTATCTTTGTGATTGTTGGCACATTTGTTTATGTCCTTATCTATTGTTCGCATATGGATAATGAATTTGATAATTCTTGCATGCAATTACTTTATTAGATTAATTCAATCATTTTTTTGTTCTACATTAAATCCCATTCGGTTTTACTGCTATTAAAGTTTAAATTTTCATTTGCTTATTCAAATTGATTAGTGAAATGCAAAATGTAATTGTATTTCAGTTCTTATGCTTTGATTTTTTTTTTGTCAAAACCAGCTTGGATATTTCTGTGATTTGTGAATGGAGGTCCAGGATAATGCAAATGCAATGACTAACATAGGGCCTAATCCGATGGGTGATATTATCATCGAGTATGCACAATTGAATTTAAACCCTACACAAGGATCTAATGATGCTTATGTGGAAGCAGAACTAGTTAGGAGGAAGCCTAGTAAAAATAAATCATTTTGAAAAATTTATTTCGGATCAAGAAGCTAGAGCAAGGTGCAAATATTGCAAAAATGACTTTGCCGCAGACCCAAATAAGCATGGAATTACTGGCTTATTTAAGCACCTAAAAAAATGTAAGAAGTTCTCACATAGAAGTGAAGTGAAGGGACGAAAAATGTTGTCAGAAAGCTTACAAGGAGTATCTACTTCAGCAAAATCATTAATCCCTCGTTCTTATAATTATGAAGATTGTAGAAGAGCCTTGGCTGAATTTGTGATATGTGATGAGCAAGCTTTTAAAGTTGTAGAAGGTGATGGATTCCTTCAAGATTTACTATTGCTAGAATTTGTTGATGAAATGGCTAAACTTAAGTCAATTTTTAAGAAATCTTCTTCACTCATTTGTCTTACTACTGGCACTTGACATTTTGTCAAAAATTGTGTTATGCGTCTTATCACACATTTTATTGATGAAGATTGGGTTTTACATAAATGGGTTCTTATTTTTTACCCAATTGAAGGACATATAGGCGAGGATATTACTAAAGCTGTTGTAAATTATTTATTAGCATGGAAAATTAAAAAGGTGTTCACCATCACTGTTGATAATGTTATAGCCAATGATAAAACTATTGGTCATTTGAAAAAGAGATTGCATAGCTGGAAAGGTTTGATATGTAATGGTGATTTCATTTACATCAGATGTTGTGCACATACACTAAATCGTGTAGTCAAATATGGGTTACATGATATGAAATCAACAATTGTGTCAATTCGTGAAGTTGTTCGCTATGTGAGATCATCTCCGACATGATTTGGAAAATTCAAAAGATTTATACAAGAGGAGAAAATCACTAACCAATCTTGTGTTATAATGGATATGCCAACTCGATGGTACTCGACCTATTTAATGTTGAAACGAGTTGAAAATTTTCAAAAAGTATTTGAAAGGTTGGATGATGAAGATATGAGATACAAATTACATTTCAAAGAGAATGATTGTGTGCCACCAACGGCTGAATATTAGGAAAATGCTCGAAACTTTGTGATGTTTTTGAATTTTTTTTATGATTCAACATGTAACCTATTTGGCTCATCTTTTGTGACATCTTCTTCCTGCTTTCATGAGATTGTATCTGTCCGATCTCAAATTACAAAATGGAGTGATAGTCATGAGTGTACTTGCAAAAAATGGCATGCGACATGAGGTATAAATATGATAAGTATTGGGAAAAATCTGAAAACATTAATCCATTGATACTTATTGCTGTTGTATTAGATTCTAGATATAAGCTTGGATATGTTGAATGAAAATATACAGATCTTTATGACTCAAGCATAGCTACTTGGGTAGTTAAAAAAATTCAAGATAATATGTATTATATGTATGAATTTTATGCACAGGAAGTCAATCAATGCTCAAATTCTCAAGTGGAGATTACAAGTTCTACAAATTGGGTTGAAAAAGTAAATGTTGACGAGAAGACAACTAGGATTCATCAATGGAGTAGACTACAAAAGGAAAAAAGAAGTACTGATAACAAATATGAAATTGAGAGATATTTGATGGAACTTTGAGAGGGTGAAGGGGATTTTGATATCTTAAATTGGTGGAATGCCAATTCCACAAAGTATAATATTCTTTCTCTAATGGCACGTGATGTTTTGGTCATTCCAGTCTCTATAGTTCCTTCAGAATATGTTTTCAGCACTAGAGAATGCATTTTTTTATTTTTTTAGGAGTTCTCTATCACAAAAAATGGCAGAAACTCTTGTTTGTAAACAAAGTTGGCTATCATCATCACATTTTAAACTTGAGGAAGATTTTGATCATTTGAGGCCACAACAATATAATTAAAGGAAAAAATCAATTAGTACGTTTGAATATTATGTCTCTTTACTTATATTGTTAGTCATTTTACTAATTACGACATTTTGGACATTCATGTAGAAGTTACTGGAACTACTCAAGTTGGATCCTCAAGTTAAACATTGGATCATATGGTGGTACACAGTTAACTCTTTGAATTGTGAGTATGTAAACTTTTTCCTATAATTTTATTATACATTTATCATATGTCATAAACTAATATAGATATGTGAACATATCTTTCTCAACAACACTGAGCCTTTCGAGAATTTATAAAACTAGATCACATCATCATGTATAAATGAGCATTTCATACCTCTACACTGAGATCTAGCTCAGTCAATGCCTCCCTAACTCTCCTACAAAAGGGGCATGCCTCTGTCAAAAGGCAAAAGTGAGTCACGTGAATTATTCACAAACTAAGGAAATTCATTTTTAGGTCTATCAGATTAAATAGGGAAAAGACTGAATCTGATATTCGAAAGGAATGTCAATAGATGTATCATGCTTCAAACAACTGCAAAAAACGTCCATAGTTTATTTTCTAGTTTTCAGTCATATTTTGATCCAAAGATCACAATTGAATTGTGACCAAATTTTTTTTAACTGACCAATATTCAATGATAATCAATGTCATAGACGTGCTCCACAAACATCATTTTTATATAATCATGCATCTAATTAGGATAATAAGTTAGTATAGATATCTATATATAGTCATGGTTGCATGTAGTAATTAACTTTTGAATTAAAGCATAATGATAATTCAATTATCGATAAGCATTATAAAGGAATTATATAATATTATTAGGAATAAATTTTGATATTTTTAAATATTATAATAAATATGTTTAACTATGATTAACTAAGGTTAATTAGAGGTTTAACACTAATTTTTAATAAAATAAATATGATTGGATATTTATTTCAATCAATAGGGTTTCAAGCAGCTGAAGTAGGCAGCACCTGCGACTTAGAAAATGATTTTTCCAAACTGTCATATGACGTATTAAAAATCTTCAAAAAAATATAAATTACATAATCGTATCCTCGGAGAGCAGGACAAATTTTTAGGGGAAAAGACCTAGCTGAACGGCCGAAAGGAATTTGGAAACGTCACTGCTTTAAGATGAATTTTTGGATTGACCTTCCAGTTCATGAGTTCGTATCTTCATGTTTCTTTCTCCATAAATTTGGAAATTTTACATGGTCCATCCTTTCGAAGATAGCTTTCTGTGTCCTCTGAAATCACCAAAATAAGAGTTTTATATAAGAAGTTATGAACCTACATTCAAGGGTCGTTCACTCTGTCCTGAGTCAAAGATAGGTTTGCCTTGTCAATTAAGGCATGATTAGGGTAAAAAGAATTAGGGTTTGAAATTAGACATGTCAAATTAGCCTTGAAATGGTTCGGTGAGAATTGGAATCATCCAATTTAGACCTGTATACATGGAGAAATGAATTTTTCATTTCATAGGGCCTCTTCTATCATGTTTCAGAACATTGACAGAATATGGACCTAGTTGATTATTTTTGTTAGAAGGGTATACGAGGAGTTAAATTCTACAATTTTTATTTTTAAACACAACTGAAGTCTAGTTTCTATGAAAATTAGGATCAAATCAAATGGACAAGTATTGCTAAAGATATAAATTAATCATTCAGTGACACACAGTTTGTCAAAACACAAACCCTAAGACATATTATCTTAATTTTTATGACTTACTCGTTTGGAATTAGATAATGATATTTGGGAATTGTAAACCTTAGTTAGTCTAATTTCTAATTTATCCATAATCATATGATTTTCACTTAGGGTTAAGAAGTTATGAATTATTTATTGTCTAGAATCTTGAAAGAGCACCTAGTTAAGCTATGGAAGATTGAGAAGTTCCAAGTGTGAAATAGATTATGAATATAAATATTTTGAGTTAGATATTAGTACCAAAAGAGATTATATGAATTTTAAGGTGCATGCATTGCATACTATTTTAATGTGATTGGAAAGTGAAATTGCATTATTACTTGTAGGAAACTATCAAGGTATAAGTGAAAGGGAGGAAATCTAATTAACCTCCTTGAAAGGATAAAGTATCAAGGTGACTGGGTAAATTTACAACATAGCAAAATGTTATATATTAGTTCTTTTATTTATGATCTTATCTCAAGCAAAGATTATTATTGTTATTATTATTATTGAAGCATATCTTGAGCTAAGAAAAGTATTTATGATATGTTTCAAGGATTTCTTATGAAATGGAATAACCTCTTAGATGAAAATATTTTCAGGGAACAATGCTTGTGAACTTAAATTAAGTTTTACTTGATACTGATATGAAATTATGACATATGTATTTTGATATTGTTAAACTCCATGTGTTCATTGGCCATGCTAGTTGAAAAAGGTCTTTGGGACCACATTCGATATGCATGAAATCTTTGGGTTGTATATCGAGTGTCTTCGGGTGTCTTTGACCTTTGGGGGCTGTTCTGCCTGCATGTATTGAACCATGATATGCTCTGCGTATCCGAAATGGAGGGATACATATTGATCATAATTTGCTCTACGTATTCGAGACTCTTGATTGTGAAGCTCTGCTTAATTTTATGATACATAATTATTGAGGGATACGTATTAATTTCACAACCCCAATTTAACCCGCGAGTTAAATCGGAGTTTGCGATTCATTACGGACGATCAAATAGATTATGAAAAAATGTGGAAACGTGATGTAATTTAATCTTCTTTTATAACATAAAAGTAAAAGTATATCATTAAATAAATTACACAATATGTGATCATTTCAGAATAAACTGATACACCTTAAGTCGTACATTTGACAAAATGACTTTATTTTCAATACAACTTATTTTGACATAAGTAATAAACACGACTAGCTCTCTCGACATCTTAATAGGAAGATACGAGAGATATAAATCCTCTCATCATACAACCAAGGATGTTATAGAATTCTTTTACGACTATCACCTCACACGATTCCCAACGAGCTATTTGAATCTAAAAAATATTAGAAACAACATTATGAGCAAAATTAGCTCAGTAAGTTGATAATTCATAAGCTATGTGTTACCATCTAATAAATTCGGGAAACATAAATATACAAGCATTAATATAATATCAAAATTAATATTATCATACATTTAATAAATACATATATAACGTTCGAATCGAAGTCATCCCATTCAATTCACAATCATTGTCATTTAGTCATATCAAACACTACATAAAAAATCAACGGGCAGGAGCCCGTCTAAACTACCAAAGGCTTTTTCGACGGGTCTACATCTCCATCGTAATAAGAGATGGAACGTCTTTCGACGGTTGTGACCGTCTTAAATTTTGACGATTTTAAAATCGTGGAAACCATCCATCGTAAGTTTCGATGCTTGTAACCGTCGAAACATGTCAATGTGCATGTTTAGTTCTCGATGGCATGTTTCGACGGCTTAGACTGTCTAAATTTTTGACATTTCCCCACCCCTAAAAAATTTCGACGGTTCTAACTGTCGGAATATTACTTATATATAATTTATATATGCAACGGTTATTATTTTTGTTAATATATTTTTCTTTCATTTACCGATGTTTTTTATCGTCTGAAGTTGCGATGGTTCACGTAACCATCGAGCAGTTAGAACCGTCTAAATTCCAATTGATGTGTGTACGATATATGGGTTTTTCGATTGTTCTGACCATCGAAACATCAGTTATACCTCTTACATAATATATACGTTTCGGCGGCTAGAACCGTCGAAACTTTTAATGATTCTAGCCGTCGATATTTGAATCTATATTTTATAGTATTTTTTAAATTTTGACGGTCCGGACCATCAAAAATAGAACCCTCCTATAAGTACCTGACCCTCCCGTCTTGTCTTTGGTTTGGTTCCCTTCTTCTCGATCGATCGAGCAGCTGTAACTATGCACGGACGTCGAACTCCGCTGGCAATCCGATCTACGTCCGTTGTCGCCTCTGATCGCCTCCGCTACTGCGCAGAAGCCACTCCGCGCTCCGCGTCACCACCTGCGCACCATGCCGCCGCTGCAACTTCGCCGGCCACCGCAGGTACGATCGACTCTCGATTCTCCGCCCGCTCTCCTCCGCCCTTCCCAATGCTGGCGTCCGGCCATATCCGACGAATCCAGCCGGCCGCCAGATGTGGCCATATCCGGCCACTTTCTGCCGGTTGCAGACGTGATAGCCAGATCCGCCGGGTCGATCAGATCTAGCCGGCTGCGGTGGCCAGATCCGGCCGCGTCAGGCAGATTCGGCCGCGTCAGCCAGATCTAGCCGGCGGAGACCAAATCCAACCGTTCGTGGCTGCGGCGGCCATTGTCGGGCGCTCGTGGGCCGGCCAGCCAGGTCGTTTATTTTTTTCTATAATTTGGGTAGTTTTTTTTAGTGATATTGATGTACTTGTATTTGACGTCCAGGATTTTGTTCTCTAATTTGACAAGCACCGTGAGGTTTCTCCTTTGGACAAGTTCAAAATTGTAAGAATGCTAATTGAGTTCTATTTATATGCAATTTTTTTTTTGTTTACTTATGTTCTATTTATTTCGCAGATTATTGGAATTCTTTTATCATTGACTGTTACTGCAAAAGATGTAAGTTATTTATTTTTATGTCATTATTATTTCTATGACATAACAATAATTATTATATGACATAATAATTATTATTATCGCAGATTATTTATTTGTTGAGTAAATTATATGACATATTTTAGATTGCCTATGATTGTGAATGATTTATTTCATTATTATTTCTATGCTTCTATGAAATATTTTAGATTGTCTATTTTAATTTTCGTTAATTTTAGAATGCAAATATGATTAGTACGTGGGTATGATGTTTAGTTGCTATTTTATTTAGAACATTTCTTATAGAATGCTATTTTATTAGTATGTGGGTATGATGTTTATTTGCTAATTAGCGATATTTAATATGTTTAATTTTAATATTGCGACGGGTATACATATTTAGAACCTTGAAAGATTTGTAGCGATTTTTTTATTCATGTTTGTTTACACCAGAATTCCCATTCTTCGTGTGACAACATTTAAAGATTCGTATAGTGAGAAGATTATATACTGATATGACCCTTATTCGAAATTTGCATTTTCAACGGGAAGGGACAATTAGGTATCCCTGTTTGAAATGTTATAACACAAAATTGCAAACGTTAGAGACAGTTAATGTTCATTTGTATAGAAAGGGGTTTAAACCAAATTATTGGCAATTGGATGACTTAGGTGAAGGAGCACCATCAATGAGCATGCCAAATCCTGCAAGCTATTTTGTCGATCCTCACGAAGGTTTGACTTCGTGATACAAACAATTAGTTTATGACGTTGCAACAACTGAGTATGGTAACATAGGATTTAGACAGGCTGAGGAGACACCAAATTCAGAAGCAAATGATTTCTTTGAGTTGTTAAATGCTTCCAGCAGAAAGTCATTCTGAATTATCATTTGTTATTAGAATGTTGAATCTGAAAGCAGATCACAATATTTCACAAGCACGTTTTGATGCGTTTATAGATATTTTAAAAGAGGTCACACCGTCAGGGGCTCGCATTCCTGAAAATTATTATAGGACAAAAAGACTTGTTTCTAAACTTGGTCTTGGTTCAAATAAAATAGATTGATGTCGTAATGGTTGTATGTTATATTACGGTGACGCGACGTCAATCTCAGAGAATGAAAATTTTATGGGCCGAACGATATGGAGTGACTAACAAGACTCAAGTTGCTGCGAAGAGGATGCATTATTTGCCTCTTATTTCAAGACTTAAAAGACTATACTCGTCTCTAGGGTCAGCATCGCAAATGAAGTGGCATGCATAACATAATACTTCTGAAAGTGTCATGCTTCACCCATCGGATGGTGAAGTGTGGAAACATTTTGATCACATGCATCCAGATTTTGCTAGTGAAGAAAGAAACGTAAGGCTCGGATTATGCACGGATGGTTTTACACCGTACGGTCAGACTTCAGTTCCTTATTCATGTTGGCCGGTCATAGTAACATCACATAATTTGCCTCCTGAAATTTGCATGTCCGCACCTTATATGTTTTTGACATGCATTATTCCTAGTTCTCACAATCCTAAGCAGAAGATAGATGTATATTTACAGCATCTAATTGACGAGTTAAAAGAATTATCGGATGGTGTCATCACTTATGACGTGTTGTCCAAACAAAACTTCACCTTGAAAGCTGATTATTGTGGACAATTAATGATTTTCTTGCCTATGGGATGTTATCTGGTTGGATGACCACAGGAAAACTAGCTTGTCCATATTGCATGGAACACTAAGGTGCATTCACTTTGATAAATGGGGGCAAAAATAGCTAGTTTGATTGTCATAGACAATTTCTTAGAGCAGAGCATCCGTACATAAATAATAGAAATGGACGAATAGAGTTGTGCATGACATGGCTGCGGTTAGACGCTCAAGACCTCAATTATTTTGCATTGTCAATGCTCTATGTAAAATTGTCAACGACCCAAATGTCACATACAATGAGTATGGTGTTTCTCATAATTGGACCAAACGATGTATATTCTGGGGTTTACCATATTGGAAGGATTGTTTGATACGCCACAATTTGGATTTCATTCACATTGAGAAAAATGTGTTTGAGAATAATGGACATTAAGAGTAAAACAAAAGATAACCTCAAGGTGAAACTAGATTTGAAGGAGTATTGTCGACGACCAGAGTTGTACTTAATTAATTTACCTAATGGTAGATTATCTAAGCTGAAGACAAGTTATGCTCTCACTAAAGAGCAGAAGACATAAGTGTGTCGATGGATCCAAGAGCTGAGAATGTCGGATGGTTATGCATCAAATCTGACAAGATGTGTGGACATGAATAACTTGCGTTTATTTGGCATGAAAAGTCATGACTGTCATATATTTATGGAAACCTTGCTTCCTACTGCATTTTCATCCTTGCCAGAGAAGATTTGGAAGTTGATCACGAAATTGAGTCAATTCTTTAAAGAATTGTGTTCAACAACATTAATTGTGGAAAATATGATCCAATTGGAGCATAATATTCTGATAATATTATGTAAGTTGGAACGAATATTTCTGCCGAGATTCTTTGATTCCATGGAGCACTTACCTATTCATTTGTCATATGAGGCAAGGTTAGGTGGACCAGTACAATATAGGTGAATGTATCCTTTTGAAAGATATCTTAATTGAATTAAAAGGATAGTTAAGAACAAAGCACTTTTGTTCCTACTACCTTGATTCTCACGTTAAGTGTGCGAGGACCAGAGTTCATCGAAATGATGAAGTTCTGGAAGAAAGGTCTAGTGTGGTATCCTTGTCGATCTTCAATCAGTTGGGATGACATTTTGGGAAGCCAAGAAGTAGATGGTTGAGTGATGCAAAATTCAAGTCGGCTACGAATCATGTTCTCCTAAACACGCAGGAGGTGCAAGGATACATTAAGTAAGTTTACCCTCAATGCGTTCTTCTTTTTGTATCGTGAAACTATAGATTGATTAACCCATCTATTTGTATGTAGTGCTTTCTTGCAGTACCACAATGTCCCTGAAGAACATATACAAGATAGAATCGAGAATGACTTTGTATCCTGGTTTAAGGATCAAGTAACTCTTACGATGTTGGTCTTGCTTAAGTGTAGACGATTATTTCCTGACATTCATTTTCATTTTAGGTTCTCAGTACCGTCATTTCTACTACGTCTGGTCTCCATAATTTGGCATGGGGACTGGCTCGAGAGGTCAAAAGCTGGCCAGTGTATTTTGAACGGTTATAAGTTTCACACGGAAAGTTGATCGAGAGGAAAGAAAATCATGAACAGTGGTGTCTGTGTCAAAAGATCTACGGACGGGGAAAATGAGCATGACTACTACAGTATTCTCAAAGTCATAATTCAGCTAGTATACACTGGAGGTAATAGAGTCACATTGTTTGAATGTAATTGGTTTGATCAGAAAGAAAAAAGAGGGATGCGAGTTCATAAGGATTTCAAAATAGTTGAAGTATGTCACAATAGGTGTTATGAACGTTTTGATCCATTTATTATTCCATCCTCTATAAGACAGATATATTATGTACCATATCCAAAGAAGACGAGGGACAAAGCACAATGGTTGGTTGTAATTAAGATGAAAATAAGAAGCAGGATATAAATTGATGGTGCGTTGCAATGTGCATACCAAGATGACTCACATACTTCGGTGACATCTATTGTAGATACCAAATTAGTTGAAGATCTACAAGATTCAGAATAGTGTTTTGAAGACTTCGGTAATGCTGAGATACAAAATGACGATAATGCTTCGGACAAAGATGAATTGAAATTACGTCATCTTCAGAGGACGATGATGATGAATATCAAACATGTAGTAATTCGGATGATGAGTGATGTTATTATTATCCAATGTAATTTTCATGTAATATTCTCATGTTACGACTGTCCGTTGTTATAATTTAGATATCTTATATTCGAATAGTTTATTTAAATGATCATTTGTCATAAAATTTTAAACATAGTTCGTGATGTATGCTGACGATCATTCTGATCGACGAATGCCTGACGAGGATGGTGCATTTCCATATTCAATTCCTTCTCGTGAGTGTTTAAAATAATGATCACAATTTTACAAATAAAAAAGTGAATTAATTTGTTTATTTTTTAAAAGCGCCACCAGATATTAGGAATTGGTTCTTGAGTTATACCTACAATTCAGTTCCTGAAGATGCGACACAAGATGTAGCCGAACGTCAGGTTGTTACATTACAAATTTAACATTTTGTATGAAATGCAAATTTAAAGTACATTAAATTTTGTATCATTGATCACTAGCTGATCACAATAGGTTTTTATCCCGTTTCCCATTCATTTCACCCATATCGAGCCCCTATTTTGCCTAACTTTTGGCCAAATGTGCTTGGAATGCATGGATTCTGATAACTAGTTGATCTTTCTCATTTTATACTTAATTTCATATGCATAAAGGTTCTGAGTTGCTAAAATCCATAAATATCTCAATTCTATGCCAAGTTATCATTTTTAGGGCAAGTTATCATTCCAATGTGCAAAGTTATCATTATTTTAATTGAGCTGATTTACAGTGATTATTTTGCCCTAAATCCCCTACCATCATGAATTAATCACATTTGGGTGACCATATTTCAACTTGTGCTAAGTTATCATTCCATTTCATTGGTTATCGTTTTTTAGTGTCAAGTTATTGTTTTAGGGCAAAACTGTCATTTCGATATGCAAGGCTGCCAATTCTGCAAAAAAGCATTAGGCAATCATTATATTATTGTCCTAACTCCTTGCTGCTCTGATTTGATCACATTTGGATAACCACAAATAAACTTATGACAAGTTATCATTTTTATGGCATCAAGTTATCGTTTTTGACATCCAAGTTATCATTCCTATGAAATCTTGGCCACATTTGATTTCTGACCTCATTCATCTGCCACCATAATTCCTTTAATGCCTTCAATGCTTTGAACTACCCATAATTGGACAATTTTCATGATATGGTGCAAGTTATCATTCCGGGTTTCTATAAGTTATCATTTCTGATTTTGCTTTTCATTCCTGCACAACACCAAATTCCATTTGATGTTTGAGCTGATAATTATCATTGTCCTAATCCTTGTTTGTTAAAATCCTATTCAAGGACTTTGATGTTTGCTATTGTGTACTTTCTAGCAGGGAAAAGAAATTTGAATTCCGCCAAAAAGGAGGGGGGACCACCTGCTTTTGCTGTCCAAAAGCTGTTGCAGCAGTTGGAATTTCATGACCAGGACAGGTGGCTTTCATCAAAGGCTATGGAACATTCTGATGCTGATCTAAGGCTAATTAAAGGCCATATATAAGTGGAAAAAATCCTGGAATCAGGGGAGGCCGGCCAATGCAAGCGTTTGGAGTGGATTGGAGTTGGAAGTGGAGCTGAGCTGAGCGCTGCTGATTCCTATCAACATATCATTATCCAAGATGAATTCCATTTGTTTTCCCTTCTATTATGTATTAAATATTGTAATTATGAGGAGCTAAATCCTATGTCTCCTAGGATAGGGTAGTAGTCTAGACTAGTTGTGGATGGATTAGGGATAAGTCTGATTTCCTGAACTGAATCAATTTCTGATTTCTGAATTCTGTACTGCTATGAATATGTTCTTATCATTGTAAGATTCTATTTGTATTTACAACTGAGAAGTTGTCATTTGATCTAATCTTTGTTCAGAAATGAATCAAGAACTAATGCAAGTTTCTAGGTTCAAATCCAATTAAGAAACTGATTTCCTAAATTTTGAAATATGTTTTTCCCCATTTCTGATTTCTGAATTCTATTAAACCTGTTTTTCTCATTGTTGAGCCCTGATTGAATTTGATAACTAAGAGGTTACTTATGATTTCATTCTTGTTCAGAAATGAATCAAGAGGCAATGGTATTCCCAAAGTTTTAATCCCTGAATTATTGCAAACCTTTCAATGCTGATTTCTGATTTTCAAACCTGATTTTCAAATCTAATTTCATGAATCTGTGGGATTCTTCTTTGTTATTGTAACCACTGATTCCATTTAATCACTAAGAGGTGAATTCATGGTTATCTTGATGTTCAGAGATGGACCAAGATGCAATGACATTGCTGAGTTCCCATATGTAATTAGGTGCTGATTTCATCCAATCCATTAGTGAAAATTTGGATTTTATTTTAATTTACAACTGAGAGGCTGATTTAAAATCCTCTTGTAGTTTAGAGATAAATCAAGAAGCATTGCACTAATATTGGATTGATTTCATTCCTGTTTAGTCAATTGAAATAATTCCCTCATTTTTAAAGTGAAATTGATTGTTATCATTTCAGATTTCACTAAATTGCCAAAAATCAGCAAGGAATTTGATTTTGAGCTTAATGCTAACTTGATTTCAGTAAGGACCTTTTCTAATTCAATTTGGCTAATCAATCATGTAAAAATATGATAATTAATTTTGATTCAATTGTGCTGTGAAAACAGGTTATTTCAAGTTGAATTAAAATTGACATATATTGTTAACTTGTTCCATTCCATTCATAATTAAGTTAGATGAACCCCAACTCTTAGGAGAACTTTCCTCATTGATAGTTAAACTCTTTGAGCCTCTAGTTTAGCATTTATAATTCAGTTTTGATAAATTTCTAAAAGTCCAAAGACAGTTATCATTTTCCCTCAATTAAAATTCTATTTTCTGAATTCTTTACTTTCCTATTTTTGCCACTTAAGGTAGGACTAGTCTAGATTATTTTAGGGAGTTTTTGGCTTCAAATCACTGAGGATACGACATTTGTGTAGACTACAATTGACCTGTATACTTTCAGTAGAGAGTGAATTAGGGAGTTAGATCAAAAATTGAAAAATATGAAATTTGACTCCAAAATCAGCAAGTTATCACTACACTCCTCTCAATATCACTATCAAGTTTTTGGCGCCGTTGCAGGGGATTTGAGGTCCATTAGATTAACTTAGATAGTTTAGATTAGTTTTAGACTAGTTTTCAGTCCATTCATTAGCCCAATTTTCAGTTTTTGCAAGTTATCACTCTGAATTTTTTTATTTTTCTCTAGTTTACTTTCTTTTCTGAATTTGATACTTCTGAATTCATTTATGCATGATTTAGACAATCAAGAAGACCATTATCAATCAGATCCTAAACCTGAAAGAAGATTCTTGAGAAGGAGAAGATTGCAAAGGATAGAGGTAAGAAGAAGAATTTTTTAAGAGGAAGAAGAAGTCAACATGGCTGCACCAAGGACACTCAAGGATTGCTATTCACCTAGCAATGTCAGAAATCAACAAGGGAATGGAGTCCTAGCACTAGCTGCCAACTTTGAAGTGAATCCAACCCTAGTCACAATGAGCAATATTAGTTTGCTAGATTGGGAAATGAGGATCCAGCCTCACACTTGGACAATTTTAAGGAGATATACAGCGCAATGCATTTCAACAACACCCCTATGGATGCTGTCTATATGAGGTTATTCCCCTTCTCACTCAAGGACAAGGCAAAGATTTGGTACAAGACCCTCAAACCTGAAGAGATGGCCACTTGGGAATCTATAATCCAATTATTTCTAGCTGAATTTTTTCCACCTAGCAAAACTGACAATTTCAAAGATCAGATTGTGAGGTTCTATCAATTGGATCAAGAGAATATATGTGATGCATGGAAAAGACTCCAGAGCTTGCTGAGAGCATGTACACATCATGGTTTTGAAAAATGGCAACTAGTCAATTATTTCCACAAGGGATTGAACTACCTTAGCAAGGTGGCATTGGACACAGTTGCAGGAGAGATATTTGCATTCAGAAACATTGATGAAGTCTATCAATTAATTGAGAACATGGCCAATAACCACCATTTCCTTACACATGACAGGACAAGAAGACCATCCAATGAAAATCAAGTCAACAACATTGCTGTCCAGATTGAAGAAGGATTGAAAAAGGCATTGGAGAAGCTGAATTTGTCAACTAATGTAGGAAAGCCTTCCAATTCTGAATCAAGGTGTGATGTATGTGGAAACTAGGGCCATGACACCGAGAGTTGCAACATGATAATGCAGCAACATGAGCAATCCATAGACCAAGTTAATGCTGTAGGGAATTATGGAGTGAAGCCCCCTGCTGAATTCTATACTCCAGAGAATAGGAACCACCCCTACTTGTCCTACAAGGCTAACCATTACCAAGGGCCACCCATGCAGAATTCTAATTGGCAACCCAAGATTTTGCCAAGGAACCAGCCCCCTCCATATCAAAATCAGTCCTCAACCATTCCAATGCAAAGACCCCGTTATGAGCAGCCACCACAACCTCAACCCACACAATTCTCAAAGATGGAAGAGTTGCTGCAACAAATTTTGAAGAAACAAGAGAAGCAAGAGGAGGAAATGCAGAAGTTAAAAAATGGATATGAAGCCTTGAGTGCCAACCAGAAGTTGCTTGAAAGCCAAATTGCCCAACAAGCAAGCACATCCAATAGGCCACCCATGTTCTTTCCTGGACAACCAGAAGTGAACCCATAGGAACAAGCCAAAGCAATCCAACTCAGGAGTGAAAGGACTATGGAGGAGCCAATGAAGAAGGTTGAAGACAATTCAGCTCAACCAATTTCAAATTCCAAGGCTGCTGAAGAGCCAAGTGAAGAACTTGTGGTGGAAATTAGAAATCCAGGCCCTCAAAATGAAGCCAAGGGTAGAATCTTTGATAAGGTACCATTCCCTCAAAGATTAGTCAAAGCAAGGCAAGATCAACAATATGGAAGATTTCTTGAAATCTTGAAGAAATTGTATATCAATGTGCCATTTGTTGAAGCCATTCAAGAAATGCCCTCCTATGCCAAGTTATTAAAGGATATCTTGACCAAGAAAAGGAGGATTATGGAGCATGAGACCATTGCCTTGACTGAGGAAGCTTCTGCAATAATCCAAAACAAGTTACCTCCTAAGCTAAAAGATCCAGTGAGCTTCTCAATTCCTTGTGAGATAGGAAATAGGAAAATCCAAAAAGCCATGTGTGACCTAGGTGCATCTGTGAGTGTGATCCCATTGTCTCTATGCAGAAAACTAGAAGTGGGAGATATGAAGCCCACCAACATGTCTCTACAATTGGCTGACAGGTCTATTAAGTACCCTCATGGAATCATTGAAGACATACCCTTAAAGGTTGGAAAGTTTTACATCCTTGTGGATTTTGTGGTGCTGGATATGGATGAAGACTTGAATACCCCTATTCTTCTAGGGAGGCCCTTCTTAGCCACTGCAGGAGCTGTGATAGATGTAAAGGAGGGCAGATTGACATTCCAAATTGGGGAGGATAAGACAGAATTTAATTTGGCACAAGTTATCAGTTGGCCAAATTTTTAGGAAAATGATTTTGAAGAGGGGCAGCTAGATTAGATTGTACAACAAGTCTCAGCTATAATTCTCATTGAAGATCCATTACAAAGGTGCTTAATCTTTGATCATTTGAAGAAACTAGAGGATCCAAAGGCTAGGGCATACCAATCTGCATTGAATTCATTCAAATCAGTGGGAAATTCAGAAAATCAGAATGAAGTGCAGCAAATTATCACTGTTGAACCCCAACTCAATTCAGCTCAAGACAATTCATCTAAATTGGCGCTCCAGCCTCTCCCTAACAAACTGAAGTATGAATTCTTGGGAGAGAATTCCACATTTCCTGTTATCATCAATGCTAACTTGCCTAAAGATCAAGTTGAGGAGTTGCTGAAAATATTGAAGTTGTACAGGGAGGTAATTGTCACACCCACTACGTGACTAAGTTTTAATCTCAGCTATTATCTTTCTTAATTATGTTTAGCAATTCTATAAATAAAATTAGCAAAACCTCCTCCCTTACTTATCTTGTGTTATTTTACAATACATACAATAGATGCATATATGTATCCATCAAAATTTAATAAAAAGGTTATAAGACATCACATTCGCACATTATTATTTCACAAACCATTTCACATATAACACCCCACAGGATCAAGTTTTATAAAACCTTACAAAAGTTTCTCACAACCTTAACTACAACATCTAGAATTATCTATTACATGCATGCCTTTTAAAAATGAAAGTGGAGAGACAATAAAAGTGCTCCAATGGCTCGACCTCTTCTATATGCATCAAAGGCAAGCTTCGAGTCGTCTCAACTCGAGAACTTATATTTATCTGAAAAATTCAACAAGGGTAATGTGAGCAACAATCGTTTGCTCAGTGAGTGAAATAAATGTGCAACGTAGGGGAATAATACGAGTGCATATATCATTCAAATAATCATATTTCTATCAATGAGAAAACGTTTAAAGCATAACTCATTTCACATAACTTTCCAAATCATATGAACTTTTACATAAATACAAATTATTCAAGATATTATCATATTCACAGTTAAACTCCACACAAGTGTCATTGCACATACTCATCATGAGTCAATACGTATCCCTCTATGATCATGTGTCATACAGTTAAGCAGAGCTTCATAATCAAGAGTATCAGATACACAGAGCAAATCATGGGTCAATACGTATCCCTCTATGATTGTGTGTCATACGGTTAAGCAGAGCTTCACAATTAAGAGTCTCAGATACGCAGAGCAAATCATGGGTCAATACGTATCACAATAATGATTGTGTGCCACCCAATCATGATTCTCAGATACGCAGAGCAATCATGTGTCAATACGTGCACGCAGAGCAGCCCCCAAAGACACCCGATATACGCCCCAAAGGCTTCATGTATATCGAATGCGGTCCCAAAGACCTTTTTCAAATAGCATGGCTAATGAACACATGGAGTTTAACAATATCAAAATACTCGTGTCATAATCTCATATCATTATCAAGTAAAACTTATTTTTCACTTCACAAGCATTGTTCCCTGAAAATATTTTTGTATAAGATGTTACTCCATCTCATATGAAATCCTTGAAACATATCATAAATACTTTTCATAGCTCAAGATATGTTTCAATAATAATAATAATAATCTTTTCTTGACGTAATACCATAAATAAAAGAACTAACATATATCATTTTTCTATGTTGTAAATTTACCCACTCACCTTGTACTTTATCACTTCAAGGAGGTTTATTATATTTCCTCCATTTCACTTGCAACTTGAGGTTTTCTTACAAACAATAATGTCTTCTTACTTCTCAATACTAGTAAGGTAATATGCAATGCATGCTCATGATGTATGAATGCTTATGCACCCTAAAATGCATATAACCTCCTCTAATACTAATTTCTAACTTCAGACATTTATATTCATAGGTTATTCTACACTTAGAACTTTTTAATTCTCCAAAGCTTAACTAGGTGTTATTTTAGGATTTCAGACTGAGTGTCTGTCAATCAATAATTCATAACTTCTTAATCACATGCGCTCTGGATTAATTAGAAACTAGACATACTAAGGTTTCCAACCCCCCCAATATCATTATCAAATTCCAAGTGAGTAAGTTAGGACATCCCAAGCAATCTGACCTAGGGTTTGTGCCCTGGCAGACTATGTGTCACTGAAATATTAATTTATATATTTCTTCATACTTGTCCATTTAGCTAGGACATAATTTTTCGAAAACTAGACTTCATTAGTATTTTGTCATAAAAATTAGAGAATTTAACTCGCTATATAGACTTATAACAAAAATAGTTAATTCAGATCGCAATCTGTCAATGTCCTGGAATTTGACAGAAGACTCACTATTAAATTAAAAATTCATTTCTCCGCCTCTACACATCCAAATTGTCTGATTCCACTTCTCACCGAACCCTTGTGAAGTACAATTTAACATGTATAAATTTCAAACCCTAATTCTATTTATTTTAATCATACCCTAATCTACAAGGCGGACCTGTCTCTGACTCGGGACAGAGTGAGCGACCTACGGTTCTCTGTTCATAACTTTCTCTACAGAAGTCCTTTTTAATGATTCTTGTGTTCATGGAAGCTAACGTCGATAGGATGAAGCATATAAAATTTCAGGATTTATGAAGAACTAACCAGGAAGATATAATCGTATGAAAATGAGGGTTGAGTTCGGATCCGCAAATTGACCTTAACTCAGCAAACTTGCCGAATTTCTTGAGGACGTTCGGCTAGGGGTTTCATCTTGCGAATTTTTCTGCTGGCGGAGGATAAAGTAAGTGATTTATATATTTTTTCCAGATTTTTAACACGTCGTATGGCGGTTCGAAACATTCATTACTTAGCAGCTGGTGAGCTGCCTGCTTGAGTTGCTTGAAATCCTATTGGTTAAAATAAAGGTCCAATCATATTATTTTATTAAAAATTAATATTAAATCTCTAATTAATCATAGTTAAACATATTTATTATAATATTTACAAATATTAGAATTTATTCCTAATAATCTTATATGATTTCTTTATAACGCTTATCGATAATTTAATTTTTATTATGCTTTAATCCAAGGGGTAGTTGCTGCATGCAACCATGACTATATAAGCATTTAAACTTACTTAAAATGATAATTAAAAGTAAGATTATATTAAAATGATATTTGTGGAGCACGTTCGTGACAATTCTCTCCTCCTTAAAAAATTTCGTCCCCAAAATTTACATATATGTTGTGAAGGATAAGAATGAATACTTCCTTCTTATTTGGTCATTCTTACTTCCAACTTTCTCTTTACTTGAATGATTTCCTATACCACAAATATTAAAGGAAATTTTCATTTATGAAGTTCATTTTCCTTGACTCTTATAATTTATATTATATTTTTCTTCTCAAGACAAATTCTCTTATACTTCAATAGATTGAGTTAATCTTTATGTGCAGAAGGCTAGTCTGCAATTTATTGATGGTGCAATCTTTGATTCTATGTATTATTATCTGTTGATGTTCTGCTCTCTTTGGTTATCTGTTGATGTTCTGTTCCCTTTGGTTTTTGCTTTAATGCATAGCACACAAAAATATCATATCTCAAATGAGATAAGAAAAATTGATTATTGCATTAACCTAGATGAGTTAGCATCCATTTCACGTGGACATAATAACAAGAGTTTGTCAACCAATGAACGACTATGTGAAATAGCAAGGAAGATCTCTATTTCACTTGCTGATGGCATATTGACAAGTAAAATATTTTTGTGTCAACAAGTATGTCGAAAAACCAACAAGAAGCTTTTGGATGTTTGTTTAGAATATTTTATATGATTTGACATTGATCATTCTTATTATATGAGCTTTGACATCTGCAGTTGTTGGACTTCTAACTGAATATTAGCCCAAGGATACATACGATGGTTTAGGAATCTTACTTAGCATATTCCTGGTCATCATAGTTATAGCATCGAGTGACTCATTGGAATTTAGAGACTTTAGATAAGGAAAGGAAAAAGATCTTGATCCAGTTGCCTAGAGATGGACAGACAAAAACTTTTGTTGATGACTTGTTGATTGATGAGCTTGTCTACAAAGGATTTGATCAATATCATTGAACATAGAAACATTGAAGATATTGTAAATACACAATATCTTTGATGGTGGAACTTAACAAATAAATAGTTACCCAATACATATCAAAATCTCATATGGTCCTATGTATCATGGTTATAACTTTCCTTTATATTTTTCTTTCGTAGGTGATGTTGTCTTTGTGAATTCCATATTTTGATTACTTTTTATTTTCTTGACATTCCACAATAATCCTGCATTTATTATATTCTTTTGGCTATAACATTTTCCTAATGTGCGGATTTAAAATTCCATTAAAAAATTAATTCTTTCATCTAATCATGTTACCCATAGTTAAGTTTATATAAAGTTCCCATAAAGGTAAGTACCAAGATCATGAGTGAAACACTAATTATAAGGAAATCTTCAAATATTTGACAAGATTCATGCATAACACGGATTATAGGTAGAATTTCAACAATTATAGAGTCTATCATGACAAGCAAGAGAAGATGACACATTGGATAAGGGAACGACAAAATAACCATCGATTATTACGTGCCTATAAGTCAAATACAATCACTATCATTCGTAAGAATGACTGTCAGTGTGAAAAATAATGAAATTTGTGAATAAGACTTTTCCTCTCTAATTGATTTACAATATTGAAATGTCAATTCGAGTTCACGATCGAGAATCAGAAAGGCGTCCCCCTCCAATCGCTCATTCGTGATACATCCAACCAACATTTCGTGATTGATGAACACCTAATTAAAGTTCTTGATAGATGACCAGAGGATGCATCACTCCAATAATCTTTCGAGAAGCTTTCTCACAACTCCTTTTAAACTTTCAAAATTAATGGACGTACTAAAGTCCGAAATGGAAAATCATTTATCACGCATAAAGGAGTGACAATGGTGGTTTAATCAGTCACCCTAGATGAAATGTGGTAGATAATGATGAGTAAAAATTAATTCCCAAATACAAAGAATCACAATCGATAACAACTAATCAAGAATCGTCAATTATTCAGAATGCATAACAATGAATGTTGTTTGACACCTATGGGTTGAAAGTTGACAATAATTCTGATATCAATAACAGCAATTCAAGGTTTCATAGTGATTTCAAAATCACTTATAATAATTCTCATTAGACAATGTTACTTTAATGATCATCATATGATTTGAATCCTATCAAATAGATATTAGTTCCCAATACTAAACTGATTTGATGATTGGTTCTCCAACCCTTATGCATAGTCTAATATTATTATTCATTTTTATAAAATGTTTACCATTTCTTATTAATATAGACATCTCATAATGTCTTCATAGGATTATGAGCATCTATTCTCTTACTGATTGTCCCTACAGAACCTTCAATATCTCCTATAATCTTGTTAAGATTTGATGTTATCAAACCTGAAGAACAAAACTCATACTCCACTATCCACACATCCAACACAAATAATTTCTTTCCATAATAAGAATCATTCATATATATATCTATAAAGTTTTCATGATCACATTCATATTTCCCTTATGTTATTTATAACACATTTGCAAATTGATTTTGACTATTCAAAATAACATAACTATACTTTATTCCAATTTTTCTTATCTTCTTATCCACATATTTTATTTGGATCAATCTCAATCTTGTAGAATTAAGCTTAAGTCAACATTATTTACAAATTTAGAATAACAATAATCATTTGAGAGAATCGAACAAATATAATGTTCAAACCCAAAGACTTGATTGTTAAAATTAGAATAACAATGATGTAACGCATATCTATTATCTGATTCTCATACATATGAGTATTCCAATGTATGTTAAATACAAAACTATGAAGGGTAGTTTGTAAATATCCTCTCCTCACACCTTCATAAGGTTCAAATGTATTTATTTCAAAATACAATGTCTCATTACAAAACTTTTATAACACAATATCTTAGGATGTGACTTTTCTTTTATTTTGCATTCCCTTACAATGTAAAATATAAACTAGTTGTTCTTAGGTGATAAGTTCTTGTTTCAATCAACAAGCTTATTCGTACTCAATCATAAAATGATTACTTCATATTTTCTTAGATTGGAGACAAAAGAACACATCATACTTCCTTGCCATATTAAGGAGAAAGGTTGCATGATAAATAATTGATCAAAGTCATTTAAATATATCAAATGATCATACATACCAAGTATATGATTTATTTTTCTTAGTATTGACATGATCTAATACTATGAGGTTAACCCAAAACTTACTCATAATTTGGCTCTTACTTTTATTTTTCCCATAATAATTTTATGAAATAGTGTTTAAATATCTCTCATGATGTGCACGACCTTCAGAATTGAGAGATCATAAGTTTATGAGTGGTTTGATGGTAAAAAATTCACAATGATCATATCGAGTTCCATGTATATAAAGGTTGAGATATACCATTATTTTAACTTTAGCTAATGATATCCATCTCTTAAAGTCATTTTTGATAATCGAGTGGTACTTGTAGTTCATCAAGCAAGTAACTCATTCTTGATAAACTATTATTCACAATCACTTAAAATGTATATAATTCATGTCCAACTAAGGAACTTATCTTTCTTCTTGAAGAATAAATCCGAAGCTCAAAATTTTGACTGAATGCAGAACCTCATCGGAATGCTCCGGTAGTTCTTTTAATCTTACAGGTGTTATACAATAAGGAGACTTAAAAGTAGGAATAGTTTTATGAACTAGATCCATAAATATTTCCCTCTATTTCCTCTATCATAATTTGGAAAGCTATTAACAATTTAACAAATTCAGATATGATTGGAATATCTCCCAATCGTGACCCCTTTTTCCTTTATCTCGATGACAAAAGCAAAGTAAACTTCTCATCCCTTTCTAATTAACTTATCTATTATTATTATATAAATAATGCAAGAGGAGAAAATTCTAACATTTATAAAAAAATGTAACTCTTAATATTCCTGATAACTCAAAGTAAACTTCTTTCTTAAAATAATGTGAAGTGGCATGTTGACGAACTAGTCAATCACCTTTGGGTAAGACACTATAGTCTTAGATATTTAAAGAAATGAAATATGTCATCATTTCCCACTTAGTCCCTTCTGACTCCATATTCATTTATATCTTTTGCAAGTACTACTAGTTTGATCTGTAACATTACCGCCATGAAACATTATTGATGGACCCATTATGATCACATCATCACGTAGGGAGGATCATTGTTGGCATCAAATGCCACACCATGTACCGATGCATAATGCATGAGATGAAAATGAACTCCTAATAGGTCGACCGTCAGACGGAGCAAATTTACAAAGGCCAATAATATCAAATTGACCATCACCACATTACTCATGTGGTGATATGTTTACCCCTTAAAAATATAAAATAAGAAAAGTAATCAAAAGCATGCACTATTAATCTAATACAGATAATGTCACCTAACCTTAAACTTAAGTAATACTATCTACAGAATCTTAAACTTAAGCTCTGATACCAAACTCTGTCACACCCACTCCGTGACTAAGTTTTAATCTCAGCTATTATCTTCCTTAATTATGTTTAGCAATTCTATAAATAAAATTAGCAAAACCTCCTCCCTTACTTATCTTGTGTTATTTTTCAATACATACAATAGATACATATATGTATCCATCAAAATTTAATAAAAAGGTTATAAGACATCACATTCGCACATTATTGTTTCACAAACCATTTCACATGTAACACCCCACAGAATCAAGTTTTATACAACCTTACAAAAGTTTCTCACAACCTTAACTACAACATCTAGAATTATCTATTACATGCATGCCTTTTAAAAATGAAAGTGGAGAGAAAATAAAAGTGCTCCAACGGCTCAACCTCTTCTATATGCATCGAAGGCAAGCTTCGAGTCGACTCAACTCGAGAACTTATATTTATCTGAAAAATTCAACAAGGGTAATGTGAGCAACAATCGTTTGCTCAATGAGTGGAATAAATGTGCAACGTAGGGGAATAATACGAGTGCATATATCATTCAAATAATCATATTTCTATCAATGAGAAAACGTTTAAAGCATAACTCATTTCACATAACTTTCCAAATCATATAAACTTTTACATAAATACAAATTATTCAAGATATCATCATATTCACAGTTAAACTCCACACATGTGTCATTGCACATACTCATCATGGGTCAATACGTATCCCTCTATGATCATGTGTCATACAGTTAAGCAGAGCTTCATAATCAAGAGTATCAGATACACAAAGCAAATTATGGGTCAATACGTATCCCTCTATGATTGTGTGTCATACAGTTAAGCAAAGCTTCACAATCAAGAGTCTCAGATACGCAGAGTAAATCATGGGTCAATACGTATCCCAATCATGATTGTGTGCCATCCAATCATGATTCTCAGATACGCAGAGCGATCATGGGTCAATACGTGCACGCAGAGTAGCCCCCAAAGGGCAAAGACACTCGATATACGCCCCAAAGACTTCATGTATATCGAATGTGGTTCCAAAGACCTTTTTCAAACAGCATGGCTAATGGACACATGGAGTTTAACAATATCAAAATACTCATGTCATAATCTCATATCATTATCAAGTAAAACTTATTTTCACTTCACAAGCATTGTTCTCTGAAAATATTTTTGTATAAGATGTTACTCCATCTCATATGAAATCCTTGAAACATATCATAAATACTTTTCATAGCTCAAGAAATGTTTCAATAATAACAATAATAATCTTTGCTTGAGGTAGTACCATAAATA
This sequence comes from Pontederia crassipes, assembly GCA_030549335.1. Taxonomy (NCBI): domain Eukaryota; kingdom Viridiplantae; phylum Streptophyta; class Magnoliopsida; order Commelinales; family Pontederiaceae; genus Pontederia; species Pontederia crassipes. Next base: position 3,602,435 of record JAUKPH010000020.1, on the reverse strand, counting down.
AAAGAACTAACATATATCATTTTGCTATGTTGTAAATTTGCCCACTCACCTTGTACTTTATCACTTCAAGGAGGTTTATTATATTTCCTCCCTTTCACTTGCAACTTGAGGTTTTCCTACAAACAATAATGTCTTCTTACTTCTCCAATGCATGCTCATGATGTATGAATGCTTATGCACCCTAAAATGCATATAACCTCCTCTAATACTAATTTCTAACTTCAGACATTTATATTCATAAGTTATTCCACACTTAGAACTTTTTAATTCTCCAAAGCTTAACTAGGTGTTGTTTTAGGGTTTCGGATTGAGTGTCTGTCAATCAATAATTCATAACTTCTTAATCACATGGGCATGATTCTGGATTAATTAGAAACTAGACATACTAAGATTTTCAACCCCCCAATATCATTATCAAATTCCAAGTGAGTAAGTTAGGACATCCCAAGCAATCTGACCTAGGGTTTGTGCCCTGGCAGATTGTGTGTCACTGAAATATTGATTTATATATTTCTTCATAGTTGTCCATTTAACTAGGACATAATTTTTCTCAAAACTAGACTTCATTAATATTTTTTCATAAAAATTAGAGAATTTAATTCGCTATATAGACTTATAACAAAAATAGTTAATTCGGGTCGCAATCTGTCAATGTCCTGGAATCTGACAGAAGACTCACTATGAAATGAAAAATTCATTTCTCCGCCTATACACATCCAAATTGGCTGATTCCACTTCTCACAGAACCCTTGTGAAGTACAATTGAACATGCATAAATTTCAAACCCTAATTCTATTTATTGTAATCATACCCTAATCTACAAGGCTGAGCTGTCTCTGACTCGGGACAGAGTGAGCGACCTATGATTCTCTGTTCATAACTTTCTCTACAGAAGTGCTTTTTAATGATTCTTGTGTTCATGGAAAGCTAACGTCGATAGGATGAAGCATATAAAATTTCAGGATTTATGAAGAACTAACCAGGAAGATATAATCATATGAAGATAAGGGCTGATTTCGGATCCGCAAATTGACCTTAACTCAGCAAAATTGCCGAATTTCTTGAGGACGTTCGGCTAGGGGTTTCATCTTGTGAATTTTTTCTGCTGGCGGAGGATACAAGTAAGTGAGTTATATATTTTTCCAGATTTTTAACACGTCGTATGGCAGTTCGAAAAATTCATTGCTTAGTAGCTGGTGAGCTGCCTGCTTGAGTTGCTTGAAACCCTATTGGTTGAAATAAAGGTTCAATCATATTATTTTATTATAAATTAATATTAAACCTCTAATTAACCATAGTTAATCATAGTTAAACATATTTATTATAATATTTACAGATATTAGAATTTATTCCTAATAATCTTATATAATTTCTTTATAACGCTTATCGATAATTTAATTTTGATTATGCTTTAATCCAAGGGTTAGTTGCTACACGCAACCATGACTATATAGGCATTTAAACTTACTTAAAATGATAATTAAAAGTAAGATTATATTAAAATGATATTTGCGGAGCACGTCCGGGATAATAATAGGCTATTCTATTGAAGATATTAAGGGTATTAATCCCTCAATTTGCATGCACAAGATCCCTATGGAGGACAACTACAAACCCTCAATTGAATGACAAAGAAGGTTGAATCCAGTAATAAAGGAAGCTGTCAAGAAGAAGGTGCTGAAATTGTTGAATGCTGGAATTATCTACTCTATTTCAGATAGTGAATGGGTTAGCCCTGTTCAGGTAGTACCAAAGAAAGGAGGCATTATAGTAGTCAAATCAGATTCAAATGAATTGATATCTACTAGGACAGTAACAGTGTGGAGAATGTGTATTGATTTAAGAAAATTGAACAAGGCAACAAGAAAAGACCACTTTCCTCTTCCTTTTATTGACCAAATGTTAGAGAGGTTGGCAAAGCACTCTCACTTCTATTATCTAGATGGCTATTCAGGGTTCCTTCAAATCCCAATTCATCCTCAAGATCAACATAAGACCACTTTTACATGTCCATATGGGACATTTGCTTATCGGAGAATGCTATTTGGTCTATGCAATGCACCTGCCACTTTTCAAAGATGCATGATGTCAATTTTCTCAGATTTCATTGAAGATATTATGGAGGTTTTCATGGATGATTTTTTAGTATATGGAGACTCTTTTGAAAATTTGACAAAGGTACTACAAAGGTGTAGGGAGTCCAATTTGATTCTCAATTGGGAGAAGTGTCATTTTATGGTCCAAGAAGGGGTTGTTCTAGGATATATTGTTTCAAGTAGAGGAATTGAGATGGATAAGGCAAAGATTGAAGTAATTGAGAAATTACCACCACCCACAAATGTGAAAGCAGTAAGGAGCTTCTTGGGGCATGCAGGCTTCTACAGAAGGTTCATCAAGAACTTCTCAATGATAACTAGGCCTCTTACCAAGCTATTGGCAAAAGATGTTGTGTTCAACTTCAATGAAGAATGCATGATGGCCTTCAAGATCTGAAAGAAGCCCTCATCTCAGCTCCTATAGTGCAGCCATCAGGTTGGTCCCTACCCTTTGAAATTATGTGCGATGCCTCTGATCAAGCAGTAGGAGCTGTGTTGGGGCAAACCAGGGATAAGAAACATTACGTCATTTGTATCTCAGCTCCTATAGTGCAGCCATCAGATTGGTCCCTACCCTTTGAAATTATGTGTGATGCCTCTGTTCAAGCAGTAGGGGCTGTGTTGGGGCAAACCGGGGATAAGAAACATTACGTCATTTGCTATGCTAGCAAGACACTACATGAGGCTTAAATCAACTATGCTACCACTGAAAAAGAATTGTTGGCAGTGGTGTTTGCATTTGATAAGTTCAGATCTTATCTAATTGGATCCAAAGTGATTGTATTCACTGACCACCAAGCAGTGAGGCACCTGATTAGTAAGAAGGAATCAAAACCAAGGCTTATAAGATGGATCCTATTGCTACAAGAGTTTGATGTTGAAATCAGGGACAAAAGAGGGACAGAAAATTTAGTTGCTGACCATTTGTCAAGGATTGAAGAAGTTCAGGATACTCCATCACTCCCTATCAATGACTCCTTCCTTGATGATCTTCTAATGGCCATATCAGCTGCCCCAACTCCTTGGTATGCTGATATTGTAAATTACTTGGCTTGTGGGATTGTTCCTTCTGATTTTTCCTATCAACAGAAGAAAAAGTTCTTCCATGACTTGAAGGACTTCTATTGGGATGATCCATTTCTATTCAGAAAGTCCCCTGATGGCATTTTTAGCAAGTGTGTACCGGAAGCTAAATTCCAATCAATTTTGTACGAATGCCACTCATCTCCATATGGCAGACATGGAGCTACTCAAAAGATAGCTGCCAAAGTACTTCAATCTAGTTTCTATTGGCCTTCTTTGTTCAAAGATGCTTACATGTATGTGAAGAGCTGTGATGAATGTCAAAGGACAGGATCTATTTCAAGGAGGAATGAAATGCCACAGCATGGGATCCTAGAAGTTGAAATTTTTGATGTTTGGGGCATTGATTACATGGGACCCTTCCCTAGCTCCTTTGGATACAAATTTATATTGCTAGCTATTGACTATGTATCCAAATGGATAGAAGCAATTCCAACTATAGCTGCTGATTCCAGGAATGTGATCAAGTTGTTCAAGGAGATAATCTTCCCAAGATTTAGAATCCCAAGGGTGGTCATAAGTGATGGAGGGAGCCATTTTATTGAAAAATACTCTGAGAACCTCCTAAACAAGTATGGAGTTAAACACAAGGTCTCAACTGCTTACCATCCTCAAACAAATGGCCAAGCAGAAATTTCAAATAGGGAGATCAAGGCCATATTGGAGAAAACAGTTTCCCTAACTAGAAAGGATTGGAGTTTGAGGTTAAATGAGGCACTTTGGGCATATAGGACAGCATATAAAACCCCAATCGGCACTTCTCCTTATAAACTTATTTATGGAAGACATGTCATTTGCCAATTGAGTTGAAACATAAGGCCTATTGGGCAGTCAAGACACTAAATTTTGATATGCATGCTTGTGGATAGAAAAGGCTCCTACAAATTGATGAATTGGATGAAATTAGGCTTAATGCATATCATAATTCAGAATTCTACAAGAAGAGAACCAAAAGATGGCATGACAGCAGAATTTTGAAGAAACAATTCAAGGTTGGAGACCTTGTGTTGTTATACAATTCAAGGCTCAAGTTGTTTCCTGGAAAGTTGAAATCAAGGTGGAGTGGACCCTTCAAAGTCCATAAAGTTTATCCTTTTGGAGCTGTGGACCTTGTGAATGATAAGGATGATACATTCAAGGTAAATGGACAGAGGTTGAAGCTGTACAACCCCACAGCTTTGGATTCAGTTAAGGAGGTGCTGAATTTGCAAGATTTGCCAATTTTTCCTAGTTGAATTCAAGTGGAACAATGTCTAGCCTAAGACACTAAAGTAGGGCACTTCTTGGAAGGTAACCCAAGCCATTTTACACTTAATCTTTCTATTTTGCAGGAATAAATTAGGGAGAAATCAGATCAATCCACAAATTGGCAATTAGGGAGTATCTCTACCCTCACTTTTAATTCCCCTCACTAAAATTTCAATGATAACTGATATTATCTTTTCCTTCATGCTGAAATCATCATATTACCATCTGAATTATCATTCATATCAGTTATCCAAATCCATCATAGCTGAATTTTAGTGAATTTCAATGCATTGTTGAATTGTGCACCCAAAAATCTAATATTATTGATTTCACTGATATCCTTTATTTCATTGCAGAATTGGTTGCAAATAATGAAGTATGGAGCACCTGAAGACTCTAGTTGAAATGCAAGAACCATTGGAAGGGATCAAATGCACAATTCAATGAATTTCTTACCCTCCCAACCCTCTCCCTTGCCTATTTCTTTCACCACTGTGAACAATCCTGAGAATAAGCTTGGGGGAGGAAACCTGGTGCTTTTCTAAAATTTTCAATCTATTTTAATGCCCATATCATCATTTACTACCAGGTTATCACTGTTTTGAACAACTTATCACTCATTTCACTTGGTTATCACAAGTTAACACTAGTTATCAGTTTTTTTGGGCTCATCTCAATTCCTGCATTCATTTTAACTATAAAATGGGTGACATACTTCATTATGACAGTTGGTACACTCCAATACCAAGTGGCCAATTTGACCATTAGTCTTCTTGCTTTAATTGACTCAATCAATTTAGATGCATTTGAATTAAATTCAGCTGAAAATTTTTCTTTTTATGGGTAACACTAACTGACATTCATGGAATAGATTGATTGATAATATATGATGTCTAGAAGGGAGTCAAGGCTCTTGCTGCCATGTTAAATAGGAAAACTTGACTTTTTGGACAAAGGAATCTAAACCTTACTTGAGTTTGAACTATTGCTCACTTCATGAACAGAATAGAAAAAGAAAAAGTGAAAAGTTGCATTTCTACATTGCATGCATACGTATAAAGAAAAAAAAAGAAGAGAGCAAAACTTTCAAAAGGAATCTCTCTTCAATGCAAAAAAAAAATTTTAAGAGAGCAAAACTTCCAAAAGGAATCTCTCTTAAAGAATAAAGAAAAAAAAGGAGAGCAAAACTTTCCAAAGGAATCTCTCCTAAACAAAGCATGAATAAAAATCAGGCCTCAACTTGTTTACTTGCATTTTCATGAATAAAAGTCAGGTTTTAAACTTATTTAATCAATGAAAAAATCTGTTCATGAAGAGATTTGTAGTTCAAACTTTTTGTAAAGTTGACAATTCCTGAAATTCAAACTTGTTACTGCTAGTACTTCTTTCATGGCTTAAATTTGCTTTAGCCTCTGTGATTCCCTAGCTAGAAATTCAAGTTCTTGAAAAGAATAAGTGTTGGCAAAGTGGGAAACTTATTGGACTTAAATCAGCTGATTTCTAATTCATTTGTGGACTGTTAATTCAAATTTGTCCTTAATTTATGAATGTTTTGCTTGGGGGAGTTTGATCACTAGTTGATCACAATAGGTTTTTATCCCATTTCCCATTCATTTCACCCATATCGAGCTCCTATTTTGCCTAACTTTTGGCCAAATGTGCTTGAAATGCATGAAATGTGATAACTAGTTGATCTTTCTTATTTTATACTTAATTCCATGTGCATAGAGGTTCTGAGTTGCTAAAATCCATAAATATCTCAATTCTATGCCAAGTTATCATTTTTATGGCAAGTTATCATTTCAATGTGTAAAGTTATCATTATTTTAATTGAGCTGATTTCCAGTGATTATTTTGCCCTAAATCCCCTGCCATCATGAATTAATCACATTTGGGTGACCATATTTCAATTTGTGCTAAGTTATCATTCCATTTCATTGGTTATCATTTTTTAGTGTTAAGTTATCGTTTTAGGGCAAAACTGTCATTTCGATATGCAAGGCTGTCAATTCTGCATTAAAGCATTAAGCAATTGATAGTGAAATTTGGGATTGAGTAGTGATAACTTGCTGAAATTAAAGAAAATGTCAATTTTTTTTTTATTTTTTTGGTCTCCCAACTCACTAGCTGCAAGTGCACAGGTAAGTTGTAGTAGACTCAGGTTGTCGTATCCACAAGAATTTGAAGTCTAAGGCACCCTAAAACAATCTAAATTAGTTCTACTTTAATGGCTAAAAACAGATTTTCAAAGGGAAGTGAAAACAGATTTTTTTTTTATGGAAAGTGAAATGATAACAGATTTTTGGGTTTTGGAAATTTATCAAAACTGAATTATAAATGCTAGAATGAAGTCTAAAAAGGTTTAACTATCTATGAGGAAGGTTCTTCTAGGATTTGGGGTTCATCTAAATTAATTAAGGATGGAATGGAATAAGTTATCATTAAATGTCCAACTTTTGATTAAACTTGAAAATGGCTGTTCCCACAGCTCAATTGGCCTCTAACTAAGCAATATATGATTATATAATTGTTATCTAGGTTGAATCAAAAGAGGGTCCTCACTGAAAATCAAGTTATCATTCGGCTCAAAAGAAAGTTCAATGCTGATTTTTTTGCAATTCAAGGAAGTTTGGAATGATAACTTGCATTTGCAATCATAAAAAGATGGAATCATTCCAATCAACCAAACCAGGATAAAATATACTCAATAATGGTGCTTGTGTTCCATGATTCATCTCTGAATTCAAGGGGGATTCAAAGTCAACCTCTCGGTTGCAAAATAAATTGGAATCCACACAAACACACTCAATTGGAAATGCAAACCATATGGCCACATGAGTTCATAATTCCCATTGCTCCTTGGCCCATCTCTGGATCTCAAAGAAGCCCTTAAGACTACCTCTCAGTAGTGGATTAATATGAGGGTTGACAATGGAAATCAGAAGTTAGAAAAATGAGAAAATAGAAATCAGCATTTCTGAAAAAATCAGCAATGTGGATTGATGGAATTCAAGTTTGCCAAATGCCCCTTGACCCATCTCTGGACTGCAAGGGATTCCTAGAGTACACCTCTCAGTGATTTGAATAAAATAGGGATTAACAATTGGCAAATCAGATTCCAAACAATCAGAAAATAGAATTAGAATCAAACTAAGAAATTAGATTTTGGAAAAATCAAATTTGAATTCTGAATTGTCAATGATCTTGATTCATTTCTGAATAAGATCAGGGCATATATTAGCCTCTCAAATATTCAATTATCCAATCCTTGATGACAATCAGATCCCAAGCCCAGGAAATCAATTTTCAGGAATTTCAGGAAACCAGAAATCAGCAACTCATTCAACTCATTCAAATCAGGAAAAACCAAATCAGATTTGAATCATAGGAATGTCAAAGCTTCTCAATTCATTTCTGAACAAGATTGGGATAGATGTTAACCTCTCAGTTGTTCAATTAATTCAATCCCCAATGACAATCAGATTCAAACAGTCCAAGAAAATCAGAATTCAGATTTCAGAAAAATCAGATTTCAGAAAGTGGAAATCAGAATTCTAATTGGGTTTGTATCTAGAACTTGGCATTGATGCTTGATTCATTTCTGAACAAGGGTTAGACCAAATGATAACTTCTCAGTTATAAATACAAATAGGGTCTTCAAATGACAAGATCAGATTTATAACAAATTAGATTTCAGAAATGTAAAACCAGAAAAATCAGATTTCTGATTTCTGTTCAGGAATCAGTGGAAAATCTGGTTTGAGTCAAATGATTGCCCAAACAATCTTGATTCATTTCTGAACAAGATAGGGACAATACCAACATTCCAAAGACTCAATTAATCAGGTTGAGAGTAACAAACAGATTCTGCAGTTCAGGAAATCAGATTCAGAAAAAATAGGAAATCAGATTTTCAGGAAACCAAATTCAGAAATCAGATTTGCAACTAAATGGAATCCAGAAATCTGACTTTATCTCTTAATGCATTCTGAAGGGTGATTAGATCAAATAACACATCTCAATCATGGTTTACAATGGATCTAATGATAACATGAATCAGTGCAGAAAAGTTCTAAAATCTGAAAACCAGAATTGATTTCAGTGCAGGATTACAAATCAGTCCATATCCATCCAAAACTAATCTAAACTACTACCCTATCCTAGAAGAAATGGAGTTTAGCTCCTCATAATTACAAGATTTGACATGAAATGGGATAAGAAACAGATACAATTCATGGTTCCTTCAAGCTCTCGGCAATAGCTCCCAAAATCCAGCAGCCCCCTTCCTTGCCTTGCTCCAAACCCTTGAATGACCAGCCTCCCTTCTCCTCCAGAAAAATCCAGCTTATATATCACTCCTTTCCAACCTTTGATCAGCATCTAAATGTCCTAATCCTCCTGATTAAGCCACCTGTCCATCTGTAGAAATTCCAGCAGTGACAGCTTCCCTTTTGTGCAGGAAAAAGTAGTGGTCCCCCCTACTTTTTCCACCTTTTGGCCACCTTTTCTTCTTGCTATAAAAACCCAAACAGCAAGCATCAAAGCTCTTGAGTAGTATTTTGACAAATAAGGATTAGGATAATGCTGGTAACTAGTTCAATTATTAGATGGGTTTATGTGTTGTGCAAGAATGAAAACTTATATCGATATGAATGAATTCAAGGGCCCGGAATGATATCTTTATGGAAATCTTGGAAAATGTCCTAATATGGGTGGTTCAAAGTATTTCAGGCATCAAATTGATTAGAGTGACAAGTGAGTGAGGTCAGAAATCAAATATGAATGAGATTCCTAAAAGTGATAACTTGAGTGCCCCAAAAACGATAACTTATATGACTTAAAAACGATAACTTGTTATAACTTGAGTTTTGATTATCCAAATGTGATGAAATTTGACCAGCAATGAGTTAGAACAATAATAAGATGATTGCTGAAGGTCCTTGTGCAGAATTAATCGTTTTGCATGTCGAAATGATAGAATTGCCCTTTAACGATAACTTGGCACTTGAAAAATGATAACTTGTTCAAATGGACTTAAAACATTGCACAAGTTGAGATGTGACTATCCAAATATGATTTATACATGATAATGATGGATTTAGGGCAAGAAAACCATTAAAAATAAGTTCATTCAAAATAATGATAACTTGACACTTAGGAATGATAACTTGTCCTCAAAATGATAACTTGGCATAGAATTTAAATATTAATGGATTTTGGCATTTCAGAACCTGTATGCACATGGAATTAAGTATGAAATGAGGAATATCAACTAGTTATCACAATGTTTGCATTCAAAGTATAATTGGCCCAAAAATAGGCAAAAGTGGGACTCGATATGTATGAATTGCATCTAAAATGAGTTAAAATCATATAGTGATCAGCAAGTGATCAGCAATCATTATATTATTGTCCTAATGCCTTACTGCTATGATTTGATCACATTTGGATAACCACAAATAAACTTATGACAAGTTATCATTTTTATGGCATCAAGTTATCGTGTTTGGCACCCAAGTTATCATTCCTATGAAATCTTGGCCACATTTGATTTCTGACCTCATTCATCTGCCACCATAATCCCTTTGGTGCCTTCAATGCTTTGAATTACCCATAATTGGAAATTTTTTATGATATGGTGCAAGTTATCATTCCGGGTTTCTATAAGTTATCATTTCTGATTTTGGTTTTCATTCCTGCACAACACCAAATCTCATTTGATGTTTGAGCTGATAATTATCATTGTCCTAATCCTTGTTCGTTAAAATCCTATTTAAGGACTTTGATGTTTGCTGTTGTGGACTTTCTAACCAGGAAAAGAAATCTGAATTCAGCCAAAAAGGAGGGGGGACCACCTGCTTTTCATGTCCAAAAGCTGCTGCAGCAGCTGGAATTTCAGGACCAGGACAGGTGGCTTTCATCAAAGGCTATGGAACATTATGATGCTGATCTAAGACTAATTAAAGGCCATATATAAGTGGAGAAAACCCTGGAATCAGGGGAGGCCGGCCATTGCAAGGGTTTGGAGTGGATTGGAACTTGAAGTGGAGCTGAGCTGAGTGCTGCTGATTCCTGTCGACAGATCATTATCCAGGATGAATTCCATTTGTTTTCCCTTCTATTATGTATTAGACATTGTAATTATGAGGAGCTAAATCTTATGTCTCCTAGGATAGGGTAGTAGTTTAGACTAATTGTGGATGGATTAGGGACAAGTCTGATTTCCTGAACTGAATCAATTTCTGATTTCTGAATTCTGTACTGCTATGAATCTGTTCTTGTCATTGTAAGATCCTATTTGTATTTACAACTGAGAAGTTGTCATTTGATCTAATCTTTGTTCAGAAATGAATCAAGAACCAATGCAAGTTTCTAGGTTCAAATCCAATTAAGAAACTAATTTCCTGAATTCTGAAATCTGTTTTTCCCCATTTCTGATTTCTTAATTCTGTTAAACTTGTTTTTCTCATTGTTGAGCCCTGATTGAATTGATAATTGAGAGGTTACTTATGATTTTATTCTTGTTCAGAAATAAATGAAGAGGCAATGATATTCCCAAAGTTTTAATCCATGAATTATTGCAAACCTTTCAATGCTGATTTCTGATTTTCAAACCTGATTTTCACATCTAATTTCATGAATCTGTGGGATTCTTCTTTGTTATTGTAACCACTGATTCCATTTAATCACTGAGAGGTGAATTCATGGTTATCTTGATGTTCAGAGATGGACCAAGATGCAATGACATTGCTGAGTTCCCATATGTAATTAGGTGCTGATTTCATCCAATTCATTAGTGAAAATATGGATTTCATTTTAATTTGCAACTGAGAGGCTGATTTAAAATCTTCTTGTAGTTTAGAGATAAACCAAGAAGCATTTGCACTAATATTGGATTGATTTCATTCCTGTTTAGTCAATTGAAACAATTCCCTCATTTTTAAAGTGAAATTGATTGTTATCATTTCAGATTTCACTAAATTGCCAAAAATCAGCAAGAAATTTGATTTTGAGCTTAATGCTAACTTGATTTCAGTAAGGACATTTTCTAATTCAACTTGGCTAATCAATCATGTGAAAATATGATAATTAGTTTTGATTCAATTGTGCTGTGAAAACAGGTTATTTCAAGTTGAATTAAAATTGACACATATTGATAACTTGTTCCATTCCATCCATAATTAAGTTAGATGAACCCCAACTCCTAGGAGAACTTTCCTCATTGATAGTTAAATCCTTTGAGCCTCTAGTTTGGCATTTATAATTCATAGAGTAAGGTTCAAAGCTATAACTTATAGATACTTATTACAACCTTTGGGTGTCCTAAGAGGTGATAGATCTTTAGAACTTTAACTCTATTTCAAACCAAAGTTGAACCGTTACAATCAAAGATAACGCTCTTGGGGATTAGAGTCTTAGAGTGAGGTTCATAGCTATAAGTTATAGATACTTATTACAACCTTCGGGTGTCCTAAGAGGTGATAGATCTTTAGAACTTTAACTCTATTTCAATCCGAAGTTGAATCGTTACAATCAAAGATAACGCTCTTGGGGATTAGAGTCTAAGAGTAAGGTTCAAAGCTATAACTTATAGATACTTATTACAAACTTTGGGTGTCCTAAGAGGAGTTAGATCTTCAGAACTTTAACTCTATTTCAAACCGAAGTTGAACCGTTACAATCAAAGATAACGCTCTTGGGGATTAGAGTCTTAGAGTAAGGTGCAAAGCTATAAGTTATAGATACTTATTACAACCTTTGGGTGCCCTAAGAGGTGACAGATCTTTAGAACTTTGACTCTATTTCAAACCGAAGTTGAACCGTTACAATCAAAGATAACGCTCTTGGGGATTAGAGTCTTAGAGTGAGGTTCAAAACTATAAGTTAAAGATACTTATTATAACCTTTGGGTGTCCTAAGATGTGATAGATCTTTAGAACTTTAACTCTATTTCAATCCGAAGTTGAACCAATGCAATCAATGATAAAGCTCTTGGGGATTAGAGTCTTAGAGTGAGGTTCAAAGCTATAAGGAATAGATACTTATTACAACCTTTGGGTGTCCTAAGAGGTGATAGATCTTTAGAACTTTAACTCTATTTCAATCCGAAGTTGAACCGTTACAATCAAAGATAACGCTCTTGGGGATTAGAGTCTTAGAGTTGGGTTCAAAGCTATAAGTTATAGATACTTATTACAACCTTTGAGTTTCCTAAGAGGTGATAGATGTTTAGAACTTTAACTCTATTTCAATCCGAAGTTGAACCGTTACAATCAAAGATAACGCTCTTGGGGATTAGAGTCTTAGAGTTGGGTTCAAAGCTATCAGTTATAGATACTATTTACAACCTTTGGGTGTCCTAAGAGGTGATAGATCTTTAGAACTTTAACTCTATTTCAATCCAAAGTTGAATCGTTACAATCAAAGGTAACGCTCTTGGGGATTAGAGTCTTAGAGTGAGGTTCAAAGCTATAAGTTATAGATACTTATTACAACCTTTGGGTGTCCTAAGAGGTGTTAGATCTTTAGAACTTTAACTCTATTTCAATCCGAAGTTGAACCGTTACAATCAAAGATAACGCTCTTGGGGATTAGAGTCTTAGAGTTAGGTTCAAAGCTATAAGTTATAGATACTTATTACAACCTTTGGGTGTCCTAAGAGGTGATAGATCTTTAGAACTTTAACTCTATTTCAATCTGAAGTTGAACCGTTATAATCTAAGGTAACGCTCTTGGGGATTAGAGTCTTAGAGTGAGGTTCAAAGCTATAAGGAATAGATACTTATTACAACCTTTGGGTGCCCTCCGAAGTTGAACCGTTACAATCAATGATAAAGCTCTTGGGGATTAGAGTCTTAGAGTAAGGTTCAAAGCTATAACTTATAGATACTTATTACAACCTTTGGGTGTCCTATGAGGTGATAGATCTTTAGAAATTTAACTCTATTTCAATTCGAAGTTGAACCTTACAATCAAAGATAACGCTCTTGCGGATTAGAGTCTTAGAGTTAGGTTCAAAGCTATAAGTTATAGATACTTATTACAACCTTTGGGTGTCCTAAGAGGTGATAGATCTTTAGAACTTTAACTCTATTTCAATCCGAAGTTGAACCGTTACAATCAAAGATAACGCTCTTGGGGATTAGAGTCTTAGAGTAAGGTTCAAAGTTATAACTTATAGATACTTATTACAAACTTTGGGTGTCCTAAGAGGAGTTAGATCTTCAGAACTTTAACTCTATTTCAAACCGAAGTTGAACCGTTACAATCAAAGATAACGCTCTTGGGGATTAGAGTCTTAGAGTAAGGTGCAAAGCTATAAGTTATAGATACTTATTACAACCTTTGGGTGCCCTAAGAGGTGACAGATCTTTAGAACTTTGACTCTATTTCAAACCGAAGTTGAACCGTTACAATCAAAGATAATGCTCTTGGGGATTAGAGTCTTAGAGTGAGGTTCAAAACTATAAGTTAAAGATACTTATTATAACCTTTGGGTGTCCTAAGATGTGATAGATCTTTAGAACTTTAACTCTATTTCAATCCGAAGTTGAACCAATGCAATCAATGATAAAGCTCTTGGGGATTAGAGTCTTAGAGTGAGGTTCAAAGCTATAAGGAATAGATACTTATTACAACCTTTGGGTGTCCTAAGAGGTGATAGATCTTTAGAACTTTAACTCTATTTCAATCCGAAGTTGAACCGTTACAATAAAAAATAACGCTCTTGGGTATTATAGTCAGAGTTGGGTTCAAAGCTATAAGTTATAGATACTTATTACAACCTTTGGGTGTCCTAAGAGGTGATAGATCTTTAGAACTTTGACTCTATTTCAAACCGAAGTTGAACCGTTACAATCAAACATAACGCTCTTGGGGATTAGAGTCTTAGAGTGAGGTTCAAAGCTATAAGTTATAGATACTTATTACAACCTTTGGGTGTCCTAAGAGGTGATAGATCTTTAGAACTTTAACTCTATTTCAATCCGAAGTTGAACCGTTACAATCAAAGATAACGCTCTTGGGGATTAGAGTCTTAGAGTGAGGTTCAAAGCTATAAGTTATAGATACTTATTACAACCTTTGGGTGTCCTAAGAGGTGATAGATCTTTAGAACTTTAACTCTATTTCAATCCGAAGTTGAACCGTTACAATCAAAGATAACGCTCTTGGGGATTAGAGTCTTAGAGTTGGATTCAAAGCTATAAGTTATAGATACTTATTACAACCTTTGGGTGCCCTAAGAGGAGATAGATCTTTAGAACTTTAACTCTATTTCAAACCAAAGTTGAACCGTTTCAATCAAAGATAACGCTCTTGGGGATTAGAGTCTTAGAGTGAGGTTCAAAGCTATAAGTTATAGATACTTATTACAACCTTCGGGTGTCCTAAGAGGTGATAGATCTTTAGAACTTTAACTCTATTTCAAACCGAAGTTGAACCGTTACAATCAAAGATAACGCTCTTGGAGATTAGAGTCTTAGAGTTGGATTCAAAGCTATAAGTTATAGATACTTATTATAACCTTTGGGTGCCCTAAGAGGAGATAGATCTTTAGAACTTTAACTCTATTTCAAACCAAAGTTGAACCGTTTCAATCAAAGATAACGCTCTTGGGGATTAGAGTCTTAGAGTGAGGTTCAAAGCTATAAGTTATAGATACTTATTACAACCTTCGGGTGTCCTAAGAGGTGATAGATATCTAGAACTTTAAATCTATTTCAATCCGAAGTTGAACCGTTACAATCAATGATAAAGCTCTTGGGGATTAGAGTCTTAGACTAAGGTTCAAAGCTATAACTTATGGATACTTATTACAACCTTTGGGTGTCCTATGAGGTGATAGATCTTTAGAACTTTAACTCTATTTCAATCCGAAGTTGAACCGTTACAATCAAAGATAACGCTCTTGGGGATTAGAGTCTTAGAGTTAGGTTCAAAGCTATAAGTTATAGATACTTATTACAACCTTTGGGTGTCCTAAGAGGTGATAGATCTTTAGAACTTTAACTCTATTTCAATCCGAAGTTGAACCGTTACAATCAAAGATAACGCTCTTGGGGATTAGAGTCTTAGAGTAAGGTTCAAAGCTATAACTTATAGATACTTATTACAAACTTTGGGTGTCCTAAGAGGAGTTAGATCTTCAGAACTTTAACTCTATACAAACCGAAGTTGAACCGTTACAATCAAAGATAACGCTCTTGGGGATTAGAGTCTTAGAGTAAGGTGCAAAGCTATAAGTTATAGATACTTATTACAACCTTTGGGTGCCCTAAGAGGTGACAGATCTTTAGAACTTTGACTCTATTTCAAACCGAAGTTGAACCGTTACAATCAAAGATAACGCTCTTGGGGATTAGAGTCTTAGAGTGAGGTTCAAAACTATAAGTTAAAGATACTTATTATAACCTTTGGGTGTCCTAAGATGTGATAGATCTTTAGAACTTTAACTCTATTTCAATCCGAAGTTGAACCAATGCAATCAATGATAAAGCTCTTGGGGATTAGAGTCTTAGAGTGAGGTTCAAAGCTATAAGGAATAGATACTTATTACAACCTTTGGGTGTCCTAAGAGGTGATAGATCTTTAGAACTTTAACTCTATTTCAATCCGAAGTTGAACCGTTACAATCAAAGATAACGCTCTTGGGTATTAGAGTCTTAGAGTTGGGTTCAAAGCTATAAGTTATAGATACTTATTACAACCTTTGGGTGTCCTAAGAGGTGATAGATCTTTAGAACTTTGACTCTATTTCAAACCGAAGTTGAACCGTTACAATCAAACATAACGCTCTTGGGGATTAGAGTCTTAGAGTGAGGTTCAAAGCTATAAGTTATAGATACTTATTACAACCTTTGGGTGTCCTAAGAGGTGATAGATCTTTAGAACTTTAACTCTATTTCAATCCGAAGTTGAACCGTTACAATCAAAGATAACGCTCTGGGGGATTAGAGTCTTAGAGTAAGGTTCAAAGTTATAACTTATAGATACTTATTACAAACTTTGGGTGTCCTAAGAGGAGTTAGATCTTCAGAACTTTAACTCTATTTCAAACCGAAGTTGAACCGTTACAATCAAAGATAACGCTCTTGGGGATTAGAGTCTTAGAGTAAGGTGCAAAGCTATAAGTTATAGATACTTATTACAACCTTTGGGTGCCCTAAGAGGTGACAGATCTTTAGAACTTTGACTCTATTTCAAACCGAAGTTGAACCGTTACAATCAAAGATAATGCTCTTGGGGATTAGAGTCTTAGAGTGAGGTTCAAAACTATAAGTTAAAGATACTTATTATAACCTTTGGGTGACCTAAGATGTGATAGATCTTTAGAACTTTAACTCTATTTCAATCCGAAGTTGAACCAATGCAATCAATGATAAAGCTCTTGGGGATTAGAGTCTTAGAGTGAGGTTCAAAGCTATAAGGAATAGATACTTATTACAACCTTTGGGTGTCCTAAGAGGTGATAGATCTTTAGAACTTTAACTCTATTTCAATCCGAAGTTGAACCGTTACAATCAAAGATAACGCTCTTGGGTATTATAGTCAGAGTTGGGTTCAAAGCTATAAGTTATAGATACTTATTACAACCTTTGGGTGTCCTAAGAGGTGATAGATCTTTAGAACTTTGACTCTATTTCAAACCGAAGTTGAACCGTTACAATCAAACATAACGCTCATGGGGATTAGAGTCTTAGAGTGAGGTTCAAAGCTATAAGTTATAGATACTTATTACAACCTTTGGGCGTCCTAAGAGGTGATAGATCTTTAGAACTTTAACTCTATTTCAATCCGAAGTTGAACCGTTACAATCAAAGATAACGCTCTTGGGGATTAGAGTCTTAGAGTGAGGTTCAAAGCTATAAGTTATAGATACTTATTACAACCTTTGGGTGTCCTAAGAGGTGATAGATCTTTAGAACTTTAACTCTATTTCAATCCGAAGTTGAACCGTTACAATCAAAGATAACGCTCTTGGGGATTAGAGTCTTAGAGTTGGATTCAAAGCTATAAGTTATAGATACTTATTACAACCTTTGGGTGCCCTAAGAGGAGATAGATCTTTAGAACTTTAACTCTATTTCAAACCAAAGTTGAACCGTTTCAATCAAAGATAACGCTCTTGGGGATTAGAGTCTTAGAGTGAGGTTCAAAGCTATAAGTTATAGATACTTATTACCACCTTCGGGTGTCCTAAGAGGTGATAGATCTTTAGAACTTTAACTCTATTTCAAACCGAAGTTGAACCGTTACAATCAAAGATAACGCTCTTGGAGATTAGAGTCTTAGAGTTGGATTCAAAGCTATAAGTTATAGATACTTATTATAACCTTTGGGTGCCCTAAGAGGAGATAGATCTTTAGAACTTTAACTCTATTTCAAACCAAAGTTGAACCGTTTCAATCAAAGATAACGCTCTTGGGGATTAGAGTCTTAGAGTGAGGTTCAAAGCTATAAGTTATAGATACTTATTACAACCTTCGGGTGTCCTAAGAGGTGATAGATCTCTAGAACTTTAACTCTATTTCAATCCGAAGTTGAACCGTTACAATCAATGATAAAGCTCTTGGGGATTAGAGTCTTAGACTAAGGTTCAAAGCTATAACTTATGGATACTTATTACAACCTTTGGGTGTCCTATGAGGTGATAGATCTTTAGAACTTTAACTCTATTTCAATCCGAAGTTGAACCGTTACAATCAAAGATAGCGCTCTTGGGGATTAGAGTCTTAGAGTTAGGTTCAAAGCTATAAGTTATAGATACTTATTACAACCTTTGGGTGTCCTAAGAGGTGATAGATCTTTAGAACTTTAACTCTATTTCAATCCGAAGTTGAACCGTTACAATCAAAGATAACGCTCTTGGGGATTAGAGTCTTAGAGTAAGGTTCAAAGCTATAACTTATAGATACTTATTACAAACTTTGGGTGTCCTAAGAGGAGTTAGATCTTCAGAACTTTAACTCTATTTCAAACCGAAGTTGAACCGTTACAATCAAAGATAACGCTCTTGGGGATTAGAGTCTTAGAGTAATTTGCAAAGCTATAAGTTATAGATACTTATTACAACCTTTGGGTGCCCTAAGAGGTGACAGATCTTTAGAACTTTGACTCTATTTCAAACCGAAGTTGAACCGTTACAATCAAAGATAACGCTCTTGG
Source organism: Pontederia crassipes (assembly GCA_030549335.1). Classification (NCBI taxonomy): domain Eukaryota; kingdom Viridiplantae; phylum Streptophyta; class Magnoliopsida; order Commelinales; family Pontederiaceae; genus Pontederia; species Pontederia crassipes. The sequence goes on along the minus strand of JAUKPH010000020.1, from coordinate 3,583,842 downwards.
GGATTAGAGTCTTAGAGTGAGGTTCAAAACTATAAGTTAAAGATACTTATTATAACCTTTGGGTGTCCTAAGATGTGATAGATCTTTAGAACTTTAACTCTATTTCAATCCGAAGTTGAACCAATGCAATCAATGATAAAGCTCTTGGGGATTAGAGTCTTAGAGTGAGGTTCAAAGCTATAAGGAATAGATACTTATTACAACCTTTGGGTGTCCTAAGAGGTGATAGATCTTTAGAACTTTAACTCTATTTCAATCCGAAGTTGAACCGTTACAATCAAAGAAAACGCTCTTGGGTATTAGAGTCTTAGAGTTGGGTTCAAAGCTATAAGTTATAGATACTTATTACAACCTTTGGGTGTCCTAAGAGGTGATAGATCTTTAGAACTTTGACTCTATTTCAAACCGATGTTGAACCGTTACAATCAAACATAACGCTCTTGGGGATTTGAGTCTTAGAGTGAGGTTCAAAGCTATAAGTTATAGATACTTATTACAACCTTTGGGTGTCCTAAGAGGTGATAGATCTTTAGAACTTTAACTCTATTTCAATCCGAAGTTGAACCATTACAATCAAAGATAACGCTCTGGGGGATTAGAGTCTTAGAGTTGGATTCAAAGCTATAAGTTATAGATACTTATTACAACCTTTGGGTGCCCTAAGAGGAGATAGATCTTTAGAACTTTAACTCTATTTCAAACCAAAGTTGAATCGTTTCAATCAAAGATAACGCTCTTGGGGATTAGAGTCTTAGAGTGAGGTTCAAAGCTATAAGTTATAGATACTTATTACAACCTTCGGGTGTCCTAAGAGATGATAGATCTTTAGAACTTTAACTCTATTTCAAACCGAAGTTGAACCGTTACAATCAAAGATAACGCTCTTGGGGATTAGAGTCTTAGAGTTGGATTCAAAGCTATAAGTTATAGATACTTATTACAACCTTTGGGTGCCCTAAGAGGAGATAGATATTTAGAACTTTAACTCTATTTCAAACCAAAGTTGAACCGTTTCAATCAAAGATAACGCTCTTGGGGATTAGAGTCTTAGAGTGAGGTTCAAAGCTATAAGTTATAGATACTTATTACAACCTTCGGGTGTCCTAAGAGGTGATAGATCTTTAGAACTTTAACTCTATTTCAATCCGAAGTTGAACCGTTACAATCAATGATAAAGCTCTTGGGGATTAGAGTCTTAGACTAAGGTTCAAAGCTATAACTTATAGATACTTATTACAACCTTTGGGTGTCCTAAGAGGTTATAGATCTTTAGAACTTTGACTCTATTTCAATCCGAAGTTGAACCGTTACAATCAAAGATAACGTTCTTGGGGATTAGAGACTTAGAGTTGGGTTCAAAGCTATAAGTTATAGATACTTATTACAACCTTTGGGTGTCCTAAGAGGTGATAGATCTTTAGAACTTTAACTCTATTTCAATCCGAAGTTGAACCGTTACAATCAAAGATAACGCTCTTGGGGATTAGAGTCTTAGAGTTGGGTTCAAAGTTATAACTTATAGATACTTATTTCAAACTTTGGGTGTCCTAAGAGGTGATAGATCTTTAGAACTTTAACTCTATTTCAATCCGAAGTTGAACCGTTACAATCAAAGATAACGCTCTTGGGGATTAGAGACTTAGAGTTGGGTTTAAAGCTATAAGTTGTAGATACTTATTACAACCTTTGGGTGTCCTAAGAGGAGATAGATCTTTAGAACTTTAACTCTATTTCAAACCGAAGTTGAAACGTTACAATCAAAGATAACGCTCTTGGGGATTAGAGTCTTAGAATAAGGTGTAAAGCTATAAGTTATAGATACTTATTACAACCTTCGGATGCCCTAAGAGGTGATAGATCTTTAGAACTTTAACTCTATTTCAAATCGAAGTTGAACCGTTACAATCAAAGATAACGCTCTTGGGGATTAGAGTCTTAGAATTAGGTTCAAAGCTATAAGTTATAGATACTTATTACAACCTTTGGGTGCCCTAAGAGGAGATAGATCTTTAGAACTTTAACTCTATTTCAAACCGAAGTTGAACCGTTACAATCAAAGATAACGCTCTTGGGGATTAGAGTCTTAGAGTGAGGTTCAAAGCTATAAGTTATAGATACTTATTACAACCTTCGGGTGTCCTAAGAGGTGATAGATCTTTAGAACTTTAACTCTATTTCAATCCGAAGTTGAACCGTTACAATCAATGATAATGCTCTTGGGGATTAGAGTCTTAGAGTAAGGTTCAAAGCTATAAGTTATAGATACTTATTACAACCTTTGGGTGCCCTAAGAGGAGATAGATCTTTAGAACTTTAACTCTATTTCAAACCGAAGTTGAACCGTTACAATCAAAGATAACGCTCTTGGGGATTAGAGTCTTAGAGTGAGGTTCAAAGCTATAAGTTATAGATACTTATTACAACCTTCGGGTGTCCTAAGAGGTGATAGATCTTTAGAACTTTAACTCTATTTCAATCCGAAGTTGAACCGTTACAATCAATGATAAAGCTCTTGGGGATTAGAGTCTTAGAGTAAGGTTCAAAGCTATAACTTATAGATACTTATTACAACCTTTGGGTGTCCTAAGAGGTCATAGATCTTTAGAACTTTAACTCTATTTCAATCCGAAGTTGAACCGTTACAATCAAAGATAACGCTCTTGGGGATTAGAGTCTTAGAGTTGGGTTCAAAGCTATAAGTTATAGATACTTATTACAACCTTTGGGTGTCCTAAGAGGTGATAGATCTTTAGAACTTTAACTCTATTTCAATCCGAAGTTGAACCGTTACAATCAAAGATAACGCTCTTGGGGATTAGAGTCTTAGAGTAAGGTTCAAAGCTATAACTTATAGATACTTATTACAACCTTTGGGTGTCCTAAGAGGTGATAGATCTTTAGAACTTTAACTCTATTTCAATCCGAAGTTGAACCGTTACAATCAAAGATAACGCTCTTGGGGATTAGAGTCTTAGAGTTGGGTTCAAAGCTATAAGTTATAGATACTTATTACAACCTTTGGGTGTCCAAAGAGGTGATAGATCTTTAGAACTTTAACTCTATTTCAATCCGAAGTTGAACCGTTACAATCAAAGATAACGCTCTTGGGGATTAGAGTCTTAGAGTGAGGTTCAAAGCTATAAGTTAAAGATACTTATTATAACCTTTGGGTGTCCTAAGATGTGATAGATCTTTAGAACTTTAACTCTATTTCAATCCGAAGTTGAACTGTTACAATCAAAGATAACGCTCTTGGGGATTAGAGTCTTAGAGTTAGGTTCAAAGCTATAAGTTATAGATACTTATTACAACCTTTGGGTGTCCTAAGAGGTGATAGATCTTTAGAACTTTAACTCTATTTCAATCCGAAGTTGAACCGTTACAATCAAAGATAACGCTCTTGGGTATTAGAGTCTTAGAGTTGGGTTCAAAGCTATAAGTTATAGATACTTATTACAACCTTTGGGTGTCTTAAGAGGTGATAGATCTTTAGAACTTTGACTCTATTTCAAACCGAAGTTGAACCGTTACAATCAAACATAACGCTCTTGGGGATTAGAGTCTTAGAGTGAGGTTCAAAGCTATAAGTTATAGATACTTATTACAACCTTTGGGTGTCCTAAGAGGTGATAGATCTTTAGAACTTTAACTCTATTTCAATCCGAAGTTGAACCGTTACAATCAAAGATAACGCTCTTGGGGATTAGAGTCTTAGAGTTGGATTCAAAGGTATAAGTTATAGATACTTATTACAACCTTTGGGTGCCCTAAGAGGAGATAGATCTTTAGAACTTTAACTCTATTTCAAACCAAAGTTGAACTGTTTCAATCAAAGATAACGCTCTTGGGGATTAGGGTCTTAGAGTGAGGTTCAAAGCTATAAGTTATAGATACTTATTACAACCTTCGGGTGTCCTAAGAGGTGATAGATCTTTAGAACTTTAACTCTATTTCAATCCAAAGTTGAACCGTTACAATCAATGATAAAGCTCTTGGGGATTAGAGTCTTAGAGTCAGGTTCAAAGCTATAACTTGTAGATACTTATTACAACCTTTGGGTGTCCTAAGAGGTGATAGATCTTTAGAACTTTAACTCTATTTCAATCCGAAGTTGAACCGTTACAATCAAAGATAACGCTCTTGGGGATTAGAGTCTTAGAGTTGGATTCAAAGCTATAAGTTATAGATACTTATTACAACCTTTGGGTGCCCTAAGAGGAGATAGATCTTTAGAACTTTAACTCTATTTCAAACCGAAGTTGAACCGTTACAATCAATGATAAAGCTCTTGGGGATTAGAGTCTTAGACTAAGGTTCAAAGCTATAACTTATAGATACTTATTACAACCTTTGGGTGTCCTAAGAGGTTATAGATCTTTAGAACTTTGACTCTATTTCAATCAGAAGTTGAACCGTTACAATCAAAGATAACGTTCTTGGGGATTAGAGACTTAGAGTTGGGTTCAAAGCTATAAGTTATAGATACTTATTACAACCTTTGGGTGTCCTAAGAGGTGATAGATCTTTAGAACTTTAACTCTATTTCAATCCGAAGTTGAACCGTTACAATCAAAGATAACGCTCTTGGGGATTAGAGTCTTAGAGTTGGGTTCAAAGTTATAACTTATAGATACTTATTTCAAACTTTGGGTGTCCTAAGAGGTGATAGATCTTTAGAACTTTAACTCTATTTCAATCCGAAGTTGAACCGTTACAATCAAAGATAACGCTCTTGGGGATTAGAGACTTAGAGTTGGGTTTAAAGCTATAAGTTGTAGATACTTATTACAACCTTTGGGTGTCCTAAGAGGAGATAGATCTTTAGAACTTTAACTCTATTTCAAACCGAAGTTGAAACGTTACAATCAAAGATAACGCTCTTGGGGATTAGAGTCTTAGAATAAGGTGTAAAGCTATAAGTTATAGATACTTATTACAACCTTCGGATGCCCTAAGAGGTGATAGATCTTTAGAACTTTAACTCTATTTCAAATCGAAGTTGAACCGTTACAATCAAAGATAACGCTCTTGGGGATTAGAGTCTTAAAATTAGGTTCAAAGCTATAAGTTATAGATACTTATTACAACCTTTGGGTGCCCTAAGAGGAGATAGATCTTTAGAACTTTAACTCTATTTCAAACCGAAGTTGAACCGTTACAATCAAAGATAACGCTCTTGGGGATTAGAGTCTTAGAGTGAGGTTCAAAGCTATAAGTTATAGATACTTATTACAACCTTCGGGTGTCCTAAGAGGTGATAGATCTTTAGAACTTTAACTCTATTTCAATCCGAAGTTGAACCGTTACAATCAATGATAATGCTCTTGGGGATTAGAGTCTTAGAGTAAGGTTCAAAGCTATAAGTTATAGATACTTATTACAACCTTTGGGTGCCCTAAGAGGAGATAGATCTTTAGAACTTTAACTCTATTTCAATCCGAAGTTGAACCGTTTCAATCAAAGATAACGCTCTTGGGGATTAGAGTCTTAGAGTGAGGTTCAAAGCTATAAGTTATAGATACTTATTACAACCTTCGGGTGTCCTAAGAGGTGATAGATCTTTAGAACTTTAACTCTATTTCAATCCGAAGTTGAACCGTTACAATCAATGATAAAGTGGGGATTAGAGTCTTAGAGTAAGGTTCAAAGCTATAACTTATAGATACTTATTACAACCTTTGGGTGTCCTAAGAGGTGATAGATCTTTAGAACTTTAACTCTATTTCAATCCGAAGTTGAACCGTTACAATCAAAGATAACGCTCTTGGGGATTAGAGTCTTAGAGTTAGGTTCAAAGCTATAAGTTATAGATACTTATTACAACCTTTGGGTGTCCTAAGAGGTGATAGATCTTTAGAACTTTAACTCTATTTCAATTCGAAGTTGAACCGTTACAATCAGAGATAACGCTCTTGGGGATTAGAGTCTTAGAGTAAGGTTCAAAGCTATAACTTATAGATACTTATTACAAACTTTGGGTGTCCTAAGAGGAGTTAGATCTTTAGAACTTTAACTCTATTTCAAACCGAAGTTGAACCGTTACAATCAAAGATAACGCTCTTGGGGATTATAGTCTTAGAATAAGGTGCAAAGATATAAGTTATAGATACTTATTACAACCTTTGGGTGCCCTAAGAGGTGACAGATCTTTAGAACTTTGACTCTATTTCAAACCGAAGTTGAACCGTTACTATCAAAGATAACGCTCTTGGGGATTAGAGTCTTGGAGTGAGGTTCAAAGCTATAAGTTAAAGATACTTATTATAACCTTTGGGTGTCCTAAGATGTGATAGATCTTTAGAACTTTAACTCTATTTCAATCCGAAGTTGAACCAATGCAATCAATGATAAAGCTCTTGGGGATTAGAGTCTTAGAGTGAGGTTCAAAGCTATAAGGAATAGATACTTATTACAACCTTTGGGTGTCCTAAGAGGTGATAGATCTTTAGAACTTTAACTCTATTTCAATCCGAAGTTGAACCGTTACAATCAAAGATAACGCTCTTGGGTATTAGAGTCTTAGAGTTGGGTTCAAAGCTATAAGTTATAGATACTTATTACAACCTTTGGGTGTCCTAAGAGGTGATAGATCTTTAGAACTTTGACTCTATTTCAAACCGAAGTTGAACCGTTACAATCCAACATAACGCTCTTGGGGATTAGAGTCTTAGAGTGAGGTTCAAAGCTATAAGTTATAGATACTTATTACAACCTTTGGGTGTCCTAAGCGGTGTTAGATCTTTAGAACTTTAACTCTATTTCAATCCGAAGTTGAACCATTACAAATGTAAGTAAATATATTTGATGTGTTTTTTTAAATTACAGGAGGTTACATAACATAAGATAGTAAATTCATCATTTTAAATAATATAGATGATTTGTTTTTTTTTAAATTCAGGAGGGTTACAAAACAAGAGAAGTCGAGCACATTACGCAAGCCACGTAGGAGGGGACCACACCGTTGACCCCTCGACAACTTTGGACGGACCATGTCGGCGTCAAGAAGGGTTGCATTTATGGCTTCCGATCATCTGTTAGTAGTGCAGATATTGGATATGGTCATAAATCGGTATCAGGTTTCCCGAGTACAGGTATGCAACAAATGTTTGGCAATATGTGGGAACAACGTTTATCCGATGTCCGACAAGAGATCAGGCAAGAGGTTACGCAGGAACTCAGAAAAGAGTTTGAAGAACGTGAGCGTCACAATTTATTAGCAAAAGAAAGAGATGAAGAAAATGATGCATGAAATGATGCGTGGCGAGTTTAACGACGACGACGACGACGATGTACTGTTGCTTCTTTGTGTTATATTTGACGGTTAGACATTTGACATTTGACGATGTTGTGTTGACATTTGACGTTATGTTTGGACATTCAATTACAATTTCGTTATGTTTGGATATATATTATTTATTTAATTTGCTTTTTTATTAAATTAATTACTCAAATGATTATTCCTTTAATTTGATTATTAAATTAATTACTTAAATCAATTCCTTTAATATGTCCGACAAGAACGTTTGTGTCATTTTTTTAAAATTTGTTCTGACGGTTCAAACCGTCGATAGTATCATATTCGACGGTTGGAACCGTCGATAACCATCGATGATCTAAGTCGTCCAAGTTTATAGACGGTCGGACCCGTCGATAAGCATCGACAGTTTTAACCATCAAAACTTAACGACGGTTTGAGCCGTCAAAACTCAACGGTGTTATCGATGGCTCAAATCGTCGATACATATCGATGGCTAAAACCGTCTTAACTCTTCATTGTTCGACGGCTCAGCCCGCCAACTCGATCGTTGAAGATTTTGACGATTGTGAGATAACCGTCGAAAATAGTTTGTGACACGTCATTTTTGCGCGGATGCTATCCATCGAAGAACATCATTTCCGATGGTTCTCGACAAATTACAGATGGCCAAAATCGTATGTAATTGGTTTTTTTCTTGTAGTGAAACATGTGTATGCAATGCAACACTCTCATATGTATGCACAGATTACCAACTGGCAAGTGGTCAATAGGTGGATTCTAGAGGTGGCTCCCATCGTGATCGGCAATGTAGCACTTAGCTCCATTCTACCTCATCTCTTTCGGGGAATAATCATATAGCGATAGATGAATTCTAGAGGTGGCCCCTATGGATTCTAGAGGTGGCTCCCATCGTGACTCCTCACAATGTAGCACTTAGCTCCGCATGGCACTTAGCTCCAGTCTATCTCATCCCATTTTTGGGGAACAAAATAATGCATTGGATTGTAGAGGTGGCTCCCATCGTGATCAGCGATGTAGTACTTAGCTCCAACAATCATACATGCAATGTAGAAAAATGCATATGCATGATTCATCATATAAAAATTATATCTCAATATCAGAACATAAATTATGTCAAATATCATTTCAAATGGAATAAAATTGCACTTCTCGTAATCCATTCATATCGTATCACATATGCTTTTCAAATGTGCAATCATACAATCATTCAGATATACTTTTCATAACTGCATTTCTCAAAATCAATTCATAACATATCTAAAACATATTCAATACATATAATAATCGATGTCACACTGAATTAAAAAAAGGTGAAAACATAGAGTAGGAGAAATCAACTTACCTATAAGAGCTACCAAAAAGTTTTTCCTTTCCATTTTCACTACTTTACTCTTCTACTCCTATACAATAATAATAAGAACACATCACTTCTATGATCTGAACACAAGCCTATCACACATGAAACAAAATTAATTGATGAGGTATATGAACCTTAAGTACTTACTCTCATAACTTAAGTAACTATTTATCATAAGAGTTGGCCTACTATTAAGACACATTGTGTACATAACAAAAGAAAATTCGTTTCTGCCTAACTTATTTCATTGTGGTTTGTTCACAGGAAAATCAACATTCAACTTAACTTTTATCTTGTTTCTATGTTCTGACAAACTAAGTGACTTTATTTTTATTATTTATATAAAATAATAACCATTCCCTGTTCTGGTACTTTTAATTATCCCAAATAGTAGACATCCTAGGTGCAACTTGTAAAATTACTTGAATTTATATCTATTTGTACTGAGCATAATAAATTTAACAATTACTAGCATAATTTGCCCTAAGTTCCATCCTGACAGACTGAGTAAGGCTCGGTAAAATATTTAAAACTTTGGCTACACATATTATTTTAGAGTGATTCCAATTTTCAATGAAACATAACATCAATTTCTATAACACCCTAAATTATAGAATAATTCCACGGCATATTGGATTTAATACATAATTTACAAATTCGGATAACAGTTTCGATGGAAAGAGTGATAGTGCCTTAAAGATAAGAGCATAATTTTCTCTACAGAAATCATATTAACTTGATTCTAAAGCTTAACGAAAGTAGACTCCGAGAAGATCAATCAATGTAAATTTAATATTTTTTGAAGAAGACTTCATGAATAAATGATGATCAAGAAAAGGACCACTAGCTTAGGGTTAGAATTTCCACCTTGAGTGATCGGTGTTATAGAATTTCCTCCGTCCTCCATAGTAAGGAACAAGATCCGATAATTTAGGTGCCGTTTCCAAACATGTAATGGATATAGGAGGATTTTTTTCAGATTTGTATCACATAAGAAAGGTGGTTGAAAAAATCAACTAAGCATGAGGTGGCAAGCTGCTAGCTTGCTGGCAGCTTGCATGTGAGCAACTCTTTATCCAATAGAATTTTGACATCCAAAATAACTTATTAATGTACAGTAATTATTCGTTATTAAGTATATATTATGATAATACAACCCAAATAATTTATTCATACATTTTCTATATTGAATATTTTTAGACATACTTTTCTAGGTGCCACTTGGCAACATTTGATTGGCTCTTGAGATTTAATCTACATGTTAATAACTATATGCATACTTAATAATTTATTTAAATTGAACAAAATTTTAAAAACTTGATAAGTGACATTACAATGAATACATATATCATATTGTTCATCAATCATAAGTTATAATATTAAATCATATAATGATATACGAATTAGATTTGGGATATTACATTCTACCACACTTAAAATAAATTTCGTCCTCGAAATTTAACATATCTCATTATTCAAAGAATTATGGACAATGTTCACACATATTTTCTATTGAATTTCCTTAGTTACTTAATATCATAATCCTAATACAAAAACTTACGATAATGATTTTGTCGGATTAAATGACTTGTTCTATTTCATTGGAGATATGAATACTTTTATTCGTATATGGTGTCCTCTATTGTGGCGACCCAAGTTTGTGTGATTCTATCATTGATAATCATGCAAAAGATTAGATAGGAAAGTGTAGGGTTGGGCACAAAAATTAGTCAAGTAAGATTTGATAACCTTTTTATGCATCTTACTAGATCATCAGAATTGATTTTCTTTGAAAATAAATTATCTAATCGACATCATATACTCTATTTGACATTTTCATTCATTACAATTTATTTTCAATTTCATTTTCCTTATAGACATCTCATTATTTTATTCACGCCTACAAAACTTAGGTGTATTAGTCATTCTATTCATATTATTATTATTATTATTATTATTATTATTATTATTATTATTATTATTATTATTATTATTATTATTATTATTATTTTCTAGTCTGGATAAAGTTTGAATAAAGATAATTGCAATAGTTATAAGCGTAAAATGATCTGGATTAGAGAGTATGAAATCGTAACTTATGCCTAGTCCAGGTAATAATGAAAGTGTCAAATTCACATGAATCGATTATAACCTTAAAGAGATGATGTTACATTAGATAAGGAACCATCATCTATTCTTGTGACTATAAGTCGTAAACTATTTTTTACTGTCCATGCAAATAAAGGAGAGGGAATGAGCAACAATGAAATTAGTATATATGATTTTTTTTGTTGGTTTGTAATAATCGAATGTTGGTTTGAGTTCGCGATCGAGGATAAAAAAGGCATCCCCTTCCAATCATTCTTTCGCTAGGCTCTCAACCAACACTCCATGATAGTAAACTCTATGGCTCCAATCAAGCTATCGAATGATGAGCAGAGGCGGCCACACTCCAGTACATTTTTCGATAAACTTTTTAACTCGCTTTTTAAATTCTCAAGGTTGGTTGACATAATAAAGTCAGCAATGAAGAATCATTAATCACCCATAGAAGAGTTACAACGTTGATTCCATCAATCAATTATTCTAAGTGAGATGGAATAAGTAAGGACAAACTAAGGATCAATTGTAAATTGATGCTCAAAGATGGCAACTTTGGATCGATAAAGATTATTCAAGGATCATTGGTGATTCCAAAATTTGTATTTATATATGGTGATTCAATCACTCGAGCAATATGAGCTGTGACAAACAAAGAAGAACTAAAAATCCATACTCGAAGATTGAATTGCAATCAATAGTATTGAGAAATTGATGACGAAATTCATCTCCACTATGGAAACCAAGGTTTCCAATCAAGATGCTTCCATCCGCAATCTGGAAATTCAACTAGGACAAATAGCAAATGTCCTTTCCGGACGAACACCAGGAGCTCTTCCAAGTAACACCGAAAAAAATCCAAGAGAAGAAGCCAACGCTATCTCCTTACGAAGCGAAAAAACTCTATCTAGACAAGCACTACAAACATCAAACGAAAACACTGGCAAAGAGGCAGAAATTGAAATGCCACATGACCCTGGAGAAGACCCCACACTTCTAATCCAGAAGTCGACAGGAAAAGAACCAGCAACCGTCGAGATGCCAAACAAACTAGGACATCTGTCGTTCCCACAAAAGCTACGCAATGAACAACTGGATAAGCAATTCTCTCGCTTCATTGAAATATTTAAACAACTACACATTAACATACCCTTTTATGAAGCATTACAGCAGATGTCCAGCTACACGAAATTTCTGAAGGATGTTTTATCCCGTAAACGAAAGATCGATATGGAAGACATTGTGAAAATGTCACCTCAATGTTGTGCAGTCTACAAGGAAGATCTCCCAATGAAGATGGGTGATCCTGGAAGTTTTACCATACCCTGCACAATTGGAGATTATCATTGTGCAAAAGCTCTATGTGATCTTGGAGCAAGCATTAATCTAATGCCATATTCTGTTTTCTTAAAGCTAGGTTATGGAGAACTTCTTCCTACGTCCGTCTCACTACAATGAAGAAACCTAAAGGAGTGCTAGAGGATCTCCTAGTGAAAGTGGATAAATTCATCTTTCCAGCAGATTTCGTCGTTATGGATATGAAGTCTGTACCAGAGGGCACCTATTATATTGGGACGCCCATTCTTGTCCACGGGCAATACTCTCATTGACGTCCAGCAAGGAAAACTTACACTTCGAGTTGACAATGAGGATCTCAGTTTTGATATGAAAACCTCACTTCAGACTTCCATAGACTATGCCTCGTCCTCCACTTGTTTTGCTATTGAGAGTTTGGAAGATGAGAATCATGATGAAATAGATGACATAATTTCTAATGTTATTAATGATCCATATGTAGGTGTCGACGACACGGATGTTGAATAATCGACAACAACGATTCAAACACCAGACAAGGAAGAACTCGCCATTCAGCAAGAGTAGGCCATACTTTCATCACCACAACTTGAACTGAAAGAATTACCTCCACATTTGAAATACGCCTTTCTTGAGAATGATGCATATCTTGTCATTATCTCCTCTGATCTTACAGATGACATGGAATAACAACTTTTGAAGGTGTTACGAACTCACAAGAAAGCCATAGCATGGTCTATCTCAGATATTAAAGGTATCTCCCCTACTATTTGTCAGTATAAAATCTTAACAGAGGAAGATGGACATCCGATCGCCCAGTTCCAATGGAGACTTAACCCCGTATTAAAGGAAGTCATCAGAAAGAAAATTATCAAACTCCTTGATGGTGGGATCATTTACGCTATCTCCGACAGCCAATGGGTAAGTCCAGTCCAGGTAGTACCCAAGAAAGGAGGTACGACGGTAGTTAAGAATAAAAGTAATGAACTTATTCCGCGGAGAACTGTGACTGGGTGGCATGTATGCATCGATTATCGTAAGTTGAATGACGCCACACGCAAGGATCACTTTCCCTTATCCTTTATTGATCAAATGCTCGAGCGTATCTTAGGTCACAACTTTTACTGCTTTTTATGGATATTCAGGGTATAATCAAATTGCAATTGCGCCCGAAGATCAGGAGAAAATGAATTCACCTGCCCATATGGAACTTTTTCCTACCGAAGAATGCCATTTGGACTCTGCAATGCTCCAGCAACCTTCCAGCGTTGCATGATGTCAATTTTTGCTGATATGAACGAGCAAATCCTTGAAATTTTCATGGACGATTTTACTATTTTTGGAAATTCCTTTGATAACTGCTTATATAATCTGTCATTAGTTTTACGATTGGGAAAAATGTCATTTTATGGTGAGAGAAGGTATAGTTCGAGAAAGGGATCGAAGTAGACAAGGCCAAAATTGACGTCATTGCTAACCTTCCCCCTCCTACAAATGTCAAAGCCATAAGAAGCTTCCTCGGGCATGCTGGTTTCTATCGTCAGTTCATCAAAGATTTTTCAAAAATCTCAACTGCACTCTGGACTAGAGACGCCAAATTTGATTTCAATTCGGATTGTCTGGAGGCTTATAACCTGTTAAAGGAGAAACTAATCTCTGCTCCTGTTGGTATCGCACCAGATTGGAGTCTCCCTTTCGAATTAATGTGTGACGTAGGTGATGGAGCGATTGGGGCAATTTTGGGACAGTGACATGACAAAATGTTTCGTGTCATATACTATGCTAGTCGCACACTCACTTCTGCACATATCAACTATGCGACTATGGAAAAAAAGTTCCTTGTTGTGATTTACGCATTCGACAATTTTAGACCTTATCTCATCTGCAACAAAGTTGTCGTCATCTTATGATGAAGGCAGATGCCAAGCCAAGATTAATTCGATGGATATTATTGCTACAGGAATTTGACGTCGAAATCAAGGACAAAAGGGGGATTGAGAATTTAGTCGCTGACCATCTTTCTTGGTTGGATCCAGCTCCTATGGAAGACATCGACATCTAGGAAGAATTTCCCGATGAAAAGATTCTGGCCGTATTTGCAATAAATCATAAATTTGAACTAACACCTTGGTTTGCAGATTTTGACAACTACCTCGCCAGCAAATAGATCCCCAAAGGATGGACTATGCACCAAAGAAATAAATTTTTCTCTGCCGTTAAACATTATCATTGGGAAGATCCTTATTTGTTTAAAGTGTGTGCAAATCAAGTGATCCGAAGATGTGTACGAGAAGATGAGATACCCAATATCCTACAACATTGTCACGATGGCATTGTAGGAGGACACGTTGGGCCTAACCGAACTGTTGCCAAAGTCTTGGAATGCAGATTCTACTGGCCTACACTCTACAAGGACGCCCGAGAACATTGTAAGTCTCGTCACAACGAAATGCCTTTAAACAATATTCTTTACTGTGACATATTTGATGTTTGGGGTATCGATTTTATGGGGCCTTTACCTAAATCTTATGGCCACAAATACACCCTAGTTGCTGACGACTACGTATCCAAGTGGGTTAAAGCTATTGCTTCACCTACTAATGATGCTAAAGTTGTGGTGAAATTTTTAAGAATAAATATTTTCACTAGGTATGGCACACCTAGAGTTATTATTAGTGATAATGGTACACATTTCTGTAACAAAACTGTAGCTAGTCTCTTGCACCATTTTAAAATTCATCATAGGCTTAATACACCTTATCACGCACAAACATGTGGTCAAGTCGAAGTATCCAATCGAGAACTAAAGATAATCTTAGAAAAGACTATTAATGTCTCTAGGAAAGATTGGTCACTCAACCTTGATGAGACCCTCTGCGCTAATAGAACAGCCTTTAAAACTCCTATTGGTACATCACCTTATCGATTAGTATTTGGAAAAGCATGTCATCTCCCTGTTGAGTTAGAACATAAAGCCTATTGGGCAACGAAATTCCTCAATTATAACTTAGACAATGCTGGGAGCGAAAGACTATTAACTTTAAACAACCTTGATGAGTTTCGACAACAGGTCTATGAGAATAGCAAGTTATATAAAGAACGGAGCAAAAGATTTCACAACAAACATATTAAACAGAAAGAGTTTCTACCTGGTCAAAGAGTTCTTATTTACAATAGCCATATGCATCTATTCCCTAGAAAACTTGTCTCCCGATGGTCTGGCCCTTACACTGTAGTCAACATGTCACCTCAAGATGTGATCGACATATTATCTCGTGATGGACAATCCACATTCAAAGTAAATGGACATAGGGTTAAGTCGTATATTCACGGCCGCGAGCCCACCGTCATTCAACTTCTCTCCTCATATGGACCTTAGCACACGCTGAAGGGATAGTCGAGCTAGTGACTATAACTCTAGAACTCTACTGCCTCAACTCTATCTATAGCCTTTTTTATTTTGGCATACATTTTTATGTCTAACCTTTGTTTCTTTCTACTTGCATGTTTCTTTCTATTTGTTACTTTATTTTTTTGCTCAGGTAAGTTCATTCTACAGGACATTTCTCGAAAATATATAGCAAGCACACCGAATTTGCAGTAGGTACCAAGTTTTAGACCATCACTGGCCATGAGTTACACCTCACAGATTCTCCACGGGGTGTGATTGATTGCTCACGACCCGTGAGCTTATCGTCCGCCACCAGCAGCCACATTTAGAAGCCGTTATTCCTATCTCACAACTCTCACATAATGCTTTTGCTGTTCTTCACGGGCTGTTATCATCCTTTCACAGATCTCACTAGAGGTTTTGTGAAGTTTACACTGATTCTCACGCGTCGTTACACAACGTTACCGGGCCGTAAGTGACTCTGTCCACCCCATAGATGTCTGTAATTCCTGAGTAACGACCTTGCCTATTTTGTAACGGGTCACCACCGATTTTTCACGAGTCGTTATTATGCCCTCACGAGTCTCACAGTATCGAGTTCAAATTTTTCATGGGCCATTAGATTTACTTCACGGGCCGTAAGTATCCAGGTCTGCGTCGATGCTGTCATTTTTCCCGTCACACGTTCCTGCTCCAATTTTTCACGAGCCATCACCAACCCTCACGGGTCGTTAATGCACGTTCACACCCTGTGAGTCTAACCAAATACATCATCCTTAGGAGTACACGTAGCATTATCTAATAGGTTCATACTCTCTACCATGGTCGAGCCATGTGACGTCACATCAGGACGGCGAATAACACCTCGTAACTCGAGCACAGGGCCCCGTAAGTCACCCCAACGCTCAACCACCTGCATTAACTCATCACGACCCATTAACAACTTCTCACGGCCCCTATCAGTTTGGCTATTTAAAAATGCCGGACCGTGAGATCGTCTCTCACGCCTCATCTTTTTCACTTAAGCCGGCACGCTGCTCGACCCCTGGACCTCCGGCGATCATCGGCGATTTGGATCCCGGCGCCCCGACTGCCGCCATCATCGGCGTCGACCACGATCCGACACCGTCGCTCTGACGCTAGCATCGAGCATCTTCTCCGTAGATTCCCCCCTCAGTCGACGTCTACCATTGCCACCTCTTCCTCGATGAACAACTCAATTCATAGTTATAAATATTTATAATATATTTAGTATTAAGTACTATATCGAATTTTTGACGCCACCATTTCAACCGACAACTCGATAGCACTTTCTCACCGACGGACAAAACACTTGACGTTCACCGTCCTTCTCCGACGATGGCAAGAAGAATAGAACCGTGAAGGCAGGGACATAGGCCACATTTTCTTTCCTCTTTTGTGTTTTCATTCTGTTACGGCCGTGAGACGGTATAAACGGCCCGTTAGTTTCCCTTTTTTTCTCCTCTATAAAGGCCGTGTCCCACTATAAACGACCCGTTAAGTCTAGTTTTGGCCACTGCGAGGGCCGTTATTTATTTCTCACGACCCGTGAAATTAGCTTTCAAGGCCATTACACTCATCTTACAGGCGGTGACCTGCGCTACTTCTCATGGCACCTCGTGTGAAGGCTCCTGTTTGTCGCCGCCAACACTCGGGAGACAATGCTATCACCGCCGAAGGTTCCACCTCATGACTTCTGCACCCCACCACTAGAGAGTGGCTATCCACTGAAGCACGTACCCAGGAACAGACGCTGGATTTCCTCCGCGTCTATCCCACTCGGTTCCCGGACCAAGCTGCAATGAATATATGGAACCTCAGGCCATTTATTATGACGTTATTCTCTAACGTCGGCAAGGGTTATTTTGTGCAGCAGTGGTGGCCCACTTATGAGGATATCATGATAGAATTTTTATGTTCCTTGAAGGTGGAGCACCTCGAGGCCACGGGACGTCGGCAGGCGGCCATCTCCTTTCAACTCTACAATCGCGAGTTCGAATTATCCCTGGCCGAGTTCAACGCCATCTTCAACTTTTCGAACACAGGACTTCTGTGCATCCCCAAGGAGTTCAGCGCCCTAGAATTCTGGTCACACATAATAGGTGAAGGACATTTGGACTATCAGCATGCCAAGTCCACATATATTCAGAACCCCGTCATGAACTTTTTATCTTGTATTGCATGCTGACCTCCACCCTGGTTAATGTCGGCGCATTTCTAGCCCGCACTTTTCTCAAAGCTGCCAACAAAGATAAGGGTCATGTCGTCGTCGGCAGGATGATCACACCCATTGCCATTCATCTGAATCTCGATTTAGATGAGCTGCCACAGCTCGACGGGTCCTCGTCACTGGATGATTATTTCATCCGTGCCATGGAGCTTGGGTCCGGCCAAGGGGATGACTGGTATTTCTGATCATACAAGGCTGATTTACACATACCATTTACTGAAACGGAGCGCTTCGACCCTTCCAATGAAGCCATTTGGTTACTTGTCCCACAAGAGCACCCAGTGGTTCCACGAAGCTGCCGCCTGGAGGACCCGAGACCTTCTCAGGGGCAGCCTGCCACGGGTGCTCCCACCACTTCTCACCTCTCGGATTTCTCTGCCATGCATCAGTTGACTTTGATGCACACCGAGCAGTTACAGCAGGCCAACGAGCTGCGCCAAATCCGTGTTGATGTACTTTCTCTTACTGAAAGCCAGGCACAGACCGATGCTATGGTACGACCCTTAAGTACTTACTCTCATAACTTAATTAACTATTTATCACAAGAGTTGGCCTACTATTTTGGCACATTGGGTACATAATAATGACAGACTAAGTAAGGCTCGATAAAATATTTAAAACTTTCATTACACATATCATTTTAGAGTGATTTCAATTTTCAATGAAACCTAACATCAATGTCTATAACATCTAAATTATCAAATAATTCTACGATATATTGGATTTAATATTACAAATTTTGATAACAATTTTTGCAAAAACAGTGATAGTACCTTAAAGATAAGATCATAAATTTCTCTACAGAAATCATATTAACTTGATTCCAAAGCTCAATGTAAGACTCCGAGTGGATCAATCAATGTAAATTTAATAATATTTTAAGAAGACTTGACGAATAAATGATGATCATGAAAAGGACCACTAGCTTAGGTTTAGAATTTCCACCTTGAGTGAACGGTGCTGTAGAATTTCCTCCGCCCTCCACAGAAAGGATCAAGATCTGATAATTTAGGTGTTGTTTCCAAGCATGTAATGGAGATAGGAGGAATTGTTTTAGATTTGTATCACATAAGAAAGGTGGTTGGAAAAATCAACTAAGCATGAAGTGGCAAGCTGCTAGCTTGCTCGTAGCTTGCATGTGAGCAACTCTTTATCCAATAGAATTTTGACATCCAAAATAACTTATTAATGTACAGTAATTATTCATTATTAAGTAGATATTATGATAATACAACCCAAATAATTTATTCATACATTTTCTATATTGAGTATTTTTACACATACTTTTCCTAGGTGCCACTTGGCAATATTTGATTGGCTCTTGAGATTTAATCTTCATCTTAATAACTATATGCATAATTAATGGTATGAGCATATGCTTTAGCATAGCATGTCTATTAATTATATTTTAATACTTTATTTAAAATGAACAAAATTTTAAAAACATGAGAAGTGACATTACAACAAACACATATATCATATTGTTCATCAATCATGTCATAATATTAAATCATATAATGGTATACGAATTAGATTTGGGATATTACAATTGACCCATGATTTGCTCTATGTATTCGACACTCTTGATTATGAAACTCTACTGTATGACACATCATCATGGAGGGATATGTATTGACCCATGATGAGTATGTGTGATGACACATGTGTAGAGTTTATTTATGTAAAAGTTCGTATGATTTGGCAACTTATGTTATATGCGTTATATTTTAAATGTTTTTTCATATGAAGAATCTGATTATTTAATTATGTGTATTGTTGAATTTTATTCCACTCACTGAGCAAATGATTGTTGCTCACATTACCCTTGTTGAATTTTTTAGATAATTCTAAGTAGTCGAGTTTAGTCAACTCGAAGCTTGCCTTTGATGCATATAGAAGAGGTTGAGCCATTGGAGCACTTTGCATGCATGTAATAGATAAACTCGAGAGTTGTACTAGAGTTTATTAGAATATTTTTTGTAAGGTTGTATAAAATTTGATCCTGTGGAGTGTTAAATGTGAAAAGGGTTGTGAAACAATAGGGATAATATG
The DNA here is from genome assembly GCA_030549335.1 of Pontederia crassipes. NCBI lineage: Eukaryota > Viridiplantae > Streptophyta > Magnoliopsida > Commelinales > Pontederiaceae > Pontederia > Pontederia crassipes. The sequence goes on along the minus strand of JAUKPH010000020.1, from coordinate 3,564,098 downwards.
TGAATGTTACGTCATATAACTTTTTTATTAAACTTTGATTAGTATATATATGCATCTATTGTATGTATTGACAAATGACATAAGATAATTACGAGAGGAGGTTTCATCGATTTTAATTTTAGAATTGCTAAATAAGATTAAAGGAAATAATAATTACGATTAGAACTTAGTCACAAAGTTGGGGATGACAGAGTTTGGTATCAGAGCTTATGTTTTAAGATTCTGTAGACAATATGACTTAAGTTTAAGGCTATGTGAGATTATCTACATTAGTTCATGCTTTTGATTATTTTTTATTTTATTTTTTAAGGGGTAAACCTATTGCCACATAAGTAATGTGGTGAGGGCCAATTAGATATTATTGGCTTTTGTAAATCTGCTCCGTCTGACGGTCGACCTATTATAGGAGTTCATTTTCATCTCATGAATCATGCATTAGTACATGGTGTGGAATTTGATGTCAATAATGATCCTCCCTCTGTGATGATGTGATCATGATGGGTTCATCTATAATTTCATGATGGCAATGTTATGAATCAAACTAGTAGTACTTACAAAAGATATAAATGAATATGGAGTGAAAGTAGCTGAGTAGAAAATGATGACAAAGTTCATTCCTTACAAAGAAATTTCCACCTTGAGTGAACGGTGCTGTAGAATTTCCTCCGCCCTCCACAGAAAGGATCAAGATCTGATAATTTAGGTGTTTTTTCCAAGCATGTAATGGAGATAGGAGGAATTGTTTTAGATTTGTATCACATAAGAAAGGTGGTTGGAAAAATCAACTAAGCATGAAGTGGCAAGCTGCTAGCTTGCTCGTAGCTTGCATGTGAGCAACTCTTTATCCAATAGAATTTTGACATCCAAAATAACTTATTAATGTACAGTAATTATTCATTATTAAGTAGATATTATGATAATACAACCCAAATAATTTATTCATACATTTTCTATATTGAATATTTTTACACATACTTTTCCTAGGTGCCACTTGGCAATATTTGATTGGCTCTTGAGATTTAATCTTCATCTTAATAACTATATGCATAATTAATGGTATGAGCATATGCTTTAGCATAGCATGTCTATTAATTATATTTTAATACTTTATTTAAAATGAACAAAATTTTAAAAACATGAGAAGTGACATTACAACAAACACATATATCATATTGTTCATCAATCATGTCATAATATTAAATCATATAATGGTATACGAATTAGATTTGGGATATTACAATTGACCCATGATTTGCTCTGTGTATTCGACACTCTTGATTATGAAACTGTACTGTATGACACATCATCATGGAGGGATATGTATTGACCCATGATGAGTATGTGTGATGACACATGTGTAGAGTTTATTTATGTAAAAGTTCGTATGATTTGGCAACTTATGTTATATGCGTTATATTTTAAATGTTTTTTCATATGAAGAATCTGATTATTTAATTATGTGTATTGTTGAATTTTATTCCACTCACTGAGCAAATGATTGTTGCTCACATTACCCTTGTTGAATTTTTTAGATAATTCTAAGTAGTCGAGTTTAGTCAACTCGAAGCTTGCCTTTGATGCATATAGAAGAGGTTGAGCCATTGGAGCACTTTGCATGCATGTAATAGATAAACTCGAGAGTTGTACTAGAGTTTATTAGAATATTTTTTGTAAGGTTGTATAAAATTTGATCCTGTGGAGTGTTAAATGTGAAAAGGGTTGTGAAACAATAGGGATAATATGTGAATGTTACGTCATATAACTTTTTTATTAAACTTTGATTAGTATATATATGCATCTATTGTATGTATTGACAAATGACATAAGATAATTACGAGAGGAGGTTTCATCGATTTTAATTTTAGAATTGCTAAATAAGATTAAAGGAAATAATAATTACGATTAGAACTTAGTCACAAAGTTGGGGATGACAGAGTTTGGTATCAGAGCTTAGGTTTTAAGATTCTGTAGACAATATGACTTAAGTTTAAGGCTATGTGAGATTATCTACATTAGTTCATGCTTTTGATTATTTTTTATTTTATTTTTTAAGGGGTAAACCTATTGCCACATAAGTAATGTGGTGAGGGCCAATTAGATATTATTGGCTTTTGTAAATCTGCTCCGTCTGACGGTCGACCTATTATAGGAGTTCATTTTCATCTCATGAATCATGCATTAGTACATGGTGTGGAATTTGATGTCAATAATGATCCTCCCTCTGTGATGATGTGATCATGATGGGTTCATCTATAATTTCATGATGGCAATGTTATGAATCAAACTAGTAGTACTTACAAAAGATATAAATGAATATGGAGTGAAAGTAGCTGAGTAGAAAATGATGACAAAGTTCATTACTTACAAAATATTCAAGATTGGGATGTCTTACTTGAAATGGATTCATTAGTTCGTTTTAACAAAGAAATTTATTTTGAATTATCAGAAAAATCAAGAGTTACATTTTCTAATAAATGTTAGAATTTTCCCCTCTTGCATTATTTATATAGTAATGATATAGAAGTTAATTAGGAAGGGATGAGAAACTTACTTTTCTTCTATCATCGAGATAAAGGTAAAAGGGGTCACGATTAGAAGATATTCCAATCATATCTGAGTTTGTTAAAATATTACGATCTTCCCATATATTATCACGGAGGCGATAGAGGGAATTCTTTATGAATCTAATCCATAGAACTATTTCTACTTCTAAGACTCCTAATCGTATAACATCTATAAGATTAAAAGAACTATAGGAGCATTCCGATGAGGTTTGTATTCAATCAAAATTCTGAGTTTCAGACTTATTCTTCTAGAAGAAAGATAAGCTCCTTAGTTGGGCATGAATTATATATATTTTAAGTGATTGTGAGGAATAACTTATTAAGAATGAGTAACTTGCTTGATTAGTAACAAGTACTACCAGATTCTAAAAAAATGAATTTAAGAGAGGGATATCATTGGATAAAGTTAAAGAATGTGATATCTCAAAAGTTATATACATGGAACTCGATATGATCATTATGAATTCTTGGCCATCAAACCACTTATAAACTTATGATCTCCCAATTCTGAAAGTTGTGCACATCATGAGAGATATTTAAACACTATTTCACACAAAATTATTATGAGAAAAATAAAAATAAGAGCCAAATTATGCATGAGTTTTGACTTGACCTCATGGCATTAGATCATGTCAATTCTAAGAAAAAATAAATCATGTCATGTGTACATATGATTGTCTAATATATCTACATGAGTTTGAACAATTATTTATTATGTAGCCCTTTCTTCCTAATATTAGAAAGAAATCATGATGTGTTCCCTTGTACCTAATCTAAGAAAACATGAACTAATCATTTACATATGACTGAGTATGAACAACTTATTGATTTAAATAAGCACTTGTTACACAAAGAACAACTAGTTTGCATCTTATATCGAAAAAGAAAATGCAAAAGATAAGAAAAGTCACATCCTAAGATATTATGTTATAAAAGTTTTGCAACGAGACATTGTTTTTTGGAATAAATACATTTGAACCTTATGAAGGTGTGATGAGAGGATATTTACAAGCCAACATTCATAGTTTTATATTTAACATACATTGGATTACCCATATGTATGAGAATCAGATAATAGATATGTATTACATAATTAATATTCTAATTTTAACAATCAAGTCCATGGGTTTGAACACTATATTTGTTTGACTCTTTCAAGTGATTATGGCCATTCTAAATTTGTGAATAACATACTTACGAATTGACTATACAAGATTAGGATTTAACCAAATTGTTAATTCCATTCATAATGGGCTACAATGCAACCTACTCCTCCGCGCTGCACGCAGCAGCTACGGGCCAGGCTCGTGCGCGGTGCTAAACATTCAGCTACAATGCAACCTTATAGGCATTTAGGGGGCATAAACGTTCATTCATCATGAGCATGCATTGCATATTACCTTATTAGTGATTGGAAAGTAAAAAGGCATTATTACTTGTAGGAAAACATCATGTTGCAAGTGAAAGGGAGGAAATCTAATAAACCTCCTTGAAGGGATAAAGTACAAGGTGAGTGAGTAAATTTACAACATAGCAAAATGTTATATGTTAGTTCTTTTATTTATGATATTATTTCAAGCAAAGATTATTACTATTATTATTATTGAAACATATCTTGAGCTATGAAAAGTATTTATGATATGTTTCAAGGATTTCATATGAGATAAAGCAATCTCTTACATGAAAATAGTTTTAGCAAACAATACTTGTGAAGTTAAAATAAGTTTTACTTGATAATGATATGTGATTATAACATGTGTATTTTGATATTGTTAAACTTCATGTGTTCATTAGTCATGACAATTGAAAAAGGTCTTTGGGACCGCATTCGATATACATGAAGCCTTTGGAGCGTATAACGGGTGTCTTTGCCCTTTGGGGGTTGCTCTGCGTGCATGGATTGACCCATGATATGCTCTGCGTATCTGAAAATCATGATTGAGTGACACACAATCACTATTGGGATACGTATTGACCCATGATTTGTTCTGTGTATCTGAGACTCTTTGATTGTGAAGCTCTGCTTAACTGTATGACACACAATCATGGAGGGATATGTATTCACCCATGATTTGCTCTACATATCTAATATTATTGATTATGAAGCTCTGCTTAACTGTATGACACATGATCATAGAGGGATACGTATTGACCCATGATGAGTATGTGCAATGACACATGTGTGGAGTTTAACTGTGAATATGATGATATCTTGAATAATTTTTATTTATGTAAAAGTTTATATGATTTGGAAACTTAAGTGATATGAGTTATGCTTTAAATGTTTTCTCATATGAAATAAATATAATTATTTAAATGTTATATGCACTCGTGTTGTTTCCCTATGTTGTACTTTTGGAATCACTCACTGAGCAAACGATTGTTGCTCACATTACCCTTGTTGAATTTTTCAGATAACTCCAAGTTCTCGAGTTAAGTCGACTCGAAGCTTGCTTTTGATGCCTATAGAAGAGGTTGAGCCCCCGGAGCACTTTTATTTTTCTTTCACTTTTGTTTTTGAAAGCATGCATGTAATAGATAAACTCGAGAGTTGTACTAGAGTTTATTAGAATCATTTTGTAAGGTTGTATAAAACTTGATCTTGTAGGGTGTTAAATGTGAAATGGGTTGTGAAATAATAGTGATAATATGTGAATGTGATGTCTTATAATTTTTTATTGAACTTTGATGGGTATATATATATGCATCTATTGTATGTATTGACAAATGACATAAGATAATTAAGGGAGGAATTTTTTCTGATTTTATTTATAGAATTGCTAAACATAATTAAGGAAGGTAATAGTTGGGATTAGAACTTAGTCACGGAGTGGGGTGCAACAGAGTTTGGTATCAGAGCTTAGGTTATAAGATTCTGTAGACAATATGACTTTAGTTTAAGGTTAGGTGACATTATCTGCATTAGATTAATAGTGCATGCTTTTGATTACTTTTTTTATTTTATTTTTTAAGGGGTAAACCTATCACCACATAAGTAAATGTGTTGATGGCCAATTAGTTATTATTGGCCTTTGTAAATTTGCTCCGTCTGATGATCGACCTATTAGGAGTTCATTTTCATCTCATACATCATGCATTAGTACATGGTGTGGCATTTGATGCCAACAATGATATTCCCTATGTGATGATGTGATCATGTTGGGTCCATCAATAATGTTTCATGATAGAAATGTTCAGAAATTAATTTCTTGCAAAAAGATATAAATGAATATGGAGTCAAAGTGACTTAGTGGGAAATGATGATATATTTCATTCTTTAAAATATCTAAGACTACAATGTCTTACCTTAAGGTGATTGATTAGTTCCTCGTCATGCCACTTCACATTGTTTCAAGGAAGAAGTTTACTTTGAGTTATCAGGAAAATCAAGAGCTACATTTTTTTATAAATGTTAAAATTATCCCCTCTTGTATTATTTATATAGTAATGATAGAGAAGTTAATTAGGAAGGAATGAGAAACATACTTTGCTTCTCTCATTGAGATAAAGGTAAAAGGGATCACGATTGGAAGATATTTCAATCATATCTGAATTTGTTAAAGTGTTAAGATCTTTCCATATTATCACCGAGGAGATAGAGGGAATTCTTTGATCTAATCCATAGAGCTATTCCTACTTTTAAGACTCCTTATTGTAGAACACCTATAAGATTAAAAGACTATTGGAGCATTCCGATGAGGTTTGTATTCAATCAAAATTATGAGTTTCAGACTTATTCTCTAAGATGAAAAATAAGTTCCTTAGTTGGGCATGAATTATATATATTTCACGTGATTGTGAAGAATAATTTAATAAGAATGGATAACTTGCTTGATCAGTAACAAGTACTACCAAAATCTCAAAAATGACTTTAAGATGTGGATACCATTAGCTAAAGTTAAAATTTGTTATATCTCAACCTTTATATACATGGAACTCGATATGATCATTATGAATTTTTGACCACAAACCACTCATAAACTTATGATCTCTCAATTCCAAAAGTCGTGCACATCATGAGAGATATTTAAACACTATTTCACAAAATTATTACGGGAAAAATAAAACTATGAGCCAAATTATGCTTTAGTTTTGGGTTGACCTCATGATATTCGATCATGTCAATTCTAAGAAAAAACAAATCATACCCTTGGTACGTATGATTATTTGATATATGAGTTTGATCAATTAATTATCATGTAGCCCTTTCTTCTTAATATAGAAAGAAAGCATGACGTGTTCCCTTGTACACAATCTAAGAAAATATGAACTAATCATTTACATATGCCTGAGTATGAACAACTTATTGATAAGAACAAGAACTTGTCACATAAAGAACAACTAGTTTGCAACTTTATCTAAAAGAGAATGCAAAAGATAAGAAAAGTCACATCTTAAGATATTGTGTCATACAAGTTTTGCAATGAAACATTGTGATTTGGAATAAATACATTTGAACCTTATGAAGGTGTGATGAGAGGATATTTATAAGCCACCATTCATAGTTTTGTATTTAATATACATTGGATTACTTATATGTATGAGAATCAGATAATAGTTGTGTATTCCATCATGGATATTCAAAGAAAAAAAAACTCTTTGAATTTGAACACTATAATTGTTCGACTTTCAAGTGATTATGGTTATCCAAAATTTTGAATAACCTAGGTATAAATTGACTTTAAAGCTTAATTCTACAAGATTGAGATTGATCCAAATAAAATATGTGGATAAGAAGATAGGAAAAATCAGAATAATGTATAGTTATATTATTTTGAATAGTCAAAATCAATTTGCAAAATGTGCCATAAATATCATAACTAAAATTTGAATATGATGACCATGAAAACTTTATATATATATATATATATATATATATATATATATATGAATAATGATCTTTAATACAAAATTAGAAACTACTTGTTCTAGATGTGTAAATAGTAAATTATGTGTTTTTCTTCTTCGGGTTTGAGAACATCAAATCTTAACAACATTATACAGGATATTGAAGGTTCTGTAGGGATAATCAGTAAGAGAATAGATGCTTGTAATCCTATGAAGTCATTATGAGATGTCTATATTAATAAGAAATGATAAACATTTTATAGAGATGGATAATAATATTAGATTACGCATAAGGATTGGAGAACCAACCACCAAATCAGTTTAGTGTTGAAAATTGATACCTAGTTTATATGGTTCAAATTCTACGATGACCATTAAAGTATCATTGTCTAATGTGAATTATTATCAGTGATATTGAAATCACTATGAAACCTTGAATTGCTATTATTGATATTAGAATTATTATCAACCTTCGACCCATAGTGTCAAACAACATTCATCATTATACATTCTGAATCATTGACGATTCTTGTTTAGTTGTTATCGATTGCAATTCTTCATATTTTGGAAGTGATTTTTACTCATCATTATCTATCACATCTCATCTAGGGTGATTGATTAAATCACCATTGTCACATCTTTATGGGTGATAAATGATTTGCCTTTTCGGACTTTAGTATGTCCATTAATTTTGAAAGTTTAAAAGAGTTTTTGAGAAAGCTTCTCGAAAGATTATTGGTGTGATGCATCCTCTGGTCATCTATCGAGGACTTTAATTAGGTGTTCATCAATCACGAAATGTTGGTTGGATGTATAGCGAATGAGCGGTTAGATGAGGGTGCCTTTCTAATCCTCGATCGTGAACTCGAATTGACATTTCACCATTATAAATCAATTAGAGAGGAAAAGTATTATTCACAAAACTCATTGTTGCTCACACTCTGACAGTCATTCTTACAAATGATAGTGATCGTATTTGACTTATGGACACGTAATAATCGATGGTTATTCTATCGTTCCCTGTATCCAATGTGCGATCTTCTTTTGCTTGTCATGATAGACTCATATAATTGTTGAAATACTATCGGTTGTCCTTGTTATCCATAAAGTTTGTTAGATATTTGGAAATTTCCTTGCAATTAGTTTTCCACTCATAATCTTGATACTTATCTTTATTGGAACTTTGTATAAAATTAACCATGGTTACAAAATTAGATGAAAGAATTAATTCTTTTATGGAATTTTAAATATGCACAATAGGAAAATGTTATAGCCAAAAGAATATAATAAATGCTTGTGAAATATCAAGAAAAATAAAAAGAGAACACATTAGTGAATTCACAAGCGCAACATTACCTGAAAAAACATGAAGGAAAGTTATATCTATGATACATATGCCCATATGAGATTTTGGCATGTATTGGGTCAACTATTTATTTGTTAAGTTCTAACACTAGATATATTGTGTATTCATGATATCTTCAATATTTCTATGCTTCGATGATGTCGATCAAATTCTTTGCAGATAATCTCGACTCATCAATCAACAATGCATAACCATATACGTATAATTCATCAACTGGAACAATATCTCCAATTGAAAGATGTACCACATCTCCTATCACCAAAACATAAATAGGAATTTTTGTCTATGTCCATCTTTGGTCAATTGGATCAAGATCTTTTTCTTTTCCTTATTAAAGTTTCTAAATTGCAATGAGTCACTGGTTGCTATAACTATGACAATTAGGAATATGCTAAGTAAGTTTCTTAAGCCATCGTATGTGCCCTTTGGCTAACCTTTAGTTAGAAGTCCAATAACTATAGATATCAAAACTCAAATCATAAGAATGATCAATGTCAAATCTTGTAAAGCATGCTAAGTAAACACCCAGGAGCTTCTTGGTGGTTTTTTGACATACTTGATGACACAAAAAAAAATCAAAATATTGTGTTTGTCATTATGTCATCATCAAGTGAAACTGAGATTTTCCTTGCTATTCCACCTAGTCCTCCATTGATCTTCAAACCCTTGTTATTATGTCCACGTGAAATGGATGCTAACTCATTTAGGTTAATGCAATAACCAGCTTTCCTCATCTCTTTTGTGATATGATATTCTGGTGTGCTATGCGTTAAAGAAAAAACCATAGAGAGCAGAACATCAACAAAGAATAGTACATATAATTACCTTCTTCTCATAGAGAATTAAAGATTGTACCATCAATAAATTGCAGAGCAACCTTCTATATATAAAGAGAAACTCAATCTATTCTAGTATAAGAATATTTGTCTCGAGAAGAAAATATAGTATAAATTATAAAGGTCAAGGAAAATGAATTTTTGAAAACAAAATTCCTTTAGTGTTAGTGTGATAGGAAAAACAATCATTCAAGTGAAGAGAAAGTTGGAAGTGAGAATGACCAAATAAGAAGGAAGTATTCATTCTTATTCTTCGGAACATGCATCTAAATTTCGGGGATGAATTTTTTAAGAGGGGGAGAATTGTCACCAACATGCTTCACAAACATCATCTATATATAATAATACTTTTAATTATCATATTAAGTTAGTTTAGATGCTTATATAGTCATGGTTGCATATAGCAATTAACTTTTGGTTTAGAGCATAATGATAATCGATAAGCATTACAAAGAAATTATATAAGATTATTAGGAATAAATTTTAATATTTCTAAGGTTAATAGAGGTTTAGCACTAATTTTTAACCAAATAATATGATTGGACCTTCATTTCAACCAATAGGGTTTCAAGCAGCTCACCAGCAGCTTAGAAAATGATTTTTTCAAACCGCCATATGACATGTTAAAAATCTGTAAATAATATATAAATTAAATAATCTTATCTTCGGAGAGCAGAAAAATTTTCAAGTCGAGATCCCTACTGGAATGGCCGGAAGAAATTTGGCAACATTGATTGTTTAAGGTGAATCCCTGGATCCAAAATTGATCTTCCAGTGCATGAGATCATAGCTTCATGTTTCTTTCTCTATAAATTCTGAAATTTTACATGGTCCATCCATTCAAAGTTAGCTTTCCATAGCATCTAGAATCACATAAAAAAGAGTTTTATAGAGGACGTTATGTACTTAACTTCGTTGGTCCCTCATCCTGTCCCAAGTCTGATACATGTTCAACTTATAAATTAGGGCATGGTTAGAATATAATGAATTATAATTTGGAATTTCGATATGCTTAATTATATATTTTAAGGGTTCGGTGAGAAGTAGAATCATCTTATTTGGACTTGTATTGTGGGAGAAATTAATTTTTCATTTAATAGTGATTCTTCTGTCAGATTCCAAGACATAACCAGAACATGAGATGAATTGATTAATTTTGTTATAAGGGCATACAAGGAGTTAAATTCTATAGGTTTTACGCCTAAACACTACTGAAGTCCAGATTCTAATAATATTATGATCTCATCAAATGGATAAGTATTGTTAAATATATAAATTAAACATTCAGTAATACACAGTTTGTCGGAGTATAAACCCTAGGTCAGATTGCTTTGAATTTTATGGCTTACTCACTTGGAATTATTTAATGATATTTGGGAATTGGAAACCTTAGTAAGTCTAATTTCTAATTTATCTAGAATCATAAGATGTGATTAAGAAGTTATGAATTATTTATTAACAAGTACTTAGTCTGAAATCTTGATACAACACCTAGTTAAACTATGGAGGATTGAGAAGTTCCAATTGTGAAATAGCCTATGAACAAAAAGTACCTGAAGCTAGAAATTGGTATTAGAGGAGATTATAGGCATTTTAGGGTGCATAAACATTCATGCATCATGAGCATGCATTGCATATTACCCTATTAGTGATTGGAAAGTAAAAAGGCATTATTACTTGTAGGAAAACATCATGTTCCAAGTGAAAGGGAGGAAATCTAATAAACCTCCTTGAAGGGATAAAGTACAAGGTGAGTGGGTAAATTTACAACATAGCAAAATGTTATATACTAGTTCTTTTATTTATGATATTATTTTAAGCAAATATTTTTACTATTATTATTATTATTGAAACATATCTTGAGCTATGAAAAGTATTTATGATATGTTTCAAGGATTTCATATGAGATAGAGCAACCTCTTACATGAAAATAGTTTTAGCGAACAATGCTTCTGAAGTTAAAATAAGTTTTACTTGATAATGATATGTAATTATAATATGTGTATTTTGATATTGTTAAACTCCATGTGTTCATTAGCCATGCTGTTTGAAAAAGGTCTTTGGGACCGCATTCGATATACATGAAGCCTTTGAAGCGTATATCGGGTGTCTTTGCCTTTGGGGGCTGCTCTGCGTGCATGGATTGACCCATGATATGCTCTGCGTATCTGAAAATCATGATTGGGTGAGACACAATCATGATTGGGATATGTATTGACCCATGATTTGCTCTGCGTATCTGAGACTCCTTGATTGTGAAGCTCTGCTTAACTGTATGACACACAATCATGGAAGGATACGTATTGTCCCATGATTTGCTCTGCGTATCTGATACTCTTGATTATGAAGCTCTGCTTAACTGTATGACACATGATCATAGAGGGATACATACGTATTAACCCATGATGAGTATGTTCAATGACTTAAGTATGAATATGATGATATTTTGAATAATTTTTATTTATGTAAAAGTTCATATGATTTGAAAACTTAAGTGATATGAGTTATGCTTTAAATGTTTTCTCATATGAAAGAAATATGATTATTTAAATATTATATGCACTCGTATTGTTCCCCTAAATTGTACTTTTGGAATCACTCACTGAGCTCACATTACTCTTGTTGAATTTTTCAGATAACTCCAAGTTCTCGAGTTAAGTCGACTCGAAGCTTGCTTTTGATGCATATAGAAGAGGTTGAACCCCCGGAGCACTTTTATTTTTCTTTCACTTTTATTTTTGAAAGCATGCTTGCAATAGATAAACTCGAGAGTTGTACTAGAGTTTATTAGAATTATTTTGTAAGGTTGTATAAAACTTGATCCTATGGGGTGTTAAATGTGAAATGGGTTGTGAAAAAATAGTGATAATATGTGAATGTGATGTCTTATAACTTTTTATCAAACTTTCATGGGTATATATATGCATCTATTGTATGTATTGACAAATGACATAAGATAATTAAGGGAGGAATTTTTGCTGATTTTATTTATAGAATTGCTAAACATAATTAAGGAAGGTAATAGTTGGGATTAGAACTTAGTCATGGAGTGAGGTGTGACAATTATTATTTTATGTTATAACTCAACTATTAATGAGGATCATACATGTTTATCTTTACATTAATCATCTATAATTCTCAAGACTGAATACCAATTTATTTTATTTGTTAATCATTTATTTTCTGCACCTTTAAATTTTTATTTTCACCACAAAACCTTCTCTTCTCCTAGTAGATTGTTGAGATAGATTAGATTTAACTAGTTCCTTGTGGGTTCGACACTCTACTCTCTATTTTATTACTTGATACGACTAGTGCACTTGATAGCAAATTTATTTGTTACAAATTCTATGTATCAAGTTTTGGCACCGTTGCCGGGGAACTATTATTCATATCTCTTATTCTATCTTATATAAGCTATTTTGATAATTTTTATTTTCTATTTTACTTCATTTTTTATTTTAGTGTTGTGTAAGCTTTTCATGTGATATCTTTTGTACACAATCGGATTATCACGAGCATATCTTTGCACCTCAACGACGAAGAACAAAATGACAACAAATCAACAAGTTGAGAAAAGCAACCTTGTTGTCCAGCAAGATGGGATTCATATTGAGGCATCATCATCAAGAAAATGCACAAATAAGAAGCCTCAACAAGAAAAGAAGAAGATATATTTAGATATCCATCCGCCGCACTCATAGAAGTATTAGATTCTTTGCTGAAAAAGCTCTCCACTCAAAATTATCAAATCGAAAATTTGGAGAGACAAATTCATAACATGAGGTAGCTTAACAAGAAGTCGGATGAGGATGTGGCATCAATTCTCGAATTCAAATCATCAACTTCTGACTTCATAGAGATGATTGCAACAACAATAGAAAGAAGGTTGACAATACAAGATCAACACATCCAGAATCTAATAGCTCAATTGACCAAAATTCAGAATCAAATTGAAGTTGATGACTCACTTCGACTCTTCGACACTGAGCTCAAGTTTGAGGCGTTGGAAGCAAAGCTACATGCATTAGAGAACGAAGTTGCAAAATTAAATTCTCTAAATTCTAAATCTTTGAGCCACATCGACGAGAGCCTGAAGGGCATCTTATGATCGTGCCACTATCAATATCCATATCAAAGAAGATGGCATCCAGAAGCAAATTTTTCAATAAGGACAACGACAACCCAGTGGTGTGTCAAGGAGACAAGCAAATATATCATTAAAGATGGGAAGATTCAAAGGAGGGGCCCGCCTTTGGAAGTTCATATCACTCCTCCATTGTTGTCTCCAATTCTGCCACGCCCAAAGGAAGAGCACATCTCCAACCATTGGCTTCACATCAACACGCAATCTCCTCAAATGAATCAATGCAGTCGCCAAAATCTTTGGAAGGAAAACGTTCTCCACTTACATTAGTGCAATCTTCCCCAACTACATCGTTACAATGGTGACCTAAAAACCATTCAATGATCCAAGTTCAATAGGGACACACCTTTCAAATTTCACATCAAAAGGTTGTTGTACATGAAGAACCGCCACCACAGATGATGACATCAAATTGAAAACGTAGGCGTCATCCAATATAGCATGTGCTAAGCCTCGCCACCATGCATGAGTATTCATGATCAATTAAACCCAAAGGGATCGTTCCTTAATTTCATATCTACTTATATTATTCTTATTGACAATTTTTTTAGTCTCAGCATATGCCATATCAAAGTCGAGTTAGCGACTTTAAATTTAGAACTATTTTTTCTCAATCCTTAAACTTATAGTTTAGGTCTTTCACTTAATTTAGTTTAGATTAATTTAGTTCATGTTAGATTAGTTAGTTTGATTATCTTATTTGCTTAGTCTCTGTAGTTTCCTTCTATAATTTTTTTTATTTTTTAAATTTTTTAATAGGTCTTTACATGTCACAAGCTGAATTTTATTAAAATTTAAAAATTTTCTTTCTTCATGGGTCGTTATTAAATTCTCATGGGGCATTATGTTGATGTTATTCCATGTAGTTCATATTTCATGAGCCATAAGCCCTTCATCACGGCCCGTAACATCCCACATAACACCATATATTCTTCTTTAACGGACTGTAATTCTTATATCATGAGTCTCACAGTGGAAAATTTCAAGTTTTGCACATCTCACGGGCCGTAATCTCTCTCTCACGATCCGTAACAGATATTATATTCAATTTTGTTCTATTAAGTCAGTTTGTCATGGGTCATTAATCACTAATCACGTATATCACAGTAGATCTGGTACTTAGGGACTTTGGGCTTACGGGTCGTAATCATTGAATAACGGCCCATAAGTTGTTGTTGAGCCAATAGATACTCTTAAACACCCCGATTTATGGCTTGATCAATCTCAGCACGACCCGTGGTGCACTGTTGCCCAGATCTACGAACATCTCATGGGTCATTAAAACCTCATCACGCCCCGTTACTTCCTACATGTTTCATCTATTACTCAGTCATAGTTTTCACGAGCCATAATCAGAATATCACGCACTTCACAATGATTCACCTAATTTATTTCCAATCCTAACGAGCCTCAACATTTAACTCATGCCCAACCATCCACCGTCACATCCGTCACACTCGTAATGACCTCTAATTTTTTTATTCTTTGTCTATATGTTTGTAGGTCTGTTACCCGTTATTCATGACACCATCTTCACAACAGCTTTTGCGAGGGCCGTTAGCTATCTCTCATAAGTTGTGCACTTCTTCTAGAGCTATGCGCGAGCTATCTATTGGAGCAAAGTTTTAACGCCATATAAAATTATATTTTGATGATATAAACACCGAAAGATTAAAGTTAAATGCTAAGTAAAAATGGATAACTTTGTGCACTAACTTTAATTAAATAATTGACTACGATTTTATTAGATTCTGGATAAAAGATGAATATCAATTGTAGAGAATCATGTCAGCTATCCATTGAATATAAGATTATCTAATTTGGATAACTGTGCAAAAAATTATGCTCAAAATAGTGCAGGTCGATCAACCTGTCAGTCGAAGAAAAGAAGGCCGGTCGAGATAATACTGATTGACCGAATGGAGATACCGGTTGATCGATCGAAACTGAGCTTGCCCGGTTGACGCTAAGACAACACCAGTCGACTGACCGGTTGATGGTCCGATCGACCGATCAAGCGTAGAAACTGAAGAGATCACGCAACGGTCACATAGACCGGTCCAAATGTGCGGTCGACCGACCTTCGAGTCAAATGAACAGTAAGAGTCAATTTTGAAGAAGAAATTTATGGAATAAATTCTGGACGAATTTTTCACATACTGAAGGCTATAAAAGGAGTGCCAAAGGCAAAAGCAATAGCATCCATCCACTCATTGAATAAAACTTCAAGTTATCAAAAGAAGACATTTTTCTTGAAGTTTTTATTTTAAAGTTTTCTCTTCTTTCTCTCTTCTCTTATTGTGAGCATAGAATTGTAAAAGAGAGAAACATTTTTGTTCAGAAAAAACTGAGAGAGCTCTTGTGTAAAAGAGGTTCAAAATCTTACCTCTTGAGCGAGAGAAAAGATTAGCTTCATTGAAGGAGAGGTGTGCCTCACCTCTCGCAGTGGAGAAAAGACGATGGTGTAAAGAGCTTTTCTTTCTTGTTCCATTTGGAACAAAGGAAGAGTTCTAGTGGAATCTCCGGCGGTCTCAAGGTTGAGAAGTCAGAGCGAAGACATAGGCCAAGGTGTGGCCGAACCTCATCAATAACCATTGTGTTCATTGTGTTTGAATTCTCTCTCTCTCATATTGTGTTTGATGTGATCTGAGTTGTATTGATTTTAAAAGGTTTAAAGAATCGATTTTAATCTTCTACGACGTGTTTACGTGAAATCAATACTTTGGTGTTGAACACCAATTCACCCCCCCCCCCTATTGGTGCCCTTTGGGATCCAACAATTGGTATCAGAGCGGGTTGCTCTTGTTTTAAGATTTAATCATTTTTAGATCAAATTGTCTTTAGATTTAATCATCTTATTTTAAGATTTAACCATCTTAAGAGCTATGGCATCAAGTGGATTTGGTTTTGCCGAAGGACAATCAATTAGTGGTCCTCCACTTTTAAATGCATCAAATTTTGCATATTGAAAAATTAAAATTCAAGCATACATTTGTTCGATTGATATTGACAGGTGGGACATCATTGAAAAAGATTATTATCTACATGAAAAATTACCTACAAATTTTGTCGAAAAAGAAATTTTTTTGAAAAATTCGATTGAAAAGCCAAAAAATATTTTTTATGTGCTTTGGATTCAATGGAATTTAATCAGATTTTTAATTATGAACGTGCAACTGAGATTTAGAATAAACTCATCACTATTTATGAAGGAATAGATAAAGTTAAAGAATCTAAATTGAATATTTTAAATCATCAATATGATTCTTTCAAAATGCATGATAATGAATCCATAAATGATATGGTTGCACGATTTAACGATATCTTGAATGGCTTAGCCTCCTTGGGCGAGCCAAGAACTAACCCCCCAAAAGTGAAAAAGTTTCTCAGGTCTCTCTCCTCCAAATGGCATATGAAGAGGACCGTGATTGAAGTACAAAATTTGAACAAATTTGATTTTGACGATCTTATTGGTTCACTTCTAACCTATGAGATGTCAATCGAAAAAGATCAAAAAGAAAAAGCCCCCAAGAAGAAAACATTGGCATCGAGAGTAAATACAAAAGAAGAAGACTCAAGTGAAGAGAAAGTGGACCAAAAGAAACTCGCACTCTACATAAGAAAACTAGATAAGTATCTCAAGTTGGTAAAAAAGAAAGAGAAGAATGAGAAGCCAACAAGAAGATCACACAAACAATACAAAGAAGAGCATCTCAGAAAGAGAAAAAGAAAAAGAAAATGAAGAGGCAAGTGAAACAAGTGATTCATCAAACTCTTCTAATGACGAAGCATACCTATGCTTAATGGCACACGACGACAAGGTAATTTCCAGCCCCTCAAATTCAAATTATGACTCATCGAACTCTTCCAAAGAAAACCTTTCTTTAAATGTAAATAAAGAACTTTCCTCCCTTATAAAAAGATATTTCTCACTTAAAGAGGAAAATGAAAAATTACTACATGAGATTGAAAACTTAAAAGAAGAAAAGGATACATGTCTTATGGAAAATGAAAAACTAAAAAATGAAATTGAAAACTAGCATGTTCTTTAGAAAAAGTAAAGAAGGAAAATACTCTTTTGAAAAATTCACAAAATAAGACTATGTCTCATGTAAGGAAAAATAATATTAGGAAGTACTTTGAAAATGAAAATTCTTATTGGAAATCTAATCATTCCTTTAATAGAAAATCACATCTCAAATGTTTTACATGTGGCTTTTATGGTCATTATGCATATATCAACTCAACATGGCATGATTTGGATTCCGAAAGGAACATTTTTTAACAAAATAGGACCCAAATAATTTTGGTACCAAAGGTCACATAATTATGTTTTCATATGTGCCTCATATGCAAAGTAAAGGACAAGTGGAAATTGAAATTGTGAAGGCATGAAGGTTATGGTGAAAGTATCATTTACTTTTAGATTTGACTCAAAATTTCAAAATTACTATCTTTAAAAGAAAAAAGGAACATATAAACCAAAATAAGAAAATTGGTCATAGTGATAGGGGGAGCATGTTAAAATCTTCCAACTTTATTTTGACATCATTGTTGTATCAAAGTTTTATGCAATATTTTTATTCTTAACACAATTTTTTTTTTTGAAATATGTGGCTTTCATGACTTATAGATAAATTTAATTTCATTTTTAAAATAGCCATAAATTTAGGGGGAGCTATTTTTTTAACTCTTTATGATGTAATACTTTTTATAAAAGAAAAGGGGAGAATAATTTTTTCTAAAAGACAAGGGGGGAATTACATGTGGTTTCTTATGTCCTTCATGTGCAAACCACTTTTTGATGAAACAAAAGGGGGGAGAAATATAGGAGAAATTATGATATGAAGATAACTTTATATTAAGAGTGCCTTACAATTAGTACTTATGCAAATATCTATCATTGTAAGGAAAACAAAGTTTTAGGGGAAGAATTAGGGGAAGTAAAATTGATTTTATAAGATTTTACAACTTTTTTGCAAATTATATATTTTTCATATTTCACGAGTTGTCTTCATAAAAAAAGGGGGAAATTGTTGGAGCAAAATTTTAATGCCATATAAAATTATATTTTGATGATATAAACTTCAAAAGATTAAAGTTAAATGCTGAAAAGTTCAAGTAAAAATGGATAACTTTGTGCAGTGATTTATTTAAATAATTGACTATGATTTTATTAGATTCTGGATGAAAGATGGATTATTGTATAGAATCATGTCAGCTATCCATAGAATCCAAGATTATCTAATTTGGATAACTGTGCAAAAAAGTTTTCTCAAAATAGTGCAAGTCGGTCAACTTGGCGGTCGAAGCAAAGAAGGCCGATCGAGACAATACCGGTCGACCAAATGGAGATGTTGGTCGATCAACTAGTTGATGGTCCAGTCAACCGATCAGGCGTAGAAACTAAAGAAATCGCAAAACGGTCATAGACCGGTCGACTGGTCAATAGGTGCGGTCGACTGACCTACGGGCCAAATGAACAGTAATGGTCAATTTTGAAGGAAAAATTTGTGGAACAAATTCTAGATGAATTTTTACATATTAAGGAGTGCCAAAGACAGAAGCAATAGTATCCATCCACTCATTGAAGAAAAAACTTCAAGTTATCAAAAGAAGATGTTTTCCTTGTAGTTTTCTCTTCTTTCTCTCTTCTCTTCTTGTGAGCATAGCATTGCAAAAGAGAGAAACAGAAAAACTGAGAGAGCTCCTGTGTAAAAGAGGTTCGAGATCTTACCTTTTGAGTGAGAGAAAAGATTAACTTCATTGGAGGAGATGTGTGCCTTACCTCTCGAAGCGGAGAAAAGCAGTGGTGTAAAGGGCATTTCTTCCTTGCTCCATTTGGAACAAAGGAAGAGTTCTAGTGGAATCTCTGGTGGTCTCGAGGTCGAGAAGTCAGAGTGGGAACGTAGGCCAAGGTGTGGCCAAACCTCGTCAATAACCACCGTGTTCATTGTGTTTGAATTCTCTCCCCCCTCTCATATTATGTTTGATGTGATCTGAGTTGTATTGATTTTAAAAGGTTTAAAGAATCGATTTTAAGCTTCTGCGATGTGTTTACATGAAATCGATACTTTGGTTTTGGCACCAATTCACCTCTCCTCTTGGTTCCCTTTGAGATCCAACACTATCACCACCCGTGACCGTCTGCAAATCCTCTTCAACATCGCCACTGCCAGGGCCGTGATTTGCATATCACGAATCGATTATATTGCACAGAAGGCCCGTGAGCTCTTCAATACGACCCGATAACATTACCTCATGGGCCGTTAGATGCCCTTTATGACCCGTACCAGTATGGAAGAAAATAGAAAGAAAAAAAAAAGAAGAAGAAAAGAAGAGGAAGAAAGAAAAAAAAACAAAATTGCCTCCTCGGAATCGAAGAAAAGTAGGAAACAGAGACGCCCAAATTTCTATCGGCCAAGGACACTATGGATTCTTCATGGCTTCTTGTTATAGCTTCAACATCCATCAACTCAAGATAAATCAGGTTGTTTCGTTTTCTTTTCTACGTTTATATTTTTTATTATCATATGTATGCTCCTACGAGATTTGATTTCCAACAATGGGATAGTGTTGAGTCCAAGCTTGGGGGAGTTTAGTTTGCAATTTCATGCATCATGTATATCTTTTGTGCATTGCAAGCATACATTTTCTTCATGTTGTCGTTGCATATTTGATTTATCTCATAAAAAAATTAGAAATTTTTTTTTCATAATTGAAATTTGTATCTTATTTTCTTATGTCTTAGTATTTACTTATTTCTCAAGCATTATTCAAGGACATCCTATTAATTAACGAAATTTGAAGCATCATTATTTTTTCATTTATCGCCTTCGTGTTGGGTAATTGGTTTGAAGAAAGTTTCTTAGTGAAACTATGGATGTTTGACGACAAATCCTATTCATGCTCTTACATTTTATATTATGTATATTAGCTTGATAATAATTATATCCCTGTTGAACATTCAAGTGTAGCTGAGCTTACTAATAAATAAATACATGTAAAATTATCATCATCTATAAAAGAGGGCTAGTGGAGCCCCAAACGTATGATAAGGTACAAAAAGGTACTATCCGAAATCTGGGTGTGTTCGGGTAATTAGATCCATAGGGGATTCTTGCCTGACGATCTAAGAGCAACTACTTTGGGATCCGTCGGTCGAAAGCCCGTTACATGGACCACCTTGCGAAATATGGAGAAGCACATAGTGCCAAATCACTAAAAAAAAGAAGTGAGAAAAATGATGATGAAAAGTTTCTAAGAGAATAAATATAAAAATAATAAATGAATAAAATCTCATGTTACACTTGTGTATTCAACATTGATATTTTTATTTTCAAGAATTATTTTCTTAGTACTCAAAGCTGAATTTGGAGGAGTTTAAAATGTCTTTCATTCAGAAATTTCATAAAACTGGGTTACTATGGAAAGTGGTGAGACACGTAGATGATGGATGTATAAAATCTAATGCTAAGAAGAGTAGTTGAGTGATAGGGTGGAAGCGATGATTAACCATTGTGGTTGGAGCTTTGCGTTGAACATTGCTTAAGGACAAATAAGTATCTAAGCTTGGGGGAGTTTGATGTATGCAAAATACAACATATAATTAGCCGTGCATTTAATCACATTTCGATTCATTTTCATATAGCATGCATCATTTTTTGACCTTATTTGTTTAATTTTATAAAAATGCAAATCTACTCAAATTTTATATTTTATTACAGAAAATAGAAGAGAATTGAGTCAGGAATCCACTGAAACAAACGACACTCACGGAGTCAAAAAGTGAAAATTAGTGGAGGTTGCCAAGGTTGAATTGAATATAACGGACCGTTACAAGGCTGTTACGGGGTTACAAGTCAGGAATACTCATTTTCGCCCAAAAAGCTTGCCCGAGTTATGGACCGTGAAATCCAAGTTATGGGGCGTTAAAATCACACTTCTACTCCGATTTGGACATTGTTAGGCCCTTGAAATCACTGTTATGTGTCCTGAGAAGTCATATTCAGGCCGTTATAGGGATGTTATAGGTCGCTATGAAGGCTATTTTCAAGATTTCTTCAACTTTTCTTGGGAATTTTAAATCCAAACCCAAACATCCTAAGTCTCAGGGATGATTGGAAAATATATTTACTCAGATCTGAAGGAGTTTTGGATGGTTTTAAAGATCTATCAAAGTCTATTCCGAATTTACTTGTTTTAACACAAAAAGACTTTGAATCAAAATGAAACTCTACAAAAACCCTTGGGACCTTGGGGGCTATAAATAGAGGTCCTAGGAGATAGAAAAATATGGTGCTTGGTGGTGCTGGAGACCTGGGAGCCGTGCCATATTGCAGAGGACGAATTTCGAAGCGTGAAGATCAACTGAAGCAAAAAATTACGCAGTAATTCGTCGATTATGTTGTGCAACATCCAAAGGTCCGGAAGGCTGAGAAATCTTCTTCTATCTTTTATTTGGATGCTCTTTTACGTATTTCTTATAGTTTATTATTTATGTAATAGATATTTTTATATTCTTTTCAAGAAGGAAAATTGTTTCAACCTTGTTATTAGTTGAGTTAATTAAACTTTTCGGTTTCTTTTGATTATGCATGTTGAGTTCATTGCCTTTTGATAAGTGATTTGATTTCTAAGATTAGATTACAAACTTGTAGTAGGAGTGTTTAGTTTTAGGGATTATATTGCTTTGATAATTGATCTTTTACTTTTAAGTTAAAACATACATAACACATGTTCGATAACTCGTCGTTCATGCCAAATTTCGTGTGGTCTATTATTCTATCCAGATTTGTGGGTGAATAATAGTGTATGAGATACATATTCATGCATATTAATTATTTGTAAAATTAGCAATTGACACGTTGTTTGCTGTTATTTATTTTATTAGAAGTTAAGGTAGTTTGGTTTACTCGTCTTGAGAGGTCAATACTTTAGGTAGTTTGGTTATTTATTCTACGCATCAAGACATAATGGCCCATTATGGGCATCACGTATCCAACAATCTCCCACTCACACACGATGAACCATTTGTCGTATTATATTTCTATGAATGCTTGCATGTAGTAAATGGATCGTGCAACCCACGAGTACATCCACAACACAATATTGGAGAACTATGACATGCTAGGGATACATAATTACTCAGCCACTTAAGAGCATATACCATGATCTATTATGGATACATAGTGCTCAATCAACTTGAGAGCTGAGACTATAACTTGTTAAGAATTCATAGTAGCTCAATCAATATGTAAGTCAGTACTATATTCTCGTATAGTCGCTAAAGCAATCATGTTACTCGCTTTACCTTAGAGACACCTTGCTTGCACAACTTAGATGACTCACGTCTAACTCTGCGGTTACTCAATATTATATGTTTACTTCATAGTTGGCTAACAACATATGAAATTTATGCAACACTAGTGAATCTTTCTCTTGCCCTCATATCTCGATTCTAGGTCAGGTGCTTTTCTAGACGCGCCTCGATGAGCCGCATACAATTTATCCTTTGAGTACCTCACTAAAGTAGCAACACCAACCTATTACCTTAAAATATAGTCAAGTGTATAAGGGCAATCTTCGAACTTATTCAGTCCTTAATAACTCAAAAATGTGATGAAGACTCAATAACTATTTGTAATGTCTTAGGGCCGACTTAGCATACTTGGTGATACCCTCAAATACTATGGTGGACACTCCCACTGAAGGAACATATGCCTTTACTCAATAACACCACACAAATTTAAATCAAGTTGCCTATCTATAGAACCTGACCTGAGTCCTCTCACTAGTCGCCCAAAATTTTGGTGTCTATCTGGCTCCCCTTGTCAAGTCAAACTGAGTTTAAGTAAACTCGTGCTCGAGTCCTCTTGAACAAATCATGGTGGTCATCATTATGAATCTAAAACATTTCATTCCCGCTCTCTATACTTTAAGCGTCAGAGGCGATTATCCGTTTGATTTGATAATCTCTTGCCCGACTGATGTAGTCTACTTATGTATAACAACTCAATAATTTAAACAAAGAAATGGAATACTTTCATTTAAAAATAAGCATTTAAGTACAATTAGGATTATGTAATCCTATAACTTTTAAATGTCTAATAAATACATCTCTTGGAAGAGGCTTCGTAAATGGGTCAGCCACATTTTGATGTGTAAACACATATTGAATCATAATCTTTTTCTGAACATCTTCATTTAGTACAAATTTGTACTTAGTGTTGATATGCTTCCCTTTACAATGATATTTCTCATATTTAACATATGCAATGGTAGCTTGATTATGGTAGGAGTCTTAGAAGCATCATCAGATGGCGAAAGAATTTGTCTAACCAAAGTCCTTCTTTTGCAACTTCGGTATATGCCACAAATTCAGCTTCCATTGTTGACAATGCTATGCAATCTTGCTGCTCCACGTCATAGCGTCATTGCTAAGCAGGAAGATGTAATCGGAGGTGGACTTGCATTCATCAATATTGCCATCCCAATCAGCATCTGTATATCCGACTAACTTTAGACTTCCTCCTTGATAGAATGGTGCATAGTCTACTATGCCCCTTTAAGTATTTGAGAATTCTCTTGATAACCTTTCAACGTTGGTGTCCTATGTTATATTGATATCGACTGGCTAGACCAATGGCATGACACATCGGGCCGAGTACATAACATGAAATACATCATACTTTCGGTTATGATAGCATAACGAACAAAGGCCATATCACTCTTTTCTTCTGAAGTCTTTGGACACATGTTCATATTTAAAGCTTTACCTTTCGCTATAGGAGTAACAATGGGTTTGCAATTATTCATTCGAAAACATTCAAAGACTTTTTTATATAGGTTTCTTGTGAAATAGCAATGAATCTCTTTAAACGATCTCGATGAATTTTTACTCCAAACATATATGCTGGTTCACCCAAGTCCTTCATCTCAAAGATAGAGGACAACCATTGCTTAGTAATATTCATATACTCCTTATTATTTTTGGCTAGTAAGATATTGTCAACATATATAGTTACAAATGCAAATTTATATTTGGAGCCACATATATACACACAGTGCGCTTCATCAATCATAGAAAATCAAAAGGAGATTATTGATTGATGGAACTTCAAATACTACTACTTAGATGATTGTTTTAATTCGTATATGAACCGTCGCAATTTACATACTTTATGCTCTTGATATTTTACAATGAAGCCTTTAGGTTGCTTCATGTAAATTCTTCATTTAGTTCTCCATTTAGAAAAGCTATTTTTACATCCATTTAATGTAATTCTAAATCCATATGAGTAACTATAGATAGGATTAAGCATATTGAAGAAAATCTTGCAATTGGTGCAAAAGTTTCATCGCAATCTATACCCTCTTTTTGAGTATATCCTTGTGCCTATTTTTAATTCATTTGAGGTAATTCTAATCCATATGAGCAACTATAGCTAGGTAAACAAATTGAAAAAAAATCTTGCAACCATTGCAAAAGTTTTATCATAATCTATACCCTCTTTTTGGGTATTCCTTGTGCAAGAAGGCGAGCTTTTATCTTTCTATGGATCCATCCTGTAACATCCTTACACTTGCATAAGATATTGTCCGCTTTGGGACTAAGCCCTCATGGTTTTATCAAAACGCATCCAAGCAAGTCAATGTCTTGTTCCCATATATATACCCATTATCTCTCCCATGACTTGTGCATGTGAGACTAATACAAGGCATGTCTCATGCATCCTTCCTCCGTCAGGGGAATCAACGTCCTCGTTTCTCACCCCAGCATGCATAAAGATCCACGTGGAGTGACTCTGATATCATATGTAACACCCTTGCACTTGCGTAGGATATTATCTTCTTTGGGCCTCGGCCTGCACAATTTTCCAAAATGTGTCCTACCAAACCAAGGTCTTGCTACCATATATACCTAGCATCTCTCCCATGACTTGTGCATGTGAGATTAATCTAAGGAATGCCTCATGCATCGTATGTAGGGTGGATCCATGTGCTTTTATTGCATTGATTGTTTGTAAGCTTTTTGCCATAACACATGTGATATGACTTTTTATGCATCATTGTGGATTCATAAGAAAAACTAAAGTGAATACTTGGGCAAAAGTTAGGCTATATTTTGTTTCATATCATAATTAAGAGATTGTTATAAGAGTGAAGAAGAATGTATGAAAAATCAAATGATATGTTATTGACGTGAATAAATTCTTTCATGTGTTCATAAAGTGTTGCTATTATTCATGATTGCATAATTACATGATTATTGCAATTAAGACAATTATTCATGATAGGATATGATATGCTATGATATGACATGACAATTGGGGGCAAAGTGGACAATATCCTATGCAAGTGCAAGGATGTTACATATGATATCAGAGCCACTCCACATGGACCTCTTTGCATGGTGGGGTGCGATCACTCAATGAGGACGTCAAGCTCCCTAAGGGTGGAAGGGTGAATGAGGCATGTCTTGAATTAATCCCACCTGCACAAAGTCACAAGAAAGATGTTGTGTATATATGGAGGCAAAGCAGACAATATGCTACGCAAGTGCAAGGATGTTACATATGCGTCCTATCAGGCCAAGGCCATTTTTCCATATATGGTGATATGACCTTGTTCAGGTGTGACTCATTTTGAGAAAATCATGCAGACCGAGGCCCAGAGCGAACAGTATCACATGCTAGTCAGGAATGTTACATATGGTATCAGAGCCACTCCGCATGAGCCTTTGTGCATGGTGGAATGCGATCACTCAACGAGGGCGTTGAGTCCCCTAAGAGGAGAATGATGCATGAGGCATGCCTTGGAGTAGTCCCACATGCACAAGTCATGGGAGAGATGTAGAGTATATATGGTAGTAAGACTTTGGTTTGGTAGGACGCGTTTTGGGAAAACCGTACGGGCCGAGACCCAAAGCGAATATTATCCTACGCAAGTGCAAGGGCGTTACACATCCACACCACGTTTGACCTCGAGAACTCATTTATTCTCTATTGATCTCCTATCGGGTGGGAGATCAACCAAATCTCAAACTTGGTTATCTTTCATAGACTTCATTTATTCTTCCATTGCTTTCATCCATTCTTCATTCGTAGGACATGAGAGACCCTCCTCAATTTTTTTAGGCTCATATTCATCTTCTCGACCAACTATAAAAGCTTCCACCTCAATCTCAAAATGATGATGTGGGATACTTTTTCGATTAGTCTAATGTATTGAACATTCTCATATATCTCGTTCTTGAGTTGGCGATGATTCTCTCCCACTCGAATCATTATTCTGAGGTAAGGAGACATACTCCTCACTAGATTGATCCATTGGAGGAGTCAACGCATGATCTTCTTCCTCTTCGACGTGAAGATCTTTATCTATTTTGTCTTGCTTAGGAAAATCATTTTCTAAGAATGTAGCTTCTCTACTTTCTATGTCTATTATAGTTCCATCATTTGTTTCACTTATGAAAACATATCCTTTGGAGGTCTTAGAATATCTTATAAAGATATACTTTTTTTTCTCTAGGACCTAGCTTTTCATACTTATGAGAAGTATTAAGTACATAGGCTACGCACCCCAAGGTCCCAAATAATTAAGTTCAGGTTTCTGCCTATTTAGAGTTCCTAAGGAGTGGAATTTGGAACATGATTCAATATATAGGCTGCAGTCAACAAGGAATCACCTAGAAAGAGATAGGAAGATTTGCTTGCGCCATCATTGATCGGACCATATCAAATAGAGTCCAGTTTCTTCTGTCTACAACACCATTTTCTTGCGGAATTTTAGGAATTGTTAATTGTCGAAAAATCCCTTTTTCATTACATAATTCTCTAAAGAGATTAGATAAATATTCACGACCACAATCTGAACGCAAGACTTTAATCTTGTGATCCAATTGATTCTCAACCATATACAAGAATCTTTTAAGACACTCTAATGCCTCAGATTTATGTGTGATTAGATAGACCACACCATATCATGAATAATGATCTATAAAAGTGTTGAAATAAGAGAAACCATATCTAGCTTTAACATTCATAGGATCAAGCAAAGTTGGATGCTTACAATTGCAGGATATGCACTTTTCATGATATGAACCAGGAAATGCTTACAATTGCAGCCGACAATAGAAGAATGCTCTAGCAAAGTTGGATGATCAAGATAATGGTGTGGATTTGAGGCATAAGGAAATTGAAGATAATCAAGAATGTTTGGGATTTACAATTGATCAAATTATAAGATCATGTTGCATCAAAGACAACTTCTCAATGTATTATAAATTGGGCCGCATGAAGAGTCAGCATAACTTGGGCCAAATAAATTATGGTTTAACCATATTTATTTAGAATTTGGGGAATTAATTATACATGAAAATTCTGCCGAGATTTGCAAGAGGAAATTGAGTTTGTTATTTTACTAAATTAGTTAGGTTACTTGTGGGCTAAGTTAGGTTATTTTCTTTCAGTCCAAAGTCTATTTCTAGGGTCTAGCTAAGTTAGGTTATTTTCTTTCAATCCAAAGTCTATTTCTAGGGTCTATAAATACTGGTCTTCATTGTTATTTGAGACATCTTTGAATCTATTGAATTATGGCTTAATTGCTTTGTTGTCAGAGAACTCCTGCAATCCATTCTTCGAGAACTTCCACCGTTAATTACAAGGTTGGCTATCTTGTGATTAAATCCATCTATTTATAATATCGATTACTTGGTTCATTCTAATCTTGAGGTTGATATTCTGCTGCCTTCAAAATTCGTTTGATCTCGTTTCTCTTGATTATCATATATTGTTCCAGTCACTCAAGGCATTGTTCTTGAGTATCGTATCAGTTGGTATCAGAGCCGCATTTTTTATTCGATTTTTTAGTTATCTTCCCTTATTTTGTTGCTCCCCTATTTCAGTTTCTAAAAAAAACAACACAAAAAAGATCTAGTTTGTTAGTTCTTCAAATCCTAGCCATCTTCTATATTTGCTTTCTTTTGTTTTTCAAACCCTAGCAGTGATCCTTGTTTTCTTCAAAATCTATTGCAGTTTAAAAAAATATTAAATCACAAAAAATATTTGCTCATTTATTCTTGAAACCCTAGCCGTCATCTCTTTCTATTTCTCAAAGTCTGCTGCATTTCAAAAAAAAATAATCCAAAAATAGAAAAAAAGGAAAGTGTAAGAAAGGAGAAGGGAAGAACAGAAAAAAAATATCTAAAAAACATCAAAGAAAAAATCTGAGAAAAAAAAGACTGAAAAGGAAAGTGCAAGAAAGGAGAAGGGAAGAGTAGGAAAGAAAATTTTTGGAAAAAAAATCGAAAAAAAATTCTGAAAAAAAGGCTCAAAGAAAGGATTCAAAAGAAAGAGGAAAGAAAATAGAAGTAAAGATTATTTCTGGAGAGAAAGGTGCAAAGAAAATTTTGAGAAGAGTGAACTTTGGATTCTTTCCAATTTTGAATTTTTTATATCTGTTCTTTTTTTTACAATATTTCTGGAGAGAAAGGTGAAAACAAAATTTTGAGAAGGGTGAATTTTGAATTCTTTTCAATTCTGAATTTTTGATATATATCCTTTTTGACAATCTTTTTCTTGATTTCTATTCCAAATCAACTTCACGTATTATTTTGATCTTGCAATCATATTGATAAATTAGACTGATTTAATTGCTCATTGCCTTGTGTTGACTTGCATTAGTTCTCTTAGAACTTGTTGGAGGGTTCAAGAGAGAAAAAAAAGGTTGAGTGGTGAGTACAATTTAGGAAAAAGCCAAATAGAGTTGAGGTAAAATACGAGTGTGTATTGAGATTGCTATTATCATTAACATTTGCTGCAGAAATTTCTCACAATGTCAACAAGAAATGACAAAGAGCTTAATTCTAGAAAAGAAGCAATTAATCAGGCAAGAATGATGGAGGTCATGACACAACAGTTTCATCATCTTGGACATACGATTACTGAACTGCACGATCAGGTAGATGTGCAAATTGCACAGCTACAACAAGTTATACAACCAAACCATAGAAGAGATCGCCAAAGACACCGTGCTCTTGATGATGATGGGCAAGATGATAAAGAGATGGAAGCGAAAGATGATAAAAGTGGGAGAAGGCATAGGAGTGTTCAAATTGGAGGGAGAACACATGAATGAGAAAATGTTTTCTATGCGCATTGTTGTGTTTTGGACAGAACTTGTGGACTAATTATTGATAGTGAAAGCTACGTCAATCTTGCTAGCCATTACATGGTGGAGAAGTTGGGGCTACCAACCTTAAAGCACCCACAACCATACAAACTTCAATGGATAAACGATGGAGGAGAAGTCAAAGTGATCAAACAGGTGCTTGTGTCATTTAAAATTGGAAGATTTACTGATGAAGTATTATGTGATGTTGTATCAATGCATGTTTGTCATATCCTTTTGGGGCAACCATGGCAATATTATCGATGCGTGACACATGATGGTGCTACCAATCATCATAAATGTTGCAAAGATGGGAGAAAATACACTTTAGCACCATTGCCACCTCAAGAAGAATACGAAGAGCAAGTGCAACTTAAAGAACATGTACCAGCTTACAACATTAAGAGGAAAAACTTGGTTGCACAACATCACTTGAAGAAAGATGAAGCTGAGATACAACATTTTGATGCTAAGTATTATGAGAGTTGTGAGAATGAGAGAAGATTAGATCTTGAGTGTTTAGAAAGGCCACCTCTAGAGAGATATGAGCAAAAAGACTTGAGTGTTGAGGCGAAAGAAAGAGAGTTCAGTAATGTTTCTCCTAATACTAATCATCTTTTGTCTTTTGATTTTTATTTCTCCATGCAGATATGTAGGAGTGGACTATATGAAGAAACAAATTCTATCATGCAAAGAATTGAAAGAGGTTGTACTGATTTTGTAATGACTAGTTCGAAAATTCCATTTCCTTACTTTGAAACTTTATATTTATTTGATGTGACTAACTTGCAGGTTTTAATTGGAAGAAGTATTGACTAAAATTAGAACTCAATTCTGTATTCCACTTTCTTATTCATTGAGTGCTGAAAAACTTTATTTCAGCCATATGGTGAAATTTTGGAATGAATATCTTCTAATCCTGAGTACTTTTGATTGGTTGATTATGATTTCAAGATTTTCTGATGAGCCTAGAATCTTATTCATTTCTTTACATCCACCTTTATGCTTTTTGATGCATAAAATTCATGCATAATTATTAGTCCAATTTATTGTAACTTTAGGAGTGCCTCATGTTTTAAAGTGAAAAATTATTGTAAATATAGAGAAATTCCCTAAAGATTTATTACTACCTAAGCTTGATTAAATTCATGACAGGGAATGGAAATACGTTGGAATTTGGACGAAAAAGCCGTAGAAAACAACTTTTAGTAGCTGTCACGGCCGTGCCAATGGATGTCACGCCCGTGCAATGAAGAATGCCTACTGAGCGGAATTCAATCATTCTGTCACGCCCATGCAGATGATGATCACGGTCGTGCCAACTTTGAACGAAAGAAGGTTCTGTCACGCCCGTGCAGAAAATTATCACGACCGTGCGAATTAAAGGCTGAGAACCGATGTTCTATCACGATCGTGCAGTAGGTTGTCACGCATGTGCTGCGAAAGATCAGAAATTCATGTTCTGTCACGGCCGTGCTACCTGAATTTCACGGCCGTGATGGCGGTCTGTTAGGCAGTTTAAAGTCATTTTTATTCACATTTTTTTATAAGATTTCGGGTTATTGAGCCATGCTATGGGAAAAACTATTTAAGGAGACCCAAATCAACTAGAAGAACATCTTTGGAGGGCAGAATTCAGAGGTTGAAGGTTTGGTGAAGACGATCTAGAGACTACAACGAAGTTCTGTCGAAAACTCGAGAAAGGACGATAGAAATATGAGTAGACCTCTTGTTCTCTATCCTTATTCCTGAAACATTAATTAGATTAATGTGCTCTAGTTTATTAGAGTAGTTCTTTAGGATTTTCTTGATTGAACCCTACTCTTTATGAATTCATTGTACAATTAGTTGATGGGTTAATAGCATAGTTTGATGATTTGATTAATTGTTGTCTGAGATTCGTTCTTTGGAATCTTTTTATTATCTGAAAGGAAGTTTTGAGATTCTCTAGAGTTTTTCTCTAATTTTTTCTCTCACGTGCCACTTTTGGGAAAATCACAAAAGGCCCAATTGTGTTGTTGTTAAGGTGACTTGAGAAAGCCCTTAACTTTATATTCCAATTGAATGTGTTTTGAGATTGAATAAATTAGATTAAACACTGGAAGGATTACTCTCTTTCATTGATTTCAAAATAGGGTTTAAAGCCTAAAACATCGGTTAAATCAATTTGGGAATTTTACTTTATTTATTCATTACTTTTGTTTAAGAATTCATACATGAGTAGTGGTATTAATCAAGATAAGTCCTATTCATCAAATCTATACTTTTAAACTCCATTGATCATATTTTTATATTTGTATTATTATTTCATCTTATTTTCACATTACACAACTTATTTATCTTTTCTCAAGTTATAAGCAAGAGAAGTTCTTAATTATTTATTATCATCGTGGGAACGATACTTATACTCGTCATCTTATTACTTGAACGATTAGTGCGCTTGCTAGTGTTTCTAAGTTCGCAACACTTTCCTAAGATCATTCTTGTTGATGATTGTTGCAATATTGCATATAATTTTCACATCATGATTGGGAATTTCATTGTATCTGCATTAGTAAGTTTTCTATGTATTTTCAACAAAGATTTGGGATTAATCTCTTGGAGATATCTTGATTAATAGTAGACATTTGCAAGATAATTTTGAGGATGTTTTGTTTTGTTAGAAGGACTTGCATGATTTCCTTGATAAGCCAAGTTGTTTGCTGCGTTACAGATCCTATGGTATTTCACTTGCAGATTTTAAAGATCCATTTTATTTTGAGGAAAAAGATGTTCTTATTTTGGAACTACTTAATCTCCTTGTTAGATCTCTAGTTCCATGGAATATATTGCACATTATATTTGATAGGGTCCTTATGCGCAAAGGAAGGTCTCCAAAGTTTTGTACTTTGTTTCTTAAAATACCAATGTCTCATGGGCATAAAATATTTCATCCAGGTGAGTATGAGAGTTACATTACTTTTCATATTACTTATCTTGTTCTTGCTTTACGCTTGCATGTTCTTAACATGATGGTATAATTGAGGAATCAAACTTGCAATCCTGATTGAGATACATCAGAAAGGGAAGTATCAATATCTCCATTATGCATGTCCTAAATTATTTAATAAATTCATATATGTGATATGTTATATTCTCCTTATTGTGAATGTAGATTCGAGGACGGATCTTTTCGAGGAGGGACATGATATGAACTTGGATCTATTCTTCTTCATGGAAATGCAGATGTGAGGATGAATCCTTTTGAAGAGGAGGGGAATGATATGAACCAAGAAATGCTTACAATTGCAGCCGGCAATAGAAGAATGCTCTAGCAAAGTTGGATGATCAAGATAATGGTGTGGATCTCGGACATAAGGAAATTGAAGATAATCAAGAATGTTTGGGATTTACAATTGATCAAATTATAAGATCAAGTTGCATCAAAGACAACTTCTCAATGTATTATAAATTAGGCCGCATGAAGAGTCAGCATAACTTGGGCCAAATAAATCATGATTTAACCATATTTATTTGAAATTTTCAGAATTAATTATACATGGAAATTTTGTTGAGATTTGCAAGAGGAAATTGAGTTTGTTATTTTACTAAATTAGTTAGGTTACTTGTGGGCTAAGTTAGGTTATTTTCTTTTAGCCCAAAGTCTATTTCTAGGGTCTACAAATACTGGTCTTCATTGTTATTTGAGACATCTTTGAATCTATTGAATTATGACTTAATTGCTTTGTTGTGAGGGAACTCCTGCAACCCGTTCTTCGAGAACTTTCGCCGTTAATTACAATGTTGGCTATCTTGTGATTAAATCCATCTATTTATAATATTGATTGCTTGGTTCATTGTAATCTTGAGGTTGACATTCCGTTGCCTTGAAAATTCGTTTGATCTCGTTTCTCTTGATTATCATATATTATTCCGGTCACTCAAGGCATTGTTCTTGAGTATCGGATCAACTCATGAATCATGTTTGATAATTCATGCAAATTCTATCACATGTTTTGATTTGGGTGCATACGGTATGAATTGAACTTAAGATTAAGTAACCTTAATTTCGTTGTCGATATAATTGTAAACTTTTTATGAAGGGCATCCCGCATTGCTTTGGTAATTTCATGTACCTCATACTCACACATACTGCTCAACAACGTAATGCGAGCTCTTTTGTCTTTCCTTTTACAAGCATCATAGGCATCCGAATTCCTTCTATGTTGAGGTGTAATCCCAAATTCAGTTCAGGCATGGTGTTTTTGATGCATTCAATGACATCCTATTCTTCGAGGTTGTATTACACTTTTCTATGCCAGATGTCATAGTTGTCACCATTCAATTTGTCACATTTGTTCAATTTAGCAATTATTTGCTTAGTTATCATTTAGTCTAAGATCATGTTAAAAAATAATTAAGTATTAGAACATTATGAACTCCGCCTATATTTTATAGTCGGACCCAAGCCCGGATAAAGGAGGGTTGTGTTAGGCCCCGACAGCCAGCGTAAAATCATGTCGAATCTTATGAACATGGATCAACGAATATATTGTGTTAATGCTAGGTCATTACCCGTAAGTAACGCGCTGTACAGCTCGGGTACAGTGATAAGAGAGCTAGAGCCGCTGCATCCTCGCCTTAGAGCGGAATGGCGTCGTATGATCCATGTAGCCGACCCCACCTAGTGGGATAAGGCTTTGTTGTTGTTGTTGTTGTTGTATTAGAACATTATGCACAAGTCTTCTTATCGCATATATTCCAAGAAAAATAATGAAATGATAATATTTTAGGGTAGTGACATCGAGATGGTAGCAAAGCTCCCACTCATTTCCCACTATTCCGAAAACATTACTAAGTTATTACAATCAATATTATTGCGCCAAGGTACTATTCTAATAATTTTGGAAAAAACATTCAAAATCATTTAAAAGATACGATGTGATTAACATATCATTTATAAAAAGTTTTTTCCTTACAATTTATGTGATGGGGGATCTTCCTTGTCTATGCAAAGTGTCAATTAGTGAATCATCACCCCTTCACCTCAACACAAAAATAATTGAAAAATATTATCATGCCACATGAACATAGTAATTTTTAGAGACCGCGTTAACAATATATCAAGTAAGCGCACAAAGAAAGAGGGTCCTAAATTTCTCACTTACAATATCTTTTCAGTACTTGACTAGACATGCACATGTTACGCACCACTCAATAAAAATTACTACCAGAACTATCATATAATTTAAATGCCTTAGTCCTACTTGGACTACCTATGTTTCATTATTCAAATATTTAACTTAGGTCCAATTTATTAAATTCCTAAGTTCATGAAACATGTCACATTCATAATTTACACATTTATGCATAACACAAATATATCATAAAATGAGTTATGAATTACAAAGCATACAAATAATTATACAAGTAATTTATCACATAATGAAATTATTTGCCACGTGCTTTTAACATAATATATGCATGATAATAAACATGGCTATTATTAATCATACATTTACATAAAATGTAAAGTCATACGCTTAAAATACATATATGTATATACAAGGCATTGAAATAATGGAAATATCAATTTTAATAAAAATGGAAAATTATTTTTCACATATGTATTAATTACACATATATGTAATGAAATGGTTCATACAACAAAAATAATTTTTTCATATCATACATATATTATTAATGCATAATTTTAGCACAAAATAAAAACAACATTATCATGTGAAAATACATTTGTTACATTAAAAATCAATTTTTGGTAACAAAAAATATATGTACTTCAAAAGTTTTCTTAGAAAAAAAAGATTATTTATAAGTTCCATATCATAAAATGAACTTTAAAAATAATAATGTGCATGAATTTATTTTCACATGTATAAGTTAACTTTATTTTCACATTGTAGCTTGTTACAAAATTTCTAATATGCATAATTATTACTAAAATTAGCTAAAATGCATAACATATGTCATGGATCAACAGTACAATTTCAAAAAAAATTCCAGAATTTTTGGGAGCATGAAAGAAGAATTTTCAATTTTAAAATAATTTTGCTGAATTTTCCCTAATACACTATAATTTCCAAAAAACATTGTAATTGTTCATAATGGGCTACAATGCAACCCGCTCCTTCATGCTGCACACAACAACTATGGGCCATGGCCCGCGCGCGCTGCGCTATAGCGCGCTGCTAGCGGGCCAAAGGCCCGTGCATCATTGCGCTGCACTGCGGGCCTCAAGCTCATGATCAATTCATGCTACAGTGACATGAGTCACTATTTACGCTACAGTGAACAAATTTTTTAAAAAAATTTAAAAACTATATTAAATTCTATACCAAAATTTATACTGAATTCAGTACATATGGATAACAAGAAGTTTGATTTTTTGTTCCTTGGTTATGAACATATAACGAAAGGTGCAAAAATATTAGTTTTTGCACATTCCTGAATTATAAGAAAAAATATAACGAAAAAAACCTATTAGGCTCTAATACCAATTGAAGGTTTTATTTTACAGAAACCAAGTTGTTAGAATTGAATTAACAAGGTTCTTTTACATTGTTCAGAACTCAAGGATCAGGACGGTAATCACGGATGGAGAAGCAACTATGTATCACAATCCAAGTACCATGCGCTTCAAGTAGAAATACACGACAAGTGACTTGCAACAAATAAAGTGGGAAACAATGGCAACCAATGCCATGTTCTTTGTTGCTGCATATATAACAAATAATGGATAATTAATATAACTACATGCGTATGCAGTTCATAACACTCCTGTGCAATTCGAAAAAGGAAATGGAGAACTTCCGATTAAGCATCGTAATGGCCCATTACAGGCGTCTGATGTGAATTAGGGGAGTGTGATTAATGGATTGATTTATAGCACAGAATTGAAAATGCAACTAAATGATATATGGTCTAAACTCCTTACTTCACTAAACTGCAAGTGCACAGATCATAGTAGTAGACCCGAATGTTGTATCCACAGTGATTTGAAACTTAAGATTCACTAACTAATCTAAATTAATCCTAAACTAAGTTAACTCTTCTTGGTGTTTTAAAGTGGCCGATATAAGATGATACTAACAGATAATGAAATGTTCTCTTTGGAATGGGGTTCATCTAATTCTGCTATGGATGGATTAGAATAACTCAACAATAAAATCATGCCAATTTCAACCTATACAAACTGCTCTCACAGTGCGTTAAAATAAGAACTAATATCATACTTTCATATGAATATTAGTTAGGTTGATTCGACAAGAGTTTCCGCTGATATTAGATTATCATGAAACCTCTAGCTCAATGCATAAATACAATCAAATCCACAACTAGTGCTGATGCTCTTGGTTTATCTCTAAACAACAAGGGAATCTAAAATCAACCTCTCGGTTGCCATTCCAATACGAGATTCACATCAACAAAAGCTAAATGGATCCATTCTCAACATAGAAAGATTAGAACTAGGAAACCAAGTCAACAGAAATCACAAATGAAATCTAATCCAAAAACTAATTGTTAATGTTCTTGGTTTATTTCTAAACATCAAGAGAATCTAAAATTGCCTTTACAGGATGAGATTCACATTAACAAGAAGTAAAAGGATGCATTCAGATCTTGACGAAGATTAAACCTAGAAAACAATGATGATGCTCTTGTCACATTTCTGAGCAAGAAAGAATCAAACAACTTCTCAGTTGTCACTAGAAAATAGGATTTACATCAACATAAAATTAATTTAAAAACATTTAAAAATGCACTAACATCAGTGGCAAAACTGCTCTTCAATCATCCATCCATAAACCGAAATTAAACTACTATCCTATCCTAAGAGAGCTAAGATTTAGCTCCTCATAAGTGATGAAATCGATAGAAAAAAGATGAGGAACAAAACCAAAAACATCCTAAACATAAAGAAGAACAAAGCCCTCATCTCCCCAAACTCCAACTAGTAAGAACTCAGCCTCCAGCCAAATGGCTAGAACAGGGGATCCCCTTTTTGTTCCTCAACATCCTCCTTTTATAGGAGACTATCATCACCATTTGATCATCATTAGAACCTTCCATTTCCTCTGATTTTGCCACTTGTCTCTGGTCC
The DNA here is from genome assembly GCA_030549335.1 of Pontederia crassipes. Classification (NCBI taxonomy): domain Eukaryota; kingdom Viridiplantae; phylum Streptophyta; class Magnoliopsida; order Commelinales; family Pontederiaceae; genus Pontederia; species Pontederia crassipes. The sequence goes on along the minus strand of JAUKPH010000020.1, from coordinate 3,526,063 downwards.
TCTTTTTCTGCCAAAAGATTCTTCTTGCTTTTGGCAACGTGCAAACTTGTGGTCCCCCTCCTTTTCCAGCAACAATACTTGTCTTTTTATCCTTGATTTGGTCCTACAACATCATGAACAACAAACATCAAACTTTCCAAATGAAAACTAGACAAATAAGAACTAAATCAATATATTATCCAGCTCAAATGTGCAAATGTAGGATAATATTATGCTGAGAAGATAAATGCATGTAGATTAAGCACAATTATCATAATATGATCAATTCAGGGCTTATATGCACATGAATTAAGATGGAAAATGAGTAGAAATTTAGTACAATAAGCTAGTGATCAGCGTCACGTGTCCAACAATTTTTGCCTTCATTTTTTTTCTCTTATCCCAACTCGGCACCCACGTTTTGCCATATCGCGAACCCTCTTCTTCCCATCCTTTTTTCCCTTCGACATTTCTTCCTCGTCTCATTCCCTCTTCTCTCCTCCATTCGTAGAGCATGCCCCCCCACCCCCCCGAAATCTCATCGTACTTTCGCCGAGTCGGAGAACATTGTGCCGCCGCCTTAGATGCCTCTCATCTTCGTGGGGACGTCCCCCTTCACTAGATTTGAGGATGTTGTCCTTCGCCAAATGTAACATTGAAGAGTTGCAAGAACTCCCTTGGGTTTGAGGACTCTCCCACTACCCTTCGCCGGATCTAAAGAGGAGGACATCTATTGTAACGCCTCCAATTTGATTGACAATCTAATGGTGCATTAGCAGAAAACACGTTAAAAACATCGACGAAAGCCCATTAACATAAAACTATCATGGAGGCATACAATTAATAAGAGGCAACCGATAAAATCCAACATGATATAATATAATTTTAAAAGCCCAAATATAAAGACATCAACGAAAGCAATTCATACTATAATAGAATAATGACAAGTCCAAAATAATAATGACTCAATGTTCCAAAATCATTAAATCTATCCTTAATCCATAATAAAACATAGTAGAAGCATAATATAGAACAACGATGAAAGGTCCAATCCAACCACATTAAATACTCATAGTCCGCTGATGACAATCCATAATTCCATACTTAAAAGACCGTGAGGTTATAAAATCTATAACAAGTTCTAAATATGGGTAATACAAAAGACCACATGACAATCATGATAAAAGGGATCAATCAACTATGACAGATGCCATGTGCAACCTTCATGTCATGGGCTTGCCACCGGTCCATCTCAATCCTTCATAGCTGCATGAACTCGGATGTAAAGGAGACCCACCTCCCATTAGTTGCATGTAAGGACCATAAATACAACAATAACTTGCATTAATGCAATAAAACCAATCATATATGTCATCAATAAAACATATTCATAATAATCAATGTCAAATTTCATTTCCATAACATCAATTCATTTGAATTAAACATTATTAATGCACAATATCCATAAGATTTTAGTGGACTAGAACTTTAATTGCATTCATATTTGATGTGCATATCAATATCCATAAACAATTTCATTCCCATTAGTTCTAGCCACAATCTTCATTGTTTTGATTAGGTTATCAAGCAATCATTAGTGAACCATTATTAACCATTGATGTATTTGGTTGTCCTTGTGTACAATGAGCTGCCAGTCACTCTTTGGACTCCAATGCGGTACCCAGAAAGTATGCCGATAGACCCATAAAGGGTTCAATGAACAACAATAACAATGTGACATCCCGAAGGTATGTCGATCCATTGACTCGTAAATGAGTACAATGAACAACATTAATCATGAGGCATCCTAAAGGTATGTCGATCATTGACCCATGAACCGGTTCAATGAACAACATTAACTTCAACAAGGGTGATGTGATATGTGTGGAGTGTGATAACTTGCTGAATTATAGGCCAGAATTAAGATAAAATGAAATTTTATGAAATGTGATCAAACTCCTCAACTCACTCTACCTGCAAGTGCACAGATCAGATGTAGTAGGCTCATGTCGTATCCATAGTGATTTGAGAGCTAAAGACTCACTATCTAGACTAGACTAATCCTAGACTAAGTAGCTAAAATAGTGAAATGGAGAAAAGGTAAAAATAGAATTAAACCATGAATAGGCAAGGGCTGTTTTTGGTGTTTTGGTGATTGATATGGACTGAAATCTAATTACTAAGCTGAAAACATAAGGGGATTATCAACTAATGAGAAATTCTCCTAGGAATGGGGTTCAGCTAGTTCAGCTATGGATGGATTAGAACAATGCAGCAATGCAAGTCAAATCTAATTCAACCTGAAATATGACTGTTCTCACAGTGTAATTAAATCGGGACTAATTATTATATTCTCATATGAATATTAGCTAGGTTGAATTAGAAAAGGATCCTCACTGATATTAAGTTATCATTAAGCACAAGATTTAGCAACTTACTAAATCCTCTCAGATTTGGCAAATCAGTAAGTCTTAAATTTATACCACAACTAATCAACATTCATAATAATGGAACAATTGACTCAATTAACCAAACAGAAATGTAATTAAATCCAATACTAATGCTAATATTCTTGGTTTATCTCTAAACATCAAGGAGACCTAAAATCAACCTCTCGGTTGTAAATGCAAATGAGGTCCACATTAACACAAGTTGATTGGATGCACTAAACACATAATCATAGATTGGAATATGAATCTAAGAATTCATCATTGCATCTTGATTCATTTCTGAACAAGAAAAAAATCATAAATCAACCTCTCGGTTGCCTATAAAATTAGGATTTCACAATGGCAAAATAGATTCCACAGAAATCAGGAAATCAGAATATCAGAATAGTATCAATATCAGAGAAGGAAATCAGCATCATTCAAACTCCATCCATAACATGTAATTAGACTACTACCCTATCCTAGGAGAGCTGGAATTTAGTTCCTCAGATATAAAGTTTGATACAAAACAAGAAGAGATAACAATGCAAGACATTCTGAAACCAAAAGGGTAAAAATCTGTCGACTAGAAATCAGATTGCAGCAGCCTCTCTTTAGCTCCTTCCTTAGCTCCCTAGTCTAGCAACCCTTGCTAATGGAGGCTCCCTCTTTTCCATCCGGATTTCTCCAGCTTTTCTATGTGAATTGTGCATCCTTTGATGCAAATCAGAAGCTTCAAGCTTCTGATTGTGCCATTTGTCCAAGCCTTAAAAAATTCCAGCAGATTCTCCTACTTTTTGGACAGCTAATCAATGGTCCCCCCCCCTCCTTTTCCAATCAGTTGCAGCCTTATAACACCTGCTAGAAGAGCAAGAACAGCAAGCATCAAAGTCCTCAAATAGGAATTAAACAAGTAAGGGTTAGGACAACAATAAAAATCAGCTAAATTACTAGATGCAGATTGGTGTTATGCAAAAATGATAAATGCATGCATTCTAGGCATAATTAACCAAATGTAGGCGATTTTAGGGGCTTGATACATGTCAAATTAAGTGTAAATGAAGTGAAAACTTAATATGATCAGCTAGTGATCAAAGGGCCAAGTAATCTATCAATGGTTCATTCAATACAATATTCATTTTAATCCTAGGCTTAGCATGCAATTCATATTCTAGTGAGTCAATCAATAGCATGATCAATCATCTCATTACAATCATATCATAACAAATATTTAAGCATGAACCACTCATATCATAGCATCAAATTTCAAAAGATAGATAGAACAATATAGCATAGGGAGTTAAAAATCATTAATGATAGCATAATCAGGTTAAACATTCCATAATTGATCAATAAACTATTCAATAATTGACAATATATAACATAAACATATTCAAAATGAACTAAAAAAATAAAAAAAATCATCATTTCCAATGTTCAGTACCGTGAAAACAAAGTCACGGCTATGACCAGTGACGTCATAGTCGTGAAAACATGTTTCACAAACGTTCCAGAAGGCTGATTGTCTATCCTGGCATTGTGACAATCGGGACATAATTGCCAGGCCCATTACAAATCTATGGCATCTTGGCAGCGATCATAACTTTTCACATACAACTCCAAATGACAAGAAACAAAATCCTATTGAAACTAAACTTTGATATCTATCCACTGGTATATTTTCATAATTTTTGAACCACTATAACCTAACCAAATATTATTGAGAATATGAGGCACATAGTGGGAACAACACATAACATCACTCTTTGACGACGATGCATTAAAACATTAATAACATTCTACAAACACACCCTTTACAGATGAAACCAAGTCCTATAGAAAGATAACTTAATCACCTATCTAAACGAATTTTATTCTCATATTTTGATAATTACAAATTTTGGTGTATTTTCCAAATCTATCATGCCGCTACCTAGGGAAGCTTGACAATTGGTCGATTCTTTAGACATAACTTTCTATACACAGCTCCAATTGAGTTGAAACAAAAACCCTAGAAACTAGACCTCAAGGTCTATCCAACCATATATTGCACATGTTTTTTTGACAATAAAAAACCGTTCAAAAGTTCATTGGAACATGGTGGATAGATTTGGTCCACTACAAGAATTTTATAATTTTTCAAGGATATATCTGTCAAAAAATTGAATTTTCGACGAAAACAAGGTAGTGAAAAAGTCGTCCATTGCTAATGACTTTCCAACGGGAGTGGCGATCCTTCAATTCTGACGAATATTCTCATCGGATGTTTGGAAGGCACGTATTCCCTACGAAAGTTCCGACAACAAGGACCCTGGCAAAACTTTTGATGGGAACATTTTGACTAGTGCCTCCCGACAAAAGTTTCGGCGGGCATGTTTTGCTAGACCTTTCGAGGGTCTTCCCTGTCGAAGTTTGTGAGGGGAACACCCGTCGGAAACTTGTATGTTAAATATAGAAAAATCCAACGTCTATGCTTGGATCCGTTGGTCGGATCCGATCCCTGACGATCGATCTTGCTAAGAGTGAGATGGAGAGAGGAAGGAGAATGACATCGGTTGTGGGCCCACCAAAAATCATTGGTCGCTGGAGCCAGATGGGTCACTGGATCTGGCAGCCTGCTCCTAATCGGCGCTGGATCCGATAGTCATAAAGCTGATCTGGGCGCTTGGTGCCGGATCTAGCAGCCCGTGTCGGATCTGGGCACCTGGTGCCAGATCCAGCCGCCTACATCGGATCCGACAGCCATGCAACCGATCCGACTGCCTATCCATCGGATCGGCTGCATGTGACTGGGTCAGCAGCCATGCAGTCGATCTAGTCACCTGTGCGCTGGATTTGGCCATAAGCACCGGATCCTATAGCCATGTTGCCGATGCGGACGTCTTGCGTCGGATCGTCCGCATGTGTCCGAATCCTTTAGTTGATTCGGCCGCTTGTGCCTGGGATCCGGCCACTAGCACAAGAGCCGATTGCAAGTGTTAGATCCGACAGCCATGTGACCGATCCGATGCACTTGTGCGTCGGATCCGGCCACCTAGCGGCCGGAGTCGAGTGAGGGAGGGAGAGGGGGAGGGGGAAGGTGGCCAAAGTCAAGAGAGAGGAAAACGGAGAGGGGGAGGGCATCCAAAGCCGAGATCGTTAGAGTCGTGGGAGGGCGTCGGAGCCATGGGAGTCGCCGTTGTCGTGAGAGAGAGATATCGGGTGAGAGAGGGGGAACGAGTGAAGAGAGAGATATAGGGAGAGAGGGGGGAAACGAGTTGGGAGAGCGAGGGAAGATTGGGCGAGAAAAAATAGAGTTACTGACGGGTCTACCCCTCGGTCTCGTCGGTAACAATATTAAAATATTAATCATATATTTTAAATTATTTTATATATATAATATTAAAATATTAGTTATCGACGGGTCTACCCTTTGATATTAGAGACGAATTTCTACCCATCAATACTACCAAAAGGTAGACCCGATGATAACAATAATATTAAAATAGTAATCATATATTTTAATCCAAAATTTATACTTATGGTTAAAATTAGTTATATTATGATTAAAATTAGTTATATCTTGGATAGGAAGTTAACTTGTTTTAGTTTTATTAAACTTTTATCTATTTTTATATTCAAAATTTATTTATAATCTATATTATATATCTATAAATATATTAAAAGGAAATGAGAAAATAAAAAATAATGATAACTTATTTAATATATTATTTTATTAATGCATCAAGAAAACAATATAAGTAAATTTAGAAAGAGAAATATGCATTATATTATATTATAAATATTAGTAACAAAACATTCGTTGGTAATTCCGAAGGCTAGATCCATCAGTAATTTTGATAATACAATATTAAGCATATACTTATATTATATTACATATATCTTAGTATAAAAATAATTACTTACGAGAAAGTCCCTTCGGTAGTAGCGAAAGACTTTCTGGCCTTCGGTAATATTAAGAAGATTTATTCTATTCGTCGCAAATACTGTAAAAAAATGTGAAGAATTTTTGTCCATTGGGAATCATCCTTTGCAAATAGGCCTTTTTCTTGTTGTGGTCAAATTTAAGGATTAACATATCTCTAATATTTAGACACATATCTATAATCATACAGCCATTAACATTAAGAGATTTTATTTCACATGCTCGGTGGACAACTAGGGAAAGACATTCATAAGAACAAATCATTTATGAAACAATCAATTCATTCAACATTAATCCAATACATAAGTTAGAACTTCTGATCAATGGGTTAGATGGATTCAAAAGGGTTGACCCTTACATACCTAGGGTTTTTGTCCAAAAACCCTCAGTCTAATCTTCCTTGTTCTTCTCTTAAGCTCCTTGCTCCTCTTGGGCTCTTTCTCCTCCTTGCTTAGCTTCTAAGCATCCATGGTGGAAGGATTTTTGAGGGGGAAAAGAAGGTGGCTGCTGGAAAAAGGAAGGAGATGAGGGATATGAGGGAGGGAGAAGGGTTTAGGAGGTTTTAGGGCTAGAGTTGTCAAAGGATGAAAATATCCCTCAACTATCCCCACTTAGCTATGCCTATAAGATTCTTTACTTTTCCAGTGTATTTAAGTCCTTTTTTAGCCTCTTTGTCAAAAGACAAAATTTGACCTTAGATGCTTTTGCTTTTGAGGTTAATTTGGTCACTTAATAAATTCAACTTTTTTAAGGATATTACAGTCGCCCCAAACTCCGCTGGATTTAAGGACTCTACCACCACCTGTCCGCTATATATGAAGAGATTGCACGCCCTTCCCGAATTTGAGGATGCTGCCGCACTGAACTCCGCTGGATCTGAGGACTCTGCCGCCACCTTAGTTGTGGAACCTATAATGCCGCTATACTAGCTAGATATTGTAATGTCCATTATTTGTTGTAATGTGGAAGCTGCAATGCAACTATGAAAGTTGTGGATGCTGAAATCTTTATAAACCTTTGTTTTGTAAATTTCTATGTAACTTCTGTTATCTAATGTGGAAGTTGTGGATTCTATAATCTTTATAAATCAATGGGTTATTTATAAATTTCTTTTTAGTTTATATTTTTTCGCTATGGATGTTGGTATCTTTATTAGCTAGCCCCACCTAGTGGGATAAGGCTTTGTTGTTGTTGTTGTTGGATGTTGGTATCCTTATAAATAAGATCTTCCCCCTTCTTCTATAATGCTTATAATGCTTCTATTTTTTGCTGTGGATGTTCGTATCGATATTGGTGTCCTTATAAATGAGATCTTTCCCCTTCTGCGATGCTTCTATTTTTTGCTATGGATGTTGATATCCTTATAAATGAGAAATTATAATTATTGTAACGCCCCCAAAATTGACCGACTGCCACATAGGTAGTCAGGTTGACCCCGGGGATGCTACACTGCGTGTTATGCTCTTGACCATACTATGACTTTGACCATTCAACAAATACAACACGTGGCAATGGATATAATAATAAAATAAATAGGAACTTGATTGTGGAAGAAGGAAACGCCAGAATGTCAAAAGACATCAACATCTAATATAATCCGTATGGAGAAAGGAAATGACAACCATGTCCAACGAATCCAAGTAAATGACCACATGTTCAGTTACAAAGAAAATACCACATTATCCCTCTGATGCAGAGATGAATCATTCCACTAATGCAATTAAAAGAACTGGATGCTATAGAGCTCAATAAGTCATGTGCAGTCATCCCCAAGCTCTGCGTCCTCCAACAATCCTCTTTATGCGGGATGCTCACCTGCAAAATTCCAAATGCAGGGGCATAAAATAATTGTGAGCGAAAATGCTCAGTACAATAGAATCATAGCCTATGAAATGATAATCAAATCATGCTTAAATCAATGACAAATAAGCGATAAGATAGCATAATTCACTATGAACAAGTGATACAAGTGCACAAATCGGAGCAGTAGACTCGAATGTCATATCCATAGTGATTTGAGATTTAAAGATTCGCTTACTAATCTAAATTAATCCTAGAATAAAAAATCTAAAATAATAAATAAGAAAAAAGGGGAAAGATAAAGAAAAAATCAAACTATAACTATCTTAACTCTTTTTAATGTTTTAAAGTAATTGATATAGAATAAAAACTAACTACTTAGCTGAAAGCCCTAAAGTGGATTAACAATTAATGGTAGATTCTCCCAGGAATGAGGTTCATCTAATATTCTACTATGGATAGATTAGAGCAACTCAACAATAAAATCATGCCAGTTTCAACCCATAAAAACTGCTCTCGCAATACATTAAAATAAGAACTAATTATCATACTTTCATATGATTGTTAGTTATGTTGATTTAGAAAGGGTTTCAAGTGATATTAGATTATCATGGAACATATGACATCTAATAGTATGCAAACATTCCTTTCAGATATAAGCATAACAAGTAAATTAAAAAATAACAAGTAGCAGTAATTACAAAAATAAAACAAACGATTCAGCTCACTGCACAGAACACAATCAGATTCAAACACTAATGTCAATGCTCTTGGTTTATTTCTAAACATCAAGGGAATCTAGAATCAACCTCTCGATTTCTATTTCAATATGAGATTCATAGTAACAAAAGCCAAATGGATGCATCAAATCACACAATGTTAAATTGGAATCAGAAAACAATCAATATTCTTAACTCATTTATGAGCAAGAAAAGAATCTAAAATCATCTTCTCGGTTGGCATTACAAAATAATATTAACATCAACATAAAACTAAGTCAAAGATATTCAGAAGTATAATAATATTAGTGATAAAATAAGTGTTGTTCTATCATCGATCCATAACAGAAATTAGACTACTATCCTATCCTATGAGTGCTAAGATTTAGCTCCTCATAGATGATGAAATCAATACAAAATAGATGAGGAACAAAATAAAAAATATTCTGAAATATAAAAGTAGCAGAATCAGCTTGAAGTCTCCTCTTGGCTCCTCTTTCCTTCAGCCCCAAGATGCCAATTGTAAAGAATGGTAGAAGACCCCCTGGTTGCTACTCCAATGCCCTATTTTATATGGTATGTCCTCACCATTTAATCCCCATCAGAATCTTCTATTTCTTCTAATATTTGCCATCTTTCTTGGTCCTATCTTCTTTTCAAAAAAGATTCTTTTCTTGCTTTTGGCAGCTTGCAATTTTGTAGTCCAAATGCATGTCTTTTATGCTTGATTTGGAGGTTGAATTAGCAAGAACAAAAAGCATCAGTTCTTCAAATAAAAATTAGACAAATAAGAACTAAAGAAACATATCAAACAACTCAAATGTGCAAGTGTAAAATAATATTATGCCGAGAAGATAATTGCATTTAGATTAAGCATAATTATCAGAATATTAACATTTCAGGCTTATATGCACATGAATTAAGATGGAAAACATGTAAAATTTTGTTATGATCAGCTAGTGATCAAACTCCCCAAGCTTAGTCTTTTGCTTGTCCTCAAGCAAAATATTCAGATATTAAGATATAGAATTGGATCAAACAGTTCACAAATAAATTCATATTCAACTGACTAGATTCAAATGAGTTTCCCACTTTGCTAGCACTCCCTGCCATTGCTTTCCAATTCCCAATCTCTATCTAAGGAATCATAGAGGCTAAAGCAAATTTAACACATGAAAGAAGCACTAGCAATAACTAATTTGAGCTTTAAGGATTTTCAACTTTACTCAAAAGGTTGAACTATCAATCTCTTGATGAACAAATTTTGGTGTTGCTTCAAATAGGATAAACCTGACTTTTTATTCATGACGATGCAAATAAGCAGGTTTGAAACTTGATTTTTAATCATGCTAGTCAATAGGAAAAAATTCCTAGTTTTATTCAGGAGAGCTTCTTTTGTGGATTTAACTTTCTTTATTTATGCATGCATGCAATGCAAAATGCAAGTTTTGGTTTTCTCTTTTTCTTCATTTTTTTTCTTTTTTTTCATGAAGTGAGCAACAGTTCAAACTCAAGTAAGATTTAGATTCCTTAATCCAAAGAGTCAAGTTTTACTATTTAACATAGCCACAAAAGCCTTGGTTCCATTCTAGACATCTTCTAATTTCTGCCCAACCCATGAGTGTTAGCTAGTGCTACCCATAAAAAGAAAAAATTCAGTTGAATTGAGTTCAAATGCATCTGAATATGAGCTGTTTGAAGCAAAAAGATTAATCGCCAAATTAATGACTACTTGATGTTGGAGTATACTAGCTTTTATACTAAAGGATTTCTGCTTAACAGTGATGAGCACAAATGATAACATGAATTGAGCTGAACTTTAAAATGATAATTTGTCTATGGATATGATATTAACTTTAAAATGAAATTAAAGCATGCTAATAGACTTTAGAAAAGTACTATGTACCTCCCCCAAGCTTACCATCAACACTGTCCTCAGTGATGAATCATCCAAGCAAGGGAGAGGGTTGGGCGGGTGTTTAACTTGTGAAATGAGAGGCATGCATGTCTTGCTTAACTTTTCTTTGGATCTATCATTTCAACAATGGTTAAAAGAATATAGTCTTGATCAACTCTTTCAGGTATTGAATCAAATCTGCAATCAATTAAAGAATGATGAATTTAGAAATTAGAAAAATTCAGTAAGGATTAAGAAATTCACTAAAATTTGACAAATCAGATATGGACAACTAATATGAACAAGAAATCATAATTATCATTATGATGGTCATAACATGAGCCAAGTAAGGATAATTATGATAATCACTTATCAATTGCATTTCAGTGAAAAATCAAAGTTGTGAGATTAAAAGTAACTCCCCGAGCTGAATTGAATTTAGATCAAGTTCCTCTCTAATTTATTCCTACAAAAAGAAAGTGAAATTGGATGTAAAAGGCTTGGTTTTCCTCCCAAGAAGCATCCTACTTTAATGTCTTTGGCTAGACATTTTTAGAACTCAATGTCAGCTATGGAATTCATGTGGATTTGATAGTATCAACACTTCCTTGGTTGGATGCTCTACTATGGGGTTGTACAATTTCAGCTTTGACCATTAACTTTGAAAATATTTGAGTTTTCACTCTCAATATCCATAGCTCCAAAAGGATAAACATTGTGAACTTTAAATGGTCCACACCATCTGGATTTTAGTTTTTTAGAAAACAATTTCAGTCTTGAATTGTACAATAGAATGAAGTCTCCTTCCTTGAATTCCTTTTCAAAATTCTATTATCATGCCACCTCTTTGTTCTATCTTTATAAAATTCAGAATTGTGGTAAGCATGGAGCCTGATTTCATCTAATTCATCCAGCTGAAGTAGTCTATTCTATCCTCAAGATTTCATATCATAGTTTAGAACTTTAACAACCCAATATGCCTTGTGTTTAAGCTCAATGGGCAAATGACATATTTTTCCATAGACCAACTCATATGGAGAGACACCAATTGGAGATTTATAAACTGTTCTATAAGCCCAAAGTGCATCACTAAGTTTACTACTCCAATCTTTTCTAGACAATGAGGCAGTCTTCTCCAAGATGGTCTTAATTTCCCTATTTGAAATTGATGCGTGTAGAATTAATAGCAAACGTTAGCAAGTGCACTAGTCATTCAAGTAATAAAGTGAATGACTAGAGTTATCATTCCCACGAGGACGGTTAATAACTTAGATTCTATTTTAACCTTATTGATTGAGAAACTAAGAAAATAGTTGATTTTAGATGTGAATAAAAAGAAAATAATAAAAATAAAGGAAATGATCACCTGGAGAAATAATGATTTGATGATTAAGGAACCTAATTGTCACCACTAGAATGTAATGTATTTTCTCAACTTAGAATTAGTTGAATCAATAATAAAGTGAATTCCAAAAATTAGGTAACCAATGTTTCAGGCTTAAACTACTATCTTATGAATAATTAGAATAAATCAGTCCTTTCAGATTTTAATTCACTTAATTAATCATAAGATGCATTAAACTAGAATTAATATTAAGGGCTTTCTCAAGTCACCTTAATAACAACACAAATTAGGTCTCTTTCGATTTTCCTAATTGTGGCATGCAATAAGTAAGATCAATCCTAGAAACTATTATGAAAATAATCACTTCTTCTCAGATAGAAATCAAATCACAAATCATGGAATCAAAGGAAAGCATTAAACATGAATTTGCAATGCTATTAAAGATTCAAACTAAACTAATATTAAGAAAAACTTCAAAACATAAATAGGGTTCAACTAGAATGACCCTAATGAAAGAATAAATCTGAGAATAACAACATCAAATCTAATGAAAAAGATTGAGAAAAGAAAACAAAAACTCTAGCATAGGCTAAGCGCGTCCTCTCTCGAGTTTCTGACATAGCTTCGCTATTGTCCTCGATCTTCTCCTCTTTGTAGGCTTCAGAATAATGCTCTAGGGATGCTTTTTTAGGCCCTATTCTGCCTCCTTTTATAGGTTTTCTCGTCCCCCAAAGAAAGAAATAAAAAATATATTCAAAAAGTGGATAAAAATGGCTTTAAAACGGCCTAACCAATTGCCAGCATGGCCGTGAAAGGCTTTGTCATGGCCGTGACAAAGGATGTCAAGGCTAAAAAATAGCTAAATTTCTGCGGGAAAATGTCTCTGTCACGGCCATAACAGAAGCTGTCACGGCCGTGACAGTAAGCCAAATTTCTGCTTACAGAATCTTTCTGTCATGCCCATGAAAAGAACTGTCATAGCTGTGACAGTCTTCTGAGTGTTTTAGGCCTTTTCTTGCCTTGATTTCGACGTTTTCTCATATCCCGCCATGAATAATTTCCAGAATTAGGTAGAAATCAAATCTAAAGGAAATTATATGAAAATAAATCAAAACTCCATTTTTCTAAACATAAAAACATTCTAAAGTGTTAATGAACTGACTTAAACTAATGCATGATTTTTCGTGCATCAGAAATTTCAGCTTGGCCATTGGTTTGTGGATGATAAGATGTTGGGACCTTGTGCTTGACTCCAAACTTGCGCAAAAGATTTTCAAAACTCCTCTCAATAAAGTGGCTTCCTCCATCACTAATAATTACTCTTTGAAATCCAAATCTTGGGAAAGTGATATCTTTGAACAATCTAATAACAGCCCTAGAGTCAGTGGCAACTGTTGGAATTGCTTCAATCCACTTGGACATATAATCAACAGCTAATAAGATGAACTTGTATCCAAAGGAGCTAAGGAAATGTCCCATATAATCAATTCCCCATACATCAAAGATTTCAACTTCCAGAATTTCATTTTGGGGCATTTCATTTCTTTTGAAAATTGTCCCTGCTCTTTGACACATATCAAATCTCTTCACATAAATATGAGCATCTTTAAATAAAGAAGGCCAATAAAATTCTGATTGAAGTACCTTGGCAATTGTCTTTTGAGTAGCTCCATGTCCTCCATAAGGTGAAGAGTGGCATTGATGTAGAATGTCTTGAAATTCATATTTTGGCACACATCTTCTAAACATTCCATCAGAAGATTTCTTGAATATAAATGGATCATCGCAATAGTAATCCTTGATGTCATTAAAGAACTTTTTCTTTTGCTGGTATGAGTAATCAATTGGAATGATTCCACAAGCAAAATAGTTGACAATATCAGCATATCATGGAGCTTGATTAGCTGAGGTGACCATTAGAAAATCATTTGGAAAAGAGTCATTAATAGAAATTGTGGCAGATTCAGGACCTCTTTTCAATCTAGACAAATGATCAGCTACTAAATTTTCAATGCCTCTCTTATCTCTGATTTCCACATCAAATTCCTGAAGTAATAGAATCCATCTTATCAACTCTTGTTAATGAGATGCCTCGTAGCCTGATGATTAGTGTATACAATAACTTTAACTCCAACTAAGTATGGTCTGAACTTATCAAAAGAAAATACCACATCCAATAGCTCTTTTTCAGTAGTAGCATAATTGGCTTGAGCTTCATCAAGAGTCTTGCTAGCATAGCAAATAGCATGATGCTTTTTTATCTTTGGTTTGGCCTAAAACTGCCCCTACTCCTTGATTAGAAGCATGACACATCACCTCAAATGGTAAAGACCAATATGGTGGTTGTACAAATGGGGTTGTTAAAGCTTGTTTCAGCTGGTTAAAAGCCTTCAAAAATTATTCGTCAAAGTTGAATTCAGAATATTTTGATAGTAATTTTGTAAGGGGTCTAGCTATCATTGAAAAGTTCTTTATAAATCTTCTATAGAAACTTGCATGGCCTAAGAAACTTCTTATTGCCTTGACATTTTTGGGTGGTGACAACTTCTCAATAGCTTCAATCTTGGCTTTATCCATTTTAATTCCCCTGCTAGAGACAATGTATTCTAGAACAACTCTTTCTTAAACCATAAAGTGACATTTCTCTCTATTAAGAATCAGGTTGGACTCCTTGCATCTTTGTAGTACTTTTGTTAAATTCTCTAAACAGTTTTCAAAGGAATCTTCATATACAGAAAAGTCATCTATGAAAACTTCCATAATATCTTCAACAAAATCTGATAAAATTGACATCATACACCTCTGAAACGTAGCTAGGGCATTGCATAAGCCAAATGGCATTCTTCTATAGGAAAATATCCCATACGGACATTGTAAAAGTTGCCTTGTCCTGTTCTTGAGGGTGAATTGGAATTTGTAGGAATTTTGAATAGCCATCTAAGTAGGAGAAATGAGAATGCTTAGTTAGTCTCTCTAGCATCTGGTCAATGAAAGGAAGAAAATGGTCCTTCCTTGTTGCCTTGTTTAATTTTCTAAAATCAATGCACATTCTCCATCCAGTCACTGTTCTAGTAGAGATCAACTCATTAGAATCAGATTTCACAACTATGATTCCACCTTTGTTTGGCACAACTTGAACTGGACTAACCCATTCGCTATCTGAGATTGAATATATGATTCCAACATTCAAAAGCTTTAGCACTTCTTTCTTCACAACTTATGGGCTTATAGTTATCTTCCGTAGGAATTATGTGCATGCAAATTGAGGGGTTGATTCCTTTGATATCATCAATTGAATACCCAATTACTTCCCTATATAGCTTTAGTGTCTTCAATATCTCTTGAACTTGACTTTGGGGTAACTTAAAATTGATTATCACTAGATATGTGGAGTTATTCTTCAGATTGTTAGGAAGTGGCTTCAGGTTAAATTTGGGAAAATTCTCCTTAGTAGAGCCTATCTCAACTTCGGTAGTGAAAGCTTCTTGGACTACATTCTGAATTTCTAATTTCTCTGCTGAATTGGTTGAATCCATAATAGAATGGAAAGCCTTAGCTTCAGGATCATCTAATTTCTTCAAATGATCAAACATCAGACGTCTTTGTGAAGGATCTTCAATTGGAATTACTGTAGAGACTTGATCTACTAGCTGGTTAATTTGCCTATCTTCAAGGACTTCATGTTGGAAATTAGGACTATAGATAACTTGGGCTAAATTGAATTCTATCTTGTCTTCTCTAATCTGAAATGTCAATCTACCTTCTTTAACATTAATTACAACTCCTGCAATAGTTAAGAAAGGTCTACCCAACAGAATTGGAGTATTCAAGCCTTCATCCATATCAAGAACAACAAAATCCATAGGAATATAAAACTTTCCAACCTGTAGTCGTATGTTTTCAAGGATTTCATGTGAGTATTTGATTGATCTATCAGCTAGCTGCAAAGACATATTAGTGGACTTCAAATCTCCAACTTCTAATTTTATACATAGTAATAGAGGAATCACACTAATAGAGGCTCCTAAATCACACATAACCTTTTGAGTCTTCCTATTTCCAATCTCACAAGGAATTGGAAAACATCATGGATCCTTCAATTTTGGAGGGAGCTTCTTTTGAATTATAGCTAAGGCTTCTTCAGTTAAAGCTATGGTCTCATGCTCCATAATCATTCTCTTCTTAGTCAGGATCTCTTTAAATAACTTGGCGTATGAAGGAATTTCCTGAATGGCTTCCACAAATGGTACATTAACGTATAGCTTCTTTAGAATTTTTAGAAATTTATCATATTGTTTTTCTTGTCTAGCCTTGACTAGCCTCCAAGGGAATGGTATAGGTTGATAAATCCTTGTATTGACTTCCCCTTGAGTATTTCTAGGTTTCTTCTCATTTGCAATTTCTTCCATAATCTCTTCTGCTTCATATGATATTGGAGTCACTCTAGTTGAATTGTCTCCAACAGGTTTCATTGGTGCTTCAATAACTCTGCCACTTCTAAGTTGAACAACTTGCACTTGCTCTCTAGGATTAATTTCAGGTTGTTCTGGAAATATCCTTGGAGTTCTAGTTGAAGTACTAGCTTGTTGAGTTATTTGATTGTCAAGCATCTTAGTATGAGCATTTAAGTTTTCAAGTTCAGAAGCAAATTTTTGCATTACTTCATCTTGTCTTTTTCTATCTTCCTGTCTATCTTTCAACAACGGTTCCAATAGCTCTTCCATCTTAGATATCCATGGAGCTTGAGTTGGTTGCTCATATGGTGGCCTTTGCAGCCGGACATTTGGTCGATTATATGAAAGTGGTTGATTCTTGGACACAATCTTGGGTTGCCAATTGGAATTCTGAATTGGTGGGGCATGATAGTGATTTTCCTTGTACGAAAGATAAAGATGATTTCTATTCTCAGGAATGTAATACTCAGGATGAGGTTTCACACCATAATTCACCATTACATTGACTTGATCAATAGTTTGTTCATATTGTTGCATAATCAAATTGCAACTTTCTGTTACATGCCCCTAGTTTTCACAAACATCACATTGGTTTTCAGATGTGGTTATCTTGTTGACCTTCGATGATAAGTTGAACTTCTCCAAAGCTTTTTGTAGAGCTTCCTAAACTTGGGCAAAAATAGTCTCCTTATTGTTAACTTGACTATCAGAATGTGGCTTTCTTGCTCTACCATGAGTTAGAAAATGATGATTCTTACTGCACGAGAGAAATTATGCACCGCGAGAAAATCTGAGAAATTTAAGGCGACACAGAATTTTATGGAAGAAATAGAAGAGGATTACAACATCAGATTGCATTCTCTTTGGACTCGTAGGGAGTTTATATAGGCACTCCCTTTAACAGATGATAAGAATTAGAGACCAACTAGGACTCTATATTAATCCCCAAAATAGGACACCTACCTTGTAATAAGGAAATAAATTAATTCCTTCACAATCTCATGATAAGGAAATATACAGAATATGTCAGACAGATTTCCTTTTGCTTATTGGGATCCAAACAAATTTTCAGTTAAAGTAGGATTCAAGGCATTAATTAACAAAACTCCACCTTGAATTGAATCCTACAATCAGATATCTAACACTCTCTACCGCCGCCGGTCCCTATTTTGATTTTGCACATGCGATAGCATCCTTGTAGCTTGATCTGGCAATTCCACCTCTTCAACTACTTGGAATGCATATGCAACCATGTCCTCAAAGCCATAACGCTTAGGAGGACCTACTTGCTTGCGAGCACATCCTGCAGCTAGAATTGTCATTGCTTCTTCTGCTTGCTCCTCGAACTCTGGTTGTCCAACATGATGAGATTCTTCTAGCCCATTCTAAATTGGAGTTAATCCATACTCCACCTATTTGTTGACATCCTCCTCTGCTAAGTCAATAACATCTGATTTCTGCTTAAGCATAGACATCTCATCAAAAGATATGTTTCTGCTATGAATAACCTTGTGTTATGAGGGAGGCCATATTCTGACGCCTTTTACACCTCCACCATATCCCACAAAGTCTCCTTCTTTGGCTCTTGGTTTCAGCTTTCCTTCGCTAATGATAATATGTTGGACAGCCAGACACCTTCAAATTAGTATAATCAGTAGAATTTCCTGACCATACTTTAATGGGAGTCTTTAGATCGATCGCAGTTGCAGGACTCCAATTGACAAGATAGCATGCCGTGCTAATAGCCTCAGCCCAGAATGACTTATTCAGACCAAAATTAGAGAGCATGCACCGTTCCCTCTCTAGAAGAGTTATGTTCATGCATTCTGCTACACCATTCTGCTGCGGTGTATCTCTGACGTTGCAGTGTCTCGCAATGCCTTCATCCTTGCAGAACTGATCAAATTCAGATGAACAAAATTCTAAGTCGTTAGTCTTCCACTGTTTGAAAGCTTCGAATGCCTCGTTCTTGTGCTTCATCATCAATCCATGTCATCCTTAAGTAATCATCTATCGCATATAGGAAGTATCTAAAACCTCCTAGAGATGGAACACGAGAGGGGCCCCAACAGTCAGTGTGGATGTAATCGAGTGTTGCCTTCGTCTTGTGTACGACTTTGCTGAATTGATGTCATTTTTGTTTGCCAAAAACACAGTGCATGCAGAATCCGATTTCAGATATCTTCTGACCATCCATAAGATTGCGTTTACTGAGGATGTCCATCCCTTTCTGACTCATATGTCCAAGTCACATGTGCCACAACTTGAATGCTTCTGATTTTGATTTGGATGAACTACCTACTACAGTCACGCCAAAAATTACTGTGCCTTGTAGTATGTACAAGAACTTTTGCTTGACTCCTCTCATGACTTCAACATCATCCTTGGTGACCGTGAGAACATCTCCTGCAACATCCATCCGACATCCTTTGCAGTCCAGAACTCCTAACGATATCAGATTTTTCTTTAGCTGTGGAACATGACGGACCTCTGTCAATGTCCTCACCCGATTGCCATGACTTCTGATCTGAATTGAGCCGATTCCAACTATTTTATAGGCTGCATCATTGCCCATGATGACATTTCCGCCATCAATATTTGATAAGTTGAGAACCACTCTCTGTGCGGAGTCATATAATAGGAACATCCTAAGTCGAGAATCCAACTCTCCTCCAAACATCTTTGATCAAACACCATAAGAGCCAAATCATCATCAGATTCGCTATTCTGGTGAGCTACTACAGCAACCGTCTTTCTTCTTCTTCTTGGGGCAATCCTTCTTCCAGTGACCCGATTCTTTGCAGTAGTTGTAGATGTCCTTCGGATTGATGTTCTTCTTCTTCGACTTACCCTTTTTAGGGTTTGTCTTCTCTGTGATTGTTACCAACCCTACGGCCTAAGTCTCCATAGCCTTGCCAGAAGCCCTATGACGAAGTTCACGAGTATGTAGACTCGATCTTACTTCTTCCAGAGTAATTGTGTCTCTTCTGATGATAACAGATTGTACGAAATTTTTGTACGACAGAGGAAGAGACACCAACAGAAGTAGGGCAGCATCTTCATCTTCAATCTTCACATCTATATTTCATAATTCCATGAACAGAGTGTTCTTCTGATCAAGATGATCTTTCAGCGGGGTACCTTCTTGCATGCGGAGGGCGAACAGACATTGCTTCAACAATAACTTGTTGGTTAGAGATTTGTTCATGTAGAGACTCTCAAGTTTCGACCAGAGATTGGCCGCTGTTTCTTGATCAACGACTTCGATAATAACCTCATCTGCCAGAAACAACAGGACCATGGAGTGCGCCTTCTCTTCCTGTGCCGCCAAACTTGCGAGGTCGAATTCCTTTTCTTTGCCCTTCGAGTCTCCCCCCCTTTGGTTTGTTCTTCGGCATGTTCGCGAGCGGCACCCAGACTCCTTGTTATTTTAGAAGTGCCCTCATCTTGATCTGCCAGAGACTGAACTATTTTTGTCCCGTGAATTTCTCGATGTTCACGTTGTGCGATGCCATCTCTACGCCTGACGGAGGGTCGACGTTAAAGTCTTGTTCTAATACTAGTTTGTTAGGATTTCTGCACGAGAGAAATTATGCACCGCGAGAAAACTCGAGAAATTTAAGGCGACGCAAAATTTTATTAGATGGAAGAAACAAAAGAGGATTACAAGATCAGATTGCATTCTCTTTGTACCCCTAGGGAATTTATATAAGCACTCTCATTAACAGATAATAGGAATTAGAGACCAACTAGGACTCTATATTAATCCCAAAAATAGGACACCTACCTTGTAATAAGGAAATAAATCAATTCCTTCACAATCCCATGATAAGAAAATATACAAAATATGTCAAACAAATTTTCTTTTACTTATTGGGATCCAAATAGATTTTCAGTTAAAGTAGGATTTAAGGCATTAATTAACAAAACTCCACCTTGAATTGAATCATACAATAAGATATATAATACTCTGCCACCGTCAGTCCCTGTTCTGATTTTGCACATGTGATAGCATCATTGTAGCTTGATCTGGCGATTCCACCTCTTCAAGTACTTGCAATGTTCTCTATCCGTTGATATGCCTCATCAATGTTCTTAGAAGCAAAAATTCCACTAGCAGTATTGTCAAAAACTACCTTAGACGGATAATTCAATCCTTTGTGAAAGTATTTCACCAGTTGCCATTTCTCAAATCCATGATGTGGACATGCCCTCTGCAAACTTGGAAGTCTTTGCCAAGCATCACAGATGTTTTCTTGGTCTAATTGATAGAATCTAGCAATTTGATCTCTATAGTTGTCAGTCTTGCTAGGAGTAAAGAGTTCAGATAGAAATAATTGAACAATAGAATCCTAAGTTGCAATTTCTTCAAGGTGAGAGACTTCTACCAAATCTTGGCTCTATCCTTGAGTGAAAATGGGAACTCATGTAGATAACATTCATGGGAGTGTTGTGGAAATGAATAGTACTGCATATCTCCTTGAAATTATCCACATGCGAGGCTAGATCTTCAATGCCTAGTACTACAAACTGATGTTGCCTAATCATGGTGATCAGAGCTAGATTTAACTCAAATGTAGCAATAGGTGCAATGGCTCCGCCAACTAGTTATCCTCTGACATTGCTTGGTGAATAACAGTCTTTCAGTGTTCTTGGAGCAGCCATGATTTGTTTGTTTTCAGTGTCGGTTGTTTATCTCTTCTTCAAATATTCTTCTTCTTCTTGCTTCTCTTTGCAATCTCCTTCTTCTATTGAATCTTCTCTCAGGTTTAGGATCAGACAAATATAGATCTTCTTGACTATCTGAATCATGGATAAATTGAAATTAGGAGTATCACGTTCAAACAAGAAAAATCAAGCAGAATTGATAGTGCAGAGTAATTGTTAAAGTAAAAGAAAACTAAGTTAAAAAATGTGATAACTAGAAAAATCTAAAACAAATCTAAACTATAGAAAGTGAATCTAATCAGCCTTAAATCCCTGACAACGTCACTGTTAATTTCATGAGAGGGTAATTTACTACTTGAGATCTAGGCATAGAGTATGCTTTATACAAGTGGAAACTACAAATTGCACGAAATTGAAAATGCAATACAATGATATAGGGCCTAAACTCACTTTACTCAACTGCAAGTACACATATTGGAGTAGTAGACCCGAATATCGTATCCATAGTGATTTGAGATCTAAAGATTCACGAGCTAATCTAAATTAATCCTAGACTAAAAAGGCTAAAATAACAACTAAGAAAAAAAGGGATAGATAAAGAAAGAATCAAACTATAACTAACTTAACTCTTATTAATGTTTTAAAGTAATTTATATAGAATGAAAACTAACTACTTAGCTGAAAGCCCTAAAGTGAATGATCAATTAATGATAGATTCTCACAAGAATGGGATTCATCTAATATTTTGCTATGGATGGATTAGAACAACTCAACAATAAAATTATGCCAGTTTCATCCTATAAAAACTGCTCTCCTAGTACATTAAAATAAGAACTAATTATCATACATTCATATGAATGTTAGTTATGTTGATTTAGAAAGGGTTACAATTGATATTAGATTATCATGGAACATATGACATCTACTAGTATGCTAACATTTCTTTCAAATATAAGCATAACAAGTAAAGTAAAAATAACAAGTAGTAATAATTACAAAGATAAAACAAACAATTCAGCTCACTGCACAGAACACAATCAGATTCAAACACTAATGTCAATGCTCTTGGTTTATTTCTATACATCAAGGGAATCTAAAATCAACCTCTCGGCTACCATTTCAGTATGAGATTCACATTAACAAAATCCAAATGGATGCATCAAACCTCACAATGATAAATTGGAATTAGAAAATAATCAATGTTCTTAACTCATTTCTGAGCAAGAAAAGAATCTAAAATCAACTTCTCAATTTCCATTACAAAATAATATAAGTGTTGTTCTATCATCCATCCATAACAAAAATTAGACTATTATCCTATCCTAAGAGAGCTAAGATTTACCTCCTCATAGATGATGAAATCAATACAAAATATATGAGAAAGATAATAAAAAATATTCTGAAATATAAAAGTAGCAGAATCCGCTTGAAGTCTCCTCTTGGCTTCGAAGGTGCCAATCGTAGAGCATGGTAGATGACCCCCTGGTTGCTACTCCAATGCCCTCTTTTATACGGCACGTCCTCACCATTTGATCTCCATCAGAAGTTTCTACTTATTATGATTTTTGCCATCTGGTCCTCTCTTCTTTTCAAAATAGATTCCTTTCTTGCTTTTGGCAGCTTTATGGTCCCCCCTTCTTTTCCACAAGAATGTTTGTCTTTTATGCTTATTTGGAGCCAAAATTAGCAAGAACAACAAGCATCAGTTCTTCAAATAAAAATTAGAGAAATAAGAACTAAAGCAACATATCAAACAACGTAAATGTGCAAGTGTAAGATAATATTATGTCAAGAAGATAATTGCATGTAGATTAAACATAATTATAAAAAAATATGAACATTTCAGGGCTTATATGCACATGACTTAAGATGGAAAACGAGTAGAATTTTAGTATGATTAGCTAGTGATCACTATTTCGCCATGGTATGGATATAAGAGAATGCAGCTTTTCTATCATCTCACTATTTCTCCATGTTACACAACTTTTGTAACATCTCACAAACACATGTTGCATGTTATGAGAGAGCTCAAAGTCACAACAAATAATTTTTAGTAAACTTATCCTCATTAGTAGCTAATTTGAAAGAATGCACCTTTGATCACAATAACCGTTATTTGTATACTGATAGCAAATGGATTTCCATTGACATTGTAATTCCAAGCAAATTAGATAACAATGATACAACATTTGTACTCAAATGTTCCAACATCCATACAAAAGTGAGCATGCATCCAATGTGGCAGCGTTCTTAGATCCGGTGAAGGCAACGGAGTGAGTGATGGCAAGGGGTTTTTTATCAACGATCGGGGACTTTCTTAGCGGAATTCTGGACAACGACGTACTCAAATTCAGCGAAGGGCGACGACAGAGTCCTTAGATCCAGCGGAGTTTGGGGCAGAGACATCCTCAAATTTGGCAAAGGGCGATCTCTTTAGATCCAACAAATGGTGTCATCAAAGTCCTCCGATCCAATGGAGTTTGGGCAGCGACATCTGTTAATTGAGTATTTATGCATTAATTTTGATATAATTACCAACTTATTAGAGTTCTATTTCTACTTACTTGATTACATATGTTAAAGATTTCGGAGTCTACACCATTTCTTTACATGTTTCAGGAACTTTTGAATATCGACAAGGGACATGAAAATCACCAGGAAAAGAGTACAATATGGCCAGACCATATTTTTTAACACACAATCGTATTGGAGGTAGCCAAACCGTATCGCACTCACATCATAAAATATGGGCCAACCGATTAGAGACCAGCAGACCATGTCAATAAGACTACGACCGTATTACGCTCGCATCAGAGAATACAACCCGCCCGTATTGGAGCCGTCGCGTCCATATTGTCTCCATCTAGATTGTATCATCTTGAGGAATATATGACAAGACTGTAGTGCCCTTAACCAGGCCGAATCATATGTTGTTCGACCCAATTGAGCCAATTTTGAGGGTATTTTAGGTAATTTTGTGTAATTTGGGGGACTATAAAAGGGATTTTGGGAGACAAAAATAGGGGTCCAGTCCTTATTTTTTAGGAGATCAAGACGGCTGGGATGACCACTTAATTTTGTTTAAATTTTTGTACCTTTCTTATATTTAATCTCATTCTCTTTTCATGAAATCTTACATTTCGATGATGATTTCTTTCTCTATGCTTGGCTTAACTTCTTTTTTCTAGGGTTTGATGAAACTTGGGGTTGATCTTTAGGGAATATTTTATTTGATCTGATTTGTCCTTTGCCTTTCATGCGCTTGACGAAATGCTTATATCAGACTGACCACCTAATTAAGCGACCTAAGATCTTCATGATTACTAAAGTATTTCATCAAGATTAGTTCAAATGAATGACATGAAATGTATTGTTTTTTAGAAATAAGGATAATAATTTTAGTTATGAATCTTGGTTTATAATGCGATTAAAATAATTTAAATGATCACAAAAGTAGGCGTTTATTATTTTAATTAGAATTGTGTTTGCCTGAAAAGGAGAAGCACGACTTTTGAAGATTGAGTAGAACACTAATGATTTTATTATTTGTAAATTTCCAATGATCAATACCCTGGGTGGATTCAAAACCCTAGAACTTTTATTCTCATTTGTTTCTCGTAATCAATTCTCGTCATTTTCTGCACTCATTTGGGCACTTCACTTTTATTTAGTTTTTATTATTATTTCACCTCTTCTGACCATTTAGATATCATTTACAATCATATAATTCTAATACTTGAACTCTTCTCTATGGTACGATATTTTATATACTATGACATTGACTCCATATACTTGCGAGAGTTTTGTCAAGTTTTTGGCGCCGTTGTCGGGGAAGAGTGTCAATATTAGAATTTTGATTTTATTTGTTAATCTAGACAAAAATTTCTTTTTCTTTTTGTGTATGCTATGTAGAAACAGGACACTTGAACCATATATTCCTAAAATTGAAAGACAGTGCCGAGCAAATTGAAGAGCAAGAAGAGACCAACAAATGACCAATGACCAAAATAGAGTACCAAAATGGAAGAAGGCCAACAACAAGAGCAACACCAGCAACAAGTGGAGGAAGTTGAACCTCCAATGAGGGACCTAGGCAGAAGGTCCTATCAAGGCACTACGCCGAGTATAGTGGGGCCAAGGGTAGCAGCCAATAATTTTGAATTAAAGTCTGGTCTCATTCAGATGGTGTAATTAAATCAATTTAGAGGGAAATTAAATGAAGATCCTCTATCTCTCATCAACCGCTTTCTCCAGATGTGTGCCACAATAAAGATGAATGGAATTGAAGAAGATGCCATAAAGTTGAAACTTTTTCCATTTTCTCTCAAGGATGAAGCACAAGATTGGTTGGACTCTCAACCTCCTGGAGCATTTAATACATGGGATGAGCTATTCCGAGCCTTCATGAAGAGATTCTTTCATCCTAGCAAGTTCATTAAATTGAGGAATGAAATTACATGTTTCAAGCAGAAAGAAAATGAATCTCTGAGCAGTGCATGGAAGAGATTCAAGAGGTTGCAAAGACAATGTCCACATCATGCGGTACCTGCTTGGCTCCTGATAGAGACCTTCCACAGCGGTCTCTCTCCTGTTTTGAAATTTAACATTGATTCAGCAACGGCAGGTGGATCCATTATGAATCTTCCATACTCACAAGCTTGCAATCTATTGGAACAGTTAGACATGAATGACGAAGATTATGTAGGATCATCTAAGGAAGCTTCTATGTTGGAAACTGATAATTACAGAGAACTAAGTGCCAAGGTAGATTCCATAGTGCAACTAATGGCTAACATGAATCAAGCTCAAGCAAATCAGGTTTCTACATCACACGCAGTATGTGATACATGATGGAATGCATGCTACCAGAACAAGCAAGCTATGTGGCAAATCAAAACAAAGGGCACAATCCGTATGCCACCACATTTAATCTGGGATGGAGAAATCACCCCAATTTCTCTTGGGGAAATCAAACTAGGCCATCTCAGCAAGCACTCCCACCACCTTCCTGCATTCCATCTTGACAACATTATCAAGCCCCATACCAACCAACGTTTCAGCAATAGCCCAATTATCAACAACCACAACTACCACCTGTGGCAGAGAAGAAGTGATCACTAGCTAATCATGCTACGATTTCACTCTTTTTTACATTTAATTTCATGTGCACCGAGGCCCTGAACTGACTACATTTGGACAATTATGCCTAAAGTACATAAATTTATCATTTCTGCATAATACTAGGCTGCACTTGATAGTTGAGCTATTTTTGTATGTTGTCCTAACCTCTATTTGTATAATTTCTATTTGAGAAGCTTGATGCTTGCAATTCTTGATCATCCAGCAAGTTATCCAAGTGTGCAACCAGCTGGAAAAGGAGAGGGGACCACTGCTTGCTACCCAAAAAGCTGAATAGAATCTGCTGGAAAAAGAAAGGACTAGGACAGATGGCATTAATCAGAAGCAATGGAAGCTTCTGATTTACATCAAAGGGTGAGGAATGACCATATAAAAGGAGGATGATAGGAAGAATGAGGGGGGAGCCACCATTCTCTAGGATTCTGCACCTTGGAGCTAAAGGGAGGAGAGGAAAGGAGCCAAGAGGAAACATCAAGCTGATTCTTCTACCTACTGTTTCCAGAGAGTTTCTCCTCTGTTTTGTATTGATTTTAACATCTATGAGGAGCTAAATCTTTGCTCTCCTAGGATAGGGTACTAGTCTAGTTTTAGTTATGGATGGATGATGAATATTTCTGATTTCATTTCTGATGTTAGTATGATTGTGAAATCTTGAATCTGTTCTTGTCATTGTGAATCTTGATTGTATTGGCAACTGAGAAGTTGATTTATGATTTCTTTCTTGTTCAAAAATGAATCAAGAGCAATGATAAGTTCCTTGATTCCAATCTGTGGTTGTGAGTTTGATGCATCCAATTATCTTTTGTTAACGTGAACCTCACATTGCATTGGCAGCTGAGAGGCTGATTATAGGTTCCCTTGCTATTTAGAGATAAACCAAGAACATTAGCATTAGTGATTGGATCTGATTATATCTCTGTGTGGTTAGTTGAATCAATTGTTCTATCATTGTAATTGTCAATTAATTGTGATATCATTTTTAGACTTCACTGATTGTGCTACTTCTGAGAGGATTATTAGCATATCAGTAAATGTCATGTGTTGTGCTTCATAATAACCTAACATCAGTAAAGACCCTTCCTAAATCAACCTAGCTAATATTCAAATGAGAATATGATGTTTAGTTTTAATTCTAATGCACTGAGAGAACAGTTTCTTTCATAGGTTGAATCTGATTTGACTTGCATTGCTAAATTGTTCTAATCCATCCATAGCTGAATTAGATGAACCCCATTCCTAGGATAATCTCTCATTAATTGTTAATCCCCTTAAGGTTTCTAGTTAAGTAATTAGATTTCATTCCACCTAAATCATTTTAACACCAAAAAGAGTTAATTCTGTACCTACCTTTTCATTTCACTTAGTTATTATTTTAGCTATCTTAGTTTAGGATTAGTCTAGTCTAATTAGTGAGTCTTTAGCTCTCAAATCACTGTGGATACGACACTTGAGTCTATTACTCCAATGACACCAAAAGTGAATCACATTGAAGACCCACTCATAAGGGAACAAGTCATTACAACAAAGCCACATGATGAGACTCAAATGGCCAAGGAGGATACAAAAGCAGAAGAAATTTCTTTCCAAATAGAGGAGGTTGTGGCAAAATTCAAATTTGTAGAAGGAATGGAACATTCAATGAAGGGAGATCAATGTTTGCCTACTGAAAGATGGAACCAAAAGCTCAAAGATCTTCCAACAATGCTGCATTTTAATAGTCCATTGAAGAAATAGCTACTTAAACAAGATGGTTCAGGAGATTCAGATATCATAGATGAGAAGTTTTGGAATGAGAAGTTTGTAGATTTTTGGTACAATGAAGGAGGGATACATCCAACTGAAAAACAAAGTTTAATCATTGACAAACAAAGAGATCCATATTTGATTAGTGAAGTTGTCCACATATTGAGATCTCTACTTGATCATATCATACTATTTAAACCTCCTTGATATCAAGAATTGTAATAATGTCTAGCCTAAGACATTAAAGTAGGGCGCTTCTTGGGAGGCAACCCAAGTCTTTTACATCTAATATCCTTTTGTTTTTGCAGTAATAAATTAGAAAGGAACATCTTCTACCACTGAAAAGGGAGTACTCTTGACTCGTGTCTTTGATTTTTCACTGAAATGCATTTGATAATTGATTATCCTTACTTAGCTCATGTTATGATCATTATAATGATATCTATGATTTCTTGTTCATATCAATTGTCCAAATCTAACTTTGCCAAATTTCAGTGAATTTCTTAACCCTTTCTGAATCTTATTGATTGTTAGATTAATCATTCTCCAATTAATTGCAGATTTGATTCAATACCTGGAAGAGTTGATCTATCATTCTATTAACCATTGTTGATATCAAATTCTGAAATGATAGACCAAAAGAAGAAGTGGAGTAAGACATGCCTACCTCTCATTTCACAAGTTGAACACTCACCCAACCCTCTCCCTTGCTTGGATGATTCATCACTGAGGACAGTGCTGATGATAAGCTTGGAGGAGGTACTTGGTACATTTTTGAACTCTATTAGCATGTTTTAATTTTATTTTAAAGTTCATATCATGTCTACAATCAAGTTATCACGATTATCATTGTAGTTCAGCTCAACTCATGTTATCATTTGTGCTCATCATTGTTTAGTAGAAATCCTTTAGTATAACAGCTAGTACACTCCAACACCAAGTAATCATTAATTTGGTTGTTAATCTTTTTGCTTCAATCAGCTCACTTTTCAGATGCATTTGAACTCAGATTCAGCTGAAACTTTTCTTTTTGTGAGTAACACTAGCTAACACTCATGGGTTGGTCAGAAATTAGAAGATGTCTAGAATGGAATCAAGGCTTTTGCTACTATGTTAAATAGGAAAACTTGACTCTTTGTATTAAAGAATCTAAACTTTACTTGAGTTTGAACTACTGCTCACTTCATGAACAGAAAAGAAAAAATTGAAGAAAAAGAGAAAATGAAAAGTTACATTTTGCATTGCATGCATGCATGATTAAAGAGAGCTAAATTCCAAAAGGAATCTCTCCTGAATAAAGCCAGGATTTTTATCCTGTTGACCAGCATGAATAAAAATTAGGTTTTAAACCTATTTATTTGTGTCATCATGAATAAAAGTCAGGTTTATCCTGTTTAAGCAATACACAAATCTGTTCATCAAAAGATTGGTAGTTCAACCTTTTTAATAAAGTTGAAAATGCCTAAAATTCAAATCAGTTATTGTTAGTACTTCTTTCATGGCTTAAATTTGCTTTAACCTCTGTGATACCTCAGCTAGAGATTGGGTTTTGGAAAGAATGGCAAGGAGTGTTACCAAAGTGGGAAACTCATTGGATTTTAAACAGCTGAATCTGAATTCATTTGTGAACTATTTGATTCAATCTTTGTTCTTAATATCTGAATCTTTTGCTTGAGGTCAAGCAAAAGACTAAGCTTGGGGGAGTTTGATCACTAGCTAATCATGTTGTGATTTCACTCTTTTTTACATTTAATTTCATGTGCACCGTGGCCCTAAACTGCCTACATTTGGACAAGTATGCCTAAAGTACATACATTTATCATTTCTGCATAATACTAGGCTGCACTTGATAATTGAGCTATTTTTGTATGCTGTCCTAACCTTTATTTGTTTAATTTCTATTTGAGAAGCTTGATGCTTGCTATTCTTGATCATCCAGCAAGTTATCCAAGTGTGCAACCAGCTGGAAAAGGAGGGGGTACCACTGCTAGCTGCCCAAAAAGTTGAATGGAATCTGCTGGAAAAAGAAAGGACTAGGACAGATGGCATTAATCAGAAGCAATGGACGCTTCTGATTTACATCAAACGGCGAGGAATGACCATATAAAATGAGGATGATAGGAAGAATGAGGGGGGAGCCACCATTTTCCAGGATTCTGCACCTTGGAGCTGAAGGGAGGAGAGGAAAGGAGCCAAGAGGAAACATCAAGCGGATTCTTCTACCTACTATTTTCAGAATGTTTTTGATTGAGTTTCTCCACTGTTTTGTATTGATTTTAACCTCTATGAGGAGCTAAATCTTAGTTCTCCTTGGATAGGGTACTAGTATAGTTTTAGTTATGGATGGATAATGAATATTTCTGATGTTAGTATGATTCTGAAATCTTGGAATCTGTTCTTGCCATTGTGAATCCTGATTGTATTGGCAACTGAGAAGTTGAATTATGATTTCTTTCTTATTCAGAAATGAATCAAGAGCTAAGTTCCCTGATTCCAATCTGTGGTTGTGAGTTTGATGCATCCAATTATCTTTTGTTAATGTGAACCTCACATTGCATTGGCAGCTGAGAGGCTGATTATAGGTTCCCTTGCTGTTTAGAGATAAACAAAGAATATTAGCATTAGTGATTGGATCTTATTATATCTCTGTGGTTAGTTGAATCAATTGTTCCATCATTGTAATTGTCAATTAATTGTGATATCATTTCTAGACTTCACTTATTGTGCTACTTTTAGAGGATTGTTAGCATATCAGTAAATGTCGTGTGTAGTGCTTCATAATAATCTAACATCAGTAAAGATCCTTCCTAAATCAACCTAGCTAATATTCATATGAGAATATGATGTTTAGTTTTAATTCTAATGCACTATGACTAAAGTTTCTTTCATAGGTTGAATCTGATTTGACTTGCATTGCTGAATTGTTCTAATCCATTCATAGCTGAATTAGATGAACCCCATTCCTAGGAGAATCTATCATTAATTGTTAATCCCCTTAAGGTTTCTAGTTAAGTAATTAGATTTCATTCCACCTTAATCATTTTAACACCAAAAAGAGTTAATTCTGTACCTACCTTTCCATTTCACTTAGTTGTTATTTTAGCTATCTTAGTTTAGGATTAGTCTAGTCTAGTTAGTGAGTCTTTAACTCTCAAATCACTGTGGATATGACACTTGAGTCTATTACTCTGTGGACTTGCAGGAGAGTGAAGTAGGGAGTTTTGGTCATACTTCACATCAAGAAGCAATCCTGGGAGCTTGTTATAGAAAAACTAGTAAATGCAACAAGTGATAGATTTGAAAAAATTGAGAAAGGGATGGAACAACTCATTACTTCTAACAGGAACCTAGAATACCAAGTGGGTCAAATAGCAAGCTCTATGAATTCCAGAGAAGAAGGCAGCTTGCCCAGCAAAACTCAAGTGAACCCTCGCAAGGTTATGGAGTTGAGAAGCGGCAAAGTATTGGAGCAATCATCTAAGAAGGTCATGGATAAAGGGATGCAAGTGGTGGACACAAGCTCTGAAGAACCAATTCAAAACTCTTCTTCAAAGATCCCATACAAGCCACCATCCCCTATATACCTCCAATTCCATTTCCACAAAGACTTCAGAAGCCTAAGTTAGACCAGCAGTTTGTAAAGTTTGTTCAACTATTCAAACAATTACATATTAATATTCCCTTTGCAGATGCCATCTCTCAGATTCCAACATATGCCAAGTTTCTAAAAGAAATCATGTCATTTATTCCTTCATTAGGGTCATTCTATTTGAACCCTATTTATGTATTGGATTCTTCTTGATATTCGTTTAGTTTGAATCTTTAATAGCATTGCAATTTCATGTTTAATGCTTTCCTTTGATTCCATGATTTATGATTTGATTGCTATATGAGAAGAAGTGATTATTTTCATAATAGTTTTTAGGATCGATCTTATTTATTGCATGCCACAATTAGGGGAATCAAAAGAGACCTAATTTGTGTAGTTATTAAGGTGATTTGAGAAAGTCCTTAATATTAATTTCGATTGAATGCATCTTATGATTAACTAAGTAAATTAAAAATTGAAAGGATTGATTTATTCTAATTATTCATAAGATAGTAGTTAAAGTCTGAAATATTGGTTAACTAAATTTTGGAAATTTACTTTATTATTGATTCAATTAATTCTGAGTTGAGAAAATTCATTACATTTAGTTGTGATAATTAGGTGCTCTAATCATCAAATCATTATTTCTCCAGGTGTTTATTTCCTTTATTTTTTTATTTTCTTTTTATTCACATTTAAAATCAACTATTTTCTTAATTTCTCAATTAACAAGAATAAAATAAAATCTAAGTTATTAACCGTCCTCGTGGGAACGATAACTCTAATCATTCACTTTATTACTTGAGCGACTAGTGCACTTGCTAACGTTTGCCATCAATTCTACACGCATCAAATTTTTGACGCCGTTGCCGGGGACGGTGTTTAATAATTTTTATTTTTATTTTACTTGTTATTTGAGAAATTTTATTTTTCTATTAAATTCCAGGCAGATTCTTATTAGTTACATACTTTCATATATTCTTTATTTTGTGTGAACAGGAAATATCTTCAAGAGACAATTCAAAATGACAACAAAACCAAAGACTATGGGAGATTACTATTTGGAAGAACAAAGAAAGATGCTTGAGGATCATGAAGCACAAATTTCACAAATTACAAATAGTAGTATCCCACTCATTCCCGTGGTACAAGGAAATTCTTCGATTGAAGACAAAATGTTAAAGTTCATCACAATGGCTGAAGAAAAATTTCAACTTCAAGAAAGAGCTTTTATGAAGTTGTTGGGACAAGTAGAGCAATTGGAGGCTAGGATCCACACGAAAAATGATGCTCCTCCATCCACCTACTTAGAGTTAAATTCCAACATCGAGGAAAAGTTGTGCCAATTAATTGGAGTTATAGAGAAAAGATTCATCCTACAAGATCAACTCATTAGCAATCTACAATCACAGTTGGCACAATTGAAGGATCAACAACCAGTTAATTCTCCTTCTCCTCCTCAATTCCCAAATTTTAATGTTAAATTTGATATTATGCAGGCAAAATTTCAAGAATTAGAAAAGAAAGTGGAGTTGGCTTCTCAGATTGCTCATGCCTCGGGGGATAATACTAGGGACAACTCTACACCTATTATATGCCAATGTCACTTGCAGTATTTTAATCTAGGAAGAAGAAGACCAAGGAAGAATTATTGTCAAAAGACATGGACTACTCAGTGGAG
This sequence comes from Pontederia crassipes, assembly GCA_030549335.1. NCBI lineage: Eukaryota > Viridiplantae > Streptophyta > Magnoliopsida > Commelinales > Pontederiaceae > Pontederia > Pontederia crassipes. Next base: position 3,492,695 of record JAUKPH010000020.1, on the reverse strand, counting down.
GGTCAAGGAGACGAGTGAATATATTATGGAAGATGGACAAGTGCGAAGAAGAAATTCGCCTTCGGAAACTCCAACAACCATCTCACCATTACCTCCAAATCATTCATTGGTAGAATGGAACACACCATCACATCAGCCAGCACAAACTTCCATGCATTGGAAGCCCAAGGACCAAACTCCATATGAAGATGCAAGTAATTCTTTTAAAGTGGAGGGACAATACCTTGAACATTACATCATAAGTAAGACGGAAAAAGGTCACTTTGAGTCCCTTCCAGATACTTGAGTTAACAAAATGGTAAAAGACAAGCTAAAGACTATAACTTAGAACTATACTCTTAAACTTTTGTCCTCTTAGTTTTTAATTTAGAATTAGTATTGGATTCTTTAATTTAGATTAGTTAACATTAAAAATTGTTTAGATTGAGATTGCTTCAGGAGGACACGGTCACGGCCGTGCCTACATCTCTCACGGTCGAGTCTATCTTATTGAGCGCCAAGGCCGTGACAGTTCTAAAATGCAGAAGTCCAAATCATGCCGGAAGAAGCCTATGAGCCGCCCAAGCAATATGACCAAGATATTTTTAATTGCTCAGCAGAACCTAGAAATCATTAGGTTGTCTCTACTCCTTTTGCATTTTATCATTATTATTTCATAGTTTTCATGTGCACGGGCCTAACACTGGGGCAGTGTCAGGTTCAAGCTTGGGGGAGGGACTTAGTTCGTTTTGCATTTGCATGACATGTCCATTTTGTGTCAATCATCTTATTTTGTTTGGCATGCATATAATAGTGAAAATTTTAAAAAAAAAAATTTAAGTGTCATCTCATTTCTCCTTGTTTATTATTTTATTGTCTGAAAGCTTATTTTCAGAACATCGCTTAATCTATGAAATTCAATCACTGTTTTTTTTAGATTTGGATTGAGTTTGTTGCTAAGTAGAAGGGCTAGCTTTTAAATGATGAATTTCTCTATTATTTACTATGATATTAGTCTTGATTATAATTGCATCTTTATTGAAAGCATTAAGTCTTTTTGGAGCTTATAATTATACTAATTAATTTTAATGTTAAAGTGAATGAAAAGAGGGCTAGTTGAGCCCCAACAGTTAAGTGAAAAGTATAAAGTATCCTTTGGAACCTTTGTGTGTCCGGGTAATTAGATCCATAGGGGATTCTTGCCTGGCGACCTAAGGGCATCTGCTCTGGGATCTGTCGGTCGAAAGCCCATTACATGGACCACTTTGTGCAATATGGAGGATTACTAAATTCTTAAAGTGAAAAAAATCTTAATGCTGAAATATGAAATGATAATAGTATGAAAGTAAGCTCCTTAAAGACTTGTGGTTCAATATTGATACTCTTATGAGATTGACTAATATTATTTGTAGATATGCAGGAAAGACATGTTTAAATGCTAAGAATTCTGCAAGGCTGGGTATTGGTTGAAAATATATACTCTAATGATGGTCGTGTAAAAGAACAATGGGAGAAAAGTATTGGTTTTGTGATGAAGCCATGTGCCTTATCTGAAATTTGCTTGAGGACAAGCAAAATATTAAGCTTGGGGGTATTTGATGCACGAAAAATCATGCATTAGTTTAGGTTATTTGATTAACACTTTAAAATATTTTTATGTTTAGAAAAGAGAAGTTTTGATTTGTTTTCATATAATTTTATTTAGATTTGATTTCTACCTAAATTTGAAAATTATTCATGGCAGGATATGAGAAAATATCGTCGAAAAAAAAGCTTAAAACAGCTCAGAAGACTGTCACGGCCGTGACAGTTCTTGTCATGGTCGTGACAGGAAGAGATTTCAAGCAAAAATCAGGCTTACTGTCACGGCCGTGACAGATTCTGTCATGGCCGTGATAGACAATTCCAGCAGAAATTTGACTATTTTTCAGCCTTTTCAGCCTTCTGTCATGGCCGTGCCAGAATCTTTCACGGCCATGACGGTGGTCTGTTATGCCGCTTTAAAGCAGTTTTATCCACTTTTTTGATATATTTTTTGTTTCTTTCCTTGGGGGACGAGAAAACCTATAAAAGGAGGCAGAAGAGGGCTTGGAAAAGCATCCCTGAAGCATACTTTTGAAACCTACAAAGAGGAGAAGATCGAGGACAATAGCGAAGCTCTGCTGGAAACTCGAGAGAGGACGCACTTAGCCTACGATAGAGTTTTTATTTTCTTTTTCCTACATTTTTATTCCAGATTTGATATTGATTTTATCAGATTTATTCTTTCATTAGGGTCATCTTAGTTGAACCCTATTTATGTTTTGAAGTTTTTCTTGATATTAGTTTAGTTTGAATCTTTAATAAGCATTGCAATTTCATGTTTAATACTTTTCTTTGATTCCATGATTTGTGATTTAATTACTATCTGAGAAGAAGTGATTATTTTCATAATAGTTTCTAGGATTGATCTTATTTATTGCATGCCACAATTAGGGAAATCGAAAGAGACTAATTCGTGTAGTTATTAAGGTGACTTGAGAAAGCCCTTAATATTAATTCCGATTGAATGCATCTTATGATTTAATTAAGTAAATTAAAAACCGAAAGGATTGATTTATTTTAATTATTCATAAGATAGTAGTTAAAGCCTGAAACATTGGTTAACTAATTTTGGGAATTCACTTTGTTATTGATTCAACTAATTCTAAGTTGAGAAAATTCATTACATTCTAGTGGTGATAATTAGGTTCCTTAATCATCAAATCATTATTTCTCCAGGTGATCATTTCTTTTATTTTTATTATTTTCTTTTTATACACATTTGAAATCATATATTTTCTTAATTTCTCAATTAACAAAGTTAAAATAAAATCTAAGTTATTAACCGTCCTCATGGGAACAATAACTCTACTCATTAACTTTATTACTTGAGCGACTAGTGCACTTGCTAGCGTTTGTTATCAATTCTACACACATCAAACCTCATCAACAATCACCTGTGTTATCGTGTTTGATTTCTCTCTCTCCCACTCATATTGTGTTTGTAATGTGATCTGAATTGCATTGATTTAAAAAGTTTAAAGAATCGATTTTAAGCTTCCGCGACGTGTTTTGTTAAATCGATAGATTTCATTTTTGAACACCAATTCACCCCCCTCCCCCCTCTTGGTGCTCTTTGGAATCCAACAGTCTTGAATTTTAGAAACTAGATGCAAGAAAGTATAAATAGACAGAAAACATAAGAACCAAAGACACTTGGGAGAAAGAATTTGGATATAATTACAACACGAGTAGAAGAAATAGTGAAGAAGGCAATGGACAAAGCCAATCTAGACACAGATGTATTTGCTATTAAATTTGGTGCTTCTAACCCCTACCTCGCTGCAGGGGCTACATGTGATCTTTGTCAATCAATTAACAATATGGCTATAGCCTTGCAAGAGATAAATTATCAAGTCGGAGGTACATAAAAAGATCAAGCCAATGATTTAGCCCTTTATTATCCAAATGCAACAAGTTCAAATCAATATCAATAAAATGCAAGGCAACCATGGACTAGGACCCAAAATCATCCTAGTTTCTCATATGGAGGAAATAATTATGTTCGGCCACCACAAAACCAAAATCAGAATCAAGCTAGACCTCCCTAAGTACACCAGCCATTTCAGATCTTGAATCGACCACAAATTCAATACCACAACTTCTTGCCCACCAAAATCTTGCTTTGCCACCTCCAACAGACTTCAAAATTGGAGAAAATGATGCAAAACCTTTTGAAGCAACAAGAGGTCTAGAATGAAAACAAAACAACTCTTTGAAATGGTCGAAGGACTTGCCGCACATAATAAAATATTGAAAAATCAAATAGCTCAGCAACACAGCTTCATCATCAAGACAACCTAGAAAGTTTCTTGGCGAACTAAAAAAAATCCAAGGGAGCAATGTCAAGTAGTCTTCCTGAGAAGTGGAATGCAATTGCCTGGTCTCAAAACATATGAGTTGATAACTGCTAAGGAGCCAGCCAAGACATCTATAGATACCCTTAAGGAGAAGAACCTAGATACCAATCAACCTTAGGATGTCATATCTTACAAGGAAGCAACTGAAATCAACACTCGACTTCAAAAGAAAGACAACAATGAGGACTATCAAATTGATCCATCCAGCTTGCCATTTCCTTAAAGGTTAGTAGAGCCAGAATGATAAGCAGTTTCTAAGATTCACGGAAGTTTTAAAGAGATTGCATATCAACATCCCATTTGTTGAGGCGATCCAACTAAATTCCTAAATGAGATCTTGACAAGAAAAAGGAAAGTTGATATTCAAGATACAATGGCTTTAATACAAGAAGTAAACACAACAATCCAAAATAAATTGCCTCCTAAACAAAAGGATCCTGGCATCTTCTCAATCCCTTGTGAAATTGGGAATTTGAAGGTCAATAGAACTTTCTACGACTTAGGAGCTAGTGTCGATCTCATTCCTTTGTTGATGTGTAACATGGAGCACCAGACATGAAGCCCACCAATATGTTTCTCCAATGAGCTGCAAATTGATAAAGCATCCTCAGGGAATAGAGGACATTTCAGTTCGAGTGGCTAATACTAGCACAATCATACTTGACTTGTCATGGCCGTGTCAGTAACTATCATGGGCGTGAGTGACCTTTTTTTCGTTGGGTTTTTGTGACTCAGTCACGGCCATTCCGAGGGCATCACGGTCGTGCCATGGCTCGGAATTCCGTCGTCCAATCCAATTTTTACGCAATTTTGATCTAAAACTATTGGATAAACAATATAAATCATCAAGAATGATACATGCATGTTTTTTAGTCATTAGAGGATCATAAGAACATAAGAAAACATGAAAAATCATGCAATTTCTATGATTTATGGTTCATCCCTAAAACATGGAGACATAATCATCAACATACCAAACCCTAGCCATTAAATCTATACAATTCTAAGCATGATAACCAAATCAAATTTAAAGATGCACATGAAATCCCTCAATCACAATTTCTTTCAAGAAATAGGGTGTTCTTGGATCTCTTAATCCAATCATGCAAAAATTGAGAGCGAAGAGAGGGGTTTCGATCCTCTTTACATACCTTTCAATCTTTGTTTACTCTTTTCCTTTTTTTTCCTCTTCTTCCTCTTCTCTCTCCTTGTTCTCTTGGTTCTTTCCTCAAGCCCTAGCCGTTAGTATATGAAGAGGGAAAAAGAGATTAACAAGGGGACTGGGGATCTTTAAATAAGAGAGATCATGAGGATTTTGGTCAAAAGATAAGATTGCCCCAAATAAAAAATATTGGGTATTACATTTATTGTGCTGCATATTTTTTTAATCTCACTTTTTTTTAAAACAAAAAGAACTTTTGTATCAAATCGGAAGTGTAACAAGGATGGTTTGATGTATTGGATACACTTGTTAGACATAAAAAAATTGAAATCTTGAATTGGTAATTTCATGATCGAATGCTAAGTTTTGGTAATCACTTAGCTAGTGAAACAGCTAAAGAGTTAAGACCATGTAATAATATAATTTCTTCAATTTTCTTATATAATTAACTTTGTTAAGTGTAACTGATTTATTTTATATTATTCTTTACGATAGATCAATGGTGGTGCAGTTTTGGATTTAATGCTCCAACAGCATCACAATAAGTAATTCGACTATTAAGGCAAATTGCATCTTCTTCCAATTGTGAGAGAAATTGGAGTGTGTTTAAAAGGATACATTCAAAGAAAAGAAATAAGTTAGAGCACAAGAGATTAAATGATCTTGTGTATGTTCGTTATAACTTGAGTTTGAAAAATAGGTACGTGTTATGAAAAATTATTACTTACATAAAATTAGAGTTCATATTTGATTGACTATATATGTTTCTTTATTTTATAGGGCTCTTAATAAGGAGAAATCTCTTCGTGATCCCATTGATTATAAGAGAATTGAGAAGATTGATTATTTGATTGTAGAAAATGAAGATACTCCATTACTTGATTATGATGAATTGAAAAAAAATGATTTATAGTGATTTAGATTTTTCAAAGTTGGTACACAAGATGGTAAATCATTATTTATTTTATGCGCCATTCTGATAATTGCTTGTAGTTCATTATTATATATTCTGAATTTATTTTTTTTATACCTTTTGCTATAAAGGTGATGTACAAGAAGAAATGATTGGAGCTATGGACTTTAATTTGAGAAGATGAAGATTATTTTAGAAGAGAATAATATTTGATATTGCATTTTGAATTTGAAATAATGGATATGTGAACTTGTAGGTTGTGTTAGAATTTAATTGATCTTTGAACTTGAAGTTATGAATATGTGAAGATGTGTACTTTAAATTTCAATTTTGGAGTTATTGTATATGATTGTGAAATTAAAATTGTGGATATATGAACTTTTGAATTTTAATTTTGAATATGCCATATGAAACTTAGTTTACAAGTTAAATTATTTGTTCACCATGCTTATTATTTTGATATTTCTCGTTAGAGTTTAAATTTTATTTCATTATAGACTCTTTCTGTAAAACCCCAAATTTTCTCAAATTTTCATTTAAGGATAATTTGGACTTTTATCCAAACCCTCATGATTTCCTCCTATATAAGGCATCTCTTCTCTCTTTTTCTCTCATTGTTCTCCACATCTTGGCAGTTAGGGCTTGAGGAAGAAGAAGAAGAAGAAAGAGAAGGAAAATCTAATACAAGGTATGTAAAGGGGATCCAGCTCCTCTCTCTCCTCTCAAAGTTTTATTGATTGGATTGAGAGTAATAGGCACCATGCTCCTATTAGGAATTTGTTTGAGGAATTTATGAGTTTTATCAGATCTGATATCATATTTTAATGATTCATGATTAGATCTAGATGTTAGGATTGCACGATTTAAGTTGCATAATCTGCCTAAATTCGTGATTGTATTTGCAACAATTATTCGGATAGAGTTTTCTTATCCAAAAATTGCAAATAATATATGGATAGAAAGCTCTCGAAGTCTAGTTTCCATAGAAATTGGTTTCATATGATTTAATGATCTGTACAAATAGTTAGGATCAAAATATCCGACTGGTGTCATACTGTCTCGAAAATTCGCAACTGTCTTATAATAATTGTTTGGATAGATTTTTCTTATCCAAAAATTATAAATAATATATGAATGGAAATCTCTCGAAGTCTAGTTTCCACAGAAATTGATTTCATTTGGAGTTGCATACAAATAGTTATGATCCAAAAATCAGACTAGTATCATTCTGTCTCGGGTAACAGCGAGGTCAAATTGTAAAACATGTAGTAAATTGGAAATACTAAATTAGGGTTTGAAATTTATTTTCAAATCAAATGCTCATGTTATTCTTCTATGGAAATTAGAATCATTTGAAAAGAACAAGTATATGTTAAGTTATTAATATTTTAGTGACTGCTACCAGAATACTATGCAGAGAACAAATTCTTATAGTTGTATGAGTTTTTAAGAAAAAGTCCCAACTCTTGTTAATGAATGGAAATTGCATGTTTTAATGTGTTTTGTGATGCATAGATGATAAGAGATTATATCAGAAATATTTATGATGTTTTAAACTATGTTTATTGGAATTGAAATCTCAAAAATCGAGACTTTCGGATGGAACATTGAATTCCCAAGACGTTGGTACGGCCGTGCCAGGTCCCGGAACGACCGTGATAGATCGAAAAACTGATTTATGTTATATTCATGTTATTTTTAAGTTTTTTACTATTATGTATTACTAGTTGATGATTGTATATGAACTTAGATACACGAATTGCATGGAAAGTCATAACTAGGTTAAAATATGAAGATCGAGCGACGTAAATGATTGTTGTTTGAAAAGCATAATGAACCCAATTGTGAATGATGTTACATGTCTCCCCTCTATGGCACTTTATTGGATAATTATCCGGAATGATCGTTACACACATCGGCAACGGTGTGTGCATTCCGATGTCGCCCTCGGGCGAGAGTCCAGAATGATCGTTATATACATCGGCAATTAATGGTGTGTGCATTCTGATGTCACTTTCGGGTGAGAGGGGAGCATTGTCTCCTAGGCCTAGCCTATTGAGAGGGCAACGACATAAGTCCCAACTATCGGAAGATATAACATTAATAGGAAAAGGCCAATGATCGATCGAATGAAATGAAGTCCCACGAAAGTGGAAGTCCAAATGGTTATAAAGCAACTCTGAGGAAAGTTATAGAATGATGTCCCACGAAAGTGAAAGTCCAATGGGTTATAAAGCAACATTGATGAGAGTTATGAAGGCAATGGTTATGGTAAGTGCATCCCACTTATATGCCTATGAATTGAATGAATGATTGTCCATACTTTATGTACGATGATATGATTACATGTCTTCCATGCAATTACTTATGTGCATGATGATAGAATGGTGTTGATGTTTGATATGTAGATCATATGTTAAGACATGGCATGCATATTGTTTATTTCCTTTATATAAAGATGATGATGCATACAATGTAGTATCATGTAAAGAATCATACTATCGCATGCATGGTCTTTACATACTCTAACCGGGGAAACCCCTGCATCCTAAATCCATGCAGGTGCATAAAGTTATGGATGATGGCGGCTCAGCTCATGACGAATAAGATTGCACAATGGTCTAGGATGTTAAGAGTCGATTGTCTTAGATCTTTTGACTACGTTTGAAAGTGATGTTTTAGACTATGATTTTAAGAGATTTTATTGGTTATCGATGACGGTTTAAATTCTATAACATTACTTTTGATATTTTACCGAAGTCTTCCGCTATGTTTTCAAAGGAACTATTTTATCTTATTTAATGGATTTATGCTTCCACTGAGTTTATAGAAAATCATATTTTAATATGATTATGTGATGGCGAATGGGCTAACTGATGCATGCAAAATACAACATATTTTAGATTATTATTTCAGTTAATTTTTCTGTAATTTGATCATGGCATGCATCATTTTAAGTCACTTTTAGTCATAATTCCGGATTTATCGATTTTGATTATTAATGTTTTGAATATTTTAACTAAAGAGGGATGTACTTAATTCTTATAATTATTTTGTAGGCAATATGAATCGGCCGTAAAGAATTATATTTCGGTCGAGATGATCTCATGGTTGGATAAATTACATCTTACTTCGTTGGGGGTAAAAATGAATGCAACTTGATTTTTGGGCGTAACGATCAAAGACTCTTTGTTTTGACCGAGATCACAATTCATCGTTTTGGGCGAGATTAGAAGAGAATTTAGATTTTGGCCGAGATTTGCAGAAATGATTCATCATTTTGGCCGAGATTTGAAGAAAGGATTTATCATTTTGGGCGTAATGATTAAAGGATTCATTGTTTTACCTGAGATTCGAAGAAGGGGTAAAGATAAGAAGTCTCTACCATTTTGGGCGCAATGACAAGAAGAACTCATCGTTTTGGCCAAAATTGAAGAACTCATCATTTTGGGAGTAATGGAAAGGAATAAAGATAAAAATTGTTTATCATTTTGGTCGAGATTCCAAGAAGGGGGTAAAGATAAGAGGAGTTTATCTTTTTGGGCGTAATAGTTAAAAGAACTTATCTTTTTTGCCGAAACCGTATCGACTTGAATCCAGTCGTACGATTTATGCCCATAATCACTTATAAATAGAGGAAGATACCATCGCCCAATGTGTTCTCTGAAGTTTAGGTTTCTTCCACAGTGGATCGTGAGCTCTGCAGGCTTCGACCAAGAGGAGAGAGGTGCGACGACTGAAAGTCCGAGAGGCTGCCCAACTGTCTGCCCAATTCGAGAGCTCTACTTTTGCTTTGGGTGTAATTCTTCCAATTTTTATTTGTATTTTGTTATCTCTCCAGAATTTCTAGGATGAACTCCATGTTTTTAAGATTATTATTTTAGGAGATTATTAATTGAAGGGAATTGTTTGGACCTATTTTATTTGTTTTAATCTTTTCTGATCAATTATTAATTATGCTTCATGCTTTTATGTTAGTTAATTGAATTTCTGAATTAGGTTATACCAGTTTGTGGAGTGTTTAATTTCAGAATTCATTATACTAATTTTAATTGATTTTATTTGAAATTAATAATTGACATAAATTTGATAACTAGTGTGTGAAGAATCAAATTTGTGTGGTTTATTAATCTATACCAGTTTGTGGAGTGATTAATAGTCTAGGAAATCCAATTTAATGCATCTTAATTTTAATATAATTTTGAGGGTACCAGTCGTGGAGACTTCAATTCTTATTAAATTAAGATAGTTCTATATGATTAGATTGAGGGATGCCAATCGTGAAGACCGCAAGATAATCATGTTAGATTACTTTAGGGAGACTCTAATCCATCTTTAAAGATTAAATTTATCTTTTATGGTTCAAATATTTATCCTGATCTATTTTCATCCTAAGACCTAACTTCAACACCACTATCTTATCTTTGTCTTATTTTTTTATTTTATTTTATAAAACTCATTTTCAAAATCCATGTTTTCCTCTCTTATTAATTTATAAATTCAGATATTGAATTAATAATATTCCTCGTGGGTTCGACACTCTTTACTCCTTTTTACTATATTACTTAAGCGACAGTGCACTTGCTAGCTATTTTATTTTGCTACATCATTTTACGCATCACTAACATAGCCGAATGACTCAAATGTCCTCGACAATTTCGGGGTGAAATTCGGGGTGTTACAATTTTGCATATCATGTAGTATCCTATATAGGATCATACTATCGCATGCATGACCTTTGCATACTCTAACCGGAGAAACCCCTACATCCTGAATCCGTGCAGGTGCATAAAGTTATGGATGATGGCGGCTCAGCTCATGACGAATAAGATTGCACAATGGTCTAGGATGTTAAGAGTCAATTGTCTTAAATCTTTTGACTGTGTTTGAAAGCGATATTTTGAACTATGGTTTTAAGATATTTTATTGGTTATCGATGATGGTTTAAATTTTATAACATTACTTTTAATATTTTACCGAAGTCTTCCGCTATGTTTTCAAAGGAATTATTTTATCTTATTTAATGGATTTATGCTTCCGCTGAGTTTATAGAAAATCATATTTCATTATGATTATGTGATAGCGAATGGGCTAACATAGCCGAATGACCCAAATGTTCCCGACAATTTGGGGGTGAAATTCGGAGTGTTACAGTTTGGTATCAGAGCATGCTTAGGACCTATGCTAAGTATGATATAGAATTGTTAAGAATCTAAGTCCATGTGCAAACGTCATGAGCAGCCATCCAAAGTTAAGAGTACGTAAGTATTGTGCCACTGATTGTATTATTAAATTAACTAACTTATGTTGGTTAATTACTGTTATGTTAAGAATGGAAGCAAAATAGTCTTTCAATGGAAATGCTAATTATTACTTTCATGATTGATAGTATTGTCAAATTGAATTTGGTCAATATGTAACAAGAGAGATGTAAATCTCACAGTGAATCATTAGAATAATGAACATGTGATAGGAAATTGCCCAAAATAGTATGCATATTTGTCCATGACAATTGAACAAAATTACTTAGTCCAAAAACTATAAAATGAGTAGAGAACCTATAGTGAAATCGAGTTTTCACAAAGGCAAATGAATGTTAATTGAATGTCAAAATGGAAAGTATGAAATGACAACTTGATGTTGAAATACCACAAATGAAGAAGGCTACTGAATTCATGAAATTGCAGCAAGGAAACATGTCTGTTGAATAGTACCTCAACAAGTTCATGGAGCTTGAGAAGTACAGCCTTATGAAAGGAGATGAGAAAATCAGGGTGGACCACTTCTTGAAGGGGCTGAATCCTCACCTGAGGATCAATGTGAAGTGTGGAAACCTTGAGACAATGGCAAGAGCTATCTCCATGATAACCAACTTGGCTAAGGAGATTGATGAACAAAAGAAACACGAACAAGGCAAGGAGTTCAGGAAGGATCGGAGGAAAGACAAAAGAAAGAAGTACAAAGACTCCAAGCCTTACTCCAGAAGCGACAGTGGACAGGGACGTAAACCTTGTTTCTTTTGCCACAAGTTCCATCCTGGTGAGTGCAGGATGAAGTCAAGAGCTTGTCTGAATTGTGGCAAGCGAGGCCACTTTGTTAGGGACTGCAATGAGAAGAAGCCCGAGTATCAAGACAAGGGCAAAGGTAAAGCTAAAGGCCCACAGAGAGCACCTAGAAGGGTCTACACCATGCAAGTGGATGAGACTCAGAAGTCCAATGATGTGATCCAAGATAATCTACTTATCACATATCACTATGAAAATGTATTGTTCGATTTTGGTGCTACTCACTCTTTCATATCATCGACATTTGCTGAATTGTTGAATGTTGAGAGAGTGAATATGAGGTGGCAGCTAGATATAGCAGTGCCATTTGGCAGATTCTCCACCATACAATATCTCCCAGAGACATCAGTCATGATCTTAGCAGTGAAATTACTCTATTGATCTTGTAGTGCTACCTATGATAGAATACGATATTATTCTAGGCATAAATTGGTTATCTTACCATAATGCCTATTTGAGATGCCGAGAGAAGAATGTACAAATAGACAAGAAAGATGGAAGTTCTATGATTGTTCGCAGAATTTCATCAAAGAAAAAGAAGATGATGATTTCCTCCATGAAGGCAACTAAGTTGCTAAATAAAGATTGCAGAGGAATTCTTACAAGTATTGTCAAGAGTGACTTTCAACCCAAGCCACTAAAAGATCTTGAAGTAGTTAAGGACTTTCCTGATGTATTTCCCGATGAGCTCCCGGGATTACCTTCAGAAAAGGAGATCGATTTCCACATTGATCTCATACTAGGGACGACTCTCATCTCAAGACCTTCCTATAGAATGGCACCAACAGAAATGAAGGAGTTGAAGACTCAGCTACAAGAACTGCTGGACAAAGGATTCGTCAAGCCAAGTGTGTCTCCATGAAGTGCACCTGTCCTATTTATAAAGAAGAAAGATGGGTCACTGAGGTTATGCAGACTATAGGATGTTCAATTAAGTGACCATCAAGAACAAGTATCCACTGCTCAAAATGGATGATCTTTTTGTTCAGTTATCTTCTGCATCAATCTTCTCAAGAATTGACTTAAGAAATGGATACCATCAACTCAGAGTGGATGATGAAGACATAACTAAGATGGCCTTCAGATCAAGTTGTGTATGCATGGACATAGAGACCACTTAGAATATTAACAGAAATATTCTAAAGAATATTCTAAGGATAAGAAACCAATTATGGTTCTTAAAAGTAAGAAAATTAAGAAAAAACTACCAATATCATAAAAATGGTGGTTAAGATGTAAAAGAAATTATGATTGTTTTACTTTGATCTACATGACTTAAACGATGACATGAAATGGTCAAGTGTTGAGCTAGATAGTTTGACATTTAGATTAAGTTAAGAATTAGAGTAGCGCAACGGAAGCGTAGCGTAAGAATGATCTTCATTTCATGAGGTTAATTAAAGATCTAAGATTCACACTAGAATCTTGGAAATATAAAATGATATGATGACATAGTCAGGACTATCACCAAGAACCGTTAGCAATATATTATTAAGCGATGTAGTTGAAGACACATAAGGAAGGCCATGTTGGTGCACACGAAGGGCTGAAGATCAACTAAGCGACGAAGATGAGAGGTTTTTATTTAAAATTAAGTTAATGATTAGAGTTGCACAATGAAAATGTGGCTCAAGAACGATCTCAACTTCTTGAGATTGATTAGAGATATGAGATTCTCACGGAAATCTTAGAATAGTAAGTGATGGTGATCGACTAATGAAGACGAAATGCAAAAGCCGCTAAGGTGAGATCACCGAGGAATACGCATTAAATGTCAAAAAAGAGAGAGGTCATGCCGGTGTATACGAGAATCATAAGATAAGTTGAGCAACAGGGATGAAGAGATCTATTATATAAGATTCTATGAAATTCGAGGACGAATTTTCATTTAAGGGGGGAGGATGTAAAACCCTAAATTTTCTCAAAATTTCATTTAAGGGTAATTTGGACTTTTGTCCAAACCCTCATGATTTCCCCTTATATTGTTGAATCCTATGTTTTGATGATAACAAATTAAATAGACATAAAAGTTACTAATCTATGCTCAAGTAATGATAATGTAGGTGTAGGATTGATATGCCCACATTCGCAGAAGAAATCGACAAATTAAAATCGCAAGAAAAATTTTTCAGACATGACCGATCGACCCACCGGTCGACCGACTATAAGCACCGGTCGATCGATATTCAGTAGAAGGAAAGACGAGATTGCACCGGTCGACGTCGAGACTATAGCGGTTGATATATTGGTCGACAGCAATTATACCGGTCGACGTCGAGACATTACTGGTCAAAAGATTGGACAAATCGGACAACATCAAAAGGCCGAAGAAGCAGCAACAATCACATAGACTGGTCGACCGGCCCGTCCCAGCGGTCGACCAACCTCTCGGTCAAATGAACGGCTAAAATTTTTTAGGAGAAAATTGTGAAAATATTTTTGAACGAATTTTCACCTCCTAGAGCCTATAAAAGGAGTGCCAAGACCTGAAGGAAAAGCATCCAAGCAAGAGAAAGCATTCTATACCTCCTCTCAAGTTTTTGAGCATAAAAGTGCAAGTTTCTTCCTTTTTCTTTTCTTAATCTTGAGTGAGAGAGAAAAATTGTGAAAGAAAAGAGTTAGAGGAAAAATTTACTTTCTGATCTAGTGAGATTGAGAGCTCCTTGTATAAGAGGTGTGCCTTGCCTCTTGAGCAAAGAAAAAGGCGTGATTGTGTAAAAGAGGATTGTTCTCTCCCTACAAGAAAAGAGAAAGATAGTGAATCTCCGTGGTCTCGAGGTCAAGAAGTCAGAGCGGGAACGTAGGCCAAAGAGTTGAGGCCGAACCTCGTCATCATATTATGTCTCCTTGCGTTTGTTCTTTATCTTTCATTTACGCATTTTCTATATTTACTTGTGATCGTTTTTATTGATTTTTCGGAAAGTGAAATTTTTTAGAAGATTTTTTTTACCAATTCACCTCCCCCCCCCTCTTGGTGCTTTTTATCCTACAATTGGTATCAGAGCTAAGTTGCTCTAGCTTTAAGATTTAAAATATCTTTAGAGCTATGGTATCAAGTGGTTCCAATTTTTTCGAATGTCAATCTATTAATCGTCCAACACTTTTTAATGCATCAAATTTTGCATATTGGAAAATTAAGATGCAAGCCTATGTTTGTTCTATTGATATTGAGATGTGGGATATTATTCAAAATGGTTTTGATCTAAGTAAAAAACTCCTTTTGAATATACCGAAGGAGAAAGACTTTTAGTAAAACTAGATTGGAAATCTAAAAATATTTTTTATTGTGCTTTGGATCCAACCGAGCTTAATCGGATTTCTAGTTGTGAAAGTGCTAATGAAATTTGGAAGAAACTTATTATTACTCATGAAGAAACGGATAAAGTTAAGGAGTCTAGACTAAACATTCTAAATCATCAATATGACTCTTTCAAAATGCTTGAAAATGAATCTATAAATGAGATGGTCATTCGCTTTAATGATATTATAAATGGCTTTGTCACGGACGTGCCCTAGAAACATCATTGTGCATAATCATGCATTTAATTAACATACTAAGTTCGTTTGGATGTCCATTTAGTGATATTTGTATATAGTAATTGATATTTCGATTAGTGCATAATGACTACTTAATTATCGATAAAATTTACAAAGTAATTATATAGGATTATTAGGAATAAATCATAAAATTTTTAAATATTATAATATATATGTTCAAATAGGATTAAGTAAGCTTAATTAGGGTTAAAACACTTAGTTATGACAAAAAAATGTGATTGGTCATCACTTAAGTTCCAAAAGCAGACAAGTGAGAGATGCTGGATATTTTTCCAAACCGTCATAAGACCTCAGAAAATTCTGAAAAAAATATATAAGCCACTAACATTATATTTTCACCGTAGAAAAATTACCAGAGGAAGAACGCGAACGAACCGACCTGGGAAAATCGGGAACGTCGGCTGTTCCAGGTGAGTTTTGATCCGGAAATTTTTCTTCTGATTGAGAGAATCATTACATGGTAATAAACGAATCATAAATTATGATTGTATGATTCATCCATTCGAAGTTAGCTTTCCATGGCCTTTGGAATCACCTAAAAAGAAGTTTTATATAGGAAGTTATGAACTTACCTTCGCAAGTCACTCATCCTATCCCGAGTCTGATACAAGTTCCATTTGTAAATTAGGGCATGGTTAGAATAGAGTGAATTAAGGTTTGAAATTTGGATATGTTTAAAAGACATTCCAAGGGTTCGGTGAGAGGTGGAATCATACTATTTGAACTTGTATTTGGGGAGAAATAAATTTTTCATTTCATAGTGATGCTTCTGTCAGAATCCAAGACATTTATAGATTGTGACCCGAATTAACTATTTTTGTTATAAGTCTGTATAGCGAGTTAAATTCTCTATTTTTTATGAAAAACTACTAATGAAGTCTAGATTTCAGGAAAATTATGCCCTAATTAAATGGACAAGTATGAAGAAACATATAAATCAATATTTCAGTGACATACAGTCTGCCAGGGCACAAACCCTAGGTCAGATTGCTTGGGATGTCCTAACTTACTCACTTGGAATTTGATAGTGATATTTGGGGGTTGAAAATTTTAGTATGTCTAGTTTCCAATTAATCTAGAATCATAAAATTTGCCCATGTGATTAAGAAATTATGAATTATTTATTGATAAGTACTCAGTCTGAAATCCTGAGACAACATCTAGTTAAACTTTGGGGAAATTGAAATTTTCAAGTATGGAATAGCTAATGAATATGAATACCTGAAGCTAGAAATTGGTATTAAAGAGGATTACATGCATTTTAGGGTGCATAATCATTCATGCATCATGAGCATGCATTGCATATTACCTTATTAGTGATTGAAAAGTAAAAAGGCGTTATTGCTTGTAGGAAAACATCAAGTTGCAAGTGAAAGGGAGGAAATCTAATAAACCTCCTTGAAGTGATAAAGTAAAAGGTGAGTGGGTAAATTTACAACATAGCAAAATGTTATATGTTAATTCTTTTATTTATGGTATTACCTCAAGCAAAGCTTATTATTGTTATTATTGAAACATATCTTGAGATATGAAAAGTATTTATGATATGTTTCAAGGATTTCATATGAGATGGAGTAACATCTTATACAAAAATATTTTTAGGGAACAATGCTTGTGAAGTGAAAATAAGTTTTATTTGATAATGATATGAGATTATGACATGTGTATTTTCATATTGTTAAACTCCATGTGTTCATTAGCCATGCTGTTTGAAAAAGGTCTTTGGGACCGCATTCGATATACATGAAGCCTTTGGGGCGTATATCGGGTGTCTTTGCCCTTTGAGGGCTGATTTGCGTGCACGTATTGACCCATGATCGCTCTGCGTATGTGAGAATCATGATTGGGTGACACACAATCATGATTGGAATACGTATTGACCCATGATTTGCTCTGCATATCTGAGACTCTTGATTGTAAAGCTCTGCTTAACTGTATGACACACAATCATCGAGGGATATGTATTAACCTATGATTTGTTCTGCGTATTCGTGACTCTTGATTATGAAGCTCTGCTTAACTGTATGACACATGATCATAGAGGGATACGTATTGACCCATGATGAGTATGTGCAATGACACATGTGTGGAGTTTAAATATGAAAATTATGATATCTTGAGTTACTTTTACTTATGTGAAAGTTCATATGATTTGACAAATTATGTTATATATGCTATGTTTTAAATGTTTTCTCATATGAAAGAAATGTGGTTATTTAAATGATATATGCTATATGCACTCGTATTGTTCCCTTATGTTGTACTTTTATTCCACTCACTCATCAAATGATTGTTGCTCATAAAACCCATTTTAAATTTTTTTTTCAGATACTCGTAAGTTCTCGAGTTGAGTCGACTCGGAGCTTGTTTTTGCTACATATAGAGAAGAGGTCGAGCCGCTGGAGCCCTTTAATCCCCCTTCACTTTTATTTTTGGAAGCATGCATGTGTAATAGATAGTCTTAGATATGTTGTAATTAGGTCTGTGAGGAACTTTTTGTAAGATTGTATAAGACTTGATCCTATGGGGTTATATGTGAGATGGTTTGTGAAAAAAAAATATGATGACAATATGCGAATGTCATATCTTATAGTTCTTTTTAAACTTTGATGAATATATATCCATCTTTTGTATGTGTGGGCTAATAACACAAGAAAGTAAGGGAGGGAGGTTTTGCCGATTTTATTTTAGGAATGGCTAAACGTAACTGAGATTATGATAATTGAAATTAGAACTTAGTCACGGAGTTGGGTGTGACAAGCTTAGCCTCTTTGGGCGAGTCAAGGATTAACCCTCAAAAAGTGAAAAAGTTTCTCAGGTCTCTCTCCTCGAAATGACATACAAAGATGACGGTGATTGAAGAAAAGAACTTAGACAAATTAAACTTTGATGATCTTATAGATTCGCTCTTAACCTATGAGATCGGGATCAAGGAAGATGAAGAAGCAAATACTTCAAAAAGAAAAAAATGTTGGTATTAAAGGTAAATAAAGATGAGTAAGATACAAGTGAAGAGGATGAAGATCTTGATGAAAAGAAGCTTTTCCTATATGCAAAGAAGCTTGACAAATATCTCAAGTTTGTTAAGCAAAAGAAGAAAGACTTCACCAAGAGAAAATCGTCATCAAGCAAAAGTCAAATAACTTGCTTTGAATGCAAAAATATTGGACACTACAAAAATGAATGTCCAAATTTGGTCAAAAAAAAGAAAGATGGAAAAAGCTCAAGAAGGAAGAAAAAAGCTCTCCAAGTCACTTGGGATGAAAGCGAAGATAAAGAGAATGACTCCAACACCTCCTCTAGTGATGACGAAGAAACATACATATGTCTAATGGCTAATAACCATGAGGTGTCATCTAACTCCTCTAACTCTAGTGATAGTGAATTTTTCAATGTGCATAAGAAGTTTAGAGATCTAATTAATAAATATGGATGCCTAAAAAAGAAATACGATGAGATAAAAATAGAGCTTGAAAATTTATAAAAGAAAAATAAGAATGTTAAAGCATATGAAAAATGTGATATATTGAATGAAAAAAACTCTACCTTAGAATTCTCAATTGAAGAATTGAAAACGGAAAATAGTGCACTAAAATCATTATGTAAAAGATAAATTGTAGAAATTGCATGCTTGAACAAAAAAAACTAATAAATTGAAAGTTGAATTTGAAAAATTCTCAAATGGAAGTAAAATGTTAGATGCCATGCTTAGTGGATCTAGAGTATTTTCAAACAAAAAGGGGCTTAGTTTCACCTCTTTTGAAAAGAAGAATGACAAAAGAATTTTGTTTGTCAAAGCATCGCATGATTACACAAAATCACATATTGTTTGTTTTCATTGTGGATATGAAGGACATTATTCTTATGATTGCAGAATTAGGAAAGGAATAAGTAAAGGAATGAAGAAAATTTGGATCCCAAAAAAGATCATGACTAACCAAGATGGACCCAAGCAAGTTTGGGTACCAAAAAGATGAAACTCCTAATTTCTTCTTGTAGGAAGCTTCTAAGTACAATGAAGGTAAATGGTATTTGGATAGTAGATACTCAAGACATGACCGGCGATGCCTCAAATTTCATCAATTTGGAAAAGAAAAATAGAGGAAAAGTCACCTTTGGAGACAATAGCAAAGGAAGAGTAATTGTATAGGTAATATTGGTAAGAATGACAAAGTGTATTTAGAAAATATTTGACTTGTTGAAAATCTAAAACATAATCTAATTAGCATAAGTCAACTATGCAATAAAAATTATTTAGTCAAATTTGAAAAGGACAAATGTTTAATACTAGATTAAAACAACAAAGTTTTACACATGGGTTTTAGGTACAACAATGTATATAAAATTGATTTTGATAACTTGAAAAATGAAAAATGTTTTAGTGTCATGCATGATGACATAAACTTGTGGCATAGAAGATTAGGATATGCAAATTATAAATTGCTAAATAAACTTTAAACTCATGAATTGATTAGAGGTTTGCCTAAGATCAAATTTGAGAAAAACAATGTTTGTGATTCATGTCTAAAATGTAAACAAATCAAAAGCTCTTTTAAATTAAAAGGAGTTATTAGTACACATAGGGCATTGGAACTTTTACATCTTGACTTGTTTGGAACTATTGATGTGACAAGCTTAGGAGGAAAAAGATATGTATTTGTAATTATTGATGATTTCTTTCGTTTCACTTGGATAATTTTTTTCGTTAGTAAAGATGAAACGCTAAACATGTTTTCTAAATTTGCAAAAAAATTTTAAAACGAATTTGAACAAAAGATTTCAAAAATTAGAAGTGACCATGAAGGAGAATTTGAAAATCATAAATTTGAATTATTTTGCGAAAAAAATGGAATTATCCATAATTTTTTCACTCCTAAAACACCTCAACAAAATGGAGTAGTAGAAAGAAAAAATATAGCTATACAAGAAATGTCTAGAACAATTTTAAATGAAAGTAAGTTACCAAAATATTTTTGGACGGAAGCCGTAAACACATCATGTTATGTTCTCAATAGAATTCTACTTAGACCTCTTGAAAAGAAAACATGTTTTGAAATACTATTTTGTAAGAAACCAAATATCTCCTATTTTAAAGTTTTTGGATGTAAATGTTATATTTTGAATATCAAAGATAAACTAGGCAAATTTGATGATAAATGTGATGATGATATTTTTCTTGATTATTCTAGTACAAGTAAAGCATATAGAGTGTATAACAAAAGATTATTAGTTGTTGAAGAGTCTAATAATGTTAAATTCAATGAAACTAATGATTTTTTTAATAAACAAGCACATGATGATGATGAAGAAATAGTTGAAGTACAAAAAAAACTTGAAGTTGTGGACATAGAGAAAGCAAAAACTTACACCCCAAAGATGGAAGAAATGGAAGTACCTCAAAGAGAAGAGAATCAAATCATCCCAAGAAATTGGAGACATGCCTCATCACACCTACTTGATCAAGTTATAGGTAATATAAATGAAGGCATAAAACTAGAAATTCTTTAAAAAATTTATGTGCTTTTTTTTACTTTCCCTGCAAATTTTGAGTCCAATAATATAGATGAAGCACTTGAAGATCCAAATTGGATAAATGCAATGCATAAGGAATTAAATAATTTTGAAAGAAATCAAGTGTGAAAACTTGTAGAAAGACCCAAGGACCATCCTATCGTTGGAACCAAATGGGTCTTTCGAAATAAGTTAGATGAAAACGATGTCATTGTGAGGAACAAGGCTAGATTAGTGGCCAAGGGCTACTCACAAATTGAAGGAATTGATTTTGATGAAACTTTTGCTCTTGTTGATAGACTTGAGGTAATTCGAATGCTTTTGACTTTTGCATGCTATAAAGGTTTTAAATTTTTTTTCAAATGGATGTTAAATCGGCTTTCTTGAATGGTTTTATAAATGAGAAAGTTTATGTTGAACAACCTCAATATTTTGAAAATCCAGATTTTCTCATCATGTATTTAAACTCTCAAAAGCTCTTTATGAATTGAAACAAGCCCCTCGAGCTTGGTATGAAAGATTGAGTTCGTTTTTAATTGAAAATAATTTTAAAAAAGGGAAAGTTGACACCACATTATTTTTAAAACATTTTAAAAATGATATTTTAATAGTTCACATTTATGTTGATGATATCGTATATGGTGCTACTAATGAATGCATATGCAAAGAGTTTGAAACTCTTATGCAACAAGAATTTGAAACGAGTCTTGTAGGAGAGCTCACTTTCTTTCTAAGCCTATAAGTAAAACAATCCAAGGAAGACATTTTTCTCAATCAAGAAAAATATACAAGGGAACTATTCAAAAGATTCGGGATGAACGAATGCAAGCCGAGCACAACACTTATGAGCACTACTACAAAATTAGATAAAGATGAACAAGTCAAGTACATTGATCAAAAAATGTACAGAGGTATGATTGGTAGTTTGCTCTACTTGACGGCATATAGGTCAGATATAATGTTTAGTGTGTGTTTGTGTGCTAGGTTTCAATCCGCCCCCAAAGAATCGCACTTAATCGTCGTAAAAAGAATATTGCGCTATTTAAAGCATACAAGTGAATTAGGCATGTGGTATGATAGAAATTCCCCATTTGAATTGCATGCCTACACTGATGCGAATTTTGCCGGGTGTAAAGTTGATAGAAAAAGCACTAGTGGAATGTGTTATTTTCTTGGTAGTTCTCTCATTTCATGGGCTAGCAAGAAACAAAACTCCATCGCACTTTCTACCACCGAG
The DNA here is from genome assembly GCA_030549335.1 of Pontederia crassipes. Classification (NCBI taxonomy): domain Eukaryota; kingdom Viridiplantae; phylum Streptophyta; class Magnoliopsida; order Commelinales; family Pontederiaceae; genus Pontederia; species Pontederia crassipes. The sequence goes on along the minus strand of JAUKPH010000020.1, from coordinate 3,470,329 downwards.
ACCGAATACATAGTCGCTGGTAGTTGTTGTGCACAAATACTATGAATAAAATAACAATTGCTTAATTATGGTGTAAATTTTTCAAATGTACCCATGAAGTGCGATAACACAAGTGTTATAGAAATGATCAAAAATCTAATTCAACACTTTAGGACTAAACACATTGACTTACGGTATCATTTCATTAGAGAACATGTGTCCCTAAAGAACATTGTCATTGAACATGTGTCCATCGAAGTTCAACTTGCAGACATATTTACAAAATTCTTAAGTGAAGAACGATTTTGCATGCTTAGAAGGGAATTAGGAATGATTAACTCTTGATTGCATATCAATTCAAAGTAAAAGTGACTTGGTTATACAATATCACTTTTGACATGAATTGAACATTAAAAGTGTTGCACAACACTTACATTTGTATGATATCTCTGGAATATAATTTTTATGATTTTAAATGATTTAAATGGTTCAAATTTTTGAAAAATGTAGTGATCGGTCGACCGACTGGAAGGATTGGTCGACCGCTATGAAATTTGCAAATAAGCGCTCTCGTCAAACAACGATCGGTCGACCGATATGAAACACCGGTCGACCGGTATATGAATGCGTCCGACTGAGATAAATCGACTGATGGAGATTTAAATGGAAAAAAATTTGTCCGGTCGACCGCTGGATAGGATCGATCGACCAGCATATGTCAAAATCGCGCGATATAAGAAATCGACCACTCAAATCGATCGACCAAATCCTCCTTTCTACCCGACTGCTGCTCTTCCTTCGACGACTGATGACCGAACTCCGGCCAGCCGATCAACTTTTCCCCTCCGGTGAACCCTACGATCGCCGGTCACTCCAGCGACTGGCTGACCCTTCTTCCTTCGACAATCGTCGACCAACCTCTGGCCAGCCGCCCTCCAGCAAATCCTAAGGCTGCAGACAATGATCGTCCCCCTCGATCGATCGCTCTCTCCCTCTGTCCGACCGTCCTCTCTTTGCCTCTCTTCGGTCGACCGCTTTAAGCTTCTGCACCTCCGGTCGACCGTCCTGCCAGCCACATCTCTCTCTCGGCCAGTCTCTCTCTCCTCTCTCACCGTCTGGCAACTTCTATCTGTCAGTCGCCTCTCTTGTCCGATTACTCTCTCTCTCTATCTGTCCGTCCCTCCGTTCTCCGGCCATCCTCTTCTCTTCATAAATCAAATAACTTCTCTTCTTCGATCAATTTCATCTTTACCTCGATTAGTGCTCAGCCTCATTTCTGACCACCATTGTTGAATCCATGGCCGACGATGATGGACATCTCCGTACTAAGATGGTCTTTCAACGTCGTCGTCGCCTTTCCGACTCCGGTGGCACCATTCATGTCCTCCGACGTGAACCTGAACTAGAATACGAACCTGAGCCCATTCGACGTAGCTGTGGATGAGGGCGATCCCGTGGACGTACTCGTCAGCTATCTTCCACCGAGCCCACTGAGTTTGATAGCCATTTTTTTATCACTAGGGACATCTCTGTCAAGTTCGAAGCCTTGTACGCCTCTCGCGATGTCCGGTGTGCCTATACCATTGATTGGGACGCTATGAACATTTCAGATGTTCAAGAGATGTTCGCAACCATCGGTTGGCTGCCAATTCTCTCCCTCGCAGAGCATGTGTACCTTCGTCTTGTTCGTCATTTTTATGCGAACATGACAATCACTCGATAGGTCATTATTACCTATGTCCTTAGTGTACCCATTCGATTGGACCCCGACTGTCACGGACGTGCCCTAGAAATATCATTTGTGCATAATCATGCATTTAAGTAACATACTAAGTTAATTTGGATGTGCATTTAGTGATATTTGTATATAGTAATTAATATTTCGATTAGTGCATAATGATTACTTAATTATCGATAAACTTTACAAAATAATTATATAGGGTTATTAGGAATAAATCATAAAATTTCTAATATTATAATGTATATGTTTAAATAGGATTAAGTAAGCTTAATTAGGGTTAAAACACTTAGTTATGACAAAAAAAGTGATTGGTCATCACTTAAGTTCCAAGCAGCTGAAGTAGACAGGTGAGAGCTGCTCAAAGGGATATTTTTCCAAATCGCCATAAGACCTCAGAAAATTCTGAAAAACATATATAAGCCACTTAACATTATATTTTCACCATAGAAAAATTACAGAGAAAGCACTCGAGCGAAACGACCTGGGGAAAATCGGGAACATCGACTGTCCCAGGTGAGTTTTGATCCGAAAAGTATTCTTCTGATTTAGAGAATCATTACTTCGTGATGAACAAACCATAAATTATGAAAGTTTTGTATGTTCATCCAATCGAAGTTAGATTTTCATGGCCTCTTAAATGACCTGAAAAGGAGTTTCGTAGAGGAAGTTATGGACTTGCGAACACAAGTCATTCATCCTGTCCCGAGTCTAATATAAGTTTCGATTGTAAATTAGGGCACGGTTAGAATATAGTGAATTATTGTTTGAAATTTGGATATGCTTAAATAGACATTTCAAGGGTTCGGTGAGAGGTGGAATCATCCTATTTGAACTTGTATTTTGGGAGAAGTGAATTTTTCATTTCATAGTGATGCTTCTGTTAGATCCCAAGACATTGACAGATTACGACCCGAATTAACTATTTTTCTTATAAGTCTATATAGTGAGTTAAATTCTCAAATTTTTATGAAAAAATATAATGAAGTCTAGTTTTCAGGAAAATTATGTCCTAGTTAAATGGATAAGTATGAAGAAACATATAAATCAATATTTCAGTGACATACAGTCTATCATGGTACAAAACCCTAGGTCAGATTGCTTGGGATGTCCTAACTTACTCACTTGGAATTTGATAATGATATTTGGGGATTAAAAATCTTAGTATGTCTAGTTTCTAATTAATCCAGATCATAAAATTTGCTCCTGTGGTTAAGAAGTTATGAATTATTTATTGACAAACATTCAGTCTGAAATTTTGAAACAACACCTAGTTAAGCTTTGAGGAATTAAAAAGTTTCAAGTGTGGAATAGCTTATGAATATAAATGTCTGAAGTTAGAAATTGGTATTAGATGAGGTTATATGCATTTTAAGGTGCATAAGCATTCATACATTATGAGCATGCATTACATATTACCTTACTAGTGATTGGGAAGTAAGAAGACATTATTGTTTGTAGGAAAACCTCAAGTTGCGAGTGAAAGGGAGGAAACTAACAAACCTCCTTGAAGTGATAAAGTACAAGGTGAGTGGGTAAATTTATAACATAGCAAAATATTATATGTTAATTCTTTTATTTATAGTATTACCTCAAGCAAATATTATTATTGTTATTATTGAAACATATCTTGCGCTATGAAAAGTATTTATGATATGTTTCAAGAATTTCATATGAGATGGAGTAATATCTTATACAAAAATGTTTTCAGGGAACAATGCTTGTGAAGTGAAAATAAGTTTTATTTGATAATGATATGAGATTATGACATGTGTATTTTGATATTATTAAACTCCATGTGTTCATTAGTCATGCTGTTTGAAAAAGGTCTTTAGGACCGCATTCGATATACATGAAGCCTTTGGGGTGTATATCGTGTGTCTTTTCCCTTTGGGGGCTGCTCTGCGTGCACGTATTGACCCATGATATGTTCTGCGTATCTGAGAATCATGATTGGGTGGCACACAATCATGATTGGGATACGTATTGACTCATGATTTGCTCTGCGTATCTGAGACTCTTGATTGTGAAGCTCTGCTTAACTGTATGACACACAATCATAGAGGAATACGTATTGACCCATGATTTGCTCTGCGTATCCGTGGCTCTTGATTATGAAGCTCTGCTTAACTGTATGACACATGATCATAGAATGATACGTATTGACCCATGATGAGTATGTGCAATGACACATGTGTGGAGTTTAAGTATGAAAATTATGATATCTTGAGTTACTTTTACTTCTATGAAAATTCATATGATTTGACAAGTTATGCTATATGTGCTATGCTTTAAATGTTTTATCATATGAAAGAAATGTGGTTATTTAAATGCTACATACACTCGTATTGTTTTCCTATGTTGTACTTTTATTTCACTCACTGAGCAAATGATTGTTGCTCACAAAATCCATTTAAATGTTTTTTTTTCAGATATCCGTGAGTTCTCGAGTTGAGTCGACTCGGAGCTCATTTTTGCTGCATATAGAGAAGAGGTCGAGCCGCTGAAGCACTTTAATCCCCATTTATTTTTGTTTTTTTGAAGCATGCATATGTAATAGATAGTCTTAGATGTTGTAATTAAGTTTGTAAGAACTTTTTGTAAGATTGTATAAGGCTTGATCCTGCGGGATTATATGTGAGATGGTTTGTGAAAAAAAAATATGATGACAATATGCGAATGTCATATCTTATAGCTTTTTATTAAACTTTGATGATTATATATGTGTCTTTTGTATGTATTGACAAATAACATAAGATAAGTAAGGGATGGAGGTTTTGCCGATTTTATTTTAGGAATGACTAAACATAATTGAGATTATGATAATTGAAATTAGAACTTAGTCACGGAGTTGGGTGTGACACCGACCATCTCTATCACATCTTTGGCGTGGCCTGCCCTTTACATGGCTTTTATTCATTTGTCACTCATGGCTGGCCTTCCGATTATCTTTCGATCACATATGGCATTCGTACAATTTTTGCTGGACAATATGTCCAGTATACCGTCGAAACGGCCTATCGACATCTTCATCCGATCATGAAAATGGCTCATCACATCCTCAGTCGCATGATCACTCCCGGGGCCGGGCACTATACAAAGGTCATTCACTTCGATCTCTTCTTTCTTCACTGTCTCTACATCCGTGATGTCTCATTTTTTCACTTCGGCCATTATGTCTTCTATCACATGGACTACACATTTCAGAAGATCTCCTCTGGTGCTCGTGGTCGGTACCACTTATATTTTAGTGCTTGGATTACGAGGATTTTACTCCATTGTGGTGTTGAGATTCCTTCATACAAGGAGTACATTCGACCTCGCCCCACTGACGTCATTGGTTCTGGGACTTTGCACCGGAAAGGTCTTAAGTTTGGAGGGTAGACATCACTAGATTCTGACGATAGAGATGATGTCACAGATGACGAGCCAGCACCGATGGACACTCAGGATGCATCGAAGGCTGGCCCCAGCTTTTCGCCACCATCAGAACCCGCTGAGCATATTGGACCTTCCCAGCACGCTACCTCGGATTTATATGGCACCTATGACTTCACGGCTCTTTCACAGTAGGTGCCTGTCATAGACAATCGTGTGACTCAGATGGATCGTCGTATTTGACGAATGGAGCGTGACTCTCATTACCTTGTTAGTTCACTACAGTCATACTATACATCGCAGGGATTTATTCCGCCCGTAGCTCGTGAGGATGATAGTCTCGTTGAGGAGTAATTGAATTGTCTCTCTTTGATGATGTCAAAAGGGGGAGAAGATTAGGACGATGTTATGTTATGATGCTATGATGACTTTGTGATGTTATGTGTCTTATGTTGTTTGTAGTGCACCATTTTGTAGTGATTATAGTCACATTTGTTAGTGCATGAACACATGATGTATTATTAACTATGAATGAAATGTAATGATTTTTCTTCATGATGAAATGTCTTTTGATTTCACTTTTGATCTTATATCTCGCCATATGTTCATATTGACCCAAGGAATTATGAAAATATAAATGCCACTTATTTAGGGGGAGAAAATGTGAAGTATGCATAAATGTAGGGGGAGCTTGTTCACTACTTTCTATCTAAACTTACATTTTCATTTTCTTTCTTTCTCTTTCTCCTTATCGTCCAATTAATTTGCCATCATCAAAAAGTGGGAGATTGTTGAATCCTATGTTTTGATGATAACAAATTAAGTGGACATAAAAGTTACTAATCTATGCTCAAGTGATGATAATGCAGGTGTAGGATTAATATAACCACATTCGCAGAAGAAAATGAGAAATTAAAACCGCAAGAAAATTTTTTCAGACACGACCGGTCGACCCACCGACTATAAGCACCGGTCGATCGATATTCAGTGAAAGGAAAGACGAGATTGCACCGGACGACGTCGAGACTATACCGGTCGACAACAATTATATCGGTCAACGTTGAGACATTACCGATCGATGTATCAGTCAAAAGACCGGTCGACTGGACAACTTCAAAAGGTCGAAGAAGCAGCAACGATCACATAAACCAGTCGATCGGCCCGTCCCAGCGGTCGACCGGCCTCTCGGTCAAATGAACAGCAACGGTTAAAATTTTTTAGGAGAAAATTATGAAAATATTTTTGAACGAATTTTCATCTCCTGGAACCTATAAAATGAGTGCCAAGGCTTGAAGGAAAAGCATCCAAACAAGAGAAAGCATTCTATACATCCTCTCAAGTTTTTTACCATAAAAGTGCAAGTTTCTTCTCTTTTCTTTTCTTAGTCTTGAGTGAGAGAGAAAATTTGTGAAAGAAAATGATTAGAGGAAAAATTTACTTTCTAATCTAGTGAGATTGAGAGCTCCTTGTATAAGAGGTGTGCCTTTCCTCTTGAGCGGAGAAGAAGACGTGATTGTGTAAAAGAGAGTTGTTCTCTCCCTATAAGAAAAGAGAAAGATAGTGAATCTCCAGTGGTCTCGAAGTCAAGAATTCGGAGCGGGAACGTAGGCCAAAGAGTTGAGGCCGAATCTCGTCATCATATTGTGTCTCCTTGCGTTTGTTCTTTATCTTTCATTTACGCCTTTTTTATATTTACTTGTGATCATTTTTATTGATTTTTCGAAAAGTGAAATTTTTGAGAAGATTTTTTTCACGAATTCACCCCCCTCTGTTGGTGCTTTTTGATCCTACAATAAGGCATCTCTTCTTTCTCTTTCTTTCATTGTTCTCCACATCTTGACGACTAGAGCTTGAGGAAGAAGAAAGAGGAGATCAAGGAGAAAGAAAAAAAAAGGAAGAAAGAGGAGGAAGATCTAAGATAGGGGATCCAATCCCTCTCTCTCCTCTCAAAGTTTTATGGATTGGATTGAGGGTAATAGGGCACCTTGCTCCTATTAGGGATTTGTTTGAGGAATTTATGAGTTTTATCAGATCTGAGATAATTTTTTATTTGTTTATGATTAGATCTAGATGTTATGATTGCACGATTTAAGTTGCATAATCTGCCTAAATTCGTGATTGTATTTGCAACAATTATTCGGATAGGGGTTTCTTATCAAAAAATTGCAAATAATATATGGATAGAAACTCTCGAAGTCTAGTTTCCATAGAAATTGGTTTCATATGATTTAATGATTTGTACAAATAGTTATGATCAAAATATCGGACTGGTGTCATATTGTCTCAAAAATTTGCGATTGTCTTATAATAATTGTTTGGATAGGTTTTTCTTATCCAAAAATTATAATAGAAAGCCCTCGAAGTCTAGTTTCCATAAAAATTAGTTTCACATGTTTTGGAGTTGTATACAAATAGTTATGATCCAAAAATCGGAATAGTATCATTCTATCTCGGATAATAACGAGATCAAATTTTAAAACATGTAGTAAATTGGAAATACTAAATTAGGGTTTTAAATTTATTTCCAAGTCAAATGCTCATGTTATCCTTCTATGAAAATTAGAATCATCTGAAAAGAACATGTATATGTTAAGTTATTAATATTCTAGTGACTGCTATCAGAATACTATGCAGAGAACAAATTCTGATAATTGTATGAGTTTTTAAGAAAAAGTCTCAACTCTTGTTAATGAATGAAAATTGCATATTTTAATGTGTTTTATGATGCATAGATGTTAAGAAATTATATTTGAAATATTTATGATGTTTTAAACTATGTTTATTGGAATTGAAATCTCAAAAATCGAGACTTTCGGATGGAACATCGGATTCCCAAGATGTTGGTACGGCCGTGCCAGGTCCCGGAAGGACCCTGATAGACCGAAAATTGATTTATGTTATATTTATGTCATTTTTAAGGTTTTTACTATTATGTATTACTAGTTGATGATTTTATATGAACTTAGATACATGAATTGCATTGACAGTCGTAATTAGGTTAAAATATGATGATCGAGCGACGTAAATGATTGTTGTTTGAAAAGCATAATGAAATCAGTTGTGGATGATATTACATGTCGCCCCTCTATGACCCTTTATCGAATAATTGTTCGGAATGATCGTTACACACATCGACAACGGTGTGTGCATTCCGATGTCGCCCTCGGACGAGAGTCCAGAATGATCGTTATATACATCGATAACGGTGTGTGCATTCTGATGTCACATTCGGATGAGACGGGAGCATTGTCTCATAGGCCTAACTAGCATATTGAGAGACAACGACATAAGTCCCAACTATCGGAAGATATAACATTAATAGGAAATGGCCAATGATCGATCGAATGAAATGAAGTTCCACGAAAGTGAAAGTTCAAATGATTATAAAGCAACCATGAAGAAAGTTATAGAATAATGTCACACGAAAGTAGAAGTCCAATGGGTTATAAAGCAACACTGATGAGAGTTATGAAGGCAATGGTTATGATAAATGCATCCCACTTATATGCTTATGAATTGAATAAACAATTGATATGAATGTCCATACTTTATGTACGATGATATAATTACATATCTTCCATGCAATTACTTATGTGCATGATGATAGAATGATGTTGATGTTTGATATGTAGATCATATGTTAAGACATGACATGCATATTATTTATTTTCTTTATATAAAGATGATGATGCATATAAAGTAGTATCTTGTATTGGATTATACTATCGCATGCATGGCCTTTACATAATCTAATCGAGAAAACTCCTGCATCCTGGATCTATGCAGGTGCATAAAGTTATGGATGATAGCGGCTCAGCTCATGACGAATACGATTGCACAATGATCTAGGATGTTAAAAGTCGATTGTCTTAGATCTTTTGATCACGTTTAAAAGCGATATTTTGGACTATGGTTTTAAGATATTTTATTGATTATCGATGACGGTTTAAATTCTATAACATTATTTTTGATATTCTACCGAAGTCTTTCGCTATATTTTCAAAGGAATTAATTTATCTTATTTAATAGATTTATATTTTCGTTGAGTTTATAAAAAATTATATTTTATTATGATTATATGATGACGAATGGAGTAACACAATCACACAAATATCTTGGACAATTTGGAGATTAAATTCGGGATGTTACACTTTCTCCTCGTTAAGCTTGGTTCTAAATTTATTTAATAGTTAAGCAAAACAAACAGAAAACGACAAAAACTTCCCCAAGTAAAAAAAATCCCCAATTAACGGTGGAAGAAGAAAGAAGAAGAATAGCAATGGAAGCAACCACCAGTAAACGACCCCGTCGCCTTCGCCATCCTCCTCTTCGAAGGGCGTTGCAGATCCCTCCGTCGCCCTCTTTCTACACACACCAACCATGGGATTCTTCCGAAGGATCGTAAGCTTGCTCGGCATCGCGCCGGAAGACGATGCGGACGGCGAGGGAAGCGGCGGCGGCAGCAGCGCCTCCTCCGATGCCGGTGCCGAAGGCGACGAGCATAGCGAGGCGGAAGACCCCCGCAGCGGCCTTTCCGCCAAAGGCTTCGGCGGCCAGGTTCCCGAGAGGCCCAGCCAAGGGCCCGTCGTCGTTTCCTGCGATTTCGGGGATCAAGGGGGCGTCCAGGTACTGCTTATTCCTCTCTTGCGGGAAAATAATAATGAAAAAAGTGGGTTCTTTTACTTTCTATTCTGCCTTCTTAAGATCTCCAATGATTCTTTATATATATTTTTAAAAGATTGTAGATTTGCCCTTCAACTTTACGCTTTTAGGTGATTAAACCAAATAGAAAAGTCGTCCATGGGACTGAGAGTTATGCTCCTAGCAGTAATACTTCCAAATTTTACTTGTAGATGGATTTTCTGTGCGCCCTAGTGATAGCGAGCCGGAGTTTAGAATGATAGTGAGTCACTATGCAGTAGTTACTACCTTACGATGAAAACTGACTAGGAAGAATTGAGTCAACGGTCTTTTGTTACAGGCTATATGCTTCTTCCTTTTTTGAAACGGGAAAGGACAACCAGCAAGATGGTGGTTATCCAGAGTTTCATTAATATTGGTGAGATATTACAGAAGATTAAAGCAAAAGGGTTAGAAGAAACCCAGAAACCATATTACAAAGGAAGAAAACCAGGAATAGCAGCCCAAAAAACTCAGCACATTTTCCAACTTCCAAAAATGGCCATCGCATGATTCTTGATGTCGTCAACATAAGCACGCCCACCACGAAACAGAGTGTCATTCCTTTGCATCCAAATAGCCCAAATGTATGCTAATGGGAGGGCCCGCTGTCTTCTGGATTTGTAAACACAACCCTGAGTCCTTCTGCCGTGGAATGTCCTCCAAAAAGCATCTTCGGAGGAAGAATCAATCCAATCAGTGTCAGCTGCCTCCCAGACCTGGCGAGTCAAGTGGTACCCAAAAAAGAGGTGGGCATAATCTTCATCAGCCACACTGCAGAGGACACAGATAGTATACGCATCATTACACCACCGAGACCTGTACATTTTTGTGAGGATGCGATGGTGCAGCAGCAGCCATGTGAAAATTTTTATCTTAAGAGGAGTCTTAGCACGCCACAATAACCTACAAACCATCAAAATCTCCTCACATGCAATAGTATCCGCAGTGCCAAGCAAAATGTATGCCACACGAACAGAAAAATTCCCCTTCTGCCATAGCCAGCCATCATCCTTATTCATTGTTGGGGAGAGGTGGGAAATCTCCCCAAGCAGCAGCAGCAGATCCTGAAAACGTCGATCCGAGAGATGAAGAGAGAAAGCTGGCGACCATATCCCCTGCTCATTAGCCACGGATGCCCAACATTCGGACACCCAGGCCTCCTTGTTAGTAGCTAGCTGGAAAAGGCGAGGAAAGCGCAGTTGGGCAGGGCCCAGACTCGTATCCTTCCAGATCTAGAAAAGCGAGCCAGAACCAAGAAGGGGAAAACAGATGCTTGATCAGCGGAATAATTTCAGTAACGCCTCGTTAGAATGATGACGCGCACCTAATTGGAGTGACCCGCGAATCCCAATTGAGATTGTGGCCATAAGAAATGTTAAGAATATCCAACCAGATTCCATGATATGGGCCCATAATCCGAATGATCCATTTCGTGAGGAGGGCAGTGTTCATTCGGCGGAAGTTGAGAACACCCAGGCCTCCTTCAGTTGGCCGGCACACGAGTTGCGAGGAGGCAAGATGAATGCCATGCGAGGTGGGGGAACTGGTCTGCCACAGAAATCTTAATCTCAATGAGTCAATCTGTCGTTCCATTTGCTTTGAGATCCTTAATACGGACATAAAGTAGATTGGGAGGGCCGACAACACGTGGCGCAGCAGAACGAGTCTGCCACCACGGGATAGAAGTCTAGATGACCAACCAGCCAGACGCTGCTCCACACGCTTGATGACCGGCGCCCAGTCCCGAGAAAAAATTCGTCTGGCAGTCAATGGCAGCCGAAGGTATTGCAAGGGTAGGGTGCCAGTTGGAGATCGAAGCAGTCGAGAACATTCCTGAGTGATTGCCATCTCCATCCCAAAGCCAATGACAGTGGACTTAGAATAGTTAATGCTGAGGTCAGAAATGTCACAGAATATCTCCACCAGTTTGGCAAGTCTTTGTGCAGCTTGAACAGAGCCCTCAATGAAAAAGAGGGTATCATCTGCGTATTGCAATATGGGCACAATCGTGTCGGAGCTGTCAGGGCCGCGGAAACCCGAGAGGATGCCCGATCTGCAAGCAGAGAAAGTCATGCGGGCCAGAGCGTCGACAGCAAGGACAAAAATCATTGGAGCCAGGGGGACAGCCTTGTCTCACACCCCGTTGAGGCTGAACCCAGCCTCCCGACGGCCGGCCATTGATGAGGACATAAAAGGAGGCAGTGGTAATGCATCTGCGCATCCACGAAATCCAGGTCTCCGGAAGACCACGCCGTCTGAGAGAGCACCAAATGACAGGATATCGAATCATATGCCTTTGCAAAATCAACCTTCCATAAAAAACCAGTTGTCCCTAAACGATGCCAATAAGTGAGTATTTCTGAAGCAGCAACGTAGCCCTCCGAGATGGACCTGCCAGCCACAAAAGCAGATTGAATAGAGTGAATGATGTTAGGAAGCACAAATCGTAATCTGTTGGCCAGCACCCTGGTGATGATGAGGTAAATGCCATTAGACAAGGCAATGGGCCGATAATCTTCAATGCAGGCAGCTCCAGAAATCTTAGGAATGAGGAAGATGAGAAAGCTATTGAGCCACTCAAAACCACTGTTTCCGTTGGAAAATTCCTTAACAGCAGCAACAATGTCGTCCCTAACCACCTGCCAGAAAGCCCGATAAAAAAGAATAGAGAAGCCGTCCGGTCCAGGCGTGGCTTCAGCATTTAGGTCTCGAAGGCTCTGTTTGATCTCGGCTTCAGTGAAAGGAGCAATCAAGGATTCGCAGTGGCTAGGCGATAACGTGGGAATCTCCCTGTCAGTCCAGTCCCAAACTCCACCAGGACAGCGGCGGGTAAAAGCCCTGAAGTGACCAGGAACTGCAGAACCAATTTGCTCGTGTCCAGTGAACTCGACACCTTGAATAGAAATTTTATTTATCTGGTTAGATCTTCTCCTCTCGCTTGCCCACGTGAAAAAAACATGTGTTATTGTCTCCTTCCTTAAGCCAAATCTGGCGAGAACGTTGCCTCCAGGCGATCTCATCCTTCTTATCTTCCTCCTGCACAATTTGCAGCTGATCCTTCCTCAGATTTATTTCAGCATGAGAGAGACATCTATTCTCCTCGTGTCTATCAAGTTCATGAATAATCTTCAATGCAGCAGAGCGCCTTTGCTCACGATTTGCAGCTGTTTTCTTTCTGAAATCCCGTAAAAAAGTCCGCAGCAAGTCCAGTCGACCAGCAAGAGTCGCAGTTGCAGAACCAAAAGTAGGATAAGATTGCCATTGCGAAATCACCTCCTGCCGGAAACCTGGTTCCAGCAGCCAAGCACGCTCAAATTTGAAATATGTGCCAGCAGGCCTGTCCTCCATGGATTTCCAGAGGATCGGCATGTGGTCTGAGAAGGGGTGATCCAGTGCCTGAACCTCCGCAAGGTGAAATTTTTCAGCAGCTTCGATGGAGGCCAACAATCGATCAAGGCGAGACATAATACCCGCGGCACCCCGCCAGGTGAATCTGCAATTAAGAGCTGGATAGTCGATAAGACCAAATTGATCAACAAAATCACGGAAATCCGCCGAGCTAGTATCATGTTCAGAAGAGTCCCTAGAATGATCATCAATGCTAAGCGCGGCGTTGAAATCTCCACCCAAAATCCACACCTCAGCTGCCAAGGAGGTCCGCGCAAGCCCCAGCTCCTCCCAAAGAGCAAGCCGACTCCCAGCAGATTGTGGGCATGAGATAAGCATCTCCATGTTATCATGTTTCCTCTTCAGCAAAATAGATATTGAATGCTGTCCAAGATGACTACCCGAAACATAAAAAAGGTCATCTCTCCAGCCTACCAGGCAACCGCCAGAATGTCCAATAGAATTTAGAGCCAGAAAACCCGTCATGAAAGAGCCACCAATCTGTGCCCAGATGATTGGGTCACACGAACATAATTTGGATTCTTGAAAGAGGGCGACATCCGCCCTCCAGCGCTGGATGTAGTTGGCAAGGGAACGACGGCGCGTCGTTTCCCCCAGGCCGCGGACATTCCAGGATAAAATGTTCATGGGTCGGAGGTTTGATTCACCACTGCAGGATTTTGTTGTCGCGTTGCTGTCGGGTTCCTAATTGGCTTTTTTCTGGCCCCACAGGCCCGAGCTACCAAAGTGGCGATGTCACAATCTTGTTGTTGACAGATCGCAGACTGAGCACCAGAGGAGGAGCTGCCAGGAGCAAATGAAGCACGTAATTTGTGGTCGGTAGCAGTAGTCTCATTAATGTATTCATCTGTCTGCTTGTTTGTCGTGTGTGGGGAAAAACCAGGAATAGTATTATGATCCACCACCGTGGAATCCCAAGGATCCACAGCAATAACTCCAGAAGATGAAGCATCCAAATCATTATGGGACACCGAACCGTTGGCAGCCATGAGTTGGGAGTCAGAAGCAGGATATGGGACAAGTGCCGAGGCAATCTCAGCAGACTGGGCATGGTGACCCAAACGTTGCCCAACGAGAGGTGGCACAGGTATCATGTCACAGGTCAAAGGAGATTTGGTAGTGGCGCCTCGTGTTTGTGACCCTGAAACTGCCATCCCACACGAAGGCTGGGCAGATCTAGGGGAAGATTGACGCGTGACTTCTTGGGTCTGTCCAGCGACAGCTGTCGCATGCAACCCAGTCCCAGGCTTGGCGACACGTTGCCGGCTTGATTGGCGCGGGCGCCATTCCCAGCGCACCGCCGTTGGCGGCCGAGGACCACCGCCCGCTGCAACGTCGGCCCATGATCGTTGCCGGAAGCTCGCCGTCAGCGGTGCATCCACAGTGATAGTGAAAGACCAGCCATCCGCAAGCAGCTCAATGGACTCAGGGATCTTCGCTTGATGATGCAACTCGACGCGGGCGAAAATACTGGAGATGTCGTCGGTTCCAATCGCAGGTACCACAGCCTCACGCAGAGTCGCAAAAGGACGGCAGATGGCTGTGAGAACCTCAGCATAGAGAAGATGGAGAGGGACTCCATGTAAGGAAATGGACCGGCTCCAGCACGATACAGATTTTCGGCCCCCATATTCCGCCGACCGTGGTGACCAGTGAATCACAGAGGCATTGTCAAACAAGACAGGATTGGCCAGCAGCTGCTGACGCCGCGCCTGAGTCGAGCCAGAGAAGCACTCTGCCAGGATAAAAAAGAGATGGGGAGAAGCGGAGAGGGCCCCGAATGTGTAGTTCGATGACGTCTTGAATACTGTCCAGGCGGATTTCTGGTGAAGGCAGGGTCCCTACCAGGCATTGGGAAAGGAAATCAGAAGTGGCCGCAGCATCAGGGCCCCAAGGAGCCACAACAGCATGAGATTGCAGCGACTCTGAGCTATTTGCAGTGGGTGAAATCGCCGGCGGCGCCCGGCCAAGAATCCCAGATGCAGCGTGCCGCTGCAGAGATCAGGAGGCACGCCTATGTCCGAAGCCCCCACATCGAAGACATCGCATCGGCTCCCTACAGTCCCTCTGAAAGTGCCCACGACCACGACAGTGGAAGCACACAACATCCCTAGTAGCAGAGGGTGGCCCCGATCGTGGTAGCCGCCTGGACCAGCCATCCGAATCAGTCGCGAAGCGCAACCGAGGCATAGCGGAGAAGGAAACGTCGCAGAGATAGTAGGGAAGAAGGGAAGGTGAGGGAGCAGACGTCTGAGCGGTTAACAGAGGTGGCGCCGCCGACAGGGATCGCCGGCAATGGAGGTGGCGCCGAGGACAGGGATTGTCGTCAACGGAAGTGGTGCCACCAGCCGGGGCTGCTGGTGACGGGTTACGCGAACTCTAGTTGCCGCAACTTTCCTATGCCATATGCTTCTTCCTTACGATGTTTGTTCTCATCGCCTAGTGGTATCTATCGGGATATAGCATAGAGGTAGGGCTTCTGAGAAAGGGAGACAATGGAGAGTGTTTTTCCTTTTTCGGTGCCTTGGCGGTATTAGAGTTCTCTGAATAAAAGAGCTCGTATTCAAGTTTGTCAAATTGTGTTAGGTAACTACAGTTACTGGTATAATGGTTAACTGTTGATGGCTGAAAGGGAACAAATTTCTAGACTCTCTGCATGGCTTGGACTTCACAATCTTTTTGAAGAAAATAAACTTTGACTGTGATGTCCTTGATCAAAATGAGGTTCCTGATTAATGAGTACCCATAGTGTCTGAACTTTTTTTCATGAAGATGGCGTACTTCCCTTAATTGTAACTAGTCTCAAGTACATAAACCTGTGGGAAGCTGACGGCAATGTTGTCAAAATTGCAAGTTGACTCATGGAAATAGACGATTTTATGAAGTCATCCAAGGAAAATGAGTCAACTCCTAAGAAAAATCGTTCTCAAACAGCACGCTATAGAATACATGCTGGCTTGTAAAATCGGTGGACACGGCGTCCAACCGAGTCCACTCAAAACATTTTTTTTCTGTTATCTGAGTTTGTGATTCACACGATGCCCTAATCAGTAACTCAAACAGCAGAACTGGTCATCATTGCTGCTGCTTGCCGCTGCTGCTGTTCGCCGCCATTGCTGTTGTTCGCTGCCATTGCTGCTGCTTGCTGCCATTGCTGCTGCTCGCTGCTGCTGTTCAGGGCATGCCACTGCTTGCTGGCGCCAACTTTTGTTCGCCCCTCTCTCGCTCCTTCTCCCTCCTCTCTCCATCTTCCTTCTCTCTCCTCTTCTGCTCACGAGGAGAACCACTGCTCGAGCAGGGAGGACAAGACAGAAAAATGACTTGTCCTCTTTACTCCTACAGTCTTTTTTTCTTTTGGTTTCCTGTTTTTTTTTGGGTTTGTGACCAGCTTGGTACAGTCTTTTGTTTTTTGGGTTTGCAAAAGACAGTCCTCTCTTCTCTGCTGAAGCAGAGGGGATACAGTCTCCTTTTTTTTTTTTTTTTCTGATTTGCCAGCAAGAATTCAGGAAATGACTCGACCTCCCTGATGGAGGATAGTGGATGCGATCTTTTATTTTTATGTTTTGGTTCATATTTTTTCCATGCTTTTTTTGGTTTTCTATTGTTTCATGTAATGTATTTATAATTTATTGATTAAATTATTGATTATTATTAGATTTTCTAAATCATATTGAATTATTAGTTTATAAGTAAATTAGGTTCTAAGAGAATTAATATTAATTTAATTTAAAATATGATTTCAATAGAATCGGAGAGTAAATTTCGGTCGTGGTCATCCAACTTAGGGGATGTTCCCAGTATGGTGACCCAACTTCACTTTGTAACACTATGGTCATCCAATTTTAGAAATGTTTCAATTGCAGACATCATGACCTCATATCGTGAGTCAATTGGTGGATTTGATGTGGATGCTTATGTGACATCACGTCAATATTTTCTCCTCCATGATGCGTGCAAATTAAGCGTAAATATTCTAGCAAGTATACTAGATCGTATCAAGTAATAAGGAGTGAATAGAGTGTCGAACCCACGAGGACTAATCTAGATTCTTATCTTTCTAACTTAAGTTTATTAATTAAGAGAATAACAATGATTGATTTTCAGATAAAAGTGATTCAAATTGATGACAATCTGAGATAATGATACCCTTAAAAATGTGAGAGAAAGTAGAATTCAGACTATGTATCTCAATCGGATTCTCTTGATTGTCAATAATTGTAGAAAATAAATGGATAACAGGTATAGGACTCAAAAACTTGAGGACCTAACTACCCTAATTAAGAATATAAACAAAGCATATTTAAAACTCAATCTACTTTAATATACTCTCAATTAAGATGCATTAATATAAAATGTTGCTTAAAGTAAAAGACTAAAAAACTTGAGAATCTAACTATCTTAAATAGAAGTAAAATTAAAGACGCCGAAAAAATTCGATCAACTCCAATCTTCTTTATTTAAGATGCTTTAAGTTGCAACCTCCGTTAATGATACAATTAAAACTAATTTACTAACAAAAATATCAAATTAATAGAACTCAGCCCGGGTCAGAAGGAACTCGTCCCGGGCTGACACAAAAGTTTCTCTTCGGCAGAAATAATGAAGGAACCCGGCCCGGGTTGTATCTGACTTTGCCTGGGTTCTTCAGATAGAAGAATCCGATCGATTTTCCCTTGCAGAATTATGTGAAATTATATGAAATTAATGCAAGAAACTAATAACTCATTAAGCATGAAATCCACATCCATGTTCTCAGAAGTCTAAACAATAAAATATATTAAGAGAAAACCGATGTTCAACGTAGTCTTCCTCTAACAATTAGACTAATCCGTATTCGGAAGAATTAACGTAAAATTCGAGGGAGAAATTATAAAATAAAGATTAGAAATTATGAATCAAACTCCTAGGTGGTGGTGGACGTCTCTTGAACAAGCCTTGGGCCAAAACTATGCTCCAACGATCACCCGAAATCACGAATCTCTACTTCTTCGATTGATTTCTAGTGGCGCGCAGTAGAACTTCGTCTCTCATTTCTAGTGCGGCTAGGGTTTCAAACTCCGAGATTGCATGCCCTATGGGTTCGTGGTACATTTATATTTATAGAGGTGGCGGCTTTTTAGGGTTCCGAGTTGAGTTCGCGATTTCAATCCAAGTTAAAGTCGGCCGAAAAATCAGTTTGGCTGATTTGTACTAACCCGGGCTGGGTCTGTTCCAACTCGGGCCGGGTTCTGTTTAGATTTTATTTTCGTGCGAAAATCGATTCGGAGTCGGATTTTAACGCCAACCCGGTCCGGGTATGATGCTAGCCCGGCCCGGGTACTGTTTGAATTCAATCATACATGCTCATTGTGCTCCGTTTTACGTGTTGTTCTGATCAAATTGCTTTGCACCTCCAAAATGATGATCTTGAGAAAATAAAAACAGAAGTGGGTAGCTTTGGAGTCAAAAGAAATTAAGAAAATGAATAAGAAAATAGATGCATGCAATGGTAAAAACTACGAAAATAATCTAAATAATGCATGTGAAACCAAAATTGATTGAAAAATTAGAATTACAGAAGCTTTCACTTGGTTCATCTCCACCTACTTTGGGAAGTCGAGGTGCACATTGGATCACTTTATGTGAACAGGTTTGACTATTCCCCACTTGGTCAAAGGTGATCACATTAGTTCGTCTTGGCCCAGATCTAGAACTACCATCAACGCTTTGTGTAGCCATAAATCCTATTTTATTTAATCACCCCGAACACAGCTTACAACTTTCATCGTACTTCTTTTTTTGTTAGTTCAATGTTTGGATGAAGTTATGCAATTCAATTATTTTTTTTTCGATCATATCTACATATTGTATTTTTTTCGGGTTGCTAACTCAATGGTAGCCTCTTGGTTATAGTATGCCATGATTAAAGCTTTGCCCATCTGTAATGGAAATTACGTTAGTAATTTTTAGTGCTAGCCTGCTGATAAGAAACTAGATTAATTTTCACTAGTACTCGACTTTACATTGATCCCATTTGGTTTTCTCAATCTTTTTTGTAAACATTTGGTCATTAACTTATAATTTATAACAAAATAATTCCCTTAGTCAATTATCCAAAGTTTCCAAGTGACACTGTGACAAGAATTCTGCAGAGGTCAGGTTTTGTAGTATAAAAAGATGTCAATCCCATGAGGAAGAATTAATGTACCAAAATCAATGACTCTTATGTTATTTAGATGATTAGGATTCAGAGTTATAAACTAAACTACAGAAAATAAACTGGACATGAAAGCAAATAACATAACATACAAATAAAAAGTCCCAAGGCATGGATGCATCTAATGAGTGTGGATGTTATTTTCTAAGTAATCCCTAATTTTAAGTTCCTTCCCACTAATGGATGTGCAATCCTCTTTCAAGGCAAGATAATTATAGATAGTATTCTGCCTACTTTTGTCGTCACAATAACAAGTAAATTTCATTAAATACACACAGGAATAAAATGAACATCAAGATTTGCACTTTTTCTATGCTAACATGATAAATTACACCTCTTTAAAAAAAACATGCTAATTACACATCCTAATCTTTCATTTCCGCTTACGCTCCATTATGCAATACCTCAAAGTCTAAAGATTACTAGTCAAGTAATCTAAAGAGCATGAAGCACATAACTAGCAACCAAGAAAATGGGAGAAAATCCTTTAATTTATGAATAAAAAGACAAATCTCATGGATTAAAAAACTCAATGTCTTACATAGTATAGAATAAAGAGTTTAGAAAACTAAACCCTAGAACATAGCCCAAGCTGTCATGTCTCAATCGTGTTGTCACCACAACAATACTTGGCCAACATAAAAAAATGCTCAATTAGCAAGGTGATTCTATGAAATTATAAGGCACTAAATGTTATTATCACTCTGCTAACATCGATGCCATGTGACATCCATGTAGGATGGAACCCAAATTTACAAAAAAATGAGATATATTTAATAATATATAATTATTATTAATTTTAAAACATAAGGAAAAAAGAATGTGAAAGTAGGCCGTTGTCCCTCTCCCCTTCTCTTCCAGTCAGAGAGGGTGGTGACCCCTTCCCCTCCACCCTCTCTGGCTGCCTCCCTTGCCGAAGAGATGTTGAGGGGGAGGGGGCGCTGCTCCTCTCCCCTCTCTCTTGTGGTCGCAAAAAGAGGGAGGGCGCCGGCCCACTTCTCTTTTCTTTTTCAAATTTTTTATGTTTTAAAGTTACTAAATATAATATTAAAAATGTTGGGTCCATCGTAAGTGGATACTACATGTCATTCATGCCTGCAGTGTCACATCCTAATCCTAAGTGGAAATTAAAATTTTGGGTCTTGCCTAGAAAACTTGAGATTGCAGGTAAACGGGACTATTTTGCTGCAAATAGTAAGTTGGGGGACCAATTGATTACAAATTTTGAGGACTAAAATGAGTTCAAGGCAAAGTTAAGGGATTGCTGGTGAGAATTAAAACAATACTCCTATACAAGTAGACATACATGCAATATATAATTATGCTGGTGAAAGAAGGAATAGCTGCTATCAGTTGTAAACAAGGTCTCAAGAAATTCTAAAGCAAAATAATACTATACTTTTCTCAACATTATAAACCATGGGAAAAATGAGTTTGCAGAAGACTGCATTACCTTATGCCAATTTGTGATGTATTTGGCATATAAATGAACTAATATATGCAATGGTTTTTTAAATCCTGGGAACTAGTATATTTCTAAGAAGAAAAAACAGGTATGATACAAGCCATTCAGCAGCAATGGATCTCCGCTGTTTATTGCTGAACTGTCTGAAGATGCTTCTGAGGAACGGTTCTTGTTTTCTCATTTATTTTCTCGCTTTCATTCACAGTAATTACTAATAGAGCGGAATGGCGTCGTATGATCCATGTAGCCGACCCCACCTAGTGGGATAAGGCTTTGTTGTTGTTGTTGTTGTTGTTTCATTCACAGTAAACTTCGCCTATGTTTTATAGCCGGTCCCAAGCCCGGATAAAGGAGGAGGGTTGTGTTAGGCCCCGACAGCCAGCGTAAAACCTTGTCGAATCTCATGAACATGGATCAACGAATATGGCGTCGTATGATCCATGTAGCCAACCCCACCTAGTGGGATAAGGCTTTGTTGTTGTTGTAATGCATGTAAAACATGTATGAAAATGCATGCATCACTCCATATAAGATCTTAAAAATAAAAATCCCACATTTGCATTTTCTCTCCTCTACCCAAATTTAATTTTGTATATGCATGGTCATTCAACTTTTCAAAATTTCTAGACACGATCATTCAAGTTTTCAAAATTTCAATCACGAACGTCACCAAAAATTTATATAGGTGTGTTGACAAAGAGAATCTGGCCACCCAGGAGTTGACCATATCATACAAGTCTCCTCACCAACCAATGATGCAGCCCCCAGAGTGACCAATGGAGCTCAACGCAACGTGCTCGGAGAGGCGAGAGCCCCCAATTTGACCCCACACTGTAGGACTACACTCCTAAAACTTGGTTTCCTATAGTAGGATCACATTGACGTCCCACAACTGTAAATAGCGGCCAAGAGTACGATGTCTACCAATATCGCTGAGGCCACGACATTCCAGGTCAATACCTTGATAATGAAACAATGCCCTCTGAGCGAGCATGGCCCGACACCCCAGCAACCAGTGGTGGTCACCTGGGGGAATCCCCAACCTCACTGACGAGCATATTTCTCTTCTTTTGCAAGCTCTATCGGAGGATGAGGTCACGCAGGCATTGCGTGATCTCAATAATGATGCATCCCAGGAGCTGACGGCTTTCCAATGTTCTTCTATAGGGGTCATCCAGGGTTTCTTTAGTGAGAACCGGGGATTTGAGCGCCTCAACCGGTTCCTACTCTTTATGCTTCTGAAGCGTGCCTCGACAGATCGTGTGGAGGATTTTAGACCGATTGCCATATCCAATGTCATCTATCTCTTAGTGGTTCGAGTATTGGCCAATCGTCTTCGGGAGGTGCTGCCAAATATCATTCACCTAGGACAATCAACGTTCATTTAGGATTCCTCCATCACTGATAGGTATGGCATGGCTGCGGAGATCATTGCACACCGGCGGAGGGTCTAGCCTTCCTCCCAAAGCATATAATGTGGATTGCTTGGATGAAGCAATGTATCACCCGCTTCCTTCTCGGTCCTCGTCAGCGGGTCATTAGCTGGCTGTTGGGTTCAGCCACAGAGAGGGGTACAGTAGGGCTGCCCACTTGCTTCCATACTTTTTGTTTTGGCGGTTGACGCGCTTGCCAGGTGCACCCAGTCTTCATGCAGGGCTGGTCTCTTCAGGAGTTTTGCGAGGGCAGCTTAGTTCTGCTTCTTCAGTAGGTAGATGACACATTATTCTGTATTGAGGGCACTGCTCAGGCCAGGCGGCTAGCCATCAGGCCGATCAACTATGCCAAGTCATCCTTCATCCCCTTTGACATGGTTCAAGAGTAGGTAGATGTTTTTGCGACTGAGCTCCGCAACCCGATTGGCACCTTGCCAATCACTTATCCGGGGCTCCCATTATCTGATCGTCGTATCGGTTCTAGTGGTTGGACACCAGTTATTGAGAGGGTGGAGCACAGGTTGCATGGTTGGAGTTTGAGACCGCTTTCATGCGGTGGCCGATTCATTCTGCTCCGCTCTGTTTTGTCTGCACTGTTGATTTACTTCATGTCTATACTTCGGATGCCGGAGGAGGTTCGGCGATGACTTCAATCAGCGCAGAGCAGATTTTTCTGGCAGGGGAGCATCACAACCCAGCGAGCCATTCATCTTGTATCGTGGCAGACCATCATCCCACCTCCTAGGGCGGACTCAGCATTTGTGATATCCGTTACACCAACTGAGCTCGGTGAATTGGGCGGATTATGGGTCCTCAGGATAGCCTTTGGCGGTGTTCTTCATATGTTGTGGGCAGGACCTTTTTTGAGACTCTAGAGCCATTCTTCCTCATGGGGCCTCCGCGTTCTGGCGAGGCGTTGCCTCTCTTCTCATGATTCGGCCATTTATGGTCCCTTCCCTTGGTAGGGGGGAGAGTTTCTCATTTTGGCATCATGATCGGCTCCCCCGGAGGTTACTAGCGGCCTCTTTCCCGCACTTATTGGCTCTTTCGGCGCATCCTAACTCTGCAACTACTCAGAGCCAGTGGTCTGAGCACCAGCTTGTGGAACCCCACTGTCAGGGCTGCTCTTTGTGACAGGCGCATTATGGAGCTTTTGGAACTTCATCAACGGAGTGCTCCATTTCGGCCGGACATCTCCCAAGCCGATGGCTGGATGTGGATTTTTGAAACATTTACTACTTGCAGCCTGTATCTTCATTTCCTCCCGACCACTCGATCTCGGACTCTCTCTAGGATGATTTCATACTCATTTGGCGCGTTAGGGTATTGCTTAAAGTCAAGATTTTTGCTTGACTTATGCGGCACTATAGAATTCTCATCAGACAGTATAGGGCGAGGTGGACACCCTTTGCTGACACGTCTTGTGTTCTATGTTGTGAGGCAGAGGATCTCGCACACTTATCCCTTGGCTGTAGTGTATCTCGGGAGGTTTGGGCACGGCTGAGCTTGACAGATGGCTTACCCCCTTCCCAAGACACATTTTGGCAGTCACTCAGAGCTCGCAACAGTAGATAGTAGACGGCATCACTGGAGGACATCGTTAGCGATCATTTTGGCCGGTGCTTGGGCCATTTGGCTTTAGCGCAACTAGGTTATTTTTTGTGGGAGAGGATTATGGGGCCGACTACATCCTATGGATGGAGGTGTTCTTCACATGCTATGGCTGCGATCTCTCATGGGACTCTAGGCCTATCATACCTCGTGGTGCTTCTTCTTTCTGTTGCGGGGTGGCGGCTCTCTTTCCACGTGTGCGGCCTTTCATGACCCCATCGCTTGGCTCCGGGGAGACTTTCTCATTTTGGTGGCACGACTGGCTCCGGGGGGCCTATTTGATGATTCCTTCCCCATTTATTGGCTCTAGCGGCACATCCGGATGCAACCGTGGCCGAGTGCTGGTCTGAGATGGGTGGCCCGGGGATTGGGTTCTGGACTCCCCTTTTTAGGTCTCCCCTCTCCGATCAGCGATTTTCCGACTTACTAGCTCTCCATCAGAGGATTGCCCCTTTTCATCCACACCCGTCCCGGACGGATGGCTGGGTATAGGTATCAGATTCCTTCTCGGCGGACAGCCTCTATCTTCATTTTCTTTTGGCCACCACTGACTTTGAGGACTTCGGAGCTGATTGCAGACTCATTTGGCGCTCTCGATTGTCGTTGAAAGTCAAGATCTTTGTTTGGCTTCTGCGGCGTGAGCGGATTCTTTTCCGAGTTTATAGGGCGCGGTGGGCGCCGCATGCGGATACCTCCTGTGTTATGTGTGGGGAGGTGGAGGAGGATGTCACGCATCTTTTCTTAAGCTGTCGGGTGTCTCGCGAGGTATGCCCTCGGTCGAGTATTATGGGTGGCGTTCTCCTGGTGGCGATGGACTTTTGGCAGGAACCTGGTTGACAGAGACTGGGTTGGAGACTTTCTGTGGCGACTTTTCTGGCCGGTGCTTGGGCAACCGTGTCATTTTTTGTGGGGAGAGATGTGAGGTAGACAATCGCATGTTTTACCTTCTTTGGAAGTGGGGTTTTGGTTAGCACCTGTTAGTTTTTTTTTGCCACTCCACTTCTTTTTTTGCCGCTCTCCACTGGAGAGTGTTTCACTTGTATATGATGTTTCTTTTTGGTGATATATATTCACACGGATGACAACCTAATTGATGATCTCTCTTCTTGGGAGCCTACATTTTGTACATTTTCCTTACATATACACGGATGACACCCTAATTTGGCGCTCATCCTTCCCCCCACAAAAGAAAAAAAATACATAAATAGATAACTAAATAAATATATCAAATAAAAAACTAAAGGCACTTAGATCGACCCGACATGGTTTGGGCATGACCCAATCGGATCGGGCCATCCAATTCTTTTGTGTATTAAATATATAATATTATAGTAATTAGTATTACAAAATTATGGAAATGAACAATTAGAAAAATTAAATATAGATTACATTTTTTGCCCTAAAATTTGGACTAATAAAAAAAAAATATGATATTATGATGATTAGATATATAATAAAAAAATATAAAATAATTATAATGTATGATTAAAGATTTAAAAATATAAAAAAATTAAAAAACATCGTATAACTGATTTGTCTCAGCGCCCCGCTATGCTCAGCACATCGCGGGATGGTCCAGTACGATTTGGCTCGGCCCATATTTTTATTTTTCTAATTATAATATTTTGTAACACGCGAAACAATAGTTGGTTGTCGATGTGTATTCACTTTCAAGCATCTTTCTAGTGAAACAATTAGTAGCCAAGGTTTACACTCAAACGTATGGAGTTAGTTATTTTGAAATATTTTCTCTGGTTGCTTGTGTTAATTCTAACTCCGCCTATATTTTATAGCCGGTCCCAAGCCCGGATAAAGGAGGAGGATTGTGTTAGGCCCCGACAGCCAGCATAAAATCTTGTCGAATCTTATGAACATGGATCAACGAATATATTGTGTTAATGCTAGGTCGTTACCCGTAAGTAACGCGCTGTACAGCTCGGGTACAGTGATAAGAGAGCAAGAGCCGCTGCATCCTCGCCTGAATACAGTGTTAAATGAGCAAGGGCTACCGTACTCTAATGGACGGAGGCGGTTAAAGAAGCTAGTTCATGATACTAAGGTCAGATTAGGTTCGTGGAACATTGGGACGTTGAATGGGAAGCACCTCGAGGTGGCACAAGTAATGGACCAGCGTAAGATTAGTATCTTATGCTTGCAAGAAACTAGATGGGTAGGAGAGGGAAGTAAAGAGATTATGTTAAATGGTTCCAAACTTTGGTACACAGGTAAGGTAAATGGAAGGAATGGTGTTGGTATTATCGCGGATGCAGAATGGAGGAAGAATGTTGTGGAAGTTAAAAGGATTGAGGATCGAATCATATCCGTGAAAGTAATTGTTGGAAAGGAGACTATGAACATTATTAGTGCATATGCACCCCAAGTAGGAGCAGAATCACATCTCAAGGAGAAGTTTTGGGCAGATATGGAGGGTTTGATTGAAAGTATACCAACAACCGAGAAAGTTTATATTGGGGGAGACCTTAATGGACATGTTGGTAAAGAGGCAGGACCACATGCAAGGGTTCATGGTGGTTTTGGTTTTGGGGAGTTGAATGAGGAAGGACAAACTATTATTGATTTTTCTTTAGCATACGATCTTAAGATTATCAACACTTGTTCTAGGAAGAGAGAGGAACATTTAATCACATACAAAAGTGGAATTCATAGGTCTCAAATCGATTTTTTCTTGACAAGAAATACTGATAAAAGACGCTGTACTAATTGCAAAGTAATTCCTGGGCATGGGGTGACTACACAACATAGATTGTTAGTTCTTGATATGCAAATGAAATGTATAAAACCAAAATCCCGAACAGTTTTTGATCGAAAGATCAAGTGGTGGCAGTTAAAGGGGGAGAAGCGAGAGACTTTTAGAAGTAAGTTATTAGAGGAAAGTGTGTGGGAGTTAGAAGGAGATGCTAGTATCATGTGGGAGAATGTGGCAAAAAAGGTTGAAATGGTTGCTAAAGCCATTTTAGGAGAATCAAAAGGTTTTGGACCACGAGATAAGGAGACTTGGTGGTGGAATGAGGAGGTCCAAGAAAAGGTGCGTAATAAGAAGAATTGTTTCAAGGCGATACACTTAGACAATAGTTCTGACAATTGGGAAAAGTATCGTTTGGCGAAAAGGGAGTCTAAGAAGGCAGTTAGTGATGCTCGTGCTAAAGCATATGAGGGGTTTTATAAGGAGTTAGGGACAAAGGCGGGTGAACAAAGAATTTACAAGATTGCAAGGAATAAAGAGGAGTCGAGAGATTTGGATCAAGTAAGATGGATAAAAAATGAAGTTGGCAAGGTTTTAGTTACTGAAGGAGATATTAAGAACAGATGGGAAGAGTATTTCTATAAGCTATTTAATGATGGATGTGAAGGTTCCCGTTGTGATTTGGAGGACTTGACAGTTAGCGAATGTGAGCTTAATAGGTCATTTTATCGTAGAATTAGAGTCTCGGAGGTTAGCGAAGCTCTTAAGAAAATGGAGAATGGTAAAGCCGTTGGACCGGATGGTATACCGATTGAAGTTTGGAAATGTTTAGGAGAAAAATGTGTGTTGTGGTTATGTAAATTATTTAATGAGATTTTACGGTCGAAAAAGATGCCTGATGATTGGAGATTAAGTACATTAGTTCCTATTTACAAAAATAAAGGGGATATTTAGAATTGTGCAAATTATAGAGGGATTAAACTTATGAGTAACACAATGAAATTATGGGAAAAAGTGATTGAGCATAGATTGAGAATGGAGACTAGTATTTCTGAGAGACAATTTGGGTTCATGCTAGGAAGATCCACTACAGAGGCGATTTATTTACTAAGGGGAATGAAGGAGAAGTATCGAAGTAGGAGAAGAGACTTACATATGGCTTTCATTGACTTAGAGAAGGCGTATGATCGGGTATCAAGGGATGTACTTTGGAAAGCCTTGCAAAAGAAGAGGGTGAGTGTTGCCCACATTAAGGTAATACAAGATATGTACGATGGGGCATTGACTAGGGTTAGGACACCCGGAGGTGAGACAAATGAATTTCCTATAGGAATTGGTCTACATCAAGGATCAGCTTTAAGTCCGTATCTATTTAACTTAGTTATCGATGCTATAACCGAGAGTATCACAGAGGAGGTACCTAAGTGCATGCTATTTGCGGATGATACAGTACTTTTAGCGGATTCAAGAGAAGAGATTAATACAAAATTGGAAATATGGAGAAATATGTTGGAGTCAAAGGGTTTTCGTTTAAGTAGGAATAAAACAGAATATATGCATAGCAATTTCACAAATAAACAACTTAGAGACGATTTGAAAGTTAGGCTAGGGGAGGATATAATTTCTCAAGTGACAAAGTTTAAATATTTAGGATCAATTGTAAGACAAGATGGTGAGATTGATGACGATGTTAATCATAGAATTCAAGTTGGTTGGTGTAAGTGGAGGAAAGCCACTGGAGTTCTTTGTGATAGAAAAGTACCCAATAAAGTTAAAGGAAAATTCTATCGTACTACTGTAAGGCCAGCAGTGTTATATGGTAGTGAATGTTGGGCTATGAAGGGACAACATGAACGTAAAGTGGGGGTAGCCGAAATGAGGATGTTGAGATGGATGTGTGGTCATACAAGATTAGATAAGATTAGGAATGACCATATACGTGAACGAGTCGGAATGGCTCCTATTAGTGAGAAAATGGTAGAGAATCGTTTGAGATGGTTTGGTCATGTTCAGAGAAGACCATTAGATGCGCCAGTAAGAAGAGTAGATCAAATAATCTGGAGTCCGATTAAAAGAGGGAGAGGGAGGCCAAGGCGGACACTTGGCGAACTAATAGAGCAAGATCTATTGGTGAATAATATACCGAAAGGTTTGGTTACTAATAGAGCGGAATGGCGTCGTATGATCCATGTAGCCGACCCCACCTAGTGGGATAAGGCTTTGTTGTTGTTGTTGTTGTTGTTGTTGCTTGTGTTAATTCTGCTTGCATTTTACTCTATGTTGGTTGCTGTGAATTATGGATGGCACTTTCACCAACTCAATGTAAAAATGCCTTGGTGATCTTATTGAACTTTACATTGAACAACTACCTAAGTATGTTGCCCAAGGGAAGTATTCATAGGTTTGGAAGTTTTTTTTTTAAAGTGAAAAGGATGAGTGCCATGTTTGCAATCATCCAACTTTATTGCTGTGGGCTAATATGTACAAGTTCATTGGCTTGTTACACAAGTTGAATAAAATTCATTCGTTGCTTGTTCGCCAGTGTCGCATCATGTGATGTGCCATTAACATCATGTTCTCCACGTAGCAATGTTCCCCTCTAAATATAGCCCCATCTCTGTGTGACCAGATTGACCATATATATGCTAGAGGTGTTGCAAGTTGCTGTTTAGATACATATGTGATGTTTTGTTGTTGACGTCCTCCAGTCCTTAATGTCCTCCAAAACTTTGCACTCGAAGATGTATCAACCCATTGACAACCAGCCTTAGTCCACATTGATATTGCCATCGGGCATGTGAAAAATAAATGATCAAAGTCTTCAACTGCACCCTCACATAATACGCATGCAATGTCCATTTCTCGAGCCCATCGTGCTATATGTCTTGGTCGGAAGCCGTTGTTGTCTACAAAGCCATGCAAAAAATTTAATACGAAGAGGAACCTTTAGTTTCCATAAGAGACTGCAATCAACTCGCATATTTCTATCTTCCAACTGATTCTCTCTATCGAGTAACTAGTACACTGACTTGATCGAGAAGTAATCAACATTCCATGTCCATGAATCTGGTGGGACTCATCCAGTGCAAAGCCCTCAAGGCTCTCAAAGAGGAGCAGGAGATCCTCAATGCGTTGATCTGACAGAGATCTTGTGAAATTAGGTGTCCATACCCCATTGGATAGCATAGATCCCGACCAGCAATCAGCCACCGTTGCTTGGCGGTTTTCAGCTAATGCATACAATCTTGGAAACTTCACCTTGAGAGGCTCTTCTAAGGCCCGGGCATCTTCCCAGAAGAGAAATCTAGTTCCTGAGCCTAAAGATGATGTAAAGAACCTTTGAATCACCGGAATAACAGATAGTACCGCCCTCCAAAAAGCCGATGAACCATGAGGTGTATCAATTTGAGTGTTCCATAAATCCACATGTCCATGACATGCAAGCATCAAAGATGACCAGAGATTCATTTTTTGAAGGTCACGAATACCATGACCACTGCTGACCAAGCCACTAGACAAACCCCTTTTTTACTACTGCCAGTGTGCATAGGAATCTTCGACGAAGAGCATCAATTCGGTTTCTAACCCCATTTGGCATTCTAAAAACGGACATATAGTAAACAGGAATTGCGGATAGCACTGCTCTGACAAGGACCAGCCTTCTACCTCTTGAAAGAAGTCATGCTGACCTTCCTTCTAGACTTTTCTCTACCCGTTCAATCACAGGAATCCAATCTCTTGATAGTAATGGTTTATCTGATAGTGGATAGCCGAGGTAAGGAAGAGGTAAATCACATGTGGCTGTTTTTAATGCCATAGAGCACTTATCTGCCAAGCTATTAATCATGTCGAATGGAACAAAAGATGACTTTGAATGGTTGATGCTTAATCCCGAGAAATCTCCAAAAATATCAATGAGCATACTGACTCTTCTCGCTGTCAACTCACATCTTTTTATGAAAAGATAGTGTCATCCGCATATTGTAGCAGAGGAATCATAGTGCCTTGATTTGGATCTGGGGAAAAACCGGAAATAATGCCAGCCTCGCATGCTGAAATAGCACATCTAGCCAATGCATCAGCTGCCAGCGTAAAAAGCATTAGGGCCAAAGGGCATCCTTGCCTGACTCCACGTTGGGGTTGTATCCCACCACCCACAGGGCCATCATTGATGAGAGTTGAGAAGGAAACTGTGCAAACACATCTTTTCATCCAAGAAATCCAAGTCATCGGAAAGCCATGACGTCGAAGGGAACTCCACAAGAAAGACCAATCTAGAGTATCATACGCCTTGGAGAAGTCAACCTTCTATAAAAAGCCACATTTTTTCGTGCGTCTCCAAAAAGATATAATTTCTGAGGCCATGGAGAAACTCTCCATGATGGATCTGCCAGAAATGAATGCATCTTGAACATGATGCACGAGAGAGCCTAGCACTATATGCAACCTATTCGCTAGAACCTTGGCCACAAGAAGATAGATAGTATTAGATAGTGCTATGCGTTTGAAATCTTCTATTCTTTCTGATGCAGACTTCTTTGGAATGAGGAAGAGGAAAAATTTATTCAATTTTTTGAAGCCGAAGTTTCCACCAGAAAATTCTTGAATAGCAGCCACCACATCCGGCCCAATCACAGGCCAAAATTCCTTAAAGAAAAAAACTGGGAAACCATCTAGCCCAGGAGTACCTTCGCCATTCAAGTCTCTCAATGCTCGAAGAATTTCTGCTTCTGTGAAAGTCCGGACCAGTTCGGTCGCTTGTTCCTCGGACACCTGTGGCAAGTCCCGTCCTTTCCAAATCCAGTCCCCAGACGGTTGACGACGTGTGAAACCTTGAAAATGTTTTGCTATAACTGTCCCTGCTTGCTCCCTCCCAACGTACTCCACATCACCAACTCTAATCTGATCGATGTCACTAGATCTGCGTCGTCCATTAGCATACATATGGAAGAAACACATGTTTGAATCACCTTCTTTCAACCATACTTGTCTTGATCGTTGTCGCCATTGGATTTCAGTTTTGTAGTCCTCCTGTAGCACCACATTTTGAAGCATTTTCCTATCCTATCTCTTTGCCATAGACAATTTTCTGCTGTCCTCCAGACAATCCAAAGGCGTCCGTTTTTTTGTTAGCTTGAGTTTCCTTGAGTTGCTTCTTATACTCTTGTAGCGACGATGCTTCACCATTTCTCTATTTTTGATCGAAATCTGTCTTCTTGGAGCCAAGCTTTCTCAAATTTGAAATATGATCTATAACCTCTCGCCTCATTTGTTTGCCAAGTAGTGGAGTATGGTCAGAGAAAGGCCTTTCTAAAGCTGTAACTCTAGCTAATGGAAAGGCTTCTGCAATCTCCACTGACCCCAGAAATCGGTCTAGCTTGGATCTTGCATTTGACGATGCTGTGCTTCTCCATGTAAATCTGCAATTTGGAGTTGGAAAGTCAATCAAACCATGCTCATTGATGAAATCCCGAAAGACCTCAGTCCCATGATCACGATCTCTTCTTTGTGCGGGTCTATCTTCCAGCTCCAATGTAACATTATAGTCACCTCCCAGCAGCCATGGTGTGTTTGGAAAGTTTCTCACAATATAAGAACTCAAACAAAGTCATGGTCTGAGATTCAGCACAACTATTAAAAAATATGAATTTCATTCGCTCCTTGGCAGACTATTGTGAATTTTCTTTACATACTTTTAAAGACTTGGTCATCCTCATAGTGTATGTAGATGACAATTTAATATTTGGTAGCGATGCCATGGTATTATGGCAACAAAGAAATTGACGCAGAAGCAGTAGAAGAAATCTACGAGTTGCCGGAGCAATTTGATACGTTGCGTCATATCAAACTAACACGCAAAAAAAAAAATCTATTCTGCGAGCACACAACAGGGAAAAAAACAAGTTGAATATGAGTCAATTTGAAGAGTTGAGATATATTTCAGGAGCAATGATAATCTCCAGCAAATAAAAGTGTGCCCTTTATATAGTCTAGAGATAAATTTCTAAAACTAACTATGAAACAAAATTTTCCTTATGAATTCTAAAACTAACTAACTTTGCTAGAGATAAATTTCTAAAACTAACTATGAAACAAAATTTTCCTTATGAATTCTAAAACTAACTAACTTTGCTTACAAAGTTCACTAAAGACAAGATTTTGGCCCAACTAAACTATAATCCAGATAACTATCTTTCTGTTATCCAAATCCTGCTACATCAGTCCCTCCCTCTTGGGAAAAGCTCGACCCGAGCTGATGTCCATAGGTGATGGCGGATGGGACTAGTACAAATCACACATGTTGAACGTAATGGAAATACCAAAGTCAGAAGGGAGATCAACAATATACACGTTGTCATTTATCCTCTTCAGAATCTTGCAAAGACCAAACTTTTTATTCTTGAGCATATTGTAAGTACCAACTGGAAATCTGTCCTTGCGCAAGTAAACTATCACTAAATTTCCTTTGAATATTTTACGACGGCGATGTACATCAGCTGATTTTTTATACTTTAGATTAGCAGACTCCAAATGACTCCTAGTTTGTTAATGAAATATAGTTGCAATGCTCTGATAAATATAGTTGTGATTTGGAGGACTTGACAGTTAGTGAATGTGAGCTTAATAGGTCATTTTATCGTAGAATTAGAGTCTCGGAGGTTAGCGAAGCTCTTAAGAAAATGGAGAATGGTAAAGCCGTTGGACCGGATGGTATACCGATTGAAGTTTGGAAATGTTTAGGAGAAAAAGGTGTGTTGTGGTTATGTAAACTATTTAATGAGATTTTACGATCGAAAAAGATGCCTGATGATTGGAGATTAAGTACATTAGTTCCTATTTACAAAAATAAAGGGGATATTCAGAATTGTGCAAATTATAGAGGGATTAAACTTATGAGTCACACAATGAAATTATGGGAAAAAGTGATTGAGCATAGATTGAGAATGGAGACTAGTATTTCTGAGAGACAATTTGGGTTCATGCCAAGAAGATCCACTACAGAGGCGATTTATTTACTAAGGGGGATGATGTAGAAGTATCGAAGTAGGAGAAGAGACTTACATATGACTTTCATTGATTTAGAGAAGGCGTATGATCGGGTATCAAGGGATGTACTTTGGAAAGCCTTGCAAAAGAAGAGGGTGAGTGTTGCCTACATTAAGGTAACACAAGATATGTACGATGGGGCATTGACTAGGGTTAGGACACCCGGAGGTGAGACAAATGAATTTCCTATAGGAATTGGCCTACATCAAGGATCAGCTTTAAGTCCGTATCTATTTAACTTAGTTATCGATGCTATAACCGAGAGTATCACAGAGGAGGTACCTAAGTGCATGCTATTTGCGGATGATATATTACTTTTAGCGGATTCAAGAGAAGAGATTAATACAAAATTGGAAATATGGAGAAATACGTTGGAGTCAAAGGGTTTTCGTTTAAGTAGGAATAAAACAGAATATATGCATAGCAATTTCACAAATAAACAACTTAGAGACGATTTGAAAGTTAGGCTAGGGGAAGATATAATTCCTCAAGTGACAAAGTTTAAATATTTAGGATCAATTATAAGACAAGATGGTGAGATTGATGACGATGTTAATCATAGAATTCAAGCTGGTTGGTGTAAGTGGAGGAAAGCTACTGGAGTTCTTTGTGATAGAAAAATACCCAATAAAGTTAAAGGAAAATTCTATCGTACTGCTATAAGGCCAGCAGTGTTATATGGTAGTGAATGTTGGGCTATGAAGGGACAACATGAACGTAAAGTGGGGGTAGCCGAAATGAGGATGTTGAGATGGATGTGTGGTCATACAAGATTAGATAAGATTAGGAATGACCATATACGTGAACGAGTCGGAGTGGCTCCTATTAGTGAGAAAATGGTAGAGAATCGTTTGAGATGGTTTGGTCATGTTCAGAGAAGACCATTAGATGCGCCAGTAAGAAGAGTAGATCAAATAATCTGGAGTCCGATTAAAAGAGGGAGAGGGAGGCCAAGGCGGACACTTGGCGAACTAATAGAGCAAGATCTATTGGTGAATAATATACCGAAAGGTTTGGTTACTAATAGAGCGGAATGGCGTCGTATGATCCATGTAGCCGACCCCACCTAGTGGGATAAGGCTTTGTTGTTGTTGTTGTTGTTGTTGTTGCTCTGATAAATTTTTCCACAGTAAGAGATGCCGAAGTAGACAACAAATCAAACAAGGTAGTCGCCCATAGACAATTTCAAATGGAGCCTTTTTCGTAGTTTGACTCTGCATGCTATTGTAAGCTAACTCAGCTTGTGGTAATGTAGAATCCCATTGCTTTGGTTTCATTCCATATAGATCACGCTATAAATTTCCAAGTGACCGATAAACAACTTTTGTCTGTCCGTCAGATTGAGAATGATAAGTCTATAATTCAGGGCAGTATTCAAGCTTTTCCACAAGCTCTTCCAAAAAGCAAAAAGAAATTTAGTCTCTATTTGATGTTATAGAACGAGGTACTCCATGAAGACGTACTACCTCATGAAAAAATAAGCTAGGGACATTCTGAGCATCAGTGGTTCTTTTACATGGGATAAAGTGAGTCATTTTGGAGAATCTATCCACCACGACGAAAATAGAATCTGCCCCTCGTTGCATCCATGGAAGTCCCAACACAAAATCCATGCGGAGGTCCTCTCAAGGTGTTGCCGGTGTCGGTAAAGGAAGATATAGTCCAGTATTTTGAGATTGTCTCTTTGCAACTTGACAAACTGGGCATCTTCAGACAAAATTACTAACATCTCTTTTAAGCTGTGGTCAAAAGTACCTTTTTGCAATTGTTGCAATTGTTTTATCTTGACCGAAATGTTCGGCCAAGCCGCCACCACGAAAGTCTCACGCAGGGAGGTGTGAGGAAGGCACAACTGACTTCCTTTGAATAAATAACAATCCAGGGTATGCATATTTCCTGAAGCATGATGCAGTTGACACTTCTCCCAATCATCTTTAAAGTCCTCATCATCTCCATATAACTCAAACTTTCAAACCCAATAACCTCAGTGTGTAGAACAACAAGTAGCGATGCTCGTCGACTCAAAGCATCAGCCATAATGTTCATTTTTGCAGCCTTATGCTTCATAACATAGCTGAACTTTTGTAAGAACGTCACCCAACGACCATACATGCGGTCTATGCTGCTTTGTGTACTAATGTGTTTCAATGCCTCATGGTCTGTGTAAAGCATGAATTCCCTTTGAATCAAGTAATGCTCCCAATGTTTGTGGGCTCGCACCACAGCATGGAATTCTTGTGCATATACTGACCACTGTTGTAGCGCCTTATTGAACTTTTCACTATGGAATGCTATTGGCCGTACCCTGAGCTGTCGCACTCGGCTTCAAAGATTTTCTCAAAGTTTGGCAATGCCAGTGCAGAAGTCAGTTTTTGTTTAATTAGTTCAAAGCTCTTTGCAGCTGCATATCCCCATTTGAAGTTTTTCCTTAAACAAGTTGTCATCGATGCCATGATACTACTAAAATGACGAATAAATCTGCGATAGAAAGAAGCAAGGCATGGAAACTTCGTACCTCAGCCATTGTTTTGGGTACCGGACAAGATTCTATAACTACTACTTTATTTTTAATGACACTAATTCCATCGCCGCTGATGGTGAAGCCCAAGAACAGAAGATTGGTTTGTGCAAAACAACATTTGTTAAGATTAATATAAAGTTTTTTTTTTCTGCAGAGTGATCAATATCTCCTCTAAATGTTGCAAGTGCTCATCCATTGTTTTACCGAAGACCAATATGTCGTCGAAATACATCACTACTGATCAACTAATGAAAGGTTTCAAAACTTGATTCATAGAACTCATGAATGTGCTTGGCGCATTTGATAATCTGAAAGGCATAACTAACCATTCATACAATACTTATTTGGTTTTAAAGGTTGTTTTCCACTCATCCCCTTCTCGTATTCGAATTTGATGGTAGCCACTGCGAAGATCAAGCTTAGAAAAAATGCAAGAGCCACTGAGAAGGTCCAACATATCATCAAGATGGGGTATTGGGAAATGATATTTAATAGTAATTTTATTGATAGCTCGGTTATCCACGCACGCACCAACTCCCATTCTTCTTGGGTACAAGTGTTGGTACTAACATGAACTCATGCTATCTTGAATGAAATCTCGCGGAAGGATCTTATGTTTTTTGGGAGCCATACAGTAATGAGCCAAATTAGGCAACCTTAATTCCCCCACCATTCAGATCTTGGGTATGAATTAGTCTATCCTCCAATCGACCTCTCATCGGATTTGTTTCGCTCCAACTTCATGAAAGGGATTTATCAAAGTACCCTTGATCAGTATCATCATCCAAACTACCTTCCTATATAGTTAGATCATGACCACTTTCTAAAATCTTCATATGGGCTGCCATATGTTTCCATCATTTTTAGGCTTGAACACTTCACGACAAATCTTCAATCATTCGTCGAATCTGCGCCATCTCTACTTGCTTTCCGAGGTTCCCTTGTCCTCGGCCTCTATCATGTCCAACCATTGTTGAAAAAAAAAATGAAAATTCTAATATTTTGTTGGATCCTTTGTTCTAATACCAATTTGATGTAGTAAGAAGAGAAAACCAGCAAGAATAACGAGAAATTAGGCTAGAAGATTGGAATTGATAAAGAAGCAATTAGGATATATGAGAAAATCACAAAAAATCTGTAGTATTGTTATAAAATAGAAGATGATGGTTGAAAATTCAATTGCATCCCCCTAAATACTAAGGTTACTCCTCTGAAAAAAAATATTAAGGTTACAAGGGATTAAAACCCATAATCAATCTCCACTATTGATTAAACCACTTTTAATCCTGACCCCTATAACTAAGTAAAAGGTCACATGACAAGTAATAGACTTAAACACCAACTTTAATTAAGAATAACTAATAGAATATAAAAAGCTCCTTTGTCAGAAGCCCCCCCATCTCTAATCATTGCCAAGTCTACCTTCCTTTTAGAGAATCACTGGATGTCCAGAGCCAGAAATCTTGCTTTGATTTGTCGAGTGAAAATTTCTCAAGGTGTCCTAGGAGTGTATCAGAATCATCGATCCTATGTGCAGAAAGATTAGCTGAAAAAGAAGGGAGCCATACCCCAACACCCACAACAAAGTGTGATCCCATTTTTATGTTCAGCGATATCATATTGCCTAGGGAATAAGATGCTTAAAGTTTTGGATGCCCAAGGATCATCCCAAAATTGCAGATTACGACCATTCCCCAATTGTAATGATAAAAAAGGTCGTCGAATCTGAAAGGGCAGCCAACATTGCAAACCAATTGTAATGATAGAATTTTTCCGTGGCATCCAAAGATGATGGATGACCATAGATTATTGGATGCACCCATGACTTTGCTTGACAAGCCCATTTAGATAATAGGGCCATGTTGGTTTGGTGAAGTTGTTAGACACCTAATCCGTCATCACCCATTGGTCGACACACCTTCTTCCAGGAAATAAAATATACTACCCCGAATAGAGTCGATATGAGTCTCATCCATATTTCAGTTTCAAACAAGTTCCCAAATCCTCTCTCAAGGAAAAAAGTTCTTCCTCAAAAAAAAGAAAGAAAAGAAAATTCTAATAGCTCTCTGCTGTAGAAAATTCAAATATGCTGTCCCACTGCTCTCTTAATGGTTTTTTTTCTCATCTCAAAACAATCTAAGATTTTGCTAAAAAAAGGGAACAAGCTAAGATTAGGTATTTAACTGTTCTTCATTTCTCCTGAAAAAACTGTTCTTCAGTTCATATGAATGGTGTCTTTTAGCTTACACCATTGGGATAATTGTCGAATGAATTCAGCTGTAATCTGTCTCATTGAATTGAATAATCATAACGGATTCATTTAAGCTTCTTGAAGATGAACTCAAAAACTTATGTTCGTCATATCATTTGCCTTTTCCTTTTACTAGAAAGAAATGGATGACTGTCAAACCCGCTTTATTCCCAAGAAATTTGGAGTAAGAAACTAGGCGTTAGAATACTGGTAGATGCTTGAACCTGTTTATCCTCTGAAAGAAGAATGAGCGAAAGTCGACGGGGGATTCCCTTCTGTGGGCGCCACCACCAAACATCGCTGGGTGATTTTCACCCAGCGGCGCCACCACACAGAGAGAATGCAACCTCTAGCAAATGACAAATTGATTGCAATCGTCGTTTTCATCGGAAATCAAGGGGATAAATCTCCAATGGGGCTGGAATACAAACTGAGTTGGAGGAGAGGACCACAATGCTACAGATGCTATGTATGGGGACACCTGCAGAAAGACTGCGAAACCCCATCCCCTGCCTGCAATGCAGGGGAACAGGGCATATTCGGACACATTGCCCCTTGCGACGACGCCTTATTGCAAGAAGCATATCGGAGGTTAGAGAACGTGCGACGTAGGATAGTACCGCTACTCTTGTGATTGATATACCATGGTCTCCGGCACTGCCCATGAATATGGCATGTCTCAGCCAATGTATCCTTGGTGTTTTCTTGGGGCCTACACCCACTGCTGAAATGATTGGAGCGGCACTTCCCTGCGATTCAAAATCCAAGATACATGCAGCACGGCTGTTGGAATCATCCTTCTTTGTGACTGGGCATATGGAACTGCCAGATAGCCAGACGAAACTGCCTAATGGTGCCATCATGCAC
The DNA here is from genome assembly GCA_030549335.1 of Pontederia crassipes. Classification (NCBI taxonomy): domain Eukaryota; kingdom Viridiplantae; phylum Streptophyta; class Magnoliopsida; order Commelinales; family Pontederiaceae; genus Pontederia; species Pontederia crassipes. Next base: position 3,431,048 of record JAUKPH010000020.1, on the reverse strand, counting down.
ATGCGCTGGCTCATGGTGGAACAGGGGAGGAAGGTGGAACGGGGGAAAACTACACGGATGAAGCTATTGGGGATCCCGCTGCACCTATGGTACAGAGAGGACATTGTGAAGATGATCTCTAACTTTGCCACTCTTGTGGACCTTTCTTTTCCAACATATGACTCTTGCGATGTTTCTTCTGTGGAGGTTGAGGTGAAATTCCGACGGTGTGTAATCGACGTGGCAGTGATGCAATCAACTTCCCGCTAATTCCGTGGACCCTGGCAAACAGAACAGGGAATATCTCCGAGGATCGAGCACAATAATAAATCAAATCTTTGGTTGTTCGCACGGCTGGATCAAATCGGGATGTAACTGCTCCCCATGATGAGGGAAGGATCCACTATGGAGAGGTTGTTACACCAAAAATCAAATCTTTGGTTGTTTGCACAGCTGGATCAAATATTGTCGTAACTGCTCTCCATGATGAGGGAGGGATCAACTATGACAAGGCAGCTAAATCAGCTGACAGATGGGATGGTGGGACCCAACAGATTCATTACTTGGAATCGACCCAAACTCAGCAGGTAGCAGAAACACCTGACCTGGTAGCAGAAACACCTGAGATTACAATCAATCATCACATAGACCAAAGGAAATTGGCAACGTCCTCACCTAACCTTATCACGGCAGTTTGGAATCATTCTGCCGAGTCAGAGGAGGGAGAATATGACATAATGGCAGCAGCTATGAATGTCAGGAAACGGTATGCACACTCGAGGACAAGCCTTTCTGCTTGTAGTTCACAAAATCAAATAAATGAGGCGTGTGCTGACATGGAGGACTGCAGCTATGTGGCAGGGGGTGACGACCTGGTTTAGTCATGAAAATTCTTTCATGGAATGTCAGTGGATCAGGAGATAGCTCCAGATGCGCAATTCTCCAAAAATATCTAGCACAATGGACTGATGGAGAATTGAGGTAGCCATGTTACAAGAAACGAAGTTAGAGGGATGTGACCAGCTTATGGTGCGATAAATTGACTTCTTGACAGGTTTTCTTGCTGTCGACTCCACTGGAAGATCAAGTGGATGCCTTCTATGCTAGAGTGAAAAAACTTTTGACATGGCTGATCCACACTCAGGAAGTCACTCAATTTTGGCCATTCTGACAAGATGATCAGATGGCATGCGCATCCTAGTCTCTTGTGTTTATGGACCTCAGGAGGCCACTCGACGACAGGAAATGTGGGAAGAATTAAGCCTCCTTCGGAAGAATTACTCGGACGTATGCGGAATAATAGGAGGTGTTTTCAATGTGATACTTAACACAATGGATCACCCACCTGGGCGACGGGATCGTGACAGGGGATCGGAGATGTTCCAAGACATTATTGATGCACATGGGCTATTAGATTTCCCAATTTCTAATTGCAGATTTACGTGGAGAAGCTTAGCGTCCTCAAGGACAAAATCAAAACTTGATTGATTTCTGGGTTCCGTCGAACTAGCAGAAAAATTCTAATTGGCAATCGTTGCTGCTATGGGGAGACCCTTCTTTGACCACACTCCCATCCTTTGGTCAATTAATGAAGGTTCCTCTCCTAGATCATACTTCAATTAATGAAGGTTCATACACGGGTGACGGATGAATGGAGAAGGTACCCGACCTGTAATTCAGCTACAAGGACTCTAATGGACAAATTGCACCGCCTAAGGGAGTTAGACAACTAGAGGAGACTAGGTGCCTTACTATCTATTGTTAGACAACCTTGAGGATACATGAGACCTATCTAGTGAAGAACTATCTGATCATTGTCAACATCATGAAGTGGTGGCAAATGAAGACAAGAAAGAGGAGATGATATGGCAACAACGATCAAGGCAATTATGGTTAAAAGAAGGGGATTCCAACACAAGATTCTTTCACATGTATGCTAGTGGACATTTGAGGTCTAATTACATCGAGTATCTTTCAGTTAATGAGGAAATAGTATCCGGTAGACGTGCTGTTGGTGCAGCTGTGGCCTCACATTTCCGGGAATTCGCTAAGCATTGTCCTTTGGGGAATTGGGTATGGTCAAACAGGGAAGCTCCAGGACTCTCGGCGGCTCAAGCTGAGGTACTGACCTATCCTTTTTCAGAGGAGGAAATGTTGCAAGCAATAAAGAATCTGAAGGAAGCCTCTCCTAGACCCAATGGATTCCCTGTCTTATTTTACCAAGAATTCTGGTCATTGGTGGGACCCAATGTTATGGCAACATTGCAGGAATTCGCATATTGCAATAGTGGATTTGAAAGACTCAATCGATTCTTTCTATTTTTTATCCCAAAAAAACCTGCCGCTATACTTAGTGACAGATTTTAGACCAACTGCACTCTCTAACTCAATATATCTATCATTGCTTGTGTTTTGGCTAACAGGTTACGACCAGTGCTAGATTTCTTGGTGCATCCGGTGCAGTCGACATTTATTATAGGCTGCTCAATTTCATATAGTTTCACTATGGCATCAGAATTATATCTTATTGGAAATGCACTGGCAAGATTGGCACTTTCTCTGGAGCTCTTTATCTAAAAGAGGTTTTCCATCACAATGGATTTCTTGGATGAAACGGTGTGTATTTGCACGTCTTCTTTCTCAGCACTTATTAGTGGCAACCTGGAAGGAGGGTGGATTCAACCTGAAGGATTCGCCAAGGCTGTCCTCTTGCTCCAATGTTATTTGTGATAGTTGTTGATGCACTTGTACGCTGCACTTTCTCTTCATGTAATGCAAGGCTTATCTCTGGATTCTCTGGAAACATGACCGGATCTTTACTTCCATTGCTGCAATATGCAGATGATACACTCTTTTTTATCAAGGGATCGATGGGTGCGACAAGAAGAATTTCCACTTTGATTGAGATATTTGGGGACTTTTCTGGTTTGATCATCAATCGTGCAAAGTCTTCTTTCATTCCATTTGGTATGGATGATCAATCAGCTTTTGATTGCTCAACAATACTCCGAACATCGATTTGCAGCTTACCTATTCAGTATTTAGGTATGCCTTTATCCGACAAAAAAGACTTCAGTTCGGGATTAGATACCTGTAATTGAAAGAGTGGAGCGACAACTTAGGGAATGGAGCGCGAGATTACTATCTCGTGGGGGCCGACTTACTCTAATTAACTCAGTGCTTTCAGCCATACCTATCTATTATATGTCTGTACTTCCCTTGCCTCAATCAGTGGAGGCTCGTATCCACTTTCTTAGGAGCAATTTCTTCTGGCGACACTCTGGTAGCACAAACCGAGCAATTCATCTTATTGCCTGGAAGGAGGTTTGTCAACCAAAGGCTGATGGAGGACTAGGCGTTCGACAGCTTCACCAAACCAACATGGCCGTATTATCTAAATGGGCATGTCGGGTCATGGGTGCATCCAATGATCTATGGTCATCCATCATCTTTGAATGCCATGGCAAAATTTTACACATTCGAGAGGATGCTCATCCTTTGGATCTGGGATGTTGGCTGCACTACAGGTGCCAAGACCTTTTCTATCATTACAATTGGGGAATGAACATAAAGATGTAACAGTTGCTGATTGATGGTCATACTTTGGTGTGGGTGTTGGGGCATGACTCCCTTCTTTTTCAGCTAATCTTTTTGCTCAAAGAATTGATTACTTTGTTACACTTCACGAACAACTTGAGAATTTTGCACCTGATGACATCCAGTCAATTCTCTGCGAAGAAGGTATACATGACATTGATCCGAGATGGGGTCTTGCAAGAATATCGGCCTATATGACGATCAATTGCACTGCTGCGCATTAAAATATTTGTGTGGCTCCTTCGACATGGACGATTACTTACATTTGGCAGCCCTCTGCTGATGTTTTATGCAGCTTTTGCGGGGATGAGGCTGAGATATCAATCACTTCTTTGGTTGTGTGGTCGCCAAGGAAGTTTGGAGAGTTTCAGGATGTCAATAGTTAGATGTCACATTCTGGCGGTCCTTCCGATTTGGAGGAAGACAAAAAATCACAAGACTATATAGCACACGACGTCAATGGGGTTAGCTCTTGCTGTTCTATGGTCCATCTGGCACCAAAGAATGCTAATCTTTTTAGAAGAGAGCGTTCGTATTTGGAAAACATCATGACACATGCTGCTAAATTGGTTAAGTTGTGGGCTGATGATTTGAAATATATCTTTTTTTTTATGTAATGGCTTAATCTCTCCTTAATAAAGTTGGATGCCTACACAATTGGTAGACATCCTTATTCCTCTAAAAAAAAAAAAATGATTACTCTTTGCTAGTTTATGCAATGCAATTCCTAATTGTGATGATATCGCTGACTTCTATTTGGGAAGCATGACACCGTTAGCACCAATCCAGTGTCTTCTACTTGTCAGTTTACTCCTCCCAAAAACCACGTGACTTGCAATTTGCTGATATTAGTTTTGTTTAGCCTGTGGAAGGTATCTAACGTCAATTTATATTACAGTAATTCATAGGTATAATTGAACATACCTTATCTTTTAGGTGGTTGATCCCTGAGGCTACTTCTACAATCGAAGTGTATTTTCTTGTTCATGAAACTTTTTATTCGAACAATGAAAGAAGTCTTTTCATATCCCCAGGCTGAGTTCAACTAACGATCAGTCTCTTTATCTCCATTCAGGGATTCAAGTGGTACACAAGAAGTCTCCGCATCGATGAGGACGGGGATGTAGCAGATGAGTTCTTGGACGAGGTAGAAGTTCCCACCACCGCTGCTTCGGCTGCTGCAGCAGAGCAGACGATGATGCTTCCAAAATTCCAGGTCAAGTACAAGACCGGTCCATCCGCAGCGGCCATGAGAAAACATGTATTTGCTGCCAACGGGAACATATTACACAGTTTCCAGCACCAGGGGAGAATGATGTTGGCATGACTGATCAAGATTGAGAAGGGAGGTCTGTTGTCTGAGAAATCAACTTATGCTACATAATACTGTAGCAATTATCAATTATTGTTAATATTTAAGCAAATGTTGTTGTTCTGTTCATATATCTCTCAAAAGCTTGTAAAAGTGATGAAAAGGGATCGAACACACGATCCGATAAAAAGGAAATCCACGTGTATTTCTCAGTCTTTTCAACCAAATGGAATAAAATTGATCACTTTTTTTCATACTGTTAAACAGATTGACGATAATAAATAGGTCGGTGTGGTCTTTTGTTACAATAAATGCATGTTGATATTTTTAGTGTATTTGTGATGAATGTCGTTGTAACGTCCCAAAATTTGATTTTGTCACCTTGCGAAATTTTCATTTGGTCGTCGCTTTCTTTGGTTTTTTTTTTTACTCTTCCGTTGACTTGAATGATTAAGAAAAAAGACACATAAATGAAAAACTTAATAAATAAAATATTACAATCAATAAATATAAAAAAAATGCGGAAGTTGAGATAAATAGAATATAGAGTACATCAATCTTGGCATATAAGTTTGTCTCAAGTACAACTCAATAGGTCTTCTACAACTCGATATTAAATAAAAGTGGAAAATTTCAACTAGACTCTGGGATAATTATGTGCACACGTCATTTGAACTATAGGATAATTATGGGATAATTATGTGCATACATCAATTCAGCACGCATCCATATCATATATTTGCGGAGATTACACAGGGGAGTAAGCTTAATCATTAGTATAAAGCTAAGCGTGAGTTCGTATAGATCATAAGATAGTTCCATTAGGTTAAGTATGAAGCAAACATAATAATTAAGAGTTAGATAGTTCATGCCCTTTTCATTTTCTTTTTTTTCTATATTCGTGTTCATATTTCTTATTCATATTTATATTTATGATTCTTGCTCATTATTCATGTCCATAAGGACAAAGTCTTTTAGTTCATTTTTTATCATTCATGTTTTTTCATCTTGTCCATAACTTGGAAGAGCTCTCCACTTTTTAGGAATACCATTGCAGACACACAAGTGTACAACTATCTAGATCATGGTGGACCAATAGGGGATCAGTGTCATGGCCAGCCCCGTCGGGTAGGATGACCTCGCGCAAGGTGGAAACATCGTTTCGAAAGGCTGGAGTGGAAGCTGTTTTTGTATGAGAACTCAATCAGTGGTAGATACTTGTCTTAGCTGCCGTGCCAATTCAAGGCAAAAGTTCGGAGCATGTCCTCTAATGTTCGGATCATCCTCTCCGATTGTCCGTCTATTAGATGGAAGGTTGTGTTGTAACTCAATCTAGTGCCAAAAACAATATATAGACTCTTCCAGAATCTTGATGTGAACCGATGATCACGGTCTGACACGATCGATACTAGAATACCATGAAATCGGATGATCTCTCACATTTACAACCTGTCGACCATAACCCAAATGACGTCGTGACCCTTCTTTGTCCTGAGATGTAATAAGCAATCTCCAAGTTCATGTCGTGCTACCAAAAGCTACGTCTGACGTCTTCGTACTTCTTCGTGCTGCCCGGGTGTATCGCAAAATCTAAATTGTGGCCTTCATTGAGCACCTCTCGTCTGACCATAGCATCATTCGGAACCCAAAGGCGATTCCGAGCCGACCTTGAAGTCTTTAGGCTCATTCTGATACCGCTTGATGATTCTGCTGATGAGGCTCGGCTGTAGCTGGTGCATGATCATAATGGGTCCTGTGTCCTGCAGCTCGAGGATTCCACTAGTTAAGTTCCTCAATCATTTCATACCTGCGTAGCTGGAGGAAAGCCAGCGAAGCCTCCCATTTCTAACTAAGAGCATTAGCCATCGAGTTCGCCTTGCCGGGATGATAGTTGACAGTGAACTTGTAATCTTTGAGGAACTCCATCCATCGTCTCTGTCACATGTTCAAATCCTTTTGGGTGAAGACGTATTTCAAGCTATTGTGGTCGGTGAACACCTGAAACTTTTCACCGTATAGGTAGTGCCTCCGGATCTTTAGTGCGAACATGATTGCTGCCAACTCTAGATCGTGCGTCGGATAGTTCACCTCGTGCTTCTTCAGTTGTCTCAAGACGTAGCCCACTACCTTTCCGTACTGCATCAGGACACATCCGAGGCCGGTGCCGCATGCGTCACTATAGATGGTGTACCTTCCGATCCCCAATGAAAGGGTTAGGATCGGAGCAGAGGTCAGCCCGTTCTTCTGTTCTTGAAAACTGTTATTGCACTTGTCTATCCAAACAAACTTCTCATTTTTCTTCGTCAAGTGAGTGAGTGGGCTATGATTTTCGAGAAGTCTCGAATGAATCGTCTGTAGTAGCCGCTAGACCGACAAAACTACGAATCTCTATCGCATTCTTCGATCTAACACAGTTGGTCACTACCTCGACCTTCATTGGGTCCACCGAAAATTCCATGTCTGGACACAATATGTCCAAGGAACATCATCTACTCCATCCAGAATTCACACTTGGAGAACTTTGCATAGAGTCAATGCTGGTGCAGAGTCTCCAAGACAATCCATAGATGCTCCCGGTGCTGCTCCGGGCTGGAGGAGTAGATTAGACTGATCACAAACTGATCCAAGTGCTGCTTGAACACCCTGTTCATATCCATGAATGTTGCTGGGGTATTTGTCAGTCCAAAAGGTATGACCGTGAACTCATAGTGACCATATCTAGATCGAAAAGCGGTCTTCAGCACATCTTCTTCTGCATCTCTTAGTTGGTGATAGCCCCTCCTTAGGTCGATCTTCGAGAAAATTGAGGCCTTAGACAATTGGTCGAACAAGTCATTGATCCTGGGCAGTGGGTACTTATTCTTGATCATGACCTTGTTTAACATCCGGTAATTGATGCACAGTCGTAACGATTCGTCCTTCTTCTTTACATATAGAACCGGAGCACCCCAATGGGAGACACTAAGTTGGATGAACCCCTTGTCGAGTAGCTCTTGTATTTGTTTCTTCAACTCTAGCATTTCCGCTGGGTCCATATAGTAAGGAGCCTTGGAGATCGGTATCGTCCCTGGTACCAAGTCGATCTCCTTTCTCTGCGGCAATCCAGAGATGTCCTCTAGAAAGATATCCGGAAAGTCTTGTACTACGTCAATATGATGCGGAGCTGGTGTTTGTATGTCGGCTATTGTCACACTCGCCAAGTACCATTGGCATCCCTTCTGTAGCAGCTTGTGGGCCTTCATGGTGGACAATATGATCCTACTGCATGGCTTCGATGTGCCTTTGATCATCGTCTTTGGTTGCCGATGATGACCTTCTTTTGCGTAAATACTATAGATAGAAGTTAATTATGATATTATATCAATTTCTGAATTATTGGATGGATTTAATATTAATTAAGATAGAAGTAATAAGCTTAGTAATCCTCAGTTAATCTATGATTACAAGTTTTAATTTAATTAACTATAATATAGTTTCTTATTAGTTATTTCATCCATTTAGCTCCTAAACGGATTCTTGCTAGATTACTAATCATATTCCACCATTTTTTTAAACACTCGTAACATGGATGTACAAATCAAATTGTTGACCACCCAAACACTTATCAACCTGATTTATTTTTTCCCACTTACCACATCGTTGGATAGGTATCATGTAATATTCCTAAGTTAATCATGCATGATTAGTTGTATGAATGTGATGTTATATTATCTTATTGATAATATCTATGAATGTGATGTTAAGACTTACACTTCAATATCAACTAAAGTGCGAAAGCGATGGAAATTTACTTAAGGCATGAAAATGTGATTTTCGGAAAAGTGAAAATTTAAAAAATTAAAGTCCCGGTAATTATTCCTATATATGAAAGGATTCTAAAAGTGATTTTTAAGAATTTTTAGGAGGTGTATGAGTTAGGTAAAACGTAGACACAAAATCGAAAAATCTATGAAATCGCGATTTTTGTTCTTCGGACAAAAATTTAGATTTCGATTCCTTAGTTATTTATTTTTCTAAATATTTTATTTGAATCCAAATGAGGGGTAGTTCCTTATTTACATGTAATTTCTTAAGTAAATAAATAAATAAATAAATAAATGAAAAATGCAAAAGCCATAAATAAATAATGGGGGGTAGAAGGAAAGATGCTACATGGTTGAAGGAAATTAGGAAAAAGAGAAGGGGCAACTAGGGTTTTAGATTTTGGTAAATTCCTACTTCATTTTATTTGAATTTTAACTACATAATTCTTAATTAGGGTGACTCTGAACCTTTCTCATCCATTTATTTTCGGATTTTACTTGAACATGGGACAAAACTCATGTTGTTTATGGGTAAGATTAACCCTAGCCATGTTCAATTGATTCACGAATTTTTAGCTACATAATTTCATATCTTCGAGTGATCCAAAAATTATGAATTTATTCTGATTGATCCCCTATGAGTCTACTTTCATTGAGCTTTGGAATCAAATTAATATGATTTCTGTAGATAAAGTTATGCTCGTATCTTTAAGGTACTATCACTCTGTCCGCCTAAATTTCTATCCGGATTTGTAAATTATGTATTAAATTCAATATGTCGTGGAATTATTTGATAATTTAGGGTGTCATATTCATTGTTGTTAGGGTTCATTGACAACTGGAATAACTAGAAAATGATATGTGTAGCGAAAGTTATAAATAATTTACCGAGCCTTACTCAGTCTGTCATAATGGAGCTTAGGGCAGATTATGCTAGTATTTGTTACATTTATTGTGCTCAGTACAATTAGATATAAATTCAAGTAATTTTATGAGTTGCACTTTAGGATGTCTACAATTTGGGAAAAATTAAAAGGATCAGAACAGGTAAGGTTTATTATTTTATATAAATCATAAAGTTAAGGTTACTCAGTCTGCCAGGACATAAAAACAACATAAAAGTTAGGCTGAATATTGATTTTCATAAGAGCAAACCATAATGAAGTAGGAAATGAAACTTTTACAAATTAATGTCTCTGTAATATGAAAGTAAAGAAAATTGGAATGAGGTCATTTGATTATGTATACCAGAAGATATGAATTTGTTTTTTACTATGCGTGCAATCTGTTATAATATTAGGTCAATCCTTATGTTTAATAGTTACTTAAGTTATAAGAGTAAATACTTAAGGTTCATGTACCTAAGCAATTAATTATGTTTCATGTGTGATAGGATTGTGTTCAGATCATAGTAGTAATGTGTTTCTTACTATTATTGTTATAGGAGTAGAAGAATAAAGTAGTGAACAAGGAAAGGGAAACATTTTGCTAGCCCTTATAGGTAAGTTGATTTCTCATACTCTATGTTTTCACCTCTTTTGAATTTGGTGTGACATCGATTATTATATGTATTGAATATGCTTTAGAATGCTATGAATTGATTTCGAGAAATGCAATTACGAAAAGTATATGTGATATGATTTGAATTGATTGCGATGAGTGCAATCTTGTTCATTTTGAAATGGTGTTGGATATGATTCATCTTCTGATAGTCAGGAGATGTTTGTTATGTGATGAATCATGCATCGACATCCATTTGCACTTGCATATATGATGGTTAGAGCTAAGTGCTACATCGCTGATCACGATGGGAGCCACCTCTAGAGTCCAATCCATCATTTTGTTCCCCAGTAATGGGATGAGATAGGCTGGAGCTAAGTGTCATGCGGAGCTAAGTGCCACATCACGAGTAGTCGTGATGGGAGCCACCTCTAGAATCCGTAGGGGCCACCTCTAGAGTCCACCTATCATTTTGTGATTTATTCCCCGAAAGGGATGAGGTAGAATGGAGCTAAGTGCTATATCGCTGATCACGATGAGAGCCACCTCTAGAGTCCACCTACCGACCACTGGCCAGTTGGTGATCCGTGCATACATATGAGAGTGTTGCATTGCATACACATGTTTGATATGTTTAAGTGACAATGAATGTAAATTGAGTGCAATGCTTTTGATTGGGATGTTATATATATATATATATATATATATATATATAGTAAATGTATGAAGATATTGACTTTGATATTATGATTAATGCATGTATGTTATGTCTCCTCGAATTTATTAGATGATAATACATAACTTATGAGTTATCAGCTTACTGAGCTATTATTTGCTCACAGTGTTGTTGTACACTTTTTCAGATCAGTAGAACTTTTGGGAGCACGAGAGATAACCTTAGCAGGATGTGGATCCTTTTTGCTGCTAAGGTATTGAGAAGTCATGTCCCCCACCGCGCATGTTAGATAGAAGACTTGCAGCTCTCATATTCCTCTGTTGGGATATGGAGAGAGTTTGATATGTGCTATGTATGAAAAGTAATTTTATATCTTGTAAAATGTGAATCTTTTATAATTATATGGTGGTATAAATCCTAAGGTTGTTACATGTTCTGAATGATCAATATAAACTGTGTGGTTTGTTTATATGTGTTATCATTTTTTTGTATTATTTGGAGGAGTTATGCACAATTTTTTTTCAAAATAATAATAATAATAATATTTGATCGTCTGTAATTAGTCACGAACTCTGATTTAAATCACCGTTTAAATCGAGGTCGTGACATATCACACCATTAACCGACTCAAGATATATGTCCATATCCACTAATATTATATATACATGTATTTATATATTATTATATAATATTGCACCGCCTCAAGATACTTTGATCATATCAATACATTATATATATATATATATATATATATATATATGTATATTATAAAAGGGGACGGCTAGGTTAATTGCTGGCGGAACCAAGGAAAATGAAAAAAAAAGAAAGAAGAAAGAAGAAGAACATGGTCGCGAGAGTATGGAAAAGGAAAGGAAAGTTAATAAGGTAAGAGGATTATTTCTTTTAATTTTTGTTAAATTAATAAACTTAAATACTTTATTCAATTGCTTAATTAATGAGGTTTCAAATTATGAAATAGTTCAAGTTGACTTAAAAGTATCAAATGGAATCAAATTGGTTATAGAACTTAAGCTTTTGTTTGCTATACGACCGAAATATTGCAACCAGTAATTAAATATAAAAGTTGATCAGAAAATCATAAAACTTACGACCTAATCCTGTGAGAGTATAGTTTTCATGGGATTTGGAATGATCTCAAAATCATATGCATATAGTCTGTTGCCTACAAAAGAGTGAGTAGTTGTCATGCTGTTTTCCAAAATGATATAGTTAGTTTGTAAATTATGCTCTTATCCATATCAATCACATAAAAGTCTGGAACTTTTGTGTGTGTTTGTTGCTTCCATAAGCTTTCTAATGTAATTGTAATCACTCAAAAATAAATTATATAAAATAAGATACCAAATTTACATTGGTTACATATCTGTCTCATAGATTTCAAAGCACAATCAAAATATGTGCCACCACATGATTTTCTAAGACTAATTTAAGGTAGTATAAATTATGAAATTCACTATGACTTTTCATCTCTGAGTTTACTTTCTTTGAGATTTGGAATTATGTCAATAAGATTTTTGAACAAAAAGTTATGAATTCATCGTTAGGGTTCTATCATCCTATCATATGAAAGTGTCATCCGATTTGGTAAATCACATATAAAATATAATAGGTGATATAATTATCTGATAATTTAGGGTCAGTCCTATAAAGATGTTAGACTTCATTTACAACTAGAATAATTCGAAAAGAACATGCCTAGTGGAAGTTATAAATATGTTACGAAACCTCATTCAGTGTGTCAGAATGAAACATTGGGCATATTATATTAGTATTTGTTAAATTTATTATGCTCAGTCCAGAGAGATATAAATGTAAGAAATTTTACGGGTTGCCCCCTGGGAAGTCTAAGTTTAGAGAAAAATAAAAATACCAGAATAGGTAATGTGTACTATTTTATATAAATGATAAAAGAAGGGTCGCTCAATTTGTCAAAGTACAAAAACAATCTAAAGGTTAGGGTAAATGTTGATTTTACTAAGAATAAACTATAATGAAATAAGAATTGCAACTTTTACAGACAAACGTTTCATTAGTTTAGAGCTAAGTAACATTTGAATCATTCCATTTTATTATTTATATTAAGAGTTATGAATTTTTTTAACTTGGTGTGCAAATTGAATTTATTGATCTAGATGGATTGTGTAAATGATATAAAATCTCTATGTTGGTATGGTTGTAAGAGTAATATGGACTTATATTATTATTACAGGGTTAGATGAATGATAAGAAAAAGAAATGAGGAAACATCTTGTGATTGATTTCGTCAGGTAAGTTGGTTTTTCCTACTCTATGTATTCACCTTTTTTAAATTCAGTGTGACATCGACTATTATATGTATTGAATATGTTCTGGATATGTTATGAATTGATTTCGAGAAATGCAGTTATGAAAAGTATATATGAATGATCGTATGATTGCACATTTGAAAAGCATATGTGATAATGATATGAATGGATTACGAGGAGTGCAATCTTGTTTCGTTTGAAATGCTATTTGATATAATTCATCTTTTGATATTGATATATGGAATTGTTATATGATGAATCATGCATGTACATCTGCATATATGATGGTTGGAGCTAAGTGCTACATCGCTGATCACGATGGGAGCCACCTCTAGAGTCCACCTACCGATCACTGGCCAGTTGGTGATCCGTGCATACATGAGAGTGTTGCATTTGCATACATCTATTTGATACGATTTGAATGATTTTGATTGCAATTGGAGTGTGATCATTTTGATTAGGAAATTGTATATATTATTTTTGAATATATGAAAACACTGATAGTGATATTATAATTATTTTATATCTTTGCATGTCTCTCCGAATTAATTAGCTGGTAACACATAGATTATGAGTTATCAATTTACTGAACTATTTTTGCTCATAATGTTGTTGCTAATATTTTTTTCGGATTCATATATCTCTTTGGGGATCGTGCGAGGTGATAGTCTTAAGAGGATTCTATAACACCATTGGTGGTATGATGAGAAGATTTATGTCTCTCGTATCTTTCTATTAAGATGTCGAGAGAGCTAATCATATTTATTACTTAGGTCAAAATAAGTTGTATCGAAGATAAAGACTTTTTGTCAAATGTACGATTTAGGGAGTATCGATTTGCTCTAAAATGATCATCACTTATTGTGTAATTTGTTCAATGATATATTTTTATTTCTTATGCTTTAAAAAAATTTACAACACGTTTCTGCATTCCTTCATAATATTTATTTGATCATCCGTAATGAGTCACGAACTTCGGATTAAACTAAGGCTTAATTCGGGGTCTTGACACTTTACATTCATATTGTGTTCCATCCCTTTTATATGTACACTAAGGGTGGATACACATGCCTCAGAAAATAAAGGAGTGCAATGCACCCGAATCAAACAATACAACCATAGGGAGACCTGATATGAGAAGAGTACCTCGGATTATGTCATTATCCTACCAGGATGCCTCTGCTTGGAGACGTCCTGATGCTCCACCTGCGCCTCTACGATTCTTCATAGAGTAGTCCCGGACAAAGTGTCCGACCTTCCTGCATTCGATGCACGTGTCGTTCTTCATACGACACTCTTCAACGTGTCCTATGGCAGTCGGAGCAGGTGCCTATCGTTGAGGCTGTGGCGGAGGTTCACATTCATCATTAGTCAGTATTATTCCATACTTATTCTTAAATCACTTTGCTTCTAATTCACTTGAGGCTGGCAAGGTGCGGGTTGGTGGGGAGCCTCACGATGTGGCTGTTGGTATGGATGATGATGGCAATCGCGGCGTGCATCTCTGCGAGCTGGGCGATGATCCACCCATCTTGGTTTGATAAATTAAATAAAGATTATGTAACAAGCCCAATTTTTAAATAAGAGTATTTAAGTCATTTAGAGGAAAACCTAAGAAATCTTGGGCTAGACTCTATAAAAACCCCCAAACCCTCCCTCTCCTCTCTTGTCTTCTTTCTCCCAGTGACGGGAGGAGGAAAAAAAGAGGAGAACGAGGAAGAAGAAGAGGACATGGACAAGGGAAAGATAATTAAATCGGGGAAGAACAAGATTATAGGTATGTGAAGGGGATCCAACCCCTCTCTCCCCTCTTAATGATGTTTTGGTTGGATTAAGAGTTTCAAGAAAACCTTGTTCTTGATAAGGGTAAGATTGAGGGTTGCATAAATGAATGTTGCATGAATGAGGGTTTCATGATTTATGTTGCATAATCTATTAAATTTGTTTCTGTTGTGTAAC
This sequence comes from Pontederia crassipes, assembly GCA_030549335.1. NCBI lineage: Eukaryota > Viridiplantae > Streptophyta > Magnoliopsida > Commelinales > Pontederiaceae > Pontederia > Pontederia crassipes. Next base: position 3,415,916 of record JAUKPH010000020.1, on the reverse strand, counting down.
AAATTTTTGGGTAGGTTTTTATTTTCCAAAAATTATAAATAATATATGGATGGAAAGCCCTTGCAATCTAGTTTTTTAAAAATTTATTTCATTCGATTTGAAGGTGTATAAAAATATTTATGATCCAAAAATCAGACTACTATCATGCTATCTCTGGTAACAATGAGATGAATATGTAAAATTCATCATAATTTAGAAATATTGAATTAGGGTTTGAAATTTATGTAGAAGAGTTTGTCGTTCTGTGTCAATTGAGATCATTTGAAAAGAACAAGTATAGATTAAATTATTTGTGTTTGCTGCCAGAAAACTACGTAAATAATATATCTAAATAGTTGTATGAATTTATGGAATTAAATTCCAAAAAGATAAAATATGAATTTTGATTCTTATGAAATTAAAGTTTGCAGGAAAATTAAAATCAATTAAAATGAATGTCTACTTATTGAGCTATAATTTTTTGATTGATGATGTATGAGAATTGTCAAATAAGGAAGGTTGACATATTATTATTTATGTCAACAATTGTGATGTTATATTATGAATTTCCTTTAATTGTTCATATACATCCCAAATACCATTTATTTGCTTGATGTATAATGCTTTATGATATTTCATACATTTTATATATGATGTTATTTATGAAACATTGATTGACGAATTGATGATCACCTAGACACACATTTAGACATGTTCAATCGTAATTAGGCTTAAAGATGAAGAATGATTGATCTGTTGCAAAGCATAATGTACCTAAAGTTGAAGAATGTCCTTGTCACTTATCAATGTTGAGAAGCAAAGTCTTGCACCTATGTATGTACTTCAAGGGGACCTAAACTCGTGCAGTAAAGTTCGGCATTTGTGTATGTGCTTCTCAAGTAACAAAATCCCTCATCAGAAAGTGTGTGTATTCCTTGAAATAAATTCCCTCACTATTATGATGTGCGTGTTTTCAAGGATGTGGCCTAGTTAGCCAATGTGATTATGTTGACAAGATTCTCCAATTAAGTTAAGATCAAAGATGTTATAAGATAAAGTAAGAATTGACGTCAAGTTTAACTTCAAAGTATCTTATAACAAAAAAAGTTAAGATGATGAAACAAAGATGGAAAGTAAAGAACTACACTTATGTATGTACTCCAAGGAAATTTAAGCTTGAGAAGTAAAGTCCTACGTATGTGTATGCACTTTTCAAGGAACAATGTCCCTCAATAAAGTCCCTCACTATTATAATGCGTGTGTTCCTAAGTCAAGATGGTATTATGTGATGAAGATAAAGAATGAAGATGACACATGAAGGATAAAGAATGAAAAGAAGAATGAAAGAAGATCCAAAGGGTTATAAAGCAACCCGAGGAAATGTAAAGTATGAAAGAAGTCAAGAAGTAAGTAAGGATCAAGGAGTTATAAAGGAATTCCTAGGATGTACATGATAATGGAAAAATGAAATGTTAAATCATGATTATTTATGAATGTATGCTTCTACTGCATGATACTTGTAGATGATGGGTAAGAAGTTAAGCAGGTATGACATTATGTTTATGTTCATGAATGTTATATGAAGAATGAATGTAAGTATGATATAATGTCATGTAAAGTTTATGATATAGTTCATCGCATGGATGTTCATACATTATTGTTATTATGATGATGATGCATTGCATGTAGTATCATGTGATAGGATAGCATGACATGCATGACCTTTACATATTCTAATTGAGAAATCCTACACTCTAGATCCGTGCAGGTAACCAAAGTTAATTGATGGATGACAGCTCAAGCTCATGACGAATAAGTTCTAGTTGAACATTAATGCTATGTACTGAAGTCTAATAAGTTTGGTCGAATAAGTTCTAGTTGAACATTGTTGCACATGCTTAGGTCATATAAGTTCTAGTTGAACATTGATGCTATGTACTAAAGTCTTTAGTCATTTAGGTTCCATGATAGTTGAAAAATATTTTATATGATTAAAATAAAGTTTTATTTATTATGAATTTCAGTAGAAAGAATGTTAAAGTTTTCTGCTATTAAATGACTAAATGACTAACGGGCTAACATCGCGAAATTGTCCTAAATGACTAAAACTTTCAATGTGGATTTTGGATTGTTACAGATTATGCCTTTGTCATATTAAATATGAATAATACATAGTAATAACATGGAACTTCTAGTCTGATATGAACAAATTATTATTGTTTTTTCATAACATAATATTTTGTATTGAGATAGTAGTATAAAACAAAGATTATTTTTTATTTGTGAAGCACCAAGGGCCCTCCTCTAGCTGTAACGATCCCCCTCTAGTTAGGGATGGCAACCCATTGTTGGGCTATTGCCTCCTTTTTTTATTTGTTTCATTTTTTATGATTCTATTTAAATTTTGTATATTGTTTTTGTTAAATTTTATGTTACTATGTCGGCAACATAATTGGGAAAATTTATTATTTCTGCTCCAAAATTATCACATACAAAGTAAATTAATCATTGACGGACTATTTTGTTACAAACTAAAATTGCAGCATTGAGTTTTTGATGTCGTCGCTGTCATCATCATCGGTGTCATCATCATCGTCATCATCAATCAACCAAATTCAATTGTAAAACGAAAATTATAGAAATTATGTTAATATAAATATTTAATTTTCGTATAATAAAGAAATATTTGGAGGCATCATGCAAGTTAGTTTTGTTGCATCCGCGGCAGAAAATATCTCACGATAACAATATCCATAGTTCGAAGTATAAAAAATAATAACTCGGTTGCAAACTATTTGAAGGCCAACATGTGGTGGGAGGCTGAGTTCTCAGATCAAATGTGGAAAGCATTTAATTCTAGGTGCTCGAAACGTCTATCTTCCATGTTGTCAGAAACACGGGTTGCGGAACAATGCCCCACTTGGATTGGTAAAAATGTATGGAAGGAGTTATTGGTGAAATGGTCAACCGCGGAGTACAAATCCAAGTGTGAAAAATCTAAAATAAATCGGGCATCAGACCAAGGGGCATGCATACATGTCGGTGGATGTATTTCTACATCCACCATTGCGAAGAAAATGGTAATGTATATTATTGTAACTTAGTTTAATCATTGTCACTAATGTATTTCTGATTAATTTTCCTATATGTCACCATTTTAATTGTCACTAATCTTTACCACCACCCCCACCCGGATGGCTATCTTGAAACAAGTTATGGCATCTCCCCACTCCTCCTCAGATCCAAAGCTTAGGAAGCCAACTCATAAACATCTACCCACTTCCGATGTTACTTCACGATTTAACCATACTATCCCTGCCATATGCAAGTTATGTTGTTGTTGTATTGAGTCTGCCTCCCATCTTTTCTTTATTTTGCACATTTTCTTCTAGAATGTTGGCTGTAGTGCAGAGTTACAATTCTGTCTACCTGGCAAAATGGATTCATGGTTATTACAAGGACAACATCTTCCTCAATCCTCAAAACTTCAATTGTTATCAATCATTTCATTCTGTTTATGGGGCATTTGAAAGCCAAGAAATGATGTTGTATTTCAATCCAAGATAGCATCCATGGAGGTAGTATGGCAGAAATTGTTGGCAGGCTTTAATGTATAGACTCGGATATGTTTACCTGAGGCATCTAACCCCCAAGACCACTTGTTGGTCCGGTGCACCCCCCTCCCCCCCTTCCTCCTCGGTGGATGAAAATCAATACCGATGGCTCCTCCACAGGATCGAGGGAAGCGGGGGACTAGGATATATTATGTGCTCTCACGAACAAATATTTTTGGTTATAGGTGCTCTCTAGAGATAGGGCTGTGCCTATACTAATGGGTATCGAACGTGTGGCAATAGACAGGCTGCTCCACCCTAGAACCATTTTTATGTTATATTTTTTTATGATATAATTTTTGTATTACCATTTTTTAAATTGTCAACTCTCTGCCACCGATGTAGACAATCTAATCTTGCAGCTGTAGAAAATTGCTCGATCTGCTAGAACTGTAGATTCATATGCTTTTTGGAGTTATGAATAAAAGAGTAAAGGTTCAAAATGTATTATTTAAAATGGACAAATCTTTGTACTAAAATTTGAATCAATATTTGACTATGGTCTCATTAGATTTTGGATGAATGATAAATATCAAAGTTGTAGAGAATTTTGTTAGCTTTTCATAGAATAAAAAAATCATCTCATTTGGATAATTGTGCAAAATATTATGCTCAAAATAGTGCAGGACGGTCGACTTGGTGGCTGGAATACCGATTGACCGGTCAGTGCAGAAGCTGCCTAGTTTCAATAAACAAAATGTCGAGATTGTATGATCGAGGTACCGATCAAACAATTGATCGAATGAATAGTGTATAATTCGCCAATGGTCATATTTTTTCATAAAAGAATGTAACAACTCAAAAATTCACCCTAAAAGTTTTGGTTATTTAGGGTAATTTCGCACCATTAGCCCGTTCTCAATACATCATTTAACAGCGGAAGACTTTAATATTTTACTGAAAGTCATAATAAATAAAAATTTATTTGAACCATATAAAATCTTTTTCAACTAATAAGTCATGGGACCTCAAATGACTAAAGACTCCAGTACATAGATCAATGTTCAACTATAACTTATTAGACCTAAGCATGTGCAACACTTTGTCATGAGCTTGAACTGCCATCCATCACTTAATCTTGGTTATCAGCACGGATCCAAAGTGCAAGGTTTCCCAGTTATAGTATGTAAAGATCATGCATGCCATGATATCCTATCACATGATACTACATGCGATGCATCATTTAACATCATAATAACATAACATATAAACATGCATGCCATGAACTGTATCATGATCCTTACATGACATTACATAACACTTACATTCATTCTTCATATAATATTCATGAAACATAAACATTATGTCGTACCTGCTTAAGTCCAGGTCCATTATCTGCATGTACCATACATTAGAAATATGCATTCATATCCTTCATCACATACATGGCATAACATATCGCTTCATTCCATTTTCATTGTCACATACATTATAGGAGTTTCTTCATAACTCCTTGATCCTTACTTCTTGACTCCTTTCATACTTTACATCCCCTCAGGCAAGGTAGTCAAGATCGGGATCTTACATAAGATCGAAAGGGGGCCGTAAGATCGAAGATCGTGAGATTGGATCGAGGATCGTAAGATCTTACCTATATATTAAAATATTAATTTAATATATAAAGTTATATTAAAAATAGCTTTTAATAAATCTATAATTATTTAGATTATAAATAATATTAAATTAACTATTATCCCATTAAGATTTCCCTACACATGTATACAGATATTACTTATCTAATAATAATTTAATATGAATTGACAAAAAATGATAATAATATGATTAATATGAAGTAAAATTATATAAATTAGATTTTAATATATATTGATAGTACATTTATTTTGTTAAAAAGTAACTTTAAAATTTTAGTTGTAACCAATCATCAACTTATTCTTAATTTTATTTCTCCAAAAATCATGTTGCACTTACTCAAAAATTAAAAAAATTGCAAAAAAAATGGAACAGTATTAGTAGGATCGGTAGGATCTTACGATCTTACGATCTTACGATCCTACGATCTAGATCTTACGATCCTACCGATCCTACAAAAAATGATATCAAACATGAGGTCGAGATCGTGTACCCCAGGTAGGATCGTAAGATCGTGTGATCTTACGATCAAGATCGCGATCTTGACAACTATGCTCTCAGGGTTGCTTTATAACCCTTTGGATCTTATTTCATTCTTCTTTTCTTTCTTTATTATGTGATCCTTCATGTATCATCTTCATCCTTCATCTTTATCATATAATACCATCTTGACTTTCATTTCATATCATAAGTCATACTTAAGAACACACACATGATAATAGTGAGGGACTTTATTCCTAGTTATCTTTAGAAATACACACACTTTATGATGAGGGGCATTGTTCCTTGAAAAGTACATAAAAAAATGCAGGACTTTACTTCTCGGGCTTAGGTCCCCTAGAAGTACATACATAAGTGTAAGACTTTACTTTCCATCTCCACATCATCATCATCATCTTAATATTCTTTCTTTGTCATAAGATACTTTAACTTCACTTTCATTCTTACTTTATCTTATAACATCTTTGATCTTAACATAGTTGAACGAATCATATCACATCATCATAGGCCACATATTTGAAAATACACACATCATAATAGTGAGGGACTTTATTTCAATGAATACACACACTATAATAGTGAAGGACTTTATTCCAAAGAATACGCACACTATAATAGTGAGAAACTTCATTCCAGGAAAAGCACACACTTTCTGATGAGGAGCTTTGTTCCTTTAGAAGCACATACACAACCGTAGAACTTTACTTCACGGGCTTAGGTCCCTTTGAAGTACATACATAAGTGCAGGACTTTGCTTCTCAACATTGATGAGTGAAACATTCTTCTTCAACTTTAAGTGCATTATGCTTTGCAATACATCATTCATATCAATCATTCTTCATATTTTAACCTAATTACAACTGAGCATTCATTACGTATATCTAGGTGTCATATAAATTCATCAAGCTTCAAAATGGTCACGCTCGTGACCGTACTATAAAACGGTCCTGTTTCGCTTTTAAGTGTTGGTCATGGCCATGCCAATTAGTGTCACGGACATGCCCCATCTCTGGCACACCCTTGTCACTGTCGTGCCGCTTTGAACATGATCGTAAGAGAGGGTTTCTCTCGTCCGTGAAAACAATACATCCTGCCCTCATTTTTTCCTTCTAGGTCGTATTTTGCCCATCGTGTTGTATCAGCCTCGCACCAAAAAATACTAACAATCCGTATTTTTTGCCTTGTTGTCCGTATTAATAGCCTCCAGCCCTTATTGAGCTCATGTCTTGCATGTTTTTCAATGAAACTTTGAGAAAATGCAACACAAAGCATCCTAAAGGTTCTAGGTCAGATCTATATATCAATATGCATCAAAAGCACATGAAAAACATATGAAATCATCCATTCTTTCAAATATAGAGTTCATCTTAGATCTCACAACATGGAACCCTAGCATAAGAATCTAACATAGAAATTTAAAAGCATGAATCACATGTTGAGGTTCATGCATGTTATGATCCAATAACATGCTTTTTGCACGTCATGACATATGCATTTCATCATAATGGAAAACATGAAATATATGCTTGCTATGAGCTACTTGTGCACATTTTATGACATGTGAACAATTATCATGGTAAGATAAGATAAACATATAACATTTTTTATCATTATGTTAAGGCATATCATGAACTTAACTTGCTTAACTTTAAAATCTTCATTCATATCATGATGTAATAAAAGGACATTCATTTACATCCTTTTAGGTGCTTATATCATCATCATCTTCATATTTATGTCCCAGGTCATTCATCATTCATCTTATCATCTTTCATTTTTAATTATATGATTTCTTATCTTGGTGACTCCGAAGTCCATGTTGGCTCATCGATCTTAGGCTAAGAAGGTTTGGATCTTTTTTGTCCCATGAGAAGTCACACTTTATTCCCTCTAAGGGGGGTCTTGGTCTTCCCCGAAAGCCACATCTTATTCTCTCAAGGAGGATTTTGGTCTCCTAAAAGCTACATCTTGTTACATTGATGAGCATATTTAGAACTAGAATGATTCTTGTTATGTATGTTTAGCTCATTATGAAGTTGGTCATTGATTATATATGAATGTGATTAGTAGGCTTAATGTTCATTATGCAGACCTCTATGTACTTCATGCTTATTGTACTAAAAATGCTCATGTATGATTTTTATGATGATTAGAGCAAAATGTGTGCTCAATGTATTGATGAATATATGGTTTGAGCAAAGAAAAATGTCGTGAGGATTATGTCCCGTCGCTCTAGACCGATCGATCGAAACCCTTTCGATCGCCCATTTTTGGAAGGTCCGAAGTCTCGGACTTTTGTAGACGACGAAGTGACTATTTCGATCGTCCGAAGTACATATAAAGGTCGTTCGAAAATGTTTTGGATGTTCGATTTGGAAAATCTTATTTCGCAAACTTCTACGGACGTCAACCACCTAGTTTCGTTGTACACATGGATCGTCCGAAATCCTTTAAGACGTCCGATTTAAAAGGTCCAAAGTCTCGGACTTTTGCGGACATTATGACATCAGTTCGGATGTCCGCAAGACCTAAAGCGGTCGTCCAAAACATGTTCGGTCGCTTGATTCTTGACCTAGTGATCGTCTGAAAGTGGACCAGTCATCCGCTTTGTCTCTAATGCATATGTGATGCTGATTGTCTACACTTAGGATGATTTGAAGTATGTATGACCTTAAATAGAATTAAAACATGCAACATATATTGAATGATTGTATGTATTACTGAATATAAAGTAAAATTTGAATTGATGAAGATGTCTTGTTGTTATCGTCGTATGTATGAGAGAGTCCAAGACCCCTTGAGGGAATAAGATGTAGCTCTTAGGAGACCAAAATCCTCTTTGATAGAATAAGGTGTGGCTCTCGGGAAAGACCAAGACCCCCCGTTAAAGGGAATAAAGTGTGACTTCCGTTGGATCTAAATTTTAATGATATATAAAATTATATTTTGATGATGCAAATCTCGAATGATTAAAGTTAAAATGCTGAAAAAGTTTAAAGAAAAATGAATAACTTTATGTAATACACTTCGATTAAATAATTGGCACTGATCTTATCAGTTTTGGATGAATGTTTGTAGAGAATTCTGTTAGCTTTTCATAGACTCCAAGATCATCTAATTTGGATAATTGTGCAAAAGGTTATGCTCAAAATAGTGCAGGGCAATCAACTTACCGATTGAAGCTATGAAGGCCGGTCAAGACAGTCTGGTCGATCGATCAATGCATAAACTACTCAAATCAAAACTGCGAAATTGTACTGATCGACAGACCGATCGATGCATCGGCCGATCGATCAATTGAACGGGAGGAAATCAAAACTGCGAGATTGTACCGATTGAGACATCGATCGACAGTCCGGTCGACCAACCAAGTACTGAAGCTATAGAAATGAGCGCAACGGTCATATAGACCGATCGATAGGTTCATTAATGCGATCGACCGACCACCTGCGGCAAATGAAGAAAATGAGCCAACGGTCATATAGATCGGTCGACCGATCCATAAACGCGATCGATCGGTCCATTACTCAGATGAACAATAACGGCTATACTTCAAGGAAAAAAATATGGAATTAATTCTGGACGAATTTTTCACATACTAGAGCCTATAAAAGGAGTACCAAGGCCAGAAGCAAAGACATCCATTCAAGCATTGAAGCAATACTTCAAGAAATCAAAAGAAGACTTTTTTCCTTGAAGTTATCATTTTAGTTGTGCTCTTCTTTCTCTCTTCCACTCTTGGGAGCATAGAATTGTAAAAGAGAGAAACATTCTTGTTCAAAAAAATAGAGAGAGTTCCTGTGTAAAAGAGGTTCAAAATCTTACCTCTTAAGCGAGAGAAAAGATTAACTTCCTAGGAGGAGAAGTTGTCTTGCCTCTCGAAGCGAAGAAAATGTGGTTGATGTAAAGTGCTTTCTTCTTTGTCCCATTTGGAACAAAGGAAGCGATTAGTGGAATCTCCGACGGTCTCGAGGTCGAGAAGTCGGAGCGGGGACGTATGTCAAGGTGTGGCCGAACCTCGTCAATAACCACCGTGTCTTTACGTTTGATTTCCCCTCTCTCTCTCCCTTTAATATTGTGTTTATAATCTGAATTGCAAATGTTTTAAGAATCGATTTTATGCTTTCGCGACGAATTTCGTGAAATCGATATTTTCGGTTGAACACCAATTCATCTCCCTTCTTGGTGCCCTTTGGATCCTACAACTTCCATGGGACAAAAAGATCCAAACCTTATTAGCCTAAGATTGATGAGCCAACATGGACTTCGAGTCACCAAGATAAGAAATCATATAATTAAAAATGAAAAATGATAAGATGAATGATGAATGACTTGGGACATAAAGATGAAAATGATGATGATGATGATGTAAGCACCTAAAAGGATGCAAATGAATATCCTTTTATTACATCATGATATGAATGAAGATGTTAAAGTTAAGTAAGTTAAGTTCATGATATGCTTTAACATAATGATAAAAAATATTATATGTTTATCTTATCTTACCATGATAATTGTTCACATGTTATAAAATGTGCACGAGTAACTCATAGCACGCATATGTTTCATATTTTTCATTATGATGAAATACATATGTCATGACGTGCAAAAAGCATGTTATTAGATCGTAACACACGTGAACCTCAACATAATATAACAAAAGAAATTCTCTGCACCTCATAGATTCGTGCAGATATGAACGAGACATAGGCTCGATGACGAGGGCCTTATGACGATGAGGTTGCATATGTGACAATCGGATCACGATCCAAGTTATCTTATAATGTGATGATGGACTCGTTAGAGAGTCAAGTATGTATGGTCTATCGACCTTTGAGTCATATACTTCTATATGAAATCATTTGTGTATTATAAACCATATGTTGGATCACTTTTGTTTAAGTCTACGTGGGCCATGAGCTACTATGTTATCTCAGGATTTATGTTGTTTTATGTTATTATTTTATTTTACGCCGCAATGTATTTATATAATTAGGTTAAAAAGAATTAGACAAACGTGACGCCATCTAGGATTTGACATTTAAATTAGAGTATGATTTTGAAGACGTTAATCAAATAATAAAATATAAAATTTTAATTAAAATAAGCTTAATATAATATTTTAAAATAATCTAATACTAATATAATATGTATTATTAGGTTGAGACACCATCCTTTCATAGCTTTTAATCTAAACTCGGTTCGATCGGGTCTAAAAAGTGAGATCTATCGGTCGAGAAATTTTTTGTGCAAGCGACCAAATTGGCGATCAATGTAAAATGATGGAAAGGCCGTGGAACCGCAGCATTGCTCGGATGAAAGGGACGCTTCAGGGGTATTTTCGTACACGAAAGTAATGTAGTGGCAGGCCTCTCGTAGTTAAAAGATTACTTCAGGGGCATAACGGTAACGGAACATTCTAATAAGCCGCGGCACCTTTCTCTCACCTCTCGCGCACGCACCTTCCTCTGACCCCCCCACTCTGCTCCTGATCGCTTCGGTTAGCTTCCAGAAGAAGACTCCTCACTTCCCCTTTACTCTTTTCCTCTCACGCCCCAACTCAAAACCCTAGAAATCGAACTCCACCTCCCGATTCGCCTTCTGTCCAGTTGGAAACCTTGATCGAGCTCTCGATTTCGAGTCCCAGCACTTACTGTAATCTACGACGGCCAGAAAGAAGGCGACGTGAACAGGGGACAGCAGCTCCGCCAATGACGGTGATCGCCACCATGGAAGCCCTGCCGCTGGGTTTCCGTTTCCACCCCACGGATGAGGAGCTCGTCAACCACTACCTCAAGCGTAAGATCACAGGCCGGATCAGGTCTGAGATCGAGGTTATTCCTGAGATTGACGTCTGCAAGTGCGAGCCTTGGGATCTCCCGGGTACCCAGAATCATTTCGAATTCTCGTGATTTTACTTGCTGGAAGCTTGAGTTTTGTATTCAAAATTTGTTCTTTCCTTTTGTTCTTTTTTGATGTATTTCGTTTTCTGTGTTGCAGATAAGTCGCTGATCAAGTCGGATGATCCAGAATGGTTCTTCTTTGCGCCCAAAGATAGGAAGTACCCGAATGGTCACAGGTCCAACCGAGCGACCGAAGCTGGGTATTGGAAGGCCACGGGGAAGGATCGGTTTATCCGGACGAAGGGCATCGCAGCAAAGAACGTTGTCATTGGCATGAAGAAAACTCTGGTTTTTCACAGGGGGAGAGCTCCCAAGGGCGTACGCACGAACTGGATCATGCACGAGTACCGCACCACTGAACCAGAGTTCGAGTCTGGCGAGCAGGTCTGTTCGTCTTGCTGCTGTAGTCCTAATTTTTGCTTAATGTTGTTGTTCTGGATAGTTGCTGTCGTCCAGCAATGTGTTACTTTCTTAAACTCTAGTATGCTTGGGACTGCCCCTCAAACAACAACAACAACAAAGCCTTATCCCACTAGGTGGGGTCGGCTACATGGATCATACGACGTCATTCCGCTCAAACAAAGAAAAGAAAAAAAAATGTGTGTGTTTTTTGTTTTGTTAACATAGAATTTGCCTTCCCGATTGTGCAGGGAGGTTACGTTCTTTATCGCTTGTTTAGGAAGTCAGAAGAGAGAATCTCAGTCCCTAGCACAGATGAAATAGAGACCAGTGGGTATTCGCCTGCACCGACCAAGTCCTCTCCTGATGGTGCCCATAATGATGGAGATGCTATGGAAGAAATCGAAATTTCTTTGAACGATGATTCTCCAAGTAATGTGCAAGATACAACTATTCCATCAACAAATTGCTTTGAAAGTCAGAGCCTTTGCAAATTGGCTCCAAATAAACATGAGATAAAAGGAGAGCAGGTAAGATATATTCAACTCTTTTTTCCTGCACTTAAATTTCCATATGGTAAATGTTACTTTAATATGTCTTAATGCATTATCAAAGGACGAAATGCAGGATGATACACTGCAGGATGTGTTGGCCCTACTAGGTGACATAGAATTCGAAGGTGATGATTTCCCGAGTGTCAGTTCTCCAATGCTGCCTTACACTGACCACCCTTTCTTTGAGAATATTAACCACAGATCACAAGCAGGGTTGATTCCTTTGGAACAGGATTGTCTGAATGAGTTATTGAATTCAATGCTTAATTCGGATGACTATTGTCACAATGATATCACCCTTCAAAAGGATATAACTTATCCTAATGAGCCAAAGAGTGGAATTTGGGAGTCAGCATCATGCAAGGATAGTGGATCATGCAGTGATGTAGATACTGAGACGGGATTTACTCAGATAAACGATGTGGTGAGAGCTGAAAACAGTGAGGTTCCGAGGTGGTATGATGGATCAACATTACTGACAAAAGATGCATTGCCGATGGATATATATGATGGGTACCCTGAAATTGAACCACAATTATGTGGGGACACACATTTGCTTCCTTATGATGACATGGGGCCAGATTTGTGTTCAGTTGACTCTGCTTCTGAATCACTACAGGAGTTGTTTAATAGGATGGATGAAACTAGCTTGCAGAGAAGCAATACGGATAATGTAAGTTGCTTAGAGGGTACTGGAATCAAGATCAGAAAGCATACAGTCCAGCATCCACCTTCGGATCATGTGCTTGGAAAGCAGGGAACTGCAGCAAGAAGGATCCGTTTACAAAGATCAATAGAAAATATTCTCACTAGTTCAACCTTTGAGAAAAATGTTATGGTCAATAATGGTTCTACTGAGATGACAGGAATAAAGGTTAGGACTCGAGAACATCACAAAGAACAGCAGCCTTCAAAATCAAACAAGGTACTAACACAGCATGGTACAATTTATGAACCTTTATCTCTATCGCTCTCTGCCGTAGAGGATGAATCAGTTTCTGCTGTAAATGACAGCGATAAATTTGCAAGGAACAAGGTAACAAATTTTCCTTAAACAATCTGATAGAAAATATTGCCTAGATGCTAGAGCTGGAGATTTCATTATCATCTTCTGCAGGCAGAAGAGCATGTTGGTGACAACTTCTCTGAGGCCAAGGATTCTCGTGCCTTAGTGAACAAACTTGAGGAGTCACCAATTCATGGTAAAGAATAATGAGATCTTTCCATTTGTATGACTCGGAAAATTTCATGCAATTTTCATTGAATACTTTTTTTATGCAGATGTAGAACCATGCTATGAAGATGATAATGAAGATCCAAAGGATATGCTGAGACGGCGACCAAAATTGAGAGTGCAAGATCAGAAAATCCAAATGATGGCACCTTCAAACCTCAAAGCTTCTAGAAGTCATTCACGCATTATCTCCATAATATGGATGATCCTCTCGGTAGTTCTTCTGTTGATTTGTCTGGGGATATGTAGGCAAGTTCTGCTGGAAAGCATGTAGATGTCAGTTGGTTTAATATTATCTCTCTTCTGTCTTATTTTGTAGAAGCCTATGTCAAGGTAGGCCATGTAAATACTCCGCTTTGATATGTAGTGATATCTGATGCTGCTCTTGGAACCTGATGTCGATGCCCATAATTGACTCTTTTTATGGGCTCATGGTCTGTTTGCAGCCAGGATGGTATCGTCGGCATCTTGTCCTTTGATACATAGTTTACAGTTAATGTATGTGCTTTGCGTGTTATGTGTAGCGTCCCGATAATTTTTAAATTTAAAATTAATATCTGTCATTAAAATAAATTCAAAATTTACGATTTGTTAAAGAAAGTTAAAGTCTGAATTCAACATTTAAGATTGGAAATTATAATAAGATTAGGAATTTAAATATAATTTCATGTCTAAAAATATTAAAAAACTAATATAATATTATTTTATAATTATATTGTGAAAATTAAAAGAGAGGATTAATGATTAATTCTTTAATTTTGAATACAGGAATAATTATGTTTAGGAGAGATTAAAAGAAGATAATTAGAAGAAAACCGATGAAGTTTGATGTAGCATTGATTTGAGAATTTTAAGAAAGTTGAAATTAGAAGTTTTTAATTTAAAAGCATTCAGAGAAATAAAATAATAATTAATTATTATTTTAATTTTGAAAATTTAATATTGAGAATAGTTACTATTATTTACTTCCAAAATTATATGGAAGAAGATAAGAGGATGTTAGGAAGGAATACGAATTTGACTGAAAGAAGAAAAGAAAAGAAGAAAAATGATAAGAAAAGAATAAAAATAATTAAGACAAAGAATAAGAAATTAATTAACTATATAATAAATATTTAGTTTATTAATTTAGGAATTGATTTAAAAATAATAAATAATTGAAGTTGAGAAAAGATAGGAAAATTTTAATAAAGAATAAGAGAGAAAATAAAGAGAAAGAAAGAAAAAATAAATAAAGTAAATAATTATATTAATTAATTATTAGATAAGTTTCAAAATTAGTTTTAGATGTGGTTAAATATCTAATCCTAGATTAAAACTTAAACCCATCAAAATCCAACTTTTGTTTTCTTATAAATACCCTTTATCCCAACCAACTCTATCACTTTTAGAAAATAGTTCTCAGGCTCTGATCGATCACCTCTTCGTGGTTATACTCTCTGTCCAAGGATACCAGAATTAACGGAAGCCTCTAAAATCACACACAAAGTTCAGGTAGTTCTGCCAGAAGAAGTATTAAGATATCGTAAGATGGATGTATAGTTAATGCTTTATAATTAACCAAGAACATATTCCTTTTTTGTTTCAAGTCAAAAGGATTAATTAGAAAGTAATTGCAAAAATTTTAAAAAATTGGCACCTGAGCTCCTTTTGTATAGGAACTCGACCCGAGTTCGAAGAACCCGACACATATTCTTCATTCACAAGTGAAACCCGGAATCTGCATCCAGAATCCAACTCGATCCGACCCAGATTCTAACTAAGCTTGGTCCGGGTTTTCCTCGTCGACGTCTCATGACCTTCGGTTCACTCGTCAACATTTTAAGTTGGGTATTAATAGTCACACCACGACAGTTTTAAATTATAATTAAAGAAAGGGGGATACTTGCGGTCCTACTTTGGTGTTTATGTGAATCCCAAGTTTTTTTGTTAGCAAGTAAATGCTCACCTGACCCTAGTTTGATACACTTTGATCCATTTTTATAGTAACATGAAAGTGGCATATTGATTCATAATAAAAGAAGCCAAGCTCATTTTGGACAACACATATAGAAGTTCATATGAAATGTTTAAAATAAAAGATATTGTCATGCCCCCGATTTAAACCTTGGTCTAATATGCAAGCAGGGATATAATACGATTGAACAAATTCTTATGGTGGAAGCATCATATTGCTATGTAGAAACATGTGGATAAAGTTATTACACTATTCTTCACAACACACTATCAAATTCAGGACATAGACGCTAATGAAGGCACCTTGGAGACGCTACGTAGACGCTATTATTGCGCGTCATGAAGCGAAAGTGCATGGGAGAACCTAGTGCCATTCTCGCATCAAAATCGTTCGACGCTAACCTCGCGTCGCACACATTGCGACTCTAGGAAGGCGCTATAATGTAGACGCCAATGTGATTACTTGGAAATAGATAACTATGTATAGGCTATCTATATTTACATCGCTATTTGTTTTATATTTAAACCCTAAACCCTATATATTATCTATACTATATGTTAATCAATAAATAAATTAAATATTATATATATGTACTACATGATTACATATATATGTATTTCTACATCATAGGAGTGTTCCTAAGTATATAATTTGTTACCTATATTATATATGTTATTTATACATACAATATATATCATATCTTAATTATGCATATATTATTTTTATATTCTTAATCATGAAATTATGATGGTTGAATTAAGAGAGTGATTTGCGGCAAATTATCCCATTTTAGCGTCACCGTGGAGACTCAATAGCATCCAACTAGAGCCGCCAACATTGTCGAAGCCATGGTGACACTATTGGCGTCTTCATAGCGTCGCCATGTTGAGACGCGAATAATTTTTAGACGCTAGTTCGACACTACGGGGTCGCTAAAACACTCTAGCGACTCAATAGCGTTTGTGTTGCGCCACCGTAGCCGATTTTTTTATCACATTCGCTTAATCGGGCACATATAGACATATAAATGCACGTATATACTTATACTTATATATAATAAGTGCATATATACATATTATTATCACTTAATCTCACACATATAAACATATACATACATATATACACTTGGAATACGTATACATATACACGTTATCTATATATGACTCGCACATGTATAGACATATACATACACGTATATACTTATAATACATATAGATAAACACATTGCTGTGATTTAACCCCTCTTCTTCGTTTTCACTATTTAATGTTTACTATTACCCCTCCGACGCCCGACGCCTGACGCCCGACGCCCGATGCTCGACGCCAACGATCGACTCCTCCACTGCCTCCACCTCCTCTGCCGCCCTGCCGCGACCTCCGCCGCCTCCGCCGCCTCCGCCCTCCGCCTCCTCTGCCGCTGCCCTCCGCCTCCTCTTTCACCTCCTCCACCGCGCCCCTCCGCCTACTCCACCGCCTCCTCCACCGTGTCCAGGAGGCGCCCCTCCTCCACTGCGCCCCTCCTCCACTGCGCCGACCTCCGCCTCCACCGCCGCCTCCTCATCCTCCTCCTCCCTCTGCTTCCTCCGCTCGTCGACTGTGCTCCTTCACGTGTCAGCCGTCGCCCGCTGCCTTCCTCCACCGCTGCCCGTCGACTGTCGCCATCCTTCTCCGGTTAAGAAGGTATGAGCCCGCCATCATGTTAAGTTAATTACTAATGCATGTAAGTTAAATACTACTTAATTGCTTGAAACTATTATTATTAAGTTAGCTACTAATGCATGTTAAGTTAAATACCACTTCATTACTTGAAACTATTGCTGTTAAGTTAGTTACTAATGCATGTTAAGTTAAATACTTCCAATTTTTTTTTTCATAATTCTAGAACTTCTTTTTTATCATGTTCTCATAAATTTTACTAAGGATGTACTTCGACATTCTTGATGATAAAATGAGATTATGATTCGACGATGAAGTACTTGAAACATGTGATTTTGAACTTCGTAAGTTCAAAATCACACATTTCAAATACACAAATTTATTGACATATGACTTAATGTTGTCTGTTACAGAAATGATAAAGCCAGATTGTAGTTGAATACGTCGTTGGAAGGATAAACATGACATCATAACTGAAGAATATATGGATGGTGTTGATGAATTCATTAATGTGGCATATCAAAATGAAGGTGTTGCTTCTTCATATGGCGAAATCTTATGTTCATGCCAGAAGTGCAAATGTTATCAGTGCAAATGTTATCAGTGGAAAGTAAGATATAATGTTCAGAAGGATTTATATTACAACGGTTTCTTACTGACATACACAAATTGGTTCTTTCATGGCGAAGAAAGATGGGCTAAAGAAATAACTAATGTAGATACTGTTGTGGGCGACTCGAGCAATCCGTACAGGGACATGATTGAGATGCAATGTTAGGAGAAAATGTTGGCGAAACATTGATTGAAGAAGACTCGAATCCTTCGGCTTCTAAGTTTTATAATCTTCTCGAAGAAGTATATGAACCTTTATGGGATGGATGCGTGAAGCAAACTACACTTTCTGCAGTGGCACAACTAATGAACTTGAAATCAGAATTTAATATGAGCGAAAGTTATTTTGACCGGATGCTTGCCATTATTAAGAGTATGCTTCCAGCTTCAGAGAAATTATCGGGACATTTTTACAAGTGCAAACGGTTGATGAGAGATTTAGGATTGGAATATCAGAAGATTGATGCATGTCACAATCATTGCATGTTGTATTACAAGGAAAACAACTCACTTATGAGTTGTTCTATTTGTGGTGAACCCAGATTCAAGCCGAAAAAGAATTTCCAAAGTTCGAAAAAAAATATGACAAATGCAATATTTAGATACTTTTCGATTATTCCAATACAATGACTATTTCTTTCTGAAAAAACTACATCATTTATGAGGTGGCACAGAGAAGGGGCACGTGATGATCAAAATTCAATTACACATCCTTCGGATGCGGAGGCATGGAAATAATTTGATGCACTTCATCTGACTTTTTCTACAGAATCACGCAATGTTAGATTAGGACTTTGCACCGATGGCTTCAACCCATTTGGCTCATCAAGTACTGCTTATTCATGTTGGCCAATTTTTGTGACACCTTATAATCTGCCTCCAAGCATGTGTATGAGATGAGAGAATATATTGCTTACTTGTATGATTCCCGGTCCTCGATCTCCTAGTAAAAGTTTAGAAGTTTACTTAATACATTTGATTGATGAACTCAAGATGTTGTGGGAGGATGGCGTGATTACCTACGACAAATCTAAAAAGCAAAATTTCATTATGAGAACTGCATTAATGTGGGCCATAAGTGATTTTTTGGCATATGAAATGTTGAGTGGTTGGAGCACAAAAGGTAAACTTGCTTGTCCCATATGTGGAAAGAATATGAAATCATTTTATTTGAAAAATTATAGGAAAGTTTGCTGATTTGATTGTCATAGGATGTTTTTTCCATTGGATAATTCGAAGATAATTATATTTAGGAGAGAGATTAAAAGAAGATAATTAGAAGAAAACTAAAAGAAAATTAAGGATGAAGTTTGATGTAGCATTGATTTGAGAATTTTAAGAAAGCTGAAATTAGAAGTTTTTAATTTAAAAGCATTCAGAGAAATAAAATAATAATTAATTATTATTTTAATTTTGAAAATCTAATATTGAGAATAGTTACTATTATTTACTTCCAAAATTATATGGAAGAAGATAAGTGGATGTTAGGAAGGAATACGAATTTGATTGAAAGAAGAAAAGAAAAGAAGAAAAATGATAAGAAAATAATAAAAATAATTAAGACAAAGAATAAGAAATTAATTAACTATATAATAAATATTTAGTTTATTAATTTAGGAATTGATTTCAAAATAATAAATAATTGAAGTTAAGAAAAGATAGGAAACATTTAATAAAGAATAAGAGAGAAAATAAAGAGAAAGAAAGAAAAAACAAATAAAGTAAATCATTATGTTAATTAATTATTATTATAGATAAGTTTCAAAATTAGTTTTAGATGTGGTTAAATATCTAATCCTAGATTAAGACTTAATCCCATCCAAATCCAATTTTCGTTTTCTTATAAATACCCTTTATCCCAATCAACCCTCTCACTTTCAGAAAATAGTTTCTCAGGCTCTGATCGATCACCTCTTCGTGGTTATACTCTCTATCCAAGGATACCAGAATTAACGGAAGCCTCTAAAATCACACTCAAAGTTTAGGTAGTTCTACCAGAAGAAGTATTAAGATATCGTAAGATGGAAGTATAGTTAATGTTTTATAATTAACCAAGAACACATTCCTTTTTGTTTCAAGTCAAAAGGATTAATTAGAAAGTGATTGCAAAAATTTTAAAAAATTGGCACTTGTGCTCCTTTGTATAGGAACCCGACCCGAGTTTGAAGAACCCGACACATATTCTTCATTCACAAGTGAAACCCGGAACGTGCATCCAAAATCCAACCTGATCCGACCCAGATTCTAACTAAGCTTGGTCCAGGTTTTCCTCGTCGATGTCCCATGACCTTCGGTTCAGTCGTCAACCTTTTAAGGTGGGTATTAATAGTCACACCATGACAGTTTTAAATTATAGTTAAAGAAAGAGGGATACTTGCGGTCCTACTTTGGTGTCTATGTGAATCCCAAGTCTTTTTGTGAGCAAGTAAATGCTCACCTGGTCCTAGTTTGATACACTTTGACCCATTTTTATAGTAACATGAAAGTGGCATATTGATTCATAATAAAAGAAGCCGAGCTCATTTCGGATAACACATATAGAAGTTCATATGAAATGTTTAAAATAAAAGATATTGTTACGCCCCCGGTTTAAACCTTGGTCTAATATGCAAGTCGCGACATAATACGATCGATCAAATTCTTATGGTGAAGCATCATATTGCTATGTAGAAATATGTGGATAAAGTTATCACACTATTATTCACAACACACTTATATTTGATTTCAAAGCAAGTACACACTCTAATTCAAACTTATACATTCTAAAAGGTTTTTGAAACATTTAGCTTTTACACACCATATGACATATTAAGAGGAGTCACACATTGATAGTGATATTTGGGTTTTCTAGTGATAACTTGCTGAAATTTAAGAAAATGTCAATTTTTTCATTTTTTTTGGTCTCCCAACTCACTAGCTGCAAGTGCACAGGTAAGTTGTAGTAGACTCAGGTTGTCGTATCCACAAGAATTTGAAGTCTAAGGCACCCTAAAACAATCTAAATTAGTTCTACTTTAATGGCTAAAAACATATTTTCAAAGGGAAGTGAAAACAGATTTTTTTTTATGGAAAGTGAAATGATAACAGATTTTTGGGTTTTGGAAATTTATCAAAACTGAATTATAAATGCTAGAATGAAGTCTAAAAAGGTTTAACTATCTATGAGGAAGGTTCTTCTAGGATTTGGGGTTCATCTAAATTAATTAAGGATGGAATGGAACAAGTTATCACTAAATGTCCAACTTTTGATTCAACTTGAAAATGGGTGTTCCCACAGCTCAATTGGCTTCTAACTAAGCAATATATGATTATATAATTGTTAGCTAGGTTGAATCAAAAGAGGGTCCTCACTGAAAATCAAGTTATCATTGGGCTCAAAAGAAAGATTCAATGCTGATTTTTTTTGCAATTCAAGGAAGTTTGGAATGATAACTTGCATTTACAATCATAAAAAGATGGAATCATTTCAATCAACCAAACCAGGATAAAATATACTCAATAATGGTGCTTGTGTTTCATGATTCATCTCTGAATTCAAGGGAGATTCAAAATCAACCTCTCGGTTGCAAAATAAATTGGAATCCACACAAACACACTCAATTGGAAATGCAAAATATATGGCCACATGAGTTCACAATTTCCATTGCTCCTTGGCCCATCTCTGGATCTCAAAGAAGCCCTTAAGACTACCTCTCAGTAGTGGATTAATATGAGGGTTGACAATGGAAATCAGAAGTTAGAAAAATGAGAAAACAGAAATCAACATTTTTGAAAAAATCAGCAATGTGGATTGATGGAATTCAAGTTTGCCAAATGCCCCTTGACCCATCTCTAGATTACAAGGGATTCCTAGAGTACACCTCTCAGTGATTTGAATAAAATAGGGATTAACAATTGGCAAATCAGATTCCAAACAATCAAAAAATAGAATTTAGAATCAAACTAAGAAATCAGATTTTGGAAAAAAATCAGATTTGAATTCTGAATTGTCAATGATCTTGATTCATTTCTGAATAAGATCATGGCATATATTAGCCTCTCAACTATTCAATTATCCAATCCTTGATGACAATCAGATTCAAAAGCCCAAGAAATCAGATTTTTAAATTCAGGAAACCAGATTCTGAAATTCAGGAATTTTAGGTTCCAAATCAAACTTAAGGTAATGTTGAGAATAGATTTGAATCATGGAATGCCCAAATATTCATAACTCAATTCTGAACAAGATTAGGATGAAGACCAACCTTCCAATTGCTCAATTAATCAAGTTCAGAATGTCAAATAGGTTCAAACAGTTCAGAAATCAGATAACCAGAAAATCAGAATTAGAAATCAGTGGAAAAAAAATCTGATTTGAGTCAAATGATTGTCCAAATAATCTTGATTCATTTTTGAACAAGATAGGGACAATAGCAACATCCCAAGAACTCAGATCCTTGATGACAATCAGATCCAAAGCCCAAGAAATCAGATTTTCAGACTTCAGGAATTCAGGAAACCAAAAAAAATTAGCAACTCAGTAATTTAGAAATCAGAATTTTAAACCAATGGAAACTTGACTTACCAATTGATTCTTGACCCATCTCTGGATTACAAGACATCCCTAAAGTTCACTTATCAGTGAAGGGAATGATTCAGGGGACTCAATTGATAAAATCAGATTCCAATTAGGAATCAGAAAAATTAGAATTCTGATTTCTATTAAAAAATCAATGGAAAATTCTTGTTTTGAGTCAAATGATTGCCCAAACAATCTTGATTCACTTCTGAATAAGATAGGGACAATACCAACATCCCAAGGACTCAATTAACCAAGTTAGAAATGAAGAACAGATTCTGATATCCACAGAAATCAGAAAATTCAGGAATCAGGAAATCAGAATTCAATTTTTAAAAATCAGATTATGAACAATAAACAGATTTGAATCATAAAGAATGCCAAACAATCTTGATTCATTTCTGATCAAGATTTGGGACAATATCAACCTTCTAGTTGCTCTATTAATCAAATCCACAATGGCAAACAGATTCAAAGGTCCAGGAATTCTGGTTCAGGAAATTCAAAAAAACAGAAACCAGAAATCTAAATTTCAGAAATCAGCACTTCAATTAAATTGGAATAAAGAACTTGACATTGATTTCTAATCCATTTCTGAACTAGGGATAGATCAAATGATAACTTCTCAGCTATAGATTACAATAGGATCCAACAATGGCAAGAACTAACATTAGAAAATTCTGAAATCTGAAAATCAGCAAATGATTCAGTGCAGGAATTATAAAACAGTCCATATCCATCCAAAACTAATCTAAACTACTACCCTATCCTAGAAGAAATGGAGTTTAGCTCCTCATATTTACAAGATTTGACATCAAATGGGATAAGAAACAGATACAATTCATGGTTCTTTGAAGCTTCCTGGCCAGCAGCTCCTCCACCAGAATCAATCCAGCCTTGCTTGCCTTCAAACCCTTGAATGACCAGCCTCCCCTCTCCTCCAGAAAAATCCAGCTTATATATCACTCCTTTCCACCCTTTGATCAGCATCTAAATGTTCTAATCCTCCTGATTGCAGCCACCTGTCCACCCCTCTGAAATTCCAGCTGCAGATTCCTTTTTGGTGCAGGAAAAAGTAGATGGTCCCCCCTACTTTTTCCACTTTTTGGCCACCTTTCTCCCGCTACAAATCCCCAAATAGCAAGCATCAAAGCCCTTGAATGGTATTTTGACAAATAAGGATTAGGATAATGATAGTTGCTAGCTCAGATATCAAATGGTATTAGGTGTTGTGCAGGAATGAAAACTTGTATCAAAATTAATGAATTAAGGGGCCCGGAATGATAACTTTATGAAAATCTTGGAAAATGTCCTAATATGGGTGGTTCAAAGCATTTCAGGCATCAAATTGATTAGAGTGACAAGTGAGTGAGGTCAGAAATCAAATATGAATGAGATTCCTAAAAGTGATAACTTGAGTGTCCCAAAAATGATAACTTATATGACTTAAAAACGATAACTTGTCATAACTTGAGTTTTGATTATCCAAATGTGATGAAATTTGACCAGCAATGAGTTAGAACAATAATAAGATGATTTCTTAAGGTCCTTGTGCAGAATTAATGGTTTTTCATGTCGAAATGACAGAATTGCCCTTTAACGATAACTTGGCACTTGAAAAATGATAACTTGTTCAAATGGACTTAAAACTTTGCACAAGTTGAGATGTGACTATCCAAATATGATTTATACATGATAATGATGGATTTAGGTCAAGAAAACCATTGAAAATAAGTTCATTCAAAATAATGATAACTTGACACTTAGGAATGATAACTTGTCCTCAAAATGATAACTTGGCATAGAATTTAAATATTAATGGATTTTGGCATTTCAGAACCTCTATGCACATGGAATTAAGTATGAAATGAGGAATATCAACTAGTTATCACAATGTTTGCATTCCAAGTATAATTGGCCCAAAAATAGGCAAAAGTGGGACTCGATATGTATGAATTGCATCTAAAATGGGTTAAAATCATATAGTGATCAGCAAGTGATCACACATCCTCACAAAAAGACAACTAGAGACTAAGTCTCATATCTATCTTCTATCTTCATCCGAGTACTCTCTCTAGTATATTTGCTATAGAAATTTTCGTATCAAACAATGTAATTTCATATGTAAGTGTCCAAAGGAGAATGAAGTTAGCATGTGTTTACAACTAGAATCATTCGAAAATGTTGTCTACAAAAAGTTGTTGATTTTGTATTGTACATGCCCATTTCGGTTAGGAATAATAGACCAGTCTAATTTATTGCGATCGTTCTAGAATGCTATAGACAATAAAACTTTTATGCTTTGCACCATATGATGTCTATTCTTTGGGAAAAAGTTGAATCACCTAAAAAGTTTAGGTGCATAGAAGTTATAAAATGTTAAATTGAATGTCACTCTATCTGCCGGCATAAAACTTAGAACAAAACATGATCATATTTGTTATTTTCTTATGTTCAGTTTAGACTTGGATAAATTCTTGGAATTTTATAAGTCAGACCCGAGGAAGTTTAGCTTAAGAGAAAATTAAAATTATCAAATTATAACTCATTTAACAATTTATATAAATTCTAGAAATCTCAGTTTGTTAGAAGGTAAAAATTAACACAAAATATATGTTGATTTTTTTATTTTCCTGAGAATAAATCATATGGAAATAATGCCTCAAGCTTTTAATGCACAATTTTATAGAAGCCTATGATCATATAAAATTGTATTTCATGAGATTTGACCACCTATATAGAAGATATGAATTTTTTTTCACAAAACATATGATATAAATTGTGCATGCATCATTCCTCTTGCTTACATTCAACGTAAAGTGCATGGCATCTGGTACATTATTGACTATGTCATTTTATAATTATATGACATTATTTGATATGAATGATGTGGTAACAAGATTTATATGATAATGATAAGATGTATGAACAAGGATTTTGATGTGATACGATATGATTTTGACATGTAATGGTAGCATGCTTATATGAAACTGCTTAAGTGCATGAACATGTGCTTTGATAGGATAGGATATGGTAACCCTTGTTTTTGGGGCAATGATAAATATGTATCGATCTTTAGGATTCTTCACATGATATTATCATTCTTGATCAAATTAATGCTACATGTTTTGAACTAATTATAAGTTAGTGCATTTTAAGAAATATTATTTTGGCTCAACATACAAGCCTTTACTCATGGACATTATGTATTCATATACATATATACATATGTGTGTGTGTGTGTACATGCACATTTATGTACAATATATAAGCATATATTTTCCTCATCTAATAAACTTGATAGGAAGTCGATGTGTCTTCATAGACAACTATCCATCACATTGTGAACCCTTGCACACCTTATTGGTTAGCAAAAGAGATATTTAAATTAAAAAGGTTTACTATGATTTACCATTATCGCTCTGTTATTGGCAACTAATGATTCACCATTGTGGAATTTAACATGTTCCAACCAAAGAAGTTTAGATTGTTATTTAGGAAGCTCATCGAAAGATGTATTAGAGTGAGGAGTCGAGAGATCAAAACAGACCTTAGAATTTGCTACTCTTGATATGTTGGTTGGAAATTTAGCGAAATATTGATTGAAGGAGGATGCCTATTAGATCCTCAATTGTGAACTCGAACCCAGATCTCAATATTGCAAATCAATAAGAGCATAAAGCAAAAATTGATTATTCTCAACAAGCTTAATGATGTATACATCATCACCTTTATTCATATGCACGATAATTATATATTACAACCAATAACTATCTTAATAATTAGTAGTGGTGTATTTATTGTAAACTTGTTTCTAGATGTGCTCTAGAGGAGTGGCTTTCCATGATAAAGACTTTATTACTCTTATCCTTGAAACCACTCCTATTCTAAAATTTTATGTTACATAAACAACAAAATTAAAGAATTCAAAGACAAAATATTCATGAGGTGAAGTCAATGATGGGATCATTTTCACTTAATTCTTACTTTGAAACTTGCTTGAGGATCAGCAATAGTTCAAGCTTGAAACCACTCCTATTCTAAAATTTTTTGTTACATAATCAACAAAATAAAAATTTCAAAGACAAAATAGTCATGAGGTGAAGTCAATGATGGGACCATTTTCACTTAATTCTTACTTTGAAACTTGCTTGAGGATCAGCAATAGTTCAAGCTTGGAAGAATTTGATACAAGTCATTTTATACATATTTATTTCATATTGTTCAATTTATTTTTCATAAATTTTATTCTACCATATACTTCTCATTTTTAATTAGAATTTTCAATTAATTAGGTTCAAACTAATTTGCTATTTTTTTTATTCCAAGAGTAGAGAACATGGCATGTATTATTGCAGCACAGTCCGTGTTCATCCATTTTACAACACGCGGTCCCCGTTGGCCAGCAATTGACGTATCTTCCAAATATCAAGTATTTGACATAAATCACTTTAAACAATATATAAAATGGCCCGTGTTATTAATGATATGGCCTATGTTATTTTTTCCCAATTTCATCATTTGAATAATTATATTTTAATTAACAAGGACTGTGTCATTAATGACACGACCCGCATTGGTTCTTAGAGCGTAGACACATTTTCGACTATAAAAAGAGGTCCATATCACCCACTTGAATCATCCAAGTTTAGAAATCAAAATCCACTATAAAGGCAAAAAAAGAGAGCATCTCATCATCTACACGGTGGAGATTCGTCCAGAGGCATTCAAATTTCTTGAAGAGATTATTTTTCCTATCTTTTAATCTCTTGTTTTATCTCTCTACTATAATCGATTTCTCTATCTATGAAATAGTGTTCTAATCAGAATCAGTTTATGTTGGACTTTTTAGATATTTGAAAAAGATTTATTATTATGAATTTTCTGAATACGAATGCTAAATTTATTGCTTTCTTTTGAGTGCAGGATTTTAAGCGGTTGGTACTATGGAGATTGATTGTTTTGATCTCAGTTGATTCATTTTATTCTTTTCGAGAAGTTTTTCATATCCTATCTCTATTTACTCAGCTGAGATATAGAGATTTGTCGATCATTAACTTACTTAATTGAGGTATTTTTGAAATAGGATTGTGTCGCTAAAGTATGCTATCAAAAGTAACTTAGAGAGTGATTCGGTTGAACTATTTAGCTCACATCTTGCGATAGAATAGTTTGGTCATCTAGTTTGACTCCTTAATGTTTTGGCAACCTTTCCATTAGATAATTTTGATTTATTTTAGATCTTACCTTTAAGGATATTGTTACCCTCATCTTGTATGAACATCTCTGACCTATTTATTTTGAGACTTTTGACTGGATCAATTTTCATATTCTTTGTTATAATTGTTTTGAACCAAATATTATTTATTTTCCTCATCTAATAAATTAAGATAAAATATAAAGATAAAGATAAATTAGTCCTCATTGATTCCACACTCATCTCACTCTTTATTACTTGATTCATCCTAGTACTCTCTCTAGTATTTTGGCTATATAAATTTTTGTATCAAACAATGTAATTTCATATGTAAGTGTCCAAAGGAGAATGAAGTTAGCATGTGTTTACAACTAGAATCATTCGAAAATATTGTGACTACAAAAAGTTGTTGATTTTGTATTGTACATGCCCATTTCAGCTATGAATGAATAATAGACCAGACTAATTTATTGTGATCATTCTAGAATGCTATAAACATTAAAACTTTTATGCTTTGCACCATATGATGTCTATTCTTTGTGAAAAAGTTGAATCTCCTGAAAAGTTTAGGTGCATAGAAGTTATAAAATGTTAAATTGAACGTCACTCTATCTGCCAGCATAAAACTTAGAACAAAACATGATCATATTTGTCAATTTTCTTATGTTCATTTTATGCTAGAGATAAATTCTTGGAATTTTAGAAGGAAGACCTTAGGAAGTTTAGCTTAAGAGAAAATTAAAATTATCATATTAGAACTCATTTGATAATTTATATAAATTCTAGAAAGCTCAGTTTTTTAGAAGGTAAAAAGTAACACAAAATATATGTTGATTTTTTATTTTCCTGAGAATAATTCATATGGAAATAGTGCCCCAAACTTTTAATGCGCAATTTTATAGAAGCCTATGTTCATACAAAATTGGATTTCATGAGATTTGACCATGTATAATAGAAGACATGAATTTTGTTGCACAAAACATATGATATAACATGTGCATGCACCATTCCTCTTGCATACATTCAACGTAAAACGCATGGCATCTGGTACATTATTGACTGTGATATTTTATAATTATATGAAAAACTTTGATATGAATGATGTGGTAACAAGGTTTATATGATAATTATAAGATGTATGAACAATCCCTAATATGATATGATATGATTTTATTATGACATGTTTCATGCTTATATGAAACCGCTTAAGTGCATGAACATGTGCTTTGATAGGATAGGATATAGTAACACTTGTTTTTGGGGCAATGATAAGTATGTATCAATCTTTAGTATTCTTCACATGATATTATCATTCTTGATCAAATGAATGCTTCATGTTTTGAACAAATTATAAGTTAGTGCATTTTGAGAAATATTATTTTGGCCCAACATACAAGCCTTTACTCATAGACATTATGTATTCATATACATATACACACACACACACACACATATATATATATACATGCATATATATGTGTATATACACGCACATTTATGTACAATATATAAGCATATATTTTCCTGTACTAGGATCCTTGCCAACATACAAGTCTTTACTCATGGATATTATGTATTCATGTACATATATACATATATTTATACATGTATATATATGTGTATATACACGCACATTTATGTACAATATATAAGCATATATTTTCCTATACTAGGATCCTGCGGGCAAAGGCACGAATGATTGATGATGATGACAAGAGTGGTACATGGAACTGAGTGTTGGAGAGTTTTTATTTTTAAAATTACATAGCCTAGTGATACTATTTAATGCTATCCTTATTTAGTGTATGAATATTAGTGTCCTTTTTATATGTGTACAACATAAAGTAGAGATTTATTTTATACGAGTTCAATTTATCATAAGATGATATAATTAGTGACCATATGCTTGAGTAAAAAAAATGCTTCTGCTGGCTCGAGTGTCGGGTCATTATAGGTGGTATCAAAGCAAGAGTTCCATGTGTGAATGTCATGAGCAATGACTCGAAGTGCGAAGACCCAATTATGTGAATTGGTGTTTGTGGTTATATTATTTACTTATATTATCTCTCGTTTGTTCTTTTGATTTTGTAGTGTAATAGATTGCATTCTCATAATTTATTGTAGTGTTCGATAACAATAATACACTTGACATCATAGTGTTATGATAATAAGTGGAGTCGTAGTACACCATCATACTTACAAAAATATATATGAGACAAATGATAGAATATGGTAATAAGGAATTGCATTCAATATCATAGATTGAGTTACGCAAATAGGATGGTGCAACTCATATTCAATGTCAAAGGCATCTTTCTTTATATATACTATTGTAAGGAATAATATGAAATAATAGTATTATTTGAAAACTTGATAAGAAGTCGATGTGTCTTGATAGCCAACTACCCATCACTTTGTGAACCCTTGCATACCTTATTGGTTAGCAAAAGGGCTATTTAAATTAAAAAGGTTTACTACGATTTACCCTTATCACTCTATTATGGGCAACTAATGATTCGCCATTGTGGAATTTAACGTGTTCCAACCTAAGAAGTTTATATTGTTATTTAGGGAGCTCACCGAAAGATGTATTTGAGTGAGGAGTCGAGAGATCAAAATAGACCTTAGAATTTGCTACTCTTGATATGTTGGTTGGAAATTTAGCGAAAGATTGATTGAAGTATGATGCCTATTAGATCCTCAATTGTGAACTCGAACCCAGATCTCAACATTGCAAATCAATAAGAGCATAAAGCAAAAAACGATTATTCTCAACAAGCTTAATGATGTATACATCACCACCTTTATTCATATGCATGATAATTATAGACTACAAATGATAATGTAACGACCCCAAAATCCGGCCCCAATTTAGTTGCCGAAGTTCAGGCGGCGTCACTTTGTCTTGACCTAATTTCATAAAACTTTACAGCGGAAACATAATATAATAAACTTAAAATAATAACATCATAAACAACGAAAGACTTCATGGATAAATATAACAAAACCCAAGATAACATACTGGCCCATGGGCCTAATAGGCTCTAACGTATACCCAACAAAGGGTCCTTACAACATAATGAGTTCAAGTAAACTACATGACTCCATAAGGCCCATAAGCCATACATAAAATAATCTCACAAGAGTTCATCATAATGACATAATAATAGTAAAATAACTTGGGTCATAGCCCGACTCGTCCATGTGCAATGTCTTCGTCATGAGGCCCTCACCGCCGAACCTACGCCTCATCCATATCTGCACAGATCCATGGGGTGCAAGGAATTTCTCCCGTTAGAGTATGTTGAGGTCCATGCATGCTATGACCTTATAACGTAATCTCTACATGTCATGGCATATGCATATCATCATCATGGAACATAAATCATATACATGCTATGAGCAACTTATGCATCCTACATGGCATGTGAGCATATCATCATGGCAAGATAAGATAACATGTAACATCATAATCTTCAAGTCAAGCATATCACAACTTCTCATTATGCTAATGCATATCATGATCTTATCTTACTTTACTTTATGTAGTGGCCCCCTTGCTTTTCTGGGCAGTCCCTTATGTAGTGGCCCTCCTTGCCACATTGGAGACATGTCCCGGCCTTCATGCGACATTCACCAAAATGGGTCCTTCCACAATGTGAGCATGTGGGCCTGGTTGGTTCCACCTTTTTTGGAGAGTAGTACGGTGCCTTCCTTGGACTATTCCCTTGGGCCTTCCCCTCATGCTTTTTAATGACCTTTCCCTTGGCATCTTTCCTTTCTTGATACTTCCTTTCATGTTCAGTGGCGAGCTCCACTGCATCCTTCATAGTGGTGCAGCGACCACTCCTAACCCATGGTTGCAGCTGGGATTCAGCCCATTAATGAACCTCTTCATCCTTCGGAGCTCATTCTCATTGAGCTCCCCATACTTTTCCTGCCTGAAAAACGTGTTCACGTACAAATCCACCATCATACTACATAGGATGAGGTTGAGAAACTCGTCCCTCTTCTTTTCTTTCACATGATTCGGAAAGAAACAAGTCTCGAATGCCTCCACGAAGCTTTCCCATTCCACATTCTCCTCACTCTTGGAGGTGGTCTTCAAAAGTGCTTTCCACCATGCCTTAGCCTGACCACAAAGGCGATGTGTTGCATACATCACCTTGCGGTCTCCAGGGCATCGCATAACCTTGAGGATGTCCCATACTTCCTCGATCCACGATTCAGCTAACTGGGGATCTCCTATTCCATCAAACTTTGGGTGCTGGAGCCTAAGGAATCTCTCAATAGAATAATCCGGTTCGTTACTTCTTTGGGCATTTTGTGCCGCCCGAATTAGACCATCAAGGAATGTGTTCCTCTCATGCTCCTCATCCTCAATTGCATGCCTTGGAGACATCTACATTCATATTCAAAACAAACATAGAGACATCATTAGCATGAGCTAATCATATATAATATTTACCTTTAGGTTCGGTGGCACCTCGTGACGATTGCACATGGACTTCATACTTAAACATTTTAGACAACGTATGGCTTATACATCCTAAAACCCATACATACGAGCCAAACTATGGCTCTGTTACCATCTGTAATGCCCCCAAAATCCGGCCCCAATTTAGTTGTCGAAGTCCGGGCGGTGTCACTTTGTCTTGACCTAATTTCATAAAACTTTATAGCGGAAACATAATATCATAAACTTAAAATAATAACATCATAAACAACGAAAGACTTCATGGATAAATATAACAAAATCCAAGATAACATACTGGCCCATGGGCCTAATGGGCTCTAACGTATACCCAACAAAGGGTTCTTACAACATAATCAGTTCAAGTAAACTACATGACTCCATAAGGCCCATAAGCCATACATAAAACACTCTCACAAGAGTTCATCATAATGACATAATAACAGTAAAATAACTTGGGCCGTAGCCCGACTCGTCCATGTGCAACGTCTTCGTCACGAGGCCCTCACCGCCGAACCTACGTCTCATCCATACCTGCATGGATCCATGGGGTGCAGGAGATTTCTCCCGTTAGAGTATGTTGAGACCCATGCATGCTATGACCTTATAACATAATCTCTACATGTCATGGCATATGCATATCATCATCATGGAACATAAATCATATGCATGCTATGAGCTAACTTATGCATCCTACATGGCATGTGAGCATATCATCATGGCAAGATAAGATAACATGTAACATCATAATATTTAAGTCAAGCATATCATAACTTCTCATTATTCTAATGCATATCATGATCTTATCTTACTTTACTTTATCATCTTTCATCATGTCATGATATGATGTGACAAGTGGACATTTGCATTGCATCCTCATAGGTGCATACTTCATCATACTTCTTTAACATCTTTACTTTATGTCCCAAGTCATTCATCATTCATCTTTTCATCTTTCATCTTTACTTAGATACTTTCTTATCTGGTTGATTGGGAAGACCATGTTGAGTTCGTGGGAAAATGGCTAGCTAGGCCATAATTGGGTTCGTGGGAGGCCAATAGAGACGTCACACTCAAGGGTGGAACTCGCCTCCTGGTTCCACGTAGGCCCAATAGAGACACCACGCTTAAGGGTGGAACTCGCCTCGACTTATGGAAATGCCACACTCAAGGGTGGAACTCATTTCCCCGAGAAATGCAACACTCAAGGGTGGAACTCATTTCCCCTCCTCGATTACAACAAGTCAACTTCACGCCAATCCATCTTTTACTTGCTTTCATCAATACATACAATCATTCATACATGTTGCATGTTTTAATCCTATTTAAGGTCATACATACTTCAAATCATACTAGGTGTGGACATTCAATCATAGCAAATCAGCTTCCAGAATGGATGACCGTTTAGGATAACGGTCGACCATTGGAAGGGTATCAGACGATCGGTCAGGTTAACGGTCGACCGATATGGTCCTTTCGGACGATCGAAATCAGACTTCGGTTCGTCCGCTAATCACAAAATGTGACACTCTTCTAAACCGGATGATCGCTGGAATAATAGTGGGTCTTTTCGGACATCCGAAATGAGCTTCGGATCGTTCGGTAATCACAGAATGTAACTGCTACTCAAATCGGACGACCGCTGAGATATGGGTCGACCGATACTTGGCTTTCGGACGATCGAAACAAGGTGCTCGAACGTCCGCTAATCATGGAGTGTGTCGAATGTTTTGTCTACACATATCAGACGACCGTTATTATATGGGTCGACCTTTACATTGCTATCGGACGACCAAAATAGGGCGTTTGGTCGCCCGCTAATCATAGAATGTTCGACTCTTCCCAAAACGGATGACCATTATAGAATCGGTCGACCGTCGGACAGAGTGTGAGACTACAAATGGTCTCCAGAATGATCGACTGATGCATTATCGATCACCTGTTCTGGGCCAACAGAAACACGACTTCTGCAAGATTTCTTTCCAAATCTTACATACATCAATATTTTGAATACATATTGATTCCCAAACATCATATGAGACATTCTATATCATTCTTAACACTCTAATCATGAACCACATGGGATTTTCACATGAAGGCATTTAGCATGCTAATCAAGGTCATACATGTACATGAGCTTTAACATTTTCATAATAAACTATCATAACAACAATGAACATTCTAATACTAAGCATAATGAGCAATTAGAGCATGAAGCTACTAAACACATGGCATTCTAATCATGGATAGAAATAGAATAGTAATCTTAAGAAACATAACATCAAATGCACATCTTCCTAACCCTTCACTCTAAGAACAAGTGGGTTTGCTCTTATGCCCTAATCCATACATTAAAACATCATTAGGGTGAGATTTGGGTCTTTGGATCCCCTCAAATATACCTTAATAGCAAGTCCTAATCTCTAATCTTCTTCCTCTAGCTTCAATCCCCTCTTGCTGTCCACATAGAGAGAAGAGCACATGAGCTAACTTCATGCTAATCACTAAATGGAGGGAGGGAGGCATGCTTACTGTAGCTGCAATGGAGTGCTCCTCTTAAGTGCTGGATTATTGTAGCTCTACAGTGAAAATGGGGTATGGAATGGGATGGCCGAATGGATCTTGAAGAGAGGAGCTTAGAGAGTGTTTACTGTAGCCTTTAGGAGGGTTTTACTGTAGCTTTCGGCTGGTAGCAAATGGGGTAGGTGGGATTAGGTTATTAGTTTATTAGGTGGAAGCACACATGGTTTTGGGCTTAGTGGGTTGTGCGCGCGTGGGCTTGGGCCTTGCGGGTGAGCTTTCCTTTTTTTTTTATTTCCTTCAGGACGTTACAAATAACTATTTTAATAAGTGGTAGTGGTGTATTTATTGTTTCCTAGATGTTCTCTAGAGGAGTGGCTTTCCATGATAAAGACTCTATTACTCTTATCCTTGAAACCACTCCTATTTTAAAATTTTATGTTACATAAACAACAAAATTAAAGAATTCAAAGACAATTACAAGAGCTAAAAAAAATAAGGATGTATTCAATTTCATAGTTTCAATATACAGCTCCAATCTTAATTGTTGTGAAGAAAGAACGATTTCGCTGGGTATACATTATATATAAATACCTAAACTAAGTAATTTCGCTAGAATAAATGTTCATTATCGAGAAAAGATGACTTGATTGGTCAATTGTCAAGTCTATATGTTTAATCAAAGGTGGAGCTTATATTTAAATATTACTCGATTAAGATTAAAGGAAGTGATAGTCTGAAAATGGCATTTATCAATATGGCCTATTGAGAATTCCATAGGTCCATTTGGGAAGACCTATGGACTAATTTCTTTTATACCAATGTAGTATCATATGCATGTAGACAAAGTAGAAGCTTATGGTCGGATTTGAAGTGTGATAATCATATATTTATTTATTATATTTAAGCAATATCAATTTTGTTGAGCTATAATTATTTGGTTTTGTCCAATTTTATAAGTTTATTTGAAGTGTTCAGAATCTATAGTATTTTATACTTGAAGAGGAACCACGAGGAAAATGGATGAGACATGAAGCTGGAAGACACTCTTTATTGCTTCCCTACCGTAATGGAGTGGACAAAACTATAATGGATTGATGTAGACCGTAGCAGAAGAGGAGGCAAAAGACACCTTCAGTTGAACCACTATGGGTAGACCGTAGTGCACACACCCAAACCGTAGCGCAAATGCCCAAACCATAGTGATAGTGAACGAACCATTTTGAAGACATGTTGATCGTATTTTGAGACTGAATTAGCGGCATTTCAGTCATGTTTGTAAACCTAATTTTGGGAACTATAAAAAGGATTGGGAGAGGACAAAAAAGGGGATCTGGAGTTCGTTACTAGGGCTAGAAGACGACTGTGATGAACTTTTTTTCCTCTGCATTGCAGTACCATTCTTTGACTTAATCTCATTCTCTTTTAATGAAATATTGTGTTTTGATGATGATTTCTTCTCTATGCATGGCTAAACTTCTTTTTCTAGGGTTTGTTGAAATCTGGGGTCATTAGGGAATATTTTTTATCTGATGTGTTCTTTGTCTTTTATGTGCTTGATGAAATGCTTATATTAGATTGACCACCTAATTAAGCGACTTAAGATCTTCTTGATTGCGAAAGTAGTTCATTAAGATTAGTTAAAATGAATGATAAAAAATGTATTATTTCTTAGAAATAAGGATAATCATTTTACTCATGAATCTTGGATTATAATGCAATTAAAATAATTTAAATGACCACGAAAGTAGGCGTTTATTATTTTAATTAGAATTGTGTTTGCCTGAAAAAAGAGATGCATGATTGTTGAAGATTGAGTAGAGCACTCATGATTTTATTATGATCAATACCCTAGGTGGATTCGAAACCCTAGAACTTTTATTGTGATTTCTACTCATAGTAAATTATCGTTGCTTCTCGCCGTTCTAAATTTTCTACACTCATTTCGACACTTCACTTTTATTTACTTTTTTATTATTATCTCTCTCTCTTCTAACCATTTAGATACATTAGATTCATATAATTCTAATACTTGAACTCTTCCCCGTGGGACAATATTTTATATACTACGACATTGACTTCGTATACTTGCGGGAGATTTGTCAAAGTGCTACTATTATATAGCACTAAAGATTTTGGAGGCACCGTTCACATGAGAAAAAGTTTAACTATGTACAAATTAAAAGTCCAAAACATATATTTACACATAAGGAGTTGAATACAAGCCAAAGAAGATGAATGAATCCCCTAAAAGTCTAACTTTATTAGGTGAATAAATTAGCAAATGTATTAGGTAGAGAAGCAGCCCTTATAACTATAGTCAGGGTTAAAACAAAGAAATACTAAGGTGTAGCTGTAAGATGTGTTCCTAACTACACTAAGACACTGGTGGATTGATAGGATCAGTTTCTTGTTGTTTAGAACTACATTTTGTGGAAGTGCATATGATGCATTTTATGAATCCTTCCCAAGGAAAGATGTTCCTGAACCATATCACACATGATTGAATATGTGAATCTATAAACATGTCATATAGAGGACAACTTGCTCATAAGTTTGGTGGAAAAGAACAAGTACTACAATTGATGGTAAATTCCTCAGTAGAGGTGGGTGGTAATATAACATTCAAAAAAGCTGCATGGCAAATCAATTAAGGAATACATGGTCGGAATATATATTTAAATGATTAAAAGGATATATTGAATTTTGACATTAAAATTTTTTAAGGGGTAGAATGTAATATCCACGATCTATCCATACAAGATTATATGTTATGTAACTACAACTAATTGAATATATGTGTTGGAGTATATGTTGTAATTTCACTTATCATATGAAAAGAATTTGTTAAATTTAATTAAATAACTAAAACATGATTAATAATTATATTATGCTAAAGTATATACTCATATGGTTAAGTATGCATGATGTTTATTAACATTTTGATTAAGCCTCAAGGAACAATCAAATATCACAAATATATTTAATATAGAAAATATGTAAATAAATTACATGGATTATATTATCCTAATATATATTAAATAATAATTAATTAATGGTAATTATGAATAAAATTAGTGAGTTTGAATGCCAAATTTTGATTGGACAAGAATTTGAACCCATAACATGCAAGCTACTAGTAAGCTAGGTATTTTCTCAACCCATATCATGAATAAAATTTGGCCACCTCATGCTTTGGTATTTTCTCAACCGACCTCCTCCTGTCGTACAAAATTGAAAGAAATCATGAAGTTTCAGGCTTCTCTCTAGAGAACTCACAAAACTTTGCAGAGAAAGAATCCTTTGCTTAAGTTCTTGGAAAATTCAACAAGGATAGCTACTCAAGGTGATAATTCTAACCCGATACTTTTCTTCCTGGCATATTCCTTCTAATAAATCCTTCTTTGAAAATTATTAAATTTAACTTATTCAATCCCCTCCAAGTCTAGTTTACATGGGCTTTGAAATTATATTAATAGAAGCTAAATAATAGAAATTATTGTATCATGTTTAAAGGTCTATCCTACTATCTAATAAAATTGTTAGCCACAATTGTAAATTACGTATTTAGTTGGATAAGTAAAAATATAATTTTATATTTAAGTATCCGGAGGAGACTGAAGTTAGCATATGTTTCCAACTCAACTCATTTATTATTTTACATGGCCATTTCTATTAGTAATAGACCAGAACACGAGTCTAGTTTAATATTTTATTGTGATTGTTCTAAAATGATATAAATCATAAAACATTTATGGACTGCACCCTACGATATCTATTTTTATGGAAAATTGGAATCACCCAAAAAGATTCGGTGTGTAGAAGTTATAAATGGTTAAATTGAACATCACTCATTATGCGAGCATAAAACTTACAACATAATGTGATCACATTTGTCAAATTTGTTATGTTCATTCTAGGTCAGGATAAATTCTAAGAATTTTAGAAGTCCGACCTCAGGAAGTTGAAATTATCAAATTAGGACTCATTTGATCATTTATATAAATTCTAATAGCAATGTCACCTAGTGTCACGACCTTAGTTTAAACCTTGGTCTAATCTGCAAGCCGTGACATAATACGATCGATCAAATTCTTCGGAAGTGTCATGTAGAAACATGTGGAATAAAGTTATCACACTATTTTTCACAACACACATATTTGATCTCAGAGCAAGTCCACATGTTATTTCAAACTTATACATTTTAAAAGGTTTTTGAAACATGTAGCTTTTACACACCATATTACACATTAAGAGGAGTCACACATGCTCACAAAATGAAAACTAGAGGCTAATTTTCATATATATCTTTTATCCTCAAAACAACATTATGAGCAAACAACAGCTATGTAAGTTGAAAACTCATAACCTATGTGTTACCAACTATTCAATTTAGATAAACTAATTAGTATGTGAGAAACTTATAGGAAACAAGCTAACATCTTACTACTAATGAACAATTATCATATTGCGAAGGATACTACATCAACTAATCTCAATGGAATAACATTATCATATTATATCATGTAATTTGTTTCATTTCATATATCATTTCACATATCATATCATGTATCATGTCATATCATGTGTCATATGATGTCATGTATGTACGTATGCATAATGCACATGTAACACCCCGAGATTTTTTTTTTCTTTTGCCTGCCCAGAAGGATATCTCGGCGACGCCACTTAATTCTATGACTTAACTATGACCAAGCAATATACTAGTTTACAGTAGCGGAAGACTAAAATATAATAAACTTTACACTATGCAAAAGTTATGAAAACTATTATACATTGACCTGGGTCAGGGCCCACATCTATATAATAGTAGACCATATATCCATGTGCATGTCACTTGTCAAAGGAGCCACTAACTATCGCACCATCACCATAATCACATCCTACATGGATATTGGTATAGGAAAATATCCATGAGTATAAAAATATTCAGTGCATAGGATCTGGCCATGATCAATAAACGATAATCAATAATGCTCAAGATAAGAACAATAAATCAATTGAGTAATAGACAATACTATGCAATAACCAATAGATCGATATAATAATGATCAATATAGCAATGAATCAATATATCAATGCTCAAGAGATATTATCAATAAAATCACAATGAAGCAAATGAATGATACAATACAGTAACCAATGAATCAATATAATAATAGATCGATTGATCAATATAACAATGAACCAAAATAACAATATCGATGGATCAATGGATTAACATACCAATAAACCGATGTATCAATTGATCAATATGCCAATAAATCGATAGGATTAACAAGCTAAGATCAGAAGATCAATCAATAACAATATCAATTTATCAATAGGATCAATTCATCAATAATGCTCAAGATAGAACCAACAAATCAATTGAGCATATGA
This sequence comes from Pontederia crassipes, assembly GCA_030549335.1. Lineage (NCBI taxonomy): Eukaryota > Viridiplantae > Streptophyta > Magnoliopsida > Commelinales > Pontederiaceae > Pontederia > Pontederia crassipes. The sequence goes on along the minus strand of JAUKPH010000020.1, from coordinate 3,375,765 downwards.
ACAATGCGATTTGGTGATTAATGAATCAATATACAATGAGTCAATATGATGATAGATCAATATCGATGGTTCAATAGATCAATGTGAAAGATCAGGACACGGTCAAAAGACCAATAAATAGCGGCAACAATTAACAATTAATAATTGCCTGATCAATATGGCATTGCTCAATTAACAATAAGCATTGGATCAATAGGAAGGATCAAGAAAAGGTCAGATGACTAATCAATATAGATTTAACAATATATATGATGCATGAACACCATGGAACTGTTCAATTTAACAATTTCCAATTCAATATCAACGGTCATTAGCCAATAACAATTCCATTCGACTCAATGGGTAGAGGCAATGCCAGTCAAAGCTAGCCATGATCTATTTAATTCAATTCGATTTCGATTCAATTGATTCGATTCAATTCAATATATCAATGTTCGGAGTTATCCTTGGTCAATTAAGGGAAACTCCATGTCTCTTTGATGTAGGCCAGTGGGGGATCAAGCCACGATAAGCCGCTCTCCAATAATAGCGCTAACAATAATTCATGATGGTGGGGGACCATAGTCATCACAGGACAGTCATAGCTTCTCTAAAAGCTGACATCTCAAACCTTTAGGTACACTATCTGCCCCATACAATAACAATAACAATATGGCCCAAGGGGCTTAGAGACAATCGGAGAGTATGGAGACCCAATAGTTTTCATCTTTTATCTTGTTTACCTAACACATTTATCTTTGACAATTTAGCTTATATTTAAGAAGACAATCGAAAAAAATACTGGATCAATACTATAATCAATGAAATGATTGGATATGACAATATGATTAGTAGGATGACAATCAGGTCCAATATGATCATACTATGATAAGATATATGGATCATATAATCAGAAACAGTCAATCATGATAATAACCCAATTAGGAACAATCAATGTCAATAATTCAATACTAAAATCATTATAATAATCGGATGTGGTAATAACAATAAATTCAATGATAATGATAATGATAAGTTGATCATATAGGATTATACTAAGATTAATCATATGGTCGGATGGAGTAATATACCCAACATCAAAATCAGATGTAATAATAACAATGTGACCATATATGATAACACTATGATTAAAGATGATATGATCAAATATGACAATGATAAAATCATATTTGATGATGATATAATCACGTATGGCAATGATCTGCTCAGGAACAATTAATAATGATAATAATCCAATTAACTAAGATCCAATATATCACAATAGATTTTCTGCCCTTAGAACCCAGCCCGTGTCGGGTGGAACTCGGGCCGTGTTCAAGGGACACTCAATGAGCCTTGACCTAGGTAAGCTCGGGTTGGGTATGATATGAACTCGGGTTGTTTGACCACGGTTCACGTCCTATGTTCTATGCACCGCAAACCGAGTTGTGCCAGCACTAAACCCGGACTGCCCTATATGGAACCTGGGCCAGGTTCTACGAACTCGTCTAGTTCCGACTTCGATCGCATCGGGTTCTATGGAACTCGGGATGTGCAGAATAGAACTCAGGTCTGGTTCTGTCGTCGATGGGAAAGCACATTCTGACACGATTTTTCGGCCACCATAACTATACCATACGATGTCCGATCGATGCAATATCTATACTAATGGAATATCGGTACAAAGGACAAAAGAATAGGGATCCATGTCGCATAAAACCGATGCCATGGGGATGCTCCCTACGTACCTAAAGTTGGTTGAAAAACCAACTTGGTTCCTATCCACTGTAGGTTGCATGAACGTCGGATCTTTGGCCGACCTCAGCGCTTGAATGACGTCCCAAAACTCTCAGCCACCACTTAGAACGTGTCCTCTTATGTGCAGGCTTTAAAATGCACCACTGGTCGCCATCTGAATCATCTCGATTCGCGTGCAAAAGATGGAGAAAATAATGCTCATGGTGTAGAAATTCTATGGTGGCTGACCCCTTTTTTAGCCACCCTTTAGGTCCTATTTATAATTTTTAACTAGGATTTTTACTCCCATTGGGCCTTGGGCTAATTCTCAATTAATCATGGCCATCCATCATTAATCACCCTCTGTTAAGTATTTAGAGTTAATTAAATCCGAATTTAACTAATTATTTCCTAACCATCTCTATTCAAATTCCTTTTTATTATTTCCATAACTTCTCTCAATCCAACTCTATCTCTATCTTTTATCAATAACTTATGTTACTCAAACTATACCTTTATTTTATCCTTTTATTTTTTTTCCTTTTATCTATTTTCAGAATTATTTAATTCCATAAATATATCATCTAATTTTTGTATGGAAATAGTAATAAATATTATTTTAATGGCTAAAATATTTCTAAGCCATAGGACTCTCAATTCTATCCACTAAACATTCTTTTGGATCTCAAATCAAATTAAAATCCCTAATCTCAATCTAATTGCAATTCCTACTCCCAATAGGATTTAATCTTCCTTTCTTTTCCTTTTTCCTTTCTAACCATACTTTTAATACATTAATATTTGCTAAATCAATTAACAAATTACTTTATTACCCATATTGAAATCTTGGGGTGTTACAACACATGTCATATTACGAACTGGTCGGAGGAACATATTACCCCGTAGGATTTCATGTAATCCCAAATCAGGGGGTGCATTTCCTATAGAGGACATATCATCCCTGACCAGAGATCTCAAATCGTCTTGTAGGACATCATATCATCCATTTCGGAGAATATATATTATCCCGTAGGATACCATATCATCCCATGAAAATATGCTACCTTCCCTGCATAAGACATATCATCCCAGTAGAGGAAATGAAAAGGCATGACAGATTAGATTCATAAAATATGCATCAACCAAATCATATCATTTAGAACACATATCATATAATTGGATTAAAATTAATCACTTGCTTTTTGATCATATAGAACATATAGTCACATCAAATGACATTTCAAAGGCACAACATGAGGTATAACAATGATGGGTTACGTCTAGTGCACCTTAGTACACTAGGAGCTCATGTGGTCCTAAAAGTAATATGCATAATAATAAGTAATATGTGATATTAACACAATTCTAATTTTGCATCGGAATAGACTTTATGAAGCCTAATCATATGGAAATTTCCCATTTAAGGCTATTATATAAGGCTTCTACAAATTCCATCAACACAAGTATATTCATCACCTTCCTAGTTTGCTGATAGATTGAGAGGTCATGGGTTTAAAATTCATAACCTCTGAACTTCTTATGATAATGAAGTAATTCCATTTTTCCATGAAACTAGACTCTACGAGGTTTAGCTATATAAATCTCATAATTTATTGCTCATAAATATGGTTTTTAGAAAAATTGGAGATTTTCCTCTGTTCTATTCCACTTTTCTGTTCTGACAGACTAAATGATGTTTGCTGTAAAAATCATAGCTTTCGTTGAACATGTTCTATAAAGGTGATTCCACTTGGATCACATACTTTAACATCTTTAAGACATATAAATTACATTTATTAAGGATAGGTATTTAAATTACCATAGTATTTATAATTCGGACTACTCCATAGAAAATAGAAAGGACGACTCGAAATAATTGATTCATAACTTTTCATAAAGAAATCCAATTAACCTGATTCCAAAGCTTGTGGCAAGTAGACTAAATAAAGGTTCAACTTACGAAATATCATAACTTTTTAAGAACTCTAAAATGCCGAGATCATGTTGACAACTTTTGGATGGAGTTTGGTGTCCAGTAAAGATGAAACTTCATTTAGATGAACATGGACATAGAAGCACAAGAACATGGACATAGAAGCACAAAGAAAACATGGAGGATCATAAGAATAGATGTTCATCTGAATTTCATAGGGATAATTCATAGGAAAGGAGTAATCAACTTACTTAGATGAAAACCCCCAAGAAATTCCTTGAATTTCAAGTTGGTTTCCCTTCCTTTTCTGCTCTTGATTCCTTCCTAGGTTTTTCGGGTTAGAGTCATCAAAGACAAATGGAAAGGTGAAGGAATTAATGGATAGATGATATCCATGGATGAACCGACTTAGTAAGGTCAGTTATATTGTGCTTCTGCTTTTGCCTTATTTACACCTAACATCATTTAAGTAAATAGTTTGTCCTTTTCTAATATTTATTTTATTTATTCATTTACTTAATACATTACATGTAAATAAAAAACTACCCCCCATTTGGATTCAAAGAAAATATTTAGGAAAATAAATTCCCAAATAATCAAAATCTAATTTTTTTTGAACAAAAATCATGATTTTACAAAATTTCTTATTTGCACTATCATTCAACCTAACTAATACTCCTCTTAAAAATTGATAAAAATCATATATAACATACTTTAACGCATAGGAACAATTACAAGGAAAATTTACAAATTCTAATATTTTTGAAAAGTCATTTTTCTTTATCCTTAGTCATTTGTCATCAATTTCAGGTGTTGGATTCTATGGAGTTGATGCACATATGCTAACACACTTATCATAATACATTTCAATCATATAATATATGATTAATTTATATAATCTTATGTGAATCAGATCGTGGATATTACACCTAGTCTGTCAAAACACAAAAACTAACATAAGATATATGTTGGGTTTTGATTTTACTGAGAATATATCATAAGGAAATAATACCATGAACTTTTAATGGGCAATTTTAAGAAGACTATGTTTATTTAAAATTGGATTCATGAGATTTGACCATATATAATAGAAGATATGAATTTTGTTACACCAAGCATATGATCTATCAAAAAGAAAAGATGTGCATACTCAATAGGGTTATTGCATGTTGTAAAAGTATTAATACCATTCAATATAAAGAGAAAATATGATTCGTCTAGTAGCATGTCATAGTTGTTAATGTTATTACCACATCAAAATAAAGTATGAACATATATTATTGTTATTGAAAGGAAGACTAAGATAAGTAACAAATGAGAATGATCTAGTGGCTTAAGGTGGAAGAATTTAGAGGGATCAAGTTAAGAAAAGGTATGTAGGGTGGACCATGTGCCTTTATTTCATTCATCATTTGTAAGCTTTTTTTCATGATACACGTGACATGAAATTTTTGCATCACTATGGATACCTAAGAAATGTTAAAGTAAATACATGTGCAAACGCTATGCTATATTTTATTTCATATGATAATTAAAATATCTTTATATGATTGTCAAAGAATGTATGAAAAGTGAACTGATATGACATTGACATGAATATTATTCATGATTGCATTATTAGTATTAAGACAATTAAACATGGCAGGACACAACATGATACTATATGACATGATATGATAGAAAAGAACACGACATGAGATGATATGTTACAAGATGATATGATATGATACGTTATGATATGATATGATTATGTCATGCATATGCATTACATCTCATTATCATGCTTTTTCATGACCCATGGCGAGAGACAGATTGCTCTTCAATAGTTTAAAAACTTGCAATGACGATAGTTTATCCTCGCATGGTTGAAAGATCTTGTAAGGCCAATAATTTATCCTTGTATGGTTGAAATACCTTGTGAGGGATTTTAGATTGATTGGAGCCGAGTCATATGAACTAAATTATGGAATAAGTGTGTCACTTTTGAATTCATAGGGGCCACCTCTAGCTATAGCCTCCCCGGAAAGGCGATATGTATTTCAAAAGGGATGCCTCTCACCAGTTGGTGATATGACATTTATATGCATCAGTCTTCTTTCATACATCCACTTTAAAGACTATGGAATCACATACATTTTTTATTGTGATATTTGACACATTTGATATGATTGATGTGGCAACAAGATTTATATGATCATGATTAGATGTATGAATAATGATTTTGATATGATATGAATTGTTATCATCATATTATATATAAAGATCAAGCATCAAACGTGGCATGGTAACACACACAAAATAGCATCCTGGTCAAGCATTCCGCCTAAGCACTCGTTTGCTCACAAATGCCTTAGCTGAAATGTTCGCTCGGGACAAGCGCCCTAGATATTGTGGCATTTGGCAAGATCCAAAGAAAGCTTCACATTATGCAATCAAAAGACCTTGTTTAGACGATCGACACATCTAGATCCTGCATAGGTTGGTCGTGAGTAAAAGAAATGACTCCATGATAAGTTGATATAGAGCAACCATTCTAGAACTGCTCATTTGACACCTTCGATGACCAAGAGGAAATGACATTGAATTTGGAGATGACCTAAGATCATGCTGCACCAGATTAGGGCCGCTCAGAGTGAGCTCATGGCAGATCAATAAACGTCTTGACTACCTATGAGAAACGCCTGAGATAGTTTCAATTGGACATTGGAGAGATGTAAGACCAACTCACGACGCAGGAAGACAGCTAGAGAAGTCAGTGGATAGTACAATTGTGTGTCATGAGATCGCGTCGGTCTATGTGCGACTCGAGCCCATGGAGGCGACGATCATGGACATGAGGGAGTCCATGGTCCAGAAGATAATGAACATGATGCATGTTCTCGACCAGGATCTCAAAGCCTTTCAAGAAGATCTAAGACAACACCTAGGGAATGAGCGATGTCAAGAAGCACTCATTTTACATGAATGAAGAATTGATGTGCCAAAAATTAGGTCCTACAAGGGCAAGAGATTGAAAAAAGAGATCAATGACTTTTTTATGGAACGTTCGACGGTACATTGAGACCCTGGACATGACCCCTAATTGCAGGATGTGGTGAGACTACGACGACATGGAATGTGACAACATTCATTTCATTGAGACGTGGGAAGAATTCAATCGTGCCAAGTTTGGACTGGAGGCCATGATTCTCTTGTTCAATACCAACCAGAAGAGCAAAGTAAAGGAGTACGTGAAAGAGTTCAGAGCTCTTCCATTGAGATTGAGTCATGTGTTGCAAAGCTGCGGACGCCCATTGCCACCTTGCCGATCGTGTACTTGGGGCTACCACTCTCAGATTGTGACATTGGATCTCAGGTTGTGTTCCCCTTCCTAGAGTTCAAGACTACTTCCATGAGGAGGGCGATTTGTGCTATTGCGATCAATGTGAACTTTGTTCACTACATATATACCATATGTTTGTATTGCGGATGCCAGCCTAGATTGAGTGTCACATTGGCACCATCAGAAGTTGATTTTTTTAACACGGATGTGGGCCAGAAAAGCGGGAAGTACACTTCAGTAGTACTTAATCCTTAATTGAAGTTTCAATTAGGAGGGAGATAATAACCTCATTAACAACCATGCAAGCTTCATAGTTATCAACACAGCTCAAAACAAAGTCCACTCCACCATTCTTTCGAGGATTTTTTGCATTCAAGGTTGTTCATGAACACTTCAAACCCTTTCATGGTTGTGCTGCTGTTAAGTGAATAGCTTTGTGAAAAAAGAGCAAATTGCTATTAGCTCAAATGTCCAATCCTCCCAAATACCACCAACTTGAAAAAATAAAATAACAAAGCAAAATTAAATGGATGAATGGGTATGGATTTAACATTTATTAATTTTTTACATATTATTGTGTCAAAATGGTTGAGACTACAATATGCCATATGCAAAATAGAAATCTACCTTACCTTAAATGAAGTAAATTAAAAAATAATACAAAATGCATTTAATATGTGATCCAACATGTCAAATTAAGGGATCCCAGAAGTTTATAATAGTAAACCAACAGACTTTAAAGAGAAATGAAAGTCCAAAGTTATATAATTATGTACATATATACATGCTGAAATATGAAGATATTAATTGTGAAGAAATAATAACCTTTGGGACAAAATGATCAATAAGAAACCATTAATGTGCAACTAGTTATAATACATTACGGGCTAACCATTAATGTTCTAATACATTACAATCATGACAACCGTTTCAGGTTTAAGTTCAGTATATTTGAGCCAATCACACATTGGCATAAGAAAATTTCCAAATGATAAAAAGAAGTAGCATGTAAGCAACAGGTCCTAAATGCCTAGGTCAGTACTTACTTCCAAAATAACATCTGGATTGATATCTGAAAGGGTTTGAACAGCAACATCAGTCTTAGTCATGCCAACATGGCAATAGGAAAAGTCAAGAATTGAGGAAAAGTACTTCAAATGTTTGTGCAATCGAACTATCGAATCCTATGAAGAACACCACGGACAAAATTGTTGATAAACACCGTAAATTCTAGATTTCTTTTTCATAGCCTTGATATGATCATAAAAATTGTGTAATACCCCAGATTTTTAAGTGAGGGCAATTTGAATTTTTTGCCCAAACCCTCATAATCTCCCCTATATAAAGGCCCCAAATCCTCTTGTTGATCTATTTTGTCAAATTTCTCACTTGGCGGCTAGGGCTTGAGGAAGGAGAAAGTGAGGAACAAGGAGGATGAAGGAGAGGAAGAAAGAGGAGAAAGATCTGAGATTGAAGTATATAAAGGGGATCCAAATCCCTCTCTCCTCTCTCAATGCTCTTCTTGTAATGAATTGAGATCAAGAGGACACCCTATTCTCTTATTGGATTGTGATTGAGGGTTCTTGTTTATTGATTAGACCCATGCATGTATAGGTTTGCAGGATTTGATCTATGCCATGTGTAGGCTTTCATGATTAGGTCTATTAGTTAGGGTTCATGTTTTTCATATTGTTCATGATTTAGGGATAAACCCTAGATCTTAGAAATTCATGGATTATTATGGTTTCCAATATTCTTTTGATCCTAGAGTACCTAGGAAATGCATATGTGCTGATTTTGAATATTATGTATTGTTTTCCCTAATTTTTGGATAAAAGATCGTGTAAAATCGGGCTAGACGACGGAAACCCTGCACCCTGGATCCGTGGAGGTAACCAATGATTGGATGGATGGCGGTTCAACTCATGACTAACAAGATTTCACAAGGTTTAATTGAAGTCATATATCATTGAGTCTATTTGACTAAGTTTCTGAAGGATGTTGTAATGATGACTATTAAATTTTTGTTTTCAATTCTATAACATTACTTTGATGTTTCCATGAAGTCTTCCATGTTAATAGAAAGGTTATTTCATTTTATTTAATGGTTTATGCTTCCGTTGTGTTAGTAGAAAAAAATATATTTTATTATGATTATGTAATGGCGAATGGGCTAACACAGCCAAATGACTCAATTGCCCTTGGCATTTGGGGATGAAATTTCGAAGTGTTACAGTTTGATATCAGAGCATGCTTATGACCTATGCTAAGTATGTTATAGAATTGTTAAGAGTATAGGTCCATGTGCAATCGTCATGAGAAGCCAACCAAAGTTGAGTATGTAATTATTGTGCCATATGAATGTATAGTTTAAATTAACCAACTAATGTTTGATTGATTATTGTTATGTGAAGGATGAAACACGGTGGTCCCTCCAATGCTTTGGGAGACCAAAGAGAGCTCATTGAGAGCATGACCTGCATGGCACGGGCGATGGAGCGAAATGCAAACTCGGGCCAATCTAGCAAGTTGAGTTCAAGGATAGAGAAGTTCCTGAAGCTACATCCCCCTTCTTTGAATGGGGATAGAGATCCAGACAAGGCTAAAGCTTGTCTGGACGTGATCATCGAGAAGTTTAGGGCAATGGATTGGTCTGAAAGGCACAGAGTCAATTTGACCACAGACCAATTGACTGACCAGGCTCGTCACTGGCGGAAGTCTATCACCAGGACCTAGTTTGATGATGAAGAAGAGGTCACTTTGAGGGAATTCAAGAAAGCCTTCAAGGATCATTACCTTCTCTTACATGTACAAGTGAACCTCCAACAAGGAAGCATGACTGTGGAGGAGTACCTCAATAAGTTCTTGGAGCTTGAGAGGTACAGTCCTCTGAAAAGAAGATGAGAAAATAAGAGTTGATCACTTCTTGAAGTGGTTGAATCCTCGCTTGAGGATAAATGTGAAGTGTGGGAACCCTAAAACCATGACAAAGGCAATCTCCCTAGCAACTAACCTGGCCCTGGAGATTGATGCACAGAAAAAATATGAACACGGAAAGGAGTCTAGGAAGGACCAGAGGAAAGACAAGGGCAAAAAGTATAAGGACTCCAAACCTTACTCAAGAGGTGAAGGTGGACGAGGACGCAAGCCATGTTCCTTTTGCCACAAGTTCCATCCTGGCGAGTGCAGGATGAAGACATGAGCTTGTCCAAATTGTGGCAAGATGGGCCACTTTGCTAGAGACTACATTGAAAATAAAGCTAATTACTAGGAAAAGGGTAAATGCAAGCAAGCTAAGCAGTGGAGAGCACCTGGAAGGGTCTACACCATGCAGGTGGATGAGGCCCAAAAATCCAATGAAGTGATCAAAGTAATCTCCTTATTGCTAATCACAATGCAAATGTATTGTTCAATTCTGGTGCTACGCATTCCTTCATATCGTCTATATTTGCTGATCCATTAAATGTTGAGATAGTAAATATGAAATGGCAGCTAGACATAGCAACTCCACTTCGGAGGGTCTCCATCAGGCAGTACCTCGCAGAGACGTTAGTCATGATTGAAGGAGTAAACTATTCTACTGACCTTGTAGTGCTACCGATGGTAGGCTACGATGTTATTTTAGGCATGGATTGGTTATCTCACCATGATGCCTATTTGAGATGTCGAGAAAAAAAGGTTCAAATAGACAAGAAACATGGTAGTTCATAGAAGAAGATGATGATGATCTCCTCAATGAAGGCAACCAAGATGTTGAACAAGGGCTGCCTAGGATTTCTAGCAACCATCGTCAAGAGTGATTTCCAATCCAAGCCACTATAAGAACTTGAAGTGATTAGGGACCTTCCTGATGTATTTTCCGATGAGCTCCCAAGATTACCTCCAGAAAGGGAGATCGATTTTCATATTGATCTGATGTCAAGGACGACTCCAATTTCAGAACTGATCACTAGCTGATCACTATAGTCTTTTATGTCATTTTAGATGCATTTCACCCATATCGAGCCCCTTAATTGCCCAACGTTTGGCCAATTATGTTTGGAATGCATGGATTGTGATAACTAGTTGATATTCCTCATTTTATACTTAATTCCATGTGCATAGAGGTTCTGAAATGCCAAAATCCATAAATATTTCAATTCTATGCCAAGTTATCTTTTTTAGGACAAGTTATCACTCATATATGTCAAGTTATCATTATTTTGAGTGAACTGATTTTCAATGATTTTCTTGCCCTAAATCCATTATTATCATGAGTGAATCATATTTGGATGGTCATATCTCAACTTGTGCAAAATTTTAAGTCTATTTGAACAAGTTATCATTTTTCCAATGCCAAGTTATCATTAAAGGGCAAAATTATCATTTTGACATGCAAAGCTGTCAATTATGCACAAAGGCATTAAGCAATCACTAAAACATTGTCTTAACTTATTGCTGTTCAAATTTGATCACATTTGGATAACCACAACCAAAGTTATGACAAGTTATCATTTTTAAGACAATCAAGTTATCGTTTTGGCACCCAAGTTATCATTCCTATGAAATCTTATTCATATTTGATTTCTGACTTCACTCACTTACCATCCTAATCCATTTGATGCCTCTAATGCCTTGAACCACTTGTATTTGAACATTTTCCATGATATGTGCAAAGTTATCATTTCGGGCTTGATAAGTTATCATTTTTAACTTTGGTTTTCAATTCTGCACAATACCAAACCTCATTTGATTATTGTGCTGATTTTACTTACTGTCCTATTCCTTATTTATTTAAATCTTATTTGAGGACTATGATGCTGGCTGTTTTGGGTCTTCTAGTAGGTATAACAAGGCTGCACAAAGGAGAAAAGCAAGGAGGGGACCACTTGCTTTTGCTGTCCAAAAGCTGCTGCAACAGTTGGAATTCCTGGACCATTGGACAGGTGGCTCACATCACGGGCTATGGAATAATTTGATGCTGATCTAAGGGTGGAAGGAAGTCATATAAAAGCTGAAGAAACTCTGGAATCAAAGGAGAGCCTCCATTTGGAGGGCTGCTGGACAGGAAGCTGAAGTGGAGATGGAGTGGAGAAGAAGCTGATTTCTGCAGAACAGCCCTCAAAATCAGGATGATTAGCCTATGTTCTTCACTCTATTTTGTATCTAACTTTGTAATTATGAGGAGCTAAACTCCATGTCTCCTAGGATAGGATAGTAGTCTAGATTAGTTGTGAATGGATTATGGACAAATCTGATTTCCTGCACTGATTTCTGAATTCCTGAAGTTCTGATTTCTGATTTTTGTTTCTGAAATCTGTTTTGATTGATCCTAATCTTGACATTGTGAGGTCCTATTTGTATTTACAACTAAGAGGTTGTCCTTTGATCTACCCTTGTTCAAAAATGAATCAAGGGCCAATGGCAAGTTTCTAGGTTCAATCCCCAATTAGAAATCTGATTCATTCATTTCTGAAATCTGTTTTCCATTTCTGATTTCATTAAATCTGATTCTTATCATTGTGGAGCCCTAATTGAATTAACAACTGAGATGTTGCTTTATGGTTTCATTCTTGTTCAGAAATGAATCAAGAGACAATGGTATTTCTAAGGTTTTAATCCTTGAATTGTTGCTGATTTCAATGCTGATTTCTGAATTTTCATTGCTGATTTCTGAATTTCCATTGCTGATTTTCTGAAATTTGTGGAATCTGCCTTGTGATTGTTAAGCCCCTGATTTCACTTAATCAGTGAGAGGTGTACTTAAAGTTTTCTTGCTGTTCAGAGATGAATCAAGAAGCAATTGCATGTGCTGAGTTCCATATGTAATTGAGTGATGATTTCTATCCAATCCATTAATGAAAATGTGGATTTCATTTGAATTTGCAGCTGTGAGGCTGATTTTAAATCCTCTTGTAGTTTAGAGATAAACCAAGGAGTATTTGCATTAATATTGGATTGATTTCATCCCTGTTTAGCTGATTGAAGCATTCCCTTCATTTTCAAAGTGCAATTTAGAAGTTATCATTTCTTATTGAATTGCCAAAAAATCAGCAAAGTGACTTGTATTGAACATAATGATAACTTGATTTTCAGTGGGGATCCTCTTCTAATTCAACTTGGCTAATAAATATATGACAATATATTATTTATTTATGGTCTAATTGAGCTGTGAAAACAGCCATATTGAAGGTTGAATTAGATTTGACTAAAAAGTGATAACTTGTGCATTTCCATCCATAATTAAATTAGATGAACCCCAATTCCTAGGAGAACCTTCCTCATTGATAGTTAAACCCTTTGAGCCTCTAGTTTAGCATTTACAATTCAGTTTTGATAACTTTCCAAAAATCCCAAAACAATTATCATTTTAGCCCTTTTTAGAAATGGGTTTTAACTTTTTTTCAAATTCTTGGATTTTTAACTTTAGATAAGGCTAATCTAGATTGTTTAGAGAGTCTTGGACTTCAAATCACTGTGGATATGACATTTGGGTAACTATAATTGACCTGTATACTTGCAGTAGAGAGTGAGTTAGGGAGTTGAAACAAAAATTGAAAAAAATTGACTTTTGACCCAAAAATCAGCAAGTTATCACTAAACCCCTCAATTTCACTATCAAGAATCTGCCTACTGAATGGCACAGATAGAAATGAAGGAGTTAAAGGCTCAACTATAAGAATTGTTGGACAGAGACTTCATCAAGCCAAGTGTGTCCCCATGGGACGCACCAGTCCTATTTGTGAAGAAGAAGGATGTGTCACTAAGATTGTGCATAGATTACAGAATGCTGAACAAAGTGACCATTAAGAACAAGTATCCTCTGCCCAGAATTGACGATCTTTTTGATCAATTATCCACAACATCAGTCTTCTAAAAAATTGATTTGAGAAGTGAATATCATCAGCTCAGAGTAGCTGACGAGGACATTGCAAAGATGGCCTTTAGGTCCATGTATGGCCGTTATGAATTTTTTATTATGCCTTTTGGACTAACAAATGCTCCTACAGCATTTATGGATTTGATGAATAGAATCTTCAAGCCCCATCTCGACACGTTTGTAATCGTGCTTGTAGATGACATCTTGATTTATTCATCAAGACTTGAATAACACCAGATGCATTTGAGAATTGTTTTGGAGACTTGAGGCAACACTAGCTGTATGCAAATTCTCCAAATGTGAATTCTAGTTGGAGCAAGTAATGTTCTTGGGCCACATAGTGTCAAAAGAAGGAATTTTAGTGGACCCAGGCAAGGTAGAAGTTGTCATCAATTGGGAAAGGTCAAAGACAGTGATAGACATCAGAAGTTTCCTTGGATTAGTCGGCTACTATAAAAGGTTTATCCAAGACTTCTTTAAGATTGCTGCCCCTAGGACAAAGCTGACTAGGAAAGGAGAAAAGTTCAATTGGACACAAAAGTGTGAAGATAGTTTCCTATATCTGAAGAAAAGATTGACTGCTACACCAGTGCGAACAATTCCCATAAGAGTTAGAAGTTACACAATGTATAGTGATGCCAGTGGGACTGGGTTGGGCTATGTGTTGATGCAGCATGGAAGGGATGTGGCTTATGCATCAAGACAACTGAAGCCACATGAGAGGAACTATCTTACTGAAGACTTGGAGTTCGCAGCAGTAGTGTTTGATCTGAAAATATGGAGGCACTACTTATATGGGGAAGAGTTTGAATTGTTCATTGACCACAAAAGTCTCAAATACATGTTCACTCAAAAAGAACTTAACACGAGACAAAGAAGATGGATAGAATTCCTAAAAGACTATGAGTTTGGTATTCTTTATCATCCAGGGAAGGCCAACTCTATAGCAGATGCCTTAAGTAGGAAATGGGAAGCATTAGTGGCATGTCTAAGAGTCTATAAATGGACTCTTATTGAAGAAAGTACTCAGGGAAAGCTGATGATGCATTTTGTCATTCAGATTGACTTGATAATAAGAATAGCACAAGCATAGAAAGAAGACCCAAAGATATGAAGGCTTTATGTGAGAAAGGGCACCCAGATTATAGGATGTGGGTACTTAAAGATAAAGGGCTCAAGGAAGAAATTCTGACTGGGTGCCACAAGTCAAAATTTTCTATTCATCCTGGAACCACCAAAATGTTCAAGGACCTACAAAGGACATTTTTGTGGAGAGACATGAGAAGACAAGTAGCAGAGTTTCTCTCCAAATGTTTAGTCTACCAACAGGTCAAGATTGAGCATCAGAAGCCACCAACATTGTTAAACTCATTACTCATACCACAGTGGAAGTGGGTGGAGATCACGATGGATTTCATTATGTGTCTCCCAAAGACACAAAAGGGTCATGATGCTATTTGGGTCATCGTTGACAGATTGACTGTCAGCTCACTTCTTATCATATAATGTAACACAATCAATTGCAAGTATGGTAAAATTGTATGTGGATGAAATTATCCGACTACATGGGATTCATATTTCCATAGTATCGGATAGAGACCCCAGGTTCATTGCAAGGTTTTGGAGATGGTTGCAACATGCATTTGGTAGAAGGTTGCATTACAACATGACATTTTACACTCAAAAGTGATGGACAAAGTGAAAGAACAATACAAACCTTGTAAGACATGCTCAGAGCATCTGCAATAGATTGGCAAGGCAGCTAGGATGATCATCTCACTCTAGCTAAGTTTGCCTAGAATAATAGTTATCATTCCACCATCAAGATGGCTCCATTTCAGGCACTATATGGAAGACCCTATAGGTCTCCCTTGTGTTGGAGTGTAGTGGGTGAAGGAAGGCTACTAAGACCTGAACTAGTAAAAAAGTGTGCAGAGAAGGTAGATTTGATAAAAGAAATAATGATGACAGCTCAGAGCCGTCAGAAGATGCAGAAAGGAAAAGAAGAGAACATATCTACCAAGTTGAAGATCATGTATTGCTGAAGATATCTCCCACCAAAGGAATCATGAGGCTTAGCAAGAAAGGCAAGATGACTCCTATATACATAGGCCCATTTGATGGAGAAGGTGGGGGAAGGAGCATACAAGTTGGCATTGCCTCCTTCATATGACAAAATCCACAATATTTTTCATGTGTCAATGCTTTGCAAGTACACATATGACATTTCACATGTGGTGGTGATTGAAGAACCAACCATCAAAGAGGACCTCACTTAACAAGCAAGGATGCTATTTCACTTTCTAATTACTAATAATAACAATATGCAATGCATGCTCATGAATGAACACTTGTTCACCTTAAAATGCATATAATCCCTTCTAATATTAGTGTGCAATTTCAAATGTTTATATTCAAATGTTACTTCACACTTGGAACTTCTCAATCTTTTGTAGCTTAACTAGATACTCTCTCAGGATTCCAAACTGAGTGTATGTCAATAAATAATTCATAACTTCTTAACCTTAAGTGAAAATCTTATGATTCTAGATAAATTAGAAACTAGGCTTACTAAGATTTCCAATTTCCAAATATCATTAACTAATTCCAAGTGAGTAACTCATAAAATTAAAGGCAATCTGACCTAGGGTTTATGCTCTGGTAGACTGTGTATCACTGAATGATTAATTTATATCTTTAACAATATTTATCCATATCCTAATTTTCCTAGAATCTATACTGCATTAGAGTTTATGCATAAAAATGTTAGAATTTAACTCGTTGTATGCCCTTATAACAAAACTAATCAATTCGGATCATGTTCTGTGTATGTCCTGAAACCAGACAGAAGAGGTCATGCGGGATTCAAAATTCATTTCTCCATATAAATAACTCCAAATTGGATGATTCCAACTGTCAAAGAATAATCGGTAAGTCTAATTAGTCATATACAAATTTAAAACCCTAATTCAGTTTACTCAAATAATACCCTAATCTACAAGATGGACCTATCTCTGACTCTGGACAGAGTGAGTGACCTATGGTGCGGGATTCATAACTTTCTATACACAAATCCTTTTTATATGCTTCTTGTGCTCATGGAAAGATAACGTCGAGAGGGTGAACCATGCAAAATATCTAGATTTATGAATAACTATCCACAAAGATACGGTCATATGAAAATGAAGATCAATTTCATGTAAAAAACCCTACCTTAACCAAGCGACCTTGGAGAATTGTCTCAGGCGGTTCTGCTAGGTAGTATCCTCTGAAAATTTTTCTCCTTTCCGATAATAATATGTTTTAATTTATATAGTTTTTTCAATTTTTTAACATGTCATATGGAAATTTGGAAAAATAGTTTTTTAAGCAGCTGGTGAGCTTCCTGCTTGAGCTGCTTGAAACCCTATTAATTGAAATAAATGTCCAATCATATTATTTTGTTACAAATTAGTGTTAAATCTCTAATTAACCTTAGTTATTCATAGTTAAAAATGTTTATTATAATATTTACTAATATTACAATTTATTCTTAATAATATTATATAATTTCTTTATAACGCTTATCGATAATTTAATTATCATTATGTTTTAATCCAAAAGTTAATTGCTACATGCAACCATGACTATTTTAGCATCTAGACTAACTTAATATTATAATTGGATGCATAATTACATAAAAATGATGTTTGTGGAATACGCCCGTGACATGAATAGTGGCAAAATGGGCCACTTTGCTAGAGACTACACTGAAAAGAAATTGACTATCAAGACAAGGGCAAAGGCAAGCAAGCTGAAGGCCAACAGAGAGCACCTGGAAGGGTCTACACCATGCAAGTGGATGAGGCCCAAATATCCAATGAAGTGATCCAAGGTAATCTCCTTATTGCCGATCACTATGCAAATGTATTATTTGATTCTAGTGCTACTGATTCCTTCATATCAACTGCATTCGCTGACTTATTGAATGTTGAGAGAGTAAATATGAAGTGACAGCTAGATATAGCAACTTCACTTGGGAGGATCTCCACCAGGCAGTACCTCCCAGAGACATCGGTTATGATTGAAGGACTAAACTACTCTATAGACCTAGTAGTGCTACATATGGTAGACTACGATGTCATTGTAGGCATGGATTGGTTATCTTACCATGATGCCTATTTGAGGTGCTGGGAAAAGGAGGTTTAGATTGACAAGAAAGATGATAGTTTTGTAATTTTTTGCGAAATTCCATCAAACGAGAAGGAGATGATGATCTCCTCGATGAAGGCAATCAAGATGTTGAACAAGGGCTGCCGGAGATTTCTAGCAAGTATTGTCAGAAGTGATTTCCAACCCCAGCCACTACAAGAAGTTGAAATGGTTAGTGACTTTCCAGATGTATTTCCTGATGAGCTCCCAGGATTACCTCCGAAAAGGAAAATCGACTTCCACATTGACCTCATGACAAGGACGGCTCCTATTTCAAAACCTCCCTATAGAATGGCACCAGCTGAGATGAAAGAGTTGAAGACTCAACTTCAAGAACTGTTCACTACAAGAAAACTAGCGATTAGCGATGCAAAATAGTGTCTCGAAACATGGTGACGCTAAATAGATGCCACTAACACCGTTATGGCATCCCAGTTGAGTCCCATCGAGTTATTGCAATCAACTAGGCATCGTTTAGTTATGGAATACATGATGGAATATGTTGTTATTCATCAAAATAGTACCAAACAGATAGTCGAATAAGGATAACGTATAAAAAGGATTGTACGAGTCATGATTTAATCCTATCGGGGCGATGTTTTTTGGGTTGTTGTATTCAACATTTTCTATGGAATACAAGTTATTCCCCGATTTTAAGTGAGGGCACAAATGTCATTTTACTATTTATGATTTAGACGGTCGAACCCTCGCTCTTTTACCATTGCAATCCGGCATATCATCATCTTCCCTTTTGCCGAGACCGTATTTTGTTTGCCCTAGCTAACCATGTTCGCCGGAGAAGCATGTTGCGGGTTGCAACTGTGTAGATCTGGAGCCACACGACCATAGGCCAGGTACTTCAAACTCAATTCATGATGCCATCATTCGATTATTTCTTCCATCTCTGTACTTCCATTTTTTTTCCATCTACAAAAAGGTTTTCGTTGTAACCTGCTCGGCAACGCCTTTCCTCCTTATTCCAACACCAACATAGGTATTTCAACACATGATCCTTCCAATAACTTCCATCCATTTTGTGTTCTGTGTACTACCTTTTTTTCTTATTTCAAAACCATCCACAAAATAGGTCTACATGTTACAAGTTCGGCGACGTCTTCGCACCGTCTTAGAATTTTGTCATCAAGGTATTTCACCTCCAGTGTTGTGTGTTTGTATTTCATGTTTTCCCTTTCTTAATTTTCTCCCATCCCACAGAAGAGTTCTCTTGGCTACAACATCATTGACATACTTGCTCCCTAATCGAAGCCCAACATTACGATAAGGTTTTTCTGAAACTTACTTTTTACCGATTTCAAAATGCATGATTAAACCACATTTCTTCGCTATTACATAATTATATCATTCCATTTAATGTATGGAAGTAACAAAGGAATCATGTCCTTCATCAAATGCTCATAACATTACATGTTTATATCATTCTGTTTAATGTATGGAAGTAACAAAGGAATCATGTCCTTCATTGAATGCTCATAACATTACATGTAAATCAGAAGAACATCAACATATCTATGTATATATTACCCTATAACCTATGCCCTTCTTTTGACATCAAATGCGGGAATGATTTTCTGTTAATGATTTAATAAGACTTATACACACCAATCTGAGTACTCGAGAGCAGTATTAATTTTTCCTATTAGTTATTAATTTTTCCTATTAGGGAAAAATTAAGTTAGTTATTATTCTCTATTGGAGTTAATATTTGTTGGTCATGTGATGACATAAACTAAAAATTGTAAGGAATTATCACAATGGCCCAAAAGCTCGCCTCTAGAAACAAAGATGGTTCATTCAGAAAGAAGCTGCTATGCAATTGGAATGATCAATTGGATGAAGTGTTTCTTGGCATTATGAAACTTGAACATTTGGATGGGAATTTTGTCAATGGTGTCTTCTCAACTGATACTTGGACATTTTGCTTAGATTTAATGAGACAACAAACAAAGGTTATGACATGGCAAACCTGAAAAATAGATTAAAATACTTGAAGAAATTTGATGATTCTCTACCAAAGTCTACTTAATCGCATTGGATGGGGTTGGGATCACGAGAAAAAATTCTAACCTTGGGCGAAGCTAGCATGTGGGAAGAAG
This sequence comes from Pontederia crassipes, assembly GCA_030549335.1. Lineage (NCBI taxonomy): Eukaryota > Viridiplantae > Streptophyta > Magnoliopsida > Commelinales > Pontederiaceae > Pontederia > Pontederia crassipes. Next base: position 3,355,630 of record JAUKPH010000020.1, on the reverse strand, counting down.
TCATAGCGGTAAGCATAAGTAGAATGCTAAGTTCAATCATGTGCTTCTTGTCATTTACTATCTTTCAACTCCTCTTATGTTACTAATAGGCAAACAAGGAGTATGCCAAAATTAAAGAGAAATCATTTTCTATTTATGATGATTTATTATTCATCTTCTCCAAGAACACTAGCACTAGCAGCAGAGCTTTTGCTACGACCATGTCTGGTTTGCTAGATGAGGGTTTGGACTTAAATGTGGATGCGGCAGATGACATTGACATGACCGTGGATGCTATGAATTTCACCCCAACTAGTAGAAGCAATGAACCAAGTATAGGTCACATATCAGATTTCATGTTTGACGGTCCTTCTTCATCTGCTGCATCTTAAGATGTTTTATGCATTCGTGTATCCCCTTCACCCTCCACTACAAAGAGGACTAGATCCAGCGAGCACCATGCTAAACTGCGAAAGGGTAAGACAAATACTTTTGAAGCTATAGAATTAATGAATAATATACCACAACATGAAAAAAAAGACTTCTATTGTTGGATGAGATTGTGCAATGAGATAAGGAAGCCAACCCGTACAGTAGGAACGAATGTTGGGTTAGATTGCGTCAGAAGGTGTCCAATTGCACACTTGAATTCAAGCTGTCCATGATGGAATCCTTTAAAGATGAAATTGTTGGGCTTTTATGACTTGTGAAGACGATATGATGGGACAATGGCTAATGGAACAATTTGAGGACTACCGAAGAAAGTGCACCACTAGAGCCCCATCGTCTACATACTTCGGTTGCACGAGTTCAGGTTTCACACTTTGTTCATCAAAGTCATTACCAACAGGCATCTTTAGGACATCATCATCCTCTACTCCACCCATTGCATTTGGTTCACTGTTTGCTCCAACACAGGACTTCAATGCTGCATTTCCATTTTCTTCATCAGGCCCATGTAGTGCTTCTGGCACAAGTTTTGTGCACACTTCCTTTGTCCCACCTGTAGTTGGTTCTCAATTTACCTCAGCTTCAAGTGTTCCTAGTGGCCTAACATTCTCATTTCGCTCATCTCCAAGTGGCGGCACAACTTCCGCAGGAGCTTCATCTTCTAACTAAGTTCTTCAGGCGATGCCAATTAGAGGACACTAGCATGTTTATGAAGTTGCACATATTTAGCACTATTAATGACATCATTTTGTAGCTACAAAAGAGTAGGAACTCGAAAATGAGGTTGTACTTATGTTGATGTCTTATCCATTTTGGGTAAATGTTGACATATAACCACTGTGAACAACTTACTTATCTATTCTCACCTATTCCAATATGTGTATTTCATAATGTGACATGTTTCATCTGTTGTTGAATGATATCGATACTTTTCTCTTTTACGTGCTGATGAATGCTATGAGAATATTTTTATTCACGTATTTTGTACTTTTGTGATAAATGATAGTTAAAGTTATTTTCTATGCATAGATGAATTGATACACGCTTATACAACTATTGGTTGAGGAGGAGAGATTCCATAAGGATGTCATCAAAATTGTAATGGCTAGTGGTGTAATTGAAACAGGGTACAAGAAATCCATTCTCAAGGTTCCATGCAGGACTCGCCCTTTCTTTGGGCATCAACTCATTACAGACATATTAAAAGGTCACACACAAAGATGTTACGATATATTTAGGATGTCTCCTAACATGTTCATCAAGTTGGATGAGTTACTCACATTAAGGGACCTCATACATAGTACACAGCACGTAAGTTCGTGCGAACAGTTAGCATTTTTCTTACATTGTCTAGGACACAACATGTCCAATAGAAACATGGCCAAAAAGTTTCAACATTCTGGAGAAACTATTTCTCGTCATTTCAATCATGTTCTTCGAGCAATATGTTCTCTTACTCAAGAATTCATTGTCTTGCCCAATGGATCTAAAGATGTGCATCCACACATTTGAAGGAATGACAAATTCTTCCCTTATTTTCAGGCAAGTACAATCGTTGCCTTTTTTATTGGATGGAGTTGCCTATTAAATTTTTATTCACTAGTAAATCTATTGTTTTCGTAGAATGCGCTTAGAGCTATTGATGGAATCACGTTCCTGCCTTAGTGAAAAAGGTTGATCAACATCGATATAGGAATCACAAAAGGATGGATTTCTCAAAATGTGATGGTAGTAACATCATTGGATCACTCATTTTTATATGTTTGTATCGGTTGGGAGGGATCCGTTGCGGACATGAGAGTACTACACTGGTGCATTGAAAATGCCAATTTTCTATGTTCTCATGTCTTTAGTATCGTTATAATAGTTTTCATGTGTTTGCACTTTATTATGTTACCGAAGAGTTTTCTATTTACAAATGTCTTTCTTTTTGGACAACAAATAAATTTTACCTTGTTGATTTTGGTTACTCTAACTCTGAGAAATTTATTGCCCCCTACCATGGTATTAGATAAGTCTAAATACAACAATCGTCAAAGGAGATATGAAAATCCAAAGGAGCTTTTCAATCATAAGCATGCACAAATTCGCAATTGTGTCGAGAAGTCATTTGGAGTGTTGAAGTTGCACTTCAGAATTCTTCGGTCCCCAATGCATTATCCTATAGGAACACACGAACGCATTGTCCTAGCATGTTGTGTGTTGCATAATTTGATAAAACGTTATCAAGGAAGCGATGAATATTTCAAAATGTCGAGACTCAAACCTGTTGACACCAACAATGTGAATGAGACAATTGCAAGTGTCAATATTGGGAAGGAGGAGAGTCGAAAGGGTGATTCGCTTCATAGTAGCATTACCGTTCAGCTTTGGAATGTCCATCGGAGTCGTCGAGGTATGGTATAAGGTGTAACTTGAGTCTTGGTCATATACTCATTTCATTAATCAACTAATAGAGTGCTTATGTTATGCAGAAAATATAACATGAACAGTGGAAGCAAATCGAATTAATAACATGGAAGGATGTTGTGGTCATTGTAGTTCCTATGCCTCCATGCCTTTCTTCGCCTTTGCTATGATGTACTTCTATTATTTTTTCAATCTAGGATCTCATATGGCCATGGTGTGTTGACATAATTTGTGAATGCCCGAATTACCTTCATAAACTGAGTTGCATGTAACTTTATTATACATGTGTGCATCAGTCGGCTAGCAATTGGACTCAACTACATTTTATGTTAAGGGTACTATTTGAATTTTTTGAAAGTAATAAGACCTATTTCATTTTTTTCGACAAGGCTATCCCAATTAAGACTTTATTTTTGTTTAATCTTGTCCCTTATACCATGCACCATTTTATGCCTTGGTGTATTCAAACAATGATGTCTCTCCTTTGCTTCCAGTTCATTAGCATATAATATGTTCTCGGACAATCATTTCTTTCTCTTGTGTTACACCAATTATATTTCATACTTCACAGTACTTTTATAGGTTTTTGACATATGTAGTGTGTATGTTCTTTTGTGAAAGTAGAAGAAATGTAATCAGTCCTTCTATTTTCTTACGAGGCTCATCTATATGGTTTAAGCATGTTTCCATATGGATTCTTGGTCTTTGAGCAAAGGGATCCATACTTCTTTGAGAGTAATGAGAATGATGTTTTCGCCACTGCTTTTGTGGATAAATGTTATCTTGTTTTGTACAAGTACAAGCTCGTCAACATGTTTGTCAGGTCCCACTGATGCGTAAAATGATGTAGCAAAATAAAATCGCTAGTAAGTACACTAGTCGCTCAAGTAATATGGTAATAGGAGTAAAGAATATCGAACCCATGAGGAATATTATTAATTCAATATCTAATTTTATAAATTAATAAGAGAGGAAAAACATAGGTTTTGAAAATAAATTTTCTAATTATAAAATAAATATTGAAATAAGGTAATAATAAGATAAGATAATGGTGTTGAAGTTAGGTCTTAGGATGAAAACAGATCAAGATATATTTAAATCATAAAAGATAAATTTAATCTTTAAAGATGGATTAGAGTCTCCCTAAAATAATCTAACCTGATTAACTTGCAGTCTCCACGACTAGCTCCCCTCAACTTAAGCATGCAGAACTATCTTAATTTAATAAGAATTGAAGTCTCCACAACTAGCATCCCATCGAATCATATTAAAATTAAGATGCATTAAGTTGGATTCCCTAGATTATTAATCACTCCACAAACTGATATAAATTAATAGACCACAAAATTTGATTCTCTACAAACGAGTTATCAAACTTAAGTTAATTATTAATTTCATAATAGATCAATTAGTTTAATTAATGAATTCTAAAATCAAATAGTTCACAAACTGTAATTACTTAACTCAGAAATCCAAATAATTAAATCAACAACATTAAGTGCAATTAAATAATTGATCAAAAAAGATTAAAATAAATAATATTGGGTCCAAATACTTTTCCTTCAATTAATAATCTCCTAAAATAATAATCCTAAAAATATGAAGTTCATCCTAGAAAAGTTGGAGAGATAATAAAATAATAATAAAAAATCGAAAGAATTACACCCAAAGAGATAAAAAGGTCGAAGCTTTCATACTTGATCAGAGGCGCGATCAACCTCCAGCCATTGCACCTCTTTCCTCTTGATCGTAGCATGTAGAGCTCACGACTCCATCGTGAAAGAAACCTAGACTTCAGAGCATGAATTGGGACGATGGCTTCTTCATGTATTTATAGTGTGGATGGTCTTCACGTTGATCACGGTCGAGAATGTCGTACGACCAATTTTAATTTCGAGTGATAAAACTTGAGTTGCTTACAACTCTATCCACTTTGACGATGTAGTTTCATGCCCGATAAGCTTGATCATTGGTTAATGATAAAAACTTAACAGTTTTGTGCCTGATGATAATCCTCTTTGAATCTCGGCCACAAAATGTGTCATCAATGATAGTTTGCGCCCAATGGTCTTATTGGTCGGTGATACTTAATAAATGTTGGTTAAGGATAAATTTCTTATAGCTTTGGTGCCTCATGATGGATAAAACTTTGGTTAATGATGGTGAGTTTGGCCTAGTCCCATCTCTTGTGCCCGAGTAACTTTTCCTTAATGATTTGATGATTGGCTGCCCATAGCATTTGTTGAATGATGATGAAGATTATCGGCCACAAAAAGATTAATCCTTGGCATAGATTACAGCCGATAGTTTTTGCGCCCACTAAAATTCCTGTAATTTAGATTGGATAACAACTTGACGCCCAATTATATCTTTTATGCTCGGATATTTTTCTGTCATCTCGACATGTCTTGCAAAATAATTATAAAAATTTAGTTAATTTGTCCATTTTATAGAATTAATAATTAAAATCGATAAATCTGAAATTATCATTAAAAGTGACCTAAAATGATGCATGTCATGATTAAATTATAAAAAAAATAACTAAAATAATAATCTAAAATATGTTATATTTTGCATGCATCACCCACACGTATATCATAAGCATCGAATCTAACCCATGGCCATTGGAAGGAAACATCGTTTGTCCTAATAGAACAATGAGATAATTCGACAATGAGTTCAACATGGTCCATATTTCTGATTGTTGACCTATGAGAATCGACATATTACTCCATTTACAAAAGTACATTGCAAAGATGTATTCACACTAGTGATTGTTCTTACAAAAGGTAACATCATAATACTACACCAACTTCATTAACATACAACCTAAGATCATTTCTAAAAGAAAGTAAATCAACTTGTCTCGCTTCAGATGTTTAATAAGTTCATCTGATCATTGAATTTTCCATAGTACTCCGACAATAACAATCGCCCTGTGGTGTTCCATTGGGGGATCACACCAATGGAAGAATCCACAAGAACCATCTCGATTTCTTTTCTGTGCAGACACAACATACAAATAAGAGAAGATTTTGTACTGTAAAACAAGGAAATGATGCTCGTGATATGAATAACAACATCAAAATTCAGCAACTCCATAATCATCTCTTGGGATTGCTATCAGTCCAAGATGTTCGGAGCATATACAACTCTTGGCAATAATAAGAAGGGGCATCCATCTCACAGTGTACAATGGCTCAATGGCTATAATGAGCAACATGTCATACAACAATTTATGTGAAATAGAGCTACATAGTACTATATGCTGTGTCAATAAGAAAGTAATAGAAAAATTAGGAAGAAATACTTGATCTTGTGAAGGATGTGGGAGCTTGACATTTGCATCATGCGACCACAAAGATATGCATTATACAAAGTTCTTCGTTTTGTCTCCTTGTTCTACAAATCTAAACAATAGTTAGGAAAATCCCTTGTTTGGTAGAAGCTTAAAAAAGTGAAGGTTCACTACTCACCACATGTGTCACATGTACGGAGATGAAGGTCATCGTTCATGTCGAGAGGGTGGAAGATTTTCGATGAAATGAAGGTTCATATCGACATAGGAGGCGGCCGGTGAGGAGGTACTATAAAGTAGGGAAAAAGAAGGAAAAGGGGGAAAGAGACGAATCATTTTTAAAGTACCAAACAGGGGTAAAATGGTCATCTATAATTTTGTAATAACATTGATCATCCAAACACGAGTTAGAATAGAGCTAAGAATATGTCGCATGTCAACCAAACATGAAGAAGAATATCATCACCTTAAATTGAGATAACTCACCATCAAAAGAATAAATTCACTTATTCCCTACGACTATATCTCACTGTAACAATCTCAATTTTTAAATAGGGGTAATTTGGAGGAAACCTAGTATAAAACCTCCAAACCCTCCTCCTCTCTTTTATTATTTCTCCCACATGATGGCTACAACCTAAGAGGAGGAAAAAGGATGAGAACAAGGAAGAAGAAGAGGGCAAAGAGGAAGAGGACATGGACAAAGAAAAAGGGATTAAATTGAAGAACAAGATCAAAAGTATGTAAAGGGGATTCGAACCCCTCTCTCCCCTCTCATATTTTGTTTGAATTGAGAGACTCAAGAACACCTATTTTTTATAGGGATTTTGATTGAGGGTTGCGTAAATAAGGATTTGCATGATTGAAGATTGCATGATTTATGTTTGCATAATCTGTTAAATTTGTGACTATTTAGTAATAATTAATTGATAGATTTTACTTATCCAAAAATTATAAATAATATATGTGTGGAAAGCCCTCGAAGTCTAGTTTCCAAAGAAATTAGTTTCATACAATTTGAAAATGTATAAAAATAGTTATGATCCAAACATCGGACTGCTGTCATGCTGTCTCGGGGAACAACGAGACCAAATTGTAAAATGTATCATAAATTAAAATTACTGAATTAGGACTTGAAATTTATTCATAGCTTAAAAGTTCATGTTACCTTTATATGAAAATTGTAATCGTTTGAAAACAACAAGTATAAATTAAGTTATGTTATTTTAGTGTCTGCTGTTAGAATACTATGCAGAAGATAGATTCTGATGGTTGTATGAATTTCTGTGAAGAACCCTAAATCTTGACAATGAATGAAAATTGCATGATTTAATATGTTCTATAATGCATAGATGTTAAGAGATCACTCCTGCAACATTTATGATGTTTTATATTATTTCTATTGGAGTTTTAATCCTAAAATCGAGAATTTCGTATAGAAGATCGAATTTTCAGGATGCTGGCATAATTGTGCCAAGTCTCGGAACGCCCGTGACAAAAGGGCTAGAATCAGCCCAAAATCAAACTTCTGTCACACTCATGACAAATGATATCATGGCTGTGACAGAGTCCGGAATGGTAGTGACTGATATCTAGCATGATCGTGATAGAAAGGGGGATTGGTCAGGGTTCTATCACGACCGTGACCAACCCGTCACGGTTGTGACCTATGAAGAACATGTTTTATTATATATTTAGATTATTTTCATGGCATCATTATTATTTATCGATGATTGATGATTGTATATGACACGTAGATACGCGTAATGCATGTTCAACCGTAATTAGGCTAAAAGATGAAGAGTAATTGATATGAATGATTGTTGTGTTGTAAAGCATAATGCACTTAAAATTGAATAAGAATGCCATTTTCACTCGTTAATGGTGATAAGCAAAGTCCTGCACCTATGTATGTACTTTAAGGGGACCTAAATTTGCAAAGTAAAATATTGCATTTGTGTATATGCTTCTGAGGGAACAAAGTCCCTCATCAGGAAGTGTGCATATTTTCTGGAATAAAGTCCTTCACTATTATAGTATGCGTATTATTCGAAATAAAATCCCTCACTATTATAATGTGCATATTCTTTGGAATAAAGTCCCTCACTATTATGATGTGCGTGTTCCTAAGGATGTGATCTAGCTAGCCAATGTGATGATGTGATATGATTCTTTCAACTATGTTCAGATAAAAAATGTTATAAGATAAACTAAAAATGAAATGGAAGTTAACTTCAAAGTATCTTATAAAAATGAAGGTTAAAATTGATGATGATGAAGCAAAGATGGGAAGTAAAATCCAACACATATGTATATACTTCAAGGGGTCCTAAGCCTGAGAAGTAAAGTTTGTATGTACTTTCCAAAGGAACAATATCCTTTTTTATAAAGTGTGTGTATTTCTAAAGATGGCTAGAAATAAACTCTCTCACTTTTATGATGTTTGTATTTCTAAGTATGACTTATGATATGGAATGAAGTCAAGATGATATCATGTGATAAAGTTGAAAGATGAAATTGACACATAAGGGAGAAAAGAAGAATGAAAGAAATTCCAAAAAATTATAAAGCAACCCTGAGGAGATGTAAAATATGAAGAAATAAAAAAGTAAGGATCAAGGAGTTATGAAGAAACTCCTATAATGTATATGACAATGAATGTGAAATGAAATGATGTGTTATGATATGTGATGAATGAAATTATTGTATGTTTTTATTACATGCTACTTGCAGATGATGGATCCGAAGTAAAGCGGGTATGACATAATGTTTATGTTATATAAATGTTGTACGATGAGAATGACCGTAAATATGATGTATTGTCATATAAGGTTTATAATATAATTCATGACATTCATGTTTATATGTTATTATTATTATTATTATGATGCATCATGTGATAGGATAGCATGATATGCATGACTTTTACATACTCTAATTTGGACATCTTGCACTTTGAAATCGTGCAGATAATTGGATCCCTGCAAATAACTAATATTAAGTGGTGAATGGTCCATGATTCTAGATGAATATTGAGACTAATAATGTAATGAAGATTTTAGATATTTAATATTTTTTGAAGTATTAATTATGATATGATGAAATTTTTTTATTTATTACGATTTTCGTCAAATTGCCAAATCTTTTATTATTAAATAATGTATAATGAATGGACAAATGGCGCGAAATTATTCTAAATGTCCGAAATTTTTAAAGTGAATTTTCAAATTGTTACACTCACAATCAAACAATGAAAGCAGTGTTATTAGAACACGGACCGGTTCGACCGTCGACCAGCCACCAAGATAGTCTGGTACAAAGCCTAAAACCGGACCCTTAGTTGAATCAGGTTGAACCGATCAAAATCGGAAAACCGGGTTGAACTGCAGTTTTAGGTCAATTAATTTTTTTATTATTTCTTTTGTTAAAAATAATTTTATAAAGTTTATTATTATAAATTTGAAAAATATCCATAAATGAACTTTCTCCGTAAAGAATCACAATGGCCCAATAGTCTTCTCCTTTATTTATAGTTGTCCCCCTACCCTTGTGTTGCTTGTATTATTAATGTGGGACTATGTTCGTAGTTTGTACACATTACTTGCTCTTTTTTCTTTCGTTTAGTCTAGAATTTACTAAGCTTTGAACTTTAACTTATGGATTATTATTTCATTCAAAATTTTAATATCATAAATGTATATTATAATATAAGTTAATTATATATTTATTATATTATATATATTATTTGTTATATTAGATAAATTAGTTAGAGATGAATGGTGCAAACTTCTTTGAAATATGCATAATATATAATAAAACTATAACATACTTAATATAACATAGTATTATATATATACACACATTTAAAATTTCTTTAATTTAATATTTAATAAGTTCAAATTTAATAAACCACTAATTATACTATATATTTATTTATAGAATATATAATCTTTTCATAATATTTTGAAAAATATTTATAAAAAAATTTAAAGAATAGAAATTTTATATATAATAATGAGATACAATAAGATTTTTATTTATTAAATATGTAATAATTTTAACATCAAATTTAAAATTTATGATATATGATTGTTATTCTTTTGTATAATTACATTTGACATAGTTATATATTCAAAATATAATAGCTTAATTTAATATATCATATTAAATATAATATTTTATTACTATTCTGTTCGATCGTCTGATCCGACGATTCAATTTAAAATGGACATCTATCCGAATTGTCATTCAATCCGATCCTAACAATATTGAATAAATAAAATAAAATAAATAAAATACTGATATCATAAATAAAATAAAATAAATGGCACACGGCTTTATCGCAGGACAGGGAGCGTCACCCGGGAAATGGGGGGCCCACCTCTATAATCGATGTTTAATGTTTAGATCCGTTTGGATTTATTCACGAAAGAAATTATACGACCGCCCGCATAGATGTAAAAGGAAAAGGGTAAGTACAACATCGTACGACACGCGGGTAGAGGGCGCCCAACTCGTTTCTCCATTTCCGTACCAAGCCTTCCCTTTCCATCCACCGTCCATCTCGCATTTATCCTCGTGGGCGCGAATCTCCAGACACCTTTAGGCGTGGTCTTCTCAGTGCAGGGCGACTCTGCTCTCCGACAGAAAGCCCCAAAAGTAGCAGCTTGCTGCTTTTCTCTTCTTTTTTTTCCTCTTTGCCCTCTTCCTGCGTTGATCGGGCGGCCTCCAAATCCGAATCCCCGTCGTGATTAGGTCGTGCGGGAGCTCAGATTCACTGGCAGCTTTAGAAGGGAGGAGAATTGGGCGGTTGATGGGGGGCTGGGGGAGGACTCTGTGGGCGCTGCTCGCGGCGGCGTGCCTGATGCCCGGCTTGACCCGCGCTGGGGACATCGTTCACGAGGACAACGAGGCTCCGAAGCTTCCCGGGTGCTCCAATAACTTCGTCTTGGTAAGAAAGATTTCTCCTCCGTTTCCTTCTCTTTTCTGTTGCTCATGATGCTGTATGTTGAATTGGGTGTCGAAATGGATGCTGCGATTGGGGTTGCCGCAAAGGATTTCTGTGGATTTGGTTGCAATTTTCTCAATTAGGTCGATTGGTAAACTTGTTGATAGATTAAAGCATGTTAGTTTGCTTTGTTGATTCATAGTCAGAATTTTATTGACGGAAGTGATGATAATTTTTCCGTGTAGTTCCGCAATAAGTTAGTAGGACATGTTGTGTCTGGTGAAGTTTCCTCGAATCCTGCCCTTATTTACCTTTTTACCAGGTGAAAGTGCAAACCTGGATTAACACTACAGAAGATAGCGAGTTTGTGGGTGTTGGCGCTAGGTTTGGCACCACAATAGTGTCTAAAGAGAAACGAGCTAACCGGACTCGATTATCTCTTTCAGATCCTCCGGAGTGCTGTTCCGCTCCCAAGAAAAAGGTGTGCTTTTCAAGGTTTCTAGTATTGTTTATCTCTTAGATTGTTCAAGGGTTGCAATTTGAGCTGTCATTTTATTAGATTGCTGGAGATGTCCTATTAGTGCACAGAGGGAAGTGCAAGTTTACAACGAAGGCAAAAGTTGCAGAAGCTGCTGGTGCTTCAGCTATATTAATTATAAACAATCGGAAAGGTAAACATTCCTAGACACAAATGGTTCATATCTTGTTACAAGTTTAGGGTGCTATCTATTACCTTTTTGTAGAATCTTTCTGCCATATTTTGTATTTCATTTTTTCATTCTTCTAATTGATGTGGGCTTTCCAGAACTCTACAAGATGGTGTGTGATCCAAATGAGACGGATTTGAATATAAATATACCTGCAGTTATGTTGCCACAAGATGCAGGTGTGAGCTTGGAGAGCAACCTTAAACTTGGTGCCTCAAGTAAGTTCTATGTGTAACATGTTTGTTAGGTCACATGCAATAGTTATTTGGGGAATACTCTTTTCTGTTTGCTTTTATTGCCGTAATTTATATGTGGAACCTCAGCTTGGTACAAGGGGAACTATCTCATATAATACAAGGGGTCGTTCAGGACTCCATGTTCGCTGATGCTAATGGCATGGCTAATTTTCAGCACTATCTCCTTTCTTTTTTATTCCATTGGCTTTTAAGTTGTGTTTGTTGATAAGCATCCACTGTTTGTTGCTGAGACTTAAAACATTGCTTAGTAACAATTTTTTAATGGCATAATAGTTTGCTCAGACATCAAGATTTTTAAAGGTTTCTAATATGTAAAAAAAAAATAGTTTCTGTGCAGCTATACTCCCCAGATCGTCCTCTCGTAGACACAGCAGAAGTTTTTCTATGGCTTATGGCTGTTGGTACCATCTTGTGTGCATCATATTGGTCTGCGTGGAGTGCTAGAGAAGCATCCATTGAGCATGAAAAGTTACTAAAGGTCTCTGTTCTCCCTGCACTCTTTTCTGTTCTTGATGCTTCTACATCCTTCTCAATGTTTTAATCTGTCCTAACTGAGTTGAAAATGCACAGGATGGTTCTGATGATTTGCTTACCACAGAGGCCACAGGGGCCAGTGGGGTGGTAGACATCAACACAACGTCGGCAATTTTGTTTGTTGTGATTGCATCATGCTTCTTGATCTTGCTTTACAAACTCATGTCATTCTGGTTTGTGGAGCTTTTGGTGGTTCTTTTTTGCATTGGTGGAGTAGAGGTCAAGACCACTGCCTTTGATCTTTCTTTATCTTCCTTCTATTCTGTTTATTACCTTTGTCAGCTGACTAATAAGAACAATGTCACTACTTTTAATTTGTACATAAGGTCCCCCAACATTTTTAGGGGGTTAAATATATAAACATGTTAGTAAATAATGTACAACATAAAGTGCTAATAATATTCTTGCCAACCAATTTTTGTTTCCTGTTTTGACTTATATACCATTTCCCGAACAGCATAAAATTTTGTCGTTTGAAATTTGTTTGTTTCCTTTTGGTCTGCCACATATAGAAAATAAAATCAAAATAGCGTAAACCATCTAATGATGATCCTTAGGTACTTCCTTGGGCCATTCCTACTATTAAGGATAGAACTAGAAGTGAAAACCTCTGACTATTAGTGGATTTCTTCTTTCTTTTCTGTAAGATCCGGATACTTCATCAATAAGCAATGTATAGTAACTGGGACTCTTATATGGTGAGTAATTTATGATTTCTCTATATAATGTACCTTCAAAACTGGTAAATGTTATTTTTTCTACATTTATTGAGCATAGTTTGAATGATAAGAAGTGATATAGAGGATTTGGTAATTAGATTGAACGATCAATAGCGCTATTTACCTTTGTTACCACCATTTTATGCCCATTGCGCAACTACCTTTATTCATTATTCTTTACTTCCACACCGAGATTATTCTTTACTGTTGAGAAAGTCTGATTGCTTATCTTGAGTAACAAAGTTATTCATAGTGCTCTCTTTCCCCATCCTCCGACTATGTGCTTTCTTTATCTCGCTTCTGGGAACAGCACACTGGTGATTGGGCCTTTGCCAAATTGGATGGGCTCACTTGGCACGCCAATGTAGATCCTTTATTCGGGCTTTTTTGAGCTGCTACTTCGAAGACAGCTTGCCATTCTCGACAGGAGTTTCAGGTATGCTGCGCTGGGTGACGACTGTGGTTCATATCCCCATCTCATGTCGGTTGCTGTCTGTTCGCACTGGTGTTACTGTGCCACGGCCGGTGACGCGCATCACCTCACTCCCTTCCCCACACTTCTGGTTTCTCTGTCGTAACTGCTCACTCCCGGCCTCTTCCGAGACATTTGACATGGTGTTTCGTCGCAACCCCAAGCTCTGAATGGCCAACGGTGCCAATGGCTCCCGCCACCGAAAATTGACTCGAGACATAGATATGTTTCCAATACCGGGGGTGCGTTCAACTCCAGTTTGAATGTCGCAACCCCATCCGCTGCCTTCTCTGCAACTCTCTAAGACACCGCCGGGCTTCCTGTCCTAGGCCGACCAAGAACCTGCTCGTTGGACAGCATCGACCTCGGGCTCTTTTCCCTGGTCGTGATACGAAGCAACAGCCACCCTACCTGCCTTCTGTGGTGCACGTCCCCTGGGGTCCTAATGCGTGGGCGATTATGGAGTTCCTTGCTCAGTGTCTGATTGGTGAAGCGAAGGACCCAGGGATTACGGCGGAGATGATCCAGATAGTGGTGGAGAAACACAGCGGTGGTCCTCTCTGCCTCTCACCTTCTAGAATTTCACGACATCTTTTCCTCATCTGGACGAGCAGTGATGAACAACGAGAGTTTTTTTTATTAGATCTCTGATGCTGGGCACCGCCGGTGCATTAGGTCTCCTTGGTTGGCAGAGCAGAGTTGCAACTCCCAATGCCAAAACATCCAAATCTCGGGCTTTCCGCTGCTCTTTCGTTACATGGCAGCGTTGTGGATCCTATTGGCATCATCAAGGATAATTTTGTTCTAGCAATCGGATGTCTACAGCTTGGTAGGGATCCCTAATATTTCAAAAAAAAAAGGTATGCAAGATGTATCCTGTTGAGAATATAAAATCAATGATGTTGCTCTTCCTAACGGCTTAAACTTTTAGGAAAATTGGTCAGCACATCAAATTTAACATGGTATGAGAGCCAGAGGTCCTGAGTTCAAACCTCGTTAAGATCTTATTAAAAAGTATTTTCTCCCTTATTAAAAAGTATTTTCTCCCTTAGTTGTCCACGTGTTGGGCTTGGGCTAGATCAAAAAGTTGTCAGCAGCCCACATGTGAGGGGAGTGTTGAGAATATAAAATCAATGATGTTGCTCTTCTTAATGGTTTAAGCTTTTAGGAAAATTGGTTAGCACATTAAATTTAACAAGGGCATCCATATATATGAAACCCCATATGAGTTTCCCTTGCTACATTTGTCTCCACTTTGACCATAAAAATTTGTAGTATCTGTGAACCTGTGGGCAGTCCTTTGTCGAGAAGATCTTGGTCGGAGGTCGTCGCAGGGCACAGAACAGGTGCTTTGGTGGCTATACGATGGGAGTGGCACCGTAAATATCCACGCACGGCACCCAATGATTCACCTGTGTGCACAAATCTGAGTCCAAGATCGGAACTGGAGCGTCGGAGAAGGTCCCACTTGCTAAGAACACGTGTTGCGCCCCTGCACTTCTCCATGTTTTGATGAGGCAGCGATACATAGGGTTGGCATGTGATCCCATACGAGGAAGGAGAATTGTGAGGTGGTGATAGAGATGTCTCGTTCACAGAATGCGGCACCAATCTCTTTGTTGTTGAGTCAACTGCTAGCAAGACTGGGCCCCCCCCCGCCCCTGCCCCGCCGAGGTTATCCTGACCAGCATGGGGCCATGTGGGGCCCTTTTGCCAGACCCAAATGACATCCTGCCTCCTCACGATCAGGACTACCTACTTACAACCCAACACAAGGATGCGGTCCAATTTGGCTCTCCGTGTAATGAGTATAGGGGCAAGTCAGCCGAGACTGTTGAGACACAAGAGGATCAGGTCTCTCCTGTGGCGGGGAATGAGTTTGTGCCGTCGCCTCTAGATGCGGGTGCCAGGAGGTTGGAGCTTCATTCTGCGGAGGATATTCCTGTGGTCGACACGGCTATTCATGATTAGGAACGTAAAAATGGACTTCATGAGGTGCGGTTGTTGCTTGGTGAATAGAGTGGCGTGCTCACCAGATCACGAGGCAGGGGGAAACAACCTACGCACCTATGAGGATACTTTGCTGGAATGTTAGCGAGAAGGGGAGTGGAAAGTTGATATCACAAGGCAGGGGAAACAACCTACACCCGTATGAGGATACTTTGCTGGAATGTTAGCAAGAAAGGGAGTGAAAAGTTGATATCACCTTGTTACAGGAGACCAAGCGGGAGGTCCTCTCCGAGGCTTACTGGCAGCAGATAGGGACATCTTGGATGCCCAGTTACGTCATGATGGGTTCAAATGGAAAATCGAGACTATGAACAGATTGCTCGAGCTGCTTCTGGTTTTTTCAGGTCATGGTGAAGCGTAGAGAGAGAGGGAGGAAGAATGTGGCAGCAGAATAGCAGGGATGTCGAGTCCATTTCTCAACAAGCTGAGCTTACCTTTTTCGGAGGGTGAGGTTTTCTCTGCTCTTAAGGAGCAGGCCCTGGCTTTCCAATTCTATTCTATAGGAAGTTCTAGGACACGGAGGAGGATGTTATGGCCGTGTTTCATGAGTTTCATAGCGACAACCAAGGTCTTGACTGGTTGAACTGCTTCTTCATCCCAATGTTATATGTCGAGATATGATTTGCATATCTCTCCATATCTTTGCATATCTTTGTAATATTATTCAGGATTAGTATTCCAGATTTTTTGGAATAATATCCCAAATATTTTGGGATAATATCCGTGATATTCTGGAGTAATATTCTAGCATATTCTCCTTTCTTGTATTGCCTACCTTTATTATAAATAAGGAAGCACTAGTGTTTGGTGAATAACAAGTCAAAACATATTTCTCAATATGGTATCAGAGCAGGTTGATTAGAGATCTGTGTGAGCTTCTCTCGCCGATTCGTCGACTTCCATGTCTCCGATAAGTCCAGGAAGCACGAAGTTCTTTATCTTCGTGTTTATGGCTCGATGATCCACATTTCTGATTTCCCCTTTTTTCTCTGTTTCTTGTTCCGTTGATTTTTATTTGGTTCCTACTCTTTTCCTTTGTTTTTGTTTAGTCATGGTTGTAGAGAGCTGATTAAATCACCTCCAACTTCACTTCTAGTCGTAGAGAGTAGTGTACTTGCCTCCGACCTCGCTTCTCATAAGAGAGAGCCACTTCTCTTTGATCTCGCTTCTAGTCGTAGAGAGCAGCCTAATTGCCTCCGACCTCACTTCTCGACATTGAGAGCATTGCCTCTGACCTCACTTCTCGTTGTAGAGAGCAGCCTAATTGCCTCCGACCACCCTTCTTAGGCAGCAACTTAATTGTCTCTGAACTCAAATGTAGAGGCTACGTCTCTGTCTCTGTGTTTTCTTCTATATTTCTCTCTCCTTTCTGCTACAAGATCAATTGCAGCAGCGCGAAACTTCATTCTTGCCTCTTCCATGTTTCCTTCGCTTTTATTTGTTTTCTTGGCGATTATCGGCCAGGTCGCCGATCGAGCTTGACTCGCCCGACATTTCGGAGCTCGTTTCCTTATGACTCTCATCATTTTTGGTTCTTTCGCAGCAGTGATCGCCACTCCTCGTTGTCCATCTTATTCTACGCTTATTCTAATTGACAGATCGATTTTCAAGTTGATGAGGCTCAGCTATGTTCATCTCTAGTTCTCTACTTCCATCGAAGAATCTCTACTTGCCTCATAGGATGTTCTTTGGATGTTCTGCTACTGCTGCAGAAGCCCTCTTCAAGTTGGGGCATGTCGGCAAAATCATTGTTGGCGTCTTCCTCTCCAATGTTCTTTCAACACCAGCTGTCCTTTAGGTGTTTGTCAAATTGTCTCTACTATTTGAAGCCTGGTTTTGGTCATCGTCTTCGGCATGATTGATATCTATGCTCTAGCTTGAGGTGGAGTGTTGAGAAATGATTTGCATATCTTTCCATATCTTTGTAATATTATTCAGGATTAGTATCCCATATTTTCTGGAATAATATCCTAGATATTTTGGGATAGTATCCCTAATATTCTGGAGTAATATTCTAGCATATTCTCCTTTCTTGTGTTGTGGAAGTTAAAAGGATTGAGGATCGAATCATATCCGTGAAAGTAATTGTTGGAAAGGAGACTATGAACATTATTAGTGCATATGCACCCCAAGTAGGAGCAGAATCACATCTCAAGGAGAGGTTTTGGGCAGATATGAAGGGTTTGATTGAAAGTATACCAACAACCGAGAAAGTTTATATTGGGGGAGACCTTAATGGACATGTTGGTAAAGAGGCAGGACCACATGCAAGGGTTCATGGTGGTTTTGGTTTTGGGGAGTTGAATGAGGAATGACAAACTATTATTGATTTTTCTTTAGCATACGACCTTAAGATTATCAACACTTGTTTTAGGAAGAGAGAGGAACATTTAATCACATACAAAAGTGGAACTCAGGTCTCAAATCGATTTTTTCTTGACAAGAAATACTGATAAAAGACGCTGTACTAATTGCAAAGTAATTCCTGGGCATGGGGTGACTACACAACATAGATTGTTAGTTCTTGATATGCAAATGAAATGTATAAAACCAAAATCCCGAACAGTTTTTGATCGAAAGATCAAGTGGTGGCAGTTAAAGGGGGAGAAGCGAGAGACTTTTAGAAGTAAGTTATTAGAGGAAAGTGTATGGGAGTTAGAAGGAGATGCTAGTATCATGTGGGAGAATGTGGCAAAAAAGGTTGAAATGGTTGCTAAAGCCATTTTAGGAGAATCAAAATGTTTTGGACCACGAGATAAGTGGTGGAATGAGGAGGTCCAAGAAAAGGTGCGTAATAAGAAGAATTGTTTCAAGGCGATACACTTGGACAATAGTTTTGACAATTGGGAAAAGTATCGTTTGGCGAAAAGGGAGGCTAAGAAGGCAGTTAATGATGTTCGTGTTAAAGCATATGAGGGGTTTTATAAGGAGTTAGGGACAAAGGCTGGTGAACAAAGGATTTACAAGATTGCAAGGAATAAAGAAAAGGAGTCGAGAGATTTGGATTAAGTAAGATGCATAAAAAATGAAGTTGGCAAGGTTTTAGTTACTGAAGAAAATATTAAGAACAGATGGGAAGAGTATTTGTATAAGCTATTTAATGATGGATGTCAAGGTTTCCGTTGTGATTTGGAGGACTTGACAGTTAGCGAATGTGAGCTTAATAGGTCATTTTATCGTAGAATTAGAGTCTCGGAGGTTAGCGAAGCTCTTAAGAAAATGGAGAATGGTAAAGCCGTTGGACCGGATGGTATACCGATTGAAGTTTGGAAATGTTTAGGAGAAAAATGTGTGTTGTGGTTATGTAAACTATTTAATGAGATTTTACGGTCGAAAAAGATGCCTGATGATTGGAGATTAAGTACATTAGTTCCTATTTACAAAAATAAAGGGGATATTCAGAATTGTGCAAATTATAGAGGGATTAAACTTATGAGTCACACAATGAAATTATGGGAAAAAGTGATTGAGCATAGATTGAGAATGGAGACTAGTATTTCTGAGAGACAATTTGGGTTCATGCCAGGAAGATCCACTACAGAGGCGATTTATTTACTAAGGGGGATGATGGAGAAGTATCGAAGTAGGAGAAGAGACTTACATATGGCTTTCATTGACTTAGAGAAGGCGTATGATCGGGTACCAAGGGATGTACTTTGGAAAGCCTTGCAAAAAAAGAGGGTGAGTGTTGCCTACATTAAGGTAATACAAGATATGTACGATGGGGCATTGACTAGGGTTAGGACACCCGGAGGTGAGACAAATGAATTTCCTATAGGAATTGGCCTACATCAAGGATCAGCTTTAAGCCCATATCTATTTAACTTAGTTATCGATGCTATAACCGAGAGTATCACAGAGGAGGTACCTGAGTGCATGCTATTTGCGGATGATATAGTACTTTTAGCGGATTCAAGAGAAGAGATTAATACAAAATTGAAAATATGGAGAAATACGTTGGAGTCAAAGGGTTTTCGTTTAAGTAGGAATAAAACAAAATATATGCATAGCAATTTCTAAGACTGGGTGCTTGTTATTATCGTTTACGTACATACAGAGCACTTGTGCCACATCTGGCGAGGGCTTATATGAGGGGCTGGATTGGCTGTCTAACAACATTGCCAACAAGGTACTTAACAAATACTTCACTATATGTTTCGTAAACTCTTAGTCTTTAATTAAAATGAGTTTTACATGCTTGTGCTTCATGAATCTTTTTAAGACTGGGTGCTTGTTATTATCATGAAGCCCGGATAAAGGAGGAGGGTTGTGTTAGGCTCCGACAGCCAGCGTAAAATCCTGTCGAATCTCATGAACATAGATCAACGAATGACGTCGTATGATCCATGTAGCCGACCCCACCTAGTGGGATAAGGCTTTGTTGTTGTTGTTGTATATGCATAGCAATTTCACAAATAAACAACTTAGAGACGATTTGAAAGTTAGGCTAGGGGAGGATATAATTCCTCAAGTGACAGTTTAAATATTTAGGATCAATTGTAAGACAAGATGGTGAGATTGATGACAATGTTAATCATAGAATTCAAGCTGGTTGGTGTAAGTGGAGGAAAGCCACTGGAGTTCTTTGTGATAGAAAAGTACCCAATAAAGTTAAAGGAAAATTCTATCGTACTGCTATAAGGCCAGCAGTGTTATATGGTAGCGAATGTTGGGCTATGAAGGGACAATATGAACGTAAAGTGGGGGTAGCCGAAATGAGGATATTGAGATGGATGTGTGGTCATACAAGATTAGATAAGATTAGGAATGACCATATACGTGAACGAGTCGGAGTGGCTCCTATTAGTGAGAAAATGGTAGAGAATCGTTTGAGATGGTTTGGTCATGTTCAGAGAAGACCATTAGATGCGCCAGTAAGAAGAGTAGATCAAATAATCTGGAGTCCGATTAAAAGAGGGAGAGGGAGGTCAAGGCGGACACTTGGCGAACTAATAGAGCAAGATCTATTGGTGAATAATATACCGAAAGGTTTGATTACTAATAGAGCGGAATGGCGTCGTATGATCCATGTAGCCGACCTCACATAGTGGGATAAAGCTTTGTTGTTGTTGTTGTATTCTCCTTTCTTGTATTGCCTACTTTTATTATAAATAAGGAGGCACTAGTGTTTGGTGAATAACAAGTCAAAACATATTTCTCAACATTATATATCTCCTAATCTCCAAAGTTTTTGCCAACAAACTCCGGGAGGTGGTCGGGTGTATCATATCACCAATTCAGTTGGCCTTCTTGTGTGGATGCTTCATCACTGACAGCTACCTGATGGCCTCGGAGATCCTCTCACACTAGAAAAGGCAGGCTTATAGGGGTTTTATGTGGAAGGTCGACTTTACAAAGACCTACGACTCTCTTGATTGGGACTTTCTTTGGCTGTCACAGCTTAGGAGGGGATTCTCGGAATTATGGATCCTCTGGATGAAGAGATGTGTCACTACCTCATCCTTCTCTATCCTCTTGAATGGGAAGGTGACAGAAGGCTGGATTCAACATCAGTGTTGATGTGCTGACATCCATCTCCGATTTGGTCCGGGCGGGACTCATTTCTGGATTCACTTCTCCTACCAACAACTGCAGATGATACGATATGTGGAGAGTTCAGGCAAGGAAGCGAGGTGATGGCCCTAATGCTGAGAATTTTCGAGAACTTTTCCGGCAGTGAACTATTCAAAATTCACTCTCATCACTTTTGGTCTGACTTCCGAGGAATCTACTCTAATCTCTGCTGATTTCAATAATCCTTTGGGGTTGTTACCAGTTATTTTTCTTGGGTTACCATTATCCGATGGACAAATGAAAGCTCATGGATGGAACAGTATCCTTCGCAGGATGGAGACAAAACTGGAAAGCTGGAAGGCTAGGTTGCTTTCCATGGGTGGCCGTCTAAATCTGCTTAACTCCGTCCTCTCTGCTTTACCCACTTATTTTGTCCGTGCTGCAGTTGCCCAGGAAGGTTGAAGGGATTATGAACACCATCAGAAGGAACTTCTTTTTGAAGCGTGCAAATGAGAATGCTACTCAATCCATATGGTGGATTGGCAGAGCATCTGTAGACCAAAGAGAGTGGGAGGTTGGGTATTCTTGACCTCCGAACTTTCAATAAGGCTCTGTTTTGTAAAAGGCTGTCAGCTCTTAGGGGAAGGTGGGAGCCTACTTTTTAATATTGTCAGCGCCTGCCATGGTGAAAGAAAAACTAGACTTCAGCTTTTTGAACTGCCGAGGTGTTTCTTGTTCGGGAGAGATATCTCAATGGTTCTGCTCAAGAATCGATCTCTTTTCAAGCCACAAATTGGTTCGGGTTCAAGTTTCTTAATTTGGAAAGAAATTGGCATCAGACAGACCATCGGCTTGGCATTTTCCTAGGCTCTTCGCAATTGCTCGCGACAAGGATGCCACTCTTGCTGATGTTTAGACCTGTCCCAATACCTCCGGTCAGGGAAGTTGGGTGCCTTGTTTCACTTCTTGGTCCTGTGTCCTGACTTTCTGATCCTTTATTCTTGGGTCGCCATGTCTTTGTTCTTCCCGCCTGTAACACCTTTTTCTTCTCTATGATATGAATGAAAATCTGGAAGTTAATCATCCTCTTTTCTTCTAAAAAAAGGGATAATTAAATTGAATCATTGCAGCTTTTATGGTGCCAAAACATTTAGTTGCTCCATATTGGCATGTAGAATATATTATTTGCTTTGTGTAAATTTATTTATTTTTGTGAGCATTTTATCTAAATTTATTGATTGGTGTTTCGTTCCTTCAGGGCTTGCAAACTTGCTTGGTGGCCTTGTTATCACGGTATTATCTTCTTTGTTTGTTATGCAACTCCAATTGTTTTAGTTCAATTATGTTGGGAATTTGGAACTCCGCCTATATTTTATAGCCGGTCCCAAGCCCGGATAAAGGAGGGTTGTGTTAGGCCCCGACAGCCAACATAAAATCATGTCGAATCTTATGAACATGGATCAACGAATAGGCGTCGTATGATCCATGTAGCCGACCCCACCTAGTGGGATAAGGCTTTGTTGTTGTTGTTGTTGTATGTTGGGAATTTGGAAACTGAAAATTCTGTTTTCTTTTGTAGCCTGTCGTTCATTTTCTTCTAGTTCTAGAAATGATCGCAGCAAAAGTACACAATACTTGTATATTTAAATTCATGAAACTGAATTTGAAATTACCTTGTTGTTCATTAATTCATGATGTACTTTTATAGCCTAATTGCTTATTAAAAACATGTTTTATTTCCATATTATGTGCCCTATAATTTGATCATATGACTTGATCATGTCAATTGAAATTCTTGATGTGAGCATGGATTAGTTTAGTAAGGTGCCTAAAAAATTCAATTTTGAATCTTCAGATTTGAATTTATGATGTATTTCAAATAACCCATATGTACTGTATGATTCTAAAGTTTACAAAAAAAGAAAAAGGTGCATTAAGCTTCCCCGTATTGATACCTCTGCATATGTTCAGTTGCTTTCTGTGGAGAAATCTTATAGTCTTTGTTGTTCCTATATGTTTGCTCGTGATGTTGTTAGTAGTTCAAGCAATTGCATTTTCTTTCCATCCTTCTGATGATAACGGTGGTATACCTACTGAGTTATTAGTAAATTAGAGAAGATTGCCCTCTGATAACTTACCACCCATTTGATGCTTTGATTTAGACATGACAAGAAAATCCATTATGTATTCTAGTTGTGTTATAAAATCTTTTCCTACATTTTCATATGATGTTTCATGAGGATCTTGAACAATTACAGTTTGTCATGTATTCATTTGCCAGATGGTTCAAACATGCTGGAGAATCTTTCATAAAAGTGCCATTCTTTGGAGCTGTTTCGTACCTCACACTGGCTGTCTCTCCATTTTGCATTGTCTTTGCTGTTTTATGGGCTGTTTATCGTCGGATATCCTTTGCATGGATTGGTCAAGATATCTTGGTAAGCTTCTGAAGCTGTTTATCTCTAGCATGTTGCCATCCCTTCTTTCTGATGTATGAAAGTCTCTTCATATCTAACAATATTTTCAGTTTGAAATTAGTAAATATACTTATAAATTCTTCTTCAAAACTTATTGCTGTTAGTGAATATTCCAAAAACACATTGCAGGTTGAACTAATGTAACTGCTTGTCATTCCTAATCTTGTGTGGTGTCTCAAAGTTCCCCAATTATTTGGCAATCCACCTTATCTTAATCTACTTTTCAATCTGTATTTTATGTTCCTTACTAATGTATCCCTTATCTCTTTCACACCTTATTAATCAGGGAATTGCATTGATCATCACCGTTCTTCAAATTGTCAGAGTCCCAAATCTTAAGGTCAGGCACTTTTCATTTGTATTTTAATATTTACAGGTTATATGATCCTGGCTTGTCTTTCACTGTTGCAGATGCTCCATATTGAACAATGGAGTATTTTTAAAAAATTCTGTTATGGTCATACATCTTAGTCTGTCTGTATATGGGCATATATCCCAATGATGTTGAGTCCTTATTTCGGAAATTCATTCAGCTTAGGGGAAAAGGTTACATTTGCTGCAGCTGAGTCCTTTGTTTATCTGAAAAGAGAAAGCTCGACGTATATTTGGTTTCTTCCTACAAATGGGCTTAGAAAGATACTTTAAACTACTACACCTACTTTTACTTTTATGCTTCAGCCTCTCTCTTAATCCTCTCACATGCAGTCAAAGCTTATATTCTACCTTACATTGCACCAAACTATTTGTTTGTTCAGTCTTGGAGCTATCCACCCCCCACCCGCACCCACCCCAACCCGCATTTTTTTTAGAAGTTACTCACTTTTGACTTTACTAGTGTATAAATCTTTGCCATTATCTTTAAATGTAACCCTTCTGGAATTATATCAGGTGGGCACAGTTCTCCTCAGTTGTGCTTTCTTCTATGACATCTTCTGGGTTTTTGTTTCAAAGAGGTGGTTTCATGAAAGTGTTATGATCGTGGTATGCCTCATCACAAGCCACGTCTTTCATTTTATGTCAGCTAAGTTTGAAGATTAATTTATTCATACTTCATAGGTTGCTCGAGGGGACAGGACCGAAGAGGATGGTATACCTATGCTGTTGAAAATCCCACGCATGTTTGATCCATGGGGTGGTTATAGTATCATTGGTTTTGGTGACATCCTCTTACCTGGGCTGCTTATCGCCTTTTCGTTGAGGTTAAAAACTATTTCGTTAAAATAACCACTGTTTATTTGGTCTTAGGCGGCCACTGTTGCCATCATGTTGTGTATTTGCTTTCTATTATGCAGTAGTCATGTTTCTCCTGTAAGATTTCCCTTTAAAGAAGTATTGCTTTTTCATATTGCCATATTTATTGTCCGTTAAACTTGATTAAATGGTAGATCCTTTGCTGTATATTTTGAGTCATTTTTCCGCTCATGTCGGTCACGAGTTAAACCATATTTATCACCCTCATGTTTCTAGTTAATCCATTATTCTTCTTGTCTTCTTTACATCAGTCTTCAGTGCACAAATAGTTAGGTTGTGATTGGTGTTCTTGTATCATATGTGATACTTAGCATCTTTCCTATGGATATTGACCGTATGAAGTTTGTCAGTAGATGTCTTAGTTTTATGCATTTCTGTATTAGTTTTTTTCCTTTTTTGTTTTGAGAAAAAGGATGATCAACGAGGATCTTTAATCATCCCACCAAAGGATCCTCTGCCTCAGTGCGACCCTCATTACATTTATGGACATCCATTGTGACAATCTCTTATCTCTTCAGAATGTACTGACGCCAAGATTGTTCATATTTAATAAAATGAAAGTCTTCAAGCTGTTCAATTCGTCTTTTATGTATACAACCATTCAAAAATTGTATAATAAGAAAATTTTCAGGTATGATTGGGCTGCAAAGAAGAATCTTCGTGCTGGTTACTTCTTATGGTCTATGGTTGCTTATGGTTCTGGTACGATTCAAAACTCATAACAAAGTATTGGAGTGAATGTGAATGAATTGTATTGTTTTGTTCTTCTATATGATGAAGCATTTGCCATCTTTTTTCTTGATGGTTGCACACCTAATATAATATGATCATGTACAAGGTGTGTCCTAATGTTTCTTAAGGAATTTAAACAATATAAATTCTTGGTATTTCGGCTTTCCTCACAGCAGAAGAATTGGTTTGTTGCAGGACTTTGTATGTTTGTTTCCTTTACATTGCTATGACTCTTATCACAAAAGTAAAATTGCACAATAAAGTCTGGTACCAGGATGCCTAGAGATTCAGTGATGTCTGTGGGCTTCAATTCAAAGTCTGAGCCTCCTTTTGCATTAAGATGGGTGCAGTGTGATAACTGCAATCTAATGCAGTTCATGTAACAACTTACAGAAAAAAAATCTCAGCCTCTTCTCTTGCACTGTAGACGAGTGCAGTTCAGAACTGCACTCTGGTGCATTAAATGTAGCTACTTACAAATGCAATCACATAGACATCTTCTTGAAGAACATCGAACAGTTTGCTTTCATTGTGTTGATATCTGCATAATGTTTTCCTCCAATTGTTTCCTGAAACTGCATATCCACAGGTCTCCTAATTACTTATGTTGCCTTAAATCTGATGGATGGACATGGTCAACCAGCTCTACTTTACATAGTACCGTTCACTTTGGGTAAGCTGATGTATCCGCATCTCTGCTTTCATCCACTGAATATTTAGTTAGCATTATATATGCAACTATCACTTTGAGTGACTGAGGATTTTTGCTATGAAAATTTGGAGTTTCATTAATTTATCCTTTCTATTTTCTTCTGGTCTCTTCTGCAGGCACAATGCTGGCGTTGGGGCGGAGAAGAGGCGAACTAAAAAACCTGTGGACAAAAGGAGAACCAGAAAGAGTATGTCCGCACGTTCATGTGACGCAGTAAGAATTGTATTCTTGTGATAATGTTGTAGTATATACGCCATAGTCTGTGACTTCAGATGTCTGTATGTCAAATACCCGATGACATAGGTTAACTTGTGTATGAGTTTAAGAACTAGCCGTCTGTGCGCTTTTAGATCTGTATACCAAGTTGTCGCGCGACGACTATTCATGTCAAGTGGCCATCAACTGATGTTGGCTTTCGGGGCAGCAGTATTCTGTCTACTATTTCTCATGTAGAATTTTGACATCTATAAAATTGCAATTACATAAAACATTGCAGCAGGATTCTAATTACAATATAACTGTTGCAGCGGAAATGTAATCAAATAAGAAATGAATCTTAATAAAAATAACAAATAAATAACATTGCTATTGCTCAGTATTCTGTTTATTATTTCTCATGCACAAAAATCTCAAGATAACATCAATTAGTTTAAAGACATAACATAAATACATAAAGAGTTCATAAAGTAGTTTAGCACTAGGCCATACGTAGCGATTCTATTCTTTTTAACCTATTTTTCCATAATCACAAGATCATATTATAATTGAAAACATGCTTAACTGATCTACCAATTATATAAAACATGCATCTACATCTTCAAATCATTCACATCATATTGAGACAAATAAGATTATGATAATCATCTGAGAAACTAAGGTATGATTTATATCTGCTCTAGCATAGGTCTTAAGCCTAGTATGATTCTTAAAACATACAAGAATACTCTCATGACCTAATCCTGAAATCATACTTTTTTGACCATTTTTATTGGTTTCTTCAAAGCTCCACACTCTAGTTGTGTAATATTCTAAAAAAACAAATAAAAGAAAAAGAAAAGAAAATAGATAAAAGAAATATAAAATTATTTAAAAGCCCATTATGAGGTCCATTAGCATAAAAGCCCAATATCTAAAGTATAAATGCCTTAAGATGCCCTAAACCCCCATCCTCTCACCTAATCTCCTCTCTTCATTCTCATTTTCTCTCTTCTCTACAGCCAATAGCACACTTTCTGTTACCTAACTGTAATGCTTTCAAATCGCACTTCGTCACGTGGTAGAATATGCTTCGGGAACGCTATGAGTCATCTTTACGCGTACATCTTATTGACCAAAATAAAGACTTTGACTGGTCAATTCAACATCGATAAAAGTGAAAAACTTAATCATCATTAAGAATAAAGGAGAGTAACATCATGATAAGCGGAAGACTGATGATTGATTTCATAGGAGTTCAAAGGAAAGCTAATACATCAAGTAAATAAAAGAAAGGAAAAAGCTATCCATCATCTAAAGGACTCGATAACCATGTGCAGTCATCTACGAGCTCGATCTGTCATCATTGACCATCATCATCATTCAAACCTTGGTCTACATTTAAGAACATGCAGAGGAGAACCTCCCTATAAATTTTATAACTTAATATGGAAGTAAGATAAATATTATCATAAGATCATGATACTAGACATGAATCATAAAGATAACATCATTATGTAAAAGGAGAATGAATCATGATCATAAATAGAATGATAGGAGCATGTAAAGGAACATATGAATAAAAGATCATAAATAGTCATCATAAGAAAGGCAAAAGTCAGACATCATAAGAAGGATTCTTTATTCATATGTGTTCATCTTCTTCATCATCTTAGTTTTCATCTTTTGACTTATTTGGGGTATATTTCAACCCACGGAGAGGCTTGGCTCAACCCGTCCATCATCATCATCATCATAACTGGCAGAGCCAGCCCATAACTGACCGAAGTCAGTCCATAACCTGGTCGTCACCAGTCCATCATAAAAGAACTCTCCATTTAATGATTTACGTCTTTTATCTTGCATCTTTTAATTAATCAAATCACATCTTGATAAGAACTTTAAATCAGAATAAAAGATAAGATCATGGAGAACAAATCAGGGGCATTATCGACATAATCATAAACATCATTAGGTTCTGGAATATGAACATAAATCAAGGATTTAAACATCTTAAAATTGACTTAATCAATGTCGGAACCCGGGCTGAGTGGGGAAAACTCGGGCCGAGTTCATCAATCATCATCTTGGAGAAAATCAGGTTAAACCCAGGCCGGGTCAGGTCGTCATCGAGTCGGGGTGGCTGTCGTGCCTGCCTATTTTGGGTACGCAGAACTTGGTCCGGGTCGTCTTCAACCCGGGCCGGGTTCGTCTGGTTGCAGATCTCGGCGAGCGCGGCAATGGAGGATCTGGGCCGAGTTCCTACGAACTCGGTCCGGTGAAGGACCTGCCCGGACCGGATCCAGGTGAACTCGGGCCGGGTTCTTCTTTCGCAGAAACTGCGTAGACGCGTAGTTCGCATTCCGATCATCTTCTCCGGCGATGGCCAGCATGATTCAACATCTTAGAACATCATGAAATAACCAGGAACTACCTAAAATATGCTTAAAGTCTAAAATCAGGATTCTATCACGAATCTATCCTAATTTCATACTTTTTAGTTTCTGTCCAAAAAACTATTCATGCAGTCTTCTTCTTCCTCTTCCTCTTCCTCCTCTTCCTCTGCCCACTCCTCTCTGTCCAGATGCGTGACTGATCCCGTCCGAGTCCTCCGATGTGTCCCCTGTATGACGACGGCCGTCAGGGACGAGAAGAAATGAAAAGGGCGTGCGTACGAGGAGAAACTAGAGCCGGCGTGCACAGGGAGAGAAAAAGGTTGATTTCGTGGACTTAACATTTTATTTATAGGGAAGGATCCGAGTTTAAATTAGAGATCAACTCCTCCCTGATCAAATCAAATCTAACTCAGATTTTATCCTTTCTTTTGTTCCTCTTTTTATCTTTTCCTTTTATTTTATTTTCTTGTTTTAACTTAAGTCTCCCTGGCGTTACATCATAAATTCCTTAAAATAAAATTCGTCCTCGAATTCGGTCAGAAGTCAAAACTTACCAAATAATGCAGGAAATTCCCTTCGCATCTCAGACTTGAGTTCTCAGGTTGCTTCGTCACCTCGGTGATGGCTCCAAGCCACCTTGACTAGTGGTACATTCTTGTTGTTGTGACGTTGGTCCTTGATCTCTAGAATCTGGATGGGTTGCTCCTCATAGGTCAGGTCATCTTTGTGATTGGGTTCTTCATACCGTATAACATTTGCATCATCATATTTGTACTTCCGGAGCATAGAGACGTGGAACACATTATGAACTCGCCCATAGGATGGAGGTAATGCTAATCTACAAGCACCCTCTCCAACTAGCTCAAGTACCTCAAAGGACCAACATATCTTGGGCTGAGCTTTCCTCTTTTACTGGACCTCATCACTCCCTTGGTTGGGGAAACCTTCAGGAGTACTTGGTCACTTGTCTGAAAATTTTGTTCACGTCGTCCTCTGTCAGCATAAAACTTTTGTCGAGTTTGAGCTACCTTCATCCTTTCTTGTATCAACTCGGCTCTTGCTGAATATTCCTCTGTCTATTTTAGCTCCTTGGCATCCAAAATCTTTCCCTCACTACCTCATTCTAGCATGCAGGTGAACGACATAGTCTCCCATACAAGGCTGCAAAGAGAGCCATATGAATGCTGGAATGATAGCTATTATTATAAGCAAACTCAATAAGTGGTAAGTGATCATCCCAGTTGCCCTTCCAGTCAAGGGCACAAGCTCTTAATATATCTTCAATTGTTTGGATGGTCTTTTCAGTCTGACCATCCATTTGTAGACATGCCGTACTGTAATTTAGCCTCGTTCCAAATGAGTCTTGTAAGCCTCTCCAGAATCTGACTGTAAACCTTGGATCCCTATCTGATACAATGGAGGTGGGGATCCTATGAAGTCTGATTATCTCGTGTACGTATAGATCCATAAGGCTCTGCACTGATTGTTTGAACTTTATGGGTAGAAAGTGTGCAGACTTCGTTAATCGATCCACAATCACCCATATGGCATCATGTCCCTTCTGAGTACGGGGTAAGCATGTTATGAAATTCATAGAAATATCTTTCCATTTCCACTGTGGAATGGCGAGAGATGTGATCTTTCCATAAGGCTTCTGATATTCCACTTTTACCTGTTGGCAGACCAGGCACTTGGAAACATATTCAGCAATCTCTCGCTTCATGTCATTACGCCAGAAGGTTTTTTGCACATCCTTGTACATCTTAGTGCTGCCCAGATGGATCGCAAACTCAGACTTATGGCATTCATCCATCACTTCTCTTTTAAGAGCTTCATCACTTGGGACCCATAGACGATCTCTATATCGGATCCCACCATCTGTTGAGAGCTTGAAATCTTCTTCTTCCTTCTGACATCTTCCTAACATCTTTGTATACTCAAAATAGATAGACCTTTCTCTTCGTCTCAGGTCGATGGATCTTCTCAATTGGAAGATCCCCCCTATGGATAATACATATTCTGGTTGACCGAAAGCAAAGATATCCACGCAGTCCGATTCGTCCTATTCAGATATTTACGACCAAGAAGTACTGGATTCTCTTTCGGATGGGCCCTGAAAGGAGAAGGAAGGCAGGAATGTCAACAGACGTCTGTCTATTCTCTAATTCACCCGACCCGATCCATTTTGGAAACGTCCAGTGCCAAAGTCACTGAATGGGTAAGTCGCCAATCCCTAAAATTAGGATCTTGAGCCTGAGCCTTAATGATCCTATCTACTAGATTCAGTTGTATCTGGTGCATCATTAGTACTGCTCCATTCCTTCTTGATCTTGACTTCCATAGGCTTAGCTCCTTCATCATCTTATACATACCCATCCTCATGTGAGCTAATGAGTCTTCCCACTTGTGACTGAGTGCATTTGCAATTGAGTTCACCTTACCAGAGTGGTAATTAATGGAGAACTCATAATCGTTTAGGTATTCCATCCATCTTCATTGTCGCATATTGAGGTCACGTTGAGAGAAGACGTACTTAAGGTTCTTATGGTCGGTGAACACCTGTTAAGTGATATTGAGGAGTGTAGTGATAACTTGCTGAATTTTGAGTCAAAAGTGAGATTTTTCAATTTTTGGTTCACTCCTTAATTCACTCTCTACTGCAATGCACAGGTCAATTGTAGTAACCTTAAATGTCGTATCCACAGTGATTTAAAGCCTAAGACTCCCTAAACAATCTAGGTTAGCCTTAACTAAAGTTAAAATTCCAAGAAATTGAAAGAAAATGAAAACCGATTTCTTTAAATGGCCAAAATGATATCTGTTTTTTGGATTTTTGAAAAGTTATCAAAACTGAATTATAAATGCTAAACTAGAGGCTCAAAAGGATTAACTATCAATGAGAAAAGTTCTCCTAGGAGTTGGGGTTCATCTAACTTAATTATGGATGGAATGGACAAGTTATCATTAAATGTCAATTTTAATCCAACTTGAAATAATTTCTGTTTTCACAGCTCAATTAACCTAGAACTAATTATCATATTATCATATGATTCATTAGCTAAGTTGAATTAGAAAGGATCCTCACTGAAAACAAATCAACATTAAGCTCAAAATTTAATCCCTTGCTGAATTTCAGAAATGTAGTGAAATCTGAAATGATAACTTTCAATTGCACTTTGAAAATGAGGAAAATGCTTCCATCAACTAAACAGGGATGAAATCAATCCAATATTAGTGCAAATGCTTCTTGATTTATCTCTAAACTACAAGAGGATTTTAAATCAGCCTCTCAACTGCAAATTCAAATGAAATCTACATTTCCACTAATGAATTGGATAGAAATCAGCACCTAATTACACATGGAAATTCAATAAATGTCATTGCATCATGGTTCATCTCTGAACATCAAGATAACCTTAGATTCACCTCTCAGTGATTGCTTGAAATCAGAGGTTTACAATAACAAAGAAGAATCCCAGAGAATTCAAGAAACATAACTGGAAATCAGATTTTAAAAAAAATAAGAAATCAACATTGATGTGTTGCAACAATTCAGGGAATTTAAAACCTTGAAAACACCATTTACTCTTGATTCATTTCTGAACAAGAATGAATTAGATAATGATGAAAACAGATTTGGATAATGTAGAAATCAGAAATTAGAAAAATCAGAATCAGAAAACAGGAAATTAGATTTCTATTTGGAATTGAATCTAGAAACTTGGCATTGGTTCTTGGATCATTTCTGAACAAAGATTAGATTAAATGACAACCTCTCAGTTGTGAATACAGATAGGATCTACAATGACAAGAATCAGGTTCATACCAATACAGATTTCAACAAACATAATTGATATCAGTTCAGGAAAATCAGATTTGTCTATATCCATCCACAATTAACCTAGACTACTACCCTATCCTAGGAGACATGGAGTTTAGCTCCTCATAATTACAAAGTTTGATACAAAATAGAGTGAAGAATAGAAGGAGATCATCCTAATTTTTGAAGGCTGTTCTGCAGAAATCAGCAACCCTTCAGCTCCTTCCACTCCAATTCAGCATCAATCCTTCTTTCCTTCTTGCAATGGCCGACCTCCCCCTTCTCCCTTAGGGTTTCCAACTTATATATGGCCTATCATCACCCTTAGATC
Organism: Pontederia crassipes; assembly: GCA_030549335.1. Taxonomy (NCBI): domain Eukaryota; kingdom Viridiplantae; phylum Streptophyta; class Magnoliopsida; order Commelinales; family Pontederiaceae; genus Pontederia; species Pontederia crassipes. The sequence goes on along the minus strand of JAUKPH010000020.1, from coordinate 3,322,419 downwards.
AGCATCCAAATGTTCCATAGCCTTGATGTAAGCCACCTGTCCAGATGATCCTGAAGATTCCAGCTGCTACAGCTTTTTGGACCACCAAATCAGTGGTCCCCCCTACTTTTTTCACCTTTTTGCAACCTGTTTTCCCTGCTACAAAGGATAGAACACCAAGCATCAAAGTTCTCAAATAGTTTATGAACAAATAAGGGTAGGGAAAGCAACTAGGATAAGCTCAAATGTCAAGTATGATTAAGTGTTGTGCAGAGTTGCAAATCAAGGTTAAAAATGATAACTTATAAATGTCCGGAATGATAACTTTGCATAAATCTTGGAAAATGATTAAATATAGATGGTTCAGAGCATTGAAGGCATCAAATGGATTAGGGTGGCAAGTGAGTGAAGTCAGAAATCAAATATGAATGAGATTTTATAGGAATGATAACTTGGGTGCCAAAACGATAACTTGATTGCCTTAAAAATGATAACTTGTCATAACTTTGATTGTGGTTATCCAAATGTGATCAAATTTGAACAGCAATGAGTTAGGACAATAATATAATGATTGCCTAAGGCCTTTGTGCAGAATTGATAGTTTTGCATGTCGAAATGATAGTTTTTCCCTTTAACGATAAGTTGGCATTGGAAAAATGATAACTTGTTCAAATGGACTTAAAATTTTGCACGAGTTGAGATATGATCATCCAAATATGATTCATTCATGATAATAATGGATTTAGGGCAAGAAAATCATTGAAAATTAGTTCACTCAAAATAATGATAACTTGACCTATTGGAGTGATAACTTGTCCTAAAAATGATAACTTGACATAGAATTGAAATATTTATGGATTTTGGCATTTCAGAACCTCTATGCACATGGAATTTGGTATAAAATGAGGAAGATCAACTAGTTATCACAATCCATGCATTTCAAACATAATTGGCCAAAAGTTGGGCAATTTAGGGATTTGATAGGGGTGAAATGCATCTAAAATGGGATAAAAAACTATATTGATCAGCTAGTGATCAACACCTCAAACTGTACTCCATAAAGGTAGTGTCGCCAAATCTTCAATGCGAAGACTACCACTGCCAATTCAAGGTCGTGAGTTGGGTAGTTCACCTCATGCTTCTTCAGCTGCCTAGATGCATATGCGACCACTTTTTCATATTGCATGAGCACACATCCCAGTCCTGTGCCACAAGCATCACTGTACACCACATATCCATCTGTACCTTTTGGAATGGTGAGTATGGGTGCAGTGGTCAGTCTGGCCTTCAGTTCTTGAAAACTGTCTTCGCATTTCTGTGTCAAGGGAGATGCAATCTTTGAAAAATCCTTGATGAACCTGCGGTAGTAACCTGCCAATCCGAGAAAGCTGCAGATTTCAGTGGCATGCTTTGGCCTTGGCCAGTGGGATACCGCTTCTACTTTGGAAGGGTCCACAAAAATGCCCTTCTTCGAGATTATGTGTCCAAGGAACATAATCCGATCAAGCCAGAACTCACACTTCGATATTTTACCATATAACTTGTGTTGCCTTAACTTTTCCAATACTATCTTCAAGTGTTCTTTGTGTTGTTCTTCGTTTTCCGAATAGATCAGGATGTCATCTACAAAGACGATGACAAACTGGTCCAGGTATGGTCTGAACACCCGGTTCATGAGATCCATGAAAGCTGCAGGGACGTTCGTCAGCCCAAAAGGCATCACTAGAAATTCATAGTGACCATACCTTGATCGGAAAGCCATCTTTTGTACATCTTTATCGGCTACTCTAAGCTGATGGTACCCACTTCGTAAGTCGATCTTAGAAAATACCACGGCATTTGAGAGTTGATCGATGAGGTCGTCGATCTGCGGTAAAGGGTACTTGTTCTTGACTATGGCTTTATTCAACATCCAGTAGTCAATGCACAGTCTTAGAGAGCCGTCCTTCTTCTTGACAAATAGCACTGGAGCACCTAGGGAGATACACTCGGCCTGATAAACCCCTTGTCTAAATGTTCCTAAATTTGCTTCTTCAGTTCATGCATCTCGGCCGGTGCCATCCTATAGGGGGCCTTCGAGATCGGGGCAGTGCTTGGAAGGAGATCGATCCGAAAATTAATCTCTCGTGTAGGTGGTAATCCGGAGATATCGTCAGGAAAGACATCCGAAAATTCCCAAACTACATCCAGTTGTTGTAGTTGGGTCCCTGGGTTGTCCGTCTTCATCACATTTGCAAGAAAACCTCTGCATCCCTTCTGTATCATTCTTTGTGCTTTCATGGCAAATATGATAACCTTCTCATCTTTTCCCGTGATACCCCTAATAGTGGTCTTGCGCTCTCCTTGGGTACCAATGATCTCCTTCTTCTGTTTGGATAGTACGACTACATCATGGTAGGATAGCAAATTCATACCAAGAATGACATCGTAGTCCGTCATTGGAATGATTACCAGGTCTGCAGAAAAATTCTTGGCATGTATCTCTACTGGTACCTCAGGAAGGTACTTGTGGCGTAGAGCATTGCCATAGGAGTAATTATCTCCATAGGGTGACTTATATCATGTAGAGGTAAACTTAAAGCAGTAGCACAGTCTTTAGATATAAAAGAGTGCGATGCACCCGAATCAAATAGAACTGTAGTAGGGAGACCGGCTATGGATAGTGTACCACTAATGACTTCGGCATCTGCCGGTACTGCATCTTCCTCCAGGTGGAAGACTCTTCCACGCACCATATTGTTCCCACCTCTTGCGTCACGTTGAGCTGGTGCGTGTTCATCCTTCTTAGTAGGACAATCACAAATGAAATGTCCTTGTTGACCACAGTGCAAGCATACCCCAGTCTTCATCCTACATTCCCCGATGTGGAACCTTCTATAGTGGGGACAGGCACCAATATCCTGTGCCTGCGGTTGGGGCTGCAAAAAGGGTCATGGGTTAATTTATTTCATCATAAGCATCTTTAGCTTCATGTTCATCATCTTTACTTGATGCCGTTGTTGGCGGTTAGCATCACGAGGCCCATGTGGCCTTACCCGATTATCCCGACGTTGATTCCTACGGTTGGGTCCTCCTTGATTCCGACGACGGTCATTCCATCGAGGTTGATTTTGAATAGAGGGCTGCATGGGAGCCTTCCCTTTCTCATCCTTCAGCTCTTGTTGTTCTCTGGCATCCTACATTCCTTTCCATCGTTGTTGCTAACTCTACTGCTAGACTCACGTTAGCACATTGGCCAGCTAAGGTGCTGGTTCTGATGGTCGAGTTTAAGCCCTGGCAGAAATGATCTGCCTTCTGCCTGTTACTCATCTTGAGAGTATTGTACCTCTCCAGACGAATGAATTTGACATGATACCGAGCCACTGTCATGTGATCCTAGATCAGTTGTAAGAAATTCCTCTACTTCAGTGCACGCTGGTATGGTGGAAAGTAGCGTGCTTCAAACGCTTCACAGAAATGTTCCTAAGGAACGTCATTCTGTCCTTCGTATTGGGTATCCACCATGGTCCTCCACTAGTCTAATGCATCCCCAGTTAAAACACTGGTGGCGAATAGGACCTTCTTATCTTCACCACAGTTCATTTATTGCAGCTTCTCTTTAATGGTCCTCAACCATCTCTCAGCTTTGTCAAACTCGCCCAAGCCATCATACTCTGGAGGGCGCAACTTCATGAATGCCTGAATAGTGTCCTTAGAGGACACTAGTGGCGTAATCTGTACAGAAGAAAGCTGAACTGATGGCGTCATGACTAGTGCGGCCTACCCGCATGGTGTCAGCACGGGTGGAATTGTTGGTGCCCGTGATGGTGGGGGCTGCACCAGTGGGGACTGAATTGTCGGCTCTACAGCACGAGCCTGACTCATCTGACCTCACTCTAGTCCGTTCCTTCGAGGTCATCTCCGACCCCAAGCTCTAGCAGTAGGTGCGTGACATGCATCTACATCATCATATTTAGAAAACATCCTACATCTTAAGGGATAAGATAAACTTACTTGACTTCAGGTGGCGCGGTGACTGCTCGTGGTGTTTGCACATGGACTGGACATCATACATTAGGGCATGAGAATGGCCTAACTTTAGGCTTTGATACTTAACTGTAACACCCCCGACTCAATCAAGATATTATTCGCTTTGGGCCATCGGCCCGCACGAATTTAAAACGCATCTTTATATGTGAAGGAGGTAGCTACATATAAGCCCATGACCACCTCCGTGTTTTGCCCATGTGGGACTATTCGATGAGACCATCTTGGTTCTTAGACCTCCGGTCATTATAATGTTCCGCCCATAAAGGGGTCAACGTCCTTGTTGAGCGTGGTCCGCCCATGGCCCGTGTTTCCCACATGGCTCAAGTGAACACGGGCCACGAGCCAACACGGGCCACGAGCCCGCATGGGCCATGGGCTAACACGGACCCCGCTCAACGAGGACGTTGAGTCCTTTATGGTGGAAGATTGTAACGACCTGAGGTCTAAGAACCAAAATGGTCTCATCGAATAGTCCCACATGGGCAAAATACGGAGGTGGTCATAGGGTTATATGTAGCTACCTTTTTCACCTATCGAGACGTGTTTTAAATTCGTGCGGGCAAATAGGCCCAAAGCGAACAATATCTTGATTAGGCCGGGGGTATTATAGTTAGGTATCAGAGCCTAAAGTTAGGTCATTCTCATGTCCTAATGTATGATGTCACGGTCCATGTGCAAAGTGCTACGAGCAGTCACCGCGCCACCTGAAGTCATGTCAAGTAAGTTTGTCCTTCTTTCTTAAGCTGAATGATTAAAATGACAACTCTTAACTCATGATAGTTGATTATGCTAATATGGGTCTTATTGATCTTTAAGATTCTTTTCTAATGATGAAGTACTCTATGAATTTCGAATGATCCTAGGATGTGACAATTGACATGCCTCATATGACTTCTTCATGTCTTTTTCATATCACTCTTACATTGTCCATCCTGCTAAGATGATGAAGTACCGATTCAATGATTTGATCAAATACCTATTCTTGATCTCATATGTGATCCCTTTCTATATCATTGATCTAATTATCAATTAAAGAAGTATTATTTTTATGATGATGTTTAGGGAAGGGTCACATCAAACATAGGTCATAGTAAAAGTTTCGATTTAGATTGATCTTATAAAGATGATGATTGACATGGTTCCATTATCAATCTTATCAAATCATATGTTGTCATTATCTACGATGATAAACGACACTCTTAGTGAGCCTATTGATTCTTGTATGACATAAGCTACTTTTAAGGATGATGACCTTATGAAAATAATTTCATACCATAAAATATATCGCAGTGGTACAAATGACGATGGAAGATAAGATTTTTTCTTCACGTCGATTAGAAATCCTTAGGAGGATTATGATAGGATTCAATTAGTATCAATTGACTTTTCTCCTAAGATGTATAAGTATTATGCAAGAAGAAGAAGATAGTTACCGGTACCTAAGTGAACTAAAAGCTATCGTTAGAAGTTGAGTGTCATGTCGACCTCCTTTCAAGCATGACTTTGATTTTAAAGACCCCATGACACATGAATTGAAGAGTCAAATTTAGTAACTTTAAGACAGGGGGTTTATGAGACCGAGGGTCTCATTTTTAGATATTTCACTCCTTTTGGTAAAGAAGGATGATGACTTTATGAATTTAGGGATTGATTAACAAGTTGTTAAATAAAACAACCATCAAGACATAAGTATCTATTTCCATGTATAGATGACCTATTTAAGGCCAAGGTGTTTTCCAAAGTTAACCTATGAAGTGAGTACCAGTAGCTTCGGGTTGCTGAAAAAGGATGTGATGAAGATGGTCTTTCTGTCAATGTGTGATCACTATAAATTTTAGTGATATTTCTGTCAATGTGTGATCACTATAAATTTTAGTGATGCCACTGAACTAATGAACACCCCTCAACTTATGGTCCCCATGAACATGGTGTTCGGACTATTCCCGAAGTAATATAAGGAACATATGAAGGTTAGTACTGATGGTACTAAGATAGCATAAATTCACATGAAAAAAAAAGAAAATGAATTATGCCTGAAGAAGTATAAGATGAAGAAGTTGTCTTAGGAACTCAGATGAACTCAAATGAGTTGTATTATTATCTTTAATGATTCAGAAAGGATTTTGAGGTTGTAGTATTATCCTCAAATGAAATACTACTTATATGAAGTTCCTAAAAGATTTTGAATTCCTCTTAAATTATCATCATGGTAAGATAGATTTTATTCCACATGCACTCAAACACAAGAAGGAAGGCTCATTAGGCTTCAATGAGACTGCGTGAATATGAAATGATGAGGGAAAGCATGTGGAACCCAAAATGATGAAGTCCTAAAAAGAGCAATACTTGATAAATAACATAAGCCTGTGTTGCAGTCCATTTCGGAATAAGTCTTATAAGATGAAGTAATGGATGAATGTTATAAGTTTGGGACGCAATCCATTTGAGATTATGTCTTATTAGGAAAAGTATTATATGAATATTATAAGTCTAGGTTACGATCCATTTGGAAAGTACAAAGAAGTATAAGGATGTAACCATGCTTGGCTTGTGATCCATTTGAGAAGTACAAAGATGTATAAGGATGAATAAATAATAATGATATGAAACATGAAGATACAAAAGTATGTTCTAAGTACCTAGTATGTCAATATGCAAAAGGTAGAGCATCAGAAATCTTATGGAAAGATGATGCATGACGTTAAGAATTCTATATAAAGTTGACCTTACCTAGGAAGACAATTCTATCTAATGATGCCAATGCTATTCCTAATGATCTTTATGATCATGTACAATGATTATATGATTTATAATCAATTGTGTCCATTAAGATGATGACTGCTAATGATGATGGATTATGTTCAATGACACTTTGTGATGATCATCGATCTTGTAAATTGAGGTACTTGATTTTTAATGACCTTATGATTTTCTCCCACCATGCTAGGCTATGGCATTGTTGATCTTAATGATCCACATGATGATCATCCTATAATAAAGGAATGATCCTATGATGATGATGTATCTTTTGATGCCAAAATATCAATTTTTTTTATTTTCTCATGATGTCCCATGGTTGTATAATCAGCCATATCAAATGTTACCTTGATGACCCTTAATTTTAGGATCGGCGATGATCATGCCATATGTTCATAACTATGATGATCACTTTTATGGAATTAATCATGAAATAAGGTTTTATTTTCCACCAATCGATGCTTATCGATTGTATGTCATTGTTCATGATGACTTTTATTGTTAAGGATGATTATGTCATTTGCAAGATTTCCTTCGAGATCTTGTATAGGATACCATACTGCTTACCTACATGTAGGAATGAGGAAGGTAAAAAGAAGTTTCTAAATCCCAAAGAGATGAGATAGACAAAATGAACATGCCAAGAATGTTGAATTGATGTAAAGAGGATGAAGACAACTCAGGCATGATGAAAAAAAATATGCTAATAAAGACGAAGATGGATAGATCTTAAACCAAATAATAAGGTTGCATTAAAAGTTGCACTTACCCAAGAAGGCGTTTGATCCAAATTATGGATTTGATCGAAAACCAAAAAAATTGATCCAAATGATGTCATGATATCCTCAAGTTTTCCTATAATGATCTAAAGCTGATGTTGCTTTTAAAAGTCTTATTGTGACCAACAGTTAGGATGTTAGATTAAAGAAGATACAAGATGAAAAGAGTATAATCATGACCTATGTAAAGAAGAGTCTACAACCTCATATGAGGCAATTCTCTAATTGACATATGGATGATTTAGACGGCAACACATTATTGTGTTGATTGAAGTAGATTTTATTTCCCAATTATAGCAAAGGCAAAATGAAAAGGTGAACCATATGATGAAAAGAAAATGTTATATGGCCTTTGCCCTAAGGTATATTATGATAAAATGACCCATTGTTCCAATGCATATGATGACGGAAGGACTATGTCCTTAAGATGAAACGATGAGGAACAAATGCTTTTCTAAGTGTGAGATGGACCATTGCACGAATGACCAAGAAGTTTTCTACCTTGTTAGTAAGCTCCTACCCAACGACTAAATTCAAGGACGAATTTTATTTTAAGGAGTTTATAATGTAATGCCCGGTTCGTTGGTAAAAAAAAGAGATAAAATAAAAGATTCAAATCAGATAGAAGAGAGAGAAAAGAAAGAAAAAGGGAATAAAGATAAAATCAAATCAAGGAAGATAAGTTGAAAACAAATCTGAAAGAAATTTAAATCTAACAACAACTCTTATTCCTCCCTTATAAATATGAGGCCAAATCAAACAAATCAGCCCTTTTTCTCCCAACGAGCCGGTCCTAGTTTTTCCTCCCTTATTTTGTGCGCCCCTTCGTTATTTCGTCCCTCATCCACCGTCGTCAACAAGAGACTCGCCGAAGGGGATGGACGCCGTCGGATGCACGCCTGAACCGAGAGGAGCGGACAGAGAAAGAAGAGGAAGAGGAAGAAGAAGAAGATTGCATATTAGTTTCTAGACAGAAACTAATAAGGTATGGAACTAGGGTAGATTCTTCTTAGAATCATGATTTTAGACTCGAAGCATGTCCTAGTTTATGCCTAATCTTAGTCCTTTGATTTATGATGACTCTGGATGTCGACCGTTGCCGAAAAGTCGAACGGAACGCGAACTGCGCGTCTGCACAATTCCTACGCAAGAGGAACCCGGCCCGGGTTCACCTTGACCCGGCCCGGGCAGGTTCATACTCGGACTGAGTTCGATGGAACTCGGCCGGGTCCACCATTTTCGCGAGCACGAAGCTTTGCAACGAAGAAGAACCCGGCCCGGGTTGATGACGATCCGGCCTGGGCAGTTCCACGATGAAGTCGTGCTCGACTGCGACTTCTGTCGAGCGGTCGACCGATTCGTTAGATCGGCTAACCGAGCTGTTAAGTACGAACCCGGCCTGGGTATGACCTACAGCCGGCCCGGGTCATGTCTTGATTTTCCTCCGATGATGACCTTACGAACTCGGCCAGAGTTTCACCCAACTCAGCCCGGGTTTTGAAGCGATTAAGTTGATTTTAATAATTCTTTGATCCCTAATTACGTACTTAATTTAGATCTCGATGATGATGATTATGCTATTAATGCTTCTGATTCATGTACTTAATCTTGATCTAAGTCATGATGATGATTATGTCTATTATGACCTTATGATGATTTTATTTAGATCCAATCATATCTATGACAACACTGATCCATATCCATCGATCTTGATCTACCTTATGACGATGACGATGATTATGATGTCCATATATTTCTGATTTTTCTTCATGATCCTATCTTGTAGCTCTGATTAAGTTTTATATAATGATGATGATGATTCGGACCCTTGATCAGTATGATTCGTTGATCCTTTCTTATGATGATCAAATCTTAATCATGATCCTTATGCCCTAATGAAAGATAAATTAAAAGCTACAAGATAAAAGATGAAAAATATAAATGGAGAGCTCTCTTTATGATGGACTGGTGACGACCAGGTATGGGCTGACTCCGGTCAGTTATGGCCTGACTTCGATCAGTTATGGGCTGACTACAGTCAGTTATGGGATGGCTTTGCAAGTTATGATGATGATGGACGGGTTGAGGCAGGCCTCTCCGTGGGTTGAAATATACCCCACTATAAGTCAAAGATGAATAATAAGATGATGAAGAAGATGAAGCATATTAATAATGAAATATATTTACGATGATTATTCGCTCTTGCCACACTTATGACGATCTTTCCATGATCTCTTGATCTATTATTAATATGACCTAAAGAAGATGATACAATTTATGATTTTTCTATTTTCATACAATTATCACTCAGGAATTTTTATATGATGATGACCTCATAATCATGATGATCGGCTCTTGTCATTCTATGATGATTTATTATGATCTATCTTGATCTTTTGATCTTATGATCCCAAGAAGATAACATCTTGATCTATGAATTTCTTATGATCTTAGTTATCTCCTATCCATATGACACGTTACAAGAATCCTTTTATTTATATCATGATGATGTATATTTTGTTTCTATATGATGTTGATGTCCTTATGATTCTTGTGTAGTTTCATGATCTTATGATTATTTCTATCTTACTTCCATACTGAGTTGCAAAACTCATAGGGAGGTTCTCCCCTGCATGTTCTTAAATGCAGGATTACATCTTAATGATGAAGGTGGCTAGCGGTGACAGATCGAGCTCGTAGGTGGCTGTACATGGGTATCTTGAGTCCTTTAGTTTAATGTACTAGCTTTCCTTTGGACTCACATGAAGTTCTTTATCAGTATTCCGCATATTATGATGTCACACTCTTTTATTATTAATGATGATTAAGTCTTCCACTTTTATCGATATTGAGTTGACCAGTCAAATTCATATTTTTGGTCAATAAGACGTACATGTAAGGATGACCCGTAGCATCTTCGAAGCGTATTCTGTCACATGGCGGGGTGCGATTTGGGGGCATTACACCTTCCACACACCCTCTCTCCCTCACTCTTTCCCCACTCAGCTCACGGCAGGAGCAGCAATAGGTCACCTCCCCAACCTCTCACTCTATCACTCTCTCACACTCCTACTCACTCATACTCTCTCTCTAAGTGCAGCTGAGCAACACAACAACCTTGAAGGGCCACTCACATCCTCTCTCTCCTTTCTCTCATCACCTAGCCGAGCTCTCCACAAGAGCTCACCCCACTGATCTCCCTCTCTTCACTTCCTCTCTCTCTCCCTAAGTCCCTGCAACACCATGTGACAAGCAACAAAAGAAGAGGAAACAAGGAGAGTTGCCACAACAAGAGGAAGAAAGAAGAAGAAAAATGAGATTAGGATTAGGGTTTTAACCTAAACCTTAAAGGTATGTTTGAGGGGATCCAATCTTAATCTTTTTTCCAATGTATTGTGTGAATATTTGGATTGGGACTTAGGAACAACCTTTGATTCCTACATGATGAGATTTGGGATGTTAGATTTAGAATGCATGATGCCTATTAAATGTTTGTGAAAATGCTATATGTAAATCCTAATGTAGGAAAGTGATGCATATGTTGTAAGAATGATATTATAATTCTTTTAAACTAGAGTAAGATTAAATAGGCAAATGTAAATGTTAATAAGTGTATGTTTGAGGGTATTCAAACCTTCCTAATCTTTTCCCTAATGATGTTTGATTGTATGGATTAGGGCATAAAGAACAAACCCTTTGTTCTTAGATGAAGAGTTAAGGAATGTGCATTTGTTGATTCATGTTTCTTTAGATTACTATTCTATTGCTAACCTTGATTAGAATGCAATGTGCTCCATGTACTATTATGCTTCATACTCTATTGCTCATCATGTTTAGGACCAGGATGTTTATTGTTGTTATTATTTTAGCTCATTATGCAATCGTTTGATGCTCATGTACATATACGAATGTGATTAGCATATTAGATGTCTTTATGTTAAAACCCATTTTTACTTCATTGTTAGGATGCTAAGAATGTTGTGAGATATTTTATATGGTGTTTGGAAATCAATAGGTGTTCAATATGTTAATGTATGCAAGATTGGAAAGAAATGATGTAAAAACGCATGTTCTGTCATCCCAGAATGGATGACCGATACATTATCGGTCTACCGTTCTGGAGAAAATGTAGTCTCGAACTCTGTCCAACGGTCGATCGATACCCAACGGTCGTCCGATTTGGAAGAGTCGTAACATTCTGTGATTAGCGATCGAACCGAAGCTCAATTTTGATTGTCCGAAAGACCTATAACGGTCAATCGATATCCCAGTGATCGTCCGATTCAGAGAGTCATCACATTCTGTGATTAGCGGTTGAACCGAAGCTCAATTTTGGTCATCCGAAAGACCTATAATGGTCAACCGATATCCCAGCGATCGTCCGATTCAGAGAGTCATCGCTCACTGTGATTAGCGGTCGACCGAACGCCCTATTTTGGTTGTCCGAAAGCCTTACAATGGTTGAGCAATATCAAAACGGTCGCCCGTTACCTGAGTCCAGTTGTCGACCGAAAGTGAAAATGGTCGTCCGTTCTGGGATGATGATTGGTTATGATTGAATGTCCACACTTAGCATGATTTGAAGTATGTATGACCTTAAATAGGGTTAAAACATGCAATATGTATTGAATGATTGTATGTATTGATGAAAGCAACTAAAAGATGGATTGGCGTGAAGGTGACTTGTTAAAATCGAGGAGGAAAAATGAGCTCCACCCCTAAGTGGTGGCATTTCTCGGGGAATCGAGTTCTACCCTCGAGTGTGCAGTTTCCATAAGTTGAGGTGAGTTTTACCCTTGAGCGTGGCATCTCTATTGGGCCTACGCGGAACCAGGAGGCGAGTTCCACACTTGAGTGTGGCGTCTCTATTAGCTACCCGCAAACCCAATCTTGGCCTAGCTAGCCATATCCCACGAACTCAACACGGTCTTCCCAATCAACAAGATAAGAAAGTATCTAAGTAAAGGTGAAAGACCAAAAGATGAATGATGAATGACATGGGACATAAGGTTAAAGAAGATAAAGAAGTATGAAGAAGTATGCACCTATGAGGATGCAATATGAATATCCACTTGTCACATCATATCATGATATGAATAAATATGATAAAGTAAAGTAAGATATGATCATGATATGCATTAGCATAGTGATAAGTATGATGATGAAATATGATATGCTTTAGCATAGTATGAAATGTTATATGTTTATCTTATCTTGTCATAATGATGTTGCTCATATGCCATATAGTATGCATAAGTAGCTCATATCATGCATATGATTTATGTTCCATAATGATGATATGCATATGCCATGACATGTAGAGATTATGTTATAATACCATAGCATGCATGAGCCTCAACATACTCTAACGGGAGAAATCCTCTACACCCCATGAATCCGTGCAGGAATGAATGAGGCTTAGGTTCAGCGATGAAGGCCTCATGACGAAGACATTGCACATGAATGGGTCGGGCTACGGTCCAAGTTATTTTACTATTATTATGTCATTATGATGAACTCTTGTAAGAGTGATTTATGTATGGCTTATGGGCCTTATGGAGTCATGTACTTTACTTGAATTCATTGGGGTATGATGAACCCGTTATTGAGTATACGTTAGAGCCTATTAGGCTCATGGGCCAGTATGTTATCTTGGGATTGTATTTATATGTTGAAGTCTTCCGTTTGTGATATTATTGTTTAAAGTTTATTATATTATGTTTCTGCTGCAATGTTTTATGAAATTAGGTCATGAAAAAGTAATGTCGTCTAGGGTTCGGCAACTAAATTGGGGCCAAATTTTGGGGGCGTTACAAGTTGTTCCTCCTCCTTGTGTTCCTCACATCCGCAACACCTTTTGGATCTCCTCCAAATCTCTCTGGACACCAAGGGAGAAGAACACAGAACAAATGGAAAGAAGATGAGAATGAGATAATGTAGAGAAGAGGGGGGAAAGATTATTTGGTTTTGAAGGGATGTCATTTTGGTGGGGGTTTCGTTCTTCGAATATGAAGAGATCGTGAAGGAAAGGGGCTACACAAAATTCTCATTAGTTTGCTGCAATAAATGAGAAGAATATCGAAATCGATCTTCTATTTGTTTCTGCCCATTGCTATTTTGGGCGCCCACTCTATGGAGTAGTTGATCAGTGGCATGTCTATGTTTCATCGGTGCCTGCTCTGTGGAGCGAACATTTGATGATCGGCATCAACTAAATTAAAAGTTTTAATTTTTTTAAAAAAATTATGGTGTGTTACATATATATTGTTATTATTTCTAAATTGCTCTAAGGTGCTTTTGTACTATCATGAAAAAGCAATCACTAGGACAAAAGATTCAGGCATTGTATCGGTTCAAGCTAATCAATTAGGGGCGTTTGACAATTGAAACTAGATGGAATCAGGTTACATTAAATGAGGTAGAACCACTGTCACACGACTCTGATTCCACTATTCATGTTCCATTTTTTTACCTTTTTTGACATGACCTTTTATTTTATAAACTTTTCCCTTTTGCATTTCCCCTTTTTTACTTTTCTTATATAAAATAATTTATTTATTATATATAAATATTTATAATAATGTATTAATATAATATTATTTATTAATTATCATTTCATTAAAATATTAATATTTCATTAAATATAATTTATTAAAAATGTTTTTTATATTTGAATAATATATTTATAACAAATTTATTTTAATAAAAAAATTTAAGGTATATTTTTATTTTATGTTTTAAGAAAATTATATTTTATATTTGCAATACCTATTTTCCATTCAAATATCTATTAAAAATAATCTATCACATTTTTCTATCATATCAACTTCTTGATTCTTCATCATTACCTTCCACTCCAGAGCTACAAAGGATCACTACATGATTCTTATGAATTAACGGATTTCTCCATCGGAAAACTCACTATATCGGTTGAAAAATCCACTTTTTGACAGATTTTCGAATAGTTTCGTGACCGTTGAAAAATTACTCATCAGTAACGAGTTACCAATGACTAGCACCGTCAGTATTTCCGATGGATTTGGCCGCCCGACAGCTTGATCTGACACTGATAGCTAGATCTGATGGCAGATGATAGATGTGCTAGGCGGCCATCACCGAATCTGCCTGCGGGAGCTGAGAGAGAGAAAAAGAGAGAGGGAAATAAATCCATCGATAATTCTAAAGGCTTAGCCTTCAGTATTATTGACAGAAGTTGGAAACGTTATTATTAAAATTTTCCTACCTAATTTTCCATCTCTCTTTCTCCTGTATCCCTCTCTGTCACTCAAATTATCGACGGGCACAACCTTCTATATTACCGACAAAAATAAATCCGTTGATAATTCTAAATGCTTAACCCGTCGAAAATCTTAATATTAAAATAATAATCATAAGCTTATATTATATTATATTTATTATATTATAAATATAATTATCGATGGGTCTAACCTTCGGTATTAATGACAAAATTTTGAAGGCATTACCCATCGAAAATCTTAATATTAAAACAAGAACCATAAGCTTATATTATACTATAAATATGATAACTGACGTGTCTAGCTGTTCGTACCGATGGAAATAAATTCGTCGGTAACTCTGATGGCTTTCACCTGTTAGAAATCTTAATATCAAAATAATAATAATAAGATTATATAATATATTTTATATTATAAATATAATTATCAACAGGTCTAGCCTTCGGCATTACTGATGGACCAAATTTCTTTTGTAATTTCGAAGGCTTTACCCATTGAAAATCTTAGTATTAAAATAATAATCATAAGCTTATATTATATTATATAATAAATATAATTACCGATGGGTTGTCATTGGTATTACCAATGGAAATAAATTCATTGATGATTCTCAAGGTTTTACTCATCGAAAATGTTAATATTAAAATATTAATCATAAGCTTATATTATATTATAAATATAATTACCGATGGCTCTAGCCTTCACTACTACTGACGGACATCCTGTCCATCGATAATTTCGAAGGTGACAATGGTTGACAATGGACGAAAAAGATTTGTCGATACTAGCGGTGGAAATTCCACTCGTCAATATTTCACAAGAAAAATTTCTCTTCGTTGCAAATGTCATTGGAAAATGCGAAGGATCTTTATGCGTCAAAAGGTTTCCATGGGAAATCCATAATTTTTCTTGTAGTGGGTCCCTGAGAGAACAAAATCAAGTATCACTAGGGTGCTACCACTGTGCCAACAGATTCAGGAGTGCTCATGTAATATCCTTAAAAAATGATTTTATTAAATGACCAAATTATTCTCAAAAGAAAAAGCATCTTGAGGACAAAATTGACATGTGATAAAAGTTGTGGAAGAAGACAAAAATGGCCTTAAAAGTAGAGGAATCTGCTAGATATATTAGTCTTTTGGGGTTGAAAGGTTAAAGTAGACTAAAATACCCTCAAAAGTGGAGTGGTTAGAAGGGCATTATAAGACAAAAATAGAAACCTTTTAAACCCTCCTCTCTTTCTCTCCCTCTCCCAAAAACACCCTCACATTTCTCTCCCCCAAGCATAACACCCCTTTCATCACTCCCTTTCTCCACTCAACCTTCCTCTTGCTCTCCCTCCTCAACACACAGCTGCAGCAATCAAGAAGCCCTCCCCACCTCCTCTCTCTCTCACTTCCTCTCACACAAGGTAGCTGCCGACAACAGCAAGGAGAAGGGGAAGACGCATCCCCACTCAAGCAACAAGAGGTGATGTTCAAAGAAGAGAAGAGGAGCTGCAGGAGAAGAACAAAAGGTGCTGCCCCAACGAAGAAGAAGAGAAAAGGAAGAGAAGAAAGAAAGAGGGAAAGTCTTAGGGTTTTTAACCTAAACCCTAAAAGTATGTTGAGGGGTATCCAACCCTCTAATCTCGTCCTAATGATGATTGAATGTTTGGATTAGGGCATAAAAAATAAGCAAATTATTCCTGGAATGGAAGATTAGAGAATGTGCATTATGGCATAGGTTTATGTCATCCTTTCATTATGATTATTGTTTCATTGATAATCATTCTTAGATTCAGGATGTTCCTATCATATGACTCCACACAGAGAGTGGTTCTCAACTTATCAAAATATTATTGGCGGAAACGTCATCATGGGCAATGATGCAGTCTGTAAAATAGTTGGTATCAGCTCAATTCAGATCAGAACTCATGACAATCGAGTGAGGACATTGACAGAGGTCCGTAATGTTCTGCAACTGAAGAAAAATATGATATCGTTAGGAGTTCTGGGCTCCAAAGAATGTCGAATGGATGCTGTAGGAGGTGTTCTCACCGTCACCAAGGGTGATGTTGAAGTCATGAGAGGAGTCGGGCAAAAGTCCTTGTACATACTACAAGGAATAGTAATTTCTAGCGTGATAGTGATATTTGGGTTTTCTAGTGATAACTTGCTGAAATTAAATAAAAGGGTCAATTTTTAAATTTTTGGTCTCCCAACTCACTAGCTGCAAGTGGACAGGTAAGTTGTAGTAAACTCAGGTTGTCGTATCCACAAGAATTTGAAGTCTAAGGCACCCTAAAACAATCTAAATTAGTTCTACTTTAATGGCTAAAAACAGATTTTCAAAGGGAAGTGAAAACAGATTTTTAATGGAAAATGAAATGATAATAGATTTTTGGGTTTTGGAAATTTATTAAAACTGAATTATAAATGCTAGAATGAAGTCTAAAAAGATTCAACTATCAATGAGGAAGGTTCTTCTAGGATTTGGGGTTCATCTAAATTAATTAAGGATGGAATGAAACAAGTTATCATTAAATGTCCAACTTTTGATTCAACTTGAAAATGGCTATTCTCACAGCTCAATTGGCCTCTAATTAAGCAATATATGATTATGTAGTTGTTAGCTAGGTTGAATCAAAAGAGGGTCCTCACTGAAAATCAAGTTATCATTGGGCTCAAAAGAAAGTTCAATGCTGATTTTTGCAATTCAAGGAAGTTTGGAATGGTAACTTGCAATTGCAATAAAAAAAAGATGGAATCATTCCAATCAACCAAACCAGGATAAAATATACTCAATAATGGTGCTTGTGATCCTTGATTCATCTCTGAATTCCAGGAGGATTTAAAATCAACCTCTCGGTTGCAAAGTAAATTGAAATCCACACAAACACAATTCAATTGAAAATGCAAAACATATGACCACAGGAATTCACAATTTCCATTGCTCCTTGGCCCATCTCTGAGTCTCAAGGAAGCCCTTAAGATTATCTCTTATTAGTGGATTAAAATGAGGGTTGACAATGCAAATCAGGATTCAAATGGAAATCAGAAATAGAAATCAGAATTAGAATTATGCAAATTCAGAAAATTGAAATACTAATCCATGAAATCAGGTTTATCAATTGCTTCTTGACCCATCTCTGGACTGTAAGAATCCCTAAAGTTCATCTCTCAATGATTGAATAAAATCAGGGGGTTCAATTGATAAAAACAATTCCAGCAGAAATTCAGAAAACAGATTTCATTAAAGTTCAGAAATCAGATTTGCAATTTGTTTTGAGTCAAAGATAGTATGCCAACATCTTAATTCATTCCTGAACAAGATATGAGCAATGACAACATTTCAGTTACTCAATTAATCAAGTCCACAATGACAAACAAATTCAAATTGTTCAGGAAATCAGATTCAGGAAAAATCAGAAAATCAGATTTTAGAAATCAGAATTTTAAATCAATGGAAATCTAACTTACCAACTGATTCTTGACCCATCTCTGGACTACAAGACATCCCTGAAGTTCACTTATCAGTGATTGGAAGAATTTAGTGGACTCAATTGGTAAAACAGATTCCAATAGGAAATCAGAAAAAAATCAGAATTCTGGTTTTCATTCAAAAATCAGTGGAAAAATATGATTTGAGTCAAATGATTGTCCAAACAATCTTGATTCATTTCTGAGCAAGATAAGGACAATAGAAACTTCCCAAGGACTCAATTAATCAGGTTAGAAATGAAGAACATATTTATTAGTCATAGGAATCAGATTCAGAAATTTAGAAAATCAGAAAACTGGATATCAGAAATCAGATTGCAATAAAATGAAATCTAGGAATATGATACTATCACTTAATTCATTTCTGAAATATGATTAGATCAAATAGACTTCTCAGTCATCAATTACAAATGGATCTAATGATAGCATAACATAAATCAATACAGGATATTTCTGAAATCTGAAAACCATGAATGAATTCAGTGCAGGATTATAGTTCTGTCCATATCCATCCAAAACTAATATAAACTAATACCCTATCCTAGAAGAAATGGAGTTTAGCTCCTCATATTTACAGAACTTGGCATCAAATGGAATGGGAAACAGATACAAATCATAGTTCTTGAAGATGTCTCGGCCAGCTCTAGCCCCCCAGCAGCAGCAGCTCTAGCCCCCCAGCAGGAAAACCTCCTCCAAACCCTGAATCAAACCCTCAATGTCCAGCACCCCCCTCTTCCTCCAGAAAAATCCAGCTTTTATATGACTACTCTCCACCCTTTGATCCTCATCAAAATGTTCTATTCTCCTTGATGTCAGCCACCTGTCCAATGGTCCCTGCAATGGCCAGCTGACTGCAGCAGCTTTAAGACAGCAAAAGAGTGGTCCCCCCACCTTTTTCCAACTTTTTTCAACTTGTTTTCCTTGCTACATAACCCAGAACAGCAAGCATCAAGATTCTTAAATGAGATTTTAACAAATAAAGACTAGGATAATGATATTAGCCAGCTCAAACATCAGATGGGAATTGGTGTTATGCAAGATTGGAAATCTATATGAAAACTTGATGGTTTTGGGACCGAAAATGATAACTTATCACAAATCATGGAAATTATCCAAATGCAAGTGATTCAAAGCATTAGAAGCATCAAGTGGACTAGGGTAACAAGTGAGTGCAGTCAGAAATCAAATATGAATAAAATTTCAAAGGAGTGATAACTTGGGTGCAAAAAATGATAACTTATATGACTTAAAAATGATAACTTGTGATAACTTGAGTTGTGGTTATCCAAATGTAATGAAATTTGACCAGCAATGAGTTAGAACAATAACAAGATGATTGCTTAAGGTCCCTGTGCAGAATTAATGGTTTTGCATGTCGAAATGACAAAATTGCGCTTTAACGATAACTTGGCGCTTGAAAAATGATAACTTGTTCAAATGGACTTAAAACTTTGCACAAGTTGAGATGTGACTATCCAAATATGATTTATACATGATAATGATGGATTTAGGCAAGAAAACCATTGAAAATAAGTTCATTCAAAATAATGATAACTTGACACTTAGGAATGATAACTTGTCCTCAAAATGATAACTTGGCATACAATTTAAATATTAATGGATTTTGGCATTTCAGAACCTCTATGCACATGAAAATAAGTATGAAATGAGGTAATATCAACTAGTTATCACAATGTTTGCATTCCAAGTATAATTGGCCCAAAAATAGGCAAAAATGGGACTCGATATGTATGAATTGCATCTAAAATGGGTTAGAAACATATAGTGATCAGCAAGTGATCAAACTCCCCCAAGCTTAGCCTTTTGCTTGTCCTCAAGCAAAACATTCAGAAATTAAGGATGAATTTGAATTTACCATCCACAAATGAATAGAAGAATAAGCTGAATAAGATCCAATGAGTTTTCCACTTTGCCAACACTTCATTCGTTCCTAAAACTCAATTTCTAGCTAGGGAATCACAGAGGCTAAAGCAAATTTATGCCATGGAAAAAGTACTAGCAATAACATGTTTGAATTGTAGGAATTGTCAACTTTACAAAGGGGTTGAACTACAAATCTCTTCATGAACAGATTTTCAATTGATTAAACAGGTTTAACACCTGACTTTTATTCATGAAATGCATATAAACAGGTTTAGCACCTGATTTTTATTCATGCCTTCTTTAGGAGAGATTCCGTTGGAAGTTTTGCTCTCCTAATTTTTTTTTCTTTTTGCATTGAAGAGAGATTCTTTTGGAAGTTTTGCTCTCTTCCTTTTTTCTATGCATGCATATGACTTTTTACTTTTCCTTTTCTCATTTTTTCTATCCTGTTCATGAAGTGAGCAATAGTTCAAACTCAAGTATAGTTTAGATCCCTTTATCCAAAAAGTCAAGTTTTCCTATTTAGCATGGCAGCAAGAGCCTTGACTCCCATCTAGACATCTGATATTACTGATTAAATCCATAAGTATCAGCTAGTGTGACCCACAAAAAGGAAAAATTTTCAGCTGAAAACTTCATTCAAATGCATCTGAATTCATAATGCCAATTAAAGCAAGAAGGCTAATGGCCAAGTTGGCCACTTGGTATTGGAGTGCACCCACTGTCAAAATGAAGTATTCTACCATTTCAGAATTAAAATGAATTCATAATTGAGTTGGGTCCAAAAAATGATAACCGAGTGATAATTAGTGATAACTTGTGAAAACCAATGATAACTTGCAAAATATACTGATAACTTGGTATGATTTATGATATGAACATTAAAATCAATTGAAAACATGGTGTAAAGGTTAGAAAAGCACCAGGTTTCCTCCCCCAAACTTATTCTCAACACTGTCCCTAGTGTTGAAAATAAAAGGCAAGGGAGAGGAGTGGGTGGGATTGAAATGCATTAAATTAGGCATTTGAATTCTCTTGGCACTTCATCCAGAAACTTTGGGTGGTCTAATCTTCATTAGTTGCAACTGATCCTGCAGAGAAACAAAGGTTATCAATTGGTATGGCAGATTTGCAACTAATCAGATTTTTGAGTGCAGAATTCAACATTGCATTGGGAATTTATGAAATTCACTGAAATTGGGCTAAATAGAAGATTTGGATAATTGATATGGGTGTAAATTCAGATGATGATATAATCAATGTAGCATAATGAAATAGATATTATCAGTTATCATTGAGTTTTCAGTGGAAAAATCAAAAGTAAAGGGTATGGGTACTCCCTGAATTTTGGAATTGTGACTTGAACTTGTTCCTCATCACTTATTCCTGCAAGAACAAAAAGGTTAAGTGTAAAATGGCTTGGGTTACCTCCCAATAAGTGCCTTTCTTTAATGTCTTTGGCTAGACATTGATACAAGGTGAAATCAGCTAGGTGGTAGTGGCAAATCAGCTAGAATCAGCTCCTTTGCAGAATCCATGGCTGTGGGACTGCAAAGCTTTAATCTCTGTCCATTTACCTTAAATATGTCATCCTTGTCATTCAGAAGGTCCACGGCACCAAATGGATATACTTTGTGAATTTTGAATGGTCCACTCCACCTTGACTTCAACTTTCCTGGAAAAATCTTTAATCTTGAGTTGAAGAGTAATACAAGGTCTCCAACCTTGAAATCCCTTTTCAGAATCCTTCCATCATTCCATCTTTTAGTCCTTTCCTTGTAGAATTCTGAATTATGGTAGACATTTAGCCTAATTTCATCAAGTTCATCAATTTGGAGAAGCCTCTTTTGCCCACGTGCATGCATATCATAATTGAGTGCCTTGACTGCCCAATATGCCTTATGCTTCAACTCAATTGGCAAATGGCAAGTTTTTCCATAAACAAGTTTGTAGGGAGAAGTACCAATTGGAGTCTTGTATGCTGTCCTATATGCCCAAAGAGCTTCATTCAACTTCAAACTCCAATTTTTTTTCTTTCAATGAAACTATTTTCTCCAATATGGCTTTTACCTCCCCATTTGATACTTCTACTTGGCCATTTGTTTGAGGGTGATATGAAGTGGAAACTTTGTGCCTCACTCCATACTTAATTAGGAGGTTCTCAAAACACCTTTCAATAAAGTGGCTACCCCCATCACTTATGACCACTCTAGGAATTCCAAACCTTGGAAAGATAACTTCCTTGAACAACTTGATTACTGCCCTGGAATCATCTACAATGGTGGGAATGGCCTCAATCCATTTGGACACATAGTCCACAGCTAGAAGAATAAACTTGTAACCACATGAACTAGGGAAAGGCCCCATGTAGTCAATGCCCCAAACATCAAATATTTCCACTTCTAGAATTCCTTGTTGTGGCATTTCATTCCTTCTTGAGATGGAACCAGCTCTTTGGCATTGATCATAGCCCTTCACAAAGATATGTGCATCCTTGAATAAGCTTGGCCAATAAAATCTAGATTGGAGGACTTTGGCAGCAGCCTTGTGTGTGGCTCCATGACCTCCATAAGGGGATGAATGGCATGCCTCCAAGATTTCCTGAAATTCAGATTGGGGTACACATCTTCTATATATGCCATCAGGAGATTTTTTGAATAGAAAGAGGTCATCCCAATAATAATCTTTCAAGTCATGAAAGAATTTCTTTCTTTGCTGATATGTGTAGTCAGGAGGGGTAATTCCACATGCAAGGTAATTGACCAAGTCAGCATACCAGGGAACTTGATTAATTGCCACAGCCATCAAACTATCATCAGGAAATGCACCATTGATAGGAAGTGTAGATGATTCCTGTTTCCCTTCCATTCTTGATAAGTGGTCAGCTACAAGATTTTCACTACCCCTTTTGTCTTTGATTTCAACATCAAATTCTTGAAGCAATAAGATCCACCTGATTAGCCTTGGATTGGATTCCTTCTTGTTGATTAAGTGCCTCACAGCTTGGTGGTCTATGAATACAATGACTTTGGATCCCACCTGGTATGGCCTGAATTTGTCAAATGCATACACCACAGCAAGAAGTTCTTTCTCAGTAGTTGCATAATTGATTTGGACTTCATCTAGAGTCTTGCTTGCATAGCATATGACATTGTGCTTCTTCTCCTTGGTTTGCCCCAGCACAGCCCCTACTGCCTGGTCAGAAGAATCACACATAATCTCAAAAGAGAGAGTCCAATCAGGTGGCTGCACTATAGGGGCTGAGGTGAGGGCCTCTTTCAACTTCTTGAATGCCTTCATACACTCTTCATCAAAATGAAACTCAATATCCTTGGCCAGCAACTTGGTGAGAGGCCTAGTTATCATTGAGAAATCTTTAATAAACCTCCTATAGAAGCCTGCATGCCCCAAAAAACTCCTAATTGCCTTGACACTTGTGGGTGGTGGTAGCCTTTCAATCATTTCAATTTTTGCCTTGTCCACTTCAATGCCTTTGCTTGAGACCACATGTCCTAAGACAACTCCTTCTTGGACCATAAAATGACATTTCTCCCAATTGAGAATCAAGTTGGACTCTCTACATATTTGTAGCACTTTGGTCAAGTTTTCTAGGCAAGCATCAAATGAGTCTGCATATACTGAAAAGTCATCCATGAAGACCTCCATAATTTCTTCAATGAAGTCTGAAAAGATAGACATCATACACCTTTGGAAGGTGGCAGGTGCATTGCATAAGCCAAAGGGCATTCTCCTATAGGCAAAAGTCCCATATGGACAAGTGAATGTAGTCTTGTGTTGTTCTTGAGGGTGAATTGGAATTTGCAAGAAACCTGAGTACCCATCAAGATAACATAAATGTGAATGCCTAGCCAACCTCTCCAACATATGATCAATGAATGGCAAAGGAAAATGGTCCTTTCTTCTAGCCTTGTTTAACTTCCTGAAGTCAATGCACATCCTCCAACCTGTAATGCTCCCTGTGAATATCAATTCATCAGAATCTGACTTCACCACTGTGATTCCTCCATTCTTTGGCACAACCTGCACTGGACTGACCCATTCACTATCTGAAATGGAGTATATGATTCCTGCATTCAGCAACTTCAATACTTCTTTCTTTACCACTTCCTTCATGGTTGGGTTGAGTCTCCTTTGACATTCAATGGAGGGCTTGTAGCTGTCCTCCATAGGGATCCTATGCATGCAAATGGCGGGATTAATACCCTTGATGTCTTCAATTGAGTAGCCTATCACCTCCCTATACAGTTTCAACCTCTTCAGCAGCTCTTCAACCTGACCCTGGGGTAAATTAGCATTAATGATAATAGGAAAAGTTGAATTCTCCCCCAAGAATTCATACTTCAGATTGCTAGGGAGAGGCTTGAGTTCCAAATTGGAATTGACTTGAGCTGATTTGCCTTGGACTTCAGCAGTGACAACTTGTTGTAACTCCCCTTGAATTCCTACATTTTCCACTGATATTGAAGAGTTCAGCACTGATTTATATGCCATAGCCTTTGGATCTTCCAATTCTCTCAAATGGTCAAACATTAGACACCTTTGCAATGGATCTTCAATAGGGATTACAGCTGAAACCTGCTCCACCACTTGATCTAGCTGCCCATCTTCAAAGTCATTCTCTAAAAAACTTGGCCTACTGATAACTTGTGCCAAATTGAATTCAATCTTCTCCTCTCCAATTTGGAAGGTCAATCTCCCTTCCTTGATATTAATTACAGCCCCTGCAGTGGCTAGAAAGGGCCTCCCAAGGAGAATGGGGGTATTCACATCTTCATCCATATCCAATACAACAAAATCAACTGGAATATAGAATTTACCAACTTTGAGGGGTATGTCCTCAATAATCCCACGTGGATATTTGATGGATCTGTCTGCCAGCTGAAGGGACATATTTGTTGGCTTCAAATCTCCAACTTCAAGTTTCTTGCACAATGATAAGGGTATGACACTCACAGAAGCTCCCAAATCACACATGGCTCTTTGAATTTTTCTATTGCCTATCTCACATGGAATTGAGAAGCTTCCTGGAGCCTTGAGCTTTGGAGGCAACTTATTCTGGATAATTGCAGAAGCCTCTTCAGTCAATGCTATAGTCTCATGCTCCAATACCCTTCTCTTCTTGGTTAGGATTTCCTTTAGGAACTTGGCATATGATGGCATTTCCTGGATGGCTTCAACAAAAGGAACATTTATGTATAGCTTCTTCAGGATTTTCAAGAACCTTCCATATTGCTGGTCTTGTCTTGCCTTGATTAACCTTTGAGGGAAGGGTACTTTGTCAAAAACCCTTGTATTTGCTTCAATTTGAGGACCTGAATTCCTGATTTCCTCACTTGGCTGTTCACTTGGCTTTTCAGCAACTCTTGAGTCTGAATTGGCTTGATTATCATCCACTTTCTTCATGGGTTCCTCCACCATTTTCCACTTCTGAGCTGAATGACCTTTGCCTGCTCCTTTGGATTCACTTCTGGCTGTCCAAGAAAGAATAGGGGAGGTCTAGTGGATGTACTAGCTTGTTGAGCAATTTGGCTTTCCAACAATTTTTTATTTGCATTCATGGCATCCAATCTAGAATTGATCTTCAATATCTCTTCTCCTTGGCTGTCCTGCTTCTTCAGAATTTGTTGAAGCATCTCCTTCATTTCGTTTTGGAATTGTGGTGCTTGGACTTGAGGTGGTGGCTCATACAGATTTCTTTGAATTGGTGCATTTTGGCCTTGATTTCCATAAGGTGGTGGCTGATTCCTTGGCAGGATTTTGGGCTGCCAATTTGAATTTTGCATAGGAGCCCCTTGATAATTATTGCCCTTGTAAGAAAAGTATGGATGATTCTTATTTTCTGGAGTATAAAATTCAGCAGGAGGTTTGATTTCATAATTGCCTACAGCATTGATTTGATCCACAGTTTGCTCCACTTGCTGCATAATTAAGTTGCAATTTTCTGACACATGGCCTTGATTCCCACATACACAACACCTTGTTTCAAGATTGGAAGCCCTATTGCCATTGGGAGTCAAGTTCAACCTCTCCAAAGTCTTGTACAACACCTCTTCAAGTTGAGTTGACAATTGATTCACTGAATTGTCCATGGGTGGCCTCCTGGTTCTGTCATGGGTAAGGAAGTGGTGATTCTTGGCTATGTTTTCAATGAGTTGATAAGCTTCATCAATGTTTTTAGATGCAAAGTATCCAATGCCACCTTGCTAGGGTAGTTCAATCCCTTATGAAAATAGTTGACTAGCTGTCACTTCTCAAAACCATGGTGGGGACATGCCTGCCCTCAACAATCCTTGAAGCCTTTGCCAAGCCTCACAAATGTTTTCTTGGTCCAACTAATAGAACCTCACTATTTGATCCCTAAAGTTATCAGTTTTTGAAGGAGGAAAGAATTCTGAAAGGAACAATTGAACAATTGATTCCCAAGTGGCCACCTCTTCAGGATTCAATCCTTTGAACCATGTCTTGGCTTTGTCTTTGAGTGAGAAGGGAAATAATCTCATATACACTGCATTCATGGGGATATTATTGAAGTTCACAGTGCTGCATATCTCCTTGACATTGTCCAAATGAGATGCTGGATCTTCAGTCCCAAGTCCAGAAAACTAACTTTGCCTAATCATAGAAATCAAGGCTGGATTAACTTCAAAATTTGCCACAGGTGCTAAGGCTCCTCCCCCTTGTTGATTCCTTGCATTGCTTGGTGAATAACAGTCCTAAGAGTTCTAGGAGCTGCCATATTTTGATTCATAACTCTTTCAAATTCAGGGTTGTATGCCTCTTCCTCTTCTTCTTCAAATATCCTTCTCCTTGCCTCAAGCCTTTGCAATCTCCTTCTTCTTAGAAATCTTCTTTCAGGCTCAGGATCTGATTGGTAATGTTCCTCTTGATGGTCCAAGTCCTGCATAAAGAGATTCAGAAGTATCAAATTCAAGAAAGAAATGAAAACTAGACAAAAGTGAAAAGTTAAAAATGATAACTTGCAAAAACTGAAAATTGGCCTAACAAATAAACTAAAAACTAATCTAAAACTAATCCAAACTATCTGAGTTAGCCTAATTGACCTCAAATCCCCTGCAACGGTGCCAAAAACTTGATAGTGATATTTGGATTTTCTAGTGATAACTTGCTGAAATTAAGTAAAAGGGTCAATTTTTAAATTTTTGGTCTCCCAACTCACTTGCTACAAGTGCACAGGTAAGTTGTAGTAGACTCAGGTTATCGTATCTACAAGAATTTGAAGTCTAAGTCACCCTAAAATAATCTAAATTAGTTCTACTTTAATGGCTAAAAACAGATTTTCAAAGGGAAGTGAAAATAGATTTTTAATGGAAAGTGAAATGATAATAGATTTTTGGGTTTTGGAAATTTATCAAAACTGAATTATAAATTCTAGAATGAAGTCTAAAAAGGTTAAACTATCAATGAGGTAGGTTATTCTAGGATTTGGGGTTCATCTAAATTAATTAAGGATGGAATGAAACAAGTTATCATTAAATGTCCAACTTTTGATTCAACTTGAAAATGGCTATTCCCACAGCTCAATTGGCCTCTAATTAAGCAATATATGATTATGTAGTTGTTAGCTAGGTTGAATCAACAGAGGGTCCTCACTGAAAATCAAGTTATCATTGAGCTCAAAAGAAAGTTCAATGCTGATTTTTGCAATTCAAGGAAGTTTGGAATGGTAACTTGCAATTGCAATCATAAAAATATGTAATCATTCCAATCAACCAAACCAGGATAAAATATACTCAATAATGGTGCTTGTGATCCTTGATTCATCTCTGAATTCCAGGAGGATTTAAAATCAACCTCTCGGTTGCAAAGTAAATTGAAATCCACACAAACACAATTCAATTGAAAATGCAAAACATATGACCACAGGAATTCACAATTTCCATTGCTCCTTGGCCCATCTCTGAGTCTCAAGGAAGCCCTTAAGATTACCTCTTAGTAGTGGATTAAAATTAGGGTTGACAATGCAAATCAGGATTCAAATGGAAATCAGAAATAGAAATCAGAATTAGAATTATGAAAATTCAGAAAACTGAAATACTAATCCATGAAATCAGGTTTATCAATTGCTTCTTGACCCATCTCTGGACTGTAAGAATCCCTAAAGTTCATCTCTCAATGATTGAATAAAATCAGGGGGTTCAATTGATAAAAACAATTCCAGCAGAAATTCAGAAAACAGATTTCATTAAAGCTCAGAAATCAGATTTGCAATTTGTTTTGAGTCAAAGATAGTATGCCAACATCTTAATTCATTCCTGAACAAGATATGAGCAATGACAACATTTTAGTTACTCAATTAATCAAGTCCACAATGACAAACAAATTCAAATTATTCAGGAAATCAGATTCAGGAAAAATCAGAAAATCAAATTTTAGAAATCAGAATTTTAAATCAATGGAAATCTAACTTACCAACTGATTCTTGACCCATCTCTGGACTACAAGACATCCCTAAAGTTCACTTATCAGTGATTGGAAGAATTCAGGGGACTCAATTGGTAAAACAGATTCCAATAGGAAATCAGAAAAAATTAGAATTCTGGTTTTCATTCAGAAATCAGTGGAACAATCTGATTTGAGTCAAATGATTGTCCAAACAATCTTGAGTCATTTCTGAGCAAAATAGGGACAATAGCAACTTCCCAAGGACTCAATTAATCAGGTTAGAAATGAAGAACATATTTAATAGTCATAGGAATCAGATTCAAAAATTCAGAAAATCAGAAAACTGGAAATCAGAAATCAGATTGCAATAAAATGAAATCCAGGAATATGATACTATCTCTTAATTCATTTCTGAAATATGATTAGATCAAATAGACTTCTTAGTCATCAATTACAAATGGATCTAATGATAGCATAACATAAATCAATACAGGATATTTATGAAATCTGAAAACCAGGAATGAATTCAGTGCAGGATTATAGTTCTGTCCATATCCATCCAAAACTAATCTAAACTAATACCCTATCCTAGAAGAAATGGA
The DNA here is from genome assembly GCA_030549335.1 of Pontederia crassipes. Taxonomy (NCBI): domain Eukaryota; kingdom Viridiplantae; phylum Streptophyta; class Magnoliopsida; order Commelinales; family Pontederiaceae; genus Pontederia; species Pontederia crassipes. Next base: position 3,293,227 of record JAUKPH010000020.1, on the reverse strand, counting down.
GGTTAGCTCCTCATATTTACAGAACTTGACATCAAATGGAATGGGAAACAGATACAAATCATAGTTCTTGAAGATGTCTCGGCCATCAGCAGCTCCTAGCAGCAGCTCTAGCCCCCTAGCAGGAAAACCTCCTCCAAACCCTGAATCAAACCCTCAATGTCCAGCACCCCCCTCTTCCTCCAGAAAAATCCAGCTTTTATATGACTACTCTCCACCCTTTGATCCTCATCAGAATGTTCTATTCTCCTTGATGTCAACCACCTGTCCAATGGTCCCTGCAATGGCCAGCTGACTGCAACAGCTTTAGGACAGCAAAAGAGTGGTCCCCCCACCTTTTTCCAACTTTTTTCAACTTGTTTTCCTTGCTACATAACCCAGAACAGCAAGCATCAAGATCCTTAAATGAGATTTTAACAAATAAAGACTAGGATAATGATATTAGCCAGCTCAAACATCAGATGGGAATTGGTGTTATGCAAGATTGGAAATCTATATGAAAACATGATGGTTTTGGGACCGGAAATGATAACTTGTCACAAATCATGGAAATTATCCAAATGCAAGTGATTCAAAGCATTAGAAGCATCAAGTGGACTAGGGTAACAAGTTAGTGCAGTCAGAAATCAAGTATGAATAAGATTTTAAAGGAGTGATAACTTGGGTGCCAAAAATGATAACTTATATGACTTAAAAATGATAAGTTGTGATAACTTGAGTTGTGGTTATTCAAATGTAATAAAATTTGACCAGCAATGGGTTAGAACAATAACAAGATGATTGCTTAAGGTACCTGTGCAGAATTAATGGTTTTGCATGTTGAAATGACAAAATTGCCCTTTAACGATAACTTGGCACTTGAAAAATGATAACTTGTTCAAATGGACTTAAAACTTTGCACAAGTTGAGATGTGACTATCCAAATATGATTTATACATGATAATGATGGATTTAGGGCAAGAAAACCATTGAAAATAAGTTCATTCAAAATAATAATAACTTGACACTTAGGAATGATAACTTGTCATCAAAATGATAACTTGACATAGAATTTAAATATTAATGGATTTTGGCATTTCAGAACCTCTATGCACATGGAAATAAGTATGAAATAAGGTAATATCAACTAGTTATCACAATATTTGCATTCCAAGTATAATTGGCCCAAAAATAGGCAAAAATGGGACTCGATATGTATGAATTGCATCTAATATGGGTTACAAACATATAGTGATCAGCAAGTGATCATAGCGTGGCTCCAGTAGGCAGTTCATCCAAATCAGAATAAGAAGCATCCAAGTTGTGACACATGCGACTTGGACATATGAGTCAGAAATGGATGAACATTCTCAGCAAGCGCAATCTTCTGAATGGTCAGAATATATCTGAAATCGGATTCTGCAAGCATTGTATTTTTTGCAAACAAAAATGACATCAATTCAGCAAAGCCGTGCATAAGACGAAGGCAACACTCGATTACATCCATGCTGACTGTTAGGGCCCTTCAACGTGTTCCATCGCTAGGAGGTTCTAGATACTTCCTATCTGTGATAGATGATTACTTAAGGATGACATGTGTATTCATGATGAAGCACGAGAGCGAGGCATTTGAAGCTTTCAAATAGTGGAAGGCTATGGTGGAAAATCAGACATCGAAAAAGGTGAAACGCTTTCGTACCGATAATGGCTTAGAATTTTGTTCCTTTGAATTTGATCAGTTATGCAAGGATGAAGTCATTGCGAGACATCACATCGTCAGAGATACACCACAGTAGAATGGTGTAGCAGAACGTATGAATAGAACTCTTCTGGAGAGGGCACAATGCATGCTCTCTAATTCTGGTATGAACAAATCATTCTGGGCTGAGATTGTTAGCACAACATGCTACCTTGTCAATCGGAGTCCTGCAACGACTATCGATCTGAAGACTCCTATTGAGGTATGGCCAGAAAATCCGGTTGATTATACTAATCTAAAATTTTTTGGCTGTCCAGCATATTATCATGTCAGCGAAGGAAAGTTGAAACTAAAGGCCGAAGAAGGAGTCTTTGTAGGATATGATGCAGGTGTAAAAGGCTTCAGAATCTGGTCTCCTTCAGAGCACAAGGTTATTCACAGTAGAAATATATCTTTTGGTGAGATGTCTATGCTCAAGCAGAAATAAGATGTTATTGACTCAACAGAGGAGGGTGTCAACTAACAGGTGGAGTTTGAATTAACTCCAATTCAAAATGGGGCAGAAGAATCTCATCAGGCTGAACAACCAGAGTCTGAGGAACAAGCTGAAGAAGCAACGACAAGTCTAGCTACTGGACGTGCATGCAAATAGATAGGTCCTCCTAACATTATCACTTTGAGGACATTATTGCATATGCATTCCAAGTAGCTAAAGAGGTGGAGTCGCCAGATCAAGCTACAAGGATGCTATCGCATGTGTAGAATTAGAACATGGACTGACAGCCACAGAGAGTGTTAGATATTTGATTGGAGAATTTAATTCAAAGTGGAGATTTGTTAACAATGCCTTGAATCCTTCTTGAACTATAACTTGTTTGGATCCACTCCGAAAATAAAAGGAAACTTGTTTGACATATTTTATTTATTTTCTTATCATGAGATTTGTTAAGGAATTGATTTATTTCCTTATCGCAAGATAGGTGTCCTTTTTTTGGAATTAATATAGAGTACAAATAGGTCTGTAATTTCTATAATATGTAAAAGGGAGTGCCTTTATAAACTTCCTAGAGGTCCAAAGAGAAAGCAATCTGATCTTGTAATCCTCTTTAGTTTCTTTCATCTAATAAAATTCTGCGTCGCCTTAAATTTCTCAGGTTTTCTCGCGGTGCATAATTTCTCTTGTGCAATATGTTGGAGCAAAGTTTTAATGCCCTATATAATTATATTTTGATTATATAAACCTCAAAAGTTTAGAGTTATATGTTGAAAAAGTTCAAATAGAAATGGATAACTTTTTGCACTAAACTTTGATTTAATATTTGACTATAATATCATTAGATTTTGGATCAATGATGAATATTAACCATTGTAGAGATTTCTGTTACCTATCCATAGAATTCAAGATTACCTAATTTGGATAACCATGAAGAAAGTTATGCTCAAAATTGTGCATGAAGGTCAATCTGCCAATCGAAGCACCAATCGACTGATCAGACATACCGGTCGGCCAGTCAATGCATAGATTGTCCAGCTCAATGTCGAGACTACACCGGTCGATAGTACGGTCATTGCACCGGCCGATCGATCAGCTCAACGGGCGAAATTCAAAATATCGAGACTACACCGGTCGATAGATCGAACGATAGTCTGATCGATCGGTCAGCCGCATTCGTTAAGGAAATCGCGCAATGGTCATACAGACCGGTCGACTGCTTCCTAGTTGAAATGAACAAAAATAGTTAGTTTTGATCAAATTAAAGAGCAATGACCATATTATCCAAAGAGGCGTATAAAAGGAGGCTAAGGGGCTTAGAATTCATCAAGCATTCAAGGGAAACTGCAAGAATCAAAGGAAAATTATTTTCTTGAAGTCATTGTTGTATTTTCTCTACTTTCTCTTCTCTTCTTGTGAGCATAGTATTGTAAAAGTGAGAAACACTTTCTTAGAAAATTGAGTGAGCTCCTGCGTAGAAGAGGTTCAATATCTTATCTTTTGAGCTAGAGAAAAGATAAGCTTCCTTGAAGGAAAGGTGTGCCTTACCTCTCGAAGCGGAGAAAATGTGGTTTGATGTAAAGGGTTCTTCCTTGCCCCATTTGGAACGAAGGAAGAGTTTATTGGAATCTTCCAGCGGTCTCGAGGTCGAGAAGTCGGAGCGGAGACGTAGGCCAAGATTTTGCCGAACCTCATTAACAAACCACCGTGTTCTTTATGTTTGCATTCTCTCTCCCTCTCCTTCTCATATTATTATGCATGTGATATGATTTGATTTAAGTTTAACGAATCGATTTTAAGCTTCTGCAACATATTTTGTGAAATCGATATTTTCAGTTTTAAACACCAATTCACCCCCTTCTTGGTGCCTTGGGATCCAAAATTGGTATCATAGCGGGTTGCTCTTGTTTTAAGATTTAAACGTCTTTAGATCTATGGCATCAAGTGGATTTAATTTTTCCGAAGGTCAATCAATTAGTCGACCTCCGCTTTTCAATGCATCAAATTTTGTATATTGGAAAATTAGGATACAAACATACATATATTCTATTGATATTGACATGTGAGACATTGTTAAAAAAGGTTATTATTTACATGAAAAATTATCTTTAGAATATACCGAAAGAGAAAATTTTTGTAAAACTTGATTGTAAAGCTAAAAGTATTTTATATTGTGCTTTGGATCCAACAAAGTTTAATCGAATTTCTAGTTGTCAAAGTACAAATGAGACTTGGAAAAAAACTAATTATTACTTATGAAAGAACGGATAAAGTTAAAGAATCTAGATTAAATATTTTATATCACCAATATGATTATTTCAAGATGCATGAAAATGAATCCATTAATGATATGGTTGTATAGTTTAATGATATTGTAAATTGCTTAGCCTCCTTGGGCGAGCCAACAAGTAACCCCCAAAAGGTGAAAAAGTTTCTCAGGTCTCTTTCCTTCAAATGACATACAAAGAGGACCGTGATTGAAGAAAAAGACTTGAACAAACTGGATTTTGATGATCTTATTAATTCACTCTTAACATATGATATCAGAATCCAGGAAGAAGAAGAAGCAAATACTCCTAAAAAAAATCATTGGCATTGAAGGCAAATAAAAAGGATGAAGACTCAAGTGAAGAAGAAGTGGATGAAAAGAGACTCGCACACTATACAAGAAAGCTTGATAAATATCTCAAGTTGGTGAAAAATAAAGAGAAGAATGATAAGCCAACTAGAAGATCATGCAAACATCATAAAAAAGACACTCAAGTCTCACAAAGAAGGACGAAGATGAAACTCTCTAGAAAGGGAAGAAGAAAAAATATAAAGAGTCAAGTGAAGGTGAACCAAATGACTCATCAAGCTTTGAGGATGCATACCTATGCTTACTGGTACATAACGATGAGCTATCTTCTAACACTTCAAATTCAACTAATGACTCATCAAGCTCTTCTGAAGAAGATATTTCCTTTGAGGTGCACAAAGAATTTTCCTCTCTTATAAAAAGGTATCTTGCACTTAAAGAGGAAAATGAGAAATTATTACATCAGTTTGAGAAATTAAAAGAAGAAAAGGATACATATTTGTGGAAAATGAAAACTTGAAAAATGAAATCGATTCTTTGAAATTTATACATGCATGTGAAATTATAAAGCTGGCACGTTCTTTAGAGGAAGTAAAGAAGGAAAATACTATTTTTAAAAATTCACAAAATAATAATAAGGCTATTTCTTACGCAAAGAAAAGTAATTCTAGGAAATACTTTGTACATGAAAATTCATATTGGAAATCTAAATATTCTTATGATAGATCCTTAAAAAAATCACATATTACTTATTTTGCATGTGAATTTCATAATCATTATTAATGTCAATGCAAAGTAGAAAAACCATTCCGACATGGTTCCAAAATGAACCTTGACTAACAAAATTGGACCCTAAGAAGTTTGGGTACCAAAGGTTAAATAGCATGTAAAGCATTATGAGAAAAAGTAATATGAAGGCACAAAGGTCATGGAAAAAGTATCGTTTACTTAAAAATTATGAGCATGCAAAATTAGTTATACTCTTATATTTTTGTAAAATTACTTTATTATTATGACTCTTAAAAACTTTTTATTTGTCAATTTTTCAAAACTATTTATTTGTCAATTTTTCAAAACTATTTATTTGAAAGAAAAGAGGGACATATAAAAGACTAAAGAAACATAGAAATAAAATTAGTCATAGTAACAGAGGGGGCATGTAAAAAAAAATTGAAATATTATGTCATTCACTAACCTTAAATATGACCAAAATTCTTGATGATTTAATATAATCCAATTGAATTTTGACATATCATTGGTATCATTATTGTCTCAAAAGTTTATGAAATGTTTTGATCCTTTATTTTTTTTGTGATATGTTATACATTTGATTTCATAGTTTGCAAATATAAAACAGACAAAAATTTAAGGGGGGCTACTTTTGCCTATCGCATAATTATAATTCTTTATGATGTGATACTTTAAATATCTTTTATACGATAAAGGGGAGAATAAAATGACATGATTAAGGGGGAGTTACATATTATTACTTATATACTTCATATGCAAATTACTTTTTGATGAAACAAAAGGGAGAGAAATATGATATGAATATAACTTTATATGAAAAGTACCTTACAATTACTACTTATGTGCATATCTATTATTGAAAGGAAAGCTTAGTTTTAGGGGGAATAAAATTGATTTTTCAATTTTTTTGCAACTTATATATTTTCATATTTCTCGATTTGTTTTCATAAAAAAGAGGCAGATTGCTGGAGTAGACTTTTAATGCCCTATATAATTATACTTGATGATACAAAGCTCGAAAGTTTAGAGTTTTAAGCAGAAAAAGTTTAAATAGAAATCGACAATTTTATGCACTAAATGTTGATTGAATATTTAACTATAACATAATTATATTTTGGATGATTGATGAATATCAAAGTTGTAGAGATTGTTGTTAGCTATCCATAGAATCTAATATTACCTAATTTGGATAACCATGCAAAAAGTTACGCTGAAAATAGTGCAGGGCAGTCAACTTGCCGATCGAAGCACCAGTCGATCGGTCCGGTTAATGCATAGATTGTCCAGCACAATGTCCATACTACATCGGTCGACAATCTGATCGTTGCACCAGCTGATCGATCAGCTCAATGGACGAAATCCAAAACATCGAGACTACAACGGTCGACAAACCGGTCGATAGTCCGATCCACCGGTCCATTAATGGGGTCGACAGGTCTCTGGCTAAAATGCACAAAAATGGCGAGCTTTGGTCAAATCAAAGAGCAACGGCCATATTATTCAAAGAGGTGTATAAAAGGATGCCAAGGGTCTTAGAATTCATCAAGTATTCAAGGAAAACTTCAAGAATCAAAGAAAAATCATTTTCTTGAAGTCATTATTGTATCTTCTCTGGTTTCTCTCTTCTCTTCTTGTGAGCGTAGTATTGTAAAAGAGAGAAACACTTTCTTAGAAAATTGAGTGAGCTCTTGTGTAGAAGAGGTTCTATATCTTACCTCTTGAGCTAGAGAAAAGATAAGCTTCGTTGAAGGAGAGGTGCCTTACCTCTCGAAGCGAAGAAAATGTGGTTTGATGTAAAGGATTCTTCCTTGCCCCATTTGGAACAAAGGAATAATTTAGTGGAATCTCTGGCACTCTCGAGGTCGAGAAGTCGGAGCGGGAACGTAGGCCAAGGTTGGCCGAACCTTGTCAACAAACCACCGTGTTCTTTATGTTTTCATTCTCTCTCCCTATCCTTCTCATATTATTATGCATGTGATATGATTTGATTTACATTGATTTAAAGTTTAATGAATCGATTTTAATCATCCACGATGTATTTTTGAAATCGATATTTTATAGATTTAAACACCAATTCACCCCTCCTCTTGATGCCTTGGGATCCGACACAACATACTATAATGGGAGAAATCTCCTGCACTCCATGGATCCATGCAAGTATGGACGAGGCTTATGCTCGACGGTGAAGGCCTCATGAGAAGAAGATTGCACATGTGATGGTCGGACTATGGCCCAAGTTATCTTATAGTAGTTTATATTTTGATGATGAACTCCTTCGAAAGTCAAGCATGCATGACCTATGGGTCTTGAGTCATGAACTTTTATATGAACTGATTAATGTATTATGAACCTTATGTTGAGTCCTTACGTTAGAGCCTATGTGGCCCAGGGGGTAGTATATTATCTTGAGATTTTTTACTTAAAGAAGCCTTCCGCTATTATTATTATTATTTTTATTATTATGATGTTCCGCTGCGATGTTATATGTAATTATGTTATGAATCTTGAGCCAAAAGTAGCGCCGGCTAAGATTCAGTCTTTAAATTGGGGCCGAATTTTGGGGGCATTACAATAGAAACCAGAGACATAGTTTTGGCTCATATGTTAGATCTTAGTATGGATAAGCCATAATTTTGGGCTCATATGTCTTGAGTTCTAGGAATTGTAAGTCATAGGTTGGTTAAAATGTTTAAGTGTAAAGTCAATGTGCAATCATCTCGAGGTACCACCGAGCCTAATGGTATATGTTCTCTTATGTTTAGCTCATGCTAATGATGTTTCTATATTTGTTTGAATGTGAATGTAGGTGCCACCAAGGTGTGCAATTGCTAATGAGGATGGTGAAAGGAATGCCTTCCTTGATGGATTGATTCGGGCGGCATGGGATGTTCTAAGAAACAATGGCCCGGATTATTCCATTGAAAGATTTGTAAGGCTTGACCCTCCAAGGTCTTATTGAGGGGGGGAGTAAAAAATGGACGAGGCTTGGCTTGAGGAGATAGGAGACATCCTAAGGGTTATGGAGCTCCCGGAGGATCGCATGGTAATGTATGCCACTCATCGTTTTAGTGGTGAAGAAAAGATGTGGTGGAAGTCCCTCTTGAAGACCACTTTGAGCATGAAGAAGATGTTGCATGGGAAAACTTTGTAGAAGCATTTGAAACTCACTTCTACTCAGACTATGTCAAAGAAAAAAAAGATGGATGAGTTCCTCATTCTCACCTAAGGCAATAGGACCGTGGACCAATACATGAGTACTTACCTCAAGTTGGAGAAGTATGGAGAGCTTGATGAGAATGAACTTACAAGGACCAAGAGGTTCATTCATGGCTTGAATCCCGGGCTAAGGTCCAAAGTCAAAAGTGGACGTTGCACCACTTTGAAGGATGCGATGGGTCTTGTTGCTGAGCATGAAAGGGACTATAATGAGAAGATGAGTTCCAAGGGCAAGGCAATGAAGAAGAATGAAGAGCAAGTAAAATGGAAGGACCCAAATAAATTACCTCGTCATTCTCCAAAGAGAGTAAAATGAACTAGTGGTATATGCCATCAATGTGGAAAGAATCATCCCGATGAATGCCGCCTCAAAGCTGGGACATGCTTGCAATGTGGCAAGGCTAGCCACTATATAAGAGATTGCCCGAAAAAGCATGGGGACAACCGTGACAAGGGAAACAAGGTCCAAACTCATCAAGATCTTGGAATGCCCTTGTTGACGATCTTTTACTCCGACAACATCTAAGGTTCCTCGAACAATGTGATATCTCACAATGAAAAGTCAATGTATTTAACCAATTACTCTTAGCATTTCATATCAAAATACTTCTTGTTTCTATATATGGAAAATGAAGAAATAATCATATAATAATCGGCAAATTGCAATAGAAAAAAAAGGGGGTTTGTGATGATTTTGAAATCTTTTCTACTTGGTAATCTATTATCCTTTTCATGAAGATAATAAATTCAGGGTGTTTTCTATGCAAGTTGAAGAAGCTCACCAAGTTCTGGACATTATTCAAGGTAATCATCACTTAATGATTAATTAACCTTATAAATTATAGTGTGTGTGCTTGATGGACATAGAAATCAATTGGAATGTTAAGGAGAACACTTTAAGATAAGACGTGTGATAGTAGTTCCTAAAATTTAGAAAGTTAATAAAGATGACCAAGATCAAAATTGTGATGGTAAATGTACCATCCGACATGTTATAAAAGAAGAAGAAGAAGAAGAAGAAGAAGAAGAAGAAGAAGAAGAAGAAGAAGAACCGCCCCAAGCCCAAGCCCAACTAACTAAAACAATACCCTAAAGTGCCTTCACCTACCCCTGTGGCTGAACAAAACAAAACCCCACACCCCCATTTGAGCTACAGTGCTTCACTCTACCACCATTCAGCCAGTTGAAACCCCTCTCACTATAGCTGCTGCAGTAAATCTCTTTCCCCCTTTCATTGAAGTGCTTCCCATTGTAGTAGCTGAATAAGGAGGAGCCAGAGAGGAGAGGAGCTAGTGCAAAGAGAGGAAGAAGCCAGGATTAGGGCTTGCTAATCAAGGTATCCAATACCCTAATCATCCCTTAATGATGTGTTATTGCTTAAGGGTTTAGAAGGCCTAACTAGGGCCTTCTTTGATGTCATTACTAAGGTGATGCATGATTGTTTCATTTTGCTCCATGAATGTATTAAACCGCTGTTTCCTTAATAATCTTCTTTGGAATCATGATGTTAATGCTTAGTTCTGCTTGAATCATTTAATCCACTAGTAAAAATGTGATTATAATAATTCTCCTTCATTTTCATGATTTATTATGTAAGAATGTTATGACATGGTTCTTATGATTAGTAGAATGGATGCTTATCTTATATGTTGGATGAATGCATGTTGTAGATGAGATTGTATATGAGTGTAGATAGGAGAAAGTAGTGCAAAACAGGGGAGGCTTGGCTGCCTCCCCGGGGAGGCCATGACACCTATTGGCACGTCCTGACCCTCCCATAGAGGACTCAAATGGAGTGAAATCAGCTCTCGCACATGACTGTGATCATAGGGAGCACGACCGTGAACATGTTTAGCCTTAGAACATTTCAAGGCGAGGTAACAACAGGCTCTCGCACACGATCGTGAAGATGGAGTTGCACGGCTATGACACGAAAGGAGCGAAGGGAGAAATCCAACTCTCGCACATGGTCATGATCATAGGGTCACACGGCCCTGACCACAGGGTCAAATGATCGTGAAACGAAGCTGAAAGTGCGAGAAATCACACTCTCGCACACGGCCATGACCACATGTTCACACAGTCATGAATCAGAAATGAAGCTATGTGAGGAAAACGAACTCTCGCACATGGCCATGACCACCGGGTCACACGGCCGTGCTACGGAGTCGAAGGACAAGATGGGCGACCATGAATAGATGCTTACATCGGCATAGATATGGTACGGTCGTGACATGTATATGCACGACCGTGATAACTATATACCTTAGAGTAGTCGAGTGCGAGGAAAACGGGTCTAGTACAAGGTCATGGAAGGATCACTCCACGGGCGTGCCCAGGGGGTGGCATGGCCGTGACGAGTCTGAAAGTCTATGTATGATTGTTTAAACTTATAATGATTTAAAGTATGTATGATCTTAAATATGATTAAAATATGCAATATGTATTGAGTGATTGTATGTATTTATGTATGTAATTCAAATACAGATTGGTATGAAGGTGTCTTGTTGTAGTCATAGAGGGGAAATGAGTCCACCCCTTATTGGTGGCATTTTCCTGGGAAACGAGTTTCGCTCGCTAGTGGTGGCATCTCAATTGGGACCAATGAGGATCTTGGCCTAACTAGCCAAGTCCCGCAAATCAATATGGTCTTCCCTACCAAGATAAGAAGTTATTTAAGTAAAGATGAAAGATGAAAAGATGAATGATGAATGACTTGGGACATAAAGATGAAGATGATGATGAAGTAAGCACCTAAAAGGATCCAAATGAATGTCCACTTGTCACATCATGGTGTAGAAAGTATGTTATAGGATCATAGCATGCACGGGGCTCAATATACTCTAACGGGAGAATACCCCTATACCGCATGGATATGTGCATGTATGGACGATGCATAGGCTCAGCGGCGAGGGCCTCATGACAGAGATATTGCACATATGACGATTGAGCTATGACCCAAGTTATCTTATGGTGTTTTATATTATGATGATGGACTCGTTAGAGAGTCAAGTATATATGGCCTATGGGCCTTTGAGTCATGAACTCTTATATAAACTCATTTATATATTATGAACTCTATATTGAGTCTTATGTTAGAGCGTATGTGGCCCATGTGCTAGTATGTCATCTTGGGCTTATATGTTTAGAATTCTTTCGCTGTTATGTTATTGTCATTTTATGTTATATTATTATGTTTGAGGACGAATTTTATTTTAAAGGGAAGTGGGTATATTGTAATAATCTTAAAAAATAAATTTATTAAATGACCAAATTAGCCTCAAAAGCAAAAGCATCTTGAGGAAAAAAAGGACATGTGATAAAAGTTATGGAAGAAGATAGAAATGGCCTTAAAAGTAGAGGAATCTATTGGATATATTAGTCTTTTGGGGTTGAAAGGTTAAAATAGACTAAAATGGCCTCAAAAGTAGAGTGGTTAGAAGGGCATTATGATCAATCGGAATAAGACAAAATAGAAACCTTTTAAACCCTCCTCTCTTTCTCTCCCTCTCCCAAAAACCATCACATTTCTCTCCCCCAAGCATCAGCCGAACAACCCCTTTCATCACTCCCTTTCTCCACTCAACCTTCCTCTTGCTCTCCCTCCTCAAGACATGGCTGCCGCAACCAAGAAGCCCTCCTCACCACCTCTCTCTCTCTCTCACTTCCTCTTACTCAAGGCAGCTGCCGGCAGCAGCAAGGAGAAGGGGAAGAAGCATCCCCACTCAAGCAACAAGAGGTGGTGTTCAAAGAGGAGAAGATGAGTTGTAGTAGAAGAACAAAAAGTGCTTCCCCAAGGAAGAAGAATAGAGAAGGGAAGAAAGAAAGAAGAAAGAAAGAGGGAAAGTCTTAGGGTTTTAACCTAAATCCTAAAGGTATGTTGAGGGTAGTCAACGCTCTTATCTCACACTAATGATGATTGAATGTTTGGATTAGGGCATGAATGAACAAGCAAATTATTCTTCGAATGGAAGATTAGAGAATGTGCATTATGACATAGCTTTATGTCATCCTTTCATTATGATTACTGTTTCATTGCTAATCATGCTTAGATACATGATACATTTATGTTTGGTTACATTTATGTTTAGTTAATGATGAAATTACTCATTTGTTAAATAGAAATATGATTAGTAGATTAAATGTTCTTATGCAAACCCTACTTATTTTCATATTGTTATGCTAAAGATGTCAAGATATGAATCTTATGATGGTTAGAGCAAATGTGTGCTCCATGTGTAGATGAATGTATGATTTGTAGAATGAATATGTAATGTTAGTTCTATCCCATTGCTCTAGAATGTTTGATTGAAACCATTTCCATCGCTCATTTTGGAAGGTCCAAAAGTCTCAAACTTCTACGAATGTCGAATCGACCATTTCGGTCGTTCGACCCTCCTCCAACGGTCATTCGAACACATTTCGAACGTCCAATTTAAAAGGTCCGATTTCTCGAACTTCAGTGTACGTCGAATCGACCATTTCGATTGTCCGACCCTCCTCCAGCGATCGTGTGAACACATTTTGGACATCCAATTCAAAAGGTCTGAATTCTCGGACATCAGCGATGTCGAATCGACCATTTCGATCGTCTGAATCCCATCCAACGATCGTCCGAACAAGTTTTGGATGTCTGATTTAAAAGATCATAAATCTCGAACTTTTGCGGATGTTGTGTCACCTAGTTTGGACATCCGTATGATCCATAACAGTCGATCGAAACATGTTCGATCGTCCGATCCTTGACCTAGCGATCGTTCGAAAGTGAACCGGTCGTCCACTGCGTCTCTAATGCCTATGTATGATGATTGTTTAAACCTAGAATGGCCTAATGTATGGACAACCTTAAGTAGGATTAAAACATGGCTCATCTATTGAATGATTGTATGTATTTATGAATGTAAATTAAAGACGGATTGATGAAAGTGTCTTGTTGTTGTCATCATATGATGCGGAATCGAAGTTGTCACTAGCTAGCTTCAGTGGTTGGTTCCTTCAGATGCAGATGTCAACCCATTGTGGTTGTGCTTCCAATGGGATAAAAAGACCCCAACCTTGCTAGCGAAGATCGATGATCCAACAGTGACTTCTCAATCACCAAGATAAGAAACTATCTAATAAAATATGAAAGGAAAAAAAAATGGCATGGTCATATGACATGACTATGATTATATGACTTTGGCACATAAAGATGATGATGATGATGTCTGCACTTAAAGGGATGCAAATGAATGTTCCATTATCATATGATATGATGAATGAAGATGATAAATGTTAAACAAGATAAATGCATAATATGACTTGGCATATTGATTGATTATGATAATGCAAGCACCTAAAATGATGTTAATGTATGTCCTCTTGTCGTATCATGTTATGAATGAAGATGTAACACCTGACTACTCGTTTGGCGCCACAAGGGGGTGAAATCGTAAAATCAATCGTTTAAATTCAAATTCAAATATTCAACGGAAAACCAACGTTCAAAAATAACTAACCCTAGAAATTTCCAAAAAATTTGGTATGACGTATGCGTAAATTCGTCTATACATGATATACAAAATTTCATATATATATATAATAATAATAATAGTAGTAATAATAATAATAATAATAATAATAATAATAATAATAATAATAATAATAATAATAATAATAATAATAGATAAATAACTTCAAAACTTTAACCATCACTGGCTGTAATAAGAACATTATAGGCAATTCAATAAAGAACTAAAAGAGTAGGGCACAAGACTAAAATAGTGAGTCACAAGCTCACTAACCAAGACCACGAGCTTCGTAAACCATATAACGTGAGCGCCCATCACTCTACATTATAATCCAATATCTCCAAAATCATACAAAACATTCTTCGCATAATAAATCCATATAGGAAAAACTAAATGAAACAAAAGGTTAGCAATTCAATGATCACACCTCTCACACATGCTCATTTCTTAGCCCTTTGCATTTCTTATTTCATGCTATGCAAGCAACATATGCCATTTCCTATCAAAAGATTAAACAAGATGGATGAGCATTATCAAGCTCAGTGAGTCAAATGACTATCTCAAATATTAAAATACCGATGGAAAACCAACATATTTATTTCCAGAAATTATTTCAAACCTCTTTCATTTCTTCAAGGAAACTCGTTTTAATAATGATCATACCAAAATGAATGCTACGAGTGCACATACATGGTAATAAGACAACATCATAAAATTTGGGGATTATGTATATCCATACCACTCATCAATCGAGTGCTTCTTTACCCACCCCTCGTGTCACTATATCGCCATAGGATGATTGTTCTAATTTTGTCCCTCGTGTCACTATATCTCCATAGGACGTTGAACCGCTCCTCATGTCACTATATCGACACAAAGCTTGTTTTTTTTCTTTCTCCACTCCATCGCTTGTGTCACTATATCATCACAGGATGGTAGTTCTAATTCCACCCTTCGTGTCACTATATCAACATGCGGTGTTGAATCTGCTCCTCATGTCACTATATCGACATAGAGCAAACTGGATTCCAACCAGTCTACTTAGAGTTGGCCAATCCTCTGAGGTGAAAATGCCTCATGTGGATTTTTACATGTAATGCACATGATGCATGAATGCAAATCCAAAGTGAAAGTTTAAAATTAAAATCATCACATAAACATTTTTCTTTTCAAAAATCCAAATATTTACTTCAATTGCACAAGGAAAGACTTTGACGATTTTCCAAAATTCATAATGAAATGTCACAGGTCATATGATGACACACATATGAAGAATACAAAAAAGTGTGAATATGCATGAAGAAAACTGTCACCAAAATTCATTCCACATCGGATGGAACAATGTCATCACTCTAAAGAGTTACGCAATTCATATCATTTGAGATAAGTTCCCTCACCTTGGATTCCTTAAGTCCCAAATTACCTCCTCGTCTGAATTCAATCGTGCACAATCAACCTATTATGTCCATTTCATTGACTTAGATATTAATCATCACCACCTAAAAGCATTTACTTGTATTCATACTTGAGATATATGGTAAAATAATCACCCATGTCCTAATAATAATATTTTTTCCCAGTTATTTGCTAAATTAAATCTATTGATAAAACAACATTTCAATGAACATATTAAAAATAAAAGAAAAATGTGCAAATAAACTTAATAGGATGAAATTCCTGTGTAATCTAAATTATATCCAAAATCAAGTATTTTCCATGTCATAAAAACTCTTTTTATTTATTTTAAATTATTGAATCCAAAAATTACAATTGATTTGTGCCATATATATTATTCAATATAAACTTCCTATGCCTATCATATAACAATAGAAATTTCAATTATTGACAATCTCCTCGTGTTGTTACTAATGTAGCCATATTTGAATTTTCTATACAACTTTAAATACTATGGGATGCTAATCTAAATATGTGAATTTATAATCTGCCATAATTTAGTACTTATCTAATGAATGATAGTCAAATTCTATTAACTCACACACTAAGCATGCCTTTGGAAGTGGAGTATCTCAGATTTGCACTTTAACATTCAAATACATTAGACAACCCATTCAATGAAACTAATAAATTAAATTAACAAGACAAATCTCTTCAATTATGTGTCCCTTTTTCCTTGTTTCCACCGACAGCCAACTTCAGGACTTAAATAGGCCTCGAAGGTAAAATAACAACCAATGGAAACTTCACAAGAATGTTTAAAAGACCAATTCTGGACTTACCAGGAATCACTCAAACTATTTTTGGATAACCAACATTGATCAACTTGAAACAAATCCCAAATCAGGGAAGCATCAGTCGTCATCCAGAAAGTCAATGAACAAACCAAAAATCAGACCCCCCAATTAATCCTTGATGCATTCTCACATTACCAAGTACAAATCATCAAGGACTCACCGGAGGAAAACCATCATGGAATGAGGTTGAAACTACTCCGGCAACGAACTCCTTTCCCTGACATTAGCGACGAAAATCCTCCTCACGAATGCGGACTCCATGCTCGCTCCACGAACCCCCAACCTTCCTCCAACTTCCGCCGATGTGTTCTCCTGTCCAAGCTCTACATGATGGCATGCTCAAATCTGTCGGCGGAAACTTCATGACTAGACATTGAAGGGACAATAGTGACCTAACATTTGCTCTTCTTCTCCCAGTCATCCCTTGTTCTCAAATTGATATCAACATCTTCTCCTTTTTGCGCTCGTCGTCATGGTGCTTTCCGATTTTGTGGATGATCCTTGACTATATGGATTGAGAGTGTCAACTGCAGGCATTTTCCCCGTCTTGCCCCTCTGCTAGGGGTGAGCAAAACCGGAATTGGGGCCGAGTCTCAGCCGACCCAGTCCCGACCTGATTTGCTTTGGGTTTCTAGAAAAGGAAACCTGATCCTAGACCCGGTCCCGGTCAAACTAGGAAAAAAATCAAGAATTTCCAATTATCCTAATTTGACCATAAAAAAGTAAAATAATAATAAAATAGTAAAAAAATTAATATTATTATATAAATATGACAATCAAGTAAATTATTTATATGATAATATAATATAATGTGTATTTAAGATATATATCAAATAAAATATACATTTTTATTTAAAATAAATATAAATATAATATTAAAAATAATTTATAATATATTTAACCGGATCAGGATCGGATCTAGGTTATAATAACTCGGACCTAGTCCCGATCGAGTCTTATGAAAATGAGATCCAGTCCCGACCCAATTGCCCATGGGGTCGGGGAAAAAACCCAAAATATCTGGGCCAGTGCGGGCCGGGGCGATCGGGTTGTCTCGGCCCGTGCTCAACCCTACCCTCTGCACTGCCATTGGAATGGGAGAGGGGAAAGCTCACCATGTTCTCTCTCTCCTCCTCGTCTTTTTATTTGTTCAATTATTATTCTTTCATGTTGTTTTTAATGCTTTTTGAACCAAACAGGCCCTGAAAGACTAAGTAATCCCCACCATTTTAAGGATTTCCCCAAACCATATATTCTTTTTTATTTGCAGTCCAAATGACCATAATGCGCTCTCTCCCATTTTTAATTTACAATTTTTTTTTTCAGGTTACTACAAAAGATGTTAAAGTTAAGCAAGATAAGTTATCATATGTCTTAGCATAATGATAAAGATGTTATAAGCTTATCTTATCATGACATGATGATTTGTTCGCATGTCATATAATGTGCATATGTAGCTCATAGCATGCATATGTTCTATGTTTCTATTATGATGTAATGCATATGTTATGACATGTAGAAAATATGTTATAGGATCATATCATTCTTGGGCCTCAGCATACTCTAACGGGAGAAATTTGCTGCACCCCATGGATTTGTGTAGGTATGAACGAGGCTTAAGCTCGACGGTGAAGGCCTCATGACAAGAAGATTGCACATGTGATGGTTGTCTATGGCTCAAGTTATCTTATAGTACTTTATATTTTGATGATGAACTCTTTCGAGAGTCAAGTATGTATGGCCTATGGATCTTGAGTCATGAACTTTTATATGAACTCATTTATATATAATGAACCCTATGTTGGGTCCTTACGTTAGAGCCAATGTGGCCTATGGACTAGTATGTTATCTTGATATTTATTATTTAAGAAGACTTCCACTCTTTTATTTTTATTATTATTACTACTACTATTATTATTATTATTATTATGTTTCCATTGTGATTTTATATGTAATTAGGTTATGAATCATGAGGCAAAAGTAGCACCACCGCTTAAGGTTCGGTCTCTAAATTGGAGTCAGATTTTGGAGACATTATAGTTTGATCAGAGAAGGGTGGACAAGATCAACACAAGCTGGAGGAGGCGATTTGGGCTATCAGTTTGCGTAGGGCGCGCGTTCATGTGTTGCGGGGGTGCATAGGGCGGTTCTTCCTCTCGTCTCTCGGTGTCTGCTCTCTCTCACGATGGCGATGAGATCCTGCACAAGAGGGCGACCTAGCCTTTCTCTCCTCTGGGCGACGATGGCGCAAGGCGCCGGTGATGTGAAATTTCGCGAGAGTATGATTAATTGACTGATTTATTGGACTCTAAGTACAAAATGTAAAAGACTAAGGTCTAGGTGTAGACTATGCCACTCATCACTTCACTGGCCTGCAAGTGCAAAGATCGGAGTAGTAGACTCAAATATCGTACCGACAGTGATTTGAAATTTAATATTCACTAACTAATGTAAATTAATCTTAGACTAAAATGGTTGAAATAATAACTAAGCAAAAAAGAAAAATAAAAGCAGATTAACACTTAATGACAAGTTCTGTTAGGAATGTGGTTCATCTAATTTTCTGTTATGGATGGATTAGAATAATTTAACAATATAAATCGTGTCAAATTCAACCTATACAACTATTCTCACAGTACATTAAACTTAAAATTAAGCATCATATTTTCATATGAATGTTAGTTAGGTTGATTTAAAAGGGGATTCAACTTATATTTATTATCATGGAACTAATGACATCTATTAGTATGCTAACATTCCTTTCAGATATAAGCATGACAAGTAAGTCAAAAGTCACAAGTAGCAGTAATTACAAAGATAAGATAAACAATTAGCTCACTGCACAAACATAATCAGATCTAAACACTAATGCCAATGCTCTTGATTTATCTCTAAACATCAAGTGAATCTAGAATCAACCTCTCGACTTCCATTTCAATATGAGATTCACATTACCAAAAATAAATGAATGCATCAAACCTCACAATGACATATTGGAATGAGAAAATAACATCAATGTTCTTAACTCATTTCTAAGCAAAAAAATAATCTAAAATCAACTTCTCAATTTCCATTACAAAATATGATTCACATCAACAAGATCAGATTCCAAAACATTCAGAAATGCACTAATACTAGTGACAAAAGTGTTGTTCTATCATCCATTCATAATGAAAATTAAACTATTATCATATCCTAAGAGAGCTAAGATTTAACTCCTCGTATATGTTGAAATCAATACAAAATAGATGAGGAACATAATCGAAAATATTGTAAAATAGTAAGCAGAGGAATCAACATGAAGTCTCCTTCTGGCTGATTCTCCTTCTTTCTTCGGCTCCCATGTGCCAGTGGTAAAGAGTGGTAGAAGCCCCCTTTTTGCTCCTCAAATTTTTTGTTTTATATGGCATTCTCATCACCCTTTGATTCCCATCAGAAACTTCTATTCCTTATCATTTTGCCATCTATCCTGGTCCACTCTATTTTCAAAAAGATTCCTTTCTTATTTTTGGCAGCTCGTAGTTTTGTGGTCCCTTCTTTTCTAGCAAGAATGTTTGTCTTTTATACTTGATTTGAAAGTTAAATAAGCAAGAACACTAAGCTATCAGTTCTTCAAATAAAAATTAAAAATAAGAACTAAAGCAACATATCAAACAGCTCAAATATGCAAGTGTAAGATCATATTATTTCGAGAAGATAATTGCATGTAGATGAAGCATAATTATTAGAATATGAATAATTTAGGTCTTATATGCACATGAATTAAGAAGAAAAATGAGTAGAATTCTAGTATGATCAACTAGTGATCATCCGGTCGACGGGCTCTGACGATGCTCTGACGAGGGAACTTGTGCGACGATGGAGTTCCTCCACTCGCACGATGGCAGAGTGAATCTAGATCTGATGAGCTGTGAGTGGTTCTGCTATGGTGACCTCCGCCCCCTCGCTACACGTCTCCCCTCCCCCCTTTCTGTGCCTCGTCTCCTCTTTATCGTGTGAGCGAGTGCAAAAAGGGGGTGTTAGCCCATCAAGCTCGGGGAGGGTGGCCGATGCCCCCTTTTTCGCTGTCACACCAGTGAGCGCAAAAAGGGGGGCATCGGCCCCCTCGAACATGCAAAGCCAATTTTCGTTCCCACGCCACCTAGCGTGAAAAGGGGGGCGTTGCCCCCCTCCGCAAGCTCGTCGGTGAGCTCATGGTCATTCAATAGAATCCTTCTTGCCTTTTTGACCTTTCAAAGACAATGTCATGTGAAGCTAGTGGATAAGTCAATCATCAATATCGTACTCAACCAACTCCACTCTTTATCTTGCTTGACTTTAACTCTCTCTCCTCTTTCTTTTACGAAGGGGATGACGCCCCCCTTTTTGTCTGCGTGTCTCCCCTCCCCCTCTCCACGTTTCGTCCCCTCTCTAATGTGCTAGGCAGGCCCCCTTTTTTATGAAGGGGATGATGCCCCCTTTTTTTGCTATCGTGCCAAAGGACGGATGACGATGAAAATTGGCAATCTTGCGACAATCTATGAGCGAGGGTGGGAATGCATGATTTAGGGAAGATTGCGATCGATTGGTGATGTCCTCCCCCTCTCTACACATCTCAGATCGGCGTTCGTAGATCGATGATGACGTTCGCATATCTTACGACATGTCTTCTCCCTTTCTCTACACATCTTAGGGCACATATTCTGCCTTTCTCACCGGAGTCATCATCACCCGGTGCTGTCGTCGTCATGGCTACCATAGTGAGGTGAGAGGCACGAACTAGATTAATACCCTACGAATTGGCACTAGCGAATCATGTCATGTGAACTGACGCTCTCAAGCTGGGCAAACCCTCTGAATTGGCACGCGCACACATGATCAGTTCGTCTCATATTGGACAATTCTGGATGTGTGGATGCAATGTGTTATGACAAGGTGTGGTACTGTAACAAACCCTAATATAACTCTATATAAAGGTCTAACAACCCTATTAGTCTCCTCACAAACCTAGCTGTCAACTCTTCCTCCTCTCTCTTTTCTTCTCCACAAGAAAACTCTAAGGATGTGAGATCTAGAGCCATATTCTTCATGATGGCTACTTTTTAAGATCCACATGGAGGAGATTAAGGGTTCAAGAGAGAGGACAAGAAGACTTAGAGGCTTCTAGATGATGAAGAAGAAGGACAATATGATTAGGACCTCTCTTTCCCTCAATGACTTTTTCTATTGAGAGTTTCAAGAAGACTCTGTTCTTGATACGGATTTTGATCGAGGATTGCATGATTTATATTGCATAATTTGTTAAATTCGTGACTATTTTGTAATAACTATTGTGTAGGTTCTACTTATAAAAAAACTACAAATAATATATTAATGGAAATCTCTCAAACTCTAGTTTCCATAGAAATTTGTTTCAAATGATTTGATGATGTATAAAAATAGTTATGATCCAAATATCGAACTACTATCATGTTGTCTCGAGTAATAGCGAGAAAAAATTGTAAAAAGTATCATAAATTGGAAATACTGAACTGGGTTTGAAATGTATTCACAAGTTAAAGGTTCGTGTTATCTTTATGTGAAAATTGAAATCATTTGAAAATAAAAAGTATAAATTAAGTTATTAATATTTTAGTATCTGCTGCCAGAATACTATGTAGAGAATAGATTTTGGTAGTTGTATGAATTTTTGTGGAAAAGCCCTAAATCTTGATGATGAAGGGAAATCGAATGCTTTAATATGTTTTATATTCTTCTATGCTTAGATATCATGCCTGCAATCTTTTGAAATGTTTAGATTGTTTCCACTAAAGTTTTGATCTCAAAATCGAGATTTTCAGGTTTGAAATCAAGATTCCAGGATGTTGGCACTATCGTGCCAACCCTAGGAATGGTCGTTATCGAGCGGACAAAACTGAGGCGTAGAAAAGATTTTGTCCACGCCCGTGACAACTCCGTCATGGCTGTGACAAGCTCAAGTATAGTTGTGACTAACTTGGTCAAGACTATGAGCGAGAGCGACGAAGTTGCTGGGAATGGCTGAGGCTAGAACGACCATGACAATTTTGGGTACGGCCGTGACAATACTCGGCATGATCGTGACAATATCAGGCATGACCATGACAATGCTGGGCACGATCATGACATTTCTGGGCACGACTGTGACATTGGAAAATAATTTTTATGATGTTTTAATCCTTTTTTCAAATATATATAGGTTATGTATAAATGCATATTGATTGTTTATGATACATAGATACATGTAATGTATGCTCACGTGTAATTAGGTTAAAATATGAAAGATTTATGTGAATGTTTGATGTATTTGTGACCCTAAGAAAGTATGAAATTGAAGAAAATGCCTCGACACTCGTTCATGTTAAGAAGTAAATGTTATTCACTTTGTGATAATTGAGACTTCTCAGGAAATAATGCCATCACCTTCAAGGGTGTTTAAGATTTCCTAGGGGCCCTTGGCAACTGGTTATAATGATATTTTCATGAGCCTTCAATTAATTAAAGATGAAAGATGGGGTAGGAAATAAATATCTTTCACCTTATAGTGATTAAGACCTTTCAGGGAATAATGCCATCACCCAAAGGGTGTTTGAGATTTTCCAAAAGTAAATGCCTTTCGCTTTATGGTGATTGAAACTTCTTTGAAAAATAATGCCATCACCCAGATCACCCCAAGGACGCCTCCGGCATCCAGGGGTCACGGACCGACCATAGACCCTGGATAACGTTCCAATTTTTATGTTTTTCAATTTTGATGTTATGGAATAGATCAAAGCATTGGGTGTTTAAGATTTTCCAATGCCCAACTAACTGATGTAAGAATGTTAAATTATATTGACGGTTAGGCAAAGAAGAAGTATGTTATACGATGAATGTAATGAAAGTAAGCAATGAATGTAAAAATGAGAAGTAAATTCCTTTCACCTTACGGTGATTGAGACTTCTCGGGAAATAATGTCATCACCTAGAAGGTGTTTGAGATTTCCCAATGTTATATGATGAATGTAATGAAAGTAAGCAATGAATGTAAAGATGAGAAGTAAATGCCTTTCAACTCATGGTGATTGAGACTTCTCGGAAACTAATGCCATCACCTTAATGGTGTTTGAGATTTCTCAATGTTATATGATGAATATAATGAAAGTAAGCAATGAATGCAAATATGAGAAGTAAATGACTTTCACCTTATGCTGATTGAGACTTCTTGAGAAATAATGCCATCACCTTAATGGTATTTGAGATTTCCCAATGTTATATGATGAATGTAATGAAAGTAAGCAATGAAGGTAAAGATGAGAAGCAAATTCCTTACACCTTATGGTGATTGAGACTTCTTGAAAAATAATGTTATCACCTAAAAGGTGTTTGAGATTTTCCAATGTTATATGATAAATGTAATGAAAGTAAACAATGCATGTAAAGATTAGAAGTAAATGTCTTTCACCTCTCGATGATTGAGACTTCTCGAGAAATAATGTCATCACCTTAAAGGTGTTTGAGATTTCCCAATGTAAAGATGAAATATATCATATAATAAAGTTTATGTATGAAAAGTCATAATGTGCCCCAATGATATCATATGATAATAGAAGAAAGAAAGATGAATGAATGAATATCCAAAGGGTTATAAAATAACCCCAAGGAAATATAAAGTAAAAATTGAAAAGAAAGAAAGAAATAATGTCAAGTAATAAGTAAGGATTAAGGAGTTATAAAGAAACTCCTAGAATACACATGACAATGGAAATAAAATACAATGATATGTTTATGTCATGTATGTTATGAATGATATGAATATATGTTCTTATGCAATGGAAAGAAACTCATATACAACATGCATTGACCTTTACATATTCTAATTGAGAACCCTGCACTCTGGATCCGTGCAAGTGACTAAGATTAACCGATGGATGACAACTTAAGCTCATGACGAAGTGTTACACATACTTAGGTTTAATAAGTTTATGATTCCAAATGAACAAGGAGATTGATAATGTAATGAAGGCTTTAGGCATTTATTATCTTATGAAGTATTAGTTATGAAATGATTATGAAAAGATTTTAATTATTTCAATTTTCTTTAAATTATCAAGTCTTTTGCTCTTAAATGATGTATGAGGAACAGATTAGCGATGCAAAATTTTTCTAAAGGATAAAAAATTTTAGAGTGAATTTCGGTCGTTACAGGTAGCACTCTCTCTATATATATATAAGTCAGGACAATGAAATATATATATATATATGTATAAGTCAGGACAATATATATATATATATATATATAAGTCAGGACAATGAAATATATATATATATTTAAGTATGGACAATGAACGAAAAATAAAAATATAACAGCAGCGGCCACTTTGCTAAACTAATTATATAGGCAAAGGTCAAGTAAGTCTACGACAGTTGACCGAAATAGGATAATGAGGGACAATCACAAGAGCAATATTGAGTCACCTGACAGATTTGTTCCTTTGCTTCACGTGAAGCGTGACAAAAAAAAAAGAAGAGATATGAACTGGATCGAACCCCATAAGAATACGATTATGCAGGATCGTTCAATTCCCTTATTGCTGATTCATTTGTAATATATCCATGAAGGCCGCCGCCACCGCCACCTCCACCTGGGATGCCTGGTAACGATCTATTTTTGATACTCGAGGACGGTGTAGAAATGATCCAAGTAGAGGGCTCTGAAACCCTGGAACCCGGCGGCCGCACCGAGCCGCCGGAACTCCTCCTCGGTCCTCTCCTTGCCGGTGGTTCTGTAGGTAGCCATGACGAAGATGTTGCCTTCCAGCAGGGCCCTCGTCCTCCGGCTGTCGTCCGTCTCCTCCGGAAGAACCGGCTCGCAGGCGATCACCTTCCCGCCGTTTGGCACGGCGTTGTAGCAGTTCTTCAGTATCAGCGTGCACTCCTCGTCGGTCCACGTCGTCAGCACCCACTGCGTACGTGCACGACGAGAAATCAATCAATTAATTAAAGCTTTCTACGGCACTTCACTAACAAGCTATTCCAACTTAGTTAAAAATTAATTTTAAGTTTCATATATCTATCTATCTATATTAGATTGTTTAGTTTTAGAAATTTAAGAATTAATTTTATTAGTTATATGATCGTTAATTAAGTTCTTTATGATCAAATTTTCACGGTTATGTTTCTGATTTAAATCTACCGTTGCCGTTGTTGTTACATGAGCACAAAGCCTACATGCTGCACGGAATGACATGTCGGAAATACAATACAAAACATCAGGTGAACACATAGAGCGATCTGATGTAGCATTATTTTTTAATTATTTCCTTACGAATTCTTTCACTTGTTAACTTTTGAATTATCCACTCAACTTTCTTAACTATAAAATTGTGCTTAGCACTTTCTTTTCTTTACTATTTAATATTTATCCAATTATATTCACACACGTGTTTACCATATTATAAGAGAAATAGTCGAGCATTTAAATTTGAAGAATTTGAAGAGAAAACGACATATACTTTTACCTCAAACTATAAACATACAAAGTATTATAATGCTAAAAATGTGAATCATTTTGGAGATACGTTACCTGGTGGCTGAGTACAAGGATCGTCTCCGTACTTCTCGGCCATCCTCTTATTATACACATCCTAAAAAATTTAAACATTGCATCTTTGAAAATTCATTTACGCTAATGGGAAGAACCAAGTGAACTTGTGATGGTACTTACCAGAACTCTACATATAGTGGACGTGACCAAGTCATTGGTCTTCCTACTCTTATGTGTGGCTTGTAGACTATGCGAAAGTCTACAGCACCACCTTGTTTTCCTCCTGCAATAAAGTTTCAATTTTTATAAAATAAGTATAAAATATAAGTTTGATTATTCCATTTTGTATCGACATTACCATGCATCTTCAATGTTCATCAAATCGAATGGAGCCGCATGTGTGGATGTGTGCCTCGAGCTTCGAAAGTCTATTAACTTTGGCCTCTGCAGACTTTCTTTGCCATTCTTCATACATCATGTAACAACATCAAATATTTAGACTTTGTAAAATTATAAATTTAATAAAAATAATTCAAATGTAAACTTACCACTTCTTACATAACGACTCTCAAACTGAGTGCCTAATATGTTTCGGACATCTTTGTATGCCCTGTTCCAAACTGAGGCTGGTGGACCTAACGACTTTGTAAAACTTATATAGCCGATTTCTGATGCATTTCGCAGCCACTTCCTCAAAGTGTCTCCATATCATCCCTAAATTTAAATTCTGATGAAACTGATTTACTTCCTAAAAAATATTATAGATATTAGTAATTTAAAAATAATATAAAACAAAATATCTAATGCAAAAAAGATCGTACAGTAAATGCCAAAAAGATGACATCCCGCACTTGAATTGGGACATCTTTTCACGATCTTGCCCCTTCTGGCAAGTGGGAAAGGACAAGAGCACTGACATCCCGCACGGTAGAAGTGAGTATGAAAGTGGTCCTATAGTTTAGAAAAAAAATTAATTTTTTGTTTCTAAACAAAACTATAAAGTGGGTATGAAAAAACTTATTTAACTTACGGTCGAGCAATGTTCTTCACAGTGACCACCCATTATCGAGGAATCCCTCTTCTTCTACTGAAGAGGAATCATCATTCGCTGCAACTGGAGTAGGCTAAAAGGGTCCGACATGATCGACGGGCCCTGCTACAGAAGAAGTCATTAGTGTAGTACAAAATTAAACTAATGATAGTTCATATATAAATAGTAAGGTTCGCACCTGTGCGATATCTAGCACTACCTCATCCATGGTAGTACGCTCGTCAGAATGTGTCGATCCAATTGTATGTCCCATCGGCGATGTCGCAACTGAAAATCATTCAAATAAAAACTATTAATATAATTACATGAAAATTATAAAAAATACTAATAAATATATTACCTAGCGTAATATGTCACGTGTGGAATGGATGCTGAAATGTGGAGACATGTCCATCGATCTCGGCAGAGGCATCGCAATTGTCACCATAAAAAATAGTTAAAACATTTGCATATGTCGCGTGTGGAATGGATGCTGAAATGTGGAGACGTGTCCATCGGTCTCGGCAGAGGCATCGCAATTGTCACCATAAAAAATAGTTAAAACATTTGCATGTACTTAAGTTTATTAAATACACAAAAAATAAGCTAGGGTGACATGTCGATCGGCGTCATGCGATCGAGACAATTCACCAATGGACTGCCTACTATGCGACGGTCCGGCTATGTGCCTTGTCGATGGTGGAGTAATTGCCACCTTTAAAAGAATCGTTAAAACATTTACATGTATTTAAATTTATTAAATACACAATAAATAACATGTGGTGACACGTCGATCATCATCATCCAAACGAGATGATCCACCAGACCGCCTATTACGTGACTATCGGGCTATGTGCCTGTCGATAGTGGAGCAACTGTCACAATAAAAAAATGTTACTAATTAGTACCAATTTTTCGAAAACAAAAAAGCTACACAATAAATATATCACCTAGTGGTCGAGGGACATCACACATAGGGAGTGAGCACCAGGAAGAGCGGGACCCACTTGAAGCTCGACCTCGTAACCATACCTGAAAAACATTTAGATACATAGTGAAAAAAACTTAAATAAATTTAGATACCTGGTGAAAAAATTAGATACTTAGCGAAAAAAATTTAAATTTGTCGAAATAACTGTGTGATTCAATCGCTTGTCTCATATTCTCATTCATCGTTGTCGCTATAATCTTGAACCGAGTCATCGTCAATAAAAGTGTTAAGATTCACTTCTAAAAAGTCATTTGAAGTGAACTCTTCCATTAGCTTAGCGTCATCAACTAATTGAATATTCTCAACTTCATCAACTATATCAATCATATCATTCATGTGATCTTCTTGATAGTAATCGTATATGAGAACATCATTGTAAATGGTTGATGTTTCACGATCCTCTACCATTGTTTCTGCTAAGAATAGTCTACTTCTCACTTTGCATGACGCCCACCATTCATCCTTGGTTATTTTCGATGGATACTTAGTGTAGTAGACTTGTTGCGCTTGTTCAGCCGGTACGAATGGATCGTATGATTGTAGTCTTCATCGAGGCTTAATATCCACAAATTTAAACTTTTGATCAAATCTAACTCCCTTTTCTAGATTGAACCAACGACATTTTAGTACTATGACTTTATTAAATTTACCTAAATATGACAATTCTATTATTTCTTCTATAATGTCTTAGTAATCTAACTAGTTGTCCTGGTACATGTTTGCTAGAACACATATGCCACTATTAATAGAAGAACGATGTCGACTATATTTTTTTGTATGAAATTTTTATTCATTAACTATCACACCATTGTAACTACAAACTTGCTTTTGTAGTTCGCAACTGACTTCTCGTATTCTCAAATCAATCACCAAGCCATTGATAACCTATGTTTCAAAGAAAAGAATAATTAGAAATTATAAAAAATATAATTCATGGTTTGAAACCAAGAGGAAAAATGTCCATCTCTTAGTTTCAACAAATTATTGTTGGAAACTAAAGGATTGATTTCTCTTTGCAATTCTTCAAATTTTCTTAATTCGAAGATTGTTAATTAGTGAAATGACATAGCAATAATTAAAACCAAACTCTATGACATATTAAATAAATATTCTTATTTGAGATATGGTGACATATCGTCATAATTTACAAGGATATAATTCTCAACTGAAGTGAAATCTTTGTCGCTCACCATAACTTTGTGTCCTTTACCAAGAAGAAAAAATGGGTATTTAAAGATTAATAAAATATTTCTGTTGACTTCCTCCCATGGAGCCTTCGATTTTCACCTTATTCTTCATCTTCCTTTTCTAATATAACACGCATCTTTCGAAAGGATACATCCACCGATATTGAACTGGGCCAACAACTTTTGTTTCATATGGAAGATATACAATCAAGTGCTCCATCACATCAAAGAAAGAAGGTGGAAATATCTTATCAGCCTTGCACATGGTAATCATAATAGAAGACTATAACAGAGACATATATCCTTCACGAATGGTGGATGTCCAAAGCTTTTTAAAAAACATAGATAACTCTATTAATGTTTCGCAAATGGTTCTTTAAAGGCAATTGGAAGTAACCTTTGCACGAAAATATGACAATCATGACTCTTCATACCATCTATCTTCGCATTTTCTATGTTGAAACAAAGAGATATGTTTGATGCATATCCATCTGGAAATTTCAACTTTTTGACCACCCATTTGAAAATCACTTTGCATTGGTCATTGTCCAAAACGTATGTAGCTTTTGCCTTCTTGCATTTTCCATTTAGAAGATAAATAATATCTAGTTCTGATCTTCTACATATATCTTTCATGTCTTCGCAGGCTTGTATGCTATCTTTTGTTATTCCTTTAACATCCATAACAGTGTTGAAGATGTTGTCAAATACGTTCTTCTCAACATGCATGGCGTCCAAGTTATCTCGTATTAAGTTTGAAGACCAATAAGGCAACTCCTAGAAAATGCTTTTTTTTCTCCCAATTATTGTACACTTCCAAACTCAATTTGCTTGTAAGAAACAACCATCAACAGAATGAGACGATTAAGTTTGTTGACCTGCTCTAGCACTTCATGTCTTGTGCAACGAGGAGGCAATGTGTACTCAATTGCATTCTTTTTAAATGAGTTTCGATTATGACGCATCGAATTCTCCATTGGCAAAAACATCCTATGATAATCAAACTAGCATACCTTTCTACTATTTTTCAAGTAAAATAATTTTGTATTCTTTCTACATATGGGACAACCAAGTTTACCTTTTGTGCTCCAACCACTTAGCATTCCACATGCTAAAAAATCACTTATGATCCACATTAATGCGGCTCTTATAACGAAATTTCGCTTCTTAGATATTTCATAAGCACGCCCGCCATCCTCTCACAACATGTTGAGTTCATCAATCAAAGGTTTTACATAAACATCTAAATGCTTGGCGATCGAGGACCAGGGATCATATAGATAACCGATATGTTCTCTCATCTCATACACATGCTTGGAGGTAAATTATAAAGTGTGATAAAAACTGGCCAACATGAATAAGGAGTACCTAATGAGCCAAATGGGTTGAGCCCATCAGTACAAAGTCCCAATCTAACATTGCGTGATTCTACTGCAAAGGTCGGATGAAGCACATCAAATAGTTTCCATGCCTCAGCATCTGAATGATGTGTAATGAAATTCTGATCATCATGTGCCCCCTCTTTACGCCACATCATGGATGATGCAGTTTTCTCAGAAAGAAATAGTCATCGCAATCTTGGAATTATGGGAAAGTATCTGAACACTACATTTGCCACAGTCTTCTTCGCAATTTGATAATTCTTTCTTAGTTTGTATCTGGGCGCCACAAATAGAACAATTGAGAAGTGAGTTATTTTCCATATAATACAACATACAATGATTGTGACATGCATCAATGTTTTGATATTCCAAATTTAAATATCTCATCAATCTTTTACACTTGTAAAGATTTTTTGGTAACCTCTCTTATGCTAGAAGTGTAATATCCTAAAAAAAAAGAAAAGAAAGAAAATAACAATAATAATAAAATGCCAACCGCATGAAGCCCAACGCCAAAATGGCCCAATAGCCGAACACTCTAAGTAACGTAAAAGTTAACCTATTTAATCTCACTTCCCTCCCCAAAATCCCAGGCGGCCAGCACATTAATCCCTCCATTCTACCCAATCATCTTCTCCCATGCTCTCTCTCTTTTCCTCACCTCCACTCACGACAGCACCCCTCTCCAAGCTCTCACATCACTCTCTCTCGTCTCATGCCCTCTCTCTTCCTCATACCACTCACGGCAGCACAGTAGCATCCCCTCCCCACCTCTCTCTCCCCCCTCTCAGTCACTCCGACTCACGACCAAGCAACTCCACCCATGCTCAATCCCTCACATCACCAGGTGGCAGCAAGGTGAGGCCAACAGCTTCAACAAGGAAAGAGAGAAGAAGAGAAAAGGAAGAAGAAAAAGGAGGAAGAAGAAGAGGAAAGAAAGGAAAAATAGATTAGGTTTTAACGTAAACTTTAAAGGTATGTTTGAGGGATACAACCCTAATCTCCTGCTCAATGTATTGATTGTTGATTAGATTGGGATTTAGGAACAAACTTTCATTCCTTTATGATGAGATTTGGGACATTAGAGTAGAATACATGATGCCTACTAAATGTTTGGGAAAATGCTACATGCAAATCTTAATGTAGAAAAATGATGCTTATATTGAAAATTTATAATCTTATTAAATTAACATGAGATTTAAATATGCAAATGTAAATGTTAATAAATGTATATTTGAGGTGATCCGAAATCCTTGTCATCTCCCTTAATGATGCATGAATGATTAGATTAAGGATTTGAAGACCAACTTGGATCTTCTTATATGATAAGATTAGGAATTGTGTATATGATGCTTCATGTTTTCTTAGGTTATTATTTTATTGCTAATCATGATTAGAAGTAGGATGTTTCTTATTAATTATATTAAGCTCATGATGAAGTTGCCATTTGTTTATATATGATTGTGATTAGTGGATTAGATGTTCTTATGCAAATCCTCATACATCTCCATTATTTTACTTATTGTGATTTAGTTTGGTTAATTCTAAATCTTAGATGAGATGTGTTGTTGTTCAAGCATTAATGTACACCTCAAGGGTGTTTGTATATATGTGTAAATGAGGAAAAAATAGGCAAAAACAGGGGAAGTGTTGTTTGGAGCTCGGGCACGGCCGTGATGAATTGAGGCACGATCGTGCCCCCTATAGTGGTCTTTTCTTTAGCGTGATCACGCATCAGGTGAAGAAAAAGGGCTCTTTGTCACGGCGGTGACCTTGTGGTCGCACGGCCTTGACAGTCCAGAAAGTCCCATGCCTTAGAATATTTTGGAAAAGGAGCGAAAAATGACCCTTTTGTCATGGGCGTGCGAGTGCGATTATAGGCATTTCAGCATGATCGTAGGGTCGTCAACCCATGAATGACTTGTGAGACTAGCACGGCCGTGACCACGTTCTGTTGAAAGGAAATGACCAGGTGTTCGATCGTGCCAAACCATAGCACGCCTGTGCCTATGTGTGGGCACGATCGTGACCTAAAGCGGCACAGCCGTCACCAGTCCATAACATATGTGAATGTTTGATTGTCCACACTTAGCATGATTTGAAATATGTATGACCTTAAATAGAATTAAAACATGTAACATGTATTGAATGATCGTATGTATTGATAAATATAATTAAAAGATAGATTGGTATATTGGTGTCTTGTTGTAATCGTGGAGGGGAACAAAGACTTCACTTGCTAGCTTACATAATGTGTTCCTGGGAAAGTGATGTCGGCCCAGCGTGGTTTGCACTTCCAAATGTGGAACTAAAATGATTCTGGCCTAGCTAGCCAAGGACCCATGAATCAACATGTGTTGGGTCAAAGTTTTAATGACATATAAAATTATATTTTGATGAAACAAACCTCGAAAGATTAAAGTTGAAATGCTAAAAAAGTTATAGAAAAATAGATAACTTTATGCACTACACTTTGATTAAAAAATTATCACTGATCTGATTAGTTTTGGAGAAAAGTGAACCAGAGTTGTAGAGAATTCTATTAGCTTTCCATAGACTCCAAGATCATCTAATTTGAATAATCGTGCAGAAAGTTATGATCAAAAGAGTGCAGGTCGGTCAACCTCCAGATCGACGCAAAGAAGGCCGGTCGAGATGTACCATCGACCGAACAGAACATGCCGGTCGACCGATAACTACTGAGCCTGCTCCGGACGACGTCGAGACTATATCGGTCGACCAATCAGCTCAACGGCTATAAATTAAAACTACGAGACTGTATCGATCGAGACACCGGTCGACCGATCAAGCGCAGAAGTTGAAGAAAACGCGTAACGATCACATAGACCGGTCGACCGGTCCATAAGTGTGATCGACCGGCCTCCGAGTCAAATGAACAGTAACGGTCAAATTTGAAGGAGGAATTTGTGGAAGGATTTCTGGACGAATTTTCCACACATTGAAGGCTATAAAAGGAGTTCCAAAGCCAGAGGCAAAGGCACCCATTCACTCATTGAAGAAAAGCTTCAAGTTGTCAAAGAGAGATCATTTCTTGAAGTTTTCATTTAATAGCTTTCTCATTCTTTCTCTCTTCTTTTCTTGTGAGCTTAGCTTTGTAAAAGAGAGAAACACTTTTGTTCAGAAAAATTAGAGTGAGCTCCTGTTTAAAAGAGATTCAAAATCTTACCTCTTGAGCGAGAGAAATAGATTAGCTTCCTAGGAGGAGAGGTTGCCTTGCCTCTCGAAGCGGAGAAAAAGGCGATGGTGTAAAGGGCTTTCTTCCTTGCCCCATTTAGAACAAAGGAAGTGCTAGTGGAATCTCCGGTGGTCTTGAGGTCGAGAAGTCGGAGCGGGGACGTAGGCCAAGGTGTAGCCGAACCTCATCAACAACCATCGTATCTTTGTGTTTGATTTTCTCTCTCTCTCTCCCCATTCATATTGTCTTTATAATCTGAATTGCAAATGTTTTAAGAATCTATTTTGTGCTTCCGCTACGAATTTTGTGAAATCGATATTTTCGGTTGAACACCAATTCACCCCCCTCTTGGTGCCCCTTGGGATCCTTCAACATGGTCTTTCAAATCATCAAGACAAGAAGCTATGTAATTAAATATAGAAGATGAAAATGTAGTCACTTGAAGTGACTAAGATGAATGACTTGGGACATAAAGATAAAGATGATGTTAATGAAAGCACCTAAAAGGATGCTAATGTAAGTCCCCTTGTTATATGATGTTATGAATGAAAATGTTAAAGTAAAGCAAGAGAAGTTAAGATATGCTTTAGCATAATGATAAGTTATGATATGCTTTGGCATAATGTTAATGATGTTATATATTTACTTATCTTATCATGATGATTGTTCACATGCCATATAGAGTGCATGTGTAGCTCATAGTATGCTATGCTTTATGTTTTCATTATGATATAATGCATATGCCATGACATGTAGAAGTCATGTTATAGGATCATAGTATGCGTGGGCCTCAACATACTATAACGGGAGAAATCCTCTACACCCCATGGATCTATGTAGGTATGGACGAGGCTTAGGTTCTGCGGTGAGAGCCTCATGACGATGAGATTGCACATGTGACGGTCGAGCCACTGCCCAAGTTACCTTATTTTGTCTTATGTTATGATGATAAACTCTTTTAATGGTCAAGTATATATGGCTTATGCTCTCTTGGTAATATTTATGTTCATATATATGAACTCTCTTGTATTATGAACCCTATGTTGGGTCTTATGTTAGAGCCTATATGACCCATGGGCTAGTATGTTATCTTGGGATTTATTTAATTATGAAGTCTTCCATTGTTTTATGTTAGTATTGTGTTTATTATTATTTTTCTGCTGCAATGTTTTATTGTAATTAGGTTATGATGAATTGGGTAAAAGTAACATCGCCTAGGGTTCGGTCTCTCATATGGGGCCGGATTTTGTGGGATATTATAAGAAGCATACTCTTTATAATGATAATCATTCAGTCAAAACAACTTTTGCTCATATTAAATTATAATTTCAAGTTCATTAGTTGTGCCACTAAAGAAATGTAGTTTGCTTCATGCATCTGTCCCATAAAGGTTTGTCGCCTTCTTTGAGAAGTTATAAAACTTTGAAGCCGAAGGATTCAGATCTTCTTCAATAAATGTTTCGCCAATATTTTCTACTTCTATTGCATCTTGTATCATGTCTCTATACGGATTGCTCGACTCGCCCACATTGGTATCTATGTTAGCATCAACTATTGTCTCTTTATTCCATCTTTCTTTGCCATGAAAGAACCAATTTGTGTATTTTAGTAAGAAACCATTGTAATATAAATCCTTCTCCATATCATATTTTAGTTTTCACTAATAACATTTGCATTTCTGGCATGGGCATAATATTTCGTCACATGAAGAAGCAACATCTTCATTTTCATATGCCACCTTAATAAATTCATCAACACCATCCTTATATTCTTCTGTTATAATGCCCCATTTATTATTTCAATGACAAATTCAACTACGATCCAGCTTATCATTTCTATAATGAACAACATTAAGGCATATGTCAAAATATTCTTACTGATCAATGAATTATCATATTCTGGTCTCTTTTTTTCAATATTCAAATTTTATTTATCAAGAATGTGCATCCACATTCTTGTTAACTAAAATGAGAACATGACCAAAAAGACAAAAAATTGATAATAATTGGTCAGTGTTTGATTTCAAGTTGAATCTCATTTAATAATTTAAGGCATAATTTGGAATAATATAGTTAATTTGTTCATTTCTTTTTCAAATCACGATGTTCATTTAGTTGGAGGCATGCATAAAAACAATATAACTTTTTTGTTTATCTATTTTTTAAGTCACACTATTCATCTAGTTAGAAACATAATTAAGAACAATATAATTTGTTTGTCCATGCTAATCTAGTTGGAAGCATAACTAAGAACAATATAGTTGCAATTATAGTTAAGAACAATATATAGTGTTTGTTCTCTAATTTTCAAGTCAATTTTATTAAATTATTAAAAAGGGACTTATTGTGCGTTGAGAGGACGTCAAGAGGGCGGTAGAGGGCAGGAGGATGTCCAGCGGTGGCGACTCCAACGGTGGTGTCCGAGGAGGGCAGCGAAGGAGGGCGGGGAGGGCGACGTCTGGCAGGGCGGAGGAAGTAATTAATACACTTGATGCGTGCACATAGAACCTATTCATATAACATATAATTTCATATCATATCATGTATGTTGTAATCAAATAAAACCATTAATCAATTTCTAAATTCACACATTATATGGTCGTATAAGCACAAACACTGTTTCTATTTATATATAGTAGATTGCACAATGTACAATATAAAATATATGACAATAGTGTATAACTCCTAATGATGTGAAACTAATTTTTAGTGATAGAAGACTTCATAAACTTTAATCAACATAAAAGTCATAATTTAACTCATTATGAAATGACCTTAGAAAATTATAATATTAACCTATATTTTGCTTCACTTTAGAAGCCTGATAGACTGCACAGTACTCAGTATAAAATTCATAACATTTTGAATGTAGTCGTATCACATGGAGACAAATTTCTAACAAAACTAGACTTCTTGTGCTTCAATTATGACCTGATAATTGTTCTCACTCTATATTAATCTGCAAAAATTTTTAGATTTGGAAATGTTCTACCATACTTCTGAAACTGACAAACTATGATTAGTGTTTTATAAAAATTATAATTCCTAGTACACATACTATTTTCATGAAATTCCAATTGCACCATAACTCTTACAGACAATGACTAAAAAAGAATGAATTTGGGCATTCTGTCACGGTCGTGACCTTATGGTCACACGGCCATGACGTCCTAAACATTCCATGTCTTAGAAAAATTTCGAAAACAGTTGAAAAACAATCATTTTGTCACGGCCATGACCTTGTGGTCTCATGGCCGTAACGCCCTGAACGTCCCATGCTTTAGAAAATTTTTGAGAACGGTTGAAAAACAATTGTTCTGTCACGGCCGTGACGTCCTGAACATCCCATGTCTTAAAAATTTTTCGAGAACGGTTGAAAAACAATCATTCTGTCACAAGCGTGCAAGTACGGACAGGAGAAAATCACACGTGCTGGAAAAATGTGAACCCGTGAATGCATGCAACTGTGGAACGGCCATGACGTATGTGAGCACGGCCGTGCCCATATGTAGTACTTAGAAAAATTCTCCAAGTGTTCGGCCATGCCGAATTAGGCACGTCTATGCCCATGAGTGGCCGTGGCCAGTCCCAGAGGCCTATGTGATGTTTGATTGCCCACACTTAGTGTGATTTCAAGTTTGTATGTCCTTAAATAGGATTAAAATATGCAACATGTATTGAATGATTGTATGCATCGATGAAGGTAATTAAAAGACAGATTGATGAAGGTGTGGCATTACTCTTGGGACCAACATGTACCCTACCAAAGACTCCACCGATAGGTGGGGGAAGGCCTCATTGACGAATGAGGGTAAGACCTCATTTATGGGAGAGGGTTAAGACCTCATCTACGGATGAGGTTTAAGATCTCACCTATGGGTGAGGGTTATGACCTATGAGCTAAATCTACTTCTCAGTCGACAATAAAAAATTATCTAAGTAAAGATGAAAAATGAAAAGATGAATTGTGAATGACTTGGGATATAAAGACAAAGA
This sequence comes from Pontederia crassipes, assembly GCA_030549335.1. NCBI lineage: Eukaryota > Viridiplantae > Streptophyta > Magnoliopsida > Commelinales > Pontederiaceae > Pontederia > Pontederia crassipes. Next base: position 3,255,449 of record JAUKPH010000020.1, on the reverse strand, counting down.
TGATAAAAATGAAGTAAGCACCTATGAGGATGCAAATGAATATCCACTTGTCACATCATGTTATGAACTAAGATGTAAGTTAAGTAAGACAAGTCCATGATATGCTTTAGCATAGTATGAAAATGTTAGATGTTTATCTTACCTTACCATAATGATATTGCTCATATGCCATATAGTGTGCATAAGTAGCTCATAGCATGCATATAAGTTATATTCCATTATGATACAATTGCATATGCCATGACATATAGAAAGTATGTTATAAGATCATAGCATGCATAGGCCTCAACATACTCTAACGGGAGAAATCCCCTGCACCCCATGGATCCGTGCAAGTATGGACGAGGTTTAGGTTCAATGGTGAGAGCCTCATGACGGAGACATTGCACATGGATTGATCGGACTATGGCCCAAGTTATCTTACTTTTGTTATATTATGTCATTATGATGAACTCTTGTAAGAGTGAACTATGTATGGCTTATGGGCATTTTGGAGTCGTGTACTTTTACTTGAACTCGTTATGCATTATGAGCCCTTTGTTAGGTCTATGTTAAAGCCTATTTGGCCCATGGGCTAGTTTATTATCTTGGGATTTATATGTTTAAAAGTCTTCTATTGTTTATGATATTGATGTTTTATATTATTCTATTATGTTTTTGCTGTAATATTTTATGAAATTTGGTTTGGAAAGTAACGCCGCCTAGGGTTCGACAACTAAATTGGAGCCAAATTTTGGGGACGTTATAGTTGGTATTAGAGCCATAGTTTTGGCTCATATATATTAGGTTTTAGGATGTGTAAGTCCAAGTGCAATCGTCATGAGGTGCCACCGAGCCTAAAGGTACATGTTCTCTTATATTTAACTCATGCTAATGATGTTGCTATGTTTATTTGAATGTGGATGTAGATGCCATCAAGACGGGCAATTGCTAATGAGGATCATGAGAGGAATGCTTTCCTTGATGGATTAATTCGAGCGGCGCAAAATACTCAAAGAAATAGTGGATCGGATTACTCCATTGAGAGGTTCCTATAGCTTCAACCTCTAAAGTTTGATGGAGAAGGAGAGGCAGAGTTGGCCGAATCATGGATTGAAGAGATAGGGGATATCCTTAAGGTCATGGGATGCCTCGAAGATCGTAAGGTGATGTATGCTACACATCACCTTTGCGGCCAAGCTAAAGTATGGTGAAAATCTCTCTTGAAGACCACTTTTGAAACCGAGGAAGAGGTTGCTTGGGAAATCTTTGTAGAAGTGTTTGAAGCTCACTTCTTCCTGGATTATGTTAAGCAAAAGAAGAGGGATGAATTTCCTAATCTCGTCCTAGGCAACATGATGGTGGACTAATACATGAGCACATATCTTAAGCTAGAGAAGTATGGTGAGCTCAATAAAAATGAACTTAGGAGGATTACAAGGTTCATTAATGGCTTGCATCCCAGACTACAATCTTGGGTCATGAGTGGTCATTGCACCACCTTGAAAGATGCGGTGGGACTTGCCACCGAGCATGAAAGGAAATACAATGAAAGGAAGATTGTCATGGGAAAGGCCATCAAGACGCATGAAGGGAAGAAACAAGGGAATAGTCCAAGGAAGGCACCATACCACTCTCCAAAGAAGGTGGAGCAAGCAAGAACCACATGCTCTAATTGTGGAAAGCCTCATTCCGGTGAATGCCGCTTCAAAGCCGGAACATATTTACAATGTGGCAAGATGGGCCACTACATAAGAGATTGCCCGGAAAAGTTGGGGGACAATCATGACAAAGGAAAAATAGTTGCAAACCCACCAAGAGCGCCGGAAAGGGTGTTTTCCATGGAAGTTGATGAAGCCACTCGAGCAAATGACGTGATCCAAGGTAATATCCTTGTCGTCGGACACTATGTAAATGTGCAATTTGATTCAGGTGCAACACATTTCTTTATATCTCATGAATTTGTTAGAATGCTAGAAGTAAGGCCTCTATTACTAATTGTCAATTAGAAGTAGAGAGTCCTACCGGAATGGTAGCCACTAGAAAATATGTCCCAAATGTACCTATAAAGATAGATAGGAAGAATTTTCCTTGTGATCTTATTTTGCTTACTATGATGTAATCTTAGGGACGGATTGGCTATCCCATAATGATGCTCATTTGTATTGCAAGGAAAAGAAAATATTTATAAGTGATCATCATGAGACACCCACGGAATTCCCTCCAAGGAAGCCAAAGTGCTAATTTCAGCAACTAAGGCAAGCAAGATGATCAAGAAAGGAGCAAGAGAATTTTTGGTAAGTATCATCAAAACGAATTCACAACCCAAAACACTTGAATCTGTGGATGTGGTAAGAGAATATCTGGATGTTTTTCTGGAAGACATCATGAGATTGCTGCCAAGAAGAGAAGTTAAGTTCAATATTGAACTACTCCCGGGTACCGCGCCCATATCAAAACCGCCTTACCGAATGGCCCTGATGGAAATGTATGAATTGAAGACCCAATTGCAAGAGCTTTTGGACAAGGGATTCATTAGGCCAAGTGTCTCACCATGGGGTGCACCGATATTTTTTGTCAAGAAGAAGGATGGCTCCTTGAGGTTGTGCATTGATTACCGAATGTTCAACAAGGTCACGGTGAAGAACAAGTACCCACTACCAAGAATTGATGATCTTTTCGATCAATTATCGTCGACGTCAATTTTCTCAAAGATCGACCTAAGGAGTGACTACCACCAATTAAGGGTAGCCGAGCAAGATGTTCCAAAAATGATATTTTGATCAAGGTATGACCACTATGAGTTTTTGGTTATGCCTTTTGGATTAACGAATGTGCCCTCCACATTCATGGATTTGATGAATAGGGTCTTTCGTCCATACTTGTACAAATTTGTGATCGTATTTGTGGATGACATCCTCATCTACTCAACAAGTCCGGAGGATCACCAAGAACATCTTCACATTGTGTTCGAGACCCTAAGAAGAACTAAGCTTCATCTTCACTTGTGTTGGAGACCCTAAGAAGAAATAAGCTTTACGACAAATTTTTTAAGTACGAATTTTGTCATGAAGAAGTAATGTTCCTTGGACACATTATATCAAGGCATGGAGCGGCCGTTGATTCGGCCAAAGTGGAAGCGGTGACAAATTGTAGTAGGCCAAAGAATGTGACCGAGATTAGAAGCTTCTTGGACATGCCAGATATTATAGAATGTTATCCAAGACTTCTCCAAGATAGCCGCTCCAATGACCAAGTTAACAAGGAAGGGTGAAAGAACAATTCAAACTCTCCAAGATATGCTTAGAGCTTGTGCATTAGATTGGCCTGGGTATTGGGATGATCACCTTTCTTTGGTGAAATTTGCTTATAATAATAGTTATCACTCAAGTATCATGATGACACTATTTGAAGCTTTATATGGAAGGCCTTGTCGTTTCCCAGCATCGGAGAAGAAAGATATCTTGAACCGGATGTAGTCCAAATGTATGTTGATAAAGAAGAGCTTATCAAGCAAAGTATGTTAGCGGCACAAAGTAGGCAAAGAGTTATGTGGATATGAGAAGAACAGAGCAACTTTATAAAGTTGGTGATCATGTCATGCTCAAGGTTTCGCCAACTAAAGGTGTGATGAGATTTAGCAAGAAAGGAAAGTTGACTCCAAGGTATATTGAACCATTTTGAGATCTTAGAAAAAGTAGGGGAAGCGACTTATAAGTTAGCACTCCCACCCTCATACGCAAGACTTCACAATGTCTTTCATGTATCAATGCTACGAAAATATGTCCATGATGAAGCAAATGTGATTCGGATTGAAGAACTCAATATCAAGGAGGACTTGACATATGTGGAGCAACCAACAAAGATTATAGATTACCAAGTGAAGCATCTCAAGAACAAGATCATACATATGGTCAAAGTGGCATGGAAGTACCACCGTGGACAAGAAGCTACATGGCAGCTTGAAGAAGAAATGCGAGAGAAGTTTTTGAAATTTTTCGATAAGTAATTTAAGATTTACTAAAATTAGAGGACGAATTTTTATTTAAAGGGGGTATGTTGTAACATCGTTTAAAAAAATAAGGCAACTCAGCCCACACCTTAATCCAAGAGGAGTCAACTTTCCTTGATGTGCATGAATGAATGGATTAAGGGTTTGAAAACCAACTTGGATCTTCTTAGATGATAAGATAGGGATTCTTGCATATGATGTCACATATTTTATTTAGTTACTATTTTATCATAAATCATGATTAGAATCTAGTGTTACTTATCATCCATGTTTAGTTTATGGGTAATGTTGCTTATTGTGATGTATATATATGTTTAGTAGGCTCAATGCTCTTTAATGAAATCCTCTATATGCTTCTTTCTTATTGTGATTAGTTAATAAATTATTAAACTTGGATGAGATGTGTGAAGCTCATATGATGCATGCTTGGATGAACGTACACCTCATAGGAGTTTGTATATATGTGTAAAAATGGGAAAAATAGGGAAAACTCTGTCCAATTGCTCGAGCACGGCTGTGACAAGTTGAGGAACGGCCGTGACGTATATAGGATTTCATGCCTTCGCGTACAAATGACCAAAGGATGAATTTGGGCATTTTGTCACGGCCGTGACCTTGTGGTCGCATGGCCGTAATGCCCTAAACGTCCCATGCCTTACAAAATTTTCGAGAACGGTTGAAAAAAAATCATTTTGTCACGACCATGATGCCCTAAACATCCCATGCCTTAGAAAATTTCTGAGAACGGTTGAAAAACAATTGTTCTATCACGGACATGCAAGTACGGATAAGAAAAAATCGCTCGTGCTGGAAAATTGTGAACCCGTTAATGCATGCCACTATGGAACGGTCGTGACGTATGTGGGCACGGCCGTGCCCATATGCAGTACTTAGAAAAATTCTCCAAGTGTTCGGCCGTGCCGAACTAGGCACGCCTATGCCCATGAGTGGGCACGGCCATGACCCAAAGTGGCATGGCCGTGGCCAATCCCAAAGGTCTTGTGATATTTGATTGCCCACATTTAGCGTGATTTGAAGTCTGTATGACCTTAAATAGGATTAAAACATGCAACATGTATTGAATGATTGTATGCATTGATGAAGGTAATGTAAATACGGATTGATGAAGGTGTACAATACCTAAGACTCCACCGACGGGTGGAGGAAGACCTCATTACAAATAAGGGTAAGACCTCGCCTAGGGGAGAGGGTTAAGTCCTCATCTACGGATGAGGGTTAAGACCTCACCTATGGGTGAGGGTTATGACCTATGAGCTAACACTACTTTTCAATTGACAAGATAAAAAATTATCTAAGTAAAGGTGAAAGATGAAAAGATGAATGATGAATGATGAATGACTTGGACATAAAGACAAAGATATAAAGATGAAGTAAGCACCTATGAGTATGCCAATGAATGTCCACTTGTTACATCATGTTATGAACTAAGATGTAAGTTAAGTTAAGACAAATCCATGATATGCTTTAGCATAGTATGAAAATGTTAGATGTTTATCTTACCTTGCCATAATGATATTGCTCATATGCCATATAGAGTGCCTAAGTAGCTCATAACATGCATATAAGTTATGTTCCATTATGATGCAATTGCATATGCCATGACATATAGAAAGTGTGTTATAAGATCATAGCATGCATGGGCCTCAACATACTCTAACGGGAGAAATCCCTTGCACCCCATGGATCTGTGCAGGTATGGATGAGACTTAGGTTCGGCGGTGAAAGCCTCATGATGGAGACATTGCACATGGATTGGTTGGGATACGGTCCAAGTTCTCTTATTTTTGTTATGTTATATGATTATGATGAACTCTTGTAATAGTGAAGTATAATTTATGGGTCTTTTGGAGTCATGTACTTTTACTCGAACTCGTTATGCATTATGAATCCATTGTTGGGTCTATGTTAGAGCCTATTTGGTCCATGGGCTAGTTTATTATCTTGGGATTTATATGTTTAAAAGTTTTTCATTGTTTATCATATTGATGTTTTATATTATTCTATTATATTTCTGCTACAATATTTTATGAAATTTGGTTATGAAAGTAATGCCACCTTGGGTTCGACAACTAAATTAGAGCCAAATTTTGGGGACATTACATTATCGGCTAGTGCGGTGGCTCCTTGCGGTGTCTCGTCATTGGCCACATCTTACATGTTCCATTTAAGTGTCTCATCATTGGCCACATCACCCCCCTCTCTCTCTCTCTCTGACACACACATTGAATTAACTTAATCACCCACCCATCTCTCTCTCTGTGTAATTATATATATGCCTCACTAGTCCCATCCATCGCTGCAGCAGCCTAAATTGGATTAGTCAATTGACGTCACAGGAGGATGAGATACGGCTACCGAAAATGGTAGCCGCACCGGCCAAGGTATTGTTAATGTCGAAGGAGGATGAGATCCGGCTTGTGGAACCGACAACGCCGCCAGTCGAGGTCTTGCTGATGTCGAAGTGGGATGAGATCCGGCCTCCAGAACCCACATTAACGATGACCTCCTCCTCGAACAATCCCTCTTCGGTGACGTTTCCGGTGCCGAAATATTGCCCGCTCTTCCAGCTCACATCCACCGCCGACGATAGCCTTGAGTGGCTGGGTGTGCTCTTCGGCTTCAGTCTCATCGTCATGCTTGATTCCTTGCAGTCAAATAAGTTTGTAACACTTTTGGCAATGCGTATCTGAACTATCACCTTGCAACTGTTGTGTTTGTTTCCAGTTATATTTATTTTTTTCATGAGATATTAAGTTGAAATTTCATCAATAAAATTATTTATTTATAGATTCATTTATTAAGACATTACTGGTAAATAAGAAACTACCCCCATTTGGATGTAAATAAAATATTTATAAAATTAAATTACAAAGGAATCGAAATTTGAATTTTTGTCCCAAGAACAAAATTGATCATTTTTTAGATTTTTCAATTTTGCGATATCATTTAACCTAACCAAGACTTTACCTAAAAATTATTAAAAATCATATCTACCATACATTAACATAGGGGAATAATTATCGGGAATTTAATATTCTTAGTTCTTATATTTTCGAAAATCATCTTTTGATGACTTAGGCAAATTTCGCCAATTTTTGCACTCAGGCACCTAAAATTTGACCTTCCACTTCAACATATATATATATCATGGCATAAATTATCACATAATATAGTATTAATACATTTTGTCATATGTGATTGACATAGGGATATTACAATACAAGCGCACGAATGCATGAAAGTTCTATGCAGAAGGCCAAAACTAAGTATTATTTATCTTCAAATTGGAAACTTCAAGAAGTTAAAAGCTACTTACGTCTTGGACAATGTTCAACAAAAAAGTGATTTTCGAATGAATCAAATAATTGAAATTTCCAGACGGATATGCATCAAACATATCTCGTTTAACATGAAAAATGGGAAAATACATGGAACGAAGAGCCGTGATTGTCATATTTTCATGCGAAGACTGCTTCTAATTGCCTTTAAAGAACTTTTGCCAAAAGCTATCTGGGAAACTTTAACAGAGTTATCTATGTTATTATCGAAAAAAAGAGTTATCTATGTTATCTATGTTCTTTAAAGAGCTTTGTACATCCATCATTCGTAAAAAAGGCATGTCTCAATTAGAATCTTCTATTGTCATTACCGTGTGTAAGGCTGAAAAAATATTTTCACCTTCTTTCTTTGATGTGATAGAGCACTTGATTGTACCTCTTACATATGAAACAAAAGTTGGAGGCCCAGTTCAATATTAGTGAATATATCCTTTCGAAAGATGCATGTTATATTTGGAAATGAAGGCGAAGATTGAAGGCTCTATATGTGAAGCATATTTCATTGAGGAGGTGTCCAACTACACTTCAATGTACTTTGAGTCACACATACAATCGCGACATATGCAAGTTCCAAGAAATGATGACGGTGGTGATAGTGAAGTTAACAAAAATATTTTATCAATCTTCAAATATCCATGCCATCTTCTTGGTAAAGGACACAAAGTTATGTTGAGTGATAAAGATCTCACATTAGTTAAGAATTATATCCTTGCAAGTTATAACGAGATGACATCGTATCTCGAATAAGAATATTTATTAATTTGTTATAAAGTCTAAATTAATTATTGCTATATGATTTCACTAATTGATAATTTTTTAATTCAGGAAATTTGAAGAATTCATAGAGAAATCAATCCTTTAATTTCCAACGATGAATTGTTGAAACTAAGAGATGAACAATTTTTCACTTGGTTGAGAAGTGAAGTGAGGACTCTTTTTTATTGTGAGCATATTCTATTTTTTAATAAATTTCAATTAACCTTGTCTTTCAATATAGGTTACCAACGACTCAGTTACTAATTTGAGAAATCCATAACTCAGTTACAAACCATACAAACAAGTTTGTAGTTACAATTGTGTCATTGTCAATAGATGCATATTCTATACAGAAGAATATAGCCAACAACGTTCTACTATTAATAGCGGTATATGTGTTCTAGGAAGCACGTACGGGGACAATGAGTTAGATTACTACGGTATTATAGAAGAAATTATAGAATTGTCCTATTTGGAAAAATTTAACAAAGTTGTAGTGCTAAAATGTCGTTGGTTTGATCCAGGAAAGGGAGTTAGAGTCAATTAGAAGTTTAATTTGGTGGATATCAAGCCTCGATCAAGACTTCAATCATACGATCCATTCGTATTGATAGAACAAATGAAACAAGTGTATTACACTAAGTATCTATCGAAAAGAACCAAAGATGAATGATGGACACCATGCAAAGTAGGAAGTAGACTATGCTTAACATAAACGATGGTAGATGATCGTGAAACATCATCCATATACAATGATGTACTCGTAGATGATTACTATCTAGAAGATCAAACGAATGAGATGATTGATGTAGTCAAAGAAGTTTAGAATATTCAATTAGCCAATAACTCAAATGATCTTTTAGAAGCGAAGGTTGATAATTAATTTCATTGATGATTATTCGAATAAAGATTACATGTAATAATTAAATTCTTTTAATGGTGATAGTTGCTCCACCGCCTACAGAGCACATAGTCATATCGTCACATAGTAGGAAGTCCATTGGTGGGTTGTTTGTCGTGCATGACGATGATCGATGTATTGCTCCAGGTCATTTATTGTGTATTTAATATATCTTCTACATGAAATTGTTTGAACTATTTTTTTATCGTGATAGTTGTTCCAGCATCGATGGTCACATAATTTGATCGTCACATAGCATGCGGTCCATCAGTGGGTCGTCCCGATCACATGATGATGATCGACGTACCACCCTAGGTTATTTTTTGTGTATTTAATAAATTTAAATACATGCAACTATTTTAACTATTTTTTATTATGATAATTGCTATGCATCCGTCGAGACTGATGGATGCTTCTCAACATTCCAGCATACACTCCACACGACCACGCAATGATGATCGACATATTACGTCAGGTGATACATTTATTATTATTTAATTTATATTTGTCATGTAATTACATTAATCATTTCTTATTTTAATGGTGTTAGTCGCTATGCCACCAATGGTAACGTCACTTCCTAACGAGCGGACTGTCACAAATCAGGTAGTGGTGATAGATATCATATGAGGCGAGAACTTTAATGTATATATATCAATTATCATTAGTTTAATTTGGTATTACAATAATTATTTATTCTGTATCAGGGCTCGTCTATCATGTTAGACCTTCTTAGCCTACCCCAGCTATAGAAGATGAGGATTCCTCTTCGACAGAAGAAGAGGAATTCCACGACAATGGGATGATCACCATAAACAACATTGCTCGGTCATATGTTAAATAAGTTATATAAATTTTATTATATTTTTGCTTACAATTGCAAAATTTATTGTTTTGTGTCAATTGTAGGTCCACTTTCAAACCTGCTTCTACCGTGCGGAATGTTAGTGCTCTTGTCCTTGCCCACTTGCTAGAAGGGGTAGGATCATAGAAAGAGGTTCCAATTGAAGTGAGGGATGACGTCTTTCGCGCATTTATTGTATGATCACTTTTTGTGTTAGATAATTTATTTATACTATATATAAATTACTAACTTTTATAATATTTTTTGTCATGAGCTTAGTTTGGGGATGATTCAAAGATACTTCAAGGAGGTGAAAGCGAAATGCCTCTGAAATTTCCTATATACGTTTCGCAAGGTCATCACGTCTATCGATCTCAGTTTGCAACAAGGCATACAAAGAGCTCAAAGCATATTAGGCATCCGGTTTGGGAGTCCTTATGTAAGAAGTGGCAATTAAGTTTACTTTTGGATTATTTTTTCTTAATTTATAATTTTAGAATGTTCATGTATTTCATTTTATCCAGGATGAATGAAGATTGGTAGAGAAAGTCTGAAAAGGCAAAAGTTTATTTTTGAAACCCGAAATACACATCCACACAGGCGGGTCGATTTTGATTTGATGAGCATCGGTTGTGCCTGATAATGTAAATACAAAATTGAATAATCAAACTTTTATCTTATACTTATTTTATAAAATTTAAAACTTTGTTGCAAGAGAAAAAAAGGTGGTCCTTTCGATTTTTGTGCGATCTATGAGGTCACACATAAGAGGAGGAAGACGAATGACTTGATCATACACACTGCCCGAAAAGTTTTGGTAAGTATCATAACATGTTCATTTGGTTGTTCGCGTTAGTGTAAATGATTTCTCAAATGTGCAATGTTTAAAATTTTAGGATGTGTACAATGAGAAGATGGTCAAAAAGTACGGAGATGATCCTAGTACTCAACGATCAGGTAATGTATCTTGAAGATTATTCATGTTTTAGTGTTATATAAAACTTTATTTGGCTATAAAGTTTCTAATGTTATATAATTTACATGATTTTTAATTTTTATATGGTTATATAATTATTCTATTTTGAATAGGATGTTGCTATTTGGGACGAGGTAGCCGGCACGACATGAGGAGGATACTTGAGGGGCCTAGGAATAGCTGCTCAAGTTCCTAGGAGAGTGGGGGATATGTAGGCGGCCCATCTATGATCACTAGCTGATCACTATAGTTTTTTATCCCATTTTGGATGCATTTCACCCATATCGAGTCCCTTAATTGCCCAACTTTTGGCCAATTATGTTTGAAATGCATGGATTGTGATAACTAGTTGATATTCCTCATTCTATACTTAATTCCATGTGCATAGAGGTTCTGAAATGCCAAAATCCATAAATAATTCAATTCCATGCCAATTTATCATTTTTAGGACAAGTTATCACTCCTATATGTCAAGTTATCATTATTTTGAGTGAACTGATCCTAGTTGCTTTCCCTACCCTTATTTGTTCATAAACTATTTGAGGACTTTGATGCTTGGTGTTCTATCCTTTGTAGCAGAGAAAATAGGTTGCAAAAAGGTGAGAAAAGTAGGGGGGACCACTGATTTGGTGGTCCAAAAAGGTGCCTTCCGCTGCTGTTTTTGGGACCAGAAGACACATGACACAATCAAGGCATAGGGAATTATCTGATGCTGATCTAAGGATGATTAAAGGTCAGATATAAGATGGAAACCCTGAAGGAAGAGAGGGGGGTCGGCCATTGCAGAAAGGGGGGCAGATTGGAGCAAGGGTTTGGAGCAAAGAAGGGGACTAAAGTGCTGCTGGAAATCCTGTCAACAAGGGCCAATCCAGGATGATTTATCTGAGTTCTTCACTCTATTTTGTATCTATGTTTGTAACTATGAGGAGCTAAACTCCATCTCTTCTAGGATAGGGTAGTAGTCTAGATTAATTGTGGATGGATTAGGGACAAGTCTGATTTCTTGCACTGAATCATTTAAGTTTCTAATTTTTCAAATCTGTATTGTTATGAGCCTGTTCTTGCCATTGCAGATCCTATTTGTATTTACAACTGAGAAGTTGTCATTTGATCTAATCTTTGTTCAGAAATGGACTACTAAGAACCAACGCCAAGTTCTAGAAGCAATCCCAATTAGAGTTCTGATTTCTTACTTTCTGAAATTTGTTTTTCCAATTCTGATTTCTGAATCTGAATTCCTGATTTCCTTGGAATCTGCTTTGCCATTTGAACCCCTGATTTCATTTAATCACTGAGAGGTGAAACTTAAGGATTTCTTGTTGTCCAGAGATGAACCAAGAAGCATTTGGCAAGTGCTGAGTTCCAATGAACAACATTGCTGAGTTTCCTTATGTAGTTATCTTGCTGATTTCTATTTTCTGATTTTGTTGGAAATCTGATTGCCATTGTTAAGCCCTACTTTAATCCACCATTGAGAGATGGTTTTAAGGCCTTCCTTGAGATTCAGAGATGAGCCAAGGAGCAATAACAATTTCTGATTTCCCAAACTTGAGATTCTATGCATATTGGTTCCAATTATCTAATGTTAAGTGTGGACTTCATTTTTAATTGCAGCTGAGTGGTTGAATCAAAGTCCTCTTGTAGTTTAGAGATAAACCAAGGAACACTAGCATTAATAATGGATTGATTTCATCCCTGTTTAGTTGATTGAAGCATACCTTTCATTTTCAAAGTGCAATTTAGAAGTTATCATTTCAGATTTGATCCAAAATCAGCAAATGAGTTGGATTGAACTTAATGATAAGTTGATTTTCAGTAGGGATACTCTTCTAATTCAACTAGGCTAACAATTATATGAAAATATATTGTTTAGTTTTGGTCTAATTGAGCTGTGAAAATAGCCATATTGAAGGTTGAATTAGATTTGACTATAAAGTGGTAACTTGTCCATTTCCATCCGTAATTAAATTAGATGAATCCCAACTCCTAGGAGGACCTTCCTCATTGATAGATAAACCCCTTTAGAGTCTAGATTAGTATTTACAATTCAGTTTAATTAACTTTTCAGCAATCTACAATAAGTTAGCATTCTACATTCCAAAAGAAAAAAATATGTTTTCACTTCCTTAAAAAAAATCTGTTTTTGTCACTTTAAATAGGATTAGTCTAAATTGTTTTTAGGTAGTCTAGAACTTCAAATTACTGTGGATACGACATTTGGGTAACTATAATTGACCTGTATATTTGCTGTAGAGAGTGAGTTAGGGAGTTGAAACAAAAATTAAAAATTGACTTTTGACCCAAAAATCAGCAAGTTATCACTATACCCCTCAATTTCACTATCAAGTTTTTGGCGCCGTTGCTGGAGATTTGAGGTCAATTAGATTAACTTAGATAGTTTAGATTAGTTTTTGATTAGTTTTTAGTACATTTGTTAGGTCAATTTTTAGTTTTTGCAAGTTATCATTCCAAGCTTTCAATTTTTGTCTAGTTTGCCTTCTTTTCTCAATTTGATACTTCTGAATTCATTGATGCAGGATTTGGACAATCAAGTGGACCATTATCAATCAGATCCTGAGCCTGAAAGAAGATTCTTGAGAAGAAGGAGATTGCAAAGGTTGGAGGCAAGAAGAAGGATATTTGAAGAAGAGGAAGAGGAGCAAGTAAACATGGCTGCACCAAGGACATTAAAGGATTGCTATTCTCCTAGTAATGTCAGAAATCAACAAGGGAATGGAGTCATAGCACCAGCTGCAAACTTTGAAGTGAATCCAGCCTTGGTGACAATGATAAGGCAATACCAATTTTCTGGATTGGGCAATGAAGATCCAGCCTCACACTTGGACAATTTCAAGTAAATTTGCAGCACAGTCCACTTCAACAATACACCCATGGATGCTGTCTGTATGAGGCTATTTCCATTCTCACTCAAGAACAAGGCCAAGACTTGGTACAAGACCCTCAAACCAGAGGAGATGGCTATTTGAGAATCTATTATTCAATTGTTTCTAGCTGAATTCTTCCCACCTAGCAAAATTGATAACTATAGAGATCATATTGTGAGGTTCTACCAATTGTATCAAGAGAACATATGTGATGCATGGCAAAGACTCCAAGGCTTGTTGAGGGCATGTCCATATCATGGCTTTGAAAAATGGCAACTTGTCAACTATTTTCACAAAGGATTGAATTACCCCAGCAAGGTTGCATTGGATACAGCAGCAGGAGGGATATTTGCATCAAGAAATATTGATGAAGCCTACCAATTGATTGAGAACATGGCCAAGAACCACCATTTCCTTACACATGACAGGACAAGAAGGCCATCCAATGAAAACCAAGTCAATAACATTGCTGTCCAGATTGAAGAAGCATTGATTTGGAGCAAAGAAGGGGACTAAAGTGCTGCTGGAAATCCTGTCAACAAGGGCCAATCCAGGATGATTTATCTCAGTTCTTCACTCTATTTTGTATCTATGTTTGAAACTATGAGGAGCTAAACTCCATCTCTCCTAGGATAGGGTAGTAGTCTGATTAATTGTGGATGGATTAGGGACAAGTCTGATTTCTTGCACTGAATCATTTAAGTTTCTGATTTTTCAAATCTGCATTGTTAACGACCTGTTCTTGCCATTGCAGATCCTATTTGTATTTACAACTGAGAAGTTGTCGTTTGATCTAATCTTTGTTCAGAAATGGACTACTAAGAACCAATGCCAAGTTCTAGAAGCAATCCCAATTAGAGTTCTGATTTCTTACTTTTTGAAATTTGTTTTTCCAATTCTGATTTCTGAATCTGATTTCCTTGGAATCTGCTTTGCCATTTGAACCCTTGATTTCATTTAATCACTGAGAGGTGAAACTTAAGGATTTTTTGTTGTCCAGAGATGGACCAAGAAGCATTTGGCAAGTGCTGAGTTCCAATGAACAACATTGCTGAGTTTGCTTATGTAGTTATCTTGCTGATTTCTATTTTCTGATTTTGTTGGAAATCTGATTGCCATTGTTAAGCCCCACTTTAATCCACCATAACTTTTAAATTTCACTTTGAAAATGAAAGAAATGCTTCAATCAACTAAACATGGATGAAATCAATCCAATATTAATGCTAGTGTTCTTGGTTTATTTCTAAACTACAAGAGGACTTTGATTCAACCTCTCAGCTGCAATTAAAAATGAAGTCCACACTTAACATTAGATAATTGGAACCAATATGCATAGAATCTCAAGTTTGGGAAATCAGAAATTGTCATTGCTCCTTGGCTCATCTCTGAATCTCAAGGAAGGCCTTAAAACCATCTTTCATATTTGATTGAATTGCCAAAAATTAGCAAATGAGTTGGATTGAACTTAATGATAACTTGATTTTCAGTGGGGATACCCTTCTAATTCAACTAGGCTAATAATTATATGATAATATATTATTTAGTTCTGGCCTAATTGAGCTGTGAAAATAGCCATATTGAAGGTTGAATTAGATTTGACTATAAAGTGATAACTTGTCCATTTTCATCCATAATTAAATTAGATGAACCCAACTCCTAAGAGGACCTTCCTCGTTGATAGATAAACCCCTTTAGACTCTAGATTAGCATTTACAATTCAGTTTAATTAATTTTTCAGCGATCTACAACAAGTTATCATTCTGCATTCCAAAAGAAAAAAAATCTGTTTTCACTTCCTTAAAAAAAATCTATTTTTGCCACTTTAAATAGGATTAGTCTAAATTGTTTTTACGTAGTCTAGGACTTCAAATCGCTATGGATACGACATTTGGGTAACTACAATTGACCTGTATACTTGCAGTAGGGAGTGAGTTAGGGAGTTGAAACAAAAATTAAAAATTGACTTTTGACCCAAAAATCAGCAAGTTATCTTTACACTCCTCTATATCACTATCAATCTACTCCAAGTTCATCCACCACGGTTGAGCTAATGTTGGACAGCATCTGGGGACTTATTTCGGAGCAACTTTCTCTATAGCTTTCTTAGCATTTGTCTCCTATCTTGCAGACAATTCAGGGCGTCCTCCAGCTGCAGACCCAACCCCACGAGGACAAAGACCAAGTACGTAGTTATCCAATGTCATGGATGACATCAATTACGATAATAATTTAGGATAGAAACTATTGTAATATTTTGATAACTATAGTGATGTTTTACACGAGTTTGTTATGTTATTAACATTTTTATGATGTTTATTAGTTGTCTATGTGTATTACTCTTTATATTTTATTGTTATGAATGCTTAGATCATTGTGATGAACGTGAAATATATATGCATTGTAAATTATATGGAGAGGGAAGGGAAGAATAGGGGAAAAGAATTGATATTTAGTGCCACCTTAGTGTCAGTAGTAGCACACTTGGGCCCGATTTGTCACATTATTAATTTCATAAATGGTAATTATCCTTGGGATAGTTTGAGGTGAGTGGAGCATAACGATCTCTCAATGTCGTTACCCTTGGATTATGTCATTTATTATTTTGAATGTTTGTGACAAATTAAAATATGCATAACATATATTTCTCCTCTTATTTGAACGAACCTAGACATTTAGATCATGACATCAAAGTCCATAATTGCTGACCTGTACAAAAGGGACAAACTGAATGGTGAAAATTATGATATGTGGCATCGTAAAGTCCAATATCTCTTAGAGGAACAAAAATGTTTAAGAGACCATAAAAAATGTTATGGCACAACCAGCACCTAATAATACTTGATGCACGAAAAAGCATGCATTAGTTTAGGCCATTTGATTAGCATTTTAGAATATTTTTATATTTAGAAAAAGGGAGTTTTTATTTCTTTTTATACAATTTCTTTTAGATTTGATTTCTACATAAGTCTGAAAATTATTCATGGCAGGATATGAGAAAACGTCGAAATCAAAGCAAGAAAAGGCCTAAAATAACTCAGAAGACTGTTAGTGACAATTATTTTCATGATCGTAACAGAAATATGTTGCAATCAGAAAATTATCTAAGTCACTATTACGGCCGTGACTATTTCTTTTGCAGCCATGACGGAAAGATTTCCTAGGAGAAAATTTTCTAAGTCCTTTTCACAAACATTACAACCTACTGTCACAGTCGTGACAAAGTCTTTCACGACCGTGATGGCGGACGGTTAGGCAATTTTAAAGCCAATTTTATCCACTTTTTCGATAGAATTTCAGTTTCTTCCCTTGAGGGATGGGAAAGCCCATAAAAGGAGACATAAGAGAACTTGGAAACGCATCCTTGGAGTATAGATTTGAAGTCTAATAAGTTATCCAAAGTGATTTGAGTTATTTGAGCTGTGTTCTCGTTTCTTCAGTGAGTCCATGAAGTGCCAACTTTTCGACCCTTGATGAATTATATAGTGATCTCAAAGCTATCTCATTTAGAAATTGAATAAAGCTCCAAAAGGAAAAGAAAAACTAATTGTTGTTGCTATGCCATCTCTGTTGCTTACTCAGAATGAAATGAAATAAATAAAGTTGCGAAGCTAACTATATAATCAATATTTTTGTTAAAGCAAATCAAGGTCATTTTACTAGGGAGGTTATTTGATACAGGGCACAGGTTGTAGGTTGGCCATGAATTCATAGTTAAATAAAGAATACCATGACAGAGGAAAAATGCAAGAATAATAGCGAAGCTCTGTCGGAAACTTGAGAGAGCACATGCACAGTGGCTACAAGAATTCTTTGTTTTCTTTTTCTACTCTTTTATATTAGATTTGACGTTGCTATTCTCAGATTTATTCTTTCATTAGGGTCATTTTAATTGAACCCTATTTGTGTTTTGGAATATTTCTTAATATTAGTTTAGTTTGAATCTTTAATAGCATTGCAATTTCATGTTTAATGCTTTTCTTTGATTCCATGATTTAGGATTTATTGCTATATGAGAAGAAGTGATTATTTTCATAATAGTTTCTAGGATTGATCTTATTTATTGCATGCCACAATTAGGAAAATCAAAAGAGACCTAATTTGTGTAGTTATTAAGGTGACTTGAGAAAGCCCTTAATATTAATTCCATTTTAATGCATCTTATGATTAATTAAGTAAATTAAAAATTGAAAGGACTAATTTATTCTAATTATTCATAAGATAGTAGTTAAAGCCTGAAACATTATTTAACTAATTTTGGGAATTCACTTTATTATTGATTTAACTAATTCTAAGTTGAGAAAATTCATTACATTTTAGTGATGATAATTAGGTGCCTTAATCACCAAATCATTGTTTCTCCATGTGATCATTTCATTTATTTTTATTATTTTCTTTTTATTCACATATGAAATCGGATATTTTCTTAATTTCTTAATTAACAAAGTTAAAATAAAATTTAAGTTATTAACCGTCCTCTTGGGAACGATAACTCTACTCCTTCACTTTATTACTTAAGCGATTAGTGCACTTGCTAGCATTTGCTATCAATTTTACATGCATCAAGTTTTTGATGCAGTTGTCAAGGACGGTGTTTACTAACTTTAATTTTTATTTTACTTGTTAATTGAGAGTTCTATTAAATTCCATGCAGATTCTTTTTAGTTCACATACTTTCACATTTCTTTATCTTGTGTGACTAGGAGATATCTTCAAGAGACAATTCAGAATGACAACAAAAATCAAAGACTATGGGAGATTACTATGCAGAAGCACAAAGAAAAATTCTTGAGGATCATGAAGTACAAATATTGCAAATTTCAAATAATAGTATTCAACTCATTCTCATGGTACAAAGAAATTCTACAATTGAAGACATGATGTTAAAGTTTATGACAACAGTTGAGGAAAAATTTCAACTTCAAGAAAGAGTCTTTATGAAGTTGCTGGGACAAGTAGAGCAATTGGAGGGTAAGATTCAAATGAAAAAATGATGTTCCTCCATCCACCCACTCAGAATCAAATTCCAACATCGAAGAAAAATTGTGCCAATTGATTGGAGCTATAGAGAAAATATTTACACTACAGGATCAAATTATCAGCAATCTACAATCACAAGCACAGTTGAAAGATCAACAACTAGTTATTATTTCTTCTCCTCCTCAATCCCTAAATTTTAATGTCAAGTTTGATATCATGTAGGCAAAATTTCAAGCATTAGAGAAGAAAGTGGAGTTGGCTTCTCAGATTGCTTATGCCTCGAGGGATAATACTATAGATAAATCTGTACCCATTATATGCCCATGCCACTTACAGTACTTCAATCCAGGAAGACGGAAGGCAAGGAAAAATTATCAAAAAACATAGACTACTCAATGGAGAGTTAAGGAGACTAGTGAATATATCATGGAAGATGGACAAGTGCAAAGAAGAAGTCCACCTTCAGAAAATTCAAGCATTCCATAGTTACCACCAAAGAATTCATGATAGAAGGGAACACATCATCATCACCTCAGACATCACAAAATTCTATGCATTAGAAGCCCAAGGACCAAGCTCCACATGAAGATCCGGGTAATGCTTTTAAAAGGGAGGGACAATGCATCGAGCATTACATCAGAGGTAAGATGGAAAAAGGTCATTTTGAGTCCCTTCCAAACATTTGAGGTAACCAAAGGATCAAAGTCAAGCTAACGACTATAACTTAGAACTACATTCCTAAACCTTTGTCCCCTTAGTTTTAGTTATTAGCATTAGTGTTGGATTCTTTAATTTAGATTAGTTAACATTAAAATTTGTTTCGATTGAGATTGCTATAGGAGGACACAGCCACGGCCATGCCTACATCTTCTCATGGCCGTGCCTATCTTATTGGGCGCCAATGCCTCTGTCATGGCCATACCCATATAATGCCACGGCCATGACATTATGCCACATCGCATGGCCGCTTAACGGGTTGAAGCACGGCCGATACAAAGTCAAGAACAGTCGTTACGAACTCAAACATATCAGACACACTTGTATCATTATTTTTAACTTTCATTTCAGGACACATGGCGCTATCCTAATGTATACATGGCACACAACAGACGATCCGAAGTTCATCTCATTTGGGGTAGGGGCATGAAGCTTTGCTGTCTCTCCCCCGTGTCTCTTGCGTGTCACCATCCTGTCTAGCACCATTGCCGGCACCATCGAGTCCAAGCTACCGGCCTACGACCTTTTTGAACGCCATCATCACCTGTTCGCGGCCGTTGTCAAAAACTTGCCGACGATGACTATAGCACCTCCGCCACAGCATCACTGACCGTTTCTCTCCAACAATGGCTCATTTCCGTCGTTGTTCATATCGCCGACACCAACAGTGCCGTCATCCAACCCGCGGCATCGTTTGCTTCTTCTTCGATGATGATTAGCCTACCTCGAGCATGCCAACACCTCCATCGCCACGCCGTCGCTACTGAGATTGACAGACGATTTTGTCGCCGGCATATCCATTTTTTTCAACACTGGTTGTCCCTCTATCGTCGGCACTAGGCTGAAAAGCCGTTCTTCTTCATCACCAGTACCTTCGACCAAGCTCTACCGAGTCTGCTGCCTACAGCCGCCCTTGTTCCTACAATTCCATTGTCGATCGACTATACAAGCACGATCATGAAGGGTGAGGGAATGACTACGAATTCCTCCTCGCTCCGGAACGGCCATGACAGCAGCAAGAACGGCTGTGACAATTATGAAACTATAGAAAGATGTCCAAACCATGCCAGAAGAAGCCTACGAGCCGCCCGTTGAAGCAACGTGACAAAGATTTTTTAATTGCTCAGCAGAACAAAGAAATCATCAGGTTGTCTCTACTCCTTTTGCATTTTAACACACATATTCTTTACTATAATTTCATAGTTTTCCTGTGTATGGGCCTAACACTGGGATAGGTTCAAGTTTGGGGGAGGGACTTAATCCATTTTGCACTTTCATGGCATGTCTACTTTCAACATTTTGAGTCCACATCTTATTTTGTTTGGCATGCATCTATTTATGAAAATTCAAAAAAAAATTCATCTCATTTTTCCTTGTATATTATTTTACTATCTTAAAGTTTATTTTCATAACGTTGCTTAATCTATGAAATTCAATCACTGTTTCTTTTTATCAAGTATCACTAGAGTATTGGAATTTGGATTGAGTTTGTTGCTAAGTAGAAGGACTAGTTTTTAAAGGTTGAATTTCTCTATTATTTACTATGATGTTAGTCTTGATTATAATTGCATCTTTATTGAAAACATAAAGTCTTTCATGAGCTTATAATTATGCTAGAAATGACAAATAAATATAATGATAAAGTGAAAATGAAAATAGGGCTAGTTGAGTTCCAACAAGTTAGTGAAAAATATAAAGTGCCCTCTCCAACCTTGGTGTGTCTAGGTGATTAGATCTGTAGGGGATTCTTGCCTCGGTCTAAGGGCATCTGCTCTGGGATCTGTCGGTTGAAAGCCCGTTACATGGACTACCTTGTGCAATATGGAGAACACACAAATACATAAAAAAACTAAAACTAAGTAAAAAAAAGTATGAAAATAAGCTCGTGGAAGACTTGTGGTTCAACATTGATGCTCTTATGAGATTAAGTAATATTATTTGTAGATATGCAAGAAGGACATGTTTAAAGGCTGGGAATTCTACAAGGTTGGGTATTGGTTGAGAATAGATACTCTGGTGATAGCCGTGTAAAAGACCAGTGGGAGAAAAGTATTTGATTTTGTGATGGAGCACTGTACCTTATTTGAAATTTGCTTGAGGACAAGCAAAATATTAAACTTGTGGTATTTGATGCACGAAAAATTATGCATTAATTTAGGCCATTTGATTAGCATTTAAGATGTTTTTATGTTTAGAAAAGGAGAGTTTTGAACAATTTCTTTTAAATTTGATTTCTACCTAAGTTTGAAAATTATTCATGACAAGATATTAGAAAATGTGAAAATCAAGGCAAGAAAATGCATTAAAACATCTCAGAAGACTGTCACAGCTGTGACAATTCTTTTCATGGCCATGACAGAAAGATGTTACAATCAAAAAATTTTCTAAGTCACTGTCATGGCCGTGATAATTTTTTTCACAGCCGTGACAGAAAGATTACGCAGTAGAAAATTTTCGAAGTCCTTTTCACCACCATTACAGTCCTTTGTCACAGCCATGATATTCACGGTCGTGACTGCGGGCGGTTAGGCCGTTTTAAAGCCAATTTTATTCAATCTTTTGATAGAATTTCAGTTTCTTTCCATGAGGGACGAGAAAATTTATAAAAGAAAGAAGAAGAGGACCTGGAAAAGCATCCCTAGAGCATAGATTTAAAGCTTACAAAGAGGAGAAGAGCACAAAAAATAGCGGAACTCTGTCAGAAACTTGAGAGAGCACGTGCATAGTGACTGCAAGAATTCTTTGTTTCCTTTTCCTACCCTTTTATATTAGATTTGATGATTCTCAGATTTATTATTTCATTATGGTCATTCTAGTTGAACCCTATTTGTGTTTTGGAATCTTTCTTAATATTAGTTTAGTTTGAATCTTTAATAGCATTGCAATTTCATGTTTAATGCTTTCCTTTGATTCCATGATTTATGATTTGATTTCTATCTAAGAAGAAGTGATTATTTTCATAATAGTTTCTAGGATTGATCTTATTTATTGCATGCCACAATTAGAGAAATCGGAAGAGACCTAATTTGTGTAGTTATTAAGGTGACTCCAGAAAGCCCTTAATATTATTCGATTTTAATGCATCTTATGATTAATTTAGTAAATTAAAAACTGAAAGGATTGATTTATTCTAATTATTCATAAGATAGTAGTTCTAAAACATTGGTTAACTAATTTTGAGAGTTCACTTTGTTGTTGGTTCAATTAATTCTGTTATGAAAGTTCATTACATTTTAGTGGTGATAATTAGGTGCCTTAATCATCAAACCATTATTTCTCCAGGTGATCATTCACTTTATTTTTATTATTTTCTTTTTATTCACGTCTAAAATGATATATTACTAAATTTCTCAATTAACAAGGTTAAAATAAAATGTAAGTTATTAACCGTCCTCGTGGGAATGATAACACTACTCATTCACTTTATTAGTTGAGCTATTAGTGTACTCGCTAGTGTTTGCTATCAATTTTACATGCATCAATACTGGCCAACTTAGAAGGGATATTGAGGTATTCAAAGCTTGGTCTAAGAAGAGTCGCATTGCTCGCATTCTAGTATTGAGCACAATAGAAGACTCCCTCATGTACGAATTTGAGGTTTACCATATAGCATTTGAAATGTGAGAAGCTACCCAAAACAAGTTAGGTATCACGTCAACTTCCAAGTTGAAGATGTTGACCATCAAGTTTACTCCTAAAGAATGCACCCAAATCACTCAATGAGACAGCACCTAAGGGAAATTATGAACATGGTACGTGAACTAAGAATGTTGAGCATGTGCTCACTTTTATGAGCAACATATGCATGTTATTATCCGCTCCCGTCCCAGATATTGGGAATATATGTGTGCCAACTAGTTGCATAATGATAACATCAAAGAATTTGATGATGTGGCTCATCACCTAAAATGGAGAATGGAGTACTGAATTCCAAAAATTCTCTAGTCAAGCATTAGTTGTTGAAATAGGTGGATGAAAGCATGGCATAGGTTCCACATGCAAGAGGTCATGAAAGTCGCACCCTAGCTAGAGAAGAGGATATAGTGGACAACAAAAGGTCCGACACCAACACACAAATGGAAGAAGTGCAGTGGCAAAGTGAAGTGCTACAATTTTCGCTCGTGAGTGCACTGAGCCAAAGAAAGTTTGTCCAGACCACATTCTTTGCTTATGTTTCTAGTTGTGTTCTGGTTGTTGAAACTCATCCTTTGTGCATTATAGATTTTGGAGCAACCAACCATGTAACAAAGGAATATGAAACCTTTGTAGAGTTTCATCAACTCAGTGTGGGATCTATGTAGGAGACAATAAAAGGGTGAAAGTCAAGGGGGTCGGAAGTTGTATGTTAGAACTTACAATGGAAAAATCCTTCCTCCATAGTATTTTGTATGCCCTTGATTTTTGATGAAACTTGATATCAATATCCTCTCTTGATTCATATGGATGTGTAATTACTTTTCGCTACATTTAAACATTCATCTTGATGGATGGTGTTCCGATATGTAACGGCTTTCTTCAAAATGGTTTCTATATTTGGAATACTACATGTGTTGCTGGTATTATTCACTTATATTATTTGTTGATGTGAATGAAAGTGTTAAGACTTGACATGCTAGGCTAGGACATATAGGGCAAGATCGAATTAATAGGTTAGTTAGAAAAGATCCCATAGACTTTCTCACTAAAGTCGATAGGAATGCCTATCTAACAAGCAACCCAGAAAATCATTTGAAAAAGAAAAACGTGCTGAGTTTTCATTGCTATTAATACACTCAAACATATATGGTCTAATGACTATCCAATGATCACACAATTTCTCATACTTCATCACATTTATTGGTGATTATTCATACTACAAAGTTGTTTACTTGATCTCTCATAAGTCTGTGGCTATAGATTGCTTTATGCAATTTATAAATATGGTTGAGAATCAATTTGATTGCATGATTAAAGCCTTGTGAACTAATTGTGGCCATGAGTATCTTTCATTAAAGAAATTATGAGATGAAAAAGAAAAAGTTAGACAACTAACAATTTCAAGAACTCCACAACAAAATGGTGTTGCGAAAAGGAGGAACTATACTCTACTCGATATGGTCCGATCTATGATGGCACAAGCAAACCTCCCAATTTTATTTTTGGGATATGCATTGTTCACAGCTGCTTACATACTAAATCGCATACCATCAAAGTTTGTCTTTTCCACTCCCTAAGAATTGTGGACAATCCGTAAGCCCTGACCTAAGTTACTTCCGTCCTTGGATATGTGTAGCCTATGTCCTTGACAACTCCCATTAGTATGGGAAGTTGAACTTAGAGGTAAAAAGAGTGTCTTTATTAGGTATCCTAAACCTCTAAAAATTATGTGTTCATAGGAGAAAGGGATGATGGAATGGTTAAGTTGAAAGTAGATATGTGACATTGATAGAGAATAAATTCCCAAAGCAATGCGAGATTGAAAGAACACTTCACTTAGATGAAGTAAGTAATCTCAAGATGGCGACATTTGCAAATCACAGTGTAGAGGAGTTTGTCCCTTCATTACCACACTTTTATCCAAGTGGGAGCATTTTGTTGCCATGGAGAACCTAGAGTGCTCATGTTGTCGATTACATCGAAATAATTCATGAAGTTCATATAGTAGGTCCTAAAGAAGAACTTGAGCCTAATTCATTTAATGGGGCTCTCTCATCCTTTGATAAAGAAAAATGGATTAAAGTAATGGAAGAAGAACTACAGTATATGAAAAAAACTAAGTATTGGACTTGGTTGATCTCCCGGCAGTCAAAAAGTAATTAGGAACAAGTGAGTTCTCAAAGTAAAATAGGATAGTGGTGGATTAGATGAGAGGTACAAAGATTGTTTAGTGGCAAAAGGCTTTACCCAAGAGGAGGATGTTGATTATGAAGAACCTTTGCTCTAGATGTAAGATTTTCTTCTATTCATCTTATCCTTATCAGATGTAAAGACTGCATTTCTCAATGGAGAACTAGATGAAGAAATTTGCATGAGTCAAACTAAAGCCTTCCGAGTAGAAGGAGAAGAGTGGAAAGTTGGAAAGCTCCACCTATCCATTTACGGACTTAAAGGGTAAATTAAATTCCATCAATCCATCATTTCATACGATTTTGCAATAATTGATAAAGATCTTTGCGTGTATGTCTATAAATCTAAGGATATGTTTGTCATTATCACTCTATATGTAGACGACATCTTAATAATCGAGAAGAATATAGAGTTTTTTGTCACCATTAAAAAATGATTGTCCTCTGTCTTTGACATGAATGATATGGGTGTGATCTTCATATTGGGTGTGAAAATTCAACGAAATCATTCTAGGAAATTCCTTACTTTATCACAAGAGGCATACATCAATAAGATTTTAGAACAATTTTGAATGGATGGATGGATGGATGGCTGCAAACCCATTGATACTCTTATTACAAAATGCAAGACTTTGAGCCTCAATATGTGCCCAAAGACTATAGAAGAACAAAGAGAGATGTCTTTAGTCTCCTATGCGAGTGCGATCGGCAGCCTGATGTATGCTATATTGTGTACTCGATTGGACATAGGTTATGTCATAGGTCCAGTGAGTCGATATTAGGCAAACCCAAGACGCCAACACTGGAAGGCGGTGATGAAAATCATGAGATATCTCAAACGCACTGTTAACTTTACTTTATACTATCATGGAGGAAACCTAACGCTGAATGTATATACGGATGTACATTGGGCAGAACAAAAATTCACCTTGGGATATGCCTTCTTGTTTTCTCCTTGTGTAGGATAAATAGTTTTGCATACATAATTGGTTACCACAGTGTCAGACTATCTAGATGATGTAGCAAGGCAAATCTAGGACATAGCAAGTACATGATATTGAGCGATTGTGTAAGTCGCAATTTGGCTCGCGAGAAAAAAATCATGTAAGTCATGGTTGTAGCAAAAGCGATGTTAGATCACATGATATGTTGAGCAACGATGTGAAGAATAGTGATTGATCGGAGATCCATTGAGTGACCATGGATCTCTCGCAAGTCATGATATAGATCTAGAGGCAATCGAATGATTGTGCATCCATAACCGATCACAATCAAAACTCCTATATTAGAGGTTTGCTTGTACTTGTGGGTCACACGAGCTCATTTGGGACATTAAAGATCAAGCATAGACAACGAGCCCATCATGTACGAGTAGGAGATTATTGGATGCATATGTTAGTCAAGCATGGTGTGGCACCTAAGGACATACCTTACACATGCAAGACATGAGCTTGGGACAAGATGTGGCAAAGCTTCCAAAGCACCATGTTGTGGCATGGCCAGATGGTATCACTTTGAGTCATACCATTTGAAGCCATGCCAAAGCTCTCCCGGGCAGCTCCTTTGCTTGATCTTTTGTGGCCAAGTACTTCTATAAAAGAAAGCTCCATTGCTGCCCCATGATGACCTAAGAGTATTCCATTTTTGCATGATTTGATTTTCAACCTCGCGCTATAATGTCTCAAAAAATTGGCCCCAATTTAGGCGGCGTTACTTTCATAACCTAATTACATAAAACATCGCAACGAAAAACATAATAATAAAACAGAATTAACAGTAACGTAAAACAGCGAAAGACTTCTAACATGTAAAACCCAAGATACATCTCTAGCCCATGGGCCACATAGGCACTAACATAATGCCCAACATAGGGTTCATGTTACATAAATGAGTTCCTACAAAAGTAAATGAATCAAAGGCCCATATGCCATACATACTTGACTCTTATAAGAGTTCATCACGTTAACATAAGTAAGATAACTTGGGTCGTAGCCCGACCAACCCATGTGCAACATCACCATCATGAGGCTCTCGCCGTCGAACCTAAGCCTCGTCCATACCTGCACGGATCCATGTGGTGCAGGGAATTTCTCCCATTAGAGTATGTTGAGGCCCATGCATGCTTTGATCCTATAACATGATCTCTATATGTCATGGCATATGCATTTCTTCATAATGAAAACATAGAACATGTGCATACTATGGACTACATTTGCACGCTATATGGCATGTGAACAATCATCATCATAGATAAGCTAAGCATATAACATCATCAACATCATGCTAAGACATATCATTATTCATCATTATGCTAAGACATATCATAAATTACCTTACTTTACTTTAACATTTTCATTCATAACATCAATGTAACAAAAGGGGCATAATAGCATCCTTTCAGGTGCTTGCATTATTATAATCATCTTTATGTCAAGTCATATTATTCATTTATCTTACTTAGCATGTATCACCTTCATCATTAACATCATATGACTATGGAACATACATCAGCATCCTTTAAGATACTTTCATTATCATAATCTTTATCTTTATGTTCCAAATCATTCATCTTAATTACTATAGGTGATTTCATCTTTAACATCATATGACCATGGAACATGCTTCGCATTCTTTTAGGTGCATACTTAATCATCATCGTCATCTTTATGTTACAAGTCCTTCATCTTAGTCACTATAAGTAACTTTCATTTTTTCATCTTCTATCTTTATTTAGATAGCTTCTTATCTTGTTGATTGAGAAGTCCATGTTGGCTCGTCGATCTTAACTTTAATTTCCTTAACTAGGCCGAGATCTTTTTGTTCCGTTGGAGGCCACACCTTGTCCACTCTTATGTCGGGTCTTGGTCTCCGGAATGCCACACCTTATCCACTCTAGGGTTGGGTCTTGGTCATCCCCTAGTTCCTTTATCGGGATCTTTTTATCTCATGAGAAGTCACACCTTATCCACTCTTATGTGGGGTCTTGATCTTCCCTTAGCTTCTTTACCGGGATCATTTTGTCCCATGAGAAGCCATACCTTGTCCACTCTTATGTGTGGTCTTGGACTTCCCCGAGAGCCACACCTTATTCCCTCAAGGGGAGTCTTGGTCTCTCATATACATCCGACGACATCAACAAGACACCTTCATCGGTCCGTCTTTTAGTTACATTCATGAATACATACAATCATTCAATACATGTTGCATGTTTTAATCCTATTTAAAGTCATACATACTTCAAGTCATGCTAAGTGTGAGCAAACAATCATCACATAGGCATCTGGGACTGGTCACGATCGTGCCATTATAGGTCACGGCCGTGCCCACACATGGGCACAGGCGAGCCACTGTTCGGCATGGCCGACACTTGGTCGATTTACTCGACATCACTTGGTCATGGCCGTTCCCAACGAAGGCACGGTCATGCCAATCTCATTGGTCTTTCACGGGTGGACGACTGTACCTGCACACCCATGACAGAGCGGCCTTTTTCCACCTATTTCTAAAATTCTAAGGCATGGGCATATGGAGGTGTCACGGTTGTGCTACCTCAAGGACATGGCTGTAATAGAACGTTCACTTTTCTTCTGGATGCATTTCAAGGCCACGACAGGGGATCTCTATGGACGTCACGGCCGTGCCCCATTCGCATCTATTTCTAATCTTGTAGTCAGATATTTTTATCACATTTTAGCAAATACCCTGTTAGGACGAGGAAACACTGGGTCTAGAGTGCATGAACCCAAACTCCTGATTATTTGGTCTTTCCTCAATGGGAATCAAATCGACATTGGCAGAATTTTCCTCAAATTTTTGTCTCGCATCACCACCCAAGAATGCAGCTCCGTCATCCTCGGAGACCTCGTTACACCAATAGCCCAAGCCTATAATGTGGATTTTAGCCGGCTAGACTTCTTAGTACGAGGAACCCTCAACCTCCGTACCTTCATCCACATGCGCATGATTAAGTGCATTGAGGATACCTACTATCTGCACATCACCCCCACAAACGAATTGGTACCTCTGCCCAACCATCTAGAACTTCAGTCACCTCTGGCGCTAATTGGATATTAGCAATGCCTTTCCCGAAACCTCACCAA
The DNA here is from genome assembly GCA_030549335.1 of Pontederia crassipes. Classification (NCBI taxonomy): domain Eukaryota; kingdom Viridiplantae; phylum Streptophyta; class Magnoliopsida; order Commelinales; family Pontederiaceae; genus Pontederia; species Pontederia crassipes. Next base: position 3,226,118 of record JAUKPH010000020.1, on the reverse strand, counting down.
GCCCTAAGTACCTCTTCTGATCCCAACAACCCTCTTGACAATTCTGATGATTAGGATCCCCAGCATGCCCCCACTACTTCTGTATGCAGGTCGCCAAATGCACCACCAGCAAAAGATCTGCCTCCAACTGAAAGACATTGCCTTCTCTCTAGCTTATGAGCACCAGTCCAAGTCTCCAGAATGGCCGTAGGTAAGCCCTTCTTTAAATTCTCCTTCGTCACTAACTTCCCCACTTATGCACGACGATAGAGTTTCACCTTTCGATGACAATGAAGCCCCAGCTTCAAAGAAGACAATTGTTGGCTCCGTCATTACCCACCAAATACAGCAGAAGAAGTCCTTAGCACCCCAGCTCAAATTACTCCGTAAAAGGAAAAAGAAACATATGACACTCTTGCATGATATAAATGCCAATTTGAGATCCTACTGGCCTGCAACTTTCCTCCCTCTAACTAGTACCCCTAATCTCTCCCATACTTGTTCTGGCACTGAGGACAATGTCAGTAATAAGTTTCGGGGAGCCAATGTTATAGTTCCTGAACTCCTATTTTAAGATACCATACCATTATTTTGTTGTGAAACTCTCTTATTTGATTTTGGACGCACGAAGTTTTGACCCTTATGAATTGAATTGTCTTCCTATCTCTTGTGTTTCATCAAATTTTTTTCGGGTCAGGAGTACTTGCTTAAGATTTTCCCTATTACTAAGTTAATTGCAAACCCCTCTAGGCACTAGTTAGAGAGCACGAGGAATAGACTAGCCCCTAACACAAAACCCCTGTGAATAGCATGTTTTAGACATCCCTTTACTGAAAAATTTCAAAGTAATTTAATCCTCTTAGCCGAGTCAAAGCGATGATTATCAATTTGGAACATACTCTCAGTTCTCTAATTTTAAGCATTCACAAGTAACTGCAGCTTTAAATTCCCAAAGTAAAGTAAAGTATAAGTGAAAGTGCATAAAGTTCAAGTCATAAAACCCCTTACCCCATCTTAAGTAAGAGTAACAGGAGGAGTAAAATTCTTTTTAAAAATCCTTGAGCCTACTGCATGAAATATATGCGGCCACTATGTATAATTACAGACTTGTTGAGCATATTTTCATCTAAATGTTACTTTTGCTCTAAGTTTGGGGGAATTAAAAAAAAGAGAAAAGGGGAAAAGTAAATGTAAAATTGCAAATGAAATGAATGGAATGGAGTAAAATTGCGAATAGATGTATGTCTAAATTTCAAAATGGATGCTTAAACTTAGAGAGATTCGTTGCAAAAATTGGGAAGGATGCAGTTGGAGGAGTAGGAACATCCCTCAGAATCATCTCTTCAGTAACTCCACTTTGAGTGAAAATTAAATCATGCTAAAATGCGCTAAATGATGCCTAAGTTGTTTTACATAAGGGGATCTTTGTTGTTATGGCTATTTACTTTCTTCGTGTGGCTAGTTCTAACTGATTACTTTACCCTAAATCTCTAACTTTTGCTTGAGGACAAGAAATGACTCAAGTTTGGAGGAATTTGATGACTTGTATTTTTATACCTATTTTGACATGGAAAAAGACATTATATTTTCTCTAATAGTGTATGAAAACAAATTGGACTGCATGTATTCATCCTTTTTTCCAACATTCCAAGCCATCTAACCATTTCCAGCTCATGTTCATATATTCTTAGTATATTGGCTGATAATTCCTTGCCGTGTGGATGGTTCTTTATTGGGCGTTGGCCGCAATGGAAGCACGAAGTAGATGCGGCACAATGAGGGAACGCACTTCCCAATTAGACAAAAAGGAACCTTGGACCACAGGATGTGTGTCACCTTCCTACATGTACCGCCCAAGAGGACAAGGCACTAGCTGGACACTTATCAGATATCGAAAGGCTAAAGGCTTTGATGAAGCCAAGTGGCATAAATCAAAAGAGAAGGATCGGAGAGGGGGAGTATAACGGAGTAGAGGTGACAACAAGAGAAAGGGGCGGAGAGAGCAGACTAGATAGAACGTGCAAAGGAGGAAGAAGAAGTATCGGAATCAATGAGGAGGGCTGGAACACCTCCGACCACTCCAACCGGCACTATGAACATTAGTTTTAATTTGCTTCTTTGTTTCCGCACGTTATCTTATTGCATTAAATTTTCTCTTAGCTTGAAGTTTAAACTTAGCATGTCTAATTAATCAGCCAATGAGGCTGAGGGGTCATTTGATGGGTCTAGACTTAGTTTGATTTTCTTATTGATTTCGGATGTTTTGCTTCCATGGCATTTGATCTTATTGTTTATCTTATGAATGCTCTGTTTGTGAGTTTTCCTCGTCATGCGATGGTTCCCCTAAAATGGGGCTTATGTCGTAAACAACCTGCTATGAGCTGAAAGGTTAACAGGTTGTGAGAAGGAAAACTCTCGGTATTAATTCTTATCTTCCTAAGTAGAATGAATTGAGAGAGGATTTCTGCGGATTTCTAATGCAGTATCACCTAATGGTGAATTGACTCAGTTCGAACACGAGAGTAGGAGAACCGAAGGGTACTTTTCAAGAGAATGAGAAGCATCCACCATTAGTATTACCATCCAAATGCAGATTTAGAAGAAGCGACATCTGTTTACCAAGTTCTCCATAGGAATGGTTCCTCATCCCTCTTACATATTGTTGAGAGACGAGATTTTACTTTAGGCCCTAATAACTTTAAGTTTTCAAATTAAACATAAAAACAATCAAACAAATTACAAAATCTAAAATATAAAAATACACCCTTACTTCTTAGCTATCTACATTCATTAGTCATTTCTTTCCCACAAATCAATTTCTCTTGATAGTAGTAGTGAAACATAATCTAATTCTCTCCTTGTGGTTCAACCCCATTCTATAGATCGATGTCAGTTGTATATGTGCAACCTGAGAAGTGTAGTTGGGATTATAAATTTAAAACTTATTTATATTTACGCAAAAAGGGAATTCAATCTCCACGTATTAGTATCTAGCATGCAAACACTCTTTCCCCTAAAGAATCTTTCAAGGATCGGGGTGAGGGTAATTTTCCCCATCTCGTGGGTCCCCGAACCCACACCCTAATAGTATATATATTTTTTATTATAATATGATCATCAAACATAATAAATTTCAACTGTTCATCCTATCCTACATATAACATACACACTAAGTTCCTAACTCTATTTCTTTTCTCCCTCCCTAACCATGACAGCCGATCCTTTTTCTTCTTCCTCCATTAATCATGATGTTTTCTTCTTCCTCTCTAACCATGATGGCTGATCCTTTTTCTTCCACCATGACGGTCGATCAAATACTGATCTGCTCGGATCCTCGTCAATGAGTGCATCGCTCGTTGGAGGAGGGCTTCGGCAATGCTCGCTAGAAGAGGGTGGAAGCTTTGAATAGCCTTCGGACTCTATGATGCCAGTGGCAACATCCACGTTCGTCTCTAGTGAGGAGGGGGCAGGGGCAGCACTCGCGATGCAGCCGGATGCGTGATGGCCAGACAAAGGAGGAGGGCGGTGCTCGTGATGACGGCCAGATGCGATGCTTTGGGCAGTGGTCATGAACGACAGCTGGCCGACAAATGTTGACATATGTATACAAGATTTCAAGGCTTGATCTTCAAGCACGCATGTGATTATTTTTTAGTTTTTTCTTTTGTTTTTGCTATTTCCTAATTAAACTATGGAATTTGTGAATTTTAGCACAAATTTGTTAAATTTAATTATGTGTATTATAAATTTTGTATAAACATTAAATACTTTATAATGTTTTTCACATTTTCCATTAAAAAAATTAAGGAATCGAGTCCCGTGAGGGTCGGGACGCCGCGGGGACTGGGCAGGAGATTAAATTCCTCCCGCACTGAAATATTTTGATGAATGTGTTTGGATGCATAGAATTACTATAGAAAAAAAATAATAAAGTGACCCTGCTCTTGCTTTATGTCTAATCTGACACAAGTGATTGTCCAAAGGAAAAAAAAACGTAGATCCGATCTTCTAATTTTTTTATCCATTTTGAACACTATACTATAGTTTTTTTATAGGAAAATTGGCATCCCAACGCCACTTTGTATTGTTTTTCTGAGATAGGAAAAAAACTCATGATATGTTACAATTTCTTTATTTTTTCAATGATCTCGAACAGGACCTGAAACAGGTAAAAAATCATGAGAGGACATTTGGTACCAAATTTTGATACCCCAAGAACAAGAACAAAATTATATGATAATATTTTTGTTCTGGACATCTCTTGACTATTTAATAATAAATTAATAGAAAAATGATTATTCTCATGTTGTTCCTCCTAATAGCAAGAATCTTGCTCTTACTTTTTTCAATTGGATTTAATGGGGATCCTCCCCCCATCCATGCCCGTCGGATGGAGATCCGACGGGCGTTATTTTTTTCAATTCACGGGCGTACCGCACCCCGTTTTATCCATTTTTTTGCACCATTTCAGTCACATTATCACAGATCGATCAAAGAACAACATTTTACATGTTCTTTTAAAAATTTTACAGAACCACATATCATGGGCGGGCGACCTTGAATCCTTGAGAAGGAAGAACTCAACCTAGGGCACTGGCGGGCGGCGGCTACGATCACATGTCGAAGAAAGAAGAATGTGGGGCGGTCTCGACCTAGGGCACGGGCGGTGGCGGCGACGACCTCGTGGCAGCAGCGAACGGCGGCAACGATGTCCTCGTGGCAGCAGCAGCGACGACCTTGTGGCAGCGGCGGCGGGCGGGCGGGCGATCATCGCGAGTGAGCGGCAGCGGCAGTGGCAGCGGCGGGCGGGCGATCATCGCGAGTGAGCGGCAGTGCGGTGCGGGCCGATCCTCGTGAGGGAGGATGAGCTTCGCGCGGTGCAGGCCGATGGTTGCGCGGGAGGAGCAACGTCGCACGGCAGGGATGACGAGCAACGTCGCATGGCGGGGAAGGACGACAGGGCATCGCACGGCGGGGAAAGAAAAAAAAGATGAAAAAGGCACTCATGCCGAACACGCCGAACCGGAAAAAAAAAATGGGGCATGTACACCCGTGAACTGCAAAAAAAAAAATAGCGTCTGTCGGATCTCCATCCCAGACAGGTGGAGGACCCCATTAAATCCTTTTCAATTATAAGGGAAAAAACATTCAGCCGACAAGAATATTTTTTTCTCCCAAATTGTTCCTATTCCAAGGTTATTTGAATACAAATGGTGGAATTATGTCTTATTACTGCTGCTAATCTCATTCCAAACGTCCCTTCAGGGTGCAATGTGTGAGTGATGTCATGGGTTGTGTGCACTGTGAAGGCCTACACCAGCCGCCACGCCCAACCTTTTTCCTACTTACCAAATTAACCTCTATTTTTTTTTCGGTGGGAGCTCAATTAACCTCTCTCGAAGCAAGGAAATGAAGACCTCTCTCTCTCTATTGTCTGTTTCTTGAGTCAACCTCCCATATATAATTCCGCAACCCTATTCTGCGATCTGCATGTGTTAATCACAAATATATAGATAAGTATAGAGATAGATACAGAAAGAGGACGAACTGCATATATATGTATATAAACTTGGGAGGCACAGCACTGCTGTAAGGAGAGAGACTAGAGATCGACTTGGTCATGGGGAGGTCTCCGTGCTGTGAGAAAACTCACACCAACAGGGGCGCCTGGACGAAGGAGGAGGACCACCGCCTCGTCACCTACATCCGCGCGCACGGCGAAGGCTGCTGGCGCTCCCTCCCCAAGGCCGCCGGCCTTCTCCGCTGCGGCAAGAGCTGTCGCCTCCGGTGGATCAACTACTTGCGCCCCGACCTCAAGCGCTGCAACTTCACCGAGGAGGAGGACGAGCTCATCATCAAGCTCCATAGCCTCTTGGGAAACAAGTGAGTATTCTTTTCTGATCTCGGAACCAACAACTACTGAGTATTTTCTTATATCAATCCGTGCACGCTCGCAGGTGGTCCTTGATAGCTGCAAAGCTGCCCGGGAGAACTGACAACGAGATAAAGAACTACTGGAACACGCACATCAAAAGGAAACTATTGAGCAGGGGAGTGGATTCCGGCACGCACAGCCCGATCAGCGACCACGACGAGCCTCCTAATTATTCTAGCAACACCATCTCCTCCGACAGGAGACCCTCCATCGGCTGGGAGCAGAAGAATAATTCCGGCATCGGAGCGCAGGAACAGGAGCGGAGCAGCAGCTGCAACGAGGAGTCGTCGTATTCGGCGCGGCAGCAACACCAAGATGAGAAGAAACAGCAGCAGCGGCACAATTGCCCCGACCTCAACTTGGAGCTCTGCATAAGCCTTCCCTTCCAAGATGAGCCCTTGAGGTTGCTTCCGAGAAAGAGGGAGGAAGGCCCATGTTTTAGCTGCGGCGTGGACTTTCGAGTAAACCCCGCCGGACGCCGACAACAAAGAGTGAAAGTGCGGGGACTTCCTCGGCCTCGGCATTGGCGTGTTGGATTATAGAAGTCTTGAGATGAAATAAAAAGAACTTGTTTACTTTTCCTTTGTGATAAAGAAAAATGTGATCTATCTCAGCTTTCTTTCCTTTCTCTTCTTCTCCATTTTGTGCAATCAATACTTACATTTAACATTCAGTTTCCAATTCTCGTAAAAGAAAATTACTGAATCATTGATTCCTTGGCCATGCTTCTTCGTTTTCTTGTATGTTTTGTGTTTATGAATTCATTTTAATGTGTTTCTTGTCAACGCTAGGCTTGATTTTACGAGAAAATAGTAGAGAGAGAGAAAAGAACAGTCAAGGATTTTGTCGTAGCCCATTATCTGCTACATTTTTTGGTTTCATATTAATAGAAACAAACTCCTAAAACAAACTACGAATGTGGACGTGATTTCAGCCATTAGTTGCTGAAGAATCGGTCTTAACAAACTACCTAACCAACTAACTACAAAGAAAATATTCCCTAGATATTGCACGGAATTATTTGCTAACATATCACCCCCTAATCCCGTTGCAACTCCACTACTCCTAGCTGCTGCCGAAACTCGACAAACTTTACTTGTCCCAATGCCTAGGCCAGCATATCCGCCAGCTGATTGTTGGTGTCAACATGATGAATATCCACCTTCTCTTCATCAATATATTGACGTACAAAATGATACTGTGTGTCAATATGTTTGCTTCTCTCATGATGTACTGGATTTTTGCTGAGTGCAATAGCCGATTTGTTGTCGGCCAGCAGTTTCACCTGTGATGCTTATTTTCTTATTAATTCACCGAGGACATGACCGAGCCATATGCCTTGACATGCTGCTGCTGCTGCACTTGCTATATACTCTGCCTCACATGAGGAAAGTGCAATCACTTTCTGTTTTTGTGATGTCTGGCTAATCAAACTCGAGCCCAAAAAGAAAATAAACCCACTAGTGCTTTTCCTGTCATCAATGTCTTTGGCATAATCACTGTCGCTGAAACCCACCAACTTAGGCTCAACAATTTGTGATTCACTATACCGACAACCATAGTTGATGGTCCCTGCCAAATATCAAAAAATTTGCCTGACGATTGACAAGTGCTTGGTTGTAGGAGCCTCCATGTACCTGCTCACAATCCCCACTGAATAAGCTAGATCAGGCCGTGTATTGATGAGATAACGCAAACTTCCAACCATGCTGCGATATCTTGTTGCATCCATAGGCTCACCTTCTCCCTTCTTACTGGGCTTAAGTCTATTCTCCATTGGGGTGTGACACGAATTACATCCGGCCATCCCTGCATTCTCTAATAATTTATTAGCAAATGCTCTTTGACATATGGTAATCTCACCTTTCTTTTGGCAGACTTCAACTCCTTAGTAGTAGCTCAGCAGGCCAAGATCACTCAAGCTGAACTTCTCTTTCATTTCAGCCTTTAATGCTTCAATGTCTTCGTTGATCGGCCCGATGATGATGAGATCATCAACATACACACCGACCAGCAAGTAATTTTGCCCCGACCCATGTCTGTATACAGCATGCTCTAGTGGATTCTTCATGAATCCTAACCCAAACAGCTCCTTGTCAAGCTTGGCATTCCAAGCTCGTGGTGCTTTCCGCAATCCATATAGCTCTTTAACTTCAACACTTTACCGCGATTGTTGCTGTCGATAAAGCCATGAGGCTGCTACACATACACCTCTTCCTCCAAATCTCCATTCAAGAAAGCGAACTTCACGTCCATATGATGTACCTACCAGCCACCATGTGCAGCTAGTGTGAGCAGCAACCGCACAGTCTCCATTCGCGCCATTGGTGCGAATACTTCCTCGAAATCTACGCCTTGACGTTGTGCATACCCCTTGGTGACGAGATGAGCTTTATGTTTGACAATATTTCCCGCCGGATCCTTCTTGACTTTGAAAATCCACTTCAAACCTATCGCCTTGTATCCTGGTGGGAGCGCAGCAAGCTCCCATGTCTTGTTGTCTTAGATAGATTCCATTTCTGCCTCTATTGCTTTGCGCCACACGTCTTCCTCCAATGCATCTTCAACACTTGCCTCAGTTGCAAGTAGACACATGCCGCTGTAGTCATATGTGGTGATTTCTTCGGTGGTGTTAAGCAAGTTCTGCAACGTCTGATATCGCTGTGGTACTCCCTCGGAGCCATAGGCACCATCCGTCGGTGGTGTCGCGAACCTGATTGCTAGTGTTGCAGCTGTTGGTGTTGATGGAGATTGTGGCTGCGACGAAACATCATCTACATGTGTTTCTGCTTCCTTGACTATGGTGAAGTACTCACATCAAGCAAGGCTGATGGGGCAGCTTCACCATTCTTTTCGCTCTATTCCCACGCACGGTGTTCCTCGAACACCACATCACATGTGACATGCACCTTCTTCGTCACTGGTTCGTACACCCTGTAGCCTTTCATTCCTCATTCGTACCCAAGAAACACCATGGGCACTGATCTGTCTGTGAGCTTGCTGATGCCGAGCCCGATGCGCTTGACGTGGGCGACGCACCCGAATGTCCGAAGATGCTGGACATTAGGCCTCCAGTTGCACCAGGCCTCATATGGTGTCTTCCCCTCCAAACCTCTGGTTGGTGCACGATTGAGAATGTAGATGGCTGTCATCACCGCCTCGCCCCAGAAATAGGCCGGCATGTTCTTGCTCTTCAGGAGGCAGTGTGCCATCTCCACGACGGTGCGATTTCGGCGCTCCACGACACCATTTTGCTATGGCGAGTATGGCGTGGTGGTGAAGTGCTTGATGCCGTGCTCGTTGCAATAGGCTTGGAACTGCACCGAATTGAATTTGCCCCCCCCCCCCCCGATCAGATCGGAACGCCTTGAGCTTCCCACCTTGCTCTGTCTCGGCCAATGCCTTCACGCGTTTGAATGCCTTGAAAGCTTCATCTTTTGTTGCGAGCAGCTCTGCCCACATGTAACAGGAGTAATCATCCACTATAAGCATAACATAGCTCTTACCACCTGGGGTGCTTGGCCTGATCTGGCTGCAAAGATCGATGTGGAACAGATCTAGGCTTTGCTCGCTTGCCCAATGCACACCCATCACAGAATTCTTCCAACCTCTCGATCACAAGAAGACCTTCCACCATATGCTTCAATCCCAGCTCTCGGAGAGCTCAGAAATTCAGATGACCATAGCGTGCACGCCACAGCCACGCACGGTCATTGATCTTTGCCACTAGATACACTGGGGCTGCAATGTAGACCTCCAGCAAGTACAGGCGATTGTGGGTGCGTGGTGCACGGACCAGTAGTGTATGTTCACTATCGAACACACTACAGAATCCATCCTCTAGCTCGACTTTGCACCCCCTTCTTCCAACTGCCCAAGGCTCACGATATTGCTTTTTAATTTTGGTATGTAATACACCCTAGTGAGTACCTTGTGGCCGTGATTCCTCGTCTGCATCACCACTGATCCGAGGCCACAAATCTCGATGACGGACCCATCTCCAAAGTGTATAGATCCGCGCACACTCTGATCGAGTGAGGCGAGTGCGGATCTACACCCTGTCATGTGATTACTTGCGCTAGTGTCGAGCACCCACTTGTCATCATCACGGTCCGTCGGATGCACCTTGTTCTCGTTAAGGTGCACAACATGCATCATTGTGTGCTCCTCAAAGGTTGGCGTAGCTACCAGTGGCACCGGCGATCTGTGCCCCTCAGTGGTCGTCGTAGCCATCAGCAGCGCCGACTGCGGAACCTGGTCCTCCATCCTCGCAACATGAGCCTCCTCCTTGCGATCACGTCGTGGCTTCCTGCACTCCTTCGCCCAGTGTCCATATATGCCACAATTGTGACATTTGCCTCCACGGTGCGGCTTGCCAGTGGTTGACTTCATTGCGGTATCACGACCATCAGGTCGCGCTCCGCACTTCGCCTTCCCTTGGTCCGTCTTGTCGCTGCTTGATGATGACTCTGACTGGGGCTTCTTCTTGTGCTTGGCCAACCAATCCTCCTCAGCGAGAAGGAGACGCCCACCCTTGTCAGTGATTGTGCCGATGTCGAAACGATCCTCCGCTGCACACAATTGCCCCACCAGCTCCTCAACCGAGATCATATTACGATCAAGCAATGTCTCGACCGAAAGAGCGATCTATAAATACTGCGGTGGCACAACGTGCAGGATCTTCTTGACGACATGCACTTCCTCCATCGTCTCATCAAGAGCTCGCAAATTGCTTGCAAGCTTGGCAATGCGCACGGCAAAATCATCGACAGACTCGCCATCCTTGAAGCTGATGTTCTCAAACTCCTTCAGTAGCCTCTGGGCATTGGCCTCTTGCACACGAGGGACACCCATGCGCATCACCCGTATTGCCTCCCAGGCCTTTTTTGCTATTTTCTTCACTACAAGAGTCGACCGCATTTTTCGCCTTCTTTTTCTGATAGGTAACATTTTTCCTAGGACCATGTAATCTCATGCCCTGTTATATGTTGAAAATAGCTAATAAATTTCCAAAAAGAAGTCTGTTTGAATGCATTTTTGTTGCCACAAATATCATGATATAAATCCGCAATCATGGTTCCAGACACGTATATTGCTATGAGATTATCAAAACCTCTTATTTCTTTCCTCATAAAAAATGTTGCTATGTACATTTTATAAGAGATAATTTAATTATACCTCTTTTATCATATATAGTTCCAAACACATTAAAAAATCATATAAAACCACAGAGAATTTTTTTGTTAATATATCTCAACTATATATTTTAAAATCTTAAGTGGACTTAACAATCCCAATTTTTTAAATAGGAGTATTTAAATCAATTGGAGGAAACCCTAGGCTAAACACTGTAAAAATTCTCAAAAACACTGTAAAAACTCTCTTCTCTTTTATTATTTCTCCCACGTGACAGTTGCAACCTAAGAGGAGGAAAAAGGAGGAGAATGAGAAAGAAGAAGAGGGCGAAGAGGACATGGACAAGGGAAAGAGGATTAACGTTGAGGAAAAATAATATTATAGATATGTAAAGGGGATCCAAACCCCTCTCTCCCTACTCGATGATGTTTTTATTTGAATTGAGAGTTTCAAGAACACTCTGTTCTTGATAGGGATTTCGATTGAGGGTTGCATCATTTATGTTCCATAATTGTGATATTTTGTAATAATTATTTGGGCAGGTTTTACTTATCCAAAAATTACAAATAATATATGGATGGAAAGTTCTCGATGTCTAGTTTTCAGAGAAATTTGTTTCATCTGATTAAATTGGAAATTCTGAATTAGGATTTAAAATTTATTCACAAATTAAAGGCTTATGTTATCTTTCTGCGAAAATTAGAATCATTTGAAAATAACAAGTATAAATTAAGTTATTAATATTTTAGTGTCTACTGACAAAATACTATGTAGAGAATATATTATGGTAGTTGCATGAATTTATGGGAAAAGCCTTAAATCTTGATGATGAAGGGAAATAGAATGCTTTAATATGTTCTATGATTCTTCTATGCTTAGAGATCATACATGTAATATTTATGATGTGTTAAATAGTTTTTATTGATATTTTGATCTCAAAAATCAAGATTTTCGAGTTAAAAATTGCGATTCCAGGACGTCGGCACAGCCGTTCCAACATTAGGAACGGTCATGACCGAGCACACAAGGTAGAGGTGATAAGTGAAATTGAGGAGTGTAGTGATAACTTGTTGATTTTGGGGTCGAAATTCAGATTTTTCAATTTTTGGTTTAACTCAACTCACTCTCTACTGCAAGTATACAGGTCAATTGTAGTAAACCCTAAATGTCGTATTCACAGTGATTTAAAGCCAAAGACTCCCTAAGACAATCTAGACTAATCCTACTTTAAGTGGTAAAAATAGGAAATAAAAAAGAATAGAAAACAGATTTTTAATTGTGGCAAAAAGGATAACTGTTTTTGGAATATTATCTAAACTGAATTATAAATGCTTAACTAAGGGCTAAAAGGTTTATCTATCAATGAGGAAGGTTCTCCTAGGAGTTGGGGTTCATCTAATTTAATTATGGATGGAATGGAACAAGTTATCAATATGTATCACTTCTAATTAAACTTGGAAATAGGCTGTTATCACAGCATAATAAACCAGAACTAATTATCATATTTTCATATGATTGATTAGCTAAATTGGATTAGAAGAGGTCCTGACTGAAATCAAGTTAAAATTAAGCTCAAGATTAAGTTCCTTGCTGATTTTTGGCAATTCAATGAAATCTGAAATGATAACAATCAATTTCACTTTAAAAATGAGGGAATTGTTTCAATTGACTAAACAGGAATGAAATCAATCCATTATTAGTGCAAATGCTTCTTGGTTTATCTCTAAACTACAAGAGATTTTTAAATCAGCCTCTCAGCTGCAAATTGAAATGAAATCCATATTTTCACTAATAGGTTGGATAAAATCAGCACCTAATTACATATGGAAACTCAGCACATGCAATTGCTTCTTGGTCCATCTCTGAACAGCAAGAAAACCTTAAGTACACCTCTCAGTGATTAAATGAAATTAAGGGCTTAACAATAACAAGGCAGATTCCACAAATTCAGAAAACAAATTTGGAAATCAGATTTGAAAATCAGAAATCAGCAATGGATAGTTTGCAACATTTCAAGGATTAAAACCTTGGAAATACCAATGTCTCTTGATCCATTTCTGAACAGGAAGGAACCTAAAGATTAGCTTCTCAGCTACTAAGAAATCAGGGCTCCACAATGATGAAAATAGATTTGACAATTTAGAAATGGGAAAACAGATTTCAGAAATCAGAAAATCAGATTCCTAATTGGGGATTGGATCTAAAACATGTCACTGGTTCTTGATTCATTTCTGAACAAGAATGGATCAAAAGACAACCTCTCAGTTGTAAATACAAATAAGATCTCACAATGTCAAGATTAGAATCCAATGAATTCAGGATTGTAGAAAACAGAAATCAGAATTGCAAACCAGAAATCAGATTTCAATGCAGGAAATCAGATTTGTTCATATCCCATCCATAACTAATTAGACTACTACCCTATCCTAGGAAAAATGAGATTTAGCTCGTCATAATTACAAAGTTTGATACAAAATAGAAGGAAATAGTCATGCTAAACATCTGAAATCAGAAAGGATAGAAATCTGTTGACAGGGAATCAGATTCAGCAATGACTTCTTCCTCCAGCTCCTCCCTTAAACTCTGGTCCAGCAGCCCTCCAAATGGAGGCCCCCCCTTTCTTCCTTAGGATTTACAGCTTAGATATGACTTCATTCCACCCTTAGATCAGCATCAAATTGTTCCATTCTCCTGATTCAAGCAACCTGTCCAATGGCCTGAGATGCTGTGACAGCTTTTGAACAGCAAAAAGTAGGTGGTCCCCCCTCCTTTTTCTCCTTTGTGCAGCCCTATTTCACCTGCTAGAAGGGCTAAAATAGCAAGCATCAAAGTCTTCGAATAAGATTTAAATAAATAAGGATTAGGACAGCAAGTGAAATCAGCTCAATAATCAAATGGGGTTTGGTGTTGTGCAGAATTGAAAATCAAAATAAAAAATAATAGTTTGGAGGCCCGGAATGATAACTTTGCATATTTCATGAAAATTGTCCAAATTTGAGTGGTTCAAAGCATTGAAGGCATCAAAGGGATTAGAATGGCAAGTGAATGAGGTCAGAAATCAAATGTGGATAAGATTTCATAGGAATGATAACTTGGGTGCCAAAAACGATAACTTGATGCCATAAAAATGATAACTTGTCATAACTTTAGTTGTGGTTATCCAAATGTGATCAAATTTGAACAGCAATGAGTTAAGATAGTAATTTGATGATTGCCTAATGCCTTTATGCAAAATTGATAGCTTTGCATATCGAAATGATAGTTTTGCCCTTAAACGATAATTTGGCATTCAAAAGTGATAACTTGTGAAATGGAATGATAATTTTGCACAAGTTGAAATGATAATCATCCAAATATGATTAATTCATGATGGCATGGGATTTAGGGCAAGATAATCACTGAAAATCAGCTCAATTAAAATAATAATAACTTTGCACATTGGAATGATAACTTGTCCTAAAAATGATAACTTGGCATAGAATTGAGATATTAATGAATTTTAGCATTTCAGAACCGGCACATGGAATTAAGTATAAAATGAGAAAGATAAGCTAGTTATCACAATCGATGCATTCCAAGCATAATTGGCCAAAAGTTAGGAAATTTGAGGGCTCGATATAGGTGATTTGAATAGAAAATGGGATAAAAACATAATATGATCAGCTAGTGATCAAAAGGTGATTAGAAAGCTCAGTGTCATGCTCGTGACACTTTTGTCATGGTCGTGACAAGGACAAACATGATCGTGACCAACTTGGTCACGACCGTGAGCGAGAGCGATGTTGAAATTTGATAGACTGGGAATGGCTGAAGTTGGCATGGCCATGACCAAATTGGGCACGGCCATGACAAGGTTAGGCACGATCGTGACTAATATGGGCAAGACCGTGACAATGTTGGGCATGGCCATTACATTGTTGGGCACGATTGTGATGCTAAAAAATGTCTTCTACGATGTATTGAATCTGTTTTCTGATGTACATATGTTATGTATGGATGTATATTGATTGTATATGACACGTAATGCATGCTCAATGTAATTAGGCACAAAGATGAAAGATTGATGTGATTGTTTGATGTATTGATGACTAATGAAATATAAAATTGAAGGAAATACTTCGGCACACATTATTTTAAAGAAGTAAATGTCATTCACCTTAGGGTGATTGAGACTTTTCAAAAAATAATGTCATCACCTAAGAAGGGTGGTTGAGATTTCCTAAGGGCCATTGGCCTAATTGTAATGATGTTGTCCTGAGCCTTCAATTAAACAAAGATGAAAGATGGGCAAGAAGTAAATGTCTTTCACCTCATGGTGATTGAAACTTTTTTGGGAAATAATGTCATCACTTGAAAGGCTGTTTGAGATTTCTTAATGCCCTATGAAATAATGTAATGATGTAAAGATGAAAGAATGGGCAAAAAGTAAATGTCTTTCACCTCACGGTGATTGAGATTTCTTTGAAAAATAATGCCATCACCCAAAAGGTATTTGAGATTTTTCAGTGCTATATGAACTAATGTAATGATGTGGTAAAGATGGAAAATGGGTAAGAAGTAAATGTCTTTCACTTTATAGTGATTGTGATTTCTTTTGAAAAATAAAGTCATCACCTTAAGGTAATGATGTGGTATTTGATATTTTTCAAAAGTAAATGTCTTTCACTTTATAGTGACTGAGGCTTCTTTGGAAAATAATGCCTTCACCTAAAGGTCTTTGAGATTTTCCAATTCCCTATCAACCAATGTAATGAGGTCAACATGTACTGATTATTAAACAATGACGAAGCATGGTATAAGAGGAATATAATGAAAATAAGTATTGAATGTAAAGATGAAAAGTAAATGCCTTTTACCTTATGGTGATTGAGACTTTCTCGGAAAATAATGTCATCACCTAAAAGGTGTTTGAGATTTTCCAATGTGAAGATGAAAAATTTTATAAGATAAAGTAAAAATCAAACTGAAGTTTAATTTCAAAATATTTTATAATAAAAAAGTTAAAGATGATGATGAAATAAAGTTCTACACTTATGTATGTATTTCAAGACGACCTAAGCCTAAGAAAAAAAGTTTTGTATCTGTGTATTCCTAAAAGACGACTAGGAACAACACCCTCATCATAAAGTGTGTATTTCCTAAAGATGACTATGAATAAAGTCCCTCGCTATTATGATGTGTGTTCCTAAGTATGACTTATAATGTGGAATAAAAGTTAAGATGATATTATCTAATAAAGATGAAAGATGAAGATGACATATGAAGGATCACATAATAAAGAAAGAAAAGAAGAATAAAAAAAGATCCAAATGGTTATAAAGCAATACCGAGAAAATGTAAAGTATGAAAGATGTTAAAAAATAAATAAGGATCAAGGAATTATGAAGAAACACCTAAAATGTACATGATAATGAAAAGTGAAATGAAACGCTATGCTTTGTTATGTATGTTATGAATGATATGAATGTATGTTGCTATTGGATGATACTTGGAGATGACTGTTCTGAAGTTAAGTAGGTATGACATGATGTTTATACTTCCTGAATATTGTATGAAGAACGAATGTAAGCATGATGTAATATCATGTAAGGTTTATGTTATAGTTCATGGAATGCATGTTATATGTTTATGATATTATAATGATGATGAATTGCATGTAGTATCATATGATAGAATAGCATGACATGCATGATATTTATATACTTTAATTGAGAAACTCTGCACTCTGAATCCATACAGATAATGAAGATTAAGTGATGGATCTCATGACGAAGTGTTACACATGCTTAGGTTTAAATAAGCCATATAGTTCTATTTGAACATTGAGGTTAATACTGAAGGTTTAGGCATTAAATGTTTTATGAAATATTAGTTATGATATAATTAATAAAAAACTTTTATTTATTATGATTTTCTCTAAATTGTCAAGTCTTCCATTGTTAAATGATGAATGACGAATGGGCTAACGACGCGAAATTATCTTAATGATCAAATTTTTTAGAGTGAATTTCGGATCATTACACTTAAAAACAATTTAAGCTAAGGTGATGATTTACAAAATATATAAAAGAAAAATAGATGCGGAATCTTAAAAGATATTTAAAAGAAATTAAAAAATCCACATAAGAAGATTAAAAGAAAATAAGAAGAACAAACCGTGGTCGTATTTATCATTGTTTCTTGTGAATTGTTGTAGACAAAGTTTGGGGGAACTTCTCAACATGACTTAGCTCACAAGTGTTGACCCTGTCCATGTCCCCTTCGTTGCATGTGAGCTTCGTGGATGTGTGCATGAGAGAGAGAGAGATGTGACTCGTGCACCCAGACACATTTTCTTTTGCTTAAATTCTTTCATACGGTCCGAGATATATCACGTTATTATTATATAATTAACTAAAATTAAAATTAGCAATATTTTCTAATTAAATTGAAAGAATGAACCGAATGGTCAAAAGTTGTGAATGTCAAAATCTAAGTTGTTTAAGTTTAATTTTAATGTTGTGGTTTCAGCTTAAATGATTATTGCTTTGTATCAAATAATGTATGAATAAATGCCTACAATTAGGCTATTACACTTGTCCATGTTGATAAATTTGATTGATGCATAAAATGCCATCATATGCGTTGCTAATGAAATGGGGTTAACAAGATTCATATGATGTTAAATGTGAATAGAATTGGATGAAAGTTAAAAAGATGCTCAAACCATTAGAATCATGTTATTTAGGGTTTGATTTGATACATAAAGAGTTTGAAATGTCTTCTAAATATCATGCCATATGTTAGACTCATCTCTATCTATGATTTGAAAGCTTGTCTTTGAAAATTGAGTGAAAACTTAGGAAATAACACAATGCTGCAACCAAGGTACTAACTTTAGAACTTATCAACAAAGAAGCCTTAGCAGATTTGGATATCCAAAATTTTTGGACCACATCCGAATGTTCAAACAATATGGAACCTTCATAAACTCTAAATGATCAAACTATCAGCTAAGCGATCTATGTTGGATGACACGAACTCTATTGGATTATCATGGGCTTGTCTAATTCCATCTCATCACAGTTTTCATCATATACACTAATGACAGAAATTACAAAAAAATGGATAGTATTTCACTCCAACAAAATTCTAATTAAAAAAGAAGAAAATGAAATTGATGCATGCTATATTCAAAATGAAGTTGACTATATCTGGTTGAAAGGAAGTTGCTAAATAAGTTAATAATTGAATGACAGTGCAAAATAAAGTTGAAGGACAGTGTTAAAAAAAATTAAAGTTCAAGGGCATTTATTAAAATTTGCCCAATAATCCACCAATTTTTCTCATGCACTAATGGTGGTGGTTGGCAATCGTCCAGTATTGGTTCATGCCAATTTAATTTGGCATTTGGGCATTCATGTAACATATCCTCTGTGGGCTCCTTCCCATACTACTGACATCTTAATTGTTGTTGCTACTTCTGCTTGGAGGGAGTTGTGGTGAGTGGGGCGGTGGAGAAGAGAGAAAAAGGAGAGAGGTTAGGTGAGGGGTTAGGGCATTCAAGATTATTTATATCTTAGTTTATGGGCTCATTAGACTAATGAGCTTCATTATGGGCCTTTAAATATTTTAGATTTCTCTTATCTATTTTCTTTTCTTTTTATTTTAGTTATTTCTTTGGGGATATTACAATATACCCTTCTTAAAATAAAATTCGTCCTCGAATTTTGTAGAATCTTACATAATAGATCTTCTCATTCACGTTGCTCCATCTAACTTCCACTCTTCGTATACACCGACGTGATCTCTCCATCTATGACACCCAATGTGCATTCTCCAGTGGTCTCACTTTAACGCCCTTTGAATTTCATCTTCACTAGGTGATCACTAACTTTTTTCATTCCAAGATTTCCGTGGGAATCTCATATCTCTAGGCAATCTCAAGAAATTGAGATCATTCTTCAGTCACGTTTTCGCTATGCAGTTCTAATCTTTAGCTAAATCTTAATCGAAAATCCTTTCATCCTCGTCGTTCTATTCATCTTCAGCCCTTCGTGTGAACTAATGTGGCCTTCCTCGCGTCTTCAATAGCATCACTCAATAGTCTCTTGCTAATGGTTCTTGGTCATGGTTGGTCCTAACTATGCCCTCATGTCATCTCGTATCTTAAAGATTCTAATAGAATCTTGGATCCTTACTCCTCTTCATGAAGTGAAGATCATCCGTGTGTCACGCTTTCGTTGCGCTACTCTGAATGTTGATGTGCCTTGAATTATGTACCATGTACCCAAAATTGTGAAAGAAAAAAAAATAAGAAGGAAAAATGAGAATCTGTGCGGAAGCGGAGGGCTTGGGCCGTTAGCGTTTTATATGATGTACTCTCTTTTGGCTAATAGTGAAATTCTTCTGGCGGCGGCCTCCTTTGCCCGTGGATGTTTCTCTCTTGTTCACATTGATCAAGAGAGTTTTACCACGTTAAATCTCTATGTTCATCTTCTATTTCTCTCGTTGTTTTCATTGTTCATTGATCCTTGGTGTTTTATTCCCAACATTGAACTTTAGCTTCATCTAAGTGTCGAATTTTCTAAATCAACACTTGACCATTTCATGTCATCTTTTAGGTCATGTAGACCTAAGTAAAACAATCTCACTTTTCTTCACATTTTAGCCTCCCTTCTTGTGATCTTGGTAGCCTTCCTTAACTTTCTTTATTTTAAGAACCATGATTGGTTTCTTATCCTTAGAATATTCCTCCGAATATTCTTTCTAATGTTCTTGGTGGTCTTTATGTCTATCATGCATAAACATTATAATTTGTATGATTAATTAAGCTTTAAGCAATGATTACCTTGAATCGTATCCGAAACTTGGTGAGCTTCTTCAACATGCATGATGTGAACTTGTCCCAACACTTTTGGAGAGTTGACATTTAGCTTCTTCGGGCAATTCTTCACACAATGGCCCGCCTTGCTACACTTCAAGCAAGTTCCGGTCTTGAAACGACATTCATCGAGATGACATCTTCCACAATGATGACACGCTTAATATGCTCGTTCCATATTCTTCGGAGAATGGTAAGGTGGTTTCCTTGGTCCCTTCCCTTTTTCTTGTTTGATCATCTTCTTTGATGTGTTTCCATTAGAGTTTACAACTCCATCTTTGAGCTTCCGTTCTAGTTCAACAACTAGGTCAATAGTTTCACTCATTGTCGTAGGAGCTTCACACATCATCCTAGCCTTCAATTCGGACTTAAGTCCCTTCACAAAATGATTCACTTTCATTCTTGCTGTCTTGACCAAGGTGCAATACTTTTCGAGTTGAAAGTACTTGACCACGTAGTCATCCACCTGCATATCACCTTACTTGAGTTTAAGAAACTCCTCTTATCTTTGCCCACTCATACTTCGTGGAAAGTATTAATCCTTGAAATCCATCACGAACTTCCACCATGTCGGATTTTCTTCGTTGGCATACTTAGACCTAAGGATAATATCCCACCATTGCTTTGCTTTTCTTGTCAAGCTATGAGTGGCACAAGCCAGTTTACTTTCTTTTGAACATTTCATTATTCTGAAGATATTCATGATGGCATCCAATCATGCCTCGGCTTCCTCCGGATCATCAATGCCATTGAACATAGGAGGATTGAGGCTTAAAAACCTCATCAAAGATTCTTGGCGTGAACCTCCATCGCATTCCATAACTTGAGTCGTGCCTTCATTCGTTGGATAATTCACATCCATCTATCATCATATAATAACCATGCATCAATGTCTAACTTTACACAATTTAAGCAAAACACATACCTTTAGGTTCGGTGGCACCTCATGACGATTGCACATGGACTTCATACTTAGACATTATACTTAGACATTTTAGTTAACCTATGGCTTGTACTTCCTAAGACTTAAGACATGGATCAAGTCTATAACTTACATCTACTATAGTATAACATATAACACATAAGAACTCAACCATGGCTCTTGACTTCTATAACTTACAACACTCAAGCCAAACTATGGCTTACATATTCTAAAACCTATACATACGAGCCAAAACTAGGCTCTGATACCATCTATAACGCCCCCAAAATTCGGCCCCAATTTAGTTGCCGAACCCTGGGCGACGTCACTCTGACTTGACCTAATTTCATAAATCTTTACTTCGGAAACATAACATAATAAACTTAAAACAATAACATCATAAATAGCGGAAGACTTCATAGATAAATAAAACAAACCCAAGATAACATACTAGTCCATGAGCCTAATAGGCTCTATCATATATCCAACAAAGGATTCTTACAACATAATGAGTTCAAGTAAAGTACGTGACTCCATAAGGCTCATAAGCCATACATAAATGACTCTTAAGAGTTCATCATAATGACATAATATAAGTAAGATAACTTGGACCATAGCCCGACCCGTCCATGTGCAATGTCTTCGTCAAGAGGCCCTCACCGCCGAACTTAAGTCTCATCCATGCCTGCGCAGATCCATGGGGTGCAGGAGATTTCTCTCTTAAAGTATGTTGAGGCCCATGCATGCTATGACCTTATAACATAATCTCTACTTGTCATGGCATATGCATATCATCATTATGGAACATAAATCATATGCATGCTATGAGCTACTTATGCATCCTACATGGCACGTGAGCATATCATCATGGCAAGATAAGATAACATGTAACATCATAATCTTCAAGTCAAGCATATCATAACTTCTCATTATGCTAATGCATATCATGATCTTATCTTACTTTACTTTATCATCTTTTATCATGTCATGATATGATGTGACAAGTGGACATTTACATTGCATCCTCATAGGTGCATACTTCATCATACTTCTTTAACATCTTTACTTTATGTCCCAAGTCATTCATCATTCATCTTTTCATCTTTCATCTTTACTTAGATACTTTCGTATTTGGTTGATTGGGAAGACCATGTTGAGTTCGTGGGAAAATGGCTAGCTAGGCCACAATTGGTTCATGGGAGGCCAATAGAGACGTCACACTCAAGGGTGGAACTCATCTCCTAGTTCCACGTAGGCCCAATAGAGACGCCACGCTTAAGGGTGGAACTCGCCTCGACATATGAAAATGCCACACTCAAGGGTGGAACTCATTTTCCCGAGAAATGCCACACTCAAGGGTGGAACTCATTTCTCCTCCTCGATTACAACAAGTCACCTTCACGCCAATCTGTCTTTTACTTGCTTTCATCAATACATACAATCATTCATACATGTTGCATATTTTAATCCTATTTAAGGTCATACATACTTCAAATCATACTATGTGTGGACATTCAATCATAGCCAATCAGCTTCCAGAACGGACGACCATTTTGGGTAACGGTCGACCATTAAAAGGGTATCGGTCGACCGATACCGTTATGGTCCTTTTAGACGATCGAAATCAGACTTCGATTCACAATCGGTCGACCGTTATGGTCCTTTCAGACGATCGAAATCAGACTTCGATTCGTCCGCTAATCACAGAATGTGACACTCTTCTAAACCTGACGATCGCTGAGATATCGGTCGACCGATACTTGGCTTTCGGATGACCAAAACAAGGTGCTCGGACGTCCGCTAATCACAGAATGTTTCGACTCCATATATCGGACGACCGTTTGAATATCGGTCGACCGGTTCATGACTTTCGGATGATTGAAACAAAAGGCGTTCGAACGATCGTTAGTCATAGAATGTGTCGAATGTCTCGACCACACATATCAGATGACCGTTTGTATATCGGTCGACCTTTACATTGCTATCGGAAGATCGAAACTGGATGTTTGGTTGCCCGCTAATCACAGATTGTTCGACCCTTTCAAAACGGACGACCATTATAGAATCGGTCGACCGTCGGACAGAGTGCGAGACTACAAATGATCTCTAGAACGGTCGACCGGTAAAATATCGGTCGCCCGTTATGGGCCGACAGAATATGATCTCTACATCTTTTTCTTCCTAATCATGCATACATTGACATATTGAACACATACTTGATTCCAAGCAACATATAATACTTTAATCATGAACCACATGGGGTTTTCACATAAAGACTTTCAACATGCTAAACACCCTTATAAATGTACATAAGCTTTACAAGATTTCATAATGAGCTAATAAACCATAATAGACATTATACATCTAAGCATGATTAACAATAGAACATTAAGATTGATAATACATAAAGCACATGAGATTCTAACATGATTAGTAATGGAATAGTAACTAAGGAGCATTACATATAAGATGCACATTTTCCAAATTTTCTCTCTAAGAACAAAGTGTATGTTCTTTATGCCCTAATCCATACATTCAAACATCATTAGGATGAAGATTAGGAAGGTTTGAATTCCCTCAAACATACTTTTAGGGTTTAGGTTAAAATCTTATTAGTCCTAATCTTTATTTCTTCCTTCTTCCTTTTCTTTTCTTTTCTCCTTTCTTCTTTTTTCTTGTTGTGGACCTTCCTTGCTGAAATGGACAGCACCTTCTTTTCTCCTTCTATTTTCTTGCTAGAGCTGCCGGGCCCCTTTCTTATATGTATGGGTGTGGGAGAGAGAAGAGGGAGGGTGAGCTCCTTGCTGCTGTGCAGCCGTGAGTGGATGGGGATGTGAGTGGAGAGAGGAAATGGAGGTTATTTCTTGCTTGGGTTCTGTGTGTGTTGACAAGAGGGAGAGAGAGAGACTTATGAAGAGAGGAAATGGGAGAGTGGAGACTTCTTTCTTGGATGGTGGTCGCTGTGAGTGAACATGACACTACAAGAATTTGAGCTATTAGCTATAGATTTTAGCGACTCCATATTCTGTAGCAATATTGTCACAGTTAGTGACAGATTAGTGACAGATTTAAAATACATTTAGTGCATCATCTCCACAAACTAAACTGACAATATAGTGACGCAATTGTGTCCACATTAACTACGGAAATTATGGTCACTAAAATTAGTCGACATATCGTAGTCAAGCTGTAACAAATCCGTCAGTATATAATGATACTAATCGGTCTCTAATTTGTCTCAGGTATGTCGCTAATAGTTACACATTTACTACATATTTGGGACATGTTTAGTGCACCGTCTTCACAAATCTAACTAATAATATAGTGACAAGTCTGTGACCATATTGAGTACAGACATTACGGTCCCTAATGTCAGTCAGTATATTATAACTAATATGTCCCTAAAATTAGACACTAATTTGTCTCTATTTTATCTCAAATGTCGTTGCTAACAGTTACAAATTTACTACATATTCGAGACATATTTAGTGCACCATCTCCACAAAAAATAAGATGGGAATTACGACCATTAATATAAGTTGGTATATTGTAATAAATCTGTAACTAATTTGTCCCTAAACTGTGATTCTAATCTGTTTCTAATTTGTAACTAATCTGTCCTTAAATTGACACTAGTCTGTCTCTATTTTGTCTCAAATTTTAACATTAAAAATTATATACTATTGACTTGCGATAATTTTTTTACAACCATTTACACTATCTACTTTAGTTATAATTTCTTTTGCTTATAATGGCTAGACGTTTGTACAACAATATTTTGGAATCAATAATTGATCATCAAAAGTGAAATGATTTTTATTTTCTTATTTAATAATTGAAATAACTCTCAAGATTTTTAAGGTTAATGTGAAAACTATAATAGAAAATTTAATAAAGTGGACGTGTCGCACTCGAACACGATGAAGATTGCTTGGGAACATGATGAACTATGTGCGGGTATCCATACGTCGAAACACCTATAACGCATGTGCATTTTACCCTATATATATAATTGTTGAAGTTGGCGAATACTTCAGGACCTGTGAGCTTAGGGAAATTTGAGTATTACCCAATTACCTGAGAGAATTGAATGCACAAGAAGAGGCCTTTCTTGTGCGGTGATTTCCATCAAGGATTCTTAATTTTGGTGTAGGGGCAATTTATATTTTGTATAGGGGTTTGTATGCTCTGTACTGGTGATGGGTTTAATTAATCCTGTAAGACCACCCTCTGGAGTTCAGTAGCAGCTCAGCTGGACATTTATAACTCAGTAAATGATGCTAACTGGGTTTCAAATTGACTAGTTCAGCCAAAACCTTTGCTGATCAACTCAGATTGATCCAATTCCTTAATATGAGAGCTGCAATGAAGTAGTCACTAGTAGAAACGATCAGTTAAGATTATAACACTTTTTTTTCTGGCAGATGCATGCTACAACTTGCGATTGCTTAGGAGTGAGACTCCTGCTGTCGTGACTCGCAATAATTCTTTTAGCATAGATAATCTTCCAGTATACCGACAGACATTATGTGACTTGAAAAGAACTAATCATAGAGTAATTACTCCATCTATGATTAAGATCAAGACTTGGGAGGTGGGGAGAGAAAGTTGGAAGACTTGGCACTGGAGAGATCATACTTTTCTTTCAGTACCTTTGTTTGACTTTCGTTCTTCTCAAAGCCATTGGTATGCATGAACCAGTCATGAGTGCAATAGCTAGGTGCTTTGGAGAATTGTTGGCTTCTGCCATTGTCCACACAAAACAAAAATGAACCCCAGATGCAGATGCCCTGTGTCTCTGTGTGTTGTGTGTGTGTGATGTGCGTTTTGTTTGTGTTGTAGAAACCATTAGCTTTTACATGGGCCAACAATCTTTTGCTGTCAGATATTCCAACCTGGATGGTACACTGATGATCCAGGGCCACGAAGTCTTCTTCCAACACAGAAAATACTGAACACACGTCGATGTGTGTTTGATGATGATGATTACGGTACTGTCGCACACTGGAACACCACAGAATTAGCATTCGTTTTCTTTCTTAAAGCATCTGTTGTTGTGTATCTTTCCGGATGTCTCCACTTCTTTGTTGTTTCTGCACCATCTATACTATATCACTGGGTCATACGTACTATGATAAGGAAGTATGCACATACTGCGTATATATATTATAAGTTTTGTACATATAAATATCCCATATACACCATCATTTGATCATCCACCACTTGCCTTGGTAGATCAGAAGGCATCTTTATAGAATACATTATACATTATACACCACCATATGTTCATCCAACCTTTACCGTAATTATTCTGTATATGAAGTAAAAGCTCAGTCACTAAATACCAAGAGCAACAAAAACTAGCATTCAGGAGTGAATCGACATTCCATGATTACTTGAATTAATTATATATATTTATCTTTTCGAAAAGATAGCATATTGTTTGCTGTAAGGAAAACGAGGACCATTTTCTATGTTTACTTGTACAGATATACATTGTCCATGGAACTGCCAATAAATTATAACATGATGACTTCTTAGATGATATGTTAGAAATGTTGCAATGATGCTCAAAAAGATAAGATACATGTCAAACACTACTAGTTCAATAAATTATAACTGTCAATGTTGCAATAAATTATATATGCTCTCCTTCCCAGCAGATATATGTCAAACACTACTAGTTCAGACATCTACAATGGTACAGCGATAGATAAGCTCATCTTGATCAGCTTTATACAGATATGTCAAACACTACTAGTTCAGGCATGCATGCAGGGATGAATGCCTGCGACTGTTGCAGCATCAGCATGCATCTCCCTATCTTGTGTACTTACTTCCATACCCCCTTAAAATGGACGCAGATTGGAAGGCTAGTCGTGTTCTCCTTGGCTGCTGAAGGCGAGGCTGGCGTGAGGAAGGTGCTGCAGATGTTTCGAGACGAGTTCGAGCTAACCATGGCGCTGAGCAGCTGCACCTCGCTGCAGGAGATCACATGCAGACTTTTATTGCTATTATGTGTTGTATATTCTTTATAGGGTTTTTTCGCTTACCGTCCCGAACTATGAAATGATGAACTTGATCATTGTCTCTTTGATGATCTAGTGAGGACTTTTGTACCTAGTGTGATGTATTCATATACTCTATTTAAACTTTGTAATGAGCATTTAGCTCCACTTTATCAATCGAAAAATGATATATAGAGATTTTTGTTATATTGGTTATTGTATTGTCATTTATATCATTGTATAATTAATAATTTGATATAAACAATATTATTGTGAAAAAATTATTGCTAATTTGTGACTGGATTGGGACAGTTTTGAGATAAACTGCAAACTGTGGGGACCAATTGTGATAAAAGTTAGCTACAGAATAAGAACAAATTAGTCACAAAAAAATTATAATTGTTTTATCGCCGTAACATTATACTTATTACTTAGTGACAGATTAGCTATCGATTTTGAATTCTAATAATTAAGAGTTGCCACAAATTAGGGATTGATTAGGAACGACAACACACATAATTAGTTACAAAAATAGGGACACAAATTTGTGTCGCAATCAGCGACAAGGTATTAGCTACAGATGTAATATGTCCCGAATCCGTAGCAAATCCGATGTTAATACTATTTACGATGGTATTACATACAGATTTGTTACAGATATCTCCGTAGCTAATAGCTCAAATTCTTGTAGTGTGAGAGAAGAAAGGAGAAGGAGATTAGATAGAGAGAGCCCCTTTCTTGCTGTGAGTTGATGGAGGCCACTCCTGTTGTTGCTGCTTCTGCTTGGAGGGAGTTGTGGTGAGTGGAGTGGTGGGCTGGTGGAGAAGAGAGGAAAAGGAGAGGGGTTAGGGCATTCAAGATTATTTATATTTTAGTTTATGAGCTCATTAGACTAATGGGCTTTATTATGGGCCTTTAAATATTTTTAGATTTCTCTTATCTATTTTTTTTCTTTTTATTTTAGTTATTTCTTTGGGGATATTACATATAGTAGATATTTTTTTCTCTCCATTTTTTTCCACCTTTTTCTCAGTCGTTACTGCCTAGAGATCAAGTTATCTGTTCGGTTTGTCACTGTGACAGTATCAGGCAAGAGCTGAATACGTAAAACAAAGTATGCCTGATAATATTGAATTCGAACTCATACCAAGCTGGGATGTTTGAATATTCCTTCTTAACTGTTGATGGCATGCATTTGAATGATTAATGTGTACTTTTCTGTCCTTCTCGGACTTTTGTTCCACCAAGCTCTATATAATTGAATAAACAACATGCAAGTCGCTGAGGTCACAAACTTGAATATATAAGAGAACAACGAACCAAGAAGAGATGGCGACTGGGGGTCAGATCTTGAAGTCTTCTTATGATCATGTGGTTGCAACTAGTCCTCATATTAATTCTAGAGAGATCAATGCACTCCAGGAATAACTTTCCAGGCAACTGAATAAATATTAGACCGCTGGGATGTGGGTAAGATCATATAACAGACAACACCCCAAAGTTAAAACAGGATTCCTTTTTTTTTCATTATTCCCAGTGGAATTGGAACAAGAATTTCACGGCATCACGGCTTCACCTGCAACTTTTCTCCCCATAGTCGCTGTCTTAATAAAAAAAATTACGTTCCACTTGTAACATTGTCATAACGTCCAAATCGATTCTCATGCTATTGATTATTATATCCTCATGATCCGGATTAATGAAGTCACCGTTAATTCGTTAAAGAAATGTATTTTTCCTTTTTCTGTCCACTTTTTTATTATAAAAAATTTAGATGGTCAAAACGACAACTAGCACTACAAGAAAAATAGAAATTATCTGAAATGACGATTTTCGATAGTTTTTTCGACAGAATCGATTCGTCCGAAAAATGGTCGTCGCAAATCAATTTTCGACGGTTGGAAAAAAAATGTCGCAAGTTTCGACGGAAGTCCGAAACCGCCGAAAGTTTCGATGGTCACGACCGCCGATATTTTCGGCGGTCGACGAAACCGTCGAAATTTCGACGGTCGCGATTGTCGAAACTTTCAACGATCGCGATGACCGCAGCAAATATCAACGGTAGCAAACGTCGAAACTTTCGGCGGTCTCCGCGGTCGAAACTTTCGGCGGTCGCAACCGTCGCAAAGAATTTTTATAATATACGCCAACGACCGAATCCGGTAGCCAGCAACGGATTTCGACGTCCGCAGCCAGATCTGACCGCTAGGCGGCCGATTCGACGCTCGCGGCCGATTCGACGCTCGGGATCAGATTCGATGCTCGAAATCAGATCCGGCCGACAGGCGGCCGATCCGACGCCCACGGATAGCGCGGCTGGATCCGACCGTCAGGTGACCGACCCGGCCGCAAGCGGCTGGATCCGGCCGCCTGGCAGTCCAGGCTGGAGAGAGACAAAGAAGGAGAGAGGGACATCGGCACGAGAGGGTCGTCGCCGACTGTCAATGCTTGTCATCCGGTCGGGAGAGGCTCGCCTGTAGGGAGAGGAAGAGGGAGTTGAGAGGCTAGGGAGAGGGAGAGGGAGAGGGAGAGGCTAGGGGGAAAGAAATAGTGGGGAGGATTAGATACATATATATATATATATATATAGGTGAAAAAATGAGAAAGCGGAAAAAAAGTGAGATAGTAAAATTTTAATTACCGACGACTTTGATCGTAAGAAATTTAACAAATATTAATAATATATATTATCATGACATATACGAATATGATATTAATTATTTTTAAAATTACCGACGGTCCTGATCGTCGTAAATTATTTAATCATAAATGTAAAATACTATACATAATGATATATAATATTTATTTTTTATTTTACCGACGATTTGAACTGTCGCTAATTATTATCGACGGTTGGAACCGTTGAAAATTATGACGGTTCGGACTGTCGCTAATTATATTAATAAAATACTCCTTATATTATATTATTATACATTTACTGACGCTCATGATCATCAGAAATTGCGGCGGATAGATATCCATCAGAAATATCGATGTTTCTAATCATTAAAAAATAAAATAATAATATAACAAATTACATGATTTATTATATTCATTTCCGACGGTTGTAGCCGTTGAAAATTTCGTCAGAAATCGCGGTGGATAGAAATTCGTCGGAAATATCGACGTTCCTAATCGTCGAAAAAAAAATAATATAATAAATTACATAATTTATTATTTTCATTTTCGACGATTGTAACTGTAAAAAATTCCGTCGAAAATATTTTCGTCTCAAAATTCATCGCAAATTGCGACGGATTTCTATTCGTTGGAAATTGCCTGTCGAAAAATGACAATTTTCTTATAGTATAGCCACCTAAAAAAAATTATATTAAAAAATAATATTTTTTATTCTTTTTAAACGTATACTGAAAAAAGCTAAACACCTCGAATAATAAAAAAATATAAATAGTGTAGTTCCAAAAATTTAATTAATTTCCTGTTACCTCCAGTATTAGATCTTCTTGAGTTGTAACAAGACTTAATTTGGAGAGTTTCAGAAAACATGATCTGGAATTTTTTTTATCATTACGTGTTTGGATATATAAAAGTTTGAAGCAATTGGGTATCACGTCGATCAATTTGCTTTCAGTCAAACGGATTGTCATTTCATTCATTGTTTAGTAAAATTTTAAAGTGATTTAAGAAATTATGTAATACAGCATACAATTGTATTTCTTTTAATTGTTCGTTCTTTAAAGTTATCATTTTTAAAACACTTTTGTTATGTTTTACAAAATATCCAAACATGTCGGTCTCAAGGTCAGTAAATTTTATGATATCAGAATCGAAAGTACTCGTGCCACAGTTTAACAACTTTGGTATATATATTTTTTCCGTTTCTTGCCAAGGTCAAGACGGCAGCAACAAGACCAAGCGAAGATTTCAAAACTTAATTACCAACATGTGATTTTATTTGGTAAATATTTATGGCCGATTTGATCTTGGTCAACCACTCTTATCCGTACTAATTGAGGCTTGCCTTGTAACGATCTCAAAATTTGGTTCTAATTTAAAATTTTTGCCGAACTCTAAGCGACGTTATTTGGACTTTGACATGACCTAATTTCATAAAACTTCGCAGCGAAAATATAATATAATAAACACAAATGATAAGATCATGAAAATAGCGGAAAACTTCATATAATAACCCAAGATACAAGTCTAGCCCATGGGCCACACAAGCTCTAATATTAATACCTAATAAAGAGTTCATAATACATAAAGAAGTCCAAGTAAAAGTAAAAGACTCAAAGGCCCATAAGCCATACATATTTAACTCTTATAAGAGTCCATCATCATAACATAAGTCTAAGAAAGATAACTTGTGCCGTAGCCCGACTCGCCCATGTGCAACGTGTCCAAGCCCTCGTCGTCGAACCTAAACTTCGTCCATACCTGCACGGATCCATGGGTGCAGGGGATTTCTCCCGTTAGAGTATGTTGAGGCCTATGCATGCTATGATTATATGACATAATCTCTACATGTCATGGCATATGCATATCATCATTGTAAAACATAAGTTATGTGCATGCTATGAGCTACTTATGCATTCGATATGGCATATGAACACATCATCATGGCAAAGTAAAATAATAATGTAACATCATCATTATGTCAAAACATATCATAACTTATCATTATGCTAAATCATATCATCCTTTATCTTACTTTACTTTAACATCATCTTTTATAACATCTTACGACAAAGGGACATACATTAGCATCCGATTAAAGCTACATCTTCATCTTCATCTTTATGTCCCAAGTCATCTTTGGAAAGTACATACACATGCAGGACTTTACTTCTTAGGTTTAGAACCCGTTGAAGTACATACATAGTGCAGGACTTTACTTTCCACTTGTCAACATCTTTTAATCTTCCATCTTGGTTAAGATAGCTTATTATCTTGTTGATTGGGTAGACCATGTTAGTTTCGTGAGAACTTGGCTAGGTAGGCCGAGACGATTGTCTCATTGGAAGTACATACCATCTTGGCAGGACTTTACTTCCCCGGGAATACATCACATAAGCTAGCAAGTGAAGGACTTTATTCCCTTCACGATCTCAAGAAGACATCTTCACCCAATCCATCTTTTATTTACATTCATCAATACATACATTCATTCATCACATGTTGCTTATTTTAACCCTACTTAAGGTCATACATACTTTAAATCACGCTAGGTGTGGGCATTCAAATATAGTCAATCAGCTTCCAGAACGGACGATCATTTTGTGTAATGGTCGACCATTGGAAGGGTATCGGTCGACCGATCAGGTTATCGGTCGACCGTTATGGTCCATTTGGACGACCGAAATCAGACTTCAGTTCGTCCGCTAATCACAGAATGTGACACTCTTCTAAATCGGACGACCGCTGGAATATCGGTCAACCGTTATTGATCCTTTCGGATGACCGAAAATGGTTTTTGGTTCGATCACTAATCACAGAATGTTTCGACTATTTTGCTTAACACATATCGGGCGACCATTTCGTTATCGGTCGACCGATACTTGACTTTTCGGACGATCGAAACAAGGTGCTCGGGCGTCCGCTAATCACAGAATGTGTCGAACGTTGTGACAACACATATCAGACGACAGTTATTAAATCGGTCGACCATTACATTGCTATCAGATGACCGAATGATCGTCCGCTAATCACAAAATGTGATTGCCCCTCCAGAACGGTCGACCGATATGGAATCGGTCGCCCGTTCTGGGGCGGCAAACACCTGATTTTACATGTATTCATTCCCAAATCTTGCATACATTATTATTTTGAACGCACATTGACTTCTACACATCATATAGAGCACTTCTTAACATTCTTAGCATTCTAATCCTGAACCACATGGGATTTGCACATAAGGACTTCTAACATGTTAATCACACTTATAAATGTACATAAGCTTTATAAGATTACATAATGAACAAATAATCCACATTAGTCATGATTCATCCATACATGATTAACAATGAAACATTTAAGCGAGATAAGAAATAGAGCATGGCACTATAAATCACATAGCAATCTAAGCATGATTAGCATTAGAACATAAAGCTTTATAAAATATGGCATATACAAGTACTAATATGCATAAGCCCTAATCATCCATTTCAAGAACACAAGTTGGTTCTTCATACTCTAACCCATTCACACAATCATCATTAGGAAGATGATTAAGGATTTGGATCTCCTCAACATATTTTAAAAATTTAGGTTAAAATTCTATTAGTCCTAATCTTAATTTCTTCTTTCTTTCTTCTCTCTCTTCTTTTCCTTCTTCTTCCTTCTTTCTTCTTCTCTCTGCTGCCCAAGCTCCTTGTCTTTCCCTGTTTGCTGTCCACGAATGTGTCACAAGGAGATGAAGTGAGAGCCCTGTTTGCTGTCCACGAATGTGTCACAAGGAGATGAAGTGAGAGGAGGGTGGGACTTACGTGCTGGCCGTGAGGTTTGAGGAAGAAGTAAACATGTGTTACTGTGCTTGTTGCCACCTGAATGTGAGGTTGCCGAAAGTTTATGGAAAGAGAGCGAGAGAGAGAAACCTTGTTAAAAATGAGTTGATGCTGCTGCCGTGAGATGAATGGAGGTCAGGGGCATGGGATGAGGTGCCTTGCTGTCTTGACTGATGGAGAGAGTGTGAGGTGTGAGGCAACTTCCTGTTCGTGCGTGAGATTGGAGTGGGGAGCTTCCTGAGGTGCTGCCTTGAGTTGACAGGGAGAGTTGAGTGAGTAGGCGAGGCTCCCTTCCTTGCTGCTGTGAGGGTGGTTGAGTAAGAGAGAGCAAATGAGAGTGGAGGGGGTCGGTGAGAGGGGCTGCCGGCTGGGGATTGGAGGAAATGTGAGAGGGGTTTGTGAGTGATTTAGGGTATTAGGTTATTTATATATTAGCCTTATGGGTTTAGCAAAGCTAATGGCCTTCTAATCGGCTTTAAGTAATATTAACTTTCTTTTATTTATTTTCATTTCTTTTTTCTTTTATTTACTTTTTGAGAATGTTACATGCCCTACAAAGTTATCTTATATTCTTCTTTCTTCACGTTGGACTCAAAACTTTATCGTACAAGATTCCACTCCTATTTTTGAAAAAAAAATCAACAAAATATAAAAGAATAATTACTTCATTGTTGTAACACCTGCAAAAAAAACATATATCATTATGTTTAATCATAGTGGATGATGACATCACAATCCACTAATAAACCCCTCACCCAATAGCCTATCAAGTTTCCCACTAATTCAGATCCACTTTGAGACACTATAAAACCCCCACACACTCTCTTTCCACTATTTTCTGGTGGCCTCTTTGTTGAATCCGTCCAAAACCCCCACAACACCTGCAAGAAGACTCCTAATCTCCATGGTACAGCAGAGGAATAGACAAAAAGATCATGGTGGTTGCTGCTGGTCAAGTGGAGAAGAAGGAGAAAACAACAATGGGGAAGAATGGTGAAGACAAGAGAAGAAGAAGAGGGGAGAAATGAAATATTAGGGCATAAGAAGTATGTAAAGGGATACCAATCCCTCTCATCTTGAACCTTATTTGATTCAGATGATGGATTGATGATCACATTATTGTTCTGCACTTAAGGGATCATGAACTTATGGTGATAAGCATAAGTTTTTAGTAATAGTACTGAAAACAAGAATCTGTCCAGATTTTGTGGTCTCTGTTTGAATACATTTTTGAACAGGTTATACATGTTTAAAAATGACATATAATATGAATAGAAACATGATGAAGTCTAGTTTTTGTAGGAACAAGAATCATGTTAATCTAACTTGTGTAGACAAAGTTATGACCCAATAAGTAGCTCCCTGTCATGCTGATCCGAGATGTCAGATTGATGCGTCCACTTGTATAAGCATGTAGGATAGGTTATCTTAGTCTAAAAATCATGAATGATATATGGACACGTAGATATGGAAGTCTACTTTTGATAGAAACTGGAATCATCTCAATCTGAGATGTATTATTGGAGTTATGACTCAAAGATTGAACCACTGTCAAACTGCTTCGAAAAGTATTTCAGCTGCCTTGTTAATTGCTTATAAAATTGTAAACATCATCTTATCTGCTGAAATTTATTATGGATATATATGATTAATATAGCTTTGAAATGGACTTAGAATCACCCTATTTGAATCAGTGTGGAGAAAGATATGGTTCTTTCTTCACACTGCTATCAAACCGTTTAAATATGGCAAGATTGATGCAAATTTGGGATTTTCTGGGGACATATCGTATGGAGATAAATTTTGAAAATTTATCTCTAAGATCTACTAAAGTTTTAAATAAAATTGAAATGAATGGAATATCACTTCTATAAGTGAAGATATAATTGGAGAACTTTCAGCATGTAGAATCTGTCTAAAGTTATGATCTAGTGCTTTGGATAGTGCTAATCACATGATGGTTAGTGATTGTTATAAATTATAACTGAGTTCTAAAGGAGGGATCATTAGTGTGTTATCTTAAATTATTCATGATACATAAATACATGCTTTGCTATTGTTTTAGAATTGATATTATATTCCATTGAAGCCTAGAATCTTTGCGTAGTAGGAATTGATTATTGAACCATGTTTTGGGTCCTAATTGAGAGTCTATCATGATTTTGTAACGTGTGGCACATTGATTGATGTATTTAAAATCGAAAACGTAGTGAAAAACACATAGGGTCACATTGCCGGTATGGACCGGTCGACCGTTGATAATGACGGGTCGACCGGTGCACATGTCGTGATTGTGTCGGTCGATTTCGTATATAAAATCGGTCGACCGGTGTCAATGTCGTGCTCGTGTCGATCAAAGTTTGACACAAGACCGGTCGACTGCCGGATATGACCGATCGATCGCTCTAGTGCATTGATAGATTGTTTATCATTTTTGATTGATCTGATTGATAACTTAGTTGCTTTCAAAATGCATGCTAAGCCGTAAATAGAAATTCTTAATGTATTGATGTATTGATTGATTGAATGAATTTTTCGGAGGAACGTAACTGATGAGCCTGTCTCATTGGGAGGTAGATGCCTTCATATTGATTGATCGGTCCTACGGGACACCCATTGTTTGGGGAACGGACAGATTCCCCGTGGTTTAGCTAACCACACATTGTTTGACTAAGGCAAAATTCAGTCCTCCGACCTATTGTTAAAGGCTCACATATTGATTGATAATTGATTGAATTGAAAATTGGTGTTGGCTCTTGATGAGGAATAAGAGTGGCTATTTGGGGACCGTATTATGGAAGTCTTGGTGCAAGCTTCCACTCATCAAGTGATAACAAATAAGATAATAATCTTAATTAAGCATGAGCACTATTGGACCTTGAGTCATATTGGGCACATAGATGCTATATTGATTGAATGGTTCATGCTTAATATTGGTGAGACTAAAGATTGAATTATTGAAATTGAATATAGGTTAAAGAAATACCTAGATATTGAATTGGATTGCATTGTTATTGAATCATAGTTATTGCTGCCCATTTTGTTGCTTTATGTCATGCTAGGGTAATGATGCATTTAGCAACATATTGAATTATTGAAATTGAAAGATCGTATCGTTTTATTATCATTGTGGCACATAGAAAATGTTTATTGCATCCACATGTTTATTGTTACTATGTGCAATTGAGTGCATTTATGGATGACATGTGTCATCCGAATTGTCATGACTTACATACTGGGTGTAAGCTCATGGGATGGATTTCTCCTGCACGTATCCTATAGGTGAACGTGATTGAAAGTGCTAATTATGAAATGATCACGAATGATGCTTGCACATGTCCATGATTAAGAAAAAGTTAAGTCTTGAAATCCTTTAATTTATCGTTTAAATTATTAGTCTACTGCTGCGTTATATTGTGTTCTAATCCTTGTTGCCTATTTATGTTCATAGGTGACTCCCAAAGAAGAAAGTTTTCCGTATCCTGTGACGCTCCTCCTCCCGGGAGGGCGTGACAATTGTTCAGCAAACTTGACAGACAATTCGATCGAACAACAAACCTCCAACTAAAATTTCCATTGGAATATAAGTGAACAGTTAAATATTGGATATGTTCAAGAGCATCTACCCTATAAGAAGTCCCCATGAAACCCTCATGAACTGAGTCCCACCTCCAACTCAAGAAGCAGAGATGGAATCAAATCTTAAGCACATGGATGAGATGACAGAAAGGGAGAGATGGATAAGGACGCCAACGTTTTCAACATGCATATCTCTTGACTGTAAAAAATTCCGTCGAAAATATTTTCGTCTCAAAATTCATCGCAAATTGCGACGGATTTCTATTCGTTGGAAATTGCCTGTCGAAAAATGACAATTTTCTTATAGTATAGCCACCTAAAAAAAATTATATTAAAAAATAATATTTTTTATTCTTTTTAAACGTATACTGAAAAAAGCTAAACACCTCGAATAATAAAAAAATATAAATAGTGTAGTTCCAAAAATTTAATTAATTTCCTGTTACCTCCAGTATTAGATCTTCTTGAGTTGTAACAAGACTTAATTTGGAGAGTTTCAGAAAACATGATCTGGAATTTTTTTTATCATTACGTGTTTGGATATATAAAAGTTTGAAGCAATTGGGTATCACGTCGATCAATTTGCTTTCAGTCAAACGGATTGTCATTTCATTCATTGTTTAGTAAAATTTTAAAGTGATTTAAGAAATTATGTAATACAGCATACAATTGTATTTCTTTTAATTGTTCGTTCTTTAAAGTTATCATTTTTAAAACACTTTTGTTATGTTTTACAAAATATCCAAACATGTCGGTCTCAAGGTCAGTAAATTTTATGATATCAGAATCGAAAGTACTCGTGCCACAGTTTAACAACTTTGGTATATATATTTTTTCCGTTTCTTGCCAAGGTCAAGACGGCAGCAACAAGACCAAGCGAAGATTTCAAAACTTAATTACCAACATGTGATTTTATTTGGTAAATATTTATGGCCGATTTGATCTTGGTCAACCACTCTTATCCGTACTAATTGAGGCTTGCCTTGTAACGATCTCAAAATTTGGTTCTAATTTAAAATTTTTGCCGAACTCTAAGCGACGTTATTTGGACTTTGACATGACCTAATTTCATAAAACTTCGCAGCGAAAATATAATATAATAAACACAAATGATAAGATCATGAAAATAGCGGAAAACTTCATATAATAACCCAAGATACAAGTCTAGCCCATGGGCCACACAAGCTCTAATATTAATACCTAATAAAGAGTTCATAATACATAAAGAAGTCCAAGTAAAAGTAAAAGACTCAAAGGCCCATAAGCCATACATATTTAACTCTTATAAGAGTCCATCATCATAACATAAGTCTAAGAAAGATAACTTGTGCCGTAGCCCGACTCGCCCATGTGCAACGTGTCCAAGCCCTCGTCGTCGAACCTAAACTTCGTCCATACCTGCACGGATCCATGGGTGCAGGGGATTTCTCCCGTTAGAGTATGTTGAGGCCTATGCATGCTATGATTATATGACATAATCTCTACATGTCATGGCATATGCATATCATCATTGTAAAACATAAGTTATGTGCATGCTATGAGCTACTTATGCATTCGATATGGCATATGAACACATCATCATGGCAAAGTAAAATAATAATGTAACATCATCATTATGTCAAAACATATCATAACTTATCATTATGCTAAATCATATCATCCTTTATCTTACTTTACTTTAACATCATCTTTTATAAC
Source organism: Pontederia crassipes (assembly GCA_030549335.1). Taxonomy (NCBI): domain Eukaryota; kingdom Viridiplantae; phylum Streptophyta; class Magnoliopsida; order Commelinales; family Pontederiaceae; genus Pontederia; species Pontederia crassipes. The sequence goes on along the minus strand of JAUKPH010000020.1, from coordinate 3,187,534 downwards.
ATCTTACGACAAAGGGACATACATTAGCATCCGATTAAAGCTACATCTTCATCTTCATCTTTATGTCCCAAGTCATCTTTGGAAAGTACATACACATGCAGGACTTTACTTCTTAGGTTTAGAACCCGTTGAAGTACATACATAGTGCAGGACTTTACTTTCCACTTGTCAACATCTTTTAATCTTCCATCTTGGTTAAGATAGCTTATTATCTTGTTGATTGGGTAGACCATGTTAGTTTCGTGAGAACTTGGCTAGGTAGGCCGAGACGATTGTCTCATTGGAAGTACATACCATCTTGGCAGGACTTTACTTCCCCGGGAATACATCACATAAGCTAGCAAGTGAAGGACTTTATTCCCTTCACGATCTCAAGAAGACATCTTCACCCAATCCATCTTTTATTTACATTCATCAATACATACATTCATTCATCACATGTTGCTTATTTTAACCCTACTTAAGGTCATACATACTTTAAATCACGCTAGGTGTGGGCATTCAAATATAGTCAATCAGCTTCCAGAACGGACGATCATTTTGTGTAATGGTCGACCATTGGAAGGGTATCGGTCGACCGATCAGGTTATCGGTCGACCGTTATGGTCCATTTGGACGACCGAAATCAGACTTCAGTTCGTCCGCTAATCACAGAATGTGACACTCTTCTAAATCGGACGACCGCTGGAATATCGGTCGACCGTTATTGATCCTTTCGGATGACCGAAAATGGTTTTTGGTTCGATCACTAATCACAGAATGTTTCGACTATTTTGCTTAACACATATCGGGCGACCATTTCGTTATCGGTCGACCGATACTTGACTTTTCGGACGATCGAAACAAGGTGCTCGGGCGTCCGCTAATCACAGAATGTGTCGAACGTTGTGACAACACATATCAGACGACAGTTATTAAATCGGTCGACCATTACATTGCTATCAGATGACCGAATGATCGTCCGCTAATCACAAAATGTGATTGCCCCTCCAGAACGGTCGACCGATATGGAATCGGTCGCCCGTTCTGGGGCGGCAAACACCTGATTTTACATGTATTCATTCCCAAATCTTGCATACATTATTATTTTGAACGCACATTGACTTCTACACATCATATAGAGCACTTCTTAACATTCTTAGCATTCTAATCCTGAACCACATGGGATTTGCACATAAGGACTTCTAACATGTTAATCACACTTATAAATGTACATAAGCTTTATAAGATTACATAATGAACAAATAATCCACATTAGTCATGATTCATCCATACATGATTAACAATGAAACATTTAAGCGAGATAAGAAATAGAGCATGGCACTATAAATCACATAGCAATCTAAGCATGATTAGCATTAGAACATAAAGCTATATAAAATATGGCATATACAAGTACTAATATGCATAAGCCCTAATCATCCATTTCAAGAACACAAGTTGGTTCTTCATACTCTAACCCATTCACACAATCATCATTAGGAAGATGATTAAGGATTTGGATCTCCTCAACATATTTTAAAAATTTAGGTTAAAATTCTATTAGTCCTAATCTTAATTTCTTCTTTCTTTCTTCTCTCTCTTCTTTTCCTTCTTCTTCCTTCTTTCTTCTTCTCTCTGCTGCCCAAGCTCCTTGTCTTTCCCTGTTTGCTGTCCACGAATGTGTCACAAGGAGATGAAGTGAGAGCCCTGTTTGCTGTCCACGAATGTGTCACAAGGAGATGAAGTGAGAGGAGGGTGGGACTTACGTGCTGGCCGTGAGGTTTGAGGAAGAAGTAAACATGTGTTACTGTGCTTGTTGCCACCTGAATGTGAGGTTGCCGAAAGTTTATGGAAAGAGAGCGAGAGAGAGAAACCTTGTTAAAAATGAGTTGATGCTGCTGCCGTGAGATGAATGGAGGTCAGGGGCATGGGATGAGGTGCCTTGCTGTCTTGACTGATGGAGAGAGTGTGAGGTGTGAGGCAACTTCCTGTTCGTGCGTGAGATTGGAGTGGGGAGCTTCCTGAGGTGCTGCCTTGAGTTGACAGGGAGAGTTGAGTGAGTAGGCGAGGCTCCCTTCCTTGCTGCTGTGAGGGTGGTTGAGTAAGAGAGAGCAAATGAGAGTGGAGGGGGTCGGTGAGAGGGGCTGCCGGCTGGGGATTGGAGGAAATGTGAGAGGGGTTTGTGAGTGATTTAGGGTATTAGGTTATTTATATATTAGCCTTATGGGTTTAGCAAAGCTAATGGCCTTCTAATCGGCTTTAAGTAATATTAACTTTCTTTTATTTATTTTCATTTCTTTTTTCTTTTATTTACTTTTTGAGAATGTTACATGCCCTACAAAGTTATCTTATATTCTTCTTTCTTCACGTTGGACTCAAAACTTTATCGTACAAGATTCCACTCCTATTTTTGAAAAAAAAATCAACAAAATATAAAAGAATAATTACTTCATTGTTGTAACACCTGCAAAAAAAACATATATCATTATGTTTAATCATAGTGGATGATGACATCACAATCCACTAATAAACCCCTCACCCAATAGCCTATCAAGTTTCCCACTAATTCAGATCCACTTTGAGACACTATAAAACCCCCACACACTCTCTTTCCACTATTTTCTGGTGGCCTCTTTGTTGAATCCGTCCAAAACCCCCACAACACCTGCAAGAAGACTCCTAATCTCCATGGTACAGCAGAGGAATAGACAAAAAGATCATGGTGGTTGCTGCTGGTCAAGTGGAGAAGAAGGAGAAAACAACAATGGGGAAGAATGGTGAAGACAAGAGAAGAAGAAGAGGGGAGAAATGAAATATTAGGGCATAAGAAGTATGTAAAGGGATACCAATCCCTCTCATCTTGAACCTTATTTGATTCAGATGATGGATTGATGATCACATTATTGTTCTGCACTTAAGGGATCATGAACTTATGGTGATAAGCATAAGTTTTTAGTAATAGTACTGAAAACAAGAATCTGTCCAGATTTTGTGGTCTCTGTTTGAATACATTTTTGAACAGGTTATACATGTTTAAAAATGACATATAATATGAATAGAAACATGATGAAGTCTAGTTTTTGTAGGAACAAGAATCATGTTAATCTAACTTGTGTAGACAAAGTTATGACCCAATAAGTAGCTCCCTGTCATGCTGATCCGAGATGTCAGATTGATGCGTCCACTTGTATAAGCATGTAGGATAGGTTATCTTAGTCTAAAAATCATGAATGATATATGGACACGTAGATATGGAAGTCTACTTTTGATAGAAACTGGAATCATCTCAATCTGAGATGTATTATTGGAGTTATGACTCAAAGATTGAACCACTGTCAAACTGCTTCGAAAAGTATTTCAGCTGCCTTGTTAATTGCTTATAAAATTGTAAACATCATCTTATCTGCTGAAATTTATTATGGATATATATGATTAATATAGCTTTGAAATGGACTTAGAATCACCCTATTTGAATCAGTGTGGAGAAAGATATGGTTCTTTCTTCACACTGCTATCAAACCGTTTAAATATGGCAAGATTGATGCAAATTTGGGATTTTCTGGGGACATATCGTATGGAGATAAATTTTGAAAATTTATCTCTAAGATCTACTAAAGTTTTAAATAAAATTGAAATGAATGGAATATCACTTCTATAAGTGAAGATATAATTGGAGAACTTTCAGCATGTAGAATCTGTCTAAAGTTATGATCTAGTGCTTTGGATAGTGCTAATCACATGATGGTTAGTGATTGTTATAAATTATAACTGAGTTCTAAAGGAGGGATCATTAGTGTGTTATCTTAAATTATTCATGATACATAAATACATGCTTTGCTATTGTTTTAGAATTGATATTATATTCCATTGAAGCCTAGAATCTTTGCGTAGTAGGAATTGATTATTGAACCATGTTTTGGGTCCTAATTGAGAGTCTATCATGATTTTGTAACGTGTGGCACATTGATTGATGTATTTAAAATCGAAAACGTAGTGAAAAACACATAGGGTCACATTGCCGGTATGGACCGGTCGACCGTTGATAATGACGGGTCGACCGGTGCACATGTCGTGATTGTGTCGGTCGATTTCGTATATAAAATCGGTCGACCGGTGTCAATGTCGTGCTCGTGTCGATCAAAGTTTGACACAAGACCGGTCGACTGCCGGATATGACCGATCGATCGCTCTAGTGCATTGATAGATTGTTTATCATTTTTGATTGATCTGATTGATAACTTAGTTGCTTTCAAAATGCATGCTAAGCCGTAAATAGAAATTCTTAATGTATTGATGTATTGATTGATTGAATGAATTTTTCGGAGGAACGTAACTGATGAGCCTGTCTCATTGGGAGGTAGATGCCTTCATATTGATTGATCGGTCCTACGGGACACCCATTGTTTGGGGAACGGACAGATTCCCCGTGGTTTAGCTAACCACACATTGTTTGACTAAGGCAAAATTCAGTCCTCCGACCTATTGTTAAAGGCTCACATATTGATTGATAATTGATTGAATTGAAAATTGGTGTTGGCTCTTGATGAGGAATAAGAGTGGCTATTTGGGGACCATATTATGGAAGTCTTGGTGCAAGCTTCCACTCATCAAGTGATAACAAATAAGATAATAATCTTAATTAAGCATGAGCACTATTGGACCTTGAGTCATATTGGGCACATAGATGCTATATTGATTGAATGGTTCATGCTTAATATTGGTGAGACTAAAGATTGAATTATTGAAATTGAATATAGGTTAAAGAAATACCTAGATATTGAATTGGATTGCATTGTTATTGAATCATAGTTATTGCTGCCCATTTTGTTGCTTTATGTCATGCTAGGGTAATGATGCATTTAGCAACATATTGAATTATTGAAATTGAAAGATCGTATCGTTTTATTATCATTGTGGCACATAGAAAATGTTTATTGCATCCACATGTTTATTGTTACTATGTGCAATTGAGTGCATTTATGGATGACATGTGTCATCCGAATTGTCATGACTTACATACTGGGTGTAAGCTCATGGGATGGATTTCTCCTGCACGTATCCTATAGGTGAACGTGATTGAAAGTGCTAATTATGAAATGATCACGAATGATGCTTGCACATGTCCATGATTAAGAAAAAGTTAAGTCTTGAAATCCTTTAATTTATCGTTTAAATTATTAGTCTACTGCTGCGTTATATTGTGTTCTAATCCTTGTTGCCTATTTATGTTCATAGGTGACTCCCAAAGAAGAAAGTTTTCCGTATCCTGTGACGCTCCTCCTCCCGGGAGGGCGTGACAATTGTTCAGCAAACTTGACAGACAATTCGATCGAACAACAAACCTCCAACTAAAATTTCCATTGGAATATAAGTGAACAGTTAAATATTGGATATGTTCAAGAGCATCTACCCTATAAGAAGTCCCCATGAAACCCTCATGAACTGAGTCCCACCTCCAACTCAAGAAGCAGAGATGGAATCAAATCTTAAGCACATGGATGAGATGACAGAAAGGGAGAGATGGATAAGGACGCCAACGTTTTCAACATGCATATCTCATCGTAAAGACAAAAGCACAAAAGAATTCTCTTTCCTAGATATTTGGATGTGACTGCAGGGTACAAAATTGCAGCTTATATTGCGTACATTTCTTTTTTTCCTTTTGGCCGCAAAGGTAACACTACATAGATTAAGTAACCCGATGGAAACATCCTGAATTAAAACACTTTTTGTAATATTTTTTTAAAAAATAAAATTAAAAAACTAAATTGACCTAAAAAAAAAAATATCTGGTAAAATTTGTCTTTTGACAAAGACAATGAAAAATAACCTAAATATCATGGAAAAATAAGGAATATCAAGGACATAATTGTCTTTGACAAAAAGTCAAGCAGTGGACAAAAATACTTTTAAAAGTGAGAATAGTTGATGGATATTTTTTGTCTTTTGAAAATCTATCTTCTTTTTAACTCTTAAACCCTTCTGTCATTCCAAAAAAAAATCTATCACATTCCCTCTTTCCCCAATCTTAGTCGACGGCACAACTGATGTGAAAATTGAGAGTGTGTAATTAGTTGATTGATTAATTGGTCTCTAAGTACAAAATATAAAAGATTAAGTCTAGGTGTAGAGCCACTCCTCACTTCATTGGACTGCAAATGCATCGAACAGAGTAGTAGATCCGAATGTCATATCCACAGTGATTTGAGATCTAAAGATTCACTAACTAATTTAAATTAATCCTAGACTAAAAAGGCTAAAATAACAACTATGTAAATGGGTAAAGGTAAAGACAAAATCAAACTATAACTAAGTTAACTATTTTTTATGTTTTAAAATGATTGATATAGAATGAAAACTAACTACTTAGCTGAAAGCCTTAAAATGGACTAACAATTAATGACATATTCATCTAGAGATGAGGTTCATCTAATATTTTGCTATGGATGAATTAAAATAACTCAACAATAAAATCATGCATGTTTCAACCTATAAAAAATGTTCTTGTAGTACATTAAAATAAGAACTAATTACCATAATTCAACTGAATGTTAGTTAGATTGATTTAGGAAGGGATTGAACTAATATTAGATTATCATGGAACATATTACATCTACTAGTATGCTAACATTCCTTTTAGATATAAGCATAACAAATAAAGTCAAAAATCACAAGTAGAAGTAATTTCAAAGATAAAACAAACGATTCAGCTCACTGCGCAAAATACAATCAGATCCAAACACTAATGTCAATGCTTTTGATTTATTTTTACACATCAAGGAAATCTAGAATCAACCTCTCGATTATCATTGTAATATGAGATTCACATTAACAAAAGTCAAATGGATGCATCAAACCTCACAATGATAAACTGGAATCAGGAAGCAATCAATGTTCTTAACTCATTTGTGAGCAAGAAAATAATTTAAAACCAACTTCTCAGTTGCCATTATAAAATAAGATTCGCATCAATATAAAACTAATTCAAAGACATTCATAACTATACTAATATCAACGATAAAATAATTGTTGTTCTATCATCCATCCATAAGAGAGATTACTACTACCCTATCCTAAGAAAACTAAGATTTAGCTCCTCATTGATGATGAAATCAATACAAAATATATGAGAAACAGAATAAAAGATATTATGAAATATAAAATTAGTAGAATCAACTTGAAGTCTCCTCTTGGCTCCTTCTTCTCCTTCCTTCAGTTCTAAGGTGCAAATCGTAGAGAATGGTTGAGACCCCTCTTTTGCTCCTCCAATGCCCTCTTTTATATAGCATGTCCTCACCATTTGAACCCCATCAGAAGTTTCTATTCCTTCTAATTTTTGCCATCTGTCCTAGTCCCCTTTTCTTTTCAAAATGATTCATTTCTTACTTTTGGTAGCTTACAGTTTTGTGGTCCCCCTTCTTTTCGAGCAAGAATGTTTGTCTTTTATGCTTTATTTGGAGGTTGAATTAGCAAGAACAACAAGCATGAGTTCTTCAAATAATTAGACAAATAAGAACTAAAGCAACGTATCAAACAACTCAAATGTGCAAGTGTAAGATAATATTATGTCGAGATGATAATTGCATGTAGATTAAGCATAATTATCAGAATATGAAAATTTTAAAGCTTATATACATATGAATTAAGATGGAAAATGAGTAGAATTTTAATATGATCAGCTAGTGATCAATAACAAACCCCCTTCTCCCCAATTACCCACTCTCCTTCCGTCTCATTCTTCCTCTACTCACGGCCAAGCAGTAATACCCATTCTCCCTCTCTCGCATCACCAGGTGGCAGCGACTCCACTTCTCCCCTAGCACTTCCTGCCAACAACAAGGAGAAAGCTCATCTATGTGTGCAACATGACAAGAAGAGGGAGCATCCAAGAGGAAAAGGAAACCAAGAAATGGGCATTAGAAGAGAGGGAAGTTGGAGGGTGGAGCCAGCAACTTCAGCAAAGGGAGAGGAAGAAGAGGTTGCCACATCGAGAAGAGAAAAGGAAGAAGAAGAAAGGAAAGAGAAAAACAATGAAATTAGGTTTAGGGTTTTAACTTAAAACCTAAGGCGTTGTTTGGTATCCAAATAGAGTGAGAACAAAGTTGTTGTTCTTATGATTCTATCCAAACGTTGTAAGAATAAGAACATTTGAAGAGACAAGAAAAAACCCTGTTATGTACAAAGTAGGAACCTAAATGTTCTTGCTGTGAGATGGAACAGAGAATAATAATTTTTTTACTTTTTTTAATTTTTAAATAACTCAAATTTATACAGAACAAATTTGTTATGTACAAATTTATTCTTATTCTAGGGGCAGTGTGACCCCTTACCAAACAACCCCATAAGGTATATTTGAGGGGATCGAAAGTCCTAATCACCCTTAATATTGTGTGTATGTTTGGATTAAGGGTTTTGAATGTCACACTAGGTCTTCGTAGATAATAAGATTAGAATTTGTGCATGATTTCTTTGCATTGTTCTATGATTTCATTAGAGTTACTATTTCATTAATAATCATGCTTAGCTCATGATGCTTTAGTGCCATTCATGCTTAGTTCATTATGATTCATTGTCATTTATGTTTAGTTCATGATGAAATTTCTCATTTGTAAAATATGAATGTAATCAGTAGGTTTAATAATTCTTACTCAAAACCTCTACTTATCTTCATGATTATTGTGCCAAAAAAGTGGCAAGATATGAATCCTATGATGATTAGGGCAAATGTGTGCTCCATGTATAGATTAGATGAATGTATGGTTTGATGAGTATTAGTGTAGTGGTTGTTATGTGCCGACGCAATAGAACGATCGTCCGAAATCTTTTCGATCACCCATTCTAGAGGTGCAATCATCGTGTCGACTAATTCAGTCATCCGACAAGCATATAGCGGGCGTCGGGAACTTTATGTCGTCCGTCTTCCTTATAGCGGTCGTCTGAACGAGTTTCGAATGTTCGAAGCATAAGTGTCAAAATTAACCTTCTTGGACTTTTGTGGATGTTGTCGACCAGTTTTGTCATCCGCTACATCTCTAACAATTATCCGAACCTATTTCGGTCGTTTGTTATTGAAAAATAGAAGTCAACCCCCTTGGATTTGATGACCCATTTTGGTCATCCACTCGCCTCATAGCGATCATCTGAAACATCTTTCCGGCATTCGATTCCCGACCTAGCGGTCATTTGGAAGTGGACAGGTCATCCACTCCTCCTCTAATGTTTATGCATGCTGATTGTCCACACTTAGAAAGATTTGATGTATAGACAACATTAAGTAGGATTAAATAATTCAACATGAGGAATAATCACTATAGTGGACATACACTACGATCTTAGTCTCGGTATATTAGAACCAGCACTAGGCACCAAGATGATCGACCTGAAGACCCTTCAGCACTTGACCTCTCATTGCAACAGAGGGGAAGAGGAATTTCCTCGTGATCAAGGACAGCGACAGGAGGTTATCCCTCCCTAACTACCACAAGACATCTGTGAAGTTTCTGACCAACTAGAAGCTCACGACCGAGCACATAGAATACATGAAAGAAATTCCTGATGTGCCAGCACCCACCAACAACAATGAAGAATCTCAGGGTGCACCTTTTGACAGCAACTCCAAACAAATAAAAGAACTAGAGCAACAACCTGCCCCACCTCAACTCGACATGCACAGCCTGTAAAATATCATTTTTAACCTTTCTATGTAGGTACGAAAGCTCAAGCGCAACAACATAATACTGAAGAAAATGCTACAAGCCCAAACCAACACCGTATCATAAGAAAGGTCATAATGCAAATTTCCTAAGTTCTCAACTATTGCTTGAGGACAAGCAAGTTTCTAAGTATGGGGGAATTTGATGTGAAGAATATATATATATATATATATATATATATATGTGTTTTCGCTTATATTAGGCATGCATTTGGTTTGAAAATGATTACAATTCCATCCCTTAATGCATCCTTTATCTCGATATGCAATAATTTCTAATCCTCCACATCTAAATTTGCTTATTGATGGAAAAGGCTCAATTTTTCTTTTAATTCCTTGGTTCCATTAACCCCTTGCAGGAAGTTTTGCCCATTCTGATACGTAGAGGGAGTGTGCTAAAGCCGAGTTCCATAGGCTGTTTTTAAGATAAAGGGGTTGTTTTGTTCCTAGCGGATGAGACCAAACAACCCACAACAAAGAGCAAAAGGGGACCAACCACACAATACTCTAGACCCAGCTATGCAGGAAGCTTTGTTTGGGCATTAAGGCACTAGTGTTGAAGCAAAGGTTTTATTCTCTATGTAATTATATTTTTTATGGTACAAACCTCAAGAGAATGGAGCTATATTTAAAATGCCGGAAAAAAATTTAAATAGAAATGAGTTACTTCATCACTAAACTTTCGATTAAGATTTGTCTATATTCCCACGAGATTTACATTAAGAGGTGAATATAGAAGTTATAGATAACTTTCTTATCTTTGTAGAGAATTAAAAATCATCTCATTTAGACAACCACATAAAAAATTATTTTTAAACAAGTGAAGCTCGAAAAGTTTAAATTGAAGTTGATAGTATGTATTAAACTTGCACTTAATATTTGAGTATTCTATCATGAGATTTGGATAAATAAATTAATATAAAAGTTATATATAATTCTCTTATAATTTCATAGAATAAAGAATCATCTCATTTGGACAACTGTACAAAACATTATGCCAAAAAATGAAGGTCGATAAGTTCTATTTGAAGTTGATATTTTTATGTGTTGAATGTGCATTTAATATTTCATTACTTTATCAATAAATTTGTGATAAGAGGTGAACATGAAAGTTGTAAATAAAGTTGTTAGATTTTCATAGAGTCATATATCATCTTATTTGGATACTGATACAAAAAGTTATGTATAAAAGAATAAGGTTTAAAATGTTTCATTTGAAATGGGCAACTTTGTGTATTGAACTTTGAGTTAATATTTGACCATGATCTCATTAGATTTTGAGAATGATGAATATCAAAATTTTCTGTTAGTTTTCCATAAAATAAAATATCATCTTATTTGGATACTCGTATGAAAAGTTATGTATAAAAAAGTAAAGCTCTAAAAAGTTTAATTTGAAATTGACAAGTTTATGCACTGAACTTTCATTGAATATTTGCCAATGATTTCATTGGAGTTTGGATTCATGATGAATATCAAATTATAGAGAATTCTTTTACCTTTTTCCATAGAATTAGAAAATTATCTCATTTGGATAACTGTGCAAAATGTTATGTATAAATTAGTGCAGGTCTATTAGGCTGTTGACGACAAAACAAGCAACCGAAGATCTTGCGGTCGGTCGCAAGAAATAAAATCAGATGCCCGAACATGTTGGGACAATGATCACAAATGTCTGAGACTTCAGGATTTTTATAAAGGTCATTCAAAGCTCAAACGGACGTCCGAAATTTAAAATGGGCACCAGTTTTAGTGCAGAAAAGTACATAACAATTAGTTTTGAATACCAACGGCTAAAAAAAGATTGAAGGCTATAAAAGGAGTCCAAAACACAACAAGAAGACTAAGACTTCAGGCAAACACTTGTGTTCATCCAAGAAGTCATCTTGAGTTCAAAGTTGCAAATCTATCGTTTCTTTCTCTCTTACTCTTTATGTGAGGTTTCAAATTGTAAAAGAGAGATTGTTGAGTGTTCTTCTGATATTGTAATAGTTGCTTAGCTCCTGCGTGAAAAGAGGTTGTGCCTTACCTCTTGATCGAAGAAAAAATGAGTGAAAGTCTATGAGTGAAAGAGGTGTGCCTTACCTCTTGAAAAAGATAAAAGGCAAGAGTTGTAAACGGTTTCTTCCGTGCCCCATTTGGAACGAAGGAAGGGTGTTAGTGAAATTTTCAGCAGTCTCAAGGTCGAGAAGTCGGAGCGGGGACGTAGACCAAGGTGTGACCGAACCTCGTCAACAAACCACTGTGCATCTTGTATTTATATTTCTCTCTTCCTCTTCTTCCAACTCTATTATGCATGTGATTTAATTGCTATTATGTTGGTTTAAATATTAATGAATCGATTTTAAGCTTTCACGATGATTTTTGTAAAATTAATATTTTTTATTTAACGCCAATTAGGGGACAAAAAAGCATAACAAAGAAAAAAATGGGAAAGTGGAAGGCTAAATGCAACGAAAAAGGGATCCAGAGATTCAGCTTGGTGGAGGGTAGACTGGAGGCGCAAGTTCTCAGGTTCATCTTCATCATTGGAGAGAAACAAAGGGAGAGAAGGAGGAGTTCAGGCCATGAGGATTTGTGTTATATATATTACCATGGATGTATTCAAGAGTGTTGTGCCACTCTTTATGAACATGTTGTGTAACTAACTAGCTGTTAAGGATGGGGGACGTGATTGTTTTGGATGTTTTGTTCTTTGTTTATTTCCTTATTTTTCTTATCTATTAGACTGTTTGATTTCTTCACTGTCCTAATGAATCATTTCCTATTTCATTCTATTCAATCTGATGTAATAATTCTATGTTGATTGAGCTCTAAAGCTTGTCTTGAATGCAACCTGAGAGGGAGTTCTATTCTCTGTTCAACTGAATGCTGAGAGGTACAAAGGCTTAACAAAGTTATCTTCTTGCAACTCGGACAAGTTCTGTTTCGATGACATTGGTGTTTACGCGATGGTGTTCAATAACCTTCAGCCCAAGCGACGCATGTGATTCCCTGTCCGAGAGGGAAGTTTTCCATTGAAGTGTGGGACTGGGCTTCAATCACCAAAGAAGGAATCATGAGTTGCACGTTTTGGAGCTAAACGTGTTTCGCTCCTTGCTTTGCATTACCATCTTCTTTCTGTTTTGGTCTTGTTTTTATTGATTCAGTGACCTACACGAGAGGGAACTTATATCCCCTATGTTTAAGGAGGATCCGAGAGGGCACATAGCCATAGAGTCATGCTTAGAGAAGTTATCGAGAGTCACAACTCTTCTTGTTTTGCATGACCTTCGACCATGTTGGTTCTCATTCGAGAGAGTAGTCCTTACGAACAAATGTTCAACCAGGCCGAGAGGTCGATTTGGAACCTTTGTCATCATCCTGAGAACCCAGCAGGATCACACGAAATCCAACTAAATCTCAACTAAGAGAAAGATCGATTCCTTTAGCCGCTCAGTGCATACGAGTGTGTTCCTCGAGTTGGATATTGGATCAAATCAACGTGCGCAAACTGAGTCGTTCGTGTACATGAGAGTGTCACTAATGAGCTAAGTGATTTTTTTTATCATGAATACGTAGTTATGCGCATGCTGAGGGGTAGCTTGAATCCTTAACCATGATTTAAAGAGAACATCAATCCTAAGCAAAAGCATCCTCCGTAAGTCCTTAGTTCATGATCTTATTGAGTAGTCAGACTTTTCAAATCTTGTTTCCTTTTCCCTATTATCTTCCTTTAATATCATAAAAATCCTAAAAATTAGAGTAACCATTTACTTTAAAAGAACTCTTCAATTTACTTGTTTCAATCTATTTTTCGTTATCAACAGTTTACATTTCAATCCGGGTTCAAAATTTACAAAGACGTCCCTTGGGATAAACATCAAACACTATAGTGACACACCATATACTTGTGGTTATGTCATGATAGTGTAGATAACTTATAATTTTTAAAGCTTAATTCGATATTTTTCTGTGAAGTAAGGGTAGTGGCTTGTGTGGGGCATCTAGGGCCAACTTCTACGTGACCCTTTCATGCGAAGCACATTGTTTTCCATGATTTTGATCCCCTCACATCATGATTATAGATATTGCGAGTTAGTGATGTCCAAGGATCAAGTGCACGGGAGATGATGGTGAGCGCGACCATGACCAAGAACTTCGAGGATCACACTTGACAACCAACTTGACTTGGACACAGAATCGTCACCCGAACCTCTTAGGGTACCGCCGCTCCAATGCAATCCACCACCGATGAACCAACCTTAACCTCCAGCATCGCTTGGCATACTTCCCCTGCAGACGGCATGTAACGACTCGGACCCTCGAGTCAGCGGAAGCATTTTTTTCTATTTTACTCGAGCGTCTGATCGCTACTACTATCACCTTGTCATAAATAGAATTTATATAGAATAAATCTTTTCCTTGTATCATTCACATAAGGAAATTCTAATATTCATACATTAAATATGGATACCTTTAAATATTATTACAAAATAATGTACTTAAAAGAAAAACTCTCCAACACTCAGTTCCATATGCCATCACTTGTCAGGAGCATCAACCACTCGTGCCTTTAACCTGTAGGATCCAAGTACATAGAAATATATGCATATATATTATACATAAATGTACATATAGATGCATTATCTCCATGAGTAAAGGCTCGTATGTAGGGCCAAAATAATATTTTTTCATAAAAGACACTAACTTATAACTTATTCAAAACATGAAACATTCAACTATTCAAGAATCATGATATCATGTGAAGGATCCTAAAAACTGATACATATTCATCATTATCATAAATCACATAGATTATCCTATCCTATCTTGTCAAAATACATATTCATATAAGCATGAGTACAAATCATAATAAAATCATCTCAAAATCCTTGTTCATAGATATAATCATAAACATACAAACATTGTTACCGCATCATTCATATCAAAGCGTGTCATATAACTATACAATATCACAATCAATAATGCATCACATGCCATGCTCTTTAAAGTGGGATGTATGCAAGAAGAATGATGCATGCACATGTCACATCGCCAACTGGCCGGGGGCATCCCTTTCGAAATATCTGTCGATCCTGTCGGGGAGATTGATGGATTCTAGAGGTGACCCCTGTGAATACAAATGTGGCTCACACTGATTCCACAATCTGGTTCACATGGCACTTAGCTCTAAACAACCTAAAATTCCATTCGGGATATCTTTCGTCCCTATAAGATCTTTCAACCATATAGGGGTTAGCTATCGTTGTTACAAGGTTTTTCAATCATGCAAGGGTAAACTGTCGGCCTTGCAAGTCTTTCAACTATGCAAGGGTAAACTGTCAGCCTTGCAATTCTTTCAACTATGCAAGGGTAAAATGTCGGCCTTGTAAGTCTTTCAACTATACAAAGGTAAATTGTTGGCCTTGCAAGTCTCTAATTAATTATGCAAGGGTAAACTATCGGCCTTGCAAGTCTTTCAACTATGCAAGGGTAACCGTCGCCCGACAAGGGTAATGCACATGCATGATAATGAGATGTAATGCATGCACATAACCCAAGCATATCATATCACGTCGTGTCATATCGTGTCATCTTGTAACATGTCATGTCGTATCCTTTTCTATTATATCTTGTTATCTCATAACGTATCATATCGTATCATATCAATATTATATTATATCATATCATATCATATCATGACATGCCATGTCATATATAGTTTTCTTAGTAGCAATAATCATATAATGATGCTGTTATGAATAACAATGACATTTCAGTAACATGTGCAAGAACTTATTCATATCTATATCATATCAGTTTAATTTTCATACATTCTTTTACATCAATATAATGATCTCTTAATTATCTTCTGAGATAAAATATATGGTATAGTTTATGTGCAAGTATTCATTTAATCATTTATTATGAATCCACAAATGCATAAAATTTCATGTTGCATATATCATAACCAAATGCTTATAACAATGAATGCAATAAAAGCACATGGATCCACCCTACATACGTCTTCTTCTTTGACTTGCTCCCTCTAAATTCTTACATCTTAAGCCAAGATCATCTTTCATTTTTACTTATCTTAGTGTTCCTTCCTATAACAATAGTATATGTTCATAATATTATTAAGACATGGAATCAACATAATCACCTATCACATGATACTATAAGAATCATATATTCTCCTTAAGTTGAATGATATTAATACTTCTAACAGATGGAATTCCTATAACATAACCCTATTGAGTATGCACATCTTTTCATTTTGGCATATTGTATGTTTCATGGAACAAAATTCATATCTTATATTATACATGATAAAATCTCATGAATCCAATTATAAATGAACATGGGCTTCTACAAAATTTTAAGTTTGAGATACTATTTTCTTATGGTTGCTTCTCAAGTGAAACAACACTCAACCAATATTTTGTGTTAATTCTGGCTTCCAACAGACTGAGTGACATTGCTTCTAAAATTTGTATCAATTAGTAAATGAATCTTACTTCAGTACTTTAAATTTTATCTGAAAGTATAGATCCTAAAGTCTCATTCCCAAAATTCTCAAGATTTATCTTAACAAATAATGATCATAATAATTTTGACAAATAAGATCATGTTCTCTACTATGTTTTATATTGGCAGACAGGGTGATGTTCAATTTAACATTTCATAACGTCTATACACCTAACCTTTTCATGTAATTATAATTTTACATAAGATTAGACATCATTGGATATATCCCATAAAAGTTTTATGATTTATATCATCCTATAACGATAACTATAAATTTCTCAACCAGACTCATGTTCTGATATATTCTTCATCCAGACAGAAACGGTCATGTAGAATGATAAATCAATAATGTTTTGTAGACATAATTTTTTCGGATGATTCCAGTTGGAAACACATGCTAACTTCTGTACTCTAAGGACCCCTAAATATCAATATATATGATTACATATCCAATTTAATATCTAATTTGCAATCTAGATTAAAAAATTTATTAAATAGTATGATAGACCCTTAATTCTGATGGCATAACGTTCGTTTTATAACTCCTATTAACATGATTCAAAATCTCATGAATTTTTAAGGAAGCATTGATATGACAGAAAACCTTAGGAAGAACACCTCAGTCTTTAATGATCTTCCTTATCGAATTTCCTTCAAATCCATGAAAGAATTCGTGGTTTGAAATTTTTGTGTGTTGTATAGAGAGAAGGATAAGACCATATGAATTGTTCCAGATTTTTATCACCTGAATAGGTCGGATGGAAAAATGGACTAAACATGAGGTGGCAAGCTATTAGCTTGCTGGCAGCTTGCATGTCAAGAGTTGAAATTCTTGTCCAATTCAAATTTGACATTCAAAATCATTAATTTCATACCTAATTAATATTTATTAATTATTATTAAATATTAATTAGTGTAATATAGTCCATGTAATTTATTCACATATTTTATATATTAATTATTGCTATACACATATATTTTATCATATGCCACTTGGCGATATTTGATTGGTCCATTAGAATTAAATCTAATCTTAACAAATCACATGCATAATTAACCATAGTACGATTAATAATCATACTTTAGTGTTTTAATTAAATTTTATAAATTCTTATTATATCACTACGTGACATTACAACCTATACTACAACATATATATTCAATTTATTATAGCCATATAATACAGAATCCAATATGGATTAGATCATGGATATTACATGGCGCACCTCTCAAATTCTCAACATCGCATTCCCAAGTATACCACAAGGCATAGTCGTGCACACACGCCCCGACCTACTTTGAAGCCTCACAGCGAGCGACGCTAGGGTTCCAACCAGAAGTAACACTGACCCATCTAGAGTCATGATCGCATGCTCGACCTTCGGTTCAGCCTCAAGGGCCACTTGCGCTTCACCTCTGGGCGCACACAACAACCTTCCAGTAGACACTAGCGCAAGAGCGGAGACCCCGGCCAATGGGAAATAAAACTGTAGCCAAGAAGAGGTCAAGGTCACCTATATTACAGGACTCCTCATCGAGTCCCCCACATGCTTCACACTCAAGTTCTCCCCCATATGTACCCACGATGGGGCAGATGACACACCCTAACCACACAGGACGACAACAGCCAAATGATCGAGACTACAAGCGTGGGGTTCGTCATCAACAAAATAGAGATAGGAATAAGTGGGGAAGAAGAGACTTATGAAGGAGTCCATTGAGCATCTAGCAGCCATGAGCCTTGAGAAGCCTGACGCGCCTACAGCTCTAGAGGAAATGCCAATCGTCGCCAATGCCTTGATGGTCGAAGAAGCAGCGCCAGCCCTAGAAGTGGAGGAATCCCTAGCAATGTCGAGGGAGCCTCCATTGACCATCTTGTCGGAGAATACGTACCCCTCTGCCACCTTCACCACCAACGCCAACTCCATCACCTGAGCCCAGTTTTGACACAACTATGTCCTAACCAAGCTCTGCCTGATCTCACCATCCCCAATTTGTATATCCAATCCTCTCATTGAAATCCCAAACCCACCATCCCCATCAACCCTAGGCTCTATGCCCACATCGCCTCCTTTTCCATATGCCACTACTAGACGGTGCCTCACCCCTCGTCCAGCGTCGATCCACACACCCAACCTCCTTCTCCTGTACCATCTCAACCCACCTCACCAACATCCAACTCCTAGGATGGGGCCACTTAACGACCTGGCACCACATGTACCTCTCCTTCCACTACATCCGACAAATCATTCCCCACTCTATATGATATCCCTACGTTAATCACATATGATTAAATATATTTATATTATATTATGTGATAATTTTATGCCATATATATATGTTAAAGTGCAAAGTGACCAATTTTAGGTTCCGAGCGCAGGAAGTGACCAAATTCGATATTTGTTCCCCTATGTTAATGTATGATAGATATGATTTTTAATAATTTTAAGGTAAAGTCTTGATTAGGTTAAATGATAGCGCAAAATCAAAAAACCAGAAAAATGATCGATTTAGTTCTTCGTACAAAAATTCTAATTTCTTTTCCTTTGGAATTTAATTTTATAGATAATTTATTTGAATCCAAATAGTTGGGGTGGGGTAGTTTCTTATTTACATGTAATGTCTTAAGTAAATGAATAAATAAAATAAATAATAGGAAAAGTCACAAGACATTTACTTAAGTGATATTAATGTAAATAAGGGAACTTCCAAGGGCACTTTGGGAATTACACTTATAACCGACCTTTCCTTAATATATAAGACATCAATCCTTATCTTTATTTCACCTGGCCATCTACCCTACACATGAAAATTCATCCCAAGAAGGCAACAAGGAAAGAAAGCAACAACAAAAGGGAAAAGGATGGATTTCAACAACAAATCAAGGGTTTCTTGTTAGGGTTTCATCCAAGTAAGTTAAAAGCTCCTTTCCTATAAATTATTCATATAAAATTGGATCAAAACAAGTCTTCTCTTATCTCTGTTAGGTTTTCCTCATCCCCTCTGTCACATGATTGAGAAAGAGTGAATTCTAAGATGAAGGACAGCCCTAACGTGGCTGAAATTTTAAGGTGTCATTTCGAAATTATGTTCTCAAACCTTTTGTACCTCCAAAAATTATGAAATTAAATCTATAAATACTTGTCAAATTTATAGCTCGCGGTCTCTAGAACTGGATTTATTGGGCACCCATACAAGAAGTTATGTATGAAACCCTAGGGGTCACTCAGTCTGTTCCAGAAAGTAGATAGGATGAAATGATACTTTGGTCATAAATTCCACACTTAAGGTTTCATGTTGTAATTTAATGAATAGTAATATATGTCTGTAAGAATTATGAAGTAATTGGAATTTTATGAAAATAGTATGTGTACTAGGAATTATAATTTTTATAAGGCACAAATCATAGTCTTTTAGTTTCAGAAGTATGATAGAACATTTCCAAATGTAAAATTTTTTGTAGATTAATATAGAATGAGAAAAAATATAACATCAGTACTAATTAAACCTAAGGAAGTCTAGTTTTGTTAGAACTTAACTCCATATAATAGGATGTAGATCCAAAAATTTATGAATTTTACACTAAGTACTATGCAGTCTATCAGGGTTCTAAAGTGAAGCAGAATATAAGTTAATTCTATGATTTTCTAAGGTCATTTCATAATGGGTTAAATTATGAGTTTTACATTGATGATGAAGTTTTTTGTCACTAAAAATTGGATTCACATCGATAGAAGTTATACACTAATTGTTATATATTTTATATTGTACATTATGCAATATGCTATATGCAAATAGAAAGAAAATGTTTGTACGTATACGATCATAGGACGTGTGAATTTAGAAATTGATTAATGGTTTTCTTGTTAAATCATGTACTATTCACATGTTTTGATGATAACAAACACAATTGACCAACAAATGTTACTAATAAGTTTGTCAAATGATATATATACATGAACAAGTTTAGCAGGAAATAAGTCGATGAAGAAACGATGAAATAACACAATAAAGATTAAAGACTGGTCGAACGATCAGTCGACCAGATGTAAGACCGAAGTAAACAAAACATGGGGACAATAGAGAAATCAATGACCAGTCAAATGATCGATCGACTGGATGTACGACCTAAGTAAACAAAACACTAGGACAACAAAGAAACAACGATCGGTCGACCGGATGTACAACCAGATGTACGACCGAAGTAGACAAAACAGGGGGACAATAAAGAAATTAATGACTGGTCAAATGACTGGCCGATTGGATGTACGTCCGAAGTGAACAGAAAGATAAAACTATTGAAACTATGAGACGATCATAAGATCGGTTGACCGGATGCAAATCTGAAATGAAGCAACACAGTTGAAGATGTGAGGCTAGTTGTAGAACTGGTGGACTAAACAAGCGACTGAAATTAATAGCAAGTTCAAACATCATGAAAAACTACAAATCGATCGATCATCCTAGTGAACCGGTCAATCGACTCGGCGCGATCTGCTACAGTGACAGATTCTCCCAATCCAAAATATCTCATGAAGTATGCTACAAACGACGTTAAGAAGGCAAAAAAAAAAACAAGAAAGCACGAGCATCCAAAAAATCAAAGAGATCAATCTCGTTACTTTTCTCTTGCAAAACCCTATCTTTCACATCAAATGCAATCATCTATAAAAGAAAGATAGAGAGAGATTTTCGAGTTGTAATTTTGAAAACTCCTATGTGAAAAGAGAATCACCTTACCTCCTGAGCGGAGAAGAAGGTGGTTTCCGCGTAACAAAGGTTTCCCTCTCCCTTTGAGAAAGGACTGTCCATTACCGACGGTCTAGAGGTCAAAAAGTTAGAGCGGGAATGTAGGCCAAGAAGTTGGGCTGAATCTCGTCAACAAATCTTGTGATTGCTCTCTATTCGATTTTCCTTATCATCTTGTGTTAATTGCATTATCATTACCATTCTCACAAAAATTTCAAAGAATAAACTACCAAGAGAAACTTGAAACCTTTAGAATTAACTTTCTACACTAATTCACCCCCTCTCGGTGCCATATGGTTTTATAATTGGTATCCGAGCCGGTTTACTCTTGTGTTAAGATTTAATCATTTTAAAGAGTCATTCCATCAAATAACTTTATTCTCAGTGAAGGTCAATCGACCAACCGTCCTCCATTTTTAAATGCATCGAACTTTGCATATTGGAAAATTAGAATGCAAGCATATGTATGTTCTATAGATATTGATATTTGGGATGTAATTGAAAATGGTTTTAACTTGCACAAAAAATCATCATCAGAATATACTTAAGGAGAAAGGCTCTGAGTTAAATTGGATTGGAAGGAAAAAAGATCTTCTTTATTGTGCTTTGGATACTACTGAATTTAATCGCAACTCAACTTGTCAAAATGCAAATGAAATTTGGAGAAAACTCATTATTACTCATGAAGGAATTGAGAAAGTTAAGGAATGTAAGTTAAATCTCCTAAATCATCAATATGTTTCCTTCAGAATGTTTGAGAATGAAATTATAAATAGTATGGTTGTACGCTTTAATGATGTTGTAAACGGCTTAGTCTCTTTGGATGAGCCAAGGATTAATGTTCAAAAAGTGAAAAAAAATTCAGCTCACTCTCTTCAAAATGCACACAAAGAGATCAGTGATAGAAGAAAAAGATCTAAATAAGTGGACTTTGACGATCTCATAGGATCATTATTAACCTATGAGATAAGAATGAAAGAATATGATGAGGCAAGTGTCACAAAGAAAAAAGCCCTAGCATTAAAGGTAAAAATTGATGAAGAAGAAACAAGCTAAGATGAAGAGGATGTCGATGAAAGAAAGTTGGCACTCTATGCAAAAAAACTGGACAAGTATTTGAGATTTGCCAAGCAAAGAAAGAAAGGTGAATCATTCAAAAAAAAGTCAACAAGCAAAAATCAAAAACCTATTTTGAATGGAAAAAGACCGGACATTACAAGAGTGAGTGTCCAAACCTTGTAAGAAAGGACAAAGAAGTGGAATCTTCAACGAAGAAGAAGGAGGCACTTCAAGTGACTTGGGATAAAAGTGAACAGGAAGAAGATAGCTCTTCCTCAATTGATGAAGATGAAGCTTATCTTTGTCTCATGGCAAACGAAAAGGTACATTCTAACTCATCAAGTGGTGAATTAAGAACATTTGATATGCATGATGAATTTAGAAAACTTATAAAAAAATATGGCTCAATCGAAAAGAAGAATGATAAGTTAAAAGCAAAATTTGAAAATGTTAAAAGTGAAAAACATAAGCAACATTATACATGTAGAAAGTGCATATCATTAAATGATTAGAGCATGAGTTTAAAACTTCTAATTGATGATTTGAAAATGAAGAATGACATCTTAAACACTTACATTAGTTAACAAAGAAATGAGATAGAAATATTAAACACAAAAGCAAAAGAATTAGAAGAAGGGGTTGAGGATTGTGTGGACCCAAATGAGGTCCACAAATGTGGACTACCATTAATGTATAGATAAATGGTAGATAAAAATTCAGTATAAATTCATTTTAAAAGACGTTTATCAAGGATCACCATTGATCTATGAATCAATGGTAGGTTCACACATTTTGGGTCCACATATTCCCTAAATCCTTAGAGGAAGGGGTTGAGGATTGTGAAGACCCAAATGAGGTCCACAAATGTGGACTACCATTAATGTATAGAAAAATGTGGACTACCATTAATTTTCAAATGGTAGAAAAATGTAAGATGCCATGTTTAGTGACTTTAGGGCGGCATCCAACAAGAAAGATTTTGGTTATAACTATTTTGAAAAAAGGCATGACCCAAGAATCTTATTTGTGAGAGTTGCAAATCTGCACAATTCAAATTTGACTTATTTTCATTGTGGTGCACATGATCATTACTCTTTTGAATGCAATATTAGAAAAAGAAAAAAATATATTGGAATGAAAAAAAAATTTGGGTTCCTAAAAGAACCAATGCTAACCAAGATGGACCCAAAACAAGTTTGGGTATGAAAAAGATAAATCTTTGTGTTTATTTCTATCTCTTTTGGGAAACATCAAGAAAGAAGAAGGAGAGCAAATGGCATTTGGGTCAAGACACATGACAAGAGATGCATCAAATTTTGTTACCTTGGAAAAGAAGAATGGAGAAACTGTCACTTTTGATGACAATACAAAATAAAAGGTTATCGGTATAGGTAACATTGGTAACAATGATAAAATCTTTCTAGTAAAATTTGAAAAAGAAAAATGTCTAGTACTAAATGAATATGAAAATATGTTGAATATTGGCTTTTGACACAATAACATATATAAAATTGACATTGATGACTTGAAAAATGTAAAGTGTTTAAGCATTGCATGATGACTCAACCTTATGGCATAGAAAAGTTGGTTATGTTAATTTTAAACTATTAAATAATCTTTTTTAAAAATGAACTAGTAAGAGGATTACCAAAAATAAAAATTGAGAAAAATGTTGTGTGATTCTTGTTTAAAAGGAAAACAAACAAAAAGTTCTTTTAAATCTAAAGACCTTATTAGTACTAGTAGAAGTCTAGAACTCTTACATTTAGATTTATTTGATCATATTGATGTTACAAGTCTAGGTGGAAAAAGATATGTTTTTGTGTTTGTAGATGACTACTCTCGCTTTACATGGACCTTATTTCTTGCTCATAACGATGAAGCTTTTCATATATTTCTGAAATTTGCAAAAAGAGTACAAAATAAATTTGATAAAAAATATTAAAAAATTAGAAGTGATCATGGTGGAGAGTTTGAAAATAATAAGTTTGAGTTATTTTGTGAAGAAAATGGGATTTCACATAATTTCTCTACACCCATAACACCTCAATAAAATGGAGTTGTTGGAAGAAAAAATAAGACTATACATGAAATGGCAAGAACCACTCTAAATGAAAGTACTCTCCCTATGTACTTTTGGGCAGAAGCCGTGAACACTTCATATTACGTATTAAATAGAATTTTAAGAAGACCCCTAACAAAGAAAACTTATTTTGAGCTCATTTATGGAAAAACATCAAATATTTCATATTTCAAAGTTTTTGATTGCAAGTGTTTCGTGCTGAACAATAAAGACAAGTTGGAAAAATTTGATGCTAAGTGTTATGATGTTATTTTTCTTGGTTATTCGAGTACAAGCAAAGCGTATAGAGTATATAATAAAAGAACTCTTTTGGTTGAAGAATCCATGCATGTTAAATTTATTAAGACTAATGATTTTGTTTTGAACAAACGTGTTGAAGGAAATGATAAAGGGGAAGTTGAAGTGACAACAAAATTAGAACAAGCTCAATTAAAAGAAAGCTCATCTCATGAAGAAAGTGATGAAAAAGAAAAGGAAAATCAAATTGAAAATCAAGCAGAAGACCTTGAAAGAATTGATGATCATCAACTTGATATGCCACAATTGATATAAAAAAAATGGAGAAATGCTTCATCACATCCAATTGAGAAAATCATTGGGAATATATGTGATGGAATCAAAACTTTTTTAAAAATTTCTGTGCTTTTTCAGCTTTCCTCTCTCAAGTTGAACCCTCTTGTATAGATGATGCATTAAATGATCGAAATTGGATAAATTCTATGCATGAGGAGTTAAATAACATTGAAAGAAACTAAGATTGGAAGCTTGTGGAAAAATCCATTGATTATCCAATTGTTGGAACCGAATGGGTATTTCGAAATAAGCTAGATGAAAATGGTGTCATTGTGAGGAACAATACTAGATTAGTGGCTAAATGTTACTCACAAATTAAGGAATTGATTTTGATGAAACCATCGCTCTTGTTGCACGACTTGAAGTTATTCACATGCTTTTGGCTTTCACTTGTTTAAAGGTTTCAAACCTTTTCAATTTGATGTAAAATTGACATTTTTAAATGAAGAAGTTTATGTTGAGCAACCGAAATGTTTTGAAAATCTTGATTTTCCGAACCATGTTTTTAAAATTTCAAAAACTCTTTATGGGTAAGAGTTTGGTATGAACGGCTAAGCAGTGTTTTAATTGAAAACAAATTTCAAAAAGGGTCAGTTGACACCACACTGTTTCTAAAACTTATGATAAATTATATTTTAATAGTGCATATTTATATTGATGATATAGTCTATGATGCCACTGATGAAAACCTATGCAAAGATTTTGAATCTCTTATGCCAAAGGAATTTGAAATGAGTCTTGTAGGTGAGCTTACATTCTTTTACGAACTACAAGTGAAGCAAATCAAAGACGGAATATTCATAAGTCAAGAAAAGTATACCAAAGAATTGCTCAAGCAATTTGGAATGAATGATTGCAAATCAAGCTCAACTCCAATGAGCACATCAACCAAACTTGATAAGGATAAAAATGGAAAGGAAATTGACCAAAAAAGGTATAGAGGTATGTGATGTGAAATTTAGGATAGTGTAATTAATTGATTGATTTATTGGACTAAGCACAAAATGCAAAAGACTAAGATCTAGGTGTAGACTATGTAGAAATGAAAATTAAATAAGGTCTAGGCATAGACTATGCAATATGCAGTTGGAAAACAGAAATTGCACAAAATTGAAAATGCAATAGAATGAAACACTAATATCAATGTTCTTGGTTTATCTTTAAACATCAACGGAATCTAAAATTAACCTCTCGGTTGCCATTTCAAAATCAGATTCACATTAATAAAAGCTAAATGAATGCATCCAACCTCACAATAATAGATTGGAATCATAAAATAATATCAATGTTCTTAACTCATTTCTAAGCAAAAAAAGAATCTGAAATCAACTTCTGAAATGCCATTAAAAAATATGATTCACATCGACATGATCAGATTCCAAAACATTCAGAACTACACTAATATCAATGATAAAATAAGTGTTGTTCTATCATCCATCCATAATAGAAATCAAACTACTACCCTATCCTGTAAGAGCTAAGATTTAGCTCCTCGTAGATGTTAAAATCAATACAAAACAGAGGAGGAACTCAATCAAAACATTCAAAAACAATAAGTACAAGAATCAGCTTAGTGTCTCCTTGTTGTTTCTTCCTCTTCCTTCAACTCCAAGGTGCAGAATATTGATAGTGATATTTGGGATTGAGTAGTGATAACTTGCTGAATTTAAGTAAAAGGGTCAATTTTTTAATTTTTTTTTGTCTCCCAACTCACTAGCTGCAAGTGCACAGGTAAGTTGTAGTAGACTCAGGTTATCATATCCACAAGAATTTGAAGTCTAAGACACCCTAAAACAATCTAGATTAGTTCTACTCTAAAGGCTAAAAACAGATTTTTAAGTTGAAAGTGAAAACAGATTTTTAACAAGTGCAGAATGATAACGGGTTTTGGGATTTTGGAAATCTTTGCTAAACTGAATTATAAATGCTAGATTAATGGCTAGAAAGGTTTGACTATCAATGAGGAAGGTTCTTCTAGGATTTGGGGTTCATCTAATTAATTAAGGATGGAATGGATCAAGTTATCATTAAATGTCCAATTTTGATTCAATCATGAAAATGGATGTTCCCACAGCTCAATTGGCATCTAACTAAGCAACATATTGTCATATAGTTGTTAGCTAGATGGAATCAATAGAGGGTCCTCACTGAAAATCAAGTTATCATTGAGTTCAAAGAGAAGTTCATTGCTGATTTTTACAATTCAAGGAAATTCTGAAGTGATAACTTATAATTGCAATCATAAAAAAATGGGATCTCTTCAATCAATCAAACCAGGATGAAATCTATCCAATAATGGTGCTAGTGCTCCTTGATT
The DNA here is from genome assembly GCA_030549335.1 of Pontederia crassipes. Classification (NCBI taxonomy): domain Eukaryota; kingdom Viridiplantae; phylum Streptophyta; class Magnoliopsida; order Commelinales; family Pontederiaceae; genus Pontederia; species Pontederia crassipes. The sequence goes on along the minus strand of JAUKPH010000020.1, from coordinate 3,160,546 downwards.
CATCTCTGAATTCCAGGGGGATTTAAAATCAACCTCTCGGTTGCAAAGTAAAATGAAATCCACACAAACACAATTCAATTGGAAGTGCAAAGCATATGACCACAAGAATTTATAATTCCCATTGCTCCTTGGCCCATCTCTGGATCTCAAGGATGACCTAATGACTATCTCTCAGCAGTGGATTAAATTGAGGCTTGACAATGGAAATCAGAATTCAATTGAAAATCAGAAAATAGAAATCAGCAACATTATTGATTGAAATTCAGACGTGCCAAATGCTTCTTGACCCATCTCTGGACTGCAAGAAATCCCTAAGGTTCACCTCTCAGTGATTGAATAGAATCAGGGGTTCAAATGGCAAGTCAGATTCCAAAGAATTTAGAAAACAGAATTTAGGTTTTAAAATCAGATTAGAAACAATGACATATTTGAACCATGAAGAATGTCAAACATCTTGATTCATTTCTGAACAAGATTAGGGTCAATATCAACTTCTCAGCTGCTCTATTAATCAGGTCCACAATGACAAACAGATTTAATTGTTCAGGAAATCAGATTCAGAAAAATCAAGAAATTAGATTTTCAAGAAACCAAAACCAGAAATCAGATTTGCAACTAAATGGAATCCAGAAATCTGACTTTATCTCTTATGCATTTCTGAAGGATGATTAGATCAAATAATACATCTCAATCATAGTTTACAATGGATCTAATGATAACATGAATCAATGCAGGAAAGTTCTGAAATCTGAAAACCAGAATTGTTGCAGTGCAGGATTACAGATCAGTCCACATCCATCCAAAATTAATCTAAACTACTATCCTATCCTAGAAGAAATGGAGTTTAGCTCCTCATATTTACAAAACTTGACATCAAATGGATTGAGAAACAGATACAAATCATTGATTGAAGTGTCTCGGCAGTAGCAGCAGCTCCAAGCAGCAGCAACAGCTCTAGCAGAAACCCTTCTTGCTCCAAACCCTGAATGTCCAGCCCCCCTCTCTCCTCCAGAAATTTCACCTTTTATATGACTCCTATCCACCTTTGGATCAGCATCATAATGTTCTTTATCCTTTGATTGCAGCCACATGTCCCTGGACTGAATTCACAGCTGCAGATTCCTTTTTGTGCAGGAAAAAGTAGATGGTCCCCCCTACTTTTTCCACTTTTTGGCCACCTTTCTTCCTGCTACAAACCCCAAACATCAAGCATCAAAGCCCTTGAATGGTGTTTTAACAAATAAAGATTAAGATGATGATAGTTCAAATCTCAGACATCCAATGGGATTAAGTGTTGTGCAGGAGTGATAACTTATACGATATTAATTAATTAAGGGGCCCGGAATGATAACTTGGTACAAATCATGAAAATTATCCAAATGCAAGTGATTCAAAGCATTAAAAACATTAAATGGACCAGGGTAACAAGTGAGTGCAGTCAGAAATCAAATATGAATGAGATTTCTAAGAAGTGATAACTTGGGTTCCCAAAAACGATAACTTATATGACTTAAAAATGATAACTTGTGATAACTTGAGTTGTAGTTATCCAAATATGATGAAATTTGACCAGCAATGACTTAGAACAATAATAAGATGATTGCTTAAGGCTCTGTGCAGAATTAATGGTTTTGCATGTCGAAATGATAGAATTGCCCTTTAACGATAACTTGGCAAAGGAAAAATGATAACTTGTTCAAATGGACTTAAAACTTTGCACAAGTTGAGGTGTGACTATGCAAATATGATTTATGATAATTATGGATTTAGGGCAAGAAAACTATTGAAAATTAGTTCATTCAAAATAATGATAACTTGACCTATAGGAATGATAACTTGTCCTCAAAATGATAACTTGGCATAGAACTTAAATATTAATGGATTTTGGCATTTCAGAACCTCTATGCACATGGAATTAAGTATGAAATGAGGAATATCAACTAGTTATCACAATGTATGCATTCCAAGTAAAATTGGCCCAAAGATAGGCAAAAGTGGGACTCGATATGTATAAAATGCATCTAAAATGGGCTAGAAACATATAGTGATCAGCTAGTGATCAAATATAGAGATGGTAAAGAACGGTGGAAGACCCCCTTTGCTCTTGGAATCCCCCTTTTATATGGCATTTTCATCACCCTTTGATCCCCATCAGAAGCTTCTATTCCTTCTGATTTTTGTCATATGCCCTGGTCCCCTCTTCTTTTCAAAAAGATTCCTTTCTTTCTTTTGGCAGCTTGCATTGTGGTCCCCCTTCTTTTCCAGCAAGAATGTTTGTCTTATATGCTTGATTAGTAAGAATAGCAAGCATCAGTCCTTCAAATAAAAATTAAACAAATAAAACAACACATCAAACAACTCAAATGTGCAAGTGTAATATAATATTATGCTAAAAAAATATATGCAACTATATTAATCATAATCATCAACATATGAACATTTCAGGGCTTATATGCACATGAATTAGAGTCAAAAGGAGCATAATTATAGTATGATCAGCTAGTGATCAGTGTGATTGGTAGTCTACTATACTTAACAGCATCAAAACCAAATATTATATTTTGTGTGTGCTTATGTGCTAGATTTCAATTTGCACCCACAGAATCTCATTTGCTGGCTGTTAAAAGAATTCTATGATACTTAAAAAATATTTGTTGTTTAGGCATTTGGTATGATAGGAACTCAACTTTCGATTTACATGCTTATACTGATGCCGACTTTGTTGGATGCAAAGTTGAAAGGAAAAGCACAAGTGGGATGTGTTATCTTTTTGGAACTCCCTCATATCATGGGCTATCAAGAAAAAAAATTACATTAAACTCTCTACTGCTGAGGCATAATACATTACCGACGGCAGCTATTGTGCGCAAATTTTGTGGGACAAATAATAGTTACTTACTTGACTATGGGATGGTCTATACGAGTGTACATATGAAATGTGATAATACAAGTGCGACGAAAAAAAATCCAATAAATCACTCAAGAACCAAAATATTGACATTAGATATCACTTCATTAGAGACCATATGAATCACAAAAACATTGCAATTGAATATGTGCCCACTGAAATTCAATTAGCTGATATCTTCACCAAGCCTTTAAGCAAAGACATAGTTTGTATCCTTAGAAGAGAACTAGGAATGCTTGGGCGTTAATGAGATATCAATTCTAAGCAAAGGTGATTTGTTTATGCAAACCCATCTTTGACCTGGGTTGAAAATCAAAGGATGTTGCACAACATATATATTACACACTCAAATGTGTCTTTTTTTTGTTACTTGAATTAAGCACGACTGATCATATAATCGTCGATCGGTTGGGTAAATTGGTCGACCAGCCATGCATTTTTCTGGCCGAGAAACCTATTCTGTTTAAATTGATTGATCGCTTCAAATGTTCGATCGATCGTTAGAACATTAACGTTTAATTGAAATGCCTCTATTCAAATTGATCGACCGATTCATGATTCTGGTCGACCGACTGGAAGAAAGATTAGCGATTCAAAACTAGGGCATGTTCGATCGGGTTTTATTCACTCACATGACTGACCCTATTTTGTTCTCGAAAACAACTCTCTTGCTTCTCAACCTCCACCCAACGACCTTTTTTCCTATCTCTGCTGCTGGCGAGGGCAACTGACGATGATCCCATGCTTGGCCGGTCGCCTCCTCATCTCTTAGTCATCCCTCTCTCTCTTGTAAAATAGCTCTACAACATCCTCCTTTTTATGTTTCTATGTGAACACACAACCTTCTTTCTTTACCTAATATTTACTTTGAGAGATCGTGCATTCTCCATTATCGTCTCATTTCCATAATGGTTCCTCTTCGTACTAAAAATGCATATATCGGGCCATCGTCCTCTCGCGGTCGTGCTCATGGTCATGCAGGCTGACCTTCAACTCATCGTCATTCACCTTTCGAATCCTCCTCCGAGTCTCCATCACCATCTACTATCTGTGACAAGAATCTCTTTCACACTGTCTCATTTGGACTCATCTACGACAATTTTTACAGCAATCCCCGAAGTCAAGCAAGCAATCACTCTTGATTGGGACTCTCTTGACATGCCTGATGTCTAAGAAATGTTCTCTGATATTGATTGATACCCTCTAGTGTACTTACATGAACAAATCTATCCCCGCCTTGTTTGTCTATTTTATGCAAACTTGACCATTGAGAAAAATCACCTCCTGACCTTTGTTCTTGGACGACACATCACTACTGACCCCAATGTCCTTCGTCACATCTTTGAGTTTCATACACCACCAAATACTACAGGACTTGATGCTTACTCCATCCACTCTTGGCCTCTTGGTCCTGATGAGGAGTTTCTTTTCGCCTGGACTTGGGATACCATCACTTCTGACAACGAGGACATGGAGGTGTCAAAGCACCTGAGGATGTCCCTTTTGATGCCATGGACATGGATCACACTCAGGGGGAGGAACCTCACCCGCAGCCTACTCCTACTTCTAGTAAACCCTCCTCCTCTAGCATGTTCGACTTGACTCATGAGGTACGCACCCTGCAAAGAGATGTCTGGTGACATGGTCGTGATATGTGCTAACTTACTGGCGTGACACTTGACTACTATGCGGCTCACGAGTTTGTTTCCATAAGAGTTCGCGAGGACGACAATCTCGATGAGGCGTAGGCTCTCCTTTGTGTACCCCTCTTTTATGATGACAAAAAGGGGAGTAGTAGCATGTATGTTAGGAATATGTTGTGGACCATGCACCTTTTTGATGTAACATTATCTACGCCATGTTTTATTATGTTTAATATGCTATGTAATTTGATGTGGACCAAGCATCTTTTTATGATATGAAAATGAAGGATCGTTATGTTATATTGCTAAAACTTATGTTCTTGAATATTGTTTATCATTCGATGATTGCCATATATGTGAAAAGAGTGTGCATATATTTAGGGAGAACATGAAATATCTACTTTAACTCTCCATCGACCAATGTGATTGTTGAATCATGTACGATTCCCTTTGATGATAACAAATACAATCGGCTGAAAAATGTTACTAATAAGTTTGTCAAGTGATATATATACAGGAAAAAATTTAACATGAAATAAATCGATGGAGAAATGACGAAGAAATGCAGTAAAGATCAAAGACTGGTCGAACGATCGGTCGACCGGATGTACGATCAAAGTAAACAGAACACGAGGACAATAGAGAAATAAAAAATGGTCGAAAGACCAGTCGACCAAATGTACGATCGAAGTAAATAGAACACAGGGACAACAAAGCAATCAATGACCGATTAAACGATCAATCGACTGGATGCACGTCTAAAGTGAACAGAAAGATAAAATTGTCGAAGCAATGAGACCGGTCATAAGATCGGTCGACTAGATGCAAATCCAAAATGAAACAGCATAGTTAAAGATGTGAGGTTGGTAGTAAAATTGGTTGACCAAACGAGCGACTGAAATTAACAGTGAGTTCAAACATCATGAAAAACTACAATTCAATCCACCACTCTGGTGAACCGGTCGACCGACTCGGCGTGATCTGCTTTAGTAATGACTAGTTTTCAAAACAATTTTTTTTAAGATTCTCCCAATCCAAAATACCTCATAAAGTATGCTATAAAAGACGTTTAGAAGGCAAAGAAGAAAACAACAAGAAAGCACAAGCATCCAAGAAATCAATGAGATCAATCTCGTTACTTTTCTCTTGCAAAACCCTAGATCTCTTTTCTTTCACATCAATCAAAGTGCAATCATCTATAAAAGAAAGATAGAGAAAGATTTTCTAGTTATAATCCAAGCTCCTATGTGAAAAGAGAATTGCCTTACCTCTTGAGCGGAGAATAAGGTGATTTCCATGTAACAAGTGTTTCCCTCTCCCTTTGAGAAAGGAGGACGATAGTGAAAGTTCGACGATCTCGAGGTCAAGAAGTTGGAGCAGGGACGTAAGCCAAGAAGTTGGACCGAATCTTGTCAACAAATCTTTTGTTTGCTCTCTATTCTATTTTCCTTATCGTTTTGTGTTAATTGCATTATTATTAGCATTCTCACGAAAATTTCAGAGAATAAACTATGAAGAGAAACTTGAAACATTTAGAATTAAATTTCTACACCAATTAACCCCCCCCCCCCCCCCTCTTGGTGCCTTATGATCCTACATTTCTTTGATTACATGATACATGATATGATATGAAATTGAATGTTATTTGAATATGTGCTATGTGCACACGTAAAGTGTATTAATTGCTACGTGTGCAATTATTTATTACAAGAGATGATATGACATGACATGATACGAAATGACATGATTTCTTAGGACATGTCGGGTGATATGATATGATAGGACATGACAATATATAATTGGGTTATGCATTTGCATCTCATTATCATGCATTTGCATTACCCCTATCGGGCGATAATTTACCCTTTTATAGTTGAAGGACTCGAAAGGTCGACAGTTTATCCTTGCATGGTTGAAAAATCGTGTAAGACCGACAGCTTACCCCTATTTGGTTGAAAGACCTTATAGGGCCGACAGATATTGCATAAGGGATTTTAGGTTGTTTGGAGCTAAGTTCCATGTCAACTGAATTGTGGAATTCGCATCCACCATTTGTATTCGTAGGGGGTCACCTCTAGAATCCATCAACCTCTCCGTCAATGGATATCCCGAAAGGGATGCCTGGCCAAATGGTGATATGACATGTACCAACACACAGGATTCATGCATTCATGCCTTTATGGTTTGTGCATTGATGTCTCATTCTTATGTATGATATGATGATTTTGACATCACCTATAGATGTATATATGTTTTTCATATCTTATGAAATAATGTTAATATTGTTTTACTCAAATATAATATGTTGTAACACATAGGTTATGAGTTTTTGACTTACTGAGTTGTTGTTTGCTCATATTGTTATTCTCAACATTTTTCAGATCAATAGACTAGTCTATACTTGGTGATCCCCTATTAGGATTGGAAGCACTTTTGGTAAAAGATGTATATGGGCCTTAAATGTTTTAAGTCCCTTTTGAGAGAACTAGAGATAAGTGTTTTGGATGTGTATTATTAGACAAAATAGAAAAGTTTCATTGTAATATGTGATACTACTTTTGTACAAGTACATAGTGTTTAATATTTACTTACTCTGAATAATATAATATCATATGGTGTGGTTTGGATACCTTAATTACTATATCTTCTAAATGAATTATAGCATGCTTCTACAAACTATACATAATTATTGGTTACAAGTTGTGACACGCAAGTTAAATTACAATTTAAATTGTGGTCGTGACACTCTAACCTCCAATGAAGGTCGAATTTGAGAACAACATCCAACATCAGCATTACGGGAAGCTACCTATTAGGCCCATCTTATCCACCAAATTTGTTTACACTGAATGCTCTCATCCCTCGGCTTTGAGAGACTCAACGTCCTCACCGCCAGGATGGGAGCGAAGGAGTTCTTCTTCAACTCCTAGCAAACCTACCTTAGAAATATGGTCGATCTCTTGAGTTCCTTGGTATACATTAAGAGGACAGATAGCTTCACCTTCTGCATCTTCAACAAGAACTTCACATGGATCTACATGAAGTTTGGTAGGATCCTCAACCTTCATTTATTACCTGATGTCAGAAGATGAGCCAAGTTCAACATACAAGGAGTACTAGACCAAATTACTGATGAGGAGATTGACAGAGACGATGCAAAGTTCGTCTCTCATGACCCAAATTTAAACCGTGGTTTAATTTGGAGTTTGTGACTCATTTTGGATGATCAAATAAAATTGTGAAAGATTGCGAAAACATGATGTAAATTTTTTTATAGATATATTATATTAGGCATATAAATATTAATAAACATATGAAATAATTTATGATAGTTCAAAGCAAACCAACTTCTTTAAGTTTTACGTTTCATAAAAGAAGATTTCCTTCATACAAGATACAACATGACACATATATAGTACACATAACCAATCCCATTGACATCCTAATAAAAGGACACGAGTGACACCATTCTTCTCGTCTTACCACTAAAGGCATTATAGAACCCATCTAATCGACTATCACCATGCACGATCCTCAAAGAGCTATAGGGTGAGCTAAAATAGCTTAGTAAGTTGATAACTCATAGTCTACGTGTTAGCTTCTAATCATTCGGAGAGACATAAAAGCACATACGATAGTCATAATATCATAATCAATATATTTGACGTGTACAACATTCCAATACAAAAGCATCACACTCAATTTGTCATCACTATCGTTCCAACATATCAAATATATGTATGCATATTCAATACTCTCATATGAAAGCATAGAACACCAAGTGAGCAATTTGTACAGTCGGTAGGTGACATGATCAACAATGTAGTACTTAACTCCATTCTCATCATTCTTTTCGGGGAACAAATCATATAACGATAGGTGGCCACTGCAGATTCTAGAGATGGCTCACACCATAATTTCTCATGATATAACACTTAACTCCGCATGACACTTAACTCCAACCTATCTCATCCAATTTTGGGAGAATAGAATGATTGGCTGGACTTTAGAAGTGGCTCCCATCATGATCAGTGATATAATACTTAGCTCCAATCATCATGCATGCCGATGTAGGCAAATGTAGACGATGTCATGCATGGTTCATTATATAACAATTACATATCAAATATCAAAAGATGAATCATGTTTTGTAACTCAAATATTAGACGATGAATATATCGAACACTCATTCAAATGGAATAGGATTGCATTTTATAAAATCAATTTATAACATATCACATATGTTTTTCAAATGCACCATGAATTGATCAATCATTCAAAACATAATTTTTATATGAACTTGTCCAAATATGCATTCAATACATATAACAATCAATGTCACGCCGAATTCATAAGAGTTCAATGCATAGAATAGGACAAGCCAACTTAATTTACATGAGTGATATCGAAAGACTTTTCCTTTTTCTTTTCCCTTGTTATTCTCTCAATCTTATAACATTCCTATCAATACTATGGTGTACATGTCAACATGTCCTACATGGACATATCAATGTTATATACCCCTCATACCTTCAATCCTATAATTTAGTTAATTGGTCAATCATAAGAATTCATCTTGTACCTTGGCAGATGGCATACTTTGTGAAATAAATTTCATATCTTTTGTAATCCAACCTCGTGATTCTAATTTTATATGAACAAAAACATCAACATAGTTGGCCAATAAAAGGTTGAGACTTTATTTCCTAAGGTTGGTTTCCAAAAAAATTAGTATTTAATCTAGAATTTTTGTTGCTTCTGTGTTCTACTATACTAATTGACAATGATTGTATAATTTATATCAATTAATAAGTGACCCATATTTTTAATTTTCTCTGAAAGAGGATTTAACTCATAGAATTCTTAGAATTTATACCCTTCTAGACCGAGAGCAATGAATTTAAAAATTACTAGCACAATCTCCTCTAAATTTCATTTTGAGAGACTGGGTAGGGTTCGGTTAAGGCTTTATTATTTTCACTAGACGAAACTTTTTCAAGTGATTCTAATTGTAAATAAATCCTAATATTTGATTATATAGCAGATTTGATTTAATAAGTAATTTACAAAAGCTAGTAACAGGATGATAGCACCTTAAAGAAGAGGAAATAATTTTACCTTAAAGAAGAATGACTCACCTCAAATGGAAACCTTGATTATTTATTTCCTTTTCTGCAATTCATCTTGGGTGGCAAAAGGTTGAGTTTTAGGATGGGCAGAATGATGGGTGGATAATATGTGGTACAACATACAAACGGTCAAAGATAAAGTAAAAGGGAAACTGATTTAATGTCGGTCTAAATGGGCATACCAAAATACCATTAATATACAGTTATTTACATGCAATGCCTTTTAAATAAATGGTTTTGTGTTTTTCTTTTATTTATTCATTTACTTAAGACATTATATGTAAGTAATAAACTACTTCCCATGTGGATTCAAATAAAATATTTATAAAAATAAATAACTCATGAATTAAAATCTAAATATTTGTTTGAACAACAAAAACGTTAGTTTTTTTTATTTTCCAATTTTGTGCCTTCATTTTACCTAATTAAATCTCCACTTAAAATTTTTTAAAATACACATTTAACATACTTTTTTTATGTAGGAACAATTATGTTGACTTTATTTTTTCTAAATTTTCACATTTTCGAAAATCATGTTTTCATGCCTTAGGCAATTTTTTATAATTTTTGCGATCTATCACTTTGAGTTAAAACTCATGCCTTAACACATACATCAGATTACTTATCAATTATATGATATAATATTAACCCATGTGATTATATGTGAATTAAATCTGGGATATTATATCGCCTCCATCTCCAGCCTTTATCATCTGGTACTTCCATTGAGTTCTCACCAATACAATCTTTGGTCGCCAGAGCATAGAGGCGAACATCCAAGTCATCAGGGCTTCCCTCCATGATGAAAGAATCAAACTTGGTTGTTTGTTCCTATCTCATCCCTTGAATATATATCCAAGCTGAACAAAGGAACAATTGTGTTAGCCTCCTCACCCCAATTGCCATCTAGCGTCGCATAGACTTGTCCAACCTCGAGGTATCCGAGGAATAACCACATTGGATTTAAGTATCTTCCTGAGTATGAGGATTATCTCTTCCGAGGATGACAGCTATTACCTCTTTCTAAAGAACTCCACACATAAGATCAAACTTCCAAACCCTGAGCTCACTTCAATTGTCGACGAAAATAATTGGACCATCAGTGCACTCGATAAAGACCCTCTGACCATGAAGCCACATCCAACGAAGACTCGTTTGCCTCCAACAATGATGACCACAAAGCCGCCCCTCCTGTCACCAGAAGCTCAAGAAAGAGAGCTGCCCTTGAAACATGTTTTGCTGCCCCTACACGAAAAAGAAGAACTACTGCTAGGCATCTTTAGAGATACCACCATCTGTGTCGCTGCTTGCCCCCACGAATGACTAAAGTTATAGTACTATCGCTTTGGAACAATAGGAACTAATCCAAGGTCTCCTTGTACAGGTCAAGAAGATGCGAAAATTCCAATGACCTATTCGAACACAACTTGCAGTACAATCTGAGACCCTACAATGCCACCACCTCTCCACCTCCCACCACTTGAAGCCTCAGTCTCTCACATCTTAACCAACACAGAGGACAATTGAGCTTAAGTTTGGGTGAGCACAATGGCAGTTCTCTAAGTATTATTTCCCGAGAAAATAACATTATTATTTGATATAATAAATGCACAAAATCTTTTTTGATTTTTAAAACTTCGTATAGATTGTTGTTCCCAAAACCTAATACTGAGTTATTTATTATGACATAAACAATCAAGTTGAAAACATAATCCATGACATTTTTTACCCTTTAGCCCGCTGACTAATTTATTTTGAGCATTATTGAAGTAAAACATAAAAACATGAATGACTTCCCTGACTTGAGACCAAAGCAGACATGTAGACTAACTCTCCTCATAACCCCATCTTAGATCCTTCACTTATCCTTATTGCTTGATATTGAATTGTGATATGTTGTATTATAGGAAGCATAATAGTAATAAGTTGCATAGTCAGTATCTACTTGCACTTAGAATGTTTTCTATTTTTTAAATAAGAGCCCCAAGTACCCTCTAGAGTATTCCTAAAAGAATGGTGGGAAAAGCTATGGGAAAATTCTTTCTGCCTAGGAATAACTACTCCTAACAAGAGTATGTTCACATGACACCACCAGCACCCGAACCGCATATTTCCGAAAGAATGGTGAGGAATATGCTGAGTGCAACCTTCTTTTTCTTTTCGGTTCTCTAATTCAAAATAGAGATGATGTTGCAAAGTGTGATAAAAAAAAATAGGCAGAAAGTGTAGTGTAAATATAAACAATATCTTCTCTATATGTGCATATCACTTTTCAATAATATTGCAGGATGGTGCCACTTCCTTCCTTTAGAGAGAACTATCTCTAGAAGACAAAATTGTTGCATTGTGAAATCTGCAGATTTCTTTGGGCAGGCACAAAAAGCTTCCTCCAGCTCAGAAGTAGCTCGGGAGAAGACAAATTAATGAGCTGGTGGATAGGGGACACCAAACCCTAGGCATATAAAAAAATAATGGAGATGATCGCAAAAGGGGATTAGAACGCATTCAACCTTGGAGTAGAAGAAGTTGAAGAAGAGGATTAAACTGAGCAACCTTTTCTTATTTTTCTTCTCCTTTTTTCTAATTTTCAAGTGATGAACATCGATGTTGCATCATCTCTCTTTATGATGAGTAGCTAATAAGCCAGTTAGGATTGGATCGTTGTGGATGAAAGATATTTTTTAACACACTTTTTATGATTTTTGTGTTAAGAAGTCTTCAATTATCTTGTCTCATCTATGACAAATATTTCATTTCCGTTCTTTGTTGTTTTCTATGCGTGCTTATTTTTTATGATGCGGAATTGTCCGTGTTACTAATCTCATGCTTCTTTGATCGAGTGGGTGTCCAAAACTGAGAAGTCGAACCAAAGTTGTGTTAAGTCAAGAAGAAGCAATGAGATCATGTAACCTAGTTTATGGTTTTCTGCTGATCTAACACTAGTTTTTATAGCTCAAACATTTTGATGTCTTTAGACATCAATCTCCCTTGACCGAGATGGTGATCTTATTATTAGTAATAACATATGGGCCGAGAGGTCAGATTGTGATCAAGTTGGGTCAAAAGGAAAATTGACAATCAGTACCAAGTAAGGTCGTGAGGTGAACTAGAGGCAGTATGTCTTACTCTACTTTCATGCTGTCCTGGTAACCTCTCTCCTAGTGGGACAATTCCTAAAACTGAGAATGATCGAGAGGTTGGTTGTAGTCCAATTTACAACAGAAGAAATACCCATGTCTGATCATAAGGTCACCCCATGTGGATACTTCATGCTTAGAATGTCCAAAAACTGTGAGAACATGATGGATATGTTCTGTATGATTCTTTCATTTCTGCGAATCCTAGAGTCATTAGACATGAGAGTGAAATTCCTTTGTAAGGTGATTGCCACAAGAGTAATCACATATAAATGAAATAATTACTGTTATTTTTCCCAATTTTCACCTAGTTAAGAAACAATTTCTATTATTTTTCATTCCGTTCCTATTTCTACCTTTCTATTTACATTTTTTATTCACATAAATCCATAAAATTCAGTGTTACTAAATTTATAACAATTTATAGTTCAGTAGCATTTTACTTTTTATTTCTTAACACACATTCTTAGCTTTACCTTTTTTTCTTGTTTTAGTCTTAATCAAGCATGAGTTTTCAGCTTTGTATGATTGGATCGAAACTCTAGTAATATAGTGACGTTATGCGTTTGCAACCTCGACCTGTGTGCTGAGGAATTTATAAATTTTTAAAACTAATTTGAGACTTTTGTCGAGTGAGGTCACTTCGTGCCTTCAAGGAAATTTAGTCACTAAACCGCTCGGCTTGGGCTCCGGATTGTGGTTAATATGTGATATTATGCATTTTAAACCCTCGCACTACAAATCCATACACATCAATTTTGATACATAACTTTTGAATTATTTATATCCATACAAAGCATGCTGAACTTTGAGCTCTTATGACATTATTGTCTCATTATTTTTATGCTCAAACTTGATTCCACTTTCATAAATCTTTTGCACTACTCATAAGGATGAGAAACTTAAATTATTTATCATTTATATATTTTTCTTAAAAGCTTTGTATTAATTTAAGGTGAGATTTTGTTATCTATAACATGTTTTAATTTTAATTTGTAAATATTTTAGAAATAATGAAAAAGAGATAAGGAAGTGAAGAATTACATAGCCCTAAGAGGTGATGAAATTAGGAGTAAAGCCATGTCTATCACATATTTACTTGCATATGCTTTTTTGACGTTGCGAAAGGTAGAGAAGGATTAAATAAAGATAGTAAAGAAGATCCAACCCCTCTCTCTACTCTCAATGGTTTTCATGTAATGGATTGAGAGTTTGAGGACACCTTGTCTTCAAAAGGGATCGTGATTGAGGGGTCCATGAATTCATTGATTAGATCTATAAGTTTTAATAGATGATCTATTATTTCCTTATGTTCTGTGATCTAGATCTAAAATTGTATGATTTTTAAAGAAAAACCTAACAAATATATTTCTAGGATTAATATGATGTTGCTAACATGTTTTTATGTCTATGATTTATTCCCTAGAAGTGTTCTAAATGATCTATATGTTTCCCCTTGATTTCACATCAAAAATTGATATTTTTGGATTAGAAATTGGGACTCCAAAATTTTAGCATGCCTCTGTCAACCATAGGAACGTCAATGACAAAGTGGACGAGATAGTGCCGATGAAAGGGCTCTGTAATGCCCCTAACACCTTTGCCATGGTCCTGACATAGTCAAGCACGATAGCGATCAATTTGGTCACAATCGTGAATGACAATTTTTGACTCTATAATGGCTGTGACAAGGCTGGGAATGTTCAAGGCTGGGCACGACTATGACAACGCTAGAAACAACCATGGTAATGCTGAGCACAACCATGTCAATGATGGGCATGATCATCGCAATGTTGCGCATGCCCGTGACAAAATTGAGCATAGACATAACAACTATGGACATGGCCATGGTAGATCTGGGCAAACCTATGACAATTTTGGGCACGATTGCGACTACTAGGAAATGCCATATGATATTATAAATATATTATCCACAGTATGTGTAACGCCCCCAAAATTTGGCCCCAATTTAAACTTTGCCGAACCCTAGGCGACGTTACTTTCACGTGAACCTTTACCTAATTTAATAAAACTTTGCAGCGGAAACATAATATAATAAACATAAACAATAACATCATGAAAATAGCGGAAGACTTCACAAAATAACCCAAGATACATGACTAGCCCATGGGCCACATAGGCTCTAACATCAAGACCCAACAAAGGGTTCATAATACATAAAGGAGTCCAAATAAAAGTAAAAGACTCAAAGGCCCATAAGCCATACATACTTGACTCTTATAAGAGTTCATCATCATAACATAAATAAGATAACTTGAGCCGTAGCCCGACCAATCCATATGCAACGTATCCGTCATGAGGCCCTCGCCGTCGAACCTAAGCCTCGTCCATACCTGCATGGATCCATGGGGTGCAGGGGATTTCTCCCATTAAAGTATGTTGAGGCCCATGCATGCTATCATCCTACGACATAATCTCTACATGTCATGTCATATGCATATCATCATCATAGAACATAAATCATATGCATGCTATGAGCTACTTATGCACACTATATGACATATGAACATATCATCATGGGAAGATAAGATAAACATGTAACATCATCATCATTATGTCCAAGCATATCATAACTTATCATTATGCTAAGGCATATCATCATTTATCTTGCTTTGCTTAAACATCTTCTTTCATAACATCTTATGACGTGGGAACATACATTAGCAACCGATTGGTGCTACATTATCGTCTTTATCTTTATGTCCCAGGTCATCTTTGGAAAGTACATACATATTTGTAAGACATTACTTTCCACTTCACTTCATCTTTTCATCTTCTATCTTGATTAAGATAGCTTATTATCATAGTGATTGGGAAAACCATGTTGATTCGCGGGTAACTTAGCTAGCTAGGCCAGGACGATTGTTCCACTTGGAAGTACATACCACAATGGTAAGACTTTACTTCCCCTGGAATACATCACATAAGCTAGCAAGTGAAGACTTTATTCCCCTCCACGATTACAACAACACACCTTCATGCCAATCCATCTTTTACTTACATTCATCAATACATACATTCATTCATCACATGTTGCTTGTTTTAACCCTATTTAAGGTCATACATACTTCAAATCATACTATGTGTGGACATTCAACATAACAAATTATCTGTCCAAAATGGACGATCGTTTCTTTAACGGTCGACCACTGGAATATGTATCGGGCGACCGGTCGGATTATCGGTCGACCGATATGGTCATTTCGGATGACCGAAACTGTGTTTAGGTTCGTCCGCTAATCACAGAATGTGATGACTCTCTAAAATGGACGATCGTTGGTATATCGGTCGACCATTATAGGTCTTTCGAACGTCCGAAACTGGGTTCAAGTTCGTCCGCTAATCACCGAATGTCACGACTGCTTAAATCGGACGACCGCCGAAAAATCGGTCGACCATTTCATGGCTTTCGAACGACTGATACAAGGTGTTCGATCATCCGCTAATCACAGAATGTTCGACCCTTCCAAAATGGGCGACCATTACAGAATTAGTCGATCGTTGGACAGAGTACAACACTACAACGATTTCCAGAATGATCGACCGATACATTATCGGTCGCCCATTCTGGGCCGACAGACACACGATTTTTACATAATCTTGTCTACAATCTTACATACTTTCACATATTGAATACAAAAGTGATTCCACACAACATATGAAACATTCATAGCATTCTAACAGTGAAATAAACAGTGTATTCTCATGAGGACATCAAACATGCCAATCCATCTTTTACTTACATTCATCAATACATACATTCATTCATCACATGTTGCTTGTTTTAACCCTATTTAAGGTCATACATACTTCGAATCATACTATGTGTGGACATTCAATCATAACAAATTATTTGTCCAAAACGGACGACTGTTTCTTTAACGGTCGACCACTGGACTATGTATCGGGCTACCGGTCGGATTATCGGTCGACCGATATGGTCATTTCGGACAATCGAAACTGTGTTTAGGTTCGTCCGCTAATCACAGAATGTGATGACTCTCTAAAATGGACGACCGTTGGTATATCGGTCGACCATTATGGGTCTTTCAGACGTCCGAAACTGGGTTCAGGTTCGTCCTTTTATCACAGAATGTGACGACTGCTTAAATCGGACGATCGTTAGAATATCGGTCGACCGTTTCATGACTTTCGGACGACCGATACAAGGTGTTCGATCGTTCGCTAATCACAGAATGTTTGGCCCTTCTAAAATGGGCAACCATTACAGAATCGGTCAATCGTTGGACAAAGTACAAAACTACAACGTATCGGTCGCCCGTTCTGGGCCGACAGACATACGATTTTTACATAATTTTGTCTACAATCTTACATACTTTCACATATTGAATACAAAAGTGATTCCACAAAACATATGAAACATTCATAGCATTCTAATAGTGAAATAAACAGTGTATTCTCATGAGGACATCAAACATGCTAATCACATCATGGAGGTACATGAACATTGAACCAATTCCTTTTTGAGCTAACATGAGAAGCATTAAACATTCTACATCTAAACATGATTAGCAATAGAACAGTAAGCATGATAAACATTAAGCATATTACATTCTACTTATAATAGCGATAAACATGAAACTCTAATGCATAATCCCTAACCCTTAAGTTTAAGAACAAAGGGTTTGTTCTTCATGCCCTAATCCATACATTCACACATCATTAGGGAGGGTTTAGGGAGGTTTGGATCCCCTCAAACATACCTTGATTAGCAAGCCTAATCACCTAATGACTTCCTTCTTCTCCTAATTGTTCCAGCCCTTTCTCTCTCTTGAATGATGCTGTCCACGTTTTTTATAGTTAAAAAGACAAGTGAGAGAGAGTGAGTGAGCTAAGGAAGAATGCTTACTGTAGCACCAGTTATGTTTTCCTTCCTTGCTGGCCGAGTGAGGGCTAATAGAGAGAGAGGGATTGTGGGGAGAGTGAGTTGTCGTGTGAGGCTTGGGAAAAATGAGGGCACTGTAGCTAAATGGGGTTTTAGCTTGTGGCTGCCGACATGTTAGGTGGGAGGATTTTAGGGCATTAGTTTAATGCTTTAGGTAGATGGGCTTTGGGCCATGCGCGGGAGTGGGCTTCACTTGCTTTGCTTCCTTTTTTTTGAATTCGTTGAGGATGTTACAACCTACCCCCTTTAAATAAAAATTCGTCTTCGAATTTTAGTAAATCTTAAATTGCTTTCCGAAAAGTCTCGGAAACTTTTCTCGCATTTTTTTCTTCAAGTTCCCACGTAGCTTCTTGCCCCCTATGGTGCTTCCATGCCACTTTGACCATTGGTATGCTCTTGTTCTTGAGATGCTTCACTTGGTAGTCTATGATGTCTATTGGTTGCTCCACATATGTTAAGTCCTCCTTGATATTTGGCTCCTCAATTCGAATCACTTTTGCTTCATCATGAGCATACTTCCGGAGCGTTGATACATGAAAAACATTGTGAAGTCTAGCATATGAAGGTGGTAGCGCTAACTTATATGCCGCTTCACCAACTTTCTCTAGGATTTCACAAGGTCCAATATATCTTGGCGTCAACTTTTCTTTCTTGCTAAATCTCATAACACCCTTGGTTGGTGAGACTTTGAGCATTACATGATCTCCAACTTCATAAAGTTGTTCTCTTCTCTTTAAGTCCGCATAGCTCTTTTGCCTACTTTGCGCCGCTAGCATCCTTTGCTTGATCAAATCCACCTTGTCAACATACATGTGAACCAAATCCGGTCCAAGGTATCTTTCCTCACCGGTTTCACTCCAACATGCCGAAGAACGGCAAGACCTTCCATACAAAGCCTCAAATGGTGCCATCTTGATACTTGAATGATAGCTATTATTATAGGCAAATTCCACCAAAGGAAGGTGGTCATCCCAATTTTCATGCCAATCTAAGGCACAAGCTCTAAGAATATCCTCAAGAGTTTAAATTTTGTTCTAAGCATGCCGACGATTCGAGGATGGAATGCCGTACTAAAATTTAGCCTTGTTCCAAAAGCAATTTTGAGACCTTTCCAAAATCTTGAAGTGAGCCTCGAATCTCTACCCGAAATGATATAAGCTGGGATTCCGTGCAATCGGATAATCTCATTTACATATAACTCTACCATGATTTTCCATGGATTGACTCACTTTTATAGGTATAAAGTGAGTCGACTTCGTCAAACGGTCCACTACAACCCAAATTGCATCATGTCCTTTCCAAGTTCGAGGTAATCCTACTACAAAGTCCATAGAGATACTTTGCCATTTCCATTCCGGAATAGGTAAAGGATGTAACTTGCCACAAGGCCTTCGATGTTCAATCTTGACTTGTTCGCAAACTATGCACTTAACTACATACTTGGCCACCTTCTTCTTCATGTCTTCCCACCAAAAGTTCCTTTGCAAGTTCTTGAACATTTTGGTTCTTCCGGGATGAATCGAGAATTCGGACTTGTGATATTCATCTAAAATCTCTCTTCTTAGTGCCTTGTCCTTTGGGACCCATAGACGGTTCTTGTACCTAATTGTTCCATCTTCGCCATAATCGAAGTGATTTCTTTCCCTTTTACATACATTGATCATTCTAGGATATTCCGAGTCCCTTCTTTGAGCTTCGATGATCCTTCTCACTAAACTTGATTCGATCACATGATGAGCCATACATATGATCCTTCGGCCACAAATGCTTGGAGTCCATTGCACTATGATTTCCACAAGATTCCACTTGTGGACACTCAAACATCCAAGTGATCCTTCCCACTTGTGACTTAGTGCATTGGCAACTACATTTGCCTTTCCGGGTTGATACAATATTGCGAACTCATAGTCCTTAAGGAACTCCAGCCATCTTATTTGCCTCATGTTCAAGTCTTTTTGAGAAAATACATACTTTAAGCTCTTATGGTCCGTGTACACCTCGAAATCTTTGCCATACAAATAATGGCGCCATATCTTCAATGCGAATACAACCGCCGCCAACTCTAGATCATGAGTTGGATAGTTGACTTCATGCTTCTTCAATTGCCTTGAAGTGTATGCAACTACTTTGCCATGTTGCATAAGTACACATCCTAATCCGGTACCACAAGCATCACTATAGATGACATAGCCTCCACTTCTCGTAGGAATGACTAGAATTGGTGCCATTGTAAATCTTCTTTCCAGCTCTTGAAAGCTTGCTTCACATGCTTGTGACCATATGAACTTCTCGCCCTTCCTTGTCAACTTGGTCATAGGAGAGGCAATCTTGAAAAAGTCTTGGATAAACCTTCTATAATATCCAGCAAGTCCCAAGAAACTTCGAATCTGGGTCACATTCTTGGGCCTATTCCAATTCATCACCGCTTCAACTTTTGCCGGATCCACGGCCACTCCGTGTCTTGACACAATATGTCCAAGAAACATCACTTCTTCAAGCCAAAATTCACACTTAGAAAATTTGGCGTAGAGCCTATTTCTTCTCAAGGTTTCAAAAACAATACGAAGATGCTCTCGGTGCTCTTCCGGGCTTGATGAGTAAATGAGGATGTCATCCACAAATACGATCACAAACTTATCCAAGTATAGACGGAAGACCCTATTCATCAAATCCATGAATGCGGCGAGCGCATTCGTTAGTCCAAAAGGCATAACCAAAAACTCGTAATGTCCATACCTCGAACGGAATGCCATTTTGGGAACATCTTGCTCGGCTACCCTTAGTTGGTGGTAGCCACTCCTTAGGTCGATCTTGGAGAAAACCGATGCCGACGATAATTGATCAAAAAGATCATCAATCCTTGGCAAGGGGTACTTGTTCTTCACTGTCTCCTTGTTGAGCATTCGGTAGTCGATGTATAACCTTAAGGAACCATCCTTCTTCTTGACAAAAAGTACTGGTGCGCCCCATGGTGAGATGCTTGGCCTAATGAACCCCTTATCCAAAAGCTCTTGTAGTCGTGTCTTCAATTCATGCATCTCCGCCGGAGCCATTGGGTAAGGCAGCTTTGAAATGGGCGCGGTACCCAGAAGTACTTCAATATTGAACTCAACTTCCCTTCTTGGTGGCAATCCCACAATGTCTTCCGAAAAGACATCGGAATATTCTCTCACCACATTTAAGGATTCAAGTGTCTTGGATTGTGAATCCATCTTGATGACACTTGCTAAAAATCCTCTTGCTCCTTTCTTGATCATTTTGCTTGCCTTAGTTGCTGAAATTAGCACCTTGACTTCTTTGGAGGGAACCCTTGATCATCGTGGGTTTTCCATGATGGTCTCCTACAAAAACTTTCTTTTCTTTGCAATACATGCGAGCATCATTATAGGATAACCAATCCATTCATAGAATTACATCATAATCTATCATAGGAAGCAATATGAGATCACATGGAAAATTCTTCTTATCTATTTCTATAGATACATTGGGAATATATCTCCTAGTGGCTACCATGCCGGTGGGAGTCACTACTTCTAGTTGACAATTTGTAACTAGAGGTCTTACTTCTAACATGCTAGTAAATGCATGGGAGATAAAGGAATGTGTTGCACCCGAATCGAAGAGAACATTTGCATAGTGACTGGCAATTAGAATATTACCTTGGATCACGTCATTTTCTTGAGTGGACTCATCGACTTCCATGGCAAAAATCCTTGTTGGGGCCCTTGACAGATCCATAGCCATCTTTTCTTTGTTGCGGTTGTCCCCACTCTTTTCCGCGCAGTCCCTTATGTAGTGACCTGCTTCCGACATTGTAAGCATGTCCCGACCATCATGCGGCATTCGCCGGAATGATATCTACCACAATGGTGGCATACACTTTTCCCTTGCTCCACTTTCTTTGGTGAATGATAAAGAACTTTCCTTGGGATCTTTCCTTGATCTTTTCCTTCGTACTTCTTGATCGTCTTTCCTTTGGCATCTCTCCTCTTGTGGTACTTTCTTTCATGTTCGGTGGCGAGCTCCACCACGTCCTTCATAGTGGTGCAACGACCACTCCTAACCCATGGTTGTAGTCCGGGATTTAGCCCATTGATAAACCTCTTCGTCCTTTGGAGCTCATTCTCATTGAGCTCCCAATACTTCTCCAGCCTTAGGAACGTGTTCACATATTCATCCACAGCCATACTTCCTTGGACAAGGTTGAGGAACTCGTCCCTCTTCTTTTCCTTCACATGGTCAGGGAAGAAACGAGCCTCGAACGCCTCTACGAAGCTCTCCCATTCGACCTCTTCTTCACTCTCAAGGGTAGTCTTCAAGCGAGCCTTCCACCAGGCCTTAGCTTGGCCACAAAGGCGATTTGTTGCATACATCACCTTGCGCTCTCCAGGGCATCCCATGACCTTGAGGATGTCTCCTACTTCTTCGATCCACGATTCAGCTGGCTCAGGATCTCCTACTCCGTCAAACTTCGGAGGTTGCAATCTTAAGAACCTTTTGATGGAATAATCCGGTTTAGTGGATCTTTGGGCATTTTGTGCCGCTCGGATTAATCCATCAAGGAATGCGTTCCTCTCATAATCTTCATCAACGTTTGCCCGTCTTGGCATCTACATTCATAGTCAAACAAACATAGAACATCATTAGCATGAGCTAATCATATGATAACATTTACCTTTAGGTTCGGTGGCACCTCATGATGATTGCACATGGACTTTACACTTAGACATTTACATAGACACTTTAGCCAACCAATGACTTACATCTTCTAAAACCTATACATACGAGCCAAAACTATGCTCTCATACCATACTGTAACGCCCCCAAAATTCGGCCCCAATTTAAACTGTGCCGAACCCTAGGCGATGTTACTTTGACGTGAACCTTGACCTAATTTCATAAAACTTTACAGCGGAAACATAATATAATAAACATAAACAATAACATCATGAAAATAGCGGAAGACTTCACAAAATAACCCAAGATACATGACTAGCCCATGGGCCACATAGGCTCTAACATCAAGACCCAACAAAGGGTTCATAATACATAAAGGAGTCCAAATAAAAGTAAAAGACTCAAAGGCCCATAAGCCATACATACTTGACTCTTATAAGAGTTCATCATCATAACATAAATAAGATAACTTGGGCCGTAGCCCGACCAATCCATATGCAACGTATCCGTCATGAGGCCCTCGCCGTCGAACCTAAGCATCATCCATACCTGCATGGATCCATGGGGTGCAGGGGATTTCTCCAATTAAAGTATGTTGGGGCCCATGCATGCTATCATCCTACGACATAATCTCTACATGTCATGTCATATGCATATCATCATCATAGAACATAAATCATATGCATGCTATGAGCTACTTATGCACACTATATGGCATATGAACATATCATCATGGGAAGATAAGATAAACATGTAACATCATCATCATTATGTCCAAGCATATCATAATTTATCATTATGCTAAGGCATATCATCATTTATCTTGCTTTGCTTAAACATCTTCTTTCATAACATCTTATGACGTGGTAACATACATTAGCAACCGATTGGTGCTACATTATCGTCTTTATCTTTATGTCCCAGGTCATCTTTGGAAAGTACATACATATTTGTAAGACATTACTTTCCACTTCACTTCATCTTTTCATCTTCTATCTTGATTAAGATAGCTTATTATCATAGTGATTGGTAAAACCATGTTGATTCGCGGGTAACTTAGCTAGCTAGGCCAGGACGATTGTTCCACTTGGAAGTACATACCACAATGGTAAGACTTTACTTCCCCTAGAATACATCACATAAGCTAGCAAGTGAAGACTTTATTCCCCTCCACGATTACAACAAGACACCTTCATGCCAATCCATCTTTTACTTACATTCATTCATCACATGTTGCTTGTTTTAACCCTATTTAAGGTCATACATACTTCAAATCATACTATGTGTGGACATTCAACATAACAAATTATCTGTCCAAAACGGACGATCGTTTCTTTAACGGTCGACCACTGGACTATGTATCGGGCGACCGGTCGGATTATCGGTCGACCGATATGGTCATTTCGGATGACCGAAACTTTGTTTAGGTTCGTCCGCTAATCACAGAATGTGATGACTCTCTAAAATGGACGACCGTTGGTATATCGGTCGACCATTATAGGTCTTTCGAACGTCCGAAACTGGTTTCAAGTTCGTCCGCTAATCACCGAATGTGACGACTGCTTAAATCGGATGACCGCCGGAATATCGGTCGATCATTTCATGGCTTTCGAACGACTGATACAAGGTGTTCGATCATCCGCTAATCACAGAATGTTCGACCCTTCCAAAATGGGCGACCATTACAGAATTAGTCGATCGTTGGACAGAGTACAACACTACAACGATTTCCAGAATGATCGACCGATACATTATCGACCGCCCGTTCTGGGCCGACAGACACACGATTTTTACATAATCTTGTCTACAATCTTACATACTTTCACATATTGAATACAAAAGTGATTCCACACAACATATGAAACATTCATAGCATTCTAACAGTGAAATAAACAGTGTATTCTCGTGAGGACATCAAACATGCTAATCACATCATGGAGGTACATGAACATTTAACCAATTCCTTTTTGAGCTAACATGAGAAGCATTAAACATTCTACATCTAAACATGATTAGCAATAGAACAGTAAGCATGATAAACATTAAGCCTATTACATTCTACTTATAATAGCGATAAACATGAAACTCTAATGCATAATCCCTAACCCTTAAGCTTTAGAACAAAGGGTTTGTTCTTCATGCCCTAATCCATACATTCACACATCATTAGGGGAGGGTTTAGGGAGGTTTGGATCCCCTCAAACATACCTTGATTAGCAAGCCTAATCACCTAATTACTTCCTTCCTCTCCTAATTGTTCTAACCCTTTCTCTCTCCTGAATGATGCTGTCCACGTTTTTTATAGATAAAAAGACAAGTGAGAGAGAGTGAGTGAGCTAGAGAGTGAGCTAAGGAAGGAAGAATACTTACTGTAGCACCAGTGTTGTTTTCCTTCCTTGCTGGCCGAGTGAGGGCTAATAGAGAGAGAGGGATTGTGGGGAGAGTGAGTTGTCGTGTGAGGCTTGAGAAAAATGAGGGCATTGTAGCACTGTAGCTAAATGGGGTTTTAGCTTGTGGCTGCCGACATGTTAGGTGGGAGGGTTTTAGGGCATTAGTTTAATGCTTTAGGTAGATGGGCTTGGGGCCATGTGCGGGAGTGGGCTTCACTTGCTTTGCTCCTTTTTTTTGAATTCGTTGAGGATGCTACAGTATGAATGTTATATACAGATGTTGATGATTGTATATGACACATAGATACACAAAATGCATATTCAGTCGTAATTAGGGTAAAAGATGAAGAACAATTCATTGAATGTCTTATGTATTATAAAAGGCATAATGCATCCTAAAGTTGAAGAATAAGTCCTTGTCACTCATCAAAGTAATGGTGAGAAACAAAGTCCTGCATCAATGTATATATTTTAAGGGGACCTAAGTCCGCAAAATAAAGTCCTACATTTGTGTATATGCTTCTCGGGGAATAAACTCCCCCATCTGAAACTGTGTATTGGAACATCCTTACACTTGCATAGGATATTATTCTCTTTAGACCACGGCCCGCAAGATTTTGCCAAAACACGTCCTCCAATATCATAGTAGGCACATCGGATCACCTCTATACTATAAAGAAGTGTGAAAGTATGTGGGCTAAAAAGAATCTGTGTGGAATTTAATAGAACTGTCAAATAACAAGTAAAATAAAATAAAAGTTATTGAACATTGTCCCGACAACATCGCCAAAAACTTGATGCGTGTAAAATTGATAGCAAACACTAGCAAGTGCACTAGTCGCTCAAGTAATAAAGTGAATGTGTAGAGTTATTGTTCCCACGAGGATGATTAATAATTTAGATTTTATTTTAAACTTGTTAATTGAGAAATTAAGAAAATAGTTGATTTCATATGTGAATAAAAAAAATGATGAAATTAAAGAAATGATCACCTGAAGAAATAAAGATGTGATGATTAAGGCACCTAATTGTCACCCCTAAAATGTAATGAATTTTCTCAATTTATAATTAATTAAATCAATAATAACATTTAATTCCCAAAATTAGTTAACCAATGTTTCAGGCTTTAAGTACTATCTTATGAATAATTAGAATAAATCAATCCTTTTAGTTTTTAACTATCTAATTAATCAAAAGATGCAATAAAATGGAATTAATCTTAAGGGCTTTCTCAAGTCACCTTAATGAGCACACAAATTAGGTCTCTTTCGATTTCTCTAATTGCGGCATGCAATGAATAAGATCAATCCTAGAAACTATTATGAGAATAATTACTTCTTTTCATATAGCAATTAAATCATAAATCATGGAATCAAAGGAAAGCATTAAACATGAAATTGCAATGCTATTAAAGATTCAAACTAAACTAATATTAAGAAAGGCTCCAAAATACAAATAGGGTTTAACTAAGATGACCCTAATGAAAGAACAAACATGAGAATAATGACATCAAATCTAATATAACAGAGTAGGAAAAGAAAATAAAAAACTCTTGTAGCCGTTGTGCACATGCTCTCTCGAGTTTTCGGTAGAGTTTTGCTATTATTCTAATTCTTCTCCTCTTATTAGGCTTCAAATCTATGCCAGAGATACTTTTCCAATAACTCTTTGTCTCCTTTTATAGACTTTCTCGTCCCCTCGGTAAAATTTACCTTCAAAGTGCCTAACCACCCGTCATCACGGCCGTGACATCAACCCCATCATGGCTGTGATAGAGACGTCTTCTGGCCACGCTCACGGCCGTGAAGTGATCCATCAGGTTTGTGATGAAGCATATAAATATGCAGCACACGCGTTCACGGTCGTGCCAAAGTTCATCACGGTCATGATGTGACCAGTTCTGGCATCCGTAACAAGCTCATGAAGGCACGTCCATCATATTACAGAGCATGGCCATGACAGTGCATTTTTGCTTCTTTTGACATGTTTTCGGTCATTATGTTGTTGTTTTATTTTCGTACAATGAAATTATCCAAATTTAGGTATAAATTAAATTTGAAAGAAATTTTATAAAAATAAATCAATTCTCTCATTTCTTAGCCACAAAATAATCCTAATATATACATTAAGTGATCTAAATTAATGCATGATTTTTCGTGCATCAAAGTTTAAGGGTGTTACATATGGTACTAGAGCCACTACACGTAGACCTCTACACATGGTGGATTGCGATCACTCAACAAGAATGTTGAATCCCCTAAGAGGGGGAAGATCCATGAGGTATGCCATTAGTCCCACATGCACAAGTCACGGGAGAGATGTTGGGTTTATATGGTAGCAAGACCTTGACTTGATAAGGACGCGTTTTGATAAAACCGTGTGTGCCGAGGCTCAGAGCGAACAATATCCTATGAAAATACAAGGGTGTTACATATAGTATCAGAGACACTCCGCGTGAACCTTTATGCGTGGTGGGGTGCGATTACTAAACAAGGGCCTTGATTCACATAAGGGGACAAGGATGCATAAGGCATGCCTTGGATTAGTCTCACATGCACAAGTCACGGGAGACATGCGGGATATATATAGTAGCAATGCCTTGGCTTAGTAGGACACATTTTGGTAAAACCATGCAGGTCAAAGCCCAGAACGAACAATATTCTACGTAAGTGCAGGGGCATTAAATCAGAGCCATTCCGCGTAAGTCTTTGTACATGGTGGGGTGCGATGCATGAGGAATGCCTTGTATTAGTCTCACATGCAAAAGTCATGGGAGAAATGCTGGGTATATATGGTTGCATGATCTTATCTTGGTAGGATGTATTTTGAGAAAATTGTGCAGGCCAAGGCCCAGAGCAGACAATATCCTACGCAAGTGCAACGGTGTTACATATGGTATCAGAGCCACTCCGCGTGGACCTATGCACATGGTGAGGTGTGATCACTCAATGAGAACATTGAGTCCCCTAAGTGGGAAATGATGTATGAAGCATACCTTGGATTAGTCCTACATGCACAAGTCAATGGAGAGTTACTAGTATATATGGGAACATGACCTTGGCCTGATAGGATGCATTTTGGTAAATCGTATAGGCTAAGGTTCAAAGTGGATAATGTACTACGCAAGTGCAAGGGTATTATCAAAGCCATTCGCGTGAGCCTCTATGCATGGTGGGGTGCGATCACTCAACAAGGACGTTGAGTCCCTTAAGGGAGAAGGATGCATGAGGCATGCCTTGAAATAGATTAGTCGCACATGCACAAGTCACGGGAGAGATGTTGTATATATATAGTAACAAGGCCTTGGCTTGGGAGGATGCATTTTGGTAAAATCATGTGGGTCGAGGCCTAGAGTGAACGATATCCAATGCAAGTACAAGGATGTTACATATGATATCAGAGCCACTCCGCATGGACCTCTATAAATGGTGGGGTGCGATCAATCAGTGAGGATGTTCAGTCCCCTAAGGGGGGAAGGATGCATGAGGCATGCCTTGGATTAGTCCCACATGCACAAGTCACGAGAGATGTTTGGTATCTATGGTAGCATGGGTAGGACATATTTTGAGAAATCGTGCGAGCCAAGGCCTAGAACGGATAATATCCTACGCAAGTGCAACAAGGGTGTTACATATGGTATCAGAGCCACTCCGTGAGGACTTTTGTGCACGGTGGGGTGAGATCACTCAACACGAATGTTGAGTCCCTATGGGTGAAGGATGCACGAGTCATGCCTTGGATTAGTTCCACATGCATAAATCATGGGAGATATGATGGATATATATTGTAACAAGGCCTTAATTTAATAGGACGCATTTTGAGAAAATAATGCAGACCGAGGCCCAGAGCGGACAATATCCTGCGCAAGGGTGTTACATATGGCATTAAACCACTACCCATAGACCTCTATGCATGGTGAGGAGCGATTACTCAACGAGGACATTGAGTCTCCTAACAAAGAAGGATGCATGAGGCATGCATTGAATTAGTCCAACATGCACAAGTCACGGAAGAGATGCTAGGTATATATGATAGCATGAACTTGGCTTGGTAGGACATGTTTTGAGAAAGCCCTTCGGGCCAAGGCCCAAAGCAAACAATATCGCAAGTGAGGTGTGTTACACATATTCCTTGAAAGAAAGTCAGATGTGATGATGTTGACATGATTCTCCAGCTATGTTAGGATCAAAGATGTTATAAGATAAAGTATAAACAAAAGTAAAGTTTAACTTGAAAGTATCTTATAATGAAGAAAGTTAAGATGATGACAAAGTAAAAATGGAAAGTAAAGTCTTGCAGTTATGCATGCACTTCAAGGGGAACTAAGTATGTGACATAAAGTGATGTATATGTGTATGGACTTTTCAAGGGATAATGTTTTTCATCAGAAAGTGTGTGTATTGCTAAAGATGATCAGAAATAGAGTCCCTTACTATTATGATTTGTGTGTGTTCCCGAAGGTATAACTTATCATATGGAATGAAAGTTAAGATGATGATGTTATGTGATAAATATGAAAGATGAAAAACCACTTCAAATTATTACATGATAAAGAAAGAAAGAAGAATGAAGGAAGGTTCAAAGAGTTCTTGAGCAAATGTAAAACAAAGTATGTAAGATGTTAAGTAAGAAATGAGGACCAAGGAGTTATAACGAAACTCTTAGGATGTACATGACAATGAAAGTGAAATGAAAGCATAAGTTATAGGTCATGTATGTTATGGATGATATGAATGTATATTTTTATTGTATGAAACTTGCAGGTGATGATTCTAAGCTGAAGTAGATATGTCAAGATATTATGTTTCAAGAATATTATGTTATGTCAAGAATGTATGCATGATAAGGATTATGATATCATGACATGCATAATTTTATGTTTATGTTATTATGATGATAATTGATGCATCACATGTAGAATCATGTGATAGGTTATCATGCATGCATGACTTTTAGATACTCTAACTTGGAAAATTTGCACTTTGGATCCATGCAGATAATCAAGATTAAGTGATGGATGTTTGCTCAAGTCATGATGAAGTGTTCTGCATGTATAGGATTAAATAAATTCTATGGTTATAGTAGAACATTGATGCTCACTATGTAATGAAGTCTTTAGGCATTTGATGCCTCTATGTAGAAGAAAAGATGTTATATCATTATGAAATTTTTTATGTTTTTCTCTAAATTATTAAGTCTTCTATTGTTAATTTATGTATGATGAATGGGCTAATGAGATGAAGTTCCCTAAATGATCAAAACTTTTAGGGTGGATTTCGGATCGTTATTGTTGCTATCAAAGCATAGTTAGGACCTAAGCCTAAATAATGTAATATTAAGAAGTCTGAGTCCATATGCAAATGTCAAGAGTATGTAATGTTTAAGTTATGCTACCCATGTTTATAATTGACCAACTAATGGATGGTCAATTAATGTTAAGTTAAGGATAGAAGTTAGCTCATCTAGAGGCTGTCTTTGGAGGTTAGATGGAATTGATTGAAAACATGACCCATATGGCTCGTTCTATGGAAAGAAATGCATACTCAAGCCACTCTCGTCGTTCGAGCTCAGGAATTGAAAGATTTATAAAGTTGCATCCCTAAAACCTTCAATGGGGTTAGAGATCTTGACAAAGCTAAGGCTTGGCTCGATGATAGGCATAGGGTCAACCTGACTACCCATCAGCTATTTGATCAAGCTCGTCACTAGTGGAAGTCAGTGACCAAAACACAATTTGGTAATGAAGATGAGATTACCTGGAGGGACTTTAAGAAAGCTTTCGGCAATGTTACCTCCCTCCACATGTTAGGGAGGAGAAAAAAATTGAGTTCGTGAATATGCAACAAGGAGAAGCATCACAGTGGAAGAATACCTTAACAAGTTTCTAGAACATGAAAGGTATAATCCTCTAAAGGATGATGAAAATGTGAGAATCATACACTTCATCAAAGGACTGAATCCTTGTCTTAGGATGAATATTATGAGCGGTGATCAAGAAATGGACACTCAAAAAGAAGTATGAACAATGTAAAAAGTCCAAGAAAGAATAGTGGCAAGAAATAAGGGCTCAAGAATCTAAACCTTATAAGAGGAATGAAAACAAACAAGGACATACACCATGCTCACACTACCATGTAAATCATGTGATAGGTTATCATGCATGCATGATCTTCGTATACTCTAATTAAAAAATCTTGAACTTTGGATCTGTGCAGGTAACTAAGGTTAAATGACGGATAATGGCTCAGCTCATGACGAAGTGTTGCACATACTTAGAGTTAAATAAATGCTATGGTTCTATTGGAACATTAATTCTATCTCATGAGATATTAGAGAAAAAATATATTATATAGTTAGGGAAAAGTTTTTATAATTTTTTTTTAAAATTATTAAGTCTTTCACTATTAATTGATATATGACGAATGATCTAAGGATATAAAATTCTCCTAAATGACCAAAATTTTTATGATGTACTTCGGACCGTTACATTTCTCATGTCTTCTATCATGATATTTTAAAGGTTGGATAGGCTAATGAATGTATTGTTAGTCCATTCATTATTAATCATTATGGTCATTATTCGTTTGTGTGTAAAATTATAAAATTTGTACATGTTGAAATGAAATTGATGCGAATTTTTGTAGTAGAATGAAACAAACTTGGGTATAAAAGAACAAATGATCTTTTCTTACCTGTATGCTTTTCATGAAATAAAAAAAATCAAGTAAAAAAGTGAAGACACATATCTTTTGATAAAAATCATTATTGTAGCAATAAAAACTCAAATAAAGAAGTGAAAATTTGATAAAAATATTATTTGATGAATAAAGCTTTAATTTATTTTGCACGCATAGAAACAAGGGTTTGACCTCGGGAGTAGACTTAGCCGTCTCCCTTTAAATAGTTGACACACAAATAATAATAAAAAAATTTAGATTTATTTTCTGAATATTTTTTAAAATAAATTAATTCACACGAAAATCAAAAGAGAAACAAGATCCCAGTCCAAGTTGATTAATACTTTAGCTTTATCTTCTGCATCTTAATCACAAACTAGACCTAACCTTCCTCTCCGTAGAAATTATATCTACCGTTGTTAGGGCAAAAGTAATAAAACTTAATATGAAGAAGTTGATAATAAAACGGAATCTATTAATTAAAGAGTCTGAAAACATTATTAATTCATCTATGGGGAAATTATAAGTGGACGTTCAACATATAATGTATCAATCACTTAAGAGAAAAAATAGTGTGCATATTGACTTTTTCAAACCTGCAGGATTGATGGAACAATAGGGTGGACTTTACAGTCCTACTACCAATTTCAGTAATCTTATTTTTATATATATAATTAAAGGCGTTGACAGAAAAGATGGAATCCAATTAGTGTGCAAGGAGATACCATTGGATTGCTCTATTTATTTATTCATGCATAAATAGAAAGAAGGATGAAGCCTAATAGATGGAATAGAACAAACACTAAACAAAAGTCTATAACCACCCAGAAATATTATAAACAACAAGTGTTCCAACCCCTACGATTTTTTTATTATAAAGACTCACATTATTGGTAAGGGACAATAACAGGATTGATATTAATTTGGTCGGCGAGCTTTCGATGTCAAGCCAGCTACTTCACCAATGTAATTTATTGACTCAGAAGAAAAAAATAGAGATAATTTTCACCCGATCAGATCCTACTGCAAATGCAATAGTATATATAGGAAGTACGGACATTAATTTGGATCCAAACAAATGGAAGAGGAGCGAGCCACAAAAGCATATACGCCACAAATGATCCAACGATGTTAGATATTTTCTTTTTCCCTTATCCTCTTCTCAATTGCTAATTAAGATATACGGACACCAACCATGCCTTCTTATGAGCTCAAACTTTTAGAAATTGGAGTTAAAAGTTGATAAAAAAATGTAAATACAAAGGTGATCCACGGAACCTATCTTTTAAACCGAAAAAAATCATTACCTCACGAGTTAACAAATCCAAATATAACTACAAGATATTAGAAAGAGAAAGAAGATAATAGTGTGTTATATTATACATTCAATATTGCTCATCACCTCATTGAAAAATGGTGGGTCAAATTGATAGTTCAAAGTATCCTATATTACAATATACTATAGTTGTTTGTACATACTAGGAACTCAAAACTTATAAGGATAGGCCACGAAGGAGAAAATTAACAAAAAGAGCTAATTAAGATGCAATGGAATTAAAGTGAATGTCGATGATCATTTGATATATACATACGTACGTTCAATCAACACTATATTTATAAGTACATGCATGCATGCATCTCCTCTTTTTTACACAAAATGCATGAATAATATCATTATTCGAAACGAATTCATTCATTCATTGTACAGCTGAAAGATGTATATATAGCAGAACGTCGTAACACAATTTACAACAATTATATATATATATATGTATGTTAATTATTCCGACACAATTATATATTGTTTATAGGCAGTGCATCGAAACTAATTATGATAATATGAACACAAACAACAAGACAATACAAGACAAGAGAAGAGAAGAGGTATATGATATTATATGCTTGCTACGCTTGTCCCTCTAACCTCGCGTGGGTCAATCCGACGCAGGCGTCCACGAAGTCCTCTTCGATGAAGTCCGTAGAGAAGACCTGCAGCCGATCGCCGCAGCCCTTGGCGAAGGCCTGCGACACGAACAGCCGCGCGAACCCCCGGATCTCCTTGGCCACCTCCCACACCACCGGATTCTCCGCGTTCGGCGTCACCGTATGCTCGACCCGGTAGAAGAACTTGCGCTCCGACGCCGGCGGCTGCTGGGCCAAATGCGTCATGTTGCTTTCGAACTTGGTCTTGGGCAGGTCCGTGTCGATCCAGTTGTCCTTCAGCTGCCCGCCACTCCACAGCGGAGACCCCGCGCCCGGCGCCGGCGATTTCTGCGGCTTCCACACGCATATGACCCGACGGGGCAGCAGCTCCGCCACGGTCTTGGCGAACGCCTCCGCGTCCTGGGGAATCAGGTGGTCGCCGAGGTGCTCGACGAGGTACTTGTCGAACTCCGGGGGGTCCTCCTTCTGGTACTCGGTGCGGATCTCTAGGAGGACGAACTCGGACTCCGTCTCGGAGAGGAAGCGCTTGACGTCGTCGAGGACGACGTCGACGTGGTAAGATCCGAGGATGCCGTGGCAGACATGGAGGTCCTCCTGGATGCGGATGTCGAAGGCGCGGGCGCCGAGGACGAGCTGGTCGTAGATGGAGAGGGTCTGGCACTCTGCGAAGGGGCGGGTGACCAAGGGGACGCCGATGTCGTTGGTGGCGGAGTCATGGGTGCCGGGCCACACGATCTGGTTCAGGCGGAGGCGGCCGAGGTCGAGCTCCGACATCCAGGTCTTGCGGTTGGACGGGCGGCAGTTGGATCCAGGAAACTGGTCGCCGGCGGACGCGAGGAGTTCAGCGAGTGCATGCTTCTCCTCCGAGATCTTCTTGTGGTGGTTGATGACGCCTGAGATAAAGTTCATGGTGGATGGATGCCGGGACTTGGGAGCAAGAGGAGGACACAGAAGTGGTGGGTGTCTTTTGAGTGGTGTGCTGGTGTGCGTGCAATGGATCACTTATTATGAATTGTGATATGCGCGAGAGCTTGGTTTGGCTGTTTTCTATTTGTTGATTTAGTATGTATATATATATATATATATATATATAAGATATATATAAGATTAGTTACTTACTTACTTAAAGTACCTTAATTATCGATAACAAAAGAAAGGATTAATTACTTAAAGTAATGCTCGGTCAGTGGAAAGCCATAAAATGCAGATTTTAACTCATTGTTTATTCTTGGTTGAAAATTAAACCAAACTTATGATTATATTAACTAATCAAGGCAGCTAAGTCTCGTTCGTTTGTAATGAAATTTTTTTATAATTATTCGTTTGAGATGCCGACTGTTCAACCCGTAATTACTAGTCACTTTAACTTATGCAATGGGAGGATGTTATAATTCTCTGTCAACTATATATATATTATATTCCTTACCGAAAAAAAAACTATATATTATATTTAGTTTTGTCGGCGCTAACAATTCCTCTGACGACATGAGATGACATGACATCCATCCTTGGTTTGGAATTGGATGTCGGCAAACTGACTGAAGGAATATGCTCGTCCAAATTGCAAGAATTTATGTGTGTATAAATTATTGATCAAACAGCTAGCGGTGTAAATTTTGGAAACAATATTTGTACACTTGGATTAAGTTCTGAGTAATAGTTAATCTTCATTTAAACATGTTTGTGGCATTATCCAAATAAGATTTATTTGTTTCATAAATCAAGGTTCAGGATAAGCTAGTCTTATACAGCTTCAAAATTCTATCCTTTAATCATGGCTATTTCTCTTCTTTGCTGTTTTTTTTTTTAATTTTAAGTGCATTCCTTCCCTTTTACGACTACTTAGGACATTCTCTCTCCTATTAATATGATGCATTTTTCTCCCTACTATTATTTAGAGCCTTCTGTAGTGTCTCTAGAATCGGCCTCGTCACGTGGCCGACCTCTTTCCGTGCGCTACTCTATCTTTAGCTCTTTTTTTCCTTCTTTGACTATTTGGTTGACCCGAATGGTCAACACAAAGGACATATAAGCGGAAGGCTAAATAAATAATACAACATATCAAGAAAAATGCAGAGGATGATACATAAAATACTTCAACTAGCTTTCATAGGAATCACATACATCCAAAACGTGACTTAGTATGATCACAATGTGAAAGCCAAAAGGTACATCTAAAAGGGTGCATGCATGCATCTCAAAATGTGGCGACTCAAAATAAGACACTGAACTAAATATAGAAACGGATCCGGTCAACAATGACCCGTTAAGTACCATCTAACAAGACACACACTTAATATATCATAGAAACATGCGACTGACATTTGACTCAACAAAGACCGTGTGAATACACCACTCGGCTCGAAATCGTCGCACACGCAACACCGCCGTCCGCATCATTGCCATGCACATGTGGAGATCACACAGGGAATAATCTCAACCGTTGGCATAAAGCTAAGTGTGAGTTCATATAATTTATAGATTAGTTCTGTCAGAATATAACATGAAAAGAATATATAATCAGCATAAGTGAGAAATCAAGTCATTATGGATCAGTTTCATCAAACATGCATGGCAAAATGGAGGTCATAGCATCAGTATCATAGTAGAAATCAGATCACAGGAGAGAGGAAACACATTTTCATATCCGTTTCTTTTTCTTCAGTAGTTCTTTTACGTACTCGTTGTCATGCTTATCTTCCATACTTTCATACATGCTTTCATACTTTCATACTTACTTTCATACATTTGAAGAGCTCTTCATTCTTTAAGGGAATACAATTGCATGCACGGTGTGGTGCGGCTATCTAAACATCATGGGCCAATGTTGATTAGTGTCACGGCCATCCCCGTCGGGTTGGATAACCTCACACTAGGTGAAAACATCCGTATGGGAGGCTAGATAGAGAAAATGGTAACCCGTGAGGAAGTGCTTGTTACAAGACTGGAACATCTTCCCTCATGGACGTAGAGCTCTTCAAATGTATGAAAGTAAGTATGAAAGTAGACCGATCAAGGCCGTAGAGAGCATCGCTCCCAAACATCTTCTTAAGTTTGTTTCATTTACTTTAAATCAGGTGGACGAAAGTTTATTTAAATCAAGGTCGAGATGAAAGGTAATTTTTTTCGGTCCACACAACGGATGCCCAAGGGTCAAGGGTCGCCTGCTCTTTATTCATTCGAGGTCGCCCGAAGGGTGGCGGGCACCCTCGTCATCATATCGTCGTAAAAGTCATAATCATCTTTTGTAATCATTCATCATAAGATTCGTAATAGTCATTATCATCTTTTGTAAGAGGTGGAGAGAAATCATCGTCTTTCTTTATGTAAGGGTCATCGTCTTACTTCTTTCATGAGAGATCAAAATCATGTTCATGTGGAAAGCATTGGTGTTATACAGAAAATAGGAGACCAAACAGACATAATTAATGTGCTTTTGGAATTTAGGAATTAGATGTTTTTGCATGATTTTTCATGTGCTTTTGATTCCTATTGATATATCGATCAGGCCTAGACCCTTTAGGATGTATTACATTTTTCCAAAGTTTCATTGAAAAACATGTACAATGCGAGCTTAATACGAGCCAGAGGTAATAGGGCTAAAATACGAGCTGATCATATTTTTTGATGCAAGCCTAATATGATGTGTAGGGAGTTAATACGACCTAGAGGAAATCAATGGTCAAATTTTTTCCACGGTCGAACCGTGTGAATTTTCTGCAGTTTAAACCATCGGATAGTCAACTCCCGCCAAACTCTCCCTCCTATTTTTTTCTTTTCCGACTCCTCCCTCTCTTTTTATTCACCTCCTCCCTCTCTCCTCTCTCTACCTCTTTCACCACTCTCCTTTCTCTACCTCTTTCACCACTCTCCTCTCTCCTCTCTCTCCCTTATTGGCGCGGCCATCTCCCTCCTTCCAGGCGACCAGCGGAACGACCTCCGGCTATCTCTCTCGCAGCGGCACGCGTGGCCTCCCTCCTTCCCTCTCTCTCACCGGCGCGACGACCTCCAGCCTCCCTCCTTCCCTCTCTTTGGCAGTGCGCGTGGCCTCCCTCCCTTTGAGCCGAGTGCAGGCTGAAACCGGCCACACGTAGGCCAATCCGGTCATGTTCCTCCGGCCTTGTGCGGGCTGATCTGGCTGCGCACGACCGGGGATCGCAGGCGGGATCCGCCTGCCCACGACCAGTTTCGGCCGAGCGGGCCAATTCCCACTCGCGCACAGCCAGTTCTGGCCGTGCGCTAGCAGATCCAGCCGCGTGGGCCAATTTTGGCCGTACGTGACCAATTTTTTTATTTTAAAAAATAACCTTGCTACAGACAGAGTTGTAACATTCTCAAAAATTAAATAGAAAGTAAAATAAAAAGAAAAGGAAATAAATAAATAAATAAAAGAAATCTAAAGTCACTTAAGGTCCATTAGAAATCCCATTAGCCTAACAAACCGTCAAATCCAAATATAAATACTATATGTCTAGCCCTAAACCCTCACTCTCTTTCCTTTTCTCTCCAAGCTGGCACATCAACCTTTTCCCCTCACCTACCCCCTCCACTCTCGTTCTCTATCTCAACTGACAGCAATAGCAACACCATCATCTCCCTCTCTCTCCCATCCACTCACGGCAGTGCAGCAGCAGCAACCAAGGCAGCACATTGTGACACTCACTCACCTCCACTCTATGTCTCCCCTCATGGCAGCACATTGTGACACTCACTCACCTCCACTCTATGTCTCCCCTCATGGCGAGCACCAAGCACAAGGAGGCCACTCACCCTCTCTCAGCAACTCACGGCTGGCAGAAGCACACCAAAGAACTACAGTAAGGACCCTCACTTTTAATTGTATCAAATTGCAAGCTCACTCATCTCCACTTTAATTACCGCTCGTGGACAGCACTAAACAAGAAGGGAGAAAGCACTATTGTAGCTGGAAAGAGAAAAGAAAGAAAATAAAGGAAGAAGAAAGAAGGAGGAATTAGGATTAATAGGGTTTTAACCTAAACCCTCTTTGAGGGGATCCAAAGTTTTAATCTAACATTGAATAATGCATGAATGAATGATTAAAGATTTGAAGACCAACTTGTATCTTCTTAGGTTATATGATTAGAGAT
Source organism: Pontederia crassipes (assembly GCA_030549335.1). Lineage (NCBI taxonomy): Eukaryota > Viridiplantae > Streptophyta > Magnoliopsida > Commelinales > Pontederiaceae > Pontederia > Pontederia crassipes. The sequence continues at coordinate 3,122,006 of JAUKPH010000020.1, read as the reverse complement.
AAGCATGTTTTCCATGCATTATTGAATGGTTAGTTAAGATTACTGTTAGAATTTTTGCACGAGAGAAATTATACACCATGAGAAAATCTGAGAAATTTAAAGCGATGCAGAATTTTATTATATGGAAGAAACAGAAGATGATTACAAAATCAGATTATTTTCTCTTTGGACCCCCTAGGGAGTTTATATTGACACTCCCTTTAACAGATGATAGAAATTACAAACCGACTGGGACTCTGAATTAATTCCCAAAAATAAGACACATATCTCGTGATAAGGATATAAATTAAATCCGAATCACATACAGAATACCCTTAAAAAATAAGACACATATCTCGTGATAAGCGAGAACCCCATAGGAGAAATATGTTAAAGCGCCTGATTGCATAAGGGAACACATTGAGTTCAGATTCAAGGCATTATCAACAGTTACTGTATCATTAGCTAATCATGTGTAAAATTAAGATGTTTTATTCCCATTCATGTGTAGGTATGAAGAAATTGCTAATTATGATTAGAATCTAATGTGCCTTGTTATCCATGTTTAGCTCACGAGTAGCTTCACTTAATATTACATATTAACATATTAAGTAGCTTCAATGTCTTAGATGCAATTATATATGATTCTTGTTATGGTGGTTCTTTAGTAAATCACTAATTCTATATGAGTAGTGTAGAGTTCTTATGTTCATATTAGCATTAATATGCTTCATGTTTTAGTAAGATTAATGCTCTATTGCTAATCATGCCTAGAACTAGGATGTGCATTGTTATTTATGTTTAGCTCTTAATGAAATTGCTTAATGCATGTACATGTATGAATGTGATTAATATGTTGGATGTCTTCATATGAAAACCCCATGCGTTTCATTATTAGTGTACTAAGAATGTTAATAAATGATGCATGAAATGTGTAGAGCCAAATCTGTGCTCAATATGTAAAAGTATGTAAGATTGTAAAGGAGATGATGTAAAATCATGTGTCTGTCGGTCCAGAACGGGCGATCGATAATGTATTGGTCGACCGTTCTGGAGACCATTGTAGTCTTGTATTCTGTTCAACGGTCGACCGATTCTCTAACGGTCGCCCGTTTCAGAAGGGTCGTTACATTCTGTGATTAACGGTCGACCAAATGCCCTATTTCGATCGTCTGATAGCCACGTAATGGTCGATCGATATTTCCAGCGGTCGTCCAATTTGATAGTCATCCATTCTGTGATTAGCGGTCGAACCGAAACTCAGTTTTGGCCGTCCGAAAGAACTATAATGGTCGACCAATATCCCAACGATCGTCCGTTTCAGAGTGTCGACACATTTTGTGATTAGCGGATGAACCGAAGCCTAGTTTTGATTGTTCGAAAGGACCATAACGGTGGATCGATAATCCGACCGGTCAACCGATACCAGTCCAGCGGTAGACCGTCACCCAAAATAGTCGTCCGTTCTGGAAGATGATTGGTTATGATTGAATGTCCACACTTAGCATGATTTGAAGTATGTATGACCCCAAATAGGATTAAAACATGCAATATGTATTGAATGATTGTATGTATTGATGAAAGCAAGTAAAAGACGGATTGGCGTGAAGGTGACTTGTAATCGATGAAGAAAAATGGGTTCTGCCCCTAATTAAGTGGCGGCATTTCTCGGGGAAACGAGTTTCACCCTTGAGTGTGGCGTTTCCATAAGTTGATGCGAGTTACACCCTTGAGTGTGGCGTCTCTATTGGACCTACGCGGAACTAGGAGGCGAGTACCACCCTTGAGTATGGCGTCTCTATTGGCTACCCGCGAACCCAATTTTGGCTTAGCTAGTCATCTCCCACGAAAATCAACATGGTCTTCCCAATCAACAAGATAAGAAAGTATCTAAGTAAAGATGAAAGATGAAAATATGAATGATGAATGTCTTGGGACATAAAGTTAAAGATGTTAAAGAAGTATGAAGAAGTATGCACCTATGAGGATGCAATATGAATGTCCACTTGTCACATCATATCATGACATGAACAAAGATGACAAGGTAAAGTAAGACAAGATCCTGATATGCACTAGCATAATGATAAATATGATATTAAGTTATGATATACTTTACCTAAAGATTATAATGTTACATGTTATCTTATCTTTTCATGATGATATGCTCACATGCCATGTAATATGCATAAGTAGCTCATAGCATGCATATGATTTATGTTCCATGATGATGATATGCATATGTCATGACATGTAGAGATTATGTTATAAGGTCATAGCATGCATGAGCCTCAACATACTCTAACGGAAGAAATCTCCTGCACCACATAGATCCGTACAGGTATGGATAAGGCTTAGGTTCGGCGGTGAGGGCCTCTTGACGAAGACATTGCACATGGACAGGTCGGGCTATGGCCCAAGTTGTTTTACTATTTTCATGTCATTTTGATGAACTCTTGTAAGAGTGGTTTATGTATGGCTTATGAGCCCCATGGAGTCATGTATTTTACTTTGAACTCATTATGTTGTAGGAACCCTCTATTGGGTATACATTAGAACCTATTAGGCCCATGGGTCAGTATGTTATGTTGGATTTGTTCTAATTATTCATGAAGTCTTCCGCTGTTTATGATGTTATTGTCTTAAGTTAAAAAATTATATTATGTTTCCGTTATAAAGTTTTATGAAATTAGGTCAAATCAAAGTGACACCGTCTAGGGTTCGACAACTAAATTGGGGCCGGATTTCGGGGACGTTACAGGAGCCGTGGAAAATTTTCGTGACTCCAGCAGTGGAAAAATGTTCCCACTGTAGGATCCCAAAGGGTACCAAGAAGGGGGGTGAATTAGTGTTCAATCAAAAATATCGATTTCACAAAAATCATCGCGGAAGCACAAAACCGATTCTTAAAACCTATGCAATTCATATTATAAACACAATATGAAGGGAGAGAGAGAGAGAAAATTAAACGCAAGGACATGGTGGTTATTGACGAGGTTCGATCACATCTTGGCCTACGTCCCCGCTCCGACTTCTCGATCTCGAGACCGCCGGAGATTCCACTAGTACTTCCTTTGTTCCAAATGGGGCAAGGAAGAAAGCCCTTTACACCACCGCCTTTTCTCCGCTTCGAGAGGCAAGGCAATCTCTCCTCCTAGAAAGCTAATTTATTTCTTTCACTCAAGAGGTAAGATTTTGAACCTCTTTTACACAGGAGCTCTCTTAGTTTTTTTCGAACAAAAGCATTTCTCTCTTTTACAATTCTATGCTCACAAGAAGAGAAGAGAGAAAAAAGAGAAAGTTATAAAATGAAAACTTCAAGAAAATGATTTCTCTTTCATAACTTGAAGCTTTTCTTCAATGAGTGAATGAGTGCCTTTGCCTATGACTTAGGCACTCCTTTTATAGCCTTCAATATGTGGAAAATTTGTCCAAAAATTGTTCCACAAATTTCTCCTTGAAATTTTATCATTACTGTTCATTTGACTCGGAGGCCGGTCGACCGCACTTCTGGACTGATCGACCGGTCTATGTGACCATTGCGCATTTTCTTCAATTTCTACGCTTGATCAGTCGACCGGTATCGGCTCGACATCATCCGGAGCAAGCTCAGTAGTTATCAGTCAACCGACATCTTTTATTCGGTCGAACGGTACATCTCGACCAGCCTTGTTTGCTTCGACCGGCGAGTTGATCGACCTGCACTATTTTGATCATAACTTTCGGCACAGTTATCCAAATTAGATGATCTTGGAGTCTATGGAAAGCTAATAGAATTCTCTACAAAATTTTATGTAAACTAATGAGATCAGTGACAATTATGTAATCAAAGCGTAGTGCATAAAGTTATCCATTTTTCTTTAAACTTTTTAGCATTTAAGTTTAATCTTTCAAGGTTTGTTTCATCAAAATATAATTTTATATGTTATTAAAACTTTGACCCAACACCCATGGCTCCAACTGTGGAAAGTTCCCATGGCTTGGCCTGTGGGTAGTTCCCCTAGTTCGAGCCGTGGGAACTTTTTCCACGACTGGAGCCGTGGGAGCTTGGGCCACAGGAAAAGTTCCCACAATCTGAACTGTAGGAACATTCCCACGACTTCGGCCGTGAAAATATTTTTCCCATGGCTAGAGCCGCGAGAATTTTTTACGACTGTATTAGAGCCGTCAAAAAATATTTGTGACGAGCACTTTTATAATTCGTTGCAAATTATATTTTTCGACGAATTTTTTTAAATTTGCGATGGTTCGGACCGTGGAAAACACACATTTTTCTTGTAGTAATCGAGCTAAACTGATCTTCTATTCATCTTCTATATTAGTAGGCAAAAAAAAATGACCTTATGTAATATTAAAAAGTTTATTATTCTTATATTATTGCTTGCTTTTGTACAAATAGGTGAATCAAATTTTATTCCAAAATTTAATTTTTTAGGTTGCCCTAAATTGTCAAGTTAATAACAAAGGAAATACAAAGTCCTAATACCATACAAGATTTTCTTTAGTTCAATTAATTTCTATCGTAAAGAAATATATTTTGTAAAGTTAACTACCTTTACCTGGGTTCATTCCAGTTGAGAAATTCTAACTAAACTCAAACCACGATCAAATCGGGTTGAGTCCAGAGACCCTAATTGAGCTAACTTATATATGATCAGCTAATTTTTTCGATATATTTGTTAATATAGTGATATATTTTTTAAAAAAAAAACTAGATTAATATTTTCTTTAAAGCATTTAACATAGTTTGTTGCTTTTACATATTCAATAATTTATGTATGTTAAAAAAAATATATCTTTCATGTTCAAGAAAGTGCATAAAGTATAAATTCATGAATATTTGGCGATAAATGCAATTAGTTGAACATTAATTTTCCAGATTAACTTAATGGCTAACTTAGTTTTTTTTCTTGAAAATATATATTTATCAATATAAAAGTCTATAAAATTAATTTTTACTCTTCTTACAGTAATTGTCATGATATCATATTGATTTTACACAATTTTTATCTTATTATAAAAACAATCAACATTTAATTACATTCCAAAATAGCTTAAAAAGAAGAAGAGAAATAACAGAGCTTATGATTTTAAATTGTGTCACCTTGACAATAGAATATTTATTTAATAATGAAAATGTTAAAGAATAGAGAATTTAAAGAACTGTTTTCTTTTTTCTCATTCTTCCAAATTATTTATAGTTATTTAGAAATTATTATTAAAGATTTTAGTAAAAAATATAAGTTTCCATGATATCAAATATCAGAAACTAAAATTTCATTTTTAAAAAGATATATTATTAGTTCCACATCATTTAGTGATGTTAATAGTTTCTATTATGTACTTTTTCTGTAGTAAAATCAGCATCCCTGCAAAAAAATCTCTTAAATACAGTGTTGTGTTTGTTAACCAATATTTTTAGGAATGTTGTCTATTCTAATAAAAAAAAATAAGATAATATGATTTATTTAATAGACGTTAAGGACCATTCAACCATTCAAAGCATAAAGTAATTTTTGTAAAATATTTTAGAATATATTCACGAATAACAAAAACATCATTATGATAAAAAAATATAATAATAAATATTTGTCTTTAAGCGAAGCTTGTGATTGCGTTCATAGTTTGATGTAAATTCTATATAATACAAAGCTTCATTCTATGCTTTGAATTTTAAAAATATTATCATATATAAATAGAAATTTGAAAAGACCAGTAAAAGAAAATTGAGTCCTTAGAAAAAATCTTTTTAGTTTATAGATAATTGCAGACAATATTTTTTTTTATTTTTTAATTCAACCAAAATATAAATTTTGTTAAAAGTTTGATGAACTTTTTAGGATGAATATTTAATAAAACATAATTTTTTTTGTGCGTCTCGAATTTATTAGAAACTTTCGATGTTCAGGACTATTAACATATCTGACTAATCCGAATCTAAAGTAAAATAATGATAAATGTGAATTCCTTTAATTAAAATGGTGGATTTAAAATTGAAACGTGACTAATATAAATAATACAACCAAGAACGCATTCAAAAAGAAAAGGTAGGAACTCATTGGGTATTTATAAATACTTTATTTATCTTATTATTGCATGAGTCATTTTTTTATTATTTTGTATAACAATTTTATGATTTAATATTTACGACTTATATTTTAAACATATTATGGTATTACAGTAGGAATTTGAAAAGATTATTAAAAAAAGTGACACACCAGGGAATAATTTTTTATTTTATAAATTAATTAGAATATTTTTTTTACCTTTTTTTAGAGCCAACCAAAATGGGGGGACAATTTTTTTTAAATGAAAGAAAAAGCGAAGCATAAGCAGAAAGAGTGGGAAGTTGTATTGGAAAATAAAAAAACAAAGCCCCTTCTTCTCAGAACTCTTATGGGCCATTTAGAAACAGAATAAAATTGAAAAGAATAAATTAACGTAATATCGAATTCTCCAAAAAATAAATATAATTCTACTTGGTTGAAGGAGAATAAATTATAAAAATATTATATTTTATGACTAAAATATTTTGTTTTAAGTAATTGATGTTTTTGTTATAATAAAAATATTAATATAATAACGTATGGGTAAAATTAAAAAAAAATAAAATACGGTTAAAAGTTAAAAGAATATGATATTATGATACTTTTAGTATATATTTGGCAAAGCAAAACTTAGCCAAGTTCTGTCAAACATATATAGGATCACGTGATTGCGGGGAGAATTTGTAGTTCTCGCTTTCAACGAGAACTTTGTCAAGTTCTTGGCCCTTTTGTTTTTTCTTTACTGTTTTTCTTTGTCATTCTTTATTATATTTGAATTATTAACATATTGTTAAGCACTTTTAAATTTTAATATTATTCATTAAAATATTTTTATCTTATTTTAAGTAATAATTAATTATAATATTTATTTATTAATATATTATCTTTTAGCTTATAAAATAAATATGTTGACTTAATATAAATATTTTTGTAAATTAGAATACTAATAACATATGAAAATAATAAATTATAATATTATTATATTTCATAAATTATAATTTATAATATAAATATAAATATTTTCATAATTTAAATAAATAAAAACAAAATATTCTAATTTTATTACTCATAATCTTAATTTTTATCCAAACACTTACTAAAACTTATCTATCAAATTAACTTTTTAAATTATCATCATTATATTTTTTCATCCAAACACAAAACTTAATTTTTGTATTAAATCAATTAGCTCTTGGAAACTAAAGAGAACTAAAAGTTCTCATGTCAAATACTACCTTAAAGAATAAAGATATTCTATTTTGAGGAATAAAATAGATGGTTTCAAGTGTTTTGAGATGGTTTCTCATTTTTTGATGTTTGACCAAATTATTCCAATTCTAACTCATATTTGATTGTATTCTAGAAATATAATGTTATTCCTCTTCATCTTTCGATGTTTGCTTGCCACAAGAAGTCGAGATGCCACATCATATTGATGCGAGTAAAAATGATAGCAAATGCACCAGTCATTCAAGTAATAAAATGAATGCATAAAGATATCATTTCTACGAGGACGATTAATAACTTAAATTTTATTTTAATCTTTATTAATTAAGAAATTAAGAAAAGTTTTGTTTTCAAGTGCAAAAAAATAAAAGGATAAGAATAAAGGAAAATGATCATCTGGATAAATAAAGATTTGATGATTAAGTCACCTAATTATCACCCATAAAATGTAATAGATTTTCTCAACTTACAATTAGTTGAATCAATAATAAAGTTGAATTTCCAAAGTTAGTTAACCAATGTTTCAAGCTTTAACTATTATCTTATGAACAATTATAATAAATTAATACTCTCGGTTTTTAACTTATCTAATTAATCAAAAAATGCATTAAATCTGAACTAAGATTAAGAGCTTTCCCAAGTCACTTTAATAACTACTCAAATTAGGTCACTTTCAATTTCCCTAACTGTGGCATGTAATTAATAAGATTAATTTTAGAAACTATTATGAAAATAATTACTTCTTCTCATATAACAATCTAATCATAAATCATGGAATCAAAGGAAAGCATACACACAAATTACAATGCCATTAAAGATTCAAGCTAAAGTAATATTGAGAAAGATTCCAAAGCACAAATACAATTAGGATGACCCTAATATAAGAATAAATCTAATAAGAATAATATCAAATCAAATATAAAAGGGTAGGAAAAGAAACCAAAGAACTCTTGCAGCCGTTGTGCATGTGCTCTCTCAATTTTCCGATAGAGCTTCGCTATTATTTCCGCTCTTCTCCTCTTTCTATGCTCCGGATACTTTTCTAGGTCCTCTTCTATCCCCTTTTATAGATTTTTTCATCCCCCAAAAGAAGAAACAGAAAATCTATCCAAAAAGTGGATAAAATTTACCTTCAAACCACCAAACCGCCTGTCGTCAAGGGCGTGACAAGCTCTGTCATGGCCGTGATCAAGACCATGTATTCGGCTTCAATACAATCACGACCGTGACATATTGAGACACGGTTGTGACCGAGAGCACATTCTTCCTCCTTCCCACACGCGCTCACGATCGTGAATGAGGTAAAATGGTCGTGACCGGCAACATGGCCGTGACTTATGCTGCATTAAAGGGGCAGGTTCGCGGTGGAAGCATAGCCGTGATAGTATATTTGATGTTTCCTTGACATTTTTTGGTCATTTTCTTGTCGTTTTGATTTCCTGCAATAAAATTATAAACTTAGGTAGAAATCAAACCTTAAAGAAATTTTATAAAAATAAATCAATTCTCACCTTTCTTAAGCACAAAATATTACTAATATGCAAATTAAATGACCCAAATTAATGCATGTTTTTTCTTGCATCACGTACGACCCCTCAATCCTCACACACTCCTCCTCCACCATCTCCAACCACAACCACCGTAGGAATCACGATGACGTCGGCACGATAGAGGTAGTAGTAACGATCCAAAATCCATCCTAAAAGTTTTGGTCATTTAGGAAAATTTCATGTCATTAGCCCGTTCTCCATACATCATTCGACAGCGGAAGACTTGACAATTTGAAGAAAATCATAATAAATAAACTTTCTATTAATCATATCATAACTATTACTTCAAAAAAATTTAAAATGCCTAAACCTTCATTACATCATTAACCTCAATGTTCAAATTGAACTACATGACTTATAACCTAAGCATGTGCAATACTTCGTCATGAGCTTGAGTTACCTACACGGATCCATAGTGCAGGATTTTTTAGTTAGAGTATTTAAAGGTCATGCATGTCATGATATCCTATCAGATGATACTACATGTGATGCATCATCATTATAATAACAATAATATATAAACTTGCATGCCATGAAATATATCATAATCTTTACATGACATTACATCATGCTTACCATTCACTCTTAACATGGCATTATTGAAACATAATCATCTTAATTCACTTTAAAGTCATCATCTACAAGTCTCATACCATAAGAATATGCATTCATATCATTCATAACACACATGACATAACATATCATTGCATTTGATTTTCATAGTCATGTTCATCATAGAAGTTTCTATATAACTCCTTAGTCCTTACTTGTACCTTAACACCTTTCATACTTTACCCACATTTTCTCAGTATTGCATTATAACCCTTTGGATCTTCTTTCATTATACTTTGTTTCTTTATTATATGACACTTGTAACACTATAAGAAATGAGGTCATTAGCGAAAAGAAATATAGTCATTAAAAGTTATCAACTTGATGTTAATACCAATGTTATAAGACCCGACCCAGCCGTCAACCCGGATTGATCAACGGGTCAGGTCGGATCGATTGGACCGGGTCGAACCGGATGGTCGGAACGGATAATATAAATTAATATAAGAATAAAATAAGTTAAAGAGATTGTTATAATCTTATTAATATATAATATCTTGTTTAACAAAAATATAAAATATAGTATAATAAAGTAAAATAAAATAATTCAGATTAAATAATATAATAAAATAACATAAATTAAGTCATCAACATAAATAAAAAATTCTTGTGAGGTAATTATAAATACAAATAGTGAAAAAATTATATATGTGATAAGAGGACATTAAAATATAAATTTCATGATATATATACATATATATATATATAATATGTCTAAATGCTTTAATAATTTTGTTTATGTTTCAATTTTTTTTCAATTCAACAATTGACCCGGGCCGGGTCGGTCGGTTGAACCCGGGTTTTGATCGGGTCAAACCCGTCCCTGGGTTTCGACCGACCCGCGGGCCATTTTAGGCCCCGAACAGCGGTCCGACCGATCCGACCGGCCGAGTCGGGCCGGGTCTGACAACCATGGTTAATACTCATGACAAGAAAAAACTAGTCGCGGCTCTTCGTTATAGGTCCTGCCGCTGAAAGGTTTTAGCATCCTATGTGAATAACTGACCATCGATTTTTTTTAGGGACAACCATAATTCTCTTTCCTAAAAATTCAATAGCGACTAGTACGCTGGTCCTGATATAACTTATAAGGACCACTCAACTAGTTGCTAGAGGTATCATTTATGTAACCTTTTTAGGGCCGCTTTTTTGGTCGCTATTATTATTATTTTTTATTTTTATTATTATTTTTTATTTGGGAACAAATATATGATTGTCAATACATTTTTAAAATTTTAAAATTCTATATTTGATAAGATTCAAACTCATTCATGTCAATTTATGCAACATCCAATATTTTAATTGAAATGTTTACAAGATTTCAAATAACTTTTCTAAATGAAGATGCTCACAAAAATATAGCAAGACTTCCAAATAACTCTTCCATTCATCTTCCTTCCCAATCCAACGAACATTCATAAAAATATATGTAAAATCAAAATGAGAATTGCTATTGCCAATAACTAAAAATAACTTTACTTAGAAGCAATTAAGATAGTGCACTCAGCAATAAAATATTCAAATTCGCCAAACATAGTCATTGTTGCTTCCAAAGAGGGTTGTAATTAGATTAAAAATTTATTAGAATAAAAAATGTATCATAAAATAACACATAAAAGATAAATCAGAGTTTTTATTCTATCCTTATGCTTTAGGTGATTGTTCACAAGATTGTGGTGTTGTAGAATTTTGATCATTAGATTGTTGACTACGCATGAACTCCATCAATATTGCAATTGACCTTCCATACAAGCTACATGTTCTTTTAACAATTTGTTTTCTTCAGTAGTTGTACGTAACTTATCCAATAATTCATGCTTCGAAGAACTATTTCCTTTCATTTCTTTTGCCGTAATCCCACTACCAAAGCCAAAAACATGACTATATTTTTTAGGACCAAAACATTGCTCTATTACCTCTTATGGGAAGTGTAGGTTCAGCTTGTACAATCTCTTGTATTTCAGCCTACAAAAATATAAACTCATATTAATACACATTTCATGAAGATTAAATGAAAACTATTATTACACATACGTATCTTTCAATGGCCTCTGGTTCGACAAGATTGTTATTTTTCTTGTGTACCTTAAAAAAATAGTTGCAACATCTGGTGGGCTACCATCTTTACCATCATTTACATAAAAGACAATAAGATATCAAGCAAAAAAATAATAAAAAAAGAATATTAATATTTTAATATTAATACCTATTGATAAATGAGTTCTTTGAAAGGCTTGCTGCCAACGCGGTGTGGCATAATTAATTTTACTCTATTTCTTGTATTCCTTTCACTTGCATCCTATATTAACATATAAGATACACAATAATGTTATATATAATATAAACATCAGAGTAGAAATCATAAACATAATAATTTTAATAAATGATCAAACCTTAAAAATTTTATAATAATGTGGCATCCTTCGACTTCCAGATATGAAGACTTGCTTTTTTATTAATCATAGGTGAAATATCTTCAAAAACTCCCAAGGAGCACAAAGACCTTTTCCCCCGCCCTCTTCCAAGAGCACCTGGTGTAATAAAATTTTGCTTCGACGCTTTTGAATTCGATGTCATCCCTTTTCCAAACTTTGCAATGGATGTCATGTTCACCTATAGCAATAAAAAAAATAAAGAAACAAGTTTAATATATATGCATTAACATAACTACCACATAATGTGAGACAAGTGCATGCAATCCATCTGTGGACAAGTCAAGAAATATGTGTCAATAGAGAAAAAAATGTGAAAAAAACATGTCCTTGATGTCAATGCCGAGCGAGACGATGACGGGGGCAGCGCAACCTTGTCGCATTGGCCCAGAACACCGGCGACTTCCATAGAGGGCGGAGGCGGCCTTGACAGCCACCACAGCGTGAGGCACGACGGCCGAGGGCAGCGGCCTCCTCTCTATACGTGAGGCGGCCACCTCTGCGCATGAGGTAGCCGACGCGGCCGCCTTTGCGCTAGAGGCAGCGTCTGATGGAAGCCCCTATGCGAGAGGCGGCCTCAGTGGCCTCCTCTTGTGCAAAGGCGGCCCCGACGACCACCTTTGCATGAGAGGCGGCCGCCAAAGCCGCCTCTGGGTGTGAGGCGGCCGTCGAGGCCGCCTCTGTGCGAGAGGCCACCGCCTTTGCGTGTGAGGTGGCCCCGACAGCCGCCCAACGATCGTCGGGGCTGCCTCTCGCGCAGCTCGTCGGAGTCTATCAAAGGAGACGACGAGTCATACATATGTCGTCCCTTGCCGATGTGCGAGAGAAGAGATAACAAATGATCGTACATATGGAAAAAAATAGGTTAGAATTAGATGATTAGTAATATTTTAATGGCTATTAACAAAATTATGATGATACAAATATTTTTTTTAACTTTGATCTTAAGATAATAAATATTTTATATTTATGTTTTCATAATTGTTTTAGGAAATATATATATATTAAATACTAATCAAAGTTAAATAAATGAAAAAAGTTAAAAACATAAAAATAAAAAATAATTAATTAAATATTATTAATTATTATAAGTAAAGAGATATTGACATTCTTAATTCCATTAACAAAAATAAATATTAAAAATTAAAAGTGAAGATATTTGTTTATCTTTTATTAATGATATTAAAACTTGAAGAATACTATTAAAACATAAAATATAATTTATTTATTTTTTAATTTAAAATAATAAATAATAATATTTTTGGGTAAGAAGGAATATAAAAATTAAAAGAAGAAAACAAAATAAAAAGAAATATATCTTCTAAATATCATTTTAAGATTTTTTTATTTGACTCATCGATATTTTTATCTACAAGATTATAATCATAAATTTTAATATTTTAAATGATGCATGCAAAATATAACATATAATTAGCCATGCAATTAAACACATTTCGATTCATTTTCATATAGCATGCATTATTTTATGACCTTATTTGCTTTAATTTTATAAAGATAGAAACCTACCCAAGTTATATGTTTTATTGAAGAAAGCAAGAGAATTAAGTCAGAAAGCCACAGAAACAAATGACACTCAAATCAGAGTTAAAACAAAGTTAGAAAATAAAAATTAGTGAAGGCTGTCAAGGCTGAATTGAATATAACAAGCCACTATATGACCGTAATGACCATAATAGTAGGGACGTGAACAGCCTATTACAATCCATTAAAATGCGCAATTTCATCTAAAAATCTTGCCCGAGTTATGGGTCATGAAATTCAAGTTACAGGGCATTAAAATCACACTTCTACTTCGATTTGTATGTTACGGGCCATGAAAAGCACTGTTAGGGTCGTTACAGAGTGTTTATGGGCCGTTACGAAGGTTGTTTCCGATATTTCTTCGACTTTTCTTGGGAATTTCAAGTCCAGATCGAACCCAAATTTTATCCTAAGCATGAGGGATGATTAGGAAACATATTTACTTAGATTTGAAGAAGTTTTGGATGGTTTTAAAGACCTATCAAAGTCTATTCCGAATTTATTTGTTTTAACATGAAAAGACTTTGAATCAAATCGAAACTCTACGAAAACCCTTGGAACCCCTGGAGGATATCAATTGAGGTCCTAAGAGACAAAAAAAATCATTCTTGGGTGCTTGGGTGTGCTTGAGACTGGAAGTCGTGTCATATTGTAGAGGACAAATTTTGAGGCTTGAAGATCAACCGAAGGAGAAGATTGCACAACAACTTGTCATTTGTATTGTGCAACGGTCCAGAGGTCCCGAAAGCTGAGAATTCTTCTTCTATTTTTTATTTGGATGCTCTTTTACCTAATTATTATGGTTTATTATTTCTGTAATAGAGATTTTATATTCTTTTCAAGAAAGAAAATTGTTTGAACCATGTTATTAATTGAGTTAATGTATCTTTTCGGTTTCTTTTGATTATGAATGTTGAGTTCATTTCCTCTTGATAAGTAATTTTATTTCTGAGATTAGATTACAAACCTATATGAGGAGTCATTAGTTTCAGGAATTATTATTACTTTGATAATTGATCTTTTATTTTTAAGTTGAAGCATACATAACCCGTGTTCGGTAACGCGTCGTTTGTGCCAAATTTCATGCAGTCTATTATTCCATCCAAATTTGTGGGTGAATAATAGTGTAGGAGATACATATTCATGCATCTTAATTCTCTGTAAAATTAATAATTGACCCGTCATTTGCGGTTATTAGTTTTATTAGAAGTTAAGATAGTTTGATTTACTCGTCTTGAGAAGTCAATACGTACTCCTATTCTATTTTAAGAATCGATATTATTATATTCTATTATGACTCAACTATTATAGAGGATCTTACAAGTTTATCTTTACATTAATCATCCATAATTATCAAGACTCAACACCAGTTTATTTTATTTGTTTATCATTTTTTCTACACTTTTAATTTTCTATTTTCACCGTAAAATCCTTTTCTTCTCTTAGTAGATTATTGAGAGAGATTAGATTCAACTAGTTCCTCGTAGGTTCGACATTTTACTCTCTACTTTATTACTTGATTTGACTAGTGCACTTACTAGTAAATTTATTTGTTACAAATTCTACACATTATTTAACATCAAGCCCAATCTTGTTCTTATAGTTAACTTTAACGGCAACACATAAAAATATTAAGGACCAGTTCATTTCTGATCCTTATTGTTGACTTCTAGATTTGAATTTCTTCATTAATTATGGTCACTAAAATATTTTCTTGTAGTGTAATGTCATCTTCACCTTTCATCTTTATCACATAACATCATCTTTACTTTCATTCCATGGCATAAGTCATATCCTAGGAACACACACATCATAATAGTGAGGGACTTTATTCTAGTCATTTTTAGGAATGCACATACTTTATGATGAGAGACATTATTCTTTGGAAAGAACATACACAGATGTAAAACTTTATTTCTCGAACTTAAGTCCCCTTCAAGTGCATACATAAGTGTAGAACTTTATTTCATCATTATCTTAACTTTTTTATTATAAAATACTTTGAAATTAAACTTCACTTTCTTTCTTACCTCATCTTATGCTATCTTTCACCTTTACATTGGGAAATATCAAACACTTTTCAGGTGATGATATTATTTTTTGAAAAGTCTCAATCACCATAATGTGAAAGGCATTTACTTCTCATCTTTACATTCATTGATTACTTTCATTGCATTCATCATATAACATGTTTCATCTTTATATGAGTTAATAAGACATTGAGAAATCTCAAACACCTTTTGAATGATGACATTATTTCACAAAGAAATCTCAGTCACTATAAAGTGAAAGGTATTTACTTTTGAGAAACCTCAGACACTTTTTAGGTGATGGCTTTATTTTCCAAAAAAGTCTCAATCACTGTAAAGTGAAAGACATTTACTTCTTACCCCATCTTTCATCCTGATGCGATTTTTCTATAGAGTAGAAAAGATGGCAAGTGTATCGGTCGCACAAATAGTAAAATAGTGAAAAGATATCGATCCCACAAGGACTTTTCTCTCTTATTCTTACTAGACGAGAATTTTTAAGAGATATGATTTGTAAAAATTAACCAGAGGCAGAAATAAGAAGCAGATCCAATGAGTGAAAGGGAAAAATATCAAATAGGAGAAATGTTGGCTTTGCTAAGCATGCCTCCACTGTTATTTGAATTAAGAAAGAAAATCATATCTGATGAAAATAATTGAAATATAATATAGGACTCTAACTAGATGTCTTATATGTTTTATTAATTGAACATTTGAAAAAAGTTTAACCAAATCATTCTCTAGATATTTATGATAAAATGCGATGTAATTTAATTCATCTCAAAGACTCCTCATCTTTTATTTCAAAATAACAGTAGAGTTCAACAAAATAAAACCAGCTAAAAAGATCACTTCATCGTTGGATAATTAAACATCATAATGCAAAGATTACAGTACAAAAGATGAATAAGAAAATAGAACTCTAAAACTTGAAATGTAACTCTAAACAAAGTAGTCACAAAGTTCTCCTTTTGATTTGAAAGTGAATGTTTTCCTTCAATATTGAATGCCTCTATGGGGTAAAAAAGGAGGCCTTTTTATAGGCACGATTGACCACAAATCTGGGGATCAACACAGACCATGTCATTAATGACATGTGTCATGTTGATTAATGTTCTGATTATACGGCCCCTTCTCAGCACGACGAATCTGGTGATATAAGTAACACGAACCATGTCATTAATGACACGGGTCATGTAGTCTTCTTGAATCACGACGCCCCCCAACTAGCGACCTTTACGTCATTTATGTTGGACACAACCCGTGTTGGTGTGACATGGTCCGTTTTGTTCAGCGCTCCAGAATTCTCATGCTCCGTGTTGTGGTTGACGCAACTTGGATAAACACTGTCATGTCATTGGACCCGAGCCATTTTCTTCTCTTGACAAGTCAATTCAGTGAATATCATATAATTAAAAGGAAAATAAAAATATCAAAAAATTGATGCATGCTTTATTCAATTTTAACTTATTAAAGTGCAAAATAATATGTAGAAATGAGCATGCATTACATCTTTACCACAATATTACATTAGTTTATAGGCCACTAGAAATCTCAAATACCTTTTGGGTGATGACATTATTTTTCAAAAGAGTGAATTTTAAGACATTTACTTCTTACCCCAACTTTCATCTTTACTTAATTGAAGGCTTAAGGCAATATCATTACAACCAACCCCGCCAATGGCTCCTAGAAAATCTCAAACACCCTTTCAGGTGATGACATTATTTTCTGAGAAATCTCAATCACCAGAAGGTGAAAGGCATTTACTTCTTCAACATAATGAGTGCCAAGGTATTTCCTTCAATTTCAAACATACATTACGTGTATCTATTTGTCATATACAATCAATACACATCTATTCATCAATACATCAAACATTCACATCAATCTTCCTTCATCTTTTAGCCTAATTAATACTTAGCATGCATTACATGTATCTATTTGTCATATACAATTAATACACATCCAGACAAAACCTATATACATTACAAAATAGGTTTAAAAGTCATAAAATACATTTTTCAACCTCACGGTCATTGCTAGAAATTTCATAGCCATGCGCACACCATTGTCATGGCTCGGTGCCCAAATGTGTCATGACAATGTCGAGCCTTGTAATGGTTGTTCCCAAAGTTGTCTCTCGCTCACGATCGTGATCAAGTTGGTCACGGCCGTGCTTGGCCTCATCACCGCCGTGACAAAGGTGTCACGGGTGTGACTAAGAACCTCAATCTCGTCTGCTCAGTCATGATCATTCTTAGGGTTGGCACGATCATTCCGACGTCCAAGAGTCCCAAGCATGTTATAGACGTCTTATAGGGACAAACCTTTCCAGACCAACCCTATGAACGATTGTTCGAGATCATGTTTTTATGTCCATGATTTATATTTTTAGGAATCTTGTTGATGCATGCAAAATACAACATATTTTAGTTAATTATTTTAATTAAATTTTCTATAATTTGATCATGGCATGCATCATTTTTAGTCACTTTTAATCATAATTCCGGATTTATCAATTTTAATTATTAAAATCGCTGAATATTTTAAATGTGGATGTATTAACTATATTTTGATAATTATTTGCAGGAAAATTCAAATCTCGGCCGAAATTCAAAGAAATCATTTCTTACGGCCGAGATTCAAAAGGAGTAACAAGATTTAATTCTTTGTTACGGCTAACATTTGAAGGCGTAAAGATAAAATGTTTTTATCTTTTGGGCGTAACAGGAGAAGTCCTTCCTTACGGCCGAAGTCTCGTCCTTCCTTACGGCCGAAATTCGGAGGGCGTAATGGCCTGAAGATGAAGGGCGTAACAAGATAAAAATGAGTTTATCTTTGGGCGTAACAAGACATTTGAAGGCGTAAAGATAAAAGGATTTTTATCCTTTGGGAGTAATGGAAAGGAGTAAAGAAAAATAATTTCGTTACGGCCGAAACTCTAAGGGAGTAAAAGATAAATAATTTTATCTTTGGGCGTAATGATAAAAGGATTTATCTTTGGCCGAGTTTATCTTATAATTTTAAAGTCAACCGTACGATGTTACGGCCGAGATCAAATTGAAGACCGTCCGCACCCTATAAATACGTGAAGAATCCATCGTTTCAATTCGTGCTCTGAAGTTCAGGTTTCTTCCACGGCGAGTCGTGAGCTCTGCAGGCTACGACCAAGAGGAGAGAGGTGCGACGGCTGGAAGTTGACCGCGACCCTGATCAAGTCCGAGAGGCTGCCCGACTGTCTGCCCGTGATCCGAAGCTTCGACTTTTGTCTATTTGGGTGTAATTCTTCCAATTATTATTACTTTGTTATTATCTCTCCAGAATTTCTAGGATGAACTCCATATTTTTATTTATTTCATTTTAGGAGATTATTATTGAAGGGAAATTATTTGACCCTATATTATTTGTTTTAATCTTTTCTGATCAATTAATTAATTGTGCTTAATGCTTTTAATTTAATTATTTGGATTTCTGAGTTGAGTACTTACCAGTTTGTGGATTATTTAATTTCAGAATTCATTAATTAAATTAATTGATTTTATGTGAAATTAATAATTGACATAAATTTGATAACTAGTGTGTGGAGAATCAAGTTTATGTGGTCTGTTAATCTAACCAGTTTGTGGAATGATTAATAGTCTAGGATTTTCATATTAATGCATCTTAATTTTAATCTTATCTGACGAATACCAGTTTGTGGGACTTTAGGTTTGATTAAATTTAAGATAGTTTGATTTACCGGATTAAATAGCAGAATTACCAGTTTGTGGACTCTGTGATGTTAATCTTGTAAATTAATAACTTGAGAAAATTTCTAATCCATCTTTAAAGATTAAATTTATCTTTTATGGTTCAAATATTTATCCTGATCTATTTTCATCCTAAGGCCTAACTTCAACACCATTATCTTATCTTTATCTTATTTTATTTATTTTATTTTCATAAAACCTCTTTCCAAAAATCCATGTTTTTCCTCTCTTATTAACTTATAAATCCAGATATTGAATTAATAATATTCCTCGTGGGTTCGACACTCTTACTCCTATTACTATATTACTTGAGCGACTAGTGCACTTGCTAGCAAATTTCATTGTTACAATACAACGCATCAAGTTTTTGGCGCCGTTGCCGGGGAATATTTTATTAATTAATTTCTGATTTTTATGAATTATTAGGAGATGTAAATAAATTATAAATAATTCTCTGTGCATATGTATTAATTGTTTTAATTATTTTTGTGAATAAACTAATATTTTTTTTTCTTTTGCAGACAAAGGTCACGATAATTTTTTTTTTATTTGTCTACTTTCGGTTTAAATCCAACGCCTATTGAATTTTCCGAATTACAGTGTCGACCTATGATTTTACGACCAAGATTTGATGTGTCGGCTTTATTAATTTTACAGCCTCGTGATTTCTGAATTCTAAACTTTCAATCTTTACGGCCGTAATATTTTTTTTTTCTTTTTCAAACGTTGTTTTTACGCCATGAGTAATTGATATTGATTTGATTTGTTACGCCCGGTTTATCGATGGTTTAAATTTTTACGCCCTATTCGAATCAATTTTCATTCTCGGCCGTAACACTTTAATTGTTTAAACTCTTCATATGATTTCGTTGTTTTACGACCATAAGGAATTGCTTAATTCATTAATTTATTATTCTCGGCCGTAATGAATTGTTTTACGGCCGTAAGGAATTGTTTTACGGCCGTAATGATTCAATTGAACATTCAAATTATTTCGGCCGAAACCCTATTTTTCTTTACGGCCTCGTGTTGACATCATCTCGGCCGAAGTGACCTCATTGACTATTTAATCTTTTTACGGCCGAAATGATCTCATGTTTCATTTTTACGGCCGAGAATTAATCTCATGGTTTTACGGCCGTAAAATTTCTGAACACTCGTTTTTTACGCCATCTTCCGACCCAATTGATTTGTGATTTTTTTTATTTTCGGCCGTAATGGATAAAGATAATAGTTTGAACTTTTGATTTGACTTTGTTTTGGCCGAAGCGATTTAGTTGTCTCGGCCGTAATGGATCATCCATGGATTTTACTCCTTTTCGGCCGATTTATATGTGTTGTTCTACCTCTCATCGTTTTACGGCCGATATGAACTATATTCTTTGTCGGCCGTAATGATTTATTTGGCAACATTTCATTCAATTTTTTTTTTTTTTTTTCGGCCGAGATAATTCATCACCATGCTAATTTTTACGCCTTCACGTTGAATCCTTTTGACACTGTTTCAATATTTTTACGGACGAACGAACTTCGAATTACTAATCTAATTTCGACCGTAAATATATTTCTATAATTACGGCCGATCAATCCTATTTCTTCAAAATAATTCTTGATTATGTCTGATTATTAACTCTATGACCGTAAATTAGTTCGGATTTATTTTGTGTGATTTCTTATATCATCATAAATTCTTTTGGTCAATATTAATATTTGGTATTCGTATTGGTTTGAAGAATTTCTGAAAAGTTCCTCTCGAAAATTAATTTTAATGACGAATTTTCAAATTCTATCGTGTCAAAAGACTTTATTTGTTAAAAACTCATTTTTCGTGACCTATTATCTGTATTTCTTTTTTCTTGTATATATTATTATTTTATCTCTCTTACTGAAAATTAGTTGTTGCAGGACTTGAGTGAAAATCTAATCACAACTAAGTTAATCCTTTGGATAAATTTATATGTCACACATTCTGATCAGATATTAATTTTTTATTTTTTTTATTTTTTTCTGACACTTGGTTGTTGCAGTGACGAATTGAATATTTAATCACAATCAATTCTCTATTTTTTTAGTTATTTTTTTTATTTACTTAGTTAGTTGTTAGGCATTTTATTTTTTATTTTATATCGAGTCATCTAATTAATATTTCTTTCTGTGCATCGAGCGGAATTCGGATAATCATACGTCGACCGAGGAATGCATCATGCATGGGGAAACATAAGGCAAAACACAAGATTACGCCATGTGCCTCGTTACGGCCGAGAATCACCTCGTTGACCACGCCGTAAAAATTCCAACAGACATGACAAGACGCCAAATCGTTACGGCCGAGAATCACGCCAGATGTCTCATTACGGCCGAGGTGTTATGCGCGGACGAGAATGACACGACAGCACATCTGCATGCACAAGTCCAATCGAAAAAAAAAAAAAAAAATTTATTACGCCCTACGACCTGTGCTCTTTACGGCCGAAGACATGACAAGAGCTGCCTGCCATTACGCCCTGTCATTACGGCCGAGATGTCACATCAGCAGACCACGGATTCCGTTACGGCCGAAGCGATCGAAGAAACGACAAGCTGTCATCGTCATTACGCCCTGCCACCCTCGTTACGGCCGAGTTGTCACACGCATCAAGCTCGGACATGACAAGACAAGCTGACACCATTTCTCGTTACGGCCGAGAATGACCTCATTGACCACGCCGTAAAGATTCCAACAGACAAGACGCCACATCGTTACGGCCAAAGATCACGCCCTACGATGCTCTTTACGGCCGAAGACATGACAAGAGCTGCGGTTCCTATTACGCCCTGCCACCATTCCATTACGGCCGAGATGTCACATCAGCAGAGCACGGACATACCTTGGAAAAATGCACGCCTTTACGCCCGGATTTGACCTTTCACTGCGCGCTACAGGTATTACCCCTCCAATTCATCTATAAAATACTTACCTCTTCTCGTATTATGCAGATCAATCACCACTCGCCCTTTCATCTATCTCTTACGGCCGAAGTTCCGAAGCTTCAACACCGTGCCGCCCTCTGTACATTACGGCTTTCTCCCTTACGCCCAAAGTGCCAACCCTCCAACTTTTTACGGCCGAAGCTACCGCGCGCCGCCCTCTCTGCATTACGGCCGAGTTCCAGCGCTTCCCTGTTCATTACGGCCGGTCTTCAACACCGCGCCGCCCTCTGTACATTACGGCCGAAGCTTTTTCCCTTACGCCCAAAGTGCCAAGCCTCCAACTTCTTACGGCCGAAGTTCCACCGCGCACAAGACTTCATTACGGCCGAAGTGAAACTCCACTCGACTCCGGCCGAGCAACTCCTTACGGCCGAAGTTCCAGCGTTACGGCCGGTCTTCCACCGCACCGACATTTATTACGGCCAAAGTCACGCCATCTCCGTCGCTCTCTTACGGCCAAACTCCGGGCGAGTTATTCACTTTACGGCCGAAATCGACAGGTTCATCAACTCCTTACGGCCGAGTTCCTAGTCACGCCTCCAACTTCTTACGGCCAAACTCCAATCTCCGGCCGAGCTTTATCAATTACGGCCGAAGTTCTTCGTCACCTCCGACCTTCAGCCGGTTCTTCATCGAATACTACGGTCGAAACCTCATTCGCTTCCACCAAGCCGGTACCTTTTCTTTATTTATTTTTTGTCCAGATCAAGATGAGGCGATTTGCTAATATATGGAGGGGACGTCATGAACGACGACATCCGAATGCTCAGCCGGCCCCACAGCCCTCACAATTAATCTCCTACCCCGGAGATTATTATTGGACTAAGCCGGAGTATCAAGCTCGATATGAACGAATG
The DNA here is from genome assembly GCA_030549335.1 of Pontederia crassipes. Taxonomy (NCBI): domain Eukaryota; kingdom Viridiplantae; phylum Streptophyta; class Magnoliopsida; order Commelinales; family Pontederiaceae; genus Pontederia; species Pontederia crassipes. The sequence goes on along the minus strand of JAUKPH010000020.1, from coordinate 3,099,011 downwards.
TGTGATATTCGAATCAATGCCACCAGATTTTCAGATACTGAATTGCTGAGGGAGTATAATTTACTTGCAGATACTCATCTATTATTTTCTCAAATTGGACTATCTGACTTTGTGCATTCTTGGTGGCCAACTTATGAAGTACTAATTATGGAATTCCTCTCATCTCTGGAAATCTTTAATTTAGATGGCAGGAACTATGATCAGCCCCGCATTTCATTCCAACTTTATGGACGACCATTTACTCTCACTCTAGGAGAGATTAATAATATCTATGGATTTCCCAACCATGGATCTCTTTCTGTACCTGCTGACTTTGAGGCTGAAACTTTTTGGAAACAGATAACAGAAGAAGATCGATTGGTTTGGAACACCGCTAAAGATAGCTCAATTCAGAATCCTGTTCTGCGCTACGTCCATCGCATGCTAAGCAACACCATAAGTGGACGCAGTGATAATGATGGTGCCGTCTCAGAAGGAGAGTTATATCTCATCCATAGCATGCTTCACAAAACTCCCGTTAATGTGGGTGCCTTCCTAATTCGTCGATTCCAGCGCCGCACTACTCATCGTGGCGGTAGCATTAATATGGGTGCTCTTCTCACACCTATCGCTCAGCACCTACAACTTGACTTGGATGATCTCGAAGCTGTGCCAGGAAACACTCACCTCACTCGTAGGACCATTCAGGCTATGGGTCTCGTGAAGACCAACAACTCAGGGATCAAAGTTTTTATTTTTAAAGGCCACCATCAGGAGGTGCCCTGCTCAGATCGAGATGCTTTTACGCCGATTAATCCAAATAATTGGCTTCTTTTTAGGCAGGTCATCGCTCCAGTAATCCCACATGCAGGACCATCTACCGGACAGCTACACCAGGATGAACCTTTCTCCTGGTTTGATTCTACTGATTATGCGGCAGCCCAACCCTACCTTCAACAGCAACAAGGATTCCAGGATGCATCACCGGCAGCTTCCCAATATGCCACCTCCGTCCATTCACCTTATATGCCGGTGCCTTCTCCGATTCCATCTCCAGCACAAGAGAGCTCTTCTGACTCCTCGTTCATACCTTCTACTCCTTATGAGGAACGCGATTCGATGGAAGTATCTGCCCCTTTACAAGAACCTGTGCAGAATCGCTATATAGCACCAGAGCCCACTTTTACTTCAGCTCCAGAGCAGACTTACTATCCACCTCCGCCACCTCAGCCTGACTATGCTTCCATGCAAAACTTATGGGAATCAATGTATGATGAACAACTTCGTCAAGCAGGGGAGTTTCACACTTTTCAAGAAGAGCAACTTCGTCAGTCAGGGCAGTTGCACGCTATTCAGGAAGAGCAACGTCGACAAGCACAAGAGCTGACCAACATTCAAGCTGAATTTAGAAATATGGATGATCGTCAGGGTCGCTTCGAATCCCTTCAGACTCAACATGCGCGCATGACGAGACGCATCCATGAGTATCATATGCGCCAAGGAAATCTCAGCTACTATCCACCATCGCCACCCCGCAGACAATAAATCCGGTTGTGTCTTTTCCCTTTTCTTTATTTTCGTTTCTTTAAATTTTCCTTTTTATTGAGTATGTATCATTTTCCCTTGCTGGCTTAACACTGAGGACAGTGTCTGGTTCAAGCTTGGGGGAATTTGCATTTCATGCATTGCATCTTTCTGTTTATTTGCTTATGTTTGCATTTATTTATAAAAAATATATATATATATATATATATATGAAAAATTTGAAAATTTTCTAAAAAATACCATTGCATGCATTTATTTTTGCTACCATCTAAACAAACTCTTGTCTTATTGTTTTAATTATCTTTAAGTAAAAGTTCAAAGACATGTCGTTAATTGATGAAATTTGAATGCTTTTCTTTCTTATCACTTGCTATTTTAGTATCAAACTTATGGACTATGTGCCTATGCTAAGTAGAATTATGAATGACTAGACGACAAAATCATATTCATGCCTTTTTATTTCTTTTAGGTCTTGATAATAGTAGCCTTCTTATTGACCATATCAGGTACTTTTTGAGCTTATAAAAATTGAAAGTGAATAAGAAAAGAAGGGTTAGTTAAACCCCAACAAATAATTATGCTAAAAAAAAAAAAAAGAGTTGAATAAAGTTATGTGTAGGTACAAAAGTGTTATCCGGAACCAAGGTGTGTTCGGGTAATTAGATCCGTAGGGGTTCATGCCTGGCGACCTAAGGGCAACTGCTCTGGGATCCGTCGATCGAAAACCTGCTACATGGACCATCTTGTGGAATATGGAGAAGCACAGGAGTACTGAATCATGGCTAAGTTCGAACTCTTCATTCAGAACCTTGGTTGTTCGGGCAAGTAAACTCGAGGGGTGCTTTATCACCTGGTGCCCTAAGGCCATCTGGTTTGGGAGTCATCAGTCCAAAGCCCGCTACATGGACTTCCTTGTGCAATCCTGCTTGAAGATTAGAACTTTTAAATGATTGAAAATAAAATTGAAAAATGAAAAGAAAAAGAAAAAGTTTTAAGCTCAATTAGTATTTATGTGTTCAATATTAATGTTATTATTTGATAGACAATTTATTTTTTTACAAGGCTGGATTAGAGATTGTTTAAATTTGTGTAGCATTCAGAACTTCTATGAAGCTAAGTGCATGGAAAATGATAAGATACTAAGTAGTAGGTGTGCAGAAGAATTGTATGAGAAAATTAATCAGTTGACAATGTGGAGGCTATGATGGAACTTTTTTGAGCCTTGCTTTGAATTTTTGCTTGAGGACAAGCAAGACTTTAAGCTTGGGGGAGTTTGATGCATGCAAAATACAACATATTTTAGTTAATTATTTTAATTAAATTTTCTATAATTTGATCATGGCATGCATCATTTTTAGTCACTTTTAATCATAATTCCGGATTTATCAATTTTAATTATTAAAATCGCTGAATATTTTAAATGTGGATGTATTAACTATATTTTGATAATTATTTGCAGGAAAATTCAAATCTCGGCCGAAATTCAAAGAAATCATTTCTTACGGCCGAGATTCAAAAGGAGTAACAAGATTTAATTCTTTGTTACGGCTAACATTTGAAGGCGTAAAGATAAAATGTTTTTATCTTTTGGGCGTAACAGGAGAAGTCCTTCCTTACGGCCGAAGTCTCGTCCTTCCTTACGGCCGAAATTCGGAGGGCGTAATGGCCTGAAGATGAAGGGCGTAACAAGATAAAAATGAGTTTATCTTTGGGCGTAACAAGACATTTGAAGGCGTAAAGATAAAAGGATTTTTATCCTTTGGGAGTAATGGAAAGGAGTAAAGAAAAATAATTTCGTTACGGCCGAAACTCTAAGGGAGTAAAAGATAAATAATTTTATCTTTGGGCGTAATGATAAAAGGATTTATCTTTGGCCGAGTTTATCTTATAATTTTAAAGTCAACCGTACGATGTTACGGCCGAGATCAAATTGAAGACCGTCCGCACCCTATAAATACGTGAAGAATCCATCGTTTCAATTCGTGCTCTGAAGTTCAGGTTTCTTCCACGGCGAGTCGTGAGCTCTGCAGGCTACGACCAAGAGGAGAGAGGTGCGACGGCTGGAAGTTGACCGCGACCCTGATCAAGTCCGAGAGGCTGCCCGACTATCTGCCCGTGATCCGAAGCTTCGACTTTTGTCTATTTGGGTGTAATTCTTCCAATTATTATTACTTTGTTATTATCTCTCCAGAATTTCTAGGATGAACTCCATATTTTTATTTATTTCATTTTAGGAGATTATTATTGAAGGGAAATTATTTGACCCTATATTATTTGTTTTAATCTTTTCTGATCAATTAATTAATTGTGCTTAATGCTTTTAATTTAATTATTTGGATTTCTGAGTTGAGTACTTACCAGTTTGTGGATTATTTAATTTCAGAATTCATTAATTAAATTAATTGATTTTATGTGAAATTAATAATTGACATAAATTTGATAACTAGTGTGTGGAGAATCAAGTTTATGTGGTCTGTTAATCTAACCAGTTTGTGGAATGATTAATAGTCTAGGATTTTCATATTAATGCATCTTAATTTTAATCTTATCTGACGAATACCAGTTTGTGGGACTTTAGGTTTGATTAAATTTAAGATAGTTTGATTTACCGGATTAAATAGCAGAATTACCAGTTTGTGGACTCTGTGATGTTAATCTTGTAAATTAATAACTTGAGAAAATTTCTAATCCATCTTTAAAGATTAAATTTATCTTTTATGGTTCAAATATTTATCCTGATCTATTTTCATCCTAAGGCCTAACTTCAACACCATTATCTTATCTTTATCTTATTTTATTTATTTTATTTTCATAAAACCTCTTTCCAAAAATCCATGTTTTTCCTCTCTTATTAACTTATAAATCCAGATATTGAATTAATAATATTCCTCGTGGGTTCGACACTCTTACTCCTATTACTATATTACTTGAGCGACTAGTGCACTTGCTAGCAAATTTCATTGTTACAATACAACGCATCACTTGTCCGAAACCTTTCTGACATTTCCGCTGAGCTCTGGGGGAATGCAGAGAATAATGACCAAGATAAAGGAGAAGCTCTTCCCAATCCAGCCAATGCAGTTAAAAAGGAAGGCTACTCGATTGTGATGTCGGATATGGCGGACTTACTAGTATTGAATATTATGCAAAGGTAGTGTTTGATATTCTAAATGTGATATAAGTTATCCTTTTGAATGTTAAATCTATTAAAAGTTAAAGCCATTTTGAAAGTTAAAACTACCTTTTTAAACAAGTTTCTTACGCTTGCAATTAAAAGTAATCCTTGATGATTCCTTGTTTCAATGTAACATAAAATTTTGATTTATCATTCATGTTTTGATCGTAGTTTGCATTATGATATAGAAGACGAAAGAGAATTAGATATTTATACACTTTTGATTTACTAGTATGTTTAAAATTTTATCTTTTCTACATTTAATATAATAATCTAACTTTGTATTTTCTATCTTTATATCTTCATTTGTTATGTGTATATTTTAATTTATTTTTTTCATTGTAACTTATTTTAGATTATTATTTTTATTGTTTCAATCATTTTAATAGGTTGACCATTTCCATATCGAAATATTAGAGCAGACGCCCGATTAGAGATCAATCGTCCGATCTGATATCCACTACCTTCTACTGATTGTTATCACTTGGCAGAGCCACAACTCATTATGAAAATGTTTATGATTTCAAACAGTTTTTCATAAGATAACATTCTATTTAAATCTATCATTAACTAAAGTCTAGAGAGCATAAGAGCATGTTCCTAAGTCCATATTCCATATGAGCAACATAAAAGTTTATTACAACCTTTGGGTGTCCTAAGAGGTGATAGATCTTTAAAACTTTAACTCTATTTCAATCCGAAGTTGAACCGTTACAATCAAAGATAACGCTCTTGGGGATTAGAGTTTTAGAGTTGGGTTCAAAGCTATAAGTTATAGATGCTTATTACAACCTTTGGGTGTCCTAAGAGGTGATAGATCTTTAGAACTTTAGCTCTATTTCAAATCAAAGTTGAACCGTTACAATCAAAGATAACGCTCTTGGGGATTAGAGTCTTAGAGTTAGGTTCAAAGCTATAAGTTATAGATAGTTATCACAACCTTTGGGTGTCCTAAGAGGTGATAGATCTTTAGAACTTTAACTCTATTTCAAACCGAAGTTGAACCATTACAATCAATGATAATGCTCTTGGGGATTAGAGTCTTAGAGTAAGGTTCAAAGTTATAAGTTATAGATACTTATTACAACCTTTCGGTGTCCTAAGAGGTGAGAGATATTTAGAACTTTAACTCTATTTCAATCCGAAGTTGAACCGTTACAATCAATGATAAAGCTCTTGGAGATTAGAGTCTTAGAGTTACGTTCAAAGCTATAAGTTATAGATACTTATTACAACCTTTGGGTGTCCTAAGAGGTGATAGATCTTTAGAACTTTAACTCTATTTCAAACCGAAGTTGAACCATTACAATCAATGATAATGCTCTTGGGGATTAGAGTCTTAGAATAAGGTTCAAAGCTATAAGTTATAGATACTTATTACAACCTTTGGGTGTCCTAAGAGGTGATAGATCTTTAGAACTTTAACTCTATTTCAATCCGAAGTCGAACCGTTACAATCAAAGATAACGCTCTTGGGGATTAGAGTCTTAGAGTAAGGTGCAAAGCTATAACTTATAGATACTTATTACAACCTTTGGGTGTCCTAAGAGGTGATAGATCTTTAGAACTTTGACTCTATTTCAAACCGAAGTTGAACCGTTATAATCAAAGATAACGCTCTTGGGGATTAGAGTCTTAGAGTAAGGTGCAAAGCTATAAGTTATAGATACTTATTACAACCTTTGGGTGCCCTAAGAGGTGATAGATCTTTAGAACTTTAACTCTATTTCAAACCGAAGTTGAATCGTTACAATCAAAGATAACGCTCTTGGGGATTAGAGTCTTAGAGTAAGGTGTAAAGCTATAAGTTATAGATACTTATTACAACCTTTGGGTGCCCTAAGAGATGATAGCACTTTAGAACTTTAACTCTATTTCAAATCGAAGTTGAATCGTTACAATCAAAGATAACGCTCCTGGTGATTTGAGTCTTAGAGTTAGGTTCAAAGCTATAAGTTATATATACTTATAACAACCTTTGGGTGTCCTAAGAGGTGATAGATCTTTAGAACTTTAACTCTATTTCAATCCGAAGTTAAACCGTTACAATCAAAGATAACGCTCTTTTGGATTAGAGTCTTAGAGTTGTGTTCAAAGCTATAAGTTATAGATACTTATTACAACCTTTGGGTATCCTAAGAGATGATAGATCTTTAGAACTTTAACTCTATTTCAAACCGAAGTTGAACCGTTACAATCAAAGATAATGCTCTTGGGGATTAGAGTCTTAGAGTTAGGTTCAAAGCTATAAGTTATAGATAGTTATCACAACCTTTGGGTGTCCTAAGAGGAGATAGATCATTTGAAATTTAACTCTATTTCAAACCGAAGTTGAACCGTTACAATCAAAGATAATGCTCTTGGGGATTAGAGTCTTAGAGTAAGGTTCAAAGCTATAAGTTATAGATACTTATTACAACCTTTCGGTGTCCTAAGCCGTGATAGATCTTTAGAACTTTAACTCTATTTCAATCCGAAGTTGAACCGTTACAATCAAAGATAACGCTCTTGGGGATTAGAGTTTTAGAGTTAGGATCAAAGCTATAAGTTATAGATAGTTATCACAAACTTTGGGTGTCCTAAGAGGAGATAGATCATTAGAACTTTAACTCTATTTCAAACCGAAGTTGAACCATTACAATCAAAGATAACGCTCTTGGGGATTAGAGTCTTAGAGTTGGTTTCAAAGCTACAAGTTATAGATATTTATTACAACCTTTGGGTGTCCTAAGAGGTGATGGATCTTTGGAACTTTAACTCTATTTCAATCCGAAGTTGAACCATTACAATCAATCATAAAGCTCTTGGGGATTAGAGTCTTAGAGTAAGGTTCAAAACTATAAGTTATAGATACTTATTACAACCTTTGGGTGTTCTAAGAGGAGATAGATCATTAGAACTTTAACTCTATTTCAAACCGAAGTTGAACCGTTACAATCAAAGATAATGCTCTTGGGGACTAGAGTCTTAGAGTAAGGTTCAAAGCTATAAGTTATAGATACTTATTACAACCTTTGGGTGTCCTAAGAGGTGCTAGATCTTTAGAACTTTAACTCTATTTCAATCCGAAGTTGAACCGTTACAATCAATGATAATGCTCTTCGGGATTAGAGTCTTGGAGTAAGGTTAAAAGCTATATGTTATAAATACTTATTACAACCTTTGGGTGTCGTAAGAGGTGCTAGATCTTTAGAACTTTAATTCCATTTCAAACCGAAGTTGAACCGTTACAATCAAGGATAACGCTCTTAGGGATTAGAGTCTTAGAGTAAGGCGCAAAGCTATAAGTTATAGATACGTATTACGACCTTTGGGTGTCCTAAGAGAAGATAGATCATTTGAACTTTAACTCTATTTTAAACCGAAGTTGAACCGTTACAATCATAGATAACGCTCTTGGAGATTAGAGTCTTAGAGTAAGGTTCAAAGCTATAAGTTATAGATACTTATTACAACATTTGGGTGTCCTAAGAGGTGATAGATCTTTAGAACTTTAACTATATTTCAATCCGAAGTTGAACCGTTACAATCAAAGATAACGCTCTTGGGGATTAGAGTCTTAGAGTTAGGATCAAAGCTATAAGTTATAGATAGTTATCACAACCTTTGGGTGTCCTATGAGGAGATAGATCATTAGAACTTTAACTCTATTTGAAACCGAAGTTGAACCATTACAATCAAAGATTACGCTGTTCGGGATTAGAGTCTTAGAATTGGGTTCAAAGCTACAAGTTATAGATATTTATTACAACCTTTGGGTGTCCTAAGAGGTGATGGATCTTTGGAACTTTAACTCTATTTCAATCCGAAGTTGAACCATTACAATCAATCATAAAGCTCTTGGGGATTAGAGTCTTAGAGTAAGGTTCAAAACTATAAGTTATAGATACTTATTATAACCTTTGGGTGTTCTAAGAGGAGATAGATCATTAGAACTTTAACTCTATTTCAAACCGAAGTTGAACCGTTACAATCAAAGATAACGCTCTTGGGGACTAGAGTCTTAGAGTAAGGTTCAAAGCTATAAGTTATAGATACTTATCACAACCTTTGGGTGTCCTAAGAGGTGCTAGATCTTTAGAACTTTAACTCTATTTCAATCCGAAGTTGAACCGTTACAATCAATGATAATGCTCTTCGGGATTAGAGTCTTGGAGTAAGGTTAAAAGCTATATGTTATAAATACTTATTACAACCTTTGGGTGTCGTAAGAGGTGCTAGATCTTTAGAACTTTAACTCCATTTAAAACCAAAGTTGAACCGTTACAATCAAGGATAACGCTCTTGGGGATTAGAGTCTTAGAGTAAGGTGCAAAGCTATAAGTTATAGATACGTATTACTACCTTTGGGTGCCCTAAGAGGTGATAGATCTTTAGAACTTAAACTCTATTTCAAACCGAAGTTGAACCATTCCAATCAATAATAAAGCTCTTGGAGATTATAGTCTTAGAGTAAGGTGCAAAGCTATAAGTTATAGATACTTATTACAACCTTTGGGTGCCCTAAGAGGTGATAGATAATTAGAACTTTAACTCTATTTCAAACCGAAGTTGAACCGTTACAATCAATGATAATGCTCTTGGAGATTAGAGTCGTAAAGTAAGGTTCAAAGCTATAAGTTATAGATACTTATTACAACTTTTGAGGGTCCTAAGAGGTGATAGATCTTTAGAACTTTAACTCCATTTCAAACCGAAGTTGAACCGTTACAATCAAAGATAATGCTCTTGGGGATTAGAGTCTTATAGTTTGGTTCAAAGCTATAAGTAATAGATACTTATTACAACCTTTGGGTGTCCTAAGAGGTGATAGATCTTTAGAACTTTAACTCTATTTCAAACCGAAGTTGAACCATTACAATCAAAGATAACGCTCTTGGGGATTAGAGTCTTAGAGTTAGGTTCAAAGCTATAAGTTATAGAAAGTTATCACAACCTTTGGGTGTCCTAAGAGGAGATAGATCATTAGAACTTTAACTTTATTTCAAACCGAAGTTGAACCGTTACAATCAAAGATAACACTCTTGGGGATTAGAGTCTTTGAGTTATGTTCAAAGCTATAAGTTATAGATACTTATTACAACCTTTGGGCGTCCTAAGAGGTGATAGATCTTTAGAACTTTAACTCTATTTCAATCCAAAGTTGAACAGTTACAATCAATGATAAAGCTCTTGGGGATTAGAGTCTTAGAGTAAGGTGCAAAGCTATAAGTTATTAATACTTATTACAACCTTTGGGTGCCCTAAGAGGTGATAGATCTGTAGAACTTTAACTCTATTTAAAATCAATGATAATGCTCTTGGGGATTAGAGTCTTAGAGTAAGGTTCAAAGCTATAAGTTATAGATAGCTATTACAACATTTGGGTGTCCTAAGATGTGATAGATCTTTAGAACTTTAACTCTATTTCAAACCGAAATTGAACCGTAACAATCAAAGATAACGCTCTTGGGGATTAGAGTCTCAGAGTAAGGTGCAAGACTATAAGTTATAGATACTTATTGCTACCTTTGGGTGCCATAAGAGGTGATAGATCTTTAGAACTTTAACTCTATTTCAAACCGAAGTTGAACCGTTACAATCAATGATAATGCTCTTGGGGATAAGAGTCTTAGAGAAAGGTTCAAAGCCATTAGTTATAGATACTTATTACAACCTTGGGTGTCCTAAGAGGTGATAGATCTTTAGAACTTTAACTCTATTTCAATCCGAAGTTGAACCGTTACAATCAATGATAACGCTCTTGGGGATAAGAGTTTTGGAGTAAGGTTCAAAGCTATAAGTTATAGATACTTATTATAACCTTTGGGTGTCCTAAGAGGTGATAGACCTTTAGAACTTTAACTCCATTTGAATTCGAAGTTGAACAATTACAATCAAAGATAACGCTCTTGGGGATTAGAGTCTTAGAGTTGGGTTCAAAGCTATAAGTTATAGATAGTTATTACAACCTTTGGGTGTCCTAAGAGGTGATAGATCTTTAGAACTTTAACTCTATTTCAAACCGAAGTTGAGCCATTACAATCAAAGATAACGCTCTTGGGGATTAGAGTCTTAGAGTTAGGTTCAAAGCTATAAGTTATAGATACTTATTTCAATCTTTGGGTGTCCTATGAGGTGATGGATCTTTAGAACTTTAACTCAATTTCAATGCGAAGTTGAACCGTTGCAATCAATCATAAAGATCTTGGGGATTAGAGTCTTAGAGTAAGGTTCAAAGCTATAAGTTATTATAGATACTTATTACATTTTTTGGGTGTCCTAAGAGGTGATAGATCTTTAGAACTTTAACTCTATTTCAAACCGAAGTTGAACCGTTACAATCAAAGATAACGCTCTTGGGGATTAGAGTCTTAGAGTAAGGTGCAAAGCTATAAGTTATTAATACTTATTACAACCTTTGGGTGCCCTAAGAGGTGATAGATCTGTAGAACTTTAACTCTATTTAAAACCGAAGTTGAACGGTTACAATCAATGATAATGCTCTTGGGGATTAGGGTCTTAGAATAAGGTTCAAAGCTATAAGTTATAGATACCTATTACAACCTTTGGGTTTCCTAAGATGTGTTAGATCTTTAGAACTATAACTCTATTTCAAATCGAAGTTAAACCGTAACAATCAAAGATAACGCTCTTGGGGATTAGAGTCTTAGAGTAAGGTGCAAACCTATAAGTTATAGATTCTTATTGCTACCTTTGGGTGCCATAAGAGGTGATAGATCTTTAGAACTTTAACTCTATTTCAAACCGAAGTTGAACCGTTACAATCAATGTAATGCTCTTGGGGATAAGAGTCTTAGAGAAAGGTTCAAAGCCATTAGTTATAGATACTTATTATAACCTTTGAGTGTCCTAAGAGGTGATAGATCTTTAGAACTTTAACTCCATTTGAATTCGAAGTTGAACCATTACAATCAAAGATAACGCTCTTGGGGATTAGAGTCTTAGTGTTGGGTTTAAAGCTATAATTTATAGATAGTTATTACAACCTTTGGGTGTCCTAAGAGGTGATAGATCTTTAGAACTTTAACTCTATTTCAAACCGAAGTTAAGCCGTTACAATCAAAGATAACGCTCTTGGGGATTAGAGTCTTAGAGTTAGGTTCAAAGCTATAAGTTATAGATACTTATTACAACCTTTGGGTGTCCTATGAGGTGATGGATCTTTAGAACTTTAACTCAATTTCAAAACAAAGTTGAACCATTGCAATCAATCATAAAGCTCTTGGGGATTAGAGTCTTAGAGTAAGGTTCAAAGCTATAAGTTATAGATACTTATTACAACCTTTGGGTGTCCTAAGAGGTGATAGATCTTTAGAACTTTAACTCTATTTCAAACCGAAGTTGAACCATTAGAATCAATGATAATGCTCTTGGGGATTGGATTCTTTGAGTAAGGTTCAAAGCTATAAGTTATAGATACTTATTACAACCTTTGGATGTCTTAAGAGGGGATAGATCTTTAGAACTCTAACTCTATTTCAATCCGAAGCTGAACCGTTACAATTAAAGATAATGCTCTTGGGGATTAGAGTCTTAGAGTTGGGTTCAAAGCTATAAGTTATAGATATTTATTACAACCTTTGGGTGTCCTAAGAGGTGATAGATCTTTAGAACTTTAACTCTATTTCAAACTGAAGTTGAACCGTTACAATCAAAGATAACGCTCTTGGGGATTAGAGTCTTAGAGTAAGGTGCGAAGTTATAAGTTATAGATACTTATTACTACCTTTGGGTGCCCTAAGAGGTGATAGATCTTTAGAACCTTAACTCTATTTCAAACCGAAGTTGAACCGTTACAATCAAAGATAACGCTCTTGGGGATTAGAGTCTTAGGGTTAGCTGCAAAGCTATGAGTTATAGATAGTTATCACAACCTTTGGGTGTCCTAAGAGAAGATAGATCATTAGAACTTTAACTCTATTTCAAACCGAAGTTGATCCGTTACAATCAAAGATAACGCTCTTCGAGATTAGAGTCTTAGAGTTAGGTTCAAAGCTATAAGTTATAGATAGTTATCACAAACTTTGGGTGTTCTAAGGGGAGATAGATCATTACAACTTTAAATCTATTTCAAACCGAAGTTGAACCGTAACAATCAAAGATAATGCTCTTGAAGATTAGAGTCTTAGAGTAAGGTGCAAAGCTATAAGTTATAGATACTTATTACAACTTTTGGGTGCCCTAAGAGGTGATAGATCTTTAGAACTTTAACTCTATTTCAAACCAAAGTTGAACTGTAACAATCAAAGATAACGCTCTTGGGGATTAGAGTCTTAGAGTAAGGTGCAAGGCTATAAGTTATAGATACTTATTACAGCCTTCTGGTGCCCTAAGAGGTGATAGATCTTTAGACCTTTAACTCTATTTCAATCCGAAGCTGAACCGTTACAATCAAAGATAACGCTCTTGGGGATTAGAGTCTTAGAGTTGGGTTCAAAACTAAAAGTTATAGATAGTTATCACAACCTTTGGGTGTCCTAAGAGGAGATAGATCATTAGAACTTTAACTCTATTTCAAACCAGAGTTGAACCATTACAATCAAAGATAACGCTCTTGGGGATTAGAGTCTTAGAGTAAGGTTCAAAGCTATAAGTTATAGATACTTATTACAACCTTTGGGTGTCCTTAGAGGTGATAGATCTTTAGAACTTTAACTCTATTTCAATCCGAAGTTGAACCGTTACAATCAATGATAAAGCTCTTCGGGATTAGAGTCTTAGAGTAAGGTTCAAAGCTATAAGTTATAGATACGTATTACAACTTTGGGTGTCCTAAGAGGTGATAGATCTTTAGAACTTTCACTCTATTTCAAACCGAAGTTGAACCGTTACAATCAAAGATAACGCTCTTGGGGATTAGAGTCTTAGAGTTCGGTGCAAAGCTATAAGTTATAGATAGTTATCACAACCTTTGGGTGTCCTAAGATGAGATAGATCATTAGAACTTTAACTCTATTTCAAACCGAAGTTGAACCGTAACAATAAAAGGTAACGCTCTTCGGGATTTGAGTCTTAGAGTTTGGTTCAAAGCTATAAGCTATAGATAGTTATCACAACCTTTGGGTGTCCTAAGAGAAGATAGATCATTAGAACTTTAACTCTATTTGAAACCGAAGTTGAACCGTTACAATCAAAGATAACGCTCTTAGGGATTAGAGTCTTAGAGTTAGGTTCAAAGCTATAAGTTATACACAATTATTATAACCTTTGGGTGTCCTAAGAGGTGTTAGTTCTTTAGAACTTTAACTCTATTTCAATCCGAAGTTGAACCGTTACAATCAATGATAAAGCTCTTCGGGATTAGAGTCTTAGAGTAAGGTTCAAACCTATATGTTATAAATACTTATTACAACCTTTGGGTGTCGTAATAGGTGCTAGATCTTTAGAACTTTAACTCTATTTCAAACCGATGTTGAACCGTTACAATAAAAAATAACGCTCTTGGGGATTAGAGTCTTAGAGTTAGGTTCAAAGCTATAAGTTATAGATACTTATTACAACCTTTGGGTGTCCTAAGAGGTAATGGATCTTTAGAACTTTAACTCTATTTCAATCCGAAGTTGAACCGTTACAATCAAAGATAATGCTCTTGGGGATTAGAGTCTTAGAGTAAGGTTCAAAGCCATAAGTTGTAGATACTTATTACAACCTTTGGGTGTCCTAAGAGGTGATAGATCTTTAGAACTTTAACTCTATTTCAAATCGAAGTTGAACTGTTACAATCAATGATAATGCTCTTGGGTATTAGAGTCTTAGAGTAAGGTTCAAAGTTATAAGTTATAGATACTTATTACAACATTTGGGTGTCCTAAGAGGTGATAGAAATTTAGAACTTTAACTATATTTTAAACCAAAGTTGAACCATAACAATAAAAGATAACGCTCTTGGGGATTAGAGTCTTAGAGTAAGGTGCAAAGCTATAAGTTATATATATACTTATTACAACCTTTGGGTGCCCTAAGAGGTGATAGATCTTTAGAACTTTAACTCTATTTCAAACTGAAGTTGAACCGTAACAATCAAAGATAACGCTCTTGGGGATTAGAGTCTTAGAGTAAGGTGCAAAGCTATAAGTTATAGATACTTGTTACAACCTTCGAATGCCCTAAGAGGTGATAGATCTTTAGAACTTTAACTCTATTTCAATCTGAAGTTGAACCGTTACAATCAAAGATAACTCTCTTGGGGATTAGAGTCTTAGAGTTGGGTTCAATGCTATAAGTTATAGATACTAATTACAACCTTTGGGTGTCCTAAGAGGTGATAGATCTTTAGAACTTTAACTCTATTTCAAAGTGAAGTTGAATCGTTACAATCAAAGGTAACGCTTTTGGGGATTAGAATCTTAGAGTTAGGTTCAAAGCTATAAGTTATATAGATAGTTATCACAGCCTTTTGGTGTCCTAAGAGGAGATAGATCATTAGAACTTTAACTCTATTTGAAACCGAAGTTGAACCGTTACAATCAAAGATAACGCTCTTTGGGATTAGAGTCTTAGAGTAAGGTTCAAAGCTATAAGTTATAGATACTTATTACAACCTTTGGGTGTCCTTAGAGGTGATAGATCTTTAGAACTTTAACTCTATTTCAATCCGAAGTTGAACCGTTACAATCAATGATAAAGCTCTTCGGGATTAGAGTCTTAGAGTAAGGTTCAAAGCTATATGTTATAAATACTTATTACAACCTTTGGGTGTCGTAAGAGGTGCTAGATCTTTAGAACTTTAACTCTATTTCAAACCGAAGTTGAACCGTTACAATAAAAAATAACGCTCTTGGGGATTAGAGTCTTAGAGTTAGGTTCGAAGCTATAAGTTATAGATACTTATTACAACCTTTGGGTGTCCTAAGAGGTAATGGATCTTTAGAACTTTAACTCTATTTCAATCCGAAGTTGAACCGTTACAATCAAAGATAATGCTCTTGGGAATTATAGTCTTAGAGTAAGGTTCAAAGCCATAAGTTGTAGATACTTATTACAACATTTGGGTGTCCTAAGAGGTGATAGATCTTTAGAACTTTAACTCTATTTCAAACCGATGTTGAACTGTTACAATTAATGATAATGCTCTTGGGTATTAGAGTCTTAGAGTAAGGTTCAAAGTTATAAGTTATAGATACTTATTACAACCTTTGGGTGTCCTAAGAGGTGATAGATCTTTAGAACTTTAACTATATTTTAAACCGAAGTTGAACCATAACAATAAAAGATAACGCTCTTGGGGATTAGAGTCTTAGAATAAGGTGCAAAGCTATAAGTTATATATATACTTATTACAACCTTTGGGTGCCCTAAGAGGTGATAGATCTTTAGAACTTTAACTCTATTTCAAACTGAAGTTGAACCGTAACAATCAAAGATAACGCTCTTGGGGATTAGAGTCTTAGAGTAAGGTGCAAAGCTATAAGTTATAGATACTTATTACAACCTTCGAATGCCCTAAGAGGTGATAGATCTTTAGAACTTTAACTCTATTTCAATCCGAAGTTGAACCGTTACAATCAAAGATAACTCTCTTGGGGATTAGAGTCTTAGAGTTGGATTCAAAGCTATAAGTTATAGATACTTATTACAACATTTGGGTGTCCTAAGAGGTGATAGATCTTTAGAACTTTAACTCTATTTCAAAGTGAAGTTGAATCGTTACAATCAAAGGTAATGCTTTTGGGGATTAGAATCTTAGAGTTAGGTTCAAAGTTATAAGTTATAGATAGTTATCACAACCTTTTGGTGTCCTAAAAGGAGATAGATCATTAGAATTTTAACTCTATTTGAAATCGAAGTTGAACCGTTACAATCAAAGATAACGCTCTTGGGGATTAGAGTCTTAGAGTAAGGTTCAAAGCTATAAGTTATAGATACTTATTACAACCTTTGGGTGTCCTTAGAGGTGATAGATCTTTAGAACTTTAACTCTATTTCAATCCGAAGTTGAACCGTTACAATCAATGAAAAAGCTCTTGGGGATTAGAGTCTTAGAGTAAGGTTCAAAGCTATAGGTTATAGATACTTATTATAACCTTTGGGTGTCTTAAGAGGTGATTGATCTTTAGACTTTAACTCTATTTCAAACCGAAATTGAACCGTTACAATTAAAGATAACGCTCTTGGGGATTAGAGTCTTAGAATACGGTGCAAAGTTATAAGTTATAGATACTTATTACTACCTTAGGGTGCCCTAAGAGGTGATGGATCTTTAGAACTTTAACTCTATTTCAAACCGAAGTTGAACCGTTACAATCAAAGATAACGCTATTGAGGATTAGAGTCTTAGAGTTAGGTGCAAAGGTATAAGTTATAGATAGTTATCACAACCTTTGGGTGTCCTAAGGGGAGATAGATCATTAGAACTTTAACTTTATTTCAAACCGAAGTTGAACCGTTACAATCAAAGATAACGCTCTTGGAGATTAGAGTCTTAGAGTTAGGTTCAAAGCTTAGAAGATATATCATTTATTATGTGTGGTTTCCAAAATAATTACATGAAAAACAATATCGAACCTTTAAAAAAAAAATAACAAACAACAAAATGAGTTCTGAGTAATTTCATTTTGTTTAAAAATAGAGAAACACTGAACAAATTTATCACCAACATAGTTACTCAAATATGCTTTTTTAGAGGAAGTTACTCAAATATGTGTCTCCACTAAATGTAGCTGCTTCTTGATATTATTAATTTCAGAAATTAAATAACAATTGACATAGTTATCCGTGAAATGGCATCAGAAAATTGCTCATTTGCTGATAACATCATTCAAAAGAAGCAACAATTGAAGAGGCAATTCCTCCGATATACTAATCTCCAACCAAACTTCTGCGTTATCTGCTAATGAAGATTGAAGAGAGCTTACTGTATTTCTTGTCACATTAGTGATCGGAGAAGAATCATTGGAATTTTCAGCCATGGTTACATCATGAGATGTGGAAGCTTCCTGCCCTTTATCCTGTCCAGTAGCATCATCTGCTGCCTTTTTCGCAGCAGCTTCTTGTGTTGCCCTTTCCTCTTCCATTGAAATTCGAAGCGCAAGAGCCAGCTCAGGGTAGGTGTACTGCAAATGGAAGACAAAATAATGCTCTACAATTCGACACAAAAGATACCTTAAAAATGAAACAATTCTACACAAAAAAGCTTTATAACAGGCACATCTCAACTATAGTAAGATATATATTTTTTTTAAAAGGTATAGTAAGATAATTTAGTGATTCAGAATACCTTATAAGTACATCTGAAAGAGCACCAAGACCAGGAGGGACATGAACAATGTGACTACTATCATTGTTATTAACAGAAGCAAGAAGAGACTCAAGCTTTTCAGGTTTCTCATTGTCAGCTTCCCCAAAATCAATGATGTCAAGGGCCACACTGTTCTTCTTTAACTTTTTACCGATGGACTCAAGTACACGCTTTTCACTCTTGATTGGACTACATAACAAGTGCATCATTGTAAGAAATTTTGAATAGTTAAATTTTGTAATATAAAAATAAATAGAAATTCAGTGGAAACAGTGTACTGTGTACATTCCAGCAAAGACTATTATTCTCTGCTGCTGCCTCTTGTTCTGACGATGTTTTAGAGCTAATTGAGCAACTTGTATTCCTAATGTCATATTCTTCTCACCGCCAATTTGCAATCCTATATGCCAAACAATATCAAAATGCACATCATAATATCCTACTTTAAGTTAAAAAAAGATGATATTTTAGTGCACAATTATGTGCTAAGTGCTAAATATAAGATTACAAGAAACTAGCCACATACGGTGAATTAACTTGGGAATTCATGGGACAAAAAAGATTAAGATGTATCATTCGTATTCACCACTCACTTATTATTCAAGTAGCCTCATTTATATAAACTACTATTGCTTTTCCTTTTTATCTTTTTTTAGCAGGCTCTTCCTGTTATTCCCATTCCCATTTGAAAAAAAAAAATAATGAAACACACCCCGCAATTATGTTTAAATCTGGAACCAAACAAATAAAATCAGAGCTTTTATGATTTCAAATACGACAAGTTCATTAAGTAAGCTATATCACTTCATTTTTCTTGGATGAAAGAGGATGACCGTCTCTTCAAATAGCTATAAATTTTTTTTGGAAGGTAAGTTATACATTATTTTTAATGAATGCCTATGTACATTTATATCTCAGGGTGAAATACAACTCAGCTTTATGTTGGGTCAAATGTGCCACCACTTCTGAAACATTGTGATGGCTCAAGATACAATGTTTTATATGTGGCACCTCCTTCCTTGGAAAATGCAGTTATTCGTTTGAGACCATGATCATAGAAGACAATGAAATGACAACTTCTCAACAAATACGCAAAAGTTATTCTATTGACGGAAAACAAATCGAAGTATTGCAAAGTTCCTGCATTAAAAAGATTTGAAAAAAAAGGTTACAACCTAATTCTAAGTGAACTAAGATCTCCTTAACCATTCTCAATACTAAACATGATTACGTATTAGCACATTTAACAAATGCATCTTCTGCAAGAAGCATAGGTGAAATAATGTTAAGAAACTGCAGGCAGTTCCATCAAAGTTTCACTGCAATCTCAATATATGATATATATCTAGAATCTGGATACAAATATATCCTCTTTGAAGCCATGTTTACAAAATTCAAAGCTACTGATTAACTACATGCTGAAATACTTAGCTCTTTTGGCTGGAAATGAGTGGAGTGGCTAACCAAGATTAGCAGTTATTCATTTTTATTGACGTAATAGAAAACATTTTTTTTTCTCGCAAAATGAATGACTACACAAGATTAACAGTTACCAACTATGAATTGTTTTACCACTGTATTTATTATTCACTCCTCACCACTATGGTGCATTGCATACTTTCTGCATAGAAGAAGGCACTTCCAGAATGACATTTATTCTTCCTCTCAGACAACTGGGCATTAATCTATTGGATCAAATTGTCCATAATTGCACCAACATCTTCCAGTGGCTTGGAAATACATTTGTATTACGGTTTTGGTGCACTCTTTCTTCCCATCATAAAACTCTTAAAAAATGGTCAGTAGTGGAGCAATACCCTGTCCAACGCACTCTGTACAATTCAGTGAGAATCCTCCTCGTACAGAACAAGGACCAAAAATGATGAGGGGCAGCAGTGGCACAGCAACAAAATTAATTCATGCGGATCACCGTAGTAACCTGATACGACTAGCGTATCAAAATTGGCACGCAAAGAAAATGAGACACAAAGGTGTCAAGAAAACAGCACGAGACGAATCTGCACTGTAACTTGGAGAACACCAAGAGAAAGAAACAATTGTTTCTGAAAAGTCCGAATAACCATAATGTCACCAAATAACTCAGTTGTTCCCTTTTATAGGGTTCAACAATACAAACTAGGACTTTCAATAGACTAGATAAGGAAATATTGACCCAATAGAAATTAAATACTAACAGCAATTAAATACCAAAACTAAATACTAATCAGCAAGTAAATATCTAAAATAACTCAGACTCAATTCCTAAAAGAACTCAAACTTGGACTCCAAGTAATCTCATGTCTTGTAATCTTCAACTCCATCTCCTACATCAGTCCTCCCATCATGAAAAGAGCTCGACCTCGAGCGAGAAGCATCTGCGTCTGGGACATACTTGAATAAATTCGAAACATTGAATGAATAAATTGTTTCTGAAAAGTCTGAATAACCATAATGTTACCAAATAACTCAGCTGTCGCCTTTTATAGGGTTCAACAATACAAACTAGGACTCTCGATAGACTAGATAAGGAAATATTGACTCAATAGAAATTAAATACTACCAGCAACTAAATACCAAAACTAAATACTAATCAGCAACTAAATATCTAAAATAACTCAGACTCGATTCCTAAAAGAACTCAAACTTGGACTCCAAGTAATCTCATGTCTTGTAATCTTCAACTCCATCTCCTACATCAGTCCCCCCATCTTGAAAAGAGTTCGACCTCGTGCGAGACGCATCAGCATCCTCTGGGGCATATTCGAATAAATCCGAAACATTGAATGAATAAATTATTTCTGAAAAGTCTGAATAACCATAATGTTACCAAATAACTCAGTTGTCCCCTTTTATAGGGTTCAGCAATACAAACTAGGATTCTCAATAGACTAGATAAGGAAATATTGACTCAATAGAAATTAAATACTAACAGCAACTAAATACTAATCAGCAACTAAATATCTAAAATAACTCAAACTCAATTCCTAAAAGAACTCAAACTTGACTCCAAGCAATCTCATGTCTTGCAATCTTCAACTCCATCTCCTACATCAAAAAACATCTAATCTCCATCAGGTCTTAGATCACCATATAAGCCTACAGCCCATATGAAAGTCAACACCCTCACATCATAACATAGGAATAATATGTGACTACTACTTATTTATGAATCTAAAATCATGTATCATACTAAAAATAGCTCCTTTTGTTCTCACAGTATTCAACAAAAACTGCTATTATATTCTGACAGATTCAAATGTAAGCTGTGGTTCATGATAGCAGTATTAATGTCAATCGAATCCAGGTGTTTGAGCTGAGAGCACAAGGGAAATCCAGAAGCAAGATATCAAAGCAGTAAACCAGTTACCATGCATGCAAGCTAGGATCTTTCCGAGATCGCTTGTCGGCGTGACAAGAACCCTGATCCCATTGCCGCCCATAGTACGAAGCCCCACCGTGTTCTCCGGGTTCGCCTGGTTTGAGAAAAATCAATCGAACACAGACAAGATTATTTAACAAGATCATTGCACGAACCCCAGATCGATCACAAGAATGGGAAAAAAAGGGAAGCATGGAAATGAGATCAGAGGCTTTCTAAAAAGCTCCATAGAACACCATCACCTGAGTTTTCGTACCGCAAATGATATTGACGGCCTCCGCCTAGGCCTAGAGGCGGGAAGGGGAGTAGTCCCCGTTCCTCATCCACTCCGAGTTATCGATGCAGATCATGGTGGCATGCGAGGAAATGCCATGTTGAAAACCCTAGAAATCGATCGTTAGCAGGAAAAAAGCGAAGAAGACGGAGCATTCGTACCTCAAGAACCATGGCGACGGAGGGAAGAAGAGAAAGCAAGCAAGCAAGCGCAGACGAATAGGGGAAGAAAACTTTAGTTGGCTCCTTTGCCTTTTTTTTTGATTGAATATATATCTTCTTTCTTTCTTATTTATCAGCAGTTTATGCGGGTCCCATGTTCCCGCCCTGCTTGGCTCCGCCCCCGCCGAGCTCCTGACGCAGGTGCTATTTTTTTTTATAAAAAAAGAGTTTATTGGTATTAGTTAACTCGCAAGGAGTTTGAGTATAAAAATAGAGTTAGACCCGGGGGTGAATCTGTCCAGCCAAAAGTTGTCGCCCTGATTTGTATGACCAAAACTTGTAAGATAGTCAGTAGCCCGATCGTTGGTACATGGCCAAAAAAATACAGTAGTAGGGAAATAGCCGTTAAGGTGTTTTTGATATCTGCAATGATTCTTTTCAGCCGCCAGGGATATTGCCGCATCTTGTTGATGATATGGACTAAGGATTCAGAGTCCGAGTAGATCTGAATATGCGATTTTTCGATAAGCACACACTTTCGGAGCCCAGTGAGCAGAGCAAACGCCTCGATCTCGAGCACAGAGGACGTGGTCTTGAATTTAGAACCTACAAAAATGAACGATCCAGTGTGAGAGAGCAAAAGGTAACCAATACCCCCCACCCTGGTTGGCCCAAGAGAGCCATCCGAGCTGAAGGCAACACAGCTCGGGGGAGGGGGGTCTCCCACTGAATTCGCATATGTGAATTTTGGGGGCAGTGAGTCTCAGGAGCGTGAGCGCCAGCAAAATCATGGAACCCCGCTAAAGCCCTTTCCCAGACTGTACCCACGGTTACTCGTCGTGATTTGGAGTGTATCTCGTTGCGAAGATTCCAGATCCCCCAAAGGCAATGGGCAAAAATGATAAAAAAGTGTTTTTTGACTGGTGCTCCAAATTGGCCCCCTCATGGACCCAAGAGCCGAGATGCCAATAGGAGAAATTCTGGAATAGAATGTTAAGGTTAGTCTGAAAAATGTCCTATAGTTGCATAGCAACAGGGCACTGGAAGAAAAGATGAGTGTTTGTTTCGGGATGAAGCCCACAGAGGGGACAAGTTGGATCAATAGTGTTGTCAAAGTGTAGTATAGTATCGAGGGTTGGAAGTTTGAGATGGAGAAGTTTCCAAAGAAATATGTGAATCTTAGGGGAGCTGGAATCTTCCAAACAAGCTTCCACGGCGGCCCTCCACTAGGAGACGATGGCGTAGAGCGGCGACTTACATGATGGTAGACTGACTTAACATTCGCACAGTCGTAGGTATCATTCACCCAGACCCACGCGTCATCATCGGCCGAAGTAGGAAGATAAATTGATACGATACTTGAACATAGGATCGGACCGAAGATGGATTCAACGAGAGGATGATTCCAAGCACCGTTAAAAATAAGGTGATCGACCATGAGGTTGTCAAGGCTAATCGACATATTAATATAGGTGGGCATCCAGATAAGAGGTGTGGTAAATATCCAAGGATCACGAAGTAGTGAAGTTGAACTACCAGAAGTAATGCATTTCTTGAAGCCGGATCTAAGTGTGGTGATGGAATTGAGGATAATTTTCCAAGAGTCAGAGGTGCGATGCTGCTGAGGTAGATCCCAGAGGTTGAAGGTACCGTACTTAGCCATAATGAACCTAGAGCAAAGGGTGGAATGGTTATTCAAAAGGTCTTGCACACGTCTGGCAATCAAAGAGTGTCTGATATTGTGCATGTTACAGATCCCAAGGCCCCCAAGGTCGTGAGGGAGTTGAGTCGTGTTCCAATTTATGAGGTGCATGCCACGTCGGCCACCACTAGGATCCCAAAGGAAGGAACGGGAGAGTCGTTCGATGGAGGCAATGGTGCTACCAGAGATATTAGAGACACTAAGGGAGTGGATCGGTATTGATGTGAGCGTTGATTTTATAAGGGTTGTGCATCCATCTTGATTAAGGACACCCCGACACCAGCTAGCAAGGCGTGAGGAAATCTTGTTGATAGCTGATTGTTGGTCGCGGGAGGGGATGTGTTTCGGAGAGATAGGAACACTTAAGTAAAGAAGATGGAATGATCCGACTTTGAAATTAATGATGGTACTGATCAGCTGACAACGGCGAGTGTTCATGGGAGGTAGGAAGAGTTCAGACTTATGTGGACTTACATGTTGGTCGGTGAGGTGTTCATAGATTTGCAAAATCGTCTTGAGGTTAGTACAGTTTTTCTTTGTAGCCCTGAGACAGATGAGCAAGTCATCGGCAAAGAGAAGGTGAGACAAACCAAAGGTATTTATTCTGAAGGGGGAAATAAGGCCTGCATTAACATGTTGGTTCATGAGGGAAGAGAAAACTTGGCCTACCAGAAGGAACAGATATGGTGAAAGCGGGTCACCCTGTCGGATACCACGGTGACTCGAGAATTCGTAGGAAGGTTCGCCATTGATAATGCATCGAAAAATGGGAGAGGTAATACAGAGATGTATCCAGCCAATAAAAGGTTCAGGGAACCCCATCTGTCTGAGAATGTTAATTACAGCAGACCAAGAAACCCAGTCAAAAGCCTTTTCGAGGTCAGCCTTAAGCATCATAAACTTATTACGACCCGAGTTTAGGGAGTGAGCAAGCTCCTAGGTGATTAGGATAATATCATATATGGCTCTACCAGGGATGAATGCAGACTAGTTTTGATCAATTATTTTGTTCATAATAGGACGAAGTCTAAATGCTATAATTTTGCATAGTAACCTATAGGGGACATTGCAAAGAGAAATGGGACGGTAGTCTTTTACCCTCCTGGGATTACTAATCTTGGGAATGAAGATAAGCGAGGTTTTTGCCCACTCAGAGGGGAGTGAGTAGGACGTGAGACAATTTTGTATTTCATTAACTATCCTAGGCCCGACAATGTCCCAATAGGATCGGTAAAACTCAACAGTGAACCCATCTGGCCCGGGAGCCTTACCGGGAGGCATGCTCCAAAGCACATGAGAGACCGGGGCTAGGAGAGAGGCATGCAAGGTAGGGTTTAGGGATGGGAGATTTGGCCAGCAGTCAAGCGGAATGTCGATTTGGGGGGAAGGCCGCCATAAGTCCCAGTAGTGTTCAACAAAGAGGGTTTGGATCTGTGCAGGGTTTGTGATGTTGTTATTTGAGTCATCAAGAATAGAGGATATGGTGTTTTGTCGATGGCAGATCATTGTGGACAGGTG
Organism: Pontederia crassipes; assembly: GCA_030549335.1. Classification (NCBI taxonomy): domain Eukaryota; kingdom Viridiplantae; phylum Streptophyta; class Magnoliopsida; order Commelinales; family Pontederiaceae; genus Pontederia; species Pontederia crassipes. The sequence continues at coordinate 3,074,038 of JAUKPH010000020.1, read as the reverse complement.
AAAATAGCGAGTGTTGCGATCCCCTTGTCGCAACCAATTGACCGTGGATTTACTCCACCATTTAATATTGATTTGACGTAACAAAGAAACGTGCCGATGGTATGCCGAGCGCAAATGTCTCAGCTCACCATCAAAAAGGCCCCACTGAACATCAAGGGTTTCAAGGCTTTGTGATATCTTGAAGTGCATGATCCGCCTGGATTTCCATGTTGCCGAGAGACTCCCGATTCCACTTAGTGGTGTCGCGCCCAATGAGGTTTAAGGATTGGGTGGTGGTGAGATTAGGGTTAGAGGGGGACCAGTGTCGTGAGAGAATGTCTCTGGCAGCGGGGTGAGTGAGTCAAAAATGTTTGTACTTGAAGGCTTTTGAGCGCCAAGGTTTGACGTTAGTGCGGAACACTAGAGGTGCATGATCCGAAGCACATATAGGAAGAGTAGTTAACGTGAAATTCGGGAATGAGCTAATGAAATGATGGTTGATTAAAACACGGTCTAGGCGCACAAAATGTGTGCATGGCCAAAACGGTTATTGCACCGAGTGAAATTAAGTCCAGAGGATTGGATATCAAGAAGGGAGTGCGTGGTGATCATATTGTTGAAGGCATTAATGGATCGTGTTTGGCGAAACGGAGAGCCACCTAACTTATCCGAGGGGAAAGACAGGGTATTATAGTCACCTATAAGAAGCCATGGGGTTTGGGAAGTGTCAATATTACATAAGTCATTCCAAAGGCGAGTGCAGAGAGATGCAATGGTACTAGCATAAACGGCCGATAAGAGAAAATTAAAACCATGAAAAGATATCGCAGCATGGATAATGTGAGTAGAGGTCAAGGTCAAGGTCAGGGTCAAGGTCCTCGATCTCCTCCTCCGAATGGGCCTCCAAGGAGGCCTCCGACACGGCGGCAATAGTGGTACATCGCATGGCGTGAGCAGCAAAGTCAGAGTGACTTAAGGTAGAACAGGGAGTCTGGTGCACAGTATGCAACTGGTCTGACTGGTGGGGGGAGGAGTGGTGGGGTCGGGGGGGGGGGGACATGACCACCGGGGAAGGGGAGGGAAAGGAAGACTCAGGTAACAAGCTAGAGAGGGATAGGGAGGGAGAAGGGGAGTTGCGGGAAGCCGAAGCGGAGAGGGGCAATGAGGCTAGAGGAACAAGAGCAAAAGGGTGGGGGGTATCTGTGTCGAGAGTATTTTGTTCAGGTGTTGGACGGCCAGGATTGATCTCGCCAAGGGAGCCGGGATAGGATTGTGCCGCGTGTCCGGCAAGTGTGTTAGTTGCGGGAGTAGGAGGACCGTTGGATGGGAGCACACAGATCGCAGCCAAGGTATCCGTTAGATCTGTGTTAGTTGCAACATGATCCCAGCCGTTGGCATCGCGAGGAGACATCGCAACCGCAGAGCCCGAAGGAGATGTTGAGAGGTGGATTGATGACATGGCGCACGCAGATGACCGTTGCAGAGGGGATGTTGAGAGGCGGATTGGTGATGTGGCACACATCCCAAAAGGTTGCGGATCGGCCATGTCAGCCCAGCAGTGCGGTACCGAAGCAACCGACGGTAGCTTAGCCGCCGGCGCAGGGCAATTCAGATCTAGGCCCGGGAGCCAGGCCTGAACCACCGGCTGCACGCGTTAAGCCATTGGGCCAGTGCGCCCGGCCGACTAGCACGAAGCCAGGGACCATACAACAGAACCTCCGGTGCGTGAGTGCCCGTGGCCGGAGGCGGAGAAGCCGAGCAGATCTCGAAGCGATGATCGATGACTCCGCAGCAGAAGCAGAAGGTAAGGATATTCTCGTAGAGTACGCGTTGCAGATAGCGATCACCGTTCGGGAGACAGATCCAAGTGCCTTGTTTGAGGGGGCGCGAACGATTGAGCTCCACACAGACCCGCGTCGGCGCACCATCGGATCCAAGGCAAACCTGCAAGACAAGGCCAAAAGCTGCTGCCACTCGCCGGAGAGAGCGATTGGAGCGAAGCTCGAGAGGGAGGCCGAGAAAATGTAACCATGTGGGAGTGGCGAGAGTGTCATTACCATCCGAGCGGAAGAAAGGTGATACCTGAGCCACTGTAAGAAGAGAGCCGCCGAACTCCCAAGGGTCGCCGGTGAGGACCTGTAGTCGGTCAGCCTCATTAGCAAAGGTGAATAGAATGTATGAGTTCCCAACAGTAGAGAGTGAGCAGAGTGAAGATGTTGCCGGCAGAACGGCCGAGAAGGCAGAGTCGAAGCGCGACAGATTGTTCTTCGACTTCGCAGGCAGGTATGGTGACCTCTTGAAGTCCCGGAGCTGGCGTTGGGAGATGGTGGCCTGGGGGTTTGCCCTAGGTGCACGGACCGCGGCTGCCCAAGAACAAGGTAGCCTATTAGGGGTTGGGAGAAGCGGTGGCACCGGACGAGCAGAAAAAGTAGAGGTCGTGGTGAGAGGGGGAAAGGGATCCTCGCTAGAGGGAATGCTATTGATGGCGACAGGGGGAACTGGAGTAGACACACGGACTACCGGGGGGTCTGTCATGATGGTGCCTCATCCTCGGCGAGTCGCTGGGGACCACAGTTTGGTCGTAGCTCAGCGATCCCAGAGAGAGAGGGAGAAACGTCCCAAAATGCTCACTCACCGACGAAGGTGCTATTTACATTTTCGAATTGATATTATGTGGCATCTCAATTAAAAAATTAAATTTTAAACAACATTACTTATTTAATCTAATTTTATAAAATATTGCAACGGAAATATGAAACACTTCGTAACTAAATAAATTCCAAGATAATATATTAATTTATTGATCATATAGGCTCTAATATAAACTCAACATAGAGTTCATTATCATAAATCATACATAGTTAACTTTTAAAAGAATTCATCATAATAACATCATAAGATAAGATAATTTGGGTTGTAGACCGACCGTCACATATATAACCTAGTCGTCATGAGACCTGCCAAGCCTAAGCCTCGTCCATCCTGCATGGATTCATAGGGTGCAGGAAATTTCTCTCGTTAGAATATGTATGCTATGATCTTATAACATAATCTCTACATGTCATGACATATGCATTGTATCATAAATGAACATAAAACATATGCATGCTATAAGCTACGTATGCATTCTACATGGCATGTGAATAATATCATCATGGCAACATACGATAAGCATATAACAACTTTACATTATACTAAAGCATATCACGAACTTATCTTGCTTAACTTTAACATCTTCATTCATGACAAGTGGACATTCATTTTCATCCTCGAAGGTACTTACTTCATCATCATCTTTAATTTTATGTCACAAGACATTCATCATTTATCTTTTCATCTTTCATCTTTACTTAGATATTATCTTGTTGGTTGGGAAGACTCATGGGAATTGACTAACAAGACCATTATTGAGTCCGCGTAGACCTAATTGAGACGTCACCACATGGGGGGACTTGCCTCGACTCATAGAAACGCCATCACTTGGGGTGAAGCTCGTTTCCCCGGTAAATGTCACCTCTTGGAAGCGGAACCTATTTCCCCTCCTCAATTACAGTAAGACACATTCATGTCAATCAGTCTTTTAATTACATTCATTAATACATATAATCATTCAATAAATATTGTATATTTTAATCCTATTTAAGATTATACAGGCATCAAAATTTGACTAAGTATGAAACAAACAACATTACATGGTTTCAACATTAGTCACGGTCGTGCCTGGTTGTATCGCGACCGTGTCCCATATATAGGCACAGGCGTGTCACGGTTGGACACTTAGTTGCTTTATGTGACATAACTTGGTCACGACCATACCCAAATGTGTCGCAATCGTTCCAATCTGACTACTCGTTCACGGTTGATGTTCGTACGGTCATGATTGAAACACGCTCATGACAGAATGATCGGTTTTCTCCCTACGTCCAAAATATTCCAAGGCACGAAGGATTCTGATTTGTCACGATCGTGTGACCAAAAGGTCACGACCGTGATGGAACCCCTAAATTCTTCCTTTAGACATTCAAATGCTAAGGCATAGGGTCCCAGTATTATCACGACTGTGCTAAAAAATGACACATGAACAATAAGTCCCAGTATTGTCACGGCCGTGTAAATAGGTTTTGTATAATAACGTTATGCCTACTAATCACATCCACATGAACAATAAGTGAAGCTAATCATGAACTAAGCATACATGGCAAGAATCATTTTAATACAAATCATACTTCTCAATAAACAGTAATATTTAAAAAGAATAACATAAATCTACACCCTAATTCCATATAAAAAATAAAGGGTTTGTTCTTTCATGCCCTAATCCAAACATACAAACATCATTAGGGAAGGGTTTTGGGGTTTTGGATCCTCTCAACATACCTTGATTAGAAATTCCTAAATTTCTAACTTCTTCCTCTCTTCTCTCTTCTTCCTCTTCCTTCTCTAGCTCCAACAACTTGACCTTCTTGCCTTGGTTCCCTCTCTCCTTGTCGAGCTGCAACCAAATGAGGAAATGGGGTTCTTGAGACCTTCTCCGATAGAGAAAAAGAGAGGGTTTGGAAGAGGTCACTGCAGCTGAGAGATGAGGTTTTGTGAGTGGTGTCGGCCAGTAATTGAGTGAGGTGTGGGTTAGGTAGGAAAAAGTGAATTAGCTTTGCTTTAGGGTATGGTTTAGTTAGACGGACTTTTGGGCTGGGCGACAGCAGCTTTTTTTTTCTTTTTTTTAAATATTTAGGATGTTACAACACCCTCTTAAATAAAAATTCGTCCTCAAATTTTAATAAATCTTAAATTACTTATCCAAAAGTTTCAAAATTTTCTCTCGCATTTCCTCTTCAAGTTCTCACGTTGCTTCATGTCCATGGTGGTGTTTTCATGCCATGACCATAGGTATGGTTTTGTTCTTTAGGTGCTTTACTTAATAATCTATAATTTCTATAGATTGCTCCACATATGTTAAGTCTTCCTTGATATTTGACTCTTCAATCCGAATCACATTTCTTTCATCATGGATATACTTCTGGAGCATTGACACATGGAAAACATTATGAAGTCTTGTATATGAAGGTGGAAGGGCTAACTTATAAGTCACTTCTCCAACTTTTTCAAGGATTTCAAAAGGTCCAATATACCTTGGAGTCAACTTTCCTTTCTTGCTAAATCTCATGACACCCTTGGTTGGTGAAACATTAAGTATTACATGATCACCCACTTCATAAAGTTGCTCTCTTCTACTTAGATCTGCATAACTCTTTTGCCTACTTTGAGCCGCTAGCATCCTTTGTTTAATTAGCTCCACTTTATCAACATACATTTTGACCAAATCCGGTTCAAGATATCAATCTTCTCCGGTTTCACTCCAACATGCTGGAGAACGATAAGGCCTTCCATATAAAGCTTCAAATGGTGACATCTTGATGCTTGAGTGATAACTATTGTTATAAGCAAACTCCAACAAAGGAAGGTGGTCGTCTCAATTTCCATGTCAATATAGGGCACAAGACTTAAGTATATCTTCAAAAGTTTGAATCATCCTTGTTGGGGCTCTTGGCGAGTTTGTAACCATCTTTCCCTTGTCACGGTTGTCCTCATGTTTTTCTAGGCAATCTCTTATATAGTGTCCCTCCTTGCTACATTGCAAACATGTCCCAACCGTCATGTGGCATTCACCGAAGTGGGTTCTTCCACAATGGGAGCATGTGGGACTAGTTTGCTCCCCCTTCTTTGGAGAATGGTATGGTGCATTCCTTGGATTATTCCCTTGTGCTTTCTCCTCATGTTCCTTGATGGCCTTTCTCTTGGCGATCTTGCCCTCGTTGAAATTCCTTTCATGTTCGGCGGCAAGTCCCACCGTCTCTTCAAATTGGTGCAACGTCCACTCATGACCCATGACCTTTAGCGTAGGATTCAAGCCATGATTGAACCTCTTAGTCCTCCTAAGTTCAGTCTCATTAAGTTCTCCCTACTTCTCCAATTTGAAGTAGACACTCATATATTGGTCCACGGTCATGTTGCCTTGGTTGAGATTGCGAAACTCATCTCTCTTCTTTTCCTTGACATAATCCGGGTAGAAGTGGGTTTCAAAAGCTTCTACAAAGTTCTCCCATACAACATCTTCCTCATTCTCAAAAGTGGTCTTTAGGAGAGACTTCCACCACACTTGGCTTGACCACAAAGACGATGTGTAGCATACATCACCATGCAGTCCTCGAAGCATTCCATGACTTTTAAGATATCCCCTATTTCTTCAATCCATGCTTCGGCCATCTCCGGCTCTCCCTCCCCATCAAACCTTGGAGTCAAGCCTTAGGAACCTCTCATTGGAGTAATCCGAGCCATTATTCCTTTGGGCATTTCGTGCCGCTCGAATCAACCCATCAAGGAAAGCATTTCTTTCACCATCCTCATTTGCAATTGTGCGTCTTGATAGCATCTACATCCACATTCAAATAAACATAGCAACATCATTAGCATGAGCTAAACAGAAGAGAACTTGTACCTTTAGGCTCGATGGCACCTCATGCCGATTGCACATAGACTTAACATTTAGACATTTCACATTGACACTTTAGCCAACCTATGTCTTATAATCTTATGACCTAATACATAAGAGCCAAAACTACAACTCTGATAACAACTGTAACGTCCTCAAAATTCGGCCCCAATTTGGAGATCAAATCCTAGGCAGTGTTACTTACATAACCTAATTTCATAAGACATTGCAGCGAAGACTCCATAAGTGAATAAATCCTAATATAACATACTAGCTTATGGGTCATATAGCCTTTAACATAGACCCAACGTAGGGTTTATAATACATAAATGAGTTCCAATAAAAATATATGACTCCAAAAGGCCCATAAGCCATACATAGTTGACTCTTAAAAAACTTCATCAAAATAACATAACGTATAGTAAGATAACTTGGGTTGTAGCCCGAACTATCACATGTGCAACCTAGTCATCATGAGGCCTCCACCATCAAGCCTAAGCCTCATCCATACTTGCATAGATCCATTGGGGTGTAGGGGATTTCTCCCGTTAGAGTATGTTGAGGTTCATGCATGCTATGATCTTATAACATGATCTCTACATGTCATGACATATGCATTGCATCATAAATGAACATAGAACATATGCACTCTACATGGCATGTGAACAATATCATCATGAGAAAATAAGATAAACATATAACATCTTTACATTATGCTAAAGCATATCATTAACTTATCTTACTTAACTTTAACATCTTTGTGCATATCATGATGTGACAAGTGGACATTCATTTGCATCCTCGTAGGTGCTTACTTCATCATCATATTTAACTTTATGTCCCAAGTCATTCATCATTCATCTTTTCATCTTTCATCATTAATAATTTCTTATCTTGTTGATTGGAAAGACCATGTTGAATTCGTGGGAATTGGCTAGCAAGGCCATGATTGGATTCGCGTAGGTCCAATTGAGACACCACTATTTAGGGGTGGAACTTGCCCCGACTTATGAAAATGCCACCACTTGAGGGCGGAATCCATTTTCCCTCCTCGATTACAACAAGATACTTTCATGTCAATCCATCTTTTAATTACATTCATCAATACATACAATCATTCAATACATGTTGCATGTTTTAATCCTATTTAAAATTATACAAGAATCAAAATTTGACTATGTAGCATTATAAGGCTTCAGCATTAGTCACGACCGTGCTTAATTTTATCACACTCGTGCCCCCTACATACCACAAGCGTGCTAGGGTCGGTCACGGCTGGACACTTAGCCGCTTTATGTGGCATAACTTGGTCATGGCTGTATCCAAATGTGTCATGACTATTCCAATCTGTCTAGTCGTTCATGATTGATGTTCGTACGGTCATAGCTGAAATGCATATAATTGTACTCGCACGCCCGTGACAACATCATTCATTCATACATTTGAGTACACATTTTTCTCTAATCATCGTATAAATCATATAGGGACATTTCTAGCATAATTATCATGAATGTAAATAGGGTTTGCATAATAACGTTATGCCTAGTAATCACATCCACATGACCAATAAGTGAAACTAATCATGAAATAAGCATACCTTGTAAGAATCATTTTAATACTAATCATGCTTATCAATGAAACAGTAATCTTTAAGAAGAATAACATAAATCTATGCCCTAATGCACACTCCCAAATCTTCCATATCAAGAACAAAGGGTTTGTTCTTTTAATGCCCTAATCCAAACATACAAGCATAATTAAGGGAAGGGTTTGGAAATTTTGGATCCCCTCAACATACCTTGATTAGAAATCCCTATCTTCCCCTCTTCTCTCTTCTTCCCCTTCCTTCTCTAGCTCCAGCAACTTGGCCTTCTTGTCTTGGTTCCCTCTCTTCTTGTCCAGCCACAACCAAATGGGGGAATGGGGTTCTTGAGACCTTCTGCCGACAGAGCAAAAGAGAGGGTTTGGGAGAGGTCACTGTACCTGAGAGATGGGGTTTTGTGAGAGGTGTCGGCCAACAATGGGTGAGGTGGGGGTTAGGTAGGTTAAAGTGAATTAGCTTTGCTTTTAGGGGATGGTTTAGTTAGACGGGCTTTTGGACTGGGCGGCAGCAACCTTTTTTTCTTTTTTTTACAAGTGTTACAAGTGACATCTCCACTCGAGATCGAGGCTATAATGTTTTGAAATTTCACCCTTTTGCCACATGACATTTGAGCTTATTCGGGTCGACATGATCTATTATTCATCTCTTTCCATTAGGTTTTCACATAATTCATAAAGAAATAACAAAATAAACTAACAATTAACTATAATTAACCAATCATATAAGAGTTCGAAAGCTAAGATATCTCTTGTTCCCAAGTGGTCCTCCTATCCAGTCTATTACATCAGAGTAGCAAATAAAAGAAAAGAAAATAACCTAAGCTAAACATCTATCCCATGTGCAACAACATCACCACGAGCATCTCTAGCTGCAAACGCCTCCATCCGTGTCGATTCAGTTATATGTGGGATTCAAACATAGGAAAATAGAATTTTTATGAGTATAAAAATACTCAGTACATAAGATAATACAAATGGATAAGAAGACTTAATGCAAATAGGCAAGCTTTCAGTATGAAAAAATCATGCTATCAATTCGGTTCGATTATTCTGTTATTTTTTGTTCTTTCATCTTTTCAGTTTGGTTCCATTCGATACTTTTCTGTTCTTTCCCTATATCTTTTACTTTAAACATTCCCTACGACATCTATATATGTTGTCCTAATGCGAGCTCGACTTATTTTATTATGAGCATTCATGACACTTCATGGTCAAGGTGGATCAAACCAGGATCAAAAGTAGGGCAATGATGGGCCTAATAAAAAGATATGGAGCTTTTGTTTACCAACGATAACGATTAGGGTGGTAGGACTATTAATACTTACCTTCACTTTTTCTATACAATTCGATTATGTGACAATGATTGCCAAGAATTCTCATTTTACATCTTTTATCTTAACATCCTTACTATTCTTCGTTAAACATTTTCATACGAGGGTAGAATAGTAATTTCTCATCATAAAATTTAAAAATAAAATCTCACTTCCCTATTTTATGAATCCGGGCCGGGTGTCATCAAACTCGGGCCGTATTGTGTTTGGACTTGGTACACGTTCACCGAGACTCGGGTCGAGCTCTCGATGTCGCTCTTTTCTAACATAATCCGGGCCAGGTTCGCTGACCTTATTGTCACGTAGGGTGACATCTACCTATCTGGGCTGGGTGTAATCTCAGCATGGACCGAGTCGTCGAAAAAGGATCCAAACGCTCAAAAAATCATTGTGGCATAGTTCGGGCCGGCTGCCTTAAATCCAGACGAGTTCACTCTGAATCCGAGTCGGATTTAGAGTGCCGCACTAGGTATCAACTATACAGATGAACTTGGGTTGAGTTTATCTCTACGCTGGTCGGGTTCCGATTGTCCGAACTCTAGTCATATTTTTCTAAGACTTTGGTCGATCATAACTTTCGGTACAACACTTCGTTCGGCATAAAAACTATATGAAACTATTCATGGAACATAAGAGAACACATATCAATCCTAACTCATCCATCATCTTAACTATTTCACTATGAAATCGTATCCAAAAGTAAATTCAAAATCTTACCTACCTTAAATATTTTAGACTACCTCAAACTCGAGAGTTGGGGCACGATTTCCAACAAGATCCGACAATGAGTAACCACAAGGCCGGCATCCTTCGACATAGGGTTAGATCAGAGATTGGATGGCTGGTCGGGACTCTCACGCACGTGCACAAAAGGAGAAGAAAACGTATCTCAAAGATGGAGGAAAAACTCAAGTGGAGAAGGAGAGAAAGATTTGTTGAAGGAAACTATTTGGGGTCCTATTTATAGGATAAAGTCTCCCAAGTGTTAATCCAGTTAGGACTCCAATCATACTTCCTATCCATTATTTATCTTTTATTTTTCATAATTTTTGGGTTTAAATAAATAATTAATAATACTATTCCTTGATTTTTAGAATTAAAATAATATTTTCTTATTATTTTATTTCCTGAATATTTTTATCCTTAAAACTCCTAATTTCAACCTTATTAGAGTACTAATTCAATCCTTCAACAAACTTTGTCCCTAATCCTCTTCTAACTATCTTTTCTTTATTTTATCTCTTCTAAACAAAATTATTCCTAAATTTGGGAATTAAATAAATAATTATTACCCTTATCTTTTAATTTTTGGAATAAAATAATATTATTTTATCTTCTAAAAATGTTTTGACATAAAACACTTATCTTAGGACCCCTTTTATATCCTAAATTTCTAGTTAGATTCAAATTAAATTTTGAATCTCTAATCTCATTATAACTTCAACTCCTAATCTAATTAGGAATCCTATTTTCCTACCTCTTATGTAATAACACTTTTATTCTCATTAAAACTTTTTTATATCATATCTCATCTTCTTTTATCCATCCTCTAAATATATTTCTATTTCTTTTCAAACTTTATCTTTATTTAATAAATCCTAAATTTTGGATTTATTTTAATTAGAAAAATTAATTTTTAATTTGAAAAAAAAATCGGGGCATTACATTATTAACCCCTTAAAGAAAATTCGTCCTCAAGTTTTCCTCTATATAGGAATTATGAGATCACTTTGGTATCCTCTAATCTCTTCACCCCTTCATACCATTTAACATACACTTTACTCTATTATCGTTTCATTCATATACTATTAATAAAAAAATAAGGTAATTATGCAAAATACCCTTTTAACTAACCTGGATCACTTTTCTTATATTAATGCCATATTGTATTTCTCTTTCCAATATTGTGACTTATTGGTCTCAAAAGCCAACCTATCAAATTAAGGTAGTTTGGACTTATGGAACTCCTCTTGAATAATCTCACCATATTGACATTTCTTATGTGGGTTCCCCACTTCGTTGATCCTTTCTTGGTTCACCGCAGTTGATACAAAATTTTGATTCCTGCCTATATTACCCCCTTGGGTTGAACTCAACTAGCTATTCATGTTGCCCTAAGTAGGAATCAGCAAGACAATTATAAGTCAAAGTAAAATTGTACTTCAGTTACTTGGACGACGTTTACACGGACGTGCTCCACAAATGTCATTTTAACATAATATTAATTTTAATTAGCATTTTAAGAAAGTTTATATGCTTATATAGTCATGGTTGCGTGTAACAACTAACCTTTGGATTAAAGCATAATCAAAATTAAATTATCGATAAGCGTTATAAAGAAATTATATAAGATTATTACGAATTAATTCTAATATTTGTAAATATTATAATAAACATGTTTAATTATGATTAACTAATATTAACTAGAAGTGTAACACTAACTTTTAACCAAATAATATGATTGGACCTCCATTTCAACCAATAGGATTTCAAGTAGCTGAAGCACACAGCTCACCAGCTGCTTAGAAAATGATTTTACCAAACCGTCATATGACGTGTAAAAATTCTGTAAAAAAATATATAAATCATTTATTCGTATTATCTGCAAGTCGAAAAATTTCCAAGATCAGATCCAATGCCGAACAGCCTGAGGAAATTCGACAAGTTTCCTGGGTTAGGGTGAATCTGCGGATCCGAAATCAACCATCATCTTCATATGATCATATCATCGTAAGTTGTTCTTCATAAATCGGGAAATATTTCATGGTTTATACTCTCGATGTTAGCTTTCCATGACCATAAGAATCATATAAAAAAGACTTCGGTAGAGAAAGTTATGAACTGAGAACCATAGGTCTCTCACTCTGTCCCGAGTCAGAGATAGGTCCGCCTTATAGATTAGGGTATGATTAGGGTAAATAGAATTAGGGTTTGAAATTTATACGTGTTAAAGTATACTTCACAAGGGTTCGGTGAGAAATGGAAGCATCCAATTTGGATGTGTAGAGACGGAGAAATGAATTTTTCATTTCATAGCGAGTCTTCTGTCAGATTCCAGGACATTGACAGATTGCGACCAGAATTAATTATTTTTGTTATAAGTCTATATAGCGAGTTAAATTCTATAATTTTTATGACAAAATACTAATGAAGTTCAAAAAAAAATATTCCTAGTTAAATGGACAAGTATGAAGAAATATATAAATCAATATTTCAGTGACACACAGTCTGTCAGGGCACAAACCCTAGGTCAGATTGCTTGGGATGTCCTAACTTACTCACTTGGAATTTGATAATAATATTTGGGGGTTGGAAACCTTAGTATGTCTACTTTCTAATTTATCCAGAATCATGATATTTACTTTTGTGGTTAAGAAGTTATGAATTATTCATTGACAAGTACTCAGTCTGAAATTCTAAGACAGCACCTAGTTAAATTTAGGAAAATTGAATAGTTGGGAGTGTGAAGTAACATATGAACATAAATACCTGAAATTAACATTAGTATTAAAAGAGATTATAGGCATTTTATAGTGCATAAACATTCCTGCGTCATGAGCATGCATTGTATATTACCTTATTAGTGATTGTGAAGTAAAAAGACCATCATTGCTTGTAGGGAACCAACAAGCTACAAGTGAAAGGAGGAAAATCTAATAAAGCTCTTTGAAAACATAAAGCACAAGGTGAGTGGGTAAATTTACAACATAGCAAAATGATATATATTAGTTCTTTTATTTATGATATTACCTCAAGCAAAGATTATTATTGTTATTACATCTTGAGCTATGAAAAGTATTTATGATATGTTTCAAGGATTTCATAGGAGATGGAGTAATATCTTATACAAAAATGTTTTTAGGGAACAATGCTTGTGAAGTGAAAATAAGTTTTATTTGATAATGATATGAGATTATGACATGTGTATTTTGATATTGTTAAACTCTATGTGTTCATTAGCCATGCTGTTTGAAAAAGGTCTTTGGGATCACATTCGATATACAAGAAGCCTTTGGAGCGTATATCGGGTGTCTTTGCTCTTTGGGGGCTGCTCTGCGTGCACGTATTGACCCATGATCGCTCTACGTATCTGAGAATCTTGATTGGGTGGCACATAATCATGATTGGGATACGTATTGACCCATGATTTGCTCTGCGTATCTGAGACTCTTGATTGTGAAGCTCTACTTAACTGTATGACACACAATCATAGAGGGATACGTATTGACCCATGATTTGCTCTGCGTATCTGATATTCTTGATTATCAAGCTCTGCTTAATTGTATGACACATGATCATAGAGGGATACGTATTGATCCATGATGAGTATGTGCAATGACACATGTGTGGAGTTTAACTGTGAATATGATGATATCTTGAATAATTTGTATTTATGTAAAAGTTCATATGGTTTGGAAAGTTATGTGAAATGAGTTATGCTTTAAACGTTTTCTCATTGAAAGAAATATGATTATTTGAATGATATATGCACTCGTATTGTTCCCCTATGTTGTACATTTATTCCACTCACTGAGCAAATGTTGTTGCTCATAAAATCCATTTTAAATATTTTTTCCAGATACTCGTAAGTTCTCGAGTTAAGTCGACTCGGAGTTTGTTTTTGCTTCATATAGAAGAGGTCGAGCCGCTGGAGCACTTTAATCCCCCTTCACTTTTATTTTTATTAAGCATGCATATGTAATAGATAGACTTAGATGTTGTAATTAAGTTTGTGAGAAACTTTTTGTAAGGTTGTATAAGACTTGATCCTGTGGGGTTATATGTGATGTGGTTTGTGAAAAAAAAATATAATGACAATATGCGAATGTCCTATCATATAACTTTTTATTAAACTTTGATGATTATATATGTGTCTTCTGTATGTATTGACAAATAACATAAGATAAGTAAGGGAGGAGGTTTTGCCGATTTTATTTTTGGAAAGGCTAAACATAATTAAGATTTATGATAATTGGGATTAGAACTTAGTCACGGAGTTGGGTGTGACAACGTGACAGTTGTTCGTGATGTTTATACATGAGTTCTTAACTATCTATGAACACATGAGGACCTAGGAACCTTTAGCTCCGATACCAATTGTAACGCCTCAAAATTTCACCCTCCTGCCACGTGACATTTAGGCTTATTCGGGTCGGTGTTATATACTATTCAACTCTTTCCATTGGACTTTCACACAATCTATAAAGAAACAACAAAATAAGCTAACAATTAGCTATCATTAACCAATCATATAAGAGTGCGAAAGTTAATATATCTATTGTTCCCAAGTGGTCCTCATTCTATTACATCAGAGTAGCAAATAAGATAACCTAAGCTAAACATTTATCTCATGTGCAACTATATCACATGAACATCTCTAGCTGCGCACGGCTCCATCCGTGTCGGTTCAGTTATCTGTGGGATTCAAACACTGAGAAATACAAGTTTCATGAGTATAAAATACTCAGTACATAATCTAATACAAATAAATAAGAAGACTTAACGCAAATAGGTGAGCTTTCAATATGAGACAATCATGCTATCAATTTGGTTCGGCTATTTCTGTTCCTTTCGGTTCTTTCCTCTTTTCGGTTCGGTTCCCTTTTGTTTGATCCTTTCTATTCTTTTTCTACATCTTTTACTTTAAATAATTCCTAGGACATCTATATGTGTTGTCTAATGCGAGCTCGACTTATTTTATTATGAGCATTCATGACACTTCATGCATGGTCAAGGTGGATCAAATCAGGACCAAAAGTAGGGCAATGACGGGCCCAAGAAAAAGATGTGGGGCTTTTATTTACCCACGATAATGATTAGGGTGATGGGGCTATTAATACCCACCTTCACTTTTTCTATACAATTTGATTATGTGACAATGAGTGCCAAGAAGCCTCATTTTATATCTTTTTATCTATTAAGTATTTTTATACAATGGTAGAATGTAATTGCTCATCATAACAATTAAAAAATAATTACTTCCTTATTTTATGAATCCGGGTCGAGTGTCGCGTTCACCGAGACTCTGGCCGAGCTCTCGATGTCGCTCTTTTCTAGTATAATACGAGCCATGTCCGAGATGACTCGGGCCGGGTTCTTTGACTTTATCGTCACACAGGGTGACGCCTACCTACCCGGGTCGGGTGTAATTACAATGCAAGCCAAGTTGTCAGAAAATGATCTGAACAGTCGAAAAATGATTGTGTCATATTTTATTATTATTTTATTTCCTAAATATTTTATCCTTAAAACTCCTAATTTGAACCTCATTAGAGTTTTAATTCAATCCTTGAACAAACTTTATCCCTAATCCTCTTCTAACTATCTTTTCTTTATTTTATCTCTCCTAAACATAATTATTTTGGTATTTCGGAATTAAATAAATAATTATTACTCTTATCTTTTAATTTTTGGAATAAAATAATATTATTTTATCTTTTAAATATTTTTGGACATAAAACTCTTATCTTAACTCTCATTAGGACCCCTTTATATCATAAACTTCTAGTTAGATTCAAAATAAATTTTGAATCCCTAATCTCATTATAACTTCAACTCCTAATCTGATTAGGAATCCTCTTTTCCTACCTCTTATCTAATAACACTTTTATGCTCATTCAAACTTTTCTTATCTTATCTCATCTTCTTCTTTTATCCATCCTCTAAATATATTTATATTTCTTTTCAAACTTTATCTTTCTTTAATAAATCCTAAAATTTGGATTTATTTTAATTACAAAAATTAATTTTTAATTACTACTTTTGCTTCCGTTGTTGTCTTCCTTCTCGTCAATATGTTCATCGTTTGTGGTTTCATAGATTTCACCATTCTATTTTTGCTAGTCTTTTTCATCGTTCTTGGTTTCGTCTTCATTGTCTTCCATCTTCACTCCTCGCCGGTCCTTTTTTGTTGGACTTTTGTGATCTTCCTTATCATGTTCTCTTCTCCTCACTTCTCCCGAGCAAAGGAGAAGCTTCGTCCTCTTCCACTCGTGAGCATATGCATGCACGAGGCGCCTGTGTCCTCTTCCTATTCGTGAGCAGAGGAGCATCCTCTTCCGTCCTCTTCCACTCGTGATAAGAGGAGCAAAGGAATCATCATCTTCCCTGCGTCCTCTTCCGGTTCCGTCTACTTTGCCTTATGGACAAAGAGAGGATGGATGACAAGACGAGACGCCTTTTGCTTCTGCTTCCAATTCCTTCTCCTTCGCTTCTGCTTCACCTTGTGTAGTCGCATTCTGTTTTGCACTTTTGGTCAAGTGTAGTCAACTAGTCGCCTTTTGCTTCTGCTCAACTCGCAACTTGAAATTGAGTCTTGAAGTCTAGAACAACTGAATCGATAGTGGACCAGTCGGTCACCACTTGAAATTAAAGTCTTCAATACTTCAAAAGTGGACGATTGGACCACTTAAATTAAATTATTAGTTATTATGGTATAAGACAGATTTTATTATTGATTTGAATTAGTGTTTATAGATGACTTAGGTGCCGAACTGTCGGTGGTTCTGGGCCCTCTAGTGGTAATGGTGTTTCTAGCTCCCAACCTCAAATAGGAAATGCAAAAGTAACTCCCCGAGATTTTTTTTCTTTGCCTACCCAAAAGGCTATCTCAGTGGCATTACTCATTTCTATAACTTGACTATTTCCTTAACTTTAACTGGTCAACATACCGACTTACATAAGCGGAAGATTCATTTACAATAAATTTTACAATATGCGAAAGCTATTTATACATTATCCAATAACATTTGGGTTAGGGCTCACGATTATACAATATATGATTCTATATCCATGTGCATATCACCCGTTAGAGCAGCCACCAGCCATCTCACCACCGCCATCTCATCCTACACGAATCCAAGTACAGGGCAAAGCCCAATGACAAAATTTGATACGTAGAGTTATCCATAACAATAACTATATGAACCACGTATCAATATACATAATAACTATTCAATTCTATGAACAATCAATAATTTATAAACATTGGTATGATTTGACAACAATTCATGTTATACCAATTATCCATTAACAATAAGTAATTGATCAATTATACCAATTATCCATATCATCAAATTGATGATGATCAATTAATATCAATCACTTCTATAGTCAATTATCATTAATGAGTTATTCAATTGTCCAAGGTCGATAAGGCTCTATTTCACAATTATAGATAATCTATCTATTAGGCACAATGGTCACAATCTATTATCCACCAACCACAATGACGCAATTCAATAGTCCATTAACCACTAAGGTGCAATTCAATTATCCATCAATCATATCGATTATAATACAAGTGTCCATTCCATAATAGTTACCATACGATTGTCAATTATCTTTTTTTTAATCGCAAAAGATTTTTAGCTTTACGGACAAAAGGGAAATTAAATCAGCACTTGGGCGTGAGAGGCATATATTAATATTACAAAACCCTTGTATAAAATCCAAGGCGCCAAATGGAAAACCGTCAGTGATAAACTGAGTAAAGAATCAACAATAGTGATTACAATGCAATCCAAGGCAAATGATCGTGTTTTCCAAATTCGAGAAGAAAGCGAATCTTGGGTGCCAAACATCAACAATCTAATCGATAACCGTAATAAAAACAAATCAAAAAAATGTATTAGCGTGATAAATCTTTAGGAAAATTCATTGCCGAGAGCCAATAAATTTAGTTCTAATTAAAAAATAAATAGAAATCCCATGATCTTTATTTGCAAAAATAGATAATTATTAGATTATTTACACAAATTAAAACAATTAAAACAAATAGTACAATAGTACATATTCACATAAGAGAAATATTTCCAGAAAATTGCAGAAAAAGAATTTATAAAAAACTTAATTACAAAATTTTATTTACAGAAATTTATTTACATCTCCTAATAGCTTATAAAAAATAGAAATCAACCAATAAAATATTCTCTGGCAATGGTGTCAAAATATTGAAGCGTAAAATGATGTAGCAAAATAAAATCGTTAGCAAGTGCACTAGTCGCTCAAATAATACGGTAAAAAGGAGTAAAGAGTGTCAAACTCACGAGGAATATTATTAATTTAATATCTAATTTATAAATTAATAAGAGAGGAAAAAATATTGGTTTTGAAGATAAGTTTTCTAATTATAGAATAGATATTAAAAATAAAATAATAAGATAAGATAATGATGTTGAAGTTAGGTCTTAGGATGATAATAAATTAAGGATAAATATGTGAGCCAAAAAAGATAAATTAAAGTTCTTAAGATGGATTAGAAGTTTCCTAAGTTATTAATTTGACAAGACTAAAGTCACATAGTGCACAAACTTGTAATTCTATTATTTAATCAAACAAATCAAATAATCTTAAATTTAATCAAAACTGAAGTCCCACAAACTAGTATTCATGCAAATGAGATTAAAATTAAGATGCATTAATATGAAAATCCTGGACTATTAATCACTTCACAAACTGGTATAGATTAACAGATCACACAGATGTAGGATCCCAAAGAGCACCAAGAGAGAAGTGGGTGAATTAGTGTCAATTTCACAAAAACTGTCGCGGAAGCTTAAAATTGATTCGTTAATCCTTTTAAATCAATGCAATTCAGATCATAAACATAATATGAGAGGAAGAGAGAGTGAGAGAAAGCAAACACAAAGGATACGATGGTTGTTGACGAGGTTCGACCACACATTGGTCCACATCCCCGCTCTGACTTCTCGACATCGAGACCATCAGAGATTCCACTAGAATCATCCTTTGTTCCAAATTGGGCAAGGAAGAAAGCCCTTTATGCAACTACCTTTTCTTCACTTCGAAAGGCAAGACAACCTCTCCTCGTAGGAAGTTAATATTTCCTCTCGCTAACAATTTTATTGCTATAATTTTAATGCATCAGCTACTGATCCGGTCCAATTGCATGTCAAAATCAATTTGACATTGGACCAAAAAAATCTGATTGAACCGGCTTAAATTTTGAAAAAAATAGAAAATGACAAAAATAGAAAGTTTAAAAAGGAAAAAAGAAAGGAATATAAGGAAGGTTAAATATGAGTGAAAATGATATGTATAAAATTAAATAGGAATTAAAATAAAATGCAAGTATTTAAAATTAAATAACATTAAAATGGAAAATCATCAAAGGGCATAAATAAAGGAAAGTGTTAAAGAAAAAAAAGAAATAAGAATAATTTAGGATAAAATTTATTATATAACATATATCATAATTAAATAATAGATACTAAATCAATAATAATCTATTTATATTTATAAGTTGACCATTATTAATTATCATTATTAAAAATTTTAATAAATAAAAATATATTATATTAATTTTAAATCTTATTAATAGGTTATTATTACAATATTCTTATACTATATCATATGAATTATATTATATCTTTATAATTATTATAAATACTATTATTTTAATAAAATCTAGTTCAATCCGGTCGAACCTGATCGGACTGGTCCAATCACGACCCGGTAATGAATCCGGTCCGGCCGTCAGTCCAATTCTAAAAAACTTTGTTTGCATACGTGGGCGACTATTTGGATGGGTGGGATGTGATCCATTGTCTAATCAAGGTTAGCGAGATTGAGGATGTTGAGAGAATGGAAGTGGAGGTCTCCGATGAGGACTAGGATAGTCGAAGAGTGGAGATCAGCTCGGTAGAGACCAAAATGAGAAAGGGCGGTCACAAGTCGAGAGAAAAGAAAGGGACTGGTCAACTGAAACTAGGGTTTTAAACAAGTACGTCCGCATTTTTTGTGCAGACCGACTGATCGATCAATCCATCAAAATGGTCGACAGGTTGTGAGATATTAATGAGATATTATTCTAATGTGATAGACCAATTTTCCTGACCAGTTGAGAAAACTCGACCAGTTAGTGGAAAATTTCAAGTTTTCTTATCGAATTCACAAAAAAACATTTCGACAGATTTGCAATAAAGTTAAGTAGTGTAGATGTTATGCAACATCTTTTTTATATTCAATTCAATTCAAAAATAATTTTACATAGCCTGGTCACTTTTACTTCGAATTGAAATGCAATTAATCATTCCTAATTCCCTTCCCAGCATACAAAATCATTCTTCACTCAAGAGTTTTGTGAATATATCAGTTAATTGGATGTCAGTGGGCACATATTCAATTTTAATTTTTTTATTCGCATGATCTCTCATGAAGTGATATTTTAAATGTATATGTTTAGTTCTAGAGTGATTGACTAGGTTTTTAGTCATTTCTATAGCACTAGTATTATCGCACTTCATAGGCCCATTTGAACAAATAATTGCATAATCGAGTAATTGTTTTTTGACCTACAAAATTTGTGCACGACCAGTAGTAAAATTACCCATGGCAATGTATTTGACTATGGCAGTAGAAAAGGCAATCGAGTTTTGCTTCTTACTAGCCCATGATATGAGGAAGGTACCAAGGAAGCAACACATTCCACTAGTGATTTTCATATCAACTTTACATCCCACAAAGTTTGTATCGGTGTAGACATGTAAATTAAAAGTTGAGTTATTATCATACCAAATGTCTAACTCACAAGTGTTTTTCAAATATCGCATTAGCAATAATTAAATGTGATTCTTTATGCACGAATTAAAATTTAGCCAACAAGCATTCACTAAACATAATATCGGATCTAGAAATTGTTAAATAAAGTAAACTACATATTATACATCTACACCTTTTTTATCAATAACCCTATCTTTGCATCCTTGTCCAACTTGGTTGAAGTGCTCATGATGGTTGAGATTGGTTTGCAATCATTCATTCCAAATCGCTTGAGCAATTATTTTGGTATATTTTCTTGGTTTTGAAAAATTTCATCCTTATTGCTTCACTTGTAATCCTAGAAAAAAATGTGAGCACCAACCAGGTTCATATCAAATTCTTTTTGCATAAGATATTCAAACTCTTTGCATAATCTTTCATTACTACTACCATAAACAATATCATTTACATATATATGAACTATTAAAATATCTTTTCTCATATATTTTAAAAATAATGTGGTGTCAACTTTCCCTTTTTTAAAATTATTTTTAATTAAAAAGCTACTCAATCGTTCATACCAAGCTTTTTGGGCTTGTTTTAATTGATAAAGGGATTTTGAAAGTTTGAAAACGTGAATTGAAAAATCAGAATTTTTAATACCTAAACCTCTTTTTATAAAACCATTCGAAATGTAGATTTTACATCCATTTGAAAAAATTTAAAACCATTAAAACATGCCAAGGCCAAAAGCATATGAATAGTCTCATGTTTCGCAACAAGAGCAAAAGTTTAATCAAAATCATTGATGCATGCAAAATACAACATATTTTAGTTTATCATTTTAATTATATTTTCCATAGTTTGATCATGGCATGCATCATTTTAAATCATTTTTAGTTGTAATTTTGAATTTATTGATTCTGATTATTAATGCTTTGAATATTTTAACTAAGAAGGGATTTACTTAATTTTTATAATTATTTTGTAGGAAAGTCGAATTAACGTCAAATGGCGGATTATCAGATGGATTATATCACCACAAGCTTCAATCACAAGCTGCCAAAGCATCATAGGCTGCCAAATGCATGATGAGTTTTATCATTAGTCGAAACCTTATCATAAGAAGAGTTTACCGGCCGAGAATTAAATCCGAGAAAGAATTCAGGACACCAAGTTCCATGCCAATGTCAACGATTTATCATTACGGGCTAAGTTGTTGGGCGCCAAAATGAGATTATCACCTTAATTGGATAAATTCTTATGTAGTGGGCCACCAACTTCCTTGGGGTTAAAGAAATGCTATATTATTTTGTTGGCCGTGAGATAAAGATAACGCCCTACATGACCGAAGTTTATTGGTCAATGATCGGACGTATGATATATAGAAGTCTGTGAAGATAAGAAGAATTGATCATGTTGGCCAAGATTAGAAGAAGGACGTGAAGATTAGAAGAATTTTATTGGAACGAATTTACTTTCAACCGTATGACATTAACATCCGTAATCAACGTGAAGCACCTTTCACACCTATAAATACATGATGAATCGTCGATTACTGGTGTGATTTGGATATTTGTTTTCTTCCATTATTGACTCGTGAGCTCTGTAGACTCCGTATGATATTTTATTCCATTGTTGATCATCCAGACATTTATTCTTGGTCTAATTCTTCCAATTATTATTGTTATTTTGTTATTATCTCTCTACAATTCTAGGATGAACTCCATGTTTTAGTTATTTTATTTTAGGTGATTATTTTTTAAAAGGGAAATATTGTGAACCTTTATTTTACTATTGATTTTTTTTTATCAATGTTTAATTATGTTTAAAGGCTTTTGATTTAATTATTTGAATTTTTGAGTTAAGTAATTACTAGTTTGTGGACTACTTGATTTCAGATTTAATTTAGTTAAACTAAATAATTTATTATGAAATCAAAAATTGACATAGGTCTAATAACTAGTATGTGGAGAATTAGATATGTTTTTGGGTCAAAGTTTTAATGCTTTATATAATTATATTTTGATGATACAAACCTCGAAAGAGTAAAGTTAAATGCTAAAAAGTTTAAATAAAATGGATAACTTTATGCACTACACTTTGATTAAATAATTGACTATGATCTTGTTAGATTATGGATGGAAGATGAATATCAAATTGTAGAGAATCTTGTTAGCTATCCATATAATCAAATATTATCTAATTTGGATAACTATGCAGAACGTTATGATCAAAATAGTACAAGTCGGTCAATCTGCCAGTCAAAGCAAAGAAGGTCGGTTGAGACAATACCGGTTGACCGAATGAAGATATCGGTCGACCGACCAATACTGAGCCTGCCCCGATTGACGTCGAGCCGATACCAGTTGATGTACCGGTCGATAGTCTAGTTGATCGATCAGCTGCGGTAACTGAGCAAATTAGCACAACGGTCATATAGACTGATTGACCGGTTCATTAATACGATCGACCGATTAGTTGCGGTCAATGAAGAAGGCAAAACCTCCCGACTCTGACCCCTTCCCCCCCTTTCCCCCTCCCTCAACCTCTCACAACCTACTCTCCTTCCCCCTTCCCACCACCCTCGTCGGACTATTCTGCCGGGGCCCCATGATCACGTCGCCATGCCTGATGACCTCCTCGCTGCAACCTCCTACCTCCCTTCCGTCACCTCCCCCCCTCCCCCACCCTCCTCTTCTGTTGAAAACCCTAATGTTGTCCCGACTTCGATTGGCCCCAATCTGGGATCATGGGCGAATATTGTCAGGAGAAATACACGCGGCCGTGGGCCACCGGCCATGTCATCGAATCAACTGCGATGTATCACAGAGGCTGTCACAAACGAGGTGGAAATCCCAATCCAGGATATCAGTTGCCAGGTGGAGGACCTCAGGCTATGTCTTATTGTTCGTTTCGCCAATGATAGCCAATCTATGAACGCCCTACGCAGAGAGCTTCCGACCATCTGGAAACTATCGGCCCCGCTGAGAATCATACAAGTGGGTAACTTCCATATTATGTTCAAATTTACCTCTGATGTAGATCGCATGCGTGTTCTCACCGGCGGTCCCTGGTCGGCGGCGGGACACATCATCAACACCTTCGTCCCGTGCCCTTTCTTTTTGCCGGAAGAAGAGCTCATTTCTTCTGTGCCATGCTAGATCTGGCTCCCAGGCCTTTCTTTCGAGCTCTGGAGTGCCTTTGCTGTCATCCGCATTGCCAGGCAAATCGGCATGCCGCTACGTATTGAGGACCTCAAGGATGACTACGAGTACGCACGTATATGCATCAACTTGGACATATCTATTCTAGTGAAATAGGGTATCTGGGTCCGAAATCAAAGCAGCAAAAAGTTTTTTTTAGCGTGTTATGTACGAGGGGTTACCTGTTCTCTGTTTCAGGTGTGGCATTCCAGGCCATCGCTTGGAAATGTGTACCACACATCCTGCGGCTTCGTCTCCAGCACAGGCCAAGACCATCCTCTTGTTCGGCCCTTGGTTGTAGGTCCTGGCATCCACACAATGCAGTCCGCACCAGGGTATATCACGGCAGTCGGTGCGCCTGTGCAGGCGTTGTCAAGGGCGGCGCTTCCCGATCTCAACGTCCCGGGGGCCGATGCGCCGACGTCCGGCGGAGTGTTCAACGCCAGTACGGGAGTGCTCAGTCGCGGTGCCAGCAACCAACAGTCGGATTCCAACCCATCGAACGGCTCCATTGGCTCCCACGTGGACATCGGAGTGTGCATCACAGCCCCATTCGACGGCTCTCATCTCATCTAGGTGGACGGCGCGGATTTGCATAACGTGAGATCAAGTACGGCGGCACGCGATCCTTCCCACATTACGCGGCGCGAACCTCCTGAGAACACTCTTCTAGGGTTTACACCGGATCCCCCGATTCCCCCTGTCGAGTGCCCTACGATCACCCCCGGCGGTGATGTCCTGGCGGCGGGGACTTCATCCACGACAGATCTGCAAGGTCAACATCAGAATATCATGCAACAAGTACTCTCTTGCTTCACCCTGCAACTGCATGAAGGCGGGGACGTCTCAGCAGCTACCTCTGAGGATGAAGGCCCGGACGCGGATCTCCTCCCAAGTCAAAAGCTTGAGCCTCTGCCGTTGCCCCGGAGGCGTCGAATCACACCTGTGCGACCACCCGAAGTTCAATCATGGTGGCTTGTTATAAGGCGGCCCCCTAGAGGTAAGAAAATCACTCCATCTCCGTCCATGGACTTACGATTATCTCTTCTGCCGAAGATGCTACTTCCTCCTCCCCGGCGGGGGACAAATGAAGATTATTAGCTGGAATTGTAGAGGGGCAGGCCGGAGCAAGGCCATGGACCGCCTCTCAGAGATGTTGAAGTCATTCAACCCTGACGTCCTAGTTCTCTTGGAGACCCACACAAATTACCAAGCTTCTGAGCGGGTTATCAGCCATTTGGGGCGGGCGTGGACTGGGCACTTCCACGTTGGTTTCGGGGCTTCGGGCGGCATTATCATGGCCTGGCGAAATTCAGGAATCCAGGTGACACCCTTCCTTGCCTTACCTCAAGTTATCCATCTTATCGTGACTCATAAGAACATCTCTTTTCTCTTATCTTGTATCTACGCAAGTACTCTACCCTTGTTTGCATGAATCTTTGGTCTCATTTGTGTAATCTAAACATTGCTGATATTCCGTGGGCTATCGTAGGGGATTTTAACACATTATTTGATCATAATGATAAAAGAGGAGAGGGGGTCACCTTTTAAGTTAACAAAATTGATTCTTGTCTTCAGAAAACTCATAAACACTCATGGGCTTATTGATATTCACCCTCACGGAAATAGATTCACATGGTGCAACAATTGTACTGGAAATGCTAGAATTTTATGTAGGCTTGATCGTTTATTAGTTAATAATCAATGGCTCTTGACCTATCCTGCCACCTCTCTTAACACTGCCCCCCGTACGACCTCGGATCATTCTCCTCTTCTCATGAATTCTAAGAATCTCTCTAGAAAGCCTAGATCCTTCAAGTATGAGGCCTTTTGGTTTGAATACAACGAGCCTCGTGAGATTGTTAAGAGTGTGTAGGCTTTACACCCACCACATCTTACTCTCAGCAACTCCCTGAAACACATTAAGCAACAAACTATTAATTGGAACAAGCATGAGCTAGGTAGGCTAGAGGATAAGGCTAAGGTGGTCCAAGATATCATTGCTTTCCTGGAACATAAAGATGAGACCTCTGGACTCACTGACCAGGAGTTACTTACACTTAGGGCTTCCTACTGTAGGCATCAGGCTTATCTTAGGCAAATTAGTATCAAGTGGTGGTCTAAGTCTAGGGTAAACTGGCTTAAGGATGGGGACAAGAACACCAAATTTTTCCATTTGGCAACCATTGTAAGATCAAAGAACAATCACATAAACTCAATTATTACCCCAGAGGGTCGACTTCTCCAAGATGACCTCCAAATTAGTAACTGTTTTATCAAGCACTATCAGGACTTATGGAGCCCTGAACCTTTCAATCCCATTCCCTCTAATTGTCCTACACTCCCAAAGCTCAACCACTCCTGGTGGGATAGTCTGACCTTCCCTATCACTGATGATGAAATTAAGAATAGTCTTTGGAGCATGGGTTTAGGAAAGGCTCCTGGGCCTGATGGTTTTACTGTTGAATTCTACTGGAACTATTGGGAAATCTGATCACTTGCTGATCACTATAAGTTTCTAGCCCATTTTAGATACATTTCATTCATATAGAGTCCCACATTTGCCTATCTTTTGGCCAATTATACTTGGAATGCATACATTATGATAACTAGTTGATATTCCTCATTTCATACTTAATTCCATGTGCATAGAGGTTCTGAAATGCCAAAATCCATTAATATTTAAATTCTATGCCAAGTTATCATTTTGAGGACAAGTTATCATTCCTATATGTCAAGTTATCATTATTTTGAATGAACTGATTTTCAATGGTTTTCTTGCCCTAAATCCATCATTATCATGTATAAATCATATTTGGATAGTCACATCTCAACTTGTGCAAAGTTTTAAGTCCATTTGAACAAGTTATCATTTTTCATTTGCCAAGTTATCGTTAAAGGGCAATTCTGTCATTTTGACATGCAAAACCATTAATTCTGGATAGAGGCCTTAAAAAATCATCTTGTTATTGTTTTAACTCATTGATGTTCAAATTTCATCACATTTGGACAATCACAACTCAAGTTATAACAAGTTATTGTTTTTAAGTCATATAAGTTATCATTTTTGGGCACCCAAGTTATCACTTCTTAGAAATCTCATTCATATTTGATTTCTGACCTCACTCACTTGTCACTCTAATCCATTTGATGCCTAAAATGCTTTGAACCACCCATATTAGGACATTTTCCAAGATTTCCTTAAAGTTATCATTCCGGGCCCCTAAAATCATTAATATCGATATAAGTTATCACTCCTGCACAACACCTAATTTCATTTGATATCTGAGCTAGCAACTATCATCATCTTAATTTTTATTTGTCAAAACATCATTCAAGGGCTTTGATGCTTGCTATTTTGGGATTTATAGCAGGGGAAAAGGTGGCCAAAAAGTGGAAAAAGTAAGGGGGACCATCTACTTTTTCCTGCACAAAAAGGAATCTGCAGCTGGGAATTCTGGCAGTGGACAGATGGCTTAATCAGGGTTTGGAAGAACATTCTGATGCTGATCCAAGGGTGGACATGAGTGATATAAAAGGTGGAATTTCTGGAGGAGAGAAGAGGGGCTGGACATTCAAGGATTTGGAAGAGGAAAGGAGTGGCTGCTGCTGGACCTATTGCTATTGGCCGAGAGTTTTCAAGCATCAATATGATTTGTATCTGTTTCTCCTTCCAATTGATGTCAAGCTTTGTAATTATAAGGAGCTAAACTCCATTTTTTCTAGGATAGGGTAGTAGTTTAGATTAGTTTTGGATGGATATGAACTGGTTTATAATCCTGCACTGAAATTAATCTTGATTTCAGATTTCAGAAATGTTCTACATTGATTTATGCTATGTTGTCATTAGATCCATGTGTAATTGATGATTGAGAAGTCTTATTTGATCTAAACATCTTTCAGGAATGAATTATGAGATAATATCAGATTTCTGAATTTAATTTTATTGCAAACTTGATTTCTGAACTCTGATTTTCTAGTTTCCTGAATTTCTGAATCTGAATTTTATTTCTGTGGCAGTTGAATCTATTCTTCACTCACAATCTGATTGATTGAGTCCTTGGGAAGTTGCTATTATTCCTATCTTGTTTAGGAATGAATCAAGATGCTTGGACAATCATTTGACTCAAATCAGATTGTTCCACTGATTTCTGAAATGAAAACCTGAATTCTGATTTTTTTGATTTCTTATTGAAATCTGTTTTACCAATTGAGTCCCCTGATTTCTTCCAATCACTGATAAGTGAACTTTAGGGATGTCTTGCAGTCCAGAGATGGGTCAAGAATCAGTTCGTAATTCAGATTTCCATTGATTTAAAATTTTGATTTCTTAAATACTAATTTCTTGGTTTCTGGTTTTCTAAATTTCCTGAACCTAAATTTTTTGAACTGTTAAATATGTTTGTCATTAAGGATTGGATTAATTGAATAGCTGAGAGGCTAGTATTTACTCTAATCTTATTCAGAAATGTATTAAGATGTTTGACAACTTAAGGTTCAATTCTGTTTTTTTTCCCAGAATTTGATTTCTAAATTTATTCAGAAATCTATTTTTCTGATTTTTCTTCTGGTTAGAATCTGATTTGCCAAGTGAGCATCCTTATTTCATCAAATCATCGAGAGGTGTATATGGGAATCTCTTGCAGTCCAGAGATGGATCAAGAGGCATTTGGCAAGCCTGAATTCTAAGGGTCTTGTTGCTGATTTTTCTGAATTGCAGAATCCTGTTTTCTGGTTTATATTTAAATTTTGATTTCCATTGTTAAGCCTCAACTTAATCCACTACTGAGAAGTAGTCATTAGGTCATCCTTGAGATCTAGAGATAGGCCAAGGAGCAATGGCAATTGTGAATTCCTGTGGTCATATGCTTTGCACTTCCAATTGAGTTGTGTTTGTGTGGATTTCATTTTATTTTGCAATCGAGAGGTTGAATTTAAATCCCCCTGGAATTCAGAGATGAATCAAGGAGCACAAGCACCATAATTGAGTAGATTTCATCCTGGTTTGATTGATTGGAATGATTCCATCTTTTTATGAATGCAATTACAAGTTATCATTGCAGAATTCCTTTGAATTGTAAAAAAATCAGCAATGAACTCCCCATTGAGCTGAATGATAACTTAATTTTCAGTGAGGACCCTCTATTGATTCAATCTAGCTAACAACTATATGACAATATGTTGCTTAGTTAGATGCCAATTGAGCTGTGGGAACAGTCATTTTCATGATTGAATCAAAGTTGGACATTTAATGATAACTTGATCCATTCCATCCTTAACTAATTTAGATGAACCCCAAATCCTAGAATAACCTTTCTCATTGATAGTTAAACATTTCTAGCTATTAATTTAGCATTTATAATTCAGTTTTGCAAACATTTTCAAAATTCCAAAATCTGTTATCATTCTGCACTTGTTAAAAAACTGTTTTCACTTCCAATTAAAAATCTGTTTTTGCCACCTTACTTAGGATTAATCTAAACTATTTTTACGTAGTTTAGAACTTCAAATCTTTGTGGATACGACAATTTGAGTCTACTACAACTTACCTGTGCACTTGCAGCTAATGAGTTGGGAGACCAAAAGTTAAAACATTTGACCTTTTCTTTAATTTCAGCAAGTTATCACTACTCGATCCCAAATATCACTTTCAACATCATTGGTCCTGATATCTGCCAGCACATTAGAAAAGCTCTCACCTCTCAACATATTCCCAAAGATTGGGCCCACACCTCCATTATCTTTACACCCAAGAAAGATTTTCCCACCAAGGTGTCTGATTTCAGACCAATCTCCCTCCGCAATGTCCTTTATAGGATTACATCAAAGGTCCTGGCACAGAGGCTCAGACCCACGTTAGACATCCTAATTGATCAATGTCAGTCAGCTTTTATTCCCAAGAGATCTATCCAGGACAACATTATTGTTGCCCAGGAAATTACATACTTTATTGTCAAGGGTCGAAAGAAGTTCCTTTTGCTTAAAGTAGACATGAAGAAGGCTTTTGACAGGGTCTCCAAGTCTGCTGTTGAAACTATTTTGAGGCTTATGGATTTTCCCCCAATATTTATATCCTGGATCCTCACGTGTATTAAGTCCCCTACTTTCACTTGTAACATTAATGGGACTAGATCTCAGCCTTTCACTAGTCATAGGGGTGTTAGACAAGGGGATCCTATTTCCCCATATTTATTTATCATTGTCTCCCAAGTCCTCACCTCTCTCTTAAATCACCAAGAAAATGCTGGTACCCTGATCCCTTACTCCATAAACATGATCACTTGCTGATCATTATATGTTTCTAACTCATTTTAGATGCAATTCATACATATCGAGTCTCATTTTTGCCTATCTTTTGGGCCAATTATACTTGAAATGCATACATTGTGATAACTAGTTGATATTCCTCATTTCATACTTATTTCCATGTGCATAGAGGTTCTGAAATGCCAAAATCCATTAATATTTAAATTCTATGCCAGGTTATCATTTTAAGGACGAGTTATCATTCCTAAGTGTCAAGTTATCATTATTTTGAATGAACTGATTTTCAATGATTTTCTTGCTCTAAATCCATCATTATCATGTATAAATCATATTTGGATAGTCACATCTCAACTTGTGCAAAGTTTTAAGTCTATTTGAACAAGTTATCATTTTTCAAGTGCCAAGTTATCGTTAAAGGGCAATTCTATCATTTCGACATGCAAAACCATTAATTCTGCATAGGGACCTTAAGCAATCATCTTGTTATTGTTTTAACTCGTTGCTGGTCAAATTTCATCACATTTGGATAACCACAACTCAAGTTATCACAAGTTATCGTTTTTAAGTCATATAAGTTATCGTTTTTGGGCACCCAAGTTATCACTTCTTAGAAATCTCATTCATATTTGATTTCTGAATGCACTCACTTGTTACTCCAGTCCATTTGATGCTTCTAATGCTTTGAATCACTTGCATTTGGATAATTTCCATGATTTGTAACAAGTTATCATTCCGGGTCCCTAAAATCATTAAAATCGATATATGTTATCACTCCTGCACAACACTTAATCCCATCTGAAGTTGGAGCTAGTAACTATCATTATCCTAATCTTTATTTGTCAAAATACTACTCAAGGACTATGATGCTTGCTGTTTGGAAATTTGTAGCAGGGAGAAAGGTGGCCAAAAAGTGGAAAAAGTAGGGGGGACCATCTACTTTTTCCTGCACAAAAAGGAATCTGCAACTGGAATTTCTGCAGGGGACACATGGCTGCAATCAAAGCATAAAGAATGTTCTGATGCTGATCCAAAGGTGGAGAGGAGTCATATAAAAGGTGGAATTTCTAGAGGAGGAAAAGGGGGCTGGACATTGGAAGTTTGAGCAAGGGTTTGGAGAAGAAAGGAGGGCTGCTGCTGTGGAGCTGCTGCTGGCCGAGAGCTTCAAGCATCAATGATTTGTATCTGTTTCTCATTCTCTTTGATGTCAAGCTTTGTAAATATGAGGAGCTAAACTCCATTTCTTCTAGGATAGGGTAGTAGTTTAGATTAGTTTTGGATGGATATGGACAGAATTATAATCCTGCACTTTAATCAAATCTGTTTTCAGATTTCAGAACCATTATGCATTGATTCGTGTCATTGATAGGTCTTATTTGTAATCTATAACTGAGAGGTTATCTTTAAATCTAACTCTTGTTCAGAGATGAATTAGGAATCAATGGCATGTTACTGGATTTCATTTTATTGCAATCTGAATTCTGATTTCCAGTTTTCTGATTTTCTGAATTCCTGAATCTGATTTCTGATTTTTTATGGCTGTTGAATCTATTCTCCACTCACAATCTGATTAATTGAGTCCTTGGGAAGTAGCTATTGTTCCTATCTTGTTCCGGAATGAATCAAAATATTTGGACAATCATTTGACTCAAATCAGATTGCTCCATTAATTTCTGAAATGAAAACCTGAATTCTGATTTTTCTGATTTCCTGCTGGAATAGTTTTATCAATTGAATCCCCTGATTTTATTTAATCATTGAGAGATGAACCTTAGGGATCTCTTGCAGTCCAGAGATGGATCAAGAAGCAATTGATAAACCTGATTCCATGGATTAATATTTCAGATTTCTGAATTGCAGAATACTATTTGCTGATTTCTAGTTCCTGATTTTCATTTGAATTCTGATTTCTAATGTCAAGCCTCATTTGAATCCACTACTGAGAGGTAGTCTTAAGGTCATTCTTGAGAGTCAGAGATGAGCCAAGGAGCATTGGATAATCACTGAGTTCCCCATTTAAGATTGAATGTCTTCTAGACCCAATTAATAGGAGTTGTGTGGATTTCACTTTTCCTTGCAACCGAGAGGTTGATTTTAAATCCCCCTTGAATTCAGAGATGAATCATGGAGCACAAGTACTATTATTCGATAGATTTCATCCTGGTTTAGTCAATTGAATTGATTTTATCTTTTCATGAATGCAATTACAAGTTATCATTCCAAAACTTCCTTGAATTGCAAAAATCAGCATTGAACTTCCCATTGAGCTGAATGATAACTTGATTTTTGGTGAGGATCCTCTATTGATTTAATCTAGCTAACAACTATATGACAATATGTTGCTTAGTTAGATGTCAATTGAGCTGTGGGAACAGCCATTTTCATGATTGAATCAAAGTTGGACATTTAATGATAACTTGATCCATTCCATCCTTAACTAATTTAGATGAACCCCAAATCCTAGAAGGACCTTCCTCATTGATAGTTAAACCTTTTTAGTCTATAGATTTGAGGTCAATTAGACTAACTTAGATAGTTTAGATTAGTTTTTAGTTTATTTGTTAGGCTAATTTTCAGTTTTTGCAAGTTATCATTTTTAACTTTTCACTTTTGTCTAGTTTTCATTTCTTTCTTGAATTTGATACTTCTGAATCTCTTTATGCAAGACTTGGACCATCAAGAGGAACATTACCAATCAGATCCTGAGCCTGAAAGAAGATTTCTAAGAAGAAGGAGATTGCAAAGGCTTGAGGCAAGGAGAAGGATATTTGAAGAAGAAGAGGTAGAGGCACACAACCTTGAATTTGAAGAAGTTGTAAATCAGAATATGGCAGCTCCTAGAACTCTTAGGGACTGTTATTCACCAAGCAATGCAAGGAATCAACCAGGGGGAGGAGCCTTAGCACCTGTGGCAAACTTTGAAGTTAATCCAGCCTTGATTGCAATGATTAGGCAAAGTCAATTTTCTGGACTTGGGACTGAAGATCCAGCATGTCATTTGGATAATTTCAAGGAGATGTAGAGCACTGTGAACTTCAACAACATTCCCATGAATGCAGTATATATGAGATTGTTTCCCTTCTCACTCAAGGACAAGGCCAAGACATGGTATAAAGGATTGAATCCTGAAGAGGTAGCCACTTGGGAATCAATTATTCAATTGTTCCTTTCAGAATTCTTTCCTCCTTCAAAAATTGATAACTTCAGGGATCAAATAGTGAGGTTCTATCAGTTGGACTAAGAAAACATTTGTGAGGCATGGCAAAGGCTTCAAGGGTTGTTAAGGGCATGTCCCCACCATGGATTTGAAAAGTGGCAATTAGTCAACTATTTTCATAAGGGATTGAACTACCCTAGCAAGGTGGCCTTGGACACTGCAGCAGGAGGTACCTTTGCATCCAAAAATATAGATGAGGCTTACCAACTAATAGAGAACATTGCAAAGAATCATCACTTCCTCACACATGATAGGACCAGAAGGCCTTCTATGGATAATTCAGTGAACCAATTGTCATCCCAATTTGAAGAGGTGTTGTACAAGACTTTGGAGAGATTGAACTTGACTCCCAATGGCAATAGGGCCTCTAATCCTGAAATAAGGTGCTGTGTATGTGGGAATCAAGGCCATGTGTCAGAAAATTGCAATTTGATTATGCAATTATGCAACAAGTGGAGCAAACAGTGGATCAAATCAATGCTGTGGGAAATTATGGAATTAAACCTCTTGCTGAATTCTACACTCTAGAAAATAGGAATCATCCATACTTTTCTTACAAGGGCAACAACTATCAAGGAGCTCCCATGCAGAATCCTAGTTGGCAGCCAAGGATTTTGCCCAGAAACCAACAATTTCCATATCCAAATCAGTCTCAAGGTGTTCAAGTGCAAAGACCTCCTTTTGAGCAACCACCACCAACTCAACCTTCTCAATTTTCAAAAATAGAGGAGATGCTGCAACAAATTCTGAAGAAGCAAAGCAATCAGGAGGAGGCAATTCTGAAAATGAATTCTAGACTTGATACCATTGAGAACCAAGTTGCTCAACAATCTAGCACCTCAGCTAGACCTCCTATGTTCTTCCCTGGACAGCCAGAAGTGAACCCCAAGGAATAGGTCCATGCTATCCAGCTCAGAAGTGGGAAGATTGTTGAAGAACCAATGAAGAAAGTAGAGGACAATCCAGCCCAAGTGAATCCAAAGTCCAAAGCTACTAAAGAACTAGCTGAACTTGTGGGAGAAAATCAGAACAAAGGCCCTCAAAATGAAGTTAGGACCAGGGTCTTTGATAGGGTACCTTTCCCTCAAAGATTAATCAAGGCAAGGCAGGATCAGCAATATGGAAGGTTCATTGAAATCCTGAAGAAGTTAAATATCAATGTGCCATTTGTGGAGGCAATTCAGGAGATGCCCTCCTATGCAAAGTGTTTGAAGGAAATCTTAACCAAAAAAAGGAGGATTATGGAGCATGAAACTATTACCTTAACCGAGGAAGCCTCTGCAATCATCCAAAATAAATTGCCACCCAAGTTGAAAGATCCAGGAAGCTTCTCCATACCTTGTGAAATTGGAAATAGGAAGATTCAAAGGGCAATATGTGATTTGGGTGCATCAGTGAGTGTCATACCTCTTTCACTTTGTAGGAAGCTTGAAGTTGGAGATTTGAAGCCTACAAATATGTCTCTATAGCTGGCAGACAAATCCATCAAGTATCCACATGGAATCATTGAGGACATACCCCTCAAAGTTGGCAAATTCTACATACCAGTAGATTTTGTGGTACTTGACATGGATGAGGATTTGAATACTCCCATTCTTCTTGGGAGACCCTTTTTAGCCACTGTTGGGGATGTCATTGATGTCAAGGAGGGCAGATTGACCTTCCAAATTGGGGAGGAGAAGATAAAATTTAATTTGGCACAGGTTCTCAGTAGACCAAATTTTTAGGAAAATGATTTTGAGGAGGGACAGCTAGATCAAGTTGTTCAGCAAGTTTCTGCCATAATTCCCATTGAAGATCCAGTGCAAAGGTGCCTAATGTTTGATCATTTGAATGAATTAGAGGATTCAGAGGCTGAAGCATACAAATCAGCATTGAATTTATCCAAACCAGTGGAAAATTCAGAAAATCAGCACCAACTGCAGGAAGTTATCACTGCTGAAACTCAATTCAACTCAACTCAAGCCAATTCTTCCAAATTGGAGCTCAAGCCTCTCCCCAACAACCTGAAGTATGAATTCTTGGGAGAGAATTCAACATTCCCTGTTATCATTAATGCAAATTTGCCAAAGGATCAAGTTGAAGAGTTGTTGAAAAAACTAAGGCTGTACAAGGAGGTAATAGGCTATTCTATTGATGATATCAAGGGTATTAATCCCTCAACTTGCATGCATAGGATCCCTACGGAGGACAGCTACAAGCCCTCCATTGAATGTCAAAGGAGGCTCAATCCAACCATGAAGGAAGTGGTCAGGAAGGAAGTATTAAAGCTGCTGAATGCTGGGATTATACATTCCATTTCAGATAGTGAATGGGTCTGCCCTGTTGAGCTGAAACCTCCTCCTAGTCCAGGGGATTCATATATCATACATGAGGATTTTTGGGATGAGAAGTTAGGGAATTTTTTTTACATTGGAGGAGAAAATCAAGCTGAGAAGCAAAGGTCAATCATTGGCAAATTAAGAGATCCATACTTGATTAGTGAAGCTGTCCACAAATTGAGATCTCTACTTGATCATATCATACTATGCAAACTTCCTTGACATTAAGAGTTGTAACAATGTCTAGCCAAAGACATTAAAGAAAGGCACTTCTTGGGAGGTAATCCAAGTCATTATCAACCTAATCTTTCTGTTTTTGCAGGAATAAGTGATGAGGAACAAATTCAATTCACAAGTCTCAAATTCACGGAGTACCCTTACCCCTTATTTCTGATTTTTACACTGAAAACTTAATGATAACTGATAATATCTTTCTTATTATGCTTCATTGATCATATCATCATCTGACTTTACATTCATATCAGTTATCCAAATCTGCTATAGCCCAATTTCAGTGAATTTCATAAATTCCCAATGCATTGTTGAAATCTGCACTTAAAAATCTGATTAGTTGCAAATCTGCCATTCCACTGATATCCTTTATTTCTCTACAGGATTAGTTGCAACTAATGAAGATTAGATCACCCAAAGCTTCTGGTTGAAGTGCCAAGAGAATTCAAGTAATGAAGATTAGATCACCCAAAGCTTCTGGTTGAAGTGCCAAGAGAATTCAAGTGCCAAATTTCATGCATTTCACTCCCACCCATCCCTCTCCCTTGCCTTTGATTTTCAACCCTGGGATAGTGTTGAGAATAAGCTTGGGGGAGAAAACCTGGTGCTTTTCTAACCTTTACACCATGTTTTCAATTGATCTTAATGTTCATATCATAATTCATACCAGGTTATTAGCAGGTTTTACAAGTTATCATAAGTTATCACTAGTTATCACTTGGTTATCAATTTTTTACCTCAACTCAATTCTGAATTCATTTTAACTCTGAAATGGGTAGAATACTTCATTTTGACAATGGGTGCACTCCAATACCAAGTGGCCAACCTGGCCATTAGCCATCTTGCTTTAATTGGCATTATGTATTCAGATGCATTTGAATGAACTTTCAGCTGAAATTTTTCTTTTTTGTGGATTAACACTAGCTACATTCATGGATTAATTGGAAAGTAGAAGATGTCTAGAAAGGAGTCAAGGATCTTGTTGCCATGTTAAATAGGAATTCTTGACTATTTGCATTTAAGGATCTAACCTATACTTGAATTTGAACCATTGCTCACTTCATGAACAGAATGAAAAAGAAAGAAAAAAGGAAAATGAAAAGTTGCATTTTGCATTGCATGCATACATGAATAAAGAGAGTGAAAATTCCAAAAAGGAATCTCTCCTGAATAAAGCCAGGATTTTTTATCCTGTGACCAGCATGAATAAAAATCAGGTTCAAACCTGTTTATTGCATCCTCATGAATAAAAGTCAGGTTTTCAAACCTGTTTAAGCAAAGAAATTAAAAGTCTATTCATGAAGAGATTAATGTTTCAAACTTTTTAGTAAAGATGACAACCTTGCAATCTAAATTAGTTAATGTTAGTACTTCTATCATGGCTTAAATTTGCATTAACCTTTGTGACTCCTCAGCTAGAATTTGGGATTGGAAAGAATGGGATGGAATGTTAGCCAAGTGGGAAACTCATTTAGATCTTATTCAGCTGATCTTTCTATTCATTTGTGGATGGTAAATTCAAATTCATCCTTAATTTCTGAATGTTTTGCTTGAGGACAAGCAAAAGGCTAAGCTTGGGGGAGTTTGATCACTTGCTGATCACTATATATTTCTAACCCATTTTAGATGCAATTCATACATATCGAGTCCCATTTTTGCCTATCTTTTGGGCCAATTATACTTGGAATGCATACATTGTGATAACTAGTTGATATTCCTCATTTCATACTTATTTCCATGTGCATAGAGGTTCTGAAATGCCAAAATCCATTAATATTTAAATTCTATGCTAGGTTATCATTTTAAGGACAAGTTATCATTCCTAAGTGTCAAGTTATCATTATTTTGAATGAACTGATTTTCAATGATTTTCTTGCTCTAAATCCATCATTATCATGTATAAATCATATTTGGATAGTCACATCTCAACTTGTGCAAAGTTTTAAGTCTATTTGAACAAGTTATCATTTTTCAAGTGCCAAGTTATCGTTAAAGGGCAATTCTATCATTTCGACATGCAAAACCATTAATTCTGCACAGAGACCTTAAGCAATCATCTTGTTATTGTTTTAACTCGTTGCTGGTCAAATTTCATCATATTTGGATAACCACAACTCAAGTTATCACAAGTTATCATTTTTAAGTCATATAAGTTATCGTTTTTGGGCACCCAAGTTATCACTTCTTAGAAATCTCATTCATATTTGATTTCTGAATGCAC
The DNA here is from genome assembly GCA_030549335.1 of Pontederia crassipes. Classification (NCBI taxonomy): domain Eukaryota; kingdom Viridiplantae; phylum Streptophyta; class Magnoliopsida; order Commelinales; family Pontederiaceae; genus Pontederia; species Pontederia crassipes. The sequence continues at coordinate 3,035,674 of JAUKPH010000020.1, read as the reverse complement.
TCACTTGTTACTCCAGATTTGATGCTTCTAATGCTTTGAATCACTTGCATTTGGATAATTTCCATGATTTGTAACAAGTTATCATTCCAGATCCCTAAAATCATTAAAATCGATATATGTTATCACTCCTGCACAACACTTAATCCCATCTGAAGTTGGAGCTAGTAACTATCATTATCCTAATCCTTATTTGTCAAAATACTACTCAAGGACTATGATGCTTGCTGTTTGGAGATTTGTAGCAGGGAGAAAGGTGGCCAAAAAGTGGAAAAAGTAGGGGGGACCATCTACTTTTTCCTGCACAAAAAGGAATCTGTAACTGGAATTTCTGCAGGGGACACATGGCTGCAATCAAAGCATAAAGAATGTTCTGATGTTGATCCAAAGGTGGAGAGGAGTCATATAAAAGGAGGAATTTCTGGAGGAGGAAAAGGGGGCTGGACATTGGGGGTTTGAGCAAGGGTTTGGAGAAGAAAGGAGGGTTGCTACTGTGGAGCTGCTGCTGGCCGAGAGCTTCAAGCATCAATGATTTGTATCTGTTTCTCATTCTCTTTGATGTCAAGCTTTGTAAACATGAGGAGCTAAACTCCATTTCTTCTAGGATAGGGTAGTAGTTTAGATTAGTTTTGGATGGATATGGACAGAATTGTAATCCTGCATTTAATCAAATCTATTTTCAGATTTCAGAACCATTTTGCATTGATTCATGCCATTGATAGGTCTTATTTGTAATCTATAACTGAGAGATTATCTTTAAATCTAACTCTTGTTCAGAGATGAATTAGGAATCAATGGCATGTTACTGGATTTTATTTTGTTGCAATCTGATTTCTGATTTCCAGTTTTCTGATTTTCTGAATTCCTGAATCTGATTTTTGATTTTTTATGGCTGTTGAATCTATTCTCCACTCACAATCTGATTAATTGAGTCCTTGGGAAGTAGCTATTGTTCCTATCTTGTTCAGGAATGAATCAAGATGTTTGGACAATCATTTGACTCAAATCAGATTGTTCCATTAATTTCTAAAATGAAAACCTGAATTCTGATTTTCTGATTTCCTGCTGGAATAGTTTTATCAATTGAATCCCCTGATTTTATTTAATCATTGAGAGATGAACCTTAGGGATCTCTTGCAGTCCAGAGATGGATCAAGAAGCAATTGATAAACCTGATTCCATGGATTAATATTTCAGATTTCTGAATTGCATAATACTATTTGCTGATTTCTAGTTCCTGATTTCCATTTGAATTCTGATTTCTAATGTCAAGCCTCATTTGAATCCTCTACTAAGAGGTAGTCTTAAGGTCATTCTTGAGAGTCAGAGATGAGCCAAGGAGCATTGGATAATCACTGAGTTCCCCATTTAAGATTGAATGTCTTCTAGACCCAATTAATAGGAGTTGTGTGGATTTCACTTTTCCTTGCAACCGAGAGGTTGATTTTAAATCCCCCTTGAATTCAGAGATGAATCATAGAGCACAAGTACTATTATTGGGTAGATTTCATCTTGGTTTGGTCAATTGAAGTGATTTTATCTTTTCATGAATGCAATTACAAGTTATCATTCCAAAACTTCCTTGAATTGCAAAAATCAGCATTGAACTTCCCATTGAGCTGAATGATAACTTAATTTTCAGTGAGGACCCTCTATTGATTTAATCTAGCTAACAACTATATGACAATATGTTGCTTAGTTAAATGCCAATTGAGCTATGGGAACAGCCATTTTCATGATTGAATCAAAGTTGGACATTTAATGATAACTTGATCCATTCCATCCTTAAATAAACAAGAAAATCATGATTTTCCGACGGATAATTTCCGACGGTTCTAAATTCATCGCAATTTGCAATGAATTTTTCGACGGTTCCATTTTCGACGGATTTTTCGACGGTTATGACCGTCGGAAATAATTTATATTATTATTTAATTTTTCAACGATTAGGAACGTCGATATTTTTGACAGATATCCATCTGTCGCAATTTCCGACGATTTTTCCGACGGTTACGACTAATTTAGATGAACCTCAAATCCTAGAAGGACCTTCCTCATTGATAGTTAAACCTTTTTAGTCTATAGATTAGCATTTGTAATTCAGTTTTGATAAATTCCCAAAACCCCAAAAGAAGTTATCATTCTGCATTTCATAGGAAAATCTGTTTTCATTCCTTTAAAAATCTGTTTTTGCCACTTTAAATAGGATTAATCTAAACTATTTTTAGGTAGTCTAGAACTTCAAATCACTGTGGATATGACATTTAAGGTTACTACAATTGACATGTGCACTGCAGTAGAGAGTGAGTTAGGGAGTTGAAACAAAAATTAGAAAAATTGACTTTTGACTTAAAAATCAGCAAGTTATCACTCAAAACCCAAATTTCACTATCAAAACACTTTCAAATTAAGCCATCTTATGTTTGCTGATGATTTGCTCATTTGCATTGCGGCTACCAAATCAAACTATAATACCTTAAGGAAAGTGTTTATGGATTATGAAAACCTGACCAATCAGAAAGTCAATCAGTATAAATCTAAAATCTACTTCCCCCCAAGGTTCTCCTCTATCAGAAAGAATGCTATTCTTTCCATCCTAAACTTTAAAATTGGATCATACCCCTTCACTTACCTTGACATTCATATCTCATATAAGTACATCCCTACAAAATCACAAAGATTAATTATGGATAAATTTACTAAAAGATTAACTGGATGGAAGCAAACTCTCCTCAATCAGGCTAGCAAAGCTGTCCTTATAAATTCTGTCATTAATTCTATTCCTGTGTATGCTCTCAGTTCATCTTTCATTGCTAATGGAGCTATAACTACAATTGAAAAATATAATAGATCCTTCTTTTGGAGCCCTGGTGGGGGTAAGCATGGTACTCACTTGTTAAATTGGGAAACTGTCCAATTGCCAAAGCTTTGTGGGGGTTTGGTTATTAAAAATTTAAGGCACACCCGCACTTCTTTGTTAGCTAAAAGAGCTTTGGATCTCCTAAACAACAAGAACACTCCTTGGGTTCATCTTGTAAATCAGAAATATGGGAGAGTCCACCCCTGGTCTCTGCCCTCTCACCACAACCCTGCCTAGTGTTGGAAAGCCATTATGTCAGCCCTAAATAATATTAAGCTTGGCATCATGATTTAAATTGGAGATGGGAAAAGTACCTCTGTTTTTAATGATCCTTGGATCTTTCCTGTTCCCCTAGCTTGGATGCTCACACATATAAATGTCAATCTTTATCTTCCTAGTCTGAAGGTAAGTAATCTTATTGATGATAACTGTTGGAACTGTGCTTTGCTTGCTGAGATGTTTGGCCCGAATTTGATGAATTGCATTTTTTCTGTTTAATTGACTAGCACTGCCTGTGATGATTCCTGGCTTTGGACTATGAATACTCATGGTGTTCCTCATGCTAATTCTATGTATAGATTTATTATGGGCAGGCCTTTACCACTGACTCTGCCTGGACGGTCTCCTGTGAATCACCTTTTGTCTACCTTGTCATCCTAGAATCTCCTGTGGCAACTCAATGTTGCTCCAAAAATAAAAATTTTCATTTGGAAAATGCTGCATCATAGACTTCCTACTGCTGATATTCTTTAGCATTTTATTCCTGGGCTAAATCCTTTGTGCAAATTTTGTGGTTCTTGCACTGAATTTGTATCTCATCTATTTTTTAACTATCCCCTTTCTTATCGTTTCTAGTCTATTGTACAAGCCGGGCTCAAGTTTACTTTTGAACTGCTGCCTGTTTGGTCCTCTGGATCCTGGCTTGCCGAGGGCTCAAACTTGATTCCTAGTTCAAAATTAAAGTTGAGATCTTTTATCGCTTATTGTTTCTGGGGACTATGGTGTGCTAGAAATGATGCGGTGTTTAATTCCAGGATGGCAACCGTGGAGTCGGTCTGGCAGAGAGTCTTATCCACTTTTGATGATTATACTTCTTGCCAGGTTCCTAAGGCACTTGTCCCCCATGGTCCTTTTGTGACCCGATGGGAGCCCCCTTTGGTGGGGTGGTCTAAATTAAACACTGACGAGACTTTTGTGGATTGTGGGGAGTCAGGTGGCTTAGGTTTTATTTGTCGCTCTCACAATCTCGCTTTTTTGGTGGTAGGTACGCTGACGAAAAGATGTCGGAGCGCTCTTGAGGCTGAGGCGTGGGCCATGTTTGAAGGCGTCAAATGTTGCATTCATTGGGGCATCTGGAATATCCATATCGAGTCGGATTCCCTAACCCTCGTCAAGACAATTACAAGTGCAATGGTGCCACCTTGGAGCATTCGACGCATTACTAGAGATATTCAAAACTTGCTTCCTTCTTTTACACTTTATAAAATCTCTCACTATAATAGAAAAGCAAACTCAGTTGCCCATTTTTTTTAAGTATGCTCGTCGCGTATCGGACGATGCCTTTTGGGACGGCACTCCTCCTTCGGTGGCCCTCCAATTTTTGTACTTGGACAACTCACGTTGCTATATGAATAGTTAACTGACTTTCCTTCAAAAAAAAAGAATGTCGAACCCACAAGGAACTAGATAAATCGAATCCTATCCAAAAGACCTACTAAGAGAAAAAAAAGGCTTTATGGTAAAGACCGTAAATTAAAATATGATAGTTAAACAACTAAAATTAAGATAAAGTGGTGATGAACCTAGAAATTCTGGAGGATTAAGAATAAAGGTCAACTTGCATGCAAATAGAGATGATTGAGACTTCAACAATGTGAGTCAAATTAGTTCTAAAGATGGAAGAGGATCACCAAAAGAACAATTTATACTCGAACTATCTTAACTTTTGTGAACTTAGAAATTTCAACCGTTGAATAAACCTCTGAATTGACAGAAGATTAAGACGCTTTAATGTATGAATCCTAAACTCATGATTATCCACGCTAGGTATAATCTTTATGACCGCAGAGCATCAAGTATACACGCTGAATTACAAGACTTCTGTTATAATTGGAATAACCTATAAGTTAAGATTTTATTCTCTGAAAAGTATTATGTTTCAAAATTAATCACCACAAAACTGATTTGTGATCTAAGATCAAAATAAGATATTCTCAGAAAATAACATTATCAAACACAATCATAATCTAAAAGAATTAATCATTATATTAGCTCAATGCTAAAACTGGTTCATGCAGTTTCCAAAAAGATAAAAAAATTCTCTATCACAGAATAGACGATAGAAACAAAAAGAGCGGAGTAACAAAGCATCCAATAATAAGGCGAGAACAAAAATTTTTGCATTGGATGATCTCTATGTAGGATCAATAGCACCAAGAAGGGAGTGAATTGGTGTATAAAAATCTTTCCGTGAAATCACTTTTGAAAAATCAATAAATTGATCACAAGCAAATAATGATAAAGTGTAAATGAAAGATAAGAGGCAAACAGAAAGAAGCGATGTGTTCATGAGGTTCGGCCCCAATTCTTAGGCCTATGGCCCCGCTCTGACTTCTCCTTCTCGAAACCACCGGAGATTCATTAGCTTTCTCTTTTCTTGTAAGGAGAGAATAACTCTCTTTACACCACACACATTTTTCTCCGCTCAAGAGGCAAGGCACACCTCTTTTACAATGAGCTCTCAATCTCACTAGATCAGAGAACAATGATTCCCTCTAACTCTCTTCTTTTACAAAAGTTTCTCACACTCAAAGCTTAGAAGAGAAGGAAAGAAATTACAATTTTTGGGCTCAAGAACTTGAAAGGAACTTTAGAATGATTTTTCTTGCTTGAATGATTTTTCTTCAGGCTTTGACACTCCTTTTATAGGCTTCTACAGGTGAACATTTCGTCCACAAAATCTTCCATAATTTTCTCCTTGAAAAATAGTCGTTACTGTTCATTTGACTTTGGGACCGGCCGACTACTTCAATGGGCCAGTCGACTGATCATTATGATTGTTGTGCCATATCTTCGATTTAATCCGCTGTCCGATCAATCGGCCCTTCGATCGATACATCGACTGATAGAGTCTCGACATTTTCTGAATGCGTTCTCTTTTGGTCAATCGACCGATTTAATGATTGGACCATCGATTGGTATAGTCTCGTCATTTCTAAAATTCATCCCTGTCTTGACCGATCAATCGGTGCAACGACCAGACCATTGACCGGTGCAGTCTCGACATTTCTTCCGCTTGATGTCAATCGACCAATGTCCATAGCTGATCAACCGGTGGGTCGACCGGTCGTGTGCTAAATCTTTATTTTTAAGACTTAATTTGGCGATTTCTTCTGCGAATGATGTCATATCAATCCTACACCTGCATTATCGTCACTTGAGCATAGATTAGTAACTTTTATGTTCAATTTAATTTGTTATCATCAAAACATAGGATTCAACAATCTCCCCCTTTTTTATGATGACAAACTAATTGAACGATTGAGAAAAAGAATGAATTGTAAGTATAAAGAGCAATTAGTAAGCAAGCTCCCCCTACATTCATGCATTTTTCACATTTTCTCCCCCTAAATAAGTGGCCTTTATATTGTCATAATTATATGGAGTAATATGAATATATGACATCAATTAAGACACAAAAATAGATATGAAATCAAATGTTTAATAAAAAAGTCATCACATTACATCCATAGTCGATACAACATCATGTGTTCATGCACTAACAAATGTGACTGCAGTCACTACAAAATGGTGCACGACATTAGTACAAACACTTAGCAACTAACTAAGGAACATCGAACTAAAATAAACTAAAAAAACACATAACATCGTCCCAAACTTCTCCCCCTTTTGAAGTTATCAAAGAGGGAGGTAACCCAACTACATCTCATCGGGACTATCATCATCACGAGCTAGAAGAGGAATAAATCCCTGCAACGCATAGTAGGCCTGCAGCAAGCCAACAAAGTATCGAGAGTCACGCTCCATCCGTCGAACATGACAATCCATCTGAGTCATGCAATGGTCTATGGAATCCACCTACTGTGAAATGGTCGTAAAATCATAGGTGCTATAAGAAGCTGAGGCTGCGTGCTGGGAAGGTCCAAAAGGCTCAGTGGGTGCTAAAGGCGGAGGGAAGCTAGGACCAGCCTCTAGTGCGTCCTGAGTGTCCATCGACGTTGGCTCTCCATCTGTGGCATCATCAACCTAAGATATTTTCGGTGTAGAGTTCCAAACCGATGACGTCAATGGGGCGAGGTTGGATGTACTCCTCGTTTACAGGGATGTCGACACCAAAATGGAGTAAGATCTTAGTGATCCAAGCTCCAAAATATAAGTGGTACCGACCACGAGTACCGGAGGAGACCTTCTGAAAAGTGTAATCCATGTGATATAAAAGAAAATGGCAAAAATGGAGAAATGAGGCATCATGGATACAAAGACAATGAAAAAAAATAGATCAAAGTGAGTGACCTCTATATAGTTCTTGACTCGAGGAGTAATCATACGACTCAGAATGTGATGAACCATTTTCATGGTTGGATGAAGATGTCGATAGACCGTTCGGATGATATAGTGGATATCTTGTCCACCAAAAATGTACGAATGCCATCGGCGATCGTAAGATAATCGGAAGGCCAACCATGGGTGACAAATGAATAGAAACCAGGTAATGGGCACGAAATGCCAAAGATGTGATAGAGATGGTCAGGATCAAAGTGAATGGGTACGCCAAGGACATAGGTGATGATGGCCTCCCGAGTAATCGTTATGTACGCCAAGGACATAGGTGATGATGGCCTCCCGAGTAATCATCATGTTCACATAGAAATGACGAACAAGACGAAGATACACAGGCTCTATGAGAGAGAAGTGGCAGCCAACCGATGTTTGCGAATATCTTCTAAACATTTGGAATGTTAAGAGCGTCCCAATCAACAACATAGGCACGTCGGACTTCGCGAGAGACGTACAAAATCAGTAGTAGGGTCAATGGAAGGTAGATGAAGAGCACATCCATGGGATCATCCTCGTCCGCGACCCCATCCACGTTGGATAGGTGCGGTTCCGATTTTGGGTCAAGTTCAAGCTCATTTTCGATTATATGAACGCGACCACCTGAGCCATAATAACGATGATGATGATGCTGGAAAACTAGCCTTAGGGGTGGAATCCCTTCGTGATCAGCCATGGATTCAACAATGGTGGCCGAAAGGAATGGAATGATGGCTGGAGGAAATGGAAAGGGTCTGGTCCTATTCCAGTGGTCGAAAGGAGCACCAGAAGAAAACAGTGACTATGATGGGAGGTGCTAGGGAGCTGACGACTGTGACGGAGAGATGGAGACCATGGTGGCGATCAGAGGGAAGAGGATGGGATGAGAAAGTGATCAGAAGAAGGATGTGACGACGATCGTGGCGGAAATCGACGACGACGGCCATGAAGAGAGGGAGAGAATGGTGTCAGTGAGCGATGGCGACTGACGACGGACAAGGAAGGTGGCGATGGCGACAAGGGTCACCGGCGAAGGGGACGGTCGGCGGAGAAAAGGTCGACTAAGAAATGGAGAGGGTCGACGCGACGTATCGGGCGGTGTGGATGAAGGAGAGAGAGTAATGGCAGACGAGAGAGGTCGATGATGACGGTGATGGTCGGATGGTCGGTGGCAGCATTGCGAACGAAGTTAACGGTCGGTGGCTAGGGCAGCGGTCGAGGGAGAGATTAAGAGGAAGTCGACCCATTTGACCAGTCGAATTCTTATACGTGCACAATTTTTGCATATACCGATCGATCGGTCTTGCCAAACGGTCAACCAATTAGTTGTATTAAAAAAATCCATCGGTCGATATTTGACAACCAATTTGAGTCACACACCAATCGACCGTCCGTCCAGTCGGTCGATCAATCTTATCTTGTTTACCTATTTTTCACTATTTTTTAAAACTTTAACCATTAAAATCTTGTTCCTGAGATATGTTTCAAATAAATGTAAGTGTTGTGCAACACTTTTAGTGTTCAATTCATGTCAAAAGTGATATTGCATAACCAAGTCACTTCTACTTAGAATTGATACGCAATCAAGATTCAATCATTCATAATTCCCTTCTAAGAATGCAAAATTATTCTTCACTCAAGGGTTTTGTAAAATATGTCTGCAAGTTGGACTTCAGTGACACATGTTCAATGGCAATGTCTTTAAGAGTTATATGTTCTCTAATGAAATGATATCGCAAGTCAATGTATTTAGTCTTAGAGTGCTGAATTTGATTTTTGGTCATTTCTATAGCACTCGTGTTATCGCACTTCATGGGTACATTGGAATAACTCACACCATAATCAAGCAATTATTGTTTTACCCATAATATTTGTGCACAACAACTAGCAACGGCTATATATTCGGCCTCGGTGGTAGAAAGTGCGATGAAGTTTTATTTCTTGCTAGTCCATGAGATGAGAGAGCTACCAAGAAAGCAACACATCCCACTATTGCTTTTTCTATCAACTTTACACTCGAGAAAATCTACGTCGGTGTAGGCATGTAATTCAAATGGAGAATTTCTATCATACCAAATGCCTAAATCACATGTATGCTTTAAGTAGCACATAATCATTTTTATGGCAATTAAATGTGATTCTTTGGGAGCAGATTGAAATCTAGCATATAAGCATACACTAAACATGATATTCAACATAGATGTCATTAAATAGAGCAAGCTACCAATCATACCTCTGTACATTTTTTATCAATAGGCTTGCCTTTTTCATCTTTGGAAAACTTTACTTTTTCATCTAGTATCAAACATTTGTCCTTTTTAAATTTGATTAAATAGTTTTTATCGCATAGTTGACTTATGCTAATTAAGTTATGTTTTAAGTTTTCAACTAGCCAAACATTTTTCAAATACACTTTGTCATTCTTTCCAACATTACCCATACAAATTACTCTTTCTTTACTATTGTCTCCAAATGTGACTTTTCCTCCATTTTTCTTTTTCAAATTGATGAAATTTGATGCATCGCCATTCATATGTCTTGAGCATCCACTGTCCAAATATCATTTACCTTCACTGTACTTTGAAGCTTCCTACAAGAAAGAAATTAAGAGACTCATCTTTTTTGTACCCAAACTTGCTTGGGTCCATCTTGTTTAGACATGGTCCTTTTCAGAACCCAAATTTTCTTCATCCCTTTTTTCTTTCCTAATTCTGCAATCATAAGAATAATGCCCTTCATATCTACAATGGAAATAAGTAATATGTGATCTTGTGTAATCATGCGATGCTTTTACAAATAAAATTCTTTTGTCATTTTTCTTTTCAAAAAAATTAAATCAAGTCCAATTTTATTTGAAAATATTCTAGATCCACTAAGCATGGCATCTAACATTTTACTTCCATTTGAGAATTTTTCAAGTTCAACTTTTGAATTATTAATTTCTTTGTTCAATCATGCACTTTCTACATTTTATTTTTCACATAATTATTTTAGTGTACTATTTTCCATTTTAAATTCTTCGATTGATAATTCCAAACTAGAGTTTTCTTCATTCAATACATCACACTTTTCACATGCTTTAACATACTTATTTTTCTTTTGCAAATTTTCAAGCTCTATTTTATATCATCATATTTTTTTAATCATCCATATTTATTAATAAGAATTCCAAAGTCCTTATGCACGTTAAATGATTCACTATCACTATAGTCAGATGAGTTAGATGATACCTCATGACTATTAGCAATTAGACATATGTAGGCTTCTTCATCATCACTATAGGAGGTGTTGGAGTTATTCTCTTCATCTTCGCTCTCATCCCAAGTGGCTTGAAGAGCATTTTCCTTCCTTCTTGAGTTTTCTCCATCTTTCTCATTTTTTATCAAATTTGGACATTCAAATTTGTAATGTCCAATCTTTTTACACTCAAATCAAATAATTTGATTCTTGCTTGATGACAATGAGGTGATAGAAATTTAGAACTTTAACTTTATTTCAAACCGAAGTTGAACCGTTAGAATCAATCATAAAGCTCTTAGGGATTAGAGTCTTAAAGTAAGATTAAGTTATAGATATGTGATAGATCTTTAGAACTTTAACTCTATTTCATACCGAAGTTGAATCATTACAATCAATGATAAAGCTCTTGGGGATTAGAGTATTAGATTAAGGTTCAAATCTCTAAATTATAGATACTTATTATAACCTTTGGGTATCCTAAGAGGTGATAGACCTTTATAACTTTAACTCTATTTCAAATCGTAGTTGAACTGTTACAATCAATGATAAAGCTCATGAGGATTAAAGTCTTAGAGTAAGGTTCAAAGCTCTAAGTTATAGATACTTGTGACAACCTTTAGGTATCATATGAAGTGATAGATCTTTAGAACTTTAACTCAATTTCAAATCAAAGTTGAACCGTTACAATCAATGATAAAGCTCTTAGAAATTAGAGTTTTAGAAAAAGTTTCAAAGATTTAAGTTATAGATACTTATTAGAACCTTTGGGTAACCTAAGATGTGGTAGATCTTTAGAACTTTAACTCTATTTCAATCCGAAGTTGAACCGTTACAATCAATGACAAACCTCTTAGGGATTAGAGTTTTAAAGTATGTTCAAAGGTCTAAGTTATGGATACTTATTATAACTTTTGGATATCTTAAGAGGTGGTAGATCTTTAAAACTTTAACTTTATTTCAAACTGTAGTTCAACTGTTACAATCAATGATAAGCTCTTAGGGATTAGAGTCTTCGAGTAAGGTTCAAAGCTCTAAGTTATAAATACTTATTACAATCTTTGGGTATCCTAAGAGGTGAAAAATCTTTAGAACTTTAACTCTATTTCAAACCAAAGATGAACCGTTACAATCAAGAATAAAGCTCTTGGGGATTAGTGTCTTAGAGTATGGTTCAAAGCTCTAAGTTATAGATACTTGTGACAACCTTTGGGTATCATATGAGGTGATAGATCTTTAGAACTTTAATTCTGTTTCAAACCGAAGTTGAACTATTACAATCAACGATAGAACTCTTGGGTATTAAAGTCTTAGAGTAAGGTTCAAAGCTCTAAGTTATAAATACTTATTATAACCTTTGGGTAACCTAAAAGGTAGTAGATCTTTAGAACTTTAATTCTATTTCAAACCGTAGTTGAACCATTACAATCAATGATAAGCTCTTGGGGTAAGAGTTTTAAAATAAGGTTCAAAGTTCTAAGTTATAGATACTTATTATAACCTTTGGGTATCCTAAGAGGTGATAAATCTTTAGAACTTTAACTCTATTTCAAATTGAAGATGAACTGTTACAATAAATGATTAAGCTCTTGGGGATTAGAGTCTTAAAGTAAGGTTCAAAGCTCTAAGTTGTAGATATTTATTTGATATGATGATAAAAAATAATGTCTTGAGTGATCGGAACAATATATGATAATCCAAGAAATAAGATCAAAAGAATTTTCAGATAGCGGAATATCAACATCAAGATTACAAATGAACCAAGCAATCGATATTATAAAAAGATGAATTTAATCACAAGATTACAATCCTTGTAATTAATAACGAAAGTTCCTGAAGAATGGTTTGCAGGAGTTCCCTCACAGCAAAAACAATTAAGCCAATTTTAATAGATTCAAATATCTCTGAAATAACAATAAATACCAGTATTTATAGGGCCTACTAACAGAATTTGGGTTGGAAGAAAAGACCCTAACTTGCCTACAAAAAAGGTAACTAATTTCCTGAAATAACTAAATTAATTATTGTTACAAATCTCAATAGAATTTTCCATATATAATTATTCTAAAAATTCCAAATAAATATGATAAATCATTATTTATTTAGTCCAAGTTATGTTGACTCTTCATGCGGCGTTGAGAGGTTGGGTTTGATATAACTCAATCTTGTAATTGGATCAATTTTAAATTGCAAACATTCTTTATTATTGATCACTGGCTGATCATACTAAATTTCTATTCATTTTTCATCTTAATTCATGTACATATAAGCCATAAATTGATCATATTCTAATAATTATGCTTAATATACATGCATTGATCTTCTCAACATTATTTTATCTTACATTTGCACATTTGAGCTGGATAATATACTTGGTCAAATCCTTCTTCTTCTTTTGCTTGGCAAACTTGAGATATTTGTCAAGCTTCTTTGCATTTAAGACAAGCTTCTTTTCATCAAGATCCTCATCTTCTTTACTTATGTCTTTCTCATCTTTATTTGCCTTCAATACCAATGTTTTCCTTTTTGGAGCATTTGTTTCTTCATTCTCCTTGATATCGATCTCATAGGTTAAGAGTGAACCTATAAGATCATCAAAGTCTAACTTGTTCAAGTATTTTTCTTCAATCACTGTTCTCTTTGTATGCCATTTGGATGAGAGAGACATGAAAAACTTTTTCACCTTTTGAGAATTAGTCCTTGGCTCTCCCAATGAGGCTAAGCCATTTATAATATCATTAAAATGTACGACCTTCTCATTTATGGATTCATTTCCAAGCATTTTTATCATATTGATGATTTAAAATATTTAATCTAGATTCGTTAACTTTATCCATTCCTTCATAAGTAATAATAAGTTTCTTCCAAATGTCCACTTTGACAACTAGAAATCCGGTTAAACTCCATTGGGTTCAAAGCACAATAAAAAATATTTTTAGCTTTCCAATCAAGTTTTACGAAAAATCTTTCTCCTTTGGTATATTCTAAAGAATATTTTCCACATAAATCAAAATCTTTTTTAACAATATCCCACATATCAGTATCAATAGAAAATATAGGCTTGCATTCTAATTTTCTAATATGTAAAATTTGATGCATTAAAAAGTGGAGGACGATTAATAGACTGACCTTCGGAAAAACTCAATCCACTTGATATCATAGCTCCAAAGATGATTAAATCTTAAAAATGAGAGCAACTGGTTCTGATACCAATTGTAGGACCAAAAGCACCAAGAGAGGGGGGGATGAATTGGTGTATAAAAATCTTTTCATGAAATCACTCTCAAAAAATTAATAAAAACTGATCACAAGCAAATAACGATAAAGTGTAAATGAAAGATAAGAGGCAAATAAAAAGAAGCGATGTGTTGACGAGGTTCGATTCCAACTCTTTGACTTACGTCCCCGCTCTGACTTCTCGTCCTCGAGACCGTCAGGGATTCACTAGCTTTCTCTTTTCTTGTAGGGAGAGAATAACCCTCTTTACACCACACGCCTTTTTCTCTGCTCAAGAGGCAAGGCACACCTTTTTTACCATGAGCTCTCAATCTCACTAGATTAGAGAACAATGATTCCCTTTAACTCTATTCTTTTACGAACGTTTCTCCCAGTCAAAGTTTAGAAGAGAAATGAAAGAACTTGCAAATTTTGGGCTCAAGAACTTGAAAGGAAGTTTGGAATGATTTTGCTTGCTTGAATGATTTTTCTTCATGCTTTGAAACTCATTTTATAGGCTTCTACAGGTGAAAATTTTGTCCAAAAAATCTTCCATAATTTTCTCCTTAAAAAATATTCATTACTATTCATTTGACTCTAAGACCGGTCGACCGCTTCAATCGGTCGGTCGACCCATTCATATGACCATTGCGTCATATCTGTGATTTTATGCGTTGTCCCATTGATCGATCCTTCGACCGATACATTGATCGGTAGAGTCTTGATATTTTCTGAATGCATTCTCTCTTGGTCGGTGGACCGATTTAATGATCGGACTATCGATCGGTATAGTCCCATCATTTTTGGAATTCATCATTGTCCTGATCGGTCGATCGGTGCAACGATCGGACCATCGACCAGTATAGTCTTGACATTTCTTCCGCTTGATATCAATCGACTGATCTCCATAGTCAGTCGACTAGTCGTGTCCTGAATCTTTATTTTTAAGATTTAATTTGGCGATTTCTTCTGCGAATGAGGTCATATCAATCATACACCTGCATTATCATCACTTGAGCATAAATTAGTAACTTTTATGTCCAATTTAATTTGTTATCATCAAAACATAGGATTCAACACTCTGGAGTAGTCTTGAAAACCTTATACTGAGTCGCTTCTCGTCCTTCAACAACCTTCTTCAAACTTGACTTTTCTTCTCTTTTGCAATAAAGCGCGACTCTCATGGTCTGAAGCACGAATTTCTATGCTTCCCTGAGTCTCTATTTATATCCTCAAAATATCCCAAGGGTTCTCAAAGAGTTTCAATCTAGTGGAAGTCTCAAATTTTTTAAAATGATAACATTCGGATTAAATCTCTAGTTAGCTTGGAAATCACCTTGTTTATCTCCCATCCTGTGTAATTATGATTTAATTTGACTTCTATAAGATTAGGTACCATCTTGGCATCTTGATCTCAAGATTCTTCCAAAAAATCGATAATTAGCCGCAATTAATAGTCTGTGAAGAGCCATTCATGACCAAATCCTACTCAGAATCGAAGTTTGCATGAAGTTGTTATGGTGTGTAAATACTGGTAACAGCCTGTAACTCGGGCAAATGTGATGATGGGCTTCTGTGAGAATCATGTCTTCCACCTTACGACTGGTAAGTTATGACCATTAAATCTTTATCACGGCCGGTAACGACTTTATCTTCCTTCACGGTACGCATATCATCTTGTGTTATGGGTCATTATTGTCTTCTTAGGACCCGTAACTGTCAATACTTGACGACCGTTCTGTGAGCGTCGTGAATATCTCATTACGGCCCGTACTACCAATGTGCTGATTTCCATCTATTTTGTGAGGGCCATGAATTCATAGTATCGACCAGTAATATTCCATGTCTAGATTCAGTATGGGTCATGAAGGGCGTCTCATGATCCGTTAAGGATTCCTTCGGCGGGGCATTAAGTTTTGTGAGACTCGTGAACAGGTGGTCACGACCTGTGTTCCTAAAATGCCTAACTTTTTGTGTGTGGTGTGAGTGCCATATTACGACTCATGAGGTCTGAGCAAGGGAAGTTATTGAGAGATGTTACGGCCTGTTATGGACTATAGTTGTATGATTTCTGGCTTGATTTCTTCACCCTTTTTCACTCCATAAGAAACTTGAGGATTTTCCACCAACTTAAATGAGTTTTCCTGCAAAATGACACACATACCTAGGTAGTTGGAGAGCTCGAGAGAATTACTATAATAAATGAAGTAAAATGGATGCATGCTATGGAGAAATTATGAAAGTAGTCTAAATGCAACTTAAATCATATGTGATGAAATGCATGCATCAATGGCTGGCCGGTCCTGTCCAATTTTGATAACATTGTATGCAAATGACAAAAATGCTCGATCTATATCCTTTCATCACAATCTCTGGTCAGCCGGTCACATCTTTAATCGTGGTGTTGTTGTTGTAGATCATCGAAGTTTACCCCTTGAATCACTATTGGTGTGGCTGAGCTTTCTCTTCGATCGCATGTTCTTGTTTCGATAGTAACGATGAAGACCTCTTCAGCCAGCCACATTCCCCTTCCGATGAACCTCCCTTTCTCTCCCATTTTCTCCTTATGTTCAAGTGTTCATTGGTCATAGTTGTGTTCAAATGTTATCTGTTGGTGTTCTTCCCTAATCTCTAGTAGTCTTCAGCAGGTTCGAGGGCACCCATTGTCCGTTGTCGTCCAGGATCGTGCAACCCATGTTTAATTGATATTTTTAATTATAACTCCAATTTTCATGTGTGCAGTCTCGTGGCACCACATTCTCAGCTTGTTTTTAACCCTAACTTTAGTTTTCATGTGTGTAGTCTCATGGCACTGCACTCTCTGCTATCTAGTGCTCTAAATCTCTAATCATAACCCCCATTGTTGAATCCCTTCGAAAAATTTCTCATCCTCGCACCAAGCACACTAGTGTTGAGCTCGTTCCCAAGCAACCCGTTCCATCATGCCGAGGTCATTCACAAGCTTGTGCTTGTCATCCTACTTTGAGTCAGTACCCCTCCTCCAGTCGACGTCCTATTTCTAAGCAACTCCACCACTCGAAGATTATGACATAGTTCTTATCCATAGTCGGTCAACAAACCTTGATTTTGAAAACTTTTATCGCATTTGAGAAGACAAGAGTGCGATTTCCATTGCCTGAGATTCCTTAGATATGTTAGAGGTTGAAGAGATGTTTTCAAATATTGGTTGGTTGCCGCTTGCATCTTTACGCGAATGAGTGTATCCACATGACTTGTTCTTCTCTTTTTTGCTAATTTGACATTCCAAGGTGATGGGTTCGATACTGGATTCTTGGGCGCAACATCTTTGCTAGCCCTCATGAGTTATGTCATATATTTGAATTTCCTTCCCCTTCATCAGATTACCATTCATATGTCACCCACGTTTGGCCATTTGACTATCTTCCCATTTAGGATGGTGTGGACTTAGTGTTTAGTGGGAGAGCACAACAATATAAAACTGATGACGTGCATCAATTCCTCACACCTCCCCTAAAATTGGCCCATCACATTATCACCCCACGTTCTGTCCACTACACAAAGGTCACCCACTTTGACTTGTCCTTTGTTCATTGTCTTGTGTGCATGATGCTACCTATCTCCACTTTGGTTTCTATCTCCTTTACCACTTGAAAGTAATCCAAAAAAAGATAACCTCTGGAACCATATTCTATATTTTGGACCATGGATCATGAGGATCATAATTTGCCTATGGGATTATCATTCCCGATGATGAGGATTTTATCAAACCCTGATCATGGGATGTCATTAGTGCCAATACTATGCAGAAGAAATATTTTCGGTGCCATGCATTATTTGTAGTCGATCATTTGTAATGACTTTAGTCACATATTCATGTGCATGGACACATATTATGAATGTATTATCTTAGATTTGTGATAGATGCACTATTTTGGATGACTATGCTTATGGGTGTACTCTTGCATCATGGATGAACTTCTAGACACCTATGAATGATTATGCTTATACTTATGCTTATGAGATATTAATAGTTATGTGACGATCATGATTTTTTATAAATGGTTTTTTTCCTCTTATGATTTATGTGATGTTTACATTTATATTTCTTAAAAACAAGTGCACATATTAAGAGGGATAATCTATGAAAGCTATATGCATACATTTAGGGGGAGCATACTTATATTTGCTAAATTAATTTTATCTCTCCATCGACCAATGATTTTATCATCATAAAAATGGTGAGATTGTTGAATCCTAAATTTCATTCCTATGTTTTGTTGATAACAAATGAAATTGGTTGAAAAGGTACTAATTAACTTTCAAGTGATGGTACACAGGTGTATGATTAACAGGTGAATATATCTCAAAACATTTGCAGCACCAAAATTCAAAAATAAAATTTTGAATTGCGACCAATCGACTAACTGATAGAATATATGTGATCGACTAGAAAACTGGTTGAATGAAAAGTAGACGATGTAGTATAAATTGCGTATGGACTACAAAATTGATTGACTGACCCATCGACCAAAAAAGTGTGAGACTTTCCAATTGAACAATGAAACCAGATTGATTGACCGTCTCCACAACCGAAAACCTATGAGGCGACTAGAGAAATTGAAGAACTACGATAGGTTGACCACTTGATCATATTGATTGACTGGCCAAAATAAGAAAATCCCAACAACTATATTAAGTGGTCGAGAAATGTCGATGGTTGGTCTGAGACTGAAAGATACAGTAATGATTAGTTTTTGACCTAGATTATTTAGAAGATTTTATCAACCACTATAACTCTTCAAGAAGCATATAAAAGGCATACCAAAGCCTCAAGAAAGATCATGCAAGCAAGCAAACATTATAGAGAGCTTGAGAGAACTATAAGAGCATTTGTCTTATTATAGAGCCTTCTTTGCAAATTCCTTTCTCTTTCTCTCGTTTGTCTAAAAAGTGTGAATAGCTGTAAGAGAGTTTGAGAGAACTCATTTGTGATTCAGAAAACTCTTATAATAAAAGGTGTGCCTTGCCTTTTGAAGAATGCAATGTGGTATAAAAAGAGTTTATCTCTCCCTACAAGGAAAAAGAAGACAATGAAACTCCTATGTCTCGAGATTGAGGAATTGGAGCGAGGACGTCAAGGAGTTTGCGGAACCTCAATAATAAATTTTGAATTCGCATCTTTTATCATTTTCATTATTTTTGTGTTTTATTTGCATACACACTCTCATCGGATTTTTGAAAACAATTTTAAAAAGGATTTTCGATTGAAATTTTTACACCAATTCACTCCCTCTCAGTGCTTTTTGATTATACAATCGAAATATCCTTGGGAGTACGTGTTTGGAGCCTTAGGTGCCATTTGGAAGCCGAATCAAGGTGCGAATAGCAGTTTATTCTGAAGAATATCTCCAAATAGAGCTACAAATAGGATTACCTCCCGACAACATTTTCACGAGCCCCAACGTGTGTTTATCCTTGTCGGGACTGTGTTTTGCGAATTTCATATTCTGCGAAACGATCAAAATTTGGGCTATTCTCCACAACGACGTGAGGGCACAACAGTCATTTCACTATTACACGCTCCAAGTGGCCTTCTCATTTGTCAATTGACGTTTCTGCAGCTTTTAGGCAAATGGAGGAGGGTAGGAGCCGTCTTTTTGCAATGAGATATTCTCACGGCAAACAACAGTGGGGCAAAATAGGATAAGCCGAAATAGTAGAATAAATGAAAAGAATACACATACACAAAGAATACCGGTGAATGTCCTATACCGCAATCAAACGGTGCCTTAGTTGCTCTAAAGATATTATATGTTAATATAACTGCATGAAAACTCTTGAGGCAGAAATTAAAGAAAATCCAAAGGACAAAGGGGGTGTTTGGAAGCATGGATAAGTTGGTTTATTCTCCAAACAAATGAAAATGATGAGAAAGATAAACTATTCAGTCAAACTAATTATATACATAGAAATTTTTTTAAAAAAAGTTAAGATTAGTTATTCTTTCTAATACGATGAATAATTATTCTTTTCATTTTTATCACATTGAACATTTGTTTTTACTTTATTCTCCTCTCATCCAAACACAATTTTTTTTTCTTTTTGAATAGGACCATTTGAATAATAAGTCCCATTTCATGAACACAGGGGATCTCCTTCCCAAAAGGTGGAGTTTACTATAACAATGCCTCCATGGGCACTTGTAAGATGATTTGCCTTCAAAATTTTCATGTCAATTTCAATTGCATATATTGAGTAGATCGAGCTGCATGCATCTAATGATCTTAGAAAAGATCCCAAGTCTCCAAGGACACCCTAACATTAGAGGGGCCAGGGGTGGCCCCTTCATTTTTTTCCCAATTTTTTTTATTAATTTTATCTATCGAGATATAAATTCTAGGGGTATAAACTAAATTTGTGCCCCCCCCCTGCCCAAGTATGTTTAGCATATAGTTTGTACATATTTTATTTGAGTATGATGATCCCCCTCATTGGCATTTGTGAAAGAACCACCATTTGAGTTAATAGTTCGGAGTTGAGTTGAGGAGGAACTCCTACCATATTTGAATTTTGGGTGGGAGAGCAAGAATGTAGTGTAATACCCCAGATTTTTCAATAAGGGTAATTTGAACTTTTGTCCAAACCCTCATGATTTTCCCCCTATATGAAGCCTCTTTTCTCTCTTTCTCTCATTTCTCCACATCTTGGCAGCTAGGGCTTGAGGAAGAAGAAAGAGGAGATCAGGAAGAGAGAAAAAGAGGAAGAAGAAGAGGAAGAAAGAGGAGGAAGATGTAGGATCAAGATATGTAAAGGGGATCCAACCCCTTTCTCTCCTCTCAAAATTTTATGGATTGGATTGAGAGTAATAGGGAACCTTGCTCCTATTAGGGATTTGTTTGAAGAATTTATGAGTTTTATCAGATCTGATATTATTTTCTATTGATTCATGATTAGATCTAAATGTTACGATTGCACGATTTAAGTTGCATAATCTGCCTAAATTTGTGACTGTATTTGCAACAATTATTGGGATAGGTTTTTCTTATCCAAAAATTGCAAATAATATATGAATAGAAAGCTTTTGAAGTCTAGTTTCCATATAAATTAATTTCATATGATTTAAAGATCTGTACGAATTGTTATGATCAAAACATCAGACTGGTGTCGTACTATCTCGAAAATTCATGACTGTCTTATAATAATTGTTTGGATAGGTTTTTCTTATCCAAAAATTATAAATAATATATGGATGGAAATCTCTCGAAGTCTACTTTTCACAACAATTTATTTCACATGCTTTGAAGTTGTATACAAATAGTTATGATCCAAAAATCGAACTAGTGTCATTCTGTCTCGGGTAACAGCGAGACCAAATTGTAAAATGTATAGTAAAGTGGAAATAGTAAATTAGAATTTGAAATTTATTCCCAAGTTAAATGCTCTGTTATATTTCTATGAAAATTAGAATCATCCAAAAAGAACAAATATAGGTTAAGTCATTAATATTTTAGTGACTGCTGCCAGAATACTGTGCAGAGAATAAATTCTGGTAGTTGTATGAATTTTTAGGAAGAAGTTTCAACTCTTGTTAATGAATGAAAATTGCATGTTTTAATGTGTTTTATGATGCATAAATGCTAAGAGATCATATCTGAAATATTTATGATGTTTTAAATTATGTTTATTGGAATTAAAATCGAGTAGGACTCACGGCCGTGCCAGATCCCGAAACGACTGTGATAGATCGAAAAATTGATTTATGTTATATTTATATTATTTTTAAGATATTTACTATTATGTATTACTGATTGATTATTGTATATGAACCTAGATACACGAATTGCATGGACAGTCGTAACTAGGTTAAAATATGAAGATCAAGCGACGTAAATGATTGTTATTTGAAAAGCATAATGAACCCAGTTGTGGATGATGTTACATGTCGCCCCTCTATGGCCCTTTATCGAATAATTGTTCGGAATGATCGTTACACACATCAGCAACGGTGTGTGCATTTTGATGTCGCCCTCGGACGAAAGTTAAGAATGATCGTTATATGCATCGGCAATGGTGTGTGCATTCTGATGTCACATTCGGGTGAGAGGGGAGCATTGTCTCCTAGGCCTAGTTGGCCTATTGAGAGGGCAATGACATAAGTCCCAACTATCGAAAGATATAACGTTAATAGAAAAGGGTCAATGATCGATCGAATAGAATGAAGTCCCACGAAAGTGAAAGTCCAAAGGATTATAAAACAACCCTGAGGAAAGTTATGGAATGTTGTCTCACCAAAGTGGAAGTCCAACGGGTTATAAAGCAACCCTGATGAGAGTTATGAAGGTAATGGTTATGATAAGTGCATTCCACTTATATGTATATGGATTGAATGAATGATTGATATGAATGTTCATATTTTATTTATGATGATATGATTACATGTCTACCATGCCATTATTATAGTGCATGATGATTATACATTGATATTGATGGATGACATGTGGATCATATGATAAGTACATGGCATGCATATTGTTTCCTTCTTATTTTATACGAAGATGATGCATATCATGTAGTATCTTGTATAGAATCATATCGTCGCATGTATGGCCTTTACATACTCTAATCGGGAAAACTCCTGCACCCTGGATCCGTGCAGGTGCGTAATGTTTAGATGGATGGCGGCTCACCTCATGACGAATAAGATTGCACAATGATTTAGGATGTCGAGTCATCATGTTTTAGAGTTTTTTTACTATGTTGTTAAAGAGATATTTTAATTGCTATTAGTAATAGTGTCTAAAGATGTTTTCAATTCTATAATCATACTTTTGATGTTTCATGAAGCCATATTTTTATTGAAAGAGTATTTTATTATGTTTAATTGGTTTTTATGCTTCTGCTATAATAGATGAAAAATCATTTTTTTTATTATTGTATGATGGCGAACGGGCTAATACAGCCGAATGACTCAATTGTCCTCGATAATTTGGGGGTGAAATTCATGGTGTTACAGTTTGGTATGACCTATGCTAAGTATGTCATAGAATTGATAAGTGTCTAACTCTATGTGCAATCGTCATGAGCAGTTATACAAAGTTGAGTATGTAAGTATTGTGCCATTGATTGTATTATTAAATTAACCAACTAATGTTTGGTTGATTATTGTTATGTTAAGGATGGAAAGAAAATAGCTTTTCAACAGAAATGCTAATTATTGCATTCATGATTGATAGTATTGTTAAATTGACTATGGGCAATATGTAACAAGAGAGATGTGAATCTCATTGTGAATGATGAACCTACCATAAGAAATTGCCCAAAAATTGTATACGCAATTGTTCATAATAATTAAACAAAATTTCATAGTCCAAAGATTATAAGACGACTAAAGAGATGGTAGTGAAAAATTAATTTTCACAAGGATAAATATAAATTTAATAGAACGTTAAGATGGAAAGTATGAAGGGACAACGTGATGTGGCAATACCACTAGGAAGGATCTCCATTAGGCAGTATCTCCCAGAGACCAAGTGATGATAGAAGGAGTGAATTACTCAGTTCATCTCATAGTACTACCCATGCTATACTATAATGTTATATTAGACATGGATTAGTTATTATATCATGATGCCTATATGCTATGTAGAGAGAAGAAGGTTAAGATTGATAGAAAAGATGGTACCTTTGTAATTTTTCGCGGAGTACCATCAAAGAAGAAGAAGAAGATGATCTTCTCAATGAAGGCAACAAAGATGCTAAACAATACTTGCCGAGGATCTTTAGCAAACATCATCAAGAGTGATGTCAAACCCAAGCTATTAGAAGACCTTGAAGTAGTTAAGGACTTTCCTGATGAGCTCCCGGGATTATCTCCGGAAAGAGAGATCGATTTCCACATTGATCTCATGCCAGGGACGGCTCCCATGTCAAAACTTCCCTATAGAATGGCACGAGCAGAGATGAAAGAGTTGAAGATCCAACTGCAGGAATTGCTGGATAGAGGATTCACCAGGCCAAGTCTATCCCCATGGGGTGCACATATCTTATTTGTGAAGAAGAAAGATGTGTCACTAAGTGACCATCAAGAATAAGTATCATCTGCCCATAATTGATGATCTTTTCAATCAATTGTCCACAACATGAGTCTTCTCAAAGACTGATTTGAGAAGTGGATACTATCAGTTCAGAGTAGCTGAAGAAGACATCGCAATGACAATCTTTAGGTTCAGGTATAGTCACTATGAGTTTTTTATTATGCTTTTTGGACTAACAAATGCTTCTGTAATATTTATGGACTTGATGAACAGGATCATGAAGTCCTTAACATACTCTAATCGGGAAACCCCTGCACCCTGGATCCGTGCATGTGCGTAATATTTGGATAGATGACGACTCACCTCACGACGAATAAGATTGCATAATGATTTATGATGTCGAGTCATCATGTTTTAGAATTTTTTTACTATGTTGTTAAAGAGATGTTTTAATTGCTATTAGTAATGGTGCTTAAAGATATTTTCAATTCTATGATTATACTTTTGATATTTCATGAAGTTTTCCACATTATTATTGAAAGAGTATTTTATTATATTTAATTGGTTTTTATAGTATAATAGATGAAAAATCTTTTTTTATTGTGTGATGGCGAACGAGCTAACACAGTCGAATGATTCAATTATCCTCGATAATTTGGAGGTGAAATTCGGAGTGTTACATGTAGTATCTACCATTACTCGTTAGACTCCACCATGTTATAATAATGTACAATAAAAAAAACAAAATTAAGTAAGTAAAAGAAATAAAATTTTAACAAGTGATAATAAAAGTATATAGAAAAAATGGGTCCAACAAGAGCCCAATAAGAGATGCGGGTTCAGATCGCATGCGGGTTGCGCAATCAATCCCAAAAGTCCGACCTCTCGTCTCGCCCAAACGCCGGCGTAGGGCACCACACAGAGGAGCAGTGCAATAAAGTAGAAGAGGAAGAGCAGGAGGAGGAGAAGCAGCAGTAGAAGCAACGGCGAAGAAGGCGGGCAAGGAACCGCAGAGATGTTCCGGAACCAGTATGACACGGACGTGACGACATGGAGCCCCGCGGGGCGTCTCTTCCAGGTGGAGTATGCGATGGAGGCCGTGAAGCAGGGCTCGGCCGCGATCGGACTCCGTTCCAGAACCCACGCGGTGCTCGCTGCCGTCAACAAGGCCGCGTCCGACCTGTCCTCTCACCAGCGAAAGGTATTCAAGGTCGACGACCACATCGGCGTCGCCATCGCCGGCCTCACCGCCGACGGTCGCGTCCTGTCCCGCTACCTCCGCAACGAGTGTATAAACCACTCCTTCGTCTACGAGGGGCTCCCAGTCTCCCGGCTGGCGGTTCAGCTTGCCGACAAGGCACAGGTCAGTTCTTCCACTGCTCTCCCTTTTTCGCCCTCTTCATACTGATTCGAGATCTGTTAGTCCAAATTTAGATTCTCTATATTTTTTTCCACATTGTACTTAGTTAGAAATCTATGGAGTGGTAAAGGCTGTAACTCGTCCTGAAAGAGGTAGAAGAAGAGGAAGAAAGTTGATATAATATAGATCAAGGCGATAAATTCACGACTTTACAATTTTACGAAGTTTTCAATGTTTATGTAGTGGTTTATAGCTAAGTAGAGAGGATGAATTTTTTTTTCTGCGGTAATCTGTGCTTAGAATCATCTATATTTTGGATTTGCGTTATACTACCAATCTGCTAGGTCTGCGTGATCTGATAAATTTCTTTGGTATATTTAAATTTTTAGTGCATGTTTATGCTTATTTCGTGTCTCTATTCTCATTTCTCAATAATATGAGGCTGTATTTCTGTTATTACTTCTTTTGAAAAAAAGTTACCGTTTTGTTGCATAACCATGATTCATTGTCTTGTGATGATTGACGTGAGGTGTGGGACCTTGTTACTCTTTCACATGGCAGATAACCTGCATAAGGAATACATTAAACTTTGAATTTGCATCTTGTATTCAGTATTCTGCATATATGTGTCCACTATCCCTTTGTTGTGTGCTTCTGTTAAAGCATTAATGTTTTTTATTGATTGGTTATATTTATTAAATAAGCATTAATGTCCACTATCCCTTTCTGTGCCATTTAATATTTGGTTATATTTATTGGTCATGGAAACTTTGGAAAATACCTTCTGATCTTTCTTAAAATTATAGATACATGAAAATCTGAATTTATTAATTGTTTCTTTGAAATTTTTATATGCTACTAATCTGATTTTAGTTTGAAATATGGAAATATTTTAGTTGATTTTCTGGGCATACATCATCTCTAACAGTTGTTGTTGGACTGTATTGAAATCTCATTTGAAGAATTTGGTCTTATTCTATTTTCCATTATTTTTGCTCCAACCATGCATTTTTTTTTAGGGAAACCTTGCAAATTGCAGCTTCTTGTGTTTTCCCTTCTGTATTGTTCTTCATTCCTTGTCTGTGTAAGAAGGATGCTAATTTAATTTTATATTAAAGTTGCTGGTTGCCACATGGGTGCAATCCTTAATTTTCTAGTCATACTTTGTTCTAGGGTAAAGAGGATAGCAGAGATTTATCAGCCTTTTGATAAGAAACTTTATGAAACAAGAATGTATATGTATATATCACTACATGGCAGATCACTGACTATTCTCGTGTTCTTTAATCCAAACAATCCACCATCCCACTATACTTTTTGTATAAATCCTCACATTTCAAAAGATATATGCATTGTTTGTCTCCATATGGCCCATAGCACACTAATTTCTGCTATCCTTCATCTGGAAGATCCATACACACAAGTCAGGCCCATATGGAGACAAAAAAATGCACCAGCCACAACCTTCCAAAAGTAACAACTTCATGACTTATTATCACTCTTCCTTCCCAGGACAAGATTCGACCATGACATGCAAAGAAGACAGAACACGATCAATCCTCGTCAGTCTCCGCAATGCAATATGTCCATTTTGACAACAATGCAATATGTATCTCCCTAACACTGTGTTTGGATTGAGGTGAAAGGAGGATAAAGAGGGGGAGGGGAAAAGAAAAAATTTTTTCCCTTTGTTTGGATAGAATTTTAAAAGAGGGAAATGGAGGGGAATCTCCATTTTTTCCCCTCCCTTCCCCTCCATTTGTGCTATTTTGTTTCAACCCCAAATTGGAGTGTAAAATTTCCCTTCCCTTCCTCCATTTTTTCTTCCCTTTGATTCTCTTCCCTTCCCCTTAATGAGCCTCTTGCCAAACACAGTGTAAGAGACAAAACACCTAGTCTTTCCTCTTTCATTTGGTGACATACATCCTCCCATGCCAATAGACCTAAAATGTTTCCACAAGAAATTTCTCCCGAGTTGGTAATTCTCTTCAGCATTAGTTCTGGCATCCAAAAGATGGATATGTAATATTACCGGCAATGCCTTAAGATGTCCATTTAATCATACTATTGATATGCACTGCCTTAGTTCTGAACCTATCCTATAATTTGGAAGCATCTGCTGGTTGAGAAAAAAATTAGCTTTGTATCATTGCATCTTTTCCAGTTAATTAAATTAGTATGTGAGGCAAAAAAAAAACTTATTCCTTGAATCACCTTGTTTTATAGAGCACAGAAATTCAACTAAGCTCAAAGATTTTTTTTTCCTTTTGAATTTTATCATAAAAAGAATTATCCTTTAACAATTGATTGATATGACTAGGAATCAAGTGGTTTTTGCTATTAGAAAAATTGTACCTAGAATAAAGCATCATTCGTATTGATGGTATCTTTTATCCACGGGAACAGATCTTTGGGAAAATTCCTTTCCTTTAGCCAGTCATTAACATTGATGCTTTCTGGAACTCTCATAACCCTTCTTTCGTAATAGTTCTCTGTATATATTAGTTGTTTCTAGAACATTTATTAAGTTCGTTTTCTGACGTGGAGAACATTCATCGAAGTATGATCTTGTTTTGTTATCAAGAACAGTCATATTAATCACATTTGATCTTTCACTGCTAAAAGAAATTATACACGAAGACGTGAGATTGTTCTTTGCTAGCCTCTTGTCCTTATGATCTTTGGGATCTAGTAAAATCTTGTGTTTTTTTGTTTGTACTAGGGTTGTTGTATACCAGAAAAAAGGTTGTCTTTCCCCCTCAAAGAAAGGTTGTCCGTTTTGTCACGGCTGTGAATTAGATGTGCTATCAATTATTCTGAAGGTGGTCTTCTCAAAAAAATTATTCTGAAGGTGTATGAAGAATAGAGTTTCAGTTTTACGTTGAACTATATTAGGACCTTGTAATTTTTTTGAGAGTCCTTGTTCAAGATGGATCTTAAAAGAAATGATCATTTCTAGACAATTTATTATTGCTGCCATCAAGGTTTTTTTTCTGGAGAATAAAGTTCTTTTACTTAAAATCATGGACTTTGGTCAACAAGTCCATATGGAATATGTTTTCTAACTAAGTTCTTTCAATTAGTAATCCAAAGATCCTCATGCTTATGCCCAATAGCATATGGAATGTGCTTTTTATGACATGAATAAACCTTTAATAGATTCCTTCAATTTTGAAATTAATGTTCAATTCAGGTTTGTTTCATGTTTAGTGGTGTATCATTGTTGTACAGTTTCTATGGGTGCGTCATTGTTATATTTCGTCCATCAGATGTGCTGCATACTGGCCAATGAGAAATATCCGGATGATTGAATTTTGTTACATGTAGTCACGCAAAAAAGCCCGGAAAAAGGAGGAGGGTTGTGTTAGGCCCCGACAGCCAGCGTAAAATCCTGTCGAATCTTATGAACATGGATCAACGAATATAGCGGAATGGCGTCGTATGATCCATGTAGCCGACCCCACCTAGTGGGATAAGGCTTTGTTGTTGTTGTTGTTGTAGTCACGCAAAAAACTATGTATAGCCTATACTAATAAAAATATTGGATGACTCCATTGCTTGCTAGTACATATCATAGTAAAATCTTTGATCTGAAAGCTCACTATCTTACTCTTTTTATTTATTTTAGTTTAGCTGTTTGCATGATCTTGATGTTCTCATGGTTTCAAGCTGCATTATTTAATATTT
The DNA here is from genome assembly GCA_030549335.1 of Pontederia crassipes. Classification (NCBI taxonomy): domain Eukaryota; kingdom Viridiplantae; phylum Streptophyta; class Magnoliopsida; order Commelinales; family Pontederiaceae; genus Pontederia; species Pontederia crassipes. The sequence goes on along the minus strand of JAUKPH010000020.1, from coordinate 3,006,747 downwards.
ACTTAAATAAGCGTACCTTACATCACAACCATATAACCTAATGCAGGTTTGCACACAAAGGTCTTGGAAAAGACCTTATGGAGTGGGCCTGCTAATTGCTGGATTAGATGAAACTGGAGCTCACCTCTACTATAACTGCCCTAGTGGGAATTATTTTGAGTACCAAGCATTTGCAATTGGATCAAGATCCCAAGCTGCAAAAACATACTTGGAACGAAGATTCGAGGGATACAAGGACTACTCCCGTGATGAGCTGGTTAAAGATGCCCTTTTTGCTATCAAGGAAACGTTACAGGGCGAAAAATTGACGAGTTCTATTTGCACTGTTGCTGTCGTTGGGATTGAAGAGCCATTTCATATTCTTGATCAGAATGCGATACAAGAGCTCATTGATCTGATGGAGATCAGGGAGGATGCTGCCCCGGATCAGGCTCCCATTGAAGACGAGGACAAGAGTTCAGAAGCAGCACCAATGGATATCTAATTCACATAAAACGTTTTGGAATCATGCCACTCGTCCCTTGCATCGTTTCACAAACCTGCTATCTTTCCTTCTTTTTAAGGTAAGGTTTGGATTTATACGATGTGATGCGATCCAAAAAGCTCTTATAATTATGACAACATAATATTTCCAAAGTGTTTGAACATTTCAGCTAATTCAGTTTTACGCTTCGATGTAGTCGATATAATTCATCCTGACAGCTGACACTACATTATAACTATTTCGCTTTTTCCATATCCATATGGTGGGTGGTATGCTAAATAAAATTTCAGACAACTTCATTTTTTTTTTTTTTTCTTTCCAAACAACCGCCAATGCCTCATTCGTGAGAGCTTCTCGTCTCTGGGCAGCTGCAACACCACCTGGCGCCGAGGACTGATGTGCAGGTAGGCACACATTGCGGAAAAACATATACGGCAATAATTAGAAGACTTGTTCGTGTTCAAAGTAAGTGCATATTGGTTGACCTCTTTTTTAGGCTGTCGAAGTCCAATTGGTGCATATTGGTATTACGGTAGACTAAGAGAAGGTTCATGCCATTCAATCTTGGCCGACTCCAAAGTCCAATGATGATGTTAGATTATGCTACTTCTGTTTTCAACTCCGATCATATTTGCCTCCACCTCCAATCCAACGATGTATCGCAACCGAAGCACTTTACAACACTAGAATCATATCAAACATAAAGTCACATTCGTCATCAAGCTCACTGAAAACGAAGTAGCTAACTCTGATCCCCTGAACCTCCTATTTGTATTCACTATTCACAATGAAAACGTGAGAGGTTTGAAGAAGCGCAAAGTGTGCGAATCGACGTGGATGTGCTCAAGGTGGCCGGTCCTCCAACATCACGGTGGTAAAATATTCTTTCAACGTAGTGGACGACTCAATACGATCAAGATAACCAGATTGGCGGAAACATAAGGCTTGAAACACACATTTAACCATGTCATCAGCATTATCATATTATTTAAATGTCATCCGTCATAAAAGAATTAACATAAGTTCATACATCGTTAGCTCATCCAACATAAAGAATTTACATAAGTTCATACATAGTTAGCCTGACGGTCATACTTTAGTTTAGCCTCTGTTTGGATTAAATGGAATGGGGGTTAAAAGAGGAGAAGGGAAGGGAAAATATTTTTTTCTCCTCTTTGGATGGTTTTGTTGAGAGGAAATGGAAGAAAATGGAAGGGAAATTCAACCCCAAAACTAAGGGGAGACGAAGGGAAGGAATTTGATAAATAAAAATAACATATTTGTCCACTTAAATAACAATAGAAAAAATATAACTAAGGGTATAATTGTCCATTCATGTATTCATTAACTTTTTTCCTCCTTTCTCTTTCTCCTCCTCTCGCAGACGAAGTAAACTTATTTACCCTCCCTCCGAGTCTTCTTCCTCCTCGTTCTCCTCCATTTCCCTTTATGAAAATTGTCCAAACAATGCCTTAGGCACAATGCAAGCTAAAGACTAATAAAAACTCAATGTAACTAAGCAAATTTCATTAGTGAACTCAACATATAGAGTGTTCATAGTATGATGACTCAACTTTGATTTTTAATATGATGGCCATCCAACTTCAAAAATCTTTCGGTCGTGGTCATCGCGACTTCTTATAGCCCATTTGCTAGTCGATCGCTTACATGGACACCATATTTTCCAACTCGTCAAATGCCACATGGATACCTGCCTAAGTTAAATATGTTTTCTCTTTCCGACATGCTTTTCTAAACTATTTAAACCTCAATGGTCCTCATTTCGCCAAACCGTATGCCTTTTTCCTTTCCCATCGAAACCCTAGAATCGATCAGAGCATTCGTCACCGATTAGTTGATCTCGCTCGAAGTTGTCGGTCGCTCCTACTTGTGGGTGGTCGCCGCTTGAAGTCGTCATTCGAAGTCATCCTCGCCCCACTTCCTACTTTTTCCTCTCTTGTTTGCTCAGTCACTTGCTCCCTCCCCTTGCTCGATTGAAGTCATCCCATTTCATCAGCCCCCATTTCATTCCTCCACCATCTCAATATCGGTGGTCATTGGGCACAATCCTTTGCTAGAGTACAATAAACCTAAACATAAATTAATCATGTAAAAAACTATTATACATAGACAAATTGTTGCCATCTTTCTAATCCATAGATATTCTTTTCCTCTTCTTCAATTTCAACTTTCAATCTCCTAACATGCTCTCTTTCAACTTAGATCTTGGCCTCCAATATGTGGTTGCTTTCCTTTTCAACATCAATTTTAACATACAACTTATCTATCATATGCAATAATTCATTAATCACCATCTTACTTCTTGATTCCATTGGTGGATATTCCATTGGTGGATTTGACCAATCGAAATAGACTCATGATTGCTTGCCCTATAGAAAAACATAAAGTTTAAAAACATAAACTTATTTAACTAAAATATCCAATAGAATGCATTCAACTCCCAAAATTCTAGCAACCATATTTTGTAGTGTGAGGGTTATTTTCTTATGTAAAAATTTGTAGTGCGAGGGTTTAAAATGCAGAATATCGCAAAATAGTCAAATTTCAGAGTGAAAGTCGGGTGATTCAGGGACCAAGTTGCCATGAAATCACGAAGTATGTCACGGACGTGATCCACAAGTATCATTTTAACATAATCTTACTTTTAATTAGCATTTTAAGTAAGTTTAGATGCTTATATAGTCATGGTTGCGTGTAGCAACTAACCTTTGGATTAAAGCATAATCAAAATTAAATTATCGATAAGTGTTATAAAAAAATTATATAAGATTATTAGAAATTAATTCTAATATTTGTAAATATTATAATAAATATGTTTAATTGTGATTAACTAATGTTAATTAGAAGTTTAACACTAACTTTTAACCAAATAATATGATTGGACCTCCATTTCAACCAATAGGGTTTCAAGCAGCTGAAGCAGGCAGCTCACCAGCCGCTTAGAAAATGAATTTTCCAAACTGTCATATGACGTATCAAAATTCTGTAAAAAATATATAAATAATGTATTCAAATTATCTGCAAGCCGAAAAATATCTAAGATCAGATCCATTGCCGAACAGCCTGAGGAAATTCGACAAATTTGCTGGGTTAGGATGAATCCGCGGATCCGAAATCGACCTTCAACTTCATATGATCATATCTTCGTAAGTCGTTCTTCCTAAATCCTGAAAATTTTCATGGTTCCTCCTCTAAGTTTACCTTTCCATGACCACAAGAATCATATAAAAAGGACTTCTTTAGAGAAAGTTATGAACCAAACACCATAGGTCGCTCACTCTGTCCCGAGTCAGAGATAGGTCCGCCTTGTAGATTAGGATATGATTAGGATAAATAGAATTAGGGTTTGAAATTTATACGTGTTAAACTATACTTCACAAGGGTTCGATGAGAAGTGGAATCATCAATTTTGATGTGTAGATGTGGAGAAATGAATTTTTCATGTCATAGTAAGTTTTCTATCAGGTTCCAGAACATTAATAGAACACGACCCGAATGGACTATTTTTGTTATAGAGTTATATAAGGAGCTAAATTCTCTAATTTTTATGACTACAAAATAGGGCAGTCTATTTTTCGGGAAAATTATTATTTAATTAAATAAGTGTGAAGAAACATATAAATTAATCTTTTAGTGACGCACAGTCTGTTAGAACACAAACCCTAGGTCAGATTGCCTTGAATTTTATGACTTGATCATTTGGAATTAGTAGATGAAGTTTGGGGATTGGAAACCTTAGTAAGTCTAGTTTCTAATTTATCCAGAATCATAAGATTTGCTCATGTGGTTAAGAAATTATGAATTATGTATTGAGAGTCACTCAGTCTGAAATCCTGAGACAGCACCTAGTTAAGTTTTAGGAGATTGGGTAGTAATAAGTAGTTGAAGTGTGTAATAGTCTATGGATATAAACACCTAAGATTGAACAATGAATACTTAGAAAAAAATTACATGCATTCTAAGGTGTATAATTATTCATGCATCATGAGCATGTATTGCATAGTATTTTTACTAGTGATGGAAAAGTAAAAAGACATCATTGCTTGTAGGAAACCAATAAGCTACAAGTGAAAGGAGGAAAATCTAGTAAACTTCTTTGAAAACATAAAGCACAAGGTGAGTGGGTAAATTTACAACATAGCAAAATGTTATAAGTTAGTTCTTTTATTTACGGTATTACCTCAACCAAAGATTATTATTATTATTATTATTATTATTATTATTATTATTATTATTATTATTATTATTATTATTATTATTATTATTATTATTATTATTATTATTAAAACATATCTTGAGTTATGAAAGATGTTTATGATATGATTCAAGGATTTCATATGAGATGGAGTAATATCTTATACAAAAATATTTTCAGGGAACAATGTTTGTGAAGTGAAAATAAGTTTTATTTGATAATGATACGAGATTATGACATATGTATTTTGATATTGTTAAACTCCATGTGTTCATTAGTCATGCTGTTTGAAAAAGGTCTTTGGGATCGCATTCGATATACATGAAGTCTTTGGGGCGTATATCGGGTGTCTTTGCCTTTTGGGGACTGCTCTACGTGCACGTATTGACTCATGATTGCTCTGCGTATCTGGAAATCATGATTGGGGTGACACACAATCATGATTGGGATACGTATTGACCCATGATTTACTTTGCGTATCTGAGACTTTTGATTGTGAAGCTCTGCTTAACTGTATGACACACAATCATAGAGGGATATGTATTGACCCATGATTTTCTCTTCGTATCTGATACTCTTGATTATGAAGCTCTGCTTAACTGTATGACACATGATCATAGATGGATACGTATTGACCCATGATGAGTATGTGCAATGACACATGTGTGGAGTTTGACTATGAATATGATGATATCTTGAATATTTTGTATTTATGTAAAAGTTCATATGATTTGGAAAGTTATGTGATAGTAGTTATGCTTTAAATGTTTTCTCATGTGAAAGAAATATGATTATTTAGATGCTATATGCACTCATATTGTTCTCCTATGTTGTACATTTATTTCACTCACCGAGCAAACGATTGTTGCTCGCATTACCCTTGTTGATTTTTTTTCAGATGATTATAAGTTCTCGAGTTGAGTTGACTCGAAGTTTGGTTTGATGCATATAGAAGAGGTCGAACCGTCGGAGCATTGCTATTTTTCTTTCACTTTTATATTTTTTTTCTTCACTTTTGTTTTTGAAACATGCATGTAATAGATAATCCTAAATGTTATAATTAAGTCTGTGAGAGATTTTTTGTAAGGTTGTATAAAACTTGATCATGTGGGGTGTTATATGTGAGGTAGTTAGTGAAAAAAAATTATAATGATAATATGTGAATGATATATCTTATAACTGTTTATTTGATCTTGATATATGCATCTTTTGTATATATTGGCAAATAACACAAAAATAAGGGAGGAGGTTTTGCTGATTTTATTTATAGAATTGCTAAACATAATTTAGGAAGGCAATAGTTGAAATTAGAACTTAGTCACAGAGTGGGGTGTGACAAAGTAACCCAGTTGTGGAGGTGATCTCACTCAACAAAAAGTTTCAAATCAATTTTAAAAATTTATAAAATTCTCAATATACAAGTCGAGTCTGCAAGCGCACAGTATCACTATAGTACTAGAGGTTCGATTCAAGGGAACAAAGCCAAAAACTCACACTAGATCACTATCGAAAATAGACAAAGATAAACCCAAAGATGCTATTTAAAATAAGAAAGTACAACACTACTGAACTAGAAATTGCGAAAAATGAAGTTACACTATTTTTTATGGTTTTCAAGGTAAATAAGGAAATAAGACAAAAAAATTGAAATAAGATCAGGATAGAAAATGGTAGGAATTAACACTAGGGCTCAGCGATTGATTCATGAAATTATTTCTTAACCCAATGAAAATTGGAAAAGTAGTAACAAATGATTTCACTCATGGTGATTCCGCTTTCGCGGTAATCATCTTCCAAAGCCATCACTCTTGTGCCTAATGACTCCAGAATTTGCAAAACTAAAAACATCACCTAGAACATATCCATTACATTCTCACAATTTCTAGACGTTCCAGATGTCAAGTATCTGCGCAAGGTGACCTCATGATCAAACTAGGAGGGGCAAGTAGGGAGGATGCCCATTAAATCCTTTTTTATATTGGACACAATGAGCCACCCTGGTCAAGTTGTACAATATGATCAGGCAGAGTGAGGATCTTTTGCACATCTATCCATTAAACAAAGAATACTTACTTTAATCAGTAGAAATGCAAACACTAAGTAACTACATGTTTTTTACCATCAATTAGAACTACAACGAATAACTACATATGCAACCACAATCTTTCACCTCTCAAAAGCATAAGGTTTTTCAATACTAAACAAAGCTAGTAGACAATGAAGAAGGACCGATGACATGGAAACATTTTATGACAAATTACAGTATATAACGATTCTCATGAAAAGGACAATTTGACAGCTTAATACTAATAAGGTTAAAGAACAGTATCATGTGCCCAACCAAATTAACTTGTTGACAACTAAATTCACATAATTGAACATGCACACTATTAGATCAATCAACCAAGACATTACATTAGGGAAAAAAGAAAACTTTTGAACTCATGATCCAACTACCATGCAATCACTAGAAACAAATCTATGAAGAAATTAATTTCAGTGGAGACACATAACTGAGCATAGACTATTTGAGGCAATGAAACTTACAAAAAAACATGGCATACCATCAAAATATTATGATCCACTTCAAAAAAAAAATATATATCAAAATAGTGGATCTGCATACCCAAAGTAAATACATAGACCAGTTCAAGATAAAAGTTCATTCTTCTTCCCCGAAAACCTCGAATACAAGTCCAGGATCTCCTCATTCACCTTCGCCAATCTTTTTTCTATTTTCACATCATCCCTTATGACTTTACTCCATTCATCTTCCAAGGCCTTCACATTTGGGCACACCAGCAACACGTCCGGGTAGGCGTGACTTTTCCAGTGGCCGCCGACTGTTACGACTAGATAATGGTAGCCTTCAAGCCCATATGTAAGTTGTTCCTTTTCCTTTTGTGGGTCCTCAAGTTCAGCATCGTTGGCAGGCCATAGGCTTTTCATCTCCCTTCTTTGCCTTCTTCTTCTCTTGTTCATTCGATGACCTTGCCTTGCTGTCGGAGGGGCTGCCATTTCTAGCTATCAGCTCTTTGCACTTCCGGCTTTGGCTAACAATTTGGGGGTTTGGGAGTTTTGTAGCGGTGGGGGACTTGGGGGTCTCTTATGAGGAGGAGGGTTTTCAAGGATTTGAAGTGTGCTTCCCAGAGCGATCATCCTTAGAGTGTTTGGGGTTAGGAGGATTTGAAGCGGCCTTCTTCTTGTCGCCAACGCTGGCACCGTCGTGTGAAGGTTTAGACTTAGAAGACCTCGACTTGGATTTTGGTTGTGGATCGGCAGAGGGCAATGCTGCACTAGAGAAACCCGTGGAAGTCATCAATCATTGGGTTTTAAATTGCGGGAAGAAAGAAAGACATGGTGGGACGTGAAATTTTGAAGGACAAATGTGGGTGAAAATTTTGAACCCCTAAAAATAAAATCATGCTTAATACAACTTCCAAGACGCCCCATTTTGTTTCAAGTTAGGGATGCTGAACGCACACATCGTGTCCGTCAAAATTCAACACACGTAGGGCCTATTTGGATGAGTAATAAAAGTAGGAACAAGAGGCATAACCTGGGTTATTTGCCAAACACTTCTTTTTCAACCGTGGCCCCCACAATAATGATGATAAGGTTAGCAAGTTTTGTGAGCTCTTGGTGCCACTTGGATTTTGTTGTTCCCACCATGAGAACTTTTGATGGGTTACTGTGGCTTTAATCCATCTGGCTACCAAATATGGCATTAGAAATCAAAGGCCCACTTAACAAGGAATTTAATTATGATTGTTCGTTCCGTGCAGAGAAACGTCTTACTCTCCCTTTCTCTCTCTCTCACGTGAATGATGTGGCTGTTGTCGTCGGACAAGAGGCTTATGATGAATTGATCGATCTCTGTGGTGAGGGTGAATCTCGATCTCTGCGAGATGTGCGGCGAGGATGTCACGGTTGAGCGCAAAGCAAGCGAGAGCTCCGAAAAGGGAGACAATGTCGGAGAGGGTCAATGAACAATCTCGATTTCTCTTTCTCCTTTATTTGATCTCTCGATCTCTTTCTTCCCGATCTCTCTCTATCAATCTTGTTGGCGGTTGATATGGAGGGGTCTGGCGTCCGAGCAAACGTTGTTGGTCGATTGTAGCAACTTGGGTGGAATGATATGACGCAAAAGTGCTTGTGAGATAGGGATTACAATCATCTGATCGGATGATCGGTGCACCTGAGATCGTGTAAACCATCGGATGTTACTTAGACATTCAAAATGCTGCTTCACATTAATATATAAAATTTACCCATATATACAATATATATTTTTACATATAACACCATAATATAATGAATTAAATTAAGCTATGATAATAAATAAGAAAAATCTTTAATATTTTATAAATGGATACAGTACATTTATAAATGGATCCAAAAATGATTCAGAGAACACATTTGTCACTTTAAGAATTTTATTTTACTATATAAACAAATTAATGCTTTCAAATTATATTTTAATATTGATTCCTGTTGATTAAGGGCATACTTTATAAACATATGCTATAAATGTTCATTTCCTAATTATAAATTGTTTTATTAATAGCAATCAATAAATTTTGTGTATTCCATCAATTGGACATCAAAATGTTTTCAGATTTGCAACTCTCACAAATACATTATCATATTTAACGCTGGGAATAACATGAAAGAAAATATACTCTTCAATTTTTTTTTACTCCATGGCTATAATAATTTAATCACCCTTCCTACATATTTTTTCAAATAAATTATCTTTCATTGATGTTCAAAATAAGCAATATCTAGGTACAAAAGATTTCGGAGTTCATATATAACGCCTCAAATCGACCAACGCTACGTGGCAAACACTAACATGAAGATGCTACAAACGTTATGGCCTTGACCATGATATTGACCAAAACTCGATTAAGAATCATGACATGTCAGCAAAAGAAAAAATAGAATCATAAAGAAAGGTGAAAGGTGATAAATTCTATGAAAATCAAAGAGTCACTACATGGTCTCAAATTAATAATATCATAATGGTTACAACAGTTCATAATATGGAAAGAGAGTAAAATAAATGACTAGACCCTTTGTTTCATGTGCTTTGTCATCACCTAAGCTTTGTCATAGTATACCAACTCAACACCATCACTAATGTGGCCCTATGGAAATAAACACAGGGGAGGCAATCCTCTTGTAAGCTTTACAACCTAGTGGGGATCCCATAATAAGATACAATGCATAACTCTAATTAGAGTAAATAAGAAATAAGGATGTATACTTATCTTGATTAGAAGAGGAAACATGAGATCATCGTAAGTCATAAATAAGGGAGATAAATTGATATAAATAATCAATAAAACCATATGATACATGGTAGGCTTGGAATCAATAGCATGCTTGATAATCATGACCATAAGTAATAACGATAACTTGACTTAGTGTTCATGCTTTCTTTACTTAACCATTCTTCTTAATATTGAATCTTGCTTAGAAATTAGATGACTTTAGGTGCCTTTAAATTCTTCATGGGGTATGCCGAGTGAAACAATACAGCCGCATGTAGGCCAATGGCTAATCAAGTCATGACTAAGGGGGCGACCCTCGTCATGAGGCACTTGGCATAGGCTGACAATCCAGTGTTCCTCTTCCATCTTAACTTATTAATCACTTTAAATTCTTGTATTTTGTTGTTCGCATAGAGTGGGAGTCCGTAGATCAATAACATGACAAATCACATAAGTGTTCATGTCTTAAATCAGGAATAAATCATAGTGAGGTCATATGTCACGAATCTAGTAATAATCATGATTGATCAGAACAAGAACAGATAGTATCTAAATCTGGATCAAGAATCAATAGAAAACATAATGAAGAGTGGTGTCGGGTGACATAACCCAAGCCGAGTGCCTAATAGCTCGGGCCGGGTTCATGTGTGAGTCCGACCGAGTGTAAATAGCACTCGGGCCGAGTTCGGGAAAATCATCGTGTATTTGTTGAGTTGACAAGGGACAAACTCAGGCCAGGTTCAATGGAACTCGGGTTGAGTGGGGAAAATGTCAAGAGGTCATTATCGCGTCCTCCGTTAACCCAAGCCTAGTTCGGGATGAACTGGGTTGGGTTCCGTGGATACGAGTCGGGTGTGGCATTACTTGGGTCGGATTGGGTTCATCTCGATCCAGGCCGGGTTCTTATGATTTCTTGAATGTTGAAAGTCTTAAACAGTAACAGTCATATTATTCTAACCATACAGGCAAAATCACAAGACAAATATTAATTACAATGACATATCAAAGCACTATCCATATGGGAATACAATTATGATGACAGATCAGACAATACAATATGATTTCTATGCAATACAGATCACAACAATTACACAACAATCAGTAGGACAATCTTGTGCATCATTCTTACATCATTTTACATGCAAATCGTGGATCTCATTCGACCAGATTGGGTCGAAGGCAGATCTAATCTATTTAGAGTTATGTAAACTTATTTTAGATTCACCCACCTCTATTTGTTCTTGATCCTCCCCGCCAAATCGTCTGTATCAACGGGCGCATCCCCCTGCTGTCCTAGCACGCACTCTCCTTCCCTTGGTTGATCGCCGCGAAAATTGTGTTGTAGAAGTGTTCACAGATGCCACTTCCTTCAAATATGCGTGAGGTGCCAAAGAAATGGAAATGGGCAGTCAACCTAGGGGAAAAGAAATCGATTTTCTGCTGGTGTGGGAGGTGAGAGAGAGATTTTGGTGTTGATTTCCTCATTAATTTCCCAAATCCGTATTTTTCTCTCCATAATTGACATTATCTCCACTTAATTGCTTAATCACCATTCCATATTTCTAGGAATTCAAATCTTCACTTCCCGAGTTGGCCATTTCTGTTATTTGATTTGATTTTATTATTATTATTTTTTAGTTGTTACACCATAAGGTGGATCAGCCTCAAAACGTTGATCAAACGATGAATCTCTACCAAGCTTAGCTAAGTAATCTGTTGGGCGATTGTTATCTCTAGTAGTGTGATTAGCATAAAAAAAGGCAAAAGATCACAGAGGTGCCAAATGTCTAGCATAATAATATGTATCATCCAGGGGCAACTTCTCTTACGTTTCAAACTCTTGATTAAAGTAGTGGAATCACAATTGAATTCTTTCTTTGCGCATTCGAGAAATTCGCCACGAAGACCCCATGCGTCAGCTTCTATGGCAGAAGAGAAATTTCTTGTTAAAGCACCTGCAACAAGAAAAGATCCACTAGGCAATTGAATGAGATAGCCTGCACCTCCTCGATGGCCGATTCTTAGGAAGGAATCATCAGAATTGACGAGAACTCAATTATGTGGGAGAGACTCCAACCTTACTCAAAGGCTGTGTTTGGATGATGATTTTTGCTGCAAACTCCTTTTTCAAGTTCCCATTGTCATGTGAAGGAGGGTAGGACTTTTTGGGCAAAAGTTATGCCCAAACAATTCTCAGCCAGCTCAAGAACTTCACATGATGCACAAACTTCCCCATGGACATTTCTCTCTCTCATTCTCTCTCTCCCTCTTCCCTCTCCCTATCAAGTTCCACCCCAGATCTGCCGCCACCCCCCTCCCCCTCCCACATCAGCCTTTGTTGATCAACCACGCCGAACGATTCCATGGACTACGACTGCACTCGGAGATCCTGACGCAAGGGATCAGCTTTCGAAGACCCACCTTGATGCTCGTCTACCTCCCCTCGCATCAGCAGGAGCCTCCTCGAGGTGAACGGTTCAAAGGTCCCAGCCGAGGCGTATGCAATCGTGCCCCTCCACCGCGTCCGGCTCCCAGAGGACGAGGAAACGGAGGTGTTGTACACGAGCACGGACCGCGTGCGAGCCAGGGAAGAGAAAGGGTCTTTGGCTCTCTGGTTTTTTCTTCTCCTCAATCCTTCTCTTTTCATGATCACCGTTCCCTATAAATGCACAAGCTCTAGCATGGCAGTATCGCCATTCTCGTCCTTTCTACCGCCTTCTCTGTAGCTCTTCATCTTCACAATGCCTCCTCTAAAGCTCCCCTCCTCTTCCCTTTCATCTCCCTGATGCCAACTCTACACCTCCTCTGTCCAGCTTCTTCTTCGCCGCCACCGACGGAACCTCTCTCCACCGCCGCCGCACTCTTTCTTGCCGCTGCTCCATCGAAGACGGTTTGCTGTCGAAGCACGCATGGAGCCCTCTCTTGAGGAGTCAGTTGCTTGGCTCGTTGCTTTTGTCCGACGCTGCCGGTGATCAAGATGATTCGCGAGTGCGGCAGATGGTCCGCTGGCAGATTAGGGGGGAGGCAGGGCCACAAGTTCAACTTGTACTATCCAAACACTGAGTAGAACTTACTAGGAATTTAAACATCAAATCAGTGTCACAAGTTCTTGTTCATGAGGATTTTGATCCAAACGCTCGACAAAACTTACCTGTCTTGTCAATAAGCTCTGAGAACATTGGTCCACACACAGCCGAAAGGAATTAAGCGATCACAACCTTCGTACATACTGTAAGCAAAAGATAATTGGCTATTTGGACTTTTCTAAGTTTTAAATTATAGTATGGAAACATTGCGATTTAATAAAAAAATCTAAAATTTGATATTTATGTAGATATGATTTAAATTTTTAGTTTATTGATGTGACCAACTTTCAGTTTGCTTTAAAATGATTTTTAAGCTTAACCTCTTAAATTCATTAGGATAAGTGAACATTATAAACACAACATTATTTTGTAAACAAAAGTGCAAAGACTTATGTCAATAAGAAAAAAATGTATAATTGTGTACTTTGTTTGAGTTGATATATCATATAAGAATATATAATTGTTTAACCAACAATGCCTTGTATGATCCTATGCAATGTAGTCAAGATCGAAATCTTATATAAGGTCGAAGGGGTCATAAGATCAGATTGAAAATCTTAAGATCCAACCTATTAATAAAAAATATATTTTAAAAATAATAAATATATATATTTTTATAAATTTTCTGCATTTAAATAATAAATTACACCTCAACAAATCATTATTTTATCGATTCTTAAGAAAAATTATATCAAAATATATTTAAAATAAAAAATATATTAAACTTCATCTAAATTAATTGTTATTACCGTAAATATATTTTAATTAATATTTAAATAATTATACTAATCATATGATATCGTATATGATCGAATAAGATCGTAAGATCACACGATCAGAATTAAGATCATATTAAAATCTTACATATAAAATCATTAAGATAAGATCGAGATTGGTAAGTGATAGTAAAATTATAAAATCGTAAGATCTTAAGATCGAGATCGAGATCTTGACTACCTTGGTACTATGGAATTGGGAACAACATAATATATTTTTTAAAAAGATTACTTGTGAGATTTTTTAAAGTTTTTCAGTTGCCAATTTAGGTGAAGCAAGATGTCCATTTATATTCCATAACTTGTAATTATAAGGTCGACTTGTAATAATGCGCATATCAGGCCCAAATAAGTGTTATCAGCCCCAATCAAATTATCTTTTATGACAAATGGAAATATAATGTTTTATTCATGTCAACGTCCTTGTTTTTAAGTTTTTATATATTTATTTTTAGATAAATAATTATATGTTATTTAATAAATATGTTTATTTGAGTTCTATTTAGGTGAATGTCATTTACGTCAGTATTTTAGTCAACAAATTGACTTGAAAACCGTGGGTTAAGCGGACTTTTTAATTACAAATTTATAAATTTAATAATGATTTATTATAAAATAAAGTTCGAAATTAAAATGGGATCGGGTCGAAGTTGAGGGACTAATAACAAAAATTACTGATTTTTGAAAGATGGTAAATTGCATATGAATATGTTCAAAGCAAGTGATTTAAGAAAACTTTTTTCTCAAAATTTTGTTTTCGTTCTAGGTTTTTTTGTCGCATAAATATAATAAAATTTGTTGTGCACTTTGAGTAAGCATTTAACCTTTTCAACTTTATTCATTCTATTTCAAAATTAGCAGTTATTATAAATCCAAGTTGTCCTTGCCCTATGAGATTATCACGTATCTTCTTGTCAAGGAATGTTCCTTGCACGAGGACGTGGAGGAGAGGAGAAGGGGAGGCGGAAGGGGAGGAGGATGGATACCCCTTTTTTTCTCTTTTCTTGTGTTACTATATTACTAATTTTTTATATTATTTTTTATTAGGCCATGTCAACATTGCATTCGAAAAATTATCTATCGTGGCCAGATGGACATTGCGTGCAAAATTTCAAAACATAGAAAATAGACTAATTATACATAAAATTTGAAGACAATTTAGACATTGAATCAAAGTTAAAGAATGATGTGCATGGGCAGAGGCAGGTGTCTCCACGTGCGGGCACTCAAATTATAAAAGTATTTTAGTAGTCATATTAGTAGATGTCAAATATTAGCTTAGTTATTGCTATCACTGGTGTAATTGTAGGGTGACCCAAGTTTGATTTTTCCTACTAGTGACTTTTTTTAACATAAATCAGTCTTCTTTTCCAAATGGACATCCTTTAAAATCTATCAAGTGTAATATATTTTAATATTATTTTTTTCTTATTTCAATTATATTTCATTTTTCATCACATACTCAAATACAATTGGATTTCATTATTTTGTCATCTAATATTATAATCCATTTGTGCCCTTCATGCAAGGTATTTAAATTTTATTTTATTGTTACGTGATTGTGTCATTCATAATAAATTTATTTAATCCAATTATTTCACTTAATTTTAAAATAATTATCTCTTTATTATTATGTATCCCTTATATTACTCAATTATTTTATTACTTTTTATATATTTGGATATGAAAATATTAATTAAGTAATTTTGCATGTTTACTCTACATTAACATGTTTAGCTTCATCATTATGTTTAGTTATTTGAATTTATTAGGACAATTTTAACTTAATTTAATTATTTTACAGTTAATTATGTCATTGAATAAATATTTTAAAAAGAGATATCCTAGTCTTCAAAATGATGAAACAAGTGAAAAAAATTTTGAGTTAAAACATTCCAAATGAAACATCATATTTTTTAAATGGATCGTATTTATTTAACTATTTGTTCACCTAATTTTAGAGACAGAATATACAAATTAGTTAATTATTTTATTAGTCGAACATTAATTTTTGTCTTTATAGTGAATTCGCTCAAAATTTTCTTGCATCCGCCAATGATGATGTGGGTAATTTACCGGTTCGAGATGTTCTCTCCTATGAACAAATTCAGCGGAAGCAGGGGTGGACCCACATATAGTTTGAGGGGGCTCTGACCCCCTTAATTTTTAAGATTTTAATTACTTATATGTAATTGTTAGAGTTATAAATCAATTTGGCCCTCTTAAATGCATTTACTAAGCTCTTTTGGCATGAAATCTTTGTTGTTTTAGTGGTTGTGAGCTTGTTTTCTTAGTTGAGAGGTCTTGTGATCAAAACTTGACCCTCTCTTATTTTTGCTTCTTGATCTGCCCCTGAGCGGAAGGCCTCCTCTAGTGATGTTTATTAAATTGGACAACCCCACTCGTCTGTTGTCCGATCCGATATGATAACAGGTAAGTCTGTCCAATAAGTTATCGGGCTCGGACAGATAATAGGCCAAATATTATATTTCAACCGTTTGTCCAATATCCATACGATATTCGTTCGTTAACTAACAAACCATCCAATAATTTGTTAATAATTCCCTTAGGCACTTTATTTTATTTATTTATTTATTAATAATTGTATGATCTATATATATATATATATATAAGAAAATATCTTAAAAATATAGAGATAGGACAAAAAAAGAAGTTAGGGCCAGGTCCATATTGTGTATGGGTGGTCTAGTGCAATTCTGACATGGCTCAGGGCTCAATCAAATTTGATTTGACCGTTCTCGCACGATTGTCCATCTCTATATAATAGAGAGAGAGAGAGTGTGTGTTCTCTTCTCCTCTTCCTCTTTGGGTACTACTCAAGCAGTCTAACTATGTGAAGGAAACATGTAACCAAGATTATAATAATACTAGGGAATGCCCTCGCACTTCGTGCGATTTTAATTAACTTGTAAATATTTTAAAATATTTTTTTAAGAATATTAAATTGTTTTAAAATATGTTATTCTCTTATAATAAGTAGTTTTATATCCACTATTTTAGGGCTTGTTTGGCACAAAAAGAAGAAAATACATAATATTTCTAGTTTCTGCTTCTCTTTTAAGATAACCAGAGAGAGGAAAGAGTGTGGCGTTGCCATAGTTGAAGCTTTATTTCCTTCAGCATGAAAGATTCAAGACATTGTGGAACATCCATTTTTGAAAACTTTGGACAGCAAAGATGTTCTTCACCATCTAAGCTCCACGATGGAACTCGTTCTGTAGCATCAACATGGAATATCTGTTTGCAATGTCACCAGCGAAGATCATTTTTTGGTGTCACCGGTACGATTTTACTTCATAGTCAATGATCGTGAAGTTGAGTTGAGAGTTTGGATGAAAAATAAGGAACCCTCGACAATTGGGAGAGTGAGAGATGCAGGGAACGAAAAATAAATAGAGGTCAGAGCTCATTTTTTAATCTGTTGGAAATCACGTAGATCCATTAGATTTGTGGATCAATAATTTGGCTTCCAATGCCACTTTTGAAAAAATTTTCAACCTAAGAAAACAAATCGTTGAAATTCTCTAATTTCGTAGGAAAAATGTCTATCCAAACATTAGCAATATATTATATCCATGATTTTAAATTTTCCTTTAAAAATACAATACTTGTATAAAGATTATAATGCAATATTCATTAATTTACACTTCTTTTTGTATTTAATTTATATTATTTTATCATAAATAAACAATGTAATGTAATATAATGAACTATCTTATAATTTGTGAAAAATTTAATCATGATAAAGTTATTGTTAATTAAGCATACAGTTTTTATGATTATAATAATTCTATTAAAATTTCAATTTGAAATGCCAAAATTTTTGTAAAGAGATAGTAAGATTTATTAAATTTATATTATTTTATCATAAATAAAAAATGTAATGTAATATAATGAACTATCTTGTAATTTGTGAAAAATTTAATCATGATAAAGTTATTGTTAATTAAGCATACAATTTTTTATGACTATAATAATTTTATTAAAATGCCAAAATTTTTGTAAAGAGATAGTAAGCTTGTTGAAAGTAGATGAGACATTTTCTCTTTTTTTTTTAACTTTTATGAAGATCTAATGTCTATTCATTTACAATTTTTTTATCAAATTTATATATGTTTGCTTTTTATTATGAATACATAGGATCAACTCAAATTAATGAAATATTAAGATAATGATTAGAGAATGGAGCATTGTACATGGAATTTAATATATATATATATATATAGTTATAATAAATTATTGGAAATAAGTTTAAAATGCCAAAATTAAAAAAAGGATAATATAATCTCATTATTGTACTATTTTGCACATAATTTATCTTCATAATTCGAAGAGTTGTTAATAAACTCCATAAGCTCCTCATATGCCTCCTGATTATAACTCTGCTCAAGACAAAAAGTGGAGAAGATGGTCAGCGTATTAAAATAACCCATTTATAAAATTTCAGATTAAAATAGATAATTGTATCCTTAACAAATTAAATGAGTTGCAATGAAAAGATCATATGTGAAAATATCACATCCTGTGAAAAGTGAATCAGATAAAATGAAATGACACAAAGAGAAGTCATCTAAGAATTATATCAAAATAATAAATCTGAATATAAATTATCCATGCATTCCATCTTTCAACTAAAATACCATATTACAATCCTGCATAAAAACTGATGGTAAAATTGATAAGAATGTCACATTGCTAAGCATCCTTCGTAATGTACGTGTACTTCAATGTTGCATTGAGTCATCCTTAATAATATGAAGTAGAGCGAACCTTAATAAGATTACATTAAAATGCATGAAATAAAATGGACCTTAATAAGCTTACCCTGAAATGGATTAAAGATGAAATATGTAGGGATGATAGTAGTCGAGGGATCCTTATTTGGATCTTTGTCATGGCAGCGGATGGCCGGGTGGAAGCAAAGACTTGTGGGTTGATTTATTTGTATTCTTCTGGTTTGTCTAAACTATTTATAACGAACTGAGGTAATGTTAATAATTGAAGAAATGGAAAAGATACTAAGTTTACTAATCAATGGATAAATAATATGTTTAAAGTATACTTTCCAAAAAAACTGTCCTTTTTTGGGGGGATCGAGGTTTCCGAATCAATTGGAATTTCTAATTTAAGTGAGTTATGCCAAGATTTTCCTAAATCCGTTATTTCAAATCCATGTAAATAAATCTGCAATAAATTAGTCTAATTCGATGGCAAAATTATTTGATTTCTTAATTAGGTTTGCTCTAATTTCCATACGGAAAGAAATTTCACTTCTGGTGCTCTAAAATAAATCCTAACTGACAGATAGTATAATACTAAATAAATGCCTAAATATTCCAGCAATTAGGGGAAATATTACTTAGTGTCAAATTTCCTTAAGCAAGTGACAGTTACCAAAACTTGGTGCACGTTGGTAGATGATATGAATCTAATGCAAGGTATTGATATACATCAATAGCATTAAACATGATGATTATTCAAAATAATAAAGTCTTCCAAATATAACTAAGTTAGGATAGTTCAACAATATATATCAACGGTCAGGATTAAAAGATTATAAGTGAATATACGATCAACATACAATATATAGAAGCGCCATCGTGTCATCAATCGAAAGAAATCTAAAACATATATATTGGTTGCCAGGATGAAATCGTCTATATCATATCTACAGTACCTATTTCTGATATTAATCTATTGTTATGATTAATAACTAAGAAATAAATGAATGATAGAGATAAGATGTTACAGAGGACGTATTCATCTTCTATCTCACGATGGTGTGCCTAGTCTTAGGAGGAAAAAAAAAAAAACCAGAAAATGGTGTGATATGTGCTGACGACCATTACGGGAGAGGAAGTGAGTGAGTCGTAGTTCGCTTGTGTCGCTAGTGAAGGATTAATTGCCGCACTGAACATTCATCTTAGGGCCCTTGAGGTGGGGCAGATTCGATTGCAATTGCACCTTCTTCTCATTGAGGTTCCAGATCGGCTATCTTCATATATATATATATATGCAAGCTCAGTTGAAACTCATCAAGAATGAGGTCAAACCTGGTGATGTCTTGAACTGCATGCGGGGGTCCGCCCACTGGCATGCATGGTGCTGGTTCTTGGACACATCATCTCAAAGCATGGAGTGGTCGTCGATCCGGCTAAAGTGGAAGCGGTGACAAATTGAAGTAGGCCAAAGAATATGACTGAAATTAGAAGTTTCTTGGGACTCGCCGGGTATTATAGAAGATTCATTCAAGACTTTTTCAAGATAGCCGCCCCAATGACTAAGTTGACAAGAAAAGGTGAGAAGTTCATATGTTCTCAAGCATGTGAAGTAAGCTTTCAAGAACTTAAAAGAAGACTTACAACGGCGCCAATTCTCATTATCTCTTCGGGAAGTGGTGGATATGTGATTTATAGTGATGCTTGTGGCACCGGCTTAGGTTGTGTACTTATGCAACATGGCAAAGTGGTAGCATATGCCTCTCGACAATTGAACAAGCATCAAGTCAACTATCCAACTCGTGATCTAGATTTAGCGGCGGTGGTGTTTGCATTGAAGATATGACGCCATTACTTATATGGTGAAGATTTTGAAGTGTACACAGACCATAAAAGCTTGAAGTATGTGTTCTCCCAAAAGGAGTTGAACATGAGGCAAAGAAGGTGGCTAAAATTCCTTAAAGACTATGAGTTTGCTATATTATACCATCCCGGGAAAGCAAATGCAGTTGCCGATGCACTAAGTCGCAAGTGGGAAGGATCACTTGGATGTTTGAGTGTACGCAAGTGAAATCTTGTGAAAAGCATAGTACAATAGGCTCCAAGCATTTATGGCCAAAGGGTTATATGTATGGTTCATCATGTTATTGAATCAAGCTTAGTTAGAAGAATTATTGAAGCTATCCGGTATATGCTTGAATGATCAATGTTTGCCAAAGAGAAATAAATCACTTTAAGTATGGTGAAGATGGTGCAATTAGGTACAAAAATCGTTTGTGGGTACCAAAGGACAAGACATTAAGAAGAGAGATTCTGGATGAGTACCACAAGTCCGAATTCTCAATTCATCCCGGAAGCACTAAAATGTTCAAGAATTTGCAAAGAAACTTTTGGTGGGAAGACATGAAGAAGAAAATAGCTAAATATGTGACTAATTGCATAGTTTATCAACAAATTAAGATTGAACATAGAAGGCCTTGTGGCAAGTTACAACCATTGCCCATTCCGGAATGAAAATGGCAAAGTATCTCTATGAATTTTGTGGTGGGACTACCTCGAACTCGAAAGGGTCATGATGCAATTTGGGTTGTAGTGGACCGCTTGACTAAGTCGGCTCACTTCATTCATATGAAAGTGAGTCAATCCATGGAAAGCATGGTTGAGTTGTATGTGAATGAAATTATCCGTTTACACGGAATTCTGGCTTCTATTATTTTGGACAGGAATTCAAGATTTACCTCAAGATTTTGGAGGGGTCTTCAAAATGCTTTTGGAACAAGACTAAATTTTAGCATCGCATTTCATCCTCAAACCGACGGCCAAAGTGAAAGAATAATTCAAACTCTTGAAGATATGCTTAGAGCTTGTGCCTTAGATTGGCATGAAAATTAGGATGACCGCCTTCCTTTGGTGGAATTTGCTTATAATAATAGTTATCACTCAAGTATCAAGATAGCTCCATTTGATGCTTTATATGGAAGACCTTGTCGTTCTTCGACATACTGGAGTGAAACTGGTGAAGAAAGGTACCTCGGACCGAATTTGGTTCAAATGTATGTTGATAAAGTGAAGCTTATCAAGCAAAGAATACTAACGGCACAAAGTAGACAAAAGAGCTATGCGGATATGAGAAGAAGAGAACAATTATATGAAGTTGGTGACCATGTGATGCTCAAAGTCTCATCAACCAAATGTGTTATGAGATTTAGCAAGAAAGGAAAGTTAACTCCAAGATATATTGGACCTTTTGAAATTATTGAGAAAGTTGAGGAAGCGGCTTATAAGTTAGCACTACCACCTTCTTATGCAAGACTTCACAATATTTTTCAAGTATCAATGTTTCGAAATTATGTCCATAATGAAGCAAATGTGATTAGAATTGAAGAGTCAAATATCAAGGAGGACTTTACATATGTGGAGCAACCTATAGAGATTATAGATTATCAAGTGAAGCATCTCAAGAAGAAGACTATACCTATGGTCAAGGTTGCATGGAAGCATCACCATGGACAAGAAGCTACATGGAAATTAGAAGTGGAAATATGAGAGAAGTTTTCGAAACTTTTCGGTAAGTAATTTAAGATTTACTAAAATTCGAGAACGGATTTTTATTTAAGAAGAGTAGGTCGTAATATCTTAAGAAAATTAAAAAAAAATGATAATAATAAAACAAACGAAGCCCAGCCGCCTAAAAGCCCATAGCCCAAAACCCACCTAATCAAGATGACCTAATAAACAACTAATACTCACCTCTCCTCATCTCACGAAATGTCGGCAGCATCATATAAATCCCAAAAAGCAGTTACAGTGAACCTCTTTCCTTCTCACCATTCGGCCACCGTAGCTACAGCATCTCTCTTCCACTAAATGCTACAGTAACCCTCACATCTGTCGCACTCTCTCTTTCCATTCGGCAGCTTCAATCAACCTTAAAGCTACAGTAAGTTGCCTCACTCTCTCACCATCTCTCTCAATAGCAATCTGCCAGCAAGGAGGAGCTTGCACTAACACTCTCTATCTCTTCGTTCCCATTCTATGGACAGCAGCAAGGAAGCTCCATTCTCTCAGCTACAGTAAGTATATTTTCCTCTCTCATAAGCACAATCTCACTCTCGTTGCTCCCTTCCACTCGTTCAACAATCAGAAGTTCCATTTATGTTACAGTAAACTCCATTTCATTAGTCTTTAACACTAGCTCATCTCACACTATAGCACTCTCTCTCCCTTGGCTCAAAATGTCCATTATCTTGGAGTGATTCCATTAGGACTCGGGGACAGCAGCAGGAAAAGAAAGAAAAGAGAGTAAGCATCCACTCTCTTCTCTCTGTCGACAGCAAGGAGAGCCAAATAGCTACAGTAACCATTGTTTTCTCTTTCTCTTATCTTTCTCTATCACAGCAACTTATGATTCCTCTCTCTATTCACAGCAACACTTTACGTTGACAGCAGGGAGGAAGGGGAAAGGGGGGAAAAGATTAGGTGATTAAGCTTAGCTAATCATTGAGGGGATTCAAAAGCCCCAAATTCTTCCTAATGATGTATGTATGTTTGGATTAGGGATTAGAGAACAAATCATTTGTTCTTGCAAGAATTAGGGGATGTTCATGTGCATTATGATGCTTTTTTGTTCATGATAATTATCATCTCATTGTTGGACATGATTGGAAGTAGGTTGCCTCTTATTAATTGTATTATGCTCATGATGAAGCTGTCCCTTATTATGAATGATATTGTTTAGTGCGTTAAATGTTCTTGTGCAGATGTTCATGCCTCCATTATTTCATTTATAGTAATTTAGTTAGTAAATTGTAAATCTTAATATGAGTATTGTAAAGTGCCTATTATTCATGCCTGGACGAATGCACCCTTTACATGTGTTAGTATAATGTGTAAAAATGATGAAAAAACTAGGAAAAATAGGGGAAACTCTGGCCAAATGCTTGGGCACGATCGTGACGAAAAGAGACACGATCGTGATCATTTCCATATACTTATGTGATGCTTGTTCGTCCACACTTAGCTTGATTTGATGTATGTATGATCTTAAATAAGATTAAAACATGCAATATGTATTGAATGATTGTATGTATTGATGAATGAAAATAAAAGAAGATTGGTATGAAGGTGTCTTGTTGTAATCGTGGAGGGGAACATGTCGTCACTAGCTAGCTTAAGTGACTCGTTCCTAGATGAACACGTCGTCACTAATTAGCTTAAGTGGCTCGTTCATAAATGAACATGTCGTCACTAGCTAATTTAAGTGGCTCATTCATAAATGAACTTGTCGTCACTAGCTAATATGAGTGGCTCGTTCATAGAAAAACTATCACACCTTCAAGATGGGGTTTCCAAGTCCCGCGAATCAACATGGTCTTCCCAATCACCAAGAAAAGAAGCTATCTAACCAAAGATAGAAGATGAAAAGATGAAGTAAAAAAATGAAAAGTAAAGTTTTACACATATATATGTACTTCAAAGGGACCTAAGCCCAAGAAGTAAAGTCCTATATTAGTGCACGTACTTTCCAAAGAACAATGACTTAGAACATAAAGATGAAGATGATGTTAATGAAAACACAAAAATGATGCTAATGTATGTTTCTTTGTCATATGATGTTATGTAAGAAGATGTTAAAGAAAGCAAGATGAATGATGATATGCCTTAGCATAATGATAAATTATAGTATGCTTTGACATGATACTTTTGATATTACATGTTTATCTCATCTTACCATAATGATATGTTCACATGCCATATAGTGTGCATATGTAGTTCATAGCATGCATATAAGTTATGTTTTATTATGTTGCAATGCATATACCATGACATATAGAGATTATGTTACAAGATCATAGCATGCATGAGCTTCAACATACTTTAATAGGAGAAATTCTCTGCACCACATGGATCCGTGCAGGTATGGATGAGGCTTAGGTTCGGCGACGAGAGCCTCTTGATGGAAACACTGCACATGGATGGGTCGGGCTACGATCCAAGTTATCTTACTTTACGTTATGTTTATGTCATTATGATGAACTCTTGTAAGAGTGAACTATGTATGGTTTATGTGCCTTTTGGAGTCCTGTACCTTTACTTGATCTCATATGTATTATGAACCTTTACTTGATCTCATATGTATTATGAACCCTTTGTTGGGTTGTTAGAGGTTATGTGGCCCATGGGCTAGTTATGTACGTTGGATTTATTAATTATGAAGTCTTCCGCTGTTTTGTGTTATCATTATTTATCTTTTACTATTACAATTCCATTGCAATGTTTTATATAATTAAGTTATGGAAGTAGCACCGCCTAGAGTTCGGCAAGTAAATTGGAGCCGAAATTTGGGGGCGTGACATGGTTGCTGCTCATGAAGACCAACATTGGCATCGTCTACTCGAATGGTGCAAAACTATCACACAACTGGGAAAAAAATTGGGTGGGCTTCATGGACAAAACGCAGAAAGGCAATGTTGTCGGAAAACATGGATTTGTTGTAGCTCTGAGAACAAATATTTTATCACCAATTTTCTTCCATCAAGGTACTCCTACCATTGTCTGGATCCCTCCCTCATGCTCCCTCTCCATCCTCAGCGCCGGTCCTACGATCTCTTCCTCATCATGCTTGGCTCAGTCGACCCGTCGTTGTGTTTCTCTTCCAATATGAAGCACATGGTGACGACCCTCTCATGGGAGCCAAAGATGCTCAGCTGGACGGCCAACGTGCCGAGAGAGGAGAAAAGCAATCGTCCTTGACATATGCCGCACCTCATCATTAACATCGCAGAGATCCTGACCTGACCGAAACATGCAGGACGGTGGCGCAGGCGGGCCCTTCGAATAAATTTTGGGGAGAGGTGGCAGATACATGAGTGACAGAGGTAGTTGGCAGACACGAACTTAGGGCTGAGAACGGACCGGGTCGACCCGGTCCGCACCGACCCGGTGGACCGGTTAAAAAACCCGGCCCGGACATTAGTCGGTCCAGGACCGGGTTTAGATCAATGGAAACCCGACGGGTCTCGGGTCGGCTCCGGGTTTGGAGTCTGAAAACCCGACCCGTGGCCCGGCCCGAGTTTCTGATTATTTTACAATACTAAAACCCGATAGCCCGCTACCCGTAACCCGCCTACCCGCAAATGCAAAATGAAAATTGATTGATTGAAAAAAAAATCGTGAATCGTGAATTCGTGATTCCCGACCTAGGGCACAGAGGTGTGCCGCCTCGCCGCATCTCCGCTGCTCGTCGCCGACTTGCCGCTGCTCGTCGCCTTGCCGCCTCGCCGCTCGTTGCCGCCTTGCCGCTGCTCGTCGCCTCGCCGCTCATTTGACGCTACTCGTCGGCCGTCGCCTCGCCGCTCATTTGACGCTACTCGCTGCCTCGCCGCTCATTTGACGCTACTCGCCGCCTCGCTGCTTGTTGCTGCTGCTCGCCGCCTCGCTGTTTCACTTGTTGCCACTGCTCGCCGACTCGCCGCCTCTCCGACTTGCTGACGCCTACCTCGGCACTCGGCAGGTTCGACACCGCCGTCGTCTCCTCCGTCATCTACCTCGAGTAATTAATTAATGTTGATTTTAACTAAATTTGTTGTTTTTAATTCTGTAATCTTTTAAGTTAAATGATCATATGCCGGAAACTTTTTCCATAAGTCCATTATTGTGTGTTCTTCTTGATGATGATCGTCATGGTCAGTTTGCCATGCCTTTGATCGTCATCGTCATGGCTGCAGCTGCATGAAACTGAGTCAAATTAGGGCTGTTTTGAGGATGCATTCGACTGACTTGCCTCCATTATTTTCTCCACTTTATTTTCATCTTATATATTTTTCCCGTTCAAAATTGAGCCATATCTCTGTTAAATCTTTGTGATTGCTGGCACTTGGCACATTTGTTATGTTCTGCATGCAATTACTTTATTAGATTATTCAATCACTTTTATGTTCATTGATTATTTGATTAGTTTATTAGATTATTCAATCACTTTTGTGGTTTATTTTTTTCTGTCAAAACCAGCTAGGATATTTTGTGATTTGTGAATGGAGGTCCAGGATAATGCAAATGTTGTGACTGACATAGGCCCTAATGGCCCTAATCCAACCTCGGGTGATATTATCATCGAGTCTGCCCAATCAAATTTAAACCCTACACAAGGAACTAACGATGCTTCTGTGGAAATAGAAGTAGTTAGGAGGAAGCCTAGTAAAAACAAATCAGAAGCTTGGAATCATTTTGAAAAATTTACTTCGGATCATGAAGTTAGAGCAAGGTGCAAATATTGCAAAAATATTGCAAATATTATGTCTCTGCTATAGTATTCAAATATTATGTCTCTGCTTCTTGAAAGCTTCTTTTTGCAGATTTTGATACTATGATAAATAAAACTTATTTGAAAGCTTCTTTGTATATCTGAAATTTTTATCATATAGCTCCTTTTTGTTATATTATGTCTCTGCTATAGTATTCAAATATTATGTCTATGCTTTAGCTTTTGCAGATTTTGATATTATGTCTGATGTCTCTGATGTCTGATGTCCATGCATGTAATATACTGCATATATATCTCCATGCATGATTATGCATATATTATTGCATATATACTGCGCCTTCCTTTTATCTATACATGATTATGCATATATTACTGCATGCTTATGCATATATATGAGTTTTGAGTTTTGAGTTCTGAGTTATGAGTTATGAGTTTTGAGAATCAAGTTGCTACTTATAACATGCATAAATATGATAAACAAGATCACATTGAACATTTATCATTTTTGTTTTTCAATGTTACAGGGTCAGCTGGATATGTTACAGGGTTGAATCAAGTTTTTCAAGTTTCAGCTGGATTATGTAGAGTTGTAGACGTTTTTAACATAAATTTATCGTATTATGTAGACGTTTTTCAGCTGAAATGTTGGATATGTATCATGTGTTGACATTTTTTGACATTTTAGTTGTCAAATGTTGCTTACTTGCTGCCTGTTTGGTTGTCAAGTTGCCTGTTTACTTGCTGCCTGTTTAGTTGTCAAATGTATCGTGTGTTGTAATATCTTTATTATTCCCGGTTCTAAACCCGGTTTTCGAGTCTGACCCGGCCCGGGTACCGGTCGGGACCGGGTCCGGTACCGGGTCAGAAAATTTCTGACCCGGTAAAATTCGGGCCGGGTCCGGGTCTAGAGAAACCCGGACCCGAACCCGGATTTGCTCTGGCCTACACGAACTTTCGGAGATAGAAATGGAGGACGGGAGGACAGAGAAGAATGAGACGATGCAGCTAGAGATAGAGCACCCCAACTAACCAATGGGCTCTGCTTAATGCACACAGCGCCTCGAGTGAATATTATATATATGCAAGAGATGTACCAAGCAAAACGGCCATTCTCTTCCTCTTCCAAAACTGATGCCGTTTCCAACTCTATGAGAGAAAAATAGAGAAGAAATTCATATAAAATAGAAAAAATGACAAAAAAAGAAAAATAACAATGAGCAAAGATATATATATTTGTTTTTTAACATTTTTTTCTTTTTATATGAATTTCTTCTCTAATTCTCTCTCCTAGAGTTGGAAACGACATCGGTTTTGGAAGACTAAGAGAATGACCATTTATATATGTATATAAATATATATAAGAAGATTTCTTCTCTAATTCTCTCTCCTAGAGTTGGAAATGTCATCGGTTTTGGAAGAGTAAGTGAATAGTTTATATATATAAATATATATAAGAACATAACACACATATGAGCCGGCCATTTATTTTTTTAACATTATGAAAATTAGCTTTTATATCATGCATTTTTAAATTTATTTAGTGGATCACATAGAGATAATGGGCTATACAGCATATTAAGAGTCACATTACTTGGATGGATGAGAGAGGATGGAAGTTATAGAGCAATAGGATAGAGATAAAAGGTAAGTATTTAGGAAAAAAAGATAAAATCAAATGGTGGAATGGGAGCCTCTCCAATGTACCAGCTTTTTATATATATATATATATATATATATATATATGTATTAAGGATTTGATCTATTATCACGTAAAAGCTATCTAACGAGAAGAAGTTCATTAAAGAGGATTGCATTCGCAATCCATCTAACTAGGGCTGAGCAAAACCGGGTTCAGGACCGGGTCTCAGCCATCTCGGTCCTGACCCCATTTGTTATGGGATTTCGAAAAAGAAATCTGGTCCAGCTGGTACCGAGACTTTCTAGTCAAATCAGGTCAAAAATCGATAAATTCTCAATTGTTCCTATTTGATCATAAAAAATAGTAAAGAAAAATAGTATTATTATATAAATATGATAATTAACAATTAAATTATATAGAATACAATATAATGTATATTTAAATTATATAAAAAGTAATATATAAATTTTTAAGTAAAATAAACATAATTATAATATTTTAAAATAAATTTGAATATTAATATAATATAATTAACTGAGTTGGGACGTGGTCCAAGTTTTAATAAAACTCGATCGCGGTTGGGTCTCAAGGAATGAGATCCAGTCCTGACCTGATTACCCATTGGGTCGTGAAGAATTCGAAAAATCTCGATTAGTGCAGCCCGAGGCAACCGGGCCATCCTGATCCATGCTCACCCCTACATCTAACGGTATCCACGCCAAAATATCAAAATGATTGCATACACATCTAACACCACAACCATTGTGGACAACAAGATGAGAGGTGGAGAGGAAGAATAGGAGAAAGAGAGCATCACCTATGTTCATGACTAATACATAAGCATATATATATATATATGTCAAATTTTATATAGGATAATATATATATGTATATATGCAAATCTAATTATTAAATTTGAAAATAAAATAGTATCTTATAATATATTTTTATATAAGATAACAAAAATAAAAGAAGATTAAATTTATGAGCATATTTTGATTAGAATAATATTTTTTAGCATGATTAAAATTAATTATATTTTTTTCTAAAAGATAATGTTCAAGTAAAAATAATTCCTTTTTAACAGAAAACTTTTATTTATGAATTTAAAAATAATTTAAATATAAAATACAATATTATTGCTGTGTTGTAACCAAGACTATAATAATATTATTGTAAAAATAATTCCCTTTTAATAGATAATTAAAAAATAAATTTTTATTTATGAAATCATCAATCAATGTCACAAATTAATGAAATTCATTATAAGTCTAATACAACATGGAAATATTTTTCTAAAACATCAAATGGCAATTGGGTCTGTCGAGCCAAGGACATACAATGTGTAACGCCCCCAAATCGCACTCCGTCACATGACAGAATACAGTTCGGAAACGCTACGGGTCATCCTTATGTGTACATCATGTTGACAAAAAATAAAGACCTTGACTGGTCAACTCATCAACGATAAATGCAGAATAACTAAATCATCATTAAGAATAAAATAGAATGACATCATGAAATGCGAAAGACTGATAACTGACTTCATAGGAGTCCAAAGGAAAGCTAATACATCAAGTAATAAAAAGGAAGGAAAAACTATTCATCATCTAAAGAACTCGATAGCTATGTGCAGCCACCTACGAGCTCGATCCGTCACCGTTGGCCACTATCATCATTAACACCTTGGCCTGCATTTAAGAACATGCAAGAGAGAAACCTCCCTATGAGTTTTACAACTCAGTATGGAAGTAAGATAAACATCATAGTAGGATCATGATACTAGGCATGAATCGTAAAAGGTAACATCATAAGATAACATCATCATCAGATAAGGAAGTGAATCATGATCATAATATGGAATGATAAGAGCATGTAAAGTGACATATGAATAAAGATCATAAATAATCATCATAAGAAAAGGCAAAAGCCAACATCATGAGAAAGGTTCTTTATTCATATGTGTTCATCTTCTTCATCATCTTTGACTTATTTGGGGTATATTTCAACCACGGGAAGGCCTGCCTCAACCCGTCCATCATCATCGTCATAACTGGCAGAGCCAGTCCATAATTGATAGAAGTCAGCCCATAACTTTTCGAGGATAGCCCATAATTGGTCATCACCAGTCCATCATAAAAAAAACTCTCCATTTAACATTTTACGTCTTTTATCTTGCATCTTTTAATTAAATAAAACATATTTCCTTGGCCGAGTTCAGGTGAACTCGGGCCGGGTTCATTTTCACAAAAACTGCACGTCGCGCAGTTCGCGATTTGATTATCTTCTCCGGCGATGGCCGGCACAAATCAACATTATATAACATCATGCGATAACCAAGATCAACCTAGAACATGTTTTAAGTCTAAAATCAAGATTCTATTACAAATCTATCCTAGTTCTATACCTTGAAGTTTTTGTCCGAGAAACTATTATCGCTGTCTTCCTCTTCCTCTTCCTCTGTCCTCTCTGTTTATGTGCACGTCCAGTGTCGTCCACGTCCTCCGGTGTGTCCCTTGTAAGGCGGCGGCCGTCAGGGATGAGAAGAACGAAAAGGGCGCACGTACGAGGAGAAACTAGGGCCGACTTCGTGAGGAAAACGAAAAGGAAGTTTTGATTTGATTTGGCCTCATATTTATAGGGAGATGATCAGAGTTTTAAATCAGAATTCAACTCCTCCCTGATCATATCAAATCTAACTCAGATTTTATCTCCTCTTTTATTCCCCTTTTTATCTTTTCCTTTTATCTATCTCTTCTTCTTCTTTTTTCCTATTAATGTTTTTTAAAATCCCGGGCGTTATATCATAAACCCCTTAAAATAAAATTCGTCATCGAATTCAGTAAGAAGTCAGGACTTACCAAATAAAGCAGAAAATTCCCTTCGCATCTCAGACTTGAGTTCCCAGGTTGTCTCGTCACCTCGGTGATGGCTCCAAGCCACCTTGACCAGTGGTACATATTTGTTATTATGACGTTGAACCTTTGTCTCTAGAATCTGGATGGGCTGCTTCTCATAGGTCAGGTCATCTTTGAGATTGGGTTCTTCATACCGTATAACGTTAGCATCATCATGCTTGTACTTTCGGAGCATAGAAACGTGGAACACGTTATGAACTTGCCCATAGGATGGAGGTAATGCTAGTCTGCAAGCACCCTCTCCAACTAGCTCAAGTACCTCAAATGGACCAACATATCTTGGGCTGAGCTTTTCTCTTTTACTGAACCTCATCACTCCCTTGGTTGGGGAAATCTTCAGGAGTACTTGAGCACCTGTCTGAAAACTTTGTTCACGTCGTCCTCTGTCAGCATAAAACTTTTGTCGAGCTTGAGCTACCTTCATCCGTTCTTGTATCAGCTCGACCCTTGCTGCATATTCTTCTGTCTTTTCCAGCTCTTTTTCATCCAAAATCTTCCTTTCACCTACCTCATTCCAGCATGCAGGAGAATGACATGGTCTCCCGTACAAGGCTGCAAAGGGACCCATACGAATGCTGGAATGGTAATTATTATTATAAGCGAACTCGATGAGTGGTAGGTGATTATCCCAGTTGCCCTTCCAGTCAAGGGCACAAGCTCTTAACATATCTTCAACCGTTTGGATGGTCCTTTCAGTCTGACCGTCCGTTTGTGGATGGAATGCCGTACTATAATTCAGCCTCATTCCAAAAGAGTCTTGTAGGTCTCTCCAGAATCTGGCTGTAAACCTTGGATCCCAATCTGATACAATAGAGGTGGGGATCCCATGAAGTCTGATGATCTCTTGTACATATTGATCCATAAGGCTCTGCACTGATTATTTTGACTTTATGGTTAGGAAGTGTGCAGACTTCGTTAACCGATCCACTACTACCCATATAGCATCATGTCCCTTTTGGGTGCAGGGTAAACAAGTGATGAAATCCATAGAAATGTCTTCCCACTTCCACTGTGGAATGGCAAGAGATGTGATCTTTCCATAGGGCTTCTGATGTTTCACTTTTACCTGTTGGCAGACCAGGCACTTGGAAACATATTCAGCAATCTCTCGTTTCATGTCATTCCACCAGAAGGTTCTTTGCACATCCTTGTACATTTTAGTGCTGCCCGGATGAATCACAAACTCAGACTTGTGACATTCATCCATCATTTCTCTTTTAAGAGCTTCATCACTTGGGACCCATAAACGATCTCTATATCGGATCCCACCATCTGCTGAGAGCTTGAAATCTTCTTCTTCCTGACAACTTCCTAACATCTTCGTATACTCAGGATCTTGTGCCTGAGCCTTAACGAGCCTATCCACCAGATTCAATTGTATCTGGTGCATCATCAGTACTGCTCCCTTCCTTCCAGGTCTTGGCTTCCATAGACATAGCTCCTTCATCATCTTATACATACCCATCATCATGTGAGCTAGTGAGCCATCCCACTTGCGACTGAGTGCACCTGCAACTGAGTTCGCCTTACCAGGGTGGTAATTAATGGCGAACTCATAATCCTTCAAATATTCCATCCATCTTCGTTGTCGCATATTAAGGTCTCGCTGAGAGAAGATATACTTGAGGCTCTTATGGTCGGTGAACACCTCAAATTGTACCCCATATAGGTAGTGTCGCCAAATCTTCAACGCGAAGACTACCGTTGCCAATTCCATGTCATGAGTCGAGTAGTTCACCTCATGCTTCTTCAGCTGCCTATATGCATATGCGACCACTTTTTCATGTTGCATGAGCATGCATCCCAGTCCTGTGCCGCAAGCATCACTGTACACTACATACCCATCTGTACCTTTCGGAATGATGAGTATGGGTGCAGTGGTCAGTCTGACCTTCAGTTCCTGAAAATTGTCTTCGCATTTTTGTGTCCATATGTACTTCACTCCTTTTTTCATTAGGTTCATCAAGGGAGATGCAATATTTGAAAAATCCTTGATGAACCTGTGGTAATAACCTGCCAATCTAAGGAAGCTACGGATTTCAGTGGTATGCTTTGGCCTTGGCCAGTGGGATACCGCTTCTACCTTGGAGGGATCCACAGAAATGCCCTTCTTCGAGATTATGTGTCCAAGGAACATAATCCGATCAAGCCAGAACTCACACTTGTATAGTTTTCCGTATAACTTGTGTTGCCTTAACTTTTCCAAAACTATCTTCAAGTGTTCCTTGTGTTGTTCTTTATTTTCCGAATAGATCACGATGTTATCTACGAAGACGATGACAAACTGGTCTAGGTATGGTCTGAACACCCGGTTCATGAGATCCATGAAAGCTGCAGGGGCGTTCATCAGTCCAAAAGGCATCACTAGAAATTCATAGTGACCATACATTGATCGGAAAGCCATCTTCTGTACATCTTCATTGGCTACTCTAAGCTGGTGGTACCCACTTCATAAATCGATCTTGGAAAATATCGTGGCATTAGAAAGTTGGTCGAAGAGATCATCGATCCGCGGTTGAGAGTACTTGTTCTTGACTATGGCTTTGTTTAGCATCCGGTAGTCGATGCACAGTCTTAGAGAGCCGTCCTTCTTCTTAACAAAAAGCACTGGGGCTCCCCAAGGAGATACACTCGGCCTGATAAACCCCTTATCTAAAAGTTCTTGAATTTACTTCTTCAGTTCATGCATCTCGGCCGGTGCCATCCTGTAGGGGCCTTCGAGATCGGGGCAGTGCTTGGAAGGAGATTGATCCGAAAATCAATCTCTTTCGTGAGGAAAATGAAAAGGAAGTTTTGATTTGATTTGGCCTCATATTTATAGGGAGATGATCAGAGTTTTAAATCAGAATTCAACTCCTCCCTGATCATATCAAATCTAACTCAGATTTTATCTCCTCTTTTATTCCCCTTTTTATATTTTCCTTTTATTTTTCTTTTCTTCTTTTTTTTCCTATTAATGCTTTTTAAAGTCTCGGGCGTTACACAATGACTATTGTCCTTAGCTTTAGGTTTTCGAAAAATAAAAAAAAATTCATTCGATCAAAATGTAAATGGCCCAAGTCAATGATTCAAAAATCTTTTGATCTTGCAACGGACTGAATTCATCTCGTAGGTAGTAAAATCCACCTTTCCTTTCACCAATTATTAACCTCTCCCCTTGTCATTCAACTGCTAACTCTTGAATAATGAAACTAATATTTATGAGATTAAAACTCAAGTCTGCGGGTACATATATAGATAACATCATCACTTGGTTTTGAATTTGTGTTCAACAAAAGATTTTCCGGAATGCGTTGCTAAAGAATTATTTCCATTTGGTAGATAGACCGAAAACAACATTTCCAACTCAGATATTGAGCAATTTGGTGTAATAACCACAAAAAAGAAAAAAAAGCAGATCGATTTAAACCAAAACCACCAACTGAAAAGATAAAGTGATGAGTTTATCTTAATAAGAGATGATAAGGACCAGATAGTACGGGAATAACAACAGGAATCTGGATTCAAGTATAAAAGGGAAAATCGAAAAGATTAATTACATATTTTCCCTTTTCCTTTCTTCTAACGCCCGTTTCGAGGAAGAAATTCTTCTTTTTCATCAAGATACCAGGGTAACGAATAATTTTCTCCTCTTCCTCATGGATCCTCTGATTCTTGTTTTCTATCCTTAGGTTCCTCCTCGATCTGGACGGCCCTGTAGGTGGAGATCAGCTAAGGGAGGAAGATCTCGCACCAGGACATCAGGGGAAACAAGGAGGTCGCAACCAATAGTCTAATGGATCAAAGCAAAGATCGAACATGAAATTAGGTGGGTGAATCGAAATTACTTTGCATGATTTGAATAGATCTGATCCATGCCCTCTCTTTCAAGATTATTTCACATTTAAAAAGCATGAATACGAAGATTGATATGCTATTGATTCCGATTGCCTTGTTTCTGCTTGATTGTGTGTTTGCTTCATTGATTTCTTGTAGGAAACTGATTTCTATTGTTGTTGATTTGTTGAATGATTGTTAGGGTGTCAGATTTAATTTGTGACGAAGTTCTGTCATGGATTGAAGAAATTTCATGTTGAAATTGGCTGGAATCCGCCGTCGTCATGGCCGTGCCATCTCCCTGGCACGCCCATGCCATCTCAGTCATGGCCATGCCGCTCATCTGGCATGCTAGTGCCATCGTTCGACAATGTCAAGTAAATGATCGGTCGACCGAGCTCCCAACTCGTCATGGTCGTGCCACCCTATCGGCACGTCCGTGCCATGAACCGATTCTTAGCCCACAGAACCGGTCGACCTACCTCTGTAAACTGGGCGACCGCCCTCATAGTCCGTCACGGCCGTGCACCTTACGGTACGCCCGTGCCATCTTCCTGCATACCAGCACGCTTGTGCCACTATGGACTCGACCGTGCTGTTCCCATTGGCACGGCCGTGCCACAATGCTGTCACGGTCGTGCCTAACTATAGAACAACCCTTTTTACGGTCATCCTCCTCCCTTGATTTTGATTTGATCATGGTCTGTTTGACTTATGATTAAGCATGATTATGATTGATTTTTAATGTCATGTCCTCACTGAGATCCATACATGATTAGGACATGAATCCTTATTCTGATTTACTTTCCTTCTGATATTATTGCCTCTATTGTATGAACAAAGGATAACAAGATTCTAAAGTGATTAATAAGTTAAGATGAAAGATGAATAATGGGTTGCCAGTCCAAGCCAAGTGCCTCAAAATAAGGATCGCTCTCTTGGTCATGGTTTGATCACCCATTAACCTGCACATGGCTGTATCGTTTGTTCGGCATACCCCAAGAATCTAAAGACACCTAAAGTCACCTGATTGCTAAGTATGAATTAAGATTAAGAAGCATGGATAAGTAAAGCAAGTATGTTTCATGACGAAGATGTATGGATAAATAAAGCAAGCATGTTTCAAGTATGGATAAGTAAAGCAAGCATGAATTCCAAGTCAAGTTATCA
Organism: Pontederia crassipes; assembly: GCA_030549335.1. NCBI lineage: Eukaryota > Viridiplantae > Streptophyta > Magnoliopsida > Commelinales > Pontederiaceae > Pontederia > Pontederia crassipes. The sequence goes on along the minus strand of JAUKPH010000020.1, from coordinate 2,970,364 downwards.
TCGGTACTTATGTCACGATTCTCAAGCATGTCCTCAAGTTCAAGTTTATCAAGTATTATGTGATTGTACTGATTATCGATGTTTATTTATCATCCACATTATGATTTATGATGATCTATGCTTCACCTTCTGTCAAGATAAGTATTTTGATTTACTGTTGATTTCTCTATTCAAGTTATGCATTGTATACTTATGTGGTTTTTCACTAGACTATAAAGCTTATGGGAGGACCTCCTCCCCTGTGTCTAATTTCCATAGCGCCAAGTTAGTGGTGGTGTTGAGTTGGTGTGCTGCGAGGATGCTCAGGCGACTATAAAGTACATGAACAACAGGGCCTATTTAGTTATTTATTTTTCCTTCCGCATTTATGAACTTATGATGTAAACCCTATGAGATTCATTTAGAGATGGTGTGGTCACTTTTCTAAACTTCTGCAACTTATGTTTTTTTTTCATTTTATTATTCTTCCGCTGACATGTCTCAATTCTTGGTTGTGATATGGTCAATAAAATGGTCAAAGTCATAACGTTCGTAGCGTTCCCAGGTTGGCCTTCACCACGTAGCGTGGGTCGATTTGGGGGCATTACTTTTATGGTATCAGAGCCTAAACTTAGGACTTTCTTGACGTCCTATTGTATAAGATAGTATGGTAAAGATTCATGTGCTTTCGCCGAGCAGTCGCCACACCCTCCACCGTAAAGTACAAATATGACATTACTTGCTTTGTGTTATTCTTTATTGATGTATTGATACATATTTCATATGAGTGGTTGATTCATAAGGAGATTATTTTATATGATAGGAATCAACCTAAATGATATTAGTGATTATTTTGTATGGTAGGAATCAACCTAAATGGTATTAGGTATCAACCTAAAGGGTCATAAAGGTTATGAAAAATTAGAAAAGAATAAGTAATGCAAGTGGATAATTATACCTACATGAATAATCAATCTTACAGATATTTAGAGAATAAAATATAAGAAACGATTTTGTTTCTTATAATTCATGTTTTCCATCTCTTTCATGATCACTCTATTCACAGACTTCTTCTGCTGACTACAACAGTATGAAGAGGAAAATGAGTAGCCATATCAGTTGCAAAGAGATGTAGATTTAAGAAAGAAATAAGGAAATTATAGGAGTAAGTAAAAGATTCGCCTCACACAAGTAGGTGTGAGATGATATGAAACCAAGCATGCTTAAGTTATGATTTATTGTTACGACTCATGTGATCCCATTGATTTACCAAAATAGGGGCTTAATGAATTATCTTATATGTTTACATTGATAAGTATGGACCCGTAATACTCGTTGTGCCTTAGACTTCATATGACCCCTATATTATGTTGATAAAAGTTCCTAAGCAAATCCAAACTAGTTGTACGTGTTTCTAGTTGGGTTACCTTATATTGAAAATAAGAATTAGAATTATAAATTATGTTCGAGTTATGTAATATTGGTTATACAAGAGTTTAGGTATTAGTGAGTTGTCCAAGAATTGTGTATAATGTATCGATGAACAAATATAGAAGTTTAAAAGATTTAGAAGTCACATTGATTTGAATAAATATTAGAAGAAATTATCAATAATTAAGTTACTGTCTGACTTAATCAAACATTTAGATTTAACATACTCATACGCATATGTACATATAACATAGTATATATATATATATATATATATATATATATATATATAATTTTTAATTAACTTAGTATGGTATATATAGTAGACTTGAAATTTTATTAATATGAAGTATATTTTATAGCCATTATTAAAGAATGAACTCTCTCTATCATCGCGGTGTAAATATATATTTCCAAGATAAACTAATATGGTTGATAAAAGAAAGATAAAATAATTAGATAAGAATAGGCAATGCATGAAAGGGTTGAATGAATGGAAGTAATTTTGAAAATATTTAAAGTCTTTTAACTGAGTTATGATTAAGAAGGATATGACCCCCCGACCATTTAGTATTAAAAGATCAAGACATCAAGGGCGCAAATTTTAGAAAGTATGGGTGGGTGGGTGGGGGGGGGGGGGTTAAGGTGAAGTATGAGGAATTTTATAACTCCCTTACAAAGTTACTGAAGAAGTAAGTTATGCACCTGAGAAGGATGATTATGACGTAAACTATAAATTTTTAATTAATTTATCTTGACTATGGATATATTTTCAAAATAATGTCCAAATCGTATAGGGTAATTAATCATATAATCATGATTGATAGTTCAAGAGGGAAAATAAAACTTATATGTGTTTAGATAAGGAATTAAGCAAGCCATCAGATGATACATAGAACATCCTCTAAGATGCAAGATATAAGATGATACATAGAATGTTCTCTAAGATGCCTTAACGTCAATATGAGGAAAAATGTTCAAAATTTTGTCTTGATCAAATGGACCACTCATGATTTGGTCATAAGTCTTATATATGAATTGGTTCTCCTTTCCAACTTTAAGATTATCCCGAACCTCTCCCATGCGCTACAAGACATCATTAATACAAAGGACAATGAAATGATGTGCAAAGAAGAAGGATGATTGTTTGTCTTCTATTTTGATTATTGCTTTGTTTTCCTGTCTTGTTGTTTGAATTCATTCCATGTGTTCACCTACATTCATGATGTTTGACTAAGGACTTATGTTATGTAGTCTGCATAAATTGTTTTGTTCATTATGGATTAGATTGTACTATGTATCGACCTCTCACCATAGATATTGTTCAATCTTGACATTGATTCGGAGTGCTTTTCACTTCCTTGTGATTATTATACCGATTCATTCCCCCATGCATGGAGTTGAAAGATACTCCACTCAAGAAGCAAAGAACTCGACATGGTAATGTGTAACCACTAGCCTTTTATGGAATTATGTGATATGAAAGTTGCAACGAAAAGATCAATCAAAGGCAAAGTAAGGTAAACCAAGAAGTTAAAGTTGAACGCAACCCCCATGATCTAATTATCGAATAAAGCATTGATACAAGTGATCGAGACATATTAAAGATATCGAATGACATTGATTAATGAACCATTTTATTTCAAGTGGTGTAATTATAACAAGAACGATTCACCCTCAAATAATTTGTATGGCTCTTGATTGATTCCAAATATAATTGTCTCAATTGACAATTAGCTATCCTAGTACTTGGTTATTTGATTTAAAGCAAAGGGTAAAGTGACCATATCTCCAAATGACTATCATCGCATTACATCACCAGAGCATTGACATTAGACGATGATGCACATTGATTTTCATTGAATACAAATGGATTACTAACATTGAAGCTTGAATACTTATGGATGACAGAGCAAGGGCTGTGGATGTCGGAGGTATATTGAATCGATTGCTATGGAGGGCAAATGTATATCGTCTTAGTAGTTATATTGTAATTTAAACTCACATGTACAATGATTCTTAGGATTTACGAAGTTATGAGTTAGTGATCAACTTTATAAAGATTCCATAAGAAGAAATGAAATATTAAAAAGCTAATGGTAAATATAAAGGCCAAAAATGACGTTAGAGTGTGATCAATGATTTGTATCTAACTACAATTATCATAGGTTGGGGATCTATCAAATATAAAGATAAAAGAAAAGATAGTAAGTACAGATGATGTAGAAAATTTCAATTTAACGAAATTTTAGAGGAATAAATATAGGTGCTTGTTCATTAAGTTCAAATATACTTATGGTCACTAACACTTCTTTTAGAGGTTATTGACCCAAACAATTATAGTATTATACACTAAAAGTTAGATAGATAAATTCAGACTTTGGAGGACATGTGGAGAGCATGTACACTTAATTGGCATAATAACTGGAACGATAATTTACCTGTGATCGAAATTGCTTATGTAACGGCCACCATTCAAATATTTTAGGACACCATTTAATTTTATTGACAACCTTGTTGTTCACCCACACAATGGGTGAAATGGGCAAAGAGAAAATCATGAATGAGGAGGACATGCTAAGACAGTTGAATTAATTAATAAAAGGTTAAAAAGCAGAAGGGTTACACAGACAAAGGTATACGAGTGCATATTGTTAATGCTAATGATCAGATGCTACTGAAAGTTTCCTATATGAAAGAAGTAATGTAGATAAGTAAGCAAGGAACGATTAATCCTCATTGCGATGAACCATTTAAATATTAAAGTTAGTCGGCAAAGTATTATTACGTATTTCGTATTTCATGTGTTCCTGCTCAAGAAGTACAACCATGATAATGCTAACACATTGATCAAAATAATCTAGCCGTAGACTTTACCCTTGCTAAGTGTTCGACTCATTATGGAACACAAGGTACAACGTCAAAAGAATAAACATGTACCCATGGTCCAAGTAGCCTCGCGTTCCACCACGATGAAGAGATAACATGGAAGCTCGAGTTGGGTATCAGCCAAGAGTTCCCGCATCTTTTCAGCAAGTCCGGCTCATGCAAAATTCGAGGATGAATTTTCTTTTAAGGAGGTTATAATGTAACAACCACAAAAAAATAGATCGATTTAAACCAAAACCATCGATTGAAAAGATAAAGTGATGAGTTTATCTTAATAAGAGATGATAAGGACTATATAGTAGGGGAATAACAACAGGAATCTGGATTCAAGTATAAAAGGGAAAACCGAAAAGATTAATTACAAATTTTCCCTTTTCCTTCGTCCTAATGCCCATTTCTTGTGAGGAAGAAATTCTTCTTTTTCGTCAAGATACCAGGGTAATGAATATTTTTCTCCTCTTCCTCACGGATCCTCTAATTCTTGTATTCTATCCTTATGTTCCTCCTTGATCTGGACAACCCTGTAGGTGGAGATCAGTTAAGGGAGGGAGATCTCGCACCAGGACATCAGGGGCAACTGGGAGGTCGCAGCCGATAGTCTAACGGATCAAAGCAAAGATGAAACATGAAATCAGGTGGGTGAATCGTAATCACCTTGCATGATTTGAATAGATCTGATCCATGCCCTCTCTTTCAAGATTATTCCATGTTTAAAAAGCATGAATACAAAGATTGATATGCTATTGATTCCGATTGCCCTGTTTCTGCTTGATTGTGTGTTTGCTTCATTGATTTCTTATAGGAAACTGATTTCTATTGTTGTTGATCTGCTAGAATGATTGTTAGGATGTAGGATTTAATTTGTGACGAAGTTCTGCCATGGATTGAAGAAATTTCGTGTTGAAATCGGTTGGAATCCATCGCCGTCACGACCGTGCCATCACCCTGGCACACCCATGCCGCCTCAGTCACCGTCATGCCGCTCATTTGGCATGTCTGTGCCATCGTTCGATGATGCCAAGTAAAAGATCGGTCGGCACCGGTCGACCGAGCTCCCAACTCGTCATGGCCGTGCCACCTTATCGGCACGTCCGTGCCATGAACTTATTCTTAGCCCATAGAATCGGTCGACCAACCCCTTTGAACTGGTCGACCGTCCTCATAGTCCGTCATGGCCGTGCCACCTTATGGTACACCCAAGCCATCTCCCTGCGTACCAGCACGCTTGTGCCACTATGGACTCGACCGTGTCATTCCCATCAGCACGGCCGTGCCACAATGCTGTCACGACCATGCCTAACAATAGAGCAACCTTTTTAACGATCATCCTCCTCCATTGATTTTGATCTGATCATCGCCTGTTTGCCTTATGATTAAGCATGATTATGATTGATTTTATTGTCATGTACTCACTGAGATCCATACATGATTAGGACATGAATCCTTATTCTAATTTATTTTCCTACTGATCTTATTGCCTCCATTGTATGAACAATGGATAACAAGATTATAAAGTAATTAATACGTTAAGATGGAAGATGAAGAATGGATTGCCAGTCCAAGCCAAGTGCCTCAAAATAAGGATCACTCTCTTGATCATGGTTTGATCTTCCATTGACCCGCACATGGCTGTATCATTTGCTTCGCATACCCAAGAATCTAAAGTCACCTGATTGCTAAGTACGAATTAAGATTAAGAAGCATGGATAAGTAAATCAAGTATGTTTCGTGATTAAGATGTATGGATAAGTAAAACAAGCATGTTTCAAGTATGGATTCTCAAGCATGAATTCTAAGTCAAGTTATCATCGGTACTTATGTCATGATTCTCAAGCATGTCCTCAAGTCCAAGTTTATCAAGTATTATGTGATTGTACTGATTATCGATGTTTATTTATCATCCACATTGTGATTTATGATTATCTATGCTTCACCTTCTGTCAAGATAATTACTTTGATTTATTGTTGATTTCTCTATTCAAGTTATGCATATTGTATATTTATGTGGTTCCCCACTAGGCTGCAAAGCTTACGTGAGGACCTTCTCCTCTGTGTCTAATTTTCACAGGGTCAAGTCAGTAGTAGTGTTGAGTTGGTATGCTGCGACAATGCTCGGATGACTATAAAGCACATGAACACCAGGGCCTATTTAGTTATTTATTTTTCCTTCCGCATTTATGAACCTATAATGTAAACCCTATGAGATTCATTTAGGGTCTGCTTGGTTCAAAATTCATTAAGGGGAAGGGAAGGGAAATGATGGGAAGGGAATATAGGAGAATGAAGGTGAATAGTTATCCCTGTTTGGTTGATATTATTAAAGGGAAGGAAAGTGAACGAATGCTAAGTGATTAATTTATTTAGATGATTTTATCCTTAATTGTATATTTTATTTATTTAGTCAAAATTAAAAATACATACTAAATATGTCTTTCCCCTCCTTTTCATCCCGATTTGGAGGGAAAAGAAAAATGGAACATTGGAGGGGAATGGAAGATAAAGAAGAGGACTTTTCCCTCCAACTTAAACTCAAATGAGGGGAACAAATTCTCCTACTTTCCCTTCCCACTTTTTACCGTTCTTTCACTCCCAACCAAACAGATCTTAGAAATGATGTAATCACTTTCCTAGACTTTCACAACTTATTTTATTTTTTTTATTTTATTATTCTTTCGTTAACATGTTTCAGTTCTTGACTGAGATATAATTAATAAGAAAATCAAAATCATATCGTTCGCAGCATTTCTAAGTTGACCTTCATCATGTAGCGTGAGTCGATTTGGGATGTTACAATTGAATTCAAAATCTGCAAGGAAGAAGATCTAAGTTCGGAGGAAAACTTCCTCGCTTCATCTCATCATGAAAATCAAATGACTCTTTTGTCTTTTTACTTTTTTTTTATATTCAACCGATAACGACACAACTGTAACAACCAAAAGGCAAACCACTATATATAGACGACTGCTAACTACCGCTATTGGAAAGTTAATGACCGATAACATGAAAAAAAAAAATAAGAAGAGTCTGTTGTTAAAACATTGTAACTCTCGATATCAACTATTTGTCCACGACGGTGAAGGGAGGAATTAATATAACTTTTTATTATAGTTAATCGAATATATAATTATACATGTAAAATGATGTAACAAGATGCACATAAACCCCATACTAAAATTTTTTATAAATATTTATCTATTATATTTTACAGAAAGAATAATATTGTGTATTATATTAGGTATTATATCATGTTACATTTGTGCGTTTATCATATTTTGTTATTAATACTTTTAATTCAATATTTCTATCTCAAACATTACACATTTTATAAAGAAAACAGTTCAATAAAGTAATCCTAAAAAATGGGATCTATTTATCTGGGAAGCCTCCCGACATGTTTATCGCCACCCCAAAAAGGAGTTAGTTACTACTTTGCCTTTTACTGTTTACGTTGAAATTTTCACACTTTTTTTCTGTATACTATATATTTTTTTATTAAGAGAAGTAAAAAACATTTATATTTTATAGAATGATAACATGGTTGCGTGCAATGCTTTTTTATAATCAGATATTATATTGTAATATGAGGCCATTTTTTTTGTAATCAATTAATAATCTCACAGTAAAATAAATATCTACTGTTGTTACGGTAAAAAAATAAACTTTGAAAAATATAAAAAAGAATATTGTACAAAATATTTCTATAATATTTTTTACCTAATTATTAATGGAGCTATATTTCTCACATTTTTCGTGTAACCAGAAAAAGGGAAGTCATTTAAAAAAAAAGTATTTTTTTTTTGGAAAAAAACATCGTTATTTTTATTATATATATATATATATATTTGATTTAATTTTAGAAAAAAATATGGGAGTAATGTTAATAAGGCATTTGTGGATAAAACATAAAATAACCTCGAAAAATAAAATTTAAACTATCAAATAAATTAATTTTCTAAATTTCATAACATTAAATAACTCTAATTTTAATTATATTTTTATTTTTGTTACGGTTGGATTTCTCAAAGTTTTAACTGTTCTTATGATGGTTAATGAAAAAATAATTAGCTTAGATATTATAAAATTACTTTATTTAGTATAAAATAAATATAAATAACTTTTACTCCAACTGTAAACGACTGTAGTACAGCCATAAAAAATCTTAAAGTTTAATTTAGATAAGGCAGGCTTTGTATATAACATTAAAATGATTTTTTTTTGGGTTGCCGATCCTGATGAGAGAACTTGTTCGAATTAGTAGCACTCTACCGGTGGTTCGCGAAGCATCTGACTGAGTAATGTTAAATTAAATGATTTTTTAAAACCAAACCAAAGCAAAAAATAGAGCTGGTTGAATGATCCCAAGCACTCGTTAAGTTAAAAGTGTTCGAATTTTGAAATCGTCTTCTTAAATTTTCCAAATTAATAATCGAGTGGTATCTTCCAAAGAAGGGAGTACAAAACAATGTGCCCCTTTTCTTCTTCAAAGTTCAAACCCCATCTTTCTATCTTCTCCAAAAACTAAGCCCACAATTAACCCCCACATGAGATGGCCGCCCGCTCAGCGCCGCGTCGTCTGCCTCAGCCCTCGTCGTCCTCTGCCTCCTCCTCCGGCGACGAGGAGTTCGGGTAAATACTCCACCTCAGCTCCCTTTTCTTTTTATTGCTGAACCCTAACCCCCTTTAACCCTTGTTCTCCATACCTTGTCAGGAGAGAGTCCGAGGACGAGGCCCCTCTGCCAACTGTAGCGGCCTCCCGCAGCAAAGCCGATGTCACCACAAGCGACGATAGCGAGGAGGAGGAGGAGGAGGAGGAGGAGGAGGAGGAGGAAGAAGAAGAAGAAGAAGAGGAGGAGGACAACGGGGTCGAAGCTCATAACGCTCCCTGTAGCAACGTCAAGCTCGCTTCTACTCTGAAGCCGATCTCCCATTCTCCTCCACCACGATCTGAGATCCAGAAGAAGAAGCTGCCTCCTCTAACTCAGCCCCCTGCCTCCGAAGGCTCCTCCTCCAGCGACGAGGAGCACGAGTAAATAGTCCAGCTCAGCTCCATTTTTTATTGCTGACCTGCAACCCTCTTTAACCCTTCTTCTCTAAACCTTCGCAGAAGTGAGTCCGAGGACGAGGCCCCTCTGCCAACTTTAGCGGCCTCCGCCTCCCGCAGCAAACCCTATGTCGATAGCGAGGAGGAGGAGGACGACGAAGACGACGAGGACGGGGTCGAAACTCATAACGCTTCCTGCAGCAACGTCAAGCCCGCTTCTACTGTGAAGTCGATCTCCTCTTCCGTCATTGCCGCCCCCGCCCCCCCGGATGACAAAAGCGACGGCGAGGACGACGAAACCTCGGAAGAGGACGGGGACGACGAGGAGGAAGAGGACGACCGCCGCGACGGCGCTCAGGTCAAAACCAAGGCTCGGCATCCGGCATCTTCGTCCGAAACGGGCTCCGGGTCTTCTGAGTCCCAGGACGAGACCCCCCTGCATGGTCCTACGCCCGACATCGCCCTTTCTCGTCCTCCTCCACATGGATCAGTCAGCAGCAGCAGCAGCAGCAGCCAGAAGCCGAAGCCCTTCCAGAGGCTTTGGAGCGATGAAGATGAGATGGCACTCCTTCTCACCATCTTGAACTACCACGAAATTAATCAGGTATTCCTTGTAGGCGCTAAAGACATGCCTGTATTGTTGGATATGATTAAGGACTCTCTCCGGCTGCAAGTTTCCATCAGTCAGTTAGGGGACAAAGTTCGGCACCTCAAGAGGAAGTTCAAGGCCGCATCTGCCCGCAACATCTTTAGGAGTGCCCATGACAAGGCTGTATATGAACTGTCCGAGAAGATTTGGGGCAAGTCCATGGAAGGGGGGGAGGCCGGGAAGCCCTTGGGAGAAGAAGGGGGGCACGCCGATAGGAGGAGGAGGAGGAGGAGGAGGAGGGATGGTGCAGTGAATTGGAAAAACTTGCCTTACTTGGCAGACTGGATCAAGAAAATGGACACAACGACTCCAACGGGTCTGGGAATAAAGAGATCCTTTGACCTTATGGATCCTGCCAAGGCTGCCCTTCTAGAAGAGAAGGTGAAGAAGGTGACTCTGAAAAAGATGAAGCATCAATTGAGAAAAACGGAGCTGGTCATGAAATCGTTCAAGTTTGTAGTTGATTTTCTTGCAGCCAAGGAATGAGATTGGTCTGTGGTAATTTTGTTTCAAACATCAATTGTCATATATGTTTCAAACCAATGGTAACTGTTGAAATTGCACATTGTATTCTGATGCCTTGGATGCTTCTTTGCATTATAAAGCATTGAATGAAAATGTCTCTGATGTGCTGATCTGTAATGTACTAATATGAGACCCTACCTCTTTGGCCTGTCCATATTGTGCCCGTAGAGAGTGAAATCTTGTGTTCTTTGGCATCGCCTGGAAAAATATTGGCAATTACACATGAGGGTCTGTACATCTCTTCTCAAGGCAGTATCCGCAGATCCTTATATTACATGGTCTGTACATCTCTTCTCAAGGCAGTATCCGCAGATCCTTATATTACATGCAAATTGTTAAATGCAAATGAAGAACTATTACATGCAAATAATGACAAGCGCATTCCTCTACACCTGCTATCATTTTTCACCAACAAACTACATGTCTCGGCACTTGCCACATGCTATTTTGCAAGATGACAACCTGATGCACTAAGAAAAGAAACCGCAACTATATTGAGAAATCATGATGATTGATAACTTTAAATACTAGGGTTGTTAAAATTAATAATCAATCTCCACTCTTGATTCATTTACTTTAATTAGGGCCATGGTAACTAATTAAATGTCACATATCTATCACATGATTAATAGACTAAAACATTAGATTTAATTAAAAATAATTGATTTAAAATAAGAGCTCATGTGATAATTTTCTCAGTTTGAAATTTTTGACTCGTTGAAAAAAACTTGCACCTCATCCCGATCTTCTTGAACTCATTTTCATCGATTCAAGTACTTTCAATAGCAAGTTTACCCAATCACTTAATCAAGAATCTTCTGTTATCTTTACTAGAATTAACCTCTTTGACATCCTACATATCTTCAGTAAAATTTTTTAGGTGTTGTTCCAATTGATTTGAAACTTCAGCCATGTACATATCGAAGCTTTCAAAAGCATGCAGAAGATAGGACTTATTTGCATATTTTATAGAAGCTCAATGAAATAAGTGTTTGAACTTATTTTCTTTAATATCTTACATGATTCAAACTTCCTTAACTTGAGTTTGTGATAAGTGATCTTAGAAAACCTCTCTTGCCTCAAGTGTACAAGGACCGTCTTCTTCTTCAAAGTCTTTAAGACGTCGATGTTGATTGGATGCTTTGACATAAGCTTCATTATTTTATTTCAGAGCAGCTTTTACCTTCTCATGAATGTTGTGGTGAGAGAAGACATCACTAGTCAAATATGAAAATTCTTTCAAAATATCTTGAACTTTAGGTGATCGGTGAGACATTTTTCTAATATTATTTTCTCCAACAATTTCAGCTTCTTTACACTCTATATTAAACTTCTCAGCACATAAAAAGCCATTAACCTTGTAGTTTTTTATAAGCCAGCAACATGTTTTGCATCCTCATCCATTGGATGCAAGGTGTATTTCTTGTTACCTATATGAAACAAATATGTAAAGCCCCCAAATCGTATCCCGTCACGTGGTAGAATACACTTTGAAAATGCTACGGATCATCATTACGTGTACATCATATTGATCAAAAAAGAAACTTTGACTGATCAACTCAACATCATATAAAAGCAGAAGACTTAATCATCATTAAATAATAAAAAGAATATGGCATCTTAGTATGCGGAAGATTGATAAAGAACTTCATGTGAGTCCAAAAGAAAGTAAGTACATCAAACTAAAAGACTCCAAATACCCCATATGCAGCCACCTACGAGCTCGATCTGTCATCATTGACCACCTTCATCATTAAGATCTGGTCATGCATTTAAGAACACGCAGGGGAGAAACCTCCCTATGAATTTTGTAACTCAGTATGGAAGTAAGATAAAAATAATCATAAGATCATGATACTAGACAAGAATCATAAGAACATATCATTATCATATAAGAACAAAATAGGCATAATCATGATATAAATAAAAGGATTCTTGTAACGTGTCATGTGAATAGGAGATCACTAAGATCATAAGAAATTCATAAATCAAGATGTTATCTTCTTGGGATCATAAGATCAAAAGATCAAGATAGATCATAATAAATCATCATAAAATGATAAGAGTCGATCATCATAATTGTGAGGTCATCATCATATAAAGAATCATGAGAGATAATTGTATGAAGATAGAAAATCATGAATTGAATCATCTTCTTTAGATCATATTAATAATAGATCAAGAGATCATGGAAAGATCATCATAAGTGTGGCAAGAGCCAATAATCATCGTAAAGAGGTTTCATTATTGATATGCTTCATCATGGAACTGTCCGGCCCGGGTCGTCATCAACTCGGGTCGAGTTCTTCTTCGTTGCAGAGCTTTGTGCTCGTGACAACGGCAGACTCGGTCGAGTTCCATCGAACTCGGTCCGAGCATGGAACTACCCGGGTCGGGTCAAGGTGAACCCGGGCCGGATTCCTCTTACGCAGAAACTGCGCGAATGCGCAATTTGCATTCCGATAGTCCTTTTCCGGCAATGGCCGTCGCAAATCATCATCACACAATATTCTACTATAATTAGACATCAACTAGGACATGCTTCGAGTCTAAAATAATGATTCTAGGAAGAATCTGCCCTAGTTCCATACCTTGCAAGTTTTTGTCCAAGAAATTATTTACTCTATTCTTCTTCTTCCTCCTCTTCTTCTTCCTCTTTCTCCGGACGTTCCTCTCTGTCCTGGCATGTTGTCGTCGATGTCTATGTCTCCCGATTGCCCTCGTATTGGCAGTAGCAACCCGGCACGAGAGAAGGGGAGAGAAACGCACGAAAATGAGAGGAAATTAAGGCCGGCTCGTGGAGAAAAATAATTGGCTGATTTGTTTGATTTGACTTCATATTTATAATATGTGATTCAGAGTTATGGTTAGAAACAAACTCCTCAAATCTAATCCAGATTTTATCTTTTCCCCTTCTTAGTTTTTATTTTCTTTTCTTTTAATCCTGAGAGAATCTCAGGCGTTACAGAATATGTGTTTGGTTTAGTGTGATGCTCCATGTCATGATCATACAACCACAATTTCTCACCAGAATATGTTCAACATTCATAGGCACATCACATAAAGCTTCATATTGTAGATTATTTCCCATAGTAGATTGCACCAATCATCGAGACAGTGTCATTTGGGCCAGATCGGACCGACCGGTCGAACCGTCGACCGACCACCAACACGGTCCATACAAGCACCAAAATCGGACCCTTAGTCAAATTGGATTGAATCGGTTTAGACCGGTCAAGAATCAATCAAAACCGGCTAAAACTGGGAAAAGCCAAGTTGAACCGCGATTCACAAGGCCGGCCGATTTTTTTTTGTTAATAGATATTTTGATAAAGTTCATTATTATAAATTTGAATAATATTCAAAGATGAACTTTCTCCATAACAATAATATTTGCCCATTAGTCTCCTACCTTATTAATACTTGTCACTTTACTCTCATCTTCCTTCTATTAGCAATGTGAGACTATGTATATATACATTACTTGTTCTTTTTCTCTTTATTTAGTAACTTATCACACTTTGAACTTTAATTACGGATTATAATTTTATTCAATTTTTTAATATCATAAATATATTATATTATAAGTTAATGATATATTTATTATATTATATATAATATTTATTATATTAAATAAACTAGTTAGGGATGAATAGTGTAAACTTTTTTGTTATATGTATAATAGACTTAATATAATATATAGTATATATATAATAATATATAATAATATATATACATAAATTTGAATTTTCTTTACTTTAATATGTAATAAGTTCAAATTTAATATTAACCATGAGTTATACTATATATTTATTTATACAATATATGATCTTGTCATAATATTTTCGAAAAAAACTATTTGTTTCTTACTTATAACATAAAAAAATATGAAATACAAAAATTTAAAGAATAAAAAATTTATATATAATAACAGAATTAAATAAGATTTTAATTTATTAAGTGTGTAACAATTTTAATATCAAATCTTAAAATGTAAATTTATGATTTATGATTGTTATTTTTCTTTTGTATAATTACATTTTGACATATGTATATAATCAAAATATAATAACTTAATTTAGTATATCATATTAAATATAATATTTTATTACTATCCGTTTCGATCGACCGGTTCGACCTGAAACGTACATCTATCCGGGTCATTATCCGGTCCGGTTCTGATATGTAAATAATTTTATGTAAATAAATTTTCTATAATCTCTTCTTTTCTATAAATATGTATTATTGTACTATTTGTTTTTAATCATTTTTTATTTGTGTAAATAATCTAACATTTTTCTTTTTGCAGATAAAGGTCACGAGATTATCAATTGATTATGGATTAAAAATTTGTTGACTTTCGGCCAATGCTCTATTTTAAAGTTATGATGCCGAGTGATTTTTTCGATTAATTGGATAAAGACCGCCAACTATGATTAATTTTTGTCATGTTATGTCAAGATAATCTTATTTGGTGGCTGAAATCTTCTGAATTCTAACTTTCTATTTTACGTCCGTCATGTTTTTCTGAACTTTTGTTTGGCACGTTGGGTTTGATCTGTTATCATCTTATTTAATTTCAAATATGTTGATTTAATTGTTTCGGCCGTAATGTTATTAGGTTTTAGTTGATGAAGTTGGGTAATCTCTGAAATTCTCTTTATTGTTTGGCGCTCAAGCATACACTGATTAATCTCTCTTGAATTACTCGTTGATTCTTTTACGCCTCTATTTTTTTTAATTCTCTTACGGCCATAACACTGGCTGCCGACAGCCATGACTTTCAAGTTACTGATTTGATTTTAATTCGGCCGAGATATGGATAGCCTCTGTTTGGCAGCCAAGCAAATCAAGTTTATTAACCTGTCTGAAAATATTTCTTGCTGATTTTCATGACCGATTATTGATTTTGCGGCCGTAATTTTGTGCTGAGTTGTTTTATCTCATTTTATATGAATTTCTCCGAATTTGTTTTGTGTCAAGACATGATACAAATGCTAATTTGATTTTTATGTCGGCTGTGATTTAACAATTTTAGTTTTGTGCCTACATGTTAACATCAATGAAGTTTTAATTCAATGGAAAGATAATATAAGATTCTTCGATAAAGTTTCTTTTGCGCCGCAAGATTAATTTTGTGTTGGGAGTTTGTGTTGGAGTTCTGAATTTATCGATTGTTTTTACCGGATTATTTGCTTTAACGCCGATATTTTAATATCATACGTCTTCTGAATTATAATTATCATCTTGTACCCAAGAAATTTTTTAACCAACGCCAACAAATTATATTTTTGACTTTTTTATATTGTTTAATCGTGACCCATTATTTGTAATATTATTTTTATTTATTTTGTATATTATTTTTTCTCTCTTCTTTATCTTAGTGAAAATTAGTTGTTGCATGTACTATTGAAAATTTAATCACAATCAATCCTGGAATCCTCTGATAAGCGCACTAGGAGTTCAAATCCACTTTTGGAATTTGATTCTGAAAATGAAAGAACTGCTCGTCGATTAAGAAAAAATATGAAAAAGATGGGTGAACAAGTACGCAACAATCAGAGATAGGAGCAATAAAATGAACTAGTTCCACCACAAAATAATCGTCATGAATAAGAAGAAGCAGAGCTTTCAATGAGAGAGTATGTCTCGGCCAGATACTGTGACCGAGAATCATGCATTGTTTTGCCAAATATTAATGCAAATAATTTTGAAATCAATCCGGCAATCGTGAGGATGATACAAACATCTCAATTTAGAGGAGGATTTCATGAAGACCCTCACGATCACCATGACAAATTTCTTGCTACTCTGAGCACCTTTAGAAATAATAATGTTTCTTCTGAAGCTATTCGTTTATTATTATTTCCACAATATTTACGTGACAAAGCTTCTACATGATTTAAAACTTTGCCTATTGAATCGATTCACTCATGGTTGAAGCTGGTAGAAAAAATTGTTGGAAAATATTGCCCACCATAAAAAGCAGGCAAGTATTGAAGAGAGTTAAGGGCATTTGTTCAAAATGATAACGAGACATTATATGAGGTATGGGAACGATATAAGAATCTGTTAGCCAGAGTTCTTGATAATAGGATTTGAAAGTGGCAAGTGATGGAAGATTTCTACCATGGATTGCGAGTTACAGATCAAGATAAGCTTGACCAATCAGCAGGAGGGCTAGGATCTAAATGCCCTAGTGAGATATAGGATATTATTGAAGCTGTAGCCCTCAAGTCAAGTCAAGAAAGAAGACCACCTCGCCGAACTCATGATGTACATGCTGCACAAGGAGTACAATCTTCTGAAATAGTGGTTCAGCTGGAGTCACTTAAACAAAAATTCGAGCAAATGATGCCACTAATGAGAAAACATGTAATTATTGCCCTATAGGTAACACTTCAAATTCAAATCAAATTGAAAATGCTAGCTTTATTTTCAACTCATTTTTCAAGAGCAACAATTATGGTTGGAGACACAATCCGAAGTTTGCCTATAATCAGAATCAAGGCCAACCTTCTGGTCCATCAAAAGATTATATACCAAAAAGGCAACCTGATGCTCTCCAATATCAATCGACAAATCATATGCAGGAGATGATGGCACAGATAATAGATACCATGCAATCATTACAAAATAATATGGAGTCTAGAGCCACGAGTCAGGGTGCATCAGTTCGAAATTTGAAAAGACAATTGTGCCAGATGGCGACACAACTGACTAGACATACATCAGGCTCTCTCTCAAGCAACACAGAGAGAAATCCAAGGGGAGAAGAGCAAGATAAGCCTTGATCATGAAGACTAAGTCAAGCTGAAGACTATAAATTCATAACTATTTCTAACTTTTTCTTTATATTTGTCTTTAATTAGTTACTAATTAATACTTTAGTTGCATTAAAATTATTTTAGGTGATTTATTTTATTTTTTCATTTATTTATTTATTATTTAGATATTTTTTGGAGTCATCTAATTAATTTTCATGCAAGGAGAGAAATTCAGACAAGTAAATTATTTTCAGATATTTCGACTCGGTGCTCCGCATGTTGAATTTGACACCCGAACTTGACCGATCATCATCGAAGAAAATGTCGGACAAGACGTCTCCCGGGCACTAAAATCCAATCGCAGACAACTCTAGCCGCAAAAGCTGATTCGACGCTTTGACGCGCGAAGCTTACTCGCAAGTATGCTGGCATGCATCGCTTGACACATGATGTATCACGGGCGTAAAGGACAATCACCATGCCACCTGACGTAGAATTGACAATTCACGGGCGCAAAATACAAATTTTTTTTGACAATTGTCCATGTTTCTCAATGTGCTGATTCCGTGCGACAGGGAATCTTTGACTCTGCGACACCGAGATGACCTTATGGGTGCAATTGATTGACCAAATTGAGCCGTATTATACACTGCATGCACGAATTATCGAGTTTTGTGCCCGTACTCCAATGGACTTGACTGGTCATCAAACCTATGCAGGTAAGGTCATGGCCATTTTTCATCTATAAATACTTAACCCTTCATTTGTAGGTCATCGTCTCCTTTCATCAACTTCCGGTCTCCAACCTCCGTTTGCGCCCCTCCCCTTCCTTCTTTTGCACCGGACGTCGATCGCCAACTTTCCCTCTCTTGTCAATTGCGGCCGAGCTTCTTCCTTGATTACGACCGAGGTTCTTCATCCGAGTTTCCCTCTTCAGCGACATATATATTGCGGCCGAGATCCCTCAAGGCCCGAGGATCTTCACCGACAATCTATCGGCCAAAATGTTACCTTCTTTGAGCCGTGGCAGTTCAAAGCTTTTCATAACTGAATTACGACCGAGAGTTCACTTCTTTGGAGCAGTGCACCACACCGAGCCGCCACCTTTCTTCCTCGTACACAGGGGCAATTTTTATAGATTCAGATGAGGCGATTTGCTAATATTTGAAGGGGGCATTGCGATCAACGACATCCGGACGCCCAGCCCGTGCCACAATCTTCACAGTTAATTTCATATCCGGGGATTATTACTGGACCAAACCTGCCTACCAAGATCGTTTTAAAAGAATGTCTACTATACGAGTCAACGTCACTAGATTTCCAGACACCAAGATACTCAGGGAGTACAATTTATTTGCCGATATCCATTCATTATTTTCCCAAGTAGGCCTTTCTAATTTTGTTCAGCACTGGTGGCCCACTTATGAAGTCCTCACTATGGAATTTGTGTCATCTCTCGAGGTCTTCAATTTAGATGGCAAACAATATGATCAGCCCCGCATTTCATTTTAGCTATACGGGCGACCCTTCACATTGACTCTAGAAGATTTTGATAATATTTATGGATTTCCTAACTATGGGGCTCTTTCTATTCCTAGTGATTTTCATGCTCAAGATTTTTGGAAACAGATAATCGAAGAAGATCGATTGGTATGGAGCACAGCTAAGGAAAGCACAATTCAAAATCCTATCTTGTGCTTTGTCCATCGCATGCGAACACCCTTAGCGGACGAAGTGACAGTGATGAAGCCATCTCAGAGGGAGAGTTATTCTTGATCCACAGTATGTTCCATAGGACACAGGTCAATGTCGGCGCCTTGCTCATCCATCATCTTCAACGACGTACTACTCATCGGGGCAAAAGCATCAATATGGGCGCCTTGATCACGCCAATAGCTCAACACTTCAGACTGGACCTAGATGATCTTCAAGCTGTCCCAGGAATTGCCCATCTCAACCGACGAACTATTCTGGCCATGGGCCTCGCCAAGACCAACAATGCAAGAGTTAAAGTTTTTATTTTTAAAGAGAGTGATCTAGAGGTGCCCTGCAGCGATCGCAATGCATTTACACCAATTGATCTTGATAATTAGCTACTTTTTAGGCAGGTCACAGCTCCATTAATCCCACCGACAGGACCATCTACATTTGTTGAACAGTCACACCAGGATGAAACCTTCTCCTGATTTGATTCTACTGATTATGCGGTAGCCCAACAGTACTAACAACAGCCACAAGTCTTCCAGGCTGCATCATTACCAGCTTCCCGACATGAGGCATCTGTCCTTTCACCACACATGCCGGTGCCTTCTCCAATTCCATCTCCAGCATAGGAGAGCTCTTCTGATTCCTCATTCATACCAGCCACTCCTTATGAGGAACGGATCCGATGGAAGTGTTTGCTCCTCTACAAGAACTTGAGCCCACTTATTTATCTCCACATGAGCTGACATATTACACACCCCCTCCATAGCCTCATCCGCCACAACCTAAGCAGAATCATTTTCTAGCACGAGAGCCCACTTTTACTTCATCCTCAGAGCAGCCTTACTATCCAACTCCGCCACCTCAGCCTGACTATGCTTCCATGCAAAATCTATGGGAATCTATGTATGATGAGTAGCTTCACCAAGAAGGGGAGTTACATGCTATTTGAGAAGAGCAACACTAACAGGCCTAAGAGTTGACCACCATTCAAGCAGACTTCACGGATATGCAGGAGCACCAGGGCTGCTTTGAGTCCTTCCAAGATCAGCAGGTTCACATGGCGAGGCGCATCCACGACTATCATATGCACCATGGACATTTCGGCTACCACCCACCTTCACCGTCGCGCAGACAATAAATCCAATTGTGTCTTTTTCCTTTTATTTATTTTTCATTTCTTCATTTTCCCCTTTTATTGAATCTGTATCCCTTTCCCTTGTTGGGCCTAACACTGAGGACAATGTTTAATTCAAGTTTGGGGAGTTTGCATTTTTCTTTTTCTTTATTTATTTTTATTTGCTTATGTGTGCATTTTTATAAAAAATCTAAAAGAAATTGAAAATTTTCCCAAAAATACCATTGCATGCATTTATTTTTGCTACCATCTTACTAACTCTTGTCTTACTATTTTAATTATCTTTAAGTAAAATTTAAAGACATGTTGTTAGCTGATGAAATTTGAATGGCTTTCTCTCTTATCACCTGCTATTTCAGTATTAAACTTATGAACTATGTATCTATGCTAAGTAGATTTATGAATGTCTAGACGAAAAAATCATGGTCATGCCTTTTTATTTATTTCTATTAAGTCTTGATAGTAGTAGCCTTTTTATTGACCATATTAAGTACTCCTTGAGCTTAAAAAAATGTGTGTTGAAAAAAAGAATTAGTGAAAAAAATTTGAATAAAGTTGTGTAGGTATAAAAGTGTTATCCGGAACCAAGATATGTTCGGGTAATTAGATCCATAGGGGTTCATGCCTGACGACCTAAGGGCAATTGCTCTGTGATCCGTCGATCGAAAACCTGCTACAAGGACCATCTTGTGGAATATGGAGAAGCACATGAGTACTAAATCATGGCCAAGTTCGAACTATTCATTTAGAACCTTGGTTGTTCGGGCAAGTAAACTCGAGGGTGCCTTATCACCTATTGCCCTAAGACCATTTGGTTTGGGAGTCACCAATCCAAAGCCCACTACATGGACTTCCTTGTGCAATCCTACTGAAGGTTAGAATTTTTAAAATGATTGAAAATAAAAGTAAAAAAAAAGAAAAAGGAAAATAAAAAGAAAAGTTTTAAGCTCAATTAGTACTTAGGTGTTTAATATTAATGCTATTATTTGACAGATTATTTATTTTTTCTACAAGGCTGAATTTGAAATTGTTTAAATATGTGTAGCATTCAGAACCTCTATGAAGCTAGTGCATGGGAAAATGATGAAATGCTAAATAGTAGGTGTGCAGAAGAATTTTGTAAGAAAATTAGTCAGTTGATAATATGAAAGCTATGATGGAACCATTGTTCTTGAGCGTTGTTTTTGGAATTTTGCTTGAGGACAAGCAAGACTTTAAGCTTGGGGGAGTTTGATGTATGCAAAATATAACATATTTTAGTTTATTACTTTAATTAATATTTTTGTAATTTGATCATGGCATGCATCATTTTACATTAATTCTAGTCGTAATTTCGAATTTATCAATTCTAATTACTAATTCTCTAAATATTTTAATTGTGGATGGATTAATTAAACTTTAATAACTATTTTGTAGGAAAAGCCAAGTATATGATTATCAGGGGATTATCACCAAGTTGTTAGCTTAAGTTTATCGGCCGCATTCAGATGCAGAGAGATTATCGACCGTGAAAAGGGATTTAATAATATCTTTATCTTTAGGTGCAAAACTCTATCATTAACCAAGGATTACGACTCAAAAGCCTATTCGCACGTGATAAAGATGACATTTCATCATGGGGCGCAAAAACACCATCATCAATCAAGTTTGTCGGCTGCAAAATCCAACCATGAAGTTTTATCCTTATCCAACATTTGAGTATTACCGGTCAAGATCATTGGGCGCAAAAGCCTATCATTAACCAAGATCATGGAGATTATCGGCCATAATATCCAACCATAAAGAGAATCATTGGGTGAAGAATTTTTATCCTTAACCAATGCGTAGTAAGCATTATCAATCATTGGATGCAAAACATTATAACCAAGGCGATGAGCATTTGGTGGTTGAGAATGAAGAGAAACTTATCACCAGGCACAAAATGGATAACTTTTTTATCATTAACCAAAGTTTTATTGACCACGTAAAGTTTATCTCGCGAAGTTAAACAATACTTTGGATGCGCCTTGGACATGGCCGTACATGCCCCGCAGAGAGAAGAAAGAGGGGCTCTGAGTTAAGAGGAAAACTAGAGAATATTATTGAGTAAATCTCAGATGTGTTTACAAGTCTAGATTGCATGTCCTTTTATAGGGTCAAGGAGCAACAACTCCTAATCTAACTATAGACCTAATCCTACTAGGCATGCAAGCCTATTTCTAGAAAAATCTCTTGAGAATAAGAGTAGAAATATGAACCTTTGAAGTCTAGAGATGTCTCAGCTAGTGCAAGTTCCTACTTGAACTCAGACTGGCCATGCACCCGCCTGGCACCCGTAGTGCCCGCGCCACACCCGATGGAAGAGTTCGAGTCCCACTGGGACTGTGGAACTTCTCACGCGCCCAGCTGCCTTCAAGACGCCAAGTTCGTCCAGGTCTTCAACTCCAAGTGTCTCTTAGTCAGGGAGAGAGGTCCGCCCATGAGGAAGATCCTCCCCAAGTCCGACTCGACCTAGGAGATGTCCGGCCTCATATTCCTACTCGCATTAGGACTTGTCTGACCCTGCACTGCACGTCCTCCTCTTGATCTCCTACTCACGATAGGAGTTCAACTCCTCTCCCCCTGAAGTCCTCCCTACTCCCCGGTCTTCAAAAGTCAGCCTCGCTCAAGTCCTATTCCTACTAAGAGTAGGACTTGCCTCGGCTATGCCCACCTGCTCGTGCGTGTGGCCACGCCCACTCGGGGCATCTCCCCTTCGATCAAGGGTGATAGTATGGCTATAGGGGTGTGAGTGGATCAAGTGAAATGCAAAGAATATGAAAATAGAATGGATGGTCTCAAACAAGTTCTAAAAACCCTCAACCTTCACAAATATGCAAGTGCATAGATCGTGTAGTGCCCAGGGTATCGTATCCTCAACAATTTGAGATCTAAAGATTCACTAACTAATCTAAGTTAATCCCAGACTAAAAAGGCTAGAGTAACAAGTAAGCAAAAAGGGAAAGATAAACACACAAAATCAAACTATAACTAAGTTAACTCTTTTTGATGTTTTAAAGTGTTAATATAGAATGAAAACTGACTACTTGACTGAAGGCCTTAAAGTGGATTAACAATTAATGATAGATTCTCCTAGGAATGGGGTTCATTTAATTCTATTATGGATGGATTAGAACAAGTGAACAATAAAATCATTCCAGTTTCAATCTATCAAAACTACTCTCAAAATACATTAAAATAAGAACTATCATACTTTCATATGAATGTTAGTTAGATTGATTCAACAAGGCTTTCAACTGACATTAGATTATCATGGAACTTATGAAATTTACTAGTATGCAAACATTCCTTTCAGATATAAGCATAACAAGTAAAATTAGAAATTACAAAAAGTAGTTACAAAGATAAGATAAACAATTCAACCCATTATACAGAACAAATCAGATCCAAACACTAATGCTAATGCTCTTGGTTTATCTCTAAACATCATGAGAATCTATAATCAACCTCTCGGCTGTCATTTCAATATGAGATTCACATTAACAAAAGCTAAATAGATGCATCAAACCTCACAATAATAGATTGGAATCGAAAAACAATATCAATGTTCTTAACTTATTTCTGAGTAAAAAAAGAATCTGAAATCAACTTCTCAGTTGCCATTATAAAATAGAATTCACTTCGATGAGATTAGGTTCCAAAACATTCGGAACTATACTAATATCAGTGATAAAATAAATATTGTTCTATCATCCATCTACAACAGAAATTAGACTACTACCCTATCCTAAGTGAGCTAAGATTTAGCTCCTCGTAGATGTTGAAATCACTACAAAATAGATGAGGAATAGAATAAAAAAATATTATAAAATAATAAGTAGAAGAATCAACTTGGAGTATCCTTCTTGTTGTTTCTTCTTTTTCCTTCAGCTACAAGGCACAGAATGTAGAGAATGGTGGAAGCCTCTTTTTCTCCTGGAATCCCTCTTCTTATATGGCATTTTCATCATCCTTTGATCCCCATCAGAAGCTTCTATTCCTTCTTATTTTTGCCATCTGTCCTGGACCCCTTTTATTTTAAAAAAGATTTCTTTCTTGCTTTTGGCAGCTTGCATTGTAGTCCCCCCTTATTTTTCAGCAAGAATTTTTGTCTTTAATGTTTGATATGGAGGTTGTAATAACAAGAACATCAAACATCACTTCTTCAAATAAAAATTAGACAAATAAGAACTAAAACAACACATCAAATAGCTCAAATGTGCAAGTGTGATAATATTATGATAAAAAGATAAATGCAAGTATATTAATCATAATCATCAACATAGGAACATTTTAGGGCTTATATGCACATGAATTAGAGTGAAAATGAATAGAATTATAGTATGATCAGTTAGTGATCAAACTCTCCCAAGCTTAGTCTTTTACTTGTCCTAAGCAAAACATTCAGATATTAAGAACAAGGCTTGAATCAAGCAGTTCACAAATGAATTCAAATTCAGCTATTTAGAATCAAATGAGTTTTTCACTTTACTAACACTCCCTTCCATTGATTTTCAATTCCCAATTTGTAGCTGAGGAATCATTGAGGCTAAAGTAAATTTAAGCCATGAGAGAAGTACTAACAATAACTAATTTGATTTTCAGAGATTTTCAACTTTACTAAAAAGGTTGAACTGTCAATCTCTTGAACAAATTTTTGTATTGCTTAAATATGTTTGAAGCCTGACTTTTATTTATGATTATGCAAATAAATAGGTTTAAAACCTAATTTTTATTCATGCTTGTCAACAGGATAAAAATCCTAGCTTTATTAAGGAGAGCTTCCCTTTTGGAATTAACTCTCTTTATTCATGTATGCATGCAATGCAAAATGCAAGTTTTTTCTCTTTTTCTTCATTTTTTCATTCTTTTCTATTCATGAAGTGAGCAGCAGTTCAAACTCAAGTAAAGTTTAGATTCCTTAATCAAAATAGTCAAGTTTTCCTATTTAACATAGTCTCAAAAGCCTTGATTCCATTCTAGACATCTTCTAATTTCTGACCAACCCATGAGTGTTAACTAGTGTTACTCACAAAAAGATCAATTTCAGCTAAATTAAGTTCAAATGCAGCTGAAGGTGAGCTGATTGACGCAAAAAGATTAACAACAAAATTAATGACTACTTAGTGTTGGAGTGTACTAGTTGTTATACTAAAGGATTTTTGCTTAACAATGATGAAAACAAATGATAACATGTGTTGAGCTGAACTACAATGATAATAATGATAACTTGGCTATGTGTTGAGCATGCTAATAGAGTTTAGAAAAGTACCAGTACCTCCCCCAAGCTTATCATTAGCATTGTCTTCAGTGATGAATCATCCAAGCAAGGGAGAGGGTTTGGTGGGCGTTCAACTTTTGAAATAAGAGGCAGGCATGTCTTTCTTCACTTCTTCTTTTGGTTCATCATTTCAGCATTTGATATTAGCGGTCGTAATCTTGATTAACTCTTCCAAGTATTGAATCAAATCTGCAATCAATTGGAGAATGATAAATTTAGCAATCAAAAAAATTTAGTAGGCATTACAAAATTCACTAAAATTTGGTGAAGTCATATATGGACAACTGATATGAACAAGAAATCACAATTATCATTATGATGGTCATAACATGAGCTAAGTAAGGATAATTATGATAATCAGTTATCAAATGCATTTTAGTGAAAAATCAAAGTTATGAGTAAGGAGTACTCCCTGAGCTGAATTTAGTTCAGTGGTAGATCAAGTTCCTCTCTGATTTATTCCTGCAAAAACAAAAGGATATTAGATGTAAAAGCCTTGGGTTGCCTCCCAAGAATCATCCTACTTTAATGTTAGGCTGGACATTGTTATAACTCGTTGTCAACTAGGGAATTCATGTGGATTTGATAGTATGAGCACTTCCTTAGCTGGATCCTTTGTTGTGGGGTTGTACAAATTTAGTTTTTGACCATTAACTTTGAAAATATTTGAGTTTTCACTCTCAAGATCCACAGCTTCAAAAGGATAAACTTTGTGAACTTTAAATGATCCACACCATCTTGATTTTAGTTTTCTAGAGAATAACTTGAGTCTTGAATTGTACAGAACCAAGTCTCCATCCTTGAATTCCTTTTTCAAAATTCTGTTATCATGCCACATCTTTGTTCTCTCCTTCTAAAATTCAGAATTGTGATAAGCATTGAGCTTGATTTCATCTAATTCATCAGGATGAAGTAATCTCTTTTGTCCACAAGATTTCATATCATAATTTAAAACTTTAATAGCCCAATATGCCTTGTGTTTAAGCTCAATTGACAAATGACATTTTTTTTCATAGATCAACTTATAGGGAGAGACAACAATTAAAGACTTATAAGCTATTCTATAAGCCCAAAGTACATCATTCAGTATACCACTCCAATTCTTCCTAGTCAATGAGACAGTCTTCTCCAAGATGGTTTTAATTTTCCTATTTGAAATTTCAACTTGGCCATTGGTTTGTGGATGATAAGATTTTGAGACCTTGTGCTTGACTCTGATGCATGGAAAATCATGCATTAGTTTAGGTCATTTGATTAGCATTTTAGAATGTTTTTATGTTTAGAAAAGGAGGAGTTTTGATTAGTTTTCATATAATTTCATTAAGATTTGATTTCTATCTAAATCTGAAAATTATTCATGGCAGGATATGAGAAACGTCGAAATTAAGGCAAGAAAATGCCTAAAACAACTCAGAAGACTGTCACGACCGTGACAGTTCTTGTCATGGCCGTGACAGGAAGATCCTGCAAGCAAAAAGTTGGCTTATTGTCATGGCCGTGACAATTTCTGTCATGGCCGTGACAGAGAGATTTCTAGCAAAAATATTGGCCGAAGTATTTTTCAGCCTTCACAATCTTCTGTCACGACCGTGACAGAGCCCTTCACGGCCGTGCGGCGGTCTGTTAGGCAGTTTAAAGTCATTTTTATCCATGTTTTTTATAAGATTTCGGGTTGTTGAGCCATGCTACGGGAAAAACTATTTAAGGAGACCCCAAATCAACTAGAAGAACATCTTTGGAGGGCAGAATTCAGAGGTTGAAGGCTTGGTGAAGGAGATCCAGAGGCTACAACAAAGTTCTGTCGGAAACTTGAGAGAGGACGGTAGAATTAGGAGTAGTTCTTCTTGTTCTCTATCCTTTTCCTGAAACATTATTTAGATTGATGTACTCTAGTTTTATGGAGTAGTTCTTTAGGATTTTCTTTATTGAACTATATTCTTTATAAATTCTTCATACGATTAGTTGATGGATCAATAGCATGTTTGATGATTTTATTAATTATTGCCTGAGATTTATTCCTTTGAATCTTTTTATTATCTGAAAAGAAGTTTTCAAATTCTCTAGAGTTTTTCTCTGATTTTTCATCTTACATGCCACTCTTGGGGAAATCGCAAGAGACCCAATTGTGTTGTTGTTAAGGTGACTTGAGAAAGCCCTTAACTTTATATTTCAGTTGAGTGCATTTTGAAATCTAATAAATTAGATTAAAAATCGAGAGGGTTAATCTCTTTTGTTGACTTCAAAATAGGATTTAAAGCCCAAAATATTGATTAAATCAATTTGAGAATTTTACTTTATTAATTCATCATCTTTTGTCTAGAATTCGTACATGAGTAGAGGTATTAATTAAGATAAATCCTATTCATCAATTCTGTACTTTTAAACCCCATTGATCATAACTGTATATTTATATTATTTACTCTTCTTATTTTTACAAAGCACAGAGTTATTATATTTTTTCAATTTATAAGTAAGAGAAGTTATTAATTATTTCTTGTCCTCATGGGAACGATACTTTATAATCATCATTTTATTACTTGAACGATTAGTGCGCTAGCTAGTGTTTCTAAGTCCGCATCAAGTTTTTGGCGTCGTTGCCGGGGACTTGTTAATAATTAATTTATTATCTTTCTTATTAATTTGAGAACTATTACCATTCATTTGTATTGGTGTGGTTGCAGGAATTGAAGAGTTCTTAATCCACACATCCTAGAGGATTCTAGCACTAGTGCCTTGGGACATAGGCATAATACATGAAGTTCAGGCGAACCACTAGTGTTTGATCCTGAAATAGAGAGAACTGCCAGAAGACAGAAGAAAAAAATTTCTATTATTGTTAAGATGACATATCAACAAAGGCAGATTGAGAACCAATTACCACCACCTCCACCTGTGTATAGAACTATGAGAGATTACACCATGGGACCAATGTTTTATTACACTCCCTGAAATTGGTGCTAACAATTTTCAAATCCAGCAGGGAACAGTTCAAATGATATCAAACACACAATTTGGAGGAGATAGAGATGAAGATCCATTCAGCCACATTACGAAATTTGTCCAATTATGTTCAACTTTCAAATTTCAGGGAGTAACAGATGATGCAGTTCGTCTAAGACTTTTTCCTTTTTCTTTGAAAGGAAAAGCTTATACTTGGCTCACTACATTGCCGACAGGAACCATAACAAATTAGGAAGAAATGCATCAAGCATTCATTAACAAGTACTGCCCATTACAAAAAGCTGCTAGATGCTTATATGAAGTTTCTTCTTTTTGCCAGCAAGATACATAGTCTATGCATGAAGGTTGGGATAGGTTCAAGGATCTCGTCACTAAAGTTCCAAATCATAACATCCCTCTTTACCAACAAATCCAATACTTTTACAATGGGGCCTTAGCAGAGATAAAGGACAAGATTGTCACCGCTGCTGGAGGAATCATTGATGATAGATCCCCTGAAGATCTTTATAAGTTATTCGACAATCTTGCCTTGAACAATTAGATAAGGCTACCCACATTCAAGCCCAGTTAGATGTCTTAGCAAAGAAAATGGAAATGTTGATGACTCAAAGATTTATCAACAAGGTTTCGGACATCACATGTGACATGTGTGGAGGAGGACATCCTAATCATGAATGCCAAGTAGGTATAAATTTTAATCAGCAAAATTTTGAGGATGCTAACTTTGTTTCTAATAATGCTTTCAGGAACAATGTTGGAGGAAATGCTTACAACAGTGGGCTAAGGGCTCCTCCTAATTATTCTTAGATGAATAATAGGAGTTCAGTACAACCCCTGCTTATCAACCTTATACCGAACCAAAAAGTGATTTGGAAAATGTCTTATCAAAGTTCATCCTCACTGCGAAGACCAAGTTTACTAATCAAGATGCATAAATCAAAAACCTAGAAACACAGATCGGACAATTGGCAAACATGGTATTTGGAAGACAGCCAGGGAGCTTGCCTAACAATACAGAGAAAAATCTAAGAGAGCAAGCGAATTCAATCACCTTAATAAGTGGCCACTCAGTGCCCCTATTAGACCCTTAAAGGCGACAAGGCTGAAAGTCAAGCTAACGACTATCACTTAGAACTACACTGCCTAAACCCTTTTCTCTTTACTTCTTTTAGTTTCTTAGTTATGGAGTAGATTTGATATTAACTTAGTTATGCTCATGTTCTGGAAAAACTTCGGTTACGGTTGCTTTCGCGACCGTTCTCAAGACCGAAAGGATATTCATTCTATCTCGGTCATGGCAGAGACCAGGCCTTACCATATTTCTGCTATAATGCAGACCCAGATCACAGACTTGGCCATAGAACACCCTTCTCGCCATCGCCACCTCCAGAAGACTAAGCCTTGGTCGTTTCTTCTCCTTTATATTTTCCCATTTATGTATTTTTCTTCTCTCAGTTGTTCAAGCTTGGGGGAGGGTTATGCCATTTTGCATTTGCATGGCATGTCTTATTTCAGTATTTTGAATCAATCATCTTTTGTTTGGCATGTATCTAATTTTGAATTTTTTTTAAAAAAAATTTAAGTGACACCTCATTTCTCTTTGTTTACTATTTTATTGTCTTTAAGTTTATTTTCAGAACATCGCTTAATCTATGAAATTCAATCACTATTTCTTTTTATCGGGTATCACCAGAGTATTGGGATTTGCATTAAGTTTGTTGCTAAGTAGAAAGACTAACTTTTAAATAATGAATTTCTCTATTATTTACTATGATGTCAATATTGATTATAATTGCATCTTTATTGAATGCATTAAGTCTTTTTAGAGCTTATAATTATGCTATATAATTGTAATGCAAAAATGAAAATGAAAAGAGGGCTAGTTGAGCCCCAACACTTAAGTGAAAAGTATAAAGTACCCTCTGGAACTTTGGTGTGTTCGGATAATTAGATCCGTAGGAGATTCTTGCCTGGCGACCTAAGGGCATCTGCTCTGGGATCCGTCGGTCGAAAGCCCATTACATGGACCACTTTGTGCAATATGGAGGATTACTAAATTCTTAAAGTGAAAAAAATCTTAATGCTGAAATGTGAAATGATAATAGTATGAAAATAAGCTCCTTAAAGACTTGTGGTTCAATATTGATACTCTTATGAGATTGACTAATATTATTTGTAGATATACATGAAAGACATGTTTGAATGCTAAGAATTCTACAAGGCTGAGTATTGGTTAAGAATAGATACTCTAATGATGGTCGTGTAAAAGAACAGTAAGAGAAAAGTATTAGTTTTGTGATGGAGCACTGTGCCTTATCTGAAATTTGCTTGAGGACAAGCAAAATATTAAGGTTGGGGGTATTTGATGCACGAAAAATCATGCATTAGCTTAGGTCATTTGATTAGCATTTTAGAATATTTTTATGTTTAGAAAAGGAGGAGTTTTGATTTGTTTTCATATAATTTCATTAAGATGTGATTCTACCTAAATCTAGAAATCATTCATGGCAGGATATGAGAAAACGTCGAAATTAAGGCAAGAAAAGGTCTAAAACAGCTCAAAAGACTGTCACGGTCGTGACAGTTCTTGTCATGACCGTGACAGGAAGATTCTGCAAGAAAAAATTTGGTTAAATTACTGTCACGGCCATCGTAGTTTCTGTTATGGCCATAACAGAGAGATTTTCAACAAAAAAATTGACTATTTTTCAGCCTTGACAGCCTTTTGTCACGGCTGTGACAAAGCTCTTCACGGCCGTGACGGCGGTCTGTTAGGTAGTTTAAAGCCATTTTTATCCACATTTTTTATAAGATTTTGGGTTGTTGAGCCATGCTACAGGAAAAACTATTTAAGGAGACCCCAAATCAACTAGAAGAACATCTTTGGAGGGCAGAATTCAGAGGTTGAAGGCTTAATGAAGGAGATCCAGAGGCTACAACGAAGTTCTGCCGAAAACTCGAGAGAGGACGGTAGAATTAGGAGTAGTTCTTTTTGTTATCTATCCTTTTCCTAAGACATTATTTAGATTGATGCACTATGGTTTTATTGAGTAGTTCTTTAGGATTTTCTTAATTGAACTATATTTTTTATGAATTCTTCGTACGATTAGTTGATGGATCAATAGCATGTTTGATGTTTTTATTAATTATTGCCTGAGATTTATTCCTTTGAATCTTTTTATTATCTGAAAAGTAGTTTTTAGATTCTCTAGAGTTTTTCTCTAATTTTTCATCTTACATGCCACTCTTGGGAAAATCGCAAGAGACCTAATTGTGTTATTGTTAAGGTGACTTGAGAAAGCCCTTAACTTTTATATTCCAATTGAGTGCACTTTGAAATCTAATAAATTAGATTAAAAACCGTGAGGGTTAATCTCTTTTGTTGACTTTGAAATAGGATTTAAAGCTTGAAATATTGGTTAAATCAATTCATCATCTTTTGTCTAGAATTCGTATATGAGTAGTGGTATTAATTAAGATAAATCCTATTCATCAATTCTATACTTTTAAACCCCATTGATCATAACTGTATATTTATATTATTTACTCTTCTTATTTTTACAAAGCACAGAGTTATTATCTTTTCTCAATTTATAAGTAAGAGAAGTTATTAATTATTTCTTGTAATCGTGGAAACGATACTTTATACTCATCATTTTATTACTTGAACGATTAGTGCACTTGCTAGTGTTTCTAAGTCCGCATCAAACTCCATACTTGTTCAGAAGGTTTTCAAAACTCCTCTCAATAAAGTGAATTCCTTCATCACTAATAACTACTCTTGGAACTCTAACTCTTGGGAAAATGACATCTTTGAACAAAGCCCTGGAGTCAGTAGCAAGTGTTGGGATTAATTCAATCCACTTGGACACATGATCGACAGCTAATAAGATGAACATGTATCCAAATGATCTAAGGAAAGGTCCCATATAATCTAGTCCTCGTACATTAAAGATTTCAACTTTCAGAATTCCATGTTGAGGCATTTCATTTCTTCTATAAATTTCCTTGCTTTTTGACATATATCACATCTCTTCACATAAAGATGAACATTTTTAAATAAGGAAAGCCAATAAAATCCTAATTGAAGTACATTGATGTAGAATGTTCTGAAATTCATATTCTAGCACACATCTTCTAAACATTCCATTAAGTTACTTCTTGAATAGAAATGGAACATCCCAATAGTGATTCTTGATGTCATGAAAGAACTTTTTCTTTGATGATATGAGTAATCAATTGGAATGATTCCATAAGCCAAATAGTTGACAATATCAGCACACCATGGAGCTTGATTAGTTGAGTTGGCCATTATAAAATCATCAGGGAAAGAGTCATTAATAAGAATTGTGAAAGATTCATGACCTCTTTCCGTTCTAGCCAAATAATTGGCTACTAAGTTTTCAATACCTCTCTTGTTTCTGATTTTCACCTCAAATTCCTAAAGTAATAGAATCCATCTTATCAATTTTGGTTTTGATTCCTTCTTGTTAATAAGATGCCTCAGTGTATACAATAACTTTGACTCCAAATAAATATAATATGAACTTATCAAAAGCAAATATCACAGCCAATAGCTCTTTTTCAATAGTAGCATAATCAACTTGGGCTTCATCAAAAGTCTTGCTAGCATAGAAAATGACATGATGTTTTTATCTTTGGTTTGTCCTAGAACTACCCCTACTACTTGATTAGAGGCATCACACATCACTTCAAATGGCAAATACCAATCTAGTGGTTGTACAATTGGGGTTGATGTTCGAGCTTGTTTCAATTGGTTGAAAGCCTTCAAACATTCTTCATCAAAGTTAAATTTAGAACATTTTGCTAGAAATTTTGTAAGGGGCCTAGCTATCATTGTGAATTTCTTTATAAATCTTATGTTGAAGCCTGCATGGCCTAAGAAACTTCTTATTACCTTGACATTTTTGGGTGTTGGCAGCTTCTCAATAGCTTCAATCTTAGCTTTATCCATTTCAATTTCTCTACTAGAGACAATGTGACCTAGAACAACTCTTTCTTGAACCATAAAGTGACATTTCTTTCAATTAAGAAGCAAGTTGGACTCCTTGCATCCTTGCAGCACTTTCGTCAAATTTTCTAAATAGTTTTCAAAAAAATCTCCATATACTGAAAGGTCATCTATGTAAACTTTCATAATGTCTTCAATGAAATCTGAGAAAATTGACATCACACACCTCTGAAATGTAGTTGGGGCATTGCATAAACCAATGACATTCTTCTATAAACAAATGTCCCATATGGACATGTAAAAGTTATCTTGTCCCGATCTTGAGGGTGAATTGGAATTTGTAGGAATCCTAAATAGCCATCTAAGAAGCAGAAATGAGAATGCTTTGCTAGTCTCTCTAGCATCTAGTCAATGAAAGAAAGTGAAAAATGGTGTTGCTTCGTTTAGTTTCCTGAAATCAATACACATTCTCCATTCAATTACTGTCCAAGTAGAAATCAACTCATTAGAATCATATTTTAAAATTGTGATTCCACCTTTCTTTGGCACCATTTGAATTGGACTATCCTATTCACTATTTGAGATTGAATATATGATTCCAACATTCAAAAGCTTTACCATTTCTTTCTTCACAACTTTTTTCATAACTGGATTCAATCATCTTTGGCCTTCAACTATGAGCTTATAGTTGTCTTCCATAGGAATTTTGTGCATATAAATTGAGGGGTTGATTGCTTTGATATAATCACTTGAACTTGATTTTCGGGTAACTTGGCATTGATTATTACTGGATATGTGGAGTTTTTTCTCTAGAAATTCATACTTCAGGTTGCTGGGAAGTGGCTTCAACTCCAACATGAGAAAATTCTTCTTAGTAGAATCTATCTTAACTTCAGTAGTGAAAACTTCTTCAACTACATTCTGAATTTTTTATTTCTCTATTGATTTAATTGATTTCATAATAGAATGACAAGCCTTAGCTTCAGGATCATCTGATTCCTTCAAATGATCAAACATCAAACATCTTTGTAAAGGATCTTCAATTGGAATTATTGCATCTTTGTTCTACTAGCTGGTTAATTTGCCTATCTTCAAGGTCTTCATGTTGAAAATTAGGATTGCTAATAACTTGAGCTAGATTGAATTATATCTTTTCTTCTCCAATCTGAAATATTAATCTAGATTCTTCGACATCAATTACAGCTCTTGTAGTAGCTAAGAAAAGTCTACCCAACATAAATGGAGTATTCAAATCTTCATCCATATCAAGAACAACAAAATTTATAGGAATGTAGAACTTTCCAACCTTCAATTGTATGTCTTCAAGAATTCCATGTGGGTACTTGATTAATCTATCAAGTAGATGCAAAGACATATTAGTGGGCTTCAAATCTCCAACTTCTAATTTTTTGCACAGTGATAGAGGAATCACTCTATCTGAGACTCCTAAATCACACATAGCCCTTTGAATGTTTCTGTTTTCAATCTCACAGTGAATTGAAAAACTTCCTAGATCCTTCAATTTTGGAGGGAACTTGTTTTGTATTATAGCTAGGGCTTCTTCAGTTAAAGCTATGGTCTCATACTTCATAATCCTTCTCTTCTTAATTAGGATCTCTTTAAGAAACTTGGCATATGAAGCATTTCCTGAATGACTTTCATAAATGGTACATTAATGTATAGCTTCTTCAGATTTTTAGAAATCTTCCACGTTGTTGATCTTGTTTAGTCTTGAATAGCCTATGTGGGAATTATACAGGTTGATAAATCCTTGCATTGACTTCCTCTTGAGTGTTTCTAGTCTTCTTTTCAACTGCAATTTCTTCCACATGCTTTTTCTGGTGTTATTGATATTGGATTGACTCTAACTAAATTATCTTCAACAGGCTTCATTATTCTTCAATAACTCTACCACTTTTGAATTGAATAGCTTGCACTTGCTCTTTAGGATTGATTTCTGATTGTCCTGGAAAAATCTCTGGGGTCCTAGTTGATGTACTAGTGATGCATGTAAAATATAACATATATTTAGTAATACATTTCATCTCATTTCTAATCATTTTCTAATAGTATGCATCATTTTATGGTCTTATTTACATTAATTTAAAAAAAATGAAAATCTACCCAAAAGTTGTATTTTATTATCTAGGAAGCAAGAAAACTCAAATACGAAGCCAACGGAGAAAACCACACTCAAATCAGAGTTAAAACAGAGCCAGAAAATGAAAAACAGTGAAGCAAGACTGAAATGACACTTTAAATGGGTCGTGAAGGAAATTTAACGGGCTGTGAAACTTTGTTTCAGTCATTAAAATGTGTTTTTCTAGCCATCCCGAGTCACGGCCGTGAACAGGCCTTCACGGGCCGTGAAATCTACTATTTTCACACTATAATGGCCGTGAAAACCTTCTCATAGGCCATGAAATCCCATTTTCAATCCGAGTCAAACTCTGTTTGAGCCGTTAAATCATCATATTAGGTTGTGACGAAGTCCAGTTTCGAGTTTTAGACAAATTTTTGAAAGAATTTGAAGTGCACACGGATTCCTACTCATATTATATGATCCTAAGATGATTTGGAAATATATTATAACCCAAAATTTGGAGTTTGGCAAGGCCAAAATTCCAAAAATAAATTAGATTCAAATTTTCCTTATTTCACATAGAAAAAGTTTTCATTTCTTTTCTGATCACATGGAAACTTGAGCCCCTGTAAATAGAGACCTTCTACAACCAGAAGGGAGCATGCTAGGGCCTACAACCAAAGTTTTAAAGTAAAAAACGTAAGAGAATTCAAAAGGCTCACCGAGAAGATTTCTGCACGATTGACTCTAGACGAGCACCGAGTAGCAGTTCATCAGCGTTCCTGAGTTCATTCTCTATTCTATTTCATGTTGGGATGATCTTATGCTTAATTGATATATTCTTCTATCTTCTGTAATCCGGATAATTTAGTTTTCTTTCTGTTTAAGACTTGTGTAATAGTTTTAATTAAAAAGGCAAATTGATAAACCTTATTTTATAATCGATTATAGTTCAGTTTTCTTTCGAATATGTATGTTATTATTAATGCTTTTTAGAGATTGATTGTCTTCTATAGTTAGTTATCATCCTTGTAGGAGTAGTTACTTTTGATTGCATGATTTCTGGGAATTGATTCTTGACTTTTAAGTCCAAGCATTGCATGTCACAACTCGTATGATCCTTGGCAGAATATTAGTTGTTCGGTCTATTATTACCATGTCATGGGTGATAATAGTTTAGAGATTATATTTTAATGCATCTTAATCTTAGGCTCGATTAGATTATAATCAATGATGGAGTATCTTAATCTAATTTGAATTAAGATAGGTTAATTGATCCTAGATGGAAATCAATAATTTGAGTATACTCCAATGCGTCGATAGAAACTAACTTGTAATATTTGGTCAATGCAGTTTGTCCACTGATGCACGAAAAATTAAGCATTAGTTTAGGCCATTTGATTAGCATTTTAGAATGTTTTTATGTTTAGAACAAGGGAGTTTTGACTTATTTTTATATAAACTTCTTTAGGTTTGATTTCTACATAAGCCTGTAAATTAATCATGGCAGGATATGAGAAAATGTCAAAATCAAGGCAAGAAAAATGCCCTAAAACAGCTCA
Source organism: Pontederia crassipes (assembly GCA_030549335.1). Taxonomy (NCBI): domain Eukaryota; kingdom Viridiplantae; phylum Streptophyta; class Magnoliopsida; order Commelinales; family Pontederiaceae; genus Pontederia; species Pontederia crassipes. The sequence continues at coordinate 2,933,364 of JAUKPH010000020.1, read as the reverse complement.
GAAGACAGTCACAACCATGACAATTCTTTTCATGGCTGTGATAGAAAGATGTTGCAATCAGAAATGTCTAAGTTACTATCATGGTCACGACAGTTTCTGTCACAACCATGACAGAAAGATTTTCCAGCAGAAAAGTTTCTAAGTAGTTTTCAGCCTTGACAGCCTTCTGTCACAACCGTGATAAAGCCTTTCACGGCCATGATAGCGGACGGTTAGGCAGTTTTAAAGTCATTTTTATCCACTTTTTGGATAGAATTTCGGTTTCTTTCCTTTGAGGACGAGTAAACCTATAAAATAAGGAAGAAGAGGGCCTGGAAAAGCATCCCTGGAGCATAGATTTGAAGGCTACAAAAAGGAGAAGATCGAGAACAATAGCGAAGCTCTGCCAGAAATTTGCGAGAGCACGTGCACACGGTGGCTGCCAGAGTTCTTCATTTTCTTTTCTCAATCTTTTTCATTAGATTTGATGTTGCTATTCTCATATTTATTTCTTTATTAGGGTCATCCTAGTTGAATTCTATTTATATTTTGGAGCCTTTCTTAATATTAGTTTGATTTGAATATTTAATAGCATTGCAATTTCATGTTTAAGGCTTTCCTTTGATTCCATGATTTGTGATTTGATTACTATCTGAGAAGAAGTGATTATTTTCATAATAGTTTATAGGATTAATCTTATTTATTGCATGCCACAATTAGGGAAATCGAAAGAGACCTAATTTAGGTAGTTATTAAGGTGACTTGAGAAAGCCCTAAATATTAATTCCATTTTAATGCATCTTTCGATTAATTAAGTAAATTAAAAACCGAAAGGATTGATTTATTCTAATTATTCATAAGATAGGAGTTAAAGCCTGAAACATTGGTTAACTAATTTTGAGAATTCACTTTATTATTGATTCAATTAATTCTAAGTTAAGAAAAATTCATTACATTTTAGTGGAGATAATTAGGTGCTCTAATCATCAAATCATTATTTCTCCAGGTGATCATTTCCTTTCTTTTTATGATTTTCTTTTTATTCACATCTGAAATCATATACTTTCTTAATTTCTCAATTAACTATATTAAATTAAAATCTAAGTTATTAATCATCCTCATGGGAACGATAACTCTACTCATTCACTTTATTACTTGAGCGAATAGTGCACTTGCTAGCGTTTGCTATCAATTTTACACGCATCATCTACAATTTGTTTTATCATCCTAAGTCCTATGCATCAGTAGATTAGATTAGATAAGTTTAGTTTTAGTCTTTACTTTTCTGTTATTTTATTTTCTACACACCTTTTACCCAAACTTTATATCGTCTCTTATTAGCCTACGAAATTAGTTTAGTTAAGTAAGTTAATTCCTCGTGGGTTCGACACTCTACTCTTATACTTTATTACTTGAGCGATTAGTGCACTTGCTAACATTTAATTGTTATCAATTCTCTCATCAACTAGCTTGCTAAACTATCCGATTTTCAAGCATCTTGTTGTGAGCATAAAGTTTCGAATTCTGATGTTAATTTTAGCATTACTTCTTCTTGTTTCGATTGCTTTTTAGCACTGTTTCCAACAACTCTTTTATCTTATATTTCTATGGAATTTGAACTTGTTGCTCATACAGTGGCCTTTGCAGCTGGACATTTAGTTGATTGTAAGGGAGTACTTGACTCTTAGGCACAACTTTGGGTTACCAATTGAAATTCCGAATTGGTGGAGCTTGATAATGATTTGCTTTGTAGGAAAAATAAGAATGATTTCTATTCTCAGGAGTGTAATACTTAAGAGGAGGCTTCACACCATAATTCACCACTGCAATGACTTGATCAATAGTTTGCTCATATTATTGCATAATCAAATTGCAATTTTCTGTTACATGCCCTTAGTTTCCACAAACATCACATTTGTTTTTAGTGGTGGTTATGTTGTTCACCTTGTGTGATAGGTTGAGCTTCTCCAAAGTTTTTTGTACAGCTTCCTGAATTTGGGCAGACATAGTCCCAGTATTGTTAGCTTGACTTTTAGATTGTGACCTTCTTGCTTTGTCATGAGTTAAGAAATGATGATTCTTGGCTATGTTTTCTATCTAACTAATATGCCTCATCAATGTTCTTGGAAGCAAAAATTCCATCAACAATAGTGTCCAAAGCTACTTTAGAGGGATAATTTAGTCCTTTGTGAAAATAGTTCACCAATTGCGATTTCTCAAATCCATGGTGTGGACATGTCCTCAGCAAATTTTGAAGTTTTTTCTAAGCCTCACAGATGTTCTCCTGGTCTAATTGATAAAATCTAATAATTTGATCTCTATAGTTGTTAGTCTTGCTAGGAGGAAAGAATTCAAATAGAAATAATTGCACAATTGAATCCCAAGTCGCAATTTCTTCAGGAGTGAGAGACTTGTACGAAATTTTGGCTTTATCCTTGAGTGAAATGGAAACAATCTCATGTAGACAACATTCATGGGAGTGTTGTGAAAGTGAACAATACTGCATATCTCCTTGAAATTGTCAATATCCAAAGCTGGATCTTCAATACCTAATCATGGTGACTAGAGTTGGATTTAACTCAAATGTAGCAGCAGGTGCAATGGCTCCATCAACTGGTTGTCCTCTCACATCATTTGGTAAATAACAGTCTTTCAATGATCTTGGAACAACTATGATTCAATTGTTTTCAATGTCTTGATTGTTTATCTCTTCTTCAAATATTTTTCTTCTTCTTGCTTCTCTTTGCAATCTCCTTCTTCTATTGAATCTTCTTTCAGATTCTGGATCAGACAAGTATAGATGTTCTTGATTATATGAATCCTGCATAAATTGAAATCAGAAGTATTAGATTCAAGCAAGAAAAATTAAACAGAATTGACAATTCAGGGTGATTGTAAAAGTAGAAGAAAACTAAGCTAAAAATGTGATAACTAGAAAAATCTAAAACTAATCTAAACTACAGAAAATGAATATAATCGGCCTCAAATCCCCGATAATGGCGCCAAAAACTTGATGATAGGGGTGTGAGTGGATCAAGTGAAATGCAAAAAATATGAAAATAGGATGGATGGTCTCAAACAAGTTCTAAAAACCCTTAACCTTCACAAATCTTCAAGTGCGCAGATCGCGTAGTGCCCAGGGTATCGTATCCTCAAAGATCTTAGATCTAAAGATTCACTAATTAATCTAAATTAATCCTCAACTAAAAAGGCTAAAGTAACAAGTAAGAAGAAAGGAAAAGATAAATACACAAAATCAAACTATAACCAAGTTAACCTCTTTTTTATGTTTTAAAATGATTAATATAGAATGAAAACCAACTACTTAGCTGAAAGCCTTAAAGTGGATTAACAATTAATGATAGATTCTCCTAGGAATGTGGTTCATCTAATTCTCCTATGAATGAATTAGAATAACTCAACAATAAAATCATGATAGTTTCAACTTATAAAATCTGCTCTCAAAATACATTAAAATAAGAACTAAGTATCATACTTTCGTATTAATGTTAGTTAGGTTGATTTGAACAAGGGTTTCAACTGACATTAGATTATCATGGAACTTATGACATCTACTAGTATGCTAACTTTCCTTTCAGATATAAGCATAACAAGTAAAGTTAGAAATCACAAGTAGCAGTAATTACAAAGATAAGATAAAAACATTCACCCCACTACACATAACAAATCAGATTATAACATTAATGCTAATGCTCTTGGTTTATCTCTAAAAATCAAGGGAATCTATAATCAATCTCTCGGCTTTCATTTCGATATGATATTCACATTACCAAAAGTTAAATGGATGCATCAAACCTCACAATAATATATTGGAATAAGAAAATAATATCAATGTGTTAACTCATTTCTGAGTAAGAAAAAAATATGAAATCAACTTCTCAATTGCCATTACAAAATAGGATTCACTTCGACAAGATCAAGTTCCAAAACATTCAGAATTATACTAATATCAGTGATAAAATAAATATTGTTCTATCATTCATCCATAATAGAAATTAGACTACTACCCTATCCTAAGAGAGCTAAGATTTAACTTCTCATAGATGTTGAAATCACTACAAAACAGATGAGGAAGAGAATATAAAACATTATAAAATAGTAAGTAGATGAATCAACTTGGAGTCTCCTTCTTGTTGTTTCTTCTTCTTCCTTCAGCACCAAGGTGCAGAATGTAGAGAATGGTGGAAGACTATTTTTGCTCCTAGAATCCCTTCTTTTATACGGCATTTTCATCACTCTTTGATCCCTGTCAGAAGCTTCTATTCCTTCTTATTTTTGCCATCCGTCCTGGTCCCCTTTTCTTTTCAAAAAAATTCCTTTCTTTCTTTTGGCAGCTTGCATTGTGGTCCCTCCTTTTTTCTAGCAAAAATGTTTGTCTTTTATGCTTGATTTGAAGGTTGTATTAGCAAGAACATCAAAACAATAGTTCTTTAAATAAAAAATAGACAAGTAAGAACTAAAACAACACAACAAATAGCTCAAATTTGCAAGTGTAATTTAATATTATGCTGAAAAGATAAATGCAAATATATTAATCATAATCATCAACATATGAACATTTCAGCACTTACATGCATATAAATTAGAGTGAAAAAGAGTAGAATTATATTATGATTAGATATCAAAATAGTGTGATATGTATTATATACATGAAAGTAATTTTATATCTTGGGAAAAAAACGTTTGACTATGTGGTTATATATACTATAATACTCCAAAATCGCCCTTGCCCAAAACGTTCACCGGTCCTCTAACCCGAGTAAATAAAAGCAGAAGACTTAAAATATAACATCAATAAAAACAACAATAAAGGGAGATATCCAAATAATAATCTTTAATATAATTCAAAAATAGCTATGACATCACTGAATATCAAAATAGTGCGGAATCCTAATAACATGGATTCAAAGTATCTAAAAACAACGGAAAGAAATAACACTAAGACATTGCACCTCATCCTTGATTATCATAATTAAATATAGGATCAATGCAGGGGGAATAATAACCCGTGAGCTTCGCAGCCCAATAGGTGAATAATAAACCAATAGATAAACATTATCAATACATAAGCATGGAACAAATAGGTATATGTAGGAGAATCAATGGGAATATAATCAATGTCATGCTATATCAGAATCAATAGAATAGATCAATGCGATGCTCTGAGTAAGATTAATATTCCATGAAAGGCGAATGAGTGCTCTGGATCTATGTCATCTATGCAATGTTATCAATGAGCATTTTGGTTACAATGAGATGCCATATACTTCATGAGGCCAGTGATTGTGCACATCACAGTAGGTCATCCTCACTATAGGGGAGAGTATTTTCTTTCATCACACGATGGGAAAAAATCGTGAACCGGGACAAGGCCGAGCCAATGCCCTAACAATGCGATGAAAATAATGCCATGAGCTCCCGTCAATCTGCAACATGGGCACCCAAGCTTTTATTTTTATTAATTAATTAGGTTCTCATCTTGGCCCAAATTGAGACTTCAAATCATGTAATGCAATGCTTTGTTATCAATCAATAACTTAGATGAATCAAGTGTAACAGATAGCATAAATCAACAACAAAATCAACCTGGGACCGGGTTCTTCGAGACTCGGCCCAATAACCGAACTCAGTCTGGATTGAATGTTAGGCAGGTTCGTGCCAAAACTCGGGTAGGGTTCAATGAAATCCGGACCGGGTTTTTGGTGTCTGTTCGCACGTCGGTGACGATAGAGAACCCGGGTCGGGCTCTACGTCAATTTGCCCGATGGCGGCCATACTCGGGTTGGGTTTCGTGAAACCTGGCCCGAATTCGATGATTTTGGCGGAATCGTGGTCGCAGCTTCCTGGTGTTCCACGCGATTTCTCCGAAATAAACCTCTTAGGAACAATCATAAACACATGAAACAATGCAGCGTAGATAAGAGAAGATACTATGATTCTATGTAGTCCTAAATATACAAATCTATTGTTAATATTGATCCAAAAGTTGATCCAACGATCCATCTACCTCTTTTCTCTTTCCCTACGATTTTGATCAATTTTTCTAGGATGGCCCCGTTCGTCCTCGGTGTCGGCAGTCTCAGATGGACCCATAACCTCGAAGGTCGTCCTCCCCTCTTCCCATTCACCCCTTGGTCGGACGATTTGGTGGAGAAAACGGAGGGAAAATGAGTTAGGAAAACAATAGCCGAAAACAATGAAGAGAAGGCCAAATTATTGTTGTTGTTCACCTTGGTTCACTCGGGCTCATCTCCGGTGATTTCTCCGGCGTCCGACAGCACGCCTGGGTTCCAGGACATGAGAACACATGGGGAGATGCCAGGGAGGTCATGACTAGGGCTAAACTTTGTTACGAGGGGTGGAGGAGAGGTTAAAATAGAGAGAATTAATTACAATATTTAAATACGGTAAGTTTTTAACTCCCACTAGGATTTATTTTATTTTAATTTATTTTGATTCTGATTTGATTTTAATAATTTAACTTTTTTTTATCTTGGATCGTCGGGTGTTACATGTACTCTAGGATAGGTTAAGTGATATGAATGATTAATTATAAATTGCATGATCTAATTATCTATGTTATCATTTTCATGTATTATCTAGATGAATTATACCTATTTTTTTATTTTATGTGATCATCTGAAATAAGTCCCGAACTCCAATTTAAATCACATTTTAAATCAGCATCATGTCATATTTAGGCATGATATATATTACTTGAATTTCTATTATATACTTTAAGAACTATTATTTTATACTACGATATGATATAGCATATTAATTTAGAAAGAAGGGGACATTCAAAAATATATTTCAATAACTTAAAGTAGAAAAATGCTATAATATCATTTATTCAACTAAATTTTGATCGACTTTATTCGCTTGGTTGTCTAACTATTTTATGATAGATGAAAAATGAACTTCAAAAGATGAGCATATTTCGCAAGCTAAATAATAAAAGAGGAAAATATTTCGTAGGCAACGAATTCTTTGTAATTAATATAAGAATTCATATTTATATTAGTTATCTCTTTTTATATAAATATTGCATTTCCTGCTTTAAAATGTAATATAATTTTTTTTATGAAGCAGCAACATATTAACTTGCTATGTCATTTTATTTTATAAAAATTGTCGAATCAACCAATAGTAGTGATGGTAAGGAGAAACAAAAAAAAAATCCTCCTCTAAAAACATATTAAAACTATTATATTTTCTAAAACCATTTTTAGGTTTAATATTATCTGAAAGTAAATAAATAGATATAAAAAAAATTAATTTCATTTATATGATGTTAAAATTAATTAAAATATATATATTAAAATTAACTTATTCTAAGATATATATAATATAAAAAAATATATATATTAAAATTAATTTAATCTTATTCTAAGTAATCTATAGTTATCCAGATAAAAAAATTAAAATATAAATAACTTAATAATTTTCATATGAGCATATTTAAAAATTTTAAAACACATACCTTATCCCATCTATTTGCAAAAAATATATAATCATATATATAATTTTATTTTAGAAAATAAAATAAATAATCACATCATCATATTTTATTTATGTAATTATTATTATTATTATTATTATTATTATTATTATTATTATACTACTACTACTACTACTACTATTACTACTTTCTGTCGGTTTGAACGTCATATTCCACGGCTACAATGAAATCTTGAACGTCATATTCCACGGTTGGATTTTTCACAATTCCAACGTGCTCATCGCCGGCCCCCCTCCGGTTCAAGCGTTCTTTTTATCCCGATTCCCGACAGGTGGTCAGATTGATGGACCCTAAAATTTTCATAAATATTTCATTCAATCTTTTCTTCCCCAAGTTTGATGACAACTTTACATTCAAAATTATTTTATATTAGGACATCAAGTGCTACTTTTTTATATGAGTAGTGAATATTTTTACCCTTTCCAATAAGATAGAGTGATAATAAATATTTATGGAGTAGGAATAATGTCACTCTTTATATTAAACACATGAAAGAGCATGTTACAATAATTAAATTGACAATTCCGAAAATTGAAACATAATTAGATAACTACAAGGTAATTTGTAATTACGACCATCACGACCTTTACTTAATTAGTTATTATTACAATAATATTTAATTTATCATCTTTATGCGTCGTTTTGGATTGTTGAATGTGTAACACCCCGAAATTTCCACTATAAAAGCTAGAGCGCAATTAAATCATTTCGACAGTTCGTTCACCATCACTTAATCACAATAATATGATTTAATAATATGCTGTGAAAACTAATAATCATTTAAAATAAGATAAAATCATAATTTGTTTAGCGAAAGGCTTTAATTAAAATAGTTTCATCACTATGTCATAGAACTAAGAAAAAATCATTATTTCATAAAACTCTTCTAATAGAAATTCTAAAGACTCATGACTTGTTCATCCTTATGCCATGTGCAACTTAGCGATCATGAATTGATCAGTCATCCGTCCAAACATTCAGTTACCTGCACGGATTCATGGTGCAGAATTTTTCAATTAGAGTATCTAAAGATGAATGTAGTGTAAATGCATCCTAAACGGGATACTATGACATATGTATAACAAAGTTTCATATATAAAAAGAAACATGTATGCTATGTCATATTCATAAAATGCACATGTCATTTATTCATATCATAAGGTCATCAATAATAGTAACATAACAGTCCATCATGTAACAGGCAGTTAGTAATAAAAGTGCCATTACCTTGCTTCAGTAATGTCCTCAGGGTTGCTTCATAACCCGTTGGATCCCACTTTCATGGTCATCAATATATTTAGTCAGTCAGTTCATTAGCAGTCTTTGATCTTATCAGTAATTGAAGAATCAAGTCGTTGTCCTACAATAGGATAGTTAGAACTTGGAGTCGAGCCACCATCACCTGAAGGCAAGTGGGAGTATAAGTATTGTTTATGGTAAGATACAATTATTCTCCATAACTACAAGGTGCAAGGCATAGTAATTTCCTGAGGGAAATTCTAACACAATGGAGCAGGGCACAGTATTTTCTGTTATCAGTTTGAGGGATGACGAGTAACAATATTTTTCAACTGGGTTCATTTTTATAACAATCATAAAAAAATTTATGTCTCTCAATCTTCAGATTTTAGGCTACTTACGACTATCCATGCATTTCGTATATCTAGGTTCATATACAATCATCAATCATTATTACATAATAGTAAATACCTAAAAAATAACATAAATATAACATCAATCTATCTTTCGGACTATCATGACCATGATTGGGTTGGTCACAATCGTGATAGAACCCTGAACTTCACCCCTTTCTGTCACGGTCGTGACCTACATGGTCACAGTCGTGCCTGACACGTCGTGACAATAAATGTCACGGGCATGGCAGAATGTTGTTTCCTGTACTTTTTCCAGCCCTTCTGTCATGAGCGTATCAAGGTTCGTCACGACTGTGACAGAGATCGCTGACACCACCGCTCAACTCAATTTGTCCGATTTTATCCAATTTTGATCTTGAATATTATAAATGATTCATACATGTTTTACAGGAAGTAGAATATCATGAACCAGATAAAAACATGTAAGATCGTGCATTGTTAAAGATCTACACAAAAGCATACGAGAAACTCTAATCGCGAACCCTATCATATAGATCTAAACATGGATCATAAGAAAACATCACAGATCTCATAAAACCTATAAAGAATCCTCATCAAATCCATTAAGATAAGGTGTCCTATTACTCTCAATCCAATCATTAAAACATTGAGAGGAAAGAGAGGGATTAGATCCCCTTTACATATCTTGATCTTAGTTAATCTTTTTCTTCTTTCTTCCCCTTCTTCCTCTTCCTCTTCCTCCCTGCTCATCAAGATCTCCTTCCTCAAGCCCTAGTCGTCAAGAGTTCAGACGGAGAAAAGAGGTAAATAAGAGAGTCTTGGGCCTTTATATAGAGGAGGTTAGGACTTTTTGGCAATTTTATTAATTTACCCCTGATTAAAATCTGGGGTATTGTAGAATGAATTTGATGATCATCTACAACATGTTAGATAATAAATAATTATGAGTTAAGAATATCTATAAAATCATGATTGCACTGAATTCAGTAAATGCATACAAATAAATATAAAAATGTGTAGCGTATAAAATATGGGGATAGATATTTCCATATCATCCTATTATAGAGTATTGATGACCTACCTATCTTGTTGTACTACATATCCATGTTATAAGTCAAGAATAATTTTTTTTGAAAAGAAAAAGGTGCATAGTTCACAAAATTCTATGGCAAGGCTTTATTTGATAAAGTAGTTCGGTCAGAGGATATCAATTTGATTAAACGACGTGATTTGATTAGAGGATAATATGATAACCGTTTAACTAGAAGATAGTGATTACTATCAATGAATAACGGGTAATAATTTATTTATAAATTTGAGACAAATATAGCAGTTGAATTAATGTATACTTATATAATGAGAAAATGACATAAAAGTATAATTTACATTCATTCTTATAAGCATAATAATTACTTTACAATATTTTATTTTAAATAGTATTTTTTCTAAAAAATATTGGTTATTTTAAAATAAAAATCTTATTCATGTTGTAAGCAAAATTAAAAATGTGATATATTACAACAACATTAAGATATGATGTTTAAAAATTAAATAATTTTTTATTAAGAAGAATAATGATATAACAGAATTATAAATGTTTTGTACTACTCTAAAAATTTATTTATCAAATACTTATATCACTATATTGATTTGATCAAATGAATTTTTTATGTGCCAAATAATGCCCAAATATGAACAAAACTAGGTCAAAACACCTAAACCTGGTGGGTTCATGGCACGGGAAAATCGGGTAATTCTTGATAACTAGAGCGTGCTGGTTGAACCAGTGTTGTAAAACTCAATCTCACCCTGCCGATGCTCGAGAGAGGAAACAGGCCCAAGGTTGATTGAAACTCAACTGACCTTTTGACTCATGTTGAGCTGATCAAATTCGACTAAAACTGAGTTTGACCGGACGACTTGATTTGATCAAATGAATTTTTTATGTGCCAAATAATGCCCAAATATGAACAAAACTGGGTCAAAACACCTAAACCAGGTGGGTTCGTGGCAGGGGCAAATCGGGTAATTCTTGATAACTAGAGCGTGCTCGTTGAACCAGTGTTGTAAAACTCGACCTCACCCTACCGATGCTCGAGAGAGGAAACAGGCCCAAGGTCGATTGAAACTCATTTGACCTTTTGACTCATGTTGAGCTGATCAAATCCGACTAAAACTGAGTTTGACCGGATGACCCGTTGGATTCAAATGAGCCAACCTATCCATGTTTTTTTTCATTTTTTTTAAAAAAAGTCGAAACTCAAATGACTGTTGACTCTATTCAACTTCGACCACAACCCGACGGATGGTAGTTTCAATAGATTTTGGTTGTTGGCAACTGCGAAGTGGAGGATCCGCGACATTCTGATGATCAGCTTCTCGAAGTCGTGGTGCACTAGCCTTCAAGGTCGTGTTCACAAAATTGCTGACATCCTCTTCCTCAAGAATAAGATCAACGCTATAACTGTTCGATCCCTAGAATCCGAGAATCGACGTAGTTCCAACTTATACTAAGAGTCACATTACTTGGATGGATGAGAGAGGATGGAAGTTATAGAGCAATAGGATAGCGATAAAAGGTAAGTATTTAGGAAAAAAGATAAAATCAAATGGTGGAATGGGAGCCTCTCTCTCCCCTAAAGGTGGTGATTAGGATTAGGAAAAGAAGAAGAAGAAGAAGAGAAAGAAGAATGAAAGAAGAAAAAGAAAGGATTAGGATTAAGATTAGGATTTTAATTCAAACCCTAAAAGTATGTAAAGGGGATCCAAATCTCTCTCCCCTCTCAATGATATTTTTTATTGGATTGAGAGTTTCAAGAACACCCTATTCTTGATAGAAATTTTGATTGAGGGTTGCATGATTTAAGTTGCATAATTTGTTAAATTTATAATTAATTTGTAATAATTATTTGGGTAGGTTTTACTTATCCAAATTACAAATAATACCTGAACGGAAAGCCCTCAAAGTCTAGTTTCCATAGAAATTAGTTTCACATGATTAGGAGTTTTATACAAATAGTTATGATCCAAACATCGGACGGGTGTCATGCTATCTCGGGAATTCGTGACTGTTTTATAATAATTGTTTGGATAACCTTTTCTTATTCAAAAATTACAAATAATATATTTATGGAAATCCCTAGAGGTCTAGTTTCCACATAAATGGGTTTTATATGATTTTGAGTTGAATCAAATAGTCATGATCCAAACATCAGACTGGTATCATGCTGTCTCGGGTAACAACGAGACTAAATTGTAAAATGTATAGAAAATTGAAAATATTGAACTAGGATTTGAAATTTATTCTCAAGTTAAAGATTCATGATATCTCTGAAAATTAGAATCATCTGAAAAGAATAAGAATAGGTCAAGTTATTAATATTTTAGTGACTGCTGCCAGAATACTGTGCACGAGAAGTCATTAGGTTTGGTGACCTATGCAAGGACCCTGTTTGGCACAATTTGGGTCGCTATTTTGAAAAGTAAGTTATCATCAGTCACTACAGAATTAAACGGTCACAGACTGATAATGCCTTCGCTTGAAACACACAACGACATATGGCATATTCAGGTTAAGTTCATTGTTGAGTTATAGGCTGATAATTTCTTTGTTTTAAACCTGCAATGGATGATGGCGATTCAGATTAAGCTCAGATGTTGCCATTCTAGAACATTCAAAACAGGAGGTGTAATACCCGATCCATTTAAAAAAAATGAAAAGCAAATTGTAAAGACCAACTATCTTAGCCCAATTAGGGAGCCCATTAACCTATTAGGCCCTAATACCAACCTATAAAAGCACTTACACCCTAAAGCCCCCTTCTTATCCACTCATTCCTCTCCCTCACTTCTCTCTCTTCTTCCCTAAGGCACTTCATCCAGCAAAGGCAAAGAAGATACAGCAAGGTTCATCTAGTTTCTTCCTTCATTTTTGCATCCTTTAGTCTCTAGGTCCATTACTCACTTCTTCTTCCCCCATTGGAATGCTTCCTAGGTGGAGAACAATAAGGAGAAGTAATTATCGGTGATCGGGAAGGTCCAAGCTAGGATCAATCACAAAATAAGGTGGGTGATACCGAAATCCCCCAGCATAACATGATTAGCAATTGCATAGAATTAGGGTTCTTATTATGGATTGTGTTCTTGATTGATGAGAAGGAATGGAAATGGAATGATTGATTGCACTTCTTGTGTTTGCTGCATGTTTTGTGATTCTTATGACTACAGATGTGTTCTGTATTAGTCCTCCATGCTTAGATGATTGATTGTATGCCTTGATTGCATTTTTGGATTAAAAATCGCTGTTATTGTAATTCTGTCCAATTCCGTTTTCATGAAGACCGGTCAACCGATGCTATAGATCGGTCGACCGGTGATGAGAATATCGGTCGGCCGATCCTTGGAGACCGATCGACCAATCATTCCTCCCGAGCCTTGTATCAATCGGCCGATCGAAGCTCTTTTATAGACTGTGTTATCGATCGACCGATTCAGAGTCAGTCGATCGGTGTTTAGGACTTGGCCACTGTATTGCATTAAGACCAATCGGTCGACCGATCTAGAGATATCGGTCGACCGGTGCCCAGGAATCGGTCGACCGACCAGTGAAGATCGGTCGACCGATCCCTGACCAGATTGCTGATTGATTGTTGATTTGATCTATATTCTTTCTATGAGTGTGATGTGCTACTCCTCACTGATTGGAATGTTATGTGATTAAATCCTTGATCTTGTTTTGATCTGTCCTATGATCCAATCCTATCATGATATGCAAGTATGACAAAATGATAAAGTTATTAAGTATGAAAAATGGAAATGTATATGGGAGTGGTGGTCAGAGCTGAAGCTGAGTGCTCATCGTTTGGGTCGCTCCCTTAGCCATGGCTTGATCCCCCATTGGCTGCACAAAGTTGTATTGGTCGCTCTGGCGTAAATCCCCCAAGTTAAAGGCACCCAAAGGCACCTAATGCTAAGTGAAAGTAGGAGCACAAAGAGTATGGATAAGTGACATGAACTTGATGAACAAAGTATGATTATTGATTCAGCATGATCTCTGAAATCTTTCATGATTATAAGATTGACTCATGATCTCTATCTCTTTTATCCATCGATATCTCAATCAAATGATCTTATGCTCTCAAATCTGATCTTGTTACAAGTGATTATTAATTCTGTCTATTGTTATTTACTATTATGCATTGAGTATATTATGGATCCCCACTAGGCTGTATAGCTTACGGGAGGACCTCCTCCCCTGTGTTGATTTCCACAGGGCCAGGTCAGTGATGGTGTTGAGATCGTGTGCCGCGACCAGCTAGAGCGATGCCAAAGCACATGAACCGACAGAGGGCCTAGTTATCTTTATCTTTATTTCCGCATTATGAGCTTGATGTAATTCAGACATTATGACTTTCATAGAGACTTTGTAACACTTTGAGACTTCTGCTTTTATGATATTTCTATCTTTCTTTCTTTATTCCTATTATTGACATGTTATCGTTTTAATTGAGATTTGGTCAAGTTTTATTCAAATGTTATAGTGTTTTCATAGCGCCTTCGAATAGATCCTCGCCCCGTGGCGTTGGTCGATTTGGGGGCATTACATTTATGGTATCAGAGCCGCTGTTCGGACTCTTTTGATGTCTTATTGTATGGTATGGTATGGTATAAGAGTGGTTCATGTGCTATCGCTAAGCTGTCGCCACACTCTCCACCAAAAGAGGACTAAGTCAAATTAATGTTCATGATATGGTATTGGTTCTAATGTATTGTTTTCTTTTCATGATTAGAGGATACAGATGTCTAGATGCTCTGAGAGGATTCAGGAGTGGGGGGCCGCATTGGCCTATAATGCTTCAAAGGTGCCAGAAGGCCCAGAGGGCCCAATTATTGAGTTCCAGACTTTAGCTCAGCAGGGCCGGGGACGAGGCCGTGGTCGAGGTCGCACTCCCAGCCACGGCCGAGAACAGGGCCGCAGTGCGAAAGCACCATCGCAGGACGAACTCTTTGATGAGACTGATCCACTAGAGGGCAGTCAGACCGGAGGCGGCCAGCCCGCAATCCGACGTCGCACGAGGGGACCCCAACAGGAAGTTTCTGAGGATACTTTAGAGGCATTTTTGAGGCTAAATCCGTCTCAGCTTGAGGGCAAGCCAGATTTCTTCAAAGCTGAACAGTGGATAGAGGCCCTGGACCAAATCTTTAAGCTGATGAGGTGTGCCGAAGGACGAAAAGTGCTATACGCTGCCCATCTGATCACCGACTATGCCATGGGTTGGTGGAAGACTGCTAGAGCCACCAGGTTCAGGGGGCTGGAGGAAGAAGAGATAACATGGGAGTAGTTTAAGTTGGCCTTTGCAGAATGATATACTCCTCCTCACGATCGGGAGAGCAAGCATGAGGACTTCTTAGAGCTCGTACAAGGGACCATGACGGTGAGGGAATACCACACACAGTTTGTCATGCTAGAGCAATATTGCCCTATGCCGTTTGTGGGACGCATATGGGCAAACATGTTCATCAATGGTCTACGACCGGATCTGAAGACCGAAGTCCTTACTGGGGACAGTGATACCTTAGAAAAGGCGGTGAGACTGGCCACCCGCATGGAGAAGGACCAGGCTGAGCACAAGGCCAGAGCACCAGCCAAGCCAGCAGAGCCACAGCGATTTCGGACCGAAGATCGACGACCATTCAAGAGGGACGATCGTCGTGATCACCGTTATAGGCCTTATTATCAGAGAGAGGCCCATCGCTAAGCTCCACCTCCTCATCGTCCAGCACCAACACAGCATCAGGTATAAAAATTTCAAAATGTTAACTAAGAGTATGTTAAGCGTGACAATTAACTCACGTTTCATGTAATAGCCTCTGAGACAGCTACCACCTCCTCCTCGTCAGCCTCAGCCACAGGCACCAGTAGTACAGCAGAGGCCTCGCTGCCCACATTGCGAGCGATATCATGACGGTGAATGCCACAGGATAACTGGTGCGTGCGTCCAATGCGGACAGTTCGGGCATTTTGCCCGAAACTGCCCCTAGTTTGCTAGGAGAGGTCGTGATAATCGGGGCGCAGGAGGCGCAAACCCTGTAGTCCAGGGTAGGGTGCATCACATGGAGGCAAACGCTGATCATAATGATAATGATGTAATCAGAGGTACTCTTCCTATTGCTGGTGTGTTTGCCATTATCTTGTTTGACTCAGGGGCCACACACTCATTTATTTCGGAGTCGTGCGCCCAAACTCTTGGCTTGTCTTTGCAGCAGATGCCTCATGCCATGAGGGTGAGCACCCCCATGGGAGACCTTCACGTGGCCAAGTACATCCCGAATGTACCTGTCACCGTGGAGAAGAAGAATTTTTCTGTAGATCTCATTGTCATTCCGATGATAGACTACGATGTCATCCTAGGGATGGATTGACTTTCTTACCATGATGTAGCTCTACACTGTAAGCAGAAGAAGATCATAATAGGTGCACAGAGCAAGCCAAAGGCATTCATCAGGGGTACTCCATCGGAGAGCAAGAAGGTGATTGTCTCAGCTATGAAGGCACAAAAGATGATCCAGAAGGGATGCTATGCCTACTTTGCAAGTGTGGTGAAGACCGATGCACCAGCCACCGCACTACAACAGATAGATGTAGTGCGTGAGTTTCCAGATGTTTTCCCTGAAGATACTTCAGGATTACCACCGAGGCGTGAGATCGACTTCCAGATCGAACTTCTACCTAGCACCGCACCCATCTCCAAGGCACCGTACCGCATGGCACCTGCAGAGATGCATGAGTTGAAGAAGCAGAACTTGGAATTGTTAGACAAAGGCTTTATTCGGCCGAGTGTCTCGCTGTGGGGAGCACCTGTACTGTTTGTGAAGAAGAAGGATGGTTCAATGCGGCTTTGCATTGATTACAGGATGCTTAACAAGGTGACGGTGAAGAATAAGTACCCACTACCTCGCATTGACGACCTCTTCGGAAGGCATCCGTATTCTCTAAGATCGATCTGCAGAGTGACTATCATCAGTTGAGGGTTGTTGAGGAGGACATACCGAAGATAGCCTTTCGGTCTAGGTATGGTCATTATGAGTTCTTAGTAATGCCGTTTGGACTAACGAACGCTACTGCAGCATTTATGGATATGATGAACAGGACCTTCAGACCCTACCTGGATCAGTTCGTCATAGTGTTTTTGGATGACATCCTGATCTACTCGTCCATCCCTGAGCAGCATCGGGAGCATCTCAGGATAGTGTTGGAGACTCTGCGTCAACACAAGCTGTACGGCAAGCTCTCAAAGTGTGAGTTTTGGCTGAAGGAGATCATGTTTCTTGGACATATAGTTTCCAAGAAGGGCATCTCAGTGGACCCTGCAAAAGTAGAAGCAGTGACTAATTGGGCAAGGCCGAAGAATGCATCCGAGATCCGCAGCTTTCTAGGATTGGTAGGTTATTACAGGAGGTTCATCATAGACTTCTCCAAGATTGCAGCATCACTCACGAACCTCACGAAGAAAGCCGAGAAGTTTATCTGGTCTGATAAGTGTGAACAGAGCTTTCAGACATTGAAGGATCGCCTGACATCAACACATGTCCTCACCATCCCGACGGGCAGCAGAGGATATGTAGTTTACAGTGATGTGTGCGGGACAGGCTTAGGGTGTGTACTCATGCAGCATGGTAAAGTAATGTCCTATGCTTCGCGCCAGTTGAAGAAGCACGAGGTGAACTATCCCACCCATGACCTAGAGTTAGCTACTATAGTTTTTGCTTTGAAGATCTGGAGACACTACTTGTATGGGAAGACTTTTGAGATCTTCACATATCATAAGAGTCTCAAATATATTTTTGACCAGAGAGACCTGAACATGAGGAGCGCCGTTGGTTGGAGCTGTTGAAGGATTATGAATTTGTTATTAATTACCACCCTGGGAAGTGGGAAGGTTCCTTAGCCTACATCCGAGTACGGGAGTATGAGATGTTGCAGGAGTTAGACCAGTGTTGCCCCAGACTTGACAATAATGGAGCGATATGGATGATGCACCAGATGAGGCCTAGCATGATTGACAAGATCATAGCCGCCCAGAAGGAGGATCCAGAGTATCTGTAGATGGAGGAATTCGGTATAGGAACAGATTATGGGTTCCCACATATACCACCATCAGATGGGAAGTAATAGACGAGTGTCATAAGTCTGACTTTGTTATCCATCCTAGAAGCACGAAGACGTACAAAGATGTGCAGCGCAGCTACTGATGGCCTGACATGAAGAGGGAGATAGCTGAGTATGTGTCCAGATGTCTAGTGTGTCAGCAGGTGAAAATTGAGCACCAGAGGCCCTACGGGAAGTTGAGATCTCTAGATGTCCCACAGTGGAAGTGGGATAATATCACTATGGATTTTGTATCCAACTTGCCCAGGTCCAAGAAGGGTCATGATGCCATATGGGTGGTGGTAGACAGATTCACTATGGCGGCACACTTCATCCCTATCTGGTGGAAGCAGTCAGTAGAGAGTCTATTGAACTTGTATGTTAGAGAGGTGATTAGACTACATGGCATTCCAGCATCGATTATTTCAAACCGAGATCCCAGATTCACTGCCAGATTCTGGAAGAGCATGCAGGAGGCATTTGGCACAAGGCTAAATTTCAGCACCGCTTTCCACCCTCAGACTGATGGGCAGTCTGAGAGGACTATACAGACATTAGAGGACATGTTGCGAGCTTGTGCACTGGATTGGCAGGGCAGCTGGGATGAGCATGTTCATCTGATCGAGTTTGCTTATAATAATAGCTACCATTCCAGCATCGGCATGGCGCCCTTTGAGGCTTTATATGACCGACCTTGTCATTCACCCGCTCATTGGGGTGAAGTAGGTGAAGAGAAGATCATGAGCATGGAAGAAGTGAAGGAGGCAGTAGAGTATGTTGAGAAAGTGGAGCTGATCAAGCAGAGGATGAAGACAGCTCAGGGCAAGTAGAAGAGTTATGCTGATAAAAGTGGACGTGAGCAGATCTTTCAGGCTGGTGATCAGGTCTTGCTGAAGGTGTCTCCTATGAAGGGAGTGCTGAGATTCAGTAAGCGAGGGAAGCTCAGCCATCGGTACGTGGGACCATTCGAGGTACTCGAGTTAGTAGGTGAAGTAGCTTGCAGGTTAGCATCGCCACCTTCCTATGGGCGAGTGCATAATGTGTTTCATGTCTCCATACTTAAGAAGTACAAGCACGATGCTGCTAATGTCTTACAGATCGAAGAGCCAAATCTAGCTGCGGATTTGACCTTCACGGAGTATCCGACGCATATAGTGGAACGGAAGGTACAACGCCAGAAGAATAAAGATGTGCCCATGGTCAGAGTAGCCTGGCCTTTCCATCATGGAGATGAGGTCACATGGGAACTCGAGTCAGAGATGCGCTAGGAGTTTCTGCATCTATTCGGTAAGATCTCTACTTAGTGCAAAATTCAAGGACGAATTTTCTTTTAAGGGGGTAATAATGTAATACCTGGTCCATTGAAAAAAAAATGAAAAGGAAATTGTAAAGACCAACTATCTTAGCCCAATTAGGGAGCCCATTAACCTATTAGGCCCTAATACCAACCTATAAAAGCGCTTACACCCTAAAGCCCCCTTCTTATCCACTCATTCCTCTCCCTAACTTCTCTCTCTTCTTCCCTAAGGCACTTCATCCAGCAAAGGCAAAGAAGATACAGCAAGGTTCATCTAGTTTCTTCCTTCATTTCTGCATCCTTTAATCTCTAGGTCCATTACTCACTTCCTCTTCCCCCATTGGAATGCTTTCTAGGTGGAGAACAATAAGGAGAAGTGATTATCGATGATCGGGAAGGTCCAAGCTAGGATCAATCATGAAATAAGTTGGGTGATACCGAAATCCCCCTGCATAACATGATTAGCAATTGCATAGAATTAGGGTTTTATTATGGATTGTGTTCTTGATTGATGAGAAGGAATGGAAATGGAATGATTGATTGCACTTCTTGTGTTTGATGCATGTGTTGTGATTCTTATGACTATAGATGTGTTCTGTATTAGTCCTCCATGCTTAGATGATTGATTGTATGCCTTGATTGCATTTTTGGATTGAAAATCGTTGTTATTGTAATTCTATCTGATTCTGCTTTCATGAAGATTGGTCGACCGATTCTGTAGATCAGTCGACCGGTGATGAGAATATCGGTCGGCCGATCCTTGGAGACCGGTCGACCGATCATTTCTCCCGAGCCTTGTATCGATCGGCCGATTGAAGCTCTTTTGCAGACTGTGTTATCGATCGACCGATTCAGAGTTAGTCGATCGGTGTTTAGGACTTGGCCACTGTATTGCATTAAGACCAATCGGTCGACCGATCCAGAGATATCGGTCGACCGGTGCCCAGGAATCGGTCGACCGACCAGTGAAGACCGGTCGACCGATCCCTGACCAGATTGCATATTGATTGCTGATTGATTGCTGATTTGATCTATATTCTTTCAATGAGTGTGATGTGCTACTCCTCACTGATTGGAATGTTATGTGATTGAATCCTTGATCTTGTTTGGATCTGTCCTATGATCCAATCCTATCATGATATGCAAGTATGACAAAGTGATAAAGTTATTAAGTATGAAAAATGGAAATGTATATGGGAGTGGTGGTCAGAGCTGAAGCTGAGTGCTCATCGTTTGGGTCGCTCCCTTAGCCATGGCTTGATCCCCCATTGGCTGCACAAAGTTGTATTGGTCGCTCTGGCGTAAATCCCCCAAGTTAAAGGCACCCAAAGGCACCTAATGCTAAGTGAAAGTAGGAGCACAAAGAGTATGGATAAGTGACATGAACTTGATGAACAAAGTATGATTATTGATTCAGCATGATCTCTGAAATCTTTCATGATTATAAGATTGACTCATGATCTCTATCTCTTTTATCCATCGATATCTCAATCAAATGATCTTATGCTCTCAAATCTGATCTTGTTACAAGTGATTATTAATTCTGTCTATTGTTATTTACTGTTATGCATTGAGTATATTATGGATCCCCACTAGGCTGTATAGCTTACGGGAGGACCTCCTCCCCTGTGTTGATTTCCACAGGGCCAGGTCAGTGATGGTGTTGAGATCGTGTGCCGCGACCAGCTAGAGCGATGCCAAAGCACATGAACCGACAGAGGGCCTAGTTATCTTTATCTTTATTTCCGCATTATGAGCTTTGATGTAATTCAGACATTATGACTTTCATAGGGACTTTGTAACACTTTGAGACTTCCGCTTTTATGATATTTCTATCTTTCTTTCTTTATTCCTATTATTGACATGTTATCGTTTTAATTGAGATTTGGTCAAGTTTTATTCAAATGTTATAGTGTTTTCGAAGCACCTTCGAATAGATCCTCGCCACGTGGCGTTGGTCGATTTGGGGGAGTTATAGGAGGTCGAAGAAATTATGCGAGCATTAATAAGTATGGCTCAGAATACTTCTGTAAGTGCTATGGACATAACATTTTCAGAATTTCAAATTGTTTCAAATCTCATCTAGGTTTTGATTATATTGCATCTACACTCTATCAAGTAGTCGGTACTGAGGAAAGTTGCTAATATCATTTGATAACATGATCTTATGGAAGATAAGTATTTCTTTGTAATCAGAGTTCTCGCACTCTGACAAAACTGTAATGTTTTTCCTTTATGCATAATCAATTTCTTTTATCCATATCAAATTGGGAATTAGTGGTCGTCATTGGCTTAACATCCATATATTATAGACGTTTTAATTTCGAGTATAATTGTATCTTGGATGGTTAACTACCCTGATTAAACATCCTTTTTTCCCTCCCTCTTAAAAAGCCACTTCTGGTGTAATTGTACACTTTACCTTAATTTGGAATACTGGAAATGAAGTAGTTAAGTTTTTATCAATCATTATGGAAAAAAGATGTGTTAAGTAGCTTATTTAGACGACATGTTCCTTCAATAAATGAAAAAGTATTGTGATGTGCGTTGGTTGAGATGAGAAGTGGGGGATGCACTGATTGTTAACTTGTGCTCTGTGGACTGCAGGTCATGGAATTTTAACTCTATTTCAAATCGTAGTTGAGCCGTTACAATTAATGATAAAGCTCTAAGTTATAGATACTTATTATAACCTTTGGGTATCCTTTGAGGTGGTAGATCTTTAGAACTTTAACACAATTTCAAACTGTAGTTGTACCATTACAATCAATGATAAAGCTCTTGGGAATTAGAGTCTTAGTGTAAGGTTTAACGCTCTAAGTTATAGAGACGTTACTCCAAGACTCCAATGCCAAAGAGCATTATCATAGATTGTAACGGTTCAACTATGGTTTGAAATAGAGTTAAAGTTCAAAACATCTATCACCTCTTAGGATACCCAAAGGTTATAATAAGTATTTTTAACATAAAGATTTGAACCTTACTCTAAGATGCTAATCCCCAAGAGCTTTATCGTTGATTGTAATGTTTCAACTACGGTTTGAAATAGAGTTAAAGTTCTAAAGATCAACCACCTCTTAGGATACACGTATTATAATTAGTATATATAACTTCCAAATTTGAACCTAACTCTAAGACTCTAATCCCCAAGAGCTTTATCAATGATGGTAATGGTTCAACTACGATTTGAAATAGAGTTAAAGTTCTAAAGATCTATCACCTCTTAAGATTCCCCAAGGTTATAATAGTATAACTTAGAGCTTTCAACCTTACTCCAATAGTCTAATCCACAAGACCTTTATCACTGATTGCAAAGGTTCAACTACGGTTTGAAATAGAGTTATATTTCTAAGGACCTATCACCACCTAGGGTACCCAAAGGTTATAATAAGTATTTATAACTTTGAACTTTGTACGTTACTCTAAGACTCCTATGCGCAAGAGCTGTATCATTGATTGTAACGTTTCAACTACGGTTTGAAAATGATTTGAAGTTCTAAAGATCTACTACCTCTTAGGATGCCCGAAGGTTATAATAGGTATCTATAACTTAGAACTTTGAACGTTACTCTAAGACTCCAATGCCCAAGAGTTCTATCATTGATTGTCACAATTCAACTACGGTTTCAAATAGAGTTAAAGTTCTAAAGATCTATCACCTATTAGGATACCCAAACATTATAATAAGTGTCTATAAATTATTACGAGGGGACCACAGGCAGCTACCAAAAGCAATGAGAAAGGTATATTTTCTCAGCACAAAAGTGAAAATACCAGAGGACATGTGGCAAAATCAGATGAAATGGAAGGTTCTCATGATGATCAAATGGTGATGATAATCCCATATATAAAGGGGATATTCAGGAGCAATACGGGGGGATCTCCTCTCCTAGCCATTTGCCTGGAGGCTGAGTTCTTGCTTGTTGGAGTTTTGGAGCTAAGAGTTTAGTTCTTCTTTATCTTTTGCATGTTTTTGGTTATGTTCCTCATCTATTTTCTATTGATTTCATCACTTATGAGGAGCTAAATCTTAGCTCTCTTAGGATAGGATAGTAGTTTAATTTTTGTTTATGGATGAATGATTGAACAACACTTTTGCCACTGATGTTAGTGTAGTTTCTCAATGCTTTTGAATTAGTTTTATGTTGATGTGAATACTATTTTACAATGGCAACTGTGAAGTGGATGTTTGATTCTTTTCTTGCTCAGAAATGAGTAAAGAACATTAGCATGTTTTCTAGTTCTAATCAATGTCAAGATTTGAATGCATCATTTTTCTTCTTGTTAATGTGAATCTCATCGTGTAATGGCAGCTGAGAGGCTGATTCTAGATTCTCTTGATGTTTAGAAATAAACCAAACAATTAGTTTATGGATTTCATTTCACTTGTGATTTCTGTTGACTTGGCTTCTTTGTTTCTAATCTTTCCATGCCGAGAATTGATTCTTCCATTTAGCTTTTGTTGATGTGAATCTCATATTGGAATGACAACTGAGAGGTGGATTCTAGATTCTCTTTGTCACACCCCACTCCGTGACTAAATTCTAATCCCAATTATTATCTTCCTTAATTATGTTTAGCAATTCTAAAAATAAAATCAGCAAAACTTCCTCCCTTAATTATCTTGTGTTATTTGCCAATACATACAAATAGATGCATTTATATATTCATCAAAGTTTAAATAAAAGTTTTAAGACATCACATTTGCACATTATCATTATTGTTTCACAAACCACTTCACATGTTCAAGTTTTATACAACCTTACAAAAGTTTCTCACAACCTTAACTACAACATCTAGAATTATCTATTAGAAGCATGCTTCCAAAAACAAAAGTGAAGGGGAAATAAAATTGCTCCAATGGCTCGACCTCTTCTATATGCATCAAAGGCAAGCTTCGAATCAACTCAACTCGAGTTATGAATATATGAAAATTTTAAAATGGGTACCGTGAGCAACAATCATTTGCTCAATGAGTGGAATAAAAGTACAACATAGGGGAACAATACGAGTGCATATAACATTTAAATAATTACATTCCTTTCATACGAGAAAACATTTAAAGCATAACTCATATCACATAAGTTTTCCAAATCATATGAACTTTTACATAAATAAAAATTATTCAAGATATCATCATATTCATAGTTAAACTCCACTCATGTGTCATTGCACATACTCATCATGGGTCAATACGTATCCCTCTATGATCATGTGTCATACAGTTAAGCAGAGCTTCATAATCAAGATTCTTTAGTATTAGATACGCAAAGCATATCATGGGTCAATATGTATCCCTCCATGATTGTGTGTCATACAGTTAAGCAGAGATTCACAAACAAAGAGTCTCAGATACACAGAGCAAATCATGGATCAATACGTATTCCAATCACGATTGTGTGTCACCCAATCATGATTCTCAGATACGTAGAGCATATCATGGATCAATACGTGCATGCAGAGCAGACCCCAAAGGGCAAAGACATCCGATATATGCCCCAAGCGCTTCATGTATATCGAATGCGATCAATACGTGCATGCAGATTGTAGATTTGATTCAATACTACGAAGAGTTGATCAAAACCATTGCTGATATCAAATGTTGAAATGATGAACCCAAAGAAGAAGTGAAGCAATGCTGCCTCTTATTTCAAAAGTTAAACACCCACCCAACCGTCTCCCTTGCTTGGATGATTCATCATTGAAGACAGTGCTGATGATAAGCTTGGGGGAGCAAGTACAAGTACAAATATATGGTTATCACTATAGTTCAGCTCTGTTATCACTATAGTTCAGCTCAACTCATGCTATCATTTGTGCTCATCATTGTTAAGTAGAAATTCTTTAATATAACAGCTAGTACACTCCAACACCAAGTAGTCATTAATTTGGCTACTAATCTTTTTACTTCAATCAGCTCATATTCAGATGCATTTGATTTCAATTCAGCTGAAAAGTTTCTTTTTGTGGGTATGACACTTATGGATTGGTTAGAAATTAAAAGATGTCTAGAATGGAATCAAAGCTTTTGCTGCTATGTTAAATAGAAAAGCTTGACTCTTTGTATTAAAGAATCTAAACTTTACGTGAGTTTGAACTACTACTCACTTCATGGACAGAAAAGAAAAAAAATGAAGAAAATGAGAAAATGAAAAGTTGCATTTTGCATTGCATGCATGCATGAATAACGAGAGCTAAATTCCAAAAGGAAGCTCTCCTAAATAAAGCCAGGATTCTTATCCTATTGACCAGCATGAATAAAAATCAAGTTTCAAACCTATTTTTTTGCATTATCATGAATAAAAGTCAGGTTTATCCTATTTAAGCAATACAAAAATCTGTTCATCAAGAGATTGGTAGTTCAACCTTTTTTATTAAAGTTGAAAATCCTTGAAGTTCAAATCAGTTATTGTTAGTACTTCTTTCATAGCTTAAATTTTCGTTAGCCTCTGTGATTCCTCAGCTAGAATTTGGGAATTGGAAAGAATGGCAAGGAGTGTTAGCAAAGTGGGAAAATCATTTGATTTTAAATAGCTGAATATGAATTCATTTGTCAACTATTTGATTCAATCCTTGTTCTTAATATCTGAATATTTTGCTTGAAGACAAGCAAAAGACTAAGCTTGGGGGAGTTTGATCACTAGCTTATCATACTAAATTTATACTAATTTTCCATCTTAATTGATGTTCATATAAGCCCTGAACTATTCATATTATGATAATATGCCTAATCTACATGCATTTATCTTCACAGCATAACATTATCCTACATTTGCACATTTGAGCTGGATAATATATTGATTTAGTACTTATTTGTCTAGTTTTCATTTGAAGAGTTTGATGCTTGCTGTACAAGATGTTGTAGGATCAAAATCAAGTAGAAAAAAATAGAATCCTGCTGGAAAAGTACGAGGGGACCACAAGCAGCTGCCAAAAGCAATGAGAAATGAATCTTTTCTCAGCACAAAAGCAAAAAGACTAGTGGACATGTGTCAAAATCAAATGAAATGGAAGGTTCTGATGATGTTCAAATGATGATCATAATTCCATATATGAGAGTACTACCACTAGTTTGTGGATCTGATTGTATTTATGCAGTGAGCTAAGAGTTTCACGATAATCTAATATCATTTTAAACCCTTGTTGAATCAATCTAACTAACATTCATCTGAGAATATGATATTTAGTTCTAACTTTAATGCACTGTGAGAGTAGTCTTTATAGGTTGAATCTGGTTTGATTTGTAGTGCTAAGTTGTTCTAATCCATTCCATAATAGAATATTAAATGAAACCCCAATTCCTAAGAAAACATTTCATTAACTATTGGCTATCATTTTATATCAATCAACTTAAAACACCAAACATAGTTAACTTAGTTTAGGATTAGTTTAGATTAGTTAGTGAATCTTAAGTTTCAAATCACTGTGGATACGTCATTCGGGTCTACTAATCTGATCTGTGCACTTGCAGTTTAGTGAAGTGAGGAGTTTAGGACATTCATCATTCTGATGCATTTTCAATTTTGTTAAATTTCTAGTTGTGCATAGTCTACGCCTACACCTTGATCAGATTACACTTCTACATAGTCTATGCCTAGACCGTGTTGTGTTTTCATTTCTGCATAGTCTACGCCTATACCTTGTTCAGATTTTACTTCTACATAATCTACGTCAAGACCTTAGTCTTTTGCATTTTAGCATATAGTCCAATATATCAGCAAGTTAATCACACTCCCAATATTCACATCAAAACCCAAATGTTATAATTAGGGTCTATAACTTAGAGCTTTGAACATTACTCTAAGACTATAATCCTACGAGCTTTATAATTAATTATAACTGTTCAACTCCAGTTTGAAATAGAGTAAAAGTTCTAAAGATCTACCACCTCTTAGGATACCCAAACGTTATAATAAGTATCTATAACATAGAGCTTTCAACCATACTCCAAGAATCCAATCCCTAAGACCATTATCATTGACTGTAACGGTTCAACTACTGTTTGAAACAGAGTTAAAGTTCTAAAGATCTACCACCTCTTAGGATAGACAAAGGTTATAATAAATATATATAACTTAGAGCTTCGAACCATACTCTAAGACTCTAATCCCCAAGAGCTTTATCATTGATTATAATAGTTCAACTACGGTTTGAAATAGAGTTAAAGTTCTAAAGGTCTACCACCTCTCAAGAAACCCAATGGTTATATTAAATATCTAGAACTCAGAGCTTGGAAACATACGCTAAGACTCTAATCCCCAAGAGCTTTATCATTGATTGTAATGGTTCAACTATGGTTTGAAAAAGAGTTAAAGTTCTAAAGATCTATCACCTCTTATCATACCCAAAGGTTATAATAAGTATCTATAACTTAGAGCTTTGAACGTTACTCTAAGACTCCAATGCCCAAGAGCTATATCATTGATTGTAAGAGTTCAATGAGGCACAAAAAATCATGCATTAGTTTAGGTTATTTGACTAGGATTTTAGAATGTTTTTATGTTTAGAAAAGAAGAGTTTGGATTTGTTTTCATATAATTTCATTTAGATTTGATTTCTACCTAAATCTGGAAATTATTCATGACAGAATATGAGAAAATGTTGAAATCAAGGTAAGAAATGGCCTAAAACAGCTCAGAAGACTGTCACGACCGTGACAGTTCTGGTCATGGCCGTGACAGAAAGATCCAGCAAGCAAAAAGTTAAAAAGTCCCTGTCACGGCCGTGATAGTTCTTGTCATGGCCATGACAGAGAAAATTCCAGCAAAAATTTGGCTATTTTTCAACATTCTGTCACGGCCATGCCAGAACCTTTCACGGCCGTGACGACGGTCTGTTAGGCCGTTTTAAAGCAGTTTTTATCCCCTTTTTAAATATATTTTTGGTTTCTTTCCTTGGGAGATGAGAAAACCTATAAAAGGAGGCAGAAGAGGGCCTAAAATAGTATCTCTGGAGCATACTTTTGAAGCCTAAAAAGAGAAGTGCAAGGACAATAGTGAAATCTGTCAGAAACTCGAGAGAGGACGCGCTTATCCTATGCCAGAGTTCTTTGTTTTATTTTCTCAATCATTTACATTAGATTTGATGTTGTTATTCTCAGATTTATTCCTTTATTAGGGTCATCTTAGTTGAACCCTATTTATGTTTTGGAACCTTTCTTGATATTAGTTTGATTTGAATCTTTAACAGCATTGCAATTTCATGTTTAATGTTTTCCTTTGATTCCATGATTTATGATTTGATTGCTATCTGAGAAGAAGTGATTATTTTCATAATAGTTTCTAGGGATTGATCTTATTTATTGCATGCCACAATTAGGGAAATCGAAAGAGACCTAATTTGTGTAGTTATTAAGGTGACTTGAGAAAGCCCTTAATATTAATTCCGATTGAATGCATCTTATGATTTAATTAAGTAAATTAAAAACCGAGAGGATTGATTTATTCTAATTATTCATAAGATAGTAGTTAAAGCCTGAAACATTGGTTAACTAATTTTGAGAATTCACTTTATTATTGATTAACTAATTCTGAGTTGAGAAAATTCATTACATTCTAGTGGTGATAATTAGGTGCCTTAATCATCAAATCATTATTTCTCCAGGTTATCATTTCCTTTATTTTTATTATTTTATTTTTATTCACATCTGAAATCAAATTTTCTTAATTTCTCAATTAACAAAGCTAAAATAAAATCTAGGTTATTAACCGTCCTCGTGGGAATGATAACTCTACTCATTCACTTTAGTACTTGAGCGACTAGTGCACTTACTAACGTTTGCTATAAATTCTACACGCATCATTCAACTACGATTTGAAATAGAGTGAAAGTTATAAAAATCTGTCATCTCTTAGAATACCTAAAGGTTATAATAAGTATCTATAACTTAGATCTTTTAACCTTACTCTAAGACTCCAATGCCCAAGAGCTTTATCATTAATTGTAATGGTTCAACTACGGATTAAAATAGAGTTAATGCTCTAAAGATCTACCACCTCTTAGGTTACCCAAAGGTTATAATAAGTGTCTATAACTTAGAGCTTTAAACCTTACTCTAAGACCTTAAATCCTTAAGAGCTTTATCATTGATCGTACTGATTCAACTACGGTTTGATATAGTGTTGAAATTCTAAAGATCTACCACCTATTAGGATACCCAAAGGCTATAATTAATATCTATAACTTGGAGCTTTGAACCTTACTCTAATACTCTAATCCCCAAGAGCTTTATCATTGATTATAACGGTTCAACTACGGTTTGCAATAGAGTTAAAGTTCTAAAGATATACCACCATTCAGCACGAAGGTTATAATAAGTATCTAAAACTTAGAGCATTGAACCTTACTCTCAGACTCTAATCCCTAAGAGCTTTATCATTGATTGTAACGATTCAACTATGGTTTGAAATATAGTTAAAGTTCAAAATATCTACTACCTTTTAGGATACCCCAAAGGTCATAATAAGTATCTATAACTCAGAGGTTTGAACCTTACTCTAAGAGTCTAATCCCTAAGAGCTATATAAATGATTGTAACGGTTCCACTACGATTTGAAATAGAGTTAAAGTTCTAAAGATCTACCACCTCTTAGGATACCCAATGGTTATAATAAGTGTCTATAACTTAGTGCTTTGAACGTCACTCGAAGAATCTAATCACCAAGAGCTTTATCATTAATTGTAACGGTCCAACTATGGTTTGAAATAGAGTTAAAGTACTAAAGAACTATCACCTCTTAGCATACCCAAAGGTTATCATAAGTATTTATAACTTAGAGCTTTGAATGTAACTCTAAGACACCCATGCCCGAGAGCTTTCTCATTGATTGTAATGGTTCAACTATGGTTTGAAATAGAGTTAAAGTTCTAAAGATCTGCCACCTTTTAGGATAACAAAAGTTTATAATAAGTGTCTATAACTTAGAGCTTTGAACCTTACTCTAAGATTCTAATCTTCAAGAGCTTTATAATTGATTGTAACGGTTCAACTACGGTTTGAAATAGAGTGAAAGTTACAAAAATCTATCATCTCTTAGGATAACCAAAGGTTATAATAAGTATCTACAAATCTATCATCGAATTTTTGCACCGCCAAAAAATTTTCGCCAGACTCCATTTTTTTGTCTCACTCATCACACCATGCATCAACATGCACGAAAGCGTCGAAAATTTTGCGTCTTTTGACAACATAAAAAATTTCGCGTCTGTTGACCTTCTTAGCTAAAAGACAAGTAAAAGACGCGCGCGTGAATTTTTGCACCCCTGGAAAAATTTTTCGTCTCAATCATCTCACCATGCAAAAGCATGCACGAAAGTGTAAAAAATTTTGCATCATTTGACAGTGTAAAAAATTCCGCTTCTGTTGGCTTTATTGGTACAGAACACGGGTAAAAGGCCCGAAAAGGCGCGCGCAAAATTTTCGCACCCTCGGAAAATTTTCGCCCGAGTCCTTTTTTTTTGTCGCAATCATCAGATCATGCATTGTCATGCACGAAAAAGTCAAAGATTTCGCGTCTTTTGACCTTCTTGGCAGAAAACACGAGTAAAAAGCGCGAAAAGCCATGCGTGCGAATTTTCGCACCCCCGAAAATTTTTTGCCCGAATCCATTTTTTCGTCCCAATCATCTCAGCATGCATCAACATGCACGAAAGTATCGAAAATTTTGCATATTTTGACAGCATAAAAAATTTCGCGTCTTTTGACCTTCATGGATGAAGACACGAGTCAACGGCGCGAAAAGTCGCGCACACGAATTTTCATTCCCCCTAAAAATTTTCGTCCGAGTCCATTTTTCGTCTCAATCATTCACGCCATTCATCAACATGCACGAAAGCATAAAAAATTTAGCGTCTTTTGGCCTTCTTGGTTGAAAACATGTGTAAAATGTGCAAAAAGGCGCGCGCACGAATTTTCGCACCGCCGAAAAATTTTCCTCATCCCAATCACCATGCATCAACAAGCACGACAGCGTAAAAAATTTTACATCTTTTGACAGCTTCAAAAATTTCGTGTCTTTTGTCCTTCGTGGCTGAAAACACGAGTAAAAGCACGAAAAGGCGAGTGCGCGATTTTTCGCACCCCCGGAAAATTTTTGTCCAAGTCCATTTTTTCATCCCAATCATCTCACCATGCATCATCATGCACGAAAGCGTAAAAAAATTTGCAACTTTTGACAGCGTAAAAAATTTCACGTCTTTTGACCTTGTTGGTTGAAAACAAGAGTAAAATGTGCGAAAAGACGCGCACACAAATTTTCGCTCCTCCAAAAAATTTTTGCCCGAGTTAATTTTTCATCTCAATCATCACACATGCATCAAACATGCACGAAAGTGTAAAATATTTGCATCTTTTGGCCTTCTTGGTTGAGAACACGCGTACAAGGCACGAAAAGGCGCGCACGCGAATTTTCGCACCGCCGGAAAATTTTTGCCCAGGTCCATTTTTTCGTCTCAATCATCACACCCTGTATTAACATGCATGAAGGCGTTGAAAATTTTGCATCTTTTGGAAGCATAAAAAATTTTGTGTCTTTTGGTCTGCTTGGCTGAAAACACGAGTAAAAGGTGCGAAAAGGCGCGCACACAAATTTTCGGACCCCCGAAAAATTTTCGCCCGAGTCTATTTTTGTCCCAATCATCTCACCATGCATCAACATGCACAAAAGCATAAAAAATTTTGCATCTTTTGATAGCGTAAAAAATTTTGTGGCTTTTGACCTTCGTGGCTGAAAACAAGGGTAAAAGGCACAAAAAGACACGCGGATGAATTTTCGCATCCCCAACAAATTTTCGCCCGAGTCCACTTTTCTTCCCAATTATCTCATGATGCATCAACATCCATGAAAAGCGTAAAAAATTTCGCGTCTTTTGGCCTTCTTGGTTGAGAACACGCGTAAAAGTCGCGAGTGCGAATTTTCGTACCGCCGAAAAATTTTTTCCAAACTCCTTTTTTTTTGTCCCAATCATCACACCATGCATCAACATGCACGAAAGCGCCGAAAGTTTTGCATCTTTTGACAACGTAAAAAAATTCGCGTCTGTTGACCTTCTTAGCTGAAAGATGAGTAAAAGGCGCTAAAAGGCGCAAGCGCGAATTTTTGCACCCCTGAAAAATGTTCGCCGAGTCTATTTTTTCGTCCCAATCATCTCACCATGCAAAAGCATGCACGAAAGGGTCGAAAATTTTGCATCATTTGACAGTGTAAAAAATTTCGCGTCTGTTGGCTTTCTTGGTACAGAACACGGGTAAAAGGCCCGGAAAGGCGCTCACGCGAATTTTCGCACCCTCGGAAAATTTTCGCCCGAGTCCTTTTTTTGTCCCAATCATCAGATCATGCACGGAAAAGTAAAAGATTTCGCGTCTTTTGACCTTCTTGGCAGAAAACACGAGTAAAAAGCGCGAAAAGCCGCGCGTGCGAATTTTCGCACGCCCAAAAATTTTTTGCCCGAATTCATTTTATCGTCCCAATCATCTCAGCATGCATCAACATGCATGAAAGCATCGAAAATTATGCATGCCCGAATCCTCTTTTGACCTTCTTGGATGAAAACATGAGTCAACGGCGCGAAAAGACGCGCACACGAATTTTCGTTCTCCCGAAAAGGCGCGCACATAAAAAATTTCGTGTCTTTTGTCCTTCGTGGCTGAAAACACGAGTAAAAGCACGAAAAGGCGAGTGCGCGATTTTTCGCACCCCCGGAAAATTTTTGTCCAAGTCCATTTTTTCATCCCAATCATCTCACCATGCATCATCATGCACGAAAGCGTAAAAAAATTTGCAACTTTTGACAGCGTAAAAAATTTCACGTCTTTTGACCTTGTTGGTTGAAAAGAAGAGTAAAATGTGCGAAAAGGCGTGCACACAAATTTTCGCTCCTCCAAAAAATTTTTGCCCGAGTTAATTTTTCATCTCAATCATCACACATGCATCAAACATGCACGAAAGTGTAAAATATTTGCATCTTTTGGCCTTCTTGGTTGAGAACACGCGTACAAGGCACGAAAAGGCGCGCGCGCGAATTTTCGCACCGCCAGAAAATTTTTGCCCAAGTCCATCTTTTCGTCTCAATCATCACACCCTGTATTAACATGCACGAAGGCGTCGAAAATTTTGCATCTTTTGGAAGCATAAAAATTTTTGTGTCTTTTGGTCTGCTTGGCTGAAAACACGAGTAAAAGGTGCGAAAAGGCGCGCACACAAATTTTCGGACCCCCGAAAAATTTTCGCCCGAGTCTATTTTTGTCCCAATCATCTCACCATGCATCAACATGCACAAAAGCATAAAAAATTTTGCATCTTTTGATAGCGTAAAAAATTTTGCGGCTTTTGACCTTCGTGGCTGAAAACAAGGGTAAAAGGCACAAAAAGACACGCGGATGAATTTTCGCCCCCGAAAAATTTTCGCCCGAGTCCACTTTTTGTCCCAATTATCTCATGATGCATCAACATCCATGAAAAGCGTAAAAAATTTCGCGTCTTTTGGCCTTCTTGGTTGAGAACACGCGTAAAAGCCGCGAGTGCGAATTTTCGTACCGCCGAAAATTTTTTGCCAAACTCCTTTTTTTTGTCCCAATCATCACACCATGCATCAACATGCACGAAAGCGTCGAAAGTTTTACATCTTTTGACAACGTAAAAAAATTCGCGTCTGTTGACCTTCTTAGCTGAAAGATGAGTAAAAGGCGCTAAAAGGCGCAAGCGCGAATTTTTGCACCCCTGAAAAATGTTCGCCGAGTCTATTTTTTCGTCCCAATCATCTCACCATGCAAAAGCATGCACGAAAGGGTCGAAAATTTTGCATCATTTGACAGTGTAAAAAATTTCGCGTATGTTGGCTTTCTTGGTACAGAACATGGGTAAAAGGCCCGGAAAGGCGCTCGCGCGAATTTTTGCACCCTCGGAAAATTTTCGCCCGAGTCCTTTTTTTGTCCCAATCATCAGATCATGCATGGAAAAGTAAAAGATTTCGCGTCTTATGACCTTCTTGGCAAAAAACACGAGTAAAAAGCGTGAAAAGCCGCGCGTGCGAATTTTCGCACGCCCAAAAATTTTTTGCCCGAATCCATTTTATCGTCCCAATCATCTCAGCATGCATCAACATGCATGAAAGCATCGAAAATTATGCATGCCCGAATCCTCTTTTGACCTTCTTGGATGAAAACATGAGTCAACGGTGCGAAAAGGCGCGCACACGAATTTTCGTTCTCCCGAAAAGGCGCGCACATAAAAAATTTCGTGTCTTTTGGCCTTCTTGGTTGAAAACACGTGTAAAATGCACAAAAAGGGGCACGCGTGAACTTTCGCACCGCTGGAAAATTTTCTTCATCCCAAACATCTCACCATGCCTCAACAAGCACGACAGCGTAAAAAATTTCATGTCTTTTGTCCTTCGTGGCTGAAAACACGAGTAAAAGGCACGAAAAGGGGCGTGCGTGATTTTTCGCACCCTCGGAAAATTTTCGTCCAAGACCATTTTTTCATCTCAATCATCTCACCATGCATCATCATGCACGAAAGCGTAAAAAATTTTGCAACTTTCGACAGCATAAAAAATTTCGCATCTTTTGACCTTCTTGGATGAAAACAAGAGTAAAAGGCGCGAAAAGGCGCGCGCACAAATTTTCGCTCCTCCAAAAAATTTTT
This sequence comes from Pontederia crassipes, assembly GCA_030549335.1. Classification (NCBI taxonomy): domain Eukaryota; kingdom Viridiplantae; phylum Streptophyta; class Magnoliopsida; order Commelinales; family Pontederiaceae; genus Pontederia; species Pontederia crassipes. The sequence goes on along the minus strand of JAUKPH010000020.1, from coordinate 2,898,137 downwards.
GCCCGAGTCAATTTTTCATCTCAATCATCACACCATGCATCATCATGCACAAAAGTGTAAAATATTTTGCATCTTTTGTTCTTCTTGATTGAGAACACGCGTACAAGGCGCGAAAAGGCGCGCGCGCGAATTTTCTCACCGCCAAAAATTTTTTGCCCAGGTCCATTTTTTCGACTCGATCATCACACCTTGTATTAACATGCACGAAGGCGTCGAAAATTTTGCATCTTTTGAAATTATAAAAAAATTCTCGTCTTTTGACCTACTTGGCTGAAAACACGAGTAAAAGGTGCGAAAAGGCGCGTGTGCGAATTTTCCCACCCTGGAAAATTTTCGCCCGAGTCCATTTTTTTCGTCCCAATCATCTCTTCATGCAACAACATGCACGAAAGTGTAAAAAATTTTCGGGGGTGCAAAAATTTTCTCGCATGCCTTTTCGTGCTTTTTACTCGTATTTTCAAAAAAGAAAGTCAAAAGACGTAAAATTTTTTAGGCTTTCATGCATGTTGAGATGATTGGGACGAAAAAAGGGACTCGGGCGAAAATTTTTTGGGAGTGCAAAAATTAGCGCGTGCGCTTTTTCTCGCCTTTGACGCATGTATTCAACCAGGAAAGTCAAAAGACACAAAATTTGTTACGCTTTCATGCATGTTGATGGATGATGAGATAATTGGGACGAAAAAATGGACTCGGGCAAATATTTTTCGGGGGCGCGAATATTCGCGCGCGCGCCTTTTCGCACCTTTTACGCGTGTTTTCAACCAAGAAGGCGAAAGGACACGAAATTTTCAATGTTTTCGTGCATGTTGATGCATGATGAGATGATTGTGATGAAAAATGGACTCGTGCAAAAATTTTTCGGGGCGAAAATTCTCGCGCAGGCCTTTTCGCACCTTTTACTCGTTTTCAAAAAAGAAATTCAAAATACAATACACGAAATTTTTGACGCTTTCATGAATGTTGATGCATGTTGAGATGATTGGGGCAAAAAAATGGAAAATTTTTCGGTTGTGCGAAAATTCGGGTGCGCCTTTTCGCGCCTTTTACACATTTTTCAACCAAGAAGGCCAAAAGACGCGAAATTTTTGACATTTTCATGCATGTTGATGCATGGTGAGATGATTGGGATGAAAAATGGATTCGAGCAAAAATTTTCTTGGGGTGCAAAAATTCTCGCGCATGCCTATTCGTTCCTTTTACTCTTGTTTTCAAAAAGGAAAGTGAAAAGACACGAAATATTTGACGCTTTCGTGCATGTTGAGATGGTTAAAATTTTCCAAGAGTGCAAAATTATAACCTTTGGGTATCCTAAGAGGTGGGAGATCTTTAGAATTTTAACAATATTTCAAACCGTAGTAGAACCGTGATAATAAATAATAAAGCTGCATGCTGAGGATTCGACTCTGAGTAAGGTTCAAAGCTCTATGTCATAGATACTTATTATAACCTTTTTTGTATGCTAAGAGGTGATGGATCTTTAGAACTTTAACTCTATTTCAAATCGTAGTTTTACCGTTACAATCAATGATAAAGTTCTCGGGGATAAGATTCTTAGAGTGCGGTTCAAAGCTAAGTTATAGAAACTTTTTATAGCCTTTGGGTATCCTAAGAGGGGTAGATCTTTAGAACTTTTAACTCTATTTGAAACTTTAGTTGAACTGTTACAATTAATGAGAAAGCTCTTTAGGATTAGAGATTTTGAGAAGGTTCAAAGCACAAACTTATAAACACTTGTTATAACCTTTGGGTATTCTAAGAGGTTGTAGATCTTTAGAACTTGAACTCTGTTTCAAACGGTAGTTGAACCGTTATATCGATGATATAGCTCTTGAGGATTAGAATCTTAGAGTAAGGTTCAAAGCTCAAAGTTATAGACACTTATAACAACCTTTGGATATCTTAAGGGGTGATAGATCTTTGGAATTTTAGGTCTATTTCAAACCGTAGTTGAATCACTATAATCAATGATAAGCTCTTGGATATTGGAGTCTTAGAGTAAGGTTCGAAATACTTTGTTAAAGATACTTATTGTAACCTTTGGGCATCCTAAGAGGTGCTAGATCTTTAAAACTTTAACTCTATTTTAAACCGTAGTTGAACCGTTAAAATCAATGACAAAGCTCTTGGGCATTGGAATCTTAGTGTAACGTTCAAATATCTAAGTTATAGATACTTATTATAACCTTTGGTTATCCTAAGAGGTGATAGATCTTTAGAACTTTAACTCTATTTTAAATCATAGTTGAATTATTACAATCAATGATAAAGGTCTTGGGCATTGGAGTCCTAGAGTACCATTCAAAGATCCAAGTTATAGATATGATCACTAGCTGATCACAATAGGTTTTTATCCCATTTTAAATGCATTTCACCCATATCGAGCCCTCAAATTACCTAACTTTTGGCCAATTATGTTTGGAATGCAAGGATTGTGATAACTAGTTGATCTTTCTCATTTTATACATAATTCCATGTGCATAGAGGTTCTGAATTGCTAAAATTCATAAATATTTCAATTATATGCCAAGTTATCTTTTTTAGGGCAAGTTATCATTCTAATGTGCAAAGTTATCATTATTTTAATTGAGCTGATTTCCAGTGATTATTTTGCTCTAAATCCCTTGCCATCATGAATTAGTCATATTTGGATGACCATATTTCAATTTGTGCAAGGTTATCACTCCATTTCATAAGTTATCATTTAAGGGCAAAACTGTCATTTCGATATGCAAAACTATCAATTCTGCACAAAAGCATTAGGCAACTACCTTAACTCATTGCTGTTCAAATTTGATCACATTTGGATAACCACAATCAAAGTTATGGCAAGTTATCATTTTTATGGCAACAAGTTATCATTTCCGGGTCACCAAGTTATCAATACTATGAAATCCTATCTACATTTGATTTCTGACCTTATTCACTTGCCATATTAATCCCTTTGATGCCTTTAATACCTTGAACCACTTTTATTTGGACGATTTTCATGATGTAGTGCAAAGTTATCATTCCGGGCCTCCAAACTATTATTTTTTATTTTGGTTTTCAATTCTGCACAACACCAAACCCCATTTGATTATTGACCTGATTTTACTTGTTGTCCAAATCCTTATTTATTTAAATCCTATTAGAAGATTTTGATGCTTGTTGTTTTGGCCCTTCTAGCAGGTGAAATAGGGCTGCACAAAGGAGAAAAAGGAGGGGGGACCACCTACTTTTTGCTGTCCAAAAGCCGTCACAACAGCTGGAATTTTAGGGCCTGGACAGGTGGCTCACATCAGGGGCTATGGAACAATTTGATGCTGATGTAAGGGTTTAAGGAAGTCATATATAAGCTGGAAACCCTAGGGAAGAAGAGGGGGAGGCCGGCCATTGCAAGGAAGGGAGCTGATTGGAGCTGATTTGAGTTGGAAGGAGCTGAAGCAGAGCTGATTGCCGTCAACAGCCCTCGAGCCAGGATGATTTGTTTCTATTCTTCATTCTATTGTGTATCTAATTATGTAAATATGAGGAGCTAAATCCCATGTCTTCTAGGATAGGGTAGTAGTCTAGATTAATTGTGGATGGATATAGACAAGTCTGATTTCCTGAACTGATTTCAATTCTGATTTCTGATTTTTTGTGTTGATATGAATCTGATTCTGTCATTGTAAGATCCTAATTGTATCTATAACTGAGAAGTTGTCATTTGATCTATTCTTTATTCAGAAATGAATCAAGAATCAATGCCAAGTTTCTAGATTCAATCCTAACTAGAAATCTGATTTCCTGAATTCTAAATTCTGATTTTCCTGATTTCTGATTCCTGAATTGTTCAAATCTGTTTTCATCATTGTGGAACCCTAATTGAATTAATAACTGAGAGGTTTCTTATGGTTTCATTCTTGTTCAGAAATGAATCAAGAGGCAATGATGTTTCTAAGGTTTCAATCCCTGAATTATTGCAAACATTTCACTTACTGATTTTTTATTTGTAAAATCTGATTTCCTGAATCCTTGAATTCTGTTTTGCTGTTGTAAACCCTTGATCTCATTAAATCACTGAGAAGTGAATCCTAGGGATACTTTGTTGTTTATAGATGAACCAAAGAGCAATGAAAAGTCTGAATTCCAATGAGTGACATGTGCTAAATTCCAATGTTTGCTAGGTGCTGATTTCTTCCAATTCATTAATGAAAATGTGGATTTCATTTGAATTTGCAGCTGAGAGACTGATTTAAAATCCTCTTGTAGTTTAGAGATAAACCAAGGAGCATTTGCACTAATGTTGGATTGATTTCATCCCTGTTTAGTTGACTGAAGTATTTCCCTCATTTTCAAAGTGTAATTGAATGTTATGATTTCAGATTTCACTAAATTACTAAAATTCAGCAAGGGACTAAATTTTTAGCTTAATGCTGATTTGATTTCAGTGAGGATCTTATCTAATTCAACTTGGCTAATCAATCATATGAGAATATGATAATTTGTTTTAGGTTAATTGAGCTGTGAGAACAAAAATTATTTCAAGTTCAATTTAAATTGACACATATTGATAACTTGTTCCATTCCATCCATAATTAAGTTAGATGAACCCCGACTCTAGGAGAACTTTCCTCATTGATAGTTAAACCCTTTGAGCCTCTAGTTTAGCACTTACAATTCAGTTTTGATAACTTTTCAAAAATAAAAAAATAGTTATCATTTTAGCAATTTATAGAAATCAGTTTTCACTTTCTTTCAATTTCTTGGAATTTTAAGTTTAGTTAAAGCTAATCTAGATTGTTTAGGGAGTCTTAGGCTTCAAATCATTCTAGATACGACATTTGGACAGACTACAATTGACCTGTATACTTGCAGTTGAAAGTGAATTAGGGAGTTAAATCAAAAATTGAAACAATGTGAAATTTGACCCCAAAATCAGCAAGTTATCACTAAACCCCTCCATTTCACTATCAAGATACTTATTATAACCTTTGGGTATCCTAAGAGGTGGTAGATCTTTAGAACTTCAACTCTATTTCGAACCGTAGTTGAACCATTACAATCAATGATAAAGCTCTTGGGGATTCGATTCTAAGTGTAAGGTTTAAAGTTCTAAGTTATAGACACCTATTGTAATCATCGGGTATCCTAAGAGGTGGTAGATCTTTAGAACTTTAACTCTATTTCAAATTGTAGTTGACCGTTACAATCAATGATAAAGATCTTGGGGATTGGAGTCTTAGAGTAATGTTCAAAGCTCTAAGTTATAGATATTTATTATATCCTTTGGGTATCCTAAGAGGTGGTAGATCTTTGGAACTTTAACTCTATTTCAAACTTTAGTTGAACTGTTACAATTAATGATAAAGCTCTTTGGGATTAGAGTCTTTGAGTAAGGTTCAAAGCTCAAAGTAATAGACACTTATTTTAACCTTTGTGTATCCTAAGAGGTGGTAGATCTTTTGAACTTTAACTCTGTTTCAAATCGTAGTTGAACCGTTACTATCAATGATATTGCTCTTGAGGATTAGACTCTTAAAGTAAGGTACAAAGCTCTAAGTTATAGATACTTATAATAACCTTTGGGTGTCTTAAGGGATGATAGATCTTTAGAATTTTAACTCTATTTCAAATCGTAGTTGAACCATTATAATCAATGATAAAGCTCTTGGGTATTGGAATCTTAGAATAAGGTTGAAAACACTAAGTTAAAAATATTTATTGTAACCTTTGGGCATCCTAAGAGGTGGTAGATCTTTAGAACTTTAACTTTATTTCAAACCGTAGTTGAACAATTACAATCAATGACAAAACTCTTGGGCATTAGAGTCAGTGTAACATTCAAAGCTCTAAGTTATAGACGCTTTGGGTATCCTAAGAGGTGGTAGATCTTTACAACTTTAACTCTATTTGAAACCGTAGTTGAACTGTTACAATTAATAATAAAGCTCTTCGGGTTTAGAGTATTAGAGTAAGGTTCAAAGCTCCAAGTTATATATACTGATTATAACCATTGGGTGTCCTAAGAGGTGGTAGATCTTTAGAATTTTAACTCTATTTCAAGCCGCAGTTGAACCATTACGATCAATAATAAAGCTCTTGAGGATTAGACTCTTAGAATTAGGTTTAAAGTTCTATGTCATAGATACTTATTGTATCCTTTAGGTATCCTAAGAGGTGATAGGTCTTTAAAATTTTAACTCAATTTCAAACCGTTGTTGAACCGTTACAATCAATGATAAAGCTGTTGGGCATTGGAGTCTTAGAGTAACGTTCAAATATCTAAGTTATAGATACTTATTATAACTTTTGGGTATCCTAAGAGGTGATAGATCTATAGAACTTCAACTCTATTTCAAACCGTAGTTGAACCGTTACAATCAATGATTAAACTTTTGTGGATTAGAGTCTTAGTGTAAGGTTCAAAGCTGTAAGTTATAGACACTTATTATAACCTTTGGGTATCATAAAAGGTGATAGGTCCTTAGAACTTTAAGTCTATTTCAAATCGTAGTTCAACCGTTACAATCAATGATAAAGCTCTTGGGGATGAGACTGTTGAAGTAACGTCCAAAGCTCTAAAATATAGATTTTTATTATAACCTTTGGGTATCTTTAAAGGTGATAGGTCTTTAAAATTTTAACACTATTTCAAACCATAGTTGAACCATTACAATCAATGATAAATCTCGTGGGAATGCGACTATTGGAGTAACGTTCAAAGCTCTAACATATAGATACTAATTATAAACTTTGGGTATCCTAAGAGGTGGTAGATCTTCAAAACTTCAACTCTATTTCAAACCATAGTTCAACCATTACAGTCATTGATAAAGCTCTTGGGGATTAGATTCTTAGTGTAAGGTTCAAAGTGCTTAGTTATAGACACCTATTATGACTTTTGGGTATCTTAAGAGGTGATAGATCTTTAGAACTTTAACTCTATTTCAAACTATAGTTGACCATTACAATTGATCATCCCTTATTTTTTTCTTGAACTAGTAAAAGGGGAGTAACAACTTTTCAAATTTTTAATTCTGAACATGGGAGAAAGAAAAGGAGGGGATGAAGAGGCTGAAGGAGGAGGAAGAAGAGGGGAGCCGAGAGGAGAATTATTGATTTTTGTCCAAACTTATGTCGAGCTAAAGGAATTCTGATTTTCCTGTGATGATACTTTGTTGGTGCTACTATTTATTTCTCTGATGACGTGTTTCTAACCCCTATCCAAATTCAATCAGATCGAGAGATCTATTATTTTTGTTATTAACCCAATCCATTCGAGAGAAGGGATTGGTTGTTTTCACTTGTGGTGTTTTCAGTAATATTTGTTAATTTTTAGAGACTGAGAGGTCCATTGTTTTATCTATTGTGGGGCGAGAGTCCATAACAGTGACTAGTGCTGTTAGATTCAATCTAATTGCTCGGATTAGGATAGAAGGATTGATAATTTAAGACTGAGAGATCACCCTTTTCTTTTAGTAACGGTTCAACTACGGTTTCAAATTGAGTTAAAGTTCTAAAGATCCACCACCTCTTAGGATACCCAAAGGTTATAATAAGATCTACTACCTCTTAGGCTTTGAACCTTACTCAAAGACTATAGTCCCTAAGAGCTTTATCATTGAATGAAAAAATTCAACTACGGTTTGAAATAGAGTTAAAGTTCTAAAGATCTATCATCTCTTATCATACCCATGGGTTATAATAAGTATCTATAACTTAGCGCTATGAATGTTACTCTAAGACTCAAATGCTCAAGAGCTTTATCATTGATTCTAACCGTTCAACTACAGATTGGAATAGAGTTAAAGTATTAAAGATCTACCACCTTTTAGGACACCCAAAGGTTACAATAAGTATCTGTAACTTAGTACTTTGAACCTTAATCTAAGATTCCAACACCCAAGAGCTTTATGATTGATCATAACAGTTCAACTAAGATTTAAAATAGAGTTAAAATTCTAAAGATCTATCACCCCTAAGGATACCCAAAGATTATAATGAGTATCTATAACTTAGAGCTTTGAACGTTGACTCTATTTCAAACCATAGTTGACCCATTACAATGAATGATTAAGCTCTTGAGGATTAAACTCTTACAGTAAGGTAGTTAACCCATTACAATGAATGATAAAGCTCTGGAGGATTAAACTCTTACAGTAAGGTTCAAAGCTCTAAGTTATGGAAACTTGTTATAACCTTTGGGTATCCTAAGCGGTGGTAGATCTTTCAAACTTTAAATGTATTTTAAACTGTAATTGAACTGTTACAATCAATGATAAAGCTCTTAGGGCTTAGAGTCTTAGAGTAAGATTCAAAGCTCTAAGTTATAGATACTAATTATAAACTTTGGGTATCCTAAGAGGTGGTGGATCTTTAGAACATTAACGATAAAGCTCTTCGGGATTAGAGTCTTAGAGTAAGGTTCAAAGCTTTAAGTTATAGACATTTATTATAACCGTTGGGTATCCTAAGAGATGGTAGATCTTTAGAACTTTAACTCTATTTCAAACCGTAGTTGAACCATTACAATCAATGATAAATCTCTTGGGCATTGGAGTCTTAGAGTAACGTTCAAAGCTCTAAGTTATAGCTACTTATTACAACCTTTGAGAATCGTAAGAGGTGATAGATCTTTATAGCTTTAACTATATTTCAAACCGTAGTTGAATCATTACAATCAATGATAAAGCTCTTGGGCATTGGAGTCTTAGAGTAACGTTCAAAGCTCCAAGTTATAGATACTTATTTTAACCTTTGGGTATCGTAAGAGGTGATAGATCTTTATAGCTTTAACTATATTTCAAACCATAGTTGAATCGTTACAATCAATGATAAAGCTCTTGGGCATTGGAGTCTTAGAGTAATGTTCAAAGCTCTAAGTTATAGATACTTATTATAACGTTTGGGTATGCTAAGAGGTGATAGATCTTTAGAAGTTTAACTCTATTTCAAACCGTAGTTGAACCGTTACAATCAATGATAAAGCTCTTGGGGATTAGATTCTTACTGCAAGGTTCGAAGCTCTAAGTTATAGACACTTATTATAACCTTTGGGTATCCTAAGAGGTGGTAGATCTTAAGAACTTTAACTCTATTTCAAAATATAATCGAACTGTTACAATCAATGATAAAGCTCTTGGGGATTAGAGTTTTAGAGTAATGTTCAAAGCTCTAAGTTATAGACACTTATTATAACCTTTGGGTACCCTAAGAGATGGTACATCTTTAGAACTTTAACTCTATTTCAGAACGTTGTTGAACCGTTATAATTAATGATAAAGCTCTTGGGGATTAGAGTCTTAGAGTAAGGTTCAAAGCTTTAAGTTATAGACAATTATTATAACCTTTGGGTATCCTAAGAGATGATAGATCATTAGAACTTTAACTCTATTTCAAACCATAGTTAAACCATTACAATCAATGATAAATCGATTGGGCATTGGAGTCTTAGAGTAACGTTCAAAGCTCTAAGTTATAGATACTTGTTATAACCTTTGGGTATCGTAAGAGGTGATAGATCTTTATAGCTTTAAATCTATTTCAAACCGTAGTTGAATCGTTATAGTCAATCATAAAGCTCTTGGGCATTGGAGTCTTAGAGTAACGTTCAAAGCTCTAAGTTATATATACTTATTATAAAGTTTGTGTATGCTAAGAGGTGATAGATCTTTAGAAGTTTAACTCTATTTCAAACCGTAGTTGAACCGTTACAATCAATGATAATGTTCTTGGGGATTAGATTCTTTGTGTAAGGTTCAAAGCTCTAAGTTATAGACACTTATTATAACCTTTGGGTATCCTAAGAGGTGGTAGATCTTAAGAACTTTAACTCTATTTCAAAATGTAGTCAAACAGTTACAATCAATGATAAAGCTCTTGGGGATTAGAGTTTTAGAGTAATGTTCAAAGCTCTAAGTTATAGACACTTATTATAACCTTTGGGTACCATAAGAGGTGGTACATCTTTAGAACTTTAAGTCTATTTCAAACCGTAGTTGAACCGTTACTGTAACAACCCGGACCCTCGAGCCAACAGAAGCATTTTTTTTATTTTACTCGAGTGTGCGATCGCTACTACTATTATCTAGTCATAAATAGAATTCATATAGAATAAATCTTTTCTTTTTATTATTCACATTATGAAACTCTAGTTTTCATATATCAAATACTAACATCTTGAAATATTATTACAAAGTAATGTACTCAATGAAAAATCCTCCGACACTCAGTTCCATGTGCCATCACTTGTCATGAGCATCAACCACCCGTGCATTTGGCCTGCAGGATCCAAATACAAGGTAATATATTCATATATATTGTACATAAATGTACATATATATGCATAATCTCCATGAGAAAAGGCTCATATGTAGGGAAAAAATAGTATTTCTTAAAAGACTCTAGCTTATAACTTATTCAAACATGAAATATTTAAATGATCAAGAACGATAATGTCATGTAAAGAATTCTAAAGATTGATACCTATTTATTATTTCTGTAAAAACATGAGTTATCCTAACCTATCTTATGAAAACACATGTTCATGCACTTTAGCCATTTTCATATAAGCATGAGTTGTCAGCATATGTCATAATAAAGTCATATCATCCCATATCAAAATCCTTGTTCATATATGTAATAATTATAAAACATTGTTACCACATCATTCACATCAAAGCATGTCCTATAACTATACAATATCACAATCAATAATGCATCAGATGCCATGCTCTTTAAAGTGGGATGTATGCAAGAAGAATGATGCATGCACATGTCATATCGCCAACTAGCCAGAGGCATCTCTTTCGGGATATTTAAATGTGGCTCACACTGATTTCACCATCTGGTTCATATGGCACTTAGCTCTAAACAACCTAAAATCCCATTCGGGATATCTGTCATCACTATAAGGTCTTTCAACTATATAGGGGTAAGCTGTCGGCCTTACAAGATTTTCTAACCATGTAAGGGTAAACTGTCAGCCTTACAAGGCTTTTGAACCATGTAAGGGTAAACTGTCGCCCTTGCAAGTCTTTCAACTTACAAGGGTAAACTATCGCCCGACAGGGTAATGCACATGCATGATAATGAGATGTAATGCATAATCCAAGCATATCATATCATGTCATATCATATCATGTCATGTTGTAACATGTCATGTCGTGTTCTTTTCTGTCATATCATATCATGTCATGTCATGTCATGCCATATCATATCATATAATGTCGTCTTATAACATATCATGTCATGTTCTTTTCTATTATATCGTGTCCTCTCATGTTATATCATATTATATCACATAGTATCATGTCATGTATCATTGTCTTAATAGCAATAATCATATAATGATGTAATTATGAATAATATTGACATTTTAGGAGCACATTTAAGAACTTACTCATGTATATACCATATCAATTCATTTTCATACATTGTTTACATTCATATAACAATTCTTATTTATCATATGAAATAAAATATAACATAACCTTTGCACAAGTGTTTACTTTTAACATTTCTTATGAATTCACAATGATGTATAAAATTTCATGTTGTATGTATCATGACTAAAACTTATAAACAAGGAATACAATAAAAGCACGTGGATCCACCCTACATACCTATTCTTTAAATTGCTCCATCTACATTCTTACACCTTAGGTCAATGGATCATCCTTCATTTTTACTTATCTTAGAATTCCTTCCTATAACCATAATATATGTTCATAATATTATTTAGACATGAAATCAACATAAACACCTATCACATAGTACTTTAAGAATCATATATTCTCCTTCAGTTGAATGGTATTAATACTTTTAACACATACCATTAGGTATACACATCTTTTCATTTTGGCAGATTGCATGCTTTGTGGAACAAAATTCATATCTTATATTATACATGATCAAATCAAATGAATCCAATTTTAAATGAACATTGGCTTCTACATAAGTAATCAGTAAAAGTTTGAGATACTATTTCCTTATGGTTTCTTCTTAGGAAAATCAACACTCAACCAATATTTTGTGTTAGTTTTGGGTTCCAACAGATGGAGTGACATTGCTTCTAAAATTTGCATCAATTACTAAATGACTCATATTTCAGAACTTTAAATTTTCTCTGAAAGTAGACATCCTAAAGTCTCGTTCCCAAAATTCTTAAGATTTATCTTAACAAATAATGATCATAGTAATTTTGACAAATAAGATAATGTTCTCTGCTATGTTTTGTATTGGCAGACAGGGTGATGTTCAATTTAACATTTCATAACGCCTATACACCGAACATTTTCATGTGATTCTAATTTTCCATAAAAGTAAACATCATTATATGTCCCATAAAAGTTTTATGATTTATATCATCCTATAACAATCACAATAAATTTCTCAACCTTACTCATGTTCTAATATATTCTTCATCCTGACAGAATGGGTCATGTAGATTGATAAATCAATAACATTTTGTAGACATAATCTTTTCAAGCTATTCCAATTGGAAACACATGCTAACTTCTGTACTCTAATAAATATCAGTTTATATGATTACATATCCAATTTAATATCTAATTTGCAATCAGGGCTAGCAAGTTTATTAAACAGTATGATAGACCTTTAATCCTAATGGCATAACTTTTGTTTCATAATTCCTATTAACATTATTCCACATCTCATGTAAATTGGACTCGGAGAGGATCATACATGTTAAATTTCATAATTTTTAAGGAAGAATTGATATGAAGGAAAACCTTAGGTAGAACACCATCAATCTAGGGTCAGAATCTTCACCTTGAATGATCTCCCTTGTTGAATTTCCTTGAAAGTCCATGAAAGGGGTCGTGGCCTGAAATTTTTTGTGTGTTGTCTAGAGAGAAGTATAATACCATACGAATTTATTGAGATTTTTATCTCCTGAATAGGTCAGTTGGAAAAATAGCCTAAGCATGAGGTGACAAGATGCTAGTTTGCTGGCAGCTTGCATGTCAAGAGTTGAAATTCTTGTCCAATTAAAATTTGACATTCAAAATCATTAATTTCTTTCCTAATCTATATTAATTAGTATAAAATAATTAATGTAATCTATTCGCATATTTTATATATTAATTGCACACATATATTTTCATATGCCACTTGGCGACATTTGATTGGTCCACTAGACTTAAATCCAATCTTAACAAATCACATGCATAGTTAACCAAAAGAGAATATGCTTAATCATAATATGATTATTAATCATACTTTAGTACTTTAATTAAATCTTATAAATTCTTATTATAACACTACGTGACATTGCAACATGTACTACAACACATATATTCAATTGATTATAACAATATAATACAGAATCCAATATGGGTTAGATCATGGATATTATAGTTACAATCAATGATAAAGCTCTTGGGCATCGGACTCTTAGAGTAACGTTCAAAGCTCTAAGTAATAGATACTTATTATAACCTTTGGGTATGCTAAGAGGTGATACATCTTTAGAACTTTAACTCTATTTCAAACCGTAGTTCAACCGTTACAATCAATGATAAAGTTCTTGGAGATTAGATTCTTATAGTAAGGTCCAAAGCTCTAAGTTATAGACACTTATTATAACCTTTATGTATCCTAAGAGGTGGTAGATCTTTAGAACTTTAACTCTATTTCAAACTAGTTGAACCGTTACAATCAATGGTAAAGCTCTTGGGGATTAGAGTCATAGATTAAGGTCCAAAGATCTAAGTTATAGATACTAATTATAAATTTTGGGTATCCTATGAGGTGGCAGATATTTATAACTTTTCTATTTCTAAACCGTTAGAATCAACGTTAAAGCTCTTGGGGATTAGATCCTTAGTCTAAGGTTCAAAATTTTAAGTTAGAGATACTTATTATAACATTTGGATATCACAAGAGGTGGTGTATCTTTAGAACTTAAACAGTAATTGACCCATTGCAATCAATGATAAAGCTCCTGGGAGACTAAGAGGTGATAGATCTTTAGAATTTTAACTCTATTTCAAATTGTAGTTGAACCATTACAATCAATGTTAAAGTTGTTGGCGATTAGAGCATGAGAGTTTGGTTCAAAGCTATAAGTTATAGATACTAATTATAACCTTTGGGTATCATAAGTGCTGGTGGATCTTTAGAACTTTAACTCTATTTTAAATTGTAGTTGAACCATTACAATCATTGTTAAAGCTCTTGGGGATTAGATCTTTAGAGTAAGGTTCAAAGATCTATGCTACAGATACCATCACTGATAAAGCTCTTGGGAATTAGAGTCTTAAAGTAAGGTTCAAAGCTAGAAGTCATTACTAATTATAACCCTTGGGTATACTTAGAGGTGGTAGATCTTAACAACTTTAAGTCCATTTCAAACCGTAGTTCCACCGTTACAATCAACGATAAAACTCTTACGGATTAGCATCTTAGAGTAAGGTTTAAAGCTCTAAGTTAATGATACTTATTATAACCTTTGGGTATCCTAAGAGGTGGTAGATCTTTAGAACTCTAACTATATTTCAAACCGTAGTTGAAACGTTACCATTAACGATAAAGCTCTTGAGTATTGGAATCTTAGAGTAAGGTTCAAATCTCTAAGTTATAGATACTTATTGTAACCTTTGGGCATCCTAAGAGGTGGTAGATCTTTATAACTTTAAGTCTATTTCAAACCATAGTTGCACCGTTACAATCAATGATAGAGCTCTTGAGCATTGGAGTCTTAGAGTAACATTCAAAGCTCTAAATTATAGAGACTTATTATAACCTTTGGGTATTCTAAGAGGTGGTAGATCTTTAGAACCTTAACTCTATTTCAAATTGTAGTTGAACTGTTACAATCTATGACAAAGCTCTTGGGCGATTGGAGTCTTAGAGTGAGGTTCAAAGCTCTAAGTTGTAGACACTTATTATAACGTTTGGGTATCCTAAGAGGTGGTAGATTTTTAGAACTTTAACTCTATTTCAAACTATAGTTGAACTGTTACAATAAATCATATAGCTCTTATGGATTAGAGTCTTAAAGTAAGGTTCAATTCTCTAAGTTATAGATACTAATTATAAACTTTGGGTATCCTAAGAGGTGGTATACCTTTAGAACTTAACTCTATTCCAAACCATAGTTGAACCGTTAGAATCAATGATAAAGCCCTTGGGAATTAGAAACCTAGAATAAGGTTCAAAGCTCTAAGTTATAGACACTTATTATAACCTTTGGGTTTCCTAAGAGCTGGTAGATCTTTAGAGCTTTAACTCAGTTTCAAACCGTAGTTGAATCATTACTATCAATGATATAGCTCTTGGGTATTGGAATGATAGAGTAAGGTTCAAAGCACTAAGTTATAGATACTTATAATAACCTTTGGGTATCCTACGGGGTGATAGATCTTTAAAATTTTAACTCCATTTCAAACCGTAGTTGAATTGTTACAATAAATGATAAAGCTCTTGGGTATTGGAATCTTAGAGTAAGGTTTCAAGCTCTAAGTTATAGATACTTATTGTAACCTTTGGGTATCCTAAGAGATAGTATATCTTTAGAACTTTAACTCTAATTCAAACAATATTTGAGCCGTTACAATCAATGATAAAGCTCTTGGGGATTAGATTCTTAGAGTAACGTTCAATGCTCTAAGTTATAGACAGTTATTATAAGGTTTGAGTATACTAAAAGATGGTAGATCTTTAGAACTTGAACTCTATTTCAAACTGTAGTTGAACCATTACAATCGATGATAAATCTATTGGGGATTAGATTGTTAGAGTAAGGTTCAAAGCTCTAAGTTTTAGACACTAATTATAAACTTTGGGTATCTTAAGAGGTGACGGATCTTTACAACTTTAACTCTATTTCAAATCATAGTTAAACCGTTACAATCAATGATAATGCTCTTGGGCATTGGAGTCTTAAGGTAAAGTTTAAAGCTCTAAGTTATATATACTTATTATAACCTTTGGGAATTCTAAGAGGTGATAGGTCCTTAGAACTTTAACTCTATTTCAAACGATAGTTGAACCATTACAATCAATGATAATGCTCTTGGGAATTAGATTCTTAGAGTAAGGTTCAACGCTCTAAGTTATAGACACTTGTTATAACATTTGGGTATCCTAAGAGGTGTTAGATCTTTAGAAACTTAACTCTATTTCAAACCGTAGTAGAACCGTTAGAATCAATGATAAAGCTCTTGGGGATTAGAGTCTTAGAGTATGGTTCAAACCTCTAAGTTATAGACATTTATTATCATGTTTGGGTATCCTAAGAGGTGGTAGATCTTTAGAACTTTAAATCTATTTGAAACTGTAGTTGAACGATTACAATCAATGATAAAGATCTTCGGGATTAGAGTCTTATAGTAAGGTTCAAAGCTATAAGTTATAGACACTTATTATAACGTTTGGGTATCCTAAGAGGTGATAGATCTTTAGAATTTTAACTCTATTTCAAACCGTAGTTAAGCCGTTACAATCAATGATAAAGCTCTTGGGGATTAGATTCTTAGAGTAACGTTCAAAGCTCTAAGTTATAGACACTTATTATAATGTTTGGGTGTCCTAAGAGGTGGTAGATATTTTGAACTTTAATTCTATTTCATAATGAAGTTGAAATGTTACAATCAACGATATGGTTTTGTGGATTAGAGTCTTGGAGTAAGGTTCAAAGCTCTAAGTTATAGATACTTATTCTAACATTTGGGTATCCTAAAACGTGATAGATCCTTAGAAACTTAACTCTATTTCATGTCATTGTTGAACCGTTACAATCATTGATTAGAGTGTTAGAGTCAGTTATAGATATTTATTATAACCTTTGGGTATCTTAAAAGATGGTAGTTCTTTGGAACTTTAACTCTATTTCAAACCATGGTTGAACCAACCTTTATAATCAATGACAAATCTCTTGGGTATTAGATTCTTAGAGTAAGGTTCAAAACTCTAAGTTATAGACACTTATTATAACGTTTGGGTATCGTAAGAGGTGGTAGATCTTTAGAACTTTAACTCTATTTTCAAACTGTAGTCGTTACAGTTAATGATATTTCGGTGTGGTAGCAGACGCGTTAAAGCAAAAACCAAAGAGAGCAGAACATCAACAAAGAATAGCACATACAATTCCCTTGTGTTCTTCAAGAATTAGAGATCATACCATCAATAAACTGCAGAACAGTCTTCTGCACATAAAGAGCAACTCAATCTTTTCGAACATAAGAGAATTTATCTTGAGAAGAAAAATCTAGTATAAATTATAAGAGTCAAGCAAAATGAACTTCAGAAATGAAAAATTCCTTTAGTGTTTGTGTTATAGGAAAAAAATCATTCAAGTTAAGAGAAAGTTGAAAGTGAGAATGACCAAATAAGAAGGAAGTATTCATTTTCATCCTTTGGTTAAGGTAGGATTTTTGATCCAAAATTGACCTTTGTTTTCATATGATCATCTCTTCATCGGTCGTTCTTCATAAATTCTGAAATTTTGCATAGTTCATTCTCTCGAAGTTAGCTTTCCATGACTACAAGAATTATATAAAATGGACTTTTGTAGAGAAAGTTATGAACCCAGAACCGTATGTCGCTCACTCTGTCCCGAATCTAAGACAGATCCAACTTTTAAATTAGGGCACGATTAGAATATAATGAATTAGGGTTTGTAATTTGGATATGATTAATTAGGCATTCTAAGGGTATGGAGAGAAGTGGAATCATCCTATTTGGACTTGTATTTTGGAAGAACAGGACCCGAATTGACTATTTTTGTTATAGAGTTATACAGGGAGTTAAATTCTCTAATTTTTACGACTAAATAATAGGAAAGTCTAGTTTTCGGAAAAATTATGATCTTGGTAAATACACAAGTGTGAAGAAACAAATCAATCATTCATTGACACATAGTCTGCTAGGACACAAACCCTAGATCAGATTTCTTGGGATGTTATGAATTACTCACTTGGACTTAGTTAATGATATTTGGGGGTTGGAAACCTTAGTAAGTCTATAGTTTCTAATTTATCCTGAATCATGATATTTGCTTATGTGGTTAAGAAGTTATGGATTATTTATTGACATACACACAGTCTGGAATCCTGAGTGAGCATCTAGTTAAGCTATGGAAGATTGAGAAGTTCCAAGTGTGAAGTAACATATGAATATAAACACCTGAAATTACACATTAATATTAGAAGGGATTATATGCATTTTAAGGTGAACAAGTGTTCATGCATGAGCATGCATTGCATATTGTTATTATTAGTAATTGGAAAGTGAAATAGCATCCTTGCTTGTAGGAAACCAACAAACTACAAGTGAAAGGAGGAAAATCTAGTAAACCTCTTTGAAAACATAAAGTGCAAGGTGAGTGGGTAAATTTACAACATAGCAAAATGTTATATGTTAGTTCTTTTATTTACGATATTATCTCAAGCAAAGATTATTATTAATGTTATTGACACATATCTTGAATTATGAAATATATTTATGATATGTTTCAAGAATATCATATGAGATGGAGTAACCTTTTACACAAAAATGTTTTCAGGGAACAATGCTTGTGAAGTTAAAATAAGTTTTATTTGATAATGATATGGGATTATGGCATGAGTATTTTGATATTATTAAACTCCATGTGTTCATTAGCCATGCTGTTTGAAAAAGGTCTTTGCGACTGCATTCGATATACATGAAGCCTTTGGTGGCGCATATCGAGTGTCTTTGCCCTTTGAGTCTGCTCTATGTGCACGTATTGACCCATGATATGCTCTGCCTCTGCGTATCTGAGAATCATGATTGGGTGACACAAAATCATGATTAGGATATGTATTGACCCATGATTTACTCTGCATATTTGAGATTCTTTGATTATGAAGCTCTGCTTAACTGTATGACATACAATCATGGAAGGATACGTATTGACCCATGATATGCTCTTCGTATCTGAGAATTATGATTGGGTGACACACAATCATGATTGGGATACGTATTGACCCTTGATTTGCTCTGCGTAGTTGACACTCTTTGATTGTGAAGCTCTGCTTAACTATATGACACACAATCATGGAGAGATAAGTATTGACCATGATATGCTCTGCGTATCTGAGAAACTTTGGTAAGGTTGTATAAAACCTGATCCGATGGGGTGTTATATGTGAAATGGTTTGTGAAACAATAATGATAATGTGCGAATGTGATGTCTTATAACTTTTCTTTAAACTTTGATTCATATATATATGCATCATTTGTATGTATTGGCAAATAACACAAGATAACTAAAGGAGGAGGTTTTGCTGATTTTATTTATAGAATTGCTAAACATAATTAAGGAAGATAATAGTTGGGATTTGAACTTAGTCACAGAGTGGGGTGTGACAGTTACAATCAATGATAAAGCTCTCGGGGATTAGGGTATTAGAGTATGGTACAATGCACAAGTTATAAATACTTATTATATCCTTTGGGTATCATAAGAGGCGGTAGATCTTTAGAACTTTAACTCTATTTCAAACCGAAGTTGAACCGTTTGAATCAATGATAAAGCTCTTGGGGATTAGACTCTTAGATTAAAGTTCAAAGCTCTAAGATATTGATATTATTATAATCTTTGGGTATCCTAAGAGGTGAAAGGTCCTTAGAACTTTAACTCTATTTCAAATCGTAGTTGAATTGTTACAATCAATGATAAAGCTCTTGGGGGCTACACTATTAGAGTAAGGTTCAAAGCTCTAAGTTATAGATACTTATTATAACCTTTGGTATCCTAAGAGGTGATAGCTCCTTAGAACTTTAACTCTATTTCAAACCATAGTTGAGCCGTTACAATCAATGACAAACCTCTTGGGGATGAAACTATTAGAGTAATGTTGAAAAGCTCTAACAAATAGATACTTATTATAAATATTGGGTATCCTTAGAGGTGATAGATGTTTAGAAATTTAACTCTATTTCAAACCTTAGTTAAATTGTTACAATCAATGATAAAGATCTTGGGGATTAGGGTCTTAGAGTATGGTACAAAGCTCAAAGTTAAAAATACTTATTATAACACTTGGGTATCCTAAGTGGTGACAGATCTTTAGAACTTTAACTCTATTTGATACCGAAGCTGAACCATTACAATCAATGATAAAGCTCTTAGGGATTAGACTCTTAGAGTAAGTTCAAAGCTCTAAGTTATAGATACCTATCATAACCTTTTAGTATCCTAAGGGGTGATAGGTCGTTAGAACATTAACTCTATTTGAAACAGTAGTTGAACCGTTACAATCAATGATAAAGCTCTTGGGGATTGGACTATTAGCGTAAGGTTCAAAGCTCTAAGTTATAGATACTTATTATAACATTTGGGTATCCTAAGAGATGATAGATCTTTAGAACCTTAACTCTATTTCAAACCGTAGTTGAACTGTTACAATCAATGATAAAGCTCTTGGGGATTACAATCTGAGTGTAACGTTCGAAGTTCAAAGTTATAGATATTTATTACAACCATTGGGTATCCTAAGAGGTGATAGATCTTTAAAACTTTTAACTCTATTTCAATCCCTAGTTGAACCATTACAATCAATGTTAAAGCTCTTGGGGATTTGATTCTTAGAGTAAGGTTCAAAGCTCTTAGTTATAGAGACTTATTATAACATTTGGGTATCCTAAGAGGTGGTAAATCTTTAGAACTTTAACTCTATTTCAAACTGTAATTGACCGTTACAATAGGTGATAAAGTTCTTGAGGATTAGAGTCTTAGAATAAGGTTCAAAGTTCTAAGTTATAGATACTAATTATCAACCTTGGGTATCCTAAGAGGTAGTAGATATCTAGAACTTTAACTCTATTTCAAACCGTAGTTGAATAGTGACGATCAATGATAAAGCTCTTAGGGCATTGGGGTCTTAGAGTAACGTTCAAAGTTCCTTAGAACTTATCATAACCGTTGGGTATCCTAAGAGATGGTAGATCCTTAGAATTTTAACTCTATTTCAAATCGAAGTTGAACCGTTCCAATCAATGATAAAGCTCATGGGGATTAGACTCATAGAGTAAAGTTCAAAGCTCTAAGTTATAGATACTGTTATATCCTTTGGGTATCCTAAGAGGTGATAGGTCCGTAGAACTTTAACTCTATTTCAAATCGTAGTTGAACTGTTACAATCTATGATAAAGCTCTTGGGGATTAGACTATTAGTGTTAGGTGCAAAGCTCTAAGTTATAGATACTTATTATAACCATTGGATATCCCAAAAGGTGATAGATATTTAGAAATTTAACTCTATTTCAAACCGTAGTTGAACTGTTATAATCAATGGTAAAGCTCTTGGAGATTAGGGTCTTAGAGTCTGGTACAAAGCTCAAAATTATAAATACTTATTATAACCTTATAGCATACTAAGATGTGGTAGATCTTTAGAACTTTAACTCTATTTCAAACCGAAGTTGAACCATTACAGTCAATGATAAAGCTCCTGGGGATTAGACTCTTAGAGTAAGGTTCAAAGCACTAAGTTATAGATACCTATTATAACCTTTTAGTATCCTAAGGGGTGATGGGTCGGTAGAACTTTAACTCTATTTGAAACAGTAGTTGAATCGTTATAATCTATGATAAAGCTCTTGGGCATTGGACTATTATCGTAAGGTTCGAAGCTCTAAGTTATAGAAACTTATTATAACCTTTGGGTATCCTAAGAGGTGATAGATCTTTACAATCTATTTCAAACCAAAGTTGAAAAGTTACAATCAATGATAAATCTCTTGGGCATTAGAGTCTTAGAGTAAGGTACAAAGCTCTAAGTTATTGATATTTATTATAACCTTTGGGTATCATAAAAGGTGGTAGATCTCTAGAACTTTAACTCTATTTCAAACCGTAGTTAAACCAATACAATCAATGATAATAACTCTTGGGAATTAGAGTTTTAGAATAAGGTTCAAAGCTCTAAATTATAGATGCTAATTATAAACTTTGGGTATCCTAAGAGGTGGTAGATCTCTGGACTATAACTCCATTTCAAATCATAGTTGAACTGTTACAATCGATGATAAAGCTCTTGGAGATCAGAGCCTTAGAGTAAGGTTCAAAGCTCTAAGTTATAGACACTTATTATAACATTTGGGTATCCTAAGACATGGTAGATCTTTGGAACTTTTACTCTATTTCAAATCGTAGTTGAACCGTTAAAATCAATGATAAAGTTCTTGCGGATTAGCGTATTAGAATAAGGTTCAAAGTTCTAAGTTATAGATACTAATTATATCCTATGGGTATCCTAAAAGGAGGTATATCTTTAGAACTATAAATGTACTTCAAACCGTAGTTGAACCACTACGATTAATAATAAAGCTATTGAGGATTAGGCTCTTAGAGTACGGTTCAAAGCTCCAAGTTATAGATACTTATGATAACCTTTGGTTATCCTACGAGGTGATAGATCTTTAGAACATTAACTCTATTTCAAATCATAGTGGAACCGTTATAATCAATGATAAAGCTCTTGGGCATTGGAGTCATAGAGTAACGTACAAAGTTCTAAGTTATAGATACTTAGTATAACATTTGGGAATGCTAACAGATGATAGATCTTTAGAACTGTAACTCTATTTCACCGCACTTGAATCGTTACATTCAATGATAAAGCTCTTGGGGATTAGAGTCTTAGAGTAAGGTTTAATGCTCTAAGTTATAGATACTTATTATAACCTTTGGGTATCCTAAGAGGTGATAGATCATTAGAACTCATTAGAGCATCAGAGTCTTAGAGTAACGTTCAAAGCTCTAAGTTATAGATACTTATTATAACCTTTGGGTACGCTAAGAGTTTAGAACTTAAACTCTATTTCAAACCGTAGTTGAACAGTTACAATCAATGATAAAGCTCTTGAACATTGGAGTCTTAGAGTAATGTTGAATGTTCTAAGCTATGCATACTTATTATAATCTTTGGTATCCTTACAGGTGGCAGATTTTTAGAAGTTCAACTCTATTTCTAACCGTAGTTGAATCGTTACAATCAGTGATGAAGCTATGGGGCATTCGAGTCCTAGAGTAAGGTTCAAAGCGCTAAATCATAGACACTTATTATATCATTTGGATATCCTAAGAGGTGATAGGTCGTTAGAACTTTAACTGTATTTCAAACAATAGTTGAACCGTTATAATTAATGATAAAGCTCTTGGGGATGAGACTATTAGAGTAACATTCAAAGCTCTAACATATAGATACTTATTATAACCTTTGGGTATCCCAAGATGTGATACTTTAGAAATTTAACTTATTTCAAACTGTAGTTGAACTGTTATAATAAATGATAAAGCTCTTGGGGATTAGAGTCTTAGGGTAAGGTTCAAAGCTCTAAGTTATTGATACTTATTATAACGTTTGGGTATCCTAATTAGGTCGTTAGAATTTTAACTCTATTTCAAATTGTAGTTGAACCGTTACAATCAATGATAAAGCTCTTGGGGATTAGATTCTTAGAGTAAGGTTCAAAGCTCTAAGTTGATATCCCGTTCTAAATCTCGGCCACAAAATCTAGTTTGTGCCCAACGATCTTGGCCGATAAGATAAAATATTGGAATTTTGCGGCCGAGAAACTTGATTAATATAGAATTCTCGGCCGATACATCTTGGTTAAGGATAGATTTTTTGTGTTGGATTTATCGGCTGATAATCTCCATCTCTATGTTGTTTCACCCAAGATTGAATTCTCGGCCGATACGATCTTTCGGGTTGGAGTTCTCGGGCGATAAGCTTCATTGTATTGGATTAGGAGTTCTCGGCCGATACATTGGATTTCGTGGCCGAAACGTTAGAGTTCTCGGCCGATACAGCACATTCATCTAAATTTCGGCCGATACGTTTAATAATTTGTTTAATATAATCCCTTGAATAATTATGTATTTGGCCTTTCCAGCAAAAGAATTATCAAATTTTAATTAACCCATCCACAATTAAAATATTCAGAGAATTAATAATTAAAATTAATAAATCCAAAATTATGACTAAAAGTGACTAAAAATGATGCATGTCATGATCAAATTACAAAAAAATTAATTAAAATAATAAATTAAAATAGGTTGTATTTTGCTTGCATCACTTACTCTAAGACTCCAATCCCAAAGAGCTTTATCGTTTATTGTAATGTTTCAACTACAGATTGAAATAGAGTTGAAGTTCTAAAGATCGACCACCTCTTAGGATACCCAAAGGTTATACTAAATATCTATAAATTAGAACTTTGAACAGTACTCCAAGTCTCCAATGCCCAAGAGCTTTATCATTGATTGTAACGGTTCCACTTTGGTTTTAAATAGATCTATCACCTCTTAGGATGCCTAAAGGTTACAATAAGTATCTATAACTTAGAGCATTGAACCTTACTCTAAGAGACTAATCCTCAAGAGCTTTATTATCGATCGTAACAGTTAAACTACGGTTTGAAATAGAGTTAAAGTTCTAAAGATCTACCACCACTCAGGATATGGAAAGTTTATAATTAGTATCTATAACTTAGAGCTTTGAATCTTCTTCAAATTCTCTAATCTGCAAGAGCTTTATCATATGAACCACCTCTTAGGATACCCAAATGTTATAATAAGTGTTGATAACTTAGAACTTTGAACCTTACTCTAAGACTCTACTCCCGAAGAGCTTTATTATTGGTTGTAACGATTCAACTACGCTTTGAAATAGAGTTATAGTTCTAAAGATCCATCTCCTCAAAGAGTCTAATCCCCAAGAGCTTTATCGTTGATTATAACGGTTCAACTACGGTTTGAAATAGAGTTAAAGTTCTAAAGATCTACCACATCTTAGGATACCCAAATGTTATAATAAGTATCTATAACTTAGAGCTTTGAACCTTACTCTGAGATTCCAATACCCAAGGGCATTATCATTGATTCTAACTGCTCAACTACGATTTGAATTAAAGTTAAATTTCAAAAGATCTACCACCTGTTAGGATACACAAACGGTATAATAAGTGTATATAACTTAGAGCATTGAACCTTACTCTAAGAGACTAATCCTCAAGAGCTTTATTATTGATCGTAACGGTTCAACTACGGCTTGAAATGGAGTTAAAGTTCAAAAGATCTACCACCTCTTAGAATACCGAAAGTTTATAATTAGTATTTATAACTTAGAGCTTTGAATCTTGTTCAAATTCTCTAATCCGCAAGAGCTTTATCGTATCAACCATCTCTTAGGATACCCAAATGTTATGATAAGTGTTGATAACTTAGAGCTTTGAACCTTACTCTAAGACTCTACTCCCGAAGAGCTTTATCATTGGTTGTAACGATTCAACTACGCTTTGAAATAGAGTTATAGTTCTAAAGATCCATCTCCTCAATGAGTCTAATCCCCAAGAGCTTTATCGTTGATTATAACGGTTCAACTACGGTTTGAAATAGAGTTAAAGTTCTAAAGATCTACCACCTCTTAGGATACCCAAATGTTATAATAAGTACCTATAACTTAGAGCTTTGAACCTTACTCTGAGATTACAATACCCAAGGGCTTTATCATTGATTCTAACTGCTCAACTACGATTTGAATTAAAGTTAAATTTCAAAAGATCTACCACCTGTTAGGATACACAAACATTATAATAAGTGTATATAACTTAGAGCATTGAACCTTACTCCAAGAGACTAATCCTCAAGAGCTTTATTATTGATCGTAACGGTTCAACTACGGCTTGAAATGGAGTTAAAGTTCAAAAGATCTACCACCTCTTAGAATACCGAAAGTTTATAATTAGTATCTATAACTTAGAGGTTTGAATCTTGATCAAATTCTCTAATCCGCAAGAGCTTTATCATATCAACTATCTCTTAGGATACCCAAATGTTATGATAAGTGTTGATGACTTAGAGCTTTGAACCTTACTCTAAGACTCTACTCCCGAAGAGTTTTATCATTGGTTGTAACGATTCAACTGCGCTTTGAAATAGAGTAATAGTTCTAAAGATCCATCACCTCAAAGAGTATAATCCCCAAGAGCTTTATCATTGATTGTAACGGTTTAACTACGGTTTGAAATAGAGTTAAAGTTCTAAAGATCTACCACCTCTTATTGTGACAGTTCAATTATAGTGTGAAATAGAGTTGAAGTTATGAAGATCTACCACCTTTTAGGATACCCAAAGGTTTCAATAAGTATCTATAACTTACAGCTTTGAACTCTACTCTAAGAGTCAGATCCCCAAGAGCTTTATCATTGATTCCAACGGTTCAATTACTGTTTGAAATAGAGTTAATGTTCTAAAGATCTATCATCTCTTTGGATACCCATAGGTTGTAGTAAGTATCTATAACTTAGAGCTTTGAACCTTATTCTAAGAGCCTAATCCTCAAGAGCTTCATTATTGATCGTAACGGTTCAACTACGGTTTGAAATAGAGTTAAAGTTCTAAAGATCTACCACCTCTTAGGATACCCAAAGGTTATAATTAGTATCTATAACTTAGAGCTTTGAATCTGATTCTAATACTCTTATACGCAAGAGCTTTATCATTGATTTAATTTAACGATTCAACTATGGTTTGAAATAGAGTTAAAGTTCTAAAGATCTACCACCTCTTAGGATACCCAAAGTCTATAATTAGTATTTATAACTTAGAGTTTTGAACCTTACTCTAAGACTGTAATCCCCAAAAGTTTTAACATTGATTGTAATAGTTCAATTACAGTTTGAAATACAGTTAAACTTCTTAGGATGCCCAAAGGTTATAATAAGTGTATATAACTTACAGCTTTGAACCTTACTCTAAGACTGTAATCCCCAAGAGCTTTATCATTGATTGAAATGGTTCAACTATGATTTGAAATAGAGTTAAAGTTCTAAAGATCTACCATCTCCTACGATATCCAAAGGTGATAATAAGTATATATAACTTAGAGCTTTGGCCCTTACTCTAGTACTCTAATCCCCAAGAGCTTTATCACTGATATTTATTGTTCAACTACAGTTTGAAATGGAGTTAAAGTTCTAAAGATCTATCACCTCTCAGGATAGCTAAAGATTATAAAAAATATCTTTAAATTAGAGCTTTATCATTGTTTGTTATGGTTCAACTACGATTTGAAATAGAGTTAAAGTTGTAACGATCTACCACCTTTTAGGATATCCAAAGGTTATAATAAGTATCTATAACTTAGAGCGTCAAACCTTACTCTATGACTCTAATACCCAAGAGCTTTATTGTTGATTGTAACAGTTCAACTATGGGTTGAAATAGAATTGAAGTTCTAAAGATATACCACCTCTTAGGATACCCAAAGGTTATAATAAATATCTATAACTTAGAGCTTTGAAGCTTACTCCAAGACTCTAATCCCCAAGAGCTTTATCATTGATTTACGGTTCAACTACGGTTTGAAATGGAGTTAAAGTACTAAAGATCAACCGCCTCTTAAGATTGCCAAAGGTTATAATAAGTATCTATACCTTAGAGCTCTGAACCTTACTCTAAGAGTCTAATTCTCAAGAACTTTATCATTGATTATAATGTTTCAACTACGATTTGAAATAGAGTTAAAGTTCTAAAGATCTATCACATCTTAGGATACCCAATGGTTATATTAAGTATCTACAAATTAGAACTTTGAACCGTACTTTAAGTGTTAAATCCCCAAGAGCTTTATCATTGATTGTCACGGTTCAACTAAGGTTTAAAATAGAGTTAAAGTTCTTAAGATCTACCACCTTTTACGATTCCCAAAGGTTATAATTTGTAACTGTAACTTCTAGCTTTGAACCTTACTCTAAGACCCTAATCCCGAAGAGCTTTATCATATCAACTATCTCTTAGGATACCCAAATGTTATGATAAGTGTTGATGACTTAGAACTTTGAACCTTACTCTAAGACTCTACTCCCGAAGAGCTTTATCATTGGTTGTAACGATTGAACTACGCTTTGAAATAGAGTTATAGTTCTAAAGATCCATCTCCTCAAGAGTCTAATCCCCAAGAGCTTTATCGTTGATTATAACGGTTCAACTACGGTTTGAAATAGAGTTAAAGTTCTAAAGATCTACCACATCTTAGGATACCCAAATGTTATAATAAGTATCTATAACTTAGAGCTTTGAACCTTACTCTGAGATTCCAATACCCAAGTGCATTATCATTGATTCTAACTGCTCAACTACGATTTGAATTAAACTTAAATTTCAAAAGATCTACCACCTGTTAGGATACACAAACGTTATAATAAGTGTATATAACTTAGAGCATTGAACCTTACTCTAAGAGACTAATCCTCAAGAGCTTTATTATTGATAGTAACGGTTCAACTACGGCTTGAAATGGAGTTAAAGTTCAAAAGATCTACCACCTCTTAGAATACCGAAAGTTTATAATTAGTATCTATAACTTAGAGCTTTGAATCTTGATCAAATTCTCTAATCCGCAAGAGCTTTATCGTATCAACCATCTCTTAGGATACCCAAATGTTATGATAAGTGTTGATAACTTAGAGCTTTGAACCTTACTCTAAGACTCTACTCCCGAAGAGCTTTATCATTGGTTGTAACGATTCAACTGCGCTTTGAAATAGAGTTATAGTTCTAAAGATCCATCTCCTCAAAGAGTCTAATCCCCAAGAGCTTTATCGTTGATTATAACGGATCAACTACGGTTTGAAATAGAGTTAAAGTTCTAAAGATCTACCTCCTCTTAGGATACATAAAGGTTATAATAATTATATATAACTTTCAGCTTTGAACCTTACTCTAAGACAATAGTCCCCAAGAGCTTTATCAATGACACCTAAAGGTAATAATTAGTATCTATAACTTCTAAGTTTGAACCTTACTCTAAGACTCTAATCCCCATGAGCTTTAACATTGATTGTAGCGGTTCAACTACGGTTTGAAATAGAGTTAAAGTTCTAAAGATCTACCACCTCTTAGGATACACAAAGGTCATAATAATTATATATAACTTCCAGCTTTGAACCTTTCTCCAAGACAATAATCCCCAGGACCTTTATCAATGACACTCAAAGGTTATAATTAGTATCTATAACTTATAGCCTTGAACCTTACTCTAAGGATCTAATCCCCAAGAGCTTTAACATTAAGTGTGATGGTTCAACTACGGTTTGAAATAAAGTTGAAGTTCTAAAGATCTACCGCCGCTTAGGATACCCTATGGTTATAATTAGTATCTGCAACCTAGTGCTTTGAAACTTACTCTAAAACTCTAATCCCCATGAGCTTTATCATTGATTGTAATAGTTTGAAATAGAGTTGAAGTTCTAAAGATCTATCACCTCTTAGTATACCAAAAGGTTATAATAATTATCTATAACTTAGAGCTTTGAACCTTACTCTAAGAGTCAAATCCCCAAGAGCTTTATCATTGATTGTAACGGTTCAACTACGGTTTGAAATAGAGTTAAACTTCTAATGATCTATCACCTCTTAGGATACCAAAGGTTACAATAAGTATCTATAACTTAGTGCTTTGAACCTTGCACTAAGATTCCAATAATCAAGAGCTTTATTATTGATTGTGACGATTCAACTACGGTTTGAAATGGAGTTAAAATTCTAAAGATCTATCACCCCTTAGGATACCCAAAGGTTATAAGGAGAATCTGTAACTTAAAGCTTTGAACCTTAGTCTAAGGGTCTAATCCCCAAGAGCTTTCTCATTAATTGTAATTGTTCAACTACGGTTTGAAATAGAATTAAAGTTCTAAAGATCTACCGCCTCTTAGGATACCCAAAGGTTACAATAAGTATCTATAACATAGTACTTTGAAACATAGTCTATGATACCAATACCCATGAGCTTTATGATTGATTGTAACGGTTGAACTATGGTTTGAAATCTATCACCTCTTAGGATACCCAAAGGTTATTATAAGTATCTATAACGTAGAGCTTTGAACCTTACTCTAAGAGTCTAATCCCCAAGAGTTATATCATCGATAGTGACAGTTTAACTACGGTTTGAAACAAAGTTAAAATTCTAAAGATCTACCACCTCTTAGGATACCCAAAGGTTATAATAAGTGTTTTTAACTTAGAGCTGTGAACCTTATTCTAAGACTCTAATCCCCAAAAGCTTTATCATTGATTGTAATGGTTCAACTACGGTTTGAACTAGAGTTAAAGTTCTAAAGATATATGATGCATAGAAAATATAACATATTCTAGTCTATTATTTTAATTAATATTTCTGTAATTTGATTATGGCATGAATCATTTTATGTCACTTTTAGTTGTAATTATGGATTTATCGATTTTAATTATTAATTCTCTGAATATTTTAATTGTGGATGGATTAATTAAAATTTGATGACTATTTTGTAGAAAAGTCATGTACAGTGATTATCCCCTACGTGATCAACTGATTTTATCAATAAATGAATTACGGACGTATCGGCCGCAATTCAGATGCAAAGTGATTATCGGCCATGAAAAGGAATTTAATTATATGAGATGATGCTTGTATCTTTGGGTGCAAAACTCATATTCTATCCATCATTAGAGAATAATATCCTTATGGATTTTGCGGCCGCAAAGTGATAACTGTTTTTTATCCTTAGCCGTGGTGATTATCGACCATGAACTCCAAGTAATCTTGGGGGCAAAACACCATCATCAATCAAGAATGTCGTCCGTGAACTCCAAGTTTTATCCTTAACCAACATTTATCAAGTATCATCGGCCATTGACCAATCCTTGGGCGCAAACTATGATTAATGATACATTTTGTGGCCGAGATTCAAAGAGGGACATCATCAGGTGCAAAATTGATAAGTTTTTATCATTAACCAATGATCACACTTATCGATCGTGAAACTATATCTTCAAAGTGGACAGAGTAGTAAGCAACTCAAGTTTTATCTGACAAAATTAAATTCAACCTTACAATATTCACGACCGTGCCGTATTGCACCTATAAATAGAGGAGTAAACCATCGTCCCAATTCGTGCTTTAAAGTGTGGTTTTCTTCTACAGTTGAGTCGTGAGCTCTATGGGATACGATTGAGAGGAGAGAGGTGCGACGGTTGGAGGCTGATTGCGACTCTGATCAAGTCCAAAATGCTGCCCGACTGTTTGCCCGTGATCTGAAGCTTCGACCTTTTTATCTTTCTGGGTGTAATTCTTTCGATTTTCTTTATTACTTTTATTATCCCTCCAATATTTCTAGGATGAACTCCATATTTTTAGGAGATTATTAATTGAAAGGAAACTGTTTGGACCCAATATTATTTGTTTTAATCTTTTATGATCAATTATTTAATTGCACTTAATACTTGTGATTTAATTATTTGGATTTCTGAGTTAAGTAATTACCAATTTGTGGACTATTTGATTTCAGAATTCATTAATTAAATTAACTGATCTATTGTGAAATTAATAATTGACATAAATTGGATAACTAGTGTGTGGAGAATCAAGTTCGTGTGGTCTGTTAATTTATACCAGTTTGTGAAGTGATTACTAGTCTAGGAAATCCAATTTAATGCATCTTAATTTTAATATGATTTGATGGAATACTAGTTGTCGATACTTCAATTTTTATTAAATTAAGATAGTTCAACATGTTTAGCTTGAGGTTATTATAAGTATCTATAACTTAGATCTTTGAACGTTACTCTAAGACTCCAATGCCCAAGAGGTTTATCATTGATTGTAATGGTTCAACTATGGTTTGAAATAGTGTTAAAGCTCTAAAGATCTATCACCTCTTAGGATATCCAAAGGTTATAATCAGTATCTACGACATTGAGCTTTGAACCTTACTCTAAGAGTCTAATTCTCAATAGCTTTATCATTGATTGTAACGGTTCAACTACGGTTTGATATAGAGTTAAAATTCAAAAGACCTACCACCTTTAGGACACTCAAAGGTTATAATAAGTGTAGCGGTTCAACTCAGAGCTTTGAACCTTACACAAAGAATCTAATCCCCAAGAGCTTTATCATTGATTGTAGTGGTTGAACTACGGTTTGAAATAGAGTTAAAGTTCTAAAGATCTACCACCTCTTAGGGTACCAAAAGGTTGCAATAAGTGTCTATAACTTATAGCTTTGAACCTTACTCTGGAACTCTAATCCCCAAGAGCTTTATCATTGATTGTAACAGGTCAACTACGGTTTGAAATAGAGTTGAAGTTCTAAAGATCTACTAGCTCTTAGGATACCCAAAGGTTATTATAAGTATCTATAACTTAGATCTTTGAACGTTACTCTAAGATTCCAATGCCAAAGAGCTTTATCATTGATTGAAACGGCGCAACTACGGTTTGAAATAGAGTTAAAGTTCTAAAGATCTATCACTTCTTTGGATACCCATGGGTTATAATAAGTATCTATAACTTAGAGCTTTGAACGTTACTCTATGAATCCAATGCCCAAGAGCTTTATCATTGATTGGAATGGTACAACTACAATTTGAAATAGAGTTAAAGTTCTAATGATCTACCACCTCTTAGGATACCCAAAGTTTACAATAACGATCTGTAACTGAGTGCTTTGAACCTTACTCTAAGATTCCAATTCCTAAGAGCTTTATCAATGATTGTAACAGTTCAACTACAGTTTGAAATAGAGCTAAAATTCTAAAGATCTATCGGGCCTTAGGATACGCAAAGGTTATAATGAGTATCTATAACGTAAAGCTTTGAACCTTACTCATATTCTATTCCCCAAGAGCTTTATCATTTATTATAATGATTCAACTACAGTTTGAAATAGAGTTAAAGTTCAAAAGATCTACCAACTCTTTGGATACCCAAAGGTTACAATAATTGTCCATAACATAGAGCTTTGACCAATACTCATAGACTCTAATCCCTAAGAGCTTTATCATTGAATGTAATAGTTGAACTACGGTTTGAAATAGAGTTAAAGTTCTAAAGAACTATGACTTGTTACATACCCATGGGTTATAATAAGTATCTATAACTTAGAGCTTTGAAGTTTACTCTAAGATTCCAGTGCACAGGAGCTTTATCATTGCTTGTAATTATTTAACTTCGATTTGAAACAGAGTTCAAGTTCTAAAGATCTACCACCTCTTATGATACCCAAAGGTTACAATAAGTATCTATAACTTAGTGCTTTGAACCTTAATCTAAGATTCCAATATCCAAGAGCTTTATCATTGATTGTAATGGTTCAAGTACGGTTTGAAATAGAGTTAAAATTCTAAAGATCTATCACCCTTTAGGATACCCAAAGGTTATAATGAGTACCTATAACTTAAAGCTTTGAACCTCACTCTAATAATCGAATCACAAAGAGCTTTATCATTTATTGCAACGGTTCTACTATGGTCTAGAATAGAGTTTAAGTTCTAAAGATCTACCACCTGTTAGGATACCCAAAGGTTACAATAAGTATCTATTACTTAGAGTTTCAAACGTTACTCTAGGACTCTAATCCCCAAGAGCTTTGTCATTGATTGTAATAGTTCAACTACGGTATGAAATAGAGTTAAAGTTCTAAAGATCTAGCAACTCGTAGCATACCCATGGGTTATAATAAGTAACTATAACTTAGAGCTTTGAATGTTACTCTAAGACTCCAATGCCCAAGAGCTTTATCATTGATTGAAACAGTTCAACCACAGTTTAAAATATAATTAAGGTTCTAAAGTTCTACCACCTCTTAGGATACCCAAAGGTTACAATAAGTATCCATAACTTAGTTCTTTGAACCTTACTCTAAGATTCCAATGCCCAAGAGCTTTATCATTGATTGTAATGGTTCGACTGTAGTTTGAAATAGAGTTAAAATTCTAAAGATCTATCAGCCCTTTGGATACCAAAAGGTTATAATGAGTATCTATAACTTAGAGCTTTGAACCTTACTATAAGAGTCCAATCCCCAAGAGCTTTATCGTTGATTGTAACGGTTCAACTACGGTTTGAAATAGAGTTAATGTTCTAAAGATCTATCACCTCTTAGAATACTTAAATGTTATAATAAGTGTCTATAACTTAAAACTTTCAACCCTACTCTACGAATCTAATCCTCAAGAGATTTTATCATTGATTGTAGTGGTTGAACTACGGTTTGAATGAGAAATGACAATTACAGAAGCACCTAAATCGCATAATGCCCTTTGTATCCTTTTTTTTTCAATTTCACATGTTATAGAGAAACTCCCAGGGTCCTTGAGTATCGGAGGTAGTTTGTTTTGAATTACAACACTGACTTTAGTAGTTAGTGCAACTGTTTCATTTTATTGTATCCTTCTTTTCTTTGATAAGATATCTTTGAGGAATTTTGCATAGGCAGGCATCTCTTGTATGGCTTCAATGAAGGGTACATTAATATAAAGCTTCTTTAGGATTTCAACGAACTCGCCGAACTGCTGATCTTGTATGTATTTCTCGACAGCTTTACGGAATGGTACCCGAGTAGAATAGCCAGGAGATCCTTCTGAAGTATGTCTCCTGGCTTCATTCTGCTCCTTTAGCTTAGCCTCTGGTTGAGCTGCTTTGTCTCGTTCTGAAGCTTCCGTGTTTTCTGGTGTCGCGACTTTTAATCTTGTTCTCTTTGCATTTTCAATTGTTTTTCCACTTCTCAAAGTTACAGCTTGAACTTATTCTTTCGGGTTCTTCTCTGGTTGTCCAGGTAGAACTCCTGGTTGTTTTGAAGATGACGCTGCCTATTGAGCTATCTATGTTTCCAACATATTGTTACGAATGGAGAGGCTTTCGATTTTCTCAAACATCTTTTGCATTAGGGTATCTTGTTTCAACATGTACTTTTCCATCATTGATTCAAGCTTACTCGTAGAAGATGGTCCCTGATCTGGCGAAGAGTTTTGAGGTTGTGTTCTTTGATTGAATTAATTTTGCCAGGCAGGAACTTGAGCTTGTTGATGGTCATCTCTATATGAAAACTTTGGGTTATTTTTCCATCCAGGATTAAAAGTGTTGGAGTACTGATCATTATTAGAAGGATATGGACCTATCGCATTTGCCTGATATTGATTTCCTTGTTGCTTCAGTAGTTCACAGTGTATAGAAATATGATCGGATGAACCACATATTTCATAACATCTAGTTATCATATTAACGGGTAGCTTCGTTGAGTCCTGGCCTACTGATTGCCTTTTTAAAAATATATTCTACCTTAGAAGAGAAATCTTCACCATCCAGTTGTGTCTGAGTGAAAGAAATTAGCTAGTTGGACCTTGAGTCGGCTAAGAAATGTTGATTCCTTGCTATTTCTTCTATTAGTTGGTATGCTTCATCTACATTTTTCTTTATAAATACACCATCAGCCGCATTGTCGAGTGCCATCTTTGAAGCATAATTAAGTCAATTATGGAAGGATTGGACTAAAATTCATTTGCTCAAACCGTGATGGGGGCACAATCTTAGCAATGTCTTAAACCTTTGCCAAGCTCTATACGGTGTTTCTTGATATTTTTGAACAAATTCGATGACTTGGTTCCTGATCTTAGTTGTCTTACTTGGAGGAAAATATTCTGACAAGAAAGCTTACACCAATTGTTCCCAAGTAGTTAATTCCCGTGGTTCAAATGACAAGAAAACTCTTAATCCCAATGCTTCTGGTGAAACTCCATTCAGCTTTGTTGTGTCGCATATTTCTAGAAAGTCATTGAGATGTTGATTCGGATCCTCATCTGGAGTTCCTCCAAATTAGTTTTGTTGGATCATGGAGATCAATGAGGATTTCAACTCAAAATTGTTAGCTTAAATAGCTGGCTTCAAAGTAGTAGACTCTAACCCATCTACAGTGGGGTTATAGAGCTCTTCCAGCGAGGGGAATGGTGGTTGACGTTGTTCTTGTTGTCGAGCCATCATCTCTGCTCCTGAATCAGAATTCAGTTCGATTTTTGTTGATTGAGTGCTACTTGTTCCTTCAGTTAGTGGTATCCTATTCGTATATTCTCGCACTCTTCTTTTGAAAGTTCAATCAATTTCAAGGTCTAATTCAAGCAGTTGTCTGCGAATAGCTCTGGGCATATACTAGTCCCTGAAATCAAAGGATTAAAAAGAATTCAACAACGAATATTAAGAGATTAGATAACAAAAGATATAAAAAAAGAGCAATGATCTAAATCTTCGGCAACAACACCAAAAATTTGATGTGAACTTTATGTGGATATTTCCAACCGTAGTTGAACCCCTATATCATAAAGCTCTTGGGGATTAGATTCTTAGTGTAAGGTTCAAAGCTCTAAGTTATAGACACTTATTATAACCTTTGGGTATCCTAAGTGGTGGTAGATCTTGAGAACTTTAACTCTATTTCAAACTGTAGTTGAACCATTACAATAAATGATAACGCTCTTGGAGATTATAGTTTTAGAGTACGGTTCAAAGCTCTAAGTTCTAGAGACTTATTATAACCTTTGGGTATCCTAAGTGGTGGTACATCTTTAGAACTTTAACTCTATTTCAAACCGTAGTTGACCCGTTACAATCAATGACAAAGCTCTTGGACATCTGAGTCTTAAAGTAACGTTCAAAGCTCTAAGTTATAGATACTTATTATAACCTTTGGGTATGCTAAGAGTTTCGAACTTAAACTCTATTTCAAACCATAGTTGAACCGTTACAATCAATGATAAGGTTCTTGGGGATTAGATTCTTTGAGTGAGGTTCAAAGCTCTAAGTTATCGACACTTATGATAACCTTTGCGTATCCTAAGAGATGGTAGATCTTTAGAACTTTTACTCTATTTTAAATCATAGTTGTACCGTTACAATCAATGATAAAGCTCTTGGGCATTGTAGATACTTATTATAGCTCTAAGTTATAGATACTTATTATAACTTTTGGGTATCCTCAGAGGTGATAGATCTCTATAGATTTAACTCTATTTCAAACCATAGTTCAATCGTTACAATCAATGATAAAGCTCCGGGGCATTGTAGTCTTATAGTAACGTTCAAAGCTCTAAGTTATAGACACTTATTATAACCTTTGGGTATCCTAAGAGGTGCTTGATCTTTAGAACTTTAAGTCTATTTTTCAAATCGTAGTTGAACCGTTACAAACAATGATAAATCTATTAGGTATTGGAATCGTAGACTAAGGTTCAAAGCTCTGAGTTATAGATAATAATTATGACCTTTGGGGTATCCTAAGAGGTGGTAGGTCTTTCGAACTTTAACTGTATTTCAAACCATAGTTGAACTGTTACAATCAATGATAAAGCTCTTAGGGATTAGAGTCTTAGAGTAAGGTTCAAAGCTCTAAGTTCTAGATACTTATTATAACCTCTGGGTGTCCTGAGAGCTAGTATAACTTTAGAACTTTAACACTATTTCAAATCATAGTTTAACCATTACAATCAATGATAGAGTAAGGTTCAAAGGTCTAAGTTATAGACATTTATTATAACCTTTGGGTATCCTAATAGGTGGTAGTTCTTCAGAACTTTAACTTTATTTCAAACCGTAGTTGAACTGTTACAATCAATGATAAAGCTCTTGTGCATTAGAGTCTTAGAATAACGTTCAAAGCTCCAAGTTATAAATACTTATTACGAATTTTAACTCTATTTCAAACCGTAGTTGAACTATTACCATCATTGATGAAGCTCTTGGGGATTAGAGTCTTAAAGTAAGGTTCAAAACTGCAAGTTATATATACTAATTATAACCCTTGGATATCCTAAGAGGTGGTAGATCTTCACAACTTTAACTCTATTTCAAACTATAGTTCAACCGTGACAATCAACGATAAAGCTCTTGAGGATTAGCGTCTTAGAGTAAGGTTTAAAGCTGTAAGTTATAGATAGTTATTATATCCTTTGGGTAACCTAAGAGGTGGAAGATTTTTTGAACGTTAACTGTATTTTAAACCGTAGTTAAACCGTTACAATCAATGATAAAGCTCTTAGGGATTAAAGGCTTAGAGTAAGCTTCAAAGGACTAAGTTATAGGCATTTATTATAACCTTTGGGTATCCTAATAGGTGGTAGATCTTCAGAACTTTAACTCTATTTCAAACCATAGTTGAACCGTTACAATCAATGATAAAGCTCTTGAGCATTGGAATCTTAGAATAATGTTCAAAGCTCTAAGTTATAAATACTTATTATAACTGTTGGGTATCCTAATAGGTGGTAGATTTTTCAGAATTTTAACTCTATTTCAAACCATAGTTGAACTATTACCATCATTGATAAAGCTCTTGCAGATTAGAGTCTTAAAGTAAGGTTCAAAATTGCAAGTTATATATACTAATTATAAACCTTGGATATCCTAAAAGGTGGTAGATCTTTACAACTTTAACTCTATTACAAATTGTAGTTCAACCGTTACAATCAATGATAAAGCTCTTGCGGATTAGCGTCTTAGAGTAAGGTTTAAAGCTCTAAGTTATAGATACTAATTATAACCTTTGGGTATCCAAAGAGGTGGTAGATCTTTAGAACTTAACTCTATTTCAAACCGTAGGTGTACCGTTACAATCAATGATAAAGTTCTTGGTTATTGGAATCTTAGAGTAAGGTTCAAAGGTCTAAGTTACAGATACTTATTGCAACCTTTGGCCATCCTAAGAGGTGGTAGATCGAACTTTAAGTCTATTTCAAACTGTAGTTGAACTATTACAATCAATGATTGAGCTCTAGGGCATTGGAATCTTAGAGTAGCATTCAAAGCTCTAAATTATAGACACTTATTATAGCCTTTGGGTATCCTAAGAGGTGGTAGATATTTAGAACATTAACTCTATTGCAAACTATAGTTGAACCGTTATAATTAATGATAAAGCTCTTAGGGATTAGAGTCTAAGAATAAGGTTCAAAGCTCTAAGTTAGAGACACTTATTATAATATTTGGGTATCCTAAGAGGTGGTAAATCTTTAGAACTTTAACTCTATTTGAAACTGTAGTTGAACTGTTACAATAAATGATAAAGCTCTTATGGATCAAAATCTTAGAGTAAGGTTCAAAGCTCTATGTTATAGATATTTATTACAACCTTTAGGTATCTGATGCGCGTAGAATTGATAGCAAACGTTAGCAAGTGTACTAGTTGCTCAAGTAATAACTTGTTAATAACTTGTTAATTGAGAAATTAAGAAAATAGTTGATTTCAGATGTGAATAAAAAGAAAATAATAAAATAAAGGAAATGATCACCTGGAGAAATAATGATTTGATGATTAAGGCACCTAATTATCACCACTAGAATGTAATGAATTTTCTTAACTTAGAATTAGTTGAATCAATAATAAAGTGAATTCCTAAAATTAGTTAACCAATGTTTCAGGCTTTAACTACTATCTTATGAACAATTAAAATAAATCAATCCTTTCGGTTTTTAATTTACTTAATTAAATCATAAGATGCATTCAATCAAAATTAATATTAAGGGCTTTCTCAAGTCAGCTTAATAACTACACAAATTAGGTCTCTTTGTATTTCCCTAATTGTGGCATGCAATATTTAAGATCAATCCTAGAAACTATTATAAAAGTAATCACTTCTTCTCAGATAGCAATCAAATCATAAATCATGGAATCAAAGGAAAGCATTAAACATGAAATTGCAATGCTATTAAAGATTCAAATTAAACTAATATTGAGAAAATCCAATACATAAATAGGGTTCAAATAGAATGACCCTAATAAAGGAATAAATCTGAGAAAATCAACATCAAATCTGGTATAAAAATGTAGGGAAAAGAAAACAAAAACTCTATCGTAGGCTAAGCGCATCCTCTTTCGAATTTCCGACAGAGCTTCGCTATTGTCCTCGATCTTCTCCTCTTTGTAGACTTCAGAATAATGCTCCAGGGATGCTTTTCCAGGCCCTCTTATGTCTCCTTTTATAGGTTTTCTCGTCTCCCAAGGAAAGAAACCGAAAATATATCCAAAAAGTGGATAAAAACGGCTTTAAAATGGTCTAACCGACCGTCGTCATGGCCGTGAAAGGCTCTATCACCGCCATGATAGAAGGCTGTCAAGGTTGAAAATACTTAGCAATTTTTCTGCTGGAAATTGCCTGTCACAGCCATGATAGAAACTGTCACAGCCGTGATAGTAACTTAGCCACATTTTTGCTTGCTGAATCTTTAGGTCAGGGCCATGACAAGAACTTTCACGGCCGTGACAGTCCTCTGAGCTATTTTAGGTCTTTTTTTGCCTTGATTTCGTCGTTTTCTCATATCCTACCATGAATAATTTTCAGACTTAAGTAAAGAACAAATCTAAAGGAAATTATATGAAAACAAATCAAAACTCCTCTTTTCTAAACATCAAAACATTCTAAAGTGTTAATCAAGTGACCCAAACTAATGCATGATTTTTCGTGCATTAGTATCCTAAGAGATGATAGATTTTTATAACTTTCACTCTATTTCAAATCGTAGTTGAACCGTTACAATCAATTATAAAGCTCTTGGAAATTAGAGTCTTAGAGTAAGGTTCAAAGTTCAAAGTTATAGACACTTATTATAACCTTTGGGTTTCCTAAGAGGTGGTAGATCTTTAGAACTTTAACTCAGTTTCAAACCATAGTTGAACCATTAGTATCAATGATATAGCTCTTGGGGATTATATTCTTAGAGCGAGGTTCAAAGCTCTAAGTTATAAACAATTATTATAACCTTTGGGTATCCTAAAAGGTGGTAGATCTTTAGAACTTTAAGTCTATTTTAAACTGTAGTTGAACTGTTACAATCAATGATAAAGTTGTTATGGATTAGAGTCTTAGAGTAAGATTCAATGCTAAGAGGTGATATATATTTAGGACTTTTACTCTATTTCAAACCGTAGTTCAACCGTTACAATTAATGATAAAGCTCTTGGCGATTAGATTCTTAGAGTGAGGTTCAAAGCTCTAAGTTATAAACACTTAATATAACCATTAGGTATCCTAAGAGGTGATAGATCTTTAGAACTTTAACATTGTTTCAAACCGTAGTGGAACCGTTACAATCAATGATATAGATCTTGGGGATTAGACTCTTGGAGTAAGGTTCAAAGCTCTGAGTTATAGATACTTATTATGACCTTTGGGGTATCCTAAAAGGTATTAGATATTTCGAACTTCAACTATATTTCAAACTGTAGTTGAACCATTACAATCAATGATAAAGCTCTTAGGGATTAGAGTCTTAGAGTAAGGTTCAAAGCCCTAAGTTTTAGATACATATTATAACCTTTGTCCTAAGGGGTGGTATATCATTAGAACTTTAACTCTATTGCAAACCGTAGTTGAACTGTTATAATCAATGATAAAGTTCTTGGGGATTAGAGTATTAGAGTAAGGTTCAAAGCTCCAAGTTATATATACTAATTATAACTTTTGGGTATCCTAGGAGGTGGTAGATCTTTAGAATTTGAACTCTATTTCAAACCGTAGTTGAATCGATACGATCGATGATAAAGCTCTTGGGGATTTAAAGTCTTAGAGTAAGGTTCAAAGCTCTATGTTATAGACACTTATTATAACCTTTGGGTATCCTAATAGATGACAGATTTTTATAATTAGTATTGGACTCTTAGAGTAATGTTCAAAGCTCTAAGTTATAGATACTTATTATATCCTTTGGGTATGATAAGAGGCGATAGATCTTTAGAAGTTTAACTCTTTTTCAAACCATAGTTGAACCATTACAATCGATGATAAAGCTCTTGGGATCAGAGTCTTAGCGTAAGTTTCAAAGCTCTAAGTTCTAGATACTTAATATAACCATTGGGTTTCCTAAGAGGTGGTATATTTTTATAACTTTAACTCTATTTCAAACCATAGTTGAACCGTTATAATCAATGATAAAGCTCTTGGGGATTAGATTCTTGGAGTAAAGTTCAAAGCTCTAAGTTATATATATTTATTATAACCTTTGGCTATCTTAAGAGCTGGTAGATCTTTAGAATTTTAACTCTATTTCAAACAGTAGTTGAACCGTTACAGTCAATGATGATGCTTTTGGGGATTTGATTCTTAGAGTAAGGTTGTAAGCTCTATGTTATAGATACTTATTATAACGTTTGGGTATACCAAGAGGTGGTAGATCTTTTGAACTTTAACACTATTTCAAATTGTAGTTGAAGCTCTTAGGATTAGAGTGTTAGAGTAATGGTCAAAGCTCTAAGTTGTAGACCCTAATTATAACGTTTGGGTATTGATGTGAATATTGGGAGTGTGATTAACTTGCTGATTTATTAGACTATATGCTAAAATACAAAAGACTAAGGTCTTGGCGTAGACTATGTAGAAGTAAAATCTGAACAAGGTCTAGGCGTGGACTATGCAGAAATGTAAATTCTACAAGGTCAAGGCGTATACTATGTAGAAGTGTAATCTGAACAAAGTGTAGGCGTAGACTATGCACAACTAGAAATTTAACAGAATTGAAAATGCAACAGAATGATGAATGGCCTAAACTCCTTACTTCACTAAACTGCATGATAGCTACGGTGATTTGAAACTTAAGATTCACTAACTAATCTAAATTAATCCTAAACTAAGTTAACTCTATTTGGTGTTTTAAGGTGATTGATATAAAATGATAGCTAACAGATAATGAAATGTTCTCTTAGGAATTGTGGTTCATCTAATATTCTATTATGGAATGGATTTGAACAACTTAGCACTACAAATCAAACTAGATTCAACTTAGAACTAAATATCATACTTTCATATGAATGTCAGTTAGATTGATTCGACAAGGGTTTCAACTGATATTAGATTATCATGAAACTCTTAGCTCACTACATAAATACAATCAGATCCACAAACTAGTGGTAATGCTCTTGGTTTATTTATAAACATCGAGAGAATCTAGAATCAACCTCTCGGTTGCCATTCCAATATGAGATTCACATCAACAAAAGCTAAATGGAAGAATCAATTCTCAGCATGGAAAGATTAGAACTAGGAAACCAAATCAACAGAAATCACAAATGAAATCAAATCTAGAAACTAATTGTTAATGTTCTTGGTTTATTACTAAACATCAAGAGAATCTAAAATCAGCCTCTCAGTTGCCATTACAAGATGAGATTCACATTAACAAGAAGAAAAATGATGCATTCAGATCTTGACATTGATTAGAATCAGAAAACATGCTAATGTTCTTTACTCATTTCTGAGCAAGAAAAGAATCAAACATCAACTTCTCAGTTGCCATTGTAAAATAGGATTCACATCAACATAAAACTATTTCAAAAGCATTGAGAAGCTATGCTAACATCAGTGGCAAAAGTGTTGTTCAATCATCAATCCATAAACAGAAATTAAACTACTATCCTATCCTAAGAGAGTTAAGATTTAGCTCCTCATAAGTGATGAAATCAATAGAAAATAGATGAGGAATAGAACCAAAAACATCCTAAACATAAAGAAGAACTAAACTTAGCTCCAAAACTCTAGCAAGCAAGAACTGAGCCTCAAGCCAAATGTCTAGGAGAGGAGATCCCCCCCTATTGCTCCTAAATATCCCGTTTATATATGGGATTATCATCATCATTTGAACATCATCAGAACCTTCCATTTCATTTGATTTTGCCACATGTTCACTGGTCTTTTTGCTTTTGTGCTGAGAAAAGATTCCTTTCTCATTGCTTTTGGCAGCTGCTTGTGGTCCCCTTGTACTTTTCCAGCAGGATTCTTTGTCTTTTTCTACTTGGTTTTGATCCTACAACATCATGAACAGCAAGCATCAAACTCTCCAAATGGAAACTAGAGAAATAAGAACTAAATCAATATATTATCCAGCTCAAATGTGCAAATGTAGGATAATGTCATGCTGAGAAGATAAATGCATGTAGATTAGGCATAATTATCATAATATGAATATTTCAGGGCTTATATGAACATGAATTAAGATGGAAATGAGTAAAAATTTAGTATGATAAACTAGTGATCAAACTTCCCCAAGCTTAGTCTTTTGCTTGTCCTCAAGCAAAATATTCAGATATTAAGAACAAGG
The DNA here is from genome assembly GCA_030549335.1 of Pontederia crassipes. Taxonomy (NCBI): domain Eukaryota; kingdom Viridiplantae; phylum Streptophyta; class Magnoliopsida; order Commelinales; family Pontederiaceae; genus Pontederia; species Pontederia crassipes. Next base: position 2,854,282 of record JAUKPH010000020.1, on the reverse strand, counting down.
ATTAAAATCGAATGAGTTTCCCACTTTGCTAACACTCCTTGCCATTCTTTCCAATTGCCAAATTCTAGCTGAGGAATCACAGAGGCTAAAGAAAATTTAAGCTATGAAAGAAGTACTAACAATAACTGATTTGAATTTTAGGGATTTTCAACTTTAATAAAAAGGTTAAACTACCAATCTCTTGATGAATTGATTTGTGTATTGCTTAAATAGGATAAACCTGACTTTTATTCATGATAATGCAAATAAACAAGTTTGAAACCTGATTTTTATTCATGCTGGTCAATAGGATAAAAATCCTGGCTTTATTCAAGAGAGCTTCCTTTTGGAATTTAGCTCTCTTTATTCATGCATGCATGCAATGCAAAATGCAATTTTTCATTTTCTCATTTTCTTCATTTTTTTTTCTTTTCTGTTCATGAAGTGAGTAGTAGTTCAAACTCAAGTAAAGTTTAGATTCCTTAATACAAAGAGTCAAGTTTTTCTATTTAACATAGCAGCAAAAGCCTTGATTCCATTCTAGACATATTCTAATTTCTAACCAATCCATGAGTGTCAGCTAGTGTTACCCACAAAAAGAATATGAGCTGATTGAAGCAAAAAGATGAGCTGATTGAAGCAAAAAGATTAGTAGCCAAATTAATGACTACTTGGTGTTGGAGTGTACTAGCTGTTATACTAAAGAATTTCTAATTAACAATTATGAGCACAAATGATAGCATGAGTTGAGCTGAACTATAGTGATAATAGAGCTGAACTATCGTGATAACAATATATTTGTACGTGTACTTGCTCCCCCAAGCTTATCATCAGCATTGTCCTCAATGATGAATCATCCAAGCAAGCGAGAGGGTTGGGTGGGTGTTTAACTTTTGAAATAAGAGGTACGCATTGCTTCACTTCTTCTTTGGGTTCATCATTTCAGCATTTGATATCAGCAATGGTTTTGATCAACTCTTCCTAGTATTGAATCAAATCTGCAATCAATTAGAGAATGATCAATTTAGCAATCAATAAAATTCACTAAGGATTAAGAAGTTCACTGAAATTTGGCAAAATCAAATATGGATAACTAAGCTAAGTAAGGATAATTAAGATAATCAATTATCAATTGCATTTTAGTGAAAAAAAGAAAGTTGTGAGTTTAAGAGTACTCCCCAGGCTGAAAGTTCAGATTGGGACGAAAAAACTAGACTCGGGGGTAAATTTTTCGGAGGTGCGAAAATTCGCGCAACTTTTTTCTTGTGTTTTTGGCCAAGAAGGTCAAAAGACGCGAAATTTTTTACGCTGTCAAAAGATGCAAAATTTTTGACACTTTCGTGCTTGTTGATTCATGGTGAGATGACTCAGACGAAAAAATGGACATGGGCGAAAATTTTTTGGGATTGCAAAAATTCCTGCGCGCGTCTTTACGCGCCCCTAATTCGAGTTTTCAGATGAGAAGGTCAAAATATGCGAAAATTTTTACGCTGTCAGAAGGTGCAAAATGTTTTACACTTTCGTGCCTGTTGATGCATGGTGCGATGATTGGGACGAAAAAACTAGACTCGGGGGTAAATTTTTCGGGGGTGCGAAAATTCGCGCGCGCATTTTTTCGCACTTTTTTCTTGTGTTTTTAGCCAAGAAGGTCAAAAGACGCAAAATTTTTTACGTTGTCAAAAGATGCAAAATTTTCGACGCTTTCGTGCTTGTTGATTCATGGTGAGATGATTCGGACGAAAAAATGGACACGGGCAAAAATTTTTTGGGATTGCAAAAATTCCTGCGCGCGCCTTTATGCGCCCCTGACTCGTGTTTTCAGACGAGAATGTCAAAAGATGCAAAATTTTTTACGCTGTCAAAAGATGCAAAATTTTCAACATTTTCGTGCTTGTTGATGCATAGTGGGTTGATTGGGATGAAAAAATGGACACAGGCGAAAATTTTTTGGGGCTGCAAAAATTTCGGCGCACGCCTTTACGCGAGTTTTACTCGTGTTTCCAGCCAAGTAGGTCAAAAGATGCGAAAATTTTTATGCAGTCAAAAGTTGCAAAATTTATTACGCTTTCGTGGATGTTGATGCATGGTGAGATTATTGGGACGAAAAATGGACTCGGGCAAAAATTTTTCGGGGGTGCGAAAATTCGCGCGCGCCTTTTCTCGCTGTTTACTCATGTTTTCAGCAAGAAGATGAAAAGACCCGAAATTTTTTACACTGTCAAAAGATGCAAAATTTTCGACGCTTTCGTGCTTGTTGCTGCATGGTGAGATGATTGGGACGAAAAAATGGATACGGGCGAAAATTTTTCAAGGGTGCAAAAATTCCTGCGCGCGCCTTCACGCGCCTTTACTCGAGTTTTCTGCCAAGAAGGTCAAAAGACGCAAACTTTTTTACGCTGTCAAAAGATGCAAATTTTTTTACGCTTTCGTGCTTGTTGATGCATGGTGAGAGGATTGTGACGAAAAAATGGACACGGGCGAAAATTTTTCGGGGTTACGAAAATTCCTGCGCACGCCTTTATGCACCTTTTACTCGTGTTTCAGCCGAGAAGGTCAAAAGATGCGAAATCTTTTACGCTGATAAAAGATGCAAAATTTTTTACGCTTTCGTGCTTGTTCCTACATGGTGAGATGATTGGGACGAAAAAATGGACACGGGCGAAAATTTTTCGAGGGTGCAAAAATTCCTGCACGCGGCTTTTACTCGTGTTTTCAGCTAAGAAGGTCAAAAGGCACAAAATTTTATATGCTGTCAACATATGCAAAATTTTTCACATTTTTGTGAATGTTGATGCATGGTACGATGATTGGGACGAAAAAACTAGACTCGGGCATAAATTTTTTGGGGGTTCGAAAATTAGCGTGCGGGCTTTTTCTCGCGCCTTTTACTCGTGTTTTTAGCCAAGAAGGTCAAAAGACGTGAAATTTTTTACGCATTCGTGCTTGTTGCTGCATGGTGAGATGATTGGGATGAAAAAAAAGACACGGGCGAAAATTTTTCGGCGCTGCGAAAATTCTTGCTCACGCCTTGCGAGCCTTTTACTCGTGTTTTCAGCCAAGAATGTCAAAAGATGCGAAAATTTTTACGTAGTCAAAAGATGCGAAATTTTCGACGCTTTCGTGCATGTTGATGCATGGTGAGATTATTGGGATGAAAAATGAACTCGGGCGAAATTTTTCCAAGGGTTCGAAAACTTGCGGGGGAGCTTTTTTCGCGCCTTTTACTCGTGTTTTTAGCCAAGATCGTCAAAAGATGCGAAATGCAAAATTTTTATGCTTTCGTGCTTGTTGCTGCATGGTGAGATGATTGAGATGAAAAAATGGACACGGACGAAAATTTTTCGAGGGTGCAAAAATTCCTACGCGCTCCTTCACTCGACTTTTACTCGTGTCTTCCGCCAAGAATGTCAAAAGACGTGAAATTTCTTACGCTGTCAAAAGATGCAAAATTTTTTACACTTTCGTGCCTGTTGATGCATGGTGCGATGATTGGGACGAAAAAACTAGACTCGGGGGTAAATTTTCCGGAGGTGCAAAAATTCGGGCGACTTTTTTCTTGTGTTTTCCGCCAAGAAGGTCAAAAGATGCGAAATTTTTTACGCTATCAAAAGATGCAAAAATTTTTACGCTTTCGTGCTTGTTGATTCATGGTGAGATGATTCGGACGAAAAAATGGACACGAGCAAAAATTTTTTGGGATTGCAAAAATTCCTGCGCGCGCCTTTATGCACCCCTGACTCGTGTTTTCAGACGAGAATGTCAAAAGATGCAAAATTTTTTACGCTGTCAAAAGATGCAAAATTTTCAACGCTTTCGTGCTTGTTGACGCATGGTGAGTTGATTGTGATGAAAAAATGGACACGGGTGAAAAATTTTCGGGGCTGCAAAAATTCCTGCGCACGCCTTTACGCGAGTTTTACTCGTGTTTCCAGCCAAGTAGGTCAAAAGATGCGAAAATTTTTATGCAGTCAAAAGCTGCAAAATTTTTTACGCTTTCGTGGATGTTGATGTATGGTGAGATTATTGGGACGAAAAATGGACTCGGGCGAAAATTTTTCGAGGGTGCAAAAATTCGCGCGCGACTTTTCTCGCCTTTTACTCGTGTTTTCAGCAAGAAGGTCAAAAGATCCAAATTTTTTACGCTGTCAAAAGATGCAAAATTTTCCACGCTTTCATGCTTGTTGATGCATGGTGAGATGATTGAGACGAAAAAGTGGACACGGGCATAAATTTTTCGGGGTTGCGAAAATTCTTGGCACGCCTCTTCGCGCTTTTTTCTTGTGTATTCAGCAGAGAAGGTCAAAAGATGCGAAATTTTTTACGCTGTCAAAAGATGCAAAATTTTCGATGCTTTCGTGCTTGTTGCTGCATGGTGAGACGATTGGGACGAAAATCCTGCGCGCGCCTTCGTGCGCCTTTTACTTGAGTTTTCGGCCAAGAAGGTCAAAAGACGCGAAATTTTTTATGCTTTCAAAAGATGCAAATTTTTTTACGCTTTCGTGCATGTTGATGCATGGTGCGATGATTGGGACGAAAAAATTGGACTCGGGGGTAAATTGTTCGGGGGTGCAACAATTCGCGCGCGCGCTTTTTCGCGCTTTTTTCTTGTTGTTTCAGCCAAGAGGTCAAAAGACGTGAAATTTTTTACGCTGTCAAAAGATGCAAAATTTTCGACGCTTTCGTGCTTGTTGATGCATGGTGAGATGATTGGGACAAAAAAATGGACACGGGCGAAAATTTTTCGGGGTTGAGAAAATTCTTGCGCATGCCTTTACGTGACTTTTACTCGTGCTTTCAGCCAAGAAGGTCAAAAGATGCGAGAATTTTTACGCAGCCAAAAGATGCATAATTTTCGACGCTTTCGTGCATGTTGATGCATGGTGAGATTATTGGGATGAAAAATGGACTCGGACATGCGAGTTTTTTTCGCACCTTTTACTCGTGTTTTCAGCCAAGAAGGTCAAAAGATGCGAAAACGCAAAATTTTGACGCTTTCGTGCTTGTTGCTGCATGGTGAGATGATTGGGACGAAAAAATGAACACGGGCGAAAATTTTTCGAGAGTGCAAAAATTCCTGCGCATGCCTTCACGCGCCTTTTACTCGTGTCTTCTGCCAAGAAGGTCAAAAGACGCGAAATTTTTTACGCTGTCAAAAGATGCGAAACTTTTTACGCTTTTGTGCATGTTGATGCATGGTGCGATGATTGGGATGAAAAAATTGGACTCGGGCGTAAATTTTTTGCGAGTGCGAAAATTCGCGCGCACATTTTTCACGTTTTTTTCTTGTGTTTTTAGCCAAGAAGGTCAAAAGACGCGAAATTTTTTACGCTGTCAAAAGATGCAAAATTTTTGACGCTTTCGTGCTTATTGATTCATGGTGAGATGATTCGGACGAAAAAATGGACACGGGCATAAATTTTTCGAGGCTGCAAAAATTCCTGCGCACTCCTTTACGCGACTTTTACTCGTGTTTTCAGCCAAGAAGGTCAAAAGATGCGAAAATTTTTATGCAGTCAAAAGTTGCGAAATTTTTGACGCCTTCGTGCATGTTGATGCATGGTGAGATTATTGGGACGAAAAATGGACACGGTCAAAAATTTTTCGGGGGTGCAAAAATTCGCGCGCGCACCTTTTCTCGCTTTTTACTCGTGTTTTCAGCCAAGAAGGTCAGAAGACCCGAAATTTTTGACACTATCAAAAGATGCAAAATTTTCGACGCTTTCATGCTTGTTGATGCAAGGTGAGATGATTGGGCCAAAAAATGGACACGGGCAAAAATTTTTCGGGGTTGGGAAAATTCCTCCGCGCGCCTTTACGCACCTTTTACTCGTGTTTTTAGCAGAAAAGGTCAAATGATGCGAAATTTTTTACGCTGTCAAAAGATGCAAAATTTTCGACGCTTTCTTGCATGTTGATGCATGATGAGATGATTGGGACGAAAAAATGGACTCGGGAGAAAATTATCTGGGGGTTCGAAAATTCGCACGCAGGCTTTTTTTTGCGCCTTTTACTCGTGTTTTCAGCCAAGAAGATCAAAACATGCGAAATTTTTTATGCTGTCAAAAGATGCGAAATATTCGACGCTTACATGTTATTGATGCATGGTGAGATGATTGGGACGAAAAAATGGACACGAACGAAAATTTTTCGGGGTGCAAAAATTCCTGCGCACACCTTTTCTCGCCTTTTACTCGTGTTTTCAGTCAAGAAGGTCAAAAGATGCAAAATTTTTTTCGTTGTCCAAAGATGCAAAACTTTCGACGCTTTCGTTAATGCATTGTGAGATGATTGGGACGAAAAAATGGAGTCAGGCCAAAATTTTTCGGGGGTTCGAAAATTTGCGCGCGGGCTTTTTTCGCTCAATTTATTCTTGTTTTCAGCCAAGAAGGTTAAAAGAGGCGAAATTTTTTACGTGGTCAAGAGATGCGAAATTTTCAACCCTTTCATTCTTGTTGCTGCATGGTGAGATGATTGGGATAAAAAAAGCACACGGGCGAAAATTTTTCGAGGGTGTGAAAATTCCTGTGCGCGTCTTCACGTGCCTTTTACTCATGTTTTCAGCCATGAAGGTCAAAAGATGCGAAATTTTTTACGCTATCAAAAGATGCAAAATTTTTTACTCTTTCGTGCATGTTGATGCATGGTGCGATGATTGGGAGGAAAAAAATGGACTCGAGCGTAAATTTTACGGGGGTGCAAAAATTTGCTCGTGCGCTTTTTTACGCCTTTTTCTTGTGTTTTCGACACTTTCGTGCCATTGATGCATGGTGAGATTATTGGGACGAAAAATGGACTCGGGCGAAAATTTTTCGGGGGTGCGAAAATTCGCGCGCGCGCCTTTTGTCGCCTTTTACTCGTGTTTTCAGCCAAGAGGTCAAAAGACACGAAATTTTTTACGCTGTTAAAAGATACGAAATTTTCGACGCTTTCGTGCTTGTTGATGCATGGTGAGATGATTGGGACAAAAAAATGGACACGGGCAAAAATATTTCGGGGTTGAAAAATTCTTGCACGAGCGTTTTACTCTTGTTTTCAGCCGAGAAGTTAAAAAGATGCGAAATTTTTTATGCTGTCAAAAGATGCAAATTTTTTTACAGTTTTGTGCATGTTAATGCATGGTGACATGATTGGGACGAAGAAATGGACTCTCTGAGGGTTCGAAAATTTGCCCGCGGCCTTTTTTCGCTCGTTTTACTCGTGTTTTCAGCCAAGATGGTCAAAAGACGCGAAATTTTTCACGCTGTCAAAAGATGCGAATTTTTTACTCTTTCGTGCTTGTTGCTGCATGGTGAGATGATTGGGACGAAAAAATGGACACGGGCGAAAATTTTTCGAGGGTGCAAAAATTCTTGCGCGCGCCTTCACACGTCTTTTACTCGTGTTTTCAGCCAAGAAGGTCAAAAGACATGAAATTTTTTATGCTGTCAAAAGGTGCGAAATTTTTTGCGCTTTCGTACATGTTGATGCATGGTGCGATGATTGGGACGAAAAAAATGGACTCGGGCATAAATTTTCAGAGGGTGCAAAAATTCGGACGCGCCTTTTTCGCAGTTTTTTCTTGTGTTTTCAGCCAAGAACGTCAAAAGACGCGAAATTTTTTACGCTGTAAAAAGATGCAAAATTTTCGATGCTTTCGTGCTTGTTGATGCATGGTGAGATGATTGGGACGAAAAAATGGACAAGGGCGAAAATTTTTCGGGTGTGCGAAAATTCCTGCGCGCGCTTTTTCTCGCCTTCGAAAATTTTTCGGGTGTGCAAAAAATTTTCGTGTTTTCAGTCAAGAAGGTCAAAAGATGCAAAATTTTTTACGCTGTCAAAAGATGCTAAATTTTTGACGCTTTCGTGCATGTTGATGCATGGTGAGATTATTGGGACGAAAAATGGTCTCGGGCGAAATTTTTTCGTGGGTGCGAAAATTCGCGCGCACGCCTTTTCTCGCCTTTTACTCGTGTTTTCAGCCAAGAAGGTCAAAAGACGCGAAATTTTTTACGTTGTTAAATGATGCAAAACTTTCACACTTTCGTGCTTGTTGATGCATGGTGAGATGATTGGGACGAAAAAGTGGACATGGGCAAAAATTTTTTGGGGTTGCGAAAATTCCTACGCGTGCCTTTACGCGCCTTTTACTCGTGTTTTCAGCCAGAAGGTCAAAAGATGCGAAATTTTTTACGCTGTCAAAAGATGCAAATTTTTTGACGCTTTCGTGCATGTTACTACATGGTGAGATGATTGGGACAAAAAAATGGACATGGGCGAAAATGTTTTGTGTGTGCGAAAATTCCTGCGCGCACCTTTTACTCGTGTTTTCAGCCAAGAAGGTCAAAAGATGCGAAATTTTTTACGCTGTAAAAAGATGCAAAATTTTTTACGCTTTCGTGCATGTTGATGCATGGTCCGATGATTGGGACGAAAAAAATGGACTCTAGCGTAAATTTTCTGGGGGTGCGAAAATTCACGCGAGCGCTTTTTCGCGCTTTTTTCTTGTGTTTTCGGCCAAGAAGGTCAAAAGATGCAAAAATTTTTACGGAGTCAAAAGATGCAAAATTTTTGACGCTTTCGTGCTTGTTGATGCATTGTGAAATGATTGGGACGAAAAAATGGACACGGGCGAAAATTTTTTGGGGCTGCGAAAATTCCTGCGCATGCCTTTATGCGCCTTTTACTCGTGTTTTCAGCCATGAAGGTCAAAAGATGCAAAATTTTTTACGCAGTCAAAAGATGCGAGATTTTCGACGCTTTCGTGCATGTTGATGCATGGTGAGATTATTGCGATGAAAAATGGACTCGAGCGAAAATTTTTCGGGGGTGCGAAAATTTGCGCGCGCTTTTTTTTGCCTTTTACTCGTGTTTTCAGCGAAGAAGGTCAAAAGACGCGAAATTTTTTACGCTGTCAAAAGATGCAAAATTTTTGACGCTTTTGTGCTTGTTGATGCATGGTGAGATGATTGGGACGAAAAAATGGACACGGACGAAAATTTTTCGGGATTGCGAAAATTCCTACTCGTGCCTTTACGCGCCTCTGACTCGTGTTTTCAGACGAGAAGGTCAAAAGATGCGAAATTTTTTACGCTGTCAAAAGATGCAAAATTTTCAATGCTTTCGTGCATGTTGATGCACGGTGAGATGATTGGGACGAAAAAATGCACTCGGGCAAAAATTTTCCGGTGGTTTGAAAATTCACTCACGGTCTTTTTTCGCTCCTTTTACTCCTTTTACGCGCGGTCTTGGAAGAGAGAGATGCATACGAGAAGGAGCAAGATGCATATCGAGAGAAGCAAAATGCAATCTGCGAGAAGCTACAAATGGTAGCAGATGCTCTTGAAGTTCAACATCAAGTCTTGGAGGCTAAACTTTCTCTGCAATCTAATTCAGAGGTGAAGATGGAGATTGAGAAAGAGATATATGAAGAGAAAGAAGTGCTCATGGAGGCTGAAGTTGAGAAGGAATCTGTCACAATTAAAGCACAAGCCAAGAAAGAAGATGAAGTTGCTGAAGTTATTGAAAAAGCTACTCCAATGATACCAGCAATGAATCACATTGAAGACTCACTCATAAGGTTCCTATCCAATGAAGATAAAATTTTGGAAGGTTCATGCTTTGATTCTTTGAAGAAACTATCATATACCTCCACTAGTTTGCTTTTAGATTGTCCATAAGTAACAAGTACCTTCACCTTTGATGAAAAGAGCAACTTAATTCATTTATTGTCTACCCTTGAAGATGAGTAACTCTCTGCACCCAACTGTCCAGAAGTTCAACTTGAAGCAATTTGCTTCACAAACCATCATAGGATGCTATCAGCTGAAGAATGTCAACATCTTAGAGTCAAAGATGATGAAACTTCAAAAGAGAAGAAGTGGCCTGAACTTGAAGCAAGCACTAACTCATTTGAAGTCATTCAAAGTTCCAAAGTCTCACCCATGACATTATCCATTCGGAAACAGGTTATGACAGCGAAGACACATGATGAGACTGAAATGGCCAAGGAGGATACAAAAGCAGAAGAATTTCTTTCAAGTAGAGAATGTTACAGTAGAATCCCATTTTGTAGAAGCAATGAAACATTCAATGAAGGAAGATCAATGTTTGACTACTGAAAGAAGGAACCAAGAGCTCAAAGATCTTCCAACAATGATACATTTATGTAGGCCATTAAAGAAATGGCTTCTTAAACAAGATGGTGACCCAGGAGATTCAGAAGTCATACATGAGGATTCTGGGAATGAGAAGTTAGTAGATTTTTGGTATAATGAAGGAGGGATACATCCAACTGAAAATAAAGGTTAATCATTGACAAACTAAGAGATCCATGCTTGATTAGTGAAGCTGTGCATAGATTGAGATCTCTACTTGATCACATCATACTATTTAAACCTCCTTGACATCAAGAGTTGTAACAATGTCTAGCCTAAGACATTAAAGTAGGGCACTTCTTGGGAGGCAACCCAAGCCTTTTGCATCTAATATCTTTTTGTATTTCTAGGAATAGGCACGAAAGTGTAAAAAATTTTGCATCTTTTGACAGCGTAAGAAATTTTGCGTCTTTTGACCTTCTTGGCGGAAAACACGAGTAAAAGGCGAGTGAAGGAGCGCGCAGGAATTTTTGCACCCTCGAAAAATTTCGCCCGAGTCCATTTTTCATCCCAATAATCTCACCATGCATCAACATGCACGAAAGCGTCGAAAATTTCACATCTTTTGACTGCGTAAAAATTTTCGCATCTTTTGAGCTTCTTGGCAGAAAACACGAGTTAAAGGCGCGCAAAGGCGTGCGCAGGAATTTTCGCAGCACCGAAAAATTTTCGCTCCTGACCATTTTTTCGTCTCAATCATCTCACCATGCAGCAACAAGCACGAAAGCGTAAAATATTTTCCGTCTTTTGACCTTCTTGGCTGAAAACACGAGTAAAAGGCGCGAGAAAGCCCGCGCGCGAATTTTCGAACCCCCAAAAAATTTACTCCCGAGTCCAGTTTTTTCGTCCCAATCATCGCACCATGCATCAACATTCACAAAAGCGTGAAAAATTTCGCATCTTTTTACAGTGTATAAAATTTCGCGCCTTTTGACCTTCTTGGCTAAAAACACGAGTAAAAGCCGCGTGCAGGAATTTTTGCACCCTCAAAAAATTTTCGCCCGTGTTCATTTTTTCGTCCCAATCATCTCACCATGCAGGAGCAAGCACGAAAGCGTAAAAAATTTTGCATCTTTTGACAGCGTAAAAGATTTCACATCTTTTGACCTTCTCGGCTGAAAACACGAGTAAAAGGTGCATAAAGGCGCGCGCAAGAATTTTCGTAACCCCGAAAAATTTTCGCCCGTATTCATTTTTTCGTTCCAATCATCTCACCATGCATCAACAAACACGAATGCGTAAAAAATTTTGCATCTTTTGACAACGTAAAAAATTTCGCGTTTTTTGACCTTCTTGGCCGAAAACTCGAGTAAAGGCGCGCACAGGAATATTCGCACCCTCGAAAATTTTTTGCCCGTGTCCATTTTTTCGTCCCAATCATCTCACCATGCAGCAACAAGTACAAAAGCGTCAAAAATTTCGCATCTTCTGCCAGCGTAAAAAATTTCTTGTCTTTTGAACTTCTTGGCTGAAAACACAAGTAAAAGGCGCAAAAAAAGCCCCCGCGCGAATTTTCGAACCCCCGAAAAATTTTCGCCCGAGTCCATTTTTTTGTCCCAATCATCTCACCATGCATCAACATGCACAAAAGCGTCGAAAAATTTGCATCTTTTGACAGCGTCAAAAATTGTGCATCATTTGACCTTCTCTGCTAAAAACACAAGTAAAAGGCGCGTAAAGGCACGCGCATGAATTTTCGCAGCCCCAAAAAATTTTCATCCATGTCCATTTTTTTGTCCCAATCATCTCACCATACATCAACAAGCACGAAAGCGTCGAAAATTTTGCATCATTTGACAGCGTGAAAAATTTTGCGTCTTTTGACCTTCTTGGCTAAAAACACAAGAAAAAAGCGCGAAAAATTTTGCACCCCTGAAAAATTTACCTCCGAGTCCAATTTTTTTGTCCCAATCAACGCACCATGCATCAACATGCACGAAAGCGTAAAAAATTTTGCATCTTTTGACAGCATAAAAAATTTCACGTCTTTTGACCTTCTTTGCTGAAAACTCGAGTAAAAGGCGCAAGAAGGCGCGCAGGAATTTTTGCACCCTCAAAAAATTTTCGCCCGTGTCCATTTTTTCGTCCCAATCATCTCACCATGCAGCAACAAGCACGAAACCGTCGAAAATTTTGCATCTTTTGATAGCATAAAAAATTTCGCATCTTTTGACCTTCTCGGCTGAATACACAAGAAAAAAGCGCGAAAAGGCATGCCAAGAATTTTCGCAACCCTAGAAAATTTATGCCCGTGTCCACTTTTTTGTCCCAATCATCTCATCATGCATCAACAAGCACGAAAGTGTTGAAAAATTTGCATCTTTTGACAGCGTAAAAAATTTCGCATCTTTTGACCTTCTCGTCTGAAAACACGAGTCAGTGTCGCGTAAAGGCACGCGCAGGAATTTTTGCAATCCCAAAAAATTTTCGCCCATGTCCATTTTTTCGTCCGAATCATCTCACCATGAATGAACAAGCACGAAAGCGTCGAAAATTTTGCATCTTTTGACTGCGTAAAAAATTTCGCGTCTTTTGACCTTCTTGACTAAAACCCAAGAAAAAAGCGCGAAAAAATGTGCACGCGAATTTTCGTACCCCCGAAAAATTTACCCCAGACTCTAGTTTTTTCGTCCCAATCATCGCACCATGCATCAACTGGCACGAAAGTGAAAAAAAATTTGCATCTTTTGACGGCGTAAGAAATTTCGTGTGTTTTGACCTTCTTGCCGGAAAACACGAGTAAAAGGCGAGTGAAGGAGCGCGCAGGAATTTTTGCACCCTCGAAAAATTTTCGCCCGTGTCCATTTTTTCGTCCCAATCATCACACCATGCAGCAACAAGCATGAAAATGTAAAAAATTTCGCGTCTTTTGACCTTCTTGGCTGAAAACACAAAAGGCACGAGAAAAGCCCGCGCGCGAATTTTCGAACCCCCGAATAATTTATGCCCGAGTCTAGTTTTTTCGTACCAATCATCGCACCATGCATCAACATCCACGAAAGCGTGAAAAATTTCGCATCTTTTGATAGCGTAAAAAATTTCGCATCTTTTGACCTTCTTAAAAGGCACGTGAAGGCGCGCGCAAGAATTTTCGCACCCTCGAAAAATTTTCTCCCGTGTCCATTTTTTCGTCCCAATCATCTCACCGTGCAGCAACAAGCATGAAAGCGTAAAAAATTTCGCATCTTTTGACAGCATAAAAGATTTCGCATCTTTTCACATTCTCGGCTGAAAACACGAGTAAAAGGCGCATAAAGGCGCGCGCAGGAATTTTCGTAACCCCGAAAAATTTTCGCCCGTGTCCATTTTTTCTTCCCAATCATCTCACAATGTATCAACAAACATGAAAGCGTCAACAATTTTGCATCTTTTGACAGCGTAAAAATTTTTGCATCTTTTGACTTTCTTGGCTGAAAACTCGAGTAAAGGCAGGTGAAGGAGCGCGCACGAATATTCGCACCCTCGAAAAATTTTTGTCCGTGTCCATTTTTTTCATCCCAATCATCTCACCATGCAGCAACAAGTACGAAAGCGTAAAAAATTTTGCATCTTTTGACTGCGTAAAAAATTTCTCGTCTTTTGACCTTCTTCGCTGAAAACACGAGTAAAAGACACGAAAAAACCCCACGCGCGAATTTTCGAACCCCCGAAAAATTTTCGCCCGAGTCCATTTTTTCGTCCCAATCATGTCACCATGCATCAACATGCACGAAAGCGTCAAAATTTTCACATCTTTTGACAGCGTAAAAAATTTTGCACCATTTGACCTTCTCTGCTGAAAACACGAGTAAAAGGCGCGTAAAGGCGCGCGCAGGAATTTTCCCAACCCTGAAAAATTTTCGCCCATGTCCATTTTTTCGTCCCAATCATCTCACCAAGCATCAACAAGCACGAAAGTGTCGAAAATTTTGCATTATTTGACAGCATGAAAAATTTCGCATCTTTTGACCTTCTTGGCTGAAAACACAAGAAAAACGCGCGAAAAACTTCGCGCGCGAATTTTTGCACCCCCGAAAAATTTACCCACGAGTCCAATTTTTTTGTCCCAATCATCGCGCCATGCATCAACATGCACGAAAGCATAAAAAATTTCGAATCTTTTGACAGCACAATAAATTTCGCGTCTTTTGACCTTCATGGCCGAAAACTCGAGTAAAACGCGCATGAAGGCGCGCGCAAGAATTTTCGCACCCTCGAAAAATCTTCGCCGATGGCCATTTTTTCGTCCAAATCATCTCACCATGTGGCAACAAGCACGAAAGTGTAAAAAATTTTGCATCTTTTGACAGCGTAAAAAATTTCGTATCTTTTTACCTTCTCAACTGAAAACAAGAGTAAAAGGCTCGTGCAGGAATTTTCGCAACTCCGAAAAATTTTTGCCCGTGTCCATTTTTTCGTCCCAATCATATCACCATGCATCAACAAGCACGAAAGCGTCGAAAATTTTGCATCTTTTGACAGCGTAAAAAATTTTGCGTCTTTTGACCTTCTTGGCTGAAAACACGAGTGAAAGGCTAATGAAGGCACGCGCAGGAATTTTCGCACCCTCGAAAAATTTTCTCCCGTGTCCATTTTTTTCGTCCCAATCATCTCACCTTGTATCAACAAGCACGAAATCGTCAAAAGCTTCGCATCTTTTGATAGCGTAAAAAATTTCGCATCTTTTTACCTTCTCGGCTGAAAACAAGAGTAAAAGGCTCGCGCAGGAATTTTCGGAACGCCAAAAAATTTTTGCCCGTATCCATTTTTTCGTCCCAATAATCTCACCATGCATCAAAAAGCACGAAAGCATCGAAAATTTTGCATCTTTTGACAGCGTAAAAAATTTCGCGTCTTTTGACCTTCTTGGCTGAAAACACGAGTGAAAGGCAAGTGAAGGCGCGCACAGGAATTTTCGCACCCTCGAAAAATTTTTGCCCGTGTCCATTTTTTTCGTCCCAATCATCTCACCATGTAGCAACAAGCACGAAAGCATCAAAAGTTTCGCATCTTTTGACAGCGTAAAAAATTTCGCATCTTTTTACCTTCTCGGATGAAAACAACAGTAAAAGGCTCGTGCAGGAATTTTCGCACCCCAAAAAAATTTTTCCCGTGTCCATATTTTCGTCTCAATCATCTCACCATGCATCAACAAGCACGAAAGCGTCAAAAATTTCGCATTCTTTGACAGCGTAAAATATTTCGTGTTTTTTGATTTTCTTGGCTGAAAACAAGAGTAAAAGGAGAGAAAAGGCGCGCGCGCAAATTTTTGCACCCTCGAAAAATTTTTGCCCGTGTCCATTTTTCATCCCAATAATCTCACCATGCATCAACATGCACGAAAGTGTCAAAAATTTCGCATCTTTTGACGGCGTAAAAAATTTCGCATCTTTTGACCTTCATGACTGAAAACACGAGTAAAAGGTGAGAAAAGGCGCGCGCAAGAATTTTCGCACCACCGAAAAATTTTTGCCCGTGTCCATTTTTTCGTCCCAATCATCTCACCATGCATCAACAAGCACGCAAGTGTCAAAAATTTTGCATCTTTTGACAGCGTAAAAAATTTTCCATCTATTGACCTTCTTGGCTGAAAACTCGAGTAAAAGGCGCGTGAAGGCGCGCGCAGGAATATTCGCACCCTCGAAAAATTTTTGCCCGTGTCCATTTTTTCATCCCAATCACCATGCATCAACAAGCATGAAAGTGTCAAAAATTTTGCATCAATTGATAGTGTAAAAATTTCTTATCTTTGGACCTTCTTCGATGAAAACACATGAAAAAAGCGCGAAAAACTTCTTGCGCGAATTTTCGTACCACCGAAAAATATACGCCCGAGTCCAATTTTTTCGTCCCAATCATCGCACCATGCATCAACATGCACGAAAGCATAAAAAAATTTGCACCTTTTGACAGCGTAAAAAATTTCGCGTCTTTTAACCTTCTTGGCTAAAAACACGAGTAAAAGGCGCGTGAGGGCGCGCGCAGGAATTTTTGCATCCTCGAAAAAATTTCGCCCGTGTCCATTTTTTAGTCCCAATCATCTCACCATGTAGCAACAAGCACGAAAGCGCCAAAAATTATGCATCTTTTGACAGCGTAAAAGATTTCGCATCTTTTGACCTTCTCGGCTGAAAACACGAGTAAAACGCGCATAAATGCGCGTGCAAGAATTTTGGAACCCCAAAAAATTTTCGCCCGTGTCCATTTTTTCGTCCTAATCATATCACCATGAATCAACATGCACGAAACCGTAAAAAATTTTGCTTCTTTTGACAGCGTAAAAAATTTTCGCATCATTTGATCTTCTCTACTGAAAACACGAGTAAAAGGAGCGTAAAGGCACGCGCAGGACTTTTCCCAACCCCGAAAAATTTTCGCCCATGTCTATTTTTTCGTCCCAATCATCTCACCATGCATCAACAAGCATGAAACCGTCGAAAATTTTGCATCTTTTGACAGCGTAAAAAATTTCGCGTCTTTTGACCTTCTTGGCTGAAAACACAAGAAAAAAGCGCGAAAAAGCGCGCGAATTTTCGCACCCATAGAATATTAATGCTCGAGTCCATTTTTTTCGTCCCAATCATCGCACCATGTATCATAATGCATGAAAGCGTAAAAAACTTTGCATCTTTTGACAGCGTAAAAAATTTCGCGTCTTTTAACCTTCTTGGCTGAAAACACGAGTAAAAGGCATGTGAAGGCGCGCGCAGGAATTTTCGCACCCTCGAAAAATTTTTGCCCGTGTCCATTTTTTTCGTCCCAATCTTCTCACCATGCATCAACAAGCACGAAGCGTATAAAATTTCGCATCTTTTGACAACGTAAAAAATTTCACGTCTTTTGACTTTCTTGGCTGAAAACACGAGTAAAAGGCGCGAAAAAAGCCCGCGCGCGAATTTTTGAACCCCCAGAAAATTTTTGCCCGAGTCTATTTTTTCGTCCCAATCATCTCACCATGCATCAACATGCACGAAAGCGTAAAAAAATTTGCATCTTTTGACAGCGTAAAAAATTTCGCATTATTTGACCTTCTCTACTAAAAATACGAGTAAAAGGAGCGTAAAGGCGCGCGCAGGAATTTTCCCAACCCCGAAAAATTTTCGCCCGTGTCCATTTTTTCGTCCCAATCATCTCACCACGCATGCACGAAAGCGTCAAAAATTTTGCATCTTTTGATAGCATAAAAAATTTTGCATCTTTTGACCTTCTTGGCTGAAAACACGAGTAAAAGGCGCGAAAAAAGCCCGCGCACGAATTTTCGAACCACCGAAAAATATTCGCCCGAGTCCATTTTTTCGTCCCAATCATCTCACCATGCATCAACATGCCAAAAGCGTCAAAAAATTTGCATCTTTTGGTAGTGTAAAAAATTTTGCGTCTTTTGACCTTCTTGGCTGAAAACACGAATAAAAGACGCGTGAAGGCGCGCGCAGGAATTTTTGCACCGTCGAAAAATTTTTGCCAGCGTCTATTTTTTCGTCCCAATCATCTCACCATCTAGCAACAAGCACGAAAGCGTAAAAAATTTTGCATCTTTTCACAGCGTAAAAGATTTCGCATGTTTTGACCTTCTCGGGTGAAAACACGAGTAAAAGGCGCATAAATGCGCGCGCAGGAATTTTCGCAATCCCAAAAAATTTTCACCCGTGTCCATTTTTTCGTCCCAATCATCTCACCATGCATCAATAAGCACGAAAGCGACGAAAATTTTGCATCTTTTGATAGCATAAAAAATTTTGCGTCATTTGACCTTCTTGGCTGAAAACACGAGTAAAAGGTGAGAAAAGGCACGCGCGCGAATAGTCTTTTGACATACATCTCACCATACATCAACATGCAGGAAAGCGTCAAAAATTTTGCATCTTTTGACTGCGAAAAAATTTCCGCATCTTTTGACCTTCTTGGTTGAAAACACGAGTAAAAGGCGCGTGAAGGCGTGTGCAGGAATTTTCGCAGGCCCGAAACATTTTCGCCCATGTCCATTTTTTCGTGCCAATCATCTCACCATGCATCAACAAGCACGAAACCGTAAAAAATTTTGCATCTTTTCACAGCGTAAAAAATTTCATGACTTTTGACCTTCTTGGCCGAAAACACAAGAAAAAAGCAGCGCGCGAATTTTCGCACCCCCGAAAAATTTACGCCCGAGTCCAGTTTTTTCGTTCCAATCATCGCACCATGCATCAACATGCACAAAAGCGTAAGACATTTCACGTCTTTTGACTGCGTAAAACATTTCGCATCTTTTGACCTTTTTGGTTGAAAACACGAGTGAAAGGCTAGTGAAGGCGCGCGCAGGAATTTTCGCACCCTCAAAAAATTTTCGCCCGTGTCCATTTTTTCGTCCCAATCATCTTACCATGCAGCAACAAGCACGAAAGCGTAAAAAATTTTGCATCTTTTGACGTCTTTTGACTTTCTTGGCTGAAAACACGAGTAAAAGGATCGAAAAAAGCCTGCGCGCGAATTTTCGAATCCCCGAAAAATATTCGCCCGAGTCCATTTTTTCGTCCCAATCATCCCATCATGCATCAACATGCACAAAAGCATAAAAACATTTAGCATCTTTTGACGGCGTAAAAATGTTTGCATCTTTTGACCTTCTCTTCTGAAAACACGAGTAAAAGGCGCGTAAAGGCGTGCACAGGAATTTTTGCAACCCCGAAAAATTTTTGCCCGTGTCCATTTTTTCATCCCAATCATCTCACCATGCATCAACATGCACAAAAGCGTCGAAAAATTTGCATCTTTTGACAGCGTCAAAAATTGTGCATCTTTTGACAGTGTAAAAATTTTGCATCTTTTGACAGTGTAAAAAATTTCGCGTATTTTGACCTTTTTGGCTGAAAACACGAATAAAAGGCGCGTGAAGGCGCGCACAGGAATTTTTGTACCCTCGAAAAATTTTTGTCCGCGTCTATTTTTTCATCCCAATCATCTCACCATGTAGTAACAGGCACGAAAGCGTAAAAATTTTGCATCTTTTCACAGCGTAAAAGTTTTCGCATCTTTTGACCTTCTCGCGTGTAAACACGAGTAAATGGCGCATAAATGCGCGCGCAGGAATTTTCGCAACCCCGAAAAATTTTCACCCGTGTCCATTTTTTCGTCCCAATCATCTCACCATGCATCAACAAGCACGAAAGCGTCGAAAATTTTGCATCTTTTGTTAGCATAAAAAATTTCGTGTCTTTTGACCTTCTTGGCTGAAAACACGAGTAAAAGGTGAGAAAAGGCGCGCGCGCGAATAATCTTTTGACATACATCTCACCATACATCAACATGCAGGAAAGCGTAAAAAATTTTGCATCTTTTGACTGCGAAAAAATTTCCGCATCTTTTGACCTTCTTGGCTGAAAACACGAGTAAAAGGCGCATGAAGGCGTGCGCAGGAATTTTCGCAGGCCCGAAACATTTTCGCCCATGTCCATTTTTTCGTGCCAATCATCTCACCATGCATCAACAAGCACGAAAGCGTCAAAAATTTTGTATCTTTTCACAGCGTAAAAAATTTCATGACTTTTGACCTTCTTGGCCGAAAACACAAGAAAAAAGCAGTACGCGAATTTTCGCACCCCCGGAAAATTTACGCCCGAGTCCAGTTTTTTCGTTCCAATCATCGCACCATGCATCAACATGCACGAAAGCGTAAGACGTTTCACATCTTTTGACTGCGTAAGACATTTCGCATCTTTTGACCTTTTTGGCTGAAAACACGAGTGAAAGGCTAGTGAAGGCACGCGCAGGAATTTTCGCACCCTCGAAAAATTTTCGCCTGTGTCCATTTTTTCGTCCCAATCATCTTACCATGCAGCAACAAGCACAAAAGCGTAAAAAAATTTGCATCTTTTGACAGCGTAAGAAATTTCGTGTCTTTTGACTTTCTTGGATGAAAACACGAGTAAAAGGATCGAAAAAAGCCTGCGCGCGAATTTTTGAATCCCCGAAAAATACTCGCCCGAGCCCATTTTTTCGTCCCAATCATCCCATCATGCATCAACATGCACAAAAGCATAAAAAATTTAGCATCTTTGGACAGCGTAAAAAATTTTGCATCTTTTGACCTTCTCTTCTGAAAACACGAGTAAAAGGCGCGTAAAGGCGTGCACAGGAATTTTTGCCAACCCGAAAAATTTTCACCCGTGTCCATTTTTTCGACCCAATCATCTCACCATGCATAAACAAGCTCGAAAGCGTCAAAAATTTTGTATTTTTTGACAGTATAAAAAATTTTGCGTCTTTTGAACCTTCTTTGCTGAAAACACAAGAAAAAAGCGCTAAAAAGCGTGCGCGTGAATTTTCGCACGCCCGGAAAATTTACGCCCGAGTCCAGTTTTTTCGTCCCAATCATCGCACCATGCATCAACATGCATGAAAGCATAAAACATTACACATCTTTTGACAGCGTAAGAAATTTCGCATGTTTTGGACTTCTTGGCTAAAAACACGAATAAAAGGCGCGTGAAGGCGCGCACAGGAATTTTCGCACCCTCGAAAAATTTTTGCCCGTGTCCATTTTTTTGTCCCAATCAGCTCACCATGCAGCAACAAGCACGAAAGCGTAAAAAATTTCACGTCTTTTTATTGCGTAAAAATTTTCGCATCTTTTGACATTTTTGGCTAAAAACACGAGTAAAAGGTGCGGAAAGGCATGGGCAGGAATTTTCGCAGCCCCGAAAAATTTTCGCCCGTGTCCATTTTTCCGTCCGAATCATCTCACCATGCATCAACAAGCACGAAAGCGTCGAAAATTTTGCATCTTTTGACAGCGTAAAAAATTTCGCGTCTTTTGACCTCCTTGGCTGAAAACACAAGAAAAAAGCGCGAAAAAGTGCCCGCGCGAATTTTCGCACTCCCGAAAAATTTACGCCCGAGTCCAATTTTTTCGTCCCAATCATCGCACCATGCATCAACATGCATGAAAGCGTAAAAAATTTCGCATCTTTTGACAGCGTTAAAAATTTCGCGTCTTTTCACCTTCTTGGCTGAAAACATGAGTAAAAGGCATGTGAAGGCGCGCGCAAGAATTTTCGCACCCTCGAAAAATTTTCATCTGTGTCCATTTTTTCATCCTAATCATCTCACCATGCACCAAGAAGCACAAAAGCGTAAAAAAATTTCGCAACTTTTGACAGCGTAAAAAATTTCACGTTTTTTAACCTTCTTGGATGAAAACACAAGAAAAAAGTGTGAAAAAGCGCGTGCGTGAATTTTCGCACCCACGAAAAATTTACGCTCGAGTCCATTTTTTTCGTCCCAATCATCGCACCATGCATCAACATGCACGAAAGCATGAAAAATTTGGCATCTTTTGACTGCGTAAGACATTTCGCGTCTTTTGACCTTCTTGACTGAAAACACGAGTGAAAGGCTAGTGAAGGCGTGCGCAGGAATTTTTGCACTCGAAAAATTTTTGCCCATATCCATTTTTTTGTCCCAATCATCTCACCATGCAGCAACAAACACGAAAGCGTCAAAAATTTTGCATCTTTTGACAACGTAAAAAAATTTGCATCTTTTTACCTTTTTGGCTAAAAATATGAGAAAAAGGAGCAAATTTTGGACGAAAACACGACTAAAAGGCGCGCGCAAGAATTTTCGCCCCCTCGAAAAGTTTTCGCCCGTGTCCATTTTTTCTTCCCAATCATCTCACCATGCATCAACAAGCACGAAAGCGCCGAAAATTTTGTATCTTTTGACAGCGTAAAAAATTTCGCATCTTTTAACCTTCTCGGCTGAAAGCACGAGTAAGAGGCGCGCGTAGGAATTTTTGCAACCCCGAAAAATTTTTGCCCGTGTGCATTTTTTTCGTCCCAATCATCTCACCATGCATCAAAAAGCACGAAAGCGTCAAAAATTTTGCATCTTTAAGCGGTGTAAAAAATTACGCGTCTTTTGACCTTCTTGGCTGAAAACACGAGTAAAAGACAAGAAAAGGCGCACGCGCGAATTTTCACACCCCAAAAAAATTTTCGCCGGAGTCCATTTCTCGTCCCAATAATCTCACCATGCATTAACATGCACAAAAGCGTCGAAAATTTTGCATCTTTTGACTGTGTAAAAATTTTTGCATCTTTTGACCTTCATGGCTGAAAACACGAATAAAAGGCGCGTAAAGCGTAGAAAATTGTCGCACCCTCGAAAAATTTTTGCCCGTGTCCATTTTTTCTTCCCAATCATCTCACCATGCATCAACAAACACGAAAGCGTAGAAAATTTTGCATCTTTTGACAGCGTAAAAAATTTCACGTCTTTTTAGACCTTCTTAGCTGAAAACACAAGAAAAAAGTGCGCGTGCGAATTTTCACACTCCCGGAAAATTTACGCCCAAGTCCATTTTTTTCCTCCCAATCATCACATCATGCATCAACATGCACGAAAGCGTAAAAATTTTGCTTCTTTTGACAGCGTAAAAATTTTTGTGTCTTTTGACCTTCTTGGCTGAAAACACGCGTGAAAGGCTAGTGAAGGCGCGCGTAGGCATTTTTGTACCCTCGAAAAATTTTCACCCGTGTCCATTTTTTCGTCCCAATCATCTCACCTTGCAGCAACAATACGAAAGCGTCAAAAATTTCGCATCTATTGACAGCGTAAAAAATTTCGCGTCTTTTGACCCTCTTAGCTGAAAACACAAGAAAAAGGCGCGAAAAAAGCCCGCGCGAGAATTTTCGAACCCCCGAAAAATTTTCGCCCGAGTCCATTTTTTCGTCCCAATCATCTCACCATGCATCGACATGCACGAAAGCTTAAAAAATTTTGCATCTTTTGACAGTGTAAACAATTTCGCATCTTTTGACCTTGTCGGCTGAAAACACGAGTAAAAGGCGTGTAAAGGTGCGCGCAAGAATTTTCGCACCCTCGAAAAATTTTCGCCCGTGTCCATTTTTTCTTCCGAATCGTCTCACCATGCATCAACATGCACGAAAGCGTCGAAAATTTTACATCTTTTGACAGCGTAAAAAATTTCGCATGTTTTGACCTTCTCGGCTGAAAACACAAGTAAAATGCACGTAAAGGCGTGCGCAGGAATTTTCGCAACCCTGAAAAATTTTCGCCCTGTGCATTTTTTTGTCCCAATCATCTCACCATGCATCAGCAAGTATGAAAGTGTCAAAAATTTCACATCTTTTGACTCCGTAAAAAATTTCGCGTCGTTTGACCTTCTTGGCTGAAAACACAAGAAAGAAGGGCGAAAAAGGGCGCGCGCGAATTTTTGCACCCCCAGAAAATTTACGCCTGAGTCCATTTTTTCCTCTCAATCATCGCACCAAGCATCAACATGCACAAAAGCGTAAAAAGTTTTGCAACTTTTGACATCGTAAAAAATTTCGAGTCTTTTGACCTTCTTGGCTGAAAACATGAGTGAAAGGCTAGTGAAGGCGGGCACAGAAATTTTTGCACCCTCGAAAAAATTTCGCCCGTGTCCATTTTTTCATCCCAAGCAACTCACCATGCAGCAACAAGCATGAAAGCGTTGAAAATTTTGCATCTTTTGACATCGTAAAAAATTTCGCGTCTTTTGTTGACCTTCTTGGCTGAAAACACGAGAAAAAGGCGTGCGCAGGAATTTTCGCAACCACGAAAAATTTTCGCCCGTGTCCATTTTTTCGTCTCAATCATCGCACTATGCATCAACATGCATGAAAGCGTAAAAAATTTTGCATCTTTTGACAGCGTAAAACATTTCGCGTCTTTCGATCTTCTTGGCTGAAAACACGAGTAAAAGGCACGTGAAGGCGCGCGCGAACGTCGAAAATTTTGCACCTTTTGACAACGTTAAAAATTTCGCATCTTTTGACCTTCTCGACTGAAAATACAAGTAAAAGGTGTGTAAAGGCGTGCGCAGGAATTTTCGCAGGCCCGAAAAATTTTTGCCCGTGTCCATTTTTTCGTCCCAATCATCTCACCATGCATCAACAAGCACGAAAGTGTAAAAAATTTCGCATCTTTTGACAGCGTAAAAAATTTCGCGTGTTTTAACCTTCTTGGCTGAAAACAAAAGAAGAAAGCGTGAAAAAGTGCGTGCACGAATTTTGGCACCCCCGGAAAATTTACGCTCGAGTCCATTTTTTTCGTCCCAATCATCGCACCATGCATCAACATGCACGAAAGCGTAAAAAAGTTCTCATCTTTTGACAGCATAAAACATTTCGCGTCTTTCGACCTTCTTGGCTGAAAACACGAGTAAAAGGCACGTGAAGGCGTGCGCAGGAATTTTCGCACCCTTGAAAAATTTTTGGCCGTATCCATTTTTTCTTACCAATCATGTCACCATGCATCAACATGCACGAAAGCGTAAAAAATTTTGCATCTTTTGATAGCGTAAAAATTTTCTCATCTTTTGACCTTCTTGGCTGAAAACATGAGTTAAAGCCGCGTAAAGGCGCGCGCAAGAATTTTCGCAGCCCCGAAAAATTTTCGTCCAAGTCCATTTTTTCGTCCCACTCATCTCACCATACATCAACAAGCACGAAAGCGTCGAAAATTTCGCATCCTTTGACAGCGTAAAACATTTCGCTTCTTTTGACCTTCTTGGCTCAAAACACGAGTAAAAGGCGAGAAAAGGCGCGCATGCGAATTTTTGCACCCCCGGAAAATTTTGCCCGAGTCCATTTTTCCTCCCAATAATTTCACCATGCATCAACATGCACGAAAGCGTAAAAAATTTCCCTTCTTTTGACCTTCTTAGCTGAAAACACGAGTAAAAGGCGCGAAAAGGACCGCCCACGAATTTTCGAACCCCCAAAAAATATTCATTCGAGTCAATTTTTTCGTCCCAATCATCTCAACAAGCATCAACATGCGTGAAAGCGTAAAAAATTTTACATCTTTTGACAGCATCAAAAATTTCGTGTCTATTGACCTTCTTGGCTGAAAAAAAGAGCAAAAGGCGTGCACGAATTTTGGCACCCCAAAAAAATTTTCCCCCGAGTCCAATTTTTCGTCCCCTTCATCGCACCTTGCATCAACATGCACTAAAACATCAAAAGGTTCGCATCTTTTGACCTTCTTGGCTGAAAGCACGAGTAAAATACGCGAAAAGATGCGCGCGAATTTTCGCACCTCTGAAAAATTTTCGCCCGAGTCCATTTTTTTAACCCAATCATCTCACCTTACATCAACATGCACGAAAGCGACAAAAATTTTGCATTGACAGCGTAAAAGATTTCTTATCTTTTGACCTTCTAGGCTGAAAAAATGAGCAAAAGGCGTGAAATGGCGCGCGCGCGAATTTTTGAACTCCTGAAAAAATTTCGTCCGAGTCCATTTTTTCCTCCCAATCATCTCAGCATGCATCAACATGCACGAAAGCGTCAAAAAATTCGTATCTTTTGATAGCATCAAAATTTTCTTATCTTTTGACAGCGTCAAAAATGAGCAAAAGACACACACACGAATTTTTGCACTCCCGAAAAATTTTCGCTCGAGTCCATCTTTTCGTCCATATCATCTCCCCTTGGACGAAAGCTTAAAAAATTTCGCATCTTTTGATAACGTCAAAAATTTCGCGTCTTTTGACCTTCTTGATCGAAAACACGCATAAAATGCGAAAAAAGGCGCGCGCGCGAATTTTTGCACCGTCGGAAAATTTTTGCCTGAGTCCATTTTTTGTCCCAATCATCTCACCATGAAGCAACATGCACAAAAGCGTCGAAAATTTCGCATCTTTTGACCGTCTTACTGAAAATACGACTAAAAGGCTCGAAAAGGCTCGCGCGAATTTTCGTACCGAGAAAATTTTCGTCCGAGTCCATCTTTTCGTCCCAATCATCTCACCATGACTCAACACGCACGAAATTGTCAAACATTTCTCATCTTTTGACAGCGTCAAAAATTTCGCGTCTTTTGACCTTCTTGGCTGAAAATAAGAGTAAATGGAGCGAAAAGGTGCGCGCACGAATTTTCGCACCCCCGAAAAATTTTCGCCCCCCCGAAAAATTTTCGCCCGAGTCCATTTTCTCGTCCCAATCATCTCACCATTCATCAACATGCATGAAAGCGTAGAAAATTTTGCATCTTTTGATAGCGTAAAAAATTTTGCGTCTTTTGACCTT
Organism: Pontederia crassipes; assembly: GCA_030549335.1. Classification (NCBI taxonomy): domain Eukaryota; kingdom Viridiplantae; phylum Streptophyta; class Magnoliopsida; order Commelinales; family Pontederiaceae; genus Pontederia; species Pontederia crassipes. Next base: position 2,828,136 of record JAUKPH010000020.1, on the reverse strand, counting down.
CGTGGTTGAGAAAACACAGAGTAAAAGGTGCGTAAAGGCGCGCGCAAGAATTTTCGCACCCCTAAAAAATTTTCGCCCGTGTCCTTTTTTCCGTCTCAATCATATCACCATGCATCGACATGGACGAAAGCGTAAAAAAATTTGCATCTTTTGACAGCGTAAAAAATTTTCGCACACACGAATTTTCGCACCCCCGAAAAATTTTCGCCCGACTCCATTTTTGTCCCAATCATCTCTCCATGCATCAACAAGCACGAAAGTGTAAAAAAATTCACATCTTTTGACATCGTTAGAAATTACGCGTCTTTTGACCTTCTTTGCTGAAAACATGAGTAAAAGGCGTGAAAATTTGCGCGCGTGAATTTTCGCACCCAGGAAAATTTTCGTCCGAGTCCATCTTTTCGTCCCAATCATCTCATCATGCATCAACATGCACGAAAGCGTCAAAAATTTCGCATCTTTTGACAGCGTAAAATTTTTTGCATCTTTTGACCTTCTTGGTTGAAAACACGAGTAAAAGGCACGAAAAAGCACGCGCGCGAATTTTTTCACCCCGATAAAATATTCGTCCGACTCCATTTTTTCATCCCAATCATCTCACCATGCACCAACATGCACGAAAGCGTCGAAATTTTTGCATCTGTTGACAGCGTAAAAATTTTTGCATCTTTTGACCATCTTGGCTGAAAACGCGAGTAAAAGGCACGAAAAGGTGCACGTGCGAATTTTCTCGCACCCACGGAAAATTTTCGCTCGAGTCCATTTTTTTGTTCCAATCATCTCACCTTGCATCAACATGCACGAAAGCATAAAAAATTTCACATCTTTTGACCTACTTGGCTGAAAACACAAGTAAAAAGCGCGAAAAGGCGCGCGCGCGAATTTTCGCACCGTCGAAAATTTTTCGCCTGAGTTTGATTTTTCATCCCAATCATCTCACTATGCATCAACATGTACGAAAGCGTACAAAATTATTGACAGCGTCAAAAATTTCACGTGTTTTCACGTCCCAAAATTTTCACACCCCCCCCAAAATTTTCGCCCGAGTCCTTTTTTTCGTCCCAATCATCTCAAAATGCATCAACATGCACGAAAGCGTAAAAAATTTTGCATCTTTTAACATCGTAAAAAATTTCGCGTCTTTTGATCTTCTTGCCTGGAAACACGAGTAAAAGGCGCGAAAAGGCACGCGCACGAATTTTCGCACCTCTGGAAAATTTTCGCCCGAGTCCATTTTTCACCCCAATCATTTCACCATGGAACAACATGAACAAAAGGGTTAAAAATTTCACGTCTTTTGACCTTCTTCGCTGAAAACACGACTAAAAGGCTTGAATAGGCGCGCGCGAATTTTCGTACCCCCGAAAAATTTTCATCCGAGTCCATTTTTTTATCCCAATCATCTCACCATGCATCAACATGCATGAAAGCATCGAAAAATTTGCATCTTGTGATAGCATAAAAAATTTCGCATCTTTTGACCTTTTTGGCTGAAAACACGAGTAAAAGGCGCGCACGCGAATTTTCGTGCACCTAGAAAATTTTCGCCCGAGTCCATTTTTTCCTCCCAATCATCTCACCATGCATCAACATACATGAAAAGCATGGAAAATTTTCATCTTTTGAAAGCTTAAAAAATTTTGCGTCTTTTGACCTTCTTGGCTGAAAACAAGAGTAAAAGGCGCGAAAAGGCGCGCGCTAGAATTTTTGCACCCCAAGAAAATTTTCGCTCGAGTTCCTTTTTCGTCCCAATCATTTTACCATACATCAACATGCATGAAAGCGTAAAAAATTTCAAGTCTTTTGGCCTTCTTGGTTGAGAACACGAGTAAATGGCGCGCGCGCGAATTTTTGCACCCCTAGAAAATTTTCGCCCGAGTCCATTTTTTCACACCAATCATCTCACCATGCATGAACATGCACGACAGTGTCAAAAATTTTATGACTTTTGACCTTCTTGGTTTAAAACACGCGTAAAAGATGAGAAAAGCCGCGCTCGCGAATTTCCACACCCATGGGAAATTTTCATCCGAGTCCATTTTTTCGTCTCAATCATCTTACCATACATCAACATGCACCAAAGCGTAAAACATTTCCTACCCCCGTAAAAGGCATCAAAGGCGCGCGCGCGAATTTTCGTACCCCAAAAAAGTTTTGCCCGAGTCCAATTTTTCGTCCGAATCATTTCATCATGCATCAACATGCACGAAAGCGTAAAAAATTTCACATCTTTTGATAGCATCGAAAATTTTGCATCTTTTGACCTTCTTGGTTTAAAGCACGTGTAAAAGGCGGGAAAAGCCGCGCTCGCGAATTTTCGCACCCCTTGAAAATTTTCATCCGAGTCCATTTTTTCATCCCAATCATCTTATCATACATCAACATGCACGAAAGCGTAAAAAATTTGGCCTTCTTGGTTGAGGCGCGCACGCGAATTTTCGCTCCTGCCGAAAAATTTTGTCTCGAGTCCATTTTTTCGTCCCAATCATCTCAGCATGCATTAGCAAGCTCGAAAGCATCGAAAATTTCACATCTTTTGACAAGGTAAAAAATTTCGTGTCTTTTGACCTTCTTAGATGAAAACACGAGTAAAAGGCGCGAAAAGGAGCAAGCACAAATTATCGCACCGCAGAAAATTTTCGCCCGAGTTCATTTTTTTTCATCCCAATCATCTCACCATGCATCAACATGCACGAAAGCGTAAAAATTTTTGCGTCTTTTGACAGCGTAAAAAATTTCGCGTCTTTTGACCTTCTTGGTTTAAAACGCGCGCGTGCGAATTTTTGCACCCATGGAAAATTTTCTTCCTAGTCCATTTTTTCGTCCCAATCATCTCACCATGCGTCAACATGCACGCAAGCGTCAAAAATTTCACGTCTTTTGACCTTCTTGGAGGAAAACATGCGTAAAATGCATAAAAGGGCGCGCGCGCAAATTTTGACACCGCCGGAAAATTTTTGTCCAAGTCCATTTTTTCATCCCAATCGTCTTACCACGCATCAGCATGCACGAAAGCGTCGAAAATTTCACGTCTTTTGACCTTCTTGTTTGAAAATACACGTAAAAGGCGAGAAAAGGAATTTTTGCACCCTCGGATAATTTTTGCCCGAGTCCCTTTTTTCCTCCCAATCATCTCACCATGCATCAACATGTGCGAAAGTGTCATAAATTTCGCATCTTTTGAAAGTGTCGAAAATTTCACGTCTTTTGACCTTCTTGGCTGAAAATAAGAGTAAAAGGCGCGAAAAAGCGCGCTCGAATTTTCGCACCCTCGAAAAATTTTTGGCCGTCCATTTTTTCATCCCAATCATCTCACAGCGTAAAAAATTTTACGTCTTTTGACAGCATAAAAATTTTTACGTCTTTTGACCTTCTTGGTTTAAAACACGCGTAAAAGATGTGAAAAGGCGCGCGCGCGAATTTTCGCACCCCCGGAAAATTTTCATCCGAATCCATTTTTTCGTCTCATTCATCTTACCACTCATCAACATGCAGGAAAGCATAAAAAATTTCACATCTTTTCGACATTTTGGTTGAGAACACATGTAAAAGGCGCGCGGACGAATTTTCGCACCCCCGAAAAAATTTTCGCCCGAGTCCAGTTTTTCATCCGAATCGTCTCATCACGCATCAACATGCACGAAAGCGTAAAAAAATTTCACATCTTTTGATAGTGTCAAAAATTTCACGTCTTTTGACCTCCTTGGTTGAAAACACGCGTAAAAGACGCAAAAAGGCGCGCGAGCGAATTTTCGCACCCCCGGAAAATTTTCGCCCGAGTCCATTTTTTTGTCCGAATCATCTCACCATGCATCAACATGCACGAAAGCGTAAAAAATTTCGCATGTTTTGACATCGTCAAAAATTTCGCATCTTTCGACATAGTCAAAAATTTTGCATCTTTCGACCTTCTTGACTGAAGACAAGAGTAAATGTCGTGAAAAGGCGCGCGCACGAATTTTTGCACCCAGGAAAAATTTTCTCCCGAGTCCATTTTTTCGTCCCAACCATCACACCATGCATCAACATGCATGAAAGCGTTGAAAATTATGTATCATTTGACAGCGTAAATAATTTCACATCTTTTGACCTTCTTCGCTGAAAACACGAGTAAAAGACGCGAAAAGGCATGCGCGCGAATTTTCGCACCCCAAGAAAATTTTCGTCCGGGTCCATTTCATCATCCCAATCACCTCACCATGCATCAACATGCATGAAAGGGTTAAAAATTTTGCGTCTTTTGGCCTTCTTGGTTGAGAACACGCGTAAAAGGCGCGAAAAGTCACATGCGCGAATTTTCGCACCCCCGAAAATTTTTTGTCCGTGTCCATTTTTTCGACCCAATGATTTCACCATGCATCAACATGCACGAAAGCGTAAAAAAATTTGCATCTTTTGACAACGTCAAAAATTTCGCATCTTTTGGCCTTCATGGCTGAAAACAAGAGTAAATGTCGCAAAAAGGCGCACGCACGAATTTTCGCACCCCCGAAAATTTTTTGCCCAAGTCCATTTTTTCATCCCATCATCACACCATGTATCACACATGCACGAAAGAGTTGAAAATTTTACATCATTTTACAGCGAAAAAATTTCACGTCTTTTGACCTTTTTAGTTGAAAACACGACTAAAATGGGCGAAAAGGCGCGCGCGCGAATTTTCGCACCCCAAGAAAATTTTCACCCGAGTCCATCTTTTCATCCCAATCGTCTTACCATGCATCGGCATGCATGAAAGCATAAAAAATTTCGTGTCTTTTGGCCATCTTGGATGAAAACACGCGTAAAAGGCGCGCGCGTGAATTTTCGCACCCCCGGAATATTTTTGCTCGAGACCATTTTTTCCTCCCAATCATCTCACCATGCATCAACATGCATTAAAGCGTCGAAAATTTTGTATCTTTTTACAGTGCCGAAAAGTTCGCATCTTTTTACCTTCTTGGCTGAAAACAAGAGTAAAATGTGCGAAAAGGCGCGCACTCGAATTTTTGCACCCCCGAAAAATTTTCGCCCGAGTCCATTTTTCGTCTCAGTCATTCTACCATGCATGAACATGCATGAAAGCGTAAAAAATTTTACGTCTTTTGGCCTTCTTGGTTGAGAACGCGCGCAAAAGGCGTGAAAAGGTGCGCGTGAATTTTTGCACACCATGAAAATTTTCGCCCGAGTCCATTTTCTCGTCCGAATCATCTGACTATGCATAAACATGCACAAAAGCGTAAAAAATTTCACGTCTTTTGACAGCGTGAAAAAGTTTCGCGTCTTTTGACCTTCTTGGTTCAAAACACGCAAAAAATGTGGGAAAAGGCGTGCGTGCGAATTTTCGCTCCCACGGAAAATTTTTGCCTGAGACCATTTTTTCGTCCCAATCATCTCACCATGCATGAACATGTACAAAAGCGTCGCAAATTTCGCATCGTTTGATAGCGTAAAAAATTTTGCATCTTTTATCCTCCTTGGATGAAAACACAAGTAAAAGTTCTGAAAAGGCGCGCGTGTCACGGGGTCATTTTCGGACACTAGACCACGTGCGGCGACTAGGCAGATGGGCACCTAGCCAAGCCTATTTTGAGCTTGCAGCGAAAGTTTTATGGTCGAGACGACTATGCCAAGAGTCGCTCTTATAGGCATTCAATCACGAACATGATTAGAGTGTTGAACTACTCGTCATGGGACCGTGGCATTAGCGTGTTGCGGCACCAATGCATGCGCTTGGGCGTTTAAAGTCCGAAGGGGCAGCCGAGGTACCACGAGACGCCACGAAGGGACACCGATGTGGGTTGCCACCCCACGCTCAAGGCCATGACACTAGAATTAAAGAAAAACTTACTTGTATTAAATATGATGAAACATAACATACAATTGGGCCTCAGAACGCATTAGTGAACTCCTCCCAGTGAGTCTTGTTACATATTGAAGATGCAAAAGACGTACCCTACGGGAATGTCACCTAATTGCCCATTCATAAGGATAGCCTTTACAAGATAAATGCCCTAAGGGCGGATAACTTGGTACTCCACAATATTACACAGTGCGGGGCGGCTGCATGTGTTCCAAGGTTTCGGCGCTGAGCGGCCGAGAGCTATAAGTTGAGCGGCACTGGTGCCGCGAGGCTTCACGCTTCGTGTCACGGGAAAATGCCCAGTGACACGCGCGCGAATTTACGCACCCCGAAAAATTTTCGCCCGAGTCCATTTTTTCGTCCCAATATCATCTCACCATGCACGAAAGCGTCAAAAATTTCACATCTCTTGACAGCGTCGAAAATTTCGCATCTTTTGACCTTCTTGGATGAAAACAAGAGTAAAAGGAACGATAAGGCGCGCACACGAATTTCTCGAAATTTTTTGCCTGAGTCCATTTTTTCATCTCAATCATCTCAACATGCATCAACATGCCTGAAAGCTTCGAAACTTTCGCGTCATTTGCCCTCTTTGGTTGAAAACAAGCGTAAAACTCGCGCGCTCGAATTTATCCTTAGGTCTAAGTATGCCAACGAAGAAAATTTGACATGGTGGAAGTTCGTGATGGATTTCAAGGATTAATACTTCCCACAAAGTATGAGTGAGCAAAGACAAGAGGAGTTTCTTAAACTCCAACAAGGTGACATGTCAGTGGACGATTATGCAATTAATTACTTCCAACTAGAAAAGTCTTGCACTCTTGTAAAGTCGGAAAAGATGCGAGTGAATCTCTTTGTGAAGGGACTCAGGTCCGAACTAAAGGCTAGGATGTTGTGTCAAGCTCCTAAGACAATGGAAGAAGCACTGGAGTTAGTTGTTGAACTAGAAAAGAAGCTCGAAGATGGAGTTGTAATTTCTAATGGTAACACATCAAGGAAGACGACCAAGCAAGGAAATTGGAAGGAGCAAAGGAATGGATCCTACATGAGTTCTAAGAGGGGAGAATCACATAGGAGCAGAAGTCAATGCCACCATTGCGGAAGGTTTCATTTAGGCGAATGTCGTTTCAAGATTGGGGCATGTTTGCAATGTGGAAGGATCGGTCATTACAAGAAGGATTGCCCAGAGAAATGAGATGTCAATTTCTTAAGAATGTTAGAACAAGCTAATGTCATGCAAGTCGAAGAAGCTCACCAAGTCCCGAATACGATTCAAGGTAATCATCACTTAACGTTTAAGTAATCATACCAATTGTAATGTGTGTGCATGGTAGACATGATGATCACTTGAAATGTTAAAAAGAAATATTCTGAGTATAAGACATGTAATCAAAACCCTTAAAAAATATATATACATATAAGAAAAGTCAAGAAAGGTTATCGAGATCAAAATAATAGTGATTCAGTTATGAAGAAAAATAGAATTGATCTACCTAGGTCTATATGGCCTAACTGATGGCATAAAATGGTCAAGTGTTGAGTCAGAAAATTTGACACTTAGAAGAAGCTAAGGTTCAGAGTAGCGCAACGGAAGCGTGACGCACAGACGATCTTCATTTCATGAAGTGGAGTAAGAATCTAAGATTCTACTAGAATCTTTAAGATATGAGACAACGTGACGGCATAGTTAGGACCATGACCAAGAACCGTTAGCGAGAGACTATTGAGTGATGCTATTAATGACGTATGAGGAAGGCCACGTGGGTGCACACGAAGGACTGGAGATAAATGAAGCGACGAAATTGAAAGATCTTCATTTAAGATCGAGCTAATGATCAGAGTGGCGCAGCGAGAATGTGGCTCACGAACGATCTCAACTTCTTGAAATTGATTAGAGATATGAAATTCCCACGAAAGTTTTGAAATAGCAAGTGATGGTGAGCGACGAAGTGGAGACGGAAGGCAAAGAATGATAAAATGAACCACCGAGGAATGCGCGTTGGATGTCATAAATGGAGAGATCACGTCGGTATATACGAGGAACCAAAGATAAATGGAGCAACGTGGATGAGGAGATCTATTGTATGAGATTCTACAAAATTCGAGGACGAATTTTATTTTAAGGGGGGTATATTATAATATTCTCAAAAGTAAATAAAAGAAAAAGAAAATAAAATAAAATAAATAAAAGAAAGTTAATATTATTTTAAAGCCATAAGGCTAATATATAATATTCTAAATCCATAAGGCTAATATATAAATAGCCTAATGCCCTAAATCACTCACAAACTCCTCTCCCTCTCTTATCTCTCAACCTCCCAACACTCACCAGCCGAAAGCACCTCAAACCCCCTCTCCATGCTACAGTAGACACTCACTCACACTCCCTCTCGGCCAGCTCCTTTTCATTTTTTGAGAAAAAAACACAGTTCAAGAAGTTACCAATCAAAGAAAGAAAATCTCCCTCACAAATCTTCTAAAAAAAAAAAATCCCTCACAAACATGCTTGCAGGATATACTATTTATTATGATTTTTCTGTTCTTTCCTAAGTTGTAGTTCAAGCAAAAAATTATGAGAAAAGGAACATAATCTTGTCAGCTTGTTGCTCATAATCTTGTCAGTGTTTGGCATTGGAATGTGGTATCAGAAGTTGTATGTTGCCTTGTATCAGATTTTTGCTTGGTCGATGATCTATCATTGTTCATCCAGTCTCCATTTAAGCTTGTCATTCTAGCTTAATGAAATTGCTCATTGACATGAACTTAAGTAGTGACCTTTTGGAACTTCTACCAGGCACTTGACACTTTCAATACAGCGGTTGTTTCTCCAATTTACTATGTTATGTTTACTACTATGTCTATAGTTGCAAGTGCCATAATGTTCAAGGTAACTTCCAACCATTATAATCTATCGTTGGATTTTTTTAAAAAAAAATTATTGTAACTTATTAATTTGAGAATGATTTCAGGACTGGTCTGGTCAAAACATAAGTACCATAGCTTCTGAATTATGTGGGTTTGTAACTGTCTTATCTGGTACTGTTTTACTGCATACTGCCAAAGAACAAGAAGTGACCACTCCGTCAGGTATTAGCAGAAATCTTCATTTTAATCTTTCACAATTTAAATCCATTTCGTGTTATTTCTGCATATCTTGATGCATAAATCTAGACTACGTTTGAGTGGTTGATTTGCTTCTCATTGATAGTCTCCATTGAGCTGTTATGCATATGATTGAAGACCAGTTATATCTTACTAGCTCCTTAAAACAAAAGGATATATCTTTCTAGCTCAGGCTCAGCTGTTTCTTAAACCTTTTCTTTCTTTTTGTATCTCAGCATTTATCTTGTAGGAGCTTAGAACTTTTTTGTTTTTCTTTTGAAACTCAGACAACCAAATCCTACCTGCGCCCTGTGTTGATTGCCTGACTTCATTGATAGAAACCTTCTCAAGGACTGAGCTAGACACCTTTGTACACACCGTCACCAAAATTCTTTACCACACGTGTCGACTTTTGATCTGTCAATTAAAACATAGCAATCTTATGGCTTGCATAATTTTTTTTTATTATAACAGCGTCCATATCCTGGTACATCAGCATCGAAAATGGCGATCCAGTGAAGAAAATTGATGATGACTACTATGTGACGTTGCAAAGCTCAGATTGATGCATGCCTTGTACTGTGTCAGTGTGCCTCATCAAGGTTGTCCACGTGTGTGTGAAATGTTTGCTGATGAAGCCTGACATGCAAAATCTATCTCCAGTCCTGATGTGAGGGTCATTTTTTTTCTTGAGTGCTGGATTCGGAGGGTGCGCCAAAAGAGTTGGGATCGGACGCGTTTGCTCGTAGTCGTGAAAGGTGAACCTTGGAGAGGGATGAAAATTTAATAGGCCGCCCGATCTTGTTTATTCCGGTTTTCTGTGCATAAGACTTGCAATCATTCATTCTTTCTCACCTAGCAGGCAAAGCAGTAGTAGATTGCTGCACATGGAACAGTTGTACGTCATGTTGATTGATTCAATAGATCATTGTATGTTCCTGCAAATCCATTTTTTTCTTATTTCATTCAGTTTTATGACAAAAAAAATTGCAACAGGTGTCCATTTTTTTTTGAAAGGAACTACTAAGGGCAACCAATTTTTTTTTTACCTTATAATATAAAGCCTATAAAGATATGTATATTTTTTGTCAAGACTGTTGGGGTGTTTTATTCTTTCTTCCTATGTTTTCGATTCTTTGACAAGCATTACGTGATTTCACGAAATTAGTTGCATCTTTGAACAGAGAATCAATAAAAATCTATTTGGAAAATTTTAAAGGCTGTCTGATATCATCCATGACCACCATAAGGAGATGAATGACACTCTCATAGTATGACAAATTGTTCTTCTTCTTGTATACATTTTCGATATATTTCATCAGAATAAAAATGGCTCATTCCAAAAATAGTATTTAATGTTCGAAAAGAATTTCTTCTTTTGTTGATAAGATACAAGATTAGGAATGACCATATAAGATGGATGTGTGGTCATACAAGATTAGATAAGATTAGGAATGACCATATACGTGAACGAGTCGGAGTGGCTCCTATTAGTGAGAAAATGGTAGAGAATCGTTTGAGATGGTTTGGTCATGTTCAGAGAAGACCATTAGATGCGCCAGTAAGAAGAGTAGATCAAATAATCTGGAGTCCGATTAAAAGAGGGAGAGGGAGGCCAAGGCGGACACTTGGCGAACTAATAGAGCAAGATCTATTGGTGAATAATATACCGAAAGGTTTGGTTACTAATAGAGCGGAATGGCGTCGTATGATCCATGTAGCCGACCCCACCTAGTGGGATAAGGCTTTGTTGTTGTTGTTGTTGTTGATAAGATAAATTAGGTCGTAAAACTCCTGAAACTAAATAGTTGGCATAGCTAGCGAACCATGAAAATTGTGCTTCTTGAATTGAAAACAATTGGTCATAAGGGAAGGAATCATTAATAGCTTTATAATTTCCAGAATTATTTTCCTGCTCTGATAGTTGGAGTCGAGAATGGTGATCAGCTACTTGATTTTCTGCTCCCTTTTTGTCTTTGGTTTCTAGATCGAATTCCTGTAATAGAAGTATTCACTTAATCAATCTTGGTTTGGCATCTTTTTTAAAAATCAAGCACTGGATGGCTTGATGGTCAGTATATACAATAATCTTAGAGTCAACTAGATAAGATCTGAATTTATCCATTGCAAACAGAACTGTTAGGTATTCTTTTTCTGTTTAGCATAATTGATCTGTGCTTCATCTAAAGTTCTGCTAGCATAGTAGATCGCGTGTTGCTTCTTGTCTTTCCTTTGTTCTAATACTGCTCCAACAACTTGATCACTTGCATCGCACATGATTTCAAAAGGCAGAGACCAGTCTGGTGGTTGAATGATTGGGGCTGTCGTGAGAGCTCTTTTCAGAGTGTTGAAATCCTTTAAGCAGTCTTCATCAAATATAAATTCTGCTTCTTTGGATAAGAGTTTTGTTAATGGCCTCGCAATGAGAGAGAAGTGCTTGATGAATCTTCGATAAAATCCTGCAGGTCCAAGGAAACTTCTAATTCCTTTGATGTTAGTAGGTGGGGGCAATTTTTCAATAACTTCTATCTTGACTTTATCCACTTCAATGCCCTTGCCTGAAAAAATGTGTCCTAGAACTACGCCTTCTTACACCATAAAATGACATTTCTCCCAATTCAACACTAGATTAGGTTTAACGCATCTCTGTAGTACCTTGCAGAGGTTGTGCAAGCAAACTTCAAAAATAGTGCCATAGAAGTCATCCATAAACACTTCCATTATTTCTTCAATATAATCCGAAAAAATTGACATCATGCACCTTTGGAAGCTTGCTGGATCATTACATAGTCCAAATGGCATTCTCCTATATGCAAAGGTTCCATATGGACATATAAATGTGATCTTTTCTTGATCTGAATAGGGATTTGATGGAATTCAAAAAACCCATCTAGATAGCAGAAACAGGAGTGGTTCGCAAGCCTTTTTAACATCTGATCGATGAAAGGTAAGGGAAAGTGATCCTTTCGAGTGGTTTTGTTTAGCTTCCTGAAATCAATACACATCTTCCATCCTATGATGGTCTGTGTGAAGATGAGCTTGTTTGATTTTTTCTTTATTACAGTCATTCCACTTTTTTTGGCACAACCTGTACGGGACTCATCCATTCGCTATCTAATATGGGGTAGATGATCCCAACATCCAAAAGTTTAATCACTTTCTTTTATACTACTTTTTTTCATTGCTGGATTGAGCATTCTTTGTCCCTCAACGGATGGTTTGAAATCCTTTTCCATGTGAATGCGATGCATGCAAATAGAAGGATTTATTCCTTTGTGATCATCCAGAGTATTGCCTATAACATGTTTGTAGGCTTTTAACTTGTCTGGTAACTATTGAAGTTGATTCGATTTTAAATTTGCGTTGACAATCACTGAGTAAAGTCTTCTCCTAAAAATTCATATATGAGGTTTTGAGGAAATTTCTTCAACTCGGTTTCAGTGGTTTCTTCAAGCTAGAATGTTGCAAGAGCTTAGTAGGTTAATCCTCCTGCGAGTTGTCTGAATGTTGTATCTATGTTGAGAGCATATGACTTGTAAGAATCTTGGCTTCTTCTTTTATCCATAAAAATGATTCTTGAGCCTCGAGAGATACTTCTAAAGGATCAGATATATGAATAACTGATGCTACCTTCTAGACTAGGGGATCTACTTGCTCAGGTTGGAGGTGATAATCTTCCATGTTTGGATAGTTGATAATATGATTCAACCGAAATTCGACCATATCATCACCTATTTGAAAAGTAAGACGACCTTGTTTGACGTATATTATTGCTCCTACAGTAGCTAGAAAAGGTCTTCCTAACAAAATAGGAGTTTGATTGTCTTCATCCATATATAGGACCACGAAGTCAGTTGGTATGTAGAAATTTCCTACTTTAATTGGTATATCTTCCAAAATTTCTTGTGGAATTTTTATGGATGGGTCCGCCAATTGAAGAGACATATTAGTGGGCTTAATATCGTTTATTTCAAGTTTCCTGTATATTGAAAGAGGAATAACACTTACAGAAGCACCTAAATCACATAAAGCTCTTTGTATCCTTCTATTTCCAATTTCACATGGTATAGAAAAACTTCAGGCTCCTTAAGTTTCGGAGGTAGTTTGTTTTGAATTACGGCACTGGCTTCAGCATTTAGCGCAACTATTTCATTTTCTTGTATCCTTCTTTTCTTTGATAAGATATCTTTGAGAAATTTTGCATAGGCCGGCATCTCTTGTATGGTTTCAATGAAGGGTACATTAATATAGAGTTTCTTTAAGATTTCAACGAACTTACCGAATTGTTGGTCTTGTCTGAATTTCTCGAGGGCTTTAAGAAACGATACCCGAGTAGAATAGCTAGAAGATCTTTCTGAAGTCTGTTATTTGGCTTTGTTCTGCTCCTTTAGCTTAGCCTCTGGTTGAGCTGCTTTATCTCGTTCTAAAGTTTTCGCGTTTCCTAATGTCGCGACTTCTAATCTTGTTATCTTGATATTTTCAATTGTTTTGCCAGTTCTCAAGGTTTCAGCTTGAACTTGTTCTTTCGGATTCTTCTCTGGTTGTCCCGGTAGAATTCCTGGTTGTCTTGAAGATGATGCTACTTGTTGGGTTATCTGTGTTTCCAACATTTTGTTATGGATGGAGAGGCTTTCAATTTTCTCAAACATCTTTTGCATAAGGATATCTTGTTTCGACATGTACTTTTCCATCATTGATTCAAGCTTACTCGTAGAAGATGATCCTTGATCAGGCGAAGAGTTTTGAGGTTGTGTTCTTTGATTAAATTTGCTTTTCCAGGCAGGAACTTGAGCTTGTTGAGGGTTATCTCTATATGAAAATTTCGGGTTATTTTTCCATCTAGGAAAGTGTTGGAGTACATATCATTATTAGAAGGATATGAACCTATCGCGTTTGACCTTGCTATTCAGTAGTTCACAGTGCATGGAAATATGATCGGATGAATCGTATATTTCACAGCATCTTGTTATCGTATTAATAGTATGGGTAGCTTCGTTGAGTCCTAACCTACTAATTGCCTTCTAAATAATGTATTCCACCTTAGAAGAGAAATCCTCACCATCCAGTCGTGTCTGAGTGAAAGCAATTGGCTCGTTGGACCTTGAGTGAACTAAGAAATGTTAATTCCTTGCTATTTCTTCTATAAGTTGGTATGCTCATTTACATTTTTCTTTATAAACACACCATCCGTAGCATTGTCGAGTGTCATCTTTGAAGCATAATTAAGTCCATTGTGGAAAGATTGGACTAAAATCCATTTGCTCAAATCGAGATGGGGGTACGATCTTAGCAATGTCTTAAACCTTTGCCAAGCTTCATACAATGTTTCATGATCTTTTTGAACAAAATCGATGACTTGATTCCTGATCTTAATTGTCTTACTTGGAGGAAAATATTCTGACAAAAAAGCCTTTACCAATCGTTCACAAGTGGTTAATTCCTGTGGTTCCAGTGACTGTAGCTATTATTTGACTTTGCCTCTTAGTGAAAAAAAAGACTCTTAATTTCAATGCTTTTGGTGAGACTCCATTCAGTTTTGTTGTCTTGCATATTTCCATAAAGTCTTTGAGATGTTGATTCGGATCCTTGTCTGGAGTTCCTTCAAATTGGTTTTGTTGGATCGTGGAGATCAAGGAGGATTTCAACTCAAAATTATTAGTTTGAATAGCTGGCTTCAAAATAGCAGACTCTAACCCATCTGCAGTGGGGGTATAGAGTTCTTCCAGTGACGGAATTGGCAGTTGAGGTTGTTCTTGTTGTTGAACCATCATCTCTGCTCCTAAATCTGAATTCAGCTCAAACGGGAGAGCTCATCTTGTCTACTGCATTTTGAGGTTTACCATATTTATTTTATATAGTAACATGTAATTTATTTTTTTATTGTGAAAATTTAACTAATATAAGTTTAATGAGGTAATAGTTAATTAAGCTAGAAAGATCAAACTATGAATGAAAATGATACATTAGAGAATTTATAATTAAAAAAATAACTAGATATTTGTTAGTTCATTTTGTTTTGGAACAAAAATACTTATCGGGTTGGTCAATTCTATGTGTTATAATATTAGTAGCATTTTGTAATATCTAAAAATTCGACTACATCACATGACGAAAATGTCACGTCCCCAATTTAAAATGTGGTTTAAACCAAAGTTCGTGACTCATTACAGACGACCAAATAAGATTGAGAAGGATTATGATAACATGATGTAAATATTTTTGTTTGTATACAGCATAAGGAATGAAAATATCATTGAACATGTTTACACAATTTAAGATGATCATTTCAGAGCAGACTAATACTCCTTAAGTTTTTACATTTCATGAAATAACTTTGTCTTCTTTCAAGATACAACCCACACATATACAGTACACATAATAACCTCTCTCGACATCCTGATAAAAGGACATGAGAGACACAAATCTACTTATCTTATCACTAAGGATGTTATACAACCCTTCTAAATTATCATCTCGCATGATCCTCAAATGACTATATTAATTTGAAAAATGTTAGAAATAACAGAGTGAGCTAAAATAGTTCAGTAAGCTAATAATTCATAACCTATGTGTTACCATCAATTCGGAGAGATGTAAAAACACATGGGATAATTATAATATCAAATTTAGCATTATACATTTGATAATTATATATACAACATTCTAGTCACAAGCATCACACTCAATTTGTAATCAATATCATTTAAATCATATCAAACATATGTATGCAAATGCAACACTCTCATATTAATGCACGAATCACCAACCGGTTAGTTTATATAATCAATAGATTGCTTCCAGAGGTGGCCCATATGGATTCTAGATGTAGTACTTAGGTCCGCACGATACTTAGCTCCATCTAATCTCATCTTATTTTTGTGGAACATATAAAAAAATGATAGATGACTTTCAGATGTGACCCATACAGATTCTAGAGGTGGCTTCCATCATAACTTCTCATGATGTAGCATTTAGGTCTACAAAACACAACTCCATTTTATCTCATCTCATTTCTAGAAAACATATCAAAAAGTGATAGATGGCTTCCAGAGCTGGCCCATTTGGATTGTAGAGGTAGCTCCCATCAAGATTTCTCACGATATAGTACTTAGTTCCGCACGACACTTAGCTGCATCTTATCACATCCCATTTGGATTGTAGGTTAAATTGGTGTTTAAAAACAAAATCTCAATTTCATAAAAACACGTCGTGACAACTTAAAATTGATTCGTTAATCCTTTTAAAAATAATATAATTCATATCACATCAAACAATATGAGCGGGAGAGAGAGAGAGAGAGAATTTAAACATAATGCACAAGGTGGTTGTTGACGAGGTTCGACCACACCTTGTCCTATGTCTCCGCTCCGACTTCTCGACCTCGAGACCATCAGAGATTTCACTAAAGGACTTCCTTTGTTCTAAATGGGGCAAGGAAGAAAGCCCTTTACATCACCGTCTTTTCTTCGTTTCGAGAGGTAAGGAACACTTCTCCTCCAATGAAACTAATCTTTTCTCTCGCTCAAAAGGTAAGATTTGAAACATCTTTTACACAGGAACTCTCTTAGTATTTTTCTAAATAAAAATGTTTCTCTCTTTAACAATGCTTAGCTCACAAGATGCGAAGAGAGAAAGAAGAGAAAACTTCAAATGAAAACTTCAAGGAATGATTTTCTTTTGATAACTTGAAGTTTTTCTTTAAGGCTTGGATGGATGTCATTGCTTCTAGCTTTAGCATTTCTTTTATAGGCTCTAATATGTGGAAAATTCATCCAGAAATTGTTCCGCAAATTTCTCCTTCAAAATTGACCGTTACTGTTCATTTGACTCGGAGGCCAGTCGACCGCACATCTAGATCGGCCTATGTGACTGTTGTGCATTTTTTTTAGCTTCCGCGCTTGATCGGTCGACCGGTTCGTCGATTGGTACATCGAGCGGTATCATCACATCGTCAACCGAGGCAGGCTCATCATACATCCATCGACCAACATCTCCTATTCGGTCGACCGGTATTGTCTCGACCGACCTTCTTTGCTTCGACCAGCTGGTTGACCGACCTACATTATTTTGAGCATAACATTTAGCACGGTTATCCAAATTAGATTATCTTAGATTCTATGCATAGGTAATAAGATTCTCTACAACTGTGACATTCATCATTCGTTCAGAATATGTTAAGATCATAGTCAATTATTTAATCAAAGTTACATCCATTTTTCTTTAAACTTTTTCACTATTTCACTTTAATCTTTCGAGGTTTGTATCATCAAAATATGATTTTATATGGCATTAAAACTTTGCTCCAGCAATCTCCTCCTTTTTTATGAAGATAAACCGAGAAATATGAAAATTATATAAGTTGCGAAAAAGTTGTAAAATTCTTATAAAATTAATTTTACTCCCCCTAAAACTTAGCTTTCCTTACAATGATAGATATTTAGATAAGTATTAATTGTAAGGCACTCTGCATATAGAGTTATATTCATATCATATTTTTCTTATATTTCTCCTCCTTTCGTTTCATCAAAAAATGGTTTGCATAAGAAACCATATATAATTCCCCCTATGTCTTAAAAAATTATTCTCCCCTTTTGTCATAAAATATGTAAAGTGTTCCACCATGAAGAGTTAAAAAAATAGCTTCCCCTAAATTTATGGCTATTTTAAAAATGAACTTAAATTGATCTATAGGTCTATGAAATCCACAAAAGAAATCAAGAATCAAAATATTGCATAATAACTTTGATACAATAATTTAAAAGTTGAAAGATTAACATGCTCCCCCTATCATTATCACCAATTTTCTTTTTATGTTTTATATGTTTCTCTTTTCTTTCATAGAAATAGTGATTTTGAAAATTTTGAGTGAAATGAAAAGTAAGTGATACTTTTGCCATAACCTTTGTGCCTTCACATTTTAAATCCCCTTTGTCCTTTGCTTTACATGTGAGGCACACTTGAAAAACAATTACGTCACCATTGGTACCCAAATTTTTTTGGGTCCTATTTTGTTAGAAAATGTTCCTTTCGGAATCCAAATCATGCCATGTTGTGTTGACTTTCCTATTTTGGATTGATATGCGGAATGACCATAAAAGTCACATGTAAAACATTTGAAATATGATTTTCTATTAAAGGGATGATTAGATTTCCAATAAGAATTTTCATTTTCAAAGTATTTTCTAAGATTATTTTTCGTTACATAAGAAATAGTCTCATTTTGTAAATTTTTTAAAAAGGTGTTTTCCTTCTTTACTTTTTCTAAAAAACACACTAGCTTTACAATTTCACAAGCATGTGTAATTTTCAAAGTTTCAATTTCATTTTTCAGGTTTTCATTTTCCATAAAACATGTATCATTTTCTTCTTTCAATTTTTCAAGCTCATGTAATGATTTTTCATTTTCCTCTTTAATTGAAAAATATTTTTTTATAAGAGATGGAAGTTCTTTATTCACATCTAAAGAAACATTTTCTTCGGAAAGTCTCGATGAATCATTATTTGAGTTTGAAAAACTAGAACTTACCTCATTGTTGTGTGCCATTAGGCATAAGTATGCTTCATCACTGGAAGATCTTGACGAATCACTTGTTTCACTTGACTCTTCATATTTTTTCTTTTTACCTTTCTGAGATGTCTTTTTTTTGTGATCTTTGTATGATCTTCGGGTAAGCTTCTCATTTTTCTCTTTCTTTTTCATCAACTTGAGATACTTATCTACTTTTCTTGTGTAGCGGGTGAGTCTCTTTTCATCCACTTCTTCTTCACTTGAGTCTTCTTCTTTTGGATTTGCTTTCAATGCCAATGTTTTCTTCTTGAGGGATTTTTCTTCTTGATCTTTTTGGATTGAGATCCCATAGGTTAGAAGTAAACCAATTAGATCATCAAAATCTAATTTGTTTAGATTTTTTTCTTCGATCACGATCCTCTTTGTATGTGCGGGAGAGAAACCTGAGAATCTTTTTCACTTTTTGGGGGTTAATTCTTGGCTCGCCAAGGAGATTAAGCCATTCATAATATCATTAAACTGAGCAACTATATCATTTATGGATTCATCATCATGCATTTTGAAAGAATCATATTATTGATTTAAAATATTCAATGTAGATTCTTTAATTTTGTCGGTTCCTTCATAAGTAGTGATGAGATTTTCCCAAATCTCTATTGCTATTTCACAACTTGAAATCTGATTAAACTCCGTTGAATCTAAAGCACAATAAAAAATATTTTTTGCTTTCCAATCAAGATTTTCAAAAAAAAATTTCTCTTTCAGCAAAATCTATAGTAGTTTTCATGAAGATAATAATCTTTTTCATCGATGTCCCATATGTCAATATCAATAGAATAAATGTATGCTTGAATTCTAATTTTCCAATATGCAAAATTTGATGCATTTAAAAGGGGAGGACTACTAATTGATTGTCATTTGGCGAAATTAAATCCACTTGATGTCATAGCTCTAAAGATGGTTACTTTTTAAAATAAGATGATTAAATCTTGAAATAAGATGATTAAAAATCGAAACAGCAATCCGTTGTAATACCAATTGTAGGATCTCAAAGGGCACCAAGAGGAGGGTGAATTGGTGTTTAAAAACAAAATTTCGAATTCACAAAAACAGAGAGGGGGCGAGAGAGAATTCAAACACAATGCACGCGATGGTTGTTGACGAGGTTCGGCCACACATTGGCCTATGTTCCGGCTCCGACTTCTCGACCTCGAGACCATCGATGATTTCTCTAAAGCACTTCCTTTGTTCCAAATGGGACAAGGAAGAAAGCCCTTTACATCATCGCCTCTTCTCCGCTTCGAGAGGTAAGGCACACTTCTTCTCCAATGAAGTTAATATTTTCTCTCGCTCATAAGGTAAGATTTGGAACATCTTTTACATAGGAGCTCTCTCAGTATTTTTCAAAATAAAAATGTTTCTCTCTTTTACAATGCTTAGCTTATAAGATGATTAGAGAGAAAGAAGAGAAAACTTAAAATGAAAACTTCAAAGAATGATCTTCTTTTAATAACTTGAAGTTTTTCTTCAAGGTTTGGATGGATGCCATTGCTTCTAGCTTTGGCACTCCTTTATAGGCTCTAGTGTGTGGAAAATGCGTTCATAAATTGTTCCATAAATTTTTCTTTCAAAATTGATCATTACTATTCATTTAACTCAGAGGCCGGACGACCGCACATCTGCACCGGTCGACCGGTCTATTTGACCGTTGTGCATTTTCTTCAGCTTTTGCGCTTAATTAGTTGACAGGTTTGTCGCGTCATCAACCGGGTCAGCTCATCATACATCGGTCGACTGGCATCTCCTATTCGGGCGATGGGTATTGTTTCGACTGGCCTTCTTTGCTTCGACCGGCAAGTTGACTGACCTACACTACTTTTAGCATAACATTTTACACAGTTATCCATATTAGATGATCTTGGATTCTATGGATAGCTAACAGGATTCTCTACAATTTGATATTCATCATTCATTCAAATGCATTAAGATCATAGCCAATTATTTAATCAAAGTTTAGTGCATAAAGTTATCCTTTTTTCTTTAAACGTCTTCACCATTTCACTTTAATGCTTCGAGGTTTGCATTATCAAAATATAATTTTATATGGCATTAAAACTTTGCTTCAACAACAGATTGAGGGATTGGACTCTAGAGGTGGCTCCCATTATGATCAGCGATGTAGCACTTAGCTCCTATATGCAGATGCAAGCAGATGTCGATGCATGATCCATCACATAACAACCATATCTCGAATATCATCATATCAAATACTCATTCAAACGGAATAGGATTGCATCATATAAACTCGATTCATAACATTTCACATGTGTTTTTCCAATGAAGCGTCAATTAATCAATCATTCAAACATAATTTTCATATAAACTTGTTGATGTATGCATTTAATACACAATGTCTCACCGAATTCAAAAGAGGTGAATACATAGAACATGAGAAATCAACTTACCTTGTGTGAGTAGAAATCAAAAGATTTTCTCCTTTCTTTTCTTACTTTAATACTATAATCCTTGAGCGATCAGTCATGGAAAATTTCCTCCAACCTCCACATAACATATCAAGATCTGAAAATTTAGGTGCTGGTTCTAGACATGTAAAGAAGACTAGAAGAATTTTTTCGAATTTTTATCTACGAAAGTCGATTGGAAAGATCAGGTAAGCATGAGGTGGCAAGCTGCTTGCTTTACTGACAGCTTGCATGTCATGACTTAATATTGTTGTCCAATCAAAATTTGTTATTCAAAATCATTAATTTCATCCCTAATTAACATGGATTAATTACTATTAAATATAAATTAGTATACTATAATATATATAATTTATTCACATATTTGTATAAAATTTTATTATACATGTATATATTTCCCACATGCCACTTTGTGATATTCAATTGGTCCATAAGACTTAATCAAAACGTTAACAAGTAACATGCATAGTTGACCATATGAGTACACACTTCAGAATGATATGATTATTAATCATACTTTAGTGCTTTAATTAAATTCTTATTTTATCAATACATGGCATTACAAAGTATACTACAATATATACATTAAATTGATTATATCAATCTAATCCAATATGGATTTAGATCGTGGATATTATAGAAAATCTCCTTTTGGTGCACTATGATTCTTTGATCATATTTAACCCTTTCCTTGACCGGATTGGTCTAACACATCAATGGAAGACTTATAAAGATAAAAATATTATGACAATTGAATATAAATATAGAAGGTAAAATAACAAATAAAATAAAACACAAATAAATGTGAAAGCTCAGTACAATGAGGTACATCATAGAGTCCATCTCATTCAACATATGGACATATAAGAGGCCATGGCATGATACAACTAGTACATAAGTTTCACATACAACTTGACTCGAAATTTGTGATGCTAGGGTTAAAACGTAAAATAGTGCGGTAAAATCATAGTCCGGGTAGGAATTCAATGACTCAAGTTGTCCTTAAGTCTGACACATCCCTCATTTGTGGAAGTGACCCCACTTAATAGCTTTAACATCTATAAATTCCTTAGAACAGAAGACGAGGCTGCAAGAGCACACAATGTCATTGTAGTTTAAAGTTTGACCCAAGGGAACCAAGCTGAAACCTGATACGAAAATGCTATCGAAAATGGAGAAAAACTAAATTCAAGGAGAATAATTAAAATGTAGAAATAAAATATTGCTACACTAAAGATGGTGGAATATAAAGTTATACAATTTTTTATAAGTTTTAACATAGAACATAAGAAGAGACAGAGAGATGAAATTTGGACAAGAATAAAAATCAATGTAAATGAACATTAAGGCTTAGGGCAAGTTTAAGGACTTCTATTTCCTGCACCATTAAAAAAAACAAGTAAAATAGCAGATGTCGCAACTCATGGACGTTCCCACTCTCATGTCAAACATCTCTCGCGGCTAGATCGCTCATGTTTATTGGTTGTAGGATTTAGATAGATGGGGACGTCATCTAGAACATATTCATCATGTTCTCAAGATATATGGGCGTTCGAGGCACCTAGATGAGGGTGTCTATAGAGGTGCCCCCACTTTTGGACTTAGAGAATTCTTTAGTCGTAAATCAAGACTCACCCAACCTCTCGGCCTTCAATGAGTAATGGTGATGGAACACTCCCTCTCGGGTAGAATCACCTAAGTCCGATTCAAGCAAAATCGACGAATGACTAGAAAATGCTCCAACCTCGCCTCTCGGTCATACTAGGCACAAATCCTCAGTAACTTTTTTACATAACCCAAATGTCATCCAATATCTCAACTTGCATGCAATAGTTAGAGAATAAACTACCCTCTCAAATGAAGGCTAGTAATATCTGAAAAATAGTGGTTGTTCAAACAGAAAGGAACATCATAGAAAGAAACAAAGAACACCCCAAGTTTCCTCTTAGTCTTACTCGTCATAGGCCATCAGCTACCTCTTGATAATAATTATCTTACCATGTTGTGAGATCTATAAATCAATTAGGCCGTGACACTAATTGGCATGGTCGTGACCAACATAGAAGCGAAATAGGACTGTTTCATAGCACGATCATGGGCATGAATACTTCGTCACCGATCGTGACCGACGGAAAGAAGAACATATCAAAAAATTAAATTCCTTTTCAAAATATTTATGCTATGGATTGATGCTTGATTAATGTATATGACACATAGATATACGAAATGTATGTTCAGCCATAATTAGGCTAAAATATAAAGAATGATCGATATGATGCAAAGCATAATGCACCTAAACTTGAAAAAGAATGTCTCACTCATCAATGTGAAGTAAAGTCCTACACTTATGTATGTACTTCAAGGGGACCTAAGCCGACGAAGTATAGTCCTGCATTTTCATATGTGCTTCTCAAGTAACAAAGTCTCTCGTCAGAAAGTGTGTGTATTCCCTATAATAAAGTCCCACATTATTATAGTGTGTGTATTCTTCGTAATAAGTTCCTCACTAGGATAGTGTGAGTATTCCTTGGAATAAAATCCCTCACTATTATGATGTGCATGTTCCCAAGGATGTGATCTAGCTAGCCATTGTGATGATGTGATATGATTCTTTCAACTATGTTGAAATCAAAGATGTTATAAGATAAAGTAAGAAGAAAAGTGAAGTTTAATTTCAAAGTATCTTATAGTAGAGAAAGTTAAGATGATGATGGAATAAAGATGGAAAGTAAAGTCCTACACTTATGTATGTACTCTAAGGGCCTAAGAAATAAAGTTCTGCATCTGCGTATGTACTTTTCAAGGAACAATGTCCCTCATGATAAAGTGTGTGTATTCTTAAAGATGACTAAGAATAAAGTCCTTCAGTATTGTGATGTGTGTTCCTAAGTATGACTTATGATATGGAATGAAAGTCAAGATGTTATTATGTGATAAAGAAGAAGGATGAAGATGACACATGAAGGATCACATAATAAAGAAAGAAAAGAAAGAATGAAAGAAGATCCAAAGGGTTATAAAGCAACCCCGAGCAAATGTAAAGTATGAAAGAAGTCAAGAAGGATCAAGGAGTTATGAAGAAACTTCTAGAATGTACATAATGATATGTTATGCCATGTATGTGATGAATGATATGAATGCATGTTTTCATTGTATGGTACTTGAAGATAATGGACCTGAAGTTAAGCAGGTATGACATAATGTGTATGTTTCATGAATATTATATGAAGAATGATTGTAAGTGTTATGTAATGTCATGTAAGGATCATGATTTAGTTCATGGCATGCATGTTTACATGTTATGTTATTATGATGATAAATGATGCATCGAATGTAGTATTATGTGATAGGATATCATGGCATGCATGACCTTTACATACTCTAACTAGGAAATCCTGCACTCTGGATTCGTGCAGTTAACCAAGATTAATTGATGGATGGCACTCATGATGAAGAGTTGCAGATGCTTAGGTCTAATAAGTTCTAGTTAAACATTGATGCTATGTACCGAAGTCTTTAGTCATTTGAGGTTCCATGACTTATTAGTTGAAAAAAAATTATATGGCTCAAATAAAGCCTTATTTATTATGACTTTAAATAAAATATTAAAGTGTTCCACTGTTAAAGGATGTCTGGCAAACAGGCTAATGGTGCGAAATTGTCCTAAATGACCAATAACTTTTAGGGTGGATTTTTGGGTCGTTACATCAACTGTTACATATAGATCTTATTCAATCAATGGAATTTAATAGTTTAGAGGTTACTGATCATTTCAATAGTTTAGCAGAAAAAACCCAAAGAAATATCACACACAAAGAAAGAGGACAGAAAAAGAAAGACTCGAGACAACTACTTCATTTCTCACTTAAGAATGGGAAAAAAGGGAATAAACTACTAAACTCAACTAGATTGAGAATGAGTATAACAAGATAACACCCTCCAAAGGACACAAAAAAAAATAATTCATAAAAGATTGCATCAGTTTGAGCATGACAATAAAATGACAAGATGTAATTAACATAAATGTGCTTTCTTATATTTCAATTTTTACTTGGAAATCTGGATATAACACTAAGTAGCTTTTACTTATTAATCAGGATATTTTAAGAGCTATCCCTTTAGTCAATTTTACAATTTTAGGCTTGGCTAGTGCGGATTGGATGTAGAGTTTAAGAGCTCAAAAATTACTTTGCACCAGAAGCACCTAAGTAGGTCTCATAAACATTTAAAATGAAAGACTGCTGGATACTTGACACATTATTAATAATGGTACTTGCAAATGTGATGCCTTGACTAAAAAAAAACCATGAGGAAAATAAATCATGATTTCTCACACATGACAAGAAGATGATACTCAATCAAGTCATAGAGGGAGATGGAAATTTAAACATCACATGCAGAGGTAGGAGAGCTCTAAAAATGGCAAAGCTATATGAACTATGGTGGTTGACCACTTGAAGCCATTGCAAAATGTTATCATACATAATAAACCAAATTCAGATTAGATGAACTATTTTATATATATATGTATAAATATATATGGTTTCTATTTATATAGACACACGAGCGCGCGCACGCACATACACACACGTATATATGTATGTATGTATGTGTGTATATATATATATATATATATATATGCATGGTTGTTAGGATCCCGATCCAAATAGTAAGATCTTACGATCCTACGGATAAAAAACAAACTCGATCCTACCCGGAGAATCTTAAACGTAAGATCTATATCAGATCTATAGCCCTTGCGGTAGGATCTTACGATCCTACATATTGGTACAAATTTATTTATTTGAATAAAAAAATAAACCTAAAAGTCCTTGAGAAAAATATATTTAACTATTTTATTTATATATATTGTATATGTTAGACTCACTTTCATGAATTTTAATATCTTGTAATAATTTAAAGTTATGTTATGAGTCTAATACTATATTATCTTACGTCAAAATTATTTTTTTGTTATTGCACGTATACTAAGAATTATATTGCACTTTAATAACTAAGATCAAATATTATATATTATTATTATTTTAGTGCTTTTTAAGAATATATCACATTGTCTTTCAAATGATATAAAAAAATATCTATTAGACTTGAAAATATGTATAAAGTATTAATGGTCAATGTTTAATTAACTTATATATAAACATAATATTTATGAATAAATGTACTACTTTATTATTTTATATTAAAAATATTTTTTATTCATGGGGTAGCGATCCTTGAAGCCCCTTAGAAAGCGATCCTGCCTTGTATATAGCTACGTACACACACACATGTCTAACTATGTATTTGTGTTTATATAATCAAGGAATACATTTATAATTAATATATATGTATCTATGTAGATACATGTGTATTTGTATTTATGTACATTTAGAAATACATTTATAATTAATATTTAATCTATTTATTCATTAAACTATAGTATACAACAATAACAAACAACAACAAAGCCTTATCCCACTAGGTGGGGTCGGCTACATGGATCATACGACGCCATTCCGCTCTATTAGTAACCAAACCTTTCGGTATATTATTCACCAAGGAATACATTTATAGTATAGGTCACATATATAGTTATACAAATTATCATTACCTACATAAATACAAATCAATATATTTATATATATGAATTTTTATTTAAACATATACATGTGTGTACTTCTATTTATGTGCATTCAACCTATTTATGTACATGCAATAAAAATAGCGACTCTTGGGCCTCACAATGGCGTCGCATGTGCTGGCACCACTGTCCCTCCATGCAAAATAGCATCGCAAGGCCGTGACACTACTTTAGCGTCGCAGGATGTTGACGTCAATGCAACGCTATTATCTACCGCATATTTCGCCATTTTGCCATGTGATATTAGTGTCGATGTAGCATCGAAAAGGCATCACGTTTAGCGTCGACTTGTTGTAATGGAAATGAGACATTAATTAGTGGCTAATGAGATGCAATTAGCATATCTTCCAATGACGTAGCTGTTTAGACCCTATTGGCACCGAAGCAGCATTGCACCTTTTGAGTCGCTAATTCGCGTCGTTGTTCGATAGATTTCTTATAGTGACTGGTTGACTGCTTCTTGGGCAGCTAACCCGATCCGAACCCACCCCGATGGGTTATCCAACTATCATTTTTTCTTTTTAATTTTTTCTTCATTATTTTAAATTTTTTTATATAAAAATATACATTAATGATTGGTTGATGGTTTCTTGGGCAACGAAACCCGATCCGATGGGTTACCCAACCATCTTTTTTCTTTTCTTTTTTATTTTTCTTCATTAT
Source organism: Pontederia crassipes (assembly GCA_030549335.1). Lineage (NCBI taxonomy): Eukaryota > Viridiplantae > Streptophyta > Magnoliopsida > Commelinales > Pontederiaceae > Pontederia > Pontederia crassipes. Next base: position 2,800,894 of record JAUKPH010000020.1, on the reverse strand, counting down.
TTTATTAAATATTTTATTTTAAACCATAAAAATAATATCATGTTTGTTTACTATCTTTTTCTATATTTTAAAGGATTTATTTTCATATTTGAACTTTTTAAATATATAAAACCTCTAATTAAATAAAAATGGTTTAAATAAAAAAGTAAAAAAGACCAAGTTGGTCAGGTTGACTCTAGTTGGAATTTTTCCATCTCGTACCTGACTAGCCCTTGGTCAGGTTGAGGTCCCGACTTGTCCCAACCCAAATTAGTTCGGTTCGGGTCATTGGGTTCACGGATCGACCCGACCTAGTCATGGCCGAAGATTGCTCTGTCGACGCTTAGAAGCCCACTTCAAACCCTAACCCCTAGCACTATGAGTTCAAGTCTAAGTCTAGGGTCTTCACAGAGTGGTGTTAGCGACAAAATGAAGGCCACAACACTCCGAGCCCCACAAACCCTCCTCCTTTGTGAACCCCAAGTTCCCCTCCAACCCCCCTGCTGCTCAAAAACTCCCAAACCTCCAAACTTCTATTAGCCAAAAACGTAATTGCAACTTGCTAGCCAGCAGTCCCCTCCAAACCTCCCAACGACGACACCCCCTATGGATCGGGGAAGGGTGTGATAGGAAGACTGAATCACCATCCTCCGGGCAGAAGTAGGTCCACAAGTTCGTCGAGGGATCACTCCACTCTGATTTGTCGAAGAAGCAAGTTGCAACCGGCCATGCACCCTATGCTCAAACTTCAAAAATAATACTGCCATTGGCCATGACATTGACCATGTATACAAGTTGTCAAGGGAATTTTGTTCGTCTGAGGACAAGGAGTAAGAGGAGGGCAAGAAGCTAAAGAAGGCGAAGGAGGGTGAAAAGAAAAACCTACCATCTACTAATGGAGGCAGCAGTAGCGCCATCGCTATTAGATCACAAGGCACAAAAAGGGGATGAATTAGTTTTTTTACTGAAAATACCAATTTTACAAAATATGTCATGGAAGTACAAAACTGATTCCGTAAACTTTAAACTAACACAAGAATGATAAAATCACATGCACAATAGAGTAGGAAAGAGAGGGAGAGAAAGACAAACACAATAATGTAAGATGATTTATTGACGAGGTTCGACCACACCTTGACCTATGTCCCCACTCCACTTCTCAACCTCTCCTCCTAGAATGCTTTTACCCACCGATTATTCGCTCAATAGGAAAGCACACCTCGTTTACAAAGGAGCACTCTTAATCTCTTTTCCAATCCAAGATGTAAGATAAAACCTCTTCTACACAACAACTCGCACCCAAATCTCAAAACAAATGTTTCTCTCGTTTACACTATCAAACTCACATGAAGAGAAGAGAGAAAGAAGAGAATATTCAACAATATGGCTCAATGACATCAAGAAAATAATTTTCCTTTGTTGTTTCCTTTGAAATCTTGATTGATTCTACACCCCTTGGACCTCTTTTGGTAATATTGTTGCCCTTAGATTTGGCCAAAAAGTAATCTTATAGTGCATTTTGCATGCGGTCGGATTGATTGCTCTGCCCATTGTTCCCTGCTTTAACTTTATTTGACATCAATACTTTTTCATCGGTCGACCGATCTTAAAATATCACTTGATTCGCAAGTTTTTAATGCTGATTGGTCGATTGGCTAGTCGACCACCCTACACTATTTTGCACATAACGTTTTGCACTAAAATCCGAATAGTGTGGTTTTTTATGTGTTAGAAAGCTAATAAGATTATCTACAACTTTCATATTCATATGTTAGTCCAGATATGAATGAAACATACTCAAATATTAACTTCAAGTTAAGTGCATAAAATAATTAATTTCGAATTGAACTTTTTTGCACTTTAAAAATATAAACTCTGGTTATTCGAGATTTGTATCATCAAAATATAATTAGATAGAGTATAAAAACTTTATTTCAACAATCGCCATTATCGATGAGGACATGAAGGATGCTAAAGAGGAGGTCGACAATCAAGAGGACGAAGATGAGGAGGTGAAAGAAAAACCAGATCGGCAGTCTATCCATTTGTAGCCCTTGCAGTCAGCAGCCACTATTGGCTACCCAGACATGTTGTCGGATGGTCTCAATGTCGTCTTTGAGAAGGCGAAGGCCTTTGAAGATGAATGGAGTAAATTCATTAGGGAGGACGTGAAAATAGAAAAATAATATGTGGAGGTGAATGATGATAAGAATAAGAACACAGACTTAATTGTACATTTTACTTTTTCTAATTTTGTTTTTCTTCTTATTTTTTGTGTAATTGATTATAGTGATTCCATGTCTTGTTATAATAATAATAATAATAATAATAATAATAATAATAATAATAATAATAATAATAATAATAATAATAATAATAATAATAATAATAATATTCATCGTCGTGGTCATCATCATCATCATATATTTTAAAATGAAACTTAACAATGAGACGAGAAGTTAACATTAGGAGAGGGTCAAAAGGACAAAATGTATCTAAGGCAAGAAGATTAAAATCATATTCTCTATGTAACGCACCGCACTTAGGCAAAAAAAATGAAAATGAAATGAATAACCGGATGACCCTTCCTCTTCCTTCTTCAATGGCGCCGGACGTTCAGAAGATGGGCGAGTAGGGGGAGGCCAAGGGATGACTCCGCCTTTAAAACCTTCATCTCCTCCCCTCTCCCATTTTCCTCCTCCGATTCCTTACGTCTTGTTTGTGCATTTACTGTCGGTTGTTGCTAGGAGACGAAAGGGCGACGTCGACAATTCCATTCGTTGGCGGAGATGATGGAGAGGACGAGCGAGAGTCGGCGCCGATGACTGCACTAGGCGCTAGCGACATAGGAGAACGGAGGAGAAGCTGAGGATGAATCCCTACGCGACAATCCGAAGATCGTAGGCTCTAAGGTATGTGCTTTAGGACCTTCTCCATAGATTAGGCTCTGGACGAGTATGCATGTTTATAGGTTCCAGGGATGTAGAGACTCCATAATGACGATCAGAACATATAGCATATGATCATATGAAGCCCCAAAACTGATTTATCATCGATTTCATGCTTTGATCGATTTGCACAATGCCTACCGTAAACCCAGAACTACTTATCATCAATTTCATGCTTTGATCGAATTGCACACCCAGAACTGATTATCATCAATTTCATGCTTTGATCGAATTGCAGAATGTATATCAAAACCATGAATGTTAGAGATGTACGATTTCGTATTATGAAATACTCGTTTATAGGATGGATGCTTTGAATTACTTATATATACATTAGATAGTTAAAGGTTGTAGATTTTTGTGTCGTTAATGTGAAAAATGTTTATGTACTGTACTAGCGATCACCGGAAAGATGAACCGACATCTATCTCGTGGTGATAGAACCCAGCCCGGTTTCCCCTAAGCTCGGCCCAAGTTATGCCAGTCCGAACCGAGTTCCACCGAACTCGGCCTAGGTCCACCATTGTCGCGAGCTCGGGAGCTCTGCAACTGGTCCGACTCGGCCCGGGTTACTGCTGACCCAGTCCGGGTACCAACTTGAGAAGACGATCGGACGGAGTGACTCTCCCGACCGATCGTGTCGGGTATGACTCGCACTCGGCCCGAGTTCTGCTCAAATTTTTTTTAGACTGATTTCATCGATAAAGCAATTACAAAAGCTATGCCTACTAATCGAGTAGGTGATTTTGGATTAGCTCCCGATAAAAATAATGGTATTTGAGGATCATCAATCTCATTAGGTCCAAACCAGCCTAAGGTTCCTCGGATCCTACCCTCAACAAAATGTCCAATGGGATGTGACTCTATGGGTTCTAATCGACCATCAGAAATGCAAGCTGAACTGGGAGGATTGCAAAGTCCTCTTAGGGTATATCCTTGTCCCGTCCCTTTTCAACCCATGAGAAAATGAACGATATATTCAAAGGCTCCCGTAAGAGGTTCCACTCCACATCCTAACGAGATTTCTTCTCTTCTCCCCTTGTCCCTTCTCTCTGCCCTGAAAATAGAGACAAGAGGACTCGGCTCAGGTTCTGACTAACAGAATGATGATTTTCATGAATTAAACCCTGATTGAAGTTGTCTAATCTATTTTGTGACGATAATTATGCTCATTAGATCATTATTTACCCTGCATGATTGTATCAAACCAATGGATCGTTACATTGAAATTATTATGTCCCTTCATCAAAATGTGAATAAAGAATGACCATGACCCTTATGAACTACCATGAAGAATGATTATAAACCATCATGAACCCCTATGAAATGAACAATGAACGAACACAGAACGGTCGATCGCTCTCCTTTTCGATCGATCGAAGAATACAGATAAATGAGCGATCGCTCTCCTTTTCGATCGACCGTTGAACACTGATAAATGGTTGATCGCCCCCCCCTTTTGGCCAATCAAAGAACATGGATGAACGAACGTCTGCTCCCTTTTCGAACTTTCAGGCATCCGATATGTGGACAGAAAGAATATGACTTTTAATCGAACCTTTGATTTGTTAACCTTTTGTCCACCTGATTGAGAACAAATGATATGAACTTAAAAGATGGAATGGAGCTATGCTCCGTACGATCTTGATCAATCTACGGATTGAAAGAGAGGTCCATGAATGATAAAGGATTTCCATTTGTCGATCTAGATGGGAGTTTCTCCCCTACGGATGTTTTCGCCTAGTGCGAGGTCATCTCCACCGAGGGATGGTGCTACCTAGTGCGAGATCATCCCCACCTCTACAGATGTTACCGCCTTGTACGAGCTCATATTGCTCGACAGGGCTGGCCGTGACATTGATCCCCCATTGGTTCATTATGATATAGATAGCTGCACACTTCTGTGCCTGTAATTGAATCTATGAAAGAAAGAAGAGCTCTTCCAAAGTATGAATATGATGAAAGAACATGAATGGCCAAAAGACAAAAGGAAGGACTTTGTCCTTATGATTACGAATATGAATAAGAATTAAGAACATGAACAAGAACAATGAACATGAAAACGAATATGGAAAAGAAAAGAAATGAAAAGACATGAATTATGATTCTCTTTTATTGACTCCTCCATTTACGATCCACACTTACATTTGATTATATGATTACTTCATGTTTATTCTGACAGAACTTATCTATAATTTATACGAACTCACACAGCTTTATGCTAATGGTTGAGCTTGCTTCCCTATGTGATACTCATATGATGATGACGCGTGACGTGTTGATGTGTGTGCGGTGACTATGACGTGTTGATGTGCGGCGACTGTAGTTCGGGTGGCATGTGCACATGGGCATGGTTGAGTCCAGTATGAGTCATATGTTTTTACATTATGTTAGGTGGTACATCTATTTGGATGGGACATATCATGTGATGGCTGACTGTAGGCTTTTCTATGTTTAGCACTAGTACCTTTACTTTTGTCACCCCATACTGAGATAGTTGGATGTATCTTTTTTTCTGCGCTTTGCTCCATATCGAGACAGTTTGACGAACTTTATCTATTTTGCTTCTGCATTCCTCTTTTATTGTTATATTATTTTAATTGTTAAGTTTTTTGCGGATGTGTCACTTTTCTTGACCATTTGGGTCAACGAAAATGTCAAAGAAATACCGAAGAAAGTAACAACCAAAAGGTGATTTTGCCACGTGCCGAGGTTGAATTTCAGGCCTTACACTCTCCATCTTTTTATGATATATAAATGTATATGTTTCTTTTCTGTTAAACAATAAAATGATTTTGTAAGCATAGCACTCAAGCCAATTTTACCATCCCTCTTTGTGGCCAATAATTAATTTTTATGATCACTAGCTTCTCCTTACCTCTACTAAGCAGTTATTTTATAAGTTGACAATTTTAAGGTCATTTAAAATATGTAAAACTCTTCGATTTTGCAAGAAAGAAAATGCAACATCACTTTTTTCTTAAAAAGTTATTAAGATACTCTAGGTGACGTATTTGTTGCCTAACGTTTTATGAAACTTATTGTCAAATATAATTTTTGTATTTTTAATAAAAAATAAATGTTGGATTTTATTTTGTTTGATTGAGATATACATGATTTTTATATTATAATATAATTTGGATAGTGCTTGAATTGAATAATTTATTATATTTAAATTATGTCATTCATCGTGCATTGTCATTCAAGATTGGATTGCCTTTGAGAAAGATTATCATTTGTTAAATTTTCAACAAAAAAACCTTACTTTGTTTAGTATGCATAAGTCTAGTTATTTATAAGAAAAAAAGATTTATGAGTTAATATACCAATTTTACCAATATACCCCTAATCAAAATAGTTATGTTTATATATATAGAACTCCGTAAACTTAAATCACAAGCACATATTTTCACTCATAAAATTAAAATTTATAACTAATTAATATATATTTAAAATATGATAACAATATATTCATAATAATTAACTAATATTTATTAAATTAATTTTATAATTTATTTAATTAGTTTTTATTTATTTAAATAAGACTTCAAGCATAAATGCGGAAAGTGAAATTAAAAAGATTGCAACTCAAGTGGCAACCGCCCTTCTCATAGGCAATTTGCATTGTTACTTCTCACAAATGAACAGTTAATGTGGTGGGTCCAAGTAATTTAGTATAATATTATCTAATAATTTAAAAATATTACCTATAGAGAAACACTCCATTAGTTGTTGATATCTCTAACTGTTTATTATCAATAGCTATCCATTTATCAATCACTAATAATGTCAAATTTGGTTCTCCATCAGAGGCATCATAATTTAGTATCATCATGTCTTCGATGATTTCATTAAAGGTATTTTGGGGGTTAGATAAGGAACTTGCACAGAGAAATCATTTTTCTATATGTGAATTGACTTATTTCTTATTCCAAGTGCTTTAAGGTATGTTGTTCTATATCATGTCATTTCATATTGGCTTTAGAAAAAAAAGTGGGGTGTATTAGGAATTTGTATTAGTCATTAATGACCATGGGTTGGACCAATGTTTTCATGATTGGAACGGACCGGCCGGTGGGACCATTAATCGATCGACAACATGGTTCATTTCAAGGCTTAAAATCGGGATGACCTTGGGACTAGATTGAACTGGTAAAAAATCAGATAAAGCTGAAAAAAAGTGGATCAAATCCTGTTTCAATCAAACCATCCAGTTTAGAAAAAAACAAAAAACTCCAAAACAACTTAATGGTCTGAATCTATTGTTCACTTTTACAACTTCGGACCCTAAAATTGAAACTGTTGATGGCTTAACGCGAACATCGAATGACCAACTATTGATGACACGAGCGACTAGCGGCGAACTGGTGGCTACTGCCGGTGGTGAAAGCGACCATCGATGATCTCTTGCGTCCAACCAACATGTCCAATTGTTTCCTTCATAATTTGTTCATTTTTGTGACTTCGTTGACGATCTCCGGCAATTTCCATCATCTGCACTCTAGAGAGACCTCTATAGGATCGAAAGCACCAAGAGGGAGGGGTGAATTGGTGTGTAAAATATTTAACCGAAAGCGTTAAAACCAATTTTAAAAAATGATTTCAAGCAATATAATATAATAAAGAGCAAGTAGGAAGAATCAAACTCAAGAAGACACAATGTGTTAACAAGGTTTGGCCCAACTCCTTGGCCTACGTCCCCGCTCCGACTTCTCGACCTCGAGACCATCGGAGATCCACTAGCTTTCTCTTTTATTGTAGGGAGATAATAATGTTTTTTACACCACATGGCCTTCTTCTTTGCTTAAGAGGTAAGGCACGCGTCTTCTTACAATGAGCTCCCGAAATCACTAAACAAGAACACAAGAATTCTCTCCTATTCTCTCTTTGTACAAAGAATGCTCTCACTTAGAAACTAGAAGAGGGAATGGATGATTTGCAATATGGAGCTCTAGAAAATGTTTTAGACTTGAAATAAATTTTAGAGTGATTTTCCTTACTTGGATAATCTTTCTTCATGAATTTGCAACCCTTTTATAGGCTTCACTTCAAAATATGACTATTGCAATTCTTTTGAAAAAGTTAAACTTGTGATGTCAATTCTGAAGTGGGTGCTCGTTTTAGTTTCGAACGTCCGTTTTGCACAGAAAACTAGCCATTGCACCTTTTGTCTTATATGCAGTAATGGACCATAACTATTTCGACGCCCGCTACATAAAAAAATAACCGTTGTCATTTTATCTTTTCTGTGCAATCATCCATTGTTCTCTGCCTTCAGGTAGTTCGTAGCAAATTGTTCACTTTTGGTGCCCAGAACGGGCTTCCGAAAATTTTCGATCGACCATTTTAAAATTGTCATGCTCTCTATATTTTGCGATCGTTGTGGAAGCTCTTTCGGTCGTTCATGTAATATACTCTTCAAACGTTCGCTGCCCAGAATGGTTGTTAAAAAATATTTCAGTCGATCATTTTAAGAACTATCGAGCTCTCTGTAATCTGCGATTGTGGTGCCAGCTCTTCCGATCATCCCAACTATGTCAGTCGTACATTTTGTATTATCATCTTCCTTGTTTGCTATCATCAAAATAGTTGGAATGTGGTCTTTGGATCAACAATCTCCCCCTTTTTTATGATAGCAAACAAAATGATGAGGAGGATATAAATTAGTACCAAAATATAATTATTACCCCTTAATAAATGCCCATCTTCTTAGATGACGTCGGATCGAAATGTAAATTACTCCCCCTTAATTAATGTTTGTCTTCCTATATGATGTTAATATTTCATGTATCAAATTTAATGATAATTTCACATTATCAAATGTTATAATATCCAAATGCATGCAAGCATATCATCAAAATGCATCGTCTAGTGCATCATATCAAAATAGCATCCACATACATATCAAAAGGCATATCAAAAGAGCCATAATAACATCCACATCCATCCATACATATCATAACAACTAATACATCAAGTCTAGTACATCACATCACAATCCTCGTCACAATAACTAATACCAGTCTCCCCCTTTTGATGTCATCAAAATGAGGAACCAAAAAATAAAAAATAATAACTAAGCATCCAAAGCATCATTAATCATGGAGGCGCATCTCGCTCATATGGTGTGGTGTCAAAGACCTGAGAGCAAAAGTATGCGAATAGACAATCCTGAGTGCGACGATGATCGATCTCCAAGCGCTCCATATGTGCAACCATGCCATCCATATGTGTATCCATGCGATCCATATGTGTGGCCACGTTGTCAATGCACATGATCGTCCCATCCCATCGTCACATGTGGGGCGTGTGTAGTGAGTAGAGCCCCAAGGACCAATTGGCACAAGTGGAGAACGTGGATATGGCTCCCACGGAGCCTCTGCATCGATGGCATCATCAAACTCAAAATCACGAGGTGCCTCTTGCCCTTTCTTGGAGAAGACCCACTCGTCACCTTCAAGGAGAAGTCCCTTACGCTTCAAGGTGGAACTCCCAATAATGTCTATGGGGCGCTCAGTGTAGCATAGCTCCAACTCAGAAATGATAATACCACTCTCATGAAAGATACGAGTAAGAAAAGAGCCATAGTGAAGAACAATTATGAGAGTGTTGAGACCTATCTTCTCCTTGGTGGACATGAAATGGTGAATCATGTAGGACCCAAAGTTTATCAGAGTGAGGTCATTGCGGAGAAGACAGTAAAGGAGGTGAAGGTCATAATAAGTCACATCGATGTAATGACCGGATCGAGGGAATATCATGCGACTAACAATGTGATGAGCAACAAGAAGTGAGGGATTCATATTCTTTTGATTCCCTTTCATCAGAAAGTTTTCTACATCACCACAAAAGACAATCTCAAGAGACACAGTGATGGAGATGTCGAAGGTCCACTTATGAGTCACAATGTTATCAAGTCCCCCGTTGAGAATGTCGAGAGTCCTACAAATTAAAGATGAGGTGACTATGATGTTATGATCGAGAACTTTAGAGGTCGTATGAGATCGGGACTTGAGAATTTGGAGGTTGGCATAGAAAAGTCTAACCAACCTCCAAAATACAGGTTCTTTTACTCCACGGAGTGGAAGCCACCTAATGCTGTCATAGAGATCATGAACAAACTTCATATTAAGGGAATCCCAGTCAACTCGAATGCCTCATGATACTTATCTTGAGGCGAGAGTTGTTCAAAAGTGCAGTGGAAAGATCGACAAGTAGAAGAGAATCAAACTCGTTTTGTGGAGGTAGTGAAAATGAAGGTGGACGAGAAAAAGACCCTGGTTCCTTTCTCTTTCGGGGATTGGAAATAAGAATTTTCTTCTTGGGAGGCATTTTCAGGGTTTTTGGAATAAAGGAAATCTTAGGAAAATTTTATCAAGCACCTGACGAGCACTCTAAGAAACTAAGATCGTGAAGGTCTGGAACATAGATTAACAAGTAGGAACTGAGAGTCAATTAAGTACTTAACATTCCAAGTTCACATCTAAGCATGCAAAATCTTTCCTCACTTAACAGTTTTGTAAAAATATCTGCAAGTTGAATTTTGGTAGACACATATTCAATAGCAATATCTTTAACTGTCACAAGCTCTCTAATGAAATAATATTGCAAATCACTATGCTTTGTCCTAGAACGTTGAATTGGTTCTTTTCTCATTTCTATAGCACTTGTGTTATCGCACTTTACGGCTACACTTGAATAACTTACACCATAATCGAGTAATTGTTGTTTTACCCATAATATTTCTACACAATAACTACCAGCTACTATATATTCGGCCTCGGCAATAAAGAGAGCGATGAAGTTTTGCTTTTTACCCATAATATTTCTACACAACAATTACCGGCTACTATATATTCGGCCTCGGAAATAAAGAGTGCGATGAAGTTTTGCTTTTCTCTAGTCCATGAGATAAGAGAGCTACCAAGAAAGCAATACATCCCACTAGTATTTTTTCTATCAACTTTACTTTTGGCGAAATCTGCATCGGTGTAGGCATGTAAGTCAAAAAATGAGTTCCTATCATACCAAATGCCTAAATCACAAGTATTATTTAAATAATGCAATATTCTCTTAATGGAATTAAGTATGATTCTTTAGGTGCGGATTGAAATTTTGCACATAAACATACACTAAACATAATATCCGGACTAGATGTCGTCAAGTAAAGCAAACCACCAATCATACATCTATATCTCTTTTGATCAATGAATTTGTCTTTCTCATTTTTATCCAATTTTGTTGTAGTATTCATGGAGTTAAACTTGGCTTACATTCATTCATTCCAAATCTTTTAAGCAACTCTCTTTATACTTCTTTCGATTGAGAAAGATTCCATCCTTGGTTTTCTTGACTTGTGATCTTACGAAGAATGTGAGCTCACCTACAAAACTCATTTCAAATTCATTTTGCATAAAATTTCAAATTCTTTGCTCACTTTGCATTAGTGGATCCATATACAATATCATTAACATAAATATGTATTATCAATATGTCTTTCTCTATATGCTTCAAAAATAAAGTTGTGACAACTTTCCCCTTTTTAAATCATTTTCAATAAAAAAAGTACTTAGTCTCTAGGAGCTTGTTTAAGTCCATAGAGAGGTTTGAAAAGTTTAAACAAATGATTAGGAAAATCCAGATTTTCAAAGCTTTGAGCTTGTTCAACACAAACTTCTTCATTTATAAAACCATTTAGAAAAGTCGATTTTACATCCATTTGAAAAAGTTTGAAACCTTTAAAGCATGCAAAAGCCAAAAGCATTCTAATAGCCTCAAGTCTAGCAATAGGAGCAAAAGTTTCTTTAAAATCAATACCTTCTATTTGTGAACAACCTTTTGCTACAAGTCTTGTCTTATTTCTTATTATAATGTCATTTTCATCTAGTTTATTTCTAAAAATTCATTCAGTGCAATTATAGGATAATCTTTTAGTCTTTCTACAAGCTTCCAAACTTGATTTCTTTGAAAATTGTTTAACTCTTCATGCATGGAATTTATCCAATTTGAATCATTTAATGCCTCATCAATATTACTAAGTTCAAATTGAGCAAGAAATGCCAAAAATGCACACAAATTTTTCAAGGAATGCCTAGTCTTTATACCTTCACTTATAATACTTATAACTTAGTCAATGTATGTGATGATGCATGTTTCCAATTTCTTGAAATAATTTGATTATCTTCCACTTGTGGTTCATTTCTTCACATTTGAAGTGTCAACTCTCACTTCTTCCAAGTCATCATTTTAAATTTGCATATCATCGAGTTGCCTTTTCGCTTCAACTATTTCTTCTTCATCATCATTCACTTGCTTGCTCATAAAAAAATCATTAACTTCATTGAATTTAATATTATTGATTTTTCAACAACTAATGTTCTTTTGTTATATATTCTATATGTCTTACTTGTACTAGACTAACCAAGAAACACGCCATCATCAGATTTTGCATTAAATTTGTCCAACTTATCTTTAATATTCAAGATGTAACATTTATGACCAAACATTTTAAAATATAAAATAATTGGATTCTTTCCATATAAAGCTTCAAAACATATTTTCTTCATAAGATGCCTAAGTAAAATTTTATTTAAAACATAACATGATATGTTCGCGGCTTCCGTCCAAACATACTTAGGCCAATTACTCTCATTTAACATTGTCCTAGCCATTTCTTGAATAGTTCTATTTTTTCATTCTATTATTCCATTTTGTTGAGGTTTCCTACGAGTAGAAAAATTTATGTGTAATTCCATTTTCTTCACAAAATAATTCAAATTTGTGATTTTCAAATTCCTCTCCATGATCACTTCAAATTTTTACAATTCTTAGTTCAAGTCCATTTTGTTTTCATTTTGCAAACTTAGAAAACATATTTATTGTTTCATCTTTACTTGCAAGAAAGATAGTCAATAAGCACAAATATATATATATATATATCTTTCCTCCTAAACTTACTACATCAATAGTTCAAAATAAATCAAGATGCAAAAATTCTAGAGACTTATGTATATAATAACACCTTTCAATCTGGAAGAGTTTTTTGTTTGTTTGCCTTTAAGACATGAGTCACAAACATTATTCTTCTCAAATTTAACTTTTGACAAACTTCTAACTAATTCATGACTTGAAAGTTTATTTAACAACATAACGTTTACATGTCATAATCTTCTATGCCACATTTTTATATCGTCATGTATATCACTAAGACATTTTTCAAGTTTTCAAAATCAATTATATATATATTATTATATCTAAAATCCATATGTAGAACTTCCTTATTTTCATATAGAACCAACCATGTGTTCTTTTCAAATTTGACTAAGTAGTTTTTTATCACATAGTTGACTTATGCTAATCAAATTATGTTTCAGAGTTTTCAACTAGCCAAACATTTTTTAAGTATACTTTGCCATTCTTATCAACATTAATTATATCAATTACTCTTCCTTCACTCTTGCCTCCAAAGGTGACTTTTCCTTCATTTTTCTTTTTCAAAGTAATGAAACTTGATGGATCACCAGTCATATGTCTTGAGCATCCACTATCCAAATATGATTTACCTTCATTGTACTTTGGAGCTTCTTACAAAAAAGAAATTAAAATTGTCATCCTTTTGGTACCTAAATTTACTTTGGTCCATTTTGGTTAGAGATGATCCTTTTAGGGACCCAAATATTCTTCATAGCACTAATTATCCCTTTCTTAATTGTGCATTCATAAGAGTAATGTCCTTTATAGCCACAATGAAAATAAGTAATATGTGATTCCAACAAATAGAATTCTTTTGTCCTTCTTAGAAAAAATGAGATAAAACTAAGTCCATTTTTATTAAAAGGTCTTCATTGTTTTGATAGCATTGTATCTAGCATTTTTCCACCATTTGTAAACTTTTCAAGTTCACTTTTCAAAATATGATTTTTATTTCTAAAAATTTAATAATATAAATTTGTTTTTCACAAGATAATTTCAAGGTATTGTTTTCCATTTCCAATGCTTTAATCATAAATTCTAAGGTAGAATTTTCATCATCTAGTAAGTTGCAATTTCACATACTATAGTGTCAACATGTTCAGTTTTCTCCTTCAAATTTTTGAACTCTACTTTCAAATCATCATAGTCCCTTTTATAGCATCTATATCTATTTATAAGAGTTCTAAACTCGTTATGCAAATTAAAAGATTCTCTATCACTGGATTCGAATGAATTAGATGATACCTTCATCATCACTTGAAGAGTTTGAGGAAATATTTTCTTTATCTTTACTTCCAAGAGCTTTCTTTTTCTTCTTTGAGTTTCTCCTTCCTTTTCTTTCTTAACTAGATTTGGGCGCTCATTCTTATAGTATTCAAACTTCTTACATTCAAAGCAAGTCACTTGGTTTTTGCTTGTCGAAGACCTTCTCTTGGCGAAACCATTCTTTTTTTCTTGACAAACTTAAGATATTTGTCATGCTTCTTGGAATACAAAGCTAGTTTCTTTCATTTAAATCTTTATCTTCTTCGATCGTTTCCTCTTCATCCTTACTTGCTTTCAAATTCAAAGTCTTCTTTTTGGAAACACTTGCTTCTTCATCTTCCTTGATTCCAATCCCATAGGTCAAGAGAGATCCTAAGATATCGTTAAAGTCTAACTTATTTAAGTCATTCTCTTGAATCATTGTTCTCTTCATGTGCCACTTAGAGAAAAGGGACTTGAGAAACTTCTTCAATTTTTGAGAATTAGTTCGTGGATCGTCCAAAGAGGCTAAACCATTCACAGTATTATTAAAATGTATAACCATTTTATTTATGGACTAATTTTCATGCATCTTAAAAGCATCATATTGATAATTCAAAATGTTTAGTCTAGTTTCCTTGATCTTATCGGTACCTTTACGTGTAATGATAAATTTACTCTATATGTCATAGCACTTTGACAATTAGAAACACAAATAATTTATGTTGCATACAAAGTACAAAAAAGATTATTTTTTTGCTTTCCAATCTAACTTTACAAGTAATTTCTCACCTTCGGTAAACCATGCAAATAAAATCCATTTTCAATTATATCCCAAATTTTAATATCAATAGAATGTACATAAGCTTGTATTCTAATTTTCCAATAGGCAAGGTTAGAAGCACAAAGAAGTAGACGGTAGTTGTGGATTGACCTTCACCCAAGGTAAAACCATTTGATGTCATAGTTGAAAAAATGTTTAAATCTTAAAATAAGAGCAACCTGGTTCTTACACTATTTGGTATCGAAAGCACCAAGAGGGGATGAATTGGTGTATAAAAATTTTAATCGAAAATGTTAAAACTGATTTTAGAAAATAATCGCAAGCAAGTATAATGTAGTAAAGAGTAAGTAAAAAAAATCAAACTCAAGAATTGATGAGGTTTGATCCAACTCCTTGGCCTACGTCTCTACTCCGACTTCTCGACCTCGAGACCACCGGAGATCCACTAGCTTTTTTTTCTTGTAGGGAGAGAATAACTCTTTACACCACACATAGGCCAAGGAGTTGGGTCAAACCTTGTTAACACATTGTGTCTTCTTGTGACTTTTCAACCTCGAGACCGTCAGAGATTCACTAGCTTTCTCTTTTTTTGTAGGGAGATAATAATGTTTTTTTACACCACATCGCCTTCTTCTTTGCTCAAGAGGTAAGACACACCTCTTCTTAGAATGAGCTTTCAAAATCACTAAACAAGAACATAAGAATTCCCTCCTATTCTCTCTTCTTACAAAGAATGCTTTCACTTAGAAACTAGAATAGGAAATGGATGATTTGCAATATGGAGCTTTAGAAAACGCTTTAGACTTGAAAGAAGTTGTAGAGTTATTTCCCTAACTTGGCTAATCTTCATTCATGCTTTTACATAACTTTTATAGGCTTCACTTCAAAATATGGCCATTGTGATTTTTTTGAAAAAGATAAACTCGTGCTGCCAATTCTAAAGTTGGTGTCCATTTTAGTTTCGGGCGTCCGTTTTGCATAAAAACATTAACCATTGAGCCTTTTGTCTTATATGTAGTGGTCAATTGTTACCGTTTTGGGCACCCACTACATAAAAAAAATAGTTGTTGTCGTTTTGTCTTTTCAGTGCAGTCATCCGTTATTTTTTGTCTTCGGTAGTTCATAGCACATTGTTCACTTTTGGTGCACAGAATGGTCATCCAAAAATGTTATGGTCGATCATTTTAAAATTGCCGTGCTCTCTATATTTGCGATCATTGTGAAAGCTCTTTCTGTTGTTCGTGTAATATGCTTTTCAAATGTTCGCTACCCAGAACATTAATTCGAAAATGATTCGGTCAATCATTTTAAGAACTATTGAGCTCTCTGTAATCTGCTCGTGTGCTCGCTCTTTCGGTCGTCCTTCTTGTATGCCCTTCTTTCATTTGTTCCCTACAATGGTCGAGTCGACAACATTTCAGTCATCCGACAATATTTTGGTCATCAGTTTTGTATGTTGTTCTCGCATTTCCCGCTCAAAATTGTCGTCCCAAAATCTTTCGATCGTCCGTTCTAAAAATGTTTGAGTTCTCTATAACTAGCGATCGTTCTTGCATCTATTTTGGTCATCCATTATTTTTTAGTGGACGCCCGAAATATTTCCAATCATCCGTTTTGTCTGCAAAACTCAACATCATTTTTTTTCTTTCAAAGTTTCATTAACCTACTTAGACCACCACTTCAACCAATCGTTAGCATATCACCTTCCTGTAGGATCGAAAGCGCAAAGAGGGGGGTGAATTGGTGTGTAAAAATTCTAACCGAAAAAGTCATAAAAGTCAATTTTTAGAAAATGCGATCACAAGCAAGTAAAGGATAAGTAAGAAGAGTAAAAAATCAGGAATGTGTAATGTGTTGACAAGGTTCGGCCCAACTCCATGGTCTACATCCCCGCTCCGACTTTCCGACCTCGAGACCATCGGAGATTCACTAGCTTTCTCTTTTCTTATAGGGAGAGAATAACCCTTTCTACACCACAATGCCTTCTTCTTTGCTCAAGAAGCAAGGCACACCTCTTCTTACAAGAAGCTCTCAAAACTTTCTAAACAAGCATACAAGAATTCTCTCCAAATCTCTCATCTTACAAAGGATACTCACACTTAGAACTTAGAAGAGGAAAGGGATGATTTGCAAGATTAAGCTCAAGAAAAGTGCTTTGGACTTGAAGGAAGCTCTAGAGTGATTTGCCTTGCTTGAGTAATCTTCCTTCAGCCTTTTGAATCCCTTTTATAAACTTCTCTTAAAAATATGGCCGTTGTAAATCAATTTAAAAAGTGTTGTGCGGTCACTTTAAAAATGATCGTTCGTTTTAATATCGGTCATCCGTTTTGTACAGGAACTAGTCGTTAAGCCTTTTTCGTATATCCGGCAGTCGCCCATTATAGTATCGGGCATCCATTTTATATAAAATAATAGCCATTGTGTTTGTCTTTTTCGTACAATTTTTCATTGATCGTAGTCCATAGAAGGATTTTAGTCGTTTAATTAATTTTTAATTCTATAATGGTCGATCAAAAGTGACTTTTTGGTCGTCCGATTAGAAATGTTAGTGTTCTCTGTAATCGCGGTCGTTTATGCAATGACTTCGGTCGTCCGATTTTCATATTTTTGTTTTTTGCTGCCCAGAACGGTCGTCCGTTAGAGTTTTGATCGTTCGATTAAGAAAGTCCAAACTCTCTATAATTTGCAGTCGTTCATGCAGCGACTTCGATCGTCCGATTTTCACATTTTTGTTCTTTGCTGCCCAGAACGGTCGACCATTAGAGTTTCGGTCGTTCAATTTAGAAAGTCAGAACTCTATGTAATCTGCGGTCGTTCCATCTGTTACTTTGGTCGTCCGTTATGTACTTGATCTTTCATGTAACACATATAATGGTCAACCGAAAATAAATCGATCACCCGCTTTAAGAATGTCATTTCTCTCTGTAATTAGCGATCGTTCCAGCTTTGCTTTGGTCGTCCATTATAAGTTAAAACGGTCGTCCGTTATAATTACGGTCATCCGTTTGTACTGCTGAAACATTCTACCCCTTTTTCTTCGTAAAAATATTTAACATGTTTACACTAACATTTCAAGCACAATTAGTACATCATCTTCCTTGTTTGCTATCATCAAAATACTTAGAATATGATCTTTGGACCAACAATTTCCCCCTTTCTTATGATGGAAAACAAAGTGACGAAGAGGTGAATAAATAACAAAATTCAAATTCCTCCCCCTTAATTAATGTTTATCTTGTGATATCAAAAGTATTATTAACCCCCTCAATCAAAGCATATTTTCTCTTTATAAAACATAATGATATCAAAAGAAACAAAATCATAATGACATCCATCGATAGATCATAACAAATAACATCTAGAAAACATATCCCTAGTCACATCTATAAGATGACAATATCCATCCATCCATAAATAAGAACATGGTCAAAATAACAACTAGAAGTTAACAACATAAACCATCCATACATATCCATACATAAACAAATAGGAGTTCAACAACACATCCAAACATAGTCTTCATCACATAATCACACACATACATATATCCATACACAAATACACAATCTCTGTCACGCATCTTCTTCCCCTTTTGGCATCATCAAATTGGAGAAAAAAATGAAGAAAGTAAATGAAGAAAACTAAACATCCGGAGCATCGTCGGGCGGAGGAGGCGCAACTCTCTCATATGATGAAGTGTCGAAACTCTGAGAGTGAAAGTATGCGTAGACAATCCTGAGTGCAACGATGATCAATCTCCAAGTGCTCCATGTGTGCAGTCATATCGTCCAAGTGTCTATCGATCTCGTCCATGCGTGTGATCATCCCATCTCACTCATCACGTGAAGGAACTGTAGATGCACGCCAGGCACTAGTCGGCGCAGATGGAGGATGTATATATTGCTCCCATGAAGGTCCTATATCCTCCATGGGAGCTCTCGTAGGTATCGTTGTACCTATTGCATCATCAAAGTTCGAGTCATTTGGTGTCTCTTGTCCTTTCTTGGCAAAGATCCATTCGTTGCCATGTAGGACAAGTCCCTTACGCTTCAAGGTGACCTTCCCAATGAAATCAGTGGGTCTCTCATAATAATGTGCCTCTATCTCAAGAATGATAACATCTTTCTGATGAAAGATCCGAGTAAGAAAAGAACCGAAGTGAAGAATTATATTGTGAGAGCGTTTGGAGTCTATTTTTTCTTTGGTGGATATGAAGTGATAAATCATGTAGGCTCCAAAGTTAACCGGAGAAAGGTCATTTCGAAGAAGGCAATAGAGAAGGCGTAGGTCATAAAAAGTCATATCAGTGTAATGACCGGATCGGAAAAATAGAAAGTGACTAACAATATGATGATCAACAAGAAGTGAAGGGGTCAACTTCTTCAGAATCCCTTTCATCGGAAAGTTATCTACTTTACCACAAAAGACAAACTCAAGAGCTTCGGTGATAGAGGTATCGGAGGGCCACTTGTGAGTCGCAATGTTAGTAAGTCATCCTTTGGGAACATCAAAGGTCTCACAAATCAAAGATGGAGTGATCTTAATAGTACGACCAAAGATGTGAGAAGTCACATAAGATCGATAATCAAGAAATGACATATTGGCATAGAACAGTCGAACCAACTTAGGATAGACAAGTTCTTAAACATCAAGTAGTGGGAGCCAACCAATGCCATTAAACAAATCATGGACAAAGTTCATGTTAAGGGAATTCCAATAAACTCTTATGCCACGTGTTACCTCTCTAGAGGAATACAATTGTTCAAAGTTTAACGCAGTAGACAAATTAGCAAATAGAAAAGAATCAAATTATTCGGGAGGCAGTGTCAGAGAGGTTGATGGTGGGTGAGAAGAAGACCATGGTTCCTTCCTCTTTCGAGGACCAGCAACTACCTTCTTCTTTGGTGGCATTTGTTACAAGATCAAGTTAAGAATCAAATCGAGAGAGAATTTGGAGATGAACTGATAGGATCAGAAAAAAATGGCCGTTTGCTCTAGAAAATGGTCGTCCGTTATTGTATAGGATAGAAAAAATGATCCTTTCGATCAATCAAAATTGAGTACAATTACTACACAGGTGAATGAATTTATCAGACAATTGATGTCATGGGAGCAAGAGAAGTTCATCCATTACAAAACTTTCGACAAAGAAAAGGAAATTCGTGCCCTAGCAAATTCGTGTGTAGATCAACTTGTGATTGAAAGAGTTTTGAGAGAGAGATGAGAGACCGATTGATATCAATGTTGAATCACACGTCTGAAAGCACTTGCAATCTCAAATCATGGTGCCGGAGAATGTTAGGGCTACAAAGGAAAAATAAGAGAGAATTGAGAAAAAAAAAACAAACAATCAAATCATTTATTCATGTTCGTCGGCAATGAGATTTGACTCATCGGTCATTGGGAAGGGTCACCGAACGAATTCGAAGGATGGAATCAAACTGCTCTAGTTTCGCCGTGCCGACCTTCACAGTCTTGTTGAAGTCCAGTTCGTCGGTGATAGGCGACTAGAGAACTACCAACCAGAGGCGGACTGCAATCGGCAACGAGGAAGATCGCCTGAAGAGATGGCCGAGAAAGATCACCAGGAAGATGACACGGAGAGATCGTCGGACGGATTCGAAGGTTTCCACAGGATTGGGAAGAATCACTGCATCGATTTTCACAGTATCTCAGAATCAAGTTCTCCAGTGTTTGGGAAATGTCCAGCGAGCGAATGTCGTTGAGGAAAAATCGTTGGGAAACGCCGCCTATGAGATCAGAGAGTGGATCGATGACGGCAGCGCATAACGGTCATCCAAAATTGGGGGGTTTAAGAGATTTGGGAAAAATTTGTCGGCGGCCCTTTTATAGTGTTGAAACGATCGAACGATACTATGACGGGCGACCATTATTCCTTGTGCATTATAATCGATCCATTTTCATTTTTGATGGTCGTCCGAAATACTTTCGGGCGATCGTTCTGGACAAGTTCCTAACATCCCAAGTTCACGTCTAAGTATACAAAATCTTTCCTCACTCAAGGGTTTTGTAAAAATATCCACAAGTTGAATTTCGGTATACACATATTCAATAGCTATGTTCTTAAGTGTCACATGCTCTCAAATAAAATGATAGCACAAATCAATATGCTTGGTTCTAGAATGTTGAATTAGATTTTTAGTCATTTCTATTGCACTTGTGTTATCGCACTTCATGGGTACACTTGAACAACTTATACCATAATCAAGTAATTGTTGTTTTATCCATGATATTTGTGCACAACAACTATCGACTACTATATATTCGGTCTCAGCGGTAGAGAGTGCGATAGAGTTTTGCTTTTTGCTAGCCCATGAGATAAGAGAGTTACTGATGCGGTAAATTTGTGACAAATAAATTTGCTAGCAAGTGCACTAGTCGTATCAAGTAATAAAGTAGAGAGTAGAGTGTCGAACCCACGATGAACTAGTTAAATCTAATCTATCCTAATAATCTATTAAGAGAAGAAAATGGTGTTGTGATATGAAGATAGAAAATAAAAAAAATAAATTGGTGTTAAGCCAAAGAATTATGGATGATTAACTGTCATCGATTGATGACATAAATAGATTCAGTTCTTAAGACGGATTAGGATTACCTAAATTAATGATCTCTACGCTGAGTAAATCAAACTATCTTAATTCCCACAAAACTTAAGACCACAAACGATGAGTTAATCTTCAGTTAAGAAAGATATTAAGATGCATTAAGTTATAATTCCTAAACTAATAGATATCCTCACTGGATAAAAACTGATAGACCGCAAAAAATCTAGCACAAATGATGAGTTACTAGTTTCGTGTTATGATTGCTTCAACCTTAAGTTAAGAATCAATTCGCTGAAATTATTAAATTCTAAAACTGACCACCCCAAATCTAGTTTATAGTCTTATCTCAGAATATAATAATATCAATAAAAAGTATTAAGCACAACAATCACAATCAAAAGAAACTGAAATACTAAATTAATTCAAATCTAACAATGGTTCATGTAGTTTTCTCAATAAACTAAATATCTCTATTACATAAAAGATAGAAATAATGAAATCTGAGTAAAGAGCATCCAAACAATGATTAGGAGACAGAACTCTTCGCCTTCTATGGTCTCTAGATTGCTGCAGAGTACGCTTAGTGAAACTATGAATGTTTGATGACAAATCATGTTCATGCTCTTATTATTTTTTGTTATTATATAGGTTACCTTGATAATAATTATATCCTGTTGAACATTTAAGTGTAGTTGAGCTTATTAATAAATAAATACATGTAAAATTATCATCATATAAAAAAAAGGGCTAGTGGAGCCCCAAAAAGGATGAGGAGGTACAAAAAGGTGTTATCTGGAACCTTGGTAAGTTCAGGTAATTAGATCCGTAGGAGATTCTTGCCTAGCGACCTAAGGGTTGCTGCTCTGGGATTCGTCGGTTGAAAGCCTGTTACATGGACTACCTTGCGCAATATGGAGAAGCACATGAGTACCAAAATAATGAAAAATAAAAAGTGAAAAGAAGTGAAAAAGAAGAATGATGATGAAAAGTTTCTAAGTGATGAAATATAAAAGTAATAAATGAATAAAAGCTCATGTTACACTTGTATATTCAACATTGATATTTTTATTTTCAAGAATTATTTTCTAATTATTCAGAGCTGAATTTGGAGGAGTTTAAAAATGTCTTTCATTCAGAAATTTCACAAAGCCGGGTTATTATGGAAAGTGGAGAGACACTTAGACGATGGATGTATAAAATTTAATGCTAAGAAGAGTAATTGAATAACATGGTGGAAGCAATGTTTAACCATTTTGGTTGGAGCTTTATTTTGAACATTGCTTGAGGACAAGCAAGTATCTAAGCTTGGGGGAGTTTGATGCATGCAAAATATAACATATAATTAGCCATGCATTTAATTATATTTCGATTCCTTTTCATATAGCATGCATCAGTTTCTAGCCTTATTTGCTTTAATTTTATAAAAATGGAAATCTACCCAAATTGTATGTTTTATTGTAGAAAATTGAAGAGAATCGAGTTAGGAATTCACAGAAACAAACGGCACTCAAATCAGAGTACAAACGGAGCCAGAAAGTGTAAATTAGTGAAGGCTGCCGGTGCTGAGTTAAATATAACGGGCCGTTATATGACCGTAACGGCCGTAATAGCAGGGGCGTGAACAATCCGTTACGGCCCGTCAAAAGGTCCAATTTTGAGTTAGAATCTGATTTAGACACTGTAAGGGCCATTATAGAGCTATTGTGGGTCGTAACGAAGGCTGTTTTCGAGATTTCTTTGACTTTTCTTGGGGATTTCAAGTCCAGATCGAATTCAAACTTTATCCTAAGCCTCAAGGATAATTAGGAAACATATTTACTTAGATTTGATGGAGTTTTGGATAGTTTTAAAGACCTATCAAAGTCAATTCCGAATTTAATCTTTTTAACATGAAAAGACTTCGAATCAAACCGAAACTCTACCAAAATTCTTGGGACCCCTGAAGGCTATAAATAGAGGTCTTAGAAGACAGAAAAATGTGTGCTTGAGACCTGAAAGCCGTGCTATACTGCAGAGGCGAATTTCAGAGTTTTTTCGGTGTTTGTTCGGGAGAAACTGTAGAGCAACTCAGTTTGTTAGTTCAATTTATTACTTTTCATATTCTTATCTTAAATATTGTGCTTGTGATGCTTTCATATTATGCCTGTGATGAACATTAATGCATCAATGCATTTATATGCATTATATAATTGTATGTACGGTGTGGGAAGGGAAACAAATGTGGTTGTAATTGGTCAAAAAAATCTGCCATTAGCGCCTCCATAGAGTCACATTAGCGTCGCCAATATAGTCGACTCTATTTAAAATATATCATCCTTAGCGCCACCTTAGAGTTGCATTGGCGAGGCAACAAACATGATGTTGACTTCACAGTAACGCCGAAATAGCATCCACTAACGCATAACTTTAGTGTTTCCTGAGCACCGGAGTAGCGCCACTTGAGCATCGCCTTAGCGACGCTACTCCTCCCAATCGGACACCATGCGTCTTTGTAACATCGCGATGACATCTATCATTGGAACTATTAGCGTCTCCACCGTAGTTGGCTCTATTGCAATGCCAATAGCCACTGTTTTCTGGTATCGCATGTTGTCGGCGCTATTGGGAAGCTAAGGTGACGCTATAACTTCCAGAGGCATAATAGCGCCGCATTAGCGTCAAGGTCTTTGGATCGCTATTCTTCGATTTTCTTGTAGTGAATTAATATAAAATGTAATGCCTCTAAATTGATCCTCGCCACATGACAAAGAAGGTGATACAAGCTTTATGGCATTGATTATATATTTGATCAAGACTCAGTCAATGAAAGTGCATAAGGGAATCATAAATGTAGAAGTCGAAGGGTTATTACAATGACCCAAAGTGAGGATACCATACTGCATAAGAGTTTCATGAAAACATAAAAGAAATATAAACAACTAGGCTCTCGGTTCATGTGCTTCTCGGTCGCCTGAGCATCGTCGCAGCACAGCACCTCATCACCATCACCAACAACTCTCCTTACCTTTACAACCTAGTGGAGAACCAATAATAATATATAATGAATAACTCCAATTAAAACAAATCGAAAATCAGTGACTAAAACATACCTTTGCTGGTGAAGTAAGTATGAAAATCATCATATATCATGAGCAAAGGAATTGAAAGGTAAATCATGAGCGATATGACCAGAAGATAAATAGTGAATTTGGAATCAATAACTGATTCAATAATCATGATACAATATTCATGATTCATGACAATGTTTGGTATCAATAACTTTGATTCAGTATCAATACTTCATTGCTCAACAATGCTTTGATGTGTTAAAGTGTTGAGCAATCAAATGACTTTGACAGTGCCTTTAAAATCCCTCATCCTTATTCACTTATGGGATGTGCTGAGCACATAATATAGCCGCGTGGCGGTCAATGTCAGGCCATGATGAAAGGGAGCGACCCGTATCAGTAATGCACTTGGTTTGGACTAGCGACCTAGTGATTATTTTTCATCTTATCACATTTGTCCACTTTACAATCTTGTATTTCAGTGTTCCATGTCAGTTTAGATTCAATGGTTCAATAATAATGACTAATCAAACGATGATGACATAAAGGTTCTTGTTTTAAATCAATATAGAATCATATACCCATAAGAGGAGAAAAATCATGTCAAGGCCTGGGCAAGGTCAGGGAAGATCTAGGTTGGATTCATACTCACAAAAGAAGAAGGAAGGAAGGTTTTAGCGGCTATAACTCGGGCCGAGTGCAAATTAACCTAGGCCGGGTTCACATCGTGAACTTGGGTTGAGTGTATGGTTCACTCAGCTTGGGCTCGGAGAGATCATCATGCACGGTTAGGGTCAATGCACAACGAACTCGGGTCGGCACCAATAGAACCTAGGTCGGGTATAAAAATGTCAAGAGTTCGATCATCTTGTCATTCACTAACTCGGACCGAGTTCTGACCGAGTTCAGAGTGAACCGGGCCACAAACGCAGTTTGGGCATCGTATGAACCTGGGCCGGATTCATAATAATGTGGGCAGAATGTCGAGAGTTTATCCATTAAAACTTTCACATCTAGGTCGATACATTTGAGGCAATGTCTTAAACATGATCATGAAATAGTCATACATAGCTTGGCTAACAACAATAATACATTGAATCAACCTACATGGTGCTAGCAAATAAAAATAACTACAACAGAACCATATACCAAGGTAATGATGAACACGACAATTCTCAATCAAAAAGTAAGAAACATAATCAGCCTTCATCCATAACATTTCTAGGATGAGGTATGCATCACGAACAGGCGGCTTTGGTATAAAAGGAGTTGATTCAAGGTGATTTCTGGATCACCCACCTGCTTCCTATGTTGTTATTTGTAGAGCCGCTCGCCTGGATCAACGATGATGCACCCCTCTACGTTCTCCCTATGCTGAGGTCTCCTCCCTTGGCCACCCTCCACCTGTAGGATGATCAAGACCACAAAGGATGTGAGTGGATGTCGCAAAAATGGGGAGATGCGTCAGAAATAAAAACGTTAGAGATGAAAATGAGGTGCGATTTCCAAGTAAACATGAGATAGACAACAAGCAGGAAAGAAGACTGAACAAAAGAAAATCAATAATCACATTTCACACAATAGTGCTTAAATGAAAAAATAGTAATAATAAATCCAATTAAAGGCGTATAAATTTTGCTAAATGCCATGAAACTTTGTCCGTTTCCCTAACTTTATCCTCCAATTTTACTTTGTACCTGTCCCTCCAACTACTAACCTATTTCATCGAATACCCTCCCGACTGGGTATAGCCCAGTAGTCGATCATTTGGCATATGCGGCAATCGATTGAAAAGTAAACTAATGTAAAATATTAGAATAATAATGATAATATTTTATTTATTTATTTATAAAAAATTAAAAAAGAGGTGCCTCCTTCGACAGCCGGAGGGAGGGGGAGACATCCCCTCGGTGACACACAGCGGGGGCCTTGCGCATTGCCGATGTGGTGCCCCCTTTCGCTCACTGACGACAATCACGAAAGTGGGGGTGGCGATGCTGCCCTCATGCTGTGCATCTTGTCGGTGATGGGCGTGAAAAGGGGGAAGGGGGCGATGTGCCTTCTGCGCCCGCCAACGACGGGCATGAGGAGGCGGCAACCGCCCCTCCCCCTCTCCCTCCAGCTGCCTTAGCGCCAATCAGTGGCGGCGATCGGAGGGAGAAAGAGGGAGGTGTGGCCCTTCTTTTCTTTATATTTTTAATATTTTTATATTATTTAAATATTAGTTTATATTTTATACAATTTTCATCACAAATGATCGAAAAACTAGTTATTCCTTATCGAAAGGACATTTAATGAAAAAAGTTAAAAGATGGAGGATAATATGATTACAAAGTGAAGTTGTAGCAGGACAGTGTTAAAGTTGGAGGGTGTTTAGTGAAATTTATCCAATTAAAGCCTTAAAGGTACTATTTCATATACAACACATGATGAATAGGGCCATTGGTACTTGTCATCTTTTTCACCTTCTTTTGCGAGCAGTAACTGAGACACCATGTTACGTTTGCATGGGAAGGTCTAAAGGACTACAACAACGGGTGGTGTCACTCAGACACAAGAGGGACTAGCAGTGCCACCATGAGTGAAGGACTCAGTGGTGCCACCACGAACGGGGGCAGCCCGCCTCATGACCACTCACGTCGATGCAGAGACTTCTTATAGATAAATATAGATGACTTAAAAAGAAACATGATGATTTGAAAGTAGAATTTGAAAACTTGAAAAGTGAATATGATTCCAAGGTTGTGAAAATTGCAACTTCCTAGATGATGAGAACTCTAGTTTAGAATTTATGATTGAAGCCTTCAAAATGGAGAACAATACCTTAAAATTATCTTGTGAAAAACAAACTTGTAATGTTGAAACTTTGAAAAATGAGAACAATGTTTTAAAAAATAAACTTGAAATATTTGTAAATGGTGGAGAAATGCTAGATGCAATGCCATCAATACAAAGAAGACCCTTAAATAAAAATGGACTTGGTTTTAGCTCATTTGATATTAAGAAAGAAAAAAAGGATTCTATTTGTCAAAGCATCACAAAATCTTCATGCAAAATCACATATCACTTGTTTTCGTTGTGGTTATGAAGGACATTATTTTTATGAATGTAAAGTTAAAAAGGGGATAAATAGTGGTATGAAGAAGATTTGAGTTCCTAAAAGGACCATCACTAACCAAATTGGACCCAAGCAAATTTGGGTACCAAAAAGATGAGAATCTTAATGTCTTTCTTGTAGGGAGCTCTAAAGAATAATGAAGGCAAATTGTATTTGGATAGTGGATGCTCAAGACATGTTACCGGTGATCCTTCAGACTTCATTACATTACAAAAGAAAAATGGAGGAAAAAACACCTTTGGAGATAATAGCAAAGGAAGAGTAATTGGTGTAGGTAATGTTGGTAAGAATGATAAAGTATATTTGGAAAATGTTTGTCTAGTTGAAAACTTAAAACATAACTTAATTAGCATAAGTCAATTATGTGATAAAAACTATGTAGTAAAATTTGAAAAGGACAAATGCTTGATACTAGATGAAAACAAGGAAGTTCTACATATGGGTTTTAGATATAATAATGTATATAAGATTGATTTTGAAAATTTGAAAGGTGAAAAATGTCTTAGTGTTATGCATGATGATATAAATCTTTGTCATAGAAAATTAGGACATGTAATTTTTAAGTTATTAAACAAACTTTCAAGTCATGAATTGATTTGAGGTTTACTCAAAATTAGATTTGAAAAGAATAATGTTTGTCATTCATGTCTTAAAGGTAAACAAACCAAAAGCTCTTTCAAATTAACAAATATTATTAATACACATAAGTTTTTAGAACTTTTACGTCTTGACTTATTTGGACCTATTGATGTAAGAAGTTCAGGTGGAAAGAAATATGTCTTTGTTATTATTGCTGACTTCTCTCGTTTCACTTGGACTATCTTTCTTACAAGTAAAGATGAAACTATAAGTATATTTTCTAAATTTACAAAAAGAATACAAAATGAACTTGAGTTAAAAACTGCAAAAATTAGAAGTGACCATTGAGGTGAATTTGAAAATTACAAATTTGAATTGTTTTGTGAAGAGAATGGCATTATACATAACTTTTCTACACCTATGACACATCAACAAAATGGAGTAGTAAAAAGAAAAAAATAGAACCACTCAAGAAATGGCTAGGACAATGCTAAATGAAAGTAATTTGCCAAAGTATTTTTTGGCTGAAACCGTAAACACATCATGTTATGTTTTAAATAGGATCTTACTTAGACCCCTTGAAAAGAATACATGTTTTGAAGCATTATATGGAAAACGCCAAATATTTCATATTTTAAGGTGCTTGGTTGTAAATGTTATATCTTGAATATTAAAGATAAATTAGGCAAATTTGATGCAAAATGTGATGATGGTGTGTTTCTTGAATACTCTAGTACAAGTAAAGCATATAGAGTATATAATAAAAGAACATTAGTTGTTGAAGAATTTATTTATGTTATATTCAATGAAGCTAATGATTTTTTGATGAGCAAGCAAGTGAATGATGATGAGGAAGAAATAATTGAAGTGAAAAGACATCTTGAAGACATGCAAATCCAAAATGAAGGCTTGGAAGAAATGGAAACGGATACCTTAAATGTGGAACAAATAGAAGAATCACAAGTCAAAGAAAATCAAATTATTCCAAGGAATTGGAATCATGCATCATCACATCCACTTGATCAAGTTATAGGTAACATAAATGAAGATATAAAGACTAGAAATTCCTTGAAAAACTTGTGTGCTTTTTCGGCGTTTCTTGCACAATTTGAACCTAGTAGCATTGATGAAGCTTTGAATGATTCAAATTGAATAAATGCCATGCATGAAGAACTAAATAATTTTGAAAGAAATCAAGTTTGAAAACTTGTAGAAAGACCAAAAGATTATCCAATAATTGGTACTAAATTGGTTTTTAGAAACAAACTAGATGAAAATGTCATCATAATAAGAAATAAAGCAAGACTTGTAGCAAAAGGGTATTCACAAATAAACGGAGTTGATTTTGAAGAAATGTTTGCTCATGTTGCTAGACTTAAGGCTATTAGAATGCTTTTAGCTTTTGCATGTTTCAAAGGATTCAAACTTTTTTAAATGGATGTAAGATCGATTTTTCTAAATGGTTTCATAAATGAGGAAGTCTATCTTGAGCAACTTCAAGGTTTTGAAAATTCAAATTTTCCTAATCATGTATTCAAATTTTCTAAAGCTCTTTATGGACTTAAACTATCTCCTAGAGCTTGGGATGAAAGACTAAGTACTTTTATGATTGAAAATGGTTTTCAAAAATGGAAAGTTGATACCACATTATTTTTGAAGCATTTGAAATATGATATTTTAATAGTTCATATTTATGTTGATGATATTGTTTATGGTGCTACTGATGAATGCTTGTGCAAAGAGTTTGAGTCTCTTATGCAAAAAGAATTTGAAATGAGTCTTGTAAGTGAGCTCACATTCTTCTTAGGATTACAAGTCAAGTAGAACAAAGATGGAATATTTCTTAATCAAGATAATATACAAGGGAGTTACTAAAGAGACTTGGAATGGATGAATGTAAGCCAAGTTCAACTTTCATGTGTACTACAACTAAATTGGATAAAGATGAGAAAGGCAAATCCATTGATCAAAAGAGGTATAGACGTATGATTGGTAGTTTGCTTACTTGACGACATCTAGGCCGGATATAATGTTTAGCGTATGCTTGTGTGCAAGATTTCAATCCGCACCTAAAGAATCACACTTAATTTCCATTAAGAGAATATTACGTTATTTAAAGCATACTTGTGATTTAGACATTTGGTATGATAGGAATTCATCATTTCACTTACATGCCTATACCGATGCGGATTTTGCCGGATACAAAGTTGATAGAAAAAGCACTAGTGGGATGTATTATTTTCTTGGTAACTGATGCATGCAAAATATAACATATAATTAGCTATGCATTTAATTACATTTCGATTCCTTTTCATATAGCATGCATCGGTTTCTAGCCTTATTTACTTTAATTTTATAAAAATGGAAATCTACCCGAATTGTATGTTTTATTGCAGAAAATTAAAGAGAAACGAGTTAGGAATCCACAGAAATAAATGGCACTCAAATCGGAGTTAAAACGGAGCCAGAAAGTGTAAATTAGAACTGTTGTGGGTCGTAACGAAGGCTGTTTTCGAGATTTCTTTGACTTTTCTTGGGGATTTCAAGTCCAGATCGAACTTAAACTTTATCCTAAGTCTCAGGGATAATTAGGATACATATTTACTCAGATTTGAAGGAGTTTTGGATAGTTTTAAAGACCTATCAAAGTCAATTCCGAATTTAATCTTTTTAACATGAAAATACTTCGAATCAAACCGAAACTCTACAAAAATTCTTGACACCCCTGGAGGATATAAATAGAGGCCTTAGAAGATAGAAAAAGGTGTTCTTGAGACCTGAGAGCCATGCTACACTGTAGAGGTGAATTTAAGAGTTTTTTCGGTGTTTGTTCGGAAGAAACTATAGAGCAACTCAGTGCGTGTACTCTACAACGATCTAGAGACCATCGAAGACGAAGAGTTCTATCTCCTAATCATTGTTTGGATGCTCTTTACTCAGATTTCATTATTTCTATCTTTTATGTAATAGAGATATTTAGTTTATTGAGAAAACTGCATGAACCATTGTTAGATTTGAATTAATTTAGTATTTCAGTTTTTTTTTTATTGTGATTGTTGTGCTTAATACTTTTTACTGATATTATTATGTTCTAAGATAAGACTATAAACCAGATTTTGGGTGGTTAGTTTTAGGATTTAATAATTTCAGCGAATCGATTCTTAACTTAAGGCTGAAACAATCATAATACGAAACTAGTAACTCATCATTTGTGCTAGATTTTGTGCGGTCTATGAGTTTTTATCCAGTGAGGATAACTGTTAGTTTAGGAATTACAACTTAATGCATCTTAATATCTTTCTTAATTGAAGATTAACTCATCGTTTGTGGTCTTAAGTTTTGCGAGAATTAAGATAGTTTGATTTACTTAGCGTAGTGATCATTAATTTAGGTAATCCTAATCCGTCTTAAGAACTGAATCTATTTATCATCGTTATAATTCAATCTTCATAGTTGTTCATGACAATTAATCATCCATAATTCTTTGGCTCAACACCAATTTATTTTATTTTCTGTTATTTAATTTTTTTGCACATTTATTTTCTATCTTCATATCACAACATCATTTTCTTCTCTTAGTAGATTATTAGGATAGATTAGATTTAACTAATTCATCGTGGGTTCGACACTCTACTCTCTACTTTATTACTTGTGACTAGTGAACTTGCTAGCAAATTTATTTGTTACAAATTTATTGCATCAAGGTTTTGGCGCCATTGCCGGAGAACTTTATTCATAACTCTTATTCTATCTCGTATAAACTACTTTGAGAATTTTTTTTCTATTTTAATTTACTTTTTCTTCTAGAGTTGTGTAAACTTTTCAGGAAATAGCTTTTGTACATGACCGGATCATCACGAGCACATCTACACACCTCAACGAAGATGAACAAAATGATAACAAACCAACAAGTTGAGGAAAATATCTTTGCTGTCCAGCAAGATGAAATTCAATTTGAGGCATCATTGTCAAAACAATGCACAAAGAAGAAGCCTCAACAAGAAAAGAAGGAAAATATATTTCGAGACCCATCTGCTGCACTCACAGAATTATTGCATTCTTTGCTGAAGAAGCTTTCCACACAAATTTATCAAATAGAAAATTTGGAGAGACAAATTCATAATATGAGGCAGCACAACAAGAAGTCCGATGAGGATGTGACATCAATTCTTGAATTTAAATCATCAACTTCTGACTTCGTAGAGATGATTGGTCAATTTGCCACAACAATTGAAAGAAGATTGACAATGCAAGACCAACACATCCTGAATTTGGTGTCTCAGTTATCCAAAATTCAGAAGTAATTTGAAGTCGACGATTCACTTCGACTATTCGACACCGAGATCAAATTTGAGGCGTTGGAAGCAAAGCTACATGCATTAGAGAATGAAGTTGCAAAACTAAATTCTCTAAATTCTGGAACTTCGAGCCACATCGACGAGAGTCAAAAGGGAATCTTATGCCCGTGCCACTATCAAAATTCATATAAAATAAGATGGCACCCTGAAGCAAATTTTTCAATAAGGACAACGACAACTTAGTGGCGTGTTAAAGAGACAAGAAAATACATCATGAAAGATGGGAAGGTTCAAAGGAGGGGCCCGCCTTTGGAAGTTCCTGTCACTCTGACATCGCCGTCTCCAATTCAGCCACCACCGAAGGAGAACAAATCACCAACTGTTGCCTTCACATCAATGCACACCTTCTCAAATCCTTTAGTGCAGTCACCAAAACCTTTTGAAGGGAAAAGTTCTCCACCTACACTAGTACGATCTTCTCCAACTACAACATTACAATGGCGACCTAAGAATCGCTCGACAATCCAAGTTCAGCGGCAACACACCTCTCAACTTCAACCTCGAAGAGTTGTTAAACATGAAGAACCACCACCAGATGATGACCTCGAATCGAAAATGTAGGCGTCATCCAACATCGCGTGTGCTGAGCCTCACCATGACAAGCGTTCCTGATCATATTAAATTAAACTCGGTGAGATCGTTCCATATCTACTTATATTCTTATTGATAATTTTTTTAGTCTCAGCATATGCCATATCAAAGTCGAGCTAGCGACTTTAAACTTAGAACTACTCATCCTCAATCCTTAAACTTATAGTTTAGATCTTTGACATAATTTAGTTTAGATTATTTTAGTTTATGTTAGATTAGTTAGTTTGATTACCTTAGTTGTTTAGTCTTTTTAGTTTATTTTTATAATTTTATTAACAAGTCTCTGCATGTCAAAAGCTGAATTTTATCAAAATTTAAAATTTTTAGTTTTCACGAGCCGTTATTTTCATGTCACGGGTGTTACTTAGATATAACGAGTCGTTACTTCGGTATCACGACCCGTAGCTTTATTTCATCATCCAAAATTTTATCGAGTCATAATTTTAACAGGTCGTAAGCCCTTCATCACGACCCATAACATGCCCCACAATGCCTTGCATGCTTATTTCATAGGGCGTGATATTCATCTAACGCATATCACAGTGGCACACATCCTAAACTTTTTATATCTCACTGGTCATAATAGCTTTATCACGAATCTCATAGTGACCCATATTTTGAACTTTTAATCTTCAGGTGTTGCTATCTTTCTACCACGAATATATTAGTGAGTTGAATTTTTTTTTGTTTAGCTTCACGGGTCGTAAGCCTTTTGTCACAACTCATAAAACAAGTACCCTCTGCAACTGCTTCTACAAGGTTGATTTGTCACGTGCCGTTAGGCGTCACAGTAGGTATGCAAATTAGGCGAATTCATAACGGGTCGTTAGTTCACCATCACAACCCGTTAGACTAATTTTATGCACCTAACGCCACAGCCATACGACCCATTACTCTTTCATGTTACGACCATAACACCAAAGTCGTATGATATCATGGCTCGTAACATGCATGAAACATCCCATGTTTTCTCTCATCAATTTATTTTTGTAGGTTCGTGATACAGAATTCACGACAACTCGGTGAATCCATCAACTATGAAGGAGGCGATTGCTTACGGGTTGTAACTTCCATGTCATGACCCATGTTCTGCCAGACCCCCATCACACAGCTACTGCGAAGGGCGTCAACAGCTTCTTCCGGGCCGCAAGCATCTGCCCATGGCCATGAGCAAGCTATCACGCCTCGTGAGCATCGTCGCCTATTCTACATCGCTATTGCAAGGGCCGTGATTTGCATACCACGACCCGTTAAATTGCACAGAAGGCTCGTGAGCTCTTCAATATGATCCGAGAACATTACCTCACGGGCTGTTAGATGCCCTTCATGACTCG
The DNA here is from genome assembly GCA_030549335.1 of Pontederia crassipes. Classification (NCBI taxonomy): domain Eukaryota; kingdom Viridiplantae; phylum Streptophyta; class Magnoliopsida; order Commelinales; family Pontederiaceae; genus Pontederia; species Pontederia crassipes. The sequence goes on along the minus strand of JAUKPH010000020.1, from coordinate 2,766,370 downwards.
TAACAGCATGGAAGAAAATAGCAAGAAGAAAAGAAGAGGAAGAAAGAAAGATAAAACAAAATTGCCTCCCTAGAGTTGAAGAAAAGTAGGAAACCGAGACGCCCAAATTTCTATCGGCCAAGGACACTATGGATTCTTCGTGGCTTCTTCTTACAGCTTTAACATCCATCAACTCAAGACAAATCAGGTTGTTTCATTTCCTTTTCTATGTTTATATTTTTCATTATCATATATATGGAGTCCTACAAGTTTGATTTCCAACACTGAGGATAGTGTTGAGTTCAAGCTTGGGGGAGCTTGCAATTTTATGCATTATGTATATCTTTTTATATTGCATTGCAAGTATACATTCCCTTAATGTTTCAGTTGCATATTTGCTTGCACTTTTATATTAAAAAATCATCAGAAAAAAATGTTTTTCAGAATTGAAAATTGCACCTTATTTTCTCATGTCTTAGTATTTACTTATTTTCAACCACTATTCAAGGACATCCTGTTAATTAATGAAATTTGAAGCATTATTATTTTGTCATTTGTCGCCTTCATGTTGGATAATAATAAGTCTATAAGTAACAAAAGTATAGTTTCTATCTATGGTTTGTTTCGATCCTAGTTTTGGGAGTTATTGTTATCATTTCGGACATTCGATCTCGACGTGCTCGGTCCATGGCATCGCGGGGATTGATTCTGCGTCGGGATCAATCCCTGAATCGCTTGCAATAGCGGACCCAACTACTGTGTCAGTTGATGAGACACTTGCTATGATATCTACTTTAATAGCTACTGCGATAGCTGCTGCGGTAATTGCTGCGATAGCTGCGTCATATCAGGTGAAGCAGATGAGCTCGGAGCATATGGGCCGCCTACATATCCTTTGCTCCTCCTAGGTATCGAGCAGCTATGCCGATGCCACGCAAGTATCCTCCTCGTGTCGTGCCGGCCGCCTCCTCCCAAACAGCAGGGTCCTCTACGAAATAGAAAAAATATACAACCATATAATATATAAATCATATATGAAAAAACACATAAATTAAAAACATGAATCCCTTCAAAGAAACATTACCTGGTGGATGAGTACTCGGATCATCTCCGTACTTTTCATCCATTTTCGCATTATACTCATCCTAGAAAATTTAAACATTGCACATTTAAAAAATAGTGCACTAACATCAACAACCAAATGAACATGTGATGAGAGTTACCAGAAGCCTACGAGCAGTGGGCATGACCAAGTCATTGGTCTTCCGGCTCTTATGAGTGACCTTATAGACCACGCAAAAGTCCACGGAACCGCCTTCTTTTTTCTCCTACGATAAAGTTTCAAATTTTATAAAATAAGTATAAGTTAAAAGTTTGATTAATTGAATTTGTATATAAATTGCCATGCATCGTCGATGCTCTCAAATCGCATCGACCCCCTTGTGTGGATGTGGGCCTCGAGCTTCGAAAGTTGGTTAACTTTTGCCTTTTCCGACTTCCTTTGCCATCATGCATCCGTCCTTTATGAACATCAAATATTTAGACTTTCAAAAACTATAAATTTACTAAAAAATAATTTAAAAGTAAACATACTTACCATTTCTTACATAAGGACTCCCAAACCGAGCGCCCAATATGCCTTGGGCATCTTCGTATGCCCTGCTCAAAAGTGAGGCCGGCGGACGTGACAATCTTGCGAAACTTGTACAATTAATTTTGGAGGCATTTCACAACGACCTCCTCAAAATCTCTCTGGATCGTCCCTAAAGTAAGATTCAAATGAAATTAATTTGCCTCCTACAAAATACATTAAAACTTAGTAATTTTAAAATAATATAAAACAAATTATATAACCCAAATAGAAGATTGTATCGTAAAGGCTCGAAAGATGTCATCCCGCACTTGAATTGGGACATTTTTTGAGGATCCTTCCACTTCCGGCTAGTGGAAAAGAATGCATCCTTATATTCTTCAACACTATCCTTATATTCTTCAGTTATAACGCCACGTTTATCCTTCCAACGACGAATCCAACTATGATATAACTTTGTCATTTCTGTAACGGACAATGTTAAGCCATATGTCAATAAATTCGTGTACTTGAAACATGTGGTTTTGAAGTTACGAAGTCCAAAATCACATGTTTCAAGTACTTCATCGTCATTTCAAAATCTCATTTTATTACCAAGAATGTGGATGTACATCCTTAGTAAAATTTATGAGAACATGATCAAAAAGAGGTACTAGCAAATTAACTAGTCCTTAGATTAGTTTCAAATAATTAACTAGTAATTAAGTTAACATGCATTAGATTAATTTAACTAGTTATTAAGTTAACATGCACTACTAATTAACTAGTAACTAGCTTAACATGCACTAGTTATTAACTTAACATGCACTAGTTTCAAGTAATTAAGTTAACATGCATTAGATTAACTTAACTAGTTATTAAGTTAACATGCACTACTAATTAACTAGTAACTAGCTTAACATGCACTAGTAATTAACTTAACATGCACTAGTTTCAAGTAATTAACTTAACATGGATGGTGGCGGGCTCGTACCTCCTTAATCAGAGAAGGATGGTGGCGAACGACGGAGGAGGATAAGGGGTGAAGGAAGGCGGCGGGCGATGGCCCGAACTGGTTGGAGGAGCACAGTCGGCAGGCGGAGGAGGCGGATGGCGGAGGAGGCGGATGGTGGAGGAGGCGGATGGCGGAGGAAGGCGAGGCAGAGGGCGGGCCGCGGAGGAGCATAGACGGCGGGCGGAGGCGGAGGCGGATGGCGGGCGTCGACCGTCGGGCGACGGAGTGGAGGGCGTCGACCATCGGGCGTCGTCGGAGTGGAGGACCATTGGACCGTCAGAGCGGAGGGCATCGTCAGACTGGCGATCGTCAGAGCGGAGGAGCAGAGGACCGTCGGACTGTCGGAGCGAAGGAGCGGAGGGCATTGTCAGAGCGGAGGACGTCGACCGTCGGGCGTCATCGGACCATCGGGCATCAATCGTCGGGCATCGTCGGACCGTCGGGCATCGTCGGTGGCGGTGAAAATCGGCGAACAATAACAGTAAAAAGTGAAAATGCAGAAGAGGGGTTTGGATTTTAAATCAAGTATTTAGCGCCTCAATTAGATGCGACACTACTTAGATGCTACATAGGCACCATAGTCGAGACGCTATTTCGAGGCTGTAGGGACATTATATCGAATTTTCCTCCTAATTTAACATTGTATGTGCAAGATTAAGTGATAATAATATGTATATGTGCACGACTTATATATGTATATTTATATGTCAACATGTGTTCAATTAAGTGAAATAAAAAGTCGGCTAATGTAGCGCTATAGAGAAGCTAATGGATCATAAGAATCATAGCGACACCATAGCATCACAGTAGCATCTCCGCCAACTTAGCGTCTCACCATGGAGGCGCTAGAGCAACGCTAAGTGGTTTTCTATATTCTAATTTTCTATTATATGTATGTAATTTTCTTTATCAAGATAGCGTCTCATCGCATTGTGCCCCGTTCCAGTTGTTTTGTTTCCTTCCCACAATCTAAAAATTATGGAATGCATATATAATTATTCATGTATGTATATCAAATTATAAGTCTATATGTATATGTCTATATAACAAAATTTTATGTGTGTGTGTGTATATATATATAATATGCTTATGTATATGTCTACGTGTGAGAGATTAAGTCACAACAATGTGTTTATCTATATGTATTATAAGTATATATGTGTATGTATATGTCTATATATGTGCGAGACATATATAGATAACGTGTATATGTATACGTATTCCAAGTATATATATGTATGTATATGTTTATATGTGCGAGATTAAGTTATAATAATATGTATATGTGTACTTATTATATATAAGTATAAGTATATACATGTATTTATATATCTATGTGCCCGATTAAATAAGTGTGATAAAAAGTCAGCTACGGTGGCGCAATACAAACGCTATTGAGTCGCTAAAGCGTATGACACAATAGCATCGACATAGCGTCCCATTCATTTTAGCGTCTCCGTAAGGAGACGCCAATAGTGTCTCGCTGGCGTCAACGAAGATTGTGACTCTAGTATGGCGCTAGGTAGATGCTATTGCGCCTCCACGGAGACGCTAAAATGGGATAATTTGTAATAAATCATGTCTCTGAATTCAACCATCATAATTTCATGATTAAGAATATAAAAATAATATATATATAATTAAGATATGATATATATTGTATGGATAAATAACATATAAAATATAGGTAACAAATTATATATTTAGGAACACTCCTATGATGTAAACATATATAAGGAATCATGTAGGAATACAAGGTACATGTACAATTTTTAATTTATTTATTGATTAAAGTATAGTATAGAATAGGGTTGCGTCAAAATAGATAACATATAGCGATATAAATATATATAGCCCATATATAGTTATCTATTTCTTAATTTACATATATAGTTATGAGATGCCAAGTAAGTGTTAAAATAGTCCTTGTTCATATTGGTGTCTACATAGCCAGGTAGCATTTGAGAAGGTGGGACGCTATGTTCACGTCGAAAGCTTTCGGCACGAGAATAGCGCTAGGTCCTCGCACTTTCGCTGCATGGCGCGAAATAATAACAGCTACCTGGCGTCACTATGGCGCCTTCGTTAGCGCCTATTTATGGGATGCTAAGAAAACGCTAATGTGAGCTATTGAGAGGCAAGTAGCGTCGTCTACTTGGGACTCAAATGAGACGCCATAATGGCGCTAGTGGCATCGATTTAGCGTCACCATATTTCAAGATGCTATTTTGCATTGCTAGTCACCAGTTTTCTTGTAGTGATTAAATTTATATGTATGTGTAACATCCGATTTTAAAAAAAGGAAAGAACAACCAAAAGCCCAAACCGCCCTAGCCCACTAAGCCCAAACAACTTAAACCCAACAATACCCTAAAAGCAACTAAACTAACTTTTCCCAAAGGAACCTCATGTCGGCAGCTCACTCCCCGAAGCCCCTAATTAGCTACAGTACGCTCTCTCAGCTACAATGCTTCACCTCACACCACTCCACTCTCCTGCACTCTCTCTCTCTCTTTTTCGGCAGCAAGGGAAGAAGACCCAAGGAGCTATAGTAACTACTCATTCCTTCCCAACTCGCATTAGAGTTCTTTCTCTCCCTCACATACATCTCTTTACTGTAGAAGCTCCGTTTGAGCCCGTGGACAAAAATCGCAAGGAGTAAGAAGGGGTTGTTGGAGTTGAGATAGGAAGAAGGGAAAAGAGGGGAAGAAATAGAGGTTTAAGACTCATTAAGCAAGGTATGCTTGAGGAGATCCAAAGTCCTAATATCACTCTTAAGGATGCATGATTGTTTGGATTAAGGGTACAGGAGACCTAACTAGGATTTCTCGAAGCATAATAAGGGAATATGCAAGTTCATTATGGATTAATGGTATCTTTGGGACTTAAGTTATTGTTGCATTGATAAACATAACTCTAATGCAAAATGTTTAATGTTTCTATGCTTGATTTATGTTAGATTGCTTGCTCTCTTAAATAGTGAAGTAAACTTTAATGTTCTTTGTTCAATCCTCTACTAATCTCCATGATATCTTGGAATGTGTCATTATAGTAATCTTGAGTTGACTATTGAGCAATGTAATTTTCATGTGAAGATGAATGCTTATTCTTGTATTGTTCATATATGGATGTAAAATGGGGAAAATGGGCAAAACTAGGGGATATCCTATCTGAAGATCGAGCATGGTCATGACAAATTAAGGCACGGTCGTGACACCCATAGTATCTCACGCGAAGAGTGAAAATGGACATTTTGTCACGATCATGATCTTGTGGTTGAACAACCGTGACGCCCCGAACGTCCCATGCCTTAGAAGATTTTCGAGAACGGACGAAAAATGACCGTTCTGTCACGAGCATGCAAGTACGGATAGAGAAAATTCAACCGTGCCGATAAAATTGCCAACCCGTGAAAGTTTATGACTCGAGCAAGGCCATGATGTTAGGGAACACGGTCGTGACCCTATACTATCATTAGAGCTGCTAAGTGTTCGGTCATGCCGAACAGAGGCACGCTTATGCCCATGTGTGGGCATGGCCGTGACACAAAGTGGCAGGGCCGTGACCAATCCAGGACCCATGCATATATTTGAAATGTTCACACTTAGCATGATTTGAAGTATGTATGATTTTAAATAGAATTAAAACATGCAACATGTATTGAATGATTGTATGTATTGATGAATGTAATAAATTGACATGAAAGTGTCTTGTTGTAATCATGGAGGGGAACAAAGTCTTCCCTAATTAGCTTAAGTGATGTGTTCTCAGTGGAAGTAATGTCGGCCCATCGTGGTTTGTAGCTCCAATGGGACAAAAATGATTCCAACCTATCTAGCAAAATAAGAAGTTAAGAAGTTATCTAATTAAAGATAGAAGATAAAAATATGAAGTCACTTAAAATGACTAAGATGAATGACTTGAGACATAAAGATGAAGATGGTGTTAATGAAAGCACCTAAAAGAATACTAATGTATGTCCCATTGTCATATGATGTTATGTAAGAATATGTTAAAGTAAAACAAGATAAATGATGATATATTTTAGCATAATAATAAGTTGTGATATGTTTTGACATAATGTTTATTAGGTTATATGCTTATCTTATCTTGTCTTAATAAATGTTCACATGTCATATAGTGTGCATAAGTAGCTCATAGCATGGATATGTTCTATATTTCATTATGATGTATATGTTACATGTTATAAAATCATAGCATACATGTCTCAACATACTCTAACAGAAAAAAATCCCTGCACTCCATGAATCATTGCAAGTATGAATGAGGCTTAGGTTCGATAACGAGAGCTTCGTGACGGAGACAATTGCACATGTAATGGTCAGGCCACGACCATGTTATCTTATCTTATGTCATGTATTATAATGAACTCTCTTAAGAGTCAATTACGTATGACTTTATAGGTCTTTGAGTTATTTACTTTTATTTGAACTCATTTATGTATGATGAACCCTATATTAATTCTTACGTTATAACTAGTTTATTATCTTGGAATTATTCACTTATGAAATCTTCCGCTGTATTTTATGTTATTAGATTTTATTATTATTATATTTTTTATTATAATGTTTTATGTAATTAGGTTATGAAAGTAATGTCGTTTATGATTCGACAACTAAATTGGGTCGAATTTTGAAGATGTTACGGTATCTTTCAAATATGATATTATCTAATATTTAGCATTACATTTTTATCATGAAAATTGGAAGCACTAACATCCGGAAAAAAGTGATTAAAAAATTAATTAATGAAAAAAAAGTTGGGTGGGAACCGAAGAGGTTGAGACTAAAAAAATAAAACTAAATGAAGGTCAAAATTAAAATTAAAATGAAAGCACTTGCATTTATTTTTAGAAAGCACTATCATTAACGGCACCCTAAAACCTTCATCTCCATTTATAACATCCCTTATAGATCCAAAATTAGCAACTCAAAACCCTACAAGAGATGGCTTCCAAGGGTTTCGCCGGCCCGGCGCTGCCCTCCGGAGATCCGCAACCAAAATCCAAGTCCAAGTCCAAGTCCATGTCCATGTCCATGTCCTCGCACGGCGGCGCCAGCGGCAAGAAGAAGGCCACTTCAAATCAGAACTCCGAGGCCCGCATGCCGTCCCCCGCCATGGCCGAACATCACTCCACCGACGCCGGGAAGCCCATTTCAAACCCGTCCAAGTCCAGGTCCAAGTCTTCACACAGCGGTGCCGGCGACAAGAAGAAGGCCACTTCCGAGCCCCGCAAGCCTTCCCCCGACGATCCCTCCGTCATGGCCGAAGATCGCTCCAAGTCCAGGTCAGTGCCGGCGACAGGAAGCCCTGATCCCCAGGAGCCCTGCAACCCCAAGTACCCCTCCAAGCCCCCCGCCGCTCCAAAACTCCCAAACCTCCAAACCCCTGTCAGCCAAGGCCGCAAGCGCAAAGCCCCGTTAGCCAAACCTCCCAATGGCGGCACCCCTTCTGCCATTGTCGATGAAGACATCAAGGGCGCTGAAGAGGAGGCCGACGATGTCGATGAAGACATCAAGGACGCAGAAGAGGATGCCGACGATGTCGATGAAGACATCAAGGACGCTGAAGAGGCCGACGATGTCGATGAAGGCATCAAGGACGCTGAAGAGGAGGTCGACGATCACGAAAAGTCTGGTATTCGAGCCTACTCATTTCTAGCCCAAGCAGTCGATGACCACTGGAAAAGTCGTGGCCACCCTGACGCTTTGCCGGATTGCCTGAATTTCGACCCTGCCAAGGCGAATGCCTTGGAAGATAAATGGAGTAAATGCATTAGGGACGATGCGAAAATAGAAGAAGAATGGGCGAAGGTCAAAGAGAAGATCATCTCCACGATTCGATCCTCCAGTAAAAGAAAGAAAGAACTTTTGTCTTGAACTGGTCTGCGTCTTTTCTTTACTTTGGGTGTGCAGATCCACTATTTTGATCTTTTTTTAAACTGGATCCTATTTCGGTGATATGTGACGTTTTATAAGTTTCACTGCCTCAAAGTATTAATCTCTTAGTTGAATGATCTAGTAGTCTTATGCCCAGTAATGCGTCCACTGAAATTAATTCTTTATATATCTCTTTGTAGTGATTGTATCGCGTGAATCATTTGGCGCCGAGTCCATTTATCATGCTGATGAGCTACAAAGTTTGCTGAGTCCATTAAAAAAAAGCAAATAGTTCTTTGGTGAAGATAACAAATGTTTCCTTCTTTCATGAACAGAAAAATAATTACTCATTTTATCTTTTAGTTTTCTTAAAAGGAAAAGAATCTTGTCATGTTTTTTTAAGATGCAATACTTTTTGTTTGTTAAAGTGCCTTATTTAACACTCAAAAAAGTTAAATGGAAGACCCATAATATATGTGCTTTTTTAATGGAGAATCTCATGGAAGGGATAAAAACTTGAGATTAAGTTCCTTGCATTGCCATTAAAAATGATCTGATAATGTGAATAATTTTTCAATAAGATTGATACCGATTAAATTTATAGTAATGCACAAATAATTTGACAATCTATATTAAATATTTATAATAAAATAAAAATATTCTAAAAAATAAAATAAAAAGTTATGAGTTAATATACAGTTAATAAAGCCCCCCCTCCCATGGCCAGAGCTCTTGAGATGGCGTACCGCGATCGCCTGACCACCTTTGAGGATACATCCGAAAGGTGCGATCTTGGCTTGTGATTTTGGAAGCGGGCTGTTTTTGTGCTTTATCATCGAGGTGCTTAAAGTTTTGCATACGATTTGTTGGATTTTTCGATTCTGTCACTTCAAATTCGACTGAGGTCATGCGGAATGTCGAGTCCTTGCAGATGGAAGTTGCTGAAATTATTCTCCTCTTTCGTTGGTGTAAGCGTGCATTTGTAGTCTGTATCCAATTTTATGGGATGCACACAAGTAGATGCATCAGTCTGCAGAGTAGAAAAGTATGGATGGATTACTAAATCATGAATGAAGTTGAAGCCTTTTCAACTAGAGCACTAAGCTGAAATGGACATGTCTATATTGTTTGTACCATATTCGATTGGATAAGTTGTCAGTTAAGAGCATCCTCTTTGCATCTATAATAACATGTTCTCTTGTAGCTGTTGACATTCATGATATTTGTGTATTTGCTTATGTTTCAATGGCTGCTTTTCTTTTTCTGAAAAACCATCAGGACGAGGCAGTGATTTCTACGTAAATATGCAAGTGGTTTTCTATTGAGAAATCACCCGGATGAGGCAGTTTTTTTCTAGATAAATATGCAAGTGGTTCTCTTGGGAACTGAATCACCCTTGCCCTCTGTGTATCTTGCATTTATCATTTTTCACTCTAAAATTTCAGGTTTCAGGGCCAGTTGTTGTAGCCGATGGAATGGGAGGTGCAGCAATGTTTGCACTGGTCCATGTTGGCAATAACAATCTCATTGGTGAAATTATTCGTCTGGAGGGTGATTCAGCAACCATCCAAGGTACAATCCATCAAATTTATTCTTCTTTTATTTGTTTGCATTTTAGTGTGGTCATTCCATTAGATGTTGGCCATCTCCACATGAAACCCTTTGTTTAGTTTTCCCTTTTGGTGAATAAAATGTTTGCTTATGGTAAACTTTTGTATATTATCTGTGCATGCGCTCATAGTAATTTTTTTTTTGAGAGGATAATGGATGGATGCCTTTTGCATTCATCCAATTTTATTTAAAAAAGGTCACACAGTACATACACAATTTACAGGAATAGAGAAAAAAAAACTTAAATATTTGCCCAATCCTTCATCAACTTAGTCGTTGTAGATAAAATATTTTCAGTGTAACATCTATGCACCCCAAGTAGGAGCAGAATCACATCTGAAGGAGAAGTTTTGGGCAGATATGGAGGGTTTGATTGAAAGTATACCAACAACCGAGAAAGTTTATATTGGGGGAGACCTTAATGGACATGTTGGTAAAGAGGCAGGACCACATGCAAGGGTTCATGGTGGTTTTGGTTTTGGGGAGTTGAATGAGGAAGGACAAACTATTATTGATTTTTCTTTAGCATACGACCTTAAGATTATCAACACTTGTTTTAGGAAGAGAGAGGAACATTTAATCACATACAAAAGTGGAACTCATAGGTCTCAAATCGATTTTTTCTTGATAAGAAATACTGATAAAAGACGTTGCACTAATTGCAAAGTAATTCCTGGGCATGGGGTGACTACACAACATAGATTGTTAGTTCTTGATATGCAAATAAAATGTATAAAACCAAAATCCCGAACAGTTTTTGATCGAAAGATCAAGTGGTGGCAGTTAAAGGGGGAGAAGCGAGAGACTTTTAGAAGTAAGTTATTAGAGGAAAGTGTGTGGGAGTTAGAAGGAGATGCTAGTATCATGTGGAAGAATGTGACAAAAAAGGTTGAAATGGTTGCTAAAGCCATTTTAGGAGAATCAAAAGGTTTTGGACCACGAGATAAGGAGACTTGGTGGTGGAATGAGGAGGTCCAAGAAAAGGTGCGTAATAAGAAGAATTGTTTCAAGGCGATACACTTGGACAATAGTTCTGACAATTGGGAAAAGTATCGTTTGGCGAAAAGGGAGGCTAAGAAGGCAGTTAGTGATGCTCGTGCTAAAGCATACGAGGGGTTTTATAAGGAGTTAGGGACAAAGGCGGGTGAACAAAGGATTTACAAGATTGCAAGGAACAAAGAGAAGGAGTCGAGAGATTTGGATCAAGTAAGATGCATAAAAAATGAAGTTGGCAAGGTTTTAGTTACTGAAGGAGATATTAAGAACAGATGGGAAGAATATTTCTATAAGCTATTTAATGATGGATGTGAAGGTTCGCGTTGTGATTTGGAGGACTTGACAGTTAGCGAATGTGAGCTTAATAGGTCATTTTATCGTAGAATTAGAGTCTCGGAGGTTAGCGAAGCTCTTAAGAAAATGGAGAATGGTAAAGCCGTTGGACCGGATGGTATACCGATTGAAGTTTGGAAATGTTTAGGAGAAAAATGTGTGTTGTGGTTATGTAAACTATTTAATGAGATTTTACGGTCGAAAAAGATGCCTGGTGATTGGAGATTAAGTACATTAGTTCCTATTTACAAAAATAAAGGGGATATTCAGAATTGTGCAAATTATAGAGGGATTAAACTTATGAGTCACACTATGAAATTATGGGAAAAAGTGATTGAGCATAGATTGAGAATGGAGACTAGTATTTCTGAGAGACAATTTGGGTTCATGCCAGGAAGATCCACTACAGAGGCGATTTATTTACTAAGGGGGATGATGGAGAAGTATCGAAGTAGGAGAAGAGACTTACATATGGCTTTCATTGACTTAGAGAAGGCGTATGATCGGGTACCAAGGGATGTACTTTGGAAAGCCTTGCAAAAGAAGAGGGTGAATGTTGCCTACATTAAGGTAATACAAGATATGTATGATGGGGCATTGACTAGGGTTAGGACACCCGGAGGTGAGACAAATGAATTTCCTATAGGAATTGGCCTACATCAAGGATCAGCTTTAAGCCCGTATCTATTTAACTTAGTTATCGATGCTATAACCGAGAGTATCACAGAGGAGGTACCTAAGTGCATGCTATTTGCGGATGATATAGTACTTTTAGCGGATTCAAGAGAAGAGATTAATACAAAATTGGAAATATGGAGAAATACGTTGGAGTCAAAGGGTTTTCGTTTAAGTAGGAATAAAACAGAATATATGCATAGCAATTTCACAAATAAACAACTTAGAGACGATTTGAAAGTTAGGTTAGGGGAGGATATAATTCCTCAAGTGACAAAGTTTAAATATTTAGGATCAATTGTAAGACAAGATGGTGAGATTGATGACGATGTTAATCATAGAATTCAAGCTGGTTGGTGTAAGTGGAGGAAAGCCACTGGAGTTCTTTGTGATAGAAAAGTACCCAATAAAGTTAAAGGAAAATTCTATCGTACTGCTATAAGGCCAGCAGTGTTATATGGTAGTGAATGTTGGGCTATGAAGGGACAACATGAACGTAAAGTGGGGGTAGCCGAAATGAGGATGTTGAGATGGATGTGTGGTCATACAAGATTAGATAAGATTAGGAATGACCATATACGTGAACGAGTCGGAGTGGCTCCTATTAGTGAGAAAATGGTAGAGAATCGTTTGAGATGGTTTGGTCATGTTCAGAGAAGACCATTAGATGCGCCAGTAAGAAGAGTAGATCAAATAATCTGGAGTCCGATTAAAAGAGGGAGAGGGAGGCCAAGGCGGACACTTGGCGAACTAATAGAGCAAGATCTATTGGTGAATAATATACCGAAAGGTTTGGTTACTAATAGAGCGGAATGGCGTCGTATGATCCATGTAGCCGACCCCACCTAGTGGGATAAGGCTTTGTTGTTGTTGTTGTTGTAACATCTTTCCCCTCTAAATAAGCAGCCATTTCTTTGTGTCCATATAGGCCACAATATAGCAAATGGTTCATTTCGTCGTCGCCGGGGTACATAGTAAATTTACTTACTAATATCACATTAATTTTCAATTTATGATGAAATTGCTGGTTTGATGGTTAATGATCCTGTTCTGCAGACACGCAAGGTATACCCTGCTTCTTTTAGCCATAAATTATGCAGGTAATAGACTCTGATATGATCAATGGTTTGGTGCTTTTTGTACAGCTTCTTTCATTAGTGCCAGGACCAGGAATTTTGGGTAACATATTTGATGGGATCCAAGTTGTTAGAAATATTAAACAATCATATCATTGTTTTCTATATTTGGTCTAGTAACTGTTTAAGTGATGCAGCGGTAAGGAACTCAGTATAAAATTTTAGATAAAGCCAAGAGCAAACCCAAAGCCCGATGAACGCAAGTAAGCCTCTGTAACGCCTGAAAGATCTACAGAATGTCGCTAGTTCAAGCGGACGATACAACAACAACAACAAAGCCTTATCCCACTAGGTGGGGTCGGCTACATGGATCATACGACGCCATTCCGCTCTATTAGTAACCAAACCTTTCGGTATTTTATTCACCAATAGATCTTGCTTTATTAGTTCGCCAAGTGTCCGTCTTGGCCTCCCTCTCCCTCTTTTAATTGGACTCTAGATTATTTGATAAAGGAAAAGCGGACGATAATTGAGAAATAAACTAGCAAGAATCCATCAGCACCTTAGAGGAAATCCAGGGTCAAGATCGTTCAGAAATTCAGAAAACTCTGAACTGGAACTTTAATTAAAGAGATAATAATGTTTTTAGCTCTTACAAGTCAAGCCAATATATAGGGATTCACAATTAGCAATACTATTAGCACTAGGACTCCCATAACAAAAGGAAAACACAATCTCATCAGCATTAGAACTCTTATAACCTAATAGAAATAAACTAATAGGAAATAACAATCCTAACAGCATTAGGACTCCTAAGAGAAATAAATTAAAAAGGAAATAACAATCCTAACAATATTAGGACTCCTAATTAGGACTCCTAACAGATTCTTCAAATCTGAATCAAACTAAGTTGTTGACCACTAGAATTCTTTACAACAGCAGAATTCTCTCATTTCTTGTCAATAGGATCTACATCATTAAGACTGTTTGGTGGCAAAGATCTTTGGACCTACTTTTTGTAGCCAACCTTTCTTGTTAATTCACTGATGCACGTCAGCAATTGAGTCTATTTTTTTAACTGTATCACACAACTTATATTGATTGTTGCAGCTATGAAGATTCACATACTTCTTATGGCATTCAAACCAGCTGTTTTTCCTATATCCTTCACCATCCTGAATGTTTCTTAGTGATTGATTCCTTTTTTGTCCCTATTTACAGCGGCCCCTCAAAACTATTGCTATAAATTCTGGTGATGTCTACATTCCGTGTAGAGTTTCAGTTCCAGCTCTATACAAAGATATTCTGTGGGAGTTTGAGCCGAGGTAGCTAGGTGGTTAACCGACTAATGAGATTAGTTGCTCTATTTCCCTGTACAACCTTTGCTCACTGTTCTGCTCAAAAAAAAAAAAAACCTTTGCTCACTGTTATTTTTTGCTACTTTATGCCATCCAGTATGCACTCTGACCGTATCATAACAATTTTGCAGCTGCCAGAGATCTTGTAACTTGTGGAGATCTATATGCGGTAAATGGTCTGGAACTGAATCATTTTTTATTCTTGCCTTTAGTGATGCATTCCATTAAGAATGATATGGTTTTCCCATCTTCTGATTAGTTCTTTTGAGATTCTGATTTTCTTTATGCACTGTTAGACTGTCTTCGAGAACACATTAATGAAGCATCATGTTGCTCTTCCACCTGGTTCCATGGAAAAAATTACTTACATTGCTCCAGCAGGTCAGTATGATCTCATGGTATGTCTTTATTCTTGGGTCTTCAAGTCTATTGTAATTTATCAATATAATCTCATGCATACTTAGCGCTCAATCAAATATGTAGGATACAGTACTTGAACTGGAGTTCCAAGGTGTTACAAAACAGTTCACTATGCTTCAGGTTTATAGTTTGTCTCTATTGTTTGGGAACTGGTCTCCCTTTTTCACTTTGGATTGATGATATTTGCAGAGTCATCTAGTTCCATTTTGTACAGATTTGGCCAGTCTGTACTCCAAGGCCTGTTGCAACAAAGCTTGCAGCTGATACACCTTCCCTGACAATGCAGGTAAAGTGAACTACAGCCATTTTTTTATTTCATCAGGATGAACAAAATTTTTTTCTTGACTATGTTTTACTTGATGATATGATTGGTTATATTGTTCTGAATGCACTCTGTTTTTCAGCGTGTACTTGATACTTTTTCCATCCGTCCTTGCAGGCTCTTGTGCTATACCTAGGGCGTTTGGTTGTGGGAAGACAGTCATCAATCAGGCACTCTCAAAAGTGATGAGCCCTGGATAATGCATGTTCTTCACAGTGCTAAGTTCTAATCATTTACTCAGTTTTTTTATATTCACAGTATTCAAATTTGGACACAGTTGCTTATGTTAGTTGTGGAGAGAGCGGAAATAAGATGGCTAAGGTTGGTTTCTTTCCATTTCTTTCTATGGCTTATATATTTGTTTGTCTTATGTATTTTAGTTATGCTGGTGCTTATGGATTTCCCACAGCTAACAATGACATTACCTGATGGTCGAGAAGAGTCGGTGATGAAGAGAACTACTTGTGGCAAACACTTCAAATATGCCAGTTGCTGCTCATGCGTGTCAATATATACTGGTACCACCACCAATAACCTACGAAAATATTTATTATGGAATTTGTGCTATATGTAAAAATAAATTAATAGCTTATCATCTTTCCTACAACCGCATCAGATTTTTATTGTTGTTGTTGTTTTTACTTTCCAACCTTAAGAGACTCCTAACAGTTTGTGTAGTTGGTTAATGTTGGAACATTTTCTAAGAAAATGGCCAAAAGGTACTAAATAATGATAAATGAGTCATAAGATTCACATCATAGAACCTTCTTTGCGTCAGCAGTTTTCAGCTGTTCATTGCTTTGTAAATGTCAATCTGTACATGGTTACCCAATTCAAAGGCATAGGTGTTTACAAGCATAGCTAATTTGTCGCCAAAGATGGTTTGGATAATTTGAGAGCATATTCAAACATTTTTTCACTAGCTTTACATGGGGTTCAAATGCAAAAGTCTCTTGCTGTTGCTTTGAGTTTATTAGAAAATTTCCCCTGCATGCAGAGAGGGTGTTCTAGTTACCCATTGTTACATGCAAGAAGCATCATTCAGTAGTATAGTTAATAAACCAACAGAGTTGATTGTTCTGAAATTTGCACATTTAGCTATGTTCTCCGTTATTTGTTTGGGATCAAGTACCATTAGCGTTGGGTTTTTTCCCAGTTCAAAGGAAACAGAAGTGGTCGTATCTTTTTTTTCATAGCATATAATCAATCATTTCTTGATACAAAATAATTGCTTATCCTCAGCCTTTTATATCGTCTAAGTGGTTTGCTGTAGGAATTTATAACGTCGGGACTTTTTCATGAACTCTCGACGAACGCACTTGCATCTTGAGATCATGATCTCAGAGGAACGGAACTCTTGGCCACATGATGTGAATATTGGGAAGTGTGATTTAGTTAACTGATTGATTGGACTCTGCACAAATGCAAAAAACTAAAGTTTAGGCGTACTAGGCGTAGATTATGCACAATATGAAACTAAACAAGGTCTAAGCGTAGGCTATGCATTTCTCACTTCACTGAACTCGAATGTCGTATCCATAATGATTTGAAAGTTAAAATTTACTAACTAATCTAAATTAATTATAAATTAACCCTTTTTGATGTTTTATGATAATTGATATAAAATAATAACTAATAATCAATGAAAGGTTTTTCTAGAAATGGAGTTCATCTAATGTTGTGCTATGAATGGATTAGAATAACTTAGCAATATAAATCAAATTATATTCATCCCGGAAAGATTGTTCTCACAGTACATTAAAATTAAAACTAAGTATCATACTTTCATATGAATATTAATTAAGTTGATTCAACAAGGATTTCAACTAATATTATATTATCATGAAACTTCTAACTCAATGCATAAATACAATTAGATCCACAACTAGTTGCTAATGATCTTAATTTATATCTCAACAATAAGGAAATCTAAAATCAATCTATCGACTGTCATTTCAATACGAAGTTCATATCAACAAAAATTAAATGGATCCATTCTCAGCACGATTTAAAATTAGAAAATCGCGTAACTCAATTATCAGAAATCATACATGAAATCGAATGCAGAAATTAATTATTAATGTTCTTGATTCATTTCTAAATAACAAAAGAATCTAGAATCAGCTTCTCACCACAAGATAAGATTCACATTAATAAGAAGTAAAAAGATGCATTCAGATCTTGACAAGGATTAAATCAGAAAACATGCTAATGTTTTTTACTCATTTCTGAGCAAGAAAAGAATCAAACATCTAACTTCTTAATTGCCATTGTAAAATTGGATTCACATCAACATAAATCTAATTCAAAAGCATTGAGAAACTACACTAACACCGATGGCAAAAGTGATGTTCAATCATTCATCCATAATTAGAAATTAAATTATTAGCATATCCTAAGAGAGCTAAGATTTAATTCCTCATAAGTAATGAAATTAATAGAAAACAAATGAGGAACAAAATAAAAAACATCCTCAAACCTAAGAACTCAGCTCCAAAAGAAAAATCTCAGCCTCTAACCCAACGGCTAGGAGAGGAGATCCCCTCTATTGCTCTTCAACATTCCCGACAACGATGCAAAAAATTTAATGTGAATATTGGAGAGTTTGATTAACTTATTGATTTATTGGACTTTATGCTAAAATGTAAAAGATTAAGGTTTAGGCATAGACCATGTAGAACTAGAATTTGAACAAGGTCTAGACGTAGACTATGCACAATATGTAGGTTGAACAAGGTATAGGCGTAGACTATGCAATATGCAGATTGAAAACAAAAATTGCACAGAATTAAAAATGCCTAAATGATATATGATTTAAACTCTTGACTTCATTAACTTGCAAGTGCACAGATCAGACTAGTAACAAGTAAGCAAAAGGCTAAAGTAACAAGGCTAAAGTAACAAGTAAGCAAAAGGAAAAGATAACGATACATAATCAAACTACAACTAAGTTAACTCTTTTTTTTATGTTTAAAGTGATGAATATGGAATAAAAACTAACTACTTAATTGAAAGTCCTAAAGCTGATTAACAATTAATGACAAATTCTCCTAGAAATGAGATTCATCTAATTTTGCTATGGATGAATTAGAACAAAATAATAAAATCATGTCAATTTCAACCTATACAAACTGTTCTCACAGTGCATTAAAATAATAACTAATATCATACTTTCATATGAATATTAATTAGGTTGATTTAAAAGTATTTCAAATCATGAAACTTATGACAACTACTAGCATGCCAACATTCCTTTCAGATATAAACATAACAAGTAAAGTCAGAAATCACAAGTAACAACAATTACAAAGATAACATAATAATTCAGCTCATAGCATAGAACATAGTCAGATCCAAACAATAATGCTAATTCTCTTAGTTTATCTCTAAACATCAAGGGAATCTATAGTCAACATCTCGACTGTCATTTCAATATGAGATTTACATTAACAAAAGTTAAATGGATACATCAAAACTCACAACAATATATTGGAATCAGAAAATAATATCAATGATCTTAACTCATTTTTTAGTAAGAAAAGAACCTGAAATCAACTTCTCAATTGCCATTACAAAATAGGATTTACATTGATAAGAACAAATTTCAAAACATTCCGATCTATACTAACATTTGTGATAAAATAGGTATTGTTCCATCATCCATCCATAATAAAAATTAGACTACTACTTTATCCTAAAAGAACTAAGATTTAGCTCCTCATAAATGTTAAAATTAATACAAAACATAGGAGGAACAAAATAAAAAATATTTTGAAATATAAAAATGATAGATTCAACTTGAAGTCTCCTCTTGGCTTCTTCTTCTTCTTCCTTCAGCTCCAAGGTCCAAAATGTGGAGAATGGTGGAAGACTCATTTTCTTCTCTTGGAACTCCTCCTTTTATATGGCCTTTCATCACTCTTTGATTCCAATCGGATGCTTCTATTCCTTCTAATTTATGTCATCTGTCCTGGTCTTTTTGCTTTTGTGCTGAGAAGAGATTTCTTTCTTATTGTTTTTGGCAGCTACCTATGGTCCCCTCCTACTTTCCAATAGGAATATTTGTCTTTTGTACTTGATTTTGATGTTGCAACAATATGAACATTACGCATCAATTACTCAAATAATAATGACAAATAAGAATTAAATCAGTATATTATCCAACTCAAATGTGCAAATGTAAGATAACATAATGATGAGAGGATCAATGCATGTATATTAAACATAATTATCATAATATGATCAATTCATGACTTATATGCATATGAATTAAGATGAAAAATGAGTAGAAATTTAGTATGATCAGCTAGTGATCAAATTCTTCCAAACTTAGTCTTTTGCTTGTTTTCAAACAAAACATTCAGATTGAATCAATTCACAAATGAATTCAGATTCAGCTTTTTAAAATCAAATGAGTTTTCCACTTTGCTAACACATTGCCATTCTTTCCAATTCTCAAATTTTAGTTGAGGAATCGTAGAGGCTAAATCAAATTTAAGCCATGATAGAAGTACTAACATTAACTGATTTGAATTTTAGGGATTTTCAACTTTACTAAAAGGGTTAAACTATCAATCTCTCGATAAATAAGTTTTGGTGTTGTTTAAACAGAATAAATCTGACTTTTATTCATGATGATGCAATGCAATTAAACATGTTTGAAATCTAATTTTTATTCATGTTGGTCAACAAGATAAAAATTCTGGCTTTATTCAGGAGAGTTTTCTTTTTGGATTTGACTCTCTTTATTCATGCATGCAATGCAAAATGCAACTTTTTATTTTTTTCTTCATTTTTCTTTTCTATTCATGAAGTGAGCAACAATTCAAACTCAAATAAAGTTTAGATTTCTTAATCCAAATAGTCAAGTTTTCCTATTTAACATAGTCGTAAAAACCTTGATTCCATTCTAAACATCTTCTAATTTCTGACCAACCCATGAATGTTAGCTAGTGTTACTCACAAAGAGATCATTTTCAGTTGAATTGAGTTCAAATGCATCTGAATATGAGTTGATTGAAGGAAAAAGATTAACAATCAAGTTAACTACTTGGTGTTAGAGTATACTAGTTGTTATATTATAGAATTTCTTCTTAACAATAATGAATATAAATGATAACATGAGCTAAGCTGAATTATAATGATAGCAATGATAACCTGACTATAGACATGATATTAACTTTTAAAATGAAATTAAAACATGCTAATAGAGTTCATAAATGTACCAAATACCTCCTCCAAGCTTATCATCAGCATTGTCCTCAGTGATGAGTCATTCAAGCAAGGGAGAGGGTTGGGTGGGTGTTTAATTTTTTAAATGAGAGGTAGGCATGTCTTGCTTCACTTATTTAGGTCTATGACTTCAACATTTGATATCAGCAATAGTTAAAAGAATGTAGTCTTGATCAACAGATATTGAATCAAATATGCAATTAATTGAAGAATGATCAATCTAGCAATCAGTAAAATTCAATAAGGGTTAAAAGATTCACTAAAATTTTACAAAGTCAAATTTGAACAACTGATATGAATGAGAAATCATAGATATTCATAACATGATCTAAGTAAGGATAGTTATTATAATTAGTTATCAATTGTATTTCAGTAAAAAAATTAAAGTTGTAAGTTTAAGAGTGCTTCCTAGGCTGAAAGTTATTTATTCCTGCGAAACAAAGGGAAATTAGATATAAAAAGCTTGGGTTGCCTCCCAAGAAGCGTTCTACTTTAATGTATTAGGCTAGACATTGTTACATTTAGTATCAGTTAGGGAATTCTTGTGGGTTTGATAGCATGAGCACTTTCTTAGCTGGATTCTCTGTTTGGGGATTGTACAATTTCAGTCTTTGACCATTCACTTTGAAGATATTTGAATTGTCGTTCTCAAGATCCACAGCTCAAAAAGGACAAACTTTGTGAATTTTAAATGGTCCACACCATTTGGATTTCAATTTTCCAAGAAACAAGAGCCTTAAATTGTATAATGGAATCAAGTCTCCTTCCTTGAATTCCTTGTTCAAAATTCTGTTATCATGTCATTTCTTTGTTCTCTCTTTGTAAAATTCAGAATTGTGGTAAGCATTGAGCTTGATTTCATCTAATTCATCCAGCTAAAGTATTCTCTTCTGTCCGTAAGATTTCATATCATAGTTTAGAATTTTAACAACTCAATATGCCTTGTGTTTAAGCTCAATTGGCAAATGATATGTTTTTCCATAGATCAATTTATATGGAGAGACACTAATTAGAGATTTATAAGCTGTCTCATAAGCCCAAAGTGCATTATTTAGTTAACTACTTCAATTCTTTCTAGTCAGTGAGACAGTCTTATCCAAGATGGTTTTAATTTTCCTATTTGAAATTTCAGCTTGGCCAATGGTTTGTGAATGATAAGATGTTGAGACCTTGTGCTTGACTCCATACTTGCTTAGAAGGTTTTCAAAACTCCTCTTAATAAAGTGACTTCCTCCATCACTGATAACCACTCTTGAAACTCTAAATCTTGAGAAAATAATATCTTTGAATAATCTAATCACAACCTTAGAATCAATAGCAACTATTGGGATTTCTTCAATCCACTTAGACACATAATTAATAGCTAATACGATGAACTTATATCTAAATGAGCTAGGGAAAGATCCCATGTAATTAATTCCCCATACATCAAAGATTTCAACTTCTAAAATTTCATTTTGGGACATTTCATTTCTTTTGAAAATTGTCCCTCCTCTTTGATGTGCGTCACATCTCTTCACATGAAAATGAACATCTTTAAATAAGGAAAGCTAATAAAATCCTGATTGAAGTACCTTGGTAGATGTCTTTTGAGTAGCTATCCTCCATAAGATGAAGAGCGGCATTGATGTAGAATGTCTTGAAATTTAGATTCTGACACACATCTTTTAAACATTCCATCAGGAGACTTCTTAAATAGAAATTGATCATCCTAATAGTAATCCTTAATGTCAAGAAAGAACTTTTTCTTTTGCTAAATAGTTTCAATATGAGTAATCAATTAGAATGATTCCATAAGCTAAATAGACAATATCAATATACCATGGAGCTTGATTAGCTGAAATGACCATTAGAAAAACATTTGGAAAAGAGTCATTAATAGAAATTATGAGAGATTCATAACCTCTTTCCAATCTAGACAAATGATCGGCTACTAAGTTTTCAATGCCTCTCTTGAATCTGATTTTCACATCAAATTTCTGAAGTAATAGAATCCATCTTATCAATCTTGGCTTTGATATTTTCTTGTTAATAAGATGTCTCACAGCTTGATGATCAGTGTATACAATAATTTTAGCTTCAACAAGGTATGATATGAACTTATCAAAAGAAAATATCACAATCAATAGCTCTTTTTCAATAGTAGCATAGCAAATAACATGATGCTTTTTACTTTGGTTTGTCCTAGAACTACTCCTACTGTTTGTTGTACAATTGGGGTTGATGTTAAAGCTTGTTTGTTGAAAGCTTTCAAACATTCTTTATCAAAGTTGAATTCAGAATCCTTTGCTAACAATTTTGTAAGGAGTTTAGCTATCACTGAGAAGTCCTTCATAAATCTTCTATAGACGCCTGCATCACCTAAGAAACTTCTCACTGTCTTCACATTTTTTAATGGTGGTAGTTTCTCAATAGTTTCAATATTGGCTTTATCTATTTCAATTCCCTTGCTAGAGACAATGTGTCCTAAAACAATTCCTTCTTGAACCATAAAGTGACATTTCTCCCAATTAAGAATCATGTTACACCCCCTGCATTTTTGTAATACCTTTGTTAAGGTCTTTAAATAGCTTTCAAAAGAATCTTCATATACTAAAAAGTCATCCATAAAAACTTCCATAATATTTTTAATAAAATTTGAGAAAATTATCAAATGTAGCTGAGGCATTGCATAAATCAAATGTCATTCTTCTATAAGCAAATGTCCCATATGAACATGTAAAAGTTGTCTTGTCCTGATCTTGATGATGAATTGGAATCTGTAAGAATTCTTAATAACCATCTAAGTAGTAGAAATGAGAATGTTTGGCTAGTCTCTCTAGCATCTAGTCAATGAAAGGAAGTGAAAAATGGTCCTTCCTAGTTGTCTTGTTTAATTTTCTAAAATCAATGCA
The DNA here is from genome assembly GCA_030549335.1 of Pontederia crassipes. Classification (NCBI taxonomy): domain Eukaryota; kingdom Viridiplantae; phylum Streptophyta; class Magnoliopsida; order Commelinales; family Pontederiaceae; genus Pontederia; species Pontederia crassipes. Next base: position 2,742,989 of record JAUKPH010000020.1, on the reverse strand, counting down.
CATTCTCCATCCAGTTACTAGAAATCAATTCATTAGAATTAGATTTACAATTGTGATTCCACTTTTCTTTGGCACCATTTGAACTGGACTAATTCATTCACTATTTGAAATTGAATATATGATTTCAACATTAAAAAACTTTAGCACTTCTTTCTTCACAACTTCTTTCATAACTGGATTCAATCATCTTTGACATTCAATGGTAAGCTTATAGTTATCTTCCACAGGAATTATGTGCATACAAATTGAGGGGTTGATTTCTTTGATATCATCAATTGAATATCAAATACTTCCCCATATAGTTTCAATCTTTTTAACAGCTCTTGAACTTGATTTTGGGATAACTTAGCATTGATTATCAATAGATATGTGGAGTTTTGCCCTAGAAACTCATACTTCATATTGTTGGGAAGTGGTTTCAACTCCAACCTTGGAAAATCCTCCTTAGTAGAGTCTATCTTAACTTCAGTAGTGAAAACTTCTTGAATTACATTCTGAATCTCTGATTTCTCTACTGATTTAGTTGAATCCATAACGGAATGACAAGTCTTAGCTTCAGGATCATCTAATTTCTTCAAATGATCAAATATAAGACATGTTTGTAAAGGATCTTCAATTGAAATTATTGTAGAGACTTGTTCTACTAGCTGGTTGATTTGCCTATCTTCAAGGTCTTCATGTTGAAAATTAAGACTATTGATAATTTGAGCTAGATTGAATTATACCTTGTATTCTCCAATCTGAATTGTCAATCTATCTTCTTTGACATAAATTATAGCTCCTGTAGTGACCAAGAAAGGTCTATCCAATAAAATTGGAGTATTCAAGTCTTCATCCATATAAAAAATAACAAAATCTACATGAATGTAGAACTTTCGAACCTTCAATGTTGTCTTCAAGAATTCCATGTGGGTACTTGATTGATTTACAAGCTAGCTGCAAAGACATATTAGTGGGTCTCAAATCTCCAACTTCTAATTTTCTGCATAGTGATAAAGGAATCACACTAACAGAAGCTCCTAAATCATACATGACGCTTTGAATCTTTCTGTTTCCAATCTCACAAGGAATTGAAAAACTTTTTGTATCTTTCAATTTTGAAGGGAGCTTGTTTTGAATTATAGTTGAGGCTTCTTTAATTAAGGCTTCTTCAGTTAAGACTATAGTCTCATGCTCCATAATCCTTCTTTTCTTAGACAAAATCTCCTTAAGAAATTTGGCATAGGAATGCATTTTCTGATGGCTTCCACAAATGGTACATTGATGTAAAGCTTCTTCAGAATTTTCAGAAATCTACCATATTGTTGATCTTGTCTAGTCTTGAGTAGCCTCGTTGGAAAAGGTACAAGTTAAAAAATCCTTACTTTGACTTCATCTTGAGTGTTTTTAGTCTTGTTCTCAACTATAATTTCTTCCACAACTTCTTCTGGAGTTGTTGATATTGGATTGACTCTATTTGAATTGCCTTCAACAAGCTTCATTGGTTCTTCAATAATTCTGTCACTTTTGAGTTGAATAGTTTGCACTTGCTCTTTAATTTGATTTCTGGTTGTCCTAGAAAAATCCCTGGAATTCTTGTTGAAGTACTAGCTTATTGGACTATATGATTTTCGAGCATCTTAGTATAAACACTTAAACTTTCAATTTGAGAAAATAATTTCAGCATCACTTCAATTTGTCTTTGTCTATCTTCTTGTTTCTTTTTCTCTTGTCTTTATATTTCTTGCTATCTGTCTTTCTATTGTCTTTATTTATCTTCATCATACTTCTCTTGCTTCTTTCACATAGCTTCTAGCAACTCTTCCATCTTAGATATATGTGGAATTTGAACTTGTTGCTCATATGGCCTTTGCAGTTTCACATTTGGTTTATCATATGGAGGTAGTTGATTCTTGGACACAATCTTGAGTTGCCAATTGGAATTTTAAATTGGTGGAGCTTGATAGTGATTTGCCTTGTATGAAAGATAAAGATGATTTCTATTTTCAGGAGTGTAATACTCAAAAGGAGGCTTTACATCATAATTTACTACTGTGTTGACTTGATTAATAGTTTGCTCATATTGTTGCATAATAAAATTGTAACTTTCTCTTACATGTTCTTGGTTTCCACAAACATCACATCTATTTTCCCTCTTGATTATCTTGTTCACATTGGATGATAGGTTAAGCTTCTCCAAAACTTTTTGTAAAGCTTCCTCAACTTGGACAGAAATATTGTTAACTTGACTTTCAGATTGTGGCCTTCTTGCTCTCTCATGAGTTAAGAAATGATGATTCTTAGCTATGTTTTCTATCAACTGATATGCCTCATCAATGTTCTTGGAAGCAAATATTCCACCAGCAGTAGTGTCCAAAGTTACTTTAGAAGAATAATTCAGTCCCTTGTGAAAGTAGTTCACCAATTGTCATTTCTCAAATTCATGGTGCGGACATGCCCTCAACAAATTTTGAAGTCTTTGTCAAGCATCACATATGTTCTCCTGATCTAATTGATAGAATCTAGCAATTTGATTTCTATAGTTGTCAGTCTAACTAGGAGGAAAGGATTCGGATAGAAATAATTTCATAATTGAATCCCAAGTTGCAATTTCTTGAGAGTGAGACACTTGTACCAAATCTTGACTCTATCCTTTTTTCTGGTTAAAGAATCTCTTTCTAGTTGCTCTAGAACAATTAGGAGATTTTCTGAAAGAAATACGGGGTTCTACTTCTGGTGGCAACATGCTATTAGGTGGCGGTTCCGCTTATGGGTTCACGTAAGTGAAAATGAAAACAATCTCATGTATATAGCAATCATGAAAGGGTTGTGAAAGTGGACAGTACTGCACATCTCCTTGAAATTGTCAATGTGCAAAGATGGATGTTTAGTGCCTAGTCCTGCAAACTGATGTTGCCTAATCATGGTGGCTAGAGCTGGATTCAACTCAAATGTAGAGTGCAAGAACTCCATCCACTGGTTGTCCTCTGACATTGCTAATTGAATAACAGTCCTTCAATGTACTTGGAGCAGCCATGACTCGATTGTTTTCAGTGTCTTGATTGTTTATCTCTTCTTCAAATATCTTTCTTTTTCTTTCTTCTCTTTGCAATTTTCTTCTTCTATTAAATCTTCTCTCAGTTTCAGGATCAGACAAGTATAGATCATCTTGACTATCTGAATTCTGCATAAATTGAAATCAGAAGTATCAGGTTCAAACTAGAAAGATTAAACAAAATTAACAATTCAGAGTAATTGTGAAAGTAAGAGAAAACTAAACCAAAATGTGATAACTAGAAAAATAAAAAAAACTAATCTAAATTATGGAAAGTGAATCTAATCAGCCTCAAATCCCTCGCAATGGTGCAAAAAAATTGATGTGACTATTGAGGAGTGTGATTTAGTTGACTGATTGATTGGAATCTATGCACAAATGCAAAAGATTAAGATTTAGGCGTAGACTATGCATAAATGAAAACTAAATAAGGTTTAGGTGAGACTATGCACAATATGAAACTGAACAAGGTTTAGGCGTAGATTATGCGCTCCTCACTTCACTAAACTACAAGTGCACAGATCGGAGTAGTAAACTCGAATGTCATATCCACAGTGATTTGAAACTTAAGATTCACTAACTAATCTAAATTAATTCTAAACTAAGTTAACTCTTTTCGGTGTTTTATGATAATTGATATAAAATGATAACTAATAACAATGAAAAGTTCTCTTATGAATGGAGTTCGTCTAATGTTCTGCTATGGACGGATTAGAACAACTTAGCAATACAAATCAAATCATATTCAACCTGTAAAGACTGCTCTCATAGTGCATTAAAATTAGAAGTAAATATCGTAAATTCATATAAATGTTAGTTAGGTTGATTTAATAAGGGTTTCAACTAATATTAGATTATCATGAAACTTCTACCTCAATGCATAAATACAATGAGATCCACAACTAGTTGTTAATGCTCTTGGTTTATCTCTAAACAACAAGAGAATCTAAAATCAACCTCTCGATTGTCATTTCAATACGCGATTCATATCAACAAAAGTTAAATGGACTCATTCTCAGCATGAATTAAAAGTAAAAAATCATGTAACTCAATTCTCAGAAATCATAGATGAAATCGAATCCAGAAACTAATTGTTAATATTCTTGATTCATTTCTAAATAACAAGATAATCTAGAATTAGCCTCTCAGCTACCATTACAAAATGAGATTCATATTAACAAGAAGTAAAAGAATGCATCCAGATCTTGACAAGGATTAAACCAGAAAATATGCTAATGTTTTTTACTCATTTCTGAGCAAAAAAAGAATCAAACATCAATTTCTTAGTTGCTATTGTAAAATAGGATTCACATTGATAAGAACATATTTCAAAACATTCAGATCTATACTAACAACAGTGATAAAATATGTATTATTTCATTGATAGTGATATTTGGGTTTTCTAGTGATAACTTGCTGAAATTAAAGAAAATGTCAATTTTTCATTTTTTTTTTGGTCTCCCAACTCACTAGCTGCAAGTGCACAGGTAAGTTGTAGTAGACTCAGGTTGTCGTATCCACAAGAATTTGAAGTCTAAGACACCCTAAAACAATTTAGATTAGTTCTACTTAAGTGGCTAAAAACAGATTTTTAATGAATAGTGAAAACAGATTTTTTTTTTTTATAGAAAGTGAAATGATAACAGATTTTTGGGTTTTGGAAATTTATCAAAACTGAATTATAAATGCTAGAATGAAGTCTAAAAAGGTTTAACTATCTATGAGGAAGGTTCTTCTAGGATTTGGGGTTCATCTAAATTAATTAAGGATGGAATGGAACAAGTTATCACTAAATGTCCAACTTTTGATTCAACTTGAAAATGGGTGTTCCCACAGCTCAATTGGCTTCTAACTAAGCAATATATGATTATATAATTGTTAGCTAGGTTGAATCAAAAGAGGGTCCTCACTGAAAATCAAGTTATCATTGGGCTCAAAAGAAAGATTCAATGCTGATTTTTTTGCAATTCAAGGAAGTTTGGAATGATAACTTGCATTTACAATCATAAAAAGATGGAATCATTCCAATCAACCAAACCAGGATAAAATATACTCAATAATGGTGCTTGTGTTCCATGATTCATCTCTGAATTCAAGGGAGATTCAAAATCAACCTCTCGGTTGCAAAATAAATTGGAATCCGCACAAACACACTCAATTGGAAATGCAAAACATATGGCCACATGAGTTCATAATTCCCATTGCTCCTTGGCCCATCTCTGGATCTCAAAGAAGCCCTTAAGACTACCTCTCAGTAGTGGATTAATATGAGGGTTGACAATGGAAATCAGAAGTTAGAAAAATGAGAAAACAGAAATCAACATTTCTGAAAAATCAGCAATGTGGATTGATGGAATTCAAGTTTGCCAAATGCCCCTTGACCCATCTCTGGATTATAAGGGATTCCTAGAGTACACCTCTCAGTGATTTGAATAAAATAGGGATTAACAATTGGCAAATCAGATTCCAAACAATCAGAAAATAGAATTTAGAATCAAACTAAGAAATCAGATTTTGGAAAAAAATCAGATTTGAATTCTGAATTGTCAAATGATCTTGATTCATTTCTGAATAAGATCATGGCATATATTAGCCTCTCAACTATTCAATTATCTAATCCTTGATGACAATCAGATTCAAAAGCCCAAGAAATCAGATTTTGGAATTCAGGAAACCAAAAAATCAGCAACTCATTCAATTCATTCAAATCAGGAAAACCAAATCAGTTTTGAATCATAGGAATGTCAAAGCTTCTCAATTCATTTCTGAACAAGATTGGGATAGATGTCAACCTCTCAGTTGTTCAATTAGTTCAATCCCCAATGACAATCAGATTCAAACAGCCCAAGAAAATCAGAATTCAGATTTCAAGAAATCAGATTTCAGAAAATAGAAATCAGAATTCTAATTGGGTTTGTATCTAGAACTTGCCATTGATTCTTGATTCATTTCTGAACAAGGGTTAGACCAAATGATAACTTCTCAGTTATAAAAACAAATGGGGTCTTCAAATGGCAAGATCAGATTTATAACAAATCAGATTTCAGAAATGTAAAACCAGAAAAATCAGATTTCTGATTTCAGTTCAGGAATTAATGGAAAATCTGATTTGAGTCAAATGATTGCCCAAACAATCTTGATTCATTTCTGAATAAGATAGGGACAATACCAACATTCCAAAGACTCAATTAATCAGGTTAGAAATGAAGAACAGATTCTGATATTTATAGGAATCAAATTCAGAAATCAGAAAACCAAATCAGAAATCAGAATTGCAATTGAATGAAATCAGAAAACTGACATTAACTCTTAATTCACTTCTGTAGAATGATTAGATCAAGTAATACTTCTCATTCATTGGTTACAATTAGATCTAATAGTAGCATAGCATAAATCAGTAAAGAAGTTTCTGAAATCTGAAAACCAGAAATGATTCAGTGCAGGAATTATAAAACAGTCCATATCCATCCAAAACTAATCTAAACTACTACCCTATCCTAGAAGAAATGGAGTTTAGCTCCTCATATTTACAAGATTTGTTATGAAATGGGACAAGAAACAGATACAATTCATGGCTGCTTCAAGCTCTCAGCAGTAGCTCTCAAAATCCAGCAGCAACAGCCTCCTTCTTTTGCTCCAACCCTTGAATGACCAGCCCCCCTTCTCCTCCAGAAAAATCCAGCTTATATATCACTTCTCCCCACCTTTGGATCAGCATCAGAACATTCTTTGTGCTTTGATTGCAGCCATGTGTCCCCTGGCCCTGAAATTCCAGCAGTGACAGCTTTTTGGACAGTCAAAAAGCTAGTGGTCCCCCCTCCTTTTTTCTTCCTTTTGGCCACCTTTTCCACTTGCTACAAGGGCCAAAACATCAAGCATGAAAGTCTTCTAATAATATTTAAACAACTAAGGATTAGGACAGTAGTTAAAATCAGATCTATAGCAAAAAGGGAATTGGTGTGTTGCAAGAATGAAAACCGATATCGATATGAATGAATTCAAGGGCCCGGAATGATAACTTTATGGAAATCTTGGGAAATGTCCTAATATGGGTGGTTCAAAGCATTTCAGGCATCAATTTGATTAGAGTGACAAGTGAGTGAGGTCAAAAATCAAATATGAATGAGATTCCTAAAAGTGATAACTTGAGTGCCCCAAAAACGATAACTTATATGACTTAAAAATGATAACTTGTCATAACTTGAGTTTTGATTATCCAAATGTGATGAAATTTGACCAGCAATGAGTTAGAACAATAATAAGATGATTGCTTAAGGTCCTTGTGCAGAATTAATGGTTTTGCATGTCGAAATGACAGAATTGCCCTTTAACGATAACTTGGCACTTGAAAAATGATAACTTGTTCAAATGGACTTAAAACTTTGCACAAGTTGAGATGTGACTATCCAAATATGATTTATACATGATAATGATGGATTTAGGGCAAGAAAACCATTGAAAATAAGTTCATTCAAAATAATGATAACTTGACACTTAGGAATGATAACTTGTCCTCAAAATGATAACTTGGCATAGAATTTAAATATTAATGGATTTTGGCATTTCAGAACCTCTATGCACATGGAATTAAGTATGAAATGAAGAATATCAACTAGTTATCACAATGTTTGCATTCAAAGTATAATTGGCCCAAAAATAGGCAAAAGTGGGACTCGATATGTATGAATTGCATCTAAAATGGGTTAAAATCATATAGTGATCAGCAAGTGATCAAACTCCCCCAAGCTTAGCCTTTTGCTTGTCCTCAAGCAAAACATTCAGAAATTAAGGACAAACTTGAATTAAAAGTCCACAAATGAAGTAAAGTCTAGCTGAATTGAATCCAATGAGTTTCCCACTTTGCCAACACTTCATTCTTTCCAAAAACTCAATTTCTAGCTAGGGAATCACAAAGGCTAAAGCAAATTTAAGCCATGGAAGAAGTACTAGCAATAACATGTTTGAATTGTAGGAATTTTCAACTTTATAAAGGGGTTGAACTACAAATCTCTTCATGAACAGATTTTCAATTGTTTAAACAGGTTTAACACCTGACTTTTATTCATGAAATGCATATAAACAGGTTTAGCACCTGATTTTTATTCATGCTTTCTTTAGGAGAGATTCCTTTGGAAGTTTTGCTCTCCTAAAATTTTTTTCTTTTTGCATTGAAGAGAGATTCCTTCGGAAGTTTTGCTCTCTTCCTTTTTTCTATGCATGCATATGACTTTTTACTTTTCCTTTTTTCATTTTTCTATCCTGTTCATGAAGTGAGCAATAGTTCAAACTCAAGTATAGTTTAGATCCCTTTATCCAAAAAGTCAAGTTTTCCTATTTAGCATGGTAGCAAGAGCCTTGACTCCCTTCTAGACATCTGATATTACTAATTCAATCCATAAGTATCAACTAGTGTGACCCACAAAAAGGAAAAATTTTCAGCTAGAAATTTCATTCAAATGCATCTGAATTCATAATGCCAATTAAAGCAAGAAGGCTAATGGCCAAGTTGGCCACTTGGTATTGGAGTGCACCCACTGTCAAAATAAAGTATTCTACCCATTTCAGATTCAAAATGAATTCAGAATTGAGTTGGGTCCAAAAATTGATAACCGAGTGATAACTAGTGATAACTTGTGAAAACCAATGATAACCTGGTATGAATTATGATATGAACATTAAAATCAATTGAAAACATGGTGTAAAGGTTAGAAAAGCACCAGGTTTCCTCCCCCAAGCTTATTCTCAACACTGTCCTCAGGGTTGAAAAATAAAGGCAAGGGAGAGGGGTGGGTGGGATTGAAATGCATTAAATTTGGAATTTGGATCCCCTTGGCATTTCATCCAGCATCTTTGGGTGGTCTAACCTTCATTAGTTGCAACTAATCCTGCATAGAAACAAAGGATATCAGTGGAATGGTAGATTTGCAACTAATCAGATTTTTGAGTGCAAATTTCAACATTGCATTGGGAATTTCTGAAATTCACTGAAATTAGGCTATAATAGATTGTGATAACTGAAATGAATGTTAATTCAGATGATAATATGATCAATGTAGCGTAATGAAAAAAAATATTATCAGTTATCATTAAGTTTTCAGTGTAAAAATCAGAAATAGGGGTAAGGGTACTCCCTGAAGTTGAGACTTGTGAATTGAACATGTTCCTCATCCCTTATTCCTGCAAAAAAAGAAAGATTAAGTGTAAAGTGGCTTGGGTTACCTCCCAAGAAGTGCCTTTCTTTAATGTCTTTGGCTAGACATTGATACAAGGTGAAATCAGCTAGGAGCTAGTGGCAAATCAGCTAGAGTCAGCTCCTCCTTTGCAGAATCCATGGCTGTGGGATTGTAAAGCTTTAACCTCTGTCCATTTACCTTAAATATGTCATCTTTGTCATTCAGAAGGTCAACAGCACCAAATGGATATACTTTATGAATTTTGAATGGTCCACTCCACCTTGACTTCAACTTTCCTGGAAAAATCTTTAATCTTGAGTTGAAGAGTAATACAAGGTCTCCAACCTTGAAATCCCTTTTCAGAATCCTTCCATCATGCCATCTTTTAGTCCTTTCCTTGTAGAATTCTGAATTATGGTAGGCATTTAGCCTAATTTCATCAAGTTCATCAATTTGGAGAAGCCTCTTTTGCCCACACGCATGCATATCATAATTGAGTGCCTTGACTGCCCAATATGCCTTATGCTTCAACTCAATTGGCAAATGGCAAGTTTTTCCATAGACAAGCTTGTAGGGAGAAGTACCAATTGGAGTCTTGTATGCTGTCCTATATGCCCAAAGAGCTTCATTCAACTTCAAACTCCAATCTTTTCTTGTCAAAGAAACTGTTTTCTCCAATATGGCCTTTACCTCCCTATTTGACACTTCTGCTTGGCCATTTGTTTGGGGGTGATATGAAGTGGAAACTTTGTGCCTCACTCCATATTTAATTAGGAGGTTTTCAAAACACCTTTCAATAAAGTGGCTACCCCCATCACTTATGACCACTCTAGGAATTCCAAACCTTGGAAAGATAACTTCCTTGAACAACTTGATTACTGCCCTGGAATCAGCTGCAATGGTGGGAATGGCCTCAATCCATTTGGACACATAGTCCACAGCTAGAAGAATAAATTTGTAACCACATGAACTAGGGAAAGGCCCCATGTAGTCAATTCCCCAAACATCAAATATTTCCACTTCTAGAATTCCTTGTTGTGGCATTTCATTCCTTCTTGAAATGGAACCAGCTCTTTGGCATTGATCACAACCCTTCACAAAGATATGTGCATCCTTGAATAAACTTGGCCAATAAAATCCAGATTGGAGGACTTTGGCAGCAGTCTTGTGTGTGGCTCCATGACCTCCATAAGGGGATGAATGGCATGCCTCCAAGATTTCTTGAAATTCAGATTGGGGTACACATCTTTTGTACATGCCATCAGGAGATTTTCTGAATAGAAAGGGATCATCCCAATAATAATCTTTCAAGTCATGAAAGAATTTCTTTCTTTGCTGATATGTGTAGTCAGGAGGGGTAATTCCACATGCAAGATAATTGACCAAGTCAGCATACCAGGGAATTTGATTAATTGCCACAGCCATCAAACTATCATCAGGAAACGCATCATTGATAGGAAGTGTAGATGATTCCTGTATCCCTTCCATTCTTGATAGGTGGTCAGCTACTAGATTTTCACTTCCCCTTTTGTCCCTAATTTCTACATCAAATTCTTGAAGCAATAAGATCCACCTGATTAGCCTTGGCTTGGATTCTTTCTTGTTGATTAAGTGCCTCACAGCTTGGTGGTCTGTGAAAACAATAACCTTGGATCCCACCAGGTATGGCCTGAATTTGTCAAATGCATACACCACAGCAAGAAGTTCTTTCTCAGTAGTTGCATAATTGATTTGTGCTTCATCTAAAGTTTTGCTTGCATAGCATATGACATGGTGCTTCTTCTCCTTGGTTTGCCCCAGCACAGCTCCTACTGCCTGGTCAGAAGCATCACACATGATCTCAAAAGGGAGAGTCCAGTCAGGTGGCTGCACTACAGGGGCTGAGATGAGGGCTTCCTTCAACTTCTTGAATGCCTTCATACACTCTTCATCAAATTGAAACTCAACATCCTTGGCCAGCAACTTGGTGAGGGGCCTAGTTATCATGGAGAAATCTTTAATAAACCTCCTGTAGAAGCCTGCATGCCCCAAAAAACTCCTAATTGCCTTGACACTTGTGGGTGGTGGTAGTTTCTCAATCACTTCAATTTTTGCCTTGTCCACTTCAATGCCTTTGCTTGAGACCACATGTCCTAAGACAACTCCTTCTTGGACCATAAAGTGGCATTTCTCCCAATTGAGTATCAAATTGGATTCCCTACATCTTTGTAGCACTTTTGTTAAATTGTCCAAGCAAGCATCAAATGAGTCTCCATACACTGAAAAATCATCCATGAAGACCTCCATAATTTCTTCAATGAAGTCTGAAAATATAGACATCATACACCTTTGGAAAGTTGCAGGGGCATTGCATAAGCCAAAGGGCATTCTCCTATAGGCAAAAGTCCCATATGGACAAGTGAATGTAGTCTTGTGTTGATCTTGGGGGTGAATTGGAATTTGCAAGAAACCTGAGTACCCATCAAGATAACAGAAATGGGAATGCCTAGCTAGCCTTTCCAGCATCTGATCAATGAATGGCAATGGGAAATGGTCCTTTCTTGTGGCCTTGTTTAACTTCCTGAAGTCAATGCACATCCTCCAACCTGTAATGGTTCTTGTGGATATCAATTCATCAGAATCTGACTTCACCACTGTAATTCCTCCCTTCTTTGGCACCACCTGCACTGGACTGACCCATTCACTATCTGAAATGGAGTATATGATTCCTGCATTCAGCAACTTCAATACTTCTTTCTTTACCACTTCTTTCATGGTTGGGTTGAGTCTCCTTTGACATTCAATGGAGGGCTTGTAGCTGTCCTCCATAGGGATCCTATGCATGCAAATGGAGGGATTAATACTCTTGATATCTTCAATTGAGTAGCCTATCACCTCCCTATACAATTTCAACCTCTTCAGCAGCTCTTCCACCTGATCCTGAGGCAAATTAGCATTAATGATAACAGGAAAAGTTGAATTCTCCCCCAAGAATTCATACTTCAAATTGCTAGGAAGAGGCTTGAGTTCCAACTTGGAATTGGCTTGAACTGGATTGCCTTGGCATTCAGCAATGATAACCTGTTGTACCTCACTTTGAATTCCTACATTTTCCACTGATATTGAAGAGTTCAGTACTGATTTATATGCCATAGCCTCTGGATCTTCCAATTCTCTCAAATGGTCAAAAATTAGACACCTTTGCAATGGATCTTCAATAGGGATTATAGCTGAAACTTGCTCCACCACCTGATTCAATTGCCCATCTTCAAAATCATTTTCTAGAAAACTTGGCCTACTGATAACTTGGGCCAAATTGAATTCAATCTTCTCCTCTCCAATTTGGAAGGTCAATCTCCCTTCCTTAACATTAATTACAGCCCCTGCAGTGGCTAGAAAGGGCCTCCCAAGGAGAATGGGGGTGTTCACATCTTCATCCATATCTAATACAACAAAATCAACTGGAATATAGAATTTACCAACTTTGAGGGGTATGTCCTCAATAATCCCATGTGGATATTTGATGGATCTGTCTGCCAGCTGAAGGGACATATTTGTTGGCTTCAAATCTCCAACTTCAAGTTTCCTACACAATGATAAGGGTATGACACTCACAGAAGCTCCCAAGTCACACATGGCTCTTTGAATTTTTCTATTGCCTATCTCACATGGAATTGAGAAGCTTCCTGGATCCTTGAGCTTTGGAGGCAACTTATTCTGGATAATTGCAGAAGCCTCTTCAGTCAATGCTATAGTCTCATGCTCCAATACCCTTCTCTTCTTGGTTAGGATTTCCTTTAGAAACTTGGCATATGATGGCATTTCCTGGATGGCTTCAACAAAAGGAACATTTATGTATAGCTTCTTCAGGATTTCCAAGAACCTTCCATATTGCTGGTCTTGTCTTGCCTTGATTAACCTTTGAGGGAAGGGTACCTTGTCAAAAACCCTTGGATTTGCTTCAATTTGAGGGCTTGAATTCCTGATTTCCTCACTTGGTTGTTCACTTGGCTTTTCAGCAACCCTTGAGTCTGAATTGGCTTGATTATCATCCACTTTCTTCATTGGTTCCTCCACCATTTTACCACTTCTGAGCTGGATGGCCTTTGCTTGCTCCTTTGGATTTACTTCTGGCTGTCCAGGAAAGAATAAGGGAGGTCTAGTGGATGTACTAGCTTGTTGAGCAATTTGGCTTTCCAACAATTTCTGATTTGCATTCATGGCATCCAATCTAGAATTGATCTTCAAAATCTCGTCTCCTTGGCTGTCCTGCTTCTTCAGAATTTGTTGAAGCATCTCCTTCATTTCATTTTGGAATTGTAATGCTTGGACTTGAGGTGGTGGCTCATATAGATTCCTTTGAATTGGTGCACTTTGGCCTTGATTTCCATAAGGTGGTGGTGGCTGATTCCTTGGTAGGATTTTAGGCTGCCAATTTGAATTTTGCATAGGAGCTCCTTGATAGTTGTTGCCCTTGTAAGAAAAGTATGGATGATTCCTATTTTCTGGAGTATAAAATTCAGCAGGAGGTTTGATTCCATAATTGCCCACAGCATTGATTTGATCCACATTTTGGTCCACTTGCTGCATAATTAAGTTGCAATTCTCTGACACATGGCCTTGATTCCCACATACACAACACCTTGTTTCAGAATTGGAGGTCCTATTGCCATTGGGAGTCAAGTTTAACCTCTCCAAAGTCTTGTACAGCACCTCTTCAAGTTGAGTGGACAATTGATTCACTGAATTGTCCATGGGTGGCCTCCTGGTTCTATCATGGGTAAGGAAGTGGTGATTCTTGGCTATGTTTTCAATGAGTTGATAAGCTTCATCAATGTTTTTAGATGCAAAGATGCCTCCTGCAGCAGTATCCAATGCCACCTTGCTAGGGTAGTTCAACCCCTTATGAAAATAGTTGACTAGCTGCCACTTCTCAAAACCATGATGGGGACATGCCCTTAATAATCCTTGAAGCCTTTGCCATGCCTCACAAATATTTTCTTGGTCCAACTGATAGAACCTCACTATTTGATCCCTGAAGTTATCAGTTTTTGAAGGAGGAAAGAATTCTGAAAGGAACAATTGAACAATTGATTCCCAAGTGGCTACCTCTTCAGGATTCAATCCTTTAAACCATATCTTGGCCTTGTCCTTGAGTGAGAAGGGAAATAATCTCATATACACTGCATTCATGGGGATATTATTGAAGTTCACAGTGCTGCATATCTCCTTGAAATTGTCCAAATGACATGCTGGATCTTCAGTCCCAAGTCCAGAAAACTGACTTTGCCTAATCATAGAAATCAAGGCTGGATTAACTTCAAAATTTGCCACAGGTGCTAAGGCTCCTCCCCCTTGTTGATTCCTTGCATTGCTTGGTGAATAACAGTCCCTAAGAGTTCTAGGAGCTGCCATATTTTGATTCATAACTCTTTCAAATTCAAGGTTGTATGCTTCTTCCTCTTCTTCTTCAAATATCCTTCTCCTTGCCTCAAGCCTTTGCAATCTCCTTCTTCTTAAAAATCTTCTTTCAGGTTCAGGATCTGATTTGTAATGTTCCTCTTGATAGTCCAAGTCCTGCATAAAGAGATTCAAAAGTATCAAATTCAAGAAAGAAATGAAAACTAGACAAAAATGAAAAGTAAGAAATGATAACTTGCAAAAACTGAAAATTAGCCTAACAAATAAACTAAAAACTAATCTAAACTATCTAAGTTAGCCTAATTGACCTCAAATCCCCGGCAACGGCGCCAAAAACTTGATAGTGATATTTGGGTTTTCTAGTGATAACTTGCTGAAATTAAAGAAAATGTCAATTTTTCATTTTTTTTTTGGTCTCCCAACTCACTAGCTGCAAGTGCACAGGTAAGTTGTAGTAGACTCAGGTTGTCGTATCCACAAGAATTTGAAGTCTAAGACACCCTAAAACAATTTAGATTAGTTCTACTTAAGTGGCTAAAAACAGATTTTTAATGAATAGTGAAAACAGATTTTTTTTTTTTATAGAAAGTGAAATGATAACAGATTTTTGGGTTTTGGAAATTTATCAAAACTGAATTATAAATGCTAGAATGAAGTCTAAAAAGGTTTAACTATCTATGAGGAAGGTTCTTCTAGGATTTGGGGTTCATCTAAATTAATTAAGGATGGAATGGAACAAGTTATCACTAAATGTCCAACTTTTGATTCAACTTGAAAATGGGTGTTCCCACAGCTCAATTGGCTTCTAACTAAGCAATATATGATTATATAATTGTTAGCTAGGTTGAATCAAAAGAGGGTCCTCACTGAAAATCAAGTTATCATTGGGCTCAAAAGAAAGATTCAATGCTGATTTTTTTGCAATTCAAGGAAGTTTGGAATGATAACTTGCATTTACAATCATAAAAAGATGGAATCATTCCAATCAACCAAACCAGGATAAAATATACTCAATAATGGTGCTTGTGTTCCATGATTCATCTCTGAATTCAAGGGAGATTCAAAATCAACCTCTCGGTTGCAAAATAAATTGGAATCCGCACAAACACACTCAATTGGAAATGCAAAACATATGGCCACATGAGTTCATAATTCCCATTGCTCCTTGGCCCATCTCTGGATCTCAAAGAAGCCCTTAAGACTACCTCTCAGTAGTGGATTAATATGAGGGTTGACAATGGAAATCAGAAGTTAGAAAAATGAGAAAACAGAAATCAACATTTCTGAAAAATCAGCAATGTGGATTGATGGAATTCAAGTTTGCCAAATGCCCCTTGACCCATCTCTGGATTATAAGGGATTCCTAGAGTACACCTCTCAGTGATTTGAATAAAATAGGGATTAACAATTGGCAAATCAGATTCCAAACAATCAGAAAATAGAATTTAGAATCAAACTAAGAAATCAGATTTTGGAAAAAAATCAGATTTGAATTCTGAATTGTCAAATGATCTTGATTCATTTCTGAATAAGATCATGGCATATATTAGCCTCTCAACTATTCAATTATCTAATCCTTGATGACAATCAGATTCAAAAGCCCAAGAAATCAGATTTTGGAATTCAGGAAACCAAAAAATCAGCAACTCATTCAATTCATTCAAATCAGGAAAACCAAATCAGTTTTGAATCATAGGAATGTCAAAGCTTCTCAATTCATTTCTGAACAAGATTGGGATAGATGTCAACCTCTCAGTTGTTCAATTAGTTCAATCCCCAATGACAATCAGATTCAAACAGCCCAAGAAAATCAGAATTCAGATTTCAAGAAATCAGATTTCAGAAAATAGAAATCAGAATTCTAATTGGGTTTGTATCTAGAACTTGCCATTGATTCTTGATTCATTTCTGAACAAGGGTTAGACCAAATGATAACTTCTCAGTTATAAAAACAAATGGGGTCTTCAAATGGCAAGATCAGATTTATAACAAATCAGATTTCAGAAATGTAAAACCAGAAAAATCAGATTTCTGATTTCAGTTCAGGAATTAATGGAAAATCTGATTTGAGTCAAATGATTGCCCAAACAATCTTGATTCATTTCTGAATAAGATAGGGACAATACCAACATTCCAAAGACTCAATTAATCAGGTTAGAAATGAAGAACAGATTCTGATATTTATAGGAATCAAATTCAGAAATCAGAAAACCAAATCAGAAATCAGAATTGCAATTGAATGAAATCAGAAAACTGACATTAACTCTTAATTCACTTCTGTAGAATGATTAGATCAAGTAATACTTCTCATTCATTGGTTACAATTAGATCTAATAGTAGCATAGCATAAATCAGTAAAGAAGTTTCTGAAATCTGAAAACCAGAAATGATTCAGTGCAGGAATTATAAAACAGTCCATATCCATCCAAAACTAATCTAAACTACTACCCTATCCTAGAAGAAATGGAGTTTAGCTCCTCATATTTACAAGATTTGTTATGAAATGGGACAAGAAACAGATACAATTCATGGCTGCTTCAAGCTCTCAGCAGTAGCTCTCAAAATCCAGCAGCAACAGCCTCCTTCTTTTGCTCCAACCCTTGAATGACCAGCCCCCCTTCTCCTCCAGAAAAATCCAGCTTATATATCACTTCTCCCCACCTTTGGATCAGCATCAGAACATTCTTTGTGCTTTGATTGCAGCCATGTGTCCCCTGGCCCTGAAATTCCAGCAGTGACAGCTTTTTGGACAGCCAAAAAGCTAGTGGTCCCCCCTCCTTTTTTCTTCCTTTTGGCCACCTTTTCCACTTGCTACAAGGGCCAAAACATCAAGCATGAAAGTCTTCTAATAATATTTAAACAACTAAGGATTAGGACAGTAGTTAAAATCAGATCTATAGCAAAAAGGGAATTGGTGTGTTGCAAGAATGAAAACCGATATCGATATGAATGAATTCAAGGGCCCGGAATGATAACTTTATGGAAATCTTGGGAAATGTCCTAATATGGGTGGTTCAAAGCATTTCAGGCATCAATTTGATTAGAGTGACAAGTGAGTGAGGTCAAAAATCAAATATGAATGAGATTCCTAAAAGTGATAACTTGAGTGCCCCAAAAACGATAACTTATATGACTTAAAAATGATAACTTGTCATAACTTGAGTTTTGATTATCCAAATGTGATGAAATTTGACCAGCAATGAGTTAGAACAATAATAAGATGATTGCTTAAGGTCCTTGTGCAGAATTAATGGTTTTGCATGTCGAAATGACAGAATTGCCCTTTAACGATAACTTGGCACTTGAAAAATGATAACTTGTTCAAATGGACTTAAAACTTTGCACAAGTTGAGATGTGACTATCCAAATATGATTTATACATGATAATGATGGATTTAGGGCAAGAAAACCATTGAAAATAAGTTCATTCAAAATAATGATAACTTGACACTTAGGAATGATAACTTGTCCTCAAAATGATAACTTGGCATAGAATTTAAATATTAATGGATTTTGGCATTTCAGAACCTCTATGCACATGGAATTAAGTATGAAATGAAGAATATCAACTAGTTATCACAATGTTTGCATTCAAAGTATAATTGGCCCAAAAATAGGCAAAAGTGGGACTCGATATGTATGAATTGCATCTAAAATGGGTTAAAATCATATAGTGATCAGCAAGTGATCATTCATCATCCATCATAACAGAAATTAGACTACTACTTTATCCTAAGAGAGCTAAGATTTAGCTCCTCATAGATGTTGAAATCAATACAAAATAGAGGAAGAACAAAATAAAAAACATTCTGAAATATAGAAATAGCAGATTCAGCTTGAAGTCTCCTCTTGACTTCTCCTTCTCCTTTCTTCAGCTCCGAGGTCCAGAATGTGGAGAATGATGGAAGACCCTATTTCTTCTCCTGGAATCCCTCCTTTTATATGGCCTTTCATCACCCTTTGATCCCAATCAGATGCTTCTATTCCTTCTGATTTATGTCATCTGTCCTGGTCCTCTTGCTTTTGTGCTGAGAAGAGATTTCTTTCTTATTGCTTTTGGCAACTGCGAAGAACAAAATAAAAAACATTCTGAAATATAGAAATAGCAGATTCAGTTTGAAGTCTCCTCTTGACTTCTCCTTATCCTTTCTTCAGCTCCGAGGTCCAGAATGTAGAGAATGATGGAAGACCCCATTTCTTCTCCTGAAATCCCTCCTTTTATATGGACTTTCATCACCCTTTGATCTCAATTAGATGCTTCTATTCCTTCTTATTTATGTCATCTGTCCCGGTTCTCTTGCTTTTGTGCTGAGAAGAGATTTCTTTCTTATTGCTTTTGGCAGCTGCCTGTGATCCCCTCCTACTTTCAGCAGGAATATTTGTCTTTTGTGCTTGATTTTGATGTTGCAACAACATGAACAACAAACGTCAATTACTCAAATAATAATTAGATAAATAAGAACTAAATCAGTATATTATCCAGCTTAAATGTGCAAATGTAAGATAACATAATGCTGAGAAGATCAATGCATGTATATTAAGCATAATTATCATAATATGATCAATTTTGGGCTTATAGGCGCATGAATTAAGATGGAAAATGAGTATAAATTTAGTATGATCAACTAGTGATCACCACAGCACCAGTACCTCTGAACGAATTTCCTTGAAAGCATGTTTGGACATCTGGTACGGGTCCCCTTTTATAGGAGAGGAAGATTTGGGCGAAAAGTTATGTAGAACGCATCACACGCGTCTGCGCAGCCCTCAATTCTCACGGCGCGAGATCAGCGCGCTCCGTGCTCGCGGTCCGCTAGCGATCAATGTGCTCCCCACGTCATGCGCGTGGCCGAATGCCCAAAAGGGCATATACCAACAATCTCTCATTTGTCCGCATTGGACATTATGCTTTAGTTCATCCAAAATTGATAAATGTGTCATGCGACCTACGAGTACCGCGGGCGGTTGCGCGAGTGGGCCACGTGCACGCGCGGCCCAATGCCCAAAAGGGCATACACTAACAATCTCTCACTTGCCCGCATTGGGCATTATACTTTCGTTCGTCTAGAATTAGTAAATGTGTCGTGCGACCTATGAGTATAAGTGCACTTCTTTCTAGGAGCTAGAAAGATACTTGCTAAAATTCAATCGCTCAACTATCTTTACAGTGTATGTCATGCCCGTTAGAGATTCATGACAGTTCACACATGAGCAAACAAATACCGTACATACTTAAGTCCACTCGCTACCTTTTAGCGCCTAATTGGAGTTTTCAAATTGCTCGCTATCTTATAGCGCCAAATTTGAACCTCATATCTGGTCTCTCTCTTAATCAGGCGACATTAAGTTACGAAAACTCATGGTTTAACAATAACATCATGACTCGCATAGTTCATTCCGCTCGCTATCTTCGTGAGCATCGAAAACTTTTGTTCGTAAGTGAATAAATCTAGGCCTGATCGACATACTTTTCATATGCATAACAAGACTTCACAATAATGAATTTATAAAAAAAATAATCTTATATTCATTGAAAATTTGAGTACATCATTATGTTTATAATGTACACAGCCCTAAGGCATTTACATGTCTCAAGAATGTCTCTCTTGCCAATGTTTGATGAACAGATCAGCAACCATTTTGTGCGTTGATATGTATTCAATTGAGATCTTCTCTTTAACTTCTTGATTTCGTACAAATTTGTATTTCGTGTCGATATGCTTTTCTTTGCAATGGTATTTCTCATCCTTTACATAAATAATGGCCGGTTGATTGTCACAATGAAGGGATCATCTTTTTCATTGCATTTTTAAAAATTTTTAGATTTTGAAGAAATCTTTTAAGCCATAAGACCTCTTGTACCGCTACTAAACAAACCATTATCTCTCCATAGTTGACAGTGCCATACATTTTGTTTCTTGCTATTCTAAGTAACATCACTATTATTGAACAAGAAAATGTATCCGGAGGTGGATTTTCGTTCATCAACATCACCAGCTCAATCTGCATCGGTGAATTCAACAAGTCGTAAACTTGCTCCATAATAGCACAGTGCAAGACTGTCGTACCCTTGAGGTATATCATGATTCTCTTCACCGCCTTTTAGTGTTGGCGTCCTGGATTAGCCTCTAATTAGACCCACGACAACATATGTTCGGTCGAGTACACATCATAGCGTAAATCAAGTTGTCGACCACACTTGCATAGGGAACATTGGACATTTTCTTTCGTTCTTATGGAGTTTTAGGGCACATATCCAAGCTTAAAACCCCGCCTTTCATAATAGGACTGTCAATGGGTTTACTGTCATCCATGTGAAATCGTTCTAAAGCTTTTCTTTATATATGATTCCTGTGACAAAGCAGGGAGTCGTTTTGAACGATCGTGTTGGATTTTCACACTTAGTATGTAGGCTGCTTCACCCACGTCCTTCATTTCAAACATGGAGGACAACTATTGCTTAATGAAAATGACAAAATTTCTATTATTGTCGGTTATTAGAATGTTGTCCACATATAACGTTAGTATAGAAAAATTATCCTCGAACTTATGAACATAACGCAGTGGTCTTCATCAATCATGTTAAAATCGTACAAAATGATTGACTGATGGAATTTAAGGTACCACTGTTTAGATGATTGTTTGAATCCATAATTGGATCGGACAGTATGTAAACTTTGCGCTCTTCTTCTTTTACAATGAAGTCTTAAGGTTACTCTATATAAATTTTTTCATCTAGTTCTTCATTGAGAAATGCGGTTTTTACATTAATTTGATGCAATTATAATTCCATCTGATAATAGGCGAATTGAAGCAAATCTTATAATAGGTGCAAAAGTTTCTTCATAGTCAACATCTATTGTTTGGATGAAATCTTTCATCACTAGGTGGGCTTTATATCTTTCAATTCATCCATACCATGTTTAATTTTGAGAACCCATTTGTTCCTAATTGCCTTACGGTCTGACGGGAGATCAATTAAGTCCCAAACTTGATTTTTCTGCATGGACTTTAACTCTTCCTCTATTGCCTTAATCCATTCTTTCTTAGCAGGGGACGGGAGAGCTTTTTGACATATTTGGGTTCAAGTTCATCTTTCACACTCACTATGTGGGCCTGTGACCCATGTTCATGTAGTCCTTCGATTTCAAATCGTCAGCGCGGAACATATTTTCTTATAGTTCGTCTAAGGGAACTTTCAAGTTGGCAATTGAGAATCTCTCCCATTCGGATCAAGCTATGGGACGAAAAAAACAAATTCAATAGGTTGATCCGCTTGTGCCGTCAACTCGGGATCTTCTTCTACATCTAGAAGAAGTTCCTTGTTTGTCTTGCCTTGATTAGGAACTTCATTCTCTATGAATGTCACATCTCTACTTTTGATTTTCATTAATGTACCATTTTCTCTTTCACCTATGAATACATAGTCCTTGGAGGTGTCGCAATATCTTATAACAATACATTTCTGCTTTCTCGGATCCAACTTTTCATGCTTATGAGAGTTGTTTAGAACATAGGCTGTGCAACCCCAAGGGCACAAATAATTAAAGTTAGAATTTCGACCTATCCAAAGTTCATAAGGAGTGGTAGGAACGAATTTCGATGGTACACGGTTTAGAATGTAGGCAGTAGTCAATAGTGCATCTCCCCAATACAAAATTGGAAAATTAGCTTGTGTCATCATGGATCGAACCATATCAAATAAGATACGATTCTATTCTTCTGCAACACAATTTTGTTGCGGAGTTCTTAGTACTGTTAATTGCCTACCTATACCTTTTTCATCACATAACTTTTTGAATAAGTCAGAGAAATATTTGCGTCCACGGTTGGTTCGCAAGGCTTTAGTCTTGCGATCCACTTGTTTCTCTGCCATGTTCATGAATCGTACAAGACAATCTAAGGCTTCGGACTTATGAGAAATCAAGTATACAACATCGTAATGTGAATAATTATCAATAAATGTGATGAAATAAGAAAAATTGTGTCGTGCGTGAACATTCATTGGATCACATATGTCTGAATGGATTAATTGTAATGGGTACTTTGCACGTTTTTCCTTCGGTGTTTTTATTTTCTTGTCAACTAGACATTTCTCACAAGTTGGAATATCAACTTTTGTGAGAGACCCCAAGAGGTCTTCTCTAACAAGTTTATTCATTCGATCTTGACCAATGTGTCCTAATATGGCATGCCAAATATTGACATTTTCATTTAGATGATATAAAAGAATAACTATCAGCAAGAGATGTTATATTTAAAACATAGAAAACATTATTGACAAAATCATTGCATAGAAGAACATTGTCAAGACATATTGTCATTTGTTTCCTCTGAAAACTTATTACATAACCAAGTTTATTTAATGCCGACACAGAAAGTAAATTTTGTCTAAAAGCTGGAGCATATAGGATGTCGTGAAGATAAAGAATTTGGTCGTTGCTAAGTTCTAACTTGCACGTTCCAATGCCTTTAACTTCAACTCTATCGTAAATCCATTTTCTCCCCGCACTAATTTGGCGAAATTTCACGAAGATCTCATGATCTCTTGCTACATGGTCGGTGGCTCCTAAATTTGTAATCCACGAATGATGAATTTTAACAATTAAGGTACAACTAGAGTCATAAGTAAAAGAATCGTGGTTAAGATATATCTTCTTAGGCTGAGTGCAATCACGAGCAAAATGACCACGTTTGCTATAACTGTAGCATTTTACTTTATTCATGCCTATCTTGCCACCTCATTTTTCACGTTTGCGCTAGTGGCTTGGGCTTTCTTTTGTCCAACATCTCTGTTCTTCTTGTTTGGTTGTTTTCTTTTGGATTGGGAACTTGCTCTTTGCCCATCATTTTCAATAATTAATACTGTAATATCCTGATGTAAAACAAAAAAAAAGAAGGAAGCAGCTTAAGGCCCACACGCGCCTGCAGCCCACAGCCCAACACCAAAGAATATTATAACCTAAAGCAAAAAAGCATTCCACCTACCCCAACAGCCAGCCGACACAGCAAGCCAAAAACCTCATTATCTCTCACTCCCTCGTCATCTCCCCCTAAGCACACTCGGCCAGCACTCCTCCAAGTCTTCCTTGCTACAGCAACCATCAGTAAACTCCACACCTCACTCTCCACACAAGCTGCAGTAAGTTTCTATGTTTTATCCACTGGTCAATAGCAAGCTCCTTTACCATTTCTCTCTCTCTTCGTTTGATTATAAGCAAGAGATTAGCTCACCATTTTCTCTCAATCACCATGGCAGCTCCATTAGAATCTTTGGAGTTAGAGAAGGAAGGAAGAAGTTAGGGATTAGGACGTAAGCTAAGCAAGGTATGTTAGAGGAAATTCAAAGTCCAAATCTCCCCCTAATGATGTTTTAATTTGTAGATCAGGGATTAAAGAACAAACCCTTTGTTCTTAGATGAAGATTTGTGGAATGTGCATATAATGCTTCATGCTTCTCTAGATTATTATTCTATTGCTATCCATGATTAAAATGCCATGTGTTTCATAGCTTCATGCTCTAATTGCTCATTATGCTTAGTATTAGAATGTTCATTGTTGTTATGTGGTTTTATTATGAAAATGTTTAAAGCACATGTACATTTATAAGTGTGATTAGCATGTTGAAAGTCTTTATGTGAAAACCTCATGTGGTTCATGATTACAATGCTAAGAATGTTAAGAAATTTCTTATATGACGTTTGGAATCAAGTATGTGTTCAATATGTCAATGTATGCATGATTAAGAAGAAAAAGATGTACAAATCGTGTTCTGTCGACCCAGAACGGGCGATCGATATATTATCGATCGATCGTTCTGAAGGCATTTGTAGTCTCGCACTCTGTCCAATGGTCAACCGATTCTATAATGGTCGTTCATTTTGGATTACCACTAGCACACATTCTATGATTAGCGAGCGACCAAACACCTTATTTCGGTCGTCCGATAGCCATGAAAAGGTCGACCGATATACCAACGGTCGTCCGATATGTGTAGTCGAAACATTCGACACATTCTGTAATTAGTGGACGTTCGAGCACCTAGTTTCGATCGTCTGAAAGCTAAGTATCGGTCGATCGATATCTCAGCGATCGTCCGATTGGAGTAGCAATTACACTCTGTGATTAGCGGACGATCCGAAGCTCCTTTTGGACGTCCGAAAAGGCCAACAGCGATCGATCGTTATTCCAACGGTCGTCCGATTTAGAAGAGTGTCACATTCTGTGATTAGCGGACGAACCGAAGTCTGGTAATGCTCACATGTCATGTAGTATGCATAAGTAGCTCATAGCATGCATATGATTTATATTCCATGATGATGATATGCATATGTCATGACATGTAGAAATTATGTTATAAGGTCATAGCATGTATGGATCTCAACGTACTCTAACGGAAGAAATTTCCTGCACCCCATGGATCCATGCAGGTATGGATGAAGCTTAGGTTCGGCGGTGAGGGCCTCTTGGCGAAGACATTGCACATGAACGGGTCGAGCTATGGCCCAGGTTATCTTACTTATATTATGTCATTATGATGAACTTTTGTAAGAGTCATTTATGTACGGCTTATAGGCCTTATGGAGTCATGTATTTTACTTGAACTCATTATGTTGTAAGAACCCTTTGTTGGGTATACGTTAGAGCCTATTAGGCCCATGGGCCAGTATATTATCTTGGGTTTTGTTTTATTTATCCATGAAGTCTTCCGCTGTTTATGATGTTATTGTCTTAAGTTTTATTATATTATGTTTCCACTGCAATGTTTTATGAAAGTAAGTCAAGTAAAAGTGACGCCGCCCGGGCTTCGGCAACTATATTGTGGCCGGATTTTAGGGGCGTTACAAATACTTCAGAGGATTGACTCATGGCTTGAAGGGCCTCATCCTCCATTTCAATGTGGCGAGCAGCTTAGTCAAAAGTTTTGACACTTTCATTGTGCATCAAATTACAACGCATATGTTTTCAACTTTTAGGAAGAGAGTGGATCAGAGCTCGTCATCGAGCACTTGTCCCGTATTCTTGAGTTCACAGATCATGTTAGACATCTCCTGACTTCATCGTATGTATTGGTCGCTTCCGATGAGAGTCAAATTTGATCGTGAACAACTGACACTTGG
Organism: Pontederia crassipes; assembly: GCA_030549335.1. Taxonomy (NCBI): domain Eukaryota; kingdom Viridiplantae; phylum Streptophyta; class Magnoliopsida; order Commelinales; family Pontederiaceae; genus Pontederia; species Pontederia crassipes. The sequence continues at coordinate 2,717,262 of JAUKPH010000020.1, read as the reverse complement.
TGGTCGTGGTGACCCCATACTTTGCGGAGCGTCGCCCACATTTCGAGTGTTGTCTTATAGATTTCGATTTCGCACAAGAGGAAATTGTTCATCATGCTCAGCAACATAATGCGAGCAATATGATTCTTCTTGGTCCAGGCCTGATATGCCTCCATGTCCTTCTGGCGTTGGACATTATTTTTAGGTGTTGGTTCATTGACAATATGATTGATGGTCTTTAAGACCTCTTATTCTTTTAGGAGATATTGAACCTTGCGGTGCCAAATATCATAATTATCATCATTGAGCTTTTCATTTTTGTTCAGGTGAACAATTATTATTTTGGAACCCATGGTCTAGTTTGGTCAAAAAAATAGAAGAAATCATTGTTATGCATGTTATAATTTTTTCCCCAAACAACATAAATAATGAAATAATAATATTCATGAAGTAGTGAGATAGAGAGGTTGTTAAACTTCCACTCCTCTCCCACTATCTCCCAGAAATATTATTATTCATTATTTTAATAATGCTACAAAATTAATTTAAATGTTTGAATTTTGAATCAATACATAATTCAAAATTTTTTACTTTATATATTTTGAATCAACTTATAATTCAAAATCATCGAGATTCATTTTGTTGGTGCACCAAATTATTTTTTATATGACCAGGACAATCATGACTAGTACAACAGGGGCTCTTCCCCAAGGGGTGCCAAATAAATAACTGTGCACTATCCTTTGCCTCGACATGACATCAGAAAAAATTGTGTTACCACTAGCACACATCAACCCTACTTCTGGAGACTGTGTCGACCATACACCAGGCATGTTCCTCGAAACCTTTCTAGACATGCATTTCAGGTCACACTCCACTCAACAGAATGACATTGGTTATTGTGACAATGTTTGAATCTCAAAGTACCTTAGTCGTATAAAAGAACTATCTATATTTTATGTATTCTTTAATTATCTATAGTTTGTATAATTAGACCAACTAATTATTTTTATTATGGATTTGCATGAAACATATATTTCAGCACATAGCCAAAAATAATATTGCCATGTTAATTAATTCTTACAAAGGAATTAATTTTAATTTATTCAATTTCAAATCAATTTGAAATTGTAGGCAAGTTATCATGCTTAACAAAATTGGACATATCAATTTTAAATTCAAATTCATAATTTTAACATAGTCAAAATTTATATCACAGCAATAAATATCATTATGATATGCATAAATGAAAATATTTATTTTATGTATGATAACACATTTATTAGGCAATATTTATTATTGACATGCAAATCTAATCATTTAATTAATGCTAAAAATCAACAAAAGATTTTCTTTTAGTAGCATTAAATTGCATACAATATTTCAAAAAAAAATTTCTACGGAAAAAATATATTTTTCCTAATTTTTTGAGTTTTTATAATAGAAATTTTCTATTTTTAAATTATTTTAAAATTTTGGCAAAAATCAGAAAAGAAAATAAAAAGAAAAAAATTGTTTATTATACCTCACAGCCAGCCCAATTGCCAACTCCTATGTGTGCAACTCCTTTGCATCCAAACTGGGCCTTCTAACGGGTCGTGTGCCTGCTGGAACAGTTTTTTTTTGCAACACATATAAAAAAATCAGAAACATTTCGACAAAATTATTAAAATAAATCTGAAAAAGTACATTATGGTCTAGGTTCATTCCTAATATATTTGTGATGAAAATATAACTTTGTCCTTCGGTTGTGGTCATACAATCAAAATGCACAGATTCCATAAATAATAACAAATATTATTTTTTCGGCGCAATCACGAGTTCGAAAAAAACCAAAAAGCTCTAATACCAATGTAGGAATTTATAACAGATATAAATTCTAGAGATTGCGAAATATCTCTTGCATCGGAAGTGGATCATCGGAGTTTTTTTACGAACTCTTGACGAACGCACATGCACTTCGGGATCAGGAATCGAACTTCGGGGGAATGAAACTCTTGGTCCTCTGAACGATTCTCCTCGAAAGCGTGTTTGGGACCTCTGGTATGGGTCCCCTTTTATAAGGAAGGAAGACTTGGTGAGAAGTTAGGTAGAACTCATCACGCGTGTCCATCGCGCGTGATGACGTGTCTACACAACCCTCAATTCTCGCGGCGCAAGATCAGCGCGCTGCGCCCGTCATCCTGGCCCAATACTTCCATGCCAACACCTCTTGTTGGCAACTTCTTATGATTGGCTATTTTAATTTTTCCAGGGATCTCCCTAGTTGAATACTTCCATGACATGGGCTACAATGTCAGCATGATGGCTGAATTCAACCTCTCGCTCAAAAAAAACCTCTCGCTGGGCAGAAGCTGTTATATACAGAGGAGATAGTATCTCTCTGAGCCATTTTTACAGTTGAACAATCTTGTGTTCTTGGAGGTATTGGGTGCTCGAAACCCATTTTCTTTATGTTGCATTGTTTCCTTTTTTTTCTCTCTTGTACCTACTGTCCAGCTCCATTTCTTTTTTTTGTGGTTGAAATCTGCACATCACGAAGGGTTAAAAAGTTATCAAGAAGAGAGAGAGTTAGACAGGGCTGTAGCAAACTCATCTTATCTCACAAAGTGCTGGAAGGAAGAAGACAAGCTTTTGGCTGCTGTTGGGAGAGATCTTCATGCACTTGGACTGCTGGATTGAAGAGAACCAAGCTGCTGGCAGTAGCTGGGAAGAGGAGTTCCTGCATATAAAAGTGGAATCAAATCTGGATCTCTGGATCTTCATTATATTCCTGTGAAGATCAAATCTGTTAGTCTGCAAACCAGCTTTGAAGCAAGAATCAAAAGGAGGAAAAATGGGGAAAGAAACCCTAGCTTGAAGAAGAGGTGCACGACAAGAAAGAAAATAGAAGAAAAGGTGGGCTCTTTACAGTACAAACCTTGCTTTTATACCTCTCGTATCATATAATAGCTGGGCTTTGTGGGCTGGGCTGCAAAACCTTACTAACATTGGTGCTCTTATTGCTGTTCTTGTTGATTTCTGAAATTTCTGACATCACTTTTGGCATTCTTGAAGAGGATTCCTACATATTCTTGAGGCTTTCTGCAATTTTCTTGAGGGACTTCTACAGAGCGAGCTAAACTTGATACAAGCTTTTTCTGCAATCTAATTCAGTACAACAGTCCTTTGAGGAATTCAATAGTTCTTGATCCATCCAATACTTTCAGAAATTTTTTATGGATCTTAAGATATTAACTTGTAATTCTTCAAGAGTTTCCTACAATCTTGAAGATTGAATTAAAATTCCAAGAAGAGTCTTCCGGATTTTTTGAGAGATTTCAGCAAGTGTTTCAATATTTTTAGAAATGAATACAATGGAAAATGAACTCAGGTGGCCAAGAATGGAAGAATCAATGAATAAATTGCAGCTTCTCATGGAAAAATAGTTTTATGTCCATTAATGAAAATTTTCATATTGTTCATGAAAATTTGAATGCATTGAGACTGAAATCTGATGATCTGCACAGTAGATTAAATGTTGGTGGTGGTCATAAGGTTGACGATAATATTTCAAACCATCACATGGGAAGCCTAAATTATGATGCGTGTATTCATAATGCTAAAATGGAGCTCCCGAAATTTGCTGGAGCTAATCATGCAGAATGGATTTTCAAGGCTGAGCAATTTCTGGATTTCCATAATATTTCTGAAGGGTCTAAGATTACAATGGTTTCATCGGCTTTCGAAGGAGAGGCACAACAATGGTTCAGATGGATGCATCAAAATAAGCAATTGGACTCTTGGAATCATTTTATAAAGGCATTGGAAATAAGGTTTGGGCTCTCAAAACCTGAACCTAAAACCTTAATGCAAGATTATACATCGGTCATGTTACAAGAGAAGAAGTTGAAGAATGCACAGCCAATTCTTAGTTCAGTTACTTCTGTGAAATCTCTAAAAATAAAGTTTGACCCATTCAAATATGAAGCTAACATTTTAATGCAAACTCATGAATTGGTCAAGTCACATGAGAAAAAGTTAGAGATTGTACAGCCTATTCCCAATTCAGCTACTTCTGTGGTCCACTTCAATGCATTGTCTACATCTGCTATGCCTGTAAAAGAATTGTTCCCTGCAGACATAATGACCAAAAGTAAGGATGATATATGTTTTCTGTCTCATCAGCACCTAAGAAGACACATTAATCTACAAAAATATGGATCCAATTATCAAATGGCTATTAGTCAATCAGACTCACAGATAAACAATATATCTTTTATGGTTGATATCGATTTAGAAGAAGTTACAGATATTTTTTTCTTACAGAGATGTTCAGCATCATTTTCACTTATTTCTAAACAGCCAACAAAGGATTGTACAACCATATAGATTTCCTTTTGAAACAATGTATGGTCATAAACCACCAATAATTTTAGACTATATCAGAACCAATTACAGGGCAATGCAAAAGTCTTATTGCTGCAAACCCATATGAAGCAGCCACTAGCTCAGGGGATCAGTCACCATACATGTAGTTCTCACAAGTTCAATAAAGCTTTGGTCTAGGTCTCGATTGTCCTACTATTTTTTACAAGCTTTATCAGAGAAGTCATCATTCAGTGAGAATATTTTCAAGTTGATAATGCAGTTGAGAAAGATTATACTCAAAGTTTAGACCTCAAGGATGAGGTCTGGTTTCGTTCAAGGGAGGAAATTATTATATACAGAGGAGATAATAGAGCAAATATCAGAGGAATCATGCATAACAATTACAGACTTTGTAGTTTGGAATTGACATAAGACATGCAACAACTTTAGTTTTAGTTAGTTGCTTTGTAACAGAAAATCTATAAATAGAAATTAGGCTGAGAAGAGAAGTATCTCAGAGCCATTTTACAAGTAATGTTTTCTTGGAGCTGGAGGTGCTCGAAATCCTCTTGTGTTTCTTTTCCCTGTTTTCTTTTATCTTTCTCCTTCTCTGATTGTTCGTTTCCTGCAAGAGAAGAGAAGTATCTCTGAGCCATTTTTACAGTTGAACAATCTTGTGTTCTTGGAGGTATTGGGTGCTCGAAACCCATTTTCTTTATGTTGCATTGTTTCCTTTTTTTTCTCTCTTGTACCTGCTGTCCAGCTCCATTTCTCTTTTTTGTGGTTGAAATCTGCACATCACGAAGGGTTAAAAAGTTATCAAGAAGAGAGAGAGTTAGACAGGGCTGTAGCAAACTCATCTTATCTCACGAAGTGCTGGAAGGAAGAAGACAAGCTTTTGGCTGCTGCTGGGAGAGATCTTCGTGCACTTGGACTGCTGGATTGAAGAGAACCAAGCTGCTGGCAGTAGCTGGGAAGAGGAGTTCCTGCACATAAAAGTGGAATGAAATCTGGATCTCTGGATCTTCATTATATTCTTGTGAAGATCAAATCTGTTAGTCTGCAAACCAACTTTGAAGCAAGAATCAAAAGGAGGAAAAATGGGGAAAGAAACCCTAGCTTGAAGAAGAGGTGCACGACAGGAAAGAAAATAGAAGAAAAGGTGGGCTCTTTACAGTACAAACCTTGCTTTTATACCTCTCGTATCAGATAATAGCTGGGCTAGGTGGGCTCTTTACAGTACAAACCTTGCTTTTATACCTCTCGTATCAGATAATAGCTGGGCTAGGTGGGCTCTTTACAGTACAAACCTTGCTTTTATACCTCTCATATCAGATAATAGCTGGGCTTTGTGGGCTGGGCTGCAAAAGCTTACTATAACAAAAGCCTTGTGTGAAATTTCAGGTCGTCTAGTAATTCTGCCGTCTTTCTTCAAGCCTTTAATTCATTATGGTTAAGTTGTTCAAATGAAGGAAAAACAAACTTATTAGGATAACGAAAGAATCTTAGGATGTTTTCCCCTTTGGTTTTCATGCTACGCTTGTGCGTAGGGAAGTTTAAGGGATTACATCAAATTTAGATATGTAATATGTGGATTTGCTCTTAAGAGAAAATTTGATATGCCCTTTATTCTCCTTGCTGCATCCTTTCTAATATTTATCATCACTATGTAGTGTAGTATGCTTTCAACTTTTAAGGAGAACTGTTTCGTTTCTTTTCACACTTCACTTATGTTAGGGCATGCAGTTCTCTCAGGCTGAAATGCCAGCAGATGGTGGTTGTGGTTGTCCTGCATACCTTGCAGCATGTTTAGCATCCTTTTATAAACGTGCTGGTAAAGTGAAATGCCTTGGTGGGACCAGACCGAACTGGTAGCCTTACAGTAGTTGGCACTGTTTCCGCGCCAGAAGGTAATTTTTCTGATCCAGTTACATCGGCTACGCTTGCTTGGTATTGTTCAAGTAAGTAATCCTCATTTGTTTGGTTCTCCAGCAGAGACCATAATTTAGCATCGTCATGCCTCGATGACGTCATCACAGGTATTTTGGGAGTTAGATAAGAAACTTGCACAGAGAAAACATTTTCCGTCTGTGAATTGGCTTATTTCTTATTATAAGTACTCTTAAGGTATGTTGTTCTATCATGTCATTTCATACTGGTTTTAGTATACAAGTTAACATGAAAAATATTAGTATAAAGTATAATATACAACACAACGAATATTTCTGGATATATAATTGGAGCGCCCATTTTTTTTGAATTCATTACACAAACGTTTCCACCTATAAGGAAGTTTTAAAGAAGCTGCATGTATTCTTTATCCCCTTTGCTACCGGTGGCAGAAGACTTCAATGCTATTATTATTTTAAATTAATTAACTTTTAAATATGATGTATCGTGTGTTAATAATGGATAATCTAAATAGTTTGTGTAATATCATAATTTTCCATCAAAGGTAATTTGGACTTTTTGTCCAAACCCTCGTGATTTTCTTCTATATAATGCCTCTTCTCTTTCTTTCTCCCTTTAATCCACACCTTGGGAGCTAGGACTTGGGGAAGAAGAAAGAGAAGCTCATAGAGAAGGAAGAAGAGGAAGAAAGAGGAGAAAAATCCAAGATCAAGATATGTAAAGGGGATCCAACGCTTCTCTCTTCTCTCAAAATTTTATTGATTAGATTGAGTAATTGGGCACCTTGCTCCTATTAGGGATCTGTTTGAGGAATTTATGAGTTTTATCATATCTGAGATTATTTTTTAATGATTCATGATTAGATCTAAATGTTAAAATTGCGTAATTAAATTGCATAATTTGTTAAATTCATGATTGTCTTGTAATAATTGTTTTGATATGTTTTTCTTATCCAAAATTACAAATAATATATGGATGGAAAGCTCTAGATCCATTAAAATTGGTTTGATATAATTTAGAGTTGTATATAAATAGTTATGATCCAAACATCGGACTGGTGTCATGTTGTCTCGGGTAATAGCGAGATCAAATTGTAAAACATATAGTAAATTGGAAATACTGAATTAGAGTTTGAAATTTATTTTCAAGTTAAAAGTTTCTGTTATCTTTCTGTAAAAATTAGAATCATCTAAAAAGAATAAGTATATGTTAAGTTATTAATATATTAGTGATTGTTGTCAAAATATTGTGCAGAGAATAAATTCTAGTAGTTGTATGAATTTCTAGAAAAAAGTTTCAACTCTTGTTAATGAATGGAAATTTCATATTTTAATGTGTTTTATGATACATTGATGATAAGAGATCATATCTGAAATATTTATTAAACTATTTTTATTGGAATTTTAATATAAAAAATCGAGACTTTCGAGTGGAAGATCGAACTTCCAGGACTTTGGCACGGCCGTGCCAGGTCCCGGAATGACTGTGACAGAGCAGGCACGGCCGTGACGATTGGAGGCACGGCCGGACAGAGGAAACGGGTTTTATGGGCTTCTGTCACGGTCGTGACAGCCTATATCACGGCCATGATAGCGAAAGAAACCTTGTATAGTATATTAAATGTTATTCTCAAAGTATTAATAGTACGTATTGACACTTGATGAATGCATAAGAACTTAGATACACGTATATGCATGTTCCCCGCGTAAATAAGTTAAAATATGAAGATCGAGTGACGTAATTGATTGTTATTTGAAAAACATAATGAACACAATTGTGGATGATGTTACATGTCGCCCCTCTATGACCCTTTATCAGAAAATTGTTCGGAATGATCGTTACAGACATCGGCAATGGTGTGTGTATTACGATGTCGCCCTCAGGTGAGTCTAGAATGATCGTTACATACATCGGTAATGGTGTGTGCATGCTGTTGTCATCTTCGGGTGAGAGGGGAGCATTGTCTCCTAAGCCTAGCTAGCCTACTGAGAGGGCAACGACATAAGTCCCAACTATCGAAAGATATAACCTAATAGGAAAGGGCTATCGAATGGAGTGAAGTCCTACGAAAGTGAAAGTCCAAAGGGTTATAAAGCAGAGGAAAGTAATGAAATGATGTCCCACGAAAATGAAAGTCCAAAGGATTATAAAGCAACCCTGAGGAAAGTTATAAAGGCAATGATTATGGTAAGTGTACTTCACTTATGTGCTTATGAATTGAATTGATGAAATGTTATGAATGCTCCATACTACAAGTATAATGATATATTTACATGTCTTCCATGAAATTACTTATGTGCATGATGATAGAATGATGTTAATGTTTGACATGTAGATCATGTGTTAAGACATGGCATGCATATTGTTACTTTTTTTATATAAAGATGATGATGCATATCATGTAGTATCCTGTATATGATTATATCATCGCATGCATGGCTTTTACATACTTTAACAGAAAAATCTCTGCACCCTAAATCCGTGTAGGTGAATAGTGATTTAGATGGATGGTGGCTCAGCTCATGACGAAAGATTGCACACTGGTCCAGAAGTTAGAGTCAAGTGTTGAGTCTGATAGATTTTAAAATGGTTCCTCTGATGACATTTGACTATGGTTTTAGATAATGATGAACGGGCTAACATAGCCGAATGACCAAATTGTCCTTGGCAATTTGAAGGTGAAATTCAGGGTGTTACATATTAAAAATAATTCATAAGTCACAGGAGTATGTGCTACCCATAATGAAAATATATGAAGGACTAAAAATAGAATATAAAGATTTATTGGAAATAAATATGGCACATTGAAAAATAATGAAAAAATATGATATGTTAAAATCTCACGAATGCAGTTCAAAAAAATCGAACGAATGTACTTAAAAGAATATATATGTCTTAATATTCTTGGGCCTCTTAACTTTTTTGTTATGTTCCATCGTTAATGACAAAAAAAATGTGCCAAACTTTTAGGGATATATAAAATAGATATTGCGTGTGAAATGAGAAATAAATATAACTAAAAATTATATCTTATTGTATACAAAATAAAGTGTTCGACCAAAAAAATATAAGAATAAACACATAAAAAATAAGTTCAATACTTATAAAAAGGAGTCTCAAGATCTACCTCATCTTTATCTTCTTTTCGGCATAACGGTTTGAGACATAAAAAGGTCGCTATTGCTTATGTGTATACTATCTGCAAATTAAATTAATCACAAATGTTATAAGCTCCGTCATGGAAATGCTAAAAGAAGAGAAAATGTGAAATCACTCTTCCTTCCAACAGACCTCGTCTGCATCGTCTTGCCCTATGAAGGGAGAAGAGAAAATGAAGGGAGAATGCATATGTATCCTCATAACTTTGTTAATGACATATGTAGTGGCCTAACTCATGAGATGAAATGATCTTTTATACTCATGAAAGGAAGTTGAGGGGTCAAAAAAAGGTGAGGAGTTTCGGATTAAAATTTTAGAAGTTTTCTATGGTAAGAAATTATGAAGTGCCATGATTAGTGGAATTAAGTAAATAAAACGAAGGGTCATCACGTTCATCTGTCATCCCATAATATGTTTTTTATATTAGAAAACTCATGAAATGATTGCAACAGTTAAATATTGGACTTAGATTTTATGACATTTAACATTCAAATTAATGACAATAAATAAGTTAATGGCTAAATATATTAGAAAACTCAAAAAAAAATATGCAAAAAGAAAAGTAAGAAAGATGGGTGGAGGATGATTCTAATACATCAGCTATATTGTTACAAACATAATAAATTGGCTATTAGTTTTCTCTTTCCTGCCAAGGCACTTTTGTAGAAGTTATAGTCTCGTGTAATGCTAACCCTAAATAATCTTATTGTTGTTTTAGAATTGTGAAGCCTGCAATAGTTCTTTCTAAATTTCAACATGGCAGATTAAAGATGCATTAATAGAGACTACAAAATTATATTAGAAACTGAATATCTTGCAGCTGCTAAGATAGAGAAGCCATGGTGTAAGAAGGAGAAAGTATGAGGTTATCGCCGGCAATGGCTCGAGAGGACCGTGATCCACCAGTGCCTCTAGCCGTTGTCTACCCTCCCCTCCCATCCTCCGTCTCTGACGCCCCTCTACGCCCTCGCCGCCGCTCCCAACACCTGCTCCCGACGCCTTTTAGATCCTCTCCGATGCGGTCTCTCATTGCTCCCCATCTCGGCGTTCCTCGGGTCCGCTTAGTTTCAATCTCGATTTAGCTTTTATCTCACCCCAGGCGCCCTCGCAAGCTCATTAACCAACTCATCGGCCTCCCTCACCGTTGTTCTGCTTGCTCGCTCTGCTTCTCCAGCCTATATGTGTCTAGGAGAACGGTTCTCCCAGCTCGTGCCTTGGGTGTGCTCGCTTGGCAGGTCATTCATCTGTGCGCGTCCTGCGTTCACGGCCTTCTTTCTCCAGCCGACTCTATTTTGGTGCACAGTGAGAGGTGACTAGGATGCCTCCACTCCCTCTCCCACACCAGGAATAGTATCGCCGGTCCTAGCGTCGGTGTGCAGCAGAAGGTGAGGGGAATTTCCCCTCTCCCTTCCACATGCCGGTGGACGTTGAACACCGATGACCATGGTTTCGGCACGAAAGCTCACCGTCCTACCGTCCTGCTCCCGCCATGCATCGCAGAGCGCTGGCTGGACAATCCCCAACACCGCCGCCACCCGCCCGGCAATGCACTGTTATCGTTGCTTGCTGGACGGTCACCTCGCCCACGATTGCTCTGGTTCTCTAAGATATGATCAAGAAATCGAGCAATGCGCCTTCGGAAGAAGGCCACAAGAGATCGGCCTGCCTCGCAACTTGTCATACAAACCACTGGTCACGCCACAAGGCACACATCATGCTACGGTGGCAACGCCACCCCCATCCTCCCACCTCACCGTGCCTTGGTCGCCGGAAATCTAAAAAGGTGACTTTCTCTCAGGATGCATCGTCAGTGAAGTCACCAGCTCTCCCCCCGACTTGGTGATGCTTCGCACAATTACCATCACCAACACAAGGGAAGAATCGCCGTTCACTTGAGCCTCAACTCGCATGGGCTATGGCTGCATGTCTCAGGCTCGCCGCAATAATGCGATGGGCTGATAGTGTCACCGACAAGCCCTCCCACCCCATGCCTAGATTAAGTGTTCGACCATGGAGAGTTAAAGATTGCACGACGATTGTCCGTCGAGGACTCATAGCTCAATCGCCATCCTCGGTCTACCACTCCACCTATAGCACCTGGAGGTGGTAATGGCGGTTGCGCAGCTCATCGGCAACCCCATCGCAATTGTCCTTTCATCCCTTGGATCATTGGACCTGTTGATGATAACAATTGTGGAGATCGAAACCCTCTCGGACTATCCATTTTCGGCGACTGTAATACTCAATGTCAGCTCTGGAAACTTCCTTCTCTGCCTACGTCTCGCCACGCATGCCGCCTCGTGGGCCAAAATCACCACTAGCTAGTCATCGTTGCTCCAGACGGAGCAGGCGGGAATGACAAGCGATGGTACGAGAGAGCAGGACGTGTCGCACGAAGGGGCTTATCGTATAGGGGGTTGATTGTCGGACACAATGGGGATGACAAGCAGAGAGAGCTCGCACGGTCGTGACATGAGCACAGGGTAAACTTCGAATTATCGTAGGCTCCTTCAGGACATGAATGTGTGGCACGACCGACACTAGCTCGGGTCCGGTCTGAGTCACCTCAGTCGCAGAACTCGACTCGAGCCAAAGATCTGCTTCTGGATGACTCGCTCCCATCCTCTCGTTTGACACTGAGCGCCTTCAGGCAATCGGTAGCCACAACCTCATCGCCAGGCTCATCGAGATCCACTCTGATCCTCTGACGACGTCCCATGACCACCTAGCCAGCCGAAGGATTCGCCCACGATCACTAACCGATCATACTATAATTTTGCTCCTTTTCACTCTAATTCATGTGCATATAGGCCCTAAAATGTTTATATGCTGATGATTATGATTAATATATTTATATTTATCTTTTCAGCATAATATTATCTTACACTTGTACATTTGAGATATTTGATGTGTTGTTTTAGTTCTTATTTATCTAATTTTTATTTGAAGGACTGATGCTTGCTGTTCTTACTAATCCAGCCTCTAAATCAAGCATATAAAACAAACATTCTTGTTGGAAAAGAAGGAGGGACCACAATGAAAGTTGCCTAAAGCAAGAAGGGAATCTTTTGAAAAGAAGAGGGGACTATGACAAATGACAAAAATCAGAAGGAATAGAAGCTTCTGATGGATATCAATTGGTGTTGAAAATGCCATATAAAAAGGGGAATTCCAAGAGCAAATAGGGGTCTTTCACCAGCTTCCACCATTCTCTATATTCTACACCTTGATGCTGAAGGAAGAAGAAATAGCAAGAAGGAGACTCCAAGCAGATTCTTCTACTTATTGTTTTGTAATATGTTTTATTATGTTCCTCATATGTTTTGTAGTGATTTCAACATCTATGAGGAGCTAAATCTTAGCTTTCCTAAGACAGGGTAGTAGTCATATTTCTGTTATGGATGGATGATAGAACAATATTTATTTTATCACTGATATTAGTGCAGTTCTGAATATTTTGGAATATGATCTTGTCGATGTAAATCATATTTTGTAATGGCAACTGAAAAGTTGATTTGAGATTCTTTTCTTGCTCAGAAATGAGTTAAAAACATTGATATTATTTTCTGGTTCCAATCTATTATTGTGAGGTTTTTTTATGCATCCATTTAGCTTTTGTTAATGTGGATCTTTTTTTGAAATAGCAACTGAGAAGTTAATTTTAAATTCTCTTGATGTTTAGAGATAAACCAAGAGCATCAGCATTAGTGTTTGGACCTGATTTGTTTTGTGTAGTGGGTTGAATTGTTTATCTTATTTTTGTAATTACTATTATTTGTGATTTTCTAACTTTACTTATTATGCTTATATATGAAAGGAATGTTAGAATACTAGTAGATGTTTCATGATAATCTAATGTCAGTTGAAACCCTTGTTTAATCAATCTAACTAACATTTATATGAAAGTATGATACTTAGTTCTTATTTTAATGTATCGTGAGAACAATTTTTATAGGTTGAAATTGGCACGACTTCATTGTTGAGTTGTTCTTTGGCATGATTTTATTGTTGAGTTGTTCTAATTCATCCATAGCAGAATTAGATGAACTCCTTTCCTACGAGAATTTGTCACTAAATGTTAATCCAATTTGAGGCTTTCAGCTAGTTAGTTTTCATTCTATATCAATCACTTTAAAACATTAAAAAGAGTTAACTTAGTTATAGTTTGATTCTGTTTCTTTATCTTCCCCTTTTTGCTTACTTGTTACTTAAGTATTTTTAATCTAGGATTAATTTAGATTAGTTAGTGAATCTTTAGATCTCAAATCACTGTGGATAAGACATTCGGTTCTACTACCTTGATCCGTGCACTTGTAGTTTAGTGAAGCGAGGAGATTAGGTCATATATATTCTGTTGCATTTTAATTTTGTGCAATTTCTATTTTTCATCTACATAGTCTACGCCTAGATCTTAGTCTTTTGCATTTTGTGCTTAGTCCAATAAATCAGTCATTTAATCACACTCCCAAGAAATTCATATCACATTTTTGGCATCATTGATGTAGATTTGAGGCTGATTAGATTAACTTTTTGTAGTTTAGTTTAGTTTTAGATTTTTCTAGTTATCACATTTTTCAACATATTTTTCTTTTACTTTCACCATTACTCTGAACTATCAATTATGTCTGATTTTTCTTGTTGGAACCTACTACTTCTAATTTCAATTTATGCAAGATTTGGATAGTCAAGAAGATCTATACTCGGTTCATCCTGAATCTCAGAGAAGATTCAATAGAAGAAGGAGATTGCAAAGAGAAGCAAAAAAAAGAAAAATATTTGAAGAAAAGATAAACAATAAAGACAAACAATCGAGTCCATGGCTGCTCCAAGAACACTGAAAGATTGTTATTCACTAAGCAATGTTAGAGGACAAGCTAAAGGAGCCATTGCACCTGCTGCTATATTTGAGTTGAATCTAGCTCTTGTTAGTAACATTAGTTTGCAGGACTAGGTACTGAAGATCCAGCTTTGCATATTGACAATTTTAAGGAAATATGCGCAATAGTCCTATGAATGCTATCTACATGAGATTGTTTCCATCTTCGTTCAAGCATAGAGCCAAGATTTGGTACAAGTTTCTCACTCCTGAAGAAATTACAACTTGGGATTCAATTGTTCAATTGGTTCTATTTGAATTCTTTCCTCCCAATAAGACCGACAACTATAGAGATCAAATTGCTAGATTCTATCAATTAGATCAGGAGAACATCTGTGATGCTTGGCAAAGACTTCAAAGTTTGCTAAGGGCATGTCCACACCATGAATTTGAGAAATAGCAATTGGTGAACTACTTTCACAAAGGACTGAATTATCCCTCTAAGGTGGCTTTAGACACAGCTGCTGGTGGAATTTTTGCTTCCAAAAATATTGATGAGGCATATCAACTAATAGAGAACATTGCTAAGAATCATCATTTCCTAACTGATGACAGAGCAAGAAGATCACAATATGATAGTCAAGTCAACAATAGGGAGACTATTTCTGCCCAAGTTGAGAAAGCTCTACAAAAAAGTCTTGGAAAAACTTAACCTATCCCAAAAGGTGAACAATATTACTACCACTGAAGTTAGATGTGATATTTGTGAAAATCAGGGGCATTAACCTACCTTACTTTTGCCGAGTATCCGACACATATCATGGAGCACAAGGTTCAACGCTGAAAGAACAAGGAGGTACCCATGGTTTGGATGGCCTAGCATTTCCATCACGGCAAGGAAGCAATATGGGAGCTTGAGTCGGAAATGCGCCAAGAGTTTCCAAACCATTTCGGTAAGATCTCTATTTAGTACAAAATTCGAGAACAAATTTTCTTTTAAGGGGGTAATGATGTAACACTCAAAAAAAAATAATAAATAATAATAAATGCAATAAATAATATGTCCAGTTGGTTGAGGGAAATCAAACCTCTTGATAATATGGAAAAGAAATCAAATTGCAATTACGCTTTGAAGTGGCATGAAAGGAGGAGTAAAAATAGGATTTGAATAATAAAGGAAATGAAAAACCTAAAAACTTCTATATAAGACTAAAGGCATGAGGGATACATAAAATTGATCATTGTTGCATTCCTATAAGACATGTTGGTTTGCACGTCATAGTATTGATAAGAACGTTATAGGATCGGAAGAATAATAAAGGAAAGGAAAAGTAATTTGATATCACTCACGTCAGGTAAGTTGGTTTCTCCTACTCTATGTATTTACCTCTTTTCAATTCGGTGTGACATTGCTTGTGATATGTATTGAATATGCCTTTGGATAAGTTAATATGAAAAGTATGTTGGAAATTATTGATCAATTGATTGTACATTGAAAGGCATATGTGATATGTTATGAATTTGATATTGTACAATACAATTCCGTTCGTAAATGAGTATTCGATATGATTCATTTTCGGATATCTGGGTTACAAGATATGATTCATCCGTTGATATTTGAGATACATATATGATGGTTGAAGTTAAGTGCTACATCGTTGATTATGATGTGAGTCACCTCTAGAATCCAATGCATAATTTTGTTCCTTAGAAATGAGATGAGATAAACTAGAGCTGTGTTACATCGTGAGAAATCGCAATATGAGTCACCTCTAGAATTCGTAGGGGTCACCTCTAAAATCCACCTATCGCTATATATTCCTCAAAAGAGATCAAATAGAATGAAACTAAGTGTTACATTGCTGATCACAATAGGAGCCACCTCTAGAATCCACCTATCGTTATATTTTTTCAAAAGGGATGAGATAAAATGGAGCTCAGTGCTACATCGTTGATCGTAATGGGAACCACCTTTAGAATCCATTTATCGCTGCATGATATATTCTCCGAAAGGGATGAAGTAGAATGGAGTTAAGTGATATATTGCTGATCACGATGTGAGCCACCTCTAGAATCCACCTACCGATCACTGACCAGTTGGTCATCTGTGCACTCATATGAAAGTGTTACATTTGCATACATATGTTTGATATGATTTAGATGATATTGATTGAATATTGAGTGTGATTCTTCTGATTAGTATGTTATATATATAATTTCAAATATATGAAAATATTTATTTCAATATTATGATTATTGTATGTTTTTATCATGTCACTCCGAATTGATTAGTTGACAACATATAGTCTATGAGTTATTAACTTACTGAGCTATTTTAGGTCACTCTATTATTTATAATAGTTCTTCCATATTAATATAACTGTTTGGTGATCATGGAACATAATAGTCTTAGACGAGTTCTATAACAACTTTGGTGGTGAGACATTAAGAAGAAGTGTGTCTCTCGTGTCCTTCTATTAGGATGTCGAAAGGTTTGGTTGCATCTGTATTATTATGTATCTTGTAAGAAGGCAAAATCATTTTGTAAAATGTAAAACTTAAGGAAATTAGTATGCTCTGAAATGATCATCATAAATTGTATTTTTTGTTTAGTGAAATTTTATTCTTATGTTATATATAAAAAATTCATCACATTTTCGTAATTTTTCTCAATTTTATTGGATCGTCTGTAATGAGTTGGGAAATTTGGTTTTAAATCGTGATTTAAATCGAGATCGTGAAATTACACTCAATGATCCACAAATATAAGAATGAATTAATCCTAACAATTCAGTTAAACTTGTTTCGATCGAAAAAGGTTTCCAAGTCATCTTTACGATCAAACAATGTTCACAAGGCAAAGACTTTGTCCTAGATATATTAGGAATTAAGTTCATTTTGATTATTTGCTCCATTTTAGTGTTTTCTAAATGTCCTAATCTTTGATGCCAAAGATCATCATCAATTAAATGACACACAAGTAAGAAAAAGTTGATTCATTGTCATTAAAAATTGAAAGACAAAAATTTTCCCATAGCAAGGACTTTTTTGTTCTTCCCCATGGTCACACGACCACCATAAAAATGGATTTCAAAGTCCTTTTGTAGAAGAACATGTATAGAAATCAAATTCTTGCAAATTTTAGGCACATACAAGATATCACGTAGAATCATAAAGTTGTCCCCCACATTCAGCCTATATTTTCCAGCACCCTCTACATTCATATAGGTATTGTTGTCCATGTAGATCCTATGTACATCCTTTTGCAGTTCAGTTAACTCAATTAGTCCTTCTTTGATCTTGGCAATAGGACGAGTAGCTCCAGAATCGATCCACCATCATTTAATATATGTAGTTGCATTGTTGCACTCGATGACTGCAACAGAAACAAACTTCGCAGGCTCCCTTTTGATGACCGCTGCCATGTCCCCTTTGCAGATTTTTATTATTTCCCTTATTCCTTCCTGAAGGATAGTTGGTCCTAAAGTGCTCAAATTTTTCACAATAATACACGTGGGGTGAATTGTTTCTTTTGGCCCCGAGAAATTTCTTATGTTGTACATCATGAGCCTCCTCTTGGCCTTCCTCAATTCTTCAGCTTCGAAGGTTTCAATCTTCCTTATTCCTTGGCCACGTCTTGCACAACAGCCAAGATAGATGGCAGATCCGCTACGTTTTTAATCATCATTTATGCGGACAGCAGTGAAAGTTAAGTGCAAATGCCACTTGCAAAGTCTCAAGTAGGGTTGTCCCAACAATAGCTAGGTCATTTGTCATCACAATCATCCTATTTATGTGGTTTATTACATTATTGTCCTCTTTTGTTTTGCACGTAGTGTATTTGTGAAAAATGAGGTTTACATTAATATCTCATTTTTATCATACTTCTCCTTAAAAGTATTCCATAGAGCACGTGCAGTTTTATAAGTCTCGAAAACTCTTATAAATCATCTTTCATATACATTAAAATGAAGGTCTCAAAGACTCTTATAAATCAACTTTCATATACATTAAAATGAAGGTCTTGACCTTCTTATCCACTGCTCCTTTGCCTTCTTGAATGACTTTAGTTGATCACTTGTGTTTTCCTCGAGAAGGATAGAAGTGTCGAAGTTGCGGCATATCCAGGTTTTTGTGAACAAGCCCATACCTAATTTTACGAATTCACATTTCATAGTTGGTGTTGTTAAAGCGTTCAAGTTTTGCCAATCATGAAGACGTAACTTTTGAAGACATTTTCTAAAAAGAATAAATATGTGTGAGAAAAATATCACACAGCCCAATATTCAAAAAGTTTTAATTGAGTATATATAAAAATTTTGCAATCATACACTACAAGAAAAACGCGGATTACCGACGGTCCGAACCGTCGGTAATCAGCCCGAAAACCGTCGGTAACGCAATTACCGACGGTTTTTCAGTCGGAATCGATCCGTCCGAAAAACGCTCGTCGCAAACGGATTTGCAACGGTTGAAAAAAATTCGTCGAAAATATCGACGGTTCTGGCCGTCGGAACAGTCCCCGGCGGTTCGACCCGTCGAAATTTTCCGACGGTTGCAACCGCCGGAAAAGTCCCCGGCAGTTCGAACCGTCGATATTTCCGACGGTTGCAACCGCCGAAAAAGGCCGACGGTCCGAGTCGTCAATATTTCCGACGGTTGCAACCGCCAGAAAAGGCTTCCGGCGGTCCGAGCCGTCGATATTTTCGACGGTCGCAACCGCCGGAAAAGGCCGACGGTCCGAGCCGTCGAAATTTCCGACGGTTGCAACCGCCGGAAAAGGCCGGCGGTCCGAGCCGTCGCAACTTTTCGACGGTCCCAACTGTCGAAACTTTAGACGGTTGTCGCAACCGTCGATCTTTTGATGGTCGCACCCGTCGCAAATAATTTTTTAAATATAAAAAAATTAGCGGCCGGATCCGGCGCTAGGCGGCCGGATCCGCCCCGCCTGGCGGCCGATCCGGCGCTGGAGGCCGGATCCATCGCCAGGAGGCCGGATCCGGCCCGTCTGGCGGCCGATCCGGCGCCAGGCGGCCGGATCCGCCGCCAGGAGGTCGGATCCGGCCCGCCTGGCGGCCGATCCGGGCGCTGGAGGCCGGAACTGGCCCGCCTGGTGGCCGATCCGGGCGCTGGAGGCCGGAACCGGCCCGCCTGGCGGCCGGATCGGCCGCCAGCAGAGAGAGAGATGCCGGCGCGGAGCGGTAGAGAGAGAGATACGCCGGTGCAGGAGAGGGTCGCCGGCGTCTGGCGTGGGAGGGTCGCCGGCGTCCGGCGCGCGGGAGAGGCCGATCTCGCGGCGTAACCGTGGTCGTGGGAGGGTCGCCGGCGTCCGTGCTCGTGGCCGGGAGAGAGGAGAGGAGGGAGAGAGAGAGGAGTGGAGGGAGGAGGGAGAGAGAAGAGGGAAGAGGGAAAATATATAAAGGAAAAAATTTGGAAAGAAAGCGAGAAAAAGGGAAAAAAAGCGGGATAACGAAATTTTAATTACCGACGGTTTCGGCCGTCGAAAACATATATAATAAAAAAATTT
Organism: Pontederia crassipes; assembly: GCA_030549335.1. Classification (NCBI taxonomy): domain Eukaryota; kingdom Viridiplantae; phylum Streptophyta; class Magnoliopsida; order Commelinales; family Pontederiaceae; genus Pontederia; species Pontederia crassipes. Next base: position 2,697,520 of record JAUKPH010000020.1, on the reverse strand, counting down.
ATTTTATTTAGTTATATATAATATTTATTTTTTATTTTACCGACGGTTTGAACCGACGATAATATTTACCGACGGTCAAAACCGTCGGTAATTGCGACGGTTTGGATATCCGTCGGAAATTGCGGCGGATTTACCGACGGTTATGACCTTCGGAAATTGCGGCGGATTTTGCGACGGATGGATATCCGTCGAAAATATCGACGTTCCTAACCGTCGAAAAATTAAATAATAATATAACCAATTATATAATTAATTTTTTTATTTCCGACAGTCACAATCATCGGAAAATCCGTCGAAAAAATTTAATAATAATATAAAAAATACATAATTTAATTCTTTTATTTCCGACGGTCCTAACCGTCGGAAAAGTCGTCGGAAATTGCGACGGATGGATATCCGTCGAAAATATCGACGTTCCTATTCGTCAAAAAATTAAATAATAAGATAATAAATTATATAATTAGTTTTTTTATTTCCGACGGTCGTGACCGTCGGAAGATCCGTCAAAAAAATTTAATAATAATATAAAAAATACATAATTTAATTTTTTTATTTTCGACGGTCATAACCGTCGGAAAAGTCGTCAGAAATTACGACGGATGGATATCCGTCGAAAATATTGACGTTCCTAATCGTCGAAAAATTAAATAATAATATAAATTATTTCCGACGATCATAACCGTCGAAAAATCCGTCGGAAACGGAACCGTCGAAAAATCCGTCGCAAATAGCGACGGATTTAGAACCGTCGAAAATTATCCGTCGGAAAATCGCGATTTTCTTGTAGTGATATATTTTCGATGTGAAAACTTCCAAATTTGATTTCCTTTATATTGTCTTTAAATATTAATTTTAAAGAGTTTTGAAACTAGTTTTTGAAGAAAAATGCTGATTTAATAAAATGAGCAGAAATAATTTTTTTCTGGCGAATTAAAGATAAAATTCAATAATCGAATATACTTAGAATATATTAATCAAATATATAAATACTATTTTTAAAAAATTAATAAAATTTTTAATATAAATATATATGTATATATAATATGTTATCCAGATTAAATGATAAAACTAATTTTCTGTAGACCATTTTTTTAAAAGAAAAAATATTACTGAGGACTTACCAAATATTAATTTCATCCAAAATAAACAAATCAATAGAAATTAATCCTCAAATATTAATTCCATTTAAATATTAATTTCGACTTAAATCTGAAAATAATTATTTTATCTTGTCCCCAAAAAATAACAACAGTATAGTAAATTCCATTTAATTAAATTTGTCCAGAATTAATTTTAAAAATATAAATGGTCCAAGATTAAATCAAGATCGAATTGTTGACTATCCATATTAAATCACAAAACGAAATCAGTGGTCAGAAATGAGGGAGTTATAATGGTTGAGATGTAATCAAATCGCTTGATCCAACGGATGATATTAAACCATAAAATCTGACTAAATCAAAAAGAAATATTCAATGCCACAGATTAAATCTCGGATCGATCAGACGAGTCAGCTTCATTAGAAAAATTAACGCACGAGATCAAATCATTTGAACGGATGAAGGGCCAAGATTCGATGCTACAGCGAAAATACTGTTCATCTTCTACCTCGCCTTACTTGCGTACGACGGTCGGAATCAGTTTGCCGGTGCGACAGAAACCTAGTTGTTGGGGCAGTGGTTGCCTTTCGATCACAGAAAGTTTTGCGACGTGCTCTTTTACTAATGAAGGAAGAGAATGAAGGAATGATTAGGAACTCCCGATGTCGTGACCTTTTCATCCGATTGCATCAAACTGAAATGTCGCCGCACACAGTTCATTATTCCCATATAAGGATATACGGATATGTAAACTAAAAAATGGTCTAAATGTGTAAATTCATAATTGGATCACTATTTAATGGTAGAAGATCATACATTAAACAACTAAAGTTATTTTAAGATTTTGTATTAAAATCCATCATTACACTTTAAACCAACGATTGAATTACACATAGTAAATCTTTTATGGAGTTACACTTGCATTTTTCTCGCGCACATGTGATATACGAAGGTGCTAAAAAAGGATCTACGTGTAGGATCTCAAGGCGTCAAGATGGGGTGAATTGATGTTTAAAATCGAAATTATCTATTTCACAAAAAATCATCGCGGAAGTTTAAAAATGATTCAACAATCTTTAAATCAAAACAAATTAAATCAGATTATAAGCATAACACGAGAAGGAGAGAGAGAAAGAAATCAAATACGATGAACATGGTGGTTGTTGACGAAATTTGACCACACCTTAGCCTATGTCCCCGCTCCGACTTTTCGATCTCTAAATCGTCGGATATTTCACTAAAATTCTTCCTTTGTTCCAAATGAGGCAAGGAAGAAAAGTCCTCTACATTAACCACATTTTCTTCGCTTCGAGAGGTAAGACACACCTCTCCTCATCGGAATTTAATTTTTTCTCTCATTCAAAAGGTAAGATATGAAATCTCTTCTATACAAGAGCTCTCTCAATTTTTTTGAACAATTATTTCTCTTTTTGCAGTATCATGCTCATAAGAAGAGAAGAAAGAAAAAAGAGAAACTAAAATGATAACTTCAAGAAAGGATCTTCTTTTGATATATCGAACTTTTTCTTCGATACTTGGATAGATGTCTTTGCTTCAGACTTTGACATTCCTTTTATAAGCTTCAGTATGTGAAAAATTCGTCTAAAATTTTTTTCACAATTTACTCATTCAAAATTAGCTGTTACTGTTCATGTCAGTCGGGAATTGGTCGACCGCACTAATGGATCGGTCGGCCGGTCTATATAACCGTTGCACTGATTACCACAGTTAATCAGTTAGTCGACCGATATAGTCTCGACATTTTGATTTTCGTCTGTTGAGTTGATCGGTCGGCCGATGCATCATCTGATATGTCGACCGGTGTAGGTTTGACGTGGATTTCGATAGCTCATGCATTGATCGGTCGACCGCACTAATGGATCGATCGACCGGTCTATATGACCGTTGTCCTGATTTTCTCAATTACTATAGCTGATCGGTCGATCGGACTATCTTTCGATCAGTTGACCGATATAATCTCGACATTTTGATTTTCGTCCGTTGAGTTGATCGATCGGCCAGTGCATCATTCGGTATGTCGACTGATGTAGGCTCGACGTGAATTTTGGCAGCTCATGCATTGACCGGTCGACCGATATCTCTGATCGATCAATCGGATTGTCTCGACTGACCTTCATTGCTTCGACCGGTTGATTGACCGGCCTGCACTATTTTGAGCATAACGTTTTGTACATTTATTCAAATGAGATAATCTTATATTCTATGAATACCTAACAGGATTCTTTGCAACTTTGATATGCATTATTCATTCAGAATCTAATAAGACCTTAGTCAATTATTTAATCAAAATTTAGTGCATAAATTTATCCATTTTTATTTAAACTTTTCAGCATATAACTTTAACCTTTCGTGAGTTATATTATCAAAATATAATTTTACAGGGCATTAAAATTTTATTCCAACAATATCTCCCTTTTTTATAAAGACAAATCGAGAAATATGAAAAGTATATAAGTTACGAAAAAATTTTAAAATCTTGTAAAAGTAATTTTACTCCTCATAAAACTTAGTCTTCCTTATAATGATGGATATTCTTATAAGTACTAATTATAAGGTACTCTTTATATAAAGTTATGTTCATATCATATTCCCATATGTTTCTCTCTCTTTTGTTTCATTAAAACATAGTTTGCACATGAAGGATATAAGATACCATATGAAATCCACCCTTTGTTTTTTAAAAAAATTATTCTTTCTTTTTGTCATAAATATGTAAAGTATTACATCATAAAGAGTTATAAAATATGCAAAAAATAACTCCCCCTAAATTTATGGCTATTTTATAATGGTGAAATGAAATCAAATTGATCTAGAGGTTATGAAAGCCACACGTCAAAAAAGTGCATTAAGAATCAAAATATTGCATAAAACTTTGATACAACAATGATATCAATGATATATCAAAATAAAGTTTGAAGATTTTAACATGCTCCCCATGTCACAATGACCAATTTCCTTTTTTATTTTATATATTCCTCTTTTTCTTTCAAACAAATGATAATTTTAAATTTTGAGAGAAATCAAGAAGTAGGCTTAACACTTAAAAATCATGATAGAGAAAAAATTTGCAAGAGTATAACCAATTTGAATAAATGATACTTTGTGCCTTCACATTTCCATTTCCATTCGTCCCTTAATTTATATGTGAGGCACACCTGAAAGATAATCATTTAAACTTTGGTACCCAAACTTCTTTGGGTCCAATTTTGTTAGTAACGATTCCTTTTGAATCCATATCATTCCATGTTGAAATGTTTTTCCTACTTTGCATTTGATACGCATAATTGCCATGAAATCCACATGCAAAATATGTAATATGTGATTTTCTAACATAGGAATGATTAGATTTTCATTAAGAGTTTTCATGTCCGAAATATTTTCTAAGATTATTTTTTTGTTGTATGAGAAATAGCTTTATTTTGTATATTTTTAAAGAGATTTTTTTCTTCTTTACTTTTTTTTCTAAAGAACATGCTAGTTTTACAATTTTACATGCATGTGTAATTTTTAAAGAATCAATTTCATTTTTGAATTTTTTTATTTTTCACAAAATATGATTATTTTCTTCTTTTAATTTTTCAAGCTCATATAGTAATTTTTTTATTTTCCTCTTTAAATGAAAAATACCTTTTTATAAGACATGAAAGTTATTTATTCACATCTAAAGAAATGTTTTCTTCGAAAGAGCTCGATGAATTATTATTTACATTTAAAGGGTTAGAAATTATCTCATCGTCGTGTACCATTAAGCATAGAGATGCTTCATCACTCAAAGAGCTTGATGAATCACTTGTTTCATTTGTCTCTTCGTACTTTTTCTTCTCTGAAATTCTTTGTCATTCTTGATGATATTTGAGTTTCTTTCTTTATATTGTCTTCTCTTTGGCTTCTCATATCTTCTTTGGATTTTATCAACTTGAGACATTTGTTAAGTTTTCTTGTGTAGCGTGTAAGTCTCTTTTCGTCTACTTCCTCTTCACTTGAATCTTCTTTTTTTGCATTTGTTTTTAATGCCAATGTTTTTTTAGCTTTTTCTTCATCTTCTTAGATTTTGATTTCATAAGTTAATAGTGAACCAATTAGATCATCAAACTATAGACTATTCAAATCTTTTTCTTCAATCACGATCCTCTTTGAATGTCATTTAGAGGAGAAAGACCTAATTATTTTTTTTTACTTTTTGAGGATTAACTAAGCCATTCACAATATCATTAAAACGAACAATCGTATCATTGATGGATTCATTATCATGCATTTTCCTTGACGTTAAAGTAGTAATTAGTTTGTTCTAAATCTCTTTTGCACTTTCACATCTAGAAATGCGATTAAACTCCGTTGAATTCAAGGCACAATAAAAAAAATATTTTTTGCTTTCCAATCAAGTTTTGCAAAAAAACAATTCTCTTTCAATATATTCGGAAGGTAATTTTTCATTTTGATAATAACATTTTTCAACAATGTCCCACATGTCAATATTGATAAGACATGCATGCTTGTATCCTAATTTTCCAATATGCAAAATTGAATGCATTAAAAAGCGGGGGTTGACTAATTGATTGACCTTCGGAAAAGTTAAAATCACTTGATGTCATAGCTCTAAATATGTTTAAATTTTAAAATAAGATGATTAAATATTAGGATGATTAAATATTAAAACAAGAGCAATCCGCTTTGATACCAATTGTAGGATCTCAAAGCACCAAGAGAAGGGTGAATTGGTGTTTAAAGTTGAAATTATATATTTCACAAAAAATCGTCATGAAAGCTTAAAAAAAATTCAACAATCTTTAAATCAAAACAAATTAAATTAGATCACAAGCATAACACGAGAAGAAGAGGGAGAAAAAACTCAAACACGATGAACACGGTGGTTGTTGACGAGGCTCGGCTACATCTTGACCTACGTCATCGCTCCGACCTCTCGACCTCATTACCGTCGGAGATTCCACTAGAACTTTTCCTTTGTTTCAAATGGTGCAAAGAAGAAAAGCCTTTTACATCAACCATCTTTTCTCCACTTCGAGAGGTAAGACACACCTCTACTCGTATGAAACTATTTTTTTCTTTCGATCATGAGGTAAGATATGGAACCTCTTTTACATATGAGCTTTCTCAATTTTTCTGAACAATTATTTCTCTTTTTACAATATCATGCTCACAAGAAAAGAGAGAATGAAGAGAAATTAAAATGATAACTTCAAGAAAGAATCTTCTTTTGATATCTTGAAATTTTTCTTTAATGCTTGGATAGATGTCTTTGTTTTAGGCTTTGGCACTTCTTTTATAGGCTTTAGTATGTGAAAAATTCGTATAAAATTTTTTTCACAATTTATTCATTCAAAACTAGTCATTAATGTTCATGTTAGCCGGGGACCGGTCTATCAGTCGATCGGTATAGTCTTGACATTTTGATTTATGCTCGTTGAGTTGATCGGTTGGTCGGTGCATCATCCGATATGTCGACCGATGTAGTTCGACATGAATTTGGACAACTGATGCATTGACCGGTCGATCGGTATCTTTAATTGATCGATCGGACTGTCTCGACCGTCTTCATTGCTTCGACCAGCTGGTTGACCAATCTGTACTATTTTGATCATAACTTTTTGCATAGTTATCTAAATGATGTAATCTTGAATTCATTGGATAGCTAAAAAGATTTTCTACAACTTTATTATTCATTATTCATCCAAAATCTAATAATACCTTTGTCAATTATTTAATCAAAATTTAATGCATAAAGTTATCTAGTTTTATTTAAAATTTTTCAAATATGACTTTAATTTTCCGAGATTTATATTATCAAAATATAATTTTAAGAGTTATTTTAAGTTTCCAAATGTGTAAATTTATTTTTTACTATCAAACTACTCTCAATTAGGTGTAAAAATAGTTCGAGTCGAGTTAGATTTTCGATCGAAAAAAATCAACCGCCACTTTTTGGATCAATTTTTAAAATTTTAAAAAAATCATCCTTAAACCATTTTGAAAAAATAAAAATCACTCTCTAACGAGTCGATTTTTTTGAGTGATTTTTTCGAGGCCCTATTTTTTTATAATTATATTTTAGAAGTATATAGAATAAATTAAAATTAATATAAAAATGTTTAGTTTTATATTAAATATAAAATATACTACTAAAATTTTAAAATTATTAAATTAGAGTTTAATAATATGATAGAAAAGTATGAAATTTTATACAAAAAATATTATATTTATAATAAAAAAATTAATAATATGTGAATTAATTATATAAATAAAAAATCATAAATAAAAATTGAACTCCACATGTTGGGCTCTACTTTAGCGGATGAATTTAATTTATTAAAAACCACCATAAAATCGAACTTTAAAAACCACCATAAAATCGAACTCTTAATTTTTAATTTTTTCGAAAAAAAATAAAATTTTCAATTTAATCGAGTTTTTCTGACATCACTACTCTCAACAAATATATATTGTTTTATCTAAAAAAATATATAATTAATTTAATAATGAATTATAAGTATCAAAATAATTAAATGATATAAAAAAAAATAAATGCTCGAGAATATATAAACAAAGATAACTTTAACGACATTAAGTTTTCAAGTTTAAGTTAAATAAATGATTTTTTTATCAAGTTTTAAAATAGGTCAAACTATTATTGGGAATTAAATGAAACATTAAAACTAAGAATCCTGCATCTATTATAGATCGAATGTCTCATATTAAAATTCATCTTGGGTGCTAAAAGTGGAGAAACAAAAAAAATAAGGAAAGAGAAAAATAAGACAATTTATTTTTACCTAGAGTGTAGGTCCTCCAACTGTCGAACCATGGAATGTGCAATAATTTTTCATGATAGAAAGATCTTTAAACTAAAAATAGTTGCCTAGATCAATTTGTTTTGAAAAAAACAATAAAAGAGATCAGCGACTTGATTGCGAGCAGATTACTAGGATAAAATATCGTGGTTGTGAAAATTAAATTTTTGTAATTACAAAACGTTGACTATGATGCAGTTGCCAAACGTCGAGGTATAAAAAGATAAAACAGAAGAATATTACCAGGATCTCAACGACAAAGTGTTGATTAAAAAAGATTCGCCGAAAATAAAATTAAAAAAAAAACAGAAGAAGAAGAAGAAAAAAAGATAAGACACTATAAGAAAGATAAGGATGGCGGCAATTGCGCATCGGAGTAATGGAAGACGAGGAAGGCAACACCGCGTGCTTCTGCTCTTCTGCATATAACTCCAACTCGAGCGAGAAAACGGAAAGCTATCAATCAGAGAGCAGCACCGCACTGCTTCATGCTTTTGCAAACATCGGAAGTCGTCACTGCAACTGCCACCACCACATCCATCTTACAAATTTCATTATGATCAATAAATAAATAAATGATATAGCAAAAGCCAAAAGAATGAAAGATAGGCGAAAACAACAAACATACAAAATGTTGAGGCATAATCGATAACAAGGAAAACACGGTCGAGAGCCCAAGATGTCACGTGTCAATTTTTGTTTAATATTTTCTAAGGAACTTGATAAAGGAGGGTTGTGTTAGGCCCCGACAGTCAGCGTAAAATCCTGTCGAATCTTATGAACATGGATCAACGAATATATTGAATGACGTCGTATGATCCATATAGCCGACCCCACCTAGTGGGATAAGGCTTTGTTGTTGTTGTATTTTCTAAGGAACTTGAATCCCATCAAATATGTTATCCAAAATTCCTGGTCCTGGCTCTACTGAAAGAGGTTGCGACAAAAGCACCAAACCATTGATCATATCAGAGTCTATACCTACATAATTTATGGCTAAAAGAAGCAGGGTACCTTGCGCGTCCGCAGAACAGGATCATTAACCATCAAACCAGCAGTTTCTTCATAAACTGAAAACTAATGTGACATTAGTTAGTAACTTTACTGTAAGCGTATGCACAGAAAATATACAAAAGCTTACCAGAAGCAAATATTTTATTCACCAAAAAAGGAAAGCATAAACAAAGGGTTTCATGTGGAGATGACCAATATCTAGTGGAATGACCAAACTATAATGCAAACAAATAAAAAAGAATTAATTTGATGATTTGTACTTTTGATGGTTGCTGAATCACCCTCCCGACGAATAATTTCACCGAAGCGATTTTTTTAGAGGGAAAAAGGATGTTTAATCAGGGTCGTTAATCATCCAAGATACAATTATACTAGAAATTAAAATGTCTATATTACATAGATGTTCATCCAAAGTCGACCACTAATTCCCAATTTGATATGGATAAAAGAACTTGATCATGCATATAAGAAAACATTACAGTTTAGTCCGAGTGCGAGAACTCTGAGTACAAAATCTGCCATACAAAGATCATGTTATCAGATGATATTAGCAACTTCCCTCAGTGTCCAGAAACTTGATAGAGCGTAGATACAATATAAACTAAAGAGAGAAAACTAACAACCATGATATAAACTAAAGAGAGTCAACTACAAACTTTACGGATTCCTTGACTAGATCCATTTTCTTTACTTCTTGCTTCATCGTTTTAATCGTCACCCTCTTCACCTCCTGCTCGAGAAGAGCAGCCTTCCCAGGATCCATCACCTCAAAGGATCTCTTTATTCCAAGACCCATTTTCTTGATGGCGTTTGATAAATACGGGAATTTAATGTTGTAATCAGTAGCAGTGGCGGCATGTCTTTCCATTGGCTTCATAGTTCCAGCCCAGATCTTTTCAGAAAGTTCATGAAGTGCCTTATCGTGGGCAGTCCTGAAGGTGTTGTTGGCGGCGGCGGTCTGGAACTTCTTCCGAAGATGCCTGATTTTTTCTCTTATCTGACTGGTAGAAACTTGGAGCTGGAGACAACCCTTGATGAACTCCAAATCTTCCGAGCGAGTGGGAAGGAGATGACTCTTATTTTTATAGTCCAAGATGCAGCCGAGGAGTTGCATCTCGTCCTCATTGCTCCAAATTCGCTGGAAGAGGTTCTTCTTCTGGACCTCAGATCGTGGAGGAGAAGGGGAGATCGACTTCACGGTGGAAACGACCCCATCCTCCTTCCCCTCCTCTTCCAACTTCTCCTCCTCTTCCACCTTCTCCTCCTCCTCCTCCTCCTGGCTACTTTCTTGGGCATCCGCAGGGACGGAGGTGGTGGCAGTGATGTTGCTGCGGGAAGTTGAGGCTGGCAGGGGGGCCTCGTCCTCGTACTCGGAGGACCCGGAGCCATCTTCTGCGTCGTCGTCGTCGTCGTCGTCCTCCTCCTCCTCCTCCTCCTCCTCGCTATCGTCGCTTGTTGCGACATTGGCGTTGCCGCGGGAGGCGGAGACGGAGGCGGAGGCGGCGACAGTTCGCACGGACTCTCTTCTGCGAAGGTAACCGTGCTCCTCGTCGCCGGACCGAGGCGCTGAGCGGCGATTGGCGGTGGCGGCCTTCTCTTTGCGGGTTACGGTGTGCTCCTCGTCGCCGGAGGAGGAGACTTCAGACGCAGAGGACCGGGGGGGCGCTGAGCGGTTGGCGGCCATCTTGTGGGTTAAGCTGATAGATAGGGTTTTGGAGAAGAAACATTTTATACTCCGTTTGCTTTGGAAATTATTTCAATGATTTTTTAAATATAATTACTTTGATTTAAAAAAAAGTTAAAAAGTTAATGCCCGTCTCTTTTTATTTTGAATTATTTCTTCAAACCTCTCAATTTTTCATTTTGTTCCATCCATCAATATCTATTAACTTTTTTATTATTTTTTATTTTTTTCGAATTATTAAATGATTAAACTGCCCTCTTCCTTGTACCCTTCCCTCGACATGAATGACCTCATCGAGAACCTCTTTGCCAACCCTCCATGTCGCCCTTATGCCGCCTTCGGTAGAGGGGACCATTCTCCAGCGTTCCAAGTGCCATGCTCCACCTAATCGACTCCCACGTCAACATCAAGCTCGGCTTCGATGACTTTCCATCGTCTCGATGGCAGTGGGGTGCCCCTTGTGCGAGATCACATATGGGGGCCGGTAGAAAAGAGGGCGCCCTTGTCCGAATTCTCATAGGGGTCTAGCGCCCCCCATTTTCTTTCTCACGACCGACAAGGAAGAAAAAGGGTGGGCTGCCTGTGCGAGCTTGTCGGCGCGCGAGCGTGCACAAGAGAGCGTCGGCACTCCTTTTTTCGTCGGCCCCCTGAACGGTAGCATGTTCACGAGGTCGTCGAGGCACAAGAACTCGAAGTCGGGCAAGTCCTTGTGGTGTCGGACGTTCGGATCCGAGCTCCCTACCAGCTTCATCGTCGTGACGACGGAGGTAGAAGCCCTACGCATCTCGCCGATGTGGTCCGCAGTGGCGTGGGTGCAAAAGGGGGTCGGTAGTAGTGGCGCCTGGTAGCAGCTGCCGTCGCCTGTACGCACGACCATCGCCCAGTGGCGGCCGTCGATCTTCCTCGACAACAGTGACCAACAAATATGACAACCCAGCTCACAACAGCTATCAGTGATAAAGGTCGCTCGTGGCACCACTGGTGGTTGCGACAAGGGCGGACGCGCATGTGGTGGGCGCTGGTGGAAGAATACGCCATGTGTCCATCGTGCAACAGCGATCGATTCCACCCATGATGGTCGTGGAGCAGCAATGGCGGTCGATCAGCCTGCGTGACTATCGCTCGATAGCGACGGTGGTCCTTCTCCACAAGGTCGCTTGTAGAAATGCCCGACGTTCGCAATAACGTCCGACGTCCACGATCGACAATGAGATCCGATGCGTGCAGTGGGGATGTGAAGACACTTGTACTTGACAAAGTCCTAGGAATATCCAAAGAAAGACACATGGTAAAGATCTAGTGTCGAATTTATGTTTGTTATAATGTCAGATATCTAGATATATTGCACAATTGAAGGTCCTTAGGAAGTTGTAGTCTGGCAGTTTGGCATCTAGTTTTTGAAATGGCGAACAAATTTTCAGCACAGGTGTGGGCATGTGATTGATCAAATGAACAGCTATGCCAATAGTAAAGTACCAATAACGATGAGGCACGGAGGCGTGGGTCAGTAATGTAAGTGTTATTTCAACGGCGTGGCAAACTTTGCACCCCACTAGGCCATTTTGTTCATTGGTGTGTGTGCAAGTGAGGCGATGTTGAATTTCATGGGAGCGAAGGTAGGGAGAGAAGGCTATGAACCTGCCTCCATGGTCGCTTTGTAAAGACAAGTTTGCAACTAAACTGATGTTCAAGAAACTTGTGAAAAACAGTAAATATATTGGATACATCAGACTTATTAGAAATGGGAAAAAGACAAGAATAATGTGAAAAATCATTTACAAATAAAGCAAAATAGAGGTGACCTTCTTCAGATTTTTGAGGTGCATGATTTCAAACATCAACAAAGACAACTCGCAGAGGTGCAGTGCTGAAATGGTTTGTTGTAGGCAGGTGCAACCTCGTTGCTTTTCTAATACAACAACGGTTGCATGATGAATATTGATTGTTCCAACCAGGTTCTATTTCCTTCATTAAATAGGATCCACTATTGTATTTTGTGTTATAATATATTTTTTGTACGACCAACTTAATAATCTTTACTTTCTATTAGCAAGCCAATAATTGAAACCTTATAAAAATTTTGAGTAATTTTCTACTGATCTATTGAATAACAAACATACATAGAGTTATACAAAGAACAAAAAAAGAATAAATGAATTATGTAGTGAGTACTGACCGAGATTGTGTTGATGTGCCAGAGGAAGGATAGCTATACTGATTCGGTATACTCGAAATACACCTTTGGTACAAAATTGACGATCTCACAAAGATGACATATCAGTAATTTTCTATTTACTGATCCCATCTTTCAAGGAATCGATTCCTTTTTGAATGTACAAAAAATTTGTGGAGCTCAGCATATCTGGAAGCACGGGAAAACGTTCTTTTGCTGATATTATTACCAGTATTCGATACTGGGTCATTCATAGCATTACTATACCTTCCCTATTCATTACGGGTTGGTTATTCGTCAGTACAGGTTTAGCTTATGACGTATTTGGAAGTCCTCAGCCAAATGAGTATTTCACAGAGAGCCGACAAGGGATTCCATTGATAACCGACCGTTTTGATTCTTTGGAACAACTCGATGGATTTAGTAAATCCTTTTAGGAGGCCTCCAATGACCATAGATCGAACCTATCCAATTTTTACAGTGTGATGGTTGGCTGTTCACGGACTAGCTGTACCTATCGTTTCTTTTTTGGGGTCAATATCAGCAATGCAGTTCATCCAACGATAAGATAAAACCTAATTCAAATTATAGAGATATGACACAATCAAACCCGAATGAACAAAATGTTGAATTGAATCGTACCAGTCTATACTGGGGTTTATTACTAATTTTTGTACTTGCTATTTTATTTTCCAATTATTTCTTCAATTAATTGAGAGAAAGAAAATAGTAGGAATTTTCTTATCCCATTCGGAAAGATACCATCTTTATAATTATCCATGACTGTTTTTGTCTCTAGCATGACCATTTGATAAAATGTGGAGGAAAGTAGGGGAAATGGCCGATACTACTGGAAGGATTCCTCTTTGGCTAATAGGTACTGAAGCTGGTATTCTTGTGATTGGTTTAATAGGTATTTTCTTTTACGATTCATATTCCGAGTTGGGTTCATCTCTCTAGTAATCATGAACCCGATTGTAGACATGAAAAAGTAAGAGCTCTATGGCCCCCAATCCGATTGGGGGGTCGTATACTTTTCGAGAGATCTCTTCCAAGTCACTGGTATGACTATCAAAATCGTGAGCATCAGCATGTAGGTTCCAGATCCAAGTGGTAGTATCAGGGCCCTTAGCTATTGTTTTTGAGAAATGGCCAGGTTTGGCCCATTGCTCGAAAGACGTTTTTATAGGATCCCTATCTACAACAATTTTCACTTCTGGTTCTGGCGAACGAATAAATTCGTTTTTCATTCACAATTTGATTTCTTAACTTTTTGTATTTGTTTTATTTGCTTTTTTTCTTATACTTAATTTTCTTATAGTTTAGTAGTTTGGTTTTTTATAAGAATGAAAAAAATTGAAATAAAAAAAAGCTTTGCCACGTCGGGTCTTTTAACCGAAATGCATCAATCTGAAAATTAGTACCGGCTCTCCAATCTCAGTGGTTAATGATGCACGTAAGTATGATGTTATTAAGCTATGCAGCTCTTTTATGTGGATCCTTACTGTCAATCGCTCTTTTAATCATTACATTTCGAAAAAACATCGAAATCTTTTTAAAGAGTCAAAATATCTTAATTAAATTATCTTTCTTTGGTGAGATTCCATATTTGAACGAAAAAGGAATCTTTTTAAAAAGACTTTTTTTTCTTCCATTTCAAAATTATTATAAACATCAATTGACTCAGCGTTTGGATTATTGGAGTTATCGTATCATAAGTTTGGGATTTACATTTTTAACCATAGGCATTCTTTGCGGAGCAGTATGGGCTAATGAAGCATGGGGATCTTATTGGAGTTGGGATCCTAAAGAAACTTGGGCATTTATTACTTGGACCATATTCGCGATTTATTTACATACTAGAACAAATCCAATTTTTCAAGGTACGAATTCCGCACTTGTAGCTTCTATAGGGTTTCTTATAATTTGGATATGTTATTTTGGAATCAATCTATTAGGGATAGGTTCACATAGTTATGGTTCATTTACATCTATTTAAAGAAATCTTAGCAATGCTTTGATCTATTCCATAACATCAAAATTGAAAAACATAAAAATTGGAACGTTATCCAGTCAACATAACCAATTATATTCGTAGAAATGACAAAACAACTTCTTTTTTCTATAATATTTCAAACGACTCACTCTACTCTATTTCTTTGTTTCTTAATAATGTTTTTGAAGAATTGAATGTATTTATTGATTGATTCATAATCTCTACCATTCTTCCCTAATATTAACTCTTACGCGGACGAAGCAAGAAGAAAGGAGTAATAAATGGGATTTCTGAATAATACAATATTTTTATATATAAAAATATATAAATAAAAAATAAAAATTCTGATGAGGTAATAAACTAATGAGGTAATAAATAAGGGTTTGGATATTATATTCGTAAAAATCTAATTCGCCTGTCAACTAGAACAATAAAAGTATTTTTTGTTTGAATAATCTCTCTAAGTTATAAGTTTCAGTTAATTGAAGAACTTCTATTTTCTCAATGAATTATTCCCCTTAACCTTTTTTTGTTTGTCTTCTACTTCTTCTGATTATGAATCTAAACAAATAAAGCTTCGGTAGACCCGAAAAAAGGAATAGTAATCTTTTTTAATGAACAAGAGAAAAATCATCATAAGTTCCATACAAGACGACACAAGAAAAAGGATTTTCCACCCTTTTCTTGTGCCGAATAGAGAATTTTGAAGACTAGCAATCCCTCCTAAAAAAAGTATTTCTTCCTTTCGTTTTCCCAGTCTTGCCCTGTATTCTCTTCCTTTGTATGTCTATTACTAGGAATAGGATAAAAAAAATTCTAGACATTCTAGAAAAAAAAAAAAAGTATAAACAAAGCAAAAGCAACCAAAAGGCTTTAGATATTTATTTTTTGGTCATACATAATTGTATGGATCAACATGAATTCGACACTTTTAACCAATGTGATGTTAAGGAATTTATGGACCTAAAAATTCATTTCGTACAATTGAACCTTTTCAAACTATTTCTTTTTAAGAACTAAAAAGACTTGCACCAAAATAACATATGCCAAGAAGAACAAAAGACATTGGACATGTAATGGGTCTTGAAGAACTATTTCGGCATCTCCCTGACCAAAACCTCCTACATTAGGATTGCTTGTTAATGGTTGATCAAGCTTGATGGATTCACCCTCTGAAACAAGAAGTTCTGATCTTGGAGGTATAATATCAACCACTTGACGTCCATCCAATGCATCAACTATGGTTATTTCATATCCCCCTTTTTCTTTACGTACTATTTTGTTTACTATACCTGATGTAGCATTATAAACTGTATTGTTACTCTTGCTCCCATCAGGATAAATCTAACCCCATCCTCTATTCCCACCTACATATATGGGATATTTTAAGAAGTTAACATCTTTTCTCGTAGCAGGGTCGGGGGAAAGAATAGGAAAGACGATTTCACTATATTTCTTACTCGGAATAGGACCTATCACAATAATATTTTTTTATTCGGACGATAACTCTGAAAAGAAAGATTTCCTATTTTTTCTTTCACTTTGGGAGAAATACGACCAGGAGGGGCTAATTCGAATCCCTCAGGTAAAATAAGAACAGCCCCCACATTCAAACCCCCCTTTTTACCATTAGCAAGAACTTGTTTCACTTGCATATCATAAGGGTTTCGAACAATTGCTTCAAATATAGTATCGGGAAGCACAGCTTGCGGAACTTCAATATCCACGGGTTTATTAGCTAAATGGCAATTGGCACATACAATTCGTCCAGTCGCTTCTCGTGGGTTTTCATAACCCTGCTACGCAAAAATGGGATATGCATTTGAAATAGATGCCTGAGTTATTACATATATCATGATTGATACAGAAATAAATCAAACCATCTCTTCATTTATCCAAGAAAAAGTACTTTTTTTTGCATGTCCAATCATTGATCCTAGAATTTCTACAATAAATTAGATAGGTAACTAGTACAGTTCCCTATACACGAATCTATCCTTGTACTGAAATAATTGTACCGGAATATAATATGGGATAAATACCTTGAGAAGATAAAGTATAAAGAATTAAGTAAGATTGAAAATGCTTTCTTTATACAAGAAGAGGGATTTTGATTTGATTGATATAATGAAATCAAATAAATTATTCATTCATTCATTGAATGATAAATGACTACAAGCAAGGGAGATACACAATTTAAATAATGGAAGATCCAATATTTCACAATTGTATCTAGAATAACTGGAAAAGTGGAAACAAGACTAGATATAATTTGATCGTTATGATCCAATCCAAAATCGTTGTAGACCGAGCCAATCATTAGTTCCCAGCCATGGGTTGAATGAAATCCAATCCATAAATCAGTAACTAAAAGAATCGAAAAAGCTTTTATTGTATCACTTAAGTTATAGAGGAATTCTTGAACCCAACAATTAATAATGACAAATTCTTCATTACTCAGAATAAAATAACCACTTAGAATAGCGAAACAAATTATATTTGTCAAGAAATGTAAAATGATATGGAGATCATATTCATTTTGTGTTTTGACTAATTGTACCGTTTCCTTGTGTATTCCGATCTGAAGTTTTTGTGTATGTGTTTTCGGGTACTCCTTTAGCATTTCGTCTAATAGGAATAGTTCTTCTAATTCTATGAATTTTTCTAGAACATTTTTCTCTTGAATATGATTAAAAAAAGTTTCGGATTATCTGGTATTCCACCAATTAGTAACCCAAAGTTCCAGATATTTATTAAATGAGAGAGAGACCCACCAGGGCAAAAATACTATAGATACAAGGTATAGGAGGGAGGCCAATACTTTCTGTTTTTTCATTTTTTTTTTGAATTGTTAATGCTTTATTTATTCATCAACTCTATCTTATATTTCTATGAAACAAACGGGAGCTCTATAACAAGATAGTGACCCATGGATCTATTCCCTTCCTATTTTTGTATAATTGTGTAATAACTTCATTTTTGAATTTGGAAGGAATATAGAAATAGAATAAGAGTCCTTTTCGGATGAAAATGAAAGGAAAAAGAAATAACTATTTTTATCAGATATCGCAATTTGGCAAATTCATTCAAATAAAATTCACCTTCATTTGTTCCTTTCGACGAACACTCGAAAATCCACTTGAAATAGCCAATTGAATTTTGATACAAAAAACTCCCCTGGATCCATTTTTTTTTTCAGTTCATTTCAAAATACTTCAATTGGTACGCGCAGGAAGTAGGCCAATTCCGCAGCTTTTTGTTCAATTTCTCGTGGAGTAAAATTCTCATCAGTACGAGTCAAAGGAATAGCTCCTTGACCTCTGATTTCCATATAAAGGACACGATGAGCATAAAAGACCCTCTTTAACCTCTATTCTGATTGATTGGATATATTTCATAAGGAAGCGAAGAAAAATACGACGATTTTTTTCGGGGAATCCCCAGAGAAAAATACACACTATTCCTTCTTTTCTATCGAATCTGTCATAACCACTACCTACATTCCACGAAATAGTGCACCACAAACAGGAGCTAATGAATAGACCTGCGATCCCATAGAAAGACATCACGAGCCCTTGTGGAAAAAAAATGATTTGCTGAGATGGAAATACGGATATCAAATTCCTACCAAGATAACTGGAAATTCCAACCACTAAGAATCCTAGTGAACCTAAAAAAAAGATACAGGTCCAGCAAAAATTACTTATTTTTCGAGACCCCCTTATAACTTCTATCCATATATGTTCTGATCGCCAGTTCATACTGTAACTATACTAGATCCGGTTGCATTCAATTGGAATTGAGGGAATGGAATGTCATGAACCAAAAATTTTGACTTTACTTTACCTTTTTTGATTCCAAAGTAACTTTCATCAACTAGCAATATTTTGGAAATGCTAGGAGTAATTGGTTAGATACATTGACTTTCCATTTAATAAGAAAAACTTTACAGATACTTTTTAACCGGTGATATCAGCATTTACATGACATGCATTTTTGCGGATATCATGTATCCACATGCATAATAGTTCTTTCGCTTGCGTATTAGAAAAGGGCCGCATATCTATCGTACGTACTGTATTATTTACACGAAATAAATATCTATATTATCATCCCGCGTTGAAATAAATTGAAAATTTTGGTCACACGGAGCCTAGACAATCTTATTTTTTTGGACATGAAGAAATAAAGAAGCCATTGCAATTGCCGGAAATACTAGGCCCACTAAAGGCACAAAAATAGAGGGTAAGTTAATATCTGTCATAGAATGAGTGCCTCAATATTATATTTCTATCTAAATATTTATATCTGTTAGATAGATATCTCATGATATATCTAATAGGAGTAATATATACTATATTATTTTATTATATATACGATATAATATTATATTAAAATAGAAAAATAATAAATAATTTAGAAAAGAAATAGAAATTAAGATATATATATAGTAAAGAAAAAGATATAATAAATAAAAAGATTGATTATATATATTTAGTTGGAAACAAAGGAAACCAAAATTCTAAAAATAATTAAATATTTTTTTAATTTGAAATTTAATAATTTGAAATTTACGTAAGTAATTTAAGTAAGTGTATAGAATAAGTATATAGAATAAATTCTAATTAAAAATAATGTAAATTTAATTAATTTAATAAAATTTATTTTACTAGTACTAGAAAGTCATTTTATTAAATTAATTATTTTATTAATAATAAAATATTAATCAATAATAGAAAAAGTTCAAACAAAGTAATAAAAATTTCAAAGAAATCAAAATAATTTATCATTTAATAAATAATAATTAATTTACTAACCTAACTTTAACTTAAAAAAAAAAGAAACAAAACGAAGTGTGCCTATTTCCCTTTCTTTTCTTTTTACGAATATGGGTGAGAATCCAACTTCCTCTTCTCTTCCATTCTTAATCTTCTTTCGATCTTCCTTTTGTAATCTTTTCCTATTTCTATTTAAAGTAAGGAGTTTTTTATGAGTTCACGACTCTAACTAATCCGATTATACAAATAAGGATTCATAGTAAAAATTGTGGGTTGTGTATAAATATTGAAATAACTTCTCCGTGTTTTATTCTATTTATTTTATTTATTTCTATTTCGATCGATTTTACATACTACAATTTTGGATTATTGTATTATTGTATATTAATTTAATATGTATTAAGTGTAAGAAAGAAGAGCAAGGCCAGAAAAAAAAAGAATTTTCTCCAATTCGAATTCCTCGAAAGGATAAATTCATTCTTTTATCCTATTGATGATAGATGAGCTGGTTCGTGAATACTAATCATAAATAGAGGTAGAATAAAAAAAGAGATCTGGGGAAAAAATAATATCTTTTACTACAAGTGTAACTTATGTCACCAAAGAAAACACCATTCTTAATAGTTTTTTTGATTAAGATGAACCAAATACTTGTTTGCTACAAAACAAATAAAATAACTGAATGTAGTGCTATACTTTAATTTTTGAATTTTGACGTAAGGGAAAGAAACCGTGGAGCTGAAATAACTCAGCCAGAACGCCTTTTAAAAGATTGCGTGGTACAATTGGGTCGAATAAGCCTTTATGGAATAAATACTCAGCCGCTTGTGAACCATCTCGTACTCTTATTCAATGTTTGTTCAATTACTCTTTTACCGGAAAATGCAATATAGGCATTAGGTTCAGCAATAATTACATCCCCCAACATACCAAAACTGACAGTTACTCCACCCGTTGTAGGAGATGTAAGAATTGATACATAGAATAACTTTTTATCTGATTGATAATTATATGAAGCAGAAGATATTTTAGCCATTTGCATCAAGCTCAAACTTCCTTCTTGCATGCGCGCTCCTCTAGAAGCACATACAATAATGATAGGTAGGCGTCGATTAGTAGCATATTCGATCAAATGGGTAATTTTCTCGCCTACTACGGATCCCATGCTACCTCCCATAAACTGAAAATCCATAACCCCAATTGCTATAGGAATACCATTTAGTCGACCTACACCTATTTGAACAGCTTCAGTTAACCCTGTTTTTCTTTGATAAGAATCGATACGATCTCTATATGGTTCCTCTTCTGAATGAAATTCAATGGGGTCCATAGAAACCATATCCTCATCCATAGGATTCCAAGTTCCCGGATCAATCAAAAGTTCGATTCTATCTGAACTATTCATTTTCAAATGATACCCACACTGTTCACAAATATTCATTTTTGACCTAAATTTTTTTTTATAATTTAATCTATAACAATTTTCGCATTGAACCCATAAATGTCTGTATTTTTTATTTATATCTAAATCAGTAGATCTTCCTCTTATATTGAATTTTTTTTCATTATTACTAGTTCTTATACTAGAACTCCTACTTTCACCACGACTTATATTTTTAGTACAAATAAAACTATAAACGGAACTGTAATTATCAGTACTACCCGAAATAGAACTATTAATACTCACTTTAAAATGAAGATAATTATCAATGCAACTATTAATGTGATTATTCCAACTAGATTGAGTATCATACATGTAATGATAATAGTGGTGATTCTTTCTCTTAGACCCACTATTCAAATAACTAGAAATAGAAAAAAAAACTTTCTAGTTCATTCTCAAAAGAACTAGCATTTTCAATCTCAAAAATCTGATTTTCAATATCAAAATAGACAAAATAACTATCCCCATTACTATCCCTAACTAAAAAAGTCTCATCAGAGATCAAACTCAAAATATACTTGAAATTCAATAAACAATCAACATTAGTGAAACTAGAATTATCACTACGATTCCGATTAGGAATCTTTTTATTCGTATCTTTTCGAATAGGTTTTTTACTTTCTCGAACTATAAAGTCATCCCCAATACAACCAAGAACACTCACTTTAGCTAACACACACCTATGCTCTAACTTCTCGTTGGACAACCTCGAATTGAACCACCATTTTTCCATAGAGTCTTCCTGCTCCCTATTTGATGAAAATACAATAGATGAATAGTCAATCAATGAATAAAATAATCTATCTATTTTACTATTTTATTCTCTATCAGGAATTAAGCGTATGAATCCGAGCGTTAGGGTTGTTTATTAATAAGCGGATGTGATTCTCTTTTTTGAAAATACTAGGTATTACTTGAATACATATTGTTGAATATATATATTGATAAAATCTTTTTCTCAATTTAAAAATGGAAAGACGCAGCCTTCTTTCATGTAATGTACAAAAAAATTCTGATAAAAAAGAGAAATAATTGTTTCTTCTTAGAAATCAAAAATTCGTTCTCATATAATGTTATGTCGTATAATCCAAAATGCAGTTTCTATTTCATTTCAACATGGAACGAAAAAGACAATATATATAGGATAGGGTAAAGGAAGCCTTCCTTCCGTGTATGACCTGAAACTAAAAGATATAAATAAAGAGTCTACTTACCCGTCCCATGGATCCAAAGGATTAATTATGGATCGCATAAACAAAAAAAATTAAAAAAAGTATTGAGTTGTTTAGTCTAATCTTTGATCTTATTTTGTATTTAGATCTTATATATATGGCTAAGTAGGTAAGGTATCTACATATAAAAAATATATGCAAATAAATAGGATAGTCTTTTTTTTCTTTTTTATTATTCGGCTCAATTTTTTTTAAAAAAAAGATTGAGCCGAATTTAATTGCATTCAATTAGGAGAACAAACAGGAATTACTGAATTATGCACACTTATATTTTCTCTTTATTTATCTAGCTTATCTACAGGTTCGAATTCAAATTTGATCTCTTTCCAGATTTCACAAGCAGCCGCAAGTTCAAGGCTCCATTTAGCAGCTTCACGGATAATTTCAACACCTTCGCGAGCAAGGTCATGTCCCTCGTTACGAGCTTGTACACACGCTTCTAAAGCCACTCGGTTAGCTACTGCACCTGGCGCATTACCCCAAGGGTGTCCTAAAGTTCCTCCACCAAACTGTAGTACAGAGTCATCCCCAAAGATTTCAGTCAAGGCAAGCATATGCCAAACATGAATACCCCCGGAAGCCACAGGAATAACACCTGACATAGATACCCAATCTTGAGTGAAGAAAATACCGCGACTTCTGTCTTTTTCAATAAAATCGTCACGTAATAAATCAACAAAACCTAAAGTCATCTCACGTTCCCCTTCCAGTTTACCTACTACTGTACCAGAGTGAATATGATCTCCACCAGACATACGTAATGCTTTAGCCAGTACACGGAAATGCATACCATGATTTTTCTGTCTATCAATAACTGCATGCATTGCGCGGTGGATGTGAAGAAGTAGGCCGTTGTCACGGCAATAATGAGCCAAACTAGTATTTGCAGTGAATCCTCCAGTTAAGTAGTCATGCATTACGATCAGAGCTCCTAATTCTCTAGCAAATTGAGCCCTTTTAATCATTTCTTCACATGTACCCGCAGTAGCATTCAAGTAATGCCCTTTGATTTCACCGATTTTGGCTTGCGCTTTATAAATAGCTTCGGCACAAAATAAGAAACGGTCTCTCCAATGCATAAATGGCTGTGAGTTCACGTTTTCATCATCTTCGGTAAAATCAAGTCCACCACATAAACATTCATAAACCGCTCTACCATAGTTCTTTGCGGATAATCTCAATTTAGGTTTAATAGTACATCCCAATAGAGGACGACCATACTTGTTCAATCTACCTCTTTCAACCTGGATACCGTGAGGTGGGCCTTGGAAAGTTTTGGAATAGGCAGGAGGAATTCGCAAATCCTCCAAACGTAGAGCTCGTAGGGCTTTGAAACCAAATACATTACCTACAATGGAAGTAGACATGTTAGTAACAGAACCTTCTTAAAAAAGGTCTAAAGGATAGGCTACATAAGCGATATATTGACTATCTTCTCCAGGAACGGCCTCAATGTGGTAGCATCGTCCTTTGTAACGATCAAGACTGGTAAGTCCATCAGTCCACACAGTTGTCCATATACCAGTAGAAGATTCCGCAGCTACTGCAGCCCCTGCTTCTTCAGGCGGAACTTCGGGTTGAGGAGTTACTCGGAATGCTGCCAAGATATCAGTAACTTTGGTTTCGTATTCAGGAGTATAATAAGTCAATTTGTAATCTTTAACACCTGCTTTAAATCCAACACCTATTTTAGTTTGTGTTTGTGGTGACATAAGTCCCTCCCTACAACTCATGAATTAAGAATTCTCACAATGACAAGGTCTACTCGATATGGATTAGGCGTGAATGGAAAAAAATCTTTAAAAAAATTCAACTAAACTAATAAAAAATTCAACTAAACTAATATTATCAACTAATTGAAATGTTATGTTAAAATGAAATGGTTCGTTATTAGACCATGTATTTGATTCATCAATCAAATACATCATTATTGTATACTCTTTGATATATATGGCGCAACCCAATCTTTGTTTTGAAAGTTTCTAATTGTTGAATTCTGACTTTTTTATTTAAAGTCTAAATATCTAAATACTAAAAAGAATTCCCCCTTGACAGTGATATATGTTGTATATGTAAATCCTAGATATAAAAATAGACATAATTTTTCCATGAAAGGGTATAAAGAAAGACTAGGCGGACATACAAATTAAAAACTATTTATTCCAAAAAAGAAAGAACAACAGACAATGAGATCAAAATAATGAATGAGAAATCGAGTTCGGGTTCGAATTGCATAGATAATATAATATGGATACTATATTCTATAATGATAGAAAACTGAAAGAAACTTATTCATGATTTGATCTAATATTTTATATTATTATCATTTTTTTATTTTGAAAAAAAATTAGTTGAACTTGAAAATTGACTCATTCCATGAGTAAACAATTGAATCGTATTTGTTTGGGTGATACTAACAAAATTGAGTGCTAACTCTTATTTATTTTTTATTGAATTAACCGATCAACCTTTTATCGGACATTTTTTATTTTAGATTTGGCACTATTCCAAAAAAAATTTCGACATATTTCACTTTATTATAATTATGACAATCAATCCTACCTCTTCTAGTCTTGGGGTTTCCACACTTGAAGAAAAAAACCTAGGGCGTGTCGCTCAAATTATTGGCCCAGTACTAGATGTCGTTTTTCCTCCAGGCAAGATGCCTAATATTTATAACGCTTTAGTAGTTAAGGGTCGAGATACTGTCGATCAGCAAATTAATGTGACTTGTGAGGTACAACAATTATTAGGAAATAATCGAGTTAGAGCTGTAGCTATGAGTGCTACAGATGGACTGACGAGAGGGATGGAAGTAATTGATACGGGAGCTGCTCTAAGTGTTCTTGTCGGCGGAGCTACTCTCGGACAAATTTTTAACGTTCTTGGGGAGCCTGTTGATGATTTAGGTCCTGTAGATACTCGCACAGCATCTCCTATTCATAGATCTGTGCCTACTTTCATACAGTTAGAGACAAAATTATCAATCTTTGAAACAGGAATTAAAGTGGTGGATCTTTTAGCTCCTTATCGCCGTGGAGGAAAAATAGGACTATTTGGGGGAGCCGGAGTGGGTAAAA
Source organism: Pontederia crassipes (assembly GCA_030549335.1). NCBI lineage: Eukaryota > Viridiplantae > Streptophyta > Magnoliopsida > Commelinales > Pontederiaceae > Pontederia > Pontederia crassipes. The sequence goes on along the minus strand of JAUKPH010000020.1, from coordinate 2,672,192 downwards.
CAGTACTCATCATGGAATTGATCAACAACATTGCCAAAGCCCATGGGGGTGTATCTGTATTTGGTGGAGTAGGCGAACGTACTCGTGAAGGAAATGATCTTTACATGGAAATGAAAGAATCCGGAGTAATTAATGAAAAAATATTGCAGAATCAAAAGTAGCTCTAGTCTATGTCAAATGAATGAACCGCCGGGAGCTCGTATGAGAGTTGGTTTGACTGCCCTAACCATGGCGGAATATTTTCGAGATGTTAATGAACAAGACGTGCTTCTATTCATCGACAATATCTTTCGTTTTGTCCAAGCGAGATCAGAAGTATCCGCCTTATTGGGCAGAATGCCTTCTGCAGTGGGTTATCAACCTACTCAGTACAAAAATGGGTACTTTGCAAGAAAGAATTACTTCTACCAAAGAAGGATCTATAACTTCGATACAAGCAGTTTATGTACCTGTGGACGATTTGATCGACCCTGCCCCTGCCACAACATTTGCACATTTAGATGCTACTACTGTACTATCAAGAGGATTAGTTGCCAAAGGCATTTATCCAGCAGTGGATCCTTTAGATTCAACGTCAACTATGTTACAACTTCGGATCGTTGGCGAGGAACATTATGAAACTGCACAAAGAGTTAAGCAAACTTTACAATGTTACAAAGAACTTCAGGACATTATAGTTATCCTTGGATTGGACGAATTATCCGAAGAAGATCGTTTAATTGTAGCAAGAGCACGAAAAATTGAACGTTTCTTATCACAACTTTTCTTTGTGGCAGAAGTTTTTACAGGTTCTCCAGGAAAATATGTTGGTCTTGCAGAAACAATTAGGGGGTTTCAACTGATCCTTTCCGAAGAACTAGACAGTCTTCCTGAACAGGCCTTTTATTTGGTAGGTACATCGATGAAGCTACCGCGAAAACTATCAACTTAGAAGTGGAGAACAAATTGAAGAAATGACCTTAAATCTTTGTGTACTGACTCCTAATCGAATTATTTGGGATTCAGAAGTGAAAGAAATCATTTTATCTACTAATAGTGGCCAAATTGGCGTATTACCAAATCACGCCCCTATTGCCACGGCTGTAGATATAGGTCTATTGAGAATATGCCTCGACGACCAATGGTTAACGATAGCTCTGATGGGTGATTTCGCTAGAATAGGTAATAATGATATCACCGTTTTAGGAAATGATGCGGAGATGAGTACTGAAATTGATCCTCAAGAAGCTCAACAAGCTCTTGAAATAACAGAAGCTAACTTGAATAAAGCGGAGGGTAAGAGACAAGCAATTGAAGCAAATTTAGCTCTCAGACGAGCTAGGACACGAGTAGAGGCTCTCAATGTTATTTCCTACTAGTCAAGTCAATACACCAAAATAAAACAAAATAATAAAATAAAAAGAAATTTTTTCGAAATTTCTTATTATACAATACACTACATTTTATGTCTGTCAATTGAAGTCTAATCTGATACAACGAAAAAATAAAAAGGGTAGAAAAACTTATTAGATATCATTCCATTGATTGTGGTATCTAATAAGTTCTACCTACTATACTAATCTACTTAGTATACTCTACAAAATTCTACCTACTATTGGATTTGAACCAATGACTCCCGCTGTATGAAAGCAATACTCTAACCACTGAGTTAAGTAGGTCATTTATCACCACCAAAAAAAGACCCATCATTCGGGAATTATAGGTGGAATATTATTTCTAAGCAATACTAATATGTTAATTAAGAGTAAACAAATCAGAGAGCTATTGTATGGGATTCTGGAATATCTATCTTGACAAGAAATTCTCTATAAATTAAGATCTCTATGACAAGGGCTATAGCTCAGTTGGTAGAGCGCCTCGTTTACACGTGCGCCAATGCTTTTCAAGGGAGTCTATTATGCAATGAGCATAATTGATGTTATTGAGAAATCGATGTCTTACTCCATAGATTCTAGGGAACAAGAGAACAATAGCTTGACAAATATTTGGTTCGGTTCGATTCTGGTGTGAATTAAGTTGCCAAATCAAAGAGAACCCGCCATTGATTTGATAGTTGATAAGGTAAATACCCATTCAATGCTAGGCATAATGAGTATAAGGGCCTCAAAAGAACCTCTTTTCGTCCTATGAACTTTAAGGTGTATGAAGTTTCATATTCGACTCTTGTAGCGGAGCGATAGAGACTCCATTTAACTTAGGTTGAAGGCCGAAGACAGACCTAAGTCAAGATAACCCTTCTTTGAAACACTTTGGTATTGCTCCTAGATCCGAATACAAAAATAATGAATCAAAGCATATGGAGCCATTTCATTATCTTCCTATAAAGAAAAAGATGGAAAGAGCCCAATGCAACAAAATGCATGTTGGGTCTTTGAAACAGTTCAAATCATTTTGATAATAATAAGTTTGATCTGTTTTGCCGAGATGGACTACGGTTCGAGTCCGTATAGCCCTAATATTAATATATATATATATATATATATATATTATTTTTTATATATTTTTATTTCGTTTAGTATATTTTTATTTTCTTCAATAGAATGGTCGCTTGTTTTTGTTGGTTGGTCAATGAAAGCAGTATCACACCCTCATCTAATCTAAATGCATAAAGACAGAAATATTTAAAAATAGGTCTAATCCGTATTTGTAAAATTTCGTATAAAATACGCATCCTTTTTTATTAATTATATAATTATAGTGGATGAATTCTGTATGACTTTTTTTATCTTTTCCTATCTGTCCATGATCAAAGAGTTTGTGATACACTTTTGCTTTGGTATACCAAATCCCAGTCAATTTATGAAGTGAAAATCATGACATTATTTTGTCTTAAAATTTCAACCTGACCCAATCAAGTCTAATCTTAAGTCACATGGATTCATGACATATTCTTTTCTTGATCTTGTTTTTTATTTATTTATTTGTGGAATACCCTTGACTAATCATTAATATTTTTTTTTGCGGAACAACATAAACCCCATTGATTGATTGATTGATTTACAGATAATGCAGATATAATGAATTGGTCTTAGATGTATCAAGAATCAAGGTTTCTTCCTTTATTTTATATTTTATGAGTTGAGTAGGTTTGGGCATTTAGTCTATCGAATGATTTGATAGTATGTGATTCTTTCTATCAAAAGGAAGTATGTTATGTAGATGATATATGATTCTATCAATTCTACTATTCTACTCTTCTTTGCAATCTTTCCGAGTGGGGGTTTGCTCTCAAAACCTTTTCTCGTGTAGGGAAATCTAATTCATTACTTGGTCTTACCATTCAATTACTAATTGTAATTGCCATAACAAAACAAACAAGTATTTTGCTTCATTCCAAATCACGACCTTTCTTTACTTTAATACTAGAGATCTTTAGTACTAGAATAGAAATTGGTCCAAAATGGAATGACTTTTTCGCCCTAAATCTAATGAAATAACTCGAACTTTATTATTTATTTCTGAGAGGGAGGATACTAAATACCTATTTTATTTAAGTTTCGAATTCCTTTGTATGGAAAATGTTATATGTATGACCTCTTTATTCAACAGATTGAATCAAATAAATTAAGTAAAATAGAAATAAAATATAGGACAAGGGAAGGATAGAAAAGAGTTCGATGTATTAGATTTTTTTTGTTTCCGTATTCGTATCAAATCAATAGAAGCAATGATCCCCTATCCGGACTTTTATGAAAAGAATCTTTCCGCTTCCAATTGAATATGCTAGGAATCCCTAGACATTATATTTTATTATCCTATATATGTGACTACTGAATATATATATATATATATATATATATATATATGATTACTGAAAGTGTTTCAGTTTTGATTGAAAATTAGAAAATTTAGAAATTATATTTAATTTATTAAAATTATATTTATTATTAAATTGTATTTATTATTATATTAATATAATATCTAAGTTCTATTATAGGATATAGGAGGATATAAGATAGGGTATAGGACATTCTTTAGGTTTTAGGTTAGTATATTTTAGTTTATTTTTTCTTTATTTTTTCAAATTTAAAATAATTTTCCGGAGAATTAGATAGTCTTCCTGAACAAGCCTTTTATTTGGTAGGTAGCATCGATGAAGCTCGTGTAATACAATAAAATTTGAGTTTATCCCTAAGAAAAGGATAGGTATTGCGGCTGAAAGAAAGGACAGGTCCAAGCTTTAATTTGACTTCGTCGAGTTAAAGCAAGAAAAGAAACAAGAGAAAGGAAAGACTAGTGGCTGCCTGCCTTCGGCAGCGGAAAGGGATCCCAGCGGGGGAAATGTTTCCCCCCCTGTGACCCCCCTTTCCCCCAAGCCCGGAGGAACAACAACCATAAAAAACTTGTCAACTCCTGCCTTCTTGTTTCACATCCGGACATTTCTTTCTAATCTAATCATTTGGGTCAGCCTTCGGAAACTCCAAACTACATTCCTAAGATTTTAGGCGGAACAGGAATTGTAATTCTTTCTACTTCTCGGGGTATAATGACAGATCGAGAAGCTCGACAAGAAAAAATTGGAGGAGAATCTTGTTGCGATACGAATGAACAGAAACAAATAAGCTTTATCTAATGTAATAAAGATACCAATTGTCATTCAAAAGACTACATTTATTTTGAAAATTTCGGGAAAGCCCATGAGTAGAAGCAGGCGAAACTGGAGCGGGAGCTGGTGTAGAAAGAGAAACTGTCATCAACCGGCAACTAGACCATTAATTCCAAAATAGGGATTTGAAACCGAACCAAGCATAAGTCACACCAACAGTAAAAAGAGCTTTAGAAAGAAAGCACACATTCGACATCGACATAGGCTCAAAAAATGGAAGCCAAGTGCGGAGCGGATAACTGCTGAAAGCATCTAAGTAGCAAGCCCACCCGAAGATGAGTGCTCTCTTATTCCGACTTCCCCAGAGCCTACGGTAGCACAGCCGAGACAGCGACAGGTTCTCTGCCCTGATTTGATGATCGATGGACAACAGGTGAATATTCCTGTACTACCCCTTGTTGGTCCCAAGGGAGGAGGAGGCTAGGTTAGCCGAAGGATGATTATCGGTTCAAGGACGCAAGGTGACCTTGCTTTTTCAAGGTAAGAAGGGGTAGAGTGAAAACAAGAGGAGCAACGAGGAGAGTCGCGAACACGATGATGCGATAGATGATTTTTATTCAAAATCAATTGCAACGTCTAATGGTAGGGGTGTCCGAGTCCATTGGGCCAGGTGGTGGTGAAAACAGAATTAAGGAGAGCCTATGGCAACCACAACGAAGGTTGTAGGTGGTGAGACCATCTTTAAATTGTTCGCGAAGAAGAGGTCGGGACGTTTTGTGATCCTTTACAAGAAAATTGTTAGGATAGAACTCAAATAAGCAATATTGTCATAGGTGAACTTATGTATTGAAAGAAGAGGTTTAGATATATGGGGAACATGTAGAACATTCGTTAACTTAAGTGGATGAACGAGGCTATGACAGAGTTACCAATATGTTTAATTGGAAGGTTGGCATCATTTTCCGACTTGAACATGTTCGTTGTCAGCATAGCTCTGGGTGGACCGAAGAGCAGCAAGGTTAGGAGTCAATCATTGTAACCACCAAGAATGGCATCTGCTCTAACATTACTGGCTAGGGAGCAACAATGTATGCATGTTGAGTGAACGACCCTTGATGTTCGTAGTGGCAACGATATGGACTGTGACCAACAGCACTACACACTGGACAAGGATCTCGACGAGGTTGACTATAACGCCCTCGAGCATGGTTACCTCTGCCTCTGAATTGACTTTGGGAGGGGGAGGAGGAGGCAGACGGTGCATTTTGTCGAGTCAGATTGATTGATGGGTTGAATGAATGAGTAGCTGTAACATTGTTGTTGGCTAACCTTGTTTCATGACCAAGCTATGGAGCTCCGGGAATGGAATCAGAGCATTTCGATAGGACAAGGAGGCGACAATGCTGCTATAGTTGGCACTGAGATTGTTAAAGCAATTGCATTGAAAGGTGACATTGCTAGTTGGTGGCTGCCGAAGGCAAGTTCATCGGCAATCATGTTTGCTTGTCATAAATAAGCATCAAGGGAGATTTGTCACCATGTTTGAGTGTCAGTTGCATTTGGAGTTAAACAAGTCTTGTTTCGCTTGGTGCTCCAAAGGCTTGTCGAAGAGCTGTCCAAACACTTCGCGAGATGTTGTGAGGTCGACGACAAGGAGCATGACTTCCTCAGAGAGAGGAAAGCAACCATCATGGCGTTTCCAGGCAAGGTATTGAGGAGAAGCAGGAGACAGAGTGACTTCGTCAAAATTTGGTGGAGGAGGAAAAATGTGTACGTCTAGTTCGAAGTTGTTGCTGATAAGAGGTGTCGATTGATTTCACCATAAAAGATAGTTTGATGGGCAAGTTTGATAAAAAAGATATTGTTAGCTTTACCAAGGGATAGCACGGGTGGTAGAGATGAGTTACTAGTTGTTGCAAAAGAGGAGATAGAAGAAGACATGGCTGCAAGACAATGGTTCTCTTTTGAAAAGTTCAGTGAAGAATTTGATACATTAGTTCACTTATATAGTGTGTACAGCGGGTGTTTCTATATACAATGGATGACAACATATAAGACAAAATAATAGTATGTGTGCTTGTAATCAGGAACTTCTTGTGCATGATGAGGAGGTCATGGGATTGCATTGTTGAGCTGGTTGACATGTCCAATTACTGAGAAGTTACAGAAGCTGTGGATGTTAAGCAATAGCCAGTGCCGAAGAGCACAATGAACATGGAGAAGCCGAGCGTCCCCGCTATCAAAAGCAACCTCAAATCCAGATCGTCATTGAGGTGCCCCATTAAGTACATTATGAAGGAGTACACGGAGAAGAAAACCAAGTCAATGGTGCCCAACAACGTGCCGTTATCGTCGCTGTCGAACGGAGCCTAACTGGCTATGTCGCTTGCCATTCCGAGTGCAGCAGAGCATGGCCACGGACGAGACCCAGCTCTGACATGCCGTAGGGATCGAGAACGGATTTAACTATGCTCGTTGTCTTCTTGGTGGCATGGAAACTTGTGTAGATGAGAAACGTCAAGCCCAATCTGATATGCTTCCTACTGTCACATGAGCCACCATCGATCCAATTTGAGTTTTTGACATCCAAAATCTACAGTAAGCCTTTGCAGTAGATTATAGGAAATTGTAATATTGACTATTGAATGATCCGTTCAGTGTCCATTAATCATCGATAGTAGCAAGCACTATAAGTGCAATCCTCAACATGATGCAATAAAATTGTTCGTCTTTGGCAGAATCGCCCCCAAATGAGATCAATGTAAATAAGACGACAATTAATTAAAGAATAAAAAAATACTTTTTAGTACTCCATCTAAATTTGTTTCATAACCATTTCATAGGTGGGAATCATTTGTATAGTGTTATTAGCTCGTGATCTTGCTAAAATCACACAAAGTGATGCCCAGAAACTTGAAAATCAAACAAAATTATTGTCATGGAGCATAAAATGAACCATAAATCAACAGACAAGAAAAAGAGAAAGAAAACTGAAGCCGTTGGACTTGGACATCCAAATGGGCTTTTTCAGTTAGTGGCCCTCTGTAACACTCTCGAAATCTGCCCCACGACACATGTCGCGAATGGACCCCGGAGTGCATTACACGATAATACAATAGTTGACCAAAGTCAACGAAACATATGATGATAATAAGCAGCGAAAAATGATAACATTTAAAACTATTCTATTTGGAAACATAGCGAAAGCGATAAAAAATAATGGACCATATCGCACTAAGTCCAATAACATCAAATATACCATGGCGGATAGCCCAAAATACAAAAGAGACTCGAAGTCCACAACATAACAACTCATAAACGTTCCTCACGTAAGGACATACAACATAATCCATAAATGATATGAAATACTATGGCCTAAACAATGGCTGACACCATGTGCAATCCGCCGTCATGAGCTCTCCACCGACTTCAACCTATTCTTTCATTCCTGCACGAAACCGGATGTAGGGGAGGCCCACCTCCCATTAGTCGTATGTAAGGGCCATTCGAATAAACAATTTAATAAACCATAAAGCATTGCAATTAAAACATTTCAATTTCATATATCCATTGCATTAATATCATTTAATGCCCAATTATCCATATTCATAATGGCTAAGAACATTTCATTGCATTTACTTTATCCATATGTTCTTGCCACTTAACCTATCTTTGTGATTAGGTTATCAATCAATCATTAATGAACCTTTACCAATATGACGAGGTACTTGGTTGTCCTTGTGCCCATAGGCTGGCCAAGCCTTGACACTCCGAAGTCGTGTCATTTCTATTTACATACATATATCCATTTAGCAAGGGCCAAGTATTATCCGCACGTGCCATTTCAATACAATGTTCATTTTAACTTTATGGCTTAGAATGCAATTCGACTTCTATGTGAGTCAAGCAATAACATGAACATCATATCAATCACAGTGTTAAACATTACATGGTAGCATGATATCAGCTAACAATCAATAATTAAAGGAAACATTGTGTTTGCTCTTCAAACAATAATTTTCGATCGACCGGTTGCACGATCGAATAAAATAGTGGCTATCAGTTGTTGTTTTACCTATTGGATCGGTCGACCGCTTTTGGACCAGTCGATCGATTTATTATAGTCAGTTGACCGTCCGATCGAGCCAATGCCTTGTCCAAATTGAACAGTAGTGTTCACGTATGAAACCGCTCATAGACCGATCGATCGCCCTTGGACCAGTCAACCGATTTAAACAAAAGCATTTCAATCTCCTAGTCGATCGACTGGCACTTCACCCGATTAAAATAATAGTGATTACGTATATGAAAACCCATGGACGGGTCGACCAGTCAGTCAACCAATACTTCATCTGATTAAAATAATAGCAATCATGCAATGGAAAACTCATGAACCGGTCAAACGATTTACACGACCGGCCGATCGATTTTATCAAAAAATCACAGAAATAAACACTTCGATTCATCGTTCACAAACCAAATCATACATCAGTTTCTTCTTGGATTGCCTACTACTTTTCTAGCATTTATATGTCCATAAAACAACAACCAAGCAATGAAAACAATCCATACTTCCATATAAACATACAAGCTCAAAACCCTTAACGAACAACGAAAAATGTCATTAAAGCATATCAAATCCATTTCCAAGAGTGATGCACAGAAAAATCATGCATTTGTTTAAGCCATTTGATTAGCACTTTAGAATGTTTTTGTGTTTAGAAAAAGAAGAGTTTTAATTTATTGTCATATAATTTCATTAAGATTTGATTTCTACTTAAATCCGAAAATTATTCATGGTAAGATATGAGAAAACGTCGAAGAAAAGGCCTAAAACAGCTCAGAAGACTGTCACGGCCGTGACCGTTATTATCATGGCCGTGACAGAAGATTCTGCAGGCAAAAATTTGACTAAGGCACTGTCACGGCCGTGATAGTGAGTTTTCCAGCAGTGAGCTTCTTTCATGGCCGTGACAGCTTCTTATATTTTTTTATTAATTATTCAACTTATTTTCACATTAAATAATTTATTCATCTTTTCTCAAGTTATAAGCAAAAGAAGTTATTAATTATTTTTTATCCTCGTGGGAACGATACTTTATACTCATCATTTTATTACTTGAACGATTAGTGCGCTTGCTAGTGTTTCTAAGTTCGCATCAAGTTTTTGCCAAGAATATGATCAATGGAGTTTAAAAGTATAGATTTGATGAATATGACTTATCTTGATTAATACCACTACTCACATATGAATTCTAGACAAAAGATGGTGAATTAATAAAGTAAAACTCCCAATTTGATTTAACCGATATTTCAGGCTTTAAATCATATTTTGAGATCAATAAAAGAGAGTAATCCTTTCGGTTTTTAATCTAATCTATTCAATCTCAAAATACATTCAACTGGAATATAAAGTTAAAGGCTTTCTCAAGTCACCTTAACAATAACACAATTAGGTCTCTTGTGATTTTCCCAATTATAGCATGTAAGAGAAAAATCAGAAAAAAACTCTAGAGAATCTAAAAACTTCTTTTCAGATAATCAAAAGATTCAAAAGAATAAATCTCAGGTAACAATTAATCAAATCTTCAAACATGCTATTGATCCATCAACTAATTGTATAAAGAATTCATAAAGAATAGGGTACAATCAAGAAAATCCTAAAGAACTACTCTAATAAACTATAGTACATCAATCTAAATAATGTTTCAGAAAAAGAAAAGAGAACAAGAAGAACTACTCCTAATTCTACCGTCCTCTCTCGAGTTTCCAGTAGAACTTCGTTGTAGCCTCTGGATCTTCTTCACCAAGCCTTCAACCTCTGAATTATGCCCTTCAAAGATGCTTTTCCAAGTCCTCTTCTGCCTCCTTTTATAGGTTTTCTCATCCCCCAAGCAAAGAAACCGAAGATATATAAAAAAAGTGGATAAAAACCGCTTTAAAACGGCCTAACAGACCGTCGTCACGGCCGTGAAAGGCCTTGGCATGGCCGTGACAGAAGACTGAAAAGACTGAAAAATACTTAGCCAAATTTCTGCTGGAAAACTCACTGTCACGGCCATGACAGAAGCTGTCACGGCCGTGACAGTGCCTTAGTCAAATTTTTGCCTGCAGAATCTTCTGTCATGGCCATGACAATAACTGTCACCTATTTTAGACCTTTTCTTCGACGTTTTCTCATATCCTATCATGAATAATTTTCAGATTTAAGTAGAAATCAAATCTTGATGAAATTATATGACAATAAATCAAAACTCTTCTTTTTCTAAACACAAAAACATTCTAAAGTGCTAATCAAATGGCTTAAACAAATGCATGATTTTTTCGTGCATCAAAGAGCTCAATCACGTCTTCATCCTAAAGATGATTAGAATGAGAACATATGGGTACTCCCATTACATACCTTAATCCCTAAACGTTCCTAGGGACGCTTCCACTTTTTCTAACCTTCCTTTGCCCTCAGCCGAGTTCTCCTCCAATTCCTGAACCTCTCAGCTCCTCTCCAACACTAGATCACCATGAAAATCCTTCTTGAGCTCTTGGGGAAGTTTCAGCCAAATGGAGGGAGGAGGAGGAGGAAGAAGAAGAAAAGGGGTTTGGGGGTTTTAGGGTTAATTTCTGCACCCTTTTGTCAAAAGGACAGATTTGCCCTCCAACTAACCATGCTTTTAGGGTCACTTTAGTCTACTTTTGCTAGATGTCCATTTTTCCTTAAAGAGACTTTTCTTTTGAGGCTATTATGGTCTATTGGAGATTAAGAATGTTACAACCACCATGCATATTAAGCATGGACAAAACTGCCATATGCAATTTGGTTAACTACTAATTATAGTTTAACTAACTTCTCATTGTGATTCACCTGCATCATGCCCGAGACTTGAAGTGTGATATTAAGTCCGTCCGAGGTGGCATGCTAAACTATGTGTCGTCTCCATGAGCAAACTATCCAAGGGCTGTCCGTCGAACTCCGATGAGATTCAAATCATATCTTCGGGTACTAGGATTGCGAACTAGCATCTTCTTTTCTTATCGTACGTAATTGAGTTTCCAATGATGAGTTTAAAATAAAGTAAAAAAGTCTTCGGCGTTCCATTTTTTCACTACGAGGTATTATGTAATATCCTTTTGTATTTATTACTAATTCCTTCAATTGGTATCAAAGTCAAAATAATTTTTCTTGTAATTTTTTAAACTGCGTAATTTTTGCGCCTTCGATTATAGGATCATAACTGAAGAATGAAATACTTTTCGTCATCATTTTTAGTACAAAATTCGCCCTGAATTATTGTGCACTCATTTTTATTATTTTTCCCAATTTAAAAAAAAGAAAGAAACTGTCAAAATTGTGCAATAAACAAATGTCTGCGCATGGGCCTAAGGTCTATAGTGCTACAGTACTAGGTGCAGGCCCAAGGCCCGCTGCACGGCGCAGCGCGACCAAGCAGCCAAGTGTTCACTGTTGCACGGCGCAGCGCGACCAAGCAGCCAAGTGTTCGCTGTTGCACGCGTGAGGGGGCCCGCGGCCGGTCTCCTCTGCTTGCCATGCCAGAATGGATGGGCTCGGCCTGGTTGAACAGGTTTATATAAAAAAAAACGAATGCGCATAACTCGATCGCGCGGGCTTGGTCTGTTGTGCCGCACTGACGAGGTGGTCCGTAGGCCGGCTTCGCATGCGCGTTTGCACAAGGGCCCGCGGGTTTGGGTCCGCTTGCGGCCCAGATAAACAGTATTGTTTTCTTTTTTAAAATATAGGACAGAATTTTAGAAAAATGAAAAAAAAAATACTAGAAAAATGAGAGATACATTTTTGGACTCAGAAAAATATAAATTTGTGATATATGTTTTACATAAATGTATGCATTTTTGTTATGATGCATTTCATATGTGTTATTATGTCATGACAAATATATATATATATATATGAGAAATTAGATTATTTTTAATTTATGCACATTATTGAAATAGGAAATTGTGAGTAGTTTTTTGAAAGTTTCAGAATATTTAATATGAATGTTTTGTATTTATGCATACGTGTTTTTCATATTATGCCATGTTTCAGAAACTTACTTGACCCTTTCTTGATGGTGCGGTGATTGCTCATGACGTGTGCACATGAACTCTATTCTGCTAGAGACAACTAAGAAGTGTCTCTTGTTAGGATCTGATACCTTTGTAATGCCCCGAGATTTTTATTTCTTTTGCCTGCCCAGAAGACTATCTTGACGACGCCACTCAATTTTATACCTTGACTTTGACCGGTCAACAAACTGACTTACATAAGTGAAAGACTAATTTACAACATTCTATTACAATATGCGAAAGCTATTTATACCATATCCAATAACCTGTGGGTTAGGGCCCATGTCTATACAATAATGGACCCTATATCCTTGTGCATGTCACCCGTCAGAGGAGTCACCAACCGTCTCACCATCGCCACATCACCTGCATGGATGCAATACAGGGGCAAAGCCCAATGAGATACGTAGGGTCATCCATAATACTTGGTCAGAGGTTAATGAAGACTATAATTCAACAATAAATAATTCAATTAATAATCAACAATTGATCAATACTCAATTGGCTAAAACTCGGTGAAGGCCACAATAACAATTATCAATCCGTCTCTTAATAATTTATCAATTTATCTATCAAACACAAAAGCCATTATTTATTATTCATCAATCATAAAAGCGCAAGTCGATTATCCATCAGCCGCAAAGGCGAAATCAATAGTCTATCAACCACTTGGCAAAATCAATTATCCATCAGCCACTAGGGTGCAATTCAATTAACAATTCTATTATCAATTCAATTCGATTCGATTATCAATTCAATCTTTGAAATTACAATCAAACTTTTTGGGCGCAATACGAGAGCTCTCTATTATTAGGAGACACCATGTCACTTCAATCAATAAGTTCGGATATGATGGGGGATGAAGGACTACACCAAGGACAGTCATAGTTTTCACGCTATCTGCCCAATTCAATCCAATTATCCATCAACCGGAAGGCGCAATTAGCCCGAAGGCTCTATCAACCCGAAGGTGCAATTAGCCCGAAGACCCTATCAAGCCGAAGGTGCAATATTAGCGCGAAGGCCCAATCAGTCCGAAGGAGCAATATTAGCCCGAAGGCCTTATTAGTCCAGTGGCAATCAGTAGACATTTTTCAACTTTTATCTCAATTATCTAAGATGTCTATCTTTAACAACTATCTTAAGTTAAACATTACCCAGTCAGAAAATCACTATATTAATATATAATCAATGATACGAATATGATGACGATGAATCGGATACGATAATAATTTGATTAGGATCAATCAATAATAAGGTAAATAGATCAATAACCTAATCAATATCATGATTGGGCGTAATGATAATAATAATCGATATGATGGCAATCTGAGCATACTAAAGTCGGGGATGTTAATCAATATGATCGGCAACGATTAATAATTTAACTATCCAATAAATTATAAATCAATTCATAAAAATATGTTTTCTATTCCAGAACCTGATCCGCGTTGTTCATTACCCGGATCGCGTTAAATGGAACCCAAGCCGTGTCAGTATGTCCGTCAGGAATTGTGTTTCCGACATAATTTTTGACAATCATATCTATGTCATATTCAATCAATGCAACAATATATAATGGAGAAGAGTCCTGGGGTCCATGTCGTGAAAAATCGATGACACGAGGATCCTCTTACGAACGTTAAGTTGGTTGAAAAATTAACTATGTTCCTATCGTCTATGGACTGCACAAACGTCGAACTTTTGATGGCAATTACCCACGGTCCTTCTCATCTTTCTCTCTATATATTTATCCTAGCCGAGAAATTTAATAAATAAACTTTTTTACAAAGAAAACGATAAATAAAAGAAATATATATTTCTTCTTTGTTCTCGGTGTTTCTCTCTCCTCATCATTGGGCACACAGTTTTTTTTTGCTGTGTCGATTCCCTTTTTCCCTCTCTTTATTCTTTTTTCTCTCTAATCATATTTACAGACCTCTTTTTCCTTTTTTTTCTCACGATCCTTTTTTTTCCTCTCTCCAACTTTTGTTTTCCTTCTCTCTCTACCACTTTGGCGGCCATGAAACACTCCCCTCTTTTCTTTCTTTATTTATTTTCCACTCTTACTTCTCTTGATTGGCCACCAAATCATCTCTCTCTCCCTTGTGCTATTCTCTCTCGACCTCTTACGCCTCATTTAATCACCTCTTCTCTCAATCTCCTTCTCTCTCCCGATTTTGCACCCAAACAATGATTATACTTATTTATTTTTTCTTTCTCTTACATGGATTTTGCGCCCGTGGAATCCCTTTTCCTTTTATTTTTTTTCTTACGACTCTATCATTTTGGCTGCAAACTAACCACAATTCTCTTTTTTCCCTCCATCTCTTTTGGCCATCAAGCACCTCTTGCAGTCGTAAAATTCTCTTTTTTTCACAATTGTTACATACCTCATTTCACGTTCATCACCGAAACATTGCCGTTCCACGTCGATCATGCCTTCCTATCACCGGGATATCACGCCTCACATCCGTCGCCGTGAGAGCAAAGGTGAACTCCTGATGATCGGCATTTAGCTCTTTATTAATAAGATTTGTAAATCCTTAAATTTAACTCTAACTATAATATATATTCTCACTCAAATTTAATCCTCTATTTAATCTATTTAACTAATTTACTTTCATTCTAATAATTAAATAGATAAATTCTGAATTTAATTAAATAATCCCACCATTAATCAAAATCCTATCCGATTATTCTTTATATTTTGGAATTATTTAATTTCATAATATTTTATCATCTAAATTTTGGATTAAAATAATAATAAATATTATTTTAATGATTGAAATATTTCTAAGCCATAAGACTTTCAATCCTATCATATTTGAGAATCCTATATCCATTAAACATTCTTTTAGACCTCAAATCAAACTAAAATTCCTAATGTCAATCTAATTATGGTTTTTTACTCCCAATAGAATTTAATCTTTCTTTAACAACTGAACTTAGGACAAATTACTTTATTGCCCCTATTAAAATTTTGGGGTGTTACATAGTAACCTCCTTAAAAATAAATTTGTCCTCGAATTTTACAAAAAAGAATTTGACCAATCCAATATTCGATGAACAAGCTTATTAAAAGAACATTCATGTTTACTATCAATTGTCATCATTACTAATTTATTCAAAAGAGGGAAACTAATTATCTATGTTTCTTTCAACCCCTTATTCCAAATATCTATCATTCATTCTCTAGCGGTGCCTTAATCTTCCTCATCTACGCGATGCTCAGTATCAACTTCTATGTTGTACGCACATTATGGTAGCAGTGCACCCGATCCTTTGTTCCTTCCTTGATCTTGTTCATTCCTTTTCAGTTGCAAAGAATTACGGGCGAAACGCCCTTGCTTTCCGCAATGGAAGCATGCTCCTGTTTTGCGATAACATTCTCCCACATGATACCTTTGACAGTAGGAACAAGGTTGCTTTCTTTTTTCTGTCCATTGAACTCCAAATCATTCTCTCTTTTGCCTTGATCATCTCCCCGACAATCGTTATGTTGACCTTTCTTGTAATGAGATCTATATATCTTTCCTTGTCGATTTCTATGTTGGTCAGCAGATGTTTGGTTCTGCTGCTTGTCACTTGCTTTATCGTGATCTTCCAGATAGACGACGAACCCTTCAGCAAATTGGAGGGTCTGACAGTTCCCTCTTGTCACTCTTTCTCCCGGAGAATGTGGTAGCTTTGGCAGCTTTCCACCAATCTCTTGCTTTAGCAGTCAACTTTCTTGTTGCATAAATCATCTTACGGTCCTCATCGCAGTCCATCTCTAGAAAAATTTGCTCAATCTCCTCGATCCACCTTTCGGCATCTTCAAAATCTCCCTTCCCGTCGAATTGAGGGGGCTGTAATTTGAGAAATCTTTCTATTGTATCCCTTCGATCATGGTGAGGTGATAGGTCGATGCTCCTAGGCTGGGAGTGCTTAGTGTGGGCTGAGTGAGATTCATGAGGTGGCAATCCATGTCTCAGTTGCTCCTTCTGCTGCCGATTGTCTTGTGCCCCATTCATAGGAGGGCCTGGTACATTATGTCTATTCCATATCGGACTCAGGGCTTGCCGCTCATTGACCTGTGGATCTTGGGTCTGCTGATTGGCCCGCTGAGATCCACTTCAGGGAGATCATGTGATGTTGTGCAAAAATCTAATCCTTGATTCTATCTGTATCCATAAAACATAAATCATCATGAGTGTTCTATCCACAATTTATTCTATTATCATACTAGACCATATGGATAACCTTGTTAGGATTTTGGTTATTTTATCTTAGAATAACCTTCTTAGAACTTGGATTATTCCTTTCGGAATAATCTTCTTAGGCGTTGCCTTATACCTTCAATGAAGTAAATCTATTTCCATCGTCTAAGGATCTATGTTATCCCTTACTCTATCCATGGCCTTATAAGACTTCATATTCCATATTGCATTTGTAAGCTATCTAAGTTAATCAAGATTCAGAAACTTATTTGACCCTTTCTTGATGGCGCAGTGATTGCTCAGGACGTGTGCACATGGACTCTATTCTGTTAAAGACAACTAAGAAGTGTCTCTCGTTAGGCTCTAATACCTTTGTAATGCCCCGAGATTTTTTTTCTTTTGCCTGCCCAGAAGACTATCTCGACGACGCCACTCAATCCTATACCTTGACTTTGACCAATCAACAAACTGCTTACATAATCGGAAGACTAATTTACAATATTCTATTTTAATATGCGGAAGCTATTTATACCATATCCAATAACCTGTGGGTTAGGGCCCACGTCTATACAATAATGGACACTATATCTGTGTGCATGTCACCCGTCAGAGGAGTCACCAATCGTCTCACCATCGCCACATCACCTACATGGATCCTAATACAGAGCCAAAGCCCAATGATATCACTCAGTACTTAGGGTCACCCATAATATCTATATGAACTATGGTCAATATCAATATCAATACTATCAATAAACAAGTATTCATAACAATATATAATTGGTCAAAGGTCAATGAAGACTACATTTCAACAATAAATAATTCAATGAATAATTAACAATTGATCAATATTCAATTGGCCAAAAGTCGGTAAAGTCAACAATAACAATTATCAATTCAATTCTATTAATAATTTATCAATTTATCTATCAAACACAAAAGCCATAATTAATTATTCATCAATCATAAAAGCGCAAGTCGATTATCCATCAGCCGCAAAGACGAAATCAATAGTCTATCAACCACTAGGGTGAAATCAATTGTCCATCAACCACTAGGGTGCAATTCAATTATCAATTCGATTCGATTACCAATTCAATCTTTGGAGTTACGATCAACCCTTTCGGGCGCAATAGAGAGCTCTCTATTATTAGGGGACACCATGCCACTTCAATTAATAAGTTTGGGTGTGATGGGGGACGAAGGACCACACCAAGACAATCATAGTTTTCACGCTATCTGCCCAATTCAATCCAATTATCCGTCAGCCGGAAGGCATAATTACCCAGGAGACGCAATTAGCCCGAAGGCCCTACCAACCCGAAGGTGCAATTAGCCCGAATGCCCTATCAATCCGAAGGTGCAATATTAGCCCGAAGGCCCAATTAGCCCTAAAGGCACAATATTATCCCGAATGCCCTATCAGCTCGAAGGGGCAATATTAGCTCGAAGGCCCTATCAATCCCAGTGGCAATCAGTAGACATCGGTCCAATAATTTTTCAACTTTTATCTCAATTACCTAAGATGTCTATCTTTAACAATTATCTTAGGTTAAACATGACCCAATCAAAAAATCGCAATATCAATATTTTAATCAATGATATGATCAAATATGATGACGATCAATCGGATACGATAACAATTTGATCAGGATCAATCAATAATAAGGTTAATAGATCAATACCATAATCAATATCATGATTGGGCGTAATGATAATAATAATCAATATGATGGCAATCTGATCATACTAAAGTCGGGGATGTTAATCAATATGATCGGCAATGATTAACAATCTTAACTATCTAATAAATTATAAATCAATTCATAAAAATATATTTTCTATTCCAGAACCCAATCCGCGTCGATCATTACCCGAATCGTGTTAAATGGAACCCAAGCCGTGTCACTATGTCCGTCAGGAATTGTGTTTCCGACATAATTCTTAACAATCATATCTATGTCATATTCAATCAATGCAACAATATATAATGTAGAAGAGTCCTTGGGTCCATGTCGTGAAAAACCGATGACATGGGGATCCCCCTATGCACCTTAAGTTGGTTGAAAACCAACTATGTTCCTGTCGTCTATGGGCTGCACAAATGTCGAACTTTTGATGGCAATTACCCAACGGTCCTTCTCCTTTCTCTCTCTATATTTTTCCTAGCCGAGAAATTTAATAAATAAACTTTTTTTACAAAAAAACCATAAATAAAAGAAATATATATTTCTTGTTTGTTCTCTATGTCTATCTCTCCTCATAACTTGTCACACTTTTTTTTTTTTCTGCTGTGTTGATTCCTTTTTTCCCTCTCTCTTTATTCTTTTCTCTCACTAATCATATTTATAGACCTCTTTAACAATTGAACTTAGGCTAAATTACTTTATTGCCCCTACTAAAATTTTGGGGTGTTACATAGGGTCTCTATTTATAGCCTCCAAGGGTTTTCATAGAGTTTTGGTTTAATTCAAAGTCTTTTCATGTTAAAATAAGTAAATTTCAAATAGACTTTGATACCATCCAAAACTCCTTCTATTGTATCCCTTCGATCATGGTGAGGTGATAGGTCGAAGCTCCTAGGCTGGGAGTGCTCAGTGTGGGCTGAGTGAGATTCATGAGGTGGCAATCCATGTCTCAGTTGCTCCTTCTGCTGCCTGTTGTCCTGTGCCCCATTCATAAGAGGGCCTTGTACATTACGTCTATTCCATCTCGGACTCAGGGCTTGCTGCTCATTGACCTATGGATCTTGGGCCTGCTGATTGGCCCGGTGAGATCCACTTTGGGGAGCTTGTGAGATGTTGTGCAAAAAGCTCATCCCTAATCATCCCTAAGGCTTAGGATAAAGTTTGGGTTCGATCTGGACTTGAAATTCTCAAGAAAAGTCAAATAAATCTCTAAAACAAGCCTCTAAACACTCCCCCTGATTATGGCTTATCACGGCCCATAACAATGATTTCACGGCCTTTGCAGGTGTATTTTCATGGCCCGTAACTCAAATTTCATGGTTCGTAACTCAGGCATATTTTTAGCATGAGATGGGCATTTAACGGCCCGTTATAGCTAAATCATGGCATATTATATTTAATTTCAGCCCTGCATTCTTCACTAATTTTCACTTTCTGGCTCCGTTTTAACTCCGATTTGAGTGTTTGTTGTTTCTGTGGCTTATGACTCAATTCTCTTACTTTTTTATAATAAAAATATAATTTGGGTAGATTTATATTTTTATAAAATTAAAGTAAATAAGGCCATATAATGATGCATACTATATGAAAATGAATCGAAATGTGATTAAATGCATGACTAATTATATGTTATATTTTGCCTGCATCATGTAACCGTCATGAGCAGCCATCCAAGGTAAAGAGTATATATGTTTTGTGCCATATGATTAACTATTTAAATTAATCGTCTAATGTTGGTTGGTTAATGTTCAGTGAAGGATGGAGCCAGGAGGTCCTTCGAACACTTCAGGGATCAAAGAGAACTGATTGAGAGCATGACCCGCATAGTTCGTGCTATGGAAAGGAAGGCAGACTCGAGACACTCTGGTCACTCAAGTTCAAGAATTGAGAGGTTTCTAAAATTGCATCCCCCCTACTTTCAATGGAGACAGGAATCTAGACAAGGCAGAGGCTTGGGGGATATCATCACTGAGAAGTTTAGATCCATGGACTGCTCTGACCGATAAAGGGTCAACCTATCTACTCATTAGCTAGTTGATCAGGCTCGTCACCGGTGGAAGTTAATGATAAGGACTCAGTTCGATGAAGACGATGAGATTACTTGGAGGGATTTCAAGAAGGCCTTCAGGATCCACTACCTCTCTCCACATGTGAGGGGGGAGAAGCAAGCAGAATTTGTGAATCTATAGTAGGGCAGTTTGAATACCTCAACAAGTTTCTTGAACTTGAGAGGTATAGTCCTCTAAAAGAAGATGAAGAGTTAAGAGTTAACCACTTCATCAAAGGGCTGAATCCTCGCTTGAAGATGAATGTTAAATGTGGTGAACTTGAGACCATGGCCAAGGCAATCTCTCTGGCAACCAAGCTAGCCAGAGAAATCGGTACACAAGAAAGGAACATATAGTACAAGGGCAAGAAAGGAACATATAGTACAAGAGCAGAACAGATAGTCAAGAAAGGAACATAAGAAAGACACGGGACGGAAGAACAGTGACTCCAAGTTGTACTCTAAGACTGAATGGGGACGAAAAGACAAAGCTTGCTCTCACTATCACAGATTTCATTTTGGAGAGTGCAAGTTCAAGACTAGAGCATGCCTACGCTGTGGCAAGACTGGACACTTCGTCAGAAACTGCCTCGAAGAGAAGCCCACGTACTAGGACAAGGGCAAGGGCAAGTAAGTAGAGAATTAGTAGAGGGCACCAGGCAGGGTTGGTCTACACCATACAGGTGGATGAGGCCCAAAAGTCCAATGAAGTGGTCCAAGGTAATCTCCTTGGTAGCTGATCACTATGCAAATGTTCTATTTGATTCTGGTGCCACTCATTCCTTTATATCGTTTGCTTTTGATGATTTATTAACTATTGATAGAGAAAATATGAAGTGGCAGCTAGAAATACCTACACCACTAGGGAGAGTCTCCACTAGGTAATACCTCGCAGCGATATCAGTGATGATAGAAGGAAATAATTATTCGGCTGGCCTCATAGTGCTACCTATGGTGGACTATGATATCATATTGAGCGTTGATTGGTTGTCATACCATGATGCCTACATGATGTGCCCACAAAGGAAGGTCATGATCAACAAGAAGGATGACAGTTCTGTAACCTTCTGCGAAATTCCATCCAAGGAAAGGAAGATGATGATTTCTTCAGCCAAAGCAACCAAGATGCTGAACAAGGATTGCCGAGGATTCTTGCCGAGCTTAGTCAAGAGCGATTTCCAACCCAAGCCATTGCAAGAACTTGAAGTGGTGAAGAATTTTCTAGAGGTATTTCCCGAAGAGCTCCCGGGATTACCTTCGAAAAAGAAAATCGATTTTCATATTGAGCTGATGCTAGGGACGACTCCGATTTTCAAACCTCCCTACAGGACAGCATCAACAGAATGAAGGAATTGAAGGCACAACTGCAGGAATTACTGGACAGGGGTTACATCAGGCCAACTGTGCCCCCTTGGGGTGCACTTGTTCTATTTGTGAAGAAGAAGAATGGATCAACAAAGTGACCATCAAGAACAAGTTCCCACTGTCCAGAATAAATGATCTTTTTAATCAATTATCTTCTGCATCAGTCTTCTCAAAAATTGACTCAAGAAGTGGATACCATCAAATCAGAGTGGCTGATGAGGTCATACCAAAGACAGCCTTCACATCAAGGTATGACCATTATGAATTTTTAGTTATGCCTTTTGGACTGACAAATGCTCCTATAGCATTTATGGATTTGATGAATAGGATATTCAAGCCTCACTTGGATAAGTTTGTAATAGTTCTTTGTGCATGACATCCTGGTATATTCATCAAATCTTGAAGAACACCAAAAGCACTTACAGATTGTCCTGGAGACTTTGCGGCAACATCAAGTATATGCAAAGTTCTCCAAGTGTTAATTCTGGCTGGACCAAGTGATATTTCTGGGTCACATTGTTTCAAAGGAAGGAATTTCTGTGAACTCAACAAAGGTTGAAGTAGTCATTAACTAGGAAAGGCCAAAGACAGTGATTGAAATAAGGAGTTTTCTAGCATTGGCCGACTACTATAGAAGATTCATCCAAGATTTCTCTAAGATTGCTTCTCCAATAACTAAACTGACTAGGAAAAGAGAGAAGTTCAACTGGAATCAAAGTGTGAAGAAAACTTCCTGGACTTAAAGAAAAGACTGACTTCTGCACCCGTGCTGACAATTCCCACTGGAGTTTGGAGGCTATACAGTGTACAATGATGCTAGTGGTACTGGACTGGGATGTGTACTGATGCAACATGGAAGAGTAGTTGCATATGCTTCAAGACAGCTCAAGCCTCATGAGAGAAACTACCCCACTCGTGATCTGGAACTAGCAGTTTGCCTTGAAGATATGGCGTCATTATCCGTAGGTAGAAGAGTTTGAAGTGCACACTGACCACAAGAGTTTCTGATTGATTATGAGTTTGATATTCTCTACCCTCAAGGGAAGCCCAACTCAGTGGCAGATGCTCTAAGCAGGAAATATGAAGGGTCAGTGGCATGCTTGAGAGTCTACATATGGACTTTAATTAAAGGAAGCACATAGGGAAAGCTGATGATGCACTGTGTTATTCAGCTTGAATTGGTGACCAAGATTATATAGGCACAGAAGGAGGACCTAGAATATAAAGAAATGAAAGCTCTATGTGAAAAGGGACACCTAGATTATAAGACTAATGAAGATGGAACTATCAAATTCCAAGGCAGACAGTGCGTACCTGAAGATAAGGAACTGAAGGAAGAAATTCTGACTGAGTGTCACAAGTCAGAATTTGCTATTCCCAAGAACCAACAAGATGTTCAAGGATAGAACATTTTGTTAGATGGATATGAGAAAAGAGATGGCAGAATTTGTGTCTAAATGTTTAGTCTGTCAGCAGGTGAAGATTGAGCAACAAAAGCCACTAGGAGAATCCACTGCCCATACCTCAGTGGAAGTGGTAGGAAATCACAATGGACTTCATTGTAGGTCTCCCAAGGACATGATGCAATATGGGTCATTGTGGACAGATTAACCAAGTCTGCAATTTTTTTACCATATAATGTATGATACAATTGTATGTGGATGAGATTATCCGGTTACATGGAATTCTTATTTTCATTGTATCGGATAAGAACCTGGGGTTCACGGCAAGATTCTGAAGAGGATTGTAGCATGCTTTTGGCACAAGGCTGCACTATAGTACTGCCTTTCACCCTCAGAACGATGGGCAAAATGAAAGGACAATTCAGACTCTAGAGGACATGTTGAGAGCATGTGTTATAGACTGGGTAGGCAGTTGGGATGATCATCTTGCCTTAGCTGAGTTTGCCTACAACAACAACTATCATTCCTCCATAAAGATGTCACCATTTGAAGCAGTATATGGAAGACCTTGTAGGTCTCTCACATGTTGAAGTGCAGTTGGTGAAGGAAGACTACTAAGACCTGAGCTAGTAAAAAAGTATGCAGAGGAGGTAGACCTGATAAAGGAGAGGATGATGACAGCTCAGAGCCGCCAGAAAAATTATGCAGATAAGAAGAGAAGGAAACAGATCTACCAGGTTGAAACCATGTACTATTGAAGGTATCCGCTACCAAAGGAGTCATTCAACAAAATAGAAAAATTGACTCATAGGTACATTAGACCATTTGAGATTCTGGAAAAAGTTGGAGAAGGAGCATACAAACTGGCATTGCCTCCTTTATATGCCAGAATCCATAATGTCTTCCATGTGTCTATGCTTCTCAAATACACATGTGGTGATTAAGGAACCAACCATCAAGGAGGACCTCACATATGAAGAATACCCTACAGAGATACTTGAGTATGGTGAGCGTCGTCTGAGGAACAAGGTGGTGAAGATGGTAAAGATTGCATGGAAGCACCACAACGGCACAGAAGCAACATGGGAACTGGAAGACAAAATGAAAGAATAATTTTCAAGATTATTTGGTAAGCGTTCTACCTTATGTTAAAATTCAAGGACGAATTTTCTATTGGGGGGCGGGGGGGGGGGGGGGGGGGGGGGGGGGCGGGGAGGATGTAATATCCTAGATTTTTATCAGGGGCAACTTGGTCTTTGGACCAAAACCCTCATGACCTCCCCCTATTCAAAGCCCAAATCTCTTCTAGAAACTCTTTTTCCTCACATGTGCACCCGACGGCCAGATTTAGAGGAGGATCACGAGGAGGCACAAAGAGGAAGAGAAAGAAGAGGACGAAAGAGAAGAAGAGAAAACTAGGATTGAAAGGTATGTAAAGGAGATTCAATCCCTCTCTTCTCTCTCAATGTTTTGATGATTGGATTGAGAGCAATAGGGTACCATACTCTTATTAGGAATTTGATGAGGATTTCCACAGGTTTTATTAGATCTGGGATGTTTTCTTGTGTTTCATGCTTAGATCTAAATATTAGGATTCATGATTAGGATTTCTATGTTCTTTAAGGGAAGAACCCTAGATCTTGAGAATGTATGATTTCTATGTGTTTAGATCTGATTTATGATGCAATATTACCTGTAAAACATATATGAATCGTTCCTAATGATCAAGAACATTTTTCCCAAAAGATTTGATCAAAACTGGACAAAAATCGAGTAAAATCAGATGGAGGCGACACTATACGGACGAAATTGGGCATTTGTCACAGCCACGACGAACACATCACACCCATGACAGAAAGCTAGGAAAGGCCAATGTTCTATCACGGCCGTGGCGGTCCACGTCATGCCCATGACAGAAAGACGAAAAGGGGGCAAAATCCATCGTTCTACCACGCCCATGACAATCATTGTCACGACCGTGACTCTGTCGGTCACGATCGTGATAGAATGACGTAAAGGTTTGGGTTTCTGTCACGACTGTGACACACCCTATCACGGTCGTGACAAAATGAAAATTGATATATGTTATATTTATGTTATTTTTTTGAGGTATTTACTATTATGTATTACTGATTGATGATTGTACATGAACCTAGATATACAAAATGCATGGATAGTCATAACTAGGTTAAAATATGAAGATTGATCAACGTAATATGTTTGTTGATTGTGATAATAATGATCCAATTGAAGAGTATTGTTACTTGCCACTCCTCAAACTGATGACAGAAAATACTGTGCCTTGCTCCACTGTGTTAGAATTTATCTCGGGAAATTACTATGCCCTGCACTTTGGAGTTAGCATTTTATTTGGGAATAACTTTATCTTACCAGAAATGGTATGTATATTTCCACTCACCCTCGCATGAGGGAGCCTCGGCTCCAAGGCCTAGCTAGTCTAATGGAGGGCAATGACTTGATTCTTCAATTAGTGATAAGATCAAAGACTTAAGTGAGTGACTGAACTAAAAAGACTGATGATCATGAAAGTGAAATCCAATGAGTTATGAAGCAACCTTGATGATATTACTGAGGCAAGGTAAGGACAAGTGCTAGTCACTTGGTATGCCTACTGTTACTGAGTGAATGATGTACTGACTGTTATATGATTACATGTCTATTCATATTACCGTTACTGACATACACTGATGATATAATATGACGTATTGACACGTGCACCATATGATTATGACATGGCATGCATGATCCTTTTTATTATGAAACTATCATACATATGTCATGTAGTATCCTGCATAGGATGCATCACATACACCGCATGGCCTTTACATACTCTAGCTGGAAACCCTGCACCCTGAATCCGTACATGTAACTGAGGTGCGTCGAGGGATGGCTTATCAACTCATGATGGCTAAGTTGCAAATGGCATAAGGATGAACAAGTCATGAGTCACTAGAGTCTGCTTTAGATAGGAATATGAATATTTTTTTCTTTTTATGTTCTATGACGTTAGTTCTATGGATGTTTAAATTGAAGTCTTCCGCTAAACAAATGATGATTTTATATTATTTTAAATGGATATTAGTTTTCGCTGCATTACTGTTAAATCATATTATTGTGATTAAGTGATGGTGAATGGGCTAGCATTGCCGAAGTGACCTAATTGCCCTCTAGCTTTTAGGTGAAATTTCAGGGTGTTACACCTATTGTTATTGTACTATGGCATTGACTTTTATGTCTTATGTTGAGACATTTGGATGTACTTTTATCTACTTAGCTTCCACATTTTTCTTCATTTGTTGTATTATTTTATTTATTAAGTTTTCCGCTTACATGTTACTTTTCTTGACCATTTGGGTCAACAAAAGAGTCAAAGAAATATTGAAGAAAGTAATGACCGAAAGGAGATTTTGCCACATGGAGGGGTCGAATTTTGGGATGTTATATTATAGTATCAGAGCCTAATGATATGACTCCCTTGACGACCTATCCATAGAGTATAGGTTAAGTATGATCCATGTGCACCCACCTACCGCCACACTCAATCGCCGCTAGGCTCGAAAGGCAATTTATGATAGAACGAGAACCTAAGGATATGTTTGGATGAAGGGTACGAGAGCCTAATGCATGATATGTTTGGTTGAAGGGTTGGGCAAGGATGGGTTGAGTTTAATTAGGGTGGGTGAGTTTAAAAATTTGACATTTTGTTTGGATATTTTTTTCATCATCACCATCATTAGATTTAAAAGTTGTAGAACGACTAATTTCACGTCCAAATTCAGGAGGCCAGTTGTAGTTGCTCTCTATTAAGTATTGATAGTTATCTTTTTTTTTTAATTTTTTTTGGAATAAGAGGAAGGGGTGTCATACTATATGAAAGAGTTATTTAACCTCCAAACATGAATGACATGAGTATTTTTGAAAGAGCATTTAGAAAACGTGCATCAACATCCACGCATCAAGTAACCAACAAAAGGTTGGCGCAGTGGTAGTGAACTGCGTTCCAAGTGGTCGATGGGCTAGTAGCCCGGGATTGATTCTTGGAGCCGCCACGTTGGCAGGGATAATACCTTTACCGCTTGAGCCCCGACACTGGATTAGTCAGGTGCTAGTAGCCCTGGACACCGATGGTTAACTGAAAAAAAAAACATCCACGCATCGAGTAAGACGTATGTCGACCTCCATCATCATCGACCTCAACAACAAACATCAAGCAACGGACAATTTTTTTTGCTATGTATGTTCTTAATCACTCCCACTACCCACACCCTCATTAGGTGACTGAGCTTCATCTCCGTGAGCTCACCCTCTTCCGCTGTGGCCGTCATCGAGATCAGCCTCCTCTCCAAGCACGACACTGAAGCCCACGCCTCCCTCGCTGACGCCGACGCCGTCCCCCTCCGCGCCTCCCACCTCCTCTAGCACTTCCCATATAACACCATGAGACCCACTTGACTTTCACGTGTTCAGAGTCATCTCAGAATCACTACACAATTATTAATAAAACTAATTTTCTAAAATAAGCTCTATAAAGTGCAAAAAGAATAATAAAAACATCTAAAAATCTATAATGTCAAAGGAGTTGAAAACTTTCATAACTTCACAATACTATAATGTGAAAAACTGATGACTAATAAATAAATGCAGTAAGACACAATTCTACACCATATGCAACATCTCTGTCACTGAGCCTGACCACATGCATGAATTCAGATGCAAGGGCAAACTCATGAGTATAAAAATATTCACTATGTAAGTTCTAACCATAACAATAATCAATGATCAACAATGCTCAATAAAACAAATAACAATATGATACAATAAGCAATAGAGCACTGGATGAATCAATAGAGCAAGAGCTCAATAAATCAATATAGTCATAAGTCGATGAAGAGGATTAGGAAAGAGGTCAAAAGATCAATCAATATCAATTAACAATAATCAATAATCAATGATGCCTGATCACTATGGAATTATCCAATTTTAATAATTCAATATCAATATCAATATCAATATCAATAGTCATTGGCCGATAACAAATTTCATTCGATCCAATGGGCGAAGGCAATGCTAGTCAATGTCAATATTCGAATGATCATGATTCAATTCAATTTAATTCAATCCTTGGAGTTATCCAATAGAATAAGGAGCGTTCAATCAATTAAGAAAAACTTCATGTCTCTTTTATGTAGGTCAATGGGGATCAAGCCACAGCAAGCCACTGCTAAATAATAATTCATGATGGCGAGGGACCATGGCACAAGACAGCCATAACTTTCCTAAAGGATGATGTCTCAAACCTCTTGGCACATTATCTGCCTCATACAATATGACCCAGGGGACTTAGAGACAATCGAAGAACACAGAGACCCATCAGTTTTCATCTTTTATCTTGTTTACCTAATAGGCCTATATTTAACAATTTAGTTTAGGTTAAACAAAGACACAATCAGAGAAAAACTACTAGGTCAATATTATGATAAGTCACATGATCAGATGGATCAATAATATCAATAATCTGAAAATTAGATTTAAAAGGTATGATGAGGTCAGATCTATTAACATCATGGATGAACAGAAATGATTAACCATAATAATCATTTAATTATCCATAGTAAAATATTCAAAAATAAGTTTTCTAGCCCCAGAATTTGGCCCGCATCGGGTGGGACACGTTCGAAAATAATAAAAACCCCTCGACCAAGTGGAACCTGGACCGGGTAGGGTGTAAACTCGGGCTGGGTTGGCCGGTTCACGCTCGTGACGGTTGCTGAATAAAACACGTGTCGTGTTGCCAAAAACTTGGGTCGCGTTATCGCTGACCTGGAATGTGTCCAAATCTGATTTGCTCCGAGTTTGTAGAACCCGGGCCATGTCCATTTTGAACCCAGGCTGAGTTGGCTGCAACCTGGGCCATGTTGATATAGCCTGGGCTGGGTTCTATTATATGCGGAGAAAATCGTGTTCCAACACATTTTTTTACCATCATAACTATACCATACGATGTCCAAACGATGCACAATCTATAGCAATGAAATTTTGGTACAAAGGAGATGAGGATAGGATTCCATGTCACAAAAATCGATGACATAGGGATTACCCCTATGTACCTAAGGTTAACTAAAAAACTAACTGCAATTCTTTTTCTGAAAAAACTGCACAAATGCCGAACTTTGGCCCCGAAACTTGCAGCCACTTGGAAGATCTTCTCTATATGCCGGCTTCGAAACCAGCTGCCACGTGATCTCTGGGATGCCTCGATTTGTGTAAAAATGGAGAGGAAATCAGAGCTCATGGTGTAGAAATTCTATTTGGCTGAAAGAGAGTTTTTAGCCTCCCTTTAATGTCTCTTTATAGTTGTAGGCTAGGGTTACCATTTCTATTAGGCCTTGGACTATTTTAAAATCAATCTTTGCCATCTATCACTAATTAATGACCCCATAATTTCTCATATTTAATTAAATTTGAATTAACTTAATAATCCCATAAATATCTCCATAATAATTTCACCTCTTCTCAAACTCTCTTTTCCTTTCCAACTTCTCCCATAATTTACTTCAACTTCGGAATTAAATAATTCCAAATATTAAATAATGATTTTACATTTTCATTAATGAGTAAACTATTCATTTATTTATTTAAAGAAAATTGAGCCGGCGCCAAAGCCCTCGAGGGGGCCATGAGAACGACATGGCTGCACTCCTCAACCTCTCCCTCCCCATCCCCGGAGGCGCTCATGTCCACACCGAGCACCCTCGACGCCATGGGCTTGGGCTCGAATCTCAGCACCATGCATCTTTCATATTTTTTCTTTTCTTTTTTAATCTTATTTCCAATTAAAGAAATAATTTCATTCATTCTTCCAAATTCCCATTTTAAATATATAATTATGTGTTCTTACAAAAGCTTACATGCATATTTACAAAATTATATCATATTTGAATTAATATTATATATATATATGGATCATACATTATTTAAAGAACCCTTTTATTATTTTTAAATTAATTATTTTATTTTTATGCATAAATTAATGTCATTTTAGTTGAAATTATATGGTATTTGTCAAACAATTTTTTGAAGTAATTACCTCATTCATTTTATTATTTAATATTCATAAATTAATAAATTATAGTTATTTAATTTTTTTATTTAATATCTAACTAATTAGAAGTGAATACATTCTTTTTTTTGTTCATGATCATTCACAAGAAATATGGACGCATAATATTTTTACAAATAACAATAAAAATAATGAGATCATGTTTATTTTTATGAACAATAATTTAATATCGTTATATTTTTGTATCGTATATTCTTTGGTGAACCCACTTTTGTTCCTGGCTTCCCCATCGGGGAGAACGCGTTCGTCGTGTTGCTTAATTTGGTGAGGAATGACGGGGATTTAGAGGGAGGAGGAAAATGTGGTGTTTGTAACATTCTGATTTTTTATTAGATCATAATAGTCTCGAAAGAAAAGAATCTTTGGGGTAGTTTAGACCTTTGGACCAAGTAACAAAAAGTAGACAAAAGTGACGTAAAAAAGGGAGTTAGTTGGAGGGTAAATGAGTCATATTACTAGTTTTCGTACATTATATTGGAAATCAAGTTTGCTTAATGGATTAAAATCAAATGGTTTTACTCATGGTTTGCTTTTGGAAGAGTTTATGCAAGTTAGGGTTTTATTGGATTATGGTTTAGTTTTTCCATATTTTTGCATGTGAATGGACCCCTAATTGCTTGAAATATGTAGTGGAATCTTAATATGTTCAATATGAGGTTCAGAATAGGGATTAATGGCTCGAGATGGTCGAAATCATGATTCCGCAACTTTGATTGATCAATTGATGAGAAAATTGGGGAGTGTGTAATTAGTTGACTGATTTATTGGACTCTATGCACAAAACACAAAAGACTAAGGTCTAGGCGTAGACTATGCATAAATGAAAACTAAACAAGTCTAGATGTAGACTATGCACAATATGAAACTGAACAAGGTCTAGGCGTAAACTATGCACTCCTCATTTCACATATCGAAACTAAGATTCAGAGTAGTGCACAAATCGGAGTAGTAAACTCGAATGTCGTATCCACATTGATTTCAAGCTTAAGATTCACTAACTAATCTGAATTAATGTTAAACTAAGTTAACTCCTTTTTATGTTTTAAATGAGCGATATCAAATTATAACTAACGGATAATAGAATGTTCTCTTAGGAATGGAGTTCATCTAATATTCTGCTATGGATGAATTAGAACAACATAGCAAAACAAATCAAATTAGATTCAACCTGTAAATATTGCTTTCACAGTGCATTAAAGTTAGAAATAAGTATCATACTTTCATATGAATGTTAGTTAGGTTGATTCAACAAGGGTTTCAACTGATATTAGATTATCATGAAACTTCTAGCTCAATGTATAAATACGTTCAGATCCAAAACTAGTGCTAATCCTCTTGGTTTATTTCTAAACATCAAGAGAATCTAGAATTAGCCTCTCGGTTGTCATTTCAATATGAGATTCACATCAACAAAAGCTAAATTGATGTATCAAAACCCAACATGGATAGATTGGAACCAGAAAACCACGTCAATAGAAATCACAGATGATCTTCATCAAAGTCTTTCATTTCATCTAATTTTGCCACCTATCTCTAGTCCTCTTTTTCTGCCAAAAGATTCCTTCCTACATACTTTATGGCAACTTGCAAGTGGTCCCCTTCTCCTTTTCCAGCAAAATTGTTTGTATTTTCTACCTTATTTTGATCCTGCAACAATATGCACAGCAAGCATCAATTACTCAAATAAAAATTAGACAAATAAGAACTAAATCAGTATATTATCCAACTCAAATGTGCAAATGTAAGATAACATTATGCTGAGAAGATCAATGCATGTATATTAAGCATAATTATCAGAATATGAACATTTCAGGACTTATATGCACATGAATTAAGATGAAAAATGAATAGAAATTTAGTACGATAAGCAAGTGAACAAACTCCCCCAAATTTAGTCTTTTGCTTGTCCTCATGCAAAACATTCAGATATTAAGAACCATGATTGAATCAAATAGTTCACAAATGAATTCAGAATCAGCTCTTTCTAATCAAATGAGTTTCCCACTTTGCTAGCACTCCCTGCCATTCTTTCCAATTTCCAATTTCTAGTTGAGGAATCACACAGGCTAAAGCAAATTTAAGCCATGAAAGAAGTACTAACATTAATTAATTTGAGTTTTAGGGATTTTCAACTTTACTAAAAAGGTTGAACTGTCAATCTCTCAATGAACAAATTTTGGTATTGCTTAAACATGATAAACCTGATTTTTATTTATGATAATGCAAATAAACAGGTTTGAAACCTAATTTTTATTTATGCTGGCTGATTTTATTCAGGAGAGTTTCCTTTTTGAATTCGGCTCCCTTTATTCATGCATGCATGCAATGCAAAATGCAACTTTTCATTTTCTCTTTTTCTTCATTTTTTTCTTTTTTGTTCATAAAGTGAGTAGCAGTTCAAGCTCAAGTGAAGTTTAGATTCCTTAATCCAAAGAGTCATGTTTTCTTATTTAACATAGCCGCAAAAGTCTTGATTTCATTCTAGACATCTTCTAATTTCTATTCAATTCATGAGTGTTAGCTAGTGTTACCCACAAAAAAGAAAATTTTCAACTGAATTGAGTTCAAATGCATCTGAATATGAGTTGATTGAAGCAAAAAGATTAACAACCAAAGTAGTGATTACTTGGTATTGGAGTGTACTAGTTGTTATACTAAAGGATTTCTACTTAACAATGATGTGCACAAATGATAACATGAGTTGAGCTGAATTACAATGATAATAATGATAACCTGACTATAGATATGATATTAACTTTAAAATGAAATTAAAGCATGCTAATAGGGTTCAGAAAAGTACCAGGTACCTCCCCCAAGCTTATCATCAACACTATCTTCAATGATGAATCATTCAAGCAAGGGAGAGGGATTGGGAGGGTGTTCATTTTCTAAAATGAGAAGTAGGAAAATCCTGCTCCACTTCTTCTTTTGGGTCCATCATTTCAGCATTTGATAAATCAAACCTACAATTGATTGGAACTAAACTAAAGATGAATGATCCATTTAGCAATCAATAAAATTTAGTAAGGATTAAATTCACTGAAATCTGACAAAATTAGATATGGACAATTGATATAAACAAGAAATCAAGATTTTGATTATGATGATCATGTGAGATAAGGATAATTATGACAATCAGTTACCAATTGCATTTTAGTGAAAATTTAAAGTTGTGAGTAAAGAATACTCCTTGAGCTGAAATGGATTAAGTGGTAGATTAAGTTCCTCTCTGATATATTCCTGCAAAAACAAAAGGATATTAGATATAAAAGGCTTGGGTTGCCTCCCAAGAAGCGACATACTTTAATGTCTTAGGCTAGACATTATTACAACTTCTTCATTTCAATGAGGTTTAATAGTATCATATGATCCAGTAGAGATATCAAACTGTGGACAACTTCACTAATCAAGTATGGATCTCTTAGTTTGTCAAGTGTTTGTTGATCTTCTGAAATATCCATGGCTGCAACCTGAAAATTTGACACTTGATCTTGACTATGATGGTAATACGACTGACTTTGTGAAACATAAACATAATTACTATTGCTTGAGAAGTCTTGCTCAAGATTCTAGTAATTTGAAACATAATGACTAGTACTTGAGAAGTCTACCTCAGGATTCCAATAATTTGAACTTTCATGATCATGTGAGACATACATGTAAACATTAGAAAGCTATTGAAATTGTGATGATCCTTTATTGCAGTGAACTCGTGATGATTCTCCAACATCAAAAACGTATTTCTGAAGAGTTTTGAACATGATGTATTCAACTTTACAATATAATTCATCCTGACTAATTGATATTTCACTTGATTGATAATAGTCCTGGAGCCAATTCTGCCAACTCATATCCATCATGTACATAATCTTCAAAGTGCTAGTTGATTTCTGCTCAGTTTGACTTGTGACCTTTTGTCTATTCTTCTCTCTATCCCAGAAGTCAAATTCAAAATTTTCTACACTCTTGCAACTTGTTCTACAATGAGGTTAAGTGCAAAGATATCAAAAGCATGAGTAAGCATGAAATTAAATAGAGATTAAGATAATAGCAGAAAAAGAAAATTACAAAAAGGCTAACCTAATCATAAAAATGATAGATAAATTTTTTAATAGGACTAAATATAAACAACGGAATGTGATGTAAACAATGATAGCATAAGAAAGGGCAAAGGCAAATATAAACAAAAGCTAATTTAAAGAAAAGAAAATAACTGCTAAAAAGTAGACTAATTTAAACTATAGAAAGTGAATCTAATCAGCCTCAAATCCCTGGCAACGGCGCCAAAAACTTGATGAGGAAATTGGGGAGTGTGTAATTAGTCGACTAATTTATTGGACTCTATGCACAAAAAGCAAAAAATTAAGGTCTAGGCATAGACTATGCACAAATGGAAACTAAACAAGGTCTAGACATAGACTATGCACAATATGAAGCTGAATATGGTCTAGGCGTAGATTATGCACTCCTCACTTCACAAAACAGCAAGTGCACAGATCGGAGTAGTAAATTCGAATGTCATATCCACATTGATTTTAAGCTTAAGATTCACTAACTAATCTGAATCAATGCTAAACTAAGTTAACTCTTTTTGATGTTTTAAAATGAGTCATATCAAATGATAACTAATAGATAATAGAATGTTCTCTTAGGAATGGAATTCATCTAATATTCTGCTATGGATGAATTAGAACAACATAACAATACAAAACAAATTAGATTCAACGTGTAAATATTGCTTTCACAATACATTAAAGTTAGAAATAAGTATCATACTTTCATATGAATGTTAGTTAGGTTGATTCAACAAGGGTTTCAATTGATATTAGATTATCATGAAACTTCTAACTCAATGTATAAATACGATCAGATCCACAACTAGTGCTAATGCTCTTGTTTTATTTCTAAACATCAAGGAAATCTAGAATCAACCTCTCGGTTGCCATTTCAATAAGAGATTCACATCAACAAAAGCTAAATGAATGTATCGAAACCCAACATGGATAAATTGGAACTAGAAAACCAAGTCAACAAAAATCACAGATGAAATCAAATCCAGAAACTAATCATTAATGTTCTTGGTTCATTCATGAACAACACGAGAATCTAGAATTTGTCTCTCAGCTGCCATTACAAGATGAGATTCACATTAACAACAAGTAAAATGATGCATTCATATCTTGATAGGGATAAGAACAAAAAAAACATGCTAATGTTCTTTACTCATTTTTGAGCAAAAAAGAATCAAACATCAACTTCTCAGTTTCAATTATAAAATAGGATTTACGTCAATAGAAAACTGATTCAAAAGCATTGAGAAACACACTAACATCAGTGGCAAAAGTGTTGTTCAATCATCCACCCATGAACAAAAATTAAACTACTATCATATCTTAAGAGAACTAAGATTTAGCTCCTCATAACTGATGAAAATAATACAAAACAGATGAGTAATACAACAACAACAACAAAGCCTTATCCCACTAGGTGGGGTCGACTACATGGATCATACGACGCATTCGTTGATCCTTGTTCATGAGATTCGACAGGATTTTACGCTGGCTATTGGGGCCTAACACAACCCTCCTCCTTTATCCGGGCTTGGGACCGGCTAATGTATAATATAATAAAAAAACATCCTAAAATAGAAAGAAGAACCCTCAGGCTCTAGTAAGAAAACCCTCTGGCCTCCAGCCAAATGGCAAGGAGAGGAGATGATCTCGTTTTGCTCCAAAACATCCCCTTTATATATGACATTATCATCACTATTTGATCTTCATCAAAATTTTTTATTCCATCTGATTTTTCCACTTATCTCTGGTCCTTCTTGCATGCTTTATGACAGCTTGCAAGTGGTCAGGATTGTTTGTCTTTTCTATCTAATTTTGATCCAGCAGAACAACAAGCATCAATTACTCAAATGAAAATTAAACAAATAAGAACTAAATCAGTATATTATCCAGCTCAAATGTGCAAATGTAAGATAACATTATACTGAGAAGATCGATGCATGTATATTAAGCATAATTATTAAAATATGAACATTTTAGAACTTATATGCACATGAATTAAGATGAAAAATTAGTAGAAATTTAGTATGATCAGTTAGTGACCATCGACTGGCAAGATGTAGACGGTTGGCCTTTTAATAATGGATAGTGATTCATAAGGCCACCGATCAAGAGCGGTCAATCGAACGGTCGATCGACGCGGTGTAAAATGCGCCTAGTAAGGGGTAAGGCCCCTGATCATGACCGGTCGCCGACGAAATGTAATCGGACGACCGACGAAATGTACTCGGTCGACCACTCAAGGGGGAACATTGGATGACAAAGCTCCTGATCATGACCGATTGATGGAACGTCGACCGGTGGGGTATGCGACCGGCAATACCCCTTATCATAGTTGGTCATATGGGCGGTTGATCGACCAATTATGAAACTGCAAACCAGTCGACCTAAAATAGGTTATCTTTGAGTGTTTAATGCAATGATTCTCTTATCAATTATTTAATAAATGATATTATGTCATGGTATGCCATGCTTGGTGCTTATTTTTTATATGAATGCCATATTGTTGATTGACTCACTTAGAATTCGACATTGCATGCTAAGCCATAGGGCTGAAATAAAATATATTGAATTGGACTTGTTGTGATTTAAACTTGGCCCTCGATGAATCGGATCGAATCATATTATGTTATTATAGTATATTCATGCATGGACCCAGATGCGGGTAATCGGATTGGCACACCTTCGAGGTGCCAATTGGGTGCTAGTCACCTAGCCAGCCCTCATGGTGTCGAGGACCCCAAGTACCACAATACATCAAAGGACTCATTAATATTGGTTGCTTGAGAAGCCTAAAATCGATAAAAAGATCATATGATTCATGAAATGGCTAGAATTGTTATTGTTATCATTCATGGGCATC
The DNA here is from genome assembly GCA_030549335.1 of Pontederia crassipes. NCBI lineage: Eukaryota > Viridiplantae > Streptophyta > Magnoliopsida > Commelinales > Pontederiaceae > Pontederia > Pontederia crassipes. The sequence goes on along the minus strand of JAUKPH010000020.1, from coordinate 2,634,788 downwards.
ATATGTTAATGCAATTGTTTATCATCTAGGTATTGATTCATATCGTCATCGGGCATTCATTGTGAATAATGCAATCGGACTCATAGTTAACAAATGGAATTGAATTTATTATGAATAGTTTATCGGCATGTTTTATAGTATTGTCCTTATCATTTTTTATCGTTTTATTGCAAGTTATCATTTTTAATTGTGGCCCTTATATACAACTAATGGGAGATGAGCCTCCCTACATCCGAGTTCGTGCAGGCATGGAAGAGTAGATTGAAGTAGTGGCGACGCGCATAACAACGGGTAGCACATGGTGTCGATCTCATTTTTTGTCTTGTTATGTTATAGTGTTTCTGGGTCTTGTATTGGTCGGCCTATGAGCCTTGTTATGGATTATGTTAGATTTTGTCATATTGTGGACCTCGAGTCTTATTATGTATTTGGGCTATCTGCTATGGTATACTTTGATGCTATTTGGGTTCATCGCCTTATGGTCATTATATTATTGCTTCTGCTATGTTTTCAAGTAGATTAGTATTGAAAGTTTACCATTTTTAGCTGCTTAATTTTGTCATGTTACGTTAACTTGGTTTCAACCATCATTGTGTCCTCATGTGGCGCACTCCAGGACCTGCTTGCGACACGTGTCGTGGGACTGATTTCAGAGGCATTACAACTAGGTATCATAGCCTAAAGCTCTTGGCTCTATGGTTAATGTTTTTTAAAAAGTTCTTGTCTTTGGGATTGTTGATTAAGTCTAAGGTACGTCCAAGTGTCAAGTCCATGTGCAACGCTCATGAGCTACCACTGACAATTGAAGTTAGGGTAAGAACCTTGGTGTATTGTGATGGCTAGTTTAACTAATTGTATGATTGGTGTTTTTCCTTGAAGGAAATGACAGCAAAAGGAGCATTGAACAATGGTCAAGGGAATGAAGAGGCACCGACTACTCTCATCCAAAGTGTGATGAGGATGACTCAAATGATTGAACGAAACACCGCCAATCAAGGGAAGAGTAATATAAAGAGGTTCCTTGATCTAAACCTTCTTCAATTTGATGGAGAGCTGAATCCCGACAAGGCAGATGCATGGCTGGATGCCATCTTCAACATCTTTCGGATAATACATTGCTTGAAGGAGGATAAGGTGAACCTTACGACCACCAATTCGTAGGTGGGGCAAGACAATGGAAGAAAAGAGTGATGAGTACCAGATTTGAAGATGAAGATGTCATCACTTGGGAGGAATTCGTGGAAGTGTTCAAGGAACAATAATTCCCTTAATATGTGAAGGATGGAAAGTTGGTGGAGTTCCTTGCATTGCAACAGGGCAATATGAGCTTCGATGAGTACTTTGTCAAGTTCATTGAGCTTGAAAGGTATTGTGATCTAGTGAAGGATGAAGGGATAAGGGTGGATCATTTTGTACATGGCCTTAATCATGAGTTAAAAATGCAGCTGCTAAGTGGGCACCCAAGTTAGCTATAGAAAGGGCTACAAAACTGGAAAGAGAAATTGAAGCTCATAATAGTTCCAAGGGCAAGTCACCAAAGAAGGCTATTGAGCAGGGGAAGGGAAGGTGGGCTAGAGCAGCTTACAAGCCTTCATCGAGGGAACAAAGGAGGGTAATTTGCTTGAATGCACATATTGTCATCATTTTTATGGAGAGGAATGTTATACAAAAATTGGGGCATGCTTAAAATGCGGGAAACAAGGACATTTTGCAAGGAAATGCCCCGAGAAGCACGAGGACAACCACGACAAAGGCAAGGAGAAGATGGTCGCAACATCCCAGCTAGGGAGAGCTTACAATATGATAGTTGAGGAGGTACTTCGGTCCAACGACGTGGTACAAGGTATGCTACTCATTGCTAGACATCATGCAAAAGTCCTATTTGATTCAGGGGCAACTCATTCTTTTATGTCTATGAATTTTGCTAACTCGTTGGGCTTGAAGGCTCAGACTATGTTCTGTCCTCTAGAGGTTTTAACACCTATGGTTGCTATGGCAACTAGAAGTTGGATACCTGACGTACACATAATCATAGGAGAAAGGAACTTTGCGGCCAACTTAGTATTATTACCGATGACGGACTGTGTTGTAAATGGATTGGTTGTCTAAACATGATGCCTACGTCATGTGTAAGGAAAATAAAATTTTGATAGGAGCATCCAAGAAGTCCCAATTAGTGATCTGAGGCACGCCATCAGATGGCCAAAGGATGCTAGTGTCGGCAATGAAGGCCACCAAGATGCTAAGGAAGGGTTCTAGAGACTTCCTAGCTAGTGTGGTGATGAACAGGGAAGACCATCTTCATGGTCCACAACATGTCGAGGTGGTCAACGAATTCCAAGATATATTTTCGGAAGAGCTTCCAAGTTTGCCACCACAAAGGTAGATCAACTTCACCATCGAGTTGCTGCCCGGAGTAACGGCGATATCAACTTCCATCTTATCTATTTTACCCTTATTTTTTTTGCAATGCCAAAAAATTACTTTATTTTTTTATAATATTAGAATGCCAGGAGTTTCCTTTCTCTTTCCCAACAAAAGAATTATTACTTTATAATAACCAACATTAAATTAGAAGACCAAATGTCTCCTTATTATTTTATAATAATCAACATAAAAACATTTAATAATATTTATTATTATTTTTTACAACAATTATCCTATTACGATGCCGATATTTTATTCAGCTCATTTAACATTTTCATATTTCATTTTAAGTTTCTACTTGTGTATATTATATATTTATATATAATTAATAATTGGATATTTTTTCTTAGTTATGTTAATCAAAATATGGTCCTAAGCTAAATTTATCTTTACATTTTCCGTTATTCCTATATATGTGGTTTTAAAATGTTTAATTTCATCATATGGTCGATGAATTTATCAAATCTAGCACTCATCATAAATTTATCAAATTGTTATTTAGTTTACAAATTTATTTTAAATTATGATTTAAATGATAATAGTTAAGAAAATTATTAAGCTAGGATACCAAAAGGGCCCTTCATTCATTTCTATTTATTATTTTTTATGAAGTCATACCAACATGATAAAGATAAGTTGTCAATTTTAGTAATATAAAAAATAAAGGACAAAGATGGGCAAAATGGAGTGGCACTACAAGTGACATTAAGGATTATGCTTATATCTTTTTTAGTGATGAATTCAATCGTAACTTATTTTATATTTTTATTTCTTGGAAGAGGAAAACATAAAATTTAAAATGAATTGTATGCTTTCAATTTTATTCTAAGGTGTTACTACTTTAAAAGTAAAAATATAACTTCATATATATATACAAAACTATCTTAGATACAATTAAGTAAAAAAGTATCTTGGGCTACCTAAAATATTTGTAAGCATACTTTAATTTCTTCATAAAATTTTAAGTCATGACATTTCAATGTTTTGTACAGTCATATTAACATTTTTTTCCCAATGAAATTATTGGGTGTCCTTATAATGATCTTAAAATTAGGCGTGATTTCTCAAATTGAATCATCATAAACACTATATTTGTTTTTATCTTGGCATTTAATAAACCATATTAGATATATAAATGAAATGAAAATGTAATAAAATAGAAAATTAATCATAAATATTCAAATGAAGACATCGGCAAATAATAAATATTTAGGATACCATGATGTAACTCATGGACCACACATAAGCTCTAATATCATTATGAATTGATAATGGTTCAACATAAAACATCAACTAAGTGGCTTCAAGGCCTTTATGTCATACACAACTCAACCACTATAATTGCTTAACAAAGACATAAAATAACTTGGGCCTATCGGCCTGACTACTACATATGCAATCGCTATCACGAGCCCACCACCGCCAAGTTTAGAATTCCTCACTTGCACTGGTTCATGAGATACAAAGAATATGTCGAGGCCCACATGAACTATTAAAAAAAAATTTCTTAAGTATCTCAACCCACCATTCATTTCTATCTCTTTTTTTTTATTTTTCTATATTTTTTTTGTTATTCTCATTTAAAAATATCATCAATTAATTTTTAGTACAAATTTAGTATTCTCATTATTAATTTGTGTATTAAATTTTAGCATCACAATCAATCATTTATAACTTACATGTTGACTATTTATAATCTATTATATTTTTTATAATGTAAATAATCATATATATATATACAAACTTAATTAATGTGTATTAAATTTCACAAATTATTTTTAACTCTTTAATTATATTATATATTTTGCTCATAATAAAAAAATTCTATTTAATAAAAAGAAATTATATAAAATAATTTACTATTAAAAAATTATTTCTTTTTTTCTTGAAAAAAATAGATAGTGTTGATAAATATTTTATAATTGCATGAAACACGAATAAGTTCACTAGTTTATGTTATATAAATAAATGACAAGGCCCTATCTTCTTGTGCCACTCCTCACTTTTCTTAACAAGAAAGAGAAATGAGGCTGAGTGCTTATTTTTTATAATTTAATGATTACAATTTAAGATTAAATCGATTATATACTTCTTAGATAAAATAATATATATATATATATTTGAGTAATTTGATAATAAAAATATATCCTGTATGACTAAGTAAATTATAACTATTAAATTAGTCATATTTGTTAACATGACTTCATCATAACCATCGAATAATATGATGAAATTAACTTTAATCACATTTACTATTTAATATATATTTTAAATTAATATATAATTATTTTATTAATTTAATAAGTAAAATTAGTGCTCTACAGCTCTACATCTACATTTTCCTCGAGAGAAATTTCATGGGCAAGAATGATATTGAAATATGGAAAAACGATGCATTTTGTTTTTTGTCGCCCAAGAACATATTCAACTTTTTTTTTCATTTATCATTACCTAACCTCCTACACTTCTAACTAAGTTTTTTTTATTAACGTCTTCTCTTCAACCAAGTCAACATTATTTTGAAAAAACCAAGACATAATAAGATAAATCATACCAACTATATAATATTTTAGAAAAAACATTTTAAAAATAGACTAGGAAGATATAATTATTAAAGTTAAGTGACTAGTTGAAGCCAAAATAGAAAACTACATAGTGAAGGAAATGTGTACTCAAAAGGCTACCCCAATTCTAAGCAGACCCGACCTAGTTTGAATCAAATCAAGTTGATGATTAGGTCGGAACGCGACCAATGGTCAGGTCAACTACAAGTTGAATTTCTAGTAAGAGTTCATCCGACCCGATCGAAGAACTAAACTATTTTATTTTATCCTTATTGTTTTATTTAACTGTAAGCTTATATTTTATCTAAAATATTAAAATAAAATATTTTAAATGGAAATTATATCTAAATGTTTTGACAAACTATTTAATGCTCTAAAATAAATAGTAGATAATATTTTTATACTAAATAATGGAAAAAGAAGAAAAAGAGATGGTCACATGACCTAACCACCAATTCAATCAACCTCTTGGGTCGAATTGGATCAAGTCCCAATAACCTGATCACCCAACTCGATCCAACTCGACTCCAGATCAAATTTCAAAAAGAGTCAACGTGCAAATTTATTTATTTTTCTTAATTTCTTCACCCTTTCTTCCAATTCCATACACGACACATGTTTCTCATGTGCAATTTGCATCGTGGCCGTTCAACACCACCTAACCTCTACATGAGCTTGAGCATTGAGTCACTTACATTTTCTTGCCTCCACTTTTATACTTAGTCGTAGTATAGTGTTGAACCATGATATTTTTGTAATGTTTACTTAAAAATTGCATCACCAGTGATGATCATCCACAATACTCGTTGTCCGGCCAACACCTAAATCTATCAATCTAGTATTTACATATAAGTCTTTATATTCCTGTATTTTGTTCTCAATATAAATTAATGCTTTCTCCAATCCTAGCACAATTTTCTTCAGACCTATCTTGACAACTCACAAAACGAGACCCGCAACCTCTCAAAGCAGTGCCTCTAGCACTTGCTTGACAACCACATTGCATCTCATTGAACACTAGAGCAAATCATCCCAAACAAACTATCTTTGGTAGCACAACAAGACTTCCACTATTGAAACATTAGGCATGCCTATAGATAGCCCCCTTCATATAGTCATCATTCGGGTCGAGCATTCCAAGAAGCGACTATGCGACAAATGGATCAAAGCCAACTTTTCTACTTTGAACTAAAAGCTCGGCAACATGACCTTGCTCTCATGGCATCTGTCTATTGACCAGTTGAAACACAATCCCTCACCGACACCTGACCAAGTGAGGTCAAAATGACATGATGTCATCTTATCGAGAAAGCCTAGGCCATTTCTGCATGGACATGGGCAACATCCAAAGGTAGCTCATAGTTCATTATCAGCCCTTGGAGGGCATAGTGAACATGGAGGTGTGAGAAGAACTCACTCCTCTTTGCGAGCAACTCAAGGATATGGAGATGACTATGTCAAAGGAAATCTTTGAAAAACCATGCACGATATCATTCATAAAAGAATTCAGGAAAGAACAAATCTACAATCATGGGATGATAGCCGAAACAAGGGCAACCTCTCGTGCGAACTCAAGATTGATGTTCCAAACCAAAGTCTTACAAAGGCGAGTGATCGACCAATCAAAGACTTCATGTGGAATGTTCGAAGGAACTTGGAGGCCTTGGGCGTGAACTCAAAAATAAGGGTGCATCTTTCTATCTTCAAGACTCACACACTTATGGTGGCAATGTCTTTCGAAGTCATCAATTGTGACATTTTCAATCCTATAAAACCCACATTGGAGGCAACGATAGCATTATTCAACCACCAAAAGAAGGGAACCTTGAAGTAATATATTGAGTTCTTGGATGGACTAGGACACTTCTTTTGCATCTTTGTCAGTCCATGGTCTCAAGTCATGAGCACGAATGGAGTTGGAGCATCATGAGTGCCGACTTTTACTTGATGATTATTGGTGTAGAAGCCCTCGTAGAGCACTTGGAACTAAGCATTGCGCCATCAAAATCCTTCAACAAGAGTGTTGGTGAGGGAGAGGCATCAACATCATTTGGTAAGGAGATGTTTAGCCCTCATCGACATGACCACACAAAGAGCCACAAGGTAGAAGCCCGACAAGTTCAAGTGAGATAGAAAACTGTAAAAACCTTGCTGCATTTGCATGGGATCGCATTGGACAAATGACTTCTGACAATTAATTCCATCTTTTGTGATAATGACACAACATCATAGGAAGATTTAGAAGATAAATTGCATACCTATATCGACTCAATGGATGATCAAGCAGGGAGGCCTTCTCTTCATCCAAGTTAGGTGGATAGACAACGACTCAATGGCCTTTAATGACACTGACACCTACAACATCTTTATCTTTATCCGTTGCCAAAAAAAAGCCCTAGCTCCCCCTCCCTAAGAAAGACAAGATGAAGCTCAAGGTAGTGAATTTGCAACCAATGCAAACTTTCGTTCGAATATATGCCTCAATAAATGGTTAGGTCGACGAGCAACCAACACCATCGGTTGACATTGCCGAACGAATTCAGATACACCTTGGTAAGTGATCATAATTTATTGACCTAATCACCATCTCAATCGCCGACCATGATCTGGTGGTGGGGTTGAACTTTCACAACCAACTTGTTGCATAAATTGATTCGTAAACAAACTAATCCGCGACCCAAAGAACCCTTGCATCATTCCCATCTGGAAAGGGATGGGCTCCACACCATGCTCTTGTCGAAGCAGTTCATCAATAGATCAACTACACTACTGCCAAAGGCGCCAATGCTTCAAAGGACCACTTCTATTAGTGGTTAGATGATTATCGTGCTCTCGATGTGATCCATGTCATCGAAGAATGCCAAGGCAAACAATTGGCCTAAAGCCCTAGACAACGAGTGGAAGGATGCTAAGGCGCAACCATAGTATATCCATGGCCTACCAAATTACTTCGTCATCATCGAGCTCAAGGCGACAAGTTTCACAAATGCCAACATTGCTCCTAAGGCCCATTCCACATTCTAAAGAAGGTGAGTGATGCGACATACTTGTCGGAGCTTCCCCTGATCTCCATAAACACCGGTTGTTTAACAGAAAAAAGACCCAAAAGGCATCAAGCTTAAAAACTCTCCAAAGTGTGACAACTCCACCCTCACCAACCTAACATTACACAAGACTAAAGAGGCCGAAGCTAAGAAGACTCTCGCCAACAGGAACTTAGCAAGTGAAATCAGCATCAAAGTTTGAAAATGTCATGAATGTTTTCATTGCATCACATGGTTTGGCATGTACATGACCTTAGGTATTACCTTTCCTTAATTTGTTTTCTCTTTTAGGTTCACTTCTATATTTAGTCTTAATATAGAGTTGGCCCATGACATTTTTGTAATAAGTGCAATTAAAATTTAGATTCCAACAATTGTCACACATCTTCCCAACACCTGAATCTATTGAATAATAAGAGAACCCACTATTTCTCGAAAAGCTTGTGTTCAAGCACTTTATTTTCAATACAAATCAACGTTTTCCTTAATTTTAGTGTATTCTATCTTACGCGCAACTTGAATGTCCATGGTCTTTTGAAGAAGCACCCCGACCACCTCGCTCAATGTTAACATAGTAAACCGCTCCAAACAAGCGACCATTGACAAATTGCTTTGTTTAGCCGCTGCACAAGTTTTTTTTTTCTTTTTTTAGGGCTGACGCGCCCAAGTCGAGGATTCTAAGAAGTGACCCCATGATATATGCATAAATAACCAAACCAGTGAATGAGCACACACACATAAAGTTAGCCAAAGTTCAAGCGAACTAAGGAAATCGTGAAATGGCCATATATTCGTCTCTCTCTCTCTCTCTCTTTATATATATATATGTATATATAACAAGATTTGCAAATAATACTAGTAAAAGCATAACAACATACCCACTACAAACAAAACTAATTTAAGCAAAACTTTGCCGTATTTTATTTGCTCAAACTAGGGGATAAAAAAAATTAAAAGCCAGTCTTAAACCTATGCACTGCATCAGCGGCTCTTTTAGTCAAATAATTAAGACAATGATGATTCCCTCAACTGATACTTCATTTCAATGAGAAAAGGCAAATATTTAGTCAAAATTTGATGTTTTCAAACACTCCTGACGCATCTTCTACCATGTCGCTAAGCAAATAAGAAATAGGTTGTAACACGAATTAAAAGCTTCTTCAAATTAGCACCTACGTTAAGATTTCTGAGTACCCGGGGGACTAACTGATCATCAGATGTTATGTCACGGCCCCAGAATATGGAATGATGGTACACACGAAGTAATGCATGAAATCTACTTCTTTTTCTTTGACTTGGTTGATAGTGACTGGGCGTAAGCAGTTCCCTGTGGGAAATATGCAGAGTTATCATGTGTCAGAGGCTATACCCAGCATTTCATGTGTCTGAGGCAATTAAAGCCAATAATTTGACACTACGTAGATGTAATTCTAGCATGGAGAATGACACTTTCACAATAATCTATTGCTTACCTGCAGCCACTCATCCATGCCATCTTCTGTGGTAGCAGTACCAACTTCCACCTTGGATGCCTTCTTAGTTTTCTGGTAGAAGACAATCACAATTCAGTTATAATTATTCAAAATAACCCCTCTTTTTTTTTTTGTGAGGACCGCTCCAAAAAGATTTATCCAAAATAAAAATACCCTAGAAACAGCAAAAGCACATTGAACAATGTCATAATTAAGTTTATTTAAAAAATAATCACATATCAGTTCCCAGAAATTCTCTTTCAAAAATAGTGGTTATGAGAAGTTTATATGCCTTCTCCAAAAAAAAAGGTTCATATGCCTTTATTTTCAATTCATTACTACATTTCCCAGGTTTGTGAGATGCATTAGGTGTTTCCATCTGAAACTAACAATGAACAGTACCCAGGCCGCAGAGTATCCATATTGATGCACAGATAATTTATGCAAACACCATTTTTAAATATATACCATCGCTCCAAAATAAAGAACACATTTGCTGAGATTGGTTGCCCAAACAATGGAACAGCAATGTCGGATGTAAGAGAGATTACTAATCCTTGACAGTCACAAGGTCCCATCACATCAGGTACAGATTATGCTCCACAAACAAGTGTAGTCCATTATTTTAAGAAGAAAAAAATACAGCAGAAGGAATCGTTTCATGGAAAATTGGACTTGGAAGGACACCATTCTTACCCATTAGGCCAAAGCAAGTGTAATCAATTCTCTTTCTATCATTAATATCTACCATATTCAACGACATGGAGTCACCCGCCAAAAAGTAGACTTCCAAAAGAACACAGATTGAACTAGCATGAAAGAAAATTACCTTTGACAGCTGCTGAATTTGACCATATGCCCACAATCCAAAAAGGGCAACAAGTGCAGCCCCAAGGGTAAAAAGGAAGACAGATTCAATACTGAGGAATCCCCCAGCTTCGACAACCTCAATGGTGCCATTGTAAAAGACATTCTGATATGGTTGCTGATCAATTTCATAGATGATTGTGGCCACTAAATCAAATGAACCAGGCTGCATATATTATTACAGCATTAAAAAATTTAAATATGTATAGCTTCGTAAACATAAAAATGCAATTGATATATAATATATGGTCGCATCAGATAAACTCCTTGTGCATAAAACAATATTGCCTCAATTAGGAAGTGGTCCACGGGTGGTGGTTGGTAAAAACTATTACCTGCAGGAATTTGCTTACAGCAAAGATATAGGGAAAAGTTCCTTGCACAGAAACTGGCACTGATGCATTGTATAATTCCTGGAAATAAGATAATAAAAAAGTTAAATGGCAATGGAATGACTACTAGTAAACTAGACTAGGATCAGGTTATGAATACTAAGGAAATACATCAATATCAAAAACATGCATATGAAGACTATTAACCCCAAATTAAAATCAAGCAGAAACCACCGTTAAAATCATCTCTATCTCTGCTGGGAGTAAAAATGATACATAGTGGATGAAACCTTGGGGCATATATGCAGTGCCTTACATATAGGTTACAGTTGTTAATGACAGAAATATGGTTCATCTCATATCAGAAGATGGAAAATGCTCAAGCACACAATTGTAATCTGAGGAACAGGTGGACATAACTCTGAGAACAAGAGCTCATGCTACTGTAAGATAAGTGAGAATATAGGAGAAAACAAATAAATCATACACATGACAAAAATGATAAATTTAATCTGATGCAGATAAAATCACCATGATATACATATAGTTTAAAGGACCCCCACAACGATTTTAGTACTGATTTTCACCTTAATAGTAAAGGAGTGTATGATGAAGAACAGAATCGCCAAACAATATTAAAGAGACCAGCTGAGATCTTACTTTTAAGTGTGGTTGTGAATTCAAAGTGGAAGGTTGCATTCCAGGAATCAATTCAAGTAAGATGGAGTGTTTTTTTTTTTTTTGACAGGAAGATGGCAAGTGTTGTTTCACTAGAGGTGGTTTGCCTTGCTTTCAATGTGGAAATATACAATAGCATGTTGTGAATGGATATAAAGCCTAGGGAGGACTTTTTGAAAATGCCCAAGGTTCAATTACTCTTATCATAATAAATAAGTACAATGATGTGCAAGGAGCAAGTCACATGTCACACTAATTACTCTGACCTTTCCCTTATGCTTCTGACATTTTGCAACTAAATACATCTCACACAAATACAAATGCAAGGTTTCCATCCTAAGTAAGCATCTTAAAAACAAGGTAATCAAAATAATGAAAAATTAAATTAACAATACAATTTGATGTTATCTACATTACTAGTTGCAAACACTGAAATCACCTGCAGAGTAAGATTTTGGACAAACATCTTGTGATCAAAAGGAAGATGAAGACTTGCATGAATGGCAACAACTTTTAGAGTTGATTCACCTGAAACATGTACCACGATAATAAAATCATGACAATAGAGTTTCATAAAAAGTGAATGATCAACAAAAGCAGTTGATGAAAAACTTCAGGGACAAACTGAAGTTAGATAAAATACTAAGCCCTTGTTTAGATTGAAGGAAAAGAGAGGTAAAAGATGGAAAGTAAAGGGAAAATTATTTTTCCCCTCATTTGTATCAGAGGAAATCGAGGAAAATGGAAGGAAAATTCCCCTACATCAGACCTCATTTTTTCAACCCCAAAACGAGGGTAAAGGGGAGGAAGAATATAATTTTGTTAAATTACTTATTTGCCCTCTTTTTTTTAGGACTTATTTGTACTCTTGAATTGAATGATAAGAAAAAACATATTAAAGGGTTAAATTGTTCATTGAAATTATTTATTAATTTTTTCTCTTCCTTCTTCCTTCCTCTTTACCAAATGTGGTCAACTTTTCTCCATGGTTACCCTCCCTACCTTTACCTTTCCTCCCTTTCTCCTCCCTTCCCCTTAATGATCATTTATTCAAACAAAGCCGAAAACTACAGGATGTTCAGATCAAAGCCAGAAATTTAACCTTCGTTGTGTAATCCCACTAGTAGTTCAGTTTCTTCACCAGCTGGTACTACTGTAATGTATAGGAAAGAAAAAAAACATTAACATCCACCATGGTTTTGCTAATAAAATACTAGAAAACTTTGTGTACCTACATTTTTTTTTTGAAACGGTGTACCTACATTTTGAAGGATTTTTTGGAAATACATAAATGGTATCTATTCCAGGGGCTGGACTTAAAGTAAAATCACCAAGAAACTGCGTGTCATCACCAACTTTTCCAACATCACTTCCTTCCACAACTTCAGTTGCAACAGCATCTTCATCTGACTGAGACCTCGCAACTGCAAACATGAAAATTTTACAGGTCAGATAGTCAAGGCATAGTTTCTATGATATAATGCTAGGAAACAATATATTGGTTTATAACACAGTTGGCCACTTGCAAGCACTCTGTAATATTATCAAAAAGTAAATAAAAGAAAAAGAAAAAAAAATAAATAAGAGAGAGCTAATATTATCTTAAGGCCCATTATAAAGTCCATTAACCTAATGAGCCATAAACCTAAGATATAAGTAGCCTTAGATGTCCTAACCCCTCACCTAACCTCTCTCCTTTTCTCCCCATTCTCATCCCAGCCGACAGTCTCTCTCTCACGAACAAAAAGAAGGCCTCACTCAACTCACCTCTCTTCATCTCTCGGCAGAGCACAGCAGCCCCAAACTCTCTCTCTCTTAACCACCCTCTGCACTCACGGCTGCACCACATCAAGGAAGAAGGCACTCAACCACCTCTCTCCACCAATTCACTTCCTCTCTCTCTCCATCTCACGTCCACTCACGAGCAGAAGCCACCCAAGCTATTCTCACATCTCTCCCACTCTTGTTCCACTCACGGCAGCAAGCACAAAAGGGAGCAAGCAAGTCAAGCCAAAAAGAAGAAGAGAAGAAGGAAAGAGAAGAAGAAAGAAATTAGGATTAAAATTAGGATTTTAATCTAAGCCCTAAAGGTATGTTTGAGGGGATTCAACTTTAATCTCATCCTAATGTATTGCTTGAATGTTTGGATTGGGACTTAGGAACTGATTCCTACATGATGAGATTTAAGGTTTTAAAATTAGGATGCATGATGCCTATTAGATGTTTGTAAAAATGCTATATATATGAACCCTAATGTAGGACAATGATGTTTATGTTGAAACATGATATTATAATCCTTTTAAATTAGAATAAGATTAAATAGTAAGTGTAAATGTTAAATAAGTATGTTGAGGGAATCCAAAATCCTTAATCACCTCCCTAATGATGTTTGTGTGAACGGATTAGGGCATGAAGTACCAACTTGTGTTCATGAAATGGATGATTAGGGCTTATGCATATTAGTACTTATATGTGTCATGTTTTATGAAGCTTTATGTTCTAATGCTAATCATGTTTAAGAATTATGATGTCCATTGTTGCTTATGCTAGCTCATATGAAATTGTTTTATGCTTATGTACATGTATGAATTTAGATAGCATGATTAGATACTTCATGTGAAAACCTTATTATATTCATGATTAGAATGCTAAGAATGCTTAGAAATGTCCTAGGTGATGTTTGAAATCTAGTATGTGTTCAATATGATATTGTATGAAAGATTTGAAATGAAATAGAGTAGAAATCGTGTATCTGCCAGTCCAAAACGGGCGACCGATAAGGTATCGGTCGACCGTTCCGGAGAGTTATGTAGTCTCGCACTCTGTCCAGTGGTCGATCGATTCTATAACGGTCGTCCGTTTTGAAAGGGTCGAAACATTCTGTGATTAGCGGTCGACCAGACACCCTGTCTCGGTCGTCCGATAGCAATATAATGGTCGACTGATTTAATAACGGTCGTCCGATATGCATTGTCGAAACGTTCGACACATTCTGTGATTAGCGAACCTCCGAGCACCTTGTTTCGATCGTCCGAAAAGTCAAGTACCGGTCGACCAATAACAAAACGGTCGCCCGATATGAGTTAAGCAAAACAGTCGAAACATTCTGTGATTAGCGGTCGAACCGAAATCCAATTTCGATCGTCCGAAAGACCTATAAGCGGTCGACCGTTATTCTAGCGATCGTCCGATTTAAAAATGTGTCATATTCTGTGATTAGCGGACGAATCGAAGTCTGATTTCGGTCGTCCGAATGGACCATAATGGTCGACCGATAACCCGATCGGTCGACCGATACCCTTCTAATGGTCGACCGTTACCCAAAATGGTCGTTCGTTTCGAAAGCTGATTGACTATGATTGAAAGACCACATATAGTATGATTTGAAGTATGTATGACCTTAAATAGGGTTAAAACATGCAACATGTATGAATAATTGTATGTATTGATGAAAGTAAGTAAAAGACGGATTGGCGTGAAAGTGACTTATTACAATCGAGGAAGGGGAAATGGTTTCCGCCCCCTAGTGGCGACATTTCTCGGGGAAATGAGTTCCACCCCAAGTGTGGCGTTTCCATAAGTTGAGGCGAGTTCCACCCCAAGCGTGACGTCTCTATTGAGCCTCCACAGAGCTAAGAGGCGAGTTCCACTCCAAGCGTGGCATCTCTATTGGCCTCCTGCGAACCCAACATGTTGTCCTAGCTAGTCATTCTCCATTGAACTCAACATGGTCTTCCCAATCAATAAGATAAGAAAATATCTAAGTAAAGATGAAAAATGAAAAGATGAATGATGAATGATTTGTGACATAAAGTAAAGATGTTAAGGAAGTATCATGAAGTATGCACCTATGAGGATGCCATTAAATGTCTACTTGTCACATCATATCAAAACATTATGAAAGATGATAAAGTAAAGTAAGATAAAATCATGATATGCATTAGCATGATGATAAGTTATGATATGTTTGACTTAAAGATTATGATGTTACATGTTATCCTATCTTGGCATGTTGATATGCTCACATGCCATGTAGTATGCATTAGTAGCTCATAGCATGCATATGATTTCTATTCCATGATGATGATATGCATATGCTATCACATGTAGAGATTATGTTATAAGGTCATAGCATGCATGGGCCTCAACATACTTTAACGGATCTCCTGCACCTCATGGATCCGTGCAGGTATGG
The DNA here is from genome assembly GCA_030549335.1 of Pontederia crassipes. Classification (NCBI taxonomy): domain Eukaryota; kingdom Viridiplantae; phylum Streptophyta; class Magnoliopsida; order Commelinales; family Pontederiaceae; genus Pontederia; species Pontederia crassipes. Next base: position 2,619,209 of record JAUKPH010000020.1, on the reverse strand, counting down.
ATGAGGCTTAGGTTCGGCGGTGAGAGGGCCTCTTGATGAAGACATTGCACATGGATAGAGTCGGGCTACGGCCCAAGTTATCCTTCTTATGATTATGTCATTTGATGAACTCTTGTAAGAGTCTTTATGTATGGCTTATGGGCCTTATGGAGTCATGTATTTTACTTGAACTCGTTATGATGTAAGAACTCATTGTTGGGTATACGTTAGAGCCTATTAAGTCCATGGACCAGATTATGTTATCTTGGGTTTTTGTTATACTTATCTATGAAGTCTTTCGCTGTTTATGATGTTATTGTCTTAAGTTTTATTATATTATGTTTTCGCTGTAAAATTTTATGAATTAGGTCAAGTAAAAGTAGCGCCGCCTAGAATTCGACGACCAAATTAGGGCCGAATTTTGGAAACGTTACAGTCTCAAAGAAAGACCAAGCACCGGTTCAATGACGAGCGAACACGACAGGCAGCACAGAACGTCCAAGTTCCAATTTCATGTAAGGGGACTACTGAACCTCCGGAAAGTTTCCAGGACATTCGTTACCTCTTTGTAAGCAAAGCAGCATTCTCTAACCAAAGCTTGAAGGAAAGAAAATTATGGAAAAAGAAACCTACATCCAGTGCGAATGCTGAATAGAAATTGCTGGGGTATGGGCACATCTCATGACGAAACAATGCAATGACTGAATTATGTTCATTGCAAATGTAACAACATAAACACAGGTCATGTCAAAAAAAATATAACAATATAAAAAGAGAAACAATACAATAGCACTATGAAATCAATATCAAGCGAATTTGTGTGCCATATTGATGAATTAATTATTGTTTCGGTGTTATTTCAGTTATTAGGAGGAACCAAGAAATAGTCTTATGTCTGAATATTCCTATGCGGAAAAAAAGAAAGAATTACACCCAAGGTGAAACATAATGAACAGAATCAAAGACACAACCAGCGCTCATCGTGACAAAGGCATTAATGCCATTTCCACATGTTAAATAACAAGCATGAAAACTAAATCATACGCATATTCATAGAAGATGAAGGTACAGTGAACTACATATAATGTCCTACGATTGTCCAAGAGAAAAGACGCATAAATGGCAAATTAATGTTATCAGAAATTCCTGAATCTTGCAACCCACTTGCCAATGCCAACTTTTCTCATGATCCACAGCCAGTTGAACAAAGATTCATGGTCCATATTTTCTTTCACTGCGACTACAAGCAATTCTAGTCGCAAATGACAGCAGAGGCGCCGCGTATCGAAATCTCGGAGAAGCAACGCATCAAATCGAGCAATTCTCCCAGAAAGAACTAGATCTAGCGTTCCCACAAAAATGCATGAAGCCACCCGATGGGTCTCTATCTGAAAACGCACAACGAGAACATGATCGAGATTGGAACGGATCGATCTAAGAGGAGGAAAGAGTTATATCGCCTTGGACCAACGGGGATGCGAGGAGCAGGAGAGCGAGCAAGAAGGAGAAAACCCTAATCTCCATCGTGGAAGGAGAGAGAAGTGGAAGAGAGTGAGACGGAGACGAAGTGTGCCGGGAACTTTTTTTTCTTTTTTTTTTCTTCTTTCTCCGATCGCCTGCCCCCAGACGCGATTGTAGGATATTTAATGAGCCTATGAGGAAAGTATTCTTCCGGCGCCGAACCAGGTTTACGTATCCGTCTGCGAAGACGGAGATTTTGCTTTTTCAGAAACGGCTGTTGGATCGGATTGATATCTCCACCAACCATCAAATGCAATGTTGGCGATCGAATCAGATTCCTTCCTCCGTCATGATTGAACCGGTCTAATCGAAAAGAATTTTTTAAAATAATATTATTTATAATAATTATAAAGATATAATATAAGTTATATAGTATCTATTGTACTAATAATTTATTAATAATATTAAAAATTAATATAATATATTTTTTTATCTATTACAAGTTTTAATAATGATTAATATATAAATATAAATAGATTATAATTAATTTAATATCTATTATTTATTGATGATAAATTTTATATTAATAAATTTTATCTTAAATTATTCTTTGTTTCTTTTTTATCTTTAATATTTTTCTTTTTATTTGCTTTATTTATACCTTTTGATAATTTTTCATTTTAATGTTATTCAATTTTTTTGAATATTTACCTTTTTATTTCAATTCCTATTTAATTTTATCCATATGGTATCCCCTCTTTTTTTTACCTTTCTAATATTCCTTTCCTTTTTCCTTTTATAACTTTCCTATTTTAATCATTTTTAATGTTATTTTTCAAATTATGACTTGAACCGAGTTGAACCGATTTTCTCGGTTCAATGTCAAAATTGATTTTGTTATCAAATCAAACCAGATTTCTGACCGGTCCGGTTTGATTTTGATAACATTATCAAATGGCTAGCACTCTTGTCCTTTGGGCAGAGAGGTATTGTATCATATTTTGTATGCGAATTTAATTTCGTAGAAATGAGTTAAGGTGGTACTTTAACAATAGGATTTTACGGACATCTTGGTAGAAATGTCCTTCCATTGGATTCATCATCTATGGTGATGGAAGAAGAGTAGTTCTAGGATGTCGGTTTAGTGACTAATGCGCGGTTCATCCAGTTCGTCGCAATGACCTAGTGAAAAAACTCAAAAAAAAAAAAAATCGCCGAGGCGAGAGAGGAGAAGGGTCTGCCCTATGTCCTGGCGAATCTGCACCCCACAATGAGTTTCAGAGTTTTGAATCCTATGTTTTGTTGATAACAAATTAAATTGGATATATTACTAATATATGCTCAAGTGATAATAATGTAGGTGTAGGATTGATATGATCTCATTCGCAGAAGAAATCACCAAATTAAATCATAAAAATAAACATTCAGCACACGATCGATCGATCGATTGATATCAAGTGGAAGAAATGTCTAGACTATACCGATTGATGATCCAATTGTTGCACCGGTTGACCGATCAGTACATGGTTGAATTTCAAAAATGTCGAGACTATACCAGTCGACGTTTCGATCATTAAACTGATCGACCGACCAAAAGATGATGCATTCAGAAAATGATGAGACTATGCCGGTCGAAGGACCAGTCGACCGAATAGCATATAAAATAGTTGATATCGTGCAACGGTCATATTGACCGGTCGATTAGCCCATCAAAGTGGTCGACCGGTCACTAAGTCAAATGAACAGTAACGATTATTTTTTAAGAAAAAAATATGAAAGATTTTTTGGACGAAATTTTGACATGTAGAAGCCTATAAAAGGATTGCTAAAGCATGAAGAAAAATCATCCAAACAAGCAAGGTCATTCAAAAGTTCCTTTCAAGTTCTTTAGCCCAAATTTGTAAGTTCTTTCCTTTATTTTCTAAGCTTTGAGTGTGAGAAATTTTTGTAAAAGAAAAGAGTTAGAGGAATTCATTATTCTATGATCTAGTGAGCTTGAGAACTCATTGTAAAAGAGGTGTGCCTTACCTCTTGAGCGGAGAAAAATGCGTGTGGTGTAAAGAGAATTATTCTCTTCCTATGAGGAAAAAAATTGTGAATCTCCGACGAGAAGTCAGAGTGGGGATATAGACCAAAGAGTTGGGGCTGAACCTCGTCAACACATCGTCTCTTTCTGTTTGCTTCTTATCTTTCATTTACGCTTTATCAGTATTTGCCTGTGATCAATTTTTATTGATTTTTAGAAAGTGATTTCATGAAAAGATTTTTATACACCAATTCACTTCCTTCCTCTTGGTGCCTTTGATCCTATAATTGATATCAGAGCAGGTTGCTCTTATTTTTAAGATTTAAAACATCTTTAGACCTACGACATCAAGTGGTTTTTTAATCGTCCTCCACTTTTTAATGCATCAAATTTTGCATATTAAAAAATTAGGATGCAAGTCTATGTTTGTTCTATTGATATCGATATGTAGGATATTGCTAAAAAAGGTTTTGATTTACATGGAAAATCTCCTTTAGAATATACCGGAGAAATTTTTTTGGTAAAACTTGATTGGAAAGTTAAAAATATCTTTTATTGTGCTTTGGATCCAAAGGAGTTTAATCGGATTTCTAGTTATTAAAGTGCTAATGAGATTTGAAAGAAACTTATTGCTACTCATGAAAGAACGGATAAAGTTAAAGAATGTAGATTAAATATTTTAAAACATCAATATGATTCATTCAAAATGCTTGAAAATGAATGCATAAATGAGATGGTCATAGCTTTAATGATATTATAAATGGCTTAGCCTCTTTGAGAAAAATAATGTTTGTGATTCATGTCTTAAAGATAAACAAATCAAAGGTTCATTTAAATTAAAGAGAGTCTAATTGATGTAATAAGCTTAGGAGAAAAAATATATGTATTTGTGATTGTTGATGATTTCTCTCGTTTCACTTGGACTATTTTTCTTATTAGCAAAGATGAAACAATAAACATGTTCTTCAAATTTGCAAAAAGAATTCAAAATGAACATGAACAAAAAATTTCAAAAATTAGAAGTGATCATGGAGGAGAATTTGAAAATCATAAATTTGAATTTTTTTGTGAAGAAAATGGAATTACTCATAACTTTTCCACTCCCAAGACACCTCAAAAAAAGGGAGTAGTAGAAAGGAAAAATAGAATTATACAAAAAATGTCTAGAACTATTTTAAATGAAAGCAAATTGCCAAAGTATTTTTGGGCCGAGTCCATAAACACATGATACTATGTTCTTAATAGGATTGTACTTAGGTCTCTTGAGAAGAAAACATGTTTTGGAGTTTTGTATGAAAAGAAATCAAATATTTCTTATTTCAAAGTTTTTGGTTGTAAGTGCTATATTTTAAATGTCAAAGATAAACTAGGTAAATTTGATGCCAAATGTGATGATGTTATTTTTCTTGATTATTCAAGTACAAGTAAAAGCTTATAAAGTGTATAATAAAAGAACATTAGTTGTTGAAGAGTCTATTAATGTTAAATTCAATGAGACTAATGATTTTTTGACGTGCAAGCAAGTACATGAAGATGAGAAAGAAATAGTTGAAGTGCAAAAACAACTTGATGATGTATAAAATGAAGACTTGGAAGAAGTTAAAGTTGACACTCCAAATATGGGAGAAATGAAAGAACCTCGAATTGAGGAGAACCAAATGATTCCAAGAAATTGGAGTCACATCTACTTGAACAAGTTATAGGTAATATAAATGAAGATATAAAAACTGGAAACTCTTTGAAAAATCTATGTGCTTTTTCGGCATTTCTTGCTAATTTTGAATCCAACAACATAGATGAAGCACTTGACGATTCAAATTGGATAAATGCAATGCATGAGAAATTAAACAATTTTGAAAGAAATCAAGTGTGGAAACTTGTGGAAAGACACATGGACCATCCTATTATTAGAACCAAATATGTCTTTCGAAACAAGTTAGATGAAAATGGTGCCATTGTGAGGAACAAGGCTAGATTAGTGGCCAAGGGTTACTCACAAATTGAAGAGAGTAATTTTGATGAAACTTTTTCTCCCGTTACTAAACTTAAAGCAATTCGAATGCTTTTGGCTTTTGCATTTAAAGTTTTAAACTTTTTCAAATGGATGTAAATTAGCTTTTTTAAATGGTTTTATAAATGAAGATTTTTATGTTGAACAACCTCTTTGAAAATCCAAATTTTCCTTATCATGTTTTTAGACTTTCAAAAGTTCTTTATGAATTGAAACAAGCTTTTTGAGTTTGGTATGAATGATTGAGTTCATTTTTAATTGAAAATAGTGTTAAAAAAGGGAAAGTTGACACCACATTATTTTTAAAACATGTGAAAAATGATATTTTAATAGTTCACATTTATGTTGATGATATTATTTATGGTCTAATGAATGTTTATGCAAAGTGTTTGAAACTCTTATGCAAAAAGAATTTGAGATGAGCCTTGTAGGAGAGCGCATTTTCTTTCTAGGCCTACAAGTAAAACAATCCAAAAATGGTATTTTTGTCAATCAAGAAAAGTATACAAGGGAGTTGCTTAAAAGATTCGGTATGAACGAATGCAAGCCAAGGACAACCCCTATGAGAACTACTACAAAAGTAGATAAAGATGAAAAAGGCAAGTCTATTGATACCAAAAGGTACAAAGGTATGATTGGTAGCTTGCTCTATTTAACGACATTTAGTGTTGGAGCAAAGTTTTAATACCATATAAAATTATATTTTGATGATACAAACCTCGAAAGATTAAACTTCAATGCTAAAAAGTTTAAATAAAAAGGGGATAACTTCAGGTACTAAACTTTGATTAAATAATTGACAATGGTCTTATTAGATTCTGGATGAATGATGAATATCAAAGTTATAGAGAATCCTGTTATCTATTCATAGAATCCAAGATTATCTAATTTGGATAACTGTGCAAAAGGTTATGTTCAAAATAGTGCAGGTCGGTCAACGTGTCAATCGACATAATGAAAGCCGGTTGAGACTATATCGATCGACCAATCAATACATGAGCTGCCCAGATCTACCGGTCGACATTGAAACTATATTGATCGATATATCAGTTGACATCGAGACTATACTTGTCGATAGTCCGGTTGATCGATCAAGCGTAAAAGCTAAAGAAATCACGCAACGGTCACATAGATCGGTCGACTGGTCTAGATGTGTGATCGACTGGCCTCCGGATCAAATGAACAGTAACAATCATATTTGAATGAGTAAATTGTGGAAAGATTTCTGGATGAATTTTTCACATGTTGAAGCCTATAAAAGAAGTGCCAAAGCTAGAAGCAAAGGCATCCATCAAAGCATTGAAGAAAAACTTCAAGTTTCCAAAAGAAGATCCCTTCCTTGAAGTTATCTTTTTTAGTTTTCTCTTCTTTCTCTCTTCTATCTTTGTGAGCTTCCTATTGTAAAAGATAAACAATTGTTCAGAAAAATTGAGAGAGCTCTTGTGTAAAAAAATGTTCCATATCTTACCTCTTGAGCGAGAGAAAAAATTAGCTTCCTAGGAGGAGAGATTTGCGTTATCTCTCTAAGCAAAGAAAATGTGGTTCATGTAAAGGGCTTTTTTTTTCTTGTCCCATTTGGAACAAAGGAAGAGATTTAGTGAAATCTCCGGCAGTCTTGAGGTCGAGAAGTCGGAATGGGGACGTAGGCCAAAGTGTGGCCGAATCTCATCAACAATCACTTTGTTCATCGTGTTTGATTTCTCTCTTCCTCTATCCTTCCTATATTGTGTTTATGATGAGATCTAAATTGCATTGATTTAAAAAGTTTAAAGAATTGATTTTTAGCTTCCGCGACGTATTTTGTGAAATGGATACTTTTATTTGAAACACCAATTTACCCCCCCCTCTTGGTGCCCTTTGAGATCCAACATCTAGGTCAGATATAATGTTTAGTGTATGCTTGTGTACTAAATTTTAATCCGCTCCCAAAGAATCACATTTAACTATTGTTAAATGGATTATGCGATACTTAAAGCACACATGTGAATTAGGCATTTGGTATAATAGAAATTTCCATTTGAATTACATGCCTACACCGACGCAGATTTTGCAGAGTGTAAAGTTGATAGAAAAAGCACTAGTGGGATGTGTTGCTTTCTTGGTAGCTCTCTTATTTCATGGGCTAGCAAGAAATAAAACTCTATCGTACTTTCTATCGCCGAGGCGAATATATAGTCACTAGTAGTTGTTGTGCTCAATTATTATAGGTAAAACAATAATTGCTTGATTATGGTGTAAATTGTTCCAATGTACCCATGAAGTACGATAATATAAGTGCTATAAAAATGACCAAAAATCCAATTCAACATTTTAGGACTAAACACATCGATTTGTGATATCATTTCATTAGAGATCATGTGACCCTTAAGAGCATTTCTATTGAATATGTGTCCATTGAAGTCCAACTTGCAGACATATTTACAAAATCCTTTAGTGAAGAACGGTTTTGCATGCTTAGAAGGCAATTAGGGATGATTGAATCTTGATTGCGATCAATTCTAAGTAAAAGTGACTTGATTATGAAATATCACTTTTGACATGAATTGAATATTAAAAGTGTTGCACAACACTTACATTTATCTGAAATATATCCCTAGAACAAAATTTTAATAGTTAAAATTTTGAAAAATAGTGAAAAATGGGTAAATAGGCTAAGATCGGTCGACCGGCTAGACTGGTCGACTGGTGTGTGACTGAAATCGATTGCCAAATATCGACCGATGGGTATTTCTTTTAAAAACAACTAATCGGTCGACCATTTGGCATGACCGGTCGACCGGTATGTGCAAAAATCATGGACGTATAAGATTCGACCGATCGATCGATTGACCTATTTTCATCTTCCACTCGACCGTTGCCCTAGCCATCGCCCATTCGACTCTTCGTGACGTCGCCGCCGAGCCTCCGTCGTCGTCGTCATCACCCCATCTCATTGCCATCATTGTCGCCCTTCCAGTCGCCCCTTTCTCTTTGTTGTTGACTCCTGTCACCTTTCTCGTCCGCAGTCGATCGTCAACTCTTCCTTTCGCTACTCACTGGTCGTCGGCGTCGCCCTCTCTATTTCTTCGTTGACCACCGTCGCCCTCTTTCTCCGTCGACCACTCCCTTCTCTTTTCGTCGGTGACCCCTGTAGCCACCGTCGACCTCCCTCTAGCCACCATCACCACCGTCACAGCTCCTTCTTTCCGTCTGCCCTCTCGTCACCTCTTCTTCCTTCCGGTCATCACTACCATCTCCCTCATGATCGCACTGTCACCATTGCCCTCTCCCCGTCAACCCTCTCGTAGTCGCCGTCAGTTTCCTTCCATCGCCCCTTCCGACCATCGGAACTATCATTGATCAGACCTTTCCATTCCTTCCGGCCACCATTCCACTCCTTCCGACCACGTTCGTATAATCGAAAATGAGTGATGCATAAAATTTATGCATAATTGTTAGGCCAATTTATTCTAATTTGAGGAGTACTTTATGTTTTAAAGTGGGAAAATTATTGTAAATGCAGAGAAATTCTCTAGAGATTTATTACTACCTAAGCTTGATTAAATTCATGATAGGGAATGGAAATGCATGGGAATTTGGATGAAAAAGCCGCGGAAAACAACTTCTAGCACCTATCATGGCCGTGCTGAAGGATGTCACGACCGTACGTTATGCCACTTGAACATCACAGCCATGACGACAGTAATTTTGACCATTTTTATCCACATTTTTTATAAGATTTTGGGTTGTTGAGCCATGGTATCGGGAAAACTATATAAGAAGACCCCAACCCAACTAGAAAAACATCTTTGGAGGGCAGAATTCAGAGGTTGAAGGCTTGGTGAAGACAATCCAGAGGCTACAATGAAGTTTTGCCGGAAACTCGAAAGAGGACAGTAGAAATAGGAGTAGTTCCTCTTGTTCTCTATCCATATTCCTGAAACATTATTTAGATTGATGTGCTCTAGTTTATTAGAGTAGTTCTTTAGGATTTTCTTGATTGAATCCTATTCTTTATGAATTCTCCGTATAATTAGTTGATGGATTAATAGCATCGTTTGATGATTTGATTAACTGTTGTCTGAGATTTGTTCTTTGGAATCTTTTTATTATCTGAAAGGAAGGTTTAAGATTCTCTGGAGTTTTTCTCTGATTTTTCTTTTACATGCCACTTTTGGAGAAATCGCAAGAGACCTAATTGTGTTGTTGTTAAGGTGATTTGAGAAAGCCCTTAACTTTATATTCCAGTTGAATGCGTTTTGATATTGAATAAATTAGATTAAACACCGAAAGGATTACTCTCTTTTATTGATTTCAAAATAGGATTTAAAGCCTGAAACATCAGTAAAATTAATTTGGGAAATTTACTTTATTTATTCATTATTCTTTGTTTAAGAATTCATACATGAGTAGTGGTATTAATCAAGATAAGTCCTATTCATCAAATCTATACTTTTAAACTCCATTGATCATATTTTTATATTTATATTATTTATTCATCTTATTTTCACAATACACAACTTTATTATCTTTTCTCAATTTATAAGCAAGAGAAGTTCTTAATTATTCTTGTCCTTGTGGGACCGATACTTATACTCATCGTTTTATTACTTGAACGACTAGTGCGCTTGCTAGTGTTTCTGAATCCGCATCAATGAGGCTGGACCTCATCCAGGAACCGAAACTCGAACCCGTGTCTGTCCAACATGGACAAGGCCGTGGACGAGGACGATCTCATGGATGTGCTCGTCCTCCACCTTTCACTGACCCTACTAATTTTGATAGTCATCTCTCTGTCATGTCTACACTATTGATTGGGACGCTTTAAACATTCCAGATGTTTAGGAGATATTCGCAAACATCGATTGGCTGCCACGCCACTTCTCTCTCTCATAGAATGTGTGTATCCCCGTCTTGTTCGTCATTTCTATGCGAACATGACGATCACTCGAGCCGGGCACTATACAGAGGTTACTCACTTTGATCTATTCTTTCTTCATTGTCTCTATATCAGCAATGCTTCATTTCTCCATTTTGGCCATTTTCTTTTCTATCACATGGAGTACACCTTCCAGAAGGTCTCCTTCGGTTCTCATGGTCGGTACCACTTATATTTTGAGCTTGGATCAGTAAGATCTTACTCCATTTTGGTGTCGACATCCCTGTAGAGGAGGAGTACATTCAAACCCGCCCTATTGATGTCATCAGTTTCGGGACTTTGCATTGGAAACACCTTAGATTTGGAGAGCCGACACTGATAGATCCTGACAATGGATATGATGTCACATATGACAAGCCAGCGCCGAGATTGGCCCTAGCTTCCCTCTGATGGATCCCAAAGGGCACCAAGGGGGTGGGGGGTGGGGGTGGGGGGGTGGGGGTGGATTGTGTTCAAACAAAAATGTCGATTTCACAATAATCATTGCGGAAGCTTAAAATCGATTCTTAAAATCTTTTAAATCAACGCAATTCAGATCACATCAAAACCAACATGAGAGGGAGAGAGAGAGAAAGCAATCACAAAGCACGCGGTGCTTATTGACGAGGTTCGGCCACACCTTGACCTATGTTCCCGCTCCGACTTCTCAACCTTGAGACCGTTGGAGATTCCATTAGAATCTCTTTCTTTGTTCCAAATGGGGCAACTTTACACCACCGTCTTTTCTCCGCTTTGAGAGGTAAGGCTCACCTCTTCTTTAATGAAGCTAATCTTTTCTCTCGCTCAAGAGGCAAGATTTTGAACCTCTTTTACACAAGAGATCTCTCAGTTTTTTTTGAACAAAATGTTTTTCTCTTTTATAAAATGAAAACTTCAAGGAAATGGTCTTCTTTTGATAACTTGAAATTTTTCTTCAGATGAGTGAATGGATGCCTTTGCCTCTTGCTTTGGCACTCCTTTTATATGTTCAGTATGTGAAAAATTCGTCCAGAATTTGTTCCACAAATTTCTCCTTCAAAATTGACCATTACTGTTCATTTGACTCGGAGGCCGGTCGACCGCACATCTAGTCCAGTCGATCGGTTTTTGTGACCATTGCGCGATTACTTCAACTTCTACGCTTGATCGATTGATCGGTCCGTCGACTGGTACATCGATCGGTATCATTTCGATGTCAACTAGGGCAGGGTCAGTATTGATCGGTCGATCGGTATCTTCAGCTCGGTCGACTGGTGTTCTCTCGATCAGCTTTCATTATGTCGACCGTCAGGTTGGCCGCCCTGCAATGTTTTAATCATAACGTTCTGCACAGTTATTCAAATTTGATAATCTTGAATTCTATGGATAGCTAACATGATTCTCTACATATTTATGATTCATCCAGAATCTAACAAGATCATAGTTAATTATTTAATCAAAATGTAGTGCATAAAGTTATCCATTTTATTTAAACTTTTTCAACAATTAACTTTAATCTTTCGAAGTTTGTACAGTCAAAAGATAATTATTCAAAGCATTAAAACTTTGACCCAAAAATCTCCCCCTTTTTAATGAAGATAAATCGAGAAATATGGAAAATATATAAGTTGAGAAAAAATTGTAAAATTCTTGTAAAACCAATTTTACTCCCCCTAACACTTGGCTTTCCTTACAATGGGAGATATTCACATAAGTATTAATTGTAAGGTACTCTTCATATAAAGTATATTCAGGTCATATTTTTCCTATATTTCTCCCTCTTTTATTTCATCAAAAAGTAGTTTATAAATGAAGGACATAAGAAACCACATGAAATTCCCCCTTTTGTCATAAAAATTATTACATTATAAAGAGTTTAAAAAATAGATCCCCCCAAATTTATGGCTGTTTTAACAATGAAATCAAATTGATGTAAAGATCATGAAAGCCAAAAAGAAAAAAAACTTGCGTTGAGAATCAAAATATCGCACTAAACTTTGATACAACAATGATATTTCAAAATAAGGTTGGAAGATTTTAACATGCTCCCCCTACCACGATGATCAAATTTCTTTTAAAGAAATGATGAATTTAAACTTTTAGAAAAAAAAGTCAAAAAATAGGTGATACTTTTACCATGACCTTTGTGCCTTCACATTTCCATTTGTCCTTTGTTTTACATGTGAGGCACAGCTGAAAAATAATTAATTGACTTTTGGTACCCAAGTTTTTTTGGATCCTATTTTGTTAGATAATGTTCCTTTTGGAGGATGTTGTTTTCTAACTTTGCATTGATATGCATAATGACCATAACATGCACATGCAAAACATTTAAAATATGATTTTTTATCATAGGAATAATTGGATTTTCAATAAGAGTTTTTATGTCCAAAGTATTTCCTAAGATTATTTTTCCTTATATGAAAAATAGTTTTATTTTGTGAGTTTTTCAAAAGATTATTTTCCTTCTTTATTTTTTCTAAAGAACATGCTAGTTTTACAATTTCACAAGCATGTGATTTTCAAAGTATCTATTTCGTTTTTTAGTTTTTCATTTTTATAAAACATGTATTATTTTCTTCTTTTAATTTTTCAATCTCATGTATTAATTTTTCATTTTCTTCTTTAATTGAAAATATATCTTTTTATAAAAGAGGAGTGTTCTTTATTCACATCTAAAGAAAGATTTTCTTCTGAAGAGTTAAATGAGTCATAATTTGAATTTGAAGGAACCTCATTGTCGAGTGCCATCAAATATACTTCGTCACTAGAAGAGCTTGATGAATCACTAGACTCTTCATAGTTTTTCTTTTTACCTTTCTGGGATTTTTTTTCTTTGTGGTATTTGTATGATCTTCTTGTTGGCTTATCGTTCTTGTCTTTCTTTTTTTACCAACTTTAGCTTGATGAATCACTAGACTCATCTAGTTTTTTTTTGTGTAGAGTGCGAGCTTCTTTTCATCCACTTTCCCTTCACTTGAGTTTTCTTCTTTTGTATTTGCTTTCAATACCAATGTTTTCTTTTTGGGGGCCTTTTCTTATTAATCTTCTTGGATTGAGATCTCATAGGTTAGAAGTGAACCAATTAGATCATCAAAATCTAATTTGTTTAGATCTTTTTCTTCGATCATGGTCCTCTTCGTATACCATTTGGAGAATAGAGACCTAAGAATCTTTTTCACTTTTTGGGGGTTAGTTCTTGGCTCGCCCAATGAGTCTAAGCTATTCAAAATATCATTAAACCTAGCATCCATATCGTTTATGAATTCATTATCATACATTTTGAAAGAATCATATTGATGGTTAAAAATATTCAATCTAGATTCTTTATCTTTGTCGGTTCCTTCATAAGTAGGGATGAATTTTTCTCAAATCTCAGTTGCAGTTTCACAACTTGAAATCCGATTAAATTCCGTTGAATCCAAGGCACAATAAAAAATATTTTTGGCTTTCCAATCAAGTTTTGAAAAAATCTTTTCTCTTTCTTTAGAATCTGTAGGTAACTTTTCATGAAGATAATAATCTTTTTCAACTATGTTCCACATGTCTATATCAATAAGAACAAATATATGCTTGGATTCTAATTTTCCAATATGCAATATTTGATGCATTTAAAGGGAGATGACGACTAATTGATTGTCCTTCAACAAAATTAAAGATTTTTAAATCTTAAAACAAGGTGATCAAATCTTGAAATGATTAAATCTTAAAATGATTTTATCTTAAAACAAGAATAACCCGCTCTGATATCAATTGTTGGATCCCAAAGGGCATCAAGAGAGAGGGGGTGTGTGAATTGGTGTTCAAACAAAAATGTCGATTTCACAATAATCATTGCGGAAGCTTAAAATTGATTCTTAAAATCTTTTAAGTCAATACCATTCAGATCACATAAAAAACCAATATGAGAAGGAGAGAGAGAAAGCAATCACGAAGCACGCGGTGATTGTTGACGAGGTTGGGCTATACCTTGGCCTACGTCCCCGCTCTGACTTCTCGACCCCGAGACCACCGGAGATTTTATTAGACTCTCTTCCTTTGTTCTAAATGGGGCAAGGAAGAAAAGCCCTTTACACCACCGTCATTTCTCCGCTTCGAGAGGTAAAGCTCACCTCTCCTCTAATGAAACTAATTTTTTCTCTCGCTCAAGAGGCAAGATTTTGAACCTCTTTTACACACGAGCTCTCTCAGTTTTTCTGGTCTTCTTTTGATAACTTCAATACGTGAAAAATTCGTCCAGAATTTGTTCCACGAAATTCTCCTTCAAAATTGACCATTGCTATTCATTTGACTCGGAGGCTGTTCGACCGCACATCTAGACTGGTCGACCAGTCTTTGTGACCGTGCGTGATTTCTTCAGCTTCTACGCTTGATCGGTTGACTAGTCCATCGATCGGTACATCGATCGGTATCATCTCGATGTCAACCGAGGCAAGGTCAATATTGATCGATCGACTGGTATCTTCAGCTCAATCGACCGGTGTTCTCTCCATCGACTTTCATTATGTCGACCGACAGATTGACTGCCCTGCACTATTTTAATCATAACTTTCTGCACAGTTGTCCAAATTAGATAATCTTGGATTCTATGGGTAGTTAATAGGATTCTCTACAACTTTGATATTTATGATTCATCGAGAATCTAACCAGATTATAGTCAATTATTTAATCAAATTGGAGTGCATAAAGTTATCTATTTTATTTAAACTTTTCAACATTTAACTTTAATCTTTTGAGGTTTGTATCATCAAAATATAATTATTCAAAGCATTAAAACTTTGACCCAACACCCTCCGCCTTCGGCACTAGCTAAGCATATTGGATCTTCCCAGCATGCTACCTCGGCCTCCTATAGCACCTATGATTTCACGGTCCTTTCATAGTAGATGGATGTCATAGACTGTCCCGTGACCCAGATGGATCGTTGTGTTCGATAGATGGAGCGTGACTCTAGATACCTTGTTGGCTCGCAACAAGCCTACTATGCATCGCAGGGATTTATTCCGTCCATAGCTCGTGATGATGATAGTCCTGATGAGCTGTGGATGGGTTACCTCCCTCTTTGATGATGTCAAAAGGGGGAGAAGTTTGGGATGATATTATATGTTTTTAGTTTCTTTTAGTTTGATGTTTCTTAGTTGCTATGTATGTGTTTGTACCAGTGTTGTGCACCATTTTGTAGTGACTATAGTCACATTTGTTAGTGCATGAACACACGATATATGTATCAACTATGGATATAATGTGATGACTTTTTCTTCATGATGAATGTGATAAAACATTTGATTTCATATTTATATTGTGCCTTGTTGATGTCATATGTTCACATTGTTATGACAATATAAAAGGCCACTTATTCAAGGGGAGAAAATGTGAAATATGCATGAATGTAGCAGGAGCTTGCTTACTATACTTATAATTCATTTTTTTTCTATCTGTCGTCCAATTAATTTATCATCATAAAAAGGGGAAGATTGTTGAATCCTATGTTTTGATGATAACAAATTAAATTGGACATAAGAGTTATTAATCTATGCTCAAGTGATGATAATGCAGGTGTAGGATTGATATGACCACATTTGCAAATCGCCAAATTAAATCATAAAAATAAAGATTCAGCACACAACCAGTCGATGCACTGGCCATGGCGATCGGTCGATTGATATCAAGCGGAAAAAATATCGAGACTATACGCGATCGATGGTCTGGTTGTTGCACTAGTCGACGGATCAGTATAGGGATGAATTCCAAAAATGTTGAAACTATATCGATCAACGTTTCGGTCGTTAAAATGGTCGACCAACCAAAAAAAGACGCATTTAAAAAATGACGAGATTCTATGGTCGAAGGACCGGTCGACCAGATAGCACATAAAATTGTAGATATCGCGCAATGATCATATTGACTGGTTGACTGGCCCATTAAGGCAGTCGATCGGTCACAGAGTCAAATGAATAGTAACGGATATTTTTTAAGGAAAAAATTATGAAAGATTTTTTGGACAAAATTTTCACCTGCAGAAATCTATAAAAGGATTGCCAAAGCCTAAAGAAAAATCATCCAAGCAAGCAAGATCATTCAAAAGTTCCTTTTAAGTTCTTGAGCCCAAATTTGCAAGTTCTTCCCTCTCTCTTCTAAGCTTTGAGTGTGAGAAATTTTTGTAAAAGAAGAGAGCTAGAGGAAATCATTATTCTCTGATCTAGTGACTTGAGAGCCTGTTGTAAAAGAGGTGTGCCTTGCCTCTTGAGTAGATAAAAAGTCATGTGGTGTAAAGAGGGTTATTCTCTCCCTATAAGAAAAGAGAAAACTAGTGAATCTCCAGCGGTCTCGAGGATGAGAAGTCAGAGCGAGGACTATGCCAAAGAGTTGGGACCGAATCTCTTCAACACATCGCCTCTTTCTGTTTGCTTCTTATCTTTCATTTACGCTTTATCGGTATTTGCTTGTGATAAATTTTTATTGATTTTCTGAAAGTGATATTACGAAAAGATTTTTATACACCAATTCACCCCCCTTTGATGCTTTTGATCTTACACAGAGATCATGCGCTTCCAGAAGAAGATTGATCTCATACAAGGCCATAGCAGGATTACTTCATCGTAGAGATTTCTTAGTGCTTGCGGGAAATCAAACATGATTCGTAGCAGTCCTAGATCATTCATCGCATAATAATTTGTAGTAAATCAAACTAACTACTAGGACAAAGAGACTTGGAGACAAACTCATGCTGTCCTACCTCCTCAATTGGCAACGACGATGAGGCGAGCCCAAACCGGTGAGTCAGGAGTTCGCTGGTGCGAGTGAGGACACAAATTCGCTAGCGCAGAGCGACGGGGTGACACGACGGCTTCACTATGATCCTACCTCCTCAACCAGCGATGATGACAAGGTGATTTTGTGGGACACACAGGACGAGTTTGCCGGGGCAGGATGACCTCGCGCGACGAGAAGACACCTCTTGGCCAGGGCAAAATGAACTGGAGAAGAACTCATCCTACTTGCTGGGAGGTTGTGACAAACCAATGAACCACACGTTAGTCACTAGATTGACACCCGCAAATCGCTCTTCTTCCATCACCATAGATGGTGAATCCAACGATTGATCATATTGGGAGGACATTCCTACCAAGACAACTTGGTAGGATGTCCATAAAATCCTTAATAATATACAAGTGGATTCAATGGTATAAACTTCGGACAGGTCATCGAGTGTAAAAATGAGCTGTGGGTCGATTAGAAGTTGGATAGGGCATTAAACCACTTTTGACCGGCCTAACCAGCTACTTATGTCGAATCGCGGGCATGTGAAAAAAAAGTCTACCGTTCAAAACCCGGTTTGCCCTATTCCCGAATCAGACGCTGATCTTCACTTCACCCTCTATGCGATGACGATGGTGATAATCTGTGATTTGGCGGTGGAGCAACTCGCAAACTCAGTGACACACACATACCTTTTAAACTGTGGTACACTTCCTTCCCTAAAATTATCTTTCATGAATCTTCATTTTTTGTTTCTGTTCGTGATGGTCATGCCCTCTCATGACTGTAGCAGACTGTTCTTGGGTCTTTCTATAATGCCCTCAAATAGACCAACATCATGTGGCGAAGGCCAACCTAAAGACGCTACAAACACTATGGTATTGACCAAGATTCGGTCAACAACCAAGACACGTCAATAAAAGAAAGAATAGAAATAGAGGGAAAATGCGAAAAATGACGTTAATAGTAGAAGTCGAAAAGTTACGATATGGTTTCAAATTAAGAATGTCATAATGAATACATCAAAGTTCATAAATGCGGAAAGAAAAGAAAATAGATAATTGGGCTCTTCTGTTCATGTGCTTTATCGTCACAGCATACCAAGTCAACACCATCACCAACCTAGCCCTGTGAAAATCAAACACAGGGGAGACAATTCTCCCGTAAGCTTTACAGCCTAGTGAGAACCAATAACAATATACAATGCATAACTCCAATTAGAATAAATCAACTTCTAAGGGTCAGTACTTATCTGAGTTAGAATAGGAACATGGGAATCATCATAGATCATGAGCAAGGAAAATTAATAGATAACCATGATTAATATCAAGTCAGAATCAATAGCATGCTTAGTAATCACAATGACATGCGATGTTCATAACTTGATTCAGTATTCATGTTTCTTTACTTAACCATGCTTCTTTATCTTAGATCATACTTAGAAGTCATGTGACTTTAATGTGCCTTTAAGCCCTCATCCTTTATTTATACTAGGATGGGTCATGTTCTTTTATGGGGTACGCCGAGCGAAATGTTACAACCGCGTGCGGGTCAATAGTTGATTAAGCCATGACAAAGGGAGCAACCCTTATCATAGGCTGACAACCCAGTAGTTATCTTTCATCTTGTTTTAATAGTCACTTTAACATCTTGTGTTTCATTGTTCGTCATAATTAGGGGGTCAATAGATCAATGATATGAGAAAATCAAACATGAAAGTTCTTATCTTAGGTCAAAATGAAATCATATATCGATAATTCGATAAAGATCATGATAGGCATGAGTATCAACAGCTAAGGTTCAAATCAGATTCAGAAATCAACAAAAGGCATGAAAAATGGGTCTCGGATGCCTTAACCTGGGCTGAGTACCGAGAAACCTAGGTCGAGTTCATAACAGAAACTCGGGCCGAGTGTAAAACACACTCCGACCGAATTCGTGGAAAGCGTCATACAATGTCGTGGTCGACACGGGACAAAACCTGGGCCAAGTTCAGTGGAACCCAAGTCGGGTACTAAAATGTCGAGAGTTTGACTGATGCGTCATTCTCTATCCCGGGTCGGGATCTACCCGGTCGGATGTAGTACGAACTTAGCCAGTTCATAGCAATTTGGGTTGAGTTCTTACATTTTTTTCCAGAATGTCGAGACTTACAAGATGACAATCATATTATTCTACAAACACAAATTAAGCACAATATAAACAAAAAAAGTAAGACACAGATTAATGTAATACATATACTGTAGTCATCATGGTAGATCAAACATGAATAATAAGATTCCTACATACAACAAATCATAACACAACACTAACAACAGTTAGAGCAATCATCAGGTTCATTCTCATGTTGTTTTACATGCTATTCATGATTAGGACATGATAAAATTGGACGAGTTCAAATCTAATCTACTTAGAGTTATGCAAGGTGATTCGTATGGATCAAGGGTGAGTGCTCCTCCTCGTCATCCCTGAACTTGCACCCTCTCCTCAGCCGGATCTCCTTCACTTGCAAAGCAATCGTGATCGCAATGATGTGAGGGGATTTTTTAGGGAATTGACAGGTACATAAAGAGAAGAAGAATCCCTAGTTTAGCCCTTACTAGAGGTGAGATTTCGTGTAGAATCTTCCCAATGTGTGTGAGGTGTACAACCGGCCGAAGGGAATTATGTTGCAGCAGTAGAATAGGGGCTGTGAGAGGAGACAAGTCATTTAATCTCATTTAGTTTTAATGATATGTTTTTATTCTCTAATTGATTTCCTTTCCTTGACTCTTAACTGTTCCTGGATTATTAGGGATCATGGAATCATGGCTATTACTCCTTCTAGCTAGCCATTTTATTCCTATTTTATTTTATTTTATTATTTTTTCTCGGTTGTTACACTTTCAACCATGGCAATTGCAATAGGGTGTCCCACTAGTGTCGCATATGCTTATGTCCTACTGCAGCGGTTGCAGCCGGTTGTCCCACTAGGTCACACATGCAGCCAATCATGAACGCCTCTTCATGGCGGATGGCACTTCTACGCACGACAATTGGGCCTTTGCTCTTTGCCTTGCCTCGAACCAAACACAGTGTCAGCTTTCCCGACTGTGACTATGCTTTTGTGGAGTCAGTTGGCGATGGCACCTCCATCATGTAACGGAGGTTGATGTCGCTCATGGAATCTCCCTACTCCGACGATGCATGTAACAAAGGTTGACGCCGGCCCATGTATTCGCGGTTGATGCCGGCCATGGCACCTCCATCTTGTTGCAGTCGAGACGCCGGTCGTGCCTATTGTCCCTTGTTATATTACATTTAAGCAGGATTTTTGTTTGAATTGCATCCTTGTTGTCTACTTGTTAATTTGTTATATTCAAGACTCAGTTTCAGATGAACTTGTTAGCAATTTGTTATGTGCAACTTGTAGTTATTGTTTCTTATATTCAAATGAAATTTGTTATGACAAATTGTTATAAGTTTTGTGTTGTGAGTTTTAGCTTGATACATAATTGGTTTTGTCCAATTATTTTTTGATGTTATGAAAAATTGTTTCAAGTTTTGTGTTGTGACTTATAATATGATGAAGATTAGTTTTTATGTTGTGATATGTCTTTTGAGGTTATGAAGATTTTATATGTTGTGAATTATCACTTCTGTGTTATCATGTATTATCATTTAGTGTATATTTTATTATTTTATTACATTCGATTCGACCATCGAGGCTAATTCGCTTTGACCGATCCGACCTAACTCAAAGATTAATCCGATTGATGTGTGGTCCGGGTTTTACAACATTTGGTGGATTAAGATGGTAGACAGTGATGGAGCGAGGCACTTTTTTTCAGGTGGGGGGATATCTAATATTACCTCTTTTTTTTTATAAATTTCATGGTTCCCTCCCATTGGTAGAGCAAGGGCCCGTTTGACTTAGCTGATATAAAATAACTGATAAGTTGAAGTGCTGATAAGTATTTTATTAGCTGAAACTTATTTTTAAAAATAAGTAATTACACGTTTGGATAAAACTACTTATATTATTTATAACTAGTTAGTTGTGAGACAACTAACTGACTTATTTTTTAGAAAGAAAATAAGCACCCCTCCCCTTGCTTATTTTTTTACTTATAAGTAGATTTGATATCTTCTTATCAGTCAAATTTTTAAATTACTAAATGTTGAGATTTTTTTAATCTAACTTATAAGCTTAGCCAAACAGCCCCTAAGTCTGATGAGGGTTTATATGAATCATATTTAAATATAAATTAATAGGATGAATTATGTTAAATTAGTCTATTGTTTGTTTGAATATAAATTCTAATCCATGAACTAGAAAATGTCAAATTATTCAAAACAATTTTCCTTTTAATTTAACTGATAAGAAATAAAAAAATAAATGATAATAATTATTTATGAGCCTTCAAACATTACTAATTTAGAGGCTTTTATTTTAAGTCATATGATTAGCTTATAATCAAACCTAATCTTAGTTAAATTTTAAAAACAATATTCAAACAAAATGTATATCTTTTTTAAACTCCACTCGTTCTAATTAAATTTAACACATTCATATTAAATCATCAATCCAAACGAAACTTCAAGTCCTTTCTTAGTTGACAAAGAACAATCTAATCCCATATGAGTTCCAACATATTATAGTTTTTCTAATTCTCTAGTTAGTTATATTCTTGAAAAACTAAAAAATAAGAAATTTTATTTTTTAAAAATAAAAAAATTATTAAATTGGATTGATGATTAATTAACATTTTACAAAAAAAGGTGATTTCTGAAAAATTTAACTAATATAAATTAACCTTTATACACTTTAAATCATATTAATAATAAAGTGCAAGAAAAACCAACCCCATCAAATAATATATTCCATCATGAGGATTACAGTCAACTGGTAAGTAGCTTCTCCCTTCTTAAGGAGGTTTGAAACAGAATATTCACGTGAATAGCTTCTCATTATATTGCAACGGGTATGGGCGGAGAAGAAATTACCAAACAACTAGGATTCTCTCATGCTTGGCGCCAATTCCCTAATCTTAATTTAGTTAGTATCATTATAATTTTTTTAACTTGACTTTTCAATCATCATCTTTTCTTTGACTCTTTCCTTTACCCATTGAGCTAAATTTGGCAAACGGAAGGAAAATCCATAAATTCTTCTAAATTGATAATATTGATCCCCTTCAAAGCGAAAGTGGAATTCATTCTTTGTTTTTTCCTTTCCATCCTATATAGTATGTCCCCCCCCCCCACCAATTTTGCTTCACTTGGCAGGCATACGATCCGGAACGACATAAATTCGTCGAGTGATAGTGGATTGAAATCTTTATAGAATATACATTCAAATTAAGGTACCACAAAAAAAATCTAAGAATCTAAGGACACATCTTTTACTTATAAATATTTTATTTCTTCTATTGGTTCATGAGTCATCATTTTTCATTATTGATATAACAATTTTCTAAAGTCTGTATTCTTCTATTATTTTTTGGAACTTAATATGATCTATTTCAAATGTAAGTGTTAAATTTTATATTCTGCACATGACATTAAATATAATTATATAACATATTTTTCTTTGCTATTTGAATTTCAAAATTATTATTGTATGTAGTAAGAGCACCAAAAAACATTTAAAAAATTGACTCACTAAAGGGTGATTTTTCATTTTTTCCCCTAAATGATTTTAAAACAATTTTCAATTTTCTAGACTAGCTCAAAAATATCAAATGTCTTTTAGATCGAAAAATCAATGTTTCTTAAATCACTTTCAATCCTCACTATAATAGCAAATTGATGTTGTTTATTTTGTGGTATAATACTAATTAGCTACAATGTGTAATTAAGACAGTTGCAAATTAATTATCCAAATCATAACATAATGTATCATAAATAAATAATCATATTTACAATAATATTAATTCAATGATAAAATGGTTGAATAAGTGCTTCATGTATTTTTTCATGTGAAAGGATTGTCAACTACCCTTCCATATCATTTTCTTATTTTTTTCAACATCTTCCATTATTAATAACTTAAACATTCATTGATGTTTTCAATAAATTTGTTTCAACATAATAAATTAGGGTAAATATTTTTGTAATTGCACTTGATTTTTACCCTATTTCTCAACTTTGTTCTCAAACTTTATTTTGTAATGAGACACTTCTACAACTTGTACATTATTTCATCAAAGATCTTTTTAACTTGTGATAGCCACATGTCTTTTTCTCCCTCCTTAAAACATAACCATGCTAATGTGGCACGATAATAATATAAAAAAATAAAAAAAATAAAATTATATAATAATATGAAAATAAATAAATAATATGAAAATAAATAAACAAAAGGGGGCCCTAGACTGTCACCCCTCTCCCCTCCGGCTTTCTCATCGCCACATTCAACATCTCATTGATGCCGACACCGCTGATGCCCTCACTTTGGCTTGGTGACCAGGATGACTTTGGTGCCCAAAGCATCATCTTCATTGCTCGGATTCGGCCGAGGCGTGTAGGCAAAGTTTTCACGAGGAAGGAGCATGTCCGGGAGGCGACATCGAGAGAGGAGTAGGTGCTCCGACGGGTACGAGTGGGCTTTTAAGTGGGAGCCACTAATGACATAAAAGTAGGGGTCAAGGGCGACAAGAATGAAGTTGGAGAGGTCGTAGACATGGGGACTACAGGGGAGTGGCGTGTCAGGCCCACTTTTCTGCCATGTCCCTAGACAGAGCTGGGACGCCGTGCATGCAGAGCTGGGATGCAACATGTAGTGCTGGGACGTGATGGGATGTAGTGAGGTACTAGAGATCCGTGGAACCAAAGCAGGAAGCTTTGATACAAGGTGAAGTTCATCCAACATGCAAGGGTCGTGAAGGAGCCTCGGCGAGAGTTTGGGACATGCTAGGATGGAGTGGTGCGCAGGCAGCGCCCACTTTGGCAGTGGAGGGGAAAAAGCGTCCCAAGAAAAAATGGCCTGTCCCAATTGACTTCCAAGGGGGTCCAATATCGAGTAGGACAGTTAGCATCAACAAACTTCCAATAGGTCTGGGTTGAGAAGCTTGGCAGGCGGCGTCGAGGATGTAGGAGGATCCTAACCACGCGATGATCATGGAGGAGATTTGGAAAGATTCGGCTAGTTAAGATAATCCCAGGGAATCATGGTAGTTATGAAGACTATCCAAGAATGATCATTAGTGAGAAGATCAAGGAGATTATGGTGAGTAGATTAGGAGTGCGAAGGGGGGTTTTATCAAGAGGATCATGTAGGATCCCTAAAATCAAGGAATCATGAAGGATCCCATATATTTTGGCTGGATTAGTGGAGTTAGGGAGTTAGTGAGGACCACTCTTGTATATAAACTCATGTATTCGCCCATTTGCAGACAAGTGAATTCTAGTGAACGAAATCATGAGTTTTCTCCTTTATCTGTGACTCTCCCTTCCATCATGTTGGTGTGTTTCCATTGTGCAGGTGCAGGGCTGTCTCAAGGACATCCGAGCAGAGGCTGCTTGGCACTTTCGTGCAGGAAAGTCTAAGGCAGCACAATGAGGTTTTTGGCCGAAGAAACTAAGAGTGTGACAACGTGGTATCAGAGCTTGAGTTGCAGCGACGATATCATGAGAATGTGTGGGACCATCCTATCAAGGCCGACAGGCGGAGGTTGAGACGGCCATAGGCAGTGGCGGTCCTAGCATTAACGACGGGGAAAAGAAGCGAACCGAATACAAATCAAAGGATCCTCTTGGTCACCTATAGAAGCACGTCAAAAACTTGGAGAGTGAGCTCCAGGGCGTTAGTATGATCATTCGAAACTTGGAAGCGGCAGTGGGACAACACGGCTAGGCCTTGGAGGAAGGCACGGTCGTGCGACATTACTTGGAGGGTAGACTTGCATCCTTGGAAGAAGCCATGGAGTCCAAGGTCATGACATTGGAGGCCAACCTCATGCTGATCAGGTGTCATCTCTTCGACGTAGGAGGGTTGCAGTCGAAGGCCCTCGTTCCAAAGTTCACGAATCCAAGGTCCCTAGAAGAAGTACGATGACGTGCAAGAGGCAACGTCCATCGATGATTTCTTGTGGTGTCTTGAGAAGAGCTCTAAGACCAACAAGATCATGGTCGAGAAGGACTGGTGGTACGGTATATGGTAGACATTGCATTTCTATGGTGGCGGTGAATGGAGGAAGAAGTCACCAAGGTCAAGGTCATCATCAACACTTGGGGCGACTTCAAGAAGGAGCTAAAGAAGTAGTCCTACTCAGGCAATGCCTAGAGGTGGCCATGAACAAGCTGACCGCCATCAAACAAATTAGTTTGATGAAGGAGTAAATCGAGAAGGTCCAGCTGCTATGTTGGAGATGCCCGGAATCATGGAGTCCACATGGTTGTTCTTTTTCCTAAGAGGACTTAAACCATGGGCATCTCAAGAAGAGAAGTGGCAGAAGATCATGACCATGAAGGAGGCTTTGGTCGTGGTCGAAGCTCTGGTGGAGTACTTGGCAAATAGGGACCTTGGAACGTAGGTCAAGGACAAGGGCAAGTCATCAGAGGACAAAGCCTGGGACAAGAGGGACTAGAAAGTGACAAAGACC
Organism: Pontederia crassipes; assembly: GCA_030549335.1. NCBI lineage: Eukaryota > Viridiplantae > Streptophyta > Magnoliopsida > Commelinales > Pontederiaceae > Pontederia > Pontederia crassipes. The sequence continues at coordinate 2,593,512 of JAUKPH010000020.1, read as the reverse complement.
AACAAGAGGGACTCCAAGAAGATTGTGAGATGCTACGTTTGTGGAGGGCCACACTACGCAAGGGAGTGCGACAAGAAGGTTAGCTTGGCCACCGTGGCGTCCACCTCAGATGTTGCCCACATGGGGCCGATCATGGCCCTGACTGTTGCAGTCGTGACACTCCTGGCCAAGGACATGAAGAGGACCACGAAGGGCCTTGTGTTTGAAAGTTCATGGCGAATGGCCACACCACAATGGCCATAGTCGATACTAGGGCCACACACAACTTCACGGCGGGACAGGGGGTGGCATGCCTTGGCATCGACTATGCTAAGGAATGAGGGTTGATGAAGACAGTGAACACCATATCCAAGCCAATCCTTGGTGCAGCCAAGGATGTTCTAGTGCGAGTGGGAGGCTGGGAGGGCGCGATACCGAGATAAGGATAACCCGAGAGTTCATGGATGCATTCCAGGAGGTAAGAATAACCCAGGAGGGGTTGCATCTGCATGAAGTGCCTGTGAGGAGGGAGAGCATCAAGTCTAGAAATCTCTCAACAATGCAACTGAGGCAAGGAGGTCTCAATACCAAGGTGAGTTCCTTGAAAGTCAAGGTCAAGGTAGCACTTGCAAAGGAGGTAGTGCAATTGGAGAAGAGGTTCCATGACATGTGCTTGGACGCTGAGATGGAGCTACTACGATAATACATCAAGGGGAGCAAGGCAAGGGGTGCACGGCGATATTCGGGGGCAGGACGCAGGATGGAGGAGCAAGGAGGCGCAAGTGCAGGACGCACGAGCCCTTCAGATGTGGCAGATTCTGAAGACACAGGATCATCTAGGGGTGAGGAGACGCGCAGGTCGAGGAGCGGTCCTTGGGCTGACCCAATCGGGGGTCATCCCTCTTGAAGCTACAACACGGAGCAAGACAATCAAAGCCTTGACGCCATCCCAAAGTCATTAGCGTAGGGAAGAGTCATCGATGAGAGTTGGCATCAGGATGTTGTGGGAGAGCATCCTAGTCGGTGGGAGCAGTCCACCAACCCTCAGACTTCAACCGAGCAAATTGGTACCAGGTAGCGCAAGGATGAAGTCTAGGATGTGGCATGCCGACAATGTCTCGGGACAGCAGCGGGGAAGCTATGTCCCAAAATCTTCAGCGCACTGAAGATTATGGCAGGGTGACACCTTTGGACGACAAGGCGGTACCAAGAGATTGGTGTGTGGTCTAAGACCCAAGTGGAGGTATAGGCCAGGTTTAGAGGATGAATAGATGCTTCTGGACAATTCAAGTTCTTGGATGGAATCATGTGGCAACGAGTCAAGGCGTTGTCGGGACAGCAATGGCTAGGTGGGAGAGGATGCCACGCCCACTTTTTTGCCATGTCCCAGGACAGGGATGGGACGTAGCGCCTGCAGAACTTAGATGCACTAGGGAAAGGCATGCGCGCTAGGATGCAGCGAGGTTATCAGAGACGTGGAGAACCAAAGCAAGAGGCTTTCGTACGAGGTGAAGTTCATCCAACATGCAGGGGTCGAGAAGGAGCGAGTTTGGGACATGTTGAGACGGTGTGGCGCACGGGCGGCAGCCATTTTGGCAGCGGAGGGGCAAAACCATCCCAAGGCAAAATGGTCTGTCCCAACTGACTTTCAAGGGAGTCAAATATCGAGTATGACAATTGACATCAACAAACTTTTAGTAGGAAGCTTCTGGGACGAGAAGCTTCATAGGCGGCAGTTGTTGGGACGCAGGAGGATCCCAACCACCCAAATATCATGGAGGAGATTTGGAAAGATTTGGCTGGCTAAAATAATCCCAGGGGAGAAGATCAAGGATATTTTGCTGAGGAGATGAGGAGCACAAATGGGGGGGGGGATTCCTTTAATCAGGAGGATTGTGTAGTATCCTTGAAATCAGGGGATCATGAAGGATCCCTGATCTAATGGGTTGGATCAATAGAGTTAGTTAGGATGAATCTTGTATATAAACTCATGTATCCGCCCCATTTATAGATAAGTGAATTCGAGTGAGTGATATCACAAGCTTTTCCCCTTATCCGAGAGTCTCCAATCTATCGTGCTAGTGTGTTTTCGTTGTGCAAATGCAGGGCCATCCCAAGGACGTCCGAGAAGAGGCTGCTTGGCACTTTCGTGCAGGGAAGTCCAAGGCTGCACACTGAAATTTTTGCCCGAAGAAACTAAGGGTGTGACAGGCGGGAAGCACACCACACGAGTGAAGAGGTGGTGGGGTCAAAGAGTCATGGCAGTTACAGGGGTCGCCTACGAAGAGGACGAGGAGTTGTTGCTGAGGGAGATGAAAGGGGCGGCACAAGTGACGATGGTGAAATGATGGAACACTAGCACCGAGAGGTAGTGCGAAGATAGAACTACTCCAAACATAAGGGAGGCTAGGATCAAGGCAGCTATGTCGTCTGGAAGCCCCACGATTAGGCCATCGGGGTTGCCAACACCTGGTGGTTGTGGCAATGATGACGATCGTGAAAAGAGAGAAGAAGTGGAGAGGAGAGGAGAACCAAAAATGAAGGCAAATGGGGTTTATATATGCAATATCCTCCATGCATTTCTTGACTTTATAATATAATATGAACTCAGAGAATTGCTCTGCCAATGGTCCTAATTATAATTGCATCTTTATTGAACCATTAAGTCTTTTAGAAGTTTATGATTATGTTGAGAAAAAGAAATATTAGTTTAACCTCAAAAAAAAGTGAACAATAATAAAGTATAAATGTGTTATCCGAAACCTTGGTGTGTCCAGATGATTAGATTGGGATTCTTGTCTAGCGACCTAAGGGTGTCGAAAGTTCATTACAGGGACTACCTTGCATAATATAGAGAAGCACATGAGTACCAAATCACATAAAAGAAAAAAAAGGGAAAAAGGATGAAAATAGGATCATGGAAGACTTGTGGTTCAACATTGATGCTCTTATGAGATTGACTAATATTATTCACAGATATGCAGGAAGGAAATGTTTTAAGGTTAAGAAATGTGTAAGGCTGGGTATTGGCTGAGAAGAGATACTCTAGTGATGATCGTGTGAAAGAATAGTATTGATTTCGTAATGGAGCCTTGACCTTATTTGAAATTTGCTTGAGGACAAGTAAAATAATAAGTTTGGGAATTTGATGCATGAAAAATCATGCTAGTTTAGATCATTCAATTTGCATTTTAGAATTTTTTTGTTTTTAAAAGGAGAGAATTATTTATTTTTATAATTTTTTTTTAGATTTGATTTCTACCAAGTTTGGATAAATTTATTGTAAGAACCAAAACAACAAGAAAATGGCCAAAAACAAGACACAATTATAGAAATTACAAAGTCTGTCACTTCCCATTACTGTTATGGTCGTGCCTTCACATTACGTGGAAATCCCTGAATACATAGTGTCACGATCGTGCCAACTACGTGCCATGGTCATGCCAGGTGGACGATTTGCACGCCGGAATTCATGGTTGCTATCATGGTCGTTCCATAGAAGATCACGACCATTCCAGTAAGGTGATTTGCAGCACATGGTATCTATCACGGCTGTGACCATGGTATGTTCGGCTGTTATGCATCATGTTTTACGTCTTTTCAGATAGAATTTTGATTTCTTTCTTAGAGGAACGAGAAAAATTATAAAAGGACGACCAAAGAGGCCTAAAAAAGGATCCTGGAGTGTTGTTTTGAAGGTTAGAAATGTGCAAGAATAATAGAGAAGCTTTGTTGGAAACTCGAGAGAGACATGCACAATGATGTTATTTTCTTAGATTTATTCTTTTATTAAGGCCATAGTTGAACCCTATTTGTGTTTTCAGAATCTTTTTAATATTAATTTAGTTTGAATCTTTAATAGCTTGTAATTTTATATTAAACGTTTTCCTTTGTTTTCTTATTGTTTAATTAATTGCTATATGAGAATAAGTTATTAATTTCATAATAATTTCTATGATTGATTTTATTTATTGCATGACACAATTAAAAAAATTGAGAGAAATCTAATTTGTGTAGTTATTAAGGTGACTTGAAAAGCTCTTAATCATAACTCCAATTGAATACATTTTTTTTATTAATTAGATAAGTTAAGAACTAAAAGGATTGATTTATTCTAATTGTTCTGAAGATAAAGTTAAACCCTAAAATATTAGTTAAATAATTTTGAAAAATAAACTTTATTATTGAGTTAGTTAATCTGAATTTAAAAAATCCATAGCATTTTAGTGGTAATAATTATGTATCTTAATCATCAAATCATTATTTTTCATATGATCAATTTTTTATTATTATTCTTTTATTTTATTCGTATTTGAAAATAAACTTTTATCTCTTAGTTAACAAAGTTAAAATAGAATTTAAATTACTAACCATCTTCCTAGAAGCGATATCTTTACTCATTCACTTTTTTACTTCACCAACTAGTGCATTGAATGACTAGTGCGCTTACTAACATTTGTTATGGTTTAGCCGCAACAAGAATTCCAATGGATGCCAACGCCTATTTATTATATATTACAATGAAGTTGATTTCGACAATGATTTGAACCTTGATGTTGACAAAACAATTTCTACCATTAATGGTACGACCGATGTAGTGCCCCTCTTTTATTAGCAAGAGGTTGAATTGCACTTTTAAAATTTGCAATTTCTTTTAATATAAATGAAGAATCAACATTTAATATAAAATAAAGGGATCAACTAAAAAAATTGATTCTCAAGACAATTAATTACTTGGGATGGAATCTAACTAAATATCATTTTAAATCTCTACATCGAACTCTTAAAGATATTCTTAGATTTCAAAGATGTACCGAATTTAAAATAACCATTTGAAGACAAAAGAAAGTTGTTGAATATGATTTTAGGGAAATTTTCTGAGACAAGACATTGTTCATACGACAATAGATTCTTCATATTTATGATTACAATGTAGACAATTGATGAAACTTGCAATTGAATGAGTTAAAAAAATTGATAATTTAAAAGTTACAGATGGAAAAAATGGAAATTCTATGGAAGGTATTAAATTATAATCCCCCGTGATCTCATAAAACATTGTGACAATTTAGTGTATGCACTTTGCCAATGATAAGAAATAGGGATTAATGAATCTACATAGCACCATTTTCTCCGTAGGCATGTTGAGCAATTATTAACCTTCCGACCTTCCGATGGGAGACCGAAGAAGGATCCCTTACTAGGTGCCTCTCTTCCTCGTTTTCTTACATGCACTTTTTCAACTTCAAGGTGCCACACCAGCACACCTCCCCTCTTTCACCTTTTGATCTATCAAACTTTGTGCATGCATGGCCGAATTGTACATAGATATAGGACTTCATTGCGACATTAATTAATACAAAATAATATATTTTCACTGATTTATAAGGCATTTATGATAGAAAAGGTAATTTAAAGCACCTCAATTTAACTTCAAATTCATTGTAAAGATAAGCAATGAACTTCAACTTTGAGAGTGCACAGGCGAGTTCAGGAAGCATAAAACCCAAATAACATGAAAAATCATGGAGTACTGACGCAGTGTTAAGGAATTCGATATAGAAATTTAAATACAGCCAAGAGCAAACCCTAGGCCCGATGAACGGTATTGTATTACACCGTGTAAGTATGCCTCTAATATGCTTGAAAGATCTGTAGAAAACAAACGTCGATGTCGCCGGTTCAAGCGGACGATAATCGATAAATAAACTAGCAGGAATCCACCAGCACCTTCGAAGAAATCCAAGGTTAAGATCGTGCGCACACGAACTCAGAAATTCTGAAACCTCTGAACTGGAACTTTAATTAAAGAGATAAAGATTTTTTTTAACTCTTACAAGTCAGACCAATATATAGGGACTCACAACTTGCAATACTATTAGTACTAGGACTCCTATAGCAAAAGGAAAACACAATTCCACCAGCATTAGGACTCTTATAACCTAATAGGAAATAAACTAACAGGAAATAAACTAATAGGAAATAACAATCCTAATAGCATTAGGACTCCTAAGAACAATAAAGTAAAAATGAAATAACAATCCTATCAGCATTAGGACTCCTAACTGATTCTTCAAATCTGAATCAAACTAAATTATTGACCACTAGAATTATATACACGAACAAAATTCTCTCTTTTCTTGTCAATAGGATCTACATCAGGCTCCCATGCTTGAAAAGAGCTCGATCCCGAGCTTGGTAATAGCAAACTTGGCGGGCGGTACATAAAGAGATCTGAAACATTAAAGGTAGATGAAATTTCGAAGTCTGCTAGCAGGTCGATGATATAAGCATTATCATTGATACGCTTGAATACTTTGCAAGGACCAAACTTCTTGTTCATTAATTTATGATAAGAACCAGAAGTAAATCTTTCCTTTCGTAAGAACACCATAACAAGATAATCTTCTTTGGAAACTACTTTATGTTTACCCTTGTCAGCACGCTCCTTATACTTAACATTCGATTCTTCCAACTTCTTCTTGGTTTCTTCATGGATATGTTGGATACGCTCAGCCATATTGTCAACAACAATACTTTTGCGCAAAGTTTCAAGTAAATTGATGAGGTCTATGACTTGGCGAAGCATTCTACATAAACAATTTCAAATAGTAACATGTCATCCAATCTAGGAATTTGAAATCTATACTTGATTGTGATCTTGTTTGTAGCTCTTCTATCAACACACATTCTCCATGTGCCATCCTTTTTTGGTACAAGGAGTGCTGGTACTGCGCATGGACTCATGCTTTCTCGAACAAATCTTTTCTTTATTAATTCATCCACTTGATCTTGTAAAATTTGATTTTCTTTTGGACTTAGGCTCTGTTTGGCAAAGCTAGCAGTTTGATTAGAGGATAGCGGTTCGACTAGAGGATTGCGATTTGACTATTAGAGGATAGCGGATAGCGATTTGTTTATAAATCTAATAAAATATGTTTGGTAAACATAGCGGCTAAATTAGCGTATTGTATAAAATGACAAAAATAGACATAACATATAATTTATGATCATTTTTATATACATTATATTCATATAATTTAATTTAAAATAATTATTTTGAATATTAATACTTTTTAAAATCTTATTTAATATAAAATATTGATTAATTCAAAATAAAAAAACTTATTTGGGTTGTAAGTAAAATTAAAGATGTGATATACAAAATAAAAATAATATATGATGTTTAATAAGTAAATAACTCTTATTTTAAAAATGACGGTATAATAGGAAGAAAATACGAAAATGCTACCTCTATACTGTATAAGCTAGTAGGAGTAGCTTATAGCATTTTGTGTTCAAACTTCTAAACGCTACTGAGAAACAACATTTACCAAATGCTTACAGTAGCATTTTTACTCTAACAAAACGCTATCCGTTACTAAATACTCTACTTTTTTACATGCCAAACAGTGCCTTAATCGGTAGTGGGGAAGGTTTGGAAGACTTGAACTTGGTATTAGATCAATATGATGTCGAATGTCTCGCATGGGAGGTAATCCATCAGGTAATTCTTCAGGAGTGATGTCTTTGAATTTTGAAATTAAATTTTGGATTGCCTCTGTAGTGTGTTCTTGATCTGGAGGAACCTCCCCTATGCACATAAGTGCATAAGCCCTTCCACGGTCTTTTACTTCAGAAATGAACTCATCTGCCCGTTCAATCAAGTAGCTATTCTTCAAGCTATTTTCTTTAATTACTGAATCATGTTGTAATGGTAATAAAGAGATGCGTTTTCCGTCTTTAGAAAACTTGTAGATGTTGTCTCGCCCTAAATGGGTTGCATTAACATCAAACTGCCAAGGACGACCCAAGATGATGTGGCTTGCATCCATATCCAATACATCACATGTGACCACATCCTTATAACTCTTGTCAATTGATAAAGATACATTACACAATTGTGTAACTTCTTTGTTAGTGCCTTTACTAATCCAACTAACTCTATATGGTGAAGGATGAGGTTCTGTTTTCAATTCTAATATGTCCACCATTTTTTTTGAAACTATTTTTTCAGAGCTCTCACTATCAATAATGACTTTACAAAGTTTACCTTTCACTGTGCAACGGGTTCGGAATATTTCATGTCGCCGAGGGTCCTCTTCTTTCCTAGGCATTAATAATAGGCATTGCATGACACTCGAGAGATGTTCTCCATCTTCATCAGCACAGATTTCTTCTTCAATATCATATTCATCATTAGCCTCTTGATCCTCTATTATTCTTCAATATCATATTCATCATCAGTTTCTTCTTCATCCTCTATTATTCTTGCTGAATGGAGTGCTGGACGTTGTGGGCACTCATTGGATCGGTGGCCTAATTGTCTACAACGGTAGCAAATAATAGAATTGGACTTCTCATATGAGTTAGAAGTCCTCTTAGCATTATCAGCACCCGCAAGTTTTGATTTAGAGATGTCAGCATTTCCAACCTCTTCAATTGTAGGAAGTTTTGATGAATTGCGTGCACTTGCCATAGTCTCAGCAGAACAAAATTGTGCCTTCGCTCCTCGTTCTAGTTGACGTTCAGCAGTTTCTCCAAGGAGATTGCAGGGGCCATGGAGCTAGGAGTCTGCATTTCTACTTTATCTCTAATATTCGACCTCAAACCGTTCAAGTATTGAGCCACCTATTGTGGTTCTAGTTCAGCCAAGTGTTGCGAGATGTTAGACGATCGAATTCCACTGTATAATCCCGCACTAACCTTCTGCCCTGTCTGCAATTTTGCAATTGTTGATATAGAATATGTTAATAGTTTGTTGGAAGATATCGATCCCACAACATTTGCTTCATTTTCCTCCAGCTCCGTATTGGTTGTTTATCTTTTTGCACTCGCAAAGATTGAATTTGCTCCCACCATGCAGACGCTCCTTTTAAACGATATGCCACCAATTTTGCTTACTTATGTTCTGAGATTTCCATGTATTCAAAAAATCATTTGACCTCTGAAATCCAATCCAAAAAATCTTCAATTGGTAGATGACCATTGAAGTGAGATAATTTCATCTTCATCCTAAAATCAGGTTGTCCGTGTGCACAATTTCTTCTTGGTTCAACAATTAACTCTTCTTCACTATCGCCGACCACCGAAGAAGTGGTTGTTCGTTGTCGTCGATTTTCTTGGATTGCTTCTGGTTGGACACGTGTGTGAATAGGACCTTGATTCGTAAGCAATTTTTCAATGGCAGCAGTAAGGAGATTTACCTTTGCTTCTAATCCTTCAAACTCTTTTCTAGTTGGAATATCAGTCATGATCTCTTCCTCGCTCTGATACCACTTGATGCAGCGTTAAGGAATTCGGTATAGAAATTTAAATACAGCCAAGAGCAAACCCTAGGCCCGATGAACGGTATTATTTACACCTTGTAAGTATGCCTCTGATACGCTTGAAAGATCTGCAGAAAATAAACGTCGATGTCGTCGGTTTAAGCGGACGATAATCGACAAATAAACTAGCAGGAATCCACCAGTACCTTCGATGAAATCCAAGGTTAAGATCGTGCGCACACGAACTTAGAAATTTAGAAACCTCTGAACTGGAACTTTAATTAAATAGATAAAGATGTTTTTTTAACTCTTACGAGTCAGACCAATATATAGGAACTCACAATTTGTAATACTATTAGTACTAGGACTCCTATAACAAAAGGAAAACATAATCCCATCAGCATTAGGACTCTTATAACCTAATAGGAAATAAACTAACAGGAAATAAACTAATAGGAAATAACAATCCTAATAGCATTAGGACTCTTAAGAAAAATAAAATAAAAAGGAAATAACAATCCTATCATAATTAGGACTCCTAACTGATTCTTCAAATCTGAATCAAACTAAATTGTTGACCATTAGAATTCTGTACACCAGCAGAATTCTCTCTTTTCTTGTCAACAGGATCTACATCAAGTACCATAGAAATCGTAACAAAATAACTAACAGGTATAAATGTCTTCTTAATTCACTTGGCTAAGTTGAAGTCAATCTGCCAACATAGGATGGTAAATTTCCTCAATCTCCATGGATTCTGTACCGCTTCCATTTCTTTGTTGGGTCATATATCTGCACAGATACACCATACACGCTTAGGATTCGCTTTCCCAATCGATTCATGTACAAAAGGAATGAAGTAGGGCCAATTTACCTCCCATCCGGAGGCAAAAAATATGTGCTTATTCTTCTCATACCAATGTCTCTCCACGACTTTCCAGCATGGGACTGAAGATTACATTACTTAGACAGTCATGCAAACTAAGAAAATAATGAGGGTAGAGAATGATATGCATACTTCATCTTTCTCGATGGTCGCATCAGCAATAGTTCGCACATCTTCGTGGACATCAAAGTGGAAAAGCTGCAAACAAAATAGAGATAATAAGCTCTTTGTGAGTAAATTATGAATGTTAAGGCTATGTAGCTCAAAGACTTAGCTGAGCACACAAATGTCACAATTGTTTTGTCTACTCAACATGTAGCATCCTCATATTTCAGGTCAGTGTCAAACACAGATACAAAGTAGGCATGCTAGCCCATTTCAAAAACACAGCATGTTACTCAAAAAATTTAATCCCAATATCATTGGACTGAAATTCATATAATGAAACTTTGCAAGGATGAAAGAAAACTAAAAAAGTTGTTGTCAAACAGCAGAACCAACTCCTTTGAAAGAGTAGTTCCCGCAAGAAGTTTCAGGGATGTCAAGAAATAAGGAATTTAAGATATAATAAGCAATTAGGACTTTGCTACTTACAGGTCCACTTTTTCCCCTTGCTTTATTGATAATTAGCTCATATAAACTATGTTGCTGAAATCATCAAAATAATGAAGAAATAAAACAATTTAGTCATGCTAAAGTTTTAAAACATTTAATCCCAATATCATTGGACTGAATTTCATATAAATGAAACTTTGCAAGGATGAAAGAGAATTAAAAAAGTTGTTGTCAAACAGCAGAACCAAGTCCTTTCAAAGAGTAGTTCCCGCAAGAAGTTTTAGGGATGCCAAGAAATAAGGAATTTAAGATATAATAAGCAATTAGAACTACGCTACTTACAGGTCCACTTTTTCCCCTTGCTATATTTATAATTAGCTCATAAAAACTATGTTGCTGAAATCATCAAAAGAATGAAGAAATAAAACAATTTAGTCATGCTAAAGTTTTAAAACATGTCAATGAACTACCAAAATGAAATAAGCTTACATGGGGAATTATAAGATCTTCTTTAACATAAAGTAGGTTCTCCACAGATGTTGTTCGGATCTCTCGAAACTTCGGGCACAAGTTTCTTTTGAACAGCAAGAAGAAACTCTCAGATGGAATCTCCTTTGCAAACCTAAGAATCAAATACTAGACTCATTAAGGCAAGGAAGAAATAAATAGAGCTCAAAATATATAACATGAGAAGAAGACATTCACTTGCCTGGATGACTCGCCTGTGGCTAGCACCATCTCAATAAATGTAAGTAATCTTCAAAGACTCATCTAAATGTGTGGAGAAAACAGCTCAGAACAAATGTTCAAACTCAAATTTAACACAAAAACCTAAACAGAATGGACATTTATTTTTGATAAGTTCTTGCTCATGCAGCCACTGCTTCCAAAGCATTCTCATTCTACTTGCTCCTCGGCTTCTCTCTATCTGAAAAATCATCCTTGCACAAGCAGCTCATTGTTTAAGTTAAACAATAAATTGGAGAGCAAAAATTAGCTTTCTAGATTGAATAAGTCGCTTTACGTTATGACAGTCCAGACATATATGACATACCTATCAGAAGACTTGTCTCCATAGTTGGAGTTTTCAGAGGCAAATTTTTTCTTCTCCTTATTTTCTTTTGATGACAGATATGGCAAGTTTAAACCCATGACTAATGCAGTTAACCCTAGTCCTAAATTAAGTAATCTGTTTAAGGGAGAAAATCAAACAAAATTCTTATTCATCAAAGCATGTCTTCCAAAGGAATCTTTATAGGAGTTCTAGAAACCATGTAACAAATAACTTGGAAAACAAAAAAGGAATCCGATTACAAGAAAAAGTAAACAAGTAAAATGAATTATGGACTCGGGCTACAGGCCCAAAACCAAGGAGCACTTTGGGTACACTTGAATGCATTGTAAAAAGGCCCTTTCCGATAGTTATGATGCTTCCATAAAAAAATAGTCAAAATGAGTGTTTGGGTATAAAAATTTTGTTTGTTAACCACAGGAAAGTGGCTAAATCCAATGGGAAAAAAAGATTAGTTCCCAGGTCCATTTTTTTCTCTTATGGGTGAGCATTTCGTCTAAATCCCCATCTCCATCCCTCTGTTTTGTTTCGTCCGTCTCACTTGTCACCGTCGCCACTTCTTTCAAGCTCCAACTCCTCCTCCTTTGCTGTCTTCATGGCATGACATGCCACCGCCATCTCTTCTCCTCTGCTGCATCTTCTTCTTCTCCTCCATTTCCTCTCTAATGCTCTCTCTCCTCAAACCATTATCATCTCTTCCTTCGCCACCGCCGCCGCCCTCTGCTCGACTCGTTCTCTGCCCAAGCCAGTGTCCCCCTCCTCAAGCTCTCTGATCTTCTCACGTGCTCATCCCCCGAGACAAAAACCACATTCCGCCTCTGGAGACCGGCGCCAAACGCAACCACCTGCACCCCTTTGAATATGCATGCCTGATCATGGCGGTCGCACCGGGGAACCTGACAAGGCACTTAACAACTTTGGCATGCGTCAGAACTCGTCTACTACATCATCGTCTTCAGCAGTCTGGTCGCCTCATCATCATTGATGATGATGCTAAACTGTTCAAAGAAATGCCCCAGTGGAAAAATACAAATTTATCCAAACACTTCGATAGCATTGACTGGAAAATAGACAAGGGATGTCTTCTTTGGTAAAATGTTATAATGCAGAAACTTTTGAACTACGTTTTATATTTGGAGGGTCTCAAACAGGCTCTAAAGGCTAAAGCCTACAAGCAGAAGGCTATCTACAAGAAAAAGACCTATAATCCTGATTGTCCTGCATCAACTCTTCCCGACAAAGACAAACTCGACTTTTTTTTGGAGGGTAAAGAGGATAGCAAACATTTTGTCAGACATCCATTTTACTGATAAGAACTTTACATTACAAGAATGTACATGAGTTGCCAAAATGAGAAGTAATCAAAGAACGAATACCATTCAACAAAATAGATCATCGGACTCTGCAACAACATTAGAATAGGATCGAGATGATCAATAAAACAAGGAGAACTCAACACTGGAGTATTCATCGACAACACAAAAAAAGAAAGCACGCCCGAGGATCACCCATGCAGAAGAATGGAGGGCAACACCTGCAAAAGAAAGAAGCTTCATGGCACCCCAAAATGGGCACATCCTCAACATTGAACACTGAACCACCATTCACATGAAGTGACATATCGAGTACAAGAACTGAGTCTTTGATTACTAAAGAAATGAAAAGTGGAGTTCATTCGTGGAAAAAGACATTAAAAGAAATGCACTTTGTGGATCATCGAAGAATCTCATAATGCATATCAGAAATACAATGAGCAATCAAACAACTTCGATGCCAAAGCACGAGCAACAAAACATAAAGACTTGATAACCAAACTAGCCAAGAGATTAATAGAATTATGATAACCAGACACCAAACTAGCTAAATTTCTTGTCTAGAAACAAAATATAAGGACTTACAATGTGTCTAGAAGGACGAAGAGGAGAAGCAAACAGGTGCAAAGGATTAAGATGAACGATTTTTCCGTGACGATTGAAAGTGTAGGTTGGAACATCCTTTTTCTAGAATGTGTATTGGAATGTTCTTCATTATGAGCATCATTGTCATAGATCCAAGGACGCCCTAAAATTATGAGACCAACATCCATGGTAAAGCATCACACCAAACACAAGAAAAATAGGACCTGAGTGTAATACGAACAAGACAATGACCCCAACAGAAATGTCATATGATTAACCCAATGAACATAATAAGGCAAAGGATGAGACTCATTTTTCAAATTCATACCCGGCACCACTTGTGTTGAAAGGACACTTTGCAAACTGCCTTATATCAATCAATAACTTACAACTTTTATTCCCATGTTTAAAAGCAATATGAAACAGTGTTATGCTCCCATTCCTCGCCCAAAGAGGCAGCAGAAAGATGACGCAGGACATGAAGATGAGAATGGAAGGCATGAAGCTACGAAGGAGCAGACTCAGGATTAACCTCTAACAATATCATGAAGGAATTTCAACAGAAACAAAACCGACAACAAGAATATGACGAGCACCGTGAAGCAGTGTCCAGAGTCACGATAATAAAAGAAAGAACGACCACGGCTAGGAGGTTTCACCACAACATCTGGAGTAGACTGAGGGGGATCAACACATAAAGGATGATGTGTGCCGAAGGATAAAGGTGATAGAGAAGCTCAAGTGCAAGGATCACTTGATGACTGGGGTAAAGGGCGACTAGTGAGACTCTTTAAGTAAGACTCAACCCAAAGAATAATAATCCACTCAGAGTCATCATGCTCATGATGGGATTTAGCATGCTTAATGAGTTACATGTATTCTTGAAGTTTAGCACTCATATCAATCCACAAACGAAATCAGAGGAAAACCCCCATTTTGCAGATCGCTATGAACACACTTACAAACCTACAAGTTTCATTTTACTGAAACGAAATTTATGTTCATCAAACATCATCCTTTTTCCCCTAAAAAAAATACATATATGTATGTATATATATATATAATATAATATAAATTCTAGAGGTTGCGGAATATCTCTTGCAGCGTATAAATTCTAGAGGTTGCGGATCCTCTGGGCTTTTCCACGAACTATTGAAGAACGCACTTGCACCTCGGGATTGGAAACCGAACCTTTGAGGAACCGAACTCTTTGCCATTGTGCTCTGGAAGAACCTCTCGAAAGTATGTTTGGGACCTATGCTATGGGTCTCCTTTTATAGGGTAGGGAGACTTGGGCGACAAGTTAGGCAGAACGCATCATGCGCGTCCATCATGCGTATGATGACGTGTCTATGCAAGCATGCGCCTCGCCCTTGTGGGCCGCGCGTATGTGCAGCCTATGTGCCCGAAAGGGCACTATTCCAACAATCTCTCATTTGCCCGCATTGGGCATTGTACTTTCATTTATCCAGAATTGGTAAATGTGCCGTGCGACCCACGAGTACAAACACGCTTCTTTATAGGAGCTAGAAAGATGCCTATTAAGGTTCAATTACTCAACTATCTCTAGAGCGTATGTCATGCCCATTAGGGATTCATGACAGCTCACACATGAGCCAACAAATGCTCAAATAATGTAACTCGTTATGCCCTAGATCTGTCTTGCAGCATAGCCAAGATAAAACTATCTTTCACATATACTATTTTAAAAAATAGTTGACCAATTGTACGTGAAAATTTAATACAGCTCATAACAGTTCTTTCTCTCGCCCTCATGTCTCTTAGTAGTGAACTAGCTACTTTTCTAGATGTGGCTCGACAGGCTACTTTGTTTTTCACCTTTGAGTACCCCGCTAAAGTAGCAAGCACTAATTCCTTTCCTTAAGACATAATCAAGAGTCTAAGGGCACGTGTAGATGAATCATCTGCCAGCTATGAATTATGCCTCCATAGTTGACAGTACTAGACAATCTTGTTTTTTGCTACTCCAAATAACAGCACTATTGCTGAGCAAGAAAGTGTATCCGGAGGTGGATTTCTGTTCATCTCACTAGCCCAATTGACATTGGTGAATCCAGCAAGTCATAGACTTCCTCCATGATAGCACAGTGCAAGATCTGTAGTACCTTTGAGGTATCTCATGATTCTCTTCACTTCCTCCCAGTGTTGGCATCTCGAATTAGCCTGATATCGACTAACTAGACCAACGACAAAACATATGTCCGGCCGAGTACACATCATAGCGTACTTCAGGCTGCCAACTACACTCGCATAGGGAACATTGGACATTTTCTTTTGTTCCTCTGGAGTTTTAGGGCACGTGTCCAAGCTTAAAACCTCGCCTTTCATAATAGGAGTGTCAATAGGTTTGCAGTCATCCATGCAGAATCGTTCCAAAACCTTCTTTATATACGATTCCTGCGACAAAGCAAGGAGTCATTTGGAACGGTTGCACTGGATTTTCACACCTAGTATGTATGCTGCTTCACCCATGTCCTTCATCTCAAACATGGAGGACAACCATTGCTTAATGGTAATGACATAGTCTCTATTATTTCCAGCTATTAGAATGTCGTCCACATATAATGTGAGGATAGCAAAATTATCCTCGGACTTATGAACATACACACAGTGATCTTCATCAATCATGTTAACATCGTACGAAATAATTGACTGATGAAATTTCAAATACCACTGTTTAAATGATTGTTTGAGTCCATAAATGGACTAGCGCAGCTTGCAAACTTTGCGCTCTTCTCCTTTTACAACGAAGCCTTGATGTTGCTCCACGTAAATTTTCTCATCTAGTTCTCCATTGATAAACGAGGTTTTTACATCCATTTGATGTAATTCTAAGTCCATATGTGCGACTATAACTAATATTAGGCGAATTAAAGCAAACCTTACAACAGGTGCAAAAGTTTCTTCATAGACAACACCCGTAGTTTGAGTGAAACCTTTCGCCACTAGGAGGGATTTATATCTCTTAATTGATCCATCCATGACACGCTTAATTTTGAGAACCTTTTTGTTCCCAATTGCCTTACGTCCTGGCGGGAGATCAATCAAGTCCCAGACTTGATTTTTCTGCATGGACCCTAACTCTTCCTCCATTGCCTTAATCCATTCTTCCTTAGCAGGGGACAAGAGAGCCTCTTTGATAGATTTGAGCTCAAGTTCATCTTCTAGACTTACTATGTTGACCTCATGTGGTCCATATTCATGCAGCCCTTCGATTTCAAATCATCGGCGCGGAACATGTTTTCTAGTAGTCCGTCGAAGTGAACTTTCAGGTTGGTCATCAGTTGACGATTGTGAATCTCTCCTACTCGGATCAAGCTGTGGTACGAAGGAGACTAACTCCTCAACTGGTTGATCTGTTTGTGCCGTCAACTCGAGATCTTCTTCTTCATCTAGGAGAAGTCCCTTGTCAATCTCGCCTTGCTTAGAAAACTCGTTCTCTATGAATGTCATATCTCTACTTTCAATTTCCCTTCCCGTACCATCTTCTCTTTCTCCTATGTATAGCCCTTAGAGGTTTCACAATATCTTATAAAAATACATTTCTGTCCTCTAGGACCCAACTTCCCATACTTATGAGAGTTGTTTAGAACATAGATTGCGCAACCCCAAGGGCGCAAATAACTAAGGTTAGATTTCTGGCTTGTCCAAAGTTCATAATTCATGGTAGGAACGGATTTCGATGGTACATAGTTTAAAATATAGGCAGTAGTCAATAGCGCATCTCCTCAATACAAAATTGAAAGATTTTCTTGAGCCATCATGGATTGGACCATATCAAATAAAGTATGATTCCGTCTTTCCACAACACCATTTTCTTGCGGAGTTCTCGGTACTGTTAGTTGCATAACTATACCCTTTTCATCACATAACTTCTTGAATAAGTCAGAAAGATATTCACGTCCACGGTCGGTTCGCAAGGCTTTAATCTTGCGATCCACTTGATTCTCAGCCATGTTCATAAATCGAACAAAACAATCGAAGGCTTCGGACTTATGAGAAATCAAGTATACAATGTCGTAACATGAATAATCATCAATAAATGTGATGAAGTAAGAAAAACTGTCTTGCGTGAACATTCATCGGACCACATATGTCCGAATGGATTAATTATAATGGGTACTCGGCACATTTTCCCATCCCAAATGGTGTTCTTGTTTTCTTATCAGCTAGACATTCCTCACAAGTTGGAACATCAACTTTTGCGAGAGAACCCAAGAGGCTTTCTCTAGGAAGTTTATTCATTCAATTTTGACCAATGTGTCCTAGTTTGGCATGCCAAATGTTGGTACTATCATTCACATCAATAAATGATATAAAAGAATAACTATTAGCAACAGATGCTATATTTAAAACGTAGAAACCATTATTGAGAAAACCATTGCATAGAAGAACATTGTCATGACATATTATCATTTGTTTCCTCTGGAAACTTATTACATAACCAAGTTTGTCTAATGCTGACACAGAAAATAAATTTCATCTAAAAGCTGGAGCATATAGAACGTCGTGAAGGTAAAGTATTTGGCCATTGCAAAGTTCTAACTTGCACGATTCAATGCCTTTAACTTCAACTCTTTCATTGTTTTCAACGTAAATCCATTTACTCCCCGCACTTATTCGACAAAATTTCATGAAGACCCTACGATCTCTTCCTACATGGTCGGTGGCTCCTGAATCTGCAATCCACGAAGAATGAGTTTCAGCAATTAAGGCACAACTTGAGATATAAGAAAAAGAATTATGGTCAGGACAAACCTTCTTTGGCTCAGTGCAATCACGAGCAAAGTGACCACGTTTGCTACAATTGTAGCACTTTACTTTATTCATGTCTACCTTGCCGCCATGTTTTTCATGTATGTGCTGGTGGCCTTGGGCTTTCTTTTGTCCAGCATCTCCGCTCTTTTTATTTGGTTGCGACTTATGTGACCTTTTCCTCTTGGATTGGGAACCAGCTCTTTGTCCACCATTGTCAGCAACTAACGCTTCAGAGGATTGATTCATGGCTTGAAGAGCCTCATCCTCCATTTCAATGTGGCTAGTAGTTTGGTCAAAAGTTTTGACACCTTCATTGTGCATCAAATTACAACGCATGTGTTCCCAACTTTTTTGGAGAGAGCGGATCAGAGCTTGCACCTGTTGTTCGTCATCGAGCACTTATCCTGCACTTTTGAGTTCGATCATATTAGACATCTCTTGGATACGCTCCCTCGTCATATGATTTGGTCGCTTCCGATAAGAGTCAAACTTGACCGTGAGCATCCGGTGCTTGGTGGTCGTGGTGACCCCATATTTATTGCGGAGCGCCGCCCACATTTCGAATGTTGTTTTATAGACTTCGAATTCGCACAAGAGGAAATTATTGATCATGCTCAGCAACGTAATGCGAGCAATATGATTCTTTTTGGTCCAGGCCTGATAGGCCTCCATGTCCCTCTGACGTTGGGGACTATGTCCAGGTGCAGGTTCATTGACAACATGGTTAATGGTCTCCAAGACCTCTTGTTCTTCTAGAAGATATTGGACCTTGCAGTGTCAAATATCATAATTATCGCCATTGAGCTTCTCATTCTTGTTCACGTCAGCAATTATTATTTTGTAACCCATGGTCTAATTTGGGCACAAAAAATAGGAGAAATCAGTGTATGCATGTTTTAATTTTGTCCACAAATAACATAAAAAATGAAATAACAATATTCATGAAGTAGTGGCTTCGAGAGGTTGTTAGACTCCCACTATCTCCAAGAAATAGTATCATTCATTATTTTAACAATGCGACAAAATTAATCTAAATGTTTGAATTTTGAAGCAACACATAATTCAAAATTTTCTATTCTATGCATTTTGAATCAACTTATAATTCAAAATCACCAAAATTCATTTCATGTGGTGCACCAAATTATTTCTAATATGATACAATCAGGACTAGTGCAACGGGAGCTCTTCCTCGAGGGGTGCCAATTAAATAATCATGCACTATCCTTCGCCTCGACATCACATTAAAAAAATTGTGCTCCCATTGTCACACATCAATCCCATTTCTGGACACTGAGTTGACCATGCACCAGGCCAGTTTCTCGGAACCTTTCTAGACATGCATTTCAGGTCACGCACCACTCAACAAAAAGACATTGGTTAATGTGACAATATTTGAATCTCAAGATGCCTTAGTCCTACAAAAGAACTACCTATGTTTCATGTATTCTTTAATTATCTTTAGTTTGTATAATTAGACCAACTAATTATTTTATTATAGGCTTGCATGAAACATGTATTTCAGCACATAGCCAAAATTAATATTGCCATCTTAATTAATTCTCACAAAAGGAATTACAAATCAATTTGAAATTATAAACAAATTATCATGCTTAACAAGATTGGACATGCAAATTTAATTTTAACACAGTCAAAATTTGAAACACAGAAATAAATATCATTATGACATACATAAATAAAAATATTTATTTCATGCATGATAACACATTTATTAGGCAATATTTGATATTGACATGCAAATCTAATCATTTAATTTATTGCTTTGAATCAACAAATGATTTTGTTTTGATAAGATTAAATTGCATGCAATATTACAGAAAATTTTCTAAGGAAAAAACAAAATTGTCCTAATTTTTCGAGATTTTATAATAAATATTTTCTAATTTCAAAATATTTTAAAAAAATTGGCAAAAATTAGAAAAGGAAAGGAAAAGAAAAAACTATTTATTGGGCCTCTCATCCAGCCCAATTGCTACTTCTCTAATGTGCAATTCTTTTGCACCCAAACTGAGCCTTCTAGTGGGCCGTGTGCTTGCTGGAATAGTTTTCTCCTTTTTGTTTTTTTGCTGCAGCGTATGCAGAAAACAATTTCCAAAAATTTCACCAAAAATATTAAAATAAATCCAAAAAATATGTTATGGTCTAGTTTCATCCATAATATATTTGTGATGACAAACTCTACTTTGTCCCTTGATTGTGGTCATACAATCGAGGTGCGCAAATCTCAAATAATAACGATTATTATTTTTTTCGGCGCAATCACGAGTTCGAGAAAAACCTAAAAAAATGCTCTGATATCAATGTTGAAATTTATAACAGATATAAATTCTAAAGGTTGCGGAATATCTCTTGCAGCAGAAGCGGATCGTCTGGACTTTTTCACGAACTCTTGACGAACGCACTTGCACCTCGGGATTGGGAATCGAATCTCTGGAGAATGAAACTCTTTGCCACAGCACAAGTGCCTCTGGAAAAACCTCTTGAAATTATGGTTGGGACCTATGCTATGGGTCCCTTTTATAGGGTAGGGAGACTTGGGCGCCAAGTTAGGCAGAACGCATCACGCACATCCATCACGTGTATGATGACGTTTCTGCACAGGCATGCGCCTCGCCCTTGTGGGCGGCCCATGTGTCCAAAAGGGCACTATTCCAACATATACATATATATATATATATATGTTGATGAACCTGCCAAAGGTGGCACATGTTGATGATGTGCCTCAGGGTTTACCTGAGGAAGACATCAGGTAAGGAACCTGCCGAAGGTGGCACATGTTAATGATGTTCCTCAGGGTTCACCTGAGGAAGACATCAAGGAAGGAATTTGCCGGAGGTGGCACATGTTGATGATGTGCCTCAGGGTTCACCCGAAAAAAATGACCAACTGGAGAAGCTAGGCCAAGTCGAGATTTGTGATGTTGATGTACCATACCCTGTGGTGGATAAACAGGTGCATAACCTAAAAAGGATAGTACCTTTACAAAGCTGGCACATTATATGGCAATGGAAACCATATCTCATGTGTGGAGGATTTGCATATCCATTATAATTAAATGACAGGGACATGCGAATGATGATTAATTTTGTTTAAGAGTAGTATCTTTGTTAGCAGAATGTCAAATTTACAACTAAGGTCATCATTGGCTGTTTGGCGTGGGTCAAAGCTGGAGATATAGGTGGTTCAAGATCTGATCGAGGACAAGTCTACATGAAACTTGTAGTTTCTTTTTTTGGGAAAGAAGGATCACTATCAATTGCGATATCATCTGTAACGTCCCCAAAATTCGGTCCCAATTTAGTTGCCGAACCTTAGGCGGCGTCACTTTCATAACCTAATTACATAAAACATTTGCAGTGGAAAACTAAATAATAATAATAAGTCCAATAACATATAACACAATGGAAGACTTCATAAGTGAATAAAACTCAAGATACACCTCTATCCCATGGGCCACATAGGCTCTATCATAATACCCAACATAGGGTTCATCATACATAAATGAGTTCATCCAAAAATACATGATTCAAAGGCCCATAGACATACATACTTGACTCTTATAAGAGTTCATCATGATAACATAAGTAAGATAACTTGGACCGTAGCCTAACCAATCCATGTGCAATGTCTCCGTCATGAGGCTCCCACCGCTGAACTTAAGCCTCGTCCATACCTGCACGGATCCATGGGTGCAGGAGATTTCTCCCGTTAGAGTATGTTGAGGTCCATGCATGTTATGCTCTTATAACATAATCTCGATATGTCATGGTATATGCATTTCATCATCATAGTACGTAAATCATAAACATGTAATGAGCTACTTATGCACCATATATGGTATGTTAACATATCATCATGGCAAGATAAGATAAACATGTAACATTATGAACATTAGGTTAATGCATATCATCACTTGTCATTATGCTAAGGCATATCATCATTTATCTTACTTTACTTTAATATCTTATGACATGAGAACATACATTAACATCCTTTTTGGTGCTTTCATCATCATCTTCCACCTTTATTTAGATAACTTCTTATCTTGGTGATTGGGAAGACCATGTTGATTCGCGGGAACTTGGCTAGCTAGGCCGGGATCTTTTTGTCCCATTGGAAGTACAAACCATAGTGGGTCAGACATTACTTCCACTACAAGAAAACTGCCTTTTACCAACGGTCCTAACCGTCGGTAAAATGGCCAGATCCGTCGGAAATCACGATTTCCGACGGTTCTTTCGACGGACAATGATCGTGCGAAAAAGGGGCGTCGCAAATATTTTGCGACGGTTTCTTCTGAACCGTCGGTATTACAGACGGTCTAGCTGGTGGGCGCGGCAGTCGAACATTAAATATCGACAGGGCGAACCGTCAATATTATCGACAGTTAGGACCGCCAATATATATCGACGGTTTGAACCGACAATAGTATCGGCGGTTCGAGCCATCGATATTTATCGGTGGCTTAAACCGTCGATAGTATCGGCGTTTCGTGCCGTCGATATCTATCGGCGGCTTGAACCGTGGATACTATCGACGATTTTAATCGTCGATATATATTGGCGGCTTGAACCGTCGATAGTATCGACGGTTAAAACCGTCGACAATCTTGTATCGACGGTTTTACTCGTTGGCTACGACCGTCAGTAAGTATCGAAAAAATCCGCTGAAAATTGCAATATTTTAGCTGTTTCCGATGGTCAGGACCGTCGGTAACATAAAAAAATTTAAAAAAAATAGTGAATTCACAGAGAATTCACAGATAATACAACACATTTGATCCATAATGGAATGACATAACGTAATTCACAGATAATTCATATCACATTACAGATTCAATTACATCACATCACAGATAGTTCAATTCGGCATAACGTAATCCAAACATGAATCGTAATCCATAATGTAATCCATAATTCACAGATTCAATAACGTAATCCATAATGGAACGAGATAATGGAACGGCACAATTAATTCACATAATTCAAGCATGAAACAAATTGAACATCACATGAATTCACAAATTGAACGGCATAACGTCTTCGTCACGACGAAGAGCTGAAGTTCAAATCGCATATCGTCTTTGTCGCAAGACATCAATGCACAAAATTGAAATAGAGTAAAAGTTATAACACATGAAAATGCAAAAAAAAAAACATGAATTTAGTTTTGTTAAGTGTTGAAGAGCAAAATCAAAATCTAATTGAATCTAAAATCTAAAATATAAAAACATAATTTGAATTTAACATCAACATAATTTGATAAATTCAATAGAAGATGCGTAAACTAACAAGCTAACGCAGAATCTCAAAATTGAAGCAAAATCGAGCATAATCATCCAAAATAATAGAAAGAGGCATATGACTTTTAATCATCATTACCATTTAAATCCAAAATGCCAAAGTTATCATTAAAATAAGGTTGTTAAGTTTTTTTCCTATGATTTCATGCGGTGATCAGGAAGTATGTTGAAGTTTATACTAAGTACTGACATTTACATGATCCAGCTGTCTGCACTCCATTTCTGGTGAAAACTTTGAAAGTCTACAGATCTAACTGAAAGGGATGAAGAGTAAAATCTTAGTTAGTACCCATGTTGATGTCAAAGTGCATATGAATCTAATGACTACAATGAATCATCAGATTAAAGCAAATTCCAAAAATAATTATGTATTATATATGAATCTACCTCGGCGTCATCGTCATTCAATTCGCCACGCATGAAGGCACGCATCATTTTCTTCATTTCAAGCTTGTTACGACGTTCACGTTCTTCGAATTCCTTTCTGACCTCTTCCCTAATCTTGATGGTCACCTGATCCACAATTTCTTGCATACTAGAAGGAGATGAACCTGAAGTACTTCGTCGACCATATCCAATATCTGTGTCACTCACAGAAGATCCAAGTCCGTAAATGCGACCCTTCTTCACGCCGACGTGGTCCGTCCAAAGTTGTCTTGGGGTCAACGGTGTGGTCCCCTCCTGCGTGGCTTGCGTAATATGATCAACTTCTTTTATTTTATAAGGCTCCTGAAATATAAAGAAAATAATTAACTACAAACGACGACTAGGTGATCGACTTCAAAGTTTTGTTAATTAATTATTAACTTGCAATTTAGAAAAAAGTAAAGGCACAAAAATTTACATACATATGTCTCCCGGGCATAATTCGAAACCCATTCTTTGTTCTTCTTCTGATGGGTTCGGAGAAATATTTCGTCCTAAGTAGGTGGTCTACCCGTCTCTTTCTCCTGCAATGAGATAATATTTTAAAATTTGCAACTTAAAGTATAATATTTTCTCGACACTTACCATTTTCTTAAAGTATAATATTTCGTCATGAGTTCGGAGAAAGACCTTACCATTTTCTTAGCAATCGTGCTCGTGGATAGACATCCGCCCGAATGCAAGCACGCTCCTTGGTCGGACTCTCGACTGGTTTTTGCTTTTTCGCATTTCACTTTGTACTCCTCGGTGGACCACTTTCCTAGCAAATCGATCCAAACGGCCTCGGGGATCCAATTGGGTCGTTCTCCGTCAGCTCGAGCTTCAGAAAGCATCGCGGACAATCTCTTCGAGCACCGAGAGTTAAAAGCCTTCCACATTTTTTCCGTATGCTCGGGCTCCCACCACACATCAGCATGTAAGTGTTTAAAAATAATTAATGTATTACAAAGAAAAATATTAATGATCATGTTGGATTCTAATGATACCTAAAATTCATTAAATAACATCTGTCTCGTGGCATAAGAAACTTCCCTCCATGTAAGCTACGCTTCAGTATACCTATGTCGCAACACTTTAGTAACTGCTGCAGCCGCTGATTTCGACGGTACAAATCTGGAAGGACACAGAATTATAAAATGTCATGGCTGAATCAAAGCATGAATAAGGATTCGATATACATAAAATAACACTTACCCTAAATTCCCATCTGACTGCACGTATGCTTTGTAAACACGATTTGACGAAGCCTGGTCCGAGTCTTCCACGGAATAATGAGCTCTGACGGGTTGTTGTGGCAATTGTGTATCCAAGTCCACAATATCAGCGTGAGAGGAAGGACCCGACGGAGAAGAACGTTCTATTATGCGAATGCCCGTGGCTGATCTAGGAGCTGACGGAGGAGAAGAACTCTCTGTTATGCGAATGCCCGTTACTGATATAGGAGCAGACGGAGTACTGAGAGCTCTAGGGATGACCGACTCCTTTCCTTTGTTTTTACTTTTAACAAATCGATACATCTGCATAGTACAAAATTTATTCCAAGTCAAATTCACAATTGACAAAAAATTCAAATGTCACAACGTCTCGACCTGACTATGTTCGCTACGTCTTGTGTTGCATCCTGAGGAACGGAATTGTACGTATAACTCGAGAACTAATTCCTAATATCCGGAGGCGCTTATAAAAAATAAACAAATTAATTCGAATAAGCTTTTGCGAATGACTTCTTCTGATCATTATTTCAAACACTCACGAGATGGTAGCGAATATAAGAATTCATCGTCCGCGTCAGGCATCCGTTGATCCGATTGTTTGTCCACATGCATCGCTAACGCCTCAAACAAACTATTGCCTCAAACAAAATGAATATGAGTCGTAAATGAACAATCCATAAGATGATAACATTCGTAATAAATGATCCTAGTCGTAAGGTAAAAAAAATTGATAATTCATGACGACAAGTAAAGACACCTTTACTCATCATCTGAATTTTCACATGACTAGTACCCGTCATCATCATCATCATCATCAGAAGTCGTCGTAGTTTCAAATTCATCTTCGTCCGAATCCTTTTCATCATTTTGTATGTCGACGTTATCGAAGTCTTCAAATACGTGTTCCGAATCCTGTAGATCGTCGACTAATTCGGTGTCGACAATAGGGGCCACAGACGTCTGCGAGTCATCTTGAAAGGCACATTGCAATGCACCATCAACTTCTATCCTGCTTCTTGCCTTCGTCTTTATTACAACCTACCATTGTGATTTGTCCCTGATCTTCTCCGGATATGGCACATAATATACTTGTCTTGTAGAAGACGAAATAATGAAAGGATCAAAACGATTATAACACCTATTGTGACGTATTTCAACTATTTTGAAATCTTTGTGAACTCGCATCCCTCTCCTTTCCTTTGGATCAAACCAATTACACTCAAATAATGTGACTTTATTACCTCCAGTATATTACAGCTGAATAATGTCTTTGAGAACACCATAGTAGTCACGCTCATTTTCTCCGTCCGTGGATCCCATGACACATACTCCACTGTTCACGGTTTTCTTCCCGATCGACCAAGTTTCAGTGTGAAACTTATAACCATTCACAAAATACACCGGCCAACTTTTCACCTCTCGAGCCGGTCCCCATGCCAAATTATGGAGACCAGACGCCGTGCCGGTATTGAGAACCTAATATGAAAATAAATGAGTATAGTAGACGCTGAAGACATCAAATTGTTTAGAATATTTTGAGAATTACCTGTTCCTTAAACCACGGTGCGAAATCATTCTCGATTCTATCTTGTATATATTCTTCAGGAACAATATAGTATTACAAGAAAGCACTACATACGAAGTGATGGCTAAATCAAAATGGTGTTTGGGAAGACGTTAAAGAAAAAAACGCATGGATATTAAACTTACTTAATGTAGCCTTGCACCTCCGGCGTGTTTAGAAGGACATGATTCGTGGCAGACTTGAATTCTGCATCACTGAGCCATCTACTCCTTGGCTTCCCAAAATGTCGTCCTAACTGATTGAAGAGCGACAAAGATGCCACATCAGACTGTTCTTCTGGAACTTCATCATTTCGATGGACTCTGGTCCTCGCGCACTTAACATGGGACTCGAAGTAGTAAGAACAGAAGTATGAAATCTCCTGAATCATATACGCTTCACAAATGGATCCTTCGACACGTGCTTTGTTCTTAATCGTCCTTTTTATTCGATTGAGATATCTTTCAAAAGGATACATCCACCTATATTGTACTGGTCCACCTACCCTTGCCTCATATGGCAGATGAATAGGTAAGTGCTCCATGAAATCAAAGAATCCCGGTGGAAATATTCGTTCCAACTTACATAATGTTATCGGAATATTACATTCCAATTGGATCATATTTTCCACCGTTAATGTTGTAGAACACAATTCTTTGAAGAATTGACTCAACTCCGTTATCGGCTTCCAAATCTTATCCGGGAGTGAAGAAAAAATAGTAGGAAGCAAAGTTTCCATGAATATGTGGCAGTCGTGACTTTTCATGCCAAACAAACGCAAGTTATTCATGTCCACACATCGGGTCAGATCTGATGCATAACCATCCGGCATTCTCAGCTCTTGGATCCAGCGACACACTTGGGTCTTCTGCTCCTTAGTGAGAACATAACTTGCTTTTGGTTTAGATAATCTTCCGTTAGGTAAAGTCACTAAGTGCAACTCTGGCCTTCGACAGTACTCCTTCAAATCTAGTCTCGCCTTGAGGTTGTCCTTTGTTTTACCCTTAATGTCCATTACGGTGTTGAATACATTTTCAAACACATTTCTCTCAATGTGCATGACGTCAAAGTTATGACATATCAAACAATCAGACCAATAAGGTAAATCCCAGAATATACTTCGTTTGGTCCAATTATGACAAACACCATACTCATTGTATGTGACATTTGGGTCATCGACAATTCTGCATAAAGCATTGACAATGTGACGTAATTGAGCTCCTGAGCGTCTGACCGGAGGCATGTCTTCTACAACCCTATTTCGTCGAAATGCATTTCGGTTATTTCTGTATGGATGATCAGCTGTAAGAAACCGTCTATGCCAATTAAACCAACTATTTTTACCCCCATTTCTCAAAGTGAACGCATCTGAGTGTTCCATGCAAGATGGACAAGCTAATTTCCCTGCAGTCATCCAACCAGACAACATCCCGTAGGCTGGAAAGTCATTAACAGTCCACAATAAGGCAGCTCTCAATGTGAAATTTTGTTTGGTCGACACATCATAAGCGACGACACCATCCCACAGTTCTTTTAGCTCGTCTATTAGAGGCTGTAAATACACGTCTATCCTCTGTTTAGGACTATGAGGACCAGGAATAATGCATGTCAAAAACATATAAGGTGCGGACATACAAATCCCAGGTGGCAAATTATAAGGTGTTATTGTTACCGGCCAACATGAATAAGGAACTGAAGTCTGACCATATGGTGTAAAACCATCTGCGCATAATCCGAGCCTTATGTTCCTTTGGTCCCTAGCAAAATCAGGATGCTTACGATCAAAATGTTTCCACGCTTCACCATCCGATGGGTGAAGCATGACACCTTCAGAAGTATTATGCTGTGCATGCCACTTCTTCTGCGACGCTGACTCTATAGA
Source organism: Pontederia crassipes (assembly GCA_030549335.1). Lineage (NCBI taxonomy): Eukaryota > Viridiplantae > Streptophyta > Magnoliopsida > Commelinales > Pontederiaceae > Pontederia > Pontederia crassipes. The sequence continues at coordinate 2,564,668 of JAUKPH010000020.1, read as the reverse complement.
CGAGTATAATCTTTTAAGCCTTAGAATAAGAGGCAAATAATGCATTCTTTTCACAGCGACTTGAGACTTGTTAGTCACTCTATATCATTCGGCCCCACAAAACTTGCATTCATTTAGATTGATGTCCTCGCCGTAATATAACATACAACCATCACGACAACAATCTATTTTAGTTGAGCCAAGACCAAGTTTACTGACCAATCTTTTCTCCTATAAAAATTTTCAGGAATACGAGCCCCAGTTGGTGTGACCTCTTTTAACATATCTAGAAATGCATCAAAACATGCTTGTGAAATATTGTGGTCAGCTTTCAGATTCAACAATCTAACAGCAAGTGATAGTTCCGAATGACTTTCACACCCATGCCATAAGGGTTGGCTCGATGCGTTTAGTAAGTCATAAAAATCTCTTGCTTCTGGATTTGGTGCCTCTTCATTCTGCTCAAATCTAATATTGCCATACTCAGTTGCAACTGCGTCATAAACAGACTGTTCATATCGCGAAGAAAATGTTAGTTCAGGCTCCACAAAATGAAGACCTGGATTTGGGACGCTTGTCGAAGGCGCTCCTTCGCCTAAATCATCCCATTCCCAATAATTGGGTTTGAAACCCTTTCTATATAAGTGAACTTTGACAGTCTCTATCGTTTGTAACTTTGTGCTAGCATATTTCAAACAAGGACACCTAATTGTTCCCTCCCGCTGAAATTGTAAAGATTGACAAGCCACAGTAACATAATAGTCAACGCCATCTATAAATTCTTGTGTCAAGCCTCTACGACCAGGATTATTTTTTTTGTACATCCATCGACGATCGTTCAAATATGACATAATGACTGCATTATTTTGCAAATCATAAAAAATTTCAGTGATACAAAATTGTATAAGGAAAGAAAAAAGTTTATGAAACAACTGAGGAAGAATAGATTGTTTAGCTAATGTTTACTAATCATACTGCTAGGTATAGAGATAGCATATAATAAGTATATATAACATAATTGTCCTTTTTCTTTCTCATCGGCGTGCAAGCTCGCACATGAGAGCGTTGACACTAGGGACGAGCTCACACTAGGGACGCCGACACCCGCATGAGCTCGCCGGTACAAGAAGCACCCGCTCCCTCACGATCTCACACAGGATTTTTGTTTTTTTTATTTTTTATATTATTTTTTTTTTATTTTTTCTTAAATTTATAATATTTTTTATTATATCACATTAGCAACATGATTAAAAAATTGACTATTACCGGTCAAGAAGATGACGCATGCAAGAAAAATAAATTTTGAAAATAATTTAATTAAAAATAAAATTGGGAGAACATCTGTGTAATTCATCCCAAAAAAAGGGACGTTTGGTTCAATGCAATAGCCATTCTCCGGTAGGGTAAGTGGCAAGCAAAAAGAATAAGTGAACAGGAGGAATCTAAAAAACCTTCACAGAAAAGTAATGCTTTATTCAAAACAACTTTGTGAAGGAGAAAAAAAAAGTATCACCAAAGTCACCTTTACACTTCGGACAACAGCTTTCCTCGTGAACTCGTTACATTTCTTGTAGTAAACCTTAATCTTTTTGGATTACTATAATAAACCTTAATCTATGGGTCGAAATGAGGTCCAAGAATTCAGTCGTCAGGGAGCTCATCTATATCTTCTCAGTCCTGGCCATCACGTATGAGTTATTACAGTTTGCAAACATAATTAGAGTCTCAAACAATTTTCCTTCTCCATATCCGTGGAACATGAATTTCTTTTGAATTATGTCCACATAGGGACAGCAATGAAGGTACTAACATCTCCCAGGACTTGGAGATTGGTAATTCTAAACAAAGTTCATCTCACCATGGAACTAAGAGAAGGGTTAATTCAAGTACATGGTAAAATATTCAGAAGGTATAGTTAGGAGATGAGATAACTCCATCATCTTAAATTGTGCAAATAATTTGTTCTTCCTAGCAGTATATAATAATTATCTTAAATTATTTTGATATAATAAGTATATATAACATAATAGTCTAGCTACGAAGCATGCTTGGTCCTGACTATCATGATTGTAACCGAGTCACGTGGCTTAATTGATATTTGAAATTGCTCATGGACCTATGCGCGGAAGCTGTTTTGCTCACGGATGTGTCCGAGACCAGAAGGGCGGCCGGATCTGGCCGCCGCGCACGGAGGGCGGCCGGATCTGGCCGCCGCGCGCAGAGGGCGGCCGGATCTGGCCGCCGCGCTCGAATGGCGGCCGGATCTGGCCGCCGCGCGCGAATGGCGGCCGGATCTGGCCGCCACGCGCGAATGGCGGCCGGATCTGGCCACCACACGGAGGGCGGCCGGATCTGGCCGCCGGAGAGACAAATTATATATCCAAGGAGGGCGGGGATCGGACCTACCTGCGCCGGAGATTCCAGTCGGCGGCGGAAGCTTCGGGCGGGAGGTGGTCGACGACCGGACGAACAGCGGACGAAATGCGCGGCGGCCGGACGAACGTTCAAAACGTTCAAAGTAAGAGTGGGGTCGGGTTTTTATATAACCACCTTTCGACGGTCGAAACCGCCGTAACATAGGTAAATATAATATTATATTAATTCGCATTTTGACGGCTCGAATCCGCTGGAAAAACCATCGATAGTTTCGACGGTTATTCAAACCGTCGAAATATCGACGGTTTTAGCTGTCGATAGTTTCGACGGTTCTTCAAATCGTCGAAATATCGACGGTTTTAGCCGTCGATTCCCATAATAATAAATTTTCAAAACATCAACAGATCCATAGTTTGTGTAAATTATAAATTTTCATTTTCGATGGTTGAGGCCGTCGAAAAAAATTAAGCTAGAATATTTTATTTAAATACTATCGACGGTTATGACCGCCGAAATATCGACGGTTGCTTTGAACGTCGCAAATTTCGACGGTCAAAACTGTCGATAAGTTCAATAATTGTACGCAACCAGTGTTGAAATTTTTCGACGGTTCAGACCGCTGGAAGTTTCGACGGTTAGATAAACCGCCGAAATTATCGACGGTCATAATCGTCGAAGTATAAATATTTTCGACGGAACCTTCTGACGAATTTAGCACCGTCGAAAGTTTAGACGGCTAAAACCGTCGAAAATTATCCGACGAAAATATCGACGGTTTGGAAGATCCGCCGAAAAAACCGTCGATATTTTAGACGGATGTCGGACCGTCAAAAATGGACCGTCGGAAATAAGACTTTTTCTTGTAGTGTTCCCGGAGAATATATCACATAAGCTTGCAAGTGAAGACTTTATTCCCCTCTACGATTACAATAAGACAACTTCATACCAATCCATCTTTTATTTACATTCACCAATACATACAATCATTCAATAAGTGTTACATGTTTTAGTCCTATTTAAGATCATACATACTTCAAATCAAGTTAAGTGTGGGCATTTCAAACATATACATAACTCTAGAACTGGTCACGGCCGTGCCACATATGGTCACGAATGTGCCCACATTTGGGCACAGGCGTGCCTCGGTTCGGCACTACCGAACACTTAGAAGGAATTTAAGTCCACTTTATAATCACGGTCGTGCTCGCATGTGTCACGGCCGTGCTCGGGTCATGTTTTTGCACGGGTTGTCAATTTGGCCTACACGGCAAAATTTCCCTTGTCCGTACTTGTACACTCGTGACAGAACGATCGATTTTTGATCGTTCTCTAAATTTTTCTAAGGCATGGGCGGTCTGGCCGGTCACGACTATGCGACTACAAGGTCACGACTGTGACAAAATGATTGTTTTCGCTCATTTTCAGAAAAATGTCTAAGGCATGAAATTTCACATACGTCACGACCGTGCCATATTTCGTCACGACCATGCCCGACCAGTGGGACGGAGTTTCTCCATTTTTCACCATTTTTACACATTCATACAAACACCTATAAGGTGTACATTTGTTGTGACATGGATAATAAGCACTTTGCACTACTCATATTAAGATTTACAACTCATTAATTAAATCACTAAAGATGAAGTAATAAAGAGGCGTGAAGATTTGCATAATAACATTTAATACACAGGAGAAACATTCATAAAGAAGAGACAACCTTATCATGAGCATAATACAAACAATAAGAAACAATCTACATCTAATCATGCATTAGCAATAGAAGAGTATCCTAGGAAAGACATGAAACATTATATGCACATTCCCTAACTTTCATCTCAAGAACAAAGGGTAGTGCCCTAATCTAATCGCTAAAACAACATTAGGGTGAAGGATAAGGATTTGGATCCCCTCAAACATACCTTGATAGCTAAGCTTAATTGCCTAATCCCTTCCTCTCTTAGCTTGCACAATCCTTTCTCTTAGCTTTCCTCCTCTCCCCTGGTTGCTGTCGAGACCTACAGTGGAAGGGAGTGGGTGTGAAAGGTTCAGCTACTGTAGCTAGATGAGGGAGAGAGAGATATTGAGGAGAGAGCTTATTGTAGCTACAGTAATCAAGTTACTGTAACTCCAAACTGCTGGCCGAATGAGAGAAAATGGTGAGAGAGTGAACAGGAGCTACAATGGATGGGAAATCTCTTGCTGCTCAGCCGACTTGGGGTTTAGGGCATTATTTTATAATATGTCTAGTAATTGGGCTTTGGGCGGCTTGGGTTGTGTTGTTTTTTTTTTTTCATTTTACTTTCGGATGTTACATCGTCCAGATGTATTTTTCTATTTAACGATAAAAAGAGACTTGTAGTTATTATTGCTCGACATAATTCTAATAAGATGAGAAACAAGATAGATTGAACACTACTGATACAGTATAAGCAAACATAGACAACAACGCAGAATCAATTTTTGCAATGTGAAATACGATGACACTGCTCACAGAAAAGAAATAATGACTTAAAGGAGGTGGCAGTCCATTCCACATACCCACTATTAATGTGTTAGAAATGCCAATGATTGAGCACGAAAAGCTGAGTAACATGCAATGTTTTTAAAATTGGACCGGACCGATCAGTTCAATCGGTTCAATCGCGAATCGACCGGTGATTCGGTCCGGTTAGGTGTTAAAAACTGTTTTGGCATTGAATCGGACAAAATCGATTGAACCAGTCGGTTGAACTTGGCTGGTTGAACTAGTTCAACTCGGTTCAATGCAGATTTTGAAAAAAAATTAAAAAAATGATAAAAATAGGAAAGTTAAATGAGAAAAAAAGGAAAGGAATATAAGGAAACTTTAAGAGGAGGGAATATCATATGTATACAATTAAATAGGAATTGAAATAAAAAAGTAAGTATTTAAAATTGATTAATATTAGAATAGAAACTTATCAAAGGGAATAAAATAAAGAAAAGAAAAAGGAAAGTGTTAAACAAAAAATAAATAGAAATAATTTAAGATAAAATTTTTTAATATAACATCTATCATTATTAAATAGTAGGTATTAAATTATTTATAATCTATTTATATTATCATTATAAAACTTCTAATTAATAAAAATATGTTATATTATTTTTTAATAAGTTATTAGTACAATATTCATATACTATATCATGTAACTTATACTATATCTTTATAATTATTATAAATAATATTATTTTAATAAAATCTGATTCAATCTGATCGAACCCGATCGGACCGGTTCAACCGCAACCTAGTGATGAGCTCGAACCAGTTCAACCACGATCTATTGACGAGCCTGGTCCGGTCGTTGGTCCGGTTCTGAAAATATTGAAGTTACTCAAATTCAAAAATTTGAAACTAGGCACGCACGCAGCAATATCAAGCTGAATGGTCATGGTGGATGTCTTCTTGCTGGAATCAAATGTGTCAAGATCACAATAGGAGTGCAAAGGTGTTGAACGGTCGAGGACGACATGTTATGCAGTACTGTGATGCATCGTGCGGGTTGATGCTTGAGTTGAAGGCGGTAGTTGGCAATGGGGTGGCGGTCATGGTGAAAGTCATCAACGTTAGCTGGGGCAGGAGCAGTGACTGCCAAGCAGCAGTCGGATGACGTTTGAAGGCTGCAATCACCTATAGCCATCGATGCCGCTGCCCCAGCAGCCCGTGGCCGGGGGTGCACCCCCGGACTCGCTGGCTGCTGAGGACAGGCCTCTCCTCTTCGCTGGGTGGTCGGATGAGGATATTCGTCTAGTTTCAAAGGTTGCTGGCATCCGTCACATACGTTGGCGACCTCGGGCATGAGGAGAGGCTGAATGGTGATGTTAAACCCATGGAGGATGGAGATTGAGTGAACGGAGCGCTCGATGACTTTTTTGGGTCTCTAGGGATTTCTCATCAACGTACCTGACTTAGAGGTTGTACGGAAGTCACTTCGAGGTTTAACACAATAGGGATTGAGGTGGAGGACGCCATTGGTGACTATTTTTGTCGGTGCCCGGGCTATTTTGGCACCAACACAACTGATCCACAGGTGCACTTTTGGATTAGAGAGAGGTCTGGTGAATTTTTGTACTCTTTTATTTGTGCTTAGGGAGAGAAGCTTGATGAATCCTTTGTACTCAACATTTTCCTTTTTTGGGGGATCGGGTCTTGGAACAAGATTTTTTTCTTTTGTTGCTGCTCACTCTTTGAGAGCCTACACTTTTACATGACTTCAATTTTAGAGTTATATATATTTGGATGACAACCACACATCTTTAACTCTACTAAAAAAAGAAGGCTGCAATTTCCAGGTGGATGCATGATGAGGGAGAGGTAGAGTTGTGGAGAACGACAACAAAGAGTTTGGTCAGCACAGTTGATGGTTATGGCAAGTTATGGCGTGATGTTGAGCAGTAGTCTCTGGTGCGTTTGGTAGTTCCAGTGCTGGTGTGAGGTGGCATTCGGCCACAGAGAAAGTTAAGGGCGAATGGCAGCATGCTGGGCAGTGATAGTAGTCAGGTTGAATGGCAGAGGTGTTGCAGTGACTGAGGTAAGGAGACAGCAGCAGTGTTGGCGAGCCCTCCAAGCTCCAAGTTGCAAACAAACCATCTCACACATGGCTCCTTCTTCGTGAGGTAGGTGATGATGAAGAGGAGCTGCGGAGAAGGCAGGGTGGTTGGCTCCACGGAGAAGGCAGTAGATGTGAGTCAGTGAAAAACCCTAGAAGATGGCCGCAACATAGAATGTACAATGAGACTTTAGAGCAAAAGAAACTATAACGCCCTCAAAATTGGCCCTCCTGTCACATAGGTAGTCAGGTTGACTCCGGGGACGATACACAGCCTATACCATGCTTTACCGTACTTTACTTTACCATGCTTTACTGTACTTTACTTTACCATGCTTTACTGTTAGTTTACCATGAGTTGTACTACATCTTTTACATTACTATGCAGTCCTTGAAGTTCATTATCCTATGCATGCTCAACTTTATTAGATTGGGATGCCAGAGGTGCCTCTATACATTTGTAAAGCCAAGATGCCCATTTTTGGGAAGGTATAATGCCAATGCATACTCTTTTCGGAATACAAGTGAGAGATGACCTGTATCCTAAGAACAGTGGTCATTTAAGAACCTATAGATTCACCGTCTCCTCAGCTAAGCTACCTGTCCCTCTGGCGCTATAACTGTCACGACCCCGAATTAAACCTTAGTTTAATCCGGAGCTCGCGACTCATTACGGACGATCACATAAAATTGGAAAAGATTGCGGAAATGTGATGTAAATTTTTCTTTTATAATATACATAAAAATAAAGATATCATAAAATAAACTACACAATTTATGATGATCCTTCAGAGCAAAACAATAACCCTAAAATTTTATATTTCTTACAATGATTTTGCTTCTTACCACATATAAAATATTACATATGCATTACGCATAATCACACCTCTCGACATCCTAATAGAAGAATACAAGGGACTCAAATCTTCCCATCCTACCACGAACCTTTCAAATACTATCACTTTGCATGATTCCCAAGTATTATCTGAAAAAATGTTAGAAACAACAGAGTGAACTAAAATAGCTCAGTAAGTTGATAACTCATAGCCTATGTGTTACCAACTAATCAATTCGGAGTGACATGGAACATCATGCGATAATCATAATAGCAAAATAGGTATTTTCATATATTGGATAATTACATATATAACAAACTAATAAAAAACATCACACTCAACTTGTAATCAATATCATATAAATCATATCAAACATATGTATGCAAATGCAACACTCTCGTATGAATGCACGGATCACCAACTGGCCAATGGTCGGTAGGTGGACTCTAGAGGTGGCTCCCATCGTGATCAGCGATGTAGCACTTAGCTCTATTCTACCTCATCCCTTTCGAGGAACAAATCATATAGCGATAGATGGACTCTAGAGGTGGCCCCTACGGATTCTAAAGGTGGCCCCTATCGCGACTACTCACGATGTGGCACTTAGCTCCGCATGACACTTAGCTCCAGTCTATCTCATTCCATTTCTGGGGAACAAAATGATGTATTGGATTCTAGAGATGGCTCCCATCGTGATCAGCGATGTAGCACTTAGCTCCAACTATCATACATGCAATGCAGGCATATGCAAATGCATGATTCATCACATAACGATCATATCTCGAATATCAAAAATGAATCTCCTCATTCAGACGAAATAGGATTACATCCCATAAGATGGCTCCATAACATTTCACATATGTCTTACCAATGAACCATCAATTGATCAATCATTCAAAACATAATTTTTATAAAAACTTGACGATATATGAATTTAATACATATAATAATTGTAATCTCAAATATCAGAAGATGAATCATATCAAATACCATTTCAAACGAAATAAGATTGCACTTATCCATTCATGTCATATCACATATGCTTTTCAAATGTGCAATCATACAATCATTCAGATATACTTTTCATCATTGCATTTTTCGAAATCAATTCATAGTATATTCAAAGCATATTCAATACATATAATAATCAATGTCACACCGAATTCAAAGAGGTGAAAATATAGAGTAGGAGAAATCAACTTACCTCACATAAACGATCACACAAGGTGTTTCCTCATTTCTCTTTCTAATATTAATCTTCTTTCCTATAGCAATAGTATATGTTCATATTATTATATTATAAAATGATCACCAACTTATGATGCTTAGAATATAACACAGATATATATCATTTATGTATTCAATCTTCTTGCTTTACCCGTCAAAAGTGTATATGATAGTTGCATTAATACACACACCTAGTAAAGGAAATTTCATATCTTCCAATTTAAATGATCAATTATTGTGATTCTAATTTTCCTTAACTATTAACTGTATTAATACAAAGTGCTTAAAAAGATTCAGATTTTATCTCGTTAGAATTAATTATGAGAAAAATCAACATTCAGAGCAAAAATCAACATTCTATGCTCTCACAGACTTAGTAACCTAGATTGTAAAATTTATAATTTTTGTTACAGAAGCAAAAATGACTAAAATATAATTTTATTTGACAGCAGATGTCCTAATATGCAACATAGGTAGATTTTGGATTTTTTATTCTTTATAATAATTTTACAAACTTCATTGGTCAAAGACATCTAATTAATACTTAATAAAAACTCATACCACTGATTATATCCATAATTTTCTCTACATAAATTATTTTGAGGTAACTCAAAATGTATTAGAACCCTTATTTACACAAGATCCTTAGACTTAAAATTCATATTCGTCCCTAAATATATAATATTTTGCACAATTTCTAATTCAATCTACTAATTCGGCAGGACAGCAAGACTTAGCACACCAGATCTCCAGCACACCAGATCTCCATTAATTCTTTCCTATGTAAATTAAACTTTATCATTCTACAGAGGTTTCATAATCTTTATAATCATTATACTATCTTTTGACAATAAATTGAACATTCGGCTACTAAACTTGGAGTCCAAGAATCGATTTTCCTAGCTTTGGCCTTTCATATATCTGAATCATCGATCAAATTTTTTTATTAATTCAAACAACATGATATGTATAACTTTACATATAATTATCAAAAGTTTAAACTACTATGAAATAGAAAGGTCAATAACTCAAATCCACCTCGTACAAACCTTATAAAATTTATGCTTCTTTCCTTTTTCTTGTTGAAGCTGTTGTCTCTCCTTCCCTTAATTTGATTCGGTCAGCTTCAAAGAGGAAGAACCCTTTTTTTTTCTTTCTTATTTCTCCTTCTGGCCGACCACAAAGAATTGAAGTCTTTCTTTTTTTTTTTTCAATCATATATGGTAAGTCGGTAAATTTTCCTCTCCCATTGGGCACAAATCAGGTAAGTTCTATATTTTCTTTTTATGGTTTAGCTTGAATTTTGCATGATTGCCAATTCATGATGGTGTGGCAGCTCACTATTTACTTAAAAACAATGTGAAGTGAGCTGTCCTATTATCAAGGTCTTAGGTAACTCGGTGGAAGTATGAGGTCCTTCACGTAAGTGATCAAATTAATTATTTTAGGTAACTCACATGATTATTATGATTAATAATACTACCTTAACATATGGACCTTTATACATAATTTGCATATTTAGGTATGAAGGTTAGCTGCTCAAATAGCTAATAAATTTAGCAGAAATCATTATGACAATTTGATTTGACTCATTAAATAGGAATATTTCAATCTTGCTAATGTTAATCCTCAGACGGGTGTCAACGACTCATATTCCAATACAAACAAGTCATGTTATACAATGAATCAATCCAGCCACTTAATTAATAATTAATTATGTTCATTGATTCATGATATCTGCTAAAATTAGTATCATGTTTAGTATTTACGTATCACTATCAGAATACTCGAATACTCGCAATGATTAATTAATAAGTCGATTCATTTACTACTCAAGCATTTATGTCAAGGAGATTGATTAACTTAATTAATTATATATTTAAATTAATTAGAAAATTGGTAAATATAGGGATATTATAATAACCATATGATCAATATAATGCCCTCTTTGGGGAAGGGGAGATGCCAATGCATAACCCTTTTCGGAGTACAGGTGGGAGAGGGTCTGTACCTAGGAGCAGTGGTCATTAAGGACCTATAGGTTCACTGTCTACTCAGCTTAGCTACCTGTCCCTTTTCTGACTCTGTGATACCATCACAGTGGGGCTATTAATACCCACCTCAAGATGTTGCCGTGGTGGGGTTATTAATACCCACATGTTGGCCTTCTATACTCTCTAATTTTGGCCGCACATAGCAATCATGTGGTTTCATCTTTGGTTTATATGTCTTATTTATCATCAGTGGTATTTAGAATTATGGATCATAGAAAGGGTAGAGTCAGATCTCTTTCCCTAAGGTAACGACATGATGTTCTGTTTCTTTGTTTCTTCATGCAAGTCCCGACCCACTCTTTAGGATGGATAAGGTTCATTAACATCTTTACAATATTGGACATGCCTCAAGTGGGCCTGTCGAAGTTGGGGCTCAACTATGAAGTTCGAGCCCAAAAAGGGCATTTATGTCTTTTGCAATAGAGCCCGGACCAAGTAAGGAAAACTCGAGTCGGGTCTTTTGTTTAGTATCCATGTACATGACTCAGGCCGAGTCAAAGTTTGACTCGGGTCGGATCAGTATTCGTACATTGGAATTCGGTCGGAAACCTCCCTTTGGACCGATCGACTTGGATCGGTCGACTTGGACCAGTCGACCTGGGCTGGTCGACTTAGTTTGGTCGACCTAAACTGATCGACTCAGACCGGTCGACCGTTCTCCCATTGGATCGGTCGACCGCCTCCGGGTCAGTCAACCATTCTCATTGGACCGGTCGACGACTCCCATTGGATCGGTCAACCGTTCTCCTGACGATGCATGCTACTGGATCGGTCGACCGATCTCATTGGACCGATCGACTGCTCCCGATGGCACACTTGTGCCTTACAGAGTCGGTTGACCCTTCTCGTTAAACTGATCGACCGCTCTTCTGTGCCTTGACGTATCGGTCGACTATTATTATTGTACCATTCCATCGCTCCTACGATCGGTCGATCGGTTGATTTCTCCTTTTTTGGCCGACTTTCGATCGTTGGATCGCGATGGTTACAATATGAAAAATGTAGTTTATGGTCTCTAGATCACTATGGGATCATCGCCTACGAGGATTAAACGTCTAAGGTACCTTTTTCAAATGTTTTGGTTTCGTCGGAGCCGCTGTCGTCGCTCTCTCCATTTCCGATTGTTCCTGGGCGAGGGGTTGCAGCAGGCCTTCACGAACGCGTCAAGGGAGGGCTGTCGTGTGCCGATGGGTCGTCGAGTTGTCCCTGCACTGTTTGTCCACTTGTCGTTCGTCGGGGAAAATGAAGAAGAGGCAGGGGATGGGATGGCGGCCGGTCGGGAAAGATCCAAGGGGGCGCGAGGGCTCCTCGTGCCCCTTTTATAGCAGCCGGCCGAGATAGAGGAGCAATCAGGGGAGGAGATTCCTGCAACAATTGGGAGTTCATCGATTGTTTTGCCTTTTTTTTAATCTGAATTTGAATTGTTTCCTTAATTGCATTTGATTTGCTTTTCAAATTGTTGCCAATTTGCCAGGCGTTACACACGTGCTGGTGAGATGCAGTGGGCGGTTGATATGAGTGGCAATGGAGACTGACGGGATTGCCGTTGCGCTGGGTGTTCGCGGACGTCGGAGCCAACGTGTGGTAAAGAGATCCCAGCACGTCAGTAGACTAGGCAACAACTTTTGTATTTTTTCTGACTTGACCAGATCAGGTGGATGAAAGAAAATGGGTTTGAACAGTAGCTGGATCCCAGCTTTCGATTCGTAATCTAAAGGTTAGATACCAATTAATGTGGCTAAATTAAGTCCTAAATTAAGTCACCGAGAGGGGGATTTTTTTTTCAGAACAAAAAGGATGACTATCATTTTGGTAGACATCCAAATTTATTAATAATAAAAATTGGTTACATCATAATTATAACAAAAGTAATTGAATGTTGAATTCTCCTTCCACCACTACTCGCACGACCATTCATTACATAACTCTATAGCCTGCGTGGCAATATTATCTGTATAGCATCGCCCATTTCTAAAGATGTGTTAATAATGTCTTGAATCTGAACCCAGTTGGTCCCCCTATATAAACTCCCTAAGGGTCTAGACCGAGACCCATCCTTGTAATCGTCATTATTCCATAACAAAGAGCTGCCGCCGTTTTTTTTCTTCGTGTTCTTCTGTATTTCGTGCGATCCCTCTCTCCCCCTTTTCGTAACAAACTGGTATCAGAGCCTTAGGGTTTGTCAACGATTCTCGATCAACAGGGAGATGGCGTCGCACAACGTGAGCGTGGAGAAGTTCAACGGCAGAAACAGTTTCGGGTTGTGGCAGATCAAGATGCGGGCACTTTTGAAGCAACAAGGAGTCTGGGCGCCGCTCTCAAATGTGTCGAAGAACAAGCCAAAGGAGGAAGACTCGAAAGGCAAAGAAAAGGAGATCGACCTCGCAACTTTGGCGGCACAGGAGGAGAAGGCGCACTCGATGATCCTGTTGTGTCTGGCTGATGAGGTGATAATCGAGGTCGCAGATGAAGAAAAAGCGGCCGGTCTGTGGTTGAGACTCGAGAGTCTATATATGACGAAGTCTCTCACCAACAAGTTGCTGTTGAAGCAACGTCTGTTCTCTCTCCGCATGCAGGAAGGTACCCCTCTGAAGGAACATCTTGATCAGTTAAATTCTTTGTTGATGGAACTTAGAAATATCGATGTTAAGATCGAGGATGAAGATGCTGCCCTAATTCTGTTAGTTTCGCTTCCTCCATCATATGAAAAATTCGTTCAGTCTATGATTATCGGGAAGGAAACTATAAGTCTGGAAGAAATAAGATCGAGTCTCCATACTCGTGAACTTCGGCATAGGGCATCTGGAAATTCTGCAGAGACTCAGGCCGCGGGTTTGATATCAACCGCAGAGAAGAGACAGTCCTCGAATTCAAAGAAATCCAAGTCGAAGAAGAAGAAAATCACTGCGAAAGACATCTGTAATTACTGCAAGGAACCAGGTCATTGGAAGAAGGATTGTCCGAAGAAGAAGAAGGCCCCTGTCGCTGCGGTGGCACATGAAACAGGAAATTTCGAAGATGATTTGGTTCTGGCTGCTTCTGATCAAGGATGTCTGGCAGATAGTTGGGTTCTGGATTGGGGGTGTTCCTATCATATGACGCCGAATAAAGAGTGGTTCTCAAGTTATCAGAAGATTGATGGTGGAAACGTCATCATGGGCAACGATGCAGCCTGTCAGATAGTTGGGATCGGTTCTGTGCAGATCAGGACTCATGACAATCTTGTGAGGACGCTGACAGATGTCCGTCATGTTCCGCAACTGAAAAAGAATTTGATATCACTTGGAGTCCTCGACTCTAAAGGGTGTCAGATCAATGCTGCTGGAGGCATCCTCACGGTCATGAAAGGTGATGCTACGGTTCTGAAGGGAGTCAGACAGAAGTTCTTGTATGTATTACAAGGCAAGACAGTCTCTGGCGTTGCTGCAGTGGCTAGTTCATCCGAATCAGATAGGTTCAGGCTATGGCACATGCGGCTTGGGCATATGAGTCAGAACGGGATGAATATCCTCAGCAAACGAGGTCTTCTAGGGGAGAAGAAGATATCTGAAATAAACTTCTGCAAGCACTGCGTATTCGGCAAACAGCGAAGGTCTCAGTTTGGCAAGGCAGTGCACAGGACGAAGGCGACACTTGACTACATCCACGCCGATTGTTGGGGTCCCTCTCGTGTTCCATCATTAGGAGGTGCGAGGTACTTCCTATCTGTGATTGATGACTACTCGAGGATGACTTGGGTATTCATGATGAAACACAAGAGTGAGTCCTTCAAGGCCTTCAAGCAGTGGAAGGTTCTGGTGGAAAATCAGACGTCGAAGAAAGTGAAGCGTCTTTGCACTGACAATGGTTTGGAATTCTGTTCTGCTGAATTCGACCAGTTCTGCAAAGATGAAGGCATTGCCAGACATCGCACAATCAGGGATACTCCACAGCAGAATGGAGTTGCAGAACGAATGAACATGACACTTCTGGAGAGGGCAAGGTGCATGCTCTCTAACGCTGGCCTAAATAGGACATTCTGGGCTGAAGCTGTTAACACAGCTTGCTACTTGGTGAATCGAAGTCCGGCGACTGCGATTGATCTCAAGACTCGAACTGAGGTATGGTCAGGAAATTCTGCTGATTATACTTGTCTGAAAGTTTTTGGTTGTCCAGCATACTATCACGTCAGTGAATGGAAGTTGGAGCCAAGGGCCAAAGAAGGGGTGTTCATGGGATATGGTGCAGGAGTGAAGGGCTACAGAATCTGGTCTCCTTCAGAACACAAAGTCATCCACAGCAGAAGCGTGACCTTTGATGAAGCATCAATGCTTCAGTTGAAGGTGGAGGCTGAAGAGAGTGTCAGTAAACAGGTGGAGGTTGAAATCACTCCAACTGAGGATGATGTTGAAGGATCACATCAAGAAGCAGAACCAGAAGATGAAGAATCTGATGAGCAACCTGAAGAGGAGTCAATTGCTGCTAGACGTCCTCGCAGAGAAGTGGGTCCTCCTAAGCGATATGATTTCGAGGACATGGTTGCTTATGCACTACAGGTAGCTGAAGAGGTGGAGTCCCTGGAGCCGTCCTCTTATAGGGATGCCATCACATGTGCCGAATCTGAACAGTGGATCGCTGCTATGGGTGAGGAGATGGAATCTCTTCACAAGAATCAGACGTGGGAGCTGGTCAAGTTGCCTAAAGGCAGGAAGACTGTTGGTTGTAAATGGATCTTCAAGAAGAAAGCAGGAATTCCGGGAGTTGAAGGCACGAGATATAAAGCACGACTGGTTGCTAAAGGTTATAGTCAGAAAGAAGGTGTGGACTATAATGAGATATTCTCACCTGTTGTTAGACATACTTCTATCAGGGTGCTACTTGCTCTTGTAGCACAACAGAATCTAGAGCTCGAGCAACTAGATGTGAAGACTGCTTTCCTCCATGGAGAACTTGAAGAAGATATTCTTATGAGCCAACCAGAGGGATTCTCCATTCCTGGAAAGGAGAATCAAGTTTGCAGTCTGAAGAAATCTCTGTATGGCTTGAAGCAGTCTCCCAGACAATGGTACAAGAGGTTCGACAGCTTCATGATCAGTAAGGGATTCAGTCGAAGTCCCTATGATTGCTGTGTATATCACAAGAAGGTGAAGGACGACTCCACCATCTATCTGCTCTTGTATGTTGATGATATGCTTATTGCTGCCAGAGACATGGCAGACATTCAAAATCTGAAGAAGCTCCTCAGTGCAGAATTCGACATGAAAGATCTTGGTGCAGCACAGAAGATTCTGGGGATGGAAATTCTAAGGGATCGCGTACAGCGTAAACTCTTCTTATCTCAGAAAAGTTATATTGAGAAGATTTTATCCAGGTTTGGAATGTCTGGAGCGAAGCCTTTGAATACTCCATCAGTTGTAAATGTTCATCTTTCTGTTGCCTTCGCACCAAAGTCAGATGCAGAAAAGGAGTACCTGTCTCGGGTTCCATATGCTAGTGCAGTTGGAAGTCTGATGTATGCCATGGTTTGCACAAGACCAGATATTGCTCATGCAGTCAGTGTTGTCAGCAGGTTCATGAGCGATCCAGGAAAGGAGCACTGGCAAGCAGTGAAGCAAATTTTTCGGTATATGAGAGGAACATCTGATATTGGCCTCATCTACAGAAGTGATAAAGAGTGTTTGGTTGCAGGGTACTCAGATTCAGATTATGCTGGAGATGTTGATGGAAGACGATCTATGACAGGCTATGTCTTCACTTTGGGCAGTTCAGTTATTAGTTGGAAGGCTACACTTCAGCCATCAGTTACATTGTCCACCACAGAGGCTGAATACATGGCACTGACGGAAGCTGCCAAGGAAGGCATCTGGTTAAAAGGTTTAGTTGGAGATCTCAGATTACATCAGGAGCAGGCTATATTGCACTGTGACAGTCTGAGTGTAATATGTTTAGCCAAGGATCAAGTACATCATGAAAGAACCAAACACATTGATGTCAGATATCACTTCATCCGCACTGAGAAGAGGATCAAGGTGAAAAAGATTGGCACTGAAGATAATCCAGCTGATATGTTCACCAAATCTGTTCCTTATGGCAAGTTCCAACATTGTTTGGACTTGCTTAACATAAATACTTGGTAATAGCTTCAAGATGGGACTGGCGGCGGCGTGGCGTGCTTTTGTGCTCTGAAGATGATTCAAGTCAAGGTGGAGATTTGTTAATAATGCCTTGAATCTGAATCCAGTTGGTCCCCCTACATAGTCAGGCGCTTCAGCAGAATTTCCCACGAGATAGGTGTTATATTTTTAGGGGATTTATTTAGAGTCACAGTCCGTATGTAATTCCTATCATCTGTCAAAGGGAGTGCCTATATAAACTCCCTAAGGGTCTAGACCGAGACCCATCCTTGTAATCGTCATTATTCCATAACAAAGAGTCGCCGCCGTTTTTCCTCTTCGTGTTCTTCTGTATTTCGTGTGATCCCTCTCTCCCCCTTTTCGCAACAAGATGGCTGCTCATTGGTTCCTCATCACATTACCACTCTGAAAGGAGCTCCAAAATGCTTCTACCGATAATACATTAAGCCATTGACTTCTGGTGATTGTCCATACTTCTCTTGCCACCTCACACTCAAAAAACAAGTGTTTAATATTCTCGATAGCATTATTGCACAAAACACAAGTGATATCAGCCTCAGGCTGCTATCAGGATCTATAAGATCTGGTGAGGAGTCGCCCACATCGGAGAAGCCAAGTGAAAATTTTGATTCTTAGCAGTATTGAGCTCCTCCATATAATGGCTCGGTCCGATTTCAAGTCACCATCATCAATTATATCAGTTGCACTTAACGTTTCATATACTTTATGAGCTGAAAGAACACTAACTGACCACATCCAGCTGTTCCTTATATTATCTTCAAGAGCGTATCCATCCAATTTATCAAGTCAACAAAATCATCAATTCGTTGGACCAACAAATTACTTGTGAAAGATGGCAGCTAGGCCCCATTGTGACTGTCCACCTTGATGTCTTTGTTCGCTGCCATGGCATATAGCCTAGGAAATAGTTGTGCTAGTGAATTAGGTCCAGCCCAGGGATCTTTCCAAAAGCGAATCTCCTCCATTACCTAGCCTCAACGAGATACATGATGTGATCTTTGGTAATGTAGCCGTCTCCCCCTTCCAAAATGATGAGCATCCACTTTGCGTCACCATTCGTTATTCCCAAGATAGAACTCTCCCATGACATGCGAAGATAACATACGACGATATGTCGTTTGTATTGCTCAAGATTTTGTATACCCATTTTGATAGCAATACTTCATTTGTTCTTCGAAGTACACGTACATCCAAACCTCCTTCAGAATGAGGCCTGCAGATATCCTTCCATGCCACCATATGAACACCTTGATTATTCCTTCCAAAATGTGTCCAAAAAAAATTGCTCGTGATCGAGTCAAGGCAAACTTCGACTGATTTTGGTAGAGGTAATATAGATAAGAAATACATTGGTATTACTGATAGAACTGTCTGCACAAAAGCAAGTCGCCCTCCTTTGGATAGTAGCTTTGCACTCTAGCCCTCGAGTCGCTGCTCCACCCTCTCAATGACCGGTGCCTCTAACGAATAAGAGGGCCCAGAGGGAGAAATTTCTTATTCATCAAAGCATCTCGTCTAAAGGAACCATCTCAAAGTATTTATCAAGGTTCTAAACACTCAATACCAAATAAATAGGAAATCAGAAAAAGTCAAACTCGAATAAAGGGAATCCTATAACAAGGAAAACTAGTTAAATAAAAGGAAACATTGGATCATACTAAAGGCCCATAACTAAGGAATAAAGTCTACAGCGTAAAGGCATGTAACCCTAATTTTCCTGCATCAATGTCTTTTTTCAGGCAAGGCCAAGCTTGCAGTTGAGTAAAAATAAACAATTATCTTCATCTTATGAAAGATATGTGTGAGTGATCAAGAAGGATGGTACCAAGTTAATGTAGCAGCTCTTAAATAGCTAGTTTCATGGCGTTCTCACCATCTCATCCCCTTGCTCTACAGAAATAAATTATACACTAAAAATGAAAATTGAATAGGAATTTGATCTCCAGCATGAAGGAGGTTGATAAAGAAAATAATAATAATTGATAATCAACCAAAGGAAATGACAGCATCCGTATTATAAAATTCTCTATTTCATATTACCATCAAGAATGTAGTTCCAGAAAAATTCTATAGCTATGTGATACGAAAATTACATCATAAAATAGTAAAAGAAGAAACTCGATATTTTGTATGCAATATGATCAAGTTGCAAAAATGTGGCAGCCAGAAAAGAACTGACTGAATTCTATCACTTCCTCATCACTTTCATTCTTGATGTTATCGGCAAAAGATACTCGTGAATCTCCCTTTATTCTCAATTTCTCCATTTCTGCAACTCAAGTTCTTCTTCCCTAAATTAGAATTAAATGAAAACAACCAATTTAAATAGTCACATAATAGTGTATAATGTCATACGTTGAAACTGAGAGTAAACCTACTCTTGTTACAGTTTCTGAAATTTCTCTTTCTCTTCCTCCTCGATTTTGTTCCTGATATTATCTTCTACAAAGAGAAATTTCATGATGAAACTTGGGACCTGACCATAAAGTGAAGAATCAGCAAACGGTGCAACCGGGTGAAGTAGGTTTCTTTACCTTCTCAACATATTGCTCTCTGGTTACTAAGCCAACTGTTTCCTTTTTGAAAGCGGTCTGAAGAATCTGAAATCAATTTAAAGATATCATTTCGAAGCTGAAATAGTTATCACGTAACTATTAAACAAGTTTGGCAACCAAATCAAATCGATCAAGATCATCCCTTTATTGCCGATGGAATGACTTCAATTACAAAATTAAACAAATTTCTAGAGACAGGTTTCTTTGGCTCATGTTTAGGTTCATGAAAAACCCATGAACAATATTTCTAGAAACATAAAAAGATGTGGTATTTAGAAGACTAATTGGGAAAGCAATTGAAATCAATGGATTTTCAAGCGGCAAGACGGCAGAAACCCCAGTCCGGATTCATCTCCAAATTATAACAGATGAGATTAATAATGAACACTATTAGAACGCAGGCGACTCCTTGCTCGAACCCTAATTTGCTCAGGCCCACCTAGGGCTCAAAGCAACAAAAATGAAGAGGGGTGGGCATAAGAGGAGTCATGGTGGTGAAGAGAAGGCCTAAAACCTCGGATGTGCCGAAGCCTAACTGGAGGAGACTGGTCTGGCAGTCGGCAGACGTGGTCTTCTTCTTGAGCTACTCCAATTTTCGGCGCTCCGTCTCCCACTGCTTCTCCAGACGCCGGATCCTAACCACATCCTGCGTGGTGCCGACGTAGCCATCCCCCATGGCCGCCAACTCCAGCCGCCTCTCGTCTCGCTCTTGAGCTTCTAAGCTTGAAGGGGCCATTTGGTGTATTACTGATTTAATTAACCTATTTAGATCATCACTTAGATAGTTTACCACTATTTAAATTATCGATTATATTACAGTATTTGGTAAGTACTGATAATATAAATAATAGTCAAAACAAATAGTGAAAAATTACCAAAATATCCCAAAAAATTATTTTTCATTTTAATAACATGTTATTATAAATAAACAAAGAAAAATGATATTTATTTATTAATAAACTATTTAAAATAAAAAAATTAATGGAATGAATATTTTCGTCAAAATGCATTCCCACCAGTTGATAATCGGGAAAGACACCTCCCCTGCCTGCTATCTAAATTACTAGTAAGGTGATAATCAAGATTACCATAGCAATTAAAATTATCGGTAATCAATCGTAGCCAAACAAAATAATGTGGTGGGCCCTAAAAATTTTAAATAAAATAATCGATAATATTTTTAGATTATCTCATACCAAACGACCCATAAGTGTGGACGGTGAGGAGGGGAAAGGGAAAGGAGGAGAATCTCCTCTTCTTGTTTGGT
This sequence comes from Pontederia crassipes, assembly GCA_030549335.1. Classification (NCBI taxonomy): domain Eukaryota; kingdom Viridiplantae; phylum Streptophyta; class Magnoliopsida; order Commelinales; family Pontederiaceae; genus Pontederia; species Pontederia crassipes. The sequence goes on along the minus strand of JAUKPH010000020.1, from coordinate 2,543,675 downwards.
TGAGTTTAAGTTTGAGGGGAATGAAAGGGAAAGTCTCATCCTTTTCCTTTCTTTTCTCTCTAATTTTTCATTTTTCTTTCCCCTTCGAATCAGGATGTAAAGGAGGGGAAATATGCATTTCTAATTTTGACCAAATAAATTTAATATATAACTATATATATAAAGGATAAAATTGTATAAATAAATTAATCACTTAACATTCATTCTCTTCCCTTTTCTTTAATGATATCAACCAAACAGGAGTAATTATTCACCTTCATTCTCCTACCACTACAAGAATATTACGATTTTGCGACGGATATATCCGTTGCAAAACCTTCAAAATCCGTCGCAAATATGTCTTTGCGACGGATCTTTTGACAGATAGTGGTTAGTTGGAAATTTTGTCGTCGCAAAAAATTATTGACGGTTCTCAAACATCCCTTTTGCTTGCAACGAGAATATTGCCTTCAGAATTTTTGGCAGGCAAAATCCATCGAAAGTTTCGAAGGAAAGGTTGTCCTTCATAACGCCGTCGGAAACTCCTATTCCGAGTGCCGAAATCAGAGGACTGACTGTTGGCCCCTTCACAAGTTTTGACGGGTATTGACGGGAAAACCCGCCAAAGGTTTCGATACGAAGTAGACCATCGAAATCAAGATAGAGAGAGAGAGGGATGGGGATGCGGCTACGAACGTGATCCATCGTTCGCGCCCCCGATTGGCTGCCGCCTAGGCCTGGATTGTCCGCCGCCCGTAGTGGTAAGCGGCCGGATCCGACTGCTTGCGAGCCAGATCCGACGCACAGGGGCTGGATCTGGCCACAGGCGCCGGATCTGACACACAAGACCGGATCCGGCCGCAGGCACTGGATCCGACGCAGAGGGGTCAGATCCTGCTGCAGGTGCCTGATCCAACACATAGGGGTCAGATCCGGCAGCCGCCCGAGCCCGATAGGTTGCTGCGAGCCGGATCGCGCCCCACGGGTCAGATATGGCCGCCTATGAGCCCGATCTGTCACAAGCGACCGGATCCGACTTGTAGGAGATGGATCCGGCTCATAGGCGGCCAAATCAAACGCATAGGCAGCCGGGTATGGCCGCAAGCATCGGATCTTGCGCGCAGGCGGCCGGATACAGCCGTAAGCGTTTCGATGCACAAGCAACCAGATCTGGCGTAGGCGTTGGATCCGGCTCGCAGGAGGTCGGATCCGTCGCACAGGGCCCGGATCCATCCGCACTGGGCACCGGAGTTGAGAGAGAGGGATTTGGAGAGGGAGTGGGAGAGCACGGCCGGAATCGACAAAGAGGGGGAGGGTGTCCGGGATCACCAAAGTCGGGAGTTGCCGCCGCCACCGTGGGAGAGAGAGGGAGAGGAGGAGAGATAGAGAAGGGGAGACGTGTAGCAAACGGGAAAGGGGAGGGGGGTAATATAGGGAGAGAGGAGGGCATGGCAACGAGAAGGCGAAGGGGGGAAAATTGGACGGAAAAATATTAGAATTAGCGATGGGTATATCCTTCAGAATTATCGATGGATATAATTTTGATGGAAGTACCTATCGGTAAATAAAATACTAAGAAATTTTATATTTTATCCATATTTATATAAGAAATTTTATTTAGTAATCATTATAATATTATATATATTAACATATATGACTAAAAGCATTAATAATCATAATATTAAATTATAAATACTTGGAAGATGGATATGTATTATATTATAAACATTCATAAAAAAATAATGATTATTTTTTAATAATCACAATATGACTCTTTAAAAATATAAAAGACATATTATAAAACTAATAAGACCTAAATTAATAGATGTCCTTGTAGTTGTAAGAGTAAAGTTCGATTACCGTCTCAGTTTTATGACAACCAACGTTCGATGACCGCGTAAGTTGGAGGACCTTATTGTTATAATAATTTAATTTTGACGACCGCAATATTTCGAAGTTAAAGTTGGATGACTATTATTTTCTATATAAAAATGTTGATGTTCACTCGAGAAATTATTCCACTTGCAATCACTTGACCTCTCGGTAATTAAAATAATAATATATTTTTAATGTCTATAATATGATACATATATATTAATACTATACATTACTAACGATTGCAATCATATATATTAATACACATAATTAATATCAATACATATATTATTATTAATGTTTAATAAAAATATTATATAATAAATGATACTATTTTAATTACCGACGGGTATTTCCTTCACAATTATCGATGGATTTTATTCCTTCGGTAATTTCGAAGGCATTATCCTTCGGTAATTATCAACGTGTAACGTCTTTTGAAACTATTGACGGATGCTAAATTCTTCGATAATTTTGAAAGCACTATCCTTCGGTAAATAAAATAATAATATATTATTAATGTCTATAATATAATACATATCTCTTCCATTTACTTAAAATATTTATAACACTATACATTACTAATTAATCATATATATTAATACATATAACTAATATCAATACATACACTATTATTAATGTTTAATAATAATATTATATATATTGATAATAAATGATACTATTTTAATTAACGACGGGTATTTCCTTCGCAATTACCGACGGATGCTAATCCTTCGGTAATTTTGAAGACATTAGCTTTCGGCAATTACCAACGCGTAACGTCCTTCGAAATTATTGCCGGATGCTAAATCCTTCGGTAATTTCGAAAGCATTATCCTTCGATAAATAAAATAATAATATATTAGTAATGTCTATAATATAATATATATATCTCTTCCATTTACTTAAAATATTTATAATACTATATATTACTAATGATTGTAATCAAATAGATTAATACATATAATTAATATCAATATATATACTATTATTAATGTTTAATAATAATATTATATATATATTGATAATAAATGATACTATTTTAATTACCGATGGGTATTTCCTTTGCAATTACCGACGGATGTTAATCCTTTGGTAATTTTGAAGGCATTATCCATCCATAATTACCAAGGGGTAACGACCTTCGAAATTATTGATGGATGGTAAATCCTTCGGTAATTTTAAAGGCACTATCCTTCGGTAAATAAAATAATAATATATTATTAAAGTCTATAATATAATACATTGATAATAAATGATATTATTTTAACTACCGACGGGTAATGTCCTTCGGAATTACCGACGGATGCTAAATCCTTCAATAATTTCAAAGGCACTATCCTTCGGTAAATGAAATAATAGTTTGATAATAAAATACAAAATAAATACTTATATTATATTATATATATATAGTATTATAAATATAATTATCGATGGGTATTTCATTCGGAATTACCGATGGATTCCAATCTTTCGGTAATTCCGAAGGCTATACTCGTCGATAATTTATCGACGGAGATTTTCCGTCCGTAGTAAGGAAGGACGTTTTGTCCTTTGATAATTAATTCGGAAGGATTTTCTTCATCAATAAATGAGAAGGATTCATTTCCTTCGGAAATGATCCATCGCAAATTAGTCATTTTCTTGTAGTGTACATTCTGTTCCCACTCTTTACCTTTCCTTCCCCTAATGAATTTTGAGTTTCCTCATCTCCGCCATGGCCGTGTGGCATTGCAATTTCTGTGTAGTGGACAATGGCACATGAGTTACGCATGTTTTAATGTGCTGCCATTGATCAAATGAGCCAGACTGATTTAGGGGGCTTTATTAATAAGGCTCAAATGATGATATTAATCGAAAAATGTTTTTCCATCATCTGACTTAATTATGAAATTAAGATTTATGCTAATGTCATGAAGCGAAGGCACTAGATAATTATCAAATTTACAATTTTATTCATAATCTATAAATGTAACTTTTTTGGCTAACCAATCCACTTTATCTTTCAATAGTTATTTATCAATTCTTAATATTTTTCTTTTTCATATTTTTTTATCCCATATATTAAAGCAATAGTCACTTTGATGCACTTTTAAGTTTTAATCATTTCAGCAGCTGCCTTTTTATGCATGGCTAACAATTGAAAGCATTAATCATTTTGGCTAAAATCAAGCAACTTAATTAAACTACGAAGGAAAAAGGAGAATTCTCGTGTATTTGTCAAATTGAATTATTAGTTGTTTAATATAATGTGGTCCATTAAGTTTTTTTTTTCTCAAAGGTGAATTTCGATTAAGGGAAACAAATTCGATGCAGTGGAAGTGAGAAGAGGGAAATAAATAAAAAAATTGAATATAAGACGACAATTAAAAACTTCTAAATTAAATTGCTGATGTAATTCTTAATCTAATTACATGAAATAATTGAGAGTTAACTAATTTGATATAAAATTTAAGCTTAACGTATATTAAAAAATAGAAAAAAACATAAAATCAATTCAATCAAACCAAAATTAAAATTGGGCGAGAGACCCTTTTATTGGGATCTGACTTTTTTCCTTAAGATGTTAGAGAAAAAAGTACAAACAAAAATGTTAGAATAAATATAAAGTAGGTGATGGGAGTTAAAATATTAAATTGCTTAATTTTAATTATTATATTACTGATATTGTGAAGCAATTGAGTCGAAAAATACATTTTATTTGATGAAATCAACACTCGGTTCATCCACCCCAAGGGAGTACTCAAGCAGATTAATTGATTAAATTATTGATGCCCACTAATTTCCTATTCGTGTTTTAAACAAAAACACCTTCAAGAATAATTATCTGTATGGGTGAGCGCGGACTTCTTGTCCTGCACTCATTCGAATTTCTAAATTTATAATTGGACCAGGATTGAGTCACTAAATTATAAAAATTCGGAGCGTACTTCAGTCCAATCATACATATTAAATTATTTAAAAATATTATATTTATTAAAAATATATTATTAATATCTTAAAATATATTATATTATATATCTAATTGATAATTATTATATTTATATCATAGCATTAATTTATTATTATATTTTAAATTATTTTATTGATTATAGTCGAACGAGGACAATTGGGAGGATCGTCCCAATTTTTGTCTTAATTTGATTAGAATTGGGATTATTTTAAAAAAAATGACATAAACCAGGTGGAGACGTGATCCCAAATCCAAATTTGTTGAGCAATGATTATCAATGCTAGAAGAAAGTATCAATATGATGCATATCATTGTCATGCAAAATGAAGCACAAAGAAAAGTTTTAAAGTTAGATGAAATTATAATGAATTTGGCTCGTATTCATGCCGCGCATTAAACACAAGGGAAATGGTGTAAGACCTAACTTGGATTAGTCACAAGATTAGGTCGAATCAATTAAATCAGATGGCCAAATTGGATAAATTTATGATTTCTTTATTCATAACAATGTATTGATGATCGAGATTAACTTTGAATTGAAAATTTAAAATGAGCAATCCAAAAAGGAAGTAAAAAGATAGAATTCAATTACTTATTTCTAAAACATATTTTAAATTGGAAGCACACAAATTTTTAAAACAATTAAAAAATACTGCACTTATTATGGATGAAGCAAATTAGCTAATCAAATAATTTACGCAGGAATTAGAAAACTGAAAATTTAAAGTTTGGTTGAGAAGGTTTAATTTTTTTACCGTTTTGATTTCTTTATTTTCACCTGTGTAGGTCACACGAATCTCGCAGGTCACTTGAATTCGACGGGTTGATCAACTGATCTTTTTTACTCGAGTTCAACTGATCAACCCGTCGAATTCAACTGATCAGTTGAACTCGAGTTGAACCCATTAATTTCAATTGATTCTAAGAGACAACATTGAGGCAAAAACAAAAAAAATGTAAATTTAATTTTTTACATAATCTTTTTTACTCTCATCAATTTTCATCATTATATTTAAATGCATTCAAAATTAATTTGTTAAATGCCATATATATGATATGACTATGGGCTTAAGAATAGTTTAAAATGATGCGTCAAATTTTTTTGGTTAACCAATCCACGTTATCTTTCACTAGTTATTTATCAATTCTTAATATTTTCTATTTTCAAGTTTTTTATCCCATATATTCAAGCATAAGTCACTTTGATGCACTTTTAAGTTTTAATCATTTCAACAGCTGCTTTTGATGTATGAATAGAAAGCATTAATCATTTTAATTAAATTATGGAGCAAAAAGGAGAACTCTCGTATATTTATCAACAAGCTAAATTATTAGTTGTTTAATATGATGTGGTCCATTAAGTTTTTTTTCTCAAAGGTGAATTTTGATTAAATGGAACAAATTCGATGCGATGCAAGTGAGAAGAGGGAAAATAAATAAAGGAAATCGAATATAAAGTGACAAACTCATGTAATTGTTAATCTATTTACATGAGATAATTGGGAGTTAACTAATTTGATATAAAATTTAAGCTTTGGAAATCATTGGTAGCTCATGTAATTTAACAGTATCATATATAAAAAAATAAGAAAGGAACATAAAATTAATTCAATCTAACCAAAATTAAAATTTGGCGAGAGACCCTTTTATTGGGATTCGACTTTTTTCCTTAAAATGTTAGAGAAAAAATTAGTACAAACAAAAATCTTAGAATAAAAATAAAGTAGGTGATGTGTAATATCCTCAAAAATAAAATAAAAGGAAAAGGAGAGAAAAAGAAATAGAAAAAGAAATTTATAGCTAATTAAGGCCCAATTATAAAATCGCTAGTCTAACAAGTCCAAAACCCAACCTATAAGTACTCCATATGCCGTAAGCCACATAATCCTCTCTTCTGCTATTCTCTCCTTCCACTCTCATGGTCAGCACCCCTCTCCAAGGAGCAGCACTGACAGCAACAAGAAGAAGAAGAAGAAGAAGAGAAGGAAGAAATAAAGAAGAAAAAGAATGGATTAGGATTAAGATTAGGGTTTTAACTCAAACCCTAAAGGTATGTAAAGGGAATCCAAACCCCTCTCTTCCTTTTCAATGGTGTTTTGTTTGAATTCAGAGATCCATGAACATTCTATTCTTGATAGAGATTTTGATTGAAGGTTGCATAAATAAAGATTTGCATGATTGAAGATTGCATAATTTATGTTTGCATAATTTGTTAAATTCGTGACTGTCTTGTTATAAGTACTTAGATAGATTTTCCTTATTAAAAAATTACAAATAATATATGGATGGAAAGCTCTCGAAATCTAGGTTTTACGGAAATTGATTTCATATGATTTGAAGTACAATGATCCAAACACTGAACTGGTGTCGTACTGTCTCAGAATTCACGCTTGTTTTGTAATAATTGTTTGAATAGGTTTTTCTTATCCAAAAATTATAAATAATACATGGATGAAAAGCGCTCAAAGTCTAGTTTCCACAGAAATTGGTTTCATATGATTTGGAGTTGTATACAAATAGTTATGATCCAAAACTTGAACTAGTGTCATGATGTCTCGGGTAACAGCGAGACTACATTGTAAGACGTATAGTAAATTAGAAATATTGAATTAGGATTTGAAATTTATTTTCAAGTTAAATGTTCGTGTTACCTTTCTGTGAAAATTAGAATCATCTGAAAAGAACTAGCATAGATTAAGTTATTAATATTTTAGTGACTGCTGCCAGAATACTGTGCAGAGAATAAATTCTAGTAGTTGTATGATTTTTTAGGAAAAAATTCTAACTCTTGTTAATAAATGAAAATTGCATGTTTTAATGTGTTTTATGATGCATAGATTCTAAGAGATCATATCTGAACATTTATGATGTTTTAAATTATGCTTATTGGAATTGAGATCTTAAAAATTGAGACTTTCGGGTGGAAGATCGGACTTCCAGGACATTGGCACAGCCGAGCCAGGTTCCGTAACGAACGTGATAGGCCGAAATACTGATTTATGTTATATTTATGTCATGTTTAAGGTATTTACTATTATGTATTACTGATTGATGATTGTAAATGAACCTAGATACACGAATTGCATGGACAGCCGTAACTAGGTTAAAATATGAAGATCGAGCGACGTAAATGATTGTTGTTTGAAAAGCATAATGAACCCAGTTGTGGATGATGTTACATCTCGCTCCTCTATGGGCCTTTATCTGATAATTGTCCGGAATGATTGTTACACACATCGAAAATGGTGTGTGCATTCCGATGTCGCCCTCGGGCGAGAGTCCAGAATGATCGTTACATGCATCGGCAACGGTGTGTGCATTCTGATGTCACCTTCGGGTGAGAGGGGAGCATTGTCTCCTAGGCCTAGCTAGCGTATTGAGAGGGCAACGACATAAGTCCTAACTATTGGAAGAAATAACATTAATAGGAAAGGGCCAATGATCGATCGAATGGAATGAAGTCCCACGAAAGTGGAAGTCCAAAGGGTTATAAAGCGACCCTGAGGAAAGTTATGGAATGATGTCCCACGAAAGTGGAAGTTCAATGGGTTATAAAGCAACCCTGAGGAGAGTTACGAAGGCAATGGTTTAGTAAGTGCATCCCACTTATATGCCTATGGATTGAATGAATGATTGATATGAATGTCCATGCGTTATGTATGATGATATGATTACATGTCTATCGTGCCATTATTATAGTGCATGATGATTATACATAGATATTGATGGATGACATGTAGATCACATGATAAGTACATGGCATGCATATTGTTTCTTTCTTATTTTATACGAAGATGTTGATGCATATCATGTAGTATCCTGTATAGAATCATGTCATTGCATGCATGGCCTGCCTATGTGCAATCGTCATGAGTAGCCATCCAAAGTTAAGAGTATGTAAGTATTGTACCATTGATTGTATTGCTAAATTAACTAACTTATGTTGGTTGATTATTGATATGTTAAGGATGGAAGTAAAACAGTCTTCCAATGGTGATGCTAATTATTTCATTCATGATTGATAGTATTGTCAAATTGATTATGGACAGTATGTAACAAGAGAAATGTAAATCTTGAATCGTTAGAATGATGGACATGTGATGAGAAATTCCTCAAAATGGTATGCATATTTGTTCATGATAATTGAACAAATTTTCATAGTTCAAACACTATAAAATGACTAAAGAGACTGTAGTGAAAAATTTAATTTTCATATGAACAAATAGAAATTCAATGGAATGTTAAGATTGAAAGTATGATGTGATAGGTTCACATAACAATGCCAATAGGGAGAATCTCCACTAGGCAGTATCTCCTAAAGGCCAATGGATGATAGAAGAAGTGAATTACTCAGTTGATCTCATAATACTACTCATGGTAGACTATAATGTTATATTGGGCATGGATTGATTATCATATTATGATGCCTATATGCTAGGTAGAGAGAAGAAGGTTAAGATTGATAGAAAAGATTGTACCTATACGGTCATTCGTGAGATACCATCGAAGAAGAAGAAAATGATGATCTCCTCAATGAAGGCAATCAAGATGTTGAACAAAAGCTATTGAGGATTTCTAGCAAGGATCGTCAGAAGTGACTTCCAACTAAGCCACTAGAAGAACTTGAGGTGGTTAAGGACTTTCCTGATGTATTTTTCGATGAGCTTTCGGGATTAGTTCCGGAAAGGGAGATCGATTTCCACATTGATCTCATACTAGGGACGGCTCCCATCTCAAAACCTTTCTATAGAATGGCACTAGCAGAGATGAAGGATTTGAAGACTCAACTGCAAGAATTGCTGAACAAAGGATTCATCAGGGTAAATGTGTCCCTATGGGATGCACATGTTTTGCTTGTGAAGAAGAATGATGGGTCACTAAGGTTATGCATAGACTACAAGATGTCGAATAAAGTGACCATCAAGAACAAGTACCCTCTGCCCAGAATTGATGATCTTTTTGATCAATTGTCTATAGCGTCAGTCTTCTCCAATATTGACTTGAGAAGTGGATAAAATGAGCTCAGAGTAGCTGATGAAGACACAAAGAAGGCTTTGAGATCAAGTTGTGTATGCATGATAGAAATAAAGACCACATAGAATATTAAAAGAAATATTCTAAAAAATATATTTTAAGGATAAGAAACTAATTATGGTTCTTAAAAGTAAGAAAATTAAGTAAAACCACCAAGAACATCAAAATGGTGGTAAAAGGAAATTAGGATTGTTTTACTTTGGTCTACATGACTTAAACGATGATATGAAAAGGTCAAGTGTTGAGCTAGATAGTTTGACACTTAGATTAAGTTAAGAATTAGAGTAGCGCAACGGAAGCGTGGTGCACGAATGATCTTCATTTCATGAGGTTAATTAAGGGTCTAAAATTCACACTAGAATCTTGGAAATACAAAATGATATGACATAGTCAGGACCATCACCAAGGACTGTTAGCAATAGATTATTAAACGATGTTACTGAAGACACACAAGGAAGATCATGTTGATGCACACGAAGGGCTGAAGATGAATTAAGTGACGAAGATGAAAGGTTTTTGTTTAAAATTAAGTTAATGATTAGGGTTGCATAATGAGAATGTGGCTCAAGAACGATATCAACTTCTTGAGATTGATTAGAGATATGAGATTCTCACGGAAATCTTGTAATAACCTGGTGATCGACTAGTAAAAACGAAATGCAATGACCGTTAAAGAGAGACCACCGAGGAATGCACATTGGACATCACAAATGAAAAGATCATGCTGGTGTATACGAGGAGCGAAAGACGAATGGAGCAACGTGGATGAAGAGACCTATTGTATAAGATTTTATAAAATTCGAGGATAAATTTTATTTTAAGGGGGTATATTGTAATATCCTCAAAAATAAAATAAAAGGAAAAGGAGAGAAAAATAAATAGAAAAAGAAATCTATAGCTAATTAAGGCCCAATTATGAAATCACTAGTCTAACAAGCCCAAAACCCAACCTATAAGTACTCCCATATGCCCTAAGCCACACAATCCTCTCTTTTGCTATTCTCTCCTCCCACTCTCATGGCCAGCACCCCTCTCCAAGGAGAAGCACGAACAGCAACAAGAAGAAAAAGAAGAAGAAGAGAAGGAAGAAAGAAAGAAGAAAAAGAATGATTAGGATTAAGATTAGGGTTTTAACTCAAATCCTAAAGGTATGTAAAGGGGATCCAAACCCCTTTCTCCCCTTTCAATGGTATTTTGTTTGGATTCAGAGACTCAAGAACACCCTGTTCTTAATAGGTATTTTGATTGAGGGTTGCATAAATAAGGATTTGCATGATTGAAGATTGCATGATTTATGTTTGCATAATTTGTTAAATTCGTGACTGTCTTATAATAATTATTTAGATAGGTTTTGCTTATTCAAAAATTACAAATAATATGTGGATGGAAAGATCTCGAAGTCTAGTTTTTACAGAAATTGATTTCATATGATTTGAAGATTTGTACTATGATCCAAACACCGAACTGGTGTCATACTATTTTGAGAATTCGTGACTGTCTTGTAATAATTGTTTGGATAGGTGTTTCTTATAAAAAAATTATAAATAATACATGGATGAAAAGCCCTCAAAGTCTAGTTTCCACAGAATTTGGTTTACATGATTTGGAGCTGTATACAAATAGTTATGATCCAAAACTCGAACTAGTGTCATTTTGTCTCGGGTAACAATGAGACTAAATTGTAAGACGTATAGTAAATTGGAAATACTGAATTAGGATTTGAAATTTATTTTCAAGTTAAATGTTCATGTTATACTTCTGTGAAAATTAGAATCATCTGAAAAGAACTAGTATATATTAAGTTATTAATATTTTAGTGACTGCTGCCAGAATACAATGTAGAGAATAAATTCTAGTAGTTGTATGAATTTTTAGGAAAAAATCCCAACTCTTGTTAATAAATGAAAATTGCATGTTTTAATGTGTTTTATGATGCATAGATGCTAAGAGATCATATCTGAACATTTATGATGTTTTAAATTATGTTTATTGGAATTGAGATCTTAAAAATTGAGACTTTCGGGTGGAAGATCGAACTTCCAATACATTGGCACGATCGAGCTAGGTTCCGGAACGATCGTGATAGGCCAAAAAACTGATTTATGTTATATTTATGTTATGTTTAAGGTATTTACTATTATGTATTACTGATTGATGATTGTATATGAACCTAGATACACGAATTGCATGCACATCCGTAACTAGGTTAAAATATGAAGATCGAGCGACGTAAATGATTGTTGTTTGAAAAGCATAATGAACCCAGTTGTGGATGATGTTACATGTCGCTCCTCTATGGCCCTTTATCGGATAATTGTCCGGAATGATTGTTACATACATCGGAAACGGTGTGTGCATTCCAATGTCGCCCTCGGGCGAGAGTCCAGAATGATCGTTACATGCATCGGCAACGGTGTGTGCATTCTGATGTCACCTTCGGGTGAGAGGGGAGCATTGTCTCCTAGGCCTAGCTAGCGTATTGAGAGGGCAACGACATAAGTCCCAACTATCGGAAGATATAACATTAATAGGAAAGGGCCAATGATCGATCGAATGTAATGAAGTCCCACGAAAGTGAAAGTCCAAAGGGTTATAAAGAGACCCTGAGGAAAGTTATGGAATGATGTCCCAAGAAAGTGGAAGTCCAATGGGTTATAAAGCAACCCTGAGGAGAGTTACGAAGGCAATGGTTTGGTAAGTGCATCCCACTTATATGTCTATGGATTGAATGAATGATTGATATGAATGTCCATGTGTTATGTATGATGATATGATTACATGTCTGCCGTGCCATTATTATAGTGCATGATGATTATACATTGATATTGATGGATGACATGTATATCACATGATAAGTACATGGCATGCATATTGTTTCCTTCTTATTTTATACGAAGATGTTGATGCATATCATGTAGTATCCTGTATAGAATCATATCATTGCATGCATGGCCTTTACATACTCTAACCGGGGAAACCCCTGCACCCTGGATCCATGCAGGTGCGTAATGTTTGGATGGATGGCGGCTCAGCTCATGACTAATAAGATTGCACAATGATTTAGGATGTCGAGTCATCATGTTTTAGAGTTTTTTGACTATGTTGTTAAAGAGATGTTTTAATTACTATTAGTAATGGTGTCTAAAGGTGTTTTCAATTTTATAATCATACTTTTGATGTTTCATGAAGTTTTCCACATTTTTATTGAAATAGTATTTTATTATATTTAATCGGTTTTTTATGCTTCCGCTATAATAGATGAAAAATCATTTTTTCTTATTATTGTGTGATGGCGAACGGGCTAACACAGCTGAATGACCCAATTGTTCTCGACAATTTGGGGGTGAAATTCGGGGTGTTACATGATGGGAGTTAAAATATTCAGTTACTTAACTTTAATTATTATAATACTGATATTGCGAAGCAATTGAGTTGAAAAATACATTTATTTGATGAAATCAACACCCGATTCATCCAACCCAAGGTACTAGTTAAGCAGATTGAGTGATTAAATTGTTGATGCCCATTAATTTTTGTCTTAATTTGATTAGAATTGGGATTTATTTAAGAAAAATGACATAAACCTGGTCCAAACGTGATCCCAAATCCAAATTTGTTGAGCAATTATTATCAATACTAGAAGGAAGTTTCAATATGATGCATATCATTGTTAGGCAAAATGAAGCACAAAGAAGAGTCTCAAAGTTAGATGAAATTGTTATGAATTTGGCTTGTATTCATGACACACATTAAACACAATTGCAATGATGTAAGACCTAACTTGGATTAGTATCGGACCGGGTCAATCGATTAAATCGGACAGGCAAATCGGATAAGAGTAAATTAATATAAGATGATTAAATAAATAAATAGTGATATTTTATGATTTTTGTAATCATAACAATGTATTGATGATTAAGTTCAACTGCGAATTGAAAAATTCATGGGCAACAACACCTACCTTGATGCGGAAGATGTTGGGAATTATAGGCTGGATTTGGGAGATTGCATCTTAACTCTTAATGATGTGTTATATGCTCCTGGTATCCGTCGGAATCTTGTGTCTGTTCCTATATTTATGAAGAAAAATTTTGAAGTTAGGTTTTATAATGGTAGGGTAACTATAGGTAAGGACATAAAAGTTCTTACTGTCGGGAAGTTTGTTCCTGGACATGATTTATTTTGCCTACCTATTGTAACTGACAATATATCAATGAATGTGGATGCCATTTCTAATTATTCTGTGTGTGAATTCTGATTATGATCTTTGGCATGACCGATTAGGACATCCAAGGAAAATAAAGATGGAACAAATCATAAGAATAAACCTAGTTCCTAGAATTTCAAGTGCAAGAACATTGCCTTGTGAACATTGTTTGACCGGAAAAATAACTCGAAAGCCAGAAAGTGAAAAGATAGAATTCAATTACTTATTTCCAAAACATATTTTAAACTAGAAGACACAAATTTAAAAAAACAATTTGAAAAAAAATGCACTTATTATGGATGAAACAAATTATCTCATCAAATAATTTATGATGGAAATTAGAAAACTGAAACTTTAAAGTTTGGTTGAGAAGGTTTAATTTTGTAGCATTTTCAATTTTTTTATTTTCACCCGGCCGGGTCACTCAAATTCGACGTTGACTGGTTGTACTCGAGTTTTGATAGATTTGTTTGGATCAAAAGAGGGTCAAACCCTTCACCGAGTTTCAACCGACTTGACCCGCGAGTCATTTTGAGCTCCGGACGCACTTGTCAAGCGAGTTGTGTTTGACAACACTACACAAGGGATCCATCCAAGGTGCAAAGCACCAAGAATTGACTAGATGTTTCTTTAGAATTGATTGAATGTACAGCTTAAGTGCTTGACTATTTAGAATCCATTAATTTCAATTGATTCGGTGAGACAACTTTGAGGCAAAAACAAAAAAGTAAATATTAATTAAATAATCTTTTTTCTCTCATCAATTTTCATCATTATATTTAATAATATTTAAATGCATTCAAAATTAATTTGTTAAATACCATATATATGTGATATGACTATGGGCTTGAGAATAGTTTAAATTGATGGGTCAATTTCACCTCGAAATTGCATATAGGTCAAACCTACAAAAGAGAACAAGAATGGGAGAGGGAGAGGTCGACATCAACTTGGTTTTAATGCCTAGGATTTCGATCTATAAATAGTACGCTACAAGAAAACTGACAAATAGTGACATAGGCTTTGACATGCTATTGCGTGGTTGGAAAGAATAGCGTCGACATGGCGCCAATAAAATGAGATGCCTAGAATCGATAGCCATTAGCGTCACAATGGCACCAAATACAAAGGTGATGCAACTAACATCACCTGTCGATGCTAACCCGACGTTAAGATGACGTGAAAAGTGTCCTTGCGAGTAGTTAAGTTACGTCGCTAAAAAGATGCTAAAGTGGCATAGAATTTCACGACACGAATTTGACGCTAAGACAATGCTACTTTTATTCCTAAGACAACGCTGCTTTGACGCTAATGAGGCGCCAATGTGATGTATTCATGAGTCGCTAATGCGATGCTAATGAGACGCTAATGTGTCGCTAGTGTGACGTCGATAACGATATATTTTAAATAGCATTGACAATGTTTGGGGCGCTAATGAGACGCTAAGGAGGCGCTAATTACAGAAAATTTTGTCCCATTAGAGTCATATTTTCTTCCCTTCCCACACCAACAATGCATATAAATGCATTCATCACATCATATCACGCAATAACATCACAGTTCATCACAGTATCACAATATATGATGATATATCAAAGATAACAATATGAAAAGTAATAAACTGAACTAATAAAAGTATAACTAACAAAACTATAATTATATCACGCAAAAGTTTCTAACCTAAGTTTGTGAGTTATCATTGTCATTCCGGACATTCGATGCCGACGCGCTCGATCCTTGATGGGGATTGTTTCTGCGACTGGGTCATCGTTTGAATCGCCTGCAAGATAGGAGCCAAATGCAGAGTCCTCTACGAACTAGAAAAAATACACAATCATATAAACATTATAGATTATATAAATTGTGACACACAAAAAAATACATAAGACGTAAATAATTGAAATTACCTATTAAGTAAAATCTTGGGATGTTATATTCTTTCCCCCTTAAAACAAATTTCATCCTCAAAATTTGACGCATCTTTTTATTAGAATGAATTTGGATAAGGATCAAACATATGTTGCTCTATGCCCCAAATGGTTTATAGAACATTATAATAGTGCAATAGAATTTTTGTAGTAGGTCGAATAACTCACTTCTTTTGGTTAAGGATACACATATGCTATACTTTATATAAGGTGTTCTCATACAATTTTATTGTGGTGACTAAACTGGATCTATCCTATTATTACTCATCATTCTATGGAATAAAATAGGTGACTGCAAAATTTGTGTATAGGAAATGAACAAAATTATGAAATTTTAAAAAACATAAATTGACATGACTTGTATATAGCTTATAACAATCAAAATGTCAACTAGTACCTTAATCATAATATGTCAAGGAGAACAAGACATAGGTAAAGGGAAATATCATCAATTATGAAATAGTTATTGTATGCAAAACATAACTTATTTCCTTTACGAACAATGGTAAGGGTGTACACATCGATAGTAGATATGTAATGTTGGTTCAAGTTAGCGATCAAGTATCGAAAAGGCGTCCCCCTTCAATCACTCTCAGGCGGTGCTTCTAACCAACACTTCATGTTAATGAACTCTATGGTTCCACTCAAGCTTTCGATCGATGATCAGAGGAGGCCTCACGCCAATAAATCTTTCGATAAGCTTTCTAACTGACTCTTTAAACTTCCCAGTTTGGTTAACATACTAAAGTCAATAATGACAAGTCATTTATCACCCGTAGAGAAGTGACAATGGTGACTTAAGAAATCGTGTTAAATGAGATGGTATAGGCTAAGACAAAGTAAAATAACTACACATTGATCCTCAAAGATGGTAACCTCTAATCGATGACCATTATTCAAGGATCATTGATGATTTCAAAATTTATAATGATATATGACGATGTATCAATTTAAACACCCCAGCAATATAAGATGTGACAAACAAAGGTGAGATAAAAAATTCATACACAAAGATTGGATTACAGTCGATAATTATCACTTGAGAATCATTGATTCCAAATCTATAGGGGTGATCAAAAAAATCAAGAACAATTCTAATATGAATGACATAATTCAAAAATTCACAATGCTAAAATAAATTATTAATAATTATTCCAATCTACTAATAAAAATTTACTGATCATCTGAATGATTTGGACCCTACCAAGTAAGTGTCACTTTTCAACATTAAACAATTTCGATAGGTGGATCTTCAACACCTTATACCTAATTCGGTGGTGTTATCTTTTGTCTTTCTCACTGTGTTTCCATTTGCTTACAATATAGACACCACGTATTGTCCCACAAAATTTTCATTAGCACACATAATCTTATTCCTCTTTAATGTTCTCAGATTGAAAATGACAACTCGTAATTATCTATTCACATATATAACAATGATCACTCCAAACATGTATTAAACAAGTATTTACACATATTTAAGATTCCTATAAGTACCATACTAAAATTTTAATATGTTACCTCACACATTTCATAAATTGATTTTTAGATTATTTCGAATAATACAATTATATCGATCTTTTCTTCCTATCTTCTCATTCATACAAAGGATTGGAATGCATCCCGACCTAGTAGAATATAGACTCCAAGATCTATCCATGTGAAGGTCATTCAAAAGTTTGGATAACCAAAATTTCTTTAAAAAATGTTAAGATAAATGTTTTCAAATACATGTAGTTTGTCTTTTGTTTTCATTTTCAACTAGAATATCATTGATACTAGACAAACTTACACTTTGACTCTCACACATGGATGTTCTATTTCATTTTGGTGGATTATATATATTCCTTCATCTTACTGTTTAAAAGTATTTACCCCAAAATATAATGTCTTATAACACTAAAGGTTTTGTGACTTGACATTTTAGGGTACAAACTTTTCTTACTTTATTTAAGTCTCTTGTAATGCAAGATATGAACTAGTTATTATTTTTTACATGATATATTTCATTCAAATTGATAGATTTGGATATACCTGATCACATATAAATAATTTGATTCAGATTTCCTTAAATATGTATCAGAAACACATGAGATCCATTTGGGGCTAAATGATAATTATTTGATCTTAATCACTCAAGTATCTCAAATGGTTTTGTCTATACATGATTTATCTTTCTCATGATCATCATGACGCATCATTATATGGTTAGGCCAAAATGCACCCTAATTTTGACACCCACCTTTGTTCTATAAGGGTTTTGTAAAATATGATTCCAGGCTTACATGACTCTATGAACGAATTAGGGTGACATCAAAATACAATTCAATCAAAGAATGATTTGAAAATTTGATTCGATCCATAGTCCAGTGACATTACCAAGAATTCATAATGATCATGTCATGTTCCAAATGTACTCTTTGAAGTATACAACTTTCTTTTTGGTCAATGATATTCAGATTTTAAGTCACGCTTCAGAAATACAAGGGCACATTGTAGTTAACCAAACAAATACCTTACTTCCCGCAAGGTATCCCTTGTAGTTACTTGATTCATATGTCTATAATTGAACTTGGGAACTCATCTTTATTCATGATGAATAAGATTGGAGTTCATGGTTATGGGTCAACTAATCTCTCTATGACTCGTATACTTCTTTTTGTGACGATTGACAAGGAGTATTAGCAGTAGGAATAATTATATGAAGTGGGTTAATAAAGAATTTCATCTATCAAGGTCAAGTCAAACTATTTCTATAAAATAGATTTAGAACTCCTTAGACATAGTAACATTGTTTGAAAATAAATATTTTCCTTTCTAGCCCAAATAATCCAAGAATCTATGAAATATTTTCGGAAACAACTTATTGACATTCTTCTAATAAATCAGAGAACATGAAATTACTTGACTATCTCTCATAAAATATCAAGAATGGTAGATTTGGGAACAAAAGCTAAACAATTTAAACATGTATGCCACACATTTATTTGATACCTAAAATTATATCAAATTCATACAAATATCAAACAGTCATGTCAACAACTAAGTCCTTGTCGTATATCTAGCTACGCAATTTTAGTATACTATATGTGAATACAAGCCATTTCCATGAAGAATAGAAATAACAAAATGGTACTTGATGGTTTGCTCTTTTCTTTTTTCTAGAAGACATGCCAAGTTTACATATATAATGTATAGGGATATGATAAATAAGACATGATCAGTCAAAAACATATATCACAATTGCATTTTGGAAGATTATACATTAATACCTATATGACTTTAATCCCCAAACTGACACAACCCAAGCTAAAAATTGAGAACCCCACTATAAGCATAACAATGTCATCCTAGACATAGCTATGCAAACATTGACTAAGGGAAGGACCTATTGCTCTGATACCATAACGGTCACGACCCCGAATTAAACCTCAGTTTAATTCGAAGTTCGCGACTCATTACGGACGATCAAATAACATCAAGAAAGAACTGCGAAAACATGATGTAAATTTTTTTTAGAATGTAAGAATAAAAGTATATCATTAAACAAATTACACAATAAGTGATGATCCTTGAGAGCAAACCAATAATCCTTAAGTTTTGCATTTCATAAAATGATTTTTCCTTCTTACAACAAATAAAATATTACATATGCATTACGCTTAACCAAACCTCTCGACATCCTAATAGAAGGATACGAGAGACTCAAATCTTCCCATCTTACCACGAACCCTTCAAATACTATCACCTCACATGATTCTCAAGAATTATATGAAAAAATATTGTAAACAACAGAGTGAGCTAAAATAGCTCAGTAAGTTAATAACTCATAATCTATATATTACCAGCTAATTAATTCAGAGAGATATGCAAAAATATAAAATAATTATAATATCACAGTCAATATTTTCATATATTTGAAAATAATATATACAATTTCCTAATTAAAATCATCACACTCCAATTGCATTCATTATCATTCAAATCATATCAGATAGATGTATGCAAATGCAACACTCTCATATGTATGCACAGATCACCAACTGACTAGTTTGTATAGTCGATAGATGGCTTCCAGAGGTGGTCCATACAAATTCTAGAGGTGGCTCCCACCCTCACGATGTAGCACTTAGGTCCGCACGACACTTAGCTCCATTTTATCTGATCCCATTTTTGGAGAACAAAATAATAGATTGAATTTTAGAGGTGGCTCCCATCGTGATCAGTGATGTAGCACTTAGCTCGAACTACCATACATATCAGAAAGTGATAGATGGCTTTCAGAGGTGGCTCATACGGATTCTAGAGGTGGTATCCATCCTCATGGTGTAGCACTTGTGTCCGCACGACACTTAGCTCCATCTTATCTCAACCCATTAGCACTTAGCTCGAACTACCATACATATCAGAAAGTGATAGATGGCTTTCAGAGGTGGCTCATACGGATTCTAGAGGTGGTATCCATCCTCATGGTGTAGCACTTGTGTCCGCACGACACTTAGGTCCATCTTATCTCAACCCATTTCTGGGAAACAAAATGATGGATTGGATTCTAGAGGTGGCTCCCATCGTGATCAGCGATGTAGCACTTAGCTCCAACCATCATATATGCAAATGCAGGCAGATGTCAATGCATGATTCATCACATAACAATCATATCTCGAATATCAGAAGATGAATCATACTCATTCAAACGGAATAGGATTGCATCTTATAAACTCGATCCACAACTTTTCACATATGCTTTTCCAATGGACCATCAATTGATCAATCATTCAAAACATAATTGTCATATAAACTTGTCGATATATGAATTTAATAAATATAACAATCAATGTCACACATAGACTAGAAGAAACCAACTTACCTGACGTGAGTGATATCAAATTACTTTTCCTTCCCCTTATTATTCTTTCGATCGTATAACGTTCTTATCAATATTATGGTGTGCGAATCAACATGTCCTACGGGACGCAACAATGATCAATTCTGTATACCCTCATGCCTTTAGTTCTATAACTTAATTAATTAGTCAATCATAAGAGTTCATCTACCTTGGTTGATTGCATACCTTATAAAATAAAATTCATATATCTCAATATAAATAATAAGACCATGATTCCATCTTTACTTAGCTCCAGATTATAGAAAACTTAATCCGTAAAAGCTTCATATTTTATTTCCCCATTGTTGGCTGTCATAAAGATCAATAATTAATCCAAATTTTATATTATTTCGTTGTTATGAAAGACTGAGTGGCCTTAAGTTTATCTTTTTTGTAAAATAGGAAACAACTCACATTCTAAAAATTTCAATTTTTTATAATTAAGATGTATCTCGTGAAATTTTTAGCTTTTATATATTTTCGAACTGAGAATCATAAATTTAATAAGTTCTAACATGATTAGCCCTAAGTTGCATTCTGACAGACTGAGTGACGTTGATTGTACGATTTATATCAATTAGTAAACAACTCATTTCTAGTAATTTTAATTTTTCCTAAACAAAAACTTTCATAGGTATAACCTGTAAAATTTCTAGTTTTTATATCCTTTTGGACCAAGCATAATAAATTTTCACAAGTAATAACATGATGTTCTCTAAATTTCATTCTTAGGACTCGGTTAATCTTGTATAACTTTCTATAGAAACCTCCTTTTCAAATTATTGCACTTGGATTAGGCAACTTATAACAGTAACAAATCCACGTAAAAGTTCCAGACTTCTATATGATTTAAGTGGATAGGAGCATAGTTTACAAAATAATTATATCAGTTTCAAAAATATCATGACAGACATTCATTGTTTTATCAATAATATATTGAATAAATATAATTTTGAGATAATTCCAAACCCCATGGAAAATAAACTTATCTAAGATAAGGTGATATAAATTTTATAATTTTTTTGAACATTTTTTCATAATTAATCATTTGTAGCCATTCTCGGCTATATAAAAATTGTAAGAAGTCATGTAACCTATTTGATTCTATTGATTAGCATAAAATCAATGTACTACTATTACTCATCTTAAACTTGATCAATCAAAATTTATTTTAAACCTAATTTTGCAGTGGTCTGCAACGATAAAATCACGAAAAACAACCTTACATACCTTACTATTTTTGTTTGTTCTCGGCTCCCTTTCCTCCCTTAGTTCGGTCAGCTCCAAAGAAATAAGAAAAAATATCTTCCACTGGATTCATATATATCCTTCCTTTCATTTCATTCATTTTCACCCTCTTTTCTCTTTTTTTCTTTTCCACTGGATTCGGCTGAGAGCATTATATCCGCTAATTCACTATATATATTTATTGTTGTCAGTTGCTATATTTTTATTTATATATATATATATATATATATTCTCTAACTCACAATATTTATATTAATATATATTCATCTGCTAGCAACACGTACCCATAGCTAGGTCGGTTGCTACTAGTGTTATACTTATCTAATATATAGTAAGGTGGCATATCATAAGATAAGGGTAACAGGTGGATGAGTTTGTGGTGCATGCAGAAGCTACGTGAGATGATTTTGTTAGTAGAAAGAGAATAAAAGCAAATATATTCGTATAAATAAAGTAAATGGCTTCTCATACAGTAATAATTCATTTATAACAAATAATCAAGTAATAACAACCATTAAATTACCAAAGTAATTGTACAAGTTCATTAATTAACTTATACTTTTTTATATTTAAAATGTAAAAGCATTTAATAAATGACTAATCATCCAAAATACCTCATGAGAGTTAACTAATTATAATAACTAATTCACATATACTAGTATTCAATATAATACCTTGATTAAACTTTGATCAAGGAGTTACTTATTGAATTCTTAATGTGATGATATTTTAAATTCTTACTTATTGAATTCTTGAATTCTTACTTATTTCATATTTTAAGGTGTTTGGCTGTAAATGTTATATTTTGAATGTTAAAGATAAATTAGGCAAATTTGATGCAAAATGTGATGATGGTGTGTTTCTTGGATACTCTAGTACAAGTAAAGCATATATAGTATATAACAAAAGAACATTAGTTGTTGAAGAATCTAATGTTAAATTCAATGAAACTAATGATTTTTTGATGAGCAAGCAAGTGAATGCTGATGAGGAAGAAATAGTTGAAGTGAAAAGACATCTTGAAGACATGCAAATCCAAAATGAAGGCCTGGAAGAAATGTAAATGGATAACTCAAATGTGGAACAAATAGAAGAACCACAAGTGAAAGAAAATCAAATTATCCCAAGGAATTAGAAACATGCACCATCACATCCACTTGATCAAGTTACAAATAACATAAATGAAGGTATAAAGACTAAAAATTCCTTGAAAAACTTGTGTGCTTTTTCGACGTTTCTTGCACAAGTTGAACCTAGTAACATTGATGAAGCTTTGAATGATTCAAATTGGATAAATGCAATGCATGAAGAACTAAATAATTTTGAAAGAAATCAAGTTTGAAAACTTGTAGAAGGGCCAAAATATTATCCAATAATTGGTACTAAATGAGTTTTTAGAAACAAACTAGATGAAAATGGCATCATAATAAGAAATAAAGCAAGACTTGTAGCAAAAGGGTATTCACAAATAGAAGGAGTTGATTTTGAAGAAACTTTTGCTCCCATTACAAGACTTGAGGCTATTAGAATGCTTTTTGCTTTTGCATGTTTCAAAGGATTCAAACTTTTTCAAATGGATGTAAAATCAATTTTTCTAAATGGTTTTATAAATGAGGAAACTATGTTGAGCAACCCAAGGTTTTCAAAATTCATATTTTCCTAATCATGTATTCAAACTTTCTAAAGCTCTTTATGGACTTAAACAAGCTCCTAGAGCTTGGTATGAAAGACTAAATACTTTTTTGATTGAAAATGGTTTTCAAAAAGGGAAAGTTGATACCACATTATTTTTTAAGCATTTGAAAGATGATATTTTAATAGTTCATATTTATGTTGATGATATTGTTTATGGTGCTACTAATGAATGCTTGTGCAAAGAGTTTGAGTTTCTTATGCAAAAAGAATTTGAGATGAGTCTTGTAGATGAGCTCACATTCTTCATAGGATTACAAGTCAAGCAAAACAAAGATGGAATATTTCTTAATCAAGAGAAGTATGCTTGTGTGCAAGATTTCAATCCGCACCTAAGGAATCACACTTAGTTGTCGTTAAGAGAATATTGCGTTATTTAAAGCATACTTGTGATTTAGGCATTTGGTATGATAGGAACTCATCCTTTGACTTACATGTCTATACCGATGCGGATTTTGCCGGATGTAAAGTTGATAGGAAAAGCACTAGTGGGATGTGTTGCTTTCTTGGTAGCTCTTTTATCTCATGGGCTAGCAAAAGCAAAATTCCATCGCACTCTCTACTGTCGAAACCAAATATATAGCAACCAGTAGTTCTTGTGCACAAATATTATGGGTAAAACAACAATTACTTGATTATGTTATAAGTTGTTCAAGTGTACCCATGAAATGCGATAACACAAGTGCAATATAAATGACTAAAAATTCAATTCAACATTCTAGAACCAAGCATATTGATTTGAATTATCATTTCATTAGAGAACATGTGACACTTAAGAACATAGCTACTATTGAACATGTGTCTACCGAAATTCAACTTGCGGATATTTTCACAAAACCCTTAAGTGAGGAAAGATTTTATATGCTTAGACATGAACTTGGGATGTTAGGAACCTGATTGCCTCTCAATTCAACTCATGAGTGACTTGGTTATGCAAGTATCTTTTGTGAAACGAATTAAATATAAAATTGTGTTGCACAACACATACATCCATATTTGTCCATCATTATTATATTGATCGACCATTATTGATCAGTTACCAAATGACTGATTTTGCCCTACGAAGTACGCACTTCCAGAACAGTCACCCGAAAGTATTTCGGGTGATCGTCAGAAACAAAAATGGATTGATTATAATGCGCAAGGAATAATGGTCGCCCGACATAATATTGGTTGACCGTTTCAACATTATAAAAGGGCCGCCGACCAAAATTTTGGTTGATCGCTGTGCGCTGCCATCATCGATCAACTCTCTGATCTCACCGGCGACCTTTGCCGGCAATTTTTCCACGACGACGTTCGCTCGTTCGACATTTCCCAAACACCGGAGAACTTGACTCTAGGATACTGTGAAAATCGACATAGCGATTCTTCCCAATCCTGTAGAAACCTTCGAATCCTTCTGGCGAACTCTCTTTGTCATCTTCCCGGCGATATTTCTCGTCGTCGACTGCAGTCCGCCTCTGGTCTGCAATTCTCCAATCTCCCACGGCGATACCAGGCAGTTTGATTCCAACCTTCGAATTCGTCCAACGACCCTTCCCAATGACCGGAGAGTCAAATCTTATTGCCGGTGAACACGAATAGATGATTTGATTGTTTGTTTTTTTCTCAATTCTCTCTTCGTTTTCCATACTACCCTAACATTCTCCGGTGCCATGATTTGAGATTGCAAGTGCTTTCAGACTTGTGATTCAACATTGATATCAATCGGTCTCTCATCTCTCTCCCAAAACTCTTTCAATCACGAACACACGAATCTGCTAGGGCATGAATTTGCTTTTCTTTGTCGAAAGATTGTGTAATGGATAATCTTCTCTTGCTCCCACGACATCAATTGTCTGATAAATTCATTCACCTGTGTAGTAATTGTAATCATTTTTTATTGATCGAAAGGATTATTTTTTTCCTATCTTGTACAATAATGGACGACCATTTTCCAGAGCGGTCGACCATTTTTTTCTGATCCTATCAGTTCGTCTCCATATTCTCTCTCGATTTGATTCTTAACTTGATCTTGTAACAAATGCCACCAAAGAAGAAGGTTGTTGCTAGTCCTCGAAAGAGGAAGGAACCACGATCTTCTTCTCACCCACCATCAGCCTCTCCCACACTACCTCTCGAATAATTTGAATCTTCTCTATTTGCTAACTTGTCTACTGTGTTAAACTTTGAACAACTGTATTCCTCTATAGAGGTAACACATGGCATAAGAGTTGATTGGAATTCCCTTAACATGAACTTTGTCCACGATTTGTTTGATGGCATTGGTTGGCTCCGACTACTTGATGTTTAAGAACTTGTCTTTCCTAGGTTGGTTCGACTTTTCTATCCCAATCTATCATTTCCTGAATCTCAATCTTATGTGACTTCTCACATCTTTGGTCATACTATTAAGATCACTCCATCTTTGATTTGTGAGACTTTGATGTTCCCAAAGGACGACTCACTAACATTGCGACACACAAGTGGCCCTCAATACCTCTATCACCAAAGCTCTTGAGTTTGTCTTTTGTGGTAAAGTAGATAACTTTCCGATAAAGGGGATTCTGAAGAAGTTGACCCCTTCACTTCTAGTTGCTCATTATATTGTTAGACACATATTAATTCCCCGATCCGGTCATTAAACTGATATGTCTTTTTATGACCTACGCCTTCTCTATTGCCTTCTTCGAAATGACCTTCCTTCCATTAACTTTGGAGCCTACATGATTTATCACTTCATATCCACCAAAGAAAAAATAGACCCCAAACGCTTTCACAATATGATTTTCACTTCGGTTCTTTTCTTACTCGGATCTTTCGTCAGAAAGATATTATCATTCCTGAGACAGAGGCACACTATTCTGAGAGACCCACTGATATCATTGGAAAGGTCACCTTGAAGCGTAAGGGACTTGTCCTACATGGCAACGAATGGATCTTTGCCAAGAAAGGACAAGAGACACCACATGACTCGGACTCTGATGATGCAGCAGGTACAACGATACCTACGAGAGCTCCTATGGAGGATATAGTGTCACGTCCCCGATTTAAACCTTGGTCAAACCGGCAAGCCGCAACATAATACGATCGATCAAATTCTTAATGCGGAAGCATCATTATCATGTAGAAACATGTGAAATAAAGTTATCATACTATTGTTCTCACACACTTATATTTAAACTCATAGCAAGTACACACTCTAATTCAAACTCGTACATTCTAAAACATTTAGCTTTTATACACCATATAACACATTAAGAGGAGTCACACATCCTCACAAAAAGACATCAAGAGACTAAGTCTTCAAAAGTGCTTCTAATCCGATAGGGGATTTCCAAGCATGGCCACATGATTGGTCTACTGATATGAAAAGTGTTAAAACAACATTATGAGCATACAACAGCTCAGTAAGTTGAAAACTTATAACCTATGTGTTACCACCTATTAGATTTAGATAAACTAATTTAACATTTGAAAAAGTTATAGGAAACAAGCTGACATCTTATTACTTATGAACAATTATCATATTATGAATGATACTACATCAACTAGTCTAAATGAAATAACATCTTTAGCATATCATATAGTGCCTCACATATTTGTTTCACTTCATATAACATTTCACATATCATATCATATATCATGTCATATCATGTATCATATCATATCATGCATCATGTCATATCATATCATGTATGCATAATGCACATGTCATATTACCAACTGGTCAGAGGAACATATTACCCCGTAGGGTTTCATATCATCCCAAATCATGGGGTACATTTCCTGCAAAAGACATATCATCCCTAACCAAAGGCCTTATATTGTCCCGTAGGACACATATCATCCCTACTGTGGAATATATATTATCCTATAGGATATCATATCATCCCATGAAAATGGGGTATCCTCCCTGCATAAGACATATCATCCCGGCAGAGAAAATGCAATGCATGATAGATAAGATGCATAATGCATGCATTAACCATATCATATCATTTAGAACACATATCATATAATTGCATTAAAAGTAATCCACTCACGTTGCGATCATATAGAACATATAGTCATATAAAATGACATTCCAAAGACATAACATGAACTATAACAATGATGGGTTATTTCTAGTGCACCTTAGTACACTAGGAATTCGTGTAGTGCTGGAAACATCATGCATAATAGTTAGTAAACGTGTGATATTAATACTATCATAATTTTTTCATCGTAACAATTTTTACAAAGCCTGATCCTCTGAAAATTTACCATTTAAGGTATATTGTGACAACTATATTCTTCACCTACCCAGTTTACTGACAGATTGAGTAGTGCGGGGGTAAAAGTCATAACTTCTAGAATACTTATGATAATTAAGTAATTATAATTTTCGATGAAACTAGACTCCTCAAGGTTTAACCCTTATAAATCTCATAATTTTATTGCTCACATACAATTCTCAGAAAATCTAGAGATTTGCCTCTGTTCTCTTCTACTTTTCTATTCTGATAGACTGAGTGATGTTTAGTTTAAAACTCATAACTTTTGTTTTACATGGTCTATAAAAGTGATTCCACTTGGATTACAAAGGTAACTTTAACATATTTAAGAAATATAAATTTCATATATTAAGAATAAGCATTTAAATTACCATAGTATTTACAATTTGGACTACTCATCACAAAAAATAGAAAGGGCGACTTGGAATAATCAATCCATAACTTTCCGAATACAACTCCAATTAACCTAATTCAAGAGCCTATGAAAAGTAGACTCAATTAGGGTTCATCCTACGAAATTTCATAATTTGTGAAGAACTCTAAGATGTCGAGATCATGTTGAAACTTCATGTGAATGAACTAGGGTTTGATCCACACCACAAGAACATGGACATAGAAGCACAAAGAGATCTTGGAGGATCAGTAGAATAGATTTTAAACTGAAGTTCATAGGGATAATTCATAGGAAAGGAGTAGACAACTTACCTAGATGAAACCCTAGCAAGAAACCCTTGATTTGTTGTTGAAATCCCTCCCTTTCCCTTTCGTTTTTATTCCCTTCTCTTGCTGCCCTCTTCAGCTGAGTTTTGTGTGATTAGGATAGGTGGCCAGCTGATAAGAAGATGAGGATTGACACCTTGTCATTTATCATATTATTTATTTTATTTATTCATTTACTTAAGACATTACTTGTAAATAAGAAACTACCCCCATTTGAATTCAAATATAATATTTATAAACTTAGATTCCAAAGGAATCAAAATCCGAATTTTTTTCCGAAGAACAAAATCAATCATTTTGTTTATTTTTTGATTTTGTGCTATCATTTAACCAACTGAAACTTTACCTAAAAAATATTGAAAAACATATTTGACATATTTTCATGGATATGAACAATTACCGGGACATTCATCTTCCAAATTCTAATATTTTTGAAGAGTCATTTTTTCCTTGTCCTTAATCATTTGTCATCAATTTTAGGTGATGGATCCTATGGAGTTGATGAACATATGCTCACACACTTATCATAATTCATATCAATCAATAATATATGATTAAATTATATAATATTACATGGATCAAGTCGTGGATATTACATATAGGACCTTCATGGGAGCAATATATACGTCCTCCATCTGTGCCTACTAGTGCCTGGCGTGCATCTACAATTCCTTCACGTGATGAGTGAGATGGGATGATCACACGCATGGACGGGATCAATAGACGCTTGGACGAAATGATTGCACACATGGAGCACTTGGAGATTGATCATCATCGCACTCAGGATTGTCTATTCGCATAGTTTCGCTCTTAGGATTTGGGTTTCGACACTTCATCATATGAGCGAGTTGCACCTCCTTCGCCCGACGATGCTCCAAATGTTTAGTTTTCTTCATTTACTTTCTTCATTTTGTTCTCCACTTTGATGATGTCAAAAGGGGGAGAAGATGTGTGACGGAGATTGTGTATTTGTGTATGGATATACGTTTGTGTGTGATTGTGTGATGAAGACTATGTTTGGATGTGTTGGTGAACTCCTATTTGTTTATATATGGATATGTATGGATGATTTATGTTGTTAACTTCTAGTTGTTATTTTGACCATGTTCTTACCTATGGATGGATGGATATTGTCATCTTATAGATGTGACTATGGATATGTTTTCTAGATGTTATTTGTTATGATCTATCGATGGATGTCATTATGATTTTGTTTCTTTTGATATCATTATGTTTTATAAAGAGAAAATATGCTTTGATTGAGGGGGTGTTAAAAATATTTTTGATATCACAAGATAAACATTAATTAAGGGGGAGGAATTTACATTTTGTTATTCCTAAAAACGGGGGAGGAATTTACATTTTTCTACCATAAAAAAAGGGGAGATTGTTGGTCCAAAGACCATATTCTAAGTATTTTGATAATAGCAAACAAGGAAGATGGTGTACTAATTGTGCTTGAAGTGTTAGTGTAATCATGTTAAATATTTTTATGAAGAAAAAGGGTAGAATGTTTTCAGCAATACAAACAGACGACTGTAATTATAACATGGTGACTGTTTTGACTTATAATGGATGACCAAACAGAGATGGAACGATCGGTAATTATAGAGAGAAATGACATTTTTAAAATGGGCGACCGATTTATTTTCGGACGACCGTTAATGTGTTACATGAAAGATCAAATACATAACGGACGACCAAAGTAACATATGGAACAACCGCAAATTACAAAGAGTTTTGACTTTCTAAATCGAACGGCCAAAATTCTAACGGTCGATCGTTCTGGGTAGCAAAGAATAAAAATGTGAAAATTGGACGACCGAAGTCGCTGCATGAACGAGCGCAAATTACAGAGAGTTTGGACTTTCTAAATCGGACGACCGAAACTCTAACAGGTGACCATTCTGGGTAGCAAAGAACAAAAATGTGAAAATCGGACGACCGAAGTCGTTGCATGAACAATCGCAGATTACAGAGAACACAAACATTTCTAATCGGACGACCGAGTCACTTTCAATCGACCGTTACAGAAGCAAAAATTAATTGAACAGCTAAAATCCTTCTACGGACTACGATCAATGGAAAACCGCACAGAAAAGACAAATGCAACGACTATTATTTTATATAAAATGGACGCCCGATACTATAATGGGCGACCGTCGGACATTCGACAAAGGCTTAACGACTAGTTCCTGTATAAAACGGATGACCGATATTAAAACAGATGACCATTTTTGAAGTGACAACACAACACTTTTTAAATTGATTTACAATGGCCATATTTTCAAGACAAGCCTATAAAAGGGATTCAAAAGGCTGAAGGAAGATTATTCAAGCAAGGCAAATCACTCTAGAGCTTCCTTCAAGTCCAAAGCACTTTTCTTGAGCTTAATCTTGCAAATCATCCATTTCCTCTTGTAGTTTCTAAGTGTGAGCATCCTTTGTAAGAAGAGAGATTTGGAGGGAATTCTTGTGTTCGTGTTTAGAGAGTTCTGAGAGCTTCTTGTAAGAAGAAGTGTGCCTTACCTCTTGAGCAAAGAAGAAGGCATTATGGTGTAGAAAGGGTTAGTCTCTCCCTATAAGAAAAGAGAAAACTAGTGAATCTCCGGT
Source organism: Pontederia crassipes (assembly GCA_030549335.1). Classification (NCBI taxonomy): domain Eukaryota; kingdom Viridiplantae; phylum Streptophyta; class Magnoliopsida; order Commelinales; family Pontederiaceae; genus Pontederia; species Pontederia crassipes. The sequence continues at coordinate 2,512,282 of JAUKPH010000020.1, read as the reverse complement.
GGTCTCGAGGTTGGGAATTCGGAGCGGGGACGTAGACCAACGAGTTGGGCCGAACCTCGTCAACATATTGCGCCTTCCTGATTTTGAATTTTCTTACTTATCCTTTACTTGCTTGTGATCGCATTTTCTAAATATTGACTTTTACGGCTTTTTAGGTTAGAATTTTTATACACCAATTCACCCTCCCTCTTGGTGCTTTCGATCCTACAGGAAGATGATATGCTAACGATTGGTTGAAGTGGTGGTCCAAGCAGGTTAATGAAATTTTGAAAGAAAAATTTGATGTTGAGTTATGCAAAGAAAACAGATGATTGGGAATATTTTGGGCGTCTGCTGAGAAATAATGGATGACCGAAATAGATGCAAGAACGATCGCTAGTTACAGAGAACTCAAACTTTTTGAGAATGGACGACTGAAAGATTTTCGGACGACAGTTTTGAGCAGGAAATGCGAGAACAACATACAAAATGAATGACTGACATAGCTATTGGAATGACTGCATATTATAAAGAACTCGTCATTTTTTAAAACGGATGACCAAAATATTGTCGGATGACTGAAATGTTGTTGAACGACCATTCTAGGGAACAAATAAAAAAGAAAGGCATACAAGATGGACGACCGAAAGAGTTGGCACACGAGCAGATTACAGAGAGCTCAATAGTTCTTAAAATGATCGATCGAAACATTTTCGAATGATTGTTCTAGGTAGCGAACATTTGAAGAGCATATTACAGGAGTAACTAAAAGAGCTTTCACAATGATCACAAAATATAGAGAGCACAGCAATTTTAAAATGATCGACCGGAACATTTTTGGTCGACCGTTCTGGGCACAAAAGTGAACAATGTGCTACGGACTATCGAAGACAAAAAATAATGGATGATGGCACTGAAAAGACAAAACGACAACAACTATTTTTTTATGTAGCGGGTGCCCAAAACGGTAACAGTTGACCACTGCATATAAGACAAAAGGCACAATGGTTAATTTTTTAAGCAAAATGGACGCCCGAGACTAAAACGGACACCAGCTTTAGAATTGGCAGCACGAGTTTATCTTTTTCAAAAAAATTGCAACGGCCATATTTTGAAGTGAATCCTATAAAAGTGATGTAAAAGCATGAATGTGGATTATCCAAGTTAGGGAAATAACTCTACAACTTCTTTCAAGTCAAAAGCATTTTTTAAAGCTCCATATTGCAAATCTTTTATTTCTTATTCTAGTTTCTAAGTGAGAGCATTCTTTGTAAGTAGAGAGAATAGGAGGGAATTCTTATGTTCTTATTTAGTGATTTTGAGAGCTCATTCTAAGAAGAGGTGTACCTTTCATCTTGAGCAAAGAAGAAGACGGTGTGGTATAAAAAGAGTTATTCTCTCCCTACAAGAAAAGAGAAAGCTAGGCCAAGGATCTCCGGTGATCTCGAGGTCAAGAAGTCGGAGCAGAGACATAGGCCAAGGAGTTGGATCGAACTTCATCAATTCTTTTGTTTGATTTTTTTACTTACTCTTTACTACATTATACTTGCTTGCGATTACTTTCTAAAATCAGTTTTAACATTTTTATCAAAATTTTTATACACCAATTCACCCCCCCTCCCCCTCTTGGTGCATTTGATACTAAATGGTATCAGAGTCAGGTTGCTCCTATTTTAAGATTTAAACATTTTTTCAACTATGGCATCAAATGATTTTACCTTGGGTGAAGGTCAATCCACAACTGTCGTCTACTTTTTTGTGCTTCTAACCTTGCCTATTGGAAAATGATAATGCAAGATTATGTACATTCTATCGATATTGAAATTTGGGATATAATTGAAAATGGATTTGATTTGCATGGTTTACCGAAGGTGAGAGATTACTTGTAAAGTTAGATTGGAAAGCAAAAAAATAATCTTTTTTGTACTTTGGATGCAACATAAATTAATTGTGTTTTTAATTGTCAAAGTGCTATGAAATATAGAGAAAATTTATCATTTCACGTAAAAGTACCGATAAGGCCAAGGAATCTAGACCAAGAATTTTGAATTATCAATATGATGCCTTTAAGATGCATGAAAATGAGTCCATAAATAAAATGATTATACATTTTAATAATACTGTGAATGGTTTAGCCTCTTTGGATGATCCACGAACTAATTCTAAAAAATAGAAGAAGTTTCTCAAGTCCCTTTTCTCTAAGTGGCACATGAAGAGAACCATGATTGAAGAGAATCACTTAAATAAGTTAGACTTTAATGATCTCTTAGGATCTCTCTTGACATATGGGATTGGAATCAAGGAAGATGAAGAAGCAAGTTTTTCCAAAAAGAAGACTTTGACTTTGAAAACAAGTAATGATGAAGAGTAAAGGAGCGAAGAAGATGATGATTTAAATGAAAGAAACTAGCTTTGTATTCCAAGAAGCTTGACAAATATCTTAAGTTTGTCAAGAAAAAAAGAAAGGTTTCGCCAAGAGAAGTTCTTCGACAAGCAAAAACCAAATGACTTGCTTTGAATGTAAGAAGTTTGAATACTATAAGAATGAACGCCCAAACCTAGTTAAGAAAGAAAAGGAAGGAGAAACTCAAAGAAGGAAAAGAAAGCTCTCGGAAGTAAAGATAAAGAAAATATTTCCTCAAACTCTTCAAGTGATGATGAAAGTATCATCTAATTCATCCGAATCTAGTGATAGCGAATCTTTTAATTTGCATAACGAGTTTAGAACTCTTATAAATAGATATAGATGCCATAAAAGGAACTATGATGGTTTGAAAGTAGAGTTAAAAAAATTGAAGGAGAAAAATGAACATGTTGACTCTACATTATGTGAAATTGCAACTTACTAGATGATGAAAATTCTACCTTAGAATTTATGATTAAAGCATTGAAAATAGAAAACAACATTGAAATTATCTTTTGAAAAACAAATTGTATTGTTGAATTTTTGAGAAATAAAAATCATATTTTGAAAAGTGAACTTGAAAAGTTTACAAATGGTGGAAAAATGCTAGATACAATGCTATCAAAACAATGAAGACCTTTTAATAAAAATGGTCTTAGTTTTATCTCATTTGATTCTAAGAAGGATAAAAGAATTCTATTTGTTGGAGCATCACAAAATCATCATGAAAAATCACATATTACTTATTTCCATTGTGGCTATAAAGGACATTACTCTTATGAATGCACAATTAAGAAAGGGATAAATAGTGGTATGAAGAAGATTTGGGTCCCTAAAAGGATCGTCTCTAACCAAAATGGACCAAAGCAAATTTAGGTACCAAAAGGATGACATTTTTAATTTCTTTTTTGTAACAAGCTCCAAAGTACAATGAAGGTAAATCATATTTGGATAGTGGATGCTCATAACATATGACCGGTGATCCATCAAATTTCATTACTTTGAAAAAGGAAAATGGAGGAAAAGTCACCTTTGAAGGCAATAATGCAGGAAGAGTAATTGATATAACTAATGTTGATAAGAATGACAAAGTATACTTAGAAAATGTTTGGCTAGTCGAAAACTTTGAAACATAATTTTATTAGCATAAGTCAACTATGTGATAAAAAAACTACTTAGTCAAATTTGAAAAGGACACATGGTTGATTCTATATGAAAATAATGAAGTTACATATGGATTTTAGATATAATAGCGTATATAAAACTGATTTTGAAAACTTGAAAAATGAAAAATGTCTTAGTGATATACATGGCGATATAAAATTGTGGCATAGAAGATTATGACATGTAAACTTTATGTTGTTAAATAAACTTTCAAGTCATGAATTAGTTAGAAGTTTGTCAAAAGTTACATTTGAGAAGAATAAAGTTTGTGACTCATGTCTTAAAGGAAAACAAATAAAAAACTCTTTCAAATTGAAAGGTCTTATTATACACATAAGTCTCTAGAACTTTTGCATCTTGATTTATTTGGAACTATTGACGTAGTAAGTTTAGGAGGAAAGAGATATATATTTGTGATTATTGCCTATCTTTCTTGCAAGTACAGATGAAACTATAAGTATATTTTCTAAATTCGCAAAGTGAATACAAAATGAACTTGAACTAAGAATTGTATAAATTAGAAGTGATCATGGAGAGGAATTTGAAAATCACAAATTTGAATAATTTTGTGAAGAAAATGGAATTACGCATAATGTTCGAATGATAGAATGATTTCTACTCGTGGGAACCTCAACAAAATAGAATGATAGAATGAAAAAAATAGAACTATTCAAGAAATGACTAGGACAATGTTAAATGGGAGTAATTTGCCTAAGTATTTTTGGACGGAAGCCGCGAACACATCATGTTATGTTTTAAATAAAATTCTACTCAGGCCTCTTATGAAGAAAATATGTTTTGAAGCTTTATATGGAAAGAATTCAAATATTTTATATTTTAAAATGTTTGGTTGTAAATGTTACATCTTGAATATTAAAGATAAGTTGGACAAATTTGATGCAAAGTGTGATGATGGTATCTTTCTTGGTTACTCTAGTACAAGTAAGAAATATAGAATATATAACAAAGAACATTAGTTATTGAAAATTCAATAATATTAAATTCAATGAAGTAAACGATTTTTTGATGAGCAAGCAAGTGAATTATGATGAAGAAGAAATAGTTAAAGCGAAAAGGCAACTCAATGATGTGCAAATTCAAAATGATGACTTGGAAGAAGTGAGAGTTGACACTTCAAATGTGGAAGAAATGGAAGAACCACAAGTGGGAGATAATCAAATCACTTCAAGAAATTGGAAACATGCATCATCACATACATAGACTAAGTTATAAGTATTATAAGCGAAGGTATAAAGACTAGGCATTCCTTGAAAACAATTGTGCGCATTTTTTGCCATTCTTGCTCAATTTGAACCTAGTAATATAGATGAGGCATTAAATGATTCAAATTGGATAAATTCCATGCATGAAGAGTTAACAATTTTGAAAGAAATCAAGTTTGGAAGCTTGTAGAAAGACTAAAAGATTATCCTATAATTGCCCTAAATGAATTTTTTTAAATAAACTAGATGAAAATGACATCATAATAAGAAATAAGAAAAGACTTGTAGCGAAATGTTATTCACAAATAGAAGGTATTGATTTTAAAGAAACTTTTGCTCCCATTGCTAGACTTGAGGCTATTAGAATGCTTTTGGCTTTTGCATGCTTTAAAGGTTTCAAACATTTTCAAATGGATGTAAAATAGACTTTTCTAAGTGGTTTTATAAATGAAGAAATTTACATTGAACAACCTCAAGGCTTTGTAAATCTTGATTTTCCTAATCATGTGTTTAAACATTTCAAACCTCTCTATGGACTTAAACAAGCTCCTAGAGACTAAGTACTTTTTTGATTGAAAATGATTTAAAAAGGGAAAAGTTGACACAACTTTATTTTTGAATCATATAGAGGAAAACATATTGATAATACATATTTACGTTAATGATATTGTATATGTATCCACTAATGCAAAGTGAGCAAAGAGTTTGAAATTCTATGCAAAGTGAATTTGAAATGAGTTTTGTAGGCGAGCTCACATTCTTCTTAGGAGTACAAGTCAAGAAAACCAAGGATGGAATCTTTCTCAATCGAGAGAAGTATAAAGGGAGTTACTTAAAAGATTTGGAATGGATGAATGTAACCCAAGTTCATCTCCGTGAATACTACAACAAAATTGGATAAACATGAGAAAGGCAAATTCATTGATCAAAAGAGATATAGATGTATGATTGGTGGTTTGTTTAGTGTATGTTTATGTGCAAAATTTCAATCCACACCTAAAGAATCATACTTAATTCCATTAAGAGAATATTGCATTATTTAAAGCATACTTGTGATTTAGGCATTTCGTATGATAGGAACTCATCTTTTAACTTGCATGCTTACACCGATGCAGATTTCGCCGGATGTAAAATTGATAGAAAAAATACTAGTGGGATGTGTTGCTTTCTTGGTAGCTCTCTTATCTCATGGACTAGAGAAAAGCAAAACTCCATCGCACTCTTTATTGCCGAGGCCGAATATTAGTAGCCGGTAGTTGTTGTGCAAAAATATTATGGGTAAAATAACAATTACTCGATTATGGTGTAAGTTATTCAAGTGTAGCTGTGATGTGTGATAACACAAGTGGTATAGAAATGAGAAAAGAACCAATTCAACATTCTAGGACAAAACATATTGATTTGCAATATTATTTCATTAGAGAGCATGTGACAGTTAAAGATATTGCTATTGAACATGTGTCTACCAAAATTCAACCTGTGGATATTTTTACAAAACTGTTAAGTGAGGAAAGATTTTTGCATACTTAGACGTGAACTTGGAATGTTAAGTACTTAATTGACTCTCAGTTCATCTCATGAGTCACTCAGTTATGCAAGTACCATTTGTGAATCGAATTGAATATAAAATTGTGATGCATAACACAAACATCTAGATCGGTCGACCACTCATCTATCGATCCACCGTTTTAATTTCAATCGGATGTCCGTAAAGTCATCAAACGTATGATTTTTTTTGATGAGATGTACATCTCCAGATCAGGCGCCTAAAAGTGTTTCAGATGCTTGTTGGATTTACAGAGAATCCCATTTCTAGAAAGGACCCCGATCACCAAATGGACGTCCGCTAGTAATGATTATAGAAACATGAGGGAGGTAGGAAAATTTGATGAGGATCGACTGAATCTAGTTCGGTCACCCATTTTAACGCGATATAAAAGGGTGCCGACCCCAAAAATTTCCCAAATCGTTCAAACCCTCGATTTTGGACGCCCATTTTCACGTGACTGCATCCATCGCTGATGACATCTGACCTTCTATGTGACTATCGACGACTCCGGTAACCTACCCCATGACCGATGACCTCCAAAGTGACCGGCGAACACGATCCTTCCTCCGGTTGGTCTTAGGGCCCGATCTATTTCTCCCTATTTTTCACATATATCACTCGTCTTAGGGTTCACATTTTTCGGCATCGCCGCTCGCCTTTGCAGGGGTAGAACTCGGTAACCTACTCTAGAGCTCCTCAGGAGACTCTCCGACCACTCCCTCTCATGGTCGTTCCTCCTTCTCCCCTCTCCTTTTGAGTCACTCCACATGTTTCGTTAGTATCATCCCATTAGGGCAATGCTTTGTCTATCTCCTTGATTCACTTGTTCATGATTTGTTTTCTATTAGAATCTATGTGAGATCACTGTCCTTCATTGTACAAGATTCCTACTTGTTAATCTATGTTCCAGACCTTCACGGTCTTAGTTTCTTAGAGTGCCCAACAGGTGCTTGAAAAGTTTTCATAAGATTTCCTTTACTCCAAACACCTTGAAATGCCTCCCAAGAAGAAAATTCTTATTTCCAATCCCCGAAAGAGAAAGGAACGAGGGTCTTCTTCTCATCCACCTTCATCTTCACTACCTCCACAAGATGAGTTTGATTCTCTATTACTTATCGATCTTTCCACTGCCTTGACTTTTGAACAACTCTTCGCCTCAAGAGAAGTATCACGAGGCATTCGAGTTGACTTGGATTCCCTTAATATGAAGTTTGTTCATGATCTCTGTGACGACATTAGGTGGCTTCAACTCCTTGGAGTAAAAGAACCTGTATATTCGAGGTTGGTTAGACTTTTCTATGCCAACCTCCAAATTCTCTTAAGTCCCGATCTCATATGACATCTAAAGTTCTCGATCATAACATAAAAGTCACCTCATCTTTAATTTGTGTCTCTTGAGGTTGTCTTTTGTGGTGATGTAGAAAACTTGCTGATGAAAGGGAATCAAAAGAAATTGAATCCCTCACTTCTTGTTGCTCATCACATTGTTATGATATTCCCTCGATCCGGTCATTGCATCGATATGACATTATGACTTTCACCTCCTTTACTGTCTTCTCCGCAATGACCTTCCTCTGATAAACTTTGGGGCCTACATGATTCACCATTTCATGTCCACCAAGGAGAAGATAGGTCTCAGCACTCTCATAATTGTTCTTCACTATGACTCTTTTCTTACTCGTATCTTTCATGAGAGTGGTATTATCATTTTTGAGTCAAAGCTATGCTACACCGAGCGCCCCATAGACATTATTGGGAGTTCCACCTTGAAGCGTAAGGGACTTCTCCTTGAAGGTGACGAGTGGGTCTTCGCCAAGAAAGGGCAAGAGGCACCCGTGATTTTGAGTTTGATGATGCCATCGATGCAAGAGGCTCCATGGGATCATATCCATGTTCTCCACTTGTGCCAATTGGTCCTTAGGGCTCTACTCAGGCCCCACATGTGACGAGTGGGATGGGATGATCGTGTGCATTGACAACATGGCCACACACATGAATCGCATGGATACGCATATGGATGGCATGGTTGGACATATGGAGCGCTTGGAGATCGATCATCATCGCACTCAGGATTGTCTATTCACATACTTTTGCTCTCAGGACTTTGACACCACACCATATGAGCGAGATGTGCTTCCATGATTGACGATGATTTGGATGCTTAGTTATTGTTTTTTATTTTTTGGTTCCTCATTTTGTTGACATCAAAAGGGGGAGATTGGTATTAGCTACTGTGACGAGGATTATGATGTGATGTACTAGACTTGATGTACTAGTTTTTATGATATGTATGGATGGATGTGGATGTTATTATGGCTCTTTTGATATGCCTTTTGATATGTATGTGGATGCTATTTTGATATGATGTACTAGACGATGCATTTTGATGATATGCTTGCATGCATTTGGATATTATCACTTTTGATATTGTGAGATTATTGTTAAATTTGATTCATGAAATATTAACATCATATAAGAAGATGGACATTAATTAAGGGGGAGTAATTTACATTTCGATCTGACATCATCTTAGAAGATGAGCACCAAAAGTGAACAATGTGCTACGAACTACCTGAAGGCAGAGAACAATGGATGATTGCACAGAAAAGATAAAATGACAACAACTATTTTTTTATGTAGCAGGCACCGAAATAGTAATGGTCGATTACTGCATATAAGACAAAAGGTGGAATGGCTAGTTTTCTATGCAAAATGGAACGTTCGAAACTAAAATGAGCACTCGTTTCAGAATTGACATCACAAGTTTAATTTTTTCAAAAGAATTGCAACAGCCATATTTTGAAGTGAAGCCTATGAAAGGGTTGCAAATTCATGAAGAAAGATTATCCAAACAAGGAAAATCACTCTACAACTTCTTTCAAGTCTAAAACATTTTCTAGAGCTTCATATTGCAAATCATGCATTCCCTCTTCTAGTTTCTAAGTAAGAGCATTCTTTGAAAAAGAAAGAATAGTAGAGAATTCTTGTGTTCTTGTTTAGTGATTTTGGGAGCTCATTGTAAGAAGAGGTGTGCCTTCCCTCTTGAGCAAAGAAGAAGGCAATGTGGTGTAAAAAATATTATTATCTCCCTACAAGAAAAGAGAAAGCTAGTGGATCTCCGTCGGTCTCGAGGTCGAGAAGTCAGAGCGGGGACGTAGGCCAAGGAGTTGGGCCAAACCTTGTTAACACATTGTGTCTTCTTGAGTGTGATTCTTCTTACTTGCTCTTTATTATATTATACTTGCTTGAAATCATTTTTTAAAATCGGTTTTAACGCTTTCAGTTAAATTTTTTATATACCAATTCACCCCCCTCTTGGTGCTTTCGATCCTATAGGGGTCTCTCTAGAGTCCAGATGATGGAAGTCGCTGGAGATCATCGACGAAGTCACGAAACTGAACAAAACAAAAATCAAGAAATTATGAAGGAAACAATTGGACCTTTTGGTTGGCCGCAGGAGATCGTCGATGGTCGCTTTCACCACCAGCAGTATCGTCAATAGTTGGTCATTCAATGTTCGCATTAAGCCTTTGAAATTTGCCTGCACAATCTTGGAAAGGTACTATAGAGATGTGTCGAATCTAACCTAGTGTTGAATTGGGAGATATGTCATTTTATGGTACAAGAAAGGGTTGTCCTAGGACACATTATTTCAGGCAGGGGTATTGAAATTGATAAAGCTAAGACATAAGTTATTGAAAAATTGCCTCCACCCACTAATATCAAAGGAATCTGAAGTTTCCTTGGACATGCAGGATTTTATCGATGTTTCATCAAGGACTTCTCTCTCATTGCAAGACCTTTAACAAAACTCCTATCCAAAGAAGCATAATTTATATTTGATGAAGATTGTTTAAAGGATTTTGAAACTATGAAAAGAGCCCTCACAACAGCCCCAATCATCCAATCGCCCGATTGGTCTCTGCCCTTTGAAATCATATGTGATGCTAGTGATCAAGCCATTGGAGCAGTACTAGGACAAAGGAAGGACAAGAAGCAACATGCAATCTATTATGCCAGTGGAACCTTAGATGAGGCACAGATCAATTATGCCACAACAAAAAAAGAATTCTTAGCAGTTATATTTGCAATGGACAAATTTAGATCCTACTTAGTCGTTTCTAAGGTCATCGTATATACTGATCATCAAGCCATTCCATACTTGATTTCTAAAACCTAAACTGATTAGGTGATTCCTTCTATTACAAGAGTTCGTTCTAGAAATCAAACACAAAAAGGGAGCAGAAAATCAAGTAGCTAATCACCTCTCTCGACTCCAACTATGAGAACAGGAAATTAATCCTAGAAAATATAGAGATATTAATGATTCCTTCCCTGATGATCAATTGTTTTCAATTCAAGAAGCACAATTTCCATGGTTCACTGACTATGTCTACTATTTGGCCTTAGGAGTTTTACGACCTGACTTATCCTATCAACAAAAGAAGAAAATTCTTTTCGGACATTAAACACTATTTCTAGAATGAACCATTTCTCTTCAAAAAAGGTGCTATGAAATATATCGAAGGAGTATACCAGAAGAAGAACAATCTGCCATACTACAAGAGTGCCATTCATCTTCTTATGGTGGTCATGGTGGATATCAAGAGACAGTCTCCAAAGTTCTTCAAACAAGTTTTTATTGGCCCACTATGTTCAAGGATTCAATCAATTTCATTAAATCCTGCAATGCCTGTCAAAGAACCGAAAATATAGGTAGAAGGAATGAAGCACCCCAGTAGTCTATACTCGAGATAGAAATATTTGATGTGTGGGGAGTTGACTACATGGGACCCTTCCCTCCCTCATGCGGGTATAAGTTCATACTTCTAACAGTTGATTATGTCTCAAAATGGATTGAAGCAATTCCTACAATCTCAGCGGACTCAAAATCAGTTGTCAAGCTCTTTAAAGATATAATCTTCCCAAGATTCGGGGTTCCCAAAGTGGTCATCAGTGATGGAGGATCACATTTCATTGAGTGAAGTTTCGAAAAATTATTTCTTAAATATGGAGTCAAACATCGGATTTCTATCACATATCACCCTCAAACCAATGTGCAAGCAGAGGTCTCGAATAGAGAAATTAAAATAATCCTTGAGAAGACGGTCTCAATAACTAGGAAAGATTGGAGCATGAAACTCAATGAAGCACTGTGGGCATACCGGACTGCATATAAAACACCGATAGGGACAACACCATTCAAGTTCATTTACGACAAGCACTGTCACCTACCTATGGAATTAGAACACAAGGCCTTCTGGGCGATCAAAGCACTCAATTATGACTTTCAAGCAGCCTCCAGCAATCGATTACTGTAGCTCAATGAGTTAGATCAATTAAGACTAGACGCCTACAACAACTCCCGCCTTTACAAAGAACGAGCAAGAAAATGATATGATATGCATATACTGAAAAAGAATTTCAAGGAAGGTGACCGAGTTCTGTTATTCAACTCCCGATTATGATTTTTCTCGGAAAGTTATGAACGAGATGGTCGGGACCATTCACTGTCGAAAGAATATATCCTCACGGAGCAGTGGTTTTACACCTGCAATCGGAGCAATAAAAGACAAAAGGTCGAGCCAACGACGAAGAAAAAAGGCGCTATAGGGAGGCAACCCAACCAAATAAATGGTTATTAGCCACGTCAACACTCACAAAAAGCCAAAATTAGCAGAATACTACCTGAAAAATATATCTTATAGATTTAGTTGAGAATCCCAACAGAATCTTGTACCATATCTACCAAACTGCACACTTTTTCCAAATCCCACACGAACACCCCAGCGTCACTTCGTTTCTTCATACGACCCTCTACTTCTTTTCCAACACCTTCGCACATCGAACACGGTGTACCCGAAATCCCTAATCATCCCTTACCCCTCTCAGCGCACTCTGCAATCACCCTAAGCACCAGACATCTTCTAGACGGCCGGCAACATGAAGAGGACACGAACATCATCGGATTTTGCCACCAATAGCTCCTCTGAATCCATCAGATGCCTTTTACATCCGGACGGCCTCTTACAACAAACCTCCAACATGCGGCAACTAGAGAATAGCGAGGAAGGTCAACGCCTGCTGAACACCAAGTGTAGAAATTTCTCTTCCACCAGATTTTTGGATTTTTCAACTCTCGAGCCTCTCGGTTTGTTTGATGATATCAAAACTCTCCTCCATCAATCTCGCCTTTTACCTTTCTTCATGAAATGATGGGACCTCTACAAAGAGCTAGTGGCAGAGTTCATCGGAACCGTATACTCCACCGGCATTGATGATGACGGTGTTCCCGACCATATGGAATTCCGTCTGTATAACTTGGAATTCTCCATGAGCCTCGACACCTTTGCTCATTTTATGAACCTCCCTAACACCGGCCACAGAACCCCTCCACCTGCTTTTCCTGTATTTGAAGTCTAGTACCAACTCACCGGACGACGTACCAACAATATCCTCGACTTGGTTGGCCAACATCTTAAAAACTCAGTCTTTCGATACCTCCACATTCTCCTCACCAATACTGTATTAATCCGCCCGAATGACTATGAGATGGACTTCATCTCTACCGACGAACTCTTCATCATATGGTGTCTCCTCTCTAACACAGAGATTAACCTTGCATCCTTTCTTATGCAAAGTTTGCTCAAAGAATCAACCTGTGAGTGCAATCAGATCCTTTGTTGAAATCTCATCACGCTCATAGTCAAATATTATGTTTTCTTAGGAGACACCAGCCCCATAGCTTCTATCCTGCTCGACTTACACTTTCTTACTCAAGAAGGAGTCCTTTTTACAGTCAACGGCCAGCATTTCTGACGTCAATCTAACCCTTCAGCTTTGCTTCAGTTGCCCAATCCTCAACAATCCTCTATTCTAGAAGGCCGGAATTGGTGGATGAACAAGTTCATCCTACCAATTCCAACGCTTCCTCCACTACTCATAGATTACACTATCTCCACGAGTCCCATCTGGCCTGAGAATGACTAGAAGACATGTTGTCACTTCTTCCTCTTCATCTGCACCAGATGTTTTAAAATCTCTTCCTCTTACCTCCTCTAATATACTGTGCCTCATCCTAGAACAAGTTTCCAAACTTGCAGAGGCCACAACCCGCCAACATGAAGACATACAAGCACTAAAAGACCAACTTCACACCTTGGAGCAACAAGGCCTCACGCATCAACAGAAAATTCAAGGAATTGAGGTCATACAATACTCTACTCTCACGACCCTCAGTGACATATAACAAGTCACTAACTGTTTTCTTGAATTTAAACCACCTCCTGGTCCCTCTTCCTGGCATGATCGACACTGAGAATAGGGTCACTTCTAAGCTTGGGGAGAGGGCAACATGGTACATTTCTACTCTTGTTAAATTCTTCTTTACATTTTCAAACTGTTTTATGAAACCGCATTGCAACATTTTACTTCTAAGCAGCAAAGTAAGAGATGTTGATATGGCCCCATAGCTACAACCCCTTTTGTAACCTTCTGAAACTATGTTCAAGAACACCTTGCTAACCCTGTCAAAACTTAAAGCATCTCATGATCTAATTTAATGCTCCAAGTGAAGGGCTATGGCTAGAAGAAAGTGGCTATTTTGAAATCTTAAAAGCTTGATGAACAATCCTACTCATGCTCACCTCTTAGTTATAAGTCTGTTAATAATTATGTTAATGCTAACTTTCAGTGCAGTATTGAGTGAAAATGAAAAAGTAAAAGCTAAAAGCAAAAGAGAAGAGGGCTAGTTTAGCCCCAGAAGGTACAAAAAGGGTGCATTCCGGAACCTGAGTGAATTTGGGTGAGTAGATCCATAGGAGTTCAAGCCTGGCAACCTAAGAGCAACTGCCCTGGTATGTGCCGATAAAAAACCCGTTGCACAGATCACCCAACACAATATGGATAATCACATGAGTACTAGATCAACAAAAAGAAATAGGAATCAAAAGAAAGCTCATACTGCACTAGTATACTCAGTATTAACATTCTTATTATCAGTTCATCCTATTTGAATTCTCTGATTTTGAGCTGAGTTAGGAGGAAGTTAAAAATGTCTTACTTCTAATACCTTCATTAAAGCCAAGGTGTGTATAAAGAGAGAAGGCACTTGAGCAAGGAATATAAGGTCTAAATGCTAAAAGAGTGGCTAGAAAGTAAGGTGGAGACTTAACCCTCTTGTCTTGAACATTGCTTGAGGACAAGCAAAAAGCTAAGCTTGGGAGAATTTGATCACCTCTTATTATGCTCATAATTATTATAGTCAAATCCACAAGATTAACATAAATTCTGATCATATTTTATCTATTATTAGTAAGAAAGTTGAACTAGTAAAAGGGGGAACTAACTACTTTTCAAATTTTGAATTCTGAACAAGAAGGAAAGAAAAGAAGGCGAGGGGAGAACGGAGAGGATGGGAGAAAGAATGTGGAGGAGAAGATCATTGATGTTATCTGAACTCATGTCAAGCTAAAAAGGATTTTTGCGACAAATTTGAATGCCCATTAGTTATTAATTTTAATGACTGGAATATAATTTTTTGAGATGAGCATTTTTACATTTCTTTAATGATGTATTTAATGATGTCGATATTTATTTTTGGACATTATTGACTATTTATAATGACCATTTTTTTGTCTCGACACTAATAGTTGGTCATTAATGACCCTTTTTCTTGTAGTGAAATTCGGGTTGAAGGCCGGTTCTTACAAGCAAATTGCATTTGGAAGTGAACATAATTAGGAGAAAAAAAGTATTTTGTGAGAGTTGCCATATTGGTCTTCGAACTTAGTATGACATGACTTGGACGTCCTGCATGTGGAGAAGAATGTATTTGACAACATCTTCAACATTGTTATGGATGTTAAAGGAAGAACAAAAATTAGCATACAAGCACGCGAAAATATGGAAATTATATGTAGAAGACGAGACCTAAATATTATTTATCTTCAAAATGGTAAATGTAAGAAGCCAAACAGCTACTTATGTCTTGGAAAATGATCAACGAAATGTGGTTTTCGAATGGTCAAACAACTGAAATTTTCAGACGGATATGCATCAAACATATCCCGTTATTTTAACATGGAAAATGGAAAGATAGATGGTATGAAGAGCCATGATTGTCATATTTTCATGAAAAGCTACTTCCAATTGTCTTGAAAGAACTTTTGCCAAAGGCCATATGGAAAAATTTAATGGAGTTAACTATGTTCTTTAAAGAGCTTTGTGCATTAATCATCCGTGAAGAAGACATGTCTCAGCTAGAGTCTTCTATTATGAAAACGGTGTGCAAGACTGAAAAGATATTGTCATCTTTCTTTGATGTGATGGAGCATTTGATTGTACATCTTCCACGTGAAACAAAAGTTGTAGGCCCGATTCAATATTGGTGGATGTATCCGTTTGAAAGATGCATGATATATTTGAAAAGGAAGGTGAAGATCGAGGGACCTATATGTGAAGCATATTTCATTAAGGAGATGTCCAACTTCACTTTAATGTACTTTGAGTCACACATACAATCGTGACATACGCAAGTTCCAAGCAATGATGACGGTGGTGACGAGGAAGTTAACATAAATACTTTATCCATCTTCAAATATTTTTGTCATCTTCTTGGTAAAGGACGCAAAGTTATGTTGAGCGACAGAGATCTCACATCAGTTGAGAATTATATGTTTGCAAATTATATCGAAATGATACCATATCTCGAGGAAGAATATTTATTTAATATGTTATAAAGTTTGAAATTAATTATTGCTATGTGATTTCACTAACTGACAATTTTTGAATTAAGGAAATTTAAAGAATTGCAAAGAGAAATCAATCCTTTAGTTTCCAATGATGAATTGTTGAAATTAGGAGACGAACATTTTTCCTCCTGGTTGAGAATTGAAGTGGGGACTCTTTTCAATTGTTCACAAATATTATAGTTTTTTATAACTCTTAATTAACCTTGTCTTTCAATATAGGTTATCAATAGCTCAGTAACATATTTGAGAATTCGAGAATTCAGTTATGAACCGTACAAACAAGTTTGTAGTTAATGTGGCATTATAATTAACGGATACAAATTCCATACAGAAGAATATAGTCAACAACGTTCTACTATTAATAGTGGCATATGTATACTAGGAAGCATGTACGAGAACAACGAATTAGATTACTACGACATTATAGAAGAAATAATAGAATTGTCCTATTTGAGAAAATTGAACAGTCATAGTGTTAAAATGTCATTGGTTCAATCTAGAAAGGGAGTTAAAGTTGATAAAAAATTTAAATTGGTAGATATTAATCCTCAATTGAGATTTCAATCATACAATTCATTCGTATTGGCAGAATAAGTGCAACAAGTGTATTACATAAGTATCCACAGCAGAAATAATGATAGATGATCATGAAACATTATGCATATACAATGATGTGCCGATGGATGATTACTATCAAGAAGATCGAGTGAACAAGATTATTGATGTAGTTGAAGAAGTTGAGAATATTCAATTAGCTGATGACATTGACCCAATGGAAGAGTTCAATTCAAATGATCTTTTAGTAGCGAATGTTAACAATTTCAAGACGATGACTCGAATCAAGATTATAGTAATGACAATGAAGATGATGAAAATAAATCAGAATACAAGATAAGCGATTGAATCACGTAGTTGGTTTAACAAATTATACAATTATGTGTTTCTAGCTTTATAAATTAAATATAAAATTACCACGAGGTTCTTATTTTTTTTCCAAGTGTGGTTACTAGAGGATGAGCTTCTAGATCGTCCGGTCTTTAGGCGTTCACTCCCTGTGAGTGAGCCATCTTGACCACTAGGTGATATATTATTGTGTATCTAATTAATATTCGACATGTAATTTATCATTAATTTTTTAATGGTGACAATTGCTTCACTACCGACGGGGCATATAGCTAGATCGTCACATAGCAACCAATCCATTGGTGGGTCATCTCGAGTGCATGAAAATGATCGACATATCAAGCCAGATTATTTCCTATGTATTTAATAGATCTTCTTAATGCAACTATTTTAACTATTTTTTATGGTGACAACTGGTCCACTATCGATGGGGCACATAGTCGGATTGTCACATAGCGGGCGATCCATTGGTGGGTCATCTCGATCGCACAATGATAATCGACGTATCACTCTAGGCTATTTCTTGTGTGTTCATTAAATTTAAATACATGTAACTATTTTAATTATTTGTTATAGTGACAGTTGCTACAACGCCGTCAAGGCAGATATATGCTTCTCCATATTCTAGCATCCACTAGACATGTTACGCCAGGCGATATATTTATTATTATTTAATTTATATTTGTCATGTAATTACTAGAATCATTTCCTATTTTAATGGTGTCATTTGCTACGTTGCCAATTGGACAAGCAGTCAGATCATCACATTCTGATGAGCGGACTTTCATGGACCACACACTGATAGATATCATGCGAGGTGAGAACTTTACTATATATATGTCATTTTTTTAATTTATGTTGATATTACACTAATTATTAATTTTGTACTAAGACCGATCTTCTCAACCTACCCTAATTGTAGTGGATGATGATTTCTCTTCGGCAGAGGAAGAGAAAATTCACGATAATGGGGTGGTCACCATCAAAACATTGCTCAGCCTTAAGTTAAATAAGTTTTATAAATTTTATTATATTTTTTCTTATAATTAGAAAATTAATTCTTATTTCTAAATTGCAGGACCACTTTCATACCTGCTTCTACCATGCGGGATGTTAGTGCTCCTGTCAGAATCGTAGAAAGAGGTCCAATTCAAGTGTGGCATGACATCTTTCACACCTTTTCCATATGATCATTTTTTTATGTTAGATAATTTGTTTTATATTATTTAAATTATTAATTTTCATAATATTTTAAGAAAGCAAATTAGTTTCATCTTGAGTGTAGTCTGTAGACGATTCAGAAATGCTTCGAGGAGGTGGCTGCGAATGCCTCCGAAATTGTCTATATATGTTTCACAATGCCATCATGTCAACCGGCCTCAGTATTGAGTAGGACATATAGAGATGCCCAAGGCATATTAGGCGTCTAGTTTGGGAGTCCTTATGTAAGAAGTGGTAAGTAAGTTTACATTTGAATTATTTTTACTTAATTTATAAATTTTAAAAGTCTCGCATTAGATGTTGATTCAGGTTGAATGAAGATTGGCAGAGAAAGTCTGAAAAAGAAAATTTTAATAAATTTCAAAGCTCGAAGCCCACATCCACACAGGCAATTTGATATGATTTAATGAGAATTGACAACACATGGTAATATGGATACAAAAGAACAATCAACCTTTTATCTTATACTTATTTTGCAAAATTTGAAACTTTATTACAGGAGGAAAAAAATGTGCTCTGTCGATTTTTGTGCGGTCTACGAGGTCACCCATAGGAGCAGAAAGACCAATGACTTGGTCATACCCACTTACTATAGAGTTTTGGTAAGTCTTGTCACATGTTTATTTGGTTGTTCACATTAGTGTAAATGAGAGGGGAGAGAGGGGTTGGATCCTCTTTACATACCTAAGGCTTTGATCTCTTTCTTTGTTGATGTTGATCCACTTTCCCTTATCTATGTCTGCTTTCTCTTTGTCCTCGTCCTCTTTGTTCTTCTATATCTTTCTCAACTTTTTAGGGTTGTAGATGTCGTGAGGGAGGAGAGAAAAATAAAAGAGAAGAGAAGGAAAGGTTTGGGGGCTTTTTATAGATGGTGTTTTAGGGTTTCCTCTAAATGACTTAAATACCCTTATTTAAAAATTGAAGTTGTTACATAACTTGATTCTTTATCATGATGATTTTACTCAAAGGGAAATATTTAGGTAGAAATGCTTTGATTAGCTACTCCCATGTGGTTAATTCTCTCAGTTCAAGGAACTGCAACCATTCTTTGGTCTTTCCCTTCGATAAAAATGAGAACACACTTAGACGAAGAGCTCCTGGTAAAACTCCATTAAGATTTGTTGTCTCACATATTTCTAAGAAATCTTTCATATGTTGACTGAGGTCCTCGACAAGAGTTCCTCTAAATTGATTTTGTTGACCGGTAGAAATTAGAGATGATTGTCTCCAATCCATCTATAGTGGGAGTATGGAATGGGACTGGGGTTTGCGATTCAGCCATCATCTGTGCTTGAAAGTTAGAATTCACATTAAACTCTTGAGGTTGAGGATGATAAGTCTCCTCTGCTAGTACTGACTGAATTATATGTTTGTGTGCTCTTGTTTTGAAAGTTCGATTAATCGCAGGGTCTAATTCGAGTAGTTGCTTGTGATTAGCCCTAGGCATGCAAGAGTTCTGCTATGAAAAGAAAAGAGAATAAGAAAGAAAAAAATTAAACTTATTAAGAGAAATAGATAGAAAAAATATATCCCAACGATGCTAAAAATTTGATGTGAACTCTGAAAGATATAGAATTTAGGACAAATATCAGTCGATCAGTTTATTTAAACTCACTAGTTCACATTTTTGCAATTATACAAGTCTAGTAGAAACCACGAATATCATATTCATGATGATCAAGATTTTTTTCCTACAAATTTCAAGTCACTAAAGCAATGCTTAAAGAGAACCAAAACAAATATAATATACAGTCACAACTACCAAAATGGCAAACTCTTTTATGGCAGGATGAACAATTATTACTAGTTAAAATCTTTAGAGAGGAGGTGGATCTTTTGATCTTTTATTCTAGTGTTACCAAAATCTAACTCGCTTATTGTCTCTTTGATCTCTCTTTGAGCTTCAAGGGAATAGTTGAAAATGGTCGAGTAGAGGAAGGATGCCTAATCTGATTTCTCAGTCTTAGTCAATTTAATAATATATTTCTCAATCTAATCGAATAGAATTTTTGTTTCTGATCTTATACAAGATAATGCAATCTTAAACAATTACTTAGTGCAGTAGACTATCATCTTATGAGCATAGAAAAAAAATGCACCTCTCAGCCTCTTTAAATTTTATAACCCATAAACATCGATTGCACAGAGACATGAAATATCTTTTCTCTCGAATAAGATATAACAAAAAGAAGGATATTTCTATCCAAATAAGTTCTAGCTCTGAACATACCGTCTACACTAAACAATGAATGAAACCAGTTCTCCAAGAGTTCATCTATAAAAGGACTAAACTAGTAATATTTAGTTACATCTGCTCCCAAAAGAGAAGGAACATTTTAGCCGAGCATCGGCTTATTCAAAATAAAAAAGAATTCTTCAGTCGTCATCTCCCTTCCTTGTTCTTCCCTTTCTTTTCCTTGGCTGCCCAACTCTTAAAAAAAATTCCCACTTCTTCTTCTCACCTCCTTTTTTTTCCTATTTTCTCTCTGTTTTCAAAATTTAAAAAGTTGATATCATCCCCCTTAGAAATAGTCAAAGTTGGCATAGAAAACACGTAATTCAAATATAAAAAGTAATAAAGTGGCATCCAAATAATAAGTGAAAAGATGATAATAAGGTGCGATATGTTTATAGGGGCAAACAAAATCCTACTTTCAAGGAAGAAGAGAGGTAGTCAAGAAAGAGGGCGTGGGCTCAGATTCTAGATTTCAGATTCTAGACTCCGGACTGAGCGACGGATGCACAACAGAAGGGGGAAGCTGCACAATGAAAGTGTCATGGACATGGACATTGCGTCATCCCTTTGTCTGTTGAACTAATCAGCTAACTTGGACTAGGTCTTATTGACGAATTTATTTTTCTAGACTTATTCTTTTTTGAACTTATGCAATGCAACAACCATTTATGTACTTTTAACTGAATTATTGTGTTACGAAAAGAGGGAGAGAGAGATTGCACGAATACAGAAGAACACAGAGATTTACGAGGTTCATCCTATGTCGGGCTACATCCTCGGGCAAGGTGGCTCTCTTTCGTTATGAAATAATGATGATTACAAGGATGCAAATAACCCAGCCATCATAGAGTTTATATAGGAAACTCCAATACAAAATTGGAAACAAAAATCCTAAAACATTCTAGGTTTAGGGGAAATCTGCTGAAGTGCCTAACTACATATGCGCACCATATAGGATTACAATTGGGTTCAGATTCAAGGCATTATCAACATATCATTTTATTGTTGTGTTTATGAATGTGCGCATGCTTTCTACTATTTGTCGGGTGTTTTCTTACATACCGATCTCAAGTGTCTTAGCCTGAGAGGGTAGTTTCACAAGTCCCAAGGCCAAGAGGATGGATTTGTGTTGAGTTTAATTATAAATATGTACCAATATTAAATCTCATATTTGGATTCCTTTATTTTTCTAACAATTTTCCTTCTTGTTCGGACAATTAGTGTTATTCAGACAACAACGATTTTCGATTGAGAGGGTAGTCTACTCCATAGCTAAGGTGTGCAAGGGAGAAATTGAACCAAAGGTAGGATATGTCAAAGGATTTTTCGTGGTCTGTACCAGGCATGGTCGAGAGGAAAACCTAGAATGTTCTCTGTTTTTTAGCAATGATTTTCTTTGTTTGAGCAGTCCACGTTTTCAAGCATTAGCAATCTTTGCCTAAGAGGATATTTTATGCCTCCATTACCGTATATGGTTTGAGAGGTTCGGTGGTAAGATAGTTATTATCAAGAGGTAGCTGATGGCCTATGACGAGTAGGACTAAGAGGAAACTTGGAGTGTTCTCTATTTCTTTCTATGATGTTCCTTTCTGTTCGAACGATCACTATTTTCAGATATTACTAGCCTTCACCTCAGAGGGTAGTTTATTCTCTAACTATTGCATGCAAGTTGAGATATTGGGTGACATTTGGGTTATGTCAAAAAGTTACCGAGGATTTGTGCCTAGTATGATCGAGAGGCGAGCTTGGAGCATTTTCTAGTCATTCATCGATTTTGCTTTAATCAGACTTGGGCAATTCTACCCGAGAGGGAGTGTTCCATCACCATTACTCATTGAAGGCCAAGAGGTTGATTGAGTCTTGATTTAAGACTAAAGAATTCTTTAAGTCCAAAAGTGGGGGCACCTCTAGAGACACCCTAATGCATGCAAAATATAACATATTTTAGATTATTATTTCAGTTAATTTTTCTATAATTTAATCATGGCATACATCATTTTAGGTCACTTTTAATGATAATTCCGGATTTATGCAGTCTGACTATTGATTTTCTAAATATTTTAATTTTTTAATAAATTTACTTAATTTTTATAATTATTTTGCAGA
The DNA here is from genome assembly GCA_030549335.1 of Pontederia crassipes. Classification (NCBI taxonomy): domain Eukaryota; kingdom Viridiplantae; phylum Streptophyta; class Magnoliopsida; order Commelinales; family Pontederiaceae; genus Pontederia; species Pontederia crassipes. The sequence goes on along the minus strand of JAUKPH010000020.1, from coordinate 2,489,745 downwards.
CGAGTCGGACAAGTAGAGATGACGAATCTATGCCAAGAATTATTCTTTTGCGGCCGATAAGACTTCATCATCAATCGAGTTTGTTTCCAATCATTGGGCGCAAAAGACAATATTAACAAAGTTTATCATTAACCAAGAGCATTGGGCGCAAAAGCTTATCATTAACCATGACCATGGTGATTATCGGCCGTGAACTCCAAGTAATCTTGAGGGCAAAACACCATCACCAATCAAGACTATCGGCCGTAAAATCCAACCGTAATAGAGATGAACATATATCATTGGGCGATAAAGTGATAAAGAACTTTTATCCTTAACCAACAATTAAGCTTTGCAACCGAGAACTCCAATCATTGGGCGCAAAAGACAATATTAACAAAGTTTGGTGGTCGAGAATCGTCAAGAAAAATTTATCATGAGGTGCAAAATGGACAACTTTTTATCACTAACCAAGTTTTATTTCTAGCTGAATTTTAAGTTGGCCGTACGATGTTCATGATCGTGATCAACTTGAAATTCATCCTCACCTATAAATAGAGGACGAAACCAACAATCCAACTTGTGCTTTGAAGTTTAGGTTTCTTCTACGGTGAGTCCTGAGCTTTGGAGGCTACGACCAAGAGGAGAGAGGTGTGACGGTCAGAGGTTGATCGCGACTCTAATCGAGTTTGAAAGATTGCGCGACTGTCTGCCCATGATTTGAAGCTTCGACCTTTTTATCTCTCTAGGTGTAATTCTTCCGATTTTCTGTATTATTTTTATTATCTCTCCAATATTCAAACTCCATGTTTTTAGGATTATTATTTTAGGAGATTATTAATTGAAGGGAAACTTTTGGGACCCTAATATTATTTGTTTTAATCTTTTCTAATCAATTAGTTAATTGTGCTTAGTACTTTTGATTTAATTATTTGGATTTCTGAGTTGAGTAATTACCAGTTTGTGAACTATTTGATTTTAGAATTCATTAATTAAATTAATTGATTTTATATGAAATTGATAATTGACATAAATTTGATAACTAGTGTGTGGAGAATCAAGTTTGTGTGGTCTGTTAATCTATACCACTTTGTGGAGCGATTAATAGTCTAGAGAATCCAATTTAATACACCTTAATTTTAATATGATTTGATGGGATGTCAGTCGTGGAGACTTCAATTCTTATTGAATTAAGATAGTTCTGCATGCTTAGGTTGAGGGGATGCCAATTGTGGAGACCACAAGTTAATCATGTTAGATTACTTTAGGAAGACTCTAATCCATCTTTATAGATTAAATTTATCTTTGATGTTTCAAATATTTATCGTGATCTATTTTCATCCTAAGGCCTAACTTCAACACCATTATCTTAACTTATTATTATCTTATTTTCTTTATTTTATTTTATAATTACAAAACCTATTTTGATAAATCCATATTTTTTCTCTCTTATTAATTTATACATTCAGATATTAAATTAAATAATATTCCTCGTGGGTTCGACGCCCTTTAGTCCTTTTATTATATTACTTGAGCGACTAGTGCACTTGCTAGCGATTTTATTTTGCTAGATCATTTTACGCATCAAATTTTTTGCATCATTGCCGGAGAATAGTTTATTAATTAATTTCTGATTTTTATGAATTATTAGGAGATGTAAATAATTTTCTATAAATTAGTTTCTTTTTGTAAATAAATATTCTGTCAATAAATATTTTTTCTGTAAATATGTACTATCCATTTTAATTTTTTTATTTATGTAAATAATCATCTTTCTTTTTTGCAGATAATGATCATGGGATTATCAATTAATTTTGGATTAAGATTTGTTGACTTTCGGCCAATACTCTATTCTAATATAAAATTCTGATGCCAAGTGAATTTTTCTGATTACCTGCGTGGACTTATGGTTTTACGACCGTGATTAATTTTGTCGGCTTTACTGGATATATCATATGTTTTGCACCTCGCAGTGTCATTATCAATTCTGAGTTCTAAATTTTCAATTTTGCGACCGCAATATTTAACTTTTGTTCAGCGCTTTTGGATTAATGATCATCTTATTTGATTTCAAATTTGTTTGATTTAATTATTGGCCGTGAAGTACATTTTTGTTTTGCGGCCGTAAAATTTTAATCTTCTGAACGTATAAGTTTGATTTGACCTCGTTTCAGATCTAATGACTTCGTAAGAGAGTTTACGCCCGCAAGTATTCTGTTAATTATCGGACAAATATTATCCTTTTTTATTTTGCACCTGACAATTTTTATCTGAGTTTTACGGCCGCAAGTTCACTTTATCCATGATTTGAGCCGTGCGTATCAAGCTGATCGAATTGATTATCATCTCTTTTTGCGCTTGGATTTTCATCTCTGTTAATCCATTAGTGCATGACTTTTTGCGGCCGACAATTGTTTTCTTAAATCTTATTTTGCAACGGACTTTGGTTACATTGTTTCGGCCGTAAATCTAATTGCTTTTTGTATTGAGGCCGAGCAAATCAATTGCCGATGATCATGACAGATGATTGATTTTGCGACCATAATTTGGTTCTTGAGTCATTTTATCTGAATTTCTACGAATTTGTTTTTCGATGATACAAATGTTAATTCAACTTTATCTCGGTCGTAATCTACCGAGTTTAACACATGCATATCTATTCATGTTGATTAATCCCTTTTGGCATTATTTCATGGTTTTGGCGGCCGAACGAGCATTGGATTATTCATGATTTTTACGACCATCTATTTAATTTTCATTCGGTCGAGATGTTAACATTTGGCATTTGAATTGGTTTAATTCATTATTGAAAATTTATAATTCTTTTGCGCCTTTCGATCAGATAAGAATATTTGAAGATAACGAGTTTGTTTCTTCAAGTTTTCTTTTACGCCGCATGTTTGTTTCTCCTTTGAAGTTTGGTGGGCAACATGTCTATTTATATGATAACTTTCAGAAATTGTCGGATTCAATTTTATGGCTCTAATGAATTTTCAGCATTATTCACTTTTCGTAACATACTCAAAATTATTTAAGTGTTTTGGCTTCATAGTTATACTTTTTAACTCATTTACATTGATTCATCGTGACCCTTTATTTGTATTTTTTTATTTATTTTGTATATATTTTTTTCTTTTATCTTACTGAAAATTGGTTGTTGCGGGTACTATTGAAAATTTAACCACAACCAATCCTAGAATCTTCTGATAAGCGCACTAGGAGCTCAAATCCACATTTGGAATTTGATCCTGAAATTGAAAGAACTGCTCGTCGATTAAGAAAGAATATCAGAAAAATGGCTGAACAAGCACGTAACAATCGGAGACAGGAGCAACAAAATGAACTAGTTCCGCCACAAAATAATCGTTGTGAAGAAGAAGAAGCAGAACTTTCTATGAGAGAATGTCTCGGCCAGATACAGTGACCGAGAATCATGCATCATGCTATTTGATATTAATGTAAATAATTTCGAAATCAATCAAACAATCATGAGGATGATACAAGCATCTCAATTTCAAGGAGGATTTCATGAAGACCCTCACAATCACCTTGACAAATTTCTTGCCACTCTGAGCACCTTTAGAAATAATAATGTTTTTTTCTGAAGTTATTTGTCTATTATTATTTTCACAATTTTTATGTGATAAAGCTTCCACGTGGTTTAAAACTTTGCCTGCAGGATCGATTCATTCATGGTTGGAGCTGGTAGAAATATTTGTTGGAAAATATTGCACACCACAAAAAGCAAGAAAATATAGAAGAGAGCTAAGGGCATTTGTTCAAGATGATAATGAGACATTATATGAGTCTTGGGAATGATATAAGGAACTGTTAGCAAGAGTTCTCGATAGTAGGATTCCAAAATGGCAAGTGATGGAAGATTTCTACCATGGATTGCGAGTCGCAGATCAAGATAAGCTCGATCAATCAGCAGGAGGGACAATGCTGGGATATAAAGGCCCTAGTGAGATACATGATATTATTAAAGCTGTAGCCCTCAAGTCAAGCTAAGAAAGGAGACCATCTCGCCGAATTCAATGTGTACATGCTGTACAAGGAAAACAATCTTCGGAAATGGTGGCTCAGCTGGAGTCACTTAATAAAAAATTCGAGCAGATGATGTCACTAATGGGAAATTCAAGCAATTATTACCCTACCGGTAATAGTTCAGATTCAAATCAAATTGAAAATGCTAAGTTTATATCCAACCCATTTTTCAAGAGCAACAATTATGGTTGGAGGCACAATCTGAAGTTTGCCTATAATCAGAATCAAGGCCAACCTTCTGGTCCATCAAAAGATTATATACTGAAAAAGCAACCTGATGCTCCCCAATATCAATCATCAAATCACATGCAGGAGATGATGGCACAGATCATAGACACCATGCAATCGTTGCAAAAGAATATGGAGTCTAGAGCCACGAGTCAGGATGAATTAATACAAAATTTAGAAAGATAATTGGGCCAAATGGTGACACAACTGATTGGACGTATACCGGGCTCTCTCTCAAGCAACATAGAGAAAAATCCAAGGGGAGAACAGCAAAATAGGCCTTGATCTTCATCAAGACTAAGTCAAGCTGACGACTATAAAATAAGCACTATTTTTACCCTTTTTCTTTAGATTAGTCTTTAATTAGTTGCTAATTAATATCTAAGTTACATAGAATTAGTTTCGATGATAGTTTTATTTTAACATATTTTTATTAGGCATTTTATTATTATTATTATTATTCCATTTTATATCGAGTCATCTAATTAATATTTCATTTGTGCGAGGAGAGAAATTCGGTCGTGCGAACATTTTTTATGAAGGAGAGACATGGATCGAAACATGCACGCTTGCTCATTCATCTTGAACAGATGCACGCCAAAAAGTAGGGACATAAGGCCCAAAACCTACTGAAGGACACCCATCGGGACATCACGGGCGCAAAAGGATGATCACCAACACCACCTGATTACCCGACAAGACAAGACGTCGGACGAGTGTAAACTCTAATCACCGACAATACTTGACTACCCGACGAGACGAGACATATCATGGGTGAAAAAGAAAAAAAATTTTTGGTCTGATCTCCGACACCGGCTTGACATATCACGGGTGTAATAGCAACCACCATCAGCATCAACAGCCATGCATTAGTCTTATCGAACACGAACCGTTGAAGTTGGCACCAGACTTGACACTTCAGTAGGCATAATGCATGCTTTGTGTCCTAATTGAAATCGATTTGATGGGTCATCACACCTGTACAAGTAAGTTCATGGCCGTAGATGTCTATATATATTAACCCTTGCAATTGCCTTGCAGGTCAAACACGAAGTAGCCTCTTTGCGCCCCTCTTCTTCCTTCCTTTGCGCCGGAGATCGGCTGCCAACCCCTCCCTCTGTATCAATTGTGGCCGAGACATCCTCCTCCCTTACACGCATCAGGGCCGTGACCTACTATGGCCGAAATCATCATTGTCAACTATTGCGGCCGTGACGTCATTCTTCTCTTTTGCGCCAGACACTCTATGACGGCCTCCAATCACTGACTCCTTCTCGCATACTGTTGCGGCCGAGACTCAGGTCCATCGACGTGTCTTCATACTAGCCGAGCCTCTTTTCAATGACATATATATTGCTGTCGAGACCGTTCACGGTCGAAGACATCACCGACAGCACATTTCTTCTTCAACATCACCGACGATCAGCCTCTATATCATGGCCGAGATGCCATCCTGAAGCACCAAGTTCATCAATGTTTCTTCGAGCCGACCAAAAGCTCCACCGAACTACGACCAAAGTTCTTCATCGACGTTTCTTCTTACCGGCCGAGACCTCAATTCCTTCGGAGCATTGCACCGCACAGAATCGACGCCTTTCTTCCTTGGACAAATTTTATTTTTATAATGAGGCGATTTGCTAATATTTGGAGGGGACGTCGTGACCGACGACAATCGGACGCCTAGCCCACGCCATAATCTTTGCAGTTAATTTCATATCTAGGAGATTATTATTGGACCAAGCCTGCCAACCAAGATCATTTTAAAAGAATGATTGTTGTATGAGTCAATGCCACTAGATTTCCAAACACCGAAATACTCAAGGAGTACAATTTATTTGCTGACATCCATTTATTATTTTCCCAAATTGGTCTTTCAGATTTTGTGCAACAGTGGTGGCCGACTTATGAAGTCCTTACTATGGAATTCTTGTCATCTCTCGAGGTCTTCAATTTAGATGGCAGACAGTATGATCAACCTCGCATTTCTTTTCAACTATACGGGCTTTCACACTGACTCTAGAAGATTTTAACAATATTTATGGATTTTCCAACTATGTGGCTCATTTTGTTCCTATTGACTTTCATGCTTTTGGAAACAGATAACTAAAGAAGATTGACTGGTCTGGAGCATAGCTAAGGGTCGGACAATTCAAAATCCTGTCCTGCGCTTCGTCCATCGCATGCTCAGCAACACCCTTAGCGGACGAAGTGACAGTGATGGAGCCATCTCAGAGGGGGAATTATTCTTGATCCACAGCATGCTCCATAGGACACAAGTCAATGTCTGCGCCTTCCTCATTCATCGTCTTCAACGCCGTACTAGTCATCGAAGCGGAAGCATCAATATGGATGCCATTATTACGCCGATAGCACAACATTTCAGACTGGACCTGGATGTTCTTCAAGTTGTCCTAGGAATTGTCCACCTCAACTGAAGAACCATTCTAGTCATAGGCCTCGCCAAGACCAACAACGCAGGCGTTAAAGTTTTTATTTTTTAAGAGAGTGATTTGGAGGTGCCCTGTAGTGATCAAAATGCATTTACATCAATAATTGGTTACTTTTTAAGCAGGTGGCTGCTCCACTAATTTCATCTGCAGGACCATCTACCTCTGTCGGTCAGCCACACCAGGATGAAACTTTCTCCTGGTTTGATTCTACTAATTATGCACTAGCCCAACATTACTTTCAGCAGCCACAGGTCTTCCAGGCTGCATCACCAGCAGCTTCCCAATATGCCACATCAGCCCCTTCACCCAATATGCCGGTGCCTTCTCCGATTCCATCTCCAGCACATGAGAGCTCTTTTGATTCCTTGTTCATACTAGCCACTCCTTGTGAGGAACGAGATCAGATGGAAGTGTCTACCCCTCTACAGGAACCTAAGGCCACTTATTTATCTCCGCATCAGCCGACATATTATACACACCCTCCGCAGCCTCAACCGCCGCAACCTGTGTGGAATCACTTTCTAGCACCAGAGCCCACTTTTACTTCACCCCCGGAGCAGCCTTACTATCCACCTCTGCCACCTCAACCTAACTATGCTTCCATGCAAAATCTATGTGAATCTATGTATGATGAGCAGCTTCGTCAAGCAGGGGAGATACGCGCTATTATAGAAGAGCAACACCGACAAGCCCAAGAGTTGACCACTATTCGAGTAGACTTCACAAATATGCAGGAGCGCCAACGTCGCTTCGAGTCCCTCCAGAATCACCACGTTCTCATGATGAGGTGCATCCACGACCATCATATGCGCCATGGACATTTCTATTACTACCCACCTTCGCCTCCACAGAGACAATAAATCCGGTTGTCTTTTCCGTCTTCATTATTTTTTCATTTTCACTTTTCTTTAGTTTTCCTTTTTATTGAGTCTATATCTCTTTCCCTTGTTGGCCTAACACTGAGGACAATGTCTGGTTCCAACTTGGGGGAGTTTACATTTCATGCATTGAATTTTTCTTTAGTTTTCTTTTTATTTGCCTTTGTATGCATTTATAAAAAATTAAAAAACTGAAAATTTTCCCAAAACTACCATTGCATGCATTTATTTTTGCTACCATCTTACTAACTTTCGTCTTATTGTTTCAATTATCTTTTAGTAAAAGTTCAAAGACATGTCATTAACTGATGAAATTTGAATGTCTTTCTTTCTTATCACTTGCTATTTTAGTATCAAACTTATGGACTATTGCCTATGCAAAGTAGAATTAAGAATGACTAGACAACAAAATCATGTTCATGTCTTTTTATTTAATTCTGTTAAGTCTTGATAGTAGTAGCCTTTTTATTGGCCATATTAAGTACTCCTTAAGCTTAAAAAATGTGAAAAAAACAAATAGCGAAAAAAAATTGAATAAAGTTATGTGTAGGTACAAAAGTGTCTAGAACCAAGGTGTGTTCAGGTAATTAGATCCATAGGGATTCATGCCTGATGACCTAAGAGCAACTGTTCTGGGATCCGTCGATCAAAAACCTGCTACAAGGACCATCTTGTGAAATATGGAGAAGCAAAGGAGTACTGAATCATGACTACGTTCGAACTCTTCATTTCAGAACCTTGGTTGTTGGGGCAAGTAAACTGTTGCACTAAGGCCATCTGGTCTGGGAGTCATCAGTCCAAAGCCCGTTACATGAACTTCCTTATGCAATCCTTCTTGAAGATTAGAATTTTTTTATAAATGATTGAAAATAAAAGAAAAAAGAGAAAAAAAGAAGAAAAGCTTTAAGCTCAATTACTACTTACGTGTTCAATTCAATGTACTCAATCACTGTGTGAAAACAATAGTAATCCAATATGACAGTCATGGTCAGTGAGATAAATCAGTTCAATGCTCTAGATTAATTTGCTTTGTATTTCAATACTCTTACTATGCTATGAGTCACTAGGTAGATTTTAATGCTCTAATTCCAAGTTGTGGTCAACTTCTATATCTTTGATATTTTTATGCAATGTCACTTGATTAACATGTTCGTTGCAATGAGGTGTCATGTAGTTCGTGAGCAGCTAGTGATTGTACACATCACGATGATCATCCTCTCTAAATGGGAGGGTATCCTTTCATTACACGTTGAGGAGGAATCAAGCAATAGGGACCAATTGTGCCCCAACACTGTAATGCTATGCTATGAGCTTTTGTCAATTCGTAATATGGGCACCAAAGATTTTATCTTTAATTAATTAAGTTCTCATCTTCGTCCAGATTCGGACTTAATCATAACGACGCAATGATAATAGTCAAGATCACAAGATCATGCAATTGATGGAATCAAAGAGATGTTAAACCTCATATAATATCTATGCAATGAGACAATGAGATCAAAGTAATAGAGTTCTAGATCTAATGACAATGTAGGATAGTAATAAATTTCAAATCATGACCCGCAAAATTAGCAATTAACGATAAGACATGAACTAATCATTTTGTACGATGACAATGCTTCATATCATGATATAAGTAGGGTCAGATAGATGGTCAATCATGGATATTCAATAATACAATAATCGAATGATGATATCAATATATATAAACTATGTTTTGATGGAATTAGATGGATACTATAGCTCATGAATCAATATGATGCATAAAAAGTTGTAGCAAAGTAAATTCGCTAGCAAGTGCACTAGTCATATCAAGTAATAAAGTGTAGAGTAGAGTTGTCGATCCCACGAGGAACTATCCAAATCAATTCTATCCTAAAGACCTACTAAGAGAAGAAAAGGGTTTTGTATGTGTAAAGCAGAAATATAAAAAGTTACAAAAAATAAATGATTGGTAATTAAAGATAAAATGGTTATAATCTCTAGGAATTATGGATGATTAATGTAAAGTTAGACATATATGAGCCTTTGGACCAATCAAATTATGATAGAAACACTCAAATTGATTCTTGAGATGGATTAAGAGCTCCTAGAGTATTGACCTCTTTAGACGAGTAAATCAAACTATCTTAACTCCTAATAAGATCAATAATCACAAACGATGAATCAACTATTGATTTCATAGAAAGTTAAGATGCAAGAAATTGTGACTTCTAAACTATAATAAACCGCACACTCGACGAATTATCGGATACATGTTATATATGTTTTAACTTAAAATTAAAAGATCAATTATCAGAATAATGATAACTTCTGGAATTAATCACTCCTTTTACAGGTTTGTAATTTAATATCAGAAATCACATTACTTATAAAAAAGCATTCAACTCAACATATATAATCAAAAGAAGTCGAATCATTTAATTAACTTGAACAAGAACGAGGCCCAAACAATCTATCTTTCTGAAACAAATATGAAATCTCTATTACAAAACTAATGAACCATAAAAAATAAGGTAAAAGAGCATCCAAACATACAAAGAAAGAGAGATTTCTAGCCTTCAGAATCTCTAGACGATCGCGCAGCACTAATCCACGAGTTGATGTATGATCCTTCTCTTTCGGTAACCTTCTAGCTTCAAATCTCCTTCTCTGCAATGAGGCATGACTTTCTAGGCTTAGGCATGAATTTCTATGTCTCAAAATTCTTACGAGCCATAATTAATTTGACCTGTTCTTTTACGAGCGTAATTCACGAAAGTCGACATATCCTCATATGTAACAGGTTGTTAGATGCATTTTGCGATTCGTAAAGTATCTGTCAAGATTGTATGACCTTTCTATATGCATCGTGATGGCTCCATTATGCCTCGTAATATAGATGTGTTTAGATTTCATCCAATTCTATGAGGTTCGTTAAACATATGTTATGGCTGGTGATGAAGGAAATCGAGCTCGAATGCAGGTCGTAATTCCAAAAGACGACCCGTTAAATTCTCCTTCAGCTGAACTCTTCATTCTGTGAGACTCGTTAAAAATGTATTACCACCTGTAATATGTGCTGACCTCATTACACGAGGGTTCTGTGAGCGAAGACTTCATGACAGCCCGTAAACTCGCTTCTGAGGTGTGAATATCTCTTTGCGAGATCCGTGAGATGCGTCTTGCGGTTCGTGTCTTCAATATGTAGGGGCGTTAGAAAACTCTTACGGCCAGTCACAAACCAAAGCACATCTGGTATTCTCTCTGTGCGGGCCGTGAGATGCGTATTGCGAGCAGTGATGAATAGCTAAAGGGGCATTATGTATCATCCATTACTGCCCGTGAGAAATGCTATTTTTTACTTATGAGGTTAATTTCTTCCTTTTTTCACTCGGATATTTTTATTTGATAATTTTCTGCCAAACTTAGATATTACCCGCAAAATAACGCACACCTAGGTAGTTGGAGAGTTGAAGAAAATAATTGTAATAAATAAAACAATATGGATGCATGCCATGAGAAAATAATGAAAATGGACCTAAATGCAGCTTAAATTAAATGTTATAAAATGCATGCATTAAACTCTCCCAAGCTAGAATATTTGCTTGTCCTCGAGCAATGATCAAAGCAAAACTCAACAACTGAATATTCTGATCATTGTATCCACCCTGGTCATCAATTATTTTTCTCAGCAACTTGTTTTATACCTCTATCACTGAAGTGTCACTCCACATTCCAAAATAACCCAGCTTTGTGAAATTTCTGAATGTAAGATATTTTGAAACTCCTCCATAATCAGCTTTGAATTTTAGTAAGAAAGTAGCACCCATCGATAAGAATCTCAATGTTGAATAATCGAGTGTGTCCTGAGATTTTACACATTTCATACTGTTTGCACTTTCACTTGGGAATTTAGGTGGTCCATGTAATGAACTTTCGACTGATAGATCCCAGAGCCCTTAGGTCGCCAAGTAAGAATCCCCTACGGATCTAATTACCCGGATACACCATAGTTCCAGATTAATTTTACTGATTTGGTGCTCATGTGCTTCTCCATATTGCTTAAGGTGGTCCATGTAGCGGACTTTCGATCGACAAATGTCAGAGCAGATGCCCTTAGGTTGCCAGACAATAATCCCCTATGGATCTAATTGCCCGAATGCACCCAGGTTCCAGATAACACCTTTTTGTACCTCCTCTTACTTTTTGGAGCTCCACTAGCCCTCTTTCATATATGCATATCATTTGAATTCTTAAACTTTATTAGGCTCAGTCACAATTGAATATTCAACAAGGATATAATTATCAAAAGGAAATAAATATATTAAGTATTTTAACAGAAAGAAACTAAGAGCATGAAAAGGATTTGTCATCATACAATCATGAGTTCACTCAGCTACTTTCTTCTTACCAGTTTCCCAACACAAAAGTGATAGATTAATAAGCATTCGATACTTTGAATTTCATTTACTAGTAGGGTGTCCTTGATCATAACTTGAAAAGAGGCAAAGAATCAAGCAAAAAGGAGGCTTGAAACTTTTTTTTTTGGTACATAAAAGAAGTGAAGACAAACTGTAGCAAACTAAAGACATGATGCATGCAATATGCAACTCCCCCAAGCTTGGGCCTCACACTATCCTGTTTAAGATCAGACTCGTAAAAGGGATACAAGCATGATGAAACTGAAAAAGAAAGAAAGCGAAGAAAAAGTAAGAAAGTGAAAAAGACACAACCCTCTAATCCATACTGGCGGCGGTGGTGGTGGAAGGAAGAAGCCATAGTGTCCTTGTGCTATGTGGTACTCATGCATCCTATGAACCATAGTATATGTTTGCTCCTGTCGTTCAGCAAGATATCGGATATCAGCCCCCATGTCGTGAATCTCAATGTCTTGTCTTAGTTGCTTGTCATTAATAGCTCATTGTTCGAGGTGCATCATTCACTGCTCAGTGTACATCTGGCGCTGCTCTGCCTGCATGGTAAGTAAGAGCTGGTGCATAACAAAAAATCGGTCAAACCTACTGAGGGTTTATCAATATGCATCTGGCCCTCGGTATCCTTCTGAGTGGAGCTCAAGGGCCCTGGATGCTGTCGTCGATGACGCTGGGGTCACGGAATGTGTGTCTGTCCTACTAGTAGATAGACCCAATTCGCTTCCTTGGAAGGGTCAAAGCGCTCGGGTTTTGTGCAAGGAATGGTCATATCAAAATCTCGAAGATGAAAATAAAATCCATCGTAGGCATGATCGCCTCCCAACTCCATGGATGTGATGACATAGGTATCGAGTGAAGATGAGCCGTCCAAAGGGTGAAGCAGATCTAAATCAAGCTTGAGGTGAAGTGCTGTGGGTGTGACCAAGCCACCAACCACGATTGCACCTTGTCAGCAGTCCGCAGGAAGGAACGAAGCAGGAAAGCGCCGACGTTCACTGGAGTGGAGCACGTCATGCAATAGAGAAGAAAAAGTTCTGTTTCATTTACCAGCCGCTGTTGTCTCCTCATCCACAGATGGTGATACTGAGAATCCGATGAGCATAGCGAAGAACAGGATTCTAAATATAAGTAGACTTTGCCCGCTGAAAGTTCAGGTGGCCCTCATCGGTAATACGATTCCAGAACTGAAGTGGCTGAAACTACCTAGGTACTTTGAGGTGGCCTCCATGTGGAAACTGGTATATGGCATTAAACCCTTCGAGGGACATCTCAAATTCCCTATTGAACAGCTAGAATGAGACTTTGGGTTGCCTGTGTCCAGTTGCTTCAAGGTGCTCGACCTGTAAAGAACATAAAAATTGTATACTCAGGTCAGAATAGGTGGGGCACCACTGCTGGATGAAATGCCCCATGCCGATGTTAGAGAAGATTGGACGATGAGGTCCTGCAGATTCCAAGAAAGCATCGGTGCCCGGTCTGCGAACCGCATCGGAGTGATCGGCAAGAAATCCAACGTCTGCTCCCTCCTCTTGTCTCGTTCCGTAAGCCATTCTCTCTCTTCGAGGGGTGTTATGGGGACTGTTGTAGGGTCATGTTCGACGATGCTGTCTGAAGTGGAAGGGCAGCGATGAATAGCGGCCTTAGTACGAGGAGCCATGAAATGAACGTCGGCATGTCTTAAGTGGAGTCTGCTGGATGTGTCTCACAGGTCGTGAGCGAAACTTCACGGCCTTGCTATGTGATTCAATGGGTCGAGATATGAAAATCACGACCCTTCCAAAATCTGATAAACGTTGGTGATGTTCTAGAAAATGCGATTGTCTTTTCCACCACTATTGAACTCGCCGGCGTAGAATAAGGTGGCGCCAGAGAGGAAGGAGTCGTCGAAGAAGGAGTTATTGGTGCTGAAAGAGGATCATCGGTGGTGGAAGCAGAACTCGGAGGATGAAGGATGCGATTCTTGGTGGCAAAATAGCTGAACGGATCTTGGGAAATCCTTTTTGCGGATGGAGGATCGTGATTGAAAAACTTTCAAAAAGGTCGTCGGAGCTGCGCAGATTAGACCGTATTCACTGGAGTTCAAGAAAATGAAGATTGACACGTGAAAATCTTGCTCACGATTCTGCTCTTATATAGACCTGTAACAGGGGCCGTTACCGATTGATAACGGCCCATAATAGAAAAGAAGAGCCATTAGATAGATATAAATGGGGCGTTACAATTGATGTTGCCACGTGTCCGTTACGAGTGTGGTGTGCATGTAACGATTGACGATGCAGCCTTGACCGGGTTGTGCGGGGCACGTGTTACGGAGTGACGTATAGGTCATGACTTATAATGGATTGTGAAGGTCGGCTAACGACCTATTATTAATGATACACAATGATGGCTCGATACTGTGAAGAGCGTGAGGGGTAACACATGACCCGTTATGACTTATGAAAAGGCTTTCACAAGGTCGATGGTGTATGTTAACGGGTCGTAATATGGGGATAACGACCCCTTAAATCAGCTGGCCGAAGAGTGCTTTAACGGGCGTATTTGAAGAGAAAGAGTCGTAAATTGAGCTAATGAGGTGAAATGACTTGCACGACCGGTGACTTGCGACCTATTACAATAAACTTACGCCCCGTAAACGGATAGGCATGATAGCTGAAGGCTACTGATTGACCTGTTACACAAGCATGACGGTCTGTAATGAATAGACTCAGGTATTAGACACCACTATGAGACTCGTGAAATGCTTCTTGTGGCCTGTTAAAGATGAACTTATAGCACTATGAGCTTCGTGAAGGGTAAGGTACGACCCGTTATGAAATCTGTAGGCATTCCAACTAATATAACGGGTCATGGTTTAAGATGATGGGTCGTGAATCAAGACATTTGACGAATAGAACCTATGTTAGAAAAAACTTATGGGTCATTAAGTCTGACTTACGACCCGTAATATAGTAAAGACTTAGGATTTACTCTCTGTGGAGGGCGTCATGTTATGCTAATGACCCGTGTAATGCCTCCTAAGACCCGTGACATATTCGTTACGACCTGTTAAATGTATAAAAATCTAGGCATACTTATTGGGAATTTTGATGCAAAGATGAAATTCATTCGAACGATAAATAAACTTTAACCAGGAACTAAAAACACAATATAAAATTAATATCTTACTAAGTTAACAAATATTAATCTAAATAGACTTAAAGGTTTAGGCAGAGTAGTTCTAAGTTATAGTCGTTAGCTTGATTTACCTTAAATGTACTAAGGCTCTATGAGGTTCAACATGTGCAATTGTTGGATTATCAGGCCTCTATTATAATGTTTTAATCTTTGTCCATTTACTTTAAAGTGTTTGATGCCATCTAAAGTTTGAATTTCAACAGCTCCGTATATGAGTGGGTTGACAACTATATAAGGGCCAGTCCATCTTCTTCTTTCTGCTTGCCTGGAAAGAGACGAAGAATACTATTATATAAATGCACATATTGTCCAGGGAGGAGTTCTCTATCCTGAATATGTTTATTCATGTATTTTTTTCTTGTGTTCCTTATATAGTTTCTTGTTTTCATAAACCTAGAGTCTAAACTCATCTAACTCATTCAGCTTTAGTAATCTATCCTTACCACAAGCCTCTAAATTAATGTTCAAAAACTTGGTTGCCCAAAAAGCTTTGTGTTCAAGCTCTACTAGAATATGGCATGATTTTTCGTAAACAAATCGATAAGGGGACATACCAATTGGGATTTTAGATGTGGTCCAATATGCCCAGAGTTCATCATCTAACTTAAGGGCCTAGTCTTTTCTAGATGAACTTATAGTTTTTTCTAGAATTCATTTGAGCTCCCTATTTGATACTTCAAGTTGTCCACAAGTTTGGGCATGGTAAGGTGTACTCAGTTTGTGCGTGACTCCAAACTTGGTCAATAAGTTAGAGAACATAGTATTCTTCAAATGTGTCCCATTGTCACTGATTATAGTACGAGGTGTGCCAAATCTAGTGAAAATATTTTTCTTAATATACTTGACCACTGTCTTAGCATCAGTTGTGGTCGTAGCTTCAGCTTCTACCCACTTAGACACATAATCTACCGCTACTAAAATGTATTCTTTTCCCATATATTTTGGAAATGGACTCATGAAATCAATCACCCAAACATCGAAAAGATCACAATTCAAAATATCTTTCAAAGGCATTTCATTTTTGTTCAAGATGACTTATAGTAATTACCTGACCGTTGACATTGATCACATGCATCTCTGACTAGTGTCGACCAGTAAAATCCGCATTCCAATATCTTGGCTACGGTCCGGTTTAGTCCAAAGTGTCCTCCAGCCTGTCTGTCATGACAATGTCTCGGAATGTTATCAAATTCATCACTAGTTTTACAATTTCACATGCATGTGTAATTTCCAAAGTTTCAATTTCATTTTTGACTTTTTCAATCTCATATAGTAATTTTTCATTTTTCTCTTTAGTTAAAAAATATCTTTTTATGAGAGGAGAGTTCTTCATTTACATCTAAAGAAACATTTTCTTCAGGAAATCTTGATGAGTCATTATTTGAAATTGAAGAGTTTGAAGTTACCTCATCATTGTGTACCATTAGGCACAAGTATGCATCCTCACTAGAAGAGCTTGATGAGTCATTTGATTCATCTTCACTTGGTTCTTTATATTTCTTCTTCTTCTCCTTCTAAGATGTCTTCTTTTTGTCTTTTGAGTGATGTTTACATTATCCTCATTTCGGCTTCTCACTCTTTTCTTTAGATTTCACCAACATGAGATATTTGTCAAGTTTTCTTGTATAGCGGGTGAGTTTTTTTTTGTCCACTTCTTCCTCACTTGAGTTATCTTCGTTTTCGCTTGCTTTCAAAGCCAATGTCTTCTTTTTGGGAGCATTGGATTCTTCTTCTTCTTGAATTCTAGGTTAGAAGTGAACCAATAAGATCATCAAAATCCAATTTGTTCAGATCTTTTTCTTCCATCACCGTCCTTTTGTTATGACATTGGGAGGAGAGAGACCTGAGAATTTTTTCATTCTTTGGGGGTTACTTCTAGGCTCGCCCAAAGAGGCTAAGCCATTCACAATATCATTAAACCGAGCAACCATGTCATTTATGGATTCATTTTCATGCATCTTGAAGGAATCATATTGATGATTTAAAATATTTAATCTAGATTATCTGACTTTATCTGTTCCCTCTCTTCCAAATTCCAGTCGCACTTTTACAATAAGGAATCTGTCTTTCGTCATGTTCGGTAGGTAATTTTTCATAAAGATAATAACATTTTTCAACGACATCCCACATGTTAATATCAATAGAACAAATGTATGCTTGGATTCAATTTTCCAATATTGAAAATTTTATGCATTTAAAAGAGGAGGACGACTAATTGGTTGTCCTTCGGCGAAAACAAATCCACTTGATGCCATTGCTCTAAAGTTTGTTAAATCTTAAAACAAGATAATTGTATCTCAAAAAGATTAGGTCTAAAGAAGATTATGTAGGATCCCAAAGGGGGTGAATTGGTGTTTAACCGAAAATATCGATTTCATGAAATTCGTCGCAGAAGCACAAAACCGATTCTTAAAACCTTTCAATTCAGATTATAAGCACAATATTAGAGGGAGAGAGAGTGAGAGAAATCAAACACAATGAACACGATGGTTGTTGACGAGGTTCGACCACACCTTGACCTATGTCCCCGCTCCGATTCTTTTGATTTTTTGAAGTATTGCTTCAATGCTTGGATTTTTGCTTTTGCTTCTAGCCTTGTCACTCCTTTTATAGGCTCTGGTACATGAAAAATTCGTCCAAAATTAATTCTACATTTTTCTTCTTGAAATATAGTCGTTACTGTTCAACTGAGTAATGGACCGGTCGATCGCATTTATGGATTGGTCGACCGGTCTATATGACCGTTGCGCTTTATTTGCTGGTTGACCGCAGCAGGTTGGTCGACCGAACTATCGATCGGACAGTCTCACAATTTTGATTTCCTCCCGTTCAGTTGATTGGTCGACCGATGCATCGACCGATGCATCGACCGATTTGTCGACCGGTGTAGTCTCGACATGGATTTGGGCAGTTTATGCGTTGACCGATCGACCGGTATCTCCGATCGGTCGACCGGACTATCTCGACCGGCCTTCATAGCTTCGACCGGCAGGTTGACCATCCTGCACTATTTTGGGCATAACTTTTTGCACAGTTATCCAAATTATATGATCTTGAAGTCTATGGAAAGCTAACAGAATTTTCTACAATTTTGATGTCTCTATTCATCCAAAACTAATGAGATCAATGCCAATTATTTAATCAAAGCATATGCATAAAGTTATCCATTTTTCTTTAAACTTTTTCAGAATTTTAACTTTAATCATTCGAGGTTTGTATTATCAAAATATAATTTGATATGACATTAAAACTTTGACCCAACAATCTTCCCCTTTTTTATTAAGGCAAATCGAGAAATATGAAAAATGTATAAGTTGCGAAAAAGTTGTAAAATTCTTGAAAAATCAATTTTACTCCCCCTAACACTTTGCTTTCCTTACAATGGTAGAATTCACATGAATATTAATTGTAAGGTACTCTTTGTATAAAGTAATATTTAGATCATATTTCTCCTATATTTCTCCCCCTTTTGTTTCATCAGAAAGACTATGTTTTTTTTTTACATGAAGCATATAAGAAATCATATTGCAACTCCCCCTTAATCATGCAATAAACATATTTCTCCTCCTTTATTCTTCTCCCTTTTTGTTTATATAATAGACATGTAAGATATTGCATCATGAATAGTTAGTATGTATATAAAATAGCTCCCCCTAAGTTTATGACTATTTTATAATGGCAAAATGAAAGCAATTTGATAAAATCCAAAACAAAATATATTAAGGATCAAAATATTGCATAAAACTTTGATACAACAATGATACCCATGATATGTCAAAATAAAGTTTTAAAGTTTTAGCATGCTCGCCCTATCACTATGACCAATTTTCTTTCGTTCCTTTTGTTGAATCCCATGTTTTGATGATAACAAATCAAATTGGACATAAAAGATACTAATCTATGCTCAAGTGATGATATGCAGGTGTAGAATTGATATGATCTCAGTTGCAAGAAAATATCGCCCATTAAAATGATAAAAATGCAATTTCAGCATACGACTGGTCGATTGATCGGTCGACCGACTGTGAAGACCGGTCGATTGATATCAAGCGGAAGAAATGTTGATTCTGTACCGATCGAGGATCCGATCGTTACACCAGTCGATCGAATAGCTCAGGGATGAATTCAAGAAATGTCGAGACTGTACCGGTTGATGTTCCGGTCGTTGTGCCGGTCGACCAAATAGTAAAAAGGATGAATTCTAGAAAAAGTCGAGACTATACCGGTCGACGTTTAGGCCGAAGGATCGATCGATCGGACAGCTTAAAAAGGCAACAAATATGCTGCAACGGTCGTATTGACCGGTCAACCGTAGCCAGTTGATCGGTCACAGTGCCAGATGAACAGTAACGGCTATTTTTTGAGGAGAAAATTTTGGAAAATCATCTGGACGAGATTCTCACCTGTACAAGACTATAAAAGGAGTGCCAAAGCCTGAAGAAAACTTATCCAAGCAAGCAAGATTATTCAAAAGAGTGTTTTAAGTTTTTGAGCCCAAAATTGCAAGTTCTTCCCTTTTTTCTCTTCCAAACTTTGAGTGTGAAAATTCTTGTAAAAGAAGAAAGTTAGAGGGTATCTTTATTCTATGATATAGAAAAGACTAAAAGCTCATTGTAAAAGAGGAGTGCCTTACCTCTTGAGCGGAGAAGAAGGCGTGTGGTGTAAAAAGGGTTGTTCTCTCCCTACAAGAAAAGAGAAAGATAGTGGATCTTCGGCGGTCTCGAGGTTGAAAAGTCAGAGCGGGGACGTAGGCCAAAGAATTGGGGCCGAACCTCGTCAACATATCGTGACTCACTGTGTTTGCTTTCTTGCTCCCTTTTTATTATTTGCTTGTGATAATTTTTAGTAATTTTTCGAAAGTGATTTTATAAAAAGGTTTTTAAGACACCAATTCACCCCCCTCTTGGTGCTTTCGATCCTACACCTTTCCTTTTTTTTCAAAGAGTTAGTCATTTTGAAATTATTGAGTGAAATTAAAAGAATAAGCTTAATCACTTAAGAACCATAAAATATAAGAATATAATCAATGATACTTTTACCATAACCATTGTGCTTTCACATTTTCAATTCCTCTTGTCCTTTGCATGTGAGGCACACCTGAAAACCAATTAAGTGACTTTTGGTACCCAAATTTCTTTGGGTCCTATTTTGTTAGTCAATGTTCCTTTCGGAACCCAAATCCTACCATGTTGTAATGATTTGCTCATTTTACATTGATATGCATAGTGACCATAAAATTCACATGTAAAACATTTGAGATGTGATTTTCTACCGTATGAATGATTGGATTTCCAATAAGAATTTTCATGTGCAAAATGATTCTTAAGATTATTTTTCGTTATATGCGAAATAGTCTTATCGCTAATTTGTGTATTTTTTCAACGAGGCATTTTCTTGATTTTCTAATGAACATACTAGTTTGACAATTTCACATGCATGTGTAACTTCCAAAGTTTCAATTTCATTTTTGAGATTTTCATTTTCCATAAAATATGTATCCTTTTCCACTTTTAATTTTTCAAGCTCATTTTTTATAATATGAAGATCATTTCTCAAGGTTTCATTATCAATTAGACAAGCATCTCTTTCCTTTTTCAAAATATCAAGGTCGTCTTTTATAATATGAAAGTCATCCATCAATTTTTTATTCTTCTTTTTAAGAATAAGATATTTTTCAATTAAGAAAGAAAACTCCTTATGCACGTCAAAATTGATATTATCATCCTCATCATCATTATCATTATTAGCACTAGAGCAATAAGAAGAGTTGGAGCATACCTCATCATTATGTGCCATTAAGCATAGATATGCATCCTCACTAGACAATTTTGATGATTCATCTTCACTTGACTCTTCATGCCTTTTCTTCTTTCTTTTATGAGATGTCACTTCTTTGTGATTTTTGTATGATCTTCGGGTAGGCTTCACATTCTTTTCTTTCTTTTTCACCAATTTGAAATACTTATCGAGTTTTCTTGTGTAGAGGGCGAGTCTCTTTTCGTTTACTTCTTCTTCACTCGAGTCATCTTCACTTTTGCTTGCTTTCAAAGCCAATATCTTCTTTTTGGGAGCATTTGATTCTTCTTCTTCTTGGATTCCGATCTCATAGGTTAGAAGTGAACTAATAAGATCATCAAAATCTAATTTGTTCAGATTCTTTTCTTCGATCACCGTCCTTTTTGTATGATGACTAATTGATTGTCCTTCGGCAAAAATGAATCCACTTGATTCCATTGTCTTAAGATTGTTAAATCTTAAAAAAAGCAATTGAATTTTAAAATTATTAGATCTAAAATGATTAGAATTAAAAATTAGATGATTCAAAAGATCAAAATAAGAGCAACCCGCTCTAATACCAATTGTAGGATCCCAAAGGGCACCAAGAGGGGGGTGAATTGGTGTTTAACTGAAAATATCGATTTTACAAAATTCGTCGCGGAAGCACAAAACTGATTCTTAAAACCATTGCAATTCAAATTATAAACACAATATTAGAGGGAGAGAGAGTAAGAGAAATCAAACCATGGTTGTTGACGAGGTTCGGCCACACCTTGACCTACGTCCCCGCTCCAACTTCTCGACCACGAGACCGCCAGAGATTCCACTAAGCACTTCCTTTGTTCCAAATGGGACAAGGAAGAAAGCCCTTTACACAACAACCTTTTCTCTGCTTTGAGAGGCAAGGCAACCTCTCCTCCTAGGAAGCTAATCTTGAAGTGAGAAAGAAGAGCACAACTAAAATGATAACTTCAAGGAAAAAGATCTTCTTTTGACTTCTTGAAGTATTGCTTCAATGCTGGGATTTTTGCTTTTACTTCTGGCCTTGGCACTCCTTTTATAGGCTCTGGTATGTGGAAGATTCGTCCAGAATTAATTTCACATTTTTTCCTTGGAATATAATCATTACTGTTCATCTGAGCAATGGACCGGTCGACCGATCTATATGACCATTGCGCTTTATTTGCTGACTGAACGCAGCAGGTCGGTTGACCGAACTATCGATCGGTGTCTCGACTAGTATAGTCTCACAGTTTTGATTTCCTCCCGTTCAGTTGATCGGTCGACCGGTGCATCGATGGTTCTGTCGACCGGTGTAGTCTCGACATGGATTTGGGCAGTTTATGCGTTAACCAGCCGACCGGACCATCCCGATCGCCCTTCATAGCTTTGACTAGCAGGTTGACCATCCTGCACTATTTTGAGCATAACGTTTTGCACGGTTATCCAAATTATATGGTCTTGAAGTCTATGGAAAGCTAACAGAATTCCCTACAACTTTGATGTACAATATTCATCCAAAAGTAATGAGATCAGTGCCAATTATTTAATCAAAGCGTAGTGCATAAGTTACCTATTTTTCTTTAATATTTTTCAGCATTTTAACTTTAATCATTCGAGATTTGTATCATCAAAATATAATTTGATATGACATTAAAACTTTGACCCAATAGATTAGATCTTAAAACAAGATGATTCAAAAAATTAAAACAAGAGCAACCTGCTCTGATGCCAATTGTAGGATCACAAAGGGAACCAAGAGGGGGGGGTGAATTGGTGTTAAATAAAAAATATCGATTTCACAAAGATTATCGCTAAAGCACAAAACCAATTCTTTAAAACCTTTTAAAATAAAGCAATTCAGATCATAAGCATAATATGAATGCGAAGACACGGTGGTTGTTGACGAGGTTCGACCATAGCTTGGCCTACGTCCCCGCTCCGACTTGACGACCTCAAGACCGTCTGAGATTCCAGTAATCCCTTCCTTTGTTCCACATGGGCCAAGGAAGAAAGCCCTTTACATCAACCACCTTTTCTCTGCTTCGAGAGGTAAGGCAACCTCTCCTCGGAATCTAATCTTTTTTTCTCACTCAAGAGGTAAGATTTAGAACCTCTTTTACACAGGAGCTCTCTCTATTTTTTTCTAAACAAAAATGTTTCTCTCTTTTACAATTCTATGCTCACAAAAGTGGAAGAGAGAAAGAAAAAAACCCTAAATGATAACTTCAATAAAAAGATCTTCTTTTGATAATTTGAAGTTTTGCTTCAATGTATGGATGGGTGCATTTTCTTCTGGCTTTGGCACTCCTTTTATAAGCTCTAGTATGTGAAAATTTCATTCAAAAATTATTCCACAAATTTCTCCTTCAAATTTGACCATTACTGTTCATTTGACTCAGAGATCAATCGATCGCACATGTGGACCTATAGACCGGTACTTTCTTTTATGAAAAATATGACCGTTGGCAAATTCTGCACTGTCCGGTCGACTTGTGTTCTGAGCCGGTACCTCGACCGGTACAGTCTCGACCGTCCTACACTTTTTTAAGCATAACTTTTTGCACAGTTATCCAAATTAGATAATCTTAGATTGTATGGATAGATAACAAGATTCTCTACAACTTTTATATTTATGATTCATCCAGAATCTAATAAGTCTAGTGTCAATTATTTAATCAAAATATAGTGCATAAAGTTATCTCTTTTTCTTTAAACTTTTTCAGCATTTTAACTTTAATCATTCGAGGTTTGTATCATCAAAATATAATTTTATGTCATTAAAACTTAGATCCAACAACATGGATGTAACAGCCCGTAACTCGAGCAGATTGACGTTTAGCTTCTGTGTGCTCGGTGATTACCCCCTTATGGTGCATAACTTAGGGCTGTGAGAATAGACTTACGAGCCGTAATTAATTTGACCTATTCCTTTACGGGCATAATTCGTGAAAGTTGGCATATCCTTGGATGTAATGGTTCGTTAGATGTATCTAGCGACCTGTAATGTATCCATCAAGATTGTATGACCCTTCTGTATGCATCGTGATGGCTCCTTTACGCCTTGTAGTATAGATATGTTCAAATTTCATCCAATTCTATGAGGGCAGTTAAACAAATGGTACGGCCGTTGATGAAGGAAGTCGAGCTTTGATGCGAGTCATAATTCCAAATGACGACCCGTTAAATTCTCCTTCAGCTGAACTCTTCATTTTGTGTGTAATATCCTAAAGTAAAAATGAAAAAAAAGAAGGAAAGAAAACAACATATCCCAGCCGCACCAAGCCCAAGAGCCCACCAAAAGAGAAAAAATAATGCCCTAAAGGCATCTTTTACCACCTAATCATCTCATTCTCTCTCCCCATTTGCTCTACCAACTGACGACCCCCAACAAAACCTGACCCAGCTATAGTGATTGGCATTCTCCTCCCTACTCTCCATTTAGCCAGCACCTTGGAGCCACAGTGACTCTATTACTGTAGCTACAGTAAGCTCCCTCCTCTCTCTCTTGCTCCTATCACTTAGCTACAATAGCTGATCTTTCACATCACCCTCTTCCACTATAGTTCCCGGCAAAAGGCTAGAAAGAGGAAGAAGGCTAGAAGACAAGGGTTGTACAAGCTAGGAGAGGAAGAAAGGAAAAGAGAGGAAGGAATTACGGATTAAGGCTTGCTAATCAAGGTATGTTTGAGGGGATCCAAATCCCTAACCTTCATCCTAATGATGTTTGAATGTGTTGATTAGGGCATGATGAACAAACCCTTTGTTCTTAGAGTGAAGGTTTAGGAAATGTGCATTTGATGATTCATATTCGTTAAGTAACTATTCTATTGCTAATCATGATTAGAATCTAATGTGCTTAGTTATTCATGCTTAGTTCATAAGTAGTTTACTTATTCTACATATAAACATGTCTATTAGTCTAAATGTTTTAGATTCTACTTATTTATGATTTATGTTGTGGGGATTTGTTTAATAAATTGTTAGTCATATATGATTAGTGTAAAGTTGCTATTGTTCATGTTTAGATGAATGTACACCTTAAGGGTGTTTACATGTATGTGTAAAAATAGTGAAAAATGGATAAAACAGGGGAAACTCTATCCGAATGTTCGGGTACGCCCATGACAAGTGGAGGCACGGCCGTGACGTATAATGGATTTCATGCCTTAGCAACAGAACATCCCGAGATTTGGGCGTTCTGTCACAGCCGTGACCTTATCGCCGCACGGCCGTGAGACCTAGAATGTCCCATGCCTTAGCAAAATTTCAAGAATGGTCAAAAAATGACCCTTTTGTCACGGCCGTGCAATATAGTATCGACAGGAAAATGTCTAAGTGTTCGGCCGTGCCGAACCGAGGCATGCTCTTGCCCAAGTGCTGGTCACGGCCGTGACCAGTCACAAATGATGTGTATTGTTAGAAATTACCATACTTAGTATGATTTGAAGTATGTATGATCTTGAATAGGATTAAAACATGCAACATGTATTGAATGATTGCATATATTGATGAATGTAAGTAAAACATGGATTGATATGAAGGTGTCTTATTGTAATCGTGGAGGGGAATAAAGTCTTCACTTGCTTGCTTATCTGATGTATTCTCGGGGAAGTAAAGTCTGACCCACCGTGGTTTGTACTTCCAATGGGACAAAAAGATGCCGGACTAGCTAGCCAAGTACCCGCGAATCAACATGGTCTTCTCAATCACCAAGATAAGAAGCTATCTAAATAAGGATGGAAGATGAAAAGATGGAAAGTAAAGTCTTACACTTATGTTTGTACTTCAAGGGGACTGATGCATGCAAAATACAACATATTTTAGTTAATTATTTTAATTAATTTTTTTGTAATTTAATCATGGCATGCATCATTTTTAGTCACTTTTAATCGTAATTCCGAATTTATTATTAATTCTCTGATTGTGGATGGATTAATTAAATTTGAATAATTATTTTGCAGGAAAATTCAAAACACGGCCGAAATTCAAAGAAATTATTGCTTACGGCCGAGATTTGGCTTTACCCCCAAGTCATTTTGGCCGAGATTTGGCTTTACACCCAAGTCGTTTTGGGCGAGATTTCTAGGGGGTAATGATATGGAATCTTCGTTGTTACGGCTAAGATTTGAAGGGGTAAAGATAAAAGAATTTTATCTTTTGGGCGTAATGGCATGAAGATGAATTTGGCAGAGATTCAAAAGGAGTAACAATTGAATGATTTTATCTTTTGGGCGTAACAAGATAAATTCCTTCCTTACGGCCGAGATTTGGAGGGAGTAAAAGGAATTTTATCTCTTTGGGAATAAAGATTTAATTCTTTATTACGGCCGAGATTCTAAGGGAGTAAAGATAAAAAGGATTTATCTTTGGGCGTAATGATAAAAGGATTTATCTTTGGCTGAGTTTATCTTATAATTTTAAAGTCAACCGTACGATGTTACGGCCGAGATCAAATTGAAGGCCGTCCGCACCCTATAAATATGTGAAGAATCCGTCGTTTCAATTCGTGCTCGGAAGTTCAGGTTTCTTCCACGGTGAGTCGTGAGCTCTGCAGGCTACGACCAAGAGGAGAGAGGTGCGACGGTTGGAGGTTGATCGCGACCCTGATCAAGTCCGAGAGGCTGCCCGATTGTCTGCCCAATTCGAGAGCTCTACTGCTATTTTGGGTGTAATTCTTTCAATCTTTATGATTTGTATTTCATTATCTCTCCAGAATTTCTAGGATGAACTCCATATTTTTAGGATTATTATTTTAGGAGATTATTAATTGAAGGGAAATGTTTGGACCCTACTTTATTTGTTTTAATCTTTTTTTATCAATTATTAATTGTGCTTAATGCTTTTATATTAGTTAATTAAATTTCTGAATTAGGCTATACCAGTTTGTGGAGTGTTTAATTTCAGAATTCATTATACTAATTATAATTTATTTTATTTGGAATTAATAATTGACATAAATTTGATAACTAGTGTGCGGAGTATCAAGTTTGTGTGGTCTATTAATCTATACCAGTTTGTGGAGTGATTAATAGTCTAGAGAATCCAATTTAATGCATCTTAATTTTAATATGATTTTGGGGGTACCAGTCGTGGAGACTTCAATTCTTATTAAATTAAGATAGTTCTATATGATTAAATTGAGGGATGCCAGTCGTGGAGACCACAAGTTAATCATGTTAGATTACTTTAGGGAGACTCTAATCCATCTTTAAAGATTAAAGTTATCTTTTATGGTTCAAATATTTATCCTGATCTATTTTCATCCTAAGGCATAACTTCAACACCACTATCTTATCTTTATTTTATTTTATAAAACTCATTTTCAAAATCCATGTTTTTCCTCTCTTATTAATTTAAAGATTCAGATATTGAATTAATAATATTCCTCGTGGGTTCGACACTCTTACTCCTTTTTACTATATTACTTGAGCGACTAGTGCACTTGCTAATATAGTAAAAAGGAGTAAGAGTGTCAAACCCACGAGGAATATTATTAATTCAATATCTGAATCATTAAATTAATAAGAGAGGAAAAACATGAATTTTGAAAATGAGTTTTATGAAATAAAATAAAGAAAATAAAATAAAGATAAGATAGTGGTGTTGAAGTTAGGCCTTAGGATGAAAATAGATCAGGATAAATATTTGAACCATAAAAGATAACTTTAATCTTTAAAGATGGATTAGAGTCTCCCTAAAGTAATCTAACATGATTAACTTATGATCTTCACGACTGGCATCCCTCAATTTAATCATATAGAACTATCTTAATTTAATAAGAATTGAAGTCTCCACGATTGGTACCCCCAAAATCATATTAAAATTAAGATGCATTAAATTGGATTCTCTAGACTATTAATCACTCCACAAACTGGTATAGATTAATAGACCACACAAACTTGATTCTCCACACACTAGTTATCAAATTTATGTCAATTATTAATTCCAAATAAAATAAATTATAATTAGTATAATGAATTCTGAAATTAAACACTCCACAAACTGGTATAGCCTAATTCAGAAATTTAATTAACTAATATAAAAGCATTAAGCACAATTAATAATTGATAAAAAAAGATTAAAATAAATAAAGTAGGGTCCAAACATTTCCCTTCAATTAATAATCTCCTAAAATAATAATCCTAAAAATATGGAGTTCATCCTAGAAATTCTGGAGAGATAATGAAATACAAATCATAAAGATTGAAAGAATTACACCCAAAATAGCAGTAGAGCTCTCGAATTGGGCAGACAATCGGGCAGCCTCTCGGACTTGATCAGGGTCGCGATCAACCTCCAACCGTCGCACCTCTCTCCTCTTGGTCGTAGCCTGCAGAGCTCACGACTCACCGTGGAAGAAACCTGAACTTCCGAGCACGAATTGAAACGACGGATTCTTCACATATTTATAGGGTGCGGACGGCCTTCAATTTGATCTCGGCCGTAACATCGTACGGTTGACTTTAAAATTATAAGATAAACTCGGCCAAAGATAAATCCTTTTATCATTACGCCCAAAGATAAATCCTTTTTATCTTTACTCCCTTAGAATCTCGGCCGTAATAAAGAATTAAATCTTTATTCCCAAAGAGATAAAATTCCTTTTACTCCCTCCAAATCTCGGCCGTAAGGAAGGAATTTATCTTGTTACGCCCAAAAGATAAAATCATTCAATTGTTACTCCTTTTGAATCTCTGCCAAATTCATCTTCATGCCATTACGCCCAAAAGATAAAATTCTTTTATCTTTACCCCTTCAAATCTTAGCCGTAACAACGAAGATTCCATATCATTACCCCCTAGAAATCTCGCCCAAAACGACTTGGGTGTAAAGCCAAATCTCGGCCAAAATGACTTGGGGGTAAAGCCAAATCTCGGCCGTGTTTTGAATTTTCCTGCAAAATAATTATTCAAATTTAATTAATCCATCCACAATCAGAGAATTAATAATAAATCCGGAATTACGATTAAAAGTGACTAAAAATGATGCATGCCATGATTAAATTACAAAAAAATTAATTAAAATAATTAACTAAAATATGTTGTATTTTGCATGCATCAGGGACCAAAGTTTAAGAAGTAAAGTCTTGCATATGTGTATGTACTTTCCAAGGATGACTTGGGACATAAAAATGAAGATGATGATGAAAGCACCAAAAAGAATGCTAATGTATGTCCCCTTGTCGTAAAATGCTATGTAAGAAGAAGTCAAAGTAAAGCAAGATAAATGATGATATACCTTAGCATAATGATAAGTTATGATGTGCTTTGATCTAATGTATATGATGTTACATGCTTATCTTATCTTGTCATGATGATATTTCATATGCCATATAGTATGCATAAGTAACTCATAGCATGCATATGATTTATGTATCATGATGATGAACTGCATATGCCATGACATATAGAGATCATGTGACAGGATCATGCCATGCATGGGCCTCAACATGCTCTAACGGAAGAAATCCCCTACATCCCATGGATCTGTGTAGGCGTTGACGAGACTTAGGTTCGGCGGCGAGAGCCCAAGTTATCTTACTTATGTTATCATGATGAACTCTTATAAGAGTCAAGTATGTATGGTCTATGGGCCTTTGAGTCATGTAGTTTTTTATGAACTCATTTATGTATGATGAACCCTATGTCGGGTATTATGCTAGAGCCTGTGGCCCATGGGCTAGAGACGTATCTTGGGTTTTTATTTACTTATGAAGTCTTCCGCTATGTTTTATGTTATTGGACATTATTATTATTATGTTTCCACTGTAATATTTTATATAATTAGGTCATGTAAGTAATGTCGTCTAGGGTTCGGCAACTAAATCGGGGCCGAATTTTGGGGGCGTCACACTGTGAGACTCGCTAAAAATTTATTACGGCCTGTAACATGTGATGATTTCATTACACGAATGTTCTATGAGTGAAGACTTCATGACGGCTCGTAAACTCGCTTCTGAGGTGTGAATATCTCTCTATGAGATCCATGATCTGCGTCTTGCAGTCCATGTCTTCAATATGTAGGGGCGTTAGAAAGCTCTTACGGCCGGTGATGAATCAAAGTGCGCCTGGTATTCTCTCTGTGAGGGCCGTGAGATGCGTATTGCGGGCCGTGATGAATAGCAAAAGGGGTATTATGTATCCATTACAGCCCATGAGAAATGTTGTTTTCTACTTCTGAGGTTATCCTTCTTTTTCATTCGGATATTTTTCTTTGATAATTTTCCACCAAACTAAGATATTTACCTACAAAATAACGCACAACTAGGTAGTTGGAGAGTTCAAGAAAATAATTGTAATAAATAAAATAAAATGGATGCATGCCATGAGAAAATTATGAAAATGGACCTAAATGAAGCTTAAATTAAATGTTGTAAAATGCATGCATCACAATACAATACTTTGGAAAATCAAATTGATAGCTGATGGAAGGATCATGAGCAAGAAAATAATAACCCAACCTTCCGGCTGTGGTATGGACATCTCGACCGTAGCGCGAATAGAGTGTAACCCGAGCTTACCCCGCGCTAGACTCTTGATGTAGGGGTGATCAAAAATCATGTCGAGTCATAGGTCGCTAGGTCGGGTTTCGGTGATGCACACACATCGGCGACGGGTGCGAGGCAGGCAACATTGAACCCGAGTTGGGTTCAATGCCTATTCTGCCCGACGATGCACATACCTGGCCTGGTTTCTCTAAACCCATTCCTGGATTTCGACGTAAATGGTGGCGCTGAATGCTCGATTTTCAATGTAATTTTGTCAAAATAAACTTCTTAGGATCAAAGTAATCATATGTGATGAATCATGAATAATAGGACACGATGCTATGATTTTAATTATACTCTAACAACATGCAAATCTATTGTTAAAACTGATTAAAAGTTGATCCAACGATCTACCTATCTCTACGTGAGTTCTCTACTGCTCGACCCTCTTCTCTTTGTTCGTTTTTCACGCTGGCAGTTTCTAACGATTCCCAACTTCAATCCCTAGTTGTCATTGGTATCCTTTACCTATTAGTCGCACCGGGTGAAGAAAAATGAGATGAAAAGGTTAAAGAAAACATCCCCGAAAATGGCATGGTTGCTATCTGACCTTAGTTGATTCCTGGCATTCTAGATCGTCTCTAGTGATATCTCCGATGATCGACAATGCTGATCTTGGGCTCTGGGGTTGCTTGGATCCTGTAGGTGGAGCGGAAAAAGAGAGAAGGCAAGACAACTAGGGTTATAGGAGATTTTAGTTGAGAAAAAAATTTATATAGGTAAGAGTTAAAAGATAAGTTTGTTTATAACTTCTTGAACTCCTCCTCTTATTTAATTCCCAACATAAATTTTATTGTATCTTTTATTAACTTTAATAATATTATCTTTTTACTGGTCGTGCGTTACACATATAGCTAAATCTTAACTATATCAAATAAAACAAGAAAAGTATAATATCTTTAATGAAAATGAGATGATTTATGAAATAACAAAAGAAAAGATATTTATAAACAAAAAAGGGATCCCTTCGCCCGTACAACTTTTAATTGGGGCTGTAGTTTGGAAAAAAAATTTATGTTAAAAATTAATCTAAAATTCAGTTGGACTACATATTACATAAGCATGATTATTGGAAGAGAAAAATAATATGATCAATGATTTCTTTCTTTCCTGCCTACAAAATTAATATGACAGCTATTCAAATATATATATGTCAGGCTTATTGGAAGAAAAATATGAACCATGTTTCTTTCCTTTTGTAGGTGCAAAAATTAATTTGACAACTATTCTACCAAGGCATACATGGAAAGAAGATTACTCATTTATTTTCCTCCAACAAATCATTATTATTATTATTATTATCTTCATTCGTCATCGTCGTCATTATTATTGATCCATCAAGATACCGTTCACGCTCGTGCAGGGCAAGCAATTGCATGATTGATCATGGCGCTTTTATCGCAGTTGAGAATGACACATATTTGGATCCCTGCGGTGTTCCTATTCGCAACGTTGCTATTCTTGTTCTACACCGAAAAGATCAACCTCTCATGCATCTCCTGCAGCGTCACCCTTCGCCTGGACACCTTGCAAGGCCCTGCTACAAGCAACGTCACCACCATCGCCAACGACGACCACGACGACTACGGAGTCGTCGAAGCCGGCGACGAGGAGCAGCTGCAAACAGACGCATCTAATCCCGAGGACGAGTACCCTCTGAAGGCCATAAAGGACCAGCTGCGGGCCATCCGATCCTGGGCACCGAATAGCACCACCTGGGCTCCGACGTGCGACGATGGCAGGATCTTCGTCTACGAACTACCGCCCAAGTTTAACGAGGACATCATGACTTGGTACAGCGATTGCACCTCGGGGCTCTGCGGCGACTTCGGATACGACGCGTTAGGGCCGTCGATCCCCAAGCTGGGGAGGAGCGTGCACCGCACGCATCAGTTCTCCCTGGAGCCTATCTTCCACGGGAGGGTGCTGAACCACCCGTGCAGGGTTCGCAACCCCGGCGATGCCGCTGTCTTCTACGTGCCCTTCTACGGCGGGCTGCACAACTTCATGTGCCATCTGAATAACTCGTCGAGCGACGTCGCGGACTTGCTCGGGATCCAGCTCGTCGAGTGGCTAGAGGGACAGCAGTGGTGGCGGCGGCGCAATTGCGCCGATCATATGTTCGTGGTGGGAATGATCGGGTGGGGTTTCCGGCGGCATGACCACCAGAACTGGGGGAGCAATTTCCTGTTGCTCGAGCAGATGAAAGCTCCCTACAGGTTCCTGATCGAGCGCGACCCCTGGGACGGCAAGGACATCGGCATCCCCTACCCGTCCTACTTCCACCCGCACGGCGACGCTGACGTGGTCAGATGGCAGGCGAAAGTCCTTGGCACGCGGCGCAAGACCCTGGTGGCCTTCGTCGGGGCCCCGAGGCAGTACGACGCCATGAACATCCGGTCGACGCTAATCAAGAACTGCAAGTCGGCCGGCGGCAAGAGGTGCAAGTACCTGAACTGTGCGAAGAGGCAGTGCAAGGTCGCATCCGTTGTGTCGCTGATGCTGAGGTCCGAGTTCTGCCTGCAGCCACCGGGCGACAGCCCGACGAGGAAGTCCATGTTCGACAGCTTGGCGTCCGGGTGCATCCCCGTCTTGTTCAACCCGTTCTCGGCGTACTACCAGTACCCATGGCACCTGCCGGAGGCCCACGAGAAGTACTCGGTGTTCATAGCGGAGGAGGAGGTGAGGAAGAAGGGGTTCGATCTGCTGCAGAGGCTGAGGAGCGTGAGCTCGGAGAAGAGGGGGGAGATGAGGCGTTACATAGTGCAAGAGCTCATGCCCACTTTGGTTTACGGGGATACAACGGCGAGGTTCGAAAAATTCCATGACGCCTTTGACATAACCATGAACAATATGTTGCACAAAATTAAGATGTTTGGATATTAATTAAGTTCATGATATATCAGCATTAATTAATTGATTAACTTAACATGTCAGGAAGGTTTTCGTTGTTCTTTTCTTTCTGTCGGTGTGCACTCATAGGCACATCAGTGGCCCCACGACGGCTGATGCAGACTTCACGCGTCGTGGTACGCAATTGTTTCAAGGATTGTCGAGTTATCTTATTTTTCTTATTATTTTTTAGTTCATTTTTATAAGTTAAGCTTAGTTTGACATGTGATGACAATCTTGTAATATACACTTTAGAAAAGTGCACTGTGTAACTTATCCTTCACATCCCACATCGCAAACCTCCCATCCGAAATGGTAGTATATTAGGAGAGACCCGCTAGTCCCTCACCATTTGTAATCATTCTATTTTTTCAATAAAGATTTGAAAGCTTTCGTAATTCTAGCATCGAGCCTCAAACATAGTATGATAATTTACAAAAAAGTGTCCCGAGTGTTCCATCAGTGTAAAATCAACACATCCATAATTTAGAGGCTCAATTGTCCAAAATATAAAAGCAAATTGAAGTAGACAATTCACTTCGACAATTTGACATTGAGCTCAAGTTTGAGGCGT
This sequence comes from Pontederia crassipes, assembly GCA_030549335.1. Taxonomy (NCBI): domain Eukaryota; kingdom Viridiplantae; phylum Streptophyta; class Magnoliopsida; order Commelinales; family Pontederiaceae; genus Pontederia; species Pontederia crassipes. The sequence continues at coordinate 2,455,777 of JAUKPH010000020.1, read as the reverse complement.
TGGAGGCAAAACTACATGCATTAGAGGATGAAGTTGCAAAATTGAATTTTCTAACTTCTGAATCTCCAAGCCACCTCAACCAGAATGTGAAGTTCGTATGCCCTTACCATTATCAATATCCATATCAAAGAACATGACACCCATAAATAAATTTTTCGATAAGGATAGTGACAACTCAGTGGCGTGTCAAGGTGACGAGCAAATATATCATTAAAGATGGGAAGGTTCAAAGGAGGGGCCTATCTTTGGATGTTTCTGTCCCTTCTACATTGTTGTCTCCAATTCAGCCACCGTTGAAGGAGAAGAACAAAACACCCATAGCTGGCTGCAAATCACTCTGCATCTTCTTCGTGCAATCTGTAAAATCTTTGAATGAGAAAAATACTTCGCCGACATCAACATGATCCTGACCAACTATAACAGTCCAATGGCGACCTAAGAATCACTTGACGATCTAAGATCAGCAGCATAGCTCTCAACTTCCACATCAAAAGGTTGTTGTACATGAAGAACCGCCACCACCAGATGATGACATTAAATTGAAAACATAAACACCATCCAACAAAGCATATGCTAAGTCTCACTACTACGGGGATTCACGATCACAATCAAAACCCAGCGAGATCATTCCATATCCACTTATATTATTCTTATTGATCATTTCTTATTAGTCTCAGCATATATGTCATATCAAGGTCGAGCTAGCGACTTTAAACTTAGAACCACTCATTCTTAATCCTTAAACTTACAATTTAGATCTTTCGCATAATTTAGTTTAAATAAGCATAGTTCTTGTTAGATTGGTTTGATTATCTTAGTTGCTTAATCTCTTTAATTTCCTTCTATCATTTTTATTTTATTTTTTTAATTTTTTTAATAGGTCTCTGCAATGTCATAAGTTGAATTTTATTGAAATTTCAAATTTTCATTTTCACAGGCTGTTATTTCCATTCATGGGTGTTCCTTGGATATAACGGATCGTTACTACGGTATCACAACCCAACTTTATTTCATCACTCAAAATTTTATTGAATCTTTAATTTCTCCGGGCATAATCATTTTATCATGGATCCCACAGTGATCCATATTTTGAACTTTTATTTTTCACGTGTCGTTACTATTCTTTCATGAATATAACACTGACTGTAAAATTTTTTTAAGCTTTATGGGCCATAAGTCTAATGTCATCACCCATGACATTATGTGCACACCTCCATATTTCTGTTAAGCCGTATCTCACGAGTCGTAACCGCACTTTCATGGATCTCATAGTGGGTATTAATGGAAATACTTCATCTTCACGGGACTTAGATGGATTATAGCGGGTCTCACAATACTTTGTACCATGCGCAGATCATCATAATGGGTCGTAACAGCCATGTCACGGTCTGTAATGATTATGGTTAAGCCGACGTAAAGTCCAAGGGTTACTATACGAGTCATAAATGTTGGGTCACAAACTTCAAAGTGGCTTCCAAAATTTTTATTCTACACATCATGGTCGTTACCCACCGTTAACGGGCCATAAGTTGTCTGGTCATCCCTGAGAAGATGGAAAACTTTACGGTTCATGGGGCTTCAACTTTCACGGGTCAGGAGAATTTTTCTTACATGGGTCGTTACATGTGAATCACGACCCGTTAAAATCATAGTATGCCCCCAATGCCAAAGCCACTGACCCGTTACACTTTCATGTTACGACCCTAACACCAAAGCCATATGATATCACGACCTGTAAGTTTCATCTAACGACCTTTATTTTTATTATTCTCTCTTGTCTATACGTGTTTGCAAGTTCGTTACCCATCGTTCACGACTCCATCTTTGTCACGGACGTGCTCCACAAATTTATTTTAACATAATCTTACTTTTAATTAGCATATTAAGTATGTTTAGATGCTTCTATAGTCATGGTTGTGTGTAGCAATTAACTTTTGGATTAAAGCATAATGATAATTAAATTATCGATAAGTGTTATAAAGAAATTATATAAAACTATTAGAAATAAATTTTAATATTTGTTAATATTATAATAAATGTATTTAACTATGATTAACTAAGGTTAATTAGAGGTTTAACACTAATTTTTAACCAAATAATATGATTGGACCTTTATTTCAACCTATGAGACTTCAAGTAGCTAAAGCAAGCAGCTCACCAGCTGCTTAGTAATGTATTTTTTCGAATCGCCATATGACGTGTTAAAATTTTGAAAAAAAAAATTTATAAATCATTGTATCTTATCCTCTGCAAGCCTAACAATTTACAAGATCAAATACATAGCCGAACAGCCTGAAGAAATTCGATAGGTTTTCTGGGTTAGGGTGAATCTGCAGATCCAAAACTAACCTTCACCTTCATATGATTGTTCTTCCTAGTTCGTTCTTCATAAATCCTAAAATTTTACGTGATTCATTCTTCTGAAGTTATCTTTCCATGAGCACAAGAATCGTCTAAAAATAACATTTATATAGATAGTTATGAACCGATCTTCATGGGTCGCTCATCTTGTCCCGAGTCTGATACAAGTTTAACTTGTAAATTAGGGCATGGTTAGAATATAACGAATTAGGGTTTGGAGTTTGGATATAATTAATTATACATTCTAAGAGTTCGGTGAGAAGTGGAATCATCCGATTTGGACTTGTGTTTTTTGGAGAAATGAATTTTTTATTTCATAGTGATTCTTCTGCCAGATTCCAGGATCACGATCCTAATTAACTATTTTTGTTATAAGGGGGGAATACAAGTTGTTAAATTCTACATTTTTTATTCCTAAACACTACTGAAGTCTAGATTCTTGAAAAATTAGGATCTCGTCAAATGGATAAGTATTGTTAAATATATAAATTAATATTCAGTGATACACAGTCTGCCAGAACACAAATCCTAGGTCACATTGACTTGAATTTTATGAACTCGCTTGGAATTAGTGAATGAAATTTGGGTGCTGAAAATCTTAGTAAGTCTAATTTCTAATTTATCCAGAATCATAAGATTTGCACATGTGGTTAAGAAATTATGAATTATGCATTGAGAGTCACTAAGTCTGAAATCCTGAGATAGCACCTAGTTAAGCTTTAGGAGATTGGGTAGTAATAAGTAGTTGAAGTGTGTAATAGCCTATGGACATAGACACCTGAGATTGAACAATGAATGAAGAAATTACATAATTCTAAGGTGTATAATTATTCATGCATCATGAGCATGCATTACATAGTATTTTTACTAGTGATGGAAAAGTAAAAAGACATCATTGCTTGTTGGAAACCAACAAGCTACAAGTGAAAGGAGGAAAATCTAGTAAACCTCATTGAAAACATAAAGTACAAGGTGAGTGGGTAAATTTACAATATAGCAAAATGTTATATGTTAGTTCTTTTACTTATGGTATTACCTCAAGCAAGGATTATTATTGTTGTTATTGAAACATATCTTGAGCTATGAAAAGTATTTATGATATCTTTCAAGGATTTCATATGAGATGAAATAACATCCTATACAAAAATGTTTTCAGGGAACAATGCTTGTGAAGTGATAATAAGTTTTACTTGATAATGATATGTGATTATGACATGTGTATTTTAATATTGTTAAACTCCATGTGTTCATTAGCCATACTAGTTGAAAAAGGTCTTTGGGACGGCATTCGATATACATGAAGCCTTTGGGATGTATATAGGGTGTTTTTGCCCTTTGGGGCTGCTCTGGGTGCACATATTGACCTATGATATGCTCTGCATATTCCAGATGGAGGAATACATATTGGCCCATGATATGCTCTGCGTATTCCAGATGGAGGAATATGTATTGACCCATGATTTGCTCTGCGTATCCGATACTTTTGATTATGAATCTTTGCTTAACTGTATGACACATAATCATGGAGGGATAAGTATTGACCCATGATGAGTATGTGCAATGATACATGTGTGGAGTTTAATTATGAACATGATGATATCTTGAGTTACTTATATGGATATTAAAGTTCATATGATTTGGGAACTTATGTTATATGAGTTATGTTTTAAATGTTTTCTCATATGGAGAACCTAATTATTTAAGTATTATATGCACTTGTATTGTTCCCCTATATTGTACCTTCATTGCACTCACTGAGCAAGAGATTGTTGCTCACATTACCCTCATTGAATTTTTCAAATAATTTCAAGTTCTCGAGTTAAGTCGACTCGAAGCTTGCTTTTGATGCATATAGAAGATGTCGAATCGCTGGAGCACTTTTATTTTTCTTTCACTTTTGTTTTTGAAAGCATGCATGTAATAGATAAACTCGAGAGTTGTACTAGAGTTTATTAGAATCATTTTGTAAAGTTGTATAAAACTTGATCTTGTGGGGTATTAAATGTGAAATGGGTTGTGAAATGACAGTGACAACATGTGAATGTGACATCTTGTAACTTTTTATTAAACTTTGATGGGTATATATATATCCATCTATTGGATGTGTTGACAATAACTAACTCATGGGCCACATAGGCTCTAACATAAGGACCCAACATAGGGTTCATAATACATAAATGAGTTCACATTTAAGTTCATGACTCAAGGCCCATAGGCTATACATACTTAACTCGCTAAAGAGTTTATCATCATAATAAAATACTATAAGATAACTTGGGCCATGGGTCTGACCAACTCGTGTGCAATATCTATCATCATGAGATCATCACCGCCGAGCCTATGTCTCATCCGTACCTGCACGGATCCATGGGATGTAGAGAATTTCTCCCATTAGAGTATGTTGAGGCCTATGCATGATCCTCTAACATGATTTCTACATGTCATGGCATATGCATTGCAATACAATAAGAGACATCGGCAATATGCATTTTATGAGCTACATATGCACTATATATGGAATGTGAACAATCATGATGGCAAGATAGGATATCATATAATCATTATTAAACTTTATGCTAAAGCATATCATGAATTTATTTGCTGAACTTTAATATCTTCATTCATAACATGATATGACAATGGAACATACATTTTTCAGTCCTTTATGTGCATACATCATTAACTTCATCTTTATGTTCCAAATCATTTCATCTTAGTCACCTTATGTGACTTTCCACTTTTCATCTTGTATCTTTAATTAGATAGCTTTTTATCTTGGTGATTGGGAAGATCATATTGATTTGCTCGGCTTTAGCTAGCTAGGCCAGGATCTCTTTGTCCCAATTGGAAATGCCACCACTAGGGGTGGAACTCGTTTCCCCGAGAGCTCAACACTGAAGCTAGCAAGTGAAGACCTAGTTCTCCACAATGATTACAACAAGACACCTTCAATCAATTCATGTTTTAATTACATGCATCAATACATACAATCATTCAATACATAGACATTAAAGGTCATTGAATCATACAATCGTTCAACTCGACATTGTGGCATATTTTAATCCTATTTAAGGTCATCCATGCATGAAACTTTCTAAGTGTAACAATCAACATAACATAGGCATTGAAGAAATGAAGCGGATGACCGGTCCACTTTCGGACTACTACTAGTAAGGAAATAAGCGACCGAATCATATTTTTTATGACCACTATGAATCGAGCGGACGACCAAGTTAGTTGGCAACACTCGCAGAAGTCTGAGAAGGTCAATTTCTAGCGACTCTATTTTGGATGACCAAAATGGATTTGGACGACTGCTTGGGAGGATAGCGGATGACTGAAATGGTCGACACCATGTCCACAAAAGTTTGGGAGGTTCGAACTTCTTGCGAGTCTAATTTGGACGACCAAAACATGTTAGGATGACTGCTGAGAGGGTATCGGACAATCAAACTAGTCGTTACAACATCCGTAGAAGTCCAAGAGGATTGAACTTCTGCTCTCTTGGAATGACAACCATAGCTGGTGATCGAAACTCTTTCGGGTGCCCATTTTGGAATGCCATAATGGAAACTACTATTACACATGTATCTTCACTTCATACAATCATCTAAATAGGATTTTGCACTAATCATGATAAGCTTCGTGTCATAACCTTTGTAGCATAGTAAATCACAAAAATAGAGGTATGAAAAAGAACTATTAAACCTACTAATCGCATTCTTGTTCAATAATGACAATTTCATAATGAACTAAGCATAAATGGTATGGTACCTTATAAGTCATAAAGTCTTACATACATGCTCATTTGTTGAAGAGAGATATTATTTAAGCATTATTTCAAATTGGCGGCTATGTGTCATATGAAACATGAATACTCAAATGATAACAAGTTATGATCATATAAAATTCAACACATTAATCTTATAGAACAAGAGTCCATATGAGAAGGCAAATAAAATGAAGTATGTTTTTCAAAGGTTTTCCAAATTTTAGGTAAAATTTCAAAAGTTTGACTTCTTTCAATTGCAAACACACAAAGCATCAAATATATAAATGAAAACCAAGAAGAGCTTAATTATATATACATGCTCACGATTTTTAGGAGTTAAGCATAAATAATAACATAAGCATTTTCAAAGTTAAAATTATCCTAATAAGACTAAAAATTGACTTGTCAAGAATTATAGGTTTGTGCATAAATTGTGATAAACTAGTCTAAAATACAAATAATTAAGACACACAAGTATATCGAAGTTTTCATTTATATGCTCAAAATTATACTTTTCCCATAAATTTTTTGTCTCCACTTTTTGAAATTCATTTTTCCTTTATTTATTTCTTTCTTTCTTTGTCAGAAGATAGTAATCAAGGTTAGTGATAAGAAAATAACAAATGAAACTAGAAAAGATATGAATGGTGACCAAGAATGTCTATTACATGACATGATTATTTTAAACTTCAAAAGGTGAGAGTCATGTCTAGATATTTCACAAGAATGAGCCTATAAATAAATTTTTATAGGAGATGTATATAGCAAGTTAAAATTTTCTCCTAAGTCACATGCTTCATTTAAAATATGTGCATAAATATAGAGATTGACAATTTAATGACTCATGCAATAATTTTCAAATACCATACTAATACGATCAATCATATTATTCCAAACTGATTTGTTAAAAACCATAATGTCCTTATTTACCCAAATGACATAGTGTGACAAGTCAAGACAATATCAATTCATGCACATAAAGCTCATAACGCAACAATCATGTCAAAACATGCTTGTCATAAATATGAAGTCTCCTTTGTTGATAAACAAAAAAAAAATTCAAGTTTAGAAGACTTTTCAAGCAGATTCGCATGTCTTTTCCTTTGCCAAATCAAAAGATAATCGTGATAATAAACATGACAAGAGTAAAATTAGGCATATAATTTTCTTTCTTTGGTGTGAGCAACATAAATTTTGTAAATATACTAGTAAGAATGAAGTTAGTATGAATTCATTTTAAAACTTTTCATATATTTTCATTTCCAAACATTCATAAGATACTCATTTTTTATCTCAAGATTATGACTTCTCTTAATTTTAAAATCATAAAACATCAAATGCCATCAACAAAAAGTTTGTGATAATCAAATGCACCAAACATAATCATTTATTATTCTCCACTCATATTTCAAAAATATGATTCCTTTATACTTCAAAATCATAGCTACCGTATGTATTGAATTACAAATCTGAGGATGCTAGGTAGTAAACAAGTTTCATATACAATCAAGTATACAAGCTCAATATTAAATCAATATATTTTGAGTGTGAAGGATCATGCAAGCATCCAAACTAGTATGCACAATAACCCTAATCTTTTGTCAATTATTAACTAACACACACACATTATAATAACAAATGAAAAAATACAAGGCATAATAAAAAAATGAGTTCAAGTCTTCATTTTCATATACCAAAATAAATTTACCATAAGCTTTATGCCTACACATCATTTCAACTTCATTTTTTTCTTTTCATGTGACACACACCTACAGGTAAAAGATCATTTGAGTTTTGATATGCAAAATAGCTTGGGTCCATGGTTGTTAGTCACATTTCCTTTTGAAATCCATTTTATCTCACTATGATTAATTTTTCAACTTCACCTTAAAAAAATAGTGACAATAAAATTTGTTTGCATAAAAAGTAGAATGATATTTCAAAGTATTATCATGGACACGTCTCAATAAAAAAGATAAGCATAATGATGTCTATTTGTTTTAAATCATAATTATTTCTTATCATATCAAAAAATTATGAAACCAGCATAACAAATTATAAATTATTGTCAATCATTAAAAAATAAAATGATCTACAACTGATAGTCGCATATATAATTTTTTTTTACCAAATCAAAATGGCAATTATAATATACATAACAAGAGATGAAAATATGTATATAGTTTACTTTACTTGACATGTGAGAAAGGATGTTTCGCAAAAAGATTATCACAAGTCAAAAATATAGATGTGATATGCTAGTATAGATGTGATATGAAATTTCAAATGTTCTTATTTTCAATTTTTCAAAATAAGTATTTCAATTCTTGTGCCACTAACTAAAAATGATGATAAAATGTTAACTATAGTGTTGTTGTCATTCATCTATTTAGATTTCAAAATTATGATTTCTTGCAATCTTGAAATATCATGTAAGTCAAATAAATTTTAAATGTTGAAAGATGGACTAATAAGTGTATGATTAAATACTCAAATTTGTCAAAAAAGTAAGATTAGATCTAATGACTGATATATGCATTTTCAATATTAAATAACTAAATGATCCAAAATTCTTACACAAACAATTTTGATAATATATCATATACTTATTATCATATGGTCACTAAGAATGGCAAATTATTTACTCAAAATTCAAATTATCAAGTTGCACTTTAAAACCTTGACAATATACTTGTTTAAAGTGTTTCTTTTCAAAAGAATTTGAAGTTCATGTCTAGCATAATTCTTATGATACTCAAGTGATAATAGGAAATATGCAAAACATTTATCTTGCATAGCAAGAAAGAAATTATTATGCCATGTGAGCAAAAGGAAGTATCATTTCAACTTCGTAGTTCATGTATGCAGAATAAACAAATCCAAATCAAGTGCATATTTCAAATATGAAGAATCATAATCCAAATCTCATGTGCACAAAATAAATTTTTACTTCAATAATATTTTTAACAATTCTTTGTGCCTCACTCTCTCAAGTCTACACTTTCCATGTGAGAGGTACCTACAAGAAAAAATTATTTCTTCTTTGGTACCCAAATTTGATTGGGCCCAACATTATTAGTTATGATTCATTTTGAAACCCACACCATTTTCATACCCATATTAATGGATTTTCTAATTCGGCACTCAAATGAATAATGGCCATGAGCATTACTGTCATATTCCCTAATTAATCTTTTGTTTAATCCAAAATTCATGACTCATTATGGACGGTCAAATAAAATTTCAAAGGATTGCTAAAATGTGATGTAATAATTCTTTTTATACAACATAAGAAATATAAATATTAATAAACATATCACACAATTTATGATCATTAAGAGAAAACCAATACTCATTATGTTTTACAATTAACAAAATGACTTTATTTTCAATACAACTTATTTTAACATAAGTAATAAACATGCCTAGTTCTCTCGACATCCTAATGAAGGACACAAGACACATAAATCTTCTCATATTACCAACAAAGATGTTACAAAATATTTTTAAGACTATCACTTCACATGACCCCCAAAGAACTATACAAATCTAAAAGATATTAGATATAGTGAACAAAAATAGCTCAATAAGTTGATAACTCACAAGCTATGTGATATAAAAAGGCATGTGGCAATCATAATATCAACAACAAGTATTCTCATACATTTGAATATTACATATACAATCTTATAATAAAAACATCACACTCAAACTGCAATCAATATCATGAGTAATAAACATATATTAATCATGTGTATGCATATGCAATACTCTCGTATGAATGCATCACTGACTAGCCAATTTGTATAATCGGTAAGTGAATTCTAGAGGTGGTCCTACCATGATCAATGATGTAGTACATATCTTCGTTCTACCTCATCCCTTTCGAAAAATAGGTAAAATAGCGATAGATGAATTTTAGAGATGGCTCCTATGGATTCTATAGGTGGCTCTCACCATGATTTTTCACAGCACTTAGCTCCAGCCTACATTTTATTTCTAGGGAACAAAATGATGGTTTGTATTCTAGAGGTGGCTCTCATCGTGATCAGTGATGTAGCACTTAACTCTAACTATCATACATGCAGATGCATGAAAGATGAATGTTTCAATATATAACAATTGCATCTACCAAAAGATGAATCATATGTTCTAACTCAAATATCTATTGAGAGTAATTAGAGTGCATAAGCATCATCATCATCATCATTGTTTCATAGATAGGTATCAAGCACATGAATCAGGGGTCAAAGAAAAATAAAAATTGACATCATAGGATTGAAACCCGGGTCGAGTGTCAAGGAGACCTGGGCCAAGTTTGGATGACAACTTATGGTAAGTTGCATGGGAAACTTGAGCTCGGTTTGGGTTACATTCGGGCAGGGTTTAGACCTTGGTCAGTCGGGCATAGGCCACGTTTGACTCGATTTTGTCGTGGGCAGAACTCAGACTCGATCATCCTCAACCCGAGTCAGATTCCTGCTATTACAGAGCTCGAAAGGCTCAGCGGCCGAGTTCTAGAGAACTCGGTCCGAGCAAGGGCTTACCCGGGTTAGGTTCTATCATTAAAAAAAATTATGAATGCACAATAGATTTTCTGGTCATCTTTCAGGTGATTGCCAGAATAAGGCATCATCATTACAACTAGGGGTTATCCAAAATCACTAACATCATACTTCAAGTCTAAAATTAAGTTTCTGTCCAAAAATTATCATGCTATTCTTCTTCGTCCTCTTCATCTTCCTCTTCTTCTTCCACTTGCTCTAACTGTTTCCCTTCATCTAGATAGGCGGTCGTCAACATCTAAGTCCTTTGTTTGCTCTCCTATTGGGTGGCAGCTGTTAGGTGCAAGGGAGAGTGAGAGAGATGCACAAAAAAGTAAGGGAGAAAGCTAGGGCCAGCTTATAAAAATTTCGGGAAGACTGAGGGATTGTTTTGATCCCATACCCATAGAAGAACGAATTCAAGTGTTGGTTGGAAACAAACTTCATCCCTAGTTTGTTTCCAGTTGTGAACTTATCTTGTCTTTTCGTTTCAAACATACTAGTCATTACATAAGTGATCACACAAGATGTTTCCCCATTTCTTTATCTTATCTTGTATTATGGTTGATTGCACACCTAGTTAAGAAAATTCATAACTCCTAAGATAAATAGTAAACTCGTATGATTCCAACTTTACATATATCCAAATTATAGAAAACTTATTCTATAAAAGTTTCATATTTTATTTCATTAGGCATGGTTTTAAGGAAAATTAGAATTCAGCCATGTTGGTTGTGTGTTTTGATAGATTGAGTGACCTTACTTTTATTATTTATATCACTAGTACACAACTCCTATTTTGGTCTATGGTTTTCCTCTTATAATTATTAGAATTTATGTCATTTTGGACTGAGCACAATAAATTTAACAAGTGCTAACATGATTTGCCTTAAATTTTATTTTGACAAACTGGGAAGGGTTTGGTTAATCATTTATAACTCCCCCAAGGATTATTCCAAATGGATGAATCCCGACATCTGTATACTTCTGAAACTAAATTATCAAATAATTCTATGACATGTTAGATTTAATGCCTAATTTACAAAATCAGATAATAGTTTTAAATTATAAAGTGATAGCACCCTAAAGATGAACACATACTTTTCTCTACGGATACCCATTGACCTAATTCCAAAGATCAATGAAAGTATACATGGAATGAAGTAGACACACTTAATTTCATAATTTATAAAATTTAATATAAGTCTTAGAAAGTGATGGTACATATTTACATTATGTTTTTAAAACCTATGAGACAGAGAGGTAACCAATGTAAATTTGATATCTTCTTGTATGTAATTTATTTTTGAGCAATTCTAATTTGGTTAAGTAGACTACAGAGGCAACGAACTCACTAAAATTTTTAGATTTTCATATGGCATATGCGAATAAGAGCATAATTTACAACTTAACTATATCATTTTCGAGAACACAGCTACTCACTATTTTGCATATAACATACTATATACACATGATTTTGATGTCAAATCCCATGAAATCTAGACTCATAGAAGATTTGGTGATGTAAATTTTATAATCTTACTAACAATTCTTGATAATTAATCACTAGTTGCCGTTCTCGACTGCATAGAAATGGTTATCAAAATTTCTATAACTTATTTGATAAAGAATGCATGCGCAATTAAAAATGAATTTTTTATAAAGGAAATTGATTCACTCTCGTTGACAATTAATAATTATAAAGTTTTGAAGGTAGAGAAGTCAAAATTGATTATATTACAAAATGAATCACAAAAGGGAATAACTTCTTTGCAAAATGCTTTACATGATAAAATTGTTATTACTTTGAAACATATTAGTAATGTTCAAAAACCTATTAAAATGTCCGCAAAGTCTAATTATTATAAAAAGGAAATGAACTTGAGAAAAAATGTCAAAAATGTAAAAGGATATTATTTGAAATATTCTTATACTTCAAACCAAAGCATGCCAATGAATATTATTCCAAGAACAAACATTCTTATGATCGCTCATTTAAAGTTAAACATTCTCTTGCCACTACAAGAAAACAACACTTTTGTGATGCAAAATATCGCCACAGAAAATTTAATTTTTATCTCTGATAGTTTTTTTGTGACAGTATGATGATGAAGCATTTCCGTCACTAAACACAGATAGTCTTGTGATGAAACATCTTCTGTCACAATATTATTTGTGACGGATCATTCCATCATAATATTAAGATAGTGTCACAAAATTGTATATAAATAAAATAATCCGTCACAATTGTGACAAATTTGTGATGGACTTTTGACGACATACTTGTGATGGATATTTATTGTGATAAATATATGACGAATTTATCATACTAATTTGTGATAATATTGTGGCGAAAATTATTGTGAGAGCGTTTTGATGATATTTTTTTGTAATTTGTGATGCAATTATGACATCTCTTTATAGCAATTCAATATATATTTTCCGATGATATTGTTATAAATTTGTAATGGAAAAAGTAATATACTTGTGACAATATTGTGTTGAAATATAATTTATTTTTGAGTAATTCAATTTTGAAAACTTGTATCAATTTTGTAATAATAATTTTGATTAAATATCAATATAAATAATAAATCACACATATAGAATATTTAACATATTGTCCTAGGACAAATTTTTTAAAAACATATATATATTGATGATCATTTTGCTCAAATAAATGTAGTTTAAAACTTTAATTATACTTCAAAAGATGCAAAATGATAGATTCACTACAAAGTTTTTGCTATTAAAAAATAACATGAAACTTGCTCTCTAGATAATGTGAAATATATTCTGGACCTTACAACATGATCTTATCATTCAAATAGTTTGCTCATGCAAAATGTTAAATCTAAATAATAAGAAAACTTCACTGCTTGATCATTGCCATGACTTCTCCATGCAAAATGGATCAAACCTAAATTAAATGTATGTTAAAAAAAAGTCAGATATGAATATTTCAATTTTAAAAAAAACTATAAGACATTATAAACGAATATATAAATACATCGTATTAATAAGGTAAAACTTATAACCTCTAGAAGATGATTGACTATTTCCTTATTGAGTCATCTGCAATACAATCGCACGGATACGTTCTTCCATTTCAGAATTTACCTTTTGAAGACGTTCATCTAACTCTTGTTAACTCTTGCCGCACTTCCTCGTGCACTTCTTCTCATATTCGTTGCAAATCATTGTCACTTGCCACGTTTGACGAAAGCTTACCAACAAACTCTGATGTAACAGAACCAAAGTTATTCAACAATGATCGAGCATATTGTCCTGTGCCAAATCCATATACACGTCCTTTGGTTGAAGCTCCTACTGCATCCATCCATAGAGATGGATCAAACCCTAGTTGAGATTCCACATCTGGGCCATACTTGTTATTTAAGGATGCACAATAGTACTCCTAAATTGAGAAAATAGATTCATCATATGCACATGATTTTTTATGAATTGAATACATAAATTCATAATACATGCTTATACATTCATTCATACATACATACAAAATATGAAACATTGAAAGATGAAAGAGGTTTTAATACTTACGACTCAAATGGATACATCCAACGATATTGAACCGGTCCACCAACTTTGACTTCATAAGCTAGATGAACTAATAAGTGTTCCATTGAATTGAAAAATCCCAGTGGAAATATTTTTTCAAGTTTACATAGAGTTTCAACAATATTTTTCTCAAGTATTTCCATATGATCAACTCGTAAAATTGTTGAACAAATGTCTCTAAAGAAATTGCTAACCTCTGTTAATGCATCCCATATTGGAATATGCAATAAATCACGAAATGCGATGGAAGTAATCTCTCAATAAGTACATGACAATCGTGACTTTTCAAACCAAAAATTTTGTGTCATCAATGCCAACACATCCAGATATATTAGAAGCATAGGCATCAGGAAGTTTTAGTGCTTTAAGCTAAATCCGAATATCCTTTTGTTGTTCTTTGATAAGTGCGAAAGAAGCCGTAGGTTTCACACTTCATTTGAGTGTATTAACTCCAACTCAGGCCGCTTGCAATATTTATTCAATTCTTCTCTTGCTTTGATGTTGTCTTTAGTTTTATTTGGAACATCCATCACCGTAAAAAAAATGTCCTCAAAGACATTCTTCTCAACATGCATCACATCGAGATTATGACAGATTAAATTAGTGTGCCAATAAGGTAATTCCCAAGATATACTTTCTTTTAACCCAATTATGTTTCACACCAAACCCGTTTATCTTTTGATGGCCAACTTTTGTTCCGCATGTGATATGTGGAAGTTTAGAAATCCGAGAGAACATTTCTTGACCAAATAATCACGGAGGAGGCAAGTCTTTAACAACAACTCATTTTTAAAACTTATCTTTTTGTTTCCTATAAGAATGATTCGCAGGCAAGAATTAACGATGGCAATAAAAAAATGATATCTTCCTACCACTATCAAGATGAAATGATTTCATGTGTTACATGCAATATGAACATGCTAATCTTCCGTGTGTACTCCAACCAGATAACATGGCATAAGTTGGAAAGTAACCAATTGTCCACTTAAGTGCTACTTTCATTTGAAAATTTTGTTTTTTATTTGCAACAAAGTGTTAACACCGATGCTCCATAATTCTTTGAGCTCATCGATTAATGGTCCCAAGAAAACATCAATATGTTTTCCCGGACTCTTGGGGCCTGGAATGATCATACTCAAAAAATATATATGGATTTTTGTTGCACATTCCTAATGGCAAATTATATTCAGTAATAAGTACTGGCCAACAAGAATAAGGAGTGTCAAATTGTCCAAAAGGATTAAATCCATCAGCGGAAAGTCCAATTCACACATTTTGTGGATCCAAAGAAAATGAAGGATGAGTTCAATTAAAATGTTTCCATGCTTCACCATTAACTGGATGTGCCATATATCCTTCTTCACATCGATGAAAAGCATGCCTTATCATATGTTTTGATGTTTTCTCTGACATAAATAACCTTTGAAGCCTCGGTGTTAATGGCAAGTACCATAACACTTTATAAGGCACATCTTTTTGTCTATTATGGCACATTGTTCTCGGTTAATATCGAGAATGTCCACAATTATAACAAGACAATTTATCTATATTTTCCTTATAATATAAGATGCAATTATTAATACAAGCATCTACGTTTTGATATTCTATCCCAAGTTTTCCCATCTTTTTTTACCTATAAAAATTAGGTTCAAGTTTCTCACCATTTGGCAACATTTCTTTTATTAAAGAAATGATGCGATCATAACATCTCTCGCTCATGTTAAATTCTGTCTTACAATTTAATAATTGTGATAAAGTTGATAACTTTGTGCGTTTTTCATATCCTTCCCAAAGTGGCTCATTGGCATCATTTAATAAAGGAAAAAAAATTTTGAAGCCTCCAAATTTGGGGGTTCATTTAAATTTCTCATTTCACTTGACATGATTTATGTATATATAAAAAGAATAAAATTCACATATTGACACCAATAATCTTGTAGAAATTTAAATTATAAGAAAATAATATAAAACACATAACATCATTACCAATTGAAAATGATGAGAAATGGAAATGTGGTGACATTCTTTCAGATAAATATTATAATATGCAAATTCAATACTTCACTTATCAAATAAATGTATATTTATATGTCAAGAAAATCATCCATGTTGGAAGCAACAATTATGAATTTCATAAGGAAAAATAGGAGAACAATATATCAAATAAAGTAAGAAACAATTATAATTTAACGATAAACATATAGTAAACAAATTTTTAATACAATTAATACAAATTCAATAAGAAATAATTAAAATTCTAAGATAGTGCAAAAGGATGATCACCAACACCACCTGACTACCCGACAAGACAAGACGTTGCACGGGCGTAAACTCCAATCATTGACACTACTTGACTACCTGACGAGATGAGACATATCACGGCTGCAAAAGAAAATTTTTTTTGGTCTGATCTCCGACGCTGGCTTGACACATCTGCAGGCGCAATACTGTTGGCACCCAGATTTAATCGATGTGGCTGTTCACAGGTAAGATCACAACCATTTTACATCTATAAATACTTACCTTTGCATTTGCCTTGCAGATTAAATCACGCAGCCGATCTCCAACCTCCGTTTGCGCCCCTTTCTTTCTTCCTTTGCACCAGATATACCATATCGGCCGACAACTTTCCCTCTCTGATGTCAATTGCAACCGAGCTTCTCCCTTGATTACGGTCGAGCTTCTCCCTTGATTACGGCCGAACTTCTCCCGTGATTACGGCCGATTCCCTTCATGGATTGTCGAGGATCTTCCCCGTCAACTGTTGCGGCCACAACATCATTCTTCTGCTTTGCGCCACTTCCGATCCTAACCAAGAGCTACCTTGGCGGTCTTCATCGACTACGGCCAAGCTGCATCACTGACAATTGCTACGGCCGAGACTCATCACTGAGGTCCATCGATGTGTCTTCATATCGGCCAAGCATCTCTCCACCAACATATATATTGCGGCCGAGACCATTCACGGGCGAAGACAACACCGACAGCACCTTTCTTCTTCAACATCACCGACGATCAGCCTCTATATCACAGCCGAGATGCCATCCTAAAGGACCAAGTTCATCAACGTTTCTTCGTACCGATCGAAAGCTCCAACGAACTACGGTCGAAGTTCTTCATCAACATTTCTTCTTGCCGGCCTAGACCTCAATTCCTTCGGAGCATTGCACCGCATGGAATCGCCACCTTCCTTCATTGGGCAATTTCATTTTTAGATTCAAATGAGGCGATTTGCTAATATATGGAAGGGGCGTCGCAACCGACGACATCCGGACGCCCAGCCCGTGCCACAATCTTCGTAGTTAATTTCATATCCGAGAGATTATTATTGGACCAAGCCCGTTTACCAAGATCATTTTGAAAGAATGTCTGCCATACGAGTCAACGCCACTAGATTTCCAGACACTGAAATACTGAGGGAGTACAATTTATTTGCCAATATCCATTTATTATTTTCCCAAATTGGTCTTTCAGATTTTGTTCAACAGTGGTGGTCGACTTATGAAGTCCTTACTATGGAATTTTTGTCATCTCACGAGGTTTTCAATTTAGATGGCAAACAATATGATCAGCCCCGCATTTCTTTTCAGCTATATGGGCGACCCTTCACATTGACTTTAGAAGATTTTAATAACATTTAAGTATTTCCCAACTATGGGGCTCGTTCTGTTTCCACTGACTTTCATGCTGAAGATTTTTGGAAACATATAACTGAAGAAGATCGATTGGTCTGGAGTACGACTAAGGAAAGCACAATCCAAAATCCTATACTACGCTTTGTCCATCGCATGCTCAGCAAGACCCTTAGCGGATGAAGTGACAATGATGGAGCCATCTTAGAGGGAGAGTTATTCTAGATCCACAGTATGCTCCACAAGACACAAGTCAATGTCGGCGCCTTCCTCATTCGTCATTTTCAACGCCGTACTACTCTCTGGAGCGGTAGCATCAGTATGGGCACCCTTATCACGCCGATAGCTCAACACTTCAGACTTGACCTGGTTGATCTTCAAGCTGTCCCAGGAATTGCCCACTCAATCGACGAACTATTCTGGCCATGGGCCTCGCCAAGACCAACAATGCAAGAGTTAAAGTTTTATTTTTAAAGAAAGTGATCTGGAGGTGCCTTGCAATGATCGAAATGCATTTACACCAATTAATCCTGATAATTGATTATTTTTTAGGAAGGTCGCCGCTGCAATGATTCCACCTACAGGACCGTCTACCTCTGTCGGACAGCCACTACAGGATGAAACTTTCTCCTGATTTGATTCTACTAATTATGCGGCAGCCCAACATTACTTTTAGCAGCCACAAGTCTTCAAGGCTGCATCACCAGCAGCTTCCCAATATGCCACAACAGCCCCTTCACCCAACATGCCGGTGCCTTCTCCGATTCCATCTCCAGCACATGAGAGCTCTTCTGATTCCTTGTTCATACCAACCACTCCTTGGGAGGAACGAGATCAGATGGAAGTGTCTGCCCCTCTATAGGAACCTAAGGCCACTTATTTATCTCCACATGAGCCGACATATTATAAACCCGCTCCGCAACCTCAACCGCCGCAACCTGTGTGGAATCACTTTCTAACACCAAAGCCCACTTTTACTTCACCCTCGAAGCAGCCTTACTATCCACCTCCGCCATCTCCGCCACCTCAGCCTAACTATGCTTCCATGCAAAATCTATGTGAATCTATGTATGATGAGCAGCTTCGCCAAGCAGGGGAGATACATGCTATTATAGAAGAGCAACACCGATAGGCCCAAGAGTTGACCACCATTCGAGCAGACTTCACATATATGTAGGAGCGCTAGGGCCATTTCGAATCCCTCCAGAATCAGCACGTTCACATGACGTGACGCATCCATGACTATCATATGCGCCATGGACATTTCGGTTACTATCCACCTTCGCCGCCACACAGACAGTAAATCCGATTGTGTCTTTTTCCTCTTCTTTATTTTTCTCTTTTCTTTAGTTTTTCCTTTTTATTGAGTCTGTATCTCTTTCCCTTATTGGCCTAACACTGAGGATAGTGTCTGGTTCAAGCTTGGGGGAGTTTATATTTCATGCATTGCATTCTTCTTTAGTTTTCTTTTTATTTCCCTATGTATGCATTTATCACAAAAAAAATTAACAATTGAAAATTTTCCCAAAAATACCATTGCATGCATTTATTTTTTCTACCATCTTACTAACTTTTGTCTTATTGTTTTAATTATCTTTTAGTAAAAGTTCAAAGACATGTCATTCACCGATGAAATTTGAATGCTTTTCTTTCTTATCACTTGCTATTTTAGTATCAAACTTATGGGCTATGTCCCTATGCTAAGTAGAATTATGAATGACTAGAAACTTTTTATTTATTTCCGTTAAGTCTAACCCGTGAAATCAATCAAATCCTCTGCAGCAACCTCATTACACCCTTAGCAGAACATTATGTGTTCTTAGTAGACACCACCCCCACACCTACAACATTGATCGACTTGGATTTTTTGACCAAGGAAGAGGTTCTTCTCAAGGTACATGCCCAACATTTTTGGCGACAATCTAATCCATCTTCCCTCTTCAAATTACCTGATCCTCGACAGACATCAATCCTGGAAGGCCGGAATTGGTGGATGAATGATTTCATTTAGGTCACAAGGCCTATTCCAACACTACCCCCACTACTTTTGGACTACAAAACCACTTCACAACTTCCCTCTGGTTCCAGAACTCCTAGAAAGCGAATTATGCCTCTCCATCTTTACCACTCACCACATCCAACAAATTGGACCTATCTTGGACCAAGTGACAAAACTTGCAGAAGCCACAGCCCACAATCACCAGGATATCCAAGCACTTAAAGATCAACTGCATAATTTGGAACAACAGAACCTGGTGCACCAACAACGAGTCCAAGGAGTGGAAGATGTCCAGAATTCTGTCCTAACAACCTTCAGTGACATTCAGCAAGTCACTGACCGCATACTTGAGCTTCAACCAACTCCGGGTCGCTCTTCCTGGCATGATCGACACTGAGGACAGAGTCAATACTAAGCTTGGGGGAGAGGGAAACATGGTACATTTCTACTCTCTATTTAATTCTCATTTTTCACAATTTTACATTCAAATTTTCACATTATAAATTGACATTGCACCATGTTAACGTCATGTAGTACAGTAAGAGATTTCAAATTCATCTCATAGCTATAGCCACTTTTGCAACCTCCTGAAACTTTGTTCAAGAACATCTTGCTAGCCCCCTAACATTTTAGCATATTTTGCAACCAAATTCAATGCTTAAAGTGAAAGGGAAAAGGCTAGTGGAAAGTGACTATTTTGATATATTAGGAGCTTGATGACCAATCTTATTTAAGCTTGCCTTTCAATTCAAATAACTGCTAATAAGATTGTTAGTACTAATATTTTCCAGTGCAGTATGGAACCAAATGAAAGAAAGAAAAAAAAGAGAGAGAGAAGAAAAGAAAAAAAGTAATAAGCAAAACAAAAGTTAAAAGCAAAAGAAAAGAGGGCCAAGAGAGCCCCATTAGGTACAAAAAGGGTGCATTCCTGAGCCAGGGTGAATTTGGGTGAGTAGATCCGTAGGGGTTCATGCCTGGTACCCTAAGAGCAACTGCCCTGGGCTGTGCCGATCAAAAACCTGTTACATGAATTCCCCTGAGCATTATGGATAATCACATGAGTACTTGACAAATGAAAAGAAATAAGAATTCAAAGAAAGCCAATATTGCACCTGTGGATTTAGCATTAACACTCTTATTATTTGTTTTTCTTATTTGAATTCTCTGGCTTGAGCTAAAAAGGAGGAAGTTAAAAATGTCTTGTTGTTAATATCTTCATTAAAGTCAGGGAATGAAGGAACAGAGAGGGCACTTAGGCAAAGAATATCAGGTTGGTATATTAAAAGGTTGGCGGGAAAGCGAGATGAAGACTACCCCTATCTTGAACATTGCTTGAGGACAAGCAAAAATCTAAGCTTGGGGGAATTTGATCACCTCTTTTATGTACTTATAATCACTCCAATTAAATCCACTAATTTACATAAATATGTTTTTATCATATTTAAATGTTTTTATCATACTTATAATCACCATACAAAATTTTTCGCTTTCACCCAAGAAGGTAAAAAATGACGCAAAATTTTTGACGCTGTCAAAAGATGCAAAATTTTCGACGCTTTCGTGCATATTGATGCATGGTGAGATAATTGGGTCGAAAAATGGACTCGAGCGAAAATTTTCCAGTGGTGCGAAAAAATTTATGCGTGCGCCTTTTCGCGCCTTTTACTCTTGTTTTCATCCAAGAAGATCAAAAGACGTGAATTTTTTTACGCTTTTATGCATGTTGATGCATGATGAGATGTTTGTGATGAAAAAATAAACTTGGGCGAAAATTTTCCGGAGGTGCGAAAATTCGCGCGCGTGCCTTTTCGGGCCTTATACTCATGTTTTTAGCCAAGATGGTCAAAAGATGCCAAATTTTTCACGCTGTCAAAAGATGCGAAATTTTCGACGCTTTCGTGCTTGTTGATGCATGTTGAGACGATTGGGACGAAGAAATGGACTTGGGCAAAAAATTTCAAGAGGTGCGAAAATTTGTGTGCGCGCCTTATCGCGCCTTTTCGACTCTTTCGTGCATTTTGATGCATGGTGGGATGATTGCGATGAAAAAATGGACTTGGGCGAAAATTTTTCGAGGGTGCAAAAATTTGCGTGCGCGCCTTTTCCCGCCTTTTACTCGAATTTTTAGCCAAGACAAGAAATTTTTTACGCTGTCAAATGATGCGAAATATTCAATGCTTTCATGCATGTTGATGCATGGTGAGATGATTGGGACGAAAAAATGAACTCGGCCGAAAATTTTCTAGGGGTGCGAAAATTTGCGCGCGCGCCTTTTACGCGTGTTCTCAACCGAAGGCCAAATGATGCAAATTTTTTTACGCTTTCGTGAATGTTGATGCATGGTGAGATGATTGGGACGAAAAAATAGATTCGGGCGAAAATTTTCCGGGGGTGCTAAAATTCGCACCCGCGCCTTTTCGGGCCTTTTGCTCGAATTTTCAGCCAAGAAGGTCAAAAGACGCCAAATTTTTTACGCTGTAAAAAGATGCGAAATATTCGACGCTTTCATGCATCTTGATACATGGTGAGATGATTGGGACGAAAAAAAGGACTCGGGCGAAAATTTTTCGAGGGTGCAAAAATTCCCGCGCGCGCCTTTTGTAGAACTTTTACACAGGTTCAGAAACAATATGGCCAATAGATGCAAAATTTTTGACGCTTTCGTGCATGTTGATGCATGGTGAGATGATTGAAACGAAAAAATGGCCTCGGCCGAAATTTTTCTGGGGGTGCAAAAATTTTCGGGTTTGCCTTTTATGCGTGTTCTCAATCGAAGGCCAAACGACGTGAATTTTTTTACGCTTTCGTGCATGTCGATGCATGGTGAGATGATTGGGACGAAAAAATGGACTCGGGCGAAAATTTTCCGGGGGTGCGAAAATTCACGCACGCGTCTTTTCGCACCTTTTACTCATGTTTTCAGCTGAGAAGGTCAAAAGACTCGAAATTCTTTATGCTGTCAATAGATGCAAAATTTTCGACGCTTTCGTGCATGTTGATGCATGGTGAGATGATTGGGACGAAAAAATGGACTCAGCCAAAAATTTTTTGGAGGTACGAAAATTTGTGCGCGCGACTTTTACGCGTGTTCTCAACCGAAGGCCAAACGACGCAAAATTTTTTACGCTTTCGTGCATGTTGATGGATGGTGAGATGATTGGGACGAAAAAATAGATTTGGGCAAAAATTTTCCGGGGGTGCGGAAATTCGCACGAGCGCCTTTTCGCGCCTTCTACTCGTGTATTCATCCAAGA
The DNA here is from genome assembly GCA_030549335.1 of Pontederia crassipes. Taxonomy (NCBI): domain Eukaryota; kingdom Viridiplantae; phylum Streptophyta; class Magnoliopsida; order Commelinales; family Pontederiaceae; genus Pontederia; species Pontederia crassipes. Next base: position 2,432,636 of record JAUKPH010000020.1, on the reverse strand, counting down.
AGGTCAAAAGATGCAAAATTTTCAATGCTCTCAAAAGTTGCAAAATTTTCGACGCTTTCATATTGATGCATGGCGAGATGATTGGGACGAAAAATGGACTCGAGCAAAAATTTTCTAGTGGTGCGAAAATTTGTGCACGTGCCTTTTTGTGCCTTTTACTCTTGTTTTCTGCTAAGAAGATCAAAAGACGTGATATTTTTTACGCTTTCATGCATGTTGATGCATGGTGAGATGTTTGAGATGAAAAAATGGACTCGGGCGAAAATTTTTTGGGGGTGCGAAAATTCACGCGCATGCCTTTTCGGGTCTTTTACTCGTGTTTTCAGCCAAGATGGTCAAAAGTCGCCAAATTTTTTATGCTGTCAAAAGATGTGAAATTTTCGAAGCTTTCGTGCTTGTTGATGCATGGTGAGATGATTGGGACGAAGAAATGGACTCGGACGAAAATTTTTAAGAGGTGCGAAAATTCGCGTGCGCGCCTTTTCGACTCTTTCGTGCATGTTGATGCATGGTGGGGCGATTGGGACGAAAAAATAGATTCAGGTGAAAATTTTCTGGGGGTGCAAAAATTCGCACGAGCGCCTTTTCGTGCCTTCACCTCGTGTTTTCATCAAAGAAGGTGAAAAGACGCAAAATTTTCAACGCTTTCGTGCATATTGATACAAGGTAAGATGATTAGGATGAATAATGGACTCGAGCGAAAATTTTTCAGTGGTGCGAAAATTTGTGTGCGCGCATTTTTGCGCCTTTTACTCTTGTTTTCAGCCAAGAAGTTCAAAAGACATGAAATTTTTTACGTTTTCGTGCATGTTGATGCATGGTGAGATGTTTGAGATGAAAAAATGGACTTGGGCGAAAATTTTTTGGGGGTGCGAAAATTCGCACACGCGCCTTTTCGGGTCTTTTACTCGTGTTTTCAACCAAGATGGTCAAAAGATGCCAACTTTTTTACGCTGTCAAAAGAAGCGAAATGTTCGACGCTTTCGTGCTTGTTGATGCATGGTGAGATGATTGGGACGAAGAAATGGACTCGGGAGAAAATTTTCAACAGGTGCAAAAATTCACGCGCGCGCCTTATCGCGCCTTTTCGACTCTTTCATGCATGTTGATGCATGGTGGGGCGATTGGGATGAAAAATACTCGAATTTTTGGCTAAGAAGGTCAAAAGATGCGAAATTTTTACGCTATCACAAGATGCGAAATATTCGACGCTTTCATGCATGTTGATGCATGGTGAGATGATTGGGATGAAAAAAAGGACTCGGGAGAAATTTTTTCGAGGGTGCGAAAATTTGCGCTCGCGCCTTTTCGCGACTTTTACACGTGTTTTGAAATAATATGGGGAAAAGATGCAAAATTTTCGACGCTTTCGTGCATGATGATGAATGGTGAGATTGGGACGAAAAAATGGATTTGGGCAAAAAAATTTCGGGGATGCGAAAATTCGCGCACGCGCCTTTTCGCGCCTTTTACTCGTGTTTTCAGCCAAGAAGGTCAAAAGATGCGAAATTTTTTATGTTGTCACAAGATGCAAAAGTTTGGAGGCTTTCGTGCTTGTTGATGCATGGTGAGAAGATTGGAACCAAAAAATGGACACGGGCGAAAATTTTCCAGAGGTAACAAAATTCGCGCGCGCACCTTATTGCGCCTTTTACTCGTGTTTTCAGCCAAGAAGGTCAAAAGACGCGAAATTTTTGACGCTGTCAAAAAATGCAAAACTTTCGATGCTTTTGTCCATGTTGATACATGGTGAGATGACTGGGACGACAAAATGGAATCGGACGAAAATTTTTCGGGGGTGTGAAAATTTGCGCTCGCGCCTTTTCGTGCCTTTTACTTGTGTTTTCAGCCAAGAAGGTCAAAAGACGTGAAATTTTTAACGCTGTCAAAACATATAAAATTTTTGACGCTTTCGTGCATGTTAATGCATGGTGAGATGATTGGGATGAAAAAAGGACTCGGGTGAAAATTTTTCGGGGGTGCGAAAATTTGTGCGCGCGCCTTTTTGCGTCTTCTACGCGTGTTCTAAACCAAGAAGGCCAAAAGGCGCAAATGTTTGACGCTTTCGTGCATGTTGATGCATGGTGAGATGATTGGGACGAAAAAATGGACTCGAGCGAAAATTTTCCATTGGTTCGAAAATTTGGGCACGTGCCTTTTCGCGCCTTTTGCTCGTGTGTTTTAGCCAAGAATGTCAAAAGACGCGAAATTTTTGACGCTGTCAAAAGATGCAAAAATTTCGACGCTTTCGTGCATGTTGATACATGGTGAGATGATTGGGACGAAAAAATGGAATCGGACGAAAATTTTTCGGGGGTGCGAAAATTTACGCGCACGCCTTTTCGCACCTTTTACTCGTGTTTTCAGCCAAGAAGGTCAAAAGATGCGAAATTTTTGACGGTGTCAAAACATGCAAAATTTTTTATGCTTTCGTGCATGTTAATGCCTGGTGAGATGATTGGGACGAAAAAAAGAACTCGGGTGAAAATTTTGAAGGGGTGCAAAAATTTACGCGCGCCTTTTTGCGTCTTTTACGCGTGTTCTAAACCAAGAAGGCCAAAAGGCGTGAATGCTTGATGCTTTCGTGCATGTTGATGCCTGGTGAGATGATTGGGACGAAAAAATAGACTCGGACGAAAATTTTTTGGGAGTGCAAAAATTCGTGTGCGTGCCTTTTCATGACATTTACTCTTGTTTTCATCCAAGAAGGTCAAAAAGATGCAAAATTTTCCATGCTATCAAAGGATACGAAATTTTCGACGCTTTCGTACAAGTTGATGCATGGTGAGATGCTTGGGACGAAAAAATGGACTCGGGCAAAAATTTCCGGGGGTGCGAAAATTTGCGTGGGCGCCTTTTCGCACCTTTTACTCATGTTTTCCAAGAAGGTCAAAAGACGCGAAATTTTTTATGTTGTCAAAAGATGCGAAATTTTCGACGCTTTCATGCATGTTGATACATGGTGAGATGATTGGGTCGAAAAAATGAAATCGGACGAAAATTTTTGGGGGTGCGAAAATTCATGCGCGAGCCTTTTTATGCCTTTTACTCGTATTTTGAGTGAAGAAGGTCAAAAGACGCAAAATTTTTTACACTCTCAAAAGATGCAAAATCTTCGACGCTTTCGTGCATCTTAATGCATGGTGAGAAGATTGGGACAAAAAAATGGACTCGGGCGAAAATTTTCCGAGGGTGCGAAAATTTGCTCGCGCGACTTTTTGCGTTTTTTACGCGTGTTCTCAACCAAGAAGGCCAAAAGGCGCGAAATTTGTGGCGCTTTCGTGCATGTTAATGCATGGTGAGATGATTGGGATGAAAAACTGGACTCGGGCAAAAATTTTCCGGGGGCGCGAAAATTCGTGCACGCGTCGTTTCATGACATTTAATCTTGTTTTCAGCTAAGAAGGTCAAAAGACGCGAAATTTTCCACGCTGTCAAAAGATTCAAAATTTTTGACACTTTCGTGCATGTTGATGCATGGTGAGATGATTGGGTCGAAAAAATAGAATCGGACGAAAATTTTTCGGGGGTGCGAAAAGTCGCGCGCGTGCCTTTTCGCATCTTTTACTCCTATTTTCGGGCAAGAAGGTCAAAAGACGCGAAATTTTTTATGCTATCAAAAGATGCAAAATTTTCGACGCTTTCGTGCATGTTAATGCACGGTGAGATGATTGGGACGAAAAAATGGACTCGGGCAAAAATTTTCCAGGGGTGCGAAAATTTGCTCGCGCGACTTTTTGCACCTTTTACGCGTGTTCTCAACCAAAGAAGGCCAAAAGGCGCGCAATTTTTGGGGCTTTAGTGCTTGTTGATTTATGGTGAGATGATTGGCACAAAAAAAAGGACTCGGGCGAAAATTTTTCGGGGATGCGAAAATTCGGGCGCCCACCTTTTTGCCCCTTTTATGTGTGTACTCAACCAAGAAGGCCAAAAGGCGCAATATTTTTTACGCTTTCGTCATGTCAATGCATGGTGAGATGACTGGCACGAAAAAATGAACACGGACGAAAATTTTTCGATGGTACGAAAATTCGTGCGCATACCTTTTCGCGTCATTTACTCCTGTTTTCAGCCAAGAAGGTCAAAAGACGCAAAAATTTCCATGTTGTCAAAAGATACAAAATTTTTGATGCTTTCGTGCATGTTGATGCATGATGAGATGATTGGGACGAAAAAATGGACTCGGACGAAAATTTTCCGGGGGTGTGAAAATTCGCCCGCCGCCTTTTGCACCTTTTACGTTTGTTCTCAACCAAGAAGGCCAAAAGATGCAAAATGTTTTACGCTTTTGTGCATGTTGATGCATGGTAAGATGATTGGTACAAATAATGGACTCGGCCAAAAATTTCCAAGGGTGCGAAAATTCGTGCACGCGCCTTTTCGCGCCTTTTTCTCTTTTTTCAGCCAAGAAGTTCAAAAGATGCGAAATTTTCGACGCTGTTAAAAGATATGAAATTTTCAACGCTTTCGTTCATATTTTTACATGGTGAGTTGATTGTTACGACAAAAATAGACTCAGACAAAAATTTTTCGGGGGTGCGAAAAATTCGCGCGCGCGCCTTTTCGCGCGTTTTACTTGTGTTTTCAGCCAAGAAGGTCAAAAGATGCGAAATTTTTTACGCTTTCGTGCATGATGATACATGGTGAGATGATTGGGACAAAAAAATAGAATCGGACGAAAATTTTTTGGATGTGCAAAAATTCGCGCGCGCCTTTTCGCATATTTTACTCCTTTTTTCGGGCAAGAAGGTCAAAAGACGCAAAAATTTTTATGCTATCAAAAGATGGAAAATTTTTGACGCTTTCGTGCATGTTAATGAATGGTGAGATGATTGGGATGAAAAAATGGACATGGGCGAAAATTTTCCTGGTGTACGAAAATATGAGCGCGCGCCTTTCTTCGCCTTTTACGGGTGTTCTCAACCAAGAAGGCCAAAAGGCTCGAAATTTTTGATGCTTTCGTACACGTTGATGCAGGGTGAGATGATTGGGACGAAAAAATGAACTCGGGCGAAACTTTTTCGGGGGTGCGAAAATTTGAGCGCGCACCTTTTCGCACCTTTTACTCGTGTTTTGAGCCAAGAAGGTCAAAAGACGTGAAATTTTTTATGCTGTCAAAAGATGCAAAATTTTCAATGCTTTCATGCATGTTGATACATGGTGAGATGATTGAGACGAAAAAATGGAATCAGACGAAAATTTTTCTGGGTGCGAAATTTCGGGCGCACGCCTTTTACTCGTGTTTTCAGCCAAGAAGGTCAAAAGACGCGAAATTTTTTACGCTGTCAAAAGATGCAAAATTTTCGACGCTTTCATGCCTGTTGATTTATGGTGAGATGATTGGGACAAAAAAAAGGACTCGGGCGAAAATTCGGGCGCGCACCTTTTTGCCCCTTTTACGCGTGTTCTCAACCAAGAAGGCCAAAAGGTGCAAAATTTTTTACGCTTTCGTGCATGTCGAGGCATGGTGAGATGACTGGCACAAAAAAATGAACTCGGGCAAAAATTTTTCGGGGTGCGAAAATTCGTGCGACACCTTTTCGAAAATTCGTGCGGCGCTTTTCGCACCTTTTCTCTTGTGAAATTTTCGACGTTGTCAAAAGATGCGAAATTTTCGATGCTTTCGTGCTTATTTTCACATGGTGAAATGATTGGGACGAAAAATTGGACTCGGGCAAAAATTTTCCGGGGGTGCGAACATTCGCGCGCCCGCCTTTTTCACGCCTTTTATTCGTGTTTTCAGCCAAGAAGGTCAAAAGACGCAAAATTTTTGACATTGTCAAAAGATGTAAAATTTTTTATGATGTCATGCATGGACCGGGTCGAACCGAATGGTCGAACTGGATAATACAAATTAATAAAATAATAAAATAAATTAAGGTGATCATTGTAATATTATTAATATATAATATCTTATTTAACAAAAATACAAAACATAATATAATAAAATATTTAGATCAAATAATATAATAAAGTGAGCATTAATTGAATCATCAATCGAATATTTTCTAAAAAATCTCGTGAGGTAATTATAAAAAATAAAAATATTGATGAAATATTATATATATAATAAAGAAGAATGTTAAACATAAATTTCAAATAAATATAAATAATATTTTTTTAAAAGTTTTAATAATTTTTATATGTTTTATTTTTTTATGTATTTTACAACTTTGACCCATCCGGGGTCGGTCAAACCTGTCGGGTCGGGCGGTTGAAGACGGGTTTTGACCAGATTTGAGCGGGTCAATCGCTTGGCCTGGTTTTGACTGACCCTCGGGCCGTTCTAGTGCCCGGACACTGGTCCGACCGGTTCGACCGGCCAGGCTGGGCCGGGTCTAACAACACTGGGTGAGATGATTGGGACAAAAAAATGGAATCGCACGAAAATTTTCTGGGGGTGCGCCTTTTACTCATGTTTTCGGCTAAGAAGGTCAAAAGATGCAAATTTTTTTATGTTGTCAAAAGATGCAAAATTTTTTATGCTTTCGAGCAAGATGATGAATGGTGAGATGATTAGGAACAAAAAGGACTCGGAAAAAAAATTTTCGGGGATGCGAAAATTCGGGTGCGCACCTTTTTGCGCCTTTTACGTGTGTTCTCAACCAAGAAGGCCAAAAGGCGCGAAATGTTTTACGCTTTCGTGCATGTTGATGCATGGTGAGATGACTGGCACGAAAAAATAGACTCGGGCAAAAATTTTCAGGAGGCGCGAAAATTCATGCGCGCACCTTTTCGCGACATTTACTCTTGTTTTCAGCCAAGAAGGGCAAAAGACGCGAAATTTTTCACGTTGTCAAAACATACGAAATTTTCTACTCGAGCAAGAAGGGTAAAAGTTCGTGCATGTTGATGCATGGTGAGATGATTGGGACGATAAAATGGACTCGGGCAAAAGTTTTTCGCAAGTGCGAAAATTCGTGCGTGTGCCTTTTCGCACCTTTTACTCTTGTTTTCAGCCAACAAGGTCAAAAGACACGAAATTTTTTACGCAGTCAAAAGATGCAAAATTTTCGACGCTTTCGTGCATGTTGATGCATGGTGAGATGATTGGAACGAAAAAATGGACTCGGGTGAAAATTTTTTGGTGGTGCGAAAATTCGCGCACACACCTTTTCGCGCATTTTACTCATGTTTTCTGTCAAGAAGGTCAAAAGATGAGAAATTTTTAACGCTGTCAAAAGATGCAAAATTTTCGATGCTTTCCTTCATGTTGATGCATGGTGAGATGATTTTGATGAAAAAATGAACTCGAGCGAAAATTTTTTGAGGGTGCGAAAATTCGTGCGCGCGCCTTTTCGCGCCTTTTCGCGCCATTGATTGGGACGAAAAAATGTACTCGGGCGAAAATTTTCCGGGAGTGCGAATTCATGCGTGCGCCTTTCCGCACCATTTAGTCCCTTTTTCAGCCAAGAAGGTCAAAAGATGCGAAATTTTTTACGCTATCAAAAGTTGCGAAATATTCGACGCTTTCGTGCATGGTGAGATTATTGGTATGAAAAAATGGACTCGGGCGAAAATTTTTCGAGGTTGCGAAAATACGGGCGCGCTCCTTTTCGCACCTTTTACTAGTGTTTTCAGCCAAGAAGGTCAAAAGATGCAAAATTTTTGGCGCTGTTAAAAGATGCAAAATTTTCGATCCTTAAATTTTTTGGGTGTGCGAAAATTCGCGCACGTGCCTTTTACTCGTGTTTTCAGACAAGAAGGTCAAAAGACGCAAAAATTTTTACGCTGTCAAAAGATGCAAAATTTTTGACACTTTCGTGTATATTGATGCATGGTGAGATGATTGGGATGAAAAAATGGACACGGGCAAAAATTTTCTGGGGGTGCTAATATTCCTGCGTGCGCCTTTGAGGTGAAAAGACATGAAATTTTTTACTCTGTCAATGTAACACCCCGAATTTCACCCCCAAATTATCGAGGACAATTGGGTCATTCGGCAGTGTTAGCCCGTTCGCCATCACATTATCATAAGAAAAATTATTTTTCATCAATCAGAGCGGAAGCATTAAAACTGATTAAATATGATAAAAAAACTCTTCCATCATGAAACATCAAAGTATGATTATAGAATTGAAAACATCTTTAGACACCATTACTAATAGCAATTAAAATAGCTTTTTAACAACATAGTAAAAAAACTCTAAAAACATGATAACTCAGACATCCTAAACCATTGTGCAATCTTATTCGTCAGGAGCTGAGCCGCCATCCATCCAAACATTACGCACCTGCAAGGATCCAGGGTGCAGGGGTTTCCCCGGTTAGAGTATGTAAAGGCCATGCATGCGATGATATGATCCTATACAGGATACTACATGATATGCATCATCATCTTCGTATAAAATAAGAAGAAAACAAACTGCATGCCATGTACTTATTATGTGATCTACATGTCATTCATCAATATCAATGTATAATCATCATGCACTATAATAATGGCATGACAGACATGTAATCATATCATCATACATAAAGTATAGACATTCATATCAATCATTCATTCAATCCATAGGCATATAAATGGGATGCACTTACCATAACCATTGCCTTCATAACTCTCAAGGTTGCTTTATAACCCATTGGACTTCCACTTTCGTGGGACATCATTCCATAACTTTCCTCAGGGTTGCTTTATAACCCATTGGACTTCCACTTTCGTGGGACATCATTCCATAACTTTCCTCAGGGTTGCTTTATAACCCTTTGGACTTCCGCTTTCGTGGGACTTCATTCCATTCGATCGATCATGGCCCTTTCCTATTAACGTTATATCTTCTGATAGTTGGGACTTATGTCGTTGCCCTCTCAATAGGCTAGCTAGGCCTAGGAGACAATGCTCCCCTCTCACCCGAAGGTTACATCAGAATGCACACACCATTGCCAATGCATGTAACGACCATTCTAGACTCTCGCCCGAGGGCGACATCGGAATGCACACACCATTGCCGATGTGTGTAACGATCATTCCGGACAATAATCCGATAAAGGGACATAGAGGGGTGACATGTAACATCATTCACAACTGGATTCATTATGCTTTTCAAACAACAATCATTAATGTCGCTCAATCTTCATATTTTAACCTAGTTATAGCTGTCCATGTAAATTCGTGTATCTAGGTTCATATACAATCATCAATCAGCAATAAATAATAGTAACTACCTTAAAAATAACATAAATATAATATAAATCAGTTTTTCGGTCTATCATGGTCATCCCGAGACTTGGCATGGCCGTACCAACGTCCTTGAAGTCCGATCTTCCATCCGAAAGTCTCAATTTTTGAGATTAAAATTCTAATAAAAATAGTTTAAAACATCATTAATATTTCAGATATGATCTCTTAGCATATATGCATCATAAAACACATTAAAATATGAAATTTTCATTCATTAACAAGAGTTGGGACTTTTTTCTAAAAATTCATACGACTACTAGAATTTATTATTTGCAGTATTCTGGCAGCAGTCACTAAAATATTAATAACTTAACCTATACTTGTTCTTTTCAGATGATTCTAATTTTTATAGAAATATAAACGAAAATTTAACTTGGGAATAAATTTCAAATCCTAATTTAGTATTTCCAATTTACTATATGTTTTACAATTTGGTCTCGCTGTTACCCGAGACAGAATGATACTAGTCTGATTTTTGGATCATAACTATTTTAATACAACTTCAAATCATGTGAAACCAATTTCTTTTGAAACTAGACTTCTAGGGCTTTCCATCCATATATTATTTGTAATTATTGGATAAGAAAAAACTACCCAAACAATTATTATAGGACAGTCACGATTTGTCGAGTCAGTACCACACCAGTCCGATGTTTGGATCATAACTATTTGTACAGATCTTCAAATCATATGAAACCAATTGCTGTGAAAACTAGATTTCTAGGGCTTTCCATCCATATATTATTTGTAATTTTTGGATAATAAAAACCTATCCAAATAATTGTTGCAATTACAGTCATGAATTTAGGCAGATTATGCAACTTAAATCGTACAATCCTAACATTTAGATCTAATCATGAATCAATAGAAAATAATCTCAGATCTGATAAAACTCATAAATTCCTCAAACAAATCTCTAATAGGAGCAAGGTGCCCTATTACTCTCAATCCAATCTATAAAACTTTGAGAGGAGAGAGTGGGGTTGGATCCCCTTTACATACCTTGATCTTAGATCTTCCTCCTCTTTCTTTTCTTCTTTCTCCCTGATTTTTTCTTTCATATTTGTCAAGCCCTAGCCGCCAAGATGTGTAGAGAAGTGGTGAAAATAAGAATATGGGGCTTTATATCGGGGAGATCATGAGGGTTTGGGCAAAAAGTTCAAATTGCCCTTAAATGAAAATTTGGGGTTTTACATCCTCTCCCCCTTAAAAGAAAATTCGTCCTCGAATTTCATAGAATTTTATATAATAGATCTCTTCATCCTTGTTGCTTCACTTATCTTTCAATCCTCGTATATACCGGTATGACATCTCCCTGTTTGACATTCATTGTGTATTCCTCAGTGATCTCACTTTAGCGGCTTTTGCATTTCATCTTCACTAGTCGATCACCATCACTTACTATTCTAAGATTTCCGTGGGAATCTTATATCTCTAATCAATCTCAAGAAGTTGAGATCGTTCTTGAGCCACATTTTCATTGTGAAACTCTAATCATTAACTTAATTTTAAATAAAAACCTCTCATCTTCGTCACTTAATTGATCTTCAGCCCTTCGTGTGCACCAACATGGCCTTCCTCATGTGTCTTCAACAACATCGCTTAATAATCTATTGCTAACGATTCTTGGTGATGGTCCTGACTATGTCATCATATCATTTTGTATTTCCTAGATTTTAGTGTGAATCTTAGATCCTTAATTAACCTCATGAAATGAAGATCATTCTTGCGCCACTCTTCCGTTGCGCTACTCTAATTCTTAACTTAATCTAAGTGTCAAACTATGTAGCTCAACACTTGACCATTTCATGTCATCATTTAAGTCATGTAGACCAACGTAAAACAATCATAATTCCTTTACATCTTAACCATCATTTTTATGATCTTGGTAGTTTTTTCTTAATTTTCTTACTTTTAAGAACCATAATTGGTTTCTTATAAGTGATCTCTATGTCTGTCATGCATACACAACTTGATCTGAAGGCCGTCTTAGTTATGTCTTCATCAACCACTCTGAGCTGATGGTATTCACTTCTTAAGTCAATCCTAGAGAAGACTAATGCAGAAGATAACCGAACAAAAAGATCATCTATCCTGGGCAGTGGTCACTTTATTCAACATCCTGTAGTCTGCATAACTTAAGTGACTCATCTTTCTTCTTTACAATCGGGACAGGTGCACCCCATGGGGACACACTTGGCCTGACGAATCCTTTGTCAAGCAGTTCTTGCAGTTGAGTCTTCAACTCCTTCATTTCTGCTGGTGCCATTCTATAGGGAGGTTTTGAGATGAGAGTCGTCTCTAGTATGATATCAATGTGGAAATTGATCTCTCTTTCTGGAGGTAATTCCGGGAGCTCATCGGGAAATACATCAGGAAAGTCCTTAACTACTTCAAGGTCTTTTAGTGGCTTGGGTTGAAAGTCACTCTTGACAATACTTGCTAGAATTCCTCGGCAACCTTTATTTAGCAACTTAGTTGCCTTCATGGCGGAAATCGTCATCTTCTTTTTCTTTGATGGAATTCCGCGAACAATCATAAAACTTCCATCTTTCTTGTCTATTTGTACCTTCTTCTCTCGGCATCTCAAATAGGCATTATGGTAAGATAACCAATTTATGCCTAGAATAACATCGTATTCTACCATAGGTAGCACTACAAGATCAATAGAGTAATTTCACTCCTTTCATCATGACTGATGTCTCTCGGAGGTATTGTTTGGTGGAGACTCTCCCAAATGGCGCTGCTATATCTAGCTGCCACCTCATATTCACTCTCTCAACATTCAACAATTCAGCAACTGTCGATTATATGAAAGAGTGAGTAGCACCAAAATAGAACAATACATTTGCATAGTGATCTACGATAAGAAGATCACCTTAGATCACATCATTGGACTTCTGGGCCTCATTCATTAGCATGGTGTAGACCCTTCTAAGTGCTCTCTATTGGCCTTTAGCTTTGCCTCTGCCCTTGTCTTGGTACTCGGGCTTCTTCTCATTGCAGTCCCTGACAAAGTAGCTTGGCTTGCCATAATTCAGGCAAGCTCTTGACTTCATCCTGCACTAACCGGGGGTGCAAAAATTCACGCGCGCGCCTTTTCGCGCCTTTTACGTGTATTCTCAACCAAGAAGGCCAAAAGACACAAAGCTTTTGACGCTTTCGAGCATGTTGATGCATGGTGAGATGATAGGTATGAAAAATGGACTCAGGCAAAAATTCGTGCGCGCACCTTTTCGCGCCTTTTACTCTAGTTTTCAGCCAAGAAGGTCAAAAGACAGGAAATTTTCGACACTGTCAAAAGATGCAAATTTTTTACGCTTTCATGCATGTTTTTGCATGGTGTGATGATTGGGATGAAAAAAATGGACTCTGGTAAAAATTTTCTGGGGGTGCGAAAATTCGCGCGCACGCCCTTTCGCGCCTTTTACTCGTGTTTTCAGCCAAGAAGATTGAAAGATGTGATATTTTTTACGCTATCAAGAGATGCGAAATTTTCGACGCTTTCGTGCATGTTGATGCATGGCGAGATGATTGGGACGAAAAATGAACTCAGACGAGAATTTTTCGGGGGAGCAAAAATTTGCGCGCACGCCTTTTACTCGTCATTTCAGCCATGAAGATCCAAAGACGCGAAATTTTTGACGATGTCAAAAGATGCAAAATTTTTGCCGCTTCGGTGCTTGTTGATGCAAGATGAGATGATTGGGATGAAAAAAAGAAACGGGCGAAAATTTTCTGGGGGTGCGAAAATTCTTGCGCGCCTTTACACGCCTTTTACACGTGTCTTCAGCCAAGAAGGTCACAAGGCGCGAAATTTTTTAAGATGTCAAAAGATCTGAAATTTTGGACGCATTCTTGCATGTTGGTGCATAGTGAGATGATTGGGATGAAAAAATGGACTCGGGCAAAAATTTTTCGGGGGTGTGAAAATTCACGCGTGCGCCTTTTCGCGCCTTTTATGTGTGTTCTCAACCAAAAAGGCCAAAAGACGCAAAATTTTTACGCTTTCGGGGATGTTGATGCATGTTGAGATGATTGCTACAAAAAATGGACTTGGGCAAAAATTTTCTGGGGTTGTAAAAATTCGTGCGCACACCTTTTCGTGCCTTTTACTCTTGTTTTCAGCCAAGAAGGTCAAAAGACGCGAAATTTTTGACACCGTAAAAAGATGCGAAATTTTTTACGCTTTCGTGCATATTTTTTTATGGTCAGATGATTGGGATGAAAAAATGGACTCGAGAGAAAATTTTTCGGGGATGCGAATATTTGCGCGCGCGCCTTTTACTCGTGTTTTCAGCCAAAAAGGTCAAAAGATGCAAATTTTTTGGCGCTGCCTAAAGATGCAAAATTTTTTACGCTTTCGTGTTTGTTGATGCATGGTCAGATGACTGGGAGAAAAAAAAAGACGGGGGAAATTTTCCGGGGGTGCAAAAATTCCTACGCGCGCTTTTACGTGCCTTTTACTCGTGTTTTCAGCCAAGAAGGTCAAAAGACGAGAATTTTTTTATGTTGTCAAAATATGCAAAATTTTCGACGCTTTCATGCATGTTGATGCATGGTGAGATGATTGAGACGAAAAAATGGACTCAGGCTAAAATTTTTTGGGTGTGCGAAAATTTGCGCCCGCGCCTTTTACGTGTGTTTTCAACCAAGAAGGCCAAAAGATGTGAAACTTGTGACACTGTCGTGCATGTTGATGCATGGTGAGATGATTGGCATGAAAACATGGAGTCGGGCGAATATTTTTCGGGGGTGCAAAAATTCGTGCGCGCGCCTTTTACTTTTGTTTTCAACCAAGACGGTCAAAACCTGTGAAATTTTCGATGCTATCAAAAGATGCCAAATTTTTAACGCTTTCGTGCTTGTTGATGCAAGGTGAGATGAATTGGACGAAAAAAAGGACACGTGGGAATATTTTTCGGGGGTGTGAAAATTCCTGTGCACGCCTTTTACTTATGTGCCTTTTACTCGTATTTTCAGCCAAGAAGGTCAAAAGACGTGAAATTTTTTATGCTGTCAAAATATGCAAAATTTTTTACGCTTTCGTGCATGTTGATGCATGGTGAGATGATTGAGACGAAAAAATGGACTCGGACTAAAATTTTTCGGGAGTGCGAAAATTCGCGCACGCGCCTTTTCATGCCTTTTACGTATGTTTTCAACCAAGAAGGCCAAAAGATGTGAAACTTGTGACCCTGTCGTGAATGTTGATGCATGGTGAGATGATTGGCATGAAAACATGGAGTCGGACGAATATTTTTCGGGGGTGCAAAAATTCGTGCGCGCGCCTTTTACTTTTGTTTTCAACCAAGACGGTCCAAAGTCGCGAAATTTTTGACGCTATAAAAAGATGCAAAATTTTTTACGCTTTCGTGCATGTTGATGCATGGTGAGATGATTGGGCCGAAAAATGGACTCGGGCAAAAATTTTCCGGGGATGCGAGAATTCGTGCACGCGCCTTTTACTCGTGTTTTCAGCCAAGAAGGTGAAAAGACACGAAATTTTTTACGCTATCAAAAGATCCAAAATTTTCGACGCTTACGTGCATGTTTTTGCATGGTGAGATGATTGGGACGAAAAAATGGACTCGGGCAAAAATTTTTCGGGGGTGCGAAAATTCGCGTGCGCGCCTTTTCGCACGTTTTACTCATGTTTTCAGTCAAAAAGGTCAAAAGACGCAAATTTTTTGGCACTGCCTAAAGATGCCAAATTTTTAACAATTTCGTGGTTGTTGATGCATGGTGAGATGAATTGGACGAAAAAAAGGACACGGGGGAATATTTTTCGGGGGTGTGAAAATTCCTCTGCGCGCCTTTACGTGCCTTTTACTAGTGTTTTCAGCCAAGAAGGTCAAAAGACGCGAAATTTTTTATGCTGTCAAAATGTGCGAAATTTTTTACGCTTTTGTGCATGTTGATGCATGGTGAGATGATTGAGCCGAAAAAATGGACTCGGGCGAAATTTTTCCGGAAGTGCGAAAATTCGCGCCCAAGGCTTTTCGTTCCTTTTACGCGTGTTTTCAATCAAGAAGGCCAAAAGATGCGAAACTTGTGACGCTGTCATGCATGTTGATGCATGGTGAGATAATTGGCATGAAAAAATGGAGTCAGGGGAAAATTTTTTGGGGGTGCGAAAATTCGTGCGCGCGCCTTTTACTTTTGTTTTCAGCCAAGAAGGTCAAAAGACGTGAAATTTTCGACGCTGTCAAAAGATGCAAAATTTTTTATGCTTTCTTGCACGTTGATGCATGGTGAGATGATTGGGACGAAAAAATGGACTAAGGGTGAAAGTTTTCCGGGGTTGCGAGAATTTGCGCACGCGCCTTTTACTCGTGTTTTCAGCCAAGAAGGTGAAAACACGTGAATTTTTTTACGCTGTCAAAAGGTCTGAAATTTTTGACGCTTTTGTGCATGTTGGTGCATTGTGAGATGATCGGGATGAAAAAAAGACTCGGGCGAAAATTTTTCGGGGGTGCAAAAATTCGCTCGCCCTCCTTTTCGCGCCTTTTACGTGTGTTCTCAACCAAGAAGGCGAAAAGATGCAAATTTTTTTATGCTTTCGTGCATGTTGATGCATGGTGAGATGATTGGTACGAAAAATAGACTCGGGCAAAAATTTGTGCGCGCGCCTTTTCGTACATTTTACTCTTGTTTTCAGCCAAGAAGGTCAAAAGATGCGAAATTTTTTATGCTGTCAAAAGATGCAAAATTTTCAACGCTTTTGTGCATGTTTTTGCATGGTGAAATGATTGGGCCGAAAAAATGGACTCGAACGAAAATTTCCCGAGAGTGCGAAAATTTGCGCCCGCGCCTTTTCACGCCTTTTGCGCATGTTTTGAACCAAGAAGGACAAAAGATGCGAAAGTTTTGATGTTGTCGTGCATGTTGATGCATGGTGAGATGATTGGCACGAAAAAATGGACTCGGACAAAAACTTTTCGGGAGTGCGAAAATTCGTGCGCGTGCCTTTTAGTTTTGTTTTTAGTCACGAAGGTCAAAAGACGCAAAATTTTTTATGCTATCAAAATATTCAAAATTTTCGACGCTTTGGTGCATGGTGAGATGATTGCGACAAAAAAAATGGACTCGGGTGAAAATTTTCCGGGGGTGCAAAAATTCGCGCACGCGCTTTTTTGCGCCTTTACTCTCTTTTTCAGCCAAGAAGGTCAAATCGTTAAATTTTTGACGATGTCAAAAGATGCGAAATTTTTTACGCTTTCGTGCACGTTGATGGATGGTGTGATGATTGGGACAAAAATATGTACTCGGGCGAAAATTTTTCAGGTGTGCGAAAATTCGCGCGTGCACTCTGCCTAGAAGGTAAAAAGACGTGAAATTTTTTACTCGTGTTTTCAGCCTAGAAGGTAAAAAGACGTGAAATTTTTTACACTGTCAAAAGATGCAAAATTTTTGACACTTTCATGCATGTTGATGCATGGTGAGAAGATTTGGACAAAAAAATGGACTCGGGCGAAAATTTTCCGGAGGTGCGAAAATTCACGCGAATGCCTTTCCGCGCCTTTTACGTGTGTTCTCAACCAAGAACGCCAAAAGATGCAAATTTTTTTACGCTTTCATGCTTGTTGATGCATGATGAGATGATTGGGACCAAAAAATGGACACGGGCAAAAATTTTCCGAGGGTGCGAAAATTCGCCCGCGCGCCTTTTCGTGCCTTTTACTCGTGTTTTCAGCCAAGAAGGTCAAAAGACACAAAATTTTTTTACGCTGTCAAAAGATGCATAATTTTTTACGCTTTCGTGCATGTTGATGCATGGTGTGATGATTGGGAAGAAAAAATGAATTAGGGCATAAATTTTTTGGACGTGCGAAAATTCGCACGAACGCCTTTTCGCGCCTTTTACGTGTGTTCTCAACCAAGAAGGCCAAAAGATGCAAAAATTTTTATGCTTGCGTGCTTGTTGATGCATGGTGAAATCATTGGGATGAAAAAACTCGACACGCGTGAAAATTTTCCGGGGTGCGAAAATACCTGCGCGCCTTTACGTGTCTTTTACTCGTGTTTTCAACCAAGAAGGTCAAAAGATGCGAAATTTTTAACGCTGTCAAAAGATGCGAAATTTTCGACGCTTTCGTGCTTGTTGATGCTTGGTGAGATGATTGGGACGAAAAAATGGACACGGGCGAAAACTTTTCGGGGGTGCGAAAATTCGCGCACGCGCCTTTTCTCGCCTATTACTCGTGTTTTCAGCCAAGAAGGTCAAAAGACGTAAAATTTTTTACACTGTAAATGACGCAAAATTTTCAACGCTTTCGTGTATGCTGATGCATGATGTGTTGATTGGGACAAAAAAATGGACTCGGGCGAAAATTCTTCGGAGGTGCGAAAATTCGCTCGAACGCCTTTTCGCGCCTTTTACTTGTGTTTTTAGCCAAGAAGGTCAGAAGACGCGAAAATTTTTACCCTGTCAAAAGATGCAAAATTTTTTACGCTTTCGTGCATGTTGATGCAAGGTGAGATGATTGGGATGAAAAAATGGACACGGACGAAAATTTTGCGAGGGTGCAAAAATTTGTGCGCGCCCCTTTTCTCGCCTTTTACTCGTGCTTTCAGCCAAGAAGGTCAAAAGATGCAAAATTTTTTACGTTGTCAAATTATGCAAATTTTTCAACGCATTCGTGCATGTTGATGCATGGTGTGATGATTGGGACGAAAAAATGGACTCGGACAAAAATTTTTCGGGTGTAGGGTGCGAAAATTCGTGCGCTCACTTTTTCGCGACATTACTCTTTTTTCAGCCAAGAATGCCAAATCATGAAATTTTTTACACTATCAAAAGTTACGAAATTTTTTACGCTTTCGTGCATGTTGATGGACGGTGTCATCATTGGGACGAAAAAATGTACTAGCATGAAAATTTTCTAGGGGCGCGTGCCTTTTGGCGCCTTTTACTCGTGTTTTCAGCCAAGAAGGTCAAAAGACGTGAGATTTTTTACGTTGTCAAAAGATGTGAAATTTTGGACGCTTTCGTGCATGTTGATGCATGGTAACATGTTTGATTGTGACGAAAAAATGGACTCGGGCGATAATTTTCCGGGGGCGCCATTTACTCTTGTTTTCAGCCAAAAAGGTCAAAAGAGGCGAAACTTTCGACGCTATCGAAAGTTGCAAAATTTTTAATGCTTTGGTGCATGTTGATGCATGCTAAGATTATTGGGATGAAAAAATGGCCTCGGGCGATAATTTTCCGATGGCGTAAAAATTCGTGCGTGCACCTTTTCACACCATTTACTCTTGTTTTCAGCCAAAAAGGTCAAAAGACGCGAAACTTTCGACGCTGTCAAAAGTTGCAAAATTTTTGACACTTTCGTGCACGTTGATGCATGGAGAGATGATTGGAAAGAAAAAAATGGAGTCAGGCGAAAATTTTTCGGGGTGCGAAAATTCGCACGCACGCCTTTTCGTGCATCTTACTCGTGTTTTCAGCATAGAAGGTGAAAAGATGCGAAATTTTTTACGCTGTCAAAAGATACAAAATTTTGGACACTTTCGTGCATGTTTTTATCCAAGAAGGTCAAAAGACGCTAAATTTTTTACACTATCAAAAGATGCAAAATTTTTTACGCATTCGTGCATGTTGATGCATGGTGAGATGATTGGGAATAAAAAATGGACTCGGGCGAAAATTTTTCGAAGGTGCGAAAATTCGTGCGAACACCTTTTTGCGCCTTTTACTCGTATTTTCAGCCAAGAAGGTCAAAAGATGCAAAATTTTTTAAGCTTTCATCCTTGTTGATGCATGGTGAGATGATTGGGAGGAAGAAATGGACTTGGACGAAAATTTACCGGGGGTGCGAAAATTTGCGCGCGCGTTTTACTCATTTTTTCAGCCAAGAAGGTCAAAAGACACGAATTTTTTTACGCTGTTAAAAGATGGGAGATTTTTTACGCTTTTGTGCAAGTTGATGCATGGTGTGATGATTGGGACGAAAAAATGAACTCGAGCAAAAATTTTTCGGGGGTGCGAAAATTCGTGCGCACGCCTTTTCGCGACATTACTCTTGTTTTCTGCCAAGAAGGTCAAAAGACGCGAAATATTTTACGCTGTCAAAAGATGCGAAATTTTTTACGCTTTCATGCATGTTGATGGATGGTGTGATGATTGGGACGAAAAAATGTACTCGGGCAAAAATTTTTCGGCGGCGCGAAAATTCGCGCGCGCGTCTTTTTCTCGTGTTTTCAGCCAATATGGTCAAAAGACGTGAAATTTTTTACGCTGTCAAAAGATTCGAAATTTTGGACGCTTTGTTGCATGTTGATGCATGGTGAGATGATTGGGACGAAAAAATGGACTCGGGCGATAATTTTCCGGTGGCGCAAAAATTCGTGCGCGCGCCTTTTCCCGCCATTTACTCTTGTTTTCAGCCAAAAAGGTCGAAAGACGCGAAACTTTCGACGCTGTCAAAAGTTGCAAAATTTACGACACTTTCGTGCACGTTGATGCAAGGAGAGATGATTGGGGAGAAAAAAATGGACTCGGGCGAAAATTTTCGGGGTGCGAAAATTCGCGCACGTGCCTTTTCGCGCCTCTTACACATGTTTTCAGCCTAGAAGGTTAAAAGACGCGAAATTTTTTACGCAGTCAAAAGATGCAAAATTTTGGATGCTTTTGTGCATGTTGATTCATGGTGACATGATTGGGATGAAAAAGTAGACTCCGGCGAAAATTTTTCGGCGGCACGAAAATTTGCACGCGCGCCTTTTCTCGCAATTTACTCGTATTTTCAGCCAAGAAGGTCAAAAGAAACAAAATTTTTGATGCTGTCAAAAGATGCGAAGTTTTCGACGCTTTCGTTCATGTTGATGCATGGTGAGATACTTGGGACGAAAAAATTGACTCGTGCAAAAATGTTTCAGGGGTGCGAAAATTTGTGCGCGGCCCTTTTCGCGACTCTTGTTTTTAGCCAAGAAGGTCAAAAGACGCGAAATTTTTGACGCTGTCAACAGATGCAAATTTTTTTACGCATTCGTGCATGTTGATGCATGGTGAGATGATTGGGAAGAAAAAATGGACTCGGGAGAAAATTTTTGGGAGGTGAGAAAATTCGGGCGAACGCCTTTTCGCGCCCTTTACTCGTGTTTTCAGCCAAGAAGGTCAAAAGACGCAAAATTTTTGAAGCTTTCATGCTTGTTGATGCATGCTGAGATGATTGGGTGCAAAAAATGGACTTGGACAAAAATTTTTGAGGGTGCGAAAATTTGCGTGTGCGCTTTTTCACGCCTTTTACTCGTTTTTTCAGTCAAGAAGGTCAAAAGACTTGAAATTTATTACGCTGTCAAAAGATGGGAGATTTTTTACGCTTTCGTGCATGTTGATGCATGGTGTGATG
Organism: Pontederia crassipes; assembly: GCA_030549335.1. Taxonomy (NCBI): domain Eukaryota; kingdom Viridiplantae; phylum Streptophyta; class Magnoliopsida; order Commelinales; family Pontederiaceae; genus Pontederia; species Pontederia crassipes. Next base: position 2,412,098 of record JAUKPH010000020.1, on the reverse strand, counting down.
ATTGGGACAACAAATTTTACTCAAGCAAAAATTTTTTGGGGGTGCGAAAATTCGTGCGCGCGTCTTTTCGCGACATTACTCTTGTTTTCGGCCAAGAAGGTTAAAAGACGCCAAATTTTTCACACTGTCAAAAGATGCAAAATTTTTTACGCTTTCGTGCATGTTGATGCATGGTGAGATGATTGGGACGAAAAAATGGACTCGGGCGATAATTTTTCGATGGCGCAAAAATTCGTGCGCGCGCCTTTTCGCGCCATTTACTCTTGTTTTCAGCCAAAAAGGTCAAAAGACGCTAAACATTCAACGCTATCAAAGATTGCGAAATTTTCGACACTTTCGTGCACGTTGATGCAAGGAGAGATGATTGAGAAGAAAAAAATGGACTCGGGCGAAAATTTTCAGGGGTGCGAAAATTTGCGCGCGCGCCTTTTCGCGCCGCTTACTCGTGTTTTCAGCATAAAAGGTCAAAAGACGCGAAATTTTTTACGCTGTCAAAAGATGCAAAAGTTTGGGCATTTTCGTGCATGTTGATTCATGGTGAGATTATTGGGACGAAAAAAAGGACTCGGGCAAATATTTTTCGGAGGCACGAAAATTTGCGCGCGCGCCTTTTCCCACCTTTTACTCATGTTTTCAGCCTAAAAAGGTCAAAAGACGTAAAAGTTTTCACGCTGCCAATAGATGCAAATTTTTTTACGCATTCGTGCATGTTGATACATGGTGAGATGGTTGGGAAGAAAAAATGGACTCGTGCAAAATTTTTTCTGGAGTGTGAAAATTTGTGCGCGCGCGCCTTTTCACGACATTTACTCTTATTTTTAGCCAAGAAGGTCAAAAGACACAAAATTTTTGACACTATCAAAAGATGCAAAATTTTTTACGCATTCGTGCATGTTGACGCATGGTGAGATGATTGGGAAGAAAAAATGGACTCGGGTGAAAATTTTTCGGAGGTGCGAAAATTCGCGCGAATGCCTTTTCGCGCATTTTACTCGTATTTTCAGCCAAGAAGGTCAAAAGATGCAAAATTTTTTAAGCTTTCATGCTTGTTGACGCATGGTGAGATGATTGGGAGGAAAAAATGGACTTGGACAAAAATTTTCCGAGGGTGCGAAAATTCGCGCCCGTGCCTTTTACTCATTTTTTCAATGAAGAGGGTCAAAAGATGCAAAATTTTTTACGTTGTCAAAAGTTGGGAAATTTTACGTTTTCGTGCAATTTTGATGCATGGTGTGATGATTTGGACGAAAAAATGTACTCGAGCGAAAATTTTTCCGGGGTGCGAAAATTTGTGCGCGCGCCTTTTCGCGACATTACTCTTGTTTTCAGCCAAGAAGGTCAAAAGATGCGAAATTTTTGACGCTGTCAAAAGATGCAAAATTTTTTATGCTTTCGTGCATGTTGATGAATGGTGTGATGATTGGGACGAAAAAATGGACGCGGGCGATAATTTTTCTTTGGCGCAAAAATTCGTGCGCGCGCCTTTTCGCGCCATTTACTCTTGTTTTCAGCCAAAAAGGTCAAAAGACGTGAAACTTTCGACGCTGTCAAAAGTTGCAAAATTTTTGACACTTTCATGCACGTTGATGCATGGAGAGATGATTGGGAAGAAAAAAATGGACTCGGGCGTAAATTTTTGGGGGTGCAAAAATTCGCGCGCGCTCCTTTTCGCGCCTCTTACTCGTGTTTTAAGCCTAGGAGGTCAAAAGATGCGAAATTTGTTACGCTGTCAAAAGATGCAAAATTTTGGACACTTTCGTTCATGTTGATGCATGGTAAGATACTTGGGACGAAAAAATGGACTCGTGCAAAAAATTTTCGGGAGTTTGAAAATTTGTGCGTGCGCCTTTTCGCAACATTTACTCTTGTTTTTAGCCAAGAATGTCAAAAGATGCGAAAATTTTGACACTGTCTAAAGATGCGAAATTTTTTACGCATTCATGCATGTTGATGCATGGTGAGATGATTGGGAAGAAAAAATGGACTCGGGCGAAAATTTTTTGGAGGTGCGAAAATTCGCGAGAACGCCTTTTCGCTCCTTTTACTCGTGTTTTCAGCCAAGAAGGTCAAAAGATGCAAAGTTTTTGAAGCTTTCATGCTTGTTGATGCATGGTGAGATGATTGGGAGGAAAAAATGGATTTGGACGAAAATTTTCCGTGGGTGCGAAAATTTGCGCGCGCGCCTTTTACTCATTTTTTCAACCAAGAAGGTCAAAAGATGCGAAATTTTTTACGCTGTCAAAAGTTGAGAAATTTTTTACGCTTTCGTGCATGTTGATGCATGGTGTGATGATCAGGATGAAAAAATGTACTCGAGCGAAAATTTTTCGGGGTAGCGAAAATTTTTCGGGGGTGCAAAAATTCGTGCGTACGCGTACGCACTAATTTTTGCGACATTACTCTTATTTTTAGCAAGGAAGTCAAAAGACGTGAAACTTTTTACGCTGTCAAAAGATGCAAAATATGTTACGTTCTCGTGCATGTTGATGGATGATGTGAAGATTGGGACGAAAAAATATACTCGGACGAAAATTTTCCGGGGTGCAAAAATTCGCGCGCTTGCCCTTTTACTCTTGTTTTCAACTAGGAAGGTCAATAGATGCAAAATTTTTGACGTTGTCAAAAGATGCAAAATTTTGGACACTTTCATGCATGTTGATGCATGATGACATGATTGGGACGAAAAAATGGACTCGGGCGATGATTTTCCGGGGACCCAAAAATTCGTGCGCGCGCCTTTTCGCGCCATTTATTCTTATTTTCAGCCAAAAAGGTCAAAAGACGCGGAACTTTTGACGCTGTCAAAAGTTGCAAAATTTTTTACACTTTCATGCACGTTGATGCATGGAGAGATGATTGGGAAGAAAAAAATGGACTCGGGCGTAAATTTTCGGGGGTGCAAAAATTCGCGCGCGCTCCTTTTCGCGCCTCTTACTCGTGTTTTCAGCCTAGGAGGTCAAAAGATGCGAAATTTGTTATGCTGTCAAAAGATGCAAAATTTTGGATGCTTTCATTCATGTTGATGCATGGTAAGATACTTGGGACGAAAAAATGGACTCGTGCAAAAATTTTTCCGGAGTGTGAAAATTTGTGCGTTCGCCTTTTCGCGACATTTACTCTTGTTTTTAGCCAAGAAGGTCAAAAGATGCGAAATTTTTGACACTGTCTAAAGATGCAAAATTTTTTACGCATTCATGCATGTTGATGCTTGGTGAGATGATTGGGAAGAAAAAATGTACTCGGGCGAAAATTTTTCGGAGGTGCGAAAATTCGTGCGAACGCCTTTTCGCGCCTTTTACTCGTGTTCTCAGCCAAGAAGGTCAAAAGATGCAAAGTTTTTGAAGCTTTTATGCTTGTTGATGCATGGTGAGATGATTGGGAGGAAAAAATGGACTTGGACGAAAATTTTCCGTGGGTGCGAAAATTCGCGCGCGCGCCTTTTACTCATTTTTTCAACCAAGAAGGTCAAAAGATGTGAAATTTTTTACGCTGTCAAAAGTTGAGAAATTTTTTATGCTTTCGTGCATGTTGATGCATGGTGTGATGATCAGGACAAAAAAATGTACTCGAGCGAAAATTTTTTGGGGTAGCAAAAATTTTTCGGGGATAGCGACATTACTCTTATTTTCAGCCAAGAAGGTCAAAAGACGTGAAACTTTTTACGCTGTCAAAAGATGCAAAATTTTTTACGCTCTCGTGCATGTTGATGGATGATGTGATGATTGGGACGAAAAAATATACTCGGACGAAAATTTTTCGGGGGTGCAAAAATTCGCGCGCTCGCCCTTTTACTCTTGTTTTCAAATAGGAAGGTCAAAAGACGCGAAACTTTTGACGTTGTCAAAAGATGCAAAATTTTGGACGCTTTCATGCATGTTGATGCATGATGACATGATTGGGACGAAAAAATAGACTCGGGCGATGATTTTCCGGGGACCCAAAAATTCGTGCGCACGCCTTTTCGCGCCATTTATTCTTGTTTTCTACCAAAAAGGTCAAAAGACGCGAAACTTTTGACGCTGTCAAAAGTTGCAAAATTTTTTACACTTTCATGCATGTTGATGCATGGAGAGATGATTGGGAAGAAAAAAACGGACTCGGGCGTAAATTTTCGGGGGTGCAAAAATTCGCGCGCGCTCCTTTTCGCGTCTCTTACTCGTATTTTCAACCTAGGAGGTCAAAAGACGCGAAATTTGTTACGCTGTCAAGAGATGCAAAATTTTGGACGCTTTCGTTCATGTTGATGCATGGTAAGATACTTGGGACGAAAAAATGGACTCGTGCAAAAATTTTTTGGGAGTGTGAAAATTTGTGCGTGCGCCTTTTCGCGACATTTACTCTTGTTTTTAGCCAAGAAGGTCAAAAGATGCAAAATTTTTTACACTGTCCAAAGATGCGAAATTTTTTACGCATTCATGCATGTTGATGCATGGTGAGATGATTGGGAAGAAAAAATGGACTCGGGCGAAAATTTTTCGGAAGTGCGAAAATTCGCGCGAACGCCTTTTCGCGCCTTTTACTCGTGTTTTCAGCCAAAGATGTGAAATTTGTTACGCTGTCAAAAGATGCAAAATTTTGGATGCTTTCGTGCATGTTGATTCATGGTGAGATGATTGGGACGAAAAAATGGACTCGGGCGAAAATTTTTCGGAGGCACGAAAATACGCGCACGCGCCTTTTTCGCCTTTTACTCGTGTTTTCAGCCTAAGAATGTCAAAAGACGCAAAATTTTTGACGCTGCCAAAAGATGCAAAATTTTTTACGCATTCGTGCATATTGATGCATGGTGAGATGATTGGGAAGAAAAAATGGACTCGTGCGAAAATTTTTCTGGAGTGTGAAAATTTGTGCGCGTGCCTTTTCGCGACATTTACAAGTTTTAGCCAAGAAGGTCAAAATACGCGAAATTTTTGACACTGTCAAAAGATGCAAAATTTTTTACGCATTCGTGCATGTTGACGCATGGTGAGATAATCGGGAAGAAAAAATGGACTCGGATGAAAATTTTTCGGAGGTCAAAAATTCGTGCGAACGCCTTTTCGCACATTTTACTCGTATTTTCAGCCAAGAAGGTCAAAAGATGCAAATTTTTTAAACTTTCATGCTTATTGACGCATGGTGAGATGATTGAGAGGAAAAAATGGACTTGGACAAAAATTTTCCGAGGGTGCCAAAATTTGCGCCCGTGCCTTTTACTAATTTTTTCAGTCAAGTGGGTCAAAAGATGCAAAAAATTTTACGTTGTCAAAAGTTGGGAAATTTTACGTTTTCGTGCAATTTTGATGCATGGTGTGATGATTTGGACGAAAAAATGTACTCGAGCAAAAATTTTTCGGGAGTGCGAAAATTTGTGCGCGCGCCTTTTCGCAACATTACTCTTGTTTTCAACCAAGAAGGTCAAAAGATGCGAAATTTTTGACGCTGTCAAAAGATACAAATTTTTTTACGCTTTCGTGCATGTTGATGAATGGTGTGATGATTGGGATAAAAAAATGGACGCGGACGATAATTTTTCGGTGGCGCAAAAATTCGTGCGCGCGCCTTTTCGCGCCATTTACTCTTGTTTTCAGCCAAAAAAGTCAAAAGACGCGAAACTTTCGACGTTGTCAAAAGTTGCAAAATTTTTGACACTTTCATGCACGTTGATGCATGGATAGATGATTGGGAAGAAAAAAATGGACTCGGGCGTAAATTTTCGATGGTGCAGAAATTCGCGCGCGCTCCTTTTCGCGCCTCTTACTCGTGTTTTCAGCCTAGGAGGTCAAAAGACACAAAATTTGTTATGCTGTCAAAAGATGCAAAATTTTGGACGCTTTCGTTCATGTTGATGCATGGTAAGATACTTGGGATGAAAAAATGGACTCGTGCGAAAATTTTTCGGGAGTGTTAAAATTTGTGTGCGCGCCTTTTCGCGACATTTACTCTTGTTTTTAGCCAAGAAGGTCAAAAGATGCAAAATTTTTTGCACTGTCTAAAGATGCAAAATTTTTTACGCATTCATGCATGTTGATGCATGGTGAGATGATTGGGAAGAAAAAATGGACTCGGGCGAAAATTTTTCGAAAGTGCGAAAATTCGCGCGAACGCCTTTTCGCGCCTTTTACTCGTGTTTTCAGCCAAGAAGGTCAAAAGATGCAAATTTTTTGAAGCTTTCATGCTTGTTGATGCATGGTGAGATGATTGGGAGGAAAAAATGGACTTGGACGAAAATTTTTCACGGGTGCAAAAATTCGCGCGCGCGCCTTTTACTTATTTTTTCAGCCAAGAAGGTCAAAAGATGCAAAATTTTTTACGCTGTCAAAAGTTGAGAAATTTTTTACGCTTTCATGCATGTTGATGCATGGTGTGATGATCAGGACGAAAAAATGTACTCGAGCGAAAATTTTTCGGAGGTGCGAAAATTCGTGCGTGCGCATTTTCGCGACATTACTCTTGTTTTCGGCCAAGAAGGTCAAAAGATGTGAAATTTTTTACACCGTCAAAAGATGCAAAATTTTTTACGCTCTCGTGCATGTCTATGGATGATGTGATGATTGGGACGAAAAATGTCCTCGGACGAAAATTTTCCGGGGGTGTGAAAATTTGCGCGCTCGCCCTTTTACTCGTGTTTTCAGCCAAGAAGGTCAAAAGACGCGAAATTTTTGATGCTGTCAAAAGATGCAAAATTTTGGACGCTTTCATGCATGTTGATGCATGATGACATGATTGGGACGAAAAAATGAACTCGGGCGATGATTTTCCGGGGACCCAAAAATTCGTGCGCGCGCCTTTTCGTGCCATTTATTCTTGTTTTCAAACAAAAGGTCAAAAGACGCGAAACTTTTGACGCTGTCAAAAGTTACAAAATTTTTGACACTTTCATGCACGTTGATGCATGAAGAGATGATTGGGAAGAAAAAAATGGACTCGGGCGTAAATTTTCGGGGGTGCAAAAATTCGCGCGCACTCCTGTTCGTGCCTCTTACTCGTGTTTTCAGCCTAGAAGGTCAAAAGATGAAAAATTTTTGGCGCTGCCTAAAGATGCAAAATTTTGGACGTTTTCGTGCATGTTGATTCATGGTGAGATGATTGCGACGAAAAAATGGACTCAGGCGAAATTTTTTCGGAGGAGCGAAACTTTTCAGCCAAGAAGGTCAAAAGACGCGAAATTTTTGACACTGCCAAAAGATGCAAATTTTTTTACGCTTTCATGCATGTTGATGCTAGTGAGATACTTGGGATGAAAAAATGGACTCGTGCAAAAATTCTTCGACGGTGTGAAAATTCGTGCGCGCGCCTTTTCGCGACATTTACTCTTGTTTTTAGCCAAGAAGGTCAAAAGACGCGAAATTTTTGACACTGTCAAAAGATGCGAAATTTTTTATGCTTTCGTGCATGTTGATTGGGAAGAAAAAATGGACTTGAAAGGATTTTTCGCACCTTTTACTCGTGTTTTCAGCCAAGAAGGTCAAAAGACGCAAAATTTTTTATGCTGTCAAAAGATGCAAAATTTTGGACGCTTTCGTGCAAAATGGACTCGGGCGATAATTTTCCGGTGACGCAAAAATTTGTGCGCGCGCCATTTACTCTTGTTTTCAAGCAAAATGGTCAAAAGTCGTGAAACTTTCGACGCTTCCAAACGTTGCGATATTTTTGACACTTTCGTGCATGTTGATGCATGAAGAGATGATTGGGAAGAAAAAAATGGACTCGGACGAAAATTTTCCAGGGTGCGAAAATTCACGCGCGCCCCTTTTCGCACCTCTTACTCGTGTTTTTAGGCTAGAAGGTCAAAAGACGCGAAATTATTTATGTTGTTAAAAGATGCAAAATTTTGGACGCTTTCGTGCATGTTGCATGCGAAAATTTTTTGGGATTGTGAAAATTTGTGCGCGCGCCTTGTCGCGACATTTACTCTTGTTTTTACCCAAGAAGGTCAAAAGACGCAAAATTTTTGACATTATCAAAAGATGCGAAATTTTTTATGCTTTCGTGCATGTTGATGAATGGTGAGATGATTGGGAAGAAAAAATGGACTCGGGCGAAAATTTTTCGGAGGTGCGAAAATGCCTTTTCGCGCCTTTTACTCGTATTTTCAGGGTGCGAAAATTTTTCAGAGGCACGAAAATTCGCGCGCGTGCCTTTTCCCGCCTTTTACTCGTGTTTTCAGCCAAGAAGGTCAAAAGATGCAAAATTTTTGATGCTGTGAAAAGATGCAAAATTTTCGATGCTTTCGTGCATGTTGATGCATGGAGAGATACTTGGGACAAAAAAATGGACTCATGCAAAAATTTTTTATTTTTTTGGGTGTGTGAAAATTTGTGCGCGCGCCTTGTCGCGACATTTAGTCTTGTTTTTACCCAAGAAGGTCAAAAGACGCAAAATTTTTGACACTGTAAAAGATGCAAATTTTTTTACGCTTTCGTGCATGTTGATGAATGGTGAGATGATTGGGAAGAAAAAATGGATTCGGGCGAAAATTTTTCGGAGGTGCGAAAATGCCTTTTTCGCGCCTTTTACTCGTGTTTTCAGCCAAGAAGGTCAAAAGATGCAAAATTTTTTAAGCTTTCATGCTTGTTGATGCATGGTGAGATGATTGGGAGGAAAAGATGGACTTGGATGAAAATTTTCCGGGGGTTCGAAAATTCGCGCGCTCGCCTTTTCGCGCCTTTTACATGTTTTTTAAGCCAAGAAGCATAAAAAATGGGAAGGCGCGAAATTTTTAAGCCAAGAAGCATGCATGTTTTTTAAGTCAGAAGGCGCGAAATTTTTGACGCTGTCAAAAGATGGGAAATTTTTTACGCTTTCGTGCAAGTTGATGCATGGTGTGACGATTTGGACGAAAAAATGTACTCGGGCGAAAATTTTTCGAGGGGTGCGAAAATTCGCTCGCGCGCCTTTTCGCGTCTTTTTCTCGTGTTTTCAGCCAAGAAGGTCAAAAGATGCGAAATTTTTTACGCTGTCAAAAGATGTAAAATCTTGGACGTTTTCGTGCATGTTGATGCATGGTGAGATGATTGGGACGAAAAAATGGACTCGGGCGATAATTTTCCGGTTGCGCAAAAATTTGTGCGCGCTCCTTTTCGCGCCATTTACTCTTGTTTTCAAGCAAAATGGTCAAAAGACGCGAAGCTTTCGACAAAAAAATGGTCAAAATGGTGAGATGATTGGGACAAAAAAATGGACTCGGGCAAAAATTTTTCGGAGGCGCGAAAATTCGCACGCACGCCTTTTCACGCCTTTTTCTCATATTTTTAGCCAAGAAGGTCAAAAGACGCGAAATTTTTTACGCTGTTAAAAGATGCAAAATTTTTTACGCTTTCTTGCTTGTTGACACATGATGAGATGATTGGGACGAAAAAATGGACTTGTGCGAAAATTTTTCGGGGGTGTGAAAATTCGTGCGCACGCCTTTTCGCGACATTTACTCTTGATTTTAGCCAAGAAGGTCAAAAGACGCAAAATTTTTTACGTTGTCAAAAGATGCAAATTTTTTTACACTTTCGTGCTTGTTGATGCATGGTGAGATGATTGGGATGAAAAAATAGACTTGGGTGAAAATTTTCCGGCGGTGCAAAAAGTCACACGCGCGCATTTTTTACTTGTTTTTTCAGCCAAGAAGGTCAAGAGACATGAAATTTTTGACACTGTCAAAAGATGCGAAATTTTCTAGCTTTTGTGCATGTTGACGCATGGTGAGATGATTAGGACGAAAAAATGGACTTGGACGATAATTTTTCGGGGGTGCGAAAATTTGCGCGCATGCCTTTTCGCGCCTTTTACTCGTGTTTTTAGCCAAGAAGGTCAAAAAGCAAAATTTTTTACGCTGTTAAAAGATGCGAACTATTGACGCTTTCGTGCATGTTGATGCGTGGTGTGATAATTGGGACGAAAAAATGCACTCGGGCGAACATTTTTTGTGGGAGCAAAAATTCGTGCGCCTGACTTTTCGCGACATTTACTCTTGTTTTCAGCCAAAAAGGTCAAAAGACGTGAAATTTTTGACGCTGTCAAACGATGCAAAATTTTTGACGTTTTCATGCATGTTGATACATGGTGAGATGATTGGGATGAAAAATGGATTGGGCAAAAATTCTTTGAGGGTGCGAAAATTCGCGCGCGCGTCTTTTTGCGCCTTTTATTCATGTTTTCAGTCAAGAAGGTCAAAAGATGCGAAATTTTTGACGATGTGAAAAGATGCAAAATTTTTTACGCTTTCATGCTTGTTGATGCATGGTGAGATGATTGGGACGAAAAAAAGGACTTGGGCAAAATTTTTCCGATAGTGCGAAAAATCGGACGAGCGCCTTTTACTCGTTCTTTCAGCCAAGAAGGTCAAAAGACGTGAAAGTTGTCGCTATCAAAAGATGCAAAATTTTTTACGCTTTCGTGCATGTTGATGCATGGTGTGATGATTTGGAGAAAAAATGAACTCGGGAGAAAATTTTTCAGGGTGCGAAAATTTACGCGCGCGCCTTTTCGCGCCTTTTAATCATTTTTTCAGCCAAGAAGGTCAAAAGACGCGAAATTTTTTAAGCTGTCAAAAGATGCAAATTTTTTTACACTTTCGTGCATGGTGAGATGATTGGGACGAAAAAATGGACTCGGGCAAAAATTCGCGCGAATGCCTTTTCGTGCCTTTCAGCCAAGATGGTCAAAAGATGCAAAATTTTTGACGCTATCAAAAGATGCGAAATTTTTTACGCTTTCGTGCTTGTTGATGCCTTGTGAGATGATTGGGACAAAAAATTGGACACGGGCGAAAAATTTTCGTCGGAGCAAAAAGTCGCGCGTGCCTTTTCACGCCTTTTTCTCGTTCTTTCATCCATGGAGGTCAAAAGACGCAAAATTTTTTACGCGGTCAAAAGATGCGAAATTTTTTACGCTTTCGTGCATGTTGATGCATGGTGTGATGACTGGGACGAAAAAATATACTCGGGCGAAAATTTTCCAGGGGTGCGAAAATTCGCGCGCGCACCTTTTCGCGCCATTTACTCATTTTTTCAGCCAAGAAGGTCAAAAGGCGTAAAAAATTTTACGTTGTCAAAAGATGCAAAATTTTTTATGCTTTCGTGCATGTTGATGCATGGTGAGATGATTGAAATGAAAAAATGGACTTAGGTGAAAATTTTCCGGGGGTGCTAAAATTCGGGCGCGCGACTTTTCGCGCCATTTACTCTTGTTTTCAGTCAAGATGTCAAAGGATGCAAAATTTTTGCGGTTGTGAAAAGATGCAAAATTTTTTACGCTTTCGTACTTGTTGATGCATGATGAGATGATTGGGATGAAAAAATGGACTTGGGCGAAAATTTTTTGACGGTGCAAAAATTCGCGCGCGCGCCTTTTACTCGTTCTTTCAACTAAGAAGGTCAAAAGACGCGAAATTTTTTACGCTGTCAAAAGATGCGCAATTTTTTGCGCTTTCGTGCATGTTGATGCATGGTGTGATGACTGGGAGAAAAATGTACTCGGACGAAAATTTTCCAGCGGTGCGAAAATTCGCGCGCGCGGCCTTTCGAGCCTTTGACTCATTTTTTCAACGAAGAAGGTCAAAAGACGCGAAATTTTTGACGTTGTCAAAAGATGCAAAATTTTTTACGCTTTCGTGCATGTCAATGCATGGTGGGGATTGGGACAAAAAAATGGACTCGGAGGAAGATTTTCCGGGGTGCGAAAATTCACGTCTTCGCGCCTTTACTCGTGTTTTCAGGCAAGAAGTCAAAAGATGCGAAAATTTTTACGCAGTCAAAGATGCAAACTTTTTTATGCTTTCTCGCATGATGATGCATGGTGTGATAATTAGGATGAAAAAATGGACCCGGGCGAAAATTTTCTGGGGATGCAAAAATTCGTGCGCCCGCCTTTTCGCGACATTTACTCTTGTTTTCAACGAAAAAGGTCAAAAGATGCAAAATTTTCCATGATGTCAAAAGATGTGAAATTTTCAACGCTTTCGTGCTTGTTGATGCATGTTGAGATGATTAGCACGAAAAAATATACTCGTGCGAAAATTTTTCAGGGTTGCAAAAATTATCGCGCGCGCCGTTTCGCGCCTTTTACACATGTTTTCAGCCAAGAAGGTCAAAACACGCGAAATTTTTGTCTCTGTCAAAAAATGCAAAATTTTTGACGCTTTCGTGCATGTTGATACATTGTGAGATGATTGGGACGAAAAAATGAACTTGGGCGAGAATTTCCGGGGGTGTGAAAATTTCGCCTTTTCGTGCCTTTTACTCGTGTTTTCAGCCAAAAAAGTCAAAAAATGCGAAATTTTTTACGCGGTCAAAAGATGCAAAATTTTCAACGCTTTCGTGCATATTGATGCATGGGGAGATGATTGGGACGAAAAAAAGTACTTAGACAAAAATTTTTTGGGGATGCAAAAATGCGCGCGTGTGCCTTTTCGCGCCTTTTACGCTTGTTTTCAGCCAAGAAGGTCAAAAGTTGCAAAATTTTTGACGCTGTGAAAAGATGCGAAATTTTTTACGCTTTCGTGCATGTTAATGCATGGTGAGATGATTGGGACGAAAAAATGGACTCGGGCGAAAAGTTTTCGAGGATGCGAAATTTTGCGTGCGCGCCTTTTCGCGCCTTTTATGCGTGTTCTCAACCAAGAAGGCCAAAAGACACGAAATTTTTACCTTTCGTGCATGTTGATGCATGGTGAGATGATTGGGACGATTAAATGGACTCCGACGAAAATTTTCTTGGGGTGCGAAAATTCGCATGAGCGACTTTTCGTACTTTTTACTCATGGTTTGAGCCAAGAAGGTCAAAAGACGTAAAAATTTTTACGCCCTCAAATGATTGGGATGAAAAAATGGACTCGGGAGAAAATTTTCCGGGGGTGCGAAAATTCGTGCGTGCGCCTTTTCGCGACATTTACTCTTGTTTTCAGCCATGAAGGTCAAAGGACGCAAAATTTTTGACACTGTCAAAAGATGCAAATTTTTTTACTATTTCGTGCATGTTGATGTATGGTGAGATCATTGGGACGAAAAAATGGACTCAGTCGAAAATTTTTTGGGGGTGCGAAAATTTGTGCGAGCGACTTTTCGCGCCTTTTACGTGTGTTCTCAACCAAGAAGGCCAAAAGAAGCGAAATTTTTTATACTTTCGTGCATGTTGACGCATGGTGAGATGATTGGGACGATTAAATGGACTCGGACGAAAATGTTTTCAGCCAAGAAGGTCAAAAGACGTGAAATTTCTTACGCTCTCAAATGATGCAAAATTTTTAACGCTTTCGTGCATGTTGACACATGGTGTGATTGATTGGGAGGAAAAAATGGACTTGGGCGAAAATTTTCGGGGGTGCAAAAATTTTCGCGACATTTACTCTTGTTTTCATCCATGAAGGTCAAAAGACGTGAAATTTTTGACGCTATCAAAAGATGCAAATTTTTTTCCGCTTTCGTGCATGTTGATGCATGGTGAGATAATTGGGATGAAAAATGGACTCGGGCAAAAATCATTTCCCTCGTGACTTTTCACAACTTTTACGCTTGTTCTCAACCAAGAAGGGCAAAAGACGTAAAATTTTTTACGCTTTCGTGCATGTTGATGCATGGTGAGATGATTGGGATGATTAAATGGATTCGGACGAAAATTTTCCGGGGGTGCAAACATTCGCGCACGCCTTTTACTCGTGTTTTCGGTCAAAAAGGTCAAAAGACGCGAAATTTTTTACGTTGTCAAATGATGCAAAATTTTCAATGCTTTCGTGCATGTTGATGCATGGTGTGATGAATGGGACGAAAAAATGGACTCGGGCGAAAATTTTTTGGGGGTGCGAAAATTCGTGCCCGCGCCTTTTCTCGACATTTACTCTTGTTTTCAGTCAAGAAGGTCAAATGACACGAAATTTTGGACGCTGTCAAAAGGTGCAAAATTTTTGACGCTTTCGTGCATGTTTATGCATGCTGAGATGATTGGGTCCAAAATATGGACTCGGGCAAAAAATTTTCGGGGGTGCGAAAATTAGCGCGCACGCCTTTTTGCGTGTTTTCAACCAAGGAGGTGACGCAGTCAAAAGATGTGAAATTTTTTACGCTTTCGTGCATGTTGATGCATGGTGAGATGATTGGGACGAAAAAATGGACTCGGGCGAAAATTTGTTGGGGGTGCAAAAATTCGCGCGCGCGTCTTTTACACGTGTTTTCAGCCAAGAAGGTCAAAAGTAGCAAAAATTTTTACGCTATCAAAAGATGCGAAATTTTTTATGCTTTCCTGCATGTTGATACTTGGGGAGGTGATTGGGATGAAAAAATGGACTTGGGCGAAAATTTTCCGGGGTTGCGAAAATTCGCGCACGCGCCTTTTCGCGCCTGTTACTCGTGTTTTCAGCCAGGAAAGTCAAAAGATGCGAAATTTTTTACGCTGTCAAAAGATGCGAAATTTTTGGCGCTTTCGTGCATGTTGACGCATGGTGAGATGATTGGGATGAAAAAAAGGACTCGGGCAAAAATTTTTCGGGGCTACGAAAATTCGCGCGCGCACCTGTTCGCGCCTTTTACTCTTGTTTTCAGCCAAGAAGTCAAAAGATGCGAAATTTTTGACGTAGTGAAAAGATGCGAAATTTTTGACGCTTTCGGGCATGTTGATGCATGGTGAGATGATTAGCATGATTAAATGGACTCGGACGAAAATTTTCCAAACGAAAATTCGCGCGCGCACCTTTTCGCGTCTTTTACTCGTGTTTTCAGCCAAGAAGGTCAAAAGATGCGAAATTTTTTACGTTGTCAAATGATGCAAAATTTTCAATGCTTTCGAGCATGTCGATGCATTGTGTGATGAATTGGGACAAAAAAATGGACTCGGACGAAAAATTTTCGGGGGTGCGAAACTTCACGCACGCGCCTTTTCATGACATTTACTCTTATTTTCAGTTAAGAAGGTCAAAAGACACAAAAATTTTGATGCTATCAAAATATGCAAATTTTTCGACACTTTCGTGCATGTTGATGTACGGTGAGATGATTGGGACCACAAAATGGACTCGGGCGATAATTTTCGGGGGTGCGAAAATTAGCGCACGCGTCTTTTCGCGTCTTTTAGGCGTGTTTTCAACCAGGAGATCAAAAGATGCGAAAATTTTGACCCTGTGAAAAGATGCAAAATTTTTGACGCTTTTGTGCATGTTGATGCATGGTGAGTTGATTGAGACGAAAAAATGGACTCGGGCAAAAATTTTCCGGGGGTGCAAAAATTCGCGCGCGCGCCTTATACATGTGTTTTCAACCAAGAAGGTCAAAAGGCGCGAAATTTTTGACGCTATCAAAAGATGCAAACTTTTTGACGCTTTTGTGCATGTTGATACATGGTGAGATGATTGGGACGAAAAATTGGACATTTTCGCGACATTTACTCTTATTTTCAGCCACGAAGGTCAAAAGACGCGAAATTTTTAATGCTATCAATAGATGCAAATTCTTTTATGCTTTCGTGCATGTTGATGCATGGTGAGATCATTGGGACAAAAAAATGGACTCGGGCGAAAATTTTTTTGGAGTGTGAAAATTCGCGCGCGCGACTTTTCGTGCATTTTAAGCGTGTTCTCAACCAAGAAGGACGAAAGATGGGAAATTATTGACGCTTTCTGCATGTTGATGCATGGTTAGATGATTAAATAGACTCGGACAAAAATTTTAGGGGGGGTGCGAAAATTTGCGCGCGTGCCTTTAGCGCCTTTTACTCATGTTTTCAGCCAAGAAGGTTAAAAGACGCAAAATTTTTTACGCTGCCAAATGATGCAAAATTTTTAATGCTTTCTAGCATATTGATGCATGGTGTGATGATTGGGACGAAGAAATGGACTTGGGCAAAAATTTTTCGGGACTGCAAAAATTTGTGTGTGCCTTTTTGCGATATTTACTCTTGTTTTCAGTCAAGAAGGTCAAAAGACGTGAAATTTTTGACGCTGTTAAAAGATGCAAAATTTTTTACGCTTTCGTGCATGTTTATGCATGGTGAGATCATTGGGACGAAAAAATGGACTCGGGCAAAAATTTTTCGGGGGTGCGAAAATTTGCGCGCGTGACTTTTCGCGCCTTTTACGCGTGTTCTCAAGCAAGAAGGCCAAAAGACGCAAAATTTTTTACCCTTTCATGCATGTTCATGCATGGTGAGATGATTGTGATGATTAAATGGACTCGGACAAAAATTTTCTTTGGGTGCGAAAATTCGCGGGCGCGCCTTCCAATCGTGTTTTCGGCCAAGAAGGTCAAAAGATGCAAATTTTTTTACGCTATCAAATGATGCAAAATTTTCAATGCTTTCATCCACGTTGATGCATGGTGTGATGATTGGGAGAAAAATGAACTCGGACAAAATTTTACCGGGGGTGAGAAAATTCGTGCGTGCGCCTTTTTGCAACATTTACTCTTTTTTTCAGCCATGAAGGTCAAAAGACGCAAAATTTTTTACGCTATCAAAAGATGCAAAATTTTTTACACTTTCATGCATGTTGGTGCGAGGTGAGATTATTGTGACGAAAAAATCAACTCGGGCGAAAATTTTTTGGAGGTGCGAAAATTCGCGCGCGCGACTTTTCGTGCCTTTTACGCGTGTTCTCAACCATGAAGGCCAAAAGACGCAAATTTTTTGACGCTTTCGTTCATGTTGATGCGTGGTGAGATGTTTGTGACGATTAAATGGACTCAGAGAAAAATTTTAGGGGGGTGCGAAAATTCGCGCGCACGTTTTTTCGCGCCTTTTAGTCGCATTTTCAGCCAAGAAGGTCAAAAGACGTGAAACTTTTTACGCTGTCAAATGATGCAAAATTTTCAATGGATTCGAGCATGTTGATGCATGGTGTGATGATTGGGACGAAAATATGGACTCGGGCGAAAATTTTTCCGGGGTGCGAAAATTCGTGCGAGTGCCTTTTCGCGATATTTACTCTTGTTTTTTGTCAAGAAGGTCAAAAGATGCGAAATTTTCAACGCTATCAAAAGATGCAAAATTTTTTACGCTTTCATGCATGTTTATGCATTGTGAGATGATTGCGACGAAAAAATGGACTCGGGCGAAAATTTTTCGGTGGTGCAAAAATTAGCGCGCACGCCTTTTCACGTCTTTTACGCGTGTTTTCAACCAAGGAGGTCAAAGGACGCGAAATTTTTGACACTGTCAAAAGCTGCGAAATTTTTGACCCTTTCGTGCATGTTGATGCATGGTAAGATGATTGGGACGAAAAAATGAACTCGGGCAAAAATTTTTCGGGGGTGAAAAAATTTGCTCGCGCGCCTTTTAACGTGTTTTCAGCCAAGAAGGTCGAAAGATGCGAAATTTTTTACGTTGTCAAAAGATGCAAAATTTTTTACGCTTTCGTGCATGTTGATACATGGTGAGATGATTGAGACGAAAAAATGGACTTGGGCGAAAAATTTTATAAGCCTTCCTTGTTATATTATGATGTTGATACATTTACTTATTTATATATCATGCTAGTTAATAAGATTATACATGCCAATCTTTCAAGTAAGCCTTCCTTCTTATATTATGATTTTCATGTAGCATTTTTACATACATCTTATAGGCATCATGCATTCTATTCTAATCATATTAATACAAACAAGTAAAAGACATCATAATGAATTAAACATGGAGGGTCATGAACATTTTAATACTAAACATACTTAGCAATGAAATAAACACCTTAACTAATCATTCAATAATGCAATTAAATCATGCTTATCTTCAATCATATAACTTAAGAAGATCCAAGTTGGCCTTCAAATCTTTAACCATTCATTCATGTATCATTCAAAATTGACATTAGGACTTTGGATCCCCTTAAACATACCTTTAGAACTTAGATTAAAATCCTAATCCTAATTTCTTTCTTTATTCTTCTTCTTTTCTTCTCTTTCTTTCCTCTCTTCCTCTAGCTGTCAGACCCCCTGATTTCTCTCTCCCTGTTGCTGCCGAATGGTGATGGGGACTAGTGAACTTCCCTCCTTTCCTTGTTGCTCAGCTGTCTGTTTCTTTGAAAGAGGGACGACGAGTGAGCTGGCATGAAATGATGCTACTGTGCTGCTGTGAGAGGGCAGGAATGAGAGAGCTTGGGGTGCGTGACCTGATGGAGAGAGAGTGGGTGAAAGATGGAGAGTCCTGCCTTGGATCCTATGCCATGCTCCTGCCGAGATGTGAGGGTGAGTGGTTGCTTCTTGGGTGCTGTTCGTGAGTGAGCTGTGAGGGAGGGAGAAGTGATGGAGTGAAGTGACTTCTCCTTTGCTGTAGTTGTAGATTGGAGTGTGAGAGGAGTGAGGTGTGTGGCTTCTGCTGCTGGCCGAGTGCTGTTGCTTGGAGGTTGGTGAGGCTCCTTGCTGCAGCTGCTTCTTTGGAGGAGAAAAGGTGCTGATGTTGATGCCTTGGTGTAGAGGTTTCTTGAACTATGTTAGTGAGAAATCGACAAGGATGGATGTTCAATACAAGTAATAGAATGGGAAATCCAAGGATTACATCTATTGGAATATAGAATCGTCGGCGCATCAACTTTCTGGCTACCAAGTTAAGCATGATTAATATGCGACAAGCTAGGCATGATTGATATTTATGCTTCAGCTTGAGGGGGAGTGATTTGCATATCTTTTCATATCTTTGTAATATTATTCAGGATTAGTATCCCAGATTTTCTAGAATAATATCCCAAATATTTTGAGATAATATCCCTAATATTCTAACATATTCTCCTTTCTTGTATTGCCTACCTTTATTATAAATAAGGAGGCATTAGTGTTTGGTGAAAAATAAGTGAAAACATATTTTTCAACATGGTATCAGAGAGGGTTGATTAGAGATCTGTGTGAGCTCTTCTCACCGAGTGATTCGTTGACTTCCATGGCTCCTGTAGGTCTAGGAAGTACGAAGTTCTTTATCTTTATATTTATGGCTCGATGATCCACATTTCTAGTTTCCCCTTTTCTCTCTCTGTCTCTGGTTAACGTTCTTCTTTCTACGTCTTTGCGTGTCTCCGTATTTTCTTCTATATTTCTCTCTTTCACTATTTCCACATCTCCTTCTACTGCAAGATCAATCTCAACAATGCACAAGAGCTTAGAAACTATTGTAGAACGAAACTTCATTTTTGCCTCTTCCATGTTTCCTTCGCTTTCATTTGTTTTCTTAGCGATTATCGGCCAAGTTGCCGGTCGAGCTTGACTCGCCTTTCGGAGCTTGTCTCCATTTTCGTGGTGAAGACATTGTTTCCTTCTCTGATGTCTTGTTGGTTGTCACCGGCGTCTTTGCCGAAAGTGTTTTCGTTATCATTAGTTTGCCGGTGTTAACACCGGACTTGCCTTCGGGCCTCTATTGCTCAGAGCAACAATCCTAGAACGAAGTTTTGTACCTTTGTGGTTTCTATCCCTTGTTCCTCTTCACCTTTGGCTTTCCAGCGACTCTCTACACCACATGGGCATCTCTGCAGCTTTGCGGTCACGTTTGTATGATACCCTAAGTCCTTGAGGGCTTTCTACGCCTTTGAGGCGTCCTGCACTCCATAAGGAGTGTCCTACTGAACCTCTATTGATTGAAGTTTAACCTCCGAAATTATACCGGTGTCGTTGTTGACGACCTAACTTGGCCGACGTTATCGACGTTCGGAACCTACTTCCTTTCTGACGATGGATCATGGTTAGCATTCCTCAAGTCATCGCTTTGGAGTTTCCTCTCCATTTGCCATTATCGGCAATCTACCGGCGTTGTTGCCAAATTTGGAAGCTGTGTTTCCAGCTCCTCTGGTTCTCTACTTCCATCGAAAAATCTCTACTTGCCTCATTGGATATTCTGATACTGCCGCTCAAGCTCTCTTCAAGTTGGCGCATGTTGGCAAAATCATTCACAAGTCACCCAGAAGGTGTTCGACGAGTGATTACACTGCCGATTTTGCTGCCGTGTGACCTTCAAGTCACCATCGTTCAGTCTCTTCTCAACGTCGTGCAGGGGCATGTTGGAATATAGAATCGTCGGCGACATCAACTTTCTAGCTACCAAGTTAGGCATGATTGATATGCGACAAGCTAGGCATGATTGATATTTATACTTTAGCTTAAGGGAGAGTGTTGAGATATGATTTGCATATTTTTCTATATATTTGCATATCTTTGTAATATTATTCAGATTTAGTATTCCATATTTTCTGGAATAATATCCCAAATATTTTGGGATAATATCCTTGATATTCTGGAGTAATATTCTAGCATATTCTTCTTTCTTGTATTGCCTACCTTTATTATAAATAAGGAGGCATTAGTGTTTGGTGAGAAATAAGTCAAAACATATTTTTCAACATCTAAACTCTCAAATGCACATGAGTTATGTGATAAATGCAAATCAGCCAAAGCCAAACATCCAGCTTTCAACAATAATATATAAATCTGAAGAGATATTGAAGAAGTATTGCAGAAAGAAAGACCATATAATTAGATAATTATAGATAGTTCATTACAAAATACCTTACTACCATTTTCACCCTTTTCATATTTCATTGAAAATAGGAATTTTTTTCCCTGGAATAGTATTGATAAAAAAAACCAACCTTGCCACACATAAACTTGAGTAGTTCTGACTAACAATCATATGACAGCTTAGTTTAATGTAAGGTGATATTTAATTAGAGGGACTAAGCATGTATAGTTTGTTAATTGTCCTTCTAACAAACCTTATTTAGGTAATTCAGCTGAGAGATGACACAAACAACAGCAACTGAGACAAAAAACCATGTCTGATAATAGGTAACTTGACTTATTCCTTCCAATGTAAGCTTAATTGCAATTCCAATTGCCTTAATACTAACAACCTGCATTTGATAAAAAGTGTGACTCAGTCATTCATAAGTTATAGTGCACAATTAAATTGTTTAATTATTGTAATCTAGAAACAATGTTACCGTCATTGAGCCCATCAAAGAGCAGATGCCCAGGTAAATCAATATGTTTGTCTGTCCATAATGTGGTTCAAAGTGTAACACTAATGCCAAGACAACTGATACAGTGGCTGCAGCATAGATAAGGAATGCTACAACAGGAAGAAAGAAAGTTAAAGGTGACTCGAGATTCAAGATGCTTAGAGACTCAAATTAGACAGATAGGGCAATTCTATGTGGTACATTCTATGTGGATTTTACTTTTCGCCTTCCGTGCGTTTACTTGTGTGGCAGCTTACGGGCATCGCTAGATTTTTTGTTATCGGACCGGCAGCGTGGTCGAGGAAGCACCAAGGACACGATGACGTGGCCAACAGGTAGTGACGTGGTTGAGTCGACCCCGTATTTAGCCACCGCAACTGCGCGGCCGCATAGGCATTTAAGTTTGTGACGCATGGGAGAAGGCCTTGAGGCGCATGGAAAAATCAATTAATAAGCATAATTTTTTTAGGTGTTATTTATCACAATTTAGATCTTAGTTAGACTTAGTAGTAAGTCGATTTATTAATTCGTGATTTAATAATGTCATATGAGTTAGAAATGATCCATGTGACTCCAGCTGCCTATTAAAAAAAAGATGAATTCACTAAAAACATCACATGTGTGAGACATTCACATAGATGTCATAGGAAAAAAAGCGAGAAAGGAGCATTTCTCACGCCATAACTTTAATCGTTCTTATTTTGTCGTCCATCATCACTCACACAACATAAATTCCCAAATAAAGGCCTTCTTTGTCTCTGTTTCTTTCATCTTTCCACCCACATGAGAGTTTTTTATTTCCTCTTCACTCATTGTTGAGAACGTGCACTAAGAGATCGAGGAGAAATAAATAGACAATGTACGAAAAAAAAAGAGACAAAGAAAAAGAACAAAGAACACAAGGAAGAAACGATCATTAAAATGGTATGTAACGGGATCCAATATTATTCAATTGAAGATTATTTGGATTGCTTCCTCAAATATCATAATTTAAATGCTACTAAACTAATGATAGAATGCATGAGTAGGTGTAACGCCCTCAAATCGTTCTTGCCACATGGCATAACCCGAATTAAAGGACACTACCAACTATACTATGTTCTGACTAAAATATTGACTTTAATTGATTCTTTGATAAGAACATTATATAAGAAGAATGTTTAATAAGATATCACTGAAAAATGACAACAATGCGATATAGTGTCATTTATCGTCAATAACTAAAGCAGGAAGTCTAAATTAAGAAAATGAGGACAATGGCCTAAGACTACTTCATGTGCACATTACCATCACAAACATCATCAATCGCTTGAGCTCATCTTTTGTTACTCTGATTACCTACGGGATCAATGTATGAGAATAATAACCTATGTGGATGGATAATAAATTAATGGATAAATCGTAATAATAAAGAAGCATGAAGTTAGTGTAAGCATAATTATAATCATCACTGAAATAATCAATAAAGAGGGATCAATGCCATGTGTTAATAAGAATAAATGGAATAAATCAATACTATGCTTTGACTAAGATCAATGAAATAAATCAATGGAAAAGAATACTCTGAGTATAATCAATAGAGTAAATCAAAGACAATGCTTTGAATAAAATTAATAGGAGAATCAAGGCTATGATCTGAGTGAATCAAGGCAACATCTGATATAATATAATGCGATGGATAGTTCATTAATATCATGTCTACGAGTAAAATCAAAATCCATGATAAACACTACTGGGATCCAATAGAAGAAATCAATACTCTAGTTATCAATGGGTAGATATCAATGTGATGTCTATAGGTAGAATCAAGTTGAGTGGTAACAATGGAATAAATCATTGGGTGAGAACAATGCAATAAATCATTGGGTGAGAACATAAGATGGAGATTACGATCCTTTGAATGAATGCTTTAGATCACTTTACCCTGAATTTCAATGTCATATAATATGCTTCGAATCAATGTGCATATTTCAATGCCTTGTATTATGCTCAGAGTGTATTTTCAATGCTCTGACTGGAAGTTATAATCAACTTATTTATCTTGAATATATCTATACAATGTCATTGGCTAATATATTCATTGTAATGCGGTGCCATGTACTTTATGAGTGGCTAGTGATTGTGCACGTCACGATGATCATCCTCTCTAAAAGAGAGGGTAGCCTCTTTCATTACACGATGGAAAGAAATCGTGCAACGGGGTCAAATTATGCTCGAACACTGACTGCAATGTTATACAATGAGCTCCCAACATGAGCATAATAGCTTTTATCTTTAATTAGTTAGATTCTCATCTTGCCCACATTGAGACTTACCCATAGCGATGCAATGACAATAATCAAGATCACGAGGTCATGTAATTGATGAAATCAAAAAGAGGTTATACCTATGACAATGTAGAATAACTATGAATTCTAGATCATGACCCATAAAAATCAACAAGATAATAATAAAATATAAAATGATCATTTTCTACGCTGACCATACTCTAGATCATGATATTGATAGAATCAAGTCGATGATAAATCAGCAATAGGATAATCAAATTTGATATTAAAGTCAACTATATTTTAGCAAAACCTCGGACCAATTGGGTCAGACCCAGGTTGGGTTCTATGGCTCTGATGGCTTGGTTGGACTCAGTTACTGGCCCATATTACATTCAATTGCTTGGCTATGGAGACCTGTAAATTGATACTTAGAAATAAGACATAAATCAATCACCTCCTACAATGAAAATGTTCTAAGTCATGATATTGACCGATGGATGGTAGATCATGGATTAGTGATAATATAAGAATCAAATAAAATATCATCGTAGCATAATTTTCCATAGAACCCGGACCGAGTAGGGTCGAGCCCAGGTCGAGTTCTGTACAATTCTGGCTGAGCATAACGCGAGCTCAGCTCGGGTGGACTCTGATGGTTTCAATGCTAGCACCCGGGCTAGGTTCTTGAATTTCGACGAGGACAGTGACGCTAGCTACTCAATTTTCGATGAGATTTTGTCGAAATAAACCTCTTGGGATCAAATTAAGTAATCATATAAAATGAATTATGGATAATAGGAGATGATTCTATAACTCTAATTGTACCATAACAGCATATAAATCTACTATTAAAATTGATCCAATGATCCATCTACCTCTATTACGCTGCCTGAATTCTCCTCGTTTCAAGTTTCTTCTCATTTGTTTCCCGCGCCGACAACCTCTAGAGATTCCCCTATGTAAAAGGTGCGACAACCATGTCCTTGGTTGGCCGCATGGGATGAGGGAGAAATGGGGTTAAAATAATAAAACAAAGCAGTGAGCAAACCCAATGTGTTGCTGCCACCTGGAGTTGCACTTGACATTCCGACGGGCCTCCGGTGATCGTCAAATGAGTGCTCCTGGTCGTCTGGGATGTGGGCACGAGGGAGGACATGAGAAAAAACGGCTAGGGTTTGGGGAAAAGTTTATATAAATAGAGGTTAAAAGTTAAAGTTTGTTATAACTACATCCACGTGAACTCCTCATCTAATTTAATTCCCAATATAAATCAAATTTAATCCTTTAATTAACTTTAATAATCTTTTTTCTGGCCGGGCGTTACAAATTTAGATAAATTGATAATATTATCGTAGTAAATACATCGTCGCTGAATAATTTTATTATATGGTGTTCTCAGAGAATATGATGATTCCATGCGTTGAATGTCATGTTATAAATTGGAATATACACTAAATTATATGTTTTTCTTATTTCGTTAATTATTTAAGGTTTCATACTTTGTTTATATAGAAGGTTGTATTCCTTAAATGCTTCATACAGTTCCACTCGATTCCTTAATTAATTAAATAAAATGAGTTGAGTTTACCCCTGTTTAGATCCATCTATATGCTTGCTATGGATTGTTTTCCCTCTCTGTTAACTAGTGTAGAAAATGAATTATATATAAAATCTACATCTCCTATACTGTTCTATTTTTGTGACAACATAAATGATATCTAAGTGTTTAGGTTATTGGTGGTAACTATCCTTCTCAATCTCATGTTATGATAATACATGTAGGCATATTGTCTTAGAGTCACAAGAATGTTTTTGATAAATCTCACAGTGTGCTCCTGTGTCACTCGTCACTCATATGACATGCTTAAATTATATTAGACCATTATATGTGTGCAACTGTGGGTGGGAACCATCATTACGTTCTGATGATGGAGATGAATAGCTACATAGGAAATTGATATATGGTGCTAGTAAAAATAAAATTATATGGTGCTAGTAAAAATAAAATTAGCATTTGAATTCATGGCCTAAATTGATATATGTTTATTAACTAGTAGTGAAGCGACATAGTAAATTGAATTCCTATTTGAAGATTTATTTACTGATCATGCACTTCGTACTTAATTTGTAATTTTGTTGACTGCTGTTTAATAAAACTGGAAAGACATGATTACTTCCTTAGTGTAACTAAGTGTCAATTTATCTTATTGTTAACTATTATTATGTTTATTGCTAACAATTATATATATAATAGTGTTCTCGAGCTAACGACACTTTACTAGGGATGTATTTAATTTATATTCTCCATCATATTCTTAGTCGACATGTATAACGTTGGGCTTTTACCCATGTCACCACATGGTATTCTTTCTCAATACTGTCACATATTATTTCAGTACTACTAGCAGTGACAACATATAAATGAGTTCATTACTATGTCGACATCACATAAGTGTGTCTTACCTTGAACACCCGGATGATAGCATTTGTAATACCTTTAAATTTCACTCTCCTACTACCACGTGGCATTTAGACTTATTTGGACCAGCATTATTTACTATTCATCTCTATTCATTAGGCTTTCTCATACCCATAAGAATAAACTACTAAAGAACTCATCAATAACTAATATCATAAAAGTGCGGAAGCTAACATAACTAACATCATATGAATGTAGAAGTTTCCCAAGTGGTTCTCCTATCTATTCTATTACATCAGAGTAGCAACTAGAATAAAATAATATAAGCTGAATATCTATTTCATGTGCAACGACATCACCACGACACATCTCTATCTGCACACGCCTCCATCCTTATCGGTTCAATTATATGTAGGATTCAAACACATGGAAATATAATTTCATGAGTATAAAATACCCAGTACATAAGATAATGCAAATGGATAAGAAGACTTAATGTAAATAGGCAAGCTTCAAGTATGAGAAAATCATGCTATCAATTCGGTTTGATTCTGTTCCTTTCAGTTCTTTCCTCTTTTTAGTTCGGTTCCATTCGATACTTTTCCGTTTGATTATTTATGTTCTTTCTCTACATCTTTTACTTTAAATAATTTCTAAGACATCTATATGTGTTGTCCTAATGCAAGCTCGACTTGTTTTATTATGGACATTCATGACATTTCATGCAAGGTCAAGGTGGATCAAGCCAGGACCAAAAGTAGAGCAACGACGGGCCTAGTAAAAAAGTGTGGGATTTTTATTTATCCACGATAATGATTAGGTGGTGAGGCAACTTCAAATTTGTTTTAAAAGTTGGTCTCACTATTGTCCATCACAACTTGATAGGGGGTTACTTATTTAACCGTAAGTCTCTATACACAACTTCAATTGAGCTGGAACCCATGACCCTTGGAATCTAGACTTCAAGGCCTATCCAACCATATATACACACGATTTTTAGACAATAATAACATATTTAAAAATGCATTGGAACATGACACGCCTAGATGAACATGACTCTAATCTTAGGAACAGGAGTTATCATCTCACATAAGCCATTATCAAGAGACCACATGCTCAATAACAATAGGGCATAAAATTCATTAGGACAATCCATCTATTAACTATCCATTTATGCAACATTAATTCAATAAGTAAATCAAAACCTCCAATCCATGGGTTAAAGACGGTTCACCCTTACATAGGTTTTGTCCAAAATCCTTTTTAATCCATTCTTCTTTTCCTTCTTCATCATCAAGGAAACCCTAAATTTTCTTTTACATTTCTGTAGCATGTTTGACCTCTTCTTCCTATTTCCTCTTGAAGAGCTCCACGAAGAAACAAGCTTTAAACCATATCTTTGTTGTGGATAAGAGAATTGGGAAAGGGGGAAGGTAGCTGCTGGTTAGAGAGGGAAATGAGGGGGAGAAAGGGGAGGGTCTAGTGGTTATAAATATGTCATTTCACCAAAGGGTTATTTTCTCTAATCATCCCTAAACTATCACGACTTTTCAGATCTAACCCCAAACTACGAATTCTATTTTTTGGGTCCCTAAACTTTCATGATTTTTCTAGTTTGGTCCTTCCGTCAACTTCTCAGTTAACTTTGATTTTTTCTATTTGAGAAAAGTCCATTATACCCTTGCGCCCTTCCTTAAATGTTAGTCTCTTTTGGTTTTAAAATAATTATATAATAATAAATATACAAAAATAATTTAAAAAAAAAGGAGGGGGTGGGGGAGGGGCGGCGCCCCAGAGCCCCCGCTTGCCTTTTTCTTTTCTTTTAAAAAAATATTTTTTATATTTATGATATATATTATTTTATGTAAAAATTGACTAACACTTAAGGTAGGGGTACAATGGTTACAAATAGAAAAAAAATTAAAGTTAATCGAGAAGTTGACGAAATTGGACGGAAGGATCAAACTGAAAAAATTGTAAAAATTTAGGGACACAAAAAACAAAGTCATAATTTAGGGTTAAATCTGAAAAATCATAATAGTTTAGGGGTGGTCATAGGAAATAACCCTTTACCAAAAGACCGAATTGTGCTCTAATTGCCTCTACTTTTAGGAGCATTATGATCCATCAATTTACTTTTTACTAAAAGATAAAAATGCCCATAAGATGCTTTTGCTTTTAAGTGTATTTTAGTCCATCTATTAATCAGGGTTTTTAGCATTTTATATTCCTTTTCTCTTTTACAAAAAAAAATTAATTTGCCCCTCAATGTAAGGGCATTTTCGTGAATTTCAATTTTCTAGGTTTTACAAATAGAACTGTCATGGATAAAGAATGGTATCTATCTTCCAATAGTGAACCATAGAATTCATGTAGATTTGGATGTTTTTAAACCAAGAACAATAAAGAAATTTGGACGCTTGCCTGTGAAGAGTAACAAAAACTTAATGGGTACAAAATAATAGGACTTTGTTTATGTGTAACAAATTAGACAAATGTGAACCATAATGATTTATATCAATCATTTCCCGCCCAACCATTGAAGAAAGAAACAAAATATAATTTTTTTCAATGCAGTGAGAAATATCAGGTTTGAGGATTACCCAATTACAAAGGATACGAGAGAGCAGCCATGTAAAGCTTTTTAAGTTCAACGAAATACATTCTTGGAAATATGATTCCGGGCAAAAGATAAGCTACAATCAATCGACGGGGCAAAACAATTTCCTGTAGAAGCTAAGGACATAAACACCCATGGATAAGCCCATGTACAAATTGGTGCCAATGCAGATCATACTCATATGGAACCCTTTTTTCCCTTTTACTTCAGTCTCAAAACAAAAAAAAAGAAAAATTATATGCTTAACAGGTGAGATTTGTTTTGAGGAGGGTAAATGATCATAGTACGAATGAAAGATATGTGGAATTTTGATACAAGAATCATGCTTAAATAAAGAAATAATGCAAAAACCACTACTAATTAAAACCAACAAAGATAATCTACCATCAAGGTTTATCAAAAAGCTCCAAGCACAAACATGAGATAATTTGAAAGTTGGTGATGCTAGCAAGAATTTCCATGACAAGGAAGAGACTCAAGTGCATATTATTTGTTTGGCATAACTCATAGGATATAAGGATTCGACTTATTGAAATTTAGAATTATTTAGTGTTGGTCCAAAGACCATATTCTAAGTATTTTTATGATAGAAAATAAGGAAGATGATGTACTAATTGTGCTTGAAGTAGTAGTGTGAACAAGTTTAATAGTTTTTTAAGAAAAAGAGTCAAAATATTTCTCTACAATACAAACGGTCGACCGTCAGTATAATGGACGACCATTTTGACTTATAATGGACGAACAAAGCGAAGCTGGAATGACCGATAATTTCAGAGAGGAACGACACTCCTAAATCGGGCAATCGATTTATTTTCAATTGAGTGTTATATGTTTATACGAAAGATCAAAGTATATAACGGACGATCACAGTTGGAACGACCGCAGATTACATAGAGCACATACATTTCTAAAACGGATGATCGAAATACTAACGGTCAATCGTTCTGGGCAGTAAAGGTAAAAAATGTATAAATCGGATGACCAAAGTCGCTGCATGGATGACCGCAGATTGCAGAGAGCGCGGACACTTCTAAATCGGACGACCGAAACAATAACGATCGATCATTTTTTGCAACAAAGAATAAAAATATGGAAATCGGACGATCGAAGTCGCTGCATGGACGATCGCAGATTACAGAGAGCACATGCATTCTAAAATCGGGCGACCGTTATGGAAGTAAGAATTAATTAAACGGCTATAATTCTTCTACGGACTTCAATCAATAAAAAATTGCACAGAAAAGACAAAAACAATGGATATATTTTTTTATTAAATGGACGACCGATACTAAAATGACGACCGTTGAATATGCGACAAAAGGGATAACAACTAGTTACTATGCAAAACGACAACCGATATTAAAACGGGCGACTGTTTCAAAGCTGACAGCACAACACTTTTAAATTGATTTATAACGGCCATATTTTTAAGAGAAGCCTATAAAAGGGATTTAAAAGATTGAAGAAAGGTTATCCAAAAAAAGGCAAATCACTCTAGAGCTTCCTTCAAGTCCAAAGCATTTTTCTTGAGCTAAAGTTTGCAAATCATCCATTCCCTTTTCTAATTTCTTTGTGAGAACATTCTTTGTAAGAAGAGAGCATTTGAGAGAATTCTTGTATTCTTGTTTAGATAGTTTTGAGAACTCCTTGTAAGAAGAGGTGTGCTTTACCTCTTAAGCGAAGAAGAAAGTATTGTGGTGTAGAAAGGATTATTCTTTGTCAAGGAGTTGGGCCGAACCTCGTCAATATATTGCATCTTTTCTTCTCTTGTTCTTCTTACTTATCTTTTACTTGATTGTGATCGCACTTTCTAAAAATCAACTTTTATGACTTATTCAGTTTCATTTTTTATACACCAATTCACCCCTCTCTCTTGGTGCTTTCAATCCAACAATTGGTATCAGAATCAAGTTGCTCTTGTTTTAAAGATT
Source organism: Pontederia crassipes (assembly GCA_030549335.1). Classification (NCBI taxonomy): domain Eukaryota; kingdom Viridiplantae; phylum Streptophyta; class Magnoliopsida; order Commelinales; family Pontederiaceae; genus Pontederia; species Pontederia crassipes. Next base: position 2,381,971 of record JAUKPH010000020.1, on the reverse strand, counting down.
TAAACATCTTTTGAGCTATGACATCAAATGATTTTACTTTGGGTGAAGGTGAATCCACGAATCGTCCTCCACTTTTTAATGCTTCAAATTTTGTCTATTGAAAAATTAGAATGCAAGCTTATGTATTCTCTATTGATATTGATATTTGGAATATAATTGAAAATGGTTTTGATTTGCATGGAAAGTCACTTTTGGAATACACCGAAGGTAAAAGATTACTTGTGAAATTAGATTGGAAAGCAAAAAATCATCTTTTTTGTGCTTTAGATGCAACGAAATTTAATCGTGTTTCTAATTGTCAAAGTGCTTATGAAATTTGAAGAAAACTTATCATTACACATGAAGGTACCGATAAGATTAAGGAGTCTAGACTTAATATTTTGAATCATCAATATGACTCTTTTAAAATGCATGAAAAATGAGTCTATAAATGAAATGGTTGTGTGTTTTAATGATATTGTGAATGGCTTAGCCTCCTTGGGCGAGCCACGGGCTAACTTTTAAAAAGTGAAAAAATTTCTAGATCCCTTCCTTCTAAGTGGCACACAAAGAGAACCATGATTGAAGAGAAGTACTTGAACAAGCTAGATTTTGATGATCTCATAGGATCCCCCTTGACCTATGAGATTGGAATCAAGGAAAATGAAGAAACAAGTATTTCCAAAAGGAAAACTTTGCCTTTGAAAGCAAAGATGGATGAAAGTGAAACAACTGAAGAAGCAGAAGATCTAGATGAAAAGAAGCTAGTCTTGTATGCTAAAAAACTTGACCAATATCTTAGATTTGTCAAGCAAAAGAAAAAGGACGACTTCTTCAAAAGAAGATATTCAACAAGCAAAAATCAATTAACTTGCTTTGAATGTAAAAAGGTTGGACACTACAAGAATGAGTGCCCAAATCTAGCTAAGAAAGAAAAGGAGGGAGAAAATTTGAAGAAGAAAAAGAAAGCTCTTCAAGCTACTTGGGATGGAAGTGAAGATGAAGAAAAAGACTCCAATACCTCCTCAAGTGATGATGAAGAAGCCTATATATGTCTAATGGCAAATAGCCATGAGGTATTATCTAATTCATCCGAATCTAGTGATAGCGAGGCTTTTGATATGCATGATGAGTTTAGAATTCTTATAGATAAATATAGATGTCTTAAAAAGAAACATGATGATTTGAAAATAGAATTTGAACATTTAAAAAATGAACATGATTCTAAAGTTTGTAGAAATTGCAATTTACTAAATGATGAGAACTCTAGTTTAAAATTTATGATTGAAGTTTTATAAATGGAAAATAATTCCTTAAAATTATCTTGTGAAAAATAAACTTGTAGTGTTGAAATCTTGAAAAATGAGAATATTGTTTTAAAAGGTAAACTTGAAAAATTTGCAAATGGTGAAAAAATGCTAGATGCAATGCTATCAATACAAAGAAGACCTTTTAACAAAAATGGACTTGGTTTTAACTCATTTGATATTAAGAAGGATAAAATGATTCTATTTGTTAAAGCATCACAAAATCTTCATGCAAGATCACATATCACTTGTTTTGATTGTGGTTATGAAGAACATTACTCTTATGAATATAAAGTTAAAATTAGATTAAATAGTGGTATGAAAAAGATTTGGGTCCCTAAAAGGACCATCACTAAACAAACTGGAACCAAGCAAGTTTGGGTACAAAAAAATGAGAATCTTAATGTCTTTTTTGTAAGGAGCTCTAAAGGATAATGAAGGTAAATGATATTTGGATAGTGGATGCTCAAGACATATGACCGGTGACTCATCAAACTTCATTACATTGGAAAAGAAAAATGGATGAAAATTTATTTTTGGAGATAATAGCAAACGAAGAGTAATCGGTATAAGTAATGTAGGTAAGAATGACAAAGTATACTTGAAAAATATTTAGCTAGTGGAAAACTTAAAACATAATTTAATTAGCATAAGTCAATTGTGTGTTGAAAACTACTTAGTAAATTTTGAAAAGGACAAATGCTTGATTCTAGATGAAAACAAGGAAGTTCTATATATGAGTTTTATATATAATAATATATACATGATTGATTTTGAAATTTTGAAAAGTGAAAAATATCTTGGTGTTATGCATGATGATATAAATCTTTGGCATAAAAGATTAGGACATGTAAACTTTAAGTTGTTAAACAAACTTTCATGTCATGAATTAGTTAGAGGCTTACCCAAAATTAGATTTGAGAAAAATAATGTTTGTGATTCATGTCTTAAAGGTAAACAAATCAAAAGCTCTTTCAAATTGAAAAATGTTATTAGTACACATAGATCTTTTGAACTCTTACATCTTGACTTATTTGGACCTATTGATGTAGTGAGTTTAGGGGGAAAATATATATTTGTTATTGTTGATAACTTCTCTCGTTTTACTTGGACTATCTTTCTTACTAGTAAAGATGGAATTATAAGTATGTTTTCTAAATTTGCAAAAAGAATACAAAATGAACTTGAGTTAAGAATTGCAAAAATTAGAAGTGACCATGGAGGTGAATTTGAAAATTACAAATTTGAATTGTTTTGTGAAGAGAATGAAATTACACATAACTTTTCTACACCTAGAACACCTCAACAAAATGGAGTAGTAGAAAAAAAAATATGACTATTCAAGAAATGGTTAGGACAATACTAAATGAAAGTAATTTGCCTAAGTAGTTTTGGGCGAAAACCGTAAATACATCATATTATGTTTTAAATAGAATCTTACTTTGATCCCTTGAAAAAAAAACATGTTTTGAAGTTTTATATGGAAAAAAGCTAAACATTTCATATTTCAAAGTGTTTGACTGTAAATGTTAATATGTTATATTTTGAATATTAAAGATAAATTAGGCAAATTTAATATAAAATGTGATGATGTTGTGTTTCTTGGATACTCTAGTACAAGTAAAGAATACTGAGTATATAACAAAATAACATTAGTTGTTGAAGAATCTATTAATGTTAAATTTAATGAAACTAATGATTTTTTTATAAGCAAGCAAGTAAATGATGATGAGAAAGAAATAGTTGTGAAAAAACATCTTGAAACATGCAAATCCAAAATGAAAACTTGGAAGAAAAGAGAATGGATATCTCAAATGCGAAACAAATAGAAGAACCATAAGTGAAAGATAATCAAATTATTCCAAAGAATTGGAAACATGCATCGTCACATCCACTTGATCAAGTTAGAGGTAACATAAATGAAGGTATAAAGACTAGAAACTCTTTGAAAAACTTATGTGCTTTTTCGGCATTTCTTGCAAAATTTGAATTTAGTAACATTGGTGAAGCTTTGAATGATTCAAATTTGGTAAATGCCATGCATGAAGAATAAAATAATTTTGAAAGGAATCAAGTTTGGAAACCTGTAGAAAGGCCAAAAGATTATCCAATAATTGGTCGAAATATTTCAACGTTGGTTCCGTACAATTATTGAACTTATCGACGGTTTTGACCGTCGAAATTTGCAACGTTCGAAGCAACCGTCAATATTTCGGCGGTCATACCCGTCGATAGTATTTAAATAAAATATTCTAGCTTAATTGTTTTCGACGATCTCAACCATCAAAAATGGAAATTTATAATTTACACAAACTATAGATCTGTTGATGTCTTGAAAATTTATTATTATGGGAATCGACGGCTAAAACCGTCGATATTTCGACGGTTTGAAGAACCGTCGAAACTATCGACGGTTTTTCCAGCGGATTCGAGCCGTCGAAAGAAACTTTTGCTCCCGTTGTTAGACTTGAGACTATTAGAATGCTCTTAACTTTTGCTTGTTTTAAAGGATTCAAACTTTTTGAAATGGATGTAAAATTGACTTTTCTAAATGGTTTTATAAATGAGGAAGTCTATGTTGAACAACCTCAAGGTTTTGAAAATTCAGATTTTTCTAATCATGTATTTAAACTTTCTAAAACTCTTTATGGATTTAAACAAGCTGCTAGAGCTTATTTATGAAAGACTAAGTACTTTTTTTATTGAAAATGGTTTTCAAAAGGGGAAAGTTGATACTATATTATTTTTGAAGCATTTGGAATATGATATTTTAATAGTTCATATTTATATTGATGACATTATTTATGGTAGTACTAATAATGCTTGTGCAAAGAGTTTGAATCTCTTATGCAAAAAGAGTTTGAGATGAGTCTTGTAGGTGAGCTTATATTTTTCTTAGGATTACAAGTCAAGCAAAATAAAGAAGGAATATTTCTTAATCAAGAGAAGTATACAAGGGAGTTGCTAAAGAGATTTGGAATGGATGAATGCAAGTCAAGTTCAACTCCCATGAGCACTACAACTAAATTAGATAAAGATGAGAAAGGCAAATCCATTGATCAAAAGAGGTATAGAGGTATGATTGGTAGTTTACTTTACTTGACAGCATTTACGTCAGATATAATGTTTACTGTGTGCTTGTGTGCAAAATTTCAATCCGCACATAAGGAATCACACTTAGTTGCTGTTAAAAGAATATTACGTTATTTGAAGCATACTTGTGATTTAGGCATTTGGTATGATAGAAACTCATCTTTCGATTTACATGCCTATACTGATGCGGATTTTGCCGGATATAAAGTTGATAGGAAAAGCACTAATGGAATGTGTTACTTTCTTGGTAGATTTCTTATCTCTTGGGCAAGCAAAAAGTAAAACTCCATCGCATTTTCTACCGCTGAGGTCGAATATATTATAGTCGGTAGTTGTTGTGCACAAATATTATGGGTAAAACAATAATTACTTGATTATGGTATAAGTTGTTCAAGTGTATCCATGAAGTGCGATAACACAAGTGCAATAGAAATGACTAAAAACCCAATTCAACATTATAGAACTAAGCATATTAATTTGCGCTATTATTTTATTAGAGAACATGTGACACTTAAGGACATTGCTATTGAACATGTGTCCGCCGAAATTCAACTTACGAATATTTTCACAAAACCCCTAAGTGAGAAGAGATTTTGTATGCTTAGACGTGAACTTGGAATGTTAAGAACCTAATTACCTCTCAATTCAACTCGTGAGTGACTTGATTATGCAAGTATCATTTGTGAATCGAATTGAATATAAAATTGTGTTGCATAACACATATATTCAGACCGGTTGACCATTATCGTAATGGTGGATCGTTATAGGATCTAACCGGACGACCGTTTAAGTTGCCAAACGATCGATTTTTTTCTACATAGTACGCATTTTTTTCTAGAACTGTCGCCCGAACATATTTCGGACGACTGTTAGAAACGAAATGAATCGACTATAATGTCTAAGTGATAATGGGCACTATTCTTCGATTAGTCAGGCGCACGCCGAAGAGCCACACCCTGCCGCTGCCGCCGCTTCCCCCATCGCATGTCGAACACGTCCGGGAGTTGTGCCCATGAGCGCCGCCTCAATATCTCGTCCATCGTCGCCACCGACGCCGCTGCTCGGAGGGTGCCGCCACTGTCACTTCGAACGACCACCAACTCTGGAAAATTCGATTTCTCGACCCTCGGCGACCCTACCTATGCCTTTGAATGTGATTCAACTTTGATAACATTTGGTCTCTCTGTCTCTCAAATTTCTCAATCACGATCCACACGTAGTCGATGTGACTGTCTTTGAATGTTGTAAAGTTCATTTTTGAGATCGATTGATAAAGAGAAGCTTTTCTGCCCTGAACTAAAATGGTCAATTGTTTCTCACAGTGGTCGACCGTTTCCTCTTTCCTCTTTCCAATTTTGTCTCAGCCGATTATCGCTTTTATTCTTAAAATCTGATCTTGTAAACAATGCTTCCAAAGAAGAAACTTGCTTCTAGTCCTCGTAAGAGAAAGGAACGAGGTTCTTCTTCTTGCCCACGATCGGAATTCGATTCTTCTTTATTTTCCAACATCTCTGTTGCATCCAATTTTGAACATTTATATTTCTCTAGAGAAGTACCACGTAGCATGAGGGTAGATTGGACCTCCCTTAACATGACTTTTGTCCGTGACTTGTTTGATGGAATAGGTTGACTTCTCCTTCTTGATGTTAGAGAACCTATCTATCTTAGGTTGGTTCGACTTTTCTATACCAATATGTCATTTCCCGAGTCTAAATCTTATGTGACATCTCACATCTTTGGACATACTATTAAGATCACTAAATCTTGAATTTGTGAGACCTTTGATGTTCCCAAAGGAGGACTCTCTAACATTGCGACTCATAGGTGGCCTTCCGATATATTTATCATTGAAGCCCTTGAAGTTGTTTTTTGTCGTGAAGTAAATAACTTTCACATGAAAGGCTTTCTAAAAAAGTTTACTCCTCCCCTTCTCGTTGCTCATCATATAGTCAGTCACATCTTATTCCCTCGATCCGGTCATTACACTAATACGACTTTCTATGATCTATGCCTTCTCTATTGTCTTATTCAAAATGATCTCCCTCTGATTAACTTTGGAGCCTATCTAATTTATCATTTCATCTCCACTAAAGAGAAGATAAACTCCAAACGCTCTCACAATATGATTCTTCACTATGTTCTTTTCTTACTCGGATCTTTCATCAGAAAGATATCATTATTCCTAAGACTGAGCCATCATCTTTTGAGAGACCTAAGAAAACTATGTGTACCTCAATATATTATACAACAAAAAGAGAATAATAAATAGCAAGACACAAAATTATGCATAAAATGAAACAATAGGGAATGCATCTAATGTATCTAGCCCATCCATTACATCCAAGACTCTTCTTCTCTCAACCTGCAAGTCTAAAGTTGTATCAACTCCTTGTTTGGGGAGTTTCTGCAACTCCTACTCAAGCCTCTATTTCTTGGGGCACTCTTTTTAGCAGAGTCCAAACTTTTGCTTCTTCCAAGTACGGGTCTCCTCGAGCTTACACATTCCAACATTTGTCTTTCCTCCTCAGAAACTTCAACAGCATTTATGTAAGTTAGCTCTTTCGTGGTTTCTTGGGCATGTGTTGTTTCCTTTCGTGGTCCATTTGAAACTGAATTCAATGATTTCAACCCATAACCCATGTTCTTCACCTGAACCATTAGATGGTGAAGCCATACAACTAGTTCCAAGTATGCATTCCTCAGTCTTTTCTTTGTTGGCATGATGAAGGGTCTGGATACGGTTAATGCTATGTTGTGGATCTGACTTCTTGTTGGTCTCACTTCTGCAAAAGTCAAGATGCAATCACAAACTAAAGCACAAGCCTGCAGCATGTAGCAAGAAATAGCCAAATCTGTAACTGACCCCATATTTGCCCATTCTCCAACCCATCCAAAACCTTGATGTATCCTGTTTAAAACATACAAAAAAAAAAAGGAAAACGAAACCAATCCACAAAGGCTTCATTAGGACTCAAGAGGTTGTAGAGGAATGAACCACGACTGGAAATTGAGACAAATAATGAAGTAGTGCTATGAGAGAGCACTTTAACCAAAGTCAAGAAGTAAATGACATCAATCGTGTAAAGCCGACCTAATTGTATTTTCTGCTATTCGGATGATCCATCGGAGAGTCTTCTGCATCTGGTCTTTGATCTCAGTGACTGACTGCAGAATAGAACATTTTTAAAAAAATGCATTTGGATTTTGGGTTTTCTAGTAAAAATCTGTTATGCTTATGCATTAACTATCTGAACCAAATACTTTAACAAACCATTCTGGTAATGAATGTATATAGAAAATTATATTCCAATGTTTTGTTCCCAAAAAATGTCTTGAAGATGCTCTTATGGATACATGAACCTCATATTACATGGCATAAAAGAGGTTATGTTTCCACCATTCAAAAAGAACGTCCTTAAACATTATCGCACATTGCAGGTGGTTTATAATTTGTTTAAGCAGGATTATTTAGAGATTACTTTTAAACATTATTATTTTTAAAGATAATCTTTAAACATGATTTCATAGTAAACTAAAGCCAAGGAAAAATGGCAGCAGTCTTTCACTTCTATTGGAAACAAACCTGCATTTTGAAGAAACAATTAGTTTGTCCCAGAAAACAATTTGGATTCATACCATCAAATGTTTTAAAAATCCTCAAAATCATAAAAGAAATTGCAGGCTTTTGAAATTAAATGAGATATTCGATAAAATGAATCTTTAAACCGTCAACCTTGTTTTACATAATTGACTTAAAACTGTAATATTTCTCTTTAAGAAGCAAATACCAGAAACCTAGTTCAGTAAATAATGTAAAGAATGTAATCGCAGAAAGTTTCCAATAATCTCGATAGACTTTCATCACTCATGGATGATAATGAGAATAACTTTGTGAAGTATCTCAAACAAATCAAAATAGCACCCAAAAAGAAATCAGTGAATATTTTAGGAGAAATTACTGTAGTTTAAACTGAACCTCTTCTTTTGCATCAAATGATTGCAATCTGGAACGTAGGGCTGCTTTCACACGTGGCGGCAATCCATGATATAAACTGTCCCTCGTAGATGGTGGGAGAGAGAGAGGTCTCAATACCTGAGAAAATAATGGCATATATAAAAAATACAAACCCCAAAATTTGAACAGCCTACGTGCAAACTGCTTTGTCTGCAGCTTACATCAAGTGCATTTTGTATGAGACAAACAGGTGAAAAGGAAAGCAAAAGGAAATAAGTGGCGTCTTTTAAGATATGGCAGCTCAATTACATATGCAATCTGTATGAACTGATGTGCTATTAACTAGCTCACATTGACATGCATTACTTGAATGTGTTAACAAATGTTGAATGAGATTCATGAGCATGTGAAGCTCAACACGAGAAACTTTTTTTCACCAAAATTAATAGTAGTCTTGATTCAAATAACTGTCATAAATTCCTTCCACATCTCACGCTCATTGAACACATGCTGAATATGGAAACATTCCAATAGCATAGAAAACACATCCATGCAACACCTTATCCACATGAACCAATAAGTAAAGGTATACCGACTAAACTTTAGATTTATGAAGATTTTGTTTGTGTGGAAGAAGACGATGGTAGACAAATGTTAACCTGCCACACATGTTTATGATGTTAGATTGGTTGTCATGGAAATAGAGGAGTACGTAGTATCTAGCCAATAGACACTATTCCCTGCAATGTGACTTGCCAAATACTTATTATGTTTCTTCAAAAGGTAAATAAATAAACTTACAATGCTATCAATTTGATTGATGATGTTAGCATAATGCAATGCTAGACCAGACGTAACGACCTCAAAATTCGACCCTAATTTAAAACTTTTGCCGAACCCTAGGCGACGTTATTTTGACTTAACATAACCTAATTTCATAAAACTTTGCAGCGGAAACATAATATAATAATCATAAACCATAAAATCATAAAAACAGCGGAAGACTTCATCATTAAAAACCCAAGATACATAACTAGCCCATGGGCCACATAGGCTCTAACATCAAGACCCAACAAAGGGTTCATAATACATAAAGGAGTCCAAATAAAAGTAAAAGACTCAAAGACCCATAGACCATACATACTCAACTCTTATAAGAGTTCATCATGACATCATAAGTAAAATAACTTGGGCCCTGCCCCGACCGACCCATGTGCAACGCATCCGTCATGGGGCCCATCACCGCCGAACATAAGCCTCGTCCATACCTGCACGGATCCATGGGGTGCAGGGGATTTCTCCCGTTAGAGCATGTTGAGGCCCATGCATACTATGATCCTATGACATAATCTCTACATGTCATGACATATGCATATCATCATCATGGAACATAAATCATATGCATGCCATGAGTTACTTATGCATACTATATGATATATGAACATATCATCATGGCAAGATAAGATAACATGCAGCAGCAGCATCATTATATCAAAGCATATCATTACTTATCATTATGCTAAGACATATCATCATTTATCTTACCTTTACTCCAACATTATCTTTCATAACATCTTGTGACTAAGGGACATACATTAGCATCCGATTAGAGCTACATTTTCATTTTCATCTTTATGCCCCAAGTCATCTTTGGAAAGTACATGCACATGCAGGACTTTACTTCTTAGGCTTAAGAGCTGTTGAAGTACATACATGGTGCAGAACTTTACTTTCCACTTGACAACATTTTTTAATTTTCCATCTTGGTTAAGATAGCTTATTATCTTATTGATTGGGTAGATCATGTCGATTTTGTGAGAACTTGGCTAGCTAGGCCGAGACGATTATCTCATTGGAAGTACATACCATCTTGGCAGGACTTTACTTCCCCGGAAATACATCACATAAGCTAGCAAGTGAAGGACTTTATTCCCTTCACGATCACAACAAGACATCTCCACTCCAATCCATCTTTTACTTTTCTTCATTAGTACATAAGCATTCCATACCTGTTGCATGTTATAACTCTATTTAAGGTCATACATACTTCAAATCATACTATATGTGGACATTCAATCATAACCAATCAACTTCCAAAACGGTCGACCATTGGAAGGGTATCGATCGACCAGTCGGGTTATCGGTCGACCGTTATGGTCCTTTCGGACGACCGAAATGAGACTTCGGTTCGTCCGCTAATCACATGATGGGATACTCATCTAAATCGGACGACCGTTGGAATAACGGTCGACCACTACTGGTCCTTTCGGACGTCCGAAATGGGTTTCGGATTGTCCGCTGATCACAGAATGTGACAGCTATTCCAATCGGGCGACCGTTGCATTAACGGTCGACCGCTACTTGGCATTTCGGACGACCGAAATCAAATGTTCGGACGTCCGATAATCACAGAATGTTTCGAACATTTTTACTTCATATATCGGACAACCGTTTACAAATCGGTCGACCGATTCCTGACTTTCGGACGACCGAATCGCATCATTCGGATGTCCGCTAATCACAGAATGTGATTGCCTCTCATAAGGAATCGGTCGCCCGTTCTGGGGCGGCAGACACCCGATTTTACATGTTTTCATTTCTAAATCTTGCATACATCATTATTTTGAACATACATTGACTTCTACACATCATATTAACATTCTTAGCATTCTAATCATGAACCACATGGAGTTTGTACATAAGGACTTCCAACATGCTAATCACACTTGTAAATGTACACAAGCTTAATAAGATTTCATAATGAGTTACTAAACCACAATAGACATTATACATCCATACATGATTAACAATAGAGCATTAAGCAAGATAAGCAATAGGACATAAACTATAAAATACATGGCATTCTAAGCATGATTAGCAATAGAATAGTAATCACATAAAACATGAAGCATCTAATGCATAATCCCTAATCATACTTTAATAAGATCTAGGGTAGTCTTAGAATCCCTTAATCCACACAACATACATCATTAAGGGTTGATTAGGGTAAGTGGATCCCCTCAAACATACACTTATTAACATTTACATTTACTTATTTATATATCATGCTAGTTAATAAGATTATACGTGCCAATCTTTCAAGTTAAGTCTTCCTTCTTATATTATGATTTTCATGTAGCATTTTTACAAACATCTTATAAGCATCATGCATTCTATTCTAATCATATTAATACGAACAAGTAAAAGACATCATAATAAATTAAACATGGAGGGTCATGAACATTTTAATACTAAACATATTTAGCAATGAAATAAACACCTTAACTAATCATTCAATAATGCAATTAAATCATGCTTATCTTCAATCATATAACCTAAGAAGATCCAAGTTGACCTTAAATCCTTAACCATTCATTCATGCATCATTCAAGATTGATATTAGGACTTTGGATCTCCTCGATCATACCTTTAGGGCTTAGGTTAAAACCCTAATCCTAATCTCTATCTTTTTTTCTCTCTTTTTCCTTGTTTCTTCTTCTTGTTGTGGCAGCACTTTCCTCTCCTTGCTGAAATGGACAGCACCTCCTTCTCCTTCTATTTTCTTGCTAGAGCTGCCAGCCCCCTTTTCTTTTATTATGCTGCTGTATGGGTGTGAGAGAGAGGAAGTGTTGAGTGGTTATGAAGTGAGAATGGAAAACCCTCTCACATGCTGCTGCTGTCCGAGAGATGGAGGGTGGGAGGGAGTAATTTGCTTTGATGTTGCTGCTGTTGCTTCTTGGAGGAGTGTTGTGAGAGAGCTAGAGTGAGAGAATAGAGGGAAGGTGGCTGCTGTGCGTGAGTGCTGCTGGAGGGATGATGAAGAGGTGAGTTGATGGGTGGGGATTGGAGCTTCTTCTTGCTGACCGTGAGGGAAACGAGAGAGAGAGTGACCTCTCCTTTGCTTGTGCGTGTGAGAGAGAGCTGAGAGAGCAGGTGCTTGCTGGTCTCAAACTTCTGGCCGCATGGTGTTGGATATAGAGTGAGAGAGTGGAGAGGGGATTCCTGTAGCACTAGAGGGGTTTTCGGATAGTGTCGGCTGATGTGGGAAGGAGAGAGGAAAGTGAGGTGTTAGGTGAGATTTAGGTTATAGGATGATATTTATACTTTGGTTTTAAGGCTTATTAAGTTAATGGACTTTTTAATTAGGTCTTAAATGAACATGACTTTCTTTTATTTATTTTTCTTTCCTTTTACCTTTATAATATTCTTTGAGAATATTACACCAGAAGCAGCTAATCCTTGATACTGAATTGGTTGATACTCAAGGTTTTTACCTGCCATTAACCCAAATGTTTAACATCATTTTCAACATCATGAAGGCACATTACAGATAATAATAAGGTTACTAATTGCTTAATGGATAACTGCTTTAGGTTCTGCACAAACAAGAACAAAGACCAGCAACGTACGCACTTCAACTATAAAAAGGTACTTATGATACCCATCAGCAACTATTAAAATATATTTGGGAATATAAGAGTGCATCTGCAAAGCATACCAGCATTCTGAAATGAATCCCAAACTTGTTTATATAAGAATGAAACAACATCTGCAAGTTTCTCCACAATCTGCAAAGAATTAATCAAATTAAAGAAACTAGATTTTACAATTAAAAAATTCATTATATATGTCCATCATAGTATGATCATCTGAAAAAGAGACGTGATTACTTGGAAGAAAAATCAACAAATAGAGACGATTAAAAAATTAACTAAGCTATAATATCCACTTGATTTTTTTTTTAAGAAGTAAGAAATACTTTAACTATGCCATTACCTCTTCCAAGTTTCTAAACCAAAGGGATTTCTTTTTCAGATTCTTTACCACCTTCCTCTGGCGTTTTAATTCACTACTTAGTATCAAAAGAGTCTGAAAAGAAACAAAGAAGGAATCAGATTCATTCAAGCAAACAGAAGAGTTTTAATGTCAAAAGCATGCATCTCATTATACGACTTAGCAGAAAAGCATCATATGAAGAATGCATGAGAAACATCACAAAAAAAGAAATGAACACGAGATATATTTAATTTCCTGATGCATGGTCCTGTCACAACTTGTGTGAAAATAATACCAGAAGCAGCACTCTTAACTTTCATGGTTACTGTAATATGAAGGTCATTCCCACTCAGAAAATATTATGTATAGGCATTTATATTTATTAGACATAAGGTAAACTCTATTTATTGAAAAGGTAATGTCATGGAGGAAAGGAGGGATATTTCTACTAAAAGAATTGGAGACTGAAAATCTACCAAGATAATCAAATTGGATCGGATCTGCATGACCCTAGAATCAGGGACTAGCTTGTTGCAGATGTCAAAAGTAGTCTGAGTTCTAGCATTTGTGCCAAGAGATAAGTTATCACACAAAAAAATAGTCTTCATTGCCTCATTTTTTTAGCTTAAAGGAACTTGAAGACCACTGAGGGAAGGATAAAGCCTCGAAGTATGAACACTACTTGGTCATCCTCGAACTAATTGTCTATTCTACATCTTTTCTTTTTTTTTTTTGAGAAAATGATTCTAGATAACTGAGTTCAAAACTTAAGTCTATAGTCATTAGATATCCTAAAATATTGGAGAGGGTGAAAGCTATCCATACCCAAAGGAATCTGTCATAATGAAATTAACGTTAAAATTTTAAAACTAGCGTGGACAAATTTCTTGCATAACAGTTTAAGAACCAATTGTCATGAATGATGCAAAGTCTCTTCGAAACACAGAACACAATAAGGCCAAAACTTACACAAAAAAGCTATTAGATTAAAGAATATATATAACATGCAAGCGTTACAAATATGTAGTGTGTTCTAGGATATTTCACTCTTAGTCACAGAAGCCCAAGTTATCTTCTTCGTAATGCTTACATCAAAAAGCACGTATCAAATATTGATCTTACACTGCCAAATGGTAGAAAGCTTATGCAGAGCTGTAAAATTGACAAAGTGAATGCCAATAAGATGTGTCCAAAAGTAATTGCACATAAACAATGTTAGAATTTCTGCACGACAGAAATTATGCACCGCGAGAAATCCCAAAAAATTTAAAGTGACGCATAATTTTATTAGATGGAAAAAACAAAAGAGGATTATAAAATCAGATTTATTTTCCCTTTGGACCCCTAGGGAGTTTATATAGGCACTCCCTTTAACAGATGATAGAAATTATAGACCAACTGAGACTCTATATTAATTCTAAAAATAGGACACCCACCTTGTGATAAGGAAATAAATCAATTCCTTAACAATCTCATGATAAGAAAATATATAGAATATGTCAGATAAATTTCCTTTTATTTCAGAGTTTGAGTCCAGATGGGTTTCCAGTTAGAGTAGGATTCAAGGTATTATTAACAATTTCCACATTGAATTGAATCATCCAATCAGATATTTAACACTCTCTACCGCCGCCCGTCCTATTCTGATTCTGCACATGTGATAGCATCCTTGTAGCTTGATCTGGTGACTCCACCTCTTCAACTACTTGGAATGCATATGCAACAATGTCCTCAAAGCCATAACGCTTAGGATGACCTACCTGTCTGTGTGCACATCCAATAGCTAGACTTGTCGTTGCTTCTTTTGCTTCCTCCTCAGACACTGGTTGTTCAATCTGATGAGATTCTTCTGCCCCATTCTGAATTGGAATTAATTCAAACTCCACCTGTTTATTGACAACCTCCTCTGCTGAGTCAACAACATATGATTTCTGCTTGAGCATAAACATTTCATCAAAGGATATATTTCTACTGTGAATAACTCTTTGCTCTGAAGGAGACTAAATTCTGAAGCCTTTTACACCTGCACCATATCCCACAAAGACTCCTTCTTTGGCCCTTGGTTCCAGCTTTCTTTCGTTGACTTGATAATATGTTGGAAAACCAAAGACTTTCAGATTAGTATGATCAGTAGAGTTTCCTGACCATACCTCAATGGGAGTCTTCATATCGATCGCGGTTGCAGGACTCCGATTGACAAGATAGCATGCTGTGCTAATAGCCTCAGCCCAAAATAACTTGTTCAGATCAGAATTAGAGAGCATGCATCGTGCCCTCTCCAAAAGAGTTCTGTTAATGCGTTCTGCCACACCATTCTACTGTGGTGTCTCTCTGATGGTGCGATGTCTGGCAATGCCTTTATCCTTGCAGAATCGATCAAATTCAGATGAACATAACTTCAAGTCGTTATCGGTACGAAGACGTTTCACTTTTCTCGATGTCTAATTCTCCACCAGAGTCTTCAATTGTTTGAAAGCTTCGAATGCCTCGCTCTTGTACTTCATCATGAATACAAATGTCATCCTTGAGTAATCATCTATCACAGATAAGAAGTATCTAGAACCTCCTAGAGATGAAATACGAGAGGGGCCCAAGAGTCAACGTGGATGTAATCAAGTGTTGCCTTTATTTTGTGCACGACTTTGTTGAATTGATGTCGTTTTTTCTTGCCAAAGACGCAGTGTTTGCAAAATCCGATTTCAGATATCTTCTGACCATTCAGAAGATTGCGCTTGCTGAGGATATCTCTCTCTTTCCGACTCATATGTCCAAGTTGCATGTGCCACAATTTGGATGCTTCTGATTCTGATTTGGACGAATTACCTACTGCAGCCATGTCAGAAATTACTGTGCCTTGTAGTATGTACATGAACTTTTGCCTGACTCCTCTCATAACTTCAACATCACCCTTGGTGACCGTGAGAACATATCCTGCAGCATCCATCCGACATTTTTTGGAGTCCAGAACTCTTAACGATATCAAATTTTTCTTCAGTTGCTGAACATGACGGACCTCTGTCAATGTCCTCACCTGATTGTCATGACTTTTGATCTAAATTAAGTCGATTCCAACTATTTTACAAGCTGTATCATTGCCCATGATGACGTTTCCGCCATTAATATTCTGATAAGTTGAGAACCACTCTTTGTGCGGAGTCATATGATAGGAACATCCTGAGACGAGAACCCAACTCTCCACCAAACATCTCTGATCAGACATCATGGAAGCCAAATCATCATCAGATTCACTATTCTGGTGAGCTACTACAGCAACCGTGTCTTTCTTCTTCTTCTTGGGGCAGTCCTTCCAGTGATCCGGTTCTTTGCAGTAGTTGCAGATGTCTTTCGGATTAACGTTCTTCTTCGACTTACCCTTTTTAGGGTTTGTCTTCTTTGCGGTTGTTACCAACCCTGCGGCTTGAGTCTCCACAGCTTTGCTAGACGCCCTATGATGAAGTTCACGAGTATGTAGACTCGATCTTATTTCTTCCAGAGTAATTGTGCCTCTTCCGATGATAACAAACTAAACAAAATTTTCATATGACAAGGGAGGAGACACCAATAGAAGTAGAGCTACATCTTCATCCTCAATCTTCACATCTATATTTCGTAATTCCATCAATAGAGTATTCATCTGATCAAGATGATCTTTTAGAGGGGTACCTTCTTGCATGCGGAGGGCGAACAAACGTTGCTTCAACAACAAATTGTTAGTTAGAGACTTGGTCATGTAGAGACTCTCAAGTTTCGACCACAGACCAGCCGTCATTTCTTGATTAGCGACTTCGATAATAACCTCATCCGCTAGACACAATAGGATCATGGAGTGCGCCTTCTCTTCCTGTGCCACCAAATTTGCGAGGTCGGACTCCTTTTCTTTGTCCTTCGAGTCTTCCTCCTTTGGTTTGTTCTTCGACACATTCGCGAGCGAAGCCCAAACTCCTTATTGTTTCAGAAGTGCCCGGATCTTGATCTGCCAGAGACTGAAACTGTTTCGCCCTATGAATTTCTCGATGTTGACATTGTGCGATGCCATCTATACATTTGACGGAGTATCGGCGATGAAGCCTCGCTTTGATACCGGCTTGTTAGGATTTCTGCACGAGAGAAATTATGCACCGCGAGAAAACCCGAAAAATTTAAGGCGACGTAGAATTTTATTAGATGGAAGAAACAGAAGAGGATTACAAGATTAGATTCATTTTCTCTTTGGACCCCTAGGGAGTTTATATAGGCACTCCCTTTAACAGTTGATAGGAATTACAACTGAGACTCTATATTAATTTTAAAAATAGAACACCTACATTGTGATAAGAAAATAAATCAATTCCTTAACAATCTCATGATAATGAAATATACAGAATATGTCAGACAAATTTCTTTTTATTTCAGAATTTGGGTCCAGATGAGTTTCCAATTGGAGTAGGATTCAATGCATTATTAACAAACAGGATTCACCCGTTGAGCTAAAGCGTGACCAATAACAGTTCATCGTGAAACATGTGCTACTCTTGCTCATAGATTATAGAAGTGATGTTACCACAGCTACGAATACAAGTTTCGATGTTTAAAAGTTCGCTGGGAGATCTGATTAACATGTAATACATATTGTTGGCCATGCCCATTATGGGCAGGCAGCCACGCCTTGACATGGTGGTCATGTCAAGGCATGGTTGCCATGCAAGGCATGGCTGCCATGCCCCTTGGTTGACCACCAGCTCGGCCAAATGTCCGAGCTCCACTCTATAAAAGGGGCAGCACTCTTGCTGCCCCTTGTGCTATGGTGAACACATTCCTAGTATGCTAGATAGAGTGAGAATGATGGTGTGTGAATAGAGTGTTTTGTGTGTGAAAAAAGAAGACTTGTGTAGTCACCCTCTCCACTTAGTGACACTCTTTTGCTCTCTCTTCTTTTTCATTCTCTTGCATTTGAGTCGTGGCATGGTGTTCCATTTCCTCGTGATTTGGTTTCCGACCACGCGTACGAGTGCAATCAGTAGCTTGTTCGTGGAGAAGCCGTGTGGATGATTCGCTTCCGCAATCGAGGTACTTCGTGAACCTTCTTATTATGTTCATTAATTTCTACAATTGGTATCAGAGCCATGTCGGCTACTCCCGAAATTTTTTTATAAAAAAAACAAATAAGAAAAACTCTCGGCTGTTAAAAAAAAAGAGGGCCAAAAGAACAGCGTCGCTCACGGCCTGGCTGGATGCGCGTGGGCGTGTGGCCCATCTGAGTGCAGGCTCATGGCCCGGCTCGCGCGCCCAGCGTGCGCACAAGCACGGCCAGGCGGCGCGCGCACGGGCGCTGTGCACGCGGCCCAGCGCCTTATGCGGGCTCGAGGCCCAGCAGGCGCGCACATGTGCAGGCGGCCCGGAGACGCACCTAGCAGTGCACGTAAGCTTGCGGCCCAACGGAGAAGAGCAGGCTGGAAGCCCACTCGGCGCGATCGGGCTCACGGCCTGGACGCGCGCACACAAGCGCGGCCCAGTGCAGCGCGCGGGCTAGCGGCCCAGCGGCGTGCGCACGAGCACGCGCGGGCATGCGACACGTGCGGGAGCGCAACCTGATGAAGTGGCCCAACACTGTGTGCAGTCCAGAAGGATATTTTTCCCATTTTTTTTAATTCTGAAAAGTTAGAAAACATCATAAATTTCTAGAAAATTATAGAAGTAACGGAAAAATGTAAAAATTTTTCCTAAAGTCTTCTTTCATTTTATGAAATATTATAGAAATTTAATTGCTTTTTTATTTTGTTGTAACAATTTATGCAATTAAATCACCTCTTTGGAAATTGATAAAAAATTATGGAAAATGGGGATAAATGTTAAAATCTTTTTCCAGATGTTTTCTATCAGAATATAAATGCATATGTAAGTTTAATTGTATTCACAGTTTATTGCTACTCAATGCAATTAATCTCATGTGAAATTGAATATATGCATGAAAGAAAATTAATTACATAAATTTTGAATATGTAATTAATTGTATATGTTTTTTGAGAAGCATGCATATTTTATAAATCATATCATGTGTATGATATACATAGTTATTTGTTTTCCTTAGTGGAAAATACAAAAGAAAAAACATGCCATATGTATCATGTGAGAGAAATTGATAATTAGTTAATTTTCTCTATTATGTTTTCTTATGATAGATAATCATGTTTCATTAAACTTAGAGAAATAAATTTATGCTTATTTTCTCTAAACTATTTAGACATAGAAAATGAAACATGAAGTGATTAGTATGTCTACTTGAGAAAACATAAGACATAATATTTTTGGATTATCCGTTGATCCAAAATTTGGAAACGATTTGTCACATTATTAATTTAATAAATGATAATTATCCTTGGGATAGTGGGAGATGAGTGGGAGCATAGCGACCTCTCGATGTCATTACCTTTGGATTATGTCATTTATTATTTTGAATGTATGTGACAAATTAAGACATGCATAACATAATTCCTCCTCTTCTCTTAATGAACCTAGACTATTGACCATGGCATCAAAGTCCATAATTGCCGACCTGAACAAAGGGGATAAACTGAATGGTGAAAATTATGATATTTGGCATCGAAAATTTCAGTATCTCTTAGAGGAACAAGATGTTTTAGAGACCATCAAACATGTCATGTCACAATCGGCACCTGGTAATACTGCCCAACATAGACGGGATGCTGAGGCATTCGAGGCCTGGTCCAAGAAGAGTCATATTGCTCGCATTCTATTGCTGAGTACAATGGAAGACTTCCTCATGTGCAAATTTGAGGTTTATCAAACAGCATTTGAAATGTGGGCAGCTATCCAGAACAAGTTCGGTATCACATCAACTTCCAAGTTGAGGATGTTGACCATCAAATTTGATTCCTATAGGATGCGGCCTAATCACACGATGAGACAGCACCTAAGGAAAATGATGAACATGATACGCGAACTCAAGAATACCGGACATGTGCTCATTGATGAGCAACAGGTGCAAGCAATTATCCGCTCTCTTCTCAGATCTCGGGAACACATGCGCATCAACCTGATGCATAATGACAATATCAAGAATTTTGATGATGTGGCCCGTCACCTAGAAATGGAGGATGAGGTACTAGAATCTCAGAAATACTCCAGTCAAGCATTAGTTGCTGAAATAGGTGGACGAAAGCATGGCACAGGTTCCACACGCAAGAGGTTGCGTAAGTCACACCCCAGCCAGAGAAGCGGATATAGTGGACAACAGAAGGTCCAGCACCAATAGTGCAAAAGGAAGAAGCGTGGTGGCAAAGTGGATAAAAAGCAAAGTGAAATGCTACAATTGTGGTAGTCGTGGTCACTTCGCTCGTGAGTGCACTGAGCCGAAGAAGGTTTGTCCTGACCATATTTCCTTTGAGTATGTTTCTAGCTGTGTTCTGGTTGCTGAAACTCATCCTTCGTGGATTATAGATTTCGGAGCAACAGACCACGTAGCCAAGGAACGTGAGACTTTTGTCGAGTTTCGTCGACTCAGTGCGGGCTCTAAGTACATCTACGTAGGAGACAATAAAAGAGTGGAAGTCAAAGGGATAGGAAGTTGAAAGTTAGAACTTTGCAATGGAAAAACCCTTTACCTCCACGATGTTTTGTATGCCCCTAATTTTCGACGAAACTTAATATTTGTATCCACTCTTGATGCATATGGATATGTAATGACTTTTGGCTCTAAACATCTGAACGTCTCAATGGATGATGTTCCTATATGCAATGGCTTTCTTGAAAATGATTTTTATGTTCTTAATACTGCATGTGTTGCTAGTAGTTATTCATTTATGTCATCCGTTGATGTGAATGAAAGTGCCAAGACTTGGCATGCCAGAGTAGGACATATAGGACTAGATCGAATGAATAGACTAATTAGAAAAGGGCTCATAAACTCCCTCGCTAAAGTCGATCTGCCAACTTGTGAAGAATGTCTAGCAGGCAAGCAAACAAGAAAACCATTTGGAAAAGGAAAGCTTGCCGAGTTTCCATTGCAATTAATCCACTCGGATGTATGTGGTCCAATGACTGTCCAAGCAAGACATGGTTTCTCATACTTCATCACATTTATTGATGATTATTCATGCTATGGAGTCGTATACTTGATGTCTCATAAGTCCGAGGCTATAGATTGCTTTGTGCGATTTATGAACATGGCTGAGAATCAATTAGATCGCAAGATTAAGTCCTTGCGAACCGACCGTGGTCGTGAGTATCTTTCAGATTTATTCAAAAAGTTATCTGATGAAAAAGGAATAGTTAGGCAACTAACAATTCCAGGAACTCCACAACAAAATGGTGTTGCGGAAAGGAGAAACCGTACTCTACTCGATATGGTCCGGTCTATGATGGCATAAGCAAACCTACCAATTTCGTATTGGGGAGATGCATTGCTTACAACTTCCTACATACTCAACCACGTACCATCAAAGTCTATTTCTTCCACTCCTATGAACTTTGGACAGGTCGTAATCTTGACCTAAGTTATTTGCGTCCATGGGGATGTACCGCCATGTCCTTGACAACTCTCATAAGTATGGGTAGTTGGGCCCTAGAGGCAAGAAGTGTATCTTCATCAGGTATCCTGAAACCTCTAAAGGCTATGTGTTCATAGGAGAAAGGGATGATGGAACTATCACAGAAATTGAGAGTAGAGATGTGACATTTATAGAGGAAGAATTTCCAAAGCAAGGCGAGATTGATAGAACACTTCACTTAGAAGAAGTCAGGAATCTTGAAATGGCGACATCTGCGGATCACAGTATAGAAGAGTTTGTCCCTTCACTACACCTTGATTCGAGTGGGAGCATTTCATCGCCAAATGAGAATCCAGAGTGCTCACTTCGAAGGACTACTAGAAAGAGCATTCCACGCCGGCGATTTGACATCGAAGGAATTCATGAAGCTCATATAGTAGGTCTTGAAGAAGAGCTTGAGCCTAATTCAATCAATGAGGCTCTCTCCTCTTGTCATAAAGAAAAGTGGATTAAGGCAATAGAAGAAGAATTACAGTCTATGAAGGCAAATCAAGTTTGGGACTTGGTTGATATCCCACCTGGTCGTAGAGCAATTGGGTTGTTAAAATAAAATGAGGCAGTGATGGATCCATTGAGAGGTACAAAGCTCGCTTAGTGGCGAAAGGCTTCACCCAAGAGGAGGGTGTTGATTATGAAGAAACCTTTGCTCCAGTTGTAAGGTTTTCTTCTATTCGCCTTATCCTAGTAATTGTCGCACACATGGACTTGGAATTACATCAGATGGATGTAAAGACTGCATTTCACAACGGAGAACTAGATGAAGAAATTTACGTGAAGCAACCTAAAGGCTTTATAGTAAAAGGAGAAGAGCGCAAAGTTTGCAGGTTGCGCCGGTCCATTTATGGACTTAAACAATCATCTAGGCAATGGTATATTAAATTTCATCAATCAATCATATCATATGGTTTTGAAATGATTGATGAAGATCATTGCGTGTATGTCTATAAATCCAAGGATATGTTCATCATTATGACTCTATATGTAGACGACATCTTGATAGCTGGAAACAATATGGAGTTTTTGGTCACCATTAAGAAATGGTTGTCCTCTGTCTTTGAGATGAAAGACATGGGGGAAGCAGCCTTCATACTGGGTGTGAAAATTCAACGAGATCGTTCTAAGAGATTTCTTGCTTTGTCGCAAGAGGCATATATTAACAAAATTTTAGAACGATTTCAGATGGATGGCTGCAAACCCATTGATACTCCTATTGCGAGATGCGAGACTTTGAACCTCAATATGTGCCCAAAGATTATAGAAGAACAAAGAGAGATGTCTTCAGTCCCCTATGCAAGTGCAGTCGGCAGCCTAATGTATGTTATGTTTTGTATTCAGTCGCAAGAGGCATATATTAACAAAATTTTAGAACGATTTCAGATGGATGGCTGCAAACCCATTGATACTCCTATTGCGAGATGCGAGACTTTGAACCTCAATATGTGCCCAAAGATTATAGAAGAACAAAGAGAGATGTCTTCAGTCCCCTATGCAAGTGCAGTCGGCAGCCTAATATATGTTATGTTGTGTATTCGGCCGGACATATGCTATGCAGTGGGTCTAGTGAGTCGATATCAGGCAAACCCAGGACGCCAACATTGGAAGGCGATGAAGAGAATCATGAGATACCTCAAAGGCACTGCTGACTTTGGTTTATGTTATCACGGAGGAAGCTTAAGGCTGGTTGGATATACGGACGCCGATTGGGTAGGCGACATTGATGAACGAAAATCCACCTCCGGATATGTCTCTTGCTTAGTAATGATGTTGTCACATGGAGTAGCAAAAAGCAAGAATGCATAGCATTGTCTACAATGGAGGCTGAATTTGTGGCATGTTCAGCCGCAGTGCAAGAAGCCCTATGATTAAAAAGATTCCTTCAACATCTACAGTTTTTGGATGCTGCAATGAGAAAGATGACTTTACATTGCAACAATCAAGCAGCGATTGCCTATGCCAAGGACGAAAAATATCATTGCAAAGGAAAGCATATCGACATCAAATACAAATTTATAAGAAATGAAGATGTGAAAGAGGAGGTCTCTATTGAGTATATATCTACGCACAACATGGTTGTTGATCCGTTCACCAAACCACTACCTAGAGATGTATTCTTGAGACATGTACATGCACTAGGACTACGTAGAATATAAAAAGAAATATGTACTGAAAGTCAATCACATTAATAAAAATATATTTTTTCATAAGAGAATTATGTTATGCATGTGTTAAGTGTGTCCGTCAGGCATGAGATTACTCACTCACACGAGTAATCGCCTCCGGTGCTTATGTGATTGCACGTGGAGAAGAAATGGTTTAGACCCAAATATTTCTTATGAGAAATGACCTAAACCGCCTTGATGTGTTCAAGAAGATGCAAACATGAGTTTGGTAACTCAGTGATGCCTGATGATGATAGCCAGATGTGAGACTCTAGCTTTGACATCAAGTGATGGCAAGCAGTTGGATGTCTCAGGTCAAACGCTAGTGGAGGGCGACTAGACTTAAATCTGTGCGGTGTTTGAGTTAGACACACGCTTCCTTAGTGGAAGTTTCCACCGCAATACTTTGTTATGTACCAAGTATGCTAAGACGATCCTGAGAAATGACGAATCGATGTTGATCTTCGTCATTGTGTGAGTCTCTCTAGACCTAATGGTCTAGTTGTTGCTCTTTGAACTTTGGCTATATTTCAAAGTAATTATTGGTGTTGCTACTTTAGCATGATACTCCAAGACCCAAAGTGAAGAGGTCCGCTGAGTCATGTCTAGGAAAGCAGCCGATCAAAATTGAGAAATATGAGTACAAAGGAAAGATATGTGGAGAGCTGCATGAGAGTTCTGCATGCAATTGGTCAGCTATTCTCCTTGAGTAGGAAAAATAGTTTTGCATACAGAAATAATTACCGCAGTATTAGACATGAGGATGTCTAGATGGTGCAGCAAGGCAAATCTGGGGCATAACGAGTACGCGATGCTTGAGCGATTGTGTAAGTCACGATTTGGCTCGCATGATAAAGCCATGTAAGTCATGGTTATAGCACACGCGATGTATATCACACGATATGTTGAGCAGCTATGAGAGGCATAGTTATGGCTCGAAGATGGATTGAGCAATCATGGATCCATTACAAATCATGGTGTTAGCTCTCGAGGTGGTCGAGCAATTGTGCATCCTTAACCGGCCACAATTAAAAAAAAACTCCCACATTTGAATTGTGCTTGTACTCGTGGGTCGCACGACTCATTTGCGTTCATGAGATATAAAGAGATTGAGCATATAGCCCATCATGTGCGAGTGGGAGATTGTTGGCCACGCCCATTATGGGCAGGCAGCCACGCCTTGACATGGTGGCCATGCCAAGGCATGGTTGCCATGCAAGGCATGGCTGCCATGCCATGGCATGAGGGCCATGCCCCTTGGTTGACCACTAGCTCGGCCAAATGGCCGAGCTCCACTCTATAAAAGGGGCAGCACTCTTTCTGCCCCTTGTGCTATGGTGAACACATTCCTAATGTGCTAGATAGAGTGAGAATGGTGGTGTGTGAATAGAGTGTTTTGTGTGTGGAAAAAGAAGACTTGTGTAGTCACTCTCTCCACTTAGTGACACTCTTTTGCTCTCTCTTCTTTTTCATTCTCTTGCATTTGAGTCGTGGCATGGTGTTCCATTTCCTCGTGATTTGGTTTCCGACCACGCGTACGAGTGCAATCAGTAGCTTGTTCGTGGAGAAGCCGTGTGGATGATTCGCTTCCGCAATCGAGGTACTTCGTGAACCTCCTTATTATGTTCATTAATTTCTACACATATCATTTGTTTTCTACCACGAGAAAGCAATATTTCACAGAGATGCAAAGAGCTAGAGCTTCTGAGGCTTACCCCATCTTCTTGCAGGACTGTACTCTTCTTCTTGATGTTTTCGTTTATAATCTTGTTCCAATCTGTCTAGAGTGTGTAATTCGTGATATAATACTTGTATATGTGGCATAGATTGACTCGATAAGAAAGTAAAAACAAAAAATTTCTAATTTTAGAAGGTATTATTTTGATTAAATTAAAATTAAAAAGGAATGTTTGAATGGTTTTAACATTAAAATAGAACAAAATTCCATGACCTGCAGTCCACAGAGCACAGGTTAACAATCAGTGCATCCCCCACTTCTCACCTCAACCAACGCACATCACAATACTTTTTCATTTATTGAAGGAACATGTCGTCTAAATAAGCTACTTAACACATATTTTTTCCATAATGATTGATAAAAACTTAACTACTTCATTTCCAGTATTCCAGATTAAGGTAAAGTGTACAATTACACTAGAAGTGGCTTTTTAAGAGGGAGGGAAAAAGTATGTTTAATCAGGGTAGTTAACCATCCAAGATACAATTATACTAGAAATTAAAACGTCTATAATACATGGATGTTAAGCCAATGACGACCACTAATTCCCAATTTGATTGATTGTAACGGTTCAACTACGGTTTGAAATAGAGTTCAAATTCTAAAGATCTATCACCACTTAGAATAATCAAAGATTATTATAAGTATCTATAACTTAGATCTTTGAATCTTACTCTGGGTCTAATCTCCAAGAGCTATATCATTGATAGTAACGGTTCAACTACGGTTTGAAAAAGAGCTAAAGTTTTAAAGATCTATCACCTCTTAGGATACCCAAAGGTTATAATAAGTTTCTATAACTTAGATCTTTGAACCTTACTCTAAGACTCTAATCCCCAAGATCTTTATCATTAACTGTAACAATTCAAGTACGGTTTGAAATAGAGTTAAAGTTCTAAAGATCTACCACCTCTTAGGATACCCAAAGGTTATAATATGTGTCTATAACATAGAGCTTTGAAACATACTCTAAGACTCTAATCTTCAACAGCTTTATCATTAACTATAATGATTCAACAACGGTTTGAAATAGAGTTTAGGTTCTAAGGACCTATCACCTTTTAGGATACCCAAAGATTAATAAGTGTCTATAACTTAGAGCTTTAAACCATACACTAAAATTTCAATACCTAAGAGCTTTATCATTGATTGTAACGGTTCAACTACGATTCGAAATAGAGTTGAAATTCTAAAGATCTATCACCCCTTAGGATACCCAAAGGTTATAATAAGTATCTATAACTTAGAGCTTTGAATCTTAGTGTAAGAGTCTAATCCCCATTGATAGTAATGGTTCAACTACGATTTGAAACATAGTTAAAGTTCTAAAGATCTACCACCTCTTAGGATACCCAAAGGTTATAATAAGTGTCTATGACTTAGAGCTTTGAACCTTACTCCAAGACTCTAATCCCCAAGATCTTTATCATTAACTGTAACGATTCGACTACGGTTTGAAATAGAGTTAAAGTTCTAAAGATCTACCACCTCTTAGGATACCCAATGGTTATAATAAGTGTCTATAACTTAGGGCTTTGAACCTTATTCTATGACTCTAATCTCCTAGTTTTATCATTAACCGTAACGATTCAACTACAGTTTGAAATAGAGTTTATGTTCTAAGGACCTATCACCTCATAGGATACCCAAAGATTATAATAAGTGTCTATAACTTAGAGCTTCGAACCCTACTCTGAGACTCTAATACCCAAGAGCATTATCATTAATTCTAACAGTTCAACTACGGTTTGAAATAGAGTTGAAGTTCTAAAGATCTGCCTCCGCTTAGGATATTCAAAGGTTATAATAAGTGTCTATAACTTATTGCAAGAACCTTAATCTAAGACTATAATCCCCAAGAGCTTTATCATTGATTGTAATGGTTCAACTATGGTTTGCAAGATCTACCACGTCTGATGCGTAAATTGATGTAGCAAAATAAAATCGCTAGCAAGTGCACTAGTCGCTCAAGTAATATAGAAAATAGGAGTATGAGTGTCAAACCCACGAGGAATATTATTAATAAAATATCTGAATTTATAAATTAATAAGAGAGGAAAAACAATGATTTTGAAAATGGATTTTGTAAAAATAAAATAAATAAAATAGGATAATAATAAGATAAGATAATGGTGTTGAAGTTGGTCTTAGGATGATATTGCATTAATGATAAAAGTGTGAATTAGAAAAGATAAATTAAAAATCTTAAGATGGATTAGGAATTTTTTCAAGTTATTAATTTACAAAATTAAAATCACAGAGTCCACAAACTGGTAATTCTGCTATTTAATCCGACAAATTAAACTATCTTAAATTCAATCAAACCTGAAGTCCCACAAACTGGTATTCGTCAGATGAGATTAAAATAAAGATGCATTAATATGAAAATCCTAAACTATTAATCACTCCACAAACTGATATAGATTAACAGACCACACAGATCTAATTATCCACACACTAGTTATTAAACCTATGTCAATTTTTAATTTCACAATAAATCATTTAATTTAACTAAATAAAATATGAAATTAAGTAGTCCACAAACTAGGAATTACTTAACTCAGAAATTTTAATAAATAAATCAAAAGCACTAAACACAATTAAAAATTGATCAAAAGAAATTCAATAATAATAAAACAAGGGTTCACATAATTTTCCTTCAATAATAATCTCCTAAAAATAAAATAACTAAAAACATGGAGTTCATCCTAGAATTGCAGAGAGATAATAACAAAATAACAATAATAATTGGAAGAATTACACCAAGAATAAAATCAGGGCCCTCGGATGTTGTCGGAACGTCAGGAATAGCCGTTTGATTAATTCTCTCTGTGGTCGAAACTTGTGAAGCTCACGACTTGCTGTGGACGAAAGCCAAACTTCAAGGCACGAATTGGATCGATGGTTTCGTCTTTTATTTATAGGTGCGAACGAGGGTCCTCATGTTGATTACGGCCGTAAATCCTACGGTTGGATTTAAATTCACGGGATAAAACTTGATACGGTCTCTTCAAATCTCGGCCAAAATGATAATTTCGCCTAAAATGATAAACTCTCTTTATCTTTACACCTTTCTTTTAATCTCGGCCAAAATATAAATTCTCTCTTGGAATCTCGGCCAAAATGATGACTCCTTTAATCATTACACCCAAATTGATAAATCCTTTCTTCAAATCTCGGCCAAAATGATAAGTCATTTATGCAAATCTCGGCCAAAACATATGGATTACGACCAAAGTTATCAAGTTGCAAAGCTTTTACCCCCAAGGAAGTCACGTAAAATTTATCTAATGAAGTGATAAACTCAATTTTACGCCTTCATGTGATCATCTCAGCTCATATTCTTGGGGGTAAAGAAAATTCCATTTCTCCCAAAATCTTTATGTGATGTGGATTTCGGCGGATAACAAGTTAGCAATTATCATTTATCGCCTCTTAAAATTCTCAAAGGTTATAATAAGTATCTATAAATTAGAGCTTTGAACTTTACTCTAAGAGTCCAATCCCCAACAGCTTTATCATTGATTGTAAGGGTTCAACAACGGTATGAAATAAAGTTGAAGTTCTAAAGATCTATCTCCTCTTAGGATACCCAATGGTTATTTTAAGTATCTATAACATAGAAACTTGAACCTTACTCTAAGACTCTGATCCCCAAGAGCTTTATCATTGATTGTGTCGGTTCAACTAAGGTTTGAAATAGAGTTAAAGTTCTAAAGATCTACCTTCTCTTATGATACCCAAAGGTTATAATCCCCAAGATCTATAACTTAGAGCTTTGAACGTTACTCTAAGGCTCCAATCCCCAAGAGCTTTATAATTGATTGTAACGGTTCAACTACGGTTTGAAATAGAGTTGCTGTTCTAAAGATCTATCACCTCTTAGGATACCCAATGGTTATATTAAGTATATATAACTTAGAACTTTGAACATTACTCTAAGACTCCAATGCCTAAGATCTTTATCATTGATTGTACTAGTTCAACAACGATTTGAAATAGAGTTAAAGTTCTGAAGATCTACCACCTCTTAGCATACCCAAAGTTTATAATTAGTGTCAATAACTTAGAGTTTTGAACCTTACTCTATGAAACTATTGCCCGAGAGCTTTATCATTGATTGTAACGGTTCAACTACAGTTTGAAATAGATTTAAAGTTCTAAAGATCTACCACCTCTTAGGATACTCAAACATTATAATAAGTGTCTATTACTTTGAGCTTTGAACCTTACTCTAAGAATCTAATTTCTAAGAGCTTTATCATTGATTAAAATGGTTTAACTACGGTTTGAAATAGAGTTAAAGTTGTAAAGATCTACCTCCTCTGAGGATACCCAAAGGTTATTATAAGTAACTACAACTAAGAGCTTTGGACCTTACTCTAAGACTCTAATCCCCAAGAGCTTTATCATTGATTGTAACAGTTCAACTATGGTTTGAAATAGAGTTAAAGTTCTAAAGATCTACCACCTCTTAGGATACACAAAGGTTATATTAAGTATGTATAACTAAGAGCTTTGAACCTTAGTCTAAGAGTCTAATCTCCAAGAGCATTATCATTGATTGTAACGGTTCAACTACGGTTTGAAATAGAGTTAAAGTTCTAAGGACGTATCAAATCTTTGGATACCCAAAGGTTATAATAATTGTCTACAACTTAGAGCTTTGAACCTTAATCTAAGACTCTAATTACCAAGAGCTTTATCATTGATTGTTACGATGCAACTACGGTTTGCAAATAGAGTTATAGTTGAAAAGATCTATTACCTCTTAGAATACCCAAAGGTTATTAATAGTATATATAACTTCGAGCTTTGAACCTTACTCTAAGACTCTAATCCCCAAGAGCTTTATCATTGATTGTAACGGTTCAACTACGCCTTGAAATAGAGTTAAAGGTCTAGAGATGTACCTCCTATTAGGATACACAAAGGTTATAATTAGTATATGTAAATTCGAGCTTTGAACCTTACTCTAGGACTCTAATTGCCAAGAACTTATGAATGATTGTAATGGTTAAACTATAATTTGAAATAGTGTTAAAGTTCTAAAGATTTATCACCTCTTAAAATTCTCAAAGGTTATAATAAGTATCTATAAATTAGAGCTTTGAACTTTACTCCAAGAATCCAATCCCCAAGAGATTTATCATTGATTATAAGGGTTCAACAATGGTTTGAAATAGAGTTGAAGTTCTAAGGATCTATCACCTCTTAGGATACCCAATGGTTATGTCAAGTATCTATAACATAGAGACACGAACCTTACTCTAAGACTCTGATCCCCAAGAGCTTTTTCATTGATTGTGTCGGTTCAACTAAGGTTTGAAATAGAGTTAAAGTTCTAAAGATCTACCATCTCTTATGATACCCAAATGTTATAATTAGTGTCTGTAACTTATTGCTTTGAACATTACTCTAAGACTCTAATCCCCAAGAGCTTTAACATTAATTGTAACGGTTCAACTACGGTTTTAAATAGAGTTAAATTTCAAAAGATCTACCACCTTTTAGGATACACAAAGATCATAATAAGTTTGTATAACTAAGAGCTTTGAACCTTAGTCTAAGGGTCTAATCCCCAAAAGCTTTATTATTGATTGTAACGGTTCAACTAGGGTTTCAAATAGAGTTAAAGTTCTAAGGACGTATCAAATCTTTGGACACCCAATGGTAATAATAAGTGTGTACAACTTAGAGCTTTGAACCTTATTCTAAGACTTTAATCCCCAAGAGCTTTATCATTGATTGTACCAATTGAACTATGGTTTACAAACAAGGTTAATGTTCTAAAGATCTACTACCTCTTAGTATACCCAATGGTTATAATAAGTATCTATAACTTAGAGTATTGACCCTTACTCTAAGACTCTAATCCGCAAGAGCTTTATCGTTGATTGTAATGGTACAACTTTAATTTGAAATAGAGTTAAATTTCTAGAGATGTGCCTCCTCTTAGAGTACCGAGCTTTAGACCTTACTCTATGACTCTAATCCCCAAGAATTAATCAATGATTGTAATGGTTCAACTACGATTTGAAATACAGTTAAAGTTCTAAAGTTCTATCACCTCTTAAGATTCTCAAAGGTTGTAATAAGTATCTATAAAATAGTGCTTTGATCCTTACTCTAGGACTCCAATTCACAAGAGCTTTATCATTGATTGTAACGGTTCATCAATGGTTTGAAATAGTGTTGAAGTTCTAAAGATCTATCACCTCTTAGGATACCCAATGGTTATATTAAGTATATATAACTTAGAACTTTGAATGTTACTCTAAGACTGCAATGCCTAAGAGCTTTATCATTGATTGAAACGGTTCAATTACGGTTTGAAATAGAGTTAAATTTCTAAAGATCTACCACCTCTTAGGATACCCAAA
Source organism: Pontederia crassipes (assembly GCA_030549335.1). NCBI lineage: Eukaryota > Viridiplantae > Streptophyta > Magnoliopsida > Commelinales > Pontederiaceae > Pontederia > Pontederia crassipes. The sequence continues at coordinate 2,350,035 of JAUKPH010000020.1, read as the reverse complement.
GTTTATAATTAATGTCTATAACTTAGAGCTTTGAACCTTACTCTAAGAAACCAATGTCCAAGAGGTTTATCATTGAATGTAACGGTTCAACTACAGTTTGAAATAGATTTAAAGTTCTAAAGATCTACCACCTCTTAGGATACTCAAACATTATAATTACTATGTATAACTTTAAGCTTTGAACTTTACTCTAAACTCCAATGCCTAGGAGCTTTTTCATTGATTGTAACGGTTCAACTACGGTTTGAAATAGAGTTAAAGTTCTAAAGATCTACCATCTCTTAGGATACCCAAAGTTTATAATTTTAGTGTCCATAACTTAGAACTTTGAACCTTACTCTAAGAAACTAATGCCCAAGAGCTTTATCATTGAATGTAACGGTTCAACTACAATTTGAAATAGATTTAAAGTTCTAAAGATCCACCACCTCTTAGGATACTCAAACATTATAATAAGTGTCTATAACTTTGAACTTTGAATGCTACTCTAAGATTCCAATGCCCAAGAGCTTTTTCATTGATCGTAACAGTTCAACTACTGTTTGAAATAGAGTTAAAGTTCTAAAGATCTACCACCTCGTAGGATACGCAAACGTTATAATAAGTGTCTATAATTTAGAGATTCGAATGTTACTCTAAGACTCTATTCCCCAAGAGCTTTATCATTGATTAGAACGGTTCAACTACAGTTTGAAATGGAGTTAAGTTTCTAAAGATTTATCACCTCTTAGGATACCCAAATGTTATAATAATTGTATATAACTTAGAGCTTTGAATCTTTCTCCAAGAATCTATTTACCAAGAGCTTTATCATTGATTGTAACAGTTCAACTATGGTTTGAAATAGAGTTAAAGTTCGAAGGACCAATAACCTCTTAGAATTCCCAAAGGTTACAATAAGTGTATATAACTTAGTACTTTATACATTACTCCAAGACTCCAATGTCCAAGAGCTTTATCATTGATTGTAACGGTTCAACTATAGTTTCAAATTGAGTTAAAGTTCTAAAGATCTACCACCTCTTGGGATACCCAAAGATCATAATTAGTGTCTATAACTTAGATCTTTAAACCTTACTCTAATAAACTAATGCCGAAGAGCTTTATCGTTGATTGTAACGGTTCAGATACAGTTTCAAATAGATTTAAAGTTTTGAAGATCTACCACCTCTTAGGATACTCAAATATCATAATAAGTGTCTATAACTTTGAGCTTTGAACCTTACTCTAAGAATCTAATTCCCATGACCTTTATCATTGATTGTAACGGTTCAACTACGGTTTGAAATAGAGTTAAAGTTCTAAAGATCTACCACCTCTTAGGAGACCCAAAGTTTATAATTAGTGTCTATAACTTAGAGCTTTGAACCTTACGCTAAGAAACTAATGCCCTCAATGAACGTGATGGTTCAACTATAGTTTGAAATAGATTTAATGTTCTAAAGATCTACCACCTCTTTGGATACACAAGGTTATAATAAGTACCTATAACTAAGAGCTTTGAACCTTAGTCTAAGAGTCTAATCCCCAAGAGATTTATCAATGATTGTAATGGTTCAACTATGGTTTCAAATAGAGTTAAAGTTCTAAAGATCTACCACCTCTTGGGAAACCCAAACATTATAATAAGTGTCTATAACTTTGAGCTTTGAACCTTACTCTAAGAATCTAATTTCCAAGAGCTTTATCATTGGTTGTAACTGTTCAACTACTATTTGAAATAGAGTTAAAGTTCAAAAGATCTACCACCTCTTAGGATACCCAAAGTTTATAATTAGTGTCTATAACTTAGAGCTTTGAACCTTACTCTACGAAACTAATGCCCAAGAGCTTTATCATTGAATGTGATGGTTCAACTATAGTTTGAAATAGATTTAATGTTCTAAAGATCTACCACCCCATAGGATACTCAAACATTATAATAAGTGTCTATAACTTTGTGCTTTGAACCTTACTCTAAGAATCAAATCCCCATGAGCTTTTATCATTGATTGTAGCCGTTCAACTACAGTTTAAAGTAGAGTTAAGGTTCAAAAGATCTAACACCTCTTAGGATATCCTAAGGTTATAATAAGTGTCTATAACTTAGAGCTTTCAACCTTTCTCTAAGAATCTAATTCCCAAGAGCTTTATCATTGATTGTAACGCTTCAACTACGATTTGAAATGGAGTTAAAGTTCTAAAGATCTACATCCTCTTAGAATACCCAAAGTTTATAATTAGTGTCTATAAATTAGATCTTTGAACCTTACTCTATGAACTAATGACCAAGAGCTTTATCATAGATTGTAACGGTTGAACTACCATTTGAAATAAATTTAAAGTTCAAAAGATCTACCACCTCTTAGGATACCCAAAGTTTATAATTAGTGTCTATAACTTAGAGCTTTGAACCTTACTCCAAGATACTAATGCGCAAGAGCTTTATCATTGATTGTAACAGTTCAACTACAGTTTGAAATAGATTTAAAGTTCTAAAGATCCACCACCTCTTGGGATACTCAAACATTATAATAAGTGTCTATAACTTTGAGCTTTGAACCTTACACTAAGAATCTAATTCGCAATACCTTTATCATTGATTGTAACGGTTCAACTACGATTTGAAATAGATTTAAAGTTCAAAAGATTTACCACATCTTAGGATACATAAAGGTTATAATAAGTACGTATAACCGAGAGCTTTGAACCTTAGTCTAAGAGTCTAATCCCCAAGAACATTATCATTGATTGTTACGGTTCAACTACGATTTGAAATAGAGTTAAAGTTCTAAAGTCCTATCACCTCTTAAGATTCTCAAAGGTTACAAGAAGTATCTAAAAATCTATCTCCTCTTAGGATACCCAATGGTTATATCAAGTATCTATAACTTAGAGATTTGAACCTTACTCTAAGACTCCAATGCACAAGAGCTTTATCATTCATTCTAACGGTTCAACGATACTTTGAAATACCTTTAAAGTTCTAAGGATCTACCACCTCTTAGTATACCTAATGGTTATAATAAGTCTCTATAACATAGAGCATTGACCCTTACTCTAAGACTATAATCCCCAAGAGCATTATCATTGATTGTAACAGTTCAGCTATAGTTTGAAATAAGTTTAAAGTTCTAAAGATCCACCACCTCTTGGGATACTCAAACATTATAATAAGTGTCTATAACTTTGAGCTTTGAACTTTACACTAAGAATCTAATTCCCAACAGCTTTATCATTGATTGTAACGGTTCAACTAAGGTTTGAAATAGATTTAAAGTTCAAAAGATCTACCACATCTTATGATACCCAAAGGTTATTATAAGTATCTATAACTAAAAGCGTTGAACCTTAGTCTAAGACTCTAAACCCCATGTGCTTTATCATTGATTATAACGGTTCAACTACGATTTGAAGTAGAGTTAAAGTTCAAAAGATCTACTACCTCTTAGGATACATAAAGGTTATAACAAGTACGTATAACCGAGAGCTTTGAATCTTAGTCTAAGAGTCTAATCCCCAAGAATATTATCATTGATTGTAACAGTTCAACTACGGTTTGAAATAGAGTTAAAGTTCTAAGGACATATCAAATCTTAGGATACCCAAAGGTTATAATAAGTGTCTATAACTTAGAGCTTTGAACCTTAATCTAAGACTCTAATCCACAAGAGCTTCATCATTGATTGTAACGATTCAACTACGGTTTGTAAATAGAGTTAAAGTTCTAAAGAACTACAACCACTTAGTATACACAATGGTTATAATAAGTATCTATAAATTAGAGCATTGACCCTTACTCTAAGACTTTAATCCCCAAGAGTTTTATCATTGATTGTAATGGTTCAACTACGATTTGAAATAGAGTTAAATTTCTAGAGATGTACCTCCTCTTAGAGTACCGAAAAGTTATAATTAGTATATAAAACTTCGAGCTTTGAACCTTACTCTAAGACTCTAATCCCCAAGAACTTATCAATAATTTTAACGGTTCAACTACGATTCAAAATAGAGTTAAAGTTCTAAAGTCCTATCACCTCTTAAGATTCTCAAAGGTTATAATAAGTATCTAAAAATCTATCTCCTCTTAGGATACCCAATGGTTATATCAAGTTTCTATAAAATTACTATATATATAACTTTGAGCTTTGAACCTTACTCTAAGTCTCTAATCCACAAGAACTTATACATGATTGTAACGGTTCGACTAAGATTTACAATAGAGTTAAATTTCTAAAGATCTATCACCTCTTAAGATTCTCAAAGGTTATAATAAGTATCTATCACTTAGAGCTTTGAACCTTACTCTAAGAGTCCAATCCCCAAGTGCTTTATCATTGATTGCAATGGTTCAACTACGGTTTGAAATAGAGTTGACATTCTAAAGATCTATCACCTCTTAGGATACCCAATGGTCATATTAACTATATACAACTTAGAACTTTGTACATTACTCTAAGACTCCAATGCCCAAGAGCTTTATCATTGATTCTAATGGTTCAACGATAGTTTGAAATAGATTTAAAGTTCTAAAGATCTACCACCTCTTAGGAGACTCAAACATTATAATAAGTGTCTATAACATTGTGCTTTGAACCTTACTATAAGAATCAAATCCCCAAGAGCTTTTATCATTGATTGTAACTGTTCAACTACAGTTTGAAATAGAGTTCCGGTTCAAAAGATCTAACACCTCTTAGGATACCCTAACGTTATAATAAGTGTCTATAACTTAGAGCTGTGAACCTTACTCTAAGAATCTAATTCCTAAGAGCCTTATCATTGATTGTTATGGTTCAACTACGGTTGGAAATGGAGTTAAATTTCTAAAGATCTACCTCCTCTTAGAATACCCAAAGTTTATAATTAGTGTCTATAACTTAGATATTTGAACCTTACTGTAAGAAACTAATGCCCAAGAGCTTTATCATTGATTGTAATGGTTCAACTACAGTTTGAAATAGAGTTCAAGTTCTAAAGTTCTACCACCTCTTAGGATACCTAAAGATTATTATAAGTATCTATAACTAAGAGCTTTGAACCTTACTCTGAGACTCTAAGCCCCAAGAGCTTTATCATTAATTGTAATGGTTCAACTACGGTTTGAAATAGAGTTAAACTTCGAAAGATCTACCACCTCTAAGGATACACAAGGTTATAATAAGTATCTATAACTAAGAGCTTTGAACCTTAGTCCAAGATCTAATCCCCAAGAGCTTTATCATTGATTGTAACAGTGCAACTACGGTTTGAAATAGAGTTAAAGTTCTAACGATCTACCACCTCTTAGTATACCCAATGGTTATAATAAGTCTATATAACATAGAGCATTGACCCTTACTCTAAGACTATAATCCCCGAGAGCATTATCATTGATTGTAACGGTTCAACCACGATTTGAAATAGAGTTTAATTTCTAGAGATGTACCTCCTATTCAAATACTCAAGAGCCTTAACATTGATTGTAATGGTTCAACTACGGTTTGAAATAGAATTAAAGTTCTAAAGACCTATCACCTCTTAGGATAGCCAATGGTTATATTAAGTATCTATAACTTAGTGCTTTGAAACTTACTCCAAGACTCTAATCTCCAAGAGCGTTATCATTGATTGTAACAGTTCAATAATAGTTTGAAATAGAGTTAAAGTTCTAAAAATCTATCTCCTTATAAGATACCCAATGGTTGTATCAAGTATCTATAACTTAGTCTAAGACTCTAATACCTAAGAGCTTTATCAGTGATTGTAACGGTTCAACTACGGTTTGAAATGGAGTTAAAGTTCTAAAGATTTATCACCTCTTATGATACACAATAGTTATAATTAGTATCTATAACTTATATCTTTAAACCTTACTTTAAGACTCTAATCCCCAAGAGCTTTAACATTGATTGTAATAGTTGAACTACGATCTGAAATAGTGTTAAAATTCTAAAGATCTAGCACCTATTAGGATACCCAACAATTATAAGAATTATCTATAAAGTAGAGCTTTGAACCTTACTCTAAGAGTCTAATCCCCAAGAGCTTGATCACTGCCTGTAACGGTTCAACTACGGTTTGAAATAGAGTTAAAGTTCTAAAGATCCACCATATATTAGAATACCCAAATGTTATAATAAGTGTCTATAACTTAGAGCTTTGACGCTTACTCTAAGACTCTAATCCCCAAGAGCTTTATCATTCATTGTAACGGTTCAACTCCGGTTTAAAGTGGAGTTCAAGTTCTAAAGATCTATCAGCTCTTAAGGTTCCCAAAGGTTATAATAAGTATCTATAACTAAGAGCTTGGAACCTTACTCTAAGACTCTAATGCCCAAGAGCTTTAACGTTGATTGTAACGGTTCAACCATGGTTTGAAACAAAGATCTATCACCTCGTAGGATATCCAATGATTATATTAAGTATCTATAACATTGCTTTGAAACTTACTCTAAGACTCTAATCCCTGAGAGCTTTATCATTAAATGTAACGGATCATCTATTGTTTCAAACAAAGTTAAAGTATACACTGTATCTCCTCTTAGGATAACCAATGGTTATATCAAGTTTCTATAACTTAGAGCTTTGAACCTTACTCTAAGACTCTGATCCCCAAGAGCTTTATCATTGATTTTAATGGTTCAACTATAGTTTGAAATAGAGATATAGTTCTAAAGATCTACCACCTCTTATGATACCCAAAGGTTATAATTAGTATCTATAACTTTTATCTTTGAAACTTACTCAAAGACTCTAATCCCCTAGAGCTTTAACATTGATTGTAACAGTTCAACTACGATTTAAAATAGAGTTAAAATTCTAAATATCTATCACCTCTTACGATACCCAATGGTTATAATAAGTATGTATGACTTAGAGTTTTGAACCTTACTCTAAAACTCTAATCCCCGAGAGCTTTATTATTGATATTAATAGTTCAACTATGATTTGAAATAGAGTTAAAGTACTAAAGATGTATCACCTCTTCGCATATCTAAAGCTTATAATAAGTATCTATAACTGAGTTTGAACCTTCCTCTATGTGTCTAATCCCCAAGAGCTTTATCATTGTTTGTAATAGTTCAACTACAATTTGAAAAAGAGTTAAAGTTGTAAAGATCTATCACTTCTTAATATTCTCAAAGGTTATATAAGTGTCTATAACTTAGAGCTTTGAACCTTATTTTAAGACTCTAATCCTCAAGAGCTTTGTCATTGATTGTAACGATTCAACTACGATTTGAAATAGAGTTAAAGTTATAAAAATCTACCACCTCTTAGGACACCCAAAGGTAATAATAAGTATCTATAACTAAGAGCTTTGAACCTTACTCTAAGACTATAATCCCCAAGAGTTTTATGATTGATTGTAACAATTCAACTACGGTTCAAAAGTCAATTTTTTTATAGGATAACTTGCTGATTTTTGGTTCAAAAGTCAAAACTCCCTAACTCACTGTCTACTACAAGTATACAGGTCAATTGTAGTTACCCAAATATCGTATCCACAGTGATTTGAAGTCCAAGACTCTATAAACAATCTAGATTAGCCTTATCTAAAGTTAAAATCTAAGAATTTGAAAGAAAGTTGAAACTGATTTCTAAAAAGGGCTAAAAATGATAACTGATTTGGAATTTTTGAAAAGTTATCTAAACTGAATTGTAAATGCTAAATTAGAGTCTAAAAGGGTTTATCTATCAACGAGAAAGGTCCTCTTAGGAATTGGGGTTCATCTAATTTAATTATGGATGGAATGGAACAAGTTATCAATACATTGTCAATTTTAACTCAACTAAAAAAATTTCTATTTTCACAACTCAATTAATCATGAACTAATTATCATATTCTCATATGATTGCTAAGTTAAATTAGAAGAGGTCCTGACTGAAATCAAGTCAACATTAGGCTCAAAATTTAGTTCCTTGCTGAATTTCAATGGTTTAGTGAAATCTGAAATGATAACTTTCAATTGCACCTTGAAAATGAGGGAAATGCTTCAATCAACTAAACAGGGATAAAATCAATTCAATATTGATGCAAATGTTTCTTGGTTTATCTCTAAACTACAAGAGGATTTTAAATCAGCCTCTCAGCTGCAAATGGATTTTAGCTCCTCATAATTACAAAGATTGATACACAATAGTAGGAAGAATTGATACAAAACATCCTGAATCAGAAGGCTGTCCACAGAAATCAGCAACACTTCTTCTCCTTCCTTGCTTCCTTCCTGCCCCAAAATCCTTGAATGGCCAGCCCTCCTCTTTCCTCCAAAAATTCCACTTATATATGTGTCATGTCCACCCTTTGATCAGCATCAGAATGTTCCATGATGAGGTGATTGTGCCATGTGTCCTGGTCCTGGAATTCCTGTAGAAAACAGCTTTTCTGGGCAGCAAAAGTAGTTGGTCCCCCACCTTTTTCCAGCTTTTTGCACTTGTTCTTCCCTGCTACAAAACCCAAAACAACAAGCATCAAAATCCTTAAATGGGATTTTAAGAAATAAGGATTAGGATAATGATAGTTGTCAGCTCAAACATCAAATGAGATTTGGTGTTGTGCAGAAATGAAAACCCATATAAAAAATAATAGTTTTAGGGACCCGGAAATGATAACTTTGCATTAATCATGAAAATTATCCAAATACAAGTGGTTCAAGGCATTAGAGGCATCCAAGGGATTAATATGGCAAGTGAATAAGGTCAGAAATAAAATGTGTATAAGATTTCATATGAATGATAACTTGGGTGCCAAAACGATAACTTAATGCCTTAAAAATAATAACTTGTCATATCTTTTAATGTGGTTATCCAAATGTGATCAAATTTGAACAGTAATGAGTTAGGACAATAATATAATGATTGCTTAATGCCTTTTTGCAGATTTTATAGTTTTGCATATCGAAATGATAGTTTTGCCCTTTAACGATAACTTGGCATTGGAAAATGATAACTTGTTCAAATGGATTTATAATTTTGCACAAGTTGAGATATGATCATCCAAATATGATTCATTCATGATAGCAATGGATTTAGGGCAAGAAAATCAGTTCACTCAAAATAATGATAACTTGGCATGTTGGAGTGATAACTTGTCCTAAAAATGATAACTTGGCATAGAATTGAATTATTTATGGATTTTAGCATTTCAGAACCTCTTTAGATACCCAAAGGTTATAATTAGTATCTATAACTTAGAGCTTTGAACGTTACCCTAATACTCTAATCCCCAAGAGCTTTATCATTGATTGTAACGGTTCAACTATGGTTTAAATAGAGTTAAAGTTCTAAAGATCTACCACCTCTTAGGATAGCCAAAAGTTGTAATAAATATCTATAACTTAGGGCTTTGAACCTTACTCAAAGACTATAATCCCCAAGGGCTTTATCATTGAACGTAACGGTTCAACTACCTTTTCAATTAGAGTTAAAGTTCTAAAGATCTATCATTGATTGTAATGGTTCAATTACGGTTTGAAATAGAGTTAAATTTCTAAAGATCTACCACCTCCTAAGATACTCAAAGGTTACAATAAGTATCTATAACTTAGTACTTTGAACTTTCCTCTAAGATTACAATATCCAAGAGTATTATCATTGATTGTAACGGTTATAACGATCTATCATCCCTTAGGATATCCAAAGGTTATAACGAGTATCTATAACTTAACGCTTTGAACCTTACTCTTACTCTAATCCCCAAGAGCTTTATCATTGATTGTAATGGTTCAACTACGGTTTGAAATAAGTTAAAGTTCTAAAGGTCTATGACCTCTTGTCATACCCAAGGGTTATAATAAGTGTCTATATCTTAGACCTTTGAACGTTGCTCCAAGACTCCAATGCCCAAGAGCTTTATCATTGATTGTAACGGTTCAACTACGGTTTGAAATAGAGATAAACTTCTAAAGATCTACCACCACACAGGATACCCAAAGGTTATAATAAGTGTCTATAACATAGAGCATTGAACATTATTCTAAGACTCTAATCCCCAAGTGCTTTATCACTCATTGTAGTGGTTCGTCTACAGATTGAAATAGAGTTAAAGTTCTAAAGATCTACCACCTCATAGGATACCCAAAGGTTATGATAAGTGTCTATAACTTAGAGCTTTGAACCTCACTCTAGGACTGTAATCCGTGAGAGCTTTATCATTATTTCTAATGGTTCAACTACAGTTTGAAATAGAGTTAAAGTTCTGAAGATCTACCACCTCTTAACATACCCAATGGTTATAATAGGTGTCTATAACTATGAGCTTTGAACCTTACACTAAGAATCTAATCCCCAAGAGCTTTATCATTGACTGTGACGGTTCAACTATGGTTTGAAATAGAGTTAAAGTTCTAAATATCTATCACCTTAAAGCTAATCCAATGTTATAATAAGTATCTATAACTTAGTGCTTTGAACGTTACTCTAAGACTACAATGCCCTAGAGCTTTATCGTTGATTGTAATGGTTCAACTAAGGTTTGAAATAGAGTTAAAGTTCTAAATATCTACCACCTTTTAGGGTACATAAAGGTTACAATAAGGGTCTATAACTTAGTGCTTTGAACCTTATTCTAAGATTACAATACCCAAGAGCTTTATCATTGAATGCATCGTTTCAACTATGGTTTGAAGTAGAGTTAAAAACTAAAGATCCATCCGCCCTTAGGATACCCAAAGTTTATAATTAGTACATATAACTTAGAGCTTTGAACCTTACTCTAAGACTCTAATCCCAAGAACTTTATCAATGATTGTAACGGTTCAACCATAGTTTGAAGTAGAGTTAAAGTTCTAATTATCTACCACCTCTTAGGATAACCAAAGGTTATAATAAGTGTCTATAACTTAGGGCTTTGAACCTTACTCTAAGAATCTAATCACCAAGAGCTTTATCATTGATTGTAACTGTCACATCCCACTCTGTGACTATGTTCTAATTCCAACTATTACCTTCCTTCATTATGTTTTGCAATTCTATAAATAAAATCAACAAAACCTCCTCCCTTACATATATTGTGTTATTTGCCAATGCACAAAAAAGATGCATCTATATTCATCAAAGTTAAATAAACAATTATAAGATATCATTCACATATTATCATTATAATTTATTTTCCACTAACAACCACACATATAATACCCCATAGGATCAAGTTTAATACAACCTTACCAAAAAAAATTCTCACAAACCTAATTACAACATCTAGATTATCTATTGCATGCGTGTTTCAAAAACAAAAGTGAAGAGGAGAATAAAAGTAAAAGAAAAATAACAATGCTCCGGCGGTTCAGCCTCTTCTTTATGTATCAAACCAAGCTTCGAGTCAACTCAACTCTAGAACTTAGAATTATCTGAAAACTTCAATAAGGATAATGTGAGCAACAATCGTTTGCTCAGTGAGTGGAATAAAATTATAACATAGGGGAACAATATGAGTGCATAAAATATTTATATAATCACATTTCTTTGATATGAGAAAACATTTAAAGCATAACTCATATCACATAAGTTTCCAAATTATGTGAACTTTTACATAAATACAAATTATTCAAGATATCATCATATTCACGGTTAAACTCCACACATGTGTCATTGCATATACTCATCATGGGTCAATACGTATCCCTTTATGATTATGTATCATATAGTTAAGCAGAGCTTCATAATCAAGAGTATCAGATACACAGAGCAAATCATGGGTCATTACATATCCCTCCATTATTGTGTGACATACAGTTAAGTAGAGCTTCACAATCAAAGAGTCTGAAATACGTAAAGCAAATCATGGGTCAATATGTCTCCCAATCATGATTGTGTGTCACCCAATCATGATTCTCAAATACGCAGAGCATATCATGGGCCAATACATGCACGCAGAGCAGCCCCCAAAGGGCAAAGACACCCGATATACGCCCCAAAGGCTTCATGTATGTTGAATGTAGTCCCAAAGACCTTTTTCAAATAGCATGACGAATGAACACATGGAGTTTAACAATATAAAAATACACATGTCATAACCCCATATCATTATCAAATAAAACTTATTTTAACTTCACAAGCATTGTTCCCTAAAAATATTTTTGTGTAAAAGATTACTCCATCTCATATGATATTCTTGAAACATATCATAAATATCTTTCATAACTCAAGATATGTTTCAACGATAATAATAATAATCCTTGGTTGAGATGATATCATAAATAGAAGAACTAACATATAACATTTTGCTATGTTGTAAATTTACCCACTCACCTTTATTTTATCCCTTCAAGGAGGTTTATTAGATTTCCTCCCTTTCACTTGTAACTTGATGTTTTCCTACAAGTAATAATGCCTTTTTACTTCTCAATCACTAAAATGTAATATGCAAGGCATGCTCATGATGCATGAATGTTTATGCACCCTAAAATGCCTATAATCTCCTCTATTACCAATTTCTAACTTCATGTATTTTTGTTTGTACGCTATTTCACAATTGAAACTTCTCAATCCTCCATAGTTTAAGTAGGTGTTGTCTCAGGATTTCAAACTGAGTACTTGTCAATAAATAATTCATATATTCTTAACCACAGGAAAATCTCATGATTCTAGATAAATTAGAAACTAGGCTTATTAAGGTTTCCAATCCCCAAATATCATTAACTAATTCGAAGTGATCAAGTCATAAAATTGAGGGCAATCTGACCTAGGGTTTATGCTTTAGAGACTGTGTATCACTTAATGATTAATTTATATCCTTAACAATAATTATCCATTTGACGAGATCCTAATTTTCATAGAATCTTTACTTCAGTAGTGTTTATAAATAAAAATGGTCGAATTTAACTCCTTGTAAAATCTTATAACAAAAATAGTTAATTCGGGTCGTTATCTGTCCATGTCCTCGAATCTGACAGAAGAATCACTATGAAATGAAAAATTCATTTCTCCCAAATACAATTCCAAATAGGATGACTCCGCTACTCACGGAGCCCTTAGAATGTCTAATTAATCATATCCAAATTCCAAATTCATTATATTTTAATCGTACCTCAATTTACAAGTTGGATCTGTCTTAGATTCGGGACAAAGTGAGCGACCTACGGTGCTAGGTTCATAACTATCTCTACAAATGTCCTTTTTATATGACTCTTGTGGTCATGGAAAACCAACTGCGAGAGGATGAACCACGCACAATTTCAGGATTTATGAAGAACAATCCACGAAGAGATGATCATATGAAAATGGAGGTCAATTTCAAATCAAAAACCCTACCTTAACCAAGCGACCTAGGGGAATTTGCTTAGGCAGTTCTTATAGTTATTTGCCTCTGCAAATTTTTCACCTCTGTGAAAAGATGTTCTAATTTATATAATTTTTTTCAGATTTTTAACACATCATATGGCAGTTTGGAAAAATATTTTTCTAAGCAGCTCATGTGCTACCTGCTTGAGCTGCTTGATTGAAATTAAAGTCCAATCATATTATTTGGTGAAAAATTAGTGTTAAAACTCTAATTAAACTTAGTTAATCATAGTTGAACATGTTTATTATAATATTAACAAATATTAAAATTTATTCCTAATAGTCTTATATAATTTCTTCATAATACTGATCGATAATTTAATTATAATTATGCTTTACACGAAAAGTTAATTGCTACACGCAACCATGACTATATAAGCATCTAAACTAATTTACTATGCTAATTAAAAGCAAGATTATTTTAAAATGAATTTGTGGAGCACATCCCTGACAGTAACTGTTCAACTACGGTTTGAAATAGAATTAAAGTTCTAAAGATCTATCACCTCTTAGCATACCCAAAGGTTATAACAAGTATCTATAACTTGGAACTTTGAACGTTACTCTAAGACTCCAATGCCCAAGAGCTTTATCATTGATTGTAATGGTTCAACTATTGTTTGAAATAAAGTTAAAGTTCTAAAGATCTGTCACCTCTTAGAATACCAAAAAGTTATAATAAGTATCTATAACATAGAGCATTGAACCTTACTCTAAGAGTTTAATCCTCAAGAGCTTTACTATTGATCGTAACGGTTCAACTATGGTTTGAAATAGAGTTAAAATTCTAAAAATCTACCACCTCTTAGGATACCCAAAGTTTATAATTAGTATCTATATGTTTTAACTTTTAGCGTTACTCTAATAGTCTTATCCCCAAGAGCTTTATCATTGATTGTAACGGTTTAGTCACAGTTTGAAATAGAGTTAAAGTTCTAAAGATCTGTAACCTCTTAGGATACCCAAAGATTATAATAAGTATCTATACCTTCCTTCTTCAATGCAGGACGAGCTTGTGCAGGGAGTTCGGGGGTCGGTGATCTCGATTTAGGACGAGAGGAGAAGGAAAAGGAACAAGCTTCGGCTCGAAAGCTATTTTAGAGCTTTGAATGTTACTCTAGTAGTCTCATCCCCAAGAGTTTTATCATTGATCATAACGGTTCAACTACGATTTGAAATAGTGTTAAAGTTGTAACGACTATCACCTCTTAGGATACCCAAAGGTTGTAATAAATGTCTATAACCTAGAGCATTGAACCTTACTCTAAGACTCTAATCCCCAAGAGCTTTAGAATTGATTGTAACAGTTGAACTACGATTTGAAATAGAGTTGAAGTTCTAAAGATCTACCACCTCTTAGGGTACCCAAAGGTTATAATAAGTATCTATAACTTAGATCGTTCAACATTACTCCAAGGCTCCAATAACTAAGAGCTTTATCATTGATTGTAACGGTTCAATTACGATTTCAAATAGAGCTAAAGTTCTAAAGATCTATCACCTATTAGGATACCTAAAGGTTATAATAAATATCTATAAAATAGAGCTTTGAACCTTACTTTAAGAGTCTAATCCTCAAGAGCTTTATTATTGATCGTAACAATTCAACTACAGTTTGAAATAGAGTGAAAATTCTAAAGATCTACCACCTCTTAGGATACCCAAAGGTTATAATTACTATGTATAACTTGGAGCTTTGAACCTTACTCTAATACACTAATCCCTAAAAGCTTTATCATTGATTGTAGCGGGTCAACTATGGTTTGAAGTAGAGTTTAAAGCTCTACCACCTCTTAGGATACCCAAAGGTTATTATAAGTATCTATAACTTAGAGCTTTGAACGTTACTCTAAGACTCCAATGCCCAAGAGCTTTATCATTGGTTGTAATGGTTCAACGGTTTGAAATAGAATTAAAGTCATAAAGATCTATCACCTCTTAGGATACCCAAAGGATATAATAAGTATCTATAACTTAGAGCTCTGAATGTTACTCGAAGACTCGAATGCCCAGGAGCTTTATCATTGATAAAGCTTTAATCAACTACAGTTTGAAACAGGATTAAAGTCCTAAAGATCTACCACCTCTTCGGATACCAAAAGGTGATAATAAGTGTCTATAACTTAGAGCTCTGAACCCTACTCTCCTAAAGATCCGCAAGAGCTTTAACATTGATTCCAACGGTTCAACTATGGTTTGAAATAAAGTTAAAATTCTAAAGATATACAACCTCATAGGACACCCAATGGTTATAATAAGTATCTATAACATAGAGCTTTGTTCCTTACTCTAACACTCTAATCCCTAGGAGCTTTATCATTGATGGTAATGGTTCAACTACGGGTTGAAATACAGTTAAAGTACGAAAGTTGTACCACCTCTTAGGATACCCCAAAGTTCATATTAAGTATCTATAACTCAGAGCTTTGAACCTTACTCTAAGATTCCAATACCCAAGAGCTTTATCATTGATATTTACAACTATGGTTTGAAATGGAGTTAAAGTTCTAAAGATCTACCACCTCTTAGGATAGCTAAAGGTTATAATAAATATCAATAAGTTAGAGCTTTGAACCTTTCTCTAAAAGTCTAATCTCCAAGAGCTTTCTCATTGTTTGTTAAGGTTCAACTATGATTTGAATTAGAGCTAAGGTTCTAAAGATCTATCACCTCTTAAGATTCCCAAAGGTTATAAGAAGTATCTCTAAGAGTCTACTCCCCAAGAGGTTTATCATTGATTGTAACGGTTCAACTACGGTTTGAAATAGAATTAAAGTTCTAAAGATCTATCACCTCTTACGATACCCAAAGGTTATAAAAAGTATCTTTAACTTAGAGCATTGAACCTTACAACAAGACGCTAACCCCCAAGAGCTCTATCGCCGATTGTTACAGTTCAACTATAGTTTGAAATGGAGTTAATGTTTTAACGATCTACCACCGCTTAAGTTACCCAAAGGTTATAATAATTATATATATTCCAGCTTTGAACCTTACTCTAAGACTCTAATCCCCAAGAGCTCTATCAATGAGACCCAAAGGTTATAATTAGTATCTATAACTTATATCCATGAACCTTACTATAAGGATCTAATCCCCAAGAGCTTTAATACTGATTGTAATGGTTTAACTACGGTTTGCAAATAGAGTTAAAGTTCTAAAGATCTACTACCTCTTAGTATACCCATCAGTTATCATTGGGATTTCAGTGAGGAAAATTAAAAATGAGGGTAGGGGTACTCCCTTCTTGTCAATTTGTGGATGGATCTGATTCCTCCCTTCTTTATACCTGCAAAACAAAAATATTAAGTGTAAAATGGCTTGGGTTACCTCCCAAGAAGTGCCTTACTTTAATGCCTTAGGCTAGACCTTTTCCCACTTGATATCAAGGAGGTGATGCGTTGAAATGATGTAGCAAAATAGAATAGCTAGCTAGTGCACTAGTCGCTCAAGTAATATAGTAAATAGGAGTAAGAGTGTCGAACCCACGAGGAATATTATTAATTCAATATCTGAATTTATAAATTAATAAGAGAGAAAAAACATGGATTTTGAAAATGAGTTTTAAAAGATAAAGAAAATAAGATAAAGATAAGATAGTGGTGTTGAAGTTAGGCCTTAGGATGAAAATAGATCAAGATAAATATTTGAACCATAAAAGATAAATTTAATCTTTAAAGATGGATTAGAGTCTCCCTAAAGTAATCTAACATGATTAACTTGTGGTCTCCACGACTGGCATCCCTCAATCTAATCATATAGAACTATCTTAATTTAATAAGAATTGAAGTCTCCACGACCGGTACCCCCAAAATCATATTAAAATTAAGATGTATTAAATTGAACTCTCTAGACTATTAATCACTCCACAAACTGGTATAGATTAATAGACCACACAAACTTGAATCTCCACACACTAGTTATCAAATTTATGTCAATTATTAATTCCAAATAAAATCAATTATAATTAGTATAATGAATTCTAAAATTAAACACTCCACAAACTGGTATAGCCTAATTCAGAAATTTAATTAACTAACATAAAAGCATTAAGCACAATTAATAATTGATCAGAAAAGATTAAAGCAAATAAAATAGGATCCAAACATTTCCCTTCAAATAATAATCCTAAAAACATGGAGTTCATCCTAGAAATTTCGGAGAGATAATAAAATACAAATCATAAAAATTGAAAGAATTACACCCAAAATAGAGATCTCGAATTTGGCAAACAGTCGGGCAGCCTCTCGGACTTGATCAGGGTCGCGATCAACCTCCAACCGTCGCACCTCTCTCCTCTTGGTCGTAGCCTGCAGAGATCACGACTCGCCGTGGAAGAAACCTGAACTTCAGAGCACACTTTGGAACGATGGATTCTCCACGTATTTATAGGTTCGGACGACCTTCAATTTGATCACGGTCATAAAATATCGTACGGATGAATTTAAATTTACGAGATAAACTTGGCCAAAGATAAATCCTTTTAATTGTTACCCCCTTTGAATCTCGGCCAAAACCAACATTTCCTTGCCATTACCCCCTTCAAATATCGGCCATAACGAAATTCTTTTATCTTTACGCCCAAAGAGATAAACCCTTTTACTCCCTCCAAATCTCGGTCGTAAGGAAAGAATTTAATCTTGTTACGCCCAAAAGATAAAATCATTTATCTTTACCTTTCATATCTCGGCCAAAACAGAGAATTAAATCTCGTTACGCCCAAACAATTTTATCTTTACCCCTTCATATCTCGGCCAAAAGGATGATTTCATTTGAGTTATCGGCCGTAACAATTCTTTTGAATCGGTGTTGGAGTTCTCGAGCGATAAATACATTTGAATTGGAGATCCCGACCGTAAAGATAAATCTTCGGAATTTCGGCCAATACGTCCAATCGGATTGATCAAATATAATTATCGGATAATGATATATTCGATTTCTCCTGCAAAATAATGATCAAAATTTAATTAATTCATCCACAATTAAAATATTCAGAGAATTAATACTAAAAATTGATAAATCCGGAATTACGACTAAAAGTGGTCTAAAATGATGCATGCCATGATCAAATTATAGAAAAATTAATTAAAATAATAATCTAAAATATGTTACATTTTGCATGCATTAAACTCCCCCAAGCTTAAAGTCTTGCTTGTCCTCAAGCAAAAATTCAAAGCAAGGCTCAAGAAAGTTCCATCATAGCCTTCACATTGTCAACTGACTAATTTTCTCACACAATTCTTCTGCACACCTACTACTCAGCATCTTATCATTTTCCATGCACTTAGCTTCATAGAGGTTCTGAATGCTACACAAATTTAAACAATCTCAAATTCAGCCTTGCGGAAAAATAAATTGTCTGTCAAATAATAACATTAATATTGATCACATAAGTACTAATTGAGCTTAAAACTTTTTCTTTTTCTTTTCATTTTTATTTTCAATCAATTTAAAAGTTCTAATCTTCAAGCAGGATTGTACAAGGAAGTCCATGTAGCGAGCTTTAGACTGATGACTCCCAGACTAGATGACCTTAGGGCACCAGGTGATAAAGCACCCTTCGAGTTTACTTGTCCAAACAACTAAGGTTCTGAATGAAGAGTTCGAACTTAGCCATAATTCAGTACTCATGTGCTTCTCCATATTCCACAAGATGGTCCATGTAGCAGATTTTCGATCAACGGATCCTAGAGCAGTTGCCCTTAGGTCGTCAGGCATGAACCCCTACGGATCTAATTACCCGAACACATCTTGGTTCCGGATAACACTTTTGTACCTACACATAACTTTATTCAACTTTTTTTTTTGTTGGGGTTTAACTAACCCTTCTTTATTTTATAAGCTCAAAAAGTACTTGATATGGTCAATAAGAAGGCTACTACTATCAAGACTTAAAAGAAATAAAAAGGCATGAATATGATTTTGTCGTCTAGTCATTCATAATTCTACTTAGCATATGCACATAGTCCATAAGTTTGATACTAAAATAGCAAGTGATAAGAAAGAAAAGCATTCAAATTTCATCAATTAACAATATGTCTTTGAACTTTTACTTAAAGATAATTAAAACAGTAAGGCAAAAGTTTGTAAGATGGTAGCAAAAATAAATGCATGCAATGGTATTTTTTAGAAAATTTTCAATTTTTTCAATTTTTTTTTACAAATAGATGCAAGCATAAGCAAATAGAAAGAAAGAAACATGCAATGCATGAAATGCAAACTCCCCCAAGCTTGAACTAGACACTGTCCTCAGTGTTAAGCCAGCAAGGGAAAGTGATACATACGCAATAAAAAGGAAAATTAAAGAAATGAAAATAAAGAAAAGGGAAAAGACACAACCAGATTTACTGTCTGCGGGGTGGCGATGGTGGATGGTAGCCGAGATTTCCTTGGCGCATATGATACTCATGGATGCGCCTCGTCATGCGCGCATGCTGATTCTGAAGGGATTCGAAGCGACCTTGATGATCATCCATATTTCTAAAATCGGCTCGGATGTTGGTCAACTCTTGGGCTTGTCTAAGTTGCTCTTCCTGAATAGCGTGCAACTGCCCTGACTGACGAAGTTGCTCTTCTTGAAAAGTGTGAAACTCCCCTGTCTGACGAAGTTGCTCATCATACATTGATTCCCATAAGTTTTGCATGGAAGCATAGTCAGGCTGAGGTGGCGGAGGTGAATAGTAAGTATGCTCTGGGGCCGAAGTGAAAGTAGGTTCTGGTGCTATATAGTGATTCTGCACAAGTTCCTGTAAAGGGGCAGATACTTCCATCGAGTCGCGTTCCTCATAAGGAGTAGAAAGTATGAACGAGGAATCCGAAGAGCTCTCTTGTCCTGGAGATGGAATCGGAGAAGGCACCGGCATATAAGATGAATGGACGGATGTGGCATATTGGGAAGCTGCCGGTGATGCAGCCTGGAATCCTTGTGGGTGTTGAAGGTAGGGTTGGGCTGCCGCATAATCAGTAGAATCAAACCACTAGAAAGGTTCATAAATTGAGAACATGGCCAAGAACCACCATTTCCTTACACATGACAGAACAAGGAGGCCATCCAATGAAATTCAAGTTAATAACATTGCTGTCCAGATTGAAGAAGGATTGAAAAGGGCATTGGAGAAGCTGAATTTGTCAATTAATGTAGGAAAGCCTTCCAATTATGAATCAAGGTGTGATGTATGTGAAAGCCAAGGTCATATCACTGAGAGTTGCAACTTGATAATGCAGCAACATGAGCAATCCATTGACCAAGGTAATGTTGTAAGGAATTATGGAGTGAAGCCCCCTTGAATTTTATACTCCAGAAAATAGGAACCATCCCTATTTTTCCTATAAGACAAATCATTATCAAGGTCCACCAATGCAGAATTCTAATTGGCAACTCAAAATCCTGCCAAGGAACCAGCCACCTCCATATGGAAATCAGTCCCAAAATGTTCCAATGCAAAGACCCCCTTATGAGCAACCATCTCAAGTCCAAGCTTCTCAATTCCAAACTGAAATGAAGGAGTTGTTACAACAAATCCTGAAGAAGCAGGACAGCCAAGGAGAAGAAATACTGAAAATCAACTCTAGACTTAATACCATTGAGAAACAGATTTCCCAGCAGCCAAGCACTTCTTCAAGACCCCCCATATTCTTCCCTGGACAACCAAAAGTGAACCCAAAGGAGCAAGCAAAGGCCATCCAGCTCAGGAGTGGAAGAATGGTGGAAGAATCAATGAAGAAAGCTGAAGATAATCAAGTCAATTCAGATTCAATTACTGCTGAAGTACCAGCTGAAACTATGGTGGAGAATCAGAGTCAACATCCTCAATGTGAAGCCAAGACCATAATTTTTGATAGAGTACCATTCCCACAAATATTGGTCAAGGCCCAATTGTCATAAGTTATTAGTAGGCCAAATTTTCAGGAAAATGATTTTGAAGAGGGACAGCTGGATCAGATTGTACAGCAAGTTTCTCCTATAATTCCTATTGAAGATCCATTGCAAAGTGCCTAATGTTTGATCATTTGAAGGAATTAGAGGATCCAGAAGCCAAAGCATATAAATCAGCTATGAATGCACTCCAATCAGTAGGGAATTCAGAATTCCCAAATGGGGTGTTGGAGGTTTTCACTGCTGAACCCCACACCAATTCAACTCAGGACATTTCCCTCCAATTGGAGCTGAAACCTCTTCCTAATCTAGGGGATTCATATATCATACATGAGAATTTTAGAGATGAGAAGTTAGGAGATTTCTGGTACAATGGAGGAGGGAATCAAACTAAAAAACAAAGGTCACTCATTGACAAATTAAGAGATCCATACTTGATTAGTGAAGCTGTCCACATATTGAGATCTCTACTTAATTACATCATACTATTTAAACCTCCTGACGCATTGAAAATGTAATATATTTTAGATTATTATTTTAATTAATTTTTCTATAATTTGATCATGGCATGCATCAATTTAGACCACTTTTAGTCGTAATTCCGGATTTATCAATTTTTAGTATTAATTCTCTGAATATTTTAATTATGGATGGATTAATTAAATTTTGATAATTATTTTGCAGGAGAAATCGAATATATGATTATCCGATAATTATATTTGATCAATCCGCTTGGACGTATCGGCCGAAATTCTGAAGATTTATCTTTACGGTCGGGATCTCCAATTCAAATGTATTTATCGCTCGAGAACTCCAACACCGATTCAAAAGAATTGTTACGGCCGATAACTCAAATGAAATCATCCTTTTGGTCGAGATATGAAGGGGTAAAGATAAAATTGTTTGGGCGTAACGAGATTTAATTCTCTGTTTTGGCCGAGATATGAAAGGTAAAGATAAATGATTTTATCTTTTGGGCGTAACAAGATTAAATTCTTTCCTTACGGCCGAGATTTTGAGGGAGTAAAAGGGTTTATCTCTTTGGGCGTAAAGATAAAAGAAGTTCGTTACGGCCGATATTTGAAAGGGGTAATGGCAAGGAAATGTTGGTTTTGGCCGAGATTCAAAGGGGGTAACAATTAAAAGGATTTATCTTTGGCCAAGTTTATCTCGTAAATTTAAATTCATCCGTACGATATTTTATGACCGTGATCAAATTGAAGGTCGTCCGAACCTATAAATACGTGGAGAATCCATCGTTCCAAAGTGTGCTCTGAAGTTCAGGTTTCTTCCACGGCGAGTCGTGAGCTCTGCAAGCTACGACCAAGAGGAGAGATGTGCGACGGTTGGAGGTTGATCGCGACCCTGATCAAGTCTGAGAGGCTGCCCGACTGTTTGCCAAATTCGAGATCTCTATTTTGGGTGTAATTCTTTCAATTTTTATGATTTGTATTTTATTATCTCTCCGGAATTTCTAGGATGAACTCCATGTTTTTAGGATTATTATTTTAGGAGATTATTAATTGAAGGGAAATGTTTGGATCCTATTTTATTTGCTTAAATCTTTTCTGATCAATTATTAATTGTGCTTAATGCTTTTATGTTAGTTAATTAAATTTCTGAATTAGGCTATACCAATTTGTGGAGTGTTTAATTTCAGAATTCATTATACTAATTATAATTGATTTTATTTGGAATTAATAATTGACATAAATTTGATAACTAGTGTGTGGAGAATCAAGTTTGTGTGATCTATTAATCTATACTAGTTTGTGGAGTGATTAATAGTCTAGAGAATTCAATTTAATGCATCTGAATTTTAATATAATTTTGGGGGTACCAGTCGTGGAGACTTCAATTCTTATTAAATTAAGATAGTTCTATATGATTAGATTGAGGGATGCCAGTCGTGGAGACCACAAGTTAATCATGTTAGATTACTTTAGGGAGACTCTAATCCATCTTTAAAGATTAAATTTATCTTTTATGGTTCAAATATTTATCCTGATCTATTTTCATCCTAAGGCCTAACTTCAACACCACTATCTTATCTTTATCTTATTTTCTTTATCTTTTAAAACTCATTTTCAAAATCCATGTTTTTTCTCTCTTATTAAGTTATAAATTCAGATATTGAATTAATAATATTCCTCGTTGGTTCGACACTCTTACTCCTATTTACTATATTACTTGAGCGACTAGTGCACTTGCTAGCTATTCTATTTTGCTACATCATTTCGACGCATCAAATTTTTGGCGCCGTTGCCGGGGAATATTTTATTAATTAATTTTTGATTTTTATGAATTATTAGGAGATGTAAATAAATTGTAAATAATTCTTTGTAAATATGTACTATTCTAATTATTTTTAATTTTTGTGAATAAACTAACATTTTTTTTTGCAGATAAAGGTCACGACATTTTTAAAATAGTTGACTTTCGACTCAAATTCTGACGTCGATTGGGAATTTTTAG
Source organism: Pontederia crassipes (assembly GCA_030549335.1). Taxonomy (NCBI): domain Eukaryota; kingdom Viridiplantae; phylum Streptophyta; class Magnoliopsida; order Commelinales; family Pontederiaceae; genus Pontederia; species Pontederia crassipes. Next base: position 2,326,442 of record JAUKPH010000020.1, on the reverse strand, counting down.
ATTACGTGGACTTGTGGTTTTACGACCGAGATTTATTTTGGCGGCTTTATTAGTTTTACGGCCGATTCTGAATTTTAAACTCAATTTTGCGGCCGCAAATTTTTAACTTAACCATCTTATGAGATCTTATTCTGTTTGATTTAGTTATCGATAGAGAAATAGTTTTGATTTTTACGGCCGTAAACTTCTAATCTTCTGACTCGTTTCGGCTTTAATAGCAATCTTTATATAAGATTTATGGTCGAGATTTACTTTAGGACATGATTGAATTGATTTCTTTCTTTGCGCATTGAATTAAATAAGAATTCGATTAATGCATGATTTTACGGGCGAAAAATCTCCCGCACATACTTTTTACGCTTTGGATTTTCTTACTGCCAACAATTATTTTCTAAACTACTTCTCGGCCGTAATGTTTTCAACTTTGTTTTACGCCACGATTTATTAATTTCAAGTTTTCTTTCTCGATCGTAAAAAGTTTTCTTTCAAGTTTTCTAAACTACCGTGAAAAAATCCATAAAATGTTTTCAAGTTTATTTATGGATTTTCTTTCTCGGCCGTGAAGGATCACGTTCGACTTAATTTTCATCGATTTACGGCCGATATGAATCTTACTCTTCTTCGGCCATAAATGATTAAATCATCGACGTTGCATTCGATTTTTATTTCGGTCGAACACCCTGTTTAGTTTTCTGTCTTACGGCCGAAATTCCACACTAACTAGTTTGTTACGGCCGCAATTTAATTGGTTTACGCCTTCACGTTGAATCCTTTTGACACTGTTTCAATGTTTTTACGGCCGAACAAGCCTCGGGTTATTTAATCTTCTTTCAGTAGAGATATTAATATTTGGCATTTAAATATGTTTCTTTTGAGCTGAGTGTTCGAATTTTACTTTTTTGCCGTATTTGATAATTTTTCTGTGAATTTTGGTGGCCGTAGTTAATTTTTTGATAAATTTCTCTCGGAAATAAATTTTAATGATGAGTTTTCAATTTTATAGGTCCGACAGACTTTTATCAATTTAAATCTTATTTCTTCGTGACCTATTATATGTATTCCTTTTTGTATATTTTTCTTATTTTATCTTTTCTTTTATCTCATTGTCAATCAGTTGTTGCAGATATTACTGAGGATCTAATCACAACTAATTTAATCTTTGGATATATTTTACACTTTTTGATCAGAAGTTAATTTCTTTTTCTCTGATATTTGGTTGTTGCAAAAAATATTTGACAATTTTATCGCAACCAATTCCCTGTTCAGCTAGTTTTTAAATGAAGTTAATTAATTTTAGTTGATTGTCATTTTAATTAATTTAGTAGTTAGTTAGGGAGTCATCTAATTAATATTTTATGTTGTGTAAGGAGAGCATTTTGGATAAATATCATTCAGGACAAGTATATCGGAGCATGCAACAGCACGATGACAACAGGGCATAAAATCTGACACCTGTGCATTACTGCCGAGCATCACCTCGATGACCACGCCAGATGTCCTTTTACGGCCAAGGTGTTGTGCGATCACACCACGGATGAGAATGACAAGACAGAAGCTTCTGACATCTGCATGCACAAGTCCAATCGAAAGAAAAAAAATGCATGCTTTTGCTTTTACGCCCGGACATGACCTTTCACTGCTAGCCATCACGTCGGAACAGGTCAGATTACGCCCGAAGTTTTATCTATAAAATCTTACATCTCGTGTTTTGCAGATCAAGCACCGCCTCCATTTCATCTGCTCCTTACGGCCGAGGTGCCTCCGCTATCTTTACGCCCGGACGAGAGCCGACGCCATCACCGTTGCTCCCTTACGCCCAAAGTGCCACGCCTCCTATTCTTTACGGCCGAGCTTCAATACCACCCTTCCTTCTTTCCGGCCGAAGTGACTACGCCTTTTCTCCCTTACGGCCGAAGTTACGCCGCCCCTCTCACCATTACGCCCTGTGCGTTACGGCCAAGCTTCCACGCCGCCTTCGTTTTACGGCCAAAGTCTCACGACGTCTCCGCTGCTCTTTTACGCCCGAAGTCACACGGCCGTTATCACGCCGCCTCTTACGCCGAAGCTGCATTGCAAGGTTATTCATCGACATCTACTCTTACGGCCGAGGTTCATCTACTCTTACGGCCGAACTTTTCTCTTTACGCCCGAGGCCTCAGCCGCCCAGCCGCCGTCTTCTCAAAGGCATTCCACCGCCATGGACCAGCCGAAGTTTTTCATCGACTTACGTATTTACGGCCAACACTTCAGCATATGTATTACGGCCGGTCAGGTCTCTTCCTTATGGCCGACACATATTACGGCCGAGATTCAGCCGCCAATTTCACCGACATGTCTTTGCCTTACGGCCGAGTCATCCAGCTGACTTGGGCTGAAACTTCAGCGATCGAGCCGCAACCGTCCTTTTGACCGAGCCACCACATTTTTGTTTTACTGATCTCTGCGAATATAGCATGAGGCGATTTGCTAATATATGGAGGGGATGTCACGAACGATGACATCCGAATGCTCAGTCGGCTCCACAGCCCTCAATTAATCTCTACCCCGGAGATTATTATTGGACTAAGCCGGAGTATCAAGCTCGATATGAACGGATGTCTGAGATTCGAATTCATGCCACCAGATTTTCAGATACTGAATTGCTTAGGGAGTATAATTTACTTGCAGATATTCATCTATTATTTTCTCAGATTGGAGTCTCTGACTTTGTGCATTCTTGGTGGCCAACTTATGAAGTACTAATTATGAAATTTCTCTCATCCTTGGAGGTCTTTAATTTAGATGGCAGGAATTATGATCAGCCTCGCATTTCATTCCAACTTTATGGGCGACCTTTTACTCTCACTCTAGGAGAGATTAATAATATCTATGGATTTCCCAAACATGGATCTCTTTCTGTACCTGTTGATGCGTTTGATTTGTAACAATAAAATTTGCTAGCAAGTGCACTAGTCGCTCAAGTAATATAGTAATAGGAGTAAGAGTGTCGAACCCACGAGGAATATTATTAATTCAATATCTGAATCTTTAAATTAATAAGAGAGAAAAAAACATGGATTTTTGGAAAGAGATTTTATGAAAAAAAACATGGATTTTTGGAAAGAGATTTTATGAAATAAAATAAGGAAAATAAGATAAAAATAAGATAATGGTGTTGAAGTTAGGTCTTAGGATGAAAATAGATCAAGATAAATATTTGAACCATAAAAGATAAATTTAATCTTTAAAGATGGATTAGAGTCTCCCTAAAGTAATCTAACATGATTAACTTGTGGTCTCCACGACTGGCATCCCTCAATCTAATCATATAGAACTATCTTAATTTAATAAGAATTGAAGTCTCCACGATTGGTACCCCCAAAATCATATTAAAATTAAGATGCATTAAATTGGATTCTCTAGACTATTAATCACTCCACAAACTGGTATAGATTAATAGACCACACAAACTTGATTCTCCACACACTAGTTATCAAATTTATGTCAATTATTAATTCCAAATAAAATCAATTATAATTAGTATAATAAATTCTAAAATTAAACACTCCACAAACTGGTATAGCCTAATTCAGAAATTCAATTAACTAACATAAAAGCATTAAGCACAATTAATAATTGATCAGAAAAGACTAAAACAAATAAAGTAGGGTCCAAACATTTCCCTTCAATTAATAATCTCCTAAAATAATAATCCTAAAAACATGGAGTTCATCCTAGAAATTCTGGAGAGATAATAACAAAATAACAATAATAATCGAAAGAATTACACCCAAAATAGAAGTAGAGCTCTCGAATTGGGCAGACAGTCTGGCAGCCTCTCGGACTTGATCAGGGTCGCGATCAACCTCCAGCCGTCGCACCTCTCTCCTTTTGGTCGTAGCCTGCAGAGCTCACGACTCGCCGTGAAAGAAACCTGAACTTCAGAGCACGAATTGAAACGATGGATTCTTCACGTATTTATAGGGTGCGGACGACCTTCAATTTGATCTCGGCCGTAACATCGTACGGTTGACTTTAAAATTATAAGATAAACTCGGCCAAAGATAAATCCTTTTATCATTACGCCCAAAGATAAATCTTTCTTATCTTTTTACGCCCAAAGAGTCTCGGCCGTAAGGAAAATATTTTATCTTTACTCCTTTCCATTACTCCCAAAAGATAAAAATCCTTTTATCTTTACGCCCAAAGATAAACTCATTTTTATCCTGTTACGCCCAAAAGATAAAATCATTTATCTTTACTCGTTTAACTCTCGGCCGTAACAAAGAATTTAAACTTGTTACTCCTTTTGAATCTCGGCCGTAACGACTTGGGTGTAAAGCCAAATCTCGGCCGTAAGAAATAATTTCTTTGAATTTCGGCCGAGATTCGAATTTTCCTGCAAATAATTATCAAAATATAGTTAATCCATCCACAATTAAAATATTCAGCGATTTTAATAATTAAAATTGATAAATCCGGAATTATGATTAAAAGTGACTAAAAATGATGCATGCCATGATCAAATTATAGAAAATTTAATTAAAATAATTAACTAAAATATGTTGTATTTTGCATGCATCAAACTCCCCCAAGCTTAAAGTCTTGCTTGTCCTCAAGCAAAAATTCAAAGCAAGGCTCAAGAAAGTTCCATCGTGGCCTCCACATTGTCAACTGACTAATTTTCTCACAAAATTATTCTGCACACCTACTTCTCAGCATCTTATCATTTTCCATGTACTTAGCTTCATAGAGGTTCTGAATGCTACACAGATTTAAACAAACTCAAATTCAGCCTTGTAAAAAAATAAATTGTCTATCAAATAATAACATTAATATTGAACACATAAGTACTAATTGAGCTTAAAACTTTTTCTTTTTCTTTTCATTTTTCAACTTTATTTTCAATCATTTAAAAAGTTCTAATCTTCAAGTAGGATTGCACAAGGAAGTCCATGTAGCGGGCTTTAGACTGATGATCCCAGACCAGATGACCTTAGGGCAACAGGTGATAAAGCACCCCTCGAGTTTACTTGCCCGAACAACCAAGGTTTTGAATGAAGAGTTCAAACTTAGCCATGATTCAGTACTCACGTGCTTCTCCATATTCCACAAGATGGTCCATGTAGCAGGTTTTCGATCGACGGATCCCAGAGCAGTTGCCCTTAGGTCGCCAGGCATGAACCCCTACGGATCTAATTACCCGAACACACCTTGGTTCCGGATAACACTTTTGTACCTACACATAATTTTATTCATCATTTTTTTTTATTTTCATTTGTTGGGGTTTAACTAACCCTTCTTTTCTTATTCACTTTCAATTTTTATAAGCTCAAAAAGTACTTGATATGATCAATAAGAAGGCTACTACTAATCAAGACTTAAAAGAAATTAATAAAAAGGCATGAATATGATTTTGTCGTCTAGCCATTCATAGTTCTACTTAGCATAGGCACATAGTCCATAAGTTTGATACTAAAATAGCAAGTGATAAGAAAGAAAAGTATTCAAATTTCATCAATTAACGACATGTCTTTGAACTTTTACTTAAAGATAATTAAAACAGTAAGACAAAAGTTAGTAAGATGGTAGCAAAAATAAATGCATGCAATGGTATTTTTTAGAAAATTTTCAAATTTTTCATTTTTTTTGGATTTTTTCAAACATAAGCAAATAAACAGAAAGAAACATGCAATGCGTGAAATGCAAACTCCCCCAAACTTGAACTAGACACTGTCCTCAGTGTTAAGCCAGCAAGGGAAAGTGATACATACTCAATAAAAAGGAAAATTTAAAGAAACAAAGATAAAGAAAAGGGAAAAGACACAACCGGATTTACTGTCTGCGGGGTGGTGATGGTGGATGGTAGCCGAGATTTCCTTGGCGCATATGATACTCATGGATGCGTCTCGTCATGCGCGCATGTTGATTCTGAAGGGATTCGAAGCGACCCTGACGATCATCCATATTTCTAAAATCAGCTCGAATGTTGGTCAACTCTTGTGTTTGTCGAAGTTGCTCTTCCTGAATAGCATGCAACTGCCCCGACTGACGAAGTTGCTCTTCTTGAAAAGTGTGAAACTCCCCTGCTTGACGAAGTTGTTCATCATACATTGATTCCCATAAGTTTTGCATGGAAGCATAGTCTGGCTGAGGTGGCGGAGGTGGATAGTAAGTCTGCTCTGGGGCTGAAGTAAAAGTGGGCTCTGGTGCTATATAGCGATTCTGCACAGGTTCTTGTAAAGGGGCAGATACTTCCATCGAATCGCGTTCCTCATAAGGAGTAGAAGGTATGAACGAGGAATCAGAAGAGCTCTCTTGTGCTGGAGATGGAATCGGAGAAGGCACCGGCATATAAGGTGAATGGACGGAGGTGGCATATTGGGAAGCTGCCGGTGATGCATCCTGGAATCCTTGTTGCTGTTGAAGGTAGGGTTGGGCTGCCGCATAATCAGTAGAATCAAACCAGGAGAAAGGTTCATCCTAGTGTAGCTGTCCGACAGAGGTAGATGGTCCTGCAGGTGGGATTACTGGAGCTATGACCTGCCTAAAAGGAGCCAATTATTTGGATTAATCGGTGTAAAAGCATCTCGATCTGAGCAGGGCACCTCCTGATGGTGGCCTTTAAAATAAAAACTTTGATCCCTGAGTTGTTGGTCTTCACGAGACCCATAGCCTGAATGGTCCTACGAGTGAGGTGAGTATTTCCTGGCACAGCTTCAAGATCATCCAAGTCAAGTTGTAGGTGCTGAGCGATAGGTGTGAGAAGGGCACCCATATTAATGCTACCGCCACGATGAGTAGTGCGGCGCTGAAATCGACGAATGAGGAAGGCTCCCACATTAACGGGAGTTCTGTGAAGCATGCTGTGGATGAGATATAACTCTCCTTCTGAGACGGCACCATCATTATCACTGCGTCCACTTATGGTGTTGCTTAGCATGCGATGGACGTAGCGCAGAATAGGATTTTGAATTGAGCTATCTTTAGCGGTGTTCCAAACCAATCGATCTTCTTCTGTTTTCTGTTTCCAAAAAGTTTCAGCATCAAAGTCAGTAGGTACAGAAAGAGATCCATGGTTGGGAAATCCATAGATATTATTAATCTCTCCTAGAGTGAGAGTAAATGGTCGTCCATAAAGTTGGAATGAAATGCGGGGCTGATCATAGTTCCTGCCATCTAAATTAAAGATTTCCAGAGATGAGAGGAATTCCATAATTAGTACTTCATAAGTTGGCCACCAAGAATGCACAAAGTCAGATAGTCCAATTTGAGAAAATAATAGATGAGTATCTGCAAGTAAATTATACTCCCTCAGCAATTCAGTATCTGAAAATCTGGTGGCATGAATTCGAATATCACACATCCATTCATATCGAGCTTGATACTCCGGCTTAGTCCAATAATAATCTCCGGGGTAGGAGATTAATTGTGAGGGCTGTGGGGTCGGCTGAGCATTCGGATGTCGTCGTTCATGACGTCCCCTCCATATATTAGCAAATCGCCTCATCTTGATCTGGACAAAAATAAATAAAGAAAAGGTACCGGCTCGGTGGAAGCGACTGAGGTTTCGACCGTAGTATTCGATGAAGAACCGGCTGAAGGTCGGAGGTGACGAAGAACTTCGGCCGTAATTGATGAAGCTCGGCCGGAGATTGGAGTTTGGCCGTAAGAAGTTGGAGGCGTGACTCGGAACTCGGCCATAAGGAGTTGATGAACCTGTAGATTTCGGCCGTAAGGAATGGCGGTGTGGTTTCAGCCGTAAAGTGAAAAACTCGCCCGGAGTTTGGCCGTAAGAGAGCGGCGGAGATGGCGTGACTTCGGCCGTAAAACGAAGGCGACGTGGAAGCTTGGCCGTAAGAGACTGGGCGTAAGGATCGGCGGTTGGCGTTTGAGACTTCGGCCGTAGCGCAGATGGTAGGAGCGCGGTGGAAACTCGGCCGTAATAAATGTCGGTGTGCGGTGGAAGACCGGCCGTAACGCACAAGGAAGCGCTGGAACTTTAGCCGTAATGAAGTCTTGGTGCGCGGTGGCTTGGAGAAAGCTCGGCCGTAAGGAATTGATTGATCTGCAACATACGAGAAGAGGTAAGTATTTTATAGATGAATTTATGGGGGTAATACCTGTTCCGACGGCGCGCAGTGAAAGGTCAAATCGGTCGTAAAAACATGCATTTCATGCAGATGTGCTGTCGTGTCATTGTCGTCCGTGCATAACATCTCGGCCGTAAGAAGGCATCTGGCGTGATCCTCGGCCGTAACGATGTGGCGTCTTGTCATGTCTGTTGGAATCTTTACGGCGTGGTCAACGAGGTCAAATCCGGGCGTAAAGGCATGCATTTTTCCAAGGTATGTCTGTGGTCTGCTAATGTGACATCTCGGCCATAATGGAATGGTGGCAGCTTGTCTTGTCATGTCCGAGCTTGATGCATGTGCGACAACTCGGCCGTAATGCACACGTAATGTGTGTGGTAGGGCGTAACGACGATGGCAGCTTGTCTTTTCTTCGGTCGCTTCGGCCGTAACGGAAACGGTGGGTGGCAGGGCGTAATGTCCAAGCTTCGGCCGTAGAGAGAATCAATTCTTGAAATTTACGCCCCTGAGTTTATCTCCCCTTACAAAACATTAAATATTAATTAAATTAAATGACTCCATAATAAAATAAATGTCTAATTAAAAATAAAACTATCACCGAAACTAAGATATTAACAACTAATTAGACGAAAAAAAAATGAACAAATAAAAATAAAAAGGATAGAAATAGTTCTGATTTATAGTCGTCAGCTTGACTTAGTTCTGATGAAAATCAAGGCCTATTTTGCTCTTCCCCTCTTGGATTTTTCTCTGTGTTACTTGGGAGAGAACCCGGTGTACGTCCAGTTAGTTGTGCCGCCATCTGGCCCAGTTGTCTTTCCAGATTTCGAATTGATGCATCCTGACTCATGGCTCTAGATTCCATATTCTTCTGCAATGCTTGCATTGTGTCTATGATCTGTGCCATCATCTCCTGCATATGATTTGATGATTGATGTTGGGGAGTATCAGGTTGCCTTTTCAGTATATAATCTTTTGATGGACCAGAAGATTGGCCTTGGTTATGATTATAGGCAAACTTCGGATTATGTCTCCATCCATAATCGTTGTTCCTGTAAAATGGATTGGAAATAAAGTTAGCATTTTCAATTTGATTTGAATCTGAAGTGTTACCTGTAGGGCTATAATTGCTAGAATTTCCCATTAGTGACATCATCTGCTCGAATTTTTGATTAAGTGACTCCAGCTGAGCCACTATTTCTGAAGATTGTATTCCTTGTGTAGCATGTACATCATGAGTTCGGCGAGGTGGTCTCCTTTCTTGACTTGACTTGAGTGCTACAGCTTCAATAATATCTTGTATCTCACTAGGACGTTTAGATCCCAGTACTGTCCCTCCTGCTGATTGATCGAGTTTGTCTTGATCTGCAGGTCGTAATCCATGGTAAAAATCTTCCATTACTTGCCATTTTGGAATTCTGTTGTCAGGAACTCTGGTCAGCAGTTCCTTATATCGTTCCCAGGCTTCATATAACGTCTCGTTATCGTCTTGAACAAATGCCCTCAGCTCTCTTCGATATTTGCCTGCCTTTTGTGGTGGACAATATTTTCCAACAAACTTTTCTACCAGCTCCAACCAAGAATGAATTGATCCTGCAGGCAAAGTTTTAAACCAGGTGAAAGCTTTGTCACGTAAAGATTGATGAAATAATAATAAACGAATAACTTCAGAAGAAACATTATTATTTCTAAAGGTGCTCAGAGTGGCAAGAAATTTATCAAGGTGATCGTGAGGGTCTTCATGAAATCCTCCTCCAAATTGGGATGCTTGTATCATCCTCACGATTGCGGGATTTATCTCAAAATTATTTGCGTTAATATCAGGTAGCACGATGCATGATTCTCGGTCATTGTATCTGGCCGAGACATATTCTCTCATAGAAAGTTCTGCTTCATCTTCTCGCCGATTATTATATGGTGGAACCAATTCATTCTGTTGCTCCAGTCTCTGATTGTCGCGTGCTTGTTCCGCCATTTTTCTTATATTTCTTCGTAATCGACGATAGGTTCTTTCAATTTCAGGATCAAATTCCAACAGTGGATTTGAACTTCTAGTGCGCTTATCAGAAGATTCCAGGATTGGTTGTGATTTAATTTTCAATTAGTACCTGCAACAACCAATTTTCAGTAAGATAAAAGAATAAAATAAAATATATACAAGAAGAAAGAAATTCAGATAATAGGTCACGAAAAATGAGTTTTTTACTACTTTCGGCACGATAGAATTTGAAAATTCATCATTAAAATTATTTTCGAGAGGAACTTTTCAGAAATTCTTCAAATCAATACGAATACCAAATATTAATATCGACCAAAAGAATTTATGATGATGTAAGAAATCACACAAAATAAATCCGAACTAATTTGCGGTCATAGAGTTAATAATCAGACATAATAAAAAATTATTTTGAAGAAATAAGATTGATCGGCCGTAATTACAGAAATAGATTTACGGCCGAAATTAGATTAGTAATTCGAAGCTCGTTCGGCCGTAAAAATATTGAAACAGTGTCAAAAGAATTCAACGTGAAGGCGTAAAAATTAGCATGGTGATGAATTATCTCGGCCGAAAAAAAAAATTGAATGAAATGTTGCCAAATGAATCATTTCGGCCGACACAGAATATAGTTCATATCGGCCGTAAAACAATGAGAGGTAAAACATCAACACATATAAATCGGCCGAAAAGGAGTAAAATCCATGTCGGATGATCCATTACGGCCGAGACAAACTAAATCGCTTCGGCCAAAACAAAGTCAAATCAAAAGTTCAAACTATTATAATGTTACGGCCGAGAATGAAAAAATCACAAATAAGTTGGGGTCGTAAGATGGCGTAAAAAAAACAAATGTTCAGAAATTTTACAGCCGTAAAACCATGAGATCAATTCTCGGCCGTAAAAATGAAACATGAGATCATTCTCGGCCGTAAAAAGATTAAATCGTCAATTAAGACGAGATCACATCGGCCGAGATGATGTCAACACGAGGCCGTAAAGAAAAATAGGGTTTCGGCCGAAATAATTTCGAATAAAACTTGAGAATATTACCCCACTCAAATGTCAAAAATTGAATCATTACGGCCGAAAGTGAATTAAGCAATTCCTTACGGTCGTAAAACTACGAAATCATATCAAATCCATATGAAAAGTTCAAACAAAAATGTTACGGCCGAGAATGAAAACTGATTCGAATAGGGCGTAAAAAATTTAAACCATCGATAAACCGGGCGTAACAAGGTCAAATCAATATCCATTACTCATGGCGTAAAAACAACGTTCGGATAAAAATATTACGGCCGTAAAGATTGAAAGTTTAGAATTCAGAAATCATTCATTGCGAGGCCGTAAAATTAATAAAGCCGACACATCAAATTAAAGTCGTAAATCCATAAGTCGACAGTGTAATTTGAAAAAAATCCAATCGGCGTCGGATTTTAAACTGAAAGTAGATAAATAAAAAAAAATTATCGTGACCTTTATCTGCAAAAGGAAAAAAATTAGATTATTCACAAAAATAATTAAAACAATTAATACATATGCACAGAGAATTATTTACAATTTATTTACATCTCCTAATAATTCATAAAAATCAGAAATTAATTAATAAAATATTCCCCGGCAACGGCGCCAAAAACTTGATGCGTTGTATTTGTAACAATAAAATTTGCTAGCAAGTGCACTAGTCGCTCAAGTAATATAGTAATAGGAGTAAGAGTGTCGAACCCACGAGGAATATTATTAATTCAATATCTGAATCTTTAAATTAATAAGAGAGAAAAAAAACATGGATTTTTGGAAAGAGATTTTATGAAATAAAATAAGGAAAATAAGATAAAAATAAGATAATGGTGTTGAAGTTAGGTCTTAGGATGAAAATAGATCAAGATAAATATTTGAACCATAAAAGATAAATTTAATCTTTAAAGATGGATTAGAGTCTCCCTAAAGTAATCTAACATGATTAACTTGTGGTCTCCACGACTGGCATCCCTCAATCTAATCATATAGAACTATCTTAATTTAATAAGAATTGAAGTCTCCACGACTGGTACCCCCAAAATCATATTAAAATTAAGATGCATTAAATTGGATTCTCTAGACTATTAATCACTCCGCAAACTGGTATAGATTAATAGACCACACAAACTTGATTCTCCACACACTAGTTATCAAATTTATGTCAATTATTAATTCCAAATAAAATCAATTATAATTAGTATAATAAATTCTGAAATTAAACACTCCACAAACTGGTATAGCCTAATTCAGAAATTCAATTAACTAACATAAAAGCATTAAGCACAATTAATAATTGATCAGAAAAGACTAAAACAAATAAAGTAGGGTCCAAACATTTCCCTTCAATTAATAATCTCCTAAAATAATAATCCTAAAAACATGGAGTTCATCCTAGAAATTCTGGAGAGATAATAACAAAATAACAATAATAATCGAAAGAATTACATCCAAAATAGAAGTAGAGCTCTCGAATTGGGCAGACAGTCTGGCAGCCTCTCGGACTTGATCAGGGTCGCGATCAACCTCCAGCCGTCGCACCTCTCTCCTTTTGGTCGTAGCCTGCAGAGCTCACGACTCGCCGTGAAAGAAACCTGAACTTCAGAGCACGAATTGAAACGATGGATTCTTCACGTATTTATAGGGTGCGGACGGCCTTCAATTTGATCTCGGCCGTAACATCGTACGGTTGACTTTAAAATTATAAGATAAACTCGGCCAAAGATAAATCCTTTTATCATTACGCCCAAAGATAAATCTTTCTTATCTTTTTACGCCCAAAGAGTCTCGGCCGTAAGGAAAATATTTTATCTTTACTCCTTTCCATTACTCCCAAAAGATAAAAATCCTTTTATCTTTACGCCCAAAGATAAACTCATTTTTATCTTGTTACGCCCAAAAGATAAAATCATTTATCTTTACTCCTTTAACTCTCGGCCGTAACAAAGAATTTAAACTTGTTACTCCTTTTGAATCTCGGCCGTAACGACTTGGGTGTAAAGCCAAATCTCGGCCGTAAGAAATAATTTCTTTGAATTTCGGCCGAGATTCGAATTTTCCTGCAAATAATTATCAAAATATAGTTAATCCATCCATAATTAAAATATTCAGTGATTTTAATAATTAAAATTGATAAATCCGGAATTATGATTAAAAGTGACTAAAAATGATGCATGCCATGATCAAATTATAGAAAATTTAATTAAAATAATTAACTAAAATATGTTGTATTTTGCATGCATCACCTGCTGACTTTGATGCTGAAACTTTTTGGAAACAGATAACAGAAGAAGACCGATAGGTTTGGAACACCGCTAAAGATAGATCAATTCAGAATCCTGTTCTACGCTACGTCCATCGCATGCTAAGCAACACCTTAAGTGGGCGCAGTGATAATGATGGTGCCGTCTCAGAGGGAGAGTTATATCTCATCCACAGCATGCTTCACAGAACTCCTGTTAATGTGGGTGCCTTCCTCATTCGTCGATTCCAGCGCCGCATTACTCATCGTGGTGGTAGCATTAATATGGGCGCCCTTCTCACACCTATCGCTCAGCACCTACGACTAGACTTGGATGATCTTGAAGCTGTGCCAGGAAACACTCACCTCACTCGTAGGACCATTCAGGCTATGGGTCTCGTGAAGACCAAGAACTCAGGGATCAAAGTTTTTATTTTTAAAGGCCACAATCAGGAGGTGCCCTGCTCAGATCGAGATACTTTTTACGCTGATTAATCCAAATAATTGGCTCCCTTTTAGGCAAGTCATAGCTCCAGTAAACCCACCTGCAGGACCATCTACCTCTGTCTCCTGCAGTTGTATCCAATGCAACCTTGCTGGGGTAGTTCAATCCTTTGTGGAAATAGTTGACAAGTTGCCATTTTTCAAACCCATGATGTGGGCATGCCCTCAGCAAGCTTTGGAGTCTTTGCCATGCATCACATATATTCTCTTGATCCAATTGGTAGAACCTCACAATCTGATCTCTGAAATTGTCAGTTTTGCTAGGTGGGAAAAATTCAGCTAGGAACAATTGAATTATGGATTCCCAAGTAGCCATCTCTTCAGGTTTGAGGGTCTTGTACCATATCTTTGCTTTGTCCTTGAGTGAGAAGGGGAACAACCTCATGTAAACAGCATCCATGGGTGTATTGTTGAAGTGAACAATGCTGGAATTCTCTTTAAAGTTGTCAAGGTGTGAAATTGGATCCTCATTCCCCAATCCAGCAAATTGGTATTGCCCTATCATTGTGATTAGTGCTGGATTCACTTCAAAGTTGGCAGCAGGTGCTAGGACTCCATTCCCTTGTTAATTTCTGACATTGCTAGGTGAGTAACCATCCTTGAGTGTCCTTGGTGCAGCCATATTAACCTCTTCTTCTTCCTCCTCAAAAATTCTTCTTCTTGCCTCTATCCTTTGCAATCTTCTCCTTCTCAAGAATCTTCTTTAAAGTTCAGGATCTGATTGATAATAGTCCTCATGATTGTCCAAATCCTACATAAATGAATTCAGAAGTATCAAATTCAAAAAAGAAAGAAAACTAGACAAAATTGAAAAATTCAGAATTATAACTTGTGAAAACTAAAAATTGGCCTAACAAATTGACTAAAAACTAATCTAAAACTAATCTAAACTATCTAAGTTAGTCTAATTGACCTCAAATCCCCGACAACGGTGCCAAAAACTTGGCATAGAAATGAATTATTTATGGATTTTGGCACATGGAATTAGGTATAGAATGAGGAAGATCAACTAGTTATCACAATCTATGCATTTCAAACATAATTGGCCAAAAGTTGGGCAATTTAGGGGCTCGATATGGGTTAAATGCATCTAAAATGGGATAAAAACTTATAGTGATCAGCTAGTGATCAAACTCCCCCAAGCTTAGCCTTTTGCTTGTCCTCAAGCAAAACATTCAGAAATTAAGGACAAATTTGAATTTACCATCCACAAATGAATAGAAAAATCAGATGAATAAGATCTAAATGAGTTTCCCACTTTGCTAACATTCCATCCCATTCTTTCCAATCCCAAATTCTAGCTGAGGAGTCACAAAGGTTAAAGCAAATTTAAGCCATGATAGAAGTAAACATTAACTGATTTGGATTACAAGGATTGTCAACTTTACTAAAAAGTTTGAAACATCAATCTCTTCATGAACATATTTTTTCATTGCTTAAGCGGCGGTCGAATGCGGAGGGTGGTGGACGGCGGTGGACGGCGGTCGAATGCGGAGGGCGGCGACGGCGGTGGACGGCGGGCGTCGGGGAGGGAGGCGGAGGAGGAGGAGGAGGCGAAGGGCGGCGGTCGAATGCGGAGGGCGGCGGAGGCGAAGGGTAGCGGCAGCGGTGGAGGGCGGTCGTAGAGCGTCGGACGTCGGGCGAAGTGCGGAGGCGTCGGAGGTCGGGTGTCGGGGCGCGTCGGGCAGGGAAAAGTGAAACGATGGTAAATAGTAAAAGTAAAAACGAAGAAGAGGGGTTAGGAATTTAAGTATTTTTTTAGCGTCGGAAAGAAACGAGACGCTATGTAGATGCCATGTAGGCTCTGACACTATCATAATTCGGCTAAAGCAGTGCTATAGAGAAGCAAATGTGTCGCTAAGATATGGTAGCAACACTATAGCGTCGTCGGGGCGTCTCAATGGTGTAGCGTCTCATCATCGCGACGCCATTGAGACGCTCATTAAAAGTTTTTTTCAAATTTTTTTAGTTTGTATGAAATTTTATTTATCAATGTAACGTCTCATCGCATTATGCCCCATTCCAATTGTTTAATTTTCTTCCGATAATCTATCATGTATGAATACAAAATTATAAATATGTATGTATATGTGTATATAACACAATTGTGTGTGTATATATATACATATGTAATATATGAGTATGTATATATATGTTTGTGTGTGAGAGATTAAGTTACAACAATGTGTTTTGTCTATATGTATTATAAATATATATGTGTATATATATGTCTATACATGTGCGAGTTATATATATATAGATAACGTGTATATGTATACGTATTCGAAGTGAATATATATATGTGTATTTGTTTATATGTGTCAGATTAGGTTATAATAATATGTATATATGCACTTATTATATATAAGTATCAACATATATGCGTATTTATATGTCTATATGTGCCCGATTGAGCGCGGGGTAAAAACTCGGCTTAGGAGACGCAATACAGACGCCATTGAGTCGCTAGATTCATTTAGCGACATCGTAGCGCCGAACTAGCGTCTAAAACAATATGGCGTCTCGAACATGCGACACTAGAGAGACGCCCATAGTGTCACCATAGCGTCGACACAAGCTGCGGCTCTCGTTAAACGCTAGGTGGACGCTATTGAGTGTCTACTGTGATGCTAAAATATCACTCACTTAATCAACCATCGTAATCTCATGATTAAGTATATAATAATAATATATGCATAATTAAGATATTATATGTGTAGATAACATAAATAATATAGATAATAAATTATATATTTAGGAACACTCTTATCATGTAAAAATACATATATATATATAATCATGTAATTAATACATATATATGTTGATATTATGCTATTGATAATATGTTGATAATCGTGTAATTGATACTAATATAATATTTAACGAATATATTGATTGACATATAGTATCTATAATATAGTGTTTCAATATATACAGTAGCGTCTCATTAGTGTCTCCTTTCTTTGAGACGCCATATAGCGTTGCTTTAGAGTCTTCAGACATGAGACGCTAGTGTCGCGTCTAAACTGGTCGATGCCAGAACGGCGCTAGGTGCTGCCGCGCATTTGCGGTTTGTGGCGCAAAATAATAGCGTCTCGATTGCACTAGAGAGTTAATGTCAACCCGCTGAATAGCTAAGAAGACGCATAATTAAGATATATGCATAATTAAGATATTATATATATTATATGTATAGATAACATAAATAATATAGGTAACAAATTATATATTTAGGAACACTCTTATCATGTAAAAATACATATATATATATATATATAATCGTGTAATTAATACATATATATGTTGATAATATGCTATTGACAATATGTTGATAATCGTGGAATTAATACTAATATAATATTTAATGAATTTATTGATTGACATATAGTACATATAATATAGTGTTTAAATATATACAGTAGCGTCTCCTTCGTTTGAGACACCATATAGCGTCGGTTTAGAGTCTTCAGATATGAGACGCTAGTGTCGTGTTTAAAGTGGTCGACGCCAGAACGGCGCTAGGTGCTGCCACGCATTTGCGATTCGTGGCGCAAAATAATATCGTCTACGTAGCATCTCGATTGCGCTAGAGTTAACGTCAACCTGCTGAGTAGCTAAGAAGACGCGAATGAGATGCTATCGAGAGGCAAGTCGGGTCTGATTCTCGTGATGCGACGTAGACGCAATAGAGGCGTTAGTGGCGTCTATATAGCATCACTATTTTTGGAGGCGCTACATTGCGTTGCTAAGCGCCCATTTTCTTGTAGTGCTCTAAGACTCCAATGACCAAGAGCTTTATCATTGATTGTAACGGTTCAACTATGATTTGAAATAGAGTTAAAGTTTTAAAGATCTATAACCTCTTAGGATACCTAGCGGTTATAATAAGTATCTATAACATAGAGCTTTGAACCTTACTCCAATTGTCTAATCCTCAAGAGCTTTACTATTGATCGTAATGGTTCAACTACGGCTTGAAATAGAGTTCAAATTCTAAATATCTACCACCTCTAAGGATAGTCAAAGTTTATAATTAGTATCTATATATAAGAGCTTTGAACGTTACTCCAATAGTCTCATTCCGAAGAGCTTTATCATTGATTGTAACAATTCAACAACGGTTTGAAATAGAGTTAATATTCTAAAGATCTATAATAAGTGTCTATAACTTAGAGCTATGTACCTTACTCTAAGACTCTAATCCTTAAGAGCTTTATTATTGATCGTAATGGTTCAACTACGGTTTGAAATAGAGTTATAGTTTTAAAGATCAACCGCCTTTTAGGATACCCAAAGTTTATAATTAGTATCTATAACTTAGATCTTTGAACCATACTCTAATACTGTAATCCCCAAGAGCTGTGTCAATGATAGCAATGGTTCAACTTCGATTTCAAATAGAGTTAAAGTTCTAAAGATCTACTACCTCTTAGGATACCCAAAGGTTATAATAAGTATCTATAACATAGAGCTTTGAACGTTACTCTAAGACTCCAATGCCCAAGAGCTTTATCATTGATTATAATGGTTCAACTACGGTTTGAAATAGAGTTAAAGTTCTAAAGATTTACTACCTATTAGGATGCCCAAATGTTACAATAAGTATCTATAACTTAGAGCTTTAAACCTTACTCTAAGATTCCAATGCCCATGAGCTTTGTCATTGATTGTAACGATTCAACTACGGTTTGAAATAGAGTTAAAGTTTTAAAGATCTACCACATCTTAGGATACCCAAAGGTTATAATAAGTATCTTTGACTTAGAGCTTTGAACGTTACCATTGATCATCCCTTATTTTGCTCATAGTTTAAATCCACTAGATTGATATAAAACTTTATTATATTTGAAACACTTTTTACCTATTATCGGTAGTGGAGTTGAACTAGTAAAAGGGGACTAACTACTTTTCAAATTTTGAATTCTGAACAGGGGAGAAAGAAAAGGAGGGGAGGAAGAGGCTGAAGGAGGAAGAAGGTGAGGGGAGCCGAGAGGAGAATTATTGATTTTTGTCCAAACTTATGTTGAGCTAAAGAATTATGATTTCCTTGTGATGATACTTTGTTGTTGCTACTATTCTTGTTCTCTGATGCCGTGTTTTTAACCCCTAGTTTTTATTTGCTTGATACACTGCAACCTTATTATTTGCATCCAATTTGAATCAGATCGAGCGATCTATTATTTTTGTTATTAACCCATTCCATTCGAGAGAAGGGACTGGTTGTTTTCACTTGCAGTTTTTTCAGTACTACGATGTTTGTTAATTTTTATAGACTGAGAGGTCCATTGTTTTATCTGTTGTGAGGCGAGAGTCCATAACAATGACTAGTGGTGTTAGATTCATTCTAATTGCTCGGATTAGGATAGAAGGATTGATAATTTAAGATTGAGAGATCACCCTTTTCTTTCATTAGGATGGGAGGTAGACTAACCAGTCAGTCCTAAACTAATATTTAACGGCTACTTCTCTCTTAGCTCAAAGAGAGATCAGCAAGTTTTGAGACAGAATAATTGATTCGCACAATCAGATCGATGGATCATTTGACTCATAGATGAGAACTAAGATGCAATAGCTTTAATGAGTTCATCACAAGGGAATCTATTCTCCTATATTCTAATTTCCTTTAATTCTATCTTTTTGTTTTTCCTATAAATCGTTTTCATGGTTTATCTGATTTCTTCTTAAATCTTTTGTGGCAACTTCCGATATATAAATAGATTGATAACTGATCTACATCAATGGGGTTATGATACTCAGTGTTTCTACTCGACCTATGCACTTGCAGTTGTGTGAACTCTAGAGTAAAATTTAAACATGACTAGAATTGCTTTTAGTGCGAGAAATTCATATCCATATAAAGTTCACGTCAAGTTTTTTGCGCCGTTTTATATATTTTGTTATCTAATCTCTAAATTCATATTCATATCCATACTCAGTGTTTCTCAAGTTTTTTGCTCTTTATTTATATATTTTGTTATCTAATCTCTAAATATTCATTGTTGAATTTTTCTTAATCCTTTGATTTCAGGGACTAGTATATGCCCATAACTACTCGCAGACAACTGCTTGAATTAGACCCTAAAATCGATCGAACTTCCAAAAAAAGAGTGCGAGAATATAAGAATAGGACACATCTGACCGAAGGAACAAGTAGCACTCAATCAACAGAAATCGAACTAAATTCTGATTCAGGAACAGAGATGATGGCTCAACAACAAGAACAACCTCAACCGCCAATCCCCTCGCTGGAAGAACTCTATACCCCCACTGCAAATGAGTTAGAGTCTACTGTTTTGAAGCCAGCTATTCAAGATAACAATTTCGAGATGAAATCCTCATTGATCTCCACAATCCAACAGAACCAATTTGGAGGAACTCTAGATGAGGATTCGAGTCAACATCTCAAAGAATTTCTAGAAATATGCGAGACAACAAAGCTGAATGGAGTTTCACCAAAAGCATTGAGATTAAGAGTTTTTTCTTTTTCGCTAAGAGGCAAAGACAAACAATGGCTACAGTCACTGGAACCACGGGAATTAACCACTTGGGAATATTTGGTAAAAGCTTTCTTGTCGTAATATTTTCCTCCAAGTAAGACAATTAAGATCAGGAACCAAGTCATCGGATTTGTTCAAAAAGATTAGGAAACACTGTATGAAGCTTGGCAAAGTCTTAAGACATTGCTAAGATGATGGCCCCATCACGGTTTGAACAAATGGATTTTAGTCCAATCCTTCCATAATGGACTTAGTTATGCTTCAAAAATTGCAATCGACAATGCTATTGATGGTATGTTTATAAAGAAAAATGTAGATGAAGCATACCAACTTATAGAAGAAATAACAAGGAATCAACATTTCTTAGCTCACTCAAGGTCCAACGAGCCAATTGCTTTCACTCAAACACGACTGGATGGTGAAGATTTCTCTTCTAGGGTAGAATATATTGTCCAGAAGGCAATCACTAGGCTAGGACTCAACGAAGCTACCCCTATTGTTAATATGATAACCAGATGCTGTGAAATATGTGGTTCATCCGATCATATTTCTATACACTATGAACTACTAAAGCAACAAGGACATCAACATCAGGCAAACAAGATAGGTCCATCAAAGAATACAACATCATATAAAGATAACCATCAGCAAGGTCAAGTTCTTGCCTGGCAAAATAGATTCAATCAAAGAATACAACCACAAAACTCTTCGCTTGATCAGGGACCATCTTCTACGAGTAAGCTTGAATCAATGATGGAAAAGCACATGTCGAAACAAGATACCCTGATGCAAAAGATGTTTGAGAAAATCGAAAGCCTCTCCATTCATAACAATATGTTGGTAATACAAATAGCTCAATAGGCAGCATCATCTTCAAGACAATCGAGAATTATAGCTGGACAACCAGAGAAGAACCCGAAAGAACGAGTTCAAGCATTAACCTTGAGAAGTGGGAAAACAATTAAAAATACCAAGAGAACAAGATTTGAAGTTGCGACACCAGAAAACACGGAAGCTTCAGAATGAGATAAAGCAGCTTAACGAGAGGCTAAGCTAAAGGAGAAGAATGAAGCCAAGTGACAGACTTCAGAAGGATGTCCTGGCTATTCTACTACGGTACATTTCCCTAAAGAAGTTCGGCAAGATCGTTGAAATCCTAAAGAAGCTTTATATTAATGTACCCTTCGTCAAAGCCATACAAGAGATGCCCGCCTATGCAAAGTTTCTCAAAGATATCTTATCAAAGAAAAGAAGGATACAAGAAAATGAAACAATTGCACTAATGCTGAAGTAAGTGCCGTAATTCAAAACAAACTATCTCCAAAACTCAAGGACCCTAGGAGTTTCTCTATACCATATGAAATTGGAAAAAGAAGGATACAAAGGTCTTTATGCAATTTAGGTGCTTCTGTAAGTGTCATTCCTCTTTCATTATGTAGGAAACTTGAAATGGAAGATATTAAGCCCACTAATATGTCTCTCCAATTGGCGGATAGATCCATAAAAATCCCACAAGGAATTTTGGAAGACATATCAATTAAGGTAGGGAATTTCTACATACCAGTTGATTTCGTGGTCCTAGTTATGGATGAAGACAATCAAACTCCCATTCTTTTAGGAAGACCTTTTCTAGCTACTGCAGGAGCAGTAATAGACGTCAAACAAGGTTGTCTTACTTTTCAAATAGGTGATGATACAGTGGAATTTCGGTTGAATAAGATTATCAACAATCCGGACATGGAGGATTATCACCTCCAACTTAAGCAAGTAGATCCCCTAATCCAGAAGGTAGCATTAGTTATTCATATATCTGATCCTTTAGAAATATCTCTTGAGGCTCAAGAATCATCATTATGGACAGAAGAAGAAGCTAAGATTCTTACAAGTCATATGCTCCCAACTCAGATACAACATCCAGACAACTCACAGGAGGATGAACCTATTGAGCTCATGCACAATCTAATTCGAAGAAACCATTGAAACCGGAGTTGAAGAAACTTCCTCAAAACCTCAGATATGAATTTTTAGGAGAAGACTTCGCCTATCCAGTGATTGTCAGTGCAAATTTAAAGTCAAGTCAACTTCAACAGCTACTAGACAAGCTAAAAGTCTACAAGGATGTTAATGGCTATACTTTGGATGATCTAAAAGGAATTAATCCTTCTATTTGCATGCACGCATTCACATGGAAAAGGATTTCAAAGCATTTGTTGAAGGACAAAGAAGGATTAATCCAGTAATGAAAGTAGTAGTAAAAAAGGAAGTGATTAAACTTTTAGATTCCGGAATCATCTATCCCATATCCAACAGCCAATGGGTGAGCCCCGTGCGGGTCGTGCCAAAAAAGGGTGGAATGATCGTAATAAAGACAAACTCAAACAAGCTCATCTCCACACGAACTGTCACAGGATGAAGGGTGCGTATTGATTTCAGGAAGCTAAATAAAGCCACCCAAAATAGCCACTTTTCGTTACCTTTCATTGATCAATTGCTAGAAAGACTAGCGAATCACTCCTATTTCTGCTATCTAGATGAATTTTCTGATGACCAATTCTAGATCTATTAATGATTCCTTCCCTCATGACCAATTCCAGAGCTATTAATGATTCCTTCCCTCATGACCAATTCTTTTCAAACCGTAGTTGAACCGCTACAATCAATAATAAATCTCTTGAAGATTAGACTATTAGAGTAAGGTTCAAAGCTCTATGTTATACATACTTATTATAACCTTTGGGTATCCTAAGAGGTGATAGATCTTTAGAAATTTAACTCTATTTCAAACCATAGTTAAACCGTTACAATCAATGATAAATCTCTCGGGCATTGCAGTCTTAGAGTAACGTTCGAAGCTCTAAGTTATAGCTACTTATTGTAACCTTTGGGTATCCTATCAGGTGGTAGATCTTTAGAACTTCAACTCTATTTCAAACCACAGTTAATCGTTACAATCAATGATAAAGCTCTTGGGGATTAGAGTCTTAGAGTAAGTTCAAAGCTCCAAGTTATAGACACTTATTATAACCTTTGGGTATCCTAAGAGTTGATAGGTCCTTAGAACTTTAACTCTATTTCAAACCGTAGTTGAACTGATACAATCAATGATAAAGCTCTTGGGAATTAGACTATTCGAGTGCGATTAAGAGCTCTAAGATATAGATACTTATTATAACCTTTGGGTATCCTAAGAGGTGATAGATCTTTAGAACTTTAACTCTATTTAAAATAGTAGTTCAACTGTTACAATCAATGATAAAGCACTTGCGGATTAGAGTCTTGAGTAAGGTTCAAAGCTCTTAGTTATATATACTTATTATAACCTTTGGATATCCTAAGAGGTGGTAGATCTTTAGAACTTTAACCCTATTTCATATCGTAGTTGAACCTTTACAATCAATGATAAAGCTCTTGGGGATTATAGTCTTGGAGTAAGGTTCAAAGCTTTAATTTAAAGACACTTATTTTAACCTTTGGGTATCCTAAGACGTGGTAGATCTTTAGAACTTTAACTCTATTTCATACCGTAGTTGAACCACTACAATCAATGATAAAGCTCTTGAGGATTAGAGTCTTAGAGTAACGTTCGAAGCTGTAAGTTATAGATATTTATTGTAACCTTTGGGTATCCTAAGAGGTGATAGATCTTTAGAACATCAACTCTATTTCAAATCGTAGTTAAACCGTAGCAATAAATGATAAAGTTCTTGGGGATTTGATTATCAGAGTGAGGTTCAAAGCTTTAAGTTATAGATACTCATTATAACCTTTGGGTATCCTAAGGGGTGATAGATCTTTAGAATTTTAACTCTATTTCAAATCATAGTTTAACCTTTAGAAGTACTTAGTTATTCATACTTATTGTAACCTTTGGTTCTCCTAAGAGGTGGTAGATTGATGCGGACTTAGAAACACTAGCAAGTGCACTAATCGTTCAAGTAATAAATGATAAGTATAAAGTATCGTTCCCACGAGGACAAGAAATAATTAATAACTTCTCTTACTTATAAATTGAGAAAAGAAAATAACTCTGTGCTTTGTAAAAATAAGAAGAGTAAATAATATAAATATAGAGTTATGACCAATGGGGTTTAAAAGTATAGAATTGATGAATATGATTTATCTTAATTAATACCACTCGTGTACGAATTCTAGACAAAAGATGATGAATTAATAAAGTAAAATTCCCAAATTGATTTAATCAATATTTCAGGCGTTAGATCCTATTTTGAAGTCAATAAAAGAGATTAACCCTCTCAGTTTTTAATCTAATTTATTAGATTTCAAAATGCAGTCTATTGGAATATAAAGTTAAGGGCTTTCTCAAGTCACCTTAACTACAACACAATTTGGTCTCTTGCGATTTCCCCAAAAGTGGCATGTAAGAGAAAAACTCTAGAGAATCTAAAAACTTCTTTTCAGATAGTAAAAAGATTCAAAGGAATAAATCTCAGGCAACAATTAATCAAATCATCAAACATGCTATTGATCCATCAACTAATCGTACAAAGAATTCATAAAGAATAGATTTCAATTAAGAAAATCCTAAAGAACTACTCCATAAAACTAGAGTACATCAATCTAAATAATGTTTCAGGAATAAGGATAGAGAACAAGAGGAACTACTCCTAATTCTATCGTCCTCTCTCGAGTTTCCGGCGGAACTTCGTTGTAGCCTCTGGATCTCCTTCACCAAGCCTTCAACCTGTGATTTCTGCCCTCCAAAGATGTTCTTCCAGTTGATTTGGGGTCTCCTTAAATAGTTTTTCCCGTAGCATGGCTCAACAACCTGAAATCTTATAAAAAATGTGGATAAAAATGACTTAAAACTGCCTAACAGACCGCCATCACGGTCGTGATAGAAGGCTAAAAAGGTTGAAAAATACAACCATTTTTTGCTGGAAAATGTTTCTGTCATGGCCATGACAGAAGCTGTCACGGCCGTGACAGAGACTTTTCCATGACAGAAGCTGTCATGGCCGTGACAGAGACTTTTCCATGACAGAAGCTATCACAGTCGTGACAGAGACTTTTCTGATTGCTGATCTTCTTGTCACGGCCATGAAAAGATCTATCTTGGCCGTGACAGTCTTCTGAGCTATTTTCGGCCTTTTCTTGCGTTGATTTCGACATTCTCTCATATCCTGCCATGAATAATTTCCAGATTTAGGTAGAAATCAAATCTAAAGAAAATTATATGAAAACAAATCAAAACTCCCTCTTTCTAAACATAAAAATATTCTAAAATGCTAATCAAAAGACCTAAAGTAATGCATGATTTATCCGTGCATCAAATTCCCCCCAAGTTTAATATTCTGCTTGTCCTCAAGCATATTTCAGATAAGGCACAATGCTCCATCACAAAAATAATACTTTTCTCCTACTGTTCTTTTACACAACCATCACCAGAGTATTTATTCTCAACCAATACCCAGACTTGCAGAATTCTTAGCATTCAAACATGTCTTTCCTGCACATCTACAAATAATATCAGTCAATCTCATAAGAGTATCAATATTGAACCACAAGTCTTTAAGGAGCTTATTTTCATACTATTATCATTTCACATTTCAGCATTAAGATTTTTTTCACTTTAAGAATTTAGTAATCCCCCATATTGCACAAAGTGGTCCATGTAACGGGCTTTCGATCGACGAATCCCAGAGCAGATGCCCTTAGGTCGCCAGGCAAGAATCCCCTATGGATCTAATCACCCAGACACACTAAGGTTCCAGAGGGTACTTTATACTTTTCACTTAATTGTTGGAGCTCAACTAGCTCTCTTTTCATTCATTTTAACATTAAAATTAGCATAATTATAAGCTCCAAAAAGACTTAATGCTTTCAATAAAGATGCAATTATAATCAAGACTAACATCATAGTAAATAATAGAGAAATTCATTATTTAAAAGCTAGTCCTACTTAGCAACAAACTTCAATCAAAATCCTATTACTCTAGTGATACCCGATAAAAAGAAATAGTAATTGAATTTCATAGATTAAGCGTTGAGATGGTTTGGTCATGTTCAGAGAAGACCATTAGATGCGCCAGTAAGAAGAGTAGATCAAATAATCTGGAGTCCGATTAAAAGAGGGAGAGGGAGGCCAAGGCGGACACTTGGCGAACTAATAGAGCAAGATCTATTGGTGAATAATATACCGAAAGGTTTGGTTACTAATAGAGCGGAATGGCGTCGTATGATCCATGTAGCCGACCCCACCTAGTGGGATAAGGCTTTGTTGTTGTTGTTGTAAGCGATGTTCTGAAAATGAGCTTAAAGACAATAAAATAACAAACAAAGAGAAATGAGATGACACTTAAATTTTTTTTTAAATTATCATACTTAGATGCATGACAAACAAAAGATGATTGATTCAAAATAATGAAATAAGACATGCCATGCAAATTCAAAATTGATTAAGTCCCTCTCCCAAGCTTGAACAACTTAGAGAAAAAAAATACATAAGTGGGAAAATGTAGAGTAGAAGAAATGACCAAAGGCTTAGTCTTCTGGAGGTGGCGATGGCGAGAAGGGTGTTTTGTGGCCAAGTCTGTGAACTAGGTTTGCATTATAAGCAGAAATATGGTAAGGCTAGGTCTCTGCCGTGACCGAGACAGAATGAATATCCTTCAAGTCTTGAGAACGGTTGCGACAGCAGCAGTAACCAAAATTTTTCCTGAACATGAGCATAACTAAGTTAATATCAAATCTATTCCACAACTAGAAAACTAAAAGAAGTAACGAGAAAAGGGTTTAGGCATTGTAGTTCTCAGTTATAGTCGTTTGCTTGACTTTTGCCCTTTCATCTTTAGGGGTCTAATAAGGGCACTAAGTGGCCACTTATTAAGGTGATTGAATTCGCTTGCTCTCTTGGATTTTTCTCTGTATTGCTAGGCAAGCTCTGTAATATTCTCAGAAATTAAATAAAATAAAAAGAAAAGGAAATGAATAAATAAAAGAAAACTAGAGTCACTTAAGACCCATTAGAAAGTCCATAAACCTAATGAGCCCATAAGCCTAAGATATAAATAGCCCTAGATGCCCTAAACTCACTTAACCTCTCACTCTCTTTTCTCCTCACCACACAACAGCCGACCACCCCCATAATCTCACCCTCCTCTCATGTTCTCTTCTCTCCCACTCAACTCTCTCTTGGCCACTCACGAATAGAAGCAGGCGGCAGCAGCAGCATCAAGGAGTTTTCCATCCACCTCACTCTCCCCTCTCAGCTACCCTCTCTCCCCATCAACTCACGAACAGCCACAAGAAGACTCCCCCCCCCCCCAACTCACAATCTCTCTGCTCTCTCTCACTCTAAGCTATGGCAGCACCTCTCCCCTTTTCTCTCTCTCTCCCTCACGTCCACACATGGCAGCAAACCCCCACCAAGCAAGCCACTATCAACTCTCTCCCTCCCTAAGTCTCTCCCTCCTTCACATTCTCTCTTTCATACAACACGTGAAAACAACTAGAGAAGAGGAAAGAAGGAGCCACAGCAAGAAGAAGAAGAAAGAAGAAAAGGAAAGAGAAGGAGAGGAAGAGAAGGAAGAAGGAAGAAATAAAGATTAGGATTAATAGGGTTTTAACCTAAACCCTCAAGGTATGTTTGAGGGGATCCAAAGACCCAAATCTCACCTTAATGATGTTTTAATGTATGGATTAGGGCATGAGAGCAAACCCACTTGCTCTTAGAGTGAAGGGATAGGAAGATGTGCATTTGATGTTATGTTTCTTGAGATTGCTATTCTATTGCTATCCATGATTAGAATGCCATGTGTTTAGTAGCTTCATGATTAATGAACAAATCCTTTGTTCTTAGATGAAGATTTGAGGGATGTGCATATAATGCTTCATGCTTCTTTAGATTACTATGCTTTTGCAAATCATGCTTAGAATGCCATGTGATTCATAGCTTAATGCTCTAATTGCTCATTATGCTTAGTATTAGAATGTTCATTGTTGTTATGATGGTTTATTATGAAAATGTCAAAGCTCATGTACATGTATGACCTTGATTAGCATACTAAATGTCTTCATGTGAAATCCCATGTAAGTCATGATTAGAGTGTTAAGAATGTCATGGAATGCCTCATATAATGTTTGGAAGTCAATGTATGTTCAAAATATTGATGTATGTAAGATTTGAAAAGAAATGATGTAAAAATCATGTTCTGTCGGCCCAGAACCTGGTCGTCCATTTTGGAAGGGTCGAACATTCTGTGATTAGCGGGCGACCAGACACCCTGTTTCGATCGTCCGATAGTAATGTAATGGTCGACCGATTTAATAACGGTCATCCGATATGTGTTGTCAAAACGTTCGACACATTCTGTGATTAGCAAACGTCCGAGCACCTTGTTTCGGTCGTTCGAAAGCCAAGTATCGATCGTTCGAAAGCCAAGCATCGATCGACCGATATCTCAGCGGTCGTCCGATTTGAGTAGCGGATACATTCTGTGATTAGCGGA
Organism: Pontederia crassipes; assembly: GCA_030549335.1. NCBI lineage: Eukaryota > Viridiplantae > Streptophyta > Magnoliopsida > Commelinales > Pontederiaceae > Pontederia > Pontederia crassipes. The sequence continues at coordinate 2,297,643 of JAUKPH010000020.1, read as the reverse complement.
TGATCTGAAGCCCATTTCGGACATCCGAAAAGACCAATAGTGGTCGATCGTTATTTCAGCGGTCGTCCGATTTAGAAGAATGTCACATTCGGTGATTAGCGAACGAACCGGAGTCTCATTTCGGTCGTCCGAAAGGACCATAACGGTCGACCGATAACTCGACCGGTCGACCGATACTCTTCCAATGGTCGACCGTTACCCAAAATGGTCGTATATTCTGGAAGCGGATTGGTTATGATTGAATGTCCACACATAGTATGATTTGAAATATGTATCACCTTAAATAGGGTTAAAACAAGCAACATGTGATGAATGAATGTATTGTTGATGAATGTACGTAAAAGATAAATTGGCGTGAAGGTGTCTTGTTGTAATCGTGGAGGGGAATAAAGTCTGCACATGCTAGCTGATGTGTTCTATTCCTAGGGAATAATCCTTCCAAGTATGGGGCAATCGTCCCGGCCTAGCTAGCCAAGGTCCCGCGAATCAACATGGTCTTCCCAATCACCAAGATAATAAACTATCTTAATCAAGATAGAAGATAAAAAAATGAAGTGAAGTGGAAAATAAAGTCTTACAAATATATGTACTTTCCAAAGATGACTTAGGACATAAAGATGAAGATGTAGCTCCAATCGGATGCTAATGTATGTCCCCTTGTCATAAGATGTTATGAAAGAAAGATGTTAAAATAAAGTAAGAAGAATGATGATATGTCTTAGCATAATGATAAGTTATGATATGCTTTGACATAATGATGATGATGCTACATGATTATCTTACTTCGTCATGATTGTATGTTCATATACCATATAGAGTGCATAAGTAGCTCATAGCATGCATATGATTTATGTTCTATGATGATGATATGCATATGCCATGACATTTAAAGATTATGTCATAGGATCATAGCATGCATGGGCCTCAACATACTCTAACGGGAGAAATCTCCTGCACCCATGGATCCGTGCAGGTATGGACGAGGCTTAGGTTCGGCGGCGAATGCCTCATGATGGATACATTGCACATGGGTTGGTCAGGCTACGACCCAAGTTATCTTACTTATGTTATGATGATGGACTCTTATAAGAGTCAAGTATGTATGGCTTATGGGCCTTTGAGTCTTTTACTTTTATTTGGACTCCTTTATGTATTATGAACCCTTTGTTGGGTCTTGATGTTAGAGCCTATGTGGCCCATGGGCTAGTTGTGTATCTTGGGTTTTTAATGATGAAGTCTTCCGCTGTTTTCATGATTTTATCATTTATGTTTACTATATTATGTTTCCGCTGCAAAGTTTTATGAGACTAGGTCATGTCAAAGTCAAAGTAACGTCGCTTAGGGTTCGGAAAAAGGTTTAAATTGGGGCTGAATTTTGAGGTCGTTACAAGCTCCCTGGCAGTCTTTCGGATACCATGTTTGCCAATTGTCCGATCTGTGTTTCTAAGTTTCTAATTGATGCATCTTCATTAGTAAACTTTGTCTCCACCGTGAGGATGAACTTGATAAGACATTTTCCAAATCACTTTTTGGTTCAGTATAAGGTTGATAAGCAGGGGGTTGTGTTGAACTCCTATTATTCATCCAAGAGTAATTAGGAGGAGATCTTAGCCCACTGTTCTAAGCATTTCCTCCAACATTATTCCTGAAAGCATTATTAGAAACAAAGTTAGCATCCTCAAAATTTTGCTGATTAAAATTTATACCTGCTTGGCATTCATGATTAGGATGTCCCCCTCCACACATGTCACATGTGATGTTCGAAACCTTGTTGATAGATCTTTGAGTCATCAACATATCCATTTTCTTTGCTAAGGCATCTAACTGGGCTTGAATGTGGGTAGCCTTATCAACTTCATAAAGTCCAGCCTTCTTTGCCTTTGAGTTTTGCCAATTGTTCAAGGCAAGATTGTCGAATAACTTATAAAGATCTTCAGGGGATCTATTAGCAATGGTTCCTCCAGCAATGATGTCAATCTTGTCCTTTATCTCTGCTGAAGCTCCATTGTAAAAGTATTGGATTTGTTGGTAAAGAGGGATGTTATGATTTGAAACTTTACTGACGAGATCCTTGAACCTATCCCAAGCTTCATGCATAGACTCTGTATCCTGCTGGCAAAAAGAAGAAACTTTAGATACGCATCTAGCAGCTTTTTGTGGTGGACAGTACTTGTTAATGAATGCTTGACACATTTCTTCCCAATTTATTATGGTTCCTGTCGGCCATGTAGTGAGCAAAGTATAAGCTTTTCCTTTCAAAGAAAATGGAAAAAGTCTTAGACGAACTGCATCATCCGTTACTCCCTGAAATTTGAAAGTTGAACATAATTGGACAAATTTCGTAACGTAGCCGAATGGATCTTCATCTCTATCTCCACCAAATTGTGTGTTTGATAACATTTGAACTGTTCCTGCTGGATTTGAAAATTATTAGCACCAATTTCAGGGAGTGTAATACTCCCTCTTTCATCAATCATTGGTCCCATGGTGTAATCTCTCATAGTTTTGTACGCAGGTGGAGGTGGTTGGTTTTCAATTTGTCTTTGTTGATCTGCCATCTTAACAATAGTAGAAATTTTCTTCTTCAGCCTTCTAGCAGTTCTCTCTATTTTAGGATCAAACACTAGTGATTCACCAGAACTTCGTGTATTATGCCTATGTCCCAAGGCACTAGTACTAGAATCCTCCAGGATGTGTGAATTATGAACTCTTCAATTCCTGCAACCACACCAATACAAATGAATGGTAATAATTCTCAAATTAATAAGTAAGATAAGAAATCAATTATTAACATCTCCCCGGCAATGGTGCCAAAAACTTCATGCGAACTTAGAAACACTAGCAAGTGCACTAATCGTTCAAGTAATAAAATAATGAGTATAAAGTATCGTTCCCACGAGGACAAGAAATAATTAATAACTTCTCTTACTTATAAATTGAGAAAAGAAAATAACTCTATGCTTTGTAAAAATAAGAAGAGTAAATAATATAAATATAGAGTTATGACCAATGGGGTTTAAAAGTATAGAATTGATGAATAGGATTTATCTTAATTAATACCACTCGTGTACGAATTGTAGACAAAAGATGATGAATTAATAAAGTAAAATTCCCAAATTGATTTAATCAATATTTCAGGCGTTAGATCCTATTTTGAAGTCAATAAAAGAGATTAACCCTCTCAGTTTTTAATCTAATTTATTAGATTTCAAAATGCAGTCTATTGGAATATAAAGTTAAGGGCTTTCTCAAGTCACCTTAACTACAACACAATTTGGTCTCTTGCGATTTCCCCAAAAGTGGCATGTAAGAGAAAAACTCTAGAGAATCTAAAAACTTCTTTTCAGATAGTAAAAAGATTCAAAGGAATAAATCTCAGGCAACAATTAATCAAATCATCAAACATGCTATTGATCCATCAACTAATCGTACAAAGAATTCATAAAGAATAGAGTTCAATTAAGAAAATCTAAAGAACTAATCTATAAAACTAGAGTACATCAATCTAAATAATGTTTCAGGAATAAGCATAGAGAACAAGAGGAACTACTCCTAATTCTACTGTCCTCTCTCGAGTTTCCGGCAGAACTTCGTTGTAGCCTCTCACTCTCCTTCACCAAGCCTTCAACCTATGATTTCTGCCCTCCAAAGATGTTCTTCCAGTTGATTTGGGGTCTCCTTAAATAATTTTTCCCGTAGCATAGCTCAATAACCCAAAATCTTATAAAAAACGTGGATAAAAATGGCTTAAAACTACCTAACAGAATACCGTCACTACCGTGAAAGGCTCTATCAGGGCCATGACAGAAGGCTGAAAAGACTGAAAAATACAGCCATTTTTTGCTGGAAAATGTTTCTATCACGGCCATGATAGAAACTGTCACGGCCGTGATGGGGAAAATGTTTCCGATTGCTACTTGTCTCGGCCATGAAAAGATCTGCCACGGCCGTGACAGTCGTTTGAGCTATTTTATGCCTTTTCTTGCCTTGATTTCGACGTTCTCTCATATCCTGCCATGAATAATTTCCAGATTTAGGTAGAAATCAAATCTAAAGAAAATTATATGAAAACAAATCAAAACTCCCTCTTTCTAAACATAAAAATGTTCTAAAATGCTAATCAAAAGACCTAAACTAATGCGTGATTTATCCGTGGATTATAGATCTTTAGAACTTTAACTCTACTTCATAGCGTAGTGCAGTTACATTCAATGATAAAGCTCTTGGGGATTAGAGTCTTTGAGTAAGGTTTGAAGCTCTAAGTTATAGACACTTATTATTACCTTTGGGTATCCTAAGAGGTGGTAGATCTTTAGAACTTCAACTCTATTTGAAATCGTAGTTGAACCGTTACTATCAATGATAAAGCACTTGGGGATTAGAGTATTAGAGTATGGTTCAAAGCTCTAAGTTATAGATACTAATTATAACCTTTGGGTATCTTAAGAGACGGTAGATCTTTAGAACATTAACTCTATTTCAAATCATAGTTGAACCGTTACGATCAATAGTAAAGCTCTTGAGGATTAGGCTCTTAAAGTAAGGTTCAAAGCTTTGTGTTATAGATGCTTATAATAACCTCTGGGTATCCTAAGAGGTTATAGATCTTTAGAACCTTAACTCTATTTCAAACATAGTTGAACCATTACAATCAATGGTAGAGCTCTTGGTCATTGGAGTTTTAGAGTAACGTTTGGAGCTCTAAGTTATAGAAACTTATTGTAACCTTTGGGCATCCTAAGAGGTGGTATATCTTTAGAACTTCAACTCTATTTCAAACCATAGTTAATAGTTACAATCAATGATAAAACTCATGGGGATTAGAGTCTTATAATAAGGTTCAAAGCTCTACATTATAGACATTTATTATAACCGTTTGGTATCCTAAAAGGTGGTACATCTTTAGAACTTTAACTCTATTTCAAACCATAGTTGAACCGCTACAATCAATGATAAAGCTCTTGGGGACTAGATTCTTAGGGTAAGGTTCAAAGCTCTAAGTTATAGACACTAATTATAAACTTTGGGCATCATAAGAGGTGGTAGATCTTTAGAACTTTAACTCTATTTCAAACTGTAATTGAACCATTGCAATCAATGATAAAGCTCTTGTGGATTAGAGTTTTAGTGTAAGGTTTAAAGCTCTAAGTTATAGAAACTTAATATAACCTTTGGGTATCCTAAGAGTTGGTAGTTCTTTGGAACTTTAACTCTATTTAAAACCGTAGTTCAACTGTTACAATCATTTATAAAGCTCTTGGACATCCGAATCTTAGAGTAAGGTTCAGAGCTCTCTGTTATAGATACTTATTATAACCTTTGGGTATGATAAGAGGTGACACATCTTTAGAACATTAACTCTATTTCAAACCGTAGTTGAACCATTACAATCAATGATAAAGCACTTGGGGATTAGATTCTGTTACAAACTGTAGTTGAACCCTCACAATCAATGATAAAGCTCTTGGGGATTAGAGTCATAGAGTAAACTTCAAAGCTATGAGTTATAGATACTAATTATAAACTTTGGGTATACTAAGAGGTGGTAGATCTTTAGAAGTTTAACTTTGTTTCAAACCGTAATTGAACTGTTAGAATCAATGATATAGCTCTTGGGGATTAGACTCTTAGAGTAAGGTTCAAAACTCTAAGTTATAGATACTAGTTATGACCTTTGGGGTATCCTAGGAGGTGGTAGGTCTTTCGAACTTTAACTGTATTTCGAGCCATAGTTGGACCGTTACAATAAATGATATAGCTCTTAGGGATTAGAGTCTTAGAGTAATGTTCAAAGCTTTAAGTTACAGATACTTATTATAACCTTTGGGTATTCTAAGAGGTGGTATATCTTTAGAACTCTCACACTATTTCAAACCACAGTTGAAACATTACAATCAATGATAAAGCTCTTGGGGAATTAAATTCTTAGACTTTGTTTCAAAGTTCTAAGTTATAGACACTTATTATAAGAGGTGGTAGATCTTTAGAACTTTAACTCTATTTCAAATCGTAGTTGAACCGTTACAATTGATGATAAAGCTCTTGGGAATTGGAGTCTTAGAATAACGTTCAAAGATCTAAGTTATATATACTTGTAATAACCTTTGAGTATCCTAAGATGTGGTAGATCTTTAGAACATCAACTCTATTTATAACCGTAGTTAAACCGTTACAATCAGTGATGAAGCTCTTGGGGATTAGAGTACAAGAGTAAGGTTCAGAGCTCTAAGTTATGGACACTTATTACAACTTTTTGGTACCCTAAGAGGTGATAGATCTTTAGAACTTTAACTCTATTTCAAACTGTAGTTGAACCGCTACAATCAATGATAAATCTCTTGGGGATTCGATTCTTTGTGTAAGGTTCAAAGCACTAAGTTATAGACACTTATTATAACCTTTGGGTATCCTATGAGGTGGTGGATCTTCAGAACTTTAACTCTATTTCAAACTGTAGTTGAACCATTACAATCAATGATAATGATCTTGGGGATTAGAGTCTTAGAGTAAGGTTCAAAGCTCTAAGTTATAGATACTAATTATGAGCTTTGGGTATCCTAAGAGGTGGTTGATCTTTAGAACTTTAACTCTATCTTCAACCGTAGTTGAACCGTTAGAATGAATGACAAAGATCTTGGGGAATAGAGTCTGAGACTAAGGTTCAAAGCTCTATGTTATAGATACTTATAATAACCTTTGGGTATCCTAAGGGGTGATAGCTTTTTAGAATTTTAACTCTATTTCAAATCGTAGTTGAACCCTACAATAGATGATAAAGCTCGTGCATTAGAATCTTAGAGTAAGGTTCAAAACTCTAAGTTATAGATACTTATTACAACCTTTGGGTATCCTAAGAAGTGATAGGTCTTTAGAACTTTAACTCTATTTCAAACCGTAGTTGAACCGCTAGAATCAATGATAAAGGACTTAGGGATTAGAGTCTTAGAGTAAGGTGTAGACACTTATTATAACCCTTGGGTATCCTAGGAGGTGATAGGTCCTTAGAACTTTAATTCTATTTCAAACCGTAGCTAAACTATTACAATCAACTTTGATAGATCACCTCTTTTATGCACGTATAATAACTGCAATTAAATCCACAAATTTATGTAAAAATTGAGCATATTTAAATGTTTCTATCATTTTTTAGTGAAGAAGTTGAATGAGTAAAAGAGAAGACTAACTACGTTTCGAAATTTGAATTTTGAGCAGGGGATGAAACAAAAAGGAGAGAAGAAGCCGGACAGAGGGGAGGCAAGGAGGGGAAGCAAAAAGCTGAAAGACGAAAGTTTGGAAGAATGAAGATGAACTAAAGAAGATTCTAGATTCTCTCGTGGTGAAATTTTGTTGATGCTAACATTTATTCCGACTTTTTGATATCGTGAATTTGACTCTTTATTTCTATTTACGTGATGCATGGCTGTTTAGAATTTATGTCGTTTTCAATTAGATCGAGAGATCAATTGTTTTTCTGCTTTAGCTAATTTCATCCGAGAGGAGAAATTAGCCACATTACTTGCTATGTTAATCGCTGGTTTATTGTTCATTTAAGGATCGAGAGATCTGCTATAGTGACTATTATGAGATGAGAATTATTACAGTCGTGTGAGGTGTCAATTGCATTTTTGATCATTTGATTAAGATTAAAAGAATGAGTTGTAGGAGATCGAGAGATCGAACTCTTCTTCTGATTAAGGATGAGAATCTTATTAATCAGTAATATTAATTTAGTGATTAGCGGCTACGCTCTTCTTGATTTATAGATACATCGATAGGCTGAGAGATAGAGTGAGATTATAAAATCAGTAAGTCGGATACGGTGATTGCAATAGCATCAACGAGTTCATTACGAGGGAATCTATTCCTTCATTCGTTGATCTTTTCTTACCTTTCTTTATTATTATTAATCCATGTTTATTCATTCATCTGATTTATTCTTTTATAATTTCGTGATGACTTCCAGGATATAAGTAGAATAAGTAATTGATCTAAATCAACAGGGTTACGATACTCAGGGTTTCTACTCGACCTGTGCACTTGCAGTTACGTGAACTCTTAAGTAAAATTAAAACATGACTAGAATTATTTCTTGTGTGAGAATAAAAAATTTCATAACTACGATAAGTTCACGTCAAGTTTTTGGCACCGCTACCGGGGATTTAGATTATGTATTTATTTTCAGTTTATATCCTTGCTTAGTTTATTTAAGTGCTATTCACAATCTTTTTCATTGATTTCAGGGAGTAGTATATGCCCAGGAACATCCGTAGCCAACTGCTTGAACTAGACCCTGAAATAGATCAAACTTTTAAAAAAAGGGTGCGAGAGTATAAGAACAGAACATCCCTTTTTGAAGGTGCAAGCAACACTCAATCCATAGAGCTCAAGGACAATTCTGATCCAAGCAGAAATGATGGCTGAACAACAAGAGCCACTCCAACCACGACCACCACTCCCATCATTAGAAGAACTCTATACTCACACTGTAGATGGACTGGAGTCTGCGATTCTAAAGCCTGCCATTCAAGCCAATAATTTTGAGTTAAAATCATCTCTAATCTCTACAATCCAATAGAACCAATTTGGAGGAACTCCAGATGAGGACCCAAATCAACATCTTAAAGACTTTATGGAAATATGCGAGACAACCATGTTGAATGGAGTATCACCAGAGGTATTGAGACTAAGGGTCTTCTCTTTCTCGTTAAGGGGTAAAGCCAAGCAATGACTATAATCATTGGAACCCCGGAAATTAACTACCTGGGAGCAACTAGTAAAAGCATTTTTGTCAGAATACTTTCCTCCCAGTAAAACTATAAGAATCAGAAATCAAGTCATCGGTTTTGTGCAAAAAGATCAGGAGACGTTGTATGAAGCCTGGCAAAGGTTTAAGACATTGCTAAGGTTGTGTCCTCATCATGGCTTAAGCAAATGGATTTTGGTTCAATCCTTCCACAATGGACTCAACTACACTTCAAAAATGGCGCTTGATAACGCTGCAGATGGTGTGTTTATAAAGAAAAATGTAGATGAGGCCTATCAACTTATAGAAGAAATAGCCAGGAATCAACATTTCCTAGATCATTCAAAGTCCAATGAGTCAGCTGCATTAACTCAAACTCGATTTGACGGTGAGGATTTTTCTTCTAAAGTTGAGTATATAGTTTGAAAAGCAATTAGTAGATTGGGACTCAATGAAGCTACTCCTACTATCAATATGATAGAAAGATGTTGCGAAATATGTGGTTCGCCTGATCACATTTCCGTGCACTGTGAGCTACTAAAACAACAAGGGCATCAAAAATAGGCTAATGCGATAGGCCCTTATCCATCGAATAATGAGCCATACTCTAACACTTTCAATCCTAGATGGAGGAACAATCCAAAATTTTCCTACAGAGACAATCCTCAACAAACTCAAATTCCCACTTGGCAAAACAGATTTAATCAGAGTGCACAACCTCAAAACTCTTCGTCAGACCAAGGGTCATCTTCCACCAACAAGCTAGAAGTAATGATGGAAAAATATATGTCGAAACAGGACACTCTAATGCAGAAAATGTTCGAGAAGATTGAAAGTCTTTCCATTCATAACAAAATGCTGGAAACTCAGATAGCTCAACAAGCTGCATCCTCTTTAAGAAAACTGGGAATTTTACCTGGACAGCCAGAGAAGAATCCAAAGGAACAAGTTCAAGCTGTAACTTTAAGAATCGGAAAAACATTAGATAACACCAAGAGAACAAGAGCCGAGGTCTCGACAGAGGCAACCGAGGGAATTGGTGATCAAAGTCAGGTGGTTCAACCAGAAGATACAATGAATGGACAAAATAAATCCAAAGAACAGATTGCTGAAAGACATCCTAGTTATTCTTCTTGGATACCATTTCCTAAAGCCCTTGAGAAATCTCGACAGGATCAACAATTCGGCAAGTTTGTAGAGATCCTAAGGAAACTCTATATCAATGTACCTTTCGTGGAAGCTATTCAAGAAATGCCAGCATATGCCAAATTCCTGAAGGACATTCTATCGAAGAAGAGGAGGATACAAGAAAATGAAATAGTCGCGCTAACCACTGAGGCAAGTGGTGTAATTCAAAACAAATTACCTCCGAAGCTAAATGATCCGGGGAGTTTCTCCATACCTTGTGAAATTGGAAACTGAAAATACGAAGAACCTTGTGTGATCTTGGTGCCTCAGTGAGTGTTATTCCTCTGTCATTGTGTAGGAAACTTGAAATGGGTGATATTAAGCCCACCAATATGTCTCTCCAATTAGCAGACAGATCTATAAAAATTCCACAGAGAATTCTGGAGGGCATACCCATCAAAGTTGGCAATTTCTACATACCAGTCGACTTTGTGGTTTTAGATATGGACGAAGACAATCAAACTCCCATTTTGTTGGGGAGACCCTTCCTAGCTACCGCCGGAGCAGTGATAGACGTTAAACAAGGTCGCCTTATCTTTCAAATAGGCGATGACACAGTCGAATTTTGACTAAATCACATTATTAATTGTCCAGACATGGAAGATCACCATCTTCAACTTGAGCAACTGGATTCCCTTATACAGAAAGTGGCATCAGTCATTCACATGTCAGACTCTCTAGAAGTATCCCTTGAAGCCCAAGAATCATCTTTGTGGACAGAAGAAGAAGCAGGCATTCTTACAAGTCATATGCTCTCAACCAAAAATACAACATCTTGACACTCCACTAGAAGACCACTCTGCAGGGTTCATGCAACAGTCTAGCTCAAAGAAGCCAACAAAGACAGAGTTAAAGAAACTTCCTCAAAATCTCAAGTATGAATTTTTAGGAGAAGACTTCACTTATCTAGTAATTGTTAGTGCAGATTTAAAGACAACTCAACTTCAACAGCTATTGGATAAGTTGAAAGCTTACAAGCATGTCATCGGATACACATTGGATGATCTCAAAGGAATTAATCCTACTATATGCATGCATCGCATCCATATGGAAAAGGACTATAAACCTTCCATAGAGGGACAAAGAAGGCTTAATGCAGGTATTATCTACCCCATATCAGACAGTCAGTGGGTGAGCCCCGTGCAGGTCGTACCAAAAAAGGGTGGAATGACTGTAGTAAAGATAGAGTCGGATAAATTCATTTCCACATGAACGGTAACCGGATGGAGGATGTGTATCGATTTTAGGAAACTTAATAAAGCCACAAGAAAGGACCATTTACCATTACCTTTCATTGACCAGATGTTAGAAAGGCTAGCAAACCACTCTTATTTTTGTTACTTGGACGGATTTTCTGGATTTCATCAAATATATATTCATCCAGAAGATCAGGAAAAAACTACTTTACTTGTCCCTATGGAACCTTTGCATACAGAAGGATGCCCTTTGGATTATGTAATGCTCCAGCAAGCTTTCAAAGGTGCATGATGTCAATCTTTTCCGATTACATTGAAGAAATAATGGAGGTATTTATGGATGACTTTTCAGTATATGGTACTTCCTTTGAAATTTGTCTTCAGAATTTAGGAAAGGTATTACAGAGATGCGTCGAATCTAATCTCGTATTGAACTGGAAGAAATGTCACTTCATGGTACAAGAAGGTGTAGTCCTGGGGCATTGAAGTTGACAAAGCTAAGACAGAAGTAATTGATAAATTACCTCCGCCTACTAATATCAAAGGAATCTGAAGTTTTCTTGGACATGCTGGGTTCTACCGACGTTTCATCAAGAACTTTTCTCTAATTGCAAGGCCTTTGACAAAACTACTACAAGCTTTTGATACCTTGAAAAAAGCTATTACAACAGCCCCAATCATCCAACCACCCGATTGGTCCTTGTCATTCGAAATTATGTGTGATGCTAGTGATCAAGCTGTGGGAGCAGTATTGGGACAAAGGAAGGATAAAAAGCAACATGCAATCTATTATGCTAGCAGAACCTTGGATGAAGCACAAATCAATTATGCTACAACTGAAAAAGAATTCCTAGCAGTCATTTTTGCAATGGACAAATTCAGATCCCACCTAGTTGGCTCCAAAGTCATTGTGTACACTGATCATCAAGCTGTGCGATATTTGATTGCTAAAAAAGATGCCAAACCTAGACTCATCAGATGGATCCTTTTGTTACAGGAATTCGATTTAGAAATTAAAGATCGAAGGGGGACAAAAAACCTAGTAGCCGATCATCTCTCTCAACTTCAATCATCAGAAGGAGACGTTAACCCTGGCACCCAAAGTGCTATTAACGACTCTTTTCCAGATGATCAATTGTTTTCGATTCAGAAAACACAACTTCCTTGGTTTGCTGATTATGCTAACTACTTGGCTTCCAGAGTTCTACGACCTAATCTGTCTTATCAACAAAATAAAAAAAATTTCTCTGATATCAAATACTACTTCTGGAATGAACCATTTCTATTCAAAAAATGTGCGAATGGAATATAACGTAGTTATGTATCAGACGAAGAACAATCTGCAATATTACAGGAATGCCATTCATCTCCTTATGGTGGTCATGGAGGGTATCAGAAAATAGCCGCTAAAGTTCTTCAAACAAATTTTTATTGGCCAACCCTATTCAAGGATGCAATCAATGTTGTTAAATCTTGTGATGCCTGTCAAAGATCTGGAAATATAGGCGGAAGAAATGAAGCACCTCATCAACCTATACTCGAGGTAGAAATATTTGACGTATGGGGAGTGGATTACATGGGACCTTTCCCCCCTCTTGCAGGTACAAGTTCATAATTCTTACTGTTGATTATGTCTCAAAATGGATTGAGGCTATCCCTACAATCTCAGCAGACTCAAGGTCGGTTGCTAAACTCTTTAAAGACATAATATTTCCAGGGTTTGGGATGCCGAGATTGGTTATTAGTGATGGAGGATCATATTTTATCTAACGGAGTTTTGAAAAATTGCTGCTCAAATATGGGTTCAAGCATCAAATTTCTACCGCTTATCACCTGGAAACCAACGGGCAAGCAGAAGTCTCAAATAGAGAGATCAAACTAATTCTCGAGAAAACAATTTCAATAACTAGGAAGGATTGGAGCTTGAAACTCAATGAAGCACTGTGGGCATATCGGGCTGCATATAAAACACCAATTTGAACAACACCATTCAGGCTGATTTATGGCAAACATTGTCAGCTATTGGTGGAATTAGAACATAAGGCTTTTTGGGCAATTAAAACACTGAACTATGATTTCCAAGCAGCCTCTGGAAAATGTTTATTGCAGCTCAATGAGCTAGATGAATTGAGATTAGATTCCTATAATAATTCCCGCACCTATAAAGAAAGAACAAAGAAATGGCATGATATGCACATATTGAGAAGGAGTTTTAAAGAGGGCGACCAGGTTCTGCTATTTCACTCCCGACTATGACTTTTTCCCGGAAAGTTAAGAACGCAATGGTCAGGACCGTTTATCATCGAAAAAATATACCCCCATGGCATAGTGGATATCAAAAATGGTAATTCATAAACCTTCAAGGTCAATGGGCAAAGATTAAAACGTTACAATCCAGGTGCAGCAAGGTTTGAAGAAGTGCTACATCTGCAATTGGACTACTAGAAGAAATAAGGTCGAGCCAACGATGTTAAAAAAAGGCGCTACAGGGAGGCAACCCAACCAAATAAACGATCAGCAGCCACGTCAGCACCTGCAAGGTCAGAAGTATCAGAAATATCACCTGAAAGTACAATTTTTAGATTTAGTCGAGAATCCCAATAGAATCTAACACCATATCTACCCAAATAACCACTTTTCCAAGTCCCACACGAACTCCCTCATGTTGCTTCATTTTCCACCCGATCGACTAATCCCTTCCCCAACACCCATCGTCCCTCAGCTACCTCTCGAAATCCCTAACAGCGCTTCACCATGCTCCGAGAAACCTCAACCGTCCTCCACCCTTACGATCGCCGATATTTTCAACAGGCAACATGAAGAGAACGCGTACATCATCTGATTCCCCGACCAACGGTTTGTATGAGTCCATCAGGCGACGGCTTCGTCCGGATGGTCTTCAACAACCAACGTCCAACCTACGACAGCAGTGAAGCTCAACATCACCTCAATACAAGGTTCAGAAATTTTTCTTCTACTCGATTCCTGGATTTTTCCACTCTCGAATGTCTCGGACTATTTGATGACATCAGGACCATACTTCATCAATCCCGTCTCCTCCCTTTCTTTATGAAACGGTGGGACCTTTACAAAGAAATATCAGTTGAGTTCTTAGGAACTCTGTATCCCACCAATTTCGATGAAGATGGAGTTCCTGATCACATTGAGTTTCGGTTGTGTAATCACGAACTCGCCATGGGTCTAGACACTTTAGCCCGTTTCATGAATCTGCCTAATGTTGGCTATAGGACCCCTCCGCCCTCTTTCCCTACATTCGAAGTTTGGTATCAACTTACTAGCCGACGAACAGATAACATGTTACACCCAGTCATCCACGACATGAAGAACCCTGTTCTTCGATATCTCCATATCCTTCTCACCAACGCTATCCTAATCCACCCCAATGAATATGAGCGGGACCTTGTTTCTACTGATGAACTTTTTATTCTCTAGTGTCTGCTGTCCAACACAGAGATTAACCTTGTCTCGTTCTTCCTGCAAAGTTTGATTACGAAGTCAACCCGTGAAATTAGTCCAATCCTCTGCAACAACCTCATTACACCCTTAGCAGAACACTAAGTGTTCTTATCAGGCACCACCCCACACCTGCAACATTAATCGACTTGGATTTTTTGACCAAGGAAGGGGTTCTTCTCATGGTAAACGACCAACATTTTTGGCGACAATCTAATCCATTTGCCATCTTTCAACTATCTGACCCTCGACAAACTTCAATCTGGAAGGCCGGAATTGGTGGATGAATGATTTCATTCAGGTCACAAGGCCTATTCCAACACTACGCCCACTAGTTTTGGACTACAAAACCACTTTGCAACTTCCCTCTAATTCCAGAACTCCTCGAAAGCGCATTGTCTCTTCCTCCTCCTCATCAGCTCCAGATGCCTCTCCATCTTTACCCCTCACCACATCCAACAAATTGGACCTTATCTTGGACCAAGTGACAAAACTTGCGGAAGCCACAACCCGCAATCACCAGGACATCCAAGCGCTTAAAGATCAACTGCATAAACTAGAACAACAGAACTTGGTGCACCAACAGTGAGTCCAAGGAGTGGAAGAGGTCCAGAATTCTGTCTTAACAACCCTAAGTGACATCCAACAAGTCACTGACCGTATACTTGAGTTTCAACCAACTCTGGGTCCCTCTTCCTAGCATGATCGACACTGAGGACAGAGTCGATACTAAGCATGGGGGAGAGGGCAACATGGTACATTTCTAATCTCTATTTAACTCTCATTTTTTCACAATTTTACGTTCAAATGTTCACATTATAAATTAACATTGCACCATGTTAACCTCATGTAGTACAGTAAGAGATTTCAAACTCATCTCGTAGTTATAGCCACTTTTGCAACCTCGTGAAACTTTGTTCAAGAACATCTTACTAGCCCCTAACATTTTAACATATTTTGCAACCAAATTCAATGCTTAAAGTGAAAGGGCAAAGGCTAGTGGAAAGTGACTATTTTGATATATTAAGAGCTTGATGACCAATCTTATTTAAGCTTGCCTCTGAATTCAAATATCTGCTAATAAGAGTGTTAATACTAATAACTTCTAGTGCAAAAGAAAGAAAAAAAAGCAATACGACAAAACAAAAGTTAAAAGCAAAAGAAAAGAGGGCCAAGAGAGCCCCAGAAGGTACAAAAAAGGTGCATTCCTGAGCCAGGGTGAATTTTGGTGAGTAGATTCATAGGGGTTCATGCTTGGTACCCTAAGAGCAACTGTCCTGGGCTGTGCCAATCAAAAACCTGCTACATGAATTCCCCTGGGCATTATGGATAATCACATGAGTACTGGACAAATGAAAAGAAATAAGAATTCAAAGAAAGCCTATACTGCACTGGTAGTTTTACCAATAACACTCTTATTATCTATTTTTCTCATTTGGATTCTCTGGCTTGAGCTAAAAAGAGGAAGTTAAAAATGTCTTGTTGTTAATATCTTCATTAAAGTCAGGGAATGAAGGAACAGAGAGAACACTTAGGCAAAGAATATCAGGTTGATATATTAAAAGTTTGGCAAGAAAGCAAGATAAAGACTACCCCTATCTTGAACATTGCTTGAGGACAAGCAAAAAGCTAAGCTTGGGGGAAATTGTTCACCTCTTTTATGTACTTATAATCACTGTAATTAAATCCAAGAATTATGTAAAAATTGAGCATATTTAAATGTTTTTATCATTTTTTAGTGGAGAAGTTGAATGAGTAAAAGAGAAAACTAACTACTTTTCGAAACTTGAATTTTGAGCAGGGGATGAAACAAAAAGGAGAGAAGAAGCCGGACAGAAGGGAGGCGAGGAGGGGAAGTGAAAAGTTGAAAGACAAAAGCTTGGAAGAATGAAGATGGACTAAAGAAGATTCTAGATTCTCTCGTGATGAAACTTTGTTGATGCTGACTTTTATTCCAACTTTTTGATATCGTGAATTTGACTCCTGATTTATATTTATGTGATGCATGGCTGTTTAGAATTTATGTTTGATTTCAATTAGACTGAGAGATCAATTGTTTTTCTGCTTTAGATAATTTCATCCGAGAGGAGAAATTAGCCACATTACTTGCTATGTTTCTAGTAATCGTTGGTTTACTGTTCATTTAAGGATCGAGAGATCTGCTATAGTGACTGTTATGAGATGAGAATCCTTACAGTCGTGTGAGGTGTCAACTGCATTTTTCATCATTTGATTAAGACTAAAAGAATGACTTGTAGGAGATCGAGAGATCGAACTCTTCTTCTGATTAAGGATGAGAATCTTTTGAACTTCAACTCCCTTTCAAACCGTAGTTGAACTGTTACAATCAATGATAAAGCTCTTGGGGATTCAAGTCTTAGAGTAAGGTTCAAAGCTCCAAGTTATGGACACTGGTTATAACCTTTGGGTATCCTGAGTGGAGGTAGTTCTTTAGAACTTTAACTCTATTTCAAACCGAAGTTCAGCCGTTACAATCAATGATAAAGCTCTTGGGATTAGAGTCTTAGAATAAGGTTCAAAGCTCTAACGTATAGATATTTCTTATAAGCTTTGGATATCCTAAGTCGTGGTAGATCTTTAAAACTTTAATTCTATTTCAAACTATAGTTGAACCGTTACAATCAATGATAAAGCTCTTGCGGATTAGAGTCTTAGAGTAAGCTTCAAGACTCTAAGTTATGGATACTTTTTATAACCTTTGGGTATGCTAGGAGGTGATAGATATTTAAAACTTTTACTCTATTTCAAACCAATCTAGAACCGTTACAATCAATGATCAAGTGAGGTGATAAAGCTCTTGGTCATTAGACTCTTAGAGTAAGGTTCAAATCTCTAAGTTATAGATACTTATTATAATCTTTGGAAAACTTAAGAGGTGATAGATCTTTAGAACGTTAACTCTATTTCAAATAATAGTTGAACCGTAACAAACAATGATAAATCTGTTGCGGATTAAACTCTTAGAGAAAGGTTCAAAGCTCTAACTTATAGATACTTATTATAACCTTCAGGTATCCTAGGAGGTGATAGATTTTTAGAACTTTAACTCGAGTTCAAATCGTAGTTTTACAGTTACAATCAATGCAATAAAACTCTTGGGGATTAGAGTCTTAGAGTAAGATTCAAATCTCTAAGTTATAGAATTATTATAACCTTTGGGTATCCTAAGAGGTGGTAGATCTTTAGAACTTTAATTCAGTTTCAAACTGTTGTTGAACTGTTACTATCAATAATATATCTCTTAGGGATTAGACTCTTAGAGTAAGGTTCAAAGCTCTAGGTTATAGATACTTATAATAACCTTTGGGTATCCTAAGAGGTGATAGATATTTGAAATTTTATCTCTATTTTAAATCGTAGTTGAACCAATACAATCAATGATAAAGCTCTTGGGTATGGGAATCTTAGGGTAAGGCTCTAAGTTATAAATACTTATAATAACCTTTGGGTATCCTAAGGGGTGATAGATCTTTAAAATTTTAACTCTATTTGAAGCCATAGTTGAACCATTACAATCAATGATAGGGCTCTTGTGTATTGGAATCTTAGAGTAAGGTTCAAAGCTCTAAGTTATAGAGACTTATTGTAACCTTTGGGCATCCTAAGACGTGATTGATCTTTAGAACTTTAACTCTATTTAAAATAGTAGATGAGCCATTACAATCAATGATAAAGCACTTGGGGATTAGATTCTTAGAGTGAGGTTCAAAGCTTTCAGTTATAGACACTTATTATCCTAAGACGTGGTAGATCTTTAGAACTTTAACTCTATTTCAAACTGTAGTCGAACTGTCACAATCAATTGTAAAGCTCATAGAGTATGTTCAAGGCTGTAAGTTATAGTTAGTTCATATAACCATTGGGTATCATAAGAGGTGATAGATCTTCAGAGCTTTATCTCTATTTGAAACAGTAGTTGAAACGTTACAATCAATGATAAAGCTCTTGGGCATTAGACTCTTAGAGTAAGGTTCAAAGCTCTGAGTTATAGATACTTATTATAACCTTTGGGAATCTTAAGAGGTCATAGATCTTTAGAACTTTAACTCTATTTCAAATCATAGTTGAACCGTAACAAACAATGATAAAGCTCTTGCGGATTAGACTCTTAGAGAAAGGTTCAAAGCTCTAACTTATAGATACTTATTATAACCTTTAGGTATCTCAAGAGGTGACAGATCTTTAGAACTTTAGCTCTATTTCAAATCATAGTTTTACAGTTACAATCAATGATAAAGCACTTGGGGACTAGAGTCTTAGAGTAAAATTCAAATCTCTAAGTTGTAGACTTGTTATAACCTTTGGGTATCCTAAGAGGTGGTAGATCTTTAGAGCTTTAACTCAGTTTCAAACTGTTGTTGAACTGTTACTATCAATGATATAGCTCCTGGGGCCTAGACTCTTAGAGTAAGGTTCAAATCTCTAGATTATAGATATTTATAATAACCTTTGGATATCCTAAGTGGTGATAGATCTTTAGAATTTTAACTCTATTTCAAACTATAGTTGAACCATTACAATCATTGATAAAGCTCTTGGGTATTGGAATCATAGAGTAAGGTTAACAGCTCTAAGTTATAAATACTTATAATAACCTTTGGGTATCCTAAGGGGTGATAGATCTTTAGAATTTTAACTCTATTTCAAACCATAGATGGACCATTACAATCAATGGTAAAGCTCTTGTGTATTGGAATCTTAGAGTAAGGTTCAAAGCTCTAAGTTATAGATACTTATTGTAACCTTTGGGCATCCTAAGAGGTGGTAGATCTTTAGAACTTTCACTCTATTTCAAACCGTAGTTGAATCATTACAATTAATGATAAAGCTCTTGGGGATTCGATTCTTAGACTGAGGTTCAAAGCTTAAAGTTATAGAAACTTATTATAACCATTGGGTTTCCTAAGAGGTAGTAGAACTTTAGAACTTTAACTCTATTTCAAACCATAGTTGAACCGTCACAATCAATGCTCTTAGAGTAAGGTTCAAGGCTGTAAGTTATAGTTACTTAATACAACCATTGCTATTATAAGAGGTGATAGATCTTTAGAACTTTATCTCTATTTGAAATAGTAGTTCAAACGTTACAGTCAATGATAAAGCTCTTGGGCATTAGACTCTTAGAATAAGGTTCAGACCTCTAAGTTATAGATACTTATTATAACCTTTGGTATCTTAATAGGTGATAGATCTTTAGAACTTTGAATCTATTTCAAATCATAGTTGAACCGTATCAAACAATGATAAAGTTCTTGGGGATTAGACTCCGAGAGAAAGGTTCAAAGCTCTAACTTATAGATACTTATTATAACCTTTAGGTATCCTAATAGGTGATAGTTCTTTAGAAATTTAACTCTATTTCAAATCATAGTTTTACAGTTATAATCAATGATAAATCTCTTAGGGATTAGAGTCTTAGAGTAAGATTCAAATCTCAAAGTTATAGACTTATTATAATCCTTGGGTATCCTAAGAGGTGGTAGATCTTTAGAACTTTAACTCTGCTTCAAACTGTTGTTGAACAGTTACTATCAATGATATAGCTCTTGGGGATTAGAATCTTAGAGTAAGGTTCAAAGCTCTAGGTTATGGATACCTATAATAACCTTTGGGTATCCTAAATGGTGATAGATATTTAGAATTTTAACTCTATTTCAAACCATAGTTGAACCATTACAATCAATGATAAAGCTCCAAGGTGTAGGAATCTTAGAGTAAGGTTAATAGCATTAAGTTATAAATACTTATAATAACCTTTGGGTATCCTAAAGGGTGATAGATCTTTAAAATTTTAACTCTATTTCAAACTGTATTTGAACCATTACAATCAATGATAAAGCTCTTGTGTATTGGAATCTTAGAGTAAGGTTCAAAACCCAAAGTTATAGATACTAATTGTAACCTTTGGGCATCCTAAGAGCTGGTGGATCTTTAGAACTTTCACTCTATTTCAAATCGTAGTTGAACCGTTACAGTCAATGATAAAGCTCTTGCGGATTAGATCCTTAGAGTGAGGTGCAAAGCTTCAAGTTATAGAAACTTATTATAACCATTGGTTGTCCTAAGAGGTTGTAGAACTTTAGAACTTTAAGTCTATTTCAAACCGTAGTCGAACCATCACAATCAATGCTCTTAGAGTAAGGTTCAAGGCTGTAAGTTATAGTTACTTATGATAACCATTGGGTATCATAAGAGGTGATAGATCTTTACAACTTTATCTCTATTTGAAATAGTAGTTGAAACATTACAATCAATGATAAAGCTCTTGGGCATTAGACTCTTAGAGAAAGGTTCAAAGCTCTAACTTATAGATACTTATTATAACCTTTAGATATCCTAAGAGGTGATAGATCTATATAACTTTAA
Organism: Pontederia crassipes; assembly: GCA_030549335.1. Taxonomy (NCBI): domain Eukaryota; kingdom Viridiplantae; phylum Streptophyta; class Magnoliopsida; order Commelinales; family Pontederiaceae; genus Pontederia; species Pontederia crassipes. The sequence continues at coordinate 2,276,655 of JAUKPH010000020.1, read as the reverse complement.
ATCTATTTCAAATCATAGTTTTACAGTTACAATCAATGATTATAACGGATTAGAGTCTTACAGTAGGATTCAAGTCTCTAAGTTATAGGCTTATTATAACCTTTGGGTATCCTAAGAGGTGGTAAATCTTTAGAACTTTAACTCAGCTTCAAACTGTTGTTGAACGGTTACTATTAATGATATAGGTCTTGGGGATTAGACGCTTAGAGTAATGTTCAAAGCTCTAGGTTATAAATACTTATAATAACCCTTGCGTATCCTAAATGATGATAGATCTTTAGAATTTTAACTCTATTTCAAACCATAGTTGAACCATTACAATCAATGATAAAGCCCTTGGGTATTGGAATCTTAGAGTAAGGTTAACAGCTATAAGTTATAAATACTTATAATAATCTTTGGGTATCCTAAGGGCTGATAGATCTTTAGAATTTTAACTCTATTTCAAACCGTAGTTGAACCATTACAATCAATGATAAAGTTTTTGTGTAATGGAATCTTAGAGTAAGGTTCGAAGCTTTAAGTTATAGATACTTATTGTAACCATTAACGATGTTTCAAACCGTTGTTGAACCATTACAATCAATGATAAAGCTCTTGGAGAATAGATTCTTAGATTGAGGTTGAAAGCTTTAAGCTATAGAAACTTATTATAATCATTGGGTATCCTATGAGGTGGTAGATCTTTAGAACTTTAACTCTATTTCAAACCGTAGTTGAACCGTCACAATTAATGATAAAGCTCTTAGAGTAAGGTTCAAGGCGGTAAGTTATAGTTACTTAATATAACCATTGGGTATCATAGAAGGTGATAGATATTTAGAACTTTATCTCTATTTGAAATAGTAGTTGAAATGCTACAATCAATGATAAAGCTTTTGGGCATTAGACTCTTAGAGTAAGGTTAAACTGTAAGATATAGATACTTATTATGACCTTTGGGAATCTTAAGAGGTAATAGATCTTTAGAAATCTTTAGAACTTTAACTCTATTTCAAATCGTAGTTGAACCGTAACAAACAATAATAAAGCTCTAGGAGATTAGACTCTACGAGAAAGGTTCAAAGCCCTAACTTATAGATACTTATTATAACCTTTAGCTATCCTAAGTGGTGATAGATCTTTAGAACTTTAACTCTATTTCAAAACGTAGTTTTACAGTTACAATCAATGATAAATCTCTTGGGGATTAGAGTCTTAGAGTAAGATTCAAATCTCTAAGTTATAGACTTATTATAATAATTGGGTATCCTAAGAGGTGGTAGATCTTTAGAATTTCAAGTCAATTTCATATAGTTGTCGAACCGTTACTATCAATGATATAGCTCTTCGGGATTAGATTCTTAGAGTAAGGTTCAAAGCTCTAGGTTATAGATACTTATAATAACCTTTAGGTATCTTAAGTGGTGATAGATCTTTAGAATTTTAACTCTATTTTACGTAGTTGAACCAATACAATCAGTGATAAAGTTCTTGGGTATTGGAATCTTAGAGTAAAGTTAAAAGCTCTAAGTTATAAATACTTATAATAACCTTTGGGTATCGTAAGGGGTGAAAGATCTTTTGAATTTTAACTCTATTTCAAACCGTAGTGGAACCATTATAATCAATGATAAATATCTTGTGTATTGGAATCTTAGAGTAAGGTTCATAGATCTTGTGTATTGGAATCTTAGAGTATATCTTTAAACTTCAACTCTATTTCAAACCGTATTTGAACCGTTACAATCAATGATAAAGCTCATAGGGAATAGACTTTTAGAATAAGATTCAAAGCTCTAAGTTATACAAACTTAGATGATCTTTAGGACTTTAACTCTATTTCAAACCGTAGGTATGCCATTACAATCAATAATAAAGCTCTTGGGGATTACAATTTAGATTAAGGTTCAAAGCTCTAAGTTATACACACTTATTATAACCTTGGGGATTAGAACTTTAACTCTATTTCAAACCGTAGTCGAACTGTTACAATCAATGAAAAAGCACTTGGGGATTAGGCTCCTAGAGAAAGGTTCAAGGATCTAAGTTATAGATACCTAATATAATCATTGGGTATCCTAAGAGGTGATAAAGCTCGGGAATTACACTCTTAGAGTGAGGTTCAAATCTCTAAATTATAGATACTTATTATAACCTTTGGGAATCTTAAGATTTGATAGATCTCTACAAGTTTTACTCTATTTCAAATCGTAAATATCAATGATAAATGTCTTTAGTGTGTTAGAGTATGTTTCAAAGCACTCAGTTATAGATAATTAATATAACCATTGGGTATTGTAAGAGGTTACAGATCTTTAGAATTTTAACTTTATTTCGAACCGTAGTTGAACCATCACAATCAATGTTAAAGCTCTTGGGGATTAGAACCTTAGAGTATGGTTCAAAGCTCTAAGTTATAGATACTTATTATTACCTTTAGAACTTTAACTCTATTTGAAACCAAAGTTGAAACGCTACAACCAATGATAAAGCTCCTCGGTGTTAGACTCTTAGAGTAAGGTTCAAACCTCTAAGTTATGAATACTTATTATTACCTTTGTGAATCTTAAGAGGTGATAGATCTCTAGAACTTTGGCTCTATTTCAAATCGTAGTTGAACTACTACGATAACGATAAAGCTCTTGGGGATTTGAGTTTTAGAGTAAGTTTCAAAGTACTAAGTTATAGATACTTAGTATAACCATTGGTTAAGAGGTGATAGATCTTTACAACTTTAACTCTATTTCAAACTATCGTTGAACTGTTACATTCAATGTTAAAGGCGTTGGGGATTAGACTATGACAGTAAGGTTCAAAGCACTAAGTCATAGATTACAATCAACGATAAAGCTCTTGGGGGTTAGCGTCTTAGAGCAAGGTTCAATGCTCTAAATAATAGATACGAATTATAATCTTTGGATATCATAAGAGGTGGTAGATCTTTAAAACTTTAACTCTATTTCAAACCGTAGTTGAATCGTTACAATCAATGATAATGCTCTTGGGGATTAGAATCTTAAACTATGGTTCAAATCTCTAAGTTATAAACAATTATTACAACCTTTGGGTATCCTAAAAGTTGATAGGTCCTTAGAACTTTAACTCTATTTCAAATCGTAGTCGAACCATTACAATCATTGACAAAGCTCTTGGGGATTAGACTATTAGGGTAAAGTTAAAAGCTCTAACATATAGATACTTATTATAATCTTTGGGTATCCTAAGAGGTGCTAGATCTTTAGAACTTTACTTGATTTCAAACCATAGTGTAACTATTACAATCAATGATAAAGCTCTTGGGGATTAGAGTCTTAGAGTAAGTCTCAAAGCTCTAAGTTATAGATACTTAATATAACAATAGGGTATCCTAAAAAGTGATAGATCTTTAGAACTTCAACTCTATTTCAAATCGTAGTTGGACCATTTACAAACAATGATAAAGCTCTTGGGGATTAGACTCTTAGAGAAATATCCAAAGCTCCAACTTATAGATACTTATTATAATCATTAGTATGCTAAGAGGTGGTAGATCTTTAGAATTTAACTCTATTTCAAGCCATAGTTGAACCGTTACAATCAATGATAAAGCTCTTGGAGATTAGAGTCTTAGAGTAAGGCTCAAAGTTCTAAGTTTTAGATACTAATTATAACTTTTGGGTATCATAATAGGTGATAGATCTTTAGAACATTAATTCTATATCGAACCATAGTTGAACTATTGCTATCAATGATAAAGCTATTGGAGATTAGAGTCTTAGAGTAAGGTTCAAAGCTCTTAGTTATAGATACTTATTATAACCTTTGGGTATCCTAAGAGGTGGTAGATCTTCAGAACTTTAACTCTTTTTCAAACCTTAGTTGAACCGTTGCAATCAATGATAAAGTTCTTGGGCATTGGAGTCTTAAAGTAACGTTAAAAGGTCTAAGTTATAGATACTTATTATAACAATTGGGTATCCTACGAGGAGATAGATGTTTAGAACTTTAACTCTATTTCAAACCGTTGTTGAACTGTGACGATGATCACTTGCTGATCACTATATGATTTTAACCCATTTTAGATGCAATTCATACATATCGAGTCCCACTTTTGCCTATTTTTGGGCCAATTATACTTGGAATGCAAACATTGTGATAACTAGTTGATATTCCTCATTTCATACTTAATTCCATGTGCATAGAGGTTCTGAAATGCCAAAATCCATTAATATTTAAATTCTATGCCAAGTTATCATTTTGAGGACAAGTTATCATTCCTAAGTGACAAGTTATCATTATTTTGAATGAACTTATTTTCAATGGTTTTCTTGCCCTAAATCCATCATTATTATGTATAAATCATATTTGGATAGTCACATCTCAACTTGTGCAAAGTTTTAAGTCCATTTGAATAAGTTATCATTTTTCAAGTGCCAAGTTATCGTTAAAGGGCAATTCTGTCATTTCGACATGCAAAACCATTAATTCTGCACAAGGACCTTAAGAAATCATCTTATTATTGTTCTAACTCATTGCTGGTCAAATTTCATCACATTTGGATAATCAAAACTCAAGTTATGACAAGTTATCATTTTTAAGTCATATAAGTTATCGTTTTTGGGGCACTCAAGTTATCACTTTTAGGAATCTCATTCATATTTGATTTTTGACCTCACTCACTTGTCACTCTAATCAAATTGATGCCTGAAATGCTTTGAACCACCCATATTAGGACATTTCCCAAGATTTCCATAAAGTTATCATTCCGGGCCCTTGAATTCATTCATATTGATATCGGTTTTCATTCTTGCAACACACCAATTCCCTTTTTGCTATAGATCTGATTTTAACTACTGTCCTAATCCTTAGTTGTTTAAATATTATTAGAAGACTTTCATGCTTGATGTTTTGGCCCTTGTAGCAAGTGGAAAAGGTGGCCAAAAGGAAGAAAAAAGGAGGGGGGACCACTAGCTTTTTGGCTGTCCAAAAAGCTGTCACTGCTGGAATTACAGGGCCAGGGGACACATGGCTGCAATCAAAGCACAAAGAATGTTCTGATGCTGATCCAAAGGTGGGGAGAAGTGATATAAAAGCTGGATTTTTCTGGAGAATGAAGGAGGCTGGTCATTCAAGGGTTTGGAAAAGGCAAGGCTGCAAAGGATTCTGGTGGAGGAGCTGCTGGCCAGGAAGCTTCAAAGAACCATGAATTGTATCTGTTTCTTACCCCATTTGATGTCAAATCTTGTAAATATGAGGAGCTAAACTCCATTTCTTCTAGGATAGGGTAGTAGTTTAGATTAGTTTTGGATGGATATGGACTGTTTTATAATTCCTGCACTGAATCATTTCTGGTTTTCAGATTTCAGAAACTTCTTTACTGATTTATGCTATGCTACTATTAGATCTAATTGTAACCAATGAATGAGAAGTATTACTTGATCTAATCATTCTACAGAAGTGAATTAAGAGTTAATGTCAGTTTTCTGATTTCATTCAATTGCAATTCTGATTTCTGATTTGGTTTTCTGATTTCTGAATTTGATTCCTATAAATATCAGAATCTGTTCTTCATTTCTAACCTGATTAATTGAGTCTTTGGAATGTTGGTATTGTCCCTATCTTATTCAGAAATGAATCAAGATTGTTTGGGCAATCATTTGACTCAAATCAGATTTTCCATTAATTCCTGAACTGAAATCAGAAATCTGATTTTTCTGGTTTTACATTTCTGAAATCTGATTTGTTATAAATCTGATCTTGCCATTTGAAGACCCCATTTGTTTTTATAACTGAGAAGTTATCATTTGGTCTAACCCTTGTTCAGAAATGAATCAAGAATCAATGGCAAGTTCTAGATACAAACCCAATTAGAATTCTGATTTCTATTTTCTAAAATCTGATTTCTTGAAATCTGAATTCTGATTTTCTTGGGCTGTTTGAATTTGATTGTCATTGGGGATTGAACTAATTGAACAACTGAGAGGTTGACATCTATCCCAATCTTGTTCAGAAATGAATTGAGAAGCTTTGTCATTCCTATGATTCAAAACTGATTTGGTTTTTCCTGATTGGATGAATTGAATGAGTTGCTGATTTTTTGGTTTCCTGAATTCCAAAATCTGATTTCTTGGGCTTTTGAATCTGATTGTCATCAAGGATTAGATAGTTGAATAGTTGAGAGGCTAATATATGCCATGATCTTATTCAGAAATGAATCAAGATCATTGACAATTCAGAATTCAAATCTGATTTTTTTTCCAAAATCTGATTTCTTAGTTTGATTCTAAATTCTATTTTCTGATTGTTTGGAATCTGATTTGCCAATTGTTAATCCCTATTTTACTCAAATCACTGAGAGGTGTACTCTAGGAATCCCTTGTAATCCAGAGATGGGTCAAGGGGCATTTGGCAAACTTGAATTCCATCAATCCAATTGCTGATTTTTTCAGAAATGTTGATTTCTGTTTTCTCATTTTTCTAACTTCTGATTTCCATTGTCAACCCTCATATTAATCCACTACTGAGAGGTAGTCTTAAGGGCTTCTTTGAGATCCAGAGATGGGCCAAGGAGCAATGGAAATTGTGAACTCATGTGGCCATATGTTTTGCATTTCCAATTGAGTGTGTTTGTGTGGATTCCAATTTATTTTGCAACCGAGAGGTTGATTCTGAATCTCCCTTGAATTCAGAGATGAATCATGGAACACAAGCACCATTATTGAGTATATTTTATCCTGGTTTGGTTGATTGGAATGATTCCATCTTTTTATGATTGTAAATGCAAGTTATCATTCCAAACTTCCTTGAATTGCAAAAAATCAGCATTGAATCTTTCTTTTGAGCCCAATGATAACTTGATTTTCAGTGAGGACCCTCTTTTGATTCAACCTAGCTAACAATTATATAATCATATATTGCTCAGTTAGAAGCCAATTGAGCTATGGGAACACCCATTTTCAAGTTGAATCAAAAGTTGGACATTTAGTGATAACTTGTTCCATTCCATCCTTAATTAATTTAGATGAACCCCAAATCCTAGAAGAACCTTCCTCATAGATAGTTAAACCTTTTTAGACTTCATTCTAGCATTTATAATTCAGTTTTGATAAATTTCCAAAACCCAAAAATCTGTTATCATTTCACTTTCTATAAAAAAAAATCTGTTTTCACTATTCATTAAAAATCTATTTTTAGGCACTTAAGTAGAACTAATCTAAATTGTTTTAGGGTGTCTTAGACTTCAAATTCTTGTGGATACGACAACCTGAGTCTACTACAACTTACCTGTGCACTTGCAGCTAGTGAGTTGGGAGACCCAAAAAAATGAAAAATTGACATTTTCTTTAATTTCAGCAAGTTATCACTACTCAATCCCAAATATCACTATCAAGTTTTTGGCGCCGTTGCCGGGGATTTGAGGTCAATTAGGCTAACTTAGATAGTTTAGATTAGTTTTTAGTTTATTTGTTAGGCTAATTTTCAGTTTTTGCAAGTTATCATTTCTTACTTTTCATTTTTGTCTAGTTTTCATTTCTTTCTTGAATTTGATACTTTTGAATCTCTTTATGCAGGACTTGGACTATCAAGAGGAACATTACAAATCAGATCCTGAACCTGAAAGAAGATTTTTAAGAAGAAGGAGATTGCAAAGGCTTGAGGCAAGGAGAAGGATATTTGAAGAAGAAGAGGAAGAAGCATACAACCTTGAATTTGAAAGAGTTATGAATCAAAATATGGCAGCTCCTAGAACTCTTAGGGACTGTTATTCACCAAGCAATGCAAGGAATCAACAAGGGGGAGGAGCCTTAGCACCTGTGGCAAATTTTGAAGTTAATCCAGCCTTGATTTCTATGATTAGGCAAAGTCAGTTTTCTGGACTTGGGACTGAAGATCCAGCATGTCATTTGGACAATTTCAAGGAGATATGCAGCACTGTGAACTTCAATAATATCCCCATGAATGCAGTGTATATGAGATTATTTCCCTTCTCACTCAAGGACAAGGCCAAGATATGGTTTAAAGGATTGAATCCTGAAGAGGTAGCCACTTGGGAATCAATTGTTCAATTGTTCCTTTCAGAATTCTTTCCTCCTTCAAAAACTGATAACTTCAGGGATCAAATAGTGAGGTTCTATCAGTTGGACCAAGAAAATATTTGTGAGGCATGGCAAAGGCTTCAAGGATTATTAAGGGCATGTCCCCATCATGGTTTTGAGAAGTGGCAGCTAGTCAACTATTTTCATAAGGGGTTGAACTACCCTAGCAAGGTGGCATTGGATACTGCTGCAGGAGGCATCTTTGCATCTAAAAACATTGATGAAGCTTATCAACTCATTGAAAACATAGCCAAGAATCACCACTTCCTTACCCATGATAGAACCAGGAGGCCACCCATGGACAATTCAGTGAATCAATTGTCCACTCAACTTGAAGAGGTGCTGTACAAGACTTTGGAGAGGTTGAACTTGACTCCCAATGGCAATAGGGCCTCCAATTCTGAAACAAGGTGTTGTGTATGTGGGAATCAAGGCCATGTGTCAGAGAATTGCAACTTAATTATGCAGCAAGTGGACCAAAATGTGGATCAAATCAATGCTGTGGGCAATTATGGAATCAAACCTCCTGCTGAATTTTATACTCCAGAAAATAGGAATCATCCATACTTTTCTTACAAGGGCAACAACTATCAAGGAGCTCCTATGCAAAATTCAAATTGGCAGCCTAAAATCCTACCAAGGAATCAGCCACCACCACCTTATGGAAATCAAGGCCAAAGTGCACCAATTCAAAGGAATCTATATGAGCCACCACCTCAAGTCCAAGCATTACAATTCCAAAATGAAATGAAGGAGATGCTTCAACAAATTCTGAAGAAGCAGGACAGCCAAGGAGACGAGATTTTGAAGATCAATTCTAGATTGGATGCCATGAATGCAAATCAGAAATTGTTGGAAAGCCAAATTGCTCAACAAGCTAGTACATCCACTAGACCTCCCTTATTCTTTCCTGGACAGCCAGAAGTAAATCCAAAGGAGCAAGCAAAGGCCATCCAGCTCAGAAGTGGTAAAATGGTGGAGGAACCAATGAAGAAAGTGGATGATAATCAAGCCAATTCAGACTCAAGGGTTGCTGAAAAGCCAAGTGAACAACCAAGTGAGGAAATCAGGAATTCAAGCCCTCAAATTGAAGCAAATCCAAGGGTTTTTGACAAGGTACCCTTCCCTCAAAGGTTAATCAAGGCAAGACAAGACCAGCAATATGGAAGGTTCTTGGAAATCCTGAAGAAGCTATACATAAATGTTCCTTTTGTTGAAGCCATCCAGGAAATGCCATCATATGCCAAGTTTCTAAAGGAAATCCTAACCAAGAAGAGAAGGGTATTGGAGCATGAGACTATAGCATTGACTGAAGAGGCTTCTGCAATTATCCAGAATAAGTTGCCTCCAAAGCTCAAGGATCCAGGAAGCTTCTCAATTCCATGTGAGATAGGCAATAGAAAAATTCAAAGAGCCATGTGTGACTTGGGAGCTTCTGTGAGTGTCATACCCTTATCATTGTGTAGGAAACTTGAAGTTGGAGATTTGAAGCCAACAAATATGTCCCTTCAGCTGGCAGACAGATCCATCAAATATCCACATGGGATTATTGAGGACATACCCCTCAAAGTTGGTAAATTCTATATTCCAGTTGATTTTGTTGTATTAGATATGGATGAAGATGTGAACACCCCCATTCTCCTTGGGAGGCCCTTTCTAGCCACTGCAGGGGCTGTAATTAATGTTAAGGAAGGGAGATTGACCTTCCAAATTGGAGAGGAGAAGATTGAATTCAATTTGGCCCAAGTTATCAGTAGGCCAAGTTTTCTAGAAAATGATTTTGAAGATGGGCAATTGAATCAGGTGGTGGAGCAAGTTTCAGCTATAATCCCTATTGAAGATCCATTGCAAAGGTGTCTAATTTTTGACCATTTGAGAGAATTGGAAGATCCAGAGGCTATGGCATATAAATCAGTACTGAACTCTTCAATATCAGTGGAAAATGTAGGAATTCAAAGTGAGGTACAACAGGTTATCATTGCTGAATGCCAAGGCAATCCAGTTCAAGCCAATTCCAAGTTGGAACTCAAGCCTCTTCCTAGCAATTTGAAGTATGAATTCTTGGGGGAGAATTCAACTTTTCCTGTTATCATTAATGCTAATTTGCCTCAGGATCAGGTGGAAGAGCTGCTGAAGAGGTTGAAATTGTATAGGGAGGTGATAGGCTACTCAATTGAAGATATCAAGGGTATTAATCCCTCCATTTGCATGCATAGGATCCCTATGGAGGACAGCTACAAGCCCTCCATTGAATGTCAAAGGAGACTCAACCCAACCATGAAAGAAGTGGTAAAGAAAGAAGTATTGAAGTTGCTGAATGCAGGAATCATATACTCCATTTCAGATAGTGAATGGGTCAGTCCAGTGCAGGTGGTGCCAAAGAAGGGAGGAATTACAGTGGTGAAGTCAGATTCTGATGAATTGATATCCACAAGAACCATTACAGGTTGGAGGATGTGCATTGACTTCAGGAAGTTAAACAAGGCCACAAGAAAGGACCATTTCCCATTGCCATTCATTGATCAGATGCTGGAAAGGCTAGCTAGGCATTCCCATTTCTGTTATCTTGATGGGTACTCAGGTTTCTTGCAAATTCCAATTCACCCCCAAGATCAACACAAGACTACATTCACTTGTCCATATGGGACTTTTGCCTATAGGAGAATGCCCTTTGGCTTATGCAATGCCCCTGCAACTTTCCAAAGGTGTATGATGTCTATATTTTCAGACTTCATTGAAGAAATTATGGAGGTCTTCATGGATGATTTTTCAGTGTATGGAGACTCATTTGATGCTTGCTTGGACAATTTAACAAAAGTGCTACAAAGATGTAGGGAATCCAATTTGATACTCAATTGGGAGAAATGCCACTTTATGGTCCAAGAAGGAGTTGTCTTAGGACATGTGGTCTCAAGCAAAGGCATTGAAGTGGACAAGGCAAAAATTGAAGTGATTGAGAAACTACCACCACCCACAAGTGTCAAGGCAATTAGGAGTTTTTTGGGGCATGCAGGCTTCTACAGGAGGTTTATTAAAGATTTCTCCATGATAACTAGGCCCCTCACCAAGTTGCTGGCCAAGGATGTTGAGTTTCAATTTGATGAAGAGTGTATGAAGGCATTCAAGAAGTTGAAGGAAGCCCTCATCTCAGCCCCTGTAGTGCAGCCACCTGACTGGACTCTCCCTTTTGAGATCATGTGTGATGCTTCTGACCAGGCAGTAGGAGCTGTGCTGGGGCAAACCAAGGAGAAGAAGCACCATGTCATATGCTATGCAAGCAAAACTTTAGATGAAGCACAAATCAATTATGCAACTACTGAGAAAGAACTTCTTGCTGTGGTGTATGCATTTGACAAATTCAGGCCATACCTGGTGGGATCCAAGGTTATTGTTTTCACAGACCACCAAGCTGTGAGGCACTTAATCAACAAGAAAGAATCCAAGCCAAGGCTAATCAGGTGGATCTTATTGCTTCAAGAATTTGATGTAGAAATTAGGGACAAAAGGGGAAGTGAAAATCTAGTAGCTGACCACCTATCAAGAATGGAAGGGATACAGGAATCATCTACACTTCCTATCAATGATGCGTTTCCTGATGATAGTTTGATGGCTGTGGCAATTAATCAAATTCCCTGGTATGCTGACTTGGTCAATTATCTTGCATGTGGAATTACCCCTCCTGACTACACATATCAGCAAAGAAAGAAATTCTTTCATGACTTGAAAGATTATTATTGGGATGATCCCTTTCTATTCAGAAAATCTCCTGATGGCATGTACAGAAGATGTGTACCCCAATCTGAATTTCAAGAAATCTTGGAGGCATGCCATTCATCCCCTTATGGAGGTCATGGAGCCACACACAAGACTGCTGCCAAAGTCCTCCAATCTGGATTTTATTGGCCAAGTTTATTCAAGGATGCACATATCTTTGTGAAGGGTTGTGATCAATGCCAAAGAGCTGGTTCCATTTCAAGAAGGAATGAAATGCCACAACAAGGAATTCTAGAAGTGGAAATATTTGATGTTTGGGGAATTGACTACATGGGGCCTTTCCCTAGTTCATGTGGTTACAAATTTATTCTTCTAGCTGTGGACTATGTGTCCAAATGGATTGAGGCCATTCCCACCATTGCAGCTGATTCCAGGGCAGTAATCAAGTTGTTCAAGGAAGTTATCTTTCCAAGGTTTGGAATTCCTAGAGTGGTCATAAGTGATGGGGGTAGCCACTTTATTGAAAGGTGTTTTGAAAACCTCCTAATTAAATATGGAGTGAGGCACAAAGTTTCCACTTCATATCACCCCCAAACAAATGGCCAAGCAGAAGTGTCAAATAGGGAGGTAAAGGCCATATTGGAGAAAACAGTTTCTTTGACAAGAAAAGATTGGAGTTTGAAGTTGAATGAAGCTCTTTGGGCATATAGGACAGCATACAAGACTCCAATTGGTACTTCTCCCTACAAGCTTGTCTATGGAAAAACTTGCCATTTGCCAATTGAGTTGAAGCATAAGGCATATTGGGCAGTCAAGGCACTCAATTATGATATGCATGCGTGTGGGCAAAAGAGGCTTCTCCAAATTGATGAACTTGATGAAATTAGGCTAAATGCCTACCATAATTTAGAATTCTACAAGGAAAGGACTAAAAGATGGCATGATGGAAGGATTCTGAAAAGGGATTTCAAGGTTGGAGACCTTGTATTACTCTTCAACTCAAGATTAAAGATTTTTCCAGGAAAGTTGAAGTCAAGGTGGAGTGGACCATTCAAAATTCATAAAGTATATCCATTTGGTGCTGTTGACCTTCTGAATGACAAAGATGACATATTTAAGGTAAATGGACAGAGGTTAAAGCTTTACAATCCCACAGCCATGGATTCTGCAAAGGAGGAGCTGACTCTAGCTGATTTGCCACTAGCTCCTAGCTGATTTCACCTTGTATCAATGTCTAGCCAAAGACATTAAAGAAAGGCACTTCTTGGGAGGTAACCCAAGCCACTTTACACTTAATCTTTCTGTTTTTGCAGGAATAAGGGATGAGGAACATGTTCAATTCACAAGTCTCAACTTCAGGGAGTACCCTTACCCCTATTTCTGATTTTTACACTGAAAACTTAATGATAACTGATAATATTTTTTTCATTATGCTACATTGATCATATTATCATCTGAATTAACATTCATTTCAGTTATCCCAATCTATTATAGCCTAATTTCAGTGAATTTCAGAAATTCCCAATGCAATGTTGAAATTTGCACTCAAAAATCTGATTAGTTGCAAATCTACCATTCCACTGATATCCTTTGTTTCTATGCAGGATTAGTTACAACTAATGAAGATTAGATCATCCAAAGCTTCTGGTTGAAGTGCCAAGGGGATCCAAATTCCAAATTTAATGCATTTCAATCCCACCCACCCCTCTCCCTTGCCTTTATTTTTCAACCCTGAGGACAGTGTTGAGAATAAGCTTGGGGGAGGAAACCTGGTGCTTTTCTAACCTTTACACCATGTTTTCAATTGATTTTAATGTTCATATCATAATTCATACCAGGTTATCATTGGTTTTCACAAGTTATCACTAGTTATCACTTGGTTATCAATTTTTGGACCCAACTCAATTCTGAATTCATTTTGAATCTGAAATGGGTAGAATACTTTATTTTGACAGTGGGTGCACTCCAATACCAAGTGGCCAACTTGGCCATTAGCCTTCTTGCTTTAATTGGCATTATGAATTCAGATGCATTTGAATGAAATTTCTAGCTGAAAATTTTTCCTTTTTGTGGGTCACACTAGTTGATACTTATGGATTGAATTAGTAATATCAGATGTCTAGAAGGGAGTCAAGGCTCTTGCTACCATGCTAAATAGGAAAACTTGACTTTTTGGATAAAGGGATCTAAACTATACTTGAGTTTGAACTATTGCTCACTTCATGAACAGGATAGAAAAATGAAAAAAGGAAAAGTAAAAAGTCATATGCATGCATAGAAAAAAGGAAGAGAGCAAAACTTCCGAAGGAATCTCTCTTCAATGCAAAAAGAAAAAAATTTTAGGAGAGCAAAACTTCCAAAGGAATCTCTCCTAAAGAAAGCATGAATAAAAATCAGGTGCTAAACCTGTTTATATGCATTTCATGAATAAAAATCAGGTGCTAAACCTGTTTATATGCATTTCATGAATAAAAGTCAGGTGTTAAACCTGTTTAAACAATTGAAAATCTGTTCATGAAGAGATTTGTAGTTCAACCCCTTTGTAAAGTTGAAAATTCCTACAATTCAAACATGTTATTGCTAGTACTTCTTCCATGGCTTAAATTTGCTTTAGCCTTTGTGATTCCCTAGCTAGAAATTGAGTTTTTGGAAAGAGTGAAGTGTTGGCAAAGTGGGAAACTCATTGGATTCAATTCAGCTAGACTTTACTTCATTTGTGGACTTTTAATTCAAGTTTGTCCTTAATTTCTGAATGTTTTGCTTGAGGACAAGCAAAAGGCTAAGCTTGGGGGAGTTTGATCACTTGCTGATCACTATATGATTTTAACCCATTTTAGATGCAATTCATACATATCGAGTCCCACTTTTGCCTATTTTTGGGCCAATTATACTTGGAATGCAAACATTGTGATAACTAGTTGATATTCCTCATTTCATACTTAATTCCATGTGCATAGAGGTTCTGAAATGCCAAAATCCATTAATATTTAAATTCTATGCCAAGTTATCATTTTGAGGACAAGTTATCATTCCTAAGTGACAAGTTATCATTATTTTGAATGAACTTATTTTCAATGGTTTTCTTGCCCTAAATCCATCATTATTATGTATAAATCATATTTGGATAGTCACATCTCAACTTGTGCAAAGTTTTAAGTCCATTTGAACAAGTTATCATTTTTCAAGTGCCAAGTTATCGTTAAAGGGCAATTCTGTCATTTCGACATGCAAAACCATTAATTCTGCACAAGGACCTTAAGAAATCATCTTATTATTGTTCTAACTCATTGCTGGTCAAATTTCATCACATTTGGATAATCAAAACTCAAGTTATGACAAGTTATCATTTTTAAGTCATATAAGTTATCGTTTTTGGGGCACTCAAGTTATCACTTTTAGGAATCTCATTCATATTTGATTTTTGACCTCACTCACTTGTCACTCTAATCAAATTGATGCCTGAAATGCTTTGAACCACCCATATTAGGACATTTCCCAAGATTTCCATAAAGTTATCATTCCGGGCCCTTGAATTCATTCATATTGATATCGGTTTTCATTCTTGCAACACACCAATTCCCTTTTTGCTATAGATCTGATTTTAACTACTGTCCTAATCCTTAGTTGTTTAAATATTATTAGAAGACTTTCATGCTTGATGTTTTGGCCCTTGTAGCAAGTGGAAAAGGTGGCCAAAAGGAAGAAAAAAGGAGGGGGGACCACTAGCTTTTTGGCTGTCCAAAAAGCTGTCACTGCTGGAATTACAGGGCCAGGGGACACATGGCTGCAATCAAAGCACAAAGAATGTTCTGATGCTGATCCAAAGGTGGGGAGAAGTGATATAAAAGCTGGATTTTTCTGGAGAATGAAGGAGGCTGGTCATTCAAGGGTTTGGAAAAGGCAAGGCTGCAAAGGATTCTGGTGGAGGAGCTGCTGGCCAGGAAGCTTCAAAGAACCATGAATTGTATCTGTTTCTTACCCCATTTGATGTCAAATCTTGTAAATATGAGGAGCTAAACTCCATTTCTTCTAGGATAGGGTAGTAGTTTAGATTAGTTTTGGATGGATATGGACTGTTTTATAATTCCTGCACTGAATCATTTCTGGTTTTCAGATTTCAGAAACTTCTTTACTGATTTATGCTATGCTACTATTAGATCTAATTGTAACCAATGAATGAGAAGTATTACTTGATCTAATCATTCTACAGAAGTGAATTAAGAGTTAATGTCAGTTTTCTGATTTCATTCAATTGCAATTCTGATTTCTGATTTGGTTTTCTGATTTCTGAATTTGATTCCTATAAATATCAGAATCTGTTCTTCATTTCTAACCTGATTAATTGAGTCTTTGGAATGTTGGTATTGTCCCTATCTTATTCAGAAATGAATCAAGATTGTTTGGGCAATCATTTGACTCAAATCAGATTTTCCATTAATTCCTGAACTGAAATCAGAAATCTGATTTTTCTGGTTTTACATTTCTGAAATCTGATTTGTTATAAATCTGATCTTGCCATTTGAAGACCCCATTTGTTTTTATAACTGAGAAGTTATCATTTGGTCTAACCCTTGTTCAGAAATGAATCAAGAATCAATGGCAAGTTCTAGATACAAACCCAATTAGAATTCTGATTTCTATTTTCTAAAATCTGATTTCTTGAAATCTGAATTCTGATTTTCTTGGGCTGTTTGAATTTGATTGTCATTGGGGATTGAACTAATTGAACAACTGAGAGGTTGACATCTATCCCAATCTTGTTCAGAAATGAATTGAGAAGCTTTGTCATTCCTATGATTCAAAACTGATTTGGTTTTTCCTGATTGGATGAATTGAATGAGTTGCTGATTTTTTGGTTTCCTGAATTCCAAAATCTGATTTCTTGGGCTTTTGAATCTGATTGTCATCAAGGATTAGATAGTTGAATAGTTGAGAGGCTAATATATGCCATGATCTTATTCAGAAATGAATCAAGATCATTGACAATTCAGAATTCAAATCTGATTTTTTTTCCAAAATCTGATTTCTTAGTTTGATTCTAAATTCTATTTTCTGATTGTTTGGAATCTGATTTGCCAATTGTTAATCCCTATTTTACTCAAATCACTGAGAGGTGTACTCTAGGAATCCCTTGTAATCCAGAGATGGGTCAAGGGGCATTTGGCAAACTTGAATTCCATCAATCCAATTGCTGATTTTTTCAGAAATGTTGATTTCTGTTTTCTCATTTTTCTAACTTCTGATTTCCATTGTCAACCCTCATATTAATCCACTACTGAGAGGTAGTCTTAAGGGCTTCTTTGAGATCCAGAGATGGGCCAAGGAGCAATGGAAATTGTGAACTCATGTGGCCATATGTTTTGCATTTCCAATTGAGTGTGTTTGTGTGGATTCCAATTTATTTTGCAACCGAGAGGTTGATTCTGAATCTCCCTTGAATTCAGAGATGAATCATGGAACACAAGCACCATTATTGAGTATATTTTATCCTGGTTTGGTTGATTGGAATGATTCCATCTTTTTATGATTGTAAATGCAAGTTATCATTCCAAACTTCCTTGAATTGCAAAAAATCAGCATTGAATCTTTCTTTTGAGCCCAATGATAACTTGATTTTCAGTGAGGACCCTCTTTTGATTCAACCTAGCTAACAATTATATAATCATATATTGCTCAGTTAGAAGCCAATTGAGCTATGGGAACACCCATTTTCAAGTTGAATCAAAAGTTGGACATTTAGTGATAACTTGTTCCATTCCATCCTTAATTAATTTAGATGAACCCCAAATCCTAGAAGAACCTTCCTCATAGATAGTTAAACCTTTTTAGACTTCATTCTAGCATTTATAATTCAGTTTTGATAAATTTCCAAAACCCAAAAATCTGTTATCATTTCACTTTCTATAAAAAAAAATCTGTTTTCACTATTCATTAAAAATCTATTTTTAGGCACTTAAGTAGAACTAATCTAAATTGTTTTAGGGTGTCTTAGACTTCAAATTCTTGTGGATACGACAACCTGAGTCTACTACAACTTACCTGTGCACTTGCAGCTAGTGAGTTGGGAGACCCAAAAAAATGAAAAATTGACATTTTCTTTAATTTCAGCAAGTTATCACTACTCAATCCCAAATATCACTATCAGACGATTAATGATAAACCTCATGGGGATTAGACTCTTAGAGTAAGGTTCAAAGCTCTAAGATATTGATAATTATTATAACCTCTAGGAATCCTAATAGGTGCTAGATCTTTAGAATTTTAACTCAATTTCAAATCATAGTTCAACCGTTACAATCAATGTTAAAGCTCTTGGGAATTAGAGTCATAGAGTAAGGTTCAAAGCTATAAGTTATAGACACTAATTATAACCATTGTGTATCATAAGAGGCGATAGGTCATTATAGACACTTATTTCAAATCATGGTTGAACCGTTACGATCAATGATAAATCTCATGGGTATCAGAATCTTACAATAATGTTGAAATCTCTAAGTTATAGATACTTGATATAACCACTGGGTTTCCTAAGAGATGATAGATTTTTCGAATTTTAACACTATTTGAAACTATAGTTTAACCGTTAAAAGCAATGATAAATCTCTTGGGGATTAGAGTCTTAGAGTAAGTTTCAAAGCACTAAGTTATAGATACTTAATATAACCATAGGGTGTCCTAAGAGGTGATTGATCTTTAGAATTTTAACTCTATTTCAAACCGTAGTTGAACCCCTACGAGCAATAATAAAGCACTTGAGGGTTAGACTCTTAAAGTAAGATTAAAAGCTCTAAGTGACAGATACTTATTACAACCATAGTTGAACCGTTACAATTAGTGATAAAGCTCTTGGGAAGTGGATTCTTAGAGTAACGTTCAAAATGTTTAGTTATAGATATTTATTATAACCTTTGGGTATGCTAAGAGGTGATAGATCTTTAGAACCTTAACTCTATTTCAAACCGCAGTTGAACCATTACAATTAATGATAAAGCTCAAGGGGATTGGAGTCTTACAGTAAGGTTTAAAGCGCTAAGTTATAGATATTTATTATAACCTTTGGGTATCCTAAGAGGTGGTAGATCTTTAGAACTTTAACTCTATTTCAAATCGTAGTTGAACCGTTAATGTCATTGTCAAAACTGTTGGGGATTAGAGTCTCAGGGTAAGGTTTAAAATTCTAATTTATAGATACACCCTTTGGATATCATATGAGGTGGTAGATCTTTAGAACTACAACTCTTTTTCAAACCGTAGTTGAATCGTTACAATCAATGTTAAGGCTCTTGCGGATTAGAGTCGTAGAGTAAGTTTCAAAGCACTGAGTTATAGATACTGATTATAACTTTTGGGTATTCTAAGAGGTGGTAGATCTTTTGAACATCAACTTTATTTCAAACTGTGGTTGAACCATTACAATCAATGTTAAAGCTCTTGGGGATTAGGTCCTTAGAGTAAGGTGGTAGATCTTTAGTACATTAACTCTATTTCAAACCATAGTTGACCTGTTACAATAAACGATAAAAGTCTTGGTGGTTAGCGTCTTAGACTAAGGTTCAATGCTCTAAGTTATAGATACTTATTATAAACTTTGGGTATCCTAAGAGGTGATAAATCTTTAGAACTTTAACTCTATTTCAAATCATAGTTGAACTATTACAATCAATGTTCAATCTCTTAGGGATTAGAGTCTTAGAGTATGTTTCAAAGCTATAAGTTATAGATACAAATTATAACCTATGGGTATCATAAGACGCTGTAGATCTTTAGAACTTTAACTCTATTTCACACCGGAGTTGAACTATCACAATCAATGATGATGCTCTTAGAGTAAAGTTCAAGACTCTTAGTTATAGATACTTATTATAACCATTGGGTATCCTAAGAGGAGATAGAGCTTTAGAACTTTAACTACATTTGAAACCATAGTTGAAACGTTACAACCAATGATAAAGCTCTTGGGAATTAGACTCTTGGAGTAAGGTTCAAAGCTCTACGTTATAGAGACTTATTATAACCTTTGGGAATCTTAAGCAGTGATAGATCATTAGAATTATAACTCTATTTCAAACCATAGTTGAACACATACGAAACAATGATAAAGCTCTTGTGGATTAGACTCTTAAAGAAGGGTTCAAAGCTCTAACTTATAGATATTTATTATAACCTTTAGGTATCCTAAGAGGTGATAGATCTTTAGAACTTTAACTCTATTTCGAACCATACTTGGACCGTACATATCAATGATAAAAGTCTTGGGGATTAGAGCCTTTGAGTAAGGTTCAAAGCTCTAAGTTATAGATACTTAGTACAACCTTTGGGTATCCTAAGATCTTTAAAACTATAACTCTATTTCAAATTGTAGTAGAACCGTTTCAATCAACGATAAAGCTCTTAGGGATGTGTCAGAGTAAGGTTTAAAGCTCTAAGTTAGAGATACTTATTATAACCTTTGGGGATGTCTATTTCAAACCGTAGTTGAACTGTTACAATAAAAGATAAAGATCTTGGAGATTATGGTCTTAGAGTAAGGTTCAGTGCTCTAAGTTATAGACAATTATTATAACCTTTGGGTATCCTAAGAGGTGGTAGTTCTTTAGAACTTTAACTCTATTTCAAACCGTAGTAATAGAGTAAGGTTCAAAGTCTTAGGACTTTAACTCAATTTCATACCGTAGTTCATCCGTTAAATCAATGATAAAGCTCTTGGGGATTAGAGTCTTAGAGTTATTGAATCTCATGTTTTGATGATAAGAAATCAAATTGGATATAGAAGGCACTAATCTATGCTCAGGTGATGATATGCAGGTGTAGAATTGATATGATCTCAGTTGCAAGAAAAATTGCCCATTGAAACGATGAAAATGCAATTTCAGGATTCGACCGGTCGACTGATCGGTCGACTGACTGTGAAGACCGGTCGATCGATATCAAGTAGAAGAAATATCGAGACTGTACCGGTCGATGATCCGATCGTTACACCGGTCGACTGAACAGCTCGAGGACGAATTCAAGAAATGTCGAGACAGTACCGGTTGATGTTCCGGTCGTTGCACTGGTCGACCGAACAGTGAAGGATGAATTCAAAAAAAGTTGAGACTATACCGGTCGACGTTTCGGCCGAAAAACCAATCAATCGGACAACTCAAAAAGGCAAAAAATATTCTGCAATGATCATATTGACCGGTCGACCGACCCATTAATGCGGTCGACCAGTCACAGTGCCAGATGAAGAGTAACGGCTATTTTTCGAGGAGAAAATCATGGATAATTATCTGGACGAGATTCTCACCTATACAAGACTATAAAAGGAGTGCCAAAGCCCGAAGAAAACTCATCCAAGCAAGCAAGACTATTAAAAAGAGTATTTCAAGTTTTTGAGCCAAAATTTTCAAGTTCTTCCCTTTTCTCTTCCAAACTTTGAGTGTGAAAATTTTGTAAAAGAAGAGAGGCAGAGGGAATCCTTATTCTCTGATCTAGTAAAGATTGAAAGCTCATTGTAAAAGAGGAGTGCCTTACCTCTTGAGCGGAGAAGAACGCATGTGGTGTAAAAAGGATGGTTCTCTCCCTACAAGAAAAGAGAAAGATAGTGGATCTCCGGTCTTGAGGTCGAGAAGTCGGAGTGGGGACGTAGGCCAAAGAGTTGGGACCGAACCTCGTCGACATATCGTGACTCACTGTGTTTGCTTTCTTGCTCCCCTTTTTATTATTTGCTTGTGATCATTTTTGTGTTTTTCCAAAAGTGATTTTTCAAAAAGATTTTAAAACACCAATTCACCCCCCTCCCCTCCTCTTGGTGCTTTCGATCCTACAATTAGTATCAGAGCTGGTTGCTCTTGTTTTTGAGATTTAAAAATCTTTAGAGCTATGCCATCAAGTAGATTCAATTTTTCTGAAGGCCAATCGATTAATCGCCTTACGCTTTTTAATGCATCTAATTTTGCATATTGAAAAATTAGGATGCAAGCATACATTTGCTCCATTGATATTGACATGTGGGATGTCGTTCAAAAAGGTTTTGTTCTAAGTGGAAAATCTCCTTTGGAATATACCGAAGGAGAAAGGTTTTTGGTAAAACTTGATTGGAAGGCTAAAAACATTTTTTATTGAGCTTTGGATCCGACGGAGTTTAATCGGGTTTCTAGTTGTTCAAGTGCTAATGAAATTTGGAAGAAACTTATTATTACTCATGAAGGAACCGACAAAGTTAAGGAATCTAGATTGAACATTCTAAATCACCAATATGATTCTTTCAAAATGCATGAAAATGAATCTATAAATGAGATGGTTGTTCGTTTTAATGATATTGTGAACGGCTTAGCCTCTTTGGGCGAGCCAAAAACTAACTCTCAAAAGGTAAAAAAGTTTCTCAGCTCCCTTTCCTCCAGATGGCATACAAAGAGGACCGTGATCGAAGAGAAGGATTTGAACAAGTTAGATTTTGACGATCTTATAGGTTCACTCTTGACATATGAGATCGGAATCAAGGAGGATGAAGAAGTAAATACCTCAAAGAGAAAAACTCTGGTATTGAAAGCAAGTAAAGATGAGGAAGACACAAGTGAAGAAGATGAAGATCTTGATGATAAGAAGCTTGCGCTATACGCGAAGAAGCTTGACAAATATCTCAAGTTTGCCAAGCAAAAGAAGAGAAATGGCTTTACCAAGAAAAGATCATCATCAAGCAAGAATCAAATAACTTGCTTCGAATGCAAAAAGGTTGGACATTACAAAAATGAATGTCCAAATTTGAGCAAAAAGGAAAAAGATGGAGAAAATTCAAGAAGGAAGAAAAAAGCTCTTCAAGCAACTTGGGATGAAAGCGAAGATGAAAAAAATGATTCCAACACCTCTTCAAGTGATGATGAAGAAGCTTACATATGTCTAATGGCTAATAGCCATAAGGTATCATCTAACTCATCTAACTCTAGTGATCGTGAATTTTTCAATGTGCATAATGAGTTTAAAATTCTTATCAATAAATATGGATGCCTAAAAAAGAAATATAATAATCTAAATATAGAATTTGAAAATATGTAAAAGAAAGATAAAGATGTTAGAGTATGTGAAAAGTGTAACATATTAAGTGAAGAAAACACTAGTTTAGAATTCTTAATTGAAGAATTGAAAATGGAAAATAGTACATTTAGATCATCATGTGAAAAACAAAATGAAAAATGTGCATGCTTGAACAACGAAATAAAAAATCTAAAAGATGAAATTAAAAAATTCTCTAATGGAAGCAAAATGTTAGATGTCATGCTTAGTGGATCTAGAATGCCTTCAAATAAAAAGGGACTTGGTTTTAACTCTTTTGAAAAGAAAAATGACAAAAGAATTTTATTTGTTAAAGCATCACATAGTAATGAAAAATCATATATTACTTGTTTTCACTTTGGATATGAAGGACATTATTCATAGTCAGAAAAGGAATAAATCAAGGGATGAAAAAATTTGGGTCTCGAAAAGGATCATTTCTAACCAAGATGGACCCAAGCAAAGTTGGGTACCAAAAAGATGAGATTCTCAATTTCTTTTTTGTAGGGAGCCCCAAAGCTTAATGATGGTAAATGGTATTTGGATAGTGGGTGCTCAAGATCCATGACCGGTGATGCATCAAATTTCATCATCTTGGAAAAGAAAAATGGAGGAAAAGTCACTTTTGAAGACAATAGCAAAGAAAGAGCAATTGACATGGGTAATGTTGATAAGAATGACAAAGTGTACTTAGAAAATGTATGGCTAGTTGAAAATCTAAAACATAATTTAATTAGCATAAGTCAATTATGTGATAAAAACTATTTAGTCAAATTTGAAAAAGACAAATGTTTGATTTTAGATGAAAACAATGAAGTTTTACATATGGGCTTTAGATACAATAATGTGTACAAGATTGATTTTGATAATCTAAAAAATGAAAAATGTCTTAGTGTTATGCATGATGATATAAACTTATGGCATAGAAGATTAGGACATGCAAACTATAAATTACTAAATAAACTTTCAAATCATGAATTGGTTAGAAGTTTGCCTAAAGTTAAATTTGAGAAAAATAATGTTTGTGATTCATGCCTTAAGGGAAAACAAACCAAAAACTCAATCAAATTAAAGGGAGTCATTAGTACACATAGATCTTTCGAACTTTTGCATCTTGACTTATTTGGACCAATTGATGTAGTAAGTTTATGAGGAAAAAGATATGTTTTTGTGATTGTTGATGATTTCTTTCGTTTCACTTGGACTATTTTTCTCATCAATAAAGATGAAATAATAAACATGTTTTCAAAATTTGCAAAAAGAATTCAAAATGAATTTGAACAAAAGATTTCAAAAATTAGAAGTGATCATGGAGGAGAATTTGAAAATCATACATTTGAATTATTTTGTGCAGAAAATGGAATTACTCATAATTTTTCCACTCCTAGAACACCTCAACAAAATGGAGTAGTAGAAAGAAAAAATAGAACTATACAAGAAATGGCTAGAATAATTTTAAATGAAAGCAAATATACAAGAAAAAATAGAATAATTCTTGGGCCGAGGTAGTAAATACATCATGCTATGTTCTTAATAGGATTCTACTTAGGCCTCTTGAGAAGAAAACTTGTTTTGAAGTGTTGTATGGAAAGAAACCAAATATTTCTTATTTTAAAGTTTTTGATTGCAAATGCTATATTTTGAATATCGAAGACAAACTAGGAAAATTTGATGCAAAATTTGATGATGGTATTTTCCTTGGTTATTCAACTACAAGTAAAGCATATAGAGTGTATAACAAAATAACGTTAGTTGTTGAAGAGTCTATTAATGTTAAATTCAATGAGACTAATGATTTTTTTATGAGCAAGAAAGCACAAGATGATGATGAAGAAATAGTTAAAGTGCAAAGACAACTTGATGATGTGCAACATGAGGACTCAGAAGAAACTAAAGTTGATACTCCAAATGTGGGAGAAATGAAGAACTTCGAATTGAGGAGAGACAAATCGTTCCAAGAAACTAGAGACATGCCTCATCACATCCACCTGAACAAATTATAGGTAATATAAATGAAGGTATAAAAACTAGAAACTCCTTGAAAAATCTATGTGCTTTTTTGGCTTGTTTTGCTAACTTTGAACCCAGCAATATAGATGAAGCACTTGAAGATCCAAATTGGATAAATGCAATGCATGATGAATTAAATAATTTTGAAAGAAATCAAGTATGGAAACTTGTGGAAAGACCCAAGGACCATCCCATCATTGGAACCAAATGGGTTTTTCGAAACAAGTTAGATGAAAATGGTGTCATTGTGAGGAACAAGGCTAGATTAGTGGCCAAGGGTTACTCACAAATTGAAGGGACTGATTTTGATGAAACTTTTGCTCCCGTTGCTAGACTTGAGGCAATTCGAATGCTTTTGGCTTTTGCATGTTATAAGGGTTTTAAACTTTTTCAAATGGATGTTAAATCGGCCTTCTTGAATGGTTTTATAAATGAGGAAGTTTATGTTGAACAACCTTAAGGGTTTGAAGATCTAGATTTTCCCCATCACGTCTTTAAACTTTCAAAAGCTCTTTATGGATTGAAACAAGCCCCTCGAGCTTGGTATGAAAGATTAAGTTCATTTTTAATTGAAAATGGTTTTCAAAAAGGGAAAGTAGACACCACATTATTTTTAAAACATTTAAAAAATGATATTTTAATAGTTCACATTTATGTTAACGATATTGTTTATGGTGCTACTAATGAATGTCTACGCAAAGAGTTTGAAACTCTTATGCAAAAGGAATTTGAGATGAGTCTTGTAGGAGAGCTTACCTTTTTTCTAGGACTACAAGTGAAACAATCGGAGGAAGGATTTTTCTCAATCAAGAAAAATATATAAGGGAGTTGCTTAAAAGATTCAGGATGAACGAATGCAAGCTGAGCACAACCCCTATGAGCACTACTACAAAATTGGATAAAGATGAAAAAGGCAAGTCTATTAATCAAAAAAGGTATAGAGGTATGATTGGTAGTTTGCTCTACTTAACAGCATCTAGTCCAGATATAATGTTTAGTGTATGTTTGTGTGCTAGATTTCAATCCGTCCCCAAAGAATCGCATTTAATCGCGGTAAAAAGGATAATGCGCTATTTAAAGCAAACATGTGAATTAGGCATTTGGTACGATAGAAATTCTCCATTTGAATTGCATGCCTACACCGATGCGGATTTTGCAGGATGTAAAGTTGATAGAAAAAGTACTAGTGGGATGTGTTGTTTTCTTGGTAGTTCACTTATTTCGTGGGCTAGTAAGAAACAAAACTCCATCGCACTTTCTACCGCCGAGGCCGAATATATAGCCGCCAGTAGTTGTTGTGCACAAATACTATGGGTAAAACAACAATTGCTTGACTATGGTGTAAATTGTTCCAATGTACCCATGAACTACGATAACACAAGTGCTATAGAAATGACCAAAAATCCAATTCAACACTCTAGGACTAAACACATTGATTTGCGATATCATTTCATTAGAGAACATGTGACTCTTAAAGACATTGCCATTGAACATATGCCCACTGAAATTCAACTTGCAGACATATTTACAAAACCTTTTAGTGAAGAACGATTTTGCATGCTTAGAAGTGATTTAGGAATGATTACTTCTTGAGTGTATATGAATTCTAAGTAAAAGTGACTTGGTTATGCAAAATCACTTTTGACATGGATTGAACATTAAACGTGTTGCACAACACTCACATTTGTATGATATCTCTGGAATATGATTTTTTTATGATTTTAAATGTTTTTGAATGGTCCAAAGTTAAAAAAAAAATACAGGGATCGGTCGATCTACTGAAAGGATCGGTCGACCGATATGATATAACCGGTCGATCGGTATATGAATGCGTCCGGCTGACATAAATCGATCAATGGTGACTTAAATGGAAAAGAATTGTCCAGTCAACCGCTGGGCAGGATCGGTCGACCGGCATATGCCAAAATCGCGCGATATAAGAAATCGACGTCTCAAATCGGTCGACCAAATCCCCCTTTTCCACCCGACCGATGCTCTTCCTTCGACGACTGACGACCCAACTCCGGCCAGCCGACCATCTTTTCCCTTCCGGCGAACCCTACGACCGCCAGCCACTCCAGCGACCGGCCGCCCCTTCTCTCCTTCGACTTCAGCACTCAACTGCCCTCGACGACCACTGCCGCCCCTCTCCTACTCTCGACCGCCCCCTCTACGAACCCTAGCGACCGATGCCTCTTCCTACATCGATCGCTGCCAGCCGTCATGTCTTCCAGTTGCTCTTGTTCTCTCTTCCCATCACCCCGCTGGCCGACCTCTCTGTCCTCCTCTCTCACCGTCCGGTCACCTTCCTTCTACACCTCTTCTTTCGCCCACTCTCTCTTTCCTCTCTGGCAAATCTTCTGCTCTCTCCCTCCAGACATTTCTTCGGTCCCTCGAACTCCGGCCGACCTCGTCCTACTCTCGGTCGTCCTCCTTATCTCTTGACTGCATCACAATCTCCATCTCTCTCTCACTCAACCAAATCACCGACACCAGCATCATTTCTAACCATCCGAAATCGTCTGATTGTTGAATCCCATGGCCGACGACGAAGGGTATCCCCATTCTCGTTTTGTCTTTCAGCGTCGTCGTCCTTTCCCTGGCTCCTGTGTACCATTCATATCCTCCAACTTGAACCTGAACTGGAACCCGAACCCGAGCTTGTCCGACGTGGACGAGGCCGTGAACGAGGACGATCCCGTGGACGTACTCGTCAGCCATCTTTCCCCGAACCCACTGAATTTGATAGTCATCTCTTTGTCACTAGGGACGTCTCTGTCAATTTTGAAACCGTGTACGCCTCTCGCGAAGTCCGGCGTACCTATACAATTGATTGGGATGCTCTGAACATTCCCGACGTTCAGGAGATGTTCACCACCATTGGTTGGTTGCCACTTATCTCTCTCACAGAGCGTGTGTATCCTCGTCTTGTTCGTCATTTTTATGTAAACATGACAATAACTCGAGAGGCCGTCATCACCTATGTCCTTGGTATGCCCATTCGCTTTGATCCAGAACATCTTTGCCGTATCTTTGGCATTGCGTGCCCCTTACCTGGATTTTATTCATTTGTCACTCATGGTTGGCCTTTCGATTATCTTCCTATCGCGGATGGCATTTGTACGATCTTTGCTGGACAGGACATCCAATATATCGTTGAAACTGCCTATCGACATCTTCATCCACTCATGAAAATGGCACATCACCTCCTTAGCCGTATAATCACTCCCAGAGCCGCGCACTATACAGAGGTCACTCACTTTGATATCTTCTTTCTTCATTGTCTCTGCATCCGTGACGCCTCATTTCTTCATTTCGGTTATTATTTCTTCTATCACATGAACTACACCTTTCAGAAGATCGCTTCTGCTGCTCGTTGATGACACCACTTATATTTTGGTGCTTGGATCACGAGGATCTTACTCCACTTTGGTGTCGAGATCCCTGCTGATGAGGAGTACATTCGACCTCGTCCACTGACGTCATTGGTTTCAGGACTTTACACCGGAAAGGTCTTAGGTTTAGTGAGCAGGCTTTGATAGATTCTGACGATAGATATGATACTACAGTTGTCGAGCCAACGCCGATGGACACTCATGCCGCACCGGAGGCTGGTCCTAGCTTCCATCCTCCTTCGGCGCTCTCTGAGAATATTGGACCATCCCAGCACGCTCCCTCGGGCTCTTATGGTGCATATGATTTCACAGCCTTATCACAGCAGGTGGCTGCCATTGATCATCGTGTGACCCAGATGGATCGTCGTCTTCGATGGATGGAGCGTGATTCTCATTATCTTGTTGGGTCGCTACAGGCTTTCTATGCATCACAAGGATTCATTTTGCCAGTAGCTTGGGATGATGATAGTCCCGATGAGATATAGGTGTCTTACCTCCTTCTTTGATGATGTCAAAAGGGGGAGAAGTTAGGATGGGACGATGTTCGATGTCTAGTTTGATATCTATGTTTATGTTTATGTTTCATGTTTGTCGTGCACCATTTTGTCGTGACTGTAGTCACATTTGTTAGTGCATGAACATATGATGTACTAGTGATTATGGATGTAATGTGATAATTTGTTTACCATATTTATGCCTTATTTGAATTTCATATATATGTTGTTCTTTATTTTGACGTTATATTATTCACATTGTTCTATATTATTATAATGATATAAAGGCCAACTATTTAGGGGGAGAAAAGGTGAAGCATGCATGAATGTAGGGGGAGCATGCCCATTACTTACTATCTTAACCTACAGTTCATTTCTTTTCTCTCTTTATCGTCCAATTCGTTTGTCATCATCAAAAAGGGGGAGATTGTTGAATCTCATGTTTTGATGATAACAAATCAAATTGGACACAAAAGGCACTAATCTATGCTCAAGTGATGATATGCAGGTGTAGAATTGATATGATCTCAGTTGCAAGAAAAATCGCCCATTGAAACGATGAAAATGCAATTTCAGGGTACGACCGGTCGACTGATCGGTCGATCAACTTTGAAGACCAGTCGATCGATATCAAGTAGAAGAAATGTCGAGATGTACCGGTCGATGATCCGATCATTACACCGATCGACCGAACAACTCAGGAACGAATTCAAGAAATGTCGAGACTGTACCGGTTGATGTTCCGGTCATTGTACCGGTCGACCGAACAGTAAAGGATGAATTTCAGAAAAGTCGACATTTCAGCTGAAGGACCGGCCAACTCAGAAAGGCAACAAATATTCTGCAATGGTCATATTGACTGGTCGACCGGCCCATTAATGCAGTCGATCGGTCACAGTGCCAGATGGATAGTAACGGCTATTTTTCGAGGAGAAAATCATGGAAAATTATCTGGACGAGATTCTCACCTGTACAAGACTATAAAAGGAGTGCCAAAGCTTGAAGAAAACTCATCCAAGCAAGGAAGACTATTAAAAAGAGTATTTCAAGTTTTTGAGCCAAAATTTGCAAGTTCTTCTCTTTTCTCTTCCAAACTTTGAGTGTGAAAATTTTGTAAAAGAAGAGAGGCAGAGGGAATCCTTGTTCTCTGATCTAGAAAAGAGTGAAAGCTCGTTGTAAAAGAGGAGTGCCTTACCTCTTGAGCGGAGAAGAAGGCGTGTGGTGTAAAAAGGGTTGTTCTCTCCCTACAAGAAAAGAGAAAGATAGTGGATCCCCGGCGGTCTCGAGCTCGAGAAGTCGGAGTGGGGACGTAGGCCAAAGAGTTGGGGCCGAACCTCGTCAACATATCGTGATGCACTGTGTTTGCTTTCTTGCTCCCCTTTTTATTATTTGCTTGTGATCATTTTAGTGATTTTTCGAAAGTGATTATTGAAAAAGATTTTAAAACACCAATTCACCCCCCCCTCTTGGTGCTTTCGATCCTACAAGAGTAAATTTCAAAACTCTAACGTATGGATACTTTTGATCCTAAGAGGTGGTAGATCGTTAGAACTTTAACTCTATTTCAAACCATAGTTGAATAGTTACAATCAAAGATAAAACACTTCTAGATTAGAATCTTAGACTAAGGTTCAAGTCTCTATGTTATAGATACTTATTATAACCTTTTGTTATGCTAGGAGGTGACAGATCTTTAGTACTTTAACTATATTGTAAACTATAGTTGAACTGTTACAATCAATGATAAAGCTCTCAGGGACAAGACTCTTAGAGTAAGGTTCAAAGCTCTAAGTTATAGACACTTATTATAACTTTTAGGTATCCTAAGAGGTGGAAGATCTTATTATAACCTTAAGGTATTTTAGGAGATGGTAGATCTTTAGAACTTCAAGTCTATTTCAAATCGTAGTTGAACCGTTAGAATTAATGATAAAGCTCTTGGGGATTAGAGGCTTAGAATAAGGTTCAAAGCTGTATGTTATAGGTACTTATTCTAACCTTTGGGTATCCCAAGAGCTGATAAATCTTTAGAAATTTAAATCTATTTCAAACCATAGTTGAACCGTTACAATCAATAATAAAGCTCTTGGATATTGGAGTCTTATAGTAAAGTTCAAAGCTCTAAGTTATGGATACTTATTATAACCATAGGTTCTCCTAGGAGGTGATAGATCCTTAGAACTTTAACTCAATTTCAAACCATAGTTGAACCCTTACAATCAAAGAGAAAGCTCTTGCGGATTAGACTCCTAGAGTGAAGTTCAAAGCTCTAAGTTATAGACACTTGTTATAACCTTTGGGTATCCTAAGGGGTGATAGATATTTAGAATTTTAACTCTATTTCGAATCGTAGCTGAACCGTTACAATGAATGATAAAGCACTTGGGCATTGGAGTTTTAGAATAACATTCAAAGCTCAAAGTTATCGATACTTATTATAAACATAGGTTCTCCTAGGAGGTGATAGATCCTTATAACTTTAACTCTATTTCAAACCATAGTTCAGCCGTTACAATCAATGATAAAGCTCTTGCGGATTATACTCTTAGTGTAAGGTCAAACGCTCTAACGTATAGATACTTATTATAACCTTTGGATATCCTAAGAGGTGATAGATCTTTAGAACTTTAACTCTATTTCTCACCATAGATGAACCGATACAATCGATGATAGAGCTATTAGAGATTAGAGTCATAGAGTAGATCCTAAGAGGTGGTAGATCTTTAGAACTTTAACTCTATTTCAAGCCATAGTTGAACCGTTACAATAAAAGATAATGCTCATGGGGATTAGACTCTTAGAGTAAGGTTCGAGTCTCTAAGTTATAGATACTTATTATAACCTTTCGGTATGCGAAAATGTAATATATTTCAAACTATAGTCGAACCGTTACAATCAATGATAAAGCTCTCGGGGACAAGACTCTTAGAGTGAGGTTCAAAGCTCTATGTTATAGACACTTATTATAACCCTTGGGTATCCTAAGAGGTTGTAGATCTTTAGAACTTGAACGCTATTTCAAACTATAGTTGAACCATTACAATCAATGATAAAGCTCTTGGGGATTAGAGTCTTAGAGTGCATTTCAAAGCTTTAAGTCATAGATACTTATTATAACCTTTCAATATCCTAGGAGATGGTAGATCTTTAAAACTTCAAGTCTATTTCAAATCGTAGTTGAACCGTTAGAATTAATGATAAAGCTCTTGGGGATTAGAGGCTTAGAATAAGGTTCAAAGCTCTATGTTAAGGATACTTATTCTAACCTTTGGGTATCCTAAGAGGTGATAGATCTTTAGAACATTAAATCTATTTCAAACTGTAGTTGAACCGTTACAATCAATAATAAAGCTCTTGGGCATTGGAGTCTTATAGTGAAGTTCAAAGCTCTAAGTTATGGATACTTATTATTACCATAGGTTCTCCTAGGAGGTGATAGATCCTTAGAACTTTAACTCAATTTCAAACCATAGTTGAACCCTTACAATCAAAGAGAAAGCTCTTGCGGATTATACTCCTAGAGTGAATTTCAAAGCTCTAAGTTATAGACACTTGTTATAACCTTTGGGTATCCTAAGGGGTGATAGATCTTTAGAATTTTAATTCTATTTTGAATCGTAGCTGAACCGTTACAATGAATGATAAAGCACATGGGCATTGGAGTCTTAGAATAACATTCAAAGCTCAAAGTTATCGATACTTATTATAAACATAGGTTCTCCTAGGAGGTGATAGATCCTTAGAACTTTAACTCTATTTCAAACCGTAGTTCAGCCGTTACAATCAATGATAAAGCTCTTGGGGATTATTCTCTTAGTGTTAGTTTAAACGCTCTAACGTATAGATACTTATTATAAGCTTTTGATATCCTAAGAGGTGGTAGATCTTTAGAACTTTACTCTATTTCAAACCATAGATGAACCGATACAATCGATGATAGAGCTATTAGAGATTAGAGTCATAGAGTAAAGTTCAAAGTTCTATGTTTTATATACTTATTATAACCTTTGTGAATCCTAAGAGGTGGTACATCTTTAGAACTTTAACTCTATTTCAAACCATAGTTGAACCGGTACAATCAAAGATAATGCTCATGGGGATTAGACTCTTAGAGTAAGGTTCGAGTCTCTAAGTTATAGATACTTATTATAACCTTTCGGTATGTGAAAAGGTAATATATTTCAAACTATAGTCGAACCGTTACAATCAATGATAAAGCTATCGAGGACAAGACTCTTAGAGTAAGGTTCAAAGTTCTAAGTTATAGACACTTATTATAACCTTTGGGTATCCTAAGAGGTTGTAGATCTTTAGAACATGAACGCTATTTCAAACTATAGTTGAACCATTACAATCAATGATAAAGCTCTTGGGGATTAAAGTCTTAGAGTGCATTTCAAAGCTTTAAGTTATAGATACTTATTATAACCTTTCAATATCCTAGGAGATGGTAGATCTTTAGAACTTCAAGTCTATTTCAGATCGTAGTTGAACCGTTAGAATTAATGATAAAGCTCTTGGGGATTAGAGGCTTAGAATAAGATTCAAAGCTCTATGTTATACATACTTATTCTAACCTTTGGGTATCCTAAGAGGTGATAGATCTTTAGAACTTTAAATCTATTTCAAACCGTAGTTGAATCGTTACAATCAATAATAAAGCTCTTGGGCATTGGAGTCTTATAGTAAAGTTCAAAGTTCTAAGTTATGGATACTTATTATAACCATAGGTTCTCCTAGGAGGTGATAGATCCTTAGAACTTTAACTCAATTTCAAACCATAGTTGAACCCTTACAATCAAAGAGAAAGCTCTTGGTGATTAGACTCCTAGAGTGAAGTTCAAACCTCTAAGTTATAGACACTTGTTATAACCTTTGGGTATCCTTAGGGGTGATAGATCTTTAGAATTTTAACTCTATTTCGAATCGTAGCTGAACCGTTACAATGAATGATAAAGCACTTGGGCATTGGAGTCTTGGAATAACATTCAAAGCTCAAAGTTATTATAAACATAGGTTCTCCTAGGAGGTAATAGATCCTTAGAACTTTAACTCTATTTCAAATCGTAGTTCAGCCGTTACAATCAATGATAAAGCTCTTGGGGATTAGACTCTTAGTGTAAGGTTCAACGCTCTAACGTATAGATACTTATTATAAGCTTTGGATATCCTAAGAGGTGGTAGATCTTAAGAACTTTAACTCTATTTCAAATCATAGATGAACCGATTCAATCGATGATAGAGCTATTAGAGATTAAAGTCATAGAGTAAGGCTCAAAGTTCTAAGTTTTATATACTTATTATAACCTTTGTGAATTCTAAGAGGTGGTAGATCTTTAGAACTTTAACTCTATTTCAAATCATAGTTGAACCGTTACAATCAAAGATAATGCTCATGGGGATTAGACTCTTAGAGTAAAGTTTGAGTCTCTAAGTTATAGATACTTATTATAACCTTTCGGTATGTGAAAAGGTAATATATTTAAAACTATAGTCGAACCGTTACAATCAATGATAAAGCTATCGAGGACAAGACTCTTAGAGTAAGGTTCAAAGCTCTAAGTTATACACACTTATTATAACCCTTGGGTATCCTAAGAAGTTGTCGATCTTCAGAACTTGAACGCCATTTCAAACTATAGTTGAACCATTACAATCAATGATAAAGCTCTTGGGGATTAGAGTCTTAGAGTGCATTTCAAAGCTTTAAGTTATAGATACTTATTATAACCTTTCAATATCCTAGGAGATGGTAGATCTTTAGAACTTCAAGTCTATTTCAAATCATAGTTGAACCATTAGAATTAATGATAAAGCTCTTTGGGATTAGAGGCTTAGAATAAGGTTCAAAGCTCTATGTTATAGATACTTATTCTAACCTTTGGGCGTCCTAAGAGGTGATAGATCTTTAGAACTTTAAATCTATTTCAAACCGTAGTTGAACCGTTACAATCAGTAATAAAGCTCTTGGGCATTGGAGTCTTATAGTAAAGTTCAAAGCTATAAGTTATGGATACATATTATTACCATAGGTTCTCCTAGGAGGTGATAGATCCTTAGAACTTTAACTCAATTTCAAACCATAGTTGAACCGTTACAATCAAAGAGAAAGCTCTTGGGGATTAGACTCCTAGAGTGAAGTTCAATGCTCTAAGTTATAGACACTTGTTATAACCTTTGGGTATCCTAAGGGGTGATAGATCTTTAGAATTTTAACTCTATTTCGAATCGTAGCTGAACCGTTACAATGAATGATAAAGCACTTGGGCATTGGAGTCTTAGAATAACATTCAAAGCTCAAAGTTATTATAAACATAGGTTCTCCTAGGAGGTAATAGATCCTTAGAACTTTAACTCTATTTCAAACCGTAGTTCAGCCGTTACAATCAATGATAAAGCTCTTGGGGATTAGACTCTTAGTGTAAGGTTCAACGCTCTAACGTATAGATACTTATTATAAGCTTTGGATATCCTAAGAGGTGGTAGATCTTTAGAACTTTAACTCTATTTCAAACCATAGATGAACCGATACAATCGATGATAGAGCTAATAGAGATTAGAGTCATAGAGTAAGGTTCAAAGTTCTAAGTTTTATATACTTATTATAACCTTTGTGAATCCTAAGAGGTGGTAGATCTTTAGAACTTTAACTCTATTTCAAACCATAGTCGAACCGTTACAATCAAAGATAATGCTCATGGGGATTAGACTCTTAGAGTAAGGTACTTATTATAACCTTTCGGTATGTGAAAACGTAATATATTTCAAACTATAGTCGAACCGTTACAATCAATGATAAATCTCTCGGGGACAAGACTCTTAGAGTAAGGTTCAAAGCTCTAAGTTATATACACTTATTATAACCCTTGGGTATCCTAAGAAGTTGTCGATCTTTAGAACTTGAACACTATTTCAAACTATAGTTGAACCATTACAATCAATGATAAAGCTCTTGGGCATTAGAGTCTTAGAGTGCATTTCAAAGCTTTAAGTTATAGATACTTATTATAAGCTTTCAATATCCTAGGAGATGGTAGATCTTTAGAACTTCAAGTCTATTTCAAATCGTAGTTGAATCGTTAGAATTAATGATAAAGCTCTTGGGGATTAGTGGCTTAGAATAAGGTTCAAAGCTCTATGTTATAGATACTTATTCTAACCTTTGGACATCCTAAGAGGTGATAGATCTTTAGAACTTTAAATCTATTTCAAATCGTAGGTGAACCGTTACAATCAGTAATAATGCTCTTGGGCATTGGAGTCTTATAGTAAAGTTCAAAGCTCTAAGTTATGGATACTTATTATTACCATAGGTTCTCCTATGAGGTGATAGATCCTTAGAACTTTAACTCAATTTCAAACCATAGTTGAACCCTTACAATCAAAGAGAAAGCTCTTGGGGATTAGACTCCTAGAGTGAAGTTCAATGCTCCAAGTTATAGACACTTGTTATAACCTTTGGGTATCCTAAGGGGTGATAGATCTTTAGAATTTTAACTCTATTTCGAATCGTAGCTGAACCGTTACAATGAATGATAAAGCACTTGGGCATTGGAGTCTTAGAATAACATTCAAAGCTCAAGGTTATTATAAACATAGGTTCTCCTAGGAGGTAATAGATCCTTAGAACTTTAACTCTATTTCAAATCGTAGTTCAACCGTTACAATCAATGATAATGCTCTTAGGATTAGACTCTTAGTGTAAGGTTCAACCCTCTAACGTATAGATACTTATTATAAGCTTTGGATATCCTAATAGGTGGTAGATCTTTAGAACTTTAACTCTATTTCAAACCATAGATGAACCGATACAATCGATGATAGAGCTAATAGAGATTAGAGTCATAGAGTAAGGTTCAAAGTTCTAAGTTTTAGATACTTATTATAACCTTTGTGAATCTAAGAGGTGGTACATCTTTCGAACTTTATCTCTGTTTCAAACCATAGTTGAACCGTTACAATCAAAGATAATGCTCATGGGGATTAGACTCTTAGAGTAAGGTTCGAGTCTCTAAGTTATAGATACTTATTATAACCTTTCGGTATGTGAAAAGGTAATATATTTCAAACTATAGTCAAACTGTTACAATCAATGATAAAGCTATCGGGGACAAGACTCTTAGAGTAAGGTTCAAAGTTCTAAGTTATAGACACTTATTATAACCTTTGGGTATCCTAAGAGGTTGTAGATCTTTAGAACATGAACGCTATTTCAAACTATAGTTGAACCATTACAATCAATGATAAAGCTCTTGGGGATTAGAGTCTTAGAGTGCATTTCAAAGCTTTAAGTTATAGATACTTATTATAACCTTTCAATATCCTAGGAGATGGTAGATCTTTAGAACTTCAAGTCTATTTCAAATCGTAGTTGAACCGTTAGAATTAATGATAAAGCTCTTGGGGATTAGAGGCTTAGAATAAGATTCAAAGCTCTATGTTATACATACTTATTCTAACCTTTGGGTATCCTAAGAGGTGATAGATCTTTAGAACTTTAAATCTATTTCAAACCGTAGTTGAATCGTTACAATCAATAATAAAGCTCTTGGGCATTGGAGTCTTATAGTAAAGTTCAAAGCTCTAAGTTATGGATACTTATTATAACCATAGGTTCTCCTAGGAGGTGATAGATCCTTAGAACTTTAACTCAATTTCAAACCATAGTTGAACCCTTACAATCAAAGAGAAAGCTCTTGGGGATTAGACTCCTAGAGTGAAGTTCAATGCTCTAAGTTATAGACACTTGTTATAACCTTTGGGTATCCTAAGGGGTGATAGATATTTAGAATTTTAACTCTATTTCGAATCGTAGCTGAACCGTTACAATGAATGATAAAGCACTTGGGCATTGGAGTCTTAGAATAACATTCAAAGCTCAAAGTTATCGATACTTATTATAAACATAGGTTCTCCTAGGAGGTGATAGATCCTTAGAACTTTAACTCTATTTCAAACCGTAGTTCAGCCATTTCAATCAATGATAAAGCTCTTGGGGATTATACTCTTAGTGTAAGGTTCAATGCTCTAACGTATAGATACTTATTATAAGCTTTGGATATCCTAAGAGGTGATAGATCTTTAGAACTTTAACTCTATTTCAAACCATAGATGAACCGATTCAATTGATGATAGAGCTATTAGAGATTAGAGTCATAGAGTAAGGTTCAAAGTTCTATGTTTTATATACTTATTATAACCTTTGTGAATCCTAAGAGGTGGTATATCTTTAGAACTTTAACTCTATTTCAAACCATAGTTGAACCGTTACAATCAAAGATAATGCTCATGGGGATTAGACTCTTAGAGTAAGGTTCGAGTCTCTAAGTTATAGATACTTATTATAACCTTTCGGTATGTGAAAAGGTAATATATTTCAAACTATAGTCGAACCGTTACAATCAATGATAAAGCTCTCGGGGACAATACTCTTAGAGTAAGGTTCAAAGCTCTAAGTTATAGACACTTATTATAACCTTTGGGTATCCTAAGAGGTTGTAGATCTTTAGAACTTGAACACTATTTCAAACTATAGTTGAACCATTACAATCAATGATAAAGCTCTTGGGGATTAGAGTCTTAGAGTGCATTTCAAAGCTTTAAGTTATAGATACTTATTATAACCTTTCAGTATCCTAGGAGATGGTAGATCTTTTGAACTTCAAGTCTATTTCAAATCGTAGTTGAACCGTTAGAATTAATGATAAAGCTCTTGGGGATTAGAGGCTTAGAGTAAGTTTTACAGCTTTATGTTATAGATACTAATTATAAACATTGGGTATCGTAAGAGGTGGTACATCTTTAGTACTTTAACTCTATTTCAATCCGTAGTTGAACCGTTACAATCAATCATAAAGCTCTTGGGCGTGCGAGTCTTAGAGTAAACGTTCAAAGTTCTAAGTTATGGATACTTATTATAATCATAGGTTCATTATTTCAAACCGTAGTTCAGCTGTTACAATCAATGATAAAACTCTTGGAGATTACAGTCTTAGAGTAAGGTTCAAAGCTCTGACGTATATATACGAAGAGGTGAAAGATCTTTAGAACTTTAACTCAATTTCAAACCATAGTTGAACCGTTAGAATCAACGATAAAGCTCTTAGGGATTAGACTCTTAGAGTAAGGTTCGAAGTTCTAAGTTATAGATACTTATTATAACCATTGGGTATTCTAAGAGGTGATAGATCTTTAAAATTTTAACTCTATTTCAAACAGTTGTTGAACCGTTACAATCAGTGTAAAAGCTCTTGGGGATTTGAGTCTTAGAGTAAGGTTCAAAACTATAAGTTATAGATACAAATTATAATCTTTCGGTATCGTTAGGGGTCGTAAATCTTTAGAACATTAACTCTATTTCGAACCATAGTTGAACCGTCACAATCCTTGATAAAACTGTTAGAGTAAGGTTCAAGGCTCTAAGTTGTAGATACTTTATATAACCGTTGGGTATCCCAACAGGTGATCAATATTTAGAACTTTAACTCTATTTGA
This sequence comes from Pontederia crassipes, assembly GCA_030549335.1. NCBI lineage: Eukaryota > Viridiplantae > Streptophyta > Magnoliopsida > Commelinales > Pontederiaceae > Pontederia > Pontederia crassipes. The sequence continues at coordinate 2,237,457 of JAUKPH010000020.1, read as the reverse complement.
AACCATAGTTGAAATGTTACAATCAAAGATAAAGCACCTGGGCATCAGACTCTAAGATTAAGGTTCAAAGTACTAAGTTATAGATACTTATTATAACCTTTGGGAATCTTAAGAGGTGATAGATGATTAGAACTCTAACTCTATTTCAAATCGTAGTTGAACTATAACAAACAACGATAAAACTCTTGGGGATTAGACTCTTAGAGAAAAGTTCAAAGCTTTAACTTATAGATACATATTATAATCGTTAGGTATACCAAGAGGTGATAGATCTTTAGAACTTTAACTCTATTTCAAACCGGAGTTGAATCTTAAATATCAATGATAAAGCTCTTGGGGATTACAGTGTTACAGTAAGGTTCAAAGATCTAAGTTATAGATACTTATTATAACCCTTAGGTATCCCAAGAGGTGATATATCTTTAGAACATAAACTCTATTATAACCTTTAGGTATCCCAAGAGGTGATAAACTCTATTTCAAACTCTACTTGAACAGCAAATATTAATGAAAAGCTCTTGGGGCAAGGTTCAAAACTCTAAGTATTAGAGTAAGGTTCAAAACACTAAGTTATAGACACCTATTATAACCATTGGGTATCCTAAGAGTTAATAAATCCTTAAAAATAGAACTTTTAACTCTATTTCAAACCGTAGTTGAACCATTACTATCAATGATAAAGCTCTTGGGGTTAGTGTTTTGGAGTAAGTTTCAAAGCACAAAGTTATAGATACTTAATATAACCATTGGGTATCCTAAGAGGTGATAGATCTTTAGAACTTTAACTATATTTCAAACCGTTTGAACCATTACAATCAATGTTAAAGCTCTTGGGGATTCGATCTTTAGAGTAAGGGTCAAAGCTCTAAGTTATAGATACTTATTATGACCTTTGGGTATCCTAAGAGGTAGTAGATCTTTAGATCTTTAACTCTATTTCAAACCGTAGTTGAACCATTACAATCAATGATAAAGCTCTTGGGCATTGGAGTCTTAAAGAAACATTCAAAGCTCTAAGTTATAGATACTTATTATAACCTTTGGGTATGCTAAAAGGTGATAGAGCTTTAGAACTTTAACTCTATCTCAAACCGTAGTTGAACCATTACAATCAAGGATAAAGCTCTTGGGAATTAGATTCTTAGAGTGAGGTTGAAAGCTCTAAGTTATAGACAATTATTTTAACCTTTTGGCATCCTAAGAGGTGGTAGACCTTTAGATTTTAACTCTATTTCAAACTATAGTTGAAACGTTACAATCAATGATAAAGCTGTTGGGTATTAGAGTCTTAGAGTAAGGTTCAAAGCTCTAGGTTATAGATGCTTTGGGTATCTTAAGCGGTGGTAGATCTAAGAGTTGGTAGATCTTTAGAACTTTAACTCTATTTCAAACTGTAGATGAAGAGTTCCAATGAATGATAAAGCTCTTGGGGATTACATTCTTAGAGTAATGTTCAAAGCCTCAAGTTATTGATACTTATTATAACCTTTGGGTATCTTAAGAGGTGGTAGATCATTAGAACTTTAACTCTATTTCAAACTGTAGTTGAACCGTTACAAGCAATGGTAAAGCTCTTAGGATTAGAGTCTTAGAGTAATGTTCAAACCTCTAAGTTATAGATACTAATTATAAACTTTGGGTATCCTAAGAGATGGTGGATCTTTAGAACTTTCACTCTATTTCAAACCGTTGTTGAACTGTTACAATCAATGATAAATCTCTTCGGGATTAAGTCTTAGTGTAAGGTTCAAAGCTTTAAGTTATAGATACTCATCATAACCTTTGGGTTTCCTAAGGGGTGATAGATCATTAGAATTTGAACTCTACTTCAAAGCATAGTTGAATCGTCACAATCAATGATAAAGCTCTTGGGTATTGGAATCTTAGAGTAAGGTTCAAGGCACTAAGTTAGATAGTTATTATAACCTTTGTGTATCGTAAGAGGTGATAGATCTTTAGAACTCTATTTCAAATCGTAGTTGAACCATAAAGCTCTTGGGGATTATATTCTTAGTGTAAGGTTCAACGCTTTAAGTTATAGACACTTATTATAACCTTTGGTTGTCCCAAGAGGTGGTAGATCTTTTGCACTTTAACTGTATTTGAAATTATAGTTCAACCGTTACAATTAATGATAAAGCTCTTGGGAATTAGAGTCTTAGAGTAAGGTTCAAAGCTCTAAGTTATAGACACTTATTATAACCTTTAGGTATCCTAAGAGGTGGTAGATCTTTGGAACTTTAACTCTAATTCAAACTGTAGTTGAGCCGTTAGAATCAATGATAAAGCTCTTGGGGATTAGAGGCTTAGAGTAAGGTTCAAAACTCTAAGTTATAGACACTTATTATAACCTTTAGGTATCTTAAGAGGTGGTAGGTCTTTACAACTTTAACTCTATTTCAAACTCTAGATGAACCGTTCCAATGAATGATAAAGCTCTTAGGGATTAGAGTCTTAGATGAACCGTATTTGAACCGTAGTTGAACCGTTATAATCAATGATAAAGCTCTTGAGGATTATATTCTTACAGTGAGGTCCAATGCCCTAAGTTATAGACACTTATTATAACCTTTGGGTATCCAAAGAGGTGTTAGATCTTTAGAACTTTAAGTCTATTTCAAACTTTACCTGAACTGTTACAATCAATGATAAAATTCTTGGGGATTAGAGTTTTAGAGTATGGTTCAAAGCTCTAAGTTATACATACTAATTATAAAATTTGGGTATCCAAAGAGGTGGTGGATCATTAGAACTTTAACTCTATTTTAGACCATAGTTGTACCGTTTCAATCAATGATAAAGCTCTTGGGGATTAGAGTGTTAGTGTAAGGTTCAAAGTTTTAAGTTATAGATACTCATTATAATCATTGGGTATCCTAAGGGGTGATAGATCTTTAGAATTTTAACTCTTTTTCAAACCGTGGTTGAACCATTATACTCAATGATAAAACTCTTGGGTATTGGAATCTTAGTGGAAGTTTCAAAGTACTAAGTAATAGATACTTATTGTAACCTTTGGGTAACCTAGGAGATGGTACATCTTTTCAACTTTAAATCTATCACGAACCATAGTTGAACCGTTACAATCAATGATAAAACTCTTGGGCATCGAAGTCTTAGAAGAATGTTCAAAGCTCTAAGTTATAGATACTTGTTATAACACATTGGTATTCTAAGAGGTGATAGATCTTTAGGACTTTAACTCTATTTGATACTGTAGTTGAACCAGTACGTTCAATGATAAAGCTCTTGGGGATTATAATCATTGAGTAAGGTTCAAAGCTCTAAGTTAGAGACACTTTTGTTAACCTTTGGGTATCCTAAGAGGTGGTAGATGTTTAGAACTTTAACTCAATTATAAATCGTAGTTGAACCGTTACAATCAATGATAAAGCTCTTGGGATTAGAGTATTAGGGTAAGGTTCAAAGCTCTAAGTTATAGATATTAATTATAACCTTTTGGTATCCGAAGAGGTGGTAGATCTTTAGAACTTTTACTCTATTTCAAATCGTAGTTGTACGATCAATAATAATGTTCTTAACGATTAGACTCTTAGAGTAAGGTTCAGCGATCTATGTTATATATTATTATTACAATCTTTGGTATGCAAAGAGGTGATAGATCTTTAGAACTTGACCTCTATTTCAAACCATAGTTGAACCATTACAATCAATGACAAAGCTCATGGGCATTGTAGTCTTAGAGCAACGTTCGAAGCTCTAAGTTATAGATATTAATTGCAACCTTTGGGTATCCTAAAAGGTGCTAGATCTTTAGAACTTCAACTTTATTAGGTGCTATAAACGTTACAATCAATGATAAACCTCTTAGGGATTAGAATATTAGAGTGAGGTTCAAAGCTTTAAGTTATGGATACTAATTATAACCTTTGGGTATCCTAAGGAGTGATAGATTTTTCTAATTATAACTGTATTTCAAATTGTACTTGAACCATTACAATCAATGATAAAGCTCTTGGGGATTAGAATATTAGAGTGAGGTTCAAAGCTTTAAGTTATGGATACTAATTATAACCTTTGGGTATCCTAAGGAGTGATAGATTTTTCTAATTATAATTGTATTTCAAATTGTACTTGAACCATTACAATCAATGATAAGCCTCTTGGGTATTGGAATCTCAGAGTGCCGTCCAAAGCACTAAGTTATAGATACTTATTGTAACCTTTTGGTATCATAAGAGGTGGTAAAGCTTTAGAACTTTAAATCTATTTCAAACTGGAGTTGAACCGTTACAATCAATGATAAAGCTCTTGGGCATTGGAGATTCAGAGTAACGTTCAAAGCTCTAAGTTATAGATACTTATTATAACACATGGGTGTGCTAAGAGGTGTTAGATCTTTAGAACTTTAACTTTATTTTAAACCGTAGTTGATCCTTTGCACTCAATGATAAAGCTCATGGAGATCACAATCTTTGAGTAAGGTTCAAGCCTCTACGTTATAGACACTTATTATAACCTTTGGGTATCCTAAGAGATGGTGGATCTTTAGAATTTTAACTTTATTTGAAACCGTAGTTGAACCGTTACAATCAATGATAAAGTTCTTGGGGATTAGAGTATTAGAGTAAGGTTCAAAGCTATATGGTATAGACAATAATTATTACTTTTGGGTATCCTAAGAGGTTGTACATCTTTAGAACTTAACTGTATTTCAAATCGTAATTGAACTGTTACTATCAATAATAAAGCTCTTAAGGATTAGACTATTATAGAGTAAGGTTCCTAATGCTTTGAATCTTATTCTAAGATTCCAATACTCAAGAGCTTTATCATTGATTGTAACATTTCAACTACGGTTTAGAATAGAGTTAAAATTCTAAAGATCCATCACCCCTTAGGATACCCAAAGTTTATAATTTGCATCTATAACTTAGAGCTTTGTACTTTTTTCTAAGACTCTAATCTCAAGAGCTTTATCATTGATTGTAGCGGTTCAATCACAGTTTGAAATAGAGTTAAAGTTCTAATGATCTACCACCTCTTAGGATACCCAAAGATTATAATAAGTGTCTATAACTTAGAGCTTTGAACCTTACTCTAAGAATCTAATCACCAAGAGCTTTATCATTGATTGTAATTGTCACATCCCACTCCGTGACTAAGCTCTAATCCCCACTATTGCCTTCCTTCATTTTGTTTCTCAATTCTATAAATAAAATCGACAAAACCTCCTCCCTTATCTTGTTTTATTTGCCAATACACACAAAAGATGCATCTATATTCATCAAAGTTAAATAAATAGTAATAAGATATCATTCACATATTATCATTATATTTTTTTTCCACTAACAACCTCACATATAACACCCCACAGGATCAAGTTTTATACAACCTTACAAAAAAATTTTCTCACAAACTTAATTACAACATCTTGGATTATCTATTTCATGCGTGTTTCAAACACAAAAGTGAAGAGGAAAATAAAAGTGAAAGAAAAATAACAATGCTCCGGCAGTTCGACCTCTTCTATATGCATCAAACCAAGCTTCGAGTCAACTCAACTCTAGAACTTAGAATTATTTGAAAAATTCAACAAGGATAATGTGAGCAAGAATCGTTTGCTCAGTGAGTGAAATAAAAGTACAACATAGGGGAACAATACGAGTGCATATAACATTTAAATAATCACATTTCTTTCATATGGGAAACATTTAAAGCATAACTCATATCACATAAGTTTCCAAATCATATGAACTTTTACATAAATACAAATTATTCAATATATCATCATATTCACAGTTAAACTCCCCACATGTGTCATTGCACATACTCATCATGGGTCAGTACGTATCCCTCTATTATCATGTGAGCTTCATAATCAAGTGTATCAGATACGCAGAGTAAATCATGGGTCATTACATATCCCTCCATGATTGTGTGTCATACAGTTAAGTAGAGCTTCACAATCAAAGAGTCTCAAATACGTAGAGCAAATCATGGGCCAATATGTATCCCAATCATGATTGTGTGTCACCAAATTATGATTATCAGATACGCAGAACATATCATGGGTCAATACGTGCACGCAGAGCAGCTCCCAAAGGGCAAAGACACTCGATATACGCCCCAAAGGCTTCATGTATGTCGAGTGTAGTCCCAAAGACCTTTTTCAAACAGCATGACAAATGCACACATGGAGTTTAATAATATCAAAATACAAATGTCATAATCCCAAATCATTATCAAATAAAACTTATTTTAACTTCACAAGCATTGTTCCCTAAAAACATTTTTGTGTAAAAGGTTACTCCATCTCATATGATATTCTTGAAACATATCATAAATATCTTTCATAACTCAATATATGTTTCAACAAAAATAATAATAATCTTTGCTTGAGATAATATCATAAATAAAAGAACTAACATATAACATTTTGCCATGTTGTAAATTTACCCACTCACCTTGTATTTTATCCCTTCTAGAAGGTTTATTAGATTTCATCCCTTTCACTTGCAACTTGATGTTTTCCTACAAGTAATAATGCTTTTTTACTTCTCAATCACTATAATGTAATATGCAATGCATGCTCATGATGAATGAATGTTTATGCACCCTAAAATGCCTATAATATCCTCTATTACCAATTTCTAACTTGAAGTATTTTTGTTCATACGCTATTTTACAATTGGAACTTCTCAATCCTCCATAGTTTAACTAGGTGCCGTCTCAGGATTTCAAACTGAGTACTTGTCAATAAATAATTCATAATTCTTAACCACATAGGCAAATCTCATGATTCTGGATAAATTAGAAACTAGACTTATTAAGGTTTCCAATCCCCAAATAATTCGAAGTGATCAAGTCATAAAATTCAAGGCAATCTGACCTAGGGTTTATGCTTTAGTGACTGTGTATCACTGAATGATGAATTATATCCTTAACAATAATTATCCATTTGATGAGATCATAATTTTCATAGAATCTATACTTCAGTAGTGTTTATAAATAAAAATGGTAGAATTTAACTCCTTGTAAAACCTTATAACAAAAATAGTTAATTCGGGTCGTTATCTGTCCATGTCCTCGAATCTGACAGAAGAATCACTATGATATGAAAAATTCATTTCTCCCAAATTCAATTCCAAATAGGATGATTTCACTTCTCACGGAACCCGTAAAATGTTTAATTAAGCATATCCAAATTCCAAATTCATTATATTCTAATCGTGCCCCAATTTACAAGTTGGATCTATCTTAGATTCGGGACAGAGTGAGCGACCTACGGTGGTAGGTTCATAACTATCTCTACAAACGTCCTTTTTATTTGATTCTTGTGGTCATGGAAAGCTAACTGCATGAGGATGAACCATACACAATTTCAGGATTTACAAAGAACAATCCACGAAGAGATGATCATATGAAAACGGAGGTCAATTTCAAATCAAAAACCCTACCTTGACCAAGCGACCTAGGGGAATTTGCTTAGGTGGTTCTGCTAGTTATTTGCCTCTGCAAATTTTTCACCTCTTCGAAGGTAAGATGTTTTAATTTATATAATTTTTAAGATTTTTAACACGTCATATGGCGGTTTGGAAAAATCTTTTTCTAAGCAGCTAGTGACCTACCTGCTTGAGCTGCTTGATTGAAATGAAGGTCGAATCATATTATTTGGTTAAAACTTAGTGTTAAAACTCTAATAACCATAGCTAATCATAGTTAAGCATGTTTGTTATAATATTAATAAATATTAAAATTTATTCCTAATAGTCTTATATAATTTCTTTATAACACTTATCGATAATTTAATTATAATTATGCTTTACACCAAAAGTTATTTGCTACAGGCAACCATGACTATATAAGCATCTAAACCGATTTACTATGATAATTAAAAGCAATATTATTTTTAAACGAATTTGTGGAGCACATCCGTGACAGTAACGGTTCAACTACGGTTTGAAATAGAATTAAAGTTCTGAAGATCTATCATCTATTTGGATACCCAATGGTTATAACAAGTATCTATAACTTGGAACTTTGAACGTTGCTCTAAGACTCCAATGGCCAAGAGCTTTATCATTGATTGTAACGGTTCAACTATGGTTTGAAATAGGGTTAAAGTTCTAAAGATCTATCACCTCTTAGAATACCCAAAGGTTATAAAAAATATCTATAACATAGAGCTTTGAACCTTACTCTAAGAGTTTAATCCTCAAGAGCTTTACTATTGTTCGTAACGGTTCAACTACGGTTTGAAATAGAGTTAAAATTCTAAAGATCTACCACCTCTTAGGATACCCAAAGTTTATAATTAGTATCTATATGTTTTAGCTTTGAACGTTACTCTAATAGTCTTATCCCCAAGAGCTTTATCATTGATTGTAATGGTTCAACCATGATTTGAAATAGAGTTAAAGTTCTAAAGATTTGTAACATCATAGGATACCCAAAGGTTATAATAAGTATCTATACTTTCCTTCTTCAATGCAGGATGAGCTTGTGCATGGAGTTCCGGCGTCGGTGATCTCGATTTCGGACGAGAGGAGAAGGAAAAGGAACAAGCTCCGGCTCGAAAGCTATTATAGAGCATTGAACGTTACTCTAATAGTCTCATCCCCAAGAGCTTTATCATTGATCGTAACGGTTCAACTACGATTTAAAATAGAGTTAAAGTTCTAACGACCTATCATCTCTTAGGATACCCAAAGGTTGTAATAAGTGTCTATAACCTAGAGCTTTGAACCTTACTCTAAGACTCTAATCTCCAAGAGCTTTATCATTGATTGTAACAGTTCAACTACAGTTTGAAATAGAGTTGAAGTTCTAAAGATCTACCACCTCTTAGGGTACCCAAAGGTTATAATAAGTATCATGGGTCAATACGTGCACGCAGAGCAGCCCCCATAGGGCAAAGACACCCGATATACGCCCCAAAGACTTCATGTATATCGAATGCAGTCCCAAAGATCTTTTTCAAACAGCATAGCGAATGAACACGTGTAATTTAACAATATCAAAATACACATGTCATAATCCCATATCATTATCAAATAAAATTTATTTTAACTTCACAAGCATTGTTCCCTGAAAACATTTTTGTGTAAAAGGTTACTCCATCTCATATGATATTCTTGAAACATATCATAAATATCTTTCATAACTCAAGATACGTTTCAATAATAATAATAACAATGATCTTTGCTTGAGATAGTATCATAAATAAAAGAACTAACATATAACATTTTGCTATGTTGTAAATTTACCCACTCACCTTGTATTTTATCTCTTCAAGGAGGTGTATTAGATTTCCTCCCTTTCACCTGCAACTTGATGTTTTCCTACAAGTAATAATGCCTTTTTACTTCTCAATCACCAATAAGGTAATATGCAATGCATGCTCATGATGCATGAATGTTTATACACCCTAAAATGCTTATAATCTACTCTAATACCAATTTGTAACTTTAGGTATTTTTGTTCAAAGGCTATTTCACAATTGAAACTTCTCAATCCTCCATAGTTTAACTATGTGATGTCTCAGGATTTCAAACTGAGTACTTGTCAATAAATAATTCATAAGTTCTTAACCACATAGGCAAATCTCAGGATTCTAGATAAATTATAAACTAGACTTATTAGGGTTTCCAATACCCAAATATCATTAACAAAAGTCATAAAATACAAGGCAATCTGACCTAGGGTTTATGCTTTGGAGACTGTGTATCACTGAATGATTAATTTATATGCTTAAGAATAATTATCCATTTGATGAAATCCTAATTTTCCTAGAATCTATACTTCAGTAGTGTTTATACATAAAAATGGTAGAATTTAACTCCTTGTATACCCTTATAACAAAAATAGTTAATTCAGATCATTATCTGTCCACGTCCTCGATTCTGATAGAAGAATCACTATGAAATGAAAAATTCATTTCTACCAAAATACAATTCCAGATAGGATGATTCCACTTCTCACAGGACCCTTAGAATGTCTAATTAATCATATCCAAATTCCAAATTCATTATATTCTAATCATACCCTAATTTACAAGTTGGATCTGTCTTAGATTCGGGACAGAGTGAGCGACCTACGGTGCTAGGTTCATAACTATCTATGCAAATGTCCTTTTTATATGATTCTTATGATCATGGAAAGCTAACTGCGAGAGGATGAACATGCAAAATTTCAGGATTTATGAAGAACAATCCACGAAGAAATGATCATATCAAAACGAAGGTCAATTTCGAATCAAAACCCTACCTTAACCAAGCGACCTTCGCGAATTTGCTCTGGCGATTCTGCTCGTTATTTGCCTCTGCAAGCTTTTCACCTCTCCGAAGGTAAGATTTTTTAATTTATATATATTTTTCAGATTTTTAACACGTCATATGGCGGTTTGGAAAAATCTTTTTCTATGCAGCTGGTGACCTACCTGCTTGAGCTGCTTGATTGAAATGAAGGTCCAATCATATTATTTGGTTAAAAATTAGTGTTAAAACTCTAAAAACCTTAGCTAATCATAGTTAAGCATGTTTATTATAATATTAACAAAATTTAAAATTTATTCCTAATAGTCTAAACTTTAATAACACTTATCGACTATTTAATTATCATTATGCTTTAACCCAAAAGTTAATTCCTACACGCAACCATGACTATATAAGCATCTAAACTGACTTAATATGCTAATTAAAAGCAAGATTATTTTAAAACGAATTTGTGGAGCACGTCCATGATAGTAACGGTTCAACTATGGTTTGAAATAGAATTAAAGTTTTGAAGATCTATCACCTCTTAGCATACCCAAAGGTTATAATAAGTATCTATAACTAAGAACTTTGAACGTTACTCTAATACTCCAATGCCCAAGAGCTTTATCATTATTTGTAATGATTCAACTATGGGTTGAAATAGAGTTAAAGTTTTAAAGATCTATCACCTCTTAGGATAACCAAAGGTTATAATAAGTATCTATAACATAGAGCTTTGATCCTTACTCTAAGAGTCTAATCCTCAAGAGATTTATTATTGATCATAACGGTTCAACTACGGTTTGAAATAGAGTTAAAAAACTAAAGATCTATCACCTCTTAGGATACCCAAAGGTGATAGTTAGTATGTATAACGTGGAGCTTTGAACCTTACTGTAATACTCTAATCCCCAAAAGCTTTATCATTGATTGTAGCAAGTCAACTACGATTTGAAGTAGAGTTAAAGTTCTAAAGGTTTACCTCCTCTAAGGATACCCAAAGGTTATAGTATCTATAACTTAGAGCTTTGAACGTTACTCTAAGACTCAAATGCCCAAGAGCTTTATCATCGATTGTAACGGTTCAACTACGGTTTAAAAGAGAGTTAAAGTTCTAAAGATCTATCACCTCTTAGGATACCCAAAGGTTATAATAAGTAACTATAAAATAGAGCTTTGAAACTTACTCTAAGAGTCTAATCCTCAAGAGCTTTATTATTGATCGTAACGGTTCAACTACGGTTTGAAATAGAGTTAAAATTCTAAAGATCTACCACCCCTTAGGATATCCAAAGGTGATAATTAGTATGTATAACTTGGAGCTTTCAACCTTACTCTAATACTCTAATCCCCAAAAGCTTTATCATTGATTGTAGCGGGTCAACTACGGTTTGGAATAGAGTTAAAGTTCTAAAGGTCTACAACCTCTTAGGATACCCAAAGGTTATAATAAGTATCTATAACTTAGAGCTTTGAACGTTACTCTAAGACTCCAATGCCCATGAGCTTTATTATTGACTGTAATAGTTCAACAACGATTTGAAATAGAGCTTTATTATTGACTGTAATGTTATAAAGATCTATCATCTCCTAGGATATCAAAAGGGTATAATAAGTATCTATAACTTAGTGCTTCCAACGTTACTCTAAGACTCGAATGCCCAAGAGCTTTATCGTTGATTGTAACGGTTCAACTATGCATTGAATTAGAATTAAAGTTCTAAAGATCTACCACCTCTCAGGATACCTAAAGGTTATAATAAGTGTCTATACCTTACTTTAAGAATCTAATTCCCACGAGCTTTTATCATTGATTGTAACGGTTCAACTACAGTTTGAAATAGAGTTAAAGTTCAAAAGATCTACCACCTCTTAGGATATCATAACGTTATAATAAGTGTCTATAACTTTGAGCTTTGAACCTTACTCTAAGATTCTAATTCCCAAGAGCTTTATTATTGATCGTAACGCTTCAACTACGATTTGAAATATTGTTAAAGTTCTAAAGATCAACCTCCTCTAAGGATACCCAAACTTTATAATTTGTGTCTAAGACTTAGATCTTTCAACCTTACTCTATGAAACTAATGCTCAAGAGTTTTATCATTGAGCTAACGGTTCAACCACTGTTTGAAATAGATTTAAAGTTCTAAAGATCTACCACCTCTTAGGATACTCAAACATTATAATAAGTGTCTATAACTTTGAGGTTTGAACCTTACTCTAAGAATCTAATCCCCAAGAGCTTTTATCATTGATTGTAACGGTTCAAGTACAGTTTGACATGGAGTTAAAGTTCAAAAGATCTACCACCTCTTAGGATACCGAAACATTATAATAAGTGTCTATAACTTAGAACCTTGAACCTTACTCTAAGAATGTAATTCCCAGGAGCTTTATCATTGATTGTAACGGTTCAACTATGGTTTGAAATGGAGTTAAGTTTCTAAAGATCTATCAACTCTTAGCATACCCAAACATTATAATAAGTGTCTATAACTTAGAGCTTTGAACCTTACTCTTAGAATTAATTTTCCAAGAGCTTTATCATTGATTGTAATGGTTGAACTACGGTTTGAAATAGAGTTAAAATTCTTAGGACCTATCACCTCTTAGAACTTTGAACTTTATCATTAATTCTCAAGGTTTATAATAAGTATATATAACTTAGAACTTTGAACGTTACTCTAAGACTCCAATGCCCAAGAGCTTTATCATTGATTGGAAGGGTTCAACTACGGATTGAAATAGAGTTAATGTTCTAAAGATCTAGCACCTCTTAGGATACCCAAACGTCAAAATAAATGTCTATAACTTAGAGCTTTGAACCTTACTCTAAAAATCTAATCCCCAAGAGCTTTTATCATTGATTGTAATAGTTCAACTATAGTTTGAAATAGAGTTAAAGTTCTAAAGATCTACCACCTCTTAGGATACCCAAACGTTATAATAAGTGTCTATAGCTTTGAACCTTACTCTAAGAATCTAATTACCAAGAGCTTTATTATTGATCGTCACGGTTCAATTACGGTTTGAAATAGAGTAAAAATTCTAAAGATCTACATCCTCTTAGGATACCCAAAGTTTATAATTTTTGTCTATAACTTAGATCTTTGAAACTTACTTTAAGAAACTAATGCCCAAGAGCTTTATCATTGATTGTAATGGTTCAACTACTGTTTGAAATAGATTTAAAGTTCTAAAAATCTACCACCTCTTAGGATACTCAAACATTATAATAAGTGCCTATGACTTTGAGCTGTGAACCTTACTCTAAGACTCTAATCCCCAAGAGCTTTTATGACTAATTATAACAGTTGAACTATAGTTTGAAATAGAGTTAAAGTTCAAAAGATCTATCACCTCTTAGGATACCTAAACGTTGTAATAAGTGTCTATAACTTAGAGCTTTGAACCTTACTCTAAGAATCTAATTCCCAAGAGCTTTATAATTGATTGTAATGATTGAACTAAGGTTTGAAATAGAGTTAAAGTTCTAAAGATCTACCTCCGCTTAGGATACCCAAGGTTTGTAATTAGTGTCTATAACTTAGATCTTTGAAACTTACTCTAAGAAACTAATGTCCAAGAGCTTAATCATTGATTGTAACGATTCAACTAATGTTTGAAATAGATCTCAAATTCAAAAGATCTACCACCTCTTGGGATACTCAAACATTATAATAAGTGTCTATAACTTTGAGTTTTGAACCTTACTCTAAGAATCTAATCCCCACGAGCTTTTATCATTGATTGTAATGGTTCAACTACAGTTTGAAATAGTGTTAAAGTTCAAAAGATCGTAGTTGAATCGTTACAATCAATGATAAAGATCTTGGGTATCAGAATCTTAGAGTAAGGTTCAAATCTCTAAGTTATAGATACTTGATATAACCATTGTGTATCCTAAGAGGTGATAGATTTTAGAACTTTAACTCTATTTCAAACTGTAGTTGAACCGTTACAATCAATTATAAATCTCTTGGGGATTAGAATATTAGAGTAAGGTTCAAAGATCTATGTTATAGATATTAATTATAACTTTTGGGTATCCTAAGAGGTGGCAGATCTTTAGAACTTGAAATCTATTTCAAACCATAGTTGAACCGTTACAATCAATGATAAAGCTCTTGGGCATTGTAGTCTTAGAGTAACGTTCGAAGCTCTAAGTTACAGATATTTATTGCAACCTGTGGATATCCTAAGAGGTGGTAGATCTTTAGACTTCAACTTTATTTCAAACCGTAGTTGAACCATTATAATCAATGATAAAGCTCTTGGGGATTCAATATTAGAGGGAGGTTCAAAGCTTTAAGTTATAGATACTCATTATAACCTTTGATTATCCTAAGGGGTGATAGATCTTTATAGTTTTGACTCTATTTCAAATTGTACTTGGACCATTACAATCATTGAAGAAGCTCTTGGGTATTGGAATCTTTGAGTATGGCTCAAAGCACTAAGTTATAGATACTTATTATAACCTTTGGGTATCATAAGAGGTGGTAGATCTTTAGAATGTTTCAAACCGTAGTTGAACCGTTACAATCAATGATAAAGCTCTTGGTAATTAGATTCTTATAGTAAGGTTCAAAGCTCAATGTCATAGACACTTATTATAATGTTTGAGTATCCGAAGAGGTGGTAGATCTTTAGAACTTTAAATATATTTCAAATTGGAGTTGAACCGATACAATCAATGACAATGCTCTTGGGCATTGGAGTCTTGGAGTAATGTTCAAAGCTCTAAGTTATAGATACTTATTATAACCCATGGGTATGCTAAGAGGTGATTGATCATTAGAAATTTAACTCTATTTCAAACCGTAGTTAAACCGTTACACTCAATAATAAAGCTCTTAGAAATTAGAGTCTTTGAGTAAGGTTCAAGGCTCGATGTTATAGACATTTATCATAACCTTTGGGTATCCTAAGAGGTGATGGATCTTTTGAACTTTAACTTTATTTGAAACCGTAGTTGAACCGTTACAATCAATGACAAAGCTCTTGGGATTAGAGTATTAGAGTAAGGTTCAAAGCTATAAGTTATAGTCAATAATTATAACCTTTGGGTATCCTAAGAGGTTGTAGATCTTTAGAACTTTAACTTTGTTTCATACCGTAGTTGAACCATTACTATCAATAATAAAGCTCTTGTGGATTAGACTATTATAGTAAGGTTCAAAGCTCTATGTTATAGATACTTATTATAACCTTTGGGTATCCTAAGAGGTGATAGATCTTTAGAACTTTAACTCTATTTCAAACCATAGTTGAACCGTTATAATCAATGATAAATCTCTTCGGCATTGGAGTCTTTGAGTAACATTCGAAGCTATAAGTTATAGATACTTATTGTAACCTTTGGTTATCCTAAGAGGTGGTAGATCTTTAGAACTTCAACTCTGTTTCAAACCACAGTTACCCGTTACAATCAATGACAAAGCTCTTGGGGATTGGAGTCTTAGAGTAATGTTCAAAGCTCTAAGTTGTAGTCACATTACAACCTTTTGATATCCTAAGAGGCAGTAGATCTTCAGAACTTCAACTCTATTTCAAACCAAAGTTGAACCGCTACAATCAATGATAAAGCTCTTGGGGATTATAGTCTTAGAGTATGGTTTAAAGCTTTAAGTTATAAACACTTATTATAACCTTTGGGTATCCTAAGAGGTGGTAGATTTATAGAACTTTAACTCTATTTCAAACTGTAGTTAACCCTTTACAATCAAATGATAAAGCTCTGGGATTAGACACTTAGAGTAAGCTTCAAAGCTCTAAGTTATAGATACTCATCATAACCGAAGTTCTTTAGAATTTTAACTCTATTTCAAACCGAAGTTCAATCGTTACAATCAATCATAAAGCTCTTGAGTATTGGAATCTTAGATTAAGGTTCGAAGTACTAAGTTATAGATACTTATTGTATCCTTTGGGTATCCTAAGAGGTGATAGATCTTCAGAACTTTCACTCTATTTCAAATTGTAGTTCGACCATTCCAATCAATGATAAAGCTCTTGGGCATTGGAGTCTTAGAGCAACGTTCAAAACTCTCAGTTATAGATACTTATTATAACCCATGGGTATATCAAGTAGTGATAGATATTTAGAACTTTAACTGTATTTCAATCCGTAGTTGAATTGTTACATTCAATAATAAAGCTCTTGGGGATAAGAGTCTTTGAGTAAGGTTCATAGTTCTAAGTTATAGACACTTATTATAACCTTTGAGTATCCTAAGAGTTGATAGATCCTTAGAACCTTTACTATATTTCAAACAGTAGTTGAACCATTACAATCAATGATAAAGCTCTTGGGGGTTGGTGTCTTAGAGTAAGTTTCAAATCAGTAAGATATAGATACTTAATATAACCATTGGGTGATAGATCTTTAGAACTTTAACTTTATTTCAAATCGTAGTTGAACCGTTACAATCAATGTTAAATCTCTTGGGGATTAGATCTTTAGAGTAAGGTTCAAAGCCCTAAGTTATAGATACAGATTATAACATTTGGGTATCATAAGAGGTGGTACATCTTTAGAACTTCAACTCTATTTCAAACAGTAGTTGAACCATTACAGTCAATGATAAAGCTTTTGGGGACAAGTTTCGTAGGGTAAGGTTCAAAGCTCAAAGTTATAGATACTTATTTTAACCTTTTTGTATACCAAGAGGTGATAGATCTTTAGAACTTTAACTCTATTTCAAAACGAAGTTCAACCGTTACAGTCAATGATAAAGCTCTTGGGGATTAGATTCTTAGAGTGAGGTTCGAAGCTCTAAGTTATAGATACTTATTATAACATTTTTGTATAGTAAGTGGTGATAGATCTTTGGAACTATAGTTGAACTATTACAATCAATGATAAAGCTCTTGGGGATTAGAGTCTTAGAGTAAATTTCAAATCACAAAGCTTTAGATACTAATTATAACCTTTGGGTATCCTAAGAGGTGGTAGATCTTTAGAACTTCAACTTTATTTCAAACTGTAGTTGAACCATTAGAATTAATGTTAAATCTCTTGGGGATTATATCCTCAGAGTAAGGTTCAAAGCGGAAAGTTATATATAATTATTATAACCTTTGGTATCCTAAGAGGTGGTTGATCGTTAGAACATTATCTCCATTTCAAACCATACTTGAACCGTTACAATCAAGTATAGAGCTCTTTGGGGTTAGCGTCTTAGTCTAAGGTTCAACGCTCTAAGTTAAAGATACTTATTATGACAGTTGGGTATCCTAAGAGGTGACAGATCTTTAGAACTTTAATTCTATTTCAAACCGTAGTTGATCCGTTACAATCAATGTTAAAGTATAACCTTTGGGTATCGTAAGAGGCAGAAGATCTTTGGAACAATGACTCTATTTCAAACCTTAGTTGAACAGTCACAATCAATGATAATGCTTTTAGAGTACGGTTCAAGGCTCTAAGTTAAAGATACTTAATATGACCATTGGGTATCCTAAGGCGTAATAAATCTTTAGAACTTTAGCTCTATTTTAAATCGTACTTGAAACGTTACAATCAATGATAAAGCTCTTGGGCATTAGACTCTTGGAGTAAGGTTCAAAGCTCTAGGTTATAGATACTTATTATAACCTTTGGGAATCTTAAGAGGTGATAGATCTTTAGAACTTTAACTCTATTGAAAATTATAGTTGAATCGTAACAAACAATGATAAAGCTCTTGGTGAATAGACTCTTAGAGAAAGGTTCAAAGCTCTAATTTGTAGATATCTATTATAACCTTTAGGTATCCTAAGAGGTGATAGATCTTTAGAACCTTAAGTCCATTTCAAATCGTAGTTGTAAATATCAATGATAAAGCTCTTGGGGATTAGAGTCTTAGAGTTTGGGTCAAAGCTCTAAGTTATAGATACTTATTATCATCTTTGGGTATCGTAAGAGGTTGTAGATCTTTAGAACTTTAACTCTATTTCAAATCGTAGTTAAACCATTTCAATCAATGATAAAGTTCTTTGAGATTAGATTCTTAAAGTAAGGTTCAAAGTTGTAAGTTACAGACACTTATTACAACCCTTAGGTATCCTAAGATGCGGTATATCTTTAGAACTTTTATTCTATTTCAAACTGTAGTTGAACCGTTACAATCAATGATAAAGCTCTTTGGGATTCGACTCTTAGAGTAAGGTTCAATGCTCTATGTTATAGACACTTATTATCACCTTTGGGTATCCTAAGTGGTGGTAGATCTTTAGGACCTTAACTCTATTTCAAACCATAGTTGAACCGTTATAATCAATGATAATGCTCTTGGGCATTGAAGCCTTAGAGTAACGTTCAAGGTTCTAAGTTATAGATACTTATTATAACCTTTGGGTGTCCTAAGAGGTGATAGATCTTTAGAACTTTAACTCTATTTCAAACCGTAGTTACTGTTACAATTAATGATAAAGCTCTTGGGATTAGATTCTTAGAGTGAGATACAAAGCTCTAAGTTATACACACTTATTATAACATTTGGGTATCCTAAGAGGTGATAGATCTTTAGAACTTTAACTGTATTTCAAACTATAGTTGAACTGTTACAATCAATGATAAAGCTCTTGGGGATTAGAGTCTTAGAGAAGGTTGAAAGCTCTAGGTTATATATACTAATTATAAACTTTTGGTATCCTAAGAGGTGGTATATTGATGCGTAAAATGATGTAACAAAATAAATCCTCTAGCAGGTGTTCTAGTCGCTCGAGTAATATAGTTAAAAGGAGTAAAGAGTGTCGAACCCACGAGAAATATTATTAATTCAATATCTAATTTTATAAATTATTAAGAGAGGAAAAACATGGATTTTTGAAAATAGGTTTTGTAATTATAAAATAAAATACGATAATGGTGTTGAAGTTAGGCCTTAGGATGAAAATAGATCAGGATATATATTTGAACCATAAAAGATAAATTCAATATTTAAAGATCGATTAGAGTCTCCCTAACGTAATCTGACATTATTAACTTGCGGTCTCCACGACTAGCATCCCTCAACCTAAGCATGTTGAACTATCTTAAGAATTGAAGTCTCTACAACTAGTATTCCATCAAATCATATTAAAATTAAGATGAATTAAATTGGATTTCCTAGAATATTAATCATTCCACAAACTAGTATAGATTAACGCACCAAACAACCTTGATTCTCCACACACTAGTTATCAAATTTATGTCAATTATTAATTTCACAATAGTTAAGTTAATTTAATTAATGAATTCTGAAATCAAATTGTCCACAAACTGGTAATTACTTAACTCAGAAATCCAAATAATTAGAACAAAATCATTAAGTGCAATTAAATAATTGATCATAAAAGATTAAATCAAATAATACTGGGTCCAAATAGTTTGCTTTCAATTAATAATCTCTTAAAATAATAATCCTAAAATATGGAGTTCATCCTATAAATATGGGAGAGATAATAAAAATAATAAAGAAAATCGGAAGAATTACACCCGAAAAGATAAAAAGGTCGAAGCTTCAGATCTCGGGCAGACAGTCGGGCAGCCTTTCAGACTGGATCTGAGTCGCGATCAACCTTCAGCCATCGCACCTCTCTCCTCGCGATCATAGCCTACAGAGCTCACGACTCAACTCTAGAAGAAAACCACACTTCAAAGCACGAATTGGGACGATGCTTTACTCAATCTATTTATAGGTGCGGTATGGCACGGTCATGAATATCATATGGTTAAATTTAATTTCGTGAGATAAAACTTTAGTAGCATCTTCAACATGCACGAAATTATCAAAAAATCAAAAAATTAGCGTCTTTTTACCTTCTTGGCTGAAAACATGAGTAAAAGGCGTGAAAAGGCGCGCGCACGAATTTTCATACCCTCGAAAATTTTCGCCCGATTCTATTTTTTTCGTCACAATCTCACCATACATCAACATGCACGAAAGCGTCGAAAATCTCGCATCTTTTGACAGCGTAAAAAAATTTCGCATCTTTTGACAACATAAAAAATTTTGCGTCTTTTGACCATCTTGACTGAAAACAAGAGTAAATGTCGCAAAAAGATGCGCGCACGAATTTCCGCACCCCCGGAATATTTTTGCCCGAATCTATTTTTTCATCCCAATCAGCTCACCATGCACGAAAGCGTAAAAATTTTTGCATATTTTGACATCGTAAAAAATTCCGCATCTTTTGACCTTCTTGGCTGAAAACATGAGTAAAAGGCCCGTGCGAGAATTTTTGCACCCCCAGAAAATTTTCGCCCGAGTCCATTTTTTCATCCCAATCATCTCAACATGCACGAAAGTGTCGAAAATTTCACATCTTTTGGCAGCGTAAAAAATTTCGCATCTTTTGACCTTCTTGGCTGAAAACACGAGTAAAAGGCTCGAAAAGGCGCACTCGCGAATTTTCGCACCCACGAAAAATTTTTGCCCCAGTCCATTTTTTTGTTCCAATCATCACACCATGCATCAACATGCACGAAAGCGTCAAAAATTTTGCATCATTTGACAGCATAAAAAATTTCGCATCTTTTGACTTTCATGGCTGAAAACAAGAGTAAATGTCGCGAAAAGGCGGGCGCAAAAATTTTTGCACCCCCGAAAAATTTTTGTCCGAGTCTATTTCTTTTTTCCAATCATCAAACCATGCATCAACATGAACGAAAGCATAAAAAATTTTGCATCTTTTGTCAACGTTGAAAATTTTGTGTCTTTTGACCTTCTTGGCTGAAAACAGGAGTAAAAGGCATGAAAAGGCACGCGTGCGAATTTTCGCACCCTCGGAAAATTTTTGCCCGAGTCCATTTTTTCGTCCCAATCACCTCACATGCATCAAGATGCACGGAAGCGTCGAAAATTTCATATCTTTTGACTGCGTAAAAAATTTTGCATTTTTCGACCTTCTTGGCTGAAAACAAGAGTAATGTCGCGAAAAGGCGGGCGCATGAATTTTTGCACACTCGAAAAAATTTCGCCCGAGTTCATTTTTTCGTCCCATTCATCTCACCATGCATCAACATGCACGAAAGCATCCAAAATTTTGCATCTTTTGACAGCATAAAAAATATCGCATCTTTTGACCTTCTTGGCTGAAAACATGAGTAAAAGGCACGAAAAGGCGCGCGCGCGAATTTTCGCCCGAGTCCATTTTTTTATCCCAATCAACTCACCATGCATCAACATGCACGAAAGCGTAAAAAAATTTGCATCTTTTGACATCATCAAAAATTTCATGTCTTTTGACCTTCTTGGCTGAAAACACAAGTAAAAGACGCGACAAGACGAGCGCGCGAATTTTCGCACCCCCGAAAAATTTTTGCCCGAGTCCATTTTTTTGTCCCAATCATCTCACCATGCATCAAGATACACGGAAGCGTCAAAAATTTTACATCTTTTGACAGCGTAAAAAATTTCGCGTCTTTTGACCTTCTTGGCTTAAAACAAGAGTAAATGTCGCGAAAAGGCGGGCGCACGAATTTTTGCACCCCCAAAAAATTTTTGTCCGAATCCATTTTTTCGTCCCTTTCATCACACCATGCATCAACATGCACGAAAGCGTCCAAAATTTCACATCTTTTGGCAGCATAAAAAATTTCGCATCTTTTGACCTTCTTGGCTGAAAACACGAGTAAAAGGCTCGAAAAGGCGCACGCGCGAATTTTCGCACCCACAAAAATTTTTTGCCCCAGTCCATTTTTTTGTTCCAATCATCACACCATGCATCAACATGCACGAAAGCTTCGAAAATTTTGCATCATTTGACAGCATAAAAATTTTCGCATCTTTTGACTTTCATGGTTGAAAACAAGAGTAAATGTCGCGAAAAGGCGGGCGCACAAATTTTTGCACCCCCGAAAAATTTTCGCCCGAGTCTATTTTTTCTTCCCAATCATCACACCATGCATCAACATGCACGAAAGCATAAAAAATTTTGCATCTTTTGTCAACGTTGAAAATTTTGTGTCTTTTGACCTTCTTGACTGAAAACAGGAGTAAAAGGCATGAAAAGGCACGCGTGCGAATTTTCGCACCCTCGGAAAATTTTTGCCCGAGTCCATTTTTTCGTCCCAATCACCTCACATGCATCAAGATGCACGGAAGCGTCGAAAATTTCATATCTTTTGACTGCGTAAAAAATTTCGTATTTTTCAACCTTCTTGGCTGAAAACAAGAGTAATGTCGTGAAAAGGCGGGCGCATGAATTTTTGCACACCCGAAAAATTTTCGCCCGAGTTCATTTTTTCGTCCCATTCATCTCACCATGCACCAACATGCACGAAAGCATCCCAAATTTTGCATCTTTGACAGCATAAAAAATATCGCGTCTTTTGACCTTCTTGGCTGAAAACATGAGTAAAAGGCACGAAAAGGCGCGCGCGCAAATTTTCGCCCGAGTCCATTTTTTTATCCCAATCAACTCACCATGCATCAACATGCACGAAAGCGTAAAAAAATTCGCATCTTTTGACATCATCGAAAATTTCATGTCTTTAGACCTTCTTGGCTGAAAACACAAGTAAAATGCGCGAAAAGACGAGCGCGCGAATTTTCGCACCCCCGAAAAATTTTTGCCCGAGTCCATTTTTTTCGTCCCAATCATCTCACCATGCATCAAGATACACGGAAGCGTCGAAAATTTTGCATCTTTTGACAGCGTCAAAAATTTCGCGTCTTTTGACCTTCTTGGCTTAAAACAAGAGTAAATGTCGCGAAAAGGCGGGCGCACGAATTTTTGCACCCCCAAAAAATTTTTGTCCGAATCCATTTTTTCGTCCCTTTCATCACACCATGCATCAACATGCACGAAAGCGTCCAAAATTTCACATCTTTTGGCAGCATAAAAAATTTCGCATCTTTTGACCTTCTTGGCTGAAAACACGAGTAAAAGGCTCGAAAAGGCGCACGCGCGAATTTTCGCACCCACGAAAAATTTTTGCCCCAGTCCATTTTTTTGTTCCAATCATCACACCATGCATCAACATGAACGAAAGCTTCGAAAATTTTGCATCGTTTGACAGCATAAAAATTTTCGCATCTTTTGACTTTCATGGCTGAAAATAAGAGTAAATGTCGCGAAAAGGCGGGCGCACAAATTTTTGCACCCCCGAAAAATTTTCGCCCGAGTCCATTTTTTCTTCCCAATCATCACACCATGCATCAACATGCACAAAAGCATAAAAAATTTTGCATCTTTGGTCAACGTTGAAAATTTTGTGTCTTTTGACCTTCTTGGCTGAAAACAGGAGTAAAAGGCATGAAAAGGCATGCGTGCGAATTTTCGCATCCTCGGAAAATTTTTGCCCGAGTCCATTTTTTCGTCCCAATCACCTCACATGCATCAAGATGCACGGAAGCGTCGAAAATTTCATATCTTTTGACTGCGTAAAAAATTTCGCATTTTTCGACCTTCTTGGCTGAAAACAAGAGTAATGTCGCGAAAAGGCGGGCGCATGAATTTTTGCACACCCGAAAAATTTTCGCCCGAGTTCATTTTTTCGTCCCATTCATCTCACCATGCATCAACATGCACGAAAGCATCCAAAATTTTGCAACTTTTGACTGCATCAAAAATATCGCGTCTTTTGACCTTCTTGGCTGAAAACATGAGTAAAAGGCACGAAAAGGCGCGCGCGCGAATTTTCGCCCGAGTCCATTTTTTTATCCCAATCAACTCATCATGCATCAACATGCACGAAAGCGTAAAAAAATTCGCATCTTTTGACATCATCAAAAATTTCATGTCTTTTGACCTTCTTGGCTGAAAACACAAGTAAAAGGCGCGAAACGACGAGCGCGCGAATTTTCGCACCCCCGAAAAATTTTTGCCCGAGTTCATTTTTTCGTCCCAATCATCTCACCATACATCAAGATACACGGAAGCGTCGAAAATTTTGCATCTTTTGACAGCGTCAAAAATTTCGCGTCTTTTGACCTTCTTGACTTAAAACAAGAGTAAATGTCGCGAAAAGGCGGGCGCACAAATTTTTGCACCCCCAAAAAATTTTTGTCCGAATCCATTTTTCGTCCCTTTCATCACACCATGCATCAACATGCACGAAAACGTCCAAAATTTTGCATCTTATGACAGCGTAAAAAATATCGTGTCTTTTGACCTTCTTGGCTAAAAACATGAGTAAAAGGCGTGAAAAGGCAGGCGCGCGAATTTTCGTACTCCGGAAAATTTTCGCCCTAGTCCATTTTTTCATCCCAATCATCTCACCATGCATCAACATGCACGAAAATATCGAAAATTTCGCATCTTTTGACAGCATGGAAAATTTCACGTCTTTTGACCTTATTGGCTGAAAGCACGAGTAAAAGGGACGAAAAGGCACGCGCGCGAATTTTCGCACCCCCGAAAACTTTTCGCACGAGTCCATTTTTTCGTCCCAATCATCTCATCATGCATCAACATGCACGAAAGCGTCGAAAATTTCACATGTTTCAGCAGCGTCAAAAATTTCGCATCTTTTGACCTTCTTGGCAGAAAGCACGAGTAAAAGGCGCGAAAAGGCACGCGCGAATTTTCGTACCCCCGAAAACTTTTTGCCTGAGTCCTTTTTTTCGTCCCAATCATATCACCATGTATCAAAATGTACGAAAGCGTAAAAAATTTCGCATCTTTTGATAGTGTCAAAATTTTCGCGTCCTTTGACCTTCTTGGCTAAAAACAAGAGTAAATGTCGCGAAAAGGTGCGCACATGAATTTTCACACCCCCGAAAAATTTTCGCAGGAGTCCATTTTTTCGTCCCAATCATCTCACTATGCATCAATATGCACTAAAGCGTCCAAAATTTCACATCTTTTCACAGCATAAAAATTTTCTCATCTTTTGACCTTCTTGGCTGAAAACACAAGTAAAAGGTGCGAAAAGGTGTTCACGCAAATTTTCGCCCAAGTCCATTTTTTCCTCCCAATCATCTCACCATGCATCAACATGCACGAAAGCGTAAAAATTTTGCATCTTTTGACAGCATAAAAAATTTCGCGTCTTTTGACCAACTTGGCAAAAAACAAGAGTAATGTCGCGAAAAGGAGCGTGCACGAATTTTCTTGGCTGAAAACACGAGTAAAAAGCGCGTCTTTTGACCTTCTTGGCTGAAAACTTGAGTAAAAGGCGCTAAAAGGCGTTGGCGCATATTTTCGCACCTTCAAAAAATTTTCGCCCGAGTCCATTTTTTCGTCTCAATCATCGCACCATGCATCAACATGCACGAAAGCGTCAAAAATTTTGCATCTTTTGACAACATAAAAAATTTTGCATCTTTTAACCTTCTTTGCTAAAAACACGAGTAAAAGGCGCAAAAAGACGCACGTGCAAATTTTCGCGACTCAAAAAATTTTTTCGCCCGAGTCCATTTTTTTCGTCCCAATCATCTCACCATGCATCAACAAGCACGAAAGCATAAAAAAATTTGCATCTTTTGACAGCGTCAAAAATTTTGTGTCTTTTTACCTTCTTGGCTGAAACCACGAGTAAAAGGCGCGAAAAGGCGTTCGCGCGAATTTTCGCACCTCCGAAAAATTTTTGCCCGAGTTAATTTTTTCGTCCTAATCATCTCACCATGCATCAACATGCATGAAAGCGTCAAATATTTTGCATCTTTTGATAGCGTTAAAAAATTCACGTCTTTTGACCTCCTTGGTTGAAAACACGAGTAAAAGGCGTGGAAAGGTGCGCGCGCGAATTTTCGCACCCCAAGAAAATTTTCGTCATAGTCTATTTAACCATCCCAATCACCTCACCATGCATCAACATGCATGAAAGGGTAAAAAATTTTGCATCTTTTTACCTTCTTGGCTGAAAAAATGAGTAAAAGACGAAAAGGCACACGTGCCAATGTTTACACCCGTGAAAAATTTTCGCCTAAGTCCATTTTTTCGTCCCAATCATCTCGCCATCCATCAACAAGCACGAAAGTGTCAAAAATTTCGCATCTTTCGACAGCGTCAAAAATTTTATATGTTTTCACCTTCTTGGCTGAAAATACGAGTAAAAGGCACGAAAACGCGTTCGCGCGAATTTTCGCACCTCCGAAAAATTTTCGCCCGAGTCCATTTTTTCGTCCCAATCATCTCACATGCATGAACATGCACGAAAGCGTAAAAAATTTTGCATCTTTTGACAGAGTCAAAAATTTTGCTTCTTTTGACCTTCTTAGCTGAAAACAAGAATAATGTCGCGAAAACAAGCGTAAAAGGAGTGAAAAGGTGCGCGCACGAATCGTCGCACCCCCGGAAAACACGAGTAAATGGCGCGAAAAGGCGCGCGCTCTCGCACCCCAGGAAAATTTTTGCCCGAGTCCATTTTTTTGTCCCAATCATCTCACCATGCATCAATATGCACAAAAGCGTCAAAAAGTTTGCATCATTTGACAGCGTAAAAAATTTCACGTCTTTTGACCTTCTTGGTTGATAACAAGCATAAAAGGAGTGAACAGGTGCGCACACGAATTGTCGCACCCCCAAAAAATTTTCATCCGAGTCCATTTTTTCGTTCCAATCATCTCACCATGCATCAACATGCACGAAAGCGTAAAAAATTTTGCATCTTTTGACAGCGTCAAAATTTCGCGTCTTTTGACCTTCTTGTCTGAAAACACGAGTAAAAGGAGCTAAAAGGCGCGCTAGTGAATTTTTGCACCCCCGAAAAATTTTCGGCCGAGTCCATTTCTTTGTCCCAATCATCTCACCATGCATGAAAGTGTAAAAGATTTCGCATCTTTTAACCTTCTTGGCTGAAAACAAGAGTAAAAGGCGCGCGCACAAATTTTCGCACCCCCGAAAAATTTTCGCCTGAGTCCATTTTTTCGTCCCAATCATCTCACCATGATCAAAATGCACGATGCGTCGAAAAATTTTGCATCTTTTGACAGCATAAAAATTTTCGAATCTTTTAATCTTCTTGGCTGAAAACACGAGTAAAAGGCGCCTAAAGGCGCGCGCAGAAATTTTCGCACCCCCAAAAAATTTTCGCCCATGTGCATTTTTTCGTCCGAATCATCTCACCATGCCTCAACAAGCACGAAAGGGTCGAAAATTTTGCATCTTTTGACAGTGTCAAATATTTTGCGTCTTTTGACATTCTAGGCTGAAAACACTAGTAAAAGGCGCGAAAAGGGCGTGCGCCGGAATTTTTGCACAGCCGAAAAATTTTTGCCTGAGTTCATTTTTTTGTCCCAATCATCTCACGATGCATCAACAAGCACGAAAGCATCGAAGATTTGACATCTTTTGACAACGTAAAATTTTTTGCGTCTTTTGACCTTCTTGGGTAAAAACGAGAGTAAAAAAGCATGAAAAGGTACCCTCACGAATTTTCGCACCCCCGAAAAATTTTCGCCCGAGTCCATTTTTTCGTCGTAATCATCTCACCATGCATCAACATGCACGAAAGTGTCAACAAATTGTGCATCTTTTGACAATGTGAAAATTTTCGCATTTTTTGACCTTCTTGATTGAAAACACGAGTAAAAGGCACCAAAAGGCGTGTGCGTGAATTTTCGCACCCCAAGAAAATTTTCGTCCAAGTCCATTTAATCGTCCCAATCATCTCACCATGCATCAACATGCATGAAAGGGTTAAAAATTTCGTGTCTTTTGGCCTTCTTGGTTGAGAACACGCGTAAAAGGCGCACGAAATTTCGCATCCCGAAAAAAATTTGCCCAAGTCCATTTTTTCAACATGCACGAAAGTGTAAAAAATTTTGCATCTTTTGACAGTGTCGATAATTTCACGTCTTTTGACCTTTTTGGCTGAAAATAAGAGTAAATGTCGCAAAAAGGCGGGCGCATGAATTTTTGCACCACTAGAAAATTCTCGCCCGAGTCCATTTTTTCATCACACCCTGCATCAACATGCACGAAAGCGTCGAAAAGTTCGCATCTTTTGACAGCGTCAAAAATTTCATGTCTTTTGACCTTCTTGGCTGAAAAAATGAGTAAAAGGGCAAAAAGGCGTGCGCGCGAATTTTCGTACCCCTGGAAAATTTTCGCCCGAGTCCATTTTTTCGTCCCAATGATCTCACCATGCATCAACATGCACAAAAGCGTCAAAAATTTTGCATCTTTGGACAACGTAAAAAATTTCACGTCTTTTGACCTTCTTGGTTGAAAACAAGCGTAAAAGGCGTGCAAAAGGTGCGCGCACGAATTGTCGCACCCCCGGAAAACACGAGTAAATGGCGCGAAAAGGCGCGCGCTTTCGCACCCCAGGAAAATTTTTGCCCGAGTCCATTTTTTCGTCCCAATCATCTCACCCTACATCAATATGCAAAAAAGCCTCAAAAATTTTGCATCTTTTGACAGCGTAAAAAAATTCACGTCTTTTGACCTTCTTGGTTGAAAACAAGCGTAAAAGGAGTGAAAAGGTGCGCGCACGAATTGTCGCACCCCCGAAAAATTTTCGTCCGAGTCCATTTTTTTGTTCCAATCATCTCACCATGCATCAACATGCACGAAAGCGTCAAAAATTTTGCATCTTTTGACAG
Organism: Pontederia crassipes; assembly: GCA_030549335.1. Classification (NCBI taxonomy): domain Eukaryota; kingdom Viridiplantae; phylum Streptophyta; class Magnoliopsida; order Commelinales; family Pontederiaceae; genus Pontederia; species Pontederia crassipes. The sequence continues at coordinate 2,208,770 of JAUKPH010000020.1, read as the reverse complement.
CATCAAAATTTCGCGTCTTTTGACCTTCTTGTCTGAAAACACGAGTAAAAGGCGCGCGAGTGAATTTTTGCACCCCCGAAAAATTTTCGGCCGAGTCTATTTCTTCGTCTCAATCATCTCACCATGCATGAAAGTGTAAAAGATTTCGCATCTTTTGACCTTCTTGGCTGAAAACAAGAGTAAAAGGCGCGCGCACAAATTTTCGTACCCCCGAAAAATTTTCGCCCGAGTCCATTTTTCGTCTCAATCATCTCACCATGATCAAAATGCATGATGCGTCAAAAAATTTTGCATCTTTTGACAGCATAAAAATTTTCGTGTCTTTTGATGTTCTTGGCTGAAAACATGAGTAAAAGGCGCCTAAAGGCGCGCCCAGGAATTTTTGCACCCCAAAAAATTTTCGCCCATGTGTATTTTTTCGTCCCAATCATCTCACCATGCCTCAACAAGCATGAAAGGGTAAAAAATTTCGCATCTTTTGACAGTGTCAAAAATTTCACGTCTTTTGACCTTCTAGGCTGAAAACACTAGTAAAAGGCGCGAAAAGGGCGTGCGCCGGAATTTCTGCACCGCCAAAAAATTTTTGCCTGAGTCCATTTTTTGTCCCAACCATCTCACGATGCATCAGCAAGCACGAAAGCATCGAAGATTTGACATCTTTTGACAGCGTAAAAAATTTTGCGTCTTTTGACCTTCTTGGGTGAAAACAAGAGTAAAAAAGCATGAAAGCTCACGAATTTTCGCACCCCCGGAAAATTTTCGCCCGAGCCCATTTTTTCGTCTCAATCATCTCACCATGCATTAACATGCACGAAAGCGTAAACAATTTCGCATTTTTTTACATCATAAAAAATTTCGTGTCTTTTGACCCTCTTGGCTGAAAAGACAAGTAAAAGGCGCGAAAAGGCGCGCACACGAATTTTCGCACCCCGGAAAATTTTCGTCCGAATCCATTTTTCAGTCCCAATCATCTCACGATGCATCAACATGCACGACAACGTTGAAAATTTCACATCTTTTGATAGCGTAAAAAATTTCGCGTCTTTTGACCTTCTTGGCTTAAAACAACAATAAAAGGCGCGAAAAGGCATGCACACGAATTTTTTCACCCTCGAAAAATTTTCGCCCGAGTTCATTTTTTGGTCCCAATCATCTCACCATGCCTCCACATGCACGAAAGCGCTAAAGCTTTCGACAGCGTAAAAAAATTCGCGTCTTTTGACCTTCTTGGCTGAAAACAAGAGTAAAAGGCGCGAAAAGACGCGCGCACGAATTTTTGCACCACTGGAAAATTTTTGCTCGAGTCCATTTTTTCGTCCCAATCATCTCACCGTGCATCAACATGCACGATGCGTAAAAAATTTTGCATTTTTTGATAACGTAAAAAATTTCACGTCTTTTATCCTTCTTGGTTGAAACACTAGTAAAAGGCACGTAAAGGCGCGCGCAGGAGTTTTCGCACCCCTGAAAAATTTTCGCCCATATCCATTTTTTCGTTGCAATCATCTCACAATGCATGAAGAAGCACGAAAGCGTCGAAAATTTTGCATCTTTTGACAGCGCCAAAAATTTCACGTCTTTTGACCTTCTAGGCTGAAAACACTTGTAAAACGCGCGACAAGGGTGCGCGCACGAATTTTTGCACCCCCGAAAAGTTTTCGATCGAGTCCATTTTTTGGTCCCAATCGTCTCATGTTGCATCAACATGCATGACAGCATCGAAAATTTCACATCTTAAGACAGCGTCAAAAATTTTGCGTCTTTTGACCTTCTTGGCTTAAAAGAACAATAAAAGGCGCGAAAAGGTGCGCACACGAATTTTCGCACCCCCAAAAAATTTTCGCCCAAGTCCATTTTTTGGTCCCAATCATCTCACCACGCATCAACATGCACGAAAGCGTAAAAAATTTTGTAACTTTCGACAGCGTAAAAAATTTTGCGTCTTTTGACCTTCTTAGCTGAAAAAACGAGTAAAAAGTGAGTGAAGGCGGGCGCAGGAATTCTCGCACACTCAAAAATTTTTTATCCATGTCCATTTTTTCGTCCCAATCATCTCACCATGCAGCAACAAACACGAAAGCGTCGAAAATTTTGCATCATTTGACAGCGTAAAAAATTTTGCGTCTTTTGACCTTCTTGGCTGAAAACACGAGTAAAAGGTGCGAAAAGGCGAGAAAAGGCATGCACACGAATTTTTGCACCACCAAAAAATTTTTGCCCGAGTCCATTTTTTCATCCCAATGATCTCACCATGCATCAACATGCACGAAAGCGTAAAAAATTTTGCATCTTTTGACAGCGTAAAAAATTTCACATCTTTTGACCTTCTTGGCTCAAAACAAGAGTAGGAGAAGCGAAAAGGCGCGCGCAAGAATTATCGCATCCCCTGAAAATTATTGTCCGAGTACATTTTTTCGTCCCATTCAGTCATCTCACAATGCATCGACATGCATGCAAGCGTAGAAAATTTCGCATCATTCGACAACGTAAAAAATTTCACATCTTTTGACCTTCTTGGCCGAAAACATGAGTAAAAGGCGCTAAAAGGTGTGCGCGCGAATTTTCGTACACCCGGAAAATTTTCGTCCAGTTTTTTGTCCCAATGATCTCACCATGCAAAAACATGCACGAAAGTGTCATCGCATCTTTTGAAAGTGTCAAAAATACGCATCTTTTGATTTTCATGGCTTAAAAGAAGAGTAAAAGGTGCACGCACAAATTTTCGCACCCCGATAAATTTTCGCCCGAGTCCATTTTTCGTTCCAATCATCTCACCATACATTAACATGCACGAAAGCGTTAAAATTTTTGCATATTTTGACATCTCACCATGCATCAACAAGTACGAAAGCGTAAAAAATTTTGCTTCTTTTGACAGCATAAAAAATTTCACGTTTTTTGACCTTTTACGCTGAAAACATCAGTAAAAGGCATGAAATGGGCGCGCGCGTGAATTTTCGCACCCCTGAAAAAATTTTGCCTGAGTCCCTATTTTATCCCAATCATTTCACCATGCATCAACATGCATGAAAGCGTTGAAAAAGTCTTTTGACCTTCTTCGCTGAAAATAAGAGTAAAAAGAACGAAAAGGTGTGCGCACGAATTTTCGCACACCCGGAAAATTTTTGCCCGATTCCATTTTTTCGTCCCAATCATCTCACCAAGCATCAACATGCATTAAAGCGTCGAAAATTTTGCATCTTTTGACAACGTAAAAATTTTTGCATTTTTTGACCCTCTTGACTAAAAAGACAAGTAAATGGTGCGAAAAGGCGCGTACACGAATTTTCGCACCCTGAAAATTTTCGTCCGAGTCAATTTTTTGGTCACAATCATCTCACGATGCATCAACATGCAAGAAAACATAAAAAATTTCACATTTTTTGACCTTCTCGGCTTAAAACAAGAGTAAAAAGGCGCGCACACGAATTTTTGCACTCCCGAAAAATTTTCGCCCTAGTCCATTTTTTGGTCATAATCATCTGACCATGCATCAACATGCCCGAAAGCGTCAAAACTTTTGCGCCTTTTGGCGTTATAGGTTGAGAACACACATAAAAGGCGTAAAAAGGCGTGCGCCCAAAACTTTTGCGCCTTTTGGCGTTATAGGTTGAGTCCTTTTTTTGTCCCAATCATCTCACCATGCATCAACATGCAGAAAAGCGTCGAAAATTTTGCATCTTTTGACAGCGTAAAAAATTTTGCATCTTTTGACCTTCTTGGCTGAAAACACGAGTAAAAGGCGCGAAAAGGCGCGCTCTTTCACACCCAAGAAAATTTTCGTCTGATTCCATTTTTTTGTCCCAATCATCTCACCATGTATCAACATGCACGAAAGCGTAAAAAATTTCACATCTTTTGACAGCGTAAAAAATTTTGCGTCTTTTGACCTTCTTGGCTGAAAACACGAGTAAAAGGTGCGAAAAGGAGCGCGAGCAAATTTCCGCACCCCCGAAAAATTTTTGCCCGAGTCCATTTTTTCGTCCCAATGATCTCACCATGCATCAACATGCACAAAAGCATAAAAAAATTTCCATCTTTTGACAGCGTAAAAAATTTCACGTCTTTTGACCTTCTTGGCTGAAAACAAGAGTAAAAGAACCGAAAAGGCGCGTGCACGAATTTTCGCACCTCCGAAAAATTTTCGTCCGAGTCCATTTTTTCGTCCCAATCATCTCACAATGAATAAACATGCATGAAAGCGTAAAAAATTTTGCATCATTTGACAGCGTAAAAAAATTCGCATCTTTTGAACTTCTTGGCTGAAAACACGAGTAAAAGGCGCAAAAAGGCGCGCGCGCGAATTTTTGCACACCCAGAAATTTTTTGCACGAGTCCATTTTTTCGTCCCAATCATCTCACCATGCAAAAACATGCACGAAAGTGTCATTGCATCTTTTGACAGCGTAAAAAATTTCGCATCTTTTGATCTTGTTGGTTGAAAACAAGAGTAAAAGGCGCGCGCACAAATTTTCGCACCCCCGGAAAATTTTCACCCGAGCCCATTTTTCGTTCCAATCATCTCACCATTCATCAATATGCATGAAAGCATCAAAAATTTCGCATCTTTTGACAGCGTAAAAAATTTTGCGTCTTTTGACCTTCTTGTCTCAAAACACGAGTAAAAGGCGCAAAAAGGCGCGCGACTGAATTTTCGCACCCCCGAAAAATTTTTGACCGAGTCCATTTTTTCGTCCCAATCATCTCACCATGCATCGACATGCACGAAAGCGTAAAAAAATTTGCGTCTTTTGACCTTCTTGACTGAAAACAAGAGTAAAAGGCGCGAAAAGGCGCGCGCACGAATTTTCGCACCCCTGGAAAATTTTTGCCGAGTCCATTTTTTCGTCCCAATCATCTCACCATGAACATGCACGATGCGTAAAAAATTTCACATCTTTTGACAACGTAAAAAATTTCACGTCTTTTGACCTTCTTGGCTGAAACACGTGTAAAAGGCACGTAAAAGCGCACAGGAATTTTCGCACCACTGAAAAATTTTTGCCAGTGTCCATTTTTTCGTCCCAATCATCTCACCATGCATCAACATACACAAAAGCGTCGAAAATTTTGCATCTTTTGACAGCGCCAAAAATTTCACATCTTTTGACTATATGGACACAGAGATGCGAAGACAATTTTTAGGAACTGAAGGCCAGACTGACCACTGCATTCATACTCACCATTTCGAAAGGTACAGATGGGTATGTAGTGTATAGTGATGCTTGTGGCATCTAGGCAACTGTAGAAGTATGAGGTGAACTACCCAACTCATGACCTGGAATTGGCAGCGGTAGTCTTCGCGTTGAAGATTTGGCGACACTACCTATATGGAGTACAGTTTGAGGTGTTCACCGACCATAAGAGCCTCAAGTACGTCTTCTCTTAGCGAGACCTTAATATGCGACAACGAAGATGGATGGAATATTTGAAGGACTATGAGTTCTCCATTAATTACCATCCTGGTAAGGCGAACTCAGTTGCAGATGCACTCAGCCGCAAGTGGGAAGGCTCACTAGCTCACATGATGATGGGTATGTATAAGATGATGAAGGAGCTAAGCCTATGGAAGTCAAGACTTGGAAGGAATGGAGCAGTACTGATGATGCACCAAATACAACTAAATTTGGTGGATAGGCTCATCAAGGCTCAAGCTCAAGATCCTGAGTATACAAAGATGTTAGGAAAGTGCCAGAAAGAAGAAGAAGATTTCAAGCTCTCAACAGATGGTGGGATCCGATATAGAGATCCTCTATGCGTCCCAAGTGATGAAGCCCTTAAACGAGAAGTGATGTATGAATGCCATAAGTCTGAGTTTGCGATCCATCCGGGCAGCACTAAGATGTACAAGGATGTGCAAAGAACCTTTTGGTGGAATGACATGAAGCGAGAGATTGCTGAATATGTTTCCAAGTGCCTGATCTGCCAACAGGTAAAAGTGGAACAACAGAAGCCCTATGGAAAGATCACGTCTCTCGCCATTCCACAATGGAAGTGGGAAGACATTTCTATGGATTTACTACGTACCCAGAAGGGACATGATGCCACATAGGTAGTAGTGGATCGATTAACGAAGTCTGCACACTTCCTACCCATAAAGTCAAAACAATCAGTGCAGAGGCTTATGGAGCTATATGTACAAGAGATCATCAGACTTCATGGGATCCCCACATCTATTGTATCAGACATGGATCCATGGTTTACAGCCAGATTCTGGAGAGGCTTATAAGACTCTTTTGGAACGAGGCTGAGTTACAGTATAGCATTTCATCCACAAACGGACGGTCAGAGTGAAAGAATCGTCCAAACAGTTGAAGATAAGAAAACATGATCTCCTTGCTGAAACTCAAGAAGTTTTCGACGATTATCAACATAACTTTTCTGTCTATTATGTGCCACTTTAAGCTTTTCTTGAACAACTTTGATCTTCTCGAAAGTGGTTTGAACTAATACTGGACCTATTAGTTGTTTTTCACTAATTTCTTCCCAGCAAATAGGAGACCTGCAACTTCTTCCATATAATGCCTCATATGGCACCATTTCGATACTACTATGATAGCTATTGTTATAAGCGAATTCTGCAAGAGCTATATGATCATCCCAATTCCCACCAAAGTTGAAAACACATGCATGAAGCATATCTTCTAGGGTCTGAATAGTCCTTTCCGATTGTCCATCCGTCTGAGGATGAAAAGCAAAACTAAACTACAGCATTGTGCTCAAAGCTACTTGTAACGTCGACCAAAAAACGTGATGTGAAACGATGATCTCGATCAAAGGTAATACTAGTTGGAACTCTATGTAGTCGAACAATTTCTTGAATATAAATTTGTGCCAACTTGTTCAAGGAATAGTCTATCCGAATAGGTATAAAGTGAGCTGACTTTGTTAATCGATCCACTATCACCCATATTGCGTTGTGCCCTTTACTAGTCCTTGGTAGTCCTTGAATAAAATCCATCTTTACGACTTCCCATTTCCACTGAGGAATAGGAAGTGGTTGTAAGGTACCTCCAGGTTTCTTATGCTCTGCTTTAATTTGATGACATGTCAAACATTTCGATACAAATTCAGCAATATCCTTCTTCATGTCACTCCACCAATAATGCTTCTTCAGGTTCTGGTACATTTTAGTACTTCCTGGATGCACACTATAAGGTGTTCGATGTGCCTCTTCTAAAATCACTGTTCACAACTCAATGTCGTTAGGAACGCAAATCCTGCTCCCACACCTTAGTATCTCATCTTCATGCATCTGAAAGTCTGGATTTTGTTCTCCTTTTCTTGTAGTTTTCAACGGTAACAACTTAGGATCCTTTTGCTGAGCTTCTTTGATCCTTTGTATCAATATGGGTTCCACCTTCATCGTAGCTAAAATTCCATTACGAGTCTTCTCTATAAATTTGAAACCTGAATCCCTTAGTTGTTCCAAAAGTTTCCACTCGCTAACTATCATGTTAGCTAAAAAGGCTGACTTTGTACTCAATGCATCTGCTATTGTATTCGCCTCGCAGATGATATTGAATAGAGCAGTCTTAGTCTTTTAGCAAATTCATCCATCTTCTCTATCTCATACTTAATTCCTTCTGTGAAAATAAGTATTTCAAACTTTTGTGGTCGGTAAATATTTCAAATGTTGCTCCATACAAATAATGCCTCCAGATTTTCAATGCAAAAAATATGGCAGCAAGCTCCAAATCATGTGTAGGATAATTTTTGCTCATAATCTTTTAGCTATCTGGATGCATATGCGACCACCCGAGCATTTTGCATTAAAACACAACCCAAGCCCTTCCGAGAGGCATCACTATATATAACAAACCCATCGGTCCCAGATGAAATTGTTAGGACAGGAGCGCTTGTAAGTCTCTTCTTGAGTTCCTGAAAACTTCTCTCACGTTCATCGGACCATATAAATTTGGTACTCTTACGTGTCAACTTTGTAAGAGGAGTGGCAACAGAAGAAAATCCTTCAATAAACCTTCTATAATATCCCTCTAACCTGAAGAAACTTCTAACTTCAGTAACAGTAGTTGGTCTCTCCCAATTAATTACAGCTTCAATTTTTTATGGGTCAACTAATATGCCTTCTTTGGATACAACATGGCCTAACAACACCACTCTATCAAGCCAAAACTCACACTTGCTAAACTTGGCATATAACTTTTGTTCTCCGAGCATTTGTAGAATGGTCTTCGAGTGTTCTTCATATTCTTCTTGGCTCTTGGAATATATCAGAATATCATCAATGAAAACGACCACAAATTGATAAAAAAATGGCTTCAATACTCGATTCATCATATCCATGAAAGCAACCGGTGCATTAGTCAACCCAAATGGCATGACCAAGAACTCATAATGACCATATCATGTTCTGAATGCAATTTTTTAAATATGAGCTTCCTTAATTTTAAGTTGATGGTATCTAGATCTGAGATCGATCTTCGAGAATACTAAGGCACCTTGTAGTTGATCAAACAAATCATCTATTCTTGGTAGAGGATATTTATTTTTCACCGTCACCTGATTCAACTGTCTATAATCAATACACAACCTGAGAGACCCATCTTTCTTCTTAACAAATAAAACCGGAGCTCCCCAAGGTGATACACTTGGTCGAATAAATCCCTTATCTAAAAGTTCTTGAAGTTGTCCTTTTAATTCTTTTAATTCTGCAGGGGCCATACGATAGGGAGCTTTAGAAATGAGAAATTCCAAGGAGAAAATCGATAGAGAACTCTATCTCTCTATCAGGAGGCAAGCCTAGCAACTCCTCTGGAAACACATCTGAAAACTTCTTAACAATAGGCACGTCTTTCAAACTTATTCCTTCTTTTTTGTTCTTGACCAAGAAGTCTAAGAATCCTCACAACCCTTCTTGAGTAACTTATTGGCATGTATATAGGATATTAGAGAACATCCACTCGATGCCCTCTCTCCAACAAAGTTGAATGGTTGTTCATTAGGGGGCGAAAATGTAACTATTTTCTTCGTCAATCAAGGCAAGCATGATAGGTGGACAACCAGTCCATACCCAAAATCACATCAAAGTCATGCATATACAAAACAATCAGATCAACAGTCAAAGACTTATCTTGAATTCTAACATCACATGATTTGTATACTAAATCTGAAGACAAAGTATTGCCATCGGGAGTTTTGATTGCCAAATAGTATCCCAATGGTTCCCTTCTTGTCTTCAAATGGCATGAAACTTTGGACTCACAAAGGAATGTGTAGAGCTAGAATCTAGCAAAATATGTGCCATGTAGTCACAGATACCTGTGATCACCGCATTTGAAGCATCCACATCTCTTTGAGTTAAGGCATAAACATGTCCTTGTGCCATTGGTTGTTTCCCTTTTCCTATTGCTCTATTTGGTGGTTGTGGCTGTTGTTGTAGTGGGTACTTTTGTCGTTGTTGTTGCTGTTGTTGCAATAGTGGACAGTCTTTGATGTAATGGCCCATTTTTCCACACTTAAAATAACCTCCTGTCATCCTATAACATTGGCATTACCATGGGAATTTCCACACAATCTGCATTGTTGGGAACATTGTGGTTGTTTAGGTCTACAAAAAGGCACATTGTTTTTTCTCTTCTTAAAGTCAAAATTTCTTGGCCTGAAGTGTTGAAAAGTAGGACCTCTATCTTTCTTGTTTTCTTCTTGATTTTCTTGAGATGTTTGTAAATCCTTCTCTACCAATTGAGCCCTTTCATACACATCTTCGTATACTCGCAACTTGAGTGCGGCAAGATTACTCTTAATAGTTGGCTTGAGTCCCCTCTCAAACTTCTTTGCCTTTTCCGTTTCATCAGCCACTAGGTGTGAAGCAAATCTTGATAATTTAGCAAACTTTGCCTCATATTCATCCACTGTCATATTTCCCTGCTCCAGCTTGAGAAATTCAATCATTTTCTTGTCTCGAGCACAATCTGAAAAGTACTTTGCAGGAAAAACTTTAACAAATTTTTTCCACGTTAAGTTCGGGTTGTCAACCAAAACTCTAGGCTTAGTTGCCTTCCACTAGTGCTCGGTATTACCTTCAAACATAAACTCTGCAAATACTATCTTTTCTGGATCCTCACAACATAAGGCAGCAAATATATTTTCTAGTTTGTTTATCCAATTCTTGGCCTCCGTTGGGTCACCAATACCTTTGAAAGCAGGAGGACCAAGTTTCTTAAACTGCTCCACTGTGAGCTCTGGTTAAAATCATTCTTGAAATCAGGGTCGTGAGTTATGGTATCAGAGCAATACGTTCTACCCTTTTTATTAGAGTTGCATGATCTTGTCTAGGATGACATGGTTATGCTTTAAGTTTGTTTAAGTTTTAGGATGTTGTCTTATGTTTGTTTAGGTCTAAGGAATGACATTTTATATTATTAATTTGAAGTATACATTGTGCTTGATTTAACTACGATCATGATTACTAGTAGGGAGAGCTCATCCCAAAATCAAAATGCAGAACAAGATCCTCGGTTGGAAGGTGTCTTGCAAGCCATGCAAGAAATGAGTAATATCATGACGGTGCAAAATAAACATAATAGAAGAAACAATGAACCTAGGGCTGAACAAGTTGAGGGTTGTTACAGATTGTCAAATAAATTTATTTGAAGAAAATTTATGCATAGCTCCTCTAGATAATACAAGAAAATGATAACACATAAACAAACCACATAGTTTATATTGATCATTCAGAGCATGTAGCAACTCTAGGGTTTACACCACCACATAGTCATAAAAGATTAATATTTTACAAGATACAAAATTAATTTTCATACATAGCACATATCAAACTCTCTCCATATCCCAACAGAGGAATATAAGAGCTACAAGTCTTCTATCTAACACGCGAGGTGGGGCACATGACTGCTCAATACCTTAGCAGCAAAAAGGATCCACACTCTGCTAAGGCTTTCTCTTATGATCCCAAAATTTGTACTGATCTGAAAAAGTGTACAACAACACTATAAGCAAATAATAGCTCAGTAACTTGATAACTCATAAGCTATGTGTTACAATCTAATAAATTCTGGAAAACATAAACATACATGCATTAATCATAAAATCAAAATCAATATCTTCATACATTTACTAAATACATATATAACATTGAAATAAAAATCATTCCACTCAACTTACATTCATTTTCTCTTAAACATATCAAACACGTGTATGCAGTGCAACACTCTCATAAGTATGCACGAATCACCAATTGGGCAGTGGTCGGTAGGTGAACTGTAGAGGTGGCTCCCATCGTGATAAGCGATGTAGCGCTTAGCTCCATTCTACCTCATCCATTTCGGGGAACAAATCATATAATGATAGATGGACTCTAGAGGTGGCCCCTACAGATTCTAGAGGTGGCCCCCATCGCGACGACTCACGATGTGGCACTTAGCTCCGCATGGAACTTAGCTCCAGCCTATCTCATCTATTATTGGGGAACAAAATGATAGATTGGACTCTAGAGGTGGCTCCCATCGTGATCATCGATGTAGCACTTAGCTTCAACCATCATATATGCAAATGCAAATAGATGTCAATGCATGATTCATCACATAACAATTGTATCTCAATATCAGAAGATGAATCATATCAAATATCATTTCAAACCGAACAATGATTGCACTTCTCGTACCCAGTCATATCATATCACATATGCTTTTCAAATGTGCAATCACACAATCATTCAGATATACTTTTCATAATTGTATTTCTCGAAATAAATTAATAACATATTCAAAACATATTCAATACATATAATAATCGATGTCACACTGAATTAAGAAGAGGTGAATACATAGAGTAGGAGTAGCCAACTTATCTATAAGGGCTAACAAAATGCTTTCCTTTCCCTTTTCACTACCTTACTCTTCTACTGCTATAACAATAATAGTAAGAAACACATTACTACTATGATATGAGCACATGCCTATCACACATGCAACATAATTAATTGAAATGGTATATTAACCTTAAATATTTACCCTTATAACTTAAGTAACTATTAAACATAAGGATTGACCTAATATTACGATAGATTGCACACATAGTAAAGAAAAATCCATATCTTCTGGTATACATAATCAAATGACACTATTCCAATTTTCTTTACTTTCATATCTCATAGATATTAACCTGTAAAAGTTTCATATCCTATTTCATAACGTTTTGTTCTCATGAAAATCAACATTCAGCCTAACTTTTATATTATTTCTATGTTCTGACTGATTGAGTAACTTTACTTATTTGTACTCAGTACAATAAATTTAACCAATACTAGTATAATCTGTCCTAAGCCCCATCTTGACAGACTGAGTAAGGCTCGATAAATTATTTATAAATTTCTCTACACATATAATTTTCTAGTGATTCCAATTGTAAATGAAACCTCACATCGATGTCTACAACATCCTAAATTATCCAATAATTCTAGGACATTGGATTTAATACATAATTTACAAATTTGGGTAGTAATTTCAGAGGATAGAGCGATAGTACCTTAAAAGATAAGAGCATAACTTTATCTAAAGAAATTATATTAACTTGATTCCAAAGCATAATGAAAGTAGACTCATATAGGATCAATCGGAATAAATTTGATAATTTTTTAATCACTCGAAGGTATGGAATTATGTAGCTAAAGATTTGTGAAACATTTGAACATGACTAAGGTTAATATTACGCATGAAGAACATGAGTTTTGCCCCATGTTCAAGTAAAATCCAAAAATGAATAGATGAGAAAGGTTCAAAGTCACCCAAAATAGGAATTATGTAGTCAAAATCCAAATAAAATGAAGTAGGAACTTACCAAAATCTAAAACCCTAGCTTCAATTTCTCCTCTTCCAATTCCTTCAACAAGTATTGATTTGTGCCATTTCCTCAAGTGTTCGGCCAAGGGTGGTGAATAGGGTAGAGGAAGATAGTAAAAGGTGAAACGATAAGTATTAGAAGGAAGGGAGAAACTGAGGTGGTCATTTGGATTCTTCCAAAAATGCCCATGAAGTAAATGGCTTTTGCATTTCTCCATTTATTTATTTATTTATTCATTTATTTAAGACATTACATGTAAATAAGAAACTACCCACCATTTGGATTCAAATAAAATATTTATAAAAATAAATAATCAAGGAATCGAAATCTAAATTTTTGTTCGAAGAACAAATATCGTGATTTCACATATTTTTCGATTTTTTGTCTACGTTTTACCTAACTCACACACCTCTTTAAAATTCTTAAAAATCACTTTTATAACACTTTCATATATAGGAACAATTACCGAGAATTTAATTTTTCAAAATTTCACTTTTCCGAAAATCACATTTCCATGCCTTAAGTAAATTTTCATCGCATTCGCACACCAATAGTTGACATTGTAGTGTAAGTCTTAACATCACATTCATAGAGCTTATAAATAACATAATATAGCATCACATTCATACATCTAGTCACTGATTGTAACAGTTCAACAACATTTTAAAATAGAGTTAATGTTCTAAATATCTACCACCTCTTAGGATACCCAAAAAATATAATAATTGTTTATAACTTAGAGCTTTGAACAATACTACAAGAATCTAATCTCCAAGAGCTTTATCATCGATTTTAATAGTTCAACTACGGTTTGAAATAGAGTTAAAGTTCTAAAGATCTACCACCTCTTAGGATACCCAAAGTTTATAATTTGTGTCAATAACTTAGAGCTTTGAAACTTACTCTAAGAATCTAATCCTCAAGACCTTTATCATTGATTGTAACGGTTGAACTACAGTTTGAAATAGAGGTAAATTTCTAAAGATCTACCACCTCTTTGGATACTCAAACATTATAATAAGTGTCTATAACTTAGAGCTTTGAACCTTAGTCTAAGAATTTAATCATCAAGAGCTTTATCATTGATTGTAATGGCTCAACTAGGGTTTGAAATAGAGTTAAAGTTCTAAAGATCTACCACCTCTTAGGATACCCAAAGGTTAAAACAAATATCTATAACTTTCAACTTTGAACTGTACTCTAAGACTCTAATCCCCATGAGCTTTATCATTGATTGTAATGGTTCAACTAGGGCTTGAAATGGTGTTAAGCTTTTAAAGATCTATCACCCCATATGATATCCAAACGTTATAATAAGTGTCTATAAGTTCCGAGAGCTTTGAACCTTATTCTATGGATCTAATTTCCGAGAGCTTTATCATTGATTATAATGATTCAACTACGGTTTTAAATGGTGTTAAACTTCTATGGACCTATCACCTCTTAGGATACCCAAAAGCTATAATAATTATATAAAACTTAGAGCTTTGAACGTCACTCTAACACTCCAATCCCAAAATATTTATCTTTGATTGTAAAAGTTTAACTACGGTTTGAAATACAGTTAAAGTTCTATAGATCTGCCACCTCTTGGGACACCCAAAGTTTATTATTAGTGTTTATAACTTAGAGCTGTGAACCTTACTTTAAGAATCTAATCCCCAAGAGCTTTATCATTGATTTTCATGGTTCAACTATAGTTTGAAATAGATTTAAAGTTCTAAAGATGTACCACGTCTTAGGATACTCAAACATTATAATAAGTGTCTATACTTTGAACTTTGAATGTTACTCTAAGACTCCAATGCCCAAGAGCTTTATCATTGATTGTAATGGTTCAACTAGGGTTTGAAATAAAGTTAAAGTTCTAAAGATCTACCACCTCTTAGGATATCCAAAGTTTATAATTAGTGTCTATAATTTACAGCTTTGAACCTTACTCTAAGAATCTAGTCCCCAAGAGCTTTATCACTGATTGTAAGGTTCAATTACGATTTGACATAGAGTTGAAGTTCTAAAGATCTATCATCTCTTACGATACCCAAGGTTTATAACAAATATTTACAACTTAGAGCTTTGAACCTTACTCTAAGACTCTAATCCACAAGAGCTTTAACTTCGATTATAACGGTTCAACTACGGTATGAAATAAAGTTAAGGTTTTAAAGATCTATCACCTCTTACGATACCCAAAGGTTATAATGGGTATCTATGACTTAGAGCTTTGACCCTTATTCTAAGACTCCAATCCCCAAGAGCTTTATCATTTAATGTAATGTTTCAACTACGGTTTGAAATAGAGTTGAAGTTCTAAGGATCTATCATCTCCTAGGAGAACCTATGGTTATAATAAGTATCCATAACTTAGAGCTTTGAACGTTACTCTAAGACTCCAATGCCCAATAGCTCTATCATTGATCGTAACGGTTTGAAATATAGTTAAAGTTCTAAAGATCTACCACCTTTTAGGATACCCAAATGTTATAATAAGTATCTATATCTTAGAGCTTTGAACCTTACTCTAGCATTCCAATACCCTAGGGCCTTATCATTGATTGTAACTGCTCAGCTACGATTTGAAATAAAGTTAAAGTTCCAAAGATCTACGACCTGTTAGTTTACCCATACGTTAGAATAAGTGTCTATAACTTAAAGCTTTGAACCTTACTCCAAGAATCTAATCCCCAATAGCTTTATCATTAATTGTAACGGTTCAACTACAGTTGAAATAACACCTCTTAGGATACCCAAACGTTATAATAAATATCTATAACTTACAGCTTTGAACCTTACTCTAAGACTCTAATCTCCACAAGCTTTATCATTTATTGTAACGGTTCAATTACAGTGTGAAATAGAGTTGAAGTTCTGAACATCTATTACATCTTAGGATACCCAAAGGTTATAGTAGCTATCTATAACTTAGTGCTTTGAACTTTACTCTAGGAGTCTAATCCCCAAGAGCTTCATTGATTCCAACAGTTCAACTACTGTTTGAAATAGAGTTAATGTTCTAAAGATCTATCACCTCTTACGATACCCAAAGGTTGTAGTAAGTATCTATAACTTAGTGTTTTGAACCCTACTCTAAGAGCCTAATCCTCAAAAGCTTTATTATCGATCGTAACGGTTCAACTATGGTTCGAAATAGAGTTAAAGTTTTAAAGATCTACCACCTCTTAGGATACTCAAACATTATAGTAAGTGTCTATAACTTAGAGCTTTGAACCTTACTCCAAGAATCTAATCCCCAAGAGCTTTCTCATTAATTGTAACGGTTCAACTACGATTTGAAATGGAGTTAAAGTTCTAAAGATCTACCACCTCTTAGGATACCCAAAGGTTAATAAATATCTATAACTTTAATCCCCTGGTTGATTTATCATTGATTGTAACGCTTCTACTACGGTTTTAAATAGAGTTAAGGTTCTAAAGATCTATCACCCAGTTACGATACCCAAAGGTTATAATGAGTATCTATAACTTAGAGGTTTGAACCTTACTCTAAGACTCCAATACCCAAGAGTTTTATCATTTACTATAACGTTTCAACTACGGATTGAAATAGATTTGAAGTTCTAAAAATCTACTACCTCTTAGGATACCCAAAGGTTATACTAAGTATGAATAACTTAGAACTTTGTATGTTACTCCAAGGCTCCAATATTCAAGAGCCATATCATTGATTGTAACGGTTCCACTACGGTTTTAAATAGAGTTAATGTTCTAAAGATCTATCACCTCTTATGATACCCAAAGGTTATAAGAAATATATATAACTTAGTGCTTTGAACCTTCTCCAAGAGCCTAATCCTCGAGAGCTTTATTATTGACCGTAATGGTTCAACTATGGCTTGAAATAGAGTTAAAGTTCTAAAGATCTACCACCTCTTAGGATACCTAAAGTTTATAATTAGTATCTATAACTTAGAGCTTTGAACCTTACTCTAAGATTCCAATACCCAAGGGTTTTATCACTGATTGTAGCGGCTCAACTACGATTTGAAATAGAGTTAAAGTTATAAAGATCTATCACCTCTTAGGATTTCAAAATGTTATAATAAGTGTCTATAATTTAGAGCTTTGAACCTTACTCTAAGAATCTAATCCCCAATAGCTTTATCATTGATTGTAATGATTCAACTACGGATGAAATAGAATTAAAGTTCTAAAGATCTACCACTTCTTAAGATACCCAAAGATGATAATAAGTATCTATAACTTAGAGCTTTGAATTTTATTCTAAGAGTCTAATCCCTAAGAGCTTTATCATTGATGCGTAAAATGATGTAGCAAAATAAATCCGCTAGCAAGTGCACTAGTCGCTCAAGTAATATAGTAATAGGAGTAAAGAGTGTCGAACCAATGAGGAATATTATTAATTCAATATCTGATTTTATAAATTAATAAGAAAAGAAAAACATAGGTTTTGAAGATAAGTTTTGTTATTATAAAATAAGATAGATAAAATAAGATAATAAGATAAGATAATGGTGTTGAAGTTAGGTCTTAGGATGATAATGCATTAGGGATAAATATGTGAACCAGATAAGATAAATTAAAGTTCTTAAGATGGATAAGGAATTTTCATAAGTTATTAATTTACAAGATTTAAATCATAGAGTCCACAAACTGGTAATTCAATTATTTAATCTGACAAATTGAACTATCTTAAATTTAATCAAAACTAAAGTTCCACAAACTGGTATTCATGAAGATGAGATAAAAATTAAGATGCATTAATATGAAAATCGTAGACTATTAATCAATCCACAAACTAGTATAGATTAACAGGCCACACGGATTTAATTCTCCACACACAAGTTATTAAACCTGTGTCAATTTTTAATTCCACAATAAATCATTTAATTTAATTAAATAAAACTGAAATCAAGTAGTCCACGAACTGGTAATTACTTAACTCAGAAATTCAAATAATTAAATCAAAAGGATTAAACATAATTAAAAATTGATCAAAAGAAATTCAATAATAATAATGTGAGGGTTCACATAATTTTCCTTCAATAATAATCTCCTAAATATAAAATAAGTAAAACATGGAGTTCATCCTAGGATTGCAGAGGGATAATAACAAAATAATAATAATTGGAAGAATTACACCAAGAATAAAACAAGATCCTCGGATGTTGTCGGACCGTCTGGATCAGCCGTCCAACTCTCTCTCTTAGTCAAAGCATGCAAGAACCTTAATTTAAGACTATAATCCCCAAGAGCTTTATCATTGATTGTAACGGTTCAACTACGATTTGGAATAGAGTTGAAGTTCTAAAGATCTACCGCCTCTTAGAATACCGAAAGGTTATAATAAGTATCTATAACTTAGAAGTTTGAATGATACTCTATGACTCCAGTGCCCAAGAGCTTTATCATTGATTGTAATGGTTCAACTACAGTTTGAAATAGAGTTAAAGTTCTAAAGATCTGCCTCTTAGGATATCCAAAGGTTATAATTAGTATCTATAACTTGGAGCTTTGAACCTTACTTTAAGACTCTCATCCCCAAGAGCTTTATCATTGATTGTAATGATTCAAAACAATACTCCAAGACTATAATCCCTAAGAGTTTTATCATTGATTGTAATAGCTCAACTACGGCTTGAAATTGAGTTAAATTTCTAAAGATCTATCACCTCTTTGCATACCCAAGGGTTGTAATAGGAATCTATAATTTAGAACTTTGAACGTGACCCTAATACTCCAATGCCCAAGAGCTTCGTCATTGATTATAACGATTCAACTACGGTTTGAAATAAAGTAAAAGTTCTAAAGATCTACCACCTCTTAGGATGCCCAAAGTTTACAATAAGTATCTATAACTTAGAGTTTCGAACCTTACTCTACGATTCCAATACCTAAGAGCTTTTTCATTGATTGTAACGGTTCAACTACGGTTCGAAATAGAGTAAAATTTCTAAAGTTCTATCACCTCGTAGGATACCAAAAGGTTATTATAAGTATCTATAACTTAGAGCTTTGAAATTTACTCTGAGTCTAATCCCCAAGAGCTATATCATTGATAGTAACAGTTCAACTACGGTTTGAAACAGAGTTAAAGTTCTAAAGATCTACCACTTCTTGGGATACCCAAAGGTTATAATAAGTGTCTATAATTTAGAGCTTTGAACCTTACTCTAAGACTCTAATCCCCAAGATCTTTATCATTAACTGTAACGATTCAACTACAGTTTGAAATAGAGTTAAGATTCTAAAGATCTACCACCTCATTGGATACCCAAAGGTTATAATAAGTGTCTATGAACCTTAATCTAAGACTCTAATCTCCAACAGCTTTATCATTAACTGTAATGATTCAACTACGGTTTAAAATAGAGTTTAAGTTCTAAGGACCTATCACCTCTTAGGATACCCAAAGGTTATAATAAGTGTCTATAACTTAGAGCTTTGAACCTTAATCTGAGACTCTAATCCCCAAGAGCATTATCATTAATTCTAACAGTTCAACTACAGTTTGAAATAGAGTTGAAGTTCTAAAGATCTACCACTTCTTAGGATATTCAAAGGTTATAATAAGTGTCTATATCTTATTTGAAGAACCTTAATCTAAGACTCTAATCCCCAATTCATGCTTTCAAGTGTGGTTTTTTTCTACAGTTGAGTTGTGAGCTCTGCAAGCTACGGCCGAGAGCATAGAGGTGTTGCGACTAGAGGTTGATCACGACTCTGATCATGTTCGAAAGGCTACACGACTGTCTGCCCCTGATATGTAGCTTCGACCTTTTTATCTTTCTGGGTGTAATTCTTTTTATCTTCTTTATTATTTTTATTATCTCTCTATTATTTCTAGGATGAACTCCATATTTTTAGAATGTATGATCAATTATTTAATTTCACTTAATACTTGTGATTTAATTATTTGGATTTCAGAGTTAAGTAATTACCAGTTTGTGGACTATTTGACTTCAGGATTCATTAATTAAATTAACTGATCTATTGTGAAATTAATAATCAACATAAATTTGATAACTAGTGTGTGGAGAATCAAGTTTGTTCTCAGTTAATCTATACCAGTTTGTGAAGTGATTACTAGTCTAGGAAATCCAATTTAATGCATCTTAATTTTAATATGATTTGATGGGATACTAGTGGTAGAGACTTCAGTTCTTATTAAATTAAGATAGTTCAACATGCTTAGGTTGAGGGATGCTAGTCGTGGAGATGATCACTAGCTGATCATATTAGGTTTTTATTCCATTTTCTATTCATTTCACCCATATCGAGCCCTCATTTTGCCTTACTTTTGGCCAATTATTCATGGAATGCAATGGATTGTGATAACCAGCTGACCATCCTCATTTTATATTCAATTCCAAGTGCATAGAGGTTCTGAATTGCTAAAATTCATAAAGTTATCAATTCTATGTCAAGTTATCATTTTTGGGCAAGTTATCATTCCAATGTGCAAAGTTATCATTTTACTAATTCAGTTGATTTCTAGTGGTTATCTTGTCCTAAATCCCTTGCCATTATGAATTAATCATATTTGGTTAATCATGATTCAATTTGTGCAAAGTTATCATCCCATTTCAAAAGTTATCATTCTTGGTGCCTAGTTATCATTTTTGGGGCAAAATTGTCATTTTAGTGTGTAAGGTTATTATTTCTGCTTAACAACATTGGGTAATTGTCTAATTGCTGTCCTAAACTCCTTGCCACCCTGAATTAATCGCATTTAGATAACCACAATTAAATTTGGACAAGTTATCATTTTTTTCTCAGCAAGTTATCATTCTTGTGCAAACCTTATCCATACTTGATAATTCAGCTGATATGTTTGTTGTCCTAATCCACACTTGTTTAATTTCTATTCAAGAACTTTGATGCTTGCTGTTTTGGCTCTCCTAGCAGGTGTTACAAGGCTGAAAAAGGCTGAAAAAGGAGGGGGACCACTTGCTTTTTGCTGCCCAAAAGCTGCTAGCACCTGCCGATATTTTCAAGACCAGGACACATGGCATAATCAAAGCATAATAGAACATTCTGATCTGCATCTAAGGGTGTAGAAGGGTCATATATAAGCTGAAAAATCCTGGAGAAGAGGGGGGAGCCTCCATTTGGAGGATTCTAGACCTGGGAGCCTCCATGGGAGGGTTTCTAGACCAAAGAAGGAGGGGATCTGCTGCAACATCCTGATTTTTCTGTCGATAGATTCTTATTGCAAGATGATTTGTATCAGCTTCTTAATCTGTTTTGTACTAATCCTTGTAACTATAATGAGCTAAATTCCAGCTCTCCTAGGATAGGGTAGTAATATAGTTTAGTTGTGGATGGAGTAAGAACAAATCTGATTTCCTGCATGATATCAAAATAGTCCTGGTTTTTGTTTCTACAATTCTGAATTCATTGGATTCTAATCTTGACATTGTGAGATCCTACTAGTATTAACAACTGAGAGGTTGCCTTATGGTTTCATTCTTGTTCAGAAATGAATCAAGAGACAATGGTATTTCTAAGATTTGAATCCCTAATTGTTGCAAATTTCTTTTCTGATTTGAATAATTCTGAATTCTGATTTCCTAAAGTCTGTGGAATTCTGCCCTGTTATTGTTAAACCCCTTATTTCATTAATTACTAAGAAGTGAACTTAAGATTTTCTTGCTGTTCAGAGATGAACCAAGTAGCAATGACATTTGCTGAATTCCCATATGTAATCATGTGCTCAATCCTTCCAATTAATTAGTGCTACTCTGGATTTCATTTTAATTTATAGTTGAGAAACTGATTCTAAATCCTCTTGCTATTTAGAGATAAACCAAGAAGCATTAGTATTAATGTTGGATTGATTTCATTCCTGCCTAGTTAATTGAAGTAATTTCCTTGTTATTGTGAATGCATTTGGCTGATTTCATTCCAACTTTAATGAAATTGCCAAATCTGAGAAGATTTTGGCAAATTTCAGTAAGGAACCTAAGGTTATGCTTAATGATAACTTGACATCAGTAAGGAACCTCTTTCTCATTCAACTTAACTAATCATAAATATGAGAATATAAGTGATTAGTCCTGATTTCATTTTGCTGTGATAACAACCCTTTTAAAGTTTAATCATAATTGAATGCATTAATGAAATGTTCCATTCCATCCATAGCTGAATTAGATGAACTCCAATTCCTAGGACAACCTTCCCATTGATTGATAAACCCCGTTTAGTCCATAGTCCAGTAATTAGATTTCAGTTCACTTCTATTATCAAAACACCAAAAACAGTTTTCTTTTTGCCACTTGAAAAATCAGTTTTCACTTTTCTTTAATTTCCTATTTTTACCACTTAGTCTAGGGCTAGTCTAGGTTAGTTTAGGGAGTCCTTAGCCTTCAAATCACTATGGATACGACACTTGAGTCTACTACATTGACCTGTGCACTTGCAGCAGAGAGTGAGTTAGGGAGTTAATCAAAATTTGGAAAATCCTCAATTCTGGCCATAAATCCAGCAAGTTATCACTCGACTCCACTAATTCCACATCAGGAGACCGCAAGTTAATCATGTTAGATTACTTTAGAGAGACTCTAATCCATTTTTAAAGATTGAATTTATCTTTTATCCCGATCTATTTTCATCCTAAGGCCTAACTTCAACACCATTGTCTTATTTTATTTTATTTTATAATTCCCAAACCTATTTTAAAAATTCCATGTTTTTCCTCTTATAAATTTATAAAATTAGATATTGAATTAATAATATTCCTCGTGGGTTCGACACTCTTTGTTCCTTTTTACTATATTACTTGAGCGACTATTGCACTTGCTAGCAAATTTATTTTGCTACATCATTTTATGCATCAATATACCACCTATTAGTATACCCAAAGTTCATAATTAGTATCTATAACTTAGAGCTTTGAACCTTACTCTAAGACTATAATCCCCAAGAGTTTTAACATTTATTGTAATAGTTCAAGTACAGTTTGAAATACAGTTAAAGTTCTAAAGATCTACCACTTCTTAGGATACCCAAAGGTTATAATAGCTGTCTATAACTTAGAGCTTTGAATCTCACTCTAAGAATTAATCACAAGAGCCTTATCATTGATTCTAATGGTTCAACTACGGTTTAAAATAGAGTTAAAGTTCTAAAGTATCTATAACTTAGTGCTTTGAACATTAATCTAAGGCTTCAATGACCAAGAGCTTTAGCATTGATTATAATGGTTCAACTACGATTTGAAATAGAGTTAAATTCCTAAAGATCTACCACAACTTAGGATACCCAAAGGTTATAATAAGTTTCTATAACATAGAGAATTGAACCTTACTCTAAGATTCTATTCCCAAAGAGCTTTATCATTGATTGTAACGGTTCAACTACAGTTTGAAATAGAATTAAAGTTCTAAAGATATACCACCTCTTAGGATGCCCAAAGGTTATAATAAGTGTCTATAACTTACAGCTTTGAACCTTACTCTAAGACACTAATCTCCAAGAGCTTTATCATTGATTGAAACGGTTCAAGTACGATTTGAAATAGAGTTAAAATTCTAAAGATCTAGCATCTCTTACGATACCCAAAGGTGATAATAAGTATCCATAACTCGGAGCTTTGACCCTTACTCTAGGACTCTAATCCCCAAGAGCTTTATCACTGATATTTACTGTTCAACTATGGTTTGAAATGGAGTTAAAGTTCTAAAGATCTATCACCTCTTAGGATAGATAAAGATTATAATAAATATCTATAAATTAGAGCTTTATCATTGTTTGTTATGGTTCAATTACGATTTGAAATAGAGTTAAAGTTGTAACGATCCACCACCTTTTAGGATATCCAACGGTTATAATAAGTATCTATAATAAGTATCCAAAGCTTTATCATTGATTGTAACGGTTCAACTATGGTTTGAAATAGAATTGAAGTTCTAAAGATATACCACCACTTAGGATACTCAAAGATTATAATAAGTATCTATAACTTAGAGCTTTGAAGCTTACTCCAAGACCCTAATTCCCAAGAGCTTTATCATTGATTGTAACGGTTCAACTATGGTTTGAAATGGAGTTAAAGTACAAAATATCTATCGCCTCTTAGGATTCCGAAAGGTCATAATAAGTATCTATAACTTAGAGCTTTGAACCTTACTCTAAGAGTCTAATGCCCAAGAGATTTATCATTGATTGTAACGTTTCAACTATGATTTGAAATAGAGTTAAAGTTCTAAAGATCTATCACGTCTTAGGATACCCAAAGGTGATATTAAGTATCTAGAAATTAGAGCTTTGAACCGTACTCTAAGAGTTGAATCCCCAACAGCTTTATCATTGATTGTCACGGTTCAACTAAGGTTTGAAATAGAGTTAAAGTTCGTAAGATCTGCCACCTCTTACGATACCCAAAGGTTATAATTTGTATCTATAACTTCTAACTTTGAACCTTACTCTAAGACTCTAATCCCCAAGAGCTTTAACGTTGATTGTAATGGCTCGACTATGGTTTGAAATAGAGTTAAAGTTCTAAAGATCTACCACCTCTTAGGATACCCAAAGGTTATAATGATTATATATAACTTCCAGCTTTCAACCTTACTCTAAGACAATAGTCCCCAAGAGCTTTATCAATGACACCCAAAGGTTATAATTAGTATCTATAACTTCTAACTTTGAACCTTATTCTAAGACTCTAATCCCTAAGAGCTTTAACATTGATTGTAACGGTTCAACTATGGTTTGAAATAGAGTTAAAGTTCTAACGATCTACCACCTCTTAGGATAACAAAAGGTCATAATAAGTATCTATAACTCAGAGTTTTAAACCTTAATCTAAGATTCCAATACACAAGAGCTTTATCATCGATTGTAACGGTTCAACTACGGTTTCAAATAGAGTTAAAATTGTAAAGATCTATCACCCCTTAGGATACCGAAAGGTTATTATAACGTATAGCTTTTAACATAACTCTAAGAATCTAATCCCCAAGAACTATATCATTGATTGTAATGATTCAATTATGGTTTGAAATAGAGTTAAAGTTCTAAAGATCTACCATCTCTAAGGATACCATGAAGTTATAATAAGTGTCTATAACTTAGAGCTTTTGAACCTTACTCTAAGACTCTAATCCACAAGAGCTTTATAATTGATTGTAACGGTTCAACTAAGGTTGGAAATAGAGTTAAAGTTCTAAATATTTACCACCTCTTTGGTTACCCAAAGTATATAATTAGTATCTATAACTTAGAGCTTTGAACCTTACTCTAAGGCTCTAATCCCCAAGATCTTTTTCATTGATTGTAATGGTTCAACTACAATTTGAAATGGAATTAAAGTTCTAAAGCTCTACCACCTCTTAGGATACCCAAAGGTTATAATAAGCGTCTAGAAGTTATAGCTTTGAACCTTACCCTAAGAATCCAATCCCCAAGTGCTTAATCATTGATTATAGCGGTTCAACGACGATTTGAAATAGAGTTAAAGTTCTAAATATCTATCACCGCTTATGGTACCAAAAGGTTGTGATAACTATATATAACTTAGAGCTTTGAACTTTACTCTAGGACTCTAATCCCCAAGAGCTTTATCATTGATTGTAACGGTTCAACTACGGTTTAAAACAGAATTGAAGTTCTAAAGATCTATCACCTCTGAGGATACTCAAAAGTTATTATAAGTATCTATCACTTAGATCTTTGAACGTTACTCTAAGACTCCAATGCACAAGAGATAGGATACCCAATGCTAATATTAAGTATCTAGAAATTAGCGCTTTGAACCGTACTCTAAGAGTTGAATTCCCAACAGCTTTATCATTGATTGTCGCTGTTCAACTAAGGTTTGAAATAGAGTTAAAGTTCGTAAGATCTGCCACCTCTTATGATATCCAAAGGTTATAATTTGTATCTATAACTTCTAGCTTTGAACCTTACTCTAAGACTCTAATCCCCAAGAGCTTTAACGTTGATTGTAATGGTTCAAGTACGGTTTGAAATAGAGTTAAAGTTCTAAAGATCTACCACCTCTTAGGATACCCAAAGGTTATAATAATTATATATAACTTCTAGCTTTCAACCTTACTCTAAGACAATAGTCCCCAAGAGCTTTATCAATGACACCCAAAGGTTATAATTAGCATCTATAACTTCTGGCTTTGAACCTTACTCTAAGACTCTAATCCCTAAGAGCTTTAGCATTGATTGTAACGGTTCAACTATGGTTTGAAATAGAGTTAAATTTCTAAAGATCTACCACCTCTTAAGATACCCAAAGGTCATAATAAGTATCTATAACTCAGAGTTTTAAACCTTACTCTAAGATTCCAATACACAAGAGCTTTATCATCGATTGTAACGGTTCAACTATGGTTTCAAATAGAGTTAAAATTCTAAAGATCTATCACCCCTTAGGATACCGAAAGGTTATTATAACATATAGCTTTTAACATTACTCTAAGAATTTAATCCCCAAGAACTATATCATTGATTGTAATGATTGAATTATGGTTTGAAATAGAGTTAAAGTTCTAAAGATCTACCATCTCTAAGGATATCGAGAAGTTATAATAAGTGTTTATAACTTAGAGCTTTGAACCTTACTCTAAGACTCTAATCTCCAAGAGCTTTATCATTGATTGTAACGGTTCAACTTCGGATTGAAATAGAGTTAAAAGTTCTAAAATCTATCACCTCATAGGACACCCAAAGTATATAATTAGTATCTATAACTTAGAGCTTTGAACCTTACTCTAAGGCTTTAATCCCCAAGATCTTTTTCATTGATTGTAACGGTTCAACGACAAATTGAAATGGAATTAAAGTTCTAAGGCTCTACCACCTCTTAGGATACCCAAAGGTTATAATAAGCGTCTAGAAATTAGAGCTTTGAACCTTACACTAAGAATCTAATCCCCAAGTGCTTAATCATTGATTGTAGCGGTTCAACTACGATTTGAAATAGAGTTAAAGTTTTAAATTTCTATCATCTCTTATGGTACCAAAAGGTTGTGATAACTATCTATAACCTAGAGCTTTGAACCTTACTCTAGGACTCTAATCCCCAAGAGCTTTGTCATTGATTGTAACGGTTCAACTCCGGTTTGAAACAGAATGGAAGTTCTAAAGATCTATCACCTCTGAGGATACTCAAAAGTAATTATAAATATCTATCACTTAGATCTTTGAACGTTACTCTAAGACTCCAATGCACAAGAGTTTTATCATTAATTGTAACGGTTCAACCATGGTTTGAAACAGGGTGAAAGTTTTAATGATCTACCACCTCTTAGGATACCCAAAGGTTATAATAAGTGTCTATAACTTAGACATTTGAACCTTACTCTAAGACATTAAATCCCCAAGAGCTTTATCATTGATTGTAATGGCTCAAATGTGGTTTTAAATAGTGTTAAATTCTAAAGATATACAACCTCTTAGCATACCCAAAGGTTATAATAAGTATCTATAACTTAGAGCTTTGAACCTTAATCTAAGACTCTAGTCCCTAAGAGTTTTATCTTGATTGTAACGGTTCAACTACAGTTTGAAATATAGTTAAAGTTCGAAAGACCTACCACCTCTTAGGATACCCAAAAGGTCATAATTAATATCTATAACTCAGAGCTTTGAACCTTACACTTAGATTCGAATACCTAAGAGCTTTATCATTGATTGTAACGGTTCAACTACGGTTTAAAATATAGTTAAAATTCTATAGATCTACCACCCCTTAGGATACGCAAAGGTTAAAATAACTTTCTATAACTTAAGCATTGAACCTTACTCTAAGAGTGTAATCCCAAGAGCTATATCATTGATTGTAGTGGTTCAACTATGGTTTGAAATAGAGTTAAAGTTCTAAAGATCTACAACTTCTTAGGATACTCAAACTCTATAATAAGTGTCTATAACTTAGAGCTTTGAACCTTACTATAAGACACTAATCCCTAAGATCTTTGTGATTGATTCTAATGGTTCAATCATAGTTTGAAATAGAGTTAAAGTTCTAAAGAACTACCACCTCTTAGGATACCCAAAGTTTATAATTAGTATCTATAACTTAGAGCTTTGAACCATACTCTATCACTCTAATCTCCAAGAGCTTTATCATTGATTGTAACGGTTCAACTACAGTTTGTAATAGAGTTAAATTTCTAATGATCTACCACCTCTTAGGACTCCCAATGGTTATAATAAGTGTCTATAACTTAGAGATTTGAACCGCACTCTAAGAATCTAATCCCCAAGAGCTTTATTATTCATTGTAACGGTTCAACTACGGTTTGAAATAGAGTTAAAGTTCTAAAGATGCATCACCTCTTAGCATACCCAAAGGTTATAATAAGTATCTATAACTTAGTGCTTTGAATGTTACTCTAAGACTCAAATGCCCAAGAACTTTATCAATGATTGTAACGGTTCAGCTACGGTTTGAAATAGAGTTAAGGTTCTAAAGATCTACCACCTGTTAGGATACCCAAGGTTATAATAAGTGTCTATAACTTAGATCTTTGAACCTTACTCTAAAACCCTAATCCCCCAGAGCTTTATCATTGATTGTAATGGTTCAACTATAGTTTGAAATAGTGATAAAGTTCTAAAGATCTACCACCTCTTATGATACCCAAAGGTTATAATTAGTGTCTATAATTTAGAGCTTTGAACCTTACACTAAGAATCTAGTCCCCAAGAGTTTTATCATTGATTGTAGCGGTTCAACTATGGTTTGAAATAGAGTTAAAGTTCTAAAGATCTACCACCTTTTAGGACACAGGTTATAATAAGTGTGTATAACGTGGACTTCGAACCTTACTCTAAGAATCTATTCCCCAAGAGTTTTACAATTGATTGTAACTATTAACTATGGTTTGAAATAGAGTCGAAGTTCTAAAGATATACTATCTCTTAGGATACCCAATGGTTACAATAAGTTTCTATAACTTAGTGCTTCGAACATTACTCTAAGACTCCAATGCCCAAGAGTTTTACATTGATTATTACGGTTCAACTATGGTTTGAAATAGAGTTAAAGTTCTAAAGATCTATCACCTCTTAGGATACCCAGAGGTTATAATAAGTATCTATAACTTAGAGCTTCAACCATTACTCTAAGACTCCAATGCCCAATAGCTTTATCATTGATTGTAACCGTTAAACTACGATTTGAAATAGAGTTAAAGTTCTAAAAATCTACCACCTCTTAGGTTACCCAAAGGTTTCAATAAGTATCTATAACTTAGTACTTTAAACCATAATCTAAGATTACAAAACCCAAGAGCTTGATGATTGATTGAAAAGGTTCAACTACGATTTGAAATAGAGTTAAAATTCTAAAGATCTATCACCACTTATGATACCGAAAGGTTATAATGAGTATGTATAACTTAAAGCTTTTAACCTCACTCTAATAATTGAAACCCCAAGGGCTTTATCATTTATTGTAACGGTTCAACTACGGTTTGAAATAGAGTTGAAGTACTAAAGATCTACCACCTCTTAGGATACCCAAAGGTTACAATAAGTATATATAACTTAGAGCTTCGAACGTTATTCTAAGACTCTATTCCCCAAGAACTTTATCATTGATTATAATGGTTCAACTACGGTATGAATTAGAGTTAATGTTCTAAATATCTACCACCTCTTAGGATACCAAAAGGTTATAATAATTGTCTATAACTTAGAGCTTTGAACCTTACCCTAAGGGTGTTGTCCCCAAGAGCTTTATCATTAATTGTAACGGTTTGAAATAGAGTTGAAGTTCTAAGGGCCTATCAACTCTTAGGATACCCAAAGGTCATACTAAGTGTATATAACTTAGAGCTTTGAACCTTACTCTAAGACTCTAATCCCCAAGATCTTTATCATTGATTGTGATGGTTCAACTACAGTTTGAAATAGAGTTAAAGTTCTAAAGATCTACCACCTCTTAGGATACCCAAAGGTTATAATAAGTGTCTATAACTTAGAGCTTTGAACCTTACCCTAAGGGTGTTGTCCCCAAGAGCTTTATCATTAATTGTAACAGTTCAACTATAGTTTGAATATATAGTTAAAGTTCTAAAGATCTATCACCTCTTAGCATACCCAAAGTTATTATAGGTATCTACAACTTAGAGATTTGAACTTAGAGCTTTGAACCTTACTCTAGGAGTCTTGTCCCAAGGAGCTTTATCATTGATTGTAACGGTTCAACTATAGTTTGTATATATAGTTAAAGTTCTAATAATCTATCATCTCTTAGCATACCCAAAGTTATAATAAGTATCTACAACTTAGAGATTTGAACCTTACTCTAAGAGTCCAATCCCTAAGATCTTTATCTTTGATTGTAACGGATCAACTATGGGTTGAAATAGAGTTAAAGTTCTAAAAATCTAACGCCTCTTAGGATACACAGAGGTTATAATAACTATATCAAACTTAGAGCTTTGAACCTTACTCTATGACTCTAATCTCTAAGAGCTTTATCAATGATTGTTTCCGATCATCTACGTTTTGAAATAGAGTTAAAGTTCTAAGTACGTATGAAGTCTTAGGATACCCAAAGGTTATAACAAGTGTTTATAACTTACATCTTTGAACCTTACCCTAAGACTCTAATCCCCAAGAGCATTTTCATTGATTGCAACAGTTCAACTACGGTTTGAAATAGAGTTAAAGTTCTAAAGATGCATCACCTCTTAGGATTCCCAATGCTTATATTAAGTATCTATAACATAGTGCTTTGAAACTTACTCTAAGACTCTAATCCCAAGAGCTTTTTCATTGATTGTAATGGTTCAACTACGCTTTCAAATAGAGTTAAAAGTTCAGAAGATCTACCACTTCTTAGGATACCCAAAGGGTACAATAAGTATATATAACTTAGAGATTCGAACATTACTCAAAGACTCCAATGCCCAAGTACATTATCATTGATTGTAACAGTTCAACTATGGTTTGAAATAGAGTTAATATTTTAAAGATCTATCACCTCTTATGATACCCAAAGGTTATAATAAGTATCTATAACATAGATCTTTGAACCTTAGTATAAGAGTCTAATCCTCAAGAGCTTTACTATTGATCATAAATGTTCAACTATGGTTCGAAATAGAGTTAAAATTCTAAAGATCTATCACCTCTTAGGATACCAAAAGTTTATAATTAGTATCTATATGTTAGATCATTCAATGTTACTTTAATGGTCTCTTCCCCAAGTGCTTTATCATTGATTGTAACAGTTTGACAATGGTTTGAAATAGAGTTAATGTTACAAAGATCTATAATAAGTGTCTATAACTTAGAGTTAATGTTACACTAGGAATCTAATCCCAAAGAGCTTTATCATTAATGGTAGCGGTTCAACTACGATTCGAAACAAAGTTAAAGTTCTAAAGATCTAACGCCTCTTAGGGTACCAAAAGTTGCAATAAGTGTCTATAACTTACAGCTCTAAACCTTACTCTACGACTCTAATCCCCAAGAGCATTATCATTGATTGTAATGGTTCAACTACGGTTTGAAATAGAGTTAAAGTTCTAAAGATCTACCACCTCTCAGGATGCCAAAAGCTTACAATAAGTATTTATAACTTAGACCTTTGAACATTATTCAAAGACTCCAATGCCCAAGAGCTTTATCATTGATTGTAACAGTTCAACTACGGTTTGAAATAGAGTTGATGTTCTAAAGACTACCACCTCTTAGGATACCCAAATGTTATTATAAATATCTATAACTTAGATCTTTCAACCTTACTCTAAGACTCCGATGCCAAAGAACTTTGTCATTGATTGTAACGGGGCAACTACAATTTGAAATAGAGTTAAGGTTCTAAAACACTATCACCTCTTAGGATACCCATAGGTTATAATAAGTATCTATAACTTAGAGCTTTGAATGTTTATGAATCCAATGCCCAAGAACTTTATCATTGATTGTAATGGTTCAACTACAGTTTGAAATAGAGTTGACGTTCTAAAGATCTACCACCTCTTTGGATACCCAAATGTTACAATATCTATAATTGTGTGCTTTGAACCTTACTATCATATTCCAATACCCAATAGCTTTATCATTGATTGTAAGAGTTCAAATACGGTTTGCGTATCAAAGGTTATAATGAGTATCTATAACATAAAGCTTTGAACCTTACTCTAAGACTCTAATCCCCAAGAGCTTTATCATTGATTGTAACGATTCAACTACGGTTTGAAATAGAGTTAAAGTTCTAAAGATCTACCACATCATAGGATACCCAAAGGTTATAATAAGTGTCTATAACTTTAAGCTTTGAACCTTACTCAAAAACTCTAATCCCTAAGAGCTTCATCACTGAATATAATAGTTCAACTATGGTTTGAAATAGAGTTAAAGTTCTAATGATCTATCACCTCATAGCATACCCATGGGTTATAACAAAAATCTATAACTTAGAACTTTGAAGTTTACTCTAAGATTCCAATGCCCAAGAGCGTTATCTTTGATTGTAACGATTCAACTACGGTTTCAAACAGAATTAAAGCGCTAATGATCTATCACCTCTTAGAATACCCAAAGGTTATAATAAGTATCTATAACATAGAGCTTTGAACCTTACTCTAAGAGTCTAATCCTCAAGAGCATTACTATTGATCGTAACGGTTCAACTACGGTTTGAAATAGAGTGAAAATTCTAAAGATCTACCACCTCTTAGGATACTCAAAGTTAATAATTAGTATCTATATGTTAGATCTTTGATTGTTACTCTAACTGTCTCATTTTCAAGAGCTTTATCATTGATTGTAACGGTTTAACAACGGTTTGAAATAGAGTTAATTTGATAAAGATCTATAATAAATGTCTATAACTTAGGGCTATGAACCTTACTCTAAGACTCTAATCCCCAAGAGCTTTATCATTGATTGTTACAATTTAACTATGGTTTGAAATAGAGTTGAAGTTCTAAAGATCTACCACCTCTCAGGATACCTAAAGGTTATTGTAAGTATCTATAACTTATATCTTTGAACGTTACTCTAAGACTCCAATGCCCAAGAGGTTTATCATTGATTGTAATGGTTAACTATGGTTTGAAATAGAGTTAAAGTTCTAAAGATCTATCACCTCTTAGGATATCCAAAGGTTCTAATCAATATCTATGACATTGAGCTTTGAACCTTACTCTAAGAGTCTAATCCTCAATAGCTTTATGATTGATTGTAACGGTTGATGGTGATACTAGAGGAGTGTAGTGAAAACTTGCTGCTTTTATGGTTCAAAATTGAATATTGTGAAATGTGTTCACACTTCTCACTTCCTCTGTACTGCAAGTGCACAAGTCAAAGTAGTAGACTCAAGTGTCGTATCCATAGTGATTTTAAAGCCAATGACTCCCTAAAATAATCTAGACTAGCCCTAGACTAAGTGTCAAAAATAGGAAATTGAGAAAAGTAAAAATAGATTTTAAATGTGACAAAAAAGATAATAATTTTTGGTGTTTTGAATGATTGAAAAGAACTGAATTCTAACTACTGAACTAAGGCTAAAAAGGGTTCATTAATCTATGGGAAAGATTCTCCTAGGTTTGGGGTTCATCTAATTCAGCTATGGATGAATTGAAACAACTCAGCATTGAAATGTCAATTCTGATTCAACTTAAAAAGGGTTGTTATCACAACAGAATTAAATCAGGACTAATCACCATATTCCCATAGGAATGATTAGCTAAGTTGAATAAGCTAAGTGTCCTACTTTAGTGTCTTAGGCTGGACATTGTTACAACTCTTGATATCAAGGAGGTTTAAATAATATAATGTGATCAAGTAGAGATCCCAATCTGTGGACAGCTTCACTTATCAAGTATGGATCTCTAAATTTGACAATGATTGACCTTTGTTTTTTAGTTGGATGTATCCCTCCTTCATTATACCAGAAATATACTAACTTCTCATTCCAAAACTTCTCATCTATGACATCTGAATCTCCTGGATCACCATCCTATTTAAGCAACCATTTCTTCAATGGCCTCTTTAAATGCAGCAATGATCTTTCTTCATTGAATGTTCAATTCCTTCTACAAATCTGAATTCTGCTATAGCCTCTATTTGGAAAGAAATTTCTTCTGCTTTTGTATCCTCCTTGGCCATTTAAGTTTCATGATGTGGCTTTGCTGTCATAACCAGTTGCCCAATGGAAAATGAGATGGGTGAGACTTTAAAACTTTGAATGACTTCAAATGAATTAGTGCTTGGTTCAAGTTCAGGCCACTTCTTCTCTTTTGATGTTTCTTCGTCTTTGACCCTAAGATGTTGGCATTCTTCAACTGATCAATGATGGTTTGTGGAGCAAATTGCTTCAAATGAAACTTTTGGACAGTTGGGTGCAGGAAGTAACTCATCTTTAGGGATAGACAATAAATAAATTGAGTTGCAGCCCTCATCACAAAGGAGTGTATCTGATAGTTTCTCCAAGGAATCAAAATCAGAGTCTTCTAGAACTAATTCTTCATTGGATGGGAACCTTATGAGTGGGTCTTCAATGTGATTCATTGCTGGTATCATTGGAGTAGCTTTTTCAATAACTTCAGCAACTTCATCTTATTTCTTGGCTTGTTCTATAAGTGTGATAGACTCCTTTTCAATTTCAGCCTCCATGACTATTTTTTCTTCATTCATCTCTTTTTCAATTCCCATCTTCATTTCCTGAATTTCTTCTTTCAGAAGGGCAGATTGGATTTGTGGGGCTTCTTGACTGGACTGCAAACAAAGCTTGGCCTCCAAGGCTTCATATCCAGCTCCAAGAACATCTACTTTCATACATACCTTTTCCAAGTTTGAAAGTTGCTCGTCTTGCCGCCTCATGAAGTTCTCCAACATAATCTTCATTTCTGACTCTATGGATTGATTAAGTGATTGCTGATTTTCTGAAATATCCATGGTAGCAACCTGAAAATTTGACTCTTGACCTTGATTGTGATGGTAATACAAATGATTTTGTGAGTCATAAACATAAGGATTGCTGCTTGAGATGTTTTGCTCCGGATTCCAATAAATTGAACTTTCATGACCATATGAGGCACACATGTAAGCAATAGAGGGCTGTTGAAATTGTGGTGATCCTTAATTGCAATGAACTTGTGATGGTTCTCCAACTATAGAATCCAATTCCTCCTGGCTAGGGTGTTTCACTTGATTGATAATAGTCATAGGACCAAGTTTGCCAACTCATATCCATCTTTTCTTCTTTCTCTTTCAGAAGCCAAATTCATAATTTTCTGCACTTGATGGGTGAATAACAATCCCTAAGTGTCCTAGGAGCAGCCATGTTTTGATTGGTAGCCTCCTCCTCAAAAGTTCTTCTCCTAGCCTCTTCTCTTTGCAAACTCCTTCTCCTATTGAATTTTCTTTCAGTTGAGGATCAGATAGGTAGAGGTCTCCTTGAAGTTCCAAATATGCATAAATTCAATTCAGAAGTATCAAATTCAGAAAAGAAAGAAATCTGTACAAAAATTGAAAATTGGGAATGATAACTTGCAAAAAATGAAATTGGCCAAACAAATGTACTAAAAACTAATCTAAATTATCTAAGTTAGCCTAATTAACCTCAAATCCCTGGCAACGGTGCCAAAAACTTGATAGTGATATTTGAGTGTTTGAGTGATAACTTGCTGAAATTAAGTAAAAGTTCAATTTTTTGTCTCCCAACTCACTTGCTGCAAGTGCACAGGTAAGTTGTAGTAGACTCAGATTGTCGTATCCACAAGAATTTGAAGTCTAAGACACTATAAAACAATCTAGATTAGTTCTACTGAAATGCCTAAAAACATATTTTTACTGAAAAGTGAAAATAGATTTTTAATAGAATGCAGAATGATAACTGATTTTTGGGTTTTGGAAATTTATCAAAACTGATTTATAAATGCTAGATTGAAGTCTAAAAAGGTTTAACTATCAATGAGGAAGGTTCTTCTACGTGTTGGGGTTCATCTAAATTAATTAAGGATGGATAGGATCAAGTTATCATTGAATGTCCAATTTTGGTTCCACCTGAATTATAACTGCTCTCACAACTCAATTAGCCTTCAACTAAGCAACATATTATCATATAGTTGTTAGTTAGGTAGAATCAAAAGAGGATCCTCACTGAAAATCAAGTTATCATTGGATTTAAATGAAGGTTCAATGCTGATTTTTACAATTCAAAGAATTCTGGAATGATAACTCGTAATTGCAATCATAAAAAGATGGAATCACTCCAACCAATCAATCCAGGATGAAATCTACCCAAATAAGGTGCTTGTGCTCCTTGATTCATCTCTGAATTCCAGGGGGATTTAAATTCAACCTCTCGATTACAAAGTAAAATAAAATCCACACAAACTCCAATTAAATGGGGTTAAGAAACATCCTATCTAAAAGGGGGAATTCAGTGATTATCCAATGCTCCTTGGTTCATCTCTGAATCACAAGGATGACCTAAAGACTACCTCTCAATAGTGGTTTAACATTGGAAATCATAATTCAATTAAAACCAGAAAACATAAATCAGCATTTCAGGAATTTAGGATTATTAAATCAATGGAAATCTGGCTTACCAAATGCTTCTTGACCCATCTCTGGACTGCAAGACATCCCTAAAGTTCACCTCTTAGTGATTGGAAGAAATCAGGGGATTCAATTGGCAAAAGCAGATTCCAACAAGAAACCAGAAAAACAGAATTCAGGAATTCAGTTCAGAAATCAGAAGGTCAATCTGATTTGAGTAAAAAATAATATGCCTAACATCTTGATTCATTCCTGAACAAGATAGAAGCAATAATAACATCCCAGTGACTCAATTAATCAGATTGAGAATGAAGAACAGATTCTAACAGCCACAGAAATCAGAAATTTCAAGAATCAGGGAATCAGAATTCAGATTTTTAAAATCATATTAGGAACAATAAACAGATTTGAATCATGAAGAATGTCAAACACCTTGACTCATTTCTGAACAAGATTAGGGACAATATCAACTTCTCAGTTGCTCTATTAATCAGGTCCATAATGACAAACATATTCAATTAGTTCTGGAAATCAGATTCAGAAATTCAGAAAATCAGAAAATTGGAAAATAAGAAATCAGATTGCAATAAAATGAAATCCAGAAATCTGATACTATCTCTTAATTCATTCCTGAAAGATGATTAGATCAAATAAGACTTCTCGGTCATCAATTACAAATGGATCTAATGATAGCATAGCATAAATCAATACAGGATATTTCTGAAATCTGAAAACCAGGATTGAATTCAATGCAGGATTATAGTTCTATCCATAACCATCCAAAACTAATCTAAACTACTACCCTATCCTAGAAGAAATGGAGTTTAACTCCTCATATTTACAGAACTTGACATCAAATGGATTGAGAAACAGATACAAATCATTGATTGATTGAAGCTCTCGGCCAGCAGCAGCAAATCCAGCAACAGCTCCTTCCTTGCTCCAAACCCTGAATAACCAGCCTCTCCTCCAGAAATTCCAGCTTTTATATCCTTCCTCTCCACCCTTTGATCAGCATCAGAATGTTCTTTTTCCTTTGATTGCAACCACCTGTTCCTGCCAGAATTCCCAGCTGCTGTAGACAGCTTTTGTGCAGGAAAAAGTAGATGGTCCCCCCTACTTTTTCCACTTTTTGGCCACCTTTCTCCCTGCTACAAATCCCAAAACAGCAAGCATCGAATCCCTTGAATGGTATTTTGACAAATAAAGATTAAGATGATGATAGTTGCTATCTCAAATATCAAATAGGATTAGGTGTTGTGCAGGAGTCATAACTTATATCGATATTAATGATTTTAGGGGCCCGGAATGATAACTTTTAGTAAATCCTGGAAAATGTCCAAATATGGGTGGTTCAAATCATTTTAGGCATCAAATGGATTAGAGTGACAAGTGAGTGAGGTCAGAAATTAAATATGAATGAGATTTCTAAGGAGTGATAACTTGGGTGCCCAAAAACGATAACTTATATGACTTAAAAATGATAACTTATTATAACTTGAGTTGTGGTTGTCCAAATGTGATGAAATTTGAACAGCAATGATTAAAACAATAACAAGACGATTGCTTAAGGCCCCTGTGCAGAATTAATGGTTTTGCATGTCGAAATGACAGAATTGCCCTTTAACGATAACTTGGCAAGGGAAAAACGATAACTTGTTCAAATGGACTTAAAACTTTGCACAAGTTGAGATGTGACTATCCAAATATGATTCATACATGATAATGATGGATTTAGGGCAAGAAAACCATTGAAAATCAGTTCACTCAAAATAATGATAACTTGACATATAGGAATGATAACTTGTTCTCAAAATGATAACTTGGCATAGAATTTAAAAATTAATGGATTTTGACATTTCAGAACCACTATGCACATGGAATTAAGTATGAAATGAGGAATATCAACTAGTTATCACAATGTATGCATTCCAAGTGTAATTGGCCAAAATATAGGCAAAAGTGGAACTCGATATGTATGAAATGCATCTAAAATGGGCTAGAAACATATAGTGATCATAAATGCATTGAAATTCACTGAAATTCAGCAATAATGGATTTGGATATCTGATATGAATGATAATTCAGATGTCAATATGATAATTGTAGTATGAAAGAAAAGATAATATCAGTTATCATTGGGATTTCAGTGAGAAAATCAAAATTGAGGGTAGGGGTACTCCCTAAATGAAAATTTATGGATTGATCTGATTCCTCCCTAATTATTCCTGCAAAACAGAGTAAATTAGATATAAAATGGCTTAGGTTACCTCCCAAGAAGTGCCCTACCTTAGTGTCTTAGGCTAGACATTGTTGCAACTCTTGATGTCAAGGAGGTTTAAATAGTGTGATGTGATCAAGTAGAGATCTCAATCCGTGGACAGCTTCACTAATCAAGTATGGATCTCTTAGTTTGTCAATGATTGACCTTTG
This sequence comes from Pontederia crassipes, assembly GCA_030549335.1. Lineage (NCBI taxonomy): Eukaryota > Viridiplantae > Streptophyta > Magnoliopsida > Commelinales > Pontederiaceae > Pontederia > Pontederia crassipes. Next base: position 2,170,049 of record JAUKPH010000020.1, on the reverse strand, counting down.
TTTTTTACTTTGAATCTCTCCTCCATTGTACCAGAAATCTTCTAACTTCTCATCTCTAGAATCATCATATATGATATATGAATCCCCTGGACTAGGAAGAGGTTTTAGCTCCATGATTCTCCTTTTCTTGGTCAAGATTTTCTTAAGGAATTTTGCATATGAAGGCATCTCTTGAATGGCCTCAACAAATGGCACATTGATATACAATTTCTTCAAGATTGCAAGAAATCTTCCATATTGCTGATCTTGCCTAGTCTTGGCCAATCTTTGTGGGAATGGTACCTTATAAAAAATTTTCTTCGTGGCTTCATTTTGAAGATTCTGATTTCTGGTTTCCACCACAGTCCCTTCAGTTGACTCTTCAACAATTTTGCACTTTGGATTTTCTTGGGCTGGATTGTCCTCAGCATTCTTCATTGGTTCTTTAACAATCCTCCCACTTCTGAGTTGGACAACCTGAACTTGCTCCTTAGGATTCATTTCTGATTGTCCATGGAGAAACATAGGTGGTCTGGTTGAAGTGCTAGCTTGTTGGGCAATTTGGCTCTCAAGAATCTTTTGGTTGGCACTCAAAGTTGCACATTTAGAAGTCAATTTCTGCATTGCCTCCTCTTGCTTCTCCTGCCTCTTCAGAATTTGCTGTAACATCTCTTCCACTTTTGACATTTGAGTGGCTTGAATTTGTGGTGGCTCATATACAGGTCCTTGCATTGCAATGGTTGAGGACTAGTTTTGATATGGAGGTGGCTGGTTCCTTGGCAAAATCTTGGGCTGCCAATTAGAATTATGCATTGATGGCCCTTTGTAGTGATTGGCCTTGTAGGAGAAGTTGGGATGATTCCTATTTTCTAGAGTATAAAACTCAGCAGGGGGCTTCACTCCATAATTCCCCACAGCATTCACTTGGTCTATGGATTGTTCATATTGCTGCATTATCAGGTTGCAAGTCTCAGTGACATGGCCTTGATTTCCACATACATCACACCTAAATTCAGAATTGGAAGCCTTTCCCACATTGGTTGACAAATTCAACTTCTCCAATGCCTTTTCCAATCCTTCTTCAGTCTGGGCAGCAATGTTATTGACTTGATTATCATTGGATGGCCTCCTTGTCCTATCATGTGTAAGGAAATGGTGGTTCTTGGAAATGTTCTCTATCAATTGGTAAGCCTCATCAATGTTTTTTGAGGTAAAAATCCCTCCTCAAACAATGTCCAATGCCACTTTAGATGGAAAATTCAGACCCTTGTGGAAATAGTAAACCAACTGCCATTTCTCAAATCCATGGTGTGGACATGCCCTGAAACAATTGGTAAAACATGACAATATGGTCCCTATAGTTATCAGTTTTGCTAGGTGGAAAGAATTCAGCTAGAAACAATTGAACTATGGACTCCCAGTGGAAATCTCTTCAGGTTTGAGGGTCTTGCACTAGGTCTTGGCCCTGTCCTTGAGTGAAAATGGAAATAGCGTCATGTAGACAGCATTTATTGGGGTATTGTTGAAGTGGACAATACTGCATATCTCCATGAAGTTGTCAAGTTGTGAAGCTGGATCCTCATTCCCCAATCCAGCAAATTGATATTGCCTTATCATTGTGACCAATGCTGGATTCACTTTAAAATTTGCAGCAGGTGCTATGGCTCCATCCCCTTGTTAATTTTTGACATTGCTAGGTGAATAGCAATCCTTGAGTGTCCTGGGAGCAGCCATGTTTTGGTTGATAGCCTCTTCAATTTCTGGATTGTGTGTCTCTTCTTAAAAAATTCTCCTTCTTGATTCTTCCCCTTTGCAATCTCCTCCTCCTATTACATCCTCTTTCAGGTTCAGGCTCTGATAAGTAATAGTCCTCTTGATTGTCCAAGTCCTGCATAAATGAATTCAGAAGTATCAAATTCAGAAAAGAAAGAAAACTAGACAATTGAAAATTTCAGAATGATAACTTGCAAAAACTGAAAATTGGGCTAATAAATGGACTAATAACTAGTCTAAAACTAATCTAAACTATCTAAGTTGATCTAATTAGACTCAAAGCCCCGACAATGGCGCCAAAAACTCGATGGTGATATTAGAGGAGTGTAGTGAAAACTTGCTGATTTTATGGTTCAGAATTGAATATTGTGAAATGTGTTCACACTCCTCACTTTCTCTCTACTGCAAGTGCACAGGTCAAAGTAGTATACTCAAGTGTCGTATCCACAGTGATTTGAAGGCCAATGACTCCCTAAAATAATGTAGACTAGCCCTAGACTAAGTGACAAAAATAGGTAATTGAGAAAAGTAAAAACAGATTTTAAATGTGGCAAAAAAGATAATTGTTTTGGTGTTTTGAATGATTGAAAAGAACTGAATTCTAACTACTGAACTAAGGCTAAAAAAGGTTCATTAATCTATGGGAAAGATTCTCCTAGGTTTAGGGTTCATCTAATTCAGCTATGGATGAATTGAAACAACTCAGCATTGAAATGAATTCAAAGGGTTGTTATCACAACAGAATTCAATCAGGACTAATCACCATATTCTCGTAGGAATGATTAGATAAGTTGAATTGAAGAGGTTTCTACTGATAATAAGTTATCATTAAGCTCAGATGTTAGCACCTTACTGATATTGTTCAAGTCCTTTCAGAATTGACAAATCAGTGAGGCCTAATTTGGTACCAAAACTGATCAATACTTATAATGGTGGAATGATTGACTCAATTATCTAAACAGAAATGTATTTAATCCAATCCTAATGCTAATGCTTCTTGGTTTATCTCTAAACAATAAGGGGATTTTAAATCAGCCTCTCAGCTGTAAATTGAAATGAAATCCACATTAGCACTAATGAATTGGAAGCATTGAGCACATGATTACATATGGAAATTCAGCAAATGTCATTGCTTCTTGATCCATCTCTGAACATCAAGAAAACCTTAAGTTCACTTCTCAGTGATTAATGAAATCAGGGGTTTAACAATAACATGGCAAATTCCACAAAATTCAGGAATTCAGAATTGGAAATCAGAAATCAGATCTGAAATTTGCATCAATCAAAGATTGAAATCTTAGAAATACCATTGTCTCTTGATTCATTTCTGAACAAGAATGAAGCCATAAAGCAACCTCTCAGTTGTTAATACAATTAGGGCTTCACAATGATAAAACATATTCAATGAATTCAGAAATCAGAAATGGAAAACAGATTTCAGAAATAAAAGAATAAGATTCCTAATCGGGGATTGGACCTAGAAACTTGCCATTAGTTCTTGATTCATTTTTGAACAAAGAGTAGATCAAAGGACAACCTCTCAGTTGTAAATACAAGTAGGACCTCACAATGTCAAGAATAGATCCATAAAAATCAGAAAATGCAGAAACAGAAATCAGAAAAATCATATATCAGTGCAGGAATTCAGTAATGTTCATACTCCATCCACAACCTAACTAGATTACTACTCTATCCTAGGAGAGCTGGGATTTAGCTCATGATAATTACAAAAATTGATACAAAACAAGGAGAAGAATCGCTGCTAAACATCCTGAAATCTAAAGGATAGAAATATGTGACAAAAATCAGATTGCAGCTTGGTCTTCTCCAGCCTCCTCTGCAGCTCCTGATCCAGCAGCCCTCCAAATTGAGGCTCCCCCCTTCTTCTTCCTAGCTTCTCAGCTTTTATATGGCCTTTAGTCACCCTTGGATCAAGATCAAAATGTTTCATAGCATTTGATTTAGGCCACCTGTCCTGTGGTCCTGAAAATTCCAGCAGATTCTTTTCACTTTTTGGACAGTAATGCAGTGGTCCCCCCACCTTTTTCAGCTATTTTCAGACCTTTATTCCCTGCTAGAAAGGCCAAAACAGCAAGCATCAAAGTCCTTAAATAGAAACTAATCAAGTATGGATTAGGACAACATATATATCAGCTCAATTGTTGAATGCGACTTGGTGTTGTGCAGGGATGAAACCCTTGCATAGAAATGAGGGCTTTTCATGCATCTGAATGATAGCATTGCACACAATTGTGTAGGTTAGACCATGATTATGTAAAGATGATGAATTCAAAATAGTCAGGGATTAGGACAGCATATGGATGAGGTCAATTATCATATATGGATGAGGTTTCATAAGAGTGATAACTTGAATCCCGGAATGATAACTTGTTGCCATAAAATGATAACTTGTCATAACTTTAGTTGTGGTTATCCAAATGTGATCAAATCAGAGCAGCAAGGAGGTAGGACAGTAATTTAATTATTGCCTAATGCTTTTAGGCATAATTAATAACCTTGCATATCGAAATGACAGTTTTGCCCTAAAATGATAACTTGACACTAAAAAATGATAACTTGTGAAATGGAATGAAAACTTTGCACAAGTTGAAATATGATCATCCAAATATGATTAATTCATGATGGCAGGGGATTTAGGGCAAGATAATCACTAGAAATTAGCTCAATTAGAAAAATGATAACTTTGCACATTGGAATGATAACTTACCCAAAAATGATAACTTGGCATAGAATTGATATCTTTATGGATTTTAGCAATTCAGAACCTCTATGCACATGGAATTAATTGTAAAATGAGAATGATCAGCTGGTTATCATAATCCTTTGCATTCCAAGCAAAATTGGCGAAAAGTTAGGCAAAATGAGGGCTCGATATGGATGAATTGAATAGAAAATGGGCTAAAAACCTATTGTGATCAGCTAGTGATCAACGGTTCAACTACGGTTTGTGATAGAGTTAAAATTCTAAAAACCTACCACCTCTTAGGACACTCAAAGGTTATAAGAAGTGTCTATAACTCAGAGCTTTGAACCTTACACTAAGAATCTAATCCCCAAGAGCTTTATCATTGATTGTAGCGGTTCAACTACGGTTTGAAATAGAGTTAAAGTTCTAAAAATCTACCACCTCTTAGGGTCCCAAAAGGTTGCAATAAGTGTCTATAACTTACATCTTTGAACCTTACTCCGGGACTCTAGTCCCCAGGAGCTTTATCATTGATTGTATAATTTTACTCTAGAGTTCATGCAACTGCAAGTGCACAGGTCGAGTAGAAATCCTGAGTGTCGTAACTCCATTGATTTAGATCAATTACTTATTCTAATTATATCTCAGAAATTGTCATGAATTTATTAAGAATAAATCAGATGAATGAATGAACATAGATTAAGAATAACAAACGAAAGTGAGAAAAGATCAAGGTGTGATGGAAGAGATTCCCTTGTAATGAACTCGTTGATGCTATTGTCAATGCCGTGTTTGACTTACTGATCCTATAAATGCACTCTATCTCTCAGCCTATCGGTATATCTATAAATCAAGAAGAGAATAGATGTTAATCACTGAATTAATATTACTAATTAATAAGATTCTCATATTTAATCAGAAGAAGAGTTCGATCTCTCTATCTCCTACAACTCATTCTTTTAATCTTAATCAAGTGATCACAATGCAGTTAACTCCTACGACCGTTAAGGATTCTCACCTCATAACAGCCACAGTAGCAGATCTTTCGATGTTTAAATGAATAGTAAACCGACAATCATTAGAAACATAGCAGGAAATGTAACTAATTTCCCCTCTCGGATGAAATTAGTCAAAGCAGAAAATAATTGATCTCTCAATCTAATTGAAATCGGGCATAAATTCTTGACAGCCATGCATCACATGAATATAAATGAGGAGTCAAATTTGCAACATCAAAAAGTCGGAATACAAGTCAGCATCAACAAAGTTTCATCACAAGGGAATCAAGAATCTTCTTTAGTTCATCTTGGTTCTTCCAAAGCCTTCATCTTCTTCTTTTCACTCCCTTCTGCTTTCCTCCCCTTTCTGGCTTCTTCTCTGCCCTTTTTGTTTCATCCCTGCTCAAAATTCAAATTTTGAAAACTAGTTAGTCCTCTCTTTTATGTTAAAAACATTTAAATATGCTCAACTTTTATGTTAATTCGTGAATTTAATTACAATGATTATGAGCACATAAAAGAGGTGATCAAATTCCCCCAAGCTTAGTTTTTTGCTTGTCCTCAAGCAATGTTCAATATAGGAGTCATCTTCATCTTGCTTTCCCGCCAACCTTTTAATATACCAACCTGATATTCTTTGCCTATGTGCCTTCTGCGTTCCATCATTCCCTGACTTTAATGAAGATATTAAAAACAAGACATTTTTTAACTTCCTCCTTTTTAGCTCGAGCCAGAGAATTCAAATAAGAAAGACAGATAATAAGAATGTTAATACTGAATCTACTAGCGCAGTATAGACTTTCTTTTAATTCTTATTTCTTTTCATTTGTCCAGTACTCATGTGATTATCCATGATACTCAGGGGAATCCATGTAGCAGGTTTTTGATCGTCACAGCCCAGGTTTTTTATCCATGTACCAGGCATGAACCCTTACGAATCTACTCACCCAAATTCACCCTATCTCAGGAAAGCACCCTTTTTGTACCTTCTGGAGCTTTCTTGGCCCTCTTTTTGCTATTAACTTTTGTTTTGCTTATTATTTTTTTCTTTTCTTTTCTTCTTTTTCATTTGGTTCCATGCTGCACTTGAAGATATTAGTATTAACGAAGCTATTAATAGTCATTTGAATTGAGAGCTTAAATAGGATTGGTCGTCAAGCTTTTAATATATCAGAATAGTCACTTTCTACTAGCCTTGGCCCTTTCACTTTTAAGCATTGAATTTGGTTGCAAAGTATGTTAAAATGTTAGGAGACTAGCAAGATGTTCTTGAATAAAATTTTAGGAGGTTGCAAAAAGGGCTATAGCTATGATATGAGTTTGAAGTCTCTTACTGTATTACTTGGAGTTAACATGGTGCAATGTCAATTTGCAATGTGAACATTTGAATGTAGAATTTTGAAAAATATATCAAAATCAAGGAGAGAGTAGAAATGTACCATGTTGCCCTCTCCCCCAAGCTAAGTATCGACTATGTCCTCAGTGTCGATCATGCCAGGAAGAGGGACCCAAAGTTGGTTGAAGCTCTAGTATGCGGTCAGTGACTTGCTGAATGTCACTGAGGGTTGTTAGGATAGAATTATGGACATCTTCCACTCCTTGTACTCGTTGTTGGTGCACCAATTTTTGTTGTTCCAAATTATGCAGTTGATTTGTAAGTCCTTGGATATCCTGGTGATTGTGGGCTGTGGCTTCAGCAAATTTTGTCATTTGGTCCAAGACAAGGTCTAGTTTGTTGGATGTGGTGAGTGGTAATGATGGAGAGGCATCTGGAGCTGATGAGGAGGAAGAGGAGACAATGTGCTTTCTAGGAGTTCTGCAACCAGAAGGGATTTGCGAAGTTGTTTTGTATTCCAAAAGTAGTGGGGGTAGTGTTGGTATAGGCCTCGTGACTCGAATGTAATGAGGTTGCTATAGAGGATTTGATTAACTTCACGGGTTGACTCCATAATCAAACTTTGTAAGAAAAATGATGCGAGGTTAACCTCTGTGTTGGACAGGAGACACCAGAGGATAAAAAGTTCATCAGTAGAAATAAGATCCTGCTCATATTCATTGAGACGGATGAGGACAGTATTGGTGAGAAGGATATGGAGATATCGAAGAACAGGGTTTTTAAGGTCGTGGCTGACTAGGTGTAGCATGTTATCTATTCGTCGGCCAGTAAGTTGATACCAAACTTCGAATGTAGGGAAGGAGGATGGAGGGGTTCTATGGCTAGTATTAGGCAGATTTATGAAACGAGCTAGAGTATCTAGACCCATGGCGAGATCGTGATTGCACAACCGAAACTCGATGTGGTCAGAAACACCATCTTCATCAAAACTGGTGGGATACAGAGTTCCTAAGAACTCGACTGATACCTCTTTGTAGAGGTCCCACCGCTTCATAAAGAAAGGGAGGAGACAGGACTGGTGAAGTATGGTCCTGACATCGTCGAATAGTCCGAGAGATTCGAGAGTGGAAAAATCCAAGAATCAAGTAGAAGAAAAAATTTGGAACCTAGTGTTGAGGAGGCGTTGAGCTTCGTTACTATTTTTTGGCTGTCCTAGGTCGGACGTTGGTTGTAGGAGACCATCCTGACGAAGCCATCGCCTGATGGACTCAGAAGAATTGTTGGTCGCGGATTCAGACGATGTACAGGTCCTTTTCATGTTGCCGGTTGGTAAGTCAAAGGTATCGACGATCGTAGGGGTGGAGGACGCCTGAGATTTCTCAGAGGACGGTGGAGCGCTGTTAGGGATTTCGAGTGGATGAGGTACGATGGGTGTTGGGGGAGAAATTAGTCGGTCGGGTGGAAAATGAAGCGACGTAAGGGAGTTCGTGTGGGACTTGAAAAAGTGGATGTTTGGGTAGATATGGTGTTAGATTCTATTGGGATTCTCAACTAAATCTAAAAAGTGTACTTTCAGGTGATTTTTCTGATACTTTTGACCTTGTGGCTGCTGACCGTTTATTTGGTTGGGTTGCCTCCCTGTAGCGCCTTTTTTTAACGTCGTTGGCTCGACTTTATTTCTTCTAGTGGTCCGATTGCAGGTATAAAACTTCTTCGAACCTTGCTGCGCCTGAATTGTAACGTTTCAATCTCTGCCATTGACCTTAAAAATTTTGGAATTGCTATTTTTCATATCCACTACGCCATGGGTGTATATTTTTTCGATGATAAACAGTCCAGACCATTGCGTTCTTAACTTTCCGAGAAAAAGTCGTAGTCGGGAGTTGAATAACAGAACCTGGTCGCCTTCCTCAAAACTCCTTCTCAATATGTGCATATCATGCCATTTCTTTGTTCTTTCTTTATAGATACGGGAATTGTTGTATGCATATAGTCTCAGTTCATCTAATTCATTGAGCTGCAATAATCGATTTCGAGAGGCTGCTTGGAAATCATAGTTTAGTGTTTTAATTGCCCAAAAAGCCTTACGTTCTAATTTCACCGGTAGGTAACAGTGCTTGGCATAAATGAACCTGAATGGTGTTGTCCCAATTGGTGTTTTATATGCCCAATTGTCCCAATTGTCTCAATAACCTGAATGGTATGCCCACAATGCTTCATTAAGTTTCAGGCTCCAATCCTTCCTAGTTATTGAGATGATTTTTTCGAGAATTATTTTGATCTCTCTATTTGAGACTTCTGCTTACCCGTTGGTTTGAGGGTGATAGGCGATAGAAATCCGACGTTTGACTCCATATTTGAGCAGCAATTTCTCAAAACTTCGTTCGATAAAATGTGATCCTCCATCACTAATAACCAATCTAGGCACCCGAAACCTTGTAAATATTATATCTTTAAAGAGTTTAACAACCGACTTTGAGTCTGCGGAGATTGTAGGGATAGCCTCAATCCACTTTGAGACATAATCAATAGCTAGAAGTATGAACTTGTACCCACACGAGAGAGGAAAAGGTCACATGTAGTCCACTCCCCATACATCGAATATTTCTACCTCGAGTATAGGCTGCTGAGGTGCTTCATTTCTTTTGCCTATATTTCCAGTTCTTTGACAGGCATCACAAGATTTAACAACATTGATTGCATCTTTGAATAGAGTTGGCCAATAAAAACCTGTTTGGAGAACTTTAGAAGCCATTTTCTGGTATCCTCCATGACCACCATAAGGAGATGAGTGGCATTCCTGTAGTACAGCAGATTGTTCCTCGTCTGGTACACACCTACGATATATTCCATCCACACATTTTTTGAAGAGAAATGGTTCATTCAGAAGTAGTATTTGATATCTGAGAAAAATGTCTTCTTTTGTTGATAGGACAAATCAAGTCGTAGAACTCCGGAAGCTAGGTAGTTAGCATAATCAGGAAACCACGGAAATTGTGTTTTCTGAATCGAAAACAATTGATCATCTAGAAAAGAGTTGTTAATAGCTCTGTGAGTGCTAGGATTACTGTCTTGTTCTGATAATTGAAGGCGAGAGAGATGATCAGCTACTAAGGTTTCTGTCCCCCTTCGATCCTTGATTTCTAAATCGAATTCTTGTAACAAAAGGATCCATCTGATGAGTCTAGGTTTGACATGTTTTTTAGCAATCAAGTATCGTACAACTTGGTGATTAGTATACACAATGACTTTGGAGCCAACTTGGTAGGATCTGAATTTGTCCATTGCAAAAATGACTGCTAGGAATTCTTTTTCAGTTGTGGCATAATTGATTTGTGCTTCATCCAAGGTTTTGCTAGCATAATAAATTGCATGTTGCTTTTTATCCTTCCTTTGTCCCAATACTACTCCCACAGCTTGATCACTAGCATCACACATAATTTCAAATGGCAAAGACCAATCGTGTGGTTGGATAATTGGAGCTATTGTAAGAGATCTTTTCAGGGCTTCAAAGGCCTCTAAACAATGTTCATCAAATATATACTCTGCTTCTTTAGATAGGAGTTTTGTCAAAGGCCTTGCAATTAGAGAAAAGTTCTTGATGAAACCTCGATAGAATCTAGCATGTCCCAGGAAACTTCTGATTCCCTTGATATTAGTAGGCGGAGGTAATTTTTCAATTACTTCTGTCTTGGCTTTGTCAACTTCAATGCCCCGGCCTAAAACAATATGCCCCAAAACTACTCCTAGTACCATGAAGTGACATTTCTCCCAGTTCAATACGAGATTAGATTCAGCACATCTCTGTAATACCTTTCCTAAATTATGCAGACAAATTTTAAAGGAAGTGCCATACACTGAAAAGTCATCCATGAACACCTCCATTATTTCTTCAATATAATCAGAAAAGATTGACATCATGCACCTTTGAAAGTGATGCGTACTTAAAAACACTAGCAAGCGCACTAATCGTTCAAGTAATAAAATGATGAGTATAAAATATCATTCCCACGAGGACAAGAAATAATTAATAACTTCTCTTGCTTATAACTTGAGAAAAGATGAATAAATTGTTTAATGTGAAAATAAGTTGAATAATTAATATAAGAATATGATCAATGGAGTTTAAAAGTATAGATTTGATGAATAGGACATATCTTGATTAATACCACTACTCACATATGAATTCTAGGCAAAAGATGGTGAATTAATAAAGTAAAACTCCCAATTTGATTTAACCAATATTTCAGGCTTTAAACCCTATTTTGAGATCAATAAAAGAGAGTAATCCTTTCGGTTTTTAATCTAATCTATTCAATCGCAAAACGCATTCAACTAGAATATAATGTTAAGGGCTTTCTCAGGTCACCTTAACAACAACACAATTGGGTCTCTTGCGATTTCCCCAATTATGGCATTTAAGAGAAAAATCAGAGAAAAACTCTAGAGAATCTAAAAACTTCTTTTCAGATAATCAAAAGATTCAAAAGAATAAATCTCAGGTAACAATTAATCAAATCTTCAAACATGCTATTGATCCATTAACTAATTGTACAAAGAATTCATAAAGAATAGGGTACAATCAAGAAAATCCTAAAGAACAACTCTAATAAACTAGAGTACATCAATCTAAATATTGTTTCAGGAAAAGAAAAGAGAACAAGAAGAACTACTCCTAATTCTACCGTCCTCTCTTGAGTTTCCGGCAGAACTTCATTGCAGCCTTTGGATCTCCTTCACCAAGCCTTCAACTTCTGAATTATGCCCTCCAAAGATGCTTTTCCAAGTCCTTTTCTGCCTCCTTTTATAGGTTTTCTCATCCCCAAGGAAAGAAACCCAAAATATATCCAAAAAGTGGTTAAAAATCGCTTTAAAACGGTCTAACAGACTGTCGTCACGGCCGTGAAAGGCCTTGGCACGGCCGTGAAAGGCCTTGGCATGACCGAGACAGAAGGCTGAAAAGACTGAAAAATACTTGGCCATTTTTTTGCTGGAAAATGTCTCTATCACGACCGTGATAGGCTCTGTCACGGCCGTGACAGGCTTATTGGTTGTTTTAGGCCTTTTCTTGCCTTGATTTTGATGTTCTCTCGTATCCTACCATGAATAACTTCTAGATTTAGGTAGAGATAAAATTTAAAGGAAATTATATGAAAACAAATCAAAACTCCTCTTTTCTAAACATAAAAACATTCTAAAGTGTTAATCAAATGATCCAAACTAATGCATGATTTTCCGTGCATCAAATACCCCCAAGCTTAATATTTTGTTTGTCCTCAAGCAAATTTCAGATAAGGCATAGTGCTCCATCACAAAACCAATACTTTCTTCCCACTATTCTTTTACATGACCATCACCAGAGTATCTATTCTCAACCAATACCCAGCCTTGCATAATTCTAAGCATTCTAACATGTCTTTCCTGCATATCTACAAATAATATTAGTCAATCTCATAAGAGTATCAATATTGAACCGCAAGTCTTTAAGGTGCTTATTTTCATACTAATATCATTTCATATTTCAGCATTAAAATTTTTTTTTCACTTTAAGAATTTAGTACTCCTCCATATTGCACAAAGTGGTCCATGTAACGGGCTTTCGACCAACGGATTCCAGAGCAGATGCCCTTAGGTTGTTAGGCAAGAATTCCCTACGGATCTAATCACCCAAACACACCAAGGTTCCAGAGGGTACTTTATACTTTTCACTTAACTGTTGGATCTCAACTAGCTCTCTTTTCATTCACTTTAACATTAAAATTAATTTGCATAATTATAAGCTCCAAAAAGACTTAATGCTTTCAATAGAGATGCAATTATAATCAAGACTAACATCATAGTAAATAATAGAGAAATTCATCATTTAAAAGCTAGTCCTTCTACTTAGCAACAAACTCAATCCAAATCCCAATACTCTAGTGATACCCGATAAAAAGAAACAATGATTGAATTTCATAGATTAAGCGATGTTCTGAAAATAAACTTAAAGACAACAAAATAGTAAACAAAGAGAAATGAGATGACACACAAATTTTTTTCTCAAAAATTTTCATAGTTAGATGCATGCCAAACAAAATAAGATGATCAATTCAAAATACTTAAATTAGACATGCCCTGCAAATGCAAAATGAATTAAGTCCCTCCCCCAAGCTTGAACAATTGAGAAAAGAAACACATAAGTGGGAAAATGTAAAGGAGAAGAAACAACCAAGGTTTAGTCTTCTGGAGGTGGCGATGGCGAGAAGGAATATCCTTCAGGTCTTGAGAACGGTCGTGAAAATAGCCGTAACCGAAGTTTTTGTTTTTTTCCTGAACATGAGCATAACTAAGTTAATATCAAATCTACTCCACAACTAAGAAACTAAAAGAAGTAAAGAGAAAAGAGTTTAGGCAGTGTAGTTCTAAGTAATAGTCGTTAGCTTGACTTTTTCTCTTTCATCTTTAGGGGTCTAATAAGGGCACTGAGTGGCCACTTATTAAGGTGATTGAATTCGCTTGCTCTCTTGGATTTTTCTCTATTTTGCTAGGCAAGCTCTCTGGCTATCTTCTAGATACCATGTTTTCCAATTGTCCGATCTATGTTTCTAAGTTTTTGATTGATGCATCTTGATTAGTAAACTTGGTCTCCACAGTGAAGATGAACTTTGATAAGACATTTTCCAAATCACTTTTTGGTTCGGTATAAGGTTGATAAGCTGGGGGTTGTGCTGAACTCCTATTATTCACCCAAGAGTAAATAGGAGGAGCCCTTAGCCCACTGTTGTACGCATTTCCTCCAACATTGTTCCTGAAAGCATTATTAGAAACAAAGTTAGCATCCTCAAAATTTTGATGATTAAAATTTATACCTTCTTGGCATTCATGATTAGGATGTCCCCCTCCGCACATGTCACATGTGATGTTCGAAACCTTGTTAATAGATCTTTGAGTCATCAACATATCAATTTTCTTTGCTAAGGCATCTAATTGGGCTTGAATGTGAGTAGCCTTATCAACTTGATAAAGTCCAGCCTTCTTTGCTTTTGAGTTTTGCCAATTGTTCAAGGCAAGATTGTCGAATAACTTATAAAGATCTTCAGGGGATCTATTAGCAATGGTTCCTCCAGTAGCGGTGTCGATCTTGTCCTTTATCTCTGCTGAGGTCCCATTGTAAAAGTATTGGATTTGTTGGTAAAGAGGGATGTTAGGATTTGGAACTCTACTGACAAGATCCTTGAACCTATCCCAAGCTTCATGCATAGACTCTGTATCCTGTTGGCAAAAAGAAGAAACTTCGGATAAGCATCTAGCAGCTTTTTGTGGTGGACAGTACTTGTTAACGAATGCTTGACGCATTTCTTCCCAATTTGTTATGGTTCCTGTCGGCAATGTAGTGAGCCAAGTATAAGCTTTTCCTTTCAAGAAAAAAGGAAAAAGTCTTAGACAAACTGTATCATCTGTTACTCCCTAAAATTTGAAAGTTGAACATAATTGGACAAATTTCGTAATGTGGCTGAATGGATCTTCATCTCTATCTCCTCCAAACTGTGTGTTTGATATCATTTGAACTGTTCCTGCTGGATTTGAAAATTGTTAGCACCAATTTCAGGGAGTGTAATACTCCCTCTTTCATCAATCATTGGTCTCATGGTGTAATCTCTCATAGTTCTATACACAGGTGGAGGTGGTGGTAATTGGTTTTCAATCTGCCTTTGTTGTTCTGCCATCTTAGCAGTAGTAGAAATTTTCTTCTTTAGTCTTCTGGCAGTTCTCTCTATTTCAGGATCAAACACTAGTGGTTCGCCTGAACTTCGTGTATTAGGCCTATGTCCCAAGGCACCAGTGCTAGAATCCTCCAGGATGTGTGAATTATGAACTCTTCAATTCCTGCAACCACATCAATACAAATGAATGGTAATAATTCTCAAATTAATAAGTAAGATAAGAAATTAAATATTAACTAGTCCCCGGCAACATCAATGCAAACACTAGCAAGCGCACTAATCGTTCAAGTAATAAAATGATGAGTATAAAGTAGCGTTCCCACGAGAACAAGAAATAATTAATAACTTCTCTTGCTTATAACTTGAGAAAAGATGAATAAATTGTTTAATGTGAAAATAAGTTGAATAATTAATATAAGAATATAATCAATGGAGTTTAAAAGTATAGATTTGATGAATAGGACTTATCTTGATTAATACCACTACTCACATATGAATTCTAGGCAAAAGATGGTGAATTAATAAAGTAAAACTCCCAATTTGATTTAACCGATATTTCAGGCTTTAAACCCTATTTTGAGATCAATAAAAGAGAGTAATTCTTTCGGTTTTTAATCTAATCTATTCAATCCCAAAACGCATTCAACTAGAATATAAAGTTAAGGGCTTTCTCAAGTCACCTTAACAACAACACAATTGGGTCTCTTGCGATTTCCCCAATTATGGTATGTAAGAGAAAAATCAGAGAAAAACTCTAGAGAATCTAAAAACTTCTTTTCAGATAATCAAAAGATTCAAAAGAATAAATCTCAGGTAACAATTAATCAAATCTTCACCCATGCTATTGATCCATCAACTAATTGTACAAATAATTCATAAAGAATAGGGTACAATCAAGAAAATCCTAAAGAACTACTCTAATAAACTAGAGTACATCAATCTAAATATTGTTTCAGGAAAAGAAAAGAGAACAAGAAGAACTACTCCTAATTCTACCGCCCTCTCTCGAGTTTTCGGCAGAACTTCATTGCAGCCTCCGGATCTCCTTCACCAAGCCTTCAACTTCTGAATTATGCCCTCCAAAGATGCTTTTCCAAGTCCTTTTCTGCCTCTTTTTATAGGTTTTCTCGTCCCCCAAGGAAAGAAACCAAAAATATATCCAAAAAGTGGATAAAAACCTCTTTAAAATGGCCTAACAGACCGCCGTCACGGCCGTGAAAGGCCTTGGCACGGCCGTGACAGAAGGCTGAAAAGGTTGAAAAATACTTGGCCATTTTTTTGCTAGAAAATGTCTCTGTCACGGCCGTGACAGGCTCTGTCATGGCTGTGACAGGGACTTAGTCAAATTTCTGCTTGGAAATCTTTCTGTCACAGCCATGACCAGAACTGTCACGGCCGTGACAGTCTTATTGGCTGTTTTAGGCCTTTTCTTGCCTTGATTTTGACGTTCTCTCGTATCCTGCAATGAATAACTTCCAGATTTAGGCAGAGATCAAATTTAAAGGAAATTATATGAAAACAAATCAAAACTCCTCTTTTCTAAACATAAAAACATTCTAAAGTGTTAATCAAATGATCCAAACTAATGCATGATTTTCTGTGCATCAGAAAGCTTGCTGAAGCATTACATAATCCAAAGGACATTCTTCTGTATGCAAAGGTTTCGTAAGGACAAGTAAAGGTAGTTTTCTCCTAATCTTCTGGATGAATAGGAACTTGATGGATACCAGAAAATCCATCCAGATAATAGAAATAAGAGTGATTTGGTAGCCTTTCTAACACCTGGTCAATGAAAGGTAGTGGAAAATGGTCCTTTCTAGTGGCTTTATTAAGTTTCCTAAAGTTGATACACATGCTCCATCTAGTTACTGTTCGTGTGGAAATGAGTTTGTTCAACTCTGTCTTTACTACAGTCATTCCACCCTTTTTGGCACGACCTGCACAGGGCTCACCCATGGACTATCTGATATGGTATAGATAATTCCTACATCCAAAAGTTTAATCACTTCTTTTTTCACTACTTCCTTCATTGTTGGATTAAGCCATCTTTGTCCCTCTATGGAAGGTTTATAATCCTTTTTCCATATGGATATGGTGCATGCATATAGTAGGATTGATTCCTTTGAGATCATCCAATGTGTATCCGATGATATTCTTGTAAGCTTTTAACTTATCCAATAGTTGTTGAAGTTGAGTTGTCTTTAAATCTGCGCTGATAATTACTGGATAAGTGAAGTCTTCTCCTAAAAATTCATACTTGAGATTTTGAGGAAGCTTCTTTACCTCTGGCTTCGTTGGCTTCTTTGAGCTAGACGGTTGCATGAAATCTACAGATTGGTCCTCTAGTGGATTGTCGGGGTGTTGTATTTTTGTTGAGAGCATATGACTTGTAAGAATGCTTGCTTCTTCTTCTGTTCACAAAGATGATTCTTGAGCTTCAAGGGATACTTCTAGAGGGTCTGATATATGAATAAGCGATGCCACTTTCTGTATCAGTGAATCCAATTGCTCAGGTTGAAAATGGTTATCTTCCATGTCTGGGTAATTAATAATGTGATTCAGTCGAAATTCGACTGTGTCATCGCCTATTTGAAAAGTAAGACGACCTTGTTTAATGTCTATCACTGCTCTAGCGGTAGCAAGGAAGGGTCTCCCTAACAAAATTAGAGTTTGATTATCTTCATCCATGTCTAAAACCACAAAGTCAGCTGGTATGTAGAATTTCCTACTTTGATTGGTATATGCTCCAAAATTCCTTGTGGAATTTTTATAGATCGGTCTGCTAATTGGAGAGACATATTTGGGGCTTAATATCACCCATTTCGAGCTTTCTACACAATGACAAAGGAATAACACTCACTGAGGCACCAAGATCACACAAAGCTCATTGTATCCATCGGTTTCATTTTCTTGTATCCTCCTCTTCTTCGATAGAATATCTTTGAGGAATTTTGCATATGCTGGCATTTCTTGTATAGCTTTCACGAAAGGTACATTGATATAGAGTTTCTTTAGAATTTCTACAAACTTACCAAACTGTTGATCCTGTCGAGATTTCTCTAGGGCTTTAGAAAATAGTATCCGAGAAGAATAGCTAGGATGTCCTTCAATAAGCTGTTGTTTGGATTTGTTTTGTTCATTCATTGTATCCTCTAGTTGAACCATTTGACCTTGTTCACCAATCCCCTCATTTGCCTCTGTTCCCACTTTTTAAGGTTACAACTTGAATTTGTTCCTTTGGATTCTTCTCTGGCTGTCCTAGTAAAATTTCCGATTGTCTTGAAGAAGATGCAGCTTGTTGAGCTATCAGAGTTTCCAGCATTTTGTTATGAATGGAAAGACTTTCAATCTTCTCAAACATTTTTTGCATCAGAGTGTCTTGTTTCGACATATATTTTTCCATCATTACTTCTAGCTTGTTCGTGGAAGATGACCCTTGATCCGACGAAGAGTTTTGAGGTTGTGCTCTTTGATTAAATCTGTTTTGCCAAGCGGGAGCTTGAGTTTGTTAAGGGTTGTCTCTGTAGGAAAACTTCGGATTATTCCTCCATCCAGGATTGAATAGTGTAGAATATGGATCATTATTCGATGGATAAGGGCCTATCGCATTAGCCTGTTGTTGATGTCCTTGTTGTTTTAGTAGTTCATAGTGCATGGAAATGTCATCAAGCGAACCACATATTTCGCAGCATCTTGCTATCATATTGACAGTAGGAGTAGCTTCATTGAGCCCTAGTCTACTAATTACTTTTTGAACTATATACTCCACTTTAGAAGAAAAATCCTCACCATCAAAGCGAGTTTGAGTTAATGCAACTGACTCATTAGACCTTGAATGAGCTAGGAAATGTTGATTCCTGGCTATTTCTTATATAAGTTGATAAAGAAAAATGTAGATGAGCTAGGAAAGAGAAGACCCTTAATCTCAACGCCTCTGGTGATACTCCATTCAACTCAGTTGTCTCGCATATTTCCAGAAAGTCTTTAAGGTGTTGATTTGGGTACTCATCTGGAGTTCCTCCAAATTGGTTCTATTGGACTATAGAGATTAGAGACGATTTTAACTCGAATTTGTTGGCTTGAATGACAGGCTTCAAAATCGCAGACTCCAGTCCATCTGCAGTGGGGGTATAAAGTTCTTCCAATGACGGGACTGGTGGTCGTGGTTGAAGTGGTTCTTGTTGTTCAGCCATCATTTCTGCTTCCAGATCAGAATTCTCCTTCAGCTCTATGGATTAAGTGCTGCTTGTACCTTCAAGAAAGGATGTTCTGTTCTTATAATCTCGCACCCTTCTTTTAAAAGTTTGATCTATTTCAGGGTCTAGTTCAAGCAATTGGCCACGAATGTTTCTGGGCATATACTAATCCCTGAAATCAATAGAAAAGATTCAGCGGTGAATATTACTAAATGAACTAAGCAAGGATATACATAAAAAAGTAAATAATCTAAATCCCCGAAAATGATGCCAAAAACTTGACGTAAACTTATCGTAGTTATGAAATTATGGATTCTCACACAGGAAATAATTCTAGTCACATTTTAATTTTACTCTAGAGTTGACGGAACTGCAAGTGCACAGGTCGAGTAAAAACCCTGAGTGTCGTAACCCCATTGATTTAGATCGATTACTTATTCTAATTATACCCCAAAAATTGTCATGAAATTATTAAGAATAAATCAGATGAATGAATGAACATAGATTAAGAATAACAAAGGAAAGTGAGAAAAGATCAAGGAGTGATGAAAGAGATTCCATTGTAATAAACTCGTTGACGCTATTGTCACTGTCGTGTTCGATTTATTGATCCTATAAATGCACTCTATCTCTCAGCCTATCAGTATATCTATAAATCAAGAAGAGAATAGATGTTAATCACTGAATTAAGATTACTGATTAATAAGATTCTCATCTTTAATCAGAAGAAGAGTTCGATCTCTCGATCTCCTACAACTCATTCTTTTAATCTTAATCAAGTGATCACAATGCAGTTGACACCTCCTACGACTATTAAGGATTCTCACCTCATAACAGCCACAATAGTAGATCTCTCGATCTTTAAATGAATAGTAAACTGTCAATCATTAGAAACATAGCAGGTAATGTAACTAATTTCCCCTCTCGGAGGAAATTAGTCAAAGCAGAAAACAATTGATCTCTCAATCTAACTGAAATAGGGCATGAATTCTAAACAGCCATGCATCACATGAATATAAATGAGGAGCCAAATTCGCAACATCAAAACGTCAGAATAAAAGTCAACATCAACAAAGTTTCATCACAAGGGAATCAAGAATCTTCTTTAGTTCATCTTGGTTCTTCCAAAGCCTTCGTCTTCTTCTTTTCACTCCCTTCTGCCTTCCTCCCCTTTCCGGCTTCTTCTCTGCCCTTTTTGTTTCATCCCTGCTCAAAATTCAAAAATTGAAAAGTAGTTAGTCCTCTCTTTTACTCATTCAAATTCTCCACTAAAAAATGATAAAAACATTTAAATATGCTCAAATTTTATGTTAATTCATGGATTTAATTACAATGATTATGAGCACATAAAAGAGGTGATCAACAAGTCAACTACGTTTTGAAATAGAGTTGAAGTTCTAAAGATCTACCGGCTATTAGGATACTCAAAGGTTATTATAAGTATCGATAATTTAGATCTTTGAACATTACTCTAAGACTCCAATGCCAAAGAGTTCTATCATTGATTGTAACAGTGCAACTACAATTTTAAATAGAGTTAAAGTTCTAAAGATCTATCACTTCTTAGGATACCCATGGGTTATAATAAGTATCTATAACTTAGAGCTTTGAACGTTACTCTATGACTCCAAAGCCCAAGAGCTTTATCATTGATTGTAATGGTTGAACTACAGTTTGAAATAGAGTTAATGTTCTAATGATCTACTACCTCTTAGGATACCCAAAGTTTACAATAAAGATCTGAAACTGAGTGCTTTGAACCTTACTCTAAGATTTCAATTCCCAAGAGCTATATCATTGATTGTAACAGTTTAACTACGATTTGAAATAGAGTTAAAATTCTAAACTTTTATCAGCCCTTAGGATACGCAAAGGTTATAATGAGTATGTATAATGTAAAGCTTTGAACCATACTCTAAGATTCTATTCTCCAAGAGCTTTATCATTGATTATAACGATCCAACTATAGTTTGAAATAGAGTTAAAGTTCTAAAGATCTACCACCTCTTTGGATACCCAAAGGTTATAATAAGTGTCTATAACATAGAGCTTTGAACAATACTCAAAGACTCTAATCCTTAAGAGCTCTATCATTGAATGTAATAGTTCAACTATGGTTTGAAATAGAGTTAAAGTTCTAAAGAACTAACACTTCTTAGCATACCCATGGGTTATAATAAGTATCTATAACTTAGAGCTTTGAAGTTTACACTAAGATTCCAATGCACAAGAGCTTTATCATTGCTTGTAACGATTTAACTACAGTTTGAAACAGAGTTAAAGTTCAAAAGATCTACCATCTCTTATGATACCCAAAGGTTACAATAAGTCTCTATAACTTAGTGCTTTGAACCTTACTCTAAGATTCCAATACCCAAGAGCTTTGTCATTGATATGGTTGGAAATAGAGTTAAAATTCTAAAGATTTATCACCCCTTAGGATACCCAAAGGTGATAATGAGTATCTATAACTTAAAGCTTTGAATCTCACTCTAATAATCGAATCACAAAGAGCCTTATCTTTTATTGTAACGGTTCAACTACGATCGGAAATAGAGTTGAAGTTCTAAAGATCTACCACCTGTTAGGATACCCAAAAGTTACAATAAGTATCTATAACTTAGAGTTTCGAACGTTACTCTAGGACTCTAATCCCCAAGAGCTTTATCATTGATTGTAACAGTTCAATTACGGTATGAAATAGAGTTAAAGTTCTAAAAATCTAGCAACTCGTAGCATACCCATGGGCTATAATAAGTAACTATAACTTAGAGCTTTGAACGTTACTCTAAGACTCCAATGCCCAAGAGCTTTATCATTGATTGTAATGGTTAAACCACAGTTTGAAATACAGTTAAGGTTCTAAAGTTCTATGATCTCGTAGATACCCAAAGGTTACAATAAGTATCTATGACTTAGTTCTTTGAACCTTACTCTAAGATTCCAATACCCAAGAGCTTTATCATTGATTGTAATGGATCAACTACAGTTTGAAATAGAGTTAAAATTCTAAAGATCTATCAGCCCTTAGGATACCCAAAGGTTATATTGAGTATCTATAACTTAGATCTTTGAACCTTACTATAAGAGTCCAATCCCCAAGAGTTTTATCAATGATTGTGACGGTTCAACTACGGTTTGAAATAGAGTTAAAGTTCTAAAGATCTATCACCTATTAGAATACTCAAATGTTATAATAAGTGTCTATAACTTAAAACTTTCAACCTTACTCTAAGAATCTAATCCCAACGAACTTTATCATTGATTGTGGTGGTTTAACTATAGTTTGAAAGAGAAATGACACTTACAGAAGCACCTAAATTGCATAATGCCCATTGTATCTTTTTGTTTCCAATTTCACATGTTTTAGAAAAACTCCCAGGGTCCTTGAGTATCGGAGGTAGTTTGTTTTGAATTACGGCACCGACTTCGACAGTTAGTGCAACTGTTTCATTTTCTTGTATCCTTCTTTTCTTTGATAAGAAAAACTCCCAGGCTTCATTCTGCTCGTTGAGCTTAGCCTCTGGTTGAACTGCTTTGTCTCGTTCTGAAGCTTTCGTGTTTTCTAGTGTCGCGACTTTTAATCTTATTCTCTTGGTATTTTCAATTGTTTTCCCACTTCTCAAGGTTACAGCTTGAACTTGTTCTTTCGGGTTCTTCTCCGGTTGTCTAGGTAGAATTCCTGGTTGTCTTGAAGATGATGCTGCCTATTGAGCTATCTGTGTTTCCAACATATTGTTACAAATGGAGAGGCTTTTGATTTTCTCAAACATCTTTTCAATCTGGGTATCTTGTTTCAACGTGTCTTTTTCCATCATTGGTTCAAGCTTACTCGTAGAAGATGGTCCTTGATCAGGCGAAGAGTTTTGA
This sequence comes from Pontederia crassipes, assembly GCA_030549335.1. Classification (NCBI taxonomy): domain Eukaryota; kingdom Viridiplantae; phylum Streptophyta; class Magnoliopsida; order Commelinales; family Pontederiaceae; genus Pontederia; species Pontederia crassipes. The sequence goes on along the minus strand of JAUKPH010000020.1, from coordinate 2,147,487 downwards.
GGCTGTGTTCTTTGATTGAATCAATTTTGCCAGGCAGGAACTTGAGCTTGTTGATGGTCATCTCTATATGAAAACTTCGGGTTATTTTTCCATCCAGGATTAAAAGTGTTGGAGTACTGATCATTATTAGAAGGATATGGACCTATCGTGTTTGCTTGATGTTGATTTCCTTGTTGCTTCAGTAGTTCACAGTGTATAGAAATATGATCGGATGAACCACATATTTCACAGCATCTGGTTATCATATTAACAGTAGGGGTAGCTTCGTTGAGTCCTGGCCTACTGATGGCCTTTTGAACAATATTTTCTACCTTAGAAGAGAAATCTTCACCATCCAGTCGTGTCTGAGTGAAAGCAATTGGCTCGTTGGACCTTGAGTGAGCTAAGAAATGTTGATTCCTTGCTATTTCTTCTATTAGTTGGTATGCTTCATCTACATTTTTCTTTATAAACACACCATCAGCAGCATTGTCGAGTGCCATCTTTGAAGCATAATTAAGTCCATTATGGAAGGATTGGACTAAAATCCATTTGCTCAAACCGTGATGGGGGCACGATCTTAGCAATGTCTCAAACCATTGCCAAGCTTCATACAGTGTTTCTTGATCTTTTTGAACAAATCCGATGACTTGGTTCCTGATCTTAGTTGTCTTACTTCGAAGAAAATATTCTGACAAGAAAGCTTTCACCAATTGTTCCCAAGTGGTTAATTCTCGTGGTTCAAGTGACTGTAGCTTTTGTTTGGCTTTGCCTCTTTGCGAAAAAAGAAAAATCTCTTAATCTCAATGCTTCTAGTGAAACTCCATTTAGCTTTGTTGTCTCGCATATTTCTAGAAAGTCTTTGAGATGTTGATTCAGATACTCATCTAGAGTTCCTCCAAATTGGTTTTGTTGGATCGTGGAGATCAATGAGCAACTCAAAATTGTTAGCTTAAATAGCTGGCTTCAAAATAGTAGACTCTAACCCATCTACAGTGGGGGTATAGAGTTCTTCCAACGAGTGGAATGGTGGTTGAGGTTGTTCTTGTTGTCGAGCCATCATCTCTGATCCTGAATCAAAATTTAGCACAATTTTTGTTGATTGAGTGCTACTTGTTTCTTCAGTTAGTGGTATCCTATTCTTATATTCTCGCACTATTTTTTTGAAAGTTCGATTGATTTCGAGGTCTAATTCAAGCAGTTGTCTACGAGTAGTTCTGGGCATATACTAGTCCCAGAAATCAAAGGATTAAAAAGAATTCAACAATGAATATTAAGAGATTAGATAACAAAAGATATAAATAAAGAGCAATGATCTAAATCCCCGGCAACGGCGCCAAAAATTTGATGTGAACTTTATATGGATATTTCCAACCGTAGTTGAACCGCTATAAACAATGATAAAGCTCTTGGGGAATAGATTCTTAGTGTAAGGTTCAAAGCTCTAAGTTATAGACACTAATTATAACCATTGGGTATCCTAAGAGGTGGTAGATCTTGAGAACTTTAACTCTATTTCAAACTGTAGTAGAACCATTACAATAAATGATAACGCTCTTGGGAATTATAGTTTTAGAGTACGGTTCAAAGCTCTAAGTTCTAGACACTTATTATAACCTTTGGATATCCAAGAGGTGGTACATCTTTAGAACTTTAACTCTATTTCAAACCATAGTTGACCCGTTACAATCAATGATAAAGCTCTTGGGCATAGGAGTCTTAGAGTAACATTCGAAGCTCTAAGTTATAGATACTTATTATAACCTTTGGTTATGCTAAGAGGTGATACATCTTTAGAACTTAAACTCTATTTCAAACCGTAGTTGAACCGTTACAATTAATGATAAAGTTCTTGGTAGTTAGATTCTTTGAGTGAGGTTCAAAGCTCTAAGTTATAGACACTTATTATAACCATTGGGTATCCTAAGAGGTGGTAGATCTTTAGAACTTTAACTCTATTTCAAACCGTAGTTGAACCGTTAGAATCAATGATAAAGCCCTTGGGGATTAGAGTCTTAGGGTAAGGTTCAAAGCTCCAAGTTATTAATAGTAATTATAAACTTTGGGTATCCTAAGAGGTGGTAGATCTTTAGAACTTTAACTTCGTTTCAAACCGCAGTCGAACTGTTACAATCAATAGTATAGCTCTTGGGGATTAGACTCTTAGAGTATGGTTCAAAGCTCTGAGTTATAGATACTAATTATGACCTTTGGCGTATCCTAAAAGGTGGTAGGTCTTTTGAACATTAATTGTATTTCAAACCATAGTTGAACCGTTACAATCAATGATAAAGCTCTTAGAGATTAGAGTCTTAGACTAAGGTTCAAAGCACTAAGTTATAGATACTGATTATAACCTTTAGGTGTCCTAAGAGGTGGTATATCTTTAGAACTTTAATACGATTTCAAACCAAAGTTGAATCGTTACAATCAATGACAAAGCTCTTGAGGATTTAAAGTCTTAAAGTATGGTTCAAAGATCTAGGTTATAAACATTTATGATAATCTTTGGGTAACCTAAGAGGTGGTAGATCTTTAGAACTTTTACTATATTTTAAATCATAGTTGAACGGTTAAATCAATGATAAAGCTCTTGGGCATTGGAGTCTTAGAGTAACGTTCAAAGCTCTAAGTTATAGATTCTTATTATAACTTATGGGTATGCTCAGAGGTGATAAATCTTTATAGCTTTAACTCTATTTCAAACCGTAGTTGAATTGTTACAATCAATGATAAAGCTCCTGGGCATTGTAGTCTTAGAGTAAAGTTCAGAGCACTAAGTTATAGATACTTATTATAACCTTTGGGTATGCTAAGAGGTGATAGATCTTTAGAATATTAACTCTATTTCAAGGCATAGTTGAACCATTGCAATCAATGATAAAGCTCTTGGGGATTAGATTCTTTGTGTAAGATTCAAAGCTCTAAGTTATAGACACTTATTATAACGTTTAGGTATCCTAAGATATGGTAGATCTTTTTAACTTTTACTATATTTCATACTGTAGTCGAACTGTTATAATCAATGATAAAGCTCTTGGGGATTAGAGTCATATTGTAAGGTTCAAAGTTCTAAGTTATAGATACTAGTTATAAACTTTGGGTATCCTAAGAGGTGGTAGACATTTAGAACTTTAACTCTATTTCAAACTATAGTTGAACCATTTTAATCAAGGATAAAGCACTTGGGATTAGAGTCTTAGAGTAAGGTTCAAAGCTCTAAGTTATAGACACTTATTATAACCTTTGGGTATCCTAAGAGGTTGTTGATCTGTAGAAGTTTAAGTCTATTTTTCAAACCGTAGTTGAATCGTTACAATCAATGATAATGCTCTTAGGTATTGGAATCGTAGAGTAAGGTTGAAAGCTTTGAGTGATAGATACTAATTATGACCTTTGGGGTATCCTAAGAGGTGGTAGGTCTTTCGAACTTTAATTTTATTTCAAACCATAGTTGAATCGTTACAATCAATGATAGAGCTCTTAGGGATTAGAGTCTTAGAGTAAGGGTCAAAGCTCAAAGTTATAGATACTTATTATAACCTTTGGGTGTCCTGAGAGGTGGTATATCTTTAGAACTTTAACACTATTTCAAATCACAGTTTAACCGTTACAATCAAAGATAGAGTAAGGCTCAAAGGTCTAAGTTTTAGACATTTATTATAACCTTTGGGTATCCTAAGAGGTGGTAGATATTCAAAACTTTAACTCTATTTCAAGCTGTAGTTGAACTGTTACAATCAATGATAAAGCTCTTGGGCATTGACGTCTTAGAATAACGTTCAAAACTCTAAGTTATAGATACTTATTATAACCTTTGGATATCCTAAGTAGTGGTAGATCTTTCGTACTTTAACTGTATTTTAAATCGTAGTTGAACTGTTACTATCAATGATAAAGCTCTTAGGGAATGAAGTCTTGGAGTAAGGTTCAAAGATCTAAGTTATAAACATTTATTATAACCTTTGGGTATCCTGATAGGTGGTAGTTCTTCAACCTTAACTCTATTTCAAACCATACTTGAACCGTTACTATCAACGATAAAGCTCTTGAGCATTGGAGTCTTAGAATAATGTTCAAAGCTCTAAGTTATAAATTATTATAACCTTTGGGTATCCTAATAGGTGGTAGATTTTTCAGAATTTTAACTCTATTTCAAACCGTAGTTGTCATAATATAATTCCTCCTGGCATATTGCCATTTTCACTAGATTGATAATAGTCCTTGGGCCAAGTTTGCCAACTCATATCCATATACTCTTCTTTCAATCTCAGAAGTCAAATTCAGAATTTTCTACACTCTTACAAGTTGCTTACAATGAGGTTAGGTGCAAACATGAAATGAAACAAAGATTGAAATAAGAATGATAGCAGAAAAAGGAAATTACAAAAAAGACTAATCTAATATGGAAAATGATAGAAAAAAATAGAATTGAATATAAACAATGGAGTGTAATATAAACAGTGATGATAATCTAAAGAAAGAAAAAAGTGCTGAAAAGTAGACTAATCTAAACTACAAAATGTGAATCTAGTCAGCCTCAATTCACCGGCAACAACGCCAAAAACTTGATGTGAATATCGGGAGTGTGATTTACCTGCTGATTTATTGGACTCTATGCTAAAATGCAAAAGACTAAGGTTTAGGCATAGACTATGTAGAAGTAAAATTAGAATAAAGTCTTGGCGTAGATTATGCAAAAATGAAAACTCATCAAGGTCTAAGCGTAGACTATGTAGAAGTGAAATCTAAACAATGTGTAGGCGTAGACTTTGCACAACTATAAATTGAACAGAATTGAAAATGCAACAGAATGATGAATGGCCTAAACTCCTCACTTCACTAAACTGCAAGTGCACAGATAATAGTAGTAGACCGGAATGTCGTATCCATAGTGATTTGAAACTTAAGATTCACTAACTAATCTAAATTAATGTTAAACTAAGTTAACTCTTTTTGGTGTTTTAAGGTGATTGATATAAAATGATAGTTAACAGATAATGAAATGTTCTCTTAGGAATTGGGGTTAATCTAATATTCTATTGTGGAATGGATTAGAACAACTTAGTAATACAAATCAAACCAGATTCAGCCTATGAAGACTGCTCTCACAGTGTATTAAAGTTAGAACTAAATATCATACTTTCATATAAATGTTAGTTAGGTTGATTAAACAAGGGTTTCAAATATTAGATTATCATGAAACTCTTAGCTCAATGCATAAATACAATCAGATCCACAAACTAGTGCTATGCTCTTGGTTTATTTCTAAACATCAAGAGTATCACGAACGTGCTCCACAAACATCATCTATATATAATCATGCCTTTAATTATCATATTAAGTTAGTCCAGATGCTTATATAGTCATGTTTGTGTGTAGTAATTAACATTTGGATTAAATCATAATGATAATTACATTATCGATAAGCGTTATAAAAAAGTTATATAAGATTATTAGGAATAAACTTTAATATTTATAAATATTATAATAAAAATGTTTACCTATGATTAAGTAAGGTTAGTTAGAGGTTTAACAATAATTTTTAACCAAATAATATGATTGGACCTTCATTTCAACCAATAGGATTTCAAGTAGCTCAAGCAGGCAGCTCACCAGCTGCTTAGAAACGGATTCTTCCAAACCTCCATATGACGTATTAAAATTCTGAGAAAAATATATAAATTAAAACATCTTATCCTCGGAGAGGAGAAAATTTTATAGAGGGAAATACCTAGCATCTCTTCGTGGGTAGTTCTTCATAAACTTTGAGCTTTGCAAGGTTCATCCTCTCGAAGTTAGCTTTCCATGACCACAACAATCATATAACAAGGACTTTTATAGAGAAAGTTATGAACCCCGCACCATAGGTCGCTCACTCTGTCCCGAATCTAAGACATATCCAACTTGTAAATTAAGACACGGTTAGAATATAATGAATTAGGTTTTTAATTTGGATATGATTAATTAGACATTCTAAGGGTTCGGGGAGAAGTGGAATCATCCTATTTGATCTTCTATTTTTGGAGAAATGAATTTGTCATTTCATAGTGATTCTTCTAAAGATTCCAGGACATGAACAGAACACGACCGGAATTAACTATTTTTGTTATAGAGTTATACAAGGAGTTAAAATCTCTAATTTTTATGACTAAATAATATGGAAGTCAAGTTTTTGAGAAAATTATGATCTAAGTAAATACACAAGTGTGAAGAAACATATAAATCAATCATTCAGTGACACACAATCTACCAGGACACAAACCTTGGGTCAAATTTCCTGGGATGTTATGAATTATTCACTTGGATTTAGTTAATGATATTTCGGGGTTGGAAACCTTAGCAAATCTAGTTTCTAATTTATCCAGAATCATGAGATTTTGCCTTTGTGGTTAAGAAGTTATGAATTATTGATTGACAAGTACTCAGTCTGAAATCCTGAGACAACAGCTAGTTAAACTATGGAAGATTGAGAAGTACCAGTTATGAAATATCTACCTGAAGTTAGAAATTGGTATTAGAGGAGATTATAGACATTTTAGGGTGCATAAACATTCATTCATCATAAGCATGCATTGCATATTACCTTATTAGTGATTGAGAAGTAAAAAGGCATTATTACTTGTAGGAAAACATCAAGTTGCAAGTGAAAGGGATGAAATCTAATAAACCTTCTTGAAGGGATAAAATAGAAGGTGAGTGGGTAAATTGACAACATAGCATAATGTTATATGTTAGTTTTTTTATTTATGATATTATCTCAAGCAAATATTATTATTGTTATTATTGAAACAAATCTTGAGGTATGAAAGATATTCATGATATGTTTCAAGAATATCATATGAGATGGAGTAACCTTTTACACAAAAATATTTTTAGGGAACAATGCTTGTGAGGATAAAATAAGTTTTATTTGATAATGATATGGGATTATGACATGAGTATTTTGATATTGTTAAACTCCATGTGTTCATTCGCTATGCTATTTGAAAAAAGATCTTTGGGACAGCATTCGATATACATGAAGTCTTTGGGACGTATATCGGGTGTCTTTGCCCATTGGGGTCTGCTCTGCGTGCACGTATTGACCCATGATATGCTCTGCGTATCTGAGAATCATGATTGGGTGACACACAATCATGATTGGGATACGTATTGACCCACGATTTGCTCTGCGTATCTGAGACACAATCAAGGAGAGATACGTATTGACCCATGATATGTTCTGCGTATCTGATACTCTTGATTATGAAGCTTTGCTTAACTGTATGACACATGATCATAGAGGGATATGTATTGACCCAGGATGAGTATGTGCAATGACACATGTGTGGAGTTTAACTATGAATATGATGATATCTTGAATAATTTTTATTTATGTAGAAGTTCATATGATTTGGAAGACTTATGTGATATGAGATATTCTTTAAATGTTTTCTTGTATGAAAGGAATGTAATTATTTAAATGTTATATGCTCTCCTATTGTTCCCCTATGTTGTACTTTTATTCCACTCAATGAGCAAATGATTGTTGCTCACAGTACCCATTTTATAATTTTCAAATATTCATAAGTTCTCGAGTTGAGTTGATTCAAAACTTGCCTTTCATGCATATAGAATAGGTCGAGCCGTTGGAGCAATTTTATTTCCCCTTCACTTTTGTTTTTGGAAGCATGCTTGTAATAGATAATTCTAGATGTTGTAAATAAGGTTGTGAGAAACTTTTGTAAGGTTGTATAAAACTTGATCATGTGAAGTGGTTTGTGAAAGTGCGAATGTGATGTCTTAAAACTTTTATTTAAACTTTGATGAATATATAAATGCATCTATTTGTATGAATATACAAGATAATTAAGGGAGGAAGTTTTGCTAATTTTATTTATAGAATTGCTAAATATAATTAAGGAAGATAATAGTTGGGATTAGAATTTAGTCACAGAGTGGGGTGTGACAAAGAGAATCTAGAATCAACCACTCGGTTGCCATTCCAATATGAGATTCACATCAACAAAAGCTAAATGGAAGAATCAATTCTCAGCATGGAAGGATTAGAACTAGGAAACCAAGTCAACAGAAATTACAAATGAAATGAAATCCAGAAATTAATTGTTTGGTTTTTTTTAAACATCAAGAGAATCTAGAATCATCCTCTCAGCTGCCATTACAAGATTCACATTAACAAGAAGAAAAATGATGCATTCAGATCTTGAGATTGATTAGAACCAGAAAATATGCTAATGTTCTTTACTCATTTTGAGCAAGAAAAGAATCAAACATCCACTTCTCAGTTGCCATTGTAAAATACGATTCACATCAACATAAAACTGATTCAAAAGCATTGAGAAACTACACCAACATCAGTGGCAAAAGTGTTGTTCAATCACCCATCCATAAACAAAAATTAAACTACTATCCTATCCTAAGAGAGCTAAGATTTAGCTCCTCATAAGTGATGAAATCAATAGAAAATAGATGAGGAATAGAACCAAAAACATCCTAAAGATAAAGAAGACTCAACTCCAAAACTCCAACAAGCAAGAACTCAGCCTCCAGGCAAATGGCTAGAAGAGGAGATCCGCCCCTATTGCTCCTGAATATCCCCATTATATATGGGATTATCATCACCATTTGATCATCATTAGAACCTTCCATTTCATCTGATTTTGCTACATGTCCTCTGGTCGTTTTGCTTTGGTGCTAAGAAAATATACCTTTCTCATTGCTTTTGGTAGCTGCCTGTGGTCCCCTCATACTTTTCTAGCATGATTCTTTACCTTTTTCTACTTGATTTTGATCCTACAACATCATGAACAGAAAACATCAAACTCTCCAAATGAAAACTAGACAAATAAGAACTAAATCAATATATTATCCAGCCCAAATGTGCAAATGTAGGATAATATTATGCTGACAATATAAATGCATGTAAATTAGGCATAATTATGATAATATGAACAATTCAGGGTTTATATGCACATGAATTAAGATGAAACTTGAGTAGAAATTTAGTATGATAGGAGGTGGTAGATATATAGATAACTCTATTTCAAATCGTAGTTGAACCGTTATAATCAATCATAAAGCTCTTGGGGATTAAAATCTTGTAGTAAGGTCAAAAGCTCTAATATATAGACATGTATTATAATGTTTGGGTATTCTAAGAGGTGGTAGATATTTAGAACTTTAACTCTATTTCAAAATGCAGTTGAACCGTTACAATCAATGATAAAGCTCTTAGGCATTAGAGTCTTAGAATAAGGTTCAAAGAACTAAGTTATAGATATTTATTATAAACTTTGGGTATCCTAAGAAGTGATAGGTCCTTAGAACTTTAACTCTATTTCAAACCATAGAACCGGTACAATCAATGATAAAGCTCTTGAGAATTATATTGCCAGAGTAAGGATCAAAGCTCTAAGTTATAGACACTTATTATAAGGTTTGGGTATCCTAAGAGGTGGTAGATCTTTAGAACTTTAACTCTATTTCAAAGTCTAGTTGAACCATTACAATCAATCATAAACCTCTTGGGGATTAGATTCTTAGAGTACCGTTCAAATCTTTAAGTTGTAGATAATTATTATAATGTTTGAGTATCCTAAGAGGTGGAAGATCTTTAGAACCGTTCAAACCTCTTGGAAGATCTATTTCAAACCGTAGTTGAACCGTTACAATCAATGATAAAGCATTTGAGGATTAGAGACTTCGAGCAAGGTGCAAAGCTCTAGGTTATAGATATTTATTACAACCTTTGGTTATCCTAAGAGGTGGTAGATCTTAAGAACTTTAACTCTATTTCAAATCACAGTTGAACCATTACAATCAATGATAAAGCTCTTGGAGATTAGAGTCTTAGAGTAAAGTTCAAAGCACTAAGTTATAGACAATAATTATAAACTTTGGGTATCCTAAGACTCTACTCACTATGAGCTTTATCATTTATTGTAACGGTTCAATTACGATTTTAAATAGAGGTGAAGTTTTAAAGATCTATCACCTCTTAGCATACCCAAAGATAAGTATTTTTAACTTAGAGCTTTGAACTTTACTCTAAGAGTCTAATCCCCAAGAGCTTTATCATTGATTCCAATGGTTCAACTACTATTTGAAATAGAGTTAAAATTCTAAAGATCTATCACCACTTAGGATACCCAAAGGTTTTATAAGTATCTATAACTTAGAGTTTTGAACCTTACTCTAAGAGCCTTATCCACAAGAGCTTTATTATCGATCGTAATGGTTCAACTACGATTTGGAATAGAGTTAAAGTTCTAAAGATCTACCACCTCTTAGGATACCTAAAGGTTATAATTATCTATAACTTAGTGCTTTAAACCTTATTCTAATACTCTAATCCCCAAGAGCTTTATCATTGATTGTAATAGTTCAACTATGATTTGGAATAGAGTTAAATTTCTAAAGGTCTATAACCTCTTAGGATACAGAAAGGTTATAATAAGTATTTATATGTTAGAGCTTTGAACATTGCTCTAATAGTCTCATCCCCAAGAGCTTTATCATTGATTGTAACGGTTCAGCTACGGTTTGAAATAGAATTAAAGTTCTAAGGACCTATCACCTCTTAGGATTCCAAAAGGTTATAATAAGTGTCTATACCTCACTCTAAGACTCTAATCCCTAAGAGCTTTATCATTCATTGTAACGGTTCAACTACGGTCTGAAATAGAGTTAAAGTTCTAAGGACCTATCACCTCTTATGATACCCAGAGGTTATAATAAGTATCTATAACTTAGAGCTTTGAACCTTACTCTAAGATTCCAATACCCAAGGGCTTTATCATTCATTGATTATAACGGCTCAACTACGATTTTAAATAGAGTTAAAGTTCTAAAGATCTACCACCACTTAGGATACCCAAAGGTTATAATAAGTATCTATAACTCAGAGCTTTGAACCTAACTCTTAGATTCCATTACCCAAGGGCTTTATCATTGATTGTAACGACTCAATTACAATTTGAAATAGAATCAAGTTTCCAAAGATCTTCCACCTCTTAGGATACCCAAACGTTATAATAAGTGTCTTTAACTTAGAGCTTTGAACCTTATTCTAAGAATCTAATCCCCAATAGTTTTATCATTGATTGTAATGATTCAACTACGGTTTGAAATAGAGTTAAAGTCCTAAAGATCTATCACCTCTTAGGATACCCAAAGGTTATAATAAATATCTATAACTTAGAGTTTTGAACCTTACTCCAAGACTCTAATCCCTAAGAGCTTTATCGTTTATTGTAAGGGTTCATTTACTATTTGAAATAGAGTTGAGGTTCTAAAGATCTATAACCTTTTAGGATACTCAAAGGTTATAATAAGTATCTATAACTTAAAGATTTGAACTTTACTCTAAGAGTTTAATCCCCAAGAGCTTTATCATTGATCCTTAAAATGATGTAGCGAAATAAATCCGCTAGCAAATGCATTAGTCGCTCAAGTAATATAGTAATAGGAGTAAAGAGTGTCGAACCCATGAGGATTATTATTAATTTAATATCTGTATTTATAAATATATAAGAGAAGAAAAGCATAGGTTTTGAAATTATAAAATAAGATAGAGAAAATAAGATAATAAGATAATATAATGGTGTTGAAATTAGGTCTTAGGGTGATAATGCATTAAGGATAAATATGTGAACTAGAAAAGATAAATTAAAGTTCTTAAGATGGATTAGGAATTTTCATAAGTTATTAATTTACAAGATTAAAATCACAAAGTCTTAAACTAGTAATTTTGTAATTTAATCTGGAAAATTAAACTTTCTTAAATTTAATCAAAACTGAAGTCCCACAAACTAGTATTCGTGAAGATGAGATTAAAATTAAGATGCCTTAATATGAAAATCCTAGACTATTAATCAGTCCACAAATTTAACATAGAGTTATAATAAGTGTCCATAACATACAGCTTCATACCTTACTCTAAGACTCTAATCCCCAAGAGCATTATCATTATTTCTAACAGTTCAACTACGATTTGAAATCGAGTTGAAGTTCTAAAAATCTACCTCCTCTTGGGATATTCAAAGGTTATAATAAGTGTCTATAACTTATTGCAAGAACCTTAATCTAAGACTATAATCCTCAAGAGCTTTATCATTGGTTGTCACGGTTCAACTACGATTTGGAATAGAGTTGAAGTTCTAACGAGCTACCACGTCTTAGGATACCAAAAGGTTATAATAAGTATTTATAACTTAGAACTTTGAGTGTCAATCTAAGACTCCAATGCCCAAGAGCTTTATCGTTGATTGTAATGGTTCAACTATAGTTTGAAATAGAGTTAAAGTTCTAAAGATCTATCACCTCTTAGGATATCCAAAGGTTATAATTAGTATCTACAACTTGGAGCTTTGAACCTTACTCTAATACTCTCATCCCCAAGAGCTTTATCTTTGATTGTAATGATTCAACTACGGTTTCAAATAGAGTTAAAGTTCTAAAGATCTAGCACCTCTTAGAATACCGAAAGGTTATATTAAGTGTCTATAATTTAGAGCTTTGAACCTTACTCCAAGACTCTAATCCCCAAGACTTTATCATTATTGTAATGGTTCAACTACGGTTTGAAATAGAGTTAAAGTTCTAAAGATCTATCACCTCTTTGCATATCCAAGGGTTGTAATACGTATCTCTAAGACTCCAATGCCCAAGAGCTTTGTCATTGATTGTAATGGTTCGACTACGGTTTGTAATGGAGTTAAAGTTCTAAAGATTTACCACCTCTTAGGATGCCCAAAGGTTACAATAAATATCTAAAACTTGGAGCTTTGAACCTTCCTCTAAGATTTCAATACCTAAGAGCTTTATCATTGATTGTAACTGTTCAACTACGATTTGAAATAGAGTTAAAATTCTAAAGATCTATCACCCTTTAGGATACCGAAAGGTTATTATAAGTATCTATAACTTAGAGCTTTGGAAATTACTCTAAGAGTCTCATCCCCAAGAGCTGTATCATTAATATTAATGGTTCAACTACATTTTTAAATAAGTGTCTATAACTTAGAGCTTTGAACCTTATTCTAAGAATCTAATCTGCAAGAACTTTATCATTGATTGTAATGGTTCAAGTACGGTGTGAAATAGAGTTAAAGTTCTAAGAACCTATCACCTCTTAGGATACCCAAAGGTTATAAAAAATATATATAACTTAGAGCTTTGAATCCTACTTTAGGACTCTGATCCCCAAGAGCTTTATTATTGATTGCCACGGTTCAACTACACTTTGAAATAGAGTTAAAATTTTAATGATCTACCACCTCTTAGGATACCCAAATGTTATAATAAGTGTCTATAACTAGGAGCTTTGAACCTTTAGTGCTTTCATCCCCATGTTCTTTATCATTGATTGCAATGGTTCAACTACAGTTTGAAATAGAGTTAAAGTTCTAAAGATCTACCTCCTCTTAGGATACCCAAACGTTATAATAAATGTCTATAACTTAGAGCTTTGAACCTTACTCTAAGACTCTAATCCCCAAGAGCTTTATCATTGATTGTAACGGTTCAACTACAATTTGAAATAGAGTTAGAATTTTAAAGGTCTACCATGTCACGGACGTGCCCTAGAAACATCATTTGTGCATAATCATGCATTTAATTAACAAGTTAGTTTGGATGTCCATTTAGTGCTAGTTGTATATAGTAATTAATATTCCTATTAGAGCATAATGATTACTTAATTATCGATAAAATTTACAAAGTAATTATATAGAGTTATTAGGAATAAATTGTAAAATTTTTAAATATTATAATATATATGTTTAAATATGAATAAGTAAGCTTAATTAGGGTTAAAACACTTAGTTATGACAAAAAAATGTGATTGGCCATCACTTAAGTTCCAAGCAGCTGAAGCAAACTGGTGAGAGCTGCTCAAAGGGATATTTTTCCAAACCCCCATATAACTTCAGAAAATTTAAAAAAAATATATATATAAGCCACTTAACATTATCTTTTCACCGTAGAAAAATTACCTGGTGAGTTTTGATCCAGAAATTATTCTTCTGATTGATAGAATCATTACTTTGTGATAAATCAACCAAAAATTATGAACTTTTGTATGGTTAATCCACTCGAAGTTGGCTTTCCATGGTCTCTAGAATCACCTAAAAAGAAGTTTTATAGAGGAAGTTATGAACTTAACTTCGCATGTCACTCATCTTGTCCCAAGTCTAATACAAGTTCCATTTGTAAATTAGGGCACTATTAGAATATAGTGAATTAGGGTTCGATGACAGTGCAAGGGTTTGGTGAGAGGTGAAATCATCCTATTTCGACATGTATCTTGGGAGAAATGATTTTTTTCATTTCAGAGTTATTCTTCTGTCAGATTCCAAAACATGGACAGATCACGACCGGAATTAACTATTTTTGTTATATGTCTATACATCGAGTTAAATTCTCTAATTTTTATGACTAAATAATAATGAAGTCTAGTTTTCAGGAAAATTATGCCCTCATTAAAGGGACAAGTATGAAGAAACATACAAATCAATATTTCAGTGACACATAGTCTGCCAGGACACAAACCTTAGGTCAGATTGCTTGGGATGTCTTGACTTATTCACTTGAAATTTGATAATGATATTTGGGGGTTGGAAACCTTAGTATGTCTAGTTTCTAACTAATCTAGAACCATAAGATTTTCCCATGTGGTTAAGAAGTTATGAAATATTTATTGACAGACACTCAGTCTAAAATCCTGAAACATCACATAATTAAGCTTTGGGGAATTGAAAAATTCCAAGTGTGGAATAGCTTAAGAATATAAATGTCTGAATCTAAAAAATGGTATTAGAGGAGGTTATATGCATTTTAGGGTGCATAAGCATTCATACATCATGAGCATGCATTGCATATTACCTTATTACTGATTGGGAAGTAAAAAGACATTATTGTTTGTAGGAAAACATCAAGTTGCAAGTGATTACTACAACACATATATTCAATTGATTATAACCATATAATATAGAATCGAATATGGGTTAGATCATGGATATTACAGTTACAATCAATAATAAAGCTCTTGGGCATCGGACTCTTAGAGTAACATTCAAAGCTCAAAGTAATAGATACTTATTATAAACTTTGGGTATGATAAGAGGTGATACATCTTTAGAACTTTAACTCTATTTCAAACCGTAGTTCAACCGTTACAATCCATGATAAAGTTCTTGGGGATTAGATTCATATAGTGAGGTTCAAAGCTCTAAGTTATGGACACTTATTATAACCTTTGGGTATCGTAAGAGGTGGTAGATCTTTAGAATTTTAACTCTATTTCAAACTATAGTTGAACCATTACAATCAATGATAAAGCTCTTGGGGATTAGATTCATAGATTAAGGTTCAAAGTTATAAGTTATAGATACTAATTATAAATTTTGGGTATCCTATGAGGTGGTAGATATTTATAACTTTAATTCTATTTCTAGTGGAACTGTTGCAATCAACGTTAAAGGTCTTGGGGATTAGATCGTTAGAGTAAGGTTCAAAACTTTAAGTTAGAGATACTTATTATAACATTTGGGTATCATAAGAGGTGGTGTAACTTTAGAACTTCAACTCTATTTCAAACCGTAATTAACCCGTTACAATCAATGACAAAGCTCCTGGGGAGACTAAGAGGTGATAGGTCTTTAGAACTTTAACTCTATTTCAAACCATTGTTGAACCATTACAATCAATGTTAAAGTTGTTGGCGATTAGAGCATTATAATTTGGTTCAAAGCTCTAAGTTATAGATACTAATTATACCCTTTGGGTATCATAAGTGGTGGTGGATCTTTAGAACTTTAAATCTATTTCAAACCGTAGTTGAACCATTACAATCATTGTTAAAGCTCTTGGGGATTAGATCTTTAGAGTAAGGTTCAAAGATCTAAGTTATAGATACTAATTATAACCTTTGGGAATCTTAAGAGGCCATAGATCTTTAAAACTTTAACTCTATTTCAAACCGTAGTTGAAGCGTTTGATCAATAATAACGCTCTTGAGGATTAGACTCCTAGAGTAAGTTTCAAAGCTCTATGCTATAGATACCATCACTGATAAAGCTCTTGGGCATTAGAGTCTTAGAGTAAGGTTCAAAGCTAGAAGTGATATATACAAATTATAACCCTTCGGTAGCCTAAGAGGTGGTAGATCTTTACAAACCGTAGTTCAGCCGTTACAAACAACGACAAATCTCTAGCGGATTACATCTTAGAGTAAGGTTTAAAGCTCTAAGTTAATGATACCTATTATAACCTTTGGGTATCCTAAGCGGTGGTAGATCTTTAGAACTATAACTATATTTCAAACCGTAGTTAAAATGTTACCATTAACGATAAAGCTCTTGAGTATTGGAATCTTAGAGTAAGGTTCAAATCTCTATGTTATAGATACTTATTGTAACCTTTGGGCATCCTAAGAGGTGGTAGATCTTTAAACTTTAAATCTATTTCAAACAGTAGTTGTACCATTACAACCAATGATAGAGCTCTTGGGCATTGGAGTCTTAGAGTAACGTTCAAAGCTCTAAATTATAGACACTTATTATATCCTTTGGGTATTCTAAGAGGTGGTAGATCTTTTGAACATTAACTCCATTCCAAATTGTAGTGGAACCGTTACAATCAATGACAAAGCTCTTAACAGATTAGAGTCTTAGAGTAAGGTTCACAGCTCTAAGTTGTAGACACTTATTATAACGTTTGGGTATCCTAAGAGGTGGTAGATCTTTAGAACTTTAGCTCTATTTCAAACTATAGTTGAACTATTACAATAAATGATATAGCCCTTGGGGATTAGAGTCTTAGAATAAGGTTCAAAGCTCTAAGTTATAGACACTTATTATAACCTTTGGATTTCCTAAGAGCTGGTAGATCTTTAGAGCTTTAACTCAGTTTCAAACCGTAGTTGAATCGTTACTATCAATGATATAGCTCTTTGGTATTGGAATGATTGAGTAAGGTTCAAAGCACTAAGTTATAGATACTTATAATAACCTTTGGGTATCCTACGGGGTGATAGATCTTTAAAATTTTAACTCCATTTCAAACCGTAGTTGAATTGTTACAATCAATGATAAAGCTCTTGGGTATTGGAATCTTAGAGTAAGGTTTAAAGCTCTAAGTTATAGATACTTATTGTAACCTTGGGCATTATAAGAGGTGGTAGGTCTTTAGAACTTTAACTCTAATTTAAATCATAGTTGAACCGTTACAATTAATGATAAAGATCATGGGGATTAGATTTTTTAAATAAGGTTCAGAGCTCTAAGTTATAGACACTTATTATAACGTTTAGGTATACTAAAAGATGGCAAATCTTTAGAACTTTAACTCTATTTCAAACCGTAGTTGAACCATTACCTATTATAACCTTTTGGTATGCTAAGAGGTGGAAGATCTTTAGAACTTTAACTCTGTTTCAAACCATAGTGGAACCGTTACAATCAATGATATAGCTCTTGGGTATTAGACTTTTAGAGTAAGGCAAGCTCTAAGTTATAGATAGTTATAACCTTTGGGTATCCTAAGGGGTGATAGATCTTTAGAATTTTAAATCTATTTCAAATCGTAGTTTAACAATTACAATCAATGATAAAGCTCTTGGGTATTGAAATCTTAGACTAAGGTTCAAAGCTCTGAGTTATAAATACTTATTATGACCTTTGGGGTATCCTAAAACGTAGTAGATCTTTCAAACTTTAACTGTATTTCAAAACGTAGTTGAACTGTTACAATCAATGATAAAGCTCTTAGGGATTAGAGTCTTAGAGTAAGGTTCAAAGCTCTAAGTTATAGATACTTCTTATAACTTTTGGGTATCCTAAGAGGTGGTATATCTTTAGAACTTGAACTCTATTTCAAACCTTAGTTGAGTCGGTAAGATCAATGATAAAGTTGTTGGGGATTTAAAGTCTTAGAGTAAGGTTCAAAGCTGCAAGTTATAGACACTTATTATAACTTTTAGGTATCCTAAGAGATGGTAGATCTTTATGGCTTTAACTCTATTTTAATCCATAGTTCAACCATTAGAATCGATGATAAAGCTTTTGGGCATTGGAGTCTTAAAGTAACGTTGAAATCTCTAAGTTATAGATACTTATTATAACCTTTGGGTATGATAAGAGGTGATAGATCTTTAGAACTTTAACTCTATTTCAAATCGTAGTTGAATCATTACAATCAGTTATAAAGCTCTGGGGGATCAGAGTCTTAGCATAAGTTTCAAAACTCTAAGTTCTAGATACTAAATATAACCATTGGGTTTCAAAGCTCTAACTTTAACTCTATTTCAAACCGTAGTTGAACAGTCACAATTAATGATAAACCTCTTAGAGTAGGGTTCAAGGCTCTAAGTTATAGATATTTAATATAACCATTGGATATCCTAAGAGGTGATAGTTCTTTACAACTTTATCTTTATTTGAAACAATAGTTGAAACGTTACAATTAATGATAAAGCTCTTGGGCATTAGACTCTTAGAGTAAGGTTCAAAGCTCTAAGTAATAATACTTACTATATCCTTTGGGAATCTTAAGAGGTGATAGATCTTTAGAACTTTAACTTCATTTCAAATCGTAGTTAAACCATAACAAACAATGATAAAGCACTTGTGGATTAGAATCTTAGAGAAAGGTTGAAAGCTCTAATTTATAGATACTTATTATGACCTTTAGGTATCATAAAAGGTGGTAGATCTTTAGATCTTTAACTCTATTTCAAATGTTGTTGAACCATAAATATCAATGATAAAGCTGTTGTAGATTAGAGTCTTAGAGTAAGTTATTGATACATATTATAACCTTTGGATATCCTAAGAGGTGGTAGATCTTTAGAACTTTAACTCTATTTCAAACCGTAGTTGAACCGTTACAATCAATGATAAAGCTCTTGGGGATTAGTGTCTTAGAGTAAGTTTCAAAGCACTAAGTTATACATACTTAATATAACCATTGGGCATTTTAGAGGTGATAGATCTTTAGAACTTTAACTTTATTTCGAATGGTAGTTGAACCGTTACAATCAATTTTAAAGCTCTTGGGGATTAGTGTCTTAGAGTAAGTTTCAAAGCACTAAGTTATACATACTTAATATAACCATTAGGTATTATAAGAGGTGATAGATCTTTAGAACTTTAACTTTATTTCGAACGGTAGTTGAACCGTTACAATCAATGTTAAAGCTCTTGGGGATTAGATTCTTAGAGTAAGTTTCAAAGCACTAAGTTATAGATACTTAATATAACCATTAGCTATCCTAAGAGGTGATAAATCTTTAGAACTTTAACTCTATTTCAAACTATCGTTGAACCATTACAATCAATGTTAAGGCTATTGGGGATTAGACTATGAGAGTAAGGTTCAAAGCACTAAGTTATAGATGCTAATTATAACCTTTGAGTATCGTAAGCGGTTGTAGATCTTTAGAACTTTAACTTTATATCAAACCGTAGTTGAACCATTACAATCATTGTAAAAGCTCTTGGGGATTAGACTTTTCAAGTAAGGTTCAAACCTCTAAGTTATTGATACTTATTATAACCTTTGGGAATCTTAAGAGGTGATAGATCTCTAGAACTTTTACTCCATTTCAAATCGTAGTTGAACCGTTACAATGAATGATAAATCTCTTGGTGATTGGAGTCTTAGAGTAAGTTTCACAGCACTAAGTTATAGATACTTAATATAACCATTAGGTATCCTAAGAGGTGATAAATGTTTAGAACTTCAACTCTATTTCAAACTATCGTTGAATCGTTAAAATCAATGTTAAAGCTGCTAGGGATTAGACTATGAGAGTAAGGTTTAAAGTACTAAGTTATAGATGCTAATTATAACTTTTCGGTATCGTAAGAGGTGATAGATCTTTAGAACTTTAACTTTATTTCAAACCGTAGTTGAACCGTTACAATCAATGTTAAAGCTCTTGGGGATTAGATCCTTAGAGTAAGGTTCAAAGCTATGAGTCATAGGTACTAATTAAGACATTTTGGTATCATTGATAAAGCTCTTGGGGATTAGAGTCTTAAAGTAAGGTTCAAAGCTGGAAGTTATCTATAATAATTATAACCTTTGGGTATTCTAAGTGGTGGTAGATCTTTAGAGCATTATCTCTATTTCAACCTGTAGTTGAACCATTACAATCAACGATAAGGTTCCTGGGCATTAGCATCTTAGTGTATGATTTATTGCTCTAAGTTGTAGATACTAACTATAACCTTTGGGTGTCCTAAGAGGTGGTAGATCTTTAGAACTTTAACTCTTTTTCAATCTATAGTTGAACCATTACAATTAATGATAATGCTCTTAGGATTAAAGTCTTAGAGTAAGGTTCAAAGCTCTAAGTTATAAAAACTTATTATAACCTTTGTGTATCCAAAGAGTCGATAGGTCCTTAGAACTTTAACTCTATTTCAAATCGCAGTTTATAGTAAGGTTAAAAGATCTTGGTTATTAGACTATTAGAGTAAGGTTAAAAGCTCTATCATATAGATACTTATTATAATCTTTGGGTATCCTAGGAGGTGCTATATCTTTAGGAATTTAACTCTATTTCAAACCGTAGTTGAAGTATTACAATCAATGATAAAGCTCCTGGGGATTAAAGTCTTAGCGTAAGGTACAAAGTTCTAAGTTATCGATACTTAATATAACAATTGGGTATCCTAAGAGGTGATAGATCTTTAGAACTTTAACTCTATTTCAAATCGTAGTTGAACCATTACAAACAATGATAAAGCTCTTGGGGATTAGACTCTTAGAGAATGGTTCAAAACTCTAACTTTTAGATACTTATTATAACCTTTAGGTATTCTAAGAGGAGGTAGATCTTTAGAACTTTAACTCTATTTCAAACCGTAGTTGAACCGTTACAATCATTGATAAAGCTCTTGGGGGTTAGACTATTACAATAAGGTTAAAAGCTCTAACATATAGATATTTATTATTACCTTTGGCTATCCTAAGAGGTGATAGATCTTTAGAACTTTAACTCTATTTCAAACCATATTAGAACTGTTACAATCAATGATAAAGTTCTTGGTGATTAGAGTCTTAGAGTATGGTTCAAAGCTCTTAGTTATAGATACTTATTATTAGCTCTGGGTATCCTAAGAGGTGGTAGATCTTTAGAACTTTAACTCTTTTTCAAACCATAGTTGAAAAGTTACAATCAATGATAAAGCTCTTGAGAATTAGAGTCTTAGAGTAAGGTTCAAAGCTCTAAGTTATAAATACTTATTATAACCTTTGAGTATCATATGAAGTGATAGATCTTTAGAACTTTAACTATATTTTAAATCATAGTTGAAACGTTACAATTACTGATAAAGCTCTTGGGCATTGGAATCTTAGAATAACGTTCAAAGCTCTTAGTTATAGATACTTATTATAACCTTTGGGTCTCCTAAGTGGTGGTAGATCTTTAGAATTTCAACTCTATTTCAAACTGTAATTGAACCGTAACAATCAATGATAAAGCTGTTGGAGATTAAACTCTTATAGTTAGGTTCAAAGTTCTAAGTTTTAGATAGTTTTTATATCCATTGAGTATCCTAGGAGGTGATAGATGCTTAGAACTTTAACTCTATTTCCAACCGTTGTTGAACCATTACAATCAATGATAAAGCTCTTGGGGATTAGACTCTTATTGTGAGATTCAAAGCTCTAAGTTATAGACACTTATTATAACCTTTTTGTATCCTATGAGGTGGTAGATCTTTAGAACTTTAACTCTATTTCAAACCGTAGATGAACTGTTACAATCAATGTTAAAGCTCTTGGGGATTAGAGTCTTAGAGTAAGGTTCAAAGTTATAAGTTTTAGGTTATAGTTACTAATTATAACCTTTAGGTATGATAAGAGGTGGTAGTGTAAGATCCAAAAGGGCAGCAAATGGGTGGGGGGGTGAATTGGTGTTCTATCAAAAAATGTCGATTTGACATAACCCGTCGCAGAGGCTTAAAATAGATTCTGAAAACCTTTTAAATGGATGCAATTCAGACCATAAGCAAAATATACGAGGGAGTGAGAGAGAGAGAAAATCAAATACAAACACACGGTGGATGTTGATGAGGTTGGGCGACACCTTGGCCTACATCCCCGCTCCGACTTCTCGACGTTAAGACCACTGAAGATTCCACTAGAATCATTTCCTTTGTTCCAAATGGGGCAAGGAAGAAAGCCCTTTACACAACCACCTTTTATCCTACGAGAGACAATGAAACTTTGGGTATCCTAAGAGATGGTTGATCTTTTGAACTTTAACTCTATTTCAAAATGAAGTTGAACTGTAATAGTCAATGATAAAGCTCTTGGGAATTTCTTAGAGTAAGGTTCAAAGCTCTATGTTATAGACACTTATTATAACCTTTGGGTATCTTAAGAGGTGGTAGATCTTTAGAACTGTAACTCTATTTATAACTGTGGTTGATCTGTTACAATCAATGATAAAGCTATTAAACATTGGAGTGTTAGAGTAACATTCAAAGCTCTAAGTTATAGATACCAATTATAACCTTTGGGTATGCTAAAAGTTGATAGATGTTTAGAACTGTAACTCTGTTTCAAATTGTAGTTGAACCATTACAATCAATGATAAAGCTATCCGGGATTAGATTCTTAGAGTGAGCTTCAAAGTTCTAAATTATAGACACTTATTATAACATTTGGGTATCCTAAAAGGTGGAAGATCATTAGAACCATTACAATCAATGTTAAACCTCTTGGGGATTAGAGTCATAAAGTAAAGTTCAAAGCAATAAGTTAGAGATACCAATTATAACCCTTGGGTATCATAAGAGATGGTAGATCTTTAGAACTTTAACTCTATTTCAAACTGTAGTTGAACATTTACAATCAACGATAAATCTCAAGGGATTGGAGTCTTCGAGTAATTTTCATAGTTCTTAGTTATATATACTTATTACAACCTTTTGGGTATCCTAAGAGGAGTTAGGTTCATAGAACTTTAACTCTATTTCAAAGCGTAGTTGAACCGTTACAACCTATGATAAAGCTCATGAGAATTAGATTCTTAGAGTAAGGTTCAAACCTCTAAGTCATAGACACTTATTATAACATTTGGGTACCTTAAGAGGTGATAGATCTTTAGAAACCTAACACCATTTCAAACCTTAGTTGAACCGTTACGATCAATGATAAAGCTCATGGGGATTAGAGTCTTAGAGTATGGTTCAATGCTCTAAGTTATAGGTATTTATTATAACCTTTGGGTATCCTAAGAGGTGGTAGATCTTTAGAACTTTAACTCTATTTCAAACTATAGTTGTGGCCGTTACAATCAATGATAAATCTCATGAGGATTAGATTCCTAGAGTAACGTTCAATGCTCTAAGATATAGACACTTATTATAATGTTTGAGTATCCTAAGAGGTGGTAGATCTTTATAATTTCAACTCTATTTCAAGCTGTAGTTGAACCATTACAATCAATCATAAAGGTCTTTGGGATTAGATTCTTAGAGTAAGGTTCAAAGCTCTAAGTTTTAGACACTAATTATAAACTTTGGGTATCCTAAGAGGTGGTAGATCTTTATAACTTTAACTTTATTTGAAACCGTAGTTGAACCGTTACATTAAATAATAAAGCTCTTGGGGAGTAGATTCTTAAAGTAAGTTTCAAAGCTCTAAGTTATAGACAATTATTATAACATTTGGGTATCCCAAGAGGTGGTAGATCTTTAGAACTTTAACTCTATTTCAAACTGTAGTTGAGCCATTACAATCGATGATAAAGCTCTTGGGGATTAGATTCTTAGAGTAACATTCAATGCTCTAAGTTATAGACACGTATTATAATGTTTGAGTATCCTAAGAGGTGGTAGATCTTTAGAACATTAACTCTATTTCAAACTGTAGTTGAACCATTACAATCAATGATAAAGCTCTTGGAGCTTAGATTCTTAGAGTAAGATTCAAAGCTCTAAGTTTTAGACACTAATTATAAAGTTTGGGTATCCTGAGAGGTGGTAGAACTTTAGAACTTTAACTCTATTTGAAACCGTAATTGAACCTTTACAAACAATGAGAAAGCTCTTGGGATTGGAGTCTTAGTTCTTAGTTATATATACTTATTATAAACTTTGTGTTTCCTAAGGGGTGTTAGGTTCAAAGAACTTTAACTCTATTTCAAACCGTAGTTGAACCCTTACAACCAATGATAAAGCTCTTGGGAATTAGATTCTTAGAGTAAGGTTCAAAGCTCTAAGTTATAGACACTTATTATAATGTTTGAGTATCCTAAAAGGTGGTAGATCCTCAGCACTTTAACTCTATTTAAAATTGTAGTTGAAACATTACAATCAATGATAAAGCTTTTGGGATTAGATTCTTAGAGTTTGGTTCAAAGCTCTAAGTTATAGGCACTAATTATCAACTTTGGGTATCCTAAGAGGTGGTAGATATTTAGAACTTTAACTCTATTTCAAACCATAGTTGAACCTTTACAATCAATGATAAACTCTTGGTATAGGAGACTTCGAGTAATTTTCATAGTTCTTAGTTATATATTCTTATTATATCCTTTGGGTAGCCTAAGAGGTGTTAGATTTATAGAACTTTAACTCTATTTCAAAACGTAGTTGAACTGTTACAACCAATGATAAAGCTCTTGGGATTAGATTCTTAGAGTATGGTTCAAAGATCTAAGTTATAGACACTTATTATAACTTTGGGATATCCTAAGAGGTGATAGATCTTCGAAAACCTAACAACATTTCAAACCATAGTTGAACCGTTCCAATCAATGATAAAGCTCTTTGGGATTAGAGTCTTAGAGTATGGTTCAATGCTCTAAGTTATAGATATTTATTATAACCTTTGGGTATCCTATGAGGTGGTAGATCTTTAGAACTTTAACTCTATTTCAAACTATACTTGAGCCATTACAATCAATGATAAATTTCTTGGGGATTAATTTCTTAGAGTAAGGTTCAAACTCTAAGTTTTAGACACTAATTATAAACTTTGGGTATCTTAAGAGGTGGAAGATCTTTAGAACTTTAACTATTTCAAACCGTAGTTGAACCTTTATAATCAATCATAAAGCTCTTGGGCATTGGAGTCTTAAGGTAATGTTCAAAGCTCTAAGTTATATATACTTATTATAAACTTTGGGAATTCTAAGAGGTGATAGGTTCTTAGAACTTTAACTCTATTTCAAATCATAATTAAACCGTTACAATCAATGATAAAGCTCTTGGGAATTAGATTCTTAGAATAAGTTTCAAAGCTCTAACTTATACACACTTGTTACAACATTTGAGTATCCTAAGAGGTGTTAGATCTTTAGAAACTTAACTTTATTTCAAACCGTAGTTGAACTATTACAATCAATGATAAAGTTCTTGGGGATTAGAGTCTTAGAGTATGGTTAGACCTCTAAGTTAAATACATTTGTTTATGTTTGGGTATCCTAAAAGATGGTACATCTTTAGAACATTAACTCTATTTGAAACTGTTACAATCAATGATAAAGATCTTAGGGATTAGAGTCTTATAGTAAGGTTCAAAGCTATAAGTTGTAGACACTTATTATAACGTTTGGGCTTCCTAAGATGTGATAGATCTTCAGAATTTTAACTCTATTTCAAACCATGGTTGAGCCGTTACAATCAATGATAAACCTCTTGGTGATGAAACTATTAGAGTAATGTTCAAAATCTCTAACGTATAGATACTTATTATAACTATTGAGTATCCTAAGATAGATCTTTAGAAATTTAACTCTATTTCAAACCTTAGTTGAATTGTTACAATCAATGATAAAGCTCTTGGGGATTAGGGTCTTAGAGTATGGTACAAAGCTCAAAGTTATAAATACTTATTATAACCTTTGGGTATCCTAAGAGATGACAGATCTTTAGAACTTTAACTCTATTTCATACCGAAGCTGAACCATACTCTAAGACTGAAGCTAAACCATACTCTATTTCATACCGAAGCTGAACCACTCTATTTCATCAATGATAAAGCTCTTAGGGATTAGACTCTTAGGGTAAAGTTCAAAGCTCAAAGTTATAGATACCTATTATAACCTTTTATTATCCTAAGGGGTGATAGGTCGTTAGAACATTAACTCTATTTGAAACAATAGTTGAACCGTTACAATCAATGATAAAGCTCTTGGGGATTGGACTATTAGCGTAAGGTTCAAAACTCTAAGTTATAGTTACTTATTATAACTTTTGGGTATCCTAAGAGATGATAGATATTTAGAACCAAAACTCTATTTCAAACCGTAGTTGAACTGTTACAACCAATGATAAAGTTCTTCGGGATTACAATCTTAGTGTAATGTTCGAAGTTCAAAGATATAGATATTTATTACAACCTTTGGGTATCCTAAGAGGTGGTAGATCTTTAGAACTTTTAACTCTATTTCAAACCCTAGTTGAACCATTACAATCAATGATAAAGCTCTTGGGGATTTGATTCTTAGAGTAAGGTTCAAAGCTCTTAGTTATAGAGACTTATTATAACATTTGGGTATCCTAAGAGGTGGTAAATCTTTAGAACTTTAACTCTATTTCAATTTGTAATTGAACGTTACAATTAGTGATAAAGCTCTTGGGGATTAGAGTCTTAGAGTAAAGTTCAAAGTTCTAAGTTATAGATACTAATTATAAACTTTAACTCTATTTCAAACCGTAGTTGAATAGTTACGATCAATGATAAAGCTCTTTGGGCATTGGAGTCTTAGAGTAACGTTCAAAGTTCTAAGTTATAGACTTATTATAACCTTTGGGTATCCTAAGAGAGGGTAGATCCTTTGAAGTTTAACTCTATTTTAAACCGAAGTTGAACCGTTCGAATCAATGATAAAGCTCTTGGGGATTAGACTCTTAGAGTAAAGTTCAAAACTCTAAGTTATACATATTGTTATTTACTTTGGGTATCCTAAGAGGTGATAGGTCCTTAGAACTTTAACTCTATTTCAAATCGTAGTTGAACTGTTACAATCTATGATAAAGCTCTTGGGGATTAGACTATTAGTGTTAGGTTCAAAGCTCTAAGTTATAGATACTTATTATAACCGTTGGGTATCCTAAAAGGTGATAGATATTTAGAAATTTAACTCTATTTTAAATCGTAGTTGAACTGTTGCAATCAATGATAAAGCTCTTGGAGATTAGGGTCTTAGAGTCTGGTACAAAGCTCAAAATTATAAATACTTATTATAACCTTACGGTATACTAAGAGGTTGTAGATCTTTAGAACTTTAACTCTATTTCAAACCGAAGTTGAACCATTACAATCAATGATAAAGCTCTTGGGGATTAGACTCTTAGAGTAAAGTTCAAAGCACTAAGTTATAGATACCTATTATATCCTTTTAGTATCCTAAGGGGTGATGGGTCGGTAGAACTTTAACTCTTGAAACAGTAGTTGAACTATTGCAATCAATGATAAATCTCTTAGGGATTGGACTATTTACGTAAGGTTCGAAGCTCTAAGTTATAGAAACTTATTATAAACTTTGGGTATCCTAAGAGGTGATAGATCTTTAGAGCCTTAACTCTATTTCAACCCATAGTTGAACAGTTACAATCAAAGACAAATCTCTTGGGGATTAGAGTCTTAGAGTAAGGTTCAAAGCTCTAAGTTATTGATATTTATTATAATCTCTGGGTATCCTAAAAGGTGGTAGATCTTTAGAACTTTAACTCTATTTCAAACCGTAGTTAAACTAATACAATCAATGATAAAGCTCTTGGGAATTAGAGTCTTAGAATAAGGTTCAAAGCTCTAAGTTATAGATACGAATTATAAACTTTGGGTATCCTAAGAGGTGGTACATCTTTAGACTTTAACTCTATTTGAAATCATAGTTGAACCGTTACAATCATTGATAAAGCTCTTGGGGATGAGAGCCTTAGAGTAAGGTTCAAAGCTCTAAGTTATAGACACTTATTATAACATTTGGGTATCCTAAGAGGTGGTAGATCTTTGAAACTTTTACTCTATTTCAAATCGTAGTTGAACCGTTAAAACCAATGATAAAGTTCTTGGGGATTAGCGTGTTAGAATAAGGTTCAAAGTTCTAAGTTATAGATACTAATTATATCCTTTAGGTATCCTAAAATTTGGTATATCTTTAGAACTATAAATCTATTTCAAACCGTATTTGAACCGTTACGATCAATAATAAAGCTCTTGAGGATTAGGCTCTTAGAGTACGGTTCAAAGCTCCAAGTTATAGATACTTATGATAACCTTTGGTTATCCTACAAGGTGATAGATCTTTAGAACATTAACTCTATTTCAAACCGTAGTGGAACCATTACAATCAAAGATAAAGATCTCGAGCATTGGAGTCGTAGAGTAACGTACAAAGTTCTAAGTTATAGATACTTAGTATAACATTTGGGTATGCTAACAAGCGATAGTAATTTAGAACTATTACTCTATTTCACTGTACTTGAACTGTTACATTCAATGATAAAGCTCTTGGGGATTAGAGTTATAGAGTTAATGTTCTAAAGATCTATCACCTCTTAGGATACCCAAAGGTTATAATAAGTATATATAACTTAGTGCTTTGAACCTTCTCCAAGAGCCTAATCCTCAAGATCTTTATTATTGACCGGTTCAACTATGGTTTGAAATAGAGTTAAAGTTCTAAAGATCTACCACCTCTTAGGATACCCAAAGTTTATAATTAGTATCTATAACTTAGAGCTTTGAACCTTACTCTAAGATTCCAATACCCAAGGGCTTTATCATTGATTGTAACGGCTCAAATGTGATTTGAAGTAGCGTTAAAGTTCAAAAGATCTACCACCTCTTAGGATACCAAAATGTTATAATAAGTGTCTATAACTTAAAGCTTTGAACCTTACTCTAAAAATCTAATCTCCAATAGCTTTATCATTGATTGTAACGGTTCAATTACGGATGAAATAGAATTAAAGTTCTAAAGATCTACCACTTCTTAGGATACCCAAAGATGATAATAAGCATCTATAACTTAGAGCTTTGAATTTTATTCTAAGAGTCTAATCCCTAAGAGCTTTATCATTGATGCGTAAAATGATGTAGCAAAATAAATCCGCTAACAAGTGCACTAGTCGCTCAAGTAATATAGTAATAGGAGTAAAGATTGTCGAACCCATGAGGAATATTATTAATTCAATATCCGAATTTATAAATTAATAAGAGAAGAAAAACATAGGTTTTGAAGATAAGTTTTGTAATTATAAAATAAGATAGATAAAATAAGATAATGGTGTTGAAGTTAGGTCTTAGAATGATAATGCATTAAGGATAAATATGTGAACTAGAAAAGATAAATTAAAGTTCTTAAGATGGATTAGGAATTTTCTTAAGTTATTAATTTACAAGATTAAAATCACCGAGTCCACAAACTGATAATTTAGCTATTTAATCTGACAAATTGAACTATCTTAAATTTAATCAAAACTGAAGTTCCACAAATTGGTATTCATGAAGATGAGATTAAAATTAAGATGCATTAATATGAAAACCCTAGACTATTAATCAATTCACAAACTGTTATAGACTAACAGACCACACAGATTTAATTCTCCACACACAAGTTATTAAAGCTATGTCAATTTTTAATTCCACAATAAATCATTTAATATAATTAAATAAAATATGAAATCAAGTAGTCCACAAACTGGTAGTTACTTAACTCAAAAATTCAAATAATTAAATCAAAAGGATCAAACATAATTAAAAATTGATCAAAAGAAATGCAATAATAATAAAGTAAGGCTTCACAGAATTTTCCTTCAGAAATAATCTCCTAAAAATAAAATAAGTAAAATATGGAGTTCATCCTAGGATTGCAGAGAGATAATAGCAAAATAATAATAATTGGAAGAACTACACCAAGAATAAAACAAGATCCTCGGATGTTGTCGGAGTATCCGGATCAGTCGTCCAACTCTCTCTCTTGGTCGAAGCCTGCAAGAACCTTAATCTAAGACTATAATCCCCAAGAGCTTTATCATTGATTGTAATGGTTCAACTACGGTTTGGAATAGAGTTGAAGTTCTAAAGATCTACCGCCTCTCAGGATACCGAAAGGTTATAATAAATATCTATAACTTAGAACTTTGAACGGTACTCTAAGACTCGAATGCCCAAGAGCTTTATCATTGATTGTAACGGTTGCGGTATGAAATAGAGTTAAAGTTCCAAAGATCTGTCACCTCTTAGGATATCCAAAGGTTATAATTAGTATCTATAACTTGGAGCTTTGAACCTTACTCTAAGAGTCTCAACCCCAAGAGCTTTACATTGATTATAATGATTCAACTACGGTTTCAAAAAAAGTAAATGTTCTAAAGATCTACTACCTCTTAGAATAACGAAAGGTTATAATAAGTATCTATAACTTAGAGCTTTGAACAATACTCCAAGACTCTAATCCGAAAGAGCTTTATCATTGATTGTAATAGTTCAACTATGATTTGAAATTGAGTTAAATTTCTAAAGATCTATCACCTCTTTGCATACCTATAATTTAGAACTTTGAACGTTACCCTAAGACTCCAATGCCTAAGAGCTTTGTCATTGATTGTAACAGTTCAACTACGGTTTGAAATAAAGTTAAAGTTCTCAATATCTACCACCACTTAGGATGCCCAAAGTTTACAATAAGTATCTATAACTTAGAGCTTCGAACCTTACTCTACAATTCTAATACCTAAGAGCTTTTTCATTGACTGTAACGGTTCAACTACGGTTTGAAGTAAAGTTAAATTTCTAAAGTTCTATCACCCCGTAGGATACTGAAAGGTTATTATAAGTATCTATAACTTAGATCTTTGAAACTTACTCTGAGTCTAAGAATCAATAATTTAGAACTTTGAACGTTACCCTAAGACTCCAATGCCCAAGAGCTTTGTCATTGATTGTAACGGTTCAACTACAATTTGAAATAAAGTTAAAGTTCTAAAGATCTACCACCTCTTAGGATGCGCAAAGTTTACAATAAGTATCTATAACTTAGAGCTTCGAACCTTACTCTATGATTCCAATAACTAAGAGCTTTTTCATTAATTGTAACAGTTCAACTACGATTGAAGTAAAGTTAAAGTTCTATCACCCCGTAGGATACCAAAAGGTTATTATAAGTATCTATAACTTTGAGCATTGAAACTTACTCTAAGAGTCTAATCCCCAAGAGCTATATCATTGATAGTAACCGTTCAACAACAGTTTGAAACAGAGTTAAAGTTCTAAAGATCTACCACTTCTTAGGATACCCAACGGTTATAATAAGTGTCTATAACTTAGAGCTTTGAACCTTACTCTAAGTCTCTAATCCTCAAGATCTTTATCATTAAATATAACGATTCAACTATGGTTTGAAATAGAGTTAAGGTTGTAAAGATCTACCACCTCATTGGATACCCTAAGGTTATAATAAGTGTCTATGAACCTTACTCTAAGACTCTAATCTCCAACAGCTTTATCATTAACAGTAATGATTCAACTACGGTTTAAAATAGAGTTTAAGTTCTAAGGACCTATCACCTCTTAGGATATTCAAAGGTTGTAAGAAGTGACTATAACTTAGAGCTTTGAACCTTACTCTGAGACTCTAATCCCCAAGAGCATTATCATTAATTCTAATAGTTCAACTACAGTTTGAAATAGAGTTGAAGTTCTAAAGATCTACCACTTCTTAGGATATTCAAAGGTTATAATAAGTGTCTATAACTTATAGCAAGAACCTTAATCTAAGACTCTAATCCCCAATTCATGCTTTGAAGTGTGGTTTTCTTCTACAGTTGAGTCGTGAGCTCTGTAGGATATGACCGAGAGGAGAGAAGTGCGATGGCTGGAGGTTGATCGCCACTCTGATCATGTCCGAAAGGCTGCATGACTGTTTGCCCGTGATCTAAAGCTTCGACCTTTTTATCTTTCTGGGTGTAATTCTTCTGATTTTCTTTATTATTTTTATTATCTCTCCAATATTTCTAGGATGAACTCCGTATTTTTAGGATTATTATTTTAGGAGATTGCTAATTGAAAGGAAATTGTTTGGACCCAATATTATTTGTTTTAATCTTTTATGATCAATTATTTAATTGCACTTAATACTTGTGATTTACTTATTTCGATTTCTGAGTTAAGTAATTACCAATTTGTGGACTATTTGATTTCAAAATTCATTAATTAAATTAACTGATCTATTATGAAATTAATAATTGACATAAATTTGATAACTACTGTGTGGAGAATCAAGTTTGTGTGGTCAGTTAATGTATACCAGTTTGTGAAGTGATTACTAGTCTAGAAAATCCAATTTAATGTATCATAATTTTAATATGATTTGATGGGATACTAGTTGTAGAGACTTCAGTTCTTATTAAATTAAGATATTTCAACATTCTTAGGTTGAGGGATGCCAGTCGTGGAGACCGCAAGTTAATCATGTTAGATTACTTTAGGGAGATTCTAATCCATTTTTAAAGATTGAATTTATCTTTTATGGTTCAAATATTTATCCTAATCTATTTTCATCCTAAGGCCTAACTTCGACACCATTGTCTTATTTTATTTTCTTTATTTTATTTTATAATTACAAAACCTATTTTCAAAAATCCATATTTTTCCTCTCTTATTAATTTATAAAATTAGATATTGAATTAATAATATTCCTCGTGGGTTTGACACTCTTTGATCCTTTTTACTATATTACTTGAGCGACTATTCCACTTGCTAGTGCATTTATTTTGCTACATAATTTTACGCATCAATATACCACCTTTTAGGATACCCAAAGTTATTATTAGTATCTATAACTTAGAGCTTTGAACCTTACTCTAATACTGTAATCCCCAAAAGTTTTAACATTGATTGTAACAGTTCAACTACAGCTTGAAATATAGTTAAAGTTCTAAGGATCTACCACATCTTAGGATACCCAAAGGTTAGCCAAAGTTTATAATTAGTATTTAAAACATTGAACCTTACTCTAAGACTCTAATCCCAAAGAGCTTTGTCATTGATTGTAACGGTTCAACTACTAAATATCTACCACCTCTTAGCAAACCCAAAGATTATAGTAAGTGTCTATAACAAAAAGCTTTGAATCTTACTATAAGAATCTAATCCCCAAAAGCTTTTATCATTGATTGTATTGATTCAACTACAGTTTGAAATAGAGTTAAAGTTCTAAAGATCTATCACCATTTAGGATACCCAAAAGTTATAATAAATATCTATAACTTAGAGCTTTGAACCTTACTCTAAGAATCTAATCCCCAAGAGCTTTATCGTTGATTGTAACAGTTCAACTATGGTTTGAAATAGAGTTATGGCTCAAAGATCTATCACCTCTTAGGATACCCAAAGGTTATAATAAGTATCCATAACTTAGAGCTTTGAACCTTACGCTAACAGTCCAATCCCCAAGAGCTTTATCATTGATTGTAACGGTTCAACTACTATATCAAATACAGTTCAAGTTCTAAGGACCTATCACCCCTTAGGATACAAAACGGTTACAATAAGTATCTTTAACTTAGAGCTTCGAACCTTACTCTACGATTCCAATAACTAAGAGCTTTTTCATTGATTGTAACGGTTCAACTATGGTTTGAAGTAAAGTTAAAGGTTCTATCAGCCCGTAGGATACAGAAATGTTATTATAAGTATCTATAACTTAGAGCTTTGAAACTTACTCTAAGAGTCTAATCCCCAAGAGCTATATCATTGATAGTAACAGTTCAACTACGGTTTGAAACAGAGTTAAAGTTCTAAAGATCTCCACTTCTTAGGATACGCAACGGTTATAATAAGTGTCTATAACTTAGAGCTTTGAACCTGACTCTAAGTCTCTAATCCCCAAGATCTTTATCATTAACTGTAACAATTCAACTACAGTTTGAAATAGAGTTAAGGTTCTAAAGATATACCACCTCATTGGATACCCAAAGGTTATAATGAGTGTCTATGTACCTTACTCTAAGACTCTAATCTCCAACAGCTTTATCATTAATTGTAATGATTCAACTACAGTTTAAGATAAAGTTTAAGTTCTAAGGACCTATTACCTCTTAGGATATTCAAAGGTTGTAAGAAGTGTCTATAACTAAGAGCTTTGAACCTTACTCTGAGACTCTAATCCCCAAGAGCATTATCATTAATTCTAATAGTTCAACTACAGTTTGAAATAGAGTTGAAGTTCTAAAGATCTACCACTTCTTAGGATATTCAAAGGTTATAATGTGTCTATAACTTATAGCAAGAACATTAATCTAAGACTCTAATCCCCAATTCATGCTTTGAAGTGTGGTTTTCTTCTACAGTTGAGTCGTGAGCTCTGTAGGCTACGACCGAGAGGAGAGAGGTGCGACGGATGGAGGTTAATCGCGACTCTGATCATGTCCGAAAGGCTGCACGTCTGTCTGCCCGTGATCTGAAGCTTCGACCTTTTTATCTTTTTGGGTGTAATTCTTCCGATTTTCTTTATTATTTTTATTATCTGTCCAATATTTCTAGGATGAACTACATATTTTTAGGATTATTATTATAGGAGATTGCTAATTGAAAGGAAATTGTTTGGACCCAATATTATTTGTTTTAATCTTTTATGATCAATTATTTAATTGCATTTAATACTTGTGATTTACTTATTTGGATTTCTGAGTTAAGTAATTACCAATTTGTGGACTATTTGATTTCAAAATTCATTAATTAAATTAACTGATCTATTGTGAAATTAATAATTGACATAAATTTGATAACTAGTGTGTGGAGAATCAAGTTTGTGTGGTCAGTTAATGTATACCAGTTTGAGAAGTGATTACTAGTCTAGGAAATCCAATTTAATGCATCTTAATTTTAATATGATTTGATGGGATACTAGTTGTAGAGACTTCAGTTCTTGTTAAATTAAGATATTTCAACATGCTTAGGTTAAGGGATGCCAGTCGTGGAGACCGCAAGTTAATCATGTTAGATTACTTTAGGGAGACTCTAATCCATTTTTAAAGATTGAATTTATCTTTTATAGTTCAAATATTTATCCTAATCTATTTTCATCCTAAGGCCGAACTTTGACACCATTGTCTTATTTTATTTTATAATTACAAAACCTATTTTCAAAAATCCATGTTTTTCCTCTCTTATTAACTTATAAAATTAGATATTGAATTAATAATATTCCTCGTGGATTCAACACTCTTTGATCCTTTTTACGATATTACTTGAGCGACTATTACACTTGCTAGCGTATTTATTTTGCTACATAATTTTACGCATCAATATACCACCTTTTAGGATACTCAAAGTTTATAATTAGTATATATAACTTAGAGCTTTGAACCTTACTCTAAGACTGTAATCCCCAAAAGTTTTAACATTGATTGTAACAGTTCAACTACAATTTGAAATACAGTTAAAGTTCTAAGGATCTACCACTTCTTAGGATACCGAAAGGTTAGCCAAAGTTTATAATTAGTATCTAAAACATAGAGCTTTGAACCTTACTCTAAGATTCTAATCCCAAAGAGCTTTGTCATTGATTGTAACGGTTCAACTACAAAATATCTACCACCTCTTAGCAAAACCAAAGATTATAGTAAGTGTCTATAACAAAAAGCTTTGAATCTTACTCTAAGAATCTAATCCTCAAAATCTTTTATCATTGATTGTATTGATTCAACTACGGTTTGAAATAGAGTTAAAGTTCTAAAGATCTATCACCATTTAGGATACCCAAAGGTTATAATAAATATCTATAACTTAGAGCTTGGAACCTTACTCTAATAATCTAATCTCCAAGAGCTTTATCATTGATTGTAACAGTTCAACCATGGTTTGAAATAGAGTTATGGCTCTAAAGATATATCACCTCTTAGGATACCCAAAGGTTATAATAAGTATCCATAACTTAGAGCTTTGAACCTTACGCTAATAGTCCAATCCCGAAGAGCTTTATCATTGACTGTAACGGTTCAACTACTATATCAAATACAGTTCAACTTCTAAGGACCTATCACCCCTTAGGATACAAAAAGGTTATAATAAGTATCTAAAACTTAGAGAGGCTGACAACACGAGTAAAAGGCGCCAAATGGCTCGCGTGCAATTTTTTGCACCCTCGAAAAATTATCGCTCGAGTCCATTTTTTCGTCCAATCATCTCACCATGCATCAACATGCATGAAAGTGTAAAAAATTTTGCGACTTTTGATCTTCTTGGTTGAGAACACGCGTAAATGGCGCGAATAGGCACACGTGCGAATTTTTGCACCCCCGAAAAATTTTCGCCCGAGTCCATTTTTTTGTCCCAATCATCTCACCATGCATCAACATGCACGATGGCATCGAAGAATTCGCGTCTTTAGACTTTCTTGGTTGAAAACATGCGTAAAAGGCAGGAAAAGGCGCACGCGCGAATTTTCGCACCCATGAAAAATTTTTGTCTAAGTCCATTTTTTTGTCCCAATCATCTTACCTTGCATCACCATGCACGAAAGCCTAAAAAATTTCACGTCTTTTTACAGTGTCCAAAATTTCTTGTCTTTTGCTTTTCTTGGTGGAAAACATGCATAAAATTTCATCACAATCATCTCATACGCGCGCGAATTTTGACACCGCTCGAAAATTTTCGCCTGAGTCCATTTTTTCATCACAATTATCTCACCATGCATCAGCATGCACGAAAGCATAAAAAATTCCGCATCTTTTGACCTTCTTGGCTGAAAACAAGAGTAAAAGGCTCGCGCCCAAATTTTCGCACCCACGGAAAATTTTCACCCGAGTCCATTTTTCGTTCGAATCATTTTATCACAATCAACATGCAGAAACCGTAAAAAAATTTGCGTCTTTTGACAGCATAAAAAATTTGGAGTCTTTTGACCTTCTTGGTTTAAAACATGCGTAAAAGGTGGGAAAAGTTGCGCACGCGAATTTTCGCACCCCTGGAAAATTTTCGTCCGAGTTCATTTTTTGTCCGAATCATCTTACCATGCATCAACATGGACGAAAGCATAAAAAATTTCACATCTTTTCGCCGTGTTGGTTGAGAACACGTATAAAAGGCGCGCGCGCAAATTTTTGCACACATGGAAAATTTTCACCTGAGTGCATTTTTTCATCCCAATCGTCTCACCATGCATCAACATGCACAAAAGTGTCCAAAATTTCACGTCTTTTGACAGCATAAAACATTTCACGTCTTATGACCTTCTTGGTTTAAAACACGCGTAAAAGGCGGGAAAACCCGCGCGCACAAATTTTCGCACCCCCGAAAAATTTTCGCCCGAGTCTATTTTTCCATCGCAATAATCTTATCATGCATCAACATGCACGAAAGCGTAAAAATCATCTCACCATGCATCAACATGCACGAAAGCGTCAAAAATTTTGGATCTTTTGACAGCATAAAAAATTTCACGACTTTTGACCTTCTTGACTGAAAACAATAGTAAATGTCGCGAAAAGGCGCACGCAAGAACTTTCACACCCCTGGAAAATTTTCGCTCGAGTCCATTTTTCGTCCCAATCATATCAACATGCATGAAAGCATCGAAAATTTCGTGTCTTGTGACAGCGTCAAGAATTTCTCGTCTTTTGACCTTCTTGGTTGAAAACACGCGTAAAAGGCGCGAAAAGTCGTGTGCGCAAAAAGTCCATTTTCATATCCCAATTGTCTCACCATGCATCAACATGCACGAAAGCATCGAACATTTCGCGTCTTTTGGCCTTCTTGGTTGAATACGCGTAAAAGACGCGCGCGCGTATTTACCCACCGCTGGAAAATTTTCGTCTGAGTCCATTTTTCGTCCCAAACATCTCACCATGCATCAACATGCACGAAAGCGTAAAATTTCGCGTCTTTTGACCTTGGTGGAAAACATGCGTAAAATGCGCAAAAAGGCGCGCGTGCAAAAAGTCCATTTTTTCATCCCAATCGTCTCACCATGCACCAGCATGCGCGGAAAGCGTAAAAAATTTGGCGTCTTTTGGCCTTCTTGGTTGAAAACATGCGTAAACGGCATGCGGGCGAATTTTCGCACCGCTAGAAAATTTTCGCC
Organism: Pontederia crassipes; assembly: GCA_030549335.1. Classification (NCBI taxonomy): domain Eukaryota; kingdom Viridiplantae; phylum Streptophyta; class Magnoliopsida; order Commelinales; family Pontederiaceae; genus Pontederia; species Pontederia crassipes. Next base: position 2,109,446 of record JAUKPH010000020.1, on the reverse strand, counting down.
CGAGTCCATTTTTTTCGTCCCAAGCATCTCACCATACATCCACATGCACAAAAGCGTCCAAAATTTCACATCTTTTGACAGCATAAAAAATTTCGCATCTTTTGACTTTCTTGGTTTAAAACACGCGCAAAAGGTGGGAAAAGTCGCACGAGCGAATTTTCGCCCAACCGAAAAATTTTCATATGAGTCCATTTTTCCATCCCATCCATCTTACCATGCATCAACATGCATAAAAGCATAAAAAATTTTGAGTCTTTTGACGTTCTTAGTTGAAAGCACGGGTAAAAGGCGCGAAAAGGCACGCGCGCGAATTTTTGCTCCTACCGGAAAATTTTCGCCCGAGTCCATTTTTTGGTCCCAATCATCTCACCATGCATCAACATGCACGAAAGCGTAAAAATTTCGCTTCTTTTGATAGCGTCGAAAATTTTGCTTCTTTTGATAGCGTAAAAATTTCGCTTCTTTTGATAGCGTCGAAAATTTCGCATCTTTTGACTTTCTTGGTTGAAAACACACGTAAAAGGCGGGAAAAGGCAAGCGTACCAATTTTCACACCCCTAGAAAATTTTTGTCCGAGTCTATTTTTTCATCCCAATCATCTCACCATGCATCAACATGCACGAAACCATAAAAAATTTTGCATCTTTTGACAGCATAAAAAATTTCGCGTATTTTTACCTTCGTTAAAAACAGGAGTAAATCTCGCGAAAAGGCGCGCGCACGAATTTTCGCATCCCTGAAAAATTTTCGCGCAAGTCCATTTTTCATCCCAATCATCTTATCATGCATCAACATGCACGAAAGCGTCCAAAATTTCGCATCTTTTGGCCTACTTGGTTGAGAACACGCGCAAAAGGCGTGAAAAGGCGCGTGCGCGAATTTTCGCACACCCTGAAAATTTTTGCCCGTGTCCATTTTTTTGTCCCAATAATCTCACCATGCATCAACATGCACGAAAGCGTAAAAAATTTTGTATCTTTTGACATCATCAAAAATTTCGCATCTTTTGACCTTCTTGGCTGAAAATAAGAGTAAATGTTGCGAAAAGGCGCGTGCACGAATTTTCGCACCCCCAAAAAATTTTCGCCTAACTCCATTTTTTCGTCTCAATCATCTCACCATGCACGAAAGCGTAAAAAATTTCGCATCTTTTGATAGCGTCAAAAATTTCTCTTCTTTTGACCTTCTTGGCTGAAAACACGAGTAAAAGGCGAGCACGCGAATTTTCGCACCCCCTGAAAATTTTCGCCCGAGCCCATTTTTTTCATCCCAATATCTCACCATGCATCAACATGCACGAAAAACGTCAAAAAATTCGCATCTTTTGACAGCGTAAAAAATTTCGCGTCTTTTGACCTTCTTGGCTGAAAACACGAGTAAAAGGCATGCGCGTGAATTTTCACACCCGTAGAAAATTTTCGCCCGATTCCATTTTTTCGTCCCAATCATCTCACCATGCATCAACACGCATGGAAGCGTCAAAAATTTTGCGACTTTTCACCTTCTTGGCTGAAAATAAGAGTAAACGTCGCGAAAAGGCGCGCGCACGAACTCTCACACCCCTAGAAAATTCTCGCCCGAGTCCATTTTTCGTTACTATCATCTCACCATGCATCAACATGCACAAAAGCATCACAAATTTCGCATCTTTTGGCCTTCTTGGTTGAGAGCACGCGTAAAAGGCAGGAAAAGGCATGCGCGTGAATTTTCGCATCCCTAGAAAATTTTCGTCCGAGTCTATTTTTTCGTTCCAATCATCTCACCATGCATCAACATGCATGAAAGCATTGAAAATTTTGCATCTTTTGACAGCATAAAAAATTTCGCGTATTTTGACCTTCTTGGCTAAAAATAAGAGTAAAAGTCGCGAAAAGGCTCGCGCACGAATTTTCGCACCCCTGAAAAATTTTCTCCCAAGTCCATTTTTCATCCCAATCATCTTATCATGCATCAACATGCATGAAAGCGTCGAAAATTACGCGTCTTTTGGCCTACTTGGTTGAGAACACGCGCAAAAGACGTGAAAAGGCGCGTGCGCGAATTTTTGCACATCCTGAAAATTTTTGCACGAGTCCATTTTTTTGTTCTAATCATCTCAACATGCACAAAAGCGTAAAAAATTTCACGTCTTTTAACAGCGTCAAAAAGTTTTTCGTCTTTGACCTTCTTGGTTGAAAACACGCGTAGAAGGTGGGAAAAGGCGCACGCGCGAATTTTCGCACCCCTGAAAAATTTTTCGCCTGAGTCCATTTTTTCACCATGCATGAACATGTATGAAAGCGTAAAAAACTTTACATATTTTGACAGGGTAAAAAATTTCGCATCTTTTGACCTTCTTGGCTGAAAATAAGAGTAAAAGACACGAAAGGCCGCGCACGAATTATCGCACCCCCTATAAATTTTCGCCCAAGTCCATTTTTTTGTCCCAATCATATCACCATGCATCGACATGCACGAAAGCATAAAAAATTTTGCATCTTTTGGCAACGTCAAAAATTTCGCGTCTTTTGACCTTCTTGGTGGAAAACACGCGTAAAATGCGCAAAAAGGTGCGCAAGCGAAAAGTTCATTTTTTCATCCCAATCGTCTCTCCATGTATCAGCATGCACGAAAGCGTCGAAATTTTCGCGTCTTTTGGCTTTCTTGGTTGAAATACGCAGAAAAGACTCTCGCGCGAATTTTTGCACTGCTGGAAAATTTTCGCCCGAGTCCATTTTTTCGTCCCAATCATCTCACCATGCATCAACATGCACGAAAGCGTCCAAAATTTCCCGTCTTTTAACAGCATAAAAAATTTTGCATCTTTTGACCTTCTTGGTTTAAAACACGCGTAAAAGGCGGGAAAAGCTGCTCGCGCGATTTTTCGCACCCCCGGAAAATTTTTGCCCCAGTCCATTTTTCCATCCCAATCATCTTACCATACATCAACATGCACGAAAATGTCAAAACTTTCATGTCTTTTGACCTTCTTGGCTGAAAACACGTGTAAAAAGATCTACAACCTCCTTTGATACCCAATCGTTATAATAAGTGTCTATAACTTAGACCTTTGAACCTTACTCTAAAAATCCAATTCCCTTGATTGTTACGGTTCAACTACAGTTTGAAATAGAGTTAAAGTTCTAAGGACCTATCACCTCTTAGAATTCCCAATGGTTATAATGAGTATATATAACTTAGAACTTTGAACGTCGCTCGAAGACTCCAATCCCAAGATCTTTATCATCGATTGTAAAGGTTCAACTACGGTTTGGAATAGAGTTAAAGTTCTAAAGATCTGCCACCTCTTAGGACACCCAAAGTTTATAATTAGTATCTATTACTTAGAGCTTTGAACTTACTCTAAGAATCTAATCCCCATGAGCTTTATCATTGATTGTTACGATCGAACTACAGTTTGAAATACTGGTAAAGTTCTAAAGATCTACCACCTCTTATGATACTCAGACATTATAATAAGTGTCTATAACTTAGAGCTTTAAACCTTAGTCTAATGATCTAATTCCCAAGAGCTTTATCATTGATTGTAACAGTTCAACTACGGTTTCAAATAGAGTTAAATTTCTAAAGATCTACCACCTCTTAGAATACCCAAACGTTATAATAAATGTTTATAACTTAGAGCTTTGAACCTTACTCTAAGACTCTAATCCCTAATAGCTTTATCATTGATTGTAACAATTCAACTATGGTTAGAAATGGAGTTAGGTTTCTAAAGATCTATCACATCTTAGCAAACCGAAACATTAGAATAAGTGTCTATAACTTAGAGCTTTGAACCTTACTCTATGAATTTATTTCCCAAGAGCAGTATTTTTTTTATTATAACGGTTCAACTACGGTTTGAAATAGAGTTAAAGTTCTAAGGACCTATCACCTCTTAGAATTCCCAAAGGTTGTAATAGGTATATATAGCTTAGAACTTTGAACGTTACTCTGAGACTCCAATGCCCAAGTGCTTTATCATTAATTTAAACGGTTCAACTATGGTTTGAAATAGAGTTAAAGTTCTAAAGATCTACCACCTTTTAGGATATCCAAAGTTTATAATTAGTGTCTATAACTTAGAGCTTTGAACCTTACTCCAAGAATCTAATCTCCAATAGCTTTATCATTGATTGTAATGGTTCAATTGCAGATTGAAATAGAGTTAAAGTTCTACACATCTACCACCTCTTATGATACCCAAACGTTATACTAAATGTCTATGACTTAGAGCTTTTAGCCTTACTCTAAGAATCTAATCCTCAAGAGCTTTATCATTGACTGTAACAGTCGAATTTTGATATAGTGGTAAAGTTCTAAAGATCTACCACCTCTTAGGATACTCAAACATTATAATAAGTGTCTATAACTTAGAGCTTAGAACCTTAGTAACTTAGAGCTTAGAACCTTAGTCTAAGGATCTAATTCCCAAGAGCTTTACCATTGATTGTAACGTTTCAACTACGGTTTGAAATAGAGTTAATGTTCTAAAGATCTACCACCTCTTTGGATACCCAAACATTATAATAAATGTCAATAATTTAGAGATTTGAAGCTTACTCTAACTCTAATCCCCAATAGCTTTCTCATTGATTTTAACGGTTCAACTACGGTTTGAAATGGAGTTAAGTTTCTAAAGATCTATCACCTCTTAGCATACCCAAACATTATAATAAGTGTCTATAACTTAGAGCTTTGAACCTTACTGTAAGAATCTATTTCCCAAGAGCTTTATCATTGATTGTAACGGTTCAACTACGGTTTGAATTCCCAAAGGTTATAATAAGTATATATAACTTAGAACTTTGAACATTACTTTTAAGACTCCAATGCCCAAGAGCTTTATCATTGATTGCAATGGTTCAACTTTGGTTTGAAATAGAGTTAAATTTTTAAAAATCTACCACCCCTTGGGATACCCAAAGTTTATAATTAGTGTCTATAACTCAGAGCTATGAATCTTACTCTAAGAATCTAATCTCCAAGAGCTTTATCATTGATTGTAAAAGTTCAACTATGGATTGAAATAGAGTTAAAGTTCTAAAGATCTACCACCTTTTAGGATACCCAAACAATATAATAAATGTTTATAACTTAGAGCTTTGAACCTTACTCTAAGATTCTAATCTCCAAGAGTTTTATCATTGATTGCAACGGTTCAACTATGGTTTGAAATAGAGTTAAATTTCTAAAAATCTACCACCTCATAGGATACCCAAAGTTTATAATTAGTGTCTATAAGTTAGAGCTATGAATCTTACTCTAAGAATCTAATCTCCAAGAGCTTTTTCATTGATTGTAATGGTTTAGCTACGGATTGAAGTAGAGTTCAAGTTCTAAAGATCTACCACCTCTTAGGATACCCAAACGTTATAATAAATGTTTATAACTTAGAGCTTTGAACCTTACTCTAAGACTATAATCCCCAAGAGCTTTATCATTGATTGTAACGGTTCAACTACTTTTTTAAATAGAGTTAAAGTTCAAAAGATCTACCACCTCTTAGGATACCTAAACGTTATAATAAGTGTCTATAACTTAGAGCTTTGAACCTTACTCTAAGAATCTAATTCCCAATAGCTTTATCATTGATTGTAACGATTTAACTACTGTTTAAAATAGTGTTAAAGTTCTAATGATCTACCTCCTCTTCGGATACCCAAAGTTTATAATTAGTGTCTATAACTTAGATCTTTGAACCTTACTCTAAGAAACTAAGCCAAAAGCTTTATCATAGATTATAACGGTTCAACTACAGTTTGAAATAGATTTAAAATTTTAAAGATCTACCACCTCTTAGGATACTCGAGCATTATAATAAGTGTCTATAACTTTGAGCTTTGAACCTTACTTTATGAATCCAATCCCCACGAGCTTTTATCATTGATTGTAATGCTTCAACTACTGTTTGAAATATAGTTAAAGTTCAAAAGATTTACCACCTCTTAGGATACCCAAATGTTATAATAAGTGTCTATAACTGTCGCACCCAACGCTGTGACTAAGCTCTAATTCCAACTATTACCTTCCTTAATTATGTTTAGCAATTCCAAAAATAAAATCAGCAAAATCTTCCTCCCTTACTTTCTTGTGTTATTAGCCAACACATACAAAAGATGGATATATATTCATCAAAGTTTAATACAAAGCTATAAGATATGACATTCGCATATTGTCATTATTTTTTTTTTCCACAAACCATTTCACATATAGCACTCCAAAGGATCAAATTTTATACAACCTTGCAAAAAATCTCTCATAAACTTAATTACAACATCTAGGATTATCTATTACATGCATGTTTCAAAAACAAAAGTGAAGGGGAAAATAAAAGTGAAAGAAAAATAGCAATGCTCCGACGGTTCGACCTCTTCTATATGCATCAAACCAAGCTTCGAGTCAACTCAACTCGAGAACTTATAATCATCTGAAAAAAATCAACAAGGGTAATGTGAGCAACAATTGTTTGCTCAGTGAGTGGAATAAATGTACAACATAGGGGAATAATACGAGTACATATAACATTTAAATAATCATATTTTTTTCATATGAGAAAATATTTAAAGTATAACTCATTTCACATAACTTTCCAAATCATATGAACTTTTACATAAATACAAATTATTCAAGATATCATCATATTCATAGTTAAACTCCACACATGTGTCATTATGCATACTCATCATGGGTCAATACGTATACCTCCAAGAGCTTCATAATCAATAGTATCAGATACACAGAGCAAATCATGGGTCAATACGTATCCCTCCATGATCGTGTGTCATACAATTAAGCAGAGCTTCACAACCAAAGAGTCTCAGATACGCAGAGCAAATCATGGGTCAATAAGTATTCCAATCATGATTGTGTTCCACCCAATCATGATTCTCAGATAAGTAGAGCATATCATGGGTCAATACGTGCATGCAGAGCAGCCCTCAAAGGGCAAAGACACCCGATATACGCTCCAATGGCTTCATGTATATCGAATGCAGTTCCAAAGGCCTTTTTCAAACAACATCTAATGAACACATGGAGTTTAAAAATATCAAAATACACATGTCATAATCTCATATCATTATCAAGTAAAACTTATTTTTAATTAACAAGCATTGTTCCCTAAAAATATTTTTGTATAAGATGTTACTTCATCTCATATGAAATCTTTGAAACATATCATAAATAGTTTTCATAGCGCAAGATATGTTTCAATAATAATAATAATAATCTTTGCCTAAGGTAATACCATAAATAAAAGAACTAACATATAATATTTTTGCTATGTTGTAAATTTACCCACTCACCTTGTGCTTTATGTATTCAAAGAGGTTTACTAGATTTTCCTCCTTTCACTCGTAGCTGGTTGGTTCCCTACAAGCAATGATGCTATTTTATTTTCCAATTACTAATAATAATAATATGCAATGCATGCTCATGCATGAACACTTATTCACCTTAAAATGCATATAATCCCTTCTAATACTAATGTGAAATTTCAGGTGTTTATGTTCATATGCTACTTCACACTCCCAACTATTTAATTTTCCAAAGTTTAACTAGGTGCTGTCTTAGGATTTTAGACTGAGTACTTGTCAATGAATAATTCATAACTTCTTAACCACAAAGGCAAATCTCATGATTCTGGATAAATTCGAAACTAGGCTTACTAAGGTTTCCAATTCCCAAACATCATTAACTAAGTCCAAGTGAGTAAGTCATAACATCTAAGGCAATCTTACCTAGGGTTTGTGCCATGGCAGACTGTGTGTCACAGAAAGATTGATTTATATGTTTATTCATACTTGTTCATTTAACTATATCATATTTTTTCTGAAAACTAGACTTCCTTGCTATTATTCCATAAAAATTAGAGAATCTAACTCCCTGTATAACTCTAAAACAAAAATAGTCAATTCGAGTCGTGTTCTATTAATTTCCTGGAACCTAACAGAAAACTCACTATGAAATGAAAAATTCATTTCTTCACATCTACACATCCAAATTGTATGATTCTACTTCTCACCAAACCCTTGTGAAGTATAATTTAACATGTATAAATTTCAAATCCTAATTCTATTTACCCTAATCATACCATAATCTACAAGGCGTACCTGTCTCTAACTCAAGACAGAGTGAGCAACCTAGGGTTCTCGGTTTATAACATTCTCTACAAAGTTCTTTTTATATGATTCTTGTGGACATGGAAAGCTAACATTTAGAGGATGAACCACGAAAATTTTCAGGATTTATGAAGAACGTCTTACGAATATATGATCATATGAAGTTGAAGGTCGATTTGGGATCCGCAGATTCACCCTAACCCAGCAAACTTGTCGAATTTCCTCAGGCTGTTCGGCAATGGATCTGATCTTGAAAAATTTTCGGCTTGCAGATAATCCGAATAAATGATTTATATATATTTTTCAGAATATTAACACGTCATATGACGGTTTGGAAAAATCTTTTTCTAAGAAGCTGGTGAGCTGCCTGCTTCAGCTGCTTGAAACCCTATTGGTTGAAATGGAGGTCCAATCATATTATTTGGTAAAAAATTAGTGTTAAACATCTAATTAACATTAGTTAATCATAATTAAACATGTTTATTATAATATTTACAAATATTATAATTTATTCTTAATAATCTTATATAATTTCTTTATAACGCTTATTGATAATTTAATTTTGATTATGCTTTAATCCAAAGGTTAGTTGCTACACACAACCATGACTATATAAGCATTTAAACTTACTTAAAATGATAATTAAAAGCAAAATTTTGTGAAATGATATTTGTGGAGCACGTCCGTGATAATTCTCCCCTCCTTAAAAAATTTCATCCCTGAAATTTAGATATATGTTGTGAAGGATAAGAATGAATACTTCCCTCTAATGTAGTCATTCTCACTAATGATCTTTCTACGTATTACACTAACACTAAGGAAATTTTTCTTTTCCAAAATTCATTTTCCTTGACCCTTATAATTTATACTATATTTTCTTCTTGAGACAAACATTCTTATACTATAATAGATTGAGTTTCTCTTTATATGCAGAAGGTTGCTCTGCAATTTATTGATGGTATAATTTTTATTCTCTATGAGCAAAAGGTAATTGTATGTACTACTCTTTGTTGATGTTCTGTTCTCTTTGATAATGCATAGCATACAAAAATATCATATCTCAAAAGAGATAAGAAAAATTGATTATTGCATTAACCTAGATGAGTTAACATCCATTGTACGTGGACATAATAACAAGGCTTTGAAGAGCAATGGAGGACTAGATGGAAAAGCAAGGAAGATCTCTATTTCACTTGATGTTGTCATAATGACAAGCAGAATATCTTTTTCCAACAAGTATATCGAAAAATCACCAAGAAGCTTCTAAATGTTTGTTTAGGTTGCTTTACAAAGATTTGACATTGATCATTTTTATGATTTACACTTTGATATCTATAGTTGTTGGACTTCTATCTTAAGACTGGCCAAAGGGTACATACAATGGTTTAAGAAACTTACTTAGTATATTTCTGATCATCATAGTTACAACAACCAGTGACTATAAGCAGTCATTGTAGTTTAGAGACTTATATAAGGACAAGAAAAGGATCTTGATCCAAATGACTAGAGATGGACACTAACAAAAATTGTGTTAATGACTTGTTGATTGATGAGCTTGTCTGCAAAGGATTTGATCAATATCATCAAAGAAACATTGAAGATATCATGAATACACAATATCTCTAGTGGAAGAACTTAACAAATAAACAGTTGACCCAATACATTCTAGAATCTCATATAGTCCTATGTATCATGGTTATAACTTTCCTTTATATTTTTTTTTCGTAGGTAATGTTGTCCTTGTGAATTCACTATTCTAATTACTTTTTATTTCTTTCTTGATATTTCACAATAATCCCGCATTTATTATATTCTTTTGGCTATAACATTTTCCTAATGTGCGGATTTAAAATTCCATTAAAGAATTAATTCTTTCATTTAGTTTTGCTGCCCATGACTAATTTTATACAAGGTTCCAATAAAGATAAGTACCATGGTTGTGAGTGAAAAACTAATTGCAAGGAAATCTTCAAATATTTGACAAGATTTATGCATAACAAGAATTATGGGTAGAATTTTAACAATTGTAGAGTCGATCATGACAAACTAAAGAAGATGACACATTATAGATAAAGGGAATGAGTACCGATTATCACGTATTCATAGGTTAAAGACTATCACTATCATTCGTAAGAATAACGGGCAATAAAATTTATGAGTAAGACTTTTTCTCTCTATTTGATTTACAATATTGAAATGTCAATTCGAGTTCGCGATCAAGGATCAGAAAGGCGTCCCACTCCAATCACTCATTCGCTATACATCCAACCAACATTTCGTGATTGATGAACACCCAATTGAAGTTCTCGATAGATGACCAAAGGATGCATCACTCCAATAATCTTTCGAGAAGCTTTCTCACAACTCCTTTAAATTGCCAAAATTAATGGATGTACTAAAGCCCGAAATGGCAAATCATTTATCACTCATAAAGGAGTGACAATGGTGATTTAATATGTCACCCTAGATGAGATGTGGTAGATAATGATGAGTAGAAATCAATTCCCAAATATGAAGAATTGCAATCGATAATAACTAATCAAGAATCATCAATGATTCAGAATGTATGACGATGAATGTTATTTGATAACTATAAGTTGAAGGTTGACAATAATTCTGATATCAATAATAGTAATTCAAGGTTTCATAGTGATTTCAAAATCACTGATAATAATTCACATTAGACAATGATAATGTAATGATCATCGTATAATTTGAATCATATCAAATAGGTATCAATTTTCAACACTAAACTGGTTTGATGGTTGGTTCTCCAAACTTTATGCGTAGTTTAATATTATTATCGATTTTTTTAAAATGTTTATCATTTCTTATTAATATAGTCATCTCATAATGTCTTCATAGGATTACAAGCATCTATTCTCTTATTGATTCTCCCTACATAACCTTCAATATCTCGTATAATCTTGTTAAGATTTGATGTTATCAAACCCGAAGAACAAAACTCATACTTTACTATCTACACATCCGACACAAGTAATTTCTAATTTCATAATAAGGATCATTCATATATATATCTATAAAGTTTTCATGATCATATTCATATTTCACTTATGTTATTTATAGCACATTTTGCAAGTTGATTTTGACTATTGAAAACAACATAACTATACTTTATTCCAATTTTTCCTATCTTTTTATCCACATATTTTATTTGGATCAATCTCAATCTTGTAGAATTAACCTTCAAAGTCAATTTATACATAGATTATTCAAAATTTTGGATAACCATGATCACTTGAAAATGAACAATTATAGTGTTCAAATTCAAAGAGTTTTTTTTTCTTTGAATATTCATGATGTATTACATAACTATTATCTGTATCTCATACATATAAGTAATCCAATGTATGTTAAATGCAAAACTATGAATGGTGGCTTTTAAGTATCCTTTCATCATTCTTTTGCAAGGTTCAAATGTATTTATTCCAAAACACAATGTCTCATTGCAAAACTTTTATAACACAATATCTTCGTATGTGACTTTTCTTATCTTTTTCATTTTCTTTCTGATATAAGATGCAAACTAGTTATTCTTTATGTGACAAGTTCTTATTTCAATCAACAAGCTTATTCGTACTCAATCATAAAATGATTACTTCATATTTTCTTAGATTAAAGACAAGGGAACACATCACACTTCCTTTTTATATTACGAAGAAAGGCTACATAATAATTAATTAATCAAACTTATATATCATATGATCATATGCACCGAGGACATGATTTGTTTTTCTTAGAATTGACATGATCTAATACTATGAGGTCAAGCCAAGACACATACATAATTTGGTTCTTAGTTTTATTTTTCCCATAATAATTTTATGAAATAGTGTTTAAATATCTCTCATGATGTGCACGACCTTCGGAATTGAGAGATCATAAGTTTATGAGTGGTTTGATGGGAAAAAAAATTCACAATGATCATATCGAGTTCCATGTATATAGAGGTTGACATATACCATTTTATTTTAACTTTAGCTAATGGTATCCATATCTTAAAGTCATTTTTGAGAATCTAGTACTATAGTTGATCAAGCAAGTAACCTCAGTCTTGATAAACTATTCTTCACAATCACTTAATTTGAACGTCTATAATTAATGCCCAATTAAGAAACGTATCTTTCTTCTTGAAAAATAAGTCTGAAACTCAGAATTTTGATTGAATACAAACCTCATCGGAATGCTCCAATAGTCTTTTAATCTTATAGGTGCTCTACAATAAGGAGTCTTAAACGTAGGAATAGTTCTATGGACTAGATCCATAAAGAATTCCCTCTATCTCCTCGGTCATAATTTAGCAAGATCTTCTAGGAATATTTTACAAATTCCTATATGATTGGAATATCTTACAATCGTGACCCCTTTTACCTTTATCTATATGACAAAAGCAAAATAAGCTTCTCATCCCTTTTCTAATTAACTTCTCTATCATTATTACATAAACAATGCAAGAGAAGAAAATTCTAATATTTATCAGAAAATGTAACTCTTAATATTCCTAATAACTCAAAGTAAGCTTCTTCCTTAAAACAATGTGAAGTGGCATGTTGACGAACTAATCAATCACCTTTGAGTAAGACATTATAGTCTTAGATATTTAAAGAAATGAAATATGTCATCATTTTCCACTTAGTCCCTTTTGACTCCATATTCATTTATATCTTTTGCAAGTACTACTAGTTTGATTCGTAATATTGTCGTCATGAAATATTATTGATGGACCCATTATGATCACATCATCGCATAGGGAGGATCATTGTTGGCATCAAATGCCACACCATGTACCGATGCATAATGCATGAGATGAAAATAAACTCCTAATAGGTCGACCACCAGGCGGAGCAAATTTACAAATGCCAATAATATCAAATTGTCCCTCACCACATTACTCACGTGGTGATATCTTTACCCCTTCAAAATATAAAATAAGAAAAACAATCAAAATCATGCACTATCAATCTAATGTAAATAATGTCACCTAACCTTAAACTTTAGTCCTACTGTCTACAGAATTTTATAACCTAAGCTCTGATACCATATGTAACATTCCCCACTTGTGTAGGATATTATCCGCTTTGGGCCTCGGCCCGCATGGTTTTACCAAAACGCGTCCTCCAGTATCAGAGTAGCGCAGCGGCTCACCTCTATACTTGGCAGGATATTGTCCGCTCTACTCATGGTATCAGAGCCACTCCGTGTGAGCCTCCATGCATGGTGGAGTGCGATCACTCCACGAGGACGTTTAGTCCCCTAAGGGGGGAAGGATGCATGAGGCATGTCTTGGATTAGTACCACATGCATAAGTCACGGGAGAGATGCTGGGTATATATGGGAACATGTCATTCATTTAGGTGTGACGCGTTTTGAGAAAAACGTGCGGGCTTAAGCCCAAAGCGGACAATAACACACGCTAGTGGGGAATATTACAATAACTTAGAGCTTTGAACCTTACTCTAAGAATCTAATTCCCAAGAGCTTTATTATTGATCGTAACGGTTCAACTACGGTTTCAAATAGAGTTAAAGTTCAAAAAATCTACCTCCTCTTAGGATACCCTAAGTTTATAATTTGGGTCTGTAACTTAGATCTTTGAACCTTACTCTAAGAAACTAATGCCCAGGAGCTTTATGATTGATTATAACGGTTCAACTACAATTTGAAAGAGATTTAAAGTTCTAAAGATCTACCACCTCTTAGGATACTCAAACATTATAATAAGTGTGTATAACTTTGAGCTTTGAACCTTACTCTAAGAATCTAATCCCCAAGAGCTTTTATCACTAATTGTAACGGTTCAAGTACAGTTTGACATGGAGTTACAGTTCAAAAGATCTACCACCTCTTAGGATACACAAACGTTATAATAAGTGTCTATAACTTAGAGCCTTAAACCTTACTCGAAGAATCTAATTTCCAAGAGCTTTATCATTGATTGTAACGGTTCAACTACGGTTTGAAATGGAGTTAAGTTTGTAAAGAACTATCACCTCTTAGCATACCCAAACATTATAATAAGTGTCTATAACTTGGACCTTTGAACCTTACTCTAAGAATTTATTTCCCCAGAGCTTTATCACTTATTATAATGGTTCAACTATTATTTGAAATAGAGTTAAAGTACTAAGGACCTATCACCTCTTAGAATTTCCAAAGGTTATAATAAGTATATATAACTTAGAACTTTGAACGTTACTCTAAGACTCCAATGCCCAAGAGCTTTATCATTGATTGTAACGGTTCAACTATGATTTGAAATAGAGTTAAAGTTCTAAACATCTAGCACCTCTTAGGATACCCAAAGTTTATAATAAGTGTCTATAACTTAGAGCTTTGAACATTACTCCAAGAATCTAATCTCCAAGAACTTTATCATTGATTGCAACGGTTCAACTGCGGATTGAAATAGAGTTAAAGTTCTAAACATCTACCACTTCTTATGATACACAAACGTTATGATAAATATCTATAAATTAGAGCTTTGAACCTTACTCTAAGAATCTAATCCCCAAGAGCTTTTATCACTGATTGTAACTCTTGAATTACAATTTGAAATAGAGTTAAAGTTCAAAAGATCTACCACCTCTTAGGATACCCAAACGTTATGATAAGTTTCTATGACTTAGAGCTTTGAACCTTACTCTAAGAATCTAATGCCCAACAGCTTTATCATTGATCGTAATGGTTCAACAACGGTTTCAAATGGAGTTAAATTTCTAAAAATCTACCTCCTCTTAGGATTCCCAAAGTTTATAGTGTCTATAACTTAGATCTTGGAACCTTACTCTAAGAAACTAATGCCCAGGAGCTTTAGGATTGATTATAACGGTTCAACTACATCTTGAAAGAGATTTAAAGTTCTAAAGATCTACCACCTCATAGGATACTCAAACATTATAATAAGTGTGTATAACTTTGAGCTTTGAACCTTACTCTAAGAATCTAATCCCCAAGAGCTTTTATCACTGTTTGTAACGGTTCAAGTACAGTTTGACATGGAGTTAAAGTTCAAAAGATCTACCACCTCTTAGGATACCCAAACGTTATAATAAGTGTCTATAACTTGGAGCCTTGAACCTTACTCTAAGAATCTAATTCCCAAGAGCTTTATCATTGATTGTAATGGTTCAACTATGGTTTGAAATGGAGTTAAGTTTCTAAAGGACTATCACCTCTTAGCATACACAAACGTTATAATAAGTGTCTATGACTTGGAGCTTTGAACCTTACTCTAAGAATTTATTTCCTAAGAGCTTTATCATTGATTATAATGGTTCCACTATGGTTTGAAATAGAGTTAAAGTTCTAAGGACCTATCACCTCTTAGAATTTCCAAAGGTTATAATAAGTATATATAACTTAGAGCTATGAATCTTACTCCAAGAGCTTTTATCATTGATTGTAATGGTTCTACTACAGATTGAAATAGAGTTCACGTTCTAAAGATCTACCACCTCTTAGGATACCCAAAGTTTATAATTAGTGTCTATAACTTAGAACTTCGAACCTTACTCCAATAATCTAATCTCCAAGAGCTTTATCATTGATTGCAACGGTTGAACTGCGGATTGAAATAGAGTTAAAGTGTAAACATCTACCACCTCTTATGATACCCAAAAGTTATAATAAATGTCTATAAATTAGAGCTTTGAACTTTACTCTAAGAATCTAATCCCCAAGTGCTTTTATCACTGATTGTAACTCTTGAACTACAGTTCGTAATAGAGTTAAAGCTCAAAATACCTACCACCTCTAAGGATACCCAAATGTTATAATAAGTTTCTATAACTTAGAGCTTTGAACCTTACTCTAAGAATCTAATAACCAACAGCTTTATCATTGATCATAACGGTTCCACTACGGTTTCAAATAGAGTTAAAGTTGTAAAAAACTACCTCCTCTTAGGATACCCAAAGTTTATAATTTGTGTCTGTAATTTAGATCTTTGAACCTTACTCTAAGAAACTAATGCCCAGGAGCTTTATGATTGATTATAATGGTTCAACTACAGTTTGAAAGAGATCTAAAGTTCTAAAGATCTACCACCTCTTTGGATACTCAAACATTATAATAAGTGTGTATAACTTTGGGCTTTGAGCCTTACTCTAAGAATCTAATCCCCAAGAGCTTTTATCACTGATTGTAACGGCCCAAGTACAGTTTAACATGGAGTTAAAGTTCAAAAGATCTACCACCTCTTAGGATACACAAACGTTATAATAAGTGTCTATAACTTAGAGCCTTGAACCTTACTCTAAGAATCTAATTCCCAAGAGCTTTATCATTGATTGTAACGGTTCAACTATGGTTTGAAATGGAGTTAAGTTTCTAAAGAACTATCACCTCTTAGCATATCCAAACGTTATAATAACTGTCTATAAATTGGAGCTTTGAACCTTACTCTAAGAATTTATTTCCCCAGAGCTTTATCATTGATTATAACGGTTCAACTACGATTCGAAATAGAGTTAAAGTTCTAAGGGCATATCACCTCTTAGAATTCCCAGAGGTTATAATAAGTATATATAACTAAGAACTTTGAACATTACTCTAAGACTCCAATGCCCAAGAGCTTTATCATTGATTGTAACGGTTCAACTATTGTTTGAAATAGAGTTAAAGTTCTAAAGATCTAGCACCTCTAAGGATACCCAAAGTTTATAATTAGTGCCTATAACTTAGAGCTTTGAACCTTACTCTAAGAATCTAATCCCCAAGAGCTTTTATCACTGATTGTAACTCTTGAATTACAGTTTGAAATAGAGTTAAAGTTCAAAAGATCTACCACCTCTTAGGATACCCAAACGTTATGATAAGTTTCTATGACTTAGAGCTTTGAACCTTACTCTAAGAATCTAATGCCCAACAGCTTTATCATTGATCGTAATGGTTCAACTACGGTTTCAAATAGAGTTAAATTTCTAAAAATCTACCTCCTCTTAGGATTCCCAAAGTTTATAGTGTCTATAACTTAGATCTTGGAACCTTACTCTAAGAAACTAATGCCCAGGAGCTTTAGGATTGATTATAACGGTTCAACTACATCTTGAAAGAGATTTAAAGTTCTAAAGATCTACCACCTCATAGGATACTCAAACATTATAATAAGTGTGTATAACTTTGAGCTTTGAACCTTACTCTAAGAATCTAATCCCAAGAGCTTTTATCACTGTTTGTAACGGTTCAAGTACAGTTTGACATGGAGTTAAAGTTCAAAAGATCTACCACCTCTTAGGATACCCAAACGTTATAATAAGTGTCTATAACTTGGAGCCTTGAACCTTACTCTAAGAATCTAATTCCCAAGAGCTTTATCATTGATTGTAATGGTTCAACTATGGTTTGAAATGGAGTTAAGTTTCTAAAGGACTATCACCTCTTAGCATACACAAACGTTATAATAAGTGTCTATGACTTGGAGCTTTGAACCTTACTCTAAGAATTTATTTCCTAAGAGCTTTATCATTGATTATAATGGTTCCACTATGGTTTGAAATAGAGTTAAAGTTCTAAGGACCTATCACCTCTTAGAATTTCCAAAGGTTATAATAAGTATATATAACTTAGAGCTATGAATCTTACTCCAAGAGCTTTTATCATTGATTGTAATGGTTCTACTACAGATTGAAATAGAGTTCACGTTCTAAAGATCTACCACCTCTTAGGATACCCAAAGTTTATAATTAGTGTCTATAACTTAGAACTTCGAACCTTACTCCAATAATCTAATCTCCAAGAGCTTTATCATTGATTGCAACGGTTGAACTGCGGATTGAAATAGAGTTAAAGTGTAAACATCTACCACCTCTTATGATACCCAAAAGTTATAATAAATGTCTATAAATTAGAGCTTTGAACTTTACTCTAAGAATCTAATCCCCAAGTGCTTTTATCACTGATTGTAACTCTTGAACTACAGTTCGTAATAGAGTTAAAGCTCAAAATACCTACCACCTCTAAGGATACCCAAATGTTATAATAAGTTTCTATAACTTAGAGCTTTGAACCTTACTCTAAGAATCTAATAACCAACAGCTTTATCATTGATCATAACGGTTCCACTACGGTTTCAAATAGAGTTAAAGTTGTAAAAAACTACCTCCTCTTAGGATACCCAAAGTTTATAATTTGTGTCTGTAATTTAGATCTTTGAACCTTACTCTAAGAAACTAATGCCCAGGAGCTTTATGATTGATTATAATGGTTCAACTACAGTTTGAAAGAGATCTAAAGTTCTAAAGATCTACCACCTCTTTGGATACTCAAACATTATAATAAGTGTGTATAACTTTGGGCTTTGAGCCTTACTCTAAGAATCTAATCCCCAAGAGCTTTTATCACTGATTGTAACGGCCCAAGTACAGTTTAACATGGAGTTAAAGTTCAAAAGATCTACCACCTCTTAGGATACACAAACGTTATAATAAGTGTCTATAACTTAGAGCCTTGAACCTTACTCTAAGAATCTAATTCCCAAGAGCTTTATCATTGATTGTAACGGTTCAACTATGGTTTGAAATGGAGTTAAGTTTCTAAAGAACTATCACCTCTTAGCATATCCAAACGTTATAATAACTGTCTATAAATTGGAGCTTTGAACCTTACTCTAAGAATTTATTTCCCCAGAGCTTTATCATTGATTATAACGGTTCAACTACGATTCGAAATAGAGTTAAAGTTCTAAGGGCATATCACCTCTTAGAATTCCCAGAGGTTATAATAAGTATATATAACTAAGAACTTTGAACATTACTCTAAGACTCCAATGCCCAAGAGCTTTATCATTGATTGTAACGGTTCAACTATTGTTTGAAATAGAGTTAAAGTTCTAAAGATCTAGCACCTCTAAGGATACCCAAAGTTTATAATTAGTGCCTATAACTTAGAGCTTTGAACCTTACTCTAAGAATCTAATCCCCAAGAGCTTTTATCACTGATTGTAACTCTTGAATTACAGTTTGAAATAGAGTTAAAGTTCAAAAGATCTACCACCTCTTAGGATACCCAAACGTTATGATAAGTTTCTATGACTTAGAGCTTTGAACCTTACTCTAAGAATCTAATGCCCAACAGCTTTATCATTGATCGTAATGGTTCAACTACGGTTTCAAATAGAGTTAAAGTTCTTAAAATCTACCTCCTCTTAGGATACTCAAAGTTTATAATTTGTGTCTATAACTTAGATCTTTGAACCTTACTCTAAGAAACTAATGCCCAGGAGCTTTATGATTGATTATAACGGTTCAACTACAGTTTCAAAGAGATTTAAAGTTCTAAAGATCTACCACCTCTTAGGATACTCAAACATTATAATAAGTGTGTATAACTTTGAGCTTTGAACCTTACTCTAAGAATCTAATCCCAAGAGCTTTTATCACTGATTGTAACGGTTCAAGTACAGTTTGACATGGAGTTAAAGTTCAAAAGATCTACCACCTCTTAGGATACCCAAACGTTATAATAAGTGTCTATAACTTAGAGCCATGAACCTTACTCTAAGAATCTAATTCCCAAGAGCTTTATCATTGATTGTAACGGTTCAACTATGGTTTGAAATGAAGTTATGTTTTTAAAGAACTATCACCTCTTAGCATACCCAAACATTATAATAAGTGTCTACAACTTGGAGCTTTGAACCTTACTCTAAGAATTTATTTCCCAAGAGCTTTATCATTGATTATAACGGTCCAACTATGGTTGAAAATAGAGTTAAAGTTCGAGGGACCTATCACCTCTTAGAATTCCCAAAGGATATAATAAGTATATATAACTTAGAACATTGAACGTTACTCTTAGACTCCAATGCCCAAGAGCTTTATCAATGACTGTAACGGTTCAACTATGGTTTGAAATAGAGTTAAAGTTCTAAAGATCTAGCACCTCTTAGGATACCCAAAGTTTATAATTACTTTCTATAACTTAGAGCTTTGAACCTTACTTGAAGAATCTAATCTCCAAGAGCTTTGTCATTGATTATAACGGTTCAACTGCGGATTGAAATAGAGTTAAAGTTCTAAACATCTACCACCACTTATGATACCCAAACGTTATAACAAATGTCTATAACTTAGAGCTTTGAACCTTACTCTAAGAATCTAATCCCCAAGAACTTTTATCACTGATTGTAACTCTTGAACTACAATTTGAAATAGAGTTAAAGTTCAAAAGATGTACCACCTCTTAGGATACCCAAACGTTATAATAAGTTTCTATAACTTAGAGCTTTGAACCTTACTCTAAGAATCTAATACCCATCAACTTTATCATTAATAGTAATGGTTCAACTCTAGTTTCAAATAAGTTAAAGTTCTAAAAATTTTCCTCCTCTTAGGATACCCAAAGTTTATAATTTGTGTCTATAACTTAGATCTTTGAACCTTACTCTAAGAAACTAATGCCCAGGAGCTTTATGATTGATTATAACGGTTCAACTACAGTTTGAAAGAGATTTAATGTTTTAAAGATCTACCACCTCTTAGGATACTCAAACATTATAACAAGTGTGTATAACTTTGAGCTTTGAACCTTACTCTAAGAATCTAATCCCCAAGAGCTTTTATCACTGATTGTAACGATTCAAGTACAGTTTGACATGGAGTTAAAGTTCAAAAGATCTACCACCTCTTAGGATACCCTAACGTTATAATAAGTGTCTATAACTTAGAGCCTTGAACCTTACTCTAAGAATCTAATTCCCAAGAGCTTTATCATTGATTGTAACGGTTCAACTACGATTTGAAATGGAGTTAAGTTTCTAAAGAACTATCACCTCTTAGCATACCCAAATGTTATAATAAGTGTCTATAACTTGGAGCTTTGAACCTTACTCTAAGAATTTATCTCCCAAGAGCTTTATCATTGATTATAATCGTTCAACTATGGTTTGAAATAGAGTTAAAGTACTAAGGACCTATCAACTCTTAGAATTCCGAAAGGTTATAATAAGTATATATAACTTAGAACTTTGACCGTTACTCTAAGACTCCGATGCAAAATTTTCGACGTTTTCATGCATATTGATGCATGGTGAGATGATTGCCACGAAAAAATGGACTTGGGAAAAAATTTTTCGGGGGTGCAAAAATTTGTGCGCGCCTTTTCACGCTTGTTACTCGTGTTTTTAGCATAGAAGGTTAAAAGACGCGAAATTTTTTACGCTGTCAAAAGATGCAAAATTTTTACGCTTTCGTGCATGTTGACACTTGGTGAGATGATTGGGATGAAAAAATGAACTCGAACGAAAATTTTTTTGGCGTGCGAAAATTCGCACGGGCGCCTTTTACTCGTGTTTTCAGCCAAGAAGGTCAAAAGACGCAAAAATTTTGACGCTGTCAAAAGATACAAAAATTTGTACTCTTCCGTGCATGTTGATACACGGTGAGATGATTGGTACGAAAAAATGGACTCGGGTGAAAATTTTTCGGGGGTGCGAAAATTCGTACGCGCGCCTTTTCGTGCCTATTATTTTTGTTTTTAGCCAAGAAGATCAAAAGACACGAAATTTTTACGCTGTCGAATGATGCAAATTTTTCAATGCTTTGGCGCATGTTGATGCATGGTGAGATGAATGGGACGAATAAATGGACTCGGGAGAAAATATTGCACAAAGTGGTCCATGTAACGGGCTTTCGACGGACGTATCCCAGAGCAGATTCCCTTAAGTCACCAGGCAAGAATCCCCTACGAATCTAATTACTCGGACACACCAAGATTCCAGAGGATACTTTATACTTTTTACTTTAACTGTTGGAGCTCAACTAGCTCTCTTTTCATTCACTTTAACATTAAAATTAATTAGCATAATTATAAGCTCCAAAAAGACTTAATGCTTTCAATAGAGATGCAATTATAATCAAGACTAACATCATAGTAAATAATAGAGAAATTCATTATTTAAAAGCTAGTCCTTCTACTTAGCAACAAACTCAATCCAAATCAAGTGATACCGATAAAAAGAGACAATGATTGAATTTCATAGATTAAGCAATGTTCTGGAAATAAACTTAAAGACAATAAAATATTAAACAAGGAGAAATGAGATGACACTTAAACTTTTTTTTTAAAATTTTCACTATTAGATGCATGCCAAAAAAAATAAGATGATAGATTCAAAATGTTCAAAATAGACATGCCATGCAAATGCAAAATGAATTAAGTCCTTCCCCCAAGCTTGAACCTGACACTGTCCAGTGTTAGGCCCGTGCACATGAAAACTACGAAATAATAATGATAAAATGCAAAAGGAGTAGAGACAACCTGATGATTTCTAGGTCGGTCACGTTACTTCAAAAGGCAGCTCACAAGCTTCTTCCGTCATGGTCCATGGTTGTTCTTTCAGAATTATCACGGCCGTTCCTAATTCTTCTAGGAGCAATATGCTAAAAAAAATTGTTAAACTAAACTTCCAATGTTAACTAATCTAAATTAAAGAATCCAATAGTAATGCTAAACTAAACTAAAAGCTCAAATACTAATGCTAAAAACTAAGAGGACAAAGATTTAGGAGTAGTTCTAAGTTATAGTCATTAGCTTGACTTTTACCCTTTTGTTACCTCAAGTGTCTGGAAGGGACTCGAAGTGACATCTTTCCATCTTACCTCTAATATAATTATCGAAGCATTGTCCCTCCACTTTGAAAGAAGTATCTGTCTCTTTTTGTGGAGCTTGATCCTTGGGCTTCCAATGCATCGAATTTTGTGATGTCGGAGGTGATGACAGTGTGTTCCCTTCTACCAATGAATGATTTGGAGGTAATGGTGGAATGGTTGTTCGACTTTCTGGAGGCAGATTTCTTTTTTGCACTTGTCCATCTTCCATAATATTTTCACTTGTCTCCTTGACCCTCCATTGAGTAGTCCATCTCTTATGATAATAATTCTTCCTCGGTCTTCTTCTTCCTAGATTAAAAAATTACAAGTGACATGGGCATATAATAGGTGTAGTGTTGTCTCTAGTATTATCCCACGAGGCATAAGCAATCTGAGAAGACAACTCCACTTTCTTCTCTAATGCTTGAAATTTTGCCTGCATCAAATCAAACTTAACATTAAAATTTGGGGATTCAGGAGGAGAAGAAATAATAACCGGTTGTTGATCCTTCAACTATGCCAATTGTGATTGTAGATTGCTAATGATTTGATCTTGTAGGATAAATCTTTTCTCTATAACTCCAATCAATTGGCACAACTTTTCTTCGATGTTGGAATTTGACTCTTATTGGGTGGATGTAGGAACAACATTTTTCACTTGAATCTTAGCCTCCAATTGCCCTACTTGTCCCAGCAACTTCATAAAGGCTTTTTCTTGAAGTTGAAATTTTTCTTCAGCCATTGTCATAAACTTTAACATCATGTCTTCAATTGTAGACCTTCCTTGTACCATGGGAATGAGTGGGATGCTATTATTTGCAATTTGTGATATTTGTGCTTCATGCTCCTCAAGCATCTTTCTTTGTTCTTCCAAATAATAATCTCCCATAGTCTTTGGTTTTGTTGTCATTTGAAGATACTTCCTGGTCACACAAGATAAAGAGATATGAAAGTATGTGAACTAAAAAGAATCTGCGTGGAATTTAACAGAAAAATAAAACCTCTCAAATAAGAAGTAAAATAAAAATAAAAATTATTAAACACCGTCCCCGGCAACGGCGCCAAAAACTTGATGCGTGTAGAATTGATAGCAAACGTTAGCAAGTGCACTAGTCACTCAACTAATAAAGTGAATGAGTAGAGTTATCGTTCCTACGATGACAGTTAATAACCTAAATTTTATTTTAACTTTGTTAATTGAGAAATTAAGAAAATATGATTTCAGATGTGAATAAAAAGAAAATAATAAAAATAAAGGAAATGATCACCTGGAGAAATAATGATTTGATGATTCAGGCACCTAATTATAACCACTAGAATGTAATGAATTTTCTCAACTCAGAATTAGTTGAATCAATAATAAAGTGAATTCCAAAAATTAGTTAACCAATGTTTCAGGCTTTAACTACTATCATATGAATAATTAGAATAAATCAATCCTCTTAGTTTTTAATTTACTTAATTAAATCATAAGATGCATTCAATCAAAATTAATATTAAGGGCTTTCTCAAGTCACCTTAATAACTACACAAATTAGGTCTCTTTCAATTTCCCTAATTATGGCATGCAATAAATAAGATCAATCCTAGAAACTATTATGAAAATAATCACTTCTTCTAAGATAGCAATCAAATCATAAATCATGGAATCAAAGGAAAATATTAAACATGAAATTGCAATGCTATTAAAGATTCAAATCAAACTAATATCAAGAAAGGTTCCAAAACATAAATAGGGTTCAACTAAGATGACCCTAATAAAGGAATAAATCTATGAATAACAACATCAAATCTAATGTAAATGATTGGGAAAAAAACGAAGAACTCTGGGATAGGCTAAGCACGTCCTCTCTAGAGTTTCCGGCAGAGCTTCGATGTTGTCCTCGCACTTCTCCTCTTTTTAGGCTTCAAAAGTATGCTCAAGGGATGCTTTTCCAAGTCCTCTTCTGCCTCTTTCTATAGATTGTTTCATCCCCCAAGGAAAGAAACCGAAAATATATTCAAAAAGTGGATAAAAACATCTTTAAAATGGCCTAACAGACCGCCATCACGGCCGTGAGAGGTTCTGGCACGGCCGGGACAGAAGGTTGAAAAGGCTGAAAAATACAGCCAAATTTCTTCTGGAATTTTCTCTGTCACGGCCATGACAGGAACTGTCACGGCCGTGACAAGGACAGTCAACTTTCTGCTTAATGGATCTTTCTGTCATGGCCTTGACAAGAACTGTCACGGCCGTGACAGTCTTCTGAGCTATTTTAGGCCTTTTCTTATCTTGATTTCGACGTTTTCTCATATCCTGCTATGAATAATTTCCAGATTTACGTAGAAATCAAATCTAAATGAAATTATATGAAAACAAATCAAAACTCTTCATTTCTAAAGATAAAAACATTCCAAAATCCTAGTCAAATAACTTAAACTAATGCATGATTTTTCGTGCATCATTGATGCATGGTGAGATGATTGCTACGAAAAAATGGACTCGGGCGAAAATTTTCCGAGGGTGCAAAGATTCGTACGTGCGCCTATTACTCTTGTTTTGAGCCAAGAAGATCAAAAGACACGCAATTTTTGACGCTGTTAAAAGATGCAAAATTTTTTATGCTTTCGTGCATGTTGATGCATGATGAGATGATTGGGACGAAAAAAAGGACTCGGGCAAAAATTTTTCGGGGGTGCGAAAATTCGCGCGAGCGCCTTTTCACGTGTTCTCAACCAAGAAGGCCAGAAGATGTGAAATATTTTATACTTTCGTGCATGTTGATGCATCGTGAGATGATTGGGACGAAAAAATGGACTCGGGCGAAAATTTTTCGGATGTGCAAAAATTCGCGCGCGCGCCTTTTTGCGCCTTTTACTCTTGTTTTCAGCCAAGAAGATCAAAAGACACGAAAATTTTGACGCTTACAAAAGATGCAAATTTTTTTATGGTTTCGTGCATGTTGATGCATGGTGAGATGAATGGCACGAAAAAATGGACTCCGGAGAAAATTTTTCGGGTGAGCGAAAATTCGCGCGCGCGCCTTTTCGTGCCTTTTACTCGTGTTTTCCGCCAAGAAGCTCAAAAGACATGAAATTTTTTACGCTGTCAAAAGATGCAAAATTTTTTACGCTTTTGTGCATGTTGATACATGGTGAGATAATTGGGACGAAAAAATGGACTCGAGCGAAAATTTTCCGGGGGTGCGAAAATTTGCATGCGCGCTTTTCGCGTCTTTTACTCGTGTTTTTAGCCAAAAAGGTCAAAAGACGCAAAATTTTTGACGCTATTAAAAGTTGCAAAATTATCGACGCTTTCATTCATGTTGATACATGGTGAGATGATTGGGATGAAAAAATTTTCCGGGTTTGCGAAAATTCGTGCGCGCCTTTTCACGCCTTTTACTCGAGTTTTGAGCCAAGAATGTCAAAATCAGCGAATTTTTTTATGCTATCAAAAGATGCGAATTTTTTTACGCTTTCGTGTATGTTGATGTATGGTCAGATGATTGGGACGAAAAAATGAACTCGGGCTAAAATTTTCTAGGGGTGCGAAAATTCTCGCGCGCGTTTTTTCGCGCCTTTTACTCGTGTTTTCAGCCAAGAAAGTCAAAAGATGCGAAATTTTTTACGCTGTCAAAAGTTGCAAATTTTTTTACGCTTTCGTGCATGTTGATGCATGGTGAAATGATTGGGATGGTAAAAGGACTCCTGCGAAAATTTTTCGGGGATGCGAAAATTTGCTCGCGCGCCTTTTCGCGCTTTTTACGCGTGTTCTCAACCAAGAAGGCCAAAAGACGCGAAATTTTTTTTATGCTTTCGTTGCATGTTGACGCATGGTGAGATGATTGGGCCGAGGGTTTGAAAATTTGCGCGCACGCCTTTTCACGTCTTTTACTCGTGTTTTCAGCCAAGAAGGTCAAAAGACGCAAAAATTTTTACGCTATCAAATGATGCAAAATTTTCGACGCTTTCGTGCATGTTGATGCATGGTGGGATGATTGGCATGAAAAAATGGACTCGGGTGAAAATTTTTCGGGGTGCGAAAATTCACGCATGCGCCTTTTCACGCCTTTTACTCGTGTTTTCAGACAAGAAGGTCAAAAAGACACGAAATTTTTAACGCTGTCAATAGATGCAAAAATTTTGACACTTTCGTGCATGTTGATACATGGTGAGATGATTTGGATGAAAAAATAGACTCGGGCGAAAATTTTCCTGGGGTGCGAAAAATCGCGCGCGCCTTTTACTCGTGTTTTGAGCTAATAAGGTCAAAAGATGTAAATTTTTTTCACTGTCAAAAGATGCAAAATTTTTCATTCTTTCGTGCATGTTGATGCATGGTGAGATGATTGGAACGACAAAAAGGAGTTGGGCGAAAATCTTCCGGGGGTTCAAAAGTTCGCCCGAGCGCCTTTTCGCACCTTTTACGCGTGTTCTCAACCAAGAAGGCCAGAAGACATGAAAATTTTTAAACTTTTGTGCATGTTGATGCATGGTGAGATGATTGGGACGAAAAGATGGACTCAGGCGAAAATTTTCCGGATGTGCAAAAATTCACGCGCGCGCCTTTTCGCGCCTTTTACTCTTGCTTTCAGCCAAGAAGATCAAAAGACACGAAATTTTTGACGCTGTCAAAAGATGCAAAATTTTCGATCGTTTCGTGCATGTTGATGCATGGTGAGATGAATGGCACAAAAAAATGGACTCTGGAGAAAATTTTTCGGGCGTGCGAAAATTCACGCGCGCGCCTTTTCGTCCCTTTTACTCGTGTTTTTAGCCAAGATGGTCAAAACACGCAAAATTTTTGACGCTGTCAAAAGTTGCAAAATTTTTTACTCTTTCGTGCATGTTGATACATGGTGAGATGATTGAGACGACAAAAAGGACTCGGGCGAAAATTTTTCGAGGGTTCGAAAATTCGTTGTGCTCGCCTTTTCATGCCTTTTACTCGTGTTTTCATCCAAGAAGGTCAAAAGATGCAAAATTTTTGACGCTGTCAAATGATGCAGAATTTTTTACGCTTTCATGCATGTTGATGCATGGTAAGATGATTGGCACAAAAAAATGGACTCGAGCGAAAATTTTTCGGCTGTGCGAAAATTCGTGCGTGTGCCTTTTCGCACGCTTTTTACTCATGTTTTCAGCCAAGAAGGTCAAAAGACGCGAAATTTTTTACACTGTCAAAAGATGCAAAATTTTCAAAGCTTTCGTGCATGTTGATACATGGTGACATGATTGGGATGAAAAAATGGACTCGGGCGAAAATTTTTCAGGGGTGCGAAAATTCGCGCGCTCGCCTTTTCGCGCCTTTTACTCATGTTTTCAGCCAAGAAGGTGAAAATATGCGAAATTTTTTACGCTGTCAAAAGATGTAAAATTTTGGATCTTGATGCATGTTGAGATGATCGGGCAAAAAAATGGACTCGGGCAAAAATTTTCTGGGGGTGCGAAAACTCGCGTGAGCGCCTTTTACTCGTGTTTTCAACCAAGAAGGTCAAAAGACGCGATGTTTTTTACGTTGCCAAAAGATGCAAAATTTTTTACGCTTTCATGCTTGTCAATGCATGGTGAGATGATTGGGATGAAAAACTGGACTCGGGCAAAAATTTTCCGGGGGTTCGAAAATTCGCGCACACGCCTTTTCGCGTCTTCTACTCGTGTTTTCGGCCAAGCAGGTCAAAAGACGCGAAATTTTTTACGCTGCCAAAAGATGCAAAATTTTTTACGCTTTCGTGCTTGTTGATGAATGGTGAGATGATTGGGACGAAAAAATGGACTTGGGCGAAAATTTTTCGCACGTGCGCCTTTTCACGACATTTACTCTTCTTTTCAGCCAAGAAGGTCAAATGACGCGAAATTTTTGACGCTGTCAAAAGATGCAAAATTTTTTACGCTTTCGTGGATGTTGATGCATAGTTAGATGATTCAGATGAAAATGTGGACTCAGGCGAAAATTTTCCAGGGGCGCGAAAATTCGCACGTGCACCTTTTCGCGCCTTTTACTTGTATTTTCAGCCAAGAAGGTCAAAAGACGCAAAAAATTTTACGCTGTCAAATGATGCTAAATTTTTGACACTTTCATACATGTTGATGAATGGTGAGATGATTGGGACGAAAATATGGACTTGGGTGTAAATTTTTCGAAGGTGCAAAAATTTTTCGTAGGTGCGAAAATTTTTGCGCGCGCCTTTTCGCGACGTTTACTCTTGTTTTCAGCCAAGAAGGTCAAAAGACGCGTAATTTTTTACTCTTGTTTTCAGGCAAATTTTTACGCTTTCATGCCTATTGATGTAAGGTGAGATGATTGGGACGAAAAAATGGACTCGGGCGAAAATTTTCCAGGTATGCGAAAATTTGTGGGCGCGCCTTTTACTCGTATTTTCAGCCAAGAAGGTGAAAAGACGTAAAATTTTTTACGCTGTCAAAAGAGGAAAAATTTTTTACGCTTTCGTGCTTGCTGCTGCATGGAGAGATGATTGGGATGAAAAAATGGACACGGGCGAAAATTTTCCGAGGGTGCGCAAATTTCTACACGCGCCTTTAACTCGTGTTTTATGCCAAGAAGGACAAAAGACATGAAATTTTTTACGCTGTCGAAAGATGCAAAATTTTTGACACTTTCATGCATGTTGATGCATGGTGAGATGATTGTGACGAAAATAAGGACTCGGGCGAAAATTTTTCGAGGGTGCGAAAATTCGCGCGCTCGCCTTTTCGCGCCTTTTACTCATGTTCTCAAAGAAGAAGGCCAAAAGTCGCGAAATTTTTTACACTTTCGTGCATGTTGATGCATGGTGAGATGATTGCGATGAAAAATGGACTCGGGCGAAAATTTTCTTGGGGTGCCAAAATTCGTGCGCGCGCATTTTCGCGCCTTTTGCTCTTGTTTTCAGCCAAGAAGATCAAAAGACGAGAAATTTTTCTCGCTGTCAAAAGATGATAAATTTTCGATGCTTTCGTGCTTGTTTTTGCATGGTGAGATGATTGGGACAAAAAAAATGGACTCGGGCAAAAATTTCTAAGGTGCGAAAATTCGTGCGCGCGCCTTTTACTCGTGTTTTCAGCCAAGAAGTCCAAACGATGAGAAATTTTTTACGTTGTCAAATCATGTGAAATTTTCGACACTTTCGTGCATGTTTTTTGTATTGTGAGATGATTGGGATGAAAAAATGGACTCGGGCAAAAATTTTTTGAGGGTGCGAAAATTTGCGCACGCGCCTTTTCATGCCTTTTACCAGTCTTTTCGCCCAAGAAAGTCAAAAAATACCAAATTTTTTACGCTGTCAAATGATGCAAAATTTTTGGCGCTTTCATGCATGTTGATGCATGGTGAGATGATTGGGACGAAACAATGGACCCAGGTAAAAATTTTCTAGGGGTGCGAAAATTCATGTGCGCGCCTTTTAGCTTCTTTTACTCGTGTTTTCAGCCAAGAAGTCAAAAGGCGCAAAATTTTTTGCGCTATCAAAAGATGTAAAATTTTTTATGCTTTCATGCATGTTGATGCATGGTGAGATGATTGGGTCAAAAAAAGGACTCGGGCAAAAATTTTTCAGGGGTGCGAAAAATCGCGCGCGCCTTTTCACGGCATTTACTCTTCTTTTCAGCCAAGAAGGTCAAAAGACGAGAAATTTTTGACGCTGTCAAAAGACGCAAAATTTTTTACGCTTTCGTGGATGATGATGCATGGTTAGATGATTGCGATGAAAAAGTGGACTCAGGCGAAAATTTTCCAGGGGCGCAAAAATTCGCACGCGCACCATTTCGCGCCTTTTACTCGTGTTTTTAGCCAAGAAGGTCAAAAGACGCGAAATTTTTTACGCTGTCAAATGACGCTAAATTTTCGACACTTTCGTACATGTTGATGAATGGTGAGATGATTGGGACGAAAAGATGGACTTGGTCGTAAATTTTTCGAAGGTGCAAAAATTTTCCGGAGGTGCAAAAAATTTTGCGCACACCTTTTCGCGACATTTACTCTTGTTTTCTGCCAAGAAGGTCAAAAGACGCGTAATTTTTACGGTGTCAAAAGATGCGAATTTTTTTACGCTTTGGTGTCTGTTGATGTAAGGTGAGATGATTGGGACGAAAAAATTTTTTTACGCTTTGTATTCAAATTTTTAACGCTATCAAAAGATGAAAAAATTTTGACGCTTTCGTGCTTGCTGCTGCATGGTGAGATGGACGAAAAAATGGGCACGGGCAAAAATTTTCTCGGGGTGCGCAAATTTCTATGCGCGCCTTTACGCGTCTTTTACTCATGTTTTAAGTCAAGAAGGACAAAAGACATGAAATTTTTTACGCTGCCAAAACATGCAAAATTTTTTACGCTTTCGTGCATGTTGATGCATGGTGAGATGATTGGGATGAAAAAAAGGACTCGGGCGAAAATTTTTCGCCAGTGCGAAAATTCACGCGCGTGCCTTTTTGCGCTTTTCATGCGGGTTCTAAACCAAGATGGGCAAAATATGCAAAATTTTTTACACTTTCGTGCATGTTGATGCATGGTAAGATGATTGGGACGAAAAGTGAACTCGGGCGAAAATTTTTCGGTGGTGCGAAAATTCGCGCGCACGCCTTTTATGCATGTTCTCAACCTAGATCACCAAAAGATGCGCGGTGAGATGATTAGGACAAAAAAATGGACTCGAGCGAAAATTTTTCGGGTGTGCAAATATTCATACGCGCGCCTTTTCGCGCCTTTTACTCTTATTTTCAACGAAGAAAGTCAAAAGAAGCGAAATTTTGACGCTATCAAAAGAAGCGAAATTTTCGACGCTTTCGTGCATGTTGATGCGTGGTGAGATGATTGGGATGAAAAAATGGACTCGGGCAAAAATTTTTTGGGGGTGCAAAAATTAGCGCGAGCTTTTCTTTCCATTTACTCATCTTTTCAGCCAAGAAGGTCAAAAGATGCAAAATTCTTTACGCTGTCAAAAGATGCAAAATTTTTTACGCTTTCATGCATGTTGATGCATGGTGAGATGATTGGGACGAAAAAAGGACTCGGACGAAAATTTTTCGTGTGTGCGAAAATTCGCGCGCATGTCTTTTCGCGCCTTTTACGCGTATTCTCAAACAAGATGGCTAAAAGATGCAAAAAAATTTCGGGCGTGCGAAAATTTGTGCGCGCGCCTTTTCGCGCCTTTTATTCTTGTTTTCAGCCAAAAAGGTCAAAAGACACAAAATTTTTTACACTATCAAATGATGCTAAATTTTTTATGCTTTCATGCATGGTGAGATGATTGGGATGAAAAAAATTGACTCGGGCAAAAATTTTCCGGGATTACAAAAATTTGCGCGCACGCCTTTTAGTCGTATTTTCAGCCAAGAAGGTCAAAGGACGCGAAATTTTTCACGCTGCAAAAAGATGCGAAATTTTTTACGCTTTCGTGCATGTTGATGCATGGTGAGATGATTGGGACGAAAAAATGGACTCGGGTGAAAATTTTTCGGGGGTGCGAAAATTCGCGCGCGCGCCTTTTTATCCTTTTACTCGTGTTTTCGGCCAAGAAGCTCAAAAGACACGAAATTTTTTACGCTGTCAAAAGAAGCAAATTTTTTTATGATTTCGTGCATGTTGATGCATGGTGAGATGATTGAAATGGACTCGAGCAAAAATTTTTCTTAGGTGCGAAAATTTGCGCGCGCGCCTTTTCGCGTCTTTTATTTGTATTTTCAGCCAAGAAGGTTAAAAGACGTGAAATTTTTTACGCTAGCAAAAGATGCAAAATCTTTTACGCTAGCAAATGATGCAAAATTTTTTACGCTTTTGTGCATGTTGATGCATGGTTAGATGATTGGGATGAAAAAATGCACTCGGGCGAAAAATTTTTGGGAGTGCGAAAATTCACGCGCGTGCTTTTTCGCGCCTTTTACGTGTATTTTTCGCCAAGAAGGTCAAAAGACATGAAATTTTTTTCGCTGTCAAAAGTTTGAAAATTTTTTACGTTTTCGTGTATGTTGATGCATGGTGAGATGATTGGGACGAAAAAAGTACTTGAGCGAAAATTTTCTGGGGGTGCGAAAATTCGATCGCGCACCTTTACGCGCCTTTTACGCGTGTTCTCAACCATGAAGGTCAAAAGACACCAAATTATTTATGCTTTCATGCATGTTGATGCATGGTGAGATGATTGAGACGAAAAAATGGACTCGGGCAAAAATTTTCCGAGGGTTTGAAAATTCGCGCGCGCACCTTTTCGCGCCTTTTACTCGTGTTTTCAGCCAAGAAGGTCAAAAGACGCAAAAATTTTTACGCTGGCAAATGGTGCAAAATTTTTTACGCTTTCATGCATGTTGATGCATGGTGAGATGATTGGCACGAGAAAATGGACTCGGGCATAAATTTTTTGGGGTGCAAAAATTCGCGAGCGTGCCTTTTCTCGCCTTTTACTTGTGTTTTCAGCCAAGAAGCTCAAAAGACGCGAAATTTTTGACCCTATCAAAAGATGCAAAATTTTCGACGATTTCGTGCATGTTGATACATGGTGAGATGATGGGGACGAGAAAATGGACATGGGCAAAAAATTTTCGCGGGTGCGAAAATTCGCGCGCGCACCTTTTTCGCGACCTTTACTCGTGTTCTCAGCCAAGAAGGTCAAAAGACGCGAAATTTTTATGCTGTCAAATGTTGCAAAATTTTGTACGCTTTCATGCATGTTGATGCATGGATAGATGTTGGGGATGAAAAAAAGGACTCGAGCGAAAATTTTTCGGGGGTGCGAAAATTCAGTCGCGTGCCCTTTCGCGCCTTTTACGCGTGTTCTCAACTAAGAAGGCCAAAAGACACAAAATTTTTTATGCTTTCATGCATGTTGATGCATGGTGAGATGATTGGGATGAAAAAAATGGACTCAGGCAAAAATTATTCGGCGGTTCGAAAATTCGCGCGCGTGCATTTTCATGCTTTTTACTCGTGTTTTCAGCCAAGAAGGTTAAAAGACGCAAAATTATTGACGCTGTACAATGATGCAAAATTTTTTACGCTTTCATGCATGTTGATGCATGGTGAGATGATTGGCAGGAATAAATGGACTCGGGCGAAAATTTTCCTGGGGTGCGAAAATTCGCGCTCGCGCCTTTACACGCATTTTACTCGTGTTTTGAGCCAAGAAGGTCAAAAGACACAAAAATTTTTGCGCTGTCAAAAGATGCAAAAATTTTAACGCTTTCGTACATGTTGATACATGATGAGATGATTGGGACGAAAAAATGGACTCGGGCAAAAATTTTCCGGGGGTTTGAAAATTCGTGAACGTGTCTTTTCTCTCCTTTTACGCGTGTTCTCAACGAAGAAGGCCCAGAAGACTCAAAATTTTTTACACCTTCACGCATGTTGATGCATGGTGAGATGATCGGGACGAAAAAATGGACTCGTATGAAAATTATTTAAGGGGTGCAAAAATTTGTGCGCATGATTTTATGCGCCTTTTACTCATCTTTTCAGCCAAGAAGTCAAAAGACGCCAAAAATTTTAACTATCGAAAGATGCAAAATTTTCGACGATTTCGTGCATGTTAATGCATGGTGAGATGATTGGGATGAAAAAAAAGACTCGGGCAAAAATTTTCGAGCGTGCGAAAATTTGCACACGAGCCTTTTCGTGCCTTTTACGCGTGTTCTCAACCAAGATGGGCAAAAGTTGCGAAATTTTTTACGCTTTCGTGCATGTTGATGCATGATGAGATGATTGGGAAGAAAAATGGACTCGGGCGAAAATTTTTCGGGGGTGCGAAAATTTTTCGAGGGTGCGAAAATTCGTTTTCAACCAACAAGGTCAAAAGACGCGAAAGTTTTTACGCTGTCAAAAGATGCAAATTTTTTTATAGTATTGTGCATGTTGATGCATGGTGAGATGATTGTGATGAAAATTGGACTCGAGCAAAAATTTTCCGGGGGTTTGAAAATTCGCGTGCGTGCCTTTCGCGCATTTTACGGGTGTTCTCAACCATGATGGCCAAAAGACGCAAAATATTTTACACTTTCGTGCATATTGATGCATGGTGAGATGATTGGAATAAAAAAATAGACTCGGATGAAAATTTTTCAGGGGTGCGAAAATTCCTGCGCATGCCATTATGTGCCTTTTACTCGTCTTTTAATCCAAGAAGGTAAAAAGACGCGAAATTTTTTACGCTGTCAAATGATGCAAAATTTTCGACACTTTCATTCATGTTGATGCATGGTGAGATGATTGGCAAGAAAAAATGGACTCGGGCAAAAATTTTCCTAGGGTGCGAAAATTCGCGCGCCTTTTCACGCCTTTTACTCGTGTTTTCAGCCAAGAAGGTCAAAAGACACGAAAGTTTTTACGTTGTCAAAAGATGCAAAATTTTTTATGCTTTGGTACATGTTGATACATGGTGAGATGATTGGCATGAGAAAATGGACTCGGGCGAAAATTTTTCGGGGTGCGAAAATTCGCGAGCGCGCCTTTTCGCGCCTTTTACTCGTGTTTTCAGCCAAGAAGGTCAAAAGATGCAAAATTCTTGATACTTTCATACATGTTGATGCATGGTGAGATGATTGGGTCGAAAAATGGGCTCGGGAGAAAATTTTTCGGCGGTGTGAAAATTCACGCACGCGCCTTTTCACGACATTTACTCTTGTTTTCAGCCAAAAAGGTCAAAAGACGTGAAATTTTTGACGCTATCAAAAGACGTAAAATTTTTTACGCTTTCATGGATATTGATGCATGGTAAGATGATTGGGATGAAAATATGGACTCGGGCGAAGATTTTCCGGAGGTGCGAAAATTCGCACGCGCACCTTTTCACGCCTTTTGCTCGTGTTTTCAGCCAAGAAGGTCAAAAGACGCGAAATTTTTTATGCTGTCAAATGATGCTAAATTTTAGATGTTTTCGTACATGTTGATGCATGGTGAGATGATTGGGACGAAAAGATGGACTCGGGCGTAAATTTTCTGGAGGTGCAAAAATTTTTGGGGGTGCGAAAATTTGTGTGCGCACCTTTTTGCGACATTTACTCTTGTTTTCAGCCAAGAAGTTCAAAAGACGCGAAATTTTTTACGCTATCAAAAGATGCAAAATTTTCGACGCTTTCGTGCATTGTTGATGAAAGGTGAGATGATTGGGACGAAAAAATGAACTCGTGCGAAAATTTTTCAAGGATGCGAAAATTCGCGCGCGCATCTTTTACTCGTGTTTTCAGCCAAGAAGATGAAAAGACGCGAAATTTTTTATGTTGTCAAAAGATGCAAATTTTTTGACGTTTTCGTGCTTGCTTCTACATGGTGAGATGATTGAGACAAAAAAAAGGACACGGGCGAAAATTTTACGGGGGTGCGAAAATTCCTACGCGCGCCTTTACGTGCCTTTTACTCATGTTTTAAGCCAAGAAGGACAAAGACGCAAAATGTTTTATGCTGTCAAAAGATGCGAAATTTTTTACACTTTCATGCATGTTGATGCATGGTGAGATGATTGGGGCAAAAAAAGGACTAAGGCGAAAATTTTTCGGGGTGCAAAAATTCGTGCGCGCACCTTTTCGTGCCTTTAACGCATGTTCTCAACCAAGAAGGCCAAAAGTCGCGAAATTTTTGACGCTTTCGTGCATGTTGAGGCATGGTGAGATGATTGGAATGAAAAATGGACTCGGGCGAAAATTTTCTATGGGTGCCAAAATTCGTGCGCGTGCCTTTTCGCGCCTTTTACTCTTGTTTTCAGCCAAGAAGATCAAAAGATGAGAAATTTTTTACGCTGTCAAAAGATGCCAAATTTTCGACGCTTTCGTGCATATTTTTGCATTGTGAGATGATTGGGACAAAAAAATGAAATCAGGCAAAAATTTCTGGGGGTAGGAAAATTCGCGTGCACGCCATTTCACGCCTTTTACTCGTGTTTTCAGCCAAGAAGGCCAAAAGATGCGAAATTTTTTACGCTGTCAAATCATGTGAAATTTTTTATGCTTTCGTGCATGTTTTTGCATTGTGAGATGATTGGGATGAAAAAATGGACTCGGGCAAAAAATTTTCGGGGGTGCGAAAATTCGCGTGTGCGCCTTTTCGCCGAATTTTTGCGCCTTTTACTCGTGTTTTCACCCAAGAAAGTCAAAAAATGAGAAAT
Organism: Pontederia crassipes; assembly: GCA_030549335.1. NCBI lineage: Eukaryota > Viridiplantae > Streptophyta > Magnoliopsida > Commelinales > Pontederiaceae > Pontederia > Pontederia crassipes. The sequence goes on along the minus strand of JAUKPH010000020.1, from coordinate 2,072,663 downwards.
TTTTTACGCTGTCAAATGATGCAAAATTTTTGGTGCTTTCATGCATGTTGATGCATGGTGAGATGATTGGGAAGAAAAAATAGACTTGATCACCTCTTTTATGTACTTATAATCACTGCAATTAAATCCACAAATTTACGTAAAAGTTGAGCATATTTAACTATTTTTATCATTTTTTAGTGGAGAAGTTGAATGAGTAAAAGAGACGACTAACCACTTTTCGAAATTTAAATTTTGAACAGGAGATGAAACAAAAAGGGGAGAATAAGCCGGACAGAAAGAGGCAGGCCAGAGGGGAGTGAAAGGAAAAAGATGAAGGCTTGGAAGAATGAAGATGAACTAAAGAAGATTCTAGATTTTCTCGTGATGAAATTTTGTTGATGCTGACTTTTATTCCGACTTTTTGATGTTGTGAATTTGACTCCTCATTCCCATTTACGTGATGCATGGCTGTTTAGAATTTATATCTGATTTCAATTTGATCGAGAGATCAATTGTTTTTCTGCTTTAACTAATTTCATTCGAATGGAGAAATTAGCTACATTACTTGCTATGTTTGTAGTAATTGCTGGTTTACTACTCATTTAAGGATCGAGAGATCTGCTATAGTGTCTGCTATTAGATGAGAATCCTTATAGTCGTGTGAGGTGTGAACTACATTTTGATCATTTGATTAAGATTAAAAGAATGAGTTGTAGGGGATCGAATTCTTCTTCTGATTAAGGATGAGAATCTTATTAATCAGTAATCTTAATTTAGTGATTAGTGGCTACTCTCTTCTTGATTTATAGATACACCGATAGGCTGAGAGATAGAGTGAGATTATAAAATCAGTAAGTCGGATACGACAAATTGCAATAGCATCAACGAGTTCATTATAAGGGAATCTCTACCTTCACTCTTTGATCTTTTCTTACCCTTTCTTTATTATTCTTAATCCATGTTCATTCATTCATCTGATTTATTCTTTTATAATTTCGTGACAACTTCTGGGATATAAGTAGAATAAGTAATTGATCTAAATCAACGGGGTTACGATACTCAAGGTTTCTACTTGACCTGTGCACTTGCAGTTACGTGAACTCTTGGGTAAAAATAAAATGTGACTAGAATTATTTCTAGTGTGAGAATCTATAATTTCATAACTACGATAAGTTCACGTCAAGTTTTTGGCACCACTGTCGGGGATTTAGATTATTTATTTATTTTTTGTTTATATCCTTGCTTAGTTCATTTGAGTGCTATTCACGGCTGAATCTTTTCTGTTGATTTCAGGGATTAATATATGCCCAGAAACATCCGGAGCCAACTGCTTGAACTAGACCCTGAAATAGATCGAACTTTTAAAAAAAGGGTACGAGAGTATAAGAACAGAACATCCCTTCTTGAAGGTGCAAGCAGCACTCAATCCATAGAGCTTGAGGAGAATTCTGATCCAAAAGCAGAAATGATGGCTGAACAACAAGAGGCACTCCAACCATGACCACCAGTCCCATCATTAGAAGAACTCTATACTCCCACTGCAGATGGACTGGAGTCTGCGATTTTGAAGCCTGCCATTCAAGCCAATAATTTTGAGCTAAATTTGGAGGAACTCCAAATGAGGACCCAAATCAACATCTTAAAGACTTTCTGGAAATATGCGAGACAACCAAGTTGAATGGAGTATCACCAGAGGCATTGAGACTAAGGGTCTTCTCTTTCTCGTTAAGGGGTAAAGCCAAGCAATGGCTACAATCATTGGAACCCCGGGAATTAACTGCCTGGGAGCAACTAGTAAAAGCATTTTTGTCAAAATACTTTCCTCCCAGTAAAACTATAAGAATCAGAAATGAAGTCATCGGTTTTGTGCAAAAAGATTAGGAGACGCTGTATGAAGCCTGGCAAAGGTTTAAGACATTGCTAAGGTCGTGTCCCCATCATGGCTTAAGCAAATGGATTTTGGTTCAATCCTACAACAATGGACTTAACTTTACTTCAAAAATGGCGCTCGATAACGCTGTAGATGGTATGTTTATAAAGAAAAATGTAGATGAAGACTATCAACTTATAGAACAAATAGCTAGGAATCAACATTTCCTAGCTCATTCAAGGTCTAATGAGTCAGCTGCATTAACTCAAACTCGAATTGACGGTGAGGAGTTTTCTTCCAAAGTGGAGTATTTAGTTCAAAAAGCAATTAGTAGACTAGGACTCAATGAAGCTACTCCTACTGTCAATATGATAGCAAGATGTTGCGAAATATGTGGTTCGCCTGATCACATTTCCGTGCACTGTGAGCTACTAAAATAGCAAGGACATCAATAACAGGCTAATGCGATAGGCTCTTATCCATCGAATAATGACCCATATTCTAACACTTTCAATCTTGTGTTGAACTGGGAGAAATGTCACTTCATGGTATAAGATGGTGTAGTCCTGGGGCATATTGTTTCAGGCCGGGGCATTGAAGTTGACAAAGCTAAGATAGAAGTAATCGAAAATTTACCTCCGCCTACTAATATCAACGGAATCAGAAGTTTTCTTGGACATGCTGGATTCTATCGACGTTTCATCAAGAACTTTTCTCTAATTGCAAGGCCTTTCACAAAACTCCTATCTAAGGAAGCAGAGTTTATATTTGATGAACACTATTTAGAGGCTTTTGATACCCTAAAAAAAGCTCTTACAACAGCACCAATCATCCAACCACCCGATTGGTCCTTGCCATTTGAAATTATGTGTGATGCTAGTGATCAAGCTGTGGGAGCAGTATTGGGACAAAGGAAGGATAAAAAGCAACATGCAATATATTATGCTAGCAAAACCTTGGATGAAGCACAAATCAATTATGCTACAACTGAAAAAGAATTCCTAGAAGTCATTTTTGCAATGGACAAATTCAGATCCTACATAGTTGGCTCCAAAGTCATTGTGTATACTGATCACCAAGCTGTGCGATACTTAATTGCTAAAAAAGATGCCAAACCTAGACTCATCAGATGGATCCTTTTGTTATAGGAATTCGATTTAGAAATCAAAGATCGAAGGGGGATAGAAAACTTAGTAGCTAATCATCTCTCTCGACTTCAATTATCAGAACGAGACGTTAACCCTGGCGCCCACAGAGCTATTAATGACTCTTTTCCAGATGATCAATTGTTTTCGATTCAGAAAACACAACTTCCTTGGTTTGTTGATTATGCTAACTATTTAGCTTCCGGAGTTCTACGATCTGATTTGTCCTATCAAGAAAAGAAGAAATTCTTCTCAGATATCAAATACTACTTCTGGAATGAACCATTTCTATTCAAAAAATGTGCGGATGGAATATATCATAGGTGTGTACCAAACGAAGAACAATCTGCTATATTACAGGAATGCCATTCATCACCTTATGGTGGTCATGGAGGATACCAAAAAACAGCCTCTAAATTTCTCCAAATAGGTTTTTATTGGCCAACCCTATTTAAGGATGCAATCAATGTTGTTAAATCTTGTGATGCCTGTCAAAGATAGGCAGAAGAAATGAAGCACCTCAGCAACCTATACTCGAGGTAGAAATATTCGATGTATGGGGAGTGGACTACATGGGACCTTTTCCTCCCTCGTGCGGGTTCAAATTCATACTTCTAGCTGTTGATTATGTCTCAAAATGGATTGAGGCTATCCCTACAATCTCAGTAGACTCAAGGTCGGTTGCTAAACTCTTTAAAGACACAATATTTCCAAGGTTTGGGATGCCGAGATTGGTTATTAGAGATGGAGGATCACATTTTATCGAACGGAGTTTTGAGAAATTGCTGCTTAAATATGGGGTCAAGCATCGGATTTCTACCGCTTATCACCCTTAAACCAACGGGCAAGCAGAAGTCTCAAATAGAGAGATCAAACTAATTCTTAAGAAAACCGTTTCAATAACCAGAAAGGATTGGAGCCTGAAACTCAATGAAGCACTGTGGGCATATCGGACTGCATATAAAACACCAATTGGGACAACACCATTCAGGCTGATTTATGGCAAACATTGTCACCTACCGGTGGAATTAGAACATAAGGCTTTTTGGGCAATTAAAACACTGAACTATGATTTCCAAGCAGCCTCTGGAAAACGTTTATTGCAGCTCAACGAGCTATATGAATTGAGATTAGATGCTATAGCAATTCCCGCATCTATAAAGAAAGAACAAAGAAATGGCATGATACGCACATATTGAGAAGGAGTTTTAAAGAGGACGACCAGGTTCTATTATTTAACTCCCAACTACGACTTTTCCCGAGAAGTTAAGAACGAGATGGTCTGGACCTTTTATCATCGAAAAAATATACCCCCATGGCGCAGTGGATATCAAAAATAGTAATTCAGAAACCTTGAAGGTCAATGGGCAAAGATTGAAACGTTACAATCCAAGTGCAGTAAGGTTCGAAGAAGTGATACATCTGCAATCGGACCACTAGAAGAAATAAGGTCGAGCCAACGATGTTAAAAAAGGCTCTATAGGGAGGCAACCCAACCTAATAAACGGTCAGCTACCACGTCAGCACCCACAAGGTCAGAAGTATCAGAAAAATCACCTAAAAGTACACTTTTTAGATTTAGTTGAGAATCCCAACAGAATCTAACACCATATCTACCCAAACATCCACTTTTCCAAGTCCCACACGAACTCCCTCACGTTGCTTCATTTTCCACTCGATCGACTAATCCCTTCCCCAACACCCATCGTCCCTCAGCTACCTCTCGAAATCCCTAACAGTGCTCCACCATCCTCCGAGAAACCTCAGCCGTCCTCCACCCCTACGATCGCCGATATTTTCAATGTACCAACTGGCAACATGAAAAGAACCCGTACATCATCTGAATCCCCGACCAATAGTTCATCCGAGTCCATTAGGCGATGGCTTCGTCCTGATGGTCTCTTACAACCAACGTCCAACCTATGACAGCCAGAAGACGGCAATGAAGCTCAACGTCTCCTTAATACAAGGTTCAGATAGTATAGCCTTTTTATTGACCATAATAAGTACTCCTTAAGCTTAAAAAAATAGTGAAAAAAATTGAATATAGTTATGTGTAGGTCCAAAGTGTTATTCAGATCCAATGTGTGTTCGGGTAATTTGATCCGTAGGGGTTCATGCCTGATGACCTAAGGGCAACTGCTCTGGGATCCGTCGATCGAAAACCTGCTACAAGGACCATCTTGTGGAATTTGGAGAAGCACAGGAGTACTGAATCATGGCCAAGCTCGAACTCTTCATTGAGAACTTTGGTTGTTCGGGCAAGTAAACTCGAGGGGTGCCTTATCACCTGTTGCCCTAAGGCCATCTAGTCTGGGAGTCATTAGTCTAAAGTCCGTTACATGGACTTCCTTGTGCAATCCTGCTTGAAGATTAGAACTTTTAAAATGATTGGAAATAAAAGTGAAGAAAAAAGAGAAAAATTTTAAGCTCAATTAGTACTTATGTGTTCATTATTAATGCTATTATTTGGTAGATTATTTATTTTTTCTAGAATGCTGAATTTGAAATTGTTTAAATATGTGTAGCATTCAAAACCTCTATGAAGCTAAGTGCATGGAAAGTGGTAAGACACTGAGTAGTAGGTGTGCAGAAGAATTGTGTGAGAAAATTAGTTAGTTGATAATATGGCAGCTGTGATGGAACTTCTATTCTTGAGCCTTGCTTTAGAATTTTTGCTTGAGGACAAGCAAGACTTTTAGCTTGGAGGAGTTTGATGCATGCAAAATATAACATATTTTAGATTATTATTTTAGTTAATTTTTTTGTAATTTAATCATGGCATGCATCGTTTTAGGTCACTTTTAATGATAATTCCGGATTTATGGAGTGTGACTATTGATTTTCTGAATATTTTAATTTTTGAATAAATCAACTTAATTTTCATAATTATTTTGCAAGACAAGTCGGACAAGTCGAGATGACCAATCTATGCGAGAATTATTCTTTTGCGGCCGATAAGCCTTCATCATCATTCAACAAATGTTATTGACATCAAATCGTCAATGAGAGATGATTGGACACAAAAGATATCATCAGTTAAAGTCCTATCCATCATTAGGCGATAAAGTGATATCATCTATCAAGTTTGTCGGCTGCAAAATCCAAAAGTTTTATCCTTAATAAATTACCGACCAAGATCATTAGGCGCAAAAGCTTATCATTAACCAAGATCATGGTGATTATCGGCCGTGAACTCCAAGTAATCTTGGGGGCAAAAACCAATCAAGACTATCAGCCATAAAATCCAACCGTAATAGAGATGAACATGTATCATTGGGAGATAAAGCGATAGAGAACTTTTATCCTTAACCAACTATTAAGCTTTGCGGCCGAGAACTCCAATCACTGCGCGCAAAAGACAATACTAACAAGTTTGGTGGTTGAGAATCATCAAGAAAAGTTTATCATCGAGTGCAAAATGGATAAATTTTATCATTAACCAAGTTTTATCTCTAGCCGAATTTAAAGTTCACCGTACGATACTCACGACCATGATAGTTCGTCCGCACCTATAAATAGACGAGAAAGTCATCATCCCAATTCGTGCTTTGAAGTCCAGGTCACTTCTATGGTGAGTCGGGAGCTTTGCAGGCTATGAACAAGAGGAGAGAGGTACGACGGCTGGAGGTTGATCGCGACTCTAATCAAGTTCGAAAGGCTGCCCGACTGTCTTCCCGTGATCTAAAGCTTCGACCTTTTTATCTCTTTGGGTGTAATTCTTCCGATTTTCATTATTGTTTTTATTGTCTCTCCAATATTTCTAGGATGAACTACATGTTTTTACGATTATTATTTTAGGAGAATAATAATTGAAGGGAAACTATTTGGACCCTATATTATTTGTTTTAATCTTTTCTGATCAATTATTTAATTTCACTTAGTGCATTTGATTTAATTATTTGGATTTCTGAGTTGAGTAATTACCAGTTTGTAGACTATTTGATTTTAGAATTCATTAATTAAATTAATTGAATTTATATGAAATTAATAATTGACATAAATTTAATAACTAGTGTGTGGAGAATCAAGTTTGTATGGTCTGTTAATCTATACTAGTTTGTCAAGTGATTAATAGTCTAGGAAATACAATTTAATGCATTTTAATTTTAATATGATTTGATGGGATGCCAGTTGTGGAAACTTTAATTCTTATTAAATTAAGACAGTTTTACATGCTTAGGTTGAGGGATGCCAGTCGTGGAGAGCGCAAGTTAATCATGTTAGAATACTTTAGCGAGACTTTGATCCATCCTTAAAGATTAAATTTATCTTTTATGGTTCAAATATTTATCCTGATCTATTTTCATTCTAAGGCCTAACTTCAACACCATTATCTTATCTTACCATTATTTTATTTTCTCTATTTTATTTTATAATTACAAAACCTATTTTCAAAAATCCATATTTTTCCTCTCTTATTAATTTATAAATTCAAATATTTAATTAATAATATTCTCCGTGGGTTCAATACTCTTTACTCCTATTTTCTATATCACTTGAGTGACCAGTGCACTTGCTAGCGATTTTATTTTGCTACATCTTTTTAAGCATCAGCCCTGCTCATGCGTAGGGCCTTAGACGACCCCTTCCGTCGCTGGCGGCGCAGTGTGCATGCACGCTGGGGCCTTTGATGACCCCTGCCAGCGATGGAAGGGATCGCTGGCCGGCCCCTACCGTGCAGGGGCCCGCGAGCGACTCCTGCCATCATTGGCATGGTTCGTCTCAGGCTCCTGCGCGTGTAGGGAGCCGGATGCGAACATGACCCTTGCATCCGTGCAGGATCTCGCAGTGACCAGCCGGCAGAAGCATGTGCAACATGTCGAAGGAAATAAAAATTCTAGAAGATGAGAGATGAGACAAAAAGAATAGGGAGAATCAAAGAAAAAATAGACGATGAAAACATGGAGGATGAGAAAAAAATACCTTAGTAGAAGTTTGAGTAAAACCCTAAGCATATTCTGCAATAAAGAGAAATGATTTTTTAATTATTTTGAATGTATATGGGGGAAGAAGAAGATTTAGCGCTTTTTTCTTTGGGTACTCAAACCCTAAGCAAATTCTGCAAAAAAGTGGTTTATCTAAATCTCTTTTGTTTCAAATAGAAAATTTAGGGCTTTTTTGTTTTGGCGACACAATTTTTATTAGATGGAGGGAAAATAATATTGTGACATAATTTGTGATGATTGAGTAAAAATTAATTATTTGTGATAAAAAATGCGACAAAATTAATTGTGATAATTTATAGTCCGTCACTTTTATATCACTAATCGTGTTAATTAAATATTCCATCACAAATGCATCACATACTTATGACGGACTTGCCATTATTATTGTGTTCATTGTCACTGTGCCTTTGAATTTAAAATTAAAAATTTTATGAATATGGGCATGAACATTATGTTGGTTCCAAAAGGAACCATAACTAATAATGTTAGACCCCAGCAAGTTTGGATACCAAAATGCAAATGATTTTTGTTTGTAGGTGGCTTCACAAGAAATTACAAAGAAATATTCAAGTAAAGTGAATGCACACACTTTTTGGTAAAAGTATTATTGAATAGGAATTCAAATCTATTTAGTGCATATGTGATTTGAATTGTGACTTGTCATATTTAAAATGTGCATTTTGACTTATATATATCAATTCTTGATCATAATTTTTCACAAGCTCAAATGTATATAAGCTATGAAATCTTCATGTTGACAGAAATGATGATACTTTGATTAGGTGTGCAAGTGCATTTTCATTTGATATACTAAACTTTTGATGATTTTGTGATTTGAACTAAATTTAATATATCTTATAGAAGTTGCATTTTAATATCTATCTTATGGAAGTTGCATTTCAATATATATTTTGATGATAAATACTTGTATATAAAATTAAGATGATCTTACTTTGACTCATAAAGATTCAAGACATTTTAGTTTATCTTCATATTTTTAAATATTTGTGAGGAGTACATAAAGGTGATTTTTTGAAATTGATTTTATGTCACAATTATTTGGGATTTAAATTTATTTACTAGTTATCATAATTTTTACACAAGACTATGATTTTTTGAAAGTAAATTCTTGTGCATAATAGGATCATTTTACTTTGAAAATGATTATGTCTACATATGTTTAACCCTTGAAAATGTTAGCAAGTATATTGGATTATGCTCTTAATTAAACATTTGATGCATTATAATTTTAAAATTGAAAAGAACTTATAAACTTGGAATTTAAACATAAGGACAATTTTTTTGAAAATTTTAAAACAAAGTTGGAAAGAGTTATAAATTTTGATATCATCATTTCTTTTGTCTTCTGTTAATGTATCTGCAAAATATCCTTTCTCACATGTCAAATAAAGTAAACTATATTGATATCCTAATCCATTACCATATTTATTATGATTGTCACTTTTATTTGTCAAAAGAAAATGATATATGTGTTTGTATTTGGTAAATCATTTTATATATTAATATTTGACAATTATTTATTCATTGTTAAGATGGATACATAAATCAATTGATATGTAAGAAAGAATAATAAGTGTAAGAAATATTTTGGACATCATTATGTTCACTTCTATAAATCTAGACATGTCCATGATAATGCTTAAAATATCATTCTATTGGTTATGCATAGGAATTTCATGATGACTACATTTTTTAATTCAATGTTGAAAAAGTAACCATAGTGGAATAAAATCCGAAAGGAAATATGACTAACAATCTTGGACCCAAGCTAATATAGGTACCAAATTCAAATGATCATTTGTTTGTAGGTTTTCTACACATGAAAAGATAAAGAAAAATTAAGTTGAAATGAGGCACAAAGTTTACAGTAAAGCATTTTTAGTATATGAAAATGAAAATTTGAACTCATTTTAATATGATACTTGTGCTTCGAAATTGTTCATTGATTATCATAATACAACCATAAGTTAATAATTAATAGACATACTAGAATTATTTTGCTCATCTAATTTTGAAAATGCCTATGTTATTCATTTTGACTAAATGAAAATATGTCTATTGAATTGTGAATGATGGTTGCTAAATTGACATTTTTGGACTACCTTACTAATTCAATGTGGAAATTATATTTATAAAATATAAGGGCACTTATATGAATATTAAAGTTTGCATGCAACTCTTCAAACACAAAATATGTTGATTTTGATATTGATAATGCATATCTGATTTATATGAAACTCGTGTATTACTTGGAATTCGATATCTTTTATTCATGTAATTATATGATGCCTATGATTTTAAAGTATAAAGAAATCATAATTTTGAAATATGGTTGAAAACCAGTAAATGACTTTATTTGGTATATACTTTTTGTTGAAGACTCTTGATGTTTTAATATCTTAAAATTAAAAGAAACCATAATCTTGATATAAGAATTGAATATCTTTTCAATATTTAGAAATGCAAACTTATTGAGAATTTTGAAATTAATACATAATATCTTCTTTTGACTTGTGATAATATACTTGCAAAATCTATGTTGTTCATATGTCAAAGAAAGATAATTATATGTCTATTTTTACCTTTACCATGTTTATTATCACGAATATTCTTTGAATTTGACAAAAGGAAAAGACACATGAAAATATGAATGCTAAGTCTTCTAAACTTAAATAATTTTTGTTTATATATAAAGAAGAGTTCATAATTATAATAAATATGTTTGGCATATTTTTTATATGACTCTTAGGTCATGAGCTTTATGTGCATGAACTTATTACACTATATCATTTAGGTATACATGAATATTATGATTTTTGAAAAATTAATTTGAAATAAGATGATTGATCATGTTAGTGTGCCATTTGAAAATTATTTCTTAAAACATTTAATTGTCAAACTCTATGCTTGTGCACATGTTTGAAATGAAGCATATTACTAAAAAGATCATTTTCAACTAAACAAAAACCTTTCTTATTGTCCTTCCTCTTTCTCTTCTTCCTTCTTGTGCTCCTTTTGTTCATCCTCCAACCCTAGCCGTCAGGTGCACAATGAGAGAAAAGAGATTAAATAGGTCTTAATGTCTTTATATAGGGAAGGTCAAGAGGGTTTGACCCAAAAATCAAACTACCCCTATTAAAAATCTGGATTGTTAGAATGATAGTTGGCAAGGGCTCCTCCTTGCCGCAACTCGGGCCATGCCAACACTAACCCGGGCCGGGTCCAACGAACTCGATCTAGTTTTGACTTCAATTCGATTCGGGTTCTATGGAATCGGGGCTGGGCAGGTCAAAACCCGGGCTGGGTTCTGCCCCTGTCGGTAAATCACATTCCGACGTGATTTTTTGGCCACCATAATTATACCATACGATGTCCGATAGATGCAATATCTATACCAATGAAATTTTGGTACAAGGGATAGGAGAATAGGTTCCATGTCGTAAAAATTGAACATCATGGGGATCCCCCTACGTACCTAAAGTTGATTGAAAAACCAATTATGTTCTTGTTGTTTGTGGACTGCACGGACGTCGCGACTTTGGTCAATGATTCCTCCCTATTAACATTCAGAAACCTTCGGCTACCACTTGGATCTTGTTCTCCTCTGTCGAGTCTTCGAAACAGTATATCGCCCGCACTCTTTGGAGCCTTTATTTGTGAGAAAATGAAAGAGAAAGGGGCTCTCGTGCAAAAATTCCGTGGAGGCAAATAATACTTTCTAGTCACTCTTGAGGCGCTATTTATAACTCTCAAGTAAGGTTTTTAACTCCTATTGGGACTTGGGCTATTTCTCCATCAATTATGACCATCCATCATTAGTTATCATCTCTTAAATATTCATATTTAATTAAATCCAAATTTCACTAATTTATTTCATAACCATTCTTAACAAAATCCATCTATATTGAAATTCCTTTTTATCCTTTCCATAATTTCTCTCAATCCAAGTCTATCTCTATCTTTTATCAATAACTTATGTTAACCAAACTATACCTTTATTTTATCTTTCTATTTTCTTCATCTATATAATTTTAATTAATATAATAATATTTTATCATCTAATTTTTGGATTAAAATAATGATAAATATTATTTTAATGGATGGAATATTTTTTAAGCCATAAGACTCTCAATCTTATCCTATTTTGAAGTCCTATAATCATTAAACAATCTTTTGGATCTCAAATTAAATTGAAATCTGTAATCACAATTTCTACTCTCAACAGGATTAAATCTTTCTTTCTTTTCCTTTTTTCATTTCTAACCATACTTTTAATTTGTAAATTATTTTATTGTCCCTATTGAAATACTGAGGTGTACAAAATCTATGATAGACAACTATATATGTGAACCTGCCTTTTTGAAACTAGTCAAACTATAGAAAATAAAGGAAAAAAAGAAGAGAGAGTTGCTCTTATTTGCTGCCAGCCAGAATGAGAAACAAGAATAAAGTGTTTCCTTGAGTAGGAACAATGAAGAAAAAGAAGTTATATAAAAGAAGTTAAATCAAAAGTACATACCAGATAGGTTTATTTAGTTTCTTTTAATCTTCTCAGCAAGGTTAGATAAAAGTATATTTACCCAGCGAAGATAACTATTTGTTTAGGACTTACAACTTAATGCATCTTAATATCTTTCTTAACTGAAGATTAACTCAGCGTTTGTGATCCTAAGTTTTGTGAGAGTTAAGATAGTTTGATTTACTCAGCGTAGAGGTCATTAATTTAGGTAATCCTAATCCGTCTCAGGAACTGAATCTATTCATCATTGCTATAATTCAATATTCATAGTTGTTCATGCTAGTTAATCATTATGTTTAATTATCCATCATCCTTAGGCTAAACGCTAGTCTATTTTATATTCTGTTATTTAACATTTTGCACATTTATTTTCTGCTTTTATATCAAAACACCATTTTCTTCTCCTAATAGATTATTAAGATAGATTAAATTTAACTAGTTCCTCATGGGTTCGACACTCTACTCTCTAATTTAACTAGTGCACTTGCTAGAAAATTTATTTGTTACAAATTCAATGCATCAAGCTTTTGGCGCCATTGTTGGGGAACTATATTCATAACTCAGTCTATCTTGTATAAACTACTTTGAGAATTTTTATTTTCTATTTTACTTCACTTGTTCTTTTAGAGTTGTGTAAGCTTTTCAGGTAATATCTCTTGTACACAACCAGATCATCACTAGCACATCTTAGACACATCAACGACGATGAACAAAATGACAGCAAACCAACAAGTTTAGGGAAATATACTTGCTGTCCAGCAAGATGGGATTAAATTTGAGACATCATCGTCAAGACAAAGCACAAAGAAGAAGCCTCAACAAGCAAAGAATAATAATATTGTTTTGATATATCCACTGCGCTCACAGAATTATTAGATTCATTTGTTGAAAAAGCTATCAACACAAAAGTATCAAATTGAAAACTTGGAGAGAGAAATTCACAACATTAGACAACACAACAAGAAGTCAGATGAGGATGTGGCATCAATTCTCGAATTCAAATCATCAACTTCTGACTTCGTAGAGATGATCGGTCAATTCGCTACAACAATAGAAAGAAGGTTGACAATGCAAGATCAACACATCCAGAATTTAGATTCTCAATTGTCCAAAATATAAAAGCAAATTGAAGTAGATGATTCACTTCAACAATTCGACACTGAGCTCAAGTTTGAGGCATTGGACATGCATTAGAGGATGAAGTTGCAAAACTGAATTTTCTAACTTCTGAATCTCCGAGCCACATCAATCAGAATGTGAAGTTCATCATATGCCCTTGCCATTATCAATATCCATATCAAAGAACATGGCACCCATAAATAATTTTTTCGACAAGGACAGCGACAACTCAGTGGCGTGTCAAGGAGATGAGAAAATATATCATTAAAGATGGGAAGGTTCAAAGGAGGGGCCTGCATTTGGAAGTTTCTGTCACTTCTATGTTGTTGTCTCTAATTCATCCACCATCGAAGGTGAAGAACAAAACACCGATAGTTGGCTGCAAATCACTTCACGTCTCCTTCGTGCAATCTTTAAAATCTTTGAAGGAGAAAAGTACTTCGCTGACATCAACACGATCCGCTCCATCTATAACAGTCCAATGGCGACCTAAGAATCACTTGACGATCCAAGATCAGTAGCATAGCTCTCAACTTCCACATCAAAAGGCTGTTGTACATGAAGAACCGCCACCACCAGATGATGACAATAAATTGAAAACATAGGCGCCATCCAACATAGCATATGCTGAGTCTCACTGCTACGAGTATTCACGATCACAATAAAAATCGATGAGATCATTTCATATCTACTTATATTATTCTTATTGATAATTTCTTATTAGTCTCAGCATATATGCCATATCAAAGTCGAGCTAGCGACTTTAAACTTATAACTACTCATTCTTAATCCTTAAACTTACAATTTAGATCTTCATGTAATTTAGTTTAGATAAACGTAGTTCATGTTAGATTAGTTTGATTATCTTAGTTGCTTAATCTCTTTAATTTCCTACTATCATTTTATTTTATTTTATTTTATTTTTTAATAAGTCTCTGCATGTCACAAATTGGATTTTATTGAAATTTCAAATTTTCATTTTCACAGGCCGTTATTTCCATGACATGGGTGTTCCTTGGATATAACGGATCGTTATTACGGTATCACGACCAGTAACTTTATTTCATCACTCAAAATTTTATTGAGTCTTTAATTTCACGAGGCATAATCATTTTATCACGGATCTCACAGTGATCCATATTTGAACTTTTATTTTTCACTTGTCGTTACTATTCTTTCACGAATATATCAGTGACTATAAAAATTTTGTTAAGCTTTATGGGTCGTAAGTCTAATGTCACGACCCATGACATTATGTGCACACCTCCATATTTCCATTAAGCCGTATCTCACGAGTCGTAACCGCACTTTCACGGGTCTCACAGTGGGTATTAATGGAACTACTTCATTTTCACGGGACTTAGGTGGATTATAACGAGTCTCACTGTGCTTTACCATGCGCGGATCATAATAATGGGTCGTAACAACCATGTCACAGCCTGTAATGATTGTGGTTAAGCCGATGTAGAGTCCAAGGGTTATTTTATGAGTCGTAAATGTTGGGTCACAGACTTCACAGCGGCTTCCAAAATTTTTATTCTACACATCACGGGTCGTTACCTACCGTTAACGGGCCATAAGTTGTCTGGTCATCCCTGAGAAGATGGCAAATTTCACGGTTCATGGGGCATCAACTTTCACGGGTCAGGAGAATTTTTCTTATTTTCACGGGTCGTTACATGTGAATCACGACTCGTAAAATCATAGTATGCCCCCAACTCCAAAGCCACTGACCCATTATTAAGGCAACCTCGAGGTAGTTACTAAGGCACGGTAATGAAAAGTGCAAGTCACTTAATGTGCCTACTGATAAACTAATGTGCCTGGGTGATGGCTATTACTGCCATATGATAATGGTTACATGTAGTACTCCATGCTACTGATGAAATGATACTAATGATTAATATGTAGATCACTTGACTAGGTACATGTATGTTCCTTTTCTCATATGAATTGTTTATATGAAGCATGTAGTATCCATCTCATGAAATGGCTTTTATATAGTCTAACTAGAAACTTCCACTCTGGATCCGTGCAAGTAACTGATATGCTTAGGTGGATGGCAGCTCAACTCATGACAGCAAAGTAGCACAAGGCATAAGAACAAATAGACTCATGAGTCTTTAGATGTCTTTTCCTAGAGTGTAATGATAAATGAATATTTTCCTATTTTCTATGACATTAGTTTCATTATTTTTATTAAAGTCTTCGGCTGAATTAAGGATGAGTTTTATTCGAATTTAATTGAGTAATAGTTCCACTACAATTATATGCATAATTTGTGTTATGATAATGTGATGGCGAACGGACTAGCATTATCGAATTTTCCTAATTGTCCTCATCTTTTAGGGTGAATTTTTGGGGTGCTACAAAAAAAATAGAAACTCAGGTCATCAGGTCGAGTTGGGTTAAACTGACTCTAGATCGGATCATGGTAGGATCCGACCTGACACGGTGAACACCCTTAGTGATAGTTGTACCATAATCTTTTTTTATTTGACACCGAGACAAAGGATAGTGTGCAGTTATTTAATTGACCCCTTCAGAGAACAGCCCTCATTTCACTAGCTTTGATTGTCTTGATTAGATTAGAAATAATTTGGTATGTCATACAAAAAGATTTTTTGTGATTTGGAATTATAGTTTGATTCAAAATTTATAGAGTAGAACATTTGGAATTGTGTGTTAATTCAAATTTTCAAAGATAAAAAATAGATTAATTGTTGTCACATTGTTAATTTAATGAATGATAATACTTCTTGGAGTTAGTGGAAGATGGCAACCTCTTGATGTCACTACTTCAGAAGTATTGTCATTTTATTATTTATGTTTTTTATGCACAAATTATAACATGCATAACATTGACTTCCTATTTTGTGATTAAAGTAGAAATGGCTTCCAAAATAATCATTGTTGACCTGAACAAGAATGAAAAGCAAAACAATCATAATTATGTTATTTGGCATTGGAATGTCCGTTATCTTTTAGAAAATAAGAGGTCTTGGATACCATTAATCATACGAATGAACTTGCACTTGAAAATAATGCTCAATGCTAGATGGATATGGAAGCATTTCAGGTTTGGTCTAATACATTGCTCTCATTCATTTTTTAACATGATGGGCAATTTCTTCATATGGGAATACGAAGTCTATAAGACATCCTTCAAAATATGGGCGGTGCTCCACAATAAGTATGAGGATACCACGATTACCAGCGTTGGATGCTCACAGTCAAGTTTGACTTTACTGAAAGCAACCAAATCATACCATGCGGGAGCATATCCAAGATATGCCAAACATGATTCGTGAACCGAAGAATGGGGGACAAGTGTTCAATGATGAACAATAGGTGAAGGCTCTGATTCTCTTCCTAGAAGTTGGGGACATATCCGTTGTAACTTGATGCATGAAGAAAGTGTCAAAATGTTTGACCAAGGCACCTTGCCATATTGAGATGGACGATGATGCTGAAGCATAGTTGTTGAAAATCGAGGCAAAGAGTTGGTTCCCAATTTAAGCGAAGAAGATCACATAAGTTGCAACAAAAAAAAGGGTGAAGATGATGGACAGAAGAAAGTCCAAGGCCACTAGTGCAAACTTGGAAAATGTGGTGTCAAATTAGACATAAAAAAGTGACATACGACAACTATAGAAAATGTGATCACTTGGCTCGTGATTGCACCAAGCCTAAGAAAGTATGTCCTAACCATGATTCATTTACTTAAGTCTTGTGCCTAAACTCATTCTTCTTGGATTGCATATTCAAGAGCCACATACCATGTAGCAAGAAAATGTGGGGTCTTCATGGAATTTTGACGAATAAGTGCGAGAAGTAAATAGACCTTGGCAACAACGAAAAGGTTGAGCATCAACACACCCAAGTTAGAACTTCATGATGACCAAATTCTTTATCTTCATGAAATTTTATATGATCCAACTTTTAGATGAAATTTACTTTGTGTGAGAATTAGACAAACTTGGTTATGTAATAAGCTTCCAAAGGAAACAAATGACAAAATATCTTTACAATATTCTTCTATGTAGTGATTTTTTTTTCAATAATGGTTTATATGTTCTTAATATAATATCATTTGTTTATAACTATTCTTTTGTCTCATCTATTGATGTGAATGACAATGCCAATATTTTGCATGCCAGACTAGGACACATTGGTTAAGAACTTGCTAGAGAATGCCTCTTGGCGTCTCTCGCAAAAGTTGATATTCATAACTACGAAGAATGTCTATCTACCATGAAAAAAAAGAACACCATTTGGCAAAGGAAAACACGCTGAGTACTCATTAAAATTAATTCATTCGGACATATGTGGTCCGATGAATATTAACTTAAGCCACAATTTTTCTTACTTCATCGCTTTTATATATGATAATTCACATTACAGTGTTGTGTACTTGATTTCTCATAAGTTCGAAGCTTTGAATTATGTTGTACGATTCATGAACATGATAAAAAATCAACTTGATTGCAAAATTAAAGTCTTGTGAACCGACTATGGACGTGAATATCTCTCTAATTTATTCAAAATTTTATGTGATGAAAAGGGTGTAGTTAGGCAACTAACAATATCAAGGACTTCGCAACAAAAGAGTGTTGTGGAAAGACAAAATCATACCTTCTTCGATATGGTTTGATACATAATGGCATAAGCTAATCTTTCAATTTCGTATTGGGAAGATGCACTATTGACACTGCACTCAATGAACTTTGAACAGGTCGAAAGTCTAACATTAGTTATATGAGTCCTTGGGGTTGCGCAACCTATGTTTTATACAATTCCCATAAATATGATAAGTTGGGTCTAAGAAGGAAGAAATGTATATTCATAAGATATTGTGAAACCTCTAAGAGCAATATATGTGATAGAGAAGATGGTACAATGACGAAAATCGAAAGTAGATATGTGACATTTATAGAGAATGACTTTCCTAAGCATGTCGAGGTAGACAATGAACTTCTTTTAGATGAAGAAGAAGATCCCGAGTTGGCAATGCAAGTGGATCAACATGTGCGGAGTTTGTTTTTCCCATCCTACATATTGATCCGGGTGGGAGAGATTTGTAACCGTCAATTAATGAACCTAAAGTTTCCTTCACTGGACTACTAAAAAACATGTTCCACGTCGAAGATTTGAAATCAAAATGTTGCATGAACATGAGTCATATGAAGCCTATATAGTAAGGCTGGAAAGTGAACTTGAGCTCAAATATGTTAAAGAGTCTCTTTCATCTCTTGTTAAAGAAGAATAGATTAATGCAATGTAGGAAGGGTTAGGGTGCATATAGAAAAATCAAGTATGAGACTTGATAAACCTTTTGCCAAGTCGTAAGGCGATTGGATTCTCAAAAATAAACTTGTTGTGGATGAATCAATTGAAAGATATAACGTTCGTCTAATGGCAAAAGATTTCACTTAAACAATTGATGTTGATTATGATGAAACATTTGCATCTGTTGTAAGGTTGCCTCAATTCATCTAATAACTATTGTCGCACATATGGACTTAAAATGACATCAAATTGATGTAATCTCAATGGAGAATTAGATGAGAAAATTTACATTAAGCAACCTTAATGATTCATTGTAAAAGGAGAAGAGCGCAAAGTTTACATACTACGCCGGTCATTTATGAACTCAAAATCATCTAAAACATCTCAAATTCCATTAATCAATCATTTTGTATGATTTTAAGATGATTGAAAAAGAGCACTTTGTGTATGTTCATAAGTTTAAGGATACCTTTGCTATCCTAACTCTATATGTAGATGATATTTTGATAGCTGGGGATCGATAGTAAGAATAATGTCATTGCCATTAAGAAATTGTTGTACTTCATGTTTGAAATGAAGGACATGGTGAAGTAGACTACATACTAGGTGTGAAAATTCAGCGAGACTATTCCAAAAGACTCCTTGCCTTGTCACAAAAATCATACATAAAGAAAGTTTTAGAACTCTTTCATATGGGTGGATGCAAATTCATTAACACTCCTATTATGAAAGGTGACGATTGAAGTCTGGACACTGCCCTAAAACTCCAAAGGAACAAAAGAAAATGTTACTATGCAACTGTGGTCAATAGCTTGGTGTATGTTATGTCATGTTCTTGGCCAGCCATGTGTTTCGTCGTGGGTCTAGTTAGTCGATATTAGGCTAATCCAAATGCCAACACTAGAAAACAGCAAAGAGAATCATGAGATACCTCAAGGGCACTGCTAATCTTGCACTATGCTATCACGATGAAAGTTTATGACTCACTAGATTCACTAATGATTGGATTGGTGACGTTGATGAACGAAAATTCACCTTCAAATATACTTTTTTACTCGACAATGGTGTTGTTACTTGAAGTAGCAAGGAGCAAGATTCACTGTCAAGTATGGAGGCAAAATTTATAGATTGCTCAATGATAGTAGAAGAGTCTTCATGGCTTAAATGAATTCTGACAATGCAATTAAAAAAATGATCCTTCACTGTGATAACCAAGTAGTTATTTCTTATATGAAGGCGCGACTGCCATATCAAACGTCTGGAATATCTCTTGTCAGACAGAACATCCTCTACAATGACTATCAACCGATAAGGTAGATGGTAAGACCTCCTTTTTAGATCGGACATCCGAATCAAATAGAGACTTGTAGACTTATTTAACGGACGATCGCTCACTAGACTGGGCATCCGAGTCCAAAACATTGGACATCCGTTTATAGACCGGACGTTCGAAATAAATAGAAACTTGTATCTTTTATTAATGGATGCCCTCTCATCAGGACGGACTCCCGAAGACTCTAGACAGTCGAGATAGCTCTCAAAATTTATTTGAACAAACGTATGCTCAATAGATTAGGCGTTCGATAGTGCACTTTATATTGTTCGGAGGAGAATAAGATGTTCGCTCTATGAATCGGATGTCTGAAACTCATACAAAAACTTTATGTTATTCTTTTTTTTATCGATATCCAATCTTTCCTACTCATTTATGCATTATTGTGTAATTCTACAAATGATTTTGAGTTACCTTTGCTCCTTATGACTTGATTTGGCCCTTATGTCCTAAAGATAGTTTAAGCTTATGGAAGGATAGAAGATGTAATATGTGGGTTGTCTTTGCTTATACTTATGAAATGGAGAGAAATAAGTAAATATGTTTAATGGAGGGTACGTAGCCTTATGACCATTTACTTCTATTCCTATTGTGTGGGGTTGCTCCATCCTAAACATCAAAGAGGATTTCAACACAATTGTATGATGCAATCCTTCCCTTATCCTAAGGGCATTGTCATGGCACTCATTCCCCATGACATATGACATAGGTTGTATTATCTCCCCATGACATATGGCCCTTAACAAGAAAAGAGCTCTTTCAATAAATAAGAACAAGATGTTCATATGAGTATGATGTTAAATATGGAGGAACCTAGTTCCTAATGGCATAGTAATGATGGAGGAACCTAGTTTCTAATTGACACTATAATGTTATGTTGATGGAGGAAATTAAGTTTCCTAATCGATTGCTATTATAACCCTCTCATTTGGGAGAGATATGGCTCTTATATGAAAGACCCATTGACGATTTATGGTTGTTTTCTCTTGCATAATTTTTACTCATATATTTTTATTCCAAAATGGACTATCTTTACTCCTAGTGACAGTGGTAGCACAATTCCTTTCATTAACACATGATATCCACGACAAAAAATTTGACAATTAGCGACGCAGGAAAGCGTCGCTAAAGAGTCGCTAAATCATGGCTAAAAAACATAGTCGCATGTTAGCGTCGACATGGCATCACAACGTCGGGACGCCGACTTTTGGTAGTTGTTTAGCATTTCCATGGCACCAAGCACCCGGACGACGGTACTAGCATCGTATGTCGACACTACTCTGATGTTATCCTGGCATAATATGGTCGCTATGTTGGTGCTAACGCATCGCTGGGTTTGTCGACGCTAGCTCGACGCCAAGTTGGCGCTAAACCAGATGCTATTTCGACGCTAATATGACGCTAAGACAATCCCCAAGCATGTGGCGCTACTTAGATGTCAATGCGTCGCTAAATATCGGTGCTATGTAGACGTCCATGTGATGCTAAGTTGCGGCGCCACAGCAATGCTAAATTAACGCTAACGTGACGTCGAATGGAGTCTCCATTGGGATGCTAAAGTGACGCTAATGTCAGCGAGGCTAACTCGACGCTAAGGTGACGCTAAGTATGATGTGTTTCATATGATGCCCAGCCCTAGTGCATCGCTATTGAGATGCTAAGGAGGTGCTAATTACCAATTTATTTTGCCCCATTTCACCCATATTCTTCCCTTCCCTCCTCGTACAATTTACAATGCATATATATAATGCATGACATTCATCACAATGATCTAAGCATTCATAACAATAAGTAATAAAGAGTAATGCATATAAAAACTAGTAAACATCACAAAAGAGTTAATAACATAACAAACTCATATCAAACATCACAATAGGGACCAAAATGTTACAAAAGTTTCTATCCTATATTATTATCTTCATTGATGTCATTCCTAACATTCGACGTCGACGTACTCGATTCTTGGCCTCGTGAGGACTGGACTGGGTCTGCGGCTAGAGCATGCTCTCAATCGTCTACAAGATGGGAGCCAAATGCTTAGAATGTTGCTCTGAGATAAGCACCCGATGCTATCCAATGCCAGGTCAAGTGTGGCGGATGAATTCGGAGTAGATGGATCACCTGTATATCTTCTGATCCTCCTAGAAATCTAAGTGGTTGTTCTTAAGCCTCTCAGGTATCATCCTCATATTGTGCTGACCACCTCCTCCCAAACAGCAGTGTCCTCTGTAAAATAAATAATTTATACAACCATATAAACATTAAAAATCATATAAATTATGTAACATTAAAATCCATATAAGCATATAAAGTACTGTATAACTTTAAAAACATGAATCATTTACGAGATACGTCACCTGGTGGCTGAGTACTATGATCATCTTCATACTTCTCGATCATCTTCTCATTATATGCATTCTAAAAAATTTAAACATTTCACATTTGAAAAATCATTTACATTAATACGAACAACCAAATAAACATGTGATGAGACTTGCCAAAACTCTATAGGCAGTTGGTGGACCAAGTGTAATACCCCGACTTTTTTCAAATTAAAAATTAATTTTCATAATTAAAATAAATTCAAATTTTAGGATTTATTAAAGAAAGATAAAGTTTGAAAAGAAATAGAAATATATTTAGAGGATGGATAAAAGAAGAAGATAGAATAAGATAAGAAAGGTTTGAATACGAATAGAAGTCTTATTACATAAGAGGTGGGAAAAGATTATTCCTAATTAGATTTGGAGATGAAGTTATAATGAGATTAGGGATTGAAAATTTAATTTGAATCTAACTAGAAGTTTAGGATATAAAAGGAGTTCTAATGAGAGTTAAGATAAGAGTTTTATGTCAAAAATATTTAGGAGATAAAATAATATTATTTTTATTATTTATTCCGAAAATTAAAAGAAAAGAATAATAATTATTTATTCAATTCCGAAATTCATTATTAGGACTCCTAATGAGGTTGAAATTAGGAGTTTTAAGGATAAAAATATTCAGGAAATGAAATAATAATAAATTATTATTTTAATTCCGAAAATTAAGAAATGGAAATAATGGGTATCCCCCCACCTTAAATGAGGGGAATGTCCTCCCATGCAATCCGACGACTGGCACAGATCTGAGAAGTTTATGTGAGATTTGGCGTCGTTCGGGGCTGGTTCGATGAGCGGTTCAGTGCGATTCGCACGCGGCCGATGGATCGACCGGTTATAAAAAACTGAAAACCCTCAACCCATCTCATTTTTCTCCTCTCTTCTCTCTCTCTTCTTCCTTTCTCCTTTTTGTGCCATCGATCTCCTCTCTCTCTCCTCTTCGCGATGCTGTCCGACGTCGACGAGCAACCGCCGACTCTCTCTTTCTCTCCTCTCCATGCCGAAAACCCTGGCCGCCGACTCCTGCGACCCCCGGCCAGATCTGCGCCAACCGGAGACCCTTACGTGATGACCCTACAGCCAGATCTGTCGACCCCTGCGCAGCGACCACGTCCGACGCTCGTCACGACAGATCTGCCTGTCGGCCCCCCTCTCCCTCGGCGAACAACAGCGGATTTCCGAGCCCTTTCCACCACAGATCTGCCCCACCGCCAACACTGTCACACCGCGAGAACCCCTTCGATCTTGGATCTGCGACACCCTGGTCAGCCGCCAGATCTGCTGATCAGATTTGTGATGGCGCACCACCGCCGACCAAATTCCCCCACACACCTTGCCGGTCAAATATGTGCTCGCGCACCGCCACCGACCAGATCAAGCAACCGGCGACTCCCCTGCACACCCCGCCGATGAGTTCTGCTCTCACGCACTATCGTCGATGAGTTCTGCTCTCGAGCATCGCCCCACCGCCGAAATTTTTTTATGATAATTCATGTTGTAAATTAGTCAAAATGTTCTTATCGTGTAAAGGCCTCCCGAATTTTTATCATCACACAGATTTATGCAATGCAATTCCTTCAGAATTTTTATCGTTATACAGATTTATCCAATGCAATGCCTTCAGAACTTCAAAATGTTTTTATCGTTGAGGTTGTTTTCTCATAACGATGAGCATGAAGGCTGTTTTATCAAAACGATGAGCATATGGCTGTTTTCTAGAACGAGATTTACAACTCATTCCATAATGAGATTTACAACTCAAATTGTGTAAGAGCGATTTGATTTGTTAACATGGAGAGGATCGCTCCGCTCCACATATTGGCGGAGCTCAGTGGAAAGCAACAGAGATGTGTTCATGTCCAAAAGCGAGATGGGGATGGAGACGATAATGTAGCAAGATCATGCGACGAGCTTCCTACGAGCTATTCGACGTTCCGAGGCATTGTACAAATGTCGGGGTTGCGCAACCTACATGGAGGCGGCGGGGCGGATGAGCTCAGCGTCCACGAGCTTCCTACAACATGGATTAACACAACAAAAAATTAACACAACAAAGAATTAATGATTTGTTAACATGGAGGCGGCGGGGCGGATGAGCTCAGCGTCCACGGCACACGAGCTTAGTGGCCGTGGCGCACGAGCTCAGCGGCGGCAGGGCGGGCTCATCGGTGGTCGTGCGCGAACACAGATCTGACCAGCGAGGTGCGGCGGGGAGTAGCTGGTGCTCGATCAAGTCGACGGTGGTGCACCAGCGCAAATCTGGCCGGCGGATCTGGCCGGGGGGTCGCCGCTGATGGCCGAGGTGTCTCGGATTCGACCTCGAAGGGAGTCGCGCAGTGTTACGGGGTCGACGGGGCGGCAGATCTGCGGTGGAAGAGCTCGGAGATCCGCTGTTGTTCGCGCGGGGGGTCGGCGACGGGCAGATCTGCCGGGACGAGGTCGGACGCGGTCGCCGCGCGGAGAGGAGGAAGAGGGAAAAGCTCGGAGGCGTAGATCCACCGGCGGAGGGCAGATGTGGACGGACGAGGTCGGACGCGATCACCCAGTTGCATTCGTCGGGAGAGGAGAGGGGCAGACGTTGGAGAGAGAAAGAGAATAGGGTAATGTCGCGTGGCGCTTTTGTACCCTGAGAAACTATTTTCTCCGCGAACCGCAGCTCGTTCACGGTCTAAATGGCCATAATCGCGATATCGTTCTGCGCCCATCCGATGCGCATCGGACGGGCGCACTTATATGGGGGACACCAATTATTCCCTTAAGAAATAGTATTATTAATTATTTATTTAAATTCAAAAATCATGGAAAATAAATGATGAATTATGGATAAAAAGTATGGATAGGAGTTCTATTTAAATTACCACTTGGGAGACTCTATCCTATAAATAGGACCCCAAAGGATCTCCTCCAACACATCTTTCTCTCCTCTCTATGTGAGTTTTTCCTCCACTTTTGTGCCACGTTTTCTTCTTGCTCGGTGTGCGCGAGGGGGAGTTTCGACCGGCCATCAAATCTCAGATCTACCCTCTGTCCAAGGATGCCCGATCTCATGGTTAGTCATCGTTGGATCTCACCGGAAAATGCACCCCAAATCTTGGGTTTCAGATAGTCTGAAATAGTTAAGGTACGTAAAATTTCGGATTCACTTTTGGATACAATTTCTTAATAGAATAGATAAGATAATGGATGAATTAGGATTGGATTATGTTCTCCTATAATGAATGAATAGTTCTAGATCATTTTTAAGCCAAAAGGAATAAAGTATAAAAAGATATAGCATGTTAAAGTCTCGTTAAAACATCACTGGAGTTCTAGCCGATGGAACCCGGCCTACGTAAAGAAGAACCCAGCCTGGGTTCTTTTGTAAATTTGCAACCCATCACAGCGTTGCTCCGAATACGATCCGGATTCGGGGTCAACCGTGCCCGAGTTCTTGGCAACCTGGCCTGGGCTCTATCGTGATAACTCTCGAGTAATCGGATCTTTTTTCAGTGACCTGGCCCGAGTGGTATTTATACCCGACCCGGGCAGTATCACATCATGATCGAAAACATGATGTCAGCAAATCCGGCCTGAGCTACCTCGGACCTGGTCCGGATTCTGCTTGTAAGAAGAGGAGAACACAACACCGAGAACCCACCCCGTGACTTGGGGAGCGCGGATAGAGTCCAGTCACTACCCGGCCCGGGTTTGATGGCACCCGACCCGGATACCTAGAATAGAAAAGTAATTATTTTATTTTAAATTGTTATGATGTGAAATGACTATTTTACCCTTGTGAGAATAATGCGTAATAGAGAAGTAAGACCCGGCCCGAGTCGACCCTGACCCGGCTCGTGTTCGAACGAAACTGTCCTGGGGATGTGCCCGGCCCGGATTATGCACAGATTGTAGATATGATTTTATATTGATTTGTATAGAAGTCAAATGACCCTTTGACCTTATATTGTCACATGATGAACTAAACAGAAAAGATAGGTAAATAGGAAAAAATAAAAGTTATAAAATGGGATCCTCATGTGCACTGATTATTATAGGCCACAAGGTGGGTATTAATAGTCCTACCACAGCAACGTCATGAGGTGAAAATTAATAGTCCCACTATGACAATTTTAAAGAAGGCCAATAGGTGGGTATTAATAGCCCCACCATGGCAATGTTATATGAGGTGAGCCTCTATGGTGGTTTTAAAGAAAGGGGGATTGTTGTGGTCCTACTTGAGTGGATACGTGAAGCTCAAGTCTTTTGTGAGTAAGTAAACGCTCACATGGTCCTATTTTGATCAGCCTTGACCCAAAGTTATAGTTACATGAAAGTGCCATGTTGATCCATAATAAAAGAAGTCGAGTTCGCATTAGGACAACACATATAGATGTTCTAGAATTGTTTGAAGTAAAAGATGTAGTAAAAAGAACAAAAAAGAGAAGAACGAAAAAGAAAATAATTGAAAGAACAAGACGGAAAAGAAAAGAATTGAAAGAATAAAAAGAACAGAACAGAAAAGAGAAATAGAAGAGAACAAAAATACAAAAGTGAAAGAACATAAAGAATAAAAGTGTTTGTCTCATACTGAAAGCTTGCCTACTTTTATTAAGTCTTCTTATCCATTTCTATTGTCTTATGTACTGAGTATTTTGTACTCATGAAAATTCTATTTCCCTGTGTTTGAATCCCACAGGTAGTTGAACCAAAAAGTAAGGATGGAGGCGTGGACAGCAGCAACGTTCGTGGTGATGTAAGCATGCACATGGAGGTTGAGTCAATTAGAACTCGTATAGTTATATGATGTAAAGTTAAGTTACCTTTGGTGGACTATTAGGAAAGAATTGTTAGAAAGAAAAGTCGCTTCCGCACTTTGTTAAAAGAGAGATGAATAGTTGTTTCGCTTCCGCATCCCATGTAAGAAAAGCCCAAGAAGAAGAGATTGTAGGTAACGCCGGCCCAAATAAGCCCAAATGCCATGTGGCAAGAGGGTGAAATGTTGAGGCGTTACAGTTGGTATCAGAGCAAAAAGGTCCTAGGTCTTCCTTAGGTCAAAGTAAGTTAAGGGTCATGTGCAAAGCATCACGAACAGCTTCCACGCCATCCAAAGTAAGTTAAGTATGTTTTGATTTGATGTTTATTTTCTCATTCTTAAGAATGCATTGACATTGTACATGATCAAGATGATTCACAAATATAGGTAGACATGCCTTAAGGGGGTAATACCGACAGTAATAGATAAATTAATTTAATGCAAAAAGTAGCATAAGAATAATCAATGAAAAGTATGGTAATTATAAAGGATCTCAATGTAGTGAGACTTCTATAGATAAGTTCCTTATGTCCATACTATCCCAACATAATAGGATTGACTTTTGAGATTGAAGAATTACAAGGTTAAAAAGAAAACTAGGACATGTTTGAAAGAAGAAGCTCATTTAATATGAGGGACACTTATTGGTACTTCACATAATTATCTCATTTAATATTAGATGAATACAAGGATAGTAAAATCAGGTGTATATTATGGGATATGATAAGTAAAGGAATTAATGTATTGGAAGGTACTAAAATGATATGGTAAATTCTTACAGGAGAGCTAAAGATTCCTAGGTCCTCATATGTTAATAATTAGTTAGGGACTCATGTGCGACCATCACGAACAATTGACATGTCATCCAAGTAAGTAAAGTACAATTTTAGTTTGACTTATAATTGTCTTACTAAATGAATGGTATTGCCTTATAGATGAATCGTACCTAGGGCAACATGAATAACTAGTTGGGTTCAAGCTAAGGGGGAAATATAGGCACTAATCAAAATTTTGATCAACTGTGGGCAAACCAAGGAAGGATCCACATTGTGGATAACCCTCATAAGAAATGTCGATATGGTGAGATTATGGTGGGTGAGTTAAGTCCAATTAATTTGATAGGTTGACTTTTGAGATCAATAAGTCACAATATTGCAAAGAGAAATGTAATCTGACATTAACATGGGAAAAGTAGTCCAAGAGGGTATTTACTATATTTCGCATAAATTATTATTATTATTATTATTATTATTATTATTATTATTATTATTATTATTATTATTATTATTATTATTATTATTATTATTATTATTATTATTATTATTATTATTATTATTATTATTATTGTTGTTGTTGTTGTTGTTGTTGTTGTTGTTGTTGTTGTTGTTGTTGTTCAACTACGGGCAAACCAAGGAAGGATCCACATTGTGGATAACCCTCATAAGAAATGTCGATATGGTGAGATTATGGTGGGTGAGTTAAGTCCAAACTACCTTAATTTGATAGGTTGACTTTTGAGATCAATAAGTCACAATATTGCAAAGAGAAATGTAATCTAACATTAACATGGGAAAAGTAGTCCAAGAGGGTATTTACTATATTTCGCATAAATTATTATTATTATTATTATTATTATTATTATTATTATTATTATTATTATTATTATTATTATTATTATTATTATTATTATTATTATTATTATTATTATTATTATTATTATTATTATTATTATTATTATATGAATGAAAGGATAATAAAGTAAAGTATATGTTAAATGGTATGAAGGGGTGAATGGATTGGAGAATACCAAAGTGATCTCATGATTCCTACATAGAGCGAAAATTCGAGAACGAATTTTTCTTCAGAGGGTAATAATGTAACACCGCAACTTTTTTCAAATTAAAAATTAATTTTCATAATTAAAATAAACCCAAATTTTAGGATTTATTAAAGAAAGACAAAATTTGAAAAGAAATAGAAATATATTTAGAGGATGGATAAAAGAAGAAGATAGGATAAGATAAGAAAAGTTTGAATACGAATAGAAGTCTTATTAGATAAGAGGTAGGAAAATATTTCTAATTAGATTAGGAGATGAAGTTATAATGAGATTAGGGATTCAAAATTGAATTTGAATCTAACTAGAAGTTTAGGATATAAAAGGAGTTCTAATGAGAGCTAAGATAAGAGTTTTATGTCCAAAAATATTTAGGAGATAAAATAATATTATTTTATTATTTTATTCCGAAAATTAAAAGAAAAGAATAATATTTATTTATTTATTTATTTCGGGAATAAATATATTTAAGAGAGATAAAATAAAGAATAGATATTTAGAAGAGGATTAGGGATAAAGTTTGTTGAAGGAATTAATTAGGACTCCTAATGAGGTTGAAATTAGGAGTTTTAAGGATAAAAATATTCAGGAAATAAATAATAATAAATTATTATTTTAATTTCGAAAATCAAGAAATAGTATTATTAATTAATTATTTAAATCTAAAACTTGGCCTGGGTTTGGCCGTGCTCAGCCCGGATTATGCACCGATTGCAGATATGATTTTATATTGATTTGTATAGAAGTCAAATGACCCTTTGACCTTATATTGCCACGTGATGAACTGAATAGAAAAGATAGCTAAATAGGATAAAATAAAAGTTATAAAATGGGATCCTCATGTGCACTGATTATTATAAGCCACAAGGTGGGTATTAATAGTCCTACCACAACAACGTCATGAGGTGAGAATTAATAGTCCCACTATGACGATTTTAAAGAAGGCCAATAGGTGGGTATTAATAGTCCCACCATGGCAATGTTATATGAGGTGAGCCTCTATGGTGGTTTTAAAGAAAGGGGGATTGTTGTGGTCCTACTTGAGTGGATACGTGAAGCTCAAGTCTTTTGTGAGTAAGTAAACGCTTACATGGTCCTAGTTTGATCAGCCTTGACCCAAAGTTATAGTTACATGAAAGTGCCATGTTGATCCATAATAAAAGAAGTCGAGTTCGCATTAGGACAACACATATAGATATTCTAGAAATTGTTTGAAGTAAAAGATGTAGTGAAAAGAACAGAAAAGAGCAGAACGAAAAAGAAAATAATTGAAAGTACAGAACGGAAAAGATAATAATTGAAAGAACGAAAAAGAACAGAATGAAAAGAACAGAACAGAAAAGAGAAATAGAAGAGAACAAAAATAGAAAAGTGAAAGAACATAAAGAATAGAAGTGTTTGTCTCATACTGAAAGCTTGCCTATTTTTATTAAGCCTTCTTATATATTTGTATTGTCTTATGTACTGAGTATTTTATACTCATGGAAATTCTATTTCTCTGTGTTTGAATCCCACTGGTAGTTGAACTGAAAAGTAAGGATGGAGGCGTGGACAGCAACAACATTCGTGGTGATGTAAGCAAGCACATGGAGGTTGAGTCAATTAGAACTCGTACAGTTATATGATGTAAAGTTAAATTACCTTTGGAGGACTATTAGGAAATAATTGTTAGAAAGAAAAGTCGCTTCCGCACTCTGTTAAAAGAGAGATGAATAGTTGTTTCGTTTCCGCATCCCATGTAAGAAAAGCCCAAGAAGAAAGGATTGTAAGTAACATCGGCCCAAATAAGCTCAAATGCCACGTGACAAGAGGTCCTCCTGCTCTTATGTGTGGCCTAGTAGAGCGTGCAAAAATTGACAGGATCTCCTTTTTCCTCCTGCAACAAAGTTTCAAATTCTACAACATAAGTATAATATAAAAGTTTGATTATTCGATTTTGTAGCAACATTACCACGCACTGCCGATGCTTGTCAAATCGAATCATGGATGTGGGGTTTCGGGCTTTGAAAGTCTTTTAACTTTTACCGTTTCAAACTTTCTTTTTCAATATTCATTCATCCTGGATAAACATGAAATACATGGAGTTTGTAAAATTATAAAATACATAAAAAAATTCGAAAATAAATTTACTTACCACTTATTACGTAAGGACTCCTAAATTGGGCGCATAATATGCCTTGAGAATCTCCATATGTCCTACTCCAAATTGAGGTTAGCAGGCGTGACGGCCTTGTGAAACTTATATAGGCGATTTCGGAGGCATTTCGCAAGCTCAGTTCGAAACTAATTTGTTTCCTAAAAAATATTATATTCTTTTATTTGAAGGAAAATAAATTAAATGTAAGCATGGTTAAAATAAATAATCTTTTCTTTACAAAAGATAATGTTTTGGAATTTAAAAATATTTTTAAACAACAAATTCAACATGAGTTTAATAAAAATAAATAAATGATTCCCTTTATAAAAAAATAAATCATATTATAAAGTAAAAAAAGGTAAAAAAACAAATCATATTATAAATAATAAAAGCTAGCTATATAGGATAAAAATATATATATAATAGAAAATTAAATGAGATTATTTCTTTAAATAGGTAAAGTTAATTTGACTGCAACTAGGAGTTGGTAGGATTAACTCAAAATTTAATTTTAGTAGTTGTATAGTTTTTTTGTGTTGAACCCTTGGTGTTTGGAAAGTGATGCCGACAGTCCGACCTATGTGGCGTTAATGATTATGCCCACTGTCTATAAATTTGAGGTCGGACCATCATCCATTTTTTATTCTTAGAAAATTTAAAATTGATTTGTGTAGTACTAAGAAACATTGAAAATTTCTTTGGTTGTTATGCCTTAAACATTTCTTTCATTTAATTTTGAATTTTGATTTTGTATTTGAAAAAAAGAAATATTTTAATAAAACTAATTAAATAACCAAACTTCCCTAAAGAAGAAAAAGATTTGAAACTTTCTTAAATAAAGTAAGATAAATAAGAATGCTAATCAAACTTAATTAGCAATAAGTGATATATAAATATAAAAGAAATAAAATAAATTATAAATTGACAAATAGTACTTTTAAATTTTTTCTTTGTTACTAAAGAATAAAATAATACAGTTAGTTATCTAAGATAATAATAAATGTACAATAGAAAATCAAATGAAATTAATTTATTACAATAAGTTATGGAAATCGGAGTGAGATATGAGTTTTGTACGAGTTTTTTAGTTGAAGAAAAATAAATTTAATTTCACTCCCATGGAAGTAATAATCTTTCCTTTCTAAAACATAATGTACAATCATGATAGGATAAATTTATTTGAAGAAAAGTAAATTCATTTTTAGTATTATTAAATACATAATCATTTATTTTTAAGAAATATATTGTTATTTAGTTAAATAATAGTACATTCAATTTGAGTATGATTAAAATTAAGCAATTCAATGGATTTTTTGTTTGAAAAAAGTAAATTCAATTCGAGTATGATTATAAATATTTTTTCCTTTTTAAAAAAGATTATTATATGATCTTTTGAATTACAAAATAATTTAATGAAATCAAGTTGAGTATAATTAAGGTTAATAACTAATTTCCTTTCTAGAAAAAATTGAAATATAAGATAATAAAGCTAGTTATAAAATAAAGCTGATTTGAGTGCAACTAGAGTTTTGCTGGGATAAAATCAAGAAAGAGATTGAGAAATACCTGAACCTAAAATAGATTTAACATACAAATGTAATATTAAAAAAAAAGTGATCCGAAGAAGAAAAATAAATTTGGATAAAGTTAACATAAAATAACTATATTCATAAAGTAAAAGATATTTGAAACAAATATTAATATATTTATTCAGATTAGAAAAATTGAGGAAATTATTGTTTTACTTTTTAAAATAAACGATGTATTAATTTGAGTAAAATTAACATTAATAACTTTTTTCTTTTAAAAAATGTATTATTTTTTTATTAAAAATAAATTTGACTTAACTATTTACATTTTTTAAACAATGAATGTGTTGTTTTCGGATTTGAAAATAATTTGAAGAAACAATGTGCAAACATTTAATGATTTAATAATTTTATTTGTTTCTAACGATTAAGTTGAAAGACGAAATTTAAGTAAAAGTGGAAATCATAAAGATAGAATAAGGTTATTGATTTTAAGAAACTTAAATTCAAACTATGTAGCGTAATTAAGATAAATAACTATTTTTTATAAACTAAAATAGCTATTTAAAAACTAATAGTGTATCTATGAGGTTTTGAAAATTTTGAAGAAATAAAGTGCTTCCTTTTTAAGTAAATAATGTATTATTTTTGTATTGAAGAAAAATAATTTAAAGAAGCCATGTCCCAACATTCAATAAAAAAAAAGTAATATTATTAGTATGATTTGTTTCTAGTAAATATATTACAATGTGAATTTTAAATAAAAAATGTGAATCCTATATAAATAAAATAGAATGTTATTCTTTGAGTAGAAGTAAATTCAATTAGGGCATAATTAACTAATTCTATTTTTTAAAACATAATGTATTAATTTTATTTAAAATAAATAACTCGAAGAAGTCATGTGACAACATGTAATAAAAAATATAAATTATTTATTTATTTTACTCCTAAGAAATAAATTACAAGGCAAGTTTTAAGTAAAAGAGCACCACTGTTACCACTCCAAAAAAATCACTATTTTCATTTCATATGTGAGTGTTGAACATTGTTATCCATGTAAGATAAAATAAAGTGACAATAGCATGTTTCTAAATAGCAATAGTGAATTTTTATTCTTTTGAGAGAAAACAAAATGAGAGTATTACATGAATAAAAAGGTGCAGTCCAAGTAAATGGTAAAATATAATTTAAAAATATATCTATGTCAAGTTTTGTAACACCCCGAAATTTCCAACCTAAAAGATAGAGGGCAATTATGTCATTTCGGCAGTGCAAGTCCGTTCACCATCACTTAAACACAATAATATAATTTAATAACAATGCAAAAGAAACTAATAATTATTTAAAATAAGATAAAACCATCATTTGTTTAGCAAAAGACTTTAATAAAAACCGTTTCATCGTCGTGTCATAGAACTAAAGAAAATTTATTATTTCATAAAGCTCTTCTAAACAAAAACTCGAAAGACTCGTAACACATTATTCCTATGCCATGTGCAACTTCGCCATCATGAGTTGTTCAGCCATCCATCCAAGCATTTCAGTTACTTGCCGAATATCTAGGGTGCAAGGTTTCTCAGTTAGAGTATGTAAAAGTCATGCAGTGTATGTATAATGCATCTTAAATAGGATACTATATGATATATATATGATAGTTTCATAATAAAAAGAAACATATATGCATGTCATGCCATTGTCATAAAATGTACATGTCATTGGTTCATAACAGAAGACCATTAGTAAAATAATTGACATGTAAATATTATCAGCAGTTCATCAGTGCAGTAGGCATACCAAGTGACTAGCACTTGTCCTTACCTTGCGTCAGTAATATCCTCAGGGTTGCTTCATAATCCATACGACCCCACTTTTGTGGTCATCAGTCCTTTTAGTTCAATCTTTGATCTTATCGGTAATTGGAGAATTAAATTGTTGCCCTCCAGTAGGCTAGCTAGGCCTTGGAGCCAAGGCTCCATGGGAATATACATACCGTTGCCGATAAAATATAGTTATTCCCTCAAGAAATGCTAACTCCAAGGTGCATGACACAATAATTTCCCGAGGGAAATTTTAACACAATGGAGCAGGGCACAGTATTTCCTGTCATCGGTTTGAGAGATGACAAGTAACAATATTCTTCAATTGGGTTCATTATTATCACAATCATCAAAATAATTTACATCGCTCAGTCTTTAGATTTTAACCTAGTTACGGATATCCATGCATTTCCTATAACTATGTTCATATACAATCACCAATCACTAGTACATAATAGTAAATACCTTAAAAATAACTTAGATACAATTTTTTGGTCTATCACGACCGTGATATGGTTTGTCACGGCCGTGAGAGAAACATAATTTCTTTATGCCCCTTTATCATGGCCGTGATGACCTGTCACGATCGTGATAGTATGCATCACGGGCGTGACAGAAACACAGTCGTCCTCAACTTTCTGTCATGGGTGTGACGATGTTTGTCTTGGTTGTGAAAGAGGCCAAAATTTCGTTCGTGACACCGTACCCTCTAGCCTCTCTATCACAGGCGTGATATGATCCGTCATGGTCGTGATAGAGGCTGTCGCCACCCTTTTTCGGCCCGATTTTTGTCCAAATTTTTGGGGAAAATGTTCTTGAGCATTATCAACAATTTCTATATGTTTTATAGGCAAATAAGCATCATAAATCAGATCAAAACACATAAAAATCATGCATTCTTGAAGATCTAGGGTTCTTCCTTCAAGGAATACAAAAATTCCTAATCATACATCCTAACATTTAAATCTAATCATAAATCATAAGTGAACAATCTCATATCTTATAAAACACATAAAATACTCAATCAAATCCCTAATAGGGCAGGGTGTCCTATTGCTCTCAATCCAATCATCAAAACATTGAGAGGGAAGAGAGGGGTTGGATCCCCTTTACATACCTTTCAATCCTGGTTTCCCTTCTTCTCTTTCGTCCTCTTCTTCCTCTTTGTGCCTCCTCTTGATCCTCCTCCAAACCTGGCCATCAACTGCACATGTGAGGAAAAAGGGTTTCTAGAAGAGATTTGGGCTTTAAATAGGGGGACATAATGAGTGTTTTGGCCCAAAGACCAAATTACCCCGATAAAAATATGGGGTATTACATCCAACCCCCCTTAATAGAAAATTCGTCTTCGAATTTTAACATAAGGTAGAACGCTTACCAAATAATCTTGGAAATTGTTCTTTCATTTCGTCTTCCAATTTTCATGTTGCTTTAGTGTCATTGTGGTGCTTCCATGTAATCTTTACCATCTTCACCACCTTGTTCCTCAGACGAAGCTCACCATACTCAAGTATCTCTATAGGGTATTCTTCATATGTGAGGTCCTCCTTGATGGTTGGTTCCTAAATCAGCACCACATGAGAGGTATCATATGTGTATTTGCGAAGCATAGACACCTGAAAGACATCATGAATCCTGACATATGAAGGAGGCAATGCTAGTTTGTATACTCCTTCTCCAACTTTTCCAGAATCTCCAATGGTCCAATGTACCTAGGAGTCAATTTTCCCTTTCTGCTGAATCTCATGACTCCTTTGGTAGGAGATACCTTCAACAGTACATGGCCTCAATCTGGTAGATCTGTTCCCTTCTCTAGTGGCTCTGAGCTATCATCATCCTCTCCTTTATCAGGTCTACCTTCTCTACATACTTTTCTACTAGCTCAG
Organism: Pontederia crassipes; assembly: GCA_030549335.1. NCBI lineage: Eukaryota > Viridiplantae > Streptophyta > Magnoliopsida > Commelinales > Pontederiaceae > Pontederia > Pontederia crassipes. The sequence continues at coordinate 2,036,054 of JAUKPH010000020.1, read as the reverse complement.
CTCCTAGTGGTCTTCCTTCACCAACTGCATTTCAACATGTGGGAGACCTATGATGTCTTCCATATAAACTCAGCTAAGGCAAGATGATCATTCTAGCTGCCTTGCTAGTCTATAGCACATGCTCTCAACATGTCCTCCAGAGTCTGGATTATCCTTTCACTTTGCCCATCACTCTCAGGGTGAAAGGTAATACTATAGTGCTGCCTTGTGCCAAAAGCATGTTGCAATCCTCTCCAGAATCTTGCTGTGAACCTTGGGTCCCTATCCGATATAATGGAAACAGAAATTCCATGTAACAAGATAATCTCATCCACATAGAATTGTACCATACTTGCGGCTAAATATGGTAATAAGTGAGCAGACTTGGTCAATCTTTCTACGATGACCCATATTGAATCATGTCCTTCTGTGTACTTGGGAGACCTATAATGAAGTCCATTGTGATCTCCTCCCACTTCCACTGAGGTATGGGCAGTGGATTCAGCAGTCTTGGTGGCTTTTGGTGCTCAATCTTCACCTATTGACAAACTAAACACTTAGACACAAATTTTGCCACCTCTCTTCTCATATCCTTTCACCATAATATTCTCTGAAGGTCCTTAAACATCTTGGTGGTTCCTGGGTGAATAGCAAATTCTGACTTGTGACACGGTCAGAATTTCTTCCTTCAGTTCTTTGTCTTCAGGTACCCACAGTCTGCTTAGAAACCTAATAGTTTCATCTTCATCAGTCTTATAATCTAGGTGTCCCTTCTCACACAGAGCTTTCATGTCTTTATATTCTGGGTCTTCCTTCTGTGCCTGTGTAATTTTGGTCATCAATTCAAGCTGAATGACACAGTGCATCATATGCTTTTTTTGTGTGCTTCCTTCAATTAGAGTCCATTTGTAGACTCTCAGACATGCCACTGGTCCTTCATATTTCCTACTTAGAGCATCTGTCACTGAGTTGGCCTTCCATAGATGGTAGAGAATATCAAACTCATAATCCTTCAAAAACTCCAGTCATCTTCTTTGTCTCATGTTGAGTTCCTTTTGAGAGAACACATACTTGAGACTATTGTGGTCAATGTACACTTCAAACTCTTCTCCATATGGATAATGGCGCCATATCATTATGGCAAACATCACCGCTGCCAGTTCCAGATCAAGAGTAGGGTAGTTTCTCTCATGAGACTTGAGCTGCCTTGAAGCATATGCAACTACTCTTCCATATTGCATTAGTACACATCCTAGTCTAGTACCATTAGCATCGTTATACACAGTGTAGCCTCCAACTCTAGTGGGAATTGTCAGCACTGGTGCAGAAGTCAGTCTCTTCTCTAACTCAAGGAAGCTTTTTTCACACTTGTGGTTCTAGTTGAACTTCTCTCATTTCCTGGTCAGTTTAGTCATTGGAGAAGCAATCTTAGCGAAATCTTGGATGAAGCTTCTATAGTAGTCGGCCAATCTCAGAAGACTCTTGATTTCAGTCACTGGTCTTTGGCCTTTCCAATTAATGATTGCTTTAACCTTTACTGGGTCCACAGAAATTCCTTCCTTTGAAACAATGTGACTCATAAACATCACTTGTTCTAACCAGAATTCACATTCGGAGAACTTTGCATACAATTGATGTTGCCGCAAAGTCTCCAAACAATTTGTAAGTGCTTCTGGTGTTCTTCAGGACTTGATGAATATACCAGGATGTCATCCACAAATACAATCACAAACTTATCTAAGTGAAGCTTGAATATCCCATTCATGAAATCAATAAATGTTCTAGGAGCATTTGTCAGTCCAAAAGGCATAACCAAAAATTCATAATGGCAATATCTTGATCTAAAGGTTGTCTTTGCAATGTCCTCATCAGTCATTCTGAGTTGATGGTATCCACTTCTCAAGTCAATTTTTGAGAAGACTGACGTAGAAGATAACTGATAAAAAGATCATCTATCATGGGCAGTGGGTACTTGTTCTTGTTGGTCACTTTGTTGAGCATCCTATAATCAATACATAATCTCAATTATTCATCCTTCTTCATCACAAATAGGACAGGTGAGGGGACACACTTGGCCTGATGAAACCCCTGTCCAATAATTCCTGCAGTTGTGCCTCGAGTTCCTTCATTTTTGCTGGTGTCATCTTGTAGGGAGGTTTGGAAATTGGAGCCATCTTGGCATCATCTCAATATGGAAATCGATTTCCCTTTTCGGAGGTAATCCCGAGAGCTCTTCTAGAAATATATCTAAAAAATCCTTCATCACTTCAAGTTCTTGTAGTGGCTTGGGTTGGAAATCACTCTTGACTACACTCGCCAAGAATCCTCGGCAACCCTTGTTCAGCATTTTGGTTGTCTTGGCTAAAGAAATCATCATCTTCCTTTCCTTGGATGGAATTCTGCGGAAGGTTACAGAACTATCATCTTTCTTGTCGATCATGACCTTCCTTTGCTGGCACATCATGTAGGCATCATGGTATGACAACCAATCCATGCCCAATATGACATCATAGTCCACCATGGGTAGCACTATGAGGTCTCTCGAATAATTATTTCCTTCTATCATCGCTGATGTCTCTGGGAGGTATTGCTTGGTGAAGACCCTCCCTAGTGGTGTAGCTATTTCTAGCTGGCACTTCATGTTTTCTCTCTCAACAGTTAATAAATCGGCAAAAGAAGATGATATAAAAGAATGAGTGGCACTAGAATCAAATAGAACATTTGCATAGTGATTAGCTACAAGGAGGTTACCTTGGATCACTTCATTGGACTTCTGGGTCTCATCCATTTGTATGGTGTAGACCTTGCCTGGTGCCCTCTGCTGGTTCTCTGCTTGCCTGCCCTTGCCCTTGTCCTAGTACTTGGGCTTCTTCTCAGGGCAGTCTATGAAGTGTCCAAACTTGCCACAACGAAGGCATGCTTTAGTCTTGAACCTGCACTCTCCAGGATGGAATCTGTGATAGTGAGGATAGGCCTTGTCTTTTCGTCCTCCTTCAGTCTTAGAGTACGGCTTGGAGTCCTTGTTTTTCCTTGCCTTGTCTTTTTCTAGTCCTTTCTTGACTGCCATTCTACTCATGCTTCTTGTTAGCTTGGTTACTAGAGAGATCTCCTTGGGCATGGTCTCAGGGTCATCACATTTGACATTCATTCTCAGGTGAGGATTCAGCCCTTTGATGAAGTGGTTAACCCTTAGCTCTGCATCTTCCTTTAGAGGACTATACCTCTCAAGTTCAAAGAACTTGTTGAGGTATTCCTCTATGGTCTAGTTGCCCTGCTGTTGATTCATAAATTCAGCTTGCTTCTCCCCCTGATATGTGGAGGGAGGTAGTGGTTCCTGAAGGCCTTCTTGAAATCCCTCCAGGTGATCTTATCGTCTTCATCGAACTGGGTCCTTATCACTGACTTCCACTAGTGGCGAGCCTGATCAACCAGGTGATGAGTAGCCAGGTTGATCCTATGTCGGTCAGAGCAGTCCATTGCTCTAAACTTCTTAGTGACGATATCCATCCAAGCCTCGGCCTTGTCTGGATTCCTCTCCCCATTGAAGGTAAGGGGATGCAATTTCAGAAACCTCTCAATTATTGAACTCGAGTGACCAGAGTGTCTCGAGTCTATGTTCCTTTACATAGCACGAGCCATGTGGGTCATGCTTTCAATTAGTTCCCTTTGGCCCCCTGAAGTGTTCAAAGGACCTCTTGGCTCCATCCTTCACAGAACATTAACCAAATAAAATTAGATGGTTAATTTATACAGTTAATCATATGGCACAAAACATGCATACTCTTTACCTTGGATGGTTGCTCACGACGGTTGCACATGGACTTAGACACCTAAAAGTTCTATGACTTACTTACCATAGGTCCTAAGTATGCTCTGATACCAACTGTAACACCTCAAAATTTTCACCCTAAAAGCTAGAGGGGAATTAGGTCATTTCAGCAATGCTAGCCCATTCGCCATCACTTAAACACAATAATATAATTTAATAACAATGCAGCCAAAATTAATAAATCATTTAAAATAAGATAAAACCATCATTTATTTAGCAAAACACTTTAGTAAAAAAGTTTCATCATCATGCAATAGAAGTAAAGAAAATTCATTATTTCATAAAGCTCTTCTAAATAGAAACTCGAAAGACTCATAACACATTATTCCTATACCATGTGCAACTTCGTCATCATGAGTTGTTCAGCCATCCATCCAAGCATTGCAGTTATCTGCACGGATTCAAAGTGCAGGGTTTCTCAGTTAGAGTATGTAAAGGCCATGTAGTGTATGTGTAATGCATCCTAAATAGGATACTACATGACATATATATATGATAGTTTTATAATAAAAACAAACATATATGCATGTTATGCCATTGTCATAAAATGTGCATGTCATTGGTTCTTAACATAAGGCCATCAGTAAAATAATTGACATGTAAACATTATCAGTAATTCATCAGTCAGTCAGTACCATAGGCATACCAAGTGACTAGCACTTGTCCTTATCTTGCCTTAGTAATATCCTCAAGGTTGCTTCATAACCCATTGGATCCTACTTTCATGGTCATCAGTCCTTTCAGTTCATTCTTCGATCTTATCAATAATTGAAGAATCAAGTCGTTGCCCTCCAGTAGGCTAGCTAGGCCTTGGAGCCGAGGTTTCATGGGAATATACATACCGTTGTCGATAAGATATAGTTATTCCATCAGGAAATGCTAACTCCAAGGTGTAGGGCACAGTAATTTCCTAAAGAAAATTCTAAAATAATGGAGTAGGGCACAATATTTCCTGTCATTAGTTTGAGAGCGATAAGTAATAGTATTCTTCAATTGGGTTCATTATTATCACAATCATCAAAACAATTTACATCGCTCAGTCTTCAGATTTTAACCTAGTTACCACTGTCCATGCATTTCGTATATCTAGGCTCATATACAATCACCAAGCGGTAATACATAATAGTAAATATATTAAAAAAACTTAAATATAACATACATCAATTTTTTGGTCTGTCACGGCCTTGATATGGATTGTCACGGTGCCGAGGGAGGAGTCATCTTCTTCGCTCGATGGGCCGCTTCCTCGTGTCGCCCGACACGTCGAACTCACTACTAGAGGACACCACGGCCAAGCGAGGAGTCATCATCGCTACCTTCTTCTTATACGTTGTCGTCGTTATCCAAATCTACCGTCGGGCTAGAGCAGAGGAACGTAAAGTTAAGATTAAGATGTGAATTGATGTAAAATCGTTTGAAATCGATTGAAATGTAAAAAAAATGAATGTGAATTGAATGTAAAATCATTTGAATTGAATGTAAAATTATTTGAAATGCACGAGGAGGATGCTGAGAACATAAATGATGTGAATTTGAATGATGTCTCCGACATGAATTTTGTTCTTAGCGTCACATATTGTTCTTAGCGTCTCTTTAGCATCACAATGGCGTCTTAATATTTAGTGCCACATTAGCGTCGCAGTAGCGATGCAAGAAAATCGAGTTATAGCGCCATATTAGCGTCAGATGAGTGTCGACAGTTTCAGCGCCACTTTAGAGTCGGAGTAGCGACGCATATTAGCACTTCATGTTGACATTTTTTGCATCATTATAGCATTGCATTAGCACCACCGTTCGACGGTAATAGCGTCGATAAACTGTGGGCGCTAAGTCGACGCTATTAGCATTGGAGAAATGGCATCGCCAAGCCTATGGCGCGAACTCGATGCTAATGCGTCGCTATTGTCTTCGGTGCCGAGTTAGCGACGCATTATAGTCTATATTGTTGAGACACTAATTGATGATTTTCTTGTAGTGGTTGTCATTTTGTAGTTGATTATTTTACAAGAATCTTACAATGACTGGAGAGCATGAAGCCTAGGCAGAAGCTCCTCGTGACCTCCTCGCCGACCTGCGGAGAGGAAGCGAGGTCCATGGGGAGACATTCGGTGCCTCGTTCAGGAGGGAGTGTTGATGCTATGAATCTAAACCTAGTTGTAACCCTTTGTAATCCCCTTATGTAGTCAGGCGCTTCAGCAAATTTCCCCTACGGGGGCCTCGCTTCAGTAGATTTCATTATCACGAGATAGGTATCCTATTTTGGGAGATTAATTCAGAGTCTCAATCGGTTGTAATTCCTATCATCCGTAAAACAATCTAGACTAGTCCTACTTTAAGTGGCAAAAATAGGAAAGTAAAGAAATGAAAAATAGATTTTGAATTGGGCAAAATGATAACTATTTTTGGATTTTTGAAAAATTATCTAAACTGAATTATAAATGCTAAACTAGAGGCTAAAAGGGTTTATCTATCAATGAGGAAGGTTCTCCGAGGAGTTGGGGTTCATCTAAATTAATTATGGATGGAATGGAACAAGCTATCAATATGTATCACTTCTAATTCAACATGGAAATGGACTATTATCACAGCATAATAAACCAAGACTAATTATCATATTTTCATATGATTGATTAGTTAAGTTAGATTAAAAGAGGTCCTGACTGAAATCAAATTAAAATTAAGCTCAAGATTAAGTCCCTTGCTGATTTTTGGCAATTCAATGAAATATGAAATGATAACAATCAATTTCACTTTAAAAATGAGGGAATTGTTCCAATTGACTAAACAGGAATGAAATCTATCCAATATTAGTGCAAATGCTTCTTGATTTATCTCTAAACTACAAGAGGATTTTAAATCAGCCTCTCAGTTGCAAATTGAAATGAAATCCACATTTTCACTAATAGGTTGGATAAAATCAGCACCTAATTACATATGGAAACTCAGCACATGTAATTGCTTCTTGGTCCATCTCTGAACAGCAAGAAAACCTTAAGTACACCTCTCAGTGATTAAATGAAATCAAGGGCTTAACAATAACAAGGCAGATTCCACACATTTCAGAAAATCCGCAATGGAAATTTAGGAAATCAGCACCTAGCAAACATTGGAATTCAGCACATGTCACTCAGTGGAATTCAGATTTGTCATTGCTCTTTGGTTCATCTCTGAACAACAAAGTATCCCTAGGATTCACTTCTCAGTGATTTGATGAGATCAAGGGATTTATAACAGCAAAACAGAATTCAAAGATTCAGAAAATCAGCAAAGGGAAAATCAGAAATCAGCATTCAAAAGTTTGCAATAAATCAGGGATTATAAACTTGAAAACACCATTGCCTCTTGATTCATTTCTGAACAAGAATGAAACCATAAGTAATCTCTCAGTTATCAATTAAATCAGGGCTCAACAATGGTGAAAACAGATTCAGCAAATTCAGAAATCTGAAATGGGAAATCAGAAATCAGTAAATCAGATTCTAGTTGGGATTGAATCTAGAAACTTGGCATTGATTCTTGCTTCATTTCTGAACAATGATTAGATCAAATGACAACTTCTCAGTTGTGGATACAATTAGGATCTTACAATGTCAGGAATCAGATTCATACAAAATAGATTTCAAAAATAAAAATCAGAATTTCAGAAATTCAAAAATCAGTGTAGGAAATCAGAATTGTTCATATCCATCCACAATTAATTTAGACAACTACCCTATCCTAGGAGAAAAGGAGTTTAGCTCCTCATAATTACAAAGATTGATACACAATAGTAGGAAGAATTGATACAAAAAACATCTTGTAATCAGAAGGCTGTCCACAGAAATCAGCAACACTCCTCCTTCCTTGCTTCCTTCCTGCCCCAAAACCCTTGAATGGCCAGTCCCCCCTCTTGATTCCAAGGTTCTTCACCTTATATATGTGTCATGTCCACCCTTTGATCAGCATCAAAAAGTTCTATTCCCTTGATTTCAGCCATCTGTCCAATGGTCCCTGCATTCCAACTGACTGCAGCAGCTTTTGGACAGCAAAGGTGTAGTCCCCCCCCCCACCTTTTTGGCTTAATCCATACTCCATTTCCCTGCTAGAAAATCCACAAAAGCAAATATCAAAGTTCTCTAATAAGAAATAAACAAATAAGGATTAGGATAGCAAGTAAACTCAGCTCAATAATCAAAAGGAGTTTGGTGTTGTGTAAGAATGGAAATCGATATGAAAAACTAATGGTTTTGGAACCCGAAAATGATAACTTTGCACTAATCATGAAAATTATCCAAATACAAGTGGTTCAAGGCATTAGAGGTATCAAATGGATTAGGGTGACAAGTGAGTGAAGTCAGAAATCAAATATAAATAAGATTTCATAGAAATGATAACTTGGGTGCCAAAACGATAACTTAAATGCCTCAAAAATGATAACTTGTCATAACTTTGGTTGTGGTTATCCAAATGTGATCAAATTTGAACAGCAATGAGTTAGGACAATAATATGATGAATGCCTAAGGCCTTTGTGCAGAATTAATAGTCTTGCATGTCGAAATGATAGTTTTGCCTTTTAACGATAACTTGGCATTGGAAAAATGATAACTTGTTCGAATGGACTTAAGATTTTGCACAAGTTGAGATGTGGCCATCCAAATATGATTCATTCATGATAATAATGGATTTAGGGTACGAAAATCATTGAAAATCAGTTCACTCAAAATAATGATAACTTGGCCTATTGGAATGATAACTTGTCCTAAAAATGATAACTTGGCATATAATTTAAATATTTATGGATTTTGGCATTTCAGAACCTCTATGCACATGGAATTAGGTATAAAATGAGGAAGATCAACTAGTTATCACAATCCATGCATTTCAAACATAATTGGCCAAACGTTGGGCAATTAAGGGACTCGATAGGGGTGAAATGCATCTAAAATGGGATAAAAAACTATAGTGATCAAAAGACTGCTTTCCTCCATGGAGAACTTGAAGAAGACATTCTTATGAGCCAACTAGAGGGATTCTCTATTCCAGGAAAGGAGAATCAGGTTTGCAGACTGAAGAAATCTTTGTATAATCTGAAGCAGTCTCAAAGACAATGGTACAAGAGGTTCGACAGCTTCATGATCTCTAAGGGACTTAGCCAAAGTCCCTATGATTGTTATGTATATCACAAGAAGGTGAAGGATGGCTCCACCATCTATCTGCTCTTGTATGTTGATGATAGACATGACAAACATTTAGAATTTGAAGAAGCTCCTCAGTGCAGAATTCGATATGAAGGATCTTGGTGCAGCACATAAGATTTTGGGGATGAAAATTCTAAGGGATCGCGCATAGGGTAAACTCTTTTTATCTCAAAAAAATTATATTGAGAAGATTTTATCCAGATTTGGAATGTCTGGAGTGAAGCCTTTGAATACTCTATCAGCTACAAATGTCCATCTTTCTATTGCCTTCGCAACAAAATCAGAAGTAGAGAAGGAGTACATGTCTCGGGTTCCATATGCTAGTGCAGTTGGAAGTATGATGTATGCCATGATTTGCACAAAATCATACATTGCTCATGCAGTCATTATTGTCAATAGATTCATGAGCGATCTAGGAAAAGAGCATTAGCAAGCAGTGAAGCGAATCTTTCGGTATCTAAGAGGAACATCTGATATTGGCCGCATCTATAGAAGTGATAAAGAGTGTTTGGTTGTAGGGTACTCAGATTCTGACTATGCTGGAGATGTTAATGGAAGACGATATATGACAGGCTATGTCTTCACTTTGGGCAGTTCGGTTATTAGTTGGAAGGTCACACTTCAACCATCAGTTACATTGTCTACCACAGAGGCTGAATACATGGCACTAACAGAAGCTGCCAAAGATGGCATTTGGTTAAAAGGCCTAGTTGGAGATCTCGAATTATATCAGGAGTAGCTTATAGTGCACAGTGACAGTCTGAGTGCAATATGTTTATCCAAGGATCAAGTGCATCATGAAAGAACCAAACACATTGATATTAGATATCACTTCATCCGCACTGAGAAGAGGATCAAGGTGAAGAAGCTTGGAACTGAAGACAATCCAGCTGATATGTTCACCAAATCTGTTTTGTTGGGTCAAAGTTTTAATGCCATACAAAACTATGTTTTGATGATACAAACCTTGAATGATTAAAGTTAAAATGTTGAAAAAATTTAAAGAAAATTTGATAACTTTATGCACTACACTTTGATTAAATAATTGACACTGATCTCAGTAGTTTTGGATGAATATTGGAAAGTTGTAGAGAATTCTATTAGCTTTCCATAGACTCCAAGATCATCTAATTTGAATAATTGTGCAAAATGTTATGCTCAAAATAGCGCAGGGTGGTCAACCTATCGGTCGAAGCTATGCAGGCCGGTCGAGATAGTCCAATCGACCGATCGGATATACCGATCGACCGGTCAATGCATAAACTACCCAAATACATGTCGAGACTACACTGGTCGACAGACCGGTCGATGCACCGGCCGATTGATCAACTCAACGGGCAGAAATCAAAACTACGAGACTATGTCTGTCGACTGACCGATCGATAGTTCGGTCGACCGACCAGCCATGGAAACTGAAGAAATCAGTGCAACAGTCATATAGACCGGTCGACCGGTTCATAAATGCGGTCAACCGGTCCCCGGCTGGAATGAACAGTAATGGCTATATTTGAAGGACAAAATTATGGAAAAAATTTTAGACAAATTTTGCACATGCTGAAGCCTATAAAAAGAGTGCCAAAGCCAGAAGCAAAAGCACCCAATCCAAGCGTTGAAGAAAAACTTCATGAAATCAAAAGAAAATCATTTCCCTTGAAGTTATCATTTAGAGATTTCTTTCTTTCTCTCTTCTCTTCATGTGAGTGTTCTATTGTAAAAGAGAGAAACTATTTTTTAGAAAAATTGTGAGAGCTCCTGTGTAAAAGAGGTTCTAAATTTTACTTCTTAAGCGAGAGAAAAGATTAGTTTTCTAGGAGGAGAGGTTGCCTTGCGTCTCGGAGCGAAGAAAAGGTGGTTGTGTAAAGGGCTTTCTTCCATGCCCCATTTAGAACAAAGGAAGTGCTAGTGGAATCTCCGACGGTCTCGAGGTCGAGAAGTCGGAGCGGGGACGTAGGCCAAGGTGTGGCCGAACCTCCTCAACAACCATCTGCGTTCATTGTGTTTGATTTCTCTAACTCTCTCTCTCTCCCTCTAATATTATGTTTATGATGTGAATTACTTTGGTTTTAAAAGGATTAACGAATTGATTTTAAGCTTCCACGATGATTTTCGTAAAATCGGTATTTTTGGATAAACACCAATTCACCCCCCCCCCCACCCACCCAGGTGCCCTTTGGGATCCTACAATTGGTATCCGAGCGGGTTGCTCTTGTTTTGATTTCTTTTGCATCATGTTGTTTTTAGATCTAATCATTTTTAAGATTCAATCAACTTTTTTAAGATTTAGCAATCTTAAGAGCTATGGCATCAAGTGGAGTTCTTTTTGCCGAAGGACAATCAATTAGTCGTCCTCCTCTTTTAAATGCATCAAATTTTGCATATTGAAAAATTAGGATTCAAGCCTACATATGTTCTATTGATATAAACATGTGGGATATTGTTGAAAAAGGCTATAATTTAAATGAAAAATTATCTTCCGAACATGACGAAAGATAGAAATTTTTTTCGAAATCGGATTGGAAAGAAAAGAATATTTTTTATTGTGCTTTGGATTCAACGGATTTTAATCGGATTTCAAATTGTGAAAGTGCAACCAAAATTTGGAATAAACTTACTACTACCTATGAAGGAACGGATAAAGTCAAAGAATCTAGATTAAATATTTTGAATCATCAATATGATTCTTTCAAAATGCTTGAACATGAATCCATAAATGATATGGTTATTCGATTTAGTGATATTGTGAATGGCTTAGCCTCTTTGGGCAAGCCAAGAACTAACCCCCAAAAAGTGAAAAATATTCTCTGATCTCTCTCCTCTCAGTGGCATACAAAAAGGATGGTGATCGAAGAAAAAGATCTGAACAAATTGGATTTTGATGATCTTATTGGTTCACTTCTAACCTATGAGATCGGTATCCAAGAAGAAGAAGAATCCAATGCTCTCAAAAAGAAGACATTGGCTTTGAAAGCAAGAGAAAGTGAAAATGACTTGAGTGAAGAAGAAGTAGACGAAAAGAGACTCGTCCGCTATACAAAAAAGTTTAACAAATATCTCAAGTTGGAGAAATCTAAAGAAAAAAGTGAGAAGCCGAAAAGAGAATTATGTAAACATCACGCAAGTCTCATAAAGAAAGACAAAAAGGAGATATTTCACAAGGAGAAGTAGAAAAAGCATGAAGAGACAAGTAAAGATGAATCAAATTATTCATCAAGCTCTTCTAGTGAGAATGAATACTTGTGCCTAATGGTACACAATGATGAGGTAATTTCTAACCCTTCATTTTCAAATAATGACTCATCGAGCTTTTTCGAAGAAAATATTTCTTTAGATGTGAATGAAGAACTTTCCTCTCTCATAAAAAAATTCAATTAAAGAGGAAAATGAAAAATTACTACTTAAGATTGAAAACTGAAAAACGAAATTGATTCTCTGGAAATTACACATGCTTGTGAAATAGTAAGACTAGCATGTTCTTTAGAAAAGGTAAAGCAAGAAAATACTTTTTTGAAAAGTATACAAAATAATGAAAAGACTATTTCTGATATAACAAAAAATAATCTTAGGAATTATTTTGGAAATAAAAACTCTTATTGGAAATCTAATCATTCCTATGATAGAAAATCACATATTACTTGTTTTGCATGCGAATTTTATGACCATTATGCCTATCAATGCAAAGTTAGAAAGCAATATCAAAATGGCATGATTTTGGTTACGAAATAAACGTTATCTAACAAAAATGGACCCAAAGAAGTTTGGGTACCAAAAGTTACTTGATTGTTTTTCAGGTGTGCTTTAGATGTAAAGCAAAGGACGAATGAAAATGTAAAGACACAAAAGTTATGGTAAAAATATCATTGGGTATACTCTTGAATTTTTTTTTAGGCCTATTCTTTTAATTTCACTAAAAACATTTCAAAATAACTATTTCTTTGAAAGAAAAGAAAGAAACAAAAGAAAATTAGTCATAGTGATAGGGGGAGCATGCCAAAACTTTTCAACTTTATTTTTTTTGCATAATCATTGTTGGATCAAAGTTTTATGCAAAAATAAGTTTCTTAAATCGTTCAGTGGCTTTCATAAACCTATTTTTATCATAAAATAGCCATAAATTTAGGGGGAGTCATTTTTTAAATCTTTATGATGCAATACTTTATATGTCTATTATATGACAAAAGGGCGAAGAATGATTATTTTAGAAAATTGATTAAGGGGGATTTACACATGGTCTCTTATATGATTCATATATAAATTATTCTTTTTTATGAAACAAAAGGGGGAGAAGTATAGGAGAAATATGATTTGAATATTATTTTATATGAAGAGTATCTTACAATTAATATTTATGTGAATATCTACCATTGTACGAAAAGCCATGTGCTAGGGGAAGTAAAATTGATTTATCAAGAATTTTACAACTTTTTTGCAACTTATACATTTTTCATAGTTCTTGGTTTGTCTTCATCAAAAATAGGGAGATTGTTGGGTCAAAGATTTCATGCCATATAAAATTATGTTTTGATGATACAAACCTCTAATGATTAAAGTTAAAATGTTGAAAAAGTTTAAAGAAAAAATGGATAACTTTATGCACTACACTTTAATTAAATAATTGGCATTAATCTCATTAGTTTAGGATGAATATTGAATAACAAAGTTGTAGAGAATTCCGTTAGCTTTCTGACGTGAACTTTATGTGGATGTAAATGTCTCGCACTAAAAGTAATTCTAGTCGTGTTTAAATTTTTTTCTAGAGTTCACACAGCTGCAAGTGCACATGTCGAGTAGAAACCCTAAGTGTCGTAACCCCATTGATTTAGATTAGTTATCAATCTATTTATATCGCAAAGTTGTCAAGAAATGAATAAAAGTAAATCAGATGCTATACAAACACAATTTATAGGGAAAATAGGAAGGGAGAGTAAAAAGGGTTCAGAATGTCGTGGAAGAGATTCCCTTGTAATGAATCCGTTGAATCTATTGTATCCTAGTTCTCACCTTATGAGTCGAATGATCTTTCAATCTTACCGAGCAACTTAATTACTCTGTCTCTAAACTCGCTGATCTCTCCTTGAGCCGAAGGAAGAGTAGCCATTAAATGTTAGATTAGAATTACTGCTTAGTCAATCTCTCATCCTAACCAGAGGAAAGGGATGATCTCTCGATCTTTAATCACCCGTTATTTTATCCTAAACGGAGCAATTAAAATGGATTTGATATCGCTAGTCACTGTTAGGGGCTCTCACCTCACAACAGCTATTATGATGGACCTCTCAGTCTCTATAAGAATGCTAAATGAAATATCACTAGAAACACATCAAAGAAACGTAAGCAGTCCCTCCTCTCGTTTGGAATGAGTTTTAAAGAGAAAATAATAGATCTCTCGATCTGATTGAAATCGAATATAGACAATAAAATTACAGTGTATCAAGTAAATAGAAACTAGGAGTCAAATGTACGGCATTATAGAACAAAAAGAGTAGCATCAACCAAGTATCATCACAAGGAAACCAAAAATCCTTTTTAGCTTGACATGAGTTCAAATAACATCAATGATCTTCTCCTCCACATTCTTCTTCCTCCTCTTCTTTCTCCCGTCCTCTCTGTTCTCCCCTCGCCTCCTTTTCTTTCCTCCCTGTTCAGAATTCAAAATTTAAAAATTAGTTAGTTCCCCCTTTTACTAGTTCAACTTTCTTACTAATAATAGATAAAATATGATCAGAATTTATGTTAATCTCGTGGATTTGACTATAATAATTATGAGCATAATAAGAGGTGATCAAATTCTCCCAAGCTTAGCTTTTTGCTTGTCCTCGAGCAAGGTTCAAGACAAGAGGGTTAAGTCTCCACCTTACTTTCTAGCCATATTCTTTTAGCATTCAGAACTTATATTCCTTGCTCAAGTGCCTTCTCTCTTTATACACACCCTGGCTTTAATGAAGGTATTAGAAGCAAGACATTTTTAACTTCCTTCTAACTCAGCTCAAAATCAAAAAATTCAAATAGGATGAACTGCTAATAAGAATGTTAATAGTGAGTATACTAGTGCAGTATGAGCTTTCTATTGATTCTTATTTCTTTTTGTTGATCTAGTACTCATGTGATTATCCATATTGCGTTGGATGATCTATGCAGCGGGTTCTTGATCGGCACATCCTAGGGCAGTTGCTCTTAGGTTGCCAGGCATGAACCTCTACGGATCTACTCACCTAGGTTCTGGAATGCACCTTTTTTGTACCTTCTGGGGCTACACCAGCCCTCTTCTCTTTTGCTTTTAGCTTTTACTTTTTCATTTTCACTCAATACTGCACTGAAAGTTAGCATTAACATAATTATTAACAGACTTATAACTAAGAGGTGAGCATGACTAAGATTGGTCATCAAGCTTTTAAGGTTTCAAAATAGCCACTTTCTTCTAGCCATAGCCCTTCACTTGGAGCATTGAATTAGATCATGAGATGCTTTAAGTTTTGACAAGGTTAGCAAGGTGTTCTTGAACATAGTAGTAGAAGGTTACAAAAGGGCTGTAGCTATGGGGCTATATCAACATCTCTTACTTTGTTGCTTAGAAATAAAATGTTGCAATGTGGTTTCATAAAATAGTTTGAAAATGTAAAGAATTTAACAAGAGTAGAAATGTACCATGTTGCCCTCTCCCCCAGTGTCGATCATGCCAGGAAGAGAGAGCAAGAGGTGGTTGCAACTCAAGCAAGCAGTCAGTGACTTATTGTATGTCACTGAGGATCGTGAGAACAGAGTTTTGTACGACCTCAATTCCTTGAATTTTCTGTTGATGCGCGAGGCCTTGTTGTCTAGGGTGTGAAGTTGATCTTTTAGTGCCTGTATGTCTTCATGTTGGTGGGTTGTGGCCTCTGCAAGTTTGGAAACTTGTTCTAGGATGAGGCTCAATTTATCAGAGGAGGTAAGAGGAAGAGATTGTAAAGCATCTAGGGTAGATGAAGAGGAAGAAGTGACAACATGTTTTCTAGTCGTTCTCGGGCTAGATGGGACTCGTGGAGATACAGTGTAATCTATGAGTAGTGGAGGAAGTGTTGGAATTGGTCTTGTGACTTGGATGAACTCGTTCATCCACCAATTCTGGCCTTCTAGAATAGAGGATTGTTGAGGATTGGGCAACTGAAACAAAGTTAAAGGATTAGATTGGTGCCACAAATGCTAGCCGTTGATTGTAAGAAGGACTCCTCCTTGAGTCAGAAAGTCTAAGTTGAGCAGGGTAGCAGCTATGGGGTTGGTGTCTCCTAAGAAAACATAATGTTTGGCTATGGGCGTGATGAGATTTCCACAAAGGATATTTTTGCACTCACGGGTTGATTCTTTGAGAAAACTTTGCATAAGAAAGGATGCAAGGTTAATCTCTGTGTCAAAGAGGAGACACCATATGATGAAGAGTTCGTCGGTAGAGACAAAGTCCATCTCATAGTCATTCGGGCGAATTAATATAGTATTGGTGATGAGAATGTGGAGGTATCGAAAGATTGGGTTTTTAAGATGTTGGCCGACCAACTGGAGGATGTTGTCGGTACGTCGTCCAGTGAGTTGATACCATACTTCAAATACAGGAAAAGCAAGTGGAGGGGTTCTGTGGTCGGTGTTAGGGAGGTTCAGAAAATGAGCAAAGGTGTTGAGGCTCATGGAGAATTCTTGGTTATACAGACAGAATTCCATATGATCAGGAACACCGTCATCATCAATGCCGGTGGAGTATATGATTCCGATGAACTCTGTCGCTACCTCTTTGTAGAGGTCCCATCGTTTCATGAAGAAAGGTAAAAGGCGAGATCGATGGAGAAGAGTTTTGATATCATCAAACAAACCGAGAGGCTCGAGAGTGGAGAAATTTCTACACTTGGTGTTCAGCAGGCATTGAGCTTCCTCACTATTCTCTGGTTTCCGCATGTTGGAGGTTTGTTGTAAGAGGCCGTCCGGACGTAAACCGCGTTTGATGGATTCGGATGAGCTATTGGTGGCAAAATCCGATGATCTTCGCATCCTCTTCATGTTGCCAGTCGTCTCGAAGATGTCTGGGGGCTTAGGGTGATTGCAGAGTGCGCTGAGAGGGGTAAGGGATGACTAGGAATTTCGGATATGCCGTGTTTGATGTGCGATAGGTGTTGGAAAAGAAGTAGTGGGTCGTATGGAGAAATGAAGCGACGCTGGGATGTTCGTGTGGGATTTGGAAAAAGTGTGCAGTTTGGTATATATGGTACTAGATTCTGTTGGGATTCTCAACTAAATCTACAAGATGTACTTTTCAGGCAGTATTCTGATAATTTTGGCTTTGTGTGAGTGTTGATGTGGCTGATAATCGTTTATTTGGTTGGGTTTCCTCCCTATAGCACCTTTTTTTACGTCGTTGGCTCGACCTTTTGCCTTTTATTGCTCCAGTCATAGGTGTAAAACTTCTTTGAACATTGTTGTGCATGGGTTGTAATGCTTCAATCTATGTCCGTTGACTTTAAAAATTTCTGACTTGCTGTTTTTGATATCCACCGCTCCGTGAGGATATATTCTTTCGACGGTGAATGGTCCCGACCATTTCGTTCATAACTTTCTAGGAAAAGTTGTAATCGGGAGTTAAATAACAAAACTTGGTCGCCTTCCTTGAAATTCTTTTTCAGTATACGCATATCATGCCATTTCCTTGCTCGTTCTTTGTAAAGATGGGAGTTGTTGTAGGTGTCTAATCTTAATTCATCTAACTCGTTGAGCTGCAGTAATCGATTGCCGGAGGCTGCTTGAAAGTCATAATTGAGTGCTTTGATCGCCCAGAAGGCCTTATGTTCTAATTCCACAAGTAAGTGATGGTGCTTGCCGTAAATCAACTTGAATGGTGTTATCCCTATCGGTGTTTTGTATGCAGTCCGGTATGCCCACAGTGCTTCATTGAGTTTCATGCTCAAATCTTTCCTATTTATTGAGACCATCTTCTCAAGGATCATTTTAATTTCTCCATTCGAGACCTCTGCTTGCCCATTGGTTTGAGGGTGATACGCGGTAGAAATTCGATGTTTGACTCCATATTTAAGCAATAATTTTTCGAAACTTTGCTCAATGAGATGTGATCCTCCATCGCTGATGACCACTCTGGGAACCCCGAATCTTGGGAAGATTGTATCTTTAAAGATCTTGATAACTGATTTTAAGTCCGCTGAGATTGTAGGAATTGCTTCAATCCATTTTGAGACATAATCAACTGCTAGAAGTATGAACTTATACGCGCATGAGGGAGGGAAGGGTCTCATGTAGTCAACTCCCCACACATCAAATATTTCTATCTCGAGTATAGGCTACTGGAGTGCTTCATTCCTTCTGCATATATTTTTGGTTCTTTGACAAGCATCGCAAGATTTAACGAAATTGATTGAATCCTTGAACTAAGTGGGCCAATAAAAACCTGTTTGAAGAACTTTGGAGGCTGTCTTTTGATATCCTCCGTGACCACCATAAGAAGATGAATGGTACTCTTGTAGTATGGCAGATTGTTCTTCTTCTAGTATACACCTTCGATATATTCCATCAGCATCTTTTTTTAAGACCAATGGTTCATTCTAGAAATAGTATTTAATGTCCGAAAAGAATTTCTTCTTTTGTTGATAGGATAAGTCAGGTTGTAAAACTCCTGAGGCCAAATAGTTGGCATAGTCAGCGAACCATGGATGTGCTTCTTGAATTGGAAACAATTGATCATCGGGGAAGGAATCATTAATAGCTCTATAATTTCCAGGATTAATTTCCTGTTCTGATAGCAAGAGTCGAGAGAGGTGATCAGCTACTTGATTTTTTGCTCCCTTTTTGTGTTTGATTTCTAGATCGAACTCTTGTAATAGAAGGATCCACCTAATCAGTCTAGGTTTGGCATCCTTTTTAGAAATCAAGTATCGGATGGCTTGATGATCAGTATATACGATGACCTTAGAACCGACTAAGTAGGATCTGAATTTGTCCATTACAAATACAACTACTGAGAATTCTTTTTCTATTGTGGCATAATTGATATGTGCCTCATCTAAGGTTCTATTGGCATAATAGATTGCATGTTGCTTCTTGTCCTTCCTTTGTCCTAGTACTGCTCCAACGGCTTGATCACTAGCATCACACATGATTTCCAAGGGCAGAGACCAATCAGGTGGTTGGATGATTGGGGCTGTTGTGAGGGTTGTTTTCAAAGTTTTGAAAGCCTTTAAACAGTCTTCATCAAATATAAATTCTGCTTCTTTGGATAGGAGTTTTGTTAAAGGTCTTGTAATGAGAGAGAAGTCCTTGATGAAACATCGATAAAATCTTGCATGTCCAAGGAAACTTCTGATTCCTTTGATACTAGTGGGTGGAGGCAATTTTTCAATAACTTATGTTTTAGCTTCATCAACTTCAATACCCCTACCTGAAACAATGTGTCCTAGGACTATCCATTCTTGTACCATTAAAATGACATTTCTCCCAATTCACACATCTTTGACCTTTCCAAGATTGTGCAGGCAAATTTCAAAGGTAGTGCCATACACCGAGAAGTCATCCATGAATACTTCCATTATTTCTTCAATATAGTCAGAAAAAATTGACATCATGCACCTTTGGAAGCTTGTTGGATCATTGCATAGCTCAAAGGGCATTCTCCTATATGCAAAGGTTCTATATGGACATGTAAAGGTGGTCTTTTTCTGATCATCTGGATGAATAAGAATTTGATGGAATCCAGAAAATCCATCAAGATAGCAGAAGTAGGAGTGGTTTGCAAGCCTTTCTAACATCTGATCGATGAAAGGTAGGGGAAAGTGGTCCTTTCGAGTGGCTTTATTTAGCTTTTTAAAATCAATACACATCCTCCATCTGGTAACAGTTCGTGTGGAGATGAGCTTGTTTGACTCTGTCTTTACTACGGTCATTCCATCCTTTTTTCGCACGACCTGCACGGGACTCACCCATTGGCTATCTGATATAGGGTAGATGTTTCCAGCGTCCAAAAGTTTAATCACTTCCTTTTTCACTACTTCTTTCATTGCTAGATTGAGCCTTCTTTATCCTTCAACAAAAGGTTTAAAATCTTTTTCCATATGAATGCGATGCATACAAATAGAAGGATTGATTCCTTTGAGATCATCTAGAGTATAGCTGATAACATGTTTGTAGGCTTTTAACTTGTCTAATTACTATTGAAGTTAATTCGCTGACAAACACTAGGTAAATGAAGTCTTCTCCTAAGAATTCATATCTGAGATTTTGAGGAAGTTTCTTCAACTCGGGCTTCATTAGTTTCTTTGAGCTAAACTGCTGCAAGAGATCGGTAGAGTGATCCTCTAGTGAATTGTCTGAGTGTTGTATCTGTGTTGAGAGCATATGACTTGTAAGAATCTTAGCTTCTTCTTCTGTCCATACGGATGATTCTTGAGCCTCGAGAGATACTTCTAAAGGATCAGATATATGGATAATTGATGCTACCTTCTGTATTAGAGGATTCACTTGCTCAGGTTGAAGGTGGTAATCTTCCATGTCTGGATAGTTGATAATATGATTCAATCAAAATTCGATTGTGTCATCATCTATTTGAAAAGTAAGATGACATTGTTTAACATATATTACTGCTCCTGCAGTAGCTAGAAAAGGTCTTCCCAACAGAATGGGAATTTGATTGTTTTCATCCATATCTAGGACTACGAAGTCAGCTGGTATGTAGAAATTCCCTACTTTGATTGGTATGTGTTCTAGAATTCCTTGTGGGATTTTTATGGATCGAGTCTGCCAATTGGAGAGATATTTGTGGGCCTAATATCACCCATTTCAAGTTTCCTGCATAATGAAAGGAGGATAACACTTACAGAAGCTCCAAGATCACATAAAGCTCTTTGTATCCTTCTGTTTCCAATTTCACATGGTATAGAAAAACTCCCAAGGTCCTTTAGTTTCGGGGGCAGTTTGTTTTGAATTACGGCACTGGCTTCAGCAGTTAATGCAACTGTTTCATTTTCTTGTATCCTTCTTTTCTTGGATAGAATAACTTTGAGAAATTTTGCATAGGCCGACATATCTTATATGGCTTCAATGAAGGGTACATTAATATAGAGTTTCTTTAAAATTTCCACGAACTTGTCGAACTGCTGATCTTGTCTGGATTTCTCGAAAGCTTTAGGGAACGGTATCCAAGCATAGTAGCTAGGAAGTCCTTCTAAAGTCTGTTGCTTGGCTTCATTCTATTCATTCGGCTTAACCTCTAGTTGAGCTACTTTATCTCCATCTGAAATTTCCTCGTTTCCCGATGTCGAGACATCTAATCTTGTTCTCTTAGTATTTTCAATTATTTTCTCACTTCTCAAGGTTACGGCTTGAACTTGTTCTTTTGGATTCTTCTCTGGTTGCCCAGGTAAAATCCCTGGTTATCTTGAAGAAGATGCTGCCTGTTGGGCTATCTGCATTTCCAACATTTTGTTATGAATGGAGAGGCTTTCAATTTTCTCAAACATCTTTTGCATCAGGGTGTCTTGTTTCAACATATACTTTTCTATCATTGATTCAAGCTTACTCATAGAAGATGATCCCTGATCTGGCGAAGAGTTTTGAGGTTGTGTTCTTTGATTGAACCTGTTTTGCCAGGTAGGAACTTGAGCTTGCTGAGGGTTGTCTCTATAGGAAAACTTTAGGTTATTCTTCCATCCATGATTAAAAGTGTTTGAGTATGGATCATTATTAGAAGGATAGGGGCCTATCGCATTTGCCTGATGTTGATGTCCTTGCTGCTTCAATAATTCACAGTGCATGGAAATATGATCAGATGAACCGCATATCTCGCAGCATCTTGCTATCATATTAATAGTAGGGGTAGCTTCGTTGAGTCCTAGTCTACTAATTCCTTCTGAACAATGTACTCCACCTTAGAGAAAAATCCTCACCATCCAATCGTGTTTGAGTGAAAGCAATTGGCTTATTGGACCTTGAGTGAGCTAAGAAATGTTGATTCTTTGCTATTTCTTCTATAAGTTGGTATGTTTCGTCTACATTTTTTTCATAAACACACCATCCGCAGCATTATCAAGTGCCAGTTTTGAAGCATAATTCAGTCCATTATGGAAAGATTGGACTAAAAATCCATTAGCTCAAACCGTGATGGGGACACGACCTTAGCAAACCTTTGCCAAGTTTCATACAATGTTTCCTGATCTTTTTGAACAAAACCAATGACTTGATTTCTGATCTTAATTGTCTTACTTGGAGGAAAATATTCTGACAAGAAAGCTTTTACCAGTTGTTCCCAGGTGGTTAATTCTCGGGGTTCCAGTGACTGTAGCCAATGTTTGGCTTTGCCTCTTAGTGAAATAGAAAAGACTCTTAACCTCAATGCTTCTGGTGAGACTCCATTCAGCTTTGCTGTCTCGCATATTTCCAGAAAATCTTTGAGATATTGATTCGGGTCCTCATCTAGAGTTCCTCCAAATTCGTTTTGTTGAATTGTGGAAATCAAAGAAGATTTCAACTTAAAATTGTTAGCTTGAATAGCTAACTTCAAAATAGCTGACTCTAACCCATCTGCAGTGGGGGTATAGAGTTCTTCCAGTGACGGGACTGGCGGTTGAGGTTGTTCTTATTGTTCAGCCATCATTTCTACTCCTAGTTCAGAATCCACCTCGAGTTCTATTAATCAAGTGCTACTTCTTCCTTCAATCAAAGGAGTTCTATGCTTATGTTCTCGTACTCTTCTTTTGAAAGTTCGATCGATTTCAGAGTCTAATTCAAGCAATTATCTGCGAGTAGTTCTGGGCATATACTAATCCCTGAAATCAAAGGAAAAGATTCAACAATGAATATTATGAGGTTAAATAACTAAGGATGTAAAAACAGAAAGTAATAATCTAAATCCCCACAATGGCGCCAAAAACTTGACGTGAACTTTATGTGGATGTAAATGTCTCGCACTAAAAGTAATTCTAGTCGTGTTTAAATTTTTCTCTAGAGTTCACACAGCAACAAGTGCACATGTCGAGTAGAAACCCTAAGTGTCGTAACCCCATTGATTTAGATTAGTTATCAATCTATTTATATAGCAAAAGTTGTCAAGAAATGAATAAAAGTAAATCGGATGTTATACAAACACAAATTATAGGGAAAATAGGAAGGGAGAGTAAAAAGGGTTCAGAATGTCGTGGAAGAGATTCCCTTGTAATGAACTCGTTGAAGCTATTGTATCCTAGTTCTCACCTCATGAGTCGAATGATCTTTCAATCTTACCGCGCAACTTAATTACTCTATCTCTAAACTCGCCGATCTCTCCTTGAGCCGAAGGAAGAGTAGCCATTAAATGTTAGATTAGAATTACTGATTAGTCGATCTTTCATCCTAACCAGAGGAAAGGGATGATCTCTCGATCTTTAATCACCTGTTACTTTATCCTAATCGGAGCAATTAAATGCATTTGATATCGCTGGTCACTGTTAGGGGCTTTCACCTCACAACAGCTATTATGATGGACCTCTCAGTCTCTATAAGAATGCTAAATCAAATATCACTAGAAACACATCAAAGAAACGTAACCAGTTCCTCCTCTTGGATGGAACGAGTTTTAAAGAGAAAACAATAGATCTCTCGATCTAATTGAAATCGAATATAGACAATAAAATTGTAGTGTATCAAGTAAATAGAAACTAGGAGTTAAATGTACAGCATTATAGAACAAAAAGAGTAGCATCAACCAAGTATCATCACAAGGAAACCAAAAATCCTTTTTAGCTTGACATGAGTTCAAATAACATCAATGATCTTCACCTCCACATTCTTCTTCCTCCTCTTCTTTCTCCCGTCCTCTCTATTCTCCTCTCGCCTCCTTTTCTTTCCTCCCTGTTCAGAATTCAAAATTTGAAAATTAGTTAGTTCCCCCTTTTACTAGTTCAACTTTCTTACTACTAATAGATAAAATATGATCAGAATTTATGTTAATCTCATGGATTTGACTATAATAATTATGAGCATAACAAGAGGTGATCAATTTTCATAGACTTCAAGATCATCTAATTTGGATAACTATACAAAAAGTTATGCTCAAAATAGTGCAGGGCAGTCAACCTACCGATTGAAGTTATGAAGGCCGGTCGACCGATCAGAGATACCGGTCGACCGGTCAATGCATAAACTGTCCAAATCCATGTCGAGACTACACCGGTCGACAGATCGGTCGATGCACCGGCCGACCGATCAATTCAACGGGCAGAAATCAAAACTGATAGACTATGTTTGTCGACTGACTGGTCGATAGTCCGGTCGACTGACCATCCATGGCAACTGAAGAAATCAGCGCAATAGTCATCTAGGTCGGTCGACCGGTTCATAAATGCGGTCGACCGGTCCCCGGCTGGAAAGAACAGTAATGGCTATATTTGAAGGAGAAAATTATGGAACAAATTCTGGACGAATTTTCCATATGCTGAAGACTATAAAAGGAGTGCCAAAGCCAAAAGCAAAAGCACCCAATCCAAGCATTGAAGCAAAACTTCAAAAAATCAAAAGAAAATCATTTCTCTTGAAGTTATCATTTAGAGCATTCTTTCTTTCTCTCTTCTCTTCTTGTGAATGTTCTATTGTAAAAGAGAGAAACTATTTTTCAGAAAGATTGTGAGAGCTCCTGTGTAAAAGAGGTTCTAAATCTTACCTCTTAAGCGAGAGAAAATATTAGCTTCCTAGGAGGAGAGGTTGCCTTGCCTCTCGAAGTGGAGAAAAAGTGGTTGTGTAAAGGACTTTCTTCCTTGCCCCATTTGGAACAAAGGAAGTGCTAGCGGAATCTCCGGCGGTCTCGAGGTCGAGAAGTCAGAGCGGGAACGTAGGCCAAGTATGGTCGAACCTCGTCAACAACCACCCGTATTCATTATGTTTGATTTCTCTCACTCTCTCTCCCTCTAATATTATGTTTATGACCTGAATTGCTTTGGTTTTAAAAGGATTAACGAATCGATTTTAAGCTTCTACGACAATTTTTGTAAAATCAGTATTTTCGGATAAACACCAATTCACCTCCCCTCTTGGTGCCCTTTGGGATCCTACATGTTCCTCATGGCAAGTTCCAGCATTGCTTGGACGTGCTTAACATCAATACTTGGTAATCGTCCCAAGGTGGGGCTGGCGGCAGTGTGGCATGGTATTGAATTTTTTTTGTGCTCTGAAGATGATTCAAGTCAAGGTGGAGATTTGCTGATAATGCCTTGAATCTGAACTTAGTTGTAGCCCTTTGTGGTCCCTTTATGTAGTTAGGCGCTTCAGCAGATTTCCCCTACGAGGGTCTCGCTTCAGCAGGAAGCGGAGTCGTGTTGTCCAATGAGTTTGGGAGGTCAACGAGGATGCATGTGGCAGCTCCTTCGGGAGCGAAAAGGATGATGGCGGATGGTGGGCCAACTAGCAACGTGGTTTGGCGATCTCACGGTGAAGGGATGATCGCTCATTTAGGGCACGATTCTGATGTAGCGAGTGTGACAGAACGCTGATTAGGGAAGGTCGTATGAGATGGTTCAGTCAGAGGGCTTCCATGCGATGCAAGGTGAGGCATGCACTGGTGAGGGGAGGCAACATGTGCATCAACTAGGCGTGAACTGGCCAGGCATGTGCCAACGAGGCGAGGTGAGGCAAGCACTGATGAGTTGAGCGTCGCGGCGGCAAGGAGAGCAACACGATGGCTAGGGCAGGCTTCGCAAGATTACAAGACATTGAACCGGATATTGAACCATGCTGAACCATTTGGATTGCTATAGTGAACCGCGCCGTAAGTTGATATGTCATAGATGCTACATCTGATGGATCCGAATGTAGGGTTAAGTGGATAGCATGCTCATTAAATCCTTTGGTAGGATTAAATCAAGAAAGAGATAAAGAAATAGTTGAATTTAATATAAAAATGTAATATTTTAAAAAATTTAATTTGAAGAAGCAAAATAAATTATGGTAAATTTAATATAAAATGACTATATTTTCATAAAGTAAAAGATGTATTAAAAAAATATTAATATATTTATTCAAGTTTAGAAAGAATTGAGGAAATTATTGTTTTCCTTTTTAAAATAATAATTTGGTTAAAATTAACATTAATAACTTCTTATTTTAAAAAAATGTATTATTTCTAGATTAAAAATATATTTGAATTAATTATTTACATTTTTAAACAATTTATGTGTTGTTTCCGGATTTGAAAATAATTTGAAGAAACAATGTTCAAACATCTAATTATTAAATTGATAGATGAAATTCAAATAAAAGTGGGAGTCATAAAGATAGAATAAGTTTCTTGATTTGCAGAAAATTAAATTCAATTGAAGTAAATAATTAAGTTAAATAACTTTTTTTCATAAATTGAAATAGATATTTGAAAAAAGAATAGTGTATCTATTGGGTTTTAAAAAATTGAAGAAATAAAGTGCTGCCTTTTAAGTAAATAATGTATTTTTTTATTGAAGAAAAATATTTGAAGAAACCATGTCCCAACATTTAATCAAAAAATAATATTAATAGTCTGATTTTTTAAATTGTGAATTTTAAATAAAAATAGGAATACTATGTAAATAAAATAGAATGTTATTCTTTGAGTAAAAATAAATTCAATTAGGACTCAATTAACTAATTTTATTTTTATAAAACATAATGTAGTATTTTTTATTTAAAATAAACAACACGAAGATATCATGTGTCAGTATCTAACAAAATATATAAATTATGTATTTAATTTATTCCTAAGAAATAAATTACAAAGCATGGTTTAAGCAAAAGAGCGCCACTATTACCACTCTAAAAAATCACTATTATCATTTTATCACGTGAATGTTGGACATTTTTACTCTTGTAATATAAAATAGAGTGCAATATTGTGTTTTTAAGTAGTAATTGTGCATTTTTACTCTTTTGAGATAAAATAGAATGACAATAGTGTGTTTTTACAATGATAATAGTGTCATCTTAAAATGAGAGTACTACATGAACAATAAGGTTCAGTCCAAGTAAGTTCTAAAATATTATTTTAAAATATATCTAGATCAAGTTCGGATTTAAAGAATATATAATTTGAACATTTATCTCTATTATTTTTATCATCATAATCATGATTATTATTATACATTAATTTAAAGTTAAATGCACGAGTTTGGAACATACATATATATATATATATATATATATATATATATGTTCCAAACTCGTGCATTTAACTTTAAATTATATATATATATAACTTAATTTTTTTGTCACATTATGGAACTCTAATTTGATAGTTTTAAAATTTTAATGTTATATTTATCTTTAATTACAAAGTTAAATATGTTCATATTAATTTTATTCTAATACATATTTTTAAAAAATACTATTTTCTCAAAGTAGGATATAAAAATCACACAAGAAAATACATCCGGAATGAGTTTTAAATGATTTTAGAATAATTTTAATTTAAAAATAAGGGATGATGCTCCTGACCACTTTCACCACTAGTAAATTTAAAAATTAAGGTTTTAAGTGTAATTTTTCTCCTTAAATAACTGTACATCAACTCTCTTTTTATTATGAGTTTAATGGGGCTCCATCTATTCAAAATTAGGTAGGAGCCCACAAAAAAATGGACTGACGACTTTTGGTTCAACAATGCAAGCAACGACGTGCCGACCTTTGATGCTCGCGACCTGCCAACCTCTCAATCGGCGACCCTTTGCTCATTGGCGTTCGCCTCTTCGTCGTCATGGGCATGCACGATATCGTCGACCTCCGAGTTGTGCTCCAGACAATGCTCACCGTCAACCGTCGTTGCCACTGCTGCTGCTGCCGCCGTCGACCTCATCAATCTTTGCTACCATAGATCTTGTCGATTCTCGCCACCATCGTGCGCTCGCCAATATCCCTCGCCGTTGCATCATCGCTCACGGCCGCTACCGACATGTGCCCTCGCCGCTATCGTTGTCACCCTCATCACCATTGATCCCCGCACTCGTTGCGTCTGTCGCGCTTCCCACTGTCATTTGCGCCCTTGCTTGTCATCGCTCTCGCCGACATTGCTCAATCCTCGATGGCCGATTTTTTTGTTCATTGAACATTGCTCAATGTCCCAATTATCCGGTCAAATCAAATAGTAGAAAACCTAGGTAGAGGCTCCTATCTAATTTAATAGGTAGGAGCCCCATTATACTCTTCTATTATGTAGATTTTTATTTCTTCTAAGCTCATAAACCACCTCTAAACTATCACATTTTTTCACATCTAATCTCAAACTACGAACTTATTTTCTTTATCCCTAAACTATCACGATTTCTCTAATTTGATCATTCCATCGACTTCTATCAAGTTTTCTGCTATATTCATTTTTTCATTTATGTAAAGTCAAAATTACCCTCCATCCTCTTATCTCTCCTTCCTCTGTTGTTGTTGGCAAGGGCGAAAGGTGGGTCACCACCTCAACCTTCACCCGAAGGGTCACAGCGAACACAACATGGGGTGATCCCCCACCCCTTTGGTCGGGTCGTAGCAGGGGGGCGACCACCCCTCCCTCGTCGTCGGTCACAGTAGGGGGGCGCCCCCCTGCGATCGGCGATCGTCATCGATCGCGTCGTAGCAAGGGGCGATCCCCCCCTCCATTGCGTGCAAGCGTCGGTGTGCGCAAGGAGAAAGGGGGGGCGCACCCCTACTGCGACGCGATTGGCGTCGACCACAATAAGGGCCAACCGCGACGCGATTGGCGTCGACCACAACAAGGGCCGACCGCCCCCTGCTGCGACAGTCGGCGCGCAGGATAAAGAGGAGGAGGATCGCCCCCTGCTACGACTGTCGACACATAGGGGGAAAGAGGGGGCGGTAGCCTCCTTGCTGCGACCATCCCCGATCGCGACGCAATAGGACGGGCGACCTGCGCGGCCTCCCTCCTCCGCATGCCGCCCCATGCGACCACAGGCCAAACATGTGTTATAAAAGGGTAATTTCGACTTTTTATAATGAAGTTAAAAAATGACATAAGTTGACGAAAGAATTAAATTAAAAAAATAAGTTTATTAAAATAAATTTAAAATTTAAAATTAATATGAAAAATTATGATAACTTAATAATAGTTTTTTAAAATAAAAAAATTTACAAAAAAAGGAATGAATTTTTTTTGTACAATTATATTTTAATGCCAAATTAGAAGGTGATGGATGCCTCTTCCCTTTCTCCGTCCTCTTTTTCTCTTCCCCTTCATTTACTTCATCACCCCGGGACTTTTCTAGCCCAAAAGATAAGAACCTCATTCCTTTCAGTTGCTTTTCCAATTGGACCCTGAAAAGTAGCTGACGAATAATAACAAGTGGATGGGCCCAACAAAATATCAAATCGTTGTCAGGCTAAGATGTAAATATTAGATGGATTCGATCCCAATTCTCATTAGCACCAAAAAAATAAAACGAAGACGCCAAAATCATATAAAGATCAAACGTTAAGAAAAACAACCCAATTTTTCTTTTTTACTAATCCAAACACAACAGATCGATAGCAGCAGTTTATGCTGACTTTTTTTTATGAAATAGATAAACAGTACAAGAATCGAACAATACAATGATCCAATCGAACAGATCGATCTCAGTACAACACAAACGGAGGGATCCACACAGTTTCACGCTAAGACGACGAGGGCAATTATTGTTACTAGGACACAACCGGACTCGCCGGGGATTTCTCCCTCCCTAAGAAAGCTGGCCGCAGTCGGCGATGACGACGGGCTTTTTGGTGGCGCCGCCCTGGGTTCCGACGGACTCGATCTTCTTCACGACGTCCATGCCCTCCACGACCTGGCCGAACACGACGTGCTTGCCGTCGAGCCACGAGGTCTTGACGGTGCAGATGAAGAACTGGGAGCCGTTGGTGTTGGGACCGGCGTTGGCCATGGAGAGAACCCCGGGGCCGGTGTGCCTCTTGACGAAGTTCTCGTCGGCGAACTTCTCGCCGTAGATGGACTCGCCGCCGGTGCCGTTTCCCCGGGTGAAGTCGCCACCCTGACACATGAACTGCGGGATCACGCGGTGGAAGCTCGATCCCTTGAAGTGGAGGGGCTTGCCGGAGCGGCCGACGCCCTTCTCGCCGGTGCACAGCGCGCGGAAGTTCTCGGCCGTCCGCGGGGTCGTGTCAGCGAAGAGCTCCATAACTATCCGGCCGACCGGAGATCCGCCGACAGACATGTCGAAGAACACGCGGGGGTTGGGCATGGTCGGAGGGATAGCCGGATCTAAGGGTTTAGGATTCTTTGAGGGCCTCCTCTCCACTGCTGCCGAAGACTTATGCGACCCCGTGGGGTTTATATAGGGATCACGGAGAGGAGATATTACATGGAAGATTGATCAGGGGCCGTTGGTTTCTGACGCGTGGAAGGATCATGAGGCTCTAAAGGGTTTGGGGTTATAAGTTAACCGCAGTTGGAGTGGGCAGTGATGATACCGACGACGAGACAAAAATGGGAAAGGTGAGTGGCACGTGTGGAGAGAGACGGTCGCACGTCGCACGTGCCGCACTTCCGTGTGTGACCCACACACAGTCGCACACCACGTGAGCGGGTCAAAACTGTAGTTTTGGGCCGGGCCGTCGACATGGTTTCGTGTAATAGGGCCACAATTTGATTTTGAACTCAATAATTTAATTGGAGAATGTATCGTTTTTGTTTTCTTTAATGTTTTTGCTATTAATTCTAGGTCGTTCAAAATTGATATCCAAAAACTGGTGTAGTTTTTTTATTAACCTTTTATTTTCGTTAAATAAATTTAAATTCATCATTTGTATTCTTGATCACACTATAAAACGATAGTTGATTATTTTTTTAATTTTCAATGGCTTCATTTAAAAAAAAAGAGAGAGAGAGAACCCAGGTCAATAAAACATAATGTTAAGGTGCTCTAACTAGGAGCATATGGAAAAAGGTAATGGATATTTAGGTTTGAATTTAAGATGAAATATATGTACACAAATATTCTTCAATTTTATTTTGTTATAAAAATGATCATTTTTTTTCCTTTTATTTTGTTTCGCATAATTTTTTTTGGTTGATTTCATTTCAAAAAGAGTAAGTAGTTCTTAAAATATTTATAAAGGTTTGTTAAAATGTTCGAATCAAAATTACAACGATTGAATAAAAAAATGAATAAAATAAAGCATTTATTATTCATCGAAAACAAAGTAGGCATGAAAAATCATTTACCTGTAGCTGAATTGGAGATCTATAAAATTGTCTTGGTCAAAGAGCTTTGTTTGTAGTAGCTCAAGTTGCAGCTCAAGATGCCTTTTTTTTTTTGGCCCGCCTAAAAACGAATATCATTAGTGGGACTGGATGTAAAGGAGTGCCTCATAACAAAAAAAAAAGAAATATCAAATTAGATAAAATTAGATAAATTAGATAAAATGGATGTAAAGGACTGGATGTAAAGGAGTGGCTCACAATAGGAACCCTTTAGATAAAATGGAGAAAAATAAGATAAAATTAGAAAAATAAAGCCAATATATCAAATTAGTTTTTTTTTTCTTTCGCATTAATTTTTATCATTATACTTAAATCCATTTCAACACCTCTAAAATTAATGTTGATTTAGTTACTCATAAAAAAAGTTCATAGAAGCTACTATTATACCTTTATCATTATAATAATGTATAGACTTCACTTGTTGTTGTAAAAGAAAATTCTAACACAACTTTTCCCAAAAACAAATGTTTTTTTTTTCTAATATGGTATCAAAGTTAGGTCACCATCACAAATGACAAATCGATTATCTTGAGAATTGGGATTCATGCCTTAGATGAAAATGGAATATATGCCCATCCACAAGTATTTCCCCTTTTTCCTTGACGATTTCGATTTGCCCATCGAAAGAATAAAAAGACAGGCATCTCCCAAAGAAATATCTTCAAAAGTAGCTTAATATTGTGGTATAGATGTAAAATACCTATTATATGTGGAAACCGCGGTGGAGAAAACGAAATCTAAAAATCTTTCACATGTTCGACTAGGAACCACATTTACCGTTTCGTTGTTTACTGCATTTTCTAGTTACATTTGGGAACCGATCTTAAAATATGTAAATTATTAATATAAAATAAATTTACAATTTTTCTTTTTACTCTGTAATTTAGAATATTTAGAAAGGTTTCATATGTATACATGTATTGCAACGTAATTTATGAATTATTTTTTTCTAACACCGATAAAATACACCCCTTGGAGATGTTACTGTATACAATACTTTTTATACTTAAATGGAATTGCTTATGAGGTTGTTGTGAGAAGTCTGTGCAGATATGAGAAATAGTCGGTATTTACATACTAAATACATGTATGTGAAGATTGGATTCACTTTTACCAGAATGTTAATAAGTTTTAAATTTATAATCTCAACTACACTTTTCAGATTATAAGTATACAATCGTCGACGTATAGATCGGGGTCGAATCACAGAGAGAGAAGTTGTATTTGTTCGTAGACTTATATAGTAACGAGAGAAGAGAATTTGATTTTGATAGTAAGAAAAGTAAGAGTATATTTTTATATTTTAGATTTTGTAATTTGTTTGTTATTTTCGTGTTTAACTAGAAAACTCGAGTAAAGTAAAATTTAGAATAAGTATTGTTGCTTCAACAGTATATAAAACAAAGGAATGAGGAATCATTCTTATGGGGGAACTCGGAGAACAGAAATTGTTTCTTTTAAGATTGCAGTCGGATGATGATATTTAGTAGGTATTTTTCATTCTCATGAAAGATAACCTTTGATTCTCCTACTCTCGTATTTGAACCGAGCCACTTCACTAATAGATGATATCAGATTAGAAGTTTGTAGAAACCGTCTCTCGATTCGTTCTACATAGGAAAGTAAAGACCATTATTACGATTCCTCTTCCCTATAGCCATGCTAACCTTTCGACTCATAGCATGTTGTTAACGACATATGTTCCCTTCTCAGGGAAACCATCGCATATAGAAGAACTTGAAATCACAGCATTCATAGAAATAATAGGGAATAATGGGTATCCCCCCAACTTAAATGGGGGGATTGTCCGCCTATAATGCACCAGCCGTCGGATTTGCATCCGACAGCTAGCGCAGATCAGTGAGATCTAACGCGGTCCGACCCGGTCAAACGTGCGGTTCGGGATTCGATCTGTCACAGTTCGCACAGATCAATTTCAAGAGGTAAAAAAAGATGAAAACCCTTCATTTTCTTCTCTCCTCTTCGTTTCTCCTCTGTGCCCTCTCTCTCTCCTCTCTCCGCGCACGATTGTCAGGCGCTGACGAGCCTCCAACTCCTCTCTCTTCCTCTTCAGTGCTTCACCTCTGCGGCGACCTCGTTCGACGCCCCTCACGACAGATCTGCCCGTCGCCGACCCCTGTGTTTCACCTCTGCGCAGCGACCTCCTCCGACACCCATCACCGCAGATCTGCCCGCCGCCGACCCCCGCCCTCCTCTCCTCTGCTCTCTCTCTCCACGCACGGTGGACAGCAGCGGAGATAGCTACTCTCTCATGTCGCCCCCTATGCAGCGGCAACCTCCGCAACGACCTCGAGCACCAGATCTCGCCCTTCGTCGACCGTCGACCAGATCTGCGTGTGAAGGGGGCCCGATCCAAACGTCGACGAGCAAATCCGCGCGGTCCTAACATCGAGAACCCCACCTCGATCCCGTCCAGTGCCATCGACCTCCTATCACCCTCCGTCGTGGTGTTGTCGACCTCCGCGACGACCTCCCACTACCCCGCACCACCGCCGACCCCGCACATCGAGCGCCGCCGCCCCCTCACGCCGCGAGCATGCCGAGCCCCGCCCCGCCATCGCCAAGCTCGCCTTCCCTACCGTCGCCAAGCTGCTATTAATCCATGTTGTTAATCCGTTAATTCTTCATTTTTTTTGTGTTAATCTCTGTTAATTCTGTAATAGTGTGATTAATAACACTTTTGTAAATTCTTCATTTTTTGTGTTAATTCATGTTGTAAACTAGTTAAACATTTGTTAGTCCATGCTTGGATTTGTTATGTAAAATTATTTTTCTCGTCGGATTTGTACAATGCCTCAAAACCTCGAATAGCTCCTCTGAAACGTCGAATGGCTTTCCACATTCTCGTCCGACATACTTTCCTTTCCTTTCTCGCTTCTAGACATTCTCTATCTGGCACATATCGTAAAAGAGCTCAGCGAAATCCTCTCCATTTTGTTCATTTATTTGAATCGTGTTATTTTTCGTGTTGTTTTCGGATCATTTTATGGTCCATAAATCCATATATAGGTACACAATTCTAAGCATCTCATGAACTCAATGAGCTCAATATGATTCTTGCAGTTTGATTATTCCTTTGTCTCTACTAAAATTCTTATGCACATTTGCATGAAAGCCAAGTCGACTTCATTACATCAATAACAAAGTAACTTCTTTAAATCATGTGACATTAGTCATCCTAAATAAACAAAAAAATTACAAATGAATGAAGGATGTGCGGCGTTTGGCGGTGGAGCTCGGCGGGGACGCTTGGCATTGGAGCTCGATGGGGGCGCAACGGCGGACAAGTGGGGCGAAGCTCGGCCGCGACGCCCGGAGGCGAGCTCCAAGAAAAAGAATTAACTAAGTGTATGAGATCCAAGCATGAATTACAACATGGATTAACACAAAAAAATTAAAACATGAAGAATTAACGTGGGAAGTCGTGGGAGGTCGACAGCACCACGGTAGAGGTTGGCGGCGTTCGACGGGGTGCTCAATGTCAGGACCGCGTGAATATGCTCGCCGATGGTTGGATCGGGCACTCCTCACGTGGTCGGCGAAGGGCGAGATTCGATGATCGAGGTCATCGCGGAGATCACTGAGGCGCAGATCTCATCGGCGGCGGATAGATATGGACAGACGCGGTCTTAGAGACTCAGATC
The DNA here is from genome assembly GCA_030549335.1 of Pontederia crassipes. Taxonomy (NCBI): domain Eukaryota; kingdom Viridiplantae; phylum Streptophyta; class Magnoliopsida; order Commelinales; family Pontederiaceae; genus Pontederia; species Pontederia crassipes. Next base: position 2,001,193 of record JAUKPH010000020.1, on the reverse strand, counting down.
TCATCGGTGGCGAGTTGATCTGATGGACGCGGTCACCGAGGCATAGATCTCATCGGCGATGGGCAAATCTGGACGAACGAGGTCGTCGAGGCACAGATCTGGACGAACGAGGTCGTCAGCGGGCAGATCTGGACAGACGTCAGAGAGTTCGCCGCACGGAGAGGAGGAAGGGGGAGAAGCTCGGAGGGGCAGCACTCGTCGATCGCGGCCCGATCTCCGGACGGACGAGGTCGCGACTCGCGAGAGGAGAGGGGTAGACATTGGATCTCCGTCGCCGAGTCATCGCAAGAGGTGTGGTGAGAGAGAGAGTAAAAGAGTGAGAGAGTAGAAGAGTAAAAGAGGTTAAAAATTTTAACCTGTGCACTTTTCTATCTCAGACCGAACCGACATGCGATTTTTTTCATTAGTCGAGCCGCCTCCGACCGCACATATTTAATCGGCTTAGCATTGTGCCCGTTCGATGCTCATCGAACGGGCGTAGTTTAATGGGGGCAATGTCCCCTCATTTAAGTTGGGGGGACACCCATTATATCCGAAATAATAATAAGATCAAACACCATGAAAGCACATCATTCGAAATCGAGTAAAAACATCAAACCAAAACCACACCCATCAAATGATTCCTCAGTCTCATTGGCTAATTAGTTATGCATAACTATGGAGATCACAGCACAAAACATCATCATCCTAATACTAACCATCGTTCAATAGAGAAGACTAAATAAATAATAATTGAAAAGTAAGAAAAGCAGAAAATGCAGCAGGCAACACTATAATTAGAGCTCCAGCTTCCCCTTTCGACTCAGTTGGTCTTCTTCCTCTCCAAAGTGACTTCTCCTCTTCCTGTAGGTTGATCTCCTCCATGCCCTTTGATTTGTTCCCCACATTGCCTCTCTAATGTTCCTCACGATAATTGCTGGCCAACCCCCTTTCCTTGAGACATTCTTTTCTTTTTATATTATGATATAACTTCTGTCCACCATTTGATATTTAACACCTGTCTTTTTTGCAACGTCATCTTTTTGTCCAGTCATTTGATGTGTAACACATGTCCAGCCTGATACACTACATTCTGTGTTTTGATCCCTTTAATTCCTCTCTCTTTCCTTCATCAGGTAGGTGGATGTGTAACACCTATCCTAATGCTTTTATCTTTTTCTGCAAACTCTGTTTTGTTCCCTGCGCACATCAGGTGATAGCTATCTTTTTTGCCAGCTCAACTTCTGGTCTTAGCAATGCTAGATACCCCCATGTAGGAACTCTTTTAACTTGGCTGTTGGATACCCCCATGCAACGTGAGAGTACCTGTTGAAAGATAAAAATTTATAAATTTAAAAGATTTTATCTATGTTTTTGCAAAAGAGCTAAAATGATATGGAGATTTCATATATCGAGTAAAATGTTAAAAAATGTTGATTTTATATTATTTAATTGCAGCGTAAATCAAGAAAATCATGCATCTACCCTAACAATAATGAGTAAGAAATTCATGTCATCAAATTCCCCCAAACTTGAGTTTTTGCTTGTTCTCAAGCAAAAGTTAGAAATTTAAAGCAAGATACAATAATTGCAATAGCCACAAAAGGAAACCGTTAGCCATAGTAGGAAAAACTCGCCATACATAACTGCTCAATCATCAATTAGCAAATTTTAGGTCAATTAAGTACACCTGAGATTGTATTACAGAAGTAACAATTCTGATAAAGGATTTTACTCTTTTAACAAGTCCATACTAACTTTCAGCACATTCCCCTAGTCCTACCTTTTCAGAAATTTTGCACAACATTCTTAACTTTATTCCTTTTCTTTCCTTTTTTTTTGCAACTTTACATTTACTTCCCTTTTTTTACTCCCCCAAACTTAAAGCAAGAGTAACCATTCAGATGAAAATATGTTCAACAGCTCTATAATTATATATAGTGGCCGCACATATTTCATGCAGCAGGCTCAAGAATTTTTTACAATGATTTTTTACTCCTCCTAGTACTCTTACTTAAGACGGGGGTAGGGGTATTATAATTTGAACTTATTACGCTTTCACTTTCACTTTAATTTACTTTGGGAATTTAAAGCAGCAGTTTCTTATGAATCCTTAGTGCTAAGGGATTAAAGATATTTTTGGACCTGTAAATGTCACTTTGATCCAAGTCAGGGTTTTAGCAATTGAAATGTTACATGTTTAGGGATGCATTGGACAGATCATGCATAGAGGTCATCTTACATACAGGCACAACTTTTCCTAATGCTTTCTAATTAATGCATGAGAAACTAAGCACATGTAGTTCAGAAATAAGAATATGATCACAGTTTTGATTCCTAGCAACAAATGTATATGAAAAATGAAAATTTGTAGCTAGGATGTAAAAGTAAAGCACTTGAAAAATGTTAAAATTTAACCTCAAAATCATGATAATAGAAAAATAAGAGTTAGATCTGACTCACCCAAACTTTATTCCAACACTATCCTCAGTGTTGAAACAAGTTGGGAGAGTGTAAAATGCAAAAAAAAAAATAATAATAACTTGTAGGTATGATTCAATTTTTTTTTTCAGTTCAGATGGAGGTATGTTGCTCTATCATTTTTCTTCACTTATTTCATTCTTCTTCGACTTCTATGTCTACATAAAAGACTTTAATCAAAGTATAACTGAAAGGTATAGCAATTGATAAATCAAAAGTAAGAGAGTTATAGTCGATGGTAGTTGATGTAGTAGGTGGGGGTATATGCAGTGTAATGTTGTATTAGAAACGTCAGTTGGGGCACTTGTTATTTGATTCCTGCAAAAACAAGATGAAAAGTATTATTCGACTGGGTTGCCTCCCAGTAAGCATCATTCTTTATAGTCTTAGACTAGACTTTCCTTCTTCTTCACTTGAATGAGGTTTAAAAAGTATCATGTGATCAAGTAGAAATCTCAATAAGTGAACAGATTCAACAATCAAGTATGAGTATTTGAGCTTGTCATTGACAGACTTTTGTTTTTTAGTTGTTTCTACCCCTCCTTCAGTGGGACTTAACTTCAAATGTATAACTTCTTGATTTTATGGATCATCATCTTGTTGAAGTAGCCTCTTCTTCAATGGTATCCTCAAATGGGTGAATGCTGAAAAGTCTTCAAGTTCCTAGACCAAGATTTTAGTCGGCAAATTATGATATTTCTTAGAAGGATGTTCCATTGCTTTTCGCAAATTGAATTCTATTGTAGCCTCCTCTGCTCGAAATGAAAACTATTTAGCTTTCAAATCCATATTGTTCATTTTAGTTTCATTGTGTTTATTTGCTGCTATAACTTCTTGTTCATCAAGAGTAATGGCACGACGGAGACTTTGAAACTCTGAATATCCTCTCCAAAAAGATTGCAGCTAACTTCAACTTCGGCCAAGTTCTTGTCTTTTGATGTTCTTTCATCTCTGATTATAAGATTTGGAGATTTTTCAATTGGTAGCATCCCATGTTGATTCATGGAGGAAACTATGTCAAGTGAAACCTCAATTGGGCAGTTAAAGGTAGATCCAAGAACCTCACATCTAAGAGTAGGTGAAGGTGTTTTCATCTCTGATTTGGGTGCACTAAGTAACTCATTTTCCGGGATAGTCAATAAGTGAATTGAGTTACTATGCTCATCAGAGGTGAAGGTACTTGTAACTTGTGAACAATTTGAAAGTATCTGGCAGTTTCTTCACAAAGTCAGAATTTGAGCTTTTCAAAATTTCTTCTTCATTGGATAAGCACTTTAAGGATGGATCTTCAATGTGATTCAGTGCTGGTATCCTTGGAATAGTCTCTGTAGTCACTTCGCTTGTGCATTTGGTGAGATAATCTCCTTTTCAACTTCAGCTTGTGTTACTGTTGAATTAGTATTAGTTGTTGAAGTTTTTTCCTGATTGTTAACTTCAACTTCAGCTCCATATAGTTTTTCATGTTTCTCGTCTATAACCAATTCTTTCCTTTGATTTATCTCTTTCAAACTTCCCATCTTCATTTCATGAAATTCTTCTTTCAGAGGAGTAGGCTGGGATTGCAAAGTTTTTGGATTAGGTTATAGAAAAATTTGAGCCTCAAGGACTTGAGATTCGACTTGTAGAGCATCAACTGCCATGACAACAGTTGCTCCATAATTGCATTTTACTTTTGTTTATGGTTCAAGAAGTTCTCCAACTTAATCTCAAAATCTAATTTCCATATGGATTGAGTAGGTATTTGCTGATTTGCTGAAATATCCATAGCTGCAACCTGAAATTCTGAAACTTGATCTTGACTTTGATGATAATACGGCTGACTTTGTAAGTCTTGTTCAAGATTCCAATAACTTAAACTTTTTTTACCATGCGAGGTAGACATGTAAGCATTGAAAGGTTGTTGGACATAAGGTAGTTGATTGCAGTAAACTTGTGATGATCCTATAACATTGAAATTAAATTTCTGAATAGACTTAAATATGATATCTTCAACTTTGGAATACACTTCAACCCAATTTTCATTGATTGACATTCCACTTGATTGATAATAGTTCTGAGGCAAAATCCGCCAACTCATATCCATCTTATCCTTAATTCTCAAAGTGCTAGCTGATTTCTTTTCAGTTCGACATGATACCAAGTTAATGGTATATGATATAGACAGTGAGAGTATAAGGTAAGTAAAAACAGAGGCAAATATAAATAAAAACTAATCTAAATAAATGAAGATAAATGCTAAAAAGTAAACAAATCTAAACTTAACAAGCATAAAGGTATTGCCCATGAACAATGGAATGGACAAGTTAACTAGCAGAAATGAAAGTCACGAGAAAAAGAAAACTAAAATGTAAATAGACAAGAATATGATTATAAACAATGGGGTGGTATAAAACAATGATATCATATTCAAATCAAATAAAGCAAAATCCAGAAACAAATTCAAAACTCTTCCCGACAACGACGCCAAAAACTTGTTGTGAGAAATCTGTGTAGATATGGGAAATAGTCGGTATTTGCATACTAGATATATGTATGTAAAGATCGGATTCCCTTTTACTAGAACGTAAACAAGTTTTAAATTTATAATCCCAACTACACTTCTCAGGTTGTGAGAAATATGTGCAGATATGGGAAATAGTCGATATTTGCATACTAGATACACGTATGTGAAGATCGGATTCCCTTTTACCAGAATGTAAATAAGTTTTAAATTTATAATTCCAACTATTCTCAGGTTTCAAGTATACAATCATCGTCGATGTATAGATCGGGGTCGAACCACAGAGAGAGAAGTTCTATTTGTTCGTAGACTCATATAGCAATGAGAGAAAAGAATATGATTTTGATAGTAAGAGAAGTATGAGTGTATTTTTATATTTTAGATTTTGTAATTTGTTTGTTGTTTTCGTGTTTAACTAGAAAATTTGAGTAAAGTAAAATCTAGAATAAGTATCGTTGCTTCAATAGTATATAAAACAGAGCCACGAGGGATCATTCTTATGGGGGAACTCGGCAAACAGATATTTTTTCTTTTAAGATTGCATTCAGATGATGATACTTAGTGGGTAATTTTCATTCTCATGAAAGATAACCTTTGGTTCTCATACTCTCATATTTGAACCGAGCCACTTCACCAATAGGTGATATCAGATTAGAAGTTCGTAGAAACCCTCTTTCGATTCGTTCTACATAAGAAAGTAAAGACCATTATTATGATTCTTCTTCTCTACAACCATGCTAATCTTTCGGCTCATAGAATGTTGTTACGACATATGTTCCCTTCACAAGAAAACCATCGCATGAAGAAAAACTTGCAATCATAGCATTCATAGAAATAACAATCAGATCAAACACCATGAAAGCACATCATCCGAAATCGAGTAAAAACATCAAACCGAATCCACACACATCAAATGATCCCTCAACCTCATTGGTTGATTAGTTATACATAACTATGGAGATCACAGCACAAAACATCATCATCCTAATACTAACCATCATTTAATAGAGAAAACTAAAGAAATAACAATTGAAAAGTAAGAAAAATAGAAAATGCAGCAAGCAGCACTAGAATTAGAGCTCCAGTTTCCCCTTTCGGCTCAGCTGGTCTTCTTCCTCTCCAAAGTGGCTTCTCCTCTTCCTGTAGGTTGGCCTCCTCCATGCCCTCTAATTTGTTCCTCACATTGCCTCTCTAATGTTCCTCACGATAATTGCTGGCTAACCCCATTTCCTTGAGACATTCTTTCCTTTTTATACCCTGGCATCACTTATGTCCACCATTTGATCTTTGACACTTGTCCCTTTTGCAACATCATCTTTTTGTCCAGCCATTTGATGTGTAACACCTATCCTGCCTGATACACCATATTATGTCTTTGATTCCTCTCTTTTTCCTTCATCAGGTAGGTGGATGTGTGACACCTATCCTAGTGCTTTTATTTTTTTTTTTGCAGACTTTGCTTTTGTTCCTTGCGTGCGTCAGGTGGCAGTTGTCTTTTCTGTCAACTTTTGGTCTTAGCAGCGTCAGATACTCCCATGTAGGGACTCTTTTAACTTGGTTTCCAGATACCCTCATTCAACGTGAGGGTACCTGCTGAAAGATAACAGTCTATAAATTTAAAAGATTTTATCTATGTTTTCTACAAAAAAGCTAAGATGACATGGAGATTTCATATATCGAGTAAAAGGTTAAAAATGTAGATTTTATATTATTTACTTGCAGCGTAAATCAAGAAAACCATACTTCTGCCCTAACAATAATGAGTGAGAAATCCATGTCATCGGGGGTTCCAAATTCTGGTGAATGGAAAACGCCTTAGCGTACTTCGACTTTCGAGCCTCCGTTTATTTGGTACTTGTCTGATCAATCACACTGAAATATTCTATTTCACTTTTCCTTTCTCGTTCGATATCTTTCACCAGTTACTAATCACATCGACAAATTGTTCTACAGGATGAGAAGGTTGATATTCTGGTGAAGATTTTCTTATCTTTCTTTTCGAACAGATTACTGGAGTGACAAAACTCTTTCATATCATCTTCGACAAAGGAAGAATACTTATGGAAGTCTATTTTTATTATAGATTATTTTGACTCATTAGAGATTTCTTTTGTAACACCTTCAAATCGTGCTTGTCACGCGGAAAGATTCAACTTGAGGATAGCTACTAACAATGTTATGTTTTGACTAAAATTTTAACTTTGACTAGTTCTTTGACCAATAAACAATATGAGTAGAAGGCTTAATATGATATTAATAAGAATAACAATAAAGCGGAAGTCCAATAGTAATTATGAGATGAATCATAATGTCAATAAACATCAAAGTTAAAATGGAAGTCTGATAAGATAAGAATAATCTATGTATCTATGAGAAGGAAACAACTAATGGCACTAAAATAGAGTAGGCTAAGACACATCCATGCGTATTGGACCATCATAAACACCATCAGTCGTTTGAGCTCATCCTTCATTACTCTGATTACCTGCAGGATCAATGTAAGGAAACAGTAACCCATAAGCCGAGATACCTCAGATTTTGATCAAGGGAAATTTAGACTTTTGCCCAAACCCTCATGATCTCTTCTATATAAAGACTCCTATTCTCTTTTATTTACTCTTTAGTCTTTTCTCCATCTGAATTTCTTGGCGGCTAGGGCTTGAGGAAGGAAAAAAAGAGGAACAAGGAGGAAGAAAAAGAGGAAGAACAAGGAGAAAGATCTAAGATCAAGGTATGTAAAAGGGATCTAAAACCCCTCTCTCCTCTCTCATTGTTATTCATGTTTTGGATTGAGAGCATGACGGCACCTTGCCCTCATATAGATCTTGATTGAGGGAACATCGATTTTAAATGTCCAAATCTACATATTATGCATAGATTCATGGGATTATATGCTTGGAAATGCAAAAATCTAACTATTATGGTTCATATGTTCTTCATGTTGTTCATGTTGGGGTTGAACCCTAGATCTAGAAATTTAATGCTTTTGCAAAGTTTCTGATGACCTTTTGATCCTAGAATGTCTAGGATATGTATAGTATTGATTTTTAATATTGTACAATGTTTCTTCCAAATTTTGGGTTGAAAATCGTGTAAAATCGAGCTGGGAGGCAGAGTTCCAGAGCTCTATCACGATCGTGACTCATCCCGTCACGCCCGTGACAGAAGGGCTAGAAATCGGCCAAATAATAGACTTCTGTCATGCTCGTGACATCCATTGTCATGGTCGTGATAAAGCTAGACACGACCGTGACTACCTCCTGGCATGGTCGTGACCGAAGGGACTTTTCAGGATTTTGTCATGGTCGTGACGACATCATTTACGGTCGTGAATGACATAAAAAAATTATGTAATATATTAAATTTATTTTCAAGGTATTAATAGTATGTATTGATGCTTATTTATTATATAAGATCCTATATACACGTATATGCGTATTTCCTATGTAACTAGGTTAAAAGATGAAGATTTAACGACATTAATGATTGTTGATTGAAAAGCATAATGAATCTAATTGTAGATGATGTTACATATCGACCTTCATGGACTTTTATCTATTTTTCTCCGGAATGATCGTTACACACATCGATAATGGTGTGTTATTTTGATATCGCTCTCGGGCGAGAGTTCTCCAGAATAATCGTTACACACATCGACAACGATGTGAGCATTCTGATGTCGCATTCGGGCGAGAAGGGAGCATTATCTCCAAAACTTAGCTAGCCTATTGAGAGGGCAATGATATAAATCCCAACTATCGAAAGATATAACATTAAGAACGGCCAATGATGAATCCAATGGAAATGATGTCCCACTAAAGTGAAAAGTCCGGAAGGGTTATAAAGCAACTTAAGGAAAAGGTATTAAGGCAATGACTATGGTAAATATACAACACTTATATGCCAATGGATTGAATTGTTATGAATATTTTCATACAATATGTATGATGATATGATTATATGTCTTTGCAATTGTTTTATTTGCATGGTGATAGATTATTATAATTGTTGTATGACATGTAGATCATATAATAAGTACGTGGCATGCATATTATTTCCTTTTTTTATACGAAGATGACGATACATATCATGTAATATCCTGCTTAGGATCATGGCATCGCATTATATGACCTTTACATATTCTAATTGGGAAAACTTATGCACCATGAATCCGTGCAGGTACCCAATTATTGGATGGATGATGGCTCAACTCATAACAAGAAAAATTGCACTCTAGTTTAGAAGTCAGAGTCAAGTGTTATTGAGTTTGTTGGACTATGAGTTTCAAAAAATATTTCCTATGATGACATTTGACTATGATTTTAAGATGTTTTAATTGTTATTGCTAATGTTTTAAATTCTATAACATTACTTTGATGTTTTATGAAGTCTTCGACTTTTCATTGAAGGTTTTATTTTATTTTAAATTATTTATTTATGTTTCTTCTATTTTAAATAGAAATTATATTTTATTATGATTATGTGATGGCGAACAAACTAACACAACTGAATGACCTGATTGCACTTGACTTTTGGGGATGAAATTTCTTGGTGTTACATGAACTTTGCATCCCAATAGGTGGATAATAAACCAATGAATAAATGGTAATAATAAAGAAGCATAGAGTTAGTGTGATCATAAACATCACTAGAATAATCAATGAAAAGAAATCAATACCATGCTAAAATAAGAATCCATAGAATGCATCAGTGCTATACTCTAAGTATAATCTAATGAATAATCAATATTATAAGTGGAATAAATCAATACAATAAACTAAGTTGGATCCATGGAACAAATCAATGGAAAAGATCAATATGATAACTCTGGGTTTTCAGCTGGGGTAGGATTCAAGGCATTATTAACAGTATAAGAATAATAGTAATTCAATATGATGCTTATGATCAGTGATATAAATCAATTCAATGCTCTAATTACTTTATTCGATGACTTATACTATGCTATGAATCAATGTACATATTTCAATGCTTTGTACTATGCTTTGAGTGTATTTTCAATGCTATAACTGAAAGTTGTAATCAACTTATTTATCTCTGATATTTCTACGCAATGTCACTGATTAAAATATTCGTTACAATGAAGTGTTATGTACTTCATGAGTAACTAGTGATTGTGCACATCATGAATCCTCTCTAAAGAGGACGATATTCTCTTTCGTTACATGATGGGGAAAACTCGTGCAACAGGGACAAATCATGTCTTAACATTGATTACAATATTATACCATGAGCTCCCATCAATTCGTAACATGAATACCCTAACTTTTATATTTAATTAGTTAGGTTCTCATCTTCGCCTAGATTGGGACTTAGTCATAACGATGTAATTATAATAATCAAGATCAAGAGGTCATGTAATCGATGGAATCGAAGAGAGGTTATACCTCATATAACATCTATGCAATGAGACATTGAGATCAAGAGTAATAGAGTTATGGATTTGATGACAATGTAGAATAGCTTTGAATTCCATATCATGACCCATATATTAACAAAATAATAATAAAATATAAAATGATCATTCTTTGCGATGAAAACAATCGTGATATTGGTAGAATCAAGTAGATGACAAATCAGCAATAGGATAATCAAATCAGATATTAAAGTCAATTATGTTTTAGCATAACCCAAATCGAGTTAGGTCAGGTTCTATGGGTGCCTTGGTCGGGCTCAGTCCGAGTGTACTGGCCTAGATTAGGTTCAATTGCTTGGCTATGGAGACTCGTAAATTAACAGAAATAAGACATAAATCAACCACTTCCTATGATGACAATGTTCTAAGTCATTATATCGATAGAATATGATGGATGTCAGAACATGGATTAGCAATATATAAGAATCAAATAAAAATATCATCCTAGCATAATTTTCGATGGAACTCGAGCCGAGTTTCGTGCGAGTTGGGCCGAGCATAACGCGAGCTCGGCCTAGATGAACTCTGATAGTTCCAATGCCAGTACCTAGGCCAAGTTCAATGGAACCTTGGCCAGGATCCGATGTCTGCATGAATCGATGATGGATGTAGGCCAGGCAGTGTTGAGCCCGAGCCGGGTTCAATGTTTGTTGTACCCCGATAACCAATATAATCGGGTTATAGGATTTCCACAAGTATGGTGACCCTGATTGCTCAGTTTTTGATATAGTTTTGTCAAAATAAACCTCTTAGGACCCACGTAATCATGACGAATCATGTGTAACGGGAGATGATGCTATGACTCTAATTTACCCTAACAACATACAAATTTATTATTAAAACTGATTCAAAGGTTGATCTAATGATCCACCTATCTCTATGTGAATTCCCTACTACTTGGTCCTCTTTCTCTGACTCATTCTCCTCGTCGGCCATCCCTGAATGCTCTTTGACTTTGACTACACCTCATCCTTGGTACCCTATCTCTGTTGGTCACGTCAGATGGAGGAAAATCGAGGGAAAGTCCAGAGAAAAGTAGCAAGAAGATGCCACAAAATGTCTTATTATGATTGCTACATTATCTTGATTTCCTTCTAGTGTTTCAATGTATTTTCAGCGATGTTTTCGACGGCCAACACCGTGTTCGGACTTCTAGTTGCTTAGAAAATCATGCAGGTGGAGGGGAAAAAGAGAAAAGGCACGCTAGAGTTAAATGAGATTTTGATGAAGAAAAAAATTATATAAGTATGAGTCAAAAGATAAGATTGATTATAACCTCTCTCATATGGACTCCTCTTATTTAATTCTAACATAAATATGATTTTACCTTTTTATTAACTTTGATAATATTTTTTTTTCTATGGTTGGACCTGACGTTACATCTTTACATATTTTTGGAATACACTGGGATTGTATCTTTGCAATTATGTTGTGACCTCCCTTGGTAATTGAAATAAAAATTTGACAAAATGTTGAATGAACTCCTATACTTTCTTATGAATTTTGAACGTCAATGAGGGTGCGAGTCGACTAAGGCACGATTAGAGAGGAGACAGCCAATTACCCTATGACATCGAGATATTTCCACCCATTTGAAACAAGATCTACGTTGGACATCTATTAAATCCTTTAAATAAACATGAAAGTTCAAATTTTATAATGATTTATTCTTAAATTAAATAATATATAATTTAGGAGAAACAAAACGAAAATAAAATCTTTATTCTCCTTATCATTGGGCTTTTCTCCCCACGGCCCAAATGGGTCCAATAAAAAGAAACCCTAAACTCTCCATCACTTCCACTATAAAATGGCCACTTGACGGCCCTGGTCTTCCCACCTTCATTAACGTTCATTGTTCTCTTCTCTTCTCTTATCTTCTTTCCATATTCAACCGTTTTCCTCGTTATCGATTGGGCCTCAACATGTTGTGTATCTATTGTTTTCGCCCATCTTTCATTCATTGTGTGGCTTCTGCTGTCATTTATTTATTGTTCATAATGGAATTTGTAAGATGACTGTGGTGGTGGTGGGCATTTGCAGTGACGACTCCAATGCTTGCAGAAGCATGAAGCAGTGCGGCGCTGCTCTCTCTGATTCATAAACAGACAGCAGAGAGCAGAAGAAACACGCAGCGATGTTGCCTTCCTTATCTTCCATGACTCTGATGCGCAATTTGCCCCCGCCCCCCCCCCCCATCCTTTTTGCTTATCTTTATCTTTTTTGTTTTCTTCTTCGTTTTCTTTTTTATTTGTTTTTTATAATTTTATTGTTAATCGTTGTTGTTTTGTTAGGCATCTAATTTGTCTACCTGGACGTTTGGCAACTGCGTGGTAATCAACGTTTTCAATTAGATACGTTTCCAAAATTCAATTTTCGCAACCTTGGTCTTTTATCCTCGCAGCATGCTCGCAAACAAGTCGCTTGGTTTTTTTCATCTGAAAAATGTTTTTTTTATGTCAAATTATTTTTAATTTATTTCGAACTTTTGAAATATTAACAAGTTTTTTTTGTCTAGGAACAGATGAATAATTTTTTTTCAGAACGAATTGATCTACGCAACTATTTTTAGTTTAAAGATCTTAGTATCATGAAATGTTATTGCACATTCGATGGTTCGATAGTTGAACCTACACTCTAGGTGGGGAAGATTGTCTTATTTTTCTCTTTCCTTATTTTTTTGTATCTCCTACAGATGACGAATTTTAATATGAGACATTAGTTCTATGATAATAGATGTAGCATTCTTGGATTTAATGTTACATTTAATTCCTAATTATAGTTTAGTCTATTTTAAAATGTCTTGATAAAAAATAATTTTTTTAAGTCAGTCTAAAAAGCTTGATGTCGTTAAAGTTATTTTTGTTTATATGTTCTCGAGCGTTAATTTTTTATCATCTGATTATTCTAATAGTTATAATTTATTATTGAATTACTTATATTTTTTTTGAGAAGAATTACTTCTATTTTTAGATAAAACAATATAATATTGAGATAAATTATTGTGCAATCACAATTCATGCTAAATTAGCATCATTTTAATTTGAGTGCTAAAAAAATAAATAATATATATCGCTGGATTGGAATGGGTGTGATTTGTAGTTGCATCTGTCATGGCTCATTTTCATATACAAGATCACGAGTGACGATTGAATGAAGAAGCATTGAGAATCACTCTTAAAGGTTTTTAATTATTGACATGATGAGATTGTTCAATGGTCAATCATAAGATTGTGTTGATGCATTAAAGTAGGTGGTGAAGAACTTATGATAATTGTGCATTTCGCTCTTATATGATTATACTTTTGACCTTAAATGCATGAACATTATCAATGTTAAGTAATTTTAGTACACATCAACACTTATGGAATGAATGCAACCGAGTCCCGGAGGCCAGTTAACCAACAGTGGACACTTGAGGGGATCATTGAAGCATGATGGAGCAAAAGTTAAGTTGCAACCAACTTATAGTAGACAGTAGACTACAAGTAGGAAACAAGGAGTTGAATGAAGAGGGAGGCCAAAACCTCACATAATGAATTGTAAGTAAACCTTAGGCGTGAAGCCAGAGTTGGAGAATGAGGGAAGAGAATTGGCATTGGAGGTGTTTAGTGATGGAGTTTTATGTTTTTTTCTTATATCTTTTGATATTATAGCATTTAAAAGATTGTCAAACTTTGATACTATTTTATGTTTTGTTCTAATTGAGCTATAGATTCAACCTTATCTGACAAAGTTATTCAAATTGCAGTGTTGGTAGATCTTGTTTGTGTTATTTTGTGTAGGTCATGGTGATTGTTGAATCTTTGTTCAACCGTTGTGTTCATCGAATCTTAGCTTGAGATGCATGTTTGGAATTGGAGCTCCATACCCTCACATTTCTAAATAGTCTTCTTTGCTCCTTGTTTTGCTTTGTCATTATCTTATCATTAAATTTTGATTTCGTCGATTCCTTTACCTCCTACTTGAGAGGGAACTTCCATCCTTTATGATTGCAGAAGATCTGAGTGGGCATGTGTTCACAAAGACATTTTAGAGAGGTCATAGGAGTCACGATTATAATTTTTTAATTGGTTTTTAATTGTCATTCATTTTGTGTTGTGCTCGGTCTCGATGGTTCTCACTCAAGAGGGTTATTTGTATGAGTTGGAGTTCAATTCAGGCTAAGAAGTCGTCTTAAATTTCTAGTTGTTTCTTAGAGGATGTGGTGGATCGAGACAGCGTTAGATTTAGCCCAATACTTGTAGAAGAGATTTTATTCATATGTTCATTTAATGCACACGAGAGTGTTGCTTGAATCGAATACACGAACCCACCAACATGCATGAATTGAGTTGTTTGTGGGTATGAGAATGTCGCGAATTAGCTAAGTGATTTTTTTTATTACGATGCTACCCAATGCGCACGTTGAGGGGCAATCTACTATCTTACCCTAAATTCGTAGTTCAGACAACTTGAATCCTAAGCAAGAGACCTCTTGTAAGTCCTCAGCACGCGTACCTATTGTAGGATCGAAGGCATCAAGATGGGGGGTGAATTGGTGTTTAAAATATTTTTTATAAAACCACTTTCGAAAAATCACTAAAAATGATCACAAGCAAATAATAAATAAGGGAGCAAGAGAACAAACACAGTTGAGACACGATATGTTGACGAGGTTCAGCCCCAACTCTTTGGCTTACGTCCTCACTTCGACTTTTCGACCTCGAGACCGTCGGAGAATAAAAATTGCATTCTTCTCTATTCAAGAGGTAAGGTACTCTTCTTTTACAACGAGCTTTCAATCTCCACTAGATCAGAGAATAAAAATTCTCTCTAACTTTCTTCTTTTACAAAAATTTTCACACTCAAAGTTTGGAAGTGAAAAGGAAAGAACTTGCAAATTTGGGCTCAAGAACTTGAAATACTCTTTTGAATAGTTTTGCTTGCTTAGATAAGTTTTTCAAGCTTTGACACTCCTTTTATAGTCTTGTACAGGTGAGAATCTCATCCAAATGGTTTTCCATGATTTTTTCCTCGAAAAATAGCCGTTACTGTTCATCTGGCATTGTGACCGATCGATCGCATTAATGAGCCGGTCGACCGGTGAATATGACCGTTGCAGCATATTTGTTACCTTTTTAAGCTATCCGATCGATCGATCCTTCGGCCAAAACGTCGACCGGTATAGTCTCGACTTTTTCTATAATTCGTCTTTTACTGTTCGGTCGATCGGTGCAACGATCAGAATATCAACCGGTATAGTCTCAACATTTCTTGTGCTTGATATCGATCGACCGATCTTCACAGTCGGTCGATCGATTAGTCGACCGGTCGTATGCTAAAATTGCATTTTTATCGTTTTAATTGACGATTTTTTCTGCAACTGAGATCATATCAATTCTACATTTGCATATCATCACTTGAGCATAGATTAGTGTCTTTTATGTCCAATTTGATTTGTTATTATCAAAACATGGGATTCAACAATCTCCCCCTTTTGATGATGACAAACTAATTGGACGATAAAGAGAGAAAAGAAATAAAATGTAGGTTAAGATAATAAGAAATGAGCATGCTCCCCCTACATTCATGCATATTTCACATTTTCTCCTCCTAAATTGTTGGCCTTTATATCGTTATAATAATATAGAACAATATGAACATTATAACATCAAAATAAAGAACAACATATATATGCAATTCAAATAAGGCATAAATAAGATAAACAAGTTATCACATTACATCCATAGTCGATAGTACATCATATATTCATGCACTAACAAATGTGACTGCAGTCACGACAAATGGTGCATGACACTAATACAAACATGAAACATAAACATAAACATAAAACATCGTCCCATCCTAACCAAACTTCTCCCCCTTTTGACATCATCAAAAGGGGAGGCAAGACACCTATAACTCATCGGGATTATCATCATCTCGAGCTATTTGCGGAACAAATCCCTGTGATGATAGTAAGCCTATAGTGAGCCAACAAAATAATGAGAGTCACGCTCCATCCGTCGAAGACGACGATCCATCTGCGTCACGCAACGATCTATGGTAGCCACCTGCTGTGATAAGGCTGTGAAATCATACGCACTATAAGCTTGAGAGAGCGTGCTGGGAAGATCCAATATGCTCAGAGGGTGCCGAAGGAGGAGGGAAGCTAGGACCAGCCTCCGATGTGTCTTGAGTGTCCATCGGCGCTGGCTCTCCATTTGTAGCATCATCTCTATCGTTAGAATCTATCGAAGCCGGCTCGCCGAACCTAAGATGCTTCTGGTGCAAAGTTCCGAAACCGATGACGTCAGTGGGTCGGGGTCGAATGTACTCTTCGCCTGTAGGGATCTCGACACCAAAGTGAAGTAAAATCTTGGTGATCCAGGCACCAAAATATAAATGGTACCGACCACGACCACGAGCAGCAGATGAGATCTTTTGGAAGGTGTAATCCATGTGATAGAAGAGAAAATGACCAAAATGGAGAAATGAGGCATCATGGATACAGAGACAGTGAAGAAAGAATAGATCAAAGCAAGTGACCTCTGTATACTGCCCAGCTCTAGGAGTGATCATTCGACTAAGAATGTGATGAGCTATTTTCATGGTTGGATGAAGATGCCGATGGGCCGTTTCGACAGTATAATGGACGTCCTGTCCAGCAAAAACTGTACGAATCCCATCCGCGATCGGAAGATAATTAGAAGGCCATCAATGAGTAACAAAAGCATAGAAACCCGGTAATGGGCACGCAACGCCAAAGATGTGACAAATATGGCCAGGCTCAAGACGAATGGGTACACTAAGAACATAGGAGATGATGACCTCTCGAGTGATCATCATGTTCACATAGAAATGACGAACAAGACGAGGATACACACGCTGAGTGAGAGAAACAGTGGCAGCCAATCGATGGTTGCAAATATCTCCTGAACATCTGGAATGTTCAGAGCATCCCAATCAACAGTGTAAGCATGCCGGACGTCACGAGAGGCATACAAGGCATCAAAATTAGTAGAGACTTTCCTGGTGATAAAAAGATGACTGTCAAAATCAGTGGGGTTAGTGGTAAATGGCTGGCGAGTACGTCCACGGGAACGTCCTCGTCCACGTTGGACAGGTGTGGGTTCGGGTTCTGGTACCGGATCAGGCTCATTTGGGATTATAGTGGTGCGACCACCTGAACCATATAACGATGATGACGCCTAAAGACTAACTGATGTGATAGAATCCTATCGTCGTCGACCATGGATTCAACAATATAGGAATGAGGGCCGGAAGAATGAAGTGATAACTGGAGGGGGATCTGGTCACGGAGACATTGGGAAGAAACTCCTGACGGTTGCGGAGAGAAGAAGAGGCGGTCGACCGGAAGAGAAAGATGGCCGGAAGAAGAAGAGGTCAACCGGAGAGACAATAAAAGGCGGAGCGGCGTTGTGCGGCGGCGAATGATAGTGGTAGCGACCGGACAGAGAGATGGTCACCAGAGAGGAAGATGCAGAGGTGGCGGCGGAGAGCAAGGAGAGGGCAGCTAGTCGCTAGAGTCGCGGCTATCGTCATTGAAGGAAATGCAGAAGGGGCGGTCGAGAGCACGAAAAGGATGGCGATGATCGTCGAGGGTGTTTTTCGGCAATGGACGATTGTCTGCGTCGGAGAGAAGGACGACGATGGTGATGGTTGGGCGGTCGCCGGACTTGCGGGCGGTCGAAGGGTTAGGGCAGCGGCTGAGGAAATAAGGAAAATGAATCGACCGATCGGGCGGTCGATTTGATATATGGGTGCGATTTTGACATATACCGGTCGACCGATCCTGCTCAGTGGTCGACCAGATAGTTGTTAAACAAGTGAATAATCCATCGGTCGATGAATGTCAGTCGGACCTAGTTATATATCGGTCGATCGATCTTTTCCAGTCGGTCGACCTGTCATTCAATTTTTACTTAATTTTCTACCTTTGTCAAAGTTTTAACCATTAAAATCATGTTCCAGAGATATATGTCATACAAGTGTAAGTGTTGTGCAACACTTTTAATGTTCAATCCATGTCAAAAGTGATTTTACATAACCAAGTCATTTTTACTTAGAATTGATATGCAATCAAGAAGAAGTAATCATTCCTAATTCCCTTCTAAGCATGCAAAATCGTTCTTCACTCAAGGGTTTTGTAAATATGTCTGCAAGTTGAATTTCAGTTGACACCTGTTCAATGGAAATGTCCTTAAGGGTCACATGTTCTCTATTGAAATGATATCGTAAGTCAATATGTTTAGTCCTAGAGTGTTGAATTAGATTTTTGGTCATTTCTATAGCACTTGTGTTATCGCACTTCATGGGTACATTGGAACAATTTACACCATAGTCAAGCAATTGTTGTTTTACCTATAGTTGTGCACAACAATTACCGACGGCTATATATTCGGCTTCGACGGTAGAAAGTGTGAGGAGTTTTGTTTTTTACTAGCTCATGAAATAAAGGAGCTAACAAGAAAATAACACATTCCACTAGTACTTTTTCTATCAACTTTACACCTGGCAAAATCCGCATTGGTGTAGGCATGCAATTCAAATGGGGAATTTCTATCGTACCAAATGCCTAATTCACATGTATGCTTTAAATAGCGCATTATCCCTTTTATTACGATTAAATGCGATTCTTTGGGGGCGGATTGAAACCTAGCACGCAAACATACACTAAACATTACATCTAACCTAGATGCTGTTAAGTAGAGTAAACTACCAATCATACATTTGTACCTTTTTTTATCAATAGACTTACCTTTTTCATCTTTATCCAATTTTGTAGTAGTGCTTATAGGGGTTGTGCTCGGCTTGCATTCGTTCATCCTAAATCTTTTAAGCAATTCCTTTATATATTTTTCTTGATTGAGAAGAATTCCTTCCTTGGATTGTTTCACTTGTAGGCCTAGAAAGAAGGTAAGCTCTCCTACAAGACTCATCTCAAATTCTTTTTGCATAAGAGTTTCAAACTCTTTGCATAGACATTCATTAGTAGCACCATAAATAATATCATCAATATAAATGTGAACTATTAAAATATCATTTTTCAAAATTTTAAAAACAACGTGATGTCTACTTTCCCTTTTCGAAAACCATTTTCAATTAAAAATGAACTCAATCTTTCATACCAAGCTCGAGGGGCTTGTTTCAATTCATAAAGAGCTTTTGAAAGTTTAAAAACATGATGGGAAAAATTTAGGTTTTCAAAGCCTTGAGGTTGTTCAACATAAACTTCATCATTTATAAAACCATTCAAGAAGGCCGATTTAACATCCATTTGAAAAAGTTTAAAATCTTTATAACATGCAAAAGCCAAAAGCATTCGAATTGCCATAAGTCTAGCGACGGGAG
Organism: Pontederia crassipes; assembly: GCA_030549335.1. Lineage (NCBI taxonomy): Eukaryota > Viridiplantae > Streptophyta > Magnoliopsida > Commelinales > Pontederiaceae > Pontederia > Pontederia crassipes. The sequence goes on along the minus strand of JAUKPH010000020.1, from coordinate 1,981,442 downwards.
CGAAAGTTTCATCAAAATCAATCCCTTCAATTTGTGAGTAACCTTTGGCCACTAATCTAGCCTTGTTCCTCACAATGACACCATTTTCATCTAACTTGTTTCGAAAGACCCATTTGGTTCTAATAATGGGATGATCCTTGGGTTTTTCCACAAGTTTCCATACTTGATTTCTTTCAAAATTATTTAATTCCTCATGCATTGCATTTATTCAATTTGGATCTTCAAGTGCTTCATCTATATTGCTGGGTTCAAAGTTAGCAAGAAAAGCCGAAAAAGCACAAATTTTTCAAGGAGTTTCTAGTTTTTATACCTTCATTTATATTACCTATAATTTGTTCAGGTGAATGTGATGAGGCATGTCTCAAGTTTCTTGGAATAATTTGGCTCTCCTTAATTCGAGATTCTTCCATTTCTCCCACATTTGGAGTATCAGCTTTAGCTTCTTCCGAGTCCTCATGTTGCACATCATCAAGTTGACTTTGCACTTCAACTATTTCTTCCTCATCATCTTGTGCTTGCTTGCTCATAAAAAATTCATTAGTCTCATTGAATTTAACATTAATAGACTCTTCAACAACTAACGTTCTTTTGTTATACACTTTATGTGCTTTACTTGTAGTTGAATAACCAAGAAAAATACCATCACCACATTTTGCATCAAATTTTCCTAGTTTGTCTTTGATATTCAAAATATAGCATTTACAATCAAAAACTTTAAAGTAAAAAATATTTGGTTTCTTTCCATACAATACTTCAAAATAAGTTTTCTTCTCAAGAGACCTAAGTAGAATCCTATTAAAACCATAGCATGATGTATTTACTGTCTCGGCCCAAAAATACTTTGGCAATTTACTTTCATTTAAAATTGTTCTAGCCATTTCTTGTATAGTTATATTTTTCCTTTCTACTACTCCATTTTGTTGAGGTGTTCTAGGAGTGGAAACGTTATGAGTAATTCCATTTTCTTCACAAAATAATTCAAATTTATGATTTTCAAATTCTCCTCCATGATTACTTCTAATTTTTGAAATCTTTTGTTCAAATTCATTTTGAATTCTTTTTGCAAATTTTGAAAACATGTTTATTATTTCATCTTTACTAGTAAGAAAAATAGTCCAAGTGAAATGAGAGAAATCATCAACAATCACAAAAACATATCTTTTTCCTCCTAAACTTACTACATCAATTGGTCCAAATAAGTCAAGATGCAAAAGTTTCAAAGATCTATGTGTACTAATGACTCCCTTTAATTTAAATGAGCTTTTGGTTTGTTTTCCTTTAAAGCATGAATCAGAAATATTATTTTTCTCAAATTTAACCTTAGGCAAACCTCTAACCAATTCATGATTTGAAAGTTTATTTAGTAATTTATAGTTTGCATGTCCTAATCTTCTATGCCATAAGTTTATATCATCATGCATAGCACTAAGACATTTTTCATTTTTCAAATTATCAAAATCAATCTTGTACACATTATTGTATCTAAAGCCCATACGTAAAACTTCATTATTTTCATATAAAATCAAACATTTGTCTTTTTCAAATTTGACTAAATAGTTTTTATCACATAATTGACTTATACTAATTTAATTATGTTTTAGATTTTCAACTAGCCATACATTTTTCAAATACACTTTGTCATTCTTACCAATATTACCCATGCCTATTACTCTTCCTTTGCTATTGTTTCCAAAAGTGACTTTTCCTCCATTTTTCTTTTTCAAAGTGATGAAATTTGATGCATCATCGGTCATGTGTCTTGAGCACCCACTATCCAAATACCATTTACCATCATTAAGTTTTGGAGCTCTCTCATGGCTATTGGCCATTAGACATATGTAAGCTTGTTCATCATCACTTGAGGAGATGTTGGAATCATTTTCTTCATCTTCGCTTTCATCCCAAGTTGCTTGAAGAGCTTTTTTCTTCCTTCTTGAATTTTCTCCATCTTTTTCTTTTTTCATCAAATTCGGACATTCATTTTTGTAATGTCCAATCCTTTTGCATTCAAAGCAAGTTATTTGATTCTTGCTTGATGATGATCTTTTCTTAGTGAAGCCATTTCTCTTCTTTTGCTTGGCAAACTTGAGATATTTGTCAAGCTTCTTTGCGTATAGGACAAGCTTCTTATCATCAAGGTCTTCATCTTCTTCACTTGTGTCTTCATCATCTTTACTTGCTTTCAATACCAGAGTTTTTTCTCTTTGGAGCATTTGCTTTTTCATTCTCCTTGATTTCGATCTCATATGTCAAGAGTGAACCTATAAGATCGTCAAAATCTAACTTGTTCAAATCTTTCTCTTTGATCATGGTCCTCTAAGTATACCATCTGGAGGAGAAGGACCTGAGAAAATTTTTTACCATTTGAAAGTTAGTTCTTGGCTCGCCCAAAGAGGCTAAGCCATTCACAATATCATTAAAACGGACAACCATCTCATTTATAAATTCATTTTCATACATTTTGAAAGAATCATATTAGTGATTTAGAATGTTCGATCTAGATTCCTTAATTTTGTCGGTTCCTTCATGAGTGATAATAAGTTTCTTCCAAATTTCATTAGCACTTGAACAACTAGAAACTCGATTAAACTCCGTCGGATCCAAAGCATAATAAAAAATATTTTTAGCCTTCCAATCAAGTTTTATCAAAAGCCTTTCTCCTTCGGTATATTCCAAAGGAGATTTTCCACATAGATCAAAACCTTTTTGAACGACATCCCACATGTCAATATTAATGGAACAAACGTATGCTTGCATTCTAATTTTCCAATATGCAAAATTAGATGCATTAAAAAGCGGAGGGCGATTAATCGATTGACCTTTAGAAAAACTGAATCCACTTGATGCCATAGCTCTAAAGATTTTTAAATATAAAAAACAAGTGCAACCAGCTCTGATACCAATTGTAGGATCGAAAGCACCAAGAGGGGGGGGGGTTGAATTGGTGTTTAAAATCTTTTTTATAAAATCACTTTCGGAAAATCACTAAAACAGATCACAAGCAAATAATAAACAAGGGTGCAAGAGAGCAAACACAGTGAGACACGATATGTTGACGAGGTTCAGCCCCAACTCTTTGGCCTACGTCCCCTCTCCAACTTCTCGACCTCGACACCTCTGGAGATCCACTATCTTTCTCTTTTCTTGTAGGAAGAGAACAACCATTTTTTACACCACACGCCTTCTTCTCTGCTCAAAAGGTAAGGCACTCCTCTTTTACAACGAGCTTTCAATCTTCACTATATTAGAGAATAAAAATTCCCTCTAACTCTCTTCTTTTACAAAATTGTTCACACTCAAAGTTTGGAAGAGAAAAGGGAAGAACTTGCAAATTTGGGCTCAAGAACTTGAAATACTCTTTTGAATAGTTTTGCTTGCTTGGATAAGTTTTCTTCGAGCTTTGACACTCCTTTTATAGTCTTGTACATGTGAGAATCTTGTCCAGATGGTTTTCCATGATTTTCTCCGCGAAAAATAGCCGTTACTGTTCATCTAGCACTGTGACCGATCGACCCATCAATACGATCGTTGCAGCATATTTGTTACCTTTTTAAGCTGTCCGGTCGATCGGTCCTTCGATCGAAATGTCGACCAGTATAGTCTCGACTTTTTCTAGAATTTGTCCTTTACTGTTCGGCCGATCGGTGCAACGACTGGAACATCAACCGCTATAGTCTCAACATTTCTTGTGCTTGATATCGATCGATAGGTCTTCACAGTCGGTCGACCGATCAGTCGACCGGTCGTATGCTGAAATTGCATTTTTATCATTTTAATTGGTGATTTTTTCTACAACTGAGATCATATCAATTCTACACTTGTATATCATCACTTGAGCGTAGATTAGTGCCTTTTATGTCCAATTTGATTTGTTATGATCAAAACATGGGATTCAACACCTATTGACCTACTTTTCTTTCAAATCTCGTTTCTTCTTCTTTGTTGTCCTTTACATTACAAAACTTCTAAAATTTAATGGCCATTTACTCTCAAAAAGCAGTCTTTATTTTACTGGCTTATATTTCATCTCTGTTTTTAGTGATTTATACTACAAGTGTGGTGTGAAGTCTTGCGAAGATCCAATTTTTCCCATGTGGATGAACCTGCACTACATTGATGTTCCATATACTTGCGGATTGCATTGTGATAGTGTAGAGATTTCATAAATTTTAAGACTTAATTCGACATTTTTATGTGAGTAAGGGCAATCACATGTGTAGGGGTAAACAGACGTCTAGGGGCAACTGCTTCTTATACAGACCCCTTTTACATGGAACATGATGGTTTTCTACTATTCTTTGCTCCTCTCGTTATCACAACTTTATGTGAATCAAGTTTTTGGCACCGTTGCCGACAAACTTAGCAGCTCTTAGCCAACACTTGGTGCCTTCTTTCAGACTTGTTGAAGGCTTGTTTAAACCACTATTTTATATCTCGCTCTCTTGTTTTATATTCCTAGTGTTTCACCTAGTTTCCTCTTTATTTTCCTTGAAGTTTTTTTCTACTTTCCTCTTTTCTTCAAACACAATATTGCATTGTTTTCTTTCCTATTTGTAAAAAAGTTGAACCATCTTTATATGTCAAGCACTGATAGAAACTCTCCAGAATCTAGTGAAGGAGAAATCTCACAGCTTTATTTCCATGGTGATTTTGTCTCTTAGCTAACATGAGAAGGAGACGAAGAATCAAACATCGTGCAACTCGACAAGGAGGAAGAAACTTGAATCAAAACATGGAAGCAGAGGATCCAAATGCTCTATGACAGGAATTTTGTACACCTATTATAGGAATCGCATCAGGGATTCGACATCCTGACGTAGTTGCAAATGATTTTTAGCTGAATCCCGCACTGATTTCTATCTTAGGACAACATGCTTTCTCTGAACTCACTCATGAAGATCCGAACCAACATTTAGTCACCTTCCTTGAGCTCTGCGACATTTTTAGATGTTCATACGCCACTACTAACGCTGTTAGAATTAAATTGTTCACTTTATCTAATTTGGCCAAAAATATAGATTCGATCCATAGCACAAGACTTGGGATCACCATGTAATAGATTTTCTGATGAGATCAAATTACATCATTCTATCAGTATGATAAAGAGACTCTTCATGAAGCTTGGGAGCGATTCGCCAACTTGATTAGACTTTGTCCTCACCATGGATTTAAAAAATGGATAAGTCCAAGCCTTTTATAGTGGACTAACAATCGAGTCCAAGTCCTATTTGGACTTAGCTGTAGGAGGAACTTTAATGGCCAAAAATGCGAAGGAAGTGTATGATCTTATTAAAGAAGTTGCACTAAATTTTTGTAACCAGCTTCAACAATAGAGATAGACTAGGGAAGAACAAGAAGAGCTTAAGACATCAAAGAACTGAATTTGATTACATCTCGAGTTGAAGAGATCGTGAAGAAAGCAATTCAAAAAGTAAACCCAGCACAGACGTATGTGCCATTATATTCAGTGCCCCTAATCCCTATATCGCCCTAGGAGCCACTTGTTCTCGGTGTCAATATTTGAATCACGCAACTATAGCCTGCCTAGAGCTCAACTATCAAAAGCATGAAGGTGTTACAAGATCAAGCATTGTCCCTTATTACCCGAATGCTACTGGAGCAGTTCAGAACTAGTTCAACAGAATCATCCAAGTTTCTCATATGGTGGAACAACTATGTCCGGCCACCTCATAATCAAATGCCAAACCAAGCTCGACCTCCTCAAGCTCAATAGCCATTTCAGAAGTAGACCACATAATTCAGTTCCTCAACTACCTTCTCCTCAACAACTTGCAGTTCCAGCCCCACCTGAACTATCAAGATGGCTGCCCCGAAGAAAATGATGCAGAATCTATTGAAGAGGAAGCTCAAAATGAGAATGTGAAGCAACTCTTTGAGAAAGTCAATGAATCTTCAGCTCACAGCAAGATTTTGGAAAACCAAATAACCCAACAAATGACTTTGTCCTCAAGACCACTTGGTAAATTTCCAAGACAACCTAAATAGAACCCTGGAGAACAATGTCAAGCAGTGTTGCTACAAAGTGGAAAGCAATTGCTAGAAGGCAAGCGATCGACCCTTTCATGACTCCGAATTAAACCTTAGTTTAATCCGAAGTTCGCGACTCATTAAGGACGATCATATAAAATCTAAAACGATTGCAAAAACGTGATATAATTATTATTTTTTTATAACATAAGAATAAAAGTATCATTTAACAAATTACACAATTTTATGATGATCATTCATAGCGGACCAATACTCCTTAAGTTTTACATTTTACAAAATGACTTTATTTTCGATACAACTTATTTTGACAAAAATAATAAACTCGACCAACTTTCTTGACATCCTAACAAAAGGACACGAGAATAACAACTCCTCTCAATATCTTTACATCAAAGGAGTTAACCCTACTAAGATTATGAGCTCGCTCGATCCAAGAAGCTATACTGATATGAAAAATATTAGAAACAACATTACGTGCAAAAATAGCTTAGTAAGTTGATAATCCATAATCTATGTATTACCATCTAATCAATTCGAAGAGATGTGCAGAGATAAGCAATAATTATAATATCACAATCAATATTTTTATATATATATAAATAATATATATATATTTATTTATATTTCTAATCAAAATCTTCACACCCAACTTTAATCAATATCATTCAAATCATATCAAATAGATGTATGCAAATGCAACACTCTCATATGAATGCACGGATCACCAACTGACCAGTTTGTATAGTCGATAGATGGCTTTCAGAGGTGGCCTATACGGATTTTAGAGGTGGCTCCCACCCTCACGGTGTAGCACTTAGGTCCACATGTCACTGAGCTCCATCTTATCTCATCCCATTTATGGGGAACAAAATGATGGATTGGATTCTAGAGGTGGCTCCCATTGTGATCAGCGATGTAGCACTTAGCTCCAACTACCATACAGATCAAAAAGTGATAGATTGCTTCCAAAGGTGGCTCATACAGATTCTAGAGGTGGCTCCACCCTCACGGTGTAGCACTTAGATCTGCACGACACTTAGCTCCATCTTATCTCATCCCATTTTTGAAGAAGTGAATGATCTATTGGATTCTAGAGGTGGCTTCCATCGTGATCGGCGATGTAGCATTTAGCTCCAACCATCATATATGCAAATGCGGGTAGATGTCAATGCATGATTCATCACATAACAATCATATCTCGAATATCAGAAGATGAATCATACTCATTCAAACGGAATAGGATTTCATCCTATAAACTTGATCCATAACATTTCACATATGCTTTTCCAATGAACCATCAATTGATCAATCATTCAAAACATAATTTTCATATAAACTTGTCGATATATGAATTTAATACATATAACAATCAATGTCACACCGAATTCCAAAGAGGTAAATACATAGAGTAGGAGAAACCATTTTACCTCTTATGACAACATCGAAAGACTTTTCCCGTTTCTTTTCCATGTTATTCTTTTAGACCTATGTCAATAATATGTATTCTTATTAATACTATGATGTGAGTACCAGCATGTTTTACATGGATACAATAATGACCGATGCTCTATATTACTCATGCATTCAATCCTATAGCTTAATTAATTGATTAATCAAAAGAATTCATCCTCTGCTCGCAAATCACATACTTGGTGGAATAAAAATTATATCCTTTGTTATACGTAACCAAATCTCGCGAGCTAATTTTATATGAATGTAGGCTTAACCAAATTTAAGCAAAAATTATTTCCAAATCTCAAAAACTGTAACGCCCCCAAAATTTGGCCCCAATTTAAAATTTGTCGAACCCTAGACGACGTTACATTGACATGACCTAATTTCATAGAACTTTGCAATGGAAACATAATCATATATATAAACATAGAACATCAATTTCATAAATAGTGGAAGACTTCAACATACATAAATCCCAAGATACATAAACTGGCCCATGGGCCTAATAGGCTCTAACGTATGCCCAATAAAGGGGTCATCATACATAAATGAATTCAAGTATAGTACATGACTCAATAAGAGGCCCATAAGTCATACATACTTCACCCTTATAAGGGTTCATCATCATGACATAAAAGAAGTAAACATCTTGGGCCGTAGCCCGACAGATCCATGTGCAATATCGTCGTCATGAGGCTCTCGCCGTCGAACCTAAGCCTCCTCCATACCTGTACGGATCCATGGGGTGCAGGGGATTTCTCCCGTTAGAGTATGTTGAGGCCCATGAATGCTATGATCTTATAACGTAATTTCTATATGTCATGGCATATGCATTTCATCATCATGGCATATGCATTTCATCATCATGGAATATAAATCACATGCATGCTATGAGCTACTTATGCATACTATATGGCATGTGATCATATCATCATGGAAAGATAAGGTAGCATGTAATATCATAATCTTTAGGTTATGCATATCATAACTTATCATCATACTTATCATTATGCTAATGCATATCATGATCTTGTCTTACTTTACTTTGTCATCTTTGTTCATGGCATGATATGATGTGACAAGTGGACATTCATATTGCATCCTCATATGTGCATACTTCTTTATTATCTTTGTCTTTATGTCCCAAGTCATTCATCATTCATCTTTTCATCTTTTCATCTTTATTTAGATGATTTCTTATCTTGTTGATTGAGAAGGGTAGTGGCTCATAGGTCATAATCCTCACCCGTAGGTGAGGTCTTTATCCTCATCCTTAGATGAGGTCTTTATCCTCTCTCGTAGGCGAGGTCTTTATCCTCATTCGTCAATGTGGTCTTTCCCCACCCGTCGGTGGAGCCATAGGTAGGGTACCGATTGGTCCAAAGTCATAAAAATGCCACACCTTCATCAATCCGTCTTTTAAACATGTTCATCAATACATACAATCATTCAACACATGTTGCATGTTTTAATCCTATTTAAGATCATACAAACTTTAAATCATTCTAAGTGTGGACATTCAATCATAACCAATCATCTTCCAAAAACGGACGATCATTTTGGGTTACGGTCGACCGCTGAACTAGTATCGAATGATCGAAACAGGGCATTTGGTCGACCGCTAATCACAGTGAGTGATGACTATTTGAAATGGACGACCGTTAAGGGTCTTTCGAACGACCAAAATTGAGCTTCGATTCGACCGCTAATCATAGTGTGTGACGACTTCTCAAATCTGACAATCGCTAGGATATCGGCCGACCGTTACATGGTTGATGGATGATCGAAACAGGGCGTTCGGTCGACCGCTAATCACAGAATGTAACGACCCTTCCAAAACGGGCGACCGTTGATGTATCGGTCGACCGTTGGATAGAGTGCGAGAATATATTTGTCTCCACAACGGTCGACCGATAATGTATCGATCGTCCGTTCTGGGACGACAGAACATGTGTTTTTACATTATTTCTTTCCAATCTTGCATACATTAACATATTGAACACATATTCACTTCCAAACATCATATGAGATATTTCTTAACATTCTTAACACTCTAATCATGAATGTCACACTCAACTCCGTGACTAAGTTCTAATCTCAATTATCATAATATTAATTATATTTAGCAATTCTAAAAATAGAATCGGAAAACCTCCCTCCCTTACTTATCTTGTGTTATATGTCAATACATACAAAAGACACATATATATTCATCAAAGTTTAATAAAAAGCTATAAGATATGACATTCGCATATTGTCATTATATATTTTTTTTCCACAAACCATTTCACATATAACCCCACAGGATCAAGTCTCATACAACCTTATAAAAAGTTACTCACAAACTTAATTACAACATCTAAGACTATCTATTACATATGCATGCTTCAAAAAATAAAAGCGAAGGGGGATTAAAGTGCTCCAACGGCTCGACCTCTTCTATATGCAGCAAAACAAGCTCCGAGTCGACTCAATTCAAGAACTTACGAGTGTCTGAAAAATTTAAAATGGGTACTGTGAGCAACAATCATTTGCTCAGTGAGTGAAATAAAAGTACAACACAGGAGAACAATACAAGTGCATATAATATTTAAATAACCACATTTCTTTCATATGAGAAAACATTTAAAGTATATCACATATAACATAAGAAGTCAAATCATATGAAATTTCACATAAATAAAAGTAACTCAAGATATCATCATTTCATAATTAAACTTCACACATGTGTCATTGCACATACTCATCATGGGTCAATACGTATCCCTCTATTATCATATGTCATAATGTTAAGCAGAGCTTCATAATCAAGAGTCACGGATATGCAGAGCAAATCATGGGTCAATACGTATCCCTCCATGATTGTGTGTCATACAGTTAAGCAGAGCTTGACAATCAAGGGTCTCAGATACGTAGAGCAAAACATGGGTCAATATGTATCCCAATCATGATTGTGTGCCACCCAATCACGATTCTCAGATATGCAGCGCATATCATGGGTCAATACATATTCCAATCATGATTGTGTGCCACCCAATCATGATTCTCAAATACGCAGAGCATATCATGGGTCAATACGTGCACGCAGAGCAGTCCCCAAAGGGCAAAGACATCCGATATACGCCCCAAAGGCTTCATGTATATCGAATGCGGTCCCAAAGACCTTTTTCAACTAGTATGTCTAATGAACACATGGAGTTTAACAATATCAAAATACACGTGTCATAATAACATATCATTATCAAGTAAAACTTATTTTCACTTCACAAGCATTATTCCCTGAAAACAATTTTGTATAAGATGTTACTCAATCTCATATGAAATCCTTGAAACATATCATAAACATCATAAATGCTTTTCATAGCTCAAGGTATGTTTCAATAATAACAATAATAATCTTTGCTTGAGGTAATATCATAAGTAAAAGAAGTAATATATATCATTTTGCTATATTGTAAATTTACTCACTCACCTTATACTTTATTCCTTCAAGGAGGTTTAATAGATTTCCTCCATTTCACTTGCAACTTGATGTTTTCCTACAAACAATAATGTTTTTTTACTTCCCAATCAGTAATAAGGTAATATGCAATGCATGCTCATGATGTATGAATGCTTATGCACCCTAAAATGCATATAACCTCCTCTAATACCAATTTCTAACTTCAGACATTTATATTCATAAGATATTCCACACTTGAAACTTTTCAATTCCCCAAAGCTTAACTAGGTGCTGTTTCAGGATTTCAGATTGAGTGTCTGTCAATAAATAATTCATAACTTCTTAACCACATAGGAAAATCTTATGATTCTGAATTAATTAGAAACTTGACATATAAGGTTTCCAACCCCGAAATATCATTATCAAATTCCAAGTGAGTAAGTAAGGACATCCCAAGCAATCTGACATATGGTTTATGCCCTGACAGACTGTGTATCACTGAAATGTTAATTTATATATTTCTTCATATTTGTCCATTTAACTGGGTCATAATTTTCTTGAAAACTAGACTTCATCAATATTTTGTCATAAAAATATAGAATTTATCTCGCTACATAGACTTATAACAAAAATAGTTAATTCGGGTCGTAATCTGTCAATGCCCTGGAATCTAACATAAGCATCACTATGAAATGAAAAATTCATTTCTCCCAAAATACAAGTTCAAATAAGATGATTCTACCTCTCACCGAACCCTTTGAAATGTCTATTTAAGCGTATTCAATTTTCAAACCCTAATTCACTCTATTTGAACCGTGCCCTAATTTACAAATTGAACCTATATAAGACTCAGGACAGGATGAGTGACATGCGAAGATAAGTTCATAACTTCCTCTATAAAACTCCTTTTTAAGTGATTCTAGAGTCCATGAAAATCTAACTTCTAATGGATGAACCGTACAAATTTTCATAGTTTATGGTTCATTTATCACGAAGTAATGATTCTCTCAATCAGAAGAATAATTTCCGGATCAAAACTCACCTAGAACAGCCGATGTTCCTGATTTTCCCCAGGTCGTTTCGCTCGAGTTATTCCTCTGAAAATTTTTCTACGGTGAAAAGATAATGATAAGTCTTATATATTTTTTTTTCAAAATTTTATGAGGTCTTATGGCGGTTTGGAAAAATATCCTTCTGAGTAGCTCTCACCTGTCTGCTTCAACTACTTGGAACTTAAGTGATGACCAATCACATTTTTTTGTTATAACTAAAGTGTTTTAACCCTAATTAAGCTTACTTTATCATATTTAAATATATATATTATAATATTTAGAAAATTTTCAATTTATTCATGATAACCTTATGTAATAACTTTGTAAAGTTTATCGATAATTAAGTAATCACTATGCTCTAATCTAAATATTAATTACTATATACAACTATCACTAAATGCACATCCAAACTAACTTAGTATGTTAATTAAATACATGATTATGCACAAATGATGTTTCTATGGTACATTCGTGACAATGAACCACATGGGGTTTTCACATAAAGTCCTCTAACATGTTAATCAAGATCATAAATGTACATGAGCTTTAAACGATTTCATAATAAACTAACGTAACAACAATAAACATTTTAATACTAAGCATAATGATCAATAGAGCATTAAGCTATGAAACACATGACATTCTAATCATGGATAGCAATAGAATAGTAATATAAAGAAACATGATGCATCAAATGCACATTCCTTAAATCTTCATCTAAGAACAAAGGGTTTGTTCTTTAATCCCTAATCCACACAATCAAACATCATTAGAGGGAAGATTGGGTGCTGTCCACGAGCTCAATATGAGCTGCTATAGTGAGACAATGTGAGAGAGAGAATGGATTAATGGAGAGAAAGTGAGAAAGAGAATGGATTAATGGAGAGAAAGTGAGAGAGCTACAGTAACCACGTTACTGTAGCAAAGTGAGCTTGGGGTGCTGGCCGAACACTCTTGGAGAGAGGGAGAGATGGTGAGTGTGGAGCTTCCTATAGCACAAGGGGTTTTGGGGGTGTGTCGGCTGATCAAATGAGAGGGAGAGAGAGATTAGGTTGCTTTTAGGTTATATTAGTTGGATGGGCTTTTGGGCCATGTGTGGGCATGGGCTTTTCTTGCTTTTTTTTTATTTCTCTTGACTTAGTCGGATGTTACAAAAACATTAGACTACGCAATGTACAAAATATATTAGTTATGGAATTTTACTCATCATAATATATATACAGAATATGTATGAAAGAGGGTACCAATTATTCTCCTCATATGCCTCTTCACATAGATTATTTTGATATGGTTCAAATTGGATTGGAACCCTCGTTCATATAAGTTTAAGGTATAGAAAATTCTTAATTTATCTCTATGAGCAGAATTTATAACTTAATTATTATTTAGGACTACTTATACTACTTGGAACAACAAGGCATATGCTAACCAATTAGCTCATAACTTTCTAACTACATGTCATTCCAAAGCAAATCTTTCCCCTCTGAAAACTAGGCTTCTAAAAGATATTTGAACGATATTAAGCTATTACACTTAAAACAAGAAAATTGTTTTCCTTTACTGGTTCCCATATATGTAACAAGCTAACTTCCTTATTCATTCCATCGATATTATAAAAAAAATTTAATTACAATTTTCGGAAGCTTGAAATAACACAAATCTGCAAAATCAAAATAAGTCAGATCCCTCATACGTACCATATTAATTTTCCTTTCTTTCATAGGTTAGGCCCGCATCCAAGGATATAACAAAAGAAAGAATCCCTTTCCTTTATTGCGAAATTATTTCCTTCTTATGGTGGACAGCAAAAGAAAAGAATGAAAAACCTTCCTTTCTCGCTTCCCTCTCTTCTAATCGGCCAATAATAAGGAAGATAATAATTTCTTTCCTTCTTCTCCTGGTTGACAGCAAAAGAAAACAAGGCCTTGCCTTTTTATTTCCTCTTATGGACGGACAACAACTAAGAAGGAAGGAAACTTCCTTTGTTTCCTATGTCGTTTAACTAGTAAGGAAGTTGCAGATTTAATTTAGCTTCTATTCTTACTTTTTCTTTCCATCCATGGGAGATGGCTAAACAAACATAAGATAACAATTGCATGTTGCCTCCAGAGCATCAGCTGTCAATAGTCGAGGGATTACAAGATGAGGTGGACAATGTAAGACGGTGGAAATAAAAGGAGGAGCTGCTATTTTATTGGTGATGTGGAGACAAAAGTACATTAGTTTAACTTTAACTAAATTTACAGGTATATATCTATAACTAATTAAACATTCACGTACCTTGTAATTAAACTATCAGTAGCATTACCATTAAATCTTGAATTCACCTTTGAGCAATTTGGTAAGTAGGCGACTTCATGTGATTATCCAAATATTAGTTAGTAAAGTTAATTAGTTTAGGCTAACTAAGTAATTCACTTAGTTCGTAATCAATTAACTATGTTATGTAAGTTAACTTAGTGTTACATATGTTAAATTAACTAATACCAGTTTAGTTACTCACTAAATAATTAATTTTAAGCTACTCAAATGAGTAATTATCTCAAATAAATTCTCAAATGAATTATCTTACAGAAAAGCTTGATTATTACAGACCCCATTCCTAAAGAGAGAGAATCGCATATAGACAAAAACACTCATCAGAAATTGAGGGTCAAACGACTAAAGCTTGATCTCATCAAGCTTCGAAGAAAGGCAACAAGGGAAGTCACCCGATTGATTCTACACACCTGTCTTTCCTTCAAAGGTTGGCCAAAACCCAAAATGACAATAGTTTCTCAAATTTTTGGAAGTATTGAAGAAACTGCATATCAATATTCCTTTTGTCGAATAGCAAATACCAGCCTATGCTAGATTTCTAAAGGAGATTCTATCCAAAAAAGGAAAGTGGAAGTAGCCCAAACTGAAGAAGTCAGTGCAACAATTATGAATAAGCTACCACCAAAATTGAAGGACCCAAGAAGCTTTTCCATCCCATGTGAGATTGGCAATCTAAAAGTACACCAAGCACTTTGTGATCTCGGAGCCAGTGTTAGTTTAATTCCATTATCTATGTGCCAACAACTAGGAGCAGCCAAAATGAAGCCGACTAACATGATACTTCAATTAGCTAACATGTCAATTAATCATCCACAGGGTATCCTGAAAGATGTACCAATTTGAGTAGGAAAATTCTTCATCCTTGCTAGCTTTATAGGCTTGGATATGGAAGAGGATACCAACACTTCGTGATTCTTGCGAGGCCTTTCCTCGCAACTGTAGGAGTTGTAATCGATGTTCGAAATGGAAAATTATCCTTCCAATTGGGTGATGAAACCATCAAGTTCAACCTGTCCAGAGCAATAAAACATTCGAGTCTTGTAGACATAAATGAAGTAGAAGATATGGTTGACTTAGCTGTCCAAGAAGTTCTTAACCTCATGCTTTTGGAATATCCCTTGAGAAACTGCCTAACTGAAGATGAAGAGACTATTTCCCTAGTCTCAGAACCATATAGAGACCTTTCAAGCTTCTTGATCAGCCACAATCTATCATAGACTGATACGATACTCAAGAATAATGCCTTGAGTGACCGGAACAATATATGATAATCAAAGAAACGAGTTCAAACAAAATTTCAAGACAGCGGAATATCAACCTCAAGATTACAATGAACCAAGCAATCGGTATTATAAATAGATGGATTTAATCACAAGATAGCCAACCTTGTAATTAACGGCGGAAGTTACCGAAGAACGGATTGTAGGAGTTCCCTCACAACAAAAGCAATTAAGCCATAATTTTCATAGATTCAAAGATGTCTCAAATAACAATGAAGACCAGTATTTATAGACCCTAGGAATAGACTTTGGACTGAAAGAAAATACTCTAACTTAGCCCACAAGTAACCTAACTAATTTAGGAAAATAACAAACTCAATTTCTGTTACAATACTCATCAGCATATTCCATAATTAATTAAATACGAAAATTCCAAATAAATATGGTTAAACCATGATTTATTTGGCCCATATGCTGACTCTTCATGTGGCCCAATTTGTTACGCATTGAGAAGTTGGCTTTGATGCAACTTGATCTTGTAATTTGATCAATTGTAAATCGCAGATATTCTTGATTATCTTCAATTTCCTTATGTCTGAGATCCTCAACATTACCATCATCAACCAACTTTGCTAGAACATTCTTCCATCACCGGCTAAAATTATAGGCATTTCCTAGTTCATATCATTTCCTTCCTCTTCAAAAGGATTCATCCTCGAATCTGCATTCCCATTAAGAAGAATATGTCCAGGTTCATATCATTTCCCTCCTCTTCAAAAGAATTCGTCCTCGAATCTACATTCACAATAAGGAGAAATAACCTATCACATATCTGAATTTATTAAATAATTTAGGACACACATAATGAAGATATTGATACTTCCCTTTCTAATGTATCTCAATCAGGATTGCAAGTTTGATTCCTCAATTATACCATCATGTTAAGATCCTGCAAGTGTAAAGAAAGAACAAGATAAGTAATATGAAAAGTACTATAACTTTCATACTCACCTGGATGAAATATCTTATGCCCATGAGATGATGGTATTTTAAGAAACAAATTGCGAAACTTCAGAGACCTTCCTTTGCGCATAAGGATCTTGTCAAATAAAGTATGCAATACATTCCAAAGAACTAGAAATTTGATATGGAGATTGTCAAGTGATTGCAAGATAAAAATTTCAATTCCCACGAAATAAAATGAATCCTTAACATCTAAAAGTGAAATATTGCAAGATTCATAACCAAACAAATAACTTGGCTCATTCAAGGAATCATGCAAATGCCCTGCAACTACTCAAAACGTGATTGTTATAAATCAAAATATCTCCATAGAAGTTACTCTCAATTTTTTGATGAAAAATGAACAAAAGTCCAACTAATGCAAATGCAATGAATTTTCGAATCATAATGTGAAAATTATATGAAAATTTGCAACCATCATTCACAGAAATGATCTTAGGAAAGCACAAAGGTGGATGTAAAGAAATGAATAAGATTCTAGGATCATCATAAAATCTTGAAATCATAATCAACCAATCAAAAGTACTCAGGACTAGAAAATATTCATTCCAAAATTTTACCATATGGCTCAAATAAAGTGTTTCAGCACACAATGAAGAACAAAGTGGAATGGAAAATTCAGATCTAATGTTTGCATGCCACTCAATTCTTCTCTCAATTAAAACCTCGGACACATCCAGCAAATATAAACTTTGAAAAGAAGGAACTGGCCTTTTCAAACTAGTTGTCATAAACTCAATACCTCTTTCAAATCCTTGCAAGAGAGAATTTATAACTTCATGTACTCCACTCAAATGATCATGTAAATTATTACTATAAATCAAATTACCTCCTAAGAAAATAATCATAGATCTTTTGTGGAAAACATACAAAAGTCCAATTGATGTAAATTTCTCATTTGTGATGTAAAAATCATATGACAAACTGCAATAATTATTTGAAAAAATACTCTTAGTAAGACACAATGGTTGGTTCAAGGAAATGAATAAGATTATACTCTTATCAGAAAATCTAAAAATCAAAATAAGCCAATCAAAGATGCTCAATATTAGAAAATATTCATTCCAAAAATTCATTGTAAGGCATAAATAAAATGAGCCAGCACCCAACAAATATGAAAATGAAAAGGACGGATGGCATTGAACACCTCTATCAACTAAACCTTGCAAACTAGTCACATCAAACAAATATAAAGTTTCAAAGCAAGGAGATGGACCTTTCAAACATCTTGTCATACACTCACTACAGCCTCTTTTAGATCCTTGAATGATAGGAATTATAACTTCATGTATTCCACTCCTACATACCTGCAAGGAAAAATCAGAATCAAAAGACAAAAGATGGTTAGTGTTAGGAGAAAAATTACTGAATTCTCTTTTTTTTGCCTTAAAATTCAAGTCTTTTTGCTCATATCTCTCTGGAGGTGGCTTTTATAAACACTCAAGATCTAATCTTCTCTCATTCTCACAACTCTCATAATAGTCAGCATCTAAATGTTGCATCTCAATGCTTTCAGAAAGTGGCCTTTCTAAGCACTCAAAATTTTTGTGGCTCTCATTTTCATTACTCAAGTTGTGGCACTCATATTTTTCATCTTTGTCTTTCTCACAACTCTCCGAATTATTTGGAGTTGCTGTACAATCAACTTCCTCTTTCTTCAAGAGATGTTGTGCAACCAAAATTTTCCTCTCATTGTTGTAGGCTGCTACACGCTCTTTAAGTTGCACCTGCTCTTTGTACGCTTCTTGAGGTGGCAATGGTGCCAAAGTGTATTTTCTCCCATCTTTGCAACATTTATAATGGTTTGTAGCACCATCATGTGTCACGCATCGATCATATTGTCATGGTTGCCCCAAAAGGATATGATAATCATGCATTGATACAACATCACATAATACTTCATCAGTAAATCTTCCAATTTTAAATGGCACAAGCACCTGTTTGGTCACTTTGACTTCTTCTCCATCGTTTATCCACTGAAGTTTATATGATTTTGGGTGCTTTAAGGTTGGTAGCCCCAACTTCTCCACCATGTAATGGCTAGCAAGGTTGATGCAGCTTTCACTATCAATAATCAATCCACAAGTTCTGTCCATAACACAACAACGCACATAGAAAATATTTTCTTGATCATGACTTCTTCCTCCAATCAGAACACGCCTATGCTTTCTCCAACTTCCATCATCTTTCTGTTTCATCTCTTCATCATGTTCATCAGGAGCACGCTGTCTTTGACAATCTCTTCTTTGATTTGGTGGTATAACTTGTAGTTGTGCAATTTGCACATCTACCTCATTATGAAGTTCAATAATCATATTTTCAAGACGTTGAAAATGTTGCGTCATGACTTTCATCATTCTTCTCTGATCAATTGTTTCTTTTTTAGTATTATGTTCTTTGTCATTTCCTACTGACATTGTGTGAAATTTCTGCAGCAAATGTTAATGATAAAAATAATCTCAATACTTCACGTGGTGGCACTCGTATTTTGCCTCAACTCTATTTGGCTTTTTCCTAAATTGTACTCACCACTCGGTCCTTTTTTTTCTCTCTTGAACCCTTCAACAAGTTTTAAGAGAATTAATGCAAGTCAACACAAGGCAATGGGCAATTAAATCAATCTAATTTATCAATATGACTGCAAGATCAAAAGAATACTTGAAGTTGATTTGGAATAGAAATCAGGATTGTCAAATAAGGACAGATATCAAAAAATTCAGAATTAGAATGAAATCAAAGATCACCCTTCCTTGAGTCAGATTACACTATTCTCAAAATTTCTTTGCACTTTTCTCCAGAAATAATCCTTCCTTTTTTTTTCTTCTTTCCTGTTTCTTTTGAATCTTTTTTTTTTCTTTTTTTCGGATTTTTTTTTCAGATTTTCTCCTGTTCTTCTCTTTCCTCCTTTCTTGCACTTTCCTTTTCAGTCTTTTTTTTCTATTTTCGGAATTTTTTTTTCCGAATTTTTTTTCCAAAATTTTTCTTTCCTATCCTCCCTTCTCCTTTCTTGCACTTTCCTTCTCAATCTTTTTTTTTTTTCAATTTTTGGATTTTTTTTGAAACTGCAACAAAACTTGAGAACAAATAAGGATGACGGCTAGGGTTTCAACAACAAATAACCAGAATTTCGTGATTTTTTTTCAAAACTGCACCAGATTTTGAAGAATAGATGACGACGGCTAGGGTTTGAAGAACAAAAGAAAGCAAATAAGGAAGCCGGCTAGGATTTGATGAACTAAACGAGATTTTTTTGTGTTGTTTTTTTTTCAGAAACTGAAATAGGGGAAAACTAGGATAATGAAAGATAACTAGAAAATCGAATTGAAAACGTGGCTCTGATACCAACTGATACGATACTCAAGAACAATGCCTTGAGTGACCGGAACAATATATATCAAAGAAACGAGTTCAAACGAAATTTCAAGGCAGCAGAATATCAACCTCAAGATTACAATGAACCAAGCAATCGATATTATAAATAGATGAATTTAATCACAAGAAGCCAACCTTGTAATTAACGGCAGAAGTTTCCGAAGAACGGGTTGTAGGAGTTCCCTCACAACAAAAGCAATTAAGCCATAATTTTCATAGATTCAAAGATGTCTCAAATAAAAATGAAGACCAGTATTTATAGTCCCTAGGAATAGACTTTGGGCTGAAAGAAAATATCCTAACTTAGCCCACAAGTAACCTAACTAATTTAGGAAAATAATGAACTCAATTTTTGTTACAATACTCATCAGCATATTCCATAATTAATTAAATACGAAAATTCTAAATAAATATGGTTAAACCATGATTTATTTGGCCCATATGCTGACTCTTCATTTGGCCCAATTTGTTACGCATTGAGAAGTTGGCTTTGATGCAACTTGATCTTGTAATTTGATCAATTGTAAATCGCAGATATTCTTGATTATCTTCAATTTCCTTACGTCTGAGATCCTCAACATTACCATCATCATCCAACTTTGCTAGAACATTCTTCCATCATCGGCTACAATTATAGGCATTTCCTGGTTCATATTATAGACTGTAGTAGGGCTGAGGTCTCAAGTGATCCAATACACCTCTATTCCCCCATAGCAAAGCAGAGAATCCAACATGATGCAGATAACTCATCCAAAAAGCTTGCCAAGCTCACTATACTTAAGGCAGAGATGAAATCACCTTCCTCTACCCTCAGGTAATGAATTCATTGGGTTTGACTTTTCATATCCTGTTACTGTTAATTCTGCCCTCACCAAACCATAAACATATTTACTGCTAAGTGTTTTGAAAAAGCACAAGAAAGCCATAGGTTACACCATTGATGACATCAAAGGTCTAAGTCCATCCCTGTGCATGCATAGAATACCCGTAGAGGAAGATGCCAAGCCCTTTAGAGAATTTCAGAGATGATTGGACCAAATCCTTCAAAACGAAGTAAAAAAGGAGATCATGAAGTTACTAGATGCAGGTAAAAATATATGCTATCTCGGATAGTAAGCGGGTAAGACCCATTCAGGTAGTTTCCAAGAAGGGAGGGATGATTGTTGTAGAAAATGACAAAGGAGAGAAAGTAGTTCCCAGAACCACCACAGGGTGGATAATGTGTGTGGACTTTATGAAGTTAAATAAAGATACTCAGAAGGACCATTTCCCTCTACAATTTATTTATCAGATGCTTGAGCATTTAGTGAAGAATCTACCTAGATGGTTTCTTCGGTTTTCTCCAAATTTCTATCCATCTAGCAAACCAAGAAAAAATGACACTTACTTGCCCTTATGATGCATGCCATTCGGACTCTACAATGCCATTGCAACTTTTTAGAGATGTACGATTTTGATTTTTTGTAATTTTGTTGAATATATCATGGAGATATTCATGGACGACTTTTCAGTTCATGGATTCTCCTTTGATTATTGTCTAATTAATTTGTTTAAGGTGCTGCAGAGATGCGAAGAAGTTAATTTAACGCTCAACAAGGAAAAATGCCATTTCATGGTACAACACAGAGTAGTCCTTGGCCACATCATATCTCAGCGAGCTATTGAGGTAGATCCTTCAAATATTGAGGTCATATAATGATTGCTGTCGCTAGTAAATGTTTGGGGAATCATAAGTTTCCTGTTACACGCATGTTCTATGGAAGATTCATTAAGGATTTCTCGAGAATAGAAAATCCCCTGATTACATAAAGATGTTGTCTTCAACATGTCTATTGAATGTCTCCAAGCCTTCCAGTAGATCAAGAAAGCTTTAGTTCCAACTCCAATAATGCAATCTCTCGACTGGCCTCTTCCTTTTGAAGTCATGTGTGACGCAAGTGACTTTGTTGTTGGAGCTGCATTGGGTTAGAAGAAGAATAAAGTGATCCATATCATCTATTGCACAAGCAAGATACTCGACCCATCCCAGTAGAATTATACCACCATAGAGAAAGAACTGCTTGCAGTAGTATATTATATGGCCAAGTTCCGATCCTATTTGGTAGGTTCGAAGGTCATAGTACATACAAATGATCCAATGGGTTCTCTCTCTTCAAGAATCAGGTCGCGTACCACTTAACCAGACTTGAGCACAAGAGAGAAGAAGTTGACAATGAACCACCAATCAAAGCTGACCTGCCAGACGACTCACTGTTCTTTGTATCCACTAGAAGTTGCCCCTGGTTTGCTGACATAAAAAATTACAAAGTCGGAGGCGTTCTGCCAAAGGACCTGAGCTACTGACAGAGGATGAGATTCTTGTTCGAGGCAAGGAAATTCTTTTGGGATGATCCATATCTATTTAAGGAATGCTCATATGGACAATTGAGAAAATGCATCACCAAGGAGTTAACTCAAGAAATTATATCCGCCTAGCAGACACTCGTGCATGGGGGATGATGCAGACTTTAGAAGTTGTGATCTCTGACACCAGCTAAATATCGTTTAAATTTGAAATAATTACTCTGTCCACACTACTGCAAGTATACAAGTGGAGTAGGAATCACGAGTGTCGTAACCTCATTGACTTAGATTAAATGTCACTTAACGTATATCTTAATTTGTCACTTATCATTTGAATATCCATATATCAGATGACACATGACTATCAAATTTCAAATGATGTTTAAATGATATCTCTCTTGCACAAATAAAACATACATAAGGCCTTTTGAGAAAATAATATTTATATTTGAGATATTTAAGTCATACCATGAAATATATCAATTATATGACTTATATGAACATGGATTTACATTTTCATGATTTAAAATCATTTTATTATCATATCTTAGTACAAATCTTTTAAGCTTAAAATCTTCATGTTATGAAAAATTAAGATATGATCCATCATTCATAATGTCATCATTTTCTTTGGAAGAAAAGGGAAACAAATAATGGACTAAAGGAAAAGAGAAAGAGAAAGAAAATTGATCATAATGATCGGGGGAGAAAAGAGAAAGAGAAAGAAAATTGATCATAATGATCGCGGGAGCTTGTTCAAAAATTTGAAATATCATTTTATCCATCCACTTTGAAAATGAATTTGTTATCCTTATTGTCAAATTATTGATTATTTTACATAATTCAATTTAAATTTGACATATCATTGTCGACTCAAAGTTTTATGCAATATTTTGATTTCTTATACAATATTTTGGGACTTGTGTTATTCATAACCCCTAGATCAATTTGATTTCATGTTTGTCTCTTATGAATCGATCATGACCTTAGGGGGAGTTAGTTTTGCCTATCGCATATATTATATATGAAACAATTCTTAAAGATGTGATAAAAAAATACAAATTATTTTAATCTCCCTTATGACATTTTACGTATTGTATCTTATATGACAAAAAGGGGAAGAATGAAAAATTTAAGAAAATGACATAATTAAGGGGGAGTTATATATTGTATCTCATATTGTTTCTTATATGCTTCATGTGCAAACTACTTTTTGATGAAACAAAAGGGGGAGAAATATGATAAGAACATAAGAGCAATTTATATAGGAGAAATATATATAACCCCTAATTTATTACATGGACCTCATGAATATAACTCTATATGAAAAGTGTCGTACAATTTAGACTAATGTGCATATTCATAATTGTAAGGAAAGCTTAGTTTTAGGGGGAGTAAAATTGGCTTTAATATTTTTTACTTTCCAACTCATATACTTTTCATATTTCTTGGTTTGTATTCATAAGAAAGGGGGAGATTATTGGAGCAAAGTTTTTATGCCCTATATAATTATGTTTTGATGATATAAACCTCGAAAGATTATAGTTATATTTAAAATGTTGAAAAAGTTTAAATAGAAATGAGTTTCTTCATGCATTAAACTTTCGATTAATATTTTATTTATGTTCCCACGAGATTTACATTAATGGGTGATAAAAGTTATAGATAATTCTCTTATCTTTGTAAAATATCAAGAATCACCTCATTTGGACAACTACATAACAAGTTATGTTTAAGTAAAGTTCAATTTGAAGTTTACTTTGTGTGCTAAAGTTGCACTTAATATTTGAGTATTCTATCATGAGATTTGGATAAAGAGATTAATATAAAAGTTATATATAATCCTCTTATGTTTTCATAGAATTAATAATCACCTCATTTGGACAACCATATAAAACTTTATGCCAAAAATAGTGAAGGTCGACAAGTTCTATTTGAAGTTGATACTTTTATGTGCTGAACTTGCATTTAATATTTGATTACTTTATCAACCTATTGGGATGAGAGGTGAGCATGAAATTTGTAAATAAAGTTGTTAGATTTTCATAGAATCAAATATCATCTCATTCGAATACTGGTATGAAAAATTATGTACAAAAGAGTAAATGTCTAAAATGTTTCATTTGAAATGGACAACTTTGTGTACTGAACTTTGAATTAATTTTGGACTATGATCTCATTATATTTTGGAAGAGTGATGAGTATCAACGTTGTAGGGAATTATTTATCTTTCTATAGAATAAAAAAATAATCTCATTTGGATGCTCGTATGAAAAGTTATGCTTAAACAAGTAAGGTCTAAAAAGTTTAAATTGACAACTTTATGCATTGAATTTTGATTGAATATTTGACTATGATATCATTGAATTTTCATAAAATAATTAATATCATTGTAGATAATTTTGTTACCTTTCCATAGAATAAAACATTATCTCATTTCGATAACGGTGTAAAAAGTTATGTATAAAAGAGTGTAGGTCTATCAGGCTATCAATGACAAATAGACGACCTAAACTATATCGAGTGACCATTATGGGTGAAAAAGGATGAACGCTTTTAAAATGAACGACCAAAGCTACTGTCGAACAACCGCTAATTACAGAGAAAGACATTTATAAATCGGATGACCGAGACTATAACGTTCGATTATTCTAGGCAATAAAGAACAAAAATGTGAAAATCGGATGACCGAAGTCACTGCATGAATGACCGCAGATTACAGAGAGTGCGGACATTTCTAAAATGGATGACTGAATCACTTTCGGTCGATCATTATGGGAGCAAAGGCAACGGCAACGGCTAAATCATTCTACGGACTATCATCAACAGATAACTACGTAGAAAAGACAAATCAATGGCTACTTTCGTTCATAAAATGGATGATCGAAACAGTAATGGTCGATCGTTACTATCCAAAATGGATGATTGAAACTAAAACGGTCGACCGTTTTAGAGGTGACAGCACAACACTTTTCAAATTAATTTACAACTGCCATATTTTCAAGGGAAGCCTATAAAAGGGATTCAAAAGGCTGAAGGAAGATTATTCAAGCAAGGCAAATCACTCTAGATCTTCCTTCAAGTCCAAAGAATTATTCTTGAGCTTAATCTTGCAAATCATCCATTCCCTCTTTTAGTTTCTTAGTGTGGATATTCTTTGTAAGAATAGAGAATTAGAGGGAATTCTTGTGTTCTTAATTAGAGAGTTTTGAGCGCTCCTTGTAAGAAGAGGTGTGCCTTACCTCTTGAGCAAAGAAGAAGGCATTGTGGTGTAGAAATGGTTATTCTCTCTCTACAAGAAAAGAGAAAGCTAGTGAATCTCCGACGGTCTCGAGGTCGGAAAGTCAGAGCGAGGACATAGGTCAAGGTGTGGCCGAACCTCGTCAACAAACTGCCGTGCATCTTGTGTTTATCTTTCTCTCCCCCTATCCTTCCTACTCTATTATGCATGTGATTTGATTGCTATTATGTTGGTTTAAATATTAACGAATCGATTTTAAGCTTCCGCGACGATTTTCAAAAAATTGGTATTTTCGATTTAAACATTAATTCATCCCCCCTCTTGGTGCCTTGTGATCCTACAAAATGTTCTGGAGGATTAGAGATGCTCAGGTTAGCCATGTAGGTAAAGCATGATGTAAAATGAGTCAAATTATCTCTAACTACCTTCTAGCTTGTAGCCGAGGAATAGGAACACATAGTATGACGGAGTGAAAACATCTCTTATCCTTATATATCAATTGGTTCATTATTTTGTACTAAAATGTAATGTCAAAGATTGGCATTCATGCAAAATTTTCCATGACTCATGGTAACATTATGCAATAACTAAGTAATAGAAAGTAGGAGTAGAAATGTACCATGTTATCTTCTCCCCCAAGCTTAGATTTAACACTGGCCTCAGTGTTGATCATGTCAGGAATAAGGACCAAGAGGAGATGCCAACTCTAGTAGGCGATCAATGACTTGTTGGATGTCACTGAGGGTGGTGAAGAATCCTGGACTGTTTCAATATTATGGATCTTGTTGGTTGTAGCCGTGCTGTTCCAAGTTGTTCAACTAGTATTTTAAAGCTTGGATGTCTTCTTGTTGTTTGGCATTGGCATCCACTAGATGGGTCACCTGTTCTAAAATAAAGTCGATTTTGGCTGACAAGGTGACGGGTGCAATTTGAGGAGGATGTGGATCTGAGGATGATGCAGTTCTAGGTAGTGTCCAAACTGTCCTGGTAGATTGTGGTGTTCGGCAAATTGATGGGGCTCAAATAAAAAAGGTAGTAGGTTCAAGATAGGATAGGGAATTTGAATTAGATCATTCATCCACCAGTTTCTCCCTTGTAAAATTTCTGTTCTTCGTGTATCCAGAGTGGGAGGCGTACAGTGGAATAAACCTTTTTCCACGAATGTTGGCTGCTAACAGTGATTAGGACTCCTCTTAAGTGTTCCAGGTCGAGCTTGTTGGCAGGAAGATGAGTTATGTTGCCTAAAAATAAGCAATGTTCGGCGATTGCTGTAATGTAATTTCCCAATAGGACAGGGTTGCAAGCACAGATAGATTCTTGAAGGATGTCTTGCATGAGGAAAGCTCCGAGATTGACCTCTGTTCTGGTCAAGAGACACCAAAGGATGTACAATTCATCGGTAGAAATCAAATCTATATCTCGGCCACTAGGACAAACCAGAATGGTATTGGCCAGGAGGATATGGAGGTAGTGAAAAATTGAGTTTTTTAGCTTGCGACCCACGAGTTGATGAGGATCATCTGTGTGTATCCATGTGAGTTGAAACTAGATTTTGAAGACTGGGAAGTCAGGTGGAGGGGTTCAGAGCCAGAGTTAGGTAAATAGAAGATACGATTAAAAACATCAAGGCTCATGGAAAAATCCTTGTTGAAAAGATGAAAGACGATGTGGTCAGTTGCACCATCATAATCACGGTGGGTGCTGATTATAGTTCTGAAGAACTCAATAGAAACTTCATCGTAAAGATCCCCTCATTTTAGAAAGAAGGGCATAGCATGTGCCTGATCCAACAAAGTCTGGACGTCATTAAAAAATCTGAGAGTTTCAAGAGTAGGAACATTGAGAAACCTGGTGGAGAGCTACTGTCTGCAGAGACCATTAGCTAGTCATAGCCTCTCTTCGCTATTTGTCGGACTCGTGCCCCTCCACAACTGTTGGAGTAGACCATCTGGATGCAAGTGGCATCGGTAAGGCTCAGAGATGTTCATAGTGTCGGCATCGAAAGAAAACTGCGTGCACTTCATCTCTGTTGTTGGTTGGAACTTCATCGTAAAGATCCCCTCATTTTAGAAAGAAGGGCATAGCATGTGGCTGATCCAACAAAGTCTGGACGTCATCAAATAATCTGAGAGTTTCAAGAGTAGGAACATTGAGAAACCTGGTGGAGAGCTACTGTCTGCAGAGACCATTAGCTAGTCATAGCCTCTCTTCGCTATTTGTCGGACTCATGCCCCTCCACAACTGTTGGAGTAGACCATCTGGATGCAGGTGGCATCGGTAAGGCTCAGAGATGTTCTTAGTGTCGGCATCGAAAGAAAACTGCGTGCACTTCATCTTTGCTATTGGTTGGTGAAGATGGTAAATGTCAGCAATGGCGGTCGGCAGGAAATTGTGGGTTGTTTTTGAGAAAAATAATGTGGAGAATGACTTTTGAGTAGAGAGAATGAGTGGGGGGGGGGGGGGGGTTGGAATTTGAAGCATCACTAACTTTGGGTACTTGAGAGAGTGGGTAGTTCGAGAGATTGAGTTTTTGTAATATTCTCAAAGAATATTATAAAGTAAAAGAAAAGAAAAATAAATAAAAGAAAGCCATATTTATTTAAGGCCCAATTAAAAAGCCCATTAACTTAATAAGCCTCAAAACTAAAGTATAAATATCCTCCTCTAACCTAAATCCCACCTAACACCTCACTTTCCTCTCTCCTTCCCACATCAGCCGACACTATCAAAAAACCCCTCTGGTGCTACAGGAATCCCCTCTCCACTCTCTCACTCTCTATCCAACACCATGCGGCCAGAAGCTTGAGACCAGCAAGCACCTGCTCTCTCAGCTCTCTCTCACACGAACAAGCAAAGAAGACCACTCTCTCTCCCTCTCTCATTTGCTCACTCTCACATCCAGCAAAGCAACATCAACTCACCCCACACTCTCTCTCCTCACCCTCACATCTCGGCAGGAGCATGGCATAGGAAGGCAGCACTCTCCAACAGGTCACTCACTCATTCTCTCAGCTCCCTCCTTAAGTCTCTCTCTCCCTAAGGCTCGGTCAGCACCAATAGGAAGCAACAAAGTCAAACAACTCATTTACTCTCTCTCTTATTTTCCCTTACAGCCTCCTCACGGCCAGCGCCAAACACAAGGAAGCCACTCACTCCCTCTCAGCAACTCACGGCTGGCAGAGCTACAGTAAGGACACTCTCTTTTACTTGTATCAAATTGCAAGCTCACTGATCCCCAGTTTAATTACTGCTCGTGGACAGCACTCAATAAGAAGGGAGAAGGCACTATTGTAGCTGGAAAGAGAAAGAAAGAAGAAAAAGGATTAAGATTAGGACTAATAGGGTTTTAATTTAAATCCTAAAGATATATTTGAGGGGATCCTAAACTTAATCACCCTTTGATGATGTATGTTGTGTGGATTAAGGAATTTTAAGATCACACTAGGTCTTAATAAAGTATGATTAGAGATTATACATTTCTTGCTACATATTTCATTAGAATATTATACCATTGCAAATCATGATTTGAATGCAAGATATGTATTGTTACTATGCTCATTGTCATATTGTTAATCATGTTTAGGATGATGAAGTTCATTATTGCTTGCATTAGCTCATTATGAAATCTTGTAAAGCTTATGTACAATTTATAAGTGTGTTTAGCATGTTGAATGTTCTATGTGGAGATCTCATTATGTTTCATGATTAGAATGCTAAGAATGTTAAGAAATGTCTTACATGATGTTTGGAAGTCAAGACTGGTTCAATACGTTAATGTACAAAAGATTTGGGAAAGGAACCTTCTAAAATCGTGTGTCTGCCGTCCCAAAACGGGCGACCGATTCCGTATCGGTCGACCGTTCTGGAAGGGCAGACACATTCTGTGAATAGCGGTCGTCTGAAGACCTTATTTCGGACGTCTGAAAGACATGTAGCGATCGACCGATTTTCTAACGGTCGTCCGATATGGGTGGTCGAAAACACTCGACACATTCTGTGATTAGTGGTCGTCCGAACATTTCGATTCGGTCGTTCAAAAAGCCAAGTATCGATCGACCGGTTATCAAACGGTCGTCCGATATGTATTGCCAAAACTGTCGAAACATTCTTTGATTAGCGGACGAACCGAAGTCCAATTTCGGTCGTCCGAAAGACCCATAATGGTCGATCGATATACGAGCGGTCGTCCATTTTAGAGATGCCATCACATTCTGTGATTAGCGGACGAACCTGAATACAATTTCGGTCGATAATCAGACCGGTCGCTCGATATGGGACCAGAGGTCGATCGTTACCCAAAATGGTCGTCCGTTTCTGGGGAATGATTAGTTATGTTTGAATGTTCACACTTAGCATGATTTGAAGTTACTATGACCTTAAATAGGGTTAAAATGTTCAACATATATTGAATGATTGGATGTATTGATGAACATGATTAAAAGACGGATTGATGAAGGTGTGGCATTTTCTTTTATGACTCGAGACCAATCGGTACCCTATATGTAAGACTCCATCGGTGGGTGGAGGAAGACCTCATTAGTGAATGAGGGTAATGACCTCATTGACGAATGAGGGTAATGACCTCTCCTACAGGAGAGGATTATGACCTCACCTATGGGTGAGGGTTATGATCTATAAGCCACCATCCTTCTTAATCAACAAGATAAGAAATTATCTAAGTAAAGATGAAAGATGAAAAGATGAATGATGACTGACTTGGGACATAAAGTTAAAGATGATAAAGATGTATGAAGAAGTATGCACCTATGAGGATGCAATAAGAATGTCCACTTGTCACATCATATGATGTCATGAAAGAAGATGACCAAGTAAGATAAGATCATGATATGCTATAGCATAATGATAAGAATGATAATAAGTTATGATATTCACGATCTAAAGATTTTGATGTTACATGTTATTTTATTTTGCCATGATAATATGCTCACATGCCATATAGTATGCATAAATAGCACATATCATGCATATGACTTATGTTTTATGATGATTAAATGCATATGCCATGACATATGAAAATCATGTTATAAGATCATAGCATGCATGAGCCTCAACATACTCTAACTGGAGAAATCCCCTGCACCCCATGGATCCGTGCAGGTATGGAGGAGGCTTAGGTTCGGCGGTGAGAGCCTCGTGACGGCGATATTGCGCATGGATCTGTCGGGCTACGGCCCAAGTCTTTTACTTGTATTATGTTATCATGATTAACTCTTATAAGAGTGTTTTATGTATGACTTATGAGCCTTATTGAGTCATGTACTCCACTTGAACTCATTTATATATGTTGAACCCTCTATTGGGTATACGTTAGAACCCACTAGGCCCATGGGCCAGTTTATGTATCTTGGGATTTAATTATGTCGAAGTCTTCCACTGTTTATGAAAATGATGTTTTACGATGTTATTGTTTATGTTTATTATTATTATTATGTTTCCGCTGCAATGCTTTATGAAATTAGGTCATGTCAAGGTCAAGTAACGTCGCCTACGGTTCGGCAAAAATTTTAAATTAGGGCCGAATTTTGGGGTCGTTACAGCTTTGTAGATTTGTTGGGATCCCCAACCGAATCCAGCCAATGCAGTTTTCAGCTAGCTCAAAATTCTCTTGAGCTGATGTGGCGGATGATAGTTTATTCAGTTGGGTTGCCTCCTATTAGCGCCTTTGTTAGAGTCGTAGCGACTGATTTGTCAAATAGCTGGCCGCAAATATAAGGTCTCTTTGAATTCTTCGCCTCCGGGATTATACCATTTTAGCTGCTATCCATTGACTTTAAAATTTTTGAGTTGCTATTTTTTATGTCAATGGATCCATGAGAA
Source organism: Pontederia crassipes (assembly GCA_030549335.1). Taxonomy (NCBI): domain Eukaryota; kingdom Viridiplantae; phylum Streptophyta; class Magnoliopsida; order Commelinales; family Pontederiaceae; genus Pontederia; species Pontederia crassipes. The sequence goes on along the minus strand of JAUKPH010000020.1, from coordinate 1,950,128 downwards.
TAAACTTTCTCGACGGTGAATGATCCTGACCATCTTGTTCGAAGTTTTTCGGGAAAAGTCATAGGCGAGAGTCGAATAATAAAACTTGATCACCTTTGAAAAATTTCTACAGTATATTGCTGTCTTGCCGTCTCCTTGCACACTCCTTATAAAGTTGAGAATTATTGTATGCATCTAGCCAGAGTTCATCAAGTTCATTAAGCTGCAGAAGCCTTTTTCCTATTTGTCGCTTGGAAATCATAATTAAGCATTTTGATGGCCCAATAAGCCTTATGCTCCATCTCCACTGGTAAATGACAGTGTTTGCCATAGATGAACCGGAATGGTGTCGTGCAAATTGGAGTTTTATATGCAGTGCGATAGACCCATAATGCATCATTGATCTTTTTGCTCCAATCCTTTATTGTTACCGAAATTGCTTTTTCCAAAATCATTTTGATTTCTCTATTAGATACTTCGGCTTGTCCATTAGTCTATGGATGATATGTAGTGGACACTCAATGCTTGACTCCATACTTGACCGGTTAATTTTTGTAACTTCTTTCAATGAACTGCGAACCTCCATCACTAATAACCAATATAGGTACTATGAATCGTGGAAAGATAATATCCTTGAAGAGCTTGGTGACTATTTTGAATATGCTGCAATTGTAGGAATTGCTTCTATCCATTTGGAAACGTAATCTACTACTAGAAGAATGAATTTATAACCAAATGAACTTGCAAAATGGCCCATGTAATCGACTCCCCGAACATCAAAGATTTCCACTTCGAGTATTGGTTGTTAAGATGCTTCATTTCTTCGGCCAATTTTCTAGTCCTTTGGCAAGCGTCACAAGACTTTACAAAAACCACTACATCCTTGAAGAGAGGGCCTAAAAAACCCTCCTGTAAGACCTTAGAGGCAGTCTTCAGATGTCCTCTATGACCGCCATAAGGAGATGAATGACACTCCACAAGCATTGTAGCTTGCTCTTCTTCTGGGACACATTTTCGATACATTCCATCTGCGTACTTTTTAAAGAGAAATGACTCATTCCAAAAGTAGTGTTTGATATCTGAAAAGATTTTCTTCTTTTGTTGATAAGAGAGATCTAGGCATGGAACTCCTGATGCTAAGTAGTTGGCATAATCAGCAAACATCGGTGCTCTCCAGCTTTGATTGAGAATAAGTGATCATTGGGAAGGAATTGTTGATAAATTGATATCCTTCATGATAATTTTTCTCTTATGACAACCGAAGTCGAGAGAGATGATCTGCAACTTGATTCTCTGCTCCCTTTTTATCTTTGATTTCTAAGTCGAATTCTTGTAGTAGGAGAATCCATCTAATGAATCTTGGTTTAGCATCCTTCTTAGAAATCAAGTGTCGAATTGCCTGATGATCTGTATAAACAATAACTTTTGACCCAACCAAATACGATTTGAATTTATCGATTGCAAATATGACAACGAAGAACTCTTTTTCTGTCGTGGCATAATTGATTTGTTCTTCATCTGGAGTTCGATTGGCATAATATATCACATGTTCTTTCTTGTCCTTCCTTTGTCCAAGCATAGCTCCAACAGCTTGATCACTTGCATCACACATGAGTTCGAAGGGTAATGACTAATCAGGTGGCTGAATAAAGGGAGCTATCATGAGTGCTTTCTTCAGTTTATCGAATTCTTTGAGACAATCTTCATCAAATATGAAGTCAGCTTCTTTGGATAGAAGCTTTGTCAATGGCCTTGTAATGAGTGAGAAGTCTTTGATAAATTGATGATAGAATCTTGCATGTCCAAGGAAATTTCTGACACCCTTGATATTAGAAGGTGGAGGAAGTTTCTATATAACTTCTGTTTTGGCCTTGTCGACTTCAATACCTTTGCCATAGACAATGTGTCCCAACACTACACCTTCTTGCATCATGAAGTGTCATTCCTCTCAATTCAATACTAGATTAGTCTCGACACATCTTTGTAGCATTTTACAAAGATTTTTCAAGCAATCTTCAAATGAGGTTTCGTATACTGAGAAGTCATCCATGAAGACCTCCATAATTTTCTTAATGAAATCAAAGAAAATAGACATCATGCACCTTTGAAAACTTGCGGGAGCATTGCACAATCCAAATGACATGTGAAAGTGATCTTCTCCTGTTTAGCTGGATGGATAGGAATATGAAGGTATCCAAAAAATCCATCCAACATTTGGTCAATGAAAGGAAAGGGAAAATGATATTTTCGGGTAGCTTAATTCAACTTCCTAAAGTCGATGCACATTCTCCATATTGTGACAGTACGTGTAGAGCTAAGTTTATCCAATTCAATCTTGATCATAGTCATACCACCCTTCTTTGCACGACCTGCATGGGGCTCATCCATTGACTATCTGAAATGGGATAGATGATGCCAACATACAAGAGTTTCAGCACTTCTTTCTTCATAACTTCCTTCATACATGGGTTTAGTCTCCTTTGTCCTTCAATGGATGGCCTGAAATCTTTCTCCATAGGAATTCGATGCATATAAATAGAGGGACTAATTCCTTTGAGATCATCAAGAGTGTACCCAATAACATGTTTATATGATTTCAGCTTGGCTAATAGCTTCTGGAGTTGTCTTGATTACAAGTTTGCATTGATGACGATCAGATAAGTAGAATCTTCTCTTAGGAATTCATACCTAAGATTTTGTGGCAATTTTTTCATCTTAGGTTTTGGCTGCTTCTTTGAATTTAGGTTTTTTTGAGCTTCAAGAGGTTGACCTTCTTGCATACTATTGAGAACTAGAACTTGTGTAGGCAACATATAACCAATTAGGAGTTGACTTCTTTTTCATACCACAACGATGATTCTTATGCTCCAAGGGAAATTTCTAATGGATCAGAGATGTGTATAACTGAAGCAACATTCTGAATTAGAAGATCCACTTGCTCAGGTTGGAAGTGGTAAACTTCCATATTCGGATAGTTGATGATTTTGTTTAGTCAAAACTCCACAATGTCGAATGTAAGACGACCTTGTTTTACATCAATCACTACTCCTGCAGTGGCTAGAAAAAGGTATTCCCAAAAGGATAGGAGTTTGGTTGTCCTCGTCCATATCTAGGACTACAAAAATTTCCATTGGTATGTCTTCCAAAATTCCTTAGGGAATTTTGATGGATCGTTCTGCTAATTGGAGAGACATATTGGCGAGCTTAATATCGCCCACTTCATGTTTCCTACACAATGAAAGAGGAATAGCACTCATAGAAGCCCCTAGATCACAAAGGGTTCTGAATCTTTCGGTTGCCTATTTCACAAGGTATAGAGAAGCTTCCTGGTCCTTGAGTTTTGGAGGTAGTTTATTTTGAATAATGGCACTGGCCTCCGCTGTTAGTGCTACTATTTCACTTTCTTGAATTCTTCTCTTCTTTCACAGAATGTCCTTGAGAAATTTAGCATAGGCTGACATCTCTTGGATCATTGAACTTGCCAAATTGTTGATCTTGTCGACTTCTTTCTAGGGCTTTAGGAAATGGTACTCGTGGAGAATAATTTGAAGGGCCTTCTGAGGTCTTCGGTCTTTTTGCTCTTTCAACTCAACGTTTGATTGAATTGGTTCTTCTTGCTTGGGAACATATTTGTTTATTGGTTCTAAAACTTCCATTCTCGACCGTTCTTCCACTTCTTAGTGTCATAGCTTGAAATTGCTCCTTCGGATTTTGTTCTAGTTGTCTCGGCAAAATTCATGGGTGCCTGAGGATGATATGTAACTTGTTGAGCTATATGTGTCTCCAACATCTTATTGTGAATTGAGAGATTCTCAATCTTCTAAAACATCTTTTGCATGAGACTATCTTGTTTAGACATATACTTATCCATCATTGATTCGAGCTTACTTGTTGAGGATTGTCCCTGGTCAATAGGTGGACTTTGGGGTTGTATTCTTTGATTGGCCCTATTCTGCCAAACAAGAACTTAAGCTTGTTGATAATTATCCCTATAATAAAATTTTGGATTGTTTTTCCAACAAGGATTACATATATTGGAGTAAGGATCATTGTTAGAAGGATAAGATTCGATTGCATTTGCTTGATGTTGATGATGTTGCTATTTTAGTAGCTCACAATGTACAGAAATGTGATCAGGTGAATCGCTTCATTAAGTTCATGTCTACTGATAGCCTTTTGAATGATGTATTCCACCTTCGAAGAGAAATCTTCACCATCTAGATGTGTTTGAGCGGATGCAACAAGTTCATTGCATCTTGAGTGAGCTAGAAAATGCTGGTTTTTTTGCTATCTCTTCAATAAGCTGATAGGCTTCTTCCACATTCTTCTTTATGAAGACACAATCTGCGGCATTGTCGAGTGTCATATTAGAAGCAAAATTGAGCCCATTGTGAAAGGATTGAACTAAACTAAGATCCACTTGCTAAGACCATGATGAGGACATGACCTTAATAGTGCTTTAAATCTTTGCCATGCTTCATAAAGTGTTTCTTGATCTCTTTAAACGAATCCAGTAACTTGATTTCTGATCCTGATCGTCTTACTTGGAGGAAAGTATTTAGAAAGAAAGCTTTAACTAATTGCTCCCAGGTTGTCAATTCTCTAGGTTCAAGAGATTGGCTTGGCCTTACCTCTTAGTGAAAAAGAGAAGACTCTTTATCTGAGTGCTTCCAACAAGACTCCATTTAGCTTTGTCGTCTCACATATTTCCAAACAATCCTTGAGATGTTGGTTTGAATCTTCTTCTAGAGTTCCTCTAAATTGATCTTGTTGAATTGCATAATCAGAGATGACTTAAACTCAAAGTTGTTGGCTTGAATGGCTAGCTTCAAAATGGCTGACTCCAGTCCATCAATGGTGAGAGTATAGAGTTCTTCAAGTGAGGGAACCGAAGGTTGCTATTGATTTTATTGTTCAGCCATCATTTCTATTTCCGAATTAGAATTCAAATCAAATTCTGACGAACGAGTGCAGGTTGATTCTTCAACTGACGATGTTTGATTCCTATGTTCACGCACTCTCCTTTGCTTGCGGTTAGCCCTGGGAATAAAAGGTTTCTGCAAATCACACTATGAAGATTGAGAAAGATTACACAACGATAAAAGAAAAGTAAACAACGAGAGATATAAATAGATAAGAATAATCTAAGTCCCCGACAACGGTGCCAAAAACTTGATGCAGACTTTAGAAGTTGCGATCTCTCACACTAGCTAAATATTGTTCAAATTTGAAATAATTATTCTAGAGTTCACACTACTACAAGTATACATGTTGTCGTAACTCCGTTGACTTAAACTAAATCTCAGTTAACGTATATTTTAATTTATCACGAGATAGAATCAACAAAAGGCTGGGAAAGAAAGGTAATTTAACAGATAAGAAAATGTTCCAACCTACTCTCTTGTATCACTCGTCAATCTCTCTCCGAGTGATAGAAAATTTGACCAATATAATAGACTAGGATTCAATGATAGAGTGATCTCCCGTTGCTCATTTTTAGATGGTATAAATCCTAATCCTAGCATGAAAGACTAATCTTAGACAACTGTCGGCATTGTGGACTTTTGCATCACAATGTAATCAATTGTGGACCTCTCAGCCTCTCTAAGGTCGAAAGAACAATAGAAGAATAATATCGCTAAAGATTCAAAATGTGGTCTATCTTTTCTCTCGAATAGTATAGAGTGAATAAAAGATGATCTATCGATCGTTTAAAGTTCAAAATGCATCTGAATCATTAGCAATTCAGTCATGCAACATAACTAAGAAAAATGTCTAAGGAAATGGCAAAATGAGAACCAAAACCGCGACACTCACTAAATTACACCATAGAGGAAACTAAAGTTTTTAGCTAAGCATCGGGTTTAGCAAAATAATCCCCGATCTCTTCATCTCTTCTCTTCCTTTTCTTCTAATCTCTAATTTTCTTTTCCTTCCCTATGTCTCCTTCAATCCATCCTCTCCTGTCGACCCCCTTTCCAACCGGCTCTTGCCTCCCTTTATCTCCCCTTTTTCCTCACTTGAAATTCAAATTTCAAAAAGATGTTGTACTCATAGAGACTTGTTCAAGGTTATCAAATAATAATCATATATTTCAAAATTTAGACGAAATATCATGCAAAGATGGCAGAATTCATATTTGGATCATTGATAAGAGTGAGTAAAATAAGAGGCGATCAAAGGATATAGAGGAGTCCAGCGAACTACAACCAAAGTGCTTCGACCTCCGGTCTATTCAAGGATGTACATAAATTCATGAGCGCCTGTGATCGGTGTCAGAGGATAGGGAACATCTCACGACGACAAGAAATGCTATAGACTAGGATTCAAGCAGTAGAAGTATGCGATGTCTGGGGTATTGATTACATGAGTCCATTTCCTGGTCCGCAAAATATCTATACATCTTAGTAGTTGTGGATTATTTTTCTAAGTGGGTGGAAGTGATACCTACAACTCAGTGTTACTCCCACCATGTCATGAAGCTATTCTCCAAAGTCATCTTCCCCGGATTCGGAATGCGCAAAGTCATTATAAGTGAAGGCAGAAAGCACCTCTTGGATAGACAATTCAACAATCTACTATCAAAACATGAGATCACTCATAAAGTCGCTACCCCTTATCACCCACAAGTTATATTAGATAAGACCATAGCCAACTCAAGAAGAGATTAAAGTTCCAAGTTGGATGATGCTCTTTGGAGGCCTATCGCCTACCAATAGAGCTACAACACAAAGCCTGTTGGGCATTGAAATATCTAAACTTTGACCTAAAGGAACCAGGAGATAATCAGAAGCTTCAACTAGTAGAGTTGGAACAATTGAGGAATGAAGCCTTTGAAAACTCAATCATCTTCAAAGACAACGAAGAAGTGGCATGACCAGATGATCCAATAAAGACAATTGAATAAGGGAGATCAGGTCCTCTTATTCAACTCGAGACTCAAACTTTTTTTGGGGAAATTGAGATCTAGATGGCCAGGATGCTTCAGAGTCTCAAAGGTGTTCCCATTCAGTGTGGTAGAACTCAAGAATTCGAGAGGAGAGAAATTCAAAGTTAACGGTCAGCTTGTCATACTCTATGTGGAGTCAGAACCAAATGATATTAGAGAAACCATGGAGTTTACATCACCCACCTTTGTTTGATAAAAACTCCAGCAATGTGGAGCCAACGATGTAAAACAAAGACGTTTCTTGGGAGGCAACCCAAGTCCTAACCGTTGTTAGTTGTCTTTTCAAAAATAAATCAGAACATTTTTGCAAACACGTCCAAATTACAGGAGCATGGGATGTAGGACAACGCATGAAGTTATGGGCAACACCAATACTTAGCCCATTTTCATGGAAACATAACCCATCAAGGACAAAAGTCGATGGAAAATATTTCATTTAGAAAATAGAGGAGGAAAAGTGGCGTGGCATCCAGCGGAAGGATGAAAATTGTTGCATAGTGGGACAAAGCCTTTAAAATACAAATGAGACCTCAGATTTGTGGGTTTATATGAAAACTAATGAGTATAGAGGCCACATGACATTACCCTCAACCCTTCTCTCTCCATGATGTACGAGGTGCCCCCTACCTTTTTGTACATCACAAAGACACCATCCCCACTACCTCATCGCCTTTACCCTCAACCCACCCTCCATATTCCAAAACCCTCTCCCATTTTCCCTTACCCTCTTGCCCACAGCCCATCACCATCCCCAAACCTTTCCTCCGAATCTTTAGGCAACACCCTTCATGTTCATTCTTTCTTCAAGCCTCCACGATGATCCTCACAAGAAACCGCTCTAAGGGCATTCGCTGGAGACCCTCGATGACCTCCTGGCAGTGCAAGTGAACCAAGAAACCTAGTGCAGATTGAAGATGAGAGCTCCTCCGACACTTCCAAGCAAGTGCAACAGAGAAGAAGAGCAACGTTGGAAGCTAGAGGTCCCGCATTCCAACAATCAATCACACCATTAGAGGTACCGCCACTCTAAACAGAAATACCTTGGGCCTCTCCAACTCCTCACCTTTGGAGGATGTTTCAAGGACAAAGACAAGCTCCCCCGGACCTAAAAAAGGAGCACGAGGAAGTTCCAATGACGGAAGCTACACAATCGCAAGAGCCAATTACAGAGTCAAAGCCTCCTTCCCAGACTGGCCTATAGCTTAAAGAAAGAAGACGGTCGAACACCACCGACCACGAACGTGACCTCTCACCCCTTTATCGTCATCAAACGAAGAGCCACCACAAGCTCCACAAGAAGTTGAAAAATTGACGAAGGAAAAAAAAGCAACATCGCGTTCCTCGCCTCAAGAACTCGTACGAGCCATCACCGGAGGATGCAGCAGCACCATGTGATGTGAACTTTAGACGTCATGATCTCTCACACCGACTAAATATTGTTCAATTTGAAATTAAAATACTCTAGAGTCCACACTACTTCAAATATATAGGTCGAGTAGAAACCATGACTGTCGTAACCCGTTGACTTAGATCAGAATGTTAGCCTATTTATATCTCAGGAATTGTCATGAAAATTAATGTCAAGGAAGAAATAAAAAGAGGTTGTTGAGATAAAGATTCTAATAAATAGAGAATTCCTTTATGGTGAATTGGCTACTACTATAATGTGATCCGTGAATGAGGAGAATGATCTCTCAAGTCTTACTTGTGAGAACAATATAACTCTTCCCGCTCATCCCTCGATCTCTCTCGGAATGTCAGGAATCTAGCCGATAACAAGTAGATTACGAAGGATAATCAATTGATCTCTCAACTTGATTATTTAGGAAAGATGGTCTCTCGATTCTTCTGAACATTTAATTCAAAATCCTAATCTTAGCAAAAACTTGGTGGGCAATATCTGAAGCAGGCTTGATTCCAAATTTGCATTAATGATCACTGGGTAAGTGGAGTGTTCTCCAAGGAATTCATATTTAAGATTCTGAGGCAGCTTCTTCATTTTTGGTTTGGGTTGTCTTTTCAAACTCAATTCTTCTCTAACGAGAGGTTGCCTCTCTTGTGTTTTGTCAAGACTTTGCATTAGTGCTGGTAGCATGTGACTAGTCAAGAGTCTAGCTTTTTCTTCTGTCCATAATGATGATTTCTGAGCTCCAAGGGAGACTTCTAAAGGATCGGATATGTGAATGACTGACACAACTTTCTGGATTCGAGGGTCAACATGCTCAGATTGAAAGTGGTAATCTTTCATGTTCGGGCAATTGATGATCTGGTTTAGCTGAAACTCCATGATATCATCGCCTATTTGAAAGGTAAGACGACCTTGTTTGACATCAATTACTGCCCTTGTAGTGGCTAGAAAGGGTCTTCCTAGGAGCGTAGGAGTTTGGTTATCTTCATCCATGTCCAGGACTACAAAGACAACTGATATGTAGAAATTCTCTACTTTGATCGGTATGTCTTCCAAAATTCCTTATGGAATTTTGATGGATCGATCTGCTAATTAAAGAAACATATTGGTGGGCTTAATATCACCCATCTCTAGTTTTCTGCATAATGAGAGAGGAATGACACTTACAGAAGCTCCAAGATCACATAAAGCTCTTTGAATTCTTCGATCGCCAATATCACATGTTATGGAGAAACTTCCTGGGTCCTTGAGCTTTAGCTATTAGTGCCACTGTTTCATTCTCTTGAATTCTCGTCTTTTTTGATAGAATATCTTTAATGAATTTGGCATAAGCAGGCATTTCTTGGATGGCTTCAATGAAGGGTACATTGGTATAGAGCTTCTTTAAGATTTCAATGAACTTGCCAAATTGTTGATCCTATCGACTTCTTTTGAGGGATTTGGGAAATGGTTCTCATGTAACATAATTAGAAGGGCCTTCTGAAGTCTTTGGTCTTTTGGCTTCTTTTTATTCTTTTGACTCGGCGTCCGGTTGAGCTACCTCTTCTTGCCTTGGAGCTTCCTCATTTTCTAGTGTTCAAACTTCTGGTCTTATTCTCTTAATGTCTTCGGTTGCTCTCCCACTCCTTAAGGTCGCGGCTTAAACTTGCTCCTTCGGATTCTACTCTGATTGTCCCTATAGAATTCCTAGTTGTCTTGAGGATGATGCAACTTGTTGAGGTATCTGTGTTTCCAGCATCTTGTTATGGATCGATAGACTTTCAATCTTTTCAAACATCTTCTGCATGAGGCTATCTTGTTTAGACATGTACTTCTCCATCATTGATTCAAGCTTGCTCACAGAGGATTGTCCTTGATCAATAGAGGGGGTTCTGAGGTTGTGTTCTTTCATTGGGTCTGTTCTACACAAGAGCTTGAGCTTGTTGATAGTTATCTCTATAAGAGAATTTTGGATTATTTTTCCACCCGGGGTTGAATGTATTAGAATATGGGTCATTATTAGAAGGGTATGAGGCTATTGCATTGGCTTGGTGCTGATGACCTTGCTATTTTAATAATTCACAATGCACAAAGATATGGTTAGGCGAACTACATATTTCACAACATCTGGCTATCATATTAACAGTTGGGGTGGCTTCATTAAGTCCCAATCTGCTGATTGCCTTTTGAACAATATATTCCACATTGGAAGAAAATCCTCGCCATCTAGACGTGTCTGAATAGAGGCAATGGATTCATTGGACCTTGAGTGGGCTAAGAAATGCCAATTTTTTGCTATTTCTTCTATGAGCTGGTATGCTTCGTCAACATTTTTCTTTATGAATACACCATCAGTAGCATTATCGAGTGCCATCTTGGAGGCAAAATTAAGTCCATTATGATGACTGAACTAAAATCCACTTGCTCAGACCATGATGAGGACACGATCTTAGTAGTGCCTTAAATCTTTGCCATGCTTCGTAAAGTGTCTCTTGGTCTTTTTGAATGAATCCAATACCTTGATTTCTAATTCTGATTGTTTTACTTGGAGGAAAATATTCAGATAAAAAGGCCTTCACCGGTTGTTCATAGGTAATTAGTTCTCTTGGTTCAAGGGATTGCAGCCATTGTTTGACTTTACCTCTTAAAGAGAAAGAGAAAACTCTCAATCTGAGTGCTTCTGGCGAAACTTCATTTAGCTTCGTCATTTCATAAATTTCCAAAAAATCCTTGAGATGTTGGTTTGGGTCTTCATCTGGGGTCCCTCCAAATTGGTTTTGCTGAATTGTTGAAATCAGAGAAGATTTTAACTAAAAATTGTTAGCTTGAATAGCTGGCTTTAGAATGGCTGACTCCAGTCCATCTGCATTGGGAGTATAGTGCTCTTCTAAGGAAGGAACTAGAGGTTGTTGTTGTTCTTGTTTCCGAATCAGAATTTAGTTCAACTTTTGCCAATTGAGCACAACTTATTTCTTCAGTTAAATGTGTTCTATTCCTATGCTCTCGCGCTCTCCTTCTGAATGTTCGATCAATCTCAGGGTCTAAGCCAAGCAGTTGCTTGTGGCTAGCCCTGGGCCTATAAAGTTCCTAAAATCAAAAGATTGAAAGAAAAATATAAAGAATAGTAGTGCTAAAAAATAGAAGCAGTAAATAATATAAATGGGAAACAATAATTTATGTCCCAACAACAACGCCAAAAACATGATATGAACTTTAGACATCATGATCTCTCACACCGACTAAATTGTTCAATTCGAAATTAAAATACTCTAGAGTTCACACTACTACAAGTATACAGGTCGAGTAGAAATCACGAGTGTCGTAACCCCGTTGACTTAGATCAGAATGTTAGCCTATTTATATCTCGGGAGTTGTCATGGAAATTAATGTCAGGGAAGAAATAAAAAGAGGTTGTCAAGGTAAAGATTCTAATAAAAAGAGAATTCCCTTATGGTGAATTGGCTACTACTGTAATGTAATTCGTGAATGAGGAGAATGATCTCTCGATTCATATTTGTAAAAATAATCTAAATCTTCCCGCTCATCCCTCGATCTCTCTCGGAATGTCAGGAATCTAGCCTATAACAGGTAGATTAGGAAGGATAATCAATTGATCTCTCAACTTGATTATTTAGGAAAGATGATCTTTCGATTCTTCTGAACATTTAATTCAAAATCCTAATCTTAGCAAAAACTCAATCCAGGACAATTGAAACCATTGCGGACTCTCGCCTCACAATGTGATAAGACAGACCTCTTAGTCTATTTAAAAACAGAAAGACCTTTTGAAGAGAATGCAATTGCAAATAGTTTAAAAACACTATCTCCTCTCTCGAATTAGATAAAGTATGAATAAAAGAAGATCTCTCAATCTATAAAAGTTAAAAACGATTAAAACATCTACAATGTAGTTTAAAAGATCGAAAGTTGTCTAATGGATACGACTAAAAAAAGATCAAGCCACAGTAGCAACACAATTTACACCATAGGGAATAAGAATTCCTAGACATAGGCAAAATAGAAGTCTTCTCCATTGTCTTTCCTTTAAAAAGAAAACTCAAATTCTCTTCTCATGCTCCCTCCTTCTTCAATCTCCTCCTCTAGTTCTCTTGTTGTTCACCCTTTCTTCTGCCTCCCTCAGCTTGGATTTATCACCTCCTATTTCTCTGTTAACATTGAAAATTCAAAAAGTTGTTATTTTTCATAGACCAATTCAAAATGGGCAAATAACTCGGTTTGTATAAATTAAACAAAGTTTTAATGCAAAGGTGGCAGATTTGAAATTTGGAATATTGATAAACATGAGTAAAATAAGAGGTGATCACCAAGGGGATTCAATCACATCCCAACAAAAAGGACAAGATCATCGCGCCGCTCCTCCATTGAACAAAGGAGCAAGATGAATAGAGACTCACGCCTGCTCCAACCTTCCGAACGAGCATGGACAGAATCTTCAACGAGCAGCACTGCACCCACAACTCCCTCACCCCTCACCTGTCCAAATCCTCTTGCGCTACCCTATAAAAAGACCTATTCCCGCCGTAAGCTGCCCGACCTCAATGTCACTCCATCCCTCTCATCTTCTCAAGAACCGTCCCATGTTTCCAACACACCTTCCTTTGGTCCTAATATTTCATCCCTCGTCCAACCATTGGCTCTGGGGTGAAAGGTAACCCTCCCCTGCTCCTGTTGTCGAGCCTTCTTCCATAATTTCAACCCCTCTAAAGAGAGCAAGCCAAACCTAGTCCACTCTCCTTCTGACATTATCTTTTCCTCTCTCGGCCAGCAACGCTGGTATCACCTATTGATGGTTCGCCCAATCTTGGCCACCAAGTTTGCAAATCACGAGATCCTATCCTCTCTCGACTGCCTGATTGATTTTGAACTTCAGAGTACTAGAATGGGAGCTCAGGAGTTCTCCATGTCCGTATACCCCACCCACCCTAGATTGGTAGTGGAATTCCTAAGTTCTTTCCACGACGAAAATCGCGAAAGGACTGCCCAAGTATGGATTTCACATTGACTTACCAATGACTCAGCCAAGTCCTAGCCCTGCCTTTCCTGCCTGGTCACATCACAACACCTCGATTCAACACCCAAGGCATGCTAGAAGTCATCATCGATGACCAAATTGAAAGAACTAGTGCAAGAGCTTCTTCAATCTCCAACACCATAATCCGCTACTTCCACCGGCTAGTTGACTCTACTATCCTTGGTCGTGCGAGTATTGAATGCCTTCCTCCATGGCTGCTGAGTCAACCTTCTTGGGCATCTTCTAGCCAATTGGCACAAATGTGTCATGTTACGTTCAGGAGGGATAGCCTTTGGTGGTGTCATCACTACCATACCGATATACTACAATATGAATTTAGGCCCCCTCGAGATTGCCCAAGGCGCCATGACAATAGACATGAATACACTCCAACGGTGGATACTAATTGAAGTCCATGAGTGCCAGAAGTTTTTGATTATCAAGGACTGTAACAAAAAGCTCCTACTCCCCAACATGGCAAAGGTATTTGTATGCTTCTATTCTAACTGGAAGATCACCACTGCGCACCTAGATTGCAATGATGACCTCCCGAATGAGTCAGCATTCGAACCAAACCAAGACCAAGAATCAAGTGAGGAGCACGCTAGAACAAGAAGCCATGCCTGAGCCCAACCCCAACATGCCCAACCTCGCCCATCTGCATTTCCTAATCTCTGATCTTTCTTTGTAGGTCAAGAAGCTCTGCTACATCAATCTCAAGCTCAAAAGTGTTGGATCCCAAGGCACCAAGAGGGGTGGGGGGGGGGTGGTAAATTGGTGTTTTAAAATCGAAAGTATCGATTTCAAAAAATGCACTGCAAAAGCTTAAAATTGATTCGTTAAACTTTAAACCAATGCAAATCAAATCATATCACAAGCATAATATGAGAAGGAGAGGGAGAGAGAATGCAAACACATATAATACGGTGGTTATTGACGAGGTTCGGCCACACCTTAGCTTACGTCACCGCTTCGACTTCTCGACCTCGAGACCTTCGGAGATTCCACTAAACTCTTCCTTAGTTCCAAATGGGGCAAGGAAGAACCCTTTACATCAAACCACCTTTTCTCCGCTTCGAGAGGTAAGGCACACCTTTCCTTCTAGGAAGCTTATCTTTTCTCTTGCTCAAGAGGTAAGATATGAAACATCTTTTACATAGGAGCTCACTCAGTTTTCTAAACAATGGTTTCTCTCTTTTACAATATCATGCTCACAAGAAGAGAGAAAGAAGAGAAACTAGAACAATAACTTTAAGGGAATGATATTCTTTTGATAACTTGAAGTTTTTCTTCAATGCTTGGATGGGTGCCTTTCCTTCAGGCTTTGATACTCTTTTTATAGGCTTCAATATGTGAAAATTTCATCCAAAAAATTTTCCACATTTTTCTTGTTGAAAAGTAGCCATTATTGTTCATCTCAGTCGGAAACCGATCGACAGCACTAATGGATGGGTCGACCGGTCTATATGACCGTTGGATGATTTCTTCAGTGTCAGCGCTTGATTGGTCGATCGAACTATCGACCGATCTGTCGATCAGTATAGTCTGAACATTTTGATTTTCCCCGTTGAGCTGATCGGTCGGCCGGTGCATCGACCGAACTATCGACCGGTGTAGTCTCATCATTGAGTTGGACAATCTATGCATTGCCCGATCGACCGGTATATCTGATCGGTCGATCGGTGCCTCGATCGACCTTCATTGCTTCGACCGACAGGTTCACCGCCCTACACTATTTTGAGCATAACTTTTTGCGTGGTTATAAAAAATTAGATAATCTTGGTTTCTATGGATAACTAACAGAATTATCTACAACTTTGATATTCATCATTCATCCAAATTATAATGAGATCATAGTTAAATATTCAATCAAAGTTTAGTGCATAATGTTGTCCATTTCTATTTAAACTTTTTCGTCATATAACTTTAATCTTTCGAGTTTTGTGTTATCAAAATATAATTTTATAGAGCATTAAAACTTTGTTCCAATAATCTCCTCCTTTTTTATGAAAACAAATCGAGAAATATGAAAAATATATTAGTTGCGAAAAAATTGTAAAATCTTGTAAGTCAATTTTACTCCGAATAAAACTAAGCTTTTCTTACAATGATAGATATGCACACAAGTACTAATTGTATGATACTTTTTACATAAAATTATATTCATATCATATTTCTCCTACTTTTCTCCCCCTTTTGTGTCATCAAAAAGTAATTTGAATATGAAGCATATATAACTCTCCCTTAATAAAAGAATATTATTTATTCTCCCCTTTTTGTCATATAAGAAATATGTAAAGTATCACATCATAAGTTATTGTTCATATAATATATGTGATAGTTGAAAAGTAGCTCACCCTCAATTCATGACCGATTTATAATAGCAAAATGAAATCAAATGTATAACATGTCTCATATCACTTTGAGACAACAATGATATTAATGATATGTCAAACTTGAATTGTTATATCAAATAATCAGGATTTTAACAATAAACATAACGAGATCATATTTAAGGTGAGTGAATGACACATTATTAAAGAAAATTAACATGCTCCCCTATCATTATGACCAATTTTCTTTTTCTATTTTATATGTCCCTCTTTTCTTTCAAAGAAATAATAATTTTGAAATTTTGAGTGAGAAATCAAAAAGTAGGCTTAACTTAAGAATCACGATAGTAAAGTAAATTTTAAAAAATGTAAGAATATAACCAATGCTCATAATTTTCAAGTAAATGATACTTTTACCATGGCCATTGTGCCTTCACATTTTCATACCCACTTGTCCTTTGTTTTACATGTGAGGCATACCTGAAAAACAATTATTTGACCTTTGGTACCCAAACTTCTTTGGGTCCAATTTTATTAGGCAAGGTTCCTTTTGGAGCCCATATCATTCCTTGTTGACAAAATTTTCCACATGAAAAATAAGTAATATGTGAATATTTTAAGGATTTGTCACAAAAATGTTTAGATTTTCAATAAGTATGTCCAAAGTATTTTTTAGAATTACTTTTCTTTGCATAAGAGCTAACTTATCATTCTTTTGTGAATTTTTCAAAAAAGTGTTTTTCTTTTTTACTTTTTCTAAAGAACATGCTAGTTTTATAGTTTCACATACATGTGCAATTTCCAAAGAATCAATTTCATTTTTCAAGTTTTCATTTTCCACAAAACATGTATCATTTTCTTCTTTTAATTTCTCAAACTCATGTAATAATTTTTCATTTTCCTCTTTAAGTGAAAGATACCTTTTTATAAGAAAGGAAAATTCTTTATGCACATCAAATGAAATATCTTCTTCGGAAGAGCTTGATGAGTATTTTTTTGAATTTGAACGGTTAAAAATTACCTCATCATTGTGTACCATTAAGCATAGGTATGCATCCTCACTAGAAGAGCTTGATGAGTCACTTGCTTCACTTGATTCTTCATATCTTTTCTTCTTCCCTTTCTAAGATGTTTCTTCTTTGTCATTTTTTGTGAGACTAGAATGTCTTTCTTGGTGATGTTTATATAATATTTTGGTTGATTTCTCATTCTTTTTTTCTTTTTCACCAACTTAAGATATTATCTAGCTTTCTTGTGTAGCATGTGAGTCTCTTTTCGTCGACTCCTTCTTCACTTGAGTCTTCCTTTGATTTCAATGCCAATGTCTTCTTTTTGGGAGCATTTGCTTCTTCTTCTTCCTAGATTTTGATCTCATAGGTTAATAGTGAACCAATTAGATCATCAAAATCTAGACTGTTCAAGTCTTTTTCTTCAATTACGATCCTCTTTGTATGTCATTTGGAGGAGAGAGACCTGAAGAACTTTTTCACTTTTGGGGAGTTAGTTCTTGGCTCGCCCAAGGAGGTTAAGCTATTCACAATATCATTAAACCGTACAACCATATCATTAATGGATTCATTTTCTTGCATTTTGAATGAATCATATCGATGATTTAAAATATTTAATCTAGACTCTTTAACTTTATTCATTCCTTCATAAGTAGTAATGAGTTTCTTCGAAATCTCATTTGCACTTTCACAACTGGAAATTCGATTAAACTCCGTTGAATCCAAAGCACAATAAAAAATATTTTTAGCTTTCCAATCAAGTTTTACAATAATGTCCCACATGTCAATATCGATAGAACATATGCATGCTTATATCCTAATTTTCCAATATGCAAAATTTGATGCACTAAAAAGCGGAGGATGACTAATTGATTGTCCTTCGAAAAAACTGAATCCACTTGATGCCATAGCTCTAAAAGATGATTAAATCTTAAAAATAAGAGCAACCCGCTCTGATACCAATTGTTGGATCTCAAGGCACCAAGAGTGTGAATTGGTGTTTTGAAACCGAAAGTATCGATATCACAAAATACGTCGCAAGAGCTTAAAATTATTTCATTAAACTTTAAACCAATGCAAATCAAATCATATCGCAAGCATAATATGAGAAGGAGACGGGGAGAGAATGCATACAAAAATAACATGGTAGTTGTTGACGAAGTTAGGCCACACCTTGGCCTATGTCCCCGCTCCGACTTCTCGACCTCAAGATTGTAAGAGATTCTATCTAATGAGATCATAGTTAAATATTCAATCAAAGTTTAGTGCATAACATTGTCCATTTTTATTTAAACTTTTTTAGCATATAACTTTAATTTTTCGAGTTTTGTATCATCAAAATATAATTTTATAGGACATTAAAATTTTACTCCAACAAAAAGGATGTTGCGTGACTAGACCAGTATGTTCCAATGAATTGAAGCACCCCACACACCCATCTTCCTCTACTTAAACAAGCTCCTATCCGAACTTAATCAACACTAGGGACAATGTTGCGTTTAATCTGAGAAGAGCACAATGGTATGGTCCCTCATCTTAACTATGTAATTATTTATTGTGACATACCACTGTGAACTTTCGTAACATTCATTTTAACTAACTTGCCTTGAAACTTTTTATTTCTGCCCCAAATTTATGCCTTGAATTTTTTTTAGAAAAGTATGATTTTGAAAACTCTAGTATTAGTTTTCTATTTGTCCTCTAGTCTCACATTGTCTTAAACTGAAACTTAAAAATCTTTAAATCTTAGCCCAGACCTGAAACCAAAGCTTATCACTAGATGTTGGATAACCTTTTACATGTCATTGCCTAGGATCATGCATACATAAGCTGAGTCATTTCTGAAATCTGATGATTAACATCACAAAACATTAATAAACTGATCTTAGACATCACTTGCGTTGTTCCTTGATCACTAGCTAATCATATTAGGTTTTTACTCCATTTTCTACTCATTTCACCCATATCGAGCCCTCATTTTGCCTCACTTTTGGCCAATTATGCTTAGAATGCAATGGATTGTGATAACCAGCTGATCATTCTCATTTTACACTTAATTTCACGTGCATAGAGGTTCTGAAAAATTCATCAGATTATAAATTCTATGCCAAGTTATCAATTTTTGGGCAAGTTATCATTCCAAGTCATGAAGTTATCATTTTGCTAATTGAGCTAATTTCTAGTTGTTATCTTGCCCTAAATCCCTTGTTATTATGGATTAATCATATTTGGATAATCATTGTTTGATTTGTCCAAAGTTATCACTCCAATGCACAAGTTATCATTCTTGGTGCCAAGTTATCATTTTTTAGGCTAAATTGCCATTTCAATGTGCAAGGTTATTATTTCTGCATAACATCATTAGATAATTGTTTAATTGCTGTTCTAAACTCCTTGCCTCCCTGAATTAATCACGTTTAGATAGCCACAATTAAATTTGGACAAGTTATCATTTTTGTATACAAGGTTATCATTCCGGGACTCAAGTTATCACTCTTATGAAACCTTATCCATATCTGATAATTGACCTCATCCACATGCTGTCCTAATCCCTGACTATTTTGAATTAATCATCTTTGCATAATCATGGTCTAACCTACACAATTCTGTGCAATGCTATCATTCAGATGCATGAAAACCCTCATTTCTATGCAAGGGTTTCATCCCTGCACAACACCAAGCTGCATTCAACAATTGAGCTGATATATATGTTGTCCTAATCCATACTTGTTTAGTTTCTATTTAAGAACTTTGATGCTTGCTATTTTGGCCTTTCTAGCTGGGAATAAAGGTCTAAAATCAGCTGAAAAAGGTGGGCCAAAAACTTGATAGTGAAATTATGGGGTATAGTGATAATTTGCTGATTTTGGGATCAAATTTCAGATTTTTCAATTTTTGATTTAACTCCCTAATTCAATTTCAACTGCAAGTATACAGGTCAATTGTAGTCTACCCAAATGTCGTATCCATAGTGATTTGAAGCTTAAGACTCTCTAAACAATCTAGATTAGCCTTAACTAAAGTTAAAATTCTAAGAAATTGAAAGAAAGTGAAAACCGATTTCTATAAATGACTAAAATGATAACTATTTTTGGATTTTTTAAAAGTTATCAAAACTAAATTATAAATGCTAGATTAGAGGCTAAAAGGGTTTAACTATCAATGAGGAAGGTTCTCCTAGGAATTGGGGTTCATCTAACTTAATTATGAATGGAATGGAACAAGTTATCAGTTTTTAGTCAAATATGATTCAACCTTAAGTATGGCTGCTCTCACAGCTCAGTTAGACCAGAACTAATCAATATATTGTCATATAATTGTTAGCCAGGTTGAATTAGGAGAGGATCCCCACTGAAAATCAAGTTATCATTAAGCTCAACTCAAGTTCTTTGCTGATTTTTGACAATTTAATGAAATCTGAAGTGATAACTTCTAAATGCAGTAACAAAATAAGGAAATCACTTCAATTAGCTTGGCAGGGATGAAATCAATCCAATAATAGTGCTGGTGCTCCTTGGTTTATATCTAAACTACAAGAGGACCTTAAATCAGCCTCTCGGCTGCAAATGAATCTGAAATCCACACTAACCTTATTAATTGGAAACGATATGCATATAATTACAGGTTGGGAATTCAGCAATTGTCATTGCTCCTTGGTTAATCTCTGAATCTCAAGGAAGGCCATAAGACCACCTCTCAGTGGTAGATTAAAACAGGGTTTAACAATGGCAATCAGATTTCTCCTAAATTCAGGAAAACATAAATCAGCAACACATTAAAATCAGGGAAAAACCAATGGTAATTGCATATTTGAATCATGGAAATGCCAAAGTATCTTAATTCATTTCTGAACAAGATTGGGACTAATAATCAACCTCTCAGTTGCTCAATTAATCAAGTTCCCCATTGACAATCAGATTCAAATAATTCAGGAATCAGAAATCAGGAAGTTCAGAAATTCAGAAATTAGGAAACCATTGCAATTACAGATTAGAACCCTAGAAATATCATTGCATCTTGATCATTTCTGGACAAGAATGGAACCATAAGATAAACTTTCAGTTGTCAAAACAATTAAGGCTCCACAATGACAAAACATATTCTATGAATTCAGAAATCAGAAAGGCATTTCAGAATCCAAATTTCAGAAAAATCAGATTTCAGAAAGTAAGAAATCAGAACTCTAATTGTGATTGCTTCTAGAACTTGGCATTGGTTCTTAGTCCATTTCTGAACAAAGATTAGATCAAATGATAACTTCTCAGTTGTAAATACAAATAGGATCTGCAATGACAAGAACAGGTTCATAACAATGCAGATTTCAAAAATAAAATGATTCAGTGCAGAAAATCAGACTTGTCCCTAATCCATCCACAATTAATCTAGACTATTACCCTATCCTAGGAGAGCTAAATCATACTAAACAGATTAGAAAACTGATACAAATCATCCTGCAATTAGTTGACATGAAGGTTGTCGACAGAATCAGATTTGCAGCAACTCTTCAGCTCCTTCCCCCTTGCTTCCTGTCCAGCAATCATCCCCATGGAGGCTCCCATCTTCCTCTGGGTTTTCCAGCTTTTATATGAGTCTTCTCCACCCTTTGATGCAAATCAGAAGCTTCCATAGTGGTGTGATTGTGCCATCTGTCCAGCCCTTAAATTCCAGCAGAAATCAACAGCTTTTTGGAGTGGTCCCCCCACATTTTTCCAGCTTTTTGCAACTTGTTTTCCCTGCTAGAAGAGATAGAACACCAAACATCAAAGTCCTTGAATGGGATTTTAATAGATAAGGATTAAGACAATGATAAATATCAGCTCAAACAGCAAATGGGATTTGGTGTTGTGCCGGAATGAATACTAAAATCATAAATGATAACTTATAAGACCCGGAATGATAACTTGCACTATATCATGAAAGTTGTCCAATTTTGGGTGGTTCAAAGCATTGAAGGCATCAAAAGAATTAGGGTGACAAGTGAATGAGGTCAGAAATCAAATATGGATAAGATTTCATAGGAATGATAACTTGGGTGCCAAAAACGATAACTTAATGCCTTAAAAACGATAACTTGTGATAACTTTAGTTGTGGTTATCCAAATGTGATCAAATCAGAGCAGCAAGAAGATAGGACAATAATATGATTATTGCCTAAGGTTTTTATGTAAAAATGACAGCCTTGCATATCGAAATGACAGTTTTGCCCTAAAATGATAACTTGACATTAAAAAACGATAACCAATGAAATGGAATGATAATTTAGCACAATTTGAAATATGATCATCCAAATATGAATAATTCATGATGGCATGGGATTTAGGGCAGAATAATCACTGTAAATCAGCTCAATTAAAATAATGATAATTTTGTACATTGGAATGATAAGTTGCCCTAGAAATGATAACTTGGCGTAGAATTGAGATATTAATGGATTTTAGCATTTCAGAACCTCTATGCAAATGGAATTAAGTATAAAATGAGAAAGAACAACTAGTTATCACAATCCATGCATTCCAAGTATAATTGGCCAAAAGTTAGGCAATTTGAGAGCTCGATATGGGTGAAATGCATCTAAAATGAGATAAAACTATAGTGATCAGTTTTCCGTTTTCTCACTTTCCGTTTTCTCGCAGCTTGGAAAGCTTAGGGATCGATCTAGATGCCCAGAAGAGGATGCTATCGAATGCACTCTTTGTTCCAGTCCTTGTCGCAGCACAGTAGTTAGTAGGTGATCCAAGACCAGAGAACTTTTTGACGAATCCCTTGTTCGAGAATGCGCAGTTCTGTAGCCAGAGCTGCTATTCAAATAGCTGCGTCCAAAATGCCTTAAGAGCTGTAAACTCGGCATGTAAACGTAAAGAAGGGCTGAACCCCTTACATGCTTACGTCAAGGCCTCGGCTTCAGCGTCCCTCCGGAAAAGGAAATGCAACACGATAGAAGAGTTCGCTCCGCCGCGTAAGATCCTCGAACCTACCACGGCCACCCTAGAAAGTTCTCAGCGGGCGCTAGCGCTATGTTGTTCGCTTTTGTCAACTGAAAGTCGCGCGATGTTCTACGTGAATCCAGCCGCACCTTCCAGTACGGCTACCTTGTTACGACTTCGGACGGACCGGAAAGGCGGGCGAGAGAGAATGGGCGGGCACTACTAACAAAGCCAAGAGAAATGCGGGCAGGGTAGAGCTCGACAGAGGGTTTGAGAATGGGGTAGGGGGGGAAGCATCGGGACCGGCAGCATAAGAGAACCATGCAAAAACATCTCTGTATTGAATGGTTCAGAATATTCTACTAATTCATATTTTTTGATTCATTTATCAAGGGGAAGAATCTAGGGTTAGTTCATATAGGAGCTATCGCTGTTTCATTCCTATTCGGCCCAGTTTTTTATCTGCCTCTTGGCTTATGTCGAGATATTGATTCCTCCACACAACAATTTGCTTCTCGTATCGACGAATTAGAAGAGATGTCAACCGGCAACCGTATCTGGAAACAACAATTAGTGGAACCAAAAAGTGAAAAGAATCTGCTGGAATTTTCAGGACCACAGGACAGGTGGCCTAAATCAGATGCTATGGAACATTCTGATTTTGATCCAAGGGTGAGTAAAGGCCATATAAAAGCTGAGAAGCCAGGAAGAAGAGGGGAGAGCCTCAATTTGGAGGTTTTCTGGATGAGAGAAGAAGGAGAGGAGCTGGAGAAGGAACTGCTGCAACATTCTGATTTTCTGTGGACAATCTTCATATCAATTAATTTCAGGATGCCTTGTATCAGCTTTCCTATATGTTTTGTATCCATTCTTGTAACTATGAGGAGCTAAATTCCATTTCTCCTAGGATAGGGTAGTAATATAGTTTAATTGTGGATGGACTATAGACAATTCTGATTTTCTGCACTGAATCAAGTTCTAATTTCTGATTTATGTTTTCTGAAATCTGTTTCATATGAATCTGTTCTTGACATTGTGAGGTCCTACTTGTATTTACAACTGAGAGGTTGTCCTTTGATCTACTACTTGTTTAGAAATGAATCAAGAACCAATGGCAAGTTTCTAGATTCAATCCCAATTAGGAATTTGATTTTCTGATTTCTGAATTTTGATTTTTCTGATTTCTGATTCCTGAATTGTTGAAATCTGTTTATCATTGAGGGGCCCTGATTTCTTAGCAACTGAGAAGCTAATCTTTAGGTTCCTTCTTGTTCAGAAATGAATCAAGAGACAATGGTATTTCCAAGGTTTCAATGCTTGAAGTGTTGCAACTTTTCATTGCTGATTTTTGATTTTCAATCCTGATTTCCAAATCTGAATTCCTGAATTTGTGGAATCTGCCTTGTTATTGTTAAACCCCTGATTTCATTAATCACTGAAAGGTGAACTTAAGGTTTTCTTGCTGCTCAGAAATGGACCAAGAAGCAATAACATTTTTTGAGTTCCCATATGTAATCAAATGGTTAATGTTTCCAATTCATTAGTACTAATGTGGATTTCATTTTAATTTGCAGTTGAGAGGCTGATTTAAAATCCCCTTGCTGTTTAGAGATAAACCAAGAATCATTAGCACTAATATTGGATTGATTTCATTCTTGTTTAGTTAATTGAAGTAATTCCATCATATTTAAAGTGCAATTGATTGTTATCATTTCAGATTTCACTAAATTGCCAAAAATTAGCAAGGAACTTGAGTTTGAGCTTAATGTTAACTTGATTTCAGTAAGGACCTCTTCTAATTCAACTTATCTAATCAATCATATGAAAATATGATAATTAGTCCTGGTTCAATTGTGCTGTGATAACAGGCCATTTCAAGTTGAGTTAAAATTGACAAATATTGATAACTTGTTCCATTCCATCCATAATTAAATTAGATGAACCCCAATTCCTAGGAGAACCTTCCTCATTGATAGATGAACCTTTTTAGCCCTTAGTCTAGCATTTATAATTCAGCTTAGATAAATTTCCAAAAGTCCCAAAAATAGCTATCTTTTTAATCACTTTTAAAAATCTATTTTCACTTCCTTTAATTTCCTGAATTTGTAACTTTAAGTATGGTTAGTCTAGATTGTCTTAGGGAGTCTTTGGCTTCAAATTACTATAGATACGACATTTAGGATTTACTACAATTGACCTGTGCACTGCAGTAGAGAGTGAATTAGAGAGTTAAATCAAAAATTGAAAAATCTCACTTTTGACCCAAAAATCAGCAAGTTATCACTACCACACTCCTCATAATTCACGACCATTCCTCCACTGCATGTTAGGAAATTTCTTTTGCATTTTCTTGAATAAAATCCAAGTTCTCCATCCTAGTTATTAATAATGCTTTGAATCTGAACCTAGTTGGTCCCCCTACATAGTCAGGCGCTTCAGCAGAATTCCCCTACGGAGGTCTCGCTTCAAAAATTTTTAGGGGTATTCTGTATGTGATTCGGATTTGATTTATTTTCTTATCACGAGATAGGTGTTCTATTTTCAGGGGATTTATTTAGTGTCTCGGTCCATATGTAATTTCTATCATTTGTCAAAGGGAGTGCCTATATAAACTCCCTAGGGGTTTAGACAGAGACTCATCCTTGTAATAATCATTATTCCATAACAAAGAGAGCCGTTGCTTCCTAAGGACGTCACCCGATTTAGAATGAACCTCGTAAATCTTCATGTTCTTTCTGTGTTCATGTGATCTCTCTCCCACTTTTCGTAACAAACTGGTATCAGAGCCTTAGGGTTCGTCAGCGATTCTCGATCAGTAGGGAGATGGCGTCGCACAACGTGAGCATGGAGAAGTTCACCGACAGAAATAGTTTCGGACTGTGGCAGATCAAGATGCGGGCGCTTCTGAAGTAACAAGGAGTCTGGGCGCCACACTCAAATGTGTCGAAGAACAAACCAAAGGAGGAAGACTCGAAGGGCAAAGAAAGGAGATTGACCTCACAACTTTGGTGGCACAGGAGGAGAAGGCGCACTCGATGATTCTGTTGTGTCTGGCGGATGAGGTGATAATCGAGGTTGTAAATGAAGAAAAGGCGGCCGGTCTATGGTTGAGACTCGAGAGTCTGTATATGACGAAGTCTCTCACCAACAAGTTGCTGTTGAAGCAATGCTTGTTCTCTCTCCGCATGCAAGAAGGTACCCCTCTGAAGGAACATCTTGATCAATTAAATACTTTGTTGATGGAACTCAGAAATATCGATGTTAAGATCGAGGATGAAGATGCAGTCCTAATTCTATTAGTTTCACTTGCTCCATCATATGAGAATTTTGTTCAGTCTATGATTATCGGGAAGGAAACCATAAGTCTGAAAGAAGTAAGATCGAGTCTCCATACTCGTGAACTTCAGCACAGGGCATCTGGAAATTCTACTGAGACTCAGGCCGCGGGTTTGATATCAACCGTGGAGAAGGGACAGCCCTCGAATTCAAAGAAATCCAAATCCAAGAAGAAGAAAATCACTGCGAAGGACATCTATAATTACTGGAAGGAACTAGGTCATTGGAAGAAAGATTGTACGAAGAAGAAGAAGGCCCCCGTCGCTGCGGTGGCACATGAAACTGAAAATTTCGAAGATGATTTGGTTCTGGCTGCTTCTGATCAAGGATGTCTGGAGGATAGTTGGGTTCTGGATTCGGGGTGTTCCTATAATATGACTCTGAATAAAGAATGGTTCTCATCTTATCAGAAGACTGACGGTGGGAATGTCATCATGGGAAATAACGCGTCATGTCAGATAATTGGGATCGGTTTTGTGCAGATCAGGACACATAACAAACTTGTGAGGACGCTAACAGATGTCCGCCATGTTTCGCAACTAAATAAGAATTTGATATCACTTGGAGTCCTCGACTCTAAAGGGTGTCAGATCAATGCTGCTGGAGGCATCCTCACGGTCATAAAGGGTGATGTTACGGTTCTGAAGGGAGTCAAACAGAAGTCCTTGTATATACTACAAGGCAAGATAGTCTCTGGTGTTGCTGCAGTGGCTAGTTCATCCAAATCAGATGTGTCCAGGCTGTGGCACATGCGTCTTGGGCATATGAGTCAGAACGGGATGAATATTCTCAGCAAACAAGGTCTTCTAGAAGGTCAGAAGATATCTGAAATTGATTTATGCAAGCACTACTTGTTTGGCAAATAGCGAAGGCTTTAGTTTGGCAAGGCAGTGCATAGGATGAAGGCGACACTTGACTACATCCACGTTGATTGTTGGGATCCCTCTCGTGTTCCATCATTAGGAGGTGCGAGATACTTCCTACCCGTGATTGATGACTACTCGAGGATAACTTGAGTATTCATGATGAATCACAAGAGTGAGTCCTTCACGGCCTTCGAGTAGTGGAAGGTTTTAGTGGAAAATCAGACATTGAAGAAAGTGAAGCGCCTTCGCACTGATAATGGTTTGGAGTTCTATTTTACTGAATTCGATCAGTTCTGCAAAGATGAAGGCATTGCCAGGCATCGCACAGTCAGAGATACTCCACAGCAGAATGGAGTTGCAGAACGAATGAACATGACACTTCTGGAGAGAGCAAGGTGCATGCTCTTTAATGCTAGCCTGAATAGGACATTCTGGGTTGAAGCTATTAACACAGCTTGCTACTTGGTGAATCAAAGTCCGGCGACTGCGATTGATCTCAAGACTCCAACTGAGGTATGGTCAGGAAATCCTGCTGATTATACTAATCTAAAAGTTTTTTGTTGTCCAGCATACTATCACATCAGTGAAGGAAAGTTGGAGCCAAGGGCCAAAGAAGGAGTGTTCATGGGATATGGTGTAGGAGTGAAGGGATACAAAATCTGATCTCCTTCAGAATACAAAGTCATCCACAGTAGAAGCATGACCTTTGATGAAGTATCAATGCTTCAGTTGAAGGTGGAGGCTGAAAAGAGTGTCAATAAATAGGTGGAGGTTTTTAAATCACTCCAACTAGGGATGATGCTGAAGGATCACATCAAGAAGCAGAACCAGAAGATGAAGAAGTTGATGAGCAATCTGAAGAGGAGTCAATCGTTGTCAGATGTCCTCGTAGAGAAGTGGGTCCTCCTAAGCGATATGGCTTCGAGGACATGGTTTCTTATGCACTGCAGGTAGCTGAAGAGGTGGAGTCCCTAGAGCCGTCCTCTTATAGGGATGCCATCACATGCATTTTTTTATCCTATTAAAGGTCATACATACTTCAAATCATGCTAAGTATGATCATTACAAACAATACACATCACCTGGAACTAGTCATGATCATGCCTCATAGGATCATGGCCATGCCCAAACACATGGGCACAGGCATGCCTCGGTTTGGCACGGCTAGATACTTAGCCGATTCACTCGATCTCACTTGGTCATGACCGTTCCCAGTGATGGCACGGCCGTGCCAATATTATTGATCGTTCATGGGTGGACGACCGTACCTACACGTCCGTGACAGAACGATCATTTTTCGCCCGTTCTCAAAATTCTTTTAAGGCATGGCTTTCTTGGGGTGTCACGGCCGTGACAGAGGGCTCTTTCATTCCTTTGGACGTTTTCATGCTAAGGCATGCAACATTATGGATATCACGACTGTGCCTCAACCCGTCACGGCCGTGCCTGAGCTCTGGACAGAGTCTCCCCTATTTTATCCATTTTTTCCATATTTTTACACATATATTCAAGCACCCAAATGGTGTGATTCATTCAACATAAACAATAGAAACTTTACACTACTCATACATGACTTAACAATTTGGTAAACAAATCCCCACCAACATGAATCATATATAAGTAGCATTTAAAACATTAAGACTAACAAACATGTGCATATAATGGTAATGAGCAAACTACCTATGAACTAAGCATGAATAACAAAGCACATTAGATTCTAATCATGGTTAGCGAAGAAATAGTAATCTTAGTGAAGCAAGAAACATCTTAATGCAAACATGAACTTTCCCTAATCATGCATTAATGAGACCTAGTTTGGTCTTAAAATCTCTTAATCCACATAAACACACATCATTAAGAGGGTGATTAGGGTTTAGGATCTCAAACATACTTTATTAACATTTATATTTGCATATTTATATATTATGCTAGTTTAATAAGATTATAGATGTCATTCTTTCAAGTTAAACATCACTTCTTATATTATGATTCTCATATAGCATTTTGACAAACATCTCATGGGCATCATGCATTCTACTCTAATGTCCCAAATCTCTATCATGTAGGAATCACACGTTGTTCCTAAATTCCAATCCAAACATTCAAATAATAAATTGGAAGAGAGATTAGGGTTGGATCCCCTCAAATATATCTTTAGAGTTTACGTTAAAACCCTATTAATCCTAATGTCTTCTTCTTTCTTTTTTCTTCCTTCTTTCTTTTCTTCTCGGTTTTTCTTGCTTGGTGCGACAACCACCTCGTGTTCCCCTTCTTGCTACTGTGGTAGGAGGAGGAGCTGAGCTCCCTTGTTGCTTAGTGTGTGGTTGCTGCTACTGTCCGTGAGTTGACTTGAGAGAGAGTGAGGGTGGGAGAGTGATCACTAGTTGATCACTATAGGCTTTTATCCCATTTTAGATGTATTTCACGCCTATCGAATCCCTAATTGCCCAACTTTTGGCCAAATATGTTTGAAATGCATAGATTGTGATAACTAGTTGATATTCTTCATTCTATACCTAATTCCATGTGCATAGAGGTTCTGAAATGCCAAAATCCATAAATATTTAAATTCTATGCCAAGTTATCATTTTTAGGACAAGTTATCACTCCAATAGACCAAGTTATCATTAATTTGTGTGAACTGATTTTCAATGACTTTCTTGCCTTAAATCCATTATTATCATGAATGAATCATATTTGGATGGTCACATCTCAACTTATGTAAAATTTTAAGTCCATTTGAATAAGCTATCATTTTTCCAATGCCAAGTTATCGTTAAAGGGCAATTCTATCATTTTGACATGCAAAACTATTAATTCTACACAAAGGATTTAGGCATTCATTATATTATTGTCATAACCCATTGCTGTTCAAATTTGATCACATTTGGATAACCACAGCAAAAGTTATGACGAGTTTTCATTTTTAAGGCAAATAAGTTATCGTTTTGGCACCTAAGTTATCATTTCTATGAAATCATATTCATATTTGATTTCTAACTTCACTCACTTGCCACCCTAATCCATTTGATGCCTCTAATGCCTTGAACCACTTGTATTTGGACATTTTCCATCAATTATGCAAAGTTATCATTTTGGGGGTTCAAGTCATTAGTCTTATGAAATGACATTCATACTTGATAGTTGAGCTCATCCAACTTCTGTCCAATTCCAGACTTGATTCAATTCCTATTTGAACATTTAGATACTTGCTATTTTGAATCACTCACATTTGGACAATTATGACAAAATGATGCAAGTTATCAATCCGGGCATATGGTTATCATTTCTGCATATCAATTTTACTTGTGCATAACACCAATTTATATTTGACAGGAAAGTTGATTCTATCAGCCCTCTTAATCCTTATTTGTCTAAATCTTATTTGAATACCTTGATATTTGCTATTTTGTGTCTTCTAACAGGGAAAACAGGCTGCCAAAAACTGGAAAAAGGTGGGGGGGGGACCACTCCTAAAGCTGTCCAAAAAGCTGCTGCCCTGCTGATATTCTTATGATTTAGACACATGGCACAATCAGAGAGAAAGGAACATTCTAATCTGCATCCAAGGGTGTAGGAAGGTCATATAAAAGCTGGAAAACCTTGGAGCAAAAGGGGAGAGACCATTGCAGGGTTTGGAACAAGAGGAAGCAAGGGTTTGAAGCTGGATTGTTGTGCTATTGGAATTCTGGCCGAGAAGCTTCAAACCAGGATGATTTGTACATGTTCTTCAATCCATTTTGTTTCAAACTTTATAATTATGAGGAGCTAAACTACATGTCTCCTAGGTTAGGGTAGTAGTCTAATATATGTTGTGGATGGATTAGGAACAAGCCTGATTTCTTGCACTGAACTCAATCCTGAAATTTCTGATTTCTGCAATGTTATGGGTCTGTTCTTGCCATTGTTAGATCCCATTTGTAATCTATAATTGAGAAGTTATAATTTGATCTAGCCCTTATTCAGAAATGAATTAGGAATCAATGCCAAGTTACTGGATTCCATTTTGATTGAAAATCTGACTTCTGATTTCCTGATTTTCTGAACTTCCTGAATCTGATTTTATGATTTCCTTGAATCTGTTTGTCATTGAGAATTTCATTAATTGAACAACTGAGAGGTTGATATTGGTCCCAATCTTATTCAGAAATGAATCAAGATACTTGACATTCTTTATGATTCAAACATGATTTTCCCCAATCTGATTTTTGAATTTGCAATTCTGAAATCTGTTTTCTGAATTCTTTTGGAATTTGATCTTCTACTTGAATCTCTGATTTCATTCAATCACTGAAAGGTGAACCCTAAGAATTTCTTGTTATCCAGAGATGGATCAAGAAGCATTTGGCAAATCCTGAATTCCAATGAACAACATTGCTGATTTCCATGTGCAATTATCTTGCTGATTTCTATTTTTTGATTTTCTTGGGATCCAATTGTCATTGTTAAATCCTATTTTAATCTACCACTGAGAAATGATCTTATGGCCTTCCTTGAGATCCAGAGATGGTCCAAGGAGCAATGACAATTGTGAATTCCAAATATGAGATTATATGCCTTGTACTTCCAATTAATTTGTGTTTGTGTGGATTTCACTTTCAATTGTAGCCGAGAAGTTGATTTTGGATCCTCTTGTAGTTTAGAGATAAACTAAGGAGCACAAACACTATTATTGGATAGATTTCATCCTTGTTTAGCTGATTGAAGTGATTTCATTATTTTGTGATTGCAATTAAAAGTTATCACTTCAGATTGTATTAAATTGGTAAAATCAGCAATGAACTTGAGTTGAGCTTAATGATATCTTGACTTTCAGTGGGGATACTCTTCTAATTCAACCTGACTAATAAGTATATGATAATATATTGATTAGTTCTGGCCCAATTGAGCTGTGAGAGCAGTTATATCCAAGGTTGAATCAGATTTGAACTTTTAATGATAACTTGATCCAATCCATCCATAATTAAGTTAGATCCCAACTCCTAGGAGAACCTTCCTCATTTATAGTTAAACCATTTTAGCTTCTAATCTAGCATTTATATTTCAGTTTTGACAAATTTCCAAAACCCCAAAAACAGTTATCATTCTGCACAATTTAAAATATGTTTTCCAATTCCTTTAATTTCCTATTTTTAGCCACTTAAGTAAAACTAGTCTAGATTATTTTAGGGAATCTTAGGCTTCAAATCTTTGTGGATACGACAACCTGAGTCTACTATAACTTACCTGTGCACTTAAAGCTAATGAGTTGGGGAGACCAAAAAATTGAAAAACTGCACTTTTACATAAAATCCAGCAAGTTATCACTACACCCATAAAAATCATTTATCAGAGAGGTGAGTTGTTTGCTAGATGAGGCAGCTCCTTGAGTTGCTACCGCCATGAGAATGAGAGAGGGA
Source organism: Pontederia crassipes (assembly GCA_030549335.1). Classification (NCBI taxonomy): domain Eukaryota; kingdom Viridiplantae; phylum Streptophyta; class Magnoliopsida; order Commelinales; family Pontederiaceae; genus Pontederia; species Pontederia crassipes. The sequence continues at coordinate 1,917,916 of JAUKPH010000020.1, read as the reverse complement.
GGGAGAGAAATGAAGTGAAGCTTCCCTGGTACTCTAGCGAGATGTGAGAAAGAGAGAGGGGGAGTGGAGAGGAAGTGAGGTAGGTGTTGGGAGAGCGAGCAAAAGTGAGGTTATGTGATATTTAAGACAAAGAGTGTAACGACCCCAAAATTCGACCCAAATTTAAATTTTTGCCGAACCCTAGGCGACGTTACATTGACTTTGACCTTGACCTAATTTCGTAAAACTTTGCAGCGAAAACATAATCATAAAAATAAACATCAATATCATAACAGCGGAAGACTTTAACATAATTAAATCTCAAAATACATAAACTGGCCCATGGGCCTAATAGGCTCTAACGTATACCTAATAGAGGGTTCATCATACATAAATGAGTTCAAGTGGAGTACATGACTCAATAAGGCCCATAAGCCATACATATAACCCTCTTACAAGAGTTCATCATGAAAACATAATATAAGTAAAAGACTTGGACCATAGCCGACAGACCCATGTGCAACATCGCTATCACGAGGCCCTCGCCGCCGAACCAAAGCCTCCTCCATACCTGCACGAATCCATGGGGTGCAAGGGATTTCTCCCGTTAGAGTATGTTGAGGCCCATGCATGCTATGATCTTATAACAGATTCTATATGTCATGGCATATGCATTTCATCATCATAAAACATAAGTCATATGCATGCTATGTGTTACTTATGCATACTATATGGCATGTGAGCATATCATCATGGCAAAATAAAATAACATGTAACATCATAATCTTTAAATCATGCATATCATAACTTATCTTCATTCTTATCATTATGCTAATGCATATCATATCTTAACATCATACTTATCATTATGCTATTGCATATAATGATCTTATCTTACTTTACTTGATCATCTTTATTCGTGACATCATATGATGTGACAAGTGGACATTCATATTGCATCCTCATAGGTGCATACATCTTCATACATCTTTATCATCTTTAACTTTATGTCCCAAGTCATTCATCTTTTCGTCTTTCATTTTTAATTAGATAATTTCTTATCTTATCGATTGAGAAGGATGGTGACGCATAAATCATAACCCTCACCCATAGATGAGGTCATAACCCTCTCCTGTAGGAGAGGTCATTACCCTCATTCGTCAATGAGGTCATTACCCACATTCGCCAATGAGGTCTTTCCCCACCCGTCGGTGGAGTCTTACATATAGGGTACCGATTGGTCACGAGTCATAAAAATGCCACACCTTCATCAATCCGTCTTTTAATTATGTTCATCAATATATACAATCATCCAATACATGTTGTATATTTTAACCCTATTTAAGGTCATAGAAACTTCAAATCATGCTAAGTGTGAACATTCAAACATGACCAATCATCCTCCAGAAATGGACGACTGTTTTGGATAACGGTCAACCTCTGGTCCTATATCGAGAGATCGGTCAGATTATCGATCGACCATTTTAGTCCATTCGGACGACCGAAATTGTGTTCAGGTTCGTCCGCTAATCACAACATGTGATGTCTACTTAAATCGGACGACCGCTGGGATATCGGTCGACCGATACTTGACTTTCGGACGACCGAAACAAGATGCTCGGATGTCTGCTAATCACATAATGTGTCGAATGTTTCGACCACCCATATCGGACGGCCGTTAGAAAATCGGTCGACCGCTACATGTCTTTCGGACGTCCGAAATAAGATTTTCGGATGATCGCTAATCACAGAATGTGTCTGCCCTTCCAGAACGGTCGACCGATAAGGAATCGATCGCCCGTTCTGGGACAGCAGACACTCGATTTTATAAGGTTTCTTTCCCAATTTTTTTGTACATTAACATATTGAACCAATCTTGACTTCCAAACATCATATGAGACATTTCCTAACATTCTTAGCATTCTAATCATGAAACATAATGAGATCTCCACATAAGGCATTCAACATGCTAATCACACTTATAAATTGTACATAAGCTTTACAAGATTTCATAATGAGCTAATAAAAGTGATAATGAACATCATAACCCTAAACATGATTAGCAATATGACAAAAGCATAGTAACAATACATGAAGCATCTTGCATTCAAATCGTGATTAGCAATAATATAGTACCCTAATGAAACATGTAGCAAGAAATGCATAATCCCTAATCATACTTTAATAAGACCTAGTGTCGACTGAAAGTCCCTTAATCCACATAACATACATCATTATGGGGTGATTAGGTTTAGGATCCCCTCAAACATACCTTGATTAGTAAATCCTTAATCACTTAAACCCTCTCTTATCACTAGCTCTTCTTTGTCCTAGCTCCCTGCCTCCTTCTCCCTTCTTGGAGCTGCTGTCCATGTGTGCTAAATGGGTAGCTAAGAGAGTGTGAGAGGGTGAGAGAGTGCTTAATAGTGAGCTAATAGAAAGGTAATACTCATTGTAGCTCCAAAATAGTGTTTCCTTGGTGTGCTGGCCGAGTGGCTGAAGGAGAGAGAGAAAAATATGATGAGTGTGGAGCTTGCTATTGTCCAAGGGGTCTTGGGGTGGCTGGTCGGCTGGTAGGTGGAATGGGGAAGAGAGGTTAGTTGTATTTAGGTTTTAACTTGGGGTATTGGGCTTTATGGGCTGTATGCCGCTGGGCCTCATCACTTCTTTTTCCTTTTTTTATTTTGCTTTAACCAGATGTTATAACCTACTCCTTTAAATAAAAATTCATCCTCGAATTTTAGTAAATCTTAAAATTACTTACCGAAGAGTTTCGAAAATTTCTCTCGCATTTCCTCTTCTAGCTCCCATGTAGCTTCTTGTCCTCTATGATGCTTCCACGCCGCTTTGACCATAGATATGGTCTTGTTCTTGAGATGCTTCACTTGATAATCTATAATCTCTATAGGTTGCTCCGCATATGTCAAGTCTTCTTTGATATTCGGCTCTTCAATCCGAATCACATTTGCCTCATCATGAACATACTTCTGAAGCATGGATACATGAAAAACATTATGAAGTCTAGCATATGATGGTGGTAGTGCTAACTTATAGGCTGCTTCACCAACTTTCTCAAGAATCTCGAAAGTTCCAATGTATCTTGGTGTCAACTTCCCTTTCTTGCTAAATCTCATAACACCTTTGGTTGGTGAGACCTTGAGCATTACATGATCCCCAACTTCATATAGTTGCTCTCTTCTCTTCAAATCTGCATAACTCTTTTGCCTACTTTGTGCCGCTAGCATCCTTTGCTTGATCAAATCTACTTTGTCAACATACATGTGGATCAAATCCGGTCCAAGATATCTTTTCTCTCCGGTTTCACTCCAACATGTCGGAGAATGGCAAGGCCTACCATATAGAGCTTCAAATGGTGCCATCTTGATACTCGAGTGATAACTATTGTTATAAGCAAATTCCACCAAAGGAAGGTGGTCATCCCAATTTCCATGCCAATCTAAGGCACAAGCTCTGAGCATGTCCTCAAGAGTTTGAATTGTTCTTTCACTTTGACCGTCGGTTTGAAGATGAAATGCTGTGCTAAAATTCAATCATATTCCAAAAGCATTTTGGAGACCTTTTCAAAATCTAGAAGTGAATCTCAGATCTCTATCTGAAACAATAGAAATTGGAATTCTGTGCAAACGGATAATCTCATTCACATATAATTCTACCATGCTCTCCATGGTTTGACTCATTTTCATAGGAATAAAGTGAGCCGACTTCGTCAAACGATCAACTACAACTCATATTGCATCATGACCTTTACGGGTTCGAGTAATCCTACTACAAAGTCCATGGAGATACTTTGTCATTTCCATTCCGGAATATGTAAAGGTTGTAACTTGTCACAAGGCCTTCGGTGCTCAATCTTCACTTGCTGGCAAACTATGCACTTAGCTACATACTTGGCCACTTGATAGTGATATTTGGGTCTTCAGTGATAACTTGCTGAAATTAAAGAAAATGTCAATTTTTCATTTTTTTTTTGTCTCCCAACTCACTAGCTGTAAGTGCACAGGTAAGTTGTAGTAGACTCAGGTTGTTGTATCCACAAGAATTTGAAGTCTAAGGCACCCTAAAACAATCTAAATTTGTTCTACTTTAATGGCTAAAAAACAGATTTTCAAAGGGAAGTGAAAACAGATTTTTTTATGGAAAGTGAAATGATAACAGATTTTTAGGTTTTGGAAATTTATCAAAACTGAATTATAAATGCTAGAATGAAGTCTAAAAAGGTTTAACTATCTATGAGGAAGGTTCTTCTAGGATTTGGGGTTCATCTAAATTAATTAAGGATGGAATGGAACAAGTTATCACTAAATGTCCAACTTTTGATTCAACTTGAAAATGGCTGTTCCCACAGCTCAATTAGCCTCTAACTAAGCAATATATGATTATATAGTTGTTAGCTAGGTTGAATAAAAAGAGGGTCCTCACTGAAAATCAAGTTATCATTGGGCTCAAAATAAAGTTCAATGCTGATTTTTTGCAATTCAAGGAAGTTTGGAATGATAACTTGCATTTGCAATCATAAAAAGATGGAATCATTCCAATCTACCAAATCAGGATAAAATATACTCAATAATGGTGCTTGTGTTCCATGATTCATCTCTGAATTTAAGGTAGATTCAAAATCAACCTCTCGGTTGCAAAATAAATTGAAATCCACACAAACACACTCAATTGGAAATGCAAAACATATGGCCACATGAGTTCATAATTCCCATTGCTCCTTGGCCCATCTCTGGATCTCAAAGAAGCCCTTAAGACTACCTCTCAGTAGTGGATTAATATGAGGGTTGACAATAAAAATCAGAAGTTAGAAAAATAAGAAAATAGAAACCAACATTTCAGGAAAATCAGCAATGTGGATTGATGGAATTCAAGTTTGCCAAATGCCCCTTGACCCATCTCTGGACTGCAAGAGATTCCTAGAGTACACCTCTCAGTGATTTGAATAAAATAGGGATTAACAATTGGCAAATCAGATTCCAAACAATCAGAAAATAGAATTAGAATCAAACTAAGAAATCTGATTTTGGAAAAATCAGATTTGAATTCTGAATTGTCAAAGATCTTGATTCATTTCTGAATAAGATCAGGGCATATATTAGCCTCTCAACTATTCAATTAATCCAATCCTTGATGACAATCAGATTCAAAGCCCAGGAAATCAGATTTTGGAATTCAGGAAACCAAAAAATCAGCAACTCATTCAACTCATTCAAATCAAGAAAAACCAAATCAGATTTGAATCATAGGAATGTCAAAGCTTCTCAATTCATTTTTGAACAATATTGGGATAGATGTTAACCTCTCAATTGTTCAATTAATTCAATCCCCAATGACAATCAGATTCAAACAGCTCAGGAAAATCAGAAATCAGATTGTTCAAAAATCAGGAAACAGAAAATCAGCAACAATTACAAATTAGAACCTTAGGCATGTCATTGCATCTTGATCATTTCTGAACTAGAATGGAACCATAAGATAACTTCTCAGTTGTCAAAACAATTGTGGCTCCACAATGACAAAATAGATTCTAAGAATTCAGAAATCAGGAAGGCATTGAGAATTCAGATTTCAGAAAAATCAGATTTTAGAAAGTAGAAATCAGAATTCTAATTGGGTTTGTAGTATGAATTGGCTTGATTATCATCCACTTTCTTCATTGGTTCCTACACCATTTTACCACTTCTGAGCTGGATGGCCTTTGCTTGCTCCTTTGGATTTACTTCTGGCTGTCCAGGAAAGAATAAGGGAGGTCTAGTGGATGTACTGGCCTGTTGAGCAATTTGGCTTTCCAACAGTTTCTGATTTGCATTCATGGCATCCAATCTAGAATTGATCTTCAATATCTCCTCTCCTTGGCTGTCCTGCTTCTTCAGAATTTGTTGGAGCATCTCCTTCATTTCATTTTGGAATTGTGGTGCTTGGACTTGAGGTGGTGGCTGTTGCTCAAAAGGAGGTCTTTGCACTTGAACACCTTGGGACTGATTTGGATATGGAAATGGTTGGTTTCTGGGCAAAATCCTTGGCTGCCAACTAGGATTCTGCATGGAAGCTCCTTGATAATTGCTGCCCTTGTAAGAAAGGTATGGATGATTCCTGTTTTCTGGAGTATAAAATTCAGCAGGAGGTTTGATTCCATAATTGCCCACAGCATTGATTTGATCCACATTTTGGTCCACTTGCTGCATAATTAAATTGCAATTCTCTGACACGTGGCCTTGATTCCCACATACACAACATCTTGTTTCAGAATCGGAAGCCCTATTGCCATTGGGAGTCAAGTTCAACCTCTCCAAAGTCTTGTACAGCACCTCTTCAAGTTGAGTAGACAATTGATTCACTGAATTGTTCATGGGTGGCCTCCTGGTTCTATCATGGGTAAGGAAGTGGTGATTCTTGGCTATGTTTTCAATGAGTTGATAAGCTTCATCAATGTTTTTAGATGCAAAGATGCCTCCTGCAGCAGTATCCAATGCCACCTTGCTAGGGTAGTTCAATCCCTTATGAAAAAAGTTGACTAGTTGCCACTTCTCAAAACCATGATGGGGACATGCCCTTAATAATCCTTGAAGCCTTTGCCAAGCCTCACAAATGTTTTCTTGGTCCAACTGATAGAACCTCAACTATTTGATCCCTGAAGTTATCAGTTTTTGAAGGAGGAAAGAATTCAGAAAGGAACAATTGAACAATTGATTCCCAAGTGGCTACCTCTTCAGGATTCAATCCTTTATACCATGTCTTGGCCTTGTCTTTGAGTGAGAAGGGAAACAATCTCATATACACTGCATTCATGGGGATATTGTTGAAGTTCACAGTGCTGCACATCTCCTTGAAATTGTCCAAATGACATGCTGGATCTTCAGTCCCAAGTCCAGAAAACTGACTTTGCCTAATCATACAAATCAAGGCTGGATTAACTTCAAAATTTGCCACAGGTGCTAAGGCTCCTCCCCCTTGTTGATTCCTTGCATTACTTGGTGAATAACAGTCCCTAAGAGTCCTAGGAGCTGCCATATTTTGATTCATAATTCTTTCAAATTCAGGGTTGTATGCCTCTTCCTCTTCTTCTTCAAATATCCTTATCCTTGCCTCAAGCCTTTGCAATCTCCTTCTTCTTAAAAATCTTCTTTCAGGTTCAGGATCTGATTGGTAATGTTCCTCTTGATGGTCCAAGTCCTGCATAAAGAGATTCAGAAGTATCAAATTCAAGAAAGAAATGAAAACTAGACAAAAGTGAAAAGTTAAAAATGATAACTTGCAAAAACTGAAAATTAGCCTAACAAATAAACTAAAAACTAATCTAAAACTAATCTAAACTATCTAAGTTAGCCTAATTGACCTCAAATCCCCGGCAACGGCGCAAAAAACTTGATAGTGATATTTGGGTTTTCTAGTGATAACTTGCTGAAATTAAAGAAAATGTCAATTTTTCATTTTTTTTTCTCCCAACTCACTAGCTGCAAGTCCACAAGTAAGTTGTAGTAGACTCAGGTTGTCGTATTCATAAGAATTTGAAGTCTAAGGCACCCTAAAACAATCTAAATTTGTTCTACTTTAATGGCTAAAAAACAGATTTTCAAAGGGAAGTGAAAACAGATTTTTTTATGGAAAGTGAAATGATAACAGATTTTTGGGGTTTGGAAATTTATCAAAACTGAATTATAAATGCTAGAATGAAGTCTAAAAAGGTTTAACTATCTATGAGGAAGGTTTTTCTAGGATTTGGGGTTCATCTAAATTAATTAAGGATGGAATGGAACAAGTTATCACTAAATGTCCAACTTTTGATTCAACTTGAAAATGGCTGTTCCCACAGCTGAATTAGCCTCTAACTAAGCAATATATGATTATATAGTTGTTAGCTAGGTTGAATCAAAAGAGGGTCCTCACTGAAAATCAAGTTATCATTGGGCTCAAAATAAAGTTCAATGCTGATTTTTTGCAATTCAAGGAAGTTTGGAATGATAACTTGCATTTGCAATCATAAAAAGATGGAATCATTCCAATCTACCAAATCAGGATAAAATATACTCAATAATGGTGCTTATGTTCCATGATTCATCTCTGAATTCAAGGGAGATTCAAAATCAACCTCTCGGTTGCAAAATAAATTGAAATCCACACAAACACACTCAATTGGAAATGCAAAACATATGGCCACATGAGTTCATAATTCCCATTGCTCCTTGGCCCATCTCTGGATCTCAAAGAAGCCTTTAAGACTACCTCTCAGTAGTGGATTAATATGAGGGTTGACAATGGAAATCAGAAGTTAGAAAAATAAGAAAACAGAAAGCAACATTTCAGGAAAATCAGCAATGTGGATTGATGGAATTCAAGTTTGCCAAATGCCCCTTGACCCATCTCTGGACTGCAAGGGATTCCTAGAGTACACCTCTCAGTGATTTGAATAAAATAGGGATTAACAATTGGCAAATCAGATTCCAAACAATCAAAAAATAGAATTAGAATCAAACTAAGAAATCAGATTTTGGAAAAATCAGATTTGAATTCTGAATTGTCAAAGATCTTGATTCATTTCTGAATAAGATCAGGGCATATATTAGCCTCTCAACTATTCAATTAATCCAATCCTTGATGACAATCAGATTCAAAGCCCAGGAAATCAGATTTTGGAATTCAGGAAACCAAAAAATCAGCAACTCATTCAAATCAGGAAAAACCAAATCAGATTTGAATCATAGGAATGTCAAAGCTTCTCAATTCATTTCTGAACAATATTGGGATAGATGTTAACCTCTCAATTGTTCAATTAATTCAATCCCCAATGACAATCAGATTCAAACAGCCCAGGAAAATCAGAAATCAGATTGTTCAAAAATCAGGAAATAAAAAATCAGCAACAATTACAAATTAGAACCTTAGGCATGTCATTGCATCTTGATCATTTCTGAACTAGAATGGAACCATAAGATAACTTCTCAGTTGTCAAAACAATTGTGGCTCCACAATGACAAAATAGATTCTAAGAATTCAGAAATCAGGAAGGCATTCAGAATTCAGATTTCAGAAAAATCAGATTTTAGAAAGTAGAAATCAGAATTCTAATTGGGTTTGTATCTAGAACTTGGCATTGATTCTTGATTCATTTCTGAACAAGGGTTAGACCAAATGATAACTTCTCAGTTATAAATACAAATAGGGTCTTCAAACGACAAGATCAGATTTATAACACTTCAGAATTCAGAAATGTAAAACCAGAAAAATCAGAATTCTGATTTCTGTTCAGGAATCAGTGGAAAATTTGGTTTGAGTCAAATGATTGCCCAAACAATCTTGATTCATTTCTGAACAAGATAGGTACAATACCAACATCCCAAAGACTCAATTAATCAGGTTGAGAGTGACAAACAAATTCTGCAATTCAGGAAATCAGATTCAGAAAAAATAGGAAATCAGATTTTTAGGAAATCAAATTCAGAAATCAGATTTGCAACTAAATGGAATCCAGAAATCTGACTTTATCTCTTAATGCATTCTGAAGGGTGATTAGATCAAATAACACATCTCAATCATGGTTTACAATGGATCTAAAGATAACATGAATCAGTGCAGAAAAGTTCTAAAATCTGAAAACCAGAATTGATTTCAGTGCAGGATTACAAATCAGTCCATATCCATCCAAAACTAATCTAAACTACAACCCTATCCTAGAAGAAATGGAGTTTAGCTCCTCATATTTACAAGATTTGACATCAAATGGGATAAGAAACAGATACAATTCATGGCTGCTTGAAGCTTCTCGGCCAGCAGCAGCAACCACCTTGCTTGCCTTCAAACCCTTGAATGACCAGCCTCCCTTCTCCTCCAGAAAAATTCAGCTTTTATATCACTCCTTTCCACCCTTTGATCAGCATCTAAATGTTCTAATCCTCCTGATTAAACCACCTGTCCATCTGCAGAAATTCCAGCAGTGACAGCTTCCCTTTTGTGCAGGAAAAAGTAGTGGTCCCCCCTACTTTTTCCACCTTTTTGGTCACCTTTCTCCCTGCTACAAATCCCCAAACAGCAAGCATCAAAGCCCTTGAATGGTGTTTTGACAAATAAGGATTAGGATAATGATAGTTGCTAGCTCAGATATCAAATGGTATTAGGTGTTGTGCAGGAATGAAAACTTGTATCAAAATTAATGAATTAAGGGGCCCGGAATGATAACTTGTCACAAATCATGGAAATTATCCAAATGCAAGTGATTCAAAGCATTAGAAGCATCAAATGGACTAGAGTAACAAGTGAGTGCATTCAGAAATCAAATATGAATGAGATTTCTAAGAAGTGATAACTTGTGTGCCCAAAAACGATAACTTATATGACTTAAAAAATGATAACTTGTCATAACTTGAGTTTTGATTATCCAAATGTGATGAAATTTGACCAGCAATGAGTTAGAACAATAATAAGATGATTGCTTAAGGTCCTTGTGCAGAATTAATGGTTTTGCATGTCAAAATGACAGAATTGCCCTTTAACGATAACTTGGCACTTGAAAAATGATAACTTGTTCAAATGGACTTAAAACTTTGCACAAGTTGAGATGTGACTATCCAAATATGATTTATACATGATAATGATGGATTTAGGGCAAGAAAACCATTGAAAATAAGTTCATTCAAAATAATGATAACTTTGCACTTAGGAATGATAACTTGTCCTCAAAATGATAACTTGGCATAGAATTTAAATATTAATGGATTTTGGCATTTCAGAACCTCTATGCACATGGAATTAAGTATGAAATGAGGAATATCAACTAGTTATCACAATGTTTGCATTCCAAGTATAATTGGCCCAAAAATAGGCAAAAGTGGGACTCGATATGTATGAATTTCATCTAAAATGGGTTAGAATCATATAATGATCAGCAAGTGATCAAACTCCCCCAAGCTTAGCCTTTTGCTTGTCCTCAAGCAAAACATTCAGAAATTAAGGACAAACTTGAATTAAAAGTCCACAAATGAAGTAAAGTCTAGCTGAATTGAATCCAATGAGTTTCCCACTTTGTCAACACTTCATTCTTTCCAAAAACTCAATTTCTAGCTAGGGAATCATAGAGGCTAAAGCAAATTTAAGCCATGGAAGAAGTACTAGCAATAACATGTTTGAATTGTAGGAATTGTCAACTTTACAAAGGGTTTGAACTACAAATCTCTTCATGAACAGATTTTCAATTGTTTAAACAGGTTTAACACCTGACTTTTATTCATGAAATGCATATAAATAGGTTTAGCACCTGATTTTTATTCATGCTTTCTTTAGGAGAGATTCCTTTGGAAGTTTTGCTCTCCTAATTTTTTTCTATGCATTGAAGAGAGATTCCTTTGAAAGTTTTGCTCTCTTCCTTTTTTCTATGCATGCATATGACTTTTTACTTTTCCTTTTCTCATTTTTCTATCCTGTTCATGAAGTGAGCAATAGTTCAAACTCAAGTATAGTTTAGATCCCTTTATCCAAAAAGTCAAGTTTTCCTATTTAGCATGGCAGCAAGAGCCTTGACTCCCTTCTAGACATCTGATATTACTAATTCAATCCATAAGTATCAACTAGTGTGACCCACAAAAAGGAAAAATTTTCAACTAGAAATTTCATTCAAATGCATCTGAATTCATAATGCCAATTAAAGCAAGAAGGCTAATGGCCAAGTTGGCCACTTAGTATTGGAGTGCACCCACTGTCAAAATGAAGTATTCTACCCATTTCAGAGTCAAAATGAATTCAGAATTGAGTTGGGTCCAAAAAATGATAACCGAGTGATAACTAGTGATAACTTGTGAAAACCAATGATAACCTGGTATGAATTATGATATGAACATTAAAATCAATTGAAAACATGGTGTAAAGGTTAGAAAAGCACCAGGTTTCCTCCCCCAAGCTTATTCTCAACACTGTCCTCAGGGTTGAAAAATAAAGGCAAGGGAGAGGGGTGGGTGGGATTGAAATGCATTAAATTGGGCATTTGAATTCTCTTGGCACTTCAACCAGAAGCTTTGGGTGATCTAATCTTCATTAGTTGCAACTGATCCTGCAGAGAAACAAATGATATCAGTGGAATAGTAGATTTGCAACTAATCAGATTTTTGAGTGCACAATTTCAACAATGCATTGGAAATTTCTGAAGTTCACTGAAATTAATCTAAAACAGATTTGGATAACTGAAATGAATGTTAATTCAGATGATGATATGATCAGTGTATCATAATTAAAAAGATATTATCAGTTATCATTGAGTTTTCAGTGGAAAAATCAAAAGTAAAGGGTATGGGTACTCCTTAAATTTTGGAATTGTGGTTTGAACTTGTTCCTCATCTCTTATTCTTGCAAAAATAGAAGGATTAGGTTGATAATGGCTTGGGTTACCTCCCAAGAAGTGCCTTTCTTTAATGTCTTTGGCTAGACATTGATACAAGGTGAAATCAGCTAGGTGGTAGTGGCAAATCAGCTAGAGTCAGCTCCTCCTTTGCAGAATCCATAGCTGTGGGATTGTAAAGCTTTAACCTCTGTCCATTTACCTTAAATATGTCATCTTTGTCATTCAGAAGGTCCACAGCACCAAATGGATATACTTTATGAATTTTGAATGGTCCACTTCACCTTGACCTCAACTTTCCTGGAAAAATCTTTAATCTTGAGTTGAAGAGTAATACAAGGTCTCCAACCTTGAAATCCCTTTTCAGAATCCTTCCATCATGCCATCTTTTAATCCTTTCCTTGTAGAATTCTGAATTATGGTAGGCATTTAGCCTAATTTCATCAAGTTCATCAATTTGGAGAAGCCTCTTTTGCCCACATGCATGCATATCATAATTGAGTGCCTTGATTGCCCAGTATGCCTTATGCTTCAACTCAATTGGCAAATGGCAGGTTTTTCCATAGACAAGCTTGTAGGGAGAAGTACCAATTGGAGTCTTGTATGCTGTCCTATATGCCCAAAGAGCTTCATTCAACTTCAAACTCCAATCTTTTCTTGTCAAAGAAACTGTTTTCTCCAATATGGCTATGATTTCCACAAATTCCAAGTATAATTCCAAGTATAATTGGCCCAAAAATAGGCAAAAGTGGGACTCGATATGTATGAATTTCATCTAAAATGGGTTAGAATCATATAATGATCAGCAAGTGATCACCACTTTCTTCTTAATGTCCTCCCACCAAAAGTTCCTTTGTAAGTTTTTGAACATTTTGGTGCTTCCGGGATGAATTGAGAATTCAGACTTGTGATATTCATCCAAAATTTCTCTTCTTAATACCTTGTCTTTTGGCACCCATAAGCGATTCTTGTATCGAATTGCTCCATCTTGGCCATACTCAAAGTGATTCCCTTTCCTTTTGCATGCATTGATCATTCTAGCATATTCTAGATCCCTTCTTTGAGCTTCAACAATTCTTCTTACTAGGTTTGATTCGATCACGTGATGAGTCATACACATGATCCTTCGGCCACAAATGTTTGGGGCCCATTCCACTATGATTTCCACAAAATTCCACTTGTGGACACTCAAACATCCAAGTGACCTTTCCACTTGCGGCTTAATGCATCAGCAACTACGTTTGCCTTTCCGGGATGGTACAAGATCGTGAATTCATAGTCCTTGAAGAACTCAAGACATCTTCTCTGCCTCGTGTTCAACTCCTTTTGAGAGAACACGTACTTCAAGCTCTTATGATCCGTGTACACTTCAAAGTCTTCACCATACAAATAATGGCGCCATATCTTCAATGCAAATACAACCGCCACCAACTCTAGATCATGATTTGGATAGTTGACTTCATGCTTTTTCAATTGCCTCGAAGCATATGCAACCATCTTTTCATGTTGCATAAGTACACATCCTAACCCGGTACCACATGCATCACTATAAATCACATAGCCCCCACTTTCCGTGGGAATGACTAGGATTGGTGCCATTGTAAGCCTTCTCTTTAGCTCCTGAAAACTTGCTTCACATGCTTGGGACCATATAAACTTCTCGCCATTCCTTATCAACTTCGTCATAAGACCAGCAATCTTGGAAAAGTCTTGGATAAACCTTCTATAATATTCGGCAAATCCCAAGAAACTTCGTAGCTCGATTACATTCTTGGGTCTATTCTAGCTCATCACAGCTTCAACCTTTGCCGGATCCACGGCCACTCCGTGTCTTGACACAATATGTCCTAGAAACATCACTTCTTCAAGACAAATTTCACACTTAGAAAATTTGGCGTAGAGCCTATTTCTCCTCAAAGTTTTCAAAATGATGCGAAGATGCTCTTGGTGCTCTTCCGGGCTTGATGAGTAAATGAGGATATCATCCACAAATACGATCACAAACTTGTCCAAATATGAGCGGAAGATCCTATTCATCAAATCCATGAATGCGGCGGGCGCATTCGTTAGTCCAAAAGGCATAATCAAAAATTCGTAATGTCCATACCTCGAATGAAATACCGTTTTGGGAACATCTTGCTCGGCTACCCTTAATTGGTGGTAGCCACTCCTTAGGTCGATCTTGGAGAAAACCGACGTCGTTGATAATTGATCGAAAAGATCATCGATTCTTGGTAGGGGGTACTTGTTCTTCGCCGTGACTTTGTTGAGCATTCGGTAGTCGATGCACAACCTTAAATAACCATCTTTCTTCTTGATGGAAAGTACCGATGCGCCCCATGGTGAGACGCTTGGCCTTATGAAATCCTTATCCAAAAGCTCTTGTAATTGAGTCTTCAACTCATGCATCTTCGCCGGGGCCATTCGGTAGGGCGGCTTCGAAATAGGCGCGGTACCCGGAAGTAGTTCAATATTGAACTCAACTTCTCTTCTTGGCGGCAATCCCGCAATATTTTTCGGGAAGACGTCGGGATATTCTCTCACCACATCTAAGGATTCAAGTGTCTTAGATTGTGAATCCGTCTTGATGACACTTCCTAGAAATCATCTTGCTCCTTTCTTGATCATTTTACTCGCTTTGGTTGCTGAAATTAGCATCTTGACTTTCTTGGAGAGAATTCCTCTAATCATTGTAGGCTTTCCATGATGATCACCTATAAAAACTTTCTTTTCCTTGCAATACATGCGAGCATCATTATAGGATAACCAATCCATTCCTATAATTACATTATAATCTACCATAGGGAGCAATATGAGATCACATGAAAAGTTCTTCTTATCTATTTCTATAGATACATTGGGAATATATCTCCTAGTAGCTACCATGCTGGTGGGTGTCACTACTTCTAGTTGACAATTTGTAACTAGATGTCTTACTTGTAACATGTTAGTAAATGCATGGGAGATAAAGGAATGGGTTGCACCCGAATCAAAGAGAATATTGGCATAGTGTCCGATAATTAGGATATTACCTTGAATGATATCATTGGTTTGGGTGGCTTCATCAACTTCCATGGCAAACACTCTTGTCGGGGCCCTTGGCGGATCCATGACCATTTTTCCTTTGTTCCTGTCACCCCATTGTTTCTCCGGACAGTCCCTTATATAGTGGCCCATCTTGCCACATTGCAGACATGCTCCAGCCTTGAAACGACATTCCCCGAAATAGAACCTTCCACAATTAGAGCAAACGGGTCTTGCTTGATCCACCTTCTTCGGAGAATAGTAAGGTGCCTTCCTGCGACTATTTCCTTGGGCCTTTCCCTCATGCTTCTTAATGACTTTCCCTTTGACATCCTTCCTTTCTTGATACTTCCTTTCATGTTCAGCAGTGAGGTCCACTGCGTCTTTCATGGTGGTGCAGCGACCACTCCTCACCCAAGGTTGCAGTCCGGATCTCAAGCTGTTTATGAACCTCTTCGTCCTTCGGAGCTCATTCTCATGGAGCTCCCCATACTTTTCCAACCTCAAGAACGTCTCCACATACTCGCCTACAGTCATATTTCCTTGGAGAGATTGAGAAACTCATCCCTTTTCTTTTCCTTTACGTGGTCGGGGAAGAAACGAGCTTCGAACGATTCCACGAAACTCTCCCATTGGTGGTCTTCAATAGTGCTTTCCACCATGCCTTGGCCCGACCACAAAGGCAATGTGTGGTATACATCACTTTACGATCTTCGGGGCACCCCATAACTCTAAGGATATCCCCCACATCTTCGATCCAAGATTCTGCCAACTCTGGATCTCCTACTTCATCATACTTTGAGGGTTGGAGTCTTAGGAACCTCTCAATGGAGTAATCCGGCTCTACTTCTTTGGGCATTTTGGGCCGCTCGGATTAGACCATCAAGGAATGCGTTCCTCTCTCATGCTCCTCATCATCAACTGCACGTCTCGGCATCTACACCATATTCAAACAAACGTAGAACATTATTAGCAATGAGCTAATCATATGATAACATTTACCTTTAGGTTCGGTGGCACCTCATGACGATTGCACATGGACTTTACACTTAGACATTTTACTTAGACACTTAAGCCAACCTATGGCTCACACATTCTAAAGCTTATACATAAGAACCAAAACTAGGCTCTGATACCATACTGTAACAACTCCAAAATTCGGCCCTTATTTAAATTTTTGCCGAACCACCCTAGGCGATGTTACATTGACTTTGATCTTGACCTAATTTCGTAAAATTTTACAACGGAAACATAATCATAAAAATAAACATCAATATCATAACAGCGGAAGACTTTAACATAATTAAATCCCAAGATACATAACTGGCCCATGGGCCTAATAGGCTCTAACGTATACCCAATAGAGGGTTCATCATACATAAATGAGTTCAAGTGGAGTACATGACTCAATAAGGCCCATAAGCCATACATATAACACTCTTACAAGAGTTCATCATGAAAATATAATATAAGTAAAAGACTTGGACCATAGCCCGACAGACCCATGTGCAACATCACCGTCACGAGGCCCTCGCCGTCAAACCTAAGTCTCCTCCATACCTACACGGATCCATGGGGTGCAGGGGATTTCTTCCGTTAGAGTATGCTGAGGCCCATGCATGCTATGATCTTATAACATGATTATATATGTCATGACATATGCATTTCATCATCATAAAACAAAAGTCATATGCATGCTATGTGTTACTTATGCATACTATATGGCATGTGAGCATATCATCATGGCAAAATAAAATAACATATAACATCATAATCTTTAAATCATGCATATCATAACTTATCTTCATTCTTATCATTATGCTAATGCATATCATATCTTAACATCATACTTATCATTATGCTATTACATATCATGATCTTATCTTACTTTACTTGGTCATCTTTATTCGTGACATCATATGATGTGACAAGTGGACATTCATATTGTATCCTCATAGGTGCATACTTCTTCATACATCTTTATCATCTTTAACTTTATGTCACAAGTCATTCATCATTCATCTTTTCGTCTTTCATCTTTAATTAGATAATTTATTATCTTATCAATTGAGAAGGATAGTGGCGCATAAATCATAACCCTCACTCATAGGTGAGGTCATTACCCTCATTCGTCAATGAGGTCATTACCCTCATTCGCCAATGAGGCCTTCCCCCGCCCGCCGATGGAGTCTTACATATAGAGTACCGATTGGTCCCGAGTCATAAAAATGCCACACCTTCATCAATCCGTCTTTTAATCATGTTCATCAATATATACAATCATTCAATACATGTTGTACATTTTAATCCTATTTAAGGTCATAGAAACTTCAAATCATGCTAAGTGTGGACATTCAAACATGACCAATCATCCGCCAGAAAACGGACGACCGTTTTGAATAACGGTCGACCTCTGGTCCTATATCGGGCAACCGGTCAGATTATCGGTCGACCGTTTTGGTCCATTCGGACGACCGAAACTGTGTCTACTTAAATCGGATGACCACTGGAATATCGGTCGATCGATACTTGACTTTCGAACGACCGAAATAAGGTGCTCGGACGTCCGCTAATCACAGAATGTGTCGAATATTTCGACCACCCATATCGAACGACCGTT
This sequence comes from Pontederia crassipes, assembly GCA_030549335.1. NCBI lineage: Eukaryota > Viridiplantae > Streptophyta > Magnoliopsida > Commelinales > Pontederiaceae > Pontederia > Pontederia crassipes. The sequence continues at coordinate 1,899,953 of JAUKPH010000020.1, read as the reverse complement.
ACATATCTTTCGGACGTCCGAAATAAGATCCTCGGACGACCGCTAATCACAGAATGTGTCTGCCCTTCCAGAACAGTCGACCGATAAGGAATCGATCGTCCGTTCTAGGACAGCAGACACTCAATTTTATAAGGTTTCTTTCCCAAATTTTTTGTACATTAACATATTGAACCAATCTTGACTTCCAAACATCATATGAGACATTTCCTAACATTCTTAGTATTCTAATCATGAAACATAATGAGATCACATAAGGCATTCAACATGCTAATCCCACTTATAAATTGTACATAAGCTTTACAAGATTTCATAATGAGCTAATAAAAGTGATAATGAACATCATAATCCTAAACATGATTAGCAATATGACAATAAGCATAGTAACAATACATGAAGCATCTTGCATTCAAATCATGATTAGCAATAATATAGTACCCTAATGAAACATGTAGCAAGAAATGCATAATCCCTAATCATACTTTAATAAGACCTAGTGTAATCTTAAAGTCCCTTAATCCACACAACATACATTATTAAGGAGTGATTAGATTTAGAATCCCTCAAACATACTTTGATTAGTAAATCCTTAGTCACCTAAACCTATCTTATCACTAGCTCTTCCTTATCCTAGCTCCCTCCCTCTTTCTCCCTTCTTGGAGCTACTGTCCACGTGTGCTAAATGGGTAGCTAAGAGAGTGTGAGAGGGTGAGAGAGTGCTTAATAGTGAGCTAATAGAAAGGTAATACTCACTGTAACTCCAAAATAGTGTTTCCTTGGTGTGCTGGCCGAGAGAGAGAAAAATATGATGAGTGTGGAGCTTGCTATTGTCCAAGGGTCTTGGGGTGGCTGGTCGGCTGGTAGGTGGAATGGGGAAGAGAGGTTAGTTGTTTTTATGTTTTAACTTGGGGTATTGGACTTTACGGGCTGTATCCGGCTGGGCTTCATCACTTTTTTTCCCTTTTTTTTTTTTGTTTTATTTTGCTTTAACCGGATGTTACAAAGAGAGTGTTTGTACTTTTGATTTGGAGCTTATTAAATTAGTGAGCTTTTTAATAGGTCTTTGATGACTATAGTTTTTTTACTTATTTTCTTTTCTTTTTATTTTATTTCATTTCTTTAAGGATAATAGGTAACCTCCCAAATCGGGACTCCCCTTTCGTAACGTTTGGCGACAAGGTTAGACGTTTCATTGATCATTTTTTTTTGTACGTTTAAGGAGAAGATGCACAGTAGCAGTTAACATAGCATTATATCCCAGCCGTTAGATATGCTTACATAATGTTTTTTTAATTGCTATTATTTTTGTTACGATTACAGATTCTGTGTTAGAGTTGCAGTTAATTAGGACTTATATACTTAATTTAGTTGTCATTATCTGGAACTGTTTTTTTTTTCCGAAATTTCTATCAAATTAGGAAACAATCAACCGTATTATTTGCCATGAATGTAGTGATAAATTTAGAATTACTATCATTTTTGGAAATAATCACCAATAATTTTTGGGGGGGTATTATTTTAGGCATGTCAATTTTTGTGGCGGCATGATTAAAGAATTAGGCAATTTAACATTACTCTTTAAAATCAGAATATTTAGGCATTTATTTAGGATTATAATATCTGTCCATTAATAATTTAATTGCTGTCACAAGTTATTTAGGCATTTATTCACTCTAGTCATCTCAATAGTGCAAGTTCTTCATGTATCACTCTAAATTATTCTGCGATCTAATTAGAATTATTTAAGGCGAATTTATTTACATTATTATATACATTTAAGTACTAATTAAATTTAGAAAACCATTGCCACCCAAATTAATTTTAAATGTCATCCTAGTCATAGATAAACTTGTTATTAAATCAGAGATAAACCGTCTATTTTGATTAATTAGATCCAAAGCTTAAGTTTTCTATTAAACTCACATATTACTCAATTTGGCTGATAAAAAACTTTTCTTCATGCCAGTTCAAATTTTCAGACTTATTTTAGAAATTACTCAATATGTATTAATTAACTGAAAATATTTTTTGGTCGTGATCAACATTATTTTCTGTTAAAAAAACAATTATTTTCTGAACTAACAAAGTATGAGTAAATCTAAATGAATTTTTCTATTTAATATCATAACGAATCTATTAATTTTTTTTAAGGATGAAATTATCTACATACTTGTGGGACAGTATTTTTTATTATCTTCCACTATACCAAAATTTAAAAAAAAATTAATATGTATTGTATATTTAGAATTTAAATTAATATTTATTTGAAAATGGAATGTATGAAAAATTAAATTTAAGTATTTGTTTATAAGTTGACCTTCAATCATTTATTGTAAACTCGCATTATTTTTATTGACTTTTATTGAAATAATACATATATATAATGTAGATATATATAAATATATATAATATACATATATATAATTTTATATGAGATCTATTGTGCTTAGAGGAAATCTATGTATTTGTGATAATGAATTAAAACTCATCAATTCATTAGATTTAGAACATCCAAATTGTAAGATTTTAAAAAATAAAATAAATGAAACCAACAAATAAAGAAGGATCCATTTTACATAAAGGCCCAGCATCCCACTACCTTAAAACCCCTTAAAATAACCTAATCTATATAAACCTCTCACTCTCTCCCTCACCTACCAGATAGAGGAAATCTATGTATTTGTGATAATGAATTAAAACTCATCAATTCATTAGATTTAGAACATCCAAATTGTAATATTTTAAAAAATAAAATAAATGAAACCAACAAATAAAGAAGGATCCATTTTACATAAAGGCCCAGCATCCCACTACCTTAAAACCCCTTAAAATAACCTAATCTATATAAACCTCTCACTCTCTCCCTCACCTACCAGCCGACATCACCCCCAAAAACCCCCTAATATGCTACAGTAATCCATCATGGGCTCTCACACCATCACGGCCTCTCCCTCTCCCAAGTCCCTGCGCACTCTTCTCTAGCTCTCCCTCTGTCAACTCACGGACAGCAACATCATGGCAAGAATTCTAGGTCTCTCTCTTACTCTATCACTCTCTCAACTCACTCCCTCAGCTCACTCAAGGACCTACGGCCAGCACCCAGGGAGAAGCAACAACTCCTCTCACACTCATCAACTTTGTCCCTCTACTCACTCCCGCCACAGCAAGCTCACGAAGTGAGAAGGAAGATAAAAAGAGAAGAAGAGAAAGAAGAAAATATTAGGATAAATATTAGAATTCAAAACTCTCAAATCTTCACCCTAATTATATTTGTATGTTGGATTAGCGCATGAAGAACCAACCATGTGTTCTTACAATGTATAATTAAAGGATGTTCATATTTGCATTAGGATGCCTTATGTTACATTAAGATTACTATTCTATTGCTTATCATGTCTAAAATTAGGATTTTGATGGTCATTCATGCTTAGTTCATAATGATGTCTTTTATGAGTTGTATGATTAATAGTTTTCAATGTTCCTATGCAAACTCTCATTCATCTCTATTATTTTACTTATTGTTTTTGTTTGGCAACTTATTAGTCTTACATGAAATCTATAAAGTTCCTATTGTTCATGCTTGGATGAATGTATACCTCTAAGGTTCTTGTATATATGTGTAAATGAGGAAAAAATAGATAAAAACAGGGAAAATGCCGTCCGTGGATCGGGCACGGTCGTAATGCTCTTGAGCACGACTGTGACCATACTGGGACTTTATGCCTTAAACATTTGAACGACCAAGGGAAAAAAGTTGGGTGTTGTGTCACCGTCGTGACCACGCAGTCGCACGGCCGTCCTGACCAAGTAAGTGTAAAACATCCATAAGAATAAAATGCACTCTGTCTTTGCCATGATCTTGTGGTCGCACGATCGTGACACCCCAAGAACGCCCATGCCTTAGAATATTTTAAGACATAGCAAAAAAATGACCGCTCGGGCACGTGCGTACAACTACGGTTGTCCACTCATGAATGACCAATGAGACAAGCACAACTGTGCTATCATTGGGAACGACCGTGACCAAGTTATGCTGAGTGAAAATGGCTAAGTATCCAACCATGACACACCTGGGCACGCTTGTTCCTATGTGTCGGTACGGCTGTGATCAGTCCAAGATGTACTGAATGACCTTAAATGTAATGTTTGAATTGTCTATACACAGAATGATTTGAAGTATGTATGACCTTAAATAGGATTAAAATATGCAACATGTACTGAATGACTATATGTATTGATGAATGTAATTAAAAGACGGATTGATGAAGATGTGGCATTTCTCTTGGGACCTACTCAGATCCCTATTTATAACTCCATCGATGAGTGGGGAAAAACCTCATTGACGAATGAGAGTTAAGACCTTACTTATAGATAAGGGTTAAGACCTCGCCTACGGGTGAGGGTTAAGATCTCATCTACGGATGAGGGTTAAGACCTCACCTACGGGTGAGGGTTATGACCTATGAGCCAACATTAGTTCTCAATCAACAATATAAGAATTATCTAAATTAAGATGAAAGATAAATGATGAATGACTTAGGACATACAGACAAAAGATGATAAAGATGAAGTAAGCACCTACAAAGATGCAAATGAATGTCCTCTTGTCACATCATGATATGAACATAGATGTTAAAATTAAGCAAGATAGATTTATGATATGATTTAGCATAATGACAAGTTATGATATGTCTTAGCATAATGATGTTATATGTTATCTTATGTTGCAATGATGATATATTCATATGTTATATAGTGTGCATAAGTAGCTCATAGAATAGATATGATCTAATGTCATTATGATGTGATGCATATGCCATGACATGTAGAAAGTATGTCGTAGGATCATAGCATGCATGGGTCTCAACATACTCTAACGGGAGAAATCTACTGCATCCCATGGATCCATGACGAGGCTTAGGTTCGATGGTGGATGTCTCATGACAACGATGTGCACATGTGACGGTCTGGCTACAACCCAAGTTATCTTACTTTATGTTATGCCATTATGATGAACTCTTATAAGAGTGAACTATGTATGGCTTATGGGCTTTTTAGAGTCATATATTTTTTTACTTGAACTCATTATGTATTATGAATTCTTTGTTGGGTCTATGTTAGAGCCTATATGGCCCATGAGCTAGTATTGTTATCTTGGGATTTTATGCGTTTATACTTCATTGAGCCTATCATTAACTAGTTGCATTCATTGCTTATTAGGTGCCATAACCTTAGAGTATATACATAAAAAATTAGTTTCAATAAAGTATAAATGTATTAAAAATAGTGCAAATGAATGCATATATAAAACCTTAAAGTGTAAACATGGAACAACATAGGGTTTTAGGAGATAAAGTATAGGCATACATGTTTCTTCTCATCTGGAGTAAACCATACATATATGTTAACTTGTTTATTTGTAAAACTTGGGAACTAAGGGATATGAGGTATAAGAATCAAACTAGGTGACAAAGTTTTTCAGGTGCAGTGCCTTAGAAGTAGCATTTATCTTTTATACGATGCTAAGAAAATCTTTCAGACTTTAAACTTTTAAAGTGCTAAAAAAATGTTAATCCTATGTATCCTTTTAGTATTATCTTATTTGGTGCCTACTTTGCTAAAGCGGGTAGTTCAAATATTTGTTGCATGCTCTCTCTATCCAATAGTGTAAAAGTCTATCTTATCATATCAGAAAACGTGTTGTAAAAAAAGTCTTCAAATAAGTCAAATTCCAGAGTTAACAAAGAGTAACCTTACAATATTAGAAAACATATTTCTCCTACAAACAAACTATTCTTTGAGTAGAATCAAAGGGAAAACTATTTGGAGAGCTAACACGAAGAAGTTCAACAGTTCTAGCATGACATAAATTTGTGCAGAGTTATCTCTTCCATATCTTGGAATAATAATATGCATTGGTAAGAAGATATGTAGTAGCTAAAGCCATGTGAAAGGTGGCCAACATTGCCAAAAAATTGCATATATATTATATAAGAAAATTTTGCAAGGTAGTTGGAGAACAAGATAAAAGAACAACAAAAGGTAAGAAATTTGGAAGACAAGAAAAAATAGATTTTATTTTCCAGTTTAAGGTCGTCCAGAATTTTAGGGATGCCTTTATACTACTTTGACTTAAGGAAAATACCAAGGGGTGAATGTTATAGTGAAGAGGTGGAAAACATGTTTAGTGCTTGTCCATCTGGAGGCTCCTAATTTGTTAATGCACAAATAATGGTTATAAAAAGTAGAGCTTTTAAATGGTTTAGTAATCTATTTTTTTGTTTTTTCTTTCTTGTTGTTTTTGCTCCATTTACCTCATGGTGTGTTGTTGGAGTTCCAACAAACAAGTCTGACAGAAAACAAAAAGGAGGACACCCATGCACTTTGAAATGTTGGATTCATGGCAAGTTGGCACGTAATATATTAAATGGACTATGTGAATATGTGGATTTGAGGCAAGTTGCCACCTGGTCTCTATGAAAAAAGGAAAAAGAACAATGTGCATTGGTTTCATTCCATAAAAAAGCTATTTAACATGTTTATCTAGTTGAGCAAATGGAGCCGACCCAAGATAAGATTTTAGAAATTAAATAAGCTAAGATTTCAGGAATTTTTATTGCAAATTCAGTCCAACAACAAAAAGAAAAGAACAAAGAAACAAAATAGAATCGCACGAGCTAACAATTACAATGATAACATCTAGTTGAAGCAGAATAATAGACAGGAGATTATGAGCAAACCTGAGCCGATGAATGACTTGGAGTCCAAGCAAAATTTCTTCCGCAACAAGAAGTGGGATTTTCCAAACCTTTCAAGAAGACAAAATGAAATGATTTAGAAAGAAAAAGATCTCAGAAATTGGAAGAAAAGATGATGGTAATAACTATAAATTCCATTGAACACATCTACATAATAGGATTAAAACTAAAATTTTCCATTATACTTCAAATCCTTAAACCTTCTTACTCCTGGTGGGGTAGCAAGCGTACACCATTGTGAGAAAAAAGATCAAAATATGTACCTGGTGGGAAGCAATCCTTAAGCTTTGTAGTGATCAAAGGCCATCACGATCAAGAAGAGATGAAGCGGCCGCACAATTTTTTTGGAGAGCCACACCTTGTTTTCTCTAGGGCTTGTCTTTTCCTATTCCATGAGACGGCTGGAAGGCATTTTTTCCCACCATGGAGGGATTTTTTTATTTATCCCGCCAATGCTTTTAACGACAAGATTCTGGTCCTTATATATATTTTCTTTCATGTCCAGTCTCATTCGATCATTATATTAAACTTTTAACGACCAAAAGGATCACATTTAATGATCAGTTGAATTTTGGTCCTTAATTCAAACGATCAGAATAATTTTTGGTCATAAAAATACATCTTTAACGACGAGATTTTCGTCCGGTCATTAGTTGTCGTTGTTAAAATCCCTATTTCTTGTAGTGTTAGAAATCTTCTGCTATTTATGATATTGAAGTTTTATATATGTTTTCACTACAATGTTTTATGAAAGTAACGCTGCCTAAGGTTTGGCAACTAAATTGGGGCCGATTTTTGGGGATGTTACATAGATAATATGTGGTATGAATTAATAGCTTTCAAATTAGGAAGGCTGAAATTTTTTTTATGTTTAAAAGTTTTCGAAGAAAATGCAAAATATAAGGTATATGCGAAATTTTTTTAATAGTGGGAGTAGAATGACAACAGTGCTTTCGTAATATACATGAAAGATGGTCTCACGAAGGATCTCGATTCCTAATGAGATGACACATAATATATGGAAATGCCATAACGACAATGTGTGATTTCAAAATTGAAATCGGTGCACAACTATTTTTATTTAAGAAAAGTAAGAGATCATATGAATTGCATGATTGTCTTGACTAAGAGTTTAGTTATTAAGATATAATACTAAAAAAGGGATTATTTATGAATGACAACATTATATGACTTAATAGAATAATTAAGTTGGCAACCAATAGTTATTGGTTAGACTAGAGTCTTCAAAGCCTAGGTGGCTAAAGAAGAAGTTCATGGGATATACGACATATCTTGGTATCTCAAAGTAGCAGTTAAAGAGGCATAATGGATTTTGATTTGCACATAAGAATATTTTGTTTGACAATTATTCTAAGACGAGAATTCTGGACCCTGCCAAAAAAAGTGAACTCCGTACAAGCCTAAGTTACTGCAGTTGTCGAGAAAAAAAGTGTTGCGATATATATCAATAATTTGTGAAATTGGGTTTGAACAATCCACTATATTTTAAAGATAAAAAAGGACTGTTAAACTTCAAAAAGTTGCAGAAAGAGAATGGAGGAGCTATATAAGACAACATTTAAGTATTGAATGCGTTGACAATACAAATTACATCAAGGAGTTGGCTTCATCGCACTCCAAGATGTGTTGTACGTGTTAGGTTCAATTTAGAAGTTTGATTCACCGCACTTCAAGATGTGATATACACATCTAAAGTATGCCGAATTTGATCTCCATCTCAGTCTTTCTCTACAAAAGAATTGAAGTTGTGTTTAATTGTCATGTGTATATTGGAAAACACAAAAGACTTTTCTATTTTGAGAAAGCTTGTTTCAATGACAGTTTTGTAGGATCCCAAAGGGCACCAAGAGGGGGGGGGGGTGAATTGGTGTTTAACCGAAAATATCGATTTCACGAAATTCGTCGCGGAAGCACAAAAAGGATTCTTAAAACTTTTGCAATTCAGATTATAAACACAATATTATAGGGAGAGAGAGTGAGAGAAATCAAATACAAATAGACGCGGGTGGTTGTTGACGAGGTTCGGCCACACCTTGGCCTACGTCCCCGCTCCGACTTCTCGACCTCGAAACCATCGGAAATTCCACTAATCCCTTCCTTTGTTCCAAATGGGGCAAGGAAGAAAGCCTTTTACACAACCACATTTTTCTCCGCTTCGAGAGGAAAGGCAATCTCTCCTCCTAAGAAGCTAATATTTTCTCTCTCTCAAGAGATAAGATTTGGAACCTCTTTTACATATGAGCTCTCACAATATTTCTGAAGAATAGTTTCTCTCTTTTACAATAGAACACTCATAAAAAGAGAAGAGAAAAAGAAGAGCACAACTAAAAAGATAACTTCAAGGAAAAGATCTTCTTTTGATTTCTTGAAGTATTGCTTCAATGCTTGGATTGATACTTTGGCTTCTGGCCATGGCACTCCTTTTATAGGCTTTGGTATGTGGAAAATTCATCCAGAATTAATTCCACATTTTTCTCCTCAAAATATAGTCATTATTGTTCATTTCAGTAATGGACCGGTCGATCGCATTTATGGGCCGGTTGACCGGACAATATGACCGTTGCGCTGATTTCTCCAGTTACCGCAGCTGGTCGGTCGACCGGACTATCGACCGATGTCTCGACCGGTACAGTCTCGTAGTTTTGATTTGTAGCCGTTGAGCTAATTGGTCGATCGGTGCTTCGACCGGACTGTCGACCGGTATAGTCTCGCAGTTTTGATTTGGCAGCTCATGCATTGATCGGTCGACCGGTATCTCCAATCGGTCGACCGGACTGTCTCGATCGGCCTTCATAACTTCGACTAGCAAGTTGACCGTCCTGCACTATTTTGAGCATCACTTTTTGCACGGTTATCCAAATTAGATGATCTTGGAGTCTATGGAAAATTAATAGAATTCTCTACAAGTTCAATATTACTAATAAGACCAGTGCCAAATATTTAATCAAAGTGTATAGAGTTATCTCTTTTTCTTTAAACTTTTTCAGCATTTTATCTTTGACCATTCGAGGTTTGTATCAACAAAATATAATTTCATATGTCATTAAAACTTAGATCCAACAAGTTTGTCTTCTAATTGTAAGAATAATCAATGTGCACACTCAATGTCATGTGTCTGATATGGAATAAATAATTGGAATAAATAATTATGACACATAGTAATCTCAAAATTGGACACATAGTAATCTCAAAATTGGACACATAGTCATTTAGACACATAGTAATCTCAAAATTGGAATAAATAATTATGAACTCAATACCTAACATATTAAGATCAAGGATGATGCTATATGAGTATTATTTGATTGGCGAAATAGCTCGGGCACGATCGAGGTTTTTGTTAGATGATCACTGAGTGTTGCAATACATAGAGACGGAATGTTTGATAATATTCATTGATGATTATTCTAATTCTCCTATGTCAATCCCTTAAAAAGAAAAAGTATAATTAAATTGTTTGCGATTTTTCAAGAAATATAAAGACAGATGAGGGGAGTGATCACTTGCTGATCACTATATGTTTCTAGCCCATTTTAGATGCATATCATACATATCGAGTCCCACTTTTGTTTATATTTCGGCCAATTATACTTGGGATGCATACATTGTGATAACTAGTTGATATTCCTCATTTCATACTTAATTCCATGTGCATAGAGGTTCTGAAATGCCAAAATCCATTAATATTTAAATTCTATGCCAAGTTATCATTTTGAGGACAAGTTATCATTCCTATATGTCAAGTTATCATTATTTTGAGTGAACTAATTTTCAATGGTTTTCTTGCCCTAAATCTACTATTATTATGTATAAATCATATTTGGATAGTCACATCTCAACTTGTGCAAAGTTTTAAGTCCATTTGAACAAGTTATTATTTTTCATTTGCCAAGTTATCGTTAAAAGGCAATTCTGTCATTTTGACATGCAAAACCATTGATTCTGCACAGAGGCCTTAAGAAATCATCTTATTAGTGTTTTAACGCATTGCTGGTCAAATTTCATCACATTTGGATAACCACAACTCAAGTTATCACAAGTTATCATTTTTAAGTCATATAAGTTATCGTTTTTGAGCACCCAAGTTATCACTCCTTAGAAATCTCATTCATATTTAATTTCTGACCTCACTCACTTGTCACTCTAATCCATTTGATGCCTGAAATGCTTTGAACTACCCATATTGTGACATTTTTCAAGATTTCCTTCAAGTTATCATTCAGGGCTCCTAAATTCATTAATATCGATATAAGCTTTCATTCCTACACAACACATAATCCAATTTGATATTTGAACTAGTTACCAGCATAATCCTAATCTTTATTTGTCAAAATATCATTCAAGGGCTTTGATGCTTGCTGTTTTGGAATTTGTAGCAGGGAGAAAAGGTGGCCAAAAAGTGGAAAAAGTAGGGGGGACCATCTACTTTTTCCTGCACAAAAAGGAATCTGCAGTTAGAATTTCAGAGGGTTGGACAGGTGGCTGAAATCAAAGGATAAAGAACATTCTGATGCTGATCCAAAGGTGGATAGGAGTCATATAAAAGGTGGAATTTTTGGAGGAGAGAGGGGGTTGGACATTCAGGGTTTGGAGCAAGAAGGGTTTCTGCTGGAGCTGTTGTTGCTGCTTGGAGCTGCTGCTGCTGCCGAGACATTTCAATCAATGATTTGTATCTGTTTCTCAATCCATTTAATGTCAAGTTTTGTAAATATGAGGAGCTAAACTCCTTTTCTTCTAGGATAGGGTAGTAGTTTAGATTAATTTTGGATGGATGTGGACTGATTTGTAATCCTGCACTGCAACAATTCTAGTTTTCAGATTTTAGAACTTTTCTGCATTGATTCATGTTATCATTAGATCCATTGTAAACTATGATTGAGATGTATTATTTGATTTAATCATCCTTCAGAAATGCATAAGAGATAAAGTCAGATTTCTGGATTCCATTTAGTTGCAAATCTGATTTCTGATTTTGGTTTCCTGAAAATCTAATTTTCTGATTTTTCTGAATCTGATTTCCTAAATAATTGAATCTGTTTGTCATTGTGGACCTGATTAATAGAGCAGCTGATAAGTTGATATTGTCCCTAATCTTGTTCAGAAATGAATCAAGATGTTTGACATTCTTCATGGTTCAAATCTGTCATTGTTTCTAATCTGATTTTAAAACTTGAATTCTATTTTCTGAATTCTTTGGAATCTGACTTGCCATTTGAACCCCTGATTCTATTCAATCACTGAGAGGTGAACCTTAGGGATTTCTTGCAGTCCAGAGATGGGTCAAGAAGTATTTGGCAAGTCTGAATTTCAATGAATAATGTTGCTGATTTCCTGAATTGCTGATTTCTATTTTCTGATTTCCAATTGAATTCTGATTTCCATTGTCAAACCTCAATTTAATCCACTGCTGAGAGGTAGTCATTAGGTCATCCTTGAGATCCAGAGATGGGCCAAGGAGCAATGGGAATTGTAAATTCTTGTGGTCATATGCTTTGCACTTCCAATTGAATTGTGTTTGTGTGGATTTCATTTTACTTTGCAATCGAGAGGTTGATTTTAAATCCCCCTGGAATTCAGAGATGAATCAAGGAGCACTAGCACCATTATTTGATAGATTTCATCCTAGTTTGATTGATTGAAAAGATTCCATTTTTTTATGATTGTAATTATAAGTTATCATTGTAGAATTTCCCTGAATTGCAAAAATCAGCAATGAACTTCTATTTAAACTCAATGATAACTTGATTTTCAGTGAGGACCCTCTATTGATTCCGTCTAGCTAACAACTATATGACAATATGTTGGTTAGTTAGATGCCAATTAAGCTGTGGGAACAGCCATTTTCATGATTGAATCAAAATTGGACATTTAATGATAACTTGATCCATTCCATCCTTAATTAATTTAGATGAACCCCAAATCCTAGAAGAACCTTCCTCATTGATAGTCAAACCTTTCTAGCCATTAATCTAGCATTTATAATTCAGTTTAGCAAAGATTTCCAAAACCCCAAAACCTGTTATCATTCTGCACTTGTTAAAAAATCTGTTTTCATTTTCAACTTAAAAATCTATTTTTAGCCATTAGAGTAGAACTAATCTAGATTGTTTTAGGGTGACTTATACTTCAAATTCTTGTGGATACGATAACCTGAGTCTACTACAACTTACCTGTGCACTTGCAGCTAGTGAGTTGGGAGACCAAAAATTTAACAATTTGACCCTTTCTTTAATTTCAGCAAGTTATCACTACTCAATTCCAAATATCACTATTAGGGAGACCATTCAAGTATTAAAGGACTCTAAAGGAGGGAATACACCTCCTAGGAGTAAGGACTATTGCATTCAAGTAGGGATATATAAGATATTACTATCGCCTGTGCATCATAGTAGATGCGAGAATATAATTTTTGAATGAAATAAGAAGTATGTTATCCCACTCTGATATGGTTAAAGAGTTTTTTAGCAAAGACAGAGTTACATACAAAGTATTCCCATTGAGTCCGTAGTAATAATGCTATTATCTATGAATAGCAAGATTCCTAAGTTTAGGCCATCTCAAAAAATGGGGATGTAAAAGACACATATTTATTCCTAATCAATTTGGGAACAAGCAGGACTTGAGGATGATAATGTGCATGTTTATTGGATATTGTGATAAGTTCAAATGGTATATTTTTTTTCACCTGTATAGATGTCTTTATTAAATTAGCATGCTACCTTCCTAGAAAATTATAATGGAGCATGTAAAAAAGGATGATAATCCTTTAGTGATTTTATGAGATGGTGGAGTCGAACTCCTGAAATACACTGTGCTATCCAAAAGTGGGAGTTGCGACTATATATGATGTTATACCTTTGGAAGAAGTCGAGTAAAATTCCATGAGTTTAATTAGGCAACAAGAGGCCACAGACGAAACCTACACAATTGAATGTATTGTATTGGTGTGAGGTTTTCATGTTACTCCGTCGATGTTGATATAGAGGATTGTACAGATCCTATTATTTATATAGAAGTAATAATTTCTAATGAATCAGAATCATGGATGGCCACCATGAAGAGTGAAATGGACTCAATATCGAAACGGAGTATTGACGCTACGTGACATGTTAGCATATAGGCAATGTACATATGGTGCTGATGAAAATTCAAGAGAAAGCATCGGATCGATGATACTCTTGATAACACGTAATGAGATTGATTGTCAAGGATCATACTTAGTAAGCTAGAATAGATTTTTAAAGAACCTATTATCTACTGACTAAGGATATGCCAAGACGACCTTAGTAATTGTGATGTCTACATGAAAATCTTAATGAAGAACTGAGTAAGTATGTACATTTGTGAACATGATTGTTCAAGAAAAATAGTAAAGAGAATAAGGTAGGCTGAAAAGTCATGAGTGACTTAAAGAAACATTACATAATGGTAGAATACCATGTGATGGTGATCCAATTTGTGTTTGTTATAAACAAATTGGATGGACATCATGAATAGTGGGAGCAAAGTTAAAATAGTGTCACTATATGTATGTGACATTTTACTCATAAAAATGATATTATAGTGCTCAAATTAAGCTAAAATTTTGAAATAAGAAAATAGGAGAAATATCTTGTAGTATTTCAAATTATTTAGACATAAACTCAAGGATATTGAGTTGGAGTCAAATATAGCGTATAATACACTAAAATATTTTTTAAGCACTAAAATTGAATTAGTAAAAGTCAATGTTTGCTTTTTAGATTTGTCATAATTAGCCACGCCATCCTCCGACAACATGTTGAGTCCATTGATTCACCGCACTTCAAGATGTGATATACGCATCTAAAGTATGCTGAATTTGATCTCCATCTCAGTCTTTCTCTGCAAAAGAATTGAAGTTGTGTTTAATTGTCATGTGCATATTGGAAAGAACAAAAGACTTTTCTATTTTTAGAAAGCTTGTTTCAATGACTTAGTTTGTCTTCTAATTGTAAGAATAATCAATGTGCATACTCAATGTCATGTGTCTGATATGAGATTTAGACACATAGTAAACTCAAAATTGAAATAAATAATTATGAACTCAATACCTAACATATTAAGATCAAGGATGATACTATATGAGCATTATTTGACTGGTGAAATAGCTCGGGCACCTTTTTCTAATAAGATCGAGGTTTTTGTTAGATGATCATTGAGTGTTGCAATACATAGAGACGAAATGTTTGATAATGTTCATTGATGATTATTCTAATCCTCCTATGTCAATCCCTTAAAAAGAAAAAAGTATAATTAAATTGTTTGTGAATTTTCAAGAAATGTAAGACAGATGAGGGGAAAAGATTGGGGAGACCATTCAAGTATTAAAGGACTCTAAAGGAGGGAATACACCTCCTAGGAGTAAGGACAATTGCATTCAAGTATAAGGTGTCACAAAAACTGGCCAACATGCATAAGTAGTACTTGATGAGCCAAATGGGTTGAACCCATCGATGCTAAGTCCTAATCTAACATTGTGTGATTCTGCTCAAAAAGGCAGATGAAGTGTATCAAATCGTTTCCATATCTCCACATCTAAAGGATGTGTAATGAAATTTTAATCATCATGTGCCCTTTCTCTGTGCCACCTCATAAATGATGCAGTTTTCTCATAAAGAAATAGTTGTTGCGATCTTGGAACTATGAGAAAGTATATGAATACTACATTTGCCATATTTTTTTCGAACTTTGAGAATTTTTTCTCGACTTCTGGGCTTGCCACAAATAGAACAACTTATAAGTGAGTTGTTTCCTTATAATACAATATACAATGATTGCGACATGCATCATTCTTCTGATATTCCAACCCTAAATCTCTCATCAATCTTTTGCACTTGTAAAAATTTTTCGGTAACTTCTTTGAGGCTGGAAGCATACTTCTAATATTGGCAATCATCCGGTCAAAAGAACTTTCGCTCATATTAAATTTTGATTTCAAGTTCATTAGTTGTGCCACTGTAAAAAGTATAGTTTGCTTCACGCATCCATCCCATAAAGATTCATCTGCTTCTTGGAGAAGATTATAAAATTTAGAAGCCGAAGAATTCGGGTCTTCTTGAATCAAATGTTTCGTCAACATTTTTTCCTAACATTGCATCTCGTATCATGTTCCTATACGGATTGCTCGACTCGCCCACATTGGTATCTACATTAGCATGAACTGTTGTCTCTTTAGTCCATCTTTCTTCACTATGAAAGAACCAATTTGTGTATGTCAATAAGAAATTATTGTAATATAAATCCTTCTGCAAATCATATCTTACTTTCCACTGATAACATTTGCATTTTCGGAATGCACATAAGATTTTGCCATATGAAGAAGCAACACCTTCATTTTGATATGCCACCTTAATAAATTCATCAACACCATCCTTATATTCTTCTGTTATAATGCCATATTTATCCTTCCAACGCCGAATCCAACTACGATCTGACTTTGTCATTTTTGTAATGGACAATATTAAGCCATATGTCAACAAATTATTATACTTAAAACATGTGATTTTGAAGTTATGACGTCAAAAATCACATGTTTCAAGTTCTTGATCTTCGTATTCAAAATTGACCATAAAGTATATGGGTACCAAATACTGATATTTTTTATCATTTTTTGATATCTCTTTTTTTATCATATTCTCATTTATTGCCAAGAATGTGGACGTACATCCTTAGTAAAATTTATGAGAATACAATCAAAGAGAGGTACTAAAATTTTGAAAAAAATAATTATTAGTATTTGATTTCAAATTGAGTCTGACCTCAAATTTTGATTTTTTTTTAAATTACCTTATTTCCTAGAATATGCCATATGGATCGTATTATTTAGCAGAAGAATTAGTTGCCTTATTTCCTAGCATAATTAACATAGCATATTATACATCTACATAACATTACAATAATTAACATAGCATTACAGTAAATTTAATAGTATAGTAATTAACATAGTATTTCAGTAATTAACTAGGCATTACATAGTGGCAGCGGGGCTCAAACCTTCTTGCACGTCGATGGCCAAACAGCGGCGGTCAAAGCAATGGGCGGCCGGAGCGGAAGGGCAGCGGCCAAAGAAGTGGGCGGCCAGAGCAGAGCGGACGAGGGCAGATGGCATCGGAGTAGTGGGCGGATGGAGCAGAAGGGCGGCGGCCGAAGCAGTGGGTGGCCGGAGCAAAGCAGACGAGGGCAGATGGCGTCGGTGGAGGCGGGATCGGAGGACGGCGGAAGATGGCGCTAAAGTAGGCGGGGAAAGCATGGTTAGAGGGGAGGGCGCGGTCGGAGAAACCGGGCGTACGAGGGTGGTCATTGGCATTGGAGGAGGCGGGGAGGGCGGGGTCGAGGAGTCGGGGTCAGACGAAGGCGGGGTCGAGGAGTCGGGGTCAGAGGAGGCGGAGCAGGGTGTCAGAGCACGGCACTAGAGGAGTGGGTATCGGAGTAGTGGGCATCAGGGTCGGACGGCGGAGCAACTTTGTCAAGCGTCAGGAAAGTAGGGCGTCAGAGTAGTGGGCATCGGGCGTCGTGGTAAAATTTGGCGGAGCGCATAAAATAGCGAAAATGAAGAAAAAGAGTTAGGGATTTAACCTCAAATTTAGCGCCTCCTTAATATGCGACGCTAATGAGGCGCCACAAGTTGCAACGCTATTCCATGGCTATAGTGACATCATTTCAATTTTTTTCCTAATTTAAATTTAACTTTAGATTATATTATAAGTTTATATTATATTAAGATTATATTGAAATAGGTTTGTATGATAGTAATGTGTATATGTATATGTATTATAAGTATATATGTGTATGTATATTGTTTACATGTGCGAGATTAACTGACAATAATGTGTATATGTATATGTATTATAAGTATATATGTGTATGTATATGTCTATATGTGCGAGATTAAGTCACAATAACGTGTATATGTATACGTATTATAAGTATATATGTGTATGTATATATATATATATAGGTGAGATTAAGTGACAATAATGTATATATGTATATGTATTATAAGTATAAGTATATATGTGTATGTATATGTCTATATGTGCCCGATTAAGTGAGAATAATAAAAGTCAGCTAAAACTATAGCGATTCATTATTGTGGCGCTATAGAGACGCTAATGAGTCGCTATAGTATATTAGCAACCATCTAGCATCGAAGTAGTGTCTCAATCCATTTAGCGTCGAAGTAGTGCGACGCTACAACGACACATGTAGTGCCTCTGTAGTGTCAACCATTTTTGTGGCGCTAGTGTGGCGTGCCTTCGATGCTATTGAGTCTCTACGGTGGCACTATTTTGTAACAAATAATAAATCATGTCACTTAATTCAACCATTATAATTCCATGATTAAGAATATAAAAATAATATATCTATAATTAAGATATGATATATATTGTATGCATAAGTAACATATATAATATAAATAACAAATATATATTTAGGAATACATATATAAGTAACACACAAATGATGTAGGAATACATATGTTGAAGGTACACATATAATATGACATTTATTTATTCATTAAAGTATAGTATAGATAATATATATAGTACGATATATGGGGTTATACGAATTAGCGTCAAAATACATAACATATAGTTATACAAATATATATAGAGTTAATCTATTTCTTAATTAGCATATATGTTCTTCAAACACATCGGCAAAGTAGTGTCAAAATAGTGCCAATTAAGCGTTGTATGTATTACATGTGTATGTAAGTATACGAATACATATGTAGGTAACATATATATTGATTTAGGAATATTTTATTCGTGTAACATCTACATAGCGTCATGAAATTTGAGACACCAAGTAGCATTGCATTTCTCGACGCCAAAATAGCGCAAAGGTCCGACGCGCATATCGACTTCGTCCGTACCGACATCGCGTCGCAACTGATGTGATGCTAGTTTAGCATCGACAACATTCGACGCTACTATAGTGCTACGATCCATCTTGCATTTCCCCTATCTCTCGTGCAATAATAGCGGTGAAGTAGCGTCCCCTTGGCGCCGTGATTAGCATCGATAGTTTGTAAATGCTAAAGTGACTCTAATGTGATGCTATTGGGAGGCGCGTAGCGTCGCATAGATGTGACTCCACTTTGATGTTATCGGGATGCTCTTGGCATCGACTTAGCATCACCTACATATGAGACGCTATATTGCATCGCTATTCATCAATTTTCTTGTAGTGCAGGGTGAATCCTTTAAAGAAACCCTATGTATAAGTGGTGTAGGAAGGTTAATGTATGTGATATAATGTACGTGGCCTATATTAGCTTATGCAATAAACTTGGGTAACATATATCAAATAATCACGGTAAGACTATATGGAGTCATTGTGACTATTTTGTATAACTGAGAGGCATCATCCATTTGATACAAAGCGGATTCCCTAAGGCCATAAAATATTTAGATGTGGATTTTTTGAATTTCCACATGTGGTCACTCATTTTTATCAGGTGGGACAATTGTTTCTTGAAGGTACAAGAAATAAGATGTGTGCTGAGACACACACTAGAGATTGAGTTTATTGTCTATGATAGACAATCATCTGTGATATATGATTCAAATGCTATCTTTAAGAACTAGGGCTCAATCTAGTCATGAGACTAAAGCATTGTAACAATCAAGTTGTAACAAACTTGGTACACAATAGAGCAAACAGTTCAAGAAGAAACACATTGAGGTAAGTATCACTATACTGAAGACACTGAAAAGAAAAGAGTGACAATGATCTATATGCCTAATAGTAACATTACATTTGATTCCTTACAAGAGGACTAAAGAAGTGATATTAATCAAATGCATTGGTTTGATAGGACTCAAGAATTGTTGAGTCAGATAGAAGTCTTAGAATAGTGGACTCCGGTATATCATCCTTGCTTAGCACTTCATAGAAAGTGAGAGTTTTAATATATTGTTTGATTCTCTTGTAAAGAAAAATTGCACATGTGATATTCATCAAACATTGATTTGATGAGACTCAGCAACAATTGAATCAGTGTGAAGTTCTATGGATAGTGGACTTGAGGATAACATCTTTGGTTAACACTACATGGATAGTGGGAGTGTTAGAAACCATGACCATATCGGTCAAGTGGGAGATGTTGGATATATGATCCTAGACATCGAATCATTATGACCATAATGATGGGAATGTATAACGGATGCATTTAGCCATTATATTATATAAGGCGTGATAGGGGAACGGACGGTAGTGGACACACACGCCGATAGAACTCGATGTCGAATAGGATGATATTACCTCCTGATGATCCCCAAATATTTTTTACCATTTTTTTCTTTCAAGGCCAACACAAAAAATATTAGAAATATAGTTGCATTGACAATTATGGTAAAAGAATTACAATATTTTTTTTCATATTTTTCAGATATTCTTTTCTATAACTATCTAATTGCTTCTTCTATTGTAACACTAGTATAAGAAGGTATAGTATTCCTACAATTAAACTAATCCAGCAACAAATGCATTTTTACCATACAATAGCAGCTATTATTTTACAATGACATTTTTAATTGATTATAAATATTTTTTGGACTCATATTATAATACAATATTTAATTATAAAAGATATTGCTCACCACCATGGTTATTTCTCTTAACGAAAAAGTATGTTTTTGTCTCCTAGATAGTAAACTTTCGGTTATGCCAGCACAACTCTGCCCAAGCATTGACTTATTCTCTCTTCAATGGATCCTCTCTCGCTTGTTAGATTTACCCTATCTTTGTTTCTCTTTCTCTCTCTCTCTCTTTTTAAATTTGTTCCTTGTTTATTTTTTGTAATACGTATCTAATTAGCATTTTCTTTTATCTCAAGATACTGACTATATTTTGATAATGCAACATTATAAAATAATACTTCACATTCTAAAATAAATAAAATTCTTTATGAAGGAAAATACATATTTGAAGTCTAATCATAACATAAACTCTTAAATCCAGAGTGATGATTAATTATCTCTTAGACAAAGTAATTGCACATAAAAAAAGTAAAAAATCTATAATAAAAGTAATAAAGTAAATTAATTATCTCAAGCAAGTTACCCATAAAAATACATGCAGCCATCCCACAACAAGTTTGTGCATCCCTAAAAATACATGCAGCCATCCCACAACAAGTTATCCGCTCTTATGGCATAATCTTATAAGGTCGTCTTATGAATGGCTAAGTTACCCATAGAGTATTAGTTTTCTTTACCTACATTATATTAGGGAGGAGTTTACTAGTGTCTTCCTATGCTCATATGTATTCTATGTTTCTATATACAATACAGGCAAGTTTTTCTAATCCTAGTGTCTGGTCTTGAGCGTGGGATGGCAACCCACATCGGGGACCCTTTTTGGTGCCCCATGGATTCTTAGATGCCCCTTCGAATGTTATGCACTCAAGCGCCAGCATAAGTGCCTCAACACGCTAATGTCACGGTCCCATGACGACTCGACATAATCATCTCGACCATAAAACTTTCGCTGCATACTCAAAATAGGCTTGTCTAAGTGCCCCTTCGCCTAGTCACCGCACGTGGTCTTGTGTCCAAGAATGACCCAGGACAAGTGGTATCAAAGCAATTCATCCTACTCGGATCCAATAATAATCCGCTCGTGTCGTCGCAATGTGCCCTGGCGTTAAAAAAGTGTTTCCACTCGCAAACCCCCACTACATTCAAACGCACTAGTGCCATGGTCCCTGATCATGGATGCCAACGATAAATGCTTTACAAGCTTTGTCAGCGCACGCCTAGTCATGCCCCGCAGCAAGATCCTCATGTGCCCATGTTGCTCCAAGGAACATCTCTCTTGCACTATCTTGACGGATCTCTTGTCCACTAATCGGAATAGTCATGCATCTTTCACTTGAGCAAATCATCATTCTACATGTGTAGTCAGGAATCCTGAAGTGTCGCGCTACGTCAAGAAGAGTGTCCTCATGCCCAGCCATGATGGCCTTGCGCCACTCATACTACGATGTCGCATTACAGGCCTAGCTGCGTAACTCGAAGTACCCATGTTATATTTAGGGACTATCGTCATGCCAAGCTATGACAATCTAGCTTTGCTCAATGCTTTGTGACATTGCATCGCATGCCCAGCCATGCAACATGAAGCGCTCAATCATTGCACGACAGAAGTTGTCTCAATGTGAAGCATCAAGGTTCAACATCCCTTTCGAATATGAAACATCATTCACAAGTAGCTTGTCGTGCCTCCAATGACCAGTCGCATCAAGATTATTTTCGCAAATGGGGCAAAGTGTCGATCTCTTGAAAACACTGTAAGATGAGATATCAGCCAAGTCTGCCTCGTCAAGTGTCCTCAAGCAAGCAACATAATATCATCCATCGAGAGTGGGAACGAACCTACTACAACAAATCGACACATCAACCTCAGCGACCATCTTGCAAGTGGTCTGAGCATTAGGCATTTGGTGAAATTTGGCATACTGTTGTCCAGTTTTCCATCATCAACCGAAGGAAGGTCTCTCTTTCCACTCGGCCAACGCCTTGAGTAATCAAAGCAGCCTCTAAGATCGAAGTCCAAGTCTCGAAAGACACATTGATGATGTCGTCCTTTCGAACGAAGATGGAGGTGAAGTTGGGAGCTCTTGCCATGAGTTCTCCAACATCAATCCACTTACCCTCAAGCGGAACATCTTCACGAGCATCCCCATGGATCAGTGAAGATCCAAAACGTCTGCTCTTCTGCGAGAGTCAGCCACCCGATGCACAACTATGTCAAAGTTGCATGATATTTGTCGACAAGCACAATTACATCACTTTATTTGAATATGGTTGAACAAATATCAAAGGTGCATCATCTTTGATGACGATCATAATTATATTTCCCCGTCCATGCCCAAAGGTGTTGTCGAAGCTTTAAAGTGAGGTCCCAAAATCGAAAGAAGGCACATCCCAAGAAATCTTGCAATATGTCAAGCTCATGTGGCAATGCTACTGCGACAATGTAAAATGTGGCAACGTTGATCCCAAACATGAAACGAATTCAAATGGCAGTTCATCAATTATATATGACCTGCTAAATTGGGACTAATGGCCAAAATTACGTTGTTCAATTTTAGTCAAAAGGACACGTTGAATGAGTACATGAAAGAGTTCATTGAGCTTCGCTCGCTAGGTGGATAAAAACACATTGTTGGCAATCTTTGTCAAGGGTTTGAAGCCTTAGTATATATAGGAAGGAGTTGGAGTGATGAGATTGCCCAACCTCCGCTCGCTAGTCGTCATTGCTGAATCACCAAGACGAGCGCTACACCACCAAAGCCCTCAAGCAAGGACAATGGTGGGGGAGAGAAGTCCAAATTGCAAGGAGGCAAACCAAACTATCAAGACAAAGGCAAGGGACATCAAGACAGGAGGATCGAGTAAAACTCATAACGAACGTAGGAAGACTCTCGTTGCTCTCAATAGAAATCGAGAGCCAATAAAGTTCTATGGTTTCCCATCGAAGAACTCTATCTTGCCTCGAATCATCGAAATCTCAAGTGGCCATCAAGAGCAATCGGATGGATGACTCTATATTGCAATCATCTACAATATGAAGACATCAAGTCAAGTCATATGACAAGACTCTCATCGTGATCTTGCCAGGATGTTGAAGCAACTATTTCTCCGAGCTATTCATGAAGTCATCCAAGAGTTCTTTTTCCCGAAGAAGCCAAATTAATTGATTTGACACTGCGCAAGTATAGAGAAGCTAAAGACAACAAAAACTTGATGGATGAGTAGTTGCTTAATGAAATCAGATCGCTCATATTTCAGACTCTGCTGGCGCTGCACAAACGATTACCCTGGATTGGATGAAAAATTAGTAAATGAAGCAGGCCTGAGCAAGGAGTCCTCAACGAGTCCCAAAATGATGCAGACATTTTTTGCAGTGCGTTACGTTGATAAAGTAGAAGTCAAGGCAAAAATTGTGAACTCCAACTAGACATGCGAAGTCAAGACTGAGGAAGACTTTGAAAAAGTTCGAACAATTACGTCAAGGATGTCACCGACTTTGGTGGTGGAGAATGTCACGAGGTATTTTTTCGTAACACGGCGTGCCCTCACGACGCCGACGCCACTCAACTTAAGCTTGTGATTGCTCCACCACATACTATGCAATCTTGTAGAATACCAAGTTATCCGCCCTTAAGGCATAATCTTATAAGACCATAACTTATGAATGAACAACTTACAATTTCACATGCATATGTAATTTCCAAAGTTTCAATTTCATTTTTGAAATTTTCATTTTCCATAAGACATATATCCTTTTCTTCTTTTAATTTTTCAATCTCATGTATTAACTTCTCATTTTCTTCTTTAAGTGAGAAATATCTCCTTATAAGAGATGAGAGTTCTTTATTCACATCTAATGAAAGAGCTTCTTCGGAAGAGTTCGATGAGTCATAACTTGAATTTGAAGGGTTAGAAAGTACCTCATCGTCGTGTGCCATCAAGCATATGTATGCTTCATCACTAGAAGAGCTTGATGAACTACTTGTTTCACTAGACTCTTTATATTTTTTCTTTTTACCTTTTCGGCATTTTTCTTCTTTGTGGTGCTTGTATGATTTTCTTGTTGGCTTCTCGTTCTTGTCTTTCTTCTTAACAAACTTGAGATACTTATCCAATTTTCTTGTGTAGAGTGCGAGTTTCTTTTCATCCACTTCCTCTTCGCTTGAGTCTTCTTCTATTGTATTTACCTTCAATGCCAATGTTTTCTTCTTGGGGGCTTTTTCTTCTTGATCTTCTTGGATTGAGATCTCATAGGTTAGAAGTGAACCAATAAGATCATCAAAATTCAATTTGTTCAAATCCTTTTCTTTGATTACGGTCCTCTTCGTATGACATTTGAAGGAGAGAGACCTGAGAATCTTTTTCACTTTTTGGGGGTTAGATCTTAGCTCGTCCAAAGAGGCTAAGCCATTCAAAATATCATTAAACCGAGCTACCATATCATTTATGGATTCATTTTCATGCATTTTGAAAGAATCATATTGATGGTTTAAAATATTCAATCTAGATTCTTTAACCTTGTCAGTTCCTTCATATGTGGTGATGAGCTTCTCCCAAATCTTGGTCCGATTAAACTCCGTCGAATCCAAAGCACAATAAAATATATTTTTCGCTTTCCAATCAAGTTTTGAAAAAATCTTTTCTTTTTCTTTAGAATCAGTAGGTAACTTTTCATGAACATAAAAACCTTTTTCAACTATTTCCCACATGTCGATATCAATAGAACAAATATATGTTTGAATTCTAATTTTCCAATATGCAAAATTTGATGCATTTAAAAGGGGAGGACGACTAATAGATTGTCCTTCGGCAAAACCAAATCCGCTTGATGCCATGGCTCTTGAAGATTGTTAAATCTTAAAACAAGATGATTGAATCTTAAAAATGATTAGATCTGAAAACGAGAAGATTCAAAAGATCAAACAAGAGCAACCCGCTCTGATACCAATAGTAGGATGCCAAAGGGCACCAAGAGGGGGGTGAATTGGTGTTCAATTGAAAATATCAATTTCACAAAAACCGTCGCGGAAGCACAAAACCAATTCTTAAATCCTTTATAATTCAGATCATAAATTCAATATGAATGGGGAGAGAGAGAGAAAATCAAACTCAAATGGACACGGTGGTTTGTTGACGAGGTTCGGCCACACCTTGGCCTACGTCCCCGCTTCGACTTCTCGACCTCGAGACCGCCGGAGATTCCACTAGCACTTCCTTTGTTCCAAATGGGGCAAGGAAGAAAGCCCTTTACACCACCGCCTTTTTCTTCGCTTCGAGAGGCAAGGCAACCTCTCCTCCTAGGAAGCTAATCTATTTCTCTCGCTTAAGAGGTAAATTTTTGAACCTCTTTTACACAGGAGCTCTCTCTAATTTTTCTGAACAAAAGTGTTTTTCTCTTTTACAAAGCTAAGCTCACAAGAGAAGAAGAGAGAAAGAATGAGAAAGCTATAAAATGAAAACTTCAAGAAATGATCTCTCTTTGACAACTTGAAGTTTTTCTTCAATGAGTGAATGGGTGCTTTTGCCTCTGGCTTTAACACTCTTTTTATAGCCTTCAATGTGTGGAAAATTCGTCCAGAAATCATTCCACAAATTTCTCCTTCAAATTTGACAGTTACTGTTCATTTGACTTGGAGGCCGGTCGACCAAAATTCTGGACTGGTCGACCGGTCTATGTGACCATTGCGCCATTTCTCCAGTTACTGCAGCTGGTCGGTCGACCAGACTATCGACCGGTGTCTCGACCTGTACAGTCTCGCAGTTTTGATTTATAGTCGTTGAGCTAATCGGTCGACCGGTGCTTCGACCGGATTGTCGACCGGTACAGTCTCGACGTCGTCCGAGTAGGCCTTAGTAGTTATCGGTCGACCGATATCTTCTATTCGGTAGACCAGTACGTCTCGACCGGCCTTCTTTGCGTTGACCGACAGGTTGACCGACCTGCACTATTTTGATCATAACTTTCTGCACGGTTATCCAAATTAGATGATTTTGGAGTCTATGGAAAGCTAACAGAATTCTCTACAACTTTGTTGGGGAATATTCATCCAAAATCTAATCATTTCATAGTCAATTATGTAATCAAATTTTGTATACAAAGTTATCTCTTTTTCTTGCACTTTTTCAGCATTTTAATCTTTTGAGATTTGTTTTATCAAAATATAATTTCATATGTCATTGAAATTTTGATCCAACAATTCACATAAAGATAGTTTGTGTTATCATTTATTTGGTCTATGTCGGTTATGCATAACCTACTAATGGATGCTGGCAAGCTATCTTTAATATTCTCCCACTTCATACTGATTCTCCACATATGGAGCTGTTAAGTTGTCTTGTTATCCGCTCAAAAAAAAATCACATTATCCCCCTTCAAAAAATAAGTGTTATTATGCGCATACAGAATAATTGTTCTCCCGATGGGAGAGGATTCACGACATGGAACGCCCTAGTACGGTTCTTCGTTTTGCATCACTACACACAGATAATTGATGTTAAACCAGTTTGGGGTTAAATGTGGGTTCTTATTCTTCTATTTTAGAGATAACGTTTGAATTCTCAATTCTAGATCTCAAATTACAAATTTGTCCTCCTCGTGTTGGGTAGTTTCTTCACTTTTTGGTATGATTGCCTAATTCGATGAAGTGTACGAGAAATACTTATCCAAAAGGAAAAGGCACCCTACAGCTGAATAGTTCGTGAATCCCACGACAAGGAGGTGCCATGACATTAAGAAATAGTGCGAGAGATCATGACCAGGGTTGAAGATGTGAAGAGCCCATTTGGAAAGCAGAGCATCGTTGAATGTTCTGAGAGCCAGTACACCAAGACCTCCATCAGCCTTAGGCTTGCAATCACTTGACCAGTCCACCAAATGGAGGCCCTCGGCATCCGGTTTGGGACCATGCTAGGAAAATACACATCGTATCTTGTCCAGTCGAAGTTCAATTTGCTTAGGAAGTTGGAGGACCTACATAAAATACGCAGGGAGTTCCTTGAGGAATGAATTCAAAAGGATCAAACACCCACCGTGGTGTTTAGACCATCAAAATGGACAAAGAACGCCTAATTGCATTTCCGATAGTGTTTAGACAATGAAAATCTAACAATGTATGTGTGATTTTAGACATCCAGTTCGTAGCATGGTCGGGGGAGAACATGAGCATCTAGATCAATTGTGTAACAACTGGATGAATTAGAACATACTAGTGGAACATTTTTCATCCAAGAAATCACCAATTTTATACTAATCAATATTTCCAAAACATAAATTATATGATTTTAAACCCAAAATATTAGTTATGTAGAAGAGGAACCCAGAACATTCATATCAATTAAGCAACACATCATGGACATTGAAGTCATAGTAATAACATATAAAAAAATACAAATGAGAACACACATGAAGGCATCTTACTAGTGGATATTCCATAGAGCACGTGTGATATATACTATCACCAATCGGTGGATGCTGAAAGATTGTTGTTGAAACTAGATCAGACAGCAGGTGTGAGATACGATTGAAACAGCCGACGAGCGGATTGAACGATGTAGCAGTTGCATTTGATCTTGTTAACATGCACTACTCGGAGTACACATGAGATCGATGGGAGAGAAAGTGAAGAGAGAATAAGTGTCACTGAATCCAAATCGCACAGTAACCATGAATGGAAGAGAGAGCGAAGAGAGGGAAATGCCGGAGGGAGGAGGATGGTACAATTTAGTAGTCATCTTTGATCTTCGTCATCTTTCTGCACTTGCCAGTGGGAGAGACACATAAGGAGCAACCATCATGCGTGGAAGGGGGCAGAAGAGACCATGCAAAGAGAGGAGTTGAGAGATTAAATGACCCAATTCTCGGAGTCACGCTATTGAATGTCGGTCATTTTGCACCCATATATGAGAAGTGACCATGCTGAACGTTGATGCATGTTTACAACATATAATTAGGCTTGCATTTGGGCATATTTTGTGTAATATGCCCATAGCATGCATTTTTTTTACATTTTTTTTTAAATTTCTTTGAAGTAGTCATGTACCTCTAGTTGGTATATTTTGCAGGAATTACTGATGAAAAATGGCAGAGTAAAAGAAATACACAAAACGGAGAAAATTCAACTTTCGAAAAAAATCAAACTTCGAATTTCACATCACGGGCCGTGAAAGGTTGCTTAACACCCCCAAAGTATCATTTTCACGAAAGCGCTTAATGAACAAAACTATGATTTCACAGGCCGTTAAATATCTCTCACGGTCATGAAAGGCGATTTTCAAGCATCCTCCTAGCATTTTACGAACCAAGGAGACTTTGCATTCAACTGAGAAAACTTATGGGCCGTGATGACTTTGTCACGGTTGTTAAAGCAGAAGTTCATGAATCCTGCACATTTCACGGCTCCTCTAGCAATTCGAAAAAGGAGATGTCATCACGGGCGGTGAAGATAATCTAACGGGCTGTTATGGAGAGAACGTAGTGGGTCATAAAATTCTAGAATCCAGCCTTGGAGGATTATCGGTCGACCCCCACCTCCATCAACTCTTTGTGGAATTTGAAAAATAATTCGCTTCCAAAATGGACGACCAAACTTAAATCGACGTCCGACTTTGTTATCAAAACGGATGTCTGTTCATCCATCGAACGTCGACAATTTCCTCAGGACTGATTCTAACTCTTTTTACTATTTGATTAGACTACTATTGACATGGACTTATTTTACTTTCATGGAATTGATCAATCGGGGTAAGATGCCTACTGATTCACAGATCCAAAGTCCCAATTGGGCAAAGACGAAAATATAAATTAATACAGATAAAAGTCAGGGACTCCATGACACGGATTGATGGGAGATCATTGCATAGAATTGTTTATCGCATGGTTAGGGCATAGGTTCAGCTTGTCCTCATTATCGATTTGTCCCCATCGAGTGACGAAAGAGGATCTCACCCAAGGATGGAGCATCCTCCTACCGTAGAAAGAGGGCATTTTCCATGGTGTGCACAACCATAGGCCATTCATAAAGTGCATGACACATCATTGCAACGAAGATGTTAAAGTATGAGATTGCATAGAAAGACAATTGATCCATAAGTTGAAGGCAACTTCCTACGTCGCATAAATATCTTATTGATTCAAAGTATTGAAAATGATCACCCTTTTCTTGGTGCCCTTTGGGATCCTACAATTGGTATCAGTGTGGGTTGCTCTCATTTTATTTTTTTTGAATCGTGTTGTTTTAAGATCTAATCATTTTTAGATCATCTTTTTAAGATTCAATTATCTTGTTTTAAGATTTAACCATCTTAAGAGCTATGGCATCAAGTGGATTTGTTTTCGCCGAAGGACAATCAATTAGTCATCCTCCCCTTTTAAATGCATCAAATTTTTAATATTGGAAAATTAGGATTCAAGCATACATTTGTTCTATTGATATTAACATGTGGGATATCGTTGAAAAAGGTTATTATCTTCATGAAAAATTACCTACCGAATATGACGAAAGAAAGAAATTTTTTTCGAAATTAGATTGGAAATCAAAGAATATTTTTTATTGTGCTTTAGATTCAACGGATTTCAATCGAATTTCTAATTGTGAAAGTGCAATCGAAATTTGGAAAAAACTCATTACTACTTATGAAGGAACGGATAAAGTCAAAGAATCTAGATTAAATATTTTGAATCATCAATATGATTCCTTCAAGATGCATGAAAATGAATCCATAAATGATATGGTTGCTCGGTTTAATGATATTGTGAATGGCTTAGCCTCTTTGGGCGAGCGTAGAACTAACCCCCCAAAAGTGAAAAAGATTCTTAGGTCTCTCTCCTCCCAATGGCATACAAAAAGGACGGTGATCGAAGAAAAGGATCTGAACAAATTGGATTTTGATGATCTTATTGGTTCACTTCTAATTTATGAGATCATAATCTAAGAAGAAGAATTCAATGCTCCCAAAAAGAAGACATTGACTTTGAAAGCAAGCGAAAATGAAGATAACTCAAGTGAAGAAGAAGTGGACGAAAAGAAAATCGTCCGCTATACAAGAAAACTTGACAAATATCTCAAGTTGGTGAAATCTAAAAAAAAAGAGTGAGAAGCCAAAAAGAGGATTATATAAACATCACTCAAAAGATAAAAAGGAGACATCTCAGAAGGGGAAGAAGAAGAAGAAATATAGAGAGCCAAGTGAAGATGAATCAAATGACTCATCAAGCTCTTCTAGTGAGGATGCATACTTGTGTCTAATGGTACACAACGATGAGGTAACTTCAAGCTCTTCAATTTCGAATAATAACTCATCGAGATTTTTCGAAGAAAATGTTTCTTTAGATGTAAATGAGGAACTCTCCTCTCTCATAAAAAAGATATTTTTCAACTAAAGAGGAAAATGAAAAATTACTATATGAGATTGAAAAACTAAAAAATGAAATTGAAACTTTTGGAAATTACACATGCATGTGAAATTGTAAAACTAGCATGTTCTTTAGAAAAGGTAAAGAAGGAAAATGACCTTTTGAAAAACTCACAAAATAAGACTATTTCTCATGTAACGACAAATAATCATAGGAATCATTTTGGACATGAAAATTCATATTGGAAATCCAATCATCTATATGGTAAAAAATCACATCTCAAATGTTTTACATGTGGATTTTATGGTCATTATGCATACCAATGCAAAATAAGAAAATCTTCACAACATGGGATGATATAGGTTCCGAAAGGAACATTATCTAACAATATCGGGCTCAAAGAAGTTTGGAAACCAAAAGTTACTTGATCAGGTATGCCTCACATGCAAAGGACATCTGGAATTGGAAATGTGCATACACAAAGGTTATGATAAAAGTATAATCTATTTTTTATGTCACTCAAAAATTCAAAACTACTATTTTTTTTTAAAAAAAGATGAACATATAAATGAAAATTGGTAATAGTTATAGGGGGAGCATAATTAAATTTTATTTTGACATATCATGGACATTATTGTTGAATCAAAGTTTTATGCCATATTTTGATTCTTAATATTTTTTTTGGCTTTCATAAATTGGTTTTCATTATAAAATAGTCATAAATTTAGGGGGAGTTATCATTCAATACTTGCAATACTCTACATGTCTATTATATGACAAAAGGGTTTAATGTTTGTGCTACCCCTTTTATGAGGTAGCACTATCATACCTCTATTAATCACCATTCAATTCATGATGAATGGTGGCTTGATTAGTTGGACAATTTTTTGATCCACCATCCAACATGAAATGGATGGTGATTAATAGAGGTATGATGATGCTACTCCTTAAAAGTGGTAGCACAATCATTTTTTTCATGCCAAAAGGGGGAAGAATAAATTTTTTGAAAAATTTATTAAGGGGGAGTTACATATAGTTTCTTATATGCTTCATATATAAATTATTCTTTTTTATGAAACAAAAGGGGGAGAAATATGATCTGAATATCACTTTATATGAAGAGTTCCTTACAATTTATACTTATGTGAATATCTATCATTGTAAGGAAAGTTAAGTGTTAGGGGAGTAAAATTGATTTTACAACTTATTTTATAACTTTTCCTTTTTTTCATATTTCTCAGTTGGTCTTCATCAAAAAGGGGGAGATTGTTGGATCTAAGTTTTAATGACATATAAAATTATATTTTGATGATACAAACCTCGAAAGATTAAAGCTAAATGCTGAAAAAGTTTAAATAAAATGGATAACTTTATGCACTACACTTTGATTAAATAATTAGAACTGATTTCATTAGTTTTGGATGAATATTGAATGTGTAGAGAATTCGGTTAGCTTTCCATAGACTCCAAGATCATCTAATTTGGATAACTGTGCAAAAAGTTATGCTTAAAATAGTGCAGGGCGGTCGAGCTGCCGGCTGGAACATAGGTCGACCGGTCAGGAACACAAGTCGACTGGTCCAGAACACAGGTCGTCCGGTCAGTGCAGAAAATATCAATTTTCAACATACAAAATGTCGAGACTGTACCGGTCGATCGGTCCAGAACACATGTCGACCGAACATTGCAAAATTCACCAACGGTCATATTTTTCATAAAAAAAAAGTGTACCGGTCGATCGGTCCATATGTGGATCGACCGGCCTCGAGTCAAATGAATAGTAATGGTCAAATTTGAAGGAGAAAAGTGTGGAATAATTTTTGGATGACTTTCTCACTTGCTGAAGCCTATAAAAGGAGTGCCAAAGTCAGAAGCAAAGGCATCCATCCAAGCATTGCAGCAAAACTTCAAAAATCAAAAGAAGATCATTTCTCTTAAAGTTATCATTTAGAGTTTTCTTTCTTTCTCTCTTCTACTCTTGTGAGCTTAGCTTGTAAAAGAGATAAACATTTTGTTCAGAAAAAATAGAGAGTGCTCCTGAGGTTCTAAATCTTACCTCTTGAGCGAGTGAAAAATATTAGCTTCCTGGGAGGAGAGGTTGCTTTGCCTCTCGAAGCGAAGAAAAGGTAGTTGATGTAAAGGGCTTTTCTTCCTTACCCCATTTGGAACAAAGGAAGGGATTAGTGGAATCTCTGGCGGTCTCGAGGTCGAGAAGTCAGAGCGGGGACGTAGGCCAAGGTGTGGCCAAACCTCGTCAACAACCACTGTGTCTTTACATTTGATTTTCTCTCTCACCCCGCGTTCATATATGCTTATGATCTGAATTGCTTTATTTTAAAAGGTTTTAAAGAATTGATTTTGTGCTTCTGCAACGATCTTTGTGAAATCAACATTTTTTATTTAACACCAATTCACCCTCCTCTTGGTGCCCTTTGGGATCTTACAGATCTGCCTTCCTTCCATCATAACTCATAATATCTCCAGTTCTATAGTATTAATGGCACCCTCGCTTTCTCCTCTACCACAGATGGTATAAGAGATGATCATGTGATCATATCTAAATACCAGATTCTGAATAAGACTTGCTTTTGCTCGGGATGGAAGGAAGGGCTCATAATTTGTTATAGCTTTTTAGGAGGTAGCTCCATGAAACTCAATAGAAGTAGCAGAAGACTCCAATAGGGGAAATCCATAAATAGAGTTAAAATCCGACATAGAAAAATTGTATTTATTATTAAAAAGCCAGAAGCTAACTCGATGGCATTGAGCAGAGCACTTATAAGAATATGAACTGAGGAACTCATGGCACAATTTCTCATAGTTGGCCACCGTTGATCCAAAAAGGTCCGCATTGCCACCCTCTCAAAGAGTAACATAATATCAGCATCAATATTCAAATCTGTCATTGTTTTGAAACATGCGTACCTGGTGGGCGTAATAGTGAAGAAGAAGCCTGCCGGTAGCATTTTCGTTGGGTAGAGTCTCGAAACTCGAGACCAGTAGGTCGTGGTGGTCGTTCTTCCCATCGGAGATCTTCATTAGCATCTATCGATGAAGCATTGGAGCGACGGATGACAGACTTCAAGTGAGGTTGCATGTTGAATGGCGACTATTGAAGCAGTCTCTGCAAGAAACCCGGCCCGAGTCTGAAGATAGTAGGGAAGATGCTATCAAATAATGTACTCGGCCCGGGTAACCAGTCGACGTGGCCCAGGCTGAAGAAAGCACAATGCAGATCCGATTACGTGAAGCGCGATCCGGGTCTGGATGTTCTGCCGTCGTCGATTTCTGGAGATGAATTCTGGCCATGTGTGTAGACGTGTGGCCCGGGTGTCACGGCGACGATGTGGGACAGACTGTTGCGGTGCGAGTTGGAGCCCGGCATGTGTTTCCTGAAGAATCATCGTCCGGGTTGAACGTTTGGCTTGCGAATCTTTGAAAGAGGGGACGACGGAGGCGTTGCAGTGCGACGATGAGAAGATTGCAGCGGCGGCGTGGAGCAAAGACGGAAAATCTAGAGCAGAGGCGGCGGTTCTGCACGCGGCCGATCGAGGCGGTGTTGCTGGGCGGCCAATCTGTTGATGGCAGCGCAGTGGTCGGAGGCGAGGAGAGCGCGACGGCGGTGGTCGTCACAAAGGGCGTGGAAAGTAGCTGGGGTTTGAGGAGGAGGAAAGGGTGGAGGCAATGTGGTCCCGGAAGCCAACTTCGAGCCATTTTTATGATCGAGCAGCAATAATATTGCAATAATGGCAGGTATGTGACAGCTGAACAGCCAAAATCCGCATTTGAAATTCGAATAAAGTTGGCCAGATTCATCGTGTGAAAATCTGGCGGAACAATCGTGGAACAAAGCCTGGTCCGGGTTGAGCAGACGCGGGCCGGGTTGTTTATATGATCGCGTCGAGTGGTGTTTTGTGCAGCGGCCTCTACCCGGTCCGAGTGTATAACAGCCCGGCCCGGGTTAAATGTACCTGCCATGATATTTTAAAAAAATAGCACGACCCGGATTTAAGAATCCTAGTCCAGGTTCGGCAATAGAAAGAGGTGAATAATGCAGTAAATTATGCAGTTAAGATCATCCAATTATGGGTTAAAGATGAGACTTTAAAATAAGATAATTAATGGTCTAAAACTTACTAAATTATGCCTAGGACTTGATCTACAGAAACCAAATCTATAAAAGCAATTTAAAAGAAAAGTAACAATTCATCTAAGACCCAATATAATTAAAAATCTATACTAAAAGATAAGGGTTTAGGCTGAAAAGTTCTAAGTTATAGTCATTAGCTTGACTTGTCAGCCTTGGCTAGGGCTCGTGCAGAATCATGTAGTTAACTTTTGCAGGTTTGACACCACTCAAATAGTGCTTGAGCTTGTGTCCATTGATTGTAAATGTGTGTTTTCCGTTCGGTGTTCATATCTTTGCAGCTTCGAAAGGAGAAGAACTGACTACTATATATGGCCCCGTCCATCTTGACTTGAGTTTACCTAGAAATAATCTAAGTCTGCTTTCATAAAAGAGGACTTGTTACCAGATTGAAAGTCCTTAGTTTGAATATTTTGGTCATGCCATTTTTTTGTTCGCTCCTTATAGATCTTACTATTCTTGTAAACATTGTTCCGGAACTCTTCGAGCTCATTAATTTTAAGTAGTCGCTCATTGGCCAATAAGGTTGGGGCCAGAATTTAAAATTTTGTAGCCCAGTAAGCCTTGTGTTCAAATTCTACGAGTAGATGACACACCTTTCCATAAACTAATCTATATGGTGACATACCTGTGGGTGTTTTAAATGCAGTTCGATAAGCCCACAGTGCGCCATCTAGCCTGAGAGACCAATCTTTTCTAGATAAATTAACTATTTTTTCAGGGATGTGCTTAATTTCTCAGTTTGACACCTCTACTTGGCCACATGATTGGGCATGGTAAGGGGTACTCAACTTGTGGGTGACTCCAAACTTAGCCACTAATCCTGCAAACAACCAATTACAAAAGTGTGTGCCATTGTCACTGATGATAGCTCTAGGTGTACCAAATCGAGTAAAAATATTCTTCCTTAAAAAATTAACAACAACCTTAGCGTCATTAGTGGGAGTGGCAATCGCTTCAACCCACTTAGACATATAGTCTACAACAACTAGAATGTACTCATTGTTTATTGATTTAGGGAAGGGCCCCATAAAGTCAATGCCTCAAACATCAAATATATTACAATAAAGAATATTGTTCAGAGGCATTTCGTCACGTTTAGAGATATTATCTGTCATCTGGCAATTATCACAAGACTTACAAAATACTTGTACATCTTTGAATAGGATTGGCCAATACAACCCGCTTTCTAGGACCTTGGCCGCGGTGCGATTGGGACCAAAGTGTCCTCTGGCCTCTCCGTTATGGCAATGTTGCAGAATGCTTTGAACTTCGCTTTCGGGAATGCACCTGCGAATAATTTATTCTGCAGAAATCTTAAACAAGAATGGGTCCTCCGAGAGATAATGGGAGATATCAGCAAAGAATTTTCTCTTTTTTTTGCATGGTCCATCTAGAGGGAATCCATTTTTCTACAAGGAAATTGGCATAATCAGCAAACCATGTAAGTTCATCACTTGCCTTTGCCTCCTCCAAAAGGGAGATTGAGAAAATTTGTTCATCTGGAAATTCTTCTAAGATAGTGTTTCCGTCAGTGGGAGTTGACTCAAGTCGGGAGAGGTGGTATGCAACAACATTCTCTGTTCCCTTCTTGTCCTTCACTTCGACATCAAACTCCTCAGGCAAAAGTATCCATCTCAATGGTCATGGTTTTGCTTCCTTCTTGGCCATCAAATGTCAAATTGTCGCATGATCTGTGAAAACAATAACCTTCGAGAAAATCAAATATGATCAAAATTTATCAAATGCATATATAATAGCCAAAAATTCTTTCTCTGTAGTCACATAGTTCATCTGAGTGGGCATGAGAGTGCAACTGGCATAGTAAATGACTCTGAACACCTTGTCCCTCCTTTGCCCGAGAAATGCACCTACGGAGCCATCACTGGCATCACACATTAGTTCAAAAGGCGAGGTCCAATCCGGTGTCAATACCACTAGGGCAAATATTAGTTTCTCCTTTAAAGTTTCAAAAGCAAACAGACAATTAGAATCAAACAAGAATTTTATATCTTTAGAGAGAGGTTAGTGAGTGGCTTGGCAATTTTTGAAAAATCTTTTATGAATCTCCTATAAAAATCAACATGACCAAGGAAACTTCGCACTATCTTCATAGATGTGAGGGGAGGCAACCTTGCAATGACATCAATTTTAGCTTGATCAACTTCAATCCCTTTTTCAGAGATTTTGTGGCCCAAAACTATGCCCTCCTTTATCATGAAATGACACTTTTCCCAATTAAGAACTAGGTTCATCTCCTCGCATCGCTATAATACAATAGAGAGATTAGTCAAGCAGTTTTGAAAAGAACTTTCAAATAGAGCAAAATCATCCAGAAAAATTTCAAGAATCTTCTCATTGATGTCTGAAAAGATCGCCATCATGCATCTTTGAAATGTGGCTGGAATGTTGCACAAGCCAAAAGGCATCCTTCGGTAAGCAAATGTTCCATAAGGACATGTGAAGATTGTCTTTTCCTTATCTTCAGGTGCCACAACAATTTGGTTATATCCTGAATAACCATCTAAGAAGCAATAGAAACTATGCCCTGCAACACGCTCAAGCATTCCGTCAATAAAGGGCAATGGAAAATGATCTTTTCGTGTAGCTTCATTTAGTTTGCGATAGTCTATGCATACATGCCAAACTGCAATAGTCCTAGTAGGAACTAATTCATTGCTTGCATTTGTAATAACAGTAGTACCCCCTTTTTAGGGACAACATGAATAGGACTAATCCATGGACTATCAAAAATAGCATAAATAATACCTGTATCTAAGAGCTTAATCACCTCCTTATTTACTACCTCTTTGAGTTGAGAGTTAAGACGGCATTGGCATTAGGCAGTTGGCTTATTGTTATCTTCCATAAGGATCTTGTGTATGTAGATAGAGGGCGAGATGCCCTTGATGTCAGAAATTGACCACGCAATGGCTTTCTTGTGCTTTCTAAGGACAGTTAGCAGTTGAGCTTCCATATCTTTGGTGAGATCTTCAGAAATAATAACAGGAAAAGAATCAGTGTCAAGATATGAATACTTTAAATGAGAAGGTAATGATTTAAGTTCAGGGCACAAGGAAGAGTTTTGCAATTCTTCTGCTATGGCGGCTTTTAGAGGAAGTTTTTCCACCGTCTCAGGTTCTTTGACCACCTCAGAATTATCCATCAAATATTCATCATGAGCATACGGATTCATCACCACATCAGAAATAACTACATCAAGCTCATCAGAGGTATCATCATCTAAAGTGTCAATAGAGTAACATGAAGAAATGGGATATTTTAAAGAATCTGAAATTTTAAAACATAATTCCTCATTGTTGACTCTCAAAGTCAATTGTCCCTTTTGGACATCAATCAATGCATTGTCTGTCGCTAGAAAAGGTCGGCCTAGTATGATTGGAGTGTCAAGCTTAGAATCCATATCTAAAATGAGAAAATATACAGGAAAAATAAATTTATTAACTTTAACACGTACGTCTTCCAACATGTCTCTAGGTTTTTTCACGATTGATCAGCAAATTGTAACATAATTGAAGTTTCATAGAGTTCCCCATAACCAAGTTTTAAGAAGATAAAATAAGGCATTAACTTGATACTGACACCTAAATCACATAAAGCCTTTGAGAAATAAAAATCCCTTAAAACACATGGTATAGTAAAACTCCTTGGATCCCATGCTTTTGATGGAATGTCTTGCTTGCACACCAAACAACATTGTGGTGAAAGCTTAATCAGGCCAGTCTCTTTGATCTTCCTCTTGTTGGTCAGGATTTCCTTCATAAACTTGGCATAGGTAGGCATTTGTTTAAGAGCTTCAGGTAGAGGAATATTGATGTGAATTTGCTAAAAAATTTCAAGGAAATGAGAAAGTTCTTTATCGAGTTGCTCCTGACGATATCTGGGGGTATGGAAGATTCCCTGGTTTTGCTGAAGTACAAATTTCTCAGCCTGCTTGTCTGCCTTCGGTGGTGGTAGTGTTGGAATTGCTTCATGTTGCTTTACCAATGATTCTACCATTTCCTCTTCAACCACTGGTTCAGATTGAGGTTGTTGTGGATCTTGAATTTCCTTGCCACTTCTCAAGGTGATTGCCTTTGCGTCTTCTCGAGGGTTCTTCCATGTGTCAACCTGGCTGACGACCTGCAATTATGTTAGCCAGTTGTCCTACTTGGTTTTTCAAATTCTTGATGGATGCCTCAACGTTATTAAACTTAGAATCAGAAACATAAATAAATTTTGCAAGAATATCTTCTAACTTCGATTTGGGTTCAGGTTGAGGCCTTTCTTCATTGCGTGATTGGAAACCATGATTGGAAACCAGGGGGAGCCATCCCCCTATTTTGTACCCAAGAATAATTGGGTTGAACCTTTAAACCAAATCCACATTTGTAGGGACCATCATTATCCAGTAAGAGTTGTTAGTAACATAATTCGCGTTCTCAAATTGAGTTGATGAAGAGTTACCAGTTGGGCATTTGTGATTGGGGTGCCCTTCACTACAAAAATCACACCTGATAATGTTATGAGCTGCTTTGATTGGAGCATTATTTTTATTTACCAGGAGTTGTTCCACCTTTTTGTTGAGAGCTTCTACCTGTTCAGAAAGATATGAAGAATTGTCTTGTCGTGGTGCTTGATCTCTGTCATTTTGCCAATTATTGATAGCCAAATTTTCGATGATCATGTAAATGTCTTTGGGTGACTTGTCCGACATCGAGCTACTTGCAGAAGTATCAATTTTATCCCTAACTTGCACTGTAGCACCATTATAAAAGTATTGGATCTATTCATAAAGTGGCATGATATTATGTGGAATTCAACTTATCAACTCCTTGAACCGCTCCCAAGCTTCATACATTGTTTCTGCATCCTGTTGATAAAAAGACTTAATTGAGATATATTAAGCACGGAGGAAGATCGTTATGTATAAAGGACTCAAAATCTCGAAATCCTAACTATTCTAATCAAGATTAAGTCCAACGAGTTGAGAACTCAATCTAACTGAACATAACCATGATCATGATGCATAAAGTACAGACCCTTCCATATCCACAATTAATAATAATTAAGTCCAAAATATAGCAATTAGAAATCCCTATTTAATGCCCTGCTCGGATTCTCCAAAACTCGGCCCGGGTCTATAAAATAAAAATTGATTCGGACAAGAAAACACTCTGACCCGGCCTGGGTTATCCAGAACTCGGCCCGGATCAGACAGAAAAACTTCGATCCCACATTGCATAATCAACATGGCCCGACTAGAGAAGAAGTAACTCGGGTACGATAAACTAGGCCCGGGTACAAATAGCTCGGTCTGGGCTCCACAAAAAAATGAAGTAGCGATGGTACAAACAGCTCGGTCCGGCCCAAGTTCATTTATCACGCAAAGTCTGACACGAGTTTGGTCTCACGATCGGCCCGGCCCGGGTGTAATGATGACCCGCCCGAGTTCTTCTATAAGATAGCATTCGTGGCATTTTATGCTTCGATTTTCGCACTCTTTCAGGCCAATCGCTCCGCACCTTCAAATTGATAATCCTGAGATCAAAATAAACCAAAAATTGGTAGCTTTTGACTCTAGCAAATTTTAGAAAATGAATTAGGAAAAGAGATGCATGCCATGATAAAATTATTAAAAATAATCTAAATTATGCATGTAAAATATATAAATATGCATGCATCACCTTCCCTTCATGACATTAGCATAAATTCTTAATTTCATAACTAAGTCACATGATAGTAAATTATTTTTGGATTGATACCATCATTTGAGCCTTATTAATAAAGCCCAATAAATCAGTCTGGCCCATTTTGATAATGGCAGCACATTAAAGCATGCGTAGCTCACGTGCCATTATCCACTACACAGCAATTGCTACGCTACATGGTTCAGGCACGTCACAGAGACCAGGAGATCAAGGAGCTTAAATCTTAGAAGCTCAAGAGCGAGGCGAGAGGCAGTAGGGGATGGCTACCAAATGTCAAAATGGCTACCAAATGTGCAAATGTTGTGATTGCCATTCATGTATTGATATGTCAAAATGTACAAATGCCTTTTTTTCTTTTGCAGGTGTTTCCCTCCATTCTTCTGTATGGGTGATTCTCAGACATGCTTTCTTTTTTCTGTGTTCACTACAAGAAAATTGGCAATTAGTGACTCACGGTCGAAGACGCTAGGGAGGCGCTATTACGTCTCTGTTGTCAAGAGCGTCTCCTTCGCGTCTAACTAGCGCCGCAAAATTGAGACGCTGGAACTCGGTGGCTAGTGGCATCGCACTAGAGCCAAAGATGTTGAGACGCAACTAGCGCCACATATTGACGCTATATCGACGGTATTAAGACGCGATGTTTGGGGTTGCACGAACTAGGACCGCGTCGCTAAGTCGACGCTCAGGGGGCGGTAGACGTGAGACGCTCTTCCGGCGCCCACGTGTGGCTAGCTTAGGCGCTAGTAAGGTGCTATATTGACGTAAATATGATCATGCATTTGTCGCCAATGAGACGCTAAGATGGCGCTAAGTGCGATATATCTAAATTAGCGTCGACATGCGTTTAGACGCCAATGAGACGCTATGGTGTCGCTACATGCACATTTTTTTTACCCGCCCCAGCCTCATTTTCTCCCTTCCCACGCCATACAATTTATAATGCATCTCAAAATGCATTGATATTCATCACAGGCAATATAAAATCATCACAGGCAATATAAAACTATCACAGGCAATATAAAACCATCACAGGCATAATATATAACATAAGAATACGAAAACTACTAAACCGAACTAACAAACTATATGTATGTTTAAGTCTATAAGTAACAAATGCATAGTTTGTTTTCTGACCTAGGTTTGGGAGTTATTGTTATCATTCCGGATGTTCGACCTAGACGTGCTCGGTCCATGGCCTCGCGAGGATGAATTCTGCGTCGGGATCAATCCCTGAATCGCCTACAATAGAGGACCCAACTGCTGCGACACCTGTTGCGACAACTGCTGCGACACCAGCTATGACACCTGCTGTGATATCTGCTCCGATAATTGCTGTGATAGCTGCATCAGATCAGGTGCAGCGGATGAGCTCGGAGCAGATGCACCTCCTGCATATCCTCCGATCCTCCTAGGTATCTGAGCGGCTGTGCCGAGGTCACGCAAGTATCCCCCTCGTGTCATGCCGGCCACCTCTTCCCAAACAGTAGGGTCCTCTACAAAATAAAAAAATTGTAAAATCATATAATATATAAATTATATATCAAGAATCACATAAATTAAAAACATGACTAAACCAACGAAGAAACATTACCTGGTGGTTGAGTACTCGGATCATCTTCATACTTTTCAGCCATTTTTGCATTATACTCATCCTAAAAAATTTAAACGTTGTGTATTTCAAAAATATTGCACTAATGGCAACAACCAAATGACCATATCATGAGACTTACCAGAAGCCTACGAGCAGTGGACGTGACTAAGTCGTTTGTCTTCCGGCTCTTATGCGTGGACTCATAGACCACACGAAAGTCTACGGGACCGCCTTCTTTCTCCTACTACAATAAAGTTTCAAATTTGATAACATAAGTATAAGTCAAAAGTTTGATTAATTGAATTTATATGTAAATTACCATGCGCCATCGATGCTCATCAAATCGCATCGATCCCCCTGTGTGGATGTGGGCCTCGGGCTTCGAAAGACGGTTAACTCTTACCTTTTCCGACTTCCTTTGCCATCGTTCATCCGTCCTTTGTGAACATCAAATACTTACACTTTCAAAAAACTATAATTTTCATAAAAATAATGTAAAAGTATACATACTTACCACTTCCTGCAGAGGGACTCCCAAACCGAGTGCCTAATATGTCTTGGGCATTTTTGTATGCCCTACTCCAAAGTGAGGTCGGCGGACGTGACGACCTTGCGAAACTTGTATAATCGATTTCGGAGAAGTTTCGCAGCGATCTTCTCAAAAGCTCTCCGGATCGTCCCTAAACTAAGATCTGGATGAAACTGATTTGCCTCCTACAAATAGAACGTTAAAACTTAGTAATTTTAAAATAAATATAAATCAAATTATGTAACCCAAATAGAAGATCGTACCGTAAAGGTTCGAAAGATGTCATCTCGCACTTGAATTGGGACATCTTTCCAGGATCCTGCCCCTTCCGCCAAGTGGAAAAGAACGAGA
Organism: Pontederia crassipes; assembly: GCA_030549335.1. NCBI lineage: Eukaryota > Viridiplantae > Streptophyta > Magnoliopsida > Commelinales > Pontederiaceae > Pontederia > Pontederia crassipes. The sequence goes on along the minus strand of JAUKPH010000020.1, from coordinate 1,856,932 downwards.
GCACTGACATCCCGCACGGTACTAGCGGGTAAGAAAGTGGTCCTGCCAATTACAAAGAAGAATTAATTTCAATGATAACCAAAACTATAAAAAAATTTGTACAACTTATTTAACTTACGGTCGAGCAATATTATTCACAGTGACCACCCCATTATCGTGTAACCCCTCTTCATCACTCGAAGAGGAATCATCATCTGGTACAGCTGGGGTAGGATGTAAAGGTCTGACATCAGCTACGGGCCCTAATACATAATAAATCATTAGTGTCATACCAAATTAAAATTGTGATAATTGATAGATGTACATTAATGTTCTCACCTCGATTGATGTGTACCGCATGATCAGTAGCAGTCCGCTCGTCTGAATGAATTGAGTCAGATGCATGTGCTATCGGTGGCGTAGTAACTGACATTATTAAAAAATAATTAATATAATTAATTGAGAAATGTCAATAACAGTAAATATATCACCTGGCATAAGATGTCGCTCGCCAACGCTAGATTGTGGTGAAACGTCTGGTATTCTCGGCGGTGGCGGTGGGGTAGCAACTGCCATCACAAGAAAATACATAAAATTTGGCTCCTACATAAAGTTAAGTAATATACAAAAAATAACCTGGTGTGACATGACGATCGTGGTCGTGCGATCGAGACGTACCGACTATGTTCCCCGTCGACGGTGGAGCAACTGTCACAAAAGTAAAATATTTAAAAAACTCTATCTCCTACTGTCTATTACCTACAATGTGTCACGTACCTGGAGTGATACGCTCAGCAGACCCACCAATGGATCGCCTACTATGTGATGATCCGGCTACGTGCCCCGTCGATGGCGGAGGAACTGATATTATTAAAAAAGGAATTTAACTATTATAATCAACTATAAATAAGCAGCTCACAATAAATATATTACCTGGTGGTTGTGATGGCTGACTCATCTGGAGTGAACGCCTGGAAGAGCGAGATGACCCAGATACTCGACCCCTAGTAACCATGACTGAAAAAAAAAGAAAGAAGCTTCTCTTATTATCGGTAACCATATATAACTTTTAAAAAAAGTAAAATGCTTATGTCATTACAATAGCTACGGGATTCATTCGCTTGTTTCGTATTTTGATTCATTTTCATCATCTTCATCATCGTCGCTATAATCTTGGTTAGAGTCATCATCAATGAAATTATCGAAGTTCACATCCAAGAGGTCATTTGAATTGAACTCTTCCATTGGCTCAGCGTCATCGAACAATTGAAAATTCTCAACTCCATCGGCCACATCAATCGTCTCATTCACTCCATCTTCTTGATAGTAATCATCCATGGGCACATCGATGTGTACGGATGGTGTTTCATTCTCATCTACCATTGTTTCTACTAAGAATAGTCTACTCCTCACCTTGCATGACACCCACCATTCATCCTTGGTTCTTTTCAATGGATACTTAGTGTAGTACACTTGTTGTGCTTGTTCCGCCAATACGAATGGATCATATGACTGAAGTCTCGATCGAGGGTTAATATCCACCAATTTAAACTTTTGATCGATCCGAACTCTTTTCTCTGGATCGAACCAACGGCATTTTAGCACCACGACTTTGTTAGATTTTCTCAAATAAGATAATTCTAGGATGTCTTCTATAACACCGTAGTAATCAAAGTCGTCATCCCCGTACATGCTTCCTAGAACACATATGCCGCTATTAATAGTTGAACGTTGTCGGCTATATTCTTCTGTATGGAACCGATATCCATTGACTATGATGCCGTAGTAGCTAGGAACTTATTTCTTCGGGCCATGACCAAGATCTCGTATTTTGTTCTCTATGACTGAGCCATTAATAACCTACAAAAAAAATAACTAAAAATTTTATTAAAAGTTATGAACTTATAACAATTAAGAACAAGCGGAAAGATTTCTCACTTCACATCTCAACCAATCGGCAAAATGTTCGTCTCGTAGTTTCAATAACTCATCGTTTGAAACTAACGGATTGATTTCTCGTTGTAATTCTTCAAATTTCCTGAATTCATAGTTTTCAATTAATACAATCATATAGCAACAATTAGCTTTAAATTATATAAGAAATTAGAACAAATTGCCTTACTCGAGATACGGTGTCACTTCGCTACAATTTGCAAGAACATAATTCTCAACGACGGTGAGATCTCTGTCATTCAAGATAACTTTGCGTCCTGCACCAAGAAGTCGACATGGGTACTTGAAGATGGATAGAATATTCATGTCAACTTCTCATTCACCACCATCATCGTTTCTTGGAACCTGGGTGTGTCGTGATTGTATGTGCGGCTCAAAGTATTTTGAAGTGAAGTTTGACACCTCCTCAGTGAAATATGCTTCACATATAGAGCCTTCAATTTTTGCCTTATTCTTCGCCTTCCTTTTCAAATATAACATGTGCCTTTCGAAAGGATACATCCATCGATACTGAACTGGACCAGAAATTTTTGTTTCATATGGAAGATGTACAATCAAATGTTCCGTCACATCAAAGAAAGAAGGTGGAAATATCTTCTCAGCCTTGCACACGGTAATCATAATAGAAGCCTCTAACCGAGATATATCTTCTTTCCGAACGATGGATGCACAAAGCTCTTTAAAGAACATAGACAATTCTGTTAAAACCTCCCAGATGGCCTTTGGCAAAAGTTCTTTAAAGACAATTGGAAGCAGCCTTTGCATAAAAATATGACAATCATGACTCTTCATCCCGTGTATCTTCCCATTGTCCAAGTTAAAACAACGAGATATGTTTGATACATATCCGTCGGGGAATTTCAATTGCTTTACCCATTCGAAAACCACTTTTCTTTGATCATTGCTCAAGACATAAGTAGCTTTTGGCTTTTTGCATTTACCATTTTGAAGATGAATGATATCTAACTCTGGTCTTTTGCATATTAATTTCATGTCTTCGCGAGCCTGTATGCTATCTTTTGTTCTTCCTTTAACATCCATAATAGTGTTGAAGATGTTGTCAAATACGTTCTTCTCCACATGCATGACGTCCAAGTTATGACGTACCAAGTTTGAAGACCAATAAGTAACTCCCAAAAAAATACTTCTTTTCTCCCAATTATGTTCACTTCCAAACCCAATTTGCTTATAACTACCGGCCTTCAATCCGAATGAGATTTCACTAAGCTTGTTTACTTGCTCTAGCAATTCTTCTCCTGTCAAAAGAGTTGGACACAAAGTGTTCTCGGATGTATTCTTTTTAAATGAGTTTCGATCACGGCGCATCGAATTCTCCAATGGCAGAAACATCCTATGACAATCAAACCAGCAAACTTTCCTACAATTTTTCAAATAAAAGAATTTTGTATTCTTTCCACATATGGGACAAGCAAGTTTTCCTTTTGTACTCCAACCACTCAACATTCCATATGCCGGAAAATCACTTATGGTCCACATTAATGCGGCTCTCATAATGAAATTTTGCTTTTTAGATTTGTCATAGGTAACCATGCCATCCTCCCACAACATCTTGAGTTCGTCAATCAAAGGTCTTAAGTAAACATTTAAACTTTTACCAGGAGATCGACAGTTAAGCAATATATTCTCTCATCTCATACATATGCTTGGAGGCAAATTATACGGTGTCACAAAAATAGGCCAACATGAATAAGTAGTACTCAATGAGCCAAATGGGTTGAAGCCATCAGTGCAAAGTCCTAATCTAACATTGCGTGATTCTGCAAAAAAATTCGGATGAAGTGCATCAAATCGTCTCCATGCCTCCGCATCCGAAGGATGTGTAATTGAATTTGGATCTTCACGTGCTCCTTCTTTGTGCCACCTCATAAATGATGCAATTTTTTCAGAAAGAAATAGTTGTTGTAATCTTGGAACAATCGGAAAGTATCTAAATATTGCATTTGCCACATTTTTTTCGAACTTTGAGTATTCTTTTTCGGCCTGAATCTGGGCTCGCCACAAATAGAACAACTCATAAGTGAGTTGTTTTCCTTGTAGTACAACATGCAATGATTGCAGCATGCATCAATCTTTTGATATTCCAACCCTAAATCTCTCATCAACCATTTGCACTTGTAAAAATTTCCCGGTAATTTCTCGGAAACTGGAAGCATACTCTTAATAATGGCAAGCATCAGGTCAAAACAACTTCCGCTCATATTAAATTCTGATTTTAAGTTCATTAGTTGTGCCACTGCAGAAAGTGTAGTTTGCTTCACGCATCCATCTCATAAAGGTTCATCTGCCTCTTCGAGAATATTATAAAACTTAGAAGCCGAAGTATTCGGGTCTTCTTCAATCGATGTTTTGCCAACATTTTTTCCTAACATTGCATCTCGTATCATGTCCCTGTATGGATTGCTCGAGTCGCCGACAACGGTATCTACATTACTTGTTTCTTTAGCCCATCTTTCTTCGCCATGAAAGAACCAATTGGTGTATGTAAGTAAGAAACTATTGTAATATAAATCCTTCTGCACATCATATCTTACTTTCCACTGATAACATTTGCACTTCCGGCATGGACATAAGATTTCGCCATATGAAGAAGCAACACCTTCATTTTGATATGCCACATTAATGAATTCATCAACACCATCCTTATATTCTTCAGTTATGACGCCATGTTTATCCTTCCAACGACGAATCCAACTGCGATCTAGCTTTATCTTTTCTGTAACGGAGAACATTAAGCCAAGTAAGAAATTTCTTGTACTTGAAACGTGTGATTTTGAACTTACGAATTAAGTCCAAAATCACATGTTTCAAGTAATACTTAACTTAAGTACTACTTAACTTAATTCATAACATGAATAAGTAATACTTAACATAAGTACATGAATTACTTCATAAGTTAACTTAACAATTAACATAAGTTAACTTAACTTAAGTAATACTTAATAAGTAATACTAATTAACTTGATCCAAAGAGATGATAATTAACTTAAGTACTACTTAAGTTAATTCATAACATGAATAAGTAATACTTAACTTTAGTAATACTTAACTTAATTCCTAAGAGATGATACTTAATATTATACTTAATAAGTAATACTAACTTGAGTACTACTTAAGTTAATTCATAACATGAATAAGTAATACTTAACTTAAGTACTACTTAACTTAATTCATAACATGAATAAGTAATACTTAAATTAAGTACATGAATTACTTCATAAGTTAACTTAACAATTAACATAAGTTAACTTAACTTAAGTAATACTTAATAAGTAATACTAATTAACTTGATCCAAAGAGATGATAATTAACTTAAGTACTACTTAAGTTAATTCATAACATGAATAAGTAATACTTAACTTAAGTAATACTTAACTTAATTCCTAAGAGATGATACTTAATATTATACTTAATAAGTAATACTAACTTGATCCAAAGAGATGATAATCCACTTAAGTACTACTTAATTTAACATGATAATAACATGAATAAGTAATACTTAACTTAACATGAATAATTAACTTAATTTAACTTCATGCATTAATAATTAACTTAATGCGGTGGCAGGCTAGTACCTTCGGCGAAGGGCGGAGGGCGGCCGAGACGGCGGTGGAGGCGGTGGGCAGTGGCGGCGGAGGAGGACGTCGGCGGCGCTGGAGGACGTCGGCGGCGCTAGAGGGAGGATGTCGGCGGCGGCGGAGGGCAGTGGCGGCGGTGGAGGACGTCGGCGGTAGCGGAGGGCGGATGAGGCGACGATGGAGGATGTCGGCGGCAGTGGAGGGAGGACGCGGCGGAGGGCGGACGAGGCGGCGGTGGACGCGACAGGCGGCGGTGGAGGCGGAGGGCGGCGGAGGCGAAGAGCGGAGGGCGGACGAGGCGGCAAAGGACGCGACGGATGGCGGTGGAGGTGAATCGCGGCGGAGGCACCCTGCGGCGGAGGCGAACCACGGCGGAGGCAAACCGTCGGGGAGGGCGGAGGAGGAGGAGGAGGAGGCGGCGAAGGGCGGCGGCGAATGCAGAGCGCGGCGGTGGAGGGCGGTCGAATGCAGAGGGTGGCGGAGGCGAAGGGCGGCGGTGGAGGCCGCAGGCGTCAGAGGTCGGGCTTCGGGCAACGAGCGCCGGAGGTCGGGCGTCGGGGCGCGTCGGGCGTCGGGGCGCGTCGGGCGTCGGATGGTAAATGGTAAACAGTAAAAGTGAAAACGAAGAAGAGGGGTTAGGGATTTAAGTAATTTTTAGCGTTGCAAAATAATGAGACGCCATGTAGGCGCCGAAACTATCACAATTCGGCTAGCGCGGCGCTATAGAGAAGCTAATGTGTCACTAAGACAAAGTAGAGACACCATCGCGTCGTCAGGGCGTCGCAATTGTGTAGTATCTCAATATCGCGATGCCCTTGAGACGCTTAATAAAAGTTTTTTCAAATTTTTTTAGTATGTAATTTTATTTATCAATGTAACGTCTCATCGCATTATGCTCCGTTCCAATTGTTTTATTTTCTTCCGATAATCTATCATGTATGTATACAAAATTATAATTATGTATGTATATGTGTGTATAACACAATTGTGTGTGTATATATATACATATGTCATATATGTGTACGTATATATATGTCTACGTGTGAGAGATTAAGTTACAACAATGTGTTTCATCTATATGTATTATAAATATATATGTGTATGTATATGTCTACACATGTGCGAGTCATATATATATAGATAACATGTATATGTATACGTATTCGAAGTGAATATATATATGTATTTGTTTATATGTGTCAGAGTAGGTTACAATAATATGTATATATGCACTTATTATATATAGGTATCAGCATATATGCGTATTTATATGTCTATATATGCCCAATTGAGCGAGGGGTAAAAAGTCAGCGCAGGAGGCGCAATACAGACGCCATTGAGTTGCTAGATTCATTTAGCGACTCCGTAGCGCCGAACTAGCGTCTAAAATAATATGGCGTCTCGAACATGCGACGTTAGAGAGACGCCCATGGTGTCATCATAGCTCGACAATATCTTCGGCGCTCGTTAAACGCTATGTGGACGCTATTGTGTGTCTACTGTGACGCTAACATATCACTCACTTAATCAACCATCGTAATCCCATGATTAAGTATATAATAATAATATATGCATAATTAAGATATTATATATATTATATGTATACATAACATAAATAATATAGGTAAAAAATTATATATTTAGGAACACTCTTATCATGTAAAAATACATATATATATATATATAATCGTGTAATTAATACATATATATGTTGATATTATGCTATTGATAATATGTTTATAATCGTGTACTTAATGCTAATATAATATTTAATGAATTTATTGATTGACATATAGTATATATAATATAGTATTTAAATATATACAGTAGCGTCTCATTAGCTTCTCTTTTGTTTGAGACGTCATATAGCGTCGCTTCACAGTCTTCAGACATGAGACGCTAGTGTCGCGTCTAAAGTGATCGACGACAAAACGGCGCTAGGTGCTGCCGCGCATTAAGAATAGTGGCACGAAATAATAGCATCTACGTAGCATCTCGATTGCAGCGCTAGAGAGTTAACGTCAACCCGCTGAATAGCTAAGAAGACGTATAATTAAGATATATGCATAATAAAGATATTATATATATTATATGTATAGATAACATAGATAATATAGGAAAAATTTATATATTTAGGAACACTCTTATCATGTAAAAATACATATATATATAATCGTGTAATTAATACATCTATATGTTGATATTATACTATTGATAATATGTTGATAATCGTGTAATTAATACTAATATAATATTTAATGAATTTATTGATTGACATATAGTATATATAGTATAGTGTTTAAATATATACTGTAGCGTCTCATTAGCGTCTCTTTTGATTGAGACGCCATGTAGCATCACTTTAGAGTCTTCATACATGCGACGCTAGTTTCGCGTCTAATGTTGTCGACGCCATAACGGCGCTAGGTACTGCCGTGCATTTGCAATTTCTGGCAGGAAAAAATAACGTCTACGTAGTGTCTCAATTGCGCTACTTTTAATGTCAACTCTCTGAGTAGCTAGGAAGACGCTATTGAGAGGCAAGTGGCATCTGATACTGGTGACGCTAAAGAAGCACAATGGAGGTGCTAGTGGCGTCTTTATAGCGTCACACACTTTTGAGGTGCTACATGGCGTCGCTAATCGCCAATTTTCTTGTAGTGGTTGTTGTTGGTCGATGAATACTCCAGTATTGAGTGCTCCTTGTCTTCTTGATCATCTCGATCCTATTCTAATGTTGTTTCAGAGTCCGATGATCTATTTTGTTGAATGGTATTCGTTCTTTGATCACTTCTCATTTTGGCAACTCATGTACATTTTGTAATGTGAAGTTCTTATCACTAAAATGGATGGCTGACAAAATGTTTGCTATCCTCTTTACCCTAAAAAAAAGTCGAGTTTTTTCTTTGTGGGGAAGAGTTGATGCAGGAGAATCAGGGTCATGGGCCTTTTTCTTGTAAATAGCCTTGTGCTTGTATACTTTAGCCTTTAGAGCATGTTTGGCACCTTCCAAAAATAAAAAAATGTAGTTTAAAAGTTTCTGCATGATGACACTTTACCAAAGAGGATATTCCTTGTCTATTTCCCAGTTAATGCTATCATGAAGTGTTTGGATAAATTTGTATTTTTCCACCGGAGCATTTCCTCGAAGAGTTCAGCATCATCATCAATGATGATGCGGCGACCAGACTGTGACGACGATGATGTAGTAGATGAGTTTGGGCGCATCCCAAAGTCGCATCGTATCTGGCAGAGAAGTTTAAGTGCCTCGTCGGGCTCCCCGATGCGGCGTATTCAAAGGGGTGCAGGATTTGGCACCGGACTCTGGAGGCGGACACTGGCTTGGGCAAAGAATGAGTGGAGCATAGGGCGGCGGCGGCGATGACAGTGGTTTGAGGAGAGAGAGCATTAGAGAGGAAATGGAGGAGAAGAAGAAGATGCATTGGAGGAGAAGAGATGGCAGTGATATGTCATGCCATGGAGACAGCATAATAGGAGGCGTTGGAGCTTGAAAGAACCGGCGACCGTGGTTTCAAGTGAGATGATGAGACAAAACAGAGGGATGGAGATGGGGATTTAGATGAAATGCTCACCCATGAGAAAAAAAATGGAGTTGGGAGCTAATCTTTTTCCCATTTGATTTAGCCCCTTTCCTGTGGTTAACAAACATAATTTTTTATACCCGAACACTCATTTCGACTACTTTTTACTAAAATATATGTCACTTTGATATATATATACACACACACACACAATATAATGTGTAGTCGCACTAAAATATTTACGTCGTATCACACGATAAACATATTGTTATTAATTGTAGCTTCTCTTTACGCTCCATTGGTTCAACGATCTCCAAGGTCTTTAAATAATTGGACTCAAATCTATGAAATATTTTGAAATATTAATAACATTTTTTTATGAATATATGATATTACTTTAAATAAAAATGATTAGTTATCCTTTATGAATTCAAAATTCTAATATATTTTTCTAAGATAAAGAAATGAATGAAAATTGAGTAAAGTGCTTATTCTAATATTATAGAAGACAAAAAAAATTTAATAGTAAAATAGCATAAAATATTTTCTGAATAGTATTTTTTAAAATATATTTAAATTTTCGCCGGAAAAAGTCGTTGGAAAACTCCAAATCAGTCTCCTACGTGATTTGGAACAAAAACATGTTTAAAACCCCTCAAAATGATCCTCCTAACCCATCCCAAAATGTTGGACTTGGTTTATGATAAATATGTAGAATTATTGTGAAGAGTGAATTATGAATTAAATTTTATAATATTAATTATTCAAGTAATGGATGTGATAGGTTGTGTTTAGTTTTGATTTGAATTCGGACGAGGAGATAATTTGGGATTCAACGAATCCAAGGTGAGGGAACTTACTTAAATGATATGAATTTCTTAACTCCTTGGAGTGATGACATTGTCCCATCCGATATGGGACTGATTTTTTGTGATCGTTTTTCTCATGCATAATCATATTTATTCGTATGCTTCATATATGTGCCATTATATGACTTGTGATGTTTATTATGAATTTTCGAAGTCTTTAATTGATAGAAGTTTCTCCTCTCATCTAAAACGAAGGATTTGCTTTTGAAATGATATGTTTTTTTAGTATGATGATTTCAAGTTCTAAATCTTGATTTTGAATTTGCATTCATGCATTACATGTAAAATCCACATAAGGCAGTGTGTTTTCACCTCGGAGGATTGGTCAACTTTGGGTTGACCGATTTGGGGCTCGGTATGCTCTGTGTCAATGGAATACGAAGAGCGGGTTCAACACCCTAAGTCAATATAGTGATACAAAGGGTGAAATTATGATAACCATCATGTGTCAATGGGATACGAGGGATGGAAAGAAAAGATAAGAAACCATGTGTCAATGGGATACGAAGGACGGTTCAACGTTCTATGTCAATGGGATACGAGGGACAGAATTAGAACGACCACCATTGTCAATGGGATACGAGGGGTGAGATTGATTCCTCCATTGAGGAGATTGGATATTCATATTTGATGATATTTTCCCATTTTATGATATTTTTTTGTTACCATGCATGTGCACATATGACATTCATTTTGTATTATTATTAAGTGAATGAGTTCCTTTATGAAGACGAGAAGATTTTTGGAATATTTCTGAACTATAAAGATGTTGATTTTTGTAATGATTTTTTTTAATAATTGAGGTAGTCGTTTGTCTTACTAAGCTTCTTGATGCTCACTCCTCTCATTAAATTTTTGCAGGTACTGAATAAAAGTCATACTTTCTTGCTTGCTTGGCATTTAATAAGAAATATAAAGGATTGGTCATGAGTGAGAGGTGTGATCGTTGTTTTAGTTACCATGTATTTCATTCATTTTCTTATACAAATTTCTAGTTTGAAGAATGATTTGAATGATTTTGAGAAATGTTGGAAGTATAGTGTGGAGCGATGGACGCTCATGATATATGGTTTACGAGCATTTGGCTCGTGATTTTGGTTAGAGAGTGAACTTGTGACTCACCGTTTTGTGCATGTGTCCCACCCTTTTTGTTATTTGTTGAATTGTCGGTAATGACCTTATAAACTGCCGGTGATGCATATTAAACTTTATAAATTGCATGTGAAAGATATGGAATTTGAATATTTGAATTTGCATGTGACTCACCATTTGTTTTTTAACGTTGGTTTTCCATTTAATATTTGAATTTGAATTTAAATGTTTGGTTTTACGGTTCCACCCCTTGTGGTGCCAAAACGAGTAGTTGAGCGTCACAATCAAAATGGACAAAGAATGCCTAATTGCATTTTCGATAGTGTTTAGACCATGAAAATCTAACAATGTATGTGTGATTTTAGACATCATGTTCGTAGCATGGTCGGGTGAGAACATGAGCATCTAGATCATTTGTGTAACAACTAGATGTATTAGAACATACTAGTGGAACATTCTTCATCCAAGAAACCACCAATTTTATACTAATCGATATTTCCAAAAGTTAAATTATAAGATTTTAAACCCAAAAATATTAGTTTTGCAGAAGAGGAGCCCAGAACATTCATATCGATTAAGCAACACATCATGGACATTGAAGTCATAGTAATAACATAGAAAAAATACAAATGAGAACACACATGAAGGCTGCTTACTAGTGGATATTCCATAGAGAACGTGTGATATATGGTATCACTAATCGGTGGATGCTAAAAGATTGTCAATGAAATTAGATCAGCCAACAGGTGTGAGATACGATTGAAACAGCCAAGGAGCGGATTGAACAATGTAGCAGTTGCATTTGATCTTGTTAACCTACACTCGTCGGAGGACACATGAGATCGATGGGAGAGAGAGTGAAGAGAGAACAAGTGTCATCGAATCCAAATCGCACAGTAGCCACGAATGGAAGAGAGAGCAAAGAGAGGGAAATGCCGAAGGGAGGAGGATGGTACAATTTAGCAGTCATCTTTGATCTTCGTCATCTTTCTGCACTCTTCGGCGGGAGAGATACATAAGGAGCAATCGTCATGCGTGGAAGGGGGGAGAAGAGACCATGCAAAGAGAGGAGTTGAGAGATTAAATGACCCACTTCTCGAAGTCACGCTGCTGAATGTCGGTCATTTTCAACCAATATATGAGTAGTGACCATGCTGAACGTTGATGCATGCATTTTACAACATATAATTAGGCTTGCATCCGGGCTTATTTTGTGTAATTTGCCCATAGCATGCATCTATTTTTATATTTGTTTTTTAAATTTCTTTGAAGTAGTCATCTACCTCTAGTTTGTATATTCTGCAAGAATTACTGATGAAAAATGGTAGAGTAAAAGAAGTACATGAAACGGAGACAATTTAGCTTTCGAAAAATCAAACTTTGAATTTCACGGGATGTTACGCTCGCATCACGGGCCGTGAAAGGTTAACGCCCCCGCGGCTCTAACAGAAGCGCTTAACGAAGAAAACTATGATTTCACGAGCCGTTAAATATCTCTCATGGCCCTGAAAGGCGATTTTCAAGCATCCTCCTAGCCTTTCACGAACCAAGGAGACTTTGCATTCAACTGAGAAAACTTACGGGCCGTGATGACTTTGTCACGGCCATTAAAGTAAAAGTTCACGGATCCTGCACATTTCACGGCTCCTCTAGCAATTCGAAAAAGGAGATGTCATCATGGGCGGTGAAGATAATCTAACGGGCTTTTATGGAGAGAAGAACGTAACGGGTTATAAAATTCTAGAATCCAGCCTTGGAGGATTATCGGTTGACACCCACCTCCATCAAGTCTTTGTGGAATCTAAAAAATAATTCGCTTCCAGAACGGACGACCAAACTTAAATCGGCGTCCAACTTTGTTATCAGAACGGATGATTGTTCATCCATCGGACCTCCGAAATTTCCTTAGGTCTAATTCCAATCTCTTTTTACTATTTGATTAGACTACTATTGGCATCGACTTATTTTACTTTCATGGCATTGATCAATCAGGGTAAGATCCTTACTGATTCACAAATCCAAAGTCCCAATTGGGCAAAGACAAAAATCTAAATTAATACAGATAAAAGTCAGGGAGTCCATGACACGGATTGACCGGAGCTGATGGCATAGCATTGTTTATCGCATGGTTAGGGCATAGGTTCAGCTTGTCCTCATTATCGATTTGTCCCCATCGAGTGACGAAAGAGGATCCCACCCAAGGATGGAGCATCCTCCTACCACAAAGAGAGGGCATTTGCCATGGTGTGCACAACCATAGGCCATTCATAAAGTACATGACATCTCAATGCAACGAAGATGATAAAGTATGAGATTGCATAGAAAGACAGCTGATCCAAAAGTTGAAGGAAACTTCCTACAAGGCATAAATATCTTATTGATTCAGAGTATTGAAAATGAAACTCAAAGATCAAACATCGCATTGATTCCTTCTCTCGTGTTCAAGATACCAGACTCTGATCTCTTAATTCGTCCATTGTTATATGATTTACTAATGTTATCTCTTCTCATGAACTCACAACTAATTTACTATTCACATATTTTGTTCATGCTATTCTAATGTTGATTCAATTAATCCATTGGTTTATTATTATCCTATTGGGTTGCCAAGCTTCTGAGATATCATTTCTCTTGCATTGATCCTGCAAGAAAACAACTCTATGGAAGGATGAGCCAGATTGCTAGGGATGATAATGTGCACACGGGTGATCATTCTTCACCTTCCACACTAGATACTATTTATGTATCGAAATCCTATTAAACTTTCTCTTTCATTGGATGTTTTATTTAAGTATTCTGCATTTATCTTATCTAGTCAAAGTCATATTGTTGGTTAATATCAATGCATAGTCAGTAACATTCCCAGTTGGATGCTCGCCACATGACGGGGTTTGATTCGGGGGCGTTACAACCAAGTTGATGTCGCCCTCGCCCTCGCCTGTGCTTGTTCTGTTTTGTAGGTTTGACCTATCTGCAAGTTCGAGGTGAAATTTACACATCATTTTAAACTATTCTCAAGACTATTTGTCATATCACATACATTACATGGTATTTAACAAATTAATTTTGAATGCATTTAAATACAGTTAAATATAAAGATGAAAATTGATGAGAGTAAAAAAGATTATTTAATAAATTAATTTACTTTTTTGTTTTTGCATCAATGTTGTCTCACAGTGAAGGCTTTGATCTAGAAAACTAACCTATTACAACGGAATAAACGATGTTCTTTTATGTTGTTTCGTACTGGGGCAGGACGACAATCACTACGGAAAGCCGACGCAATATCACAATCCAAGTACCTACGAAATTAAAGAAAAAACTAGGCAAAATAAGGAGAGTACAAGGAACTTTCATTGCAGCAATGAGACTCTATTTATAGAGTTTGTATGGCCCTTTGGTTAACTGCACGTGCATGCAGTTTGTTCTACAACTGCAATGACTGTAGTTCAGACAATAAGCACACATGTACATATATATGTCCAACAATCTCCCACTCGCACATAATGTGCTATCACTACAAGAAAATGGATCTTTAATGACCAACTATTAATGTCGAGACAAAAAAATGGTCATTAAAAATAGTCAATAGTGGCAAGAAAAAAATATGGACATTATTAAACACATTATTAGCGAAAGAGAAAAATGCTCATCTCAAAAAAGTAAATTTTGGTCGTTAAAAGTGATTATTAATGACCATTAAATTTTGTCATCATTAATTATTTATAAATTAAGATCAAGTAGACATGTAATTAATATTTTATTTGGCGGGAACTAAACATTTCCCTCCACTAATTTCTCAGGCAACATCAATTTTAAAAAATAAAATAGTTTATGCATTTAGTTAATAATTACATGTGATAAAATCCAATAGAAAGAAAAAAAAATCGTTACAAAATCTAATAGAATTTCTCCCAAATTTTTTATAAAATTCTATATAAAAATCCAAATTATTAGTGTTTCATAAATTTAAATGCCATAAAATGAGGGGGGGGGAAATAAAAAAATGTATATAAAATAGTTTAACATTCATAAATTAAATAAATAAAAAATGAACTATTAAAAAATTACAATAGAAAGTTACACTGTAATATAAAAAAATAAAGACAAAATTTAGTTATTAAATAAGTAGAACAAAAGAAACATATGTACAAGTGAATACTCCCACATTGAAGACACTACGAAAGTGAAAGCAACACATCCTCTATAAAATGGGCCTCAAAAGTAGACAACTGACTAACACAATTTTTTATTTAAAATAAATTTTTTTACTTAACCGGTTCACTCAGACCGATTTTGGCCGGTTTTATCCAGTTTTGATCGGTTTGAAATAGTTCAAAATGGTCCAATCTTCACTCTGGCTTTAGGGGTGATTCAAGACCATTTTAGTGACCGGTCGATGGTCCGATCGGTCGGACCAACCGGTCCGGTACAGTCATGACAATATTGGTTTTAATGATCGGATTATTTCTAGTCATTGATGACCAATAACGGCGGGATTACTAGACGTCAAAATTATCAACGATAAAGATATTTTTAGCATTAATGTATTCGACGACCAACTAAATTGTCCATATATAGTTTTAATGACCGGATTATTTCTGGTCGTTGATAACTTTTAACGACGGGATTACTAGCCATTGACGATTATCAATGACAAAGATATTTCTAGCCATTAATATTTTCAGTGACCAATTAAATGGTCCTTATATAGTTTTAACGACTGGATTATTTTTGGCCGTTGATGACTTTTAACGGCCGACACTTTAAGCCGTCGTTATTGACTTTTAATGGCGGCATCTATAACGACGGGTGACGATGGGAAATGCTGGTCGCTAATGACCAATAACGATCGGAATTTAAATATTAACGACCAAATTTCCCTTCTCCAATGATGTATTTTCCTGTAGTGTATTTGTCACATTTGAAAATTTTTGTGTATAGTAAATGGATCGTGCAACCCATGATTACATTCACAACACAATACGAGAGAACTATGACGTGTTAGGGATACACAACTACTCAACCACTTGAGAGCATATACCATGACCTGTTAGGGATACATAGTACTCAATCAACTTGAGAGCCAAGACTATAAAAAAAAGTCGCTCAATCAATATGTGAACCAAAACTACATTCTCATATAGTCACTCAAGCAATCATGTTACTCGCTTTGCCTTAGAGACACCTTGCTTGCATAGCTTAGACGACTCACGTCTAACTCCGTGATTACTTAATTTTATATGTATACTTTACAGTTAGCCAACAACATATAAAATTTATTCAGCACCAATGAATCTTTCTCTCGCCCTCATATTTCTCGATTCTAAGTCAGCTGCTTTCCCTAGGCGTGGTTCGACGGGCCGCATACAATTTTAGCCTTTGATTACCTCGCTAAAGTAGCAACACTAATATATCACTTTGAAATATAGTCAAGAGTCTAAGGGCAATCTCCGGACTTGTTTAGTCCTTAAAGACTCACACATGTGACGAAAACTCGATAACTATTCGCCACGTCTTAGGGTCGACTTAGCATACTCGGTGATTCACTCAAGTATTGCGGTGGAGACTCGCACTAAAGGAGCATACGCCATTTCTCAATAACACCGCACAAACTTAAGTCCAGTCGCATATCTATAGCGCCTGACTTGAGTCCTCCCACTAGTCGCCCAAAATTTCGGCGCCTTAATGAGGTCTCATATCTGGCTCCCCTTGTCAGGTTACACAGAGTTGAAGTAAACTCGTGTTTAAATCCTCCCAAACAAATCAGGATGGTTTCCCTGCTCACTATACTCTATCCATGTGATTTGATAATCTCGTGTGCCTGACTGACATACTCTACTTGTGTATAACAACTCATAACAACTTAAACAAAGTAATAAAATACTTTCATTAAAAACAAATGTTTAAGTACAATTCGGATTACGTAATCCTATAGCTTTTCTATGTCTAATAAATACATCTCTTGGAATAGGCTTCGTAAATGGGTCAGTTACATTCTGATGTGTAGACACATATTGAATCATAATCCTTTTCTGAACATCTTCATTTCGTACAAATTTGTACTTAGTGTCGATATGCTTCTCTTTATAGTGATATTTCTCATCTTTGACATATGCAATGGCAGCTTGATTATGCACAATATAGGTTAATCTTTGAAGCATCATCAGCTACTCTCAAATGGCGAAAGAATTTGCCTAACCAAAGGCCTTCTTTTGCAGCTTTTGTATATGCCATGAATTCAGCTTCCATTGTTGACAATGCTATGCAATCTTGCTTCTTGCTGCTCCACGTCATAGCACCATTGGTAAGCAAGAAGACATAACCGGAGGTGGACTTGCATTCATCAACATCGCCAACCCAATCAGCATCCGTGTATCCGTCTAACTTTAGGCTTCCACCTTGATAGCATAGTGCATAGTCAACGGTTCCCTTCAAGTATTTGAGAATCTTTTTGAAAGCCTTTCAATGTTGGTGTCCTGGATTAGACAGATATCAATTGACTAGACCAATGGCATGACATATGTCGGGTCGAGTACACAACGTGACGTACATCATACTTTCGACTACATTGGCATAAGGAACAGAGGTCATAGCACTCTTTTCTTCTGAAGTCTTCATACACATATTAAGACTTAAAGCTTCACATTTCCCTATAGGAGTATCAATGGGTTTGCAATTATTTATTTGAAAACGTTCGAGAACCTTTTTGGTATAGGTTTCTTGCGAAAGAGCAATGAATCTCTTTGCAAGGGAATTTTTACTCCAAGTATATATGCTGCACTCATGTCTTTCATCTCAAAAATAGAGGACAACCATTGCTTAATGGTATTTATATACTCCTTATTATTCCTAGCTAGCAAGATATCATCGACATATAGAGTTAGAAATGCAAACTTATCTTTGGAGCCACATATATACACAGTGGTCTTCATCAATCATAGAAAATTCAAAAGAAATTATTGATCGATGAAACTTCAAATACCACTGCCTAGATGATTGTTTTAGTCCGTATATGGACCATCGCAATTTACATACTTTGCGCTCTTGACCTTTTACAATGAAGCCTTTAGGTTGCTTCATGTAAATTTCTTCATCTAGTTCTCCATTTAGAAAAGTTGTCTTTACATCCATTTGATGTAGTTCTAAATCCATATGAGCAACTATAGCTAGGATTAAGTGAATTGAAGAAAATCTTGCAACTGGTGCAGAAGTTTCATCATAATCTATACCCTCCTTTTGGGTATATCCTTGTGCAACAAGGCGAGCTTTATATCTTTCTATAGATCCATCCGCAACACGTTTGACCTTGAGAACCCATTTGTTCCATCTTATGTCGGGTGGGAAATCAACCAAATCTCAAACTTGGTTATCTTTCATAGACTTCATTTCTTCTTCTATTGCTTTCATCCATTCTTCCTTCGCAGGACACGAGAGAGCCTCCTCAATTATTTTAAGCTCATGTTCATCTTCCGAACCAACGATAAAAGCTTTCCCCTCATCTCAAAACGACGACGTGGGATACTTTTCCGATTCGTCCGACGCATTGAACATTCTGGTATATCTCGTTCTTGAGTTAACGATAAATCTCTCCCACTCGGATCAGTATTCTGAGGTAAGGAGACATACCCCTCAGTAAATTGATCCGTTGGATGCACCAACACATGATCTTCTTCCTCTTCGAGGTGAAAATCTTTATCTATTTCACCTTGCTTAGGAAAATCATCTTCTAAGAATGTAGCATCTCGACTCTCTATCTCTGTTACAGTTTCATCATCCTTTTCGCCTATGAAAATATATCCTTTGGAGGTCTCAGAATATCTTATAAAAATACATTTCTTTCCTTTAGGACCTAACTTTCCATACTTATGAAAAGTATGAAGTAAATAGGCTACGCACCCCCCAGGGTCGCAAATAACTAAGTTCGAGCTTTCGGCCTATTCAGAATTCGTAAGGAGTGGAATCTACAAACTTTGATGGAACACAATTCAATATATAGGCTGCAGTCAATAAGGAATCACCCCAGAAAGAAATAGGAAGATTCGCTTGCACCATCATTGATCGGACCATATCAAGTAGAGTTCGGTTTCGTCTTTCTGCAGCACCATTTTGTTGTGGAGTTCTCAGAATTGTTAATTGCCTAACAATTCCTTTTTCATCACATAACTCTCTAAAGAGATCAGATAAATATTCACAACCACGATCTATACGCAAGATTTTAGCCTTGCGATCCAATTGATTCTCAGCCATATGCAAGAATCTTTTGAAACACTCTAATGCCTCATATTTGTGTGTGATTAAATAGACCACACCATATCATGAATAATCATCGATAAAAGTGATGAAATAAGAGAAAACATGTCTAGCCTTAACATTCATAGGACCATAGATATCGGAATGGATTATTTCTAAGGAAGAATCAGCATGTTTGCCTACTCCAAATGGTTTTCTAGTTGCTTTACCAGTAGACAATCTTCACATGTGGGCAGAATCACTTTAGCGAGATTGCCTAAAAGGCCTTCTCTAGCTAATCGATTCATACAAACTTGCACAATATGCCCAAGTCTGACATGCCAAGTTTTGACATCGACATTTTTTATCAAAAAATGATACAAATGAACAACTAGAAGATTAAAAATCCGTAGAGATTTCAAGAACATAAAAATCATTATGTTTGTAAACAGTACAAATACAAATATTGTTTAACATCACATCAACATAACTGGAACCAAATGTCATTACATAACCAAGTTCATCTAAACGAGATACTGAAATTAAATTCTATTGAAACTCCGGAGCGTAGAGGACATCATGGAGGTACAGGACGCGTCCTTCACAAAGGTCTAATTTACATGTACCAATGCCTTTGACCTCCACACGTGCATTGTTGCCAACGTAAATCCACTTGGTTCCGGCACTGAATCGATGAAAATCCACAAAGGCATCGTGTTCCTTTGCTATGTGGTTGGTTGCTCATGAGTCTACAATTCACGAAGGATGAGAGTCAGCGACTAATGCACAGCTAGAAACATAAATGAATGTTTGTTCAGAAAAATATACCTGTGTTTTCTTCTTCGACTCAATGCACTCACGAGCGAGGTGTCCACACTTGTGGCAATTATAACACTTAACTTTACTTTTATCAAACTTCCCACCGCGCTTTACCTTTATTTTTAGTCTTGTCTTTACCCTTCTGATACGGCGACTTTTACATTTTGAACTTTTACTCGCAACATATGCCTGACCGGCAGATTTAGCTACCTCAAGGCGCTCTTCTTCCAGTTCCAGATGATGTGCAACATTAGTAAAAGTTTTGATGTTATCGTTATGAGCTAAGTTCAAAACCATTTGTTCCCAATGCGCCGAAAGGGAATGAATGACAGCCTGCACTTGTTGTTCATCAATAAGTGGAACGCCAGCACTTTTCAACTCACGAATCATGTTCGACAATTCACGTAAATGCCGTTGCATAGTGTGATTTGGGCGCATACGTTATGAATCGAACTTGAGATTAAGTAACCTTAATTTCGTGGTTGATATACTGGCAAACTTCTCATGAAGGGCATCCCACATGGTTTCGGTAGTTTCATGAACCTCATACTCACACATTAAGGAATTGTCCATATTGCTCAACAACGTAGCGAGCTCTTTTGTCTTTCTTTTTCCATGCATTGTAAGCTTCCAAATTCCTTCTGTGTATATGTGTAATTCCAAATTCTGGTTCAGGCATTGTGTTTTTTATGCATTCAATAACTTCCGCTTCTTCGAGGATGTATTGCACTTTCCTATACCAGATGTCATAGTTGTCACCATTCAACTTGTCACCTTTGTTCAGTTCGGTAATTATTTGCTTGGTTGCCATTTAGTCTAAGATCATGTTAAAAAATAAATGTGTTAGGACATTATACACAAGTCTTATCGTCGCATATATGTCAAAAATAATAAAATGATAATATTTGAGGATAGTGACATCGAGATGGTAGCAAAGCTCCCACTCATCTCACACTATTCCAAAAAAATATTACCAAATTACTAAAAATAATATAATTGCACCAAGGTACTATTCTAGTCATTTCGGAAAAAAATGAACATTCAAAATCATTTAAAATATACAATGTGATTAACAAATCATTTTCAAAAATTTCGGCCAGACAAACAGAGTTCTGTGATGGGGTCTCTTCCTTGTCTATGCAAGGTGTCAATTAGGAAACCATCACCCCTTCGCCTCGACACCAAAAATAATTGAAAAAATGTTATCATGTCACATGAACATAGTAATAATTAGAGACGGTGTTAACTGTACACCAAGTAAGTCCACAGAGAAAGAGGGTACTAAATTTTCCACTTACAATCTCTTTTCAATACTTTCATAGACATGCACATGTCACGCACCACTCAATAAAAATTACTACCATGACCATCATATAATTTAAATGCCTTAGTCCTATTTAGACTAACTTATGTTTCATTATGGAAATATTTAGCTTAGGTCCAATTTATTAAATTCCTAAGTTCATGAAACATGTCACATTCATAATTTGCATTTTTATGCATGACGCAATCATAGCATAAAAATATTATGAATTACAAAGCATACAAATAATTATACAATTTATTTATCACATAATCAAATTATTTGTCACATGCTTTTAGCATAATATATGCATGATAATAAGCATTGTTATTATTAATTCATGTAAATGTGAAATTTTTAGAAATGTGCTCAAACTCCTCACTTCCACTCTACCGCAAGTGCACAGGTCAAAGTAGTAGACTCAAGTGTTGTATCCACAGTGATTTGAGGGTTAAAGACTCATTATCTAATTTAGAGTAATCCTAGACTAAGTTATCTAAAACAAGGAAATAGAGAAAAGTAGAAACATATTTGAACTATGGCTAAGAACTAACTATTTTTGGTGTTAAAATGAAATCTAATTACTAAGCTAAAAACTAAAAGGGATTAACTATCAATTAAAGATTCTCCTAGGAATGGGGTTCATCTAATTTAAATATGGATGGATTGGAACAATTCATCAATGCAAAATCAAATCTGATTCAACAAAAAAGAAAGGGCTGTTCTCACAGCATAATTAAATTAGAACTAATCACCATATTCTCATATAAATATTAGCTAGGTTGAATTAGAAAGAAATCCTTATTGGTATTGAGTTATCATTAGGCACAAGAATTAGCACATTACTGATATTGCCAAAATCCTCTCAGATTTGGCAAATCAGTAAGTCCAAAATTGACATCACAACTAATCCACATTCATAATAATGGGACAATTAACTCAATTAGCTAAACAAAAATGTAATGAATCCAATGCTAATGCTAATGCTAATGCTTCTTGGTTTATCTCTAAACATCAAGGGGACTTAAAATCAGCCTCTCAGCTGCAAATGAAAATGAAGTCCACATCAACACTAGTTAATTGGATACAATAAGCACATATCACATATTGAAATCAAAGAAGTTATCATTGCATCTTGATTCATTTCTGAACAAGAAAGAAACCTAGAATCAACCTCTCGGTTGCTAAAGAAATCAGGATTTCACAATGATAAAATAGATTCCAATAGAAATCAAAAATTCAGGTTATCAGAATCAACATCAGAGAAGGAAAAATATCTTGTTCATCATCCATACAGAACATGTATTAGATTACTGCCCTAACCTAGGAGAGTTGGAATTTAGCTCATCATAGATACAAAGATTGATACAAAACAGAAAAGGGAATCAATGCAAGGCATTTTGAAATCAGAAAATATGAATCTGTCCATAGAAATCAGAATGTAGCTTCCTCCCTTCTCCTCTGGATTACTTCAGCTTTTATATGGTTCTTAATCATCCTTGAATGCAAATCAGAAGCTTCTATTGTCCCTAATTATGTCATCTGTCCTTTGGTTCTGAATTTCTAGCAGATTCCATCTGCTTTTTTGCAGCAATGCAGTGGTCCCCCCTTACTTTTCCAGCTGGTTGCAACCTTGTAGTGCCTACTAGAGGAGCAAGAACAGTAAGCGTCAAAGTTCACAAATAAAAATAAAACAAGTAAGGGTAGGACAGCAATTAAAAATCAACTCAATTACTAAGTGCAGATTGGTATTATGCAGAAATAATAATTTTGCACAGAAATGATAACTTTGCACATTGAATCTTAATTATACAAATATGAGTAATTCAGAACCTCTGTGCACATGAAATTAAATATAAAATGAGTAAAATCATAACATGGTCAGCTAGTGAACACAAATGCATGCATTCTAGGCATAATTACCCAAATGTTGAATTTTAGGGACTCGATACATGTCAAATTAAGTGTAAATGAAGTGAAAACTTAATGTGATCAGCTAGTGATCATTCATATATTTACATAAAATGTAAAAATAAAGTCACATGCTTATAAGACATATATGTATAACACAAGGTATTTAAATAATTAAAATATTATTTTTTCATAAAAATTGAAATTATTTGTCACACGTGCCTTAATTACATATATGTAGTGAAAATATTCATACAACAAAATTAATTTTGTCATATCATACATATATTATTAACTGCATAATTTTTTAAAAAATTATATGCAATATCATATGAAAATACATGTGTTACATCAAAAACTAATTTTGGTAACAAAAAAAATATATGCACTTCAAAAAAATTTCTTACAAAAGAAAAAATATTATTTATAAGTTCCATATCATAAAATGAACCTTTAAGAAATGATATTGTGCACGAAATATTTTATTTTCACATATAACATAGTGTAATATAATTATGTTCATAACATAATATCAAAACTTATTACAATATATACATGACATATTTAAATTTTGTACACATGACATATCAAGAAATGTTCATAATCATGTCATATAGGTTTCAAGAAAATTTCTGTAAATTTTCAAATTACCATAGCATAATTACATGCAAGATATTTCATATAAAAAACATATGTCATATTATGTCACAAAATTTCTAATATACATAATAACTAAAAATGCATAATATATGTCACGGATCATCAATACAATTTCGGAAAATTTTCCAAAATTTTTTGGAGCATAAAACAAATAATTTGTAATTTTAATATAATCTTCTCGAAATTTCCCTAATGCACTATTTTTTTCAATAAAAAATGTAACTGTTCATCTAGGCTACACTGCAGCCATTGGCCGAAACTTGGCCGACCATGCACTGCGGGCCTCAAGCCCACGCACAGTGCTTGCAATAGTGCCGCATGGCACTGTTCACGCTACAGTGCCATGCAGCACTGTTCACGGCGACAGCATGCTGCGCTGCGGGTCTCAAGCTCGCGCAAGTGTGCAACAGTATCGCATGGAACTGTTCACGCTACAGTGCCATGTGGCACTATTCATGTAGAATAGTGTGCGTTGCTGGTCTCAAGACTGCGTGCGCATGCAATAGTGCCGCATGGCACTATTCAAGTGCCACGTGGCACTGTTCACATAGAAGAGTGTTTTTTAAAAAAAATTTACGGAAAAAATATATTAAAATTTGTACCAAATATTATGTTGAATTTAGTACATAAGGATAATAAAAAAGTTTGATTTTTTATTTTTTTATTATGGTTGTATAAATAAAGGTGCAAAAAGTATAATTTTTTTTTGCACAATCCCGTATATATATATATATAAAACGAAAAGAATCAACCTGTCTCTGATACCAATTGAAGGTTTTGATTTAGAAAACTAACCTATTATAGCGAAATAAATGATTTTCTTTTACATTGTTTCGTATTGGGACGGGACGATGATCATTACGGAAAGCTGACGCAATATCATAATCCAAGTACCTACAAAATTATAACAAAAACTAGACAAAATAAGGAGAGTGCTGGAAACTTTCATTGCAGCAATGGAACTCTATTTATAAAGTTTGCATGGCCCTTTGGTTAACTGCACGTGCATGCAGTTTCTACAACTGCGATGGCTCCAGTTCGGACAATAAGCACACATGTGCATATATATGTCCAACACAGAATCAATTGAAATTAATGAGTTGATTCTAAATAGTCAAGCACTTAAGTTTTACATCCAATCAGTTCTAAAGAAACATCTATCTGGTTCTTAGTGCATTGCACCATGGATGCATCCCTAGTGTAGTGTTGTCATACACGGCTAGCCCGACAAGTGTGTCCAAAGCTTAAAAAGACTCCGGGTCGGTTGAAATTCGATGAAGGGTTTGACCCTCTTTTGATTCGGTCAAATTTGTCAAAACTCGAGTTCAACCAATCAACTCATCAATTTGAGTGACCCGGCCTGGTGAAAATTAAAATTAAAATGCTAAAAGATTAAACCTTCCCAACCAAATTTTAAAGTTTTAGTTTTCTAATTTCTACATAAATTATTTGATGAGCTAATTTGTTTCATCCATAATAAGTGCATTATTTTTTTAATTGTTTTATAAATTTGTGTGCTTCCAACTTAAAATATGTTTTAGAAATAAGTAATTGAATTCTACCTTTTCACTTTCTTTTTGGATTGTCCATTTTAAGTTTTCAATTCAAAGTTAAACTCAACCATCAATAATTGCTATGAATATAGAAAGCATAAAAATACCACTATTTATTTATTTAATCATCTTATATTAATTTATTCTTATCCGATTTAGTTGTCCGATATAATCGGTTCGACCTAATCCGGTGACTAATCCAGGTTAGGTCTTACATCATTGCCCTTGTGTTTAATGCGTGGCATGAATACGAGCCAAATTCATTACAATTTCATCTAACTTTGAAACTCTTCTTTGTGCTTCATTTTGCATGACAAAGATATGCATCATATTGAAACTTTCTTCTAGTGTTGATAATCATTGCACAACAAATTTGGATTTGGGATCACGTCTCGACCTGGTTTATTTATTTTTTTTAAACAATCCCAGTTCTAATCAAATTAAGACAAAAATTGGGATGATCCTCCCGATTGTCCTAGTTCGACTATAATGAATAAAATAATTTAAAATATAATAATAATAATAATAATAATAATAATAATATATTGCTATGGTATAAATAAAATAATTATCAATTAAATATATAATATAATATAGTTTAAGATATTAATAATATATATTTATATATGTTCAAATAATTTGACATACATTATTTGGTTGAAGTACGCTCCGAAATTTCATAATTTAGTGACTCGATCCTGGTCCTATTATAAATTTAGAAATTCGAATGAGTGTGGGATGAGAAGTCCGTGCTCACCCCTACTTATAATTATTATTGAAGGTGTTTTTTTTTGGAAAACACGAACAGGAAATTAATGGGCATCAAGAATTTAATCAATCAATCTGCTTGACGAGTCCCTTGGGTTGGATGAATCGGGTGTTGATTTCAACAAATAAAATATATTTTTCGACTCAATTGCTTCACAATATCATTATTATAATAATTAAAGTTAATTGAAACTAAGGATGATTGGCTCAACTGGATAATGGAGATGTGTCTTAAGATCGTTGAGTGCTAGTAGCACCAGGTTTGATTCCAAGAGTCACCACCTTGATAAGGATTTATCCATACCGCTCCAGTCCGAATACCGGTGGAGCTCGATCGAAAAAAAAGTTAAGTAATTGAATATTTTAACTCCCATCACCTACTTTATATTTATTCTAACAATTTTGTTCGTACTTGTTTTTTCTCTAACATTTTAAGGAAAAAAGTCTGATCCCAATAAAAGGATCTCTCGCCCAATTTTAATTTTGGTTAGATTGAATTGATTTTATGTTCCTTCCTATTTTTAATATATGTTACTGTTAAATTATATGAACTACCAATGATTTCCAAAGCTTAAACTTTATATCAAATTAGTTAACTCTCAATTATCTCATGTGATTAGATTAACAGTGACATGAGTTTGCCGTCAATTTTATTTAGAATTATTGAATTGTCAACTTATATTCAATTTTTTTTATTTCCCTCTTCTCATATCCATTGCATCGAATTTGTTCCCCTTAATCAAAATTCACCTTTGAGAAAAAAAAAGAACTTAATGGACTACATTATATTAAACAACTAATAATTCAATTTGTTGATAAATACACGAGAGTTCTCCTTTTTGCTCCATAATTTAATTAAGTAGCTTGATTTTAGCCAAAATGATTAATGCCTTCAAGTGTTAGCCATACATCAAAAGCAGCCGTTGAAATGATTAAAACTTAAAACTGCATCAAAACGACTTATGCTTGAATATATGGGATAAAAAAATATGGAAAAGGAAAACATGTTAAGAATTGATAAATAACTAGTGAAAGATAAAGTGGATCGGTTAGCCAAAAAAGTTACACTTATAGAACTATGAATAAAATTGAAAATTTGATAATTTATCTAATGCCTTCCCTGACATTAGCATAAATTCTTAATTTTATAACTATGTCACATGATGGTAAATCATTTTTGAATTGATACCATCATTTTATCAATAAAGCCCAATAAATCAGTCTGGCCCATTTTGATCAATGGCAGCACATTAAAGCATGCGTAGCTCACGTGCCATTGTCCACTACTGTAACGCCCCCGAATTTCGGCCCCAATTTAAAACTTTGCCGAATTTTAGGCGACGTCACATGACATTGACTTTGACCTAATTTCATAAAACTTTACAGCAGAAATATAATATATAAATATAAATAATAATATCATAAAAACAGATGAACACTTCATAAAATAATCCAATATACATAACTAGCCCATGGGCCACGTAGGCTCTATCATCAAGACTCAACAAAGGATTCATAATACATAAAGGAGTCCAAATAAAAGTAAAAGACTCAAAGGTCCATAAACCATACATACTTGACTCTTATAAGAGTTCATCATCATAACATAAATAAGATAACTTGAGTCGTAGTCTGACCAACCCATGTGCAACATGTCCGTCAAGGCCCTCGCCGCCGAACCTAAGTCTCGTTCATACCTGCACGGATCCATGGGATACAGGAGATTTCTCCCGTTAGAGTATGTTGAGGCACATGCATGCTATGATCCTATGACATAATCTCTACATGTCATGACATATGCATATCATCATCATAGAACATAAGTCATATATACTTATGCAAACTATATGGTATATGGACATATCATCATGGCAAGATAAGATAAACATATAACATCATCATCATTATGTCAAAGCATATCATAACTTATCATTATGCTAAGGCATATCATCATTTATCTTACTTTACTTTAACATCTTCTTTCATAACATCTTATGACATGGGGACATACATTAGCAAACCGATTGGTGCTACATCATCATCTTCATCTTTATGTCCCAAGTCATCTTTGGAAAGTACATATACTTGTAAGACTTTATTTTTCAATTTACTTCATCTTTTCATCTTCTATCTTGATTAAGATAGTTTATTATCTTAGTGATTGGGAAGACCATGTTGATTCGCGGGACCTTGGCTAGCTAGTTCGGGGCGATTGCCCCATACTTGAAAGGATTCTTCCCTAGGAATACGACACATCAGCTAGCATGTGAAGACTTTATTCCCCTCCACGATTACAACAAGACACATTCATGCCAATCCATCTTTTACTTACATTCATCAATACATACATTCATTCATCACATGTTGCTTGTTTTAACCTTATTTAAGGTCATACATACTTCAAATCATACTATGTGTGGACGGACATTCAATCATAACAAATCATCTGCCCAAAATGGATGACCGTTCCTTTAACGGTCGACCACTGAACTATGTATCGGGCGACCAATCGGATTATCGGTCGACCGATATGATCATTTCGGATGACCGAAACTAGACTTCGGTTCGTCCGCTAATCACAGAATGTGTCCACTCTCTAAAACGGACGACCGCTGAGATATCGGTCAACCGTTATAGGTCTTTCGGACGACCGAAACTGAGCTTTGGTTCGTTCGCTAATCACAAAATGTGACAGCTATCATATCGGACGACCACTGGGAATATCGGTCGTCCGTTACATGGCTGTCGGATGACCGAAACAGGTTGTTTGGTCGATCGCTAATCACAGAATGTTCAGCCACTCAAATCGGGCGACCACTGGCATATCAGTCGACCGTTACTTGACATTCGGACGAACGAAATAGGGTGTTTGGTCGACCGCTAATAACAGAATGTTCGACCCTTCCAAAACGGATGACCACCATAGAATCGTTCGACAGCTGAACAGAGTGCGAGACTACAAATGATCTTCAGAACGGTCGACCGATACATGATCGGTCGCCCATTCTGAGCCGATAAACACACGATTTTTACATCGTTTTCTTTACAATCCTACATAATTTTACATATTGAGCACAAAAATAATTCTCACAACATATGAAACATTCCTAACATTCCAACAATGAAGCAAATAGTATATTTGCCTGAGAACATCAAGCATGTTAATCGCAATCATGGAGGTGCATGAATATTGAACTAATTCCTTCTTGAGCTAACATAGTAAGCATTAAATATTCTACATCTAAACATGATTAACAATAGAACAGTAAGCATGATAATCATGAAGCACATTATATTCTACACATGATTAGCAATGAACATGAATCTCTAATGCATAACCCCTAACCCTTAAGCTTAAGAACAAAGGGTTTGTCCTTCATGCCCTAGTCCATACATTCAAACATTATTAGGGTGGGTTTTGAAAGTTTGGATCCCCTCAAACATACCTTAATTAGTAATGCTTAACTCCTAATCTTCTTCCTCTCTTAGCCTCCTTCTTCCCTTGCTGTTCACGTCAATGAAGAGAGAGAGTAGTAAGAGTACTATAGCTAGGTGAGAGTTGAGAGAGAGAGGGACTCACTGTTGCTACAGTAAGTCAGGTTACTGTAGCTTTTGCTGTGCCCGAGAAGGGAGGAGATGACACTGTAGCTACAGTGCTTGTGAAGTGAGAGAGTGAGGGGGTGATGGAGTGGATCACTGTAGCTTGGGGTGCTTTCGATCGACAGGTGATGAGGTTTGGGGAAAAGCCATTAGCTTTTAAGTTAACATAATGTAGTGGGCTTTGTGGGCTTCATGCGCGTGTGGGCTTGGGCCTTGCACGACCAACTTGTTTCCCTTGTTTTTTTTTTGATTTTGCTTTAGGACGTTACAATCTATCCCCTCTTAAATAAAAATTCGTCCTAAATTTTAGTAAATCTTAAATTGCTTACCGAAAAGTTTCGAAAACTTCTCTCACATTTCCTCTTCAAGTTCTCATGTAGCTTCTTGTCCTCTATGATGCTTCCATACTACTTTGACCATAGATATGTTCTTATTCTTGAGACGTTTCACTTGATAATTAATAATCTCTATAGGTTGCTTCACATATGTCAAGTCCTCCTTAATATTCGACTCCTCAATCCGAATTACATTTGCTTCATCATGAACATACTTTCGGAGCATAGATACATGGAACACGTTGTGAAGTCTTGCATAGGAGGATGGTAATGCTAACTTGTAAGCCACTTCGCCAACCTTCTCTAGGATCTCAAATGGTCCAATATATCTTGGTGTCAACTTTCCTTTCTTGCTAAATCTCATAACACCCTTGGTTGGTGAGACTTTGAGTATTACATGATCTCCAACTTCATAAAGTTGTTCTCTTCTTTTCAAATCCGTATAACTCTTTTGCCTACTTTGAGCTGCTAACATTCTTTGCTTGATTAAATCTACTTTGTCAACATACATGTGGACCAAATCTGGCCCAAGATATCTTTCCTCTCCGGTTTCACTCCAACATGCCGGCCGGAGAACAGCAAGGCCTTCCATACAAAGCTTCAAATGGAGTCATCTTGATACTTGAGTGATAACTATTATTATAGGTAAATTCCACCAAAGGAAGGTGGTCATCCTAATTTTCATGCCAATCTAAGGTACAAGCTCTAAGTATATCCTCAAGAGTTTTAATTGTTCTTTCACTTTGACCATCGGTTTGAGGGTGGAATGTTGTACTAAAATTTAGGGACCGTTTGGCTTAGCTGATAAAAAATGACTGATAAGTCGAAGTGCTGATAAGTAATTTATTGACTGAAACTTATTTTTAAAAATAAGCAGTTACGCGTTTGGATAAAATTACTGAAATTAATAATAAGTAGTTGTAACGTTTGGTAACTAACATTCTTAAAAGCAACTTTTTATCATAAAGACCAAAATACTCTTACTTTCATATTACTTCTTATCTTCTCTTTGCTCAATTTGCTTCCCTTTCCTATTATAATATTTTTTTGTCACGATTGTGTTCTTAAAAGTAATTATGTATTAGAAATACCAAAATATCCTTTATTATATAGTACTTTGTACTCATTTTTTTCTTCATTCAATTTTATTTATTTTTCAATTTTGACACTTTTTTTTTGCAAAGATTGTGTTCTTTAAACAACCAACCAATCCAATAAAGAAGAGAAATCCACTTGAGACTGCCAATGCCATTTAAGAATGCCAATGCAAGTAATAGAATGAAAAATCAATCTACCGAAAAATCATATGTCTATCCATAAATAGTAATAATATCATATGACAATATAAAAATCTAAACAATGTTGTATTACAATTCAGAAATCTCCATGGCGATAATATCACGCATCGCATTCCAATAGTTATCATTATGTGCTACATCTTGTGATGAGCCCACATCGTGATCTACAAGTGGAGTGTAACCTTCATTTTCAGCTTCTTTAAATGCGTCATCTGTATTAGATTTCTTCCTTATGTAATTATGAATTGCCATAGTAGCAAGTACAATGTCTCTTTGCGTGTCTATATCATAATTGGGCATGTCCTTCAAAATAGACCATCTTGCTTTCCAAGCACCAAATGTGCGCTCTACTATATTTCTACAAGAAGAATGTAAATAATTGAATTTTTCTTTTATTCCCCTTGCTGCTCTGACTTGTGATGTTTCACCTCTTCGAAAATCCGCAAGATGATACCTCACATTGTCTCCTTTGTATGGACCCATATATCCCTTCATATGAGAATAACCAGCATCAACAAGATAATATTTAGTTTCATTTGGATGTGGAAAATTTAACTCTGGCCTTCGAAGGGCCTCACCAAATATACGATTATCATGAGCAGATCCTTCCCATCCAGTCCAAACAAAAGTAAAACACATATTAAAATCATTGAGTTGGATAGCCCTTGCGTCCAATATATGGAATTTCTTGACCTTGTGGTAATTTTGCTTTCACATGAGTGCCATCAAGTGCCCCAATGCAATCCTACACATAAAAATATTGGTTAATAACTAGAAAAGTATATTGCTTACGATGAATAATTACATTAAAAATAAGCCATTACCTTGAAGAAAGGAAGATATCTTTCATTTTGTGGCTTGTGAAAACCAACACCCTCATTATAATTAGGATGTGGTTTAATAATGTCTCTTGCAAGCTTACATACAGCCTTCAAAACACTATGAAAATGTCTATGAATTGTTTCTCCAGAATGTTGAAATATCTCTTGTAATAATCGATTTCCAGCACCATGAGCACATGTCATCAAGAAGATACTTACCTCTTCATGTAGAGACATCCCTCGTGTGGGTTTGAGGTCATAATTATGAACTAGCTCTTTGCATAAATCAATAAACATTGCTTTTCTCAAGCGCAAATCTTGATAACAGCAAATATCATTTCCATTTAGTATCTCTTGAATGAAAATATTCCCAGTGCGTATAGATGTACGACATGGCATCTTGCGTACATACTTTTGATAATACATTAAAATACTTTGAGCAGTTATTTGACACAAAGTGTACCATTCATCATTATCTTGCTCCAACTGAAGTCTCTTTAATTCTCGTCGATCATTTCCATCATCAGATTCTTCATCAAATATGTTAAACTGATTACCAAAGACAAATTTATTCATCTCCCACCATTACACTGAAACAAAGCAAAGATACATGTAATGACATAAATTAAGAAGATAAAATAGACAAAAGTAGTCCCAAACATCTAATTAAAATGTTTAACATCCAAAGCTCTAATTAAAAGGTTTAACCAGCTAAAGGTTTAACCAAATAAAAGATATACAAAAAAGATTAATGAAAATATACTATGAATAAATTTATTTGTCGCATGACTGCTTATAGCAAAACTCCAACCAAGAAAGACGAGCTTCATCACTAGGTTGTCTAAAAAATATGTATCACATGTCCTTCTTTCCTAAAATCATTGATGCAAAGTTCCATAAATCACCCATTGGAGTTATTCCAGGCATTTTTTCAATAATATCCATACACTTTTCAAGAGATGATGCCACTTGTTCTTGAGGTTGATATGATGAGGATGTAGAGCTTTTGTTAGCCATCAATTGAAGTAGCTTGTCTATGTTCTCAGGAATTGCAGTTGTGCCAGACTTTGCCTTTTTCGTTGTCTTTTACCTTTTTTTCAATGGCTCGAATGTTTTAATAACATTGGTACTTTGCAAATTAGTGTCATCATCTAATGAGTCTACTTCATCAACAACAATATTCATACCTTCCTCATGTATTTCTAATCCAACATCATCCATGGGAATTTGACTTGGTGCAAATGCCCTATCTCCAGTAGCCACAATATCAGAAAATAATCCATCATATCGAAACCAAATCAAAGATAAATTCTTGTTCTTGAATTTTTTGAATTTTGAATTTTCCTACAAAAATATACAAATAACTTAGTCAAATGAAGAAATAAATCTTTAAAATAACATAAGTGTTGAATTTGTACCTTAAATTTTCGTTCCCACCATTCATCATCCGCGATAATTGTCTTTCGAGTGTCATCCCATCCTAACTCTGTCTCCCCTTTCATCAATTGTTTAAATAATGTCCACTCTGCTTTCATGTGATCCCAATGATTTTTCAATTGCTTTTTATCATATTGTCTTCCAGTTCTCTTATTGAATTCACCTACAATATTCTTCCATCCATCTTTGGACAAAGAACTATTTGGCCTATTTCCTTTACGAATTTTTTCTTCACATAATTCAATGAACATAACATGAGCATCATCACTCCATTTAGCAGATCCTCGTCCAACTGCATTACTACTTTGGGAACAATGATCCATAGTTCCAACAATTATAACTTCATCATCCATGACTAGCTACAACATTTGATTCATAGATAAGATTGAAATTCACACACTTAAACATACATAATATAGAAATTCACCCAGTTAAAATGTACATATTATATATTCAATAAATTTTGCCCAAGTTATACTATCATTCAAGAGTTAAAATATGCAAGCTTCATAACTTAAAAATTCAGAAAGTTTCTTCTAAAATTCAGAAAGTAAAAGCTTAAAAAAATAAAAGGCATATATAAAGAAACAAAGATCATGTATTACGTTTCTCACGTATTACTTTTCTGCTAATGCCAAATTCATGCAATGCCTTTCTCTCTCTTCATGCCTTCCTCTCTCTCCACGTCAACCCCTTTTCTCTTCTATCACTTGCATGCTTTTTTTTCCTTTTTGACCTCTTCTCTCTCCAAATTTGCTCTCGACAATACTCTTCTTTTTTTTCTATATTAATTCTTTTTCCCACTCTAAGTCCTCACGTGAACAATTCTTTTGAGTTTCAATGCGAAGGATTTGCATCTTCAACGCTTAAGAAAATATTTTTTTCAATGAAGTTTGTTTTTTCTTTACTTTCTCTTTCTAACTATGTCGCTGCCATCAATTTCCAGTGAAAAAAATTCTCAACTTTTCACACAAATCGAAATGTCATCGTGTCCAATAATTTTACAAAAGTATGCTGTAAAATTAACACATCATGAAACAGATGGAACGCTCCCTACGTACCTGCACGGCTGCACGAATGACGCCTGTTGAATCGTCGAGAAATCATGCCCGTCGCCGCAAAAGACACCACGCACGAAGAAAATATCTCAGATGATCATTATTCAGAAGCACAAGGAAAACGACGGCTTGAAGTTGGAATTAGGGTGAGAGAGAGTTTTGGTAAAAGTTTATATATAGGGGTTGTAAATTTTCATATATGAAAAGGGTATTTTTGTACATCAAACGATTAAATCAAGTGGCTTATTTTCTAAGAAAAAATAAGCACCTCCCCCCTGCTTTTTTTTGACTTATAAGTCAATTTTTTATCTACTTATCAGCCCACTTTATAGTTACCAAACACGTAGATGAATCCAAATTAGCTGATAAGTAAATTTTATCTACTTATCAGCTAATCCAAACAGCCCCTTAGCCTTGTTCCAAAAGCATTTTGAAGATCTTTCCAAAATCTTGAGGTGAACCTCGGATCACTATCCAAAACAATGAAAGCTGGAATTCCGTGCAAACGGATAATCACATTCACATATAACTCTACCATGCTCTCCATGGATTGACTCACCTTCATAGGTATAGAGTGAGCCGACTTCGTCATACGGTCCACTACAACCCAAATTGCATCATGTCCTTTTCCGGGTTCAAGGCAATCCTACCACAAAGTCCATAGAGATACTTTATCATTTCCATTCTGGAATAGGTAAGGGTTGTAACTTGCCACAAGGCCTTCGGTGCTCAATCTTAACTCGTTGACAAACTATGCACTTGGCTACATACTTGGCCGCTTTCTTCTTCATGTCTTCCCACCAAAAATTTATTTGCAAGTTCTTGAACATCTTAGTGCTTCCGGGATGAATTGAGAATTCGGACTTGTGATATTCATCCAAAATTTCTCTTCTTAGTGCCTTGTCCTTTGGGACCCATAAACGGTTCTTGTACCTAATCGCTCCATCTTCGTCATACTCGAAGTGATTTCTTTCCCTCTTGCATACATTGATCATTCTAGCATATTCCGGATCCCTTTTTTGAGCTTCAACAATTCTTCTCCCTAAGCTTGATTCGATCACATGATGAGCCATACATATGATCCTTCGGCCACAAATGCTTGGGGCCCATTGCACTACACTTTCCACAAGGTTCCATTTGTGTACTCTCTAGCATCCAAGTGATCCTTCCCATTTGTGACTTAGTGCATCGATAACTACATTTGCCTTTTCGGGGTGGTACAAGATAGCAAACTCATAGTCCTCGAGGAATTCAAGCCATCTTCTTCGTCTCATGTTCAACTCCTTTTGAGAGAACACATACTTCAACCTCTTATGGTCCGTGTACACTTCAAAATCTTCACCATACAAATAATGGCATCATATCTTCAATGCGAATACAACAGCCGCCAACTCTAGATCATGAGTTGGATAGTTAGCTTCAT
Source organism: Pontederia crassipes (assembly GCA_030549335.1). NCBI lineage: Eukaryota > Viridiplantae > Streptophyta > Magnoliopsida > Commelinales > Pontederiaceae > Pontederia > Pontederia crassipes. The sequence goes on along the minus strand of JAUKPH010000020.1, from coordinate 1,820,683 downwards.
ACTTCTTCAATTGCCGTGAAGCATATGCAAACACTTTGTCATGTTGCATAAGTACACACCCTAAGCCGGTACCACAAGCATCACTATAAATGTCGTAGCCTCCACTTCCCAAGGGGATGACTAGGATTGGTGCCATCGTGAGTCTTCTCTTGAGTTCTTTGTAATAGTTATAACTATGTCATCATTTTATCAAACATTTCCAAGATTCTAATGCGAATCTTAGATCCTTACACCACTCCGTAAAATGAGGATCATTTGTGCGCCACGCTTCCGTTGTGCTACTATGATCTTCAACACGATTTACTCAAGTGACAAGTCACCTAACTTGCCCCTTGATCCTTTCATGTCATTATTTAGATCATATAGACCTAAGTAGAACAATTCTCATTTTCTTCATACCTTAATCATCCTTCTTATGACTTTGGTGGTTTTTCTTAACTTTCCTCATTTTTAAGAATTATGATTACGTGTCTTATACTTGGAATATTCCTTTTAACATTTCAAGTAATCATTATGTCTATCACGCATACACATTATAATTGGTATGATTAATTAAACGTTGAGCGATGATCACCTTGAATCTTATCCGGAACTTGGCGAGCTTCTTCGAATTGCATGGCGTGAACTTGTTCCAACATCCTTGGAGAGTTGACACCTAACTTCTCCGGGCAATTCTTTACATAATGTCCCGTCTTACCACATTTCAAATAAGTTCCGACATTGAAACGACATTCATCAAGGTGACGTCTTCCACAATGATGACATATGTCATAGGCTCGTTCCATCTTTTTCAGAGAATGGTAAGGAGGTTTTTTCGGACTCTTCCCTTTTCCTTGCTTGGTCATCTTTCTTGATGTGTTGCCCTTAGAGTTCCCAACTCCATCTTTGAGTTTCTGTTCTAATTCAATGACTAGCTCAATAGCTTTACTCATTGTCTTGGGAGCTTCACATATAATCCTAGCCTTCAATTCAGACTTAAGTCCTTTCACAAAGAGATTCACTCTCATCATTTCCTTCTTGACCAAGGTACAATACTTTTCGAGTTGAAAGTACTTGATCGCGTAGTCATTAATGGATATGTCACCTTGTTGGAGGTTAAGGAACTCCTCTTGCCTTTGCTCCCTCATACTTCGTGAAAAGTATTGGTCTTGGAAATCCATCACAAATTTCCACCATGATGAACTTTCTTCTTTGCCGTACTCAGACTTAAGGGTGGAATTCCACCATTGCTTCGCTTTTCCCGTTAAGCTATACACGGCATACTCCTGTTTACTTTCCCTTAGACATTTCATCACCATGAAGATATCGCAGATGCTATCCAACCATGCTTCGGCTTCCTCTGTGTCATTAATGCCATTGAACATAGAGGGATTGAAGCTTAGAAACTTCATCGAAGAATCTTGGCATGAGCCTTCATCACATTCCATGACTTGAGTTTGCCTTCGTTCGTTGGATAATTCACATCCATCTATCATCATACAATAACCATGCATCAATGTCTAACATTACATAATTAAAGTAAAACACATACCTTTAGGTTCGGTGACACCTCATGACGATAACACATGGACTTTACAATTAGACACTTTAGCCAACCAATGGCTTACACATCCTAAAACCTATACATGTGAGCCAACCTGGCTCTGATACCATACTGTAACACCCCCGAATTTCGGCCCCAATTTAAAACTTCGTCGAATCCTAGGCAACGTCACATGACATTGACTTTGACCTAATTTCATAAAACTTTGCAGCAGAAACATAATATAATAAACATAAATAATAATATCATGAAAATAGTGGAAGACTTCATAAAATAATCCAAGATACATAACTAGCCCATGAGCCACATAGGCTCTATCATCAAGACCCAACAAAGGGTTCATAACACATAAATGAGTCCAAATAAAAGTAAAAGACTCAACGGCCCATAAGCCATACATACTTGACTCTTATAAGAGTTCATCATCATAACATAAATAAGATAACTTGGGCCGTAGCCCGACCAACCCATGTGCAACATGTCCATCATGAGGCCCTCGCCGCCAAACCTAAGCCTCGTCCCTACCTGCACGGATCCATGGGATGTAGGGGATTTCTTCCGTTAGAGTATGTTGAGGCACATGCATGATATGATCCTATGACATAATCTCTACATGTAACATCATCATAGAACATAAGCCATATGCATGCTATAAACTACTTATGCGCACTATATGACATATGGACATATCATCATGGCAAGATAAGATAAACATGTAACATCATCTATGTCAAAGCATATCATTATGCTAAGGCATATCATCATTTATCTTACTTTACTTTAACATCTTCTTTCATAACATCTTATGACATGGGGACATACAATAGCAACCGATTGGTGCTACATCTTCATCTTTATGTCCCAAGTCATCTTTGAAAAGTACATATATTTGTAAGACTTTACTTTCCACTTTACTTCATCTTTTTCATCTTCTATCTTGATTAAGATAGTTTATTATCTTGGTGATTGGGAAGACAATGTTGATTCGCGGGACCTTGGCTAGCTAGGCCAGGGTGATTGCCCCATAATTGGAAGGATTCTTCTCTAGGAATACGACACATCAGCTAGCATGTGAAGACTTTATTCCCCTCCATGATTACAATAAGACACCTTCATGCCAATCCATCTTTTACTTACATTCATCAATACATACATTCATTCATCACATGTTGCTTGTTTTAATCCTATTTAATGTCATACATACTTCGAATCATACTATGTGTGGATATTCAATCATAATAAATCATCTGCCCAAAACGGATGATCGTTCCTTTAACGGTCGACCACTGGACTATGTATCGGGCGACCGGTCGGATTATCGATCGACCGATATGGTCATTTCGGATGACCAAAACTGGACTTCGATTCGTTCGTTAATCATAGAATGTGTCCACTCTCTAAAACGGACGACCGCTGGGATATCGGTCGACCGTTATGGATCTTTCGGATGACCGAACTGAGCTTCGGTTCGTCCGCTAATCACAGAATGTGACAGCTATCATATCGGACGACCGTTGGGAATATCGATCGACCGTTACATGGCTGTCAGACGATTGAAACAAGGTGTTTGGTCGACCGCTAATCACAGAATATTCAGCCACTCAAATCAGACGATCGTTGGCATATCGATCGACCATTACTTAACTTTTGGACGATCGAAACAGGGTGTTTGGTCGACCGCTAATCACAGAATGTTCGACCCTTCCAAAATGGACGACCACCATAGAATCGGTCGACCGCTGAACAGAGTGCGAGACTACAAATGGTCTCTAGAACGGTCGACCGATACATGATCAGTCGCCCGTTCTGAGCTGACAGACACGATTTTTACATCGTTTTCTTTACAATCTTGCATAATTTTACATATTGAGCACAAAAGTAATTCCTCACAACATATGAAACATTCCTAACATTCCAACAGTGAAGAAAATAGTATATTTGTATGAGAACATCAAGCATGTTAATCGCAATCATGGAAGTGCATGAATATTAAACTAATTCCTTCTTGTGCTAACATAGTAAGCATTAAACATTCTACATCTAAATATGATTAACAATAGAACAATAAGCATATTATATTCTACACATGATTAGCAATGAACATAAATCTCTAATGCATAACCCCTAACCCTTAAGCTTAAGAACAAAGGGTTTGTCCTTCATGCCCTAATCCATATATTCAAACATTATTAGAGTGGGTTTTGAGAGGTTTGAATCCCCTCAAACATACCTTAATTAGTAATGCTTAACTCATAATCTTTTTCCTCTGTTAGCCTCCTTCTTCCCTTGCTGTTCACGTCAATGAAGAGAGATAGTAGTAAGAGTACTGTAGCTAGGTGAGAGTTGAGAGAGAGGGGCTCACTGTGCTACAGTAAATCGGGTACTGTAGCTTTGCTGTGTTGGCCGAGGGAGAGGAGATGACACTGTAGCTACAGTGCTTGTGAAGTGAGAGAGTGAGGGGGTGATGGAGTGGATCACTCTAGCTTGGGGTGGTTTTGGGGTGCTTTTGGCCGACATGTGATGGGGTTTGGGGAAAAGCCATTAGTTTTTAGGTTAACATAATGTAGTGGGCTTTGTGGGCCTCATGCACGTGTGGTCTTGGGTCTTGCACGGCCAACTTGTTTCCCCTTTTTTTTATTTTGCTTTAGGACGCTACAACTACACAGCAATTACTACGCTACACTGTTCAAGCACATCACAGGGACCACGAGACAAAGGAGCTTAAATCTTAGAAGCTCGAGAGCAAAGCGAGAGGCGGCAGGAGATGGCGGGAATGGGGGATGGCTACCAAATGTCAAAATGGCTACCAAATATATAATATTATGTATGCTGAATTTATTTTATCACAGATATTTCTTTCCTAATGTAATTATGTTAATTTATAATATCTATTATATATCATATTTGTGTTTTATTTCATAACTTATTCATGTAGTAGAAACTATTTACATTATTTTTTATCCTTATTTTATTTGGCTATTATTTATTTGGTAAATTAAATTCAATATAAAATATTATTTTTAAAGGTAATGATCTTTGAAATTAGTGTTAGTAAAAGTTAAACATGATTCATCGTAAAGATATTGTAAAATATTTCAAAAGTGAACAAAATACTTGAAAAGATTCTAATTTAATTTGCCAACTGTAAATCTATTTTAATATTTAATTCAATTTAATTTACCTGAAAAATTATGTACTGAGACATAAGAAATAAGTGTTTTACTTTCCTCCCAGTAAATCTTAAATTCAATAAAGATATAAAATAATGATCTTAATTGGTTTAAAGATAATTAAATCAAGAAACCTGATTCTAATATTTTTAAATTTGGGACGAAAAAATGGACTCGGGCGAAAATTTTAAGGGGGTGCGAAATTTCGCGCGCGTGCCTTTTACTCGTGTTTTTAGCCAATAAGATCAAAAAATGTGAAATTTTTGACGCTGTCAAAAGATGCGAAATTTTCGATGCTTTCGTGCCTGTTGATGCATGGTGAGATGATTGGACGAAAAAATAGACTCGGGCAAAAATTTTTCGAGGGTTCGAAATTTCGCACGCGCGCCTTTTACTCGTGTCTTCAGCCAAAAAGATCAAAAAATGCGAAATTTTTTACGCTTTCGTTCCTGTTGATGCATGGTGAGATGATGGGATGAAAAAATGGACTCGGGCGAAAAGTTTCCGCGGGTGCGAAATTTCACGTGCACCTTTTACTCGTGTTTTCAGCCAAAAAGGTCAAAAAACGTGAAATTTTAAACGCTGTCAAAAGATGCAAAATTTTTTATGCTTTCGTGCCTGTTGATACATGGTAGATGAATGGGACGAAAAAATGGACTCGGGCGAAAATTTTCCGGGGGTTCGAAATTTTGCACGTGCGCCTTTTACTCGTGTTTTCAGCCCAGAAGGTCAAAAAACGCGAAATTCTTTACGCTGTCAAAAGATGTGAAATTTTTTACGCTTTCGTTCCTGTTGATGTATGGCGAGATGATTGCGACGAAAATGGACTCGGGCGAAAAGTTTTCGGGGATGCGAAATTTCACGCGCCCGCCTTTTACTCTTATTTTTAGCCAATAAGGTAAAAAAATGTGAAATTTTTTACGCTATCAAAAGATGCGAAAAGTTCGATTCTTTCGTGCCTGTTGATGCATGGTGAGAAGATTGGGACGAAAAAATGGACTCGGGCGAAAATTTTTCGAGGGTTCGAAATTTCGCACGCGCGCCTTTTACTCGTGTTTTCAGCCAAGAAGGTCAAAAAATGCAAAAATTTTTACGCTGTCAAAAGATGCAAAATTTTTGACGCCTTCGTGCCTATTGATGTATGGTGAGATGATTGGGACGAAAAAATGGACTCGAACGAAAAGTTTCCGGGGGTGCGAAATTTCGCGCGCGCGCCTTTTACTCGTCTTTTCAGCCAATATGGTCAAAAAACGTGAAATTTTTTACGCTATCAAAAGATGCGAAATTTTCGATGCTTTCGTGCCTGTTGATGCATGGTGTGATGAATGGGACGAAAAAATGAACTCGGGCAAAAATTTTTTGGGAGTTTGAAATTTCGCACGTGCACCTTTTACTCGTGTTTTCAGCCGAGAAGGTCAAAAGACGTGAAATTCTTTACGCTGTCAAAAGTTGCAAAATTTTCGATGCTTTCGTGCCTGTTGATGTATGCTGAGATGATTGGGACATGAAAAATGGACTCGGGCGAAAATTTTCCGGGGGTCCGAAATTTCGCGCGCCCGCCTTTTACTCGTGTTTTCAGCCAATATGGTCAAAACACGTGAAATTTTTTACACTGTCAAAAGATGCAAAATTTTCGATGCTTTCATGCATATTGATGCATGGTGAGATGAATGGGATGAAAAAATGAACTCGGGCGAAAATTTTTCGGCGGTTCGAAATTTCGCATGTGCGCCTTTTACTCGTGTTTTCAGCCGAGAAGGTCAAAAAATGCGAAATTCTTTACGCTGTCAAAAGATGCGAAATTTTTGACGCTTTCGTGCCTGTTGATTTATGGTGAGATGATTGGGACGAAAAAATGAACTCGGGCGAAAAGTTTCCGGGGGTGCAAAATTTCGCGCGCGCGCCTTTTACTCGTGTTTTCAGCCAATAAGATCAAAAAATGTGAAAATTTTTACGCTGTCAAAAGATGTGAAATTTTCGATTCTTTCGTGCCTGTTGATGCATGGTGAGAATATTGGGATGAAAAAATGGACTCGGGGGAAAATTTTTTGGGGGTTCGAAATTTCGCACGCGCGCCTTTTACTCGTTTTTTCAGCCGAGAAGGTCAAAATACGCAAAATTCTTTACGCTGTCAAAAGATGCAAAATTTTCGACGCTTTGTGCCACCTGTTGATGTATAGTGAGATGATTGAGACATGAAAAATGGACTGGGGCCAAAAGTTTCCGGGGGTGCAAAATTTCGCACGCGCGCCTTTTACTCGTGTTTTCAGCCAATAAGATAAAAAAATGTGAAATTTTTTACGCTGTCAAAAGATGTCAATTTTTCGAGTCTTTCGAGCCTGTTGATGCATGGTGAGAATATTGGGACGAAAAAATGGACTCGGACGAAATTTTGCGCGCGCGCCTTTTACTTGTGTTTTCAGCCAATAAGGTCAAAAAACGTGAAATTTTTTACGCTGTCAAAAGATGCAAAATTTTTTATGCTTTCATGCCTGTTGATGCATGGTGAGATGATTGGACGAAAAAATGGACTCGGGCGACAATTTTCCGGGGGTTCGAAATTTCGCACGCGCGCCTTTTACTCGTGTCTTCAGCCAAAAAGGTTAAAAAAATGCGAAATTTTTTACGCTGTCAAAAGATGCGAAATTTTTTACGCTTTCGTTCCTGTTGATGCATGGTGAGATGATTGGGATGAAAAAATGGACTCGGGCGAAAAGTTTTCGGGAGTCCGAAATTTCACGTGCACACCTTTTACTCGTGTTTTCAGCCAATAAGGTCAAAAAATGCGAAATTCTTTACATAGTCAAAAGATGCAAAATTTTCGACGCTTTCGTGCCTGTTGATGTATGGTGAGATGATTGGGACAAAAAAATGGACTCGGGAGAAAATTTTCCGGGGGTTTGAAATTTCGCACACGCGCCTTTTACTCGTGTTTTCAGCCAAAAAGGTCTAAAAATGCAAAATTTTTTATGCTGTCAAAAGATGTAAAATTTTCGACGCCTTCGTGCCTATTGATGTATGGTGAGATGATTGGGACGAAAAAATAGACTCGAACGAAAAGTTTCCGGGGGTGCGAAATTTCGCGCGCGCGCCTTTTACTCGTGTTTTCAGCCAATAAGATAAAAAAACGTGACATTTTTTACGCTATCAAAAGATGCAAAATTTTCGATGCTTTCGTGTCTGATGATGCATCGTGAGATGATTGGGACGAAAAAATGGACTCGGGCGAAAATTTTCCGGGGTTCGAAATTTCGCGCGCGCGCCTTTTACTCGTGTTTTCAGCCAAGAAGGTCAAAAAAATGTGAAATTCTTTACGCTGTCAAAAGATACGATATTTTCGACGCTTTTGTGCCTGTTGATGTATGGTGATATGATTGGGACGAAAAAATGAACTCGGGCGAAAATTTTTCGGGAGTTCAAAATTTCGCACGCGCGCCTTTTACTTGTGTTTTCTGCCAAAAAACGCAATATTTTTTATGCTGTCAAAAGATGCAAAATTTTCGACGCCTTCATGCCTATTGATGTATGGTGAGATGATTGGGACGAAAAAATGTACTCGGACGAAAAGTTTCCAGGGGTGTGAAATTTCGTGCGCGCGCCTTTTACTCGTGTTTTCAGCCAATAAGGTAAAAAAACATGAAATTTTTGACACTGTCATAAGATGCAAAATTTTTTATGCTTTCGTGTCTGTTGATGCATGGTGAGATGATTGGGACAAAAAATGGACTCGGGCGAAAATTTTCCTGGGGTTCGAAATTTCGCACGCGCGCCTTTTACTCGTGTTTTCAGCCAATAAGGTCAAAAAACGCGAAATTCTTTACGCTGTCAAAAGATGCAAAATTTTTGACGCTTTCGTGCCTGTTGATATATGGTGATATGATTGGAACATGAAAAATGGACTCAGGCGAAAATTTTCCGGGGGTGCGAAATTTCGCGCGCGTGCCTTTTACTCGTGTTTTCAGCCAATAAGGTCAAAAAACGTGAAATTTTTGACGCTGTCAAAAGATGCGAAATTTTTTATGCTTTCGTGCCTGTTGATGCATGGTGAGATGAATGTGACGAAAAAATGGACTCGGGCGACAATTTTCCGAGGGTTCGAAATTTCGCACGTGCGCTTTTTACTCGTGTTTTCAGCCAATAAGGTCAACAAATGTGAAATTTTTGACGCAGTCAAAAGATGCGTAATTTTCGATGCTTTCGTGCCTGTTGATACATGGTGTGATGAATTGGACGAAAAAATGAACTCGGGCAAAAATTTTTCGGGGGTTCGAAATTTCGCACGTGCGCCTTTTACTGGTGTTTTCAGCCAAGAAGGTCAAAAAATGTGAAATTTTTGACGCTGTCAAAAGATGCATAATTTTCGATGCTTTCGTGCCTGTTCATGCATGGTGTGATGAATTGGACGAAAAAATAAACTCCGGCAAAAAGTTTTCGGGGGTGCAAAATTTTGCGCGCGCGCCTTTTACTCGTGTTTTCAGCCAATAAGGTCAAAAAATGTGAAATTCTTGACGCTGTCAAAAGATGCAAAATTTTCGATGCTTTCGTGCCTGTTGATGCATGGTGAGATGATTGGACGAAAAAATGGACTCGGGCGAAAATTTTCCGGGGGTTCAAAATTTCGCACGCGCGCCTTTTACTCGTGTCTTCGGCCAAAAAGGTCAAAAAATGCGAAATTTTTTACGATGTCAAAAGATGCGAAATTTTTTACGCTTTCGTTTCTGTTGATGCATGGTGAGATGATTGGGATGATAAAATGGACTCGGGCAAAAAGTTTCCGGGAGTTCGAAATTTCACGTGCACACCTTTTACTCGTGTTTTCAGCCAATAAGGTCAAAAAATGCGAAATTCTTTACACAGTCAAAAGATGCAAAATTTTCGACGCTTTCGTGCCTGTTGATGTATGGTGAGATGATTGGGACGAAAAAATGGACTCGGGGGAAAATTTTTCGGGGGTTTGAAATTTCGCACACGCGCCTTTTACTCGTGTTTTCAGTCAAAAAGGTCTAAAAATGCAAAATTTTTTATGCTGTCAAAAGATGTAAAATTTTCTATGCCTTCCTACCTATTGATGTATGGTGAGATGATTGGCACGAAAAAATAGACTCGGACGAAAAGTTTTCGGGGGTGCGAAATTTCGCGCGCGCCTTTTACTCGTGTTTTCAGCCAATAAGATAAAAAAATGTGAAATTTTTTACGCTATCAAAAGATGTAAAATTTTCTATGCTTTCATGTCTGATGATGCATGGTGAGATTATTGGGACGAAAATATGGAATCGGGCGAAAATTTTTCGGGGTTCGAAATTTCGCACGCGCGCCTTTTACTCGTGTTTTCAACTAATAAGGTCAAAAAAGGTGAAATTCTTTACGTTGTCAAAAGATACGAAATTTTCGTCGCTTTCGTGCCTATTGATGTATGGTGATATGATTGGGACGAAAAAATTGACTCGGGCGAAAATTTTTCGGGAGTTCGAAATTTCGCACGTGCGCCTTTTACTCGTGTTTTATGCCAAAAAACGCAAAATTTTTTATGCTGTCAAAAGATGCAAAATTTTCGACGCCTTCGTGTCTATTGATGTATGGTGAGATGATTGGGACGAAAAAATGTACTCGGACAAAAAGTTTCCAGGGGTGCGAAATTTCGTGCGCACGCCGTTTACTCGTGTTTTCAGCCAATAAGGTAAAAAAACATGAAATTTTTGACACTGTCATAAGATGCAAAATTTTCCATGCTTTCGTGTCTGTTGATGCATGGTGAGATGATTGGGACAAAAAATGGACTCGGGCAAAAATTTTCCTGGGGTTCGAAATTTCGCACGCGCGCCTTTTACTCGTGTTTTCAGCCAAAAAGGTCAAAAAATGCGAAATTCTTTACGCTGTCAAAAGATGCGAAATTTTGGACGCTTTCGTGCCTGTTGATGTATGGTGATATGATTGGGACATGAAAAATGGACTCAGGCGAAAATTTTTGACGCTGTCAAAAGATGCAACATTTTCGATGCTTTCGTGCCTGTTGATGCATGGTGTGGTGGTTGGGACGAAAAAATGGACTCGGGCAAAAAATTTCCAGGGGTTCGACATTCCGCACGCGCGCCTTTTACTCGTGTTTTCATCCAAGAAGGTAAAAAAACGCGTAATTTTTGACGCCGTCAAAAGATGCAAAATTTTTTATGCTTTCGTGCCTGTTGATGCATGGTGAGATGATTGGGATGAAAAAATGGACTCGGGCGAAAATTTTTTGGGGGTTCGAAATTTCGCACGCGCGCCTTTTACTTGTGTTTTCAACCAATAAGGTCAAAAAATGTGAAATTTTTTACGCTGTCAAAAGATGCAAAAATTTCGAAGCTTTCGTGCCTATTGATGCATGGTGTGATGATTGGGACAAAAAAATGGACTCGGACGAAAATTTTCCGGGGGTGCGAAATTTCGCGCGCACGCCTTTTACTCGTGTTTTCAGCCAATAAGGTCAAAAATACGAAATTTTTTACGCTGTTAAAAGGTGCAAAATTTTTTACGCTTTCGTGCCTTTTGATGCACGGTGAGATGATTGGGACGAAAAAATGGACTCGGGCGAAAACTTTTCGGGGGTGCGAAATTTCGCGCGCGCGCCTTTTACTCGTGTTTTCATCCAATAAGATCAAAAAATGTGAAATTCTTGACGCTGTCAAAAGATGCAAAATTTTCGATGCTTTCGTGCCTGTTGATGCATGGTGAGATGATTGGACGAAAAAATGGACTCGGGCGAAAATTTTCCGGGGGTTCAAAATTTCGCACGCGCGCCTTTTACTCGTGTCTTCGGCCAAAAAGGTCAAAAAATGCGAAATTTTTTACGCTGTCAAAAGATGCGAAATTTTTTACGCTTTCGTTCCTGTTGATGCATGGTGAGATAATTGGGATGATAAAATGGACTCGGGCAAAAAGTTTCCGGGAGTTCGAAATTTCACGTGCACACCTTTTACTCGTGTTTTCAGCCAATAAGGTCAAAAAATGCGAAATTCTTTACACAGTCAAAAGATGCAAAATTTTCGACGCTTTCGTGCCTGTTGATGTATGGTGAGATGATTGGGACGAAAAAATGGACTCGGGGGAAAATTTTTCGGGGGTTTGAAATTTCGCACACGCGCCTTTTACTCGTGTTTTCAGTCAAAAAGGTCTAAAAATGCAAAATTTTTTATGCTGTCAAAAGATGTAAAATTTTCTATGCCTTCGTACCTATTGATGTATGGTGAGATGATTGGCACGAAAAAATAGACTCGGACGAAAAGTTTTCGGGGGTGCGAAATTTCGCGCGCGCCTTTTACTCGTGTTTTCAGCCAATAAGATAAAAAAATGTGAAATTTTTTACGCTATCAAAAGATGCAAAATTTTCTATGCTTTCATGCCTGATGATGCATGGTGAGATTATTGGGACGAAAATATGGAATCGGGCGAAAATTTTTCGGGGTTCGAAATTTCGCACGCGCGCCTTTTACTCGTGTTTTCAGCCAATAAGGTCAAAAAAGGTGAAATTCTTTACGTTGTCAAAAGATACGAAATTTTCGTCGCTTTCGTGCCTGTTGATGTATGGTGATATGATTGGGACGAAAAAATGGACTCGGGCGAAAATTTTTCGGGAGTTCGAAATTTCGCACGTGCGCCTTTTACTCGTGTTTTATGCCAAAAAACGCAAAATTTTTTATGCTGTCAAAAGATGCAAAATTTTCGACGCCTTCGTGTCTATTGATGTATGGTGAGATGATTGGGACGAAAAAATGTACTCGGACAAAAAGTTTCCAGGGGTGCGAAATTTCGTGCGCGCGCCGTTTACTCGTTCGTGTTTTCAGCCAATAAGGTAAAAAAACATGAAATTTTTGACACTGTCATAAGATGCAAAATTTTCCATGCTTTCGTGTCTGTTGATGCATGGTGAGATGATTGGGACAAAAAATGGACTCGGGCAAAAATTTTCCTGGGGTTCGAAATTTCGCACGCGCGCCTTTTACTCGTGTTTTCAGCCAATAAGGTCAAAAAACGCGAAATTCTTTACGCTGTCAAAAGATGCGAAATTTTGGACGCTTTCGTGCCTGTTGATGTATGGTGATATGATTGGGACATGAAAAATGGACTCAGGCGAAAATTTTTGACGCTGTCAAAAGATGCAACATTTTCGATGCTTTCGTGCCTGTTGATGCATGGTGTGGTGGTTGGGACGAAAAAATGGACTCGGGCAAAAAATTTCCAGGGGTTCGACATTCCGCACGCGCGCCTTTTACTCGTGTTTTCATCCAAGAAGGTAAAAAAACGCGTAATTTTTGACGCCGTCAAAAGATGCAAAATTTTTTATGCTTTCGTGCCTGTTGATGCATGGTGAGATGATTGGGATGAAAAAATGGACTCGGGCGAAAATTTTTTGGGGGTTCGAAATTTCGCACGCGCGCCTTTTACTTGTGTTTTCAACCAATAAGGTCAAAAAATGTGAAATTTTTTACGCTGTCAAAAGATGCAAAAATTTCGAAGCTTTCGTGCCTATTGATGCATGGTGTGATGATTGGGACAAAAAAATGGACTCGGACGAAAATTTTCCGGGGGTGCGAAATTTCGCGCGCACGCCTTTTACTCGTGTTTTCAGCCAATAAGGTCAAAAATACGAAATTTTTTACGCTGTTAAAAGGTGCAAAATTTTTTACGCTTTCGTGCCTTTTGATGCACGGTGAGATGATTGGGACGAAAAAATGGACTCGGGCGAAAACTTTTCGGGGGTGCGAAATTTCGCGCGCGCGCCTTTTACTCGTGTTTTCATCCAATAAGATCAAAAAACGTGAAATTCTTGACGCTGTCAAAAGATGCAAAATTTTCGATGCTTTCGTGCCTGTTGATGCATGGTGAGATGATTGGACGAAAAAATGGACTCGGGCGAAAATTTTCCGGGGGTTCAAAATTTCGCACGCGCGCCTTTTACTCGTGTCTTCGGCCAAAAAGGTCAAAAAATGCGAGATTTTTTACGCTGTCAAAAGATGCGAAATTTTTTACGCTTTCGTTCCTGTTGATGCATGGTGAGATGATTGGGATGATAAAATGGACTCGGGCAAAAAGTTTCCGGGAGTTCGAAATTTCACGTGCACACCTTTTACTCGTGTTTTCAGCCAATAAGGTCAAAAAATGCGAAATTCTTTACACAGTCAAAAGATGCAAAATTTTCGACGCTTTCGTGCCTGTTGATGTATGGTGAGATGATTGGGACGAAAAAATGGACTCGGGGGAAAATTTTTCGGGGGTTTGAAATTTCGCACACGCGCCTTTTACTCGTGTTTTCAGTCAAAAAGGTCTAAAAATGCAAAATTTTTTATGCTGTCAAAAGATGTAAAATTTTCTATGCCTTCGTACCTATTGATGTATGGTGAGATGATTGGCACGAAAAAATAGACTCGGACGAAAAGTTTTCGGGGGTGTGAAATTTTGCGCGCGCCTTTTACTCGTGTTTTCAGCCAATAAGTTAAAAAAATGTGAAATTTTTTACGCTATCAAAAGATGCAAAATTTTCTATGCTTTCATGCCTGATGATGCATGGTGAGATTATTGGGACGAAAATATGGAATCGGGCGAAAATTTTTCGGGGTTCGAAATTTCGCACGCGCGCCTTTTACTCGTGTTTTCAGCCAATAAGGTCAAAAAAGGTGAAATTCTTTACGTTGTCAAAAGATACGAAATTTTCGTCGCTTTCGTGCCTGTTGATGTATGGTGATATGATTGGGACGAAAAAATGGACTCGGGCGAAAATTTTTCGGGAGTTCGAAATTTCGCACGTGCGCCTTTTACTCGTGTTTTATGCCAAAAAACGCAAAATTTTTTATGCTGTCAAAAGATGCAAAATTTTCGACGCCTTCGTGTCTATTGATGTATGGTGAGATGATTGGGACGAAAAAATGTACTCGGACAAAAAGTTTCCAGGGGTGCGAAATTTCGTGCGCACGCCGTTTACTCGTGTTTTCAGCCAATAAGGTAAAAAAACATGAAATTTTTGACACTGTCATAAGATGCAAAATTTTCCATGCTTTCGTGTCTGTTGATGCATGGTGAGATGATTGGGACAAAAAATGGACTCGGGCAAAAATTTTCCTGGGGTTCGAAATTTCGCACGCGCGCCTTTTACTCGTGTTTTCAGCCAATAAGGTCAAAAAACGTGAAATTCTTTACGCTGTCAAAAGATGCGAAATTTTGGACGCTTTCGTGCCTGTTGATGTATGGTGATATGATTGGGACATGAAAAATGGACTCAGGCAAAAATTTTTGACGCTGTCAAAAGATGCAACATTTTCGATGCTTTCGTGCCTGTTGATGCATGGTGTGGTGGTTGGGACGAAAAAATGGACTCGGGCAAAAAATTTCCAGGGGTTCGACATTCCGCACGCGCGCCTTTTACTCGTGTTTTCATCCAAGAAGGTAAAAAAACGCGTAATTTTTGACGCCTTCAAAAGATGCGAAATTTTTTATGCTTTCGTGCCTGTTGATGCATGGTGAGATGATTGGGATGAAAAAATGGACTCGGGCGAAAATTTTTTGGGGGTTCGAAATTTCGCACGCGCGCCTTTTACTTGTGTTTTCAACCAATAAGGTCAAAAAATGTGAAATTTTTTACGCTGTCAAAAGATGCAAAAATTTCGAAGCTTTCGTGCCTATTGATGCATGGTGTGATGATTGGGACAAAAAAATGGACTCGGACGAAAATTTTCCGGGGGTGCGAAATTTCGCGCGCACGCCTTTTACTCGTGTTTTCAGCCAATAAGGTCAAAAATACGAAATTTTTTACGCTGTTAAAAGGTGCAAAATTTTTTACGCTTTCGTGCCTTTTGATGCACGGTGAGATGATTGGGACGAAAAAATGGACTCGGGCGAAAACTTTTCGGGGGTGCGAAATTTCGCGCGCGCGCCTTTTACTCGTGTTTTCATCCAATAAGATCAAAAAACGTGAAATTCTTGACGCTGTCAAAAGATGCAAAATTTTCGATGCTTTCGTGCCTGTTGATGCATGGTGAGATGATTGGACGAAAAAATGGACTCGGGCGAAAATTTTCCGGGGGTTCAAAATTTCGCACGCGCGCCTTTTACTCGTGTCTTCGGCCAAAAAGGTCAAAAAATGCGAAATTTTTTACGCTGTCAAAAGATGCGAAATTTTTTACGCTTTCGTTCCTGTTGATGCATGGTGAGATGATTGGGATGATAAAATGGACTCGGGCAAAAAGTTTCCGGGAGTTCGAAATTTCACGTGCACACCTTTTACTCGTGTTTTCAGCCAATAAGGTCAAAAAATGCGAAATTCTTTACACAGTCAAAAGATGCAAAATTTTCGACGCTTTCGTGCCTGTTGATGTATGGTGAGATGATTGGGACGAAAAAATGGACTCGGGGGAAAATTTTTCGGGGGTTTGAAATTTCGCACACGCGCCTTTTACTCGTGTTTTCAGTCAAAAAGGTCTAAAAATGCAAAATTTTTTATGCTGTCAAAAGATGTAAAATTTTCTATGCCTTCGTACCTATTGATGTATGGTGAGATGATTGGCACGAAAAAATAGACTCGGACGAAAAGTTTTCGGGGGTGCGAAATTTCGCGCGCGCCTTTTACTCGTGTTTTCAGCCAATAAGTTAAAAAAATGTGAAATTTTTTACGCTATCAAAAGATGCAAAATTTTCTATGCTTTCATGCCTGATGATGCATGGTGAGATTATTGGGACGAAAATATGGAATCGGGCGAAAATTTTTCGGGGTTCGAAATTTCGCACGCGCGCCTTTTACTCGTGTTTTCAGCCAATAAGGTCAAAAAAGGTGAAATTCTTTACGTTGTCAAAAGATACGAAATTTTCGTCGCTTTCGTGCCTGTTGATGTATGGTGATATGATTGGGACGAAAAAATGGACTCGGGCGAAAATTTTTCGGGAGTTCGAAATTTCGCACGTGCGCCTTTTACTCGTGTTTTATGCCAAAAAACGCAAAATTTTTTATGCTGTCAAAAGATGCAAAATTTTCGACGCCTTCGTGTCTATTGATGTATGGTGAGATGATTGGGACGAAAAAATGTACTCGGACAAAAAGTTTCCAGGGGTGCGAAATTTCGTGCGCACGCCGTTTACTCGTGTTTTCAGCCAATAAGGTAAAAAAACATGAAATTTTTGACACTGTCATAAGATGCAAAATTTTCCATGCTTTCGTGTCTGTTGATGCATGGTGAGATGATTGGGACAAAAAATGGACTCGGGCAAAAATTTTCCTGGGGTTCGAAATTTCGCACGCGCGCCTTTTACTCGTGTTTTCAGCCAATAAGGTCAAAAAACGTGAAATTCTTTACGCTGTCAAAAGATGCGAAATTTTGGACGCTTTCGTGCCTGTTGATGTATGGTGATATGATTGGGACATGAAAAATGGACTCAGGCAAAAATTTTTGACGCTGTCAAAAGATGCAACATTTTCGATGCTTTCGTGCCTGTTGATGCATGGTGTGGTGGTTGGGACGAAAAAATGGACTCGGGCAAAAAATTTCCAGGGGTTCGACATTCCGCACGCGCGCCTTTTACTCGTGTTTTCATCCAAGAAGGTAAAAAAACGCGTAATTTTTGACGCCTTCAAAAGATGCGAAATTTTTTATGCTTTCGTGCCTGTTGATGCATGGTGAGATGATTGGGATGAAAAAATGGACTCGGGCGAAAATTTTTTGGGGGTTCGAAATTTCGCACGCGCGCCTTTTACTTGTGTTTTCAACCAATAAGGTCAAAAAATGTGAAATTTTTTACGCTGTCAAAAGATGCAAAAATTTCGAAGCTTTCGTGCCTATTGATGCATGGTGTGATGATTGGGACAAAAAAATGGACTCGGACGAAAATTTTCCGGGGGTGCGAAATTTCGCGCGCACGCCTTTTACTCGTGTTTTCAGCCAATAAGGTCAAAAATACGAAATTTTTTACGCTGTTAAAAGGTGCAAAATTTTTTACGCTTTCGTGCCTTTTGATGCACGGTGAGATGATTGGGACGAAAAAATGGACTCGGGCGAAAACTTTTCGGGGGTGCGAAATTTCGCGCGCGCGTCTTTTACTCGTGTTTTCATCCAATAAGATCAAAAAACGTGAAATTCTTGACGCTGTCAAAAGATGCAAAATTTTCGATGCTTTCGTGCCTGTTGATGCATGGTGAGATGATTGGACGAAAAAATGGACTCGGGCGAAAATTTTCCGGGGGTTCAAAATTTCGCACGCGCGCCTTTTACTCGTGTCTTCGGCCAAAAAGGTCAAAAAATGCGAAATTTTTTACGCTGTCAAAAGATGCGAAATTTTTTACGCTTTCGTTCCTGTTGATGCATGGTGAGATGATTGGGATGATAAAATGGACTCGGGCAAAAAGTTTCCGGGAGTTCGAAATTTCACGTGCACACCTTTTACTCGTGTTTTCAGCCAATAAGGTCAAAAAATGCGAAATTCTTTACACAGTCAAAAGATGCAAAATTTTCGACGCTTTCGTGCCTGTTGATGTATGGTGAGATGATTGGGACGAAAAAATGGACTCGGGGGAAAATTTTTCGGGGGTTTGAAATTTCGCACACGCGCCTTTTACTCGTGTTTTCAGTCAAAAAGGTCTAAAAATGCAAAAAATTTTATGCTGTCAAAAGATGTAAAATTTTCTATGCCTTCGTACCTATTGATGTATGGTGAGATGATTGGCACGAAAAAATAGACTCGGACGAAAAGTTTTCGGGGGTGCGAAATTTCGCGCGCGCCTTTTACTCGTGTTTTCAGCCAATAAGATAAAAAAATGTGAAATTTTTTACGCTATCAAAAGATGCAAAATTTTCTATGCTTTCATGTCTGATGATGCATGGTGAGATTATTGGGACGAAAATATGGAATCGGGCGAAAATTTTTCGGGGTTCGAAATTTCGCACGCGCGCCTTTTACTCGTGTTTTCAGCCAATAAGGTCAAAAAAGGTGAAATTCTTTACGTTGTCAAAAGATACGAAATTTTCGTCGCTTTTGTGCCTATTGATGTATGGTGATATGATTGGGACGAAAAAATGGACTCTGGCGAAAATTTTTCGGGAGTTCGAAATTTCGCACGTGCGCCTTTTACTCGTGTTTTATGCCAAAAAACGCAAAATTTTTTATGCTGTCAAAAGATGCAAAATTTTCGACGCCTTCGTGTCTATTGATGTATGGTGAGATGATTGGGACGAAAAAATGTACTCGGACAAAAAGTTTCCAGGGGTGCGAAATTTCGTGCGCGCGCCGTTTACTCGTGTTTTCAGCCAATAAGGTAAAAAAACATGAAATTTTTGACACTGTCATAAGATGCAAAATTTTCCATGCTTTCGTGTCTGTTGATGCATGGTGAGATGATTGGGACAAAAAATGGACTCGGGCAAAAATTTTCCTGGGGTTCGAAATTTCGCACGCGCGCCTTTTACTCGTGTTTTCAGCCAATAAGGTCAAAAAACGCGAAATTCTTTACGCTGTCAAAAGATGCGAAATTTTGGACGCTTTCGTGCCTGTTGATGTATGGTGATATGATTGGGACATGAAAAATGGACTCAGGCGAAAATTTTTGACGCTGTCAAAAGATGCAACATTTTCGATGCTTTCGTGCCTGTTGATGCATGGTGTGGTGGTTGGGACGAAAAAATGGACTCGGGCAAAAAATTTCCAGGGGTTCGACATTCCGCACGCGCGCCTTTTACTCGTGTTTTCATCCAAGAAGGTAAAAAAACGCGTAATTTTTGACGCCGTCAAAAGATGCGAAATTTTTTATGCTTTCGTGCCTGTTGATGCATGGTGAGATGATTGGGATGAAAAAATGGACTCGGGCGAAAATTTTTTGGGGGTTCGAAATTTCGCACGCGCGCCTTTTACTTGTGTTTTCAACCAATAAGGTCAAAAAATGTGAAATTTTGTACGCTGTCAAAAGATGCAAAAATTTCGAACCTTTCGTGCCTATTAATGCATGGTGTGATGATTGGGACAAAAAAATGGACTCGGACGAAAATTTTCCGGGGGTGCGAAATTTCGCGCGCACGCCTTTTACTCGTGTTTTCAGCCAATAAGGTCAAAAATACGAAATTTTTTATGCTGTTAAAAGGTGCAAAATTTTTTACGCTTTCGTGCCTTTTGATGCACGGTGAGATGATTGGGACGAAAAAATGGACTCGGGCGAAAACTTTTCGGGGGTGCGAAATTTCGCGCGCGCGCCTTTTACTCGTGTTTTCATCCAATAAGATCAAAAAACGTGAAATTTTTGACGCTGTCAAAAGATGCAAAATTTTTTATGCTTTTCGTACCTGTTGTGCATGGTGAGATGATTGGGATGAAAAAATGGACTCGGGCGAAAATTTTTCGGGGGTTCGAAATTCCGCACGCGCGCCTTTTACTCGTGTTTTCAGCCAATAAGGTCAAAAAATGTGAAATTTTTTACGCTTTCAAAAGATGCAAAATTTTTTATGCTTTCGTGCCTATTGATGCATGGTGTGATGATTGGGACAAAAAAATGGACTCGGACGAAAATTTTCCGGGGGTGCGAAATTTCGCGCGCACGCCTTTTACTCGTGTTTTCAGCCAATAAGGTCAAAAAATGCGAAATTTTTTACGCTATCAAAAGGTGCAAAATTTTTTACGCTTTCATACATGTTGATGCACGGTGAGATGATTGGGATGAAAAAATGGACTCGGGCGAAAAGTTTCCGGGGGTGCAAAATTTCGCGCGCGCGCCTTTTTCTCGTGTTTTCAGCCAAGAAGGTCAAAAAACGCAAAAAATTTTACGCTGTCAAAAGATGCGAAATTTTCGACGCCTTCGTGCCTGTTGATGTATGGTGAGATGATTGGGAGGAAAAAATGGACTCGGACGAAAAGTTTACTTGGGTGCGAAATTTTGCGTGCGCGCCTTTTACTCGTGTTTTCCGCCAATAAGGTCAAAAAATGTAAAATTTTTTACGCTGTCAAAAGATGCGAAATTTTCGATGCTTTCGTGTCTGATGATGCATGGAGAGATGATTGGGACCAAAAAATGGACTCGGGCGAAAATTTTCTGGGGTTCGAAATTTCGCACGCGCGCCTTTTACTTGTGTTTTCACCAAGAAGGTCAAAAAACGTGAAATTCTTTACGCAGTCAAAATATACGAAATTTTCGTCGCTTTCATTCCTGTTGATGTATGGTGATATGATTGGGACGAAAAAATGGACTCGGGCGAAAATTTTTCGGGAGTTCGAAATTTCGCACGCGCGCCTTTTACTCGTGTTTTCAGCCAATAAGGTGAAAAAACGTGAAATTTTTGACGCTGTCAAAAGATGCAAAATTTTCGATGCTTTCGTGCCTGTTGATGCATGGTGTCATCGTTGGGACGAAAAAATGGACTCGGGCGAAAATTTTCCGGGGGTTCGACATTCCGCACGCGCGCCTTTTACTCGTGTTTTCAGCCAAGAAGGTCAAAAAACGTGAAATTTTTGACGCCGTCGAAAGATGCGAAATTTTTTATGCTTTCGTACCTGTTGATATATGGTGAGATGATTGGGACATGAAAAATGGACTCGGGCGAAAATTTTTCGGGGGTTCGAAATTCCGCACGCGCGCCTTTTACTCGTGTTTTCAGCCAATAAGGTCAAAAAACGTGAAATTTTTTACGCTATCAAAAGATGCAAAATTTTCGATGCTTTAGTGCCTATTGATGCATGGTGTGATGATTGGGATAAAAAAATGGACTCGGACGAAAATTTTCCGGGGGTGCGAAATTTCGCGCGCACGCCTTTTACTCGTGTTTTCAGCCAATAAGGTCAAAAAATGCGAAATTTTTTACGCTGTCAAAAGGTGCAAAATTTTTTACGCTTTCGTGCCTGTTTATGCACGGTGAGATGATTGGGAGGAAAAAATGGACTCGGGCGAAAAGTTTTCGGGGGTGCGAAATTTCGCGCGCGCACCTTTTACTCGTGTTTTCAGCCAATAAGGTCAAAAAATGTGAAAATTTTTACGCTGTCAAAAGATGCAAAATTTTCGATGCTTTCGTGCTTGTTGATGCATGGTGTGATGATTGGGATGAAAAAATGGACTCGGACGAATATTTACCGGGGGTGCGAAATTTCGCGCGCGCGCCTTTTTACTCGTGTTTTCAGCCAATAAGGTCAAAAAATGCGAAATTTTTTATGCTGTCAAAAGGAGCAAAATTTTTTACGCTTTCATGCCTGTTGATGCACGATGAGATGTTTGGGACGAAAAAATGGACTCGGGCGAAAAGTTTCCGGGGGTGCGAAATTTCGCGCGCGCGCCTTTTACTCGTGTTTTCAGCCAAGGTCAAAAAATGCAAAAATTTTTACGCTGTCAAAAGATGCGAAATTTTTGACGCCGTCATGCCTGTTGATCTATGGTGAGATGATTGGTACGAAAAAATGGACTCGGACAAAAAGTTTCCTTGGGTGCGAAATTTCGTGCGCGCGCCTTTTACTCGTGTTTTCAGCCAATAAGGTCAAAAAATGCGAAATTTTTTACGCTGTCAAAAGGTGCAAAATTTTTTATACTTCTGTGCCTGTTGATGCACGGTGAGATGATTGGGACGAAAAAAAGGACTCAGTCGAAAAGTTTCCGGGGGTTCGAAATTTCGCACCCTCGTGTTTTCAGCCAAGAAGGTCAAAAAACGCAAAAATTTTTACGCTGTCAAAAGATGCAAAATTTTTGACGCCTTCGTGCCTGTTAATGTATGGTGAGATGATTGGGACGAAAAAATGGACTCGGACGAAAAGTTTACGGGGGTGCGAAATTTCGCGCGCGCGCCTTTTACTCGTGTTTTTAGCCAATAAGGTGAAAAAACGTGAAATTTTTTACGCTATCAAAAGATGCAAAATTTTCGATGCTTTCATGCATGTTGATGCATGGTGAGATGATTGGGACGAAAAAATGGACTCGGGCGAAAATTTTCCGGGGGTTCGACATTCCGCACGCGCGTCTTTTACTCGTGTTTTCAGCCAAGAAGGTCAAAAAATGTGAAATTTTTGACGCTGTGAAAAGATGCAAAATTTTCAACGCGTTCATGCCTGTTGATATATGGTGAGATGATTGGGACATTGAAAATGGACTCGGGCGAAAATTTTCCGGGGGTGCGAAATTTTGCGTGTGCGCCTTTTACTCGTGTTTTCAGCCAATATGGTCAAAAAACGTGAAATTTTTTACGCTGTCAAAAGGTGCAAAATTTTTTATGATTTCGTGCGTGTTGATGTGTTGAGATGATTGGGACGAAAAAATGGACTCGGGCGAAAAGTTTTCGGGGGTGTGAAATTTCGCGCGCTCGGCTTTTACTCGTGTTTTCAGCCAATAAGTTTAAAAAATGCGAAATTTTTTACGTTGTCAAAAGGTGCAAAAATTTTTACGCTTCTGTGCTTGTTGATGCACGGTGAGATGGTACTCAGGAGAAAAGTTTCCGGGGGTTCCAAATTTCGCACGCAAAAAGGTAAAAAAATTTTTACTCGTGTTTTCAGCCAAGAAGGTAAAAAAATGCAAAATTTTTTACGTTGTCAAAAGATGCAAAATTTTTGATGCCTTCGTGCCTGTTAATGTATGGTGAGATGATTGGAACAAAAAAATGGGCTCGGACGAAAAGTTTCCAGGGGTGCGAAATTTCGCGCGCGCGCCTTTTACTCGTGTTTTCAGCCAATAAGGTGAAAAAACGTGAAATTTTTTACGCTGTCAAAAGATGCAAAATTTTCGATGCTTTCGTGCCTGTTGATGCATGGTGTGATGGTTGGGACGAAAAAATGGACTCGGGCACAAATTTTCTGGGGGTCCGACATTCCGCACGCGCGCCTTTTACTCGTGTTTTCAGCCAAGAAGGTAACAAAACGCGAAATTTTTGACGCTGTCAAAAGATGCGAAATTTTTTATGCTTTCGTGCCTGTTGATCCATGGTGAGATGATTGGGATGAAAAAATGGACTCGGGCAAAAATTTTTCGGGGGTTCGAAATTTCGCACGCGCGCCTTTTACTCGTGTTTTCAGCCAATAAGGTCAAAAAACGTAAAAAATTTTACGCTGTCAAAAGATGCAAAATTTTCGATGCTTTCATGCCTATTGATGCATGGTGTGATGATTGAGACAAAAAAATGGACTCGAACGAAAAGTTTCCTTGGTAAAAGGCGCAAAATTTTCGATGCTTTCGTGCATGTTGATGCATGGTGAGATGATTGGGACGAAAAAATGGACTCGGACGAAAATTTTCCTGGGGTCCGACATTCCGCACGAGTGCCTTTTACTCGTGTTTTCAGCCAAGAAGGTCAAAAAATGTGAAATTTTTTACGCTGTCAAAAGATGCAAAATTTTCAACGCGTTCGTGCCTGTTGATATATGGTGAGATGATTGGGACATGAAAAATGGACTCGGGCAAAAATTTTTTGGGGGTGCGAAATTTCGCACGCGCGCCTTTTACTCGTGTTTTCAACCAATAAGGTCAAAAAATGTGAATTTTTTTACGCTGTCAAAAGGTGAAAAATTTTTTACGCTTTCGTGCGTGTTGATGTAATGAGATGATTGGGACGAAAAAATGGACTCGGGCGAAAAGTTTTCGGGGGTGCGAAATTTCGCGCGTGCGAAATTCGCGCGCTCAGCTTTTACTCGTGTTTTCAACCAATAAGGTTAAAAAATGCGAAATTTTTTACGCTGTCAAAAGGTGCAAAATTTTTTACGCTTCCGTACCTGTTGATGCACGGTGAGATGATTGGGACGAAAAAAAGTACTCAGGCGAAAAGTTTCCCGGGGTTTCAAATTTCGCACGCGCGCCTTTTACTCGTGTTTTCAGCCAAGAAGGTAAAAAAACGCAAAATTTTTTACGTTGTCAAAAGATGCAAAATTTTTGACGCCTTCGTGCCTGTTAATGTATGGTGAGATGATTGGGACGAAAAAATGGGCTCGGACGAAAAGTTTCCAGGGGTGCGAAATTTCACGCGCGCGCCTTTTACTCGTGTTTTCAGCCAATAAGGTGAAAAAACGTGAAATTTTTGACGCTGTCAAAAGATGCAAAATTTTTGATGCTTTCATGCCTGTTGATGCATGGTGGGTTGGGACGAAAAAATGGACTCGGGCAAAAATTTTTCGGGGGTTCGAAATTTCGCACGCGCGCCTTTTACTCGTGTTTTCAGCCAATAAGGTCAAAAAACGTAAAAATTTTTACGCTGTCAAAAGATGCAAAATTTTCGATGCTTTCATGCCTATTGATGCATGGTGTGATGATTGAGACAAAAAAATGGACTCGAACGAAAAGTTTCCTTGGTAAAAGGCGCAAAATTTTCGATGCTTTCGTGCATGTTGATGCATGGTGAGATGATTGGGACGAAAAAATGGACTCGGACGAAAATTTTCCTGGGGTCCGACATTCCGCACGAGTGCCTTTTACTCGTGTTTTCAGCCAAGAAGGTCAAAAAATGTGAAATTTTTTACGCTGTCAAAAGATGCAAAATTTTCAACGCGTTCGTGCCTGTTGATATATGGTGAGATGATTGGGACATGAAAAATGGACTCGGGCAAAAATTTTTTGGGGGTGCGAAATTTCGCACGCGCGCCTTTTACTCGTGTTTTCAACCAATAAGGTCAAAAAATGTGAATTTTTTTACGCTGTCAAAAGGTGAAAAAATTTTGACGCTTTCGTGCATGTTGATGTAATGAGATGATTGGGACGAAAAAATAGACTCGGGCAAAAAGTTTTCGGGGGTGCGAAATTTCGCGCGTGCGAAATTCGCGCGCTCAGCTTTTACTCGTGTTTTCAACCAATAAGGTTAAAAAATGCGAAATTTTTTACGCTGTCAAAAGGTGCAAAATTTTTTACGCTTCCGTACCTGTTGATGCACGGTGAGATGATTGGGACGAAAAAAAGTACTCAGGCGAAAAGTTTCCCGGGGTTTCAAATTTCGCACGCGCGCCTTTTACTCGTGTTTTCAGCCAAGAAGGTAAAAAAACGCAAAATTTTTTACGTTGTCAAAAGATGCAAAATTTTTGACGCCTTCGTGCCTGTTAATGTATGGTGAGATGATTGGGACGAAAAAATGGGCTCGGACGAAAAGTTTCCAGGGGTGCGAAATTTCACGCGCGCGCCTTTTACTCGTGTTTTCAGCCAATAAGGTGAAAAAACGTGAAATTTTTTACGCTGTCAAAAGATGCAAAATTTTTGATGCTTTCATGCTTGTTGATGCATGGTGGGTTGGGACGAAAAAATGGACTCGGGCAAAAATTTTCCGGGGGTTCGACATTCCGCACGCGCGCCTTTTACTCGTGTTTTCAGCCAAGAAGGTAAAAAAACGCGAAATTTTTGACGCTGTCAAAAGATGTGAATTTTTTTATGCTTTTGTGCCTGTTGATGCATGGTGAGATGATTGGGATGAAAAAATGGACTCGGGCAAAAATTTTTCGGGGGTTCGAAATTTCGCACGCGCGCCTTTTACTCGTGTTTTCAGCTAATAAGGTCAAAAAACGTAAAATTTTTTACGCTGTCAAAAGATGCAAAATTTTCGATGCTTTCGTGCCTATTGATGCATGGTGTGATGATTGGGATAAAAAATGGACTCGAACGAAAATTTTCCGGTGGTGCGAAATTTCGCGCGCACGCCTTTTATTGGTGTTTTCAGCCAATAAGGTCAAAAAATGTTAAAATTTCTACGCTGTCAAAAGGTGCAAAAATTTTTACGCTTTCGTGCCTGTTGATGCACGGTGAGATGATTGGGACGAAAAAAATGGACTCGGGCGAAAAGTTTCCGTGGGTGCGAAAATTCGCGCGCGCGCCTTTTACTCGTGTTTTCAGCCAATAAGGTCAAAAAATATGAAAATTTTTACGCTGTCAAAAGATGCAAAATTTTCGATGCTTTCATGCTTGTTGATGCATGGTGTGATGATTGGGATGAAAAAATGGACTCGGACGAAAATTTTCCGGGGGTGCGAAATTTCGCGCGCGCGCCTTTTACTCGTGTTTTCAGCCAATAAGGTGAAAAAACGTGGAATTTTTGACGCTGTCAAAAGATGCAAAATTTTCTATGCTTTCGTGCCTGTTGATGCATGGTGTGATGGTTGGGACGAAAAAATGGACTCGCGCGAAAAATTTCCGGGGTTTCGACATTCCGCACGCGCGCCTTTTACTCGTGTTTTCAGCCAAGAAGGTAACAAAACGCGAAATTTTTGACGCTGTCAAAAGATGCGAAATTTTTTATGCTTTCGTGCCTATTGATCCATGGTGAGATGATTGGGATGAAAAAATGGACTCGGGCAAAAATTTTTCGGGGGTTCGAAATTTCGCACGCGCGCCTTTTACTCGTGCTTTCAGCCAATAAGGTCAAAAAACGTAAAATTTTTTACGCTGTCAAAAGATGCAAAATTTTCGATGCTTTGATGCCTATTGATGCATGGTGTGATGATTGGGACAAAAAAATGGACTTGGACGAAAATTTTCCGGGGGTGCGAAATTTCGCGCGCACGCCTTTTACTCGTGTTTTCAGCCAATAAGGTCAAAAAATGTAAAAATTTTTACGCTGTCACAAGGTGCAAAATTTTTTACGATTTCGTGCCTGTTGATGCATGGTGTGATGATTGGGATGAAAAAATGGACTCGGACGAAAATTTTCCGGGGGTGCGAAATTTCGAGCGCGCGCCTTTTACTCGTGTTTTCAGCCAATAAGGTGAAAAAACGTAAAATTTTTGACGCTGTCAAAAGAAGCAAAATTTTCGATGCTTTCGTGCCTGTTGATGCATGGTGTGATGGTTGGGACGAAAAAATGGACTCGCGCGAAAAATTTCCGGGGGTTCGACATTCCGCACGCGCGCCTTTTACTCGTGTTTTCAGCCAAGAAGGTCAAAAAATGCGAAATTTTTTACGCTGTCAAAAGATGCAAAATTTTTTATGCTTTCGTACCTGTTGATGCATGGTGAGATGATTGGGATGAAAAAATGGACTCGGGCGAAAATTTTTCGGGGGTTCGAAATTTCGCACGCGCGCCTTTTACTCGTGCTTTCAGCCAATAAGGTCAAAAAACGTAAAATTTTTTACGCTGTCAAAAGATGCAAAATTTTTTATGCTTTCATGCATATTGATGCATGTTGTGATGATTGGGACAACAAAATGGACTTGGACGAAAATTTTCCGGGGGTGCGAAATTTCGCGCGCACGCCTTTTATTCGTGTTTTCAGCCAATAAGGTCAAAAAATGCAAAAAAATTTACGCTGTCACAAGGTGCAAAATTTTTTACGATTTCGTGCCTGTTGATGCACGGTGAGATGATTGGGACGAAAAAATGGACTCGGGCGAAAAGTTTCCGGTGGTGCGAAATTTCGCGCGCGCGCCTTTTACTCGTGTTTTCAGCCATAAGGTCAAAAAACGTGAAAATTTTTACGCTGTCAAAAGATGCAAAATTATCGATGCTTTTGTGCCTGTTGATGCATGGTGTGATGATTGGGATGAAAAAATAGACTCGGACGAATATTTTCCGGGGGTGCGAAATTATGCGCGTGCGCCTTTTTACACGTGTTTTCAGCCAATAGGTCAAAAAATGCGAAATTTTTTACGCTGTCAAAAGCTGCAAAATTTTTTACGCTTTCATGCCTGTTGATGCACGGTGAGATGTTTGGGATGAAAAAATGGACTCGGGCGAAAAGTTTCTGGGGGTGCGAAATTTTGCGCGTGCGCCTTTTACTCGTGTTTTCAGCCAAGAAGGTCAAAAAATGCAAAATTTTTTACGCTGTCAAAAGATGCAAAATTTTTTACGCCTGTGTGCCTGTTAATGTATGGTGAGATGATTGGGACGAATAAATAGACTCGGACGAAAAGTTACCGGGGGTGCGAAATTTCGCGCGCGCGCCTTTTACTCGTGTTTTCAACCAATAAGGTGAAAAAACGTGAAATTTTTTACGCTGTCAAAAGATGCAAAATTTTAGATGTTTTCGTGCCTGTTGATGCACGGTGAGATGATTGGGATGAAAAAATGGACTCGGGCGAAAAGTTTCCAAGGGTGTGAAATTTCGCGCGCGCGCCTTTTACTCGTGTTTTCAACCAAGGTCAAAAAACAAAAAAATTTACGATGTCAAAAGATGCAAAATTTTCGACGCTGTCATGCCTGTTGATGTATGGTGAGATGATTGGTACGAAAAAATGGACTCGGACGAAAAGTTTCCTTGGGTGCGAAATTTCGCGCGCGCGCATTTTACTCGTGTTTTCAGCCAATAAGGTCAAAAAATGCGAAATTTTTTACGCTGTCAAAAGGTGCAAATTTTTTTACGCTTCCGTTCCTGTTGATGCACGGTGAGATGATTGGGACGAAAAAAAGGACTCAGGCGAAAAGTTTTCGGGGGTTCGAAATTTCGCGCGCGCGCCTTTTACTCGTGTTTTCTGCCAATAAGGTGAAAAAACGTGAAATTTTTGACGCTGTCAAAAGATGCAAAATTTTAGATGCTTTCGTGCCTGTTGATGCATGGTGAGATGATTGGTACAAAAAAATGGACTCGGACGAAAAGTTTCCGGGGGTGCGAAATTTCGCGCGCGCGCCTTTTACTCGTGTTTTCAGCCAATAAGGTGAAAAAACATAAAATTTTTGACGCTGTCAAAAGATGCAAAATTTTCGTTGCTTTCGTGCTTGTTGATGCATGGTGAGATGATTGGGACAAAAAAATTGACTCGGGCAAAAATTTTCCGGGGGTTCGACATTCCGCACACGCGCCTTTTACACGTGTTTTCAGCCAAGAAGGTCAAAAAATGTGAAATTTTTGACGCTGTCAAAAGATGTGAAATTTATTTATGCTTTCGTGCCTGTTGATGCATGATGAGATGAATAGGACGAAAAAATGGACTTGGGCAAAAATTTTCCGGGGGTTCGAAATTTCGCATGTGCGCCTTTTACTCGTGTTTTCAGCCCAGAAGGTCAAAAAATGCGAATTTTTTTACGCTGTCAAAAGGTGCAAAATTTTTTACGCTTTCGTGCTTGTTGATGCACGGTGAGATGATTGGGACGAAAAAATGGACTCGGGCGAAAAGTTTCCGAGGGTGCGAAATTTCGCGCGCGCGCATTTTACTCGTGTTTTTAGCCAATAAGGTCAAAAAACATGAAATTTTTTACGCTGTCAAAAGGTGCAAAATTTTTTATGCTTTCGTGCGTGTTGATGTATTGAGATGATTGGGACGAAAAAATGGACTCGGGCGAAAAGTTTTCGGGGGTGCGAAATTTCACGCGCTCGCCTTTTACTCGTGTTTTCAGCTAATAAGGTTAAAAAATGCGAATTTTTTTACGCTGTCAAAAGGTGCAAAATTTTTTACGCTTCCGTGCCTGTTGATGCACGTTGAGATGTTTGGGACGAAAAAATGGACTCGGGCGAAAAGTTTCCGGGGGTGCGAAATTCCGCGCGCGTGCCTTTTACTCGTGTTTTCAGCCAAGGTCAAAAAATGCAAAAATTTTTACGCTGTCAAAAGATGCGAAATTTTTGATGCCGTCATGCCTGTTGATGTATGATGAGATGATTGGTACGAAAAAATGAACTCGGACAAAAAGTTTCCTTGGGTGCGAAATTTCGCGTGCGCGCCTTTTACTCGTGTTTTCAGCCAATAAGGTCAAAAAATGCGAAATTTTTTACGCTGTCAAAAGTTGCAAAATTTTTTATGCTTCCGTGCCTGTTGATGCACGGTGAGATGATTGGGACGAAAAAAAGGACTCAGGCGAAAAGTTTTCGGGGGTTCGAAATTTCGCATGCTCGTGTTTTCAGGCAAGAAGGTCAAAAAACGCAAAAAATTTTACGCTGTCAAAAGATGCAAAATTTTTGACGCCTTCGTGTCGGTTATTGTATGGTGAGATGATTGGGACGAAAAAATGGACTCGGACAAAAAGTTTACGGGGGTGCGAAATTTCACGCGCGCGCCTTTTACTCGTGTTTTTAGCCAATAAGGTGAAAAAACGTGAAATTTTTGACGTTGTCAAAAGATGCAAAAATTTCAACGCGTTCATGCCTGTTGATATATGATGAGATGATTGGGACATGAAGAATGGACTCGGGCGAAAATTTTCCGGGGGTGCGAAATTTCGCGCGCACGCCTTTTACTCGTGTTTTCAGCCAATAAGGTAAAAAAACGTGAAATTTTTTACGCTGTCAAAAGGTGCAAAATTTTCGACGCTTTCGTGCGTGTTGATGTATTGAGATGATTGGGACGAAAAAATGGACTCGGGCGAAAAGTTTTCGGGGGTGCGAAATTTCGCGCGCTCGGCTTTTACTCGTCTTTTCAGCCAATAAGGTTAAAAAATGTGAAATTTTTTACGCTGTCAAAAGGTGCAAAATTTTTTACGCTTCTGTGCCTGTTGATGCACGGTGAGATGATTCGGACGAAAAAAAGTACTCAGGCGCAAAGTTTCCGGGGGTTCCAAATTTCGCACGCGCGCCTTTTACTCGTGTTTTCAGCCAAGAAGGTAAAAAAATGCAAAATTTTTTACGTTGTCAAAAGATGCAAAATTTTTTATGCCTTCATGCCTGTTAATGTATGGTGAGATGATTGGGACGAAAAAATGGGCTCGGACGAAAAGTTTCCAGGGGTGCGAAATTTTGCACGCGCGCCTTTTACTCGTGTTTTCAGCCAATAAGGTGAAAAAACGTGAAATTTTTGACGCTGTCAAAAGATGCAAAATTTTCGATGCTTTCGTGTCTGTTGATGCATGGTGTGATGGTTGGGACGAAAAAATGGACTCGGGCGAAAATTTTCCGGGGGTTCGACATTCCGCACGCGCGCCTTTTACTCGTGTTTTCAGCCAAGAAGGTCAAAAAACGCGAAATTTTTGACGCTGTCAAAAGATGCGAAATTTTTTATGCTTTCGTACCTATTGATACTTGGTGAGATGATTGGGATGAAAAAATGGACTCGGGCAAAAATTTTTCGGGGGTACGAAATTTCGCGCGCTCGGCTTTTACTCGTCTTTTCAGCCAATAAGGTTAAAAAATGCGAATTTTTTTACGCTGTCAAAAGGTGCAAAATTTTTTACGCTTATGTGCCTGTTGATGCACGGTGAGATGATTCGGACGAAAAAAAGTAAAGCGCAAAGTTTCCGAGGGTTCCAAATTTCGCACGCGCGCCTTTTACTCATGTTTTCAGCCAATAAGGTCAAAAAATGCAAAAAATTTTACGCTGTCAAAAGGTGCAAAATTTTTTATTCTTTCGTGCCTATTGATGCACGGTGAGATGATTGGGATGAAAAAATGGACTCGGACGAAAATTTTCCGGGGTTGCGAAATTTCGCGCTCGCGCCTTTTACTCGTATTTTCAGCCAATAAGGTGAAAAAACGTGAAATTTTTGACGCTGTCAAAAGATGCAAAATTTTTGATGCTTTCGTGCCTGTTGATGCATGGTGTGATGGTTGGGACGAAAAAATGGACTCGGGCGAAAATTTTCCGGGGGTTCGACATTCCGCACGCGCGCCTTTTACTCGTGTTTTCAGCCAAGAAGGTCAAAAAACGCGAAATTTTTGACGCTGTCAAAAGATGCGAAATTTTTGATGCTTTCGTACCTGTTGATGCTTGGTGAGATGATTGGGATGAAAAAATGGACTCGGGCAAAAAATTTTCGGGGGTTCGAAATTCCGCACGCACGCCTTTTATTCGTATTTTCAGCCAATAAGGTCAAAAAACGTGAAATTTTTTACGCTGTCAAAAGATGCAAAATTTTCGATGCTTTCGTGCCTATTGATCCATGGTGTGATGATTGGGACAAAAAAATGGACTCGGACAAAAATTTTCCGGGGGTGCGAAATTTCGCGCGCACGCCTTTTACTCATGTTTTCAGCCAATAAGGTCAAAAAATGCGAAATTTTTTACGTTGTCAAAAGGTGCAAATTTTTTTACGCATTCGTGCCAGTTTATGCACGGTGAGATGATTGGGACGAAAAAATGGACTCGGGCGAAAAGTTTTCGGTGGTGCGAAATTTCGCGCGTGCGCCTTTTACTCGTGTTTTCAGTCAATAAGGTCAAAGAACGTGAAAATTTTTACGCTGTCAAAAGATGCAAAATTTTTTATGCTTTCGTGCCTGTTGATGCATGGTGTGATGATTGGGATGAAAAAATGGACTCGGACGAATATTTTCCGGGGGTGCGAAATTTCGCGCGTGCGCCTTTTTACTCGTGTTTTCAGCCAATAAGGTCAAAAAATGCGAAATTTTTTATGCTGTAAAAAGGAGCAAAATTTTTTACGCTTTCATGCCTGTTGATGCACGGTGAGATGTTTGGGACGAAAAAATGGACTCGAGCGAAAAGTTTCCGGGGGTGCGAAATTTCACGCGCGCGCCTTTTACTCGTGTTTTCGGCCAAGGTCAAAAAATGCAAAAAATTTTACGCTGTCAAAAGATGCGAAATTTTTGACGCCGTCATGCCTGTTGATGTATGGTGAGATGATTGGTACGAAAAAATGGACTCGGACGAAAAGTTTCCTTGGGTGCGAAATTTCGCGCGCGCGCCTTTTACTCGTGTTTTCAGCCAATAAGGTCAAAAAATGCGAAATTTTTTACGCTGTCAAAAGGTGCAAAATTTTTTATGCTTCCGTGCCTGTTGATGCACGGTGAGATGATTGGGACGAAAAAAAGGACTCAGGCGAAAAGTTTCCGGGGGTTCGAAATTTCGCACGCTCGTGTTTTCAGCCAAGAAGGTCAAAAAACGCAAAAATTTTTACGCTGTCAAAAGATGCAAAATTATTGACGCCTTCGTGCCTGTTAATGTATGGTGAGATGATTGGGACGAAAAAATAGACTCGGACGAAAAGTTTACGGGGATGCGAAATTTCGCGCGCGCGCCTTTTACTCGTGTTTTTAGCCAATAAGGTGAGAAAACGTGAAATTTTTGACGCTATCAAAAGATGCAAAATTTTCGATGCTTTCATGCATGTTGATGCATGGTGAGATGATTGGGACGAAAAAATGGACTCGGGCGAAAATTTTCCGGGGGTTCGACATTCCGCACGCGCGCCTTTTACTCGTGTTTTCAGCCAAGAAGGTCAAAAAATGTGAAATTTTTGACGCTGTCAAAAGATGCAAAATTTTCAACGTGTTCATGCCTGTTGATATATGGTGAGATGATTGGGACATGAAAAATGGACTCGGGCCAAAATTTTCCGGGGTTGCGAAATTTCGCGCTCGCGCCTTTTACTCGTATTTTCAGCCAATAAGGTGAAAAAACGTGAAATTTTTGACGCTGTCAAAAGATGCAAAATTTTTGATGCTTTCGTGCCTGTTGATGCATGGTGTGATGGTTGGGACGAAAAAATGGACTCGGGCGAAAATTTTCCGGGGGTTCGACATTCCGCACGCGCGCTTTTTACTCGTGTTTTCAGCCAAGAAGGTCAAAAAACGCGAAATTTTTGACGCTGTCAAAAGATGCGAAATTTTTGATGCTTTCGTACCTGTTGATGCTTGGTGAGATGATTGGGATGAAAAAATGGACTCGGGCAAAAAATTTTCGGGGGTTCGAAATTCCGCACGCACGCCTTTTATTCGTATTTTCAGCCAATAAGGTCAAAAAACGTGAAATTTTTTACGCTGTCAAAAGATGCAAAATTTTCGATGCTTTCGTGCCTATTGATCCATGGTGTGATGATTGGGACAAAAAAATGGACTCGGACAAAAATTTTCCGGGGGTGCGAAATTTCGCGCGCACGCCTTTTACTCATGTTTTCAGCCAATAAGGTCAAAAAATGCGAAATTTTTTACGTTGTCAAAAGGTGCAAATTTTTTTACGCATTCGTGCCAGTTTATGCACGGTGAGATGATTGGGACGAAAAAATGGACTCGGGCGAAAAGTTTTCGGTGGTGCGAAATTTCGCGCGTGCGCCTTTTACTCGTGTTTTCAGTCAATAAGGTCAAAGAACGTGAAAATTTTTACGCTGTCAAAAGATGCAAAATTTTTTATGCTTTCGTGCCTGTTGATGCATGGTGTGATGATTGGGATGAAAAAATGGACTCGGACGAATATTTTCCGGGGGTGCGAAATTTCGCGCGTGCGCCTTTTTACTCGTGTTTTCAGCCAATAAGGTCAAAAAATGCGAAATTTTTTATGCTGTAAAAAGGAGCAAAATTTTTTACGCTTTCATGCCTGTTGATGCACGGTGAGATGTTTGGGACGAAAAAATGGACTCGAGCGAAAAGTTTCCGGGGGTGCGAAATTTCACGCGCGCGCCTTTTACTCGTGTTTTCGGCCAAGGTCAAAAAATGCAAAAAATTTTACGCTGTCAAAAGATGCGAAATTTTTGACGCCGTCATGCCTGTTGATGTATGGTGAGATGATTGGTACGAAAAAATGGACTCGGACGAAAAGTTTCCTTGGGTGCGAAATTTCGCGCGCGCGCCTTTTACTCGTGTTTTCAGCCAATAAGGTCAAAAAATGCGAAATTTTTTACGCTGTCAAAAGGTGCAAAATTTTTTATGCTTCCGTGCCTGTTGATGCACGGTGAGATGATTGGGACGAAAAAAAGGACTCAGGCGAAAAGTTTCCGGGGGTTCGAAATTTCGCACGCTCGTGTTTTCAGCCAAGAAGGTCAAAAAACGCAAAAATTTTTACGCTGTCAAAAGATGCAAAATTATTGACGCCTTCGTGCCTGTTAATGTATGGTGAGATGATTGGGACGAAAAAATAGACTCGGACGAAAAGTTTACGGGGATGCGAAATTTCGCGCGCGCGCCTTTTACTCGTGTTTTTAGCCAATAAGGTGAGAAAACATGAAATTTTTGACGCTATCAAAAGATGCAAAATTTTCGATGCTTTCATGCATGTTGATGCATGGTGAGATGATTGGGACGAAAAAATGGACTCGGGCGAAAATTTTCCGGGGGTTCGACATTCCGCACGCGCGCCTTTTACTCGTGTTTTCAGCCAAGAAGGTCAAAAAATGTGAAATTTTTTACGCTGTCAAAAGATGCAAAATTTTCAACGTGTTCATGCCTGTTGATATATGGTGAGATGATTGGGACATGAAAAATGGACTCGGGCCACAATTTTCCGGGGGTGCGAAATTTCGCGCGCGCGCCTTTTACTCGTGTTTTCAGCCAATAAGGTTAAAAAATGTGAAATTTTTTACGCTGTCAAAAGGTGCAAAATTTTCGACGCTCGTGCGTGTTGATGTATTGAGATGATTGGGACGAAAAAATGGACTCGGGCGAAAAGTTTTCGGGGGTGCAAAATTTCGCGCGCTCGGCTTTTACTCGTGTTTTCAGCCAATAAGGTTAAAAAGTGCGAAATTTTTTACGCTGTCAAAAGGTGCAAAATTTTTTATGCTTCCGTGCCTGTTGATGCACGGTGAGATGATTGGGACGAAAAAAAGGACTCAGGCGAAAAGTTTCCGGGGGTTCGAAATTTCGCACGCTCGTGTTTTCAGCCAAGAAGGTCAAAAACCGCAAAATTTTTTACGCTGTCAAAAGATGCAAAATTTTTGACGCCTTCATGCCTGTTAATGTATGGTGAGATGATTGGGACGAAAAAATGGACTCGGACGAAAAGTTTACGGGGGTGCGAAATTTCGCGTGCGCGCCTTTTACTCGTGTTTTCAGCCAATAAGGTCAAAAAATGCGAAATTTTTTACGCTGTCAAAAAGTGCAAAATTTTTTATGCTTCCGTGTCTATTGATGCACGGTGAGATGATTGGGACGAAAAAAAGGACTCAGGCGAAAAGTTTCCGGGGGTTCGAAATTTTGCATGGTCGTGTTTTCAGCAAAGAAGGTCAAAAAACGCAAAATTTTTTACGCTGTCAAAAGATGCAAAATTTTTGACGCCTTCGTGCCTGTTAATGTATGGTGAGATGATTGGGACGAAAAAATGGACTCGGACGAAAAGTTTACGGGGGTGAGAAATTTCGCGCGCGCGTCTTTTACTCGTGTTTTTAGCCAATAAGGTGAGAAAACGTGGAATTTTTGACGCTATCAAAAGATGCAAAATTTTCGATGCTTTCATGCATGTTGATGCATGGTGAGATGATTGGGACGAAAAAATAGACTCGGGCGAAAATTTTCCGGGGGTTCGACATTCCGCACGCGCGCCTTTTACTCGTGTTTTCAGCGAAGAAGGTCAAAAAATGTGAAATTTTTGACGCTGTCAAAAGATGCAAAATTTTCAACGTGTTCATGCCTGTTGATATATGGTGAGATGATTGGGGCATGAAAAATGGACTCGGGCGACAATTTTCCGGGGGTGCGAAATTTCGCGCGCGTGCCTTTTACTCGTGTTTTCAGCCAATAAGGTTAAAAAACGTGAAATTTTTAACGCTGTCAAAAGGTGCAAAATTTTCGACGCTCGTGCGTGTTGATGTATTGAGATGATTGGGACAAAAAAATGGACTCGGGCGAAAAGTTTTCGGGGGTGCAAAATTTCGCGCGCTCGGCTTTTACTCGTGTTTTCA
Source organism: Pontederia crassipes (assembly GCA_030549335.1). Lineage (NCBI taxonomy): Eukaryota > Viridiplantae > Streptophyta > Magnoliopsida > Commelinales > Pontederiaceae > Pontederia > Pontederia crassipes. The sequence continues at coordinate 1,783,616 of JAUKPH010000020.1, read as the reverse complement.
GCCAATAAGGTTAAAAAATGCGAAATTTTTTACGCTGTCAAAAGGTGCAAAATTTTTTACGCTTCTGTGCCTGTTGATGCACGGTGAGATGATTCGGACGAAAAAAAGTACTCAGGCGAAAAGTTTCCGGGGGTTCCAAATTTCGCACGCGCGCCTTTTACTCGTGTTTTCAGCCAAGAAGGTAAAAAAATGCAAAATTTTTTACGTTGTCAAAAGATGTAAAATTTTTTATGCCTTCGTGCCTGTTAATGTATGGTGAGATGATTGGGACAAAAAAATGGGCTCGGACGAAAAGTTTCCAGGGGTGCGAAATTTCGCGCGCGCGCCTTTTACTCGTGTTTTCAGCCAATAAGGTGAAAAAACGTGAATTTTTTTACGCTGTCGAAAGATGCAAAATTTTCGATGCTTTCGTGCCTGTTGATGCATGGTGTGATGGTTGGGACGAAAAAATGGACTCGGGCACAAATTTTCTGGGGGTTCGACATTCCGCACGCGCGCCTTTTACTCGTGTTTTCAGCCAAGAAGGTAACAAAACGCGAAATTTTTGACGCTGTCGAAAGATGCGAAATTTTTTATGCTTTCATGCCTGTCGATCCATGGTGAGATGATTGGGATGAAGAAATGGACTCGGGCAAAAATTTTTTGGGGGTTCGAAATTTCGCACGTGCGCCTTTTACTCGTGTTTTCAGCCAATAAGGTCAAAAAACGTAAAATTTATTACGCTGTCAAAAGATGCAAAATTTTCGATGCTTTCATGCCTATTGATGCATGGTGTGATGATTGGGACATAAAAATGGACTTGGACGAAAATTTTTCGGGGGTGCGAAATTTCGCGCGCGCGCCTTTTACTCGTGTTTTCAGCCAATAAGGTCAAAAACGTGAAAATTTTTACGCTGTCAAAAGATGCAAAATTTTCGATGCTTTCGTGCCTGTTGATACATGGTGTGATGATTGCGATGAAAAAATGGACTCGGACGAAAATTTTTCGGGGGTGCGAAATTTCGCGCGCGCGCCTTTTACTCGTGTTTTCAGCCAATAAGGTGAAAAAATGTGAAATTTTTTATGCTGTCAATAGATGCAAAATTTTCGATGCTTTCGTGCCTGTTGATGCATGGTGTGATGGTTGGGACGAAAAAATGGACTCGGGCGAAAATTTTCCGGGGGTTCGACATTCCGCACGCGCACCTTTTACTCGTGGTTTCAGTCAAGAAGGTGAAAAAACGCGAAATTTTTGACGCTGTCAAAAGATGCGAAATTTTTTATGCTTTCGTACCTGTTGATGAATGGTGAGATGATTGGGATGAAAAAATGGACTCGGGCGAAAATTTTTCGGGGGTTCGAAATTCCACACGCGCGCATTTTACTCGTGTTTTCAGCCAATAAGATCAAAAAATGTGAAATTTTTTACGCTGTCAAAAGATGTAAAATTTTTTATGCTTTCGTGCCTATTGATGCATGGTGTGATGAATGGGACAAAAAAATAGACTCGGACGAAAATTTTTCGGGGGTGCGAAATTTCGCGCGCACGCTTTTTACTCGTGTTTTCAGCCAATAAGGTCAAAAAATGCGAAATTTTTTACGCTGTCAAAAGGTGCAAATTTTTTTACGCTTTCGTGCCTGTTGATGCGTGGTGAGACGATTGGGACGAAAAAATGGGCTCGGGCGAAAAGTTTCCGGGGGTGCGAAATTTCGCGCGCGCGTCTTTTACTCGTGTTTCAGCCAATAAGGTCAAAAAATGTGAAAATTTTTACGCTGTCAAAAGATGCAAAATTTTTTGTGCTTTCATGCCTGTTGATGCATGGTGGGTTGGGACGAAAAAATGGACTCGGGCAAAAATTTTCCGGGGGTTCGACATTCCGCACACGCGCCTTTTACATGTGTTTTCAGCCAAGAAGGTAAAAAAATGTGAAATTTTTGACGCTGTCAAAAGAAGTGAAATTTTCGATGCTTTCGTGCCTGTTGATGCATGGTGAGATGAATAGGACGAAAAAATGGACTTGGGCGAAAATTTTCTGGGGGTTCGAAATTTCGCACGTGCGCCTTTTACTCGTGTTTTCAGCCCAGAAGGTCAAAAAATGCAAAATTTTTTACGCTGTCAAAAGGTGCAAAATTTTTTACGCTTTCGTGCCTGTTGATGCACAGTGAGATGATTGGGACGAAAAAATGGAGTCGGGCGAAAAGTTTCCGGGGGTGCGAAATTTCTCGCGCGCGCGCCTTTTACTCATGTTTTCAGCCAAGGTCAAAAAACAAAAAAAAAATTACGTTGTTAAAAGATGCGAAATTTTTGACGCCGTCATGCCTGTTGATGTATGGTGAGATGATTGGTGCGAAAAAATGGACTCGGACGAAAAGTTTTCTTGGGTGCGAAATTTCGCGCGCGCCTTGTACTCGTGTTTTCAGGTAATAAGGTTAAAAAATGCGAAATTTTTTACGCTGTCAAAAGGTGTAAAGTTTTTTACGCTTCCATGCCTGTTGATGCACGATGAGATGATTGGGACGAAAAAAAGGACTCAGGTGAAAAGTTTCCGGGGGTTCGAAATTTCGCACGCGCGCCTTTTACTCGTGTTTTCAGCCAAGAAGGTCAAAAAATGTGAAATTTTTTACGTTGTCAAAAGATGCAAAATTTTAGATGCTTTCGTGCATGTTGATGCACGGTGAGATGATTGGGACGAAAAAATGGACTCGGATGAAAAGTTTCCGGGAGTGCGAAATTTCGCGCGCGCGCCTGTTAATCGTGTTTTCAGCCAATAAGGTGAAAAAATGTGAAATTTTTTACGCTGTCAAAAGATGCAAAATTTTTGACGCTTCCATGCCTGTTGATACACGATGAGATGATTGGGACGAAAAAAAGGACTCAGGTGAAAATTTTCCGGGGGTTCGAAATTTCGCACATGCGCCTTTTACTCGTGTTTTCAGTCCAGAAGGTCAAAAAATGCGAATTTTTTTACGCTGTCAAAAGGTGCAAAATTTTTTACGCTTTCATGCCTGTTGATACACGGTGAGATGATTGGGACGAAAAAATGGACACGGGCGAAAAGTTTCCAAGGGTGCGAAATTTCGCGTGCGCGCCTTTTACTCGTGTTTTCAGCCAAGGTCAAAAAACAAAAAAAATTTTACGCTGTCAAAAGATGCAAAATTTTCGACGCCGTTATTCCTATTGATGTATGGTGAGATGATTGGTACGAAAAAATGGACTCGGACGAAAAGTTTCCTTGGGTGCGAAATTTCGCGCGCGCGCCTTTTACTCGTGGTTTCAGCCAAGAAGGTCAAAAAATGCAAAATTTTTTACGCTGTCAAAAGATGCAAAATTTTTTACGCCTTCGTGCCTGTTAATGTATGGTGAGATGATTGGGATGAAAAAATGGACTCGGACGAAAAGTTTTCGTGTTTTCAGCCAATAAGGTGAAAAAATGTGAAATTTTTTACGCTGTCAAAAGATGCAAAATTTTCGTAGCTTTCTTGCCTATTGATGCATGGTGTGATGATTGGGACAAAAAAATTGACTCGGACAAAAATTTTACGGGGGTGCGAAATTTCGTGCGCGCGCCTTTTACTCGTGCGAAAATTTTTTTTACGCCTGTTAATTTTTACTCGTTAATTTCGTCCAGAAGGTCAAAAAATGCAAATTTTTTTACGCTGTCAAAAGGTGCAAAATTTTTTACGCTTTCGTGCCTGTTGATGCACAGTGAGATGATTGGGACGAAAAAATGGACTCGGGCGAAAAGTTTCCGAGGGTGCGAAATTTCGCGCGCGGCGCCTTTTACTCGTGTTTTCAGCCAAGGTCAAAAAACAAAAATTTTTTTACGCTGTCAAAAGATGCAAAATTTTCGACGCCGTCACTCCTATTGATGTATGGTGAGATGATTGGTACGAAAAAATGGACTCGGACAAAAAGTTTCCTTGGGTGCGAAATTTCACGCGCGCGCCTTTTACTCGTGTTTTCAGCCAATAAGGTAAAAAAATGTGAAATTTTTTACGCTGTCAAAAGATGCAAAATTTTTTACGCTGCCATGCCTGTTGGTGCACGATGAGATGATTGGGACGAAAAAAATGACTCAGGCGAAAAGTTTTTGGGGGTTCGAAATTTCGCACGTGCGCCTTTTACTCGTGTTTTCAGCCAAGAAGGTCAAAAAATGCAAAATTTTTTACGCTGTCAAAAGATGCAAAATTTTTTACGCCTTCGTGCCTGTTAATGTATGGTGAGATGATTGGGACGAAAAAATGGACTCGGACGAAAAGTTTTCGGCTGTGGAAAATTTCGCGCGCGCGCCTTTTACTCGTGTTTTCAGCCAATAAGGTGAAAAAATGTGAAATTTTTTACGCTGTCAAAAGATGCAAAATTTTCGTAGCTTTCTTGCCTATTGATGCATGGTGTGATGATTGGGACAAAAAAATTGACTCGGACGAAAATTTTTTGGCGGTGCAAAATTTCGCGCGCGCGCCTTTTACTCATGTTTTCAGCCAATAAGGTGAAAAAACGTGAAATTTTTTACGCTGTCAAAAGATGCAAAATTTTAGATGGTTTTGTGCCTGTTGATGCACGGTGAGATGATTGGGACGAAAAAATGGACTCGGGCGAAAAGTTTCCGAGGGTGTGAAATTTCGCGCGCGCGCCTTTTACTCGTGTTTTCAGCCAAGGTCAAAAAACAAAAAAATTTACGATGTCAAAAGATGCAAAATTTTCGACGCTGTCATGCCTGTTGATGTATGGTGAGATGATTGGTACGAAAAAATGGACTCGGACGAAAAGTTTCCTTGGGTGCGAAATTTCGCGCGCGCGCATTTTACTCGTGTTTTCAGCCAATAAGGTCAAAAAATGCGAAATTTTTTACGCTGTCAAAAGGTGCAAATTTTAGATGCTTTCGTGCCTGTTGATGCATGGTGAGATGATTGGGACAAAAAAATGGACTCGGACGAAAAGTTTCCGGGGGTGCGAAATTTCGCGCGCGCGCCTTTTACTCGTGTTTTCAGCCAATAAGGTGAAAAAACATAAAATTTTTGACGCTGTCAAAAGATGCAAAATTTTCGTTGCTTTCGTGCTTGTTGATGCATGGTGAGATGATTGGGACAAAAAAATTGACTCGGGCAAAAATTTTCCGGGGGTTCGACATTCCGCACACGCGCCTTTTACACGTGTTTTCAGCCAAGAAGGTCAAAAAATGTGAAATTTATTTATGCTTTCGTGCCTGTTGATGCATGATGAGATGAATAGGACGAAAAAATGGACTTGGGCGAAAATTTTCCGGGGGTTCGAAATTTCGCATGTGCGCCTTTTACTCGTGTTTTCAGCCCAGAAGGTCAAAAAATGCGAATTTTTTTACGCTGTCAAAAGGTGCAAAACTTTTTACGCTTTCGTGCCTGATGATGCACGGTGAGATGATTGGGATGAAAAAATGGACTCGGGCGAAAAGTTTCCGAGGGTGCGAAATTTCGCGCGCCCGCCTTTTACTCGTGTTTTCAGCCAAGGTCAAAAAACAAAAAAAATTTTACGCTGTCAAAAGATGCAAAATTTTCGACGCCGTCATTCCTATTGATGTATGGTGAGATGATTGGTACGAAAAAATGGACTCGGACGAAAAGTTTCCTTGGGTGCGAATTTCGTGCGCGCGCCTTTTACTCGTGTTTTCAGCCAATAAGGTCAAAAAATGCGAAATTTTTTACGCTGTCAAAAGGTGCAAAATTTTTTACACTTTCGTGCCTGTTGATGCACGGTGAGACGATTGGGACGAAAAAATGGACTCGGGCGAAAAGTTTCCGGGGGTGCGAAATTTCGCGCGCGCGCCTTTTACTCGTGTTTTCAGCCAATAAGGTCAAAAAATGTGAAAATTTTTACGCTGTCAAAAGATGCAAAATTTTTGACGCCTTTGTGCCAGTTAATGTATGGTGAGATGATTGGGATGAGAAAATGGACTCGGACGAAAAGTTTCCGGGGGTGCGAAATTTCGCGCGCGCGCCTTTTACTCGTGTTTTCAGCCAATAAGGTGAAAAAACGTAAAATTTTTGACGCTGTCAAAAGATGCAAAATTTTCGATGCTTTCATGCCTGTTGATGCATGGTGAGAGGATTGGGACAAAAAAATGGACTCGGGCAAAAATTTTTCGGGGGTTCGACATTCCGCACACGCGCGCCTTTTACACGTGTTTTCAGCCAAGAAGGTCAAAAAATGTGAAATTTTTGACGCTGTCAAAAGATGTGAAATTTATTTATGCTTTCGTGCCTGTTGATGCATGATGAGATGAATAGGACGAAAAAATGAACTTGGGCGAAAATTTTCAGGGGGTTCGAAATTTCGCACATGCGCCTTTTACTCGTGTTTTCAGCCCAGAAGGTCAAAAAATGCGAATTTTTTTACGCTGTCAAAAGGTGCAAAATTTTTTACGCTTTCATGCCTGTTGATGCACGGTGAGATGATTGGGACGAAAAAATGGACACGGGCGAAAAGTTTCCGAGGGTGCGAAATTTCGCGCGCGCGCCTTTTACTCGTGTTTTCAGCCAAGGTCAAAAAACAAAAAAATTTTTACGCTGTCAAAAGATGCAAAATTTTCGACGCCGTTATTCCTATTGATGTATGGTGAGATGATTGGTACGAAAAAATGGACTCAGACGAAAAGTTTCCTTGGTTGCGAAATTTCGCGCGCGCAGCCTTTTACTCGTGTTTTCAGCCAAGAAGGTCAAAAAACGCAAAATTTTTTACGCTGTCAAAAGATGCAAAATTTTTTACGCCTTCGTGCCTGTTAATGTATGGTGAGATGATTGGGACGAAAAAATGGACTCGGACGAAAAGTTTTCGGCGGTGCGAAATTTCGCGCGCGCGCCTTTTACTCGTGTTTTCAGCCAATAAGGTGAAAAAATGTGAAATTTTTTACGCTGTCAAAAGATGCAAAATTTTCGTAGCTTTCTTGCCTATTGATGCATGGTGTGATGATTGGGACAAAAAAATTGACTCGGACGAAAATTTTACGGGGGTGCGAAATTTTGTGCGCGCGCCTTTTACTCGTGTTTTCAGCCAATAAGGTGAAAAAACGTAAAATTTTTGACGCTGTCAAAAGATGTAAAATTTTCGATGTTTCGTGCCTGTTGATGCATGGTGAGATGACTGGGACAAAAAAATGGACTCGGGCGAAAATTTTTCGGGGGTTCGACATTCCGCACGCGCGCCTTTTACATGTGTTTTCAGCCAAGAAGGTAAAAAAATGTGAAATTTTTGACGCTGTCAAAAGATGCGAAATTTTTTATGCTTTCGTGCCTGTTGATGTATGGTGAGATGAATAGGACGAAAAAATGGACTTGGGCGAAAATTTTTCGGGGGTTCGAAATTTCGCACGTGCGCCTTTTACTCGTGTTTTCAGCCCAGAAGGTCAAAAAATGTGAAATTTTTGACGCTGTCAAAAGATGCGAAATTTTTTATATTTTCGTGCCTGTTGATGCACGGTGAGACGATTGGGACGAAAAAATGGACTCGGGCGAAAAGTTTCCGGGGGTGCGAAATTTCGCTCGCGCACCTTTAACTCGTGTTTTCATCCAATAAGGTGAAAAAACATAAAATTTTTGACGCTGTCAAAAGATGCAAAATTTTCAATGCTTTCGTGCCTGTTGATGCATGGTGAGATGATTGGGACAAGAAAATGGACTCGGGCGAAAATTTTTCGGGGGTTCGACATTCCGCACGCGCGCCTTTTACTCGTGTTTTCAGCCAAGAAGGTCAAAAAATGTGAAATTTTTTACGCTGTCAAAAGATGCGAAATTTTCAACGCGTTCGTGCCCGTTGATATATGGTGAGAGGATTGGGACATGAAAAATGGACTCGGGCGAAAATTTTCCGGGGGTGCGAAATTTCGCGCGCGCGCCTTGTACTCGTGTTTTTAGCCAATAAGGTCAAAAAACATGAAATTTTTTACGCTGTCAAAAGATGCAAAATTTTTTATGCTTTCGTGCGTGTTGATGTATTGAGATGATTGGGACGAAAAAATGGACTCGGGCGAAAAGTTTTCGGGGGTGCGAAATTTCGCGCGCTCGGCTTTTACTCGTGTTTTCAGCCAATAAGGTTAAAAAATGCGAAATTTTTTACGCTGTCAAAAGGTGCAAAATTTTTTACGCTTTCGTGCTTGTTGATGCACGGTGTGATGATTGGGACGAAAAAATGGACTCGCGCGAAAAGTTTCCGGGGGTGCGAAATTTCGCGCGCGCGCCTTTTACTCGTGTTTTCAGCCAATAAGGTCAAAAAACGTGAAAATTTTTACGCAGTCAAAAGATGCAAAATTTTCGATGCTTTCATGCCTGTTGATGCATGGTGTGATGATTGGGATGAAAAAATGGACTCGGACGAAAATTTTCCGGGGGTGCGAAATTTCGCGCGCGCGCCTTTTACTCGTGATTTCAACCAATATGGTGAAAAAACGTGAAATTTTTTACGCTGTCAAAAGATGCAAAATTTTCGATGCTTTCGTGCATGTTGATGCATGGTGTGATGGTTGGGACGAAAAAATGGACTCGGGCGAAAATTTTTCGGGGGTTCGACATTCCGCACGCGCGCCTTTTACTCGTGTTTTCAGCCAAGAAGGTCAAAAAATGTGAAATTTTTTATGCTTTCGTACTTGTTGATGCTTGGTGAGATGATTGGGATGAAAAAATGGACTCGGTCGAAAATTTTTCGGGGGTTCGAAATTCCGCACGCGCGCCTTTTACTCGTGTTTTCAACCAATAAGGTCAAAAAATGTGAAATGTTGTACGCTGTCAAAAATGCAAAATCTTCGATGCTTTCGTGCCTATTGATGCATGGTGTGATGATTGGGACAAAAAAATGGACTCGGACGAAAATTTTCCGGGGGTGCGAAATTTCGCGCGCACGCTTTTTACTCGTGTTTTCAGCCAATAAGGTCAAAAAATGCGAAATTTTTTACGTTGTCAAAAGGTGCAAATTTTTTTACGCTTTCGTGCCTGTTTATGCACGGTGAGATGATTGGGACGAAAAAATGGACTCGGGCGAAAAGTTTCCGGGGGTGCGAAATTTCGCGCGCGCGCCTTTTACTCGTGTTTTCACCCAATAAGGTCAAAAAATGTGAAAATTTTTACGCTCTCAAAAGATGCAAAATTTTTTATGCTTTCGTGCCTGTTGATGCATGGTGTGATGATTGGGATGAAAAAATGGACTCGGACGAATATTTTTCGGGGGTGCAAAATTTCGCGCATGCGCCTTTTTACTCGTGTTTTCAGCCAATAAGGTCAAAAAATGCGAAATTTGTTACGCTGTCAAAAGGAGCAAAATATTTTACGCTTTCATGCCTGCTGATGCATGGTGAGATGTTTGGGACGAAAAAATGGACTCGGGCGAAAAGTTTTCGGGGGTGCGAAATTTCGTGCGCGCGCGCCTTTTACTCGTGTTTTCAGCCAAGGTCAAAAAATGCAAAAAATTTTACGCTGTCAAAAGATGCGAAATTTTTGATGCCGTCATGCCTGTTGATGTATGGTGAGATGATTGGTACGAAAAAATGAACTCGGACAAAAAGTTTTCTTGGGTGCGAAATTTCGCGCGCGCGCCTTTTACTCGTGTTTTCAGCCAATAAGGTCAAAAAATGCGAAATTTTTTACGCTGTCAAAAGGTGCAAAATTTTTTATGCTTCCGTGCCTGTCGATGCACGGTGAGATGATTGGGACGAAAAAAAGGACTCAGGCGAAAAGTTTTCGGGGGTTCGAAATTTCGCATGCTCGTGTTTTCAGGCAAGAAGGTCAAAAAATGCAAAATCTTTTACGCTGTCAAAAGATGCAAAATTTTTTACGCCTTCGTGCCTGTTATTGTATGGTGAGATGATTGGGACGAAAAAATGGACTCGGACAAAAAGTTTACGGGGGTGCAAAATTTCGCGCGCGCGCCTTTTACTCATGTTTTTAGCCAATAAGGTGAAAAAATGTGAAATTTTTGACGCTATCAAAAGATGCAAAATTTTCGATGCTTTCATGCATGTTGATGCATGGTGAGATGATTGGGACGAAAAAATGGACTCGGGCGAAAATTTTTCGGGGGTTCGACATTCCGCACGCGCGCCTTTTACTCGTGTTTTCAGCCAAGAAGGTCAAAAAATGTGAAATATTTGACGCTGTCAAAAGATGCAAAATTTTCAACGCGTTCATGCTTGTTAATATATGGTGAGATGATTGGGACATGAAAAATGGACTCGGGCGAAAATTTTCCGGGGGTGCGAAATTTCGCGCGCACGCCTTTTACTCGTGTTTTCAGCCAATAAGGTAAAAAAATGTGAAATTTTTTACGCTGTCAAAAGGTGCAAAATTTTTGACGCTTTCGTGCGTGTTGATGTATTGAGATGATTGGGACGAAAAAATGGACTCGGGCGAAAAGTTTTCGGGGGTGCGAAATTTCGCGCGCTCGGCTTTTACTCGTCTTTTCAGCCAATAAGGTTAAAAAATGCGAAATTTTTTACGCTGTCAAAAGGTGCAAAATTTTTTACGCTTCTGTGCCTGTTGATGCACGGTGAGATGATTCGGACGAAAAAAAGTACTCAGGCGCAAAGTTTCCGGGGGTTCCAAATTTCGCACGCGCGCCTTTTACTCGTGTTTTCAGCCAAGAAGGTAAAAAAATGCAAAATTTTTTACGTTGTCAAAAGATGCAAAATTTTTTATGCCTTCGTGCCTGTTAATGTATGGTGAGATGATTGGGACGAAAAAATGGGCTCGGACGAAAAGTTTCCAGGGGTGCGAAATTTTGCGCGCGCGCCTTTTACTCGTGTTTTCAGCCAATAAGGTGAAAAAACGTGAAATTTTTGACGCTGTCAAAAGATGCAAAATTTTCGATGTTTCGTGCCTGTTGATGCATGGTGTGATGGTTGGGATGAAAAAATGGACTCGGGCGAAAATTTTCCGAAGGTTCGACATTCCGCACGCGGTTTACTCGTGTTTTCAGCCAAGAAGGTCAAAAAATGCGAAATTTTTGACGCTGTCAAAAGATGAGAAATTTTTTATGCTTTCGTACCTGTTGATGCTTGGTGAGATGATTGGGATGAAAAAATGGACTCGGGCAAAAATTTTTCGGGGGTACGAAATTTCGCGCGCTAGGCTTTTACTCGTCTTTTCAGCCAATAAGGTTAAAAAATGCAAAATTTTTTACGCTGTCAAAAGGTGCAAATTTTTTTACGCTTTTGTGCCTGTTGATGCACGGTGAGATGATTCGGACGAAAAAAAGTACTCAAGCGCAAAGTTTCCGGGGGTTCCAAATTTCGCACGCGCGCCTTTTACTCGTGTTTTCAGCCAATAAGGTCAAAAAATGCAAAAAAATTTACGCTGTCAAAAGGTGCAAAATTTTTTACTCTTTCATGCCTAATGATGCACGGTGAGATGATTGGGATGAAAAAATGGACTCGGACGAAAATTTTCCGGGGGTGCGAAATTTTGCGCGCGCGCCTTTTACTCGTGTTTTCAGCCAACAAGGTGAAAAAACGTGAAATTTTTGACGCTGTCAAAAGATGCAAAATTTTCGATGCTTTTGTGCCTGTTGATGCATGGTGTGATGGTTGGGACGAAAAAATGGACTCGGGCGAAAATTTTCCGGGGGTTCGACATTCCGCACGCGCGCCTTTTACTCGTGTTTTCAGCCAAGAAGGTCAAAAAACGCGAAATTTTTGACGCTGTCAAAAGATGCGAAATTTTTGATGCTTTCGTACCTGTTGATGCTTCGTGAGATGATTGGGATGAAAAAATGGACTCGGGCAAAAATTTTTCGGGGGTTCGAAATTCCGCACGCGCGCCTTTTACTCGTGTTTTCAGCCAATAAGGTCAAAAAATGTGAAATTTTTTACGCTGTCAAAAGATGCAAAATTTTCGATGCTTTCGTGCCTATTGATGCATGGTGTGATGATTGGGACAAAAAAATGGACTCGGACAAAAATTTTCCGGGGGTGCGAAATTTCGCGCGCACGCCTTTTACTCATGTTTTCAGCCAATAAGGTCAAAAAATGCGAAATCTTTTACGCTGTCAAAAGGTGCAAAAATTTTTACGCATTCGTGCCTGTTTATGCACGGTGAGATGATTGGGACGAAAAAATGGACTCGGGCGAAAAGTTTCCGGTGGTGCGAAATTTCGCGCGTGCGCCTTTTGCTCGTGTTTTCAGCCAATAAGGTCAAAAAACGTGAAAATTTTTACGCTGTCAAAAGATGCAAAATTTTTTATGCTTTCGTGCCTGTTGATGCATGGTGTGATGATTGGGATGAAAAAATGGACTCGGACGAATATTTTTCGGGGGTGCAAAATTTCGCGCGTGCGCCTGATGCGTTGTAATTTGTAACAATAAAATTTGCTAGCAAGTGCACTAGTCGCTCAAGTAATATAGTAAAAAGGAGTAAGAGTGTCGAACCCACGAGGAATATTATTAATTCAATATCTGAATTTATAAATTAATAAGAGAGGAAAAACATGGATTTTTGGAAAGAGGTTTTATGAAAATAAAATAAATAAAATAAGATAAAGATAAGATAGTGGTGTTGAAGTTAGGCCTTAGGATGAAAATAGATCAGGATAAATATTTGAACCATAAAAGATAAATTTAATCTTTAAAGATGGATTAGAGTCTCCCTAAAGTAATCTACCATGATTAACTTGTGGTCTCCACGACTGGCATCCCTCAATTTAATCATATAGAACTATCTTAATTTAATAAGAATTGAAGTCTCCACGACTGGTACCCCCAAAATCGTATTAAAATTAAGATGCATTAAATTGGATTCTCTAGACTATTAATCACTTCACAAACTGGTATAGATTAATAGACCACACAAACTTGATTCTCCACACACTAGTTATCAAATTTATGTCAATTATTAATTCCAAATAAAATCAATTATAATTAGTATAATAAATTCTGAAATTAAACACTCCACAAACTGGTATAGCCTAATTCAGAAATTTAATTAACTAATATAAAAGCATTAAGCACAATTAATAATTGATCAGAAAAGATTAAAACAAATAAAATAAGATCCAAACATTTCCCTTCAATTAATAATCTCCTAAAATAATAATCTTAAAAACATGGAGTTCATCCTAGAAATTCTGGAGAGATAATAACAAAATAACAATAATAATCGAAAGAATTACACCCAAAATAGAAGTAGAGCTCTCGAATTGTGCAGACAGTCGGGCAGCCTCTCGAACTTGATCAGGGTCGCGATCAACCTCCAGCCGTCGCACCTCTCTCCTCTTGGTCGTAGCCTGCAGAGCTCACGACTCGCCGTGGAAGAAACCTGAACTTCAGAGCACGAATTGAAACGATGGATTCTTCACGTATTTATAGGGTGCGGACGGCCTTCAATTTGATCTCGGCCGTAACATCGTACGGTTAACTTTAAATTTATAAGATAAACTCGGCCAAAGATAAATCCTTTTATCATTACGCCCAAAGATAAAATTATTTATCTTTTACTCCCTCAGAGTTTCGGCCGTAACGAAATTATTTTTTCTTTACTCCTTTCCATTACTCCCAAAGGATAAAAATCCTTTTATCTTTACGCCTTCATATCTCTTGTTACGCCCAAAGATAAACTCATTTTTATCTTGTTACGCCCTCCAAATCTCGGCCGTAAGGAATGAACTTATCTTCTGTTACGCCCAAAAGATAAAAACATTTATCTTTACGTCTTCAAATGTTAGCCGTAACAAAGATTTAAATCTCGTTACTCCTTTTGAATCTCGGCCGTAACGACTTGGGTGTAAAGCAAATCTCGGCCGTAAGGAAATTCTTTGAATTTCGGCCGAGATTTGAATTTTCCTGCAAATAATTATCAAAATATAGTTAATCCATCCACAATTAAAATATTCAGCGATTTTAATAATTAAAATTGATAAATCCGGAATTATGATTAAAAGTGACTAAAAATGATGCATGCTATGATCAAATTATAGAAAATTTAATTAAAATAATTAACTAAAATATGTTGTATTTTGCATGCATCAAACTCCCCCAAGCTTAAAGTCTTGCTTGTCCTCAAGCAAAAATTCAAAGCAAGGCTCAAGAAAGTTCCATCATAGCCTCCACATTGTCAACTGATTAATTTTCTCACACAATTCATCTGCACACCTACTACTTAGTATCTTATCATTTTCCATGCACTTAGCTTCATAAAAGTTCTGAATGCTACACAAATTTAAACAATCTCAAATTCAGCCTTGAAAAAAATAAATTGTCTATCAAATAATAGCATTGATATTGAACACATAAATACTAATTGAGCTTAAAATTTTTTCTTTTTCTTTTCATTTTTCAGCTTTATTTTCAATCATTTAAAAGTTCTAATCTTCAAGCAGGATTGCACAAGGAAGTCCATGTAGCGGGCTTTAGACTGATGACTCCCAGACCAGATGACCTTAGGGCACCAGGTGATAAAGCACCCCTCGAGTTTACTTGCCCGAACAACCAAGGTTCTGAATGAAGAGTTCGAACTTAGCCATGATTCAGTACTCCTGTGCTTCTCCATATTCCACAAGATGGTCCATGTAGCAGGTTTTCGATCGACGGATCCCAGAGCAGTTGCCCTTAGGTCGCCAGGCATGAACCCCTACGGATCTAATTACCCGAACACACCTTGGTTCCGGATAACACTTTTGTACCTACACATAACTTTATTCCATTTTTTTTTTTTATTTGTTGGGGTTTAACTAACCCTTCTTTTTATTCATTTTCAATTTTTATAAGCTCAAAAAGTACTTGATATGGTCAATAATAAGTCTACTATTATCAAGACTTAAAAGGAATAAAAAGGCATGAATATGATTTTGTCGTCTAGTCATTCATAATTCTACTTAGCATAGGCACATAGTCCATAAGTTTGATACTAAAATAGCAAGTGATAAGAAAGAAAAGTATTCAAATTTCATCAATTAACGACATGTCTTTGAACTTCTACTAAAAGATAATTAAAACAATAAGACAAGAGTTTGTTAGATGGTAGCAAAAATAAATGCATGCAATGGTATTTTTTTGAAAATTTTCAAATTTTTAAATTTTTTAGATTTTTATAAATAGATGCAAACATAAGCAAATAGAAAGATATATGCATGGAATGCAAACTCCCCCAAGCTTGAACTAGACACTGTCCTCAGTGTTAAGCCAGCAAGGGAAAGTGATACATACTCAATAAAAAGGAAAATTTAAAGAAACGAAAATAAAGAAAAGGGAAAAGACACAACCGGATTTATTGTCTGCGGGGTGGCGATGGTGGATAGTAGCTGAGATTTCCTTGGCGCATATGATACTCATGGATGCGTCTCGTCATGCGCGCATGTTGATTCTGAAGGGATTCGAAGCGACCCTGACGATCATCCATATTTCTAAATTCAGCTCGAATGTTGGTCAGCTCTTGTGCTTGTCGAAGTTGCTCTTCCTGAATAGCGTGCAACTGCCCTGACTGACGAAGTTGCTCTTCTTGAAAAGTGTGAAACTCCCCTGCTTGATCGTTACGGCCGAGAATGACCTCGTTGACCACGCCGTAAAGATTCCAACAGACAAGACGCCACGCCCTACGATGCTCTTTACGGCCGAAGACATGACAAGAGATGCGGTTCCTATTACGCCCTGCCACCATTCCATTACGGCCGAGATGTCACATCAGCAGCTTTCTCCCTTACGCCCAAAGTGCCAACCCTCCAACTTTTTACGGCCGAAGCTACCGCGCGCCGCCCTCTCTGCATTACGGCCGAGTTCCAGCGCTTCCCTGTTCATTACGGCCGGTCTTCAACACCGCGCCGCCCTCTGTACATTACGGCCGAAGCTTTTTCCCTTACGCCCAAAGTGCCAAGCCTCCAACTTCTTACGGCCGAAGTTCCACCGCGCACCAAGACTTCATTACGGCCGAGCTTTCTACCTTACGGCCGAAGTGAAACTCCACTCGACTCCGGCCGAGCAACTCCTTACGGCCGAAGTTCCAGCGCTTCCCTGTTCATTACGGCCGGTCTTCCACCGCACACCGACACTTATTACGGCCGAAGTTTCCACGTCACCTTCGTTTTACGGCCGAAGTCACGTTATCTCCGCCGCTCTCTCACGGCCAAACTCCGGGCGAGTTATTCACTTTACGGTCGAAATAATTTCGAATAAAACTCAAATGTCGAAAATTGAATCATTACGGCCGAAAATGAATTAAGCAATTCCTTACGGTCGTAAAATAACGAAATCATATGAAGAGTTTAAACAATTAAAATGTTACGGCCGAGAATGAAAATTGATTCGAATAGGGCGTAAAAATTTAAACCATCGATAAACCGGGCGTAACAAATCAAATCAATATCAATTACTCATGGCGTAAAAACAACGTTTGAAAAAAAATATTACGGCCGTAAAGATTGAAAGTTTAGAATTCAGAAATCATTCAATGCGAGGCTGTAAAATTAATAAAGCCGACACATCAAATCTTGGTCGTAAAATCATAGGTCGACACTGTAATTCGGAAAATTCAATAGGCGTTGGATTTAAACCGAAAGTAGACAAATAAAAAAAATTATCGTGACCTTTGTCTGCAAAAGAAAAAAAATATTAGTTTATTCACAAAAATAATTAAAACAATTAATACATATGCACAGAGAATTATTTATAATTTATTTACATCTCCTAATAATTCATAAAAATCAGAAATTAATTAATAAAATATTCCCCGGCAACGGCGCCAAAAACTTGATGCGTTGTAATTTGTAACAATAAAATTTGCTAGCAAGTGCACTAGTCGCTCAAGTAATATAGTAAAAAGGAGTAAGAGTGTCGAACCCACGAGGAATATTATTAATTCAATATCTGAATTTATAAATTAATAAGAGAGGAAAAACATGGATTTTTGGAAAGAGGTTTTATGAAAATAAAATAAATAAAATAAGATAAAGATAAGATAGTGGTGTTGAAGTTAGGCCTTAGGATGAAAATAGATCAGGATAAATATTTGAACCATAAAAGATAAATTTAATCTTTAAAGATGGATTAGAGTCTCCCTAAAGTAATCTACCATGATTAACTTGTGGTCTCCACGACTGGCATCCTCAATTTAATCATATAGAACTATCTTAATTTAATAAGAATTGAAGTCTCCACGACTGGTACCCCCAAAATCGTATTAAAATTAAGATGCATTAAATTGGATTCTCTAGACTATTAATCACTTCACAAACTGGTATAGATTAATAGACCACACAAACTTGATTCTCCACACACTAGTTATCAAATTTATGTCAATTATTAATTCCAAATAAAATCAATTATAATTAGTATAATAAATTCTGAAATTAAACACTCCACAAACTGGTATAGCCTAATTCAGAAATTTAATTAACTAATATAAAAGCATTAAGCACAATTAATAATTGATCAGAAAAGATTAAAACAAATAAAATAAGATCCAAACATTTCCCTTCAATTAATAATCTCCTAAAATAATAATCTTAAAAACATGGAGTTCATCCTAGAAATTCTGGAGAGATAATAACAAAATAACAATAATAATCGAAAGAATTACACCCAAAATAGAAGTAGAGCTCTCGAATTGTGCAGACAGTCGGGCAGCCTCTCGAACTTGATCAGGGTCGCGATCAACCTCCAGCCGTCGCACCTCTCTCCTCTTGGTCGTAGCCTGCAGAGCTCACGACTCGCCGTGGAAGAAACCTGAACTTCAGAGCACGAATTGAAACGATGGATTCTTCACGTATTTATAGGGTGCGGACGGCCTTCAATTTGATCTCGGCCGTAACATCGTACGGTTAACTTTAAATTTATAAGATAAACTCGGCCAAAGATAAATCCTTTTATCATTACGCCCAAAGATAAAATTATTTATCTTTTACTCCCTCAGAGTTTCGGCCGTAACGAAATTATTTTTTCTTTACTCCTTTCCATTACTCCCAAAGGATAAAAATCCTTTTATCTTTACGCCTTCATATCTCTTGTTACGCCCAAAGATAAACTCATTTTGACTTTGTTTTGGCCGAAGCGATTTAGTTGTCTCGGCCGTAATGGATCATCCATGGATTTTACTCCTTTTCGGCCGATTTATATGTGTTGTTCTACCTCTCATCGTTTTACGGCCGATATGAACTATATTCTTTGTCGGCCGTAATGATTTATTTGGCAACATTTCATTCAATTTTTTTTTTTCGGCCGAGATAATTCATCACCATGCTAATTTTTACGCCTTCACGTTGAATCCTTTTGACACTGTTTCAATATTTTTACGGACGAACGAGCTTCGAATTACTAATCTAATTTCGACCGTAAATATATTTCTGTAATTACGGCCGATCAATCCTATTTCTTCAAAATAATTCTTGATTATGTCTGATTATTAACTCTATGACCGTAAATTAGTTCGGATTTATTTTGTGTGATTTCTTATATCATCATAAATTCTTTTGGTCAATATTAATATTTGGTATTCGTATTGGTTTGAAGAATTTCTGAAAAGTTCCTCTCGAAAATTAATTTTAATGACGAATTTTCAAATTCTATCGTGTCAAAAGACTTTATTTGTTAAAAACTCATTTTTCGTGACCTATTATCTGTATTTCTTTTTTCTTGTATATATTTGTATTTTATTATTTTATCTCTCTTACTGAAAATTAGTTGTTGCAGGACTTGAGTGAAAATCTAATCACAACTAAGTTAATCCTTTGGATAAATTTATATGTCACACATTCTGATCAGATATTAATTTTTTATTTTTTTTCTGACACTTGGTTGTTGCAGTGACGAATTGAATATTTAATCACAATCAATTCTCTATTTTTTTTTAGTTATTTTTTTTTTATTTACTTAGTTAGTTGTTAGGCATTTTATTTTTATTTTATATCGAGTCATCTAATTAATATTTCTTTCTGTGCATCGAGCGGAATTCGGATAATCATACGTCGACCGAGGAATGCATCATGCATGGGGAAACATAAGGCGAAACGACAAGATTACGCCATGTGCCTCGTTACGGCCGAGAATCACCTCGTTGACCACGCCGTAAAAATTCCAACAGACATGACAAGACGCCAAATCGTTACGGCCGAGAATCACGCCAGATGTCTCATTACGGCCCGAAGTTCTTCGTCACCTCCGACCTTCAGCCAGTTCTTCATCGAATACTACGGTCGAAACCTCAGTCGCCTCTACCGAGCCGGTACCTTTTCTTTGTTTATTTTTGTCCAAGATGAGGCGATTTGCTAATATATGGAGGGGACGTCATGAACGACGACATCCGAATGCTCAGCCGACCCCACAGCCCTCACAATTAATCTCCTACCCCGGAGATTATTATTGGACTAAGCCGGAATATCAAGCTCGATATGAACGGATGTGTGATATTCGAATTCATGCCACCAGATTTTCAGATACTGAATTGCTGAGGGAGTATAATTTACTTGCAGATACTCATCTATTATTTTCTCAAATTGGACTATCTAACTTTGTGCATTCTTGGTGGCCAACTTATGAAGTACTAATTATGGAATTCCTCTCATCTCTGGAAATCTTTAATTTAGATGGCAGGAACTATGATCAGCCCCGCATTTCATTCCAACTTTATGGACGACCATTTACTCTCACTCTAGGAGAGATTAATAATATCTATGGATTTCCCAACCATGGATCTCTTTCTGTACCTGCTGACTTTGAGGCTGAAACTTTTTGGAAACAAATAACAGAAGAAGATCGATTGGTTTGGAACACCGCTAAAGATAGCTCAATTCAGAATCCTGTTCTGCGCTACGTCCATCGCATGCTAAGCAACACCATAAGTGGACGCAGTGATAATGATGGTGCCGTCTCAGAAGGAGAGTTATATCTCATCCACAGCATGCTTCACAGAACTCCCGTTAATGTGGGTGCCTTCCTAATTCGTCGATTCCAGCGCCGCACTACTCATCGTGGCGGTAGCATTAATATGGGTGCTCTTCTCACACCTATCGCTCAGCACCTACAACTTGACTTGGATGATCTCGAAGCTGTGCCAGGAAACACTCACCTCACTCGTAGGACCATTCAGGCTATGGGTCTCGTGAAGACCAACAACTCAGGGATCAAAGTTTTTATTTTTAAAGGCCACCATCAGGAGGTGCCCTGTTCAGATCAAGATGCTTTTACGCCGATTAATCCAAATAATTGGCTTCTTTTTAGGCAGGTCATCGCTCCAGTAATTCCACCTGCAGGACCATCTACCTCTGTCGGACAGCTACACCAGGATGAACCTTTATCCTGGTTTGATTCTACTGATTATGCGGCAGCCCAACCTTACCTTCAACAGCAACAAGGATTCCAGGCTGCATCACCGGCAGCTTCCCAATATGCCACATCCGTCCATTCGCCTTATATGCCGGTGCCTTCTCCGATTCCATCTCCAGCACAAGAGAGCTCTTCTGATTCCTCGTTCATACCTTCTACTCCTTATGAGGAACGTGATTCGATGGAAGTATCTGCCCCTTTACAAGAACCTGTGCAGAATCGCTATATAGCACCAGAGCCCACTTTTACTTCAGCTCCAGAGCAGGCTTACTATCCACCTCCGCCACCTCAGCCTGACTATGCTTCCATGCTTACTATCTTGTTACGCCCTCCAAATTTCATGCCATTACGCCCTCCAAATCTCGGCCGTAAGGAATGAACTTATCTTCTGTTACGCCCAAAAGATAAAAACATTTATCTTTACGCCTTCAAATGTTAGCCGTAACAAAGATTTAAATCTCGTTACTCCTTTTGAATCTCGGCCGTAACGACTTGGGTGTAAAGCAAATCTCGGCCGTAAGGAAATTCTTTGAATTTCGGCCGAGATTTGAATTTTCCTGCAAATAATTATCAAAATATAGTTAATCCATCCACAATTAAAATATTCAGCGATTTTAATAATTAAAATTGATAAATCCGGAATTATGATTAAAAGTGACTAAAAATGATGCATGCTATGATCAAATTATAGAAAATTTAATTAAAATAATTAACTAAAATATGTTGTATTTTGCATGCATCAGCGCCTTTTTACTCGTGTTTCCAGCCAATAAGGTCAAAAAATGCGAAATTTTTTATGCTGTCAAAAGGAGCAAAATTTTTTACGCTTTCATGCCTGTTGATGCACGGTGAGATGTTTGGGACGAAAAAATGGACTCGGGCGAAAAGTTTCCGAGGGTGCGAAATTTCACGCGCGCGCCTTTTACTCATGTTTTCGGCCAAGGTCAAAATATGCAAAAAAATTTACGCTGTCAAAAGATGCGAAATTTTTGACGCCGTCATGCCTGTTGATGTATGGTGAGATGATTGATATGAAAAAATGGACTCAGACGAAAAGTTTCCTTGGGTGCGAAATTTCGCGCGCGCGCCTTTTACTCGTGTTTTCAGCCAAGAAGGTCAAAAAATGTGAAATTTTCAACGCATTCGTGCCTATTGATATATGGTGAGATGATTGGGACATGAAAAATGGACTCGGGCAAAAATTTTTTGAGGGTGCGAAATTTCGCGCGCGCGCCTTTTACTCGTGTTTTCAGCCAATAAGGTCAAAAAATGTGAAATTTTTTACGCTATCAAAAGGTGCAAAATTTTCGATGCTTTCATGCGTGTTGATGTATTGAGATGATCGGGCGAAAAAATGGACTCGGGCGAAAAGTTTTCGGGGGTGCAAAATTTTGCGCGTGCGAAATTTCGCGCGCTCGGCTTTTACTCGTGTTTTCTGCCAATAAGGTTGCAAAATTTTTTACGCTTCCGTGCCTGTTGATGCACGGTGAGATGATTGGGACGAAAAAAAGTACTCAAGCGAAAAGTTTCCGGGGGTTCCAAATTTTGCACGCGTGCCTTTTACTCGTGTTTTCAGCCAAGAAGGTAAAAAAACGCAAAATTTTTGACGTTGTCAAAAGATGCAAAATTTTTGACGCCTTCATGCCTGTTAATGTATAGTGAGATGATTGGGACGAAAAAATGGGCTCGGACGAAAAGTTTCCAGGGGTGCGAAATTTCACGCGCGCGCCTTTTACTTGTGTTTTCAGCCAATAAGGTGAAAAAATGTGAATTTTTTGACGCTGTCAAAAGATGTAAAATTTTTGATGCTTTCATGCCTGTTGATGCATGGTGGGTTGGGACGAAAAAATGGACTCGGGCAAAAATTTTCCGGGGGTTCGACATTCCGCACACGGTTTTACACGTGTTTTCAGCCAAGAAGGTCAAAAAATGTGAAATTTTTGACGCTGTCAAAAGAAGTGAAATTTTCGATGCTTTCGTGCCTGTTGATGCATGGTGAGATGAATAGGACAAAAAAATGGACTTGGGCGAAAATTTTCCGGGGGTTCAAAATTTCGCACGTGCGCCTTTTACTCGTGTTTTCAGCCCAGAAGGTCAAAAAATGCGAATTTTTTTACGCTGTCAAAAGGTGCAAAATTTTTTACGCTTTCGTGCCTGTTGATGCACGGTGAGATGATTGGGACGAAAAAATGGACTCGGGAGAAAAGTTTTCGAGGGTGCGAAATTTCGCGCGCGCGCCTTTTACTCGTGTTTTCAGCCAAGGTCAAAAAACAAAAAAATTTTTACGCTGTCAAAAGATGCAAAATTTTCGACGCCGTCATTCCTATTGATGTATGGTGAGATGATTGGTACGAAAAAATGGACTCGGACGAAAAGTTTCCTTGGGTGCGAAATTTCGCGCGCGCGCGTTTTACTCGTGTTTTCAGCCAAGAAGGTCAAAAAATGCACAAAATTTGACGTTGTCAGAAGATGCAAAATTTTTGACGCCTTCGTGCCTGTTGATGTATGGTGAGATGATTGAGACAGAAAAATGGACTCGGACGAAAAGTTTCCTTGGGAGCGAAATTTCGCGCGCGCGCCTTTTACTCGTGTTTTCAGCCAAGAAGGTCAAAAAATGTGAAATATTTTACGCTGCCAAAAGATGCAAAATTTTCGATGCTTTCGTGCCTGTTGATGCATGGTGAGATGATTGGGACGAAAAAATGGACTCGGGCAAAAATTTTTCGGGGGTTCGAAATTTTGCGCACACGCCTTTTACTCGTGTTTTCAGCCAATAAGGTCAAAAAATGTGAAATTTTTTACGCTGTCAAAAGATGCAGAATTTTTTATGCTTTCGTGCCTGTTGATGCATGGTGTGGTGATTGGGACGAAAAAATGGACTCGGGCAAAAATTTTCTGGGGGTTCGAAATTCTGCACGCGCGCCTTTTACTCGTGTTTTTAGCTAAGAAGGTCAAAAAATGTAAAATTTTTTACGCTGTCAAAAGATGCGAAATTTTCGATGCTTTCGTGTGTGTTGATGTATGGTGACATGATTGGGACGAAAGAATGGACTCGGGCGAAAAGCTTCCGGGGGTGCGAAATTTCGCGCGCGCGTCTTTTACTCGTGTTTTCAGTCAAGAAAGTCAAAAAACGCAAAAAATTTTACGATGTTAAAAGATGCAAAATTTTTTACGCCTTCATGCCAGTTGATGTATGGTGAGAAAATTGGGACGAAAAAATGGACTCAAATGAAAAGTTTCCTTGGGTGCGAAATTTCACGCGCACGTCTTTTACTCGTGTTTTCAGCCAATAAGGTCAAAAAATGTGAAATTTTTTACGTTGTCAAAAGTGCGAAATTTTCGATGCTATCGTGCCTATTGATGCATGGTGAGATGAATGGGACGAAAAAATGGACTCGGACGAAAATTTTCCGGTGGTTCGAAAATTCGCACGCGCGCATTTTACTCGTTTTTTCAGCCAAGAAGGTCAAAAAACGCGAAATTCTTTACGCTGTCAAAAGATGCGAAATCTTCGACACTTTCGTGCCTGTTGATGTTTGGTGAGATGATTGGGACGTAAAAATGGACTCGGGTGAAAAGCTTCTGGGGGTGCGAAATTTCGCGCGCGCGTCTTTTACTCGTGTTTTCAGGCAATAAGGTCAAAAAATGTGAAAATTTTGACGCTATCAAAAGATGCGAAATTTTCGATGCTTTCATGCCTGTTGATGCATGGTGAGATGAATGGGATGAAAAAATGGACTTGGGCAAAAATTTTCCGGGGGTTCGAAATTTCGCACGTGCTCCTTTTACTCGTGTTTTCAGCCAAGAAGGTCAAAAAACGCAAAAAAATTTACGCTGTCAAAAGGCGAAATTTTCGACGCTTTCATGCCTGTTGATGTATGGTGAGATGATTGGGATGAAAAAATGGACTCGGGTGAAAAGTTTCCGGGGGTGCAAAATTTTGCGCACACGCCTTTTACTCGTGTTAAAAGATCCGAAATTTTACTCGTGTCAAGAAATGTGAAATTTTTTACGCTGCTAAAAGATCCGAAATTTTTTATGCTTTCGTGCATGTTGATGCATGGTGAGATAATTGAGACGAAAAAATGGACTCGGGCAAAAATTATTCGGGGGTTCGAAATTTCGCACGGGCGCCTTTTTCACGTGCTTTCAGCCAAGAAGGTAAAAAAATGCAATAATTTTTACGTTGTCAAAAGATGCGAAATTTGCGACGCCTTCGTGTCTGTTGATGTACGGTGAGATGATTGGGAGTAAAAAATGGACTCGGACGAAAAGTTTCCGGGGGTGCAAAATTTCGCGCGCGCGCCTTTTAGTCGTGTTTTCAGCCAATAAGGTTAAAAAATGTGAAATTTTTTACGCTGTCAAAAGATGCAAAATTTTCTATGCTTTCGTGCCTATTGATGCATGGTGAGATGAATGGGACGAAAAAATGGACTCCGGCGAAAATTTTTCGGGAGTTCAAAAATTCGCACGCGCGCCTTTTACTCGTGTTTTCAGCCAAAAAGGTCAAAAATTGCGAAATTTTTTACGCTGTCAAAAGATGCAAAATTTTTTACGCTTTCGTGCCTGTTGATGCATGGTGAGATGATTGGGACGAAAAAATGGACTCAGACGAAAAGTTTCTGTCGGTGCGAAATTTCGCGCGCGCGCCTTTTACTCGTGTTTTCAGCCAATAAGGTAAAAAAACGTCAAAATTTTTTACGCCGTCAAAAGATGTAAAATTTTCGATGCATTCGTGTCTGTTGATGCATGGTGAGATGATTGGGATGAAAAAATAGACTCGGGCAAAAATTTTCTAGGGGTTCGAAATTCTGCACGCGCGCCTTTTACTCGTGTTTTCACCCAAGAAGGTCAAAAAACGCAAAATTTTTTACGCTGTCAAAAGATGCGAAATTTTCGACGCTTTCGTGCCTATTGATGTATGGTGAGATGATTGGGACGAAAAAATGGACTTGGGCGAAAAGCTTCCGGGGATGCGAAATTTCGCGCGCGCGCCTTTTACTCGTGTTTTCAGCCAATAAGGTTAAAAACGTGAAATTTTCGACGCTGTCAAAAGATGCAAAATATTCTATGCTTTCGTGCCTGCTGATGCATGGTGAATGGGACGAAAAAATGGACTCGGACGAAAATTTTCCGGGGGTTCAAAATTTCGCACGCGCGCCTTTTACTCGTGTTTTCAGCCAAGAAGGTAAAAAAAACGCAAAATTTTTTACGCTGTCAAAAGATGCAAAATTTTTTACGCTTTCGTGCCTGTTGATGCATGGTGAGATGATTGGGACGAAAAAATGGACTCGGGCGAAAAGTTTCCGGGGGTGCGAAATTTCGCGCGCGCGCCTTTTACTCGTGTTTTCAGCCAATAAGGTCAAAAAACGTGAAATTTTTTACGCTGTCAAAAGATGCAAAATTTTCGATGCTTTCATGCCTATTGATGCATGTTGAGATGATTAGGATGAAAAAATGGACTCGGGCGAAAATTTTCTGGGGGTTCGAAATTCTGCACGCGTGCCTTTTACTCGTGTTTTAAGCCAAGAAGGTCAAAAAATGCGAAATTTTTTACGCTGTCAAAAGATGTGAAATTTTCGATGCTTTCGTGCCTGTTGATGTATGGTGAGATGATTGGGACGAAAAAATGGACTCGGGCGAAAAGCTTCCGGGGGTGCGAAATTTCGCGCGCGCGCCTTTTACTCGTGTTTTCAGCCAATAAGGTTAAAAAATGTGAAATTTTTGACGCTATCAAAAGATGCAAAATTTTCTATGCTTTCGTGCCTGTTGATGCATGGTGAGATGAATGGGACGAAAATATGGACTCGGGCGAAAAGTTTCCGGGAGTACGAAATTTCGCGCGCGCGCCTTTGACTCGTGTTTTCAGTCAAGAAGGTCAAAAAGCATGGTGAGATGAATGGGACGAAAAAAATTTTTTACGCTGTCAAAAGATGCAAATTTTTTTACGCTGTCAAAAGGTGCAAAATGTTTTACGCTTTCGTTGCTCTTGATGCATGGTGAGATGAATGGGACGAAAAAATGGACTTGGGCGAAAATTTTCTAGGGGTTCAAAATTTTGCACGTGCG
Source organism: Pontederia crassipes (assembly GCA_030549335.1). Classification (NCBI taxonomy): domain Eukaryota; kingdom Viridiplantae; phylum Streptophyta; class Magnoliopsida; order Commelinales; family Pontederiaceae; genus Pontederia; species Pontederia crassipes. The sequence goes on along the minus strand of JAUKPH010000020.1, from coordinate 1,757,307 downwards.
CCTTTTACTCGTGTTTTCAGCAAAGAAGGTAAAAAAATATGAAATTTTTTACGCTGTCAAAAAATGCAAAATTTTTGACGCTTTCGTGACTGTTGATGCATGGTGAGATGATTGGGACAAGAAAATGGACGCAAGCGAAAAGTTTCCGGGGGTTCGACATTCCGCACGCGCGCCTTTTACTCGTGTTTTCAGCCAAGAAGGTCGAGAAACACGAAATTTTTTACGATGTCAAAAGATGCAAAATTTTTTATGCTTTCATGCCTGTTGATGATGGCGAGATGAATTGGACGAAAAAATGGATTCGGGCGAAAATTTTCTGGGGGTTCGAAATTCCGCACGCGCGCCTTTTACTAGTGTTTTCAGCCAATAAGGTCAAAAAACGTGAAATTTTTTACGCTGTCAGAAGATGCAAAAATTACGATGCTTTCGTGCCTGTTGATGCATGGTGAGATGATTGGGACAAAAAATTGGACTCAGACGAAAAGTTTTCGGGGGTGCGAAATTTCGCGCGAGCGCCTTTTACTCGTGTTTTCAGCCAATAAGGTCAAAAAACGCAAAATTTTTTACGCTGTCAAAAGATGCGAAATTTTCGATGCTTTCATGCCTGTTGATGCATGGTGAGATGATTGGGACGAAAAAATGGACTCGGGCGAAAATTTTTCGGGGGTTCGAAATTTCGCGCGCGTGCCTTTTACTCGTGTTTTCAGCCAAGAAGGTCAAAAAATGCAAAAAATTTTACGCTGTCAAAAGATGCAAAATTTTTTACGCCTTCGTGCCTGTTGATGTATGGTGAGATGATTGGGACGGAAAAATGGACTCGGGCGAAAAGTTTCCTTGGGTGCGAAATTTCGCGCGCGCGCCTTTTACTCGTGTTTTCAGCCAAGAAGGTCAAAAAACGTGAAATTTTATACGCTGTCAAAAGATGCGAAATTTTCGATGCTTTCGTGCCTGTTGATGTATGGTGAGATGATTGGGACGAAAAAATGAGCTCGGGCGAAAATTTTCGGGGGTGCGAAATTTTGCGCGCATGTCTTTTACTCGTGTTTTCAGCCAATAAGGTCAAAAAATGCGAAATTTTTTAAGCTGTCAAAAGGTGCAAAATTTTTTATGCTCTCGTGCCTGTTGATGCACGGTGAGATGATTGGGACGAAAATATGGACTCGGGAGAAAAGTTTCCGGGGGTGCGAAATTTCACGCGCGCGCATTTACTCGTGTTCTCAGCCAATAAGCTCAAAAACGTGAAATTTTTTACGCTATCAAAAGATGCGAAATTTTCGACGCTTTCGTGGCTATTGATGTATGGTGAGATGATTGGGACGAAAAAATGGACTCGGGCGAAAATTTTACGGGGGTGCGAAATTTCGCGCGCTCGCCTTTTACTCGTGTTTTCAGCCAATAAGTTCAAAAAATGCGAAATTTTTTACGCTGTCAAAAGGTGCAAAATTTTTGACGCTTTCATATCTGTTGATGCATGGTGAGATGATTGGGACGAAAAAATGGACTCGGGCGAAAAGTTTCCGGAGGTGCGAAATTTCACGCGCGCCCCCTTTTTACTCATGTTTTTAGCCAATAAGGTCAAAAAACGTAAAATTCTTGACGCTATCAAAAGATGCGAAATTTTCGATGCTTTCGTGCTTGTTGATGCATGGTGAGATGAATAGGACGAAAAAATGGACTCGGGCAAAAATTTTCCGGGAGTTCAAAATTTCACACGCGGGGCTTTTACTCGTGTTTTCAGACAAGAAGGTCAAAAAATGCGAAATTCTTTACGCTGTCAAAAGATGCAAAATTTTCGACGCTTTCGTGCCTATATGTATGCTGAGATGATTGGGACGAAAAAATGGACTCGGACGATAAGTTTCCGAGGGCGCGAAATTTCGCGCGTGCGCCTTTTACTCGTGTTTTCAGCCAATAAGGTCAAAAAACGTGAAATTTTTTACGCTGTCAAAAGATGCGAAATTTTCGATGCTTTCGTGCCTGTTGATGTATGGTGAGATGATTGGGACGAAAAAATGGGCTCGGGCGAAAAGTTTTCGGGGGTGCGAAATTTCGCGCGCATGTCTTTTACTCGTGTTTTCAGCCAATAAGGTAAAAAAATGCGAAATTTTTTAAGCTGTCAAAAGGTGCAAAATTTTTTACGCTCTCGTGCCTGCTGATGCACAGTGAGATGATTGGGACGAAAATATGGACTCGGGAGAAAAGTTTCCGGGGGTGCGAAATTTCACGCGCGTGCCTTTTACTCATGTTTTCAGCCAATAAGCTCAAAAACGTGAAATTTTCTACGCTGTCAAAAGATGCGAAATTTTTGACGCTTTCGTGGCTATTGATGTATGGTGAGATGATTGGGACGAAAAAATGGACCCGGGCGAAAATTTTCCGGGGGTGCGAAATTTCGCGCGCACGCCTTTTACTCGTGTTTTCAGCCAATAAGGTCAAAAAATGCGAAATTTTTTACGCTGTCAAAAGGTGCAAAATTTTTTACGCTCTCATGTCTGTTGATGCACGGTGAGATGATTGGGACGAAAAAATGGACTCGGGCGAAAAGTTTCCGAGGGTTCAAAATTCCGCACGCGCGCCTTTTACTCGTGTTTTCAGCCAATAAGGTCAAAAAATGTGAAATTTTTTACGCTGTCAAAAGATGTGAAATTTTTTATGCTTTCGTTCCTGTTGATGCATGGTGTGATGATTGGGACGAAAAAATGGACTCGGACGAAAAGTTTTTGGGGGTGCGAAATATCGCGCGAGCGCCTTTTACTCGTGTTTTCAGCCAATAAGGTCAAAAAATGCGAAATTTTTTATGCTGTCAAAAGATGCGAAATTTTTTATGCTTTCGTGCCTGTTGATGCATGGTGAGATGATTGGGATGAAAAAATGGACTCGAGCAAAAATTTTTCAGGGGTTCGAAATTCCGCGCGCGCGCCTTTTACTCATCTTTTCAGGCAATAAGGTCAAAAAATGTAAAATTTTTTACGCTGTGAAAAGATGCGAAATTTTTGATGCTTTCGTGCCTGTTGATGCATGGTGTGATGATTGGGACGAAAAATTGGACTCGGGCGAAAATTTTCCGGGGGTGCGAAATTTTGCGCACGCGCCTTTTACTCGTGTTTTCAGCCAATAAGGTCAAAAAACGTGAAAATTTTTACGCTGTCAAAAGATGCAAAATTTTTTATGCTTTCGTGCCTGTTGATGCATGGTGTGTTGATTGGGACGAAAAAATGGACTCGGGCGAAAATTTTCTGGGGGTTCGAAATTCTGCACGCGCGCCTTTTACTCGTGTTTTTAGCTAAGAAGGTCAAAAAATGCAAAATTTTTTACGCTGTCAAAAGATGCGAAATTTTCGATGCTTTCGTGTCTGTTGATGTATGGTGAGATGATTGGGACGAAAGAATAGACTCGGGCGAAAAGCTTCCGGGGGTGCGAAATTTAGCGCGCGCGTCTTTTACTCGTGTTTTCAGCCGAGAAGGTCAAAAAATGCAAAATTCTTTACGCTGTCAAAAGATGCAAAATTTTTTATGCTTTCGTGCCTGTTGATGCATGGTAAGATGAATGGGACGAAATATGGACTCGGGCGAAAAGTTTCCGGGAGTACGAAATTTCGCGCGCACGCCTTTTACTTGTGTTTTCAGTCAAGAAAGTCAAAAAACGCAAAATTTTTTACGATGTCAAAAGATGCAAAATTTTTTACGCCTTCGTGCCAGTTGATGTATGGTGAGAAAATTGAGACGAAAAATGGACTCAAATAAAAAGTTTCCTTGGGTGCGAAATTTTACGCGCACGTCTTTTACTCGTGTCTTCAGCCAATAAGGTCAAAAAACGTGAAATTTTTTACGTTGTCAAAAGTGCGAAATTTTCGATGCTATCGTGCTTGTTGATGTATGGTGAGATGATTGGGACGAAAAAATGGACTCGGGCGAAAAATTTCCGGGGGTTCGAAATTTTGCACGCGCGCGTTTTACTCGTATTTTCAGCAAAGAAGGTCAAAAAATGTGAAATTTTTTACGCTGTCAAAAGATGCGAAATTTTTTATGCTTTCATGCCTGTTGATGCATGGTGAGATGATTGGGACGAAAAAAATGGAGTCGGGCGAAAATTTTTCTGGGGTTCGAAATTCCGCACACGCGCCTTTTACTCATCTTTTCAGCCAATAAGGTCAAAAAATGTGAAATTTTTTACGCTGTCAAAAGATGCAAAATTTTCGATGTTTTCGTGCCTGTTGATGCATGGTGTGATGATTGGGACGAAAAAATGGACTCGGACGAAAAGTTTCCGGGGGTGCGAAATTTCGCGCGTGCACCTTTTACTCGTGTTTTCAGCCAATAAGGTCAAAAAATGCGAATTTTTTTACGCTGTCAAAAGGTGCAAAAATTTTTACGCTTTCATGTCTGTTGATGCACGTTGAGATAATTGGGACAAAAAAATGGACTCGGGCAAAAAGTTTCCGGGGGTGCGAAATTTCGCGCGCGTGCCTTTTACTCATGTTTTCGGCCAATAAGGTCAAAAAACGTGAAATTTTTTACGCTGTCAAAAGATGCGAAATTTTCGATGCTTTCGTGCCTATTGATGTATGGTGAGATGATTGGGACGAAAAAATGGGCTCGGGCGAAAAGTTTCCGGGGGTGCGAAATTTCGCACGCGCGCCTTTTACTCGTGTTTTCAGCCAATAAGGTCAAAAAATGCAAAATTTTTTACGCTGTCAAAAGGTGCAAAATTTTTTACGCTTTCGTGCTTATTGATGCACGGTGAGATGATTGGGACGAAAAAAATTTCCGGGGGTGCAAAATTTCGCGCGCGCGTCTTTTACTCGTGTTTTCAGCAAGAAGGTAAAAAAATGCAAGATTTTTTACGCTTTCAAAAGATGCAAAATTTTTGACGCCTTCGTGCCTGTTGATGTATGGTGAGATAATTGGGACGAAAAAATGGACTCGGACGAAAAGTTTCCTTGGGTGAGAAATTTCGCGCGCGCGCCTTTTACTCATGTTTTCAGCCAATAAGGTCAAAAAACGTGAAAATTTTGACGCTATCAAAAGATGCGAAATTTTTGATGTTTTCATGCCTGTTGATGTATGCTGAGATGATTGGAACGAAAAAATGGACTCGGGCGAAAAGTTTTCGGGGGTACGAAATTTTGCGCGTGCGCCTTTTACTCAATAAGGTCAAAAAATGCGAAATTTTTTACGCTGTCAAAAGCTGCAAAATTTTTGACGCTTTCGTGTCTGTTGATGCACGGTGAGATGATTGGGACGAAAAAATGACTCGGGTGAAAAGTTTCCGGGGGTGCGAAATTTCGCGCGTCCGCAGTTTACTCATGTTTTCAGTCAATAACGTCAAAAAATGTCAAATTTTTTACGTTGGCAAAAGATGCGAAAATTTCGATGCTTTCGTGCTTGTTGATGCATGGTGAGATGATTAGGTCGAAAAAATGGACTCGGGCGAGAAGTTTCCGGGGGTGCAAAATTTCGCGCGCGCCGCTTTTACTCATGTTTTCAGCCAATAAGGTAAAAAAATGTGAAATTTTTTACGCTGTCAAAAGATGCGAAATTTTCGATGCTTTCGTGCCTGTTGATGCATGGTGTGATGATTGGGACGAAAAAATGGACTCGGGCGAAAATTTTTCGGGGGTGCAAAATTTCGCGCGCGCGCCTTTTACTCGTATTTTCAGCCAATAAGGTCAAAAAATACGAAATTTTTTACGCTGTCAAAAGGTGCAAAATTTTTTACGCTTTCGTGCTTATTGATCCACGGTGAGATGATTGGGACGAAAAAAAGGACTCGGACGAAAAGTTTCCGGGGGTGCAAAATTTCGAGCGCGAGCCTTTTACTCGTGTTTTCAGCAAGAAAGTCAAAAAATGCAAAATTTTTTACACTGTCAAAAGATGCGAAATTTTTGTCGCCTTCGTGCCTGTTGATGTATGGTGAGATAATTGGGACGAAAAAATGGACTCCTACGAAAAGTTTCCTTGGGTGCGAAATTTCGCGCGCGCGCCTTTTACTCATGTTTTCAGCCAATAAGGTCAAAGAACTTGAAATTCTTTACGCTGTCAAAAGATGCAAAATTTCCGATGCTTTCGTGCATGTTGATGCATGGTGAGATGATTGGGACGAAAAAATAGACTCGGGCGAAAATTTCTCGGGGGTTCGAAATTTCGCACGCGCTCTTTTTACTCGTGTTTTCAACCAAGAAGGTCAAAAAATGCAAAATTTTTTACGCTGTCAAAAGATGCAAAATTTTTTATGCTTTTGTGCCTGTTGATGCATGGTGAAATGATTCGGACGAAAAAATGGACTCGGGCGAAAATTTTTCGGGGGTTCAAAATTCCGCACGCGCGCCTTTTACTCATCTTTTCAGCCAATAAGGTCAAAAAATGTGAAATTTTTTACGCTGTCAAAAGATGCGAAATTTTTTATGCTTTTGTGCCTGTTGATGCATGGTGTGATGATTGGGACGAAAAAATGGACTCTGACGAAAATTTTCCGGGGGTGCGAAATTTTGCGCGCGCGCCTTTTTACTCATGTTTTCAGCCAATAAGGTCAAAAAATGCGAAATTTTTTACACTGTCAAAAGGTGCAAAATTTTTGACGCTTTCATGTCTGTTGATGCACGGTGAGATGATTGGGACGAAAAAATGGACTCGGGCGAAAAGTTTCCGGGGGTGCGAAATTTCGCGCGCGCGCCTTTTACTCGTGTTTTCAGCCAATAAGGTCAAAAAATACGAAATTTGTTACGCTATCAAAAGGTGCAAAATTTTTTACGCTTTCATGCTTATTTATGCACGGTGAGATGATTGGGACGAAAAAAAGGACTCGGACGAAAAGTTTCCGGGGGTGCGAAATTTCGCGCGCGCGCCTTTTAATCGTGTTTTCAGCAAGAAAATCAAAAAATGCAAAATTTTTTACGCTGTCAAAAGATGCAAAATTTTTGACGCCTTCGTGCTTGTTGATGTATGGTGAGATAATTGGGACGAAAAAATGGACTCGGACTAAAAGTTTCCTTGGGTGCAAAATTTCGCGCGCGCGCCTTTTACTCATGTTTTCAGCCAATAAGGTCAAAAAATGTGAAATTTTTTATGCTATCTAAAGATGCAAAATTTTCGATGCTTTCGTGTCTGTTGATGCATGGTGAGATGAATAGGACGAAAAAATGGACTCGGGCAAAAATTTTTCGGGGGTTCGAAATTTTGCACGCGCGCCTTTTACTCGTGTTTTCAGCCAAGAAGGTCAAAAAATGTGAAATTCTTTACGCTGTCAAAAGATGCGAAATTTTGACACTTTCATGCCTATTGATGTATGGTGAGATGATTGGGACGAAATAATGGACTCGGGCGAAAAGTTTCCGGGGGTGCGAAATTTCGCGCGCGCCCTTTACTCGTGTTTTCAGCCAATAAGGTCAAAAAACGTGAAATTTTTTACGCTGTCAAAAGATGCGAAATTTTTTATGCTTTCGTGCCTGTTGATGTATGGTGAGATGATTGGGACGAAAAAATGGGCTCGGATGAAAAGTTTCCGGGGGTGCGAAATTTCGCGCGCATGTCTTTTACTCGTGTTTTCAGCCAATAAGGTCAAAAAATGCGAAATTTTTTACGCTGTCAAAAGGTGCAAAATTTTTGACGCTTTCGTGTCTGTTGATGCACGGTGAGATGATTGGGATGAAAAAATGACTCGGGCGAAAAGTTTTCGGGGGTGCGAAATTTCGCGCGCGCGCCGTTTACTCATGTTTTCAGCCAATAAGGTCAAAAAATGTGAAATTTTTTACGCTGTCAAAAGATGCGAAATTTTCGATGCTTTCGTGCCTGTTGATGCATGGTGAGATGAATGGGACGAAAAAATGGACTCGGGCGAAAATTTTCTGGGGGTTCAAAATTTCGCACGTGCGCCTTTTACTCGTGTTTTCAGCCAAGAAGGTCAAAAAATACGAAATTCTTTACGCTGTCAAAAGATGCGAAATTTTCGACGCTTTCGTGCCTGTTGATGTATGGTGAGATGATTGGGACGAAGAAATGGGCTCCGGCAAAAAGTTTTCGGGGGTGCAAAATTTCACGCGTGCGCCTTTTACTCGTGTTTTCAGCCAATAAGGTCAAAAAATGCGAAATTTTTTACGCTGTCAAAAGGTGCAAAATTTTTTACGCTTTCGTGGTTGTTGATGCATGGTGAGATGATTGGGACGAAAAAAAGGACTCGGGCGAAAAGTTTCCGAGGGTGCGAAATTTCGCGCACGCGTCTTTTACTCGTGTTTTCAGCAAGAAGGTCAAAAAACGCAAGATTTTTTACGCTGTCAAAAGATGTGAATATTTTGACGCCTTCGTGCCTGTTGATGTATGGTGAGATAATTGGGACGAAAAAATGGACTCAGACGAAAAGTTACTGGGGGTGCGAAATTTCGCGCGCGCGCCTTTTACTCGTATTTTCAGCCAATAAAGTCAAAGAACTTGAAATTCTTTACGCTGTCAAAAACTGCAAAATTTTTGACACTTTCGTGTCTATTGATGCACGGTGAGATGATTGGGACGAAAAAATGACTCGGGCGAAAAGTTTCCGGGGGTGCAAAATTTCGCGCGCACGCCTTTTACTCGAGTTTTCAGCCAATAAGGTCAAAAAATGCGAAATTTTTTACGCTGTCAAAAGGTGCAAAATTTTTGACGCTTTCATGGTTGTTGATGCACGGTGAGATGATTGAGACGAAAAAAAGGACTCGGGCGAAAAGTTTCCGAGGGTGCGAAATTTCGCGCATGCGTCTTTTACTCGTGTTTTCAGCAAGAAGGTCAAAAAACGAAGATTTTTTACGCTGTCAAAAGATGCGAAAATTTTGACGCCTTCGTGCCTGTTGATGTATGGTGAGATAATTGGGACGAAAAAATGGACTCGGACAAAAAGTTTCCTTGGGTGAGAAATTTCGCGCGCGCGCCTGTTACTCATGTTTTCAGCCAATAAGGTCAAAGAACTTGAAATTCTTTATGCTGTCAAAAGATGCGAAATTTTTTACGCTTTTGTGCGTATTGATGTATGGTGAGATGTTTGGGATGAAAAAATGGACTCGGGCGAAAAGTTTCCGGGGGTGCGAAATTTTGCGCGCGCGCCTTCTACTCGTGTTTTCAGCCAAGAAGGTCAAAAAACGCGAATTTTTTTACGCTATCAAAAGATGCGAAATTTTTTATGCTTTCGTGCATGTTGATTCATGGTGAGATGATTGGGACGAAAAAATGGACTCGGGCGAAAATTTTTCGGGGGCTCGAAATTCTGCACGCGCGCCTTTTACTCATCTTTTCAGCCAATAAGGTAAAAAAATGTGAAATTTTTTACGCTGTCAAAAGATGCAAAATTTTCGATGCTTTCGTGTCTGTTGATGCATGGTGTGACGATGGGACAAAAAAATGGACTTGGGCGAAAATTTTTTGGGGGTGCGAAATTTCGCGCATGCACCTTTTACTCATGTTTTCAACCAATAAGGTCAAAAAATGCGAAATTTTTTACGCTGTCAAAAGGTGCAAAATTTTTTACGCTTTCATGTCTGTTGATGCACGGTGAGATGATTGGGACGAAAAAATGGACTCGGGCGAAAAGTTTCCGGGGGTGCGAAATTTCGCGCGCGTGCCTTTTACTCAAGTTTTCAGCCAATAAGGTCAAAAAACGTGAAATTTTTTACGCTGTCAAAAGATGCAAAATTTTCGATGCTTTCGTGCCTGTTGATGTATGGTGAGATGATTGGGATGAAAAAATGGGCTCGGGCGAAAAGTTTCCGGTTGTGCGAAATTTCGCGCGCGCGTCTTTTACTCGTGTTTTCAGCCAATAAGGTCAAAAAATGCGAAATTTTTTACGCTGTCAAAAGGTTCAAATTTTTTTACGCTTTCGTGCTTATTGATGCACGGTGAGATGATTGGGACGTAAAAAAGGACTCGGGCGAAAAGTTTCAGGGGGTGCGAAATTTTGCGCGCGCGTCTTTTACTCGTGTTTTTAGCAAGAAGGTCAAAAAATGCAAGATTTTTTATGCTGTCAAAAGATGCGAAATTTTTTACGCCTTCGTGCCTGTTGATGTATGGTGAGATAATTGGGACGAAAAAATGGACTCCGACGAAAAGTTTCCTTGGATGCGAAATTTCGCGCGCGCGCCTTTTACTCATGTTTTCAGCCAATAAGGTCAAAGAACTTGAAATTCTTTACGCTGTCAAAAGATGCGAAATTTTCGACGCTTTTGCGCGTATTGATGTATGGTGAGATGTTTGGGACGAAAAAATAGACTCGGAAGAAAAGATTCCGGGAGTGCGAAATTTCGCGCGCGCGCCTTTTACTCGTGTTTTCAGCCAAGGTCAAAAAACGTGAAATTTTTTACGCTGTCAAAAGATGTGAAATTTTTTATGCTTTCATGCCTGTTGATGCATGGTGAGATGATTGGGACGAAAAAATGGACTCGGTCGAAAATTTTCCGGGGGTTCGAAATTCCGCACGCGCGCCTTTTACTAATCTTTTCAGCCAATAAGGTCAAAAAACGTGAAATTTTTTACGCTGTCAAAAGATGCGAAATTTTTGATGCTTTCGTGCCTGTCGATGCATGGTGTGATGATTGGGACGAAAAAATGGACTCGGGCGAAAATTTTTCGCAGGTGCGAAATTTCGTGCGCGCGCCTTTCACTCATGTTTTCAGCCAATAAGGTCAAAAAATGTGAAATTTTTTACGCTGTCAGAAGATGCAAAATTTTCGATGCTTTCGTGCCTGTTGATGTATGGTGAGATGATTGGGACGAAAAAATCGGGCGAAAAGTTTCTGGGGGTGCGAAATTTCGCGCGCGCGCCTTTTACTCGTGTTTTCAGCCAATAAGGTCAAAAAATGCGAAATTTTTTACACTATCAAAAGGTGCAAACCTTTTTACGCTTTCGTGCTTATTGATGCACGGTGAGATGATTGTGACAAAAAAAAGGACTCGGGCGAAAAGTTTCCGGGGGTGCGAAATTTCGCGCGCGCGTCTTTTACTCTTGTTTTCAGTAAGAAGGTAAAAAAATGCAAGATTTTTTACGTCGTCAAAAGATGCGAAATTTTTGACGCCTTCGTGCCTGTTGATGTATGGTGTGATAATTGGGACGAAAAAATGGACTCGGACGAAAAGTTTCGTTGGGTGCGAAATTTCGCGCGCACGCCTTTTACTCATGTTTTCAGCCAATAAGGTCAAAAAACGTGAAATTTTTGACGCTATCGAAAGATGCGAAATTTTCGATGCTTTCATGCCTGTTGATGCATGGTGAGATGAATAGGACGAAAAAATGGACTCGGGCAAAAGTTTTCCGGGGGTTCGAAATTTCGCACGCGCGCCTTTTACTCGTGTTTTCAGCCAAGAAGGTCAAAGAACTTGAAATTCTTTACGTTGTCAAAAGATGCTAAATTTTCGACGCTTTTGCGCCTATTGATGTATGGTGAGATGATTGGGACGACAAAATGGACTCGGGCGAAAAGTTTCCGGGGGTGCGAAATTTCGCACGCGCGCCTTTTACTCGTGTTTTCAGCCAAGAAGGTAAAAAAATGCGAAATTCTTTACGCTGTCAAAAGATGCAAAATTTTCGACGCTTTCGTGCCTGTTGATGTATGGTGAGATGATTGGGACGACAAAATGGACTCGGGCGAAAAGTTTCTGGGGGTGCGAAATTTCGCGCGCGTGCCTTTTACTCGTGTTTTCAGCCAATAAGGTCAAAAAATGCGAAATTTTTTACGCTATCAAAAGGTTCAAAAATTTATACACTTTCATGTCTGTTGATGCACGGTGAGATGATTGGGACGAAAAAATGACTCGGGCGAAAAGTTTTCGGGGGTGCGAAATTTTGCGCGCTCGCCTTTTACTCGTGTTTTCAGCCAATAAGGTAAAAAAATACGAAATTTTTTACGCTGTCAAAAGGTGCAAAATTTTTTACGCTTTCATGTCTATTGATGCACGGTGAGATGATTGGGACGAAAAAATGACTCGGGCGAAAAGTTTCCGAGGGTGCGAAATTTCGCGCGCGCGCCTTTTACTCGTGTTTTCAGCCAAGAAGGTCAAAAAATGTGAAATTTTTGACGCTGTCAAAAGATGCAAAATTTTCGATGCTTTCGTGCCTGTTGATGCATGGTGAGATGATTGCGACGAAAAAATGGACTCGGGCGAAAATTTTTCGGGAGTTCGAAATTTCGCACGCGCGCCTTTTACTCGTGTTTTCAACCAAGAAGGTCAAAAAACGCGAAATTTTTTACACTGTCAAAACGTGCAAAATTTTTTACGCTTTCATGTCTGTTGATGCACGGTGAGATGATTGGGATGAAAAAATGACTCGGGCGAAAAGTTCTCGGGCGTGCGAAATTTCGCACGCGCGCCGTTTGCTCATGTTTCAGCCAATAAGGTCAAAAAACATGAAATTTTTTACGCTGTCAAAAGATGCAAAATTTTTTATGCTTTCGTGCCGGTTGATGCATGGTGAGATGATTGGGACGAAAAAATGATCTCGGGCGAAAATTTCTCGGGGGTTCGAAATTTCGCACGCGCGCCTTTTACTCGTGTTTTCAACGAAGAAGGTCAAAAAACGCGAAATTTTTTACGTTGTCAAAAGATACAAAATTTTTTATGCTTTCGTGCCTGTTGATGCATGGTGAAATGATTGGGACGAAAAAATGGACTCGGGCGAAAATTTTCCGGGGGTTCGAAATTCCGCACGCGCGCATTTTACTCATCTTTTCATCCAATAAGGTCAAAAAATGTGAAATTTTTTACGCTGTCAAAAGATGCGAAATTTTCGATGCTTTTGTGCCTGTTGATGCATGGTGTGATGATTGGGACGAAAAAATGGACTCGGGCAAAAATTTTCTGGGGGTGCGAAATTTCGCGCGCGCACCTTTTACTCATGTTTTCAGCCAATAAGGTCAAAAAATGCAAAAAAATTTACGCTGTCAAAAGGTGCAAAATTTTTGACGATTTCATGTCTGTTGATGCACGGTGAGATGATTGGGATGAAAAAATGGACTCGGGCGAAAAGTTTCCGGGGGTGCGAAATTTCGCGCGCGCGCCTTTTACTCATGTTTTCAGCCAATAAGGTCAAAAAAATGTGAAATTTTTTACGCTGTCAAAAGATGCAAAATTTTCGATGCTTTCGTGCCTGTTGTTGCATGGTGTGATGATTTGGGACGAAAAAATGGACTCGGGAAAAAGTTTTTCGGGGGTGCGAAATTTCGCGCGCGCGCCTTTTACTCGTGTTTTCAGCCAATAAGGTCAATAAATACGAAATTTTTTACGCTGTCAAAGGGTGCAAAATATTTTACGCTTTCGTGCTTATTGATGCACGGTGAGATGATTGGGACGAAAAGAAGGACTCGGACGAAAAGTTTCCGGGGGTGTGAAATTTCGTGCGCGCGCCTTTTACTCGTGTTTTCAACAAGAAAGTCAAAAAATGCAAAAAATTTTACGCTGTCAAAAGATGCGATTTTTTTGACGCCTTCGTGCCTGTTGATGTATGGTGAGATAATTGGGACGAAAAAGTGGACTCGGACGAAAAGTTTCCTTGGGTGCGAAATTTCGCGCGCGCGCCTTTTAGTCATATTTTTAGCCAATAAGGTCAAAAAATGTGAAATTTTTTATGCTATCAAAACATGCAAAATTTTCGATGCTTTCGTGCCTGTTGATGCATGGTGAGATGAATAGGACGAAAAAATGGACTCGGACAAAAATTTTTCGGGGGTTCGAAATTTTGCACGCGCGCCTTTTAGTCGTGTTTTCAGCCAAGAAGGTCAAAAAATGCGAAATTCTTTACGCTGTCAAAGGATGCGAAATTTTGACACTTTCGTGCCTATTGATGTATGGTGAGATGATTGGGACGAAAAAATGGACTCGGGCGAAAAGTTTCCGGGGGTGCGAAATTTCGCGCGTGCCTTTTACTAGTGTTTTCAGCCAATAGGGTCAAAAAATGTGAAATTTTTGACGCTGTCAAAACATGCGAAATTTTCGATGCTTTCATGCCTGTTGATGTATGGTAAGATGATTGGGACGAAAAAATGGGCTCGGGCGAAAAGTTTTCGGGGGTGCGAAATTTCGCGTGCATGTCTTTTACTCGTGTTTTCAGCCAATAAGGTCAAAAAATGCAAACTTTTTTACGCTGTCAAAAGTTGCAAAATTTTTTACGCTTTCGTGTCTGTTGATGCAAGGTGCGATGATTTGGACGAAAATATGGACTCGGGAGAAAGGTTTCCGGGGGTGCAAAATTTTGCGCGCGCGCCTTTTACTCATGTTTTCAGCCAATAAGGGCAAAAACGTGAAATTTTTTACGCTGTCAAAAGATGCAAAATTTTCGATGCTGCCTGTTGATGCATGGTGAGATGAATGGGACGAAAAAATGGACTCGGGCAAAATTTTTCTGGGGATTCAAAATTTCGCACGCGCGCCTTTTACTCGTGTTTTCAGCCAAGAAGGTCAAGAAACACGAAAATTTTTACGCTGTCAAAAGATGCAAAATTTTCGATGCTTGCATGCCTGTTGATGCATGGCGAGATGAATTGGACGAAAAAATGGACTCGGGCGAAAATTTTTCGGGGGTTCAAAATTCCGCACGCGCGCCTTTTACTCGTGTTTTCAGCCAAAAAGGTCAAAAAACGTGAAATTTTTTACGCTGTCAAAAGATGCAAAATTTTTGATGCTTTCGTGCCTGTTGATGCATGGTGTGATGATTGGGACGAAAAATTGGACTTGGACGAAAAGTTTTCGGGGGTGCGAAATTTCGCGCGAGCGCCTTTTAGTCGTGTTTTCAGCCAACAAGGTCAAAAAATGCGAATTTTTTTACGTTGTCAAAAGGTGCAAAATTTTTACGCTTTCATGTCTGTTGATGCACGTTGAGATAATTGGGACGAAAAAATGGACTCGGGCGAAAAGTTTTCGGGGGTGCGAAATTTCGCGCGCGCGCCTTTTACTCATGTTTTCAGCCAATAAGGTCAAAAAATGTGAAATTTTTTACGCTGTCAAAAGATGCGAAATTTTCGATGCTTTCGTGCCTGTTGACGCATGGTGTGATGATTGGGACGAAAAAATGAACTCGGGCAAAAATTTTGCGGGGGTGCGAAATTTCGCGCGCGCACCTTTTACTCATGTTTTCAGCCAATAAGGTCAAAAAATGCGAAATTCTTTACGCTGTCAAAGGATGCAAAATTTTGACGCTTTCGTGCCTATTGATGTATGGTGAGATGATTGGGATGAAAAAATGGACTCGGACGAAAAGTTTCCGGGGGTGCGAAATTTCGCGCGCGTCTTTTACTCGTGTTTTCAACCAAGAAGGTCAAAAAATGCGAAATTTTTTACGCTGTCAGAAGATGCAAAATTTTTGACGCTTTCATGTCTGTTGATGCACGGTGATTGGGACGAAAAAATGACTCAGGCGAAAAGTTTTCGGGCGTGCGAAATTTTGCGCGCGCGTCGTTTACTCATGTTTTCAGCCAATAAGGTCAAAAAACGTGAATTTTTTTACAAAATTTTCGATACTTTCATCCTGTTGATGCATGGTGAGATGATTGGGACGAAAAAATGAACTCGGGCAAAAATTTCTCGGGGGTTCGAAATTTCGCACGCGAGCCTTTTACTCGTGTTTTCAACGAAGAAGGTCAAAAAACGCGAAATTTTTTACGCTGTCAAAAGATGCAAAATTTTTTATGCTTTCGTGCTGTTGATGCATGGTGAAATGATTGGGACGAAAAAATGGACTCGGGCGAAAATTTTTCGGGGGTTCGAAATTTCGCACGCGCGCATTTTACTCATCTTTTCATCCAATAAGGTCAAAAAATGTGAAATTTTTTACGCTGTCAAAAGATGCGAAATTTTCGATGCTTTCGTGCCTGTTGACGCATGGTGTGATGATTGGGACGAAAAAATGAACTCGGGCAAAAATTTTGCGGGGGTGAGAAATTTCGCGCGCGCACCTTTTACTCATGTTTTCAGCCAATAAGGTCAAAAAATGCAAAATTTTTTACGTTGTCAAAAGGTGCAAAATTTTTTACGCTTTCATGTCTGTTGATGCACGGTGAGATGATTGGGACGAAAAAATGGACTCGGGCGAAAAGTTTCCGGGGTTGCGAAATTTCGCGCGCACGCCTTTTACTCATGTTTTCAGCCAATAAGGTCAAAAAAATGTGAAATTTTTTACGCTGTCAAAAGATGCAAAATTTTTTATGCCTTCGTGCCTGTTGTTGCATGGTGTGATGATTGAGACGAAAAAATGGACTCGGGCGAAAATTTTTCAGGGGTGCGAAATTTCGCGCGCGCACCTTTTACTCGTGTTTTCAGCCAATAAGGTAAAAAAATACGAAATTTTTTACGCTGTCAAAAGGTGCAAAATATTTTACGCTTTCATGCTTATTGATGCACGGTGAGATGATTGGGATGAAAAAAAGGACTCGGACGAAAAGCTTCCGGGGGTGCGAAATTTCGCGCGCGCGCCTTTTACTCGTGTTTTCAACAAGAAAGTCAAAAAATGCAAAATTTTTTACGCTGTCAAAAGATGCGAATTTTTTGACGCCTTCGTGCCTATTGATGTATGGTGAGATAATTGGGACGAAAAAATGGACTCGGACGAAAAGTTTCCTTGGGTGCGAAATTTCGCGCGCGCGCCTTTTACTCATGTTTTCAGCCAATAAGGTCAAAAAATGTGAAATTTTTGACGCTGTCAAAGGATGCAAAATTTTGACGCTTTCGGGCCTATTGATCTATGGTGAGATGATTGGGACGAAAAAATGGACTCGGGCGAAAAGTTTCCGGGGGTGCAAAATTTCGCGCGCGCCTTTTACTCCTGTTTTCATGCGAAATTTTTTACGCTGTCAAAACATGCAAAATTTTCGATGCTTTCATGCCTGTTGATGTATGGTAAGATGATTGGTACGAAAAAATGGGCTCGGGCGAAAAGTTTCCGAGGGTGTGAAATTTCGCGTGCATGTCTTTTACTCGTGTTTTCAGCCAATAAGGTCAAAAAATGCGAACTTTTTTACGCTGTCAAAAGTTGCAAAATTTTTTACGCTTTCGTGCCTGTTGATGCAAGGTGAGATGATTTGGACGAAAGTATGGACTCGGGAGAATGGTTTTCGGGGGTGCAAAATTTCGCGCGCGCGCCTTTTACTCATGTTTTCAGCCAATAAGGGCAAAAACGTGAAATTTTTTACGCTGTCAAAAGATGCGAAATTTTCGATGCTGCCTGTTGATGCATGGTGAGATGAATGGGACGAAAAAATGGACTCGGGCCAAATTTTTCTGGGGATTCAAAATTTCGCACGCGCGCCTTTTACTCGTGTTTTCAGCCAAGAAGGTCAAGAAACACGAAAATTTTTACGCTGTCAAAAGATGCAAAATTTTCGATGCTTTCATGCCTGTTGATGCATGGCGAGATGAATTGGACGAAAAAATGGACTCGGGCGAAAATTTTTCGGGGGTTCAAAATTCCGCACGCGCGCCTTTTACTCGTATTTTCAGCCAAAAAGGTCAAAAAACGTGAATTTTTTTACGCAGTCAAAAGATGCGAAATTTCTGATGCTTTCGTGCCTGTTGATGCATGGTGTGATGATTGGGACGAATAATTGGACTCGGACAAAAAGTTTTCGGGGGTGCGAAATTTCGCGCGAGCTCCTTTTACTCGTGTTTTCAGCTAATAAGGTCAAAAAATGCAAATTTTTTACGCTGTCAAAAGGTGCAAAAATTTTTACGCTTTCATGTCTGTTGATGCACGTTGAGATAATTGGGATGAAAAAATGGACTCGGGCGAAAAGTTTCCGGGGGTGCTAAATTTCGCGCGCGCGCCTTTTACTCATGTTTTCGGCCAATAAGGTAAAAAAATGTGAAATTTTTTACGCTGTCAAAAGATGCGAAATTTTCGATGCTTTCGTGCCTATTGATGTATGGTGAGATGATTGGGACGAAATAATGGGCTCGGGCGAAAAGTTTCCGTGGGTGCGAAATTTCGCGCGCGCGCCTTTTACTCTTGTTTTCTGCCAATAAGTCAAAAAATGCGAAATTCTTTACGCTATCAAAGGATGCGAAATTTTGACGCTTTCGTGCCTATTGATGTATGGTGAGATGATTGGGACGAAAAAATGGACTCGGACGAAAAGTTTCTGGGGGTGCGAAATTTCGTGCGCGCCTTTTACTCGTGTTTTCAGCCAATAAGGCCAAAAACGTCAAATTTTTGACGCTGTCAAATCTTGCGAAATTTTTGATGCTATCGTGCCTGTTGATGTATGGTGAGATGATTGGGACGAAAAAATGGGCTCGGGCGAAAAGTTTCCGGGGGTGCGAAATTTCGCGCGCATGTCTTTTACTCGTGTTTTCAGCCAATAAGGTCAAAAAATGCGAAATTTTTTACACTGTCAAAAGGTGCAAAATTTTTTACGCTTTCATGCCTGTTGATGCAAGGTGAGATGATTGGGACGAAAATATGGACTCAGGAGAAAAGTTTCCGGGGGTGCAAAATTTCGCGCGTCCGCAGTTTACTCGTGTTTTCAGCCAATAACGTCAAAAAACGTCAAATTTTTTACGTTGTCAAAAGATGCGAAATTTTTGATGCTTTCGTGCCCGTTGATGCACGGTGAGATGATTGGGACGAAAAAATGGACTCGGGCGAAAAGTTTCCGGGGGTGCAAAATTTCGCGCGCGCCCCTTTTACTCATGTTTTCAGCCAATAAGGTCAAAAAATGTGAAATTTTTTACGCTGTCAAAAGATGCAAAATTTTCGATGCTTTCGTTCCTGTTGATGCATGGTGTGATGATTGGGACGAAAAAATGGACTCGGGCGAAAATTTTTCGGGGGTGCGAAATTTCGCGCGCGCGCCTTTTACTCGTGTTTTCAGCCAATAAGGTCAAAAAATACGAAATTTTTTACGCTGTCAAAAGGTGCAAAATTTTTTACGCTTTCGTGCTTATTGATCCACGGTGAGATGATTGGGACGAAAAAAGGACTCGGATGAAAAGTTTCCGGGGGTGCGAAATTTCGCGCGCGCGCCTTTTACTCGTGTTTTCAGCAAGAAAGTCAAAAAATGCAAAAATTTTTACACTGTCAAAAGATGCGAAATTTTTGTCGCCTTCGTGCCTGTTGATGTATGGTGAGATAATTGGGACGAAAAAATGGACTCGTACGAAAAGTTTCCTTGGGTGCGAAATTTCGCGCGCGCGCCTTTTACTCATGTTTTCAGCCAATAAGGTCAAAGAACTTGAAATTCTTTACGCTGTCAAAAGATGCAAAATTTCCGATGCTTTCGTGCATGTTGATGCATGGTGAGATGATTGGGACGAAAAAATAGACTCGGGCGAAAATTTCTCGGGGGTTCGAAATTTCGCACGCGCTCTTTTACTCGTGTTTTCAACCAAGAAGGTCAAAAAATGCGAAATTTTTTACGCTGTCAAAAGATGCAAAATTTTTTATGCTTTTGTGCCTGTTGATGCATGGTGAAATGATTCGGACGAAAAAAAGGACTCGGGCGAAAATTTTTCGGGGGTTCGAAATTCCGCACGCGCGCCTTTTGCTCATCTTTTCAGCCAATAAGGTCAAAAAATGTGAAATTTTTTACGCTGTCAAAAGATGCGAAATTTTTTATGCTTTTGTGCCTGTTGATGCATGGTGTGATGATTGGGACGAAAAAATGGACTCTGACGAAAATTTTCCGGGGGTGCGAAATTTTGCGCGCGCGCCTTTTTACTCATGTTTTCAGCCAATAAGGTCAAAAAATGCGAAATTTTTTACACTGTCAAAAGGTGCAAAATTTTTGACGCTTTCATGTCTGTTGATGCACGGTGAGATGATTGGGACGAAAAAATGGACTCGGGCGAAAAGTTTCCGGGGGTGCGAAATTTCGCGCGCGCGCCTTTTACTCGTGTTTTCAGCCAATAATGTCAAAAAATACGAAATTTGTTACGCTATCAAAAGGTGCAAATTTTTTTACGCTTTCATGCTTATTTATGCACAATGAGATGATTGGGACGAAAAAAAGGACTCGGACGAAAAGTTTCCGGGGGTGCGAAACTTCGCGCGCGCGCCTTTTAATCGTGTTTTCAGTAAGAAAATCAAAAAATGCAAAAATTTTTACGCTGTCAAAAGATGCGAAATTTTTTACGCCTTCGTGCCTGTTGATGTATGGTGAGATAATTGGGACGAAAAAATGGACTCGGACTAAAAGTTTCCTTGGGTGCAAAATTTCGCGCGCGCGCCTTTTACTCATGTTTTCAGCCAATAAGGTCAAAAAATGTGAAATTTTTTATGCTATCAAAAGTTGCGAAATTTTCGATGCTTTCGTGCCTGTTGATGCATGGTGAGATGAATAGGACGAAAAAATGGACTCGGGCAAAAATTTTTCGGGGGTTCGAAATTTTGCACGCGCGCCTTTTACTCGTATTTTCAGCCAAAAAGGTCAAAAAACGTGAAATTTTTTACGCAGTCAAAAGATGCGAAATTTCTGATGCTTTCGTGCCTGTTGATGCATGGTGTGATGATTGGGACGAATAATTGGACTCGGACAAAAAGTTTTCGGGGGTGCGAAATTTCGCGCGAGCTCCTTTTACTCGTGTTTTCAGCTAATAAGGTCAAAAAATGCACATTTTTTTACGCTGTCAAAAGGTGCAAAATTTTTTACGCTTTCATGTCTGTTGATGCACGTTGAGATAATTGGGATGAAAAAATGGACTCGGGCGAAAAGTTTCCGGGGGTGCTAAATTTCGCGCGCGCGCCTTTTACTCATGTTTTCGGCCAATAAGGTAAAAAAATGTGAAATTTTTTACGCTGTCAAAAGATACGAAATTTTTGATGCTTTCGTGCCTATTGATGTATGGTGAGATGATTGGGACGAAATAATGGGCTCGGGCGAAAAGTTTCCGTGGGTGCGAAATTTCGCGCGCGCGCCTTTTACTCTTGTTTTCAGCCAATAAGTCAAAAAATGCGAAATTCTTTACGCTATCAAAGGATGCAAAATTTTGACGCTTTCGTGCCTATTGATGTATGGTGAGATGATTGGGACGAAAAAATGGACTCGGACGAAAAGTTTCTGGGGGTGCGAAATTTCGCGCGCGCCTTTTACTCGTGTTTTCAGCCAATAAGGCCAAAAACGTGAAATTTTTGACGCTGTCAAATCTTGCGAAATTTTTGATGCTATCGTGCCTGTTGATGTATGGTGAGATGATTGGGACGAAAAAATGGGCTCGGGCGAAAAGTTTCCGGGGGTGCGAAATTTCGCGCGCATGTCTTTTACTCGTGTTTTCAGCCAATAAGGTCAAAAAAAGCGAAATTTTTTACACTGTCAAAAGGTGCAAAATTTTTTACGCTTTCATGCCTGTTGATGCAAGGTGAGATGATTGGGACGAAAATATGGACTCAGGAGAAAAGTTTCCGGGGGTGCAAAATTTCGCGCGCGCGCCTTTTACTCTTGTTTTCAGCCAATAAGGTAAAAAACGTGAAATTTTTTACGCTGCCAAAAGATGCAAAATTTTCGATGCTGCCTGTTGATGCATGGTGAGATGATTGGGACAAAAAAATGGACTCGGGCAAAAATTTTCCGGGGGTTCAAAATTTCCGCACGTGCGCCTTTTACTTGTGTTTTCAGCCAAAAAGGTCAAAAAACGTGAAATTTTTTACGCTGTCAAAAGGTGCAAAAATTTTTACGCTTTCATGTCTGTTGATGCACGTTGAGATAATTGGGACAAAAAAATGGACTCGGGCAAAAAGTTTCCGGGGGTGCGAAATTTCGCGCGCGTGCCTTTTACTCATGTTTTCAGCCAATAAGGTCAAAAAACGTGAAATTTTTTACGCTGTCAAAAGATGCGAAATTTTCGATGCTTTCGTGCCTATTGATGTATGGTGAGATGATTGGGACGAAAAAATGGGCTCGGGCGAAAAGTTTCCGGGGGTGCGAAATTTCGCACGCGCGCCTTTTACTCGTGTTTTCAGCCAATAAGGTCAAAAAATGCGAAATTTTTTACGCTGTCAAAAGGTGCAAAATTTTTTACGCTTTCGTGCTTATTGATGCACGGTGAGATGATTGGGACGAAAAAGATTTCCGTGGGTGCGAAATTTCGCGCGCGCGTCTTTTACTCGTGTTTTCAGCAAGAAGGTAAAAAAATGCAAGATTTTTTACGCTTTCAAAAGATGCAAAATTTTTGACGCCTTCGTGCCTGTTGATGTATGGTGAGATAATTGGGACGAAAAAATGGACTCGGACGAAAAGTTTCCTTGGGTGAGAAATTTCGCGCGCGCGCCTTTTACTCATGTTTTCAGCCAATAAGGTCAAAAAACGTGAATTTTTTTACGCTATCAAAAGATGCGAAATTTTTGATGTTTTCATGCCTGTTGATGTATGGTGAGATGATTGGAACGAAAAAATGGACTCGGGCGAAAAGTTTTCGGGGGTGCGAAATTTTGCGCGTGCGCCTTTTACTCAATAAGGTCAAAAAATGCGAAATTTTTTACGCTGTCAAAAGCTGCAAAATTTTTGACGCTTTCGTGTCTGTTGATGCACGGTGAGATGATTGGGACAAAAAAATGACTCGGGCGAAAAGTTTTCGGGGGTGCGAAATTTCGCGCGTCCGCAGTTTACTCATGTTTTCAGCCAATAACGTCAAAAAACGACAAATTTTTGACGTTGTCAAAAGATGCGAAATTTTCGATGCTTTCGTGCCTGTTGATGCACGGTGAGATGATTGGGACGAAAAAATGGACTCGGGCGAAAAGTTTCCGGGGGTGCAAAATTTCGCGCGCGCCCCTTTTACTCATGTTTTCAGCCAATAAGGTCAAAAAATGTGAAATTTTTTACGCTGTCAAAAGATGCAAAATTTTCGATGCTTTCGTTCCTGTTGATGCATGGTGTGATGATTGGGACGAAAAAATGGACTCGGGCGAAAATTTTTCGGGGGTGCGAAATTTCGCGCGCGCGCCTTTTACTCGTGTTTTCAGCCAATAAGGTCAAAAAATACGAAATTTTTTACGCTGTCAAAAGGTGCAAAATTTTTTACGCTTTCGTGCTTATTGATCCACGGTGAGATGATTGGGACGAAAAAAAGGACTCGGATGAAAAGTTTCCGGGGGTGCGAAATTTCGCGCGCGCGCCTTTTACTCGTGTTTTCAGCAAGAAAGTCAAAAAATGCAAAATTTTTTACACTGTCAAAAGATGCGAAATTTTTGTCGCCTTCGTGCCTGTTGATGTATGGTGAGATAATTGGAACGAAAAAATGGACTCGTACGAAAAGTTTCCTTGGGTGCGAAATTTCGCGCGCGCGCCTTTTACTCATGTTTTCAGCCAATAAGGTCAAAGAACTTGAAATTCTTTACGCTGTCAAAAGATGCAAAATTTCCGATGCTTTCGTGCCTGTTGATGCATGGTGAGATGATTGGGACGAAAAAATAGACTCGGGCGAAAATTTCTCGGGGGTTCGAAATTTCGCACGCGCTCTTTTTACTCGTGTTTTCAACCAAGAAGGTAAAAAAATGCGAAATTTTTTACGCTGTCAAAAGATGCAAAATTTTTTATGCTTTTGTGCCTGTTGATGCATGGTGAAATGATTCGGACGAAAAAATGGACTCGGGCGAAAATTTTTCGGGGGTTCGAAATTCCGCACGCGTGCCTTTTACTCATCTTTTCAGCCAATAAGGTCAAAAAATGTGAAATTTTTTACGCTGTCAAAAGATGCGAAATTTTTTATGCTTTTGTGCCTGTTGATGCATGGTGTGATGATTGGGACGAAAAAATGGACTCCGACGAAAATTTTCCGGGGGTGCGAAATTTTGCGCGCACGCCTTTTTACTCATGTTTTCAGCCAATAAGGTCAAAAAATGCGAAATTTTTTACACTGTCAAAAGGTGCAAAATTTTTTACGCTTTCATGCCTGTTGATGCACGGTGAGATGATTGGGACGAAAAAATGGACTCGGGCGAAAAGTTTCCGGGGGTGCGAAATTTCGCGCGCGCGCCTTTTACTCGTGTTTTCAGCCAATAAAGTCAAAAAATACGAAATTTGTTATGCTATCAAAAGGTGCAAAATTTTTTACGCTTTCATGCTTATTTATGCACGGTGAGATGATTGGGACGAAAAAAAGGACTCGGACGAAAAGTTTCCGGGGGTGCGAAATTTCGCGCGCGCGCCTTTTAATCGTGTTTTGAGTAAGAAAATCAAAAAATGCAAAAAATTTTACGCTGTCAAAAGATGCGAAATTTTTTACGCCTTCGTGCCTGTTGATGTATGGTGAGATAATTGGGACGAAAAAATGGACTCGGACTAAAAGTTTCCTTGGGTGCAAAATTTCGCGCGCGCGCCTTTTACTCATGTTTTCAGTCAATAAGGTCAAAAAATGTGAAATTTTTTATGCTATCAAAAGATGCGAAATTTTCGATGCTTTCGTGCCTGTTGATGCATGGTGAGATGAATAGGACGAAAAAATGGACTCGGGCAAAAATTTTTCGGGGGTTCGAAATTTTGCACGCGCGCCTTTTACTCGTGTTTTCAGCCAAGAAGGTCAAAAAATGTGAAATTCTTTACGCTGTCAAAAGATGCGAAATTTTGACACTTTCGTGCCTATTGATGTATGGTGAGATGATTGGGACGAAATAATGGACTCGGGCGAAAAGTTTCCGGGGGTGCGAAATTTCGCGCGCGCCCTTTACTCGTGTTTTCAGCCAATAAGGTCAAAAAACGTGAAATTTTTTACGCTGTCAAAAGATGCGAAATTTTTTATGCTTTCGTGCCTGTTGATGTATGGTGAGATGATTGGGACGAAAAAATGGGCTCGGACGAAAAGTTTCCGGGGGTGCGAAATTTCGCGCGCATGTCTTTTACTCGTGTTTTCAGCCAATAAGGTCAAAAAATGCGAAATTTTTTACGCTGTCAAAAGGTGCAAAATTTTTGACGCTTTCGTGTCTGTTGATGCACGGTGAGATGATTGGGATGAAAAAATGACTCGGAAGAAAAGTTTTCGGGGGTGCGAAATTGCGCGCGCGCGCCGTTTACTCATGTTTTCAGCCAATAAGGTCAAAAAATGTGAAATTTTTTACGCTGTCAAAAGATGCGAAATTTTCGATGCTTTCGTGCCTGTTGATGCATGGTGAGATGAATGGGACGAAAAAATGGACTCGGGCGAAAATTTTTTGGGGGTTCAAAATTTCGCACGTGCGCCTTTTACTCGTGTTTTCAGCCAAGAAGGTCAAAAAATACGAAATTCTTTACGCTGTCAAAAGATGCGAAATTTTCGACGCTTTCGTACCTGTTGATGTATGTATGGTGAGATGATTGGGACGAAGAAATGGGCTCCGGCAAAAAGTTTTCGGGGGTGCAAAATTTCACGCGCGCGCCTTTTACTCGTGTTTTCAGCCAATAAGGTCAAAAAATGCGAAATTTTTTACGCTGTCAAAAGGTGCAAAATTTTTTACGCTTTCGTGGTTGTTGATGCACGGTGAGATGATTGGGACGAAAAAAAGGACTCGGGCGAAAAGTTTCCGAGGGTGCGAAATTTCGCGCATGCGTCTTTTACTCGTGTTTTCAGCAAGAAGGTCAAAAAACGCAAGATTTTTTACGCTGTCAAAAGATGTGAAAATTTTGACGCCTTCGTGTCTGTTGATGTATGGTGAGATAATTGGGACGAAAAAATGGACTCGGATGAAAAGTTACCGGGGGTGCGAAATTTCACGCGCGCGCCTTTTACTCGTATTTTCAGTCAATAAGGTCAAAGAACTTGAAATTCTTTACGCTGTCAAAAGCTGCAAAATTTTTGATGCTTTCGTGTCTGTTGATGTACGGTGAGATGATTGGGACGAAAAAATGACTCGGGCGAAAAGTTTCCGCGGGTGCGAAATTTCGCGCGCGTGCCTTTTACTCGTGTTTTCAGCCAATAAGGTCAAAAAATGCGAAATTTTTTACGCTGTCAAAAGGTGCAAAATTTTTTACGCTTTCGTGTCAGTTGATGCACGGTGAGATGATTGGGACGAAAAAATGACTCGGGCGAAAAGTTTCCGGGGGTGCGCGCGCGCGCGCCGTTTACTCATGTTTTCAGCCAATAAGGTCAAAAGACGTGAAATTTTTTACGCTGTCAAAAGATGCGAAATTTTCGATGCTTTCGTGCCTGTTGATGCATGGTGAGATGAGTGGGACGAAAAAATGGACTCGGGAGAAAATTTTCTGGGGGTTCAAAATTTCGCACGTGCGCCTTTTACTCGTGTTTTCAGCCAAGAAGGTCAAAAAATGCGAAATTCTTTACACTGTCAAAAGATGTGAAATTTTTGACGTTTTCGTGCCTGTTGATGTATGGTGAGATGATTGGGACAAAAAAATGGACTCGGGCGAAAAGTTTGCGGCGGTGCGAAATTTCGCGCGCGCGCCTTTTACTCGTGTTTTTAGCCAATAAGGTCAAAAAATGCGAAATTTTTTGCGCTGTCAAAAGGTGCAAAATTTTTGACGCTTTCGTGCCTGTTGATGCACTGTGAGATGATTTGGACGAAAAAAAGGACTTGGGCGAAAAGTTTCCGGGGGTGCGAAATTTTGCGCGCGCGTCTTTTACTCGTGTTTTCAGCAAGAAGGTCAAAAAACGCAAGATTTTTTACGCTGTCAAAAGATGCAAGATTTTTGACGCCTTCGTGCCTGTTGATGTATGGTGAGATAATTGGGACGAAAAAATGGACTCGGACGAAAAGTTACCGGGGGTGCGAAATTTCGCGCGCGCACCTTTTACTCGTATTTTTAGCCAATAAGGTCAAAAAATGTGAAATTTTTTACGCTGTCAAAAGCTGCAAAATTTTTGACGCTTTCATGTCTGTTGATGCACGGTGAGATGATTGCGACGAACAAATGACTCGGGCGAAAAGTTTCCGGGGGTGCGAAATTTCGCGCGCGCGCAGTTTACTCATGTTTTCAGCCAATAACGTCAAAAAACGTCAAATTTTTTACGTTGTTAAAAGATGCAAAATTTTCAATGCTTTCGTGCCTGTTGATGCATGGTGAGATGAATGGGTCGAAAAAATGGACTCGGGCGAAAATTTTCTGGGCGTTCAAAATTTCGCACTTTCGCCTTTTACTCGTGTTTTCAGCCAAGAAGGTCAAAAAATGCGAAAATCTTTACGCTGTCAAAAGATGCGAAATTTTCGATGCTTTCGTGCCTTTTGATGTATGGTGAGATGATTGGGACGAAAAAATGGACTCGGGCAAATAGTTTCCGGGGGGTGCGAAATTTCGCGCGCGCGCCTTTTACTCGTGTTTTCAGCCAATAAGGTCAAAAAATGCGAAATTTTTTACGCTGTCCAAAGGTGCAAAATTTTTTACGCTTTCGTGCCTGTTGATGCATGGTGAGATGATTGGGACGAAAAAAAGGACTCGGGCGAAGAGTTTCCGTGGGTGCGAAATTTCGCCCGCGCGCCTTTTACTCGTGTTTTCAGCAAGAAGGTCAAATAATGCAAAATTTTTTACGCTGTCAAAAGATGCAAAATTTTCGACGCCTTCGTGCATGTTAATGTATGGTGAGGTGATTGAGACGAAAAAATGTACTCGGATAAAAATTTTCCTTGGGTGCGAAATTTCGCTGCGCGCGCCTTTGACTCATGTTTTCAGCCAATAAGGTCAAAAAATGTGAAATTTTTTACGCTGTCAAAAGATGCGAATTTTTCCACGCTTTCGTGCCTATTGATGTATAGTGAGATGATTGGGATGAAAAAATGGACGCGGCGAAAAATTTCCGGGGGTGCGAAATTCGCGCACAGCGCCTTTTACTCGTGTTTTCAGCCAATAAGGTCAAAAAATGCGAAATTTTTTACGCTGTCAATAGATGCAAAATTTTCGATGCTTTTCATGCCTGTTGATGCATGGCGAATGAATTGGATGAAAAAATAGACTTGGACGAAAATTTTCCGGGGGTTCGAAATTCTGCACGCGCGCCTTTTACTCGTGTTTTCAGCCAATAAGGTCAAAAAACGTGAAATTTTTACGCTGTCAAAAGATGCGAAATTTTCGATTCTTTCATGCCTATTGAAGCATGGTGAGAAGATTGGGACAAAAAAGGACTCGGGCGAAAATTTTCCGGGGGTTCCAAATTTCGCACCGCGCGCCTTTTACTCGTGTTTTCAGCCAATAAGGTCAAAAAATGTGAAATTTTTACGCTGTCAAAAGATGCGAAATTTTCAATTCTTTCATGCCTGTTGAAGCATGGTGAGAAGATTGGGAGAAAAATGGACTCGGGCGAAAATTTCCGGGGGTTCGAAATTTTGCACGCGCGCCTTTTACTCGTGTTTTCAACCATGATGGTCAAAAAACGCAAAAATTTTTATGCTGTCAAAAGATGCAAAATTTTCGACGCCTTCGTGCCTATTGATGTATGGTGAGATGATTGGGACGAAAAAAATTCACTCGGACAAAAAGTTTCCGGGGGGTGCGAAATTTCGCGGGCGCCTTTTACTCGTGTTTTCAGCTAATAAGGTAAAAAAATGTGAAATTTTTTACAATGTTAAAAGATTTAAAATTTTCGATGCTTTCGTGCTTGTTGATGCATGGAGAGATGATTGGGAAGAAAAAATGGACTCGGGCGAAAATTTTCCGGGGGTTCGAAATTTCGCACGCGCGCCTTTTACTCGTGTTTTCAGCCAAGAAGGTCAAGAAATGCGAAATTTTTTACGCTGTCAAAAGATGCGAAATTTTTATGCCTTCGTGCCTATTGATGTATGGTGAGATGATTGGGACGAAAAAATGGATTCGGATGAAAAGTTTCCGGGGGTGCGAAATTTCGCGCGCGCAGCCTTTTACTCGTGTTTTCAGCTAATAAGGTAAAAAAATGTGAAATTTTTTAAGTTGTCAAAAGATGCAAAATTTTCGATGCTTTGGAGACTGTTGATGTATGGTGAGATGATTGGGACGAAAAAATGGGCTGGGGCGAAAGTTTCCGGGGGTGCGAAATTTCACAGCGCGCAGCCTTTTACTCGTGTTTTCAGCCAATAAGATCAAAAAACGTGAAATTTTTTACGCTGACAAAGATGCAAAATTTTCGACGCTTTCGTGCCTATTGATGTATGGTGAGATGATTGGGACGAAAAAATGGACTCGGGCGAAAAGTTTCGAGGGTGCAAAATTTCGCGCGGGCGCGCCTTTCACTCGTGTTTTCAGCCAATAAGGTCAAAAAATATGAAATTTTTTAAAACTGTGAAAAGATGCGAAATTTCTGATGCTTTCGTGCCTGTTGATGCATGGTGTGATGATTGGGACGAAAAAATGGGCTCGGGCGAAAAATTTTCGGGGGGTGCAAAATTTCGCGCGCGCGCCTTTTACTCGTGTTTTCAGCCAATAAGGTCAAAAAATGAGAATTTTTTTACGCTGTTAAAAGGTGCAAAATTTTTACGGTTTCGTTCCTATTGATGCACGGTGAGATGATTGGGACGAAAAAATGGACTCGGGCAAAAATTTCTGAGGGTGCGAAATTTCGCGCTGCGCAGCCTTTTACTCGTGTTTTCAGCCAATAAGGTCAAAAAATATGAAATTGTTGACGCTGTTAAAAGATTCAAAATTTTCGATGCTTTCGTGCCTGTTGATGCGAGAGATGATTGGGACGAAAAAAATGGACTCGGGCGAAAATTTTCAAGGGGTTCAAAATTTCGCACGCGCCGCCTTTTACTCGTGTTTCAGCCAATAAGGTCAAAAAACGTGAACTTTTTTATGCTGACAAAAGATTCGAAATTTTCGACGCTTTCGTGCCTGTTGATGTATGGTGAGTTGATTGGGACGAAAAAATGGACTCGGGCGAAAAGTTTTCGAGGGTGCGAAATTCGCCCGCGCGCCTTTCACTCGTGTTTTCAGCCAATAAGGTCAAAAAATATGAAATTTTTGAAGCTGTGAAAAGATGCAAAATTTTCGATGCTTTCGTGGCTGTTGATGTATGGTGAGATGATTGGGACGAAAAAATGGGCTCGGGCGAAAAATTTTCGGGGGTGCAAAATTTCACGCGCGCGCCTTTTATTCGTGTTTTCAGCCAATAAGGTCAAAAAATGCGAAATTTTTTACGCTGGTCAAAAGGTGCAAAATTTTATATAGTTTCGTGCCTGTTGATGCACGGTGAGATGATTGGGACGAAAAATGGACTCGGGCGAAAAATTTCTGGGGTGCGAAATTTCGCGCAGCAGCCTTTTACTCGTGTTTTCAGCCAATAAGGTCAAAAAATGTGAAATTTTTGACGCTGTCAAAAGATGCAAAATTTTTTATGCTTTCGTGCCTGTTGATGCATGGTGAGATGAATGGGACGAAAAAATGGACTCGGGCGAAATTTTTCCGGGGATTCGAAATTTCGCACGCGCGCCACTTGCTCGTATTTTCAGCTAAGAAGGTCAAGAAACACGAAATTTTTTACGCTGTCAAAAGATGCAAAATTTTCGATGCTTTCATGCCTGTTGATGCATGGCGAGACGATTGGGACGAAAAAATGGACTCAGATGAAAATTTTCCGGCGGTTCGAAATTCCGCACGCGCGCCTTTTACTCGTGTTTTCAGCCAATAAGGTCAAAAAATGCGAAATTTTTTACACTGTCAAAAGGTGCAAAATTTTTTACGCTTTCGTGGTTGTTGATGCACGGTGAGATGATTGGGTCGAAAAAAGGACTCGGGCGAAAAGTTTCCGAGGGGTACGAAATTTCGCGCACGCGTCTTTTACTCGTGTTTTCAGCAAGAAGGTCAAAAAAACGCAAGATTTTTTACGCTGTCAAAAGATGCAAAATTTTTTACGCCTTCGTGCCTGTTGATGTATGGTGAGATAATTGGGACGAAAAAATGACTCGGACGAAAAGTTACCGGGGGTGCGAAATTTCGCTGCGCAGCGCCTTTTACTCGTATTTTCAGCCAATAAGGTCAAAGAACTTGAAATTCTTTACGCTGTCAAAAGCTGCAAAATTTTTGACGCTTTCGTGTCTGTTGATGCACGGTGAGATGATTGGGACGAAAAAATGACTCGGGCGAAAAGTTTCCGGGGGTGCGAAATTTCGCGCACGCGCCGTTTACTCATGTTTTTAGCCAATAAGGTCAAAAGACGTGATATTTTTTTCGCTGTCAAAAAACGCGAAATTTTCGATGCTTTCGTGACTGTTGATGCATGGTGAGATGAATGGGACGAAAAAATGGACTCGGGCGAAAATTTTCTGGGGGTTCAAAATTTCGCACGTGCGCCTTTTACTCGTGTTTTCAGCCAAGAAGGTCAAAAAATGCGAAATTCTTTACACTGTCAAAAGATGCGAAATTTTCGACGCTTTCATGCCTGTTGATGTATGGTGAGATGATTGGGACAAAAAAATGGACTCGGGCGAAAAGTTTCCGGCGGTGCGAAATTTCTCGCGCGCGCCTTTTACTCGTGTTTTCAGCCAATTAGGTCAAAAAATGCGAATTTTTTTGCGCTGTCAAAAGGTGCAAAATTTTTTACGCTTTCGTGCCTGTTGATGCACGGTGAGATGATTGGGACGAAAAAAAGGACTCGGGCGAAAAGTTTCCGGAGGTGCGAAATTTCGCGCGCGCGTCTTTTACTCGTGTTTTCAGCATGAAGGTCAAAAAACTCAAGATTTTTTACGCTGTCAAAAGATGCAAAATTTTTTACGCCTTCGTGCCTGTTGATGTATGGTGAGATAATTGGGACGAAAAATTGGACTCGGACGAAAAGTTACCGGGGGTGCAAAATTTCGCGCGTGCACCTTTTACTCGTATTTTCAGCCAATAAGGTCAAAAAATGTGAAATTTTTTACGCTGTCAAAAGCTGCAAAATTTTTGACGCTTTCGTGTCTGTTGATGCACGGTGAGATGATTGGGATGAAAAAATGACTCGGGCGAAAAGTTTCCGGGGGTGCGAAATTTCGCGCGCGCGCAGTTTACTCATGTTTTCAGCCAATAAGGTCAAAAAATGTCAAATTTTTTACGTTGTCAAAAGATGTGAAATTTTCAATGCTTTCGTGCCTGTTGATGCATGGTGAGATGAATGGGACGAAAAAATGGACTCGGGCGAAAATTTTCTGGGGGTTCAAAATTTCGCACTTGCGCCTTTTACTCGTGTTTTCAGCCATGAAGGTCAAAAAATGCGAAATTCTTTACGCTGTCAAAAGATGCGAAATTTTTGACGCTTTCATGCCTGTTGATGTATGGTGAGATGATTGGGACGAAAAAATGGACTCGGGCAAATAGTTTCCGGGTGGTGCGAAATTTCGCGCGCGCGCCTTTTACTCATTTTTTCAGCCAATAAGGTCAAAAAATGCGAAATTTTTTACGCTGTCAAAAGGTGCAAAATTTTTTACGCTTTCGTGCCTATTGATGCATGGTGAAATGATTGGGACGAAAAAAAGGACTCGGGCGAAAAGTTTCCGTGGGTGCGAAATTTCGCGCGCGCGCCTTTTACTCGTGTTTTCAGCAAGAAGGTCAAAAAATGCAAAATTTTTACGCTGTCAAAAGATGCAAAATTTTCGACGCCTTCATGCATGTTAATGTATGGTGAGATGATTGAGACGAAAAAATCTACTCAGATGAAAATTTTTCTTGGGTGCGAAATTTCTCGCGCGCGCCTTTGACTCATGTTTTCAGCCAATAAGGTCAAAAAATGTGACATTTTTTACGCTGTCAAAAGATGCGAAATTTTCTACGCTTTCGTGCCTATTGATGTATAGTGAGATGATTGGGATGAAAAAATGGACTCGGGCGAAAAGTTTCCGGGGGTGCGAAATTTCGCGCGAGCGCCTTTTACTCATGTTTTCAGCCAATAAGGTCAAAAAATGCGAAATTTTTTACGCTGTCAATAGATGCAAAATTTTTGATGCTTTTCATGCCTGTTGATGCATGGCGAGATGAATTGGACGAAAAAATGGACTGGGGCGAAAATTTTTCGGGGGTTCGAAATTTTGCACGCGCGCCTTTTACTCGTGTTTTCAGAAAATAAGGTCAAAAAACGTGAAATTTTTACGCTGTCAAAAGATGCGAAATTTTCGATTCTTTCATGCCTGTTGAAGCATGGTGAGAAGATTGGGACAAAAAATGGACTCGGGCGAAAATTTTCTGGGGGTTCCAAATTTCGCACATGCGCCTTTTACTCGTGTTTTCAGCCAATAAGGTCAAAAAATGTGAAAATTTTACGCTGTCAAAAGATGCGAAATTTTCAATTCTTTCATGCCTGTTGAAGCATGGTCAGAAGATTGGGACGAAAAATGGACTCGGGAGAAAATTTTCCGGGGGTTCGAAATTTCGCACGCTTTACCCGTGTTTTCAGCCATGATGGTCAAAAAACGCAAAAATTTTTACGCTGTCAAAAGATGCAAAATTTTCGACGCCTTCGTGCCTATTGATGTATGGTGAGATGATAGGGACGAAAAAATTCACTCGGACAAAAAATTTCCGGGGGTGCGAAATTTCGCGTGCGCGCCTTTTACTCGTGTTTTCAGCTAATAAGGTCAAAAATGTGAAATTTTTTACGGTGTTAAAGATTTAAAATTTTTGATGCTTTCGTGCATGTTGATGCATGGAGAGATGATTGGGAAGAAAAAATGGACTCGGGCAAAAATTTTCCGGGGGTTCGAAATTTCGCACGCGCGCCTTTTACTCGTGTTTCAGCCAAGAAGGTCAAGAAATGCGAAATTTTTTACGCTGTCAAAAGATGCGAAATTTTTTATGCCTTCATGCCTATTGATGTATGGTGAGATAATTGGGACGAAAAAAATTGATTCGGATGAAAAGTTTCCGGGGGTGCGAAATTTCGCGCGCGCGCCTTTTACAAGTGTTTTCAGCTAATAAGGTAAAAAAATGTGAATTTTTTTAAGTTGTCAAAAGATGCAAAATTTTCGATGCTTTGGTGACTGTTGGTGTATGGTGAGATGATTGGGACGAAAAAATGGGCTCGGCGAAAAGTTTCCGTGGGTGCGAAATTTTACGCGCGCGCCTTTTACTCGTGTTTTCAGCCAATAAGGTCAAAAAACGTGAAATTTTTTACGCTGACAAAAAATGCGAAATTTTTGACGCTTTCGTGCCTGTTGATGTATGGTGAGATGATTGGGACGAAAAAATGGACTCGGGCGAAAAGTTTTCGAGGGTGCGAAATTTCGCGCTCGCGCGCCTTTCACTCGTGTTTTCAGCCAATAAGGTCAAAAATATATGAAATTTTTAAAGCTGTGAAAAGATGCAAAATTTTTGATACTTTCATGCCTGTTGATGCACGGTGTGATGATTGGGACGAAAAAATGGGCTCGGGCGAAAAATTTTCGGGGGTGCAAAATTTCGCGCGCGTGCCTTTTACTTGTGTTTTCAGCCAATAAGGTCAAAAAATGCGAAATTTTTTACGCTGTTAAAAGGTGCAAAATGTTTTACGGTTTCATTCCTGTTGATGCACGGTGAGATGATTGGGACGAAAAAATGGACTCGGGCGAAAAATTTTTGGGGTTGCGAAATTTTGCGCGCGCGCCTTCTACTCGTGTTTTCAGCCAATAAGGTCAAAAAATGTGAAAGTTTTGACGCTGTTAAAAGATTCAAAATTTTCGATGCTTTCGTGCCTGTTGATGTATGGTGAGATGATTGGGACGAAAAAATTCACTCGAACAAAAAGTTTCCGGGGGTGCGAAATTTCGCGGGCGCGCCTTTTACTTGTGTTTTCAGCTAATAAGGTCAAAAAATGTGAAATTTTTTACGGTGTTAAAAGATTTAAAATTTTCGATGCTTTCGTGCCTTTTGATGCATGGAGAGATGATAGGGACGAAAAAATGGACTCGGGCAAAAATTTTCCGGGGGTTCGAAATTTCGCAGGCGCACTTACTCGTGTTTTCAGCCAAGAAGGTCAAGAAATGCGAAATTTTTTACGCTGTCAAAAGATGCGAAATTTTTTATGCCTTCGTGCCTATTGATGTATGGTGAGATGATTGGGACGAAAAAATGGATTCGGATGAAAAGTTTCCGGGGGTGCGAAATTTCGCACGTGCGCTTTTTACTCGTGTTTTCAGCCAATAAGGTCAAAAAACGTGAAATTTTTTACGGTGTTAAAAGATTTAAAATTTTCGATGCTTTCGTGCCTTTTGATGCATGGAGAGATGATAGGGACGAAAAAATGGACTCGGGCAAAAATTTTCCGGGGGTTCGAAATTTCGCAGACGCACCTTTTACTCGTGTTTTCAGCCAAGAAGGTCAAGAAATGCGAAATTTTTTACGCTATCAAAAGATGCGAAATTTTTTATGCCTTCGTGCCTATTGATGTATGGTGAGATGATTGGGACGAAAAAATGGATTCGGATGAAAAGTTTCCGGGGGTGCGAAATTTCGCACGTGCGCTTTTTACTCGTGTTTTCAGCCAATAAGGTCAAAAAACGTGAAATTTTTTACGCTGACAAAAGATGCAAAATTTTTTACGCTTTCGTGCCTGTTGATGTATGGTGAGATGATTGGGACGAAAAAATGGACTCGGGCGAAAAGTTTTCGAGGGTGCGAAATTTTGCGGGCGCGCGCCTTTCACTCGTGTTTTCAGCCAATAAGGTCAAAAAATATGAAATTTTTAAAGCAGTGAAAAGATGCGAAATTTCTGATGCTTTCGTGCCTGTTGATGCATGGTGTGATGATTGGGACGAAAAAATGGACTCGGGCGAAAATTTTCCGGGGGTTCGAAATTTCGCACGTGCGCCTTTTACTCGTGTTTTCAGCCGTGGTGGTCAAAAAATGCAAAATTTTTTACGCTGTCAAAAGATGCAAAATTTTCGACGCCTTCGTGCCTATTGATGTATGGTGAGATGATTGGGACGAAAAAATTCACTCGGACAAAAAGTTTCCGGGGGTGCGAAATTTCGCGGGCACGCATTTTACTCGTGTTTTCAGCTAATAAGGTCAAAAAATGTGAAATTTTTTACGCTGTCAAAGGATGCAAAATTTTGACGCTTTCATGCCTATTGATGTATGGTGAGATGATTGGGATGAAAAAATGGACTCGGGCAAAAATTTTCCGAGGGTTCGAAATTTTGCACGCGCGCCTTTTACTCGTGTTTTCAGCCAAGAAGACCAAGAAATGCGAAATTTTTTACGCTGTCAAAAAATGCGAAATTTTTTATGCCTTCGTGCCTATTGATGTATGGTGAGATGATTGGGACGAAACAATGGATTCGGATGAAAAGTTTCCGGGGGTGCGAAATTTCGCAGGTGCGCCTTTTACTCGTGTTTTCAGCCAATAAGGTCAAAAAACGTGAAATTTTTTACGCTGACAAAAGATGCGAAATTTTCGACGCTTTCGTGCCTGTTGATGTACGGTGAGATGATTGAGACGAAAAAATGGACTCGGGCAAAAAGTTTTCGAGGGTGCGAAATTTTGCGCTCGCGCGCCTTTCACTCGTGTTTTCAGCCAATAAGGTCAAAAATATATGAAATTTTTAAAGCTGTGAAAAGATGCAAAATTTTTGATACTTTCATGCCTGTTGATGCACGGTGTGATGATTGGAACGAAAAAATGGGCTCGGGCGAAAAATTTTCGGGGGTGCAAAATTTCGCGCGTGTGCCTTTTACTCGTGTTTTCAGCCAATAAGGTCAAAAAATGCGAAATTTTTTACGCTGTTAAAAGGTGCAAAATGTTTTACGGTTTCATTCCTGTTGATGCACGGTGAGATGATTGGGACGAAAAAATGGACTCGGGCGAAAAATTTTTGGGGTTGCGAAATTTTGCGCGCGCGCCTTCTACTCGTGTTTTCAGCCAATAAGGTCAA
This sequence comes from Pontederia crassipes, assembly GCA_030549335.1. Lineage (NCBI taxonomy): Eukaryota > Viridiplantae > Streptophyta > Magnoliopsida > Commelinales > Pontederiaceae > Pontederia > Pontederia crassipes. Next base: position 1,720,668 of record JAUKPH010000020.1, on the reverse strand, counting down.
AAAATGTGAAAGTTTTGACGCTGTTAAAAGATTCAAAATTTTCGATGCTTTCGTGCCTGTTGATGTATGGTGAGATGATTGGGACGAAAAAATTCACTCGAACAAAAAGTTTCCGGGGGTGCGAAATTTCGCGGGTGCGCCTTTTACTCGTGTTTTCAGCTAATAAGGTCAAAAAATGTGAAATTTTTTACGGTGTTAAAAGATTTAAAATTTTCGATGCTTTCGTGCCTTTTGATGCATGGAGAGATGATAGGGACGAAAAAATGGACTCGGGCAAAAATTTTCCGGGGGTTCGAAATTTCGCAGACGCACCTTTTACTCGTGTTTTCAGCCAAGAAGGTCAAGAAATGCGAAATTTTTTACGCTGTCAAAAGATGCGAAATTTTTTATGCCTTCGTGCCTATTGATGTATGGTGAGATGATTGGGACGAAAAAATGGATTCGGATGAAAAGTTTCCGGGGGTGCGAAATTTCGCACGTGCGCTTTTTACTCGTGTTTTCAGCCAATAAGGTCAAAAAACGTGAAATTTTTTACGCTGACAAAAGATGCAAAATTTTTTACGCTTTCGTGCCTGTTGATGTATGGTGGATGATTGGGACGAAAAAATGGACTCGGGCGAAAAGTTTTCGAGGGTGCAAAATTTTGCGGGCGCGCGCCTTTCACTCGTGTTTTCAGCCAATAAGGTCAAAAAATATGAAATTTTTAAAGCTGTGAAAAGATGCGAAATTTCTGATGCTTTCGTGCCTGTTGATGCATGGTGTGATGATTGGGATGAAAAAATGGACTCGGGCGAAAATTTTCCGGGGGTTCGAAATTTCGCACGTGCGCCTTTTACTCGTGTTTTCAGCCGTGGTGGTCAAAAAATGCAAAATTTTTTACGCTATCAAAAGATGCAAAATTTTCGACGCCTTCGTGCCTATTGATGTATGGTGAGATGATTGGGACGAAAAAATTCACTCGGACAAAAAGTTTCCGGGGGTGCGAAATTTCGCGGGCACGCATTTTACTCGTGTTTTCAGCTAATAAGGTCAAAAAATGTGAAATTTTTTACGCTGTCAAAGGATGCAAAATTTTGACGCTTTCGTGCCTATTGATGTATGGTGAGATGATTGGGACGAAAAAATGGAATCGGGCGAAAATTTTCCGGGGGTTCGAAATTTCGCACGCGCGCCTTTTACTCGTGTTTTCAGCCAAGAAGACCAAGAAATGCGAAATTTTTTACGCTGTAAAAAAATGCGAAATTTTTTATGCCTTCGTGCCTATTTATGTATGGTGAGATGATTGGGACGAAAAAATGGATTCGGATGAAAAGTTTCCGGGGGTGCGAAATTTCGCAAGTGCGCCTTTTACTCGTGTTTTCAGCCAATAAGGTCAAAAAACGTGAAATTTTTTACGCTGACAAAAGATGCGAAATTTTCGACGCTTTCGTGCCTATTGATGTACGGTGAGATGATTGGGACGAAAAAATGGACTCGGGCAAAAAGTTTTCGAGGGTGCGAAATTTCGCGCTCGCGCGCCTTTCACTCGTGTTTTCAGCCAATAAGGTCAAAAATATATGAAATTTTTAAAGCTGTGAAAAGATGCAAAATTTTTGATACTTTCATGCCTGTTGATGCACGGTGTGATGATTGGGACGAAAAAATGGGCTCGGGCGAAAAATTTTCGGGGGTGCAAAATTTCGCGCGCGTGCCTTTTACTCGTGTTTTCAGCCAATAAGGTCAAAAAATGCGAAATTTTTTACGCTGTTAAAAGGTGCAAAATGTTTTACGGTTTCATTCCTGTTGATGCACGGTGAGATGATTGGGACGAAAAAATGGACTCGGGCGAAAAATTTATGGGGTTGCGAAATTTTGCGCGCGCGCCTTTTACTCGTGTTTTCAGCCAATAAGGTCAAAAAATGTGAAAGTTTTGACGCTGTTAAAAGATTCAAAATTTTTTATGCTTTCGTGCCTGTTGATGTATGGTGAGATGATTGGGACGAAAAAATTCACTCGAACAAAAAGTTTCCGGGGGTGCGAAATTTCGCGGGCGCGCCTTTTACTCGTGTTTTCAGCTAATAAGGTCAAAAAATGTGAAATTTTTTACGGTGTTAAAAGATTTAAAATTTTCGATGCTTTCGTGCCTTTTGATGCATGGAGAGATGATAGGGACGAAAAAATGGACTCGGGCAAAAATTTTCCGGGGGTTCGAAATTTCGCAGGCGCACCTTTTACTCGTGTTTTCAGCCAAGAAGGTCAAGAAATGCGAAATTTTTTACGCTGTCAAAAGATGCGAAATTTTTTATGCCTTCGTGCCTATTGATGTATGGTGAGATGATTGGGACGAAAAAATGGATTCGGATGAAAAGTTTCCGGGGGTGCGAAATTTCGCACGTGCGCTTTTTACTCGTGTTTTAAGCCAATAAGGTCAAAAAACGTGAAATTTTTTACGCTGACAAAAGATGCAAAATTTTTTACGCTTTCGTGCCTGTTGATGTATGGTGAGATGATTGGGACGAAAAAATGGACTCGGGCGAAAAGTTTTCGAGGGTGCGAAATTTTGCGGGCGCGCGCCTTTCACTCGTGTTTTCAGCCAATAAGGTCAAAAAGTATGAAATTTTTAAAGCTGTGAAAAGATGCGAAATTTCTGATGCTTTCGTGCCTGTTGATGCATGGTGTGATGATTGGGACGAAAAAATGGACTCGGGCGAAAATTTTCCGGGGGTTCGAAATTTCGCACGTGCGCCTTTTACTCGTGTTTTCAGCCGTGGTGGTCAAAAAATGCAAAATTTTTTACGCTATCAAAAGATGCAAAATTTTCGACGCCTTCGTGCCTATTGATGTATGGTGAGATGATTGGGACGAAAAAATTCACTCGGACAAAAAGTTTCCGGGGGTGCGAAATTTCGCGGGCACGCATTTTACTCGTGTTTTCAGCTAATAAGGTCAAAAAATGTGAAATTTTTTACGCTGTCAAAGGATGCAAAATTTTGACGCTTTCGTGCCTATTGATGTATGGTGAGATGATTGGGATGAAAAAATTGAATCGGGCGAAAATTTTCCGGGGGTTCGAAATTTCGCACGCGCGCCTTTTACTCGTGTTTTCAGCCAAGAAGACCAAGAAATGCGAAATTTTTTACGCTGTAAAAAAATGCGAAATTTTTTATGCCTTCGTGCCTATTGATGTATGGTGAGATGATTGGGACGAAAAAATGGATTCGGATGAAAAGTTTCCGGGGGTGCGAAATTTCGCAGGTGCGCCTTTTAGTCGTGTTTTCAGCCAATAAGGTCAAAAAACGTGAAATTTTTTACGCTGACAAAAGATGCGAAATTTTCGACGCTTTCGTGCCTGTTGATGTACGGTGAGATGATTGGGACGAAAAAATGGACTCGGGCAAAAAGTTTTCGAGGGTGCGAAATTTCGCGCGCGCGCGCCTTTCACTCGTGTTTTCAGCCAATAAGGTCAAAAAATATGAAATTTTTAAAGCTGTGAAAAGATGCGAAATTTCTGATGCTTTCGTGCCTGTTGATGCATGGTGTGATGATTGGGACGAAAAAATGGGCTCGGGCGAAAAATTTTCGGGGGTGCAAAATTTCGCGTGCGTGCCTTTTACTCGTGTTTTCAGCCAATAAGGTCAAAAAATGCGAAATTTTTTACACTGTTAAAAGGTGCAAAATTTTTTACGGTTTCATTCCTGTTGATGCACAGTGAGATGATGGGGACGAAAAAATGGACTCCGGCGAAAAATTTCTGGGGGTGCGCGCGCGCGCCTTTTACTCGTGTTTTCAGCCAATAAGGTCAAAAAATGTGAAGTTTTTGACGCTGTTAAAAGATTCAAATTTTTCGATCCTTTCATGCCTGTTGATGCATGGAGAGATGATTGGGACGAAAAAATGGACTCGGGCGAAAATTTTCAGGGGGTTCAAAATTTCGCACGCGCGCCTTTTACTCGTGTTTTCAGTCAATAACGTCAAAAAATGTGAAATTTTTTACGCTGACAAAAGATGAGAAATTTTCGACGCTTTCATGCCTGTTGATGTATGGTGAGTTGATTGGGACGAAAAAATGGACTCGGGCGAAAAGTTTTCGAGGGTGCGAAATTTCGCGCGCGAGCCTTTCACTTGTGTTTTCAGCCAATAAGGTCAAAAAATATGAAATTTTTAAAGCTGTGAAAAGATGCGAAATTTTCGATGCTTTCGTGCCTGTTGAGGTATGGTGAGATGATTGGGACGAAAAAATGGGCTCGGGCGAAAAATTTTCGGGGGTGCAAAATTTCGCGCGCGCGCCTTTTACTCGTGTTTTCAGCCAATAAGGTCAAAAAATGCGAAATTTTTTACGCTATCAAAAGGTGCAAAATTTTTTACGGTTTCGTTCCTGTTGATGCACGGTGAGATGATTGGGATGAAAAAAAGGACTCGGACGAAAAGTTTCCGGGGGTGCGAAATTTCGCGCGCGCGCCTTTTACTCGTGTTTTCAGCAAGAAGGTCAAAAAATGTAAAATTTTTTACGCTGTCAAAAGATGCGAAATTTTTTATGCCTTCATGCCTGTTGATGTATGGTGAGATAATTGGGACGAAAAAATGGACTCGGACGAAAAGTTTCCTTGGGTGCGAAATTTCGCGCGCCAAAAAATGTGAATTTTTTGACGCTATCAAAAGATGCGAAATTTTCGATGCTTTCATGCCTATTGATGCATGGTGAGATGAATAGGACAAAAAAATGGTCTCGGGCAAAAATTTTCCGGGGGTTCGAAATTTTGCACGCGCGCCTTTTGCTCGTGTTTTCATCCAAGAAGGTCAAAAAATATGAAATTCTTTACGCTGTCAAAAGATGCAAAATTTTCGACGCTTTCATGCCTATTGATGTATGGTGAGATGATTGGGACGAAAAAATGGACTCGGGCAAAAAGTTTCCGGGGGTGCGAAATTTCGCACGCGCGCCTTTTACTCGTGTTTTCAGCCAATAAGGTCAAAAAACGTGAAATTTTCGATGCTTTCATGCTTGTTAATGTATGGTGAGATGATTGGGACGAAAAAATGGGCTCGGGCGAAAAGTTTCTTGGGGTGCGAAATTTCGCGCGCATCTCTTTTACTCGTGTTTTCAGCCAATAAGGTCAAAAAATGCGAAATTTTTTACGCTGCTAAAAGGTGCAAAATTTTTTACGCTTTCATGCCTGTTGATGCACGGTGAGATGATTGAAACGAAAAAAAGGACTCGAGCGAAAAGTTTTCGGGGGTGCGAAATTTCGCGCGCGCGCTTTTGACTCATGTTTTCAGCCAATAAGTTAAAAAAACGTGAAATTTTTTAAGCTGTCAAAAGATGTGAAATTTTCGATGCTTTCGTGCCTATTGATGTATAGTGAGATGATTGGGACGAAAATATGGACTCAGGAGAAAAGTTTCCGGGGGTGCGAAATTTTGCGCGCGCGCCTTTTAATCGTGTTTTCAGCCAATAAGGTCAAAAAATGTAAAATTTTTACGCTGTCAAAAGATGCGAAATTTTCGATTCTTTCATGCCTGTTGATGCATGGTGAGAAGATTGGGACGAAAAATGGACTCGAGCAAAAATTTTCCGCGGGTTCGAAATTTTGCACGCGCGCCTTTAACTGGTGTTTTCAGCCATGATGGTAAAAAAACACAAAATTTTTTACGCTGTCAAAAGATGCAAAATTTTTGACACCTTCGTGCCTGTTGATGTATGGTGAGATAATTGGGACGAAAAAATGGACTCGGAAGAAAATTTTTTGGGCGTTCAAAATTTCGCACGCGCGCCTTTTACTCGTGTTTTCAGCCAATAAGGTCAAAAAATGTGAAATTTTTTACGCTGACAAAAGATACAAAATTTTTGACGCTTTCGTGGTTGTTGATGTATGGTGAGATGATTGGGACGAAAAAATGGACTCGGACGAAAAGTTTTCAGGGTGCGAAATTTCGCGCGAGCGCCTTTTACTCGTGTTTTCAGCCAATAAGGTCAAAAAACGCGAAATTTTTTACGCTGTCAAAACATGCGAAATTTTCGTGCTTGTTGATGCATGGTGAGATGATTCAAACGAAAAAATGGACTCGGGCGAAAATTTTTTGGGGGTTCAAAATTTCGCACGCGCCCCTTTTACTCGTCTTTTCAGCCAAGAAGGTCAAAAAATGCAAAATTTTTTACGCTGTCAAAAGATGCGAAATTTTTTATGCTTTCGTGCCTATTGATGCATGGTGAGATGATTGGGACGAAAAAATGGACTCGGGCAAAAATTTTCCGGGGGTTCGAAATTCCGCACGCGCGCCTTTTACTCATCTTTTCAGCCAATAAGGCCAAAAAATGTGAAATTTTTACGCTGTCAAAAGATGCGAAATTTTCGATGCTTTCGTGCCTGTTGATGCATGGTGTGATGATTGGGACGAAAAAATGGACTCGGGCGAAAATTTTTCGGTGGTGCGAAAATTCGAGCGCGCGCCTTTTACTCGTGTTTTCAGCCAATAAGGTAAAAAAATGCGAAATTTTTTACGCTGTCAAAAGGTGCAAAATTTTTTACGCTTTCATGTCTGTTGATGCACGGTGAGATGATTGGGACGAAAAAATGGACACGGGCGAAAAGTTTCCGGGGGTGGGAAATTTCGCGCGCGCGCGCCTTGTACTCATGTTTTCAGCCAATAAGGTCAAAAACGTGAAATTTTTTACGTTGTCAAAAGATGTGAAATTTCCGATGCTTTCGTGCCTGTTGATGTATGGTGAGATGATTGGGACGAAAAAATGGGCTTGGGCGAAAAGTTTCCGGGGGTGCGAAATTTCGCGCGCGCGCCTTTTACTCGTGTTTTCAGCCAATAAGGTCAAAAAATGCGAAATTTTTTACGCAGTCAAAAGGTATAAAATTTTTTACACTTTCGTGCTTATTGATGTACGGTGAGATGATTGGGACGAAAAAAAGGACTCGGGCGAAAAGTTTCCGGGGGTGCGAAATTTCGCAGCGCGCGTCTTTTACTCGTGTTTTCAGCAAGAAGATCAAAAAATGCAAAATTTTTTACGCTGTCAAAAGATGCGAATTTTTTTACGCCTTCGTGCCTGTTGATGTATGGTGAGATAATTGGGACGAAAAAATGGACTCGGACGAAAAGTTTCCTTGGGTGCAAAATTTCGTGCGCGCGCCTTTTACTCATGTTTTCAGCCAATAAGGTAAAAAAACGTGAAATTTTTGACGCTATAAAAAGATGCGAAATTTTCGATGCTTTCATGCCTGTTGATGCATGGTGAGATGAATAGGACGAAAAAATGGACTCGGGCAAAAATTTTTCGGGGGTTCGAAATTTCGCACGCGCGCCTTTTACTCGTGTTTTCAGCCAATAAGGTAAAAAAATGCGAAATTTTTTACGCTATGAAAAGGTGCAAAATTTTTTACGCTTTCATGTCTGTTGATGCACGGTGAGATGACTGGGACGAAAAAATGACTCGGGCGAAAAGTTTCCGGGGGTGCGAAATTTCGCGCGCGCGCCGTTTACTAATGTTTTCAGCCAATAAGGTCAAAAAACGTGAAATTTTTTGCGCTGTCAAAAGATGCGAAATTTTCGATGCTTTCGTGCCTGTTGATGCATGGTGAGATGAATGGGACGAAAAAATGGACTCGGGTGAAAATTTTTCGGGGGTTCAAAATTTCGCACGTGCGCCTTTTACTCGTGTTTTCAGCCAAGAAGGTCAAAAAATGCGAAATTCTTTACGTTGTCAAAAGATGCAAAATTTTCGATGCTTTTGTGCCTGTTGATGTATGGTGAGATGATTGGGACGAAAAAATGAACTCGGACGAAAAGTTTCCGAGGTGCGAAATTTCGCGCGCGCGCCTTTTACTCGTGTTTTCAGCCAAGAAGGTAAAAAAATGTGAAATTCTTTACGCGGTCAAAAGATGCGAAATTTTTGACGCTTTCGTGCCTGTTGATTCATGGTGAGATGATTGGGACGAAACATGGACTCGGGCGAAAATTTTCCGGGGGTGCGAAATTTCGCGCGCGCGTCTTTTACTCGTGTTTTCAGCCAATAAGGTCAAAAAATGCGAAATTTTTTACGCTGTCAAAAGGTGCAAAATTTTTTACGCTTTCGTGATGCACGGTGAGATGACTGGGACGAAAAAATCACTCAGGCGAAAAGTTTCCGGGGGTGCGAAATTTCGCGCGCGCGCCATTTACTAATGTTTTCAGCCAATAAGGTCAAAAAACGTGAAATTTTTTGCGGTGTCAAAAGATGCAAAATTTTTTATGCTTTCGTGCCTGTTGATGCATGGTGAGATGAATAGGACGAAAAAATGGACTCGGGTGAAAATTTTTCGGGGGTTCAAAATTTCGCACGTGCGCCTTTTACTCGTGTTTTCAGCCAAGAAGGTCAAAAAATGCGAAATTCTTTACGTTGTCAAAAGATGCGAAATTTTCGACGCTTTCGTGCCTGTTGATGTATGGTGAGATGATTGGGACGAAAAAATGAACTCGGACGAAAAGTTTCCGAGGGTGCGAAATTTCGCGCGCGCGCCTTTTACTCATGTTTTCAGCCAAGAAGGTAAAAAAACGTGAAATTTTTTAAGCTGTCAAAAGATGTGAAATTTTCGACGCCTTCATGCCTATTGATGTATAGTGAGATGATTGGGACGAAAATATGGACACTGGAGAAAAGTTTCCGGGGGTGCGAAATTTCGTCGCGCGCGCCTTTTACTCGTGTTTTCAGCCAATAAGGTCAAAAAATGTAAATTTTTACGTTGTCAAACGATGTGAAATTTTCGATTCTTTCATGCCTGTTAATGCATGGTGAGAAGATTGGGACGAAAAATGGACTCGGGCAAAAATTTTCCGGGGGTTCGAAATTTTGCACGCGCGCCTTTTACTCGTGTTTTCAGCCATGATGGTCAAAAAACGCAAAATTTTTTACGCTGTCAAAAGATGCAAAATTTTCGACGCCTTCATGCCTGTTGATGTATGGTGAGATAATTGGGACGAAAAAATGGACTCGGACGAAAATTTTTCGGGGGTTCAAAATTTCGCACGCGCGCCTTTTACTCGTGTTTTCAGCCAATAAGGTCAAAAAATGTGAAATTTTTTACGCTGACAAAAGATACAAAATTTTTGACGCTTTCGTGCCTGTTGATGTATGGTGACATGATTGGAACGAAAAAATGGACTCGGACGAAAAGTTTTCAGGGGTGCGAAATTTCGCGCGGGCACCTTTTACTCGTGTTTTCAGCCAATAAGGTCAAAAAACGCGAAATTTTTTACACTGTCAAAACATGCGAAATTTTCGATGTTTTTCGTGCTTGTTGATGCATGCTGAGATGATTGGGACGAAAAAATGGACTCGGGCAAAAATTTTCCGAGTGTTCGAAATTTCGCACGTGCGCATTTTACTCGTGTTTTCAGCCAAGAAGGTCAAAAACTGCGAAATTCTTTACGCTGTCAAAAGATGCAAAATTTTCGACGCTTTCGTGCCTATTGATGTATGGTGAGATGATTGGGACGAAAAAATGGACTCGGGCGAAAAGTTTCAGGGGGTGCGAAATTTCGCGCGCGCGCCTTTTACTCGTGTTTTCAGCCAATAAGGTAAAAAAATGTGAAATTTTTTATGCTGTCAAAAGGTGCAAAATATTTTACGCTTTCATGATGCACGGTGAGATGACTGGGACGAAAAAATCACTCAGGCGAAAAGTTTCCGGGGGTGCGAAATTTCGCGCGCGCGCCATTTACTAATGTTTTCAGCCAATAAGGTCAAAAAACGTGAAATTTTTTGCGCTGTCAAAAGATGCAAAATTTTTTATGCTTTCGTGCCTGTTGATGCATGGTGAGATGAATAGGACGAAAAAATGGACTCGGGTGAAAATTTTTCGGGGGTTCAAAATTTCGCATGTGCGCCTTTTACTCGTGTTTTCAGCCAAGAAGGTAAAAAAAATGCGAAATTCTTTACGTTGTCAAAAGATGCGAAATTTTCGACGCTTTCGTGCCTGTTGATGTACGGTGAGATGATTGGGACGAAAAAATGGACTCGGACGAAAAGTTTCCGCTATCAAAAGGTGCAAAATTTTTTACGCTATCAAAAGGTGCAAAATTTTTTACGGTTTCGTTCCTGTTGATGCACGGTGAGATGATTGGGATGAAAAAAAGGACTCGGACGAAAAGTTTCCGGGGGTGCGAAATTTCGTGCGCGCGCCTTTTACTCGTGTTTTCAGCCAAGAAGGTAAAAAAACGTGAAATTCTTTACGCTGTCAAAAGATGCAAAATTTTTGACCCGTTCGTGCCTGTTGATGCATGGTGAGATGATTGGGACGAAACATGGACTCGGGCGAAAATTTTCCGGGGGTGCGAAATTTCGCGCGAGCGCCTTTTACTCATGTTTTCAGCCAATAAGGTCAAAAAATGCGAAATTTTTTACGCTGTCAATAGATGCAAAATTTTTGATGCTTTTCATGCCTGTTGATGCATGGCGAGATGAATTGGACGAAAAAATGGACTGGGGCGAAAATTTTCCGGGGGTTCGAAATTTTGCACGCGCGCCTTTTACTCGTGTTTTCAAAAAATAAGGTCAAAAAACGTGAAATTTTTACGCTGTCAAAAGATGCGAAATTTTCGATTCTTTCATGCCTGTTGAAGCATGGTGAGAAGATTGAGACAAAAAATGGACTCGGGCGAAAATTTTCCGGGGGTTCCAAATTTCGCACATGCGCCTTTTACTCGTGTTTTCAGCCAATAAGGTCAAAAAATGTGAAAATTTTACGCTGTCAAAAGATGCGAAATTTTCAATTCTTTCATGCCTGTTGAAGCATGGTGAGAAGATTGGGACGAAAAATGGACTCGGGCGAAAATTTTCCGAGGGTTCGAAATTTCACACGCTTTACCCGTGTTTTCAGCCATGATGGTCAAAAAACGCAAAAAATTTTGGGGATGCGAAATTTCGCGCGCGCGCCTTTTACTCGTATTTTCAGCCAATAAAGTCAAAAAATGAGAAATTTTTTACGATGTCAAAAGATGCAAAATTTTGGACACTTTCGTTCCTATTGATGCATGGTGAGATGATCGGGGGTTCGAAATTTCGCGTGCGAGCCTTTTACTCTTGTTTTCAGCCAAGAAGGTAAAAAAACGCGAAATTTTTTACGATGTCAAAAGACGCAAAATTTTCAACGCCTTTGTGCCTATTGATGTATGGTGAGATGATTGGGACGAAAAAATGGACTCCGGCGAAAAGTTTCCTCGATGCGAAATTTCGCGCGCGCGCGCCTTTTACTCGTGTTTTCAGTCAATAAGGTCAAAAAACGTGAAATTTTTTATGCTGTCAAAAGATGCAAAATTTTCGATGCTTTCGTGCCTGTTGATTCATGTTGAGATGATTGCAACGAAAAAATGGACTCGGGCGAAAATTTTCCGAGTGTTCGAAATTTCGCACGCGCGCCTTTTACTCGTGTTTTCAGCCAAGAAGTCAAAAAACGCGAAATTTTTTACGCTGTCAAAAGATATGAAATTTTTTACGCTTTTGTTCCTGTTGATGTATGGTGAGATGATTGGGACGAAAAAATGGACTCGGGCGAAAAGTTTCCGGGGGTACGAAATTTCGCGCGCGTGCCTTTTACTCGTGTTTTCAGCCAGTAAAGTAAAAAAATGCGTAATTTTTTACACTATCAAAAGACGCGAAATTTTCGACGCTTTAGTGCCTGTTGATGCATAGTGAGATGATTGGGACAAAAAAAATGGACTCGGGCGAAAATTTTTCGAGTGTTCGAAATTTTGCACGTGCGCCTTTTACTTTTGTTTTCAGCCAAGTCAAAAAATGCAAAATTTTTTACGCTGTCAAAAGATGTGAAATTTTTTACGCTTTTGTTCCTGTTGATGCATGGTGAGATGATTGGGTGGAAAAAATGGACTCGGGCGGAAAGTTTCCGGGGGTGCGAAATTTCTCACGCGCGCCTTGTACTCGTGTTTTCAGCCAAAAAGTCAAAAAATGCGAAATTTTTTATGCTGTCAAAAGATGTGAAATTTTTTACGCTTTCGTTCCTGTTGATGCATGGTGAGATGATTGGGATGAAAAAATGCCTTTTGGCTTAGTTAAGACTGATTCCCTCTTGGCTTACTAGCCAAGTCCAATAGCAACGGAGTTGGACTCGGGCGAAAAGTTTCCGGGGGTGCGAAATTTTGCGCGCGCTTTTACTCGTGTTTTCAGCCAGTAAGGTCAAAAAATGCGTAATTTTTTACGCTATCAAAAGATGCGAAATTTTCGACGCTTTAGTGCGTGTTGATGCATAGTGAGATGATTGGGATGAAAAAATGGACTCATGCGAAAATTTTTTGGGGGTGCGAAATTTTGCGCGCACGCCTTTTACTCGTATTTTCAGCCAATAAAGTCAAAAAATGCGAAATTTTTTACGCTGTCAAAAGATGCAAAATTTTGGACACTTTCGTGCCTGTTGATGCATGGTGAGATGATTGGGACGAAAAATGGACTCGGGCAAAAATTTTCCGAGGGTTCGAAATTTTGCGCGCGAGCCTTTTACTCTTGTTTTCAGCCAAGAAGGTCAAAAAATGCGAAATTTTTTACGCTATCAAAAGATGCAAAATTTTCAACGCCTTTGTGCCTATTGATGTATGGTGAGATGATTGGGACAAAAAAATGGACTCTGGCGAAAAGTTTCTGTGGATGCGAAATTTCGCGCGCGCGCCTTTTACTCGTGTTTTCAGCCAATAAGGTCAAAAAATGTGAAATTTTTTACGCTGTCAAAAGATGCAAAATTTTCGATGCTTTCGTGCCTGTTGATGCATGGTGAGATGATTGGGACGAAAAAATGGACTCGGGCAAAAATTTTTCGGGGGTTCGAAATTTCGCGCGCGCGCCTTTTACTCTTGTTTTCAGCCAAGAAGGTCAAAAAATGCGAAATTTTTTACGCTATCAAAAGATGCAAAATTTTCAACGCCTTTGTGCCCGTTGATGTATGGTGAGATGATTGGGATGAAAAAATTTTTTACACTGTCAAAAGATGCGAAATTTTTTATGCTTTCGTGCCTATTGATGCGTGGTAAGATGATTGGGACGAAAAAATGGACTCGGGCGAAAATTTTCCGAGTGTTCGAAATTTCGCACATGCGCCTTTTACTCGTGTTTTCAGCCAAGAAGTCAAAAAACGCAAAAATTTTTACGCTGTCAAAAGATGTGAAATTTTTTACACTTTTGTTCCTGTTGATGCATGGTGAGATGATTGGGTGGAAAAAATGGACTCGGGCGGAAAGTTTCCGGGGGTGCGAAATTTCGCGCGCGTGCCTTTTACTCGTGTTTTCTGCCAATAAAGTCAAAAAATGCGAAATTTTTTACGCTGTCAAAAGATGAAAAATTTTCGACGCTTTCGTGCCTGATGATGCATGGTGAGATGATTGGGACGAAAAAATGGACTCGGGCGAAAATTTTTCGAGTGTTCGAAATTTCTCACGCGCTCTTTTACTCGTGTTTTCAGCCAAAAAGTCAAAAAATGCAAAATTTTTTATGCTGTCAAAAGATATGAAATTTTTTACGCTTTCGTTCCTGTTGATGCATGGTGAGATGATTGGGACGAAAAAATGCCTTTTGGCTTAGTTAAGACTGATTCCCTCTTGGCTTACTAGCCAAGTCCAATAGCAACGGAGTTGGACTCGGGCGAAAAGTTTTCGGGGGTGCGAAATTTCGCGCGCGCGCCTTTTACTCGTGTTTTCAGCCAGTAAGGTCAAAAAACGCGTAATTTTTTACGCTGTCAAAAGATGCGAAATTTTCGACGCTTTAGTGCCTGTTGATGCATAGGGAGATGATTGGGACGAAAAAATGGACTCGGGCGAAAATTTTTCGGGGGTGCGAAATTTTGCGCGCGCGCCTTTTACTCGTATTTTCAGCCAATAAAGTTAAAAAATGCAAAATTTTTTACGCTGTCAAAAGATGCAAAATTTTCGATGCTTTCGTGCATGTTGATGCATGGTGAGATGATTGGGACGAAAAAATGGACTTGGGCGAAAATTTTCCGGGGGTTCGAAATTTCACGCGCGCGCCTTTTACTCTTGTTTTCAGCCAAGAAGGTCAAAAAATGCGAAATTTTTTACGCTATCAAAAGTTGCAAAATTTTCAACGCCTTTGTGCCTGTTGATGTATGGTGAGATGATTGGGACGAAAAAATGGACTCCGGCGAAAAGTTTCCTTGGGTGCGAAATTTCGCTCGCGCGCCTTTTACTCGTGTTTTCAGCCAATAAGGTCAAAAAAAGTGAAATTTTTGACGTTGTCAAAAGATGTAAAATTTTTGACGCTTTCATGCATGTTGATGCATGGTGAGATGATTGGGACGAAAAAATGGACTCAGGCGAAAATTTTTCGAGTGTTCGAAATTTCTCATGTCAAAAGATGTTTTCAGCCAAGAAGTCAAAAAACGCGAAATTTTTTACGCTGTCAAAAGATATGAAATTTCTTACGCTTTCGTTTCTGTTGATGCATGGTGAGATGATTGGGACGAAAAAATGAACTCGGTCAAAAAGTTTTCGGGGGTGCGAAATTTCACGCGCGCGCCTATTACTCGTGTTTTCAGCCAGTAAGGTCAAAAAAATGCGTAATTTTTTACGCTGTCAAAAGATGCAAAATTTTTGACGCTTTAGTGTTTGTTGATGCGTAGTGAGATGATTGGGACGAAAAAATGGACTCGGGCGAAAATTTTCCGGGGGTGCGAAATTTCGCGCACGCGCCTTTTACTCGTGTTTTCAGCCAATAAAGTCAATAAACGCGAAATTTTTTACGCTATCAAAAGTTGCAAAATTTTCAACGCCTTTGTGTCTGTTGATGTATGGTGAGATGATTGGGACGAAAAAATGGACTCCGGCGAAAAGTTTCCGTGGGTGCGAAATTTCGCGCGCGCTCCTTTTACTCGTGTTTTCAACCAATAAGGTCAAAAAATGTGAAATTTTTTACGCTGTCAAAAGATGCGAAATTTTCAATGCTTTCATGCCTATTGATGCATGGTAAGATGATTGGGACGAAAAAATGGACTCGGGCGAAAATTTTCCGAGTGTTCGAAATTTCGCACGTGCGCCTTTTACTCGTGTTTTCAGCCAAGAAGTCAAAAAATGTACGCTGTCAAAAGATGTGAAATTTTTTACGCTTTCGTTCCTGTTGATGCATGGTGAGATGATTGGGACGAAAAAATGGATTCGGGCGGAAAGTTTCCGGGGGTGCGAAATTTCGCGCGCGGCGCCTTTTACTCGTGTTTTCAGCCAATATAGTCAAAAAATGCGAAAATTTTTACGCTGTCAAAAGATACAAAATTTTCGACGCTTTTGTGCCTGTTGATGCATGGTGAGATGATTGGGACGAAAAAATGTACTCGGACGAAAATTTTCCGGGGGTTCGAAATTTCGCGCGCGCGCCTTTTACTCATGTTTTCAGCCAAGAAGGTCAAAAAATGCGAAAATTTTTACGCTGTCAAAAGATGCGAAATTTTCGATGCTTTCATTCCAGTTGAGGCAAGGTGAGATGATTGGGACGAAAAAATGAACTCGGGCGAAAAGTTTCTGGGGGTGCGATATTTCACGCGCGCGCCTTTTACTCGTGTTTTCAGCCGAGAAGGTCAAAAAATGCGTAATTTTTTACGCTGTCAAAATATGCGAAATTTTCGACGCTTTAGTGCCTGTTGATGCGTAGTGAGATGATTGGGACGAAAAAATGGACTCGGGCCAAAATTTTCCGGGGGTGCGAAATTTCGCGCGCGCGCCTTTTACTCGTGTTTTCAGCCAATAAAGTCAAAAAATGCGAAATCTTTTACGCTGTCAAAAGATGCAAAATTTTTTACGCTTTCACGCCTGTTGATGCATGGTGAGATGATTGGGATGAAAATTGAAGTCGGGGGAAAATTTTCCGGGGGTTCAAAATTTTGCGCGCGCGTCTTTTACTCTTGTTTTCAGCCAGGAAGGTCAAAAATTGCGAAATTTTTTACGCTATCAAAAGTTGCAAAATTTTCAACGCCTTTGTGCCTGTTGATGTATGGTGAGATGATTGGGACGAAAAAATGGACTCCGGCGAAAAGTTTCCATGGGTGCGAAATTTCGCGCGCGCGCCTTTTACTCGTGTTTTCAGCCAATAAGGTCAAAAAATGTGAAATTTTTTACACTGTCAAAAGATGCAAAATTTTTTATGCTTTCGTGCCTATTGATGCATGGTAAGATGATTGGGACGAAAAAATGGACTCGGGCGAAAATTTTCCGAGTGTTCGAAATTTCGCACATGCGCCTTTTACTCGTGTTTTCAGCCAAGAAGTCAAAAAACGCAAAAAAAATTACGCTGTCAAAAGATGTGAAATTTTTTACACTTTTGTTCCTGTTGATGCATGGTGAGATGATTGGGTGGAAAAAATGGACTCGGGCGGAAAGTTTCCGGGGGTGCGAAATTTCGCGCGCGCGCCTTTTACTCGTGTTTTCAGCCAATAAAGTCAAAAAATGCGAAATTTTTTACGCTGTCAAAAGATGAAAAATTTTCGACGCTTTCGTGCCTGATGATGCATGGTGAGATGATTGGGACGAAAAAATGGACTCGGGCGAAAATTTTCCGAGTGTTCGAAATTTCTCACGCGCTCCTTTTACTCGTGTTTTCAGCCAAAAAGTCAAAAAATGCGAAATTTTTTATGCTGTCAAAAGATATGAAATTTTTTACGCTTTCGTTCCTGTTGATGCATGGTGAGATGATTGGGATGAAAAAATGCCTTTTGGCTTAGTTAAGACTGATTCCCTCTTGGCTTACTAGCCAAGTCCAATAGCAACGGAGTTGGACTCGGGCGAAAAGTTTTCGGGGGTGCGAAATTTCGCGCGCTAGCGCCTTTTACTCGTGTTTTCAGCCAGTAAGGTCAAAAAATGCGTAATTTTTTACTCTGTCAAAAGATGCAAAATTTTTGACGCTTTAGTGCTTGTTGATGCATAGGGAGATGATTGGGACGAAAAAATGGACTCGGGCGAAAATTTTTCGGGGGTGCGAAATTTTGTGCGCGCGCCTTTTACTCGTATTTTCAGCCAATAAAGTCAGAAAATGCGAAATTTTTTACGCTGTCAAAAGATGCAAAATTTTCGATGCTTTCGTGCCTGTTGATGCATGGTGAGATGATTGGGACGAAAAAAATGGACTTGGGCGAAAATTTTTCGGGGGTTCGAAATTTCGCGCGTGCGCCTTTTACTCGTATTTTCAACCAATAAGGTCAAAAAATGTGAAAATTTTGACGTTGTCAAAAGATGCAAAATTTTCGACGCTTTCGTGTCTATTGATGCATGGTGAGATGATTGGGACGAAAAAATGGACTCAGGCGAACATTTTTCGAGTGTTCGAAATTTCTCACGCGCGCCTTTTACTCATGTTTTCAGCGAAGAAGTCAAAAAAGCGAAATTTTTTACGCTGTCAAAAGATATGAAATTTCTTACGCTTTCGTTCATGTTGATGCATGGTGAGATGATTGGGACAAAAAAATGAACTCGGGCGAAAAGTTTCCGGGGGTGCGAAATTTCACTCGCGCGCCTT
Source organism: Pontederia crassipes (assembly GCA_030549335.1). NCBI lineage: Eukaryota > Viridiplantae > Streptophyta > Magnoliopsida > Commelinales > Pontederiaceae > Pontederia > Pontederia crassipes. The sequence goes on along the minus strand of JAUKPH010000020.1, from coordinate 1,703,189 downwards.
TTACTCGTGTTTTCAGCTAGTAAGGTCAAAAAATATGTATTTTTTTACGCTGTCAAAAGATGCAAAATTTTCGACGCTTTCGTGCCTGTTGATGCATGGTGAGATGATGATTGGGATGAAAAAATGGACTAGGGCGAAAATTTTCTGGGGTTGGAAATTTTGCGCGCGCGCCTTTTACTCGTGTTTTCAGCCAAGAAGGTCAAAAAACACGAAATTTTTTACGCTGTCAAAAGATGCAAAATTTTCGATGCTTTCGTTCCAATTGATGCAAGGTGAGATGATTGGGACGAAAAAATGGACTTGGGCGAAATGTTTTCGGTGGTGCGAAATTTCGCACGCGCACCTTTTACTCTTGTTTTCAGCCGGGAAGGTAAAAAAATGCGTAATTTTTTACGCTGTCAAAAGATGCAAAATTTTCGACGCTTTCGTGCATGTTGATGCGTGGTGAGATGATTGGGACGAAAAAATGGACTCGGGCAAAAATTTTCCTTGGGTGCTAAATTTCGTGCGCGCGCCTTTTACTCGTGTTTTCAGCCAATAAGGTCAAAAAACGCGAAATTTTTTACGCTGTCAAAAGATGCAAAATTTTCGACACTTTCGTGCATGTTGATGCATGGTGAGCTGATTGGGATAAAAATGGACTCGGGCGAAAATTTTTCGGGGGTTCGAAATTTCGCGCGCGCGCCTTTTACTCGTGTTTTCAGCCAAGAAGGTAAAAAAAATGCGAAATTTTTTACCCTGTCAAAAGATGCGAAATTTTCGACCCTTTCGTGCCTATTGATGCATGGTGAGATGATTGGGACGAAAAATGAACTTGGAAGAAAATTTTCCGAGGGTTCGAAATTACGCGTGCGCGCCTTTTACTCGTGTTTTCAGCCAAGAAGGTAAAAAAATGCGAAATTTTTTACGCTGTCAAAAGATGCGAAATTTTCGACGCTTTCGTGCCTGTTGATGCATGGTGACATGATTGGGATGAAAAAATGGACTCGGGCGAAAAGTTTCCGGTGGTGCAAAATTTCGCTGCGCGCGCCTTTTACTCCTGTTTTCAACCAGGAAGGTCAAAAAACGAGAAATTTTTTACGCTGTCAAAAGATGCAAAATTTTCGACGCCTTCGTGCCTGTTGATGTATGGTGAGATGATTGGGATGAAAAAATGGACTCGGGCGAAAAGTTTCCGGGGGTGCGAAATTCCGCGCGCGCGCCTTTTACTCTTGTTTTCAGCCAAGAAGTCAAAAAAACGCGAAATTTTTTACGCTGTAAAATGATATGAAATTTTTTACGCTTTCGTTCCTGTTGATGCATGGTGATATGATTGGGACGAAAAAATGGACTTGGGCGAAAAGTTTCCGGTGGTGCGAAATTTCGTGCGCGCGCCTTTTACTCGTTTTTCAACCAGTAAGGTAAAAAAATGCATAATTTTTTACGCTGTCAAAAGATGCGAAATTTTTGATGCTTTAGTGCATGTTGATGCATAGTGAGATGATTGGAACGAAAATGAACTCGGGCGAAAATTTTCCGGGGGTGCGAAATTTCGCACGCACGCCTTTTACTTGTGTTTTCATGCAATAAAGTCAACAAACGCGAAATTTTTTACGCTGTCAATAGATGCAAAATTTTCGACGCTTTCATTCCTGTTGATGCATGGTGAGATGATTGGGACGAAAAAATGGACTCGGAAGAAAATTTTCCGTGGGTTCGAAATTTCGCGCGCGCGCCTTTTACTCTTCTTTTCAGCCAAAAAGGTCAAAAAACGCGAAATTTATTACGCTGTCAAAAGATGCAAAATTTTCAATGCCTTTGTGCCTGTTGATGTATGGTGATATGATTGGGACGAAAAAATGGACTCTGGTGAAAACTTTCCGTGGGTGCGAAATTTCGCGCGCGCGCCTTTTACTCGTGTTTTCAGCCAATAAGGTCAAAAAACGTGAAATTTTTTTTTACGCTGTCATAAGATGCGAAATTTTTTATTCTTTCGTGCCTATTGATGCATGGTGAGATGATTGGGACGAAAAAATGGACCCGGGCGAAAATTTTCCGAGTGTTCGAAATTTCGCACGTGCGCCTTTTACTCGTGTTTTCAGCCAAGAAGTCAAAAAACGCGAAATTTTTTACGCTGTCAAAAGATGTGAAATTTTTTACGCTTTCGTTCCTGTTGATGCATGGTGAAATGATTGGGACGAAAAAATGGACTCGGGCGGAAAGTTTCCGGGGGTGCGAAATTTCGCGCGCGCGCCTTTTACTCGTGTTTTTAGCCAATAAAGTCAAAAAATGCGAAATTTTTTACGCTGTCAAAAGATGCAAAATTTTCGACGCTTTCGTGCCTGTTGATGCAGGGTGAGATGATTGGGACGAAAAAATGGACTCGGAAGAAAATTTTTTGGGGGTTCGAAATTTCGCGCGCGCGCCTTTTACTTGTGTTTTCAGCCAAGAAGGTAAAAAAATGCGAAATTTTTTACGTTGTCAAATGATGCGAAAATTTTGACGCTTTCGTGCCTGTTGATGCATGGTGAGATGGGACGAAAAAATGGACTCGGGCGAAAAGTTTCCGGTGGTGCGAAATTTCGCGCGCGCGCCTTTTACTCCTATTTTCAGCCAGGAAGATCAAAAAACGAGAAATTTTTTACGCTGTCAAAAGATGCAAAATTTTTGACGCCTTTGTGCCTGTTGATGTATGGTGAGATGATTGGGACAAAAAAATGGACTCGGGCGAAAAGTTTTAGGGGGTGCGAAATTTCGCGCGCGCGCCTTTTACTCTTGTTTTCAGCCAAGAAGTCAAAAAAACGTGAAATTTTTTACGCTGTCAAATGATATGAAATTTTTTACGCTTTCGTTCCTGTTGATGCATGGTGAGATGATTGGGACGAAAAAATGGACTTGGGCGAAAAGTTTCCGGTGGTGCGAAATTTCGCGCGCGCTCCTTTTACTCGTATTTTCAGCCAGTAAGGTCAAAAAATGAGTAATTTTTTACGCTGTCAAAAGATGCAAAAGTTTCGATGCTTTAGTGCCTGTTGATGCATAGTGAGATGATTGGAACGAAAATGAACTCGGGCGAAAATTTTCCGGGGGTGCAAAATTTCGCGCGCGCGCCTTTTACTTGTGTTTTCAGCCAATAAAGTCAACAAACGCGAAATTTTTTACGCTGTCAATAGATGCAAAATTTTTGACGCTTTCATGCCTGTTGATGCATGGTGAGATGATTGGGACGAAAAAATGGACTCGGAGGAAAATTTTCCGTGGGTTCGAAATTTCGCGCGCGCGCCTTTTACTCTTGTTTTCAGCCAAAAAGGTAAAAAAACACGAAATTTTTTACGCTGTCAAAAGATGCAAAATTTTCAACGCCTTTGTGCCTGTTGATGTATGGTGAGATGATTGGGACGAAAAAATGGACTCTGGTGAAAACTTTCCGTGGGTGCAAAATTTCGCGCGCGCGCCTTTTACTCGTGTTTTCAACCAGTATGGTCAACAAACGTGAAATTTTTTACGCTGTCATAAGATGTGAAATTTTCGATTCTTTCGTACCTATTGATGCATGGTGAGATGATTGGGATGAAAAAATGGACCCGGGCGAAAATTTTCCGAGTGTTCGAAATTTCGCACGTGCGCCTTTTACTCGTGTTTTCAGCCAAGAAGTCAAAAAACGCGAAATTTTTTACGCTGTCAAAAGATGTGAAATTTTTTACGCTTTCGTTCCTGTTGATGCATGGTGAGATGATTGGGACGAAAAAATGGACTCGGGCGGAAAGTTTCCGGGGGTGCAAAATTTCGCGCGCGCGCCTTTTACTCGTGTTTTTAGCCAATAAAGTCAAAAAATGCGAAATTTTTTACGCTGTCAAAAGATGCAAATATTTCGACGCTTTCGTGCCTGTTGATGCATGGTGAGATGATTGGGACGAAAAAATGGACTCGGATGAAAATTTTCCGGGGGTTCGAAATTTCGCGCGCGCGCCTTTTACTCGTGTTTTCAGCCAAGAAGGTAAAAAAATGCGAAATTTTTTACGTTGTCAAATGATGCGAGAATTTCGACGCTTTCGTGCCTGTTGATGCATGGTGAGATGATTGGGATGAAAAAATGGACTCGGGCGAAAAGTTTCCGGTGGTGCGAAATTTCGCGCGCGCGCCTTTTACTCTTGTCTTCAGCCAAGAAGTCAAAAAAATGCGAAATTTTTTACGCTGTCAAATTATATGAATTTTTTTACGCTTTCGTTCCTGTTGATGCATGGTGAGATGATTGGGACGAAAAAATGGACTTGGGAGAAAAGTTTCCGGGGGTGCGAAATTTCACGCGCGCGCCTTTTACTCATGTTTTCAGCCAGTAAGGTCAAAAAACGCATAATTTTTTACGCTGTCAAAAGATGTGAAATTTTCGATGCTTTAGTACCTGTTGATGCATAGTGAGATGATTGGAAGGAAAAAATGGACTCGGGCAAAATTTTTCCGGGGGTGCGAAATTTCGCGCGCGCGCCTTTTACTTATGTTTTCAACCAATAAAGTCAACAAACGCGAAATTTTTTACGAGTTCAATAGATGCAAAATTTTCGACGCTTTCATGCCTGTTGATGCATGGTGAGATGATTGGGACGAAAAATGGACTCGGAAGAAAATTTTTCGTGGGTTCGAAATTTCACGCGCGCGCCTTTTACTCTTTTTTTTCAGCCAAGAAGGTCAAAAAACACGAAATTTTTTACGCTGTCAAAAGATGCAAAATTTTCAACTCCTTTGTGCCTCTTGATGTATGGTGAGATGATTGGGACGAAAAAATGGACTCCGGCGAAAACTTTCCGTGGGTGCGAAATTTCGCGCGCGCGCCTTTTACTCGTGTTTTCAGCCAATAAGGTCAAAAAACGTGAAATTTTTTATGCTGTCAAAAGATGCGAAATTTTCGATGCTTTCGTGCTTGTTGATGCATGGTGAGATGATTGGGACGAAAAAATGGACTCGGGCAAAAATTTTCCGAGTGTTCGAAATTTCGCACGTGCGCATTTTACTCGTGTTTTCAGCCAAGAAGTCAAAAAATGCGAAATTTTTTACGCTGTCAAAAGATGTGAAATTTTTTACGCTTTCGTTCCTGTTGATGCATGGTGAAATGATTGGGATGAAAAAATGGACTCGGGCGGAAAGTTTCCGGGGGTGCGAAATTTCGAGCGCGCGCCTTTTACTCGCGTTTTTAGCCAAGAAAGTCAAATAATGCGAAATTTTTTACGCTGTCGAGAGATGCAAAATTTTCGACGCTTTCGTGCCTGTTGATGCATGGTGAGATGATTGGGACGAAAAAATGGACTCGGAAAAAATTTTTCCGTTGCGAAATTTCGCGGCGCGCGCCTTTTACTTGTGTTTTCAGCCAATAAAGTCAACAAACGCGAAATTTTTTACGTTGTCAATAGATGCAAAATTTTCGACGCTTTCGTGCCTATTGATGCATGGTGAGATAATTGGGACGAAAAAATGGACTCGGAAGAAAATTTTCCGTGGGTGCGAAATTTCGCACGCGCGCCTTTTACTCATGTTTTCAGCCAATAAGGTAAAAAAACGTGAAATTTTTTACGCTGTCATAAGATGCGAAATTTTTTATTCATTCATGCATGTTGATGCATGGTGAGATGATTGGGACAAAAAAATGGACCCGGGCGAAAATTTTCCGAGTGTTCGAAATTTCGCACGTGCGCCTTTTACTCGTGTTTTCAGCCAAGAAGTCAAAACACGCGAAATTTTTTATGTTGTCAAAAGATGTGAAATTTTTTACGCTTTCGTTCCTGTTGATGCATGGTAAGATGATTGGGACGAAAAAATGGACTCGGGCGGAATGTTTCCGGGGGTGCGAAATTTTGCGCGCGCGCCTTTTACTCGTGTTTTCAGCCAATAAAGTCAAAAAATGCCAAATTTTTTACCCTGTCAAAAGATGCAAAATTTTCGACGCTTTCGTGCCTGTTGATGCACGGTGAGATGATTGGGACGAAAAAATGGACTCGGGCGAAAAGTTTCCGTGGCTGCGAAATTTCGCGCACGCGCCTTTTACTCGTGTTTTCAGTCAAGAAGGTCAAAAAACGTGAAATTTTTTACGCTGTCAAATGATGCGAAAATTTCGATGCTTTCATTCCAGTTGATGCAAGGTGAGATGATTGGCACGAAAAAATGGACTCGGGCGAAAATTTTCCGGAGGTGCGAAATTTCGCGAGAGCGCTTTTTACTCGTGTTTTCAGCAAATAAGGTCAATAAACGTGAAATTTTTTACGCTGTCAAAAGATGCGAAATTTTCGACGCTTTCGTGCCTGTTGATACATGGTGAGATGATTGGGACGAAAAAATGGACTCGGGCGAAAAGTTTCTGGTGGTGCGAAATTTTGCGCGCGCGCCTTTTACTCGTATTTTCAACCAGGAAGGTCAAAAAATGCGTAATTTCTTACGCTGTCAAAAGATGCAGAATTTTCGATGCTTTCGTGCATGTTGATGCATGGTGAGATGATTGGGACGAAAAAATAGACTCGGGCAAAAATTTTCCTTGGGCGCTAAATTCGTGCGCGCGCCTTTTACTCGTGTTTTCAACCAATAAGGTCAAAAAACGTGAAATTTTTTACGCTGTCAAAAGATGGGAAATTTTCGACACTTTCGTGCCTGTTGATGCATGGTGAGATGATTGGGATAAAGATGGACTCGGGCGAAAATTTTCCGGGGGTTCGAAATTTCGCGCGCGCCTTTTACTCTTATTTTCAGCCAAGAAGGTAAAAAAATGCGAAATTTTTTACGCTATCAAAAGATGCAAAATTTTCGACGCATTCGTTCCTGTTGAGATGATTGGGATGAAAAAATGGACTCGGGTGAAAAGTTTTCGGAGGTGCGAAATTTTGCGCGCGCGTCTTTTACTCGTGTTTTCGACCAATAAGGTCAAAAAATGTGAAATTTTTTACGCTATCAAAAGATGCAAAATTTTCGACGCTTTCGTGCCTGTTGATGCATGATGAGATGATTGGGACGAAAAAATGGACTCGGGCGAAAAGTTTACGGTGGTACGAAATTTCGCGCGCGCGCCTTTTACTCGTGTTTTCAGCCAAGGTCAAAAAACATGAAATTTTTTACGCTGACAAAAGATGCGAAATTTACTACTCTTTCGTGCTTGTTCATGCATGGCGAGATGATTGGGACGAAAAAATGGACTCGGGCAAAAAGTTTCCGGTGGTGCGAAATTTCGCCCGCCCTTTTACTCGTGTTTTCAGCCAAGAATGTAAAAAACGTGAAATTTTTGACGCTGTCAAAAGATGCGAAATTTTTTACGCCTTCGTACCTGTTGATGCATGGTGAGATAATTGGGACGAAAAAATGGACTCGGACGAAAAGTTTCCGGGGGTGTGAAATTTTGCGCACGCGCCTTTTGTTCGTGTTTTCAGCCAAGAAGGTCAAAAAATATGAAATTTTTTTCGCAGTCAAAAGGTGCAAAATTTTTTACGCTTTCGTGCCTGTTGATGCATGGTGAGATGATTGGGACGAAAAAATAGACTCGGGCGAAAATTTTCTGGGAGTGCGAAATTTCGCGCGCGCGCTTTTTACGCATATTTTCAGCTAAGAAGGTCAAACAATGCGAATTTTTTTACGCTGTCAAAAGGTGCAAAATTTTTTACGCTTTCTTGCCCGTTGATGCATGGTGAGATGATTGGGACGAAAAAATGGACTCGGGCAAAAAGTTTCCGGGGGTGCGAAATTTCGCGCGCGCGCCTTTTACTCATGTTTTCAGCCAAGAAGGTCAAAAAATGCGAAATTTTTTACGTTGTCAAAAGATGCAAAATTTTCAACGCTTTCGTGCCTGTTTATGAATGGTGAGATGATTGGGACGAAAAAATGGACTCGGGCGAAAATTTTCCGAGGGTGCGAAATTTTGCACGCTCGCCTTTTACTCCTGTTTTCAGACAAGAAGGTCAAAAAACGCAAAATTTTTTACACTATCAAAAGATGTGAATTTTTCGACATTTTCATGCTTGTTGATGCATGGTGAGATGATTGGGACGAAAAAATAGACTCGCGCGCGCGCCTTTTACTCGTGTTTCCAGCCAAGATGGTCAACAAAATGCCAAATTTTTTACGCTGTCAAAAGATGCAAATTTTTCGACGCTTTCCTTCCTGTTGATGCATGGTGAGATGATTGGGACGAAAAAATTGACTCGGGCGAAAAGTTTCCGGGGGTGCAAAATTTCGAGCGCGCGCCTTTTACTTGTGTTTTCAGCCAAGAAGGTCAAAAAATGCGAAATTTTTTACGCAGTCAAAAGATGCAAAAATTTTTACGCTTTCACGCCTGTTGATGCATGGTAAGATGATTGGGACAAAAAAATGGACACAGGCGAAAATTTTTCGGGAGTTCGAAATTTCGCGCGCGCGCCTGTTACTCTTGTTTCCAGCCAAGAAGGTCAAAAAATGCGAAATTTTCTACGTTGTCAAAAGATGCAAAATTTTCGACGCTTTCGTGCTTGTTGATGCATGGTGAGATGATTGGGACGAAAAAATGGACTCGGGCGAAAAGTTTCCGGGGGTGCAAAATTTCGCGCACGCGCCTTTTACCCGTATTTTCAGCCAACGAGGTAAAAAAACATGAAATTTTTTACCCTGTCAAAAGATGCGAATTTTTTGACGCTTTCATTCCTGTTGATGCACGGTGAGATGATTGGTACGAAAAAATGGACTCGGGCAAAAAGTTTCCGGGGGTGCGAAATTTCGCGCGCGCGCCTTTTACTCGTGTTTTTAGCCAAGAAGGTCAAAAAATGCAAAATTTTCAACGCTTTCGTGCCTGTTTTTGCATGGTGAGATGATTGGGACGAAAAAATGGACTCGGGCGAAAATTTTCCGAGGGTGCAAAATTTTGCACACTCGCCTTTTACTCCTGTTTTCAGACAAGAAGGTCAAAAAACGCAAAATTTTTTACGCTATCAAAAGATGTGAATTTTTTGACATTTTCATGCTTGTTGATGCATGGTGAGATGATTGGGACGAAAAAATAGACTCGGGTGAAATTTTTTCGGGGGTGCGAAATTTCGCGCGCGCGCCTTTTACTCGTGTTTCCAGTCAAGATGGTCAACAAAATGCAAAAATTTTTACGCTGTCAAAAGATGCAAAATTTTTTACGCTTTCCTGCCTGTTGCATGGTGAGATGATTGGGATGAAAAAATTGACTCGGGCGAAAAATTTTCGGGGGTGCGAAATTTCGCGCCTTTTACTTGTGTTTTCAGCCAAGAAGGGCAAAAAACACGAAATTTTTTACGGAGTCAAAAGATGCGAAATTTTTTATGCTTTCGCGTCTGTTGATGCATGGTAATATGATTGGGAGAAAAAAATGGAGGCAAAAATTTTTCGGGGGTGCGAAATTTCGCGCGCGCGCGCCTGTTACTCTTGTTTCCAGCCAAGAAGGTAAAAAAATGCGAAATTTTCTACGTTGTCAAAAGATGCAAAATTTTCGACGCTTTCGTGCTTGTTGATGCATGGTGAGATGATTGGGATGAAAAAATGGACTCGGGCGAAAAGTTTCCGAGGGTGCGAAATTTCGCGCGCGCGCCTTTTACTCGTATTTTCAGCCAACATGGTCAAAAAACATGAAATTTTTTACACTGTCAAAAGATGCGAATTTTTTGACGCTTTCGTGCCTGTTGATGCACGGTGAGATGATTGGTACGAAAAAATGGACTCGGACAAAAAGTTTCCGGGGGTGCGAAATTTCGCGCGCGCGTCTTTGCTCGTGTTTTCAGCTAAGAAGTCAAACAATGCGAAATTTTTTACGCTGTCAAAAGGTGCAAAATTTTTTACGCTTTCATGCCTGTTGATGCACGATGAGATGATTGGGACGAAAAAATAGACTCGGTCGAAAATTTTCTAGGGTGCGAAATTTCGCGCGCGCGCCTTTTACTCGTATTTTCGGCTAAGAAGGTCAAACAATGCGAAATTTTTTACGCTGTCAAAAGGTGCAAAATTTTTTACGCTTTCTTGCCCGTTGATGCATGGTGAGATGATTGGGACGAAAAAATGGACTCGGGCTAAAAGTTTCCTGGGGTGCGAAATTTCGCGCGCGCGCCTTTTACTCGTGTTTTCAGCCAAGAAGGTCAAAAAATGCGAAATTTTTTACGCTGTCAAAAGATGCGAAACTTTTTACGCTTTCGTGCCTGTTGATGCATAGTGAGATGATTGGGATGAAAAAATAGACTCGGGCAAAAATTTTCCGAGGGTGCGAAATTTTGCACGCTCGCCTTTTACTCCTGTTTTCAGATAAGAAGGTCAAAAAATGCAAAAAATTTTATGCTGTCAAAAGATGTGAATTTTTTGACATTTTCATGCCTGTTGATGCATGGTGAGATGATTGGGACGAAAAAATGGACTCGGGCGAACTTTTTCGGGGGTGCAAAATTTTGCGTGCGCGCCTTTTACTCGTGTTTTCAGCCAATAAGGTCAAAAAACGTAAAATTTTCGACGCTGTCAAAAGATGCAAAATTTTTTATGCTTTCGTGCCTGTTAATGTATGGTGAGATGATTGGGACGAAAAAATGGGCTCGGGCGAAAAGTTTCCGGGGGTGCGAAATTTTGCGCGCGCGTTTTACTCGTGTTTTCAGCCAATAAGGTCAAAAAATGTGAAATTTTTTACGCTATCAAAAGATGCGAAATTTTTTATGCTTTCGTGCCTGTTGATGCATGGTGTGTTGATTGGGACGAAAAATTGGACTCCGACGAAAATTTTTCGGGGTGCGAAATTTCGCGTGCGCGCCTGTTACTCTTGTTTCCAGCCAAGAAGGTCAAAAAATGCGAAATTTTCTACGTTGTCATAAGATGCAAAATTTTCGACGCTTTCGTGCTTGTTGATGCATGGTGAGAGGATTGGGACGAAGAAATAGACTCGGGAGAAAAGTTTCCGGGGGTGCGAAATTTCGCGCGCGCCTTTTACTCGTATTTTCAGCCAACAAAGTAAAAAAACATGAAATTTTTTGCGCTGTCAAAAGATGCGAATTTTTTGACGCTTTCGTGCCTGTTGATGCATGGTGAGATGATTGGGACAAAAAAATGGACTCGGGCGAAAAGTTTTCGAGTGTGCGAAATTTCGCGCGCGCGCCTTTTACTCGTATTTTCAGCCAAGAAGGTGAAAATTTTGAAATTTTCTACGCTGTCAAAAGATGCGAAATTTTCGAGGCCTTCATGCTTGTTGATGCATGGTGAGATGATTGAGACGAAAAAATGGACTCGGACGAAAATTTTCTAGGGGTATGAAATTTCGCGCGCGCGCCTTTTACTCGTTTTTCAGCCAAGAAGGTAAAAAAATGCAAAAATTTTTACGCTGTCAAAAGATACAAAATTTTCGACGCTTTCATGCCTGTTGATGCATGGTGAGATGATTGGGACGAAAAAATGGACTCGGGCGAAAATTTTTCGAAGGTGCAAAATTTCACGCGCGCGCCATTTTCTCGTGTTTGCAGCCAAGAAGGTCAAAAAATGCGAAATTTTTTACAATGTCGAAAGATTCGAAATTTTTTACGCTTTCGCGCTTGTTGATGCATGGTGAGATGATTGGGACGAAAAATGGACTCGGGCGAAAATTTTCCGGCGGTGCGAAATTTCGCGCTCGCGTCTTTTACTCATGTTTTTAGCCAAGAAAGTCAAAAAATGCGAATTTTTTTACGTTGTCAAAAGATGCAAATTTTTTTACGCTTTCGTGTCTGTTGATGCATAATGAGATGATTGGGACGAAAAATGGGCTCGGGCGAAAAGTTTTCGGGGGTGCAAAATTTCGCTCGCGCGCCTTTTACTCGTGTTTTCAGCCAAGGAGGTTAAAAAATGCGAAATTTTTTATGTTGTCAAAAGATGCAAAATTTTCGACGCTTTCGTGCCTGTTGATGCATGGTGAGATGATTGGGACGAGAAAACAGACTTGGACAAAATCATTCTCTCGAGCCGCGCTCCGACTTTCGAGCGCTCCTTGGGCTGTGATTCTTGCTCAAAAAAACGGACCGAACGCGAAAATTTTTCGGGGCTGCGAAATTTCGCGCGCCCTTTTACTCGTGCTTTCAGTCAAGAAGGTCAAAAAATGTAAAATTTTTGACGTTGTATCTAGACTATTGAACGAAGATGGACGATGAAAATTAATCAGCCCTGAAGGTTGCTTAGCGAGGACGCTACTCTAGTTTTAATCATTCAAATTCTTTTCCTAAAGAATTAATATATTTATAATGAAACAATATTCTTAACATGCAAATTTAAACTTCCAAATTATTTTAGTGATTGAGATGCTGAAAATCATAATATTAAAACCTTTAAATATGTAACATATAATGAAATAATAGATAAATATTTATTTTAAAATATAAAAAAGAAGAGAGGGTGATGCCCCTCTCCCTCTCCTTCCCCCTCTCTCTCCATTGAGAGGCATAGAGGGTAGGGGGTCTTTTTAAAAAAAAATTGCATAAATTAAGTAACTACTCCAATGGAGTCCATATACAAAAATTGAATGTGTCAAGCATTAGCCCCTTCATTTTCCATGGACATTTGGATTCCTTCCTGATGAGTTTAGATGAGTCGGAGCGTATGTGTATGAGTTAATCCTTTCTCATTGCAACTTTGAGGACTTTTGAGCACTGCCAATGCCTCGCTTTCCAAAATCGAGTCTGAGCTGCACCTAGATGATCCTGCAAAAATATGATATTCGTCGTGAGATCGAAGAAGATAGACAGTACCTCCCACCTCTATTGCTCCCTAATAGGAGTCATCGGAGTTAAGCTTAACCCAATGTTGGGGGTTCCCACCGGCTTGTGGAGAGTATTGGGGGCAGTAGGCTTAGGGGCGTGGGTATCAGTAAAATGATAACCATCCGAAGCTCTCTCCCAAGCCATACAATTGCACACTGTGACGTGAAGTGAATACCATTCCAAAGTTTCCCAAAGGCAATAAGAAAAAATTGAGAGAAAGGTTCATTGTGACTTATGATCCATATCGACTCCCTCCTAGACACAGGAGCCAAGTTGCCAGGATGGAGTGAGACCGAAGGTAATATGGAGCTTATTTTGGAAGAGGGACTAGAGATGGTGCGCCACAAGACACTGAAAGGTGTGTGAATTTGTCTCTAGAGCCAAACCACAAAGGGAGCATGTAGGGTCAATAGAGCTATAAAAAAAGAGAATAGTGTCGAGAGTAGGTAACTTATAATGACAGTTTCCAAAAACCAAAATATAAAATGGGGGGGGGGGGTGCGGGAGGGGGGATAGAAATCTGCCAGAGCTTGGTCCACGATGGCCATCCAGGAGGGTAAGCGCCATAGAGAGGTGATACACAAAAGTATAAATAGACTATGCATTAACTAATCTATGAGTATCAATCGCCTACACCCATGCATCATCATAGACAAAAGACGAGATATAAATGCAATTAATTAAAGCATATAGATCAAGCTTAAAGATAGAGAACATGAGCATATCATTCCAAGCTCCGTTAAGAGGAAGGTAGCTAACGCTAATATTATCGTGTGGTATGTCCATGTTCACATATGTAGGCATCTAGGTGAGGGAAATATGGAAAAACCAAGGATCAAGGAGGATAGAGGTGGTTGTTCCTGTACCGATCTGCTTCCTGGGACCTAGCCTAGGGATGGTTACTGCATTAAGAATTAGGCGCAAGGATTGGATCTGGAGTGGTCATCCCAAAAGTGGCGCAAACCATACTTGTTCGTTATAAAGATTTGAAGGTATGTTTGACAATTAAATGAGATGGTAGTGACTATCGCTACAACAAAAAGGTCATTTAGTGACCACTGTTTCAATGACTAAGTTACAAATAGTCTCTAAAAGTAATTATTTATGACTAATAAAGTATTAGTCGCTAATATTTGATTCATTAATGACTAAGTTGGCAAATTGGTCTCATGAGAGACGGGGGGCGCAGTATGATGTGTCATAAAAAAATGATGGTACGAGAAATAAATATTTTATTTATTAAAAAGTCATTTTTATCCTTTATTATATGTAAATTATTTATAATATCTCCTGACTAATAAATATTTATTACTTTAACACTAAATTTATTTTTCTCTTTTAGTTTTTCGTTTAACATCTCTTCCGACGTAAGAGATGAACTCTCTTTCTTCTTCCAAGAGAAGTGATCCCTCTCTCTTTTTATAATTTAAGATATAGATACTATATTTTAAAAATTAGGATCTAATTTATGTAGATGTGATGTAGCATTCACGTCAGCATGTCAGTGGGCAAAATAATTCAAAATCTAATGATTGCATGTTAAGGAGATTATTTTATATCATAAATTGCACGTTGGGAGATTTTAAAAAAAATATTGAGGATCGAAATGAGATCAAGACAAAATTAGAAGACTACTAATGAAAATTAATCATGAAAAGTTAAACGAGGCTATCATGTAGATATGCATTTTTTAATAAAAAGATAAATGTTTTTTTAATAAAAATGTTAAAAAAACGAAGAGGCGTGTTCTGGTTCAAAGTTTTTCCATTCGATACCTATAAAAATCGAGTTTCTTTGTCTATTTGTAACATTTAAATCATTAGAGTAGGAGATAGATTAGTAAATTTTCCATATTGATAATTGACAATTTATTTATCTTTATCATATACTGGCAATATTATTATCAAAATCTGATAGCAAATTTATGTGAGAATAGATAATTATCTAATTATATTATACTCAAGAATATAAAAAATTCTAAATACAATAATATATGACCTCTAAAAAATTTGATCTTTATTTTATTTCTTACTTTCCATCTAGCCACCATTAATATTCGACAAACTTGTGTGTCCATGATCGTTAAACTCAGTCAATAATTTGCATATTTATCACCCATACATATTAATCTTTTATCACAGTTGAAGGAAAATACATCATATTTCCCCTTATATTTCTAATCAAGTTTAGAACACGTTCTTGAATACCAAGTGGGATGCTCAAGTTGCATGCCTTCGGCCAACGTGAAGGAACGTTGCTTCATGGCTTAGGAAAATACGATCTCGAGCTAAATCTCAATTGTTGGCTAATTAAAAAAGTCCAAGTGGTGCCTTCTATTTAATCCGCCGCGCCACGAGATGAAGCGGACACCAAAACACATCAAGATGAAGTTTGCGGCTTTGCTTTCGGCCAACATCTGCGCGGTCTCCTTGCTCGGCGCCCTGGCCGAGCAATGCGGTTCGCATGCAGGCGGCGGCGTCGCCGAGCTGCTAAGCTCCAGCACGTTCGAACAGATGCTGAAGCACTGGAACGACCCCGCGTGCCCCGGCAAGGGCTTCTACACCTACGACGCCTTCGTGGCCGCGGCGAACTCCTTCCCCGGGGTTCGCGACCACCGGAGATGTCGCTACCCGCAAACGGGAGATCGCTGCTTTCTTGGCGCAGACCTCCCATGAGACAACTGGTTAGTCTCTTTCCTCTTCTCCCACTGATCGATGCGTGTGGATGCAATTAATTATTCACTTACGATTTGGACGTTCGCAGGCGGGTGGCCGACTGCGCCGGACGGCCCTTATGCATGGGGCTACTGCTTCAAGGAGGAAGTGGGCGCTGCAGCAGATTACTGGGTTCAGAGCTCGCAGTGGCCTTGTGTTCCGGGGAAGTTCTATTACGGCCGAGGTCCAATTCAGATATCGTAGTAAGTAGTTTCTGCACAAATTTCTCTTCTCCTCCGTGTTTTCGAATCAGAACAATGGACTCTAATACGTAAACGTATAGCTTTCTGTTTGCTATGAACTCATTCCGTCCGTCCTTCCTGCAGCAACTACAATTATGGGCCGGCAGGCAACGCCATCGGCGTCAACCTGCTCAGCAACCCGGAGCTGGTGGCGACGAACCCGACCATCTCGTTCAAGACAGCGTTATGGTTCTGGACGACGCCGCAATCGCCAAAGCCGTCCTGCCGCGACGTCATCACTGGGAGGTAGACCCACACGGCCGCCGACACGGCTGCAGGACGGCTGCCGGGGTACGGAGTCCTGACCAACATCATCAACGGAGGGCTGGAGTGCGGCAAAGGACCCGAGTCTCGCGTTGCCGACCGGATTGGATACTACAAGAGGTATTGCGACCTGCTCGGATTCGGCTACGGGGACAACCTCGACTGCTACAGCCAGAGGCCCTTTGGCTTCGTGGGCGAGCAGCAGCAGATGCCGCCTTCAGCTTCCAGCTACTCCATGTAGTAGTCTTTCTGTAATTCGTTTGATCATGTCAGTTGCGCATGCTCACCTGTCACTGTGTCCTTGTGTGATGTGATTCTCCGATCATGTACTTGCTTAAACTTGTTTTTGAGCGCGTTCAAATAAGAGTGTGCATGCCCTTGGAGTTGGGGCCATGGAATTATAAAGTTTGTAGGTGACCTGGAAATCTTTCCCGTGTTCGACTCCATGTACAAAAGGTGAGCTGATACCTTGAAGTCCTCTGTCTCTTTCTCACACCTACTGACCATTTTGACATATTCTGCATCATTTGGCTGAGCCCTAGCCTTTGGCTGAGCCCTGACCATTTTGACTCTGTCAACCAAGTTTAATTGAAGTTGGTGCATCATCAATATAGCTCCATCTGTGCCCGGCCTTAGATTCCACATATTGAGTTCTTCAGTCATCTCAAACACTCAAAGCCTCATAAATGCTAGTGAGCCTTCCCACTTACGACTCAATGCATCAGCAATTGTGTGCCTTACCTCGATGGTGGTTATTGGCGAACTCAGTCTTTAAAAAACTCCATCCACTTGCCTTGCCTTATGTTTAAGTCTCGTTGAGAGAAGACGTACTTTAGACTCTTGTGATCGGTGAACACCTCGAACTCCTCCCGTACAAATAGTGTTCCCAAATTTTTAAAGCAAACACCATTGCCGCTAATTCCAAATCATGTGTCGGGTAGTTCACTTCGTGCTTCTTCAGCTGTTTTGATGCATACGCAATCACCATACCATGTTGCATTAGTACGCATCCCAATCCTGTACCGCAGGCATCATTATACACCACATACCCACCGCTGCCAGAAGGGATGGCGAGTATCGATACTGTAGTCAATCTCGTCTTCAGCTCCTGAAAGTTATCTTCACACTGTCATGACCAAATAAACTTCTCTCCCATCTTTGTCAGCTTCGTTATTGGGGAGGCTATCTTCGAGAAGTCCTTAATAAATCGACTGTAGTATCTGACCAATCCAAGAAAACTACGTATCTCAGTCACATTTCTTGGTCGAGCCCAATTTGTCACTACCTTTACCTTCGTTGGATCCACAGAAATACCCTTCGTATTAATTTATTATTATTATTTAAATTATTTTATTCATTATAGTCGAACTAGGACAATTGGGAGGATCATCCCAATTTTTGACTTAATTTGATTAGAATTGGGATTATTTAAAAAATATAACATAAACCAGGTCGAGACGTGATCCCAAATCCAAATGTGTTGAGCAATGATTATCAATACTAGAAGAAAGTTTCAATATGATGCATATCTTTCTCATGCAAAATGAAGCATAAAGAAGAGTTTCGAAGTTAGATGAAATTGTAATGAATTTGGCTCGTATTCATGCCACGCATTAAACAAAAGGGCAATGGTGTAAGGCCTAACCTGGATTAGGTCGAACCAATTAAATCAGACAGCCAAATCGGGTAAGAATAAATTAATATAAGATGATTAAATAAATAAATAGTGATATTTTTATGCTTTCTATATTCATAGCAATGTATTCATGATTGAGTTTAACTTTGAATTGAAAACTTAAAATGAACAATCCAAAGAGAAAGTGAAAAGGTAGAATTCAATTACTTATTTCTAAAACATATTTTAAGTTGGAAGCACACAAATTTATAAAACAATTAAAAAAACAATGCACTTATTATGGATGATACAAATTAGCTTATCAAATAATTTATGTAGGAAATTAGAAAACTGAAAATTTAAAGTTTGATTGAGAAGGTTTAATTTTTTAGCATTTTAATTTTTTTATTTTCACCCGGCCGGGTCACTCAAATCCGACGATCGGTTGAATTCAGGTTTGACTAATTTGACTGGATCAAAAGAGGGTCAAACCCTTCATCAAGTTTCAACCGACCCGTGAGTCTTTTTAAGCTTCAGACACACTTGTCGGGCCGTGTGTGACAACACTACACTAGGGATGCATCCATGGTGCAATGCACTCAGAACCAGCTAGATGTTTCTTTAGAACTGAATGAATGCACAACTAAAGTGCTTGACTATTTGGAATCAACCCATTAATTTCAATTGATTCTGTGAGACAACATTGAGGTAAAAACAAAAAAAATAAATTAATTTATTAAGTAATCTTTTTTACTCTCATCAATTTTCATATTTATATTTAATTGTATTTAAATGCATTCAAAATTAATTTGTTAAATACCATGTAATGTATGTGATATGACGAATAGTCTTGAGAATAGTTTAAAATGATGTGTCAATTTCACCTCGAAATTGCATATAGGTCAAACCTACAAAGCAGAACAAGTACAGGCGAGGGCGAGGGCGACATCAACTTGGTTGTAACGCCCTCGAATCGAATCCCGCCACGTGGCGAGCATCCAACTGGGAATGTTACTGATTATGCATTGATATTGACCAACAATATGACTTTGACTAGATAAGATAAATGCATAATACTTAAATAAAACATCCAATGAAAGAGAAAGTTTAATAGGATTTCGATATATAAATAGTATCTATTGTTGAAGGTGAAGAGTGATCACCCGTGTGGACATTATCATCCCTAGCAATCTGGCTCATCCTTCCATAGAGTTGTTTTCTAGCAGGATCAATGCAAGAGAAACGATATCTCAGAAGCTTCGCAACCCAATAGGAGAATAATAAACCAATGGATTAATTGAATCAACATTAGATGAGCATGATCAAAATATGTGAATAGTAAATTAATTGTGAGTTCATGAAAAGAGATAGCATTAGTAAATCATATAACAATGGAAGAATTAAGAGATCAGAGTCCGATATCTTGAACACGAGAGAAGGAATCAATGCGATGTTTGATCATGGAGTTTCATTTTCAATACTTTGAATCAATAAGATATTTATGCTATGTAGGAAGTTGCCTTCAACTTCTGGATCAGTTGTCTTTCTATGCAATCTCATACTTTATCATCTTCGTTGCAATGAGATGTGTACTTCATGAATGGCCTATGGTTGTGCACACCATGGAAAATGCCCTCTCTTTGCAGTAGGAGGATGCTCCATCCTTGGGTGAGATCCACTTTCGTCACTCATGGGGACAAATCGATAATGAGGACAAGCTGAACTTATGCAGTAACCATGCGATATATAATGCTATGCAATGAACTCTCGTCAATCCGTGACATGGACTCCTTGACTTTTATTTGTATTAATTTAGATTTTCATGTTTGCCCAATTGGGACTTTGGATCTGTGAATCAGTATGGATACAATAAACTCCATCCATCTTCATTATCTTTGATTAAATTATTTTTGTGTCTTCAGCTCTTTCAAATTTTTATGGTCAGTGAAAATCTGGACATGCTCGTCGTATAAGTAATGTCTCCACATCTTCAATGCAAATATTATAGCTGCCAACTCTAAATAATGAGTAGAATAATTGACTTCATGTGATTTCAACTTTCTCAATACATAAGCAATTACCTTCCCATGCTGCACTAAAACACATCCAAATCCCTAGCGTGAAACATTACTATAAACCACAAAATTTTCTCTACCTTCTTGTTAATAATGTCTTGAATCTGAACCCAGTTGGTCCCCTTCATAGTCAGGTGCTACAGCAGAATTCCCCTACGGATGCCCAGTCAACGAGCATGTGGGGGGTAAGGGAGGATCCAGGGGATCCCCCTGCGGGGGTTGCAAGGAGGCTCCGCCCTCTGAGCGAAAATTTTTAGGGATATTCTGTATGTGATTCAGATTTAATTTATTTCCTTATTACGAGATAGGTGTCTTATTTTGAAAATTAATTTAGAGTCACAGTCGGTCTGTAATTCTTATTATCTGTTAAAGGGAGTGCCTATATAAACTCCCTAGGGGTCCATACAGAGATTCATCCTTGTAATCATCCTCTCTCCCTCTTTTCGTAACAAATTGATATCAGAGCCTTAGGGTTCGTCAGTGATTCTCGATCAGCAGGGGGATGACATCGCACAACGTGAGCGTGGAGAATTTCATCGGCAGAAACAATTTCGGGTTGTGGCAAATCAAGATGCGGACACTTCTGAAGCAACAAGGAGTATGGCCGCCGCTCTCAAACGTGTCGAAGAATAAACCAAAGGAGAAAGACTCGAAGGACAAAGAAAAAGAGATCGACCTTGCAACTTTGGCGGTACAGGAGAAGGCGCACTCGATGATTCTATTGTGTCTGGCGGATGAGATGATAATCGAGGTCGCAGATGAAGAAAAGGTGTCCGGTCTGTGGTTGAGACTCGAGAGTCTGTATATAACAAAGTCTCTCATATAAGTTGTTGTTGAAGCAACGTCTGTTCTCTCTCCGCATGCAAGAAGGTACCCCTCTGAAGGTACCCCTTTGTTGATGGAACTCAGAAATATCGATGTTAAGATCGAGGATGAAGATGCTTCTGTAATTTTGTTAGTTTCGCTTTCTCCATCATATGAGAATTTTGTTCAATCTATGATTATCGGGAAGGAAATAAGTTTGGAATAAGTAAGATCGAGTTTCCATACTCGTGAATTTCAACATAGGGCATCTGAAAAATTCTGTAGAGACTCAGGCTACGGGTTTGATATCAACCGTGGAGAAAGCACAGTCCTCGAATTCGAAGAAATCCAAATCCAAGAAGAAGAAAATCACTACGAAGGACATCTATAATTACTGCAAGGAACCGGGCCATTGGAAGAAATATTGTTTGAAGAAGAAGACGATTCCCATCACTGTGGTGACATATGAAACTGAGAATTTCGAAAATGATTTGATTCTGACTACTTTCGATTAAAGATGTCTGAAGGATAGTTGGATTTTAGATTCGGGATGTTCCTATCATATGACTCCAAATAAAGAATGATTCTCATTTTATCAGAAGACTAACGGTGAAAATGTCATCATGGGCAATAACGCGTCATGTCAGATAGTTGGGATCGGTTCTGTGCAGATAAAGACTCATGACAATCTTGTGAGAACGCTGATAGATGTTCATCATGTTCCGCAACTAAAGAAGAATTTGATATCACTTGGAGTCCTCGACTCTAAAAGTCAAATCAATGCTGCTGGAAGCATCTTCACGGTCATCACATGAAGGGTGATGTTACGATTCTGAAAGGAGTCCGACAAAAGTCCTTATATATATTGCAAGGCAAGACAATCTCTGACGTTGCTGAGATTTTAACTCTTTTTATCTCAGAAAAATTATATATTCTAAGGGATCCCCCTTTTTTTTGTACACGTCAATTACTTTTTTTTTTTTTTTGCTGCTGTCCTTTCTTAAAAAATGATCAAAGTGCCCATACCTTTTAAACTAATTCCATTTTTTAAAAAAAAACGTTACATTGATGGTCTAAACACTACGGTGGGTGTTTGATCCTTTCGAATTCGGTCCTCAAGGCACTTCCTCTGTATTTTATGTAGTGGAGTTCGTCTGGACACGATACGACGTGCATTTTCCTAGGGTGCCCAGGGCCTCCATTTGGTGGACTGGTCAAGTGTTTGCAAGCCTAAGGCTGATGGAGGTCTTGGTGTACTGGCTCTTAGAACATTCAATGATGCTCTGCTTCCCAAATGGGCTCTTCGCATCTTCAACCCTGGTCATGATCTCTTCGCACCTCCTTGTGTGGGATTCACGAACTATTCAGCTGTAGGGTTTTTTTCCTTTTGGATAAATATTTCTCGTACACTTCATCGAATTAGGCCCCTCTTTTCCCCTAACATTGCGTCGAGAAATCAGTTTTGTTTCTGACATGATGACTGGCATTCAGTTGGAACTTTAGCTACTCTATTTTCTTCTCTATTTGCCCTTGCCCAAAATAAGAACACCACTCTTCCTGAGGTCTGGGTTGACCCCACGGGCACACGAATTGACTGCTGGTCTCCTAACTTCAACGGTTCACTTTCATAACATTTTTCAGAATTGCTGGAACTATTGAATCTCATCTGCCCACATACTAAACATACACGCAAATGATGGTTGGTGCTGGTCGAGCCTATGTGATTCTGAACATAACACACCCTGAAAGATAATGACATGCTTACGGGCTAATATGGAAAATTGAGACTCCTCTGAAAATCAAGATTTTATTTTGATTCTGCGCAGAAAATGGTTCCCAACAGCTTTATACTACTCACTATGGCTCAGCAAGATGTGCAACAATAATTCTGTTGAAGATACAGAACACTTTTTTTTTTCAATTGTGATATGGCAAGAGAGGTTTGGAACAAAGCCAACACTGCATGAATTATTGGTAGGACCGAGCTGGCTTTCTGGACTGCATTTCACAGTGGTGGGACCATATAGAGCATTTCATCCCTATCTATCAAGGAAAAGTGAGGCCCTTCTTGCAACTATGCTCTGGGCTATTTGGTTACAGCAGAATAGACTCTTTTTTTAAAAAATGACAGATGCTATGTTGATAACATTCTAAATCAAATTTATTTTTTGTACCATGAGTGGTCTTCTTTGTAACACTTGTGGCTCGCGTTATGTAAGCTTTGTGCCTTAAATTGACTTTCTAATATATGGTTTTGGATGATTAACATTCCAATTGCAACTATAAGAGCATGACATACATCATCCTTTGTATAATTTCCTTCCCATATTGCAACCGTGAATTTGACAGAGGTGAGCATAAAGATCTCATGTATAAAGTAGTTACAGTTTTCAGCTTTGCATTTTTTACATTGATGGAAAAGAGAAGAGCATGCTCCAAATCTAGTATCTACATTAAATATATTTAATGCAGCAAGGAATATACACTACAGGGTAAAGCAGTATCTCCTTAACCAATCATACTAAAAAGTGAAGAAACTACACAACATGAGGAGGAAAAATTTGTAATTCGAGATCTAGAATTGAGAATTCAAATGTTAACTCTAAAATAGAAGAATAAGAACCCACATTTAACCCCAGACTGGTTTAACATCAATTATGTGTGTATAGTGATGCAAAACGAAGAACCTTACCAGGGCGTTCCATGTCATGAATCCTCTTGAAATTGGTGTCCCATCGGGAGAACAGTTATTCTGTATGCGCATAATAACACTTATTTTTTGAAGGGGGATATTGTGATTTTTTTTTTAGGGAATAACAAGACACACTTAACAGCTCCATATGTGGAGAATCAGTATGAAGTGGGAGAATATTAAAGATAGCTTGCCAGCATCCATTAGGAGGTATGCATAGCCAGCATAGACCAAATAAATGATAACGCAAACTGTCTTTATGTGAATAACGCCTAGGCTTTACATACAGTGCTGTTTGGCATGAAGCAGTTGGTGACCATTCAGTCTCTTTTATTTTTAGAAAGAGGAAAGGGCCGGCTAAGTACAATGAGTGTCATTTCCACCATTCAGTCTGATTCGAGGTTTATTTTCAAACAAAGTTTTTAATAGTTTAAATGAGTTAAAACGATTTAGTGTGCGAGAGCAGATCATCTGCGGAGCTCACTAGTTATTGCTGTTGGTTAAAGCAAAGAAGCAACAAGCGGAACAGAAGATGATAAGAGCATTCCAGAGCAGAAGCTTAAAAAAACTCAGACTGTCCAAACTAGACAGCTCTTCCAGTTTGATCATTAACTATTTGGAAAGAATATTCATCTCTAGTTTTAAACATTGCAAATCATGTCGCTTTTGGACCAGACTATGGGAAAGAAGAGGAAGATTATGTTCCATCAATTAAGAATCAAAAGCTTCTCTCAACCAAAAAAAGAAAAACTTAACAAAGGCATGCATCGGTGGAATTCTCAAAATGAGTACATTGATAATCTGAGCAACACAAGTAGCGAATAGAACTAAAAATTAACAAACAATTGGAGATTTCAACTGGCTAGAAAGTTGCACCCCAGAAGTGGAAGTTTCAAGATAAGAAACAGATACGCCATTGTTATGAGAAGTTTAAGTCTTGATGCTCTCAGCCTCAAATTTGGTAATCAGGGGCCAATAGCATTCTTGCTACTATGATTTGCAGATTATAAATTTAAGATTAAATGTGATAGCATGTGTTGTTGTTGTTGTTGTTGTTGTGATAGCATGTGTTCCGATGCGCAATGAAAGGTAGTGAGTTCAACAACATAGCAAGGCGAACCAAGTAGAACCATGATGCATTCATTCAATAACATCTCTAAGCACCACCCTCAAAAAATATAGAATAAAACAACTCTAAGCACTAAAATTATTAATTGCACTAAAAACCTTTTAGAAGTAATTATAATGAGAATTACATCAGAAAAAGTAATGAAATTTGATTGCAATTTCAGATATTTATTAGAAATGACAGTGACAAATACTATATAACATACCAAAGATAAGACCTTGAGCATCTGACCTATGTACCATATCTTCTCTTGTGAAAGAAAACCTATAAAAGGAACGCATGAAAAAACATGTTGAATTCCAATTTATTCAAGAAACAGAACAACATGAGAAATTATATTCTGGAAGCAAAAAGCTAGTTCTCTTTTTTTTTTTTTTGAGAAGAAAACTAGTTGTATCTGAATTCTGCTAAAGTGGCTTAATTTTCTTGGAAACCCTTTTCAAGTATCATGGTCAGAGAGAAAAAGTTATGTAACTTCTACAATCCACATGGACTTGGCATTTAATACCAGACACAACTAGCATATTGCATAAAGACCAAAATCCATTCATGTCTAAGATGCGTGCTGAATACAATCACAATTATTCTTGTGTTTCCAACATGAAGGTAACAACCATGCCTTGTAAGTTTTGGTTTACAAACTATTGACTTGTCAATATTAATTAATTAAACACAGTCAGTGATCACAACAGTATGTCAAAATGCCTCAAGTATGCTAGGGAAAGAAACAAAGAAGTTAACAGCTTAACATGACTGCACGCATATGCACTCTCAAAGAGGTTTGAAACTTTCCATAATGCCATCTCATAATCTATCCTCTAACAAAGATGAATACCTAGTTGCTCATATCGTTTTTTGTTTTAAGGAGAAAAAGGACCAGCGCTTCATTTGCTTCTTGTCGCCTGTAAACGGCAGGGCTCGTTAGATGCCAACTTGTTGTTTTACTTAACAGGCCCCCCCATGGCTTGATGCGCAACGGCAACACATCGCCATCCAGGAATCTGTGAGCACAAGTTGCCCTGTTGTGTTGCTGTTCTCCTGTCCGTTGTTTCCACAAATGGGTTGTGTGCAGGGCAAGTCGTCCTGCTCCGCCCACCGCCTCAAGGACTGCTGCTGGTGCCGCTCCCGCTGCCGCTGCCGCTCGTCTTCCCCTGCCTCCTCATCTTCTTCTCCGTCCTCCCGCGCGGCCGGATCGGGCGAGGGCCCCGGCAGTGGGGGTGGGCGAGGCGATCGTTCGTCGCGAGGCCGCCTGCGACACGTCCTCTCCGCCGCTGCCCTCGGTTCCGTGAACGTTCCCTTGACCGGACTCTGCCTCCAGTACGCCTCCTTCACGCAGAGGGGCCACTATCCCGACTCCCCCGACCGCGCCAACCAGGACAGCTTCTGCGTCCGAACCTGCCTCCGGGCCAACCCGAACGTGCACCTCTTCGCCGTCTTCGACGGCCACGGCGCCTTCGGCGGCCAGTGCGCGGAGTTCGCCTGCGACGGACTACCCAAGGTCCTCGACGCGGTCCGGAACCTCGAGGACGACCCCCCAGGGGCGTTCGAGGTCGCCTTCGATACCATCAACAAGGACCTCCACGAAAGCGAGATCGACGACACCATGAGCGGCACGACCGCCATCGCGGTCCTCGTCATCCGGGACATGCTCTATGTCGCGAACGTGGGGGATTCCCGGGCCGTGGCCGGCGTCTGGAACGGGGAGACTGTGGTCGCGGAGGACCTGTCTTGGGATCAGACGCCGTTCAGGAGGGACGAATACGAGAGAGTGCGGGGGTGCGGCGCCAGGGTGCTGAGCGTGGACCAGTTGGAGGGGCTCACGGATCCGACCATTCAGAACTGGGGCGAGGAGGGCAACGACGAGGGAGATCCACCTAGGCTGTGGGTGCAAGATGGGATGTACCCGGGAACGGCGTTCACGCGGAGCGTGGGCGACGCAACGGCAGAGAGCATCGGAGTGATTGCTCTGCCGGAGGTTAAGGCGGTCAAGATCACGCCGAATCATCTGTTCTTCGTGGTCGCAAGTGATGGAGTCTTTGAGTTCCTTTCGAGCCAAGCAGTGGTTAACATGGTGACCTCTCTCTCTCTCTCTCTCTGCTTCTTCTGAATTTATTATTTATTTTTTTTCTGTAATATTATGGGCATTGATCATTACAAACAGTTTCGTGCTAGCCAATAGCAACACAAGTTTTGATGCTTCAAAGGATGTTCAGGGAACATGGATCGTACTTGCATAAAATATCTCATTAGCTTTATCTTGCTCTAGGCAATCTTTTGTTGTTTATCGTTATGGTAGCTTCAGTGATTGGGGTGTCCTAGGTAGGAACTGTCTAGGAACACTGCTTTACATTTTTATGGAAGTGAATGAATGGTAGGATTTGATGAACATGGATCGACGAATATATTCGAAATGACGTCGTATGATTCATGTAGTCGATCCCACCTAGTGGGATAAGGCTTTGTTGTTGTTGTTGTTGAATGAATGGTAGGATTTGATGAGAGTAGAAATGAGTCAATACTGGCTTTACTTGAGTAAGGGGGAGAAGCAACAAGAACTGACCATAGAAATACATGTTTCATCCCATTATATAAAGGCTTCTTGGTTTTTCTGCAGCTATCACTTGTACTTTCCAAAAAAAGCAGTTATTGCTTGTATGATTAAATGCAAATGCAAACCTGGACATTTATGAACCAAACAAACTTATACTCTTGTTTGTTCATGGGATCGCTCAGAAGCAAGCATTTTAAAGAGGAATAAGAATATTGCTTTTGTGTTTTTTTCTTTTTTGAAAGATTGTTTTTAGAGTTTTGCTGTGCTTTCCTTGAATTGGTATAAATACAACTTTAGAAGTTGTATTAAGGTTTGAAATAATTAGTTTACTTGTTAAAGTGCATGTCTGTTCTCCTCGAGGTGGTAGCAGTGGCTTATGCTATAATGACAACAAGATCATTGGATTTGAGCTGGCAAACAAGGGCATTACGTGTATTGCCCATGTTTATTTTGCCTGCTCTATCTGCTGCTATTTATTCAACACTTGTAAGCTTCACAAGGATGCGTAAATATCTCAAACTCTGAACTATACTTGGTTTTCATTTTGTTTATACAGTTATTTTTATCTTCCATAATTTTGTAATGCCTCTATCATATCTTTTCTTAAATTGTAATAAACTTCCTAAGAAAATATCAAGGAAAGATTTTGTGAGGTTCCATTTCAGTGGTAACCTGTATTTTGGACCCAATTTTTTTCAATGAAATATTGTGCTAATCATCCCTTTCCTCCTAAAAAATGCTCATTGAGGCGCAAGTAGAAAAGTGAAATTTGACTTGAGAAGGAGAATGGACGGCAGGGTGATAAAAACTGAAAATATGAATACATTCTAATCTAACAATGTTTTGACAGTAAAAGTATTGCTAACAGTTAATTAAAGGTACTTTCTGGTCCTTGTAGACATTTACTTGTTATTGCCTTGGAATTTGGAATAGATTTTACTAATATAATATATTTTCTCAAAAGAATACTTTGACTAATATACCCCATTAAGATAAGGAAATGGATGGCAGGGTGATAAAAACTGAAAATATGAATGCATTCTAATCTTGATTAACAATGTTTTAAGAATAAAAGTATTGATAACACAGTTAATTAAAGGTATTTACTGCTCCTCCGAGTTATTTACTTGTTGAATGCATCTTAATGTTTCGGAATTTGGACTTTTGTATAATTCACACTCTCGAAAAAAATACTTTTACTGATGTACCCCATTAAGATGAGTCCAGTCCATTGTGCAACCATATGTGTGCATCACCCTTACATGTTCTTTTAACAGTGCGACAAACATGATCCACTGTTTGTGCTTCAGTTGCTCAACTTGACACGTGGAATATGTTTCTCAACTATCAGCTATTCCAAGTCGCAGTTCTCCTACTTGCAATCAGAATCTCTCTTTATCATTCTCACTCTATTTCACATTTTTTTCGGGTTGCTTTTTGCTGTTATACATCACTCTGGTTAATGATATATCTATCATTAGTGAACTCACATCTCCTCAAAAAATTAGTGAACTCACACTTTGAAAATAGTCATTGACATCTCAGTTATAAATCAAACACGTGGCATCTGCCTTCCTTTCGTGCTTATTTCCTTCTCTTACTTTCTTGTGTTACTATTCAAAATGAACTTTTGGAGTATCACTTTAGTTTTCATCTAAATTTCATCATCAGTTTGTTGCTTTAATTGACATTCATATCCCATATACAGCAAGTGTTTCTTAAAAATGTTTCACTAATTTATAACTTACTGAAGTTTCCTGAATTCGTGATATATGGCTTTTTTAAGATGTATCTGTTTTGTGTGGTAACCACAATTTTTATCTTTCTACTATTATAACTGTATGAAGGATCCCACTTCCGCTTATGTTTTATAGCCGGTCCCAAGCCCGGATAAATGAGGAGGGTTGTGTTAGGTCCCGACAGCCAGCGTAAAACCCTGTCGAATCTTATGAACATGGATCAACGAATATAGCGGAATGGCGTCGTATGATCCATGTAGCCGACCCCACTTAGTGGGATAAGGCTTTGTTGTTGTTGTTGTTGTTGAGAAAAAGGACCACCACCAGAGTTGCAGTTGTCATCCATAGTAGCTCATTTCGTTGTCAACAAAAGAATGAACAGATAGTATCTAACTTAGTTAGCTATATACGTCTGTTTTTATTATTTCTGAAGCTATTTGAATATTATCAAGTGGAACATCACTTTTCAGCTATTTTAATATTATCAAGTGGAGCATCACAGTTCCCTGTTGTCCTTCATTGACACAACTTACTTGCGATGAACTGGTAAATATCGACTCTCCTCTGAAACTGAGGCACAAAAGTTATGTTTATCATTACAGTTTCTTGTTAGGCTGAGTTTATCAAATTATGTTTATCATCGTAGCTCTGGCCCAATGCCTTTCAACAAATGGACGACGACGACAACAACAACAACAAAGCCTTATCCCACTAGGTGGGGTCGGCACGCCATTCCGCTCTATTCGTTGATCCATGTTCATGAGATTCGATCCATGTTCATGAGATTCGACAGGATTTTACGCTGGCTGTCGGGGCCTAACACAACCCTCCTCCTTTATCCGGGCTTGGGACCGGCTATAAAACATAAGCGGAGTTACCATGCAACGATAATGTGACATATTTTTAATTGAAGAGAAAATGAAATGTTTATCAAATTATATACATGAGGAAGAAACAAGGGTTGCCTTGAAAGGGACCAAACTTCAATTACGAGGTTGACAAACATTCAGAAGCACAACAAAACTAGGCCCGACCAATGTAAGTATAACTTCAATTTTTTTTCTTGAAGGAAAGAACTTAAAGGGTCAGTTACCGAGAGTGAAACGGAAACATAATTAAGCTGGTAATGTAGACCACAGTTCTGAAAGTGACATATCATGTTCTGTAACTGTCCATTATCTCCTTAAACAATTCACTATTTCTCAAACTAATTTCTACAATAACTGAGAGCGAGTGGTACCATATCAATAGTCCTTTCACTTACTTTTCGACAATAGCACAAGTTTTGAAAGTGAAACATATCATGTTCTGTAACTGTCCATTATCTCCTTAAACAATTCACTATTTCTCAAACTAATTTCTACAATAACTGAGAGCGAGTGGTACCATATCAATAGTCCTTTTACTTACTTTTCGACAATAGCACAAACTTTGGCAGTAAGATCTCCCTTGAATTCATTATCGCTCACTTCCAAATAATCAATTAGCTCTTTGGTCAAAGGCTTCACATTTGTATCATTGACCAAAAGGAAAACTAGCTCAAGAGCCCTTTTGCAGATTGAGAAATCAGAATCCTGGAAGTTGCAGATACAGAAAATATAACATATCAATAAGCTGCAGGACATAGATAACCAAATGTACTTGAGAATCCCTTTTTTTTTTTTTTTTGAGAAGATGTACATGAGAATCATAATTCCCATGGAAGCCTTCAAACTAACAAAGAGAATGATGATTATGCAGTTTTTCCAATTTACAAGACGGAAAGAACAATTAAAAACAACAAATGGAAGAATTAAAAAAGAGCAACAGACTTCCCAACGAGAAGAAGAAGAAGAAACAACAACAGCAGTCGGATTAAACAGAGACTAGGAAGTTTTCTCTTTTGATCAGAGACTGGGAACTAAAATTGAACAAATGGTAAATCAGAGGTTAAAATCTTAAACACAACATACAACCAAACAAGATTAAAACCTTAAATCCATCATTTGATTAATGCCAAAATACCTAAGAGCTCAGAGGTTGTATGTAAGTGAGGCGCGATCCTGGTCTACTTTGGGGAAAAGTAATTACTACTCGATCACACATCAAGAACATCAAGAATATTATGGTACCTTCACACACTCGACAATGGTTGCTCTATGCCTCTGCACTGCCTGAAATCTACTGTAACAGCCTTCATTAATATGTTCAGTACCAAATAATCAAATAAATAAAGAAAACATTAATATGTGCAGCATAGAAGCTCAAATTTCCATCGCAGCTGAACGATACAAAGTTGTTTCACTAACTCGATTCCAATCATATCATCTAAACCTTTCTCACAAATAAAGCAGTTCCATATTGGGAACCAAAGATTTATATCTAACTGGAAGATTTTCCGGATATGATAGTGTCGGAGTGGTTCTCAGAAGCTTGAGAACCAAAAGAAGACATGATGTTGACAACATTGCAACAAGGTGTGCCCCATACTAATAGTTTTCACAAGATGTATAAACCTCAAATATATCATTAGAAGTGCAACTGTGAGATGATAAACAATTAAAAGCTTAAGAATCTAAATCAATAGTATGAAATTCATCAACAAAACAACTCCCAGAAATTGGCAAAAAGAGATGACCTGATATTATTGTCACAATTATACAAGAGTCTGCACAAAATATTGATTGCAAGAACACGTAGACCACTAGTGGCTTCCATACCCATTATAGTTTCAACACATTCATATAGTATAGCATTCCCTCAATTTTTGTTTGATTCTGTCTTTGTTGCAAACAGAAGAAGTTTATAAGCATTGAATTTATCAAGTATGTGAGTTTATCACAAGTTATGACCTTGATTCTCACGACAATTGTACAAAAAAGTCTATAACGTGCGTCAGCTTGAAATTGAGTTTCTTGTTTAGAGGATCGATATTGAGTTGCCATATAAAGCATGTATCCCACATATAGTCTCCAAGGTTATCCAGTTACTGATGTATATCTTTTATGGATCTCTAACACGAGCAAGGGAGTAAGAAACACTAACTCTTTGCTCAATAATAAATGTTTAATGGATAACAAGACCCTTATTTTGAAGCTCAGACTGAATAACTATATGGGCACATATTATGATATCTGTGAACATGACAAATCAAACCCAATAAAGGTAATTTTATTCTTAGTAATCAACTAACATAAGCCAAGAACTTGATAGGAAAATCTAATTAAATAAAAGTGGCAAAACAAATGTGAAAGAAGCGTAAAGATTTCAAGTTAAAATCATATTGCAATCTCCTTTGTGTTAATTTAGTAATCAACAATTTCAGATCCTACCGGTCTAAAAGAGGAAAGGAACGGCTAAGTACAATGAGTGTCATTCACACCTTTCAGTCTGATTCAGGGTTTATTTTCAAACAAAGTTTTTAACAGTTTAAATGAGTTAAAACAATTTAGTGTGCGACAGCAGATCATCTGCGGAGATCACCAGTTATTGCTATTCGCTAATGCAAAGAAGCAACAAGTGGAACAGAAGTGGAACAGAAGCTTAAAAAAACTCAGACTGTCCAAACTAGACAACTCTTCCAGTTTGATCAGTAACAATTTGGAAAGAATATTCCTCTCTAGTTTTAAACATTGTAAATCATGTTGCTTTTGGACCAGATTATGGTAGAAAAGAGGAAGATTATGTTCCATCAATTAAGAATCAAAAGCTTCTCTCATCCCAAAAAAAAAACAAAGAACTTAACAAAGGCATGCATCGTTGGAATTCTCAAAATGAGTACATTGATAATCTGAACAACACAAGTAGCAAATAGAACTAAAAATTAACAAACAATTGGAGATTTCAACTGGCTAGCAAGTTGAACTCCAGAATGGGAAGTTTCAAGATAAAAAATAGAAATGCCATTGTTATGAGAAGTTTAAGTCTTTATGCTCTCAGCCTCAAATTTGATAGTCCGGGGCTAATAGCCTTCTTGCTATCATGATTTGCACATTATAAATTTAAGATTAAATGTGGTAGCATGTGTCATGACGTCAAATTATAAAGAAAGGTAGAGAGTTCATCAACATAGCAAGGCGAACCAAGTAGAACCATGATGCATTCATTCGATAACATCTCTAAGCACCACCCTCAAAAAATATAGAATAAAACAACTCTAAGCACCAAAACTATTCATTGCACTAAAAACCTTTTAGAAGTAATTATACTGAGAATTACATCAGAAAAAATTATGTCCCAATTAAGAATCAAAAACTTCTGTCAACCAAAAAAAAAACAACTTAACAAACCATGCATCCCTGGCCAAATGAGTACATTGAAAAAAATCCCTGCACTTGTGGCCTTTGTCAACCCACACAATCCTAAAGACTATTGTTGCATACTCAAACAAACTTGATCAAATGCTCCATCACCTAATCCGTACACGAGGCTCCGCCGCTCAAGGTTTTCCTGTAACACGTGCATGCACACAAATGTCCCACGCACACATGCGCACGCGCAAGTATCACAAGGGTAATCCCGGGCAATGGAGCCTCACGTGACAAGTAAGCTAAGGGGTAGCATAAACAAATCATTTTGTATGCAACGAAAGTGTTGTTTGGGTCTTATAGCTTGCCAAAGATCGCTCTCGTGTGGGATGGCTTGCCCCTAGGTTCAAGGTTGGGGGTGCGAGGCGGGTGTTCATGGACGAATAGGTGCCTCTACTAAGGGTTGCAAGACTACGAAGGAATGTTTAGTGAGTTGCCACAAGCTTGAAGATAGTTGTCATTGAATTAAGAAAGTGTTAGTTTCGTATTCAGACAAAGTGGTTGGTTACACAATCTTGAAGACTATTGTTGCATACTCAAACAGCTTCATCAGACACTCCTTCGCCTAATCAGTTCATAAGGCTCCGCCACTCAAGGTGTCCCTCTAACACGTGTAAGCACGCAAATGTCCCGTGTGCACATGCGCACACGCAAGTATCACAAGGGTGATCCGGAGTAGTGGAGCCTCATGTGACAACTAAGCTAAGGGGTCGAATAAACAAATCGTTTTGTATGCAAAGGAACTGTTGTTTGGGTCTTGTATCTTGCCAAAGATCACTCTCATGTGGAATGGCTTGCCCCATGGTTCGAGGTTCGGGGGCAAACGTCTAGTCATTGAGGCGGGTGTTCATGGATGAATAGGCGTCTCTTCTAAGGTTCGAGAGAATACAAAGGAACATTTAGCGGCTTGCCATAGGCTTGAAGTTCGTTGTCATTAAATTAAGAAAGCGTTAGACGAGTGCTTATAGGGTAGACATTATAGCTTGCCAAAGATCGCTCTCGTGTGGGATGGCTTGCCCCTACGTTCAAGGTTCAGGGACAGACGTGAAGTCGTTGAGGCGGGTTTTTCATGGATGAATAGGCGCCTCTTCTAAGGGTTGCTAGACTATGAAGGAATGTTTAGTGAGTTGCCACAAGCTTGAAGATAGTTGTCATTGAATTAAGAAAGAGTTACTTTCGTATTCAGACAAAGTGGTTGGTTACACAATCTTGAAGACTATTGTTGCATACTCAAACAGACTTGATCAGAGGCTCCGCCGCTCAAGGTTTACCGGTAACACATGCATGCACACAAATATCCCGCGCACACATGTGCAAGCGCAAGTATCACAAGGGTAATCCAAAATAATGGAGCCTCATGTCACAACTAAGCTAAGGGGTAGCATAAACAAACCGTTTTGTATGCAACGGAAGTGTCGGTTGGGTTTTATAGCTTGCCAAAGATCGCTCTCGTGTGGGATGGCTTGCCCTAAGTTTTAGTTTCAAGGGCAAACGTGCAGTCGCTGAGGTGGGTGTTCATGGATGAATAGGCGCCTCTTCTAAGGGTTGCGAGACTATGAAGGGATGTTTAGTGAGTTGCCACAGGCTTGAAGAT
Organism: Pontederia crassipes; assembly: GCA_030549335.1. Classification (NCBI taxonomy): domain Eukaryota; kingdom Viridiplantae; phylum Streptophyta; class Magnoliopsida; order Commelinales; family Pontederiaceae; genus Pontederia; species Pontederia crassipes. The sequence continues at coordinate 1,668,789 of JAUKPH010000020.1, read as the reverse complement.
CGTTGCCATTAAATTAAGAAAGCATTAGCTTCGTATTCATGCAAAGTGGTTGGTTACACAATCTGAAGTCTATTGTTGCATACTCAAACAGACTTGATCAGATGCTCTTTCGCCTAATCGGTACACAAGGCTCCGCCGCTCAAGGTTTCCCTGTAACACGTGGATGCACACAAATGCCCCGCGCACACATGTGCACACGCAAGTATCACAAGGGTGATCCGGAGTAGTGAAGCCTCATGTGACAACTAAGCTAAGGGGTCGCATAAACAAACCGTTTTGTATGCAACGGAAGTGTTGTTTGGGTCTTATAGCTTGCCAAAGATCGCTCTCGTGTGGGATGGCTTGCCCCTACGTTCAAGGTTCAGGGGCAGACGTGCAGTCGTTGAGGCGGGTTTTCATGGATGAATAGGCGCCCCTTCTAAGGGTTGCTAGACTATGAAGGAATTTTTAGTGAGTTGCCACAAGCTTGAAGATAGTTGTCATTGAATTAAGAAAGAATTAGTTCCGTATTCAGACGAAGTGGTTGATTACACAATCTTGAAGATTATTGTTGGGTAGTCAAACAAACTTGATCAAACGCTCCTTTGCCTAATTGGTATACATGGCTCCGCCACTCAAGGTTTCCCCGTAACACATGCATGCACACAAATGTCTCATGCACACATGCGCAAGTATCACAAGGGTAATCCGGAGCAGTGGAGCTCATGTCACAACTAAGCTAAGGGGTAGCATAAACAAACCATTTTGTATGCCACCCAAGTGTTGTTTGGGTCTTATAGCTTGCCAAAGATCGCTCTCGTGTGGGATGGCTTGCCCCTAGGTTCATGGTTCGGGAGCAAATGTACAATCGCTGAGGCGGGTGTTCACAGATGAATAGGGACTCTTCTAAGGGTTTCGAGACTATGAAGGGATGTTTAGTGAGTTGCCACAGGCTTGAAGATCGTTGCCATTAAATTAAGAAGGCGTTAGTTTCGTATTCAGACGAAGTGGTTGGTTACACAATCTGAAGTCTATTGTTGCATACTCAAAAAGACTTGATCAGACGCTCTTTTGCCTAATCAATACACAAGGCTCCACCGCTCAAGGTTTCCCCGTAACATGTGCATGCACACAAATGTCCGTTCACACATGCGCACGCCCAAGTATCACAAAGATGATCCGGAGCAGTGGAGCCTCATGTGACAACTAAGCTAAGGGGTAGCATAAACAAACCATTTTGTATGCAACGAAAGTGTTGTTTGGGTCATACTCAAATTGTGGTTGCATACTCAAACAGACTTGCCTAGACTCTTCGCCTAATTGACGCACAAGGCTGCCACGCTGAAGGTCCCCTTGTAACACGTGCATGCACACATGTGCATACACAGTATCTCACTGGTAATCATGCGCAGTAAGGTTTCGTGCGACAACAAAGCTAAGGGGACGCCTAAGTTACTGAGACCTTTTATCTTGAAGAGGATGCAAGTAACATTTAACTGAAGGTTTTTGGTCTTAATTGCATCTAAAATTCATGATGACAAAAGAATCATGACCATTAAATAAATAAACATGTCAGCAATAAGAAAACAAAAATTTAATCTATTAGTTCAGTTTTGAAATGATGTATCCTTCAACACAATTTAAAGAAATCAAAGAAGTAATAAGTAAATCAGTTGGCATATCAACAAAGAAATACCTAAACTGGATTTGAAACAGGAACAAGGTAAAATAATTTGCAATATAAAACAGAAAAAAGATGCAAAAAGATACAAAGAAATACATAAATGAACAGTTAAAAGAATAACTTAACTCAATCTATGTAAATTTCATTGAAGAAAAGATACTGATATTGCTTCATTAGCCTCTTCGCCCATGTTGAATCCATATCATCATCTTTAGACAGGACGACCCTTGAAGATGCAAGGCAGCAGTTATCATTGTCAAGCAAAAAGACATGAAGATAGTTATGAAGCACTCACAACAAGCTCAACGGTACAATATGACAAATACTGTAGTATATAAGGATTCCATGATCAACAAATAAGAATTTGGATGATTTATATGATGATAAAGAAAGAAATTAGTGAGTGAAATCTTATACCCATGAACAGAGACACACGAGAGTCTGTAAAAAAATTTCTGGGTGCCATTGCCATGATGAACATCCCAATCCACAATGACGATTTTCTTCATGCCCAGCTCTGGCTGCAACCAGACAAGAACAATATCTACCTATTTAGGAGAGGCCAAAAGGTAATGGAGATAGGAAACTATGAAAACCAATTATACTTTCTCATTCAAGAGAAAACTTGCTGCAACTGTCACATTGTTGAAGAGACAAAATAACATAGCTTCATTAGGTTCTGCATGGTGCCCAGAAGGCCAAACAATAGCAATTCCAGAGGTAAGATGCCCTCTAGAGACCTTCTCTAGGCAAGCAGATTTAGTTGAAGTGTTGAACCATTGTTGCTGTATATTGCATTGAACCTTAAGGCAATCTTTTGATGACGAGAATCAAACTCTTTCGAGCTAATATTACTGATCAATTGGATGTGGTTCTTGGTATGAACTAACATCAAATGCTTTTCCTCAGGTTCCTTAGCAGTCAAAACTATGCATCTGAAGGTAGAAGAAAATATGATATACATCAAAGACAAAATCCTTTGAAAGATGCTTCACATAACTATATGGAACAAAAGCATAGCAGGTTGCAGTTTTATCAAACAATAGATAAACATGAGTATGAACTCATTTGATGGAGTATAGTTACATATAAAGGTCATATGGACTGTAGCTCCTATTTGCCATAAAAATAAAGCTACATTCTTATTTTCCACTTCAATATTAAAAAAATAAGAGCAACAGTCCATATGACCTTTATATGTAAGAGGTCACTACATCAAATGAAGCTGACCTTTATATGCAGCTTTATTTTTGTACAGATAAATACCATAGCTGTCCCTTAGCTATCCATCCCGTGCAGAAATGTTTGCTATGTGACAGATGATTCCACTTCTTATTTGCTTATATTTTGTTATACATGTTTAGCGATCTTAGAACCTATTATGAGCGTGTATGATGTTGATACAAATCCACATATTTCTCAATGAATGAACAGCACAATGTAATATCCTAAGAAATCAAAAAAAAAAGAGAGAGAAAAGCAATTGAAAGCCCAAGCCGCAAGGCCCAAAAGCCCAACACCATGAGTTGTTATGACCTAAAAGCAACTAATCTCTCCCCATCTGCTCTACCAGCCAACCATTCCCCACCAAACCCCCCATTTCTGCTACAGAAATCTCTCTTCCTCCCTCTTCCAAGCTCCTCTCAACCAGAGCAACAAGCTACAGTAACTCGATTTACTGTAGCAACAGTAAGTCTCTCTTCACTTTCTCACCCCTGCTACAGTAGCCGGCCTCTCAAATCACTCTCTCACTGTAGCAGCTCATATTGAGCTCGTGGACAGCACTATTGAGGAGGAAGAAAGGGTTGTTGGAGCTAGAGGAAAAAAGAAAGAAAGGAGATGAAGAAGTTAGGATTAAGTACATTGCTATCAAGGTATGTTTGAGGGGATCCAAATCTCCCAAAACCCTCCCGATGTTTAAATGTGTGGATTAGGGCATGAAGAACAAACCCTTTGTTCTTTAAGCTTAAGGGTTAGGGAATGTGCATTAGAGATTCATGTTCATTAAGTATTATGCTATTGCTAACCATGTATAGAATGCAATGTGCTTCATGCTTATCAAGCTTACTGTTGTATTGCTAATCGTGTTTAGATATAGAATGTTTATTGCTTCTTATGTTAGCTCAAACAGGAATTAGTCCAATGCTCATGTACATTTATGAATAGGATTAGCATGTTTGATGTCCTCATGTGAATACACTATTTACTTCATTGTTAGAATGCTAAGAATGTTTCATATGATGTTTGGAAAACCATTATGTACCCAACATGTCAAGATATGCATGATTGACAAGAAAGAATGTAAAATCGTGTGTCTGTCTTCCTAGAACGTTCTGGAGACAAATCGTTCTCGCACTCTGTCCAACGATCGACCGATACACCAACGGTCGTCCGATTTGGAAGGGTAGTTACATTCTATGATTAGCGGTCGAACCGAAGCTCAGTGTCGGACGTCCGAAAGACCTACAACGATCGACCGAAATTCCAACGATCGTCGGATTTAGAGAGCCGTTGCTCTCTGTGATTAGTGGTCGACCAAATGCCACAGTTTCGGTCGTCCGAAAGACCTACAACTGTCGACCGATATCCCAGCGGTCGTCCGATTCAGAGAGTCATCACACACTGTGATTAGTGGTCGAGCCGAAGCTCAGTTTCGGTCGTCCGAAAGACCTACAACGGTCGACCCATATTCCAACGGTCATCCAATTTAGAGAGCCGTTGCTCTCTGTAATTAGCGGTTGACCAAACGCCCAGTTTCGACCGTCCGAAGACCTGATAATGGTCGACCGATATATTAGCGGTCGTCCGATTTAGAAACCAATTACTCTCTGTAGGATCGACCAAACGCCCTGTTTCGTTCGTCCGAAAGGACCATAACGGTCGACCGAAAATCCTGTCGGGCGACCGATACCAGTCCAGCGGTCGACCGTAACCCAAACGGCCATTCTGGAAGATGATTGGTTATGATTGAATGTCCACACTTAGCATGATTTGAAGTTTGTATGACCTTAAATAGGATTAAAACATGCAACATGTATTGAATGATTGTATATATTGATGAACATAATTAAAAGACGGATTGATGGTGTGGCACTTTTATGACTTGAGACCAATCGGTACCCTACCTATGGCTCCACCGACGGGTGGGGGAAGACCTCATTGACGAATGAGGATAAAGACCTCGCCTACGGGAGAGGATAAAGACCTCGCCTACGGGAGAGGATAAAGACCTCGCCTACGGGAGAGGATAAAGACCTCGCCTTCGGGAGAGGATAAAGACCTCATCTAAAGATGAGGATAAAGACCTCACCTACGGGTGAGGATTATGACCTATGAGCCACCACTCTTCTCAATCGACAAGATAAGAAATCATCTAAATAAAGATGAAAGACGAAAAGATGAATGATGAATAACTTGGGACATAAAGTTAAAGATGATAAAGAAGTATGAAGAAGTATGCACCTATGAGGATGCAATATGAATGTCCACTTGTCACATCATATTATGACATGAACAAAGATGACAAAGTAAAGTAAGATAAGATCATGATATGCATTAGCATAATAATTATGATGAAGGGTTATGATATGTTTTAGCATAAGATGACAATGTTATATGTTATCTTATCTTGCTATGATGATATTGTTGTGTGCATAGCATGCATACAAGTTATGTTTTCATTAAGATGCAATGCATATGTCATGACATGTAGAGATTATGTTATAAGATCATAGCATGCATGAGCCTCAACATACTCTAATGGGAGAAATCTCCTGCACCCCATGGATCCGTGCAAGTATGGAGGAGGCTTAGGTTCGACGGCGAGAGCTTCGTGACAGTGACATTGCACATGGGTCGGTCGAACTACGGTCCAAGTCATTTTACTTATATTATGTCATTATGATGAACTCTTATAAGAGTTATGTATGTACAACTTATGGGCCTTATGGAGTCATGTACTATACTTGAGCTCATTTATGTATGATGAGCCTTTTATTGGGTATATGTTAGAGCCTATTAGGCCCATGGGCCAGGCTATGTATTTTGGGATTTGATTTACTTATGAAGTCTTCCGTTGTTTACGTTATTACTGCTTTATATTATGATTATGTTTCCGCTGCAAAAGTTTTATGGAATTAGGTTTTGAAAAAAGTAACGTCGCCTAGGGTTCGGCAACTTAAATTAGGGCCGAATTTTGGGGGCGTTACACACAAAGTGTTGATTGTTGGTGTATATTAATAACAAATTTCCAGGACATCAATTTGGAGTTGTGCTAATTATATATTACCACAATACTTTAAAGATTGCAGGCAACGTGAGCCGATCTTTTCTGACAGTATTTAGTTCTGTCCATCCCCATGCCATCCTGTTTCAGTTCCTTATTCAAATTGTGTTGATTGTTCATGATAAACCCCCTTAGACTATCAAAATACAGGCGACTAAACTTTTGTTCATCACTCAATCTTGAAATACTTTCAGACATGGTTATAACTTTTGTGCACAAAACACTGCAGAATTGTGTCAAAATGCTGCTCCAGAGCAATCAAGTTCTCTTACTATTAATGTATATAGTTGAACTAAACACAACCCAAATATAAGTTAGAAGTAAACATTTTTTCCCGTCTTTGCTTCAGTCGGTTGTGCATCCATGGAAGATTCTTATACGTCTCAAATAGCAGAGCAAAAACAAGAAAAGCTTGTTTCAGCAAAAACTGTTCTCCATCAACTTACAAACTATCTTCTAAAAAAAGATCAACTTACAAACTCATCGAAATTCATCTTCTTGCAAACCCAACCAAGAAAATTGCAAAAGGGAGAGAGCGAAATTTGCAAGAAGTCTTTTTTTGAGGAGAAAAGGATGCCCACCAAAGCAAGAATCCGAAGTCTTGTGTAAACTAAGAATGCAATCGAAACACGAGTACGGGAAGAAGGGATTGGAGAAGGAACCTATTGAAGAGCTCGGTGATGGAACCCTTCCTCTTGGTCGCACTCACAGTTGCATCGGCGACCGCCGCCAGCGTCGCACTCGTATTTGCATTGGTGACCGCCGCCGGCATCGCTGTCGTTGAAGACGCTGCGGCGTCGGACTCCATAAAAAAAAGCAAAAAAGAGTTCAAGAAGAAGTAAGAGTAGGGGACAAAAGGAGCAGGAATAGGGGAAGAAGGGATCGTCCAAGGAACCTATTCGGAGCCCTTCCTCTTCGCCGTCGGCGTCGCACTCGGTAGCTGCATCGGCGACCGTCGCCGGCGTCGCACTCCGTAGCTGCATCGGCGACCGCCTCCGGCTTCGCTGTCGTCGGAGCCGCTGCGCTGTCTGGACTCGCTCAAGAAGCTTCAAGAAACGTCAAAACCCCTCTTTTTTTGTTGTTAATAATTTGTTTGGTAAATGTATAGCGTCTTCCATATAACGGTAATATCCCATTTTGATTTTTTTATATTTATTTTGTAGTAATAAGTCTACTTTAATCTCATAATAATTTATTAATTTATTAATTCAAATTAAAACAAATACCCTCCAACTTTGATGTTTGTTTAGAGAAATTCTCCAACTTTAGTTTATAACATGAATGTTCTCCATCTTTTTAACTCATTGCACAGAATTTCCTTTTAACTGTCGATCCCTATTTTTGGGACATTGGGCTCACACGGCATATTCTCTTTCCTCCACGCGAGCATTTAGTTAACGTGACATCATTAAAAATAAAATAATATTATCTCTCCTCTACGTTCACCGTGCGTCGGCACCCTTTCCTTCCCTGCGCCAGCGCATGTAGAGAAAGGTCGAGGGGGGCGGCGACAAAGGTTGCACATGGGGCAAAGCCCTGTGACCTTCGCACAGCGGCGAAGGTTGCACAAGGGGCAAAACCCCCATGCGACCTTCGCACGTTGACGAAGGTTGCACAAGGGGTGAAACCCTCCTGCGATCTTTGCACGCCGACGAATGTCGCACGGGAGGTGCCCTCTACGACCTTCGCTAGCGAGGGGATTCCGCCCCCCTTTGACCTTCGCCGGCACGAGAAAGGGGGGAGGTCGCCCTTGTGCAACCTTCGTCGATGCACGAAGGTCGAGGGGGATTGGTCGACGCGAGAAGGTCGTAAGGGGGGGTAGATGCGACCTTCGCCAACACGCGAAGGTCGAGGGGTTTCGCCCCTGGTGCGAAGGTCGCTCGAAGAGAGTTCGTGCGTGTGAAGGTCGTAGGGGGGTCGCCCCCCGTTTGCTCTTCGCCGACGAAGGTCGCTGGGGGAGGGGATTCGCCCCTACGGCTTATGTCGGTGTAGGGGGTTTTCACCCCTCTCCTTGTTGCCACATGTGGGAGGAGAGAGAAATTTTTTTGGTTATTATTTTATTTTTTTAATATGTCACGTAGACTTGGCAATCTCTATACGTTGATTATATGGTGAAACAAATAAAAAGATGGAGGGCACACTGAGCCTTCGAGTGCTTGAACCGGTTCCTACTATATCCCAAGCGCACACCGAGAAAGAGAGTGGAGGACTTTCGGCCAATTGCTTATCCAACGTCATCTATCTCGTAGTAGCTCGGGTATTAGCCAATTGACTTCGGGAAGTGCTCCCCGATCTCATCCACTCCGCTCAGTCAGCTTTCATCGATGGTCAATCCATCATCGACAACTACACTATGTCCTTCGAGATCTTCGCACATTAGAGATGGAGCAGCTATGGTGCCTTCCTTTGAAAGGTCAATTTCTCCAAGACCTATGATTCTCTCTCATAGTCCTTCACGTGGCACTCTTTGCAGGTTAGAGACTTCTCTGCGACTTGGATTGCTTAGATGAAGCAGTGCATCACTACTGTTTCATTCTCGATCCTAGCCAATGGGTCGATGGCAAGGGGTTGGGTGCAATCACAACGGGGAATTCATTAGGGGTGCCCCCTCACGCCCATCTGTTGATGGCCTCGCCAGATGTACTTAGGAGGCTTGTCGGACTGGCCTCTTTGACGGTTTCACCTCTGCTGAAGTATGTGGATGACATAGTCTTCTTCGTGGAGGGATAGGCCAGACGGGTGGCCATATTAGTGGGCTCTTCGATGCATTGCGGGACTTGATATTAACCATGTCAAATCATTTTTCATCCCCTTTGGCATTATGACAAATGATGCTTTGTGTTGTGCAGCTAAGCTACACACCCCAATTGGCGTCATGCCCATCACTTATTTAGGCTTTCCTCATTTAGATTGATGCATGTTCATTTTTACATATTATTTTTCACTTTAAAAAGTTAAAATTGAATAAAGCATGCATCAATTTTTTGTTTTTTTAATGAGAATTTTATTTTTTTAATTATATGATGTTCTTCGGATTTGCTTGTGAGGAGGAGAAAACGGCCCACGTCTACATACACGGCTTGTGTTTAGCCAAGCCGCGTCAACCAAATCACGAACCTTAGGAATTCTGGCACGCGCTGAACAACACGGACCGTGTCTAACGTAAATGACGTAAAGAACTCTAGCTGGTGAACACCATGATTCTAGAAGACAACATGGCCCATGTCATTTATTACATGGTTCATGTTAGTTATATCATCAAATTTGTCGCATCGAGATGGGGGCCGTGTAATCAGAGCATTAATGTCATTAATGACATAGTTCGTGTTAATTTACAGACTTTCAGGTAAACCATGCTATAAAAAACCTATCCTTACACCATACTAAGGCATCCATTATTGAAAGAAGAACATCCACTTGTCAAAGAAAAAGGAGAATCTTGTGACTACTTTGCTTAGAGTGCATTTGGAGTTTTAGAATTTTTTTTTCATCTTTTGTACTCTAATCTTTGTTGAACTCTACTATTATTTGGACTCTAATCTTTTTTTTTTCATCTTTTGTACTCTAATCTTTTGTGCATTTGGAGTTGATTTTACTTTGTTGAACTCTACTATTATTTTAAAATAAAAGAATTTAATCATTTTTAAAATTTTATATCTCTCCCCTATCTACTCACTGAGATTTAGAGAGGTATGAACATAACCTAATTGATTGAGAGGTTTTTGAGATGAATTAATTTATATTATGTTTTTATTCATAAATATTTGGAGAAAGATTTGGCTAAATTTTTTTCAAATATTTAATTCATAAAATAAATAGGACATCTAGTTAGACTAAATAAATTTCTTTTAAGATTTCAAATTTCTTTAAATGAAAATATAAAATTCTAACTAAACAAATTTTATTTGTGCATTATTATCATCTTGAGGTACGCAAGTCTTATCAATCTAGATAACATCTTGTGCTTTGTGCAATTTAAATATATTTTAAAAATACTATTCAGAAAAATATTTTATGCTATTTTAAATTACTATTAAAATATATTGTTTCTATAATATTAGAATAAGTTCTTTACTCAATTTGCATTCATTTCTTTGTCTTAGAAATATATATTAGAATTTTGAATTAATAAAGGATAATTAATAATTTTTAGTTAAAGTAATATAATATATTCATAAAAAATGATATTAATATTTCAATATATTTCATAGATTTGAGTCCAATTATTTAAAGACAACTTCTCGGAGATCGTTGAAGAGAATAAGAAACATTTTTCATCACTATTTTACTTTTCTATTTTATTTTCAAAAATAATTAATTATAGAAATATGAAAACTTAAAGCCCATTAATTCACATACTTTTTTAATTAAATCTGAAATGTTTTTCACTATTAATAAATTATAATTTAATTTAAAGAGTTAACATATAATTTATGACAATTTAACCATGATGTTAGAAATGTCATATTCATTATCTAAGGAAAACTTTATACAAATAAAATTGAATAGGAAGCATCAAAATATAATTTTACGAAAATTTAATGATGATGTTAAAATTTTAATGCCCCAAATTAATAATTAGAATACCAAGTGTAACACTCCCAAGTCGCACTCCGTCACATGTCAGAATACGCTTCAGGAACGCTATGGGTCATCTACGTGTACATCATATTGACCATAAGGAAGACTTTGACTAGTCAAATCAATAACGATAAATGCGGAATAACTAGATCATCATTAAGAATAAAAGATAGTGACATCATCATGTGCGGAAGACTGATAAATGATTTCATAGGAGTCAAAGGAAAGCTAATACATCAAGTAATAAAAAGAAAGGAAAAAGCTATCCATCATCTAAAGGACTCGATAACCATGTGCAACCACCTACGAACTCGATCTGTCATCGTTGGCCACCATCATCGTTCAGACCTTGGCCTGCATTTAAGAACATGCAGGGGAGAACCTCCTTATGAGTTTTACAACTCAGTATGGAAGTAAGATAAATATAAGATCATGATACTAGGCATGAATCATAAAGATAACATCATCATATAAAAGGAGAATGAATCATGATCTAGAATGATAGGAGCATGTAAAGGAACATATGAATAAAAGATCATACAGAATCATCATAAGAAAGATTCTTTATTCATATGTGTTCATCTTCTTCATCATCTTAGTTTTCATCTTTAACTTATTTGATGTATATTTCAACCCACGGGGAGGCCTGCCTCAACCCGTCCATCATCGTCATAACTGACAGAGCAAGCCTGTAATTGACCGAAGTCAGTGCATAACCTGGTCGTCACCAGTTCGTCATAAAAGAACTCTTCATTTAATGATTTACGTCTTTTATTTTGCATCTTTTAATTAATCAAATCACATCTTGAAAGGAACTTTAAATCAGGATAAAAGACAAGATCATGGAGAACAATCAGGAGCATCTTTGACATAATCATAGGCATCATTAGGATCTGGAATAGGAACATAATTCAAGGATTTAAACATCATAAAAGTGACTTAATCAATGTCGGAACCCGGGCCGAGTGGGGAAAACTCGGGCTGAGTTCATCAGTCATCATCTTCGAAAAAATCAGGGTAATACCCGGGCCGGGTTCGGGTTACACCCGGGCCGGATCGGGTCATCATCGAGTCGGGACGATTGTCGCGCCCGACTATTCTGAGCACACAGAACTCGGTCCAAATCATCTTCAATCCAGGCCGGATTCGTCTGGTTGTAGAGCTCGGAGAGCGTAGTAATGACAGATTCGGGCCGAGTTCCTACGAACTCGGTCCGACGAAGGACCTGCTCGGGCCGGGCTCGGGTGTACCTGGGCCGGGTTCGTCTTACGTAGAAACTGCGCGGATGCGCAGTTCGCGTTCCGTTCATCGTTTCCGACTATGCCCGGCATAATTCATCATCATAGAACATCATGCATTAATCAGGAACTACCTAGAATATGCTTCAAGTCTAAAATCAAGATTTTATCACAAATCTATCCTAATTCCATACCTTAAAGTTTTTGTCAAAGAAACTGTTACTGCTGTCTTCTTCTTCCTCTTCCTTTGCCGGTCCTTCTCGATTCAGTGTTTCGTCAGCGTCCACGTCCTCCAGCACGTCTCTTGTTGGTGGCGGTGGATCAGGGATGAAGATAATGTAGGGCACACAAGACCGGGTGGAGATTTAGGGCCAACTTGCACAGGGGAAAAGGAGTTGTTTTGTTGAATTTAATCCCATATATATAGGGGAGAGATTTGAGATCGTGTGGTAATTAAATGATCAAATCAAATCTAACTCAGATTTTATCTTTTCTTTTATTCCCCTCTTTTATCTGTTCCTTTTATTTCTTTTTCCCCAATTAAATCTCGGGCGCTACATCATAAATCCCTTAAAATAAAATTCGTCCTCGAATTCAGTCAGAAGTCAGGACTTACCAAATAGTGCAGAAAATTTCCTTCGCATCTCAGACTCGAGCTCCCAAGTTGCTTCCTCATCTCGGTGATGGCTCCTAGCCATCTTAACCAGTGGTACATTTTTGTTGTTGTGACGTTGAACCTTTGTCTCTAGAATCTGGATGGGTTGCTCCTCATAGGTCAAGTCATCTTTGAGATTGGGTTTTTCATACCGTATAACATTTGCATCATCATGTTTGTACTTCCGGAGCATAGAGACGTGGAACACATTACGAACTCGCCCATAGGATGGAGGTAATGCTAGTCTGCAAGCACCCTCTCCAACTAGCTCAAGTATCTCAAAAGGACCGACATATCTTGGGCTGAGCTTTCCTCTTTTACTGAACCTCATCACTCCTTTGGTTGGGGAAACCTTCAGGAGTACTTGGTCACCTGTCTGAAAATTCTATTTGCGTAAAACTTTTGACAGCATAAAACTTTTGTCGAGCTTGAGCTGCCTTCATCCTTTCTTGTATCAACTCGACTCTTGTTGAATATTCCTCTGTGTGTTTTAGCACCTTAGCATCCAAAATCTTCCTCTCACCTACCTCATTCCAGCATGCAGGTGAACGACATGGTCTTCCATACAAGGCTGCAAAGGGAGCCATACTAATATTGGAATGATAACTATTATTATAAGCGAACTCAATAAGCGGTAGATGATCATCCCAGTTGCCCTTCCAGTCAAGGGCATAACCTCTTAACATGTCTTCAACCGTTTGGATGATCCTTTTAGTTTGGCCGTCCGTTTGTGGATGGAATGTCGTACTGTAATTCAGCCTAGTCCCAAAAAAGTCTTATAAGCTCCTCTGGAATCTGGCTATAAGCCTTGGATCTCGATCTGATACAATTGAGGTGGGGATTCCATGAAGTTTGATTATCTCGTGTACGTATAGATTCATAAGGTTCTGCACTTATTATTTTGACTTCATGGATAGAAAGTGTGCAGACTTTGTTAACCGATCCACTATCACCCATATGACATCATATCTCTTTTGGGTGCGGAGTAAGCATGTTATAAAATCCATGGAAATATCTTCTCACTTCCACTATGAAATGGCGAGAGATGTGATCTTTCCATAGACTTCTGATGTTCCACTTTTACCTATTGGCAGACCAGGCACTTGGAAATATATTCAGCAATCTCTCGCTTCATGTCATTCCACCAGAAAGTTCTTTGAACATCCTTGTATATCTTAGTGCTGTCGGGATAGATCGCAAACTCAGACTTATGACATTCATCAATCACTTCTCTTTTAAGAGCTTCATCACTTGGGACCCATAGACGATCTCTGTATCGGATCCCACCATCTATTGAGAGCTTGAAATCTTCTTCTTTCTGACATCTTCCTAACATCTTGATATACTCAGGATCTTGAGCCTGAGCCTTACTAATCCTATCCACCAAATTCAGTTGTATCTGGTGCATCATTAGTACTGCTCCGTTTCTTTCAGTCCATGGCATTCATAGGCTTAGCTCCTTCATCATCTTATACATACCCATCATCATATGAGCTAGTGAGCCCTTCAACTTGCGGCTGAGTGCATCTGCAATTGAGTTTGCCTTATCAGAGTGGTAATTAATGGAGAACTCGTTATCCTTTAGGTATTTCATCCATCTTCATTGTCGCATATTGAGGTCTCGCTGAGAGAAGACGTACTTAAGGCTGTTATGGTCGGTGAACACTCAAATTGTACTCCATAAAGGTAGTGTCGCCAAATCTTCAATGCGAAGACTACCGCTGCCAATTCAAGGTCATGAGTTGGGTAGTTCACCTCATGCTTCTTCAGCTGCCTAGATGCATATGCGACCACTTTTCCATGTTGCATGAGCACGCATCCCAGTCCTGTGCCGCAAGCATCACTGTACACCACATACCCATTTGTACCTTTCGAAATGGTGAGTATGAGTGCAGTGGTCAGTCAGGCCTTCAGTTCTTAAAAATTGTCTTCGCATTTCTGTGTCCATATGTACTTCACTCCTTTCTTCATTAGATTCGTCAAGGGAGATGCAATCTTTGAAAAATCCTTGATGAACCTGCGGTAGTAACCTTCCAATCCGAGGAAGCTACGGATTTCAGTGGCATGTTTTGACTTTGGCTAGTGGGATACCGCTTCTACTTTGGAATGGTCCACAGAAATGCCCTTCTTCGAGATTATGTGTCCAAGAAATATAATCCGGTCAAGCCAGAACTCATACTTTGATAGTTTGCCATATAGCTTATGTTGTCTTAACTTTTCCAAAACTATCTTCAAGTGTTCCTTATGTTGTTCTTCATCTTCCGAATAGATCAAGATGTCATCCACAAAGACGATGATAAAACTGGTCCAAGTATGGTCTGAACACCCGGTTCATGTGATCCATGAAAGCTGCAGGGGCGTTCGCCAGTCCAAAAGGCATCACTAGAAATTCATAGTCACCATATCTTGATCGGAAAGTCGTCTTTTGTACATCTTCATCGGCCACTCTAAGCTGGTGGTACCTACTTCGTAAATCGATATTTGAAAATATTGCGACATTTGAGAGTTGATCGAAGAGGTCGTCGATCCGCGGTAGAGGATACTTGTTCTTGACTGTGGCTTTATTCAGCATCCGGTAGTCAATGCACAGTCTTAGAGAGTCGTCATTCTTCTTGACAAATAGCACTGGAGCACCTCAAGGAGATACATCCGGCCTGATAAACCTCTTGTCTAAAAGCTCCTAAATTTGCTTCTTCAGTTCATGTATTTCGACCAGTGCCATCCTGTAGGGGGCCTTCGAGATCGGGGCAGTGCCTGGAAGGAGATCGATTCGAAAATCAATCTCTCGTGGGGGTGGTAATCCGGAGATGTCGTCAGGAAAGATGTCTAATAATTCCCGAACTACATCCAGTTGTTGTAGTTGGGTCTCTGGGTTGTCCGTCTTCATCACATTTGTAAGAAAACATCTGCATTCCTTCTGTATCATTCTTTGTGCTTTCATGGCAGATATGATAACCTTCTCATCTTTCCCGTGGTACCTCTAACAGTGGTCTTGCGTTCACCTTGGGTACCAATGATCACTTTCTTCTGTTTGCATAGTACGACTACATCATGGTAGGATAGTCAATCCATACCAAGAATGACATCGTAGTCCGTCATTGGGATGATTACCAGATCTACAGAAAATTCTTGCCTTGTATCTCAACTGGTACCTCAGGAAGTTACTTAGTGGCGTAGAGCATTCCCATAGGAGTAATTATCTTCATAGGGTGACTTATATCATGAAGAGGTAAACTTAAAGTAGTAGCACAGTCTTTAGATATAAAAGAGTGCGATGCGCCCGAATCAAATACAACTGTAGCAGGAAGACTGGCTATGGATAGTGTACCTCTAATGACTTTGGCGTCTGTCGGTACTACATCTTCCTCTAGGTGGAAAACTCTTCCACGCACCATGTTGTTTCCACCTCTTGCATCACGCTGAGCTGGTGCGGGATCATCCTTCTTAGTAGGAGAGTCACGAATGAAATGTCCTTATTGACCACAGTGTAAGCATACCCCAGCCTTCATCCTACATTCCTTAATGTGAAACCTCCTACAGTGGAGACAAGCACTAGTACCCTGTGCCCGCTACTGGGGTTGCTGATGTTGGGACTGCAAAAAGGGTCATGACTTAATTCTTTTTCATCATAAGCATCTTTAACTTATGTTCATCATCTTTACCTAATATCGGGGCTGTTGTTGGCAGTTAACCTCACGAGGCTCATATGGCTTTGCCCGGTTATTCCGTCGTTGGTTCCTACGATTAGGTCCTCCTCGATTCCGATGACTGTCATTCTATCGAGGTTGATTCTAAGCAGAGGGCAACATGTGAGCCTTTCCTTTCACATCTTTCAGTTCTTGTTGCTCTTTGGCATAATTCCTTTTTATAGTGTTGCTAACTCCACTGCCAGACTCACATTAGCACATTGACCAACTAAGGTGCTGGTCCTGATGGTTGGGTTTAAGCCATGACAGAAATGATCTGCCTTTTGTCTGTCACTCATCTTGATAGTGTTGTACATTTCTAGACGAATGAATTTAACATGGTACTAAGCCATCGTCATCTGATCCTGGCTCAATTGTAGAAACTCCCTTTGCTTCAGTGCACGCTGGTATGGTGGAAAGTAGCGTGCCTCAAACGCTTCACAGAAATGTTCCCAAGGAACGTTGATCACTAGCTGATCATAATAGGTTTTTATCCCATTTTCTATTCAATTCATCCATATCGAGCCCTCATTTTGCCTAACTTTTGGCCAATTATGCTTGGAATGCAATAAATTGTGATAACTAGCTGATCTTTCTCATTCTATACTTAATTCCATGTGCATAGAGGTTCTGAATTGCTAAAATCTATAAATATATCAATTCTATGCCAAGTTATCATTTTTTGGGCAAGTTATCATTCCAATGTGCAAAGTTGTCATTTTTCTAATTGAGCTGATTTCTAGTGATTATCTTGCCCTAAATCCCTTGTCATTATGAATTAATCATATTTGGATGATCATATTTCAACTTGTGCAAAATTTATCATTTCGTTTCACAAGTTATCATTTTTTAGTGTCAAGTTATCATTTTAGGGCAAAACTGTCATTTCGATATGCAAGGTTATCAATTCTGCATAAAAGCATTAGGCAATCATTAAATTACTGTCCTAACTCCTTGCTGCTCTGATTTGATCATATTTGGATAACCACAACTAAAGTTATGAGAAGTTATCACTTTTTAGCATCAAGTTATCATTTTATGACACTAAAATTATCATTCCTATGAAATATTATCCACATTTGATTTCTGACCTTATTCACTTGGCATCCTAATCCCTTTGATGCCTTCAATGCTTTGAACCACTCATATTTGGACAATTTCCATGATATATGCAAAGTTATCATTCCGGGCTTCAAAGTTATCATTTTTAATTATGGTTTTCACTCCTACACAACACCAAATTCCATTTGATAATTGAGCTGATAATTATCAATGTCCTAATCCTTATTTGTTAAAATCTCATTCAAAGACTTTGATGCTTGCTGTTTTGACATTTCTAGCAGGGAAAAGAGGGTTGCACAAAGAGGAAAAAGGAGGGGGAACCACTTGCTTTTTGGTTGTCCAAAAAGCTGGCACCTGTAGATATTTTTAGGACCAGGACACTTGGCATAATCAAAGCACAAGGGAACATTCTGATCTATATCTAAGGGTATAGGAAGGTCATATATAAGCTGAAGAAGCTGGAGGATAAAGAGGGGAGCCTCCATTTGGAGGGTTCTTGGACCAGGAACTGAAGGAAGAGCTGCTGCAATCTGCATTCTAGTCGATAGTCTTCACATTTTCAGAATGCTTTGTATCAATTCCTCAATTTGTTTTACATCAATTCTTGTAGTTATAGTGAGCTAAATTCCAGCTCTCCTAGGATAGGGTAGTAGTCTAATACATGTTATGGATGGAATTGAACAATCACTACTAGAAAAACGCGGATTACCGACGGTCCGGACCGTCGGTAATCAGCTTGAAAACCGTCGGTAACGCAATTATCGACGGTTTTTCAGTCGAAATCGATCCGTCGAAAAAACGCTCGTCGCAAACGGATTTGCGACGGTTGAAAAAATTCGTCGAAAATATCGACGGTTCTGACCATCGGAAAAGTCCCCGGCGGTTCGACCCGTCAAAATTTTCCGACGGTTGCAACCGCCGGAAAAGACCCCGGCGGTTCGAACCATCGATATTTCCGACGGTTGCAACCGCCGGAAAAGGCCGGCGGTTCGAACCGTTGATATTTCCGACGGTTGCAACCGCCGGAAAAGGCCGGCGGTCCGAACCGTCGAAATTTCCGACGGTTGCAACCGCCGGAAAAGGCCGGCGGTTCGAGCCGTCGCAACTTTTCGACGGTCGTAACTGTCGAAACTTTGGACGGACAACGCAACCGTCGCAAATAATTTTTTAAATATAAAAAAAATTAGCGGCCGGATCCGGCCGCCTGGCGTTCGGATCTGACCACTGGAGGTCGGATCCGTCGCCAGGCGGCCGGATCCGACAGCTGGAGGCCGGATCCGCAGCCAGGCGGCTGGATCCGGCCGCCGATCCGGGCGCTGGCGGCCAGAACAGGCCCGCCTAGCGGCCAGAACAGGCCCGCCTGGCGGCCGATCCGGTCGCTGGAGGCCGGATCCGGCCGCCTGGCGGCGGATCCGGCCGCCTGGCGATCGATCCGGCCGCCTGGTGGCTGATCCGGCCGCTGGAGGCCGAATCCGAACGGCCACGGTCGGATCCGACCTCCGGCCGGCCGACAGCAGAGAGAGAGAGAGAGACGCCGGCGCGGAGCGGGAGAGAGAGATACGCCGGCATGGGAGAGGGTCGCCGGTGCGGGAGAGGGTCGCCGGCGTCCGGCGTGGGAGGGTCGCCGACGTCCGACGCACGGGAGAGGGTGCTCGCGGTCGGGAGAGAGAGAGAAGAGGAGGGAGAGAGAGAGGAGCGGAGGGAGGAGGGAGAGAGAGAAGAGGGAGGAGGAATATATATAAAGGGAAAAAGTGGAAAGAGAGCGGGAAAAGGAAAAAAAAAGCGGGATAACGAAATTTTAATTACCGACGATTTCGACCGTCGAAAACATAAATATTAAATATTTTTATAATTACCGACGATTGTAACCGTCGAAAATATATTTAGTTATATATAATATTTATTTTTTTATTTTACCGACGGTTTGAACCGTCGGTAATCGTTACCGACGGTTTGAACCGTCGGTAATCGTTACCGACGGTCAAAACCGTCGGTAATTGCGACGGTTTGGACCGTCGCTAGTTATATTAATAAAATACTCTTTATATCATATTATTATACATTTACCGACGGTTACGACCTTCGGAAATTGCGGCGGATTTTGCGACGGATGGATATCCGTCAGAAATATCAACGTTCCTAATCGTCGAAAAATTAAATAATAATATAATAAATTATATACTTAATTTTTTTATTTCCAATGGTCGTGACCGTCGGAAAATCCGTCGAAAAAATTTAATAATAATATAAAAAAATACATAATTTATTTTTTTTATTTCCGACGGTCATAATTGTCGGAAAAGTCGTAGGAAATTGCGACGGATGGATTTCCGTCGAAAATATCGATGTTCCTAATCGTCGAAAAATTAAATAATAATATAAATTATTTCTGACGGTCATAACCGTCGAAAAATCCGTCAGAAACGAAACCGTCGAAAAATCCGTCGCAAATTGTGACGGATTTAGAACCGTCGGAAATTATCCGTCGGAAAATCGTGATTTTCTTGTAGTGAATACTGATTTCCCTTTTCTGATATTGACATTATTCTGATTTCTGAAATCTGTGGGATTTGTTCTTGACATTGTGAAATCCTAATTGTATGTACAACTGAGAGGTTGGTTTATGATTTCATCTTTGTTCAGAAATGAATCAGGAACCAATGACAAGTTCTTAGGTCCCAATCTTTAGTTCTGATTTCTGATTTTCTAATTTCCTAATATCTAATTTTTTATTTCTGTTTCTGCATTCTGAATTCATTGGATCCTATTCTTGACATTGTGAGATGCTACTTGTATTTACAACTGAGATGTTGACTTATGATCTATTCTTCGTTCAGAAATGAATCAAGAATCAATGACAAGTTTCTAGGTCCAATTCTTGATTAGGAATCTGATTCTTTATTTTTGAAATCTGATTTTCATTCTGATTCATGAAATGTTGAAATCTATTTATCATTGAGGGGCCCTGATTTCTTAGCAGCTGAGAAGCTGATTCTAGGTTCCTTCTTGTTCAGAAATGGATTAAGAAGCAATGATAACCTTTCTGATTTCATTTGTGATATGTGCTGATTTTACCCAATGAACCAATGTTGGTGTGGATTTTATTTTATTTGCAGCTGAGAGGTTGATTTAAAATCCCCTTGTTGTTTAGAGATAAACCAAGAAGCATTAGCATTAGGATTGGAATCATTACATTTCTAATTAGTTGATGTATGAATGTTGGTTTGGTTGTGGTGCCAAACTGAAATTGTCAAAATCTGATAGGAAATAGCAAAATCAGTGAGGTGCTCAAGTTTATGCTTAATGATAACTCTCTATCAGTAGGGACTTCTTCTAATTCAACTTAGCTAGTCATTCCTATGAGAATATGGTGATTAGTCCAAGTTTAATCATGCTGTGAAAATAGCCCTTTTCTAGTTGAATCAGAATTGACATTTCAATGTAAATTGTTCCATTCCATCCATACTTGAATTAGATGAACTCCATTCCTAGGAGAATCTTTCACTAATTGATAATCCCTTCTAGTCCTTAGCTTAACATTTAGATTTCAGTCCATATCCATTATTAAAACACCAAAAATAGTTACTCTTCTAGCCACATTTAAAATTTGTTTTCACTTTCCAATTTTCTGAATTTGTCACTTTAGTTAAGGCTAGTCTAGATTGTTTTAGGGAGTCATTGGGTTCAAATCACTGTGGATAAGACATTTGGGTTTACTACAATTGACTTGTACACTTGCAGTAGAGAGTGAATTAGGGAGTTAAATCAAAAATTGAAAAATCTCACTTTTGACCAAAAAATCAGCAAGTTATCACCACACTCTCCTATAATATCACTATCAAAAGTCATTCTGTCCTTCATACTATGTATCCATCATAGTTCTCCGCCAGTCCAAAGCATCCTCAATTAAAACGCTGGTGGCGAATAGGACCTTCTTATTTTCACCACAGTTCATGTGTTGAAGTTTCTCCTTAATGGTCCTCAACCATCTTTTAGCTTTGTCAAACTCGTTCAAACCGTCATACTCTGGAAGGCGCAACTTCATGAATGCCTGAATAGTGTCCTTAGAGGACACTGATGGCATAGGCTGTACAAGCGGAGGCTGTACAGAAGGAAGCTGAGTTGATGGCATCATGATTGGTGCGGCCTAAATAGATGGTGTCAGTACGGGTAGAACTGTTGGTACCTGTGATGGTGGGGGCTGCATAAGTGGGGACTGAACTGTCGGCTCCACAGCACGAGCCTGACTCATCCGGACCTTATTCTGGTCCATCCCCTTTTGTTGTGAATTTCCAATCCCGTCACTATTTTGAGCTCGTCTCCGACCCCAAGCTCTAGTAACAGGCGCGGCATTTAGGCATCTACATCATCATACATCATCATATTTAGAAAAAACATCTTACATCTTATGAGATAAGATAAACTTACTTGATTTCAGGTGGCACAGTGACTGCTCATGGCGCTTGAACATGGACTAAACATCATACATTAGGACATGAGAATGGCCTAACTTTAGACTCTAATACCTAGCTATAACGCCCCCAAGTCGCACTCCGCCACGTGATAGAATACGCTTCGGGAACGCTACGCATCCATACGTGTACATCATATTGACCAAAAGGAAGACTTTGACTGGTCAAATCAATAATGATAAATGCGGAATAACTAGATCATCATTAAGAATAAAAGATACTAACATCATCATGTGTGGAAGACTGATAAATGACTTCATAGGAGTCCAAAGAAAAGTTAATACATCAAGTAATAAAAAGAAAGGAAAAAACTATCTATCATCTAAATGACTCGATAACCATTTGCAGTCATCTACGAGCTCGATCTGTCACCATTGGCCACCATCATCGTTCAGACCTTGGCCTGCATTTAAGAACATGCAAGGGAGAACCTCCCTATGAGTTTTACAACTCAGTATGGAAGTAAGATAAATATCATCATAAGATCATGATACTAGGCATGAATCATAAAGGTAACATCATCATATAAAAGGAGAATGAATCATGATCATAGCTAGAATGATAGGAGCATGTAAAGGAACATATGAATAAAAGATCATACAGAGTCATCATAAGAAAGATTCTTTATTCATATGTGTTCATATTTTTCATCATCTTAGTTTTCATCTTTGACTTATTTGGAGTATATTTCAACTCACGGAGAGGCCTGCCTCAACCCGTCCATCATCGTAGAGCCAGCCCATAACTGATCGAAGTCAATACATAATTGACCGAAGTCAACCCATAATCTAGTCGTCACCAGTCCATCATAAAAGAGCTCTCCATTTAACGATTTACGTCTTTTATCTTGCATCTTTTAATTAATCAAATCACATCTTGAAAGAAATTTTAAATCAGGATAAAAGACTCATGGAGAGCAAATCAAGGGCATCTTTGACATAATCATAGGCATCATTAGGATCTGGAATAGGAACATAATCCAAGGATTTAAACATCATAAAAGTGACTTAATCAATGTCGGAACCCGGGCCGAGTGGGGAAAACTCGGGCCGAGTTCATCAGTCATCATCTTCGAAAAAATCAGGGTAATACCCGGGCCGGGTTCGGGTTACACCCGGGCCGGGTCGGGTCGTCATCGAGTCGGGGTGATTGTCGCGCCCGACTATTCTGAGCACACAGAACTCGGTCCAGATCATCTTCAACCCGGGCCAGATTCGTTCGGTTGCAGAGTTCGGAGAGCGCAGTAATGACGGATTCGGGCCGAGTTCCTACGAACTCAGTTCGGCGAAGGACTTGCCCGGGTCTGGTTCGTCTTACGCAGAAACTGTGCGGACGCGCAGTTCGGGTTCCGTTCATCATTTTCGAACAATTCATCATCATAGAACATCATGCATTAATCAGGAACTACCTAGAACACGCTTCAAGTCTAAAATCAAGATTCTGTCACGAATCTATCATAGTTTCATACCTTAAAATTTCTGTCCAAGAAACTGTTCTTCCTCTTCCTCTTCTTCCTCTTCTGGTCCCTCTCGGTTCAGTGGTGCGTTCATCGGCGTCCGCGTCCTCCCGCACGTCTCCTGTTGGCAGAGGTGAATCAGGAACGAAGATAACAAAAGACGCACAAGACCGGATGGAGATTTATGGCCAGCTTGCACAGGGGAAAATGGGCTATTTTGTTGAATTTAATCCCATATATATAGGGGAGAGATCTAAGTTCGTGTGGTAATTAAAGGATTAAATCAAATCTAACTCAAATTTTATCTCTTCCTTTTATTTCTTTTTCCCCAATTAAATCTCGTGTGTTACACCAAGTGCACTTGATAATAATTAATTATGAGATGCAAAGATATTAATTAAAGAAAATAAATTAGAAAATACACATAAAAATAAGAAGAATGACATAGGAAAGTTAATAAGTATAGAATTTTCTTCTATCATGAATGAAAAAAATACATTGGAAGACATTTAATTAACTTGTAATTTGTGAAATTTAACCATGAATCTAGTACAAGAATACATATTCATTAGGCATACATTTATATGATTATAATAATTTAATATAAAATAATTTAAAATGCCAAAAAATCACAAAGAATAGAAATGATATTAAAAATAAAAGAGACTTTTTCTTTAATTTTCAACCTGTTTTTACGAAATAAAATTGATTATATGAATTAGAAGATCTAATGTTAATTAGTTTTCACATTTACTTTTAAAAATTATAAAATATTTTTTATATAAAAGAATTGAAGAGTTAACTTATAGTTTGCAAAATTTGATACAAATTTACTAAGGATTCCTTTATATATGATTATCTTATATTATAAAATAAAAAATAAAATTAGTGGATATGTTGTAGAATGCACATACAGTTTAATTTTTAATGTGAATTGAACAAAAGAAGGAAAATTTAAATGTGCTTATACTATTCCTTTTAAAGACCAAGAGTATAAAAAGACATTTACATACCATTTTTTAATCTCCTCGGGCTGAGAATCCTCCAGCTCCCGCGGTCCACAACACTCCTATATCCTCTCCTCTTCTACTACTATATGTGGCCTCCCCCTACTGGGCCTCGTCTCCGGCATGTCCACCTTCCTCAAGGACTTCCTCATAGTAGCTTTTGTTCCCGAAATCCAGACTCTTGCTGGAGATGGTGAAGGACCTCAGGGACATAACCAACTTCTTTCACGTATTTACAATCACCTCTTTTTTCTTTTCCTTATTTCTCATGGTGGCAACCATGTACACCTTCGTCATGGCCTACAAAAGCAGCCACTTGACTCCCAAGAGCTCATGTTGCGAATTGGCGATCGTCGTTACCAAACTATGGTGACCCGGATGTACAAAGTCCTCCCGAACCTTGGCCTCGGCTTGCTGTCCTTTGCGCAGGTGGCTACGATCGTCATCCTATCCAATGAATCTAGAGTCGTGTGTACCTTCGGCGTAGGCTTGGGGCTATCTCTCCTTCTAATATATTTTTTGTAAGGCACCAAGGTGAAAGGATCAAAGGGTAAAAGATAGTCCTATATGGATAAAACACAAAGGTGGTCACACGCTTATAAGTGACATCCTCTTTATCTTTAAAGATTTATTTTAAATTCATGTAGGCCAAAAGCTCAAAGCGAACAATATCTTGATGAGCTAAGGGGGGTTACAAAAGGTATCAGAGCCATAATCGCGTGCTCACTTGAATCATTTGGAAACCCAGCCCACGAGCTGCTCAACGAGGACGTTGAGTCCCTTGGGGGTGATTGTAAGGCCCAAGATAAAAGGAACAAAGGGTGAAAGATACTCCCACATGAACAAAATATGAAAGTAGTTATGGCCTATAATTGGCATCTCCCTTTACCTCTCAAGACGCTTTTAAAATTTGTGTAGGTGTCCAAAGCGAACAATATCTTGACTAAGGGGGTGTTACAATATTTGTACCTCCGACTCGCTGCAACATGAGCTTTGTGATCGCCATCATGGAGGAGACATGGGGGCGTTACTTGGTGCAGAGGTCTTCTATGTCGTAAGAGTGGGTGCAAAAGCCTTCTACGCCGCAAGAGATGTGTGCAAAAGCGTCTGACAGGGACGGTCACCATCGGCAAATGAGGAGTCACCGAAATGATTGTCCATGGAGAATTAGGAAGTGGATTTTCTTTGGTGGTTGAGACGACGAGGACATGTCAAATGCGCGCGTAAGATGCACGATTGCATCTTACACACGTGTGTTCTGCGTGATCACGTGATCGCACGATTATGGTGTGCTGGGATCGCGTGAGACAGCATGTGAAGTGCATGACGCCCCAAGCTGTCCCCTCGCCCAAGTCTCCTTCGCCTTGTCAATTTTCATTTAAGGGGACCATTACCGAGCGTCCAAGTCATGCTTTCGCGTAGGTTCATCTAGAGGTACTTGTGCTGTGATTACATGTTTCGTTGCCCCGAGGTTCGGTCCCCGATTCTGAGGTACAAGTACGCCCTCTAGTGTTCATAGAAAAGTCTCGACGATCCACTTCCACAACAAAAAGGTATTTCGCAACCTTTGATATATATGTGCTATAAATCCAATATTGGTATTAGAGCTTTTTTTTTTAATTTTTCTCGAACTTGTGATTGCGCCGAAAAAATAATATTTGTTATTATTTTTGGAATCTACACATCTCGATTGTATGACCACAATCGAAGGACAATGTGGTCTTTGTCATTATAAATATATTATGGATGAACCTAGATCATAATATATATTTTTTATTTATTTTAATATTTTTGGCAAATTTTTAAGATATTTTATGCATGTGTTGCAAGAAAAAAAGGAGAAGAAAAAAAGACTATTCCCGCAGACACAAGACTGCTAAAGGGTCCATATGGGTGCAAAAATGTTTGCACCTATTTGTTTTGCCAGCTGGCCGTCAATAGCAAACCCACTAAAGTTTTTTTAGCATTTTTTTATTTTTATCAAAATATTAAAAAAATTATAAATAAAAATTGACTATTTTGAAAAATTAGGGAAAATATGTATTTTCCTTAGGAAAATTTTCTGTAAATTTTAAAGTAGTGCATGTAATTTAATGCTATTTAAAGAAAAACATTTGGTGATTTAGTGTGATAGTTAAATGATTATATTAGCATGTCAATTACAAATATTGCTTAATAAATGTGTTATAATATTGTCATTTATGTATGTCATAATGGTATTTGTTGTTGTGATCTAAATTCAATCATTGAAGGAATTTTGAATAATTTGAAATTTGATTTTGAATTCAAAATCGGTATGCACAAAATTTATTGTAAATTTTTTACAATGTGTTAAAATTGTGAATTTGAATTTAAAATTGCTATGTCCAATTTTGTTAAGCATGAGAATTTGCCTAAATTTTCAAATAAGTTGAAATTAAATAGATTGAAATAATTCATTTTGTGAGACTTAAATAACATGCATGTTGATATTATTTTTGCTACGTGCTAAAATAAATGTTTCATGCGAGATGACCTGATGAATCCGATTTTTATTTTTTCTTTTCTTATTTAAACTTGAACTTATATTTGATTTAAAAAATTTAAAAATTCAAATAAAATATTTTAAGCACAAAATAATATTAAATAGTGACAAAACATATTTCATGATCTAAAATAAATATTAAATAATATTTTATATATTTAATAAATACCCGACCACCCGACCCGACCTGACCCAAACGAGATCAGGTTGGGTCGGATTTGGTCCCCAAATCTCATTTGAACCGACTCGACCCGACTCGTGAACACCCTAAATTAAATGATACACGAAACATATGTAGTTCTTTTATAGAACTAAGACACTTTGATATTCAAATATTATTACAATAACTAATGTACTTTGTTGGGTAGTGCGTGACCCAAAAATGTTGTTTATATAGGTTTCGAGGAATTGGCATGGTGCTTGGTTCATGTAGTCTTCAGAAATAGAGTTGATGTATGACAGTGATAGCACAATATGAATCTAAAGATTATTAGTATAAATAATATGTGATTAAAATATTACATAAACATATCATTTATTCCATATCTTATTTGTTATCATATTATTGGGTACATATTCTTTTACATTCACACACACACACTCATATGTATGATAGTATCATAATAATATATTTAAAAAATTGATGATACTTATATTAGTCATCAATGATATTATCATTAGTGTATGAAAAGACATATTTTTTAGTCTTTACTTCTATATACCAGTTATAGCATTTAATAGTTTTTATGAGATGAAGATAAATTATGTATAAGTATTATTTTGTCACCCACAAACTTATATTTGTGGATCTGCACATATTCTTTGTCATTAAAGAGGGCATCAAATGTAAAATAAAAGTCCTTATAATATTTAATATTTTTATCACATGAGAGAAATTATATATAAGTATTTTTTTCTTATAACATTTAATAATTTTATTAGATAGAAAAATTATATATAAATATTTTTTATCACGCGCATATCTATTCTTTACCTTCAAAGAAGGCGTGAAGTATGCAAATAAAATTGAAAACTCCTCTATTTATAGTTACAAATATAGAATTTACAAATATAAACAAAATCATATATTTTATAAGAGGAAAATTAGGGTGAGATCACAAAAACTGATCTCACCCTCAAATATTTTAATCTCAACCATTATAACTCAAGGCACATGGTTCAACGGATCCTAGTTGAATCAGTTCAGATGAAAAAAAAAACTAGATTCAATGCTCTCACCCGCCGATCTCCCCTCTTTCATGTTCATAGCAGCGACCTTCCTTCCAACTGGTTGAAGCAGGTGATCACAATAGGAGTTCATATCATTGTAATCATCGTGTGATCACGGTGCCGACAAGCCGGATCCATCTGAGGAGGATGGAGGATGAGGAGTTGATGATGATAGCGCGATTGCAGATTTTGAGGCCAATTGAGGAGGCAAGGGGAGCGGCGAAGAGGGGTGCTTAGAGGTGATGGCATATTGGGTGGATGGGATAGTTGAAGAGGTGTGTCCAGCTTAGAAGGAAACAAGACAAATCAGGTGGAATAAATAACAAAAAAAGAAAATAAATAATGTGTCTTTTTCTAATTTTTTTCACTTCTGAGTATTTAGTCGGGTGACGTTCCAGTGCCACCATTGTTGACTTCAGAGTCGACCTTCAAGCTCGGTAACCATTGATGGAAAAAGATGGATTCTTTTTAATCCGAAAACTAAGAAGAAAAACAAAAGAAGAATGAAGACATGACGTCTGATAAAAAAAATGGATGCTACCAGGCGCTCTATGCAAGGTTAATCACGAAAGGCACAATGGAAGGAATGAATGGATTCATTAGAATAAGATGCAGAGGATTTAACATGGGCGCAGATGATGTATCACCTTGTCAGTGGCCTCCCTCCTCTATGCCTCCTCTAACGTGTTGATTTCACTTCTTCCTGTTGCTTCCCCAACACTGACCGTCCTACGACTTCTTGCCTGCTATAATTAAAGCTCTTGGATTGGGATCTCAAGGAGGAAGGAGAAGGGTCCCTGCGTTGTTGCAGGTGGAGCGTCACTGTCACAGCCCCTGTGTTGCCGCAAGTGGAGCATCCAATGCCGGCATTGGAAGCCACCAGACGAAGGCGGATTGAGTTCGACGACTCTCCACATTGAACTTTATTTTTCTAATGACTGGTTCGGTTAGCAAATGATGTGGTTCGGTTAGCAAATGATGTGATTGATTCAATTACGATGAGGCGATCTGGAGCGTTGAATCAATGCCCCTTGAATTATAATGATCGAGATTAAAAAATTTCAAAGTGAAATCAAATTTTCTGAACTCACCTTAATTTTTCTCATTTTCTAATAACTAATTTTTTAGTATCCATAATTATATAATTATAATATTATTACTTTACGCATTATACATAAGATGCATAGTATCATAATAATATATTTAAAAATTTGATTATACTTATATTAATCATCAATAGATACATTGAACTTCATATGATAACATATACTTTTTAACCTTTCATTCTATATATAAATTATAGTATTTAATATTTTTTATTAGATGAAGTGAAATTATATATAAGTATTTTTTATCATGTACAAACTTATATTTGTGGACGTGCACGTATTCTTTGTCGTTAAAGAGGGCGAGTATAAAAATGTAAAATAAAACCCCCTTATGATATTAATATTTTTATTACATGAGAGAAATTAATATTTTTATTAGTCGGAGAAAAATTATATATAATCATTTTATCATGCACAGATCTATATTTGTAGATCCACACGTATTCTTTGCCTTAAAAGAAGGTGTGAAGTTTGCAAATTTCCTCTATTTATACTTTAAAATATAGACTTTAAAAATATAAATAAATAAAATCATATAAATGAAGAAAAATAAATACAAATATTTTTTTTATCATGCACATATCTACATTTGTAGATCCATGCATATTCTTTACCTTCAAAGAAGGTGTGAAGTATGAAAATGAAATTGAAAGTTATCTATTTATAGTTACAAATATAGAATTTAAAAATATTAGATCCGCGCATATTCTTTACCTTCAAAGAAGGTGTGAAGTATGGAAATGAAATTGAAAATCCTCTATTTATAGTTACAAATATAGAATTTAAAAATATAAATAAATAAAATCATATATTTTTTAATAACTAATTTTTAAGTATCCATGATTTATATATTTATAATATTATCACTTTATACATTTAATTTATGGGAGCTCGACACGTGACACTTTTGGCCTCAAGTAGAAATGACATTCTCGCAAATACACAAGTTGGTTTTGATTCTTTTTAACAATAAATAAGTTAGTTCAGAAATTTTGCGTTTTTTGACCTTTTTGGCTGAAAACACGAGTAAAAGAAGCGCGTGCGAAATTTTAAACCCTCGGAGAATTTTCGCCCGAGTCCATTTTTTCGTCCCAATCTTCTCACCATGCATCAACATGCACGAAAGTATTGAAAATTTCGCATCTTTTGACAGCGTAAAAAATTTCACATTTTTTGACCTTATTGTTTGAAAACACGAGTAAAAGGCGCGCGCATGAAATTTCGCACCCCCGGAAACTTTTCACCCGAGTCCATTTTTTCGTCCCAATCATCTCACCATACATCAACATGCACGAAAGCGTCGAAAATTTTGCATCTTTTGACAGTGTAAAGAATTTCTCATTTTTTGACCTTCTAGGCTGAAAACACGAGTAAAAGGCGCACGTGCAAAATTTCGAACCCCAGAATAATTTTCGCCCGAGTCCATTTTTTCGTCTCATTCATCTCACCATGCATCAACAGGCACGAAAGCATCGAAAATTTGGCATCTTTTGACAGCGTAAATTTTTTTACATTTTTTGACCTTAGAGGCTGAAAACACGAGTAAAAGGCGCGAGTCCGAAATTTCGAACCCCCAAAAAATTTTCGCCCGAGTCCATTTTTTCGTCCCAATCATCTCACCGTGCATCAACAAGCACGAAAGCATAAAAAATTTCACATCTTTCGACAGCGTAAAAAATTTCACGTTTTTTGACCTTATTGGCTGAAAACACGAGTAAAAGGCGCGCGCAAAATTTCGCACCCCGAACACTTTTCACCCGAGTCCATTTTTTGTCCCAATCATCTCACCATACATCAACAAACACGAAAGCGTAAAAAATTTTGCATCTTTGGACAGCGTAAAAAATTTCGCATTTTTTGACCTTCTTGGCTGAAAACACGAGTAAAAAGCGGGCGTGCGAAATTTCGAACCCCCAGAAAAATTTTAGCCCGAGTCCATTTTTTCGTTCCAATCATCTCACCATGCATCAACAGACAAGAAAGCATCGAAAATTTTGCATCTTTTGACAGCGTAAAAAATTTCGAATTTTTTGACCTTCTTGTTTGAAAACACGAGTAAAAGGCGCGCGGGCGAAATTTCGCACACTCGGAAAATTTTCGCCCGAGTCCATTTTTTCGTCCCAATCATCTCACCATGCATCAACAGACACGAAAGCATCGAAAATTTTGCATCTTTTGATAGCGTCAAAATTTTCACGTTTTTTTGACCTTATTGGCTGAAAACACGAGTAAAAGGCGCGCGCGCGAAATTTCGCACCCCCAGAAACTTTTCGCCCGAGTTCATTTTTTCGTCCCAATCATCTCACAATGCATCAACAGGCACGAAAGCATAAAAAATTTTGACCTTTTGACAGCGTAAAAAATTTCGAGTTTTTTGACCTTGTTAGCTGAAAACACGAGTAAAAGGCGCGCGTGCGAAATTTCGAACTCCCGGAAAATTTTCGCCCGAGTCCATTTTTTCGTCCCAATCATCTCACCATGCATCAACAGGCATGAAAGCATCGAAAATTTTGCATCTTTTGATAGCGTCAAAATTTTCACGTTTTTTGTCCTTATTGGCTGAAAACACGAGTAAAAGTCGCGCGCACGAAATTTCGCACCCCCGGAAACTTTTCGCCCGAGTCCATTTTTTCGTCCCAATCATCTCACCATGCATCAACATGCACGAAAGCATAAAAAATTTCGCATCTTTTGACAGCATAAAAAATTTCACATTTTTTGATCTTATTGGCTGAAAACACGAGTAAAAGGCGCGCGAGCGAAATTTCGAACCCCCGGAAACTTTTCGCCCGAGTCCATTTTTTCGTCCCTATCATCTCACCATACATCAACAGGCACGAAAGCGTCAAAAATTTTGCATCTTTTGACAGCGTAAAGAATTTCGTATTTTTTGACCTTGTTAGCTGAAAACACGAGTAAAAGGCGCGCATGCGAAATTTCGAACCCTCGAAAAATTTTCGCCCGAGTCCATTTTTTCGTACCAATTATCTCACCATGCATCAACAGGCACGAAAGCATCGAAAATTTTGCATCTTTTGATAGCGTCAAAATTTTCACATTTTTTAACCTTATTGGCCGAAAATACGAGTAAAAGTCGCGAGCGCGAAATTTTGCACCCCTGAAAACTTTTCGCCCGAGTCCATTTTTTCGTCCCATTCATCTCACCATGCATCAACAGGCACGAAAGCATAAAAAATTTCGCATCTTTTGACAGCGTCAAAAATTTCACATTTTTTGACCTTATAGGCTGAAAACACGAGTAAAAGGCGCGAGTGCGAAATTTCGAACCCCCGAAAAATTTTTGCCCGAGTCCATTTTTTCGTCCCAATCATCCCAACATGCATCAACAGGCACGAAAGCATAAAAAATTTCGCATCTTTTGACAGCATAAAAAATTTCATATTTTTTGACCTTGTTGGCTGAAAACACGAGTAAAAGGCGCGCGGGCGAAATTTCGAACCCCCGAAAACTTTTCGCCCGAGTCCATTTTTTCGTCCCAATCATCTCACCATACATCAACAGGCACGAAAGCGTCGAAAATTTTGCATCTTTTGACAGCGTAAAAAATTTCGCGTTTTTTGACCTTGTTAGCTGAAAACACGAATAAAAGGCGCGCATGCGAAATTTCGAACCCCCGAAAAATTTTCGCCCGAGTCCATTTTTTCGTCCCAATCATCTCACCATGCATCAACAGGCACGAAAGCATCGAAAATTTTGCATCTTTTGATAGCGTCAAAAGTTTCACATTTTTTTAATCTTATTGGCTGAAAACACGAGTAAAAGTCGCGCGCGCGAAATTTCGCACCCCCGGAAACTTTCACATTTTTTGACCTTATTGGCTGAAAACACAAGTAAAAGGCGTGCGCGCAAAATTTCGCAACCCTGAAAACTTTTTGCACGAGTCCATTTTTCGTCCCAATCATCTCACCATACATCAATAGTCACGAAAGCGTCAAAAATTTTGCATCTTTGGACAGCGTAAAAAATTTCGCATTTTTTTACCTTCTTGGCTGAAAACACGAGTAAAAGGCGCGCGTGCGAAATTTCGAACCCCCAGAAAAATTTTAGCCCGAGTCCATTTTTTCGTTCCAATCATCTCACCATGCATCAACAGACAAGAAAGCATCGAAAATTTTGCATCTTTTGACAGCGTAAAAAATTTCGAGTTTTTTTACCTTGTTAGCTGAAAATACGAGTAAAAGGCGCGCGTGCGAAATTTCGAACCCCTGGAAAAATTTCGTCCGAGTCCATTTTTTTGTCCCAATCATCTCACCATGCATCAACAGGCACGAAAGCATCTAAAATTTTGCATCTTTTGATAGCGTCAAAATTTTCACGTTTTTTGACCTTATTGGCTGAAAACACGAGTAAAAGTCGCGCGCGCGAAATTTCGCACCCCCGGAAACTTTTCGCCCGAGTCTATTTTTTCGTCCCATTCATCTCACCATGCATCAATAGGCATGAAAGCATAGAAAATTTCGCATCTTTTGACAGCGTCAAAAATTTCACATTTTTTGACCCTATAGCCTGAAAGCACGAGTAAAAGGCGCGAGTGCGAAATTTTGAACCCCCGAAAAATTTTCGCCTGAGTCCATTTTTTCGTCCCAATCATCTCACCCTGCATCAACATGCACGAAAGCATAAAAAATTTCGCATCTTTTGACAGCATAAAAAATTTCACATTTTTTGACCTTGTTGGCTGAAAACACGAGTAAAAGGCGCGCGGGCGAAATTTCGAACCCCCGAAAACTTTTCGCCCGAGTCAATTTTTTCGTCCCAATCATCTCACCATACATCAACAGGCACGAAAGCGTCAAAAATTTTGCATCTTTTGACAGCGTAAAAAATTTCGCGTTTTTTGACCTTGTTAGCTGAAAACACGAATAAAAGGCGCGCATGCGAAATTTCGAACCCCCGAAAAATTTTCGCCCGAGTCCATTTTTTCGTCCCGATCATCTCACCATGCATCAACAGACACGAAAGCATCGAAAATTTTGCATCTTTTGATAGCGTCAAAAGTTTCACATTTTTTTAATCTTATTGGCTGAAAACACGAGTAAAAGTCGCGCGCGCGAAATTTCGCACACCCGGAAACTTTTCGCCCGAGTCCATTTTTTCGTCCCATTCATCTCACCATGCATCAACAGGCACGAAAGCATCGAAAAATTTGCATCTTTTGACAGCGTCAAAAGTTTCACATTTTTTGACCTTATAGGCTGAAAACACGAATTAAAGGCGCGACTGCGAAATTTTGAACCCCCGAAAAATTTTCACCCGAGTCCATTTTTTCGACCCAATCATCTCACCGTGCATCAACAGGCACGAAAGCATAAAAAATTTCGCATCTTTTGACAGCGTCAAAAATTTCACATTTTTTGACCTTATTGGCTGAAAACACGAGTAAAAGGCGCGCATGCGAAATTTCGAACCCCCGAAAAATTTTCGCCCGAGTCCATTTTTTCGTACCAATTATCTCACCATGCATCAACAGGCACGAAAGCATCGAAAATTTTGCATCTTTTGATAGCGTCAAAATTTTCACGTTTTTTAACCTTATTGGCTGAAAACACGAGTAAAAGTCGCGAGCGCGAAATTTCGCACCCCTGAAAACTTTTCGCCCGAGTCCATTTTTTCGTCCCATTCATCTCACCATGCATCAACAGGCACGAAAGCATCGAAAATTTCGCATCTTTTGACAGCGTAAAAAATTTCACATTTTTTGACCTTATAGGCTAAAAACACGAGTAAAAGGCGCGAGTGCGAAATTTCGAACCCCCGAAAAATTTTTGCCCGAGTCCATTTTTTCGTCCCAATCATCTCACCGTGCATCAACAGGCACGAAATCATAAAAAATTTCGCATCTTTTGACAGCGTCAAAAATTTCACGTTTTTTAACCTTATTGGCTGAAAACACGAGTAAAAGGCGCGCGCGCAAAATTTCGCAACCACGAAAACTTTTTGCCCGAGTCCATTTTTCGTCCCAATCATCTCACCATACATCAACAGTCACAAAAGCGTCGAAAATTTCGCATCTTTGGACAGCGTAAAAAATTTCGCATTTTTTGACCTTCTTGGCTGAAAACATGACTAAAAGGCGCGCGTGCGAAATTTCGAACCACCAAAAAAAATTTTAGCCCGAGTCTATTTTTTCGTTCCAATCATCTCACCATGCATCAACAGACAAGAAAGCATCGAAAATTTTGCATCTTTTGACAGCGTAAAAAATTTCGAGTTTTTTGACCTTGTTAGCTGAAAACATGAGTAAAAGGCGCGCGTGCGAAATTTCGAACCCTCGAAAAATTTTCGTCCGAGTCCATTTTTTCGTCCCAATCATCTCACCATGCATCAACAGGCACGAAAGCATCGAAAATTTTGCATCTTTTGATAGCGTCAAAATTTTCACGTTTTTTGACCTTATTGGCTGAAAATACGAGTAAAAGGCGCGAGTGTAAAAATTTTCGCCCGAGTCCATTTTTTCGTCCTATTCATCTCACCATGCATTAACAGGCATGAAAGCATCGAAACTTTCGAATCTTTTGACAACGTCAAAAATTTCACATTTTTTGACCTTATAGGCTGAAAACACGAGTAAAAGGCGCGAGTGTAAAATTTCGAACCCCCGAAAAATTTTCGCCCGAGTCCAGTTTTTCGTCCCAATCATCTCACCATGCATCAACATGCGTGAAAGCATAAAAAATTTCGCTTCTTTTGACAGCATAAAAAATTTAACATTTTTTGACCTTATTGGCTGAAAACACGAGTAAAAGCCGCGGGAGAAATTTCGAACCCCCGGAAACTTTTTGCCCGAGTCCATTTTTTCGTCCCAATCATCTCACCATACATCAACAGGCACGAAAGCGTCGAAAATTTTGCATATTTTGACCGCGTAAAAAATTTCGCATTTTTTGACCTTGTTAGCTGAAAACACGAGTAAAGGCGCGCATGAGAAATTTCGAACCCCCGGAAAATTTTCGCCCGAGTCCATTTTTTCGTCCCAATCATCTCACCATGCATCAACAGGCACGAAAGCATAAAAAATTTCGCATATTTTGACAGCGTCAAAAATTTCACATTTTTTTAACCTTATTGGCTGAAAACACGAGTAAAGAGCGCGCGCGCGAAATTTCGCACCCCCGGAAACTTTTCGTCCGAGTCCATTTTTTCGTCGCAATCATCTCACCATACATTGAAAGACACGAAGGCGTCGAAAATTTTGCATCTTTTGACAGCGTAAAATTTTTTGCATTTTTTGACCTTCTTGGCTGAAAACACGAGTGAAAGGCGCGCGTGCGACATTTCGAACCCCCGAAAAATTTTCGCCCGAGTCCATTTTTTCGTCCCAATCTTCTCACCATGCAACAATAGGCACGAAAGAATCGAACTTTTCGCATTTGACAGCGTAAAAAATTTCACATTTTTTGACATTATTGTGTGAAAACACGAGTAAGTCCTTTTTTTCGCACCTCCGGAAACTTTTCGCCCAAGTCCTTTTTTTCGTCCCAATCATGTCACAATACATCAACAGGCACGAAAGCGTCGAAAATTTCACATTTTTTGACAGTGTAAAGAATTTCGCATTTTTTGATCTTCTGGGCTGAAAACACGAGTAAAAAGCGCACGTGCAAAATTTTGAACCCCCGAAAAATTTGCATCTTTTGACAGCGTAAAAAATTTCGCATTTTTTGACCTTCTTGGCTGAAAACACGAGTAAAAGGCGCGCGTGCGAAATTTCGAACCCTC
Organism: Pontederia crassipes; assembly: GCA_030549335.1. NCBI lineage: Eukaryota > Viridiplantae > Streptophyta > Magnoliopsida > Commelinales > Pontederiaceae > Pontederia > Pontederia crassipes. The sequence goes on along the minus strand of JAUKPH010000020.1, from coordinate 1,632,081 downwards.
GAAAAATTTTTGCCCGAGTCCATTTTTTCGTCCCAATCATCTCACTATGCATCAAAGGCACGAAAGCATAAAAAATTTCGCATCTTTTGACAGCGTAAAAAATTTCACATTTTTTGATCTTATTGGCTGAAAACACGAGTAAGAGGCGCGCGCGCGAAATTTCGCACCCCCGAAAAATTTTCGCCCGAGTCCATTTTTTTCATCCCAATCATCTCTCCATGCATCAATAGACACGAAAGCATAAAAAAATTTGCATCTTTTGACAGTGTAAAAAATTTCACATTTTTTGACCTTATTGGCTAAAAACACGAGTAAAAGGCGCGCGCGCGAAATTTCGCACCCCCGGAAACTTTTCGTCCGAGTCCATTTTTTCGTCCCAATCATCTCACCATACATCAACAAGCACGAAAGCGTCGAAAATTTCGCATCTTTTGACAGCGTAAAAAATTTCAAGTTTTTGACCTTCTTGGCTGAAAACACGAGTAAAAGGCGCGCGTGCGAAATTTCGAACCCTCAAAAAATTTTTGCCCGAGTCCATTTTTTCGTCCCATTCATCTCACTATGCATCAACAGGCATGATAGCATAAAAAATTTCGCATCTTTTGACAGCGTAAAAAATTTCACATTTTTTGACCTTATTGGCTGAAAACACGAGTAAAAGGCGCGCGTGCGAAATTTCGAACCCTCAAAAAATTTTTGCCCGAGTCCATTTTTTCGTCCCAATCATCTCACTATGCATCAACAGACATGATAGCATAAAAAATTTCGCATCTTTTGACAGCGTAAAAAATTTCACATTTTTTGACCTTATTGGCTGAAAACACGAGTAAGAGGCGCGCGCGCAAAATTTCGCACCCCCGGAAACTTTTCGCCCGAGTCCATTTTTTCGTCCCAATCATGTCACCATACATCAACAAGCACGAAAGCGTTGAAAATTTCGCATCTTTTGACAGCGTAAAAAATTTCGCGTTTTTTGACCTTCTTGGCTAAAAATACGAGTAAAAGGCGTGCGTGCGAAATTTTGAACCCCCGAAAAATTTTCGCCTGAGTCCATTTTTTCGTCCCATTCATCTCACCATGTATCAACAAGCACGAAAGCATAAAAAATTTCGCATCTTTTGACAGCGTAAAAAATTTTATGTTTTTTGACCTTATTGGCTGAAAACACAAGTAAAAGGCGCGCACGCGAAATTTCGCACCCCCGAAAACTTTTCGCCCGAGTCTATTTTTTGGTCTCAATCATATCAGCATACATCAACAAGCAAGAAAGCGTCGAAAATTTTGCATGTTTTGACAGTGTAAAGAATTTCGCGTTTTTTGACCTTCTGGGCTGAAAACACGAGTAAAAAGCGCACGTGCGAAATTTTGAACCCCCGAAAAATTTGCATCTTTTGATAGCATAAAACATTTCGCGTTTTTTGACCTTCTTGGCTAAAAATACGAGTAAAAGGCGCGCGTGCGAAATTTCGAACCCTCGAAAAATTTTTGCCCGAGTCCATTTTTTCGTCCCAATCATCTCACTATGCATCAACAGGCACGAAAGCATAAAAAATTTCGCATCTTTTGACTGCGTAAAAAATTTCACATTTTTTGACCTTATTGGCTGAAAACACGAGTAAGAGGCGCGCGCGCGAAATTTCGCACCCCCGGAAACCTTTCGCTCGAGTCCATTTTTTCGTCCCAATCATCTCACCATACATCAACAAGCACGAAAGCGTCGAAAATTTCGCATCTTTTGACAGCGTAAAAAATTTCGCATTTTTTGACCTTCTTGGCTAAAAACACGAGTAAAAGGCGCGTTGCGAAATTTTGAACCCCCGGAAAATTTTCGTCCGAGTCCATTTTTTCGTCCCAATCTTCTCACCATGCAACAATAGGCACGAAAGAATCAAACTTTTCGCATCTTTTGACAACGTAAAAAATTTCACGTTTTTTGACATTATTGTCTGAAAACACGGGTAAAAGGCGCGCGCGCGAAATTTCGCACCTCCGGAAACTTTTCGCCCGAGTCCATTTTTTCGTCCCAATCATGACATCAACAGGTACGAAAGCGTCGAAAATTTCGCATTTTTTGACAGCGTAAAGAATTTCGCGTTTTTTGACCTTCTGGGCTGAAAACACGAGTAAAAAGCGCACGTGCGAAATTTTGAACCCCTGAAAAATTTGCATCTTTTGACAGCATAAAACATTTCGCATTTTTTGACCTTCTTGGCTAAAAACACGAGTAAAAGGTGCGCGTGCGAAATTTCGAACCCTCGAAAAATTTTTGTCCGAGTCCGTTTTTTCGTCCCAATCATCTCACTATGCATCAATAGGCACGAAAGCATAAAAAATTTCGCATCTTTTGACAGCGTAAAAAATTTCGCATTTTTTGACTTTATTGGCTGAAAACACGAGTAAGAGGCGCGCGCGCGAAATTTCGCACCCCCGGAAACTTTTCGTCCGAGTCCATTTTTCCTCGCAATCATCTCACCATACATTAACAGACACGAAGGCGTAAAAAATTTTGCATCTTTTGACAGCGTAAAAAATTTCGCATTTTTTGACCTTCTTGGCTGAAAACACGAGTAAGAGGCGCACGCACGAAATTTCGCACCCCCGGAAACCTTTCGCCCGAGTCCATTTTTTCGTCCCAACCATCTCACCATACATCAACAAGCACGAAAGCATCAAAAATTTCGCATCTTTTGACAGCGTTAAAAATTTCGCGTTTTTTGACCTTCTTGGCTAAAAATACGAGTAAAAGGCGTGCGTGCGAAATTTTGAACCCCCGGAAAATGTTCGCCCGAGTCCATTTTTTCGTCCCATTCATCTCACCATGCATCAAGAAGCACGAAAGCATAAAAAATTTCGCATCTTTTGACAGCGTAAAAAATTTTACGTTTTTTGGCCTTATTGGCTGAAAACACAAGTAAAAGGCGCGCACGCGAAATTTCGCACCCCCGAAAACTTTTCGCCCGAGTCTATTTTTTGGTCTCAATCATCTCACCATACATCAACAAGCAAGAAAGCGTCATAAATTTCGCATGTTTTCACAACGTAAAGAATTTCGCATTTTTTGACCTTCTGGGATGAAAACATGAGTAAAAAGCGCACGTGCAAAATTTTGAACCCCCGAAAAATTTGCATCTTTTGACAGCATAAAACATTTCGCGTTTTTTGACCTTCTTGGCTGAAAACACGAGTAAAAGGCGCGCGTGCGAAATTTCGAACCCTCGAAAAATTTTTGCTCGAGTCCATTTTTTCGTCCCAATCATCTCACTATGCATCAACAGGCACGAAGCATAAAAAATTTTGCATCTTTTGACTGCGTAAAAAATTTCACATTTTTTGACCTTATTGGCTGAAAACACGAGTAAGAGGCGCGCGCGCAAAATTTTGCACCCCCGGAAACCTTTCGCCCGAGTCCATTTTTTCGTCCCAATCATCTCAGCATACATCAACAAGCACGAAAGCCTCGAAAATTTCGCATCTTTTGACAGCGTTAAAAATTTCGCGTTTTTTGACCTTCTTGGCTAAAAATACGAGTAAAAGGCGTGCGTGCGAAATTTTGAACCCCCGGAAAATTTTCGCCCGAGTCCATTTTTTCGTCCCATTCATCTCACCATGCATCAACAAGCACGAAAGCATAAAAAATTTCGCATCTTTTGACAGCGTAAAAAATTTTACGTTTTTTGACCTTATTGGTTGAAAACACAAGTAAAAGGCACGCACGCGAAATTTCGCACCCCCGAAAACTTTTCGCCCGAGTCTATTTTTTGGTCTCAATCATCTCACCATACATCAACAAGCAAGAAAGCGTCATAAATTTCGCATGTTTTGACAGCGTAAAGAATTTCGCATTTTTTGACCTTCTGGGATGAAAACATGAGTAAAAAGCGCACGTGCAAAATTTTGAACCCCCAAAAAATTTGCATCTTTTGACAGCATAAAATATTTCGCGTTTTTTGACCTTCTTGGCTGAAAACACGAGTAAAAGGCGCGCGTGCGAAATTTCGAACCCTCGAAAATTTTTTGCTCGAGTCCATTTTTTCGTCCTAATCATCTCACTATGCATCAACAGGCACGAAGCATAAAAAATTTTGCATCTTTTGACTGCGTAAAAAATTTCACATTTTTTGACCTTATTGGCTGAAAACACGAGTAAGAGGCGCGCGCGCAAAATTTTGCACCCCCGGAAACCTTTCGCCCGAGTTCATTTTTTCGTCCCAATCATCTCAGCATACATCAACAAGCACGAAAGCCTCGAAAATTTCGCATCTTTTGACAGCGTAAAAAATTTCGCATTTTTTGACTTCTTGGCTAAAAACACGAGTAGAAGGCGCGCTGCGAAATTTCGAACCCCCGGAAAATTTTCGCCCGAGTCCATTTTTTCGTCCCAATCTTCTCACCATGCAACAATAGGCACGAAAGAATCAAACTTTTCGCATCTTTTGATAGCGTAAAAAATTTCACGTTTTTTGACATTATTGTCTGAAAACACGGGTAAAAGGCGCGCGCGCAAAATTTCGCACCTCCGGAAACTTTTTGCCCGAGTCCATTTTTTCGTCCCAATCATGTCACAATACATCAACAGGCACGAAAGCGTCGAAAATTTTGCATCTTTTGACAGCGTAAAGAATTTCACGTTTTTTGACCTTCTAGGCTGAAAACACGAGTAAAAAGTGCACGTGCGAAATTTTGAACCCCCGAAAAATTTGCATCTTTTGACAGCATAAAATATTTCGCATTTTTTGACCATCTTGGCTAAAAACACGCGTAAAAGGCGCGCGTGCGAAATTTCGAACCCTCGAAAAATTTTTGCCCGAGTCCATTTTTTCGTCCCAATCATCTCACTATGCATCAACAGGCACGAAAGCAAAAAAAAATTCGCATCTTTTGATAGCGTAAAAAATTTCACATTTTTTGACCTTATTGGCTGAAAACACGAGTAAGAGGCGCGCGCGCGAAATTTCGCACTCCCGGAAATTTTTCGCCCGAGTCTTTTTTTTCCTCGCAATCATCTCACCATACATTAACATACACGAAGGTGTAAAAAAATTTTGCATCTTTTGACAGCGTAAAAAAATTTGCATTTTTTGACCTTCTTGGCTGAAAAAACGAGTAAAAGGCGCGTGTGCGACATTTCGAACCCCCGAAAAATTTTCGCCCGAGTCCATTTTTTCGTCCTAATCCTCTCACCATGCAACAATAGGCACAAAAGAATCAAACTTTTCGCATCTTTTGATAGCGTAAAAAATTTCACATTTTTTGACATTATTGTCTGAAAACATGGGTAAAAGGCGCGCGCGCGAAATTTCACACCTCCGGAAACTTTTCGCCCGAGTCCATTTTTTCGTCCCAATCATGTCACAATACATCAACAGACACGAAAGCATCGAAAATTTCGCATCCTTTGATAGCGTAAAGAATTTCGCATTTTTTGACCTTCTGGGCTGAAAATACGAGTAAAAAGCACACGTGCGAAATTTTGAACCCCCGAAAAATTTGCATCTTTTAATAGCGTAAAAAATTTCGCATTTTTTGACCTTCTTGATTGAAAACATGAGTAAAAGGCGCGCGTGCGAAATTTCGAGCCCTCGAAAAATTTTTGCCCGAGTCCATTTTTTCGTCCCAATCATCTCACTATGCATCAACAGTAACGAAAGCATCGAAAATTTTGCATCTTTTGATAGCATAAAAAATTTCACGTTTTTTGACCTTCTTGGCTGAAAACACGAGTAAGAGGCGCGCGCGCGATATTTCGCACCCCCGGAAACTTTTCGCCCGAGTCCATTTTTTCGTCCCAATGATCTCACCATACATCAACAAGCACGAAAGCGTCGAAAATTTCGCATATTTTGACAGCGTAAAAAATTTCGCATTTTTTTGACTTTCTTGGCTAAAAACACGAGTAAAAGGCGCACTGCGAAATTTCGAACCCCCGGAAAATTTTCGTCCGAGTCCATTTTTTCGTCCCAATCATCTCACCATGCATCAACAGGCTTGAAAGCATAAAAAATTTCGCATACTTTGACAGCGTCAAAAATTTCACGTTTTTTGACCTCATTGGCTGAAAACACGAGTAAAAGGCGCGCGCGCGTAATTTCGCACCCTCAAAAACTTTTCGTCCGAGTCCATTTTTTCGTCGCAATCATCTCACCATACATTAACAGACACAAAGGTGTCGAAAATTTTGCATCTTTTGACAGCGTAAAAATTTTTGCGTTTTTTGACCTTCTTGGCTGAAAACACGAGTAAAAGGAGCGTGTGCGACATTTCGAACCCCCGAAAAATTTTCGCCCGAGTCCATTTTTTCGTCCCAATCTTCTCACCATGCAACAATAGGCACGAAAGAATCGAACTTTTCGCATCTTTTGACAGCGTAAAAAATTTCACGTTTTTTGACATTATTGTCTGAAAACACGAGTAAAAGGCGCGCGCGCGAAATTTCACACCTCCGGAAACTTTTCGCCCGAGTCCATTTTTTCGTCCCAATCATGTCACAATACATCAACAGGCACGAAAGCGTCGAAAATTTCGCATCCTTTGACAGCGTAAAGAATTTCGCATTTTTTGACCTTCTGAGCTGAAAATACGAGTAAAAAGCGCACGTGCGAAATTTTGAACCCCCGAAAAATTTGCATCTTTTAACAACGTAAAAAATTTCGCATTTTTTGACCTTCTTGGCTGAAAACAAGAGTACCGCGTGCGAAATTTCGAACCCTCGAAAAATTTTTGCCCGAGTCCATTTTTTCGTCCCAATCATCTCACTATGCATCAATGGCACGAAAGCATAAAAAATTTCGCATCTTTTGACAGCGTAAAAAATTTCACATTTTTTGACCTTATTGGCTGAAAACACGAGTAAGAGGCGCGCGCGCGAAATTTCGCACCCCCGGAAACTTTTCGCCTGAGTCCATTTTTTCGTCCCAATCATCTCACCATACATCAACAAGCACGAAAGCGTCGAAAATTTCGCATCTTTTGACAGCGTAAAAAATTTCACATTTTTTTACCTTCTTGGCTAAAAATACGAGTAAAAGGCGTGCGAAATTTCGAACCCCCAGAAAATTTTTGCCGAGTCCATTTTTTCGTCCCAATCATCTCATTATGCATCAACAGGCACGAAAGCGTCGAAATTTTTGCATCTTTTGACAGCGTAAAGAATTTCGCATTTTTTGACTTTATTGGCTGAAAACACGAGTAAGAGGCGCGCGCGCGAAATTTCGCACCCCCGGAAACTTTTCGCCTGAGTCCATTTTTTCGTCCCAATCATCTCACCATACATCAACAAGCACGAAAGCGTCGAAAATTTCGCATCTTTTGACAGCGTAAAAAATTTCACATTTTTTTACCTTCTTGGCTAAAAATACGAGTAAAAGGCGTGCGAAATTTCGAACCCCCAGAAAATTTTTGCCGAGTCCATTTTTTCGTCCCAATCATCTCATTATGCATCAACAGGCACGAAAGCGTCGAAATTTTTGCATCTTTTGACAGCGTAAAGAATTTCGCATTTTTTGACCTTCTTGGCTGAAAACACGAGTAAAAGGCGCGCTTGCGAAATTTCGAACCCCCGGAAAATTTTCGCCCGAGTCCATTTTTTCGTCCCAATCATCTCTCCATGCATCAACAGGCACAAAAGCATAAAAAATTTTGCATCTTTTGACAGCGTAAAAAATTTCACATTTTTTGACCTTATTGGGTGAAAACACGAGTAAAAGGCGCGCGCGCGAAATTTCGCACCCTCGGAAACTTTTCGCCTGAGTCCATTTTTTCGTCCCAATCATCTCACCATACATCAACAAGCACGAAAGCGTAAAAAATTTCGCATCTTTTGACAGCGTTAAAAATTTCGCGTTTTTTGACCTTCTTGGCTAAAAATACGAGTAAATGGCGCGCGTGCGAAATTTCGAACCCTCGGTAAATTTTTGCCCGAGTCCATTTTTTCGTCCCAATCATCTCACTATGCATCAACAGGCACGAAAGCATTGAAAATTTCACATCTTTTGACACCATAAAAAATTTCGCATTTTTTGACCTTATTGTCTGAAAACACGAGTAAAAGGCGCGCGCGCGAAATTTTGCACCCCCGGAAATGTTTCGCCCGACTCTATTTTGTCGTCCCAATCATCTCATCATACATCAAAAAGCACAAAAGCTTCAAAAATTTCGCATCTTTTGATAGCGTAAAAAAATTTTGCATTTTTTGACCTTCTTGGCTGAAAACACGAGTAAAAGGCGCGCGTGCGAAATTTCGAACCCTCGAAACATTTTTGCCGAGTCCATTTTTTCGTCCCAATCATCTCACTATGCATCAACAGGCACGAAAGCATTAAAAATTTCGCATCTTTTGACAGCGTAAAAAATTTCACGTTTTTTGACCTTATTGGCTGAAAACACGACTAAAAGGCGTGCGCGCGAAATTTCGCACCCCCGGAAATTTTTCGCCCGAGACCATTTTTTCGTCCCAATCATCACACCATACATCAACAAGCATGAAAGCGTCGAAAATTTCGCATCTTTTGACAGCATAAAAAATTTCACGTTTTTTGACCTTCTTGGCTGAACACACGAGTAAAAGTCGCGCGTGCGAAATTTCGAACCCTCGGAAAATTTTTGCCCGAGTCCATTTTTTCGTCCCAATCATCTCACTATGCATCAATAGGCACGAAAGCATTGAAAATTTCGCATCTTTTGACAGCGTAAAAAATTTCGCGTTTTTTGCCCTTCTTGGCTGAAAACACGAGTAAAAGGCGCGCGCGCGAAATTTTGCACCCCCGAAAACATTTCGCCCGAGTCCATTTTTTTGTCCCAATCATCTCACCATACATCAACAAGCACGAAAGCGTCGAAAATTTCGCATCTTTTGACAGCGTAAAAAATTTCGCGTTTTTTGACCTTCTTGGCTGAAAACACGAGTAAAAGGCGCGCGTGCGAAATTTCGAACCCTCGGAAAATTTTTGCCGAATCCATTTTTTCGTCCCAATCATCTCACTTTGCATCAACAGGCACGAAAGTATCGAAAATTTTGCATCTTTTGATAGCGTAAAAAATTTCACGTTTTTTGACGTCAACTGAAAACACGAGAAAAAGGCGTGCGTGCGAAATTTCGAACCTCGAAAACTATTCGCCCGAGTCCATTTTTTCTTCCCAATCATCTCATCATACATCAATAGGCATGAAAGCGTCGAAAATTTCGCATCTTTTGTCAGCGTAAAGAATTTCGCGTTTTTTGACCTTCTTGGCTGAAAACACGAGTAAAAAGCGCGCGTGCGAACTTTCGAACCCCCGAAAAATTTTCGCCCGAGTCCATTTTTTCGTCCCAATCATCTCACTATGCATCAACAGGCACGAAAGCATTGAAAATTTCGCATCTTTTGACAGCGTAAAAAATTTCGCGTTTTTTGCCCTTCTTGGCTGAAAACACGAGTAAAAGGCGCGCGTGCGAAATTTTGCACCCCTGAAAACGTTTCGCCCGAGTCCATTTTTTTGTCCCAATCATCTCACCATACATCAACAAGCACGAAAGCGTCAAAAATTTCGCATCTTTTGACAGCGTAAAAAATTTCGCATTTTTTGACCTTCTTGGCTGAAAACACGAGTAAAAGGCGCGCGTGCGAAATTTCGAACCCTCGGAAAATTTTTGCCGAGTCCATTTTTTCGTCCCAATCATCTCACTATGCATCAACAGGCACGAAAGCATCGAAAATTTCGCATCTTTTGATAGCGTAAAAAATTTCATGTTTTTTGACCTTATTGGCTGAAAACACGAGTAAAAGGCGCGCGCGCGAAATTTCGCACCCACAAAAACTTTTCGTCCGAGTCCATTTTTTTCGTCCCAATCATCTCACCATACATCAACAGGCACAAAGGCGTCGAAAATTCGCATCTTATGAAAGCGTAAAAAATTTTGCGTTTTCGGACCTTCTTGGCTAAAAACACGAGTAAAAGGCGCGAGTGCAAAATTTCGAACCCCCGAAAAATTTTCACCCGAGTTCATTTTTTCGTCCCAATCATCTCACCGTGCATCAACAGGCACGAAAGCATAAAAAATTTAGCATCGTTTGACAGCGTCAAAAATTTCACATTTTTTGACCTTATTGGCTGAAAACATGAGTAAAAGGCACGCGCGCGAAATTTCGCACCCCCGAAAACTTTTCGCCCGAGACCATTTTTTCGTCCCAATCATCTCACCATACATCAACAGGCACGAAAGCATAAAAAATTTCGCATCTTTGGACAGCGTAAAAAATTTCGCGTTTTTTTACCTTCTTGGCTGAAATCACGAGTAAAAGGCGCGCGTGCGAAATTTCGAACCCCCGAAAAATTTTCGCCCGAGTCCATTTTTTCGTCCCAATCATCTCACCATGCATCAACAGGCACGAAAGCATAAAAAATTTCGCATCTTTTGACAGCGTAAAAAAATTCACATTTTTTGACGTTATTGGCTCAAAAGACGAGTAAAAGGCGCGCGCGTGAAATTTCGCACCCCCGGAAACTTTTCGCCCGAGTCCATTTTTTCGTCCCAATCATCTCTCCATGCATCAACAGGCACGAAAGCATAAAAAAATTTGCATCTTTTGACAACGTAAAAAATTTCACGTTTTTTGACCTTATTGGTTAAAAACACGAGTAAAAGGCGCGTGCGCAAAATTTCGCACCCCCGGAAACTTTTCGCCCGAGACCATTTTTTCGTCCCAATCATCTCACCATACATCAACAGGCACGAAAGCATAAAAAATTTCGCATCTTTGGACAGCGTAAAAAATTTCGCGTTTTTTTACCTTCTTGGCTGAAATCACGAGTAAAAGGCGCGCGTGCCAAATTTCGAACCCCCATAAAATTTTCGCCCGAGTCCATTTTTTCGTTCCAATCATCTCACCATGCATAAATAGGCAAGAAAGCATCGAAATTTTCACATCTTTTGACAGCGTAAAAAATTTCGAGTTTTTTGACCTTCTTGGTTGAAAACACGAGTAAAAGGCGCGCGTGCGAAATTTCGAACCCCCGAAAAATTTTCGCCCGAGTCCATTTTTTCGTCCCAATCATCTCACCATGCATCAACAGGCACGAAAAGCATAAAAAATTTCGCATCTTTTGACAGCGTAAAAAAATTCACATTTTTTGACGTTATTGGCTCAAAAGACGAGTAAAAGGCGCGCGCGTGAAATTTCGCACCCCCGGAAACTTTTCGCCCGAGTCCATTTTTTCGTCCCAATCATCTCTCCATGCATCAACAGGCACGAAAGCATAAAAAATTTTGCATCTTTTGACAGCGTAAAAAATTTCACGTTTTTTGACCTTATTGGTTAAAAACACGAGTAAAAGGCGCGTGCGCAAAATTTCGCACCCCCGGAAACTTTTCGCCCGAGTCCATTTTTTCATCCCAATCATCTCACCATACATCAACAAGCACGAAAGTGACGAAAATTTCGCATCTTTTGACAGCGTAAAAAATTTCGCATTTTTTTACCTTCTTGGCAGAAAACACGAGTAAAAGGCGCACGTACGAAATTTCGAACCCTCGGAAAATTTTTGCCCGAGTCCATTTTTTCGTCCCAATCATCTCACTATGCATCAACAGGCACGAAAGCATCGAAAATTTCGCATCTTTTGATAGCGTAAAAAATTTCACATTTTTTGACGTTATTGGCTGAAAACACGAGTAAAAGGCACGCGCGCGAAATTTCGCACCCCCGAAGACTTTTCGCCCGAGTCCATTTTTTCGTCCCAATCATCTCACCATACATCAACAAGCACGAAAGCGTCGAAAATTTCCCTTCTTTTGACAGCGTAAAAACTTTCGCGTTTTTTTGACCTTCTTGGCTAAAAACACGAGTAAAAGGCGCGCGTGCGAAATTTCGATCCCCCGGAAAATTTTCGCCCGAGTCCATTTCTTCATCCCATTCATCTCACCATGCATCAACAGGCACGAAAGCATCGAAAATTTTGCATCTTTTGACAGCGTAAAAAATTTCACATTTTTTGTCCTTATTGGCTGAAAACACGAGTAAAAGGCGCGCGCGCGAAATTTCGCACCCCCGAAAACTTTTCGTCCGAGTCCATTTTTTTCGTCCCAATCATCTCACCATACATCAACAGGAACAAAGGCGTCGAAAATTTCGCATCTTTTGAAAGCGTAAAAAATTTTGCGTTTTCGGACCTTCTTGGCTGAAAACACGAGTAAAAGGCGCGAGTGCAAAATTTCGAACCCCCAGAAAATTTTCAACCGAGTTCATTTTTTCGTCCCAATCATCTCACCGTGCATCAACAGGCACGAAAGCGTAAAAAATTTCGCATCATTTGATAGCGTCAAAAATTTCATGTTTTTTTACCTTATTGGCTGAAAACACGAGTAAAAGGCGCGCGCGCGAAATTTTGCACCCCCGAAAACTTTTCGCCCGAGACCATTTTTTCCACCCAATCATCTCACAATGCATCAACAGGCACGAAAGCATCGAAAATTTTGCATCTTTTGACAGCGTAAAAAATTTCTCATTTTTTGACCTTATTGGCTGAAAACACGAGTAAAAGGTGCGCGCGCGAAATTTTGCACTCCCGGAAACGTTTCGCCCGAGTCCATTTTTTCGTCCCAATCATCTCACCATACATCAACAAGCATGAAAGCGTAAAAAATTTTGCATCTTTTGACAGCGTAAAAAATTTCGCGTTTTTTGACCTTCTTGGCTGAAAACACGAGTAAAAGGCGCGCGTGCGAAATTTCGAACCCTCGGAAAATTTTCGTCCGAGTCCATTTTTTTCGTCCCAATCATCTCACCATACATCAACAGGCACAAAGGCGTCAAAAATTTCGCATCTTTTGAAAGCGTAAAAAATTTTGCATTTTCGGACCTTGTTGGCTAAAAACACGAGTAAAAGGCGCGAGTGCAAAATTTCGAACCCCCGAAAAATTTTCACCCGAGTTCATTTTTTCGTCCCAATCATCTCACCGTGCATCAACAGGCACGAAAGCTTAAAAAATTTTGCATCGTTTGACAGCGTCAAAAATTTCACGTTTTTTGACCTTATTGTCTGAAAACACGAGTAAAAGGCGCGCGCACGAAATTTTGCACCCCCAGAAACTTTTCGCCCGAGACTATTTTTTCGTCCCAATCATCTCACCATACATCAACAGACACGAAAGCATAAAAAAATTTGCATCTTTGGACAGCGTAAAAAATTTCGCGTTTTTTTACCTTCTTGGCTGAAAACACGAGTAAAAGGCGCGCGTGCGAAATTTCGAACCCCCAGAAAATTTTTGCCCGTGTCCATTTTTTCGTCCCAATCATCTCACCATGCATCAACAGGCACGAAAGCATCGAAAATTTTGCATCTTTTGACAGCGTAAAAAATTTCACGTTTGTTGACCTTATTGGCTGAAAACACGAGTAAAAGGCCCGCGCGCGAAATTTCGCACCCCCGAAAACTTTTCGTCCGAGTCCATTTTTTTCGTCCCAATCATCTCACCATACATGAACATGCATGAAGGCATCGAAAATTTTACATCTTTTGACAGCATAAAAAATTTCACGTTTTTTTACTTTATTGGCTGAAAACACGAGTAAAAGGCGCGCGCGCGAAATTTCACACCCCCGGAAACTTTTCGCCCGAGTCCATTTTTTCGTCCCAATCATCTCACCATACATCAACAAGCACGAAAGCGTCGAAAATTTCCCATCTTTTGACAGCGTAAAAAATTTCGCATTTTTTTGACATTCTTGGCTAAAAACACGAGTAAAAGGCGCGCGCGCGAAATTTTGCACCCCCGAAAACTTTTCGTCCCATCATCTCACCATACATCAACAAGCAAGAAAGCGTCGAAAATTTTGCATCTATTGACAGCGTAAAAAATTTCACATTTTTTGACCTTATTGGCTGAAAACACGAGTAAAAGGAGCGCGCACAAAATTTCGCACCCCCGAAAACTTTTCGTCTGAGTCCATTTTTTTCGTCCCAATCATCTCACCATACATCAACAGGCACAAAGGCGTCGAAAATTTCGCATCTTTTGATAGCGTAAAAAATTTTGCATTTTCGGACCTTCTTGGCTGAAAACACGAGTAAAAGGCGCGAGTGCGAAGTTTCGAACCCCCGGAAAATGCAAAATGCAAAATCATCTCACCGTGCGAAATTTTTTGACCTTGTTGGCTAAAAATACGAGTTAAAGCCGCGCGTGCGCAATTTCGAACCCTCGGAAAATTTTTGCCCGAGTCCATCTTTTCGTCCCAATCATCTCACTATGCATCAACAGGTACGAAAGCATAAAAAATTTTGCATCTTTTGACAGCGTAAAAAATTTCACGTTTTTGACCTTATTGGCTGAAAACACGAGTAAAAGGCGCGCGCGCGAAATTTCGCACCCCCGGACTCTTTTCGCCCGAGACCATTTTTTCGTCCCAATCATCTCACCATACATCAACAGGCACGAAAGCATAAGAAATTTCGCATCTTTGGACAGCGTAAAAAATTTCACATTTTTTGACCTTCTTGGCTGAAAACACGAGTAAAAGGCACGCGTGCGAAATTTCGAACCCCCAGAAAATTTTCGCCCGAGTCCATTTTTTCGTCACAATCATCTCACCTGCATCAACAGGCACGAAAACATCGAAAATTTTGCATCTTTTAACAGCGTAAAAAATTTCACATTTTTTGACCTTATTGGCTGAAAACACGAGTAAAAGGCGCGCGCACGAAATTTTGAACCCCCGAAAACTATTCGCCCGAGTCCATTTTTTCGTCCCAATCACCTCATCATACATCAACAGGCACGAAAGCGTCAAAAATTTCGCATCTTTTGACAGCGTAAAGAATTTCGCGTTTTTTGACCTTCTTGGCTGAAAACACGAGTAAAAGTCGCGCGTGCGAAATTTCGAACCCCCGGAAAATTTTCGCCCGAGTCCATTTTTCATCCCATTCATCTCACCATGCATCAACAGGCACGAAAGAATCGAAAATTTTGCATCTTTTAATAGCGTAAAAAATTTCGAGTTTTTTGACCTTCTTGGCTGAAAACACAAGTAAAAGGCGCGCGTGCGAAATTTCGAACCCTCGGAAAATTTTTGCCCGAGTCCATTTTTTCGTCCCAATCATCTCACTATGCATCAACAGGCACAAAAGCATCGAAAATTTCGCATCTTTTGATAGCGTAAAAAATTTCACATTTTTTGACCTTATTGGCTGAAAACACGAGTAAAAGGCGCGCGCGCGAAATTTTGCACCCCCGGAAACATTTCGCCCGAGTCCATTTTTTCGTCCCAATCATCTCACCATACATCAACAAGCAAGAAAGCGTAAAAAATTTCGCATCTTTGGACAGCGTAAAAAATTTCACGTTTTTTTACCTTATTGGCTGAAAACACGAGTAAAAGGAGCGCGTGCGAAATTTCGAACCCCCGAAAAATTTTCTCCCGAGTCCATTTTTTCGTCCCAATCATCTCACTATGCATCAACATGCACGAAAGCATCGAAAATTTCGCATCTTTTAACAGCGTAAAAAATTTCACATTTTTTGACTTTATTGGCTGAAAACACGAGTAAAATGCGCGCGCGCGAAATTTCGCAACCCCGGAAACTTTTCTCCCGAGTCCATTTTTTCGTTCCAATCATCTCACCATACATCAACAAGCATGAAAGCGTCGAAAATTTCCCATCTTTTGACAGCGTAAAAAATTTCGCGTTTTTTTGACCTTCTTTGCTAAAAACACGAGTAAAAGGCGCGCGTGCGAAATTTCGATCCCCCGGAAAATTTTCGCTCGAGTCCATTTTTTCGTCCCATTCATCTCACCATGCATCAACAGACACGAAAGAATCGAAAATTTTGCATCTTCTGACAGCGTAAAAAATTTCACGTTTTTTGACCTTATTGGCTGAAAACACGAGTAAAAGGTGCGCGCGCGAAATTTCGCACCCCCAAAAACTTTTCGTCCGAGTCCATTTTTTTCGTCCCATCATCGCACCATACATCAACAAGCAAGAAAGCGTCGAAAATTTTGCATCTTTTGATAGCGTAAAAAATTTCACGTTTTTTGACCTTATTGGCTGAAAACACGAGTAAAAGGCGCGCGCGCGAAATTTCGCACCCCCGAAAACTTTTCGTCCGAGTCCATTTTTTTCATCCCAATGATCTCACCATATATCAACAGGCACAAAGGCGTCGAAAACTTCGCATCTTTTGATAGCGTAAAAAATTTTGCATTTTCGGACCTTCTTGGCTGAAAACACGAGTAAAAGGCGTGAGTGCGAAATTTCGAACCCCCGAAAAATTTTCACCCGAGTCCTTTTTTTCGCCCCAATCATCTCACCGTGCATCAACAGGCACGAAAGCATAAAAAATTTTGCATCGTTTGACAGCGTCAAAAATTTCACATTTTTTGACCTTATTGGCTGAAAACACGAGTAAAAGGCGCGCGCGCGAAATTTCGCACTCCCGGAAACTTTTCGCCCGAGATCATTTTTTCGTCCCAATCATCTCATCATACATCAACAGGCACGAAAGCATAAGAAATTTCGCATCTTTGGACAGCGTAAAAAATTTCACATTTTTTGACATTCTTGGCTGAAAACACGAGTAAAAGGCACGCGTGCGAAATTTTGAACCCCCAGAAAATTTTTGCCCGAGTCCATTTTTTCGTTCCAATCATCTCACCATGCATCAACAGGCAAGAAAGCATCGAAAATTTCGCATCTTTTGACAGCGTAAAAAATTTCGAGTTTTTTGACCTTCTTGGCTGAAAACACGAGTAAAAGGCGCGCGTGCGAAATTTTGAACCCCCGGAAAATTTTTGCCCGAGTCCATTTTTTCGTCCCAATCATCTCACCTGCATCAACAGGCACGAAAACATCGAAAATTTCGCATCTTTTAACAGCATAAAAAATTTCACATTTTTTGACCTTATTGGCTGAAAACACGAGTAAAAGGCGAGCGCGCGAAATTTCGAACCCCCGAAAACTATTCGCCCGAGTCCATTTTTTCGTCCCAATCACCTCATCATACATCAACAGGCACGAAAGCATCGAAAATTTTGCATCTTTTGACAGCGTAAAGAATTTCGCATTTTTTGACCTTCTTGGCTGAAAACACGAGTAAAAGTCGCGCGTGCGAAATTTCGAAACCCCGGAAAATTTTCGCCCGAGTCCATTTTTTCATCCCAATCATCTCACCATGCATCAACAGGCACGAAAGCATCGAAAATTTTGCATCTTTTAACAGCGTAAAAAATTTCGAGTTTTGTGACCTTCTTGGCTGAAAACACGAGTAAAAGGCGCGCGTGCGAAATTTCGAACCCTCGGAAAATTTTTGCCCGAGTCCATTTTTTCGTCCCAATCATCTCACCATACATCAACAGGCACGAAAGCATCGAAAATTTCGCATCTTTTGACAGCGTAAAAAATTTCACGTTTTTTGACCTTCTTGGCTGAAAACACGAGTAAAAGGCGCGCGCGCGAAATTTTGCACCACCGGAAAATTTTTGCCGAGTCCATTTTTTCGTCCCAATCATCTCACTATGCACCAACAGACACAAAAGCATCGAAAATTTCGCTTCTTTTGACACCGTAAAAAATTTCACATTTTTTGACCTTATTAGCAGAAAACACGAGTAAAAGGCGCGCGCGCGAAATTTCGCACCCCCGAAAACTTTTCGTCCGAGTCCATTTTTTTCGTACCAATCATCTCACCATACATCAACAGGCACAAAGGCGTCGAAAATTTTGCATCTTTTGATAGCGTAAAAAATTTTGGGTTTTCGGACCTTCTTGACTGAAATCACGAGTAAAAGGCGCGAGTGCGAAATTTCGAACCCCCGGAAAATTTTCAACCGAGTTCGTTTTTTCGTCCCAATCATCTCACCGTGCATCAACAGGCACGAAAGCATAAAAAATTTTGCATCGTTTGACAGCGTAAAAAATTTCACATTTTTTGACCTTATTGGATGAAAACACGAGTAAAAGGCGCGTGCGCGAAATTTCGCACACCCGAAAACTTTTCGTCCGAATCCATTTTTTTCGTCCCAATCATCTCACCATACATCAACAGGCACAAAGGTGTCGAAAATTTCGCATCTTTTGAAAGCGTAAAAAATTTTGCATTTTCGGACCTTCTTGGCTAAAAACACGAGTAAAAGGCGCGAGTGCAAAATTTCGAACTCCCGAAAAATTTTCACCCGAGTTCATTTTTTCGTCCCAATCATCTCACCGTGCATCAACAGGCACGAAAGCATAAAAAATTTTGCATCGTTTGACAGCGTCAAAAATTTCACATTTTTTGACCTTATTGGCTGAAAACATGAGTAAAAGGCACGCGCGCGAAATTTCGCACCCCCGAAAACTTTTCGCCCGAGACCATTTTTTCGTCCCAATCATCTCACCATACATCAACAGGCATGAAAGCATAAAAAATTTCGCATCTTTGGACAGCGTAAAAAATTTCGCGTTTTTTTACCTTGTTGGCTGAAAACACGAGTAAAAGCGCGCGTGCGAAATTTCGAACCCCCAGAAAATTTTCGCCCGAGTCCATTTTTTTCGTCCCAATCATCTCACCATGCATTAACAGGCACGAAAGGATAAAAAAATTTGCATCTTTTGACATCGTAAAAAATTTCACGTTTTTTGACTTTATTGGCTGAAAACACAAGTAAAAGGCGCGCGCGCGATATTTCGCACCCCTGGAAACTTTTCGCCCGAGTCCATTTTTTCATCCCAATCATCTCACCATACATCAACAAGCATGAAAGCGTCGAAAATTTCCCATCTTTTGACAGCGTAAAAAATTTCGCGCTTTTTTGACCTTCTTGGCTAAAAACACGAGTAAAAGGCGCGCGTGCGAAATTTTGATCCCCCGGAAAATTTTCGCACGAGTCCGTTTTTTCGTCCCATTCATCTCACCATGCATCAACATGCACGAAAGCATCGAAAATTTCACATCTTTTGACAGCATAAAAAAATTGACATTTTTTGACCTTATTGGCTAAAAACACGAGTAAAAGGCGCGCGCGTGAAATTTGGCACCCCCGAAAACTTTTCGTCCGAGTCCATTTTTTTCGTCCCAATCATCTCACCATACATCAACAGGCACAAAGGCGTGGAAAATTTCGCATCTTTTGATAGCGTAAAAATTTTTGCATTTTCGGACCTTCTTGGCTGAAAATACGAGTAAAAGGCGCGAGTGCGAAATTTCGAACCCCCGGAAAATTTTCACCCGAGTCCATTTTTTCGCCCCAATCATCTCACCGTGCATCAACAGGCACGAAAGAATAAAAAATTTCGCATCGTTTGACAGCGTCAAAAATTTCACGTTTTTTGACCTTATTGGCTGAAAACACGAGTAAAAGGCGCGCGCGCGAAATTTCGCACCCTCGGAAACTTTTCGCCCGAGACCATTTTTTCATCCCAATCATCTCACCATACATCAACAGGCACAAAAGCATAAAAAATTTCGCATCTTTGGACAGCGTAAAAAATTTCACATTTTTTGACCTTCTTGGCTGAAAACACGAGTAAAAGGAGCGCGTGCAAAATTTTGAACCCCCGGAAAATTTTCTCCCGAGTTCATTTTTTCGTCCCAATCATCTCACTATGCATCAACAGGCACGAAAGCATTGAAAATTTCGCATCTTTTGACAGCGTAAAAAATTTCACATTTTTTGACTTTATTGGCTGAAAACACGAGTAAAAGGCGCGCGCGCGAAATTTCGCACCCCCGGAAACTTTTCGCCCGAGTCCATTTTTTCGTCCCAATCATCTCACCATCCATAAACAAGCACGAAAGCGTCGAAAATTTCCAATCTTTTGACAGCGTAAAAAATTTCACGTTTTTTTTTATTTTCTTGGCTAAAAACACGAGTAAAAGGCGCGCGTTCGAAATTTCGATCACCCGAAAAATTTTCGCTCGAGTCCATTTTTTCGTCCCATTCATCTCACCATGCATCAACAGGCACGAAAGCATCGAAAATTTTGCATCTTTTGACAGCGTAAAAAATTTCACATTTTTTGACCTTATTGGTTGAAAACACGAGTAAAAGGCGCGCGCGCGAAATTTCGCACCCCCGAAAACTTTTCGTCCGAGTCCATTTTTTTCGTCCCAATCATCTCACCATACATCAACAGGCACAAAGGCGTAAAAAATTTCGCATCTTTTGATAGCGTAAAAAATTTTGCATTTTTGGACCTTCTTGGCTGAAAACACGAGTAAAAGGCGCGCGTGCGAAATTTTACGTTTTTTGACCTTATTGGCTGAAAACATGAGTAAAAGGCGCGCGCGCGAAATTTCGCACCCCCGGAGACTTTTCGCCCTAGTCCATTTTTTCGTCCCAATCATCTCACCATACATCAACAAGCACGAAAGCGTCAAAAATTTCGCATCTTTTGACAGTGTAAAAAATTTCGCATTTTTTGACGTTCTTGGCTAAAAACACGAGTAAAAGGCGCGCGTGCGAAATTTCGATCCCCCGGAAAATTTTCGCTCGAGTCCATTTTTTGTCCCATTCATCTCACCATGCATCAACAGGCACGAAAGCATCGAAAATTTTGCATCTTTTGACAGCGTAAAAAATTTCATGTTTTTTGACCTTATTGGCTAAAAACACGAGTAAAAGGCGCGCGAGCGAAATTTCGCACCCCCGAAAACTTTTCGTCCGAGTCCATTTTTTCGTCCCAATCATCTCACCATACATCAACAGGCACAAAGGCGTCGAAAATTTCGCATCTTTTGATAGCGTACAAAATTTTGCATTTTCGGACCTTCTTGGCTGAAAACACGAGTAAAAGGGGCGAGTGCGAAATTTCGAACCCCCGAAAAATTTTCACCCGAGTCCTTTTTTTCGTCCCAATCATCTCACCGTGCCTGTTTATAAAAAATTTCGCATCGTTTCACAGCGTCAAAAATTTCACATTTTTTGACCTTATTGGCTGAAAACATGAGTAAAAGGCGCGCGCGTGAAATTTCGCACCCCCGGAAACTTTTCGCCCGAGACCATTTTTTCGTCCCAATCATCTCACCATACATCAACAGGCACGAAAGCATAAAAAATGTCGCATCTTTGGACAGCGTAAAAAATTTCACGTTTTTTGACCTTCTTGGCTGAAAACACGAGTAAAAGGCACACGTGGGAAATTTCGAACCCCCAGAAAATTTTCGCCCGAGTCCATTTTTTCGTTCCAATCATCTCACCATGCATCAACAGGCAAGAAAGCATCGAAAATTTCGCATCTTTTGACAGCATAAAAAATTTCGAGTTTTTTGACCTTCTTGGCTGAAAACACGAGTAAATGGCGCGCGTGCGAAATTTTGAACCCCCGAAAAATTTTCGCCCGAGTCCATTTTTTCGTCCCAATCATCTCACCATACACCAACAGGCACGAAAGCGACGAAAATTTCGCATCTTTTGACAGCGTAAAAAATTTTGCGTTTTTTGACCTTCTTGGCTGAAAACACAAGTAAAAGGCGCGCGTGCAAAATTTTGAACCCTCGGAAAATTTTTGCCCGAGTCCATTTTTTCATCCCAATCATCTCACTATGCATCAACAGGCACGAAAGCATAAAAAATTTCGCATCTTTTGACAGCGTAAAAATTTCACGTTTTTTTACCTTATTGGCTGAAAACACGAGTAAAAGGCGCGCGCGCGAAATTTCGCACCCCCGAAAACTTTTCGTCCGAGTCCATTTTTTTCGTCCCAATCATCTCACCATACATCTACAGGCACAAAGGCGTCGAAAATTTTGCATCTTTCGATAGCGTAAAAAATTTTGCATTTTCGGACCTTCTTGGCTGAAAACACAAGTAAAAGGCGCGAGTGCGAAATTTCGAACCCCCGGAAAATTTTCACCCGAGTCCTTTTTTCGTCCCAATCATCTCACCGTGCATCAACAGGCATGAAAGCATAAAAAATTTCGCATCGTTTGACAGCGTCAAAAATTTCACATTTTTTTACCTTATTGGCTGAAAACACGAGTAAAAGGCGCGCGCGCAAAATTTCGCAATCCCGGAAACTTTTCGCCCGAGACCATTTTTTCGTCCCAATCATCTCACCACACATCAACAGGCACGAAAGCATAAAAAATTTCGCATCTTTGGACAGCATAAAAAATTTCACGTTTTTTGACCTTTTTGGCCGAAAACAAGAGTAAAAGGCAAGCGTGGGAAATTTCGAACCCCCAGAAAATTTTCGCCCGAGTCCATTTTTTCGTTCCAAATATCTCACCATGCATCAACAGGCAAGAAAGCATCGAAAATTTCACATCTTTTGACAGCGTAAAAATTTTCAAGTTTTTTGACCTTCTTGGCTGGAAACACGAGAAAAGGCGCGCGTGCTAAATTTTGAACCCCCGGAAAATTTTCGCCCGAGTCCATTTTTTCGTCCCAATCATCTCACCATACATCAACAAGCACGAAAGCGACGAAAATTTTGCATCTTTTGACAGCGTAAAAAATTTCGCATTTTTTGACCTTCTTGGCTGAAAACACGAGTAAAAGGCGCGCGTGCGAAATTTTGAACCCCCAAAAAATTTTAGCCCGAGTCCATTTTTTCGTTCCAATCATCTCCCCATGCATCAACAGGCAAGAAGGCATCGAAAATTTCGCATCTTTTGACACTGTAAAAAATTTCACGTTTTTTGACCTTATTGGCTGAAAACACGAGTAAAAGACGCTCGCACGAAATTTCACACCCCCGGAAACTTTTCGCCCGAGGTCATTTTTTCGTCCCAATCATCCCACCATGCATCAACAGGCACGAAAGCATCCAAAATTTCGCATCTTTTAACAACGCAAAAAATTTCACATTTTTTGACCTTATTGGCTGAAAACACGAGTAAAAGGCGCGCGTGCGAAATTTCGAACCCCCGAAAAATTTTTGCCTGAGTCCATTTTTTCGTCCCAATCATCTCTCCATGCATCAACAGGCATGAAAGAATAAAAAATTTTGCATCTTTTGACAGCGTAAAAAATTTCACGTTTTTTGACCTTATTGGTTGAAAACAGGAGTAAAAGGCGCGCGTGCGAAATTTCGCACCCCCGGAAACTTTTCGCCCGAGTCCATTTTTTCGTCCCAATCATCTCACCATACATCAACAAGCACGAAAGCGACGAAAATTTTGCATCTTTTGACAACGTAAAAAATTTCGTGTTTTTTGACCTTCTTGGCTGAAAACACGAGTAAAAGGCGCGCGTGCGAAATTTCGAACCCTCGAAAAATTTTTGCCCGAGTCCATTTTTTCGTCCCAATCATCTCACTATGCATCAACAGGCACCAAAGCATAAAAAATTTCGCATCTTTTGACAGCGTAAAAAAATTCGCATTTTTTGACCTTCTTGGCTAAAAACACGAGTAAATGTCGCGCGTGCGAAATTTCGAACCCCCGAAAAATTTTCGCCCGGGTCCATTTTTTCGTCCCATTCATCTCACCATGCATCAACAGGCACGGAAGCATAAAAAATTTTGCATCTTTTGACAGCGTAAAAAATTTCACGTTTTTTGACCTTATTGGCTGAAAACATGAGTAAAAGGCGCGCGCGCGAAATTTCGCACCCCCGAAAACTTTTCGTCCGAGTCCATTTTTTTCGTCCCAATCATCTCACCATACATCCAAAGGCACAAAGGCGTCGAAAATTTCGCATCTTTTGATAGCGTAAAATTTTTTGCGTTTTCGGACCTTCTTGGCTGAAAACACGAGTAAAAGGCGCGAGTGCGAAATTTCGAACCCCCAGAAAATTTTCACCCGAGTCCATTTTTTCGTCCCAATCATCTCACCGTGCATCAACAGGCACGAAAGCATAAAAAATTTCGCATCGTTTGACAGCGTCAAAAATTTCACGTTTTTTGACCTTATTAGCTGAAAACACGACTAAAATGCGCGCGCGCGAAATTTTGCACCCCCGGAAACTTTTTGCCCGAGTCCATTTTTTCGTCCCAATCATCTCACCATACATCAACAGGCACGAAAACGACAAAAATTTCGCATCTTTTGACAGCGTAAAAAATTTCGCATTTTTTGACCTTCTTGGCTGAAAACACGAGTAAAAGACGCGCGTGCGAAATTTCGAACCCCCAGAAAATTTTCGCCCGAGTCCATTTTTTCGTTCCAATCATCTCACCATGCATCAACAGGCAAGAAGGCATCGGAAATTTCGCATCTTTTGACACTGTAAAAAATATCACGTTTTTTGACCTTATTGGCTGAGAAAACGAGTAAAAGGCGCGCGCGCGAAATTTTGCACCCCCGGAAACTTTTCGCCCGAGATCATTTTTTCGTCTCAATCATCTCACCATGCATCAACAAGCACGAAAGCATAGAAAATTTCGCATCTTTTAACAGCGCAAAAAATTTCACGTTTTTTGACCTTATTGGTTGAAAACACGACTAAAAGGCGCGCGTGCGAAATTTCGAACCCCCGAAAAATTTTTGCCTGAGTCCATTTTTTCCTCCCAATCATCTCTCCATGCATCAACAGGTACGAAAGCATAAAAAATTTTGCATCTTTTGACAGCGTAAAAAATTTCACATTTTTTGACCTTATTGGCTGTAAACACGAGTAAAAGGCGCGCGCGCGAAATTTCGCACCCCCGGAAACTTTTCGCCCGAGTCCATTTTTTCGTCCCAATCATCTCACCATACATCAACAAGCACGAAAGCGACGAAAATTTCGCATCTTTTGACAGCGTAAAAAATTTCGCGTTTTTTGACCTTCTTGGCTGAAAACACGAGTAAAAGGGGCGCCTGCGAAATTTCGAACCCTCGGAAAATTTTTGCCGGAGTCCATTTTTTCGTCCCAATCATCTCACTATGCATCAACAGGCACGAAAGCATCGAAAATTTCGCATCTTTTGACAGCGTAAAAAATTTCACGTTTTTTGACGTTATTGGCTGAAAACACGAGTAAAGGGCGCGCGCGCGAAATTTTGCACCCCAGAAAATTTTCGCCCGAGTCCATTTTTTCGTTCCAATCATCTCACCATGCATCAACAGGCGCGAAAGCATAAAAAATTTCGCATCTTTTAACAGCGTAAAGAATTTCGCGTTTTTTGACCTTCTTGGCTGAAAACACGAGTAAAAGGCGCGCGTGCGAAATTTTGATCCCCCGGAAAATTTTCGCCCGAGTCCATTTTTTCGTCCCATTTATCTCACCATGCATCAACAGGCACGAAAGCATCGAAAATTTTGCATCTTTTGACAGCGTAAAAAATTTAACTCCGCCTATATTTTATAGCCGGTAACTCCGCCTATATTTTATAGCCGGTCCCAAGCCCGGATAAAGGAGGAGGGTTGTGTTAGGCCCCGACAGCCAACATAAAATCATGTCGAATCTTATGAACATGGATCAACGAATATATTGTGTTAATGCTAGGTCGTTACCCGTAAGTAACGCGCTGTACAGCTCGGGTACAGTGATAAGAGAGCAAGAGCCGCTGCATCCTCGCCTGAATGCAGTGTTAAATGAGCAAGGGCTACCGCACTCTAATGGACGTTGGCGGTTAAAGAAGCTAGTTCATGAGACTAAGGTCAGATTAGGTTCTTGGAACATTGGGACGTTGAATGGGAAGCGCCTCGAGGTGGCACAAGTAATGGACCAGCGTAAGATTAGTATCTTATGCTTGCAAGAAACTAGATGGGTAGGAGAGGGAAGTAAAGAGATTAGGTTAAATGGTTCCAAACTTTGGTACACAGGTAAGGTAAATGGAAGGAATGGTGTTGGTATTATCGCGGATGCAGAATGGAGGAAGAATGTTGTGGAAGTTAAAAGGATTGAGGATCGAATCATATCCGTGAAAGTAATTGTTGGAAAGGAGACTATGAACATTATTAGTGCATATGCACCCCAAGTAGGAGCAGAATCACATCTCAAGGAGAAGTTTTGGGCAGATATGGAGGGTTTGATTGAAAGTATACCAACAACCGAGAAAGTTTATATTGGGTGAGACCTTAATGGACATGTTGGTAAAGAGGCAGGACCACATGCAAGGGTTCATGGTGGTTTTGGTTTTGGGGAGTTGAATGAGGAAGGACAAACTATTATTGATTTTTCTTTAGCATACGACCTTAAGATTATCAACACTTGCTTTAGGAAGAGAGAGGAACATTTAATCACATACAAAAGTGGAACTCATAGGTCTCAAATCGATTTTTTCTTGATAAGAAATACTGATAAAAGACGTTGCACTAATTGCAAAGTAATTCCTGGGCATGGAGTGACTACACAACATAGATTGTTAGTTCTTGATATGCAAATAAAATGTATAAAACCAAAATCCCGAACAGTTTTTGATCGAAAGATCAAGTGGTGGCAGTTAAAGGGGGAGAAGCGAGAGACTTTTAGAAGTAAGTTATTAGAGGAAAGTGTGTGGGAGTTAGAAGGAGATGCTAGTATCATGTGGAAGAATGTGGCAAAAAAGGTTGAAATGGTTGCTAAAGCCATTTTAGGAGAATCAAAAGGTTTTGGACCACGAGATAAGGAGACTTGGTGGTGGAATGAGGAGGTCCAAGAAAAGGTGCGTAATAAGAAGAATTGTTTCAAGGCGATACACTTGGACAATAGTTCTGACAATTGGGAAAAGTATCGTTTGGCGAAAAGGGAGGCTATGAAGGCAGTTAGTGATGCTCGTGCTAAAGCATACGAGGGGTTTTATAAGGAGTTAGGGACAAAGGCGGGTGAACAAAGGATTTACAAGATTGCAAGGAACAAAGAGAAGGAGTCGAGAGATTTGGATCAAGTAAGATGCATAAAAAATGAAGTTGGCAAGGTTTTAGTTACTGAAGGAGATATTAAGAACAGATGGGAAGAGTATTTCTATAAGCTATTTAATGATGGATGTGAAGGTTCGCGTTGTGATTTGGAGGACTTGACAGTTAGCGAATGTGAGCTTAATAGGTCATTTTATCGTAGAATTAGAGTCTCGGAGGTTAGCGAAGCTCTTAAGAAAATGGAGAATGGTAAAGCCGTTGGACCGGATGGTATACCGATTGAAGTTTGGAAATGTTTAGGAGAAAAATGTGTGTTGTGGTTATGTAAACTATTTAATGAGATTTTACGGTCGAAAAAGATGCCTGATGATTGGTGATTAAGTACATTAGTTCCTATTTACAAAAATAAAGGGGATATTCAGAATTGTGCAAATTATAGAGGGATTAAACTTATGAGTCACACTATGAAATTATGGGAAAAAGTGATTGAGCATAGATTGAGAATGGAGACTAGTATTTCTGAGAGACAATTTGGGTTCATGCCAGGAAGATCCATTACAGAGGCGATTTATTTACTAAGGGGGATGATGGAGAAGTATCGAAGTAGGAGAAGAGACTTACATATGGCTTTCATTGACTTAGAGAAGGCGTATGATCGGGTACCAAGGGATGTACTTTGGAAAGCCTTGCAAAAGAAGAGGGTGAATGTTGCCTACATTAAGGTAATACAAGATATGTACGATGGGGCATTGACTAGGGTTAGGACACCCGGAGGTGAGACAAATGAATTTCCTATAGGAATTGGCCTACATCAAGGATCAGCTTTAAGCCCGTATCTATTTAACTTAGTTATCGATGCTATAACCGAGAGTATCACAGAGGAGGTACCTAAGTGCATGCTATTTGCGGATGATATAGTACTTTTAGCGGATTCAAGAGAAGAGATTAATACAAAATTGGAAATATGGAGAAATACGTTGGAGTCAAAGGGTTTTCGTTTAAGTAGGAATAAAACAAAATATATGCATAGCAATTTCACAAATAAACAACTTAGAGACGATTTGAAAGTTAGGTTAGGGGAGGATATAATTCCTCAAGTGACAAAGTTTAAATATTTAGGATCAATTGTAAGACAAGATGGTGAGATTGATGACGATGTTAATCATAGAATTCAAGCTGGTTGGTGTAAGTGGAGGAAAGCCACTGGAGTTCTTTGTGATAGAAAAGTACCCAATAAAGTTAAAGGAAAATTCTATCGTACTGCTATAAGGCCAGCAGTGTTATATGGTAGTGAATGTTGGGCTACGAAGGGACAACATGAACGTAAAGTGGGGGTAGCCGAAATGAGGATGTTGAGATGGATGTGTGGTCATACAAGATTAGATAAGATTAGGAATGACCATATACGTGAACGAGTCGGAGTGGCTCCTATTAGTGAGAAAATGGTAGAGAATCGTTTGAGATGGTTTGGTCATGTTCAGAGAAGACCATTAGATGCGCCAGTAAGAAGAGTAGATCAAATAATCTGGAGTCCGATTAAAAGAGGGAGAGGGAGGCCAAGGCGGACACTTGGCGAACTAATAGAGCAAGATCTATTGGTGAATAATATACCGAAAGGTTTGGTTACTAATAGAGCGGAATGGCGTCGTATGATCCATGTAGCCGACCCCACCTAGTGGGATAAGGCTTTGTTGTTGTTGTTGTTGACAGCGTAAAAAATTTCACGTTTTTTGACCTTATTGGCTGAAAACACGAGTAAAAGGCGCGCGTGCGAAATTTCGAACCCCCAGAAAATTTTCGCCCGAGTCCATTTTTTCGTTCCAATCATCTCACCATGCATCAACAGGCAAGAAAGCATCGAAAATTTCGCATCTTTTGACAGCGTAAAGAATTTCGCATTTTTTGACCTTCTTGGCTGAAAACACGAGTAAAAGGCGCGCGTGCGAAATTTCGAACCCCCGAAAAGTTTTCGCCCGAGTCCATTTTTTCGTCCCAATCATCTCTCCATGCATCAGCAGGCACGAAAGCATAAAAAAATTTGCATCTTTTGACAGCGTCAAAAATTTCACGTTTTTTGACCTTATTGGCTGAAAACACGAGTAAAAGGCGCGCGCGCGAAATTTTGAACCCCCGGAAACTATTCGCCCGAGTCCATTTTTTCGTCCCAATAATCTCATCATACATCAACAGGCACGAAAGCGTCGAAAATTTTGCATCTTTTGACAGCGTAAAGAATTTCGCATTTTTTGACCTTCTTGGCTGAAAACACGAGTAAAAGGCGAGCGTGCGAAATTTCGAACCCCCGGAAAATTTTCGCCCGAGTCCATTTTTTCGTCCCAATCATCTCTCCATGCATCAACAGGCACGAAAGCATAAAAAATTTTGCATCATTTGACAGCGTCAAAAATTTCACATTTTTTGACCTTATTGGCTGAAAACACGAGTAAAAGGCGCGCGTGCGAAATTTCGAACCCCTAGAAAATTTTCGCCCGAGTCCATTTTTTCGTTCCAATCATCTCACCATGCATCAACAGGCAAGAAAGCATCGAAAATTTTTCATCTTTTTACAACGTAAAGAATTTCGCGTTTTTTGGCCTTCTTGGCTGAAAACACGAGTAAAAGGCGCGCGTGCGAAATTTCGAACCCCCGAAAAGTTTTCGCCCGAGTCCATTTTTTCGTCCCAATCATCTCTCCATGCATCAGCAGGCACGAAAGCATAAAAAATTTTGCATCTTTTGACAGCGTCAAAAATTTCACATTTTTTGACCTTATTGGTTGAAAACACGAGTAAAAGGCGCGCGCGCGAAATTTCGAACCCCCGGAAACTATTCGCCCGAATCCATTTTTTCGTCCCAATAATCTCATCATACATCAACAGGCACGAAAGCATAAAAAATTTCGCTCTTTTGACAGCGTAAAGAATTTCGTGTTTTTTGACCTTCTTGGCTGAAAACACGAGTAAAAGGCGAGTGTGCGAAATTTCGAACCCCCGGAAAATTTTCGCCCGAGTCCATTTTTTCGTCCCAATCATCTCTCCATGAATCAACATGCACGAAAGCATAAAAAATTTTGCATCATTTGACAGCGTCAAAAATTTCACATTTTTTGACCTTATTGGCTAAAAACACGAGTAAAAGGCGCGCGTGCGAAATTTCGAACCCCCAGAAAATTTTCGCCCGAGTCCATTTTTTCGTTCCAATCATCTCACCATGCATCAACGGGCAAGAAAGCATCGAAAATTTCGCATCTTTTGACAGCGTAAAAAATTTCGAATTTTTTGACCTTCTTGGCTGAAAACACGAGTAAATGGCGCGCTGCGAAATTTTGAACCCCCGGAAAATTTTCGCCCGAGTCCATTTTTTCGTCCCAATCATCTCACCATACATCAACAGGCACAAAAGCGACGAAAATTTCGCATCTTTTGACAGCGTAAAAAATTTTGCGTTTTTTGACCTTCTTGGCTGAAAACACGAGTAAAAGGCGCGCGTGCAAAATTTCACGTTTTTTGACCTTATTGGCTGAAAACATGAGTAAAAGGCGCGCGCGCGAAATTTCGCACCCCCGGAGACTTTTCGCCCTAGTCCATTTTTTCGTCCCAATCATCTCACCATACATCTACAAGCACGAAAGCGTAAAAAATTTCGCATCTTTTGACAGTGTAAAAAATTTAGCGTTTTTTGACATTCTTGGCTAAAAACACGAGTAAAAGGCGCGCGTGCAAAATTTCGAACCCCGTAAAATTTTTGCCCGAGTCCATTTTTTCGTCCCATTCATCTCACCATGCATCAACAGGCACGAAAGCATCGAAAATTTTGCATCTTTTGACAGCGTAAAAAATTTCACATTTTTTTGATCTTATTGGCTGAAAACACGAGTAAAATCCGCGCGCGCGAAATTTTGCACCCCCGAAAACTTTTCGTCCGCGTCCATTGTTTTCGTCCCAATCATCTCACCATACATCAACAGGCACAAAGGCGTCGAAAATTTTGCATCTTTTGATAGCGTAAAAAATTTTGCGTTTTCGGACCTTCTTGGCTGAAAACACGAGTAAAAGGCGCGAGTGCGAAATTTTGAACCCCCGGAAAATTTTCACCCGAGTCCATTTTTTCGTCCCAATCATCTCACCGTGCATCAATAGGCACGAAAGAATAAAAAATTTCGCATCGTTTGACAGCGTCAAAAATTTCACGTTTTTTGACCTTATTGGCTGAAAACACGAGTAAAAGACGCGCGCACGAAATTTCGCACCCTCGGAGACTTTTCGTCCTAGTCCATTTTTTCGTCCCAATCATCTCACCATACATCAACATGCACGAAAGCGTCGAAAATTTCACATCTTTTGACAGTGTAAAAAATTTCACGTTTTTTGACGTTCTTGGCTAAAAACATGAGTAAAAGGCACGCGTGCAAAATTTCGAACCCCCGTAAAATTTTTGCCCGAGTCCATTTTTTCGTCCCATTCATCTCACCATGCATCAACAAGCATGAAAGCATCGAAAATTTTGCATCTTTTGACAGCGTAAAAAATTTCACGTTTTTTGACCTTATTGGCTGAAAACACGAGTAAAATCCGCGCGCTCGAAATTTCGCACCCCCGAAAACTTTTCGTCCGCGTCCATTTTTTTTGTCCCAATCATCTCATCATACATCAACAGGCACAAAGGCGTCGAAAATTTTGCATCTTTTGATAGCGTAAAAAATTTCGCATTTTCAGACCTTCTTGGCTGAAAACACGAGTAAAAGGCGCGAGTGCGAAATTTCGAACCCCCGGAAAATTTTCACCCGAGTCCATTTTTTCATCCCAATAATCTCACCGTGCATCAATAAGCACGAAAGCATAAAAAATTTCGCTTCGTTTGACAGCGTCAAAAATTTCACGTTTTTTGACCTTATTAGCTGAAAACACGAGTAAAAGGCTCGAGCGCAAAATTTCGCACCCCCGGAAACTTTTCGCCCGAGTCCATTTTTTCGTCCCAATCATCTCACCATACATCAACAGGCACGAAAGCATAAAAAATTTCGCATCTTTGGACAGCGTAAAAAATTTCGCGTTTTTTGACCTTCTTGGCTGAAAACACTAGTAAAAGGGGCTCGTGCGAAATTTCGAACCCCCAGAAAATTTTCGCCCGAGTCCATTTTTTCGTTCCAATCATCTCACCATGCATCAACAGGCAAGAAGGCATTGGAAATTTCGCATCTTTTGACACTGTAAAAAATTTCACGTTTTTTGACGTTTTGGTTGAAAACACGAGTAAAAGGCGCGCCCGCGAAATTTCGCACCCCCGGAAACTTTTCGCCCGAGTCCATTTTTTCGTCCCAGTCATCTCACCATACATCAACAAGCCTGAAAGCGACGAAAATTTTGCATCTTTTGACAGCGTAAAAATTTTCGCATTTTTTGACCTTCTTGGCTAAAAACACGAGTTAAAGGCGCGCGTGCGAAATTTCGATCCCCCGGAAAATTTTTGCCCGAGTCCATTTTTTCGTCCCATTCATCTCACCAAGCATCAACAGGCACGAAAGCATCGAAAATTTTGCATCTTTTGACAGCGTGAAAAATTTCACGTTTTTTGACCTTATTGGCTGAAAACACGAGTAAAAGGCGCGCGCGCGAAATTTCGCACCCCCAAAAACTTTTCGTCCGAGTCCATTTTTTTCGTCCCAATCATCTCACCATGCATCAACAGGCAAAAAAGCATTGAAAATTTCGCATCTTTTGACAGCGTAAAAATTTTTGAGTTTTTTGACCTTCTTGGCTGAAAACAGGAGTAAAAGGCGCGCGTGCGAAATTTCGAACCCCCAGAGAATTTTTGCCCGAGTCCATTTTTTCGTTCCAATCATCTCACCATGCATCAACGACAAGAAAGTATCGAAAATTTCGCATCTTTTGACAGCGTAACCAATTTCAAGTTTTTTGACCTTCTTGGCTGAAAACACGAGTAAAAGGCACGCGCGCGAAATTTCGCACCCCCGAAAACTTTTCGCCCGAGACCATTTATTCGTCCCAATCATCTCACCATGCATCAATAGGCAAAAAAGTATTGAAAATTTCGCATCTTTTGACAGCGAAAATTTTTTTGAGTTTTTTGACCTTCTTGGCTGAGAACAGGAGTAAAAGGCGCGCGTGCGAAATTTCGAACCCCCAGAAAATTTTCGCCCGAGTCCATTTTTTCGTTCCAATCATCTCACCATGCATCAACAGACAAGAAAGCATCAAAAATTTCGCATCTTTTGACAGCGTAACTAATTTCGAGTTTTTTGACCTTCTTGGATGAAAACACGAGTAAAAGGCGCGCGTGGAAAATTTCGAACCCCCGAAAAATTTTCGCCCGAGTCTATTTTTTCGTCCCAATCATCTATCCATGCATCAATAGGCACGAAAGCATCATAAATTTCGCATCTTTTAACAGCGTAAAATATTTCACGTTTTTTGACCTTATTGGCTGAAAACACGAGTAAAAGGCACCCCCGGAAACTTTTCGCCCGAGTCCATTTTTTCGTCCCAATCATCTCACCATACATCAACAAGCACGAAAGCGACGAAAATTTCGCATCTTTTGACAGCATAAAAAATTTCGCGTTTTTTGACCTTCTTGGCTGAAAACACGAGTAAAAGGCGCGCGTGCGAAATTTCGATCCCCGGAAAAATTTTCGCCCGAGTCCATTTTTTCGTCCCATTCATCTCACCATGCATCAACAGGCACGAAAGCATCGAAAATTTTGCATCTTTTGAGAGCGTAAAAAATTTCACGTTTTTTGACCTTATTGGCTGAAAACACAAGTAAAAGGCGCACGCGCGAAATTTCGCACCCCCGGAAAATATTCGCCCGTGTCAATTTTTTCGTCCCAATAATCTCATCATACATCAACATGCACGAAATCGTCGAAAATTTCGCATCTTTTGACAGCGTAAAGAATTTCACATTTTTTGACCTTCTTGGCTGAAAACACGAGTAAAAGACGCGCGTGCGAAATTTCGAACCCCCAGAAAATTTTTGCCCGAGTCCATTTTTTCGTTCCAATCATCTCACCATGCATCAATAGGCATGAAAGCATAAAAAATTTTGCATCATTTGACAGCGTCAAAAATTTCACGTTTTTTGACCTTATTGGCTGAAAACACAAGTAAAAGGCGCGCGCGCGAAATTTCGCACCCTCGGAAACTTTTCGCCCGAGTTCATTTTTTCGTCCGAATCATCTCACCATACATCAACAAGCACGAAAGCGTCGAAAATTTCGCATCTTTTGAC
Source organism: Pontederia crassipes (assembly GCA_030549335.1). Lineage (NCBI taxonomy): Eukaryota > Viridiplantae > Streptophyta > Magnoliopsida > Commelinales > Pontederiaceae > Pontederia > Pontederia crassipes. Next base: position 1,598,175 of record JAUKPH010000020.1, on the reverse strand, counting down.
AGTGCAAAGAATTTCGCATTTTTTGACCTTCTTGACTGAAAACACGAGTAAAAGGCGCGCGTGCGAAATTTCGAACCCCCAGAAAATTTTCGCCCGAGTCCATTTTTTCGTCCCAATCATTTCATTATGCATCAACAGGCACGAAAGCATAAAAAATTTTGCATCTTTTGACAGCACAAAAAATTTCACGTTTTTTGACCTTATTGTCTGAAAACACGAGTAAAAGGCGCGCGCGCGAAATTTCGCACCCCCGGAGACTTTTCGCCCTAGTCCATTTTTTCGTCCCAATCATCTCACCATACATCAACAAGCACGAAAGCGTCGAAAATTTCGCATCTTTTGACAGTGTAAAAAATTTCGCGTTTTTTGACGTTCTTGGCTAAAAACACGAGTAAAAGGCGCGCGTGCAAAATTTCGAACCCCCGTAAAATTTTTGCCCGAGTCCATTTTTTCGTCCCATTCATCTCACAATGCATCAACAGGCACGAAAGCATCGAAAATTTTGCATTTTTTGACCTTATTGGCTGAAAACACGAGTAAAATCCGCGCGCGCGAAATTTCGCACCCCCGAAAACATTTCGTCCGCGTCCATTTTTTCGTCCCAATCATCTCACCATACATCAACAAGCACAAAGGCGTCGAAAATTTTGCATCTTTTGATAGCGTAAAAAATTTTGCGTTTTCGGACCTTCTTGGCTGAAAACACGAGTAAAAGGCGCGAGTGTGAAATTTCGAACCCCCGGAAAATTTTCACCCGAGTCCATTTTTTCGTCCCAATCATCTCACCGTGCATCAACAGGCACGAAAGCATAAAAAATTTCGCTTCGTTTGACAGCATAAAAAATTTCACATTTTTTGACCTTATTAGCTGAAAACACGAGTAAAAGGCGCGAGCGCGAAATTTTGCACCCCCGGAAACATTTCGCCCGAGTCCATTTTTTCGTCCCAATCATCTCACCATACATCAACAGGCACGAAAGCATAAAAAATTTTGCATCTTTGGACAGCGTAAAAAAATTCGCGTTTTTTGACCTTCTTGGCTGAAAACACGAGTAAAAGGCGCGCGTGCGAAATTTCGAACCCTCAGAAAATTTTCGCCCGAGTCCATTTTTTCGTTCCAATCATCTCACCATGCATCAACAGGCAAGAAGGCATCGGAAATTTCGCATCTTTTGACACTGTAAAAAATTTCACATTTTTTGACGTTATTGGTTGAAAACACGAGTAAAAGGGCGCGCCCGCGAAATTTCGCACCCCCGAAAACTTTTCGTCCGCGTCCATTTTTTTCATCCCAATCATCTCACCATACATCAACAGGCACAAAGGCGTCAAAAATTTTGCATCCTTTGATAGCGTCAAAAATTTTGCGTTTTCGGACCTTCTTGGCTGAAAACACGAGTAAAAGGCGCGAGTGTGAAATTTAGAACCCCCGGAAAATTTTCACCCGAGTCCATTTTTTCGTCCCAATCATCTCACCGTGCATCAACAGGCACGAAAGCATAAAAAATTTCGCTTCGTTTGACAGCGTCAAAAATTTCACGTTTTTTGACCTTATTAGCTGAAAACACGAGTAAAAGGCGCGAGCGCAAAATTTCGCATCTTTGGACAGCGTAAAAAATTTCGCGTTTTTTGACCTTCTTGGCTGAAAACACAAGTAAAAGGCGCGCGTGCGAAATTTCGAACCCTCAGAAAATTTTCGCCCGAGTCCATTTTTTCGTTCCAATCATCTCACCATGCATCAACAGGCAAGAAGGCATCGGAAATTTCGCATCTTTTGACACTGTAAAAAATTTCACGTTTTTTGACGTTATTGGTTGAAAACACGAGTAAAAGGCGCGCCCGCGAAATTTCGCACCCCCGAAAACTTTTCGTCCGCGTCCATTTTTTTCGTCCCAATCATCTCATCATACATCAACAGGCACAAAGGCGTCAAAAATTTTGCATCCTTTGATAGCGTAAAAAATTTTGCGTTTTCGGACCTTCTTGGCTGAAAACACGAGTAAAAGGCGCGAGTGTGAAATTTAGAACCCCCGGAAAATTTTCACCCGAATCCATTTTTTCGTCCCAATCATCTCACCGTGCATCAACAGGCACGAAAGCATAAAAAATTTCGCTTCGTTTGACAGCATAAAAAATTTCACATTTTTTGACCTTATTAGCTGAAAACACGAGTAAAAGGCGCGAGCGCGAAATTTTGCACCCCCGGAAACATTTCGCCCGAGTCCATTTTTTCGTCCCAATCATCTCACCATACATCAACAGGCACGAAAGCATAAAAAATTTTGCATCTTTGGACAGCGTAAAAAAATTCGCGTTTTTTGACCTTCTTGGCTGAAAACACGAGTAAAAGGCGCGCGTGCGAAATTTCGAACCCTCAGAAAATTTTCGCCCGAGTCCATTTTTTCGTTCCAATCATCTCACCATGCATCAACAGGCAAGAAGGCATCGGAAATTTCGCATCTTTTGACACTGTAAAAAATTTCACATTTTTTGACGTTATTGGTTGAAAACACGAGTAAAAGGGCGCGCCCGCGAAATTTCGCACCCCCGAAAACTTTTCGTCCGCGTCCATTTTTTTCATCCCAATCATCTCACCATACATCAACAGGCACAAAGGCGTCAAAAATTTTGCATCCTTTGATAGCGTCAAAAATTTTGCGTTTTCGGACCTTCTTGGCTGAAAACACGAGTAAAAGGCGCGAGTGTGAAATTTAGAACCCCCGGAAAATTTTCACCCGAGTCCATTTTTTCGTCCCAATCATCTCACCGTGCATCAACAGGCACGAAAGCATAAAAAATTTCGCTTCGTTTGACAGCGTCAAAAATTTCACGTTTTTTGACCTTATTAGCTGAAAACACGAGTAAAAGGCGCGAGCGCAAAATTTCGCATCTTTGGACAGCGTAAAAAATTTCGCGTTTTTTGACCTTCTTGGCTGAAAACACGAGTAAAAGGCGCGCGTGCGAAATTTCGAACCCTCAGAAAATTTTCGCCCGAGTCCATTTTTTCGTTCCAATCATCTCACCATGCATCAACAGGCAAGAAGGCATCGGAAATTTCGCATCTTTTGACACTGTAAAAAATTTCACGTTTTTTGACGTTATTGGTTGAAAACACGAGTAAAAGGGGCGCCCGCGAAATTTCGCACACCCGAAAACTTTTCGTCCGCGTCCATTTTTTTCGTCCCAATCATCTCATCATACATCAACAGGCACAAAGGCGTCGAAAATTTTGCATCCTTTGATAGCGTCAAAAATTTTGCGTTTTCGGACCTTCTTGGCTGAAAACACGAGTAAAAGGCGCGAGTGTGAAATTTAGAACCCCCGGAAAATTTTCACCAGAGTCCATTTTTTCGTCCCAATCATCTCACCGTGCATCAACAGGCACGAAAGCATAAAAAATTTCGCTTCGTTTGACAGCGTCAAAAATTTCACATTTTTTGACCTTATTAGCTGAAAACACGAGTAAAAGGCGCGAGCGCAAAATTTCGCATCTTTGGACAGCGTAAAAAATTTCGCGTTTTTTGACCTTCTTGGCTGAAAACACGAGTAAAAGGCGCGCGTGCGAAATTTCGAACCCTCAGAAAATTTTCGCCCGAGTCCATTTTTTCGTTCCAATCATCTCACCATGCATCAACAGGCAAGAAGGCATCGGAAATTTCGCATCTTTTGACACTGTAAAAAATTTCACGTTTTTTGACGTTATTGGTTGAAAACACGAGTAAAAGGCGCGCCCGCGAAATTTCGCACCCCCGAAAACTTTTCGTCCGCGTCCATTTTTTTCGTCCCAATCATCTCATCATACATCAACAGGCACAAAGGCGTCGAAAATTTTGCATCCTTTGATAGCGTCAAAAATTTTGCGTTTTCGGACCTTCTTGGCTGAAAACACGAGTAAAAGGCGCGAGTGTGAAATTTCGAACCCCCGGAAAATTTTCACCCGAGTCCATTTTTTCGTCCCAATCATCTCACCGTGCATCAACAGGCACGAAAGAATAAAAAATTTCGCTTCGTTTGACAGCGTCAAAAATTTCACATTTTTTGACCTTATTAGCTGAAAACACGAGTAAAAGGCGCGAGCGCAAAATTTCGCATCTTTGGACAGCGTAAAAAATTTCGCGTTTTTTGACCTTCTTGGCTGAAAACACGAGTAAAAGGCGCACGTGCGAAATTTCGAACCCTCAGAAAATTTTCGCCCGAGTCCATTTTTTCGTTCCAATCATCTCACCATGCATCAACAGGCAAGAAGGCATCGGAAAATTCGCATCTTTTGACACTGTAAAAAATTTCACGTTTTTTGATGTTATTGGTTGAAAACACGAGTAAAAGGCGCGCCCGCGAAATTTCGCACCCCCGAAAACTTTTCGTCCGCGTCCATTTTTTTCGTCCCAATCATCTCATCATACATCAACAGGCACAAAGGCGTCGAAAATTTTGCATCCTTTGATAGCATCAAAAATTTTGCGTTTTCGGACCTTCTTGGCTGAAAACACGAGTAAAAGGCGCGAGTGTGAAATTTCGAACCCCCGGAAAATTTTCACCCGTGTCCATTTTTTCGTCCCAATCATCTCACCGTGCATCAACAGGCACGAAAGCATAAAAAATTTCGCTTCGTTTGACAGCGTAAAAAATTTCACGATTTTTGACCTTATTAGCTGAAAACACGAGTAAAAGGCGCGAGCGCGAAATTTCGCACCCCCGGAAACATTTCGCCCGAGTCCATTTTTCGTCCCAATCATCTCACCATACATCAACAGGCACGAAAGCATAAAAAAATTTCGCATCTTTGGACAGCGTAAAAAATTTCGCGTTTTTTGACCTTCTTGGCTGAAAACACGAGAAAAAGGCGCGCGTGCGAAATTTCGAACCCCCAGAAAATTTTCGCCCGAGTCCATTTTTTCGTTCCAATCATCTCACCATGCATCAACAGGCAAGAAGGCATCGGAAATTTTGCATCTTTTGACACTGTAAAAAATTTCACATTTTTTGACGTTATTGGTTGAAAATACGAGTAAAAGGCGCGCGCGCGAAATTTCGCACCCCCGGAAACTTTTTGCCCGAGTCCATTTTTTCGTCCCAATCATCTCACCATACATCAACAAGCACGAAAGCGACGAAAATTTCGCATCTTTTGACAGCGTAAAAATTTTCGCATTTTTTGACCTTCTTGGCTAAAAACAGGAGTTAAAGGCGCGCGCGCGAAATTTCGTACCCCGGGAAACTTTTCGCCCGAGTCCATTTTTTCGTCCCATTCATCTCACCATACATCAAGAAGCACGAAAGCGTCGAAAATTTCACATCTTTTGACAGCGTAAAGAATTTCGCATTTTTTGAGCTTCTTGGCTGAAAACACGAGTAAAAGGCGCGCGTGCGAAATTTCGAACCACCGGAAAATTTTCGCCCGAGTCCATTTTTTCTTCCCAATCATCTCACCATGCATCAATAGGCACGAAAGCATCGAAAATTTTGCATCATTTGACAGCGTAAAAAATTTCACGTTTTTTGACCTTATTGGCTGAAAACACGAGTAAAAGGCGCGCGCGCTAAATTTCGCACCCCCGGAAACTTTTCGCCCGAGTCCATTTTTTCGTACCATTTATCTCACCATACATCAACAAGCACGAAAGCGATGAAAATTTCGCATCTTTTGACAGCGTAAAAAATTTCGCATTTTTTGACCTTCTTGGCTGAAAACACGAGTAAAAGGCGCGCGTGCGAAATTTCGATCCCCCGAAAAATTTTCGCCTGAGTCCATTTTTTCGTCCCATTCATCTCACCATGCATCAACAGGCGTGAAAGCATAAAAAATTTTGCATCTTTTGACAGCGTAAAAAATTTCACATTTTTTGACCTTATTGGCTGAAAACACGAGTAAAAGGCGCACGCGCAAAATTTCGCACCCCCGAAAACTTTTCGTCCGAATCCATTTTTTTCGTCCCAATCATCACACCATACATCAACAGGCACAAAGGCGTAAAAAATTTTGCATCTTTTGATAGCGTAAAAAATTTTGCGTTTTCGGACCTTCTTGGCTGAAAACACGAGTAAAAGGCGCGAGTGCGAAATTTCGAACCCCCGGAAAATTTTCACCCGAGTCCATTTTTTCGTCCCAATCATCGCACCGTGCATCAACAGGCACGAAAGCATAAAAAATTTTGCATCATTTGACAGCGTAAAAAATTTCACATTTTTTGACCTTATTGGCTGAAAACACGAGTAAAAGGCGTGCGCGCGAATTTCGCACCCCCGGAAACTTTTCGCCCGAGTCCATTTTTTCGTCCCAATCATCTCACCATACATCAACAGGCACGAAAGAATAAAAAATTTTGCATCTTTGGACACCGTAAAGAATTTCGCGTTTTTTGACCTTCTTGGCTGAAAACACGAGTAAAAGGCGCGCGTGCGAAATTTCGAACCCCTAGAAAATTTTCGCCCGAGTCCATTTTTTCGTCCCAATCATCTCACTATGCATCAACAGGCATGAAAGCATAAAAAATTTCGCATCTTTTGATAGCGCAAAAAATTTCACGTTTTTTGACCTTATTGGCTGAAAACACGAGTAAAAGGCGCGCGCACGAAATTTTGCACCCCCGGAAACTTTTCGCCCGAGTCCATTTTTTCGTTCCAATCATCTCACGATGCATCAACAGGCAAGAAAGCATCGAAAATTTCGCATCTTTTGACAGCGTAAATAATTTCGAGTTTTTTTACCTTCTTGGTTGAAAATACGAGTAAAAGGCGCGCGTGGGAAATTTTGAACCACCGAAAAATTTTCGCCCGAGTCCATATTTTCGTCCCAATCATCTCTCCATGCATCAATAGGCATGAATGCATCGAAAATTTCGCATCTTTTAATAGCGTAAAAAATTTCACTTTTTTTGACCTTAGTGGCTGAAAACACGAATAAAAGGCGCGCGCGCGAAATTTTGAACCCCCGGAAACTATTCGCCCGAGTCCATTTTTTCGTCCCAATGATCTCATCATACATCAACATGCACGAAAGCATCGAAAATTTCGCATCTTTTGACAGCGTAAAGAATTTCGCGTTTTTTGACCTTCTTGGCTGAAAACATGAGTAAAAGGCGAGTGTGCGAAATTTCGAACCCCCAGAAAATTTTCGCCCGAGTCCATTTTTTCATCCCAATCATCTCTCCATGCATCAACAGGCACGAAAGCATAAAAAATTTTGCATCTTTTGACAGCGTCAAAAATTTCACATTTTTTGACCTTATTGGCTGAAAACACGAGTAAAAGACGCGCGTGCGAAATTTCGAACCCCCAAAAAATTTTTGCCCGAGTCCATTTTTTCGTTCCAATCATCTCACCATGCATCAACAGGCAAGAAAGCATTGAAAATTTCGCATCTTTTGAAAGCGTAAAGAATTTCGCGTTGTTTGACCTTCTTGGCTGAAAACACGAGTAGAAGGCGCGCGAGCGAAATTTCGAACCCCTGGAAAATTTTCGCCCGAGTCCATTTTTTCGTCCCAATCATCTCTCCATGCATCAATAGGCACGAAAGCATAAAAATTTTCGCATCGTTTGACAGCGTCAAAAATTTCACGTTTTTTGACCTTATTGGCTGAAAACACGAGTAAAAGGCGCGCGCACGAAATTTCGTACCCCAGGAAACTTTTCGCCCGAGTCCATTTTTTCATCCCAATCATCTCACCATACATCAACAAGCACGAAAGCGTCGAAAATTTCGCATTTTTTTACATCGTAAAGAATTTCGCATTTTTTGACCTTCTTGGCTGAAAACACGAGTAAAAGGAGCGCGTGCGAAATTTCGAACCCCCGGAAAAATTTTGCCCGAGTCCATTTTTTTGTCCCAATCATCTCTCCATGCATTAACAGGCACGAAAGCATAAACAATTTTGCATCTTTTGACAGCGTAAAAAATTTCACATTTTTTGACCTTATTGGCTGAAAACACGAGTAAAAGGCGCGCGCGCGAAATTTCGCACCCCCGGAAACTTTTCGCGTTTTTGACCTTCTTGGCTGAAAACACGAGTAAAAGGCGCGCGTGCGAAATTTTGAACCCCCAGAAAATTTTCGCCCGAGTCCATTTTTTCGTTCCAATCATCTCACCATGTATCAACAGGCAAGAAGGCATCAGAAATTTTGCATCTTTTGACACTGTAAAAAATTTCACATTTTTTGACGTTATTAGCTGAAAACACGAGTAAAAGGCGCGCGCGCGAAATTTCGCACCCCCGGAAACTTTTCGCCCGAGTCCATTTTTTCGTCCCAATCATCTCACCATACATCGACAAGCATGAAAGCGACGAAAATTTTGCATCTTTTGACAGCATAAAAAATTTCGCATTTTTTTACCTTCTTGGCTAAAAACACGAGTTAAAGGCGCGCGTGCGAAATTTCGAACCCTCGGAAAATTTTTGCCCGAGTCCATTTTTTCGTCCCATTCATCTCACCATGCATCAACAGGCACGAAAGCATCGAAAATTTTGCATCTTTTGACAGCGTAAAAAATTTCACGTTTTTTGACCTTATTGGCTGAAAACAAGAGTAAAAGGCGCGCGCGCGAAATTTCGCACCCCCGAAAACTTTTCGTCCGAGTCCATTTTTTTCGCCTCAATCATCTCACCATACATCAACAGGCACAAAGGCGTCGAAAATTTCGAATCTTTTGATAGCGTAAAAAATTTTGCGTTTTCGGACCTTCTTGGTTGAAAACACGAGTAAAAGGCGCGAGTGCGAAATTTCGAACCCCCGGAAAATTTTCACCCGAGTCCATTTTTTCGTCCCAATCATCTCACCGTGCATCAACAGGCACGAAAGAATAAAAAATTTCGCATCGTTTGACAGCGTAAAAAATTTCACATTTTTTGACCTTATTGGCTTAAAACACGAGTAAAAGGCGCGAGTGCGAAATTTCGAACCCCCGGAAAATTTTCGCCCGAGTCCATTTTTTCGTCCCAATCATCTCACCATACATCAACAGGCATGAAAGCATAAAAAATTTCGCATCCTTGGACAGCGTAAAAAATTTCGAGTTTTTTGACCTTCTTGGCTGAAAACACGAGTAAAAGGCGCGCGCGCGAAATTTTGAACCCCCGAAAAATTTTCGCCCGAGTCCATTTTTTCGTCCCAATCATCTCACCATGCATCAACAGGCACGAAAGCATCGTAAATTTCGCATCTTTTAACAGCGTAAAAAAGTTCACATTTTTTTACCTTATTGGCTGAAAACACGAGTGAAAGGCGTGCGTGCGAAATTTCGAACCCCCGGAAACTATTCGCCCGAGTCCATTTTTTCGTCCCAATCATCTCACCATGCATCAATAGGCACGAAAGCATAAAAAATTTCGTATATTTTAACAGCGTAAAAAATTTCACATTTTTGACCTTATTGTCTGAAAACACGAGTAAAAGGCGCGCGTGCGAAATTTCGAACCCCCGGAAAATTTTTGCCCGAGTCCATTTTTTCGTCCCAATCATCTCTCCATGCATCAACAGACACGAAAGCATAAAAAATTTTGCATCTTTTGACAGCGTCAAAAATTTCACGTTTTTTTACCATATTGGCTGAAAACACGAGTAAAAGGCGCGCGCGCGAAATTTTCGCCCCACCGGAAACTTTTCGCCCGAGTCCATTTTTTCATCCCAATCATCTCACCATACATCAACAAGCACGAAAGCGACGAAAATTTCGCATCTTTTGACTGCGTAAAAAATTTCGCATTTTTTGAACTTCTTGGCTGAAAACACACGCGCGTGCGAAATTTCGATCCCCCGGAAAATTTTCGCCCAAGTCCATTTATTCGTCCCATTCATCTCACCATGCATCAACAGGCACGAAAGCATCGAAAATTTTGCATCTTTTGACAGCGTAAAAAACTTCACATTTTTTGACCTTATTGGCTGAAAACACGTGGAAAAGGCGCGCGCGCGAAATTTTCGCACCCCCGAAAACTTTTCGTCCGCGTCCATTTTTTTCGTCCCAATCATCTCACCATACATCAACAGGCACAAAGGCGTCAAAAATTTTGCATCCTTTGATAGCGTAAAAAATTTTGCGTTTTCGAAACTTCTTGGCTGAAAACACGAGTAAAAGGCGCGCGTGCGAAATTTCGAACCCCCGAAAAATTTTCACCCGAGTCTATTTTTACGTCCCAATCATCTCACCGTGCATCAACAGCCACGAAAGCATAAAAAATTTCGCATCATTTGACAGCATAAAAAATTTCACGTTTTTTGACCTTATTGGCTGAAAACACGAGTAAAAGGCGCGCGCGCGAAATTTCGCACTCCCGGAAACTTTTCGCCCGAGTACATTTTTTCGTCCCAATCATCTCACCATACATCAACAGGCATGAAAGCATAAAAAATTTTGCATCTTTGGGCAGCGTAAAAAATTTCGCATTATTTGACCTTCTTGGCTGAAAACACGAGTAAAAGGCGCGCGTGCGAAATTTTGAACCCCCAGAAAATTTTCGCCTGAGTCCATTTTTTCGTTCCAACCATCTCACCATGCATCAACAAGCAAGAAAGCATCGAAAATTTCGCATCTTTTGAACCGTAAAAAATTTCGAGTTTTTTGACCTTCTTGGCTGAAATCACGAGTGAAAGGCGCGCGTGCGAAATTTCGAACCCCCGGAAAATTTTCGCCCGAGTCCATTTTTTCGTCCCAATCATCTCACCATGCATCAACAGGCATGAAAGCATAAAAATTTTTGCATATTTTAACACCATAAAAAATTTCACATTTATTCACCTTATTGGCTGAAAACACGAGTAAAAGGCACGCGTGCAAAATTTCGAACCCCCGTAAAATTTTGGCCCGAGTCCATTTTTTCGTCCCAATCATCTCACTATGCATCAACAGGCACGAAAGCATAAAAAATTTTGCATCTTTTGACAGCGTAAAAAATTTCACATTTTTTTACGTTATTGGCTGAAAACACGAGTAAAATCCGCGCGCGCGAAATTTCGCACCCCCGAAAACTTTTCGTCCGCGTCCATTTTTTTCGTCCCAATCATCTCACCATACATCAACAGGCACAAAGGCGTCGAAAATTTTGCATCTTTTGATAGCGTCAAAAATTTTGCGTTTTCGGACCTTCTTGGCTGAAAACACGAGTAAAAGGCGCGCGCGCGAAATTTTGCACCCCCGGAAACTTTTCGCCCGAGTCCATTTTTTCGTCCCAATCATCTCACCATACATCATCAAGCACGAAAGCGTAAAAAATTTCCCATCTTTTGACAGCGTAAAAAATTTCACGTTTTTTGAACTTCTTGGCTAAAAACATGAGTAAAAGGCGCGCGTGCGAAATTTTGATCCCTCGGAAAATTTTCGCCCGAGTCCATTTTTTCGTCCCATTCATCTGACCATGCATCAACAGGCACGAAAGCATCGAAAATTTTGCATCTTTTGACAGCGTAAAAAACTTCACATTTTTTGACCTTATTGGCTTAAAACACGTGGAAAAGGCGCGCGCGCGAAATTTTCGCACCCCCGAAAACTTTTCGTCCGCGTCCATTTTTTTCGTCCCAATCATCTCACCATACATCAACAGGCACAAAGGCGTCAAAAATTTTGCATCCTTTGATAGCGTAAAAAATTTTGCGTTTTCGAAACTTCTTGGCTGAAAACACGAGTAAAAGGCGCGCGTGCGAAATTTCGAACCCCCGAAAAATTTTCACCCGAGTCTATTTTTACGTCCCAATCATCTCACCGTGCATCAACAGCCACGAAAGCATAAAAAATTTCGCATCATTTGACAGCATAAAAAATTTCACGTTTTTTGACCTTATTGGCTGAAAACACGAGTAAAAGGCGCGCGCGCGAAATTTCGCACTCCCGGAAACTTTTCGCCCGAGTACATTTTTTCGTCCCAATCATCTCACCATACATCAACAGGCATGAAAGCATAAAAAATTTTGCATCTTTGGGCAGCGTAAAAAATTTCGCATTATTTGACCTTCTTGGCTGAAAACACGAGTAAAAGGCGCGCGTGCGAAATTTTGAACCCCCAGAAAATTTTCGCCTGAGTCCATTTTTTCGTTCCAACCATCTCACCATGCATCAACAGGCAAGAAAGCATCGAAAATTTCGCATCTTTTGAACCGTAAAAAATTTCGAGTTTTTTGACCTTCTTGGCTGAAATCACGAGTGAAAGGCGCGCGTGCGAAATTTCGAACCCCCGGAAAATTTTCGCCCGAGTCCATTTTTTCGTCCCAATCATCTCACCATGCATCAACAGGCATGAAAGCATAAAAAATTTTGCATATTTTAACACCATAAAAAATTTCACATTTATTCACCTTATTGGCTGAAAACACGAGTAAAAGGCACGCGTGCAAAATTTCGAACCCCCGTAAAATTTTGGCCCGAGTCCATTTTTTCGTCCCAATCATCTCACTATGCATCAACAGGCACGAAAGCATAAAAAATTTTGCATCTTTTGACAGCGTAAAAAATTTCACATTTTTTTACGTTATTGGCTGAAAACACGAGTAAAATCCGCGCGCGCGAAATTTCGCACCCCCGAAAACTTTTCGTCCGCGTCCATTTTTTTCGTCCCAATCATCTCACCATACATCAACAGGCACAAAGGCGTCGAAAATTTTGCATCTTTTGATAGCGTCAAAAATTTTGCGTTTTCGGACCTTCTTGGCTGAAAACACGAGTAAAAGGCGCGCGCGCGAAATTTTGCACCCCCGGAAACTTTTCGCCCGAGTCCATTTTTTCGTCCCAATCATCTCACCATACATCAACAAGCACGAAAGCGTAAAAAATTTCCCATCTTTTGACAGCGTAAAAAATTTCACGTTTTTTGAACTTCTTGGCTAAAAATATGAGTAAAAGGCGCGCGTGCGAAATTTTGATCCCTCGGAAAATTTTCGCCCGAGTCCATTTTTTCGTCCCATTCATCTGACCATGCATCAACAGGCACGAAAGCATCGAAAATTTTTCATCTTTTGACAGTGTAAAAATTTTCACGTTTTTTTACCTTATTGGCTGAAAACACGAGTAAAAGGCGCGCATGCGAAATTTCGCACCCCCGAAAACTTTTCGTCCGAGTCCATTTTTTTTGTCCCAATCATCTCACGATACATCAAAAGGCACAAAGGCATCGAAAATTTCGCATCTTTTGATGGCGTAAAAAATTTTGCATTTTCGGCCCTTTTTGGCTGAAAACACGAGTAAAAGGCGCGAGTGCGAAATTTCGAACCCCCGAGAAATTTTCACCCGAGTCCCTTTTTTCGTCCCAATCATCTCACCGTGCATCAACAGGCACGAAAGCATAAAAAATTTCGCATCGTTTGACAGCGTCAAAAATTTCACGTTTTTTGACCATATTGGCTGAAAACACGAGTAATAGGCGCGCGCACGAGTCCATTTTTTCGTCCCAATCATCTCACCATACATCAACAAGCACGAAAGCGTCGAAAATTTCGTATCTTTTGACAGCGTAAAGAATTTCGCGTTTTTTGACCTTCTTTGCTGAAAACACGAGTAAAAGGCGCGCGTGCTAAATTTCGAACCCCCGGAAAATTTTCGCCCGAGTCAATTTTTTCGTCCCAATCATCTCTCCATGCATCAACAGGCACGAAAGCATAAAAAATTTTGCATCTTTTGACAGCGTAAAAAATTTCACGTTTTTTGACCTTATTGGCTGAAAACACGAGTAAAAGGCGCGCGCGCGAAATTTCGCACCACCGGAAACTTTTCGCCCGAGTCCATTTTTTCATCCCAATCATCTCACCATACATCAACAAGCACGAAAGCGACAAAATTTCGCATCTTTTGACAGCGTAAAAAATTTCGCGTTTTTTGACCTTCTTGGTTGAAAACACGAGTAAAAGGCGCGCGTGCGAAATTTCGAACCCTCGGAAAATTTTTGCCCGAGTCCATTTTTTTCATCCCAATCATCTCACTATGCATAAACAGGCACGAAAGCATAAAAAATTTCTCATCTTTTGACAGCGCAAAAAATTTCACGTTTTTTGACCTTATTGGCTGAAAACACGAGTAAAAGGCACGTGCGTGAAATTTCGCACCCCCGGAAACTTTTCGCCCGAGTCCATTTTTCGTCCCAATCATCTCACCATACATCAACAAGAACGAAAGCGTCGAAAATTTTGCATCTTTTGGCAGCGTAAAGAATTTCGTGTTTTTTGACCTTCTTGGCTGAAAACACGAGTAAAAGGCGCGCGTGCGAAATTTCGAACCCCCGGAAAATTTTCGCCCGAGTCCATTTTTTCGTCCCAATCATCTCTCCATGCATCAACAGGCACGAAAGCATAAAAAATTTTGCATCTTTTGACAGCGTAAAAAATTTCACATTTTTTGACCTTATTGGCTGAAAATACGAGTAAAAGGCGCGTGCGCGAAATTTCGCACACCCTGAAACTTTTCGCCCGAGTCCATTTTTTTGTCCCAATCATCTCACTATACATCAACAAGCACGAAAGCGACAAAAATTTCGCATTTTTTGACCTTCTTAGTTGAAAACACGAGTAAAAGGCGCGCGTGCGAAATTTCGAACCCTCGGAAAATTTTTGCCCGAGTCCATTTTTTCATCCCAATCATCTCACTATGCATCAACAGGCACGAAAGCATAAAAAATTTTGCATCTTTTGACAACGCAAAAAATTTCACGTTTTTTGACCTTATTGGCTGAAAACACGAGTAAAAGGCGCGCGTGCCAAATTTTGCACCCCCGGAAACTTTTCGCTCGAGTCCATTTTTTCGTCCCAATCATCTCACCATACATCAACAAGCACGAAAGCGTCAAAAATTTTGCATCTTTTGACAGCGTAAAAAATTTCGCATTTTTGGACCTTCTTGGCTGAAAACACGAGTAAAAGGCGCGCGTGCGAAATTTCGTTTCGTCCCAATCATCTCACTATGCATCAATAGGCACGAAAGCATCGAAAATTTCGCATCTTTTGACAGCGTAAAAAATTTCGAGTTTTTTTACCTTCTTGACTGAAAACACGAGTAAAAGGCGCGTGCGCGAAATTTTGCACCCTCGGAAACTTTTCGCCCGAGTCCATTTTTTCGTCCCAATAGTCTCGCCATACATCAACAAGCACGAAAGCGTCGAAAACTTCCCATCTTTTGACAACATAAAAAATTTCACATTTTTTGACCTTCTTGGCTAAAAACACGAGTAAAAGGCACGCGTGCGAAATTTCGATCCCCCGGAAAATTTTCGCCCGAGTCCATTTTTTCGTCCCATTTTTTCTCACCATGCATCAACAGACACAAAAGCATCGAAAATTTTGCATCTTTTGACAGCGTAAAAAATTTCACATTTTTTTACCTTATTGGCTGAAAATACGAGTAAAAGGCGCTCGCGCAAAATTTCGCACCCCCGAAAACTTTTCGTCCGAGTCCATTTTTTTCGTCCCAATCATCTCACCATACATCAACAGGCACAAAGGCGTAAAAAATTTCTCATCTTTTGATAGCGTAAAAAATTTTGCGTTTTCGGACCTTCTTGGCTGAAAACACGAGAAAAATGCGCGAGTCCGAAATTTCGAACCCCCGAAAAATTTTCACTCGAGTCCATTTTTTCGTCCCAATCATCTCACCATGCATCAACAGGCATGAAAGCATAAAAAATTTCGCATCGTTTGACAGCGTAAAAAATTTCACGTTTTTTTACCTTATTGGCTGAAAACACGAGTAAAAGGCACGGGCGCGAAATTTCGCACCCCCGGAAACTTTTCTCCCGAGTCCATTTTTTCGTCCCAATCATCTCACCATACATCAACAACATGAAAGCGTCAAAAATTTCGCATCTTTTGACAGCGTAAACAATTTCACGTTTTTTGACCTTCTTGGCTGAAAACACGAGTAAAAGGCGCGCGTGCGAAATTTCGAACCCCCGGAAAATTTTCGCCCGAGTCCATTTTTTCGTTCCAATCATCACACCATGCATCAATAGGCAAGAAAGCATAAAAAATTTTGCATCTTTTGACAGCATAAAAAATTTCGAGTTTTTTGACCTTCTTGGCTGAAAACACGAGTAAAAGGCGCACGTGCGAAATTTCGAACCCCCGGAAAATTTTCGCCCGAGTCCATTTTTTCATCCCAATCATCTCTCCATGCATCAACAGGAACGAAAGCATAAAAAATTTTGCATCTTTTGACAGTGTCAAAAATTTCACATTTTTTTACCTAATTGGCTGAAAACACGAGTAAAAGGCGCGTGAGCGAAATTTCGCACCCCCGGAAACTTTTTGCCCGAGTCCATTTTTTCGTCCCAATCATCTCACCATGCATCAACAGGCACGAAAGCGTCGAAAATTTCGCATCTTTTGACAGCGTAAAAATTTTTGCATTTTTTGACTTTCTTAGCTGAAAACACGAGTAAAAGCCGCGCGCGCAAAATTTCGCACCCCCGGAAACTTTTTGCCGAGTCCATTTTTCCATCCCAATCATCTCACCATGCATCAACAGGCATGAAAGCGTCGAAAAATTCACATCTTTTGACAACGTAAAAAATTTCACGTTTTTTTACCTTCTTGGCTGAAAACGCGAGTAAAAGGCGCACACACGAAATTTTGCACCCCCGAAAGCTTTTCGCCCGAGTCCATTTTTTCGTCCCAATCATCTCACCGTGCATCAACAGGCATGACAGCGTCAAAAAATTTGCATCTTTTGACAGCGTAAAAAATTTTGCATTTTTTGACCTTCTTGGCTGAAAACACGAGTAAAAGACGCTCGCGCGAAATTTCGCACCCCCAGAAAATTCTCGCCCGAGTCCATTTTTTCGTCCTAGTCATCTCACCATGCATCAACAGGCACGAATGGTCAAAAATTTCGTATCTTTTGACAGCGTAACATTTTTTTACCTTCTTGGCTGAAAACACGAGTAAAAGGCGCGCGCGCGAAATTTAGCACCCCAAAAAATTTTCGCCCGAGTCCATTTTTTCGTCCCAATCATCTCACCATGCATCAACAGGCATGAAAGCGAAAAAACTTCGCATCTTTTGACAGCATAAAAAATTTCGCATTTTTTGACCTTCTTGGCTGAAAACACGAGTAAAGGCCGCGCGCGCGAAATTTCACACCCCCAGAAACTTTTCGCCCGATTCCATTTTTTCGTCCCAATCATCTCACCATGCATCAACAGGCACGAAAGTGTCGAAAATTTCGCATCTTTTGATAGCGTTAAAATTTTGCTTTTTTTGACCTTCCTGACTGAAAACACGAGTAAAAGGCGCGCGCGCGAAATTTCGCACCCCTAGGAAATTTTCGCCCGAGTTTATTTTTTCGTCCCAATCATCTCACCTTGCATCAACAGGCACGAACGCGTCAAAAATTTTGCATCTTTTGACAGCGTAAAAAATTTCGTATTTTTTGACCTTCTTTGCTGAAACACGCGAAATTTCGCACCCCAGGAAACTTTTCGCCCGAGTCCATTTTTTCGTCCCAATCATCTCACCATGCATCAACAGGCAAGAACGCATCGAAAATTTTGCATCTTTTAACAGCGTAAAAAATTTCACATTTTTTACCTTCTTGGCTGAAAACACGAGGAAAAGGCGCGCGCGCGAAATTGCGCACCCCAGAAAATTTTCGTCCGAGTCCATTTTTTCCTCCCAATCATCTCACCATGCATCAACAGGCACGAAAGCATGGAAAATTTTGCATCTTTTGATGGCGTAAAACATTTCACATTTTTTGACCTTATTGGTTGAAAATACGAGTAAAAGGCGCGAGCGCGAAATTTCGCACCCCCGGAAACTTTTCGCCCGAGTCCATTTTTTCGTCCCAATCATCTCACCATGAATCAACATGCATGAAAGCGAAAAAACTTCGCATCTTTTGACAGCGTAAAAAATTTTGCATTTTTTGACCTTCTTGGCTGAAAACACGAGTAAAAAGCACGCGCGCAAAATTTTGCACCCCCGAAAACTTTTCGCCCGAGTCCATTTTTTCGTCCCAATCATCTCACCATGCATCAACAGGCATAAAAGCGTTGAAAAATTTGCATCTTTTGACAGCGTAAAAAATTTCTCGTTTCTTGACCTTCTTGGCAGAAAGCACGAGTACAAGGCACGCGCACGAAATTTTGCACCCCCAGAAACTTTTCGCCCGAGTCCATTTTTTCGTCCCAATCATCTCACCATGCGTCAACAGGCACGAAAGCGTCGAAAAATTCAAATCTTTTGACAGCGTAAAAAATTTCGCATTTTTTGACCTTCCTAGCTGAAAACACGAGTAAAACGCGCGCGCGCGAAATTTCACACCCCTAGAAAATTTTCGCCCGAGTTTATTTTTTCGTCCCAATCATCTCACCTTGCATCAACAGGCACGAACGCGTCGAAAATTTCATATCTTTTGATAGAGTAAAAAATTTCAGTTTTCTGACCTTCTTGGCTGAAAACACGAGTAAAAGGCGCGAGCGCGAAATTTTGCACCCCCGAAAACTTTTTGTCCGAGTCCATTTTTTCGTCCCAATCATCTCACCATGCTTCAACAGGCAGGGAAGCGTCGAAAAATTTGCATCTTTTGACAGCATAAATTTTTTTTGCATTTTTTGACCTTCTTGGCTGAAAACACGAGTAAAAGGCGCGCGCGCGAAATTTCGCACCCCCAGAAACATTTCGCCCGAGTCTATTTTTTCATCCCAATCATCTCGCCATGCATCAACAGGCAACAAAGCATAAAAAATTCCACATCTTTTGATAGCATAAAAAATTTCACGTTTTTTGACCTTCTTGGCAGTAAACACGAGTAAAAGGCGCGCGCACGAAATTTTGCACCCCGAAAACTTTTCGCCTGAGTCCATTTTTTCGTTCCAATCATCTCACCATGCGTCAACAGGCACGAAAGCGTCGAAAAATTCGCATCTTTTGACAACGTAAAAAATTTCATGTTTTTTTACCTTCCTAGTTGAAAACATGAGTAAAAGGCGCGCGCGCGAAATTTCGCACCCCTAGAAAATTTTCGCCCGAGTTTATTTTTTCGTCCCAATCATCTCACCATACATCAATAGCCACGAACGCGTCGAAACTTTCACATCTTTTGACAGCGTAACAAATCTCACATTTTTTGACCTTCTTAGCTGAAAAAAACGAGCAAAAGGCGCGTGTGCGAAATTTCGCACCCCTAGAAAATTTTTGCCCGAGTTTATTTTTTCGTTCCAATCATCTAACCTTGCATCAACAGGCACGAACATGTCGAAAATTTGCATCTTTTGACAGCGTAAAAAAATTTGCATTTTTTGACCTTCTTGGCTGAAAACACGAGTAAAAGGCGCGCGTGCGAAATTTCGCACCCCCGAAAACTTTTCATTCGAGTCCATTTTTTTCTCTCAATCATCGCACCATACATCAATAGGCACAAAGGCGTCGAAAATTTCGCATCTTTTGATAGCATAAAAAATTTTGCGTTTTCGTCCCAATCATCTCGCCATGCATCAACAGGCAAGAAAGCATAAAAAGTTTCACATCTTTTGACAGCGTAAAAAATTTCACGTTTTTTGACCTTCTTGGCAGAAAACACGAGTAAAAGGCGCGCGCACGAAATTTTGCACCCCCGGAAACTTTTTGCCCGAGTCCATTTTTTCGTCCCAATCATCTCACCATGTGTCAGCAGGTACGAAAGCGTCGAAAAATTTGCATCTTTTGACAGCGTAAAAAATTTCGATTTTTTGACCTTCCTGGCTAAAAACACGAGCAAAAGGCGCGCGCGCGAAATTTCGCACCCCTAGAAAATTTTCGCCCGAGTTTATTTTTTCATCCCAATCATCTCACCACGCATCAACAGGCACGAACGCGTCAAAACTTCACATCTTTTGACAGCGTAACAAATTTCGCATTTTTTGACCTTCTTAGCTGAAAAAACGAGTAAAAGGCGCGTGCGCGAAATTTCGCACCCCTAGAAAATTATCGCCCGAGTTTATTTTTTCGTCCCAATCATCTCACCTTGCATCAACAGGCACGAACGCGTCGAAAATTTTGCATCTTTTGATAGCGTAAAAAATTTCATGTTTTTTGACCTTCTTGGCTGAAAACACGAGTAAAAGGCGCGAGCGCGAAATTTTGCACCCTGAAAACTTTTTGCCCGAGTCCATTTTTTCGTCCCGATCATCTCACCATGCTTCAACATGTAGGGAAGCGTCGAAAAATTTGCATCTTTTGATAGCGTAAAATTTTTTGCGTTTTTTGAACTTCTTGGCTGAAAACATGAGTAAAAGGCGCGCGCGCGAAATTTCGAACCCCCAGAAACATTTCGCCCGAGTCCATTTTTTCGTCCCAATCATTTCGCCATGCATCAACAGGCAAGAAAGCATAAAAAATTTCACATCTTTTGACAGCGTAAAAAATTTCACGTTTTTTGACCTTCTTGGCAGAAAACACGAGTAAAAGGCGCGCGCACGAAATTTTGCACCCCCGGAAACTTTTCGCCCGAGTCCATTTTTTCTTTCCAATCATCTCACCATGCGTCAACAGGCACGAAAGCGTCGAAAAAATTGCATCTTTTGACAACGTAAAAAATTTCACATTTTTCTACCTTCCTAGCTGAAAACACGAGTAAAAGGCGCGCGCGCGAAATTTCGCACCCCTAGAAAATTTTCGCCCGAGTTTACTTTTTCGTCCCAATCATCTCACCATACATCAACAGCCACGAACGCATCGAAACTTTCACATCTTTTGACAGCGTAACAAATTTCACATTTTTTGACCTTCTTATCTGAAAAAAATGAGTAAAAGGAGCACGCGCGAAATTTCGCACCCCTAGAAAATTTTCGCCCGAGTTTATTTTATCGTTCCAATCATCTAACCTTGCATCAACAGGCATGAACACGTCGAAAATTTTGCATCTTTTGATAGCGTAAAAAATTTCACATTTTTTGACCTTCTTGGCTAAAAACACGAGTAAAAGGCGCGAGCGCGAAATTTTGCACCCCCGAAAACTTTTTGCCCGAGTCCATTTTTTTGTCCCAATCATCTCACCATGCTTCAACAGGCAGGGAAGCGTTGAAAAATTTGCATCTTTTGACAGGGTAAAATTTTTTGCGTTTTTTGAACTTCTTGGCTGAAAACACGAGTAAAAGGCGCGCGCGAAATTTCGAACCCCCAGAAACATTTCGCCCGAGTCCATTTTTTGGTCCCAATCATCTCGCCATGCATCAACAGGCACGAACGCATCGAAACTTCACAACTTTTGACAGCGTAACAAATTTCGCATTTTTTGACCTTCTTAGTTGAAAAAACGAGTAAAAGGCGCGCGCGCGAAATTTCGCACCCCTAGAAAATTTTCGCCCGAGTTATTTTTTCGTCCCAATCATCTCACCATGCATCAACAGGCACGAACGCATCGAAACATTCACATCTTTTGACAGCGTAACAAATTTCGCATTTTTTGACCTTCTTGGCTAAAAACAAGAGTAAAAGGCGTGCGCACGAAATTTCGCACCCTCGGAAAATTTTCGCCCGAGTCCATTTTTTCGTCCCAATCATCTCACCATGCATCAACAGGAACGAACGCGTTGAAACTTTCGCATCTTTTGACAGCGTAACAAATTTCGCATTTTTTGACCTTCTTGGCTGAAAACAAGAGTAAAAGGCGCGTGCGCGAAATTTTGCACCCCAGAAAATTTTATAGCGTAAAAAATTTCGCATATTTTGACCTTCTCAGATGAAAACACGATTGAAAGGCGCGCGTGAAATTTTGCTCCCCCGGAAAATTTTCGCCCGAGTCCATTTTTTCGTTACTATCATTGCACCATGCATCAACATGCATGAACGCGTCGAAAATTTCGCATCATTTGACAGCGTAAAAAATTTCACATTTTTTGACCTTTTTGGCTGAAAACACGAGTAAAAGGCGCGAGCGCGAAATTTCTCACCCCCAAAAACTTTTTGCCCGAGTCCATTTTTTCATCCCAATCATCTGACCATGCATCAACAAGCACGAAAGCGTCGAAAAATTCGCATCTTTTGACAACGTAAAAAATTTCGCATTTTTTGACCTTCTTAGCTGAAAACACGAGTAAAAGGCGCGAGCGCGAAATTTCGCACCCCCAGAAAATTTTCTCCCGAGTCTATTTTTTCGTGCCAATCATCTCACCATGCATCAACAGGCACGAACGCGTCGAAACATTCGTATCTTTTGACAGCGTAACAAATTTCTCATTTTTTTACCTTCTTGGCTGAAAACACGAGTAAAAGGCGCGTGCGCGAAATTTCGCACCCCCTTTAACTTTTCGCCCGAGTCCATTTTTTCGTCCCAATCATCTCACCATGCATCAATAGGCAACAAAGCATTGAAAATTTCGCATCTTTTGACAGCGTAAAAAATTTAACATTTTTTGACCTTCTTGGTTGAAAACACGAGTAAAAGGGGCGCGCGCAAAATTTCGCACCACCAGAAAATTTTTGCCCGAGTCCATTTTTTCGTCCCAGTCATCTCACCATGCATCAACAGGCACGAACGCGTCAAAAATTTCGCATCTTTTGATAGCGTAAAAAATTACCACATTTTTTTACCTTCTTGGCTGAAAACGCGAGTAAAAGGCGCGCGTGCGAAATTTCGCACCCCAGAAAATTTTCGCCCGAGTCCATTTTTTCGTCTCAATCATCTCACCATGCATCAACATGCACGAAAGCGAAAAAAACTTCATCTTTTCACAGTGTAAAAAAATTCACATTTTTTGACCTTCCTGGCTTAAAACACGAGTAAAAGTCGCGCGCGCGAAATTTTGCACCCCCATTAACTTTTCGCCCGAGTCCATTTTTTCGTCCCAATCAACTCACCTTGCATCAACAGGCACGAACGAGTCAAAAATTTCGCATCTTTTGATAGCGTAAAAAATTTCGCGTTTTTTGATCTCACCATGCATCACCAGGCACGAACGCGTCGAAACTTTCGCATCTTTTGACAACGTACCAAATTTCGCATTTTTTGACCTTCTTAGCTGAAAAAATGAGTAAAAGGCGCGCGCGCGAAATTTCGCACCCCTAGAAAATTTTCGCCCGAGTTTATTTTTTCGTCCCAATCATCTCACCTTGCATCAACAAGCACGAACATGTCGAAAATTTCGCATCTTTTGATAGCGTAAAAAATTTCGTGTTTTTTGACCTTATTGGCTGAAAACACGAGTAAAAGGCGCGCGCGCGAAATTTCGCACCCCCGGAAACTTTTCGCCCGAGTCCATTTTTTCGTCCCAATCATCTCACCATACATCAAAAAGCACGAAAGCGTCGAAAATTTCGCATCTTTTGACAGCGTAAAAAAATTCGTATTTTTTGACCTTCTTGGTTGAAAACACGAGTAAAAGGCGCGCGCGCGAAATTTCGCACCCCCAGAAACATTTCGCCCGACTCCATTTTTTCATCCCAATCATCTCGCAATGCATCAACAGGCAAGAAAGCATAAAAAATTTCACATCTTTTGACAACGTAAAAAATTTCATGTTTTTTGACCTTCTTGGCAGAAAACACGAGTAAAAGGCGCGCACACGAAATTTTGCATCCCCGAAAAATTTTCGCCCGAGTCCATTTTTTCATCCCAATCATCTCACCAAGCGTCAACAGGAACGAAAGCGTCGAAAAATTCGCATCTTTTGACTGTGTAAAAAATTTCGCATTTTTTGACCTTCCTGGTTGAAATACGAGTAAAAGGCGCGCGCGCGAAATTTCGCACCCCTAGAAAATTTTCGCCCGAGTTTATTTTTTTGTCCCAATCATCTCACCATGCATCAACAGGCACGAACGCGTTGAAACTTTCACATCTTTTGACAGCGTAACAAATTTCGCATTTTTTGACCTTCTTAGCTGAAAAAATGAGTAAAAGGCGCGCTCACAAAATTTCGCACCCAAAGAAAATTTTCACCTGAGTCCATTTTTTCGTCCCAATCATCTCACCATGCATCAACAGGCACGAACGCGTCGAAACTTTCACATCTTTTGACAGCGTAACAAATTTCGCATTTTTTGACCTTCTTAGCTGAAAAAACGAGTAAAAGGCGCGCGCGCGAAATTTCGCACCCCAGAAAATTTTCGCCCGAGTCCATTTTTTTGTCCCAATCATCTCACCATGCATCAACAGGCACGAACGCGTTGAAAATTTCGCGTCTTTCGACAGCGTAAAAAATTTCGCGTTTTTTCGACCTTATTGGCTGAAAACACGAGTAAAAGGCGCGCGCGCGAAATTTTTCGCCCGAGTCCATTTTTCGTCACAATCACCTCACCATGCATCAACATGCACGAAAGCGTCGAAAAATTCGCATCTTTTTATAGCATAAAAAATTTCGCATATTTTGACCTTCTCAGATGAAAACACGAGTGAAAGGCGCGCGTGAAATTTTGCTCCCCCGGAAAATTTTCGCCCGAGTCCATTTTTTCGTTCCTATCATCGCACCATGCATCAACATGCATGAATGCGTCAAAAATTTCGCATCATTTGACAGCGTAAAAAATTTCACATTTTTTGACCTTCTTGGCTGAAAACACGAGTAAAAGGCGTGAGCGCGAAATTTCTCACCCCCAAAAACTTTTTGCCCGAGTCCATTTTTTCATCCCAATCATCTGACCATGCATCAACAAGCACGAAAGCGTCGAAAAATTCGCATCTTTTGAGAACGTAAAAAATTTCGTATTTTTTGACCTTCTTAGCTGAAAACACGAGTAAAAGGCGTGAGCGCGAAATTTCGCACCCCCAGAAAATTTTCTCCCGAGTCTATTTTTTCGTGCCAATCATCTCACCATGCATCAACAGGCACGAACGCGTCGAAACATTCGTATCTTTTGACAGCGTAACAAATTTCTCATTTTTTTACCTTCTTGGCTGAAAACACGAGTAAAAGGCGCGTGCGCGAAATTTCGCACCCCCTTTAACTTTTCGCCCGAGTCCATTTTTTCGTCCCAATCATCTCACCATGCATCAACATGCACGAACGCGAAAAAAACTTCGCATCTTTTCACAGTGTCACATTTTTTTACCTTCCTGGCTTAAAACACGAGTAAAAGTCGCGCGCGCGAAATTTTGCACCCCCATTAACTTTTCGCCTGAGTCCATTTTTTCGTCCCAATCAACTCACCTTGCATCAACAGGCACGAACGCGTCAAAAATTTCGCATCTTTTGATAGCGTAAAAAATTTCGCGTTTTTTGATGTACTTGGCTGAAAACACGAGTAAAAGGCGCGAGCGCGAAATTTTGCACCCCCGAAAACTTTTTGCCCGAGTTCATTTTTTCGTCCCAATCATCTTTTGACAGCGTAGAAAAGTTTGCAGGGAAGCGTAGAAAAATTTGCATCTTTTGACAGCGTAAAAAATTTCGCATTTTTTGACCTTCTTGGCTGAAAACACGAGTAAAAGGCATGCGCGCGAAATTTCGCACCCCCCAGAAACTTATCGCTCGAGTTCATTTTTTCGTCGCAATCATCTCACCATGCATCAACAGGCAAGAAAGCATAAAAAATTTCACATCATTTGACAGCGTAAAAAATTTCGCATTTTTTGACATTCTTGGTTGAATACACGAGTAAAAGGCGCGCGCGCGAAATTGCGCACTCCCAGAAAATTTTTGCCCGAGTCCATTTTTTCCTCCCAATCATCTCACCATGCATCAACCGGTACGAACGCGTCAAAAATTTTGCATCTTTTGACAGCGTAAAAAATTTCGTGTTTTATGACCTTCTTGGCTGAAAACACGAGTAAAAGGCACGCGCGCAAAATTTTTCACCCCCGGAAACTTTTCGCCCGAGTCCATTTTTTCATCCCAATCATGTAACCATGCATCAACAGGCACGAAAGCGTCGAAAAATTTGCATCTTTTGACAACGTAAAAAATTTCGAATTTTTTTGACCTTCTTACCTGAAAACACGAGTAAAAGGCGCGCGCGCGAAATTTCGCACCCCCGGAAAATTTTCGCCCGAGTCTATTTTTTCGTCCCAATCATCTCACCATGCATCAACAGGCACGAACTCGTCGAAACTTTCGCCTCTTTTGACAGCGTAACAAATTTCGCATTTTTTGACCTTCTTGGCTGAAAACATGAGTAAAAGATGCGCGCGTAAAATTTCGTACTCCAGGAAACTTTTCGCCCGAGTCTATTTTTTCGTCCCAATCATCTCACCATGCATCAACAGGCAAGAAAGCATTAAAAATTTCGCATCTTTTGACAGCGTAAAAAATTTAGCATTTTTTGACCTTCTTGGTTGAAAACACGAGTAAAAGGCACGCGCGCGAAATTTTGCACCCCTAGAAAATTTTCGCCCAGTCCATTTTTTCGTCCTAGTCATCTCACCATGCATCAACAGGCATGAACGCGTCACAAATTTCGCATCTTTTGACAGCATAAAAAATTTCACATTTTTACCTTCTTGGTTGAAAATACGAGTAAAAGGCGAGCGCGCGAAATTTCGCACCCCCGAAAAATTTCGCCCGAGTCCATTTTTTCGTCCCAATCATCTCACCATGCATCAACAGACATGAACGCGTCGAAAATTTCGCGTCTTTCGACAGCGTAAAAAATTTCGCTTTTTTTGACCTTATTGGCTGAAAACACGAGTAAAAGGTGCGCGCGCGAAATTTCGCACCCCCGAAAAATTTCGCCCGAGACCATTTTTTCGTCCCAATAATCTCACCATGCATCAACAGACATGAACGGGTCGAAAATTTCGCGTCTTTCGACAGTGTAAAAAATTTCGCTTTTTTTGACCTTATTGGCTGAAAACACGAGTAAAAGGCGTGTGCGTGAAATTTCGCACCCCCAAAAATTTTTCGCCTGTGTCCATTTTTTCGTCCCAATCATTTCACCATGCATCGACAGGCACGAAAGCGTCGAAAATTTTGCATCTTTTGACAGCTTAAAAAATTTCACATTTTTTTACCTTCTTGGCTTAAAACATGAGGAAAAGGCGCGCGCGCGTAATTTCGCACCCCCGGATACTTTTTGCCCGAGTCCATTTTTTTGTCCCAATCATCTAACCATGCATCAACAGGCACGAAAGCGTCGAAAAATTTGCATCTTTTGACAGCGTAAAAAATTTCGCATTTTTTCACCTTCTTGGTTGAAAATACGAGTAAAAGGCGCGCGCGCGAAATTTCGCACCCCCAGAAAATTTTCGCCCGAGTCCATTTTTTCCTCCCAATCATCTCAACATACATCAACAGGCACGAACGTGTCGTAAATTTCACGTCTTTTGACAGCGTAAAAAATTTCACGTTTTTTAACCTTCTTGGCTGAAAACACGAGTAAAAGGCACGCGGGAAAAATTTCGCACCCCCGAAAAATTTTCGCCCGAGTCCATTTTTTCGTCCCAATCATCTCACCATGCATCAACAGGCACGAACACGTCGGAAAATTCGCGTCTTTTGACAGCGTAAAAAATTTCGCATTTTTTAACCTTCTTGGCTGAAAACACGAGTAAAAGGCGCGCGCGCGAAATTTCGCACCCCCAGAAAATTTTCGCCCGAGTCTATTTTTTCGTCCCAATCATCTCACCATGCATCAACAGGCACGAACGCGTCGAAACTTTCGCATCTTTTGACAGCGTTACAAATTTCGCATTTTTTGACCTTCTTGGCTGAAAACACGAGTAAAAGGCTCGGCGCGAAATTTCGCACCCCTAGAAAATTTTTGCCCAGTCCATTTTTTCATCTCAGTCATCTCACCATGCATCAACAGGCACGAACGCGTTGAAAATTTCGCATCTTTTGATAGCGTAAAAAATTTAGCATTTTTTAACCTTCTTGGCTGAAAACACGAGAAAAAGGCGCGCGCGCGAAATTTTGCACCCACTAAAACTATTCGCCCGAGTCCATTTTTTTGTCCCAATCATCTCGCCATTCATCAACATGCAAGAAAGAATCGAAAATTTCGCATCCTGTGACAGCGTAAAAAATTTCGCATTTTTTGACCTTCTTGGTTGAAAACACGAGTAAAAGACGCGCGCGCGAAATTTCGCACGCCCGAAAAATTTCGCCCGAGTCCATTTTTTCGTCCCAATCATCTCACCATGCATCAACAGACACGAACGCGTCAAAAATTTCGCGTCTTTTGACAGCGTAAAAAATTTCGCATTTTTTGACCTTATTGGCTGAAAACATGAGTAAAAGGCGCGTGTGAGAAATTTCGCACACTAGAAATTTTTCGCCCAGGTTCATTTTTTCGTCCCAACCATCTCACCATGCATCAACAGGCACGAAAGCATCGAAAATTTTGCATCTTTTGACATCATAAAAAATTTTACATTTTTTTACCTTCTTGGTTTAAAACACGAGGAAAAGGCGCGTGCGCGAAATTTCGCTGCCCCGAAAACTTTTCGCCCGAGTCTATTTTTTCGTCCCAATCATCTAACCATGCATCAACAGGCACGAAAGCGTCGAAAAATTCGCATCTTTTGACAGCGTATAAAATTTCGAATTTTTTGACCTTCTTAGCTGAAAACACGAGTAAAAGGCGCGCGCGTGAAATTTCGCACCCCCGAAAACTTTTCGCCCGAGTCCATTTTTTCTTCCCAATCAATCATCTCACCATGCATCAACAGACACGAACGCGTCGAAAATTTCGCATCTTTTGACAGCGTAAAAAATTTCACGTTTTTTAACCTTCTTGGCTGAGTCCATTTTCGCATCAACAGGCGCGAAATTTACCACCCCAGAAAATTTTTGCCCGAGTCCATTTTTTCTTCCCTATCATTTAATCATGCATCAACAGGCACGAAAGCATGGAAAATTTTGCGTCTTTTGACAGCATAAAAAATTTCACATTTTTTGACCTACTTAGCTGAAAACACGAGTAAAAGGCGCGCGCGCGAAATTTCGCACCCCGAAAAATTTTCGCCCGAGTCTATTTTTTCGTCCCAATCATCTCACCATGCATCAACAGGCACGAACGCATCGAAACTTTCGCCTCTTTTGACAGCGTAACAAATTTTGCATTTTTTGACCTTCTTGGCTGAAACCACGAGTAAAAGACGCGCGCGCAAAATTTCACACCCCAGGAAACTTTTCGCCCGAGTCTATTTTTTCATCCCAATCATCTCACCATGCATCAACAGGCAAGAAAGCATTGAAAATTTCACATCTTTTGACAGTGTAAAAAATTTAGCATTTTTTGACCTTCTTGGTTGAAAACACGAGTAAAAGGTGCGCGCGCGAAATTTCGCACCCCCAGAAAATTTTCTCCCAGTCCATTTTTTCGTCCCAGTCATCTCACCATGCATCAACAGGCTTGAACGCATCGAAACTTTCGCATCTTTTGATAGCGTAACAAATTTCGAGTTTTTTGACCTTCTTAGCTGAAAACACGAGTAAAAGGTGCGCGCACAAAATTTCGCACCCCGGAAAATTTTTGCCCGAGTCCATTTTTTCGTCCCAATCATCTCACCGTGCATCAACAGGCACGAAAGCGTCGAAAATTTTGCATCTTTTGATAGCATAAAAAATTTCACATTTTTTGACCTTCTTGGCTGAAAACACGAGTAAAAGGCGCGCGCGCAAAACTTCGCACTCCCGGAAACTTTTTGCCCGAGTCCATTTTTTCGTCCCAATCATCTCACCATGCATCAACAGGCACGAAAGCGTCGAAAAATTCGCATCTTTTGACAGCGAAATTTTTTTTGCATTTTTTGACCTCCTTTGCTGAAACGCTCGAAATTTCGCACCCCCAAAAAATTTCGCCCGAGTCCATTTTTTCGTCCCAATCATCTCACCATGCATCAATAGACACGAACGCGTCGAAACTTTCGCATCTTTCGACAACGTAAAAAATTTCGCTTTTTTTGACCTTCTTAACTGAAAACACGAGTAAAAGCCGCGTGCGAGAAATTTTGCACCCCCGAAAATTTTTCTACCGGGTCCATTTTTTCGTCCCAATCATCTCACCATGCATCAAAAGGCACGAAAGCGTCGAAAATTTCGCCTCTTTTGACAGCATAAAAAATTTCGCATTTTTTTACCTTCTTGGCTTAAAACACGAGGAAAAGGCGCGCGCGCGAAATTTCGCACCCCCGGAAACTTTTCGCCCGAGTCTATTTTTTCGTCCCAATCATCTAACCATGCACTAACAGGAACGAAAGCGTCGAAAAATTCGCATCTTTTGGTAGCGTAAAAAATTTCGTGTTTTTTGACATTCTTGGCTGAAAACACGAGTAAAAGGCGCGCGCGCGAAATTTTGCACCGGCGAAAAATTTTCGCCCGAGTCCATTTTTTCGTCCCAATCATCTCACCATGCATCAACAGGAATGAAAGCGTCGAAAAAATCACGTCTTTTGACAGCGTAAAAAATTTCGCATTTTTTTACCTTCCTGGCTGAAAACACGAGTAAAAGGCGCGCGCGCGAAATTTCGCACCCCTAGAAAATTTTTGCCCGAGTCCATTTTTTCGTCCCAATCATCTCCCCATGCGTCAACAGGCATGAAAGCATCGAAAATTTCGCATCTTTTGACAGCGTAAAAAATTTCATGTTTTTTGACCCTATTGGCTGAAAACACGAGTAAAAGGTGCGTGCGTGAAATTTCCCACAGGCGAAAATTTTTTGCCCGAGTCCATTTTTTCGTCCCAATCATCTCACCATGCATCAACAGGCACGAAATCGTCGAAAAATTTGCATCTTTTGACAGCGTAAATTTTTTTGCATTTTTTGACCTTATTGGTTGAAAACACGAGTAAAAGGCGTGCGCGCGAAATTTTGCACCCCCATAAAATTTTTGCCCGAGTCCATTTTTTCGTCCCAATCATCTCACCATGCATCAATAGGCACGAACGCGTCGAAAATTTCGCGTCTTTTGACAGCGTAAAAAATTTCACATTTTTTAACCTTCTTGGCTGAAAACACGAGTAAAAGGCGCGCGCGAAATTTACCACCTCAGAAAATTTTCACCCAAGTCCATTATTTCGTCCCAATCATTTAACCATGCATCAACAGGCACGAAAGCATGGAAAATTTTGCATCTTTTGACAGCGTAAAAAATTTCGCGTTTTTTGACCTTCTTAGCTGAAAACACGAGTAAACGGCGCGCGCGCGAAATTTCGCACCCCCGGAAAATTTTCGCCCGAGTCTATTTTTGCGTCCCAATCATCTCACCATGCATCAACAGGCATGAACGCGTCGAAACTTTCGCCTCTTTTGACAGCGTAACGAATTTCGCATTTTTTGACCTTCTAGGCTGAAAACACGAGTAAAAGACGCGCGCGCAAAATTTCGCACCACAGGAAACTTTTCGCCCGAGTCTATTTTTTCGTCCCAATCATCTCACCATGCATCAACAGGCAAGAAAGCATTGAAAATTTTGCATCTTTTGACAGCTTAAAAAATTTAGCATTTTTTTACCTTCATGGTTGAAAACACGAGTAAAAGGCGCGCTCGCGAAATTTCGCACCCCCAGAAAATTTTCGCCCAGTCCATTTTTTCGTCCCAGTCATCTCACCATGCATCAACAGGCACGAAAGCGTCGAAACTTTCGCATCTTTTGACAGCGTAACAAATTTCGCATTTTTTGACCTTCTTAGCTGAAAACACGAGTAAAAGGCGCGCGCGCGAAATTTCGCACCCCGAAAAATTTTCGCCCGAGTCTATTTTTTCGTCCCAATCATCTCACCATGCATCAACAGGCACGAACGCATCGAAACTTTCGCCTCTTTTGACAGCGTAACAAATTTTGCATTTTTTGACCTTCTTGGCTGAAACCACGAGTAAAAGACGCGCGCGCAAAATTTCACACCCCAGGAAACTTTTCGCCCGAGTCTATTTTTTCATCCCAATCATCTCACCATGCATCAACAGGCAAGAAAGCATTGAAAATTTCACATCTTTTGACAGTGTAAAAAATTTAGCATTTTTTGACCTTCTTGGTTGAAAACACGAGTAAAAGGTGCGCGCGCGAAATTTCGCACCCCCAGAAAATTTTCTCCCAGTCCATTTTTTCGTCCCAGTCATCTCACCATGCATCAACAGGCTTGAACGCATCGAAACTTTCGCATCTTTTGATAGCGTAACAAATTTCGAGTTTTTTGACCTTCTTAGCTGAAAACACGAGTAAAAGGTGCG
Source organism: Pontederia crassipes (assembly GCA_030549335.1). Taxonomy (NCBI): domain Eukaryota; kingdom Viridiplantae; phylum Streptophyta; class Magnoliopsida; order Commelinales; family Pontederiaceae; genus Pontederia; species Pontederia crassipes. Next base: position 1,566,189 of record JAUKPH010000020.1, on the reverse strand, counting down.
CGCACAAAATTTCGCACCCCGGAAAATTTTTGCCCGAGTCCATTTTTTCGTCCCAATCATCTCACCGTGCATCAACAGGCACGAAAGCGTCGAAAATTTTGCATCTTTTGATAGCATAAAAAATTTCACATTTTTTGACCTTCTTGGCTGAAAACACGAGTAAAAGGCGCGCGCGCAAAACTTCGCACTCCCGGAAACTTTTTGCCCGAGTCCATTTTTTCGTCCCAATCATCTCACCATGCATCAACAGGCACGAAAGCGTCGAAAAATTCGCATCTTTTGACAGCGAAATTTTTTTTGCATTTTTTGACCTCCTTTGCTGAAACGCTCGAAATTTCGCACCCCCAAAAAATTTCGCCCGAGTCCATTTTTTCGTCCCAATCATCTCACCATGCATCAATAGACACGAACGCGTCGAAACTTTCGCATCTTTCGACAACGTAAAAAATTTCGCTTTTTTTGACCTTCTTAACTGAAAACACGAGTAAAAGCCGCGTGCGAGAAATTTTGCACCCCCGAAAATTTTTCTACCGGGTCCATTTTTTCGTCCCAATCATCTCACCATGCATCAAAAGGCACGAAAGCGTCGAAAATTTCGCCTCTTTTGACAGCATAAAAAATTTCGCATTTTTTTACCTTCTTGGCTTAAAACACGAGGAAAAGGCGCGCGCGCGAAATTTCGCACCCCCGGAAACTTTTCGCCCGAGTCTATTTTTTCGTCCCAATCATCTAACCATGCACTAACAGGAACGAAAGCGTCGAAAAATTCGCATCTTTTGGTAGCGTAAAAAATTTCGTGTTTTTTGACATTCTTGGCTGAAAACACGAGTAAAAGGCGCGCGCGCGAAATTTTGCACCGGCGAAAAATTTTCGCCCGAGTCCATTTTTTCGTCCCAATCATCTCACCATGCATCAACAGGAATGAAAGCGTCGAAAAAATCACGTCTTTTGACAGCGTAAAAAATTTCGCATTTTTTTACCTTCCTGGCTGAAAACACGAGTAAAAGGCGCGCGCGCGAAATTTCGCACCCCTAGAAAATTTTTGCCCGAGTCCATTTTTTCGTCCCAATCATCTCCCCATGCGTCAACAGGCATGAAAGCATCGAAAATTTCGCATCTTTTGACAGCGTAAAAAATTTCATGTTTTTTGACCCTATTGGCTGAAAACACGAGTAAAAGGTGCGTGCGTGAAATTTCCCACAGGCGAAAATTTTTTGCCCGAGTCCATTTTTTCGTCCCAATCATCTCACCATGCATCAACAGGCACGAAATCGTCGAAAAATTTGCATCTTTTGACAGCGTAAATTTTTTTGCATTTTTTGACCTTATTGGTTGAAAACACGAGTAAAAGGCGTGCGCGCGAAATTTTGCACCCCCATAAAATTTTTGCCCGAGTCCATTTTTTCGTCCCAATCATCTCACCATGCATCAATAGGCACGAACGCGTCGAAAATTTCGCGTCTTTTGACAGCGTAAAAAATTTCACATTTTTTAACCTTCTTGGCTGAAAACACGAGTAAAAGGCGCGCGCGAAATTTACCACCTCAGAAAATTTTCACCCAAGTCCATTATTTCGTCCCAATCATTTAACCATGCATCAACAGGCACGAAAGCATGGAAAATTTTGCATCTTTTGACAGCGTAAAAAATTTCGCGTTTTTTGACCTTCTTAGCTGAAAACACGAGTAAACGGCGCGCGCGCGAAATTTCGCACCCCCGGAAAATTTTCGCCCGAGTCTATTTTTGCGTCCCAATCATCTCACCATGCATCAACAGGCATGAACGCGTCGAAACTTTCGCCTCTTTTGACAGCGTAACGAATTTCGCATTTTTTGACCTTCTAGGCTGAAAACACGAGTAAAAGACGCGCGCGCAAAATTTCGCACCACAGGAAACTTTTCGCCCGAGTCTATTTTTTCGTCCCAATCATCTCACCATGCATCAACAGGCAAGAAAGCATTGAAAATTTTGCATCTTTTGACAGCTTAAAAAATTTAGCATTTTTTTACCTTCATGGTTGAAAACACGAGTAAAAGGCGCGCTCGCGAAATTTCGCACCCCCAGAAAATTTTCGCCCAGTCCATTTTTTCGTCCCAGTCATCTCACCATGCATCAACAGGCACGAAAGCGTCGAAACTTTCGCATCTTTTGACAGCGTAACAAATTTCGCATTTTTTGACCTTCTTAGCTGAAAACACGAGTAAAAGGCGCGCGCACGAAATTTCGCACCCCCGGAAAATTTTCACCAGAGTCTATTTTTTCGTCCCAATCATCTCACCATGCATCAACAGGCACGAAAGCGTCGAAAATTTCGCATCTTTTGATAGCATAAAAAATTTCACATTTTTTGACCTTCTTGGCTGAAAACACGAGTAAAAGGCGCGCGCGCAAAATTTCGCACTCCCGGAAACTTTTTGCCCGAGTCCATTTTTTCGTCCCAATCATCTCACCATGCATCAACAGGCACGAAAGCGTCGAAAAATTCGCATCTTTTGACAGCGAAATTTTTTTTGCATTTTTTGACCTTCTTTGCTGAAACGCGTGAAATTTCGCACCCCCAAAAAATTTCGCCCGAGTCCATTTTTTCGTCCCAATCATCTCACCATGCATCAATAGACACGAACGCGTCGAAACTTTCGCATCTTTCGACAACGTAAAAAATTTCGCTTTTTTTGACCTTCATAACTGAAAACACGAGTAAAAGCCGCGTGCGAGAAATTTCGCACCCCCGAAAATTTTTCGACCGGGTCCATTTTTTCGTCCCAATCATCTCACCATGCATCAACAGGCACGAAAGCGTCGAAAATTTTGCATCTTTTGATAGCATAAAAAATTTCACATTTTTTGACCTTCTTGGCTGAAAACACGAGTAAAAGGCGCGCGCGCAAAATTTCGCACTCCCGGAAACTTTTTGCCCGAGTCCATTTTTTCGTCCCAATCATCTCACCATGCATCAACAGGCATGAAAGCGTCGAAAAATTCGCATCTTTTGACAGCGAAATTTTTTTTGCATTTTTTGACCTTCTTTGCTGAAACGCGCGAAATTTCGCACCCCCAAAAAATTTCGCCCGAGTCCATTTTTTCGTCCCAATCATCTCACCATGCATCAATAGACACGAACGCGTCGAAACTTTCGCATCTTTCGACAACGTAAAAAATTTCGCTTTTTTTGACCTTCTTAACTGAAAACACGAGTAAAAGCCGCGTGCGAGAAATTTCGCACCCCCGAAAATTTTTCGACCGGGTCCATTTTTTCGCCCCAATCATCTCACCATGCATCAAAAGGCACGAAAGCGTCGAAAATTTCGCCTCTATTGACAGCATAAAAAATTTCGCATTTTTTTACCTTCTTGGCTTAAAACACGAGGAAAAGGCGCGCGCGCGAAATTTCGCACCCCCGGAAACTTTTCGCCCGAGTCTATTTTTTCGTCCCAATCATCTAACCATGCATTAACAGGAACGAAAGCGTCGAAAAATTCGCATCTTTTGATAGCGTAAAAAATTTCGTGTTTTTTGACCTTCTTGGCTGAAAACACGAGTAAAATGCGCGCGCGCGAAATTTTGCACCGGCGAAAAATTTTTGCCCGAGTCCATTTTTTCGTCCCAATCATCTCACCATGCATCAACAGGAACGAAAGCGTCGAAAAAATCACGTCTTTTGACAGCGTAAAAAATTTAGCATTTTTTTACCTTCATGGTTGAAAACACGAGTAAAAGGCGCGCGCGCGAAATTTCGCACCCCTAGAAAATTTTCGCCCGAGTCCATTTTTTCGTCCCAATCATCTCCCCATGCGTCAACAGGCATGAAAGCATCGAAAATTTCGCATCTTTTGACAGCGTAAAAAATTTCATGTTTTTTGACCCTATTGGCTGAAAACACGAGTAAAAGGTGCGTGCGTGAAATTTCCCACTGGTGAAAAATTTTCGCCCGAGTCCATTTTTTCGTCCCAATCATCTCACCATGCATCAACAGGCACGAAATCGTCGAAAAATTTGCATCTTTTGACAGCGTAAATTTTTTTGCATTTTTTGACCTTATTGGTTGAAAACACGAGTAAAAGGCGTGCGCGCGAAATTTTGCACCCCTATAAAATTTTTGCCCGAGTCCATTTTTTCGTCCCAATCATCTCACCATGCATCAATAGGCACGAACGCGTCGAAAATTTTGCGTCTTTTGATAGCGTAAAAAATTTCACGTTTTTTAACCTTCTTGGCTGAAAACACGAGTAAAAGGCGCGCGCGAAATTTACCACCTCAGAAAATTTTCACCCAAGTCCATTATTTTGTCCCAATCATTTAACCATGCATCAACAGGCACGAAAGCATGGAAAATTTTGCATCTTTTGACAGCGTAAAAAATTTCGCGATTTTTGACCTTCTTAGCTGAAAACACGAGTAAACGGCGCGCGCGCGAAATTTCGCACCCCCGGAAAATTTTCGCCCGAGTCTATTTTTGCATCCCAATCATCTCACCATGCATCAACAGGCATGAACGCGTCGAAACTTTCGCCTCTTTTGACAGCGTAACAAATTTCGCATTTTTTGACCTTCTAGGCTGAAAACACGAGTAAAAGACGCGCGCGCAAAATTTCGCACCACAGGAAACTTTTCGCCCGAGTCTATTTTTTTGTCCCAATCATCTCACCATGCATCAACAGGCAAGAAAGCATTGAAAATTTTGCATCTTTTGACAGCTTAAAAAATTTAGCATTTTTTTATCTTCATGGTTGAAAACACGAGTAAAAGGCGCGCTCGCGAAATTTCGCACCCCCAAAAAATTTTCGCCCAGTCCATTTTTTCGTCCCAGTCATCTCACCATGCATCAACAGGCACGAAAGCGTCGAAACTTTCGCATCTTTTGACAGCGTAACAAATTTCGCATTTTTTGACCTTCTTAGCTGAAAACACGAGTAAAAGGCGCGCGCACGAAATTTCGCACCCCCGGAAAATTTTCACCAGAGTCCATTTTTTCGTCCCAATCATCTCACCATGCATCAACAGGCACGAAAGCGTCGAAAATTTTGCATCTTTTGATAGCATAAAAAATTTCACATTTTTTGACCTTCTTGGCTGAAAACACGAGTAAAAGGCGCGCGCGCAAAATTTCGCACTCCCGGAAACTTTTTGCCCGAGTCCATTTTTTCGTCCCAATCATCTCACCATGCATCAACAGGCATGAAAGCGTCGAAAAATTCGCATCTTTTGACAGCGAAAATTTTTTTGCATTTTTTGACCTTCTTTGCTGAAACGCGCGAAATTTCGCACCCCCAAAAAATTTCGCCCGAGTCCATTTTTTCGTCCCAATCATCTCACCATGCATCAATAGACACGAACGCGTCGAAACTTTCGCATCTTTCGACAACGTAAAAAATTTCGCTTTTTTTGACCTTCTTAACTGAAAACACGAGTAAAAGCCGCGTGCGAGAAATTTCGCACCCCCGAAAATTTTTCGACCGGGTCCATTTTTTCGCCCCAATCATCTCACCATGCATCAACAGGCAAGAAAGCATTGAAAATTTCGCATCTTTTGACAGCTTAAAAAATTTAGCATTTTTTTACCTTCATGGTTGAAAACACGAGTAAAAGGCGCGCGCACAAAATTTCGCACCCCCAGAAAATTTTCGCCCAGTCCATTTTTTCATCCCAGTCATCTCACCATGAATCAACAGGCACGAAACATCGAAAAATTCGCATGTTTTGACAGCGTAAAAAATTTTGCATTTTTTGACCTTCTTTGCTGAAAATACGAGTAAAAGGTGCGCGCTCGAAATTTTGCACCCCCGAAAAATTTTCGCCCGAGTCCATTTTTTTGTCCCAATCATCTCACCATGCATCAACAGGCACGAACGTGTCGAAACTTTCACATCTTTTGACAGCGTAACAAATTTCGCATTTTTTGACCTTCTTGGCTGAAAATACGAGTAAAAGGCACGCGCGCGAAATTTCGAACCCCCGGAAACTTTTCGTCCGAGTCCATTTTTCGTCCCAATCATCTAACCATGCATCAACAGGCACGAAAGCGTCGAAAAATTCGCATCTTTTGACAGCGTAAAAAATTTCGCGTTTTTTGACCTTCTTAGCTGAAAACACGTGTAAAAGGCACGCGCGCGAAATTTCGCACCCCAGGAAACTTTTCGCTCGAGTCCATTTTTTCGACCCAATCAACTCACCATGCATCAACAGTCACGAAAGCGTCGAAAATTTTGCATCTTTTGATAGCATAAAAAATTTCACATTTTTTGACCTTCTTGGCTAAAAACACGAGTAAAAGGCGCGCGCGCGAAATTTCGCACTCCCGGAAACTTTTCTCCCGAGTCCATTTTTTCGTTCCAATCATCTCATCATCCATCAACATGCACAAAAGCGTCGAAAATTTCGCATCTTTTGTCAGCGTAAAAAATTTCGCATTTTTTGACCTTCTTTGCTGAAAATAAGTGTAAAAGGCGCACGCACGAAATTTCGCACCCACAGAAAATTTCTCACTTTAGTAAAAGGTGCGCGCGCGAAATTTCGCACCCCCGAAAACTTTTCGCCCGAGTTCATTTTTTCATCCCAATCATCTCACCATGCATCAACAGGCACGAACGCGTCGAAACTTTCGCATCTTTTGACAGCGTTACAAATTTCGCATTTTTTGACCTTCTTAGCTGAAAACACGTGTAAAAGGCGCGCGCACGAAATTTCGCACCCCCAGAAAATTTTCGCCCGAGTCCATTTTTTCATCCCAATCATCTCACCACGCATCAACAGGCACGAAAGCGTCGAAAATTTCGCATCTTTTGACAGCATAAAAAATTTCACATTTTTTGACCTTCTTGGCTGAAAATACGAGTAAAAGGCGCGCGCGCGAAATTTCGAACCCCCGGAAAGTTTTCGCCCGAGTCCATTTTTTTGTCCCAATCATCTAACCATGCATCAACAGGCACGAAAGCATCGAAAAATTCGCATCTTTTGACAGCATAAAAAATTTCGCATTTTTTGACCTTCTTAGCTGAAAACACGTGTGAAAGGCGCGCGCGCGAAATTTCGCACCCCAGGAAACTTTTCGCTCGAGTCCATTTTTTCGTCCCAATCATCTCACCATACATCAATAAGTACGAAAGCGTGGAAAAAATCGCGTCTTTTGACAGCGTAAAAAATTTAGCATTTTTTGACCTTCTAGGTTGAAAACACGAGTAAAGGGTGCGCGCGCGAAATTTCGCACCCCCAGAAAATTTTCGCCCGAGTCCACTTTTTCGTCCCAGTCATCTCACCATGCATCAACAGGCATGAACGCGTAAAAAATTTCGCATCTTTTCACAGCGTAAAAAATTTCATGTTTTTTTACCTTCTTGGCTGAAAACACGAGTAAAAGGCTCGCGCGCGAAATTTCGCACCCCAGAAAATTTTCGCCCGAGTCCATTTTTTCGTCCCAATCATCTCACCATGCATCAACAGGCACGAAAGTTTCGAAAATTTCGTATCTTTTGACAGCGTAAAAAATTTCACGTTTTTTTACCCTATTGACTGAAAACACGAGTAGAAGGCGCGCGGGCGAAATTTCGCAACGGCGAAAAATTTTCGCCCGAGTCACTTTTTTTGTCCCAATCATCTCACCATGCATCAACAGGCACGAATGCGTCAAAAATTTCGCATCTTTTGACAGCGTAAAAAATTTCACATTTTTTACCTTACTGGTTGAAAACATCACTAAAAGGCGCGCGCGCGAAATTTCGCTCCCCCGAAAACTTTTCGCCCGAGTCCATTTTTTCATCCCAATCATCTCACCATGCATCAACAGGCACGAAAACGTCGATAAATTTGCATCTTTTGACAGCGTAAAAATTTTTGCGTTTTTTGACCTTATTGGTTGAAAACACGAGTAAAAGGCGTGCGCCCGAAATTTTGCACCCCCAGAAAATTTTCGCCCGAGTCCATTTTTTCATCCCAATCATCTCACCATGCATCAATAGGCACGAACGCGTCGAAAATTTCGCATCTTTTAACAGCGTAAAAAATTTCACGTTTTTTACCATCTTGGATGAAAACACGAATAAAAGGCGCACGCACGAAATTTCGCACCCCAGAAAATTTTCACCCAAGTCCATTTTTTCCTCCCAATCATCTCACCATGCATCAACCGGCACGAAAGCATGAAAAATTTCGCGTTTTTGACAGCGTAAAAAATTTCACGTTTTTGACCTTATTGGCTGAAAAGATGAGGAAAAGGCGCGTGCACGAAATTTCGCACCCCAGGAAAATTTTCGCCCGAGTCCATTTTTCGTCCCAATCATCTCACCATGCATCAACAGGCTCGAAAGCGTCGAAAATTTCGCATCTTTTAATAGCATAAAAAATTTCGCATTTTTTGACCTTCTTAGCTGAAAACAGGTGTAAAAGGCGCGCGCGCAAAATTTCGCACCCCAGGAAACATTTCGCTCGAGTCCATTTTTTCGTCCCAATCATCTCACCATGCATCAACAGGCATGAAAGCGTCGAAAAATTCGCATATCTTGACAGCGTAAAAAATTTCGCATTTTTTGACCTTCTTTGCTGAAAACGTCAGTAAAAAGTGCGCGCGCGAAATTTCGCACCCCCGGAAAATTTTCGCCCGAGTTCATTTTTTCGTCCCAATCATCTCATCATGCATCAACAGGAACGAACGCGTCGAAACTTTTGCATCTTTTTACAGCGTAACAAATTTCGTGTTTTTTGACCTTCTTAGCTGCAAACACGAGTAAAAGGCGCGCGCACTCCCGAAAACTTTTCACCCGAGCCCATTTTTTTGTCCCAATCATCTCACCATGCATCAACATGCACGAATGTGTCGAAACTTTTGCATCTTTTGACAGCGAAACAAATTTCACATTTTTTGACCTTCTTAGCTGAAAACACGAGTAAAAGGCGCGCGGACGAAATTTCGCACCCCCGGAAAATTTTCGCCCGATTCCATTTTTTCGTCCCAATCATGTCACCATGCATCAATAGGCACGAAAGCGTTGAAAATTTCGCATCTTTTGACAACATAAAAAATTTCACATTTTTTGACTTTCTTGGCTGAAAATACGAGTAAAAGACGCGCATGCGAAATTTCGAACCCCCAGAAACTTTTCGCCCGAGTCCATTTTTTCATCCCAATCATCTAACCATGCATCAACAGACACGAAAGCGTCGAAAAATACGCATCTTTTGACAGCATAAAAAATTTCGCATTTTTTGACCTTCTTAGTTGTAAACACGTGTAAAAGGCGCGCGCGCGAAATTTCGCACCCCAGGAAACTTTTCGCTCGAGTCCATTTTTTCGTCCCAATCATCTCACCATGCATCAATAGGTACGAAAGCGTCGAAAAAATCGCGTCTTTTGACAGCGTAAAAAATTTAGCATTTTTTGACTTTCTAGGTTGAAAACACGAGTAAAAGGCTCGCGCGCGAAATTTCGCACCCCAGAAAATTTTCGCCCGAGTCCATTTTTTCGTCTCAATCATTTCACCATGCATCAACAGGCACGAAAGTATCGAAAATTTCGCATCTTTTGACAGCATAAAAAATTTCACGTTTTTTGACCCTATTGACTGAAAACACGAGTAGAAGGCGCGCGCGCGAAATTTCGCAACGGCGAAAAATTTTCGCCCGAGTCACTTTTTTCGTCCCAATCATCTCACCATGCATCAACAGGCACGAACGCGTCGAAAATTTCGCATCTTTTGACAGCGCAAAAAATTTCGCATTTTTTTACCTTACTAGTTGAAAACATCAGTAAAAGGCGCGCGCGCGAAATTTCGCACCCCCGGAAACTTTTCGCCCGAGTCCATTTTTTCGTCCCAATCATCTCATCATGCATCGACAGGCACGAAAGCGTCGATAAATTTGCATCTTTTGACAGCGTAAAAAATTTTGCGTTTTTTGACCTTATTGGTTGAAAACACGAGTAAAAGGCGTGCGCCCGAAATTTCGCACCCCCAGAAAATTTTCGCCCGAGTCCATTTTTTCATCCCAATCATCTCACCATGCATCAATAGGCACGAACGCGTCGAAAATTTCGCATCTTTTAACAGCGTAAAAAATTTCACATTTTTTACCATCTTGGATGAAAACACGAATAAAAGGCGCACGCACGAAATTTCGCACCCCAGAAAATTTTCACCCAAGTCCATTTTTTCCTCCCAATCATCTCACCATGCATCAACCGGCACGAAAGCATGAAAAATTTCGCGTTTTTGACCTTATTGGCTGAAAAGACGAGGAAAAGGCGCGCGCACGAAATTTCGCACCCCATGAAAATTTTCGCCCGAGTCCATTTTTTCGTCCCAATCATCTCACCATGCATCAACAGGCTCGAAAGCGTCGAAAATTTCGCATCTTTTGATAGCATAAAAAATTTCGCACTTTTTGACCTTCTTAGCTGAAAACACGTGTAAAAGGCGCGCGCGCGAAATTTCGCACCCCAGGAAACTTTTCGCTCGAGTCCATTTTTTCGTCCCAATCATCTCACCATGCATCAACAGGCACGAAAGCGTCGAAAAATTAACGTTTTTTGACCTTCTTTGCTGAAAACGTCAGTAAAAAGTGCGCGCGCGAAATTTCGCACCCCTGGAAAATTTTCGCCCGAGTTCATTTTTTCGTCCCAATCATCTCATCATGCATCAACAGGAACGAACGCGTCGAAACTGTTGCATCTTTTGACAGCATAACAGATTTCGCGTTTTTTGACCTTCTTAGCTGCAAACACGAGTAAAAGGCGCGCGCACGAAATTTCGCACTCCCGAAAACTTTTCACCCGAGCCCATTTTTTCGTCCCAATCATCTCACCATGCATCAACAGGCACGAATGCGTCGAAACTTTCGCATCTTTTGACAGCGTAACAAATTTCGCATTTTTTGACGTTCTTAGCTGAAAACATGAGTAAAAGGCGCGCGCACGAAATTTCGCACCCCCGGAAAATTTTCGCCCGATTCCATTTTTTTGTCCCAATCATGTCACCATGCATCAACAGGCACGAAAGCGTTGAAAATTTCGCATCTTTTGACAACATAAAAAATTTCACATTTTTTGACCTTCTTGGCTGAAAATACGAGTAAAAGGCGCGCGCGCGAAATTTCGAACCCCCGGAAACTTTTCGCCCGAGTCCATTTTTTCTTCCCAATCATCTAACCATGCATCAATAGGCACAAACGCGTCGAAACTTTTGCATCTTTTGACAGCGTAACAAATTTTGCATTTTTTCACCATCTTAGTTGAAAACACGAGTAAAAGCCGTGCGCACGAAATTTCGCACTCCCGGAAACTTTTCGCCCGAGTCCATTTTTTTCGTCCCAATCATCTCACCACGCATCAACAGGCACGAAAGCGTCGAAAATTTTGCATCTTTTGACAGCATAAAAAATTTCACATTTTTTGACCTTCTTGGCTGAATATACGAGTAAAAGGCGTGCGCGCGAAATATCGAACCCCCGGAAACTTTTCGCCCGAGTCCATTTTTTCGTCCCAATCATCTAACCTTGCATCAACAGGCACAAACGCGTCGAAACTTTCGCATCATTTGGCAGCGTAACAAATTTCGTGTTTTTTGACCTTCTTAGCAGAAAACACGAGTAAAAGGCGCGTGCACGAAATTTCGCACCCCCGGAAAGTTTCTTTCTGTTTATTTGCTTATGTTTGCATCTATTTATAAAAAAAATCCAAAAAAAAAATTGAAAAATTTGAAAATTTTCTAAAAAATACCATTGCATGCATTTATTTTTGCTACCATCTAACAAACTCTTGTCTTATTGTTTTAATTATCTTTTAGTAGAAGTTCAAAGACATGTCGTTAATTGATGAAATTTGAATGCTTTTCTTTCTTATCACTTGCTATTTTAGTATCAAACTTATGGACTATGTGCCTATGCTAAGTAGAATTATGAATGACTAGACGACAAAATCATATTCATGCCTTTTTATTTCTTTTAAGTCTTGATAATAGTAGACTTCTTATTGACCATATCAAGTACTTTTTGAGCTTATAAAAAAAGAAGGGTTAGTTAAACCCCAACAAATAATTATGTTAAATAAAAAAAATGCACAGTGTTATGTGTAGGTACAAAAGTGTTATCCGGAACCAAGGTGTGTTCGGGTAATTAGATCCGTAGGGGTTCATGCCTGGCGACCTAAGGGCAACTGCTGTGGGATCCGTCGATCGAAAACCTGCTACATGGACCATCTTGTGGAATATGGAGAAGCACAAGAGTACTGAATCATGGCTAAGTTCGAACTCTTCATTCAGAACCTTGGTTGTTCGGGCAAGTAAACTCGAGGGGTGCTTTATCACCTGGTGCCCTAAGGTCATCTGGTCTGGGAGTCATCAGTCTAAAGCCCGCTACATGGACTTCCTTGTGCAATCCTGCTTGAAGATTAGAACTTTTAAATGATTGAAAATAAAGTTGAAAAATGAAAAGAAAAAGAAAAAGTTTTAAGCTCAATTAGTACTTATGTGTTCAATATCAATGCTATTATTTGACAGACAATTTATTTTTCCGGAAGGCTGAACTTGAGATTGTTTAAATTTGTGTAGCATTCAGAACTTCTATGAAGCTAAGTGCATGGAAAATGATAAGATACTGAGTAGTAGGTGTGCAGAAGAACTGTGTGAGAAAATTAGTCAGTTGACAATGTGGAGGCTACGATGGAACTTTCTTGAGCTTTGCTTTGAATTTTTGCTTGAGGACAAGCAAGACTTTAAGCTTGGGGGAGTTTGATGCATGCAAAATACAACATATTTTAGTTAATTATTTTAATTAAATTTTCTGTAATTTGATCATGGCATGCATAATTTTTTGTCACTTTTAATCGTAATTCCGGATTTATCAATTTTAATTATTAAATTATCTGAATATTTTAATTGTGGATGGATTAACTAAATTTTGATAATTATTTTGCAGGAAAAATCGAGATTTAAATGGATTGTGCTGTATCGGCCGAAATTCCGAAGAATTTATCATTACGGCCGAGATTAGGATAAAAGATATCATTTTGGCCGAGATATGGAGGGGGTAATGATAAGAAGTCTTTCCTTACGGTTGAAATTTGGAGGGCGTATTGGCATGAAGATGAAGGGTGTAACAATCAATTGATTTTATCTTTTGGGCGTAACAAGATAAGTTCCTTCCTTACGGCCGAGATTTAGAGGGGGTAATGATAAGGACTCTTCTTTATTACGGCCGAGATTCAAAGGGAGTAATGATAGGGACTCTTCTTTGTTTTGGCCGAGATTTGGAGGGGGTAAAGATAAAAGAATTCGTTTTGGCCAAGATTCAAAAGGGGTAAAGATAGAATGATTTATCTTTGGGCGTAATGATAAAAAGGATTTATCTTTCGCCGAGTTTATCTTATAATTTTAAAGTTAACCGTACGATGTTACGGCCGAGATCAAATTGAAGGCCGTCCGCACCCTATAAATACGTGAAGAATCCATCGTTTCAATGGGTGCTCTGAAGTTCAGGTTTCTTCCACGACGAGTCGTGAGCTCTACAGGCTACGACCAAAAGGAGAGAGGTGCGACGGCTGGAAGTTGATCGCGACCCTGATCAAGTCCGAGAGGCTGCCCGACTGTCTGCCCGTGATCCGAAGCTTCGACTTTTGTCTATTTGGGTGTAATTCTTCCAATTATTATTACTTTGTTATTATCTCTCCAGAATTTCTAGGATGAACTCCATATTTTTATTTATTTCATGTTAGGAGATTATTATTGAAGGGAAACTATTTGGACCCTATATTATTTGTTTTAATCTTTTCTGATCAATTAGTTAATTGTGCTTAATGCTTTTGATTTAATTATTTGGATTTCTGAGTTGAGTACTTACCAGTTTGTGGATTATTTAATTTCAAAATTCATTAATTAAATTAATTGATTTTATGTAAAATTAATAATTGACATAAATTTGATAACTAGTGTGTGGAGAATCATGTTTATGTGGTCTGTTAATCTAACCAGTTTGTGGAGTGATTAATAGTTTAGGATTTTCATATTAATGCATCTTAATTTTAATCTTATCTCACGAATACCAGTTGTGGGACTTTAGGTTTGATTAAATTTAAGATAGTTTGATTTACCGGATTAAATAGCAGAATTACCAGTTTGTGGACTCTGTGATGTTAATCTTGTAAATTAATAACTTGAGAAAATTCCTAATCCATCTTTAAAGATTAAATTTATATTTTATGGTTCAAATATTTATCCTGATCTATTTTCATCCTAAGGCCTAACTTCAACACCATTATCTTATCTTTATCTTATTTTCTTTATTTTATTTCATAAAACTTCTTTCCAAAAATTCATGTTTTTCCTCTCTTATTAATTTATAAATCCAGATATTGACTTAATAATATTCCTCGTGGCTTCGACACTCTTACTCTTTTTTACTATATTACTTGAGCGACTACTGCACTTGCTAGCAAATTTTATTGTTACAAATATAACGCATCACTCACCATGCATCAACATGCACGAAAGCGTCGAAAAATTCGCATATTTTGACAGTGTAAAAAATTTCGCATTTTTTGACCTTCTTTGCTGAAAACGTCAGAAAAAGTGCGCGCGCGAAATTTCGCACCCCCGGAAAATTTTCGACAGAGTTCATTTTTTCGTCCCAATCATCTCATCATGCATCAACAGGAAAGAACGCGTCGAAACTTTTGCATCTTTTGACAGCGTAACAAATTTCGCATTTTTTGACCTTCTTAGCTGAAAACACGAGTAAAAGTCGCGCGCACGAAATTACGCACTCCCGAAAACTTTTCGCCCGAGTCCATTTTTTTTTCCCAATCATCTAACCATGCATCAACAGGCACGAACGCTTCGAAACTTTCGCATCTTTTGACAGCGTAACAAATTTCGCGTTTTTTGACCTTGTTAGCTGAAAACACGAGTAAAAGGCGCGCGCGCGAAATTTCGCACTCGCGGAAACTTTTTGCCCGAGTCCATTTTTTCGTCCCAATCATCTCACCATGCATCAATAGGCACGAAAGCGTCAAAAATTTTGCATCTTTTGATAGCATAAAAAATTTCACATTTTTTGACCTTCTTGGCTGAAAACACGAGTAAAAGGCGCGCGCGCGAAATTTCGCACTCCCGGAAACTTTTCGCCCGAGTCCATTTTTTCGTCCCAATCATCTCACCATGCATCAACAGGCACGAAAGCGTCGAAAAATTCGCATGTTTTCACAGCGTAAAAAATTTCGCATTTTTTGACCTTCTTTGTTGAAAATACGAGTAAAAGGTGCGCGTGCGAAATTTTGCACCCCCGGAAAATTTTTAACCGAGTCTATTTCTTCGTCCCAATCATCTCACCATGCATCAACAGGCACGAACGCGTCGAAACTTTCGCATCTTTTGACAGTGTAACAAATTTCGCATTTTTTTACCTTCTTAGCTGAAAACACGAGTAAAAGGCGCGCGCACGAAATTTTGCACCCCCGAAAAATTTTCGCCTGAGTCCATTTTTTCGACCCAATCATCTCACCATGCATCAACAAGCACGAACGTGTCGAAACTTTCGCATCTTTTGCGTAACAAATTTCACATTTTTTGACTTTCTTGGCTGTAAACAAGAGTAAAAGGCTCGCGCGCGAAATTTTGCACCCCAGGAAACTTTTCGCCCGAGTCCATTTTTTCGTCCCAATTATCTCACCATGCATCAATAGACACGAAAGCATTGAAAATTTTGCACCTTTTGACAGTGTAAAAAATTTAGCATTTTTTGACCTTCTTGGTTGAAAACACGAGTAAAAGGCGCGCGCGCGAAATTTCACACCCTTAGAAAATTTTCGCCCGATTCCATTTTTTCGTCCCAGTCATCTCACCATGCATCAACAGGCATGAACGCGTAAAAAATTTCGCATCTTTTCACAACGTAAAAATTTTCACGTTTTTTTACCTTCTTGGCTGAAAACACGAGTAAATGGCTCGCGCGCGAAATTTTGCACCCCAGAAAATTTTCGCCCGAGTCCATTTTTTTGTCCCAATCATCTCACCATGCATCAATAGGTACGAAAGCATCGAAAATTTCGCATCTTTTGACAGCGTAAAAAATTTCACGTTTTTTGACCCTATTGGCTGAAAACACGAGTAGAAGGCACGCGCGCGAAATTTCGCAATGGCAAAAAATTTTCGCCCGAGTTACTTTTTTCGTCCCAATCATCTCACCATGCATCAACAGGCACGAACGCGTCGAAAATTTCGCTTCTTTTGACAGCGTAAAAAATTTCGCATTTTTTGACCTTACTGGTTGAAAACATCAGTCAAAGGCGTGCGCGAAATTTTGCACCCCGGAAACTTTTCGCCCGAGTCCATTATTTCGTCCCAATCATCTCACCATGCATCAACAGGCACGAAAGCGTCGAAAAATTTGCATCTTTTGACAGCATAACAAATTGCGCATTTTTTGACCTTCTTAGCTGAAAACACGAATAAAAGGAGCGCGCACGAAATTTCGCACCCCCGAAAAATTTTCGCCCGAGTCCATTTTTTCGTCCCAATCATCTCACCATGCATCAACATATACGAAAGCGTCGAAAATTTCGCATCTTTTGACAACATAAAAAATTTCACATTTTTTGACCTTCTTGGCTGAAAATACGAGTAAAAGGCGCGCGCACGAAATTTCGAACCCCCGGAAACTTTTCGCCTGAGTCCATTTTTTCGTCCCAATCATCTAACCATGCATCAACAGGCACGAAAGCGTTGAAAAAATTGCATCTTTTGACAGCGTAAAAAATTTAGCATTTTTTGACCTTCTAGGTTGAAAACACGAGTAAAAATTTCGCTTCTTTTGACAGCGTAAAAAATTTCGCATTTTTTGACCTTACTGGTTGAAAACATCAGTAAAAGGCGCGCGCGCGAAATTTCGCACCCCCGAATACTTTTCGCCCGAGTCCATTTTTTTCGTCCCAATCATCTTACCATGCATCAACAGACACGAAAGCGTCGAAAAATTTGCATCTTTTGATAGCGTAAAAAATTTTGTGTTTTTTGACCTTATTGGTTGAAAACACGAGTAAAAGGCGTACGCCCGAAATTTCGCACCCCTAGAAAATTTTCGCCCGAGTCCATTTTTTCGTCTCAATCTTCTCACCGTGCATCAATAGGCACGAACGCGTCGAAAATTTTGCATCTTTTAACAGCGTAAAAAATTTCACATTTTTTACCATCTTGGCTGAAAACAAAAATAAAAGGCGTGCACACGAAATTTCGCACCCCAGAAAATTTTCACCCAAGTCCATTTTTTCCTCCCAATCATCTCACCATGCATCAACAGGCACGAAAGAATGGAAAATTTCGCGTCTTTTGATAGCATAAAAAATTTCGCACCCCCGAAAACTTTTCGCCCGAGTCCATTTTTTCATCCCAATCATCTCACCATGCATCAACAGGCACGAAAGCGTCGACAATTTCACATCTTTAGACAGCGTAAAAAATTCGCATGTTATGACCTTCTTTGCTGAAAATACGAGTAAAAGATGCGCGCGTGAAATTTTGCACCCCCGGAAAATTTTCGCCCGAGTCCATTTTTTCGTCCCAATCATCTCACCATGCATCAATAGGCACGAACGCGTCAAAACTTTTTGCATCTTTTGATAGTGTAACAAATTTCGCATTTTTTGACCTTCTTAGCTCAAAACACGGGTAAAAGGCGCGCGCACGAAATTTCGCACTCAATCATCTCGCCATGCATCAACAGGCAAGAAAGCATCGAAAATATCACATCTTTTGAAAGCGTAAAAAATTTCACATTTTTTGACCTTATTGGCTGAAAACACGAGGAAAAGGCGCGCGCACGAAATTTCGCACCCCCGGAAAATTTTCGCCCGAGTCCATTTTTTCGTCCCCATCATCTCACCATGCATCAACGGGCACGAAAGCGTCAAAAATTTCGCATCTTTTGATAGCATAAAAACACGAGGAAATGGCGCGCGCGCGAAATTTCGCACCACCGGAAACTTTTTGCCCGAGTCCATTTTTTCGTCCCAATCATCTCACCATGCATCAACAGGCACGAAAGCCTCGAAAATTTTGCATCTTTTGACAGCATAAAAAATTTCACATTTTTTGAACTTCTTGGCTGAAAACACGAGTAAAAGGCGCGCGCGCGAAATTTCGCACTCCCGGAAACTTTTCGCCCGAGTCCATTTTTTCGTCCCAATCATCTCACCATGCATCAATAGGCACGAACGCTTCGAAACTTTCGCATCTTTTGACAGCGTAACAAATTTCGCATTTTTTGACCTTCTTAGCTGAAAACACGATTAAAAGCGCGCGCATGAAATTTCGCACCCCCGAAAAATTTTTGCCCGAGTCCATTTTTTCGTCCCAATCATCTCACCATGCATCAACAGGCACAAAAGCGTCAAAAATTTCGCATCTTTTGATAGCATAAAAAATTTCACATTTTTTGACCTTCTAGGTTGAAAACACAAGTAAAAGGCGCGCGCGAAATTTCGCGCTCCCAAAAACTTTTCGCCCGAGTCCATTTTTTCGTCCCAATCATCTCACCATGCATCAACAGGCACGAAAGCATCGAAAAATTTGCATCTTTTGACAGCGAAAAAATTTCGCATTTTTTGACCTTCTTTGCTGAAAACGTCAGTAAAAGGTGCGCGCGCGAAATTTTGCACCCTCGGACAATTTTCGCCCGAGTCCATTTTTTTGTCCCAATCATCTCACAATGAATCGACAGGCACGAACGCGTCGAAACTTTCCCATCTTTTGACAGCGTAACAAATTTCGCATTTTTTTACCTTCTTAGCTGAAAACACGAGTAAAAGGCGCGCGCACGAAATTTCGCGCCTCCGAAAAATTTTCGCCCGAGTCCATTTTTTCGTCCCAATCATCTCACCATGCATCAACAGGCATGAACTCGTCGAAACTTTCGCATATTTTGCGTAACAAATTTTGCTATTTTTTGACCTTCTTGGCTGAAAACAAGAGTAAAAGGCGCGCGCGCGAAATTTTGCACCCCAGGAAACTTTTCGCCCAAGTCCATTTTTTCGTCCCAATCATCTCACCATGCATCGATAGGCAAGAAAGCATTGAAAATTTTGCATCTTTTGACAGCATAAAAAATTTAGCATTTTTTGACCTTCTTGGCTGAAAACACGAGTAAAAGGTGCGCGCGCGAAATTTTGCACCCCAGGAAACTTTTCGCCCGAGTCCATTTTTTCGTCCCAATCATCTCACCATGCATCAACAGGCACGAACGCGTCAAAAATTTCGCATATTTTGACAGCGTAAAAAATTTCGCATTTTTTGACCTTATTTGTTGAAAACGTCAGTAAAAGGCGCGCGCGCGAAATTTCGCACCCCCGGAAACTTTTCGCCCGAGTCCATTTTTTCGTCCCAATCATCTCACCATGCATCAACAAGCACGAAAGCGTCGAGAAATTTGAATCTTTTGACAGCGTAAAAAATTTCGCATTTTTTAAGCCTTCTTGACTGAAAACACGAGTAAAAGGCGCGCGCACGAAATTTCGCACCCCCTGAAACTTTTCGCCCGAGTCCATTTTTTCGTCCCATTCATCTCGCCTTGCATCAACAGGCAAGAAAGCATAAAAAATATCGCATCTTTTGATAGCGTAAAAAATTTCACGTTTTTTTTACCTTATTGGCTGAAAACACGAGGAAAAGGCGCACGCGCGAAATTTCGCACCCCCGAAAACTTTTCGCCCGAGTCCATTTTTTTGTCCCAATCATCTCACCATGCATCAACAGGCACGAACGCGTCGAAACTTTCACATCTTTTGAAAGCGTAACAAATTTCGCGTTTTTTGACCTTCTTAGCTGAAAACACGAGTAAAAGGCGCGCGCACGAAATTTCGCACCTCCGAAAAATTTTCGCCCGAGTCCATTTTTTTCGTCCCAATCATCTCGCCATGCATCAACAGGCCCGAACGCGTCGAAACTTTTGCATCTTTTGCGTAACAAATTTTGCTTTTTTGACCTTCTTGGCTGAAAACAAGAGTAAAAGGCGCGCGCGCGAAATTTTGCACCCCAGGAAACTTTTCGCCCGAGTCCATTTTTTCGTCCCAATCATCTCACCATGCGTCGATAGGCAAGAAAGCATTGAAAATTTTGCATCTTTTGACAGCGTAAAAAATTTAGCATTTTTTGACCTCATTGGTTGAAAACACGAGTAAAAGGCGCGCGCGCGAAATTTCGCACCCCCAGAAAATTTTCGCCCGAGTCCATTTTTTCGTCCCAGTCATCTCACCATGCATCAACATGCATGAACGCGTAAAAAATTTTGCATCTATTCATAGCGTAAAAAATTTCACATTTTTTTACCTTCTTGGCTGAAAACACGAGTAAAAGGCTCGTGCGCGAAATTTCGCACTCCATAAAATTTTCGCCCGAGTCCATTTTTTTGTCCCAATCATCTCACCATGCATCAACAGGCACGAACGCGTCAAAAATTTCGCATATTTTGACAGCATAAAAAATTTCGCATTGTTTGACCTTATTTGTTGATAGCGTAAAAAATTTCACGTTTGTTGACCTTCTTGGCTGAAAACACGAGTAAAAGGCGCGCGCGCGAAATTTCGCACCCCCAGAAAACTTTTCGCCCGAGTCCATTTTTTCGTCCCAATCATCTCACCATGCATCAACAGGCACGAACACGTCGAAATTTTCACATCTTTTGACAGCGTAACAAATTTCCCATTTTTTGATCTTCTTGGCTGAAAACACGAGTAAAAGGCGCGCGCGCGATATTTTGCACCCCATAAACTTTTCGCTCGAGTCCATTTTTTCGTCCCAATCATCTCACCATGCATCAACAGGAACGAACGCGTCGAAACTTTCGCATCTTTTGACAACGTAACAAATTTCCCATTTTTTGCCCTTCTTGGCTGAAAACACGAGGAAAAGGCGCGCGCGAAATTTCGCACCCCCGGAAACTTTTCACCCGAGTTCATTTTTTCGTCCCGATCATCTCACCATGCATCAACTGGCATGAAAGCGTCGAAACTTTCGCATCTTTTGACAGCGTAAAAAATTTCGTGTTTTTCGACCTTCTTGGTTGAAAACACGAGTAAAAGGCACGCGCGCGAAATTTCGCACCTCAGGAAACTTTTCGCCCGAGTCCATTTTTTCGTCCCAATCATCTCACCATGCATCAACAGGCACGAACGCATCAAAACTTTTGCATCTTTTGACAGCGTAACAAATTTCGCATTTTTTGACCTTCTTGGCTGAAAACACGAGGAAAAGGTGCGCACGCGAAATTTCGCACCCTCGAAAACTTTTCGCCCGAGTCCATTTTTTCGTCCCAATCATCTCACCATGCATCAACAGGCACGAACGCGTCAAAAATTTTGCGTTTTTTGACAGCGTAACAAATTTCGCATTTTTTGACCATATTGGCTGAAAACACGAGTAAAGGACGCGCGCGAAATTTTGCACCCCCGGAAACTTTTCGCACGAGTCCATTTTTTCGTCCCAATCATCTCACCATGCATAAACAGGCACGAACGCGTAAAAAATTTTGCGTTTTTTGACAGCGTAACAAATTTCCCATTTTTTGACCTTATTGGCTGAAAACACGAGTAAAGGTCGCGCGCGCAAAATTTCGCACCCCCGGAAACTTTTCGCCCGAGTCCATTTTTTCGTCCCAATCATCTCACCATGCATCAACACACACGAAAGCGTCAAAAATTTCACATCTCTTGACATCGTAAAAAATTTCGCATTTTTTGACCTTCTTGGCTGAAAACACGAGGAAAGGGTGCGCACACGAAATTTCGCACCCTCGGAAACTTTTCACCCGAGTCTATTTTTTCGTCCCAATCATCTCACCATGCATCAACAGGCACGAACACGTCGAAACTTTCGCATCTTTTGACAGCGTAACAAATTTCCCATTTTTTGACCTTCTTGGCTGAAAACACGAGTAAAAGGCGCGCGCGCGAAATTTTGCACACCAGGAAACTTTTCGCTCGAGTCCATTTTTTCGTCCCAATCATCTCACCATGCATCAACAGGCACGAACGCATCAAAACTTTTGCATCTTTTGACAGCGTAACAAATTTCGCATTTTTTGACATTCTTGGCTGAAAACACGAGGAAAAGGTGCGCACGCGAAATTTCGCACCCTTGAAAACTTTTCGCCCGAGTCCACTTTTTCATCCCAATCATCACACCATGCATCAATAGGCACGAACGCGTCAAAAATTTCGCATTTTTGACAGCGTAACAAATTTCGCATTTTTGACCATATTGGCTGAAAACACGAGTAAAGGACGCGCGCGCGAAATTTTGCACCCCCGGAAACTTTTTGCCCAAGTCTATTTTTTCGTCCCAATCATCTCACCATGCATCAACAGGCACGAACACGTCGAATCTTTCACATCTTTTGACAGCGTAACAAATTTCCCATTTTTTGATCTTCTTGGCTGAAAACACGAGTAAAAGGCGCGCGCGCGATATTTTGCACCCCACGAAACTTTTCGCTCGAGTCCATTTTTTCGTCCCAATCATCTCACCATGCATCAACAGGCACGAACGCGTCGAAACTTTCACATCTTTTGACAGCGTAACAAATTTCCCATTTTTTGCCCTTCTTGGCTGAAGACACGAGGAAAAGGCGCGCGCGAAATTTCGCACCCCCGGAAACTTTTCACCCGAGTTCATTTTTTCGTCCCAATCATCTCACCATGCATCAACTGGCATGAAAGCGTCGAAACTTTCGCATCTTTTGACAGCGTAAAAAATTTCGTGTTTTTCGACCTTCTTGGTTGAAAACACGAGTAAAAGGCGCGCGCGCGAAATTTCGCACCTCAGGAAACTTTTCGCCCGAGTCCATTTTTTCGTCCCAATCATCTCACCATGCATCAACAGGCACGAACGCATCGAAACTTTTGCATCTTTTGACAGCGTAACAAATTTCGCATTTTTTGACCTTCTTGGCTGAAAACACGAGGAAAAGGTGCGCACGAGAAATTTCGCACCCTCGAAAACTTTTCGCCCGAGTCCATTTTTTCGTCCCAATCATCTCACCATGCATCAACAAGCACGAACGCGTCAAAAATTTTGCGTTTTTTGACAGCGTAACAAATTTCGCATTTTTTGACCATATTGGCTGAAAACACGATAAAGGACGCGCGCGCGAAATTTTGCACCCCCGGAAACTTTTTGCCCAAGTCCATTTTTTCGTCCCAATCATCTCATCATGCATCAACAGGCAGAAACGCGTCGAAACTTTCGCATCTTTTGACAGCGTAACAAATTTCCCATTTTTTGACTTTCTTGGCTGAAAACACGAGTAAAAGAAGCGCGCGCAAAATTTTGCACCCCAGAAAACTTTTCGCACGAGTCCATTTTTTCGTCCCAATCATCTCTCCATGCATAAACATGCACGAATGCGTAAAAAAATTTGCGTTTTTTGACAGCGTAACAAATTTCCCATTTTTTGACCTTATTGGCTGAAAACATGAGTAAAGGTCGCGCGCGCAAAATTTCGCACCCCCGAAAACTTTTCGCCCGAGTTCATTTTTTCGTCCCAATCATCTCACCATGCATCAACACACACGAAAGCGTCAAAAATTTCACATCTCTTGACATCGTAAAAAATTTCGCATTTTTTGACCTTCTTGGCTGAAAACACGAGGAAAGGGTGCGCACACGAAATTTCGCACCCTCGGAAACTTTTCGCCCGAGTCCATTTTTTCGTCCCAATCATCTCACCATGCATCAAGAGGCACGAACACGTCGAAACTTTCGCATCTTTTGACAGCGTAACAAATTTCCCATTTTTTGACCTTCTTGACTGAAAACACGAGTAAAAGGCGCGCGCGCGAAATTTCGCACCTCAGGAAACTTTTCGCCCGAATCCATTTTTTCGTCCCAATCATCTCACCATGCATCAACAGGCACGAACGCATTGAAACTTTTGCATCTTTTGACAGCGTAACAAATTTCGCATTTTTTGACCTTCTTGGCTGAAGACACGACGAAAAGGCGCGCGCGAAATTTCGCACCCCCGGAAACTTTTCACCCGAGTTCATTTTTTCGTCCCAATCATCTCACCATGCATCAACTGGCATGAAAGCGTCGAAACTTTCGCGTTTTTTGACAGGCGTAACAAATTTCGCATTTTTTGACCTTCTTGGCTGAAGACACGAGGAAAAGGCGCGCGCGAAATTTCGCACCCCCGGAAACTTTTCACCCGAGTTCATTTTTTCGTCCCAATCATCTCACCATGCATCAACTGACATGAAAGCGTCGAAACTTTCGCATCTTTTGACATCGTAAAAAATTTCGTGTTTTCTGACCTTCTTGAATGAAAACACGAGTAAAAGGCACGCGCGCGAAATTTTGCACCCCCGGGACCTTTTCGCACGAGTCCATTTTTTCGTCCCAATCATCTCACCATGCATCAACACACACGAAAGCGTCAAAAATTTCACATCTCTTGACATCGTAAAAAATTTCGCATTTTTTGACCTTCTTGGCTGAAAACACGAGGAAAGGGTGCACACACGAAATTTCGCACCCTCGGAAACTTTTCGCCCGAGTCCATTTTTTCGTCCCAATCATCTCACCATGCATCAAGAGGCACGAACACGTCGAAACTTTCGCATCTTTTGACAGCGTAACAAATTTCCCATTTTTTGACCTTCTTGACTGAAAACACGAGTAAAAGGCGCGCGCGCGAAATTTCGCACCTCAGGAAACTTTTCGCCCGAGTCCATTTTTTCGTCCCAATCATCTCACCATGCATCAACAGGCACGAATGCATTGAAACTTTTGCATCTTTTGACAGCGTAACAAATTTCGCATTTTTTGACCTTCTTGGCTGAAGACACGACGAAAAGGCGCGCGCGAAATTTCGCACCCCCGGAAACTTTTCACCCGAGTTCATTTTTTCGTCCCAATCATCTCACCATGCATCAACAGGCATGAACGCATCGAAACTTTTGCATCTTTTGACAGCGTAACAAATTTCACATTTTTTGACCTTCTTGGCTGAAAACACGAGGAAAAGGTGCGCACGAGAAATTTCGCACCCTCGGAAACTTTTCGCCCGAGTCCATTTTTTCGTCCCAATCATCTCACCATGCATCAACAGGCATGAAAGCGTCGAAACTTTTGCGTTTTTTGACAGGCGTAACAAATTTCGCATTTTTTGACCATATTGGCTGAAAACACGAGTAAAGGACGCGCGCGCGAAATTTTGCACCCCCGGAAACTTTTTGCCCAAGTCCATTTTTTCGTCCCAATCATCTCACCATGCATCAACAGGCACGAACGCATCGAAACTTTTGCATCTTTTGACAGCGTAACAAATTTCGCATTTTTTGACCTTCTTGGCTGAAAACACGAGGAAAAGGTGCGCACGCGAAATTTTGCACCCCCGGAAACTTTTCGCCCAAGTCCATTTTTTCGTCCCAATCATCTCACCATGCATCAACAGACACGAAAGCGTCGAAACTTTCGCATCTTTTGACAGCGTCAAAAATTTCGCATTTTTTGACCTTCTTGGCTGAAAACACGAGGAAAAGGCGCGAGCGCGAAATTTCGCACCCCCGGAAACTTTTCGCCCGAGTCCATTTTTTCGTCCCAATCTTCTCACCATGCATCAACTGACATGAAAGCGTCGAAACTTTCGCATCTTTTGACATCGTAAAAAATTTCGTGTTTTCTGACCTTCTTGAATGAAAACACGAGTAAAAGGCACGCGCGCGAAATTTTGCACCCCCGGGACCTTTTCGCACGAGTCCATTTTTTCGTCCCAATCATCTCACAATGCATCAACAAGCACGAAAGCGTCGAAACTTTTGCATCTTTTAACAGCGTAAAAAATTTCGTGTTTTTTGACCTTCTTTAGCTGAAAACACGAGTAAAAGGCGCGCGCGCGAAATTTTGCACCCCAGTAAACTTTTCGCCCGAGTCCATTTTTTCGTCCCAATCATCTCACCATGCATCAACAGGCACGAACGCGTCGAAACTTTTGCATCTTTTGACATCATAACAAATTTCACGTTTTTTGACCTTCTTGGCTGAAAACATGAGGAAAGGGTGCGCACACGAAATTTCGCACCCTCGGAAACTTTTCGTCCGAGTCCATTTTTTCGTCCCAATCATCTCACCATGCATCAACAGGCATGAACATGTCGAAACTTTCGCATCTTTTGACAGCGTAACAAATTTCCCATTTTTTGACCTTCTTGGCTGAAAACACGAGTAAAAGGCGCGCGCGCGAAATTTTGCACCCCAGGAAACTTTTCGCTCGAGTCCATTTTTTCGTCCCAATCATCTCACCATGCATCAACAGGCATGAACGCATCGAAACTTTTGCATCTTTTGACAGCGTAACAAATTTCGCATTTTTTGACCTTCTTGGCTGAAAACACGAGGAAAAGGTGCGCACGAGAAATTTCGCACCCTCGAAAACTTTTCGGCCGAGTCCACTTTTTCGTCCCAATCATCTCACCATGCATCAACAGGCACGAACGCGTCAAAAATTTCGCGTTTTTTGACAGGCGTAACAAATTTCGCATTTTTTGACCATATTGGCTGAAAACACGAGTAAAGGACGCGCGCGCGAAATTTTGCACCCCCGGAAACTTTTTGCCCAAGTCCATTTTTTCGTCCCAATCATCTCATCATGCATCAACAGGCACGAACGCGTCGAAACTTTCACATCATTTGACAGCGTAACAAATTTCCCATTTTTTGACCTTCTTGGCTGAAAACACGAGTAAAAGGCGCGCGAAAAATTTTGCACCCCAGGAAACTTTTCGCACGAGTCCATTTTTTCGTCCCAATCATCTCACCATGCATAAACAGGCACAAACGCGTAAAAAATTTTGCGTTTTTTGACAGCGTAACAAATTTCCCATTTTTTGACCTTATTGACTGAAAACACGAGTAAAGGTCACGCGCGCGAAATTTCGCACCCCCGAAAACTTTTCGCCCGAGTCCATTTTTTCGTCCCAATCATCTCACCATGCATCAACACACACGAAAGCATCGAAAATTTCACATCTCTTGACATCGTAAAAAATTTCGCATTTTTTGACCTTCTTGGCTGAAAACACGAGGAAAGGGTGTGCACGCGAAATTTCGCACCCTCGGAAACTTTTCGCCCGAGTCCATTTTTTCGTCCCAATCATCTCACCATGCATCAACAGGCATGAAAGCGTCGAAACTTTCGTGTTTTTTGACAGGCGTAACAAATTTCGCATTTTTTGACCATATTGGCTGAAAACACGAGTAAAGGACGCGCGCGCGAAATTTTGCACCCCCGGAAACTTTTTGCCCAAGTCCATTTTTTCGTCCCAATCATCTCACCATGCATCAACAGGCACGAACGCATTGAAACTTTTGCATCTTTTGACAGCGTAACAAATTTCGCATTTTTTGACCTTCTTGGCTGAAAACACGAGGAAAAGGTGCGCACGCGAAATTTTGCACCCCCGGAAACTTTTCGCCCAAGTCCATTTTTTCGTCCCAATCATCTCACCATGCATCAACAGACACGAAAGCGTCGAAAATTTCACATCTCTTGACAGCGTCAAAAATTTCGCATTTTTTCACCTTCTTGGCTGAAAACACGAGGAAAAGGCGCGAGCGCGAAATTTCGCACCCCCGGAAACTTTTCGCCCGAGTCCATTTTTTCGTCCCAATCTTCTCACCATGCATCAACTGACATGAAAGCGTCGAAACTTTCGCATCTTTTGACATCGTAAAAAATTTCGTGTTTTCTGACCTTCTTGAATGAAAACATGAGTAAAAGGCACGCGCGCGAAATTTTGCACCCCCGGGACCTTTTCGCACGAGTCCATTTTTTCGTCCCAATCATCTCACAATGCATCAACAAGCACGAAAGCGTCGAAACTTTTGCATCTTTTAACAGCGTAAAAAATTTCGTGTTTTTTGACCTTCTTTAGCTGAAAACACGAGTAAAAGGCGCGCGCGCGAAATTTTGCACCCCTGTAAACTTTTCGCCCGAGTCCATTTTTTCGTCCCAATCATCTCACCATGCATCAACAGGCACGAACGCGTCGAAACTTTTGCATCTTTTGACATCATAATAAATTTCACGTTTTTTGACCTTCTTGGCTGAAAACACGAGGAAAGGGTGCGCACACGAAATTTCGCACCCTCGGAAACTTTTCGCCCGAGTCCATTTTTTCGTCCCAATCATCTCACCATGCATCAACAGGCATGAACACGTCGAAACTTTCGCATCTTTTGACAGCGTAACAAATTTCCCATTTTTTGACCTTCTTGGCTGAAAACACGAGTAAAAGGCGCGCGCGCGAAATTTTGCACCCCAGGAAACTTTTCGCTCGAGTCCATTTTTTCGTCCCAATCATCTCACCATGCATCAACAGGCACGAACGCATCGAAACTTTTGCATCTCTTGACATCGTAAAAAATTTCGCATTTTTTGACCTTCTTGGCTGAAAACACGAGGAAAGGGTGCGCACGCGAAATTTCGCACCCTCGGAAACTTTTCGCCCGAGTCCATTTTTTCGTCTCAATCATCTCACCATGCATCAACAGGCACGAACACGTCGAAACTTTCGCATCTTTTGACAGCGTAACAAATTTCTCATTTTTTGACCTTCTTGGCTGAAAACACGAGTAAAAGGCGCGCGCGCGAAATTTTGCACCCCAGGAAACTTTTCGCTCGAGTCCATTTTTTCGTCCCAATCATCTCACCATGCATCAACAGGCACGAACGCGTCGAAACTTTCGCATCTTTTGACAGCGTAACAAATTTCGCATTTTTTGACCTTCTTGGCTGAAAACACGAGGAAAAGGTGCGCACGCGAAATTTTGCACCCCCGGAAACTTTTCGCCCAAGTCCATTTTTTCGTCCCAATCATCTCACCATGCATCAACAGACACGAAAGCGTCGAAAATTTCACATCTCTTGACAGCGTCAAAAATTTCGCATTTTTTGACCTTCATGGCTGAAAACACGAGGAAAAGGCGCGAGCGCGAAATTTCGCACCCCCGGAAACTTTTCGCCCGAGTCCATTTTTTCGTCCCAATCTTCTCACCATGCATCAACTGACATGAAAGCGTCGAAACTTTCGCATCTTTTGACATCGTAAAAAATTTCGTGTTTTCTTACCTTCTTGAATGAAAACACGAGTAAAAGGCACGCGCGCGAAATTTTGCACCCCCGGGACCTTTTCGCACGAGTCCATTTTTTCGTCCCAATCATCTCACAATGCATCAACAAGCACGAAAGCGTCGAAACTTTTGCATCTTTTAACAGCGTAAAAAATTTCGTGTTTTTTGACCTTCTTTAGCTGAAAACACGAGTAAAAGGCGCGCGCGCGAAATTTTGCACCCCTGTAAACTTTTCGCCCGAGTCCATTTTTTTGTCCCAATCATCTCACCATGCATCAACACGCACGAACACGTCGAAACTTTTGCATCTTTTGACAGCATAACAAATTTCCCATTTTTTGACCTTCTTGGCTGAAAACACGAGTAAAAGGCGCGCGCGCGAAATTTTGCACCCCCGAAAAATTTTCGCCCGAGTCCATTTTTTCGTCCCAATCATCTCACCATGCATCAACAGGCACGAATGCGTCAAAAATTTCGCATTTTTTGACAGCGTAACAAATTTCGCATTTTTTGACCTTCTTGGCTGAAAACACGAGGAAATGGTGCGCACGCGAAATTTCGCACCCTCGAAAACTTTTCGCCCGAGTCCACTTTTTCGTCCCAATCATCTCACCATGCATCAACAGGCACGAACGCGTCAAAAATTTCGCGTTTTTTGACAGCGTAACAAATTTTGCATTTTTTGACCTTCTTGGCTGAAAACACGAGGAAAAGGCGCGAGCGCGAAATTTCGCACCCCCGGAAACTTTTCGCCCGAGTCCATTTTTTCGTCCCAATCTTCTCACCATGCATCAACTGACATGAAAGCGTCGAAACTTTCGCATCTTTTGACATTGTAAAAAATTTCGTGTTTTTTTACCTTCTTGAATGAAAACACGAGTAAAAGACACGCGCGCGAAATTTTGCACCCCCGGGACCTTTTCGCACGAGTCCATTTTTTCGTCTCAATCATCTCATAATGCATCAACAAGCACGAAAGCGTCGAAACTTTTGCATCTTTTAACAGCGTAAAAAATTTCGTGTTTTTTGACCTTCTTTAGCTGAAAACACGAGTAAAAGGCGCGCGCGCGAAATTTTGCACCCCTGTAAA
The DNA here is from genome assembly GCA_030549335.1 of Pontederia crassipes. Lineage (NCBI taxonomy): Eukaryota > Viridiplantae > Streptophyta > Magnoliopsida > Commelinales > Pontederiaceae > Pontederia > Pontederia crassipes. The sequence goes on along the minus strand of JAUKPH010000020.1, from coordinate 1,536,003 downwards.
CTTTTCGCCCAGTCCATTTTTTTGTCCCAATCATCTCACCATGCATCAACAGGCACGAACGCGTCGAAACTTTTGCATCTTTTGACATCATAACAAATTTCACGTTTTTTGACCTTCTTGGCTGAAAACACGAGTAAAAGGCGCGCGCGCAAAATTTCGCACCCTAGGAAAGTTTTCGCCCGAGTCCATTTTTTCGTCCCAATCATCTCACCATGAATCAACAGGCACAAACACGTCGAAACTTTTGCATCTTTTGACAGCGTAACAAATTTTGCGTTTTTTGACCTTCTTGGCTGAAAACACGAGGAAAAGGTGCGCACGCGAAATTTCGCACCCTCGGAAACTTTTCGCCCGAATCCATTTTTTCGTCCCAATCATCTCACCATGCATCAACAGGCACGAACACGTCGAAACTTTCGCATCTTTTGACAGCGTAACAAATTTCCCATTTTTTGACCTTCTTGGCTGAAAACACGAGTAAAAGGCGCGCGCGCGAAATTTTGCACCCCAGGAAACTTTTCGCTCGAGTCCATTTTTTCGTCCCAATCATCTCACCATGCATCAACAGGCACGAACGTGTACAAAATTTTGCATTTTATGACAGCGTAAAAAATTTCGCATTTTTTGACATTATTGGCTGAAAACACGAGTAAAAGGCGCGCGCGCGAAATTTTGCACCCCAGGAAACTTTTCGCTCGAGTCCATTTTTTCGTCCCAATCATCTCACCATGCATCAACAGGCACGAACGCATCGAAACTTTTGCATCTTTTGACAGCGTAACAAATTTCGCATTTTTTGACCTTGGCTGAAAACACGAGGAAAAGGTGCGCACGAGAAATTTCGCATCCTCGAAAACTTTTCGCCCGAGTGCACTTTTTCGTCCCAATCATCTCACCATGCATCAACAGGCACGAACGCGTCAAGAATTTCGCGTTTTTTGACAGGCGTAACAAATTTCGCATTTTTTTACCATATTGGCTGAAAACACGAGTAAAGGACGCGCGCGCGAAATTTTGCACCCCCGGAAACTTTTTGCCCAAGTCCATTTTTTCGTCCCAATCATCTCATCATGCATCAACAGGCACGAACGCGTCGAAACTTTCGCATCGTTTGACAGCGTAACAAATTTCCCATTTTTTGACCTTCTTGGCTGAAAACACGAGTAAAAGGCGCGCGCGCAAAATTTTGCACCCCAGGAAACTTTTCGCACGAGTCCATTTTTTCGTCCCAATCATCTCACCATGCATAAACAGGCACAAACGCGTAAAAAATTTTGCGTTTTTTGACAGCGTAACAAATTTCCCATTTTTTGACCTTATTGGCTGAAAACACAAGTAAAGGTACGCGCGCGAAATTTCGCACCCCCGGAAACTTTTCGCCCGAGTCCATTTTTTCGTCCCAATCATCTCACCATGCATCAACACACATGAAAGCATCGAAAATTTCACATCTCTTGACATCGTAAAAAATTTCGCATTTTTTGACCTTCTTGGCTGAAAACACGAGGAAAGGGTGCGCACGCGAAATTTCGCACCCTCGGAAACTTTTCGCCCGAGTCCATTTTTTCGTCCCAATCATCTCACCATGCATCAACACGCACGAACACGTCGAAACTTTTGCATCTTTTGACAGCATAACAAATTTCCCATTTTTTGACCTTCTTGGCTGAAAACACGAGTAAAAGGCGCGCGCGCGAAATTTTGCACCCCCGAAAAATTTTCGCCCGAGTCCATTTTTTCGTCCCAATCATCTCACCATGCATCAACAGGCACGAATGCGTCAAAAATTTCGCATTTTTTGACAGCGTAACAAATTTCGCATTTTTTGACCTTCTTGGCTGAAAACACGAGGAAATGGTGCGCACGCGAAATTTCGCACCCTCGAAAACTTTTCGCCCGAGTCCACTTTTTCGTCCCAATCATCTCACCATGCATCAACAGGCACGAACGCGTCAAAAATTTCGCGTTTTTTGACAGCGTAACAAATTTTGCATTTTTTGACCTTCTTGGCTGAAAACACGAGGAAAAGGCGCGAGCGCGAAATTTCGCACCCCCGGAAACTTTTCGCCCGAGTCCATTTTTTCGTCCCAATCTTCTCACCATGCATCAACTGACATGAAAGCGTCGAAACTTTCGCATCTTTTGACATTGTAAAAAATTTCGTGTTTTTTTACCTTCTTGAATGAAAACACGAGTAAAAGACACGCGCGCGAAATTTTGCACCCCCGGGACCTTTTCGCACGAGTCCATTTTTTCGTCTCAATCATCTCATAATGCATCAACAAGCACGAAAGCGTCGAAACTTTTGCATCTTTTAACAGCGTAAAAAATTTCGTGTTTTTTGACCTTCTTTAGCTGAAAACACGAGTAAAAGGCGCGCGCGCGAAATTTTGCACCCCTGTAAACTTTTCGCCCAGTCCATTTTTTCGTCCCAATCATCTCACCATGCATCAACAGGCACGAACGCGTCGAAACTTTTGCATCTTTTGACATCATAACAAATTTCACGTTTTTTGACCTTCTTGGCTGAAAACACGAGTAAAAGGCGCGCGCGCAAAATTTCGCACCCTAGGAAAGTTTTCGCCCGAGTCCATTTTTTCGTCCCAATCATCTCACCATGAATCAACAGGCACAAACACGTCGAAACTTTTGCATCTTTTGACAGCGTAACAAATTTTGCGTTTTTTGACCTTCTTGGCTGAAAACACGAGGAAAAGGTGCGCACGCGAAATTTCGCACCCTCGGAAACTTTTCGCCCGAATCCATTTTTTCGTCCCAATCATCTCACCATGCATCAACAGGCACGAACACGTCGAAACTTTCGCATCTTTTGACAGCGTAACAAATTTCCCATTTTTTGACCTTCTTGGCTGAAAACACGAGTAAAAGGCGCGCGTGCGAAATTTTGCACCCCAGGAAACTTTTCGCTCGAGTCCATTTTTTCGTCCCAATCATCTCACCATGCATCAACAGGCACGAACGTGTACAAAATTTTGCATTTTTTGACAGCGTAAAAAATTTCGCATTTTTTGACATTATTGGCTGAAAACACGAGTAAAGGACGCGCGCGCGAAATTTCGCACCCCCGAGACCTGTTCGCCCGAGTCCATTTTTTCGTCCCAATCATCTCACCATGCATCAACAGACACGAAAGCGTCGAAAATTTCACATCTCTCGACAGCGTCAAAAATTTCGCATTTTTTGACCTTCTGGGCTGAAAACACGAGGAAAAGGCGCGCGCGCGAAATTTCGCACCCCCGGTAACTTTTCGCCCGAGTCCATTTTTTCGTCCCAATCATCTCACCATGCATCAACAAGCACGAACGCGTCGAAACTTTCGCAACTTTTGACATCGTAATAAATTTCGCGTTTTTTGACCTTCTTGGCTGAAAACACGAGTAAAAGTCGCGCGCGCGAAATTTCGCACCCCAGGAAACTTTTCGCCCGAGTCCATTTTTTCGTCCCAATCATCTCACAATGCATCAACAGGCACGAAAGCGACGAAACTTTTGCATCTTTTGACAGCGTAAAAATTTTCGTGTTTTTTGACCTTCTTTGGCTGAAAACACGAGTAAAGGACGCGCGCGCGAAATTTCGCCCCCCCGGAAACTTTTCGCCCGAGTCCATTTTTTCGTCCCAATCATCTCACCATGCATCAACATACACGAAAGCGTCAAAAATTTCACATCTCTCCACAGCGTCAAAAATTTCGCATTTTTTGACATTCTTGGCTGAAAACACGAGGAAAAGGCGCGCGCGCGAAATTTCGCACCCCCAAAAACTTTTCGCCCGAGTCCATTTTTTCGTTCCAATCATCTCACCATGCATCAACTGACATGAAAGCGTCGAAACTTTCGCATCTTTTGACATCGTAAAAAATTTCGTGTTTTTTGACCTTCTTGGATGAAAACACGAGTAAAAGGCACGCGCGCGAAATTTTGCACCCCCGGGACCTTTTCACCCGAGTCCATTTTTTCGTCCCAATCATCTCACAATGCATCAACAGGCACAAAAGCGTCGAAACTTTTGCATCTTTTAACAGCGTAAAAATTTTCGTGTTTTTTGACCTTCTTTGGCTGAAAACACGAGTAAAAGGCGCGCGCGCGAAATTTCGCACCCCTGGAAACTTTTCGCCCGAGTCCATTTTTTCGTCCCAATCATCTCACCATGCATCAACAGGCACGAACGCGTCGAAACTTTTGCATCTTTTGACATCATAACAAATTTCACGTTTTTTTACCTTCTTGGCTGAAAACACGAGTAAAAGGGGCGCGCGCGAAATTTCGCACCCCAGGAAACTTTTCGCCCGAGTCCATTTTTTCGTCCCAATCATCTCACCATGCATCAACAGGCACGAACGCGTCGAAACTTTTGCATCTTTTGACAGCGTAACAAATTTCGCGTTTTTTTACCTTCTTGGCTGAAAACACGAGGAAAAGGTGCGCACGCGAAATTTCGCACCGTGGGAAACTTTTCGCCCGAGTCCATTTTTTCGTCCCAATCATCTCACCATGCATCAACGGGCACGAACACGTCGAAACTTTCGCATCTTTTGATAGCGTAACAAATTTCTCATTTTTTGACCTTCTTGGCTGAGAACACGAGTAAAAGGCGCGTGCACGAAATTTTGCACCCCAGGAAACTTTTCGCTCGAGTCCATTTTTTCGTCCCAATCATCTCACCATGCATCAACAGGCACGAACGCGTCGAAACTTTTGCATCTTTTGACAGCGTAACAAATTTCCCATTTTTTGACCTTCTTGGCTGAAAACACGAGTAAAAGGCGTGCGCGCGAAATTTTGCACCCCAGGAAACTTTTCGCACGAGTCCATTTTTTCGTCCCAATCATCTCACCATGCATCAACAGGCACGAACGCGTAAAATTTTTTGCATTTTTTGACCTTATTGGCTGAAAACACGAGTAAAGGACGCGCGCGCGAAATTTCGCACCCCCGGAAACTTTTCGCCCGAGTCCATTTTTTCGTCCCAATCATCTCACCATGCATCAACAGACACGAAAGCGTCGAAATTTTCACATCTCTTGACAGCGTCAAAAATTTCGCATTTTTTGACCTTCTTGGCTGAAAACACGAGGAAAAGGTGCGCACGCGAAATTTCGCACCCTTCGAAACTTTTCGCCCGAGTCCATTTTTTCGTCCCAATCATCTCACCATGCGTCAACAGGCACGAACACGTCGAAACTTTCGCCACGTCGAAACTTTCGCATCTTTTGACAGCGTAACAAATTTCCCATTTTTTGACCTTCTTGGTTGAAAACAAGTGTAAAAGGCACGCGCGCGAAATTTTGCACCCCAGGAAACTTTTCGCTCGAGTCCATTTTTTCGTCCCAATCATCTCACCATGCATCAACAGGCACGAACGCATCGAAACTTTCGCATCTTTTGACAGCGTAACAAATTTCGCATTTTTTGACCTTCTTGGCTGAAAACACGAGGAAAAGGTGCGCACGCGAAATTTCGCACCCTTCGAAACTTTTCACCCGAGACCATTTTTTCGTCCCAATCATCTCACCATGCGTCAACAGGCACGAACACGTCGAAACTTTCGCCACGTCGAAACTTTCGCATCTTTTGACAGCGTAACAAATTTCCCATTTTTTGACCTTCTTGGCTGAAAACAAGAGTAAAAGGCGCGCGCGCGAAATTTTGCACCCCAGGAAACTTTTCGCTCTAGTCCATTTTTTCGTCCCAATCATCTCACCATGCATCAACAGGCACGAACGCATCGAAACTTTCGCATCTTTTGACAGCGTAACAAATTTCGCATTTTTTGACCTTCTTGGCTGAAAACACGAGGAAAAGGTGCGCACGCGAAATTTCGCACCGTGGGAAACTTTTCGCCCGAGTCCATTTTTTCGTCCCAATCATCTCACCATGCATCAACAGGCACGAACACGTCGAAACTTTCGCATCTTTTGACAGCGTAACAAATTTCTCATTTTTTGACCTTCTTGGCTGAAAACACGAGTAAAAGGCGCGTGCGCGAAATTTTGCACCCCAGGATACTTTTCGCCCGAGTCCATTTTTTCGTCCCAATCATTTCACCATGCATCACAGGCACGAACGCGTCGAAACTTTTGCATCTTTTTACAGCGTAACAAATTTCCCATTTTTTGACCTTCTTGGCTGAAAACACGAGTAAAAGGCGCGCGCGCGAAATTTTGCACCCCAGGAAACATTTCGCACGAGTCCATTTTTTCGTCCCAATCATCTCACCATGCATCAACAGGCACGAACGCATCGAAACTTTCACATCTTTTGACAGCGTAACAAATGTCGCATTTTTTGACCTTATTGGCTGAAAACACGAGGAAAAGGTGCGCACGCGAAATTTCGCACCGTGGGAAACTTTTCGCTCGAGTCCATTTTTTCGTCCCAATCATCTCACCATGCATCAACAGGCACGAACACGTCGAAACTTTTGCATCTTTTGACAGCGTCAAAAATTTCGCATTTTTTGACCTTCTTGGCTGAAAACACGAGGAAAAGGTGCGCACGCGAAATTTCGCACCCTTCGAAACTTTTCGCCCGAGTCCATTTTTTCGTCCCAATCATCTCACCATGCATCAACAGGCACGAACACGTCGAAACTTTCGCCACGTCGAAACTTTCGCATCTTTTGACAGCGTAACAAATTTCCCATTTTTTGACCTTCTTGGCTGAAAACAGGAGTAAAAGGCGCGCGCGCGAAATTTTGCACCCCAGGAAACTTTTCGCACGAGTCCATTTTTTCGTCCCAATCATCTCACCATGCATCAACAGGCACGAACGCGTAAAAAATTTCGCATTTTTTGACAGCGTAAAAAATTTCGCATTTTTTGACATTATTGGCTGAAAACACGAGTAAAGGACGCGCGCGCGAAATTTCGCACCCCCGAGACCTTTTCGCCCGAGTCCATTTTTTCGTCCCAATCATCTCACCATGCATCAATAGACACAAAAGCGTCGAAAATTTCACATCTCTCGACAGCGTAAAAAATTTCGCATTTTTTGACCTTCTTGGCTTAAAACACGAGGAAAAGGCGCGCGCGCGAAATTTCGCACCCCCGGTAACTTTCGCCCGAGTCCATTTTTTCATCCCAATCATCTCACCATGCATCAACTGGCACGAACGCGTCAAAACTTTCGCATCTTTTGACATCGTAACAAATTTCGCATTTTTTGACCTTCTTGGCTGAAAACACGAGTAAAAGGTGCGCGCGCAAAATTTCGCACCACAGGAAACTTTTTGCCCGAGTCCATTTTTTCGTCCCAATCATCTCACAATGCATCAACAGGCACGAAAGCGACGAAACTTTTGCATCTTTTGACAGCGTAAAAAATTTCGTGTTTTTTGACCTTCTTTGGCTGAAAACACAAGTAAAGGACGCGCGCGCAAAATTTCGCCCCCCCGAAAACTTTTCGCCTGAGTCCATTTTTTCGTCCCAATCATCTCACCATGCATCAACAGACACGAAAGCGTCAAAAATTTCACATCTCTCAACAGCGTCAAAAATTTCGCATTTTTTGACCTTCTTGGCTGAAAACACGAGGAAAAGGCGCGCGCGCGAAATTTCGCACCCCCAAAAACTTTTCGCCCGAGTCCATTTTTTCGTTCCAATCATCTCACCATGCATCAACTGACATGAAAGCGTCGAAACTTTCGCATCTTTTGACATCGTAAAAAATTTCGTGTTTTTTGACCTTCTTGGATGAAAACACGAGTAAAAGGCACGCGCGCGAAATTTTGCACCCCCGGGACCTTTTCACCCGAGTCCATTTTTTCGTCCCAATCATCTCACAATGCATCAACAGGCACGAAAGCGTCGAAACTTTTGCATCTTTTAACAGCGTAAAAATTTTCGTGTTTTTTGACCTTCTTTGGCTGAAAACACGAGTAAAAGGCGCGCGCGCGAAATTTCGCACCCCTGGAAACTTTTCGCCCGAGTCCATTTTTTCGTCCCAATCATCTCACCATGCATCAACAGGCACGAACGCGTCGAAACTTTTGCATCTTTTGACATCATAACAAATTTCACGTTTTTTGACCTTCTTGGCTGAAAACACGAGTAAAAGGCGCGCTCGCGAAATTTCGCACCCCAGGAAACTTTTCGCCCGAGTCCATTTTTTCGTCCCAATCATCTCACCATGCATCAACAGGCACGAACGCGTCGAAACTTTTGCATCTTTTGACAGCGTAACAAATTTCGCGTTTTTTGACCTTCTTGGCTGAAAACACGAGGAAAAGGTGCACACGCGAAATTTCGCACCGTGGGAAACTTTTCGCCCGAGTCCATTTTTTCGTCCCAATCATCTCACCATACATCAACAGGCACGTACACGTCGAAACTTTCGCATCTTTTGACAGCGTAACAAATTTCTCATTTTTTGACCTTCTTGGCTGAAAACACGAGTAAAAGGCGCGTGCGCGAAATTTTGCACCCCAAGAAACTTTTCGCTCGAGTCCATTTTTTCGTCCCAATCATCTCACCATGCATCAATAGGCACAAACGCGTCGAAACTTTTGCATCTTTTGACAGCGTAACAAATTTCCCATTTTTTGACCTTCTTGGCTGAAAACACGAGTAAAAGGCGCGCGCGCGAAATTTTGCACCCCAGTAAACTTTTCGCACGAGTCCATTTTTTCGTCCCAATCATCTCACCATGCATCAACAGGCACGAACGCGTAAAAATTTTCGCATTTTTTGACAGCGTAAAAAATTTCGCATTTTTTGACCTTATTGGCTGAAAACACGAGTAAAGGACGCGCGCGCGAAATTTCGCACCCCCGGAAACTTTTCGCCCGAGTCCATTTTTTCGTCCCAATCATCTCACCATGCATCAATAGACACGAAAGCGTCGAAAATTTCACATCTCTTGACAGCGTAAAAAATTTCGCATTTTTTTACCTTCTTAGCTGAAAACACGAGGAAAAGGTGCGCACGTGAAATTTCGCACCCTTCGAAACTTTTTGCCCGAGTCCATTTTTTCGTCCCAATCATCTCACCATGCATCAACAGGCACGAACACGTCGAAAATTTCGCCACGTCGAAACTTTCGCAACTTTTGACAGCGTAACAAATTTCCCATTTTTTGACCTTCTTGGCTGAAAACAAGAGTAAAAGGTGCGCGCGCGAAATTTTGCACCCCAGGAAACTTTTCGCTCGAGTCCATTTTTTCGTCCCAATCATCTCACCATGCATCAACAGGCACGAACGCATCGAAACTTTCGCATCTTTTGACAGCGTAACAAATTTCCCATTTTTTGACCTTCTTGGCTGAAAACACGAGTAAAAGGCGCGCGCGCGAAATTTTGCACCCCAGCAAACTTTTCGCTCGAGTCCATTTTTTCGTCCCAATCATCTCACCTTGCATCAACAGACACGAACACATCGAAACTTTCGCATCTTTTGACAGCGTAACAAATTTCCCATTTTTTGACCTTCTTGGCTGAAAACACGAGTAAAAGGCGCGTGCGCGAAATTTTGCACCCCAGGAAACTTTTCGCTCGAGTCCATTTTTTCGTCCCAATCATCTCACCATGCATCAACAGGCACGAACGCATCGAAACTTTCGCATCTTTTGACAGCGTAACAAATTTCCCATTTTTTGACCTTCTTGGCTGAAAACACGAGTAAAAGGCGCGCGCGCGAAATTTTGCACCCCAGGAAACTTTTCGCACGAGTCCATTTTTTCGTCCCAATCATCTCACCATGCATCAACAGGCACGAACGCGTAAAAAATTTCGCATTTTTTGACAGCGTAAAAAATTTCGCATTTTTTGACATTATTGGCTGAAAACACGAGTAAAGGACGCGCGCGCGAAATTTCGCACCCCCGAGACCTTTTCGCCCGAGTCCATTTTTTCGTCCCAATCATCTCACCATGCATCAACAGACACGAAAGCGTCGAAAATTTCACATCTCTTGATAGCGTCAAAAATTTTGCATTTTTTGACCTTCTTGGCTGAAAACACGAGGAAAAGGCGCGCGCTGCGAAATTTCGCACCCCCGGTAACTTTTCGCCCGAGTCCATTTTTTCATCCCAATCATCTCACCATGCATCAACTGGCACGAACGCGTCGAAACTTTCGCATCTTTTGACATCGTAACAAATTTCGCGTTTTTTGACCTTCTTGGCTGAAAACACGAGTAAAAGGTGCGCGCGCAAAATTTCGCACCCCAGGAAACTTTTCGCCCGAGTCCATTTTTTCGTCCCAATCATCTCACAATGCATCAACAGGCACGAAAGCGTCGAAAGTTTTGCATCTTTTGACAGCGTAAAAAAATTCGTGTTTTTTGACCTTCTTTGGCTGAAAACACGAGTAAAAGGCGCGCGTGCGAAATTTCGCACCACTGGAAACTTTTCGCCCGAGTCCATTTTTTCGTCCCAATCATCTCACCATGCATCAACAGGCACGAACGCGTCGAAACTTTTGCATCTTTTGACATCGTAAAAAATTTCGCATTTTTTGACCTTCTTGACTGAAAACACAAGTAAAAGGCGCGCGCGCGAAATTTCGCACCCCAGGAAACTTTTCGCCCGAGTCCATTTTTTCGTCCCAATCATCTCACCATGCATCAACAGGCACGAAAGCGTCAAAACTTTTGCATCTTTTGACAGCGTAACAAATTTCGCGTTTTTTGACCTTCTTGGCTGAAAACACGAGGAAAAGGTGCGCGCGCGAAATTTTGCACCCTCGGAAACTTTTCGCCCGAGTCCATTTTTTCGTCCCAATCATCTCACCATGCATCAACAAGCACGAACACGTCGAAACTTTCACATCTTTTGACAGCGTAACAAATTTCCCATTTTTTGACCTTCGAAGCTGAAAACACGAGTAAAAGACGCGCGTACGAAATTTTGCACGCCCGGAAAATTTTCGCCCGAGAACATTTTTTCGTCCCAATCATCTCACCATGCATCAACAGGCACGAACGCGTCGAAACTTTCGCATCTTTTGACAGCGTAATAATTTTAGCATTTTTTACCTTCTTGGCTGAAAACAAGAGTAAAAGGCGCGCGCGCGAAATTTTGCACCCCAGGAAACTTTTCACCCGAGTCCATTTTTTCGTCCCAATCATCTCACCATGCATCAACAGTCACGAACGCGTCGAAACTTTTGCACTTTTGACATCGTAACAAATTTCGTGTTTTTTGACCTTCTTGGTTGAAAACAAGAGTAAAAGGCGCGCGCGCGAAATTTCGTACCCCAGGAAACTTTTCGCCCAAGTCCATTATTTCGTCCCAATCATCTCACCATGCATCAACAGGCATAAACGCGTCGAAACTTTCGCATCTTTTGACACGTAACAAATTTCACATTTTTTGACCTTCTTGGTTGAAAACACGAGGAAAAGGCGCACACGCGAAATTTCGCACCCCCGGAAAATTTTCGCCCGAGTCCATTTTTTCATCCCAATCATCTCACCATGCATCAACATGCAGGAAAGCATCGAAAAATTTGCATCTTTTGACAGCGTAATAAATTTCCCATTTTTTGACCTTCTTGGCTGAAAACTCGAGTAAAAGGCGTGCGCGCGAAATTTCGCACCCCCGGAAACTTTTCGCCCGAGTCCATTTTTTCGTCCCAATCATCTCACAATGCATCAACAGGCACGAAAGCGTCGAAACTTTTGCATCTTTTGACAGCGTAAAAAATTTCGTGTTTTTTTACCTTCTTTGGCTGAAAACACGAGTAAAAGGTGCGTGCGCAAAATTTTGCACCCCTGGAAACTTTTCACATTTTTTGACCTTATTGGCTGAAAACACGAGTAAAGGACGCGCGCAGCGAAATTTCGCACCCCCGGAAACTTTTCGCCCGAGTCCATTTTTTCATCCCAATCATCTCACCATGCATCAACATGCAGGAAAGCATCGAAAAATTTGCATCTTTTGACAGCGTAATAAATTTCCCATTTTTTGACCTTCTTGGCTGAAAACTCGAGTAAAAGGCGTGCGCGCGAAATTTCGCACCCCCGGAAACTTTTCGCCCGAGTCCATTTTTTCGTCCCAATCATCTCACAATGCATCAACAGGCACGAAAGCGTCGAAACTTTTGCATCTTTTGACAGCGTAAAAAATTTCGTGTTTTTTTACCTTCTTTGGCTGAAAACACGAGTAAAAGGTGCGTGCGCAAAATTTTGCACCCCTGGAAACTTTTCACATTTTTTGACCTTATTGGCTGAAAACACGAGTAAAGGACGCGCGCGCGAAATTTCGCACCCCCGGAAACTTTTCGCCCGAGCCCATTTTTTCATCCCAATCATCTCACCATGCATCAACAGACACGAAAGCGTCGAAAATTTCACATCTCTCGACAGCATCAAAAATTTCGCATTTTTTGACCTTCTTGGCTGAAAACACGAGGAAAAGGCGCGCGCGCGAAATTTCGCACCACCGGTAACTTTTCGCCCGAGTCCATTTTTTCGTCCCTATCATCTCACCATGCATCAACAGGCACGAACGCGTCGAAACTTTCGCATCTTTTGACATCGTAACAAATTTCGCATTTTTTGACCTTCTTGGCTGAAAACATGAGTAAAAGGCGCGCGTGCGAAATTTCGCACCACTGGAAACTTTTCGCCCGAGTCCATTTTTTCGTCCCAATCATCTCACCATGCATCAACAGGCACGAACGCGTCGAAACTTTTGCATCTTTTGACATCGTAAAAAATTTCGCATTTTTTGACCTTCTTGACTGAAAACACAAGTAAAAGGCGCGCGCGCGAAATTTCGCACCCCAGGAAACTTTTCGCCCGAGTCCATTTTTTCGTCCCAATCATCTCACCATGCATCAACAGGCACGAAAGCGTCGAAACTTTTGCATCTTTTGACAGCGTAACAAATTGCGCGTTTTTTGACCTTCTTGGCTGAAAACACGAGGAAAAGGTGCGCGCGCGAAATTTTGCACCCTCGAAAACTTTTCGCCCGAGTCCATTTTTTCGTCCCAATCATCTCACCATGCATCAACATGCACGAACACGTCGAAACTTTCACATCTTTTGACAGCGTAACAAATTTCCCATTTTTTGACCTTCTCGGCTGAAAACACGAGTAAAAGGCGCGCGCGCGAAATTTTGCACCCAGGAAACTTTTCGCTCGAGTCCATTTTTTCGTCCCAATCATCTCACCATGCATCAACAGGCACGAACGCGTCGAAACTTTTGCATCTTTTGACATCGTAAAAAATTTCGCATTTTTTGACCTTCTTGACTGAAAACACAAGTAAAAGGCGCGCGCGCGAAATTTCGCACCCCAGGAAACTTTTCGCCCGAGTCCATTTTTTCGTCCCAATCATCTCACCATGCATCAACAGGCACGAAAGCGTCGAAACTTTTGCATCTTTTGATAGCGTAACAAATTTCGCGTTTTTTGACCTTCTTGGCTGAAAACACGAGGAAAAGGTGCGCGCGCGAAATTTTGCACCCTCGGAAACTTTTCGCCCGAGTCCATTTTTTCGTCCCAATCATCTCACCATGCATCAACAGGCACGAACACATCGAAACTTTCACATCTTTTGACAGCGTAACAAATTTCCCATTTTTTGACCTTCTCGGCTGAAAACACGAGTAAAAGGCGCGCGCGCGAAATTTTGCACCCCAGGAAACTTTTCGCTCGACTCCATTTTTTCGTCCCAATCATCTCACCATGCATCAACAGGCACGAACGCGTCGAAACTTTTGCATCTTTTGACAGCGTAACAAATTTCCCATTTTTTGACCTTCGAAGCTGAAAACACGAGTAAAAGACGCGCGTACGAAATTTTGCACGCCCGGAAAATTTTCGCCCGAGTCCATTTTTTTGTCCCAATCATCTCACCATGCATCAACAGGCACGAACGCGTCGAAACTTTCGCATCTTTTGACAGCGTAATAAATTTCGCATTTTTTACCTTCTTGGCTGAAAACAAGAGTAAAAGGCGCGCGCGCGAAATTTTGCACCCCAGGAAACTTTTCACCCGAGTCCATTTTTTCGTCCCAATCATCTCACCATGCATCAACAGTCACGAACGCGTCGAAACTTTTGCACTTTTGACATCGTAACAAATTTCATGTTTTTTGACCTTCTTGGTTGAAAACAAGAGTAAAAGGCGCGCGCGCAAAATTTCGTACCCCAGGAAACTTTTCGCCCGAGTCCATTTTTTTGTCCCAATCATCTCACCATGCATCAACAGGCACAAACGCGTCGAAACTTTCGCATCTTTTGACACGTAACAAATTTCACATTTTTTGACCTTCTTGGCTGAAAACACGAGGAAAAGGCGCACGCGCGAAATTTCGCACCCCCGGAAAATTTTCGCCCGAGTCCATTTTTTCATCCCAATCATCTCACCATGCATCAACAGGCACGAAAGCATCGAAAAATTTGCATCTTTTGACAGCGTAATAAATTTCCCATTTTTTGACCTTCTTGGCTGAAAACTCGAGTAAAAGGCGTGCGCGCGAAATTTCGCACCCCCGGAAACTTTTCGCCCGAGTCCATTTTTTCGTCCCAATCATCTCACAATGCATCAACAGGCACGAAAGCGTCGAAACTTTTGCATCTTTTGACAGCGTAAAAAATTTCGTGTTTTTTTACCTTCTTTGGCTGAAAACACGAGTAAAAGGTGCGTGCGCAAAATTTTGCACCCCTGGAAACTTTTCACATTTTTTGACCTTATTGGCTGAAAACACGAGTAAAGGACGCGCGCGCGAAATTTCGCACCCCCGGAAACTTTTCGCCCGAGCCCATTTTTTCATCCCAATCATCTCACCATGCATCAACAGACACGAAAGCGTCGAAAATTTCACATCTCTCGACAGCATCAAAAATTTCGCATTTTTTGACCTTCTTGGCTGAAAACACGAGGAAAAGGCGCGCGCGCGAAATTTCGCACCACCGGTAACTTTTCGCCCGAGTCCATTTTTTCGTCCCTATCATCTCACCATGCATCAACAGGCACGAACGCGTCGAAACTTTCGCATCTTTTGACATCGTAACAAATTTCGCATTTTTTGACCTTCTTGGCTGAAAACATGAGTAAAAGGCGCGCGTGCGAAATTTCGCACCACTGGAAACTTTTCGCCCGAGTCCATTTTTTCGTCCCAATCATCTCACCATGCATCAACAGGCACGAACGCGTCGAAACTTTTGCATCTTTTGACATCGTAAAAAATTTCGCATTTTTTGACCTTCTTGACTGAAAACACAAGTAAAAGGCGCGCGCGCGAAATTTCGCACCCCAGGAAACTTTTCGCCCGAGTCCATTTTTTCGTCCCAATCATCTCACCATGCATCAACAGGCACGAAAGCGTCGAAACTTTTGCATCTTTTGACAGCGTAACAAATTGCGCGTTTTTTGACCTTCTTGGCTGAAAACACGAGGAAAAGGTGCGCGCGCGAAATTTTGCACCCTCGAAAACTTTTCGCCCGAGTCCATTTTTTCGTCCCAATCATCTCACCATGCATCAAATGCACGAACACGTCGAAACTTTCACATCTTTTGACAGCGTAACAAATTTCCCATTTTTTGACCTTCTCGGCTGAAAACACGAGTAAAAGGCGCGCGCGCGAAATTTTGCACCCAGGAAACTTTTCGCTCGAGTCCATTTTTTCGTCCCAATCATCTCACCATGCATCAACAGGCACGAACGCGTCGAAACTTTTGCATCTTTTGACATCGTAAAAAATTTCGCATTTTTTGACCTTCTTGACTGAAAACACAAGTAAAAGGCGCGCGCGCGAAATTTCGCACCCCAGGAAACTTTTCGCCCGAGTCCATTTTTTCGTCCCAATCATCTCACCATGCATCAACAGGCACGAAAGCGTCGAAACTTTTGCATCTTTTGATAGCGTAACAAATTTCGCGTTTTTTGACCTTCTTGGCTGAAAACACGAGGAAAAGGTGCGCGCGCGAAATTTTGCACCCTCGGAAACTTTTCGCCCGAGTCCATTTTTTCGTCCCAATCATCTCACCATGCATCAACAGGCACGAACACATCGAAACTTTCACATCTTTTGACAGCGTAACAAATTTCCCATTTTTTGACCTTCTCGGCTGAAAACACGAGTAAAAGGCGCGCGCTGCGAAATTTTGCACCCCAGGAAACTTTTCGCTCGACTCCATTTTTTCGTCCCAATCATCTCACCATGCATCAACAGGCACGAACGCGTCGAAACTTTTGCATCTTTTGACAGCGTAACAAATTTCCCATTTTTTGACCTTCGAAGCTGAAAACACGAGTAAAAGACGCGCGTACGAAATTTTGCACGCCCGGAAAATTTTCGCCCGAGTCCATTTTTTTGTCCCAATCATCTCACCATGCATCAACAGGCACGAACGCGTCGAAACTTTCGCATCTTTTGACAGCGTAATAAATTTCGCATTTTTTACCTTCTTGGCTGAAAACAAGAGTAAAAGGCGCGCGCGCGAAATTTTGCACCCCAGGAAACTTTTCACCCGAGTCCATTTTTTCGTCCCAATCATCTCACCATGCATCAACAGTCACGAACGCGTCGAAACTTTTGCACTTTTGACATCGTAACAAATTTCATGTTTTTTGACCTTCTTGGTTGAAAACAAGAGTAAAAGGCGCGCGCGCAAAATTTCGTACCCCAGGAAACTTTTCGCCCGAGTCCATTTTTTTGTCCCAATCATCTCACCATGCATCAACAGGCACAAACGCGTCGAAACTTTCGCATCTTTTGACACGTAACAAATTTCACATTTTTTGACCTTCTTGGCTGAAAACACGAGGAAAAGGCGCACGCGCGAAATTTCGCACCCCCGGAAAATTTTCGCCCGAGTCCATTTTTTCATCCCAATCATCTCACCATGCATCAACAGGCACGAAAGCATCGAAAAATTTGCATCTTTTGACAGCGTAATAAATTTCCCATTTTTTGACCTTCTTGGCTGAAAACTCGAGTAAAAGGCGTGCGCGCGAAATTTCGCACCCCCGGAAACTTTTCGCCCGAGTCCATTTTTTCGTCCCAATCATCTCACAATGCATCAACAGGCACGAAAGCGTCGAAACTTTTGCATCTTTTGACAGCGTAAAAAATTTCGTGTTTTTTTACCTTCTTTGGCTGAAAACACGAGTAAAAGGTGCGTGCGCAAAATTTTGCACCCCTGGAAACTTTTCACATTTTTTGACCTTATTGGCTGAAAACACGAGTAAAGGACGCGCGCGCGAAATTTCGCACCCCCGGAAACTTTTCGCCCGAGCCCATTTTTTCATCCCAATCATCTCACCATGCATCAACAGACACGAAAGCGTCGAAAATTTCACATCTCTCGACAGCATCAAAAATTTCGCATTTTTTGACCTTCTTGGCTGAAAACACGAGGAAAAGGCGCGCGCGCGAAATTTCGCACCACCGGTAACTTTTCGCCCGAGTCCATTTTTTCGTCCCTATCATCTCACCATGCATCAACAGGCACGAACGCGTCGAAACTTTTGCATCTTTTGACATCGTAAAAAATTTCGCATTTTTTGACCTTCTTGACTGAAAACACAAGTAAAAGGCGCGCGCGCGAAATTTCGCACCCCAGGAAACTTTTCGCCCGAGTCCATTTTTTCGTCCCAATCATCTCACCATGCATCAACAGGCACGAAAGCGTCGAAACTTTTGCATCTTTTGACAGCGTAACAAATTGCGCGTTTTTTGACCTTCTTGGCTGAAAACACGAGGAAAAGGTGCGCGCGCGAAATTTTGCACCCTCGAAAACTTTTCGCCCGAGTCCATTTTTTCGTCCCAATCATCTCACCATGCATCAACATGCACGAACACGTCGAAACTTTCACATCTTTTGACAGCGTAACAAATTTCCCATTTTTTGACCTTCTCGGCTGAAAACACGAGTAAAAGGCGCGCGCGCGAAATTTTGCACCCAGGAAACTTTTCGCTCGAGTCCATTTTTTCGTCCCAATCATCTCACCATGCATCAACAGGCACGAACGCGTCGAAACTTTCGCATCTTTTGACAGCGTAACAAATTTCCCATTTTTTGACCTTCGAAGCTGAAAACACGAGTAAAAGATGCGCGTACGAAATTTTGCACGCCCGGAAAATTTTCGCCCGAGTCCATTTTTTCGTCCCAATCATCTCACCATGCATCAACAGGCACGAACGCGTCGAAACTTTCGCATCTTTTGACAGCATAATAAATTTCGCATTTTTTACCTTCTTGGCTGAAAACAAGAGTAAAAGGCGCGCGCGCGAAATTTTGCACACCAGGAAACTTTTCACCCGAGTCCATTTTTTCGTCCCAATCATCTCACCATGCATCAACAATCACGAACGCGTCGAAACTTTTGCACTTTTGACATCGCAACAAATTTCGTGTTTTTTGACCTTCTTGGTTGAAAACAAGAGTAAAAGGCGCGCGCGCGAAATTTCGTACCCCAGGAAACTTTTCGCCCGAGTCCATTTTTTCATCCCAATCATCTCACCATGCATCAACAGGCACAAACGCGTCGAAACTTTCGCATCTTTTGACACGTAACAAATTTCACATTTTTTGACCTTCTTGGCTGAAAACACGAGGAAAAGGCGCACGCGCAAAATTTCGCACCCCCGGAAAATTTTCGCCCGAGTCCATTTTTTCATCCCAATCATCTCACCATGCATCAACAGGCACGAAAGCATCGAAAAATTTGCATCTTTTGACAGCGTAATAAATTTCCCATTTTTTGACCTTCTTGGCTGAAAACTCGAGTAAAAGGCGTGCGCGCGAAATTTCGCACCCCCGGAAACTTTTTGCCCGAGTCCATTTTTTCGTCCGAATCATCTCACCATGCATCAACAGACACGATAGCGTCGAAAATTTCACATCTCTTGACAGCGTCAAAAATTTCGCATTTTTTGACCTTCTTAGCTGAAAACACGAGGAAAAGGTGGGCACGCGAAATTTCGCACCCTCGGAAACTTTTCGCCCGAGTCCATTTTTTCGTCCCAATCATCTCACCATGCATCAACAGGCACGAACACGTCGAAACTTTCGCCACGTCGAAACTTTCGCCACGTCGAAACTTTTGCATCTTTTGACAGCGTAACAAATTTCCCATTTTTTGACCTTATTGGCTGAAAACAAGAGTAAAAGGCGCGCGCGCGAAATTTTGCACCCCAGGAAACTTTTTGCTCGAGTCTATTTTTTCGTCCCAATCATCTCACCATGCATCAACAGGCACGATAGCGTCGAAACTTTCGCATCTTTTGACAGCGTAACAAATTTCCCATTTTTTTACCTTCTTGGCTGAAAACACGAGTAAAAGGCGCGCGCGCGATATTTTGCACCCCAGCAAACTTTTCGCTCGAGTCCATTTTTTCGTCCGAATCATCTCACCATGCATCAAAAGGCATGAACGCGTGAAAAATTTTGCATTTTTGACAGCGTAGGAAAGCGTCAAAAATTTCACATCTCTCGACAGCGTCAAAAATTTCGCATTTTTTGACCTTCTTGGCTGAAAACACGAAGAAAAGGCGCGCGCGCGAAATTTCGTCCATTTTTTCGTCCCTATCATCTCACCATGCATCAACAGGCACGAACGCGTCGAAATTTTCGCATCTTTTGACATCGTAACAAATTTCGTATTTTTTGACCTTCTTGGCTGAAAACACGAGTAAAAGGCACGCGCGCGAAATTTTGCACCCCCGGGACCTTTTCCTCCGAGTCCATTTTTTCGTCCCAATCATCTCACAATGCATCAACAGGCACGAAAGCGTCGAAACTTTTGCGTCTTTTAACAGCGTAAAAGATTTCGTGTTTTTTTACCTTCTTTGGCTGAAAACACGAGTAAAAGGCGCGCGCGCGAAATTTCGCACCCCTGGAAACTTTTCGCCCGAGTCCATTTTTTCGTCCCAATCATCTCACCATGCATCAACAGGCACGAACGCGTCGAAACTTTCGCCACGTCGAAACTTTTGCATCTTTTGACAGCGTAACAAATTTCCCATTTTTTGACCTTATTGGCTCAAAACAAGAGTAAAAGGCGCGCGCGCGAAATTTTGCACCCCAGGAAACTTTTTGCTCGAGTCCATTTTTTCGTCCCAATCATCTCACCATGCATCAACAGGCACGATAGCGTCGAAACTTTCGCATCTTTTGACAGCGTAACAAATTTCCCATTTTTTTACCTTCTTGGCTGAAAACACGAGTAAAAGGCGCGCGCGCGATATTTTGCACCCCAGCAAACTTTTCGCTCGAGTCCATTTTTTCGTCCGAATCATCTCACCATGCATCAAAAGGCATGAACGCGTGAAAAATTTTGCATTTTTTGACAGCGTAGGAAAGCGTCAAAAATTTCACATCTCTCGACAGCGTCAAAAATTTCGCATTTTTTGACCTTCTTGGCTGAAAACACGAAGAAAAGGCGCACGCGCGAAATTTCGCACCCCCGGTAACTTTTCGCCCGAGTCCATTTTTTCGTCCCTATCATCTCACCATGCATCAACAGGCACGAACGCGTCGAAATTTTCGCATCTTTTGACATCGTAACAAATTTCGTATTTTTTGACCTTCTTGGCTGAAAACACGAGTAAAAGGCACGCGCGCGAAATTTTGCACCCCCGGGACCTTTTCCTCCGAGTCCATTTTTTCGTCCCAATCATCTCACAATGCATCAACAGGCACGAAAGCGTCGAAACTTTTGCATCTTTTAACAGCGTAAAAAATTTCGTGTTTTTTGACCTTCTTTGGCTGAAAACACGAGTAAAAGGCGCGCGCGCGAAATTTCGCACCCCTGGAAACTTTTCGCCCGAGTCCATTTTTTCGTCCCAATCATCTCACCATGCATCAACAGGCACGAACGCGTCGAAACTTTCGCATCTTTTTGACCTTCTTGGCAGAAAACACGAGGAAAAGGTGCGCACGCGAAATTTCGCACCCTGGGAAACTTTTGGCCCGAGTCCATTTTTTCGTCCCAATCATCTCACCATGCATCAACAGGCATGAACACGTTGAAACTTTCGCATCTTTTGACAGCGTAAAAAATTTTCCATTTTTTGACCTTCTTGGCTGAAAACACGAGTAAAAGGCGCGCGCGCGAAATTTTGCACCCCCGGGACCTTTTCCTCCGAGTCCATTTTTTCGTCCCAATCATCTCACAATGCATCAACAGGCACGAAAGCGTCGAAACTTTTGCATCTTTTAACAGCGTAAAAAATTTCGTGTTTTTTGACCTTCTTTGGCTGAAAACACGAGTAAAAGGCGCGCGCGCGAAATTTTGCACCCCTGGAAACTTTTCGCCCGAGTCCATTTTTTCGTCCCAATCATCTCACCATGCATCAACAGGCACGAACGCGTCGAAACTTTCGCATCTTTTTGACCTTCTTGACAGAAAACACGAGGAAAAGGTGCGCACGCGAAATTTCGCACCCTGGGAAACTTTTGGCCCGAGTCCATTTTTTCGTCCCAATCATCTCACCATGCATCAACAGGCATGAACACGTTGAAACTTTCGCATCTTTTGACAGCGTAACAAATTTTCCATTTTTTGACCTTCTTGGCTGAAAACACGAGTAAAAGGCGCGCGCGCAAAATTTTGCACCCCAGGAAACTTTTCGCTCGAGTCCATTTTTTCGTCCCAATCATCTCATCATGCATCAACAGGCACGAACGCGTCGAAACTTTCGCATCTTTTGACAGCGTAACAAATTTCCCATTTTTTGACCTTCTTGGCTGAAAACACGAGTAAAAGGCGCGCGCGCGAAAATTTGCACCCCAGGAAACTTTTCGCACGAGCCCATTTTTTCGTCCCAATCATCTCACCATGCATCAACAGGCACGAACGCGTAAAAAATTTCGCGTTTTTTGACAGCGTAAAAAAATTCGCATTTTTTGACCTTATTAGCTGAAAACACGAGTACAGGACGTGCGTGCGAAATTTCGCACCCCCGGAAACTTTTCGCCCGAGTCCATTTTTTCGTCCCAATCATCTCACCATGCATCAACAGACACGAAAGCGTCGAAAATTTCACATCTCTCGACAGCGTAAAAAATTTTGCATTTTTTGACCTTCTTGGGTGAAAACACGAGGAAAAGGTGCGCGCGCGAAATTTCGCACCCCCGGTAACTTTTCGCCCGAGTCCATTTTTTCGTCCCAATCATCTCACCATGCATCAATAGGCACTAACGCGTCGAAACTTTCGCATCTTTTGACATCGTAACAAATTTCGCATTTTTTGACCTTCTTGGCTGAAAACACGAGTAAAAGGCGCGCACGAAATTTCGCACCGCAGGAAACTTTTCGCCCGAGTCCATTTTTTCGTCCCAACCATCTCATAATGCATCAACAGGCACGAAAGCGTCGAAACTTTTGCATCTTTTGACAATGTAAAAAATTTCGCATTTTTTGACCTTCTTTGGCTGAAAACACGAGTAAAAGGCGCGCGCGCGAAATTTCGCACCCCTGAAAACTTTTCGCCCGAGTCCATTTTTTCGTCCCAATCATCTCACCATGCATCAACAGGAACGAACGCGTCGAAACTTTTGCATCTTTTGACATCGTAAAAATTTTTGCATTTTTTGACCTTCTTGACTGAAAACACAAGAAAAAGGCACGCGCGCGAAATTTTGCACCCCAGGAAACTTTTCGCCCGAGTCCATTTTTTCGTCCCAATCATCTCACAATGCATCAACAGGCACGAAAGCGTCGAAACTTTTGCATCTTTTGACAGCGTAAAAAATTTCGTGTTTTTTTACCTTCTTTGGTTGAAAACACGAGTTAAAGGTGCGTGCGCAAAATTTCGCACCCCTGGAAACTTTTCACATTTTTTGACCTTATTGGCTGAAAAC
This sequence comes from Pontederia crassipes, assembly GCA_030549335.1. Classification (NCBI taxonomy): domain Eukaryota; kingdom Viridiplantae; phylum Streptophyta; class Magnoliopsida; order Commelinales; family Pontederiaceae; genus Pontederia; species Pontederia crassipes. The sequence goes on along the minus strand of JAUKPH010000020.1, from coordinate 1,513,224 downwards.
ACGAGTAAAGGACGCGCGCGCGAAATTTCGCACCCCCGGAAACTTTTCGCCCGAGCCCATTTTTTCATCCCAATCATCTCACCATGCATCAACAGACACGAAAGCGTCGAAAATTTCACATCTCTCGACAGCGTCAAAAATTTCGCATTTTTTGACTTTCTTGGCTGAAAACATGAGGAAAAGGCGCGCGCGCGAAATTTCGCACCCCCGGTAACTTTTCGCCCGAGTCCATTTTTTCGTCCCTATCATCTCACCATGCATCAACAGGCACGAACGCGTCGAAACTTTCGCATCTTTTGACATCGTAACAAATTTCGCATTTTTTGACCTTCTTGGCTGAAAACACGAGTAAAAGGCGCGCGCGCGAAATTTCGCACCCCAGGAAACTTTTCCCCCGAGTCCATTTTTTCGTCCCAATCATCTCACCATGAGTCAACAGGCACGAACGCGTCGAAACTTTTGCATCTTTTGACAGCGTAACAAATTTCGCATTTTTTGACCTTCTTGGGCTGAAAACACGAGTAAAAGGCGCGCGCGCGAAATTTTGCACCCCTGAAACTTTTCGCCCGAGTCCATTTTTTCGTCCCAATCATCTCACCATACATCAACAGGCACGAACGCGTCGAAACTTTTGCATCTTTTGACATCATAATAAATTTCCCATTTTTTGACCTTCTTGGCTGAAAACACGAGTAAAAGGCGCGCGCGCGAAATTTTGCACCCCAGGAAACTTTTCTCTCGAGTCCATTTTTTCGTCCCAATCATCTCACCATGCATCAACAGGCACGAACGCGTCGAAACTTTCGCATCTTTTGACAGCGTAACAAATTTCCCATTTTTTGACCTTCTTGGCTGAAAACACGAGTAAAAGGCGCGCGCGCGAAATTTTGCACCCCAGGAAACTTTTCGCCCGAGTCCATTTTTTCGTTCCAATCATCTCACCATGCATCAACAGGCACGAACGCGTCGAAACTTTTGCATCTTTTGACATCGTAAAAATTTTTGCATTTTTTGACCTTCTTGACTGAAAACACAAGTAAAAGGCACGCGCGCGAAATTTTGCACCCCAGGAAACTTTTCGCCCGAGTCCATTTTTTCGTCCCAATCATCTCACAATGCATCAACAAGCACGAAAGCGTCGAAACTTTTGCATCTTTTGACAGCGTAAAAAATTTCGTGTTTTTTTACCTTCTTTGGCTGAAAACACGAGTTAAAGGTGCGTGCGCAAAATTTCGCACCCCTGGAAACTTTTCACATTTTTTGACCTTATTGGCTGAAAACACGAGTAAAGGACGCGCGCGCGAAATTTCGCACCCCCGGAAACATTTCGCCCGAGCCCATTTTTTCATCCCAATCATCTCACCATGCATCAACAGACACGAAAGCGTCGAAAATTTCACATCTCTCGACAGCGTCAAAAATTTCGCATTTTTTGACCTTCTTGGCTGAAAACATGAGGAAAAGGCGCGCGCGCGAAATTTCGCACCCCCGGTAACTTTTCGCCCGAGTCCATTTTTTCGTCCCTATCATCTCACCATGCATCAACAGGCACGAACGCGTCGAAACTTTCGCATCTTTTGACATCGTAACAAATTTCGCATTTTTTGACCTTCTTGGCTGAAAACACGAGTAAAAGGCACGCGCGCGAAATTTTGCAACCCCGGGACCTTTTCCTCCGAGTCCATTTTTTCGTCCCAATCATCTCACAATGCATCAACAGGCATGAAAGCGTCGAAACTTTTGCATCTTTTAACAGCGTAAAAAATTTCGTGTTTTTTGACCTTCTTTGGCTGAAAACACGAGTAAAAGGCGCGCGCGCGAAATTTCGCACCCCTGGAAACTTTTCGCCCGAGTCCATTTTTTCGTCCCAATCATCTCACCATGCATCAACAGGCACGAACGCGTCGAAACTTTTGCATCTTTTGACATCATAATAAATTTCACATTTTTTAACCTTCTTGGCTGAAAACACGAGTAAAGGACGCGCGCGCGAAATTTCGCACCCCCGGAAACTTTTCGCCCGAGCCCATTTTTTCATCCCAATCATCTCACCATGCATCAACAGACACGAAAGCGTCGAAAATTTCACATCTCTCGACAGCGTAAAAAAATTTGCATTTTTTGACCTTCTTGGGTGAAAACACGAGGAAAAGGTGCGCGCGCGAAATTTCGCACCCCCGGTAACTTTTCGCCCGAGTCCATTTTTTCGTCCCAATCATCTCACCATGCATCAACAGGCACTAACGCGTCGAAACTTTCGCATCTTTTGACATCGTAACAAATTTCGCATTTTTTGACCTTCTTGGCTGAAAACACGAGTAAAAGGCGCGCACGAAATTTCGCACCGCAGGAAACTTTTCGCCCGAGTCCATTTTTTCGTCCCAACCATCTCATAATGCATCAACAGGCACGAAAGCGTCGAAACTTTTGCATCTTTTGACAATGTAAAAAATTTCGCATTTTTTGACCTTCTTTGGCTGAAAACACGAGTAAAAGGCGCGCGCGCGAAATTTTGCACCCCAGGAAACTTTTCGCCCGAGTCCATTTTTTCGTTCCAATCATCTCACCATGCATCAACAGGCACGAACGCGTCGAAACTTTTGCATCTTTTGACATCGTAAAAATTTTTGCATTTTTTGACCTTCTTGACTGAAAACACAAGTAAAAGGCACGCGCGCGAAATTTTGCACCCCAGGAAACTTTTCGCCCGAGTCCATTTTTTCGTCCCAATCATCTCACAATGCATCAACAAGCACGAAAGCGTCGAAACTTTTGCATCTTTTGACAGCGTAAAAAATTTCGTGTTTTTTTACCTTCTTTGGTTGAAAACACGAGTTAAAGGTGCGTGCGCAAAATTTCGCACCCCTGGAAACTTTTCACATTTTTTGACCTTATTGGCTGAAAACACGAGTAAAGGACGCGCGCGCGAAATTTCGCACCCCCGGAAACTTTTCGCCCGAGCCCATTTTTTCATCCCAATCATCTCACCATGCATCAACAGACACGAAAGCGTCGAAAATTTCACATCTCTCGACAGCGTCAAAAATTTCGCATTTTTTGACTTTCTTGGCTGAAAACATGAGGAAAAGGCGCGCGCGCGAAATTTCGCACCCCCGGTAACTTTTCGCCCGAGTCCATTTTTTCGTCCCTATCATCTCACCATGCATCAACAGGCACGAACGCGTCGAAACTTTCGCATCTTTTGACATCGTAACAAATTTCGCATTTTTTGACCTTCTTGGCTGAAAACACGAGTAAAAGGCACGCGCGCGAAATTTTGCAACCCCGGGACCTTTTCCTCCGAGTCCATTTTTTCGTCCCAATCATCTCACAATGCATCAACAGGCATGAAAGCGTCGAAACTTTTGCATCTTTTAACAGCGTAAAAAATTTCGTGTTTTTTGACCTTCTTTGGCTGAAAACACGAGTAAAAGGCGCGCGCGCGAAATTTTGCACCCCTGAAACTTTTCGCCCGAGTCCATTTTTTCGTCCCAATCATCTCACCATACATCAACAGGCACGAACGCGTCGAAACTTTTGCATCTTTTGACATCATAATAAATTTCCCATTTTTTGACCTTCTTGGCTGAAAACACGAGTAAAAGGCGCGCGCGCGAAATTTTGCACCCCAGGAAACTTTTCTCTCGAGTCCATTTTTTCGTCCCAATCATCTCACCATGCATCAACAGGCACGAACGCGTCGAAACTTTCGCATCTTTTGACAGCGTAACAAATTTCCCATTTTTTGACCTTCTTGGCTGAAAACACGAGTAAAAGGCGCGCACGCGAAATTTTGCACCCCAGGAAACTTTTCGCCCGAGTCCATTTTTTCGTTCCAATCATCTCACCATGCATCAACAGGCACGAACGCGTCGAAACTTTTGCATCTTTTGACATCGTAAAAATTTTTGCATTTTTTGACCTTCTTGACTGAAAACACAAGTAAAAGGCACGCGCGCGAAATTTTGCACCCCAGGAAACTTTTCGCCCGAGTCCATTTTTTCGTCCCAATCATCTCACAATGCATCAACAAGCACGAAAGCGTCGAAACTTTTGCATCTTTTGACAATGTAAAAAATTTCGCATTTTTTGACCTTCTTTGGCTGAAAACACGAGTAAAAGGCGCGCGCGCGAAATTTTGCACCCCAGGAAACTTTTCGCCCGAGTCCATTTTTTCGTTCCAATCATCTCACCATGCATCAACAGGCACGAACGCGTCGAAACTTTTGCATCTTTTGACATCGTAAAAATTTTTGCATTTTTTGACCTTCTTGACTGAAAACACAAGTAAAAGGCACGCGCGCGAAATTTTGCACCCCAGGAAACTTTTCGCCCGAGTCCATTTTTTCGTCCCAATCATCTCACAATGCATCAACAAGCACGAAAGCGTCGAAACTTTTGCATCTTTTGACAGCGTAAAAAATTTCGTGTTTTTTTACCTTCTTTGGCTGAAAACACGAGTTAAAGGTGCGTGCGCAAAATTTCGCACCCCTGGAAACTTTTCACATTTTTTGACCTTATTGGCTGAAAACACGAGTAAAGGACGCGCGCGCGAAATTTCGCACCCCCGGAAACATTTCGCCCGAGCCCATTTTTTCATCCCAATCATCTCACCATGCATCAACAGACACGAAAGCGTCGAAAATTTCACATCTCTCGACAGCGTCAAAAATTTCGCATTTTTTGACCTTCTTGGCTGAAAACATGAGGAAAAGGCGCGCGCGCGAAATTTCGCACCCCCGGTAACTTTTCGCCCGAGTCCATTTTTTCGTCCCTATCATCTCACCATGCATCAACAGGCACGAACGCGTCGAAACTTTCGCATCTTTTGACATCGTAACAAATTTCGCATTTTTTGACCTTCTTGGCTGAAAACACGAGTAAAAGGCACGCGCGCGAAATTTTGCAACCCCGGGACCTTTTCCTCCGAGTCCATTTTTTCGTCCCAATCATCTCACAATGCATCAACAGGCATGAAAGCGTCGAAACTTTTGCATCTTTTAACAGCGTAAAAAATTTCGTGTTTTTTGACCTTCTTTGGCTGAAAACACGAGTAAAAGGCGCGCGCGCGAAATTTCGCACCCCTGGAAACTTTTCGCCCGAGTCCATTTTTTCGTCCCAATCATCTCACCATGCATCAACAGGCACGAACGCGTCGAAACTTTTGCATCTTTTGACATCATAATAAATTTCACATTTTTTAACCTTCTTGGCTGAAAACACGAGTAAAAGGCGCGCGCGCGAAATTTCGCACCCCAGGAAACTTTTCCCCCGAGTCCATTTTTTCGTCCCAATCATCTCACCATGAGTCAACAGGCACGAACGCGTCGAAACTTTTGCATCTTTTGACAGCGTAACAAATTTCGCATTTTTTGACCTTCTTGGCTAAAAACACGAGGAAAAGGTGCGCACGCAAAATTTCGCACCCAGGGAAACTTTTCGCCCGAGTCCATTTTTTTGTCCCAATCATCTCACCATGCATCAACAGGCACGAACACGTCGAAACTTTCGCATCTTTTGACAGCGTAAGAAATTTCCCATTTTTTGACCTTCTTGGCTGAAAACACGAGTAAAAGGCGCGCGCGCGAAATTTTGCACCCCAGGAAACTTTTCTCTCGAGTCCATTTTTTCGTCCCAATCATCTCACAATGCATCAACAGGCACGAACGCGTCGAAACTTTCGCATCTTTTGACAGCGTAACAAATTTCCCATTTTTTGACCTTCTTGGCTGAAAACACGAGTAAAAGGCGCGCGCGCGAAATTTTGCACCCCAAGAAACTTTTCGCCCGAGTCCATTTTTTCGTTCCAATCATCTCACCATGCATCAACAGGCACGAACGCGTCGAAACTTTTGCATCTTTTGACATCGTAAAAATTTTTGCATTTTTTGACCTTCTTGACTGAAAACACAAGTAAAAGGCACGCGCGCGAAATTTTGCACCCCAGGAAACTTTTCGCCCGAGTCCATTTTTTCGTCCCAATCATCTCACAATGCATCAACAGGCACGAAAGCGTCGAAACCTTTGCATCTTTTGACAGCGTAAAAAATTTCATGTTTTTTTACCTTCTTTGGCTGAAAACACGAGTTAAAGGTGCGTGCGCAAAATTTCGCACCCCTGGAAACTTTTCACATTTTTTGACCTTATTGGCTGAAAACACGAGTAAAGGACGCGCGCGCGAAATTTCGCACCCCCGGAAACTTTTCGCCCGAGCCCATTTTTTCATCCCAATCATCTCACCATGCATCAACAGACACGAAAGCGTCGAAAATTTCACATCTCTCGACAGCGTCAAAAATTTCGCATTTTTTGACCTTCTTGGCTGAAAACATGAGGAAAAGGCGCGCGCGCGAAATTTCGCACCCCCGGTAACTTTTCGCCCGAGTCCATTTTTTCGTCTCTATCATCTCACCATGCATCAACAGGCACGAACGCGTCGAAACTTTCGCATCTTTTGACAGCGTAACAAATTTCCCATTTTTTGACCTTCTTGGCTGAAAACACGAGTAAAAGGTGCGTGCGCAAAATTTCGCACCCCTGGAAACTTTTCGCATTTTTTGACCTTATTGGCTAAAAACACGAGTAAAGGACGCGCGCACGAAATTTCGCACCCCCGGAAACTTTTCACCCGAGTCCATTTTTTCGTCCCAATCATCTCACCATGCATCAACAGACACGAAAGCGTCGAAAATTTCACATCTCTCGACAGCGTCAAAAAATTCGCATTTTTTGACCTTCTTGGCTGAAAACACGAGGAAAAAGTGCGCGCGCGAAATTTTGCACCCCCGGTAACTTTTCGCCCGAGTCCATTTTTTCGTCCCAATCATCTCACCATGCATCAACAGGCACGAACGCGTCAACTTTCTCATCTTTTGACTTCGTAACAAATTTCGCGTTTTTTGACCTTCTTGGCTGAAAACACGAGTAAAAGGCGCGCGCGCGAAATTTCGCACCCCCGGTAACTTTTCGCCCGAGTCCATTTTTTCGTCCCTATCATCTCACCATGCATCAACAGGCACGAACGCGTCGAAACTTTCGCATCTTTTGACATCGTAACAAATTTCACATTTTTTGACCTTCTTGGCTGAAAACACGAGTAAAAGGCACGAGCGCGAAATTTTGCAACCCCGGGACCTTTTCCTCCGAGTCCATTTTTTCGTCCCAATCATCTCACAATGCATCAACAGGCATGAAAGCGTCGAAACTTTTGCATCTTTTAACAGCGTAAAAAATTTCGTGTTTTTTGACCTTCTTTGGCTGAAAACACGAGTAAAAGGCGCGCGCGCGAAATTTCGCACCCCTGGAAACTTTTCGCCCGAGTCCATTTTTTCGTCCCAATCATCTCACCATGCATCAGCAGGCACGAACGCGTCGAACTTTTGCATCTTTTGACATCATAATAAATTTCACATTTTTTAACCTTCTTGGCTGAAAAAACGAGTAAAAGGCGCGCGCGCGAAATTTCGCACCCCAGGAAACTTTTCGCCCGAGTCCATTTTTTCGTCCCAATCATCTCACCATGAGTCAACAGGCACGAACGCGTCGAAACTTTTGCATCTTTTGACAGCGTAACAAATTTTGCATTTTTCGACCTTCTTGGCTGAAAACACGAGGAAAAGGTGCGCACGCAAAATTTTGCACCCAGGGAAATTTTTCGCCCGAGTCCATTTTTTTGTCCCAATCATCTCACCAAGCATCAACAGGCACGAACACGTCGAAACTTTCGCATCTTTTGACAGCGTAACAAATTTCCCATTTTTTGACCTTCTTGGCTGAAAACACGAGTAAAAGGCGCGCGCGCGAAATTTTGCACCCCATGAAACTTTTCTCTCGAGTCCATTTTTTCGTCCCAATCATCTCACCATGCATCAACAGGCACGAACGCGTCGAAACTTTCGCATCTTTTGACAGCGTAACAAATTTCCCATTTTTTGACCTTCTTGGCTGAAAACACGAGTAAAAGGCGCGCGCGCGAAATTTTGCACCCCAGGAAACTTTTCGCCCGAGTCCATTTTTTCGTTCCAATCATCTCACCATGCATCAACAGGCACGAACGCGTCGAAACTTTTGCATCTTTTGACATCGTAAAAATTTTTGCATTTTTTGACCTTCTTGACTGAAAACACAAGTAAAAGGCACGCGCGCGAAATTTCGCACCCCAGGAAACTTTTCGCCCGAGTCCATTTTTTCGTCCCAAACATCTCACCATGCATCAACAGGCACGAACATGTCGAAACTTTCGCATCTTTTGACAGTGTAACAAATTTCCCATTTTTTGACCTTCTTGGCTGAAAACACGAGTAAACGGCACGCGCGCGAAATTTTGCATGCCCGGAAAATTTTCGCCCGAGTCCTTTTTTTCGTCCCAATCATCTCACCATGCATCAACAGGCACGAACGCATCGAAACTTTCGCATCTTTTGACAGCGTAATAAATTTCGCATTTTTTACCTTCTTGGCTGAAAACACGAGGAAAAGGTGCGCGCGCGAAATTTCGCACCCCCGGTAACCTTTCGCCCGAGTCCATTTTTTCGTCCCAATCATCTCACCATGCATCAACAGGCACTAACGCGTCGAAACTTTCGCATCCTTTGACATCGTAACAAATTTCGCGTTTTTTGACCTTCTTGGCTGAAAACACGAGTAAAAGGCGCGCGCGCGAAATTTCGCACCGCAGGAAACTTTTCGCCCGAGTCCATTTTTTCGTCCCAATCATCTCACAATGCATCAACAAGCACGAAAGTGTCGAAACTTTTGCATCTTTTGACAGCGTAAAAAATTTCACATTTTTTGACCTTCTTTGGCTGAAAACACGAGTAAAAGGCGCGCGCGCAAAATTTCGCACCCCAAAAAACTTTTCGCCCGAGTCCATTTTTTCGTCCCAATCATCTCACCATGCATCAACTGGAACGAACGCGTCGAAACTTTTGCATCTTTTGACATCGTAAAAATTTTTGCTTTTTTTGACCTTCTTGACTGAAAACACAAGTAAAAGGCGCGCGCGCGAAATTTCGCACCCCAGGAAACTTTTCGCCCGAGTCCATTTTTTCGTCCCAATCATCTCACCATGCATCAACAGGCATGAACATGTCGAGACTTTCACATCTTTTGACAGCGTAACAAATTTCCCATTTTTTGACCTTCTTGGCTGAAAACACGAGTAAAAGGCGCGTGCGCGAAATTTTGCACCCCAGGAAACTTTTCGCCCGAGTCCATTTTTTCGTCCCAATCATCTCACAATGCATCAACAGGCACGAAAGCGTCGAAACTTTTGCATCTTTTGACAGCGTAAAAAATTTCGTGTTTTTTGACCTTCTTTGGCTGAAAACACGAGTAAAAGGTGCGTGCGCAAAATTTCGCACCCCTGGAAACTTTTCGCATTTTTTGACCTTATTGGCTAAAAACACGAGTAAAGGACGCTCGCGCGAAATTTCGCACCCCCGGAAACTTTTCGCCCGAGTCCATTTTTTCGTCCCAATCATCTCACCATGCATCAACAGACACGAAAGCGTCGAAAATTTCACATCTCTCGACAGCGTCAAAAAATTCGCATTTTTTGACCTTCTTGGCTGAAAACACGAGGAAAAGGTGCGCGCGCGAAATTTCGCACCCCTGGTAACTTTTCGCCCGAGTCCATTTTTTCGTCCCAATCATCTCACCATGCATCAATAGGCACGAACGCGTCGACTTTCTCATCTTTTGACTTCGTAACAAATTTCGCGTTTTTTGACCTTCTTGGCTGAAAACACGAGTAAAAGGCGCGCGTGCGAAATTTCGCACCCCAGGAAACTTTTCGCCCGAGTCCATTTTTTCGTCCCAATCATCTCACCATGCATCAACAGGACGAAAGCATCGAAAATTTTGCATCTTTTGACAGCGTAATAAATTTCCCATTTTTTTACCTTCTTTGGCTGAAAACACGAGTAAAAGGCGTGCGCGTGAAATTTCGCACCCCAGGAAACTTTTCGCCCGAGTCCATTTTTTCGTCCCAATCATCTCACAATGCATCAACAGGCACGAAAGCGTCGAAACTTTTGCATCTTTTGACAGCGTAAAAAATTTCGCATTTTTTGACCTTCTTTGGCTGAAAACACGAGTAAAAGGCGCGCGCGCGAAATTTCGCACCCCTGGAAACTTTTCACCCGAGTCCATTTTTTCGTCCCAATCGTCTCACCATGCATCAACAGGCACGAGCGCGTCGAAACTTTTGCATCTTTTCACATCGTAAAAAATTTCGCATTTTTTGACCTTCTTGACTGAAAACACGAGTAAAAGGCGCGCGCGCAAAATTTCGCACCCCAGGAAACTTTTCGCCCGAGTCCATTTTTTCGTCCCAATCATCTCACCATGCATCAACAGGCACGAACGCGTCGAAACTTTTGCATCTTTTGACAGCGTAACAAATTTCGCGTTTTTTGACCTTCTTGGCTGAAAACACGAGGAAAAGGTGCGCACGCGAAATTTCGCACCCTGGGAAACTTTTCTCCCGAGTCCATTTTTTCGTCCCAATCATCTCACCATGCATCAACAGGCACGAACACGTCGAGACTTTCGCATCTTTTGACAGCGTAACAAATTTTCCATTTTTTGACCTTCTTGGTTGAAAACACGAGTAAAAGGCGCGTGCGCGAAATTTTGCACCCCAGGAAACTTATCGCTCGAGTCCATTTTTTCGTCCCAATCATCTCACCATGCATCAACAGGCACGAACGCGTCGAAACTTTTGCACCTTTTGACATCGTAAAAAATTTCGCATTTTTTGACCTTCTTGACTGAAAACACAAGTAAAAGGCGCGCGCGCGAAATTTCGCACCCCCGGAAACTTTTCGCCCGAGTCCATTTTTTCGTCCCAATCATCTCACCATGCATCAACAGACACGAAAGCGTCAAAAATTTCACATCTCTCGACAGCGTCAAAAAATTCGCATTTTTTGACCTTCTTGGCTGAAAACACGAGGAAAAGGTGCGCGCGCGAAATTTCGCACCCCCGGTAACTTTTTGCCCGAGTCCATTTTGTCGTCCCAATCATCTCACCATGCAATAACAGGCACGAACGCGTCGAAACTTTCGCATCTTTTGACATCGTAACAAATTTCGCATTTTTTGACCTTCTTGGCAGAAAACACGAGTAAAAGGCGCGCGGGCGAAATTTCGCACCCAAGGAAACTTTTCGCCCGAGTCTATTTTTTCGTCCCAATCATCTCACAATGCAACAACAGGCACGAAAGCGTCGATACTTTTGCATCTTTTGACAGCGTAAAAAATTTCGCATTTTTTTACCTTCTTTGGATGAAAACACGAGTAAAAGGCGCGCGCGCGAAATTTCGCACCCCTGGAAACTTTTCGCCCGAGTCCATTTTTTCGTCCCAATCATCTCACCATGCATCAACTGGCACGAACGCGTCGAAACTTTTGCATCTTTTGACATCGTAAAAAATTTCGCATTTTTGACCTTCTTGACTGAAAACACGAGTAAAAGGCGCGCGCGAAATTTCGCACCCCAGGAAACTTTTCGCCCGAGTCCATTTTTTCGCCCCAATCATCTCACCATGCATCAACAGGGACAAATGCGTTGAAACTTTTACATCATTTGACAGCGTAACAAATTTCACGTTTTTTGACCTTCTTGGCTGAAAACACGAGGAAAAGGTGCGCACGCGAAATTTCGCACCCACGAAAACTTTTCGCCCGAGTCCATTTTTTCGTCCCAATCATCTCACCATGCATCAACAGGCACGAACGCGTCGAAACTTTCGCATCTTTTGACAGTGTAACACATTTCCCATTTTTTGACCTTCTTGGCTGTAAACACGAGTAAAAGGCGCGCGCGCGAAATTTTGCACCCCAGGAAACTTTTCGCACGAGTCCATTTTTTCGTCCCAATCATCTCACCATGCATCAACAGGCACGACCGCGTCGAAACTTTCGCATCTTTTGACAGTGTAACACATTTCCCATTTTTTGACCTTCTTGGCTGAAAACACGAGTAAAAGGCGCGCGCGCGAAATTTTGCACCCCAGGAAACTTTTCGCACGAGTCCATTTTTTCGTCCCAATCATCTCACCATGCATCAACAGGCACGAACGCGTAAAAAATTTCGCGTTTTTTGACAGCGTAAAAAAATTCGCATTTTTTGACCTTATTGGCTGAAAACACGAGTAAAGGACGCTCGCGCGAAATTTCGCACCCCCATAAACTTTTCGCCCGAGTCCATTTTTTCGTCCCAATCATCTCACCATGCATCAACAGACACGAAAGCGTCGAAAATTTTACATCTCTCGACAGCGTCAAAAATTTCACATCCGGAAAAGGTGCGCGCGCGAAATTTCGCACCCCCGGTAACTTTTCGCCCGAGTCAATTTTTTCGTCCCAATCATCTCACCATGCATCAACAGGCACGAACGCGTCGAAACTTTCGCATCTTTTGACATCGTAACAAATTTCGTATTTTTTGACCTTCTTGGCTGAAAACACGAGTAAAAGGCGCGCGCGCGAAATTTCGCACCCCAGGAAACTTTTCGCCCGAGTCCATTTTTTCGTCCCAATCATCTCACAATGCATCAACAGGAACGAAAGCGTCGAAACTTTTGCATCTTTTGGCAGCGTAAAAAATTTCGCATTTTTTGACCTTCTTTGGCTGAAAACACGAGTAAAAGGCGCGCGCGCGAAATTTCGCACCCCTGGAAACTTTTCGCCCGAGTCCATTTTTTCGTCCCAATCATCTCACCATGCATCAACAGGCACGAACGCCTCGAAACTTTTGCATCTTTTGACATCGTAAAAAATTTCGCATTTTTTGACCTTCTTGACTCAAAACACAAGTAAAAGGCGCGCGCGCGAAATTTCGCACCCCAGGAAACTTTTCGCCCGAGTCCATTTTTTCATCTCACCATGCATCAACAGACACGAAAGCGTCGAAACTTTCGCATCTTTTGACGGCGTAACAAATTTCGCATTTTTTGACCTTCTTGGCTGAAAACACGAGTAAAAGGCGCGCGCGCGAAATTTTGCACGCCCGGAAAATTTTCGCCCGAGTACTTTTTTTCGTCCCAATCATCTCACCATGCATCAACAGGCACGAACGCGTCAAAACTTTCGCATCTTTTGACAGCGTAATAAATTTCACATTTTTTACCTTCTTGGCTGAAAACAAGAGTAAAAGGCGCGCGCGCGAAATTTTGCACCCGAGGAAACTTTTCACCCGAGTCCATTTTTTCGTCTCAATCATCTCTCCATGCATCAACAGTCACGAACGCGTCGAAACTTTTGCACTTTTGACATCGTATCAAATTTCGCGTTTTTTGAACTTCTCGGTTGAAAACACGAGTAAAAGGCGCGCGCGCGAAATTTCTTACCCCAGGAAAATTTTTGCCCGAGTCCTTTTTTTCGTCCCAATCATCTCACCATGCATCAACAGGCACGAACGCGTCGAAACTTTCGCATCTTTTGACAGCGTAATAAATTTCGCATTTTTTACCTTCTTGGCTGAAAACACGAGTAAAAGGCGCGCGCGCGAAATTTCGCTCCCCAGGAAACTTTTCGCCCAAGTCCATTTTTTCGTCCCAATCATCTCACCATGCATCAACAGGCACGAACACGTCGAAACTTTCGCATCTTTTGACAGCGTAACAAATTTTCCATTTTTTGACATTCTTGGTTGAAAACACGAGTAAAAGGCGCGCGCGCGAAATTTTGCACGCCCGGAAAATTTTCGCCCGAGTACTTTTTTTCGTCCCAATCATCTCACCATGCATCAACAGGCACGAACGCGTCGAAACTTTCGCATCTTTTGACAGCGTAACAAATTTCCCATTTTTTGACCTTCTTGGCTGAAAACATGAGTAAAAGGCGCGCGCGTGAAATTTTGCACCCCAGGAAACTTTTCGCCCGAGTCCATTTTTTCGTCCCAATCATCTCACCATGCATCAACAGGCACGAACGCGTCGAAACTTTTGCATCTTTTGACAGCGTAACAAATTTTCCATTTTTTGACCTTCGTGGTTGAAAACACGAGTAAAAGGCGCGTGCGCGAAATTTTGCACCCCAGGAAACTTTTCGCTCGAGTCCATTTTTTCGTCCCAATCATCTCACCATGCATCAACAGGCACGAACGCGTCGAAACTTTCGCATCTTTTGACAGCGTAACAAATTTCGCATTTTTTGACCTTCTTGGCTGAAAACACGAGTAAAGGCGCGCGCGCGAAATTTTGCACCCCAAGAAACTTTTTGCCCGAGTCCATTTTTTCGTTCCAATCATCTCACCATGCATCAACAGGCACGAACGCGTCGAAACTTTTGCATCTTTTGACATCGTAAAAAATTTCGCATTTTTTGACCTTCTTTACTGAAAACACAAGTAAAAGGCGCGCGCGCAAAATTTCGCACCCAGGAAACTTTTCGCCCGAGTCCATTTTTTCGTCCCAAACATCTCACCATGCATCAACAGGCACGAACACGTCGAAACTTTCGCATCTTTTGACAGCGTAACAAATTTTCCATTTTTTGACCTTCTTGGTTGAAAACACGAGTAAAAGGCGCGTGCGCGAAATTTTGCACCCAAGGAAACTTTTCGCTCGGGTCCATTTTTTCGTCCCAATCATCTCACCATGCATCAACAGGCACGAACGCGTCGAAACTTTCGCATCTTTTGACAGCGTAACAAATTTCCCATTTTTTGACCTTCTTGGCTGAAAACACGAGTAAAAGGCACGCGCGCGAAATTTTGCACCCCAGGAAACTTTTCGCCCGAGTCCATTTTTTCGTCCCAATCATCTCACCATGCACCAACAGGCATGAACGCGTCGAAACTTTTGCATCTTTTGACATCGTAAAAAATTTCCCATTTTTTGACCTTCTTGACTGAAAACACAAGTAAAAGGCGCGCGCGCGAAATTTTGCACCCCAGGAAACTTTTCGCACGAGTCCATTTTTTCGTCCCAATCATCTCACCATGCATCAACAGGCACGACCGCGTCGAAACTTTCGCATCTTTTGACAGTGTAACACATTTCCCATTTTTTGACCTTCTTGGCTGAAAACACGAGTAAAAGGCGCGCGCGCGAAATTTTGCACCCCAGGAAACTTTTCGCACGAGTCCATTTTTTCGTCCCAATCATCTCACCATGCATCAACAGGCACGAACGCGTAAAAAATTTCGCGTTTTTTGACAGCGTAAAAAAATTCGCATTTTTTGACCTTATTGGCTGAAAACACGAGTAAAGGACGCTCGCGCGAAATTTCGCACCCCCATAAACTTTTCGCCCGAGTCCATTTTTTCGTCCCAATCATCTCACCATGCATCAACAGACACGAAAGCGTCGAAAATTTTACATCTCTCGACAGCGTCAAAAATTTCACATTTTTTGACCTTCTTGGCTGAAAACACGAGGAAAAGGTGCGCGCGCGAAATTTCGCACCCCCGGTAACTTTTCGCCCGAGTCAATTTTTTCGTCCCAATCATCTCACCATGCATCAACAGGCACGAACGCGTCGAAACTTTCGCATCTTTTGACATCGTAACAAATTTCGTATTTTTTGACCTTCTTGGCTGAAAACACGAGTAAAAGGCGCGCGCGCGAAATTTCGCACCCCAGGAAACTTTTCGCCCGAGTCCATTTTTTCGTCCCAATCATCTCACAATGCATCAACAGGAACGAAAGCGTCGAAACTTTTGCATCTTTTGGCAGCGTAAAAAATTTCGCATTTTTTGACCTTCTTTGGCTGAAAACACGAGTAAAAGGCGCGCGCGCGAAATTTCGCACCCCTGGAAACTTTTCGCCCGAGTCCATTTTTTCGTCCCAATCATCTCACCATGCATCAACAGGCACGAACGCCTCGAAACTTTTGCATCTTTTGACATCGTAAAAAATTTCGCATTTTTTGACCTTCTTGACTCAAAACACAAGTAAAAGGCGCGCGCGCGAAATTTCGCACCCCAGGAAACTTTTCGCCCGAGTCCATTTTTTCATCTCACCATGCATCAACAGACACGAAAGCGTCGAAACTTTCGCATCTTTTGACGGCGTAACAAATTTCGCATTTTTTGACCTTCTTGGCTGAAAACACGAGTAAAAGGCGCGCGCGCGAAATTTTGCACGCCCGGAAAATTTTCGCCCGAGTACTTTTTTTCGTCCCAATCATCTCACCATGCATCAACAGGCACGAACGCGTCAAAACTTTCGCATCTTTTGACAGCGTAATAAATTTCACATTTTTTACCTTCTTGGCTGAAAACAAGAGTAAAAGGCGCGCGCGCGAAATTTTGCACCCGAGGAAACTTTTCACCCGAGTCCATTTTTTCGTCTCAATCATCTCTCCATGCATCAACAGTCACGAACGCGTCGAAACTTTTGCACTTTTGACATCGTATCAAATTTCGCGTTTTTTGAACTTCTCGGTTGAAAACACGAGTAAAAGGCGCGCGCGCGAAATTTCTTACCCCAGGAAAATTTTTGCCCGAGTCCTTTTTTTCGTCCCAATCATCTCACCATGCATCAACAGGCACGAACGCGTCGAAACTTTCGCATCTTTTGACAGCGTAATAAATTTCGCATTTTTTACCTTCTTGGCTGAAAACACGAGTAAAAGGCGCGCGCGCGAAATTTCGCTCCCCAGGAAACTTTTCGCCCAAGTCCATTTTTTCGTCCCAATCATCTCACCATGCATCAACAGGCACGAACACGTCGAAACTTTCGCATCTTTTGACAGCGTAACAAATTTTCCATTTTTTGACATTCTTGGTTGAAAACACGAGTAAAAGGCGCGCGCGCGAAATTTTGCACGCCCGGAAAATTTTCGCCCGAGTACTTTTTTTCGTCCCAATCATCTCACCATGCATCAACAGGCACGAACGCGTCGAAACTTTCGCATCTTTTGACAGCGTAACAAATTTCCCATTTTTTGACCTTCTTGGCTGAAAACATGAGTAAAAGGCGCGCGCGTGAAATTTTGCACCCCAGGAAACTTTTCGCCCGAGTCCATTTTTTCGTCCCAATCATCTCACCATGCATCAACAGGCACGAACGCGTCGAAACTTTTGCATCTTTTGACAGCGTAACAAATTTTCCATTTTTTGACCTTCGTGGTTGAAAACACGAGTAAAAGGCGCGTGCGCGAAATTTTGCACCCCAGGAAACTTTTCGCTCGAGTCCATTTTTTCGTCCCAATCATCTCACCATGCATCAACAGGCACGAACGCGTCGAAACTTTCGCATCTTTTGACAGCGTAACAAATTTCGCATTTTTTGACCTTCTTGGCTGAAAACACGAGTAAAGGCGCGCGCGCGAAATTTTGCACCCCAAGAAACTTTTTGCCCGAGTCCATTTTTTCGTTCCAATCATCTCACCATGCATCAACAGGCACGAACGCGTCGAAACTTTTGCATCTTTTGACATCGTAAAAAATTTCGCATTTTTTGACCTTCTTTACTGAAAACACAAGTAAAAGGCGCGCGCGCAAAATTTCGCACCCAGGAAACTTTTCGCCCGAGTCCATTTTTTCGTCCCAAACATCTCACCATGCATCAACAGGCACGAACACGTCGAAACTTTCGCATCTTTTGACAGCGTAACAAATTTTCCATTTTTTGACCTTCTTGGTTGAAAACACGAGTAAAAGGCGCGTGCGCGAAATTTTGCACCCAAGGAAACTTTTCGCTCGGGTCCATTTTTTCGTCCCAATCATCTCACCATGCATCAACAGGCACGAACGCGTCGAAACTTTCGCATCTTTTGACAGCGTAACAAATTTCCCATTTTTTGACCTTCTTGGCTGAAAACACGAGTAAAAGGCACGCGCGCGAAATTTTGCACCCCAGGAAACTTTTCGCCCGAGTCCATTTTTTCGTCCCAATCATCTCACCATGCACCAACAGGCATGAACGCGTCGA
The DNA here is from genome assembly GCA_030549335.1 of Pontederia crassipes. Classification (NCBI taxonomy): domain Eukaryota; kingdom Viridiplantae; phylum Streptophyta; class Magnoliopsida; order Commelinales; family Pontederiaceae; genus Pontederia; species Pontederia crassipes. The sequence continues at coordinate 1,495,336 of JAUKPH010000020.1, read as the reverse complement.
AACTTTTGCATCTTTTGACATCGTAAAAAATTTCCCATTTTTTGACCTTCTTGACTGAAAACACAAGTAAAAGGCGCGCGCGCGAAATTTCGCACCCCAGGAAACTTTTCGCCCAAGTCCATTTTTCGTCCCAATCATCTCACCATGCATCAACAGACACAAAGCGTCGAAACTTTCACATCTTTCGACAAGCGTAACAAATTTCCCATTTTTTGACCTTCTTGGCTGAAAACACGAGTAAAGGCGCGCGCGCGAAATTTTGCACCCCAGGAAACTTTTCGCCCGAGTCCATTTTTTCGTTCCAATCACCTCACCATGCATCAACAGGCACGAACGCGTCGAAACTTTTGCATCTTTTGACATCGTAAAAAATTTCGCATTTTTTTACCTTCTTGACTGAAAACACAAGTAAAAGGCGCGCGCGCAAAATTTCGCACCCCAGGAAACTTTTCGCCCGAGTCCATTTTTTCGTCCCAAACATCTCACCATGTATCAACAGGCACGAACATGTCGAAACTTTCGCATCTTTTGACAGCGTAACAAATTTCCCATTTTTTTACCTTCTTGGCTGAAAACACGAGTAAAAGGCGCGCGCGCGAAATTTCGCACCCCAGGAAACTTTTCGCCCGAGTCCATTTTTTCGTCCCAATCATCTCACCATGCATCAACAGGCACGAACACGTCGAAACTTTCGCATCTTTTGACAGCGTAACAAATTTCGCATTTTTTGACCTTCTTGGCTGAAAACACGAGTAAAAGGCACGCGCGCGAAATTTTGCAACCCCGGGACCTTTTCCTCCGAGTCCATTTTTTCATCCCAATCATCTCACCATGCATCAACAGGCACGAACGCGTCGAAACTTTCGCATCTTTTGACAGCGTAATAAATTTCGCATTTTTTACCTTCTTGGCTGAAAACACGAGTAAAAGGCGCGCGCGCGAAATTTCGCACCCCAGGAAACTTTTCGCCCGAGTCCATTTTTTCGTCCCAATCATCTCACCATGCATCAACAGGCACGAACACGTCGAAACTTTCGCATCTTTTGACAGCGTAACAAATTTTCCATTTTTTGACCTTCTTGGTTGAAAACACGAGTAAAAGGCGCGTGCGCGAAATTTTGCACCCCAGGAAACTTCTCGCTCGAGTCCATTTTTTCGTCCCAATCATCTCACCATGCATCAACAGGCACGAACGCGTCGAAACTTTCGCATCTTTTGACAGCGTAACAAATTTCCCATTTTTTGACCTTCTTGGCTGAAAACACGAGTAAAAGTCACGCGCGCGAAATTTCGCACCCCAGGAAACTTTTCGCCCAAGTCCATTTTTTCGTCCCAATCATCTCACCATGCATCAACAGACACAAAGCGTCGAAACTTTCACATCTTTCGACAAGCGTAACAAATTTCCCATTTTTTGACCTTCTTGGCTGAAAACACGAGTAAAGGCGCGCGCGCGAAATTTTGCACCCCAGGAAACTTTTCGCCCGAGTCCATTTTTTCGTTCCAATCATCTCACCATGCATCAACAGGCACGAACGCGTCGAAACTTTTGCATCTTTTGACATCGTAAAAAATTTCGCATTTTTTGACCTTCTTGACTGAAAACACAAGTAAAAGGCGCGCGCGCAAAATTTCGCACCCCAGGAAACTTTTCGCCCGAGTCCATTTTTTCGTCCCAAACATCTCACCATGTATCAACAGGCACGAACATGTCGAAACTTTCGCATCTTTTGACAGTGTAACAAATTTCCCATTTTTTGACCTTCTTGGTTGAAAACACGAGTAAAAGGCGCGCGCGCGAAATTTTGCATGCCCGGAAAATTTTCGCCCGAGTCCTTTTTTTCGTCCCAATCATCTCACCATGCATCAACAGGCACGAACGCGTCGAAACTTTCGCAACTTTTGACAGCGTAATAAACTTCGCATTTTTTACCTTCTTGGCTGAAAACACGAGTAAAAGGCGCGCGCGCGAAATTTCGCACCCCAGGAAACTTTTCGCCCGAGTCCATTTTTTCGTCCCAATCATCTCACCATGCATCAACAGGCACGAACACGTCGAAACTTTCGCATCTTTTGACAGCGTAACAAATTTCGCATTTTTTGACCTTCTTGGCTGAAAACACGAGTAAAAGGCACGCGCGCGAAATTTTGCAACCCCGGGACCTTTTCCTCCGAGTCCATTTTTTCGTCCCAATCATCTCACCATGCATCAACAGGCACGAACGCGTCGAAACTTTCGCATCTTTTGACAGCGTAACAAAATTTCGCATTTTTTGACCTTCTTGGCTGAAAACACGAGTAAAAGGCGCACGCGCGAAATTTCGCACCCCAGGAAATTTTTCGCCCGAGTCCATTTTTTCGTCCCAATCATCTCACCATGCATCAACAGGCACGAACACGTCGAAACTTTCGCATCTTTTGACAGCGTAACAAATTTTCCATTTTTTGACCTTCTTGGTTGAAAACACGAGTAAAAGGCGCATGCGCGAAATTTTGCACCCCAGGAAACTTTTCGCTCGAGTCCATTTTTTCGTCCCAATCATCTCACCATGCATCAACAGGCACGAACGCGTCGAAACTTTCGCATCTTTTGACAGCGTAACAAATTTCCCATTTTTTGACCTTCTTGGCTGAAAACACGAGTAAAAGGCGCGCGCGCGAAATTTTGCACCCCAGGAAACTTTTCGCCCGAGTCCATTTTTTCGTCCCAATCATCTCACCATGCACCAACAGGCATGAACGCGTCGAAACTTTTGCATCTTTTGACATCGTAAAAAATTTCGCATTTTTTGACCTTCTTGACTGAAAACACAAGTAAAAGGCGCGCGCGCGAAATTTCGCACCCCAGGAAACTTTTCGCCCAAGTCCATTTTTTCGTCCCAATCATCTCACCATGCATCAACAGACACAAAGCGTCGAAACTTTCACATCTTTCGACAAGCGTAACAAATTTCCCATTTTTTGACCTTCTTGGCTGAAAACACGAGTAAAAGGCGCTTGCGCGAAATTTTGCACCCCAGGAAACTTTTCGCTCGAGTCCATTTTTTCGTCCCAATCATCTCACCATGCATCAACAGGCACGAACGCGTCGAAACTTTCGCATCTTTTGACAGCGTAACAAATTTCCCATCTTTTGACCTTCTTGGCTGAAAACACGAGTAAAGGCGCGCGCGCGAAATTTTGCACCCCAGGAAACTTTTCGCCCGAGTCCATTTTTTCGTTCCAATCATCTCACCATGCATCAACAGGCACGAACGCGTCGAAACTTTTGCATCTTTTGACATCGTAAAAAATTTCGCATTTTTTGACCTTCTTGACTGAAAACACAAGTAAAAGGCGCGCGCGCAAAATTTCGCACCCCAGGAAACTTTTCGCCCGAGTCCATTTTTTCGTCCCAAACATCTCACCATGTATCAACAGGCACGAACATGTCGAAACTTTCGCATCTTTTGACAGTGTAACAAATTTCCCATTTTTTGACCTTCTTGGCTGAAAACACGAGTAAAAGGCGCGCGCGCGAAATTTTGCATGCCCGGAAAATTTTCGCCCGAGTCCTTTTTTTCGTCCCAATCATCTCACCATGCATCAACTTGCACGAACGCGTCGAAACTTTCGCAACTTTTGACAGCGTAATAAACTTCGCATTTTTTACCTTCTTGGCTGAAAACACGAGTAAAAGGCGCGCGCGCGAAATTTCACACCCCAGGAAACTTTTCGCCCGAGTCCATTTTTTCGTTCCAATCATCTCACCATGCATCAACATGCACGAACACGTCGAAACTTTCGCATCTTTTGACAGCGTAACAAATTTCGCATTTTTTGACCTTCTTGGCTGAAAACACGAGTAAAAGGCACGCGCGCGAAATTTTGCAACCCCGGGACCTTTTCCTCCGAGTCCATTTTTTCATCCCAATCATCTCACCATGCATCAACAGGCACGAACGCGTCGAAACTTTCGCATCTTTTGACAGCGTAATAAATTTCGCATTTTTTACCTTCTTGGCTGAAAACACGAGTAAAAGGCGCGCACGCGAAATTTCGCACCCCAGGAAACTTTTCGCCCGAGTCCATTTTTTCGTCCCAATCATCTCACCATGCATCAACAGGCACGAACACGTCGAAACTTTCGCATCTTTTGACAGCGTAACAAATTTTCCATTTTTTGACCTTCTTGGTTGAAAACACGAGTAAAAGGCGCGTGCGCGAAATTTTGCACCCCAGGAAAGTTTTCGCTCGAGTCCATTTTTTTGTCCCAATCATCTCACCATGCATCAACAGGCACGAACGCGTCGAAACTTTCGCATCTTTTGACAGCGTAACAAATTTCCCATTTTTTGACCTTCTTGGCTGAAAACACGAGTAAAAGGCGCGCGCGCGAAATTTTGCACCCCAGGAAACTTTTCGCCCGAGTCCATTTTTTCGTCCCAATCATCTCACCATGCATCAACAGGCATGAACGCGTCGAAACTTTTGCATCTTTTGACATCGTAAAAAATTTCGCATTTTTTGACCTTCTTGACTGAAAACACAAGTAAAAGGCGCGCGCGCGAAATTTCGCACCCCAGGAAACTTTTCGCCCGAGTCCATTTTTTCGTCCCAATCATCTCACCATGCATCAACAGACACAAAGCGTCGAAACTTTCACATCTTTCGACAAGCGTAACAAATTTTCCATTTTTTGACCTTCTTGGCTGAAAACACGAGTAAAAGGCGCGTGCGCGAAATTTTGCACCCCAGGAAACTTTTCGCCCGAGTCCATTTTTTCGTCCCAATCATCTCACAATGCATCAACAGGCACGAAAGCGTCGAAACTTTTGCATCTTTTGACAGCGTAAAAAATTTCGTGTTTTTTGACCTTCTTTGGCTGAAAACACGAGTAAAAGGTGCGTGCGCAAAATTTCGCACCCCTGGAAACTTTTTGCATTTTTTGACCTTATTGGCTGAAAACACGAGTAAAGGGCGCGCGAAATTTCGCACCCCCGAAAACTTTTCGCCCGAGTCCATTTTTTCGTCCCAATCATCTCACCATGCATCAACAGACACGAAAGCGTCAAAAATTTCACATCTCTCGACAGCGTCAAAAAATTCGCATTTTTTGACCTTCTTGGCTGAAAACACGAGGAAAAGGTGCGCGTGCGAAATTTCGCACCCCCGGTAACTTTTTGCCCGAGTCCATTTTTTCGTCCCAATCATCTCACCATGCAATAACAGGCACGAACGCGTCGAAACTTTCGCATCTTTTGACATCGTAACAAATTTTGCGTTTTTTGACCTTCTTGGCTGAAAACACGAGTAAAAGGCACGCGCGGGAAATTTCGCACCCCAGGAAACTTTTCGCCCGAGTCTATTTTTTCGTCCCAATCATCTCACAATGCATCAACAGGCACGAAAGCGTCGATACTTTTGCATCTTTTGACAGCGTAACAAATTTCGCATTTTTTGACCTTCATTGGATGAAAACACGAGTAAAAGGCGCGCGCGCGAAATTTCGCACTCCTGGAAACTTTTCGCCCGAGTCCATTTTTTCGTCCCAATCATCTCACCATGCATCAACAGGCACGAACGCGTCGAAACTTTTGCATCTTTTGACATCGTAAAAAATTTCGCATTTTTTGACCTTCTTGACTGAAAACACGAGTAAAAGGCGCGCGCGAGAAATTTCGCACCCCAGGAAACTTTTCGCCCGAGTCCATTTTTTCGTCCCAATCATCTCACCATGCATCAACAGGGACGAACGCGTTGAAACTTTTACATCTTTTGACAGTGTAACAAATTTCGCGTTTTTTGACCTTCTTGGCTGAAAACACGAGGAAAAGGTGCGCACGCGAAATTTCGCACTCCCGAAAACTTTTCGCCCGAGTCCATTTTTTCGTCCCAATCATCTCACCATGCATCAACAGGCACGAACATGTCGAAACTTTCGCATCTTTTGACAGCGTAACAAATTTCCCATTTTTTGACCTTCTTGTCTGAAAACAAGAGTAAAAGGCGCGTGCGCAAAATTTTGCACCCCAGGAAACTTTTCGCTCTAGTCCATTTTTTCGTCCCAATCATCTCACCATGCATCAACAGGCACGAACGCGTCGAAACTTTCGCATCTTTTGACAGTGTAACAAATTTCCCATTTTTTGACCTTCTTGGCTGAAAACACGAGTAAAAGGCGCGCACGCAAAATTTTGCACCCCAAGAAACTTTTCGCACGAGTCCATTTTTTCGTCCCAATCATCTCACCATGCATCAACAGGCACGAACGCGTCGAAACTTTCGCAACTTTTGACATCGTAACAAATTTCGCATTTTTTGACCTTCTTGGCTGAAAACACGAGTAAAAGGCACACGCGCGAAATTTCGCACCCCCGGAAACTTTTCGCCCGAGTCCATTTTTTCGTCCCAATCATCTCACAATGCATCAACAGGCACGAAAGCGTCGAAACTTTTGCATCTTTTGACAGCGTAAAAAATTTCGCATTTTTTGACCTTCTTTGGCTGAAAACACGAGTAAAAGGCGCGCGCGCGAAATTTCGCACCGCTGGAAACTTTTCGCCCGAGTCCATTTTTTCGTCCCAATCATCTCACCTTGCATCAACAGGCACGAACGCGTCGAAACTTTTGCATCTTTTGACATCGTAAAAAATTTCGCATTTTTTGACCTTCTTGACTGAAAACACAAGTAAAAGGCGCGCGCGTGAAATTTCGCACCCCAGGAAACTTTTTGCCCGAGTCCATTTTTTCGTCCCAATCATCTCACCATGCATCAACAGACACGAAAGCGTCGAAACTTTCGCATCTTTTCACAGCGTAATAAATTTCGCATTTTTTACCTTCTTGGCTGAAAACAAGAGTAAAAGGCGCGCGCGCGAAATTTTGCACCCCAGGAAACTTTTCACCCGAGTCCATTTTTTCGTCCCAATCATCTCACCATGCATCAACAGTCACGGACGCGTCGAAACTTTTGCACTTTTGACATCGTAACAAATTTCGCGTTGTTTGACCTTCTTGGTTGAAAACACGAGTAAAAGGCGCGCGCGCGAAATTTCGTACCCCAGGAAAATTTTCGCCCGAGTCCTTTTTTCGTCCCAATCATCTCACCATGCATCAACAGGCACGAACACGTCGAAACTTTCGCATCTTTTGACAGCATAATAAATTTCGCATTTTTTACCTTCTTGGCTGAAAACACGAGTAAAAGGCGCGCGCGCGAAATTTCGCACCCCAGGAAACTTTTCGCCCGAGTCCATTTTTTCGTCCCAATCATCTCACCATGCATCAACAGGCACGAACACGTCGAAACTTTCGCATCTTTTGACAGCGTAACAAATTTTCCATTTTTTGACCTTCTTGGTTGAAAACACAAGGAAAAGGCGCGTGCGCGAAATTTTGCACCCCAGGAAACTTTCGCTCGAGTCCATTTTTTCGTCCCAATCATCTCACCATGCATCAACAGGCACGAACGCGTCGAAACTTTCCCATCTTTTGACAGCGTAACAAATTTCCCATTTTTTGACCTTCTTGGCTGAAAACACGAGTAAAAGGCGCGCGCACGAAATTTTGCACCCCAGGAAACTTTTCGCCCGAGTCCATTTTTTCGTCCCAATCATCTCACCATGCATCAACAGGCATGAACGCGTCGAAACTTTTGCATCTTTTGACATCGTAAAAAATTTCGCATTTTTTGACCTTCTTGACAGAAAACACGAGTAAAAGGCGCGCGCGCGAAATTTCACACCCCAGGAAACTTTTCGCCCGAGTCCATTTTTTCGTTCCAATCATCTCACCATGCATCAACAGACACAAAGCGTCGAAACTTTCACATCTTTTGACAAGCGTAACAAATTTCCCATTTTTTGACCTTCTTGACTGAAAACACGAGTAAAAGGCGCGTGCGCGAAATTTTGCACACCAGGAAACTTTTCGCCCGAGTCCATTTTTTCGTCCCAATCATCTCACAATGCATCAACAGGCACGAAAGCGTCGAAACTTTTGCATCTTTTGACAGCGTAAAAAATTTCGTATTTTTTGACCTTCTTTGGCTGAAAACACGAGTAAAAGATGCGTGTGCAAAATTTCGCACCCCTGGAAACTTTTCGCATTTTTTGACCTTATTGGCTGAAAACACGAGTAAAGGACGCGCGCGTGAAATTTCGCACCCCGGAAACTTTTCGCCCGAGTCCATTTTTTCGTCCCAATCATCTCACCATGCATCAACAGACACGAAAGCGTCGAAAATTTCACATCTCTCGACAGCGTCAAAAAATTTGCATTTTTTGACCTTCTTGGCTGAAAATACGAGGAAAAGGTGCGCGCACGAAATTTCGCACCCCGGTAACTTTTTGCCCGAGTATATTTTTTCGTCCCAATCATCTCACCATGCAATAACAGGCACGAACGCGTCGAAACTTTCGCATCTTTTGACATCGTAACAAATTTCGCATTTTTTGACCTTCTTGACTGAAAACACAAGTAAAAGGCGCGCGCGCGAAATTTCGCACCCCAGGAAACTTTTCGCCCGAGTCCATTTTTTCGTCCCAATCATCTCACCATGCATCAACAGACACAAAGCGTCGAAACTTTCACATCTTTCGACAAGCGTAACAAATTTTCCATTTTTTGACCTTCTTGGCTGAAAACACGAGTAAAAGGCGCGTGCGCGAAATTTTGCACCCCAGGAAACTTTTCGCCCGAGTCCATTTTTTCGTCCCAATCATCTCACAATGCATCAACAGGCACGAAAGCGTCGAAACTTTTGCATCTTTTGACAGCGTAAAAAATTTCGTGTTTTTTGACCTTCTTTGGCTGAAAACACGAGTAAAAGGTGCGTGCGCAAAATTTCGCACCCCTGGAAACTTTTTGCATTTTTTGACCTTATTGGCTGAAAACACGAGTAAAGGGCGCGCGAAATTTCGCACCCCCGAAAACTTTTCGCCCGAGTCCATTTTTTCGTCCCAATCATCTCACCATGCATCAACAGACACGAAAGCGTCAAAAATTTCACATCTCTCGACAGCGTCAAAAAATTCGCATTTTTTGACCTTCTTGGCTGAAAACACGAGGAAAAGGTGCGCGTGCGAAATTTCGCACCCCCGGTAACTTTTTGCCCGAGTCCATTTTTTCGTCCCAATCATCTCACCATGCAATAACAGGCACGAACGCGTCGAAACTTTCGCATCTTTTGACATCGTAACAAATTTTGCGTTTTTTGACCTTCTTGGCTGAAAACACGAGTAAAAGGCACGCGCGGGAAATTTCGCACCCCAGGAAACTTTTCGCCCGAGTCTATTTTTTCGTCCCAATCATCTCACAATGCATCAACAGGCACGAAAGCGTCGATACTTTTGCATCTTTTGACAGCGTAAAAAATTTCGCATTTTTTTACCTTCTTTGGATGAAAACACGAGTAAAAGGCGCGCGCGCGAAATTTCGCACCCCTGGAAACTTTTCGCCCGAGTCCATTTTTTCGTCCCAAATCATCTCACCATGCATCAACAGGCACGAAAGCGTCGAAACTTTTGCATCTTTTGACATCGTAAAAAATTTCGCATTTTTTGACCTTCTTGACTGAAAATACGAGTAAAAGGCGCGCGCGCGAAATTTCGCACCCCAGGAAACTTTTCGCCCGAGCCCATTTTTTCGTCCCAATCATCTCACCATGCATCAACAGGGACGAACGCGTTGAAACTTTTACATCTTTTGACAGCGTAACAAATTTCGCATTTTTTGACCTTCTTGGCTGAAAACACGAGGAAAAGGTGCGCACGCGAAATTTCGCACCCCCGAAAACTTTTCGCCCGAGTCCATTTTTTCGTCCCAATCATCTCACCATGCATCAACAGGCACGAACACGTCGAAACTTTCGCATCTTTTGACAACGTAACAAATTTCCTATTTTTTGACCTTCTTGGCTGAAAACACGAGTAAAAGGCGTGTGCGCGAAATTTTGCACCCCAGGAAACTTTTTGCTCGAGTCCATTTTTTCGTCCCAATCATCTCACCATGCATCAACAGGCACGAACGCGTCGAAACTATCGCATCTTTTGACAGTGTAACAAATTTCCCATTTTTTGACCTTCTTGGCTGAGAACACGAGTAAAAGGCGCGCGCTCGAAATTTTGCACCCCAGGAAACTTTTCGCACGAGTCCATTTTTTCGTCCCAATCATCTCACCATGCATCAACAGGCACGAACGCGTAAAGAATTTCGCGTTTTTTTGACAGCGTAAAAAAATTCGCATTTTTTGACCTTATTGACTGAAAACACGAGTAAAGGACGCTTGCGCGAAATTTCGCACCCCCATAAACTTTTCGCCCGAGTCCATTTTTTCGTCCCAATCATCTCACCATGCACCAACAGACACGAAAGCGTCGAAAATTTCACATCTCTCGACAGCGTCAAAAATTTCGCATTTTTTGACCTTCTTGGCTGAAAACACGAGGAAAAGGTGCGCGCGCGAAATTTCGCACCCCCGGTAACTTTTCGCCCGAGTCCATTTTTTCGTCCCAATCATCTCACCATGCATCAACAGGCACGAACGCGTCGAAACTTTCGCATCTTTTGACATCGTAACAAATTTCGCATTTTTTGACCTTCTTGGCTGAAAACACGAGTAAAAGGCGCGCGCGCGAAATTTCGCACCCCAGGAAACTTTTCGCCCGAGTCCATTTTTTCGTCCCAATCATCTCACAATGCATCAACAGGCACGAAAGCGTCGAAACTTTTGCATCTTTTGACAGCGTAAAAAATTTCGTGTTTTTTGACCTTCTTTGGCTGAAAACACAACTAAAAGGCGTGCGCGCGAAATTTCGCACCCAAGGAAACTTTTCGCCCGAGGCCATTTTTTCGTCCCAATCATCTCACAATGCATCAACAGGCATGAAAGCGTCGAAACTTTTGCATCTTTTGACAGCATAAAAAATTTCGTGTTTTTTGACCTTCTTGGGATGAAAACACGAGTAAAAGGCGCGCGCAGCGAAATTTCGCACCCCTGAAAACTTTTCGCCCGAGTCCATTTTTTCGTCCCAATCATCTCACCATGCATCAACAAGCACGAACGCGTAAAAAATTTTGCGTTTTTTGACAGCGTAAAAAATTTCGCATTTTTTGACCTTATTGGCTGAAAACACGAGTAAAGGACGCGCGCGCGAAATTTCGCACCCCTGGAAACTTTTCGCCCGAGTCCATTTTTTCGTCCCAATCATCTCACGATGCATCAACAGGCACGAATGCGTCGAAACTTTTACATCTTTTGACAGCGTAACAAATTTTCCATTTTTTGACCTTCTTGCCTGAAAACAAGAGTAAAAGGCGCGCGCGCGAAATTTCGCACCCCAAGAAACTTTTCGCCCGAGTCCATTTTTTCGTCCCAATCATCTCACCATGCATCAACAGGCACGAACGCGTCGAAACTTTTGCACCTTTTGATATCGTAACAAATTTCGCATTTTTTGACCTTCTTGGCTGAAAACACAAGTAAAAGCCGCACGCGCGAAACTTCGCACCCCAGGAAACTTTTCGCCCGAGTCCATTTTTTTGACCCAATCATCATCTCACCATGCATGAACAGGCACGAACACGTCGAAACTTTCGCATCTTTTGACAGCGTAACAAATTTCACGTTTTATGACCTTCGAAGCTGAAAACACGAGTAAAAGACGCGCGCACAAAATTTTGCACCCCCGAAAAATTTTCGCCCGAGTCCATTTTTTCGTCCCAATCATCTCACGATGCATCAACAGACACGAAAGCGTCAAAAATTTCACATCTCTCGACAGCGTCAAAAAATTCGCATTTTTTGACCTTCTTGGCTGAAAACACGAGGAAAAGGTGCGCGCGCGAAATTTCGCACCCCAAGAAACTTTTCGCCCGAGTCCATTTTTTCGTCCCAATCATCTCACCATGCATCAATAGGCACGAACGCGTCGAAACTTTTACATCTTTTGATAGCGTAACAAATTTCGCATTTTTTGACCTTCTTGGCTGAAAACAAGAGGAAAAGGCGCGCGCGCGAAATTTCGCACCCCCGAAAACTTTTCGTCCGAGTCCATTTTTTCGTCCCAATCATCTCACCATGCATCAACAGGCACGAACGCGTCGAAACTTTCGCATCTTTTGACAGCGTAAAAAATTTCACATTTTTGACCTTCTTGGATGAAAACACGAGTAAAAGGCGCGCGCGCAAAATTTCGCACCCCAGGAAACTTTTCGCCCGAGTCCATTTTTTCGTCCCAATCATCTCACAATGCATCAACAGGCACGAAAGCGTCGAAACTTTTGCATCTTTTGACAGCGTAAAAAATTTCGTGTTTTTTGACCTTCTTTGGCTGAAAACACAACTAAAAGGCGTGCGCGCGAAATTTCGCACCCAAGGAAACTTTTCGCCCGAGGCCATTTTTTCGTCCCAATCATCTCACAATGCATCAACAGGCACGAAAGCGTCGAAACTTTTGCATCTTTTGACAGCATAAAAAATTTCGTGTTTTTTGACCTTCTTTGGATGAAAACATGAGTAAAAGGCGCGCGCGCGAAATTTCGCACCCCTGAAAACTTTTCGCCCGAGTCCATTTTTTCGTCCCAATCATCTCACCATGCATCAACAAGCATGAACGCGTAAAAAATTTTGCGTTTTTTGACAGCGTAAAAAATTTCGCATTTTTTGACCTTATTGGCTGAACACACGAGTAAAGGACGCGCGCGCGAAATTTTGCACCCCTGGAAACTTTTCGCCCGAGTCCATTTTTTCGTCCCAATCATCTCACGATGCATCAACAGGCACGAATGCGTCGAAACTTTTACATCTTTTGACAGTGTAACAAATTTTCCATTTTTTGACCTTCTTGGCTGAAAACAAGAGTAAAAGGCGCGCGCGCGAAATTTCGCACCCCAAGAAACTTTTCGCCCGAGTCCATTTTTTCGTCCCAATCATCTCACCATGCATCAACAGGCACGAACGCGTCGAAACTTTTGCATCTTTTGATATCGTAACAAATTTCGCATTTTTTGACCTTCTTGGCTGAAAACACGAGTAAAAGCCGCACGCGCGAAACTTCGCACCCCAGGAAACTTTTCGCCCGAGTCCATTTTTTCGTCCCAATCATCTCACCATGCATCAACAGGCACGAACACGTCGAAACTTTCGCATCTTTTGACAACGTAACAAATTTCCTATTTTTTGACCTTCTTGGCTGAAAACACGAGTAAAAGGCGTGTGCGCGAAATTTTGCACCCCAGGAAACTTTTCGCTCGAGTCCATTTTTTCGTCCCAATCATCTCACCATGCATCAACAGGCACGAACGCGTCGAAACTATCGCATCTTTTGACAGTGTAACAAATTTCCCATTTTTTGACCTTCTTGGCTGAGAACACGAGTAAAAGGCGCGCGCTCGAAATTTTGCACCCCAGGAAACTTTTCGCACGAGTCCATTTTTTCGTCCCAAATCATCTCACCATGCATCAACAGGCACGAACGCGTAAAGAATTTCGCGTTTTTTTGACAGCGTAAAAAAATTCGCATTTTTTGACCTTATTGGCTGAAAACACGAGTAAAGGACGCTTGCGCGAAATTTCGCACCCCCATAAACTTTTCGCCTGAGTCCATTTTTTCGTCCCAATCATCTCACCATGCACCAACAGACACGAAAGCGTCGAAAATTTCACATCTCTCGACAGTGCAACAAATTTCGCATTTTTTGACCTTCTTGGCTGAAAACACGAGTAAAAGGCGCGCGCGCGAAATTTCGCACCCCAGGAAACTTTTCGCCTGAGTCCATTTTTTCGTCCCAATCATCTCACAATGCATCAACAGGCACGAAAGTGTCGAAACTTTTGCATCTTTTGACAGCGTAAAAAATTTCGTGTTTTTTGACCTTCTTTGGCTGAAAACACAACTAAAAGGCGTGCGCGCGAAATTTCGCACCCAAGGAAACTTTTCGCCCGAGGCCATTTTTTCGTCCCAATCATCTCACAATGCATCAACAGGCATGAAAGCGTCGAAACTTTTGCATCTTTTGACAGCATAAAAAATTTCGTGTTTTTTGACCTTCTTTGGATGAAAACACGAGTAAAAGGCGCGCGCGCGAAATTTCGCACCCCTGAAAACTTTTCGCCCGAGTCCATTTTTTCGTCCCAATCATCTCACCATGCATCAACAAGTACGAACGCGTAAAAAATTTTGCGTTTTTTGACAGCGTAAAAAATTTCGCATTTTTTGACCTTATTGGCTGAAAACACGAGTAAAGGACGCTGCGCGCGAAATTTCGCACCCCTGGAAACTTTTCGCCCGAGTCCATTTTTTCGTCCCAATCATCTCACGATGCATCAACAGGCACGAATGCGTCGAAACTTTTACATCTTTTGACAGCGTAACAAATTTTCCATTTTTTGACCTTCTTGGCTGAAAACAAGAGTAAAAGGCGCGCGCGCGAAATTTCGCACCCCAAGAAACTTTTCGCCCGAGTCCATTTTTTCGTCCCAATCATCTCACCATGCATCAACAGGCACGAACGCGTCGAAACTTTTGCATCTTTTGATATCGTAACAAATTTCGCATTTTTTGACCTTCTTGGCTGAAAACACGAGTAAAAGCCGCACGCGCGAAACTTCGCACCCCAGGAAACTTTTCGCCCGAGTCCATTTTTTCGTCCCAATCATCTCACCATGCATCAACAGGCACGAACACGTCGAAACTTTCGCATCTTTTGACAACGTAACAAATTTCCTATTTTTTGACCTTCTTGGCTGAAAACACGAGTAAAAGGCGTGTGCGCGAAATTTTGCACCCCAGGAAACTTTTCGCTCGAGTCCATTTTTTCGTCCCAATCATCTCACCATGCATCAACAGGCACGAACGCGTCGAAACTATCGCATCTTTTCACAGTGTAACAAATTTCCCATTTTTTGACCTTCTTGGCTGAGAACACGAGTAAAAGGCGCGCGCTCGAAATTTTGCACCCCAGGAAACTTTTCGCACGAGTCCATTTTTTCGTCCCAATCATCTCACCATGCATCAACAGGCACGAACGCGTAAAGAATTTCACGTTTTTTTGACAGCGTAAAAAAATTCGCATTTTTTGACCTTATTGGCTGAAAACACGAGTAAAGGACGCTTGCGCGAAATTTCGCACCCCCATAAACTTTTCGCCTGAGTCCATTTTTTCGTCCCAATCATCTCACCATGCACCAACAGACACGAAAGCGTCGAAAATTTCACATCTCTCGACAGCGTAACAAATTTCGCATTTTTTGACCTTCTTGGCTGAAAACACGAGTAAAAGGCGCGCGCTGCGAAATTTCGCACCCCAGGAAACTTTTCGCCTGAGTCCATTTTTTCGTCCCAATCATCTCACAATGCATCAACAGGCACGAAAGTGTCGAAACTTTTGCATCTTTTGACAGCGTAAAAAATTTCGTGTTTTTTGACCTTCTTTGGCTGAAAACACAACTAAAAGGCGTGCGCGCGAAATTTCGCACCCAAGGAAACTTTTCGCCCGAGGCCATTTTTTCGTCCCAATCATCTCACAATGCATCAACAGGAATGAAAGCGTCGAAACTTTTGCATCTTTTGACAGCATAAAAAATTTCGTGTTTTTTGACCTTCTTTGGATGAAAACACGAGTAAAAGGCGCGCGCGCGAAATTTCGCACCCCTGAAAACTTTTCGCCCGAGTCCATTTTTTCGTCCCAATCATCTCTCCATGCATCAACAGGCATGAACGCGTAAAAAATTTTGCATCTTTTAACAGCGTAAAAAAATTCACGTTTTTTACCTTCTTGGCTGAAAACACGAGTAAAAGGCGCGCGCACGAAATTTCGCACCCCAGAAATTTCGCACCCCTGAAAACTTTTCGCCCGAGTCCATTTTTTCGTCCCAATCATCTCACCATGCATCAACAAGCACGAACGCGTAAAAAATTTTGCGTTTTTTGACAGCGTAAAAAATTTCGCATTTTTTGACCTTATTGGCTGAAAACACGAGTAAAGGACGCGCGCAGCGAAATTTCGCACCCCTGGAAACTTTTCGCCCGAGTCCATTTTTTCGTCCCAATCATCTCACGATGCATCAACAGGCACGAATGCGTCGAAACTTTTACATCTTTTGACAGCGTAACAAATTTTCCATTTTTTGACCTTCTTGGCTGAAAACAAGAGTAAAAGGCGCGCGCGCGAAATTTCGCACCCCAAGAAACTTTTCGCCCGAGTCCATTTTTTCGTCCCAATCATCTCACCATGCATCAACAGAGACGAAAGCGTCGAAAATTTCACATCTCTCGACAGCGTCAAAAAATTCGCATTTTTTGACCTTCTTGGCTGAAAACACGAGGAAAAGGTGCGCGCGCGAAATTTCGCGCCCCAGGAAACTTTTCGCCCGAGTCCATTTTTTCGTCCCAATCATCTCACCATGCATCAATAGGCACGAACGCGTCGAAACTTTTACATCTTTTGATAGCGTAACAAATTTCGCATTTTTTGACCTTCTTGGCTGAAAACAAGAGGAAAAGGCGCGCGCGCGAAATTTCGCACCCCCGAAAACTTTTCGTCCGAGTCCATTTTTTCGTCCCAATCATCTCACCATGCATCAACAGGCACGAACGCGTCGAAACTTTCGCATCTTTTGACATCGTAACAAATTTCGCATTTTTTGACCTTCTTGGCTGAAAACACGAGTAAAAGGCGCGCGCGCGAAATTTCGCACCCCAGGAAACTTTTCGCCCGAGTCCATTTTTTCGTCCCAATCATCTCACAATGCATCAACAGGCACAAAAGCGTCGAAACTTTTGCATCTTTTGACAGCGTAAAAAATTTCGTGTTTTTTGACCTTCTTTGGCTGAAAACACAACTAAAAGGCGTGCGCGCGAAATTTCGCACCCAAGGAAACTTTTCGCCCGAGGCCATTTTTTCGTCCCAATCATCTCACAATGCATCAACAGGCACGAAAGCGTCGAAACTTTTGCATCTTTTGACAGCATAAAAAATTTCGTGTTTTTTGACCTTCTTTGGATGAAAACACGAGTAAAAGGCGCGCGCGCGAAATTTCGCACCCCTGAAAACTTTTCGCCCGAGTCCATTTTTTCGTCCCAATCATCTCACCATGCATCAACAAGCACGAACGCGTAAAAAATTTTGCGTTTTTTGACAGCGTAAAAAATTTCACATTTTTTGACCTTATTGGCTGAAAACACGAGTAAAGGACGCGCGCGCGAAATTTTGCACCCCTGGAAACTTTTCGCCCGAGTCCATTTTTTCGTCCCAATCATCTCACCATGCATCAACAAGCACGAACGCGTCAAAACTTTTGCATCTTTTGACATCATAAAAAATTTCGCATTTTTTGACCTTCTTGAATGAAAACACAAGTAAAAGGCGCGCGCGCGAAATTTCGCACCCCAGGAAACTTTTCGCTCGAGTCCATTTTTTCGTCCCAATCATCTCACCATGCATCAACAGGCACGAACGCGTCAAAACTTTTGCATCTTTTGATATCGTAACAAATTTCGCATTTTTTGACCTTCTTGGCTGAAAACACGAGTAAAAGCCGCACGCGCGAAACTTCGCACCCCAGGAAACTTTTCGCCCGAGTCCATTTTTTTGACCCAATCATCATCTCACCATGCATGAACAGGCACGAACACGTCGAAACTTTCGCATCTTTTGACAGCGTAACAAATTTCACGTTTTATGACCTTCGAAGCTGAAAACACGAGTAAAAGACGCGCGCACGAAATTTTGCACCCCCAAAAAATTTTCGCCCGAGTCCATTTTTTCGTCCCAATCATCTCACCATGCATCAACAGACACGAAAGCGTCGAAAATTTCACATCTCTCGACAGCGTCAAAAAATTCGCATTTTTTGACCTTCTTGGCTGAAAACAGGAGGAAAATGTGCGCGCGCGAAATTTCGCACCCCAGGAAACTTTTCGCCCGAGTCCATTTTTTCGTCCCAATCATCTCACCATGCATCAATAGGCACGAACGCGTCGAAACTTTTACATCTTTTGATAGCGTAACAAATTTCGCATTTTTTGACCTTCTTGGCTGAAAACCAGAGGAAAAGGCGCGCGCGCGAAATTTCGCACCCCCGAAAACTTTTCGCCCGAGTCCATTTTTTCGTCCCAATCATCTCACCATGCATCAATAGGCACGAACGCGTCGAAACTTTTACATCTTTTGATAGCGTAACAAATTTCGCATTTTTTGACCTTCTTGGCTGAAAACCAGAGGAAAAGGCGCGCGCGCGAAATTTCGCACCCCCGAAAACTTTTCGTCCGAGTCCATTTTTTCGTCCCAATCATCTCACCATGCATCAACAGGCACGAACGCGTCGAAACTTTCACATCTTTTGACAGCGTAAAAAATTTCACATTTTTGACCTTCTTGGATGAAAACACGAGGAAAAGGCGTGCGCGCAAAATTTTGCACCCCCGGAAAATTTTCGCCCGAGTCCATTTTTTCGTCCCAATCATCTCACCATGCATCAACAGGCACGAAAGCGTCGAAAATTTCGCATCTTTTGACAGCGTAACAAATTTCCCATTTTTTGACTTTCTTGGCTGAAAACACGAGTAAAAGGCGCGCGCGCGAAATTTCGCACCCCCGGAAACTTTTCGCCCGAGTCCATTTTTTAGTCCCAATCATCTCACCATGCATCAACAGACACGAAAGCGTCGAAAATTTCACATCTCTTGACAGCGTCAAAAATTTCGCATTTTTTGACCTTCTTGGCTGAAAACACGAGGAAAATGTGCGCACGCGAAATTTCGCACCCTCGGAAACTTTTCGCCCGAGTCCATTTTTTCGTCCCAATCATCTCACCATGCATCAACAAGCACGAACACGTCGAAACTTTCGCCACGTCGAAACTTTCGCATCTTTTGACAGCGTAACAAATTTCCCATTTTTTGACCTTCTTGGCTGAAAACAAGAGTAAAAGGCGCGCGCGCGAAATTTTGCACCCCAGGAAACTTTTCGCCCGAGTCCATTTTTTCGTCCCAATCATCTCACCATGCATCAACAGGCACGAACGTGTCGAAACTTTCGCATTTTTTGAACGCGTAACAAATTTCCCATTTTTTGACCTTCTGGCTTAAAACACGAGTAAAAGGCGCGCGCGCGAAATTTTGCACCGCAGCAAACTTTTCGCTCGAGTCCATTTTTTCGTCCCAATCATCTCACCATGCATCAACAGGCACGAACGCGTTGGAACTTTTACATCTTTTGACAGTGTAACAAATTTTGCATTTGTTTACCATCTTGGCTGAAAACAAGAGGAAAAGGCGCGCGCGCGAAATTTCGCACCCCCGAAAACTTTTCGTCCGAGTCCATTTTTTCGTCCCAATCATCTCACCATGCATCAACAGGCACGAACGCGTCGAAACTTTCGCCTCTTTTGACAGCGTAAAAAATTTCACATTTTTTTACCTTCTTGGCTGAAAACACGAGGAAAAGGCGCGCGCGCGAAATTTTCCACCCCCGGAAAATTTTTGCCCGAGTCCATTTTTTCGTCCCAATCATCTCACCATGCATCAACAGGCTCGAAAGCGTCGAAAATTTCACATCTTTTGACAGCGTAACAAATTTCCCAATTTTTGACTTTCTTGGCTGAAAACACGAGTAAAAGGCGCGCGCGCGAAATTTTGCACCCCAGGAAACTTTTCGCACGAGTCCATTTTTTCGTCCCAATCATCTCACCATGCATCAACAGGCACGAACGCGTAAAAATTTTCGCATTTTTTGACAGCGTAAAAAATTTCGCATTTTTTGACAGTATAAAAAATTTCGCATTTTTTGACCTTATTGGCTGAAAACACAAGTAAAGGACGCGTGCGCGAAATTTCGCACCCCCGAAAACTTTTCGCCCGAGTCCATTTTTTTGTCCCAATCATCTCACCATGCATCAACAGACACGAAAGCGTCGAAAATTTCACATCTCTTGACAGCGTAAAAAATTTCGCATTTTTTGACCTACTTGGCTGAAAACACGAGGAAAAGGTGCGCACGCGAAATTTCGCACCCTCAGAAACTTTTCGCCCGAGTCCATTTTTTCGTCCCAATCATCTCACCATGCATTAACAGGAACGAACACGTCGAAACTTTCACCACGTCGAAACTTTCGCATCTTTTGACAGCGTCAAAAATTTCGCATTTTTTGACCTTCTTGGCTTAAAACACGAGTAAAAGGCGCGCGCGCGAAATTTCGCACCCCCGGTAACTTTTCGACCGAGTCCATTTTTTCGTCCTAATCATGTCACCATGCATCAACAGGCACGAACGCGTCGAAACTTTCGCATCTCTTGACAGCGTAAAAAATTTCGTGTTTTTTGACCTTCTTTGTCTGAAAACACGAGTAAAAGGCGCGCACGCAAAATTTGCACCCCTGGAAACTTTTCGCCCGAGTCCATTTTTTCGTCCCAGTCATCTCACCATGCATCAACAGGCATGAACGGGTCGAAACTTTTGCATCTTTTGACATCGTAACAAATTTCGCATTTTTTGACCTTGACTGAAAACACGAGTAAAAGGCGCGCGCGCGAAATTTCGCACCCCAGGAAACTTTTCGCCCGAGTCCATTTTTTCGTCTCAATCATCTCACAATGCATCAACAGGCACGAAAGCATCGAAACTTTTGCATCTTTTGACAGCGTAAAAAATTACGTGTTTTTTGACCTTCTTTGGCTGAAAACACGAGTAAAAGGCGCGCGCGCAAAATTTGCACCCGCGGAAAATTTTCGCCCAAGTCCATTTTTTCTCAGCATGCATCAACAGGCACGAACGCGTCAAAACTTTCACATCTCTTGCTAACCTAAAAAATTTCACATTTTTTACCTTCTTGGCTGAAAACACGAGGAAAAGGCGCGCGCGCGAAATTTCGCACCCCCGAAAACTTTTCGCCCGAGTCCATTTTTTCGTCCCAATCATCTCACCATGCATCAACAGGCACGAACGCGTCGAAACTTTCGCATCTTTTGACATCGTAACAAATTTCGCGTTTTGTGACCTTCTTGGCTGAAAACACGAGTAAAAGGCGCGCGCGCGAAATTTCGCACCCCAGGAAACTTTTCACCCGAGTCCATTTTTTTCGTCCCAATCATCTCACCATGCATCAACAGGCACGATAGCGTCGAAAAAATTGCGTCTTTTGACAGCGTAAATTTCGCATTTTTTTACTTTAGGTGAAACATCAGTAAAAGGCGCGCACGCGAAATTTCGCACCCCCTGAAACTTTTCGCCCGAGTCCATTTTTTCATCCCAATCATCTCGCCATGCATCAAAAGGTAAGAAAGCATAAAAAATTTTGCATCTTTTGACAGCGGAAAAAATTTCGCATTTTTTGACCTTCCTGGCTGAAAACACGAGTAAAAGGCACGCGTGCAAAATTTCGCACCCCCGGAAACTTTTCGCCCGAGTCCATTATTTCGTCCCAATCATCTCACCATGCATCAACAGGCACGAAAGCGTCAAAAATTTCGCATCTTTTGACAGCGTAAAAAATTTCACATTTTTTTACCTTCTTGACTGAAAACACGAGGAAAAGGCGCGCGCGAAATTTCGCACCCCCGGGAACTTTTCGCCCGACTCCATTTTTTCGTCCCAATCATCTCAGCGTGCATCAATAGGCACGAACGCGTCGAAACCTTCACATCTCTTGACAGCCTAAAAAATTTCGCATTTTTTGACCTTCTTGGCTGAAAACACGAGGAAAAGGCGCGCGCGCGAAATTTCGCACCCCCGAAAACTTTTCGCCCGAGTCCATCTTTTCGTCCCAATCATCTCACAATGCATCAACAGGCACGAAAGCGTCGAAACTTTTGCATCTTTTGACAGTGTAAAAAATTTCGTGTTTTTTGACCTTCTTTGGCTGAAAACACGAGTAAAAGGCACACGCGCGAAATTTTGCACCCCCGGAAACTTTTCGTCCGAGTCCATTTTTTCGTCCCAATCATCTCACCATGCATCAACAGGCACGAACGCGTCAAAACTTTCGCATCTTTTGACAGCTTAAAAAATTTCGCATTTTTTGACCTTCTTGGCTGAAAACACGAATAAAAGTCGCACGCGCGAAATTTCGCACCCCAGGAAACTTTTCGCCCGAGTCCATTTTTTCGTCCCAATCATCTCACCATGCATCAACAGGCACGAACGCGTCGAAACTTCGCATCTTTTGACAGCGTAACAAATTTCGCATTTTTTGACCTTCTTGGCCGAAAACACGAGTAAAAGGCGCGCGCGCGAAATTTCGCACCCACAGAAACTTTTCGTCCGAATCTTTTGACAGCTTAAAAAATTTCGCATTTTTTGACCTTCTTGGCTGAAAACACGAGGAAATGGTGCGCGCGCGAAATTTCGCACCCTCGGAAACTTTTCGCCCGAGTCCATTTTTTCGTCCCAATCATCTCACCATGCATCAACAGGCACGAACGCGTCGAAACTTTTGCATCTTTTGACAGCGTAACAAATTTCGCATTTTTTGACCTTCTTGACTGAAAACACGTGTAAAAGGCGCGCGCGCGAAATTTCGCACCCCAGGAAACTTTTCGCCCAAGTCCATTTTTTCGTCCCAATCATCTCTCCATGCATCAACAGGCATGAACGCGTAAAAAATTTTGCATCTTTTAACAGCGTAAAAAAATTCACGTTTTTTACCTTCTTGGCTGAAAACACGAGTAAAAGGCGCGCGCACAAAATTTCGCACCCCAGAAAATTTTCACTAGAGTCCATTTTTTCCTCCCAATCATCTCACCATGCATCAACATGCATGAAAGCATAAAAAATTTTGCGTCTTTTGACAGTGTAAAAAATTTCGCATTTTTTTACCTTATTGGCTAAAAACACGAGTAAAAGGCGCGCGCACGAAATTTCGCACCCCCGGAAACTTTTCGCCCGAGTCCATTTTTTCGTCCCAATCATCTAACCATGCATCAACAGGCACGAACACGTCGAAACTTTCACATCTTTTGACAGCGTAACAAATTTCCCATTTTTTGACCTTCTTGGCTGAAAACACGAGTAAAAGGCGCACGCGCGAAATTTTGCACCCCAGGAAACTTTTCGCTCGAGTCCATTTTTTCGTCCCAATCATTTCACCATGCATCAACAGGCACGAAAGCGTCGAAACTTTTGCATCTTCTAACGGCGTAAAAAATTTCGTGTTTTTTGACCTTCCTTGGCTGAAAACACGAGTAAAAGGCGCGCGCGCAAAATTTCGCACCCCTGGAAACTTTTCGCCCGAGTCCATTTTTTCGTCCCAATCATCTCACCATGTATCAACAGGCACGAACGCGTCGAAACTTTTGCATCTTTTGACATCATAAGAAATTTCACGTTTTTTGACCTTCTTGGCTGAAAACACGAGTAAAAGGCGCGCGCGCGAAATTTCGCACCCCAGGAAACTTTTCGTCCGAGTCCATTTTTTCGTCCCAATCATCTCACCATGCATCAACAGGCACGAACACATCGAAACTTTTGCATCTTTTGACAGCGTAACAAATTTCGCATTTTTTGACCTTCTTGGCTGAAAACACGAGGAAAAGGTGCGCACGCGAAATTTCGCACCCTGGGAAACTTTTCGCCCGAGACATTTTTTCGTCTCAATCATCTCACCATGCATCAACAGGCAGGAACACGTCGAAACTTTAGCATCTTTTGACAGTGTAACAAATTTCCTATTTTTTGACCTTTTGGCTGAAAACACGAGTAAAAGGCGCGCGCGCGAAATTTTGCACCCCAGGAAACTTTTCGCTCGAGTCCATTTTTTCGTCCCAATCATCTCACTATGCATCAACAGGCACGAACGCGTCGAAACTTTTACATCTTTTGGCAGCGTAACAAATTTCGCATTTTTTGACCTTGTTGGCTGAAAACACGAGGAAAAGGCGCACGCGCGAAATTTCGCACCCCCGGAAAATTTTTGCCCGAGTCCATTTTTTTGTCCCAATCATCTCACCATGCATCAACAGGCACGAACGCGTCGAAACTTTCGCATCTTTTGACAGCGTAACAAATTTCCCATTTTTTGACCTTCTTGGCTGAAAACACGTGTAAAAGGTGCGCGCGCGAAATTTTGCACCCCCGGGACCTTTTCGCCCTAGTCCATTTTTTCGTCCCAATCATCTCACAAACATCAACAGGCACGAAAGCGTCGAAACTTTTGCATCTTTTAACAGCGCAAAAAATTTCGTGTTTTTTGACCTTCTTTGGCTGAAAACACGAGTAAAAGACGCGCGCGCGAAATTTCGCACCCCTGCAAACTTTTCGCCCGAGTCCATTTTTTTGTCCCAATCATCTCACCATACATCAACAGGCACGAACGCGTCGAAACTTTTGCATCTTTTGACGTCATAACAAATTTCACGTTTTTTGACCTTCTTGGCTGAAAACACGAGTAAAAGCCGCGCGCGTGAAATTTTGCACCCCAGGAAACTTTTCGCCCGAGTCCATTTTTTCGTCCCAATCATCTCACCATGCATCAACAGGCACAAACGCGTCGAAACTTTCGCATCTTTTGACAGCGTAACAAATTTCACGTTTTTTGACCTTCGTAGCTGAAAACACAAGTAAAAGACGCGCGCAAGAAATTTTGCACCCCCGAAAAATTTTCGCCCGAGTCCATTTTTTCGTCCCAATCATCTCACCATGCATCAACAGGCACGAACGCGTCGAAACTTTCACATCTTTTGACAGCGTAATAAATTTCGCATTTTTTGACCTTCTTGGCTGAAAACAAGAGTAAAAGGCGCGCGCGCGAAATTTTGCACCCCAGGAAACTTTTCGCTCGAGTCCATTTTTTCGTCCCAATCATCTCACCATGCATCAACAAGCACGAACGCGTCGAAACTTTCGCATCTTTTGACAGCGTAACAAATTTCCCATTTTTTGACCTTCTTGACCGAAAACACGAGTAAAAGGCGCGCGCGCGAAATTTTGCGCCCCCGGGACCTTTTCGCCCGAGTCCATTTTTTCGTCCCAATCATCTCACAATGCATCAACAGGCACGAAAGCGTCGAAACTTTTGCATCTTTTAACAGCACAAAAAATTTCGTGTTTTTTGACCTTCTTTGGCTGAAAACACGAGTAAAAGGCGAGCGCGCGAAATTTCGCACCCCAGGAAACTTTTCGCCCGAGTCCATTTCTTCGTCCCAATCATCTCACCATGCATCAACAGGCACAAACGCGTCGAAACTTTCGCATCTTTTGACAGCGTAAGAAATTTCGCGTTTTTTGACCTTCGTAGCTGAAAACACAAGTAAAAGACGCGCGCACGAAATTTTGCACACCCGGAAAATTTTCGCCCGAGTCCATTTTTTCGTCCCAATCATCTCACCATGCATCAACAGGCACGAACGCGTCGAAACTTTTGCATCTTTTGACAGCGTAATAAATTTCGTTTTTTTTGACCTTCTTGGCTGAAAAAAAGAGTAAAAGGCGCGCGCGCGAAATTTTGCACCCCAGGAAACTTTTCACCCGAGTCCATTTTTTCGTCCCAATCATCTCGCCATGCATCAACACTCACGAACGCGTCGAAACTTTTGCACTTTTGACATCGTAACAAATTTCGCGTTTTTTGACCTTCTTGGTTGAAAAAACGAGTAAAAGGCGCGCGCGCAAAATTTCGCACCCCAGGAAACTTTTCGCCCGAGTCCATTTTTTCGTCCCAATCATCTCACTATGCATCAACAGGCACGAACGCGTCGAAACTTTTACATCTTTTGGCAGCGTAACAAATTTCACATTTTTTGACCTTGTTGGCTGAAAACACGAGGAAAAGGCGCACGCGCGAAATTTCGCACCCCTAGAAAATTTTTGCCCGAGTCCATTTTTTCGTCCCAATCATCTCCCCATGCGTCAACAGGCATGAAAGCATCGAAAATTTCGCATCTTTTGACAGCGTAAAAAATTTCATGTTTTTTGACCCTATTGGCTGAAAACACGAGTAAAAGGTGCGTGCGTGAAATTTCCCACAGGCGAAAATTTTTTGCCCGAGTCCATTTTTTCGTCCCAATCATCTCACCATGCATCAACAGGCACGAACGCGTCGAAACTTTTGCATCTTTTGACAGCGTAACAAATTTTGCATTTTTTGACCTTCTTGGCTGAAAACACGAGGAAAAGGTGCACGCGCGAAATTTCGCACCCTCGGAAACTTTTCGCCCGAGTACATTTTTTCGTCCCAATCATCTAACCATGCATCAACAGGCATGAACACGTCGAAACTTTCACATCTTTTGACAGCGTAACAAATTTCCCATTTTTTGACCTTCTTGGCAGAAAACACGAGTAAAAGGCGCACGCGCGAAATTTTGCACCCCAGGAAACTTTTCGCTCGAGTCCATTTTTTCGTCCCAATCATTTCACCATGCATCAACAGGCACGAAAGCGTCGAAACTTTTGCATCTTCTAACGGCGTAAAAAATTTCGTGTTTTTTGACCTTCCTTGGCTGAAAACACGAGTAAAAGGCGCGCGCGCGAAATTTCGCACCCCTGAAAACTTTTCACCTGAGTCCATTTTTTCGTCTCAATCATCTCACCATGCATCAACAGGCACGAACGCGTCGAAACTTTTAAATCTTTTGACATCATAACAAATTTCACGTTTTTTGACCTTCTTGGCTGACAACACGAGTAAAAGACGCGCGCGCGAAATTTCGCACCCCAGGAAACTTTTCGCCCGAGTCCATTTTTCGTCCCAATCATCTCACCATGCATCAACGAACGCATCGAAACTTTTGCATCTTTTGACAGCGTAACAAATTTCGCATTTTTTGACCTTCTTGGCTGAAAACACGAGGAAAAGGTGCGCACGCGAAATTTCGCACCCTAGGAAACTTTTCGCCCGAGACATTTTTTCGTCCCAATCATCTCACCATGCATCAACAGGCACGAAGATGTCGAAACTTTCGCATCTTTTGACAGCGTAACAAATTTCCCATTTTTTGACCTTTTGGCTGAAAACACGAGTAAAAGGCGCGCGCGCGAAATTTTGCACCCCAGGAAACTTTTCGCTCGAGTCCATTTTTTCGTCCCAATCATCTGACCATGCATCAACAGGCACGAACGCGTCAAAACTTTCGCATCTTTTGACAGCGTAACAAATTTCCCATTTTGTGACCTTCTTGGCTGAAAACACGAGTAAAAGGCGCGCGCGCGAAATTTTGCACCCCCGGGACCTTTTCGCCCGATTCCATTTTTTCGTCCCAATCATCTCACAATGCATCAACAGGCACGAAAGCGTCGAAACTTTGGCATCTTTTAACAGCGTAAAAAATTTCGTGTTTTTTGACCTTCTTTGGCTGAAAACACGAGTAAAAGGCGCGCGCGCGAAATTTCGCACCCCAGGAAACTTTTCGCCCGAGTCCATTTTTTCGTCCCAATCAATCATCTCACCATGCATCAACAGGCACGAACGCGTCGAAACTTTTGCATCTTTTGACATCATAACAAATTTCACGTATTTTGACCTTCTTGGCTGAAAAAACGAGTAAAAGACGCGCGCGCGAAATTTCGCACCCCAGGAAACTTTTCGCCTGAGTCCATTTTTTCGTCCCAATCATCTCACCATGCATCAACAGGCACAAACGCGTCAAAACTTTCGCATCTTTTGACAGCGTAACAAATTTCGCGTTTTTTGACCTTCGTAGCTGAAAACACAAGTAAAAGACGCACGCACGAAATTTTGCACCCCTGAAAAATTTTCGCCCGAGTCCATTTTTTCATCCCAATCATCTCACCATGCATCAATAGGCACGAACGCGTCGAAACTTTCGCATCTTTTGACAGCGTAATAAATTTCGCATTTTTTGACCTTCTTGGCTGAAAATAAGAGTAAAAGGCGCGTGCGCGAAATTTTGCACCCCAGGAAACTTTTCACCCGAGTCCATTTTTTCGTCCCAATCATGTCACCATGCATCAACAGTCACGAACGCGTCGAAACTTTTGCACTTTTGACATCGTAACAAATTTCGCATTTTTTGACCTTCTTGGTTGAAAATACGAGTAAAAGGCGCGCACGCGAAATTTCGCACCCCAGGAAACTTTTCGCCCGAGTCCATTTTTTCGTCCCAATCATCTCACCATGCATCAACAGGCAGGAACGCGTCGAAACTTTTACATCTTTTGGCAGCGTAACAAATTTCGCATTTTTTGACCTTCTTGGCTGAAAACACGAGGAAAAGGCGCGCGCGCGAAATTTCGCACCCCCGGAAAATTTTTGCCCGAGTCCATTTTTTCGTCCCAATCATCTCACCATGCATCAACAGGCACGAACACGTCGAAACTTTCGCCACGTCAAAACTTTCGCATCTTTTGACAGCGTAACAAATTTCCCATTTTTTGTCCTTCTTGGCTGAAAACACGAGTAAAAGGCGCGCGCGCGAAATTTTGCACCCCTGGAATCTTTTCGCTCGAGTCCATTTTTTCTTCCCAATCATCTCACCATGCATCAACAGGCACGAACGCGTCGAAACTTTCGCATCTTTTGACAGCGTAATAAATTTCCCATTTTTTTACCTTCTTGGCTGAAAACACGAGTAAAAGGCGCGCGCGCGAAATTTTGCACCCCAGCAAACTTTACGCTCGAGTCCATTTTTTCGTCCCAATCATCTCACCATGCATCAACAGGCACGAGCGCGTAAAAAATTTTGCATTTTTTGACAGCGTAAAAATTTTCGCATTTTTTGACCTTATTGGCTGAAAACACGAGTAAAGGACGCGCGCGCAAAATTTCGCACCCCCGAAAACTTTTCGCCCGAGTCTATTTTTTCGTCCCAATCATCTCACCATGATCAACAGACACGAAAGCGTCGAAAATTTCACATCTCTCGACAGCGTCAAAAATTTCGCATTTTTTGACCTTCTTGGCTGAAAACACGAGGAAAAGGCGCGCGCGCGAAATTTCGCACCCCCGGTAACTTTTCGCCCGAGTCCATTTTTTTGTCCCAATCATCTAACCATGAATCAATAGGCACGAACGCGTCGAAACTTTCGCATCTTTTGACATCGTAACAAATTTCGCATTTTTTGACCTTCTTGGCTGAAAACACGAGTAAAAGACGCGCGCGCGAAATTTCGCACCCCAGGAAACTTTTCGCCCGAGTCCATTTTTTCGTCCCAATCATATCACAATGCATCAACAGGCATGAAAGCGTCGAAACTTTTGCATCTTTTGACAGCGTAAAAAATTTCATGTTTTTTGACCTTTTTTGGCTGAAAACACGAGTAAAATGCACGCGCGCGAAATTTCGCACCCCTGGAAACTTTTCCCGAGTCCATTTTTTCGTCCCAATCATCTCACCATGCATAACAGGCACGAACGCATCGAAACTTTTGCATCTTTTGACAGCGTAACAAATTTCGCATTTTTTGATCTTCTTGGCTGAAAACACGAGGAAAAGGTGCGCGGGCAAAATTTCGCACCCTCGGAAACTTTTCGCCCGAGTCCATTTTTTCGTCCCAATCATCTAACCATGCATCAACAGGCACGAACACGTCGAAACTTTCGCATCTTTTGATAGCGTAACAAATTTCCCATTTTTCTACCTTCTTGGCTGAAAACACGAGTAAAAGGCGCACGCACGAAATTTTGCACCCCAAGAAACTTTTCGCTTGAGTCCATTTTTTTGCCCCAATCATTTCACCATGCATCAACAAGCACGAAAGCGTCGAAACTTTTGCATCTTTTAACAGCGTAAAAAATTTCGTGTTTTTGACCTTCTTTGGCTGAAAACACGAGTAAAAGACGCGCGCGCGAAATTTCGCACCCCTGGAAACTTTTCGCCCGAGTCCATTTTTTCGTCCCAATCATCTCACCATGCATCAACAGGCACGAACGCGTCGAAACTTTTGCATCTTTTGACGTCATAACAAATTTCACGTTTTTTGACCTTCTTGGCTGAAAACACGAGTAAAAGCCGCGCGCGTGAAATTTTGCACCCCAGGAAACTTTTCGCCCGAGTCCATTTTTTCGTCCCAATCATCTCACCATGCATCAACAGGCACAAACGCGTCGAAACTTTCGCATCTTTTGACAGCGTAACAAATTTCGCATTTTTTGACCTTTTTGGCTGAAAACACGAGGAAAAGGTGCGCACGCGAAATTTCGCACCCTGGGAAACTTTTCGCCCGAGACATTTTTTCATCCCAATCATTTCACCATGCATCAACAGGCACGAACGCGTCCAAACTTTTGCATCTTTTGACAGCGTAACAAATTTCGCATTTTTTGACCTTTTTGGCTGAAAACACGAGGAAAAGGTGCGCACGCGAAATTTCGCACCCTGGAAAACTTTTCGCCCGAGACATTTTTTCGTCCCAATCATTTCACCATGCATCAACAGGCACGAACGCATCAAAACTTTCGCATCTTTTGACAGCGTAACAAATTTCCCATTTTTTGACCTTCTTGGCTGAAAACACGAGTAAAAGGCGCGCGCGCAAAATTTTGCACCCCCGGGACCTTTTCGCCCGAGTCCATTTTTTCGTCCCAATCATCTCACAATGCATCAACAGGCACGAAAGCGTTGAAACTTTTGCATCTTTTAACAGCGTAAAAAATTTCGTGTTTTTTGACCTTCTTTGGCTGAAAACACGAGTAAAAGGCACGCGCGCGAAATTTCGCACCCCTGGAAACTTTTCGCCCGAGTCCATTTTTTCGTCCCAATCATCTCACCATGCATCAACAGGCACGAACGCGTCGAAACTTTTGCATCTTTTGACATCGTAACAAATTTCACATATTTTGACCTTCTTGGCTGAAAACAGGAGTAAAAGGCGCGCGCGCGAAATTTCGCACCCTAGGAAACTTTTCGCCCGAGTCCATTTTTTCGTTCCAATCATCTCACCATGCATCAATAGGCACAAACGTGTCAAAACTTTCGCATCTTTTGACAGCGTAATAAATTTCGCATTTTTTGACCTTCTTGGCTGAAAACAAGAGTAAAAGGCGCGTGCGCGAAATTTTGCACCCCCGGAAAATTTTCGTCCGAGTCCATTTTTTCATCCCAATCATCTCACCATGCATCAACAGGCACGAACGCGTCGAAACTTTCGCATCTTTTGACAGCGTAATAAATTTCGCATTTTTTGACCTTCTTGGCTGAAAACAAGAGTAAAAGGCGCGTGCGCGAAATTTTGCACCCCAGGAAACTTTTCACCCGAGTCCATTTTTTCGTCCCAATCATCTCACCATGCATCAACAGTCACGAATGCGTCGAAACTTTTGCACTTTTGACATCGTAACAAATTTCGCGTTTTTTGACCTTCTTGGTTGAAAACACGAGTAAAAGGCGCGCGCGCGAAATTTCGCACCCCCGGAAACTTTTCGCCCGAGTCCATTTTTTCGTCCCAATCATCTCACCATGCATCAACAGGCAGGAATGCGTCGAAACTTTTACATCTTTTGGCAGCGTAACAAATTTCGTATTTTTTGACCTTCTTGGCTGAAAACACGAGAAAAAGGCGCGCGCGCGAAATTTCGCAACCTCGGAAAATTTTTGCCCGAGTCCATTTTTTCGTCCCAATCATCTCAACATGCATCAACAGGCACGAACACGTCGAAACTTTCGCCACGTCGAAACTTTCGCATCTTTTGACAGCGTAACAAATTTCCCATTGTTTGACCTTCTTGGATGAAAACAAGAGTAAAAGGCGCGCGCGCGAAATTTTGCACACCAGGAAACTTTTCGCTCGAGTCCATTTTTTCGTCCCAATCATCTCACCATGCATCAACAGGCACGAACGCGTCGAAACTTTCGCATCTTTTGACAGCGTAATAAATTTCCCATTTTTTACCTTCTTGGCTGAAAACACGAGTAAAAGGCGCGCGCGCGAAATTTTGCACCCCAGCAAACTTTACGCTCGAGTCCATTTTTTCGTCCCAATCATCTCACCATGCATCAACTGGCACGAACGCGTAAAAAATTTCGCATTTTTTGACAGCATAAAAATTTTCGCATTTTTTGACCTTATTGGCTAAAAACACGAGTAAAGGACGCGCGCGCGAAATTTCGCACCCCCGAAAACTTTTCGCCCGAGTCTATTTCTTCGTCCCAACATCTCACCATGCATCAACAGACACGAAAGCGTCGAAAATTTCACATCTCTCGATAGCGTCAAAAATCTCGCATTTTTTGACCTTCTTGGCTGAAAACACGAGGAAAAGGCGCGCGCGCGAAATTTCGCAGCCCCGGTAACTTTTCGCCCGAGTCCATTTTTTCGTCCCAATCATCTAAACATGAATCAACAGGCACGAACGCGTCGAAACTTTTGCATCTTTTGACATTAACAAATTTCGCATTTTTTGACCTTCTTGGCTAAAAACCCGAGTAAAAGACGCACGCGCGAAATTTCGCACCCCAGGAATCTTTTCGCCCGTGTCCATTTTTTCGTCCCAATCATCTCACCATGCATCAACAGGCACGAACGTGTCGAAACTTTTGCATCTTTTGACATCATAACAAATTTCACATTTTTTTACCTTCTTGGCTGAAAATACGAGTAAAAGGCGCGCGCGCGAAATTTCGCACCCCAGGAAACTTTTCGCCCGAGTCCATTTTTTCGTCCCAATCATCTCACTATGCATCAACAGGCACGAACGCGTCGAAACTTTTGCATCTTTTGACAGCGTAACAAATTTCGCATTTTGTGACCTTCTTGGCTGAAAACACGAGGAAAAGGTGCGCACGCGAAATTTCGCACCCTGGGAAACTTTTCGCCCGAGACATTTTTTCGTCCCAATCATCTCACCATGCATCAACAGGCACGAACACGTCGAAACTTTCGCATCTTTTGACAGCGTAACAAATTTCCCATTTTTTGACCTTTTGGCTGAAAACACGAGTAAAAGGCGCGCGCGCGAAATTTTGCACCCCAGGAAACTTTTCGCTCGAGTCCATTTTTTCGTCCCAATCATCTGACCATGCATCAACAGGCACGAACGCGTCAAAACTTTCGCATCTTTTGACAGCGTAACAAATTTCCCATTTTGTGACCTTCTTGACTGAAAACACGAGTAAAAGGCGCGCACGCGAAATTTTGCACCCCCGGGACCTTTTCGCCCGATTCCATTTTTTCGTCCCAATCATCTCACAATGCATCAACAGGCACGAAAGCGTCGAAACTTTGGCATCTTTTAACAGCGTAAAAAATTTCGTGTTTTTTGACCTTCTTTGGCTGAAAACACGAGTAAAAGGCGCGCGCGCGAAATTTCGCACCCCAGGAAACTTTTCGCCCGAGTCCATTTTTTCGTCCCAATCATCTCACCATGCATCAACAGGCAGGAATGCGTCGAAACTTTTACATCTTTTGGCAGCGTAACAAATTTCGTATTTTTTGACCTTCTTGGCTGAAAACACGAGTAAAAGGCGCGTGCGCGAAATTTCGCACCCCAGGAAACTTTTCGCCCGAGTCCATTTTTTCGCCCCAATCATCTCACCATGCATCATCAGGCACGAACGCGTCGAAACTTTTGCATCTTTTGACATCATAACAAATTTCACGTTTTTTTATCTTCTTGGCTGAAAACACGAGTAAAAGGCGCGCGCGCGAAATTTCGCACCCCAGGAAACTTTTCACCCGAGTCCATTTTTTCGTCCCAATCATCTCACCATGCATCAACAGGCATGAACGCGTCGAAACTTTTGCATCTTTTGATAGCGTAACAAATTTCGCATTTTTTTAACCTTTTTGGCAGAAAACATGAGGAAAAGGTGCGCGCGCGAAATTTCGCACCCCCGAAAACTTTTCGCCCGAGTCTATTTCTTCGTCCCAATCATCTCACCATGCATCAACAGACACGAAAGCGTCGAAAATTTCTCATCTCTCGATAGCGTCAAAAATTTCGCATTTTTTGACCTCCTTGGCTGAAAACACGAGGAAAAGGCGCGCGCGCGAAATTTCGCACCCCCGGTAACTTTTCGCCCGAGTCCATTTTTTCGTCCCAATCATCTCACCATGCATCAACAGGCATGAACGCATCAAAACTTTCGCATCTTTTGACAGCGTAACAAATTTCCCATTTTTTGACCTTCTTGGCTGAAAACACGAGTAAAAGGCGCGCGCGCGAAATTTTGCACCCCCGGGACCTTTTCGCCCGAGTCCATTTTTTCGTCCCAATCATCTCACAATGCATCAACAGGCACGAAAGCGTTGAAACTTTTGCATCTTTTAACAGCGTAAAAAATTTCGTGTTTTTTTACCTTCTTTGGCTGAAAACACGAGTAAAAGGCACGCGCGCGAAATTTCGCACCCCTGGAAACTTTTCGCCCGAGTCCATTTTTTCGTCCCAATCATCTCACCATGCATCAACAGGCACGAACGCGTCGAAACTTTTGCATCTTTTGACATCGTAACAAATTTCACATATTTTGACCTTCTTGGCTGAAAACACGAGTAAAAGGCGCGCGCGCGAAATTTCGCACCCCAGGAAACTTTTCACCCGAGTCCATTTTTTCGTCCCAATCATCTCACCATGCATCAACTGGCACAAACGTGTCAAAACTTTCGCATCTTTTGACAGCGTAACAAATTTCGCATTTTTTGACCTTCGTAGCTGAAAACACAAGTAAAAGACGCGCGCACGAAATTTTGCACCCCCGGAAAATTTTCGCCCGAGTCCATTTTTTCATCCCAATCATCTCACCATGCATCAACAGGCACGAACGCGTCGAAACTTTCGCATCTTTTGACAGCGTAATAAATTTCGCATTTTTTGACCTTCTTGGCTGAAAACAAGAGTAAAAGGCGCGTGCGCGAAATTTTGCACCCCAAGAAACTTTTCACCCGAGTCCATTTTTTCGTCCCAATCATCTCACCATGCATCAACAGTCACGAATGCGTCGAAACTTTTGCACTTTTGACATCGTAACAAATTTCGCGTTTTTTGACCTTCTTGGTTGAAAACACGAGTAAAAGGCGCGCGCGCGAAATTTCGCACCCCCGGAAACTTTTCGCCCGAGTCCATTTTTTCGTCCCAATCATCTCACCATGCATCAACAGGCAGGAATGCGTCGAAACTTTTACATCTTTTGGCAGCGTAACAAATTTCGTATTTTTTGACCTTCTTGGCTGAAAACACGAGTAAAAGACGCGCGCGCGAAATTTCGCACCCCAGGAAACTTTTCGCCCGAGTCCATTTTTTCGTCCCAATCATCTCACCATGCATCAACAGGCACAAAAGTGTCAAAACTTTCGCATCTTTTGACAGCGTAACAAAT
This sequence comes from Pontederia crassipes, assembly GCA_030549335.1. Lineage (NCBI taxonomy): Eukaryota > Viridiplantae > Streptophyta > Magnoliopsida > Commelinales > Pontederiaceae > Pontederia > Pontederia crassipes. The sequence goes on along the minus strand of JAUKPH010000020.1, from coordinate 1,460,150 downwards.
TTCGCATTTTTTGACCTTCGTAGCTGAAAACACAAGTAAAAGACGCGCGCACGAAATTTTGCACCCCCGGAAAATTTTCGCCCGAGTCCATTTTTTCATCCCAATCATCTCACCATGCATCAACAGGCACGAACGCGTCGAAACTTTCGCATCTTTTGACAGCGTAATAAATTTCGCATTTTTTGACCTTCTTGGCTGAAAACAAGAGTAAAAGGCGCGTGCGCGAAATTTTGCACCCCAGGAAACTTTTCACCCGAGTCCATTTTTTCGTCCCAATCATCTCACCATGCATCAACAGTCACGAATGCGTCGAAACTTTTGCACTTTTGACATCGTAACAAATTTCGCGTTTTTTGACCTTCTTGGTTGAAAACACGAGTAAAAGGCGCGCGCGCGAAATTTCGCACCCCCGGAAACTTTTCGCCCGAGTCCGTTTTTTCATCCCAATCATCTCACCATGCATCAACAGGCAGGAATGCGTCGAAACTTTTACATCTTTTGGCAGCGTAACAAATTTCGTATTTTTTGACCTTCTTGGCTGAAAACACGAGAAAAAGGCGCGCGCGCGAAATTTCGCAACCTCGGAAAATTTTTGCCCGAGTCCATTTTTTCGTCCCAATCATCTCACCATGCATCAACAGGCACGAACACTTCTAAACTTTCGCCACGTCGAAACTTTCGCATCTTTTGACAGCGTAACAAATTTCCCATTGTTTGACCTTCTTGGCTGAAAACAAGAGTAAAAGGCGCGCGCGCGAAATTTTGCACCCCAGGAAACTTTTCGCTCGAGTCCATTTTTTCGTCCCAATCATCTCACCATGCATCAACAGGCACGAACGCGTTGAAACTTTCGCATCTTTTGACAGCGTAATAAATTTCCCATTTTTTTACCTTCTTGGCTGAAAACACGAGTAAAAGGCGCGCGCGTGAAATTTTGCACCCCAGCAAACTTTACGCTCGAGTCCATTTTTTCGTCCCAATCATCTCACCATGCATCAACAGGCACGAACGCGTAAAAAATTTTGCATTTTTTGACAGCGTAAAAATTTTCGCATTTTTTGACCTTATTGGCTGAAAACACGAGTAAAGGACGCGCGCGCGAAATTTCGCACCCCCGAAAACTTTTCGCCCGAGTCTATTTCTTCGTCCCAATCATCTCACCATGCATCAACAGACACGAAAGCGTCGAAAATTTCTCATCTCTCGATAGCGTCAAAAATTTCGCATTTTTTGACCTCCTTGGCTGAAAACACGAGGAAAAGGCGCGCGCGCGAAATTTCGCACCCCCGGTAACTTTTCGCCCGAGTCCATTTTTTCGTCCCAATCATCTAACCATGAATCAACAGGCACGAACGCGTCGAAACTTTTGCATCTTTTGACATTAACAAATTTCGCATTTTTTGACCTTCTTGGCTGAAAACCCGAGTAAAAGACGCACGCGCGAAATTTCGCACCCCCGGAAACTTTTCGCCCGTGTCCATTTTTTCGTCCCAATCATCTCACAATGCATCAACAGGCATGAAAGCGTCGAAACTTTTGCAAATTTTAACAGCGTAAAAAATTTCGTGTTTTTTGACCTTCTTGGTTGAAAACACGAGTAAAAGACGCGCGCGCGAAATTTTGCACCCCAGGAAACTTTTCGCCCGAGTCCATTTTTTCGCCCCAATCATCTCACCATGCATCATCAGGCACGAACGCGTCGAAACTTTTGCATCTTTTGACATCATAACAAATTTCACGTTTTTTGATCTTCTTGGCTGAAAACACGAGTAAAAGGCGCGCGCGCGAAATTTCGCACCCCAGGAAACTTTTCACCCGAGTCCATTTTTTCGTCCCAATCATCTCACCATGCATCAACAGGCACGAACGCGTCGAAACTTTTGCATCATTTGATAGCGTAACAAATTTCGCATTTTTTGACCTTTTTGGTAGAAAACACGAGGAAAAGGTGCGCACGCGAAATTTCGCACCCTGGGAAACTTTTCGCCCGAGACATTTTTTCGTCCCAATCATTTCACCATGCATCAACAGGCACGAACACGTCGAAACTTTCGCACCTTTTGACAGCGTAACAAATTTCCCATTTTTTGACCTTTTGGCTGAAAACACGAGTAAAAGGCGCGCGCGCGAAATTTTGCACCCCAGGAAACTTTTCGCTCGAGTCCATTTTTTCGTCCCAATCATCTCACCATGCATCAACAGGCACGAACGCATCAAAACTTTCGCATCTTTTGACAGCGTAACAAATTTCCCATTTTTTGACCTTCTTGGCTGAAAACACGAGTAAAAGGCGCGCGCGCGAAATTTTGCACCCCCGGGACCTTTTCGCCCGAGTCCATTTTTTCGTCCCAATCATCTCACAATGCATCAACAGGCACGAAAGCGTTGAAACTTTTGCATCTTTTAACAGCGTAAAAAATTTCGTGTTTTTTGACCTTCTTTGGCTGAAAACACGAGTAAAAGGCACGCGCGCGAAATTTCGCACCCCTGGAAACTTTTCGCCCGAGTCCATTTTTTCGTCCCAATCATCTCACCATGCATCAACAGGCACGAACGCATCGAAACTTTTGCATCTTTTGACATCGTAACAAATTTCACATATTTTGACCTTCTTGGCTGAAAACAAGAGTAAAAGGCGCGCGCGCGAAATTTCGCACCCCAGGAAACTTTTCGCCCGAGTCCATTTTTTCGTCCCAATCATCTCACCATGCATCAACAGGCACAAACGTGTCAAAACTTTCGCATCTTTTGACAGCGTAACAAATTTCACGTTTTTTGACCTTCGTAGCTGAAAACACAAGTAAAAGACGCGCGCACGAAATTTTGCACCCCCGGAAAATTTTCGCCCGAGTCCATTTTTTCATCCCAATCATCTCACCATGCATCAACAGGCACGAACGCGTCGAAACTTTCGCATCTTTTGACAGCGTAATAAATTTCGCATTTTTTGACCTTCTTGGCTGAAAACAAGAGTAAAAGGCGCGTGCGCGAAATTTTGCACCCCAGGAAACTTTTCACCCGAGTCCATTTTTTCGTCCCAATCATCTCACCATGCATCAACAGTCACGAATGCGTCGAAACTTTTGCACTTTTGACATCGTAACAAATTTTGTGTTTTTTGACCTTCTTGGTTGAAAACACGAGTAAAAGGCGCGCGCGCAAAATTTCGCACCCCCGGAAACTTTTCGCCCGAGTCCATTTTTTCGTCCCAATCATCTCACCATGCATCAACAGGCAGGAATGCGTCGAAACTTTTACATCTTTTGGCAGCGTAACAAATTTCGTATTTTCTGACCTTCTTGGCTGAAAACACGAGAAAAAGGCGCGCGCGCGAAATTTCGCAACCTCGGAAAATTTTTGCCCGAGTCCATTTTTTCGTCCCAATCATCTCACCATGCATCAACAGGCACGAACACTTCGAAACTTTCGCCACGTCGAAACTTTCGCATCTTTTGACAGCGTAACAAATTTCCCATTGTTTGACCTTCTTGGCTGAAAACAAGAGTAAAAGGCGCGCGCGCGAAATTTTGCACCCCAGGAAACTTTTCGCTCGAGTCCATTTTTTCGTCCCAATCATCTCACCATGCATCAACAGGCACGAACGCGTAAAAAATTTTGCATTTTTTGACAGCGTAAAAATTTTCGCATTTTTTGACCTTATTGGCTGAAAACACGAGTAAAGGACGCGCGCGCGAAATTTCGCACCCCCGAAAACTTTTCGCCCGAGTCTATTTCTTCGTCCCAATCATCTCACCATGCATCAACAGACACGAAAGCGTCGAAAATTTCACATCTCTCGATAGCGTCAAAAATTTTGCATTTTTTGACCTTCTTGGCTGAATACACGAGGAAAAGGCGCGCGCGCGAAATTTCGCACCCCCGGTAACTTTTCGCCCGAGTCCATTTTTTCGTCCCAATCATCTAACCATGAATCAACAGGCACGAACGCGTCGAAACTTTTGCATCTTTTGACATTAACAAATTTCGCATTTTTTGACCTTCTTGGCTGAAAACCCGAGTAAAAGACGCACGCGCGAAATTTCGCACCCCCGGAAACTTTTCGCCCGTGTCCATTTTTTCGTCCCAATCATCTCACAATGCATCAACAGGCATGAAAGCGTCGAAACTTTTGCATCTTTTGACAGCGTAAAAAATTTCGTGTTTTTTGACCTTTTTTGGCTGAAAACACGAGTAAAAGGCGCGCGCGCGAAATTTCGCACCCCTGGAAACTTTTCCCGAGTCTATTTTTTCGTCCCAATCATCTCACCATGCATCAACAGGCACGAACGCGTCGAAACTTTTGCATCTTTTGACAGCGTAACAAATTTCGCGTTTTTTGACCTTCTTGGCTGAAAACACGAGGAAAAGGTGCGCGCGCAAAATTTCGCACCCTCGGAAACTTTTCGCCCGAGTCCATTTTTTCGTCCCAATCATCTAACCATGCATCAACAAGCACGAACACGTCGAAACTTTCACATCTTTTGACAGCGTAACAAATTTCCCATTTTTTGACCTTCTTGGCTGAAAACACGAGTAAAAGGCGCACGCGCGAAATTTTGCACCCCAGGAAACTTTTCGCTCGAGTCCATTTTTTCGTCCCACTCATTTCACCATGCATCAACAAGCACGAAAGCGTCGAAACTTTTGCATCTTTCTACAGCGTAAAAAATTCCGTGTTTTTGACCTTCTTTGGTTGAAAACACGAGTAAAAGGCGCGCGCGCGAAATTTCGCACCCTTGGAAACTTTTCGCCCGGGTCCATTTTTTCGTCCCAATCATCTCACCATGCATCAACAGGCACGAACGTGTCGAAACTTTTGCATCTTTTGACATCATAACAAATTTCACGTTTTTTGACCTTCTTGGCTGAAAACACGAGTAAAAGGCGCGCGCGCGAAATTTTGCACCCCAGGAAACTTTTCGCCCGAGTCCATTTTTTCGTCCCAATCATCTCACTATGCATCAACAGGCACGAACGCGTCGAAACTTTTGCATCTTTTGACAGCGTAACAAATTTCGCATTTTGTGACCTTCTTGGCTGAAAACACGAGGAAAAGGTGCGCACGCGAAATTTCGCACCCTGGGAAACTTTTCGCCCGAGACATTTTTTCGTCCCAATCATCTCACCATGCATCAACAGGCACGAACACGTCGAAACTTTCGCATCTTTTGACAGCGTAACAAATTTCCCATTTTTTGACCTTTTGGCTGAAAACACGAGTAAAAGGCGCGCGCGCGAAATTTCGCACCCCAGGAAACTTTTCGCTCGAGTCCATTTTTTCGTCCCAATCATCTGACCATGCATCAACAGGCACGAACGCGTCGAAACTTTCGCATCTTTTGACAGCGTAACAAATTTCCCATTTTTTGACCTTTTGGCTGAAAACACGAGTAAAAGGCGCGCGCGCGAAATTTTGCACCCAGGAAACTTTTCGCTCGAGTCCATTTTTTCGTCCCAATCATCTGACCATGCATCAACAGGCACGAACGCGTCGAAACTTTCGCATCTTTTGACAGCGTAACAAATTTCCCATTTTTTGACCTTCTTGGCTGAAAACACGAGTAAAAGGCGCACGCGCGAAATTTTGCACCCCCGGGACCTTTTCGTCCGATTCCATTTTTTCGTCCCAATCATCTCACAATGCATCAACAGGCACGAAAGCTTCTTTTAACAGCGTAAAAAATTTCGTGTTTTTTGACCTTCTTTGGCTGAAAACACGGGTAAAAGGCGCGCGCGCGAAATTTCGCACCCCAGGAAACTTTTCGCCCGAGTCCATTTTTTCATCCCAATCATCTCACCATGCATCAATAGACACAAATGCGTCCAAACTTTCGCATCTTTTGACAGCGTAACAAATTTCGCGTTTTTTGACCTTCGTAGCTGAAAACACAAGTAAAAGACGCGCGCACGAAATTTTGCACCCCTTGAAAATTTTTGCCCGAGTCCATTTTTTCATCTCAATCATCTCACCATGCATCAACAGGCACAAACACGTCGAAACTTTCGCATCTTTTGACAGCGTAATAAATTTCGCATTTTTTGACCTTCTTGGCTGAAAACAAGAGTAAAAGACGCGCGCGCGAAATTTTGCACCCCAGGAATCTTTTCACCCGAGTCCATTTTTTCGTCCCAATCATCTCACCATGCATCAACAGTCACAAACGCGTCGAAACTTTTGCACTTTTGACATCGTAACAAATTTCGCATTTTTTGACCTTCTTGGTTGAAAACACGAGTAAAAGGCGCGCGCGCGAAATTTCGCACCCCAGGAAACTTTTCGCCCGAGTCCATTTTTTGTCCCAATCATCTCACCATGCATCAACAGGCACGAACACGTCGAAATTTTTACATCTTTTGACAGCGTAACAAATTTTGCATTTTTTGACCTTCTTGGCTAAAAACTCGAGGAAAAAGCGCGCGCGCGAAATTTCGCACCCCCGGAAAATTTTCGCCCGAGTCCATTTTTTCGTCCCAATCATCTCACCATGCATCAACAGGCACGAACACGTCGAAACTTTCGTCACGTCGAAACTTTCGCATCTTTTGACAGCGTAACAAATTTCTCATTTTTTGACCTTCTTGGCTGAAAACAAGAGTAAAAGGCGCGCGCGCGAAATTTTGCACCCCAGGAAACTTTTCGCTCGAGTCCATTTTTTCGTCCCAATCATCTCACCATGCATCAACAGGCACGAACGCGTCGAAACTTTCGCATCTTTTGACAGCGTAATAAATTTCCCATTTTTTTACCTTCTTGGCTGAAAACACGAGTAAAAGGCGCGCGCGTGAAATTTTGCACCCTAGCAAACTTTTCGCTCGAGTCCATTTTTTTGTCCCAATCATCTCACCATGCATCAACAGGCACAAACGCGTAAAAAATTTCACATTTTTTGACAGCGTAAAAAATTTCGCATTTTTTGACCTTATTGGCTGAAAACACGAGTAATGGACGCGCGCGCGAAATTTCGCACCCCCGGAAACTTTTCGCCCGAGTCCATTTTTTCGTCCCAATCATCTCACCATGCATCAATAGACACGAAAGCGTCGAAAATTTCACATCTCTCGACAGCGTCAAAAATTTCGCATTTTTTGACCATCTTGGCTGAAAACACGAGGAAACTTTTTGACCTTCTTGGCTGAAAACACGAGTAAAAGGTGCGCGTGCGAAATTTTGCACCCCAGGAAACTTTTCGCTCGAGTCCATTTTTTCGTCCCAATCATCTCACCATGCATCAACAGGCACGAACGCGTCGAAACTTTCGCATCTTTTGACAGCGTAACAAATTTCCCATTTTTTGACCTTCTTGGCTGAAAACACGAGTAAAAGGCACGCGCGCGAAATTTTGCACCCCCGGGACCTTTTCGTCCGAGTCCATTTTTTCGTCCCAATCATCTCACAATGCATCAACAGGAACGAAAGCGTCGAAACTTTTGCATCTTTTAACAGCGTAAAAAATTTCGTGTTTTTTGACCTTCTTTGGCTGAAAACACGAGTAAAAGGCGCGCGCGCGAAATTTCGCACCCCAGGAAACTTTTCGCCCGAGTCTATTTTTTCGTCCCAATCATCTCACCATGCATCAACAGGCACAAACGCGTCGAAACTTTCGCATCTTTTGACAGCATAACAAATTTCGCGTTTTTTGACCTTCGTAGCTGAAAACACAAGTAACGCGCGCATGAAATTTTGCACCCCCGAAAAATTTTCGCCCGAGTCCATTTTTTCGTCCCAATCATCGCACCATGCATCAACAGGCACGAACGCGTCGAAACTTTCGCATCTTTTGACAGCGTAATAAATTTCGCATTTTTTGACCTTCTTGGCTGAAAAGAAGAGTAAATGGCGCGCGCGTGAAATTTTGCACCCCAGGAAACTTTTCACCCGAGTCCATTTTTTCGTCCCAATCATCTCACCATGCATCAATAGTCACGAACGCGTCGAAACTTTTGCACTTTTGACATCGTAACAAATTTCGCGTTTTTTGACCTTCTTGGTTGAAAACATGAGTAAAAGGCACGCGCGCGAAATTTCGCACCCCAGGAAACTTTTCGCCCGAGTCCATTTTTTCGTCCCAATCATCTCACCATGCATCAACAGGCACGAACGCATCGAAACTTTTACATCTTTTGACAGCGTAACAAATTTCGCATTTTTTGACCTTCTTGGCCGAAAACACGAGGAAAAGGCGCGCGCGCGAAATTTCGCACCCCCGGAAAATTTTCGCCCGAGTCCATTTTTTCGTCCCAATCATCTCACCATGCATCAACAGGCACGAACACGTCGAAACTTTCGCCACGTCGAAACTTTCGCATCTTTTGACAGCGTAACAAATTTCCCATTTTTTTGACCTTCTTGGCTGAAAACAAGAGTAAAAGGCGCGCGCGCGAAATTTTGCACACCAGGAAACTTTTCGCTCGAGTCCATTTTTTCGTCCCAATCATCTCACCATGCATCAACAGGCACGAACACGTCGAAACTTTCGCATCTTTTGACAGCGTAATAAATTTCCCATTTTTTTACCTTCTTGGCTGAAAACACGAGTAAAAGGCGCGCGCGCGAAATTTTGCACCCCAGCAAACTTTTCGCTCGAGTCCATTTTTTCGTCCCAATCATCTCACCATGCATCAACAGGCACGAACGCGTCGAAACTTTTGCATCTTTTGACAGCGTAACAAATTTCGCGTTTTTTGACCTTCTTGGCTGAAAACACGAGGAAAAGGTGCGCGCGCAAAATTTCGCACCCTCGGAAACTTTTCGCCCGAGTCCATTTTTTCGTCCCAATCATCTAACCATGCATCAACAAGCACGAACACGTCGAAACTTTCACATCTTTTGACAGCGTAACAAATTTCCCATTTTTTGACCTTCTTGGCTGAAAACACGAGTAAAAGGCGCACGCGCGAAATTTTGCACCCCAGGAAACTTTTCGCTCGAGTCCATTTTTTCGTCCCACTCATTTCACCATGCATCAACAAGCACGAAAGCGTCGAAACTTTTGCATCTTTTAACAGCGTAAAAAATTCCGTGTTTTTGACCTTCTTTGGTTGAAAACACGAGTAAAAGGCGCGCGCGCGAAATTTCGCACCCCTGGAAACTTTTCGCCCGGGTCCATTTTTTCGTCCCAATCATCTCACCATGCATCAACAGGCACGAACGTGTCGAAACTTTTGCATCTTTTGACATCATAACAAATTTCACGTTTTTTGACCTTCTTGGCTGAAAACACGAGTAAAAGGCGCGCGCGCGAAATTTTGCACCCCAGGAAACTTTTCGCCCGAGTCCATTTTTTCGTCCCAATCATCTCACTATGCATCAACAGGCACGAACGCGTCGAAACTTTTGCATCTTTTGACAGCGTAACAAATTTCGCATTTTGTGACCTTCTTGGCTGAAAACACGTGGAAAAGGTGCGCACGCGAAATTTCGCACCCTGGGAAACTTTTCGCCCGAGACATTTTTTCGTCCCAATCATCTCACCATGCATCAACAGGCACGAACACGTCGAAACTTTCGCATCTTTTGACAGCGTAACAAATTTCCCATTTTTTGACCTTTTGGCTGAAAACACGAGTAAAAGGCGCGCGCGCGAAATTTCGCACCCCAGGAAACTTTTCGCTCGAGTCCATTTTTTCGTCCCAATCATCTGACCATGCATCAACAGGCACGAACGCGTCGAAACTTTCGCATCTTTTGACAGCGTAACAAATTTCCCATTTTTTGACCTTTTGGCTGAAAACACGAGTAAAAGGCGCGCGCGCGAAATTTTGCACCCAGGAAACTTTTCGCTCGAGTCCATTTTTTCGTCCCAATCATCTGACCATGCATCAACAGGCACGAACGCGTCGAAACTTTCGCATCTTTTGACAGCGTAACAAATTTCCCATTTTTTGACCTTCTTGGCTGAAAACACGAGTAAAAGGCGCGCGCGCGAAATTTTGCACCCCCGGGACCTTTTCGTCCGATTCCATTTTTTCGTCCCAATCATCTCACAATGCATCAACAGGCACGAAAGCTTCTTTTAACAGCGTAAAAAATTTCGTGTTTTTTGACCTTCTTTGGCTGAAAACACGGGTAAAAGGCGCGCGCGCGAAATTTCGCACCCCAGGAAACTTTTCGCCCGAGTCCATTTTTTCATCCCAATCATCTCACCATGCATCAACAGACACAAATGCGTCCAAACTTTCGCATCTTTTGACAGCGTAACAAATTTCGCGTTTTTTGACCTTCGTAGCTGAAAACACAAGTAAAAGACGCGCGCACGAAATTTTGCACCCCTTGAAAATTTTTGCCCGAGTCCATTTTTTCATCTCAATCATCTCACCATGCATCAACAGGCACAAACACGTCGAAACTTTCGCATCTTTTGACAGCGTAATAAATTTCGCATTTTTTGACCTTCTTGGCTGAAAACAAGAGTAAAAGACGCGCGCGCGAAATTTTGCACCCCAGGAATCTTTTCACCCGAGTCCATTTTTTCGTCCCAATCATCTCACCATGCATCAACAGTCACAAACGCGTCGAAACTTTTGCACTTTTGACATCGTAACAAATTTTGCATTTTTTGACCTTCTTGGTTGAAAACACGAGTAAAAGGCGCGCGCGCGAAATTTCGCACCCCAGGAAACTTTTCGCCCGAGTCCATTTTTTGTCCCAATCATCTCACCATGCATCAACAGGCACGAACGCGTCGAAACTTTTGCATCTTTTGACAGCGTAACAAATTTTGCATTTTTTGACCTTCTTGGCTAAAAACTCGAGGAAAAAGCGCGCGCGCGAAATTTCGCACCCCCGGAAAATTTTCGCCCGAGTCCATTTTTTCGTCCCAATCATCTCACCATGCATCAACAGGCACGAACACGTCGAAACTTTCGTCACGTCGAAACTTTCGCATCTTTTGACAGCGTAACAAATTTCTCATTTTTTGACCTTCTTGGCTGAAAACAAGAGTAAAAGGCGCGCGCGCGAAATTTTGCACCCCAGGAAACTTTTCGCTCGAGTCCATTTTTTCGTCCCAATCATCTCACCATGCATCAACAGGCACGAACGCGTCGAAACTTTCGCATCTTTTGACAGCGTAATAAATTTCCCATTTTTTTACCTTCTTGGCTGAAAACACGAGTAAAAGACGCGCGCGTGAAATTTTGCACCCTAGCAAACTTTTCGCTCGAGTCCATTTTTTTGTCCCAATCATCTCACCATGCATCAACAGGCACAAACGCGTAAAAAATTTCGCATTTTTTGACAGCGTAAAAAATTTCGCATTTTTTGACCTTATTGGCTGAAAACACGAGTAATGGACGCGCGCGCGAAATTTCGCACCCCCGGAAACTTTTCGCCCGAGTCCATTTTTTCGTCCCAATCATCTCACCATGCATCAATAGACACGAAAGCGTCAAAAATTTCACATCTCTCGACAGCGTCAAAAATTTCGCATTTTTTGACCATCTTGGCTGAAAACACGAGGAAAAGGCGCGCGCGCGAAATTTCGTACCCCAGGAAACTTTTCGCCCGAGTCCATTTTTTCGTCCCAATCATCTCACAATGCATCAACAGGCACGAAAGCGTCGAAACTTTTGCATCTTTTGACAGCGTAAAAAATTTCGTGTTTTTTGACCTTTTTTGGCTGAAAACACGAGTAAAAGGCGCGCGCGCGAAATTTTGCACCCCTGGAAACTTTTCGCCCGAGTCCATTTTTTCGTCCCAATCATCTCACCATGCATCAACAGGCACGAACGCGTCGAAACTTTTGCATCTTTTGACAGCGTAACAAATTTCACGTTTTTTGACCTTCTTGGCTGAAAACACGAGGAAAAGGTGCGCGCGCGAAATTTCGCACCCTCGGAAACTTTCGCCCGAGTCCATTTTTTCGTCCCAATCATCTAACCATGCATCAACAGGCACGAACACGTCGAAACTTTCACATCTTTTGATAGCGTAACAAATTTCCCATTTTTTGACCTTCTTGGCTGAAAACACGAGTAAAAGGCGCACGCGCAAAATTTTGCACCCCAGGAAACTTTTCGCTCGAGTCCATATTTTCGTCCCAATCATTTCACCATGCATCAACAGGCACGTAAGCGTCGAAACTTTTGCATCTTTTAACAGCGTAAAAAATTTCGTGTTTTTTGACCTTCTTTGGCTGAAAACACGAGTAAAAGGCGCGCGCGCGAAATTTCGCACCCCTGGGAACTTTTCGCCCGAGTCAATTTTTTCGTCCCAATCATCTCACCATGCATCAACTGGCACGAACGCGTCGAAACTTTTGCATCTTTTGACATCATAATAAATTTCACGTTTTTGAGCTTCTTGGCTGAAAACACGAGTAAAAGGCGCGCGCGCGAAATTTCGCACCCCAGGAAACTTTTCGCCCGAGTCCATTTTTTCGTCCCAATCATCTCACAATGCATCAACAGGCACGAAAGCGTCGAAACTTTTGCATCTTTTGACAGCGTAAAAAATTTCGCATTTTTTGACCTTCTTTGGCTGAAAACACGAGTAAAAGGCGCGCGCGCGAAATTTCGCACCCCAGGAAACTTTTCGCCCGAGTCTATTTTTTCGTCCCAATCATCTCACCATGCATCAACAGGCACAAACGCGTCGAAACTTTCGCATCTTTTGACAGCATAACAAATTTCGCGTTTTTTGACCTTCGTAGCTGACAACACAAGTAACGCGCGCATGAAATTTTGCACCCCCGAAAAATTTTCGCCCGAGTCCATTTTTTCGTCCCAATCATCGCACCATGCATCAACAGGCACGAACGCGTCGAAACTTTCGCATCTTTTGACAGCGTAATAAATTTCGCATTTTTTGACCTTCTTGGCTGAAAAGAAGAGTAAATGGCGCGCGCGTGAAATTTTGCACCCCAGGAAACTTTTCACCCGAGTCCATTTTTTCGTCCCAATCATCTCACCATGCATCAATAGTCATGAACGCGTCGAAACTTTTGCACTTTTGACATCGTAACAAATTTCGCGTTTTTTGACCTTCTTGGTTGAAAACATGAGTAAAAGGCACGCGCGCGAAATTTCGCACCCCAGGAAACTTTTCGCCCGAGTCCATTTTTTCGTCCCAATCATCTCACCATGCATCAACAGGCACGAACGCATCGAAACTTTTACATCTTTTGACAGCGTAACAAATTTCGCATTTTTTGACCTTCTTGGCCGAAAACACGAGGAAAAGGCGCGCGCGCGAAATTTCGCACCCCCGGAAAATTTTCGCCCGAGTCCATTTTTTCGTCCCAATCATCTCACCATGCATCAACAGGCACGAACACGTCGAAACTTTCGCCACGTCGAAACTTTCGCATCTTTTGACAGCGTAACAAATTTCCCATTTTTTTGACCTTCTTGGCTGAAAACAAGAGTAAAAGGCGCGCGCGCGAAATTTTGCACACCAGGAAACTTTTCGCTCGAGTCCATTTTTTCGTCCCAATCATCTCACCATGCATCAACAGGCACGAACACGTCGAAACTTTCGCATCTTTTGACAGCGTAATAAATTTCCCATTTTTTTACCTTCTTGGCTGAAAACACGAGTAAAAGGCGCGCGCGCGAAATTTTGCACCCCAGCAAACTTTTCGCTCGAGTCCATTTTTTCGTCCCAATCATCTCACCATGCATCAACAGGCACGAACGCGTAAAAAATTTCGCATTTTTTGACAGCGTAAAAAATTTCACATTTTTTGACCTTATTGGCTGAAAACACGAGTAAAGGACGCGCGCGCGATATTTCGCACCCCCGAAAACTTTTCGCCCGAGTCCATTTTTTCGTCCCAATCATCTCACCATGCCTCAACAGACATGAAAGCGTAAAAAATTTGACATCTCTCTACAGCGTCAAAAATTTCGCATTTTTTGACCTTCTTGGCTGAAAACACGAGGAAAAGGCGCGCGCGCGAAATTTCGCACCCCCGGTAACTTTTCGCCCGAGTCCATTTTTTCGTCCCAATCATCTAACCATGAATCAATAGGCACGAACGCGTCGAAACTTTCGCATCTTTTGACATCGTAACAAATTTCGCATTTTTTGACCTTCTTGGCTGAAAACACGAGTAAAAGGCGCGCGCGCGAAATTTCGCACCCCAGGAAACTTTTCGCCCGAGTCCATTTTTTCGTCCCAATCATCTCACAATGCATCAACAGGCACGAAAGCGTCGAAACTTTAGTATCTTTTGACAGCGTAAAAAATTACGTGTTTTTTGACCTTTTTTGGCTGAAAACACGAGCAAAAGGAGCGCGCGCGAAATTTCGCACCCCTGGAAACTTTTCGCCCGAGTCCATTTTTTCGTCCCAATCATCTCACCATGCATCAACAGGCACGAACGCGTCGAAACTTTTGCATCTTTTGACAGCATAACAAATTTCGCATTTTTTGACCTTCTTGCCTGAAAACACGAGTAAAAGGCACGCGCGCGAAATTTTGCAACCCCGGGACCTTTTCCTCAAAGTCCATTTTTTCGTCCCAATCATCTCACCATGCATCAACAGGCACGAACGCGTCGAAACTTTCGCATCTTTTGACAGCGTAATAAATTTCGCATTTTTTGACCTTCTTGGCTGAAAACACGAGGAAAAGGTGCGCACGCGAAATTTTGCACCCCAGGAAACTTTTCACCCGAGACATTTTTTCGTCCCAATCATCTCACCATGCATCAACAGTCACGAATGCGTTGAAACTTTTGCACTTTTGACAGCGTAACAAATTTCCCATTTTTTGACCTTCTTGGCTGAAAACAAGAGTAAAAGGCGCGCACGCGAAATTTTGCACCCCAAGAAACTTTTCGCTCGAGTCCATTTTTTCGTCCCAATCATTTCACCATGCATCAACAGGCACGAAAGCGTCGAAACATTTGCATCTTTTAACAGCGTAAGAAATTTCGTGTTTTTGACCTTCTTTGGCTGAAAACACGAGTAAAAGGCGCGCGCGCGAAATTTCGCACCCCTGGAAACTTTTCGCCCGAGACCATTTTTTCATCCCAATCATCTCACCATGCATCAACAGGAACGAACGCGTCGAAACTTTTGCATCTTTTGACATCATAACAAATTTCACATTTTTTGACCTTCTTGACCGAAAACACGAGTAAAAGGCGCGCGCGCGAAATTTCGCACCCCCGGAAAATTTTCGCCCGAGTCCATTTTTTCGTCCCAATCATCTCACCATGCATCAACAGGCACGAACACGTCGAAACTTTTGCATCTTTTGACAGCGTAACAAATTTCGCATTTTTTGACCTTCTTGGCTGAAAACACGAGGAAAAGGCGCGCGCGCGAAATTTCGCACCCCCGGAAAATTTTCGCCCGAGTCCATTTTTTCGTCCCAATCATCTCACCATGCATCAACAGGCACGAACACGTCGAAACTTTCGCCACGTCGAAACTTTCGCATCTTTTGACAGCGTAACAAATTTCCCATTTTTTGACCTTCTTGGCTGAAAATAAGAGTAAAAGGCGCGCGCGCGAAATTTTGCACCCCAGGAAACTTTTCGCTCGAGTCCATTTTTTCGTCCCAATCATCTCACCATGCATCAACAGGCACCAACGCGTCGAAACTTTCGCATCTTTTGACAGCGTAATAAATTTCCCATTTTTTTACCTTCTTGGCTGAAAACACGAGTAAAAGGCGCGCGCGCGAAATTTTGCACCCCAGCAAACTTTTCGCTCGAGTCCATTTTTTCGTCCCAATCATCTGACCATGCATCAACAGGCACGAACGCGTAAAAAATTTTGCATTTTTTGACAGCGTAAAAATTTTCGCATTTTTTGACCTTATTGGCTGAAAACACGAGTAAAGGACGCGCGCGCGAAATTTCGCACCCCCGAAAACTTTTCGCCCGAGTCTATTTCTTCGTCCCAATCATCTCACCATGCATCAACAGGCACGAACGCGTAAAAAATTTCGCATTTTTTGACAGCGTAAAAAATTTCACATTTTTTGACCTTATTGGCTGAAAACACGAGTAAAGGACGCGCGCGCGATATTTCGCACCCCCGAAAACTTTTCGCCCGAGTCCATTTTTTCGTCCCAATCATCTCACCATGCCTCAACAGACATGAAAGCGTAAAAAATTTGACATCTCTCTACAGCGTCAAAAATTTCGCATTTTTTGACCTTCTTGGCTGAAAACACGAGGAAAAGGCGCGCGCGCGAAATTTCGCACCCCCGGTAACTTTTCGCCCGAGTCCATTTTTTCGTCCCAATCATCTAACCATGAATCAATAGGCACGAACGCGTCGAAACTTTCGCATCTTTTGACATCGTAACAAATTTCGCATTTTTTGACCTTCTTGGCTGAAAACACGAGTAAAAGGCGCGCGCGCGAAATTTCGCACCCCAGGAAACTTTTCGCCCGAGTCCATTTTTTCGTCCCAATCATCTCACAATGCATCAACAGGCACGAAAGCGTCGAAACTTTAGTATCTTTTGACAGCGTAAAAAATTACGTGTTTTTTGACCTTTTTTGGCTGAAAACACGAGCAAAAGGCGCGCGCGCGAAATTTCGCACCCCTGGAAACTTTTCGCCCGAGTCCATTTTTTCGTCCCAATCATCTCACCATGCATCAACAGGCACGAACGCGTCGAAACTTTTGCATCTTTTGACAGCATAACAAATTTCGCATTTTTTGACCTTCTTGCCTGAAAACACGAGTAAAAGGCACGCGCGCGAAATTTTGCAACCCCGGGACCTTTTCCTCAAAGTCCATTTTTTCGTCCCAATCATCTCACCATGCATCAACAGGCACGAACGCGTCGAAACTTTCGCATCTTTTGACAGCGTAATAAATTTCGCATTTTTTGACCTTCTTGGCTGAAAACACGAGGAAAAGGTGCGCACGCGAAATTTTGCACCCCAGGAAACTTTTCACCCGAGACATTTTTTCGTCCCAATCATCTCACCATGCATCAACAGTCACGAATGCGTTGAAACTTTTGCACTTTTGACAGCGTAACAAATTTCCCATTTTTTGACCTTCTTGGCTGAAAACAAGAGTAAAAGGCGCGCACGCGAAATTTTGCACCCCAAGAAACTTTTCGCTCGAGTCCATTTTTTCGTCCCAATCATTTCACCATGCATCAACAGGCACGAAAGCGTCGAAACTTTTGCATCTTTTAACAGCGTAAGAAATTTCGTGTTTTTGACCTTCTTTGGCTGAAAACACGAGTAAAAGGCGCGCGCGCGAAATTTCGCACCCCTGGAAACTTTTCGCCCGAGACCATTTTTTCATCCCAATCATCTCACCATGCATCAACAGGCACGAACGCGTCGAAACTTTTGCATCTTTTGACATCATAACAAATTTCACATTTTTTGACCTTCTTGACCGAAAACACGAGTAAAAGGCGCGCGCGCGAAATTTCGCACCCCCGGAAAATTTTCGCCCGAGTCCATTTTTTCGTCCCAATCATCTCACCATGCATCAACAGGCACGAACACGTCGAAACTTTTGCATCTTTTGACAGCGTAACAAATTTCGCATTTTTTGACCTTCTTGGCTGAAAACACGAGGAAAAGGCGCGCGCGCGAAATTTCGCACCCCTGGAAAATTTTCGCCCGAGTCCATTTTTTCGTCCCAATCATCTCACCATGCATCAACAGGCACGAACACGTCGAAACTTTCGCCACGTCGAAACTTTCGCATCTTTTGACAGCGTAACAAATTTCCCATTTTTTGACCTTCTTGGCTGAAAATAAGAGTAAAAGGCGCGCGCGCGAAATTTTGCACCCCAGGAAACTTTTCGCTCGAGTCCATTTTTTCGTCCCAATCATCTCACCATGCATCAACAGGCACCAACGCGTCGAAACTTTCGCATCTTTTGACAGCGTAATAAATTTCCCATTATTTTACCTTCTTGGCTGAAAACACGAGTAAAAGGCGCGCGCGCGAAATTTTGCACCCCAGCAAACTTTTCGCTCGAGTCCATTTTTTCGTCCCAATCATCTCACCATGCATCAACAGGCACCAACGCGTCGAAACTTTCGCATCTTTTGACAGCGTAATAAATTTCCCATTATTTTACCTTCTTGGCTGAAAACACGAGTAAAAGGCGCGCGCGCGAAATTTTGCACCCCAGCAAACTTTTCGCTCGAGTCCATTTTTTTGTCCCAATCATCTCACCATGCATCAACAGGCACGAATGCGTAAAAAATTTCGCATTTTTTGACAGCGTAAAAAATTTCACATTTTTTGACCTTATTGGCTGAAAACACGAGTAAAGGACGCGCGCGCGATATTTCGCACCCCCGAAAACTTTTCGCCCGAGTCCATTTTTTCGTCCCAATCATCTCACCATGCATCAAGAGACATGAAAGCGTCAAAAATTTGACATCTCTCTACAGCGTCAAGAATTTCGCATTTTTTGACCTTCTTGGCTGAAAACACGAGGAAAAGGCGCGCGCGCGAAATTTTGCACCCCCGGTAACTTTTCGCCCGAGTCCATTTTTTCGTCCCAATAATCTAACCATGAATCAACAGGCACGAACGCGTCGAAACTTTCGCATCTTTTGACATCGTAACAAATTTCGCATTTTTTGACCTTCTTGGCTGAAAACACGAGGAAAATGTGCGCACGTGAAATTTCGCACCCTGGGAAACTTTTCGCCCGAGACATTTTTTCGTCCCAATCATCTCACCATGCATCAACAGGAACGAACACGTCAAAACTTTCGCATCTTTTGACAGCGTAACAAATTTCCCATTTTTTGACCTTCTTCGCTGAAAACACGAGTAAAACGCGCGCGCGCGAAATTTTGCACCCCAGGAAACTTTTCGCTCGAGTCCATTTTTTCGTCCCAATTATCTCACCATGCATCAACAGGCACGAACGCGTCGAAACTTTCGCATCTTTTGACAGCGTAACAAATTTCCCATTTTTTGACCTTGGCTGAAAACACGAGAAAAAGGCGCGCGCGCGAAATTTTGTACCCCCGGGACCTTTTCGCCCGAGTGCATTTTTTCGTCCCAATCATCTCAATATGCATCAATAGGCACGAAAGCGTCGAAACTTTTGCATCTTTTAACAGCGTAAAAAATTTCGTGTTTTTTTACCTTATTTGGCTGCAAACACGAGTAAAAGGCGCGCGCGAAATTTCGCACCCCTGGAAACTTTTCGCCCGAGTCCATTTTTTCGTCCCAATCATCTCACCATGCATCAACAGGCACGAACGCGTCGAAACTTTTGCAGCTTTTGACAGCATAACAAATTTCGCATTTTTTGACCTTCTTGGCTGAAAACACGAGTAAAAGGCGCGCGCGCGAAATTTCGCACCCCAGGAAACTTTTCGCCCGAGTCCATTTTTTCGTCCCAATCATCTCACAATGCATCAACAGGCACGAAAGCGTCGAAACTTTAGCATCTTTTGACAGCGTAAAAAATTTCGTGTTTTTTGACCTTTTTTGGCTGAAAACACGAGCAAAAGGCGCGCGCGCGAAATTTCGCACCCCTGGAAACTTTTCGCCCGAGTCCATTTTTTCGTCCCAATCATCTCACCATGCATCAACAGGCACGAACGCGTCGAAACTTTTGCATCTTTTGACAGCATAACAAATTTCGCATTTTTTGACCTTCTTGCCTGAAAACACGAGTAAAAGGCACGCGCGCGAAATTTTGCAACCCCGGGACCTTTTCCTCCGAGTCCATTTTTTCGTCCCAATCATCTCACCATGCATCAACAGGCACGAACGCGTCGAAACTTTCGCATCTTTTGACCTTCTTGGCTGAAAACACGAGTAAAAGGCGCGCGCGCGAAATTTTGCACCCCAGGAAACTTTTCGCTCGAGTCCATTTTTTCGTCCCAATCATTTCACCATGCATCAACAGGCACGAAAGCGTCAAAACTTTTGCATCTTTTAACAGCGTAAAAAATTTCGTGTTTTTTACCTTCTTTGGCTGAAAACACGAGTAAAAGGCGCGCGCGCGAAATTTCGCACCCCTGGAAACTTTTCGCCCGAGACCATTTTTTCGTCCCAATCATCTCACCATGCATCAACAGGCACGAACGCGTCGAAACTTTTGCACTTTTGACATCGTAACAAATTTCGCGTTTTTTTACCTTCTTGGTTGAAAACACGAGTAAAAGGCGCGTGCGCGAAATTTCGCACCCCAGGAAACTTTTCGCCCGAGTCCATTTTTTCGTCCCAATCATCTCACCATGCATCAACAGGCACGAACGCGTCGAAACTTTTACATCTTTTGACAACGTAACAAATTTCGCATTTTTTGTCCTACTTGGCTGAAAACACGAGGAAAAGGCGCGCGCGCGAAATTTCGCACCCCCGAAAAATTTTCGCCCGAGTCCATTTTTTCGTCCCAATCATCTCACAATGCATCAACAGGCACGAAAGCGTCGAAACTTTAGCATCTTTTGACGGCGTAAAAAATTTCGTGTTTTTTGACCTTTTTTGGCTGAAAACACGAGCAAAAGGCGCGCGCGCGAAATTTCGCACCCCAGGAAACTTTTCGCCCGAGTCCATTCTTTCGTCCCAATCATCTCACCATGCATCAACAGGCACGAACGCGTCGAAACTTTTGCATCTTTTGACAGCGTAACAAATTTCGCATTTTTTGACCTTCTTGGCTGAAAACACTAGGAAAAGGTGCGTACGCGAAATTTCGCACCCTGGGAAACTTTTCGCCCGAGACATTTTTTCGTCCCAATCATCTCACCATGCATCAATAGGCACGAACACGTCAAAACTTTCGCATCTTTTGACAGCGTAACAAATTTCCCATTTTTTGACCTTCTTGGCTGAAAACACGAGTAAAAGGTGCGCGTGCGAAATTTTGCACCCCAGGAAACTTTTCGCTCGAGTCCATTTTTTCGTCCCAATCATCTCACCATGCATCAACAGGCACGAACGCGTCGAAACTTTCGCATCTTTTGACAGCGTAACAAATTTCCCATTTTTTGACCTTCTTGGCTGAAAACACGAGTAAAAGGCACGCGCGCGAAATTTTGCACCCCCGGGACCTTTTCGTCCGAGTCCATTTTTTCGTCCCAATCATCTCACAATGCATCAACAGGCACGAAAGCGTCGAAACTTTTGCATCTTTTAACAGCGTAAAAAATTTCGTGTTTTTTGACCTTCTTTGGCTGAAAACACGAGTAAAAGGCGCGCGCGCGAAATTTCGCACCCCAGGAAACTTTTCGCCCGAGTCTATTTTTTCGTCCCAATCATCTCACCATGCATCAACAGGCACAAACGCGTCGAAACTTTCGCATCTTTTGACAGCATAACAAATTTCGCGTTTTTTGACCTTCGTAGCTGAAAACACAAGTAACGCGCGCATGAAATTTTGCACCCCCGAAAAATTTTCGCCCGAGTCCATTTTTTCGTCCCAATCATCGCACCATGCATCAACAGGCACGAACGCGTCGAAACTTTCGCATCTTTTGACAGCGTAATAAATTTCGCATTTTTTGACCTTCTTGGCTGAAAAGAAGAGTAAATGGCGCGCGCGTGAAATTTTGCACCCCA
Organism: Pontederia crassipes; assembly: GCA_030549335.1. NCBI lineage: Eukaryota > Viridiplantae > Streptophyta > Magnoliopsida > Commelinales > Pontederiaceae > Pontederia > Pontederia crassipes. The sequence continues at coordinate 1,438,673 of JAUKPH010000020.1, read as the reverse complement.
GGAAACTTTTCACCCGAGTCCATTTTTTCGTCCCAATCATCTCACCATGCATCAATAGTCACGAACGCGTCGAAACTTTTGCACTTTTGACATCGTAACAAATTTCGCATTTTTTGACCTTCTTGGTTGAAAACATGAGTAAAAGGCACGCGCGCGAAATTTCGCACCCCAGGAAACTTTTCGCCCGAGTCCATTTTTTCGTCCCAATCATCTCACCATGCATCAACAGGCACGAACGCATCGAAACTTTTACATCTTTTGACAGCGTAACAAATTTCGCATTTTTTGACCTTCTTGGCCGAAAACACGAGGAAAAGGCGCGCGCGCGAAATTTCGCACCCCCGGAAAATTTTCGCCCGAGTCCATTTTTTCGTCCCAATCATCTCACCATGCATCAACAGGCACGAACACGTCGAAACTTTCGCCACGTCGAAACTTTCGCATCTTTTGACAGCGTAACAAATTTCCCATTTTTTGACCTTCTTGGCTGAAAACAAGAGTAAAAGGCGTGCGCGCGAAATTTTGCACACCAGGAAACTTTTCGCTCGAGTCCATTTTTTCGTCCCAATCATCTCACCATGCATCAACAGGCACGAACACGTCGAAACTTTCGCATCTTTTGACAGCGTAATAAATTTCCCATTTTTTTACCTTCTTGGCTGAAAACACGAGTAAAAGGCGCGCGCGCGAAATTTTGCACCCCAGCAAACTTTTCGCTCGAGTCCATTTTTTCGTCCCAATCATCTCACCATGCATCAACAGGCACGAACGCGTAAAAAATTTCGCATTTTTTGACAGCGTAAAAAATTTCACATTTTTTGACCTTATTGGCTGAAAACACGAGTAAAGGACGCGCGCGCGATATTTCGCACCCCCGAAAACTTTTCGCCCGAGTCCATTTTTTCGTCCCAATCATCTCACCATGCCTCAACAGACATGAAAGCGTAAAAAATTTGACATCTCTCTACAGCGTCAAAAATTTCGCATTTTTTGACCTTCTTGGCTGAAAACACGAGGAAAAGGCGCGCGCGCGAAATTTCGCACCCCCGGTAACTTTTCGCCCGAGTCCATTTTTTCGTCCCAATCATCTAACCATGAATCAATAGGCACGAACGCGTCGAAACTTTCGCATCTTTTGACATCGTAACAAATTTCGCATTTTTTGACCTTCTTGGCTGAAAACACGAGTAAAAGGCGCGCGCGCGAAATTTCGCACCCCAGGAAACTTTTCGCCCGAGTCCATTTTTTCGTCCCAATCATCTCACAATGCATCAACAGGCACGAAAGCGTCGAAACTTTAGTATCTTTTGACAGCGTAAAAAATTACGTGTTTTTTGACCTTTTTTGGCTGAAAACACGAGCAAAAGGCGCGCGCGCGAAATTTCGCACCCCTGGAAACTTTTCGCCCGAGTCCATTTTTTCGTCCCAATCATCTCACCATGCATCAACAGGCACGAACGCGTCGAAACTTTTGCATCTTTTGACAGCATAACAAATTTCGCATTTTTTGACCTTCTTGCCTGAAAACACGAGTAAAAGGCACGCGCGCGAAATTTTGCAACCCCGGGACCTTTTCCTCAAAGTCCATTTTTTCGTCCCAATCATCTCACCATGCATCAACAGGCACGAACGCGTCGAAACTTTCGCATCTTTTGACAGCGTAATAAATTTCGCATTTTTTGACCTTCTTGGCTGAAAACACGAGGAAAAGGTGCGCACGCGAAATTTTGCACCCCAGGAAACTTTTCACCCGAGACATTTTTTCGTCCCAATCATCTCACCATGCATCAACAGTCACGAATGCGTTGAAACTTTTGCACTTTTGACAGCGTAACAAATTTCCCATTTTTTGACCTTCTTGGCTGAAAACAAGAGTAAAAGGCGCGCACGCGAAATTTTGCACCCCAAGAAACTTTTCGCTCGAGTCCATTTTTTCGTCCCAATCATTTCACCATGCATCAACAGGCACGAAAGCGTCGAAACTTTTGCATCTTTTAACAGCGTAAGAAATTTCGTGTTTTTGACCTTCTTTGGCTGAAAACACGAGTAAAAGGCGCGCGCGCGAAATTTCGCACCCCTGGAAACTTTTCGCCCGAGACCATTTTTTCATCCCAATCATCTCACCATGCATCAACAGGCACGAACGCGTCGAAACTTTTGCATCTTTTGACATCATAACAAATTTCACATTTTTTGACCTTCTTGACCGAAAACACGAGTAAAAGGCGCGCGCGCGAAATTTCGCACCCCCGGAAAATTTTCGCCCGAGTCCATTTTTTCGTCCCAATCATCTCACCATGCATCAACAGGCACGAACACGTCGAAACTTTTGCATCTTTTGACAGCGTAACAAATTTCGCATTTTTTGACCTTCTTGGCTGAAAACACGAGGAAAAGGCGCGCGCGCGAAATTTCGCACCCCCGGAAAATTTTCGCCCGAGTCCATTTTTTCGTCCCAATCATCTCACCATGCATCAACAGGCACGAACACGTCGAAACTTTCGCCACGTCGAAACTTTCGCATCTTTTGACAGCGTAACAAATTTCCCATTTTTTGACCTTCTTGGCTGAAAATAAGAGTAAAAGGCGCGCGCGCGAAATTTTGCACCCCAGGAAACTTTTCGCTCGAGTCCATTTTTTCGTCCCAATCATCTCACCATGCATCAACAGGCACCAACGCGTCGAAACTTTCGCATCTTTTCACAGCGTAATAAATTTCCCATTATTTTACCTTCTTGGCTGAAAACACGAGTAAAAGGCGCGCGCGCGAAATTTTGCACCCCAGCAAACTTTTCGCTCGAGTCCATTTTTTCGTCCCAATCATCTCACCATGCATCAACAGGCACCAACGCGTCGAAACTTTCGCATCTTTTGACAGCGTAATAAATTTCCCATTATTTTACCTTCTTGGCTGAAAACACGAGTAAAAGGCGCGCGCGCGAAATTTTGCACCCCAGCAAACTTTTCGCTCGAGTCCATTTTTTCGTCCCAATCATCTCACCATGCATCAACAGGCACGAATGCGTAAAAAATTTCGCATTTTTTGACAGCGTAAAAAATTTCACATTTTTTGACCTTATTGGCTGAAAACACGAGTAAAGGACGCGCGCGCGATATTTCGCACCCCCGAAAACTTTTCGCCCGAGTCCATTTTTTCGTCCCAATCATCTCACCATGCATCAAGAGACATGAAAGCGTCAAAAATTTGACATCTCTCTACAGCGTCAAGAATTTCGCATTTTTTGACCTTCTTGGCTGAAAACACGAGGAAAAGGCGCGCGCGCGAAATTTCGCACCCCCGGTAACTTTTCGCCCGAGTCCATTTTTTCGTCCCAATAATCTAACCATGAATCAACAGGCACGAACGCGTCGAAACTTTCGCATCTTTTGACATCGTAACAAATTTCGCATTTTTTGACCTTCTTGGCTGAAAACACGAGGAAAAGGTGCGCACGTGAAATTTCGCACCCTGGGAAACTTTTCGCCCGAGACATTTTTTCGTCCCAATCATCTCACCATGCATCAACAGGAACGAACACGTCAAAACTTTCGCATCTTTTGACAGCGTAACAAATTTCCCATTTTTTGACCTTCTTCGCTGAAAACACGAGTAAAACGCGCGCGCGCGAAATTTTGCACCCCAGGAAACTTTTCGCTCGAGTCCATTTTTTCGTCCCAATTATCTCACCATGCATCAACAGGCACGAACGCGTCGAAACTTTCGCATCTTTTGACAGCGTAACAAATTTCCCATTTTTTGACCTTGGCTGAAAACACGAGTAAAAGGCGCGCGCGCGAAATTTTGTACCCCCGGGACCTTTTCGCCCGAGTGCATTTTTTCGTCCCAATCATCTCAATATGCATCAATAGGCACGAAAGCGTCGAAACTTTTGCATCTTTTAACAGCGTAAAAAATTTCGTGTTTTTTTACCTTATTTGGCTGCAAACACGAGTAAAAGGCGCGCGCGAAATTTCGCACCCCTGGAAACTTTTCGCCCGAGTCCATTTTTTCGTCCCAATCATCTCACCATGCATCAACAGGCACGAACGCGTCGAAACTTTTGCAGCTTTTGACAGCATAACAAATTTCGCATTTTTTGACCTTCTTGGCTGAAAATACGAGTAAAAGGCGCGCGCGCGAAATTTCGCACCCCAGGAAACTTTTCGCCCGAGTCCATTTTTTCGTCCCAATCATCTCACAATGCATCAACAGGCACGAAAGCGTCGAAACTTTAGCATCTTTTGACAGCGTAAAAAATTTCGTGTTTTTTGACCTTTTTTGGCTGAAAACACGAGCAAAAGGCGCGCGCGCGAAATTTCGCACCCCTGGAAACTTTTCGCCCGAGTCCATTTTTTCGTCCCAATCATCTCACCATGCATCAACAGGCACGAACGCGTCGAAACTTTTGCATCTTTTGACAGCATAACAAATTTCGCATTTTTTGACCTTCTTGCCTGAAAACACGAGTAAAAGGCACGCGCGCGAAATTTTGCAACCCCGGGACCTTTTCCTCCGAGTCCATTTTTTCGTCCCAATCATCTCACCATGCATCAACAGGCACGAACGCGTCGAAACTTTCGCATCTTTTGACCTTCTTGGCTGAAAACACGAGTAAAAGGCGCGCGCGCGAAATTTTGCACCCCAGGAAACTTTTCGCTCGAGTCCATTTTTTCGTCCCAATCATTTCACCATGCATCAACAGGCACGAAAGCGTCAAAACTTTTGCATCTTTTAACAGCGTAAAAAATTTCGTGTTTTTGACCTTCTTTGGCTGAAAACACGAGTAAAAGGCGCGCGCGCGAAATTTCGCACCCCTGGAAACTTTTCGCCCGAGACCATTTTTTCGTCCCAATCATCTCACCATGCATCAACAGGCACGAACGCGTCGAAACTTTTGCACTTTTGACATCGTAACAAATTTCGCGTTTTTTTACCTTCTTGGTTGAAAACACGAGTAAAAGGCGCGCGCGCGAAATTTCGCACCCCAGGAAACTTTTCGCCCGAGTCCATTTTTTCGTCCCAATCATCTCACCATGCATCAACAGGCACGAACGCGTCGAAACTTTTACATCTTTTGACAACGTAACAAATTTCGCATTTTTTGACCTACTTGGCTGAAAACACGAGGAAAAGGCGCGCGCGCGAAATTTCGCACCCCCGAAAAATTTTCGCCCGAGTCCATTTTTTCGTCCCAATCATCTCACCTTGCATCAACAGGCACGAAAGCGTCAAAAATTTCGCATCTTTTGACAGCGTAACAAATTTCCCATTTTTTGACCTTCTTGGCTGAAAACAAGAGTAAAAGGCGCGCGCGCGAAATTTTGCACCCCAGGAAACTTTTCGCTCGAGTCCATTTTTTCGTCCCAATCATCTCACCATGCATCAACAGGCACCAACGCGTCGAAACTTTCGCATCTTTTGAAAGCGTAATAAATTTCCCATTTTTTTACCTTCTTGGCTGAAAACACGAGTAAAAGGCGCGTGCGGGAAATTTTGCACCCCAGCAAACTTTTCGCTCGAGTCCATTTTTTCGTCCCAATCATCTCACCATGCATCAACAGGCACGAACGCATAAAAAATTTCGCATTTTTTGACAGCGTAAAAAATTTCACATTTTTTGACCTTATTGGCTGAAAACACGAGTAAAGGACGCGCGCGCGAAATTTCGCACCCCCGGAAACTTTTCGCCCGAGTCCATTTTTTCGTCCCAATCATCTCACCATGCATCAACAGACATGAAAGCGTCAAAAATTTGACATCTCTCTACAGCGTCAAAAATTTCGCATTTTTTTACCTTCTTGGCTGAAAACACGAGGAAAAGGCGCGCGCGCGAAATTTCGCACCACCGGTAACTTTTCGCCCGAGTCCATTTTTTTGTCCCAATCATCTAACCATGAATCAACAGGCACGAACGCGTCGAAACTTTCGCATCTTTTGACATCGTAACAAATTTCGCATTTTTTGACCTTCTTGGCTGAAAACACGAGTAAAAGGCGCGCGCTGCGAAATTTCGCACCCCAGGAAACTTTTCGTCCGAGTCCATTTTTTCGTCCCAATCATCTCACAATGCATCAACAGGCACGAAAGCGGTGAAACTTTTGCATCTTTTGACAGCGTAAAAAATTTCGTGTTTTTTGACCTTTTTTGGGTGAAAACACGAGTAAAAGGTGCGCGCGCGAAATTTCGCACCCCTGGAAACTTTTCGCCCGAGACATTTTTTCGTCCCAATCATCTCACCATGCATCAACAGGCACGAACGCGTCGAAACTTTTGCATCTTTTGACATCATAACAAATTTCACGTTTTTTGACCTTCTTGGCTGAAAACACGAGTAAAAGGCGCGCGCGTGAAATTTTGCACCCCAGGAAACTTTTCGCCCGAGTCCATTTTTTCGTCCCAATCATCTCACCATGCATCAACAGGCACCATCGCGTCGAAACTTTCGCATCTTTTGACAGCGCACCAAATTTCGCGTTTTTTGACCTTCGTAGCTGAAAACACAAGTAACGCACGCACGAAATTTTGCACCCCCGAAAAATTTTCGCTCGAGTCCATTTTTTCGTCCCAATCATCTCACCATGCATCAACAGGCACAAACGCGTCGAAACTTTCGCATCTTTTGACAGCGTAATAAATTTCGCATTTTTTGACCTTCTTGGCTGAAAACAAGAGTAAAAGGCGCGCGCGCGAAATTTCGCACCCCTGGAAACTTTTCGCCCGAGTCCATTTTTTCGTCCCAATCATCTCACTATGCATCAACAGGCACGAACGCGTCGAAACTTTTGCATCTTTTGACATCATAACAAATTTCACGTTTTTTGACCTTCTTGACCGAAAACACGAGTAAAAGGCGCGCGCTCGAAATTTCGCACCCCAGGAAACTTTTTGCCCGAGTCCATTTTTTCGTCCCAATCATCTCACCATGCATCAACAGGCACGAACGTGTCGAAACTTTTGCATCATTTGACAGCGTAACAAATTTCACATTTTTTGACCTTCTTGACTGAAAACACGAGGAAAAGATGCACACGCGAAATTTCGCACCCTGGGAAACTTTTCGCCCGAGACATTTTTTTCGTCCCAATCATCTCACCATGCATCAACAGGCACAAACACGTCAAAACTTTCGCATCTTTTGACAGCGTAACAAATTTCCCATTTTTTGACCTTCTTGGCTGAAAACACGAGTAAAACGCGCGCGCGCGAAATTTTGCACCCCAGGAAACTTTTCGCTCGAGTCCATTTTTTCGTCCCAATTATCTCACCATGCATCAACAGGCACGAACACCTTGAAACTTTTGCATCTTTTGACAGCGTAACAAATTTCCCATTTTTTGACCTTCTTGGCTGAAAACACGAGTAAAAGGCGCGCGCGCGAAATTTTGTACCCCCGGGACCTTTTCGCCCGAGTGCATTTTTTCGTCCCAATCATCTCAATATGCATCAACAGGCATGAAAGCATCGAAACTTTTGCAACTTTTAACAGCGTAAAAAATTTCGTGTTTTTTGACCTTCTTTGGCTGAAAACACGAGTAAAAGGCGCACGCGGGAAATTTCGCACCCCTGGAAACTTTTCACCCGAGTCCATTTTTTCGTCCCAATCATCTCACCATGCATCAACAGTCACGAACGCGTCGAAACTTTTGCACTTTTGACATCGTAACAAATTTCGCGTTTTTTGACCTTCTTGGTTGAAAACACGAGTAACAGGCGCGCGCGCGAAATTTCGCACCCCAGGAAACTTTTCGCCCGAGTCCATTTTTTCGTCCCAATCATCTCACCATGCATCAACAGGCACAAACGCGTCGAAACTTTCGCATCTTTTGATAGCGTAACAAATTTCCCATTTTTTGACCTTCTTGGCTGAAAACAAGAGTAAATGGCGCGCGCGCGAAATTTTGCACCCCAGGAAACTTTTCACCCGAGTCCATTTTTTCGTCCCAATCATCTCAACATGCATCAACAGTCACGAACACGTCGAAACTTTTGCACTTTTGACATCGTAACAAATTTCGCGTTTTTTGACCTTCTTGGTTGAAAACACGAGTAAAAGGCGCGCGCGCGAAATTTCGCACCCCAGGAAACTTTTCGCCCGAGTCCATTTTTTCGTCCCAATCATCTCACCATGCATCAACAGGCACGAACGCGTCGAAACTTTTACATCTTTTGACAACGTAACAAATTTCGCATTTTTTGACCTTCTTGGCTGAAAACACGAGGAAAAGGCGCGCGCGCGAAATTTCGCACCCCCGAAAAATTTTCGCCCGAGTCCATTTTTTCGTCCCAATCATCTCACCTTGCATCAACAGGCACGAAAGTGTCAAAAATTTCGCATCTTTTGACAACGTAACAAATTTCCCATTTTTTGACCTTCTCGGCTGAAAACAAGAGTAAAAGGCGCGCGCGCGAAATTTTGCACCCCCGGAAACTTTTCGCTCGAGTCCATTTTTTCATCCCAATCATCTCACCATGCATCAACAGGCACGAACGCGTCGAAACTTTCACATCTTTTGACAGCGTAATCAATTTCGCATTTTTTGACCTTCTTGGCAGAAAAAAAGAGTAAATGGCGCGCACGCGAAATTTTGCACCCCAGGAAACTTTTCACCTGAGTCCATTTTTTCGTCCCAATCATCTCACCATGCATCAACAGTCACGAACGCGTCGAAACTTTCGCATCTTTTGACAGCGTAACAAATTTCCCATTTTTTGACCTTCTTGGCTGAAAACACGAGTAAAAGGCGCGCGCGCGAAATTTTGCACCCCAGCAAACTTTTCGCTCGAGTCCATTTTTTCGTCCCAATCATCTGACCATGCATCAACAGGCACGAACGCGTAAAAAATTTTGCATTTTTTTGACAGCGTAAAAAATTTCGCATTTTTTTACCTTATTGGCTGAAAACATGAGTAAAGGACGCGCGCGCGAATTTCGCACCCCCGAAAACTTTTCGCCCGAGTCCATTTTTTCGTCCCAATCATCTCACCATGCATCAACAGACACGAAAGCGTCGAAAATTTCACATCTCTTCACAGCGTCAAAAATTTCGCATTTTTTGACCTTCTCGGCTGAAAACACGAGAAAAAGGCGCGCGCGCGAAATTTCGCACCCCCGGTAACTTTTCGCCCGAGTCCATTTTTTCGTCCCAATCATCTAACCATGAATCAACAGGCACGAACGCGTCGAAACTTTCGCATCTTTTGACATCGTAACAAATTTCGCATTTTTTGACCTTCTTGGCTGAAAACACGAGTAAAAGGCGCGCGCGCGAAATTTCGCACCCCAGGAAACTTTTCGTCCGAGTCCATTTTTTCGTCCCAATCATCTCACAATGCATCAACAGGCACGAAAGCGGTGAAACTTTTGCATCTTTTGACAGCGTAAAAAATTTCGTGTTTTTTGACCTTTTTTGGCTGAAAACACGAGTAAAAGGTGCGCGCGCGAAATTTCGCACCCATGGAAACTTTTCGCCCGAATCCATTTTTTCGTCCCAATCATCTCACCATGCATCAACAGGCACGAATGCGTCGAAACTTTTGCATCTTTTGACATCATAACAAATTTCACGTTTTTTGACCTTCTTGGCTGAAAACACGAGTAAAAGGCGCGCGCGTGAAATTTTGCACCCCAGGAAACTTTTCGCCCGAGTCCATTTTTTCGTCCCAATCATCTCACCATGCATCAACAGGCACAAACGCGTCGAAACTTTCGCATCTTTTGACAGCGCACCAAATTTCGCGTTTTTTGACCTTCGTAGCTGAAAACACAAGTAACGCACGCACGAAATTTTGCACCCCCGAAAAATTTTCGCCCGAGTCCATTTTTTCGTCCCAATCATCTCACCATGCATCAACAGGCACAAACGCGTCGAAACTTTCGCACCATTTGACAGCGTAATAAATTTCGCATTTTTTGACCTTCTTGGCTGAAAATAAGAGTAAAAGGCGCGCGCGCGAAATTTCGCACCCCTGGAAACTTTTCGCCCGAGTCCATTTTTTCGTCCCAATCATCTCACTATGCATCAACAGGCACGAACGCGTCGAAACTTTTGCATCTTTTGACATCATAACAAATTTCACGTTTTTTGACCTTCTTGACCGAAAACACGAGTAAAAGGCGCGCGCGCGAAATTTCGCACCCCAGGAAACTTTTTGCCCGAGTCCATTTTTTCGTCCCAATCATCTCACCATGCATCAACAGGCACGAACGTGTCGAAACTTTTGCATCTTTTGACAGCGTAACAAATTTCACATTTTTTGACCTTCTTGACTGAAAACACGAGGAAAAGATGCACACGCGAAATTTCGCACCCTGGGAATTTTTCGCCCGAGACATTTTTTTCGTCCCAATCATCTCACCATGCATCAACAGGCACAAACACGTCAAAACTTTCGCATCTTTTGACAGCGTAACAAATTTCCCATTTTTTGACCTTCTTGGCTGAAAACACGAGTAAAACGCGCGCGCGCGAAATTTTGCACCCCAGGAAACTTTTCGCTCGAGTCCATTTTTTCGTCCCAATTATCTCACCATGCATCAACAGGCACGAACGCGTTGAAACTTTTGCATCTTTTGACAGCGTAACAAATTTCCCATTTTTTGACCTTCTTGGCTGAAAACACGAGTAAAAGGCGCGCGCGCGAAATTTTGTACCCCCGGGACCTTTTCGCCCGAGTGCATTTTTTCGTCCCAATCATCTCAATATGCATCAACAGGCATGAAAGCGTCGAAACTTTTGCAACTTTTAACAGCGTAAAAAATTTCATATTTTATGACCTTCTTTGGCTGAAAACACGAGTAAAAGGCGCACGCGCGAAATTTCGCACCCCTGGAAACTTTTCACCCGAGTCCATTTTTTCGTCCCAATCATCTCACCATCCATCAACAGTCACGAACGCGTCGAAACTTTTGCACTTTTGACATCGTAACAAATTTCGCGTTTTTTGACCTTCTTGGTTGAAAACACGAGTAAAAGGCGCGCGCGCGAAATTTCGCACACCAGGAAACTTTTCGCCCGAGTCCATTTTTTCGTCCCAATCATCTCACCATGCATCAACAGGCACAAACGCGTCGAAACTTTCGCATCTTTTGATAGCGTAACAAATTTCCCATTTTTTGACCTTCTTGGCTGAAAACAAGAGTAAATGGCGCGCGCGCGAAATTTTGCACCCCAGGAAACTTTTCACCCGAGTCCATTTTTTCGTCCCAATCATCTCAACATGCATCAACAGTCACGAACGCGTCGAAACTTTTGCACTTTTGACATCGTAACAAATTTCGCATTTTTTGACCTTCTTGGTTAAAAACACGAGTAAAAGGCGCGCGCGCGAAATTTCGCACCCCAGGAAACTTTTCGCTCGAGTCCATTTTTTCGTCCCAATCATCTCACCATGCATCAACAGGCACGAACGCGTCGAAACTTTTACATCTTTTGACAACGTAACAAATTTCGCATTTTTTGACCTTCTTGGCTGAAAACACGAGGAAAAGGCGCGCGCGCGAAATTTCGCACCCCCGAAAAATTTTCGCCCGAGTCCATTTTTTCGTCCCAATCATCTCACCTTGCATCAACAGGCACGAAAGTGTCAAAAATTTCGCATCTTTTGACAACGTAACAAATTTCCCATTTTTTGACCTTCTCGGCTGAAAACAAGAGTAAAAGGCGCGCGCAGCGAAATTTTGCACCCCCGGAAACTTTTCGCTCGAGTCCATTTTTTCATCCCAATCATCTCACCATGCATCAACAGGCACGAACGCGTCGAAACTTTCACATCTTTTGACAGCGTAATCAATTTCGCATTTTTTGACCTTCTTGGCTGAAAAAAAGAGTAAATGGCGCGCGCGCGAAATTTTGCACCCCAGGAAACTTTTCACCCGAGTCCATTTTTTCGTCCTAATCATCTCACCATGCATCAACAGTCACGAACGCGTCGAAACTTTTGCATCTTTTGACAGCGTAACAAATTTCCCATTTTTTGACCTTCTTGGCTGAAAACACGAGTAAAAGGCGCGCGCGCGAAATTTTGCACCCCAGCAAACTTTTCGCTCGAGTCCATTTTTTCGTCCCAATCATCTCACCATGCATCAACAGGCACGAACGCGTAAAAAATTTTGCGTTTTTTTGACAGCGTAAAAAATTTCGCATTTTTTTACCTTATTGGCTGAAAACACGAGTAAAGGACGCGCGCGCGAATTTCGCACCCCCGGAAACTTTTCGCCCGAGTCCATTTTTTCGTCCCAATCATCTCACCATGCATCAACAGACACGAAAGCGTCGAAAATTTCACATCTCTTCACAGCGTCAAAAATTTCGCATTTTTTGACCTTCTTGGCTGAAAACACGAGAAAAAGGCGCGCGCGCGAAATTTCGCACCCCCGGTAACTTTTCGACCGAGTCCATTTTTTCGTCCCAATCATCTCACCATCCATCAACAGGCACGAACGCGTCGAAACTTTCGCATCTTTTGACATCGTAACAAATTTTGCATTTTTTTACCTTCTTGGATGAAAACACGAGTAAAAGGCGCGCGTGCGAAATTGCGCACCCGAGGAAACTTTTCGCCCGAGTCCATTTTTTCGTCCCAATCATCTCACAATGCATCAACAGGCACGAAAGCGGTGAAACTTTTGCATCTTTTGACAGCGTAAAAAATTTCGTGTTTTTTTACCTTCTTTGGCTGAAAACACGAGTAAAAGGCGCGCGCGCAAAATTTTGCACCCATGGAAACTTTTCGCCCGAGTCCATTTTTTCGTCCCAATCATCTCAACATGCATCAACAGGCACGAACGCGTCGAAACTTTTGCATCTTTTGACATCGTAACAAATTTCGCATTTTTTGACCTTCTTGACTGAAAACACGAGTAAAAGGCGCGCGCGCGAAATTTCGCACTATAGGAAACTTTTCGCCCGAGTCCATTTTTTCGTCCCAATCATCTCACCATGCATCAACAGGCACGAACGCGTCGAAACTTTCGCATCTTTTGACAGCGTAACAAATTTCGCATTTTTGACCTTCTTGGCTGAAAACACGTGTAAAAGGCGCGCGCGAAATTTTGCACCCCTGGAAAACTTTCGCCCGAGTCCATTTTTTCGTCCCAATCATCTCACCATGCATCAACAGGCACGAACGCGTCGAAACTTTCGCATCTTTTTGCAGCGTAACAAATTTCGCATTTTTTGACCTTCTTAGCTGAAAACACTAGTAAAAGGCGCGCGGGCGAAATTTTGCACCCCAGGAAACTTTTCGCCCGAGTCCATTTTTTCGTCCCAATCATCTCACCATGCATCAATAGGCAAGAAAGCATTGAAAATTTTGCATCTTTTCACAGCATCAAAAATTTCACATTTTTTTACCTTCTTGGCTGAAAACACGAGTAAAAGGCGTGCGCGCGAAATTTCGCACCCAGAAAATTTTCGTCCGAGTCCATTTTTTCGTCCCCATCATCTCACCATGCATCAATAGGTACGAAAGCATCAAAAATTTGAATCTTTTGACAGTGTAAAAAATTTCACGTTTTTTGACCCTATTGGCTGAAAACACGAGTAAAAGGCGCGCGCGCGAAATTTCGCACCCCCAAAAAATTTTTGCCCGAGTCCATTTTTTCTTCCCAATCATCTCACCATGCATCAACAGGCACGAACGCGTCGAAAATTTTGCTTCTTTTACAGCGTAAAAAATTTCGCATTTTTTGACCTTTTGGTTGAAAACATCTGTAAAAGGCGTGCACTCGAAATTTCGCACCCCCAGAAACTTTTCGCCCGAGCCCATTTTTTCGTCCCAATAATCTCATCATGCATCAACAGGCACGAAAGCATCGAAAAATTTGCATCTTTTGACAGCGGAAAAAATTTCGCATTTTTTTACCTTCTTGGCTGAAAACACGAGTAAAAGGCGCGTGCGCGAAATTTCGCACCCCCAAAAAATTTTCGCCCGAGTCCATTTTTTCGTCCCAATCATCTCACCATGCATCAACAGGCACGAACGCGTCGAAACTTTCGCATCTATTTACAGCGTAACAAATTTCGCATTTTTTGACCTTCTTAGCTGAAAACACTAGTAAAAGGCGCGCGGGCGAAATTTTGCACCACCGAAAAATTTTCGCCCGAGTCCATTTTTTCATCCCAATCATCAATAGGAACGAACGCTTTCGCATCTTTTGACAGCGTAACAAATTTTACATTTTTTGACCTTCTTGGCTGAAAACACGAGTAAAAGGCGCGCGCGCAAAATTTTGTACCGAGGAAACTTTTTGCCCGAGTACATTTTTGCGTCCCAATCATCTCACCATGCATCAATAGGCAAGAAAGCATTGAAAATTTCACATCTTTTGACAGCGTAAAAAATTTAGCATTTTTTGACCTTCTTGGTTGAAAACACGAGTAAAAGGCGCGCCGCGAAATTTCGCACCCCCAGAAAATTTTCGCCCGAGTACATTTTTGCGTCCCAATCATCTCACCATGCATCAATAAGCAAGAAAGCATTGAAAATTTTGCATCTTTTCACAGCATCAAAAATTTCACATTTTTTTACCTTCTTGGCTGAAAACACGAGTAAAAGGCGTGCGCGCGAAATTTCGCACCCCAGAAAATTTTCGTCCGAGTCCATTTTTTTGTCCCCATCATCTCACCATGCATCAATAGGTACGAAAGCATCAAAAATTTCGAATCTTTTGACAGTGTAAAAAATTTCACGTTTTTTGACCCTATTGGCTGAAAACACGAGTAAAAGGCGCGCGCGCGAAATTTCGCACCCCCAAAAAATTTTTGCCCGAGTCCATTTTTTCTTCCCAATCATCTCACCATGCATCAACAGGCACGAACGCGTCGAAAATTTTGCTTCTTTTACAGCGTAAAAAATTTCGCGCTTTTTGACTTAATGGTTGAAAACATCTGTAAAAGGCGCGCACTCGAAATTTCGCACCCCCGGAAACTTTTCGCCCGAGCCCATTTTTTCGTCCCAATCCTCTCATCATGCATCAACAGGCACGAAAGCATCGAAAAATTTGCATCTTTTGACAGCGGAAAAAATTTCGCATTTTTTTACCTTCTTGGCTGAAAACACGAGTAAAAGGCGCGCGCGCGAAATTTTGCACCCCCTGAAACTTTTCGCCTGAGTCCATTTTTTCGTCCCAATCATCTCTCCATACATCAATAGGCAAGAAAGCATCAAAAATTTCGCATCTATTGACAGCGGAAAAAATTTCGCATTTTTTGACCTTCCTGGCTGAAAACACCAGTAAAAGGCGAGCGCGCCAAATTTCACACCCCCGGTAAATTTTCGCCCAGTCCATTTTTTCGTCCCAATCATCTCACCATGCATCAACAGGCACGAACGCGTCAAAACTTTCGCATCTTTTGACAGCGTAACAAATTTCGCATTTTTTGAACTTCTTGGCTGAAAACACGTGTAAAAGGTGCGCGCGCGAAATTTCGCACCCCAGGAAACTTGTCGCCCGAGTCCATTTTTTCGTGCCAATCATCTCAACAGGCACGAACGCGTCGAAACTTTCGCATCTTTTGACAACGTAACAAATTTCACATTTTTTGACCTTCTTGGCTGAAACCACGAGTAAAAGGCGCGCGCGCGAAATTTCGCACCCCAAAAAATTTTCGCCCGAGTCCATTTTTTCGTCCCAATCATCTCACCATGCATCAACAGGCACAAAAGCATCAAAAATTTCGAATCTTTTGACAGCGTAAAAAATTTCACATTTTTTGACCCTATTGGCTGAAAACACGAGTAAAAGGCGCGCACGCGAAATTTCGCACCCCCAAAAAATTTTTGCCCGAGTCCATTTTTTCATCCCAATCATCTCACCATGCATCAACACGCACGAACGCGTCGAAAATTTTGCATCTTTTTACAGCGTAAAAAATTTCGCATTTTTTGACCTTATTGGTTGAAAACATCAGTAAAAGGTGCGCGCTCGAAATTTCGCACCCCCGGAAACTTTTTGCCCGAGTCCATTTTTTCGTCCCAATCATCTCATCATGCATCAACAGGCACGAAAGCGTCGAAAAATTTGCATCTTTTGACAGCGGAGAAAATTTCACATTTTTTGACCTTCTAGGCCGAAAACACGAGTAAATGGCGCGCGCGCGAAATTTTGCACCCCCTGAAACTTTTCGCCTGAGTCCATTTTTTCGTCCCAATCATCTCGCCATGCATCAACAGGCAAGAAAGCATCGAAAATTTTGCATCTATTGACAGCGGAAAAAAATTCGCATTTTTTGACCTTCCTGGCTGAAAACACAAGTCGCGCCAATCAACAGGGACGAACGCGTCCATTTTTTCACCCCAGTCCATTTTTTCGTCCCAATCATCTCACCATGCATCAACAGGGATGAACGCGTCGAAAAATTCACGTCTTTTGACAGCGTAAAAAATTTCACATTTTTTGACCTTATTGGCTGAAAATACTAGTAAAAGACGCGCGCGCGAAATTTCGCACCCCAGAAAACTTTTCGCCCGAGTCCATTTTGTCGTCCCAATCATCTCACCATGCATCAACAGGCATGAACGCGTCGAAACTTTCACATCTTTTCACAGCGTAACAAATTTCGCATTTTTTGACCTTCTTGGCTGAAAACACGTGTAAAAGGCGCGCGCGCGAAATTTCGCACCCCAGGAAATATTTCGCCCGAGTCCATTTTTTCGTCCCAATCATCTCACCATGCATCAATAGGCACGAACGCGTCGAAACTTTCGCATCTTTTGACAGCGTAACAAATTTTGCATTTTTTGACCTTCTTGGCTGAAAACACGAGTAAAAGGCGCGCGCGCGAAATTTCGCACCCCCGGTAAATTTTCGCCCGAGTTCATTTTTTCGTCCCAATCATTTCACCATGCATCAATAGGCACGAACGCGTCGAAAAATTCGCGTCTTTTGACAGCGTAAAAACTTTCACATTTTTTGACCTTATTGGCTGAAAACACTAGCAAAAGACGCGCGCGCGAAATTTCGCACCCCAGGAAACTTTTCGCCCGAGTCCATTTTGTCGTCCCAATAATCTCACCATGCATCAACAGGCACGAACGCGTCGAAACTTTCACATCTTTTCACAGCGTAACAAATTTCGCATTTTTTGACCTTCTTGGCTGAAAACACATGTAAAAGGCTCGCGCACGAAATTTCGCACCCCAGGAAACTTTTCGCCCGAGTCCATTTTTTCATCCCAATCATCTCATCATGCATCAACAGGCTTGAATGCATCGAAACTTTCGCATCTTTTGACAGCGTAACAAATTTCACATTTTTTGACCTTCTTGGCTGAAAACACGAGTAAAAGGCGCGCGCGCGAAATTTCGCAACCCCAGGAAACTTTTCGCCCGAGTCCATTTTTTCATCCCAATCATCTCACCATGCATCAACAGGCACGAACGCGTCAAAAATTTTGCATCTTTTAACAACGTAAAAAAATTCACATTTTTTACCTTCTTGGCTGAAAACACCAGTAAAAGGCGCGCGCACGAAATTTCGCACCCCAAAAAATTTTCACCCGAGTCCATTTTTTCCTCCCAATCATCTCACCATGCATCAACAGGCATGAAAGCATGAAAAATTTTGCGTCTTTTGACAGCGTAAAAAATTTTATGTTTTTTAACCTTATTGGCTAAAAATACGAGTAAAAGGCGCGCGCGCAAAATTTCGCACCCCTAGAAACTTTTCGTCCGAGTCCATTTTTTCGTCCCAGTCATCTCACCATGCATCAACAGGCACGAAAGCGTCGAAAATTTCGCATCTTTTGACATCATAAAAAATTTCACATTTTTTGACCTTGTTTGCTGAAAACACGAGTAAAAGGCGCGCGCGAGAAATTTTGCACCCCCGAAAAATTTTCGCCCGAGACCATTTTTTCGTCCCAATCATCTCACCATGCATCAACAGGCACGAATGCGTCGAAACTTTTGCATCTTTTGACTGCGTAACAAATTTCACATTTTTTGACCTTCTTAGCTGAAAACACGAGTAAAAGGCGCGCGCGGGAAATTTCGCACCTGCTGGAAATTTTCGCCCGAGTTCATTTTTTCGTCCCAGTCATCTCACCATGCATCAACAGGCACGAAAGTGTCGAAAAATTTGCATCATTTGATAGCGTAACAAATTTTGCATTTTTTGACCTTCTTGGCTGAAAACACGAGTAAAAGGTGCACGCGCGAAATTTTGCACCCCACCATGCATCAACTGGCATGAAAGCGTTGAAACTTTCGCATCTTTTGACAGCGTAAAAAATTTCGTGTTTTTCGACCTTCTTGGTTGAAAATACGAGTAAAAGGCGCGCGCGCGAAATTTCGCACCCCCGGAAATTTTTCGCCCGAGTCCATTTTTTCGTCCCAATCACCTCACCATGCATCAACAGGCACGCAAGCATCGAAAAATTCACATCTTTTGACAGCGTATAAAATTTCGCATTTTTTGACCGTAGCTGAAAACACGAGTAAAAGGCACGCGCGCGAAATTTTGCACCTGCTGAAAATTTTCGCCCGAGTCTATTTTTTCGTCCCAATCATCTCACCATGCATCAACAGGCACGAACGCGTCGAAACTTTCGCATCTTTTGACAGCGTAACAAATTTCGCATTTTTTGACCTTCTTGGCTGAAGACACGTGTAAAAGGCACGCGCGCGAAATTTCGCACCCCAGAAAATTTTCGCCCGAGTCCATTTTTTCGTCCCAATCATCTCACCATGCATCAACAGGCACGAAAGCATAAAAAATTTTGAATCTTTTGACATCGTAAAAAATTTCACGTTTTTTGACCTTATTGGTTGAAAACATCAGTAAAAGGCGCGCGCTCGAAATTTCGCACCCCCGAAAACTTTTCGCCCGAGCCCATTTTTTCATCCCAATCATCTCATCATGCATCAACAGGCACAAAAGTGTCAAAAAATTTGCATCTTTTGACAGCGAAAAAAATTTCGCATTTTTTGACCTTCTTGGCTGAAAACACGAGTAAAAGGCGCGCGCGCAAAATTTTGCACCCACTGAAACTTTTCGCCTGAGTCTATTTTTTCGTCCCAATCATCTCGCCATGAATCAAAAGGCAAGAAAGCATCGAAAATTTCGCATCTATTGACGGCGGAAAAAAATTCGCATTTTTTGACCTTCCTGTCTGAAAACACGAGTAAAAGGCGCGCGCGCGAAATTTCGCACCCCCGGTAAATTTTCGCTCCAGTCCATTTTTTCGTCCCAATCATCTCACCATGCATCAACAGGCACGAACGCGTAAAAAAATTTGCATCTATTGACAGCGTAAAAAATTTCGCATTTTTTGACCTTATTGGCTGAAAACACGAGTTAAAGGCGCGCGCGCGAAATTTCGCACTCCAGGAAACTTTTCGCCCGAGTCCATTTTTTCGTCCCAATCATCTCACCATGCATCAACAGGCACGAAAGCGTCGAAACTTTCGCATCTTTTGACAGCGTAACAAATTTTGCATTTTTGACCTTCTTGGCTGAAAATACGAGTAAAAGGAGCGCGCGCGAAATTTCGCAACCCCGGAAACTTTTCGCCCGAGTTCATTTTTTTGTCCCAATTACCTCACCATGCATCAACGGGCATGAAAGCATCGAAAAATTCGCATATTTTGACAGCGTAAAAAATTTTGGGTTTTTTGACCATCTTAGCTGAAAACACGAGTAAAAGGCGCGAAATTTTTGCGTTTTTTGCACCCCAGGAAACTTTTCATCCGAGTCCATTTTTTCGTCCCAATCATCTCACCATGCATCAATAGGCAAGAAAGCATTGAAAATTTCGCATCTTTTGACAACGTAAAAAATTTAGCATTTTTTGACCTTCTTGGTTGAAAACACGAGTAAAAGGCGCGTGCGCGAAATTTCGCATCCCAGAAAATTTTCGCCCGAGTCGATTTTTTCGTCTCAATCATCTCACCATGCATCAACAGGCACGAAAGCATGGAAAATTTCGCGTCTTTCGACAACGTAAAAAAATTGGCATTTTTTGACCTTATTGGCTGAAAACACGAGGAAAAGGCGCGCGGACGAAATTTCGCATCCCCGGAAACTTTTCGCCCGAGAATATTTTTTCGTCCCAATCATCTCACCATGCATCAACAGGCACGAACGCGTCGAAAATTTTGCATCTTCTTACAGCGTAAAAAATTTCGCGTTTTTTGACCTTATTGGTTAAAAATATCAGTAAAAGGCGTGCACGCGAAATTTCGCACCCCCGAAAACTTTTCACCCGAGTCCATTTTTTCGTCCCAATCATCTCACCATGCATCAACTGGCACGTACGCGTCGAAACTTTCACATCTTTTGACAGCGTAACAAATTTCGCATTTTTTGGCCTTCTTGGCTGAAAACACGTGTAAAAGGCACGCGCGCGAAATTTCGCACCCCAGGAAACTTTTCGCCCGAGTCCATTTTTTCGACCCAATCATCTCACCATGCATCAACAGACACGAAAGCGTCGAAACTTTTGCATCTTTTGACAGCGTAACAAATTTCGCATTTTTTTACCTTCTTGGCTGAAAACACGTGTAAAAGGCGCGCGCGCGAAATTTCGCAACCCCGGAAACTTTTCGCCCGAGTCCATTTTTCGTCCTAATTATCTCACATTGCATCAACAGGCACGAAAGCGTCAAAAAATTCACACCTTTTGACAGCGGAAAAAATTTCACGTTTTTTGACTTCTGTGTTGAAAACACGAGTAAAAGGCGCGCGCGCGAAATTTTGCACCCCCGGAAAATTTTCGCCCGAGTCCATTTTTTTGACCCAATCATCTCACCATGCATCAATAGGCACGAACGCGTCGAAACTTTCGCATCTTTGGACAGCGTAACATATTTCGCATTTTTTGACCTTCGTGGCTGAAAACACGTGTAAAAGGCGCGCGCGCAAAATTTCGCGCCCCAGGAAACTTTTCGCCCGAGTCCATTTTTTCGTCCCAGTCATCTCACCATGCATCAACAGGCACGAACGCATCAAAAATTTCGCATCTTTTCACAGCGTAAAAAATTTCACATTTTTTTATTATTGGCTGAAAACACGAGTAAAAGGCACGCGCGTAAAATTTCGCACCCCAGAAAATTTTCGCCCAAGTCCATTTTTTCGTCCCAATCATCTCACCGTGCATCAACAGGCACGAGAGCATCAAAAATTTCGAATCTTTTGACAGCGTAAAAATTTCACGTTTTTTGACCCTATTGGCTGAAAACACGAGTTAAATGCGCGCGCGCAAAATTTCGCACCCCCAAAAATTTTTGCCCGAGTCCATTTTTTCGTCCCAATAATCTCACCATGCATCAACAGGCACGAACGCGACGAAAATTTTGCATCTTTTTACAGCTTAAAAAATTTCGCATTTTTGGACCTTATTGGTTGAAAACATCAGTAAAAGACGCGCGCTCGAAATTTCGCACCACCGGAAACTTTTCGCCCGAGCCCATTTTTTCGTCCCAATCATCTCATCATGCATTAACAGGCACGAAAATGTCGACAAATTTGCATATTTTGATAGCGGAAAAAATTTCGCATTTTTTGACCTTCTTGGCTGAAAACACGAGTAAAAGGCGCGCGCGCGAAATTTTGCACCCCCTGAAACTTTTGTCCTGACTCCATTTTTTCGTCCCAATCATCTCGCCATGCATCAACAGCAAGAAACCATCGAAAATTTCGCATCTATTGACAGCCGAAAAAATTTCGCATTTTTTGACCTTCCTGGCTGAAAACACGAGTAAAAGGCGCGCGCGCGAAATTTCGCACCCCCGGTAAATTTTCGCTCCAATCCATTGTTTCATCCCAATCATCTCACCATGCATCAACAGGCACGAACGCGTCGAAAAATTTGCGTCTTTTGACAGCATAAAAAATTTCGCATTTTTTGACCTTATTGGGTGAAAACACGAGTAAAAGACGCGCGCGCGAAATTTCGCACCCCCGGAAACTTTTCGCCCGAGTCCATTTTTTCATCCCAATCATCTCACCATGCATCAACAGGCACGAACGCGTCGAAGCTTTCGCACCTTTTGACAGCGTAATAAATTTCGCATTTTTTGTCCTTCTTGGCTGAAAATACGAGGAAAAGGCGCGCGCACGAAATTTCGCACCCCAGGAAAATTTTCGCCCGAGTCCATTTTTTCGTCCTAATCATCTCACCATGCATCAATAGGCACGAAAGCGTCGAAAATTACGCATCTTTTAATAGCATAAAAATTTTCACATTTTTTTACCTTCTTGGCTGAAAACACTAATAAAAGGTGCGCGCGCGAAATTTCGCACCCCTGGAAACTTTTCGTCCGAGTTCATTTTTTCGTCCCAATCATCTCACCATGCATCAACAGGCACGAACGCGTCGAAACTTTCGCATCTTTTATCAGCGTAACAAATTTCGCATTTTTTGACCTTCTTAGCTGAAAACACGAGTAAAAGGCGCGCGCACGAAATTTCGCACCACCGAAAAATTTTCGCCCGAGTCCATTTTTTTGTCCCAATCATCTCACCATGCATCAACAGGCATGAAAGCGTCGAAAATTTCACATCTTTTGACAGCATAAAAAATTTCACATTTTTTGACCTTCTTGTCTGAAAATACGAGTAAAAGGCGCGCGCACGAAATTTCGAACCTCCGGAAACTTTTCGCCCGAGTCCATTTTTCGTCCCAATCATCTAACCATGCATCAACAGGCACGAAAGCGTCAAAAAATTCGCATCTTTTGACAGCGTAAAAAATTTCGCGTTTTTTGACCTTCTTAGCTGAAAACACGTGTAAAAAGCGCGCACGAAATTTCACACCCCAGGAAACTTTTCGCCCGAGTCCATTTTTTCATCCCAATCATCTCACCATGCATCAACAGGCACGAACGCGTCGAAACTTTCGCACCTTTTGACAGCGTAATAAATTTCGCATTTTTTGTCCTTCTTGGCTGAAAATACGAGGAAAAGGCGCGCGCACGAAATTTCGCACCCCAGGAAAATTTTCGCCCGAGTCCATTTTTTCGTCCTAATCATCTCACCATGCATCAATAGGCACGAAAGCGTCGAAAATTACGCATCTTTTAATAGCATAAAAAATTTCACATTTTTTTACCTTCTTGGCTGAAAACACTAATAAAAGGTGCGCGCGCGAAATTTCGCACCCCTGGAAACTTTTCGCCCGAGTTCATTTTTTCGTCCCAATCATCTCACCATGCATCAACAGGCACGAACGCGTCGAAACTTTCGCATCTTTTATCAGCGTAACAAATTTCGCATTTTTTGACCTTCTTAGCTGAAAACACGAGTAAAAGGCGCGCGCACGAAATTTCGCACCACCGAAAAATTTTCGCCCGAGTCCATTTTTTTGTCCCAATCATCTCACCATGCATCAACAGGCATGAAAGCGTCGAAAATTTCACATCTTTTGACAGCATAAAAAATTTCACATTTTTTGACCTTCTTGTCTGAAAATACGAGTAAAAGGCGCGCGCACGAAATTTCGAACCTCCGGAAACTTTTCGCCCGAGTCCATTTTTCGTCCCAATCATCTAACCATGCATCAACAGGCACGAAAGCGTAAAAAAATTCGCATCTTTTGACAGCGTAAAAAATTTCGCGTTTTTTGACCTTCTTAGCTGAAAACACGTGTAAAAAGCGCGCGCGAAATTTCACACCCCATGAAACTTTTCGCCCGAGTCCATTTTTTCATCCCAATCATCTCACCATGCATCAACAGGCACGAACGCGTCGAAACTTTCGCACCTTTTGACAGCGTAATAAATTTCGCATTTTTTGTCCTTCTTGGCTGAAAATACGAGGAAAAGGCGCGCGCACGAAATTTCGCACCCCAGGAAAATTTTCGCCCGAGTCCATTTTTTCGTCCTAATCATCTCACCACGCATCAATAGGCACGAAAGCGTCGAAAATTACGCATCTTTTAATAGCATAAAAAATTTCACATTTTTTTACCTTCTTGGCTGAAAACACTAATAAAAGGTGCGCGCGCGAAATTTCGCACCCCTGGAAACTTTTCGCCCGAGTTCATTTTTTCGTCCCAATCATCTCACCATGCATCAACAGGCACGAACGCGTCGAAACTTTCGCATCTTTTATCAGCGTAACAAATTTCGCATTTTTTGACCTTCTTAGCTGAAAACACGAGTAAAAGGCGCGCGCACGAAATTTCGCACCACCGAAAAATTTTCGCCCGAGTCCATTTTTTTGTCCCAATCATCTCACCATGCATCAACAGGCATGAAAGCGTCGAAAATTTCACATCTTTTGACAGCATAAAAAATTTCACATTTTTTGACCTTCTTGTCTGAAAATACGAGTAAAAGGCGCGCGCACGAAATTTCGAACCTCCGGAAACTTTTCGCCCGAGTCCATTTTTCGTCCCAATCATCTAACCATGCATCAACAGGCACGAAAGCGTCAAAAAATTCGCATCTTTTGACAGCGTAAAAAATTTCGCGTTTTTTGACCTTCTTAGCTGAAAACACGTGTAAAAAGCGCGCACGAAATTTCACACCCCAGGAAACTTTTCGCCCGAGTCCATTTTTTCATCCCAATCATCTCACCATGCATCAACAGGCACGAACGCGTCGAAACTTTCGCACCTTTTGACAGCGTAATAAATTTCGCATTTTTTGTCCTTCTTGGCTGAAAATACGAGGAAAAGGCGCGCGCACGAAATTTCGCACCCCAGGAAAATTTTCGCCCGAGTCCATTTTTTCGTCCTAATCATCTCACCATGCATCAATAGGCACGAAAGCGTCGAAAATTACGCATCTTTTAATAGCATAAAAAATTTCACATTTTTTTACCTTCTTGGCTGAAAACACTAATAAAAGGTGCGCGCGCGAAATTTCGCACCCCTGGAAACTTTTCGCCCGAGTTCATTTTTTCGTCCCAATCATCTCACCATGCATCAACAGGCACGAACGCGTCGAAACTTTCGCATCTTTTATCAGCGTAACAAATTTCGCATTTTTTGACCTTCTTAGCTGAAAACACGAGTAAAAGGCGCGCGCACGAAATTTCGCACCACCGAAAAATTTTCGCCCGAGTCCATTTTTTTGTCCCAATCATCTCACCATGCATCAACAGGCATGAAAGCGTCGAAAATTTCACATCTTTTGACAGCATAAAAAATTTCACATTTTTTGACCTTCTTGTCTGAAAATACGAGTAAAAGGCGCGCGCACGAAATTTCGAACCTCCGGAAACTTTTCGCCCGAGTCCATTTTTCGTCCCAATCATCTAACCATGCATCAACAGGCACGAAAGCGTAAAAAAATTTGCATCTTTTGACAGCGTAAAAAATTTCGCGTTTTTTGACCTTCTTAGCTGAAAACACGTGTAAAAAGCGCGCGCGAAATTTCACACCCCATGAAACTTTTCGCCCGAGTCCATTTTTTCATCCCAATCATCTCACCATGCATCAACAGGCACGAACGCGTCGAAACTTTCGCACCTTTTGACAGCGTAATAAATTTCGCATTTTTTGTCCTTCTTGGCTGAAAATACGAGGAAAAGGCGCGCGCACGAAATTTCGCACCCCAGGAAAATTTTCGTCCGAGTCCATTTTTTCGTCCTAATCATCTCACCACGCATCAATAGGCACGAAAGCGTCGAAAATTACGCATCTTTTAATAGCATAAAAAATTTCACATTTTTTTACCTTCTTGGCTGAAAACACTAATAAAAGGTGCGCGCGCGAAATTTCGCACCCCTGGAAACTTTTCGCCCGAGTTCATTTTTTCGTCCCAATCATCTCACCATGCATCAACAGGCACGAACGCGTCGAAACTTTCGCATCTTTTATCAGCGTAACAAATTTCGCATTTTTTGACCTTCTTAGCTGAAAACACGAGTAAAAGGCGCGCGCACGAAATTTCGCACCACCGAAAAATTTTCGCCCGAGTCCATTTTTTTGTCCCAATCATCTCACCATGCATCAACAGGCATGAAAGCGTCGAAAATTTCACATCTTTTGACAGCATAAAAAATTTCACATTTTTTGACCTTCTTGTCTGAAAATACGAGTAAAAGGCGCGCGCACGAAATTTCGAACCTCCGGAAACTTTTCGCCCGAGTCCATTTTTCGTCCCAATCATCTAACCATGCATCAACAGGCACGAAAGCGTCAAAAAATTCGCATCTTTTGACAGCGTAAAAAATTTCGCATTTTTTGACCTTCTTAGCTGAAAACACGTGTAAAAAGCGCGCGCGAAATTTCACACCCCAGGAAACTTTTCGCCCGAGTCCATTTTTTCGTCCTAATCATCTCACCATGTATCAACAGGCACGAAAGCGTCGAAAAATTCACATCTTTTGACAACGGAAAAAATTTCGCGTTTTTTGACTTCTGTGTTGAAAACACGAGTAAAAGGCGCGCGCGCAAAATTTCGCACCCCCGGAAAATTTTTGCCCGAGTCCATTTTTTCGTCCCAATCATCTCACCATGCATCAACAGGCATGAACGCGTCGAAAATTTTGCATCTTTTTACAGCGTAAAAAATTTCGCGTTTTTTGACCTTATTGGCTGAAAACACGAGTAAAGGACGCGCGCGCGAAATTTCGCACCCCCGAAAACTTTTCGCCCGAGTCCATTTTTTCGTGCCAATCATCTCACTATTGCTCACTTCATGAACAGGATAGAGAAATGAGAAAAGGAAAAGTAAAAAGACATATGCATGCATAGGAAAAAGGAAGAGAGCAAAACTTCCAAAGGAATCTCTCTTCAATGCAAAAAGAAAAAAAAATTTAGGAGAGCAAAACTTCCCAATGAATCTCTCCTAAAGAAAGCATGAATAAAAATCAGGTGCTAAACCTGTTTATATGCATTTCATGAATAAAAGTCAGGTGTTAAACCTGTTTAATCAATTGAAAACCTGTTCATGAAGAGATTTGTAGTTCAACCCCTTTGTAAAGTTGACAATTCCTACAATTCAAACATGTTATTGCTAGTACTTCTTCCATGGCTTAAATTTGCCTTAGCCTCTGTGATTCCCTAGCTAGAAATTGAGTTTTTGGAAAGAATGAAGTGTTGGCAAAGTGGGAAACTCATTGGATTCAATTCAGCTAGACTTTACTTCATTTGTGGACTTTTAATTCAAGTTTGTCCTTAATTTCTGAATGTTTTGCTTGAGGACAAGCAAAAGGCTAAGCTTGGGGGAGTTTGATCACTTGCTGATCACTATATGATTCTA
Source organism: Pontederia crassipes (assembly GCA_030549335.1). Taxonomy (NCBI): domain Eukaryota; kingdom Viridiplantae; phylum Streptophyta; class Magnoliopsida; order Commelinales; family Pontederiaceae; genus Pontederia; species Pontederia crassipes. Next base: position 1,411,519 of record JAUKPH010000020.1, on the reverse strand, counting down.
ACCCATTTTAGATGAAATTCATACATATGGAGTCCCACTTTTACCTATTTTTGGGCCAATTATACTTGGAATGCAAACATTGTGATAATTAGTTGATATTCCTCATTTCATACTTAATTCCATGTGCATAGAGGTTCTGAAATACCAAAATCCATTAATATTTAAATTCTATGCCAAGTTATCATTTTGAGGACAAGTTATCATTCCTAAGTGTCAAGTTATCATTATTTTGAATGAACTTATTTTCAATGGTTTTCTTGCCCTAAATCCATCATTATCATGTATAAATCACATCTCAACTTGTGCAAAGTTTTAAGTCCATTTGAACAAGTAATCATTTTTCAAGTGCCAAGTTATCGTTAAAGGGCAATTTTGTTATTTCGACATGCAAAACCATTAATTCTGCACAAGGACCTTAAGCAATCATCTTATTATTGTTCTAACTCATTGCTGGTCAAATTTCATCACATTTGGATAATCAAAACTCAAGTTATGACAAGTTATCATTTTTAAGTCATATAAGTTATCGTTTTTGGGGCACTCAAGTTATCACTTTTAGGAATCTCATTCATATTTGATTTCTGACCTCACTCACTTGTCACTCTAATCAATTTGATGCCTGAAATGCTTTGAATCACCCATATTAGGACATTTTCCAAGATTTCCATAAAGTTATCATTCCGGGCCCTTGAATTCATTCATATCGATATAAGTTTTCATTCTTGCACAACACATAAATCCATCTGATAATTGAACTAGTTACCAGCATTATCCTAATCCTTATTTGTCAAAATACTACTCAAGAGCTTTGATGCTTGCTGTTTGGGTTTTTGTAGCAAGAAGAAAAGGTGGCCAAAAGGTGGAAAAAGTAGGGGGGACCACTACTTTTTCCTGCACAAAAGGGAAGCTGTCACTGCTAGAATTTCTGCAGATGGACAGGTGGCTTAATCAGGAGGATTAGGACATTTAGATGCTGATCAAAGGGTGGAAAGGAGTGATATATAAGCTGGATTTTTCTGGAGGAGAGGGGAGGTTGGTCATTCAAGGGTTTGAGCAAAAGAAGGAGGCTGTTGCTGCTGGATTTTGGAAGCTACTGCCGAGAGCTTGAAGGAACCATGAATTGTATCTGTTTCTTATCCCATTTCATGTCAAATCTTGTAATTATGAGGAGCTAAACTCCATTTCTTCTAGGATAGGGTAGTAGTTTAGATTAGTTTTGGATGGATATGGACTGATTTGTAATCCTGCACTGAAATCAATTCTGGTTTTCAGATTTTAGAACTTTTCTGCACTGATTCATGTTATCATTAGATCCATTGTAAACCATGATTGAGATGTGTTATTTGATCTAATCACCCTTCAAAATGTATTAAGAGATAAAGTCAGATTTCTGGATTCCATTTAGTTGCAAATCTGATTTCTGAATTTGGTTTCCTGAAAATTTGATTTCCTATTTTTTCTGAATCTGATTTCCTGAACTGCAGAATCTGTTTGTTACTCTCAACCTGATTAATTGAGTCTTTGGAATGTTGGTATTGTCCCTATCTTGTTCAGAAATGAATCAAGATTGTTTGGGCAATCATTTGACTCAAACCAGATTTTCCACTGATTCCTGAACAGAAATCAGAAATCTGATTTTTCTAGTTTTACATTTCTGAAATCTGATTTGTTATAAATCTGATCTTGTCATTTGAAGACCCTATTTGTATTTATAACTGAGAAGTTATCATTTGGTCTAACCCTTGTTCAGAAATGAATCAAGAATCAATGCCAAGTTCTAGATACAAACCCAATTAGAATTCTGATTTCTACTTTCTGAAATCTGATTTTTCTGAAATCTGAATTCTGATTTTCTTGGGCTGTTTGAATCTGATTGTCATTGGGGATTGAATTAATTGAACAACTGAGAGGTTAACATCTATCCCAATCTTGTTCAGAAATGAATTGAGAAGCTTTGACATTCCTATGATTCAAATCTGATTTGGTTTTTCCTGATTTGAATGAGTTGAATGAGTTGCTGATTTCTGGTTTCCTAAAATTCCTGAAATTTGATTTCCTGGGCTTGGGATCTGATTGTCATCAAGGATTGGATAATTGAATAGTTGAGAGGCTAATATATGCCCTGATCTTATTCAGAAATGAATCAAGATCATTGACAATTCAGAATTCAAATCTGATATTTCCAAAATCTGATTTCTTAGTTTGATTTTAATTCTATTTTCTGATTGTTTGGAATTTGATTTGCCAATTGTTAATCCCTATTTTATTCAAATCACTGAGAGGTGTACTCTAGGAATCCCTTGCAGTCCAGAGATGGGTCAAGGGGCATTTGGCAAACTTGAATTCCATCAATCCACATTGCTGATTTTTTCAGAAATGCTGATTTCTGTTTTCTCATTTAATTAACTTCTGATTTCCATTGTCAACCCTCATATTAATCCACTACTGAGAGGTAGTCTTAAGGGCTTCTTTGAGATCCAGAGATGGGCCAAGGAGCAATGGGAATTATGAACTCATGTGGCCATATGGTTTGCATTTCCAATTGAGTGTGTTTATGTGGATTCCAATTTATTTTGCAACCGAGAGGTTGACTTTGAATCCCCCTTGAATTCAGAGATGAATCATGGAACACAAGCACCATTATTGAGTATATTTTATCCTAGTTTGGTTGATTGGAATGATTCCATCTTTTTATGATTGCAAATGCAAGTTATCATTCCAAACTTCCTTGGATTGCAAAAAATCAGCATTGAATCTTTCTTTTGAGCCCAATGATAACTTGATTTTCAGTGAGGACCCTCTTTTGATTCAACCTAGATAACAATTATATAATCATATATTGCTTAGTTAGAGGCCAATTGAGCTGTAGGAACAGCCATTTTCAAGTTGAATCAAAAGTTGGATATTTAGTGATAACTTGTTCCATTCCAACCTTAATTAATTTAGATGAACCCCAAATCCTAGAAGAACCTTCCTCATAGATAGTTAAACCTTTTTAGACTTCATTCTAGCATTTATAATTCAGTTTTGATAAATTTCCAAAACCCAAAAATCTGTTATCATTTCACTTTCTATAAAAAAATCTGTTTTCACTATTCATTAAAAATCTATTTTTAGCCACTTAAGTAGAACTAATCTAGATTGTTTTAGGGTGTCTTAGACTTCAAATTCTTGTGGATACGACAACCTGAGTCTACTACAACTTACCTGTGCACTTGCAGCTAGTGAGTTGGGAGACCAAAAAAATGAAAAATTGACATTTTCTTAAATTTCAGCAAGTTATCACTAGAAAACCCAAATATCACTATCACGTAACAAATTTTGCATTTTTTGACCTTCTTGGCTGAAAACACGAGTAAAAGACGCGCGCGCGAAATTTTGCACCCCAGGAAACTTTTCGCCCGAGTCCATTTTTTCGTCCCAATCATCTAACCATGCATCAATAGGCAAAAAAGCATTGAAATTTCACATCTTTTGACAGCGCAAAAAATTTAGCATTTTTTGACCTTGTTTGAAAACATGAGTAAAAGGCGCGCGCGCGAAATTTCGCACCCCCAGAAAATTTTCGCCCGAGTCCATTTTTTCGTCCCAATCATCTCACCATGCATCAACAGGCACGAACGCGTCGAAAATTTCACATCTTTTTACAGCGTAAAAAGTTTCGCATTTTTTGACCTTATTGGTTGAAAACATCAGTAAAAGACGCGCACGCAAAATTTCGCACCCCCGAAAACTTTTAGCCCGAGTCCATTTTTTTGTCCCAATCATCTCACCATGCATCAACAGGCACGAACGCGTCGAAAATTTTGCATCTTTTTACAGCGTAAAAAATTTCCCGTTTTTTGACCATATTGGTTGAAAACATCAGTAAAAGGCGCGCACGCGAAATTTTGCACCCCCGAAAACTTTTCACCCGAGTCCATTTTTTCATCCCAATCATCTCACCATGCATCAACATGCACGAACGTGTCGAAAATTTTGCATCTTTTTACAACGTAAAAAATTTCGCGTTTTTTGACCTTATTGGCTAAAAATACGAGTAAAAGACGCGCTCGCGAAATTTCGCACCCCCGAAAACTTTTTGCCCGAGTCCATTTTTTCGTGCCAATCATCTCACCATGCATCAACAGGCGCGAACTCGTCAAAACTTTCGCATCTTTTGACAGCGTAATAAATTTCACTTTTTTTGATCTTCTTGGCTAAAAACACGTGTAAAAGACGCGCGCGCGAAATTTCGCACCCCAGGAAACTTTTCGCCCGAGTCCATTTTTTCGTCCCAATCATCTCACCATGCATCAACAGGCACGAACGCGTCGAAACTTTTGCATCTTTTGATAGCGTAACAAATTTCGCGTTTTTTGACCTTCTTGGCTGAAAACACGAGTAAAAGCGAGCGCGCGAAATTTTGCACCACAGGAAACTTTTCGCCCGAGTCCATTTTTTCGTCCCAATCATCTCACCATGCATCAATAGGCAAGAAAGCATTGAAAATTTTGCATCTTTTGACAACGTAAAAAAATTAGCATTTTTTGACCTTCTTGGTCGAAAACATGAGTAAAAGGCGTGTGCGCGAAATTTCACACCCCCAGAAAATTTTCGCCCAAGTCCATTTTTTTGTCCCAATCATCTCACCATGCATCAACAGGCACAAACGCGACGAAAATTTCGTATCTTCTTACAGCGTAAAAAAATTCGCATTTTTTGACCTTATTGGTTGAAAAAATCAATAAAAGGCGCGCACGCGAAATTTCGCACCATCGAAAACTTTTCACCCGAGTCCATTTTTTCGTCCCAATTATCTCACCATGCATCAATAGGCAAGAAAGCATTGAAAATTTTGCATCTTTTGACAGCGTAAAAAATTTAGCATTTTTTGACCTTCTTGGTTGAAAATACGAGTAAAAGGCGCGTGCGCGAAATTTCGCACCCCCAGAAAATTTTCGCCCGAGTCCATTTTTTCGTCCCAATCATCTCACCATGCATCAACAGGCACGAACGCGTCGAAACTTTTGCATCTTTTGACAGCATAACAAATTTTGTGTTTTTTGACCTTCTTGGCTGAAAACAAGAGTAAAAAGCGCGATTGCGAAATTTCGCACCCCCAGAAAATTTTCGTCTGAGTCCATTTTTTCATCCCAATCATCTCACCATGCATCAACAGGCACGAACGCGTCAAAAATTTCACATCTTTTTACAGCGTAAAAATTTTTGCATTTTTTTACCTTATTGGTTGAAAACATCAGGAAAAGGCGCGCACGCAAAATTTCGCACCCCGAAAACTTTTCGCCCGAGTCCATTTTTTCGTCCCAATCATCTCACCATGCATCAACAGGCACGAACGCGTCGAAAATTTTGCATATTTTTACAGCGTAAAAAATTTCGCATTTTTTGACCTTATTTGCTAAAAACACGAGTAAAAGACGCGTGCCGAAATTTCGCACCCCCGAAAACTTTTCGCCCGAGTCCATTTTTTCGTGCCAATCATCTCACCATGCATCAACAAGCACGAACGCGTCGAAACTTTCTCATCTTTTGACAGCGTAACAAATTTCGCATTTTTGACCTTCTTGACTGAAAACACGTGTAAAAGGCGCGCGCGAAAATTTCGCACCCCAGGAAACTTTTCGCCCGAGTCCATTTTTTCGTCCCAATCATCTCACCATGCATCAACAGGCACGAACTCGTCGAAACATTTCAATCTTCTCACAGCGTAACAAATTTCGCATTTTTTGACCTTCTTGGCTGAAAACACGAGTAAAAGGCGCACGCACGAAATTTTGCACCCCAGGAAACTTCTCGCCCGAGTCCATTTTTTCGTCCCAATCAACTCACCATGCATCAATAGGCAAGAAAGCATTGAAAATTTTGCATCTTTTGACAGCGTAAAAAATTTAGCATTTTTTGACCTTCTTGATTGAAAATACGAGTAAAAGGCGCGAAATTTCGCACCCCCAAAAAATTTTCGCCCGAGTCCATTTTTTTCGTCCCAGTCATCTCACCATTCATCAACAGGCATGAATGCACAAAAAAATTTGCATCTTTTCACAGCGTAAAAAATTTCACATTTTTTTACCTTCTTGGATGAAAACACGAGTAAAGGGCACGCGCGCGAAATTTCGCACCCCAGAAAATTTTCGCCCGAGTCCATTTTTTCGTCCCAATCATCTCACCATGCATCAACAGGCACGAACGCGTCAAAAATTCGCATCTTCTTACAGCGTAAAAAATTTCGCGTTTTTGACCTTATTGGTTGAAAACATCAGTAAAAGGCGCGCACGCAAAAATTTCGCACCCCCGGAAACTTTTCGCCCGAGTCCATTTTTTCGTGCCAATCATCTCACCATGCATCAACAAGCACGAACGCGTCGAAACTTTCGCATCTTTTGACAGCGTAACAAATTTCGCATTTTTGACCTTCTTGACTGAAAACACGTGTAAAAGGCGCGCGCGAAAATTTCGCACCCCAGGAAACTTTTCGCCCGAGTCCATTTTTTCGTCCCAATCATCTCACCATACATCAACAGGCACGAACTCGTCGAAACATTTCAATCTTCTCACAGCGTAACAAATTTCGCATTTTTTGACCTTCTTGGCTGAAAACACGAGTAAAAGGCGCACGCACGAAATTTTGCACCCCAGGAAACTTCTCGCCCGAGTCCATTTTTTCGTCCCAATCAACTCACCATGCATCAATAGGCAAGAAAGCATTGAAAATTTTGCATCTTTTGACAGCGTAAAAAATTTAGCATTTTTTGACCTTCTTGATTGAAAATACGAGTAAAAGGCGCGAAATTTCGCACCCCCAAAAAATTTTCGCCCGAGTCCATTTTTTTCGTCCCAGTCATCACACCATTCATCAACAGGCATGAATGCACAAAAAAATTCGCATCTTTTCACAGCGTAAAAAATTTCACATTTTTTTACCTTCTTGGATGAAAACACGAGTAAAGGGCGCGCGCGCGAAATTTCGCACCCCAGAAAATTTTCGCCCGAGTCTATTTTTTCGTCCCAATCATCTCACCATGCATCAACAGGCACGAACGCGTCGAAAATTTCGCATCTTCTTACAGCGTAAAAAATTTCGCGTTTTTGACCTTATTGGTTGAAAACATCAGTAAAAGGCGCGCACGCAAAAATTTCGCACCCCCGGAAACTTTTCGCCCGAGTCCATTTTTTCGTCCCAATTATCTCACCATGCATCAACAGGCACAAAAGCGTCGAAAATTTTGCATCTTTTGACAGCATAAAAAATTTCGCATTTTTTGACCTTATTGGCTGAAAACACGAGTAAAAGGCGCGCGCGCGAAATTTTGCACCCCAGGTAACTTTTCACCCGAGTCCATTTTTTCATCCCAATCATCTCACCATGCATCAATAGGCAAGAAAGCATTGAAAATTTTGCATCTTTTGACAACGTAAAAAATTTAGCATTTTTTGACCTTCTTGGTCGAAAACATGAGTAAAAGGCGTGTGCGCGAAATTTCACACCCCTAGAAAATTTTCGCCCAAGTCCATTTTTTTGTCCCAATCATCTCACCATGCATCAACAGGCACGAACGCATCGAAAATTTCGTATCTTCTTACAGCGTAAAAAAATTCGCATTTTTTGACCTTATTGGTTGAAAAAATCAGTAAAAGACGCGCACGCGAAATTTCGCACCACCGAAAACTTTTCACCCGAGTCCATTTTTTCGTCCCAATTATCTCACCATGCATCAATAGGCAAGAAAGCATTGAAAATTTTGCATCTTTTGACAGCGTAAAAAATTTAGCATTTTTTGACCTTCTTGGTTGAAAATACGAGTAAAAGGCGCGTGCGCGAAATTTCGCACCCCCAGAAAATTTTCGCCCGAGTCCATTTTTTCGTCCCAATCATCTCACCATGCATCAACAGGCACGAACGCGTCGAAACTTTTACATCTTTTGACAGCATAACAATTTTTGCGTTTTTTGACCTTCTTGGCTGAAAACAAGAGTAAAAGGCGCGCGCGCGAAATTTCGCACCCCCAGAAAATTTTCGTCCGAGTCCATTTTTTCGTCCCAATCATCTCACCATGCATCAACAGGCACGAACGCGTCAAAAATTTCACATCTTTTTACAGCGTAAAAAATTTCGCATTTTTTTACCTTATTGGTTGAAAACATCAGTAAAAGGAGCGCACGCGAAATTTCGCACCCCCGAAAACTTTTCGCCCGAGTCCATTTTTTCGTCCCAATCATCTCACCATGCATCAACAGGCACGAACGCGTCAAAAATTTTGCATCTTTTTACAGCGTAAAAAATTTCGCATTTTTTGACCTTATTTGCTAAAAACACGAGTAAAAGACGCGTGCACGAAATTTCGCACCCCCGAAAACTTTTCGCCCGAGTCCATTTTTTCGTGCCAATCATCTCGCCATGCATCAACAAGCACGAACGCGTCGAAACTTTCGCATCTTTTGACAGCGTAACAAATTTCGCATTTTTGACCTTCTTGGCTGAAAACACGTGTAAAATGCGCGCGCGAAAATTTCGCACCCCAGGAAACTTTTCGCCCGAGTCCATTTTTTCGTCCCAATCATCTCACCATGCATCAACAGGCACGAACTCGTCGAAACTTTTCAATCTTTTCACAGCGTAACAAATTTCGCATTTTTTTACCTTCTTGGCTGAAAACATGAGTAAAAGGCGCGCGCGCGAAATTTTGCACCCCAGGAAACTTCTCGCCCGAGTCCATTTTTTCGTCCCAATCAACTCACCATGCATCAATAGGCAAGAAAGCATTGAAAATTTTGCATCTTTTGACAGCGTAAAAAATTTAGCATTTTTTGACCTTCTTGATTGAAAATACGAGTAAAAGGCGCGAAATTTCGCACCCCCAAAAAATTTTCGCCCGAGTCCATTTTTTCGTCCCAGTCATCTCACCATTCATCAACAGGCACGAATGCGCAAAAAATTTCGCATCTTTTTACAACGTAAAAAATTTCACATTTTTTTACCTTCTTGGATGAAAACACGAGTAAAGGGCGCGCGCGCGAAATTTCGCACCCCAGAAAATTTTCGCCCGAGTCCATTTTTTTGTCCCAATCATCTCACCATGCATCAACAGGCACGAACGCGTCGAAAATTTCGCATCTTCTTACAGCGTAAAAAATTTCGCATTTTTTGACCTTATTGGTTGAAAACATCAGTAGAAGGCGCGCACGCAAAAATTTCGCACCCCCGGAAACTTTTCGCCCGAGTCCATTTTTTTCGTCCCAATTATCTCACCATGCATCAACAGGCACAAAAGCGTCGAAAATTTCGCATATTTTGACAGCATAAAAAATTTCACATTTTTTGACCTTCTTGGCTGAAAACATGAGTAAAAGGCGCGCGCGCGAAATTTCGCACCCCCGGAAAATTTTCGCCCGAGTCCATTTTTTCGTCCTAATCATCTCACCATGCATCAACATGCACGAACGTCTCGAAAATTTTGCATTTTTTTACAACGTAAAAAATTTCGCATTGTTTGACCTTCTTGGCTGAAAACACGAGTAAAAGGCGCGCGCGAAATTTTGCACCCCAGGTAACTTTTTGTCCGAGTCCATTTTTTCTTCCCAATCATCTAACCATGCATCAATAGGCAAGAAAGCATTGAAAATTTCGCATCTTTTGACAGCGCAAAAAATTTAGCATTTTTTTACCTTCTTGTTTGAAAACATGAGTAAAAGGCGCGCGCGCGAAATTTCCCACCGCCAGAAAATTTTCGCCCGAGTTCATTTTTTTCGTCCCAATCATCTCACCATGCATCAACATGCACGAACGCGTCGAAAATTTCACATCTTTTGACAACGTAAAAAATTTTACATTTTTTGACCTTATTGGTTGAAAACATCAGTAAAAGGAGCGCACATGAAATTTCGCATCCCCCGAAAACTTTACGTCCGAGTCCATTTTTTCGTCCCAATCATCTCACCATGCATCAACAGGCACGAACGCGTCGAAAATTTTGCATCTTTTTACAGCGTAAAAAATTTCGCGTTTTTTCACCTTATTGGTTGAAAACACAAGTAAAAGGCGCGCACACGAAATTTTGCATCCCCCGAAAACTTTTCGCCCGAGTCCATTTTTTCGTCCCAATCATCTCACCATGCATCAACAGCTACGAACGCGTCGAAAATTTCGCATCTTCTTACAGCGTAAAAAATTTCGCATTTTTTGACCTTATTGGTTGAAAACATCAGTAAAAGGCGCGCACGCAAAATTTTGCACCCCCGGAAACTTTTCGCCCGAGTCCATTTTTTCGTCCCAATTATCTCACCATGCATCAACAGGGACAAAAGCGTCGAAAATTTCGCATCTTTTGACAGCATAAAAAATTTCACATTTTTTTACCTTCTTGGCTGAAATCACGTGTAAAAGGCGTGCGCGGAAATTTCGCACCCCAGGAAACTTTTCGTCCGAGTCCATTTTTTCGTCCCAATCATCTCACCATGCATCAACAGGCACGAACGCGTCGAAACTTTCGCATCTTTTCACAGCGTAACAAATTTTGCATTTTTTGACCTTCTTGGCTGAAAACACGAGTAAAAGGCGCGCGCGCGAAATTTCACACCCCAGGAAACTTTTCGCCCGAGTCCATTTTTTCGTCCCAATCATCTCACCATGCATCAACAGGTACGAACGCGTCGAAACTTTTGCATCTTTTGACAGCGTAATAAATTTCGCATTTTTTTACCTTCTTGGCTGAAAACACGAGTAAAAGGCGCGCGCGCGAAATTTTGCACCCCAGGAAACTTTTTGCCCGAGTCCATTTTTTCGTCCCAATCATCTCACCATGCATCAATAGGCAAGAAAGCATTGAAAATTTCGCATCTTTTGACAACGTAAAAAATTTAGCATTTTTTTACCTTCTTGGTTGAAAACACGAGTAAAAGGCGTGTGCGCGAAATTTCGCACCCCCAAAAAATTTTCGCCCCAGTCCATTTTTTCATCCCAATCATCTCACCATGCATCAACAGGCACGAACGCGTCGAAAATTTTGCATCTTCTTACAACGTAAAAAATTTCGCATTTTTTGACCTTATTGGTTGAAAACATCAGTAAAAGGCGCGCACGCGAAATTTCGCACCCCAGGAAACTTTTCGCCCGAGTCCATTTTTTCGTGCCAATCATCTCACCATGCATCAACAGGCATGAACGCGTCGAAACTTTTGCATCTTTTGACAGCGTTACAAATTTCGCATTTTTTGACCTTCTTTGCTGAGAACACGTGTAAAAGGCTCGCGCGCGAAATTTCGCACCCCAGGAACCTTTTCGCCCGAGTCCATTTTTTCGTCCCAATCATCTCACCATGCATCAACAGGCACGAACGCGTTGAAACTTTCGCATCTTTTGACAGCGTAACAAATTTCGCATTTTTTGACGTTCTTGGCTGAAAACACGAGTAAAAGGCGCGCGCGCGAAATTTTGCACCCCAGGTAACTTTTCGCCCGAGTCCATTTTTTCTTCCCAATCATCTAACCATGCATCAATAGGCAAGAAAGCATTGAAAATTTCGCATCTTTTGACAGCGCAAAAAATTTAGCATTTTTTTACCTTCTTGTTTGAAAACATGAGCAAAAGGCGCGCGCGCGAAATTTCCCACCCCCAGAAAATTTTCGCCCGAGTTCATTTTTTTCGTCCCAATCATCTCACCATGCATCAACATGCACGAACGCGTCGAAAATTTCACATCTTTTTACAGCGTAAAAAATTTCGCATTTTTTGACCTTATTGGTTGAAAACATCAGTTAAAGCGCGCACACGAAATTTCGCATCCCCCGAAAACTTTACGTCCGAGTCCATTTTTTCGTCCCAATCATCTCACCATGCATCAACAGGCACGAACGCGTCGAAAATTTTGCATCTTTTTACAGCGTAAAAAATTTCGCGTTTTTTGACCTTATTGGTTGAAAACACAAGTAAAAGGCGCGCACACGAAATTTCGCATCCCCCGAAAACTTTTCGCCCGAGTCCATTTTTTCGTCCCAATCATCTCACCATGCATCAACAGGTACGAACGCGTCGAAAATTTCGCATCTTCTTACAGCGTAAAAAATTTCGCATTTTTTGACCTTATTGGTTGAAAACATCAGTAAAAGGCGCGCACGCAAAATTTCGCACCCCCGGAAACTTTTCGCCCGAGTCCATTTTTTCGTCCCAATCATCTCACCATGCATCAACAGGCACAAAAGCGTCGAAAATTTCGCATCTTTTGACAGCATAAAAAATTTCACATTTTTTTACCTTCTTGGCTGAAATCACGTGTAAAAGGCGTGCGCAGAAATTTCGCACCCCAGGAAACTTTTCGTTCGAGTCCATTTTTTCGTCCCAATCATCTCACCATGCATCAACAGGCACGAACGCGTCGAAACTTTCGCATCTTTTCACAGCGTAACAAATTTTGCATTTTTTGACTTTCTTGGCTGAAAACACGAGTAAAAGGCGCGCGCGCGAAATTTTGCACCCCAGGAAACTTCAAGCCCGAGTCCATTTTTTCGTCCCAATCATCTAACCATGCATCAATAGGCAAGAAAGCATTGAAAATTTCACATCTTTTGACAGCGCAAAAAATTTAGCATTTTTTGACCTTCTTGTTTGAAAACATGAGTAAAAGGCGCGCGCGCGAAATTTCGCACCCCTAGAAAATTTTCGCCCGACTCCATTTTTTCGTCCCAATCATCTCACCATGCATCAACAGGAAAGAACGCGTCGAAACTTTTGCATCTTTTGATAGCGTAACAAATTTCGCATTTTTTGACCTTCTTGGCTGAAAACACGAGTAAAAGGCGCGCGCGCGAAATTTTGCACCCCAGGAAACTTTTCGCCCGAGTCCATTTTTTCGTCCCAATCATCTAATCATGCATCAATAGGCAAGAAAGCATTGAAAATTTCGCATCTTTTGATAGCGCAAAAAATTTAGCATTTTTTGACCTTCTTGTTTGAAAACATGAGTAAAATTTTGCACCCCAAGAAAATTTTCGCCCGAGTCTATTTTTTCGTCCCAATCATCTCACCATGCATCAACAGGCACGAACGCGTCGAAAATTTCACATCTTTTTACGGCGTAAAAAATTTCGCATTTTTTGACCTTATTGGTTGAAAACATCAGTAAAAGGCGCGCACGCGAAATTTCGCACCCCCAAAAACATTTCGCCCGAGTCCATTTTTTCGTCCCAATCATCTCACCATGCATCAATAGGCACGAACGCGTCAAAAATTTCGCGTCTTTTGACAGCGTAAAAAATTTTACATTTTTTGACCTTATTGGCTGAAAACACGAGTAAAAGACGCGCGCGCAAAATTTTGCAGCCCCGAAAACTTTTCGCCCGAGTCCATTTTTTCGTGCCAATCATCTCACCATGCATCAAAAGGCACGAACGCGTCGAAACTTTCGCATCTTTTGACGGCATAACAAATTTCGTACTTTTTGACCTTCTTGGCTGAAAACACGTGTAAAAGGCGCGGGCGCGCGAAATTTCGCACCCCAGGAAACTTTTCGCCCGAGTCCATTTTTTCGTCCCAATCATCTCACAATGCATCAAAAGGCACGAACGCGTCGAAACTTTCGCATCTTTTGACAGCGTAACAAATTTTGCATTTTTTGACCTTCTTGGCTGAAAACACGAGTAAAAGGCGCGCGCGCGAAATTTTGCACCCCAGGAAACTTTTCGCCCGAGTCCATTTTTTCGTCACAATCATCTCACCATGCATCAATAGGCAAGAAAGCATTGAAAATTTCGCATCTTTTGACAGCGCAAAAAATTTAGCATTTTTTGACCTTCTTGGTTGAAAACACGAGTAAAAGGCGCGCGCGCGAAATTTTGCACCCCCAAAAAATTTTCGCCCGTGTCCATTTTTTCGTCCCAATCATCTCACCATGCATCAACAGGCTCGAACGCGTCGAAATTTTCGCATCTTTTGACAGCGTAACAAATTTCGCATTTTTTCACCTTCTTGGCTGAAAACACGTGTAAAAGTCGCGCGCGCGAAATTTCGCACCCAGGAAACTTTTCGCCCGAGTCCATTTTTTCGTCCCGATCATCTCACCATGCATCAATAGGCAAGAAAGCATTGAAAATTTCGCATCTTCTTACAGCGTAAAAAATTTCGCATTTTTTGACCTAATTGGTTGAAAACATCAGTAAAAGGCGCGCACGCGAAATTTTGCACCCCCGAAAACCTTTCACCCGAGTCCATTTTTTCGTCCCAATCATCTCACCATGCATCAACAGGCACGAACGCATCGAAACTTTCGCGTGTTTTGACAGCGTAAAAAATTTCGCATTTTTTGATCTTATTGGCTGAAAACACGAGTAAAAGACGCGCGCGCAAAATTTCGCACCACCGGAAACTTTTCTCCCGAGTCCATTTTTTCGTGCCAATCATCTCACCATGCATCAACAGGCACGAACGCATCGAAACTTTCGCATCTTTTGACAGCGTAACAAATTTCGTATTTTTTGACCTTCTTGGCTGAAAACACGTGTAAAAGGCGCCCGCGAGAAATTTCGCACCCCAGGAAACTTTTCGCCCAAGTCCATTTTTTCGTCACAATCATCTCACCATGCATCAACAGGCACGAACGCGTCGAAACTTTCGCATCTTTTGACAGCGTAACAAATTTCGCATTTTTGACCTTCTTGGCTGAAAACACGAGTAAAAGGCGCGCGCGCGAAATTTTGCACCCCAGGAAACTTTTCGCCCGAGTCCATTTTTTCGTCCCAATCATCTCACCATGCATCAATAGGCAAGAAAGCATTGAAAATTTTGCATCTTTTGACAGCGCAAAAAATTTAGCATTTTTTGACCTTCTTGGTTGAAAACACGAGTAAAAGGCGCGCGCGCGAAATTTCGCACCCCCAGAAAATTTTCGCCCGTATCCATTTTTTCGTCCCAATCATCTCACCATGCATCAACAGGCACGAACGCGTCGAAACTTTCGCATCTTTTGACAGCGTAACAAATTTCGCATTTTTTGACCTTTTTGGCTAAAAACACGTGTAAAAGTCGCGCGCGAGAAATTTTGCACCCAGGAAACTTTTCGCCCGAGTCCATTTTTTCGTCCCAATCATCTCACTGCATCAATAGGCACGAACGCGTCGAAACTTTCGCATCTTTTGGCAGCGTAACAAATTTCGCATTTTTTGACCTTCTTGGCTGAAAACACGAGTAAAAGGCGCGCGTGCGAAATTTTGCACCCCCGAAAACTTTTCGCCCGAATCCATTTTTTCGTGCCAATCATCTCACCATGCATCAATAGGCAAGAAAGCATTGAAAATTTTGCATCTTTTGACAGCGCAAAAAATTTAGCATTTTTTTACCTTCTTGTTTGAAAACATGAGTAAAAGGCGCGCGCGCGAAATTTTGCACCCCCAGAAAATTTTCGCTCGAGTCCATTTTTTCGTCCCAATCATCCCACCATGCATCAATAGGCAAGAAAGCATTGAAAATTTCGCATCTTTTGACAACGTAAAAAATTTAGCATTTTTTGACCTTCTTGTTTGAGAACATGAGTAAAAGGCGCGCGCGCGAAATTTCGCACCCCCAGAAAATTTTCGCTCGAGTCCATTTTTTCGTCCCAATCATCTCACCATGCATCAATAGGCAAGAAAGCATTGAAAATTTCGCATCTTTTGACAACGTAAAAAATTTAGCATTTTTTGACCTTCTTGGTTGAAAACATGAGTAAAAGGCGCATGCGGGAAATTTCACACCCCCAGAAAATTTTTGCCCAAGTCCATTTTTTCGTCCCAATCATCTCACCGTGCATCAACAGGCACGAACGCGTCGAAAATTTCGCATCTTCTTACAGCGTCAAAAATTTTGCATTTTTTGACCTAATTGGTTGAAAACATTAGTAAAAGGTGCGCACGCGAAATTTTGCACCCCCGAAAACTTTTCACCCGAGTCCATTTTTTCGTCCCAATCATCTCACCATGCATCAACAGGCACGAACGCGTCGAAAATTTCGAGTCTTTTGACAGTGTAAAATATTTCGCATTTTTTGACCTTATTGGCTGAAAACAAGAGTAAAAGACGCGCGCGCGAAATTTTGCACCCCCGGAAACTTTTCGCCCGAGTCCATTTTTTCGTGCCAATCATCTCACTGCATCAACAGGCACGAACGCGTCAAAACTTTCGCATCTTTTGACAGCGTAACAAATTTCGCATTTTTTGACCTTCTTTGCTGAAAACACGAGTAAAAGGCGCGCGCGCGAAATTTTGCACCCTAGGAAACTTTTCGCCCGAGTCCATTTTTTCGTCCCAATCATCTATCCATGCTTCAATAGGCAAGAAAGCATTGAAAATATCGCTTCTTTTGACAGTGCAAAAAATTTAGCATTTTTTGACCTTCTTGTTTGAAAACATGAGTAAAAGGCGCGCGCGCGAAATTTCGCACCCCCAGAAAATTTTCGCCCGAGTCCATTTTTTCGTCCCAATCATCTCACCACGCATCAATACGCAAGAAAGCATTGAAAATTTCACATCTTTTGACAACGTAAAAAATTTAACATTTTTTGACCTTCTTGGTTGAAAACATGAGTAAAAGGCGCGTGCGCGAAATTTCACACCCCCAGAAAATTTTCGCCCAAGTCCATTTTTTCGTCCCAATCATCTCACCATGCATCAACAGGCACGAACGCGTCGAAAATTTCGCATCTTCTTACAGCGTCAAAAATTTCGCATTTTTTGACCTAATTGGTTGAAAACATCAGTAAAAGGCGCGCACGCGAAATTTTGCACCCCGAAAACTTTTCACCCGAGTCCATTTTTTCGTCCCAATCATCTCACCATGCATCAACAGGCACGAATGCGTCGAAAATTTCGAGTCTTTTGACAGTGTAAAATATTTCGCATTTTTTGACCTTATTGGCTGAAAACAAGAGTAAAAGACGCCCGCGTGAAATTTTGCACCCCAGAAACTTTTCGCCCGAGTCCATTTTTTCGTGCCAATCATCTCACCATGCAACAACAGGCACGAACGCGTCGAAACTTTCGCTTCTTTTGACAGCGTAACAAATTTCGCATTTTTTGACCTTCTTGGCTGAAAACACGTGTAAAAGGCTCGCGCGCGAAATTTTGCACCCCAGGAAACTTTTCGCCCGAGTACATTTTTTCGTCTCAATCATCTCACTGCATCAATAGGCATGAACGCGTCGAAACTTTTGCATCTTTGACAGCGTAACAAATTTCGCATGTTTTGACCTTATTGGCTGAAAACACGAGTAAAAGGCGCGCGCGCGAAATTTTGCACTCCAGGAAACTTTTCGCCTGAGTCCATTTTTTCGTCCCAATCATCTAACCATGCATCAATAGGCAAGAAAGCATTGAAAATTTCGCATCTTTTGACAGCGCAAAAAATTTAGCATTTTTTTACCTTCTTGTTTGAAAACATGAGTAAAAGGCGCACGCGCGAAATTTCGCACCCCAGAAAATTTTCGCCCGAGTCCATTTTTTCGTCCCAATCATCTCACCATGCATCAATAGGCTAGAAAGCATTGAAAATTTTGCATCTTTTGACAACGTAAAAAATTTAGCATTTTTTGACCTTCTTGGTTGAAAACATGAGTAAAAGGCGCGTGCGCGAAATTTCACACCCCCAGAAAATTTTCGCCCAAGTCCATTTTTTCGTCCCAATCATCTCACCATGCATCAACAGGCACGAACGCGTCGAAAATTTCGCATCTTCTTACAGCGTCAAAAATTTCGGATTTTTTGACCTAATTGGTTGAAAACTTCAGTAAAAGGCGCGCACGCGAAATTTTGCACCCCGAAAACTTTTCACCCGAGTCCATTTTTTCGTCCCAATCATCTCACCATGCATCAACAGGCACGAATGCGTCGAAAATTTCGTGTCTTTTGACAGTGTAAAATATTTCGCATTTTTTGACCTTATTGGCTGAAAACACGAGTAAAAGACGCCCGCGTGAAATTTTGCACCCCCAGAAACTTTTCGCCCGAGTCCATTTTTTCGTGCCAATCATCTCACCATGCAACAACAGGCACGAACGCGTCGAAACTTTCGCATCTTTTGACAGCGTAACAAATTTCGCATTTTTTGACCTTCTTGGCTGAAAACACGTGTAAAAGGCTCGCACGCGAAATTTTGCACCCCAGGAAACTTTTCGCCCGAGTACATTTTTTCGTCTCAATCATCTCATTGCATCAGTAGGCACGAACGCGTCGAAACTTTTGCATCTTTGACAGCGTAACAAATTTCGCATTTTTTGACCTTCTTGGCTGAAAACACGAGTAAAAGGCGCGCGCGCGAAATTTTGCACTCCAGGAAACTTTTCGCCTGAGTCCATTTTTTCGTCCCAATCATCTAACCATGCATCAATAGGCAAGAAAGCATTGAAAATTTCGCATCTGTTGACAGCGCAAAAAATTTAGCATTTTTTTACCTTCTTGTTTGAAAACATATAAAAGGCGCACGCGCGAAATTTCGCACCCCAGAAAATTTTCGCCCGAGTCCATTTTTTCGTCCCAATCATCTCACCATGCATCAATAGGCTAGAAAGCATTGAAAATTTTGCATCTTTTGACAACGTAAAAAATTTAGCATTTTTTGACCTTCTTGGTTGAAAACATGAGTAAAAGGCGCGTGCGCGAAATTTCACACCCCCAGAAAATTTTCGCCCAAGTCCATTTTTTCGTCCCAATCATCTCATCATGCATCAACAGGCACGAACGCGTCGAAAATTTCGCATCTTCTTACAGTGTAAAAATTTTCGCATTTTTTGACCTAATTGGTTGAAAACATCAGTAAAAGGCGCGCACGCAAAATTTTTGCACCCCCGAAAACTTTTCACCCGAGTCGATTTTTTCGTCCCAATCATCTCACCATGCATCAACAGGCACGAACGCGTCGAAACTTTCGCGTCTTTTGACAGCGTAAAAAATTTCGCATTTTTTGATCTTATTGGCTGAAAACACGAGTAAAAGACGCGCGCGCAAAATTTCGCACCCCCGGAAACTTTTCTCCCGAGTCCATTTTTTCGTGCCAATCATCTCACAATGCATCAACAGGCACGAACGCGTCGAAACTTTCGAATCTTTTGACAGCGTAACAAATTTCGCATTTTTTTACCCTCTTGGCTGAAAACACGTGTAAAAGGCGCCCGCGCGAAATTTCGCACCCCAGGAAACTTTTCGCCCGAGTCCATTTTTTCGTCACAATCATCTCACCATGCATCAACAGGCACAAACGCGTCGAAACTTTCGCATCTTTTGATAGCGTAACAAATTTCGCATTTTTTGACCTTCTTGGCTGAAAACACGAGTAAAAGGCGCGCGCTGCGAAATTTTGCACCCCAGGAAACTTTTCGCCCGAGTCCATTTTTTCGTCCCAATCATCTCACCATGCATCAATAGGCAAGAAAGCATTGAAAATTTCGCATCTTTTGACAGCGCAAAAAATTTTGCATTTTTTGACCTTCTTGGTTGAAAACACGAGTAAAAGGCACGTGCGCGAAATTTCGCACCCCCAGAAAATTTGCGCCCGTGTCCATTTTTTTGTCCCAATCATCTCACCATGCATCAACAGGCACGAACACGTCGAAACTTTCACATCTTTTGACAGCGTAACAAATTTCGCATTTTTTGACCTTCTTGACTGAAAACACGTGTAAAAGACGCGCGCGCGAAGTTTCGCACCCAGGAAACTTTTTGCCCGAGTCCATTTTTTCGTCCAATCATCTCACGGCATCAACAGGCACGAACGCGTCGAAACTTTCGCATCTTTTGACAGCGTAACAAATTTCGCGTTTTTTGACCTTCTTGGCTGAAAACACGAGTAAAAGGCGCGCGCGCGAAATTTTGCACCCCCGGAAACTTTTCGCCCGAGTTCATTTTTTCGTGCCAATCATCTCACCATGCATCAACAGGCACGAACGCGTCGAAATTTTCGCATCTTTTGACAGCGTAAAAAATTTTGCATTTTTTTACCTTCTTGGCTGAAAACAAGTGTAAAAGGCTCGCGCGCGAAATTTCGCACCCCAGGAAACTTTTCGCCCGAGTCCATTTTTTCGTCCCAATCATCTCACCGCATCAACAGGCACGAACGCGTCGAAACTTTCGCATCTTTTGACAGCGTAACAAATTTCGCATTTTTTGACCTTCTTGGCTGAAAACACGAGTAAAAGGCGCGCGCGCGAAATTTTGCACCCCAGGAAACTTTTCGCCCGAGTCCATTTTTTCGTCCCAATCATCTAACCATGCATCAATAGGCAAGAAAGCATTGAAAATTTCGCATCTTTTGACAGCGCAAAAAATTTAGCATTTTTTTACCTTCTTGTTTGAAAACATGAGTAAAAGGCGCGCGCGCGAAATTTCGCACCCCCAGAAAATTTTCGCCCGAGTCCATTTTTTCGTCCCAATCATCTCACCATGCATTAATAGGCAAGAAAGCATTGAAAATTTGGCATCTTTTGACAACGTAAAAAATTTAGCATTTTTTGACCTTCTTGGTTGAAAACATGAGTAAAAGGCGCGTGCGCGAAATTTCACACCCCCAGAAAATTTTCGCTCGAGTCCATTTTTTCGTCCCAATCATCTCACCATGCATCAACAGGCACGAACGTGTCGAAAATTTCGCATCTTCTTACAGCGTAAAAAATTTTGCATTTTTTGACCTAATTGGATGAAAACATCAGTAAAAGGCGCGCATGCGAAATTTTGCACCCCCGAAAACTTTTCATCCGAGTCCATTTTTTTGTCCCAATCATCTCACCATGCATCAACAGGCACGAACGCGTCGAAAGTTTCGCGTCTTTTGATAGCATAAAAAATTTCGTATTTTTTTATCTCATTGGCTGAAAACACGAGTAAAAGACGCGCGCGCAAAATTTCGCACCCCCGGAAACTTTTCGCCCGAGTCCACTTTTTCGTGCCAATCATCTCACCATGCATCAACAGGCACGAACGCGTCGAAACTTTCGCATCTTTTGACAGCGTAACAAATTTCGCATTTTTTGACCTTCTTGGCTGAAAACACGTGTAAAAGGCGCCCGCGCGAAATTTCGCACCCCGGGAAACTTTTCGCCCGAGTCCATTTTTTCGTCACAATCATCTCACCATGCATCAACAGGCACGAACGCGTCGAATCTTTCGCATCTTTTGATAGCGTAACAAATTTTGCGTTTTTTGACCTTCTTGGCTGAAAACACGAGTAAAAGGCGCGCGCGGGAAATTTTGCACCCCAGGAAACTTTTCGCCCGAGTCCATTTTTTCGTCCCAATCATCTCACCATGAATCAATAGGCAAGAAACCATTGAAAATTTCGCATCTTTTGACATCGCAAAAAATTTAGGATTTTTTGACCTTCTTGATTGAAAACACGAGTAAAAGGCGCGCGCGCGAAATTTCGCACCCCCAGAAAATTTTCGCCCGTGTCCATTTTTTCGTCCCAATCATCTCACCATGCATCAACAGGCATGAACGCGTCGAAACTTTGGCATCTTTTGACAGCGTAACAAATTTCGCATTTTTTGACCTTCTTGGCTGAAAACATGTGTAAAAGGCGCGCGCGAAATTTCGCACCCCAGGAAACTTTTCGCCCGAGTCCATTTTTTCGTCCCAATCATCTCACCATGCATCAATAGGCACGAACGCGTCGAAACTTTCGCATCTTTTGACAGCGTAACAAATTTCATGTTTTTTGACCTTCTTGGCTGAAAACACGAGTAAAAGGCGCGCGCGCGAAATTTTGCACCCCAGGAAACTTTTCGCCTGAGTCCATTTTTTTGTCCCAATCATCTCACCATGCATCAATAGGTTAGAAATCATTGAAAATTTCGCATCTTTTGACAGCGTAAAAAATTTAACATTTTTTGACCTTCTTGGTTGAAAACACGAGTAAAAGGCGCGTGCACGAAATTTCGCACCCCCAGAAAACTTTTCACCCGAGTCCATTTTTTCATCCCAATCATCTCACCATGCATCAACAGGCACGAACGCGTCGAAAATTTCAGATCTTTTTATAGCGTAAAAAATTTCACATTTTTTAACCTTATTGGTTGAAAACATCAGTAAAAGGCGCGAACGCGAAATTTCGCACCCCCGAAAACTTTTCATCCGAGTCCTTTTTTTGTCCCATTCATCTCACCATGCATCAACAGGCACGAACGCGTCAAAAATTTCGCGTCTTTTGTCAGCGTAAAAAATTTCGCATTTTTTGATCTTATTGGCTGAAAACACGAGTAAAAGACGCGCGTGCAAAATTTCGCACCCCCGGAAACTTTTCGCCCGAGTTCATTTTTTCGTGCCAATCATCTCACCATGCATCAACAGGCACGAACGCGTCGAAACTTTCGCATCTTTTGACAGCGTAACAAATTTCGCATTTTTTTACCTTCTTGGCTGAAAATACGAGTAAAACGCGCGTGCGCGAAATTTTGCACCCAGGAAACTTTTCGCCCGAGTCCATTTTTTCGTCCCATTCATCTCACCATGCATCAATAGGCAAGAAAGCATTGAATATTTCGCATCTTTTGACAGCGCAAAAAATTTAGCATTTTTTGACCTTCTTGGTTGAAAAAACGAGTAAAAGGCGCGCGCATCGCACCCCCAGAAAATTTTCGCCCGAGTCCATTTTTTCGTCCCAATCATCTCACCATGCATCAACAGGCACGAACGCGTCGAAACTTTCGCATCTTTTGACAGCGTAACAAATTTCGCATTTTTTGACCTTCTTGGCTGAAAACACGTGTAAAAGGCGCGCGCGCGAAATTTCGCACCCCAAGAAACTTTTCGCCCGAGTCCATTTTTTCTTCCCAATCATCTGACCATGCATCAACAGGCACGAACGCGTCGAAACTTTCGCATCTTTTGACAGCGTAACAAATTTCGTGTTTTTTGACCTTCTTGACTGAAAACACGAGTAAATGGCGCGCGCGCAAAATTTTGCACCCCAAGAAACTTTTCGCCCGAGTCCATTTTTTCGTCCCAATCATCTCACCATGCTTCAATAGGCAAGAAAGCATTGAAAATTTCGCATCTTTTGACAGCGTAAAAAATTTAGCATTTTTTTACCTTCTTGGTTGAAAATACGAGTAAAAGGCGCGTGCGCGAAATTTCGCACCCCCAGAAAATTTTTCGCCCGAGTCCATTTTTTCGTCCCAATTATCTCACCATGCATCAACAGGCACGAACGCGTCGAAAATTTCACATCTTTTTATAGCTTAAAAAATTTCAAATTTTTTAACCTTATTGGTTTAAAACATCAGTAAAAGGCGCGCACGCGAAATTTCGCACCCCCGAAAACTTTTCGTCCGAGTCCATTTTTTCGTCTCAATCATCTCACTATGCATCAACAGGCATGAACGCGTCAAAAATTTCGCGTCTTTTGACAGCGTAAAAAATTTCGGATTTTTTGACTTTATTAGCTGAAAACACGAGTAAAAGACGCGCGTGCAAAATGTCGCACCCCCAGAAACTTTTCGCCCGAGTCCATTTTTTCGTGCCAATCATCTCACCATGCATCAACAGGCACGAACACGTCGAAACTTTCCGATCTTTTGACAGCGTAACAAATTTCTCGAATTTTGACCTTCTTGGCTGAAAACACGAGAAAAAGGCGCGCGCGCGAAATTTTGCACCCCTGGAAACTTTTCGCCCGAGTCAATTTTTCCGTCCCAATCATCTAACCATGAATCAATTGACAAGAAAGCATTGAAAATTTCGCATCTTTTGACAGCGCAAAAAATTTAGCATTTTTTGACCTTCTTGTTTGAAAACACGAGTAAAAGGCCCGCGCGCGAAATTTTGCACCCCCGAAAACTTTTCGTCCGAGTCCATTTTTCGTCCCAATCATCTCACCATGCATCAACAGGTACGAACGCGTCAAAAATTTCGCGTCTTTTGATGGCGTAAAAAATTTCGCATTTTTTTAACTTATTGGCTGAAAACACGAGTAAAAGACTCGTGCCCAAAATTTCGCACCCCCGGAAACTTTTCGCCCGAGTCCATTTTTTCGTGCCAATCATCCCACCATGCATCTACAGGCACGAACGCGTCAAAACTTTCGTATCTTTTGACAGCGTAATAAATTTCGCATTTTTTGACCTTCTTGGCTGAAAACACGTGTAAAAGGCGCGCGCGAAATTTCGCACCCCCGGAAACTTTTCGCCCGAGTCCATTTTTTCGTCCCGATCACCTCACCATGCATCAACAGGCACGAAAGCATCGAAAAATTTGCATCTTTTGACAGCATAAAAAATTTCGCGTTTTTTGACCTTCTTAGCTGAAAACACGAGTAAAAGGCGCGCGTGCGAAATTTTGCACCCCCTGAAACTTTTCGCCCGAGTCCATTTTTTCGTCCCAATCATCTCACCATGCATCAACAGTCACGAACGCGTCGAAACTTTCGCATCTTTTGACAGCGTAACAAATTTCGCACTTTTTGACCTTCTTGGCTGAAAACACGTGTAAAAGATGCGCGCGCGAAATTTCGCACCCCGGGAAACTTTTCGCCCGAGTCCATTTTTTCGTCACAATCATCTCACCATGCATCAACAGGCACGAACGCGTCGAATCTTTCGCATCTTTTGATAGCGTAACAAATTTTGCGTTTTTTGACCTTCTTGGCTGAAAACACGAGTAAAAGGCGCGCGCGGGAAATTTTGCACCCCAGGAAACTTTTCGCCCGAGTCCATTTTTTCGTCCCAATCATCTCACCATGAATCAATAGGCAAGAAACCATTGAAAATTTCGCATCTTTTGACATCGCAAAAAATTTAGGATTTTTTGACCTTCTTGATTGAAAACACGAGTAAAAGGCGCGCGCGCGAAATTTCGCACCCCCAGAAAATTTTCGCCCGTGTCCATTTTTTCGTCCCAATCATCTCACCATGCATCAACAGGCATGAACGCGTCGAAACTTTGGCATCTTTTGACAGCGTAACAAATTTCGCATTTTTTGACCTTCTTGGCTGAAAACATGTGTAAAAGGCGCGCGCGAAATTTCGCACCCCAGGAAACTTTTCGCCCGAGTCCATTTTTTCGTCCCAATCATCTCACCATGCATCAATAGGCACGAACGCGTCGAAACTTTCGCATCTTTTGACAGCGTAACAAATTTCATGTTTTTTGACCTTCTTGGCTGAAAACACGAGTAAAAGGCGCGCGCGCGAAATTTTGCACCCCAGGAAACTTTTCGCCTGAGTCCATTTTTTTGTCCCAATCATCTCACCATGCATCAATAGGTTAGAAATCATTGAAAATTTCGCATCTTTTGACAGCGTAAAAAATTTAACATTTTTTGACCTTCTTGGTTGAAAACACGAGTAAAAGGCGCGTGCACGAAATTTCGCACCCCCAGAAAACTTTTCACCCGAGTCCATTTTTTCATCCCAATCATCTCACCATGCATCAACAGGCACGAACGCGTCGAAAATTTCAGATCTTTTTATAGCGTAAAAAATTTCACATTTTTTAACCTTATTGGTTGAAAACATCAGTAAAAGGCGCGAACGCGAAATTTCGCACCCCCGAAAACTTTTCATCCGAGTCCTTTTTTTGTCCCATTCATCTCACCATGCATCAACAGGCACGAACGCGTCAAAAATTTCGCGTCTTTTGTCAGCGTAAAAAATTTCGCATTTTTTGATCTTATTGGCTGAAAACACGAGTAAAAGACGCGCGTGCAAAATTTCGCACCCCCGGAAACTTTTCGCCCGAGTTCATTTTTTCGTGCCAATCATCTCACCATGCATCAACAGGCACGAACGCGTCGAAACTTTCGCATCTTTTGACAGCGTAACAAATTTCGCATTTTTTTACCTTCTTGGCTGAAAATACGAGTAAAACGCGCGTGCGCGAAATTTTGCACCCAGGAAACTTTTCGCCCGAGTCCATTTTTTCGTCCCATTCATCTCACCATGCATCAATAGGCAAGAAAGCATTGAATATTTCGCATCTTTTGACAGCGCAAAAAATTTAGCATTTTTTGACCTTCTTGGTTGAAAAAACGAGTAAAAGGCGCGCGCATCGCACCCCCAGAAAATTTTCGCCCGAGTCCATTTTTTCGTCCCAATCATCTCACCATGCATCAACAGGCACGAACGCGTCGAAACTTTCGCATCTTTTGACAGCGTAACAAATTTCGCATTTTTTGACCTTCTTGGCTGAAAACACGTGTAAAAGGCGCGCGCGCGAAATTTCGCACCCCAAGAAACTTTTCGCCCGAGTCCATTTTTTCTTCCCAATCATCTGACCATGCATCAACAGGCACGAACGCGTCGAAACTTTCGCATCTTTTGACAGCGTAACAAATTTCGTGTTTTTTGACCTTCTTGACTGAAAACACGAGTAAATGGCGCGCGCGCAAAATTTTGCACCCCAAGAAACTTTTCGCCCGAGTCCATTTTTTCGTCCCAATCATCTCACCATGCTTCAATAGGCAAGAAAGCATTGAAAATTTCGCATCTTTTGACAGCGTAAAAAATTTAGCATTTTTTTACCTTCTTGGTTGAAAATACGAGTAAAAGGCGCGTGCGCGAAATTTCGCACCCCCAGAAAATTTTTCGCCCGAGTCCATTTTTTCGTCCCAATTATCTCACCATGCATCAACAGGCACGAACGCGTCGAAAATTTCACATCTTTTTATAGCTTAAAAAATTTCAAATTTTTTAACCTTATTGGTTTAAAACATCAGTAAAAGGCGCGCACGCGAAATTTCGCACCCCCGAAAACTTTTCGTCCGAGTCCATTTTTTCGTCTCAATCATCTCACTATGCATCAACAGGCATGAACGCGTCAAAAATTTCGCGTCTTTTGACAGCGTAAAAAATTTCGGATTTTTTGACTTTATTAGCTGAAAACACGAGTAAAAGACGCGCGTGCAAAATGTCGCACCCCCAGAAACTTTTCGCCCGAGTCCATTTTTTCGTGCCAATCATCTCACCATGCATCAACAGGCACGAACACGTCGAAACTTTCCGATCTTTTGACAGCGTAACAAATTTCTCGAATTTTGACCTTCTTGGCTGAAAACACGAGAAAAAGGCGCGCGCGCGAAATTTTGCACCCCTGGAAACTTTTCGCCCGAGTCAATTTTTCCGTCCCAATCATCTAACCATGAATCAATTGACAAGAAAGCATTGAAAATTTCGCATCTTTTGACAGCGCAAAAAATTTAGCATTTTTTGACCTTCTTGTTTGAAAACACGAGTAAAAGGCCCGCGCGCGAAATTTTGCACCCCCGAAAACTTTTCGTCCGAGTCCATTTTTCGTCCCAATCATCTCACCATGCATCAACAGGTACGAACGCGTCAAAAATTTCGCGTCTTTTGATGGCGTAAAAAATTTCGCATTTTTTTAACTTATTGGCTGAAAACACGAGTAAAAGACTCGTGCCCAAAATTTCGCACCCCCGGAAACTTTTCGCCCGAGTCCATTTTTTCGTGCCAATCATCCCACCATGCATCTACAGGCACGAACGCGTCAAAACTTTCGTATCTTTTGACAGCGTAATAAATTTCGCATTTTTTGACCTTCTTGGCTGAAAACACGTGTAAAAGGCGCGCGCGAAATTTCGCACCCCCGGAAACTTTTCGCCCGAGTCCATTTTTTCGTCCCGATCACCTCACCATGCATCAACAGGCACGAAAGCATCGAAAAATTTGCATCTTTTGACAGCATAAAAAATTTCGCGTTTTTTGACCTTCTTAGCTGAAAACACGAGTAAAAGGCGCGCGTGCGAAATTTTGCACCCCCTGAAACTTTTCGCCCGAGTCCATTTTTTCGTCCCAATCATCTCACCATGCATCAACAGTCACGAACGCGTCGAAACTTTCGCATCTTTTGACAGCGTAACAAATTTCGCACTTTTTGACCTTCTTGGCTGAAAACACGTGTAAAAGATGCGCGCGCGAAATTTCGCACCCCGGGAAACTTTTCGCCCGAGTCCATTTTTTCGTCACAATCATCTCACCATGCATCAACAGGCACGAACGCGTCGAATCTTTCGCATCTTTTGATAGCGTAACAAATTTTGCGTTTTTTGACCTTCTTGGCTGAAAACACGAGTAAAAGGCGCGCGCGGGAAATTTTGCACCCCAGGAAACTTTTCGCCCGAGTCCATTTTTTCGTCCCAATCATCTCACCATGAATCAATAGGCAAGAAACCATTGAAAATTTCGCATCTTTTGACATCGCAAAAAATTTAGGATTTTTTGACCTTCTTGATTGAAAACACGAGTAAAAGGCGCGCGCGCGAAATTTCGCACCCCCAGAAAATTTTCGCCCGTGTCCATTTTTTCGTCCCAATCATCTCACCATGCATCAACAGGCATGAACGCGTCGAAACTTTGGCATCTTTTGACAGCGTAACAAATTTCGCATTTTTTGACCTTCTTGGCTGAAAACATGTGTAAAAGGCGCGCGCGAAATTTCGCACCCCAGGAAACTTTTCGCCCGAGTCCATTTTTTCGTCCCAATCATCTCACCATGCATCAATAGGCACGAACGCGTCGAAACTTTCGCATCTTTTGACAGCGTAACAAATTTCATGTTTTTTGACCTTCTTGGCTGAAAACACGAGTAAAAGGCGCGCGCGCGAAATTTTGCACCCCAGGAAACTTTTCGCCTGAGTCCATTTTTTTGTCCCAATCATCTCACCATGCATCAATAGGTTAGAAATCATTGAAAATTTCGCATCTTTTGACAGCGTAAAAAATTTAACATTTTTTGACCTTCTTGGTTGAAAACACGAGTAAAAGGCGCGTGCACGAAATTTCGCACCCCCAGAAAACTTTTCACCCGAGTCCATTTTTTCATCCCAATCATCTCACCATGCATCAACAGGCACGAACGCGTCGAAAATTTCAGATCTTTTTATAGCGTAAAAAATTTCACATTTTTTAACCTTATTGGTTGAAAACATCAGTAAAAGGCGCGAACGCGAAATTTCGCACCCCCGAAAACTTTTCATCCGAGTCCTTTTTTTGTCCCATTCATCTCACCATGCATCAACAGGCACGAACGCGTCAAAAATTTCGCGTCTTTTGTCAGCGTAAAAAATTTCGCATTTTTTGATCTTATTGGCTGAAAACACGAGTAAAAGACGCGCGTGCAAAATTTCGCACCCCCGGAAACTTTTCGCCCGAGTTCATTTTTTCGTGCCAATCATCTCACCATGCATCAACAGGCACGAACGCGTCGAAACTTTCGCATCTTTTGACAGCGTAACAAATTTCGCATTTTTTTACCTTCTTGGCTGAAAATACGAGTAAAACGCGCGTGCGCGAAATTTTGCACCCAGGAAACTTTTCGCCCGAGTCCATTTTTTCGTCCCATTCATCTCACCATGCATCAATAGGCAAGAAAGCATTGAATATTTCGCATCTTTTGACAGCGCAAAAAATTTAGCATTTTTTGACCTTCTTGGTTGAAAAAACGAGTAAAAGGCGCGCGCATCGCACCCCCAGAAAATTTTCGCCCGAGTCCATTTTTTCGTCCCAATCATCTCACCATGCATCAACAGGCACGAACGCGTCGAAACTTTCGCATCTTTTGACAGCGTAACAAATTTCGCATTTTTTGACCTTCTTGGCTGAAAACACGTGTAAAAGGCGCGCGCGCGAAATTTCGCACCCCAAGAAACTTTTCGCCCGAGTCCATTTTTTCTTCCCAATCATCTGACCATGCATCAACAGGCACGAACGCGTCGAAACTTTCGCATCTTTTGACAGCGTAACAAATTTCGTGTTTTTTGACCTTCTTGACTGAAAACACGAGTAAATGGCGCGCGCGCAAAATTTTGCACCCCAAGAAACTTTTCGCCCGAGTCCATTTTTTCGTCCCAATCATCTCACCATGCTTCAATAGGCAAGAAAGCATTGAAAATTTCGCATCTTTTGACAGCGTAAAAAATTTAGCATTTTTTTACCTTCTTGGTTGAAAATACGAGTAAAAGGCGCGTGCGCGAAATTTCGCACCCCCAGAAAATTTTTCGCCCGAGTCCATTTTTTCGTCCCAATTATCTCACCATGCATCAACAGGCACGAACGCGTCGAAAATTTCACATCTTTTTATAGCTTAAAAAATTTCAAATTTTTTAACCTTATTGGTTTAAAACATCAGTAAAAGGCGCGCACGCGAAATTTCGCACCCCCGAAAACTTTTCGTCCGAGTCCATTTTTTCGTCTCAATCATCTCACTATGCATCAACAGGCATGAACGCGTCAAAAATTTCGCGTCTTTTGACAGCGTAAAAAATTTCGGATTTTTTGACTTTATTAGCTGAAAACACGAGTAAAAGACGCGCGTGCAAAATGTCGCACCCCCAGAAACTTTTCGCCCGAGTCCATTTTTTCGTGCCAATCATCTCACCATGCATCAACAGGCACGAACACGTCGAAACTTTCCGATCTTTTGACAGCGTAACAAATTTCTCGAATTTTGACCTTCTTGGCTGAAAACACGAGAAAAAGGCGCGCGCGCGAAATTTTGCACCCCTGGAAACTTTTCGCCCGAGTCAATTTTTCCGTCCCAATCATCTAACCATGAATCAATTGACAAGAAAGCATTGAAAATTTCGCATCTTTTGACAGCGCAAAAAATTTAGCATTTTTTGACCTTCTTGTTTGAAAACACGAGTAAAAGGCCCGCGCGCGAAATTTTGCACCCCCGAAAACTTTTCGTCCGAGTCCATTTTTCGTCCCAATCATCTCACCATGCATCAACAGGTACGAACGCGTCAAAAATTTCGCGTCTTTTGATGGCGTAAAAAATTTCGCATTTTTTTAACTTATTGGCTGAAAACACGAGTAAAAGACTCGTGCCCAAAATTTCGCACCCCCGGAAACTTTTCGCCCGAGTCCATTTTTTCGTGCCAATCATCCCACCATGCATCTACAGGCACGAACGCGTCAAAACTTTCGTATCTTTTGACAGCGTAATAAATTTCGCATTTTTTGACCTTCTTGGCTGAAAACACGTGTAAAAGGCGCGCGCGAAATTTCGCACCCCCGGAAACTTTTCGCCCGAGTCCATTTTTTCGTCCCGATCACCTCACCATGCATCAACAGGCACGAAAGCATCGAAAAATTTGCATCTTTTGACAGCATAAAAAATTTCGCGTTTTTTGACCTTCTTAGCTGAAAACACGAGTAAAAGGCGCGCGTGCGAAATTTTGCACCCCCTGAAACTTTTCGCCCGAGTCCATTTTTTCGTCCCAATCATCTCACCATGCATCAACAGTCACGAACGCGTCGAAACTTTCGCATCTTTTGACAGCGTAACAAATTTCGCACTTTTTGACCTTCTTGGCTGAAAACACGTGTAAAAGATGCGCGCGCGAAATTTCGCACCCCAGGAAACTTTTTGCCCGAGTCCATTTTTTCGTCCCAATCATCTCACCATGCATCCACAGGCACGAACGCGTCGAATCTTTTGCATCTTTTGATAGCGTAACAAATTTTGCATTTTTTGACCTTCTTGGCTGAAAACACGAGTAAAAGGCGGGCTCGCAAAATTTCGCACCCCAAAAAATTTTCGCCCGAGTCCATTTTTTCGTCCCAATCATCTCACCACGCATCAACAGGCATGAAAGCATCGAAAATTTCGCATCTTTTGACAGCGTAAAAAATTTCACGTTTTTTGACCCTATTGGCAGAAAACACGAGTAAAAGGCGCGCGCGCGAAATTTCGCACCCGCGAAAAATTTTTGCCCGAGTCCATTTTTTCGTCCCAATTATCTCACCATGCATCAAAAGGCACGAACGCGTCAAAAATTTTGCATCTTTTGACAGCGTAAAAAATTTCGCATTTTTTGACCTTTTGGTTGAAAACATCAGTAAAAGGCGCGCGCTCAAAATTTCGCACCCCCGAAAACTTTTCGCCCGAGTCCATTTTTTCATCCCAATCATCTCACCAAGCATCAACAGGTACGAAAGCGTCAAAAAAATTGCATCTTTTGACAGCGTAAAAAATTTCACGTTTTTTGACCTTATTGGCTGAAAACACGAGTGAAAGGCGCGCGTGCGAAATTTTGCAACCCCTAAAACTTTTCGCCCGAGTCCATTTTTTCGTGCCAATCATCCCACCATGCATCTACAGGCACGAACGCGTCGAAACTTTCGCATCTTTTGACAGAGTAACAAATTTCGCATTTTTTGACCTTCATGGCTGAAAACACCTGTAAAAGGCGCGCGTGCGAAATTTCGCACCCCAGGAAACTTTTCGCCCGAGTCCATTTTTTCGTCCCAATCATCTCACCATGCACCAACAGGCACGAACGCGTCAAAACTTTCGCATCTTTTGACAGCGTAACAAATTTCGCATTTTTTGACCTTCTTGGTTGAAAACACGAGTAAAAGGCGCGCGCGCGAAATTTTGCACCCCACGAAACTTTTCGCCCGAGTCCATTTTTTCGTCCCAATCATCTAACCATGCATCAATAGGCAAGAAAGTATTGAAAATTTCGCATCTTTTGACAGCGCAAAAAATTTAGCATTTTTTGACCTTCTTGGTTGAAAACACGAGTAAAAGGCGCACGCGCGAAATTTCGCACCCCCAAAAAATTTTCGCCCGAGTCTATTTTTTCGTGCCAATCATCTCACCATGCATCAATAGGCACGAACGCGTCGAAACTTTCGCATCTTTTGACAGCGTATTAAATTTCGCATTTTTTGACCTTGTTGGCTGAAAACACGTGTAAAAGGCGCGCGCG
This sequence comes from Pontederia crassipes, assembly GCA_030549335.1. Classification (NCBI taxonomy): domain Eukaryota; kingdom Viridiplantae; phylum Streptophyta; class Magnoliopsida; order Commelinales; family Pontederiaceae; genus Pontederia; species Pontederia crassipes. The sequence continues at coordinate 1,378,841 of JAUKPH010000020.1, read as the reverse complement.
CGAAATTTCGCACCCCAGGAAACTTTTCGCCCGAGTCCATTTTTTCGTCACAATCATCTCACCACGCATCAACAGGCACGAACGCGTCGAAACTTTCGCATCTTTTGACAGCGTAACAAATTTCGCATTTTTTGACCTTCTTGGCTGAAAATACGAGTAAAAGGCGCGTGCGCGAAATTTTGCACCCAGGAAACTTTTTGCCCGAGTCCATTTTTTCGTCCCAATCATCTCACCATGCATCAATAGGCAAGAAAGCATTGAAAATTTCGCATCTTTTGACAGTGCAAAAAATTTAGCATTTTTTGACCTTCTTGGTTGAAAACACGAGTAAAAGGCGCGCGCACGAAATTTCGCACCCCCAGAAAATTTTCGCTCGAGTCCATTTTTTCGTCCCAATCATCTCACCATGCATCAACAGGCACGAACGCGTCAAAAATTTCACATCTTTTTACAACGTAAAAAATTTCGCATTTTTTGACATTATTGGTTGAAAACATCAGTAAAAGGCGCGCACGCGAAATTTCGCACCCCCGAAAACTTTTCGCCTGAGTCCATTTTTTCGTCCCAATCATCTCACCAAGCATCAACAAGTACGAACGCGTAAAAAATTTTGCGTCTTTTGACAACGTAAAAAATTTCACATTTTTTGACCTTATTGGCTGAAAACACGAGTAAAGGACGCGCGCGCAAAATTTCGCACCCCCGAAAAATTTTTGCCCGAGTCCATTTTTTTGTCCCAGTCATCTCACTATGCATCAACTGGCACGAACACATCAAAAATTTTGCATCTTTTGACAGCGTAGAAAATTTCATGTTTTTTTACCTTCTTGGCTGAAAACACGAGTAAAAGGCGGGCGCGCAAAATTTTGCACCCCTAAAACTTTTCGCCCGAGTCCATTTTTTCATGCCAATCATCCCACCATGCATCTACAGGCACGAACGCGTCGAAACTTTCGCATCTTTTGACAGCGTAAAAAAATTTGCATTTTTTTTACCTTATTGGCTGAAAACACGAGTAAAAGACGCGCACGCGAAATTTCGCACCCCCGGAAACTTTTCACCCGAGTCCATTTTTTTGTCCCAATCATCTCACTATGCATCAACAGGCGCGAAAGTGTCAAAAATTTCGCATCTTTTGACAGTGTAAAAAAATTCACATTTTTTGCCCTTCTTGGCTGAAAACACGAGGAAAAGGCGCGCGCGAAATTTCGCACCCCCGGAAACTTTTCACCCGAGTTCATTTTTTCGTCTCAATCATCTCACCATGCATCAACTGGCATGAAAGCGTCGAAACTTTCGCATCTTTTGACAGCGTAAAAAATTTCGTGTTTTTCGACCTTCTTGGCTGAAAACACGAGTAAAAGGCACGCGCGCGAAATTTCGCACCCCCGGAAACTTGTCGCCCGAGTCCATTTTTTCGTCCCGATCACCTCACCATGCATCAAAAGGCACGAAAGCATCGAAAAATTTGCATCTTTTGACAGCATAAAAAATTTCGCATTTTTTGACCTTCTTAGCTGAAAACACGAGTAAAAGGCGCACGTGCGAAATTTTGCACCCCCTGAAACTTTTCGCCCGAGTCCATTTTTTCGTCCCAATCATCTCACCATGCATCAACAGGCACGAACGCGTCGAAACTTTCGCATCTTTTGACAGCGTAACAAATTTCGCACTTTTTGACCTTCTTGGCTGAAAACACGTGTAAAAGATGCGCGCGCGAAATTTCGCACCCCAGGAAACTTTTCGCCCGAGTCCATTTTTTCGTCCCAATCATCTCACCATGCATCAACAGGCACGAACGCGTCGAAACTTTCACATCTTTTGATAGCGTAACAAATTTTATATTTTTTGACCTTCTTGGCTGAAAACACGAGTAAAAGGCGCGCGCGCAAAATTTTGCACCCTAGGAAACTTTTCGCCCGAGTCCATTTTTTCGTCCCAATCATCTCACCATGCATCAATAGGCAAGAAAGCATTGAAAATTTCGCATCTTTTGACAGCGCAAAAAATTTAGCATTTTTTGACCTTCTTGGTTGAAAACACGAGTAAAAGGCCCGCGCGCGAAATTTCGCACCCCCAGAAAATTTTTGCCCGAGTCCATTTTTTCGTCCCAATCATCTCACCATGCATCAAAAGGCACGAACGCGTAAAAAATTTTGCATCTTTTGACAGCGTAAAAAATTTCGAATTTTTTGACCTTTTGGTTGAAAACATCAGTAAAAGGCGCGCGCTCAAAATTTCGCACCCCCGAAAACTTTTCGCCCTAGTCTATTTTTTGGTCCCAATCATCTCACCAAGCATCAACAGGCATGAAAGCGTCGAAAAATTTGCATCTTTTGACAGCGTAAAAAATTTCACGTTTTTTGACCTTATTGGCTGAAAACACGAATGAAAGGTGCGCGTGCAAAATTTTGCAACCCCTAAAACTTTTCGCCCGAGTCCATTTTTACGTGCCAATCATCCCACCATGCATCTACCGGCACGAACGCGTCAAAACTTTCGTATCTTTTGACAGCGTAAAAAATTTCGCATTTTTTTTACCTTATTGGCTAAAAACACGAGTAAAAGACGCGCACGCGAAATTTCGCACCATCGGAAACTTTTCGCCCGAGTCCATTTTTTGTCCCAATCATCTCACCATGCATCAACAGGCACAAAAGTGTCAAAAATTTCGCATCTTTTGACAGTGTAAAAAAATTCACATTTTTTGCCCTTCTTGGCTGAAAACACGAGGAAAAGGCGCGCGCGAAATTTCGCACCCCCGGAAACTTTTCACCCGAGTTCATTTTTTCGTCTCAATCATCTCACCATGCATCAACTGGCATGAAAGCGTCGAAACTTTCGCATCTTTTGACAGCGTAAAAAATTTCGTGTTTTTCGACCTTCTTGGCTGAAAACACGAGTAAAAGGCACGCGCGCGAAATTTCGCACCCCCGGAAACTTTTTCGCCCGAGTCCATTTTTTCGTCCCGATCACCTCACCATGCATCAACAGGCACGAAAGCGTCGAAAAATTTGCATCTTTTGACAGCATAAAAAATTTCGCATTTTTTGACCTTCTTAGCTGAAAACACGAGTAAAAGGCGCGCGTGCAAAATTTTGCACCCCCTGAAACTTTTCGCCCGAGTCCATTTTTTCGTCCCAATCATCTCATCATGCATCAACAGGCACGAACGCGTCGAAACTTTCGCATCTTTTGATAGCGTAACAAATTTTACATTTTTTGACCTTCTTGGCTGAAAACACGAGTAAAAGGCGCGCGCGCAAAATTTTGCACCCTAGGAAACTTTTCGCCCGAGTCCATTTTTTCGTCCCAATCATCTCACCATGCATCAATAGGCAAGAAAGCATTGAAAATTTTGCATCTTTTGATAGCACAAAAAAATTAGCATTTTTTGACCTTCTTGGTTGAAAACACGAGTAAAAGGCCCGCGCGCGAAATTTCGCACCCCCAGAAAATTTTTGCCCGAGTCCATTTTTTCGTCCCAATCATCTCACCATGCATCAAAAGGCACGAACGCGTAAAAAATTTTGCATCTTTTGACAGCGTAAAAAATTTCGCATTTTTTGACCTTTTGGTTGAAAACATAAGGAAAGGCGCGCGCTCAAAATTTCGCACCCCCGAAAACTTTTCGCCCGAGTCCATTTTTTCGTCCCAATCATCTCACCAAGCATCAACAGGCACGAAAGCGTCGAAAAATTTGCATCTTTTGATAGCGTAAAAAATTTCACATTTTTTGACCTTATTGGCTGAAAACACGAGTGAAAGGCGCGCGCGTGCAAAATTTTGCAACCCCTAAACCTTTTCGTCCGAGTCTATTTTTTCGTGCCAATCATCCCACCATGCATCTACAGGCACGAACGCGTCAAAACTTTCGTATCTTTTGACAGCGCAAAAAATTTCGCATTTTTTTGACATTATTGGCTGAAAACACGAGTAAAAGACGCGCACGCGAAATTTCGCACCCCCGGAAACTTTTCGCCCGAGTCCATTTTTTTGTCCCAATCATCTCACCATGCATCAAAAGGCACGAAAGTGTCAAAAATTTCGCATCTTTTGACAGCGTAAAAAAATTTGCATTTTTTGCCCTTCTTGGCTGAAAACACGAGGAAAAGGCGCGCGCGAAATTTCGCACCCCCGGAAACTTTTCACCCGAGTTCATTTTTTCGTCCGAATCATCTCACCATGCATCAACTGGCATGAAAGCGTCGAAACTTTCGCATCTTTTGACAGCGTAAAAAATTTCGTGTTTTTCGACCTTCTTGGCTGAAAACACGAGTAAAAGGCACGCGCGCGAAATTTCGCACCCCCGGAAACTTTTCGCCCGAGTCCATTTTTTCGTCCCGATCACCTCACCCTGCATCAACAGGCACGAAAGCGTCGAAAAATTTGCATCTTTTGACAGCATAAAAAATTTCGCATTTTTTGACCTTCTTAGCTGAAAATACGAGTAAAAGACGCGCGTGCGAAATTTTGCACCCCCTGAAACTTTTCGCCCGAGTCCATTTTTTCGTCCCAATCATCTCACGCATCAACAGGCACGAACGCGTCGAAACTTTCGCATCTTTTGACAGCGTAACAAATTTCGCACTTTTTGACCTTCTTGGCTGAAAACACGTGTAAAAGATGCGCGCAGCGAAATTTCGCACCCCAGGAAACTTTTCGCCCGAGTCCATTTTTTCGTCCCAATCACCTCACCATTCATCAACAGGCACGAACGTGTCGAAACTTTCGCATCTTTTGATAGCGTATCAAATTTTGCATTTTTTGACCTTCTTGGCTGAAAACACGTGTAAAAGATGCGCGCGCGAAATTTCGCACCCCAGGAAACTTTTCGCCCGAGTCCATTTTTTCGTCCCAATCATCTCACCATGCATCAACAGGCACGAACGCGTCGAAACTTTCGCATCTTTTGATAGCGTAACAAATTTCGCATTTTTTGACCTTCTTGGCTGAAAACACGAGTAAAAGGCGCGCGCGCGAAATTTTGCACCCTAGGAAACTTTTCGTCCGAGTCCATTTTTTCGTCCCAATCATCTCACCATGCATCAATAGGCAAGAAAGCATTGAAAATTTCGCATCTTTTGACAGCGCAAAAAATTTAGCATTTTTTGATCTTCTTGGTTGAAAACACGAGTAAAAGTCCCGCGCGCGAAATTTCGCACCCCCAGAAAATTTTCGCCCGAGTCCATTTTTTCGTCCCAATCATCTCACCATGCATCAACAGGCACGAACGCGTCGAAAATTTCATTTCTTTTTACAGCGTAAAAAATTTCGTGTTTTTTGACCTTATTGGTTCAAAACATCAGTAAAAGGCGCGCACGCGAAATTTTGCACCCTCGAAAACTTTTCGTCCGAGTCCATTTTTTCGTCCCAATCATCTCACCATGCATCAACCAGCACGAACGCGTCGAAAATTTTGCGTCTCTTGACGGCATAAAAAATTTCACATTTTTTATCTTATTGGCTGAAAACACGAGTAAAAGAGTCGCGCACAATATTTCGCACCCCCGGAAACTTTTTGCCCGAGTCCATTTTTTCGTCCCAATCATCTCACCATGCATCAACAGGCACGAACGCGTCGAAAATTTCGCATTTTTTACAGCGTAAAAAATTTCACATTTTTTGACCTTATTGGTTGAAAACATCAGTAAAAGACGCGAGCGCGAAATTTTGCACCCTAGGAAACTTTTCGCCCGAGTCCATTTTTTCATCCCAATCATCTCACCATGCATCAACAGGCAAGAAAGCATTGAAAATTTCGCATCTTTTGACAGCGCAAAAAATTTAGCATTTTTTGACATTCTTGGTTGAAAACACGAGTAAAAGGCGCGCACGCGAAATTTCGCACCCCCGAAAACTTTTCGTCCGAGTCCATTTTTTCGTCCCAATCATCTCACCATGCATCAACTGGCACGAACGCGTCGAAAATTTCGCGTCTTTTGATAGCATAAAAAATTTCGCATTTTTTTATCTTATTGGCTGAAAACATGAGTAAAAGACTCGCGCGCAAAATTTCGCACCCCCGAAAAATTTTCGCCCGAGTCCATTTTTTCGTCTCAATCCTCTCACCATGCATCAACAGGCACGAACGCGTCGAAACTTTCGCATCTTTTGACAGCGTAACAAATTTCGCGTTTTTTGACCTTCTTAGCTGAAAACACGAGTAAAAGGCGTGCGCTCGAAATTTCGCACCCTCGAAAAATTTTCGCCCGAGTCCATTTTTTCGTCCCAATCATCTCACCATGCATCAACAGGCACGAACGCGTCGAAACTTTCACATCTTTTGACAGCGTAATAAATTTCGCATTTTTTGACCTTCTTGGCTGAAAATAAGTGTAAAAGGCGCACGCGCGAATTTTTGCACCCCAGGAAACTATTCGTTCGAGTCCATTTTTTCGTCCCAATCATCTCACCATGCACCAACAGGCACGAAAGCGTCGAAAAAATCGCATGTTTTGACAGCGTAAAAAATTTAGCATTTTTTGACCTTTTTGGTTGAAAACACGAGTAAAAGGCGCGCGCGAAATTTCGCACCCCCAGAAAATTTTTGCCCGAGTCCATTTTTTCATCCCAGACATCTCACTATGCATCAACTGGCAAGAACACGTCGAAAATTTTGCATCTTTTGATAGCGTAGAAAATTTCACGTTTTCTTACCATCTTGGCTGAAACCATGAGTAAAAGGCCGGCGCGCAAAATTTCGCACCCAGAAAATTTTCGCCCGAGTCCATTTTTTCGTCCCAATCATCTCACCATGCATCAATAGGCATGAAAGCATCGAAAATTTCGCATCTTTTGACAGCGTAAAAAATTTCACGTTTTTTGACCCTATTGGCTGAAAACACGAGTAAAAGGTGCGCGCGCGAAATTTCGCACCCGCGAAAAATTTTCGCCCGATTCCATTTTTTAGTCCCAATCATCTCACCATGCATCAACAGGCACGAACGCGTCGAAAATTTTGCATCTTTTTACAGCATAAAAAATTTCACATTTTTTGACCTTCTTGGCTGAAAACACGAGTAAAAGGCGCGCGGGCGAAATTTCGCACCCCCGAAAAATTTTCGCCCGAGTCCATTTTTTCGTCCCAATCAACTCACCATGCATCAACAGGCACGAACGCATCGACACTTTCACATCTTTTGACGGCGTAACAAATTTCGCGTTTTTTGACCTTCTTCGCTGAAAACACGAGTAAAAGGCGTGCGCGCGAAATTTTGCACCCCAGGAAACTTTTCGCCCGAGTCCATTTTTTCGTCCCAATCATCTCACCATGCATCAATAGGCAATAAAGCATTGTAAATTTCGCATCTTTTGACAGCGTAAAAAATTTAGCATTTTTTGACCTTCTTGGTTGAAAATACGAGTAAAAGGGGCGTGCGCGAAATTTCGCACTCCAGAAAATTTTTGCCCGAGTCCATTTTTTTGTCGCAGTCATCTCACCATTCATCAACAGACACGAACGCGTAAAAAATTTCGCATCTTTTCACAGCGTAAAAAATTTCACATTTTTTTACCTTCTTGGATGAAAACACATGTAAAGGTCGCGCGCAGCGAAATTTCGCACCCTAGAAAATTTTCGCCCGAGTCCATTTTTTCATCCCAATCATCTCACTATGCATCAACTAGAATGAAAGCGTCGAAACTTTCGCATCTTTTGACGGCATAAAAAATTTCGTGTTTTTGACCTTCTTGGCTGAAAATACGAGTAAAACGCGCTGCGCGAAATTTCGCACCCCCTGAAACTTTTCACCTGAGTCCATTTTTTCGTCCCAATCATCTCACCATGCATCAACAGGCACGAACGCATCGAAACTTTCGCATCTTTTGACAGCATAACAAATTTCACATTTTTTGACCTTCTTGGCCGAAAACACGTGTAAAAGGCGCGCGCAGCGAAATTTCGCACCCCAAGAAACTTTTCGTTCGAGTCCATTTTTTCGTCCCAATCATCTCACCATGCATCAACAAGTACGAAAGTGTCGAAAAAATCGCATCTTTTGACAGCGTAAAAAAATTAGCATTTTTTGACCTTCTTGGTTGAAAACACGAGTAAAAGGCACACGCGAAATTTTGCATCCCAAGAAAATGTTTGCCCGAGTCCATTTTTTCGTCCCGGTCATCTCACTATGCATCAACTGGCACGAACACGTCAAAAATTTCACATCTTTTGATAGCGTAGAAATTTTCACATTTTTTTACCTTCTTGGCTGAAAACACGAGTAAAAGGCGGGCGCGCAAAATTTTGCACCCCAGAAAATTTTCGCCCGAGTCCATTTTTTCGTCCCAATCATCTCACCATACATCAACAGGCATGAAAGCATCGAAAATTTTGCATCTTTTGACAGCGTAAAAAATTTCACATTTTTTGACCATATTGTCTGAAAACACGAGTAAAAGGCGCGCGCGCAAAATTTCGCACCGGCGAAAAATTTTCGCCCGAGTCCATTTTTTCGTCCCAATCATCTCACCATGCATCAACAGACACGAACGCGTCGAAAATTTCGCATCTTTTGACAGCATAAAAAATTTCACATTTTTTGACCTTCTTAGCTGAAAACACGAGTAAAAGGCGCGCACGCGAAATTTCGCACCCCCGGAAACTTTTCGCCCGAGTCCATTTTTTCGTCCCAATCATCTCACAATACATCAATAGGCATGAAAGCATCGAAAATTTTGCATCTTTTGACAACGTAAAAAATTTCACATTTTTTGACCATATTGTCTGAAAACACGAGTAAAAGGCGCGCGCGCAAAATTTCGCACCGGCGAAAAATTTTCGCCCGAGTCCATTTTTTCGTCCCAATCATCTCACCATGCATCAACAGACACGAACGCGTCGAAAATTTCGCATCTTTTGACAGCATAAAAAATTTCACATTTTTTGACCTTCTTAGCTGAAAACACGAGTAAAAGGCGCGCACGCGAAATTTCGCACCCCCGGAAACTTTTCGCCCGAGTCCATTTTTTCGTCCCAATCATCTCACAATACATCAATAGGCATGAAAGCATCGAAAATTTTGCATCTTTTGACAACGTAAAAAATTTCACATTTTTTGACCATATTGTCTGAAAACACGAGTAAAAGGCGCGCGCGCAAAATTTCGCACCGGCGAAAAATTTTCGCCCGAGTCCATTTTTTCGTCCCAATCATCTCACCATGCATCAACAGACACGAACGCGTCGAAAATTTCGCATCTTTTGACAGCGTAAAAAAATTTGCGTTTTTTGACCTTCTTTGCTGAAAACACGAGTAATAGGCGCGCGCGCAGCGAAATTTCGCACCCCCGAAAAATTTTCGCCCGAGTCCATTTTTTCGTCCCAATCATCTCACCATGCATCAACAGGCACGAAAGTGTCAAAAATTTCGCATCTTTTGACAGTGTAAAAAATTCTTGGCTGAAAACACGTGCAAAAGGCGCGCGCGCAGCGCGAAATCTCGCACCTCAGGAAACTTTTCACCTGAGTCCATTTTTTCGTCCCAATCATCTCACCATGCATCAACAGGCACGAACGCATCGAAACTTTCGCATCTTTTGACAGCATAACAAATTTCACATTTTTTGACCTTCTTGGCCGAAAACACGTGTAAAAGGCGCGCAGCTGCGAAATTTCGCACCCCAAGAAACTTTTCGTTCGAGTCCATTTTTTCGTCCCAATCATCTCACCATGCATCAACAAGTACGAAAGTGTCGAAAAAATCGCATCTTTTGACAGCGTAAAAAAATTAGCATTTTTTGACCTTCTTGGTTGAAAACACGAGTAAAAGGCACACGCGAAATTTTGCATCCCAAGAAAATGTTTGCCCGAGTCCATTTTTTCGTCCCGGTCATCTCACTATGCATCAACTGGCACGAACACGTCAAAAATTTCACATCTTTTGATAGCGTAGAAATTTTCACATTTTTTTACCTTCTTGGCTGAAAACACGAGTAAAAGGCGGGCGCGCAAAATTTTGCACCCCAGAAAATTTTCGCCCGAGTCCATTTTTTCGTCCCAATCATCTCACCATACATCAACAGGCATGAAAGCATCGAAAATTTTGCATCTTTTGACAGCGTAAAAAATTTCACATTTTTTGACCATATTGTCTGAAAACACGAGTAAAAGGCGCGCGCGCAAAATTTCGCACCGGCGAAAAATTTTCGCCCGAGTCCATTTTTTCGTCCCAATCATCTCACCATGCATCAACAGACACGAACGCGTCGAAAATTTCGCATCTTTTGACAGCATAAAAAATTTCACATTTTTTGACCTTCTTAGCTGAAAACACGAGTAAAAGGCGCGCACACGCGAAATTTCGCACCCCCGGAAACTTTTCGCCCGAGTCCATTTTTTCGTCCCAATCATCTCACAATACATCAATAGGCATGAAAGCATCGAAAATTTTGCATCTTTTGACAACGTAAAAAATTTCACATTTTTTGACCATATTGTCTGAAAACACGAGTAAAAGGCGCGCGCGCAAAATTTCGCACCGGCGAAAAATTTTCGCCCGAGTCCATTTTTTCGTCCCAATCATCTCACCATGCATCAACAGACACGAACGCGTCGAAAATTTCGCATCTTTTGACAGCATAAAAAATTTCACATTTTTTGACCTTCTTAGCTGAAAACACGAGTAAAAGGCGCGCACGCGAAATTTCGCACCCCCGGAAACTTTTCGCCCGAGTCCATTTTTTCGTCCTAATCATCTCATCATGCATCAACAGGCACGAAAGCGTCGAAAAATTCACATCTTTTGACAGCGTAAAAAATTTCGCGTTTTTTGACCTTCTTTGCTGAAAACACGAGTAAAAGGCGCGCGCGCGAAATTTCGCACCCCCGAAAAATTTTCGCATCTTTTGACAGTGTAAAAAAATTCTTGGCTGAAAACACGTGCAAAAGGCGCGCGCGCAAGCGCGAAATCTCGCACCTCAGGAAACTTTTCACCTGAGTCCATTTTTTCGTCCCAATCATCTCACCATGCATCAACAGGCACGAACGCATCGAAACTTTCGCATCTTTTGACAGCATAACAAATTTCACATTTTTTGACCTTCTTGGCTGAAAACACGTGTAAAAGGCGCGCGCGCGCAAAATTTCGCACCCCAGGAAACTCTTCACCCGAGTCCATTTTTTCATCCCAATCATCTCACCATGCATCAACAGGCAATAACGCATCGAAACTTTCGCATCTTTTGACAGCGTAACAAATTTAGCATTTTTTGAACTTCTTGGCTGAAAACACAAGGAAAAGGCACGCGCGCGAAATTCGCACCCCCGGAAACTTTTCGCCCGAGTCTAATTTTTCGTCCCAATCATCTCACCATGCATCAATAGGAACGAAAGCGTCAAAACTTTCGCATCTTTTGACAGCGTCAAAAATTTCGTGTTTTTTTACTTTCTTGGCTAAAAACACGAGTAAAATGCGCGCGCGCTGTAAAATTTTGCACACCAGGAAACTTTTCGCCCGAGTCCATTTTTTCGTCCCAATCATCTCACCATGCATCAATAGGCAAGAAAGCATTGAAAATTTTGCATCTTTTGACAGCGTAAAAAATTAGCATTTTTTGACCTTCTTGGTTGAAAATACGAGGAAAAGGCGCGTGCGTGTAATTTCGCACCCCCAGAAAATTTTTGCCCGAGTCCATTTTTTCGTCCTAATCATCTCACCATGCATCAACAAGCACGAAAGCGTTGAAAAATTCACATGTTTTGACAGCGTAAAAAATTCACATTTTTTGACCTTCTTTGCTGAAAACACGAGTAAAAGGCGCGCGCACGAAATTTTGCACCCCCGGAAAATTTTTGCCCGAGTCCATTTTTTTGTCCCAATCATCTCACCATGCATCAACAGGCACGAACGCATCGAAACTTTGCATCTTTTGACAGCGTAACAAATTTGGCATTTTTTGACCTTCTTAGCTGAAAACACGAGTAAAAGGCGCGCGCTCGAAATTTCGCAGCCCCGGAAAATTTTCGCCCAAGTCCATTTTTTCGTCCCAATCATCTCACCATGCATCAACAGGCACGAACGCGTCGAAACTTTCGCATCTTTTGATAGCGTAATAAATTTCGCAATTTTTGACCTTCTTGGCTGAAAACACGAGTAAAACGCACGCGCGAGAAATTTCGCACCACAGGAAACTTTTCGCCCGAGTCCATTTTTTCGTCCCAATCATCTCACCATGCATCAATAGCAAGAAAGCGTCGAAAATTTTGCATTTTTGACAGCGTAAAAAATTTCGCATTTTTTGACATTCTTGGCTGAAAACACGAGGAAAAGGCGCTGCGCGCGATATTTCGCACCCCCGGAAACTTTTCGCCCGAGTCCATTTTTTCGTCCCAATCATCTCACCATGCATCAACTGGAACGAAAGCGTCGAAACTTTCGCATCTTTTGAGAGCATCAAAAATTTCATATTTTTTGACCTTCTTGGGTGAAAACACGAACAAAAGGCGCGCAGCGCGAAATTTCGCACCCCCTGAAACTTTTCGCCCGAGTCCATTTTTTCGTCCCAATCATCTCACCATGCATCAACAGGCACGAACGCGTCGAAACTTTTGCATCCTTTGACAGTGTAACAAATTTTGCATTTTTTGACCTTCTTGGCTGAAAACAAGTGTAAAAGGCACACACGCGAAATTTCGCACCCCAGGAAACTTTTCGTTCGAGTCCATTTTTTTGTCCCATCATCTCACCATGCATCAACAGGCACGAAATCATCGAAAAAATCGCATCTTTTGACAGCGTAAAAAATTTAGCATTTTTTGACCTTCTTGGTTGAAAACATGAGTAAAAGGCGCGCGCAAAATTTCGCACCCCCAGAAAATTTTTGCCCGAGTCCATTTTTTCGTCCCAGTCATCTCACTATGCATCAACTGGAATGAACATGTCGAAAATTTCGCATCTTTTGACAGCGTAGAAAATTTCACATTTTTTTACCTTCTTGGCTGAAAACACGAGTAAAAGGCGGGCGCGCAAATTTCTCACCCCAGAAAATTTTCGCCCGAGTCCATTTTTTCGTCCCAATCATCTCACCATTTATCAAGAGGCATGAAAGTATAAAAAATTTTGCATATTTGACAGCGTAAAATTTTCATGTTTTTTGACCCTATTGGCTTAAAACACGAGTAAAAGGCCCGCGCGCGAAATTTCACACCCGACGAAAAATTTTCGTCCGAGTCCATTTTTTAGTCCCAATCATCTCACCATGCATCAACAGGCACGAACGCGTCGAAAATTTTGCATCTTTTGACAGCATAAAAAATTTCACATTTTTTAACCTTCTTGGCTGAAAACACGAGTAAAAGGCGCGTGCGCGAAATTTCGCACCCCCGGAAACTTTTCGTCCGAGTCCATTTTTTCGTCCTAATCATCTCACCATGCATCAACAGGCACGAAAGCGTCGAAAAATTCACATCTTTTGACAGCGTAAAAATTTCGCATTTTTTGACATTCTTTGCTGAAAACACGAGTAAAAGCGCGCGCGCGAAATTTTGCACCACCGAAAAATTTTCGCCCGAGTCCATTTTTTCGTCCCAATCATCTCACCATGCATCAACAGGCACGAACGCGTCGAAACTTTCGCATCTTTTGACAACGTAACAAATTTCGCATTTTTTTACCTTCTTGGCTGAAAACACGCGTAAAAGGCGCGCGCGAGCGAAATTTCACACACCAGGAAACTTTTCACCCGAGTCCATTTTTTTGTCCCAATCATCTCACCATGCATCAACAGGCACGAACGCATCGAAACTTTCGCATCTTTTGACAGCGTAACAAATTTCGCATTTTTTTGACCTTCTTGGCTGAAAACACGTGTAAAAGGCGCGCGCGCGCGAAATTTCGCACCCCAGGAAACTTTTCACCCGAGTCCATTTTTTCGTCCCAATCATCTCACCATGCATCAACAGACACGAACGCATCGAAACTTTCGCATCTTTTGACAGCGTAACAAATTTCGCATTTTTTGACCTTCTTGGCTGAAAACACGAGGAAAAGGCGCGCGCGCGAAATTTTGCACCCCCGAAAACTTTTCGCCCGAGTCCATTTTTTCGTCCCAGTCATCTCACTATGCATCAACTGGCACGAACACGTCAAAAATTTCGCATCTTTTGACAGCGTAAAAAATTTAGCATTTTTTGACCTTCTTGGTTGAAAACACGAGTAAAAGGCACGCGGAAATTTCGCACCCCCAGAAAATTTTTGCCCGAGTCCATTTTTTCGTCCCAGTCATCTCACTATGCATCAACTGGAACGAACATGTCGAAAATTTCGCATCTTTTGACAGCGTAGAAAATTTCACATTTTTTTACCTTCTTGGCTGAAAACACGAGTAAAATGCGGGCGCGCAAAATTTCTCACCCCAGAAAAGTTTCGCCCGAGTCCATTTTTTCGTCCTAATCATCTCACCATTTATGAAGAGCCATGAAAGCATAAAAAATTTCGCATCTTTTGACAGCGTAAAATTTTCACGTTTTTTGACCCTATTGGCTTAAAACACGAGTAAAAGGCCCGCGCGCGAAATTTCACACCCGACGAAAAATTTTCGCCCGAGTCCATTTTTTAGTCCCAATCATCTCACCATGCATCAACAGGCACGAACGCGTCAAAAATTTTGCATCTTTTGACAGCATAAAAAATTTCACATTTTTTGACCTTCTTGGCTGAAAACACGAGTAAAAAGCGCGCGCGCGAAATTTCGCACCCACGGAAACTTTTCGCCCGAGTCCATTTTTTCGTCCTAATCATCTCACCATGCATCAACAGGCACGAAAGCGTCGAAAAATTCACATCTTTTGACAGCGTAAAAAATTTCGCATTTTATGACCTTCTTTGCTGAAAACACGAGTAAAGGCGCGCGCGCGAAATTTCGCACCCCCGAAAAAATTTCGCCCGAGTCCATTTTTTCGTCCCAATCATCTCACCATGCATCAATAGGCACGAACGCATCGAAACTTTCGCATCTTTTGACAGCGTAACAAATTTCGCATTTTTTTACCTTCTAGGCTGAAAACACGCGTAAAAGGCGCGCGCGCGCAAAATTTCACACCCCTGGAAACTTTTCACCCGAGTCCATTTTTTTATCCCAATCATCTCACCATGCATCAACAGGCACGAACGCATTGAAACTTTCGCATCTTTTGATAGCATAACAAATTTCGCATTTTTTGACCTTCTTGGCTGAAAACACTAGGAAAAGGAGCGCGCGCGAAATTTCGCACCCCCGGAAAATTTTCGCCCGAGTCCATTTTTTCGTCCCAGTCATCTCACTATGCATCAACTGGCACGAACACGTCGAAAATTTCGCATCTTTTGACATCGTAGAAAATTTCACATTTTTTTACCTTATTGGTTGAAAACACGAGTAAAAGGCGCGCGCGCGAAATTTCGCACCCCCGGTAAATTTTCGCTCCAGTCCATTTTTTCGTCCCAATCATCTCACCATGCATCAACAGGCACGAACGCGTCAAAAAATTTGCGTCTTTTGACAGCGTAAAAAATTTCCCATTTTTTGACCTTATTGGCTGAAAACACAAGTAAAAGACGCGCGCGCGAATTTTCGCACCCCCGGAAACCTTTCGCCCGAGTCCATTTTTTCGTCCCAATCATCTCACCATGCATCAACAGGCACGAACACGTCGAAACTTTCGCATCTTTTGATAGCGTAATAAATTTCGCATTTTTTGACCTTCTTGGCTGAAAATACGAGTAAAACGCACGAGCGAGAAATTTTGCACCTCAGGAAACTTTTCGCCCGAGTCCATTTTATCGTCCCAATCATCTCACCATGCATCAATAGGCAAGAAAGCGTCGAAAATTTTGCATCTTTTGACAGCGCAAAAAATTTCGCATTTTTTTACCTTCTTGACTGAAAACACGTGGAAAAGGCGCGCGCGCGCGAAATTTCGCACCCCCGGAAACTTTTCGCCTGAGTCCATTTTTTCGTCCCAATCATCTCACCATGCATCAACTGGAACGAAAGCGTCAAAACTTTTGCATCTTTTGATAGCATCAAAAATTTCATGTTTTTTTACCTTCTTGGTTGAAAACACGAGTAAAAGACGCGCGCGCGAAATTTCGCACCCCCTAAAACTTTTCGCCCGAGTCCATTTTTTCGTGCCAATCATCTCACTATTGCTCACTTCATGAACAGGATAGAGAAATGAGAAAAGGAAAAGTAAAAAGACATATGCATGCATAGGAAAAAGGAAGAGAGCAAAACTTCGAAAGGAATCTCTCTTCAATGCAAAAAGAAAAAAAAATTTAGGAGAGCAAAACTTCCAAAGGAATCTCACCATGCATCAACAGGCACGAAAGCATCAAAAAAATTGCATCTTTCGACCGTGTAAAAAATTTAGCATTTTTTGACCTTCTTGGTTGAAAACACGAGTAAATGGCGCGCGCGAAATTTCGCACCCCCAGAAAATTTTTGCCCGAGTCCATTTTTTCATCCCAGTCATCTCACTATGCATCAACTGGAACGAACATGTCAAAAATTACGCATCTTTTGACAGCGTAGAAAATTTCACATTTTTTTACCTTCTTGGCTAAAAACACGAGTAAAAGGCAGGCGCGCAAAATTTCTCACCCGAGAAAATTTTCGCCCGAGTCCATTTTTTCGTATCAATCATCTCACCATTTATCAACAGGCATGAAAGCATCAAAAATTTTGCATCCTTTGACAGCGTAAAATTTTCACGTTTTTTGACCCTATTGGCTTAAAACACGAGTAAAAGGCGCGCGCGCGAAATTTCACACCCGCAAAAAATTTTCGCCCAAGTCCATTTTTTAGTCCCAATCATCTCACCATGCATCAACATGCACGAACGTGTCGAAAATTTCGCATCTTTTGACAGCATAAAAAATTTCACATTTTTTGACCTTCTTGGCTGAAAACACGAGTAAAAGGCGCGCGCGCGAAATTTCGCACCCCCGGAAACTTTTTGCCCGAGTCCATTTTTTCGTCCTAATCATCTCACCATGCATCAACAGGCACGAAAACGTCGAAAAATTCACAACTTTTGACAGCGTAAAAAATTTCGCGTTTTTTTTACCTTCTTTGCTAAAAACACGAGTAAAAGGCGCGCGCGCGAAATTTCGCACCCCCGAAAAATTTTCGCCCGAGTCCATTTTTTCGTCCCAATTATCTCACCATGCATCAACAGGAATGAACGCTTTGAAACATTCGCATCTTTTGACAGCGTAACAAATTTCACATTTTTTTACCTTCTTGGCTGAAAACACGTGTAAAAGGCGCGCGCGAAATTTCGCACCCCAGGAAACTTTTCATCCGAGTCCATTTTTTTGTCTCAATCATCTCACCATGCATCAACAGGCACGGACGCATCGAAACTTTTGCATCTTTTGACAGTGTAACAAATTTCGCATTTTTTGACATTCTTGGCTGAAAACACGTGTAAAAGGCGCGCGCGCGCGAAATTTCACACCCCAGGAAACTTTTCACCCGAGTCCATTTTTTCGTCCCAATCATCTCACCATGCATCAACAGGCACGAACGCATCGAAACTTTCGCATCTTTTGACAGTGTAACAAATTTCGCATTTTTTGACCTTCTTGGCTGAAAACACGAGGAAAAGGTGCGCGCGCGAAATTTCGCACCCCCGGAAAATTTTCGCCCGAGTCCATTTTTTCGTCCCAGTCATCTCACTATGCATCAACTGGCACGAACACGTCAAAAATTTCGCATCTTTTGACATCGTAGAAAATTTCACATTTTTTTACCTTATTGGCTGAAAACACGAGTAAAAGGCGCGCGCGTGAAATTTCGCACCCACGATAAATTTTCGCTCTAGTCCATTTTTTCGTCGCAATCATCTCACCATGCATCAACAGACATAAACGCGTCGAAAAATTTGCATCTTTTGACAGCGTAAAAAATTTCGCATTTTTTGACCTTATTAGCTGAAAACACGAGTAAAAGACGCGCGCGAGAAATTTCGCACCCCCGGAAACTTTTCGCCCGACTCTATTTTTTCGTCCCAATCATCTCACCATGCATCAACTGGAACGAAAGCGTCGAAACATTCGCATCTTTTGATAGCGTCAAAAATTTCATGTTTTTTTACCTTCTTGGGTGAAAACACGAGTAAAAGGCGTGCGCGCGAAATTTCGCACCCCCTAAAACTTTTCGCCCGAGTCCATTTTTTCATCCCAATCATCTCACCATGCATCAACAGGCACGAACGCGTCGAAACTTTCGCATCTTTTGACAGTGTAACAAATTTTGCATTTTTTGACCTTCTTGGCTGAAAACAAGTGTAAAAGGCGCACACGCGAAATTTCGCACCCCAGGAAACTTTTCGTTCGAGTCCATTTCTTCGTCCCAATCATCTCACCATGCATCAACAGGCACGAAAGCATCGAAAAAATTTAGCATTTTTTGACCTTCTTGGTTGAAAACACGAGTAAAAGGCGGGCGCGCAAAATTTCTCACCCCAGAAAATTTCTCACCATGCAACAACAGGCATGAAAGTGTCGAAACTTTGGCATATTTTGACAGCGTAAAAAATTTTGTTTTTTTTTACCATCTTGGCTGAAAACGAGAGAAAAAAGCGCGTGCGCGAAATTTCGCACCCCCGAAAAATTTTGCCAGAGTCCATTTTTTTTTCCCAATCATCTCACCATGCATCAACAGGCTCGAACGCGTCGAAAATTTCGCATCTTTTGACAGCGTAAAAAATTTCACATTTTTTTACCTTCTTGGCTGAAAACACGAGTAAAAGGCGGGCGCGCAAAATTTCTCACCCCAGAAAATTTACGCCCGAGTCTATTTTTTCGTCCCAATCATCTCACCATTTATCAAGAGGCATGAAAGCATAAAAAATTTCGCATCTTTTGACAGCGTAAAATTTTCACGTTTTTTGACCCTATTGGCTTAAAACACGAGTAAAAGGCGCGCGCGCGAAATTTCACACCCGCGAAAAATTTTCTCCCGAGTCCATTTTTTAGTCTCAATCATCTCACCATGCATCAACAGGCACGAATGCGTCGAAAATTTCGCATCTTTTGACAGCATAAAAAATTTCACATTTTTTGACCTTCTTGGCTGAAAACATGAGTAAAAGGCGCGCGACGAAATTTCGCACCCCCGGAAACTTTTCGCCCGAGTCCATTTTTTCGTCCTAATCATCTCACCATGCATCAACAGGCACGAAAGCGTCGAAAAATTCACATCTTTTCTCAGCGTAAAAAATTTCGCGTTTTTTGACTTTCTTAGCTGAAAACACGAGTAAAAGGCGCGCGCGCGAAATTTTGCACCCCCGAAAAATTTTCGCCCGAGTCCATTTTGCGTACCAATCTTCTCACCATGCATTAACAGGCACGAACGCGTCGAAAATTTTGCATCTTTTGACAGCGTAACAAATTTCGCATTTTTTGACCTTCTTGGCTGAAAACACGTGTAAAAGGCGCGCGCAGCGCGCGAAATTTCGCACCCCAGGAAACATTTCACCCGAGTCCATTTTTTCGTCCCAATCATCTCACCATGCATCAACAGGCATGAACACATCGAAACTTTTGCATCTTTTGACAGCGTAACAAATTTTGCATTTTTTGACTTTCTTGGCTGAAAACACTTTTAAAAGGCGCGCTGCGCGCGAAATTTCGCACCCGAGGAAACTTTTCACCCGAGTGCATCAATAGGCACGAACGCATCGAAACTTTCGCATCTTTTGACAACGTAACAAATTTCGCATTTTTTGACCTTCTTGGCTGAAAACACGAGGAAAAGGCGCGCGCGCGAAATTTCGCACCCCCGGAAAATTTTTGCCCTAGTCCATTTTTTCGTCCGAGTCATCTCACTATGCATCAACTGGCACGAACACGTCGAAAATTTCGCATCTTTTGACATCGTAGAAAATTTCACATTTTTTTACCTTATTGGGTGAAAATACGAGTAAAAGGCGCGCGCGCGAAATTTCGCACCCCCGGTAAATTTTCGCTCCAGTCCATTTTTTCGTCCCAATCATCTCACCATGCATCAAAAGGCACGAACGTGTCAAAAAATTTGCGTCTTTTGACAGCGTAAAGAATTTCCCATTTTTTTACCTTATTTGCTGAAAACACGAGTAAAAGATGCGCGCGCGAAATTTCGCACCCCCGGAAACTTTTCGCCCGAGTCCATTTTTTCGTCACAATCATCTCACCATGCATCAACAGGCACGAACGCGTCGAAACTTTCGCATCTTTTGATAGCGTAATAAATTTCGCATTTTTTGATCTTCTTGGCTGAAAACACGAGAAAACGCACGCGCGAGAAATTTTGCACCCCAGGAAACTTTTCGCCCGAGTCCATTTTTTCGTCCCAATCATCTCACCATGCATCAATAGGCAAGAAAGCATCGAAAATTTTGCATCTTTTGACAGCGTAAAAAATTTCGCATTTTTTGACCTTCTTGGCTGAAAACACCAGGAAAAGGCGCGCGCGCGAAATTTCGCACCCCCGGAAACTTTTCGTTCGAGTCCATTTTTTCGTCCCAATCAACTCACCATGCATCAACTAGAACGAAAGCGTCGAAACTTTCGCATCTTTTGATAGCGTCAAAAATTTCATGTTTTTTTACCTTCTTGGGTGAAAACACGAGTAAAAGGCGCGCGCGCGAAATTTCACACCTCCGGAAACTTTTCGCCCGAGTCCAATTTTTCGTCTCAGTCATCTCACCATGCATCAACAGGCATGAAAGCGTCGAAAATTTCGCATCTTTTGACAGCATAAAAAATTTCACATTTTTTGACCTTTTCTGTTGAAAATACGGGTAAAAGGCGCGTGCGCGAAATTTCGCACCCCTAGAAAATTTTCGCCCGAGTTCATTTTTTCGTCCTAATCATCTCACCATGCATCAACAGGCACGAAAGCGTCGAAAAATTCACATCTTTTGACAGCGTAAAAAATTTTGCATTTTTTTACCTTCTTTGCTGAAAACACGAGTAAAAGGCGCGCGCGCGAAATTTCACACCCGCGAAAAATTTTCGCCCGTCCATTTTTTGTCCCAATCATCTCACCATGCATCAATAGGCACGAACGTGTCGAAAATTTCGCATTTTTTGACAGCGTAAAAAATTTCACATTTTTTGACCTTCTTGGCTGAAAACACGAGTAAAAGGCGCGCGCGCGCGAAATTTCGCACCCCCGAAAACTTTTCGCCCGAGTCCATTTTTTCATCCTAATCATCTCACCATGCATCAACAGGCATGAACGCATCAAAACTTTCACATCTTTTGACAGCGTAACAAATTTTGAATTTTTTGACCTTCTTGGCTGAAAACACGTGTAAAAGGCGCGCGCGCGCGAAATTTCGCACCCCAGGAAACTTTTCACCCGAGTCCATTTTTTCGTCCCAATCATCTCACCAAGCGTCAACAGGCACGAACGCATCGAAACTTTCGCATCTTTTGACAGCGTAACAAATTTTGCATTTTTTGACCTTCTTGGCTGAAAACACGAGGAAAAGGCGCGCGCGCGAAATTTCGCACCCCCGAAAAATTTTCGCCCGAGTCCATTTTTTCGTCCCAGTCATCTCACTATGCATCAACTGGCACGAACACGTCGAAAATTTCGCATCTTTTGACATCGTAGAAAATTTCACATTTTTTTACCTTATAAGCTGAAAACACGAGTAAAAGGCGCGCGCGTGAAATTTCGCACCCCCGATAAATTTTCGCTCCAGTCCATTTTTTCGTCCCAATCATCTTACCATGCATCAACAGGCATGAACGCGTCGACAAATTTGCGTTTTTTGACAGCGTAAAAAATTTCGCATTTTTTGACCTTATTGGCTGAAAATACGAGTACAAGACGCGCGCGCGAAATTTCGCACCCCCAGAAAATTTTCGCCCGAGTCCATTTTTTCGTCCCAATCATCTCACCATGCATCAATAGACACGAACGCGTCGAAAATTTCGCATCTTTTGACAGCATAAAAAATTTCACATTTTTTGACCTTCTTAGCTGAAAACACGAGTAAAAGGCGCGCGCCCAAAATTTCGCACCCCCGAAAAATTTTTGCCCGAGTCCATTTTTTCGTCCCAATCATCTCACCATGCATCTACAAGCACGAATGCGTCAAAACATTCGCATCTTTTGAAAGCGTAACAAATTTCGCATTTTTTGATCTTCTTGGCTAAAAACTACAGTAAAAGGCACGCGCGCGAAATTTTGCACCACAGGAAACGTTTTGCCCGAGTCCATTTTTTCGTCCCTATCATCTCACCATGCATCAATAGGAATGAAAGCGTCGAAACTTTCGCATCTTTTGACAGCGTCAAAAATTTCGTGTTTTTTGACCTTCTTGGCTGAAAACACGAGTAAAAGGCACGCGCGCGAAATTTCGCACCCCTTGAAACTTTTCGCCCGAGTCCATTTTTTCATCCCAATCATCTCACCATGCATCAACAGGCACGAACGCGTCGAAACTTTCGCATCTTTTGACAGCGTAACAAATTTCGCACTTTTTGACCATCTTGGCTGAAAACACGTGTAAAACATGCGCGCGCGAAATTTCGCACCCCAGGAAACTTTTTGCCCGAGTCCATTTTTTCGTCCCAATCATCTCACCATGCATCAACAGGCACGAACGCGTCGAAACTTTCGCATCTTTTGATAGCGTAACAAATTTTGCATTTTTTGACCATCTTCGCTGAAAACACGAGTAAAAGGCGCCCGCGTGAAATTTTGCACCCCAGGAAACTTTTCGCCCGAGTTCATTTTTTCGTCCCAATCATCTCACCATGCATCAATAGGCAAGAAAGCATTGAAAATTTTGCATCTTTTGACAGCGTAAAAAATTTAGCATTTTTTGACCTTCTTGGTTGAAAATACGAGTAAAAGGCGCGTGCACGTAATTTCGCACCCCCGAAAAATTTTTGTCCGAGTCCATTTTTTCGTCCCAATCCATCTCACCATGCATCAACAAGCACGAATGCGTCAAAACATTCACATCTTTTGACAGCGTAACAAATTTTGCATTTTTTGATCTTCTTGGCTGAAAACTAGAGTAAAAGGCACGCGCGCGAAATTTTGCACCCCAGGAAACTTTTTGCCCGAGTCCATTTTTTCGTCCCAATCATCTCACCATGCATCAATAGGCAAGAAAGCGTCGAAAATTTTGCATCTTTTGACAGCTTAAAAAAATTCGCAATTTTTGACCTTCTTGGCTGAAAACACGAGGAAAAGGGGCGCGCGCGAAATTACGCACCCCCGGAAACTTTTCGCCTGAGTCCATTTTTTCATCCTAATCATCTCACCATGCATCAACTGGAATGAAAGCGTCGAAACTTTCGCATCTTTTGACAGCGTAAAAAATTTCGTGTTTTTTGACCTTCTTGGCTGAAAACACGAGTAAAAGGCACGCGCGCGAAATTTCGCACCCTTTGAAACTTTTCGCCCGAGTCCATTTTTTCATCCCAATCATCTCACCATGCATCAACAGGCACGAACGCGTCGAAACTTTCGCATCTTTTGACAGCGTAACAAATTTCGCATTTTTTGACCTTCTTGGCTGAAAACAAGTGTAAAAGCCGCACGCGCGAAATTTCGCACCCCAGGAAACTTTTCATTCGAGTCCATTTTTTCGTCCCAATCATCTCACCATGCATCAACAGGCACGAAAGCGTCGAAAAAATCGATTTTGACAGCGTAAAAAATTTAGTATTTTTTGACCTTTTTGGTTGAAAACACGAGTAAAAGGCGCGCGCGAAATTTCACACCCCCAGAAAATTTTTGCCCAAGTCCATTTTTTCGTCTCAGTCATCTCACTATGCATCAACTGGCACGAACACGTCGAAAATTTCGCATCTTTTGACAGTGTAGAAAGTTTCACATTTTTTTACCTTCTTGGTTGAAAACACGAGTAAAAGGCGGGCGCGCAAAATTTCGCACCCCAGAAAGCTTTCGCCCGAGTCTATTTTTTCATCCCAATCATCTCACCATGCATCAACAGTCATGAAAGCATCGAAAATTTCGCATCTTTTGACAGCGTAAAAAATTTCACGTTTTTTGACCCTATTGGCTTAAAACACGAGTAAAAGGCGCGTGAGCGAAATTTCGCACCCCCGAAAAATTTTCGCACGAGTCCATTTTTTCGTCCCAATCATCTCACCATGCATCAACAGGCACGAACGCGTCGAAACTTTTGAATCTTTTGACAGCGTAACAAATTTCGCATTTTTTTATCTTCTTAGCTGAAAACACGTGTAAAAGGCGCGCGCGCGTGAAATTTCGCACCCCAGGAATTTTTCACCCGAGTCCATTTCTTTGTCCCAATCATCTCACCATGCATCAATAGGCACGAACGCATCAAAACTTTCGCATCTTTTGACAGCGTAACAAATTTCGAATTTTTTGACCTTATTGGCTGAAAACACGTGTAAAAGGCGCGCGCGCGAAATTTCGCACCCCAGGAAACTTTTCACCCGAGTCCATTTTTTCGTCCCAATCATCTCACCATGCGTCAACAGGCACGAACGCATCGAAACTTTCGCATCTTTTGACAGCGTAACAAATTTCGCATTTTTTGACCTTCTTGGCTAGAAATACGAGGAAAAGGCGCGCGCGCAAAATTTCGCACCCCCGGAAAATTTTTGCCCGAGTCCATTTTTTCGTCCCAGTCATCTCACTATGCATCAACTGGCACGAACACGTCAAAAATTTTGCATCTTTTGACATCGTAGAAAATTTCACATTTTTTTGCCTTATTAGCTGAAAACACGAGTAAAAGGCACGCGCGTGAAATTTCGCACCCCCGATAAATTTTCGCTCCAGTCCATTTTTTCGTCCCAATCATCTTACCATGCATCAACAGACATGAACGCGTTGACAAATTTGCATTTTTTGACAGCGTAAAAAATTTCGCATTTTTTGACCTTATTAGCTGAAAACACGAGTATAAGACGCGCGCGAGAAATTTCGCACCCCCAGAAAATTTTCGCCCGAGTCCATTTTTTCTTCCCAATCATCTCACCATGCATCAACATGCACGAACGCGTCGAAACTTTTGCATCTTTTGACAGCGTAACAAATTTCGCGTTTTTTGACCTTCTTAGCTGAAAACACGAGTAAAAGGCGCGCGCCCAAAATTTCGCACCCCCGAAAAATTT
Source organism: Pontederia crassipes (assembly GCA_030549335.1). Taxonomy (NCBI): domain Eukaryota; kingdom Viridiplantae; phylum Streptophyta; class Magnoliopsida; order Commelinales; family Pontederiaceae; genus Pontederia; species Pontederia crassipes. The sequence goes on along the minus strand of JAUKPH010000020.1, from coordinate 1,353,739 downwards.
TTGCCCGAGTCCATTTTTTCGTCCCAATCATCTCACCATGCATCAACAAGCACGAATGCATCAAAACATTCGCATCTTTTGAAAGCGTAACAAATTTCGCATTTTTTGATCTTCTTGGCAAAAAACTACAGTAAAAGGCACGCGCGCGAAATTTTGCACCCCAGGAAACGTTTTGCCCGAGTCCATTTTTTCGTCCCAATCATCTCACCATGCATCAATAGGCAAGAAAGCGTCGAAAATTTTGCATCCTTTGACAGCTTAAAAAAATTCGCAATTTTTAACCTTCTTGGCTGAAAACACGAGGAAAAGGGGCGCGCACGAAATTACGCACCCCCGAAAACTTTTCGCCCGAGTCCATTTTTTCGTCCTAATCATCTCACCATGCATCAACTGGAATGAAAGCGTCAAAACTTTCGCATCTTTTGACAGCGTCAAAAATTTCGTGTTTTTTGACCTTCTTGGCTGAAAACACGAGTAAAAGGCACGCGCGCGAAATTTCGCACCCCTTGAAACTTTTCGCCCGAGTCCATTTTTTCATCCCAATCATCTCACCATGCATCAACAGGCACGAACGCGTCGAAACTTTCGCATCTTTTGACAGCGTAACAAATTTCGCACTTTTTGACCTTCTTGGCTGAAAACACGTGTAAAACATGCGCGCGCGAAATTTCGCACCCCAGGAAACTTTTTGCCCGAGTCCATTTTTTCGTCCCAATCATCTCACCATGCATCAACAGGTACGAACGCGTCGAAACTTTCGCATCTTTTGATAGCGTAACAAATTTCGCATTTTTTGACCATCTTCGCTGAAAACACGAGTAAAAGGCGCGCGGGTGAAATTTTGCACCCCAGGAAACTTTTCGCCCGAGTCCATTTTTTCGTCCCAATCATCTCACCATGCATCAATAGGCAAGAAAGCATTGAAAATTTTGCATCTTTTGACAGCGTAAAAAATTTAGCATTTTTTGACCTTCTTGGTTGAAAATACGAGTAAAAGGCGCATGCGCGTAATTTCGCACCCCCGAAAAATTTTTGCCCGAGTCCATTTTTTCGTCCTAGTCATCTCACTATTCATCAACAGGCACGAACGCGTAAAAAATTTTGCATCTTTTCACAGCGTAAAAAATTTCACTTTTTTTACCTTCTTGGATGAAAAAAATGAGTAAAGGGCGCGCGCGCGAAATTTCGCACCCAGAAAATTTTCACCCGAGTCCATTTTTTCGACCCAATCATCTCACCATGCATCAACAGGCACGAAAGCATGGAAAATTTCACGTCTTTTGACAGCATAAAAAATTTGGCATTTTTTGACCTTATTGGCTGAAAACACGAGGAAAAGGCGCGCGGGCGAAATTTCGCACCCCCGGAAACTTTTCGCCCGAGTTCATTTTTTCATCCCAATCATCTCACCATGCATCAACATGCACGAAAGTGTCGAAAATTTTGCATCTTTTGACAGCATAAAAAATTTCACATTTTTTTGACCTTCTTTGCTGAAAACACGAGTAAAAGGCGCGCGCGCGAAATTTTGCACTCTCGGAAAATTTTCGCCCGAGTCCATTTTTCGTCCCAATCATCTCATCATGCATCAACAGGCACGAACACGTCGAAACTTTTGCATCTTTTGACAACGTAACAAATTTCGCGTTTTGACCTTCTTAGCTGAAAACACGAGTAAAAGGCGCGCGTTCGAAATTTCGCACCCCCGGAAAATTTTCGCCCGAGTCCATTTTTTCGTCACAATCATCTCACCATGCATCAACAGGCACGAACGCGTCGAAACTTTTGCATCTTTTGACAGCATAACAAATTTCGCATTTTTTGACCTTCTTGGCTGAAAACACGAGTAAAAGGCACGCGTGCGAAATTTTGCACCCCAGGAAACTTTTCGCCCGAGTCCATTTTTTCGTCCTAATCATCTCACCATGCATCAATAGGCAAGAAAGCGTCAAAAATTTTGCATCTTTTGATAGCGTAAAAAATTTCGCATTTTTTGACCTTCTTAGCTGAAAACACGAGGAAAAGGCGCGCATGCGAAATTTCGCACTCCCTAAAACTTTTCGCCCGAGTCCATTTTTTCGTCCCAATCATCTCACCATGCATCAACAGGCACGAACGCGTCGAAACTTTCACATCTTTTGACAGCGTAACAAATTTTACATTTTTTGATCTTCTTGGCTGAAAACAAGTTAAAAGGCGCACGCGCGAAATTTCGCACCCCAGGAAACTTTTCGTTCGAGTCCATTTTTTCGTCCCATCATCTCACCATGCATCAACAGGCACGAAAGCGTCGAAAAAATCGCATCTTTTGATAGCGTAAAAAATTTAGCATTTTTTGACCTTCTTAGTTGAAAGCACGAGTAAAAGGCGCGCGCGAAATTTCGCACCCCCAGAAAATTTTTGCCCGAGTCCATTTTTTCGTCCCTGTCATCTCACTATGCATCAACTGGCACGAACACGTCGAAAATTTCGCATCTTTTTACAGCGTAGAAAATTTCACGTTTTTTTACCTTCTTTGCTGAATACACGAGTAAAAGGCGCGCGTGCGAAATTTTGCACCCCCGAAAAATTTTTGCCCGAGTCCATTTTTTTGTCCCAATCATCTCACCATGCATCAACAGGCACGAATGCGTCGAAACTTTCGCATCTTTTGACAGCGTAACAAATTTCGCGTCTTAGCTGAAAACACGAGTAAAAGGCGCGCGCTCGAAATTTCGCACCCCTGAAAAATTTTCGCCCGAGTCCATTTTTTCATCCCAATCATCTCACCATGCATCAACAGGCACGAACGCGTCGAAACTTTCGCATCTTTTGACAGCGTAACAAATTTTGCATTTTTTGACCTTGTTGGCTGAAAACACGAGTAAAAGGCTCGCGCGCGAAATTTTGCACCCCAGGAAACTTTTCGCCCGAGTCCATTTTTTCGTCCCAATCATCTCACCATGCATCAATAGACAAGAAAGCGTAAAAAATTTTGCATCTTTTGACAGCGTAAAAAGTTTCACATTTTTTAAACTTCGTGGCTAAAAAATACGAGGAAAAGGCGCGCGTGCGAAATTTTGCACCCCCGAAAACTTTTCGCCCGAGTCCAATTTTTCATCCCAATCATCTCACCATGCATCAACTGGAGCAAAAGCGTCGGAACTTTCGCATCTTTTGACAGCGTCAAAAATTTCGTGTTTTTTGACCTTCTTGGCTGAAAACACGAGTAAAAGGTGCCGCGCGAAATTTCGCACCCCTGAAACTTTTCGCCCGAGTCCATTTTTTCGTCTCAATCATCTCACCATGCATCAACAGGCACGAACATGTCGAAACTTTCACATCTTTTGACAGCGTAACAAATTTCACATTTTTTTACCTTCTTGGCTGAAAACAAGTGTAAAAGGCGCACACGCGAAATTTCGCACCCCAGGAAACTATTCGTTCGAGTCCATTTTTTCGTCCCAATCATCTCACCATGCATCAACAGGCTCGAAAGCGTCAAAAAAATCGCATCTTTTGACAGCGTAAAAAATTTAGCATTTTTTGACGTTCTTAGTTGAAAACACGAGTAAAAGGCGTGCGCGAAATTTCGCACCCAAGAAAATTTTCGCCCGAGTCCATTTTTTTTGTCCCAATGATCTCATCATGCATCAACAGACATGAAAGCATCGAAAATTTTGCATCTTCTGACAGCGTAGAAAATTTCATGTTTTTTGACCCTATTGGCTGAAAACACGAGTAAAAGGCGCGCGCGCGAAATTTCGCACCCGCGAAAAATTTTCGCCCGAGTCCATTTTTTAGTCCCAATCATCTCACTATGCATCAACAGCACGAACGCGTCAAAAATTTCGCATCTTTTGACAGCATAACAAATTTCGCATTTTTTGACCTTCTTGGCTGAAAACACGTGTAAAAGTCGCGCGCGTGCGAAATTTTGCACTCCAGGAAACTTTTCACCCGAGTCCATTTTTTCGTCCCAATCATCTCACCATGCATCAATAGGCACGAACACATCAAAACTTTCGCATCTTTTGACAGCGTAACAAATTTTTGCATTTTTTGACGTTCTTTTCTGAAAACACGAGTAAAAGGCGTGCACGCGAAATTTCGCACCCCCGAAAAATGTTCGCCCGAGTCCATTTTTTCGTCCCAATCATCTCACCATGCATCAACAGGAACAAAGGTGTCAAAAATTTTGCATCTTTTCACAGCGCAAAAAATTTCGTATTTTTTGACCTTCATGGCTGAAAACACGAGCAAAAGGCGCGCGTGCGAAATTTCGCACCCCTAGAAATTTTTCGCTCAAGTCCATTTTTTCGTCCCAATCATCTCACCTTGCATCAACAGGCACGACAGCGTAAAAAATTTCGAATCTTTTGACAGCGTAAAAAATTCACGTTTTTTGACTTTCCTGGCTGAAAACACGAGTAAAAGGCGCGCGCGCTAAATTTTCCACCCCTGAAAACGTTTTGCCAGAGTCCATTTTTTCGTCCCAATCATCTCACCATGCAACAACAGGCATGAAAGCGTCGAAACTTTCGCATCTTTTGACAGCGTAAAAATTTTTGCATTTTTTGACCATCTTGGCTGAAAACGAGAGTAAAAAGCGCGCGCGCGAAATTTTGCACCCCCGAAAAATTTTCACCCGAGTCCATTTTTTCGTCCCAATCATCACACCATGCATCAACAGGCATGAAAGCATAAAAAAATTCACATCTTTTGACAGCGTAAAAAATTTCGCATTTTTTGACCTTCTTAATTGAAAACACGAGTAAAAGGCGCGCGCGTAAAATTTCGCATCCCCGAAAAATTTTTGCCCGAGTCCATTTTTTCGTCCCAATCATCTCACCATGCATCAACAAGCACGAACGCGTCGAAAATTTCGCATCTTTTGACAGCGTAAAAAATTTCACATTTTTTTACCTTCTTGGCTGAAAACATAAGTAAAAGGCGCGTGCGCGAAATTTCGCACCCCAGAAAATTTTAGCCCGAGTCCATTTTTTCGTCCCAATCATCTCACCATGCATCAACAGGCATGGAAGCATGGAAAATTTCGCATCTTTTGACAGCGTAAAAAATTTCACGTTTTTTGACCTTATTGGCTGAAATCACGAGTAAAAGGCGCGCGCTCCAAATTTCGCACTCCCGAAAAATTTTCGCCCGAGTCCATTTTTTTGTCCCAATCATCTCACCATGCATCAAAAGGCACAAACGCATCAAAAATTTCGCATCTTTTGACAGGGTAAAAAATTTCACGTTTTTTTATCTTCTTGGCTGAAAACACGAGTAAAAGGAGCGCGCGCGAAATTTCGCACCCCCTAAAACTTTTCGCCCGAGTCCATTTTTGCATCCCAATCATCTCACCATGCATCAACAGGCACCAATGCGAAAAAAACTTCGCATCTTTTGACAGCGTAAAAAATTTGGCATTTTTTTGACCTTCCTGGCTGAAAACAAGAGTAAAACGCGTGCGCACGTAATTTTGCACCCCGTAAACCTTTCGCCCGAGTCCATTTTTTCGTCCCAATCATCTCAACATGCATCAATAGGCACGAAAGCGTCGAAAATTTTGCATCTTTTGACAGCATAAAAAATTTCGCATTTTTTGGCCTTCTTGGCTGAAAAAATGAGTAAAAGGCGCGCGCGCGAAATTTCACACCTCCGCAAACTTTACGCCCGAGGCCATTTTTTCGTCCCAATCATCTCACCATGCATCAACAGGAACGAAGGTGTCGAAAATTTTGCATCTTTTGACAGCGTAAAAAATTTCGCATTTTTTGACTTTCCTGGCTGAAAATAAGAGTAAAAGGCGTGCGCGCGAAATTTTTCACCCCCGTAAACTTTTCGCCCGAGTCTATTTTTTCTTCCCAATCATCTCAACATGCATGAAAGCATCGAAAATTTTGCATCTTTTGACCTTCTTGGCTGAAAACACGAGTAAAAGGCGTGCGCGCGAAATTTCACACCTCCGAAAACTTTTCGCCCGAGTGCATTTTTTCGTCCCAATCATCTCACCATGCATCAACAGGCACCAACGCGTCGAAAATTTCGCATCTTTTGACAGCGTAAAAAATTTCATGTTTTTTTACCTTCTTAGCTGAAAACACGGGTAAAAGGCACGAAAGCATTTTTGCCCGAGTCCATTTTTTCGTCCCAATCATCTCACCATGCATCAACAGGCACGAAAGCATGGAAAATTACGCATGTTTTGACAGCATAAAAAATTTCACATTTTTTGACCTTATTGACTGAAAACACGAGTAAAAGGCGCGTGCGCGAAATTTTGCACCCCCGGAAAATTTTCGCTCGAGTCCAATTTTTCGTCCCAATCATCTCACCATACATCAACAGGCAAGAAAGCATCGAAAAATTCGCATCTTTTGACAGCGTAAAAAATTTCGCATCTTTTTGACCTTCTTAGCTGAAAACACGAGTAAAAGGCGCGCGCGCGAAATTTCTCACTCCCGAAAAATTTTCGCCTGAGTCCATTTTTTCGTCCCAATCATCTCACCAAGCATCAAAAGGCACGAACGCGTCAAAAATTTCGTATCTTTTGACAGCATAAAAAATTTCACGTTTTTTGACCTTCTTGACTGAAAACACGAGTAAAAGGCGAACGCGCGAAATTTCGCACCCCCTAAAAATTTTCGCCTGAGTCCATTTTTTTGACTTAATTATCTCACCATGCATCAACAGGCAGGAAAGCGTTGAAAAATTCGCATCTTTTGACAACCTAAAATTTTTTTCATTTTTTGACCTTCTTAGCTGAAAACACGAGTAAAAGGCGCGCGCGAGAAATTTTGCACCCCCGGAACATTTTTGCCCGAGTCCATTTTTTCGTCCCAATCATCTTACCATGCATCAAATGGCACGAACGCGTCGAAAATTTTGCATCTTTTGACAGCGTAAAAAATTTCACATTTTTTGACCTTCTTGGCTGGAAACACGAGTAAAAGGCGCGCGCGCGAAATTTTGCTCCCCCTGAAACTTTTCGCCCGAGTCTATTTTTGCGTCCCAATCATCTCACCATGCATCAACAGGCGCGAAAGCGAAACAAACTTCGCATCTTTTGACAGCGTAAAATTTTTTGCATTTTTTTGACCTTCCTGGCTGAAAACAAGAGTAAAACGCGTGCGCGCGAAAATTTGGACCCCGTAAACTTTTCGCCCGAGTACATTTTTTCGTCCCAATCATCTCAACATGCATCAATAGGCATGAAAGCGTCGAAAATTTTGCATCTTTTGATAGCATAAAAAATATCGCATGTTTTGACCTTCTTGGCTGAAAACACGAGTAAAAGGCGCGCGCGCGAAATTTCACACCTCCGGAAACTTTTCGCCCGAGTCCATTTTTTCGTCCTAATCAGCTCACCATGCATCAACAGGAATGAAGGTGTCGAAAATTTTGCATCTTTTGACAGCGTAAAAAATTTCGCATTTTTTCACCTTCTTGGTTGAAAACACGAGTAAAAGGCGCACGCGAAATTTCGCACCCCCGGAAACTTTTCGCCCGACTTCATTTTTTCGTCCCAATCATCTCACCATGCATCAATAGACATGAAAGCGTCGAAAATTTTGCATCTTTTGACAGCGTAAAAAATTTCGCATTTTTTGACCTTCTTGGTTGAAAACACGAGTAAAAGGCGCGCGCGCGAAATTTCGCAACCCCAGAAACTTTTCGCCCGAGTCCATTTTTTCGTCCCAATAATCTCACCACGCATCAACAGGCACGAAAGAGTAAAAAATTTTGATCTTTTGACAACATAAAAATTTTCGCATTTTTTGACCTTCTTGGCTGAAAACACGAGTAAAAGGCGCGCGCGCGAAATTTCACACCCCCGGAAACTTTTATCCCGAGTCCATTTTTTCGTTCCAATCATCTCACCATGCATCAACAGGAACGGAAGTATCGAAAATTTTGCATCTTTTGACAGCGTAAAAAATTTCGCATTTTTTGACCTTCCTGGCTGAAAAGACGAGTAAAAGGCGCGCGCGCGAAATTTCGCACCCCAGAAAATTTTTGCCCAATTCCATTTTTGCGTCCCAATCATCTCGCCATGCATCAACAGGCACGAAAGCGTCGAAAATTTTGCATCTTTTGACAGCATAAAAAATTTTGCATTTTTTGACCTTCTTGGCTGAAAACACGAGTAAAAGGCGCGCGCGAAATTTCACACCCCCGGAAACTTTTCGCCTGAGTCCTTTTTTTCGTCCCAATCATCTCACCATGCATCAACAGGCACGAATGCGTCGAAAATTTCATATCTTTTGACAGCGTAATTTTTTTTGCATTTTTGACCTTATTGCTGAAAACACGAGTGAAAGGCGCGCGCGCGAAATTTCGCACCCCCGAAAACTTTTCACCCGAGTTCATTTTTTCGTCCCAATCATCACCATGCATCAACAGGAACGAAAGTGTCAAAAATTTTGCATCTTTTGACAGCGTAAAAAATTTCGCATTTGTTGACCTTCCTGGCTGAAAATACGAGCAAAAGGCGCGCGCGCGAAATTTCGCACCGCCAGAAAATTTTCGCCCGAATCCATTTTTTCGGTCCAATAATCTCACATTGCATCAATAGGAACGAACGTGTCTAAAATTTTGCATCTTTTGACTGCATAAAAAATTTCACAATTTTTGACCTTCATGGCTGAAAACACGAGTAAAAGGCGCGCGCGCGAATTTTTGCACCCCCGGAAAATTTTTCGCCCGAGTCCATTTTTTCGTCTCAGTCATCTCACCATGCATCAACAGGCATGAAAGCATCGAAAATTTCGCATCTTTTGACAGCGTAAAAAATTTCATGTTTTTTTCCCTTCTTGCTGAAAATACGAGAAAAAGACGCGCGCGAAATTTTGCACCCCCGAAAACTTTTCGCCCAAGTCCATTTTTTCGTCCCAATCATCTCACCATGCATCAACAGGCACGAAAACGTCGAAAATTTTGCATATTTTGATAGAGTAAAAAATTTCGCATTTTTTGACCTTCTTGGTTGAAAACACGAGTAAAAGGCGTGCACGTGAAATTTCGTACCCCCGAAAACTTTTCGCCCGAGTCCATTTTTTCGTCCCAATCATCTCACCATGCATCAATAGGCACACGTCAAAAAATTCGCATCTTTTGACAGCGTAAAAAATTTCGCATTTTTTGACCTTCTTAGTTGAAAACACGAGTAAAAGGCGCGCGCGCGAAATTTCGCACCCCGGAAACTTTTCGCCCGAGTCCATTTTTTCGTCCCAATCATCTCACCAAGCATCAACAGGCACGAAAGCGTCGAAAATTTAGCATCTTTTGACAACATAAAAATTTTCGCATTTTTTGACCTTCTTGGCTGAAAACACAAGTAAAAGGCGCGTGCACGAAATTTCACACCCCCGGAAACTTTTCGCCCGTGTCCATTTTTTCGTCCAAATCATCTCACCATGCATCAATAGGAACGAGGGCGTCGAAAATTTTGCATCTTTTGACAGCATAAAAAATTTCGCATTTTTTTTACCCTCTTGGCTGAAAACACGAGTAAAAGGTGCGCGCGCGAAATTTCACACCCCCAGAAACTTTTCGCCCGAGTCCATTTTTTCGTCCCAATGATCTTACCATGCATCAACGGAATGAAAGTGTCGAAAATTTCGCATCTTCTGACAGCGTAAAAAATTTCGCATTTTTTTACCTTCCTGGCTGAAAACACGAGTAAAAGGCGTGCGCGCGAAATTTTGAACCCCCTAAAACTTTTCGCCCGAGTCCATTTTTGCGTCCCAATCATCTCACCATGCATCAACAGACACGAAAGCGTCAAAAATTTTGCATCTTTTGACAGCATAAAACATTTCGCATTTGTTGACCTTCTTATCTGAAAACACGAGTAAAAGGTGCGCGCGAGAAATTTCACACCCCCAGAAATTTCATCCCAATCATCTCATCTTGCATCAACAAGCACGAAAACGAAAAAAACTTCGCATCTTTTGACAGCGTAAAAAATTTCGCATTTTTTTACCTTCCTGGCTGAAAACACGAGTAAAAGGCGCGCGCGCAAAATTTTGCACCCCCGTAAACTTTTCGCTCAAGTCCATCTTTTCATCCCAATCATCTCACCATGCATCAATAGGCACGAACGCGTAAAAAATTTCACATCTTTTGACAGTGTAAAAAATTTTGCGTATTTTTACCTTCTTGGCTGAAAACAAGAGTAAAAGGCGCGCGCGCGAAATTTTGCACCCCAGAAAACTTTTCGCCCGAGTCCATTTTTTCGTCCCAATCATCTCACCATGAATCAACAGGCACGAAATCGTCGAAAATTTTGCATCTTTTGACAGCATTAAAAATTTCGTATTTTTTGACCTTCTTAGCTGAAAACACGAGTAAAAGGTGCGCGCGAGAAATTTCACACCCCCAGAAATTTCATCCCAATCGTCTCATCATGCTTCAACAAGCACGAAAACGAAAAAAACTTCGCATCTTTGGACATCGTAAAAAATTTCGCATTTTTTTGCCTTCGTGGCTGAAAACACGAGTAAAAGGCGCGCGCGCAAAATTTTGCACCCCCGTAAACTTTTTGCCCGAGTCCATTTTTTCGTCCCAATCATCTCACCATGCATCAACAGGCACGAAAGCGTAAAAAATTTCGCATCTTTTGACAGCATAAAAAATTTCGCATTTTTAGCCCTTCGTAGCTGAAAACACGATTAAAAGGTGCGTGCGAGAAATTTCGCACACCCGAAAAATTTTCGCCCGAGCCCATTTTTTCGTCACAATCATCTCATCATGCATCAACAAGCACAAAAACGAAAAAAACTTCACATCTTTTGACAGCGTAAAAAATTTCGCATTTTTTGACCTTCCTGGCTGAAAATACGAGTAAAAGTCGCGCGCACGCGAAATTTTGCACCCCCGTAAACATTTCGCTCGAGTCCATTTTTTCGTCCCAATCATCTCACCATGCATCAACAGGCACGAAAGCGTAAAAAATTTCGCATCTTTTGACAGCATAAAAAATTTCGCATTTTTAGCCCTTCATAGCTGAAAACACGATTAAAAGGTGCGTGCGAGAAATTTCGCACACCCGAAAAATTTTCGCCCGAGCCCATTTTTTCGTCACAATCATCTCATCATGCATCAACAAGCACAAAAACGAAAAAAACTTCACATCTTTTGACAGCGTAAAAAATTTCGCATTTTTTGACCTTCCTGGCTGAAAATACGAGTAAAAGTCGCGCGCGCGAAATTTTGCACCCCCGTAAACATTTCGCTCGAGTCCATTTTTTCATCACAATCATCTCACCATGCATCAACAGGCACGAAAGCGTCAAAAATTTTACATCTTATGACAGCATAAAAAATTTCACAGTTTTTTTACCTTCTTGGCTGAAAACACGAGTAAAAGGTGCGCGCGCGAAATTTCACACCCCCAGAAACTTTTCGTCCGAGTCCATTTTTTCGTCCCAATCATCTTATCATGCACAACATGAATGAAAGTGTCAAAAATTTTGAATCTTCTGACAACATAAAAAATTTCGCATTTTTTGACGTTCCTGGCTGAAAACACGAGTAAAAGGTGTGCGCGCGAAATTTTGCACCCCCGAAAACTTTTCGCCCGAGTTCATTTTTTCGTCCCAATCATCTCACCATGCATCAACAAGCATGAAAGCGTCGAAAATTTTGCATCTTTTGACAGCGTAAAAAATTTCGCATTTTTTGACCTTCTTGGTTGAAAACACGAGTAAAAGGCGCGCGCGCGAAATTTCGCAACCCCAGAAACTTTTCGCCCGAGTCCATTTTTTCGTCCCAATAATCTCACCATGCATCAACAGGCACGAAAGAGTAAAAAATTTTGCATCTTTTGACAACATAAAAATTTTCGCATTTTTTGACCTTCTTGGCTGAAAACACGAGTAAAAGGCGCGCGCGCGAAATTTCACACCCCCGGAAACTTTTATCCCGAGTCCATTTTTTCGTTCCAATCATCTCACCATGCATCAACAGGAACGGAAGTATCGAAAATTTTGCATCTTTTGACAGCGTAAAAAATTTCGCATTTTTTGACCTTCCTGGCTGAAAAGACGAGTAAAAGGCGCGCGCGCGAAATTTCGCAACCCAGAAAATTTTTGCCCAATTCCATTTTTGCGTCCCAATCATCTCGCCATGCATCAACAGGCACGAAAGCGTCGAAAATTTTGCATCTTTTGACAGCATAAAAAATTTCGCATTTTTTGACCTTCTTGGCTGAAAACACGAGTAAAAGGCGCGCGCGAAATTTCACACCCCCGGAAACTTTTCGCCTGAGTCCTTTTTTTCGTCCCAATCATCTCACCATGCATCAACAGGCACGAATGCGTCGAAAATTTCATATCTTTTGACAGCGTAATTTTTTTTGCATTTTTGACCTTATTGCTGAAAACACGAGTAAAAGGCGCGCGCGAAATTTCGCACCCCCGAAAACTTTTCACCCGAGTTCATTTTTTCGTCCCAATCATCACCATGCATCAACAGGAACGAAAGTGTCGAAAATTTTGCATCTTTTGACAGCGTAAAAAATTTCGCATTTTTTGACCTTCCTGGCTGAAAATACGAGCAAAAGGCGTGCGCGCGAAATTTCGCACCGCCAGAAAATTTTCGCCCGAATCCATTTTTTCAGCCCAATAACATCACATTGCATCAACAGGCATGAACGCGTCTAAAATTTTGCATCTTTTGACTGCATAAAAAATTTCGCAATTTTTTACCTTCATGGCTGAAAACACGAGTAAAAGGCGCGCGCGCGAAATTTTGCACCCCCGGAAACTTTTCGCCCGAGTCCATTTTTTCGTCCCAGTCATCTCACCATGCATCAACAGGCATGAAAGCGTCAAAAATTTCTCATCTTTTGACAACGTAAAAAATTTCGCATTTTTTGACTTCTTAGCTGAAAACACGAGTAAAAGGCGCGCGCGCGAAATTTCGCACCCCCGGAAACTTTTCTCCCGAGTTCATTTTTTCGTCCCAATCATCTCACCATGCATCAACAGGCACGAAAGCATCGAAAATTTTGCATCATTTGACAGCATAAAAAATTTCGCATTTTTTGACCTTCTTATCTGAAAATACGAGAAAAAGGCGCGCGCGAAATTTTGCACCCCCGAAAACTTTTCGCCCAAGTCCATTTTCTCGTCCCAATCATCTCGCCATGCATCAACAGGCACGAAAACGTCGAAAATTTTGCATCTTTTGACAGAGTAAAAAATTTCGCATTTTTTGACCTTCTTGGCTGAAAACACGAGTAAAAGGCGCGAACGCGAAATTTCGTACCCCCGAAAACTTTTCGCCTGAGTCCATTTTTTCGTCCCAATCATCTCACCATGCGTCAACAGGCACAAAAACGTCAAAAATTTTGCATTTTTGACAGCGTAAAAAATTTCGCATTTTTTGACATTCTTGGCTGAAAACACGAGGAAAAGGCGCGCGCGCGAAATTTCGCACCCCGGAAACTTTTCGCCCGAGTCCATTTTTTCGTCCCAATCATCTCACCAAGCATTAACAGGCATGAAAGCGTTGAAAATTTTGCATCTTTTGACAGCGTAAAAAATTTCGCGTTTTTTGACCTTCTTGGTTGAAAACAAAAGTAAAAGGCGCGCGCGCGAAATTTTGCACCCCCAGAAACTTTTCGCCCGAGTCCATTTTTTCGTCCCAATCATCTCACCATGCATCAACAGGCACGAAAGCGTCGAAAATTTAGCATCTTTTGACAACATAAAAATTTTCGCATTTTTTGACCTTCTTGGATGAAAACACGAGTAAAAGGCTCGCGCACGAAATTTCACACCCTCGGAAACTTTTCGCCCGTGTCCATTTTTTCGTCCAAATCATCTCACCATGCATCAACAGGCACGAAGGCGTCGAAAATTTCGAATCTTTTGACAGCGTAAAAAATTTCATGTTTTTTTACCTTCTTGGCTGAAAATACGAGAAAAAGGCGCGCGCGAAATTTTGCACCCCCGAAAACTTTTCGCCCAAGTCCATTTTCTCGTCCCAATCATCTCGCCATGCATCAACAGGCACGAAAACGTCGAAAATTTTGCATCTTTTGACAGAGTAAAAAATTTCGCATTTTTTGACCTTCTTGGCTGAAAACACGAGTAAAAGGCGCGAACGCGAAATTTCGTACCCCCGAAAACTTTTCGCCTGAGTCCATTTTTTCGTCCCAATCATCTCACCATGCGTCAACAGGCACAAAAACGTCAAAAATTTTGCATTTTTGACAGCGTAAAAAATTTCGCATTTTTTGACATTCTTGGCTGAAAACACGAGGAAAAGGCGCGCGCGCGCGAAATTTCGCACCCCGGAAACTTTTCACCCGAGTCCATTTTTTCGTCCCAATCATCTCACCAAGCATTAACAGGCATGAAAGCGTTGAAAATTTTGCATCTTTTGACAGCGTAAAAAATTTCGCGTTTTTTGACCTTCTTGGTTGAAAACAAAAGTAAAAGGCGCGCGCGCGAAATTTTGCACCCCCAGAAACTTTTCGCCCGAGTCCATTTTTTCGTCCCAATCATCTCACCATGCATCAACAGGCACGAAAGCGTCGAAAATTTAGCATCTTTTGACAACATAAAAATTTTCGCATTTTTTGACCTTCTTGGATGAAAACACGAGTAAAAGGCTCGCGCACGAAATTTCACACCCTCGGAAACTTTTCGCCCGTGTCCATTTTTTCGTCCAAATCATCTCACCATGCATCAACAGGCACGAAGGCGTCGAAAATTTTGCATCTTTTGACAGCATAAAAAATTTCGCATTTTTTTGACCCTCTTGGCTGAAAACACGAGTAAAAGGTGCGCACGCGAAATTTCACACCCCCAAAAACTTTTCGCCCGAGTCCATTTTTTCGTCCCAATCATCTTACCATGCATCAACGAAATGAAAGTGTCGAAAATTTCGCATCTTCTGACAGCGTAAAAAATTTCGCATTTTTTGACCTTCCTGGCTGAAAACACGAGTAAAAGGCGTGCGCGTGACATTTTGAACCCCCTAAAACTTTTCGCCCGAGTCCATTTTTGCGTCCCAATCATCTCACCATGCATCAACAGGCACGAAAGCATCGAAAATTTTGCATCATTTGACAGCATAAAAAATTTCGCATTTTTTGACCTTCTTATCTGAAAACACGAGTAAAAGGTGCGCGCGAGAAATTTCACACCCCCAGAAATTTCATCCCAATCATCTCATCATGCATCAACAAGCACGAAAACGAAAAAAACTTCGTATCTTTTGAC
Organism: Pontederia crassipes; assembly: GCA_030549335.1. NCBI lineage: Eukaryota > Viridiplantae > Streptophyta > Magnoliopsida > Commelinales > Pontederiaceae > Pontederia > Pontederia crassipes. The sequence goes on along the minus strand of JAUKPH010000020.1, from coordinate 1,338,518 downwards.
AGCATATAAAAATTTCGCATTTTTTTACCATCCTTGCTGATAACACGAGTAAAAGATGCGCGCGCGTGAAATTTTGCACCCCAGAAAATTTTCACCCGAGTCCATTTTTTCGTCTCAATCATCTCACCATGCATCAACAGGCACGAACGCGATAAAATTTCGCATCTTTTTGCAGCGTAAAAATTTTTCGCATTTTTTGACCTTCGTGGCTGAAAACACGAGTAAAAGGCGCGCGCGCGAAATTTTGCACCGCCGTAAACTTTTGGCCCGAGTCCATTTTTTCGTCCCAATCATCTCACCATGCATCAACAGGCACGAAAGCATCGAAAATTTTGCATCTTTTGACAGCATAAAAAATTTCGTATTTTTTTACCTTCTTAGATGAAAACACGAGTAAAAGGCGCGTGCGCAAAATTTTGCACCCCCGTAAACTTTTCGCTCGAGTCCATTTTTTCATCCCAATCATCTCACCATGCATCAACAGGCATGAAAGCGTAAAAAATTTTGCATCTTTTGACAGCATAAAAAGTTTCGCATTTTTTTTACCTTCTTGGTTGAAAACACGAGTAAAAGGTGTGCGCACGAAATTTCCAACCCCCGAAAACTTTTCGCCCGAGTCCATTTTTTCGTCCCAATCATCTCACCATGCATCAACAGGAACGAAAGTGTCAAAAATTTCGCATCTTCTGACAGCGTAAGAAATTTCGCACTATTTGACTTTCCTGGCTGAAAACACGAGTAAAAGGCGTGCGCGCGAAATTTTGCACCCCCGAAAACTTTTCGCCCGAGTACATTTTTTCGTCCCAATCATCTCACCATGCATCAACAGGCACGAACGCGTCAAAAATTTCACATCTTTTGACAGTGTAAAAAAATTTGCGTTTTTTGACCTTCTTGGCTGAAAACACGAGTAAAAGGCGCGCGCCCAAAATTTTGCACCCCCGAAAACTTTTCACCCGAGTCCATTTTTTCGTCAAAATCATCTCACCATGCATCAACAGGCACGAATGTGTCAAAAATTTAACATCTTTTGACAATGTAAAAAATTTCGAGTTTTTTGACCTTCTTGGCTGAAAACACGAGTAAAATGCGCGCGCGCAAAATTTTGCACCCCCGAAAACTTTTCGCCCGAGTCCATTTTTTCGTCCCTATCATCTCACCATGCATCAACAGGCAAGAAAGCATCGAAAATTTCGCATCTTTTGACAGCGTAAAAAAATTCGCATTTTTTGACCTTCTTGGCTGAAAACAGGAGAAAAAGGCTCGCGCGCGAAATTTCGCACTCCAGAAAATTTTCGTCTGAGTCCATTTTTTCATCCCAATCATCTCACCATGCATCAACAGGCACGAACGCGTCAAAAATTTCGCATCTTTTGACATCGTAAAAAGTTTCGCGTTTTTTTACCTTCTTAGCTGAAAACACGAGTAAAAGGCGCGCGTGCAAAATTTCGCACCACTGGAAACTTTTCGCCCGAGTCAATTTTTTCATCCCAATCATCTCACCATGCATCAACATGCATGAAAGCGTCGAAAAATTCGCATCTTTTGACGGCGTAAAAAATTTCACTTTTTTTGACCTTCTTGGCTGAAAATACGAGTAAAAGGCACGCGCGCGAAATTTTGCAAACCCGGAAAATTTTCTCCCGATTCCATTTTTTCGTCCCAATCATCTCACCATGCATCAACAGGCACGAAAGCATCGAAAATTTTGCATCTTTTGACAGCATAAAAAATTTCGTATTTTTTTACCTTCTTAGATGAAAACACGAGTAAAAGGCGCGTGCGCAAAATTTTGCACCCCCGTAAACTTTTCGCTCGAGTCCATTTTTTCATCCCAATCATCTCACCATGCATCAACAGGCATGAAAGCGTAAAAAATTTTGCATCTTTTGACAGCATAAAAAGTTTCGCATTTTTTTTACCTTCTTGGTTGAAAACACGAGTAAAAGGTGTGCGCACGAAATTTCCAACCCCCGAAAACTTTTCGCCCGAGTCCATTTTTTCGTCCCAATCATCTCACCATGCATCAACAGGAACGAAAATGTCAAAAATTTCGCATCTTCTGACAGCGTAAGAAATTTCGCACTATTTGACTTTCCTGGCTGAAAACACGAGTAAAAGGCGTGCGCGCGAAATTTTGCACCCCCGAAAACTTTTCGCCCGAGTACATTTTTTCGTCCCAATCATCTCACCATGCATCAACAGGCACGAACGCGTCAAAAATTTCACATCTTTTGACAGTGTAAAAAAATTTGCGTTTTTTGACCTTCTTGGCTGAAAACACGAGTAAAAGGCGCGCGCCCAAAATTTTGCACCCCCGAAAACTTTTCACCCGAGTCCATTTTTTCGTCAAAATCATCTCACCATGCATCAACAGGCACGAATGTGTCAAAAATTTAACATCTTTTGACAATGTAAAAAATTTCGAGTTTTTTGACCTTCTTGGCTGAAAACACGAGTAAAATGCGCGCGCGCAAAATTTTGCACCCCCGAAAACTTTTCGCCCGAGTCCATTTTTTCGTCCCTATCATCTCACCATGCATCAACAGGCAAGAAAGCATCGAAAATTTCGCATCTTTTGACAGCGTAAAAAAATTCGCATTTTTTGACCTTCTTGGCTGAAAACAGGAGAAAAAGGCTCGCGCGCGAAATTTCGCACTCCAGAAAATTTTCGTCTGAGTCCATTTTTTCATCCCAATCATCTCACCATGCATCAACAGGCACGAACGCGTCAAAAATTTCGCATCTTTTGACATCGTAAAAAGTTTCGCGTTTTTTTACCTTCTTAGCTGAAAACACGAGTAAAAGGCGCGCGTGCAAAATTTCGCACCACTGGAAACTTTTCGCCCGAGTCAATTTTTTCATCCCAATCATCTCACCATGCATCAACATGCATGAAAGCGTCGAAAAATTCGCATCTTTTGACGGCGTAAAAAATTTCACTTTTTTTGACCTTCTTGGCTGAAAATACGAGTAAAAGGCACGCGCGCGAAATTTTGCAAACCCGGAAAATTTTCTCCCGATTCCATTTTTTCGTCCCAATCATCTCACCATGCATCAACAGGCACGAACGCGAAAAAATTTTTCATCTTTTGACAGCGTAAAAAATTTCGCGTTTTTTGACCTTCGTGGCTGAAAACACGAGTAAATGGCGCGCGCGCGAAATTTTGCACCCCCGTAAACTTTTCGCTCGAGTTCATTTTTTCGACCCAATCATCTCACCATGCATCAACAGGCACGAAATTGTCAAAAATTTCGCATCTTTTGACAGCATAAAAAATTTCGCATTTTTTTGACCTTCTTGGCTGAAAATACGAGTAAAAGGTGCGCGCACGAAATTTCACACCCCCAGAAACTTTTCGCCCGAGTCCATTTTTTCGTCCGAATCATCTCACCATGCATCAATAGGAATGAAAGTGTCGAAAATTTTTCATCTTCTGACAGCGTAAAAATTTCGCATTTTTTGACCTTCCTGGCTGAAAACAGGAGTAAAAGGCGTGCGCGCGAAATTTTGCACCCCCGAAAACTTTTCGCCCGAGTCCATTTTTTCGTCCCAATCATCTCATCATGCATCATCGGGCACGAACGCGTCAAAAATTTCACAACTTTTGACAGTGTAAAAAATTTCGCGTTTTTTGACCTTCTTGGCTGAAAACACGAGTAAAAGGCGCGCTCCCGAAATTTTGCACCCCCGATAACTTTTCGCCCGAGTCCATTTTTTCGTCCTAATCATCTCACCATGCATCAACAGGCACGAAAGCGTCAAAACTTTGGTATCTTTTGACAGCATAAAAAATTTCACATTTTTTGACCTTCTTGGCTGAAAATACGAGTAAAAGGCGCGCGCGCAAAATTTCGCACCCCCGGAAACATTCGCCCGAGTCTATTTTTTCGTCGCAATCATCTCACCATGCATCAATAGGCAAGAAAGCATAAAAAATTTTGCATCTTTTGACAGCATAAAAAATTTTGCATTTTTTGACCTTCTTGGCTGAAAACACGAGTAAAAGGCGTGCGCGCGAAATTTTGCACCCCCGAAAACTTTTCGCCCGAGTCCATTTTTTCGTCCCAATCATCTCACCATGCATCAACAGGAACGAACGCGTCAAAATTTTCACATCTTTTGACAGTGTAAAAAATTTTGCGTTTTTTGACCTTCTTGGCTGAAAACACGAGTAAAAGGCGCGCGCCCGAAATTTTGCACCCCCGAAAACTTTTCGCCCGAGTCCATTTTTTTGGCCAAATCATCTCACCATGCATCAACAGTCACGAACGTGTCGAAAATTTAGCATCTTTTGACAGTATAAAAATTTTGAGTTTTTTTACCTTCTTGGCTCAAAACACGAGTAAAATGCGCGCGCTGCGAAATTTTGCACCCCCGAAAACTTTTCGCCCGAGTCCATTTTTTCGTCCCTATCATCTCACCATGCATCAATAGGCAAGAAAGCATCGAAAATTTCGCATACAGCGTAAAAAAATTCGCATTTTTTGACCTTCTTGGCTGAAAACACGAGAAAAAGGCTCGCGTGCGAAATTTCGCACTCCAGAAAATTTTCGTCTGAGTCCATTTTTCATCCCAATCATCTCACCATGCATCAACAGACACGAACGCGTCAAAAATTTCGCATCTTTTGACACCGTAAAAAATTTCGCATTTTTTTACCTTCTTAGCTGAAAACACGAGTAAAAGGCGCGAGTGCAGAATTTCGCACCACTGAAAACTTTTCGTCCGAGTCAATTTTTTCATCCCAATCATCTCACCATGCATCAACATGCATGAAAGCGTCGAAAAATTTGCATCTTTTGACAGCGTAAAAAATATCGCTTTTTTTGACCTTCTTGGCTGAAAATACGAGTAAAAGGCACGCGCGCGAAATTTTGCAAACCCGGAAAATTTTCTCCCGAGTCCATTTTTTCGTCCCAATCATCTCACCATGCATCAACAGGCACGAACACGAAAAAATTTTGCATCTTTTGACAGCGTAAAAAATTTCGCATTTTTTGACCTTCGTGGCTGAAAACACGAGTAAAAGGTGCGCGCGCGAAATTTTGCACCCCCGTAAACTTTGCGCTCGAGTTCATTTTTTCGTCCCAATCATCTCACCATGCATCAACAGGTACGAAAGCGTAAAAAATTTTGCATCTTTTGACAGCATAAAAAATTTCGCATTTTTTTTACCTTCTTGGCTGAAAATACGAGTAAAAGGTGCGCGCACGAAATTTCACACCCCCAAAAACTTTTCGCCCGAGTCTATTTTTTCGTCTCAATCATCTCACCATGCATCAATAGGAACGAAAGTGTCGAAAATTTTGCATCTTCTGATAGCTTAAAAATTTCGCATTTTTTTACCTTCCTGGCTGAAAACACGAGTAAAAGGCGTGCGCGTAAAATTTTGCACCCCCGCAAACTTTTCGCCCGAGTCTATGTTTTCGTCGCAATCATCTCACCATGCATCAATAGGCAAGAAAGCATAAAAATTTTAGCATCGATTGACAGCATAAAAAAATTCGCATTTTTTTACCTTCTTAGCTGAAAACACGAGTAAAAGGCGTGCGCGCGAAATTTTGCACCCCCGAAAACTTTTTGCCCGAGTCCATTTTTTCGTCCCAATCATCTCACCATGCATCAACAGGCACGAACGCGTCAAAAATTTCACATCTTTTGACAGTGTAAAAAATTTTGCGTTTTTTGACCTTCTTGGCCGAAAACACGAGTAAAAGGCGCGCGCGCAAAATTTCGCACCCCCGGAAACTTTTCGCCCGAGTCTATTTTTTCGTCGCAATCATCTCACCATGCATCAATAGGCAAGAAAGCATAAAAAATTTTGCATCTTTTGACAGCATAAAAAATTTCGCATTTTTTGACCTTCTTGGCTGAAAACACGAGTAAAAAGCGTGCGCGCGAAATTTTGCACCATCGAAAACTTTTTGCTCGAGTCCATTTTTTTGTCCCAATCATCTCACCATTAATCAACAGGCACGAACGCGTAAAAAATTTCACATCTTTTGACAGTGTAAAAAAATTCACATTTTTTGACCTTCTTGGCTGAAAACACGAGTAAAAGGCGCGCACGCGAAATTTCGCACCCCCAGAAAATTTTCGCCCGACTCCATTTTTTCGTCCCAATCATCTCACCATGCATCAACAGGCACGAACGCGTCAAAAATTTTGCATCTTTTGACAGCGTAAAAAATTTCACATTTTTTTTTCCTTCTTCGCTCAAAACACGAGTAAAAGGCGCGCACGTGAAATTTTGCACCCTAGAAAATTTTCGCACGAGTCCATTTTTTCATCCCAATCAATTCACCATGCATCAACAGGCACGAGAGCGTCGAAAATTTCGCATCTTTTGACAGCATAAAAAATTTCGTATTTTTTTACCTTCTTAGCTGAAAACACGAGTAAAAGGTGCGCGCGAGAAATTTCGCACACCGGAAAAATTTTCGCCCGAGTCCATTTTTTTATCACAATCATCTCATCATGCATCAACAAGCACGAAAACGAAAAAAAACTTCACATCTTTTGACAGCGCAAAAAATTTCGCGTTTTTTGACCTACTGGCTAAAAACACGAGTAAAAGGCGCGCGCGCAAAATTTTGCACCCCCGTAAACTTTTCGTTCAAGTCCATTTTTTCATCCCAATCATCTCACCATGCATCAACAGGCATTAAAGCGTCGAAAATTTTGCATCTTTTGACAGCATAAAAGTTTCGCATTTTTTTGACCTTCTTGGCTAAAAACACGAGTAAAAGGTGCGCGCGCGAAATTTCCAACCCCCGGAAACTTTTCGCCCGAGTCCATTTTTTCGTCCCAATCACCATGCATCAACAGGAACGAAAGTGTCAAAAATTTCGCATCTTCTGACAGCGTAAAAAATTTCGCATTATTTGACTTTCCTAGCTGAAAACACGAGTAAAAGGCGTGCGCGCGAAATTTTGCACCCCCGAAAACTTTTCGCCCGAGTACATTTTTTCGTCCCAATCATCTCACCATGCATCAACAGGCACGAACGCGTCAAAAATTTCACATCTTTTGACAGTGTAAAAAATTTTGCTTTTTTTGACTGAAAACACGTGTAAAATGCGCGCGCCCAAAATTTTGCACTGCCGAAAACTTTTCGCCCGAGTCCATTTTTTCGTCAAAATCATCTCACCATGCATCAACAGGCACGATTGTGTCAAAAATTTAACATCTTTTGACAGTGTAAAAAATTTCGAGTTTTTTGACCTTCTTGGCTGAAAACACGAGTAAAATGCGCGCGCGCAAAATTTTGCACCCCCGAAAACTTTTCGCCCGAGTCCATTTTTTCGTCCCTATCATCTCACCATGCATCAACAGGCAAGAAAGCATAAAAAATTTCGCATCTTTTGACAGCGTAAAAAAATTCGCATTTTTTGACCTTCTTAGCTGAAAACACGAGAAAAAGGCTCGCGCGCGAAATTTCGCACTCCAGAAAATTTTCGTCTTAGTCCATTTTTTCATCCCAATCATCTCACCATGCATCAATAGGCACGAACGCGTAAAAAATTTCGCATCTTTTGGCACCGTAAAAAATTTCGCATTTTTTTACCTTCTTAGCTGAAAACACGAGTAAAAGGCGCGCGTGTAAAATTTCGCACCACTGAAAACTTTTCGCCCGAGTCAATTTTTTCATCCCAATCATCTCACCATGCATCAACATGCATGAAAGCGTCGAAAAATTCGCATCTTTTGACAGCGTAAAAAATTTCACGTTTTTTTTTACCTTTTCGCTCAAAACACGAGTAAAAGGCACGCGCGCGAAATTTTGCAAACCTGGAAAATTTTCTCCCGAGTCCATTTTTTCGTCCCAATCATCTCATCATGCATCAACAGGCACGAACGCGAAAAATTTTTTCATCTTTTGAAAGCGTAAAAAATTTCGCATTTTTTGACCTTCGTGGCTGAAAACACGAGTAAAAGGCGCGCGCGCGAAATTTTGCACCCCCGTAAACTTTTCGCTCGAGTTCATTTTTTCGACCCAATCATCTCACCATGCATCAACAGGCACGAAAGCGTCAAAAATTTCGCATCTTTTGACAGCATAAAAAATTTCGCATTTTTTTGACCTTCTTGGCTGAAAATACGAGTAAAAGGTGCGCGCCCGAAATTTCACACCCCCAGAAACTTTTCGCCCGAGTCCATTTTTTCGTCCGAATCATCTCACCATGCATCAATAGGAACGAAAGTGTCGAAAATTTTGCATCTTCTGACAGCGTAAGAATTTCGCATTTTTTTACCTTCCTGGTTGAAAACACGAGTAAAAGGCGTGCGCGCGAAATTTTGCACCCCCGAAAACTTTTCGCCCGAGTCCATTTTTTCGTCCCAATCATCTCATCATGCATCATTGGGCACGAACGCGTCAAAAATTTCACAACTTTTGACAGTGTAAAAAATTTCGCATTTTTTCACCTTCTTGGCTGAAAACACGAGTAAAAGGCGCGCGCCGAAATTTTGCACCCTCGATAACTTTTCGCCCGAGTCCATTTTTTCGTCCTAATCATCCCACCATGCATCAACAGGCACGAAAGCGTCAAAACTTTGGTATCTTTTGACAGCGAAAAAAATTTCGCATTTTTTGACCTTCTTGGCTGAAAACACGAGTAAAAGGCGCGCGCTCAAAATTTCGCACCCCCGGAAACTTTTCGCCCGAGTCTATTTTTTCGTCCCAATCATCTCACCATGCATCAACAGGCATGAAAGCATCGAAAAATTTGCATCTTTTGACAGCGTAAAAAATTTCGCATTTTTTTACCTTCTTAGCTGAAAATACGAGTAAAAGGCGCGCGCGCGAAATTTTGCACCCCCGAAAACTTTTCGCCTAAGTCCATTTTTTCGTCCCTATCATCTCACCATGCATCAACAGGCAAGAAAGCATCGAAAATTTTGCATCTTTTGACAGCATAAAAAAATTCGCATTTTTTGACCTTCTTGGCTGAAAACACAAGAAAAAGGCTCGCGCGCGAAATTTCGCACTCCAGAAAATTTTCGTCTGAGTCCATTGTTTCATCCCAATCATCTCACCATGCATCAACAGGCACGAACGCGTAAAAAATTTCGCATCTTTTGACACCGTAAAAAATTTCGCATTTTTTTACCTTCTTAGCTGAAAACACGAGTAAAAGGCGCGCGTGCAAAATTTCGCACCACTGGAAACTTTTCGCCCGAGTCAATTTTTTCATCCCAATCATCTCACCATGCATCAACATGCATGAAGGCGTCGAAAAATTCGCATCTTTTGACAGCGTAAAAAATTTCGCATTTTTTGACCTTCTTGGCTGAAAATACGAGTAAAAGGCACGCGAGCGAAATTTTGCAAACCCGGAAAATTTTCTCCCGAGTCCATTTTTTCGTCCCAATCATCTCACCATGCATCAACAGGCACGAACGCGAAAAATTTTTGCATTTTTTGACAGCGTAAAAATTTTGCATTTTTTTACCTTCGTGGCTGAAAACACGAGTAAAAGGCGCGCACGCGAAATTTTGCACCCCCGTAAATTTTTCGCTCGAGTTCATTTTTTCGTCCCAATCATCTCACCATGCATCAACAGGCACGAAAGCGTAAAAAATTTCGCATCTTTTGACAGCATAAAAAATTTCGCATTTTTTTTACCTTCTTGGCTAAAAATACGAGTAAAAGGTGCGCGCACGAAATTTCACACCCCCAGAAATTTTTCGCCCGAGTCCATTTTTTCGTCCCAATCATCTCACCATGCATCAACAGGCATGAAAGCGTCGAAGCTTTTGCATCTTTTGACAGCGTAAAAAATTTCGCATTTTTTGACCTTCGTGGCTGAAAATACGAGTAAAAGGCGCGCCCGGAAACTTTTCGCCCGAGTCTATTTTTTCGTCACAATCATCTCACCATGCATCAAGAGGCAAGAAAGCATAAAAAATTTTGCATCTTTTGATAGCATAAAAAATTTCGCATTTTTTGACCTTCTTGACTGAAAACACGAGAAAAAGGCTTGCGCGCGAAATTTTGCACCTAGAAAATTTTCGGCCGAGTCCATTTTTTTGTCCCAATCATATCACCATGCATCAACATGCACGAAAGCATCAAAAATTTCGCATCTTTTGACAGCGTAAAAACTTTCACATTTTTTGACCTTCTTGGCAGAAAACACGAGTAAAAGGTGCGCGCGCAAAATTTCGCACCCCCGGAAACTTTTCGCCCGAGTCTATTTTTTCGTCCCAATCATCTCACCATGCATCAACAGGCACGAACGCGTCAAAAATTTCACATCTTTTGACAGTGTAAAAAATTTTGCATTTTTTTACCTTCTTGGCTGAAAACACGAGTAAAAGGCGCGCGCCTGAAACTTTGCACCCCCGAAAACTTTTCGCCCGAGTCCATTTTTTTGTCAAAATCATCTCACCATGCATCAACAGGCACGAACGTGTCGAAAATTTAACATCTTTTGACAGTGTAAAAAATTTCGAGTTTTTTGACCTTCTTGGCAGAAAACACGAGTAAAATAAGCGCGCGCGAAATTTTGCACCCCCGAAAACTTTTCGCCCGAGTCCATTTTTTCGTCCCTATCATCTCACCATGCATCAACAGGCAAGAAAGCATCGAAAATTTCGCATCTTTTGACAGCGTAAAAAAATTCGCATTTTTTGACCTTCTTGGATGAAAACACGAGAAAAAGGCTCGCGCGCGAAATTTCGCACTCTAGAAAATTTTCGTCTGAGTCCATTTTTTCATCCCAATCATCTCACCATGCATCAACAGGCACGAACGCGTCAAAAATTTCGCATTTTTTTACCTTCTTAGCTGAAAACACGAGTAAAAGGCGCGCGTGCAAAATTTCGCACCACTGCAAACTTTTCGCCCGAGTCAATTTTTTCATCCCAATCATCTCACCATGCATCAACATGCATGAAGGCGTCGAAAAATTCGCATCTTTTGATAGCGTAAAAAATTTCGCTTTTTTTGACCTTCTTGGCTGAAAATACGAGTAAAAGGTGCGCGAGCGAAATTTTGCAAACCCGGAAAATTTTCTCCCGAGTCCATTTTTTCGTCCCAATCATCTCACCATGCATCAACAGGCACGAACGCGAAAAATTTTTGCATTTTTGACAGCGTAAAAATTTCGCATTTTTTTACCTTCGTGGCTGAAAACACGAGTAAAAGGCGCGCGCGCGAAATTTTGCACCCCCGTAAATTTTTCGCTCGAGTTCATTTTTTCGTCCCAATCATCTCACCATGCATCAACAGGCACGAAAGCGTAAAAAATTTCGCATCTTTTGACAGCATAAAAAATTTCGCATTTTTTTTACCTTCTTGGCTGAAAATACGAGTAAAAGGTGCGCGCACGAAATTTCACACCCCCAGAAACTTTTCGCCCGAGTCCATTTTTTCGTCCCAATCATCTCACCATGCATCAATAGGCATGAAAGCGTCGAAACTTTTGCATCTTTTGACAGCGTAAAAAATTTCGCATTTTTTGACCTTCGTGGCTGAAAATACGAGTAAAAGGCACGCCCGGAAACTTTTCGCCCGAGTCTATTTTTTCGTCGCAATCATCTCACCATGCATCAATAGGCAAGAAAGCATAAAAAATTTTGCATCTTTTGACAGCATAAAAAATTTCGCATTTTTTGACCTTCTTGACTGAAAACACGAGAAAAAGGCTTGCGCGCGAAATTTTGCACCCAGAAAATTTTCGCCCGAGTCCATTTTTTCGTCCCAATCATCTCACCATGCATCAACATGCACGAAAGCATAAAAAATTTCGTATCTTTTGACAGCGTAAAAACTTTCACGTTTTTTGACCTTCTTGGCAGAAAACACGAGTAAAAGATGCGCGCGCAAAATTTCGCACCCCCGGAAACTTTTCGCCCGAGTCCATTTTTTCGTCCCAATCATCTCACCATGCATCAACAGGCACGAATGCGTCAAAAATTTCACATCTTTTGACAGTGTAAAAAATTTTGCGTTTTTTTACCTTCTTGGCCGAAAACACGAGTAAAAGGCGCGCGCCTGAAACTTTGCACCCCCGAAAACTTTTCGCCCGAGTCCATTTTTTTGTCAAAATCATCTCACCATGCATCAACAGGCACGAACGTGTCGAAAATTTAACATCTTTTGACAGTGTAAAAAATTTCGAGTTTTTTGACCTTCTTGGCTGAAAACACGAGTAAAATAAGCGCGAGCGAAATTTTGCACCCCCGAAAACTTTTCGCTCGAGTCCATTTTTTCGTCCCAATCATCTCACCATGCATCAACAGGCATGAAAGCGTCGAAACTTTTGCATCTTTTGACAGCGTAAAAAATTTCGCGTTTTTTGACATTCGTGGCTGAAAATACGAGTAAAAGGCGGGCGCGCAAAATTTCGCACCCCCAGAAGCTTTTCGCCCGAGTCTATTTTTTCGTCGCAATCATCTCACCATGCATCAATAGGCAAGAAAGCAGAAAAAATTTTGCATCTTTTGACAGCATAAAAAATTTCGCATTTTTTGACCTTCTTGACTGAAAACACGAGAAAAAGGCTTGCGCGCGAAATTTTGCACCCAGAAAATTTTCGCCCGAGTCCATTTTTTCGTCCTAATCATCCCACCATGCATCAACAGGCACGAAAGCGTCAAAACTTTGGTATCTTTTGACAGCGTAAAAAATTTCGCATTTTTTGACCTTCTTGGCTGAAAACACGAGTAAAAGGCGCGCGCGCAAAATTTCTCACCCCCGGAAACATTTCGCCCGAGTCTATTTTTTCGTCGCAATGATCTCACCATGCATCAATAGACAAGAAAGCAAAAAAAATTTTGCATCGTTTGACAGCATAAAAAATTTCGCATTTTTTTACCTTCTTGGCTGAAAACACGAGTAAAAGGCGTGCGCCCGAAATTTTGCACCCCCGAAAACTTTTCGCCCGAGTCCATTTTTTCGTCAAAATCATCTCACCATGCATCAACAGGCACGAACGTGTCGAAAATTTAACATCTTTTGACAGTGTAAAAAATTTCGAGTTTTTTGACTTTCTTGGCTGAAAACACGAGTAAAATGCGCGCGCGCGAAATTTTGCACCCCCGAAAACTTTTCGCCCGAGTCCATTTTTTCGTCCCTATCATCTCACCATGCATCAACAGGCAAGAAAGCATCGAAAATTTCGCATCTTTTGATAGCGTAAAAAAATTCGCATTTTTTGACCTTCTTGGCTGAAAACACGAGAAAAAGGCTCGCGCGCGAAATTTCGCACTCCAGAAAATTTTCGTCTGAGTCCATTTTTTCATCCCAATCATCTCACCATGCATCAACAGGCACGAACGCGTCAAAAATTTCGCATCTTTTGACACCGTGAAAAAGTTCGCATTTTTTTACCTTCTTAGCTGAAAACACGAGTAAAAGGCGCGCGTGCAAAATTTCGCACCACTGGAAACTTTTCGCCCGAGTCAATTTTTTCATCCCAATCATCTCACCATGCATCAACATGCATGAAGGCGTCGAAAAATTCGCATCTTTTGACAGCGTAAAAAATTTCGCATTTTTTGACCTTCTTGGCTGAAAATACGAGTAAAAGGCACGCGAGCGAAATTTTGCAAACCCGGAAAATTTTCTCCCGAGTCCATTTTTTCGTCCCAATCATCTCACCATGCATCAACAGGCACGAACGCGAAAAATTTTTGCATTTTTTGACAGCGTAAAAATTTTGCATTTTTTTACCTTCGTGGCTGAAAACACGAGTAAAAGGCGCGCGCGTGAAATTTTGCACCCCCGTAAATTTTTCGCTCGAGTTCATTTTTTCGTCCCAATCATCTCACCATGCATCAACAGGCACGAAAGCGTAAAAAATTTCGCATCTTTTGACAGCATAAAAAATTTCGCATTTTTTTTACCTTCTTGGCTGAAAATACGAGTAAAAGGTGCGCGCACGAAATTTCACACCCCCAGAAACTTTTCGCCCGAGTCCATTTTTTCGTCCCAATCATCTCACCATGCATCAACAGGCATGAAAGCGTCGAAACTTTTGCATCTTTTGACAGCGTAAAAATTTCGCATTTTTTGACCTTCGTGGCTGAAAATACGAGTAAAAGGCGCGCCCGGAAACTTTTCGCCCGAGTCTATTTTTTCGTCGCAATCATCTCACCATGCATCAAGAGGCAAGAAAGCATAAAAAATTTTGCATCTTTTGACAGCATAAAAAATTTCGCATTTTTTGACCTTCTTGACTGAAAACACGAGAAAAAGGCTTGCGCGCGAAATTTTGCACCTAGAAAATTTTCGGCCGAGTCCATTTTTTCGTGCCAATCATCTCACCATGCATCAACATGCACGAAAGCATAAAAAATTTCGCATCTTTTGACAGCGTAAAAACTTTCACGTTTTTTGACCTTCTTGGCAGAAAACACGAGTAAAAGGTGCGCGCGCAAAATTTCGCACCCCCGGAAACTTTTCGCCCGAGTCCATTTTTTCGTCCCAATCATCTCACCATGCATCAACAGGCACGAACGCGTCAAAAATTTCACATCTTTTGACAGTGTAAAAAATTTTGCATTTTTTTACCTTCTTGGCTGAAAACACGAGTAAAAGGCGCGCGCCCGAAACTTTGCACCCCCGAAAACTTTTCGCCCGAGTCCATTTTTTTGTCGAAATCATCTCACCATGCATCAACAGGCACGAACGTGTCGAAAATTTAACATCTTTTGACAGTGTAAAAAATTTCGAGTTTTTTGACCTTCTTGGCTGAAAACACGAGTAAAATAAGCGCGCGCGAAATTTTGCACCCCCGAAAACTTTTCGCCCGAGTCCATTTTTTCGTCCCTATCATCTCACCATGCATCAACAGGCAAGAAAGCATCGAAAATTTCGCATCTTTTGACAGCGTAAAAAAATTCGCATTTTTTGACCTTCTTGGATGAAAACACGAGAAAAAGGCTCGCGCGCGAAATTTCGCACTCTAGAAAATTTTCGTCTGAGTCCATTTTTTCATCCCAATCATCTCACCATGCATCAACAGGCACGAACGCATCAAAAATTTCACGTCTTTTGACACCGTAAAAAATTTCGCATTTTTTTTACCTTCTTAGCTGAAAACACGAGTAAAAGGCGCGCGTGCAAAATTTCGCACCACTGGAAACTTTTCGCCCGAGTCAATTTTTTCATCCCAATCATCTCACCATGCATCAACATGCATGAAGGCGTCGAAAAATTCGCATCTTTTGACAGCGTAAAAAATTTCGCTTTTTTTGACCTTCTTGGCTGAAAATACGAGTAAAAGGTGCGCGAGCGAAATTTTGCAAACCCGGAAAATTTTCTCCCGAGTCCATTTTTTCGTCCCAATCATCTCACCATGCATCAACAGGCACGAACGCGAAAAATTTTTGCATTTTTTGACAGCGTAAAAATTTCGCGTTTTTTTACCTTCGTGGCTGAAAACACGAGTAAAAGGCGCGCGCGCGAAATTTTGCACCCCCGTAAATTTTTCGCTCGAGTTCATTTTTTCGTCCCAATCATCTCACCATGCATCAACAGGCACGAAAGCGTAAAAAATTTCGCATCTTTTGACAGCATAAAAAATTTCGCATTTTTTTTACCTTCTTGGCTGAAAATACGAGTAAAAGGTGCGCGCACGAAATTTCACACCCCCAGAAACTTTTCGCCCGAGTCCATTTTTTCGTCCCAATCATCTCACCATGCATCAACAGGCATGAAAGCGTCGAAACTTTTGCATCTTTTGACAGCGTAAAAAAATTCGCATTTTTTGACCTTCGTGGCTGAAAATACGAGTAAAAGGCGCGCCCGGAAACTTTTCGCCCGAGTCTATTTTTTCGTCGCAATCATCTCACCATGCATCAATAGGCAAGAAAGCATAAAAAATTTTGCATCTTTTGACAGCATAAAAAATTTCGCATTTTTTGACCTTCTTGACTGAAAACACGAGAAAAAGGCTTGCACGCGAAATTTTGCACCCAGAAAATTTTCGCCCGAGTCCATTTTTTCGTCCCAATCATCTCACCATGCACGAAAGCATCAAAAATTTCGCATCTTTTGACAGCGTAAAAACTTTCACGTTTTTTGACCTTCTTGGCAGAAAACACGAGTAAAAGGTGCGCGCGCAAAATTTCGCACCCCCGGAAACTTTTCGCCCGAGTCCATTTTTTCATCCCAATCATCTCACCATGCATCAACAGGCACGAACGCGTCAAAAATTTCACATCTTTTGACAGTGTAAAAATTTTTGCGTTTTTTTACCTTCTTGGCTGAAAACACGAGTAAAATAAGCGCACGCGAAATTTTGCACCCCCGAAAACTTTTCGCCCGAGTCCATTTTTTCGTCCCTATCATCTCACCATGCATCAACAGGCAAGAAAGCATCGAAAATTTCGCATCTTTTGACAGCGTAAAAAAATTCGCATTTTTTGACCTTCTTGGATGAAAACACGAGAAAAAGGCTCGCGCGCGAAATTTCGCACTCCAGAAAATTTTCGTCTGAGTCCATTTTTTCATCCCAATCATCTCACCATGCATCAACAGGCACGAACGCGTCAAAAATTTCGCATCTTTTGACACCGTAAAAAATTTCGCATTTTTTTACCTTCTTAGCTGAAAACACGAGTAAAAGGCGCGCGTGCAAAATTTTGCACCACTGGAAACTTTTCGCCCGAGTCAATTTTTTCATCCCAATCATCTCACCATGCATCAACATGCATGAAAGCGTCGAAACTTTTGCATCTTTTGACAGCGTAAAAAATTTCGCGTTTTTTGACCTTCGTGGCTGAAAATACGAGTAAAAGGCGCGCGCGCAAAATTTCGCACCCCCGGAAAATTTTCTCCCGAGTCCATTTTTTCGTCCCAATCATCTCACCATGCATCAACAGGCACGAAAGCGTAAAAAAATTCGCATTTTTTGACAGCATAAAAAATTTCGCATTTTTTTACCTTCTTGGATGAAAATACGAGTAAAAGGTGCGCGCACGAAATTTCACACCCCCAGAAACTTTTCGCCCAGTCCATTTTTTCATCCCAATCATCTCACCATGCATCAATAGGAACGAAAGTGTCGAAAATTTTGCATCTTCTGACAGCAAAAAAATTTCGCATTTTTTGACCTTCCTGGCTGAAAACACGAGTAAAAGGCGTGCGCGCAAAATTTCCCACCCCCGCAAACTTTTCGCCCGAGTCTATTTTTTCGTCACAATCATCTCACCATGCATCAATAGGCAAGAAAGCATAAAAAATTTTGCATCTTTTGACAGCATAAAAAATTTCGCATTTTTTGACCTTCTTGGCTGAAAACACGAGAAAAAGGCTTGCGCGCGAAATTTTGCACCCAGAAAATTTTCGCCCGAGTCCATTTTTTCGTCCCAATCATCTCACCATGCATCAACATGCACGAAAGTATAAAAAATTTCGCATCTTTTGACAGCATAAAAAAATTCGCATTTTTTTTACCTTCTTGGCTGAAAATACGAGTAAAAGGTGCGCGTACGAAATTTCACACCCCCAGAAACTTTTCGCCCGAGTCCATTTTTTCGTCCCAATCATCTCACCATGCATCAACAGGCACGAACGCGTCAAAAATTTCACATCTTCTGACAGTGAAAAAATTTTTGCATTTTTGGACCTTCTTGGCTGAAAACACGAGTAAAAGGCGCGCGCCCGAAATTTTGCACCCCCGAAAACTTTTCGCCCGAGTCCATTTTTTCGTCAAAATCATCTCACCGTGCATCAACAGGCACGAACGTGTCGAAAATTTAACATCTTTTAACAGTGTAAAAAATTTCGAGTTTTTTGACCTTCTTGGCTGAAAACACGAGTAAAATGCGTGCGCGCGAAATTTTGCACCCCCGAAAACTTTTCGCCTAAGTCCATTTTTTCGTCCCTATCATCTCACCATGCATCAACAGGCAAGAAAGCATCGAAAATTTCGCATCTTTTGACAGCGTAAAAAAATTCGCATTTTTTGACCTTCTTGGCTGAAAACACAAGAAAAAGGCTGGCGCGCGAAATTTCGCACTCCAGAAAATTTTCGTCTGAGTCCATTGTTTCATCCCAATCATCTCACCATGCATCAACAGGCACGAACGCGTAAAAAATTTCGCATCTTTTGACAGCATAAAAAAATTCGCATTTTTTTTACCTTCTTGGCTGAAAATACGAGTAAAAGGTGCGCGTACGAAATTTCACACCCCCAGAAACTTTTCGCCCGAGTCCATTTTTTCGTCCCAATCATCTCACCATGCATCAACAGGCACGAAAGCGTAAAAAAATTCGCATTTTTTGACAGCATAAAAAATTTCGCATTTTTTTTACCTTCTTGGATGAAAATACGAGTAAAAGGTGCGCGCACGAAATTTCACACCCCCAGAAACTTTTCGCCCAGTCCATTTTTTCATCCCAATCATCTCACCATGCATCAATAGGTACGAAAGTGTCGAAAATTTTGCATCTTCTGACAGCAAAAAAATTTCGCATTTTTTGACCTTCCTGGCTGAAAACACGAGTAAAAGGCGTGCGCGCAAAATTTCCCACCCCCGCAAACTTTTCGCCCGAGTCTATTTTTTCGTCACAATCATCTCACCATGCATCAATAGGCAAGAAAGCATAAAAAATTTTGCATCTTTTGACAGCATAAAAAATTTCGCATTTTTTGACCTTCTTGGCTGAAAACACGAGAAAAAGGCTTGCGCGCGAAATTTTGCACCCAGAAAATTTTCGCCCGAGTCCATTTTTTCGTCCCAATCATCTCACCATGCATCAACATGCACGAAAGTATAAAAAATTTCGCATCTTTTGACAGCATAAAAAAATTCGCATTTTTTTTACCTTCTTGGCTGAAAATACGAGTAAAAGGTGCGCGTACGAAATTTCACACCCCCAGAAACTTTTCGCCCGAGTCCATTTTTTCGTCCCAATCATCTCACCATGCATCAACAGGCACGAACGCGTCAAAAATTTCACATCTTCTGACAGTGAAAAAATTTTTGCATTTTTGGACCTTCATGGCTGAAAACACGAGTAAAAGGCGCGCGCCCGAAATTTTGCACCCCCGAAAACTTTTCGCCCGAGTCCATTTTTTCGTCAAAATCATCTCACCGTGCATCAACAGGCACGAAAGCGTAAAAAATTTCGCATCTTTTGACAGCATAAAAAATTTCGCATTTTTTTTACCTTCTTGGCTGAAAATACGAGTAAAAGGTGCGCGCACGAAATTTCACACCCCTAGAAACTTTTCGCCCGAGTCCATTTTTTCGTCTCAATCATCTCACCATGCATCAACAGGCATGAAAGCGTCGAAACTTTTGCATCTTTTGACAGCGTAAAATATTTCGCATTTTTTGACCTTCGTGGCTGAAAACACGAGTAAAAGGCGCGCGCGCAAAATTTCGCACCCCCGCAAACTTTTCGCCCGAGTCTATTTTTTCGTCGCAATCATCTCACCATGCATCAATAGGCAAGAAAGCATAAAAAATTTTGCATCTTTTGACAGCATAAAAAATTTCGCATTTTTTGACCTTCTTGACTGAAAACAGGAGAAAAACGCTTGCGCGCGAAATTTTGCACCCAGAAAATTTTCGCCCGAGTCCATTTTTTCGTCCCAATCATCTCACCATGCATCAACATGCACGAAAGCATCGAAAATTTCGCATCTTTTGACAGCGTAAAAAATTTACGTTTTTTGACCTTCTTGGCTGAAAACACGAGTAAAAGGTGCGCGCGCAAAATTTTGCACCCCCGGAAACTTTTCGCCCGAGTCCATTTTTTCGTCCCAATCATCTCACCATGCATCAACAGTCATGAAAGCATCGAAAAATTTGCATCCTTTGACAGCGTAAAAAATTTCGCATTTTTTGACCTTCTTGGCTGAAAACACGAGTAAAAGGTGCGCGCGAGAAATTTCGCACACCCGGAAAATTTTCGCCCGAGTCCATTTTTTCGTCCCAATCATCTCATCATGCATCAACAAGAACGAAAACGAAAAAAACTTCGCATCTGTTGACAGCGTAAAAAATTTTGCATTTTTTGACCTTCTTGGCTGAAAACACGAGTAAAAGGCGCGCGTGCAAAATTTTGCACCCCCGTAAACTTTTCGCTCGAGTCCATTTTTTCATCCCAATCATCTCACCATGCATCAACAGGCACGAAATCGTCGAAAATTTTGCATCTTTTGACAGTATAAAAAATTTCGCATTTTTTTGACCTTCTTGGCTGAAAACACGAGAAAAAGGTGCGCGCGCGAAATTTCACACCCACGGAAACTTTTCGCGCGAGTCCATTTTTTCGTCCCAATCATCTCACCATGCATCAACATGAACGAAAGTGTCAAAAATTTCGCATCTTCTGACAGCGTAAAATTTTTTGCATTTTTTGACCTTCCTGGCTAAAAACACGAGTAAAAGGCGTGCGCGCGAAATTTTGCACCCCCGAAAACTTTTCGCCCGAGTGCATTTTTTCGTCCCAATCATCTCACCATGCATCAAAGGCACGAACGTGTCAAAAATTTCACATCTTTTGACAGTGTAAAAAATTTCGCATTTTTTGACCTTCTTGCTGAAAACACGAGTAAAAGGCGCGCACGCGAAATTTCGCACCCCCATCAAATTTTTGCCCGACTTCATTTTTTCATCCCAATCATCTTACCATGCATCAACAGGCACGAACGCGTCAACAATTCCGCATCATTTGACAACGTAAAAAATTTCACGTTTTTTTACCTTCTTCGCTAAAAACACGAGTAAAAGGAATGCACACGAAATTTTGCACCCCCGGAAAATTTTCGCCCGAATCCATTTTTTCGTCCTAATCATCTCACCATGCATCAACAGGCACGAACGTATCGAAAATTTTGCATCTTTTGACAACGTAAAAAATTTCACGTTGTTTGACCTTAATGGCTGAAAACACGAGTAAAGGGCGCGCGCGAAAAATTTCGCACCCCCGGAAATTTTTTGCCCGAGTCCATTTTTTCGTCCAAATCATCTCACCATGCATCAACACGCATGAACGCGTCAAAAATTTTGAATCTTCTGATAGCGTAAAAAATTTCGCGTTTTTTGACCTTCTTGGCTGAAAACGTGAGTAAAAGTCGCGCGCGCGAAATTTCGCACCCCCGGAAACTTTTCGCCCGAGTCCATTTTTTTGTCCCAATCATCTCACCATGCATCAACAGGCACGAACGCGTCAAAAAATTTGCATCTTTTGACAGCATAAAAAATTTCGCATTTTTTTACCTTCTTGGCTGAAAACACGAGTAAAAGGCGCCCGCGCAAAATTTCGCACCCCCGGAAATTTTTGTCCTAATCATCTCACCATGCATCAACAAGCACGAACGCATCGAAAATTTTGCATCTTTTGACAGCGTAAAAAATTTAACATTGTTTGACCTTAATGGCTGAAAACACGAGTAAAAGGCGCGCGTGAAAAATTTCGCACCCCCAGAAATTTTTCTCCCGAGTCCATTTTTTCGTCCAAATCATCTCACCATGCATCAACACGCATGAACGCGTCAAAAATTTCGCATCTTTTGACAGCGTAAGAAACTTCGCATTTTTTGACCTTGTTGGCTGAAAACATGAGTAAAAGGCGCGCCGCGAAATTTCGCACCCCCGGAAACTTTTCGTCCGAGTTCATTTTTTCGTCCCAATCATCTCACCATGCATCAACAGGCACGAACGCGTCAAAAATTTTGCATCTTTTGACAACGAAAAAAATTTTGCGTTTTTTGACCTTCTTGGCTGAAAACATGAGTAAAAGGCGCGCGCGCGATATTTCGCACCCCCGGAAACTTTTCGCCTGAGTCCATTTTTTCGTCCCAATCATCTCACCATGCATCAACGGCATGAAAGCATAGAAAATTTTGCATCTTTTGACAGTGTAAAAAATTTCGCATTTTTTGACTTTCTTGGTTGAAAACACGAGTAAAAGGCGCGCGCGCGAAATTTTGCACCCCCGAAAACTTTTCGCCCGAGTCCATTTTTTCGTCCCAATCATCTCACCATGCATTAACGGCACAAAAGCATATAAAATTTCCCATCTTTTGACAGTGTAAAAAATTTGGCATTTTTTGACCTTCTTGACTGAAAACAAGAGTAAAAGGCGCGTGCGCGAAATTTCGAACCCCCGTAAACTTTTCTCCCGAGTCCATTTTTTCGTCCAAATCATCTCACCATGCATCAACTGGCACGAAAGCGAAAAAAATTTCGCATCTTTTGACAGCATAAAAAATTTCACGTTTTTTTGACCTTCTTGGCTGAAAACACGAGTAAAAGGCGCGCGCGTGAAATTTCGCACCCCCGAAAACTTTTCGCCCGAGTCCATTTTTTTATCCCAATCATCTCACCATGCTTCAACGGCATGAAAGCATAGAAAATTTTGCATCTTTTGACAGCATAAAAAATTTCACGTTTTTTACCTTCTTGGCTGAAAACACGAGTAAAAGGCGCGCGTGTGAAATTTCGCACCCCCGAAAACTTTTCGCCCGAGTCCATTTTTTCATCCCAATCATCTCACCATGCATCAACAGCATGAAAGCATAGAAAATTTCGCATCTTTTGACAGCGTAAAAAATTTCACGTTTTTTGACCTTCTTGGCTGAAAACATGAGTAAAAGACACGCGCGCGAAATTTCGCACCCCCGGAAACTTTTCGCCCGAGTCAATTTTTTCGTCCCAATCATCTCACCATGCATCAACAGGCACAAACACGTCAAAAATTTCGCATCATTTGACAACGTAAAAAATTTCGCTTTTTTTTACCTTCTTGGTTGAAAACACGAGTAAATGGAGCGCGCGCAAAATTTCGCACCACCGAAAACTTTTCGCCCGAGTCCATTTTTTCGTCCCAATCATCTCACCATGCATCAACGGCATGAAAGCATAGAAAATTTTGCATCTTTTGACAGTGTAAAATTTTTTGCATTTTTTGACTTTCTTGGCTGAAAAATAGAGTAAAAGGCGCGCGCTGCGAAATTTCGCACCCCCGGAAACTTTTCGCCCGAGTCCATTTTTTCGTTCCAAACATCTCACCATGCGTCAACAAGCACGAAAGCGTAAAAAAATTTGCATCTTTTGACAGCATAAAAAATTTCGCATTTTTTGACCTTCTTGGCTGAAAACACGACTAAAAGGCGCACGCGCGAAATTTCACACCCCCGGAAACTTTTCGCCCGAGTCCATTTTTCGTCCCAATCATCTCACCATGCATCAACAAGCACGAAAGCATAAAAAATTTTGCATCTTTTGACAGCGTAAAATATTTCACGTTTTTTGACCTTATTAGCTGAAAACACGAGTAAAAGGCGCGCGCTCGAAATTTCGCACCCCCAGAAAATTTTCGTCCGAGTCCATTTTTTCATCCCAATCATCTCACCATGCATCAACAGTCACGAAAGCATAAAAAATTTTGCATCTTTTGACAGCGTAAAGAATTTCACGTTTTTTTACCTTCTTGGTTGAAAACACGAGTAAAAGGTACGCGCGCAAAATTTCGCACCCCCGGAAACTTTTCGTCCGAGTCCATTTTTTCGTCCCAATCATGTGACCATGCATCAACAGGCACGAACGCGTCGAATATTTCCCATCTTTTGACAGCGTAAAAAATTTTGCATTTTTTGACCTTCTTGGCTGAAAATACGAGTAAAAGGCGCCTGCGCGAAATTTCGCACCCCCGGAAAATTTTCGCCCGAGTCCATTTTTTCGTCCCAATCATTTCACCATGCATCAACAGGCACGAACGCATCGAAAATTTTGCATCTTTTGACAGCGTAAAGAATTTCGCGTTGTTTGACCTTAATGGCTGAAAACACGAGTAAAAGGCGCGCGCGCGAAATTTCGCACCCCCGAAAATTTTTCGCCCGAGTCCATTTTTTCGTCCAAATCATCTCACCATGCATCAACACGCATGAACGCGTCAAAAATTTCGCTTCTTTTCATAGCATAAAAAAATTAACATTTTTTGACCTTCTTGGCTGAAAACACGAGTAAAAAGCGCGCGCAAAATTTTGCACACCCAATAAATTTTCGTCCGAGTCCATTTTTTCGTCCCAATCATATCACCATGCATCAACAGGCACGAACGCGAAAAAAATTTTGAATCTTTTGACAACGTAAAAAATTTCGCGTTTTTTTGACCTTCTTGGCTGAAAACACGAGTAGAAGGCGCGCGCGCGAAATTTTGCACCCCCGGACACTTTTCGCCCGAGTTCATTTTTTCGTCCCAATCATCTCACCATGCATCAATGGCACGAAAGCATAGAAAATTTCCCATCTTTTGACAGTGTAAAAAATTTCACATTTTTTGACCTTCATGGCTGAAAACAAGAGTAAAAGGCGCGCGCGCGAAATTTCGCACCCTCTTAAACTTTTCGCCCGAGTCCATTTTTTCGTCCAAATCATCTCACCATGCATCAATATGAACGAAAGTGTCAAAATTTTCGCATATTTTGACAGCGTAAAACATTTCGCATTTTTCGACCTTATTAGCTGAAAGCACGAGTAAAAGGCGCGCGCGCGAAATTTCTCACCCCCGGAAAATTTTCGCCCGAGTCCATTTTTTCGTCCCAATCATCTCACCATGCTTCAACAGTCACGAAAGCATCGAAAATTTTGCATCTTTTTACAGCGTAAAAAATTTCTCATTTTTTGACCTTGTTGTTTGAAAACACGAGTAAAAGAAGCGCGCGCGAAATTTCGCACCCCCGAAAACTTTTCGTTCGAGTCCATTTTTTCGTCTCAATCTTCTCACCATGCATCAACAAGCATGAAAGCGTAAAAAATTTTGCATCTTTTGACAGCGTAAAAAATTTTGCATTTTTTGACCTTCTTGGCTGAAAACACGCATACAAAGCGCGCGTGCGAAATTTTGCACCCCCGGAAACTTTTCGCCCGAGTCCATTTTTTCGCCCCAATCATCTCACCATGAATCAACAGGCTTGAAAGCATAAAAAATTTCGCATCTTTGACAACGTAAAAAATTTTGCATTTTTTGACCTTCTTGGCTGAAAACATGCATCAACAGTCCTTTTTTTCGTCCCAATGATCTCACCATGCATCAATAGGCACGAAAGCGTCAAAAATTTGGAATCTTTTGACGGCGTCAAAAACTTCGCGTTTTTTGACCTTCTTGGCTGAAAACACGAGTAAAAAGCGCATGCGCAAAATTTCGCACCCCCGGAAAATTTTCGCCCGAGTCCATTTTTTCGTCCTAATCATCTCACCATGCATCAACAGGCACGAACGTATCTAAAATTTTGCATCTTTTGACAGATTAAAAAATTTCACGTTGTTTGGCCTTAATGGCTGAAAACACGAGTAAAAGGCGCGCGCGAAAAATTTCGTACCCCCAGAAATTTTTCGCCCGAGTCCATTTTTTCGTCCAAATCGTCCCACCATGCATCAACACGCATGAACGCGTCAAAAATTTCGCATCTTTTGACAACGTAAAAAATTTCGCGTTTTTTTACCTTCTTGGCTGAAAACACGAGTAAAAGGCGCGCGCACGAAATTTCGCACCCCCGAAAACTTTTCGCCTGAGTCCATTTTTTCGTCCCAACCATCTCACCATGCATCAACAGGCACGAACGTGTCAAAAATTTTGCATCTTTTGACAGCGTAAAAAATTTCACATTTTTTTACCTTCTTCGCTGAAAACACGAGTAAAAGGCGCGCACGCGAAACTTCGCACCCCAGAAAATTTTCGCCCAAGTCCATTTTTTCGTCCCAATCATCTCACCATGCATCAACAGGCACGAAGCATCAAAAATTTCGCATCTTTTGACAGTTTAAAAAATTTTGCATTTTTTGACTTTCTTGGCTGAAAACACGAGTAAAAGGTGCACGCACGAAATTTCGCACCCCTAGAAAATTTACGCCCGAGTCCAATTTTTCGTCCCAATCAGCTCACCATGCATCAACGACATGACAGCATAGAAAATTTCCCATCTTTTGACAGTGTAAAAAATTTCGCATTTTTTTTACCTTCTTGCCTAAAAACTAGAGTAAAAAGGCGCGCGCGCAAAATTTAGCACACCCAAAAAATTTTCGCCCGAGTCCATTTTTTCGTCCCAATCATCTCACCATGCATCAACAGGCACGAACGCGTAAAAAATTTCGCATCCTTTGACAACGTAAAAAATTTCACATTTTTTGACCTTCTTGGCTGAAAACACGAGTAAAAGGCGCGCGCGAGAAATTTTGCATCCCGGAAACTTTCCCCCGCATCCATTTTTTCGTCCCAATCATCTCACCATGCATCAACAGGCACGAAAGCATAAAAAATTTCACATCTTTTGATAGCGTAAAAAAATTCACTTTTTTTGACGTTATTACCTGAAAACACGAGTAAAAGGCGCGGGCGCGAAATTTTGCACCCCAGGAAAATTTTCGCCCGAGTCTATTTTTTCGTCACAATCATCTCACAATGCATCAACATGCACGAACGCGTCGAAAATTTCGCATCTGTTGACAGCGTAAAAAATTTTGCATTTTTGACCTTCTTGGGTGAAAACACGAGTAAAATGAGCGCGCGCGAAATTTTGCACCCCCGGAAACTTTTCGCCCGAGTCCATTTTTTCATTCCAATCATCTCACCTTGCATCAACAGGTATGAACGCGTCGAAAATTTCGCATCTTTTGACAGCGTAAAAAATTTCGCGTTTTTTGACCTTCTTGGGTGAAAACATGAGTAAAAGGCGCGCGCGCGAAATTCGCACCCCCGAAAACTTTTCGCCCGAGTCCATTTTTTCGTCCCAATCATGTCACCATGCATCAACAGGCACGAACGCGTCGAATATTTCTCATCTTTTGACAGCGTAAAAAATTTCGCATTTTTTGACCTTATTGGCTGAAAACATGCATCAACAGTCCTTTTTTCGTCGAAAATTTGGCATCTTTTGACAGCGCCAAAAATTTCGCGTTTTTTGACCTTCTTGGCTGAAAACACGAGTAAAGGCGCGCGCGCGAAATTTCGCACCCCCGGAAAATTTTCATCCGAGTCCATTTTTTCGTCCCAATCATATCACCATGCATCAACAGGCACGATAGTGTCGAAAATTTGGCATCTTTTGACAGCGTTAAAAATTACGCATTTTTTGACCTTCTTGGCTGAAAACACGAGTAAAAGGCGCGCACGCGAAATTTTGCATCCCTAGAAAATTTTCATCCGAGTCCATTTTTTCGTCCCAATCATCTCACCATGCATCAATAGGCACGAAAGCGTCAAAAATTTGGAATCTTTTGACGGCGTCAAAAACATCGCGTTTTTTTACCTTCTTGGCTGAAAACACGAGTAAAAAGCGCGCGCGCGAAATTTCGCACCCCCGGAAAATTTTCGCCCGAGTCCATTTTTTCGTCCTAATCATCTCACCATGCATCAACAGGCACGAACGTATCTAAAATTTTGCATCTTTTGACAGATTAAAAAATTTCACGTTGTTTGGCCTTAATGGCTGAAAACACGAGTAAAAAGCGCGCGCGAAAAATTTCGTATCCCCAGAAATTTTTCGCCCGAGTCCATTTTTTCGTCCAAATCGTCTCACCATGCATCAACACGCATGAACGCGTCAAAAATTTCGCATCTTTTGACAACGTAAAAAATTTCACGTTTTTTTACCTTCTTGGCTGAAAACACGAGTAAAAGGCGCGCGCGCGAAATTTCGCACCCCCGAAAACTTTTCGCCTGAGTCCATTTTTTCGTCCCAATCATCTCACCATGCAACAACAGGCACGAACGCGTCAAAAATTTCGCATCTTTTGACAACGTAAAAAATTTCGCATTATTTGACCTTCTTGGCTGAAAACACGAGTAAAAGGCGCGCGCGCGAAATTTCGCACCCCGGAAACTTTTCGCCCGCATCCATTTTTTCGTCCCAATCATCTCACCATGCATCAACGGCACGTAAGCATAGAAAATTTCGCATCTTTTGATAGTGTAAAAAATTTCGCATTTTTTGACCTTCTTGGCTGAAAATAAAAGGCGCGCGCGCGAAATTTCGCACCCCGAAAACTTTTCGCCCTCATCCATTTTTTCGTCCCAATCATCTCACCATACATCAACGGCATGAAAGTATAGAAAATTTCACATCTTTTGATAGTGTAAAAAATTTCGCATTTTTTTACCTTCTTGGCTGAAAACAGGAGTAAAAGGCGCGCGCGCGAAATTTCACACCCTCGTAAACTTTTTGCCCGAGTCCATTTTTTCGTCCAAATCATCTCACCATGCATCAACAGATACGAAAGCGTAAAAAATTTCGCATCTTTTGACAGCATAAAAAATTTCACATTTTTTGACCTTCTTGGCTGAAAACACGAGTAAAAGGCGTGCGTGCGAAATTTCGCACCCCCGGAAACTTTTCGCCCGAGTCCATTTTTTTATCCTAATCATCTCACCATCCATCAACAGGCACGAAAGCATAATAAATTTCGCATCTTTTGACAGCGTAAAAAAATTCACTTTTTTTGACCTTATTACCTGAAAACACGAGTAAAAGGCGCGCGCGCGAAATTTTGCACCCCAGGAAAATTTTCGCCCGAGTCTATTTTTTCGTCCCAATCATCTCACAATGCATCAACAGGCACGAACGCGTCAAAAATTTCGCATCTGTTGATAGCGTAAAAAATTTCGCATTTTTGACCTTCTTCGGTGAAAAACGAGTAAAATGAGCGCGCGCGAAATTTTGCACCCCCGAAAACTTTTCGCCCGAGTCCATTTTTTCATTCCAATCATCTCACCTTGCATCAACAGGTATGAACGCGTCGAAAATTTCTCATCTTTTGACAGCGTAAAAAATTTCGCATTTTTTGACCTTCTTGGCTGAAAACATGAGTAAAAGGTGCGCGCGCGAAATTTCGTACCCCCGAAAACTTTTCGCCTGAGTCCATTTTTTCGTCCCAATCAGCTCACCATGCATCAACGACACGACAGCATAGAAAATTTCCCATCTTTTGACAGTGTAAAAAATTTCGCATTTTTTTGACCTTCTTGGCTAAAAACAAGAGTAAAAAGGCGCACGCGCAAAATTTCGCACCCCCGGAAAATTTTCGCCCGAGTCCATTTTTTCGTCCTAATCATCTCACCATGCATCAACAGGCACGAACGTATCTAAAATTTTGCATCTTTTGACAGATTAAAAAATTTCACGTTGTTTGGCCTTAATGGCTGAAAACACGAGTAAAAGGCGCGCGCGAAAAATTTCGTACCCCCAGAAATTTTTCGCCCGAGTCCATTTTTTCGTCCAAATCGTCCCACCATGCATCAACACGCATGAACGCGTCAAAAATTTCGCATCTTTTGACAACGTAAAAAATTTCGCGTTTTTTTACCTTCTTGGCTGAAAACACGAGTAAAAGGCGCGCGCACGAAATTTCGCACCCCCGAAAACTTTTCGCCTGAGTCCATTTTTTCGTCCCAACCATCTCACCATGCATCAACAGGCACGAACGTGTCAAAAATTTTGCATCTTTTGACAGCGTAAAAAATTTCACATTTTTTTACCTTCTTCGCTGAAAACACGAGTAAAAGGCGCGCACGCGAAACTTCGCACCCCAGAAAATTTTCGCCCAAGTCCATTTTTTCGTCCCAATCATCTCACCATGCATCAACAGGCACGAAGCATCAAAAATTTCGCATCTTTTGACAGTTTAAAAAATTTTGCATTTTTTGACTTTCTTGGCTGAAAACACGAGTAAAAGGTGCACGCACGAAATTTCGCACCCCTAGAAAATTTACGCCCGAGTCCAATTTTTCGTCCCAATCAGCTCACCATGCATCAACGACATGACAGCATAGAAAATTTCCCATCTTTTGACAGTGTAAAAAATTTCGCATTTTTTTTACCTTCTTGCCTAAAAACTAGAGTAAAAAGGCGCGCGCGCAAAATTTAGCACACCCAAAAAATTTTCGCCCGAGTCCATTTTTTCGTCCCAATCATCTCACCATGCATCAACAGGCACGAACGCGTAAAAAATTTCGCATCCTTTGACAACGTAAAAAATTTCACATTTTTTGACCTTCTTGGCTGAAAACACGAGTAAAAGGCGCGCGCGAGAAATTTTGCATCCCGGAAACTTTCCCCCGCATCCATTTTTTCGTCCCAATCATCTCACCATGCATCAACAGGCACGAAAGCATAAAAAATTTCACATCTTTTGATAGCGTAAAAAAATTCACTTTTTTTGACGTTATTACCTGAAAACACGAGTAAAAGGCGCGGGCGCGAAATTTTGCACCCCAGGAAAATTTTCGCCCGAGTCTATTTTTTCGTCACAATCATCTCACAATGCATCAACATGCACGAACGCGTCGAAAATTTCGCATCTGTTGACAGCGTAAAAAATTTTGCATTTTTGACCTTCTTGGGTGAAAACACGAGTAAAATGAGCGCGCGCGAAATTTTGCACCCCCGGAAACTTTTCGCCCGAGTCCATTTTTTCATTCCAATCATCTCACCTTGCATCAACAGGTATGAACGCGTCGAAAATTTCGCATCTTTTGACAGCGTAAAAAATTTCGCGTTTTTTGACCTTCTTGGGTGAAAACATGAGTAAAAGGCGCGCGCGCGAAATTCGCACCCCCGAAAACTTTTCGCCCGAGTCCATTTTTTCGTCCCAATCATGTCACCATGCATCAACAGGCACGAACGCGTCGAATATTTCTCATCTTTTGACAGCGTAAAAAATTTCGCATTTTTTGACCTTATTGGCTGAAAACATGCATCAACAGTCCTTTTTTCGTCGAAAATTTGGCATCTTTTGACAGCGCCAAAAATTTCGCGTTTTTTGACCTTCTTGGCTGAAAACACGAGTAAAGGCGCGCGCGCGAAATTTCGCACCCCCGGAAAATTTTCATCCGAGTCCATTTTTTCGTCCCAATCATATCACCATGCATCAACAGGCACGATAGTGTCGAAAATTTGGCATCTTTTGACAGCGTTAAAAATTACGCATTTTTTGACCTTCTTGGCTGAAAACACGAGTAAAAGGCGCGCACGCGAAATTTTGCATCCCTAGAAAATTTTCATCCGAGTCCATTTTTTCGTCCCAATCATCTCACCATGCATCAATAGGCACGAAAGCGTCAAAAATTTGGAATCTTTTGACGGCGTCAAAAACATCGCGTTTTTTTACCTTCTTGGCTGAAAACACGAGTAAAAAGCGCGCGCGCGAAATTTCGCACCCCCGGAAAATTTTCGCCCGAGTCCATTTTTTCGTCCTAATCATCTCACCATGCATCAACAGGCACGAACGTATCTAAAATTTTGCATCTTTTGACAGATTAAAAAATTTCACGTTGTTTGGCCTTAATGGCTGAAAACACGAGTAAAAAGCGCGCGCGAAAAATTTCGTATCCCCAGAAATTTTTCGCCCGAGTCCATTTTTTCGTCCAAATCGTCTCACCATGCATCAACACGCATGAACGCGTCAAAAATTTCGCATCTTTTGACAACGTAAAAAATTTCACGTTTTTTTACCTTCTTGGCTGAAAACACGAGTAAAAGGCGCGCGCGCGAAATTTCGCACCCCCGAAAACTTTTCGCCTGAGTCCATTTTTTCGTCCCAATCATCTCACCATGCAACAACAGGCACGAACGCGTCAAAAATTTCGCATCTTTTGACAACGTAAAAAATTTCGCATTATTTGACCTTCTTGGCTGAAAACACGAGTAAAAGGCGCGCGCGCGAAATTTCGCACCCCGGAAACTTTTCGCCCGCATCCATTTTTTCGTCCCAATCATCTCACCATGCATCAACGGCACGTAAGCATAGAAAATTTCGCATCTTTTGATAGTGTAAAAAATTTCGCATTTTTTGACCTTCTTGGCTGAAAATAAAAGGCGCGCGCGCGAAATTTCGCACCCCGAAAACTTTTCGCCCTCATCCATTTTTTCGTCCCAATCATCTCACCATACATCAACGGCATGAAAGTATAGAAAATTTCACATCTTTTGATAGTGTAAAAAATTTCGCATTTTTTTACCTTCTTGGCTGAAAACAAGAGTAAAAGGCGCGCGCGCGAAATTTCACACCCTCGTAAACTTTTTGCCCGAGTCCATTTTTTCGTCCAAATCATCTCACCATGCATCAACAGATACGAAAGCGTAAAAAATTTCGCATCTTTTGACAGCATAAAAAATTTCACATTTTTTGACCTTCTTGGCTGAAAACACGAGTAAAAGGCGTGCGTGCGAAATTTCGCACCCCCGGAAACTTTTCGCCCGAGTCCATTTTTTTATCCTAATCATCTCACCATCCATCAACAGGCACGAAAGCATAATAAATTTCGCATCTTTTGACAGCGTAAAAAAATTCACTTTTTTTGACCTTATTACCTGAAAACACGAGTAAAAGGCGCGCGCGCGAAATTTTGCACCCCAGGAAAATTTTCGCCCGAGTCTATTTTTTCGTCCCAATCATCTCACAATGCATCAACAGGCACGAACGCGTCAAAAATTTCGCATCTGTTGATAGCGTAAAAAATTTCGCATTTTTGACCTTCTTCGGTGAAAAACGAGTAAAATGAGCGCGCGCGAAATTTTGCACCCCCGAAAACTTTTCGCCCGAGTCCATTTTTTCATTCCAATCATCTCACCTTGCATCAACAGGTATGAACGCGTCGAAAATTTCTCATCTTTTGACAGCGTAAAAAATTTCGCATTTTTTGACCTTCTTGGCTGAAAACATGAGTAAAAGGTGCGCGCGCGAAATTTCGTACCCCCGAAAACTTTTCGCCTGAGTCCATTTTTTCGTCCCAATCAGCTCACCATGCATCAACGACACGACAGCATAGAAAATTTCCCATCTTTTGACAGTGTAAAAAATTTCGCATTTTTTTGACCTTCTTGGCTAAAAACAAGAGTAAAAAGGCGCGCGCGCAAAATTTAGCACACCCAAAAAATTTTCACCTGAGTCCATTTTTTCGTTTCAATCATCTCACCATGCATCAACAGGCACGAACGCGTCAAAAATTTCGCATCTTTTGACAACTTAAAAAAATTCGCATTTTTTGACCTTCTTGGCTGAAAACACGAGTAAAAGGCGCGCGCGCGAAATTTCGCACCCCGGAAACTTTTCGCCCGCATCCATTTTTTCGTCCCAATCATCTCACCATGCATCAACGGCATGAAAGCATAGAAAATTTCGCATCTTTTGAGAGTGTAAAAAATTTCGCATTTTTTGACTTTCTTGGCTGAAAACAAGAGTAAAAGGCGCGCGCGCGAAATTTCGCACCCTCGTAAACTTTTCGCTCGAGTCCATTTTTTCGTCCAAATCATCGCACCATGCATCAACAGGCACGAAAGCGTAAAAAATTTCGCATGTTTTGACAGCATAAAAAATTTCAAGTTTTTTGACCTTCTTGGCTGAAAACACGAGTAAAAGGCGCGCGCGCGAAATTTCGCACCCCCGGAAACTTTTCGTCCGAGTCCATTTTTTCATCCTAATCATCTCACCATGCATCAACAAGCACGAAAGCACAAAAAATTTCTCATCTTTTGACAGCGTAAAAAAATTCGCTTTTTTTGACCCTATTAGCTGAAAATACGAGTAAAAGGCGCGCGCGCAAAATTTTGCACCCCAGGAAAATTTTCGCCCGAGTCTATTTTTTCGTCCCAATCATCTCACAATGCATCAACAGGCACAAACGCATCAAAAATTTCGCATCTTTTGACAACGTAAAAAATTTCGCATTTTTGACCTTCTTGGGTGAAAACACGAGTAAAATGAGCGCGCGCGAAATTTTGCACCCCCGGAAACTTTTCGCCCGAGTCCATTTTTTCATTCCAATCATCTCACCTTGCATCAACAGGTATGAACGCGTCGAAAATTTCGCATCTTTTGACAACGTAAAAAATTTCGCGTTTTTTGACCTTCTTGGCTGAAAACATGAGTAAAAGACGCGCGCGCGAAATTTCGCACCCTCGGAAACTTTTCGTCCGAGTCCATTTTTTCGTCCAAATCATCGCACCATGCATCGACAGGCACGAAAGCGTAAAAAATTTCGGATCTTTTGACAGCATAAAAAATTTCAAGTTTTTTTACCTTCTTGGCTGAAAACACGAGTAAAAGGCGCGCGCGCGAAATTTCGCACCCCCGGAAACTTTTCGTCCGAGTCCATTTTTTCATCCTAATCATCTCACCATGCATCAACAGGCACGAAAGCACAAAAAATTTCTCATCTTTTGACAGCGTAAAAAAATTCACTTTTTTTTACCCTATTAGCTGAAAATACGAGTAAACGGCGCGCGCGCGAAATTTTGCACCCCAGGAAAATTTTCGCCCGAGTCTATTTTTTCGTCCCAATCATCTCACAATGCATCAACAGGCACAAACGCATCAAAAATTTCGCATCTTTTGACAACGTAAAAAATTTCGCATTTTTGACCTTCTTGGGTGAAAACACGAGTAAAATGAGCGCGCGCGAAATATTGCACCCCCGGAAACTTTTCGCCCGAGTCCATTTTTTCATTCCAATCATCTCACCTTGCATCAACAGGTATGAACGCGTCGAAAATTTCGCATCTTTTGACAGCGTAAAAAATTTCGCATTTTTTCACCTTCTTGGCTGAAAACATGAGTAAAAGACGCGCGCGCGAAATTTCGCACCCCCGGAAACTTTTCGCCCGAGTCCATTTTTTCGTCCCAATCAGCTCACCATGCATCAACGACACGACAACATAGAAAATTTCCCATCTTTTGACAGTGTAAAAAATTTCGCATTTTTTTGACCTTCTTGGCTGAAAACAAGAGTAAAAAGGCGCGCGCGCAAAATTTAGCACACCCAAAAAATTTTCTCCTGAGTCCATTTTTTCGTCCCAATCATCTCACCATGCATCAACGGCACGAAAGTATAGAAAATTTCGCATGTTTTGATAGTGTAAAAAAATTCGCATTTTTTTATCTTCTTGGCTGAAAGCAAGAGTAAAAGGCGCACGCGCGAAATTTCGCACCCTCGTAAACTTTTCGCCCGAGTCCATTTTTTCGTCCAAATCATCTCACCATGCATCAACAGGCATGAAAGCGTAAAAAATTTCGCATCTTTTGACAGCATAAAAAATTTCGCATTTTTTGACCTTCTTGGCTGAAAATACGACTAAAAGGCGCACGCGCGAAATTTCACACCCCCGGAAACTTTTCGCCCGAGTCCATTTTTCGTCCCAATCATCTCACCATGCATCAACAGGCACGAAAGCATAAAAAATTTCACATATTTTGACAGCGTAAAACATTTCACATTTTTCGACCTTATTAGCTGAAAGCACGAGTAAAAGGCGCGCGCGCGAAATTTCTCACCCCCGAAAAATTTTCGCCCGAGTCCATTTTTTCGTCCCAATCATCTCACCATGCTTCAACAGTCATGAAAGCATAAAAAATTTTGCATCTTTTGACAGCGTAAAAAATTTCTCATTTTTTGACCTTCTTGTTTGAAAACACGAGTAAAAGAAGCGCGTGCGAAATTTCGCACCCCCGAAAACTTTTCGTTCGAGTCCATTTTTTCGTCCCAATCTTCTCACCATGCATCAACAAGCATGAAAGCGTCAAAAATTTTGCATCTTTTGAGAGCGTAAAAAATTTCGCATTTTTTGACCTTCTTGGCTGAAAACACGCATACAAAGCGCGCGCGCGAAATTTTGCACCCCCGGAAACATTTCGCCCGAGTCCATTTTTTCGTCACAATCATCTCACCATGAATCAACAGGCTTGAAAGCATCAAAAATTTCGCATCTTTGACAACGTAAAAAATTTTGCATTTTTTGACCTTCTTGGCTGAAAACTCGGTAAAAGGCGCACGCGCGAAATTCGCACCCCCGAAAACTTTTCGCCCGAGTCCATTTTTTCGTCCCAATCATGTCACCATGCATCAACAGGCACGAACGCGTCGAATATTTCTCATCTTTTTACAGCGTAAAAAATTTTGCATTTTTTGACCTTATTGGCTAAAAACATGCATCAACAGTCCTTTTTTTCGTCCAATGATCTCACCATGCATCAATAGGCACGAAAGCGTCAAAAATTTCGAATCTTTTGACGGCGTCAAAAGCTTCGCGTTTTTTGACCTTCTTGGCTGAAAACACGAGTAAAAAGCGCGCGCGCGAAATTTCGCACCCCCGGAAAATTTTCGCCCGAGTCCATTTTTTCGTCCTAATCATCTCACCATGCATCAACATGCACGAACGTATCTAAAATTTTGCATATTTTGACAGATTAAAAAATTTCACGTTGTTTGGCCTTAATGGCTGAAAATACGAGTAAAAGGCGCGTGCGAAAAATTTCGTACCCCAGAAATTTTTCCCCCGAGTCCATTTTTTCGTCCAAATCGTCTCACCATGCATCAACACGCATGAACGCGTCAAAAATTTTGCATCTTTTGACAACGTAAAAAATTTCGCGTTTTTTTACCTTCTTGGCTGAAAACACGAGTAAAAGGCGCGCGCGCGAAATTTTGCACCCCCGAAAACTTTTCGCCTGAGTCCATTCTTTCGTCCCAACCATCTCACCATGCATCAACAGGCACGAACGTGTCAAAAATTTTGCATCTTTTGACAGCGTAAAAAATTTCACATTTTTTTACCTTCTTCGCTGAAAACACGAGTAAAAGGCGCGCACGCGAAACTTCGCACCCCAGAAAATTTTCGCCCAAGTCCATTTTTTTGTCCCAATCATCTCACCATGCATCAACAGGCACGAAGCATCAAAAATTTCGCATCTTTTGACAGTTTAAAAAATTTTCCATTTTTTGACCTTCTTGGCTGAAAACACGAGTAAAAGGTGCGCGCGCGAAATTTTGCACCCCGGAAACTTTTCGCCCGCATCCATTTTTTCGTCCCAATCATCTCACCATGCATCAACGGCACGAAAGCATAGAAAATTTTGCATCTTTTGATAGTGTAAAAAATTTCATTTTTTTACCTTCTTGGCTGAAAACAAGAGTAAAAGGCGCGCGCGCGAAATTTCGCACCCTCGTAAACTTTTCGCTCGAGTCCATTTTTTCGTCCAAATCATCGCACCATGCATCAACAGGCACGAAAGCGTAAAAAATTTCGCATGTTTTGACAGCATAAAAAATTTCAAGTTTTTTGACCTTCTTGGCTGAAAACACGAGTAAAAGGCGCGCGCGCGAAATTTCGCACCCCCGGAAACTTTTCGTCCGAGTCCATTTTTTCATCCTAATCATCTCACCATGCATCAACAGGCACGAAAGCATAAAAAATTTCTCATCTTTTGACAGCGTAAAAAAATTCACTTTTTTTGACCCTATTAGCTGAAAATACGAGTAAAAGGCGCGCGCGCAAAATTTTGCACCCCAGGAAAATTTTCGCCCGAGTCTATTTTTTCGTCCCAATCATCTCACAATGCATCAACAGGCACAAACGCATCAAAAATTTCGCATCTTTTGACAACGTAAAAAATTTCGCATTTTTGACCTTCTTGGGTGAAAACACGAGTAAAATGAGCGCGCGCGAAATTTTGCACCCCCGGAAACTTTTCGCCCGAGTCCATTTTTTCATTCCAATCATCTCACCTTGCATCAACAGGTATGAACGCGTCGAAAATTTCGCATCTTTTGACAGCGTAAAAAATTTCGCGTTTTTTGACCTCCTTGGCTGAAAACATGAGTAAAAGACGCGCACGCGAAATTTCGCACCCTCGGAAACTTTTCGTCCGAGTCCATTTTTTCGTCCAAATCATCGCACCATGCATCAACAGGCACGAAAGCGTAAAAAATTTCGGATCTTTTGACAGCATAAAAAATTTCAAGTTTTTTTACCTTCTTGGCTGAAAACACGAGTAAAAGGCGCGCGCGCGAAATTTCGCACCCCCGGAAACTTTTCGTCCGAGTCCATTTTTTCATCCTAATCATCTCACCATGCATCAACAGGCACGAAAGCACAAAAAATTTCTCATCTTTTGACAGCGTAAAAAAATTCACTTTTTTTGACCCTATTAGCTGAAAATACGAGTAAACGGCGCGCGCGCGAAATTTTGCACCCCAGGAAAATTTTCGCCCGAGTCTATTTTTTCGTCCCAATCATCTCACAATGCATCAACAGGCACAAACGCATCAAAAATTTCGCATCTTTTGACAACGTAAAAAATTTCGCATTTTTGACCTTCTTGGGTGAAAACACGAGTAAAATGAGCGCGCGCGAAATATTGCACCCCCGGAAACTTTTCGCCCGAGTCCATTTTTTCATTCCAATCATCTCACCTTGCATCAACAGGTATGAACGCGTCGAAAATTTCGCATCTTTTGACAGCGTAAAAAATTTCGCATTTTTTGACCTTCTTGGCTGAAAACATGAGTAAAAGACGCGCGCGCGAAATTTCGCACCCCCGGAAACTTTTCGCCCGAGTCCATTTTTTCGTCCCAATCAGCTCACCATGCATCAACGACACGACAACATAGAAAATTTCCCATCTTTTGACAGTGTAAAAAATTTCGCATTTTTTTGACCTTCTTGGCTGAAAACAAGAGTAAAAAGGCGCGCGCGCAAAATTTAGCACACCCAAAAAATTTTCTCCTGAGTCCATTTTTTCGTCCCAATCATCTCACCATGCATCAATGGCACGAAAGTATAGAAAATTTCGCATGTTTTGATAGTGTAAAAAAATTCGCATTTTTTTATCTTCTTGGCTGAAAGCAAGAGTATAAGGCGCACGCGCGAAATTTCGCACCCTCGTAAACTTTTCGCCCGAGTCCATTTTTTCGTCCAAATCATCTCACCATGCATCAACAGGCATGAAAGCGTAAAAAATTTCGCATCTTTTGACAGCATAAAAAATTTCGCATTTTTTGACCTTCTTGGCTGAAAACACGACTAAAAGGCGCACGCGCGAAATTTCACACCCCCGGAAACTTTTCGCCCGAGTCCATTTTTCGTCCCAATCATCTCACCATGCATCAACAGGCACGAAAGCATAAAAAATTTCACATATTTTGACAGCGTAAAACATTTCGCATTTTTCGACCTTATTAGCTGAAAGCACGAGTAAAAGGCGCGCGCGCGAAATTTCTCACCCCCGGAAAATTTTCGCCCGAGTCCATTTTTTCGTCCCAATCATCTCACCATGCTTCAACAGTCACGAAAGCATCGAAAATTTTGCATCTTTTTACAGCGTAAAAAATTTCTCATTTTTTGACCTTCTTGTTTGAAAACACGAGTAAAAGAAGCGCGCGCGAAATTTCGCACCCCCGAAAACTTTTCGTTCGAGTCCATTTTTTCGTCCCAATCATCTCACCATGCTTCAACAGTCACGAAAGCATAAAAAATTTTGCATCTTTTGACAGCGTAAAAAATTTCTCATTTTTTGACCTTCTTGTTTGAAAACACGAGTAAAAGAAGCGCGTGCGAAATTTCGCACCCCCGAAAACTTTTCGTTCGAGTCCATTTTTTCGTCCCAATCTTCTCACCATGCATCAACAAGCATGAAAGCGTCAAAAATTTTGCATCTTTTGAGAGCGTAAAAAATTTCGCATTTTTTGACCTTCTTGGCTGAAAACACGCATACAAAGCGCGCGCGCGAAATTTTGCACCCCCGGAAACTTTTCGCCGGAGTCCATTTTTTCGTCACAATCATCTCACCATGAATCAACAGGCTTGAAAGCATCAAAAATTTCGCATCTTTGACAACGTAAAAAATTTTGCATTTTTTGACCTTCTTGGCTGAAAACTCGGTAAAAGGCGCACGCGCGAAATTCGCACCCCCGAAAACTTTTCGCCCGAGTCCATTTTTTCGTCCCAATCATGTCACCATGCATCAACAGGCACGAACGCGTCGAATATTTCTCATCTTTTGACAGCGTAAAAAATTTTGCATTTTTTGACCTTATTGGCTAAAAACATGCATCAACAGTCCTTTTTTTCGTCCAATGATCTCACCATGCATCAATAGGCACGAAAGCGTCAAAAATTTCGAATCTTTTGACGGCGTCAAAAACTTCGCGTTTTTTGACCTTCTTGGCTGAAAACACGAGTAAAAAGCGCGCGCGCGAAATTTCGCACCCCCGGAAAATTTTCGCCCGAGTCCATTTTTTCGTCCTAATCATCTCACCATGCATCAACAGGCACGAACGTATCTAAAATTTTGCATATTTTGACAGATTAAAAAATTTCACGTTGTTTGGCCTTAATGGCTGAAAATACGAGTAAAAGGCGCGTGCGAAAAATTTCGTACCCCAGAAATTTTTCCCCCGAGTCCATTTTTTCGTCCAAATCGTCTCACCATGCATCAACACGCATGAACGCGTCAAAAATTTTGCATCTTTTGACAACGTAAAAAATTTCGCGTTTTTTTACCTTCTTGGCTGAAAACACGAGTAAAAGGCGCGCGCGCGAAATTTTGCACCCCCGAAAACTTTTCGCCTGAGTCCATTTTTTCGTCCCAACCATCTCACCATGCATCAACAGGCACGAACGTGTCAAAAATTTTGCATCTTTTGACAGCGTAAAAAATTTCACATTTTTTTACCTTCTTCGCTGAAAACACGAGTAAAAGGCGCGCACGCGAAACTTCGCACCCCAGAAAATTTTCGCCCAAGTCCATTTTTTTGTCCCAATCATCTCACCATGCATCAACAGGCACGAAGCATCAAAAATTTCGCATCTTTTGACAGTTTAAAAAATTTTCCATTTTTTGACTTTCTTGGCTGAAAACACGAGTAAAAGGTGCGCGCGCGAAATTTTGCACCCCTAGAAAATTTACGCCCGAGTCCAATTTTTCGTCCCAATCAGCTCACCATGCATCAACGACACGACAGCATAGAAAATTTCCCATCTTTTGACAGTGTAAAAAATTTCGCATTTTTTTGACCTTCTTGCCTGAAAACAAGAGTAAAAAGGCGCGCGCGCAAAATTTAGCACACCCAAAAAATTTTCGCCCGAGTTCATTTTTTCGTCCCAATCATCTCACCATGCATCAACAGGCACGAACGCGTAAAAAATTTCGCATCTTTTGACAACGTAAAAAATTTCACATTTTTTGATCTTCTTGGCTGAAAACACGAATAAAAGGCGCGCGCGAGAAATTTTGCACCTCGGAAACTTTCCCCCGCATCCATTTTTTCGTCCCAATCATCTCACCATGCATCAACAGGCACGAAAGCATAAAA
Source organism: Pontederia crassipes (assembly GCA_030549335.1). Classification (NCBI taxonomy): domain Eukaryota; kingdom Viridiplantae; phylum Streptophyta; class Magnoliopsida; order Commelinales; family Pontederiaceae; genus Pontederia; species Pontederia crassipes. Next base: position 1,297,458 of record JAUKPH010000020.1, on the reverse strand, counting down.
AATTTCGCATCTTTTGATAGCGTAAAAAAATTCACTTTTTTTGACCTTATTACCTGAAAACACGAGTAAAACGCGCTGCGCGCGAAATTTTGCACCCCAGGAAAATTTTCGCCCGAGTCTATTTTTTCGTCACAATGCATCAACAGGCACGAACGCGTCAAAAATTTTGCATCTGTTGACAGCGTAAAAAATTTTGCATTTTTGACCTTCTTGGGTGAAAACACGAGTAAAATGAGGGCGTGCGAAATTTTGCACCCCCGGAAACTTTTCGCCCGAGTCCATTTTTTCATTCCAATCATCTCACCTTGCATCAACAGGTATGAACACGTCGGCATCTTTTGACAGCGTAAAAAATTTCGCGTTTTTTGACCTTCTTGGCTGAAAACATGAGTAAAAGGCGCGCGCGCGAAATTTCGCACCCCCGAAAACTTTTCGCCCGAGTCCATTTTTTCGTCCCAATCAGCTCACCATGCATCAACGACACGACAACATAGAAAATTTCCCATCTTTTGACAGTGTAAAAAATTTCGCATTTTTTTAACTTCTTGGCTGAAAACAAGAGCAAAAAGGCGCGCGCGCAAAATTTAGCACACCCAAACAATTTTCGCCTGAGTCCATTTTTTCGTCCCAATCATCTCACCATGCATCAACAGGCACGAACGCGTCAAAAATTTCGCATCTTTTGACAACGTAAAAAATTTCGCATTTTTTGACCTTCTTGGCTGAAAACACGAGTAAAAGGCGCGCGCGCGAAATTTCGCTCCCCCGGAAACTTTTCGCCCGAGTCCATTTTTTCGTCCCCATCATCTCACCATGCATCAACGGCATGAAAGCGTAGAAAATTTTGCATCTTTTGACAGTGTAAAAAATTTCGCATTTTTTTACTTTCTTGGCTGAAAACACGAGTAAAAGGCGCGCGCGTGAAATTTTGCACCCCCGGAAACTTTTCGCCCGAGTCCATTTTTTCGTCTCAATCATCTCACCATGCATTAACGGCACGAAAACATAGAAAATTTCTCATCTTTTGACAGTGTAAAAAATTTCGCATTTTTTGACCTTCTTGGCTGAAAACAAGAGTAAAAGGCGCGTGCGCGAAATTTCGAACCCCCGTAAACTTTTCTCCCGAGTCCATTTTTTCATCTAAATCATCTCACCATGCATCAACTGGCACGAAAGCGAAAAAAATTTCGCATCTTTTGACAGCATAAAAAATTTCACGTTTTTTGACAGTCTTGGCTGAAAACACGAGTAAAAGGCGCGCGCGCGAAATTTGGCACCCCCGGAAACTTTTCGCTCGAGTCCACTTTTTCGTCCCAATCATCTCACCATGCATCAACATGAACAAAAGTGTCGAAAATTTCGCATCTTTTGACGGCGTAAAATATTTCGCATTTTTTGACCTTATTAGCTGAAAACACGAGTAAAAGGCGCGCGCGCGAAATTTCTCACCCCCAGAAAATTTTCGCCCGAGTCCATTTTTTCGTCCCAATCATCTCACCATGCATCAACAGTCACGAAAGCATAAAAAATTTTGCATCTTTTGACAGCGTAAAAAATTTCGCGTGTTTTGACCTTCTTGGTTGAAAACACGAGTAAAAAGGAGCGCGCCAAAATTTCGCACCCCCGAAAACTTTTCGCCCGAGTCCATTTTTTCGTCCCAATCTTCTCACCATGCATCAACAAGCACGAAAGCGTCGAAAATTTTGCATCTTTTGACAGCGTAAAAAATTTCGCATTTTTGACCTTACTTGGCTGAAAACACGCATACAAGGCACGCGCTCGAAATTTCGCACCCCCGGAAACTTTTCGCCCGAGTCCATATTTTCGTCCCAATCATCTCACATGAACCAACAGGCTCGAAAGCATAAACAATTTCGCATCTTTAGATAGCGTAAAAAATTTCGTGTTTTTTGACCTTCTTGGCTGAAAACTCGAGTAAAAGGCGCGCGCACGAAATTTTGCACCCCCGGAAACTTTTCGCCCGAGTCTATTTTTTTTCCAATCATGTCATCATGCATCAACAGGCACGGAAGCATAAAAAATTTTGCATCTTTTGATAGCGTAAAAAATTTCGCGTTTTTTGACCTTATTAGCTGAAAACACGAGTAAAAGGCGCGCCCGCAAAATTTCGCACCCCCGGTAAATTTTCACCCGAGTCCATTGTTTCGTCCCAATCATCTCACTATGCATCAACAGGCACGAACGCGTAAAAAATTTCGCATCTTTTGGCACCGTAAAAAATTTCGCATTTTTGACCTTCTTTGCTGAAAACACGAGTAAAAGGCGCGCGCGAAATTTCGCCCCGCCCGGAAACTTTTCGCCCGAGTCCATTTTTTCGTCCCAATCATCTCACCATGCATCAACAGGCACAAACGCGTCAAAAATTTCGCATCATTTGACAACGTAAAAAATTTCGCGTTTTTTTACCTTCTTGGCTGAAAACACAAGTAAAAGGCGCGCGCGCAAAATTTCGCACCTCCCGAAACTTTTCGCCCGAGTCCATTTTCTCGTCCCAATCATCTCACCATGCATCAACGGCATGAAAGCATAGAAAATTTTGCATCTTTTGACAGTGTAAAAAATTTCGCATTTTTTGACTTTCTTGGCTAAAAACACGAGTCAAAGGCGCGCGCGCGAAATTTTGCACCCCCGAAAACTTTTCGCCCGAGTCCATTTTTTCGTCCCAATCATCTCATCATGCATTAACGGCACGAAAGCATAGAAAATTTCCCATCTTTTGACAGTGTAGAAAATTTCGCATTTTTTGACCTTCTTGACTGAAAACAAGAGTAAAAGGCGCGTGCGCGAAATTTCGAACCCCCGTAAACTTTTCTCCCGAGTCCATTTTTTCGTCTAAATCATCTCACCATGCATCAACTGGCACGAAAGCATAAAAAATTTCGCATCTTTTGACAGCATAAAAAATTTCACGTTTATTGACCTTCTTGGCTGAAAACACGAGTAAAAGGCGCGCGCGCGAAATGTGGCACCCCCGGAAACTTTTCGCCCGAGTCCATTTTTTCATCCTAATCATCTCACCATGCATCAACAGGCACGAAAGCATAAAAAATTTCGCATCTTTTGACAGCGTAAAAAATTCGCTTTTTTTGACCTTATTAGCTAAAAACAAGAGTAAAAGGCGCGCGCGCGAAATTTTGCACCCCAGGAAAATTTTCTCCCGAGTCTATTTTTTCGTCACAATCATCTCACAATGCATCAACAGGCACGAACACGTCGAAAATTTCACATCTTTTGACAGCGTAAAAAATTTTGCATTTTTGACCTTCTTGGGTGAAAACACGAGTACAATGAGCGTGCGCGAAATTTTGTACCCCCGGAAACTTTTCGCTCGAGTCCACTTTTTCGTCCCAATCATCTCGAAAGTGTCGAAAATTTTGCATCTTTTGACGGCGTAAAATATTTCGCATTTTTTGACCTTATTAGCTGAAAACACGAGTAAAAGGCGCGCGCGCGAAATTTCTCACCCCCAGAAAATTTTCGCCCGAGTCCATTTTTTCGTCCCAATCATCTCACCATGCATCAACAGTCACGAAAGCATAAAAATTTTTGCATCTTTTGACAGCGTAAAAAATTTCGCGTGTTTTGACCTTCTTGGTTGAAAACACGAGTAAAAGGAGCGCGCCGAAATTTCGCACCCCCGGAAACTTTTCGCCCGAGACCATTTTTTCGTCCCAATCTTCTCACCATGCATCAACAAGCATGAAAGCGTCGAAAATTTTGCATCTTTTGACAGCGTAAAAAATTTCGCATTTTTGACCTTGTTGGCTGAAAACACGCATACAAGGTGCGCGCGCGAAATTTCACAACCCCGGAAACTTTTCGCCCGAGTCCATATTTTCGTCTCAATCATCTCACATGAACCAACAGGCTCGAAAGCATAAAAAATTTCGCATCTTTAGACAGCGTAAAAAATTTCGTGTCTTTTGACCTTCTTGGCTGAAAACTCGAGTAAAAGGCGCGCGCTGCGAAATTTTGCACCCCCGGAAACTTTTCGCCCGAGTCCATTTTTTTGTCCCAATCATGTCATCATGCATCAACAGGCACGGAAGCATAAAAAATTTTGCATCTTTTGATAGCGTAAAAAATTTCGCGTTTTTTGACCTTATTAGCTGAAAACACGAGTAAAAGGCGCGCCCGCAAAATTTCGCACCCCCGGTAAATTTTCACCCGAGTCCATTGTTTCGTCCCAATCATCTCACTATGCATCAACAGGCACGAACGCGTAAAAAATTTCGCATCTTTTGGCACCATAAAAAATTTCGCATTTTTTGACCTTCTTTGCAGAAAACACGCGTAAAAGGCGCGCGCGAAATTTCGCCCCCCGCCCGGAAACTTTTCGCCCGAGTCCATTTTTTCGTCCCAATCATCTCACCATGCATCAACAGGCACAAACGCGTCAAAAATTTCGCATCATTTGACAACGTAAAAAATTTTGCGTTTTTTTACCTTCTTGGCTGAAAACACAAGTAAAAGGCGCGCGCGCAAAATTTCGCACCTCCCGAAACTTTTCGCCCGAGTCCATTTTCTCGTCCCAATCATCTCACCATGCATCAACGGCATGAAAGCATAGAAAATTTTGCATCTTTTGACAGTGTAAAAAATTTCGCATTTTTTGACTTTCTTGGCTGAAAACACGAGTCAAAGGCGCGCGCGAAATTTTGCACCCCCGGAAACTTTTCGCCCGAGTCCATTTTTTCGTCCCAATCATCTCACCATGCATTAACGGCACGAAAGCATAGAAAATTTCCCATCTTTTGACAGTGTAGAAAATTTCGCATTTTTTGACCTTCTTGGCTGAAAACAAGAGTAAAAGGCACGTGCGCGAAATTTCGAACCCCCGTAAACTTTTCTCCCGAGTCCATTTTTTCGTCTAAATCATCTCACCATGCATCAACTGGCACGAAAGCATAAAAAATTTCGCATCTTTTGACAGCATAAAAAATTTCACGTTTATTGACCTTCTTGGCTGAAAACACGAGTAAAAGGCGCGCGCGTGAAATTTCGCACTCCCGAAAACTTTTCGCCCGAGTCCATTTTTTCATCCCAATCATCTCACCATGCATCAACGGCATGAAAGCATAGAAAATTTCGCATCTTTTGACAGCGTAAAAAATTTCGCATTTTTTTACCTTCTTGGCTGAAAACATGAGTAAAAGGCGCGCGCGCGAAATTTCGCACCCCCGGAAACTTTTCGCCCGAGTCCATTTTTTCGTCCCAATCATCTCACAATGCATCAACAGGCACGAACACGTCGAAAATTTCACATCTTTTGACAGCGTAAAAAATTTTGCATTTTTGACCTTATTGGGTTAAAACACGAGTACAATGAGCGCGCGCGAAATTTTGCACCCCCGGAAACTTTTCGCTCGAGTCCACTTTTTCGTCCCAATCATCTCACCATGCATCAACATGAACGAAAGTGTCGAAAATTTCGCATCTTTTGACGGCGTAAAATATTTCGCATTTTTTGACCTTATTAGCTGAAAACACGAGTAAAAGGCGCGCGCGCGAAATTTCTCACCCCCAGAAAATTTTCGCCCGAGTCCATTTTTTCGTCCCAATCATCTCACCATGCATCAACAGGCACGAAGCGTCAAAAATTTCGCATCTTTTGACAACGTAAAAAATTTCACATTTTTTGACCTTCTTGGCTGAAAACACGAGTAAAAGGCGCGCGCGCAAAATTTCGCACCCCGGAAACTTTTCGCCCTCATCCATTTTTTCGTCCCAATCATCTCACCATGCATCAACGACACGAAAGCATAGAAAATTTCGCATCTTTTGATAGTGTAAAAAAATTCGCATTTTTTGACCTTCTTGGCTGAAAACAAGAGTAAAAGGTGCGCGCACGAAATTTCGCACCCTCGTAAACTTTTCGCCCGAGTCCATTTTTTCGTCCAAATCATCTCACCATGCATCAACAGGCACGAAAGCGTAAAAAATTTTGCATCTTTTGACAGCATAAAAATTTTCACGTTTTTTGACCTTCTTGGCTGAAAACACGAGTAAAAGGCGCGCGCGCGAAATTTCGCACCCCCGGAAACTTTTCGCCCGAGTCCATTTTTTCATCCTAATCATCTCACCATGCATCAACATGCACGAAAGCATAAAAAATTTCGCATCTTTTGACAGCGTAAAAAAATTCGCTTTTTTTGACCTTATTAGCTAAAAACACGAGTAAAAGGCGCGCGCGCGAAATTTTGCACCCCAGGAAAATTTTCGCCCGAGTCTATTTTTTCGTCCCAACCATCTCAAAATGCATCAACAGGCACGAACGCGTCCAAAATTTCGCATCTTTTGACAGCGTAAAAAATTTTGCATTTTTGACATTCTTGGGTGAAAACACGAGTAAAATGAGAGAGCGCAAAATTTTGCACCCCCGGAAACTTTTTGCCCGAGTCCATTTTTTCGTCCCAATCATCTCACCATGCATCAACATGAACGAAAGTGTCGAAAATTTCGCATCTTTTGACGGCGTAAAATATTTAGCATTTTTTGACCTTATTAGCTGAAAACACGAGTAAAAGGCGCACGCGCGAAATTTCTCACCCCCGGAAAATTTTTGCCCGAGTCCATTTTTTCGTCCCAATCATCTCACCATGCATCAACAGTCACGAAAGCATCGAAAATTTTGCATCTTTTGACAGCGTAAAAAATTTCGCATTATTTGACCTTCTTGGTTGAAAACATGAGTAAAATGAGCGCGCGCGAAATTTCGCACCCCCGGAAACTTTTCGCCCGAGTCCATTTTTTCGTCCCAATCTTCTCACTGTGCATCAGCAAGCATGAAAGCGTCGAAAATTTTGCATCTTTTAACAGCGTAAAAAATTTCGTATTTTTTTACCTTCTTGGCTGAAAACACGCATACAAGGCGCGCGCGCGAAATTTCGCACCCCCGGAAACTTTTCGCCCGAGTCCATATTTTCGTCCCAATCATCTCACATGAACCAACAGGCTCAAAAGCATAAAAAATTTCGCATCTTTAGACAGCGTAAAAAATTTCATGTTTTTTGACCTTCTTGGCTGAAAACTCGAGTAAAAGGCGCGCGCGCGAAATTTTGCACCCCCGGAAACTTTTCGCCCGAGTCCATTTTTTTGTCCCAATCATGTCATCATGCATCAACAGGCACGGAAGCATAAAAAATTTTGCATCTTTTGATAGCGTAAAAAGTTTCGCGTTTTTTGACCTTAATAGCTGAAAACACGAGTAAAAGGCGCACCCGCAAAATTTCGCACCCTCGGTAAATTTTCACCCGAGTCCATTGTTTCGTCCCAATCATCTCACTATGCATCAACAGGCACGAACGCGTAAAAAATTTCGCATCTTTTGGCACCATAAAAAATTTCGCATTTTTTGACCTTCTTTGCAGAAAACACGTGTAAAAGGCGCGCGCGAAATTTCGCCCCCCCCCCCCCCCCCCCCGGAAACTTTTCGCCCGAGTCCATTTTTTCGTCCCAATCATCTCACCATGCATCAACAGGCACAAATGCGTCAAAAATTTCGCATCATTTGACAACGTAAAAAATTTCGCGTTTTTTTACCTTCTTGGCTGAAAACACGAGTAAAAGGCGCGGCGCAAAATTTCGCACCCCCCGAAACTTTTCGCCCGAGTCCATTTTTTCGTCCCAATCATCTCACCATGCATCAACGGCATGAAAGCATAGAAAATTTTGCATCTTTTGACAGTGTAAAAAATTTCGCATTTTTTGACTTTCTTGGCTGAAAACACGAGTAAAAGGCGCGCGCGCGAAATTTCGCACCCCAGAAACTTTTCGCCCGCATCCATTTTTTCGTCCCAATCATCTCACCATGCATCAACGACACGAAAGCATAGAAAATTTCGCATCTTTTGATAGTGTAAAAAAATTCGCATTTTTTGACCTTCTTGGCTGAAAACAATAGTAAAAGGTGCGCGCACGAAATTTCGCACCCTCGTAAACTTTTCGCCCGAGTCCATTTTTTCGTCCAAATCATCTCACCATGCATCAACAGGCACGAAAGCGTAAAATATTTCGCATCTTTTGACAGCATAAAAATTTTCATGTTTTTTGACCTTATTGGGTGAAAACACGAGTAAAAGGCGCGCGTGTGAAATTTCGCACTCCCGAAAACTTTTCGCTCGAGTCCATTTTTTCATCCCAATCATCTCACCATGCATCAACGGCATGAAAGCATAGAAAATTTTGCATCTTTTGACAGCGTAAAAAATTTCGCATTTTTTTACCTTCTTGGCTGAAAACATGAGTAAAAGGCGCGCGCGCGAAATTTCGCACCCCCGGAAACTTTTCGCCCGAGTCCATTTTTTCGTCCCAATCATCTCACAATGCATCAATAGGCACGAACACGTCGAAAATTTCACATCTTTTGACAGCGTAAAAAATTTTGCATTTTTGACCTTCTTGGGTGAAAACACGAGTACAATGAGCGCGCGCGAAATTTTGCACCCCCGGAAACTTTTCGCTCGAGTCCACTTTTTCGTCCCAATCATCTCACCATGCATCAACATGAACGAAAGTGTCGAAAATTTCGCATCTTTTGACGGCGTAAAATATTTCGCATTTTTTGACCTTATTAGTTGAAAACACGAGTAAAAGGCGCGCGCGCGAAATTTCTCACCCCCAGAAAATTTTCGCCCGAGTCCATTTTTTCGTCCCAATCATCTCACCATGCATCAACAGGCACGAAGCGTCAAAAATTTCGCATCTTTTGACAACGTAAAAAATTTCGCATTTTTTGACCTTCTTGGCTGAAAACACGAATAAAAGGCGCGCGCGCGAAATTTCGCACCCCGGAAACTTTTCGCCCTCATCCATTTTTTCGTCCCAATCATCTCACCATGCATCAACGACACGAAAGCATAGAAAATTTCGCATCTTTTGATAGTGTAAAAAAATTCGCATTTTTTGACCTTCTTGGCTGAAAACAAGAGTAAAAGATGCGCGCGCGAAATTTCGCACCCCCGTAAACTTTTCTCCCGAGTCCATTTTTTCGTCTAAATCATCTCACCATGCATCAACTGGCACGAAAGCATAAAAAATTTCGCATCTTTTGACAGCATAAAAAATTTCACATTTTTTGACCTTCTTGGCTGAAAACACGAGTAAAAGGCGCGCGCGCGAAATTTCGCACCCCCGGAAACTTTTCGCCCGAGTCCATTTTTTCATCCTAATCATCTCACCATGCATCAACAGGCATGAAAGCATAAAAAATTTCGCATCTTTTGACAGCGTAAAAAAATTCGCTTTTTTTGACCTTATTAGCTAAAAACACGAGTAAAAGGCGCGCGCGTGAAATTTTGCACCCCAGGAAAATTTTCGCCCGAGTCTATTTTTTCGTCCCAATCATCTCACCATGCATCAACATGAACGAAAGTGTCGAAAATTTCGCATCTTTTGACAGCGTAAAATATTTAGCATTTTTTGACCTTATTAGCTGAAAACACGAGTAAAAGGCGCACGCGCGAAATTTCTCACCCCCGGAAAATTTTCGCCTGAGTCCATTTTTTTGTCCCAATCATCTCACCATGCATCAACAGTCACAAAAGCATCGAAAATTTTACATCTTTTGACAGCGTAAAAAATTTCGCATTATTTGACCTTCTTGGTTGAAAACATGAGTAAAAGGAGCGCGCGCGAAATTTCGCACCCCCGGAAACTTTTCGCCCGAGTCCATTTTTTCGTCCCAATCTTCTCACCATGCATCAACAAGCTTGAAAGCATCGAAAATTTTGCATCTTTTAACAGCGTAAAAAATTTCGTATTTTTTGACCTTCTTGGCTGAAAACACGCATACAAGGCGCGCGCGCAAAATTTCGCACCCCCGGAAACTTTTCGCCCGAGTCCATATTTTCGTCCCAATCATCTCACCATGAACCAACAGGCTCGAAAGCATAAAAAATTTCGCATCTTTAGACAGCGTAAAAAATTTTCCATTTTTTGACCTTCTTGGCTGAAAACTCGAGTAAAAGTGCGCGCGCAAAATTTTGCACCCTCGAAAACTTTTCGCCCGAGTTCATTTTTTCGTCCCAATCATGTCACCATGCATCAACAGGCACGAAAGCATAAAAAATTTTGCATCTTTTGACAACGTAAAAAATTTTGCGTTTTTTGACCTTATTAGCTGAAAACACAAGTACAAGGCGTGCGTGAAATTTTGCCCCCCCCCCCCGGAAACTTTTCGCCCGAGTTCATTTTTTCGTCTCAATCATCTCACAATGCATCAACAGGCATGAAAGCGTCGAAAATTTTGCATCTTTTGACAGCGTAAAAAATTTCACGTTTTTTGACCTTCTTGACTAAAAACTCGAGTAAAAAGCGCGCGCGCAAAATTTCTCACCCCCAGAAACTTTTCGCCTGAGTCCATTTTTTCATCCAAATCATCTCACCATGCATCAACAGGTACGAAAGCATAAAAAATTTTGCATCTTTTGATAGCGTAAAAAAATTCGCTTTTTTTGACCTTATTAGCTGAAAACACGAATAAAAGGCGCGCGAGCGAAATTTTGCACCCCCGGAAAATTTTCGCCCGAGTCTATTTTTTTGTCTCAATCATCTCACAATGCATCAACAGGCACGAACGCGTCGAAAATTTCGCATCTTTTGATAGCGTAAAAAATTTCGCATTTTTGACCTTCTTGGGTGAAAACACGAGTAAAATGAGCGCGCGCGAAATTTCGCACCCCCGGAAACTTTTCGCCCGAGTCCATTTTTTCGTCCCAATCATCTCACCATGCATCAACATGAATGAAAGTGTCGAAAATTTCGCATCTTTTGATAGCGTAAAACGTTTCGCATTTTTTGACCTTATTAGCTGAAAACACGAGTAAAAGGCGCGCGCGGGAAATTTCTCACCCCCGGAAAATTTTCGCCCGAGTCCATTTTTTCGTCTCAATCATCTCACAATGCATCAACAGTCACGAAAGCATAAAAAATTTTGCATCTTTTGACAGTGTAAAAAATTTCGCATTTTTTGACCTTCTTGGTTGAAAACAAGAGTAAAAGGAGAGCGCGCGAAATTTCGCACCCCCGAAAACTTTTCGCCCGAGTCCATTTTTTCGTCCCAATCATCTCACCATGCATCAACAAGCATGAAAGCGTCAAAAATTTTGCATATTTTGACAGCATAAAAAATTTCGCATTTTTTGATCTTCTTGGTTTAAAACACGCATACAAGGCGCGCGCGCGAAATTTCGCACCCCGGAAACTTTTCGCTCGAGTCCATTTTTTCGTCCCAATCATCTCACCATGAATCAACAGGCTGAAAGCATAAAAAATTTCGCATCTTTTGACATCATAAAAAATTTCGCGTTTTTTGACCTTCTTGGCTGAAAACATGAGTAAAAGGCGCGCGCGCGAAATTTCGCACCCCCGAAAACTTTTCGTCCGAGTCCATTTTTTCGTCCCAATCATCTCACCATGCATCAACAGGCACAAACGCGTCAAAAATTTTGCATCTTCTGACAACGTGAAAAATTTCGTGTTTTTTTACCTTCTTGGCTGAAAACACGAGTAAAAGGCGTCGCGCGAAATTTCGCACCCCGGAAACTTTTTGCCCGAGTCCATTTTTTTGTCCTAATCATCTCACCATGCATCAACAGGCACGAACGCGTCGAAAAATTTGCATCTTTTGACAGCGTAAAAAATTTCACGTTTTTTTACCTTCTTCGCTGAAAACACGAGTAAAAGGCGCGCACGCAAAATTTCGCACCCCAAAAAATTTTTGCCCAAGTCCATTTTTTCGTCCCAATCATCTCACCATGCATCAACAGGCACGAACGCGTCGAAAATTTCGCATCTTTTGACAGTGTAAAAAATTTTACGTTTTTTGATCTTCTTGGCTGAAAACACGAGTAAAAGGTGCGCGCGCGAAATTTCGAACCCCTAGAAAATTTACGCCCGAGTCCATTTTTTCGTTCCAATCATCTCACCTTGCATCAACAGGTATGAACGCGTCGAAAATTTCGCATCTTTTGACAGCGTAAAAAATTTCGCATTTTTTGACCTTCTTGGGTGAAAACATGAGAAAAAGGCGCGCGCGCAAAATTTCGCACCCCCGGAAACTTTTCGCCCGAGTCCATTTTTTCGTTCCAATCAGCTCACCATGCATCAACGACACGACAGCATAGAAAATTTCCCATCTTTTGACAGTGTAAAAAATTTCGCATTTTTTTACCTTCTTGGCTGAAAACAAGAGTAAAAAGGCGCGCGCGCAAAATTTAGCACACCCGAAAAATTTTCGCCTGAGTCCATTTTTTCGTCCCAATCATCTCACCATGCATCAACAGGCACGAAGCGTCAAAAATTTCACATCTTTTGACAACGTAAAAAATTTCGCATTTTTTTACCTTCTTGGCTGAAAACACGAGTAAAAGGCGCGCGCGCGAAATTTCGCACCCCGGAAACTTTTCGCCCGCATCCATTTTTTCGTCCCAATCATCTCACCATGCTTCAACGACACGAAAGCATAGAAAATTTCGCATCTTTTGATAGTGTAAAAAAATTCGCATTTTTTGACCTTCTTGGCTGAAAACAAGAGTAAAAGGTGCGCGCGCGAAATTTCGCACCCTCGTAAACTTTTCGCCCGAGTCCATTTTTTCGTCCAAATCATCTCACCATGCATCAACAGGCACGAAAGCGTAAAATATTTCGCATCTTTTGACAGCATAAAAATTTTCATGTTTTTTGACCTTATTGGGTGAAAACACGGGTAAAAGGCGCGCGCGCGAAATTTTGCACCCCCGGAAACTTTTCGCCCGAGTCCATTTTTTCATCCTAATCATCTCACCATGCATCAACAGGCACGAAAGCATAAAAAATTTCGGATCATTTGACAGCATAAAAAAATTCGCTTTTTTTGACTTTTAGCTAAAAACACGAGTAAAAGGCGCGCGCGCGAAATTTTGCACCCCAGGAAAATTTTCGCCCGAGTCTATTTTTTCGTCCCAATCATCTCACAATGCATCAACAGGCACGAACGCGTCGAAAATTTTGCATCTTTTGACAGCGTAAAAAATTTCGCATTTTTGACCTTCTTGGGTGAAAACACGAGTAAAATGAGTGCGCGCAAAATTTGCACCCCCGGAAACTTTTCGCCCGAGTCCATTTTTTCGTCCCAATCATCTCACCATGCATCAACATGAATGAAAGTGTCGAAAATTTCGCATCTTTTGATAGCGTAAAACGTTTCGCATTTTTTGACCTTATTAGCTGAAAATACGAGTAAAAGGCGCGCGCGGGAAATTTCTCACCCCCGGAAAATTTTCGCCCGAGTCCATTTTTTTTGTCTCAATCATCTCACAATGCATCCACAGTCACGAAAGAATAAAAAATTTTGCATCTTTTGACAGCGTAAAAAATTTCGCATTTTTTGACCTTCTTGGTTGAAAACACGAGTAAAAGGAGCGCGCGCGAAATTTCGCACCCCCGAAAACTTTTCGCCCGAGTTCATTTTTTCGTCCCAATCATCTCACCATGCATCAACAAGCATGAAAGCGTCGAAAATTTTGCATATTTTGACAGCATAAAAAATTTCGCATTTTTTTATCTTCTTGGCTTAAAACACGCATACAAGGCGCGCGCGCGAAATTTCGCACCCCCGGAAACTTTTCGCTCGAGTCCATTTTTTCGTCCCAATCATCTCACCATGAATCAACAGGCTCGAAAGCATCTTAAATTTCGCATCTTTTGACAGCGTAAAAAATTTCGCATTTTTTGACCTTCTTGGCTGAAAACTCGAGTAAAAGGCGCGTGCGCGAAATTTTGCACCCCCGGAAACTTTTCGCCCGAGTCCATTTTTTCATCCCAATCATGTCACCATGCATCAACAGGCATGAAAGCATAAAAAATTTTGCATCTTTTGACAGCATAAAAAAATTCACATTTTTTGACCTTATTAGCTGAAAACACGAGTAAAAGGCGCGCCCGCAAAATTTCGCACCCCCGAAAAATTTTCGCCCGAGTCCATTTTTTCGTCCCAATCATCTCACCATGCATCAACAGGCACGAACACGTAAAAAATTTCGCATCTTTTGACACCGTAAAAAATTTTGCGTTTTTTGACCTTCTTGGCTGAAAATACGAGTAAAAAGCGCGCGCAAAATTTTGCCCCCACGGAAACTTTTCGCCCGAGTCCATTTTTTCGTCCCAATCATCTCACCATGCATCAACAGCACGAAAGCATCAAAAATTTTGCATCTTTTGACAGCGTCAAAAATTTCACGTTTCTTGACCTTCTTGGCTAAAAACACGAGTAAAAGACGCGCGCGCGAAATTTCGCACCCCTAGAAATTTTTCGCCTGAGTCCATTTTTTCGTCTCAATCATCTCACCATGCATCCACATGAACGAAAGTGTCGAAAATTTCACATCTTTTGACAGCATAAATGATTTCGTGTTTTTTGACTTTATTGGCTGAAAATACGAGTAAAGGCGCACGCGAAATTTCGCACCCTCGGAAAATTTTCGCCCGAGTCCATTTTTTTGTCACAATCATCTCACCATGCATCAACCGGCACGAACCATAAAAATTTTTGAATCTTTTGACAGCATAAAAAAATTCACGTTTTTTTACCTTATTTACTGAAAACACGAGTAAAAGGCGCTGCGCGCGAAATTTCACACCATCGAAAAATTTCCGCCCGAGTCCATTTTTTCGTCCCAATCATCTCACCATGCATCTATAGGCATGAAAGCATCAAAAATTTTACATCTTTTGACAGCGTAAAAAATTTCACGTTTTTCGACTTTCTTGGCTGAAAACATGAGTAAAAGGCGCACGCGCGAAATTTCGCACCCCGGGAAACTTTTCGCCCGAGTCCATTTTTTCATTCCAATCATCTCACCATGCATCAACAGGCACGAAAGCGTCGAAAATTTTGCATCTTTTGACAGCGTAAAAATTTTTACGTTTTTTGACCTTCTTGGCTGAAAACACGAGTGAAAGGCGCGCGCGAAATTTTGCACCCCCGGAAACTTTTCGCCCGAGTCCATTTTTTCGTTCCAATCATCTCACCATGCATCAACAGGCATGAAAGCATAAAAAATTTCGCATCTTTTGACAGCGTAGAACATTTCGCATTTTTTGACCTTATTAGCTGAAAATACGAGTAAAAGGCGCGCACGCGAAATTTCGCACCCCCGGAAAATTTTCGTCCGAGTCCATTTTTTCATCCCAATCATCTCACCATGCATCAACAGTCACGAAAGCATAAAAAATTTTGCATCTTTTGACAGCATAAAAAATTTCACATTTTTTGACCTTCTTGGTTGAAAACACGAGTAAAAGGAGCGCGCGCGAAATTTCGCACCCCCGGAAAATTTCCTCCCGAGTCCATTTTTTCGTCCCAATCATCTCACCATGCATCAACAGGCATGAAAGCATCGAAATTTTTGCATCTTTTGACAGCGTAAAAAATTTCGCGTTTTTTGACCTTCTTGGCTGAAAACACGAGTACAAGGCATGCGCGCGAAATTTCGCACCCCCGAAAACTTTTCGCCCGAGTCCATTTTTTCTTCCCAATCATCTCACCATGCCTCAACAGGCATGGAAATCAAATATAGGAACCGTCTGTGGGTCCCTAATGATGCTAAGCTCAAGAGGGAAGTGATGGACGGGTGCCACAAGTTAGAATTTGCCATCCATCCAAGCAGCATGAAAATGTACAAGAATGTACAACGAAGTTACTGGTGGCACGATATGAAGCAAGAGATCGTGGAATATGTCTCTAAGTGTCTGGTTTGCCAGCAAGTGAAGATCGAGCATCGGGCCATATGAAAAGCCTAGCTCTTTAGGAATCTCGAGATGTAAATGGAAAGACATTTCCATAGATTTTATATCATGTCTACCTCGTACACAAAAAGGACATGATGCTATTTGGGTAGTGGTCGATTGATTGACAAAATCCACACTCTTCATACCGATCAGATGGAGACAATCAATCGAGAGGTTGATGGATGGTATTTTAGTTTGCATGGTATTTTAGTTTCCATAGTGTCAGATCGATATCCTCGCTTTACAGCTAGGTTTTGGAGAAGTCTGTAGAATGCTTTTGGGACAAGACTGAACTACAGTACAACTTTTCATCCTAGACAGATGGTCAATCAGAGAGGACCATCAGATCGTAGAAGATATGCTGAGGGCATGTGCTTTGGACTGGCATGGTAGTTGGGATGATCACTTGCCTCTGATCGAGTTCGCCTATAATAATAGCTATCATTTCAGCATCGGCATGGCTCCATTCGAGGCATTGTATGGGAGGTCATGTCGACCACAATCTTGTTGGAATGAGGTTAGCGAACAAAAGTTCTTAAGTGCTAAGGAATTAAAGGAGATTGAGGAATATTCCAAGAAGGTGGAGTTAATACAGCAAAGAATGAAAGCAACACAAACTTGCCAGAAGACCTATGTAGATAAGGGCCGACGTGAGCAAAATTTTCAAGCAGGTGATCTAAAAGTCTCCCCAACTAAGGGAGTTATGAGATTCAGTAAGAAGGGCAAGCTCAGCCCGAGGTATGTGGGTCCGTTCGAAGTACTGGAGTTAGTCGGAGAGGCAACATGTAGATTAGCACTACCTCCATCGTATGGACGAATGCATAATGTCTTTCGTGTATCTATGCTCCGAAAATATAAGCATGATGAGGCAAACATCATCAGATATGAGGAGCCAAATCTCAAAGAAGATCTCACGTATGAAGAGCAGCCACTCAGGATCCTAGAACATAAAGTCCAACGTCACAAGGGATGTGCCATTAGTCAAAGTCGCATGGAGTCATCATCAGGGCAATGAAGCGACTTGGGAACTCGAGTCAGAAATGCATCAACAATTTTCCAAACTATTTGGTAAGCTCCTATACATAATTCGAGGACGAATTTTATTTTAAGAGATTTATAATGTAACACCTTACCATTAAAAAAAACAAAGAAAAAGAGAGATGAACTCGTTAGTAACTGCCCCCTACATCCAAGGAGCATCATTATGCATACCTATTAAAATGGAAATAAAAAGGGGACCTGAGGTTTTATTTTTCATCTGGTTAATTATCTTGGCTGCAGGAGAGCAAGAGGGAGAACAAAAATGCACGCCAACATCGTCAATGAAGGAGATGTCGAGATCGTGAACATTAAGATCGATTGTTTGCACAAACCAATGAAATCCATCGTCACGTCATTAGATTAACAAATTATCTGGATACATGAATGTCTCTCGGTTGTCCTCTGCCTATATATATTTTTGGATCGTGGTTTTAAAGAATGGAGTTTTATAGATCAAATAATGGTATACACTGTGGATATATGAAATCGCACTCTCGCACAGGTTAAAAAGTAGTATGATCCATCGCCTGTTTTAGCTTGATCGAATTAATACTCTAGTGAATATCGTAATGTTCAGTACCGATTCATGCTCATCGTCGTGCCTCCCATCAATGCGTTAATTAGCTCCTTGAAACACCAGATACGCAAGTTTCTTTTTCTGTGTCATCTACGTAGACTATGATGGTTGATCTCATAATTAAATATGATTCCTTTTTTCTGTGTCATCTACGTAGACTATGATGGTTGATCTCATAATTAAATATGATTCCATTCTTATTTGGCACCCTGCTGTGATGGTTGATCCCATATAAATGATTGCGATATAGGTGTCACATGGCCATGTGCATAGTAAATGCATGAGATTTATAGGTGTATTACATCCACATTTCCACGTGCAAATGCACCAAAACGTGGGTGGCACTCTTGTTAAGTGGCTACTGACATCAGATGTACTCAAATAGCACACATCAAGCATATTGATGTAGCATGCTATTATCGATTGTACCCCACATCTTAAGTATTCAATCCATTTATCTGCCTAATGATTTATCGAAAGTGATTATAATTTAAGCAAGTAGTTATATACTCGGTTCTCTTGGCGTAATATAATAGTATTCATGTGATCATATATGCAGAACCTTTTCGGACTGCGATGTGCATCTCAATCCAAAATTTCCTTTCAAGTCTTATTATTTATTATCCTTGACCCATGAACAAATATAGTTATATGATAAGATAAGATAAAAGATGAACAATATTAAATGAAGAGCTCTTATGTTTGGTTGACGACGATCAATCTGGTCACAAGGGAGTCGAAAGATACTCCACCGGCCTACTCTAGGGAGTTGAAAGAAACTCTACCTTGGCCACAAGGGAGTCGAAAGATACTTTACCGACCCACATTAAAGAGAGTTGAAAGACACTTCAAAATAAGTGTAACATAATGAAAATGAAAAGATGACGATGCTTATGAGGATGGGCAATGCCCAATGATATTACGATATTTATGATGATGATTCTAAATCCCATGATTAATTATATCATATGAATTTAATGATGATTATGTTATCCTTCTTGTTACACTTATCATATTATCACCGGTCATGCCACTCTATTTTGTGCATCTTGATCATGATATTATCATACCAATTATGCCTACATGATTCTATCATTTATGATTATATTTATTTGATTATAATGATGATGTCATTACTACTTACATATCACATATTTATTATGTACTGGGCGTCAAAGCTCATAGGGAGGTTTATCTTCCTTGTGTATTCAATGTCACAGTTAACAACCTGGCCTAGTAAAAATAATGATGGCGCAGGCGACAGATCAAGTTTGTGATGACCTTGGCACATGAGGTTGAGTCTCTTCAACTTCCTTCTTCTTGTTATTGAGTTGTATTTATCTTCTGAAAAACTCTTATGTTATATTATTTGAGACTCATCATCATTTTATTAAGACTTCCGCACTCATTTGATTATGTCTATTTTAAGTTAAATGATAGCTATGTTTTGCTTCCACTATTATGTCTCCAGCCTTGTTGACCAGTCAAGTGTTATTTTGGTCAAAATATTATACACGTAAGTCATGTCCTGTAACGTCTTCGGATGTATTCGTCCATGTGGCGGGGTATATTTTGAGGGCGTTACACCCAGTCAATGCTATCACGAAGTGTTTGGATAAATTTGTATTTTTCCACCGGAGCATTTCCTCGAAGAGTTCAGCATCATCATCAATGATGATGCGGCGACCAGACTGCCGACAACGATGATGTATTGAACATGAGAGAGCCTCCTCAATTGTTTTAGGCTCATGTTCATATTCCAGACCAACTATAAAAGCTTCCTCCTCAATTTCAAAATGACAACGTGGGATACTTTTTCGATTAGTCCGACGTATTGAACATTCTGGTATATCTCATTCTTGAGTTGGTGAGGATTCTCTCCCACTCGGATCAGTATTCTAAGGTAAGGGGACATACTCCTCAATAGATTGATTCTTCGGATGAGCTGACCCATGATCTTCTTTCTCTTCGAGGTAATCTTTATTAATTTCACCTTGCTTAGGAAAATCGTCCTCCAAGAAATGAAGGAGACGCCGAATCCTCGGCCGCTATTTCAGGGAGTGGGAAGTTGATGTCGTCTTCCTATAGGAAACTAAACTCGAGGATTGTAGCTCTCGGATGTGGGAGCAGATTGGGGGTTCCCGGCTGTCGCAGTACGTCTCTCTTAGCTCTGTGGGGCGCTCTAGTGGCTGCATCATTGGTTGGAGGACTGATCAGTTTACACTGGTGGATTCATGGATAGCCCGTTTCTCGATGTCGGTCCACTTGAGATGCAGTATGGATGGTTCATCATATCTCCTCTCATGTGTTTACGGCCCTTGCTCGGGGTCTCTTCGGGCAGACATGTGGGAGGTGCTTTCGACTGCCCGCACTCACCTTCCAGACATCCGTTGGTTGATTGGGGATGACTTCAATGTCACACTTGAGATGGATGATCGTCCTACCAGATGACAGGGGAGAGACCTTGGAGCAGAAGGGTTCAGAGATTTCATTGACTCACTTGTTGTTGGACTTCCCGACTATGAACTGCAGATTTACCTGGCGGAGCACGAAAGCACCCTCATCCAGATCTAGGATTGACAGATTCCTCGGCTCCATCGAGTTAGTTGAGGCCCACCAGCTTGCGGATGTCCGAGCCATGGACCGTCCGTTCTCAGACCATACACCCCATTTGTGGAGGTCCAACGACGGGCAATCCCTGAGATCGATATTTCGCTTCGAGCGATCCTGGCTTTTGGAGGATGGTTTCACACAGATGGTGGCCGAGCACTGGCACGATGTTGTGGCGTCTGACTTTGTAGCCAGGACCCTGGCCGCCAGGTTACATAGACTGAGAAACTTCCTTCAGGACCGCCGGAGACAATTTCGGATGGCCCGGGAGGCACGGAGGACCGAGGCCCTGGCGACGATCGATCGACTAGACCGGGAGGAGGATTCTCGCCACCTCACAGAGGAGGAGGCGGCACAGCGGCGACGAGCTCAGGAGGCCATCAAGCAGGAGGATAGGAAGGTGGAGATCCAGTGGAGGCAGCGCTCTCGGCAGACCTGGCTTCAGGAGGGAGATGCCAACACTCGGTTCTTCCACCTTTATGCGAGTGCTCGCCGACGAGCGAACCGGATCGACCACCTGGAGATGATGGGTCAGCGGATCACCGGCCATCACCACATTGGGACCGCCATCATCTCCTTCCATCGGGACTTCTCTAGGTGACAGCCCTCGCTGGCCTGGAGATGGTGCCCCAGGGTATTCCTTGTCTTACTAATGATCAGCCTTCCTTGTTAGTGCAGACCATCACCGAGGACGAGGTCACCGATGCACTCCGGAACCTCAATGGCGAGGGGTCCCCCGGCCCCGATGGTTTCCCAATTTTCTTCTATAGGGAGTTTTGGTCCGTGGTGCGGGAGGACATCATGGCGGTGATTAGGGAGTTCGAATGCAGGAATCGGGGCTTTGAGCGCCTCAATCGGTTTCTGTTATTCATGCTCCCCAAGCGCACGCCAGTAGAGAGAATGGAAGACTTCCGGTCAATCGCCCTATCCAATGCCATCTATCTCTTAGTGGTCGGGTACTGGCCAATCGCCTTCGGGAGGTCCTCCCCGACTCATCCACTCGGCTCAATCGGCCTTCATCCATGGCCGCTCCATCACCGATAGTTACACCACAGTGTCCGAGATCCTTGTGCACTGGAGACGACATGACAGTCGTGCTTTCCTTTGGAAGGTCAATTTTTCCAAGGCTTATGACTCTCTTTCTTGATCTTTCCTTTGGCACTCCTTGCAGGCTCGTGGTTTCCCGCCGACATGGATTGCTTGGATGAAGCGGTGTGTCACCACCGCTTCTTTCTCGGTATTGGTCAACGGATCCATGGTAGGGGGTTGGGTGCAGCCACAACGGGGTGTCCGGTAGGGGTGCTCCCTCGCGCCCATGCTATTCACACTTGCGGTCGACGGCCTCGTTAGATGCACTCAGGAGGCTTCTCGGACCGGCCTTTTCAGTGGCTTCTCTGGTGGTCTTGTGCCACTGCTACAGTATGCGGATGACACCATTTTCTTCGTGGAGGGGGCAGAGCTTGAGGCCAGACGGGTGGCCATCTTGGTGGAGATTTTTGGTGCGACGTCGGGCCTTGTCATCAACCATGAAAAATCCACCTTCATTCCCTTTGGCATGGATACCTTCATCACCTATTTGGGCCTTCCTCTCTAGGTGAACTCCGGTCATCGAGCGATTGGAGCACCGCCTTCAGGGCTGGAGCTCTCGGCTACTATCCAGCGGTGGACGTCTTACACTACTTAGATATGTTCTCTCCTCACTGCCGATATATTTCAGGTCTGTGCTTCCCCTGCCGGCCCAAGTGCTATCACGGATTGACTCTATGAGGAGCAGGTTCTTTTGGCAGGGATGCAGCCCTACCCATCGGGTTCATCTTGTTGCATGGGACAGCATTTGTAGGCCTACTTCCTAGTGCGGATTGGGTGTTCGTGACCTCCATCGCACTAACTTGGCACTCCTTGCTCGATGGGTGGGACGAATTATGGGGCCGGAGGAGAGCTTATGGAAGGAGGTCTTTTTCACCTATTACGGTCGGGATCTATCTTGGGGTTCCAGACCCATCTTACCCTGTGGTGCTTCCTCCTTTTGGAGAGGGGTGGCAGCCTTACTCCCCCTGGTGCGACCTTTCATGAGTCCATCACTTGACTCGGGGAGTTCTTTTCCTTTTGGCAACATGATTGGGTACTCGGTGGCTCGCTTGCGAACTCTTTTCCCCGGCTGTGGGCTTTAGCGGCACATCCGGACACGGTGATGGCTGATTGCTAGTCCGAGAGCGGTGGCCCGGGCACCAGCTCTTGGACTCCCACTTTCACTTCTCCACTATCGGACCAGCGTTATTCGGAGCTACTAGCGCTCCACCAGAGGATTGCTTCTTTTCGCTCGGATCCTACACGGGCAGACGGTTGGGTTTGGACATTAGCCTCTTTCTCTACACGCAGCTTATACCTCAGCTTTCTACCAGCACCTACTGATACAGAGGATCTTAGAGCAGACTGCAGACTCATCTGACGATCCCGGATTTCGCTGAAAGTCAAGATCTTTGCTTGGTTTCTACGGCGGGAGCGGAATCTCACTCGAGTTTATAGAGCACGGTGGGCTCCTCATGCGGATACTTCATGTGTCTTGTGCGGGGAGATGGAGGAGGATGTTACTCACTTATTCTTCGCTTGCCGGGTGGCCCGAGAGGTGTGGTTTCGGACGAGCATTGCGGGTCAGGTCACTCCAGTACATGCAGATTTTTGGCAGTCTATGAGGGGACTTGGCAGACGGAGACATAGCTGGAGGGTCCCGACGGTGACCTTTTTGGTCGGTGCCTGGGCCATCTGGCTTCAGCGTAACTGGGTCATTTTTTATGGGGTGAATTGTCAGACAGATAGCATTGTACGCCACATGTTTTGTCTTCTTCGGGAGTGGGGTCTTGTCTAGCGTCTGTACTTTTCTTTCCTTTACCACTCTCCGCTGGAGAGTGTGTTCCTTGTACATAACTTTCTATTTACAGTTATATATACTTGGATGGCAACCTAAGTGGTAGTTATCCTTTTCCCTCTCAAAAAAAAAAAGAATGTAGCATTTCTACTTTCTATCTCTGTTATAGTTCCTTCATCCTTTTCGCCTATGAAAACATATCAGGTCTCAGAATATCTTATAAAAATACACTTTTTTCCTCTAGGATCCAACTTTCCATACTTATGAAAAGTTTGAAGTACATAGGTTGCGCACCCCAGGGTCACAAATAACTAAGTTCAGGTTTTCGGCCTATCCAAAGTTCGTTAGAGTGGAATCTACTGACTTTGATGGAACTCGATTCAATATATAGGCTGCAGTCAACAAGAAATCGCCTTAGAAAGAAATAGGAAGATTTGCTTGCGCTGTTATGGATCGGACCATATCAAGTAGAGTTCGTCTTTCTGCAATACCATTTTATTGCGGAGTTCTAGGAATGGTTAGTTGTCTAACAATCCCTTTTTCATCACATAATTCTCTAAAGAGGTCAGATAAATATTCACAACCACGATCTGTATGCAAGACTTTAATTTTGTGATCCAATTGATTCTCAGCCATATGCAAGAATCTTTTGAATCACTCTAATGCCTCAGATTTGTGTGTGATTAAATAGACCACACCATATCATGAATAATCATCGATAAAAGTTATGAAATAAGAGAAATCATGTCTAGCTTTAACATTCATAGGACCACAAATATCAGAATAAATTATTTCTAAGGTAGAATCTACATGTTTGTCTACGCCAAATGGTTTTCTAGTTGCTTTATAGCACGGCAGTCTTGACACGTGGGCAGAATCACTTTAGCGAGATTGCCTAAAAAGCATTCTCTAGCTAGTCGATTCATACGATCTTGCCCAATATGCCCAAGTCTGGCATGGCAAGTTTTGACGTCAACATTTTTATCAAAAAATGACATAAATGAACAACTAGAATTTTGAAAATATTTAGAAATTTCAAGAACATAAAATCATAATACTTGTAAGTAGTACAAATACAAATATTGTTTAACATCACATCAACATAACTTGAACAAAATGTCATTACATAACCAAGTACATCTAAATGAGATACTGAAATTAAATTTTGTCGAAAATCCAGAGCGTAGAGGACGTCATGGAGGTACAGGACACGTCCTTCGCAAAGGTCCAATTTACATGTACCAATGCCTTTGACTCCACACGTGCATTGTTTCCAACGTAAATTCACTTTGTTCCGGAACTAAATCGACGAAAATCCACAAAGGAATCGCGTTCCTTTGCTATATGGTCGGTTGGTCTTGAGTCTACAATCCATGAAGGATGAGAGTCAGCGACTAATGCACATCTAGAAACATAAACGAAAGTTTGCTCAGAAAAGTATACTTGTGTTTTCTTCTTCGGCTCAGTGCACTCACGAGCGAAGTGTCCTTGTGGTAACTATAACACTTAACTTTGCTTTTATCAAACTTCTCACTGTGCTTATCACGTTTGTGCTGGTTTTTTACCTTTATTTTAAGTCTTGTCTTTACCCTTTTGATTGTGCGGCCTTTTACGTTTTGAATTTTTACTCGCACCTTTTCTCATTAGATTCTGCAACATATGCTTGATCGGAAGGTTTAACTGCCTCAAGGCGCTCTTCTTCCAGTTCCAGATGACGTGCAACATCAGTAAAAGTTTTGATGTTATTGATCACTTGCTGATCACTATATGTTTCTAACCCATTTTAGATGAAATTCATACATATCGAGTCCCACTTTTGCCTATTTTTTGGCCAATTATACTTGAAATGCAAACATTGTGATAACTAGTTGATATTCCTCATTTCATACTTAATTCCATGTGCATAGAGGTTCTGAAATGCCAAAATCCATTAATATTTAAATTCTATGCCAAGTTATCATTTTGAGGACAAGTTATCATTCCTATATGTCAAGATATCATTATTTTGAGTAAACTAATTTTCAATGGTTTTCTTGCCCTAAATCCATCATTATCATGTATAAATCATATTTGGATAGTCACATCTCAACTTGTGCAAAGTTTTAAGTCCATTTGAACAAGTTATCGTTTTTCAAGTGCCAAGTTATCGTTAAAGGGCAATTCTGTTATTTCGACATGCAAAACCATTAATTCTGCACAGGGACCTTAAGCAATCATCTTGTTATTGTTCTAACTCATTGCTGATCAAATTTCATCACATTTGGATAACCACAACTCGAGTTATCACAAGTTATCATTTTTAAGTCATATAAGTTATCGTTTTTAGCACCCAAGTTATCACTCCTTTGAAATCTTATTCATATTTGATTTCTGACTGCACTCACTTGTTACCCTAGTCCATTTGATGCTTCTAATGCTTTGAATCACTTGCATTTGGATAATTTCCATGATTTGTGACAAGTTATCATTTCCGGACCCAAAACCATCAAGTTTTCATATAGATTTCCAATCTAGCATAACACCAATTCCCATCTGATATTTGAGCTGGCTAATATCATTATCCTAGTCTTTATTTGTTAAAATCTCATTTAAGGATCTTGATGCTTGCTGTTCTGGGTTTTGTAGCAAGAAAACAAGTTGGAAAAAGGTGGGGGGACCACTCTTTTGCTGTCCTAAAGCTGCTGCAGTCAGCTAGCCATTGCAGGGACCATTGGACATGTGGCTGACATCAAGGAGAATAGAACATTCTGATGAGGATCAAAGGGTGGATAGTAGTCATATAAAAGTTGGATTTTTCTGGAGGAAAAGGGGGGCTGGTCATTCAGGGGTTGAGGCAAGGGTTTTGGAGCAAGGGGGCTGAAGGTTGCTGCTGGCCGAGACATCATCAAGAATTATGATTTGTATCTATTTTCCATTCCATTTTCTATCAAGATTTGTATACATGAGGAGCTAAACTCCATTTCTTCTAGGATAGGGTAGTAGTTTAGATTAGTTTTGGATGGATATGGACAGAATTTGTAATCCTGCACTTTAATCAAATCTGTTTTCAGATTTCAGAACCATTTTGCATTGATTCATGCCATTGATAGGTCTTATTTGTAATGTATAACTGAGAAGTTATCTTTAGATCTAACTCTTGTTCAGAGATGAATTAGGAATCAATGGCATGTTACTGGATTTCATTTTATTGCAATCTGATTCCTGAATTTCAGTTTTCTGATTTCTGAATCTGATTCTGATTTGTATGGCTGTTGAATTTATTCTTCACTTACAATCTAATTAATTGAGTCCTTGGGAAGTTGCTATTGTTCCTATCTTGTTCAGAAATGAATCAAGATTGTTTGGATAATCATTTGACTCAAATCAGATTTTTCCACTGATTTCTGAAATGAAAACATGAATTCTGATTTTTCTGATTTCCTATTAAAATCTGTTTTTACCAATTGAGTCCCCTAAATTCTTCCAATCACTGATAAGTGTACTTTAGGGATGTCTTGCAGTCCAGAGATGGGTCAAGAATCAGTTGGTAAGTTAGATTTCCATTGATTTAAAATTCTGATTTCTAAAATCTGATTTCATGATTTTTTCCTGAATCTGATTTTCTGAACAATTTGAATTTGTTTGTCATTGTGGGCTTAATTAATTGAGTAACTGAAATGTTGTCATTGCTCATATCTTGTCCAGGAATGAATTAAGATGTTGGCATATTATCTTTGACTCAAAACAGATTGCAAATCTGATTTCTGAACTTTAATGAAATATATTTTCTGATTTTCTGCTGGAACTATTTTATCAATTGAACCCCCTGATTTTATTCAATCATTGAGAGATGAACTTTAGGGATCTCTTGCAGTCCAGAGATGGGTCAAGAAGCAATTGATAAACCTGATTCCATGGATTAGTATTTCAGTTTTCTGAATTTGTAGAATTCTATTTGCTGATTTCTATTTCTGATTTCCATTTGAATTCTGATTTGCATTGTTAACCCTCATTTTTATCCACTACTGAGAGGTAGTCTTAAGGGCTTCCTTGAGATCCAGAGATGGGTCAAGGAGGAATGGAAATTGTGAATTCCTGTGATCATATGTTTTGCATTTTCAATTGAATTATGTTTGTGGGGATTTCAATTTACTTTGCAACCGAGAGGTTGATTTTAAATCCCTCTGAAATTCAGAGATGAATCAAGGATCACAAGCACCATTATTGAGTAGATTTCATCCTGGTTTGATTGATTGGAGTGATTCCATGTTTTTTATGATTGCTATTATAAGTTATCATTCCAAAATTTTCTTGAATTGAAAAAAAAAATCAGCATTGAACTTTCTTTTGAGCCCAATGATAACTTAATTTTCAGTGAGTACCTTCTATTGATTCAACCTAGCTAACAACTATATGATCATATATTGCTTAGTTAGAGGCCAATTGAGCTGTGGGAACAGCCATTTTCATTATTGAATCAAAGTTGGATATTTAATGATAACTTGATCATATCCATCCATAATTAATTTAGATGAACCCCAAATCCTAGAAGAACCTTCCTCATTGATAGTTATACCTTTCTAGACTTTAATCTAGCATTTATATCTCATTTTTGATAAGTTTCCAAAACCCAAAATTCAGTTATCATTTCACTTTCCATTAAAAATCTATTTTCACTTCCCTTTGAAAATCTATTTTTAGCCATTAAAGTAGAACTAATTTAGATTGTTTTAGAGTGCCTTAGACTTCAAATTCTTGTGGATATGACAACCTGAGTCTACTACAACTTACCTGTGCACTTGCAGCTAATGAGTTGGGAGACCAAAAAAATGAAAATTTGACTCTTTTACTTAATTTCAACAAGTTATCACTAGAAAACCCAAATATCACTATCAGTTATCGTTATGAGCTAAGTTCAAAACCATTTGTTCCCAACGAGTCGAAAGGAAACGAATGACAACTTGCACTTGTTGTTCATCAATAAGTGGGACACCAACACTTTTCAACTTACGAATTATGTTCGATAATTTATGCAAATGCTGCCGCATGGTGTCATTTGGGCGCATACGGTATGAATCAAACTTAAGATTAAGTAACCTTAATTTCATGGTTGATATACTGCCATACTTCTCATGAAGGGCATTCCACATGGTTGTGGCAGTTTCATGCAACTCATGCTCACACATTAAGGAATTGTCCATATTGCTCAGCAACGTAATGCGAGCTCTTTTGTCTTTCTTTTTCTATGCATTGTATGCTTTCAAATTTCTTATGTGTTGAGGTGTAATGCCAAATTCTGGTTCAGGCATGGTGTTTTTTATGCATTCAATAACTTCTTCTTCGAGAATGTATTGTACTTTCCTATGCCAGATGTCATAGTTTTCACCATTCAACTTGTCACATTTGTTCAATTCAGCAATTATTTGCTTGGTTGTCATTTAGTCTAAGATCATGTTAAAAAATAAATGAGTATTCACGTCACATATATTTCAAAAATAATAAAATGATAATATTTTAGGGTAATGACATCGAGATGTTGGCAAAGCTCTCACTCATCTCCCACTATTCCAAAAACATTACCAAGTTATTAAAATTAATATAATTGCGCCAAGGTACTCTTCTAGTAATTTTGAAAAAAAACGAACATCCAAGATCATTTAAAATATATAATGTGATCAACATATCATGTTCAAAAATTTCGGCCGGACAAACAGGGTTCTGTGATGGGGACTCTTCCTTGTCTATGCAAGGTGCTAATTAGGGAACCAACACCCGTTCGTCTCGACACCAAAATAGTTGAAAAAATATTATCGTGTCACATGAACATAGTAATATTTAGCGACTGCGTTAAGTCCACAGAGAAAGAGGGTACTAAATTTTTCACTTACAATCACTTTTTGGTACTTTCCTAGACATGCATATATCACGCACCACTCAATAAAAAATTACTATCGCGACGTCCTATTTGGACTACTTATGATTCATTATGGAAATAATTAACATAGGTCCAATTTATTAAATTCCTAAGTTCATGAAACATATCACATTCATAATTAGCATACTTATGCATAACACAAACATAACATAAAAAATATTATGAATTACAAAGCATACAAATAATTATATAATTCATTTGTCACATGCTTTTAGCATAATATATGCATGATAATCATGGTTATTATTAATTCATACATTTACATAAAATATAAAAATAATGTTATATTCTTATAAAACACACACACACACACACACACACATATATATATATATATATGTATGACACAAGGCATTTAAATAATTAAAATATCAATTTTCATAAAAACAATTGAAGATTATTTGTCACACATGCCTTAATTACATATATGTAGTGAACAAAACAAAAATAAATTTGTCATATCATACATATATTATTAATTGCATAATTTTAATGCAAAAAATAAAAAAAATATGCAATATCATGTGAAAATATATTTGTTACATCAAAAACTAATTTTGGTAACAAAAAATATATGCACTTCAAAAAATTTCCTACAAAAGAAAAATATTATTCATAAGTTCCATATCATAAAATGAACCTTTGAAAATAATATTGTGCATGAAATATTTTATTTTCACATATAACATAATGTAATATAATTATGTGCATAACATAATATCAAAACATATTACAATATATACATGACATATTTAAATTTTGTACACATGACATATCAAGAAATGTTCATAATCATGTCATATAGATTTCAAAAACATTTCTGTAAATTTTCAAAATATCATAACATAATTATGTGCAAGACATTTCATATAAAAAAACATATGTCATATTATGTCACAAAATTTCTAATATGCATAATAATTATGAAAATTAACTAAAAATACATAATATATGTCATGAATCATCAATACAATTTCAAAAAAATTTCCAAAATTTTCTGGATTATAAAATAAGCAATTTTTTTAATTTTAATATATACTTCCCGAAATTTTTTTAATACACCATAATTTTAAAAAAAATGCAACTGTTCATATTGGGCTGCACTGCAGCCCATGGCCGAAACCTGCCGCTGTGAGGTAGGCGCAGGGCCAGTGGTCCGCACGTTGCATGCCCACCGCCCGTTGGGATGCAGGCCTCAGTCCCGCGCGCAATGCGTGCAACAATGCCGCATGGCACTGGTCACGCTTAGGGGAGAGCACGGGTCGGGACGACCCTGTCGCCCCGACCCGCACCGGTCCGGAAATCCGGGTTTTTTTCCCGGCCCGGTTACCTACCGGGCTAGGACCGGGTCTCAATTTGAGACCCGGCCGGTACCGGGTCTCAATTTGAGACCCGGTCGGTACCGGGTCCGGTACCGGGTTTGGGTTGTAAAAACCCGACCCGGTATCATATAGTATAGTAATATATTAAATTATTTAAAAATATTATATTTACATCTATTTTAATTTAAAATTTATAGTTTATTATATATATTAAACATACAATATATTTTATTATTATACATATGTATTTTAATTGATAATTATTATATTTATATAATAATATTAAATATTTTTAATATTATATTTATTTATTTATTTTTATTAATTATGGTCGAACCGGGACAATCGGGAATGTCCCGGTTTGTGACCCGGTTCGACCGGGTCGTCCTGGTCCCGACCGGGACCGGGTCCGGGACCGGAGCCTGTTTTAAAAAACCCGGGCAAAATCGGGTCGGGATCGGGTCAGCCAAAACCCGGTCCCGAACCTGGTTTTGCTCACCCCTAGTCACGCTACAGTGCCATGCGGCACTGTTCACGGAGCGTGCTGCGTCGAGGGTCTCAAGCCCGCGCTAAGTGCGTGCAACAGTGCCGCATGACACTGTTCATGCTACATTGCCATGCGTAGAACAAATTTTTTTTTTTTGAAAAATTTTGGGAGAAAATATATTAAAATTTTGTACTAAAATTTCTATTGAAATTAGTACATGATGGATACAAAAAAGTTTGATTTTTTGTTCTTTGATTATGGTCATATAACCAAAGGTGCAAAAATCATATTTTTTGCACATTCCCAAAAAGAAATGTAACAAAAAGAACCATTGTGGCTCTGATACCAATTGAAGGTTTGAATCTAGAAAAACCAATCTTGTTGTAGCAGAATCAATAAGGTTCTTTTACGTTGTGTAATTCATGTAATCGGGACGAAGATCACATATGGAACATTGGCGCAATGTCACAATCCAAATACCACAAACTTCAGCAAATCACTCAACAAATAGAGGACGTCGTCAACCAGCAAGCAGTACATAAAACTCTAATACAACTCTATATATAGAGTTGTATTAGCAGTTCCATAAACTGCCCGTGCAGTTTTATTATGTACATTATGTAATTAATAAATTACATGCAAGCAAATGCCTATTATGGGCGGTTGGCATCCAACAACAATTATTGAAAAAAATCTCTTTGGACATAGTTAATCGCATAGGGGGAGTTCTCATTATTAGCTGGATCTCGTGTACCAGCTGAATGAGTGTAATATCCTAAGAAATAAAAAAAAAGAAGTAATTACAGCCCAAAGCCCACTTAATTAATGTGACCTAAAGGCAACTTATACATTCTCTCTCCCTCCTAATACATGTCGGCAGCATCAGCCCAAAGCCCACTTAATTAATGTGACCTAAAGGCAACTTATACATTCTCTCTCCCACCTAATACATGTCGGCAGCATCAAAACCGATCCCCCATTTTTATGCTACAGTGCCATCTCATAGCTCCCTCTTCTATTGTTTGGCCGACAACAGCTCCCAACTGTCTGCTACAGTATGTTTCCTCTTTGTTCTCCATGCGGCCACACCATCCTTTACTTAGCTTATGCATAATTCGATTACTGTAGCTACAGTAGCTTATTTCAGCAAACCAACTCACTACCTCCCTCTCTCACACCATGTTGAAGGGATTCAAATCCTCTAATCATCTCTTAATGATGTGTGCATGTTGGATTAGGGCATAAAAAACCAACCATGTGTTCTTGAAGTGATGATTAAGGGTCATTCATACTCCCTTTTTCACCTTAAATTGGTCAAAATACGCAGATTTTTTGACTTTTCGTGAAGGATTAGATCCAATAACAGGAGTCTGTGGC
This sequence comes from Pontederia crassipes, assembly GCA_030549335.1. Taxonomy (NCBI): domain Eukaryota; kingdom Viridiplantae; phylum Streptophyta; class Magnoliopsida; order Commelinales; family Pontederiaceae; genus Pontederia; species Pontederia crassipes. The sequence continues at coordinate 1,265,475 of JAUKPH010000020.1, read as the reverse complement.
TGAGCGATACCGCACACCATCATTTAGCTATTGCAATTCTTTTCCTGATCGTATGTCATATGTATAGGACCAACTGGGGCATTGGTCATGGTCTTAAAGATATTTTAGAGGCTCATAAGGGTCCATTTACAGGCCAAGGACATAAAGGCCTTTATGAAATCCTAACGCACTAGTGCACTGGTAGTGAAATTTGGGTGTTGAGTGGTGATAACTTGCTGGAATTAAAGAAAAGAGCCAATTTTTCATTTTTTTTGTCTCCCAACTCACTAGCTGCAAGTGCACAGGTAAGTTATAGTAGACTCAGGTTGTCGTATCCACAAAGATTTAAAGTCATAAACTACCTAAAAACAATTTATATTAATCCTAAGTAAAGTGGCAAAAACAGATTTTTAATTGGAAATGAAAACAGTTTTTTTTAACAAGTGCAGAATGATAATAGATTTGGAATTTTGGAAACTTTTGCAAAACTGAATTATAAATGCAAAATTAATGGCTAGAAAGGTTAACTATCAATGAGGAAGGTCCTTCTAGGATTTGGGGTTCATCTAAATTAGTTAAGGATGGAATGGATCAAGTTATCATTAAATGTCCAACTTTGATTCAATCATGAAAATGGTTGTTCCCACAGCTCAATTGACATCTAACTAAGCAACATATTGTCATATAGTTGTTAGTTAGATTGAATCAATAGAGGGTCCTCACTGAAAATCAAGTTATCATTCAGCTCAATGGGAAGTTCAATGCTGATTTTTGCAATTCAAGGAAGTTTTGAAATGATAACTTGCAATTGCAATCATAAAAAGATGGAATCATTCCAATCAGCCAAACCAGGATGAAATATACCCAATAATAGTACTTGTGTTCCATGATTCATCTATGAATTCAAAGGGGATTTAAAATCAACCTCTCGATTGCAAGGAAAAGTGAAATCCACACAAAGTTCTAATTGATTGGGGTTAAAAGACATTCAATCTTAAATGAAGAATTCAGTGATTATCTAATGCTCCTTGGGTCATCTCTGTCTCTCAAGAATGACCTTAAGACTACCTCTCAATAGTGGATTCAAATGAGGCTTGACATTAGAAATCAGAATTCAAATGGAAATCAGGAACTAGAAATCAGAAAATAGTATTCTGCAATTCAGAAATCTGAAATATTAATCCATGGAATCAGGTTTATCAATTACTTCTTGATCCATCTCTGGACTGCAAGAGATCCCTAAGGTTCATCTCTCAATGATTGAATAAAATCAGGAGATTCAATTAATAAAACTATTCCAGCAAGAAATCAGAAAAGATAAAATTCAGGATTTCAGTTCAGAAATCAGAAAAACAATCTGATTTGAGTCAAAATTAATATGCCTAACATCTTGATTCATTTCTGAATAAGATAGGAGCAATAACAACATTCCAATGACTCAATTAATCAGGTTGGAAATGAAGAACATATTCTGATATCCACAGAAATTAGAAAATTCAGGAATCAGGGAATCAGAATTCAGGTTTTCAAAATCAGATTAGGAACAGTGAACAGATTTGAATCATAAAGAATGCCAAACATCTTGATTCATTTCTGATCAAGATTGGGGACAATATCAACCTTTCAGTTGCTCTATTAATCAGGTCCACAATGACAAACAGATTCAAAAGTTCAGGAGTTCAGGTTCAGGAAGTTCAGAAAAATAGAAACTAGAAAATCAAAATTTCAGAAATCAGAACTTCAATTAAATTGGAATTCAGAATTTGACATTGATTTCTAATCCATTTCTGAACTAGGGATAGATCAAATGATAACTTCTCAGTTATAGATTACAATGGGATCCAACAATGGCAAGAACTAACTCTAAATAATTCTGAAATCTGAAAATCAGCAATGATTCAGTGCAGGAATTAATCCAATCCATTTCCATCCATAACTAATCTAAACTACTACCCTATCCTAGAAGAAATGGAGTTTGGCTCCTCATGTTTACAAAGCTTGACATCAAATGGGATGAGAAACAAATACAAATCATTTTGGATAGAAGCTCTCGGCCAGCAGCAGCAAGTCCAGTAGTAGCAGCCTTTAGCAGCAGCTCCTCCCTTCCTTGCTCCAAACCCTCGCTCAAACCCTCAATGTCCAGCCCCCATTTTCTCCTCCAGAAATTCCACCTTTTATATGACTCCTCTTCATCCTTGGATCAGCATCAAATTGTTCTTTATCCTTTGATTTGAGCCACCTGTCCAGTCTTGGAAGAATCTACCTCTGCAGCACCTTTTTGTGCAAGAAAAAATAGATGGTCCCCCCTACTTTTTCCACTTTTTGGCCACCTTTCTCCCTGCTACAAATCCCCAAGCAGCAAGCATCAAAGCCCTTGAATGGTGTTTTGACAAATAAAGATTAAGATAATGATAGTTGCTAGCTCAGATACCAAATGGTATTAGGTGTTGTGCAGGAATGAAAACTTGTATCAAAATTAATGAATTAAGGGGCCCGGAATGATAACTTGTCACAAATCATGAAAATTATCCAAATGCAAGTGATTCAAAGCATTAGAAGCATCAAATGGACTAGAGTAACAAGTGAGTGCATTCAGAAATCAAATATGAATGAGATTTCTAAGAAGTGATAACTTGGGTGCCCAAAAATGATAACTTATATGACTTAAAAATGATAACTTATAATAACTTGAGTTGTGGTTATCCAAATGTGATGAAATTTGACCAGCAATGAGTTAGAATGATAATAAGATGATTGCTTAAGGTCCCTGTGCAGAATTAATGGTTTTGCATGTCGAAATGACAGAATTGCCCTTTAACGATAACTTGGCACTTGAAAAATGATAACTTGTTCAAATGGACTTAAAACTTTGCACAAGTTGAGATGTGACTATCCAAATATGATTTATACATGATAATGATGGATTTAGAGCAAGAAAACCATTGAAAATCAGTTCACTCAAAATAATGATAACTTGACATATAGGAATGATAACTTGTCCTCAAAATGATAACTTGGCATAGAATTTAAATATTAATGGATTTTGGCATTTTAGAACCTTTATGCACATGGAAATTAGTATGAAATGAGGAATATCAACTAGTTATCACAATGTATGCATTCCAAGTATAATTGGCCCAAAAATAGGCAAAAGTGGGACTCGATATGTATGAATTGCATCTCAAATAGGATAGAAACATATAGTGATCAGCAAGTGATCATACACTTCATGTTTTATTAAGATTAATGGTCTACTGCTAATCATGTCTAGAACTAGGATGCTCATTGTTATTTATGTTTAGCTCTTAATGAAATTGCTTAATGCTCATGTACATATATGTATGTGATTAGAATATTGGATGCCCTTATGTGAAAACCCCATTTGTTTCATTATTAGTGTACCAAGTATATTGATAAATGATTCATGTGATGTGTAGAGCAAAATCTATGCTCAATATGTCAAAGTATGCATGATTGGAAAGAAAAGAATGTAGAAATATGTGTTCTGTCGGCCCAGAAATGTCTGATACCATAATGGTCGATCATTCTGGGAATGAATTCGTCTCGACATTTGTCTAACGGTCGTTCGAAACCCATTCGGACGTCCGATTTAGAGAGGATGTTGTTCTCTGTAATCTGCGGTCGACCCAATGCCCAGTTTGATCATCCGAAAACCTCATAACGGCCGATCGATATCTTGACGATCGTCCGATTTAGAATAGTCGTTGCTCTCTATAATTTACGATCGACCTAATGCCCAGTTTGGTTGTCCGAAAGTCTCATAACGGTCGATCGATATCTTGACGGTCGTCTGATTTAGAGCAGTCGTTGCTCTTTGTAATCTGTGATCGACCTAATGCCCAGTTTGGTCGTCCGAAAGCTTCATAACGGTCGATCGATATCTTGACGGTCGTCCGATTTGGAGCAGTCGTTGCTCTCTGTAATCTGCGGTTGACCCAACGCCCAATTTGGTCGTCCGAAAGGACCATAACAATCGATCGAAGTACTATCTGTCGCCCGATACCCCATCCAACGGTCGACCGAAAGTAAAACGGTCGTCCATTCTGACAGATGATTTGGTTATGATTGAATGTCCACACTTAACATGATTTGAAGTTTGCATGTCCTTAAATAGGGTTCAAACATGCAACATGTATTGAATGATTGTATGTATTGATGAACATGATTAAAAGACGGATTGATGAAGGTATGTATTGATGAACATGACTAAAAGACGGATTGATGAAGGTATGACATTTCTTGGGACCAATTGGTACCATACCTAAGACTCCACCGACAAGTGGGAGAAGACCTCATTGACGAATGAGGGTTAAGACCTCGTCTATGGGAGAGGGTTAAGACCTCATCTAAAGATGAGGGTTAAGACCTTACCTATGGGTGAGGGATATGACCTATCACTCTTCTCAATCGACAAGATAAGAAATCATTTAAGTAAAAATGAAAGATGAAAAGATGAAAGATGAATGACTTGGGACATAAAGACAAAGATGATAAAGATGAAGAAAGCACCTATGAGGATGCAATATGAATGTCCACTTGTCACATCATATTATGACATGAATAAAAATGACAAGGTAAAGTAAAATAAGATCATGATATGCATTTAGCATAGTGAGAAGTATGATGATAAGTTATGATATGCTTTAGCATAATATGAAAATGTTATATGTTTACCTTATCTTACTATGATCATATTGCTCATATGTCATATAGTGTGCATAAGTAGCTCATAGCATGCATATCATTATGTTGCAATGCACATGCCATGACATATAGAAATTATGTATAAGATCATAGCATGCATGAGCCTCAACATATTCTAACGGGAGAAATCTCCTGCACCCCATGGATCCGTGCAGGTATGGACAAAGCTTAGGTTCGGCGGCAAGAGCCTCATGACGAAGATATTGCACATGGATGGGTCGGGCTACGGCCCAAATTATCTTACTTATGTTATGTCATTATGATGCACTCTTATAAGAGTGAACTATGTATGACTTATGGGCCTCATTGGAGTCATATACTTTTACTTGAACTCATTATGTATTATGAACCCTTTGTTGGGTCTATGTTAGAACATACTTGGCCCATGGGTTAGTTTATTATCTTGGGTTTTTATATTTAGAAGTCTTCTGTTGTTTATGATATTATTGTTTTATGTTTATTATATTATTCCACTGCAAAGTTTTATGTAATTAGGTCATGAAAAGTGACGTCGCCTAGGGTTCGAACCTTAAATTGGGGCCAAATTTTGGTGGCGTTATAGTTGGTACCAGAGCCATAGTTTGGCTCATATGTATTAGGTCTTAGGATGTGCAAACCATTGGTTGGCTAAAATGTCTAAGTGTAAAGTCCATGTGCAATCGTCATGATGTGTCACCAAATCTAAAGGTACATGTTCTTCCATGTTTGACTCGTGCTAATGATGTTGTTATGTTTGAGAGATTCTTAAGACTTCAACCTCCAAAGTTTGATGGAGAAGGAGAGCCAGAGTTGGCCGAATCATGAATTGAAGAGATAGGAGATATCCTCAAGGTCATGGGATGTCCCGGAGACCGTAAGGTGATGTATGCTACACATCGCCTTTGCGGCCAAGCTAGAGTATGGTGGAAGTCGCTCTTGAAGACTACTTTTGAGAGTGAGGAAGATGTTGATTGAGAGAGCTTCGTGGTAGTGTTCGAGGCTCGCTTCTTCTCGGATCACGTTAAGGAAAAGAAGAGGGACGAATTTCTCAATCTCATCGAAGGCAACATGACAGTGGATCTATACTTGAACACATATCTAAGGGTAGAAAAGTATGGTGAACTCAATGAAAGTGAACTTAGAAGAACCAAGAGATTCATTAATGGTTTGCATCCTGGATTGCAACTTTGGGTGAGGAGTGGTTGTTGTACCACCATGAAGGATGCGGTAGAATTTGCCGTCGAACATGAGGGAAAGTACAACGAAAGGATGAGTGCTAAAGAAAAAGCAAACAAGAAGCATGAAGGAAAAGCTCAAGGGATGAACCCAAGGAAAGCACCATATCATTCTCCAAAGGTGGAGTAAACAAGACCCACATGCTCTACTTGTGGGAAGCCTCATTTCGGTGAATGCCTCTTCAAGGTCAGAACATGTTTACAATGTAGCAAGATGGGCCACTACATAAGAGATTGTCCAGAGAAGCGAGGGGACAATAGGGAAGCTGATGAAGCCACCCAAGCAAATGATGTGATCCAAGGTAATATTTTAATTGTCGGACACTATGCAAATGTTCTTTTTGATTCGGGTGCAACACATTCCTTTATATCCCATGCATTGTTAGAATACTAGAAGTAAGACCTCTAGTTACTAATTGTCAATTAGAAGTAGGGATCCCTACCAGAATGGTAGCCACTAGGAGATATGCCTCCAATGTATCTATAGAAATAGATAGGAATAATCTTCCATGTGATCTTATATTGCTTCCTATGATAGATTATGATATAATCTTAGGGATTGAGTGATTATCCTATTATGATGCTCGCATGTATTGCAAAGAAAAGAAAATTTTTATAGATGATCATCATGAAAAACCCATAATGATTCGAGGAATTCCTTGCAAGAAAGTCAAAATGCTAATTTCAGCAACTAAGGCAAGCAAGATGATCAAGAAAGGAGCAGAGGATTTTTGACAAGTGCCATATAGACGGATTCACAGTCTTAGACACTTGAATCCTTGGATGTGGTAAGAGAATATTCTGATATTTTTTCGGAGGACATTGCAAGATTTTCACCAAGAAGGGAAGTTGAGTTTAATATTGAACTACTTTCGGGTACCGCGCCCATTTTGAAACTGCCCTATCGAATGGCCCCGGTGCAGATGCACGAATTGAAGACTTAATTGCAAGAGCTTTTGGACAAGGGATTCATTAGGTCAAGTGTCTCACCATGGGGCGCACCAGTACTTTTTGTCAAGAAGAAGGATGTCTCTTTAAGATTGTGCATTGATTACTGAATGCTCAACAAGGTGACGGTAAAGAACAAGTATCCCTTGTCAAGAATTGATGTTCTTTTCGATTAATTGTCATCGACATCGGTTTTCTCAAACATCGACATAAGGAGTGGCTACCACCAATTAAGAGTAGTCGAGCAAGATGTTCCAAAGACGGCATTTCGTTCAAGGTATGGACACTATGAGCTTTTGGTTATACCTTTTGGACTAACGAATGCGCCTGCCGCATTCATGGATTTGATGAATAGAGTCTTTCCTCCATACCTGGAAAAATTTGTAATCGTGTTTGTGGATGACATCCTCATCTATTCATCAAGCCCAGAAGAGCATCGAGAACAGCTTCGCATTGTATTGAAAATCTTAAGAAGAAACAAATTCTACGCCAAGTTTTTTAAGTGTGAATTTTGGCTTGAAGAAGTGATGTTCCTTGGATATATTGTATCAAGGCAGGGAGTGGCTGTGGATCTAGCTAAAGTTGAAGCGGTAACTAATTGGAATAGGCCCAAGAATGTGACCGAGATTAGAAGTTTCTTGAGACTTGCCAGATACTATAGAAGATTTATTCAAGATTTCTCCAAGATAGCCGCATCTATGATAAAGTTGACAAGAAAAGGCGAGAAGTTTATATGGTCACAAGCATGTGAAGCAAGCTTTCAAGAACTCAAGAGAAGACTCACCATGACACCAACCCTAGTCATTCTCTCGGAAAGTGGAGACTATGTCATTTATAGTGATGCTTGTGGTATCGACTTAAGTTGTGTACTTATGCAACATGGCAAAGTGGTTGCATATGCTTCACGACAATTGAAGAAATCAATATCCAATTCATGACTTAGAGCTAGCGGCAGTGGTATTCGCATTGAAGATATGGCGCTATTATTTGTACGCTGAAGATTTTGAAGTGTACACGGATCATAAGAGTTTAAAGTATGTATTCTCCCAAAAAGAGTTGAACATGAGGCAAAGAAGATGGCTTGAATTCCTTAAAGACTATGAGTTTGCTATATTGTATCATCCCGAAAAAGCAAACATGGTTGCCGATGCATTAAGTCGCAAGTGGGAAGGATCACTTGGATGCTTGAATGTACACAAGTGGAATCTTGTTGAAAGTATAGTGCAATGGGCCCCAAGCATTTGGGGCCGAAAGATCATATGTATAACTCATCATGTGAACGAATCAAGTTTTGTGAGAAGAATTATTGAAGCTCAAAGAAGAGATCCGGAATATGCAAGAATGATTAATGTATGCAAAAGGGAAAGGAATCATTTCAAGTATGGCGATGATGGAGTAATTAGGTATAAGAACCGTTTGTGGGTACCAAAAGATAAAGCGGTAAGAAGAGAGATTTTGGATGAGTATCACAAGTCTGAATTCTCCATTCATCCCAGAAGTACCAAGATGTTCAAGAACTTATAAAAAAAATTTTGGTGGGAAGACATGAAGAGAAAGTGGCCAAGTATGTAACTAAATGTATACTTTGCCAACAAGTCAAGATTGAACATCGAAGGTCTTGTGACAAGTTACAATCCTTACCTATTCCGGAATGAAAATGGCAAAGTATCTCTATGGACTTTATGGTAGGACTACCTCGAATCCGGAAAGGGCATGATGCAATTTGGGTTGTAGTAGATCGTTTGACGAAGTTGGCTCATTTTATTCCTATGAAAGTGAGTCAATCCATGGAAAGCATGCTTTATGTGCATGAAATTATCCGTTTGCACGGAATTTTGACTTCTATTATTTCGGATAGAGAGCCACGATTTACTTCAAGATTTTGGAAAAGTCTTCAAAATACTTTTGGAACAAGGCTAAATTTTAGCACGACGTTTCATCCCCAAACCGACTGCTAAAGTGAAAGAATCATTCAGTCTCTTGAAGATATGCTTAGAGCTTGTGCCTTAGATTGACATGAAAATTGGGATGACCACCTTTCTTTGGTGGAATTTGCTTATAACAATAATTATCACTTTAGCATCAAGATGGCATCATTTCAAGCCTTGTATGGAAGGCCGTGTCTTTCTCCGGATGTTGGAGTGAAATTGGTGAAGAAAGATATCTTGGATCGGATTTAGCCTACATGTATATTGATAAGGTAGAGCTTATCCAGCAAAGGATGCCAGCGGCTCAAGGTAGGCAAAAGAGCTATACAGATCTAAGAAGAAGAGAGCAATTGTATGAGGTTAATGACCATGTCATGCTCAAGGTCTCACCAACCAAGGGTTTTATGAGATTTAGGAAGAAAAGAAAGTTAGACTTCAAGATATATTGGACCTTTTGAAATCCTAGAAAAAGTTGGTGAAGCGGCTTACAAGTTAGCACTACCACCATCTGATGCAAGACTTCAAATTGTCTTCTATGTATCAATGCTTCGAAAGTATGTTCATGACGAAGCTAATGTGATTCGAATTGATGAGCCGAATATTAAGGAAGATTTAACATATGTGGAACAACCTATGGAGATTATGGATTATCAAGTGAAGCATCTCAAGAATAAGACCTAAGGTCAAAGTGGCATAGAAGCACCACCGTGGACAAAAAGATACATGGGAACTTGAAGAAAAAGTGCGAGAGAAGTTTCTGAAATTTTTCGATAAGTAATTTAAGATTTATTAAAATTCAAGGACGAATTTTTATTTGAGGGGGTAAGTTGTAATATCCTAATAAAACAAAAAAAAAGAAGAAAAAAAGTAATTACAGCCCACACCTGCACCGGCCCAAAGCCCACTTAACTAATGTGACCTAAAGGCAACTTATACATTCTCTCTCCCACCTAATACATGTCGGCGGCAACAAAGCCGATCCCTCATTTTTATGCTACAGTGCCATCTCATAGCTCCCTCTTCTATTGTTTGGCCGATAAGAGCTCCCAAAACCCATCTGTCTGCTACAGTGTTGCTATAGTAGTTTCTCTTTGTTCTCCATGCGGCCACACCATCCTTTACTTAGCTTATGACTTGTGCTACAGTAATTCGATGACTGTAGCTACAATAGTTCACTTCAGCAAACCAGCTCACTACCTCTCTCTGTCACATCACCAGCAGGCTCCGGCAGCAACACCTAGGAGAGAGAAAGGGTTGGAACAATTAGGAGAGGAAGGAAGTAATTAGGCGATTAAGCTTAGTTATTAAGATATATTGAGAGGACCCAAACTCTCTAATCACTTCCTAATGATGTGTGCATGTTGGATTAGAGCATAAAGAACCAACCATGTGTTCTTGAAGTGATGATTAAGGGTCATTCATATTAGCACTAGTACACTTCATGTTTTATTAAGATTAATGGTCTACTGCTAATCATGTCTGGAACTAGGATGCTCATTGTTATTTATGTTTAGCTTTTAATGAAATTACTTAGTACTCATGCACATATATGTATGTGATTAGAATGTTGGATGCCCTTATGTGAAAACCCCATTTGTTTCATTATTAGTGTACCAAGAATGTTGATAAATTATTCATGTGATGTGTAGAGCAAAATCTATGCTCAATATGTCAAAGTATGCATGATTGGAAAGAAAAGAATGTAGAAATATGTGTTCGGCCCAGAAAGGGTGTCCGATACCATAATGGTCGACCATTCTGGGAATGAATTCGTCTCGACATTTGTCTAACGGTCGTTCGAAACCCATTCGGACGTCCGATTTACAGAGGGTGTTGCGCTCTGTAATATGCGGTCGATCCAACGCCCAGTTTGATTGTCCGAAAGCCTCATAACAGTCGACCGATATCTTGACGATCGTCCGATTTAGAACAATCGTTGCTCTCTGTAATTTACGATCGACCCAACACCGAGTTTGATCATCCGAAAGCCTCATAACGGTCGATCGATATCTTGACGGTCATCCGATTTAGAGTAGTTTTTGCTCTCTGTAACATGCGGTCGATCCAGCGCCCAATTTGATCGTTCGAAAGGACCATAACGGTTGACGAAGTACTATCGATCACTCGATATCCTGTTCAGCGGTCGATCGAAAGTAAAATGGTCGTCCGTTCTAGGCAAATGATTTTGATTGAATGCCCACACTTAGCATGATTTGAAGTTTGTATGACTTTAAATAGGGTTAAAACATGCAAATGATTGTATGTATTGATGAACATGACTAAAAGACAGATTGATGAAGGTATGACATTTCTCTTGGGACCAATCGGTACTGTACCTAAGACTCCACCGACGGTTGGGGGAAGACCTCATTGATGAATGAGGGTTAAGACCTCGCCTATGGGAGATGGTTAAGACATCATCTAAAGATAAGGATTAAGACCTCACTTATCTGTGAGGGTTATGACCTATGAGCCATCACTCTTCTAAATCAATGTCACGGACGTGCTCCACAAATATTATTGTAACATAATTTTGCTTTTAATTATCATTTTAAGTAAGTTTAAATACTTATATAGTCATGGTTGCATGTAGCAACTAATCCTTGGATTAAAGCATAATCAAAATTAAATTATCGATAAGCGTTATAAAAAATATATATAAGGTTATTAGGAATAAATTATAATATTTGTAAATATTATAATAAACATATTTAATTATGATTAAACAATTTTAATTAGAAGTTTAATATTAATTTTTAACCAAATAATATGATTGGACCTCCGTTTCAACCAATAGGGTTTCAAGCAACTGAAGCAGGCAGCTCATCAGCTTCTTAGAAAAAGAATTTTTCAAACCATCATATGACGTGTTAAAATTCTGAAAAAAATATATAAACCATTTATTCGTATTATATGCAAGCCAAAAAATTTTCAAGATCAGATCCATTGCCGAACAGCCTAAGGAAATTCGACAATTTTGCTGGCTTAGGGTGAATCTTCGGATCCGAAACTAACCTTCAACTTCATATGATCATATCTTTGTACGTAGTTCTTCATAAATCCTGAAAAATTTCATGGTTCATTCTCTCGATGTTAGCTTTCCATGACCAAAAGAATCATGTAAAAAGGACTTCCGTAGAGAAAGTTATGAACCGAGTACCGTAGGTCGCTCACTCTATCCCGAGTTAGAGATAGGTCTGCCTTGTAGATTAGGGTATGATTAGGATAAATAGAATTATGGTTTGAAATTTATACATGTTAAATTATACTTCACAAGGGTTCGGCGGCGAGAGCCTCGTGACGGCGACATGAGAGGAACAAGATGAAAGTTTCTAAAGGTAAAAGTTGTCATATGACTAGCTGATGCTAATGATGTTTCTATGTTTGTTTTGAATGTGAATGTAGATGACAAGATGGGCAATTGTTGATGAAGACTATGAGAGGAACACATTCCTCGATGGATTATTCCGTGCGGCACAAAATGCCCAAAGACCCGCTGAACCGGATTATTCCATCGAAAGGTTCTTAAGGCTCCAACCTCCGAAGTTTGATGGATTAGGAGATTCTGAGCTAGCTTAATCGTGGATCGAGGTAGTAGGGGACATCCTCAAGGTCATGGGATGCCTTGGAGACTGCAAGGTGATGTATGCAACACATCGCCTTTGTGGCCAAGTTAAGGCCCGGTGGAAGGCACTTTTGAAGATCACTTTCGGGAGTGAAGAAGAGGTCGAATGGGAAAGCTTCGTGGAGGTGTTCGAGGTTCGTTTCTTCCCTGACCATGTGAAGGAAAAGAAGAGGGACGAATTCCTCAACCTCGTCCAAGGTAGTATGACTGTGGATGTGTATGTGAACATGTTCCTAAGGCTGGAGAAGTATGGGGAGCTCAATGAGAATGAGCTCCAAAGGACAAAGAAACTTATCAATGGGCTGAATCCCGGACAGCAACCTTGGGTTAGGATTGGTCGCTGCACCACTATGAAGGATGCGGTGGAACTTGCCGCTGAATATGAAAGAAAGTACAAAGAAAGGAAAGATGCTAAAGGAAAATCGATCAAGGCGCATGAGGGAAAAAGCTCAAGGAAAGTCCCATACCACTCTCTGAAGAAGGTGGAGCAAACTAGGCCCACATGCTCTACTTGTAGGAGACCTCATGTCGGTGAATGCCGCTTTAGGGCCGGGACATGTCTGCAATGTGGCAAGGTGGGCTATTACATAAGGTACTGCCCGAAGAAGCAAGGGGGCAACCCGGACAGAGGAAAAATGGTAGTAAACCCACTTCAGCAAAGGTTTTCACCATGAAAGTTGATGAAACCGCCCAAGAAAATGATGTGATCCAAGCTAATATTTTAATTGTCGGTCACCATGCAAATGTTCTCTTTAATTCAGAGGCAACCCATTCCTTTATCTTCGATGCATTTGCTAGCATGCTAGAAGTAAGACATCTAATTACAAATTGTCAATTAGAAGTAGTGACTCCCACCGGAATGGTAGTTACTAGGAGATATATCCCCAATGTATCTATAGAAATAGATAGGAAAAATTTTTCATGTGATCTCATATTCCTTCCTATGATAGATTATGATGTAATCTTAGGAATGGATTGGTTATCCTATAATGATGCTCGTATGTATTGCAAGGAAAAGAAAGTTTTTATAGGTGACAATCATTGGAAACCTACAATGATTAGGAAAATTTCCTCTAAGGAAGCCAAGGTGCTAATTTCAGCAGCTAAGGTAAGCAAAATGATCAAGAAAGGAGCAAGAGAATTTTTGGCAAGTGTCATCAAGACGGATTCACATCCCAAGACACTTGAATCATTAGATGTGGTGAGAGAATATCCCAATGTCTTTTCGGAAGGCATTACGGGATTGCCACCAAGAAAGGAAGTTGTGTTCAATATTAAACTACTTCCAGGTACCACGCCCATTTCAAAGCCGCCTTACCGAATGGCTCCAGCGGAGATGCATGAATTGAGGACGCAACTGCAAGAACTTTTGGATAAGAGGTTCATTAGGCCAAGCGTCTTACCATGGAGCGCACCAGTGTTTTTTGTCAAGAAGAAAGATGGCTTCTTAAGGTTGTGCATCGATTACTGAATGCTCAACAAGGTAACAGTGAAGAACAAGTATCCCTTACCAAGGATTGATGATCTTTTTGATCAATTAACATCGGCATCGATTTTCTTCAAGATCGATCTAAGGAGTGGCTACCACCAATTAAGGGTAGCTGAGCAAGATAATCCCAAAACAGCATTTCGTTTAAGGTATGGACATTATGAGTTTTTGGTTATGCCTTTTGAACTAACGAATGCGACCGCCGCATTCATGAATTTGATGAATAGGGTCTTCCGTTCATATTTGGACAAATTCGTGATCGTGTTTGTGGATGACATCCTCATCTATTCATCAAGCCCGGAAGAGCACCGGGAACACTTCCGCATTGTGTTGAAAACTTTAAGAAGGAACAAGCTCTACGCCGAGTTTTCTAAATGTGAATTTTGGCTTGAAGAAGTGATGTTTCTTGGTCATATTGTGTCAAGACAGGAATGACTGTGGATCCGCAAAAGTTGAAGCAGTGAAGAATAGGAATAGGCCCAAGAATGTGACCGAGATTCGAAGTTTTCTGGGACTTGCTGGATATTATAGAAGGTTTATCCAAGATTTCTCCAAGATTGCCGCTCCTATGACAAAGTTGACAAGGAAGAGTGAGAAGTTCATATAGTCACAAGCATGTGAAGCAAGCTTCTAAGAGCTAAAAAGAAGATTTACAACGGCACCAATCCTAGTCATTCCCATAGGAAGTGAAGGATATTTCATCTATAGTGATGCTTATGGCACTAGATTAGGTTGTGTACTTATGCAACATGGTAAAGTGGTTGCATATGCGTCACGGCAATTGAAGAAGTATGAAGTCAACTACCCTGCTCATGTTTTAGAGTTGGTGGCGGTTGTATTTGCATTAAAGATATGGCGCCATTACTTGTATGGTGAAAATTTTGAAGTATACACGGATCACAAGAGCTTAAAGTATGTATTCTCCCAAAAGAAATTAAATATGAGGCAAAGAAGATGGCTCGAGTTATTTAAGGACTGAGTTTGCAATATTGTAGCACTCCGGGAAGGCAAATGTAATTGTCGATGCACGAAGCCGTATGTGGGAAGGATCACTTGGGTGTTTGAGGGTACACAAGTGGAACATTGTGGAAAGCATAGTGCAATGGGCCCCAAGTATTTGTGGCCGAAAGATCATATGTATGGCTCATCATGTGATCGAATCGAGCTTAGTGAGACGAATTGTTGAAGTTCAAAGAAGGGAGCCAAAATATGCTAGAATGATCAATGTATGCAAAAGGAAAAGAAATCATTTTGAGTATGGCTAAGATGGAGCTATTAGGTACAAGAATTATTTATGGGTCCTAAAGGACAAGGCACTAAGAAGGGAGATTTTGGATGAATATCACAAGTTCGAATTGTCAATTCATCCCGGAAGCACCAAAATGTTCAAGAACTTGCAAAGAAATTTTTAGTGGGAAGACATGAAGAAAAAGGTGGCCAAGTATGTAGCCAAGTGCATAGTTTGTCAACAAGTCAAGGCCTTGTGGTAAATTACAACCTCTACCTATTCCGGAATGGAAATGACAAAGTATCTCTATGGACTTTGTAGTAGGATTACCACGAATCCGGAAAGGACATGATGCAATTTGGGTTGTAGTGGAGCACTTGACGAAGTCGGCTCACTTTATTCCTATGAAAGTGAGTCAATCTATGGAAAGTATGGTAGAGTTATATGTGAATGGGAATAAAGTGAGTAAATTTCGTCAAACGGTCCATTACTACCCAAATTGCATCTGACCCTTTCGGGTTCAGGGTAGTCCCACAATAAAATCCATAGAGATACTTTGTCATTTCCATTCCAGAATAGGCAATGGTTGTAATTTGCCACAAGGTCTTTTGTGCTCAATCTTGACTTGTTGGCATACTATACACTTAGCTACATTCTTGGCCACTTTTCTCTTCATGTCTTCCCACCAAAAATTTCTTTGCAAATTTTTATACATTTTGGTGCATCCGGGATGGATTGAGAATTCGGACTTGTGATACTCATCTAAAATCTCTCTTCTTATTGCCTTATCTTTTAGTACCCACAAATGGTTCTTATACCTAATTGCTCCATCTTCGTCATACTTGAAGTGATTTCTTTGTCTTTTGCACACATTAATCATCCTTGTATATTTTAGGTCTCTTTTTTTAGCTTCAATAATTCTTCTCAATAAGCTTGTTTTGGTCACATGATGAGCCACACATATGATCCTTCGGCCACAAATGCTTAGAGCCCATTACACTATACTTTCCATAAAATTCCACTTGTGTACATTCAAACATCCATAGTCTTTAAGGAGATGGTATAATATAGCAAACCCATAGTCTTTAAGGATGGAACAATATAGCAAACTCATTTGTGACTTAGTACATCAGCAACTACATTTGCTTTCTCGGGATGGTACAATATAGCAAACCCATAATCTTTAAGGAATTCAAGCCAACTTCTTTGCCTCATGTTCAACTCCTTTTGAGAGAACATATACTTCAAACTTTTGTGATCCGTGTACACTTAAAAATCTTCATCATACAAATAATGGCGTCATATCTTCAATACAAATACCACCGCCGCTAACTCTAAATCATGAGTTGGATAGTTGATTTCGTGCTTCTTGAATTGTCGTGAAGCATATGCAACCACTTTGTCATGTTGCATAAGTACACAACCTAAACCGATACTACAAGCATCACTATAGATGACATATCCGCCACTTCCCGAAGGGATGACGATAATTGGTGCCATTGTAAGTCTTCTTTTGAGTTCTTGAAAGCTTGCTTCACATGGTTGAGACCATATGAACTTCTCACTCTTTTTTGTCAACTTGGTCATTTGGACGACTATCTTGGAGAAATCTTGGATAAACCTTCTATAATATCCGGCAAATCCCAAGAAACTTTTAATTTCGGTCACATTCTTGGGCCTACTTCAATTCGTCACCGCTTCTACTTTAGCCGGATCAATGACTACTCCATGTCTTGATACAATGTGCCCAAGGAACATTACTTCTTCAAGCCAAAATTTACACTTAGAGAATTGGCGTAGAGCTTGTTTCTTCACAAGGTCTCCAACACAATGTAGAAATGTTCTCGATGCTCTTCCGGACTTGAGGAGTATACGAGGATGTCATCCACAAATACGATCACAAATTTATCTAAGTATGGACGAAAGACCCTATTCATCAAATCCATGGATGCGTCGAGCGCATTCGTTAGTCCAGAAGACAACCAAAACTCATAATGACCATACCTTAATTGAAATGTCGTCTTTGGAACATCTTGCTCGGCTACCCTTAATTGATGATAGCCACTCCTTAGGTCAATCTTTGAGAAGACTGACGATGACGATAATTGATCAAAAAGTAGGGGTGTTCACGGGCCGGGTTTGACCCGAGGTTGGCCGGGTCGGGTTGGGTCCCATGTTTTTTATGGCTGCGATCTGAACCGACCCGACCTGGGCCGAGTCGGGTCGGGCCCTTTTTCTTTTTTTTAAATTTTTTGTTTTTATTTTTTTAATATAAAAATATTTATTATTTTATTTTTAATACAAAATAAAGTATTTTAATATTAAAAATATTTTTTTAAATATCTATATACTTTTCTATATTTAAATAATTTATTTCATATTTTTTTAGATTTTAAATGATATAAAACTATATATTTAAATAAAAAATAATTTAAAATTTTAAAAAAAGAAAAAAATTGGGTCATTGGGTCATTGGGTCGGGTCGGGTCAACTCGGGTTGGAAAATTCCCACTCGAACTTGACCCGACCCTTGGTCCGGTCTTGGCCGGGTCGGGTCGACCCGACCACCGACCCGACTCGACCCAAAGGGGTTGGGTCGGATCGGGTCGGATTTCCGAGTTCACCGGATCAACCCGACCCGGTGAACACCCCTATAAAAAAGATAATCAATTCTTGGCAAAGGGTACTTGTTTTAATCGTCACCTTGTTGAGCATTTGATAATCAATGCACAACCTTAAGAAGTCATCCTTCTTCTTGACGAAAAGTACTGGTGCGCCCCATGGTGAGACACTTGGCCTAATGAATCCCTTGTCCAAAATTCTTGCAATTGGGTCTTCAATTCATGCATCTCCGTCGGAGCCATTCGGTAGGGCGGCTTCGAAATGGGCGTGGTACCTGGAAGTAATTCAATATTGAACTCAACTTCTCTTCTTGGTGGCAATCCCATAATGTATTTCGAAAAAACATCGGGGTATTCTCTTACTACATTCAAGGATTCAAGTGCCTTAGATTGTGAATCTATCTTGATGACACTTGCCAAAAATCCTTTTGCTCCTTTCTTGATCATCTTACTTGTCTTGGTTGTGGAAATTAGTACTTTGACTTCCTTGGAGGGAATTCCTTGAATCATTGTGGGTTTTCCATGATGATCACCTATAATTTTTTCTTTTTGCAATACATGCGAACATCCCTAAGATTACATCATAATCTATCATAGGAAGCAATATAATATCACATGGAAAATTTCTCCTATCTATTTCTATAGATATATTGTGGACATCTTTTGGTGGCTACCATTCCGGTAGGAGTCACTACTTATAGTTGACAATTAGTAATTAGAGGCCTTGCTTCTAGCATTCTAACAAATGTATGAGATATAAAGGAATGTGTTGCACTCGAATCAAAGAGAGCATTTGCATAGTGTCCGGCAATTAGAATATTACTTTGGATCACATCATTTGCTTGGATGGCTTCATTAACTTCCATGGCAAACACTCTTGTCGGAGCTCTTGGTGGATCCATAACCATCTTTCCTTTATCTCGATTGTCACCTCATTTTTCCGAGCAATCCCTTATGTAGTGGCTCATCTTTTCACATTGCAAGCATGTCCCGGCCTTCATGCGACATTCACCGGGATGGTACCTTCCACAATGGTTGCATGAGCCTCTTCTTGCTCTTCCTTCTCTGGAGAATGATAGGGAGCTTTCCTTGGGCTCTTCCCTTGAGTCTTCTCTTCGTGCTTCTTGATTGCTTTTCCTTTAGTACTCATCCTTTCATTGAATTTCCTTTCATGATCGGCGGCAAGTTCCACCACATCCTTCAAGGTGGTGCAACGACCACTCCTGACCCAAGGTTGTAGTCCGGGATGCAAGCCATTAAAGAACCTCTTAGTTCTCTTTAGTTCATTTTCATTGAGCTCACCATACTTCTCTAGCTTTAGATATGTGCTCATGTATTGGTCCACCATCATGTTGCCTTAGACGAGATTGAGAAATTCGTCCCTCTTCTTTTCCTGAACATAATCTGGTAAAGCTTCAAACACTTCTACAAAGCTTCCCCAAGCAACATCTTCTTCACTCTCAAAAGTGGTCTTCAAGAGAGATTTCCATCATGCTTTAGCTTGGCCGCAAAGGCGATGTATAGCATATATCATCTTACGATCTTCGGGGCATCCCATGACCTTGAAGATATTCTCTATCTCTTCAATCCATGATTCGGCCAACTCTAGCTCTCCTTCTTCATCAAACTTTGGAGATTGAAGCCTTAGGAACCTTTCAATGGATAATCCGTTTCATTATTTTTTTAAGCATTTTGTGTTGCTCGGATTAATCCATCAAGAAAAATATTTCTCTTATGATCCTCATTAGTAGTTGCATGTCTTGGTGGCATTTACACCCACATTCAAAGAAAACATAAAAACATCATTAGCATGAGCTAAACATAAGAGAAGATGTACTTTTAGGTTCGGTGGCACCTCATGACAATTGTACAAGGACTTCATACTTTGACATTACACTTAGACATTTTAGCCAACCTATGGCTTACACATGCTAAGACATAATACATATGAGCCAAAACTACGGCTCTGATACCAACTATAACGCTCCCAAAATTTGGCTCCAATTTAATTGTCGAACCCTAGACGGTGTCACTTTCATTATCTAATTACATAAACATTGCAGCGGAAAACATAATAATAAAATGTCAAATAACCTTTAATAACATAAAAAAGTGGAAGACTTCATAAGCTAAATAAATCCAAGATCCATATCTAGCCTATGGGCCACGTAAGCTCTAACATCGTACCCAACATAGGGTTTAAGATACATAAATGAGTTCATACAAAACTACATAACTCAAAAGCCCATATGCCATATACTTGACCCACTAAGAGTTCATCATCATAATATAAAAGACCGAAAGATAACTTGGGCTATAGCCCGACCGTCACATGTGCAATGTCTCCGTCATGAGGCTTTCGCCGCCGAATCTAAGCCTCGTCCATACCTGCACGGACCCATGGGGTGCAGGAGATTTCTCCCGTTAGAGTATGTTGGAGCCCATGCATGCTATGATGCTAAATATAATCTCTAAATATCATGGCATATGCATTTCATCATCATGGAATATGAATCATATGCATGCTATAAACTACTTAAGCACACTATATGACATGTGAACATAACATCATGACAAGATAAAATAACATCATAAACATTAGATCAAAGCATATCATAACTTATCATTATGCTAAGACATATCATCATTTCTCTTTCTTTACTTTAACATCTTCTTACATACCATCTTATGACAAGGGAACATACATTAGCATCCTTTTTGTCATCATCATCTTCATCTTTATGTCCCAAGTCATTCTTGGAAAGTAAATATGCACATGTAAGACTACTTCTTAGGCTTCGGTCCCTTTGAAGTACACACATAAACGTAAGACTTTACTTTCCAGATTTACATCATCTTTTCATCTTCTATTTTTATTTAGATAGTTTATTATCTTGGTGATGGGGAAGACCATGATTCGGGGGACTTGGCTAGCTAGGCCGAGATCTTTTTGTCCCATTGGAAGTACAAACCACGATGGGTCAGACATTACTTCCCCGGGAATAGATCACATGAGCTAGTAAGTAAAGACTTCATTCCCCTCCACGATTACAATAAGACACCTTCATACCAATCCATCTTTTACTTACATTCATCAATACGTACAATCATTCAATATACGTTGCATGTTTTAATCCTATTTGAGATCATACATACTTTGAATCATGCTAAGTGTGCACAACTCCTCTAAGTATAGCTTATGAGCATGGTCGTGCCATGATACGTCACGGCCGTTCCACAGAGGCATGCATTTCACGGGTTCCCAATTTTCCTGCACGAGTGATTTTTCCCTGTACGTGCTTGTACGCCCGTGACAGATAGGTCATTTTTTTACCATTCTCTAAGATTTTCTAAGGCATGGGACGTCCGGGGCGTCACGGCCGTGACAGAACGCCCATTTTCACCCACTCGACGTTCTGTCGGTAAGGCATGAAATTTACTATACGTCACGGCCGTGCCTCCACATATCACGGCCGTGTCAAAACAATTGGACAGAGTTTCCCCTGCTTTGCTCAATTTTTCACCATTTTTACACATTTGTACAAACACCTATATGGCGTGCATTCACCCAACATAAACAATAGAGGCTATACACTACTCAAATAGGCTTAACAATTAATCAAATGAATCCCCACAACATGAATCATATACATATATATTTTGCATTGAATCATTAAGACCAATAAACATATTCATATATAGCAATGAGTAAACTACTTAAGAACTAAGCATGAATAACAAAGCACATTAGATTCTAATCATGATTAGCGATGGAATAGTAACCTAAAGAACATGGAACATTCAAATGTACATTTTCCTAACCTTCAACCTAAGAAAGCCTAAAATCATAATTTCTTTCTATCTTTTCCTCTACTTGCACTTGTTAATGTTCTTCTCCTTCTTGTCCAACTGCACGTATGTGGGGAAGTGAGTTGCTGAGAGAGAATGAAAAGAGAGGTGGGAGCTTTTACCTTGCTGGGTGGATGAGGAAAGAGAGAGACACTTACTATAGCTTCATTTGGGAAGTGGCCGAATGGAGTGGTGGTGGAAGGGTGAGATTACTGTAGCTCAAATGATATTTTAGAGAGAATGTTGGTTGGTAGGTGAGGAGAGAGATTGGGGTAATACTTTATGATATATATAGAGTAGTTGGGTTTGGGCTAGGTGCGGGCATGGGCTTCTTTTGATTTTTTTTTTTTACTTTTGAATGTTACAGTTTATATAAGGAACTCCTATACAAAATATGAAACAGAAATTCTAAAACCTTCTAATTTTCAAAGGCTCCGCCCTCTGCTGAAGCGTCTGACTACATAGGGAAACCATATTGGGTTACAACTAGTTCAGATTCAAGCCATTATCAAGATATATATGTGTAACTATATCCTAATTCTAAAAAAAGTGATGTATCCCATACCTGTACTAGATACTCGTACCTATATCCATGCAGCATAGTTCCAGAATTTGAGAATTGTGTCTTTAAATTTTGTTAACAAATACTTCAAATTTCAGCATGAGGCGGAGCCAAGAATATTTTGAGTGGATTCACATTCAAGTTAAAAGTTCGTCTCCTTCATTTCATAAATTTATTATTATTATTATTATTATTATTATTATTATTATTATTATTATTATTATTATTATTATTATTATTATTATTATTATTATTATTATTATTATTATTATTATTATTATTATTATTATTATTTTAATTCAAAATTAATTAAAATGTTTATTATTATGTATGCTCATTATGATATTAAAAAATAATAATTTGTAATATTATTTATAACACTACAATTAAAAAGATGTGTACAATGTTAAAAAGAGATCATGGATATAATTTCTCTTGATTTATTAAAAAATAACGTTAACACTTAATAAATAATTAGTAAGTGTAATATAAGATAGTAAACATGAATATTTGATTATACTAATATATTAACAAAAAATATTTCATTATTATTAATTTATATCAATTATATGTAATAATTATAAATCAAATGAGCATACATAATATCATAATTACCTAATTATACAATGATTAAAGGTAATATACAAATAAAATTAATTAAAAGTATTTCAAGAATATAAAATAGTAAGGCATAATGTTTAAATAGAAAGAATGAGTTGATTGGATGAAAATAGAGGGAAAAATATTATAAAATTTGGAAGACCAAATATAAAAATAAGTAGTAAAAAATGATGTACTTGGACCACTTAATTTAGAAAAATAATTTATTAAAGGTAATATATAAATAAAAAATCAATTAAAAATATTAAATATGTCCAAAAGAGAAAGAATGAATTGATTGGATAAAAATAGAAGGTAAAAATATTATAAGACAAGTTTGGAAGATTATACGTAAATAATTAGATATCAATTATATATAATGATTTTAAAAACCCTGTGTAAAAGGTGGAAAGTAGATTCGAACCTGAGCCACTTTGGGATGTATTAGCGCTTCTAACCAATGAGGAATTAGAGAATTAAACATACTAATACACGATTCCGGACCTCCGGTACCTCCATGTGCAGGCGCGTAAACCCACGTAGCTCTGCCCTTGATCTCAGGTGGTGGATTTACAAGTCTTTGCTGCTCCACGAATCACTTTAAAACCTTTGGTTCTAAGCTTTCCTTGTTTTGCCAAAATCTGTCTCTCTCATGGAGAAGGTGCTTTCAATAAAAACGTCCTTTTCAGATATATTATTAGTATTTTGTTCCATTCAACATTTAGATCTTTGTGCTCTACGTTTATGCAGCCACATGTTGATTTTGGTTTAAAACTTATGGAAGCAGATTTGATGGCAATTCCTGGTCTTTACAGATTTGTTCAGGTAGTACTGATTTCCATCAGTTATGTCTGAGTGTCTGAGTTTTTGACATGAATCGAGATGAACCTACATGCCTAAATACTGGTGTAAACAATATGTTTACCTTCATTTAAGTCTTTCCTTCTTCCAGGATTAGGCAAATCTTGGTCCTGGTTACATTTATGACATTTTTTACGACCATTTAATTATATTGTAAGTTTGTTGCTAGTATCATGAGGAAGAAGTATTACAGCAAAAGAAGGTTCGCTTCCGTTCTTCTGCAAAACCATATGTATAACATACAAGTGATGATTAAACCAGTTTAAACCTCCTTGTAAAAAGATTTTTATACCTTGTATAAAAGAAAGTTATGACATTGGATATGCGGGATTTTGTTGCTGTTATGCTGAAAGTAGCCTTTTACTTTGAAGTTCTAGTACTTTAATGTAGAAGCTTCTTCTTGTTGGCATTTCCGACCACAAACTTTTAACTTGTTAACACAGGTTGCCTACTGCAGACCCTCGTAGCTTTAACAATTATCATGTCTACTATTCTATGTTATTCTAAATGTGAGAACTGAGATACATGCATAGATGTCAAATGCCGATCCTTAATATGATGTATTGCCAACATTGATTGCCTTTGATAGATGTCTAATCATTGACGTATCTGCAGGACACTATCAAGAAACAGGTTGCAAGTATGTATCTGTGGCCTAAAACACTTGAAGTGCCAATTTTGGATCCTTCTAAGTAATTTGACATGCTGAGTCATTTGAGAACAATTTAATTTGTTTTTTGGGGAAAGTAAACATATGCTGAGCTTCCCTTATTTTGTACGATGTTGCAGGGCCTTGAGGAAGGCTGTTGGGATTCTCCATGTTAAGATCCTTAGGGCTAATAAACTAAGAAAGAAAGATCTCCTGGGCAAATCGGACCCTTAGTGAAGCTTAAGCTTTCAGATGATAAGCTTCCATCAAAGAAGACTACTGTGAAGCACAATAACCTTAATCCTGAATGGAATGAGGAATTTAAATATACTATAAGATGAGGAATTTAAATATACTATAAGTTCCAGAATCTCAGTATCTGGAACTTAACGTCTATGACTGGGAACAGGCACATTTTTATTTTATCCATCATATTCTGAAATTTCTTGTTTTTCTTTATCATATATATAAAATTATTCAACTTCTGTGCTCATCTGTCCATTTTCTTAGGTTGGGAAACATGAAAAGAAGGGCACGAATGTAATCCGACTGAAGGAGCTCAGCCCCGATGAACCAAAGACTTTATCTCTTGACTTGCTTAAGAGTTTGGATTCAAATGATATTCAGAATGAGAAGTCACGAGGACAAATTGTTGTGGAGGTGACATATAAGCCATTTAAGGATGATGAGCTTAAAGGTCACAATGAGGATGCAACTGAAGTGGAGAAAACTCCAGAGGGTACTGTAACAACTAAAAAAAAAAGGGAACAGCCAACTAAGAAACGGTCAGCCAACCCCAAACAATTAGAGCCAGATTTCAGGGGAGTGCAAATCGTGGCATTAAGAAAGAATTGAGAGAGAGTTAATGAGGGAATGAAACCATGGGTGAGAGAATAAAGGAGAAATTAATAGGTAATTTATGACTACCTTCCTTTCAAAACAGCATGTCCACTACACCCCTGCCCCATGCCTCGGAGGACAAGTCGACCCTCCCAAAAACAATCACACTTTCCTTGCTGGCCGTGTACACATCAGAGAGGGGAAAGAGACATCTAGACTCATCACGTGAAGGTGCAGTCAGGCCTCCTCCGCTCATCTCTTTGCTTCAGTCCCGACAACACGCCCCTCACATCTTGTGACATCGATTGTTCTACAGGCGAGGAGCAAGTAGGTGAAGGTGGATCTGTACCAGGACGATAGGGGCGATGTGCGAACTAAGGCAAACAAGAACAACAAGGATTAATTACGAATAGACGTGGGTGAAATTAAAATCACTCTGCATAATTATGAATAGGATTGTGAATTGTTGTTGTAAAAATCCTGGAAAATGACTCATGATCGAACGAAGAAAGGAAATGCATGGATTATTGCCTCTGATTTTATGTTTGTCGTTGATTGCTGATATGATTGTGTTTCGGTTTACCATTGTCTTGCACTGATGATTGTGCTGATGTAGCAATGCATTTAGGATAGAAAATTATAAATTTTGTATGCTCTGTTCGTTCCATGATATTGAAAATCTGGTCGATTGGTCGGTCCGATGTACTATTTGCGCTCGTCCACGTTCACAGATCGGTCGACCGATCAATTAGGGACCAGTCGACTGACATCTTTCCTGCGCATCTCCCATAAGATATATCAATCAGTCGACCGACCGATGGAACTCGGTCGGCCGATCATTTCCTATGAAAGGCATAGCTTGGCCGGCCGACTGACTGATGGAAATCGGTCGACCGAGCCTCGCATTAATGGCATTAATGGTCGACCGACTAAGAGAAACCGGTCGACCGACACCAATTGATCGGTCGGCCAACCTAGGGGACCAGTCGATCGAACCTTGAGTCTGACCCTTAATTCTACTTAGTATTAAATCTAGATTTTTGGCATGATCATTATTGATTTCCCCTCGGATTGATAATCTATATGACTGAATCAGAAGATAAGTTATGAAAGAATGACAAAAAGGATAAAGTGATTATTAAAGAAAGATGAAGGATAAAAGAGGGGTGGCCAGCCCATATCAAGTACCTAAAGATAAGGGTCACTCTCTTGGTCATGGCTCGATCAACCATTGACCTACGCAAGGCTGTATTATTTTGCTTGACATAAACCTCAAAAGTTAAAGGCACCTAAAGTCATTTGAGTTCTAAGTATTAGGGGTGTTCACCGGGTCGGATCGACCCGATGAACCCGACGATCTGACCCGACCCGACCTACTTTGGGTCGGGTCGGATCGTGGTCGGGTCGGACCCGATCCGACCCGAACCCAACCCGATGGTGGTTCGGGTCAGGTACGGGTTGGGAAATCCCAACCCGAGTCGACTCGACCTGACCCGATGACCCGACTATTTTATTATTTTTTAAAATTTTTTACTTAATTTTAGTCCTATACTTAATTTAAAATGCAAAAAAAATATGAAAATAAAACATTTTAATTATGAAAATAATGCTCAAATAATCAGAAAAGATACTTTATATTTTATAATAATTATTAAATAATTTTTTTATATTAAAATACATATAAAAAGTAAGACAAAAAATTTAAAAAAAAAGAAAAAATGGTGATCGGGTGACCCGACCATCCGACCCGACCCAATCCATCCCAAACTGGGTCGGATTGGGTCGGATTTTCTACCCCTAGAGGCTTTGACCCGATCCGACCCGACCCGATCGGATTTGTTCACGGGTCGAGTCCAACCCGACCCGTGAACACCCTTACTAAGTATAATTCAAGGTACAGGAGAATGTACAAGTAATGCAAGTATGATATCAAAGAATCTAAAGGCACCCAAAGTTATATGATTTATAAGTAAAATTCAAGGTAAAGAAAGATGTTCAAGTAATGCAAGTAAGATGTAAGATGTAAGTATTGTCATGATTTCTATCACGGTTAATGATTTTCCTCTTGATTCCAAGTTACTACGGTTTACCATGATGTTACTGCTTATCATTATTCATTGATTCTCTTTAACTTCTGATCAAGATAAATTCTTTCATCGATTCTAATTTGTCCTATTTAACAGTTATGCCATTGTATACTCATATGGTTTTCCACTAGGCTGTAAAGCTTACTAGAGGACCTCCTCCCCTGTGTTTGATTTCCATATGTCCAGGTCTGGTGTAGAGTTAGTGTGCTACGACAAAGCTCCGACGATATGAAGGCACATGAATTACAGGGCCTATTAGTTAATCATTTTTCTTCCGCATTTATAAATTTATGTTGTAGACATTTATGGACTTCCGCAATATATTCTTTATTTTATTATTTCTTCCGCTGAGTGTCTCGGTTCTTGACTGAGACTTTGTCAATAAGATGGCCAAAGTTATAGCGTCCGTAGCGTTCTCATGTTGGTCTTCCCCACGTGACGGGGGGCAATTTGGGAGCGTTACAGGTACTCCATCAGGTGGTGGTTTGCTTGCTGTCATAATTCATGAAGCCCAAGATTTGGAGGGAAAGCACCATGCAAACCCATATGCACGAATTCTTTTTAGAGGAGATGAGAAAAAAACCAAGGTATGATGAAATTGATGATCAAGGATTTGAAAGCCATCTCTTTTGTTCTTTCATTTCTTGTTGTCTCATTTATCCTTTCATGAATTGCATCTAGCTAATGTAAGAATGGTTGTTTAATGATTGCCCCACATAAAGAAAAACAGAGATCCACGATGGGAAGAAGACTTCCAGTTTATGTGTGAGGAACCACCAGTCGAGGAAAAACTATTTGTCGAGGTATTAAGTAGGCCACCAAGCATTGGCATACATTCCAAGGTAACCTTCTAGATTCCGCTCTGTCATGTCATGTACTATTTTTTTCATAATATGCCTGTAATGTTGCTAGTCATATCTGATGTTCAGTTTGCTTGTGTCACACCTTATTATTATGATTTCTTGGTAAACACTTATGTTTAGCCAAAGTGCATAATTACCAAGTGTCTGTTTCCTTATATACATTCAGTCAAGCTTAAAATGTCTAACTTCAATACCTGTTACAAGGATTAAATTGCCAGTCAATACTTCTGGACAATTTTAAGTTGAATGACAGGACAGTACGCCTTATGGACCATAGTTTCCTATTCTAAAAGAAAAAAAATCAACAATATAGGCCACGTTTAAGGTGGATGCTTAATCAGATCTATAATTTACAATGTTGAAGAGACTACATGTTCAAACAGCGTACTTGAAATGCTGTTTGCAATGCAAGTGTTATTGTGTAGGGAATTTCCATACTTTTGTGTTTGTTTGAGGGTGTCCAAGAATCTTGGAAACCCTTTGTTCTTTGAAATTAGCTAGACTGAAGATTTGAATCAGACTCTTTTCCCATTGCTCAATGTGAATCATTGTGTTTGGATATTTAAAGGTCTTAACATTTGTTGTTTTGATTTCCCTGATAAGTCCTTGAAACTGTTCAGCAGACGACAACAGAACTTCAATTGCTTCAAAAAATAAAAACAATGGTTCTTGAATTAAACTTTAACATTATTTTCGAGATGCTGAGTTGTGCTGATTGCTGACACTTATTACAAGTACTTTTCCTCTATTTGCCATGTTGCAATTGCTTTACACATTGGCCATATTACTATAAGCCTAGCAGATGTGGTTAAGAACAGGCGTATCAATGAGAACTATCATCTAATTGATTCCAAGAATGTCAGGATTCAGATAGAGATGGAGTGGAGAACGTCTTGAGATCTTTGGTAGGAGTATCTACTATGATTAGCTCCATCATTGTTTTGGCATTAATTTGTCATTCAGCTTCGTGTTATTTTTTTTCTTTCTATAAATTGACAGGTTTCAGATTGCATTATCTGGAGATATAGTCGAAGAGAACCTTGTGTTAAAGCCATAGTTGTTCTGTAAATGTTCTTCTCTAGACATGTGATATATGCGGTTGTGTATTACTGTAATTATTGTGCACCTATGTTCAGGGGAAGTAATCCTCTGTTCACAATAGCTGAAAAAAAAGCTTATGGGATAAAATCACAAGTTCAAATTGAATTTATCAGTTTACAAGTTGTTCAAAATGAACTCTTAAGGTTCAACCATATGAAATCTTATCATCTAATTGATTATTTTATGAATGAGTCAATCGGCAGCGGATGTATTGAAAGTGTCATAATCTGATTTATTTTCGAGGGATGAGTGAGAATGTGCTACTAATTTAGCAAGCGCCTTCTTTTTGGTTCAATTACATCTTCCTTTCTCACATCCGCTGACCGGCGAGCTTAATCGAGAATTCATCATCTATTTGCTGCGGTGCTGCATCTGAGAAATAGATGTTGTAGGTTGTGATGCTATCATATTTGCCACGAAAGTTGGAAGGTATTTCGAGATTTTTGGGGTTTTCTGGGTATGAATTAAGAAGTGCTTCCATTTTGGTTGTCTTTTCGATGTCTTTCACTGAGTTTAAGTAGCGCAAAAAGAAACTATGCATCAAAATCATTTTTTATTGTATCAATGATCAAATAAATAGTACAATAAATAAAAAATTCTTAAGTTTTGTGTATGATGAAGTCAAATGCCAATCTCTCCTCCTGACCACCACGCGGCCACACCACCAGTTATTGTTACCGTTACACCTATCATTAGGACTAACTTCTCTTTCTTACTGCTACAGTCAGAGCTGCTTCTGTAGAGGAGAACAAGTTCATCTCCTGCGGCTACATGAAACAGCTTCTTCTACTTTCCGCAACTCAAAAATTCACTTTGGAGAATTGAGCACCTGCTGAGTGATGTCCTGGAAGATCCTGAGCCTCTTTCCCATTTTCTTCACCTCTTCACACGATGCAGGATTCTTGTTACTAGGATTCTTAATGTTATTAGTGTCAGTAAATCCACCCTGGAGCACAGGAGCAAGAACAGCGGCAACAATGGCCTCGTGGAATGCATTGTTGTCAGGCAAATCCGGCCACTTGTCCTCGGCGGAGACGGTCGATCTCTTGCCCACTTCTTGTTCTATTGCTTTCTCTACTGCAACTTTAACTAGCGGGGCATTCTCCAACGCATCGCCCGAGCGCGTCCTCTTGAGGTTCCCAAGCGGATCGTGGAGTGAATGCTGGACGACGACGTTGACTTCTTTAAGCAGCCTTGAAGAGAAGAACGGCCGAGCATCGATGTTGAGTGCAGTGTTCGACGCGAACTCTGTTGAGTGCAGTGTTCGGCCGAGCATCATGTTGCCTGCTTTGTCTAAGCTGAGGGATTTACCCAGCGCGTGCTCCGGCTTCGTCCCATTGTTTAGTGTGTTGAGGGTGTTGGCATTCTCGTCGCCGAATCCGTCTCGCGGCGGGTGGAGGTAATCCACGCAAGGCTGCGCCTGCCATATGGACGAAGACCCCAGGAAGGCATCGAAAAGCCAACTCTGATCGACGACACGATCGTGTCCTGGATAGCGCAAGAGTTTGGCCTCGAGGTCCCGGAGCATCTCCTGCGCCCTCTCGTAGGCTTTCAGATGCGAATCCGCTCCTCTGATGTTGTCGATGACCGCAGGTTTCACCTGCTTCAATGTCTCCTTTGCCTCGGCGATGCGTCCCTGTTGCATCAAGTAGATGCCGAGGTTACACATTTTGTTGTTATCGGAATCGATCAGGAGCGCTCTCCGGTACGCCGCCTCGGCTTCCACGTAGTTTTCTCTCTGCATGAGAGCCCAACCCAAGTTCCCCTGTCATTCCCTTAATGTTTAGTACAGTACAACTGAGAATTGATCATTACAGTCATGCATACGATGTATGCTTGCGAGGAGGACTCACCAGAAGCCTCGTGGCTTCTTGTTCGATAGAGACTTGGAATTTCCTCCCCTGGGACCGAGCGGTCTTCGTGCGCTTCGCGTTGAATGCCAGCCCTTTCTGGATGAGCTGCAGCTTATACTTCAACAGACCTATTTGATCATCCAATCTTCCACACCTCTGTACACGCATTTGACTGCTTAGCATGTCCGTTACAGTTCAATCTAAATCAACTGGGCAGATTAAGCAATATATGATGAATAGAGCACCTCACCTTGTACAAGTCGAGGAGAATATTGTCCAGAGACTCCTGCGCCTGTTCAGAGCATCGGCACCTCAAAGACTTAATGGCCTCGACCGCTTCCTCCGCTCGATTCTGCTGTTTCATTACGATCGCCATGTCCTTGAGCGCGCTGTCGACGCGGTCGCCAGCGTTGATGGCCGCCCAGAAGAGCGTGATGGCTTTGTCAGGATCCTTGTCCACCAGCTTTTCCACCACCAGAAGAAACATAGATTAGTAATCCGAAAATCCAAGCGCCGAATGACATGCCTACTAGAAGCAGGCTGTGCTAAGCTTACTTGAACCCTCTTCGCCCGGACGTAAGGGGTGACGCCGGTAGGGACCTTGTGCTGGACGTGGAAGGACTCCGTGGTGCGCGGCCCTGCGACAGGCTTCATCGGAGAGCAGGGCGCTGACTTGCATGGCCTAATGCAGGCGGTAGGAGCATGCATCGTCCAGGCTTCCTGCATCGTCTTTACAGATCAGACCGGAATCAGTGTTATCAGGGAAGGAAACTTGGTGTTGCGCTCACTCTCATTCACTCTGCCTCTAAGACTATGAAGCAGAGAGAAAGACAGATCGGAAAGGGGAGAGATGAAGATGAGAGAGGAAGGTGGGATGAATGGAAACAAAGATGAGAGAGAGAGGTGTAAATAATGGAGTAAGCGTCGGAGAGGATGAGGTGTAGTGTAGTTGTAGTAGTGGGAACTGGGAAGGCGGAAGAGAGAGCGACCATTTTATTTTATTTTATTTCTCTTTTTTTTTTTTGAAGGGAAACGATTCGACCGTTGGAGACACCGTTTGAAATGAAAAATAGCCTTTGAACAGAAAACGAAAGAAAAGAAGAAGAGAAGAGAAGCGACGCAATAAATCAAAATAATATAGATATATATTATGATTATTATTTTCATCATCATCTTTGATTCTTTATGTTATTATTATTAGAATTATTGTGATTAATAATAATAATAACAATGTTATTATACTGAAAGAAAATAAAATAATGCATGGCTTGCCCATAAATTTTTTTTAGTTTTCTCAATTAATTTCCTAATTCTTTTAAGTTGAAAGAAGCAAAATATAATAAAAAAGTTCTTATATGTCTCAAATAAAAAAAGCATTAGATATAAAAAAATAATTTAATTTGACCACGAGGAGTATTGGTTGGATAAAAGAAAATAAATATCTTTTTTCCGAGAAAATGAAGCAGAAAATTTTTTTTATTAGAAAAAAACTTCTTTACTAGAAAAGCGATAATGATTTATGTTTTTTAAATTATTTTACAACTTATCTACCAAGAAAAATATTTTAAAATAGAAACATTAACTATATAAGATACATACACCTGAAACAAAATAGCATTAATCATAAAAACTTTATAAACTTAGCTTGATAACGAAATGAAATAGCAAACCTTAAGTGAGTCTTGGTTTAAACTCAAATTATAAATCATTTTTCAACTTTTGCGGATAAAAGAAAAATATAATAAAATTTGTTGTGTATCTAAAATAAAAGAATATTAAAGAAAGAAATATAAAATTTTCAAGAAAATGAAATAGGAAACTTTTTTACTAGAAAAATGAGCCTTGAAATAAATTAGATACGTGACCAGAGGGAAGAAAATATTTTGTCAAACCTATGAAATCACTTTAATAGAAATGTGAACTTTAATTTCACGGCAATGACAAAAAATCACTTTAATAGAAATGTGAACTTTAATTTCACGGCAATGACAAGACATGTTCATGTTCATGTTCATGGATGTGAAACTTGATTTTGGAGAATTGGATAGAAATGACCCTATACGATTCTTGGAAGTATTTTTTTCAAGCATAAATTGTAATATCCCATTTGCTGCGTTAAGATAATGTTCGCTTTGGGTCGAATGTTCGCACGAATTTAAAATACGTCTTGATAGATAAAAGAGATGTCACTTATAAGTCCATGATCACATCCGTGTTTTGTCCATATGGGACTATCTTTTTTCACCCTTTGATCCTTTCATTTTGGAGCCTTACAATCACTCCCCTAAGGGACTCAGTGTCCTCGTTGAGTGGTCCGTGAGTCGGGTTCGTTCCCACATGATTCAAGTGAACACGCGAGGATGGCTCTGATACCAACTGTAACGCTCCCAAAATTTGGCTCCAATTTAGAGTTCGAACCCTAGACGGCGTCATTTCATAATCTAATTCCATAGAACATTGCAGCGAAAAATATAATAATAATAAAATCTAATAACATAAGACACAGTGGAAGACTTCATAGGTAAATAAAAATCCAAGATAACAATACTAGCCCATGGGTCACATAGGATCCAACATAAGACCCAATATAGAGTTCATAATACATAAGTGAGTTCATATAAAAGTAAATTACTTAAAGGCTCATAAGTCATACATACTTGACTCTTATAAGAGTTCATCACAATAACATAAGTACAATAACTTGGGTCGTAGCCCGACCAACTCATGTGTAATGTCACTATCATGAGGCTCTCGCCGCTGAATCTAAGCCTCATCCATATCTGCACGGATCCATGAGGTACAGAGAATTTCTCCCGTTAGAGTATGTTGAGACACATACATGCTATGATTCTATCACATGATCTTTATATGTCATGGCATGTGCACTTCATCATCATAGTACATAAATCATATGCATGCTATGAGCTACTTATGCACACTATATGACATGCTAACATATCATCATTCATCATTATGCTAAGGCATATCATTATTTATTTTGCTTTACTTTAACATCTTTTTACATAACATCTTATGACAATGAAACATACATTCGCATCCTTTTGAGGGCTTGCATTATGATTATTATCTTTATGCCAAGTCATAATGTTCATTTATCTTTCTTTGCTTATATCATTAATATCGACTATGGAACATACATTAACATTCTTTAAGACACTTTCATTATCATCATCTTTATCTTTATGTTCCAAATCATTCATCTTAGTTACTTTAAGTGACTTCATTTTTAACATCATATTACTATGGAACATACTTTGCATCCTTTTTGGTGCATACTTAATCATCTTTATCTTTATGTTTCAAGTCCTTCAGCTTAGTCACTATAAGTAATTCTCATCTTTTCATCTTCTATTTTTATTTAGATAACTTATTATCTTGTTGATTGAGAAGTCCATGTTAGCTCATCGATCTTAACTTTACTTAACTTGGTTGGGATCTTGCTTTATATAAATATGATTAGTAGGTATAATGTTCTTATGTGCGCTCAATGTGAATGAATACATGCCTTAACAGTGCTTGTATATATGTGTAAAAGAGGAAAAAATGGATAAAAATATGAGAAATGTCGTCTGAGCCTCTAGCACGGTCGTGATGCATTATTGCACGGTCTTGACACCTATGGTGATTCATGCCTTAGCATGAAAGCATATTCGAAGACGAAACGAGCATTCTGTCATGGGCGTGACCATGGGGTCGCATGGCCGTGACACCTAGTGAAGCCTCTGCCTTAGAATATTTCGAAGACAGGATGAGATTCAAAGTTCTGGCATGGCCGTGAATAATGTTAGGCACGAGCGTGACCAATGTGATCATGTATGTTCAAAAATTCTTCCCAAGTGTTCGGCTGTATTGAACTAAGGCACGCCCGTGCCCATGTGTGGGCACAGCTGTGACCCAAGATGGCACGGTCGCGACCAGTTCAGGACCCTTGTGTATATTTGAAATGTCCACACTTAGAATGATTTGAAGTATGTATGACCTTAAATATGATTAAAATATGAAACATATATTAAATGATTGTATGTATTGACGAATGAAAATAAAAGACGGATTGATGAAGGTGTCTTGTTATGGTCGTCGAAAAATTATGGGAATCAAAGTCGTCACTAACTAGCATCAGTGGCTGGTTTACCGGAATGCAGATGTCAACCCAAAAGATGTCTCGCTTCCGAAACCGAAGTCGTCACAGCTAGCTTTAGTGACTGGTTCCCCGGGAATGCAGATGTCGACCCAAAGAGGTCTCGCTTCCCCGGAATGCAGATGTCGACCCAAAAGAGGTATCGCTTCCAATGGAACAAAAAGATCCCGACCAAGTTAAGTAAAGTTAAGATCGATGAGTCAACATGGACTTCTCAATCAACAAGATAAGAAGCTATCTAAATAAAGATGAAAAGATGAAAAGATGAGAATTACTTATAGTGACTAAGTTGAAGGACTTGGAACATAAAGATGAAGATGATTAAGTATGCACCAAAAAGGATGCAAAGTATGTTCTATAGTCATATCACTTAAAGTAACTAAGATGAATGATTTGGAACATAAACGATGATAATGAAAGTGCCTTAAAGGATGTTAATATATGTTCTATAGTCATATGATATTAATGATATAAGCTAAGAATGATAAATGAATATTATGACTTGACATAAAGATGATAATCATAATGCAAGCCCTCAAAAGGATGTTAATGTATGTTTTCTTGTCATAAGATGTTATGTAAAAAGATGTTAATGTATGATTGATGATATGTATTAACCTAATGTTCATGATGTTACATGTTTATCTTATCTTGTCATGATGATATGTTAACATGTCATATAGTGTGCATACGTAGCTCATAGCATGCATATGATTTATGTACCATGATATGAAATGCACATGCCATGAGAGATCGTGTGATAGGATCATAGCATGCATGAGTCTCATCATATTCTAATTGGAGAAATCACCTGCATCCCATAGATCCGTGCAGGTATGGATGAGGCTTTGGTTTGGCGGCGAGAGCCTCATAGTGACATTGCACATGGGTTGGTCGGACTACGGCCCAAGTTATCTTATTTAT
The DNA here is from genome assembly GCA_030549335.1 of Pontederia crassipes. NCBI lineage: Eukaryota > Viridiplantae > Streptophyta > Magnoliopsida > Commelinales > Pontederiaceae > Pontederia > Pontederia crassipes. Next base: position 1,229,370 of record JAUKPH010000020.1, on the reverse strand, counting down.
GTTATTATGATGAACTCTTATAAGAGTCAAGTATGTATGGCCTATGGGACTTTGAGTCATTCACTTTTATATGAACTCACTTATGTATTATGAACTCTATGTTGAGTCTTATGTTAGAGCCTATGTGGCCCATGGGCTAGTATTGTTATCTTGAGTTTTTATTTACCTATGAAGTCTTCCGCTGTGTCTTATGTTATTGGATTTTATTATTATTATTATGTTTTCTGCTGCAATGTTCTATGGAATTAGGTTATGAAAGTGATGCCGCCTAGGGTTCGAACTCTAAATTGGGGCCAAATTTTGGGGGCATTACATAAACGATATACAATGATGTTTGTTTATTGTTATAATCTAGATAACGATGTGCATGCTCAATAGTAATTTACGTAAAAGATGAGATTGTGTTAGACAAATATTTGATTGTGTCACGACCTTCAGATGGAAAAATTAGATCCAGGCCATGTTATGGGCGTGATCAACATGATTTGTGACTGAGTGAACATACTTGAGGAAAAGTCTTTATCATCCCCAAAGTATTTTTTCCGGCGACAAATTAAAGTGACCTTAGGGGTGCAACACCCTGAGCATAAACGCGAGTGACTAAGGTTGAAGAAATTCTTTATCATGCCCATGAACAAAATTTCATGATAGTGACAAGAAAAAATCGTGATTGGAACAAAAGAAGAAATTGAGAAAATATTCCTTGTCACACCCATAAAATTAGTTTTTTCATAGTTGTGACAGGTAGATTCAACAAAGGTGAACTTTAGTTTCCTAGCTTTTTTAAGGGAACCATCGAAGTCGTAGTGAAAGCGAGTCTTCGTAAGGCGATTGTCACGACTACGACAAGTTATGTTAATAGGTATGAAACATAGTTTTACGTGTACTAGAAATGACCCTATATGGTTTTTAAAAGGTATTTTCATAAATGGTATACAATGATGTTTGCTGGTTGTTATGCATGTAGATAATGATGTGCATGCTTAATTATAATTTAGTCTAATAAATGAATATTGTACTATACAAATATTTGATGCATTGATGACTATAATAAAATACCCCAATTAAAATGCCTCGATAATTATTAAAACTAATAATGAGAAGTGATGCCTTTATCCTTATAGTAATTGAGAGTTCTCAAAAGTAATGCCATTAGCCTTAATGTAATGATAATGCTGTAGATGTTTCCCTATGCCTTCTATTACATAAGACGAAATATAAGAATTGTCATATGGTAAAATTAATAAAAGTCAAGACATATATTACATTTGAAAGAAATCGTAAGAAAGAAAAGAATGTACAACAAGTCATAAATGTAATGACCCAAAATCCACCCTAAAAGTTTTGAACATTTAAGGAAATTTCATACTGTTAGCCCGTTCGTCATACATCATTTAACAATGAAAGGCTTTAACATCTCAATGAAATTCATAATAAATAAAAAACTTTCTATTACTCATTAAATATCTAAAAATCTTTATTACAGCATTAACCTCAATGTTCAAATAGAACGATATAATTTATTTAAACCTAAGCATATGCAACACTTTATCATGAGCTTGAACCGCCACCCATCACTTAATTTTGATTGCCTGCACGGATCCAAAGTGCAAAATTTCTCAATTAGAGTATGTAAAGGTCATGCATGCTTTTACGTGCGATGTATCATCATCATAACAATATAAACATTTAAACATACATGACATGCACTATATCATGATCCTTATTACACCATACTTAACATTCATTCTTAGGCATAACATTCATTTAAACATAAATATCTTGACATACCTACTTCACTTTAGAATCATCATCTGCAAGTGTCATACAACAAGAATATGCATTCACTTTCATGATCATGTACCTTTTAGAAGTTTCTTTATAACTCATTAATTCTTACTTGTCAACATCTTTCATACCTTACTTTAACATTCCCTCAGACAGAGTTGTTTTATATCCCTTTGGACCTTTTTTTATTCTTCTTTCTTTATTATGTGATACTTTGAAGTGTCATCTTTATCTTTCATCTGTATCACATAATACCATCTTTACTTTCATTCATTGCCATAAGTCATATCTTAAGAACACACACATCATAATAGTGAGATGCTTTATTCCTAAATCATATTTAGTAATACACGCACTTTATGATGAAGGACATTATTACTTGGGAAGTACATAGACAGATGCATAAGTTTATTTCACAAGTTTAGTTCCCCTTGAAGTACATGCATAAGTGTAGGACTTTACATTTCATCTTTAACATCACCTTAACTTTCTTTCTTTGTTATAAGATGCATTTAAATTAAACTTTATTTTCATTTATATCGTATATTATAATATATTTGATCTTAACTTAGTTGCATGTCAACATCATTACATTGGCTAGTTATGTCCCTTGTGAACACACGCATCTTAATAATGATTGATTTTATTTCAAGGAATCTGCATATTAGTGAGAGACTTCATTTTAAGAAATATGCACACTTTTCTGATGAGTGACTTTGTTCCTTGAGAAGCATATACGCAAATGCAAGTTTTTACTTCGCGGACTTGAGTCTCCATGAAGTACATGTACTTTTGTTCCCATCATTGATGAATGACAAAGACATTCTTCAACTTTAGGTGGATTATGCTTTACAATACATCAATCTTTATTTATTTTTTGGCCTAATGATGTGGAGAAATTATATATACTTTTCATATATGTTTAGCATGCATTTATCTCATATTTTGATATGTTTTCATGTTCGAGCACATGCTTTATTATTGAAAATATAACTTCTATTATTTCTCCACATCTATCTTCTAAATACTATATTTCTGGAATATTATTACTTGTGTTGAGTGCTTTTCATGTAAAAATCTGAATTGACAATTCATAAGAGAACACGGGTTTGTTCCCTCAACCTAGACAATTAGAGAAATTTGAAAGCAGACAATGCAGTTCACCAGCCTAGCTGTCCAAAGTAGCAAACAATAAAGAAAACGTGTCTTTCCACGTCAACATGGTAGGTTTCATTACACAAAAGAGAGGAAGCTTTCTCTATACCTTTAGGAAAAATTACCTTCACTTGTTCATATGGTACATTTTCTTATCGATGAATGCCATAAACCATCCAGCTACTTTTCAACGCTGCATGACTGCTATATTCTCTAATTTTATAGAAAAAATTATGGAGGTGTTCATGGATGATTTTTTTGTCTATGGATCCTCCTTTTCTCAATGTTTAACATATCTTGATCGAGTGTTACAGAGATGCGAGGAAGTTAATTTAGTCCTGAATTGGGAGAAGTGTCATTTTATGGTTCAGCAAGGAGTTGTTCTTTGACATGTCATATCAAACAGAGGAATTGAAGTGGACCTAGCAAAGACTGAAGTTATTGCCCGACTATTCCCACCTATCAATGTAAAGGGTATCCGTAGTTTTCTAGGGCACGCAGAGTTTTATAAACAATTTATCAAAGATTTCTCGAAGATTGCAAAACCCCTTACGAACCTTCTACACAAAGATGTGGAGTTCAACTTTGATAATGAATGTCTCTCTACTTTTCATCTGCTTCATACAGCATTGACCTTTGCTCCTATCATGCAACCTCCAGACTCGCTATCATTTGAAGTTATGTGTGACGTTAACGATTCCTCTGTTGGGGGTTGTACTAGGTCAGAAGGTGAATAAATTGAAGCATGTCATCTACTATACTAGTAAAACACTCGACCCAACTCAGTAAAATTATACAACCACCGAGAAAAAGTTACTAGTTGTGGTGTACGCTATGGAAAAATTCTGACGGTACCCGATCCAAAGCTATCATACATACTGACCATTATGCACTTAGACACTTATTCTCAAAGAAAGAAGTAAAGCCTTACATAATACGGTGGATCCTATCCCTGCAAGAATTCGACATTGAGATTGTAGATGAGAATCAAGTAGCAGATCATTTATCTAGAGTAGAACTATCATAAACCGAAGTTGAACCGTTACCATCAATGATAAAGCTCTTGGAGATTAAAGTCTTAGAGAAAGGTTCAAAGCTATAATTTAAAGATACTTCTTACATCCTTTCGGTGTCCTAAGAAGTGATAGATCTCAAGAATTTTAACTCTATTTCAAACTGAAGTTGAACTATTACAATCAATGATCAAGCTCTTGGGGATTAGACCCTTAGAGTAAGGTTCAAAGCCATAAGATATAAATACTTATTACAACCTTTGGGTGTCCTAAGAGGTGATAGATCTTTGGAAATTTAACTCTATTTTAAACCGAAGTTGAACCATTACAATCAATGATAAAGCTCTTGGGGATTAGAGTCTTAGAGTAAGGTTCAAAGCTATAAGTTACAGATACTTATTACATCTTTTGGTTGTCCTAAGAGGTGATAGATCTCAAGAACTTTAACTCAATTTCAAACCAAAGTTAAACCGATACATTCAATGATAAAGCTCTTGGGGATTACAGTCTTAGAGTAAGGTTCAAAGCTATGAGTTATAGATACTTATTACATCCTTTGGGTGTCCTAAGAGGTGATAGATCTCAAGAACGTTAACTCTATTTGAAACCGAAGTTGAACCGTTACAATCAATGATAAAGCTCTTGGGGATTAGAGTCCTAGAGTAAGGTTCAAAGCTATAAGTTATAGATACTTATTACAACATTTGGGTGCCCTAAGAGGTGATAGATCTTTGAAACTTTAACACTATTTCAAACCGAAGTTGAACCGTTATAATCAATGATAAAGCTCTTGGAGATTAGAGTCTTAGAGTAAGGTTCGAAGCTATGAGTTATAGATACTTATTACATTCTTTGGGTGTCCTAAGAGGTGATAGATCTTTGGAACTATAACTTTATTTTAAACAGAAGTTGAACTATTACAATCAATGATAAAGCTCTTGGGGATTATAGTCTTAGAGTAAGGTTTAAAACTATAAGTTATAGATACTTATTACAACCTTTGGGTGTCCTAAGAGGTGATAAATCTTTGGAACTTTAACTCTATTTCAAACCGAAGCTGAACCGTTACAATCAATGATAAACCTCTTGGGGATTAGACTCTTAGAGTAAGAATCAAAGCTATGAGTTATAGATACTAATTACATCTTTTGTTTGTCCTAAGAGGTGATAGATCTCAAGAACTTTAACTCAATTTCAAACCGAAGTTGAACCGATACAATCAATGATAAAGCTCTTGGGGATTAGAGTCTTAGAGTAAGGTTCAAAGTTATGAGTTATAGATACTTATTACATCCTTTGGGTGTCCTAAGAGGTGATAGATCTTAAGAACTTTAACTCTATTTGAAATCGAAATTGAACCATTACAATCAATGATAAAGCTCTTGGGGATTAGAGTCCTAGAGTAAGGTTCAAAGCTATAAGTGTTAGATACTTATTACAACCATTGGGTGCTCTGGTGATAGATCTTTGAAACTTTAACTCCATTTCAAACCGAAGTTGAACCGTTACAATCAATGATAAAGCTCTTGGAGATTAGAGTCTTAGAGTAAGGCTCGAAGCTATAAGTTATAGATACTTATTACAAGCTTTGGGTGTCTTATGAGGTCATATATCTTTGGAACTTTAACTCTATTTAAAATAGAAGTTGAACCGTTGCAATCAATGATAAAGCTCTTGGGAATTGGGAGCTTAGAGTAAGGTTCAAAGTTATAAGTTATAGATACTTATTACAACCTTTGGTTGTCCTAAGAGGTGATAGATCATTGGAACTTTAACTCTATTTCAAACCGAAGTTGAACCGTTACAATCAATGATAATGCTCTGTGGGATTAGAGTCTTAGAGTAAAGTTCAAAGCTATAAGTTATAGATACTCATTACATCCTTTGGGTGTCCTAAGAGGTGATAGATCTCAAGAACTTTAATTCAATTTTAAACCGAAGTTGAACCGTTACCATCAATGATAAAGCCCTTGGGGATTAGATTCATAGAAGAAGGTTCAAAGCTATAATTTAAAGAAACTTGTTACATTCTTTGGGTGTCCTAAGAGGTGATAGATCTCAAGAACTTTAACTCAATTTCAAACCGAAGTTGAACCGTTACAATCAATGATAAAGCTCTTGGAGATTAGAGTCTTAGAGTAAGGTTCAAAGCTATAAATTATAGATGCTTATTACATCCTTCGGGTGTCCTAAGAGGTGATAGATCTCGAGAACTTTAACTCAATTTCATACCGAAGTTGAACCATTACAATCAATGATAACGCTCTTGAGGATTAGAGTCTTAGAGTAAGGTTTAAAGCTATAAGTTATAGATACTTACTATGTCATTTGGGTGTCCTAAGAGGTGATAGATCTCAAAAACTTTAACTCTATTTCAAACCGAAGTTGAACCCTTACAATCAATGATAAAGTTTTTGGGGATTAGAGCTTAGAGTAAGGTTGGAAGCTATAAGTTATAGATACTTACAACATTTGGGTGTCCTAAAACGTGATAGATCTTTGGAACTTTAACTCTATTTCAAACCGAAGTTGAACCGTTACAATCAATGATAAAGCTCTTGGGGATTAGAGTCTTAGAGTAAGGTTAAAGCTATAAGTTATAGATACTTATTACCACCTTTGGGTGTCTTAAGAGGTGATAGATCTCAAGAACTTTATCTCAATTTTTTACCGAAATTGAACCGTTACAATCAACGATAAAGCTCTTGGGGATTAGAGTCTTAGAGTAAGGTTCAAATTTATAAGTTATAGATACTTATTACAACCTTTGTGTGTCCTGAGAGGTGATAGATCTTTGGAACTTTAACTCTATTTCAAACCGAAGATGAACCGTTACCATCAATGATAAATCTCTTGGGGATTAGACTCTCAGAGTAAGGTTCAAAGCTATAAGTTAAAGATACTTGTTACATCCTTTGGGTGTCCTAAGAGGTGATAGATCTCAAGAACTTTAACTCAATGTCAAACCGAAATTGAACCGTTACAATCAATGATAAAGCTCTTGGGGATTAGCTTCTTAGAGTAAGGTTCAAAGCTATAAGTTATAGATACTTATTACATCCTTTGGGTGTCCTAAGAGGTGATAGATCTTTGGAACTTTAACTCTATCTCAAACCGAAGTTGAACCGTTACAATCAATGATAAAGCTCTTGGGATTAGAGTCTTATAGTAAGGTCCAAAACCATAAGTTATAGATACTTATTACATCCTTTGGATGTCCTAAGAGGTGATAGATCTCAAGAACTTTAACTCAATTTCAAACCGAAGTTGAATCATTACCATCAATGATAAAGCTCTTGGGGATTAGAGTCTTAGAGTAAGGTTCAAAGCTATAATTTAAAGATACTTGTTACATCGTTTCGGTGTCCTAAGAGGTGATAGATCTCAAGAACGTTAACTCTTTTTCAAACCGAAGTTGAACCAATACAATCAATGATCAAGCTCTTGGGGATTAGAGTCTTAGAGTAAAGTTCAAAGCCATAAGTTATAGATACTTATTACAACCTTTGAGTGTCCTAAGAGGTGATAGATCTCAAGAACTTTAACTCAATTTCAAACCGAAGTTGAACCGTTACCATCAATGATAAAGCTCTTGGGGATTAGAGTCTTAGAGTAAGGTTCAAAGCTATAAGTTATAGATACTTATTACATCCTTTGGGTGTCCTAAGTGGTGATAAATCTCAAGAACTTTAACTTTATTTCAAACTGAAGTTGAACCGTTACAATCAATGACAAAGCTCTTGGGGATTAGAGTCTTAGAGTAAGGTTCAAAGCTATAAGTTATAGATACTTATTACAACCTTTGGGTGCCCTAAGAGGTGATAGATCTTTGAAACTTTAACTCTATTTCAAACCGAAGTTGAACCGTTACAATCAATGATAAAGCTCTTTGAGATTAGAGTCTTAGAGTAAGATTCGACGCTATAAGTTATAGATACTTATTACATCCTTTGGGTGACCTATGAGGTGATAGATCTCAAGAACTTTAACTCAATTTCAAACCGAAGTTGAACCTGTACAATCAATGATAAAAATCTTGGGGATTAGAGTCTTATAGTAAGGTTTAAAGCTATAAGTTTAATTAATATATTCTTTGGGTGTCCTAAAAGGTGATAGAACTCAAGAACTTTAACTCTATTACAAACCGAAGTTGAACCGTTATAATCAATGATAAAGCTCTTGGGGATTAGAGTCTTAGAGTAAGGTTCAAAGCTATAAGTTATAGATACTTATTACCACATTTGGGTGTCCTAAGAGGTGATAGGTCTTTGGAACTTTAACTCTATTTCAAACCGAAGTTGAACCGTTACAATCAATGATAAAGCTCTTGTGGATTAGAGTCCTAAAGTAAGGTTCAAAGCTATAAGTTATAGATACTTATTACAACCTTTGGGTGCCCAAAGAGGTGATAGATATTTGAAACTTTAACTCTATTTCAAACCGAAGCTATAAGTTATGGATACTCATTACATCCTTTAGGTGTCCTAAGAGGTGATAGATCTTTGGAACTTTAACTTTATTTTAAACCGAAGTTGAACCGTTACAATCAATGATAAAGCTCTTGGAGATTATAGTCTTAGAGTAAGGTTCAAAACTATAAGTTATAGATATTGATTACAACCTTTGGGTGTCCGAAGAGGTGATAGATCTTTGGAACTTTAACTCTATTTCAAACCGAAGTTGAACCATTACAATCAATGATAAACCACTTGGGGATTAGACTCTTAGAGTGATTTAGAGTGAGAATCAAAGCTATGAGTTATAGATACTTATTACATCCTTTGGGTGTCCTAAGAGGTGATAGAGTGTTAGAGTATGGTTCAAAGCTATAAGTTATATACATTTATTACATCCTTTGGGTGTCCTAAGAGGTGATAGAACTTTGAAACTTTAACTCAATTTTATACCGATGTTGAACTGTTACAATCAATGATAAAGCTCTTGGGGATTAGAGTCTCAGAGTATGGTTCAAAGCTATAAGTTAAAGATACTTGTTACATACTTTGGTGTCCTAAGAAATGATTGATCTCAAGAACTTCAACTCAATTTCAAATTGAAATTGAACCGTTACAATCAATGATAAAGCTCTTGGGGATTAGAGTCTTAGAGTAAGGTTCAAAGCTATAAGTTATACATACATATTACAACCTTTGGGTGTCCTAAGAGGAGATAGATCTTTAGAACTTTAACTCTATTTGAAACCGAAGTTGAACCGTTACAATCAAAGATAATGCTCTTGGTGATTAGAGTCTTAGAGTAAGGTGCAAAGCTATAAGTTATAGATACTTATTACAACCTTTGGGTGCCCTAAGAGGTGATAGATCTTTGAAACTTTAACTCTATTTCAAACTGAAGTTGAACCGTTACAATCAATGATAAAGCTCTTTGAGATTAGAGTCTTAGAGTAAGGTTCGACGTTATAAGTTATAGATACTTATCACATCCTTTGGGTGTCCTAAGAGGTTATAGATCTCAAGAACTTTAACTCAATTTCAAACCGAAGTTGAACCTGTACAATCAATGATAAAGCTCTTGGGGATTAGAGTCTTATAGTAAGGTTCAAAGCTATAAGTTTTAGATACTTATTAAATCCTTTGGGTGTCCTAAGAGGTGATAGATCTCAAGAACTTTTACTCTACTACAAACCGAAGTTGAACCGTTACAATCAATGATAAAGCTCTTGGAGATTAGAGTCTCAGAGTAAGGTTCAAAGCTATGAGTTGTGGATATTTATTACAACTTTTGGGTGTCCTAAGAGGTCATAGATCTTTGGAACTTTAACTCTATTTCAAACCGAAGTTGAACCGTTACAACTAATAAAAAAGCTCATGGAGATTAGAGTCTTAGAGTAAGGTTCAAAGCTATGAGTTAAAGATACTTATTACAATCTTTGGGTGTCCTAAGAGGTAATAGATCTTTGGAACTTTAAATCTATTTCAAACCGAAGTTGAACCGTTAGAATCAATGATAAAGCTCTTGGGGATTAGACTCTTAGAGTAAGATGAAAAGCTATGAGTTATAGATACTTATTACATCCTTTGCGTGTCCTAAGAGGTGACAGATCTCAAGAACTTTAACTCAATTTCAAACCGAAGTTGAACCGTTACAATCATTGATAAAGCTCTTGGAGATTAGAGTCCTAGACTAAGGTTCTAAGCTATAAGTTATAGATACTTATTACATCCTTTGGGTGTCCTAAGAGGTGAAAGATCTCAAGAACTTTATCTCAACTTCAAACCGAAGTTGAACCATTGCAATCAATGATAAAGCCCTTGGGGAATAGAGTGTTAGAGTAAGGTTCAAAGCTATAAGTTATAGATATTTTTACATCCTTTGGGTGTCCTAAGAGGTGATAAACCTTTGGAACTTTAACTCAATTTCATACCGATGTTGAACCGTTACAATCAACGATAAAGCTCTTGGGGATTAGAGTCTCAAAGTATGGTTCAAAACTATAAGTTAAAGATACTTGTTACATCCTTTGGGTGTTCTAAGAGGTGATAGATCTCAAGAACTTCAACTCAATTTGAAACTGAAATTGAACCGTTACAATCAATGACAAAGCTCTTGGGGATTAGAGTCTTAGAGTAAGGTTTAAAGCTATAAGTTATACATACTTATTACAACCTTTGGGTGTCCTAAGAGGTGATAGATCTTTGGAACTTTAACTCTATTTCAAACCGAAGTTGAACCGTTACAATCAATGATAAAGCTCTTGGCGATTGGAGTTTTAGAGTAAGGTTCCAAGCTTTGAGTTATAGATACTTAATACATCTTTGGGTGTTCTAAAAGGTGATAGATCTCAAGAACTTTAAATCTATTTCAAACCGAAGTTGAACCGTTACAATCAATGATAAAGCTCTTGGGGATTAGAGTCTTAGAGTAAGGTTCAAACTTATAAGTTATAGATACTTATTACATCCTTTGGATGTCCTAAGAGGTGATAGATCTCAAGAACTTTAACTTTATTTCAAACTGAAGTTGAACCGTTACAATCAATGATAAAGCTTTTGGGGATTAGAGTCTTAAAATAAGGTTCAAAGCTATAAGTTATAGATACTTATTACAACCTTTGTGTGCCCTAAGAGGTGATAGATCTTTGAAACTTTAACTCAATTTCAAACCGAAGTTGAACCGTTACAATCAATGATAAAGCTCTTTGAGATTAGAGTCTTAGAGTAAGGCTCGACGCTATAAGTTATAGATACTTATTTTATCCTTTGGGTGTCCTAAGAGGTGATAGATCTCAAGAACTTTAACTCAATTTCAAACCGAAGTTGAACCGTTACCATCAATGATAAAGCTTTTGCGGATTAGAGTCTTAGAGTAAGGTTAAAAGTTATAATTTAGAGATACTCGTTACATCCTTTGGGTGTCCTAAGAGGTGACTGAACTCAAGAACTTTAACTCACTTTCAAACCGAAGTTGAACCATTACAATCATTGATAAAGCTCTTGGAGATTAGAGTCCTAGACTAAGGTTCGAAGCTATAAGTTATAGATACTTATTACATCTTTTGGGTGTCCTAAGAGGTGAAAGATTTCAAGAACTTTAACTCAATTTCAAACCGAAATTGAACCGTTACAATCAATGATAAAGCTCTTGGGGAATATTGTGTTAGAGTAAGGTTCGAAGCTATAAGTTATAGATATTTTTACATCCTTTGGGTGTCCTAAGAGGTGATAGACCTTTGGAACTTTAACTCAATTTCATACCGAAGTTGAACCGTTACAATCAATGATAAAGCTCTTGTGGATTAGAGTCTTAGAGTAAGGTTCGAAGCTATAAGTTATAGATACTTATTACATCCTTTGGGTGTCCGAAGAGGTGATAAATCTTTGTAACTTTAACTTTATTTCAAACTAAAGTTGAACCGTTACAATCAATGATAAAGCTTTTGGTGATTATAGTCTTAGAGTAAGGTTCAAAGCTATAAGTTATAGATACTTATTACAACCATTGGGAGTCCTAGGAGGTGATATATCTTTGCCACTTTAACTCTATTTCAAACCAAAATTGAATCGTTACAATCAATGATAAAGCTCTTGGGGATTAGACTCTTAGAGTAAGATTCAAAGCTATGAGTTATAGATACTTATTACATCCTTTGGGTGTCCTAAGAGGTGATAGATCTCAAAAACTTTAACTCAATGTCAAACCGAAGTTGAAGCGTTACAATGAATGATAAAGCTCTTGGGGATTAGAGTCTTAGAGCAAGTTTCAAAGCTATAAGTTATAGATACTTATTACATCCTTTGGGTGTCCTAAGAGGTGATAGATATCAAGAACTTTAACTCAATTTCAAACCGAAGTTCAACTGTTACAATCAATGATAAAGCTCTTGGAGATTATAGTTTTAGAGTAAGGTTCAAAGATATAACTTATAGATACTTATTACAACCTTTGGGTGTCCTAACAAGTGATAGATCTTTGGAACTTTAACTTTATTTCAAACTGAAGTTGAATCTTTACAATCAATGATAAAGCTCTTGGGGATTAGAGTCTTAGAGTGAGGTTCAAAGATATAAGTTATAGATACTTATTACAACCTTTGGGTGTCCTAAGAAGTGATAGATCTTTGAAACTTTAACTCTATTTCAAACCGTAGTTGAACCGTTACAACCAATGAAATAGCCCTTGGGGATTAGAGTCTTAGAGTAAGGTTCAAAGCTATGAGTCATAGATATTTATTACAACCTTTGGGTTTCCTAAGAGGTGATAGATGTTTGGAACTTTAACTCTATTTCAAACCAAAGTTGAACCGTTACAATCAATGAAAAAGCTCTTGGGGATTAGAGTCTTAGAGTAAGGTTCAAAGGTAGGAGTTATAGATACTTATTACATCCTTTGGGTGTCCTAAGAGGTGATAGATCTCAAGAACTTTAACTCAATTTCAAATCGAAGTTGAACCGTTACAATCAATGATATAGCTCTTGGGGATTATAATCTTAGAATAAAGTTCAAAGCTATAAGTTATAGATACTTATTAAAACCTTTGGGTGTCCTAAGAGGTGATAGATCTCAAGAACTTTAACTCTATTTCAAACCGAAGTTGAACCGTTACAATCAATGTTAAAGCTCTTGGGGATTAGAGTTTTAGAGTAAGGTTCAAAGCTATAAGTTATAGATACTTATTACAATCTTTCGGTGTCCTATGAGGTGATAGATCTTTGGAACTATGACTCTTTTTCAAATCGAAGTTGAACCTTTGCATCCAATGATAAAGCTCTTGGGGATTAGGGTCTGAGAGTAAGGTTCAAAGCTATAAGTTATAGATAATAATTACAACCTTTGGGTATACTAAGAGGTGATAGATCTTTGGAAATTTAACTCTATTTCAAACAGAAGTTGAACCGTTACAATCAATGTTAAAGCTCTTGGGGATTGGGGTCTTAGAGTAAGGTTCAAAGCTATAAGTTATAGATACTTATTAAAACCTTTGGATGCCCTAAGAGGTGATAGATCTTTGGAACTTTAACTCTATTTCAAACCGAAGTTGAACCGTTACAACCAATGAAAAAGCACTTGGGGATTAGAGTCTTAGAGTAAGTTTCAAAGCTATGAGTTATAAATACTTATGAGAACCTTTTGGTGTCCTAAGAGGTGATAGATCTTTGGAACTTTAACTCTATTTCAAACCAAAGTTGAACCATTACAATCAATGATAAAGCTCTTGGGGATTAGACTCTTAGAGTAAGATTCAAAGCTATGAGTTATATATACTTATTACATCCTTTGGGTGTCCTAAGAGGTGAAAGATCTGAAGAACTTTAACTCAATTTCAAATCGAAGTTGATCCGTTACAATCAATGATAAAGCTCTTGAAGATTAGAGTGTTAGAGTAAGGTTCAAAGCTATGAGTTATAGATATTTATTACAACCTTTGGGTGTCCTAAGAGGTGATAGATCTTTAGAACTTTAACCCTATTTCAAACCGAAGTTGAACCGTTACAATCAATGAAAAAGCTCTTGGGAATTAGAGTCTTAGAGTAAGGTTCAAAGCTAGGAGTTATAGATACTTATTACACCCTTTGGGTGTCCTAGAGGTGAATGATCTCAAGAACTTTAACTCAATTTCAAACCGAAGTTGAACCGTTACAATCAATGATATCGCTCTTGGGGATTATAGTCTTAGAGTAAGGTTCAAAGCTATATGTTATAGATACTTATTACAACCTTTGGGTGTCCTAAGAGGTGATAGATCTCAAGAACTTTAACACTATTTCAAACCGAAGTTGAACCGTTACATCCAATGATAAAGCTCTTGAGGATTAGGGTCTGAGAGTAAGGTTCAAAGCTATAAGTTATAAATACTTATTGCAACCTTTGGGTGTCCTAAGAGGTGATAGATCTTTGGAGCTTTAACTGTATTTCAAACCGAAGTTGAACCGTTACAATCAATTATTGAGCTCTTGGGGATTAGAGTCTTAGAGTAAGGTTCAAAGCTATAAGTTATAGATACTTATTACCACCTTTGGGTGTCCTAAGAGGTGATAAATCTTTGGAACTTTGACTCTATTTCAAACCGAAGTTGAACCGTTACAATAAGTGATAAAGCTCTTGAGGATTAGAGTCTTAGAGTATGATTTAAAGTTATAAGTTATAGATACTTATTACAACCTTTGGGTGTCCTAAGAGGTGATAGATCTTTGGAACTTTAACTCTATTTTAAATCGCAGTTGAACCGTTACAATGGTAAAGCGCTTGGGGATTAGGGTCTTAGAGTAAGGTTTAAAGCTATAAGTTATAAATACTTATTACATCCTTCGGGTGTCCTAAGAGGTGATAGATCTCAAGAATTTTAACTCAATTTTTTACTGAAGTTGAACCGTTACAATCAATGATAAAGCTTTTGGGGATTAGAGTCTTAGAGTAAGGTTCAAAGCTATAAGTTATAGATACTTATTACAACCTTTGGGTGTCCTAAGAGGTGATAGATCTTTGAAACTTTAATTCTATTTCCAACCGAAGTTGAACCGCTATAATCAATGATAAAGCGCTTGGGGATTAGAGTCTTAGAGTAAGGTTCAAAGCTATAAGTTATAGATACTTATTATATCCTTTGGGTGTCCTAAGAGGTGATAGATCTCAAGAACTTTAACTCTATTTCAAATCGATGTTGAACCGTTACAATCAACAATAAAGCTGTCGCCCGAAGCTCTCGTCCGCCGGCTGAAGGTCTCGTCTGCCGCATGATCGAAGATCTCATCCTCCTCCAGGTTGCCGCCGTGACTGCAATCTCCGGCGCAGTTAGGTTCCGATCCCCGCCCTCCTTGCTCTCTTCGGTGGCTAGATCAGGCCGCCCTCCGCTCGCGGTGGTCGGATCCGGCCGTCGCACGGCAGTTTCGCTTTTGTTTAATGAGTACATGGTTGTCTTTTTTTTTTAAGAATCCAACTTGCAGACATCACATTTTGATCGTCTGGCCGCCTTCCGCACGGCGGCCAGATCCGGCCACCCTCCGCGCTCGGATCCATCGAATTTTTTTTAAAATTCATTGCGACTTTTTCTTTTTCTTTAGTTTCATTTTTGTTTAATGAGTGATTGTCTTTTTTTTTAATAATCCAACTCGCAGACATCACATTTCGATCGGCTCAATCAAAAGAAACATTTGTGCAAAGCAACGAGCAAAGAAAAATAAGCTTTTGGAGGAAACATTATCATCATTTTCTCGATGTTTTTTTCCAAATTGGCATTCCTTATAATCCAAATTGCAGACCTCTGCACAAGTGATCTCAAATGTGCTTGGGACTAAACATACGATCCATATAAACCTTTATAATCTATTTCTTATTATGTGACTATCAGAATATGAAGTTGAAGTTGAATTGAGCGGCATGGTAATTATTAGTAATATTGGACATGATCCTGTTGTTCGTTGGTTTTTTCGCAGGGTGCAAGAAGAGATCGCCGCTACTACCGCCGCCGCGACCAATAAGGTAGCAACCATCTCCAGATCTCAGTCTTTTACATTAGGAATGCAATTTTATCGTTATGGCTGCTCTCATATCAAACAAGGCCAAAGATATGTAAGCAATGATGGTTCAAGTAACAAAAAAAGAAAACATGACATTTACTTCTTTGTTCCATCGTCAGGTGTTTAGCTTCTTTTTATTGTATCCAACTTGGTTTGCTTTTACATTATCTTGGAGATTTTGCATGTAATTATCAGTTGCATTCTTCAATTTCTTATGCTTTGCTTGTGTTGTTGCTTACGATATATGTGCTTGCAGAAGTGTGTATTTATCTTGAAATGTCATAAGTTTTTTATGAAATGTTTGGTAAAAGATTTCTTTGGTTATGAAATAATTCATAATTCATGTATGAGGGGATAGAAGTGGAAACTTTCTTTTTACTATGACTACATTTTATGCTGAATGAAGACCCTGACATTTGTGTCAGTTGTATCTTTCTTGATCAGTGTGTTTTCTACAATCTTCCAAGAGTTGATTTGCGAAATGTTAAAACTTTATGCTTTTGTTGTATTTGGATTAATTTTAGTCTTTCATCAGACAGTCTAGCTTTCCTCTTATTACATTGGCTGAGAGAGCTGAGGCTTCCTGAAAAACTATCAGTTTTGTTTCTTATAACATATAAATCGTTATATTTTTTATTAACCCTGTCCCAGATTTTAGTTTAATTATTATTCCTTTCCTCGTCGAATTTCATGGATTATTGTAGTTTCAACCAAACATATAAAAGTGTTATTGTAGTTTTGCTATACATGCATGACTGTAGTTTGTCGCTGTCACTCTAAATGACGTATTTTTTTTATGATTTGTTCCTGATTAGTTGTAATTAGTGTTTATGATGTATCTTCGTTGTTTTCTTCAAATGACGAAATATGTGAACCGTTGGATTTATTTACAATTTTTGTCAGATTTTATTATAAATTTTATAATTACTATAATTTTCAAATAATGCAGACATTATGTCATACTTGAACGATCGTCGATGGATGTACAATAGAAATAATCCTGGTCGTAGAGGTTTGACACAATAATTTATAGATGGCGTTGACTATTAATGTGCTAGCACAAAGTTACAGACGCTAGAGACCGTTAAGGTTCACTTATATAGAAAGGGTTTCAAACCCAATTATTGACAATGGGATGATTTAGGTGAAGGAGCGCCTTCGACAAGCGTCTCAAATCCAGGTCTCCATTTTGTCGATCTTGAAGCAGGATTTACTTCGCAATATGAACAGTTAGTTTATGACGCAGCTGCAACTGAGTATGGCAATATTAAATTTGAGCAGGATGAAGGGGCACCAAATCCAAAAGCAAGAGATTTTTATGACTTGCTAAACGCATCGAGCCAACCCTTATGACCCGGGTGTGAAAGTCATTTGAAACTATCACTTGCTATTAGATTGTTGAATCTGAAAGCCGACCACAATATTTCACAAGCATATTTTGGTGCATTTCTAGATATTTTAAAAGAGGTCATACCAACTGGGGCTCGTATTCCTGAAAATTTTTATAGGACAAAAAGATTGGTCAGTAAACTTGGTCTTGGCTCAACTAAAATAGATTGTTGTCGTGATGGTTATATGTTATATTACGGCGATGACATCAATCTAAATGAATGCAAATTTTGTGAGGCCGAACGATATAGAGTGACTAACAAGACTCAAGTGGCTGTGAAAAGAATGCATTATTTGCCTCTTATTTCAAGGTTTAAAAGACTATACTCGTCTATAGAGTCAGCGTCGCAAATGAAGTGGCATGCACAGCATAATACTTCTGAAGGTGTCATGCTTCACCCATCGGATGGTGAAGCATGGAAACATTTTGATCGTAAGCATCCTGATTTTGCTAGGGATGAAAGGAACATAACGCTCGGATTATGCGCGGATGGTATTACACCATACGGTCAGACTTCAGTTCCTTATTCTTGTTGGCCGGTCATAGTAACACCTTATAATTTGCCACTTGAGATTTGTATGTCCGCACCTTATATGTTTTTGACATGCATTATTCCTGATCCTCACAGTCCTAAACAGATAATAGATGTGTATTTACAGCTTCTAATAGACGAGTTAAAAGAATTGTGGGATGGTGTCGTCGCTTATGATGTGTCGACCAAATAAAACTTCATCTTGAAAGCTGTCTTATTATGGACCATTAATGATTTTCCTGCCTATGAGATGTTGTCTGGTTGGATGACCGCAGGGAAACTAGCTTGTCCATATTGCATGGAACACTCAGATGTGTTCACTTTGAGAAATGGGAGTAAAAATAGTTGGTTTGATTGCCATAGACGGTTTCTTACAGCTGATCATCCGTACAGAAATAATCGAATTGCATTTCGACGAAATAGGATTGTAGAAGACATGGCTCCGGTCAGACGTTCAGGAGTTCAGTTACGTCGCATTGTCAATGCTTTATGCAGAATTGTCGACGACCCAAATGTCACATACAATGAGTATGGTGCTTGTCATAACTGGACCAAACGAAGTATATTCTGGAATTTACCTTATTGGTCTGATTGTTTGATACGTCACAATTTGGACGTCATGCACATTGAGAAAATGTGTTTGAAAATATATTCAACACCGTAATGAAAATTAAGGACAAAATAAATGACAACCTAAAGGCGAGACTAGATTTGAAGGAGTACCGTCGAAGGCCAGAGTTGCACTTAGCTACTTTACCTAACGGTAGATTATCTAAGCCAAAGGCAAGTTATGTTCTCACTAAAGAGCAAAAGACTCAAGTGTGTCGATGGATCCAAGAGCTGAGAATGCCGGATGATTATGCATCAAATCTGACCCGATGTGTGGACATGAATAACTTGTGTTTGTTTGGCATGAAAAGTCATGACTGCCATATATTCATGGAAACTTTGCTTCCTACTGCATTTTCTTCACTGTCGGACAAGATTTGGAAGTCGATAACGGAGTTGAGTCAATTCTTCAAAGAACTATGTTCTACAACACTAACGGTGGAAAATATGACCCAATTGGAATGTAATATTCTGATAATATTATGTAAGTTGGAACGAATATTTCCACCAAAATTTTTTGATTCCATGGAGTACTTATCTATTCATCTGCCATATGAGGCAAGGGTAGGTTGACCAGTACAATATAGGTGGATGTATCCTTATGAAAGATATTTTAATCGAATTAAAATGACGATTAAGAACAAAGCACGTGTTGAAGGATCCATATGCGAAGCGTATATGATTCAAGAGATTTCATACTTCTGTTCTTACTACTTTGAGTCCCATGTTAAGTGTGTGAGGACTAGAGTTCACCGAAATGATGAAGTTCCAGAAGAAAGTCTGTTGTGGCATATTTGTCGATCTTCAATCAGTTAGGACGACATTTTGAAAAGTCAAGAAGTAGATGATTGAATGATGCAGAATTCAAGTCTGCCACGAATCATGTCCTTCTAAACACGCAGGAGGTGCAAGGTTACATTAAGTAAGTTTATTTTTCATGCGTTATTTTCTTTTTTGTCTTCTCAAACAATATTTTGATTTAGCCATCACTTTGTATGTAGTGATTCTTGTAGTACTACAATGTTCCTAAAGAACATGTTCAAGATAAAATCGAGAATGACTTCGCACTGTGGTTTAAGGATCAGGTAACTCTTACGATATGAAAATCAATTTGAAGTCTTCAACATCTACTCTTGACATTCATTTTGATTTTAGGTTCTCAGTACCGGCACGACGTCTGATATCCATAATTTGGCATGGGGACTGGCTCAAGAGGTGAAAAGTTGGCCGGTGTATTTTGTGAACGGTTATAAGTTTCACAACCCAGAATGATAACTTGCACCATATCATAAAAATAGTCCAATTATAAGTGGTTCAGAACAGTGAAGTCATCAAAGAAATTAGAATGGCAAGTGAATAAGGTCAGAAATCAAATGTGGATAAGATTTCATAGGAATGATAACTTTGGTGCCATAAAATGATAACTTGATGCCAAAAAGTGATAACTTGTTGCAGATTTTGTTGTGGTTATCCAAATGTGATCAAATCAAAGCAGCAAGGAGTCAGGACAGTAATTTAATGATTGTCTAATACTTTTATGCAGAATTGATAGCATTGCACATTGAAATGACAATTTTGCCTTAAAATAATAACTTGACACTAAAAAGCGATAACTTGTGAAATGGAACGATAACTTTGCACAAGTTGAAATATGATCATCCAAATACGATTAATTCATGATGGCAATGGATTTATGGCAAGATAATCACTAGAAATCAGCTAAATTGGAAAAATAATAACTTGCCCAAAAAATAATAACTTGGCATAGAATTAACATATTTATGAATTTTAGCAATTCAGAACTTCTATGCACATGGAATTAAGTGTAAAATGAGAATGATCAGCTGGTTATCACAATCCTTTCCATTTCAAGAATAATTGGCCAAAAGTTAGGCAAAATGAGGGCTCGATATGGATGAATTGAATAGAAAATGGGATAAAAACCTATTGTTATCAGTTAGTGATCAAACTCCCTCAAGCTTAGTCTTTTGCTTGTCATCAAGCAAAACATTCAGAAATTAAGGACAAATTTGAATTAACAGTTCACAAATGAATTAGAAACCAGCTGATTTAAGTCCAATGAGTTTTCCACTTTGCCAACACTTCATTCTTTTCAAAAACTTGAATTTCTAGCTAAGGAATCACAAAGGCTAAAGCAAATTTAAGCCATAAAAGAAGTACTAGTAGTAACAAGTTTGAATTTCAGGAATTGTCAACTTTACTACAAGGTTGAACTACAAATCTCTTCATGAACAGATTTTTGCATTGATTAAACAGGTTTAAAACCTGACTTTTATTCATGAAAATGCAAGTAAACAGGTTGAGGCCTGATTTTTATTCATGCTTTCTTTAAGAGAGATTCCTTTTGGAAGTTTTGCTCTCTTTTTTTTCTTTATTCTTTAAGAGAGATTTCTTTTGAAAGTTTTGCTCTCTTAATTTTTTTTTTCTTTATTGCATTGAAGAGAGATTCCTTTTGGAAGTTTTGCTCTCTTTTTTTTCTTTTTTTTATATGCATGCATGCAATGCAGAAATGCAACTTTTCACTTTTTTTTCTTTTTCTCCATTTTTTTCTCTTTTTTTTTCTTTTCTGTTCATGAAGTGAGCAATAGTTCAAACTCAAGTAAAGTTTAGATCCCTTAGTCTAAAAAGTCAAGTTTTCCTATTTAACATGACAGCAAGAGCCTTAACGCTCTTCTAGACATCATTTATTATCAATTCAATCCATGAATGTCAGCTAGTGTTACCCACAAAAAGAAAAATTTTCAGCTGAAATTTTGATTCAAATGCACCTAAATGAGTAGGTTAATTAAAGCAAGAAGACTAATGGCCAAATTGACCACTTGACATTGAAGTGTACTAACTGTCATAACGAAGGATTTCACCCATTTTAGAATTAGAATGAATGCAAGAATTGAATTGAGCACAGTCAGTGATAACTTGTTCAAACAGTGATAACCTGGTGGTGAATGATGATATGAGCATTAAAATAAATTGAAAACATTGTGTAAAGTTTAGAAAAGCATCAGGTTTCCTCTCCCAAGCTTATTCTCAGCACTGTCCTCAATGGTGAAAAAGATAGGCAAAGGAGAGGGTTGGGAGGATATTGAATTCTTGGATTTGTGCAATTGATTCCTTTTGTTCTCTCATGTCAACCAGAGGCTTTGGGTGGTCTATACTTCTGATTTGCCTTTAATGCTGCAGAGAAAAATAAAAGGGAATTAGTGAAATTTGCAATATCAGATTTTTGGAATTAATAAAGTGCACAAGTTGGCATTTTATGTAAAAACTGATAAATGCACTGAAATTTGGCATCAAGTGATTTGGATAACTGATATGAGTGATGATTCAAGTATCATTATGATAATTATATCATGAATTAGAAGATAATATCAGTTATCAGTGGCATTTCAATGAGGAAAGTGAAAATTGAGTTTAGAAATACTCCCTAGGTGAAAGGGTTGGAATAGTTCTGATTTCTCCCTGAATTATTCTTACAAAACAAAAGGATATTAAATGTAAAAGACTTGGGTTGCCTCCCAAGAAGCGCCCTACTTTAATGTCTTAGGCTAGACATTATTACAACTCTTGATATCAAAGAGGTTTAAATAATATGATATGATCAAGTAGATATCTCAATCTATGGACAGCTTCACTAATCAAGTATGGAACTCTTGGTTTAACAATAATTGACCTTTGTT
Organism: Pontederia crassipes; assembly: GCA_030549335.1. NCBI lineage: Eukaryota > Viridiplantae > Streptophyta > Magnoliopsida > Commelinales > Pontederiaceae > Pontederia > Pontederia crassipes. Next base: position 1,207,210 of record JAUKPH010000020.1, on the reverse strand, counting down.
TTTTAGTTGGGTGTATCCCTCCTCTATTGTACCAAAAATCTACTAACTTCTCATTCCAAAACTTCTCATGTATGACATATGAATCTTCTGAATCACTATCTTGTTTAAGCAGTCATTTCTTTAATGGCCTCTTCAAATGCAACATTGTTGGAAGATCTTTGAACTCTTGATCCTAACTTTCAGTAGGCACACATTGATCTTTCTTCATTGAATGTTCCATTTCTTCTATAAATTTGAATTCTGCCATAGTCTCCACTATTTGGAAAGAAATTTCTTTTGCTTTTGTATCCTCCTTGACCATTTCAATCTTATCATGTGGCTTTGCTGTCATAACTTATTGCCTAATGGATAATGACATGGATGAGACTTTGGAATTTTGAATGACTTCAAATGAATTAGTGCTTACTTCAAGTTCATGCCACTTCTTCTCTTTTGATGTTTCTTCATCTTTGACCCTAAGATGTTGACATTCTTCAACTGATCCATAATGATTTGTGGAACAAATTGCTTCAAGTAGAACTTTTGGACAGTTGGGTGCAGAAGGTAACTCATCTTTAGGGATAGACAATAAGTGAATTGAATTGCAGCCCTCATCACAAAGGAGCGTATCTGATAGTTTCTCCAAAGAATCAAAATTAGAGTCTTCTACAATTAGTTCATTGGATGAAAACCTTATGAGTGGGTCTTCAATGTGATTCATTGCTAGTATCATTGGAGTAGCTTTTTCAACAATTTCAGCAACTTCATTGTTAGTATCATTGGAGTAGCTTTTTCAACAACTTCAGCAACTTCATTTTGTTTCTTGACTTGTTCTATAAGTGTGATAGACTCCTTTTCAACTTCAGCCTCCATGACTACTTCTTTCTCTTCATTCATCTCTTTCTCAATTCCCCTCTTTATTTTTTAAATTTCTTCTTCCAGAAGGGCAGATTGAGTTTGTGAAATTTCTTGACTGGACTGCAAACAAACTTGGCCTCTAAGGCTTGATATTCAGCTGCAAGTACATCTACTGCCATACATAGTTTTTCCAAGGCTTCAGTTTGCTTGTCCTGCCGCCTCATGAAGTCCTCCAACATAATCTCCATTTGATTAAGTGTTTGATTGATTTTCTGAAATATCCATGGTTGCAACCTGAAAATCTGACACTTGACCTTGATTGTGATGGTAATACAAATAATTTTGTGAGTCATAAACATAAGGATCTTGAGAAATCTTGCTCATGATTCCAGTAATTTGAAACATAATGACTACTAGTTGAGAAGTCTTCCTCTTGATTCTAGTAAGTTGAACTTTCATGACCATGTGAGGCATACATGTAAGCATTAGAGAGTTGTTGAATTGTGATGATCCTTGATTGCAATGAACTTGTGATGGTTCTCCAACATCAAAACCATATTTCTAAAGAGTTTTGTACACGACATCTTCAACTATAAAATTCAATTTCTCCTGACTCAGTGGTGTTTCACTTGATTGATAATAGTCCTAGAGCCAAGTTTACCAACTCATATCCATCTTTCCTTCTTTCTCTCTCAGAAATCACATTCAAAATTTTCTGCACTATAAACTTGTCACACAATGAGGTTAAGTGCAAAGACATCAAAAACAAGTGTGAAGATTAAGATAAGATGATAAGATTGAATAGAAAAAGAAAATTCTAAAAGAACTAATCTAATAAGGAAAATGATAGACAAAATAGGACTGAATATAAACAATGAATGTGGTATAAACAATGATGGTATAAGAAAAAAAAACAGAGATAAATATAGACAAAAGCTAAACTAAAGAAAAGAAAATAACTACTAAAAAGTGGACTAATCTAAACTATAGAAAGTGAATCTAATCAGCCTCAAATCCTCGACAACGGCGTAAAAAACTTGATGGTGAAATAGAGGAGTGTAGTGATAACTTGCTAATTTTGTGGTTAGAATTGAGAATTTTCAATAATTGAATCAACTCCCTAACTCACTCTCTACTGCAATGCACAGGTCAATTGTAGTAAACACAAATGTCGTATCCACAGTGATTTGAAGCTAAAGATTCCCTAAAACAATTTAGACTAGCCCTAACTAAAGTTACAATTTCAAAAAATTAAGGATTTCAGAAAACATATTTTTAAAAATGACAAAATGATAACTATTTTTTAATTTTTGAAAAGTTATCAAAATTGAATTATAAATGCTAAACTAAGGACTAAAAGGGTTTATCTATCAATGAGGAAGGTTCTCCTACGAGTTGGGGTTCATCTAATTTAATTATGGATGGAATGAAATAAGTTATCAATTTTTAGTCAAATCTGATTCAACCTTAAAGATGGCTGCTCTCATAGCTTAATCAGTCCAAAACTAATCATTATATTATCATATAAATGTTAGCCAGGTTGAATTGGATAAGTATCCTCATTGTTATCAAGTTATCAATAGACACAATTCTAGAATTTTGCTGAATTTGTCATTTCCTTTCAAATTTTAGCAAATTCAGTTTAGCATTACAATCAAACTCACATTCATACATCAACTAATCAAAAATATAATAAATCCAATCATAATGTTAATGCTTCCTGATTTATCTCTAAACAATAGGTGGATTTTTAATCAGTTGCAAATAAAGTGAAATCCACATTATCATTAGTTAATTGGATACTTTGAGCACATAATTACATGTTAAAGTCTAACAATTATCATTGCATTTTGATTCATCTCTAAACAAAAAGGAAATCAGGAATTAACCTCTCAGTTGCCTAGAAGATTGGGATTCCATAATAACAAAGCAGATTCCATAAAAATCAGAATTCAAAATTCAAAACAGATTTCACTAAGAACATGATTTCACAGATTTAACTCCTGGAAGTTAACATTGCCTCTTAATACAATTCTGAATAAGAAGAATCCACATAATCTACTTCTCAGCTGCCAATGGAATGAGGGGTTTTACAATGATATCAGATTTCATGAATCGGAAATCAGAAATGCAATTCAGATTTCAGAAAATTAGTATTCAAAATAGAAATCAGCAATGAAGAGTTGCAATAATTCAGAGATTGAAACCTTGAAAATATCATTGTCTCTTAATTCATTTCTGAACAAGAATGAAATTATAAGTAACCTCTTAGTTATTAATTCAATTAGGGCTCAACAATGGTAAAAACAGGTTCAACAGAATTCAGGAATTAGAAATGGGAAAAACAGATTTCAGAAATCAGAAAATCAGATTCCTAATTGGGATTGGACCTAGAAACTTGGCATTGATTCTTGATCCATTTTTGAATAAAGAACAGATCATAAAATAACCTATCAGTTGTAAATACAAGCAAGATCTTACAATGTCAAGAATAGGACAGGATCAAATGAATTCAGAATGCAGATTCCAGGAATAAAAAAATCAGTGCAGGAAATCAAAAATGTCCACAATCCATCCACAACTAAACTAGATTACTACCCTATCCTAGGAGAGTTAGAATTTAGCTCCTCATAGTTACAAAGTTTGATACACAATAGAAGAAAGGATTGATACAAAACATCTTGAATTGAAGACTGTCGACAGGAATCTGGATGTTGCAGCACTTCAGCTCCTTTCCTTGCCTTCCTTCCTGCTCAAACCCTTGCAATGGCTAGCCCCCCTTTTCTCCTCAGGTTTTACAGTTTATATATGACCTTCCTACACCCTTAGATGTAGATCAGAATATTCCCTTGTGCCTTGATTATGTTAAGTGTTCTGATCCAGAAAATATCAACAGTGCCAACTTTTTGGACAGCCAAAAAGTAAATGGTCCCCCTACTTTTTCCTCCTTATGCAGTCCTCTTTTCCCTGCTAGAAAGGCCAAAACAGCAAGCATCAAAGTCCTTGAATAGGATTTAAACAAATAAGAATTATGACAATAGCAATTATCAACTCAAATATAAAATGGGGTTTGGTGTTGTGCAGGAATGAAATCCTTAGTTAAAAATGATAACTGTTAAAACCCGGAATGATAACTTGCACCATATCATAAAAATAGTTCAATTATGAGTGGTTCAGAGCAGTGAAGACATCAAAGGGATTATAATGTCAAGTGAATAAAGTCAGAAATCAAATGTGGATAAGATTTTAATGGAATGATAACTTTGGTGCCATAAAATGATAACTTGATGCCAAAAAGTGATAACTTATTGTAGATTTTGTTGTGGTTATCCAAATATGATCAAATCAGACCAGCAAGGAGTTAGGACAGTAATTTAATGATTGCCTAATGCTTTTATACAGAATTGATAGCCTTGCACATCGAAATGACAATTTTGTCCTAAAACGATAACTTGACACTAAAAAATGATAACTTGTGAAATGGAATGATAACTTTGCACAAGTTGAAATATGATCATCCAAATATGATTAATTCATGATGGCAGAGGATTTAGAGCAAGATAATCACTAGAGATCAGTTAAACTGGAAAAATGATAACTTGCCCAAAAAATGATAACTTGGCATAGAATTGTCATATTTATGAATTTTAGCAATTCAGAACCTCTATACACATGGAATTAAGTGTAAAATGAGAATGATCAGCTGGTCACAATCCTTTGCATTCCAAGCATAATTGGCCAAAAATTAGGCAAAATGAGGGCTCAATATAGGCGAATTGAATAAAAAATGGGATAAAAACCTATTGTGATCAACTAGTGATCACTCCTTCCTCTCATGTTGATATTGCGGAACTAGAGACACAATTGCCGGAAGAACCCGTTAGACTCCTTGTTTCGTGGAAGGCTCAGACCAGGCTTCGTCAAATCGTGTGCACAAAGCATATGTACAGTCAGATGAGAATCTATGATAAGTGTTATTTTATGTATTTCGAATTCTTATTCATTTTGTGATTCACCCATCGCATTTTATAATTTTGTATTCTTTCAGGTTTGTACCGTTGAAACCCGCGGAAGCGACAGTTACTAAAGTGTTGCGACATAGGTATACTGAAGCGTGCCTATTGTGATCAACTAGTGATCACTCCTTCCTCTCACGTTGATATTGCGGAACTGGAGACACAATTGCCGGAAGAACCCGTTAGAGCTCCTTGTTCCGTGGAAGGCTCAGACCAGGCTTCGTCAAATCGTATGCACAAAGCATACGTACAGTCAGATGAGAATCTAGGATAAGTGTTATTTTATGTATTTCAAATCCTTAATCATTTTGTGATTCACCCATCGCATTTTATAATTTTGTATTCTTTCAGGTTTGTACCGTCGAAACCCGCGGCTGCGACAGTTACTAAAGTGTTGCGACATAGGTATACTAAAGCGTGGCTTACATGGAGGGAAGTTCCTTATGCCACGAGACAGATGCTATTTAATGAATTTCAGGTGTCCTTAGAAGCCAACATGGTCATTAAAATTTATCTAAGTAATACTTTAATTATTTTTATACACATGCAGGCTGATGTGTGGTGGGAGCTCGAGAATATGGAACAAATGTGGAAGGCTTTTAATTCCCGGTGCTCGAAGAAATTGTCCGCAATGCTTTCGGAAGCTCGAGCTGCTGGGACACGGCCCAATTGGATCGCCGAGGCCGTTTGGATCGTTTTGCTATGAAAGTGATCCACCGAGGAGTACAAATTGAAATGCGAAAAAACAAAAACAAGTCGAGAGTCTGACCAAGGAGCATGCTGCAGTTGGACGGATGTGTATCCACGAGCACGATTGCTAAGAAAATGGTAAGGTCTTTCAATATTGTGTCGACAAAATATTATACTTTATTCGACAAATTATTATCCTATTGCAGGAGAAAGAGATGGGTAGACCACCTACTCAGGACGAAGTATTTCTCCGAACTCGTCAGAAGAAGAACAAAGAATGGATTTTAGATTATGCTCGGGAGACATATGTATGTAAAATTATGTGCCACTTTTTTTTCTAAATTTCAAGTAAATCTATAAGATAGTAAATTAGTCATTTATAGTTAATTATTTTTTTGGCTCGTTGATTTTTTTTTCTAATTTAAGGAGTCTTTCAAAACAAAAGAAATCGATCACATTACGCAATCCACGCAGGAGGGGAGCACACCGCTGACCCCAAGACAACTTTGGATGGACCACGTCGACGTGAAAAAAGGTCGCATTTACGACCTCGGATCTTCTATGAGTACAACAGATATTTGATATGGTCGTAAATAGACTTCAAGTTCAGCTTCCTCTGGTCAAGGTATGCATCAAATGATGGATGAGATGAGACATTCGATTAGGGAAGAGGTCAGACAAGAGGTTACGCAAGAGCTCAGAAAGGAGTTCGAAGAACGTGAACGTCGTACCAAGTCTGAAATGAAAAAAATGGTGCATGCCATCATGCGTGGCGAATTCAACGATGAGGACGCCGAGGTAGAATCATTTGGTTTAATTTTTGTGGAATTTGCTTTAATCTGTACTCTAATAGATTCATTTGATATAGAAGATGCATTAATAGTTTGGATGAAATTTTACTCCTCATTAGATCAGCATGCACTTTGACATCAATATGACCTAGAGAAATAAGATCACGGGAAATGAATTTGAATGTGCACGTATACATATATTGCTCCTATCTTTTTGGGTGTTACACCACTAAAGAACCTTTCCTTAAATTTACTGCTCTAAGAAAAAAGTAATTGGAGTAATTAAGAGCCCTTTGATGATGTAGGCAGTGTTCTTATGGTTTGAATAAGTGCTCTCACTAATACATATATATACATATTTATGATGGCCTATGCATATGATTAGTTAATGTATTGAAAGTAAGATAATATTTGAGTTCTGCTATAATTACTTTTGTCTTTCTAGAAACATATTCGAATACTTTGTTTGGGGGGCATGGACAATTTTTCTGCACTGGGAAACCATCATTCAGATTTCCTACCTTGGTTATATTTTGAGGTGCATGTTTCTTGACTTTTTCACTCATCTTTACTTTTTTGCCGTGAGGATGTTTATTCTGCGATTTAGAGATGTATAATGTTATTGCTTTAGAGCAGAACTTAGGTTGCAAATGATAACACAAGAACTGTTAAAATTACTTTTGCTTGTAACTTTATGAATGCAAGAAAATCGATATTTGAGTTATTGAACTTTTTGTGCACTAAAGTGGGACAATTTGATCAACAAAAGCTGCAACTGATGTATTGTGTAGCGAAGTGATGTATTTGAGTGATTGTTCCAGATTTCGAATCCTTATTCATGTTTTCTTTGCAGGTATATGAGTACTAACTTTCTCAATTCTCTTTGCAGGTATAGTGATGTTCGAATTGTCTTGTGAAAGGCGACGAAAAAGGCGTGACTCATCTTTGCTTTGTAATGGTATTTGGAATGTTTGGATATTATGTTTAGACAATTATATGTGTTACATGTGACGGTTATATGTGTTTGGACAATTATGTGATTGCTTATGTTGGTTATATGTGTTTGGAATGGTTATAAGCATGCAATGATGCTTCTGTTGTATATATGTTCGGACTATAAATTTCAGCATTTTTTTAATATTTTTTTTAATTTCTGACGGTCAGAACCGTCGGAAACAGCTGAAAATTAATTATCGACAATGAATTTTCGATACTTATCGATGGTTCTGACCGTCCGTGCAAGCTTTTCGACGTTTTGAACCGTCGAAAATCAGCCGTGGAGTCGACGGGTGAAGCCTTCGATATGAGTGTTTCGACGGTTTAAAACGTCGATACGTATCGACGGTTATAACCGTCGATATGTATAGTATCGACGGTTAGAACCATCGATATACATCGACGACTACAATCGTCGATATGTATCGACGATTAGAACCATCGATACTCAACCTTCAACACTCGAGCCCGTCAGCTGGACCGTCGGTATTACCGACGAATGTTCTACAATCGTCGTAAATCAATTTGCGACGAGCATTTTTTCGACGGATCAATTTCACGATTTTTGGACTGATTACAGATGATTTTGACCGTATGTAATCAGCGTTTTTCTTGTAGTGATGGTGTAAGTAACTACACACTTGTGTCTGCAATGGTATTCCTTAAAAGTAGAGATCTCTTCCAAATTATGGACAAGATGAAAAAACATGAATGACCGAAAGGAATTTGTCCTTATGAATCTGTATATGAACATGAATAAGGAACATATGGAAAATAAATTAAGTAAAAAAGCATAAACTATGATTATGATCTCTATTGATTATGACACTCTTTCTTTTATACTTGATTTATATGTTTGCTTCATGTTTATTCTAATGGAACCAATGTTGTAAGACCTGGACCGGACGTCGACCCGGATAAGTCTCCGGGTCAGGTTGGACCGATCGAACCGGTTAACCCGGACGGTCGGACCAGATATTAATAAAATAATATAAAAAGATAAATTGTAATACTTATATATTCTTATCAATAATTAATATATTTCTACAACAAAGTACATATGATTAAATCATTTTAATTAAAATTAAAAAATCAAATGTGACATATTTAACTATTGATATGAGTTTTATGTGATTTGAATATATTCAATTACAATTTACAAATTCATTTTCTCAAATTTAACTTTACTTAAACTAGAAAGATTATTGTAGTTTCTATTTTTTAATTTAATTAGGTAACTAATCTTTTCATATTTAATTTTTGACATTTAAAATATTATAAAATTTCTTATCAAAGAAAATAATTGTATAAATGACTTATGATAACCATTGTATAATATAAAATAACTTGGCATTCAAATAAATAAATATAGCACAGTGGTATATACACATAAGTTAGTTTCAGGAGGTCTTGGGTTCAAAACCTAGTGTCCACATTATTTCAAGATATTTCCAATTTTTGGACCGGCCGGTTCCTACAAAACTGCCGGTTCAACAGTTCAATCCAATTTTAGATGGGTTTTGACCAGTCTTGACCGGTTCGAAGCGGTCTGAATCCCAGTCCGATTTTGGAGTCGAACCAAACTTGCTCAGAGTGACGGTCGACGATTGGACTGGTCGGACCGGCCCAAACAATCATGAATGGAACTATCTCATGATCTATACGAACTCACACATAGCGTAATGCTAACAATTAAGCTTGCTCCCTATGTGATCCCCATATGTACATGATGTGGATGCATGCTTGGTTAAGATGTGTGCGACGACTATAGTTCAGATGGGTTATCATAAAGTCTAGATGGAGTATTCTTATCTTTTATACATCAAGTTGTTTTTGAACTATCATGGACTTATCATTATTGTAATGTGGCATGGACCTTTATGTAGTGACATTGATGTACCTTTTATTTATTTAGCCTTCTCATTTTTTCATTTATTGCAAAATTTTTATTTATTAAGTTTTTCATTTATGTGTTATTTTTTTTAATCATTTGAGTCAACGAAAAAGTCAAAGGTAAAGACAAAAAAATACGAGATTAAATTTTGAGATGTTAGAAAAAATATGTTACTTTTTAAATCAGATGTCATACTTTGAAAGTTGATTAATGTCTCTAGTGGCATCGAGATTTGCACTAGACGAAAGGATCCGACAAAGGAGATGTGAGGAAGTAATAATAATTGTGATGTAGGAAAGGGCATGAGAGATCAAATCATGAATGTCTTCGTGGAATGTAGATAGTGAGATGGATGACAACCTTAAATTTGGGGCTGAATTAGATCATTGGAAAAAATTATTATAAAAGAATTAAATTATCGTATTTTAAAATAATTTAATATTTGAAAATAAAAATGTAAATTAATTTTTATGAAATTTTTGTAAATTAATTAATATTACGCGACCCTAGGGTTCTCGATTAGTAGCAACATTAATTAAAAACATAAATTTATCAACGTTGTCCAAATTCCCGTAACAAAGAGCTTCGTCTACATCGTTGATGCGGCCAGCGGAAGGCGACGAACGAGCGCCACCGCGTCAATGGCCGGAGACGAGGAGGTGGTCGCGATCACCGTCAAAACCGTCGGCCCGACGCGCCCTTCAACTCTGCGAGTCCCCGCAGCCATCAAAGTGCCGCCCTATCATTTGCCCACTTAGCCCTAGTTCCAGTATGGTCTTCCATCTCTTCACTCGAATCGCAATTTCAGGTCCGCGATCTCAGGGCGTTGGTCGCCGAGGACCGAAGGCTTCCTCCGGAACGGTTGAAGCTTGTCCTCAGAGGAATGACCCTTCACGATAAGAAGAAGAAACGAGGTGGCGACGACGTCGAGGACGAGCTCGTTAAGCTCGTAAACGGAGGTAAGCTATGTAGTTGGATGAGTTTCTTCTTCATTTCTTATATGACAGCGCGTTAGACTTTTTTTTTGGGTCCAATAATGTCGTAGTAAATTGTTCCAGATTCCATCATTGTGGCAGTCACACCCAAACCGCCTGCCCGGCATCTTCAGGATGACCAGGATGAAGACGATGAAGAATTGGTGAGCTTACATCTTATACCGCAATGTGCAGTTCTAATTTAGTCAAGACAGATTTATGGGAATAACAAATTAAGCGGCTTATGATTAAAAAGTTTTTGTTTAATTACTTGTAAGTTCAGAAATTCCATATGCCTGCCTCCACGAGTTGCTTGAAGAAAGAGATTTTCTTGTTTCTTCAGGAGAAGATGAGATTTCCAGGTGATAATATTACTCATTAGTACTTTTGTCAGAAAAGTTTTGCTGATGGTTTGACCTTATTCCTTATCTATTTTGATAGATATTTTGCTCATGGCACTATTTTCTGTCAGTCTAAAGGCATGGGTGCTTATAATCCTATGGTTCTTATTGGCACCAGTAGCTCATAGATGGGATCTAGGCGCTGTATACGTAAGTGAGAATTTTTATTCTTCAATGTCATGTCACGTAAAGCTATTCCTATGAAGTTTTTTGTTTTTTGGGACGTTCTTATGGACTTGTAAAGCCATTAAGTATTTTGAGCAGTTCATGGACCTTCTCTGTTTAATTTCCATGTCCTTTTCTTAGCCTTAATGTTTCATTGTTAATTTTTCCCATGATACACGACAGAAATCGTAATATGATAGTTGTGCACAATTTTTTTTTTCTTGAAAAGGAAAGGATGACTACCAAGCTTAATCAGTCATTTGCATTGTATTTAAACTATACATGCGTCATCAGGCAAAGGGTCTGATATCCTTGCCTTAAAAAAACACTATACATGCGTCCCACACTCTTTTTAATGTCCACCATGTTTATACCACACACTTGCTTTTTGTCCACATCTAGTTTTTGGTTCTGCATTTGGAAAGAATGATAACCATTTCAACATTCTACAGATACTGCTTACTGGCTTTTCAATTATACTTCTCAATCTTGGAAAGAAACAGCAAGGGGATCTTAGGTAATCATGTTGTTCATAATTGAATTTTGTGGTTTCTCTTTAAATTTGTTTTCAAGGATCTTTATTTTCATGTCATATCCTATTGCAATCACTGATTTCCCTTTTTCTATTTGTAGACCTCAAGTTATTGGAGCAAGATTAAAGAGAACTACTGAAAACTGGAAATATATATTCATAGAAACAGTTTAAAATGTGTTAACACTTTACCCCTAGCACACATAACCTGGATGAAATAGATGGAGTTCCCATGATTTAATATAAAATGCATGAGAAAATCCTAGATGCAACTATAATTAAAGAAAAGTGGAAAAATAAACAAGCGGAAACATGTTGGGGATGATTGAGGAGCTGCTACCACATGGTTATTTCTTTCATTCATTATCCACGGCTCCATTCCAGAAGCTAGTCAAGACATCTGGGATTAGAATATGACCATTATCCGATAAAATATAAAAGATACAGAGAATATTAGCATGACCCATCCACAAGGATTTCTTGTATCTATGTTTTGAGAGGTTGTTTCTGAGGGAATCTGGTGTTGTGTTAGTTATATTTGTTTTTCCTGGGGTTAATCTCTATTTTTCACTTGTCTCAGGGCTGACATTTCGTTGTAACCAATGTGTCAAACACGTAAAACGGACGTGACATGGAGAAGCCGAGAAAACACGAAATCGTATACACGTATCATGTATATTAATTAGCATAGACTCAAATAATATATGGCATTTTTCTACTTGCAGAAGCCATTAAGTTTTTCTACTTGCAAATCTGTAATTGGGATTGCAGTTTTCAAATACAAAAATCTAATCATTAATATTGTAAGTTTTAACACACTAATTAATAAGTGCAAACAATAAAAAAACCAAGGGAGGTTCTGTTCATCTAATCTAATTGAAAAAAATAGATGGAGGCAGCCCCAAACAAGAAACTAGTCCCGCTTCCCGACCCCGGCAATCCCTGCCTGTGGCGCCACCCTCATCTCCGGCGTTCCCTGCCGGCGGCGCCACCCCTGGCTCCGGCGTCCCCCGCCGGCGGCGCCATCCCCGTCTCTGGCGTTCCTGCTGGCTGCGCCATCCTCCTGCGAACAGCTCGACCAAGTTCTCGTCCTAAAGCGTCGCAGGGAGGTCCACCTCAACGATGGCTGGACCACCCTGGTTCGCATCTCTGAATCCCGCTTACCTCATCATCCGACAACACATTGCTTCCGATGCCTCCAGGATGGCCATTTCGCTCGCCATTGCTCTGGCCCCCTTCGCTGCCTCCTCTGTAGGGGTGAGGGACATCGGAGATCGTCATGCCCTCACGCCGAGCTGAAACGCCCGTCGCCGACAATGGGAGCACAGACACTGCCAACCGTCGAGCAGACACCTTCCACGGCCCCCACCCTCATCATCCCCTGGTCACATGAGATTCAGCGCGTCGTCGACATCCTCCGTAATTGCTTGGTCGGTGAACTCAGTGACTCCCCTTGGAGGCGGCGACCCTCACCGCTGTTTCACCTCAGTCGTATCTCTCCGACTTTGTGGCTGCTGGTTCTGGGCTCTGCGCAGCAGCGTGCCTCCCTCCTCGCCGTGCCGACCTGTGTGTCACTGCAAAACTGTTTCTCCTAGCGGCCGTGGAAAACATGAGATGACGCAGAGCAAGCACCGCTTGGGAGATGCAGACTTATCAACATCCTCGGCCTCCCGCTCCATCTCCAGCCACCAGAGGTCGTGATGACGGTGGCCCGTCAGTTTGGGAACCTGATCTCTGCTGCACTCCCAGCTATTGGTTCCCCGGGTCTGTCCATCACGTCCGTCGACGTCGAGCTCCACTCGGATTTCCTCCTCCCTCTGACGATGACTCTTCGTGCTGGTGCCAACAGTTTTACCCTCAGGCTGCGGTTCTTGGATGACACCGCCTCATGGGCGGAGGCGGTCGCTGGCCGTCATCCACGGTCATCACATTCATCGGCCATCGGCCGACAGATGCACATGGTGGACGCACGTGAGGGCCGTACCAAAATTCAAACCCCATCCCCATCAAACGGCCACAACCAAACCGCCACCCAAACCCAACCTCCCCCCGAACCGGAACGCCTGAACCAAACTACCCTACAAAATCACTCCCCTGAACCAGATTGCCTCTCAGGTGGTCTCAACCCAATCCCATAGAAAGTCCGGGCTCATCCACGAGCCCAACTAAATCGTCGAGCAGGGCGCAGTCAAACCCGAACCCAACCACCTCATTCTCCCTCGCCGAGCTAGAGATGACCTCTACCATGTCCGGCAGCCATTCGAGCATCCTCTGGCGGCTGACCACCAGCTCCACCTCCACATCTGATGCCACCACCAACACAGCCTCCGCTGACCGCCCAAACTCCGACATCCCCCACCTCAACCCTGGAAAGACCCTTCGCACCGGCGTGCCCTGACCACATCGATGACCGTCCCGGCGTTGGAGACACCCATCGGTGCTGGACTGGGAGCCCATATCCGCCAGTACCAGAGGTGCAGGGCCGCCCCAAACTCCACGCGGCGACCCCCCTCACAGCAGCATAGGGAGTCTGCACTGCCACTGCTGGAGGCACACCCTAGGATGTGGAGGAGGTCCGCGTGATTCCGGCCAACGGATCCCAGCCGGCCACCGGTGATCGGCGGCAGGCATCTTTGACACCCGTGCCGGAGGAAGCCTCCACTGGAGAGCGGTAGGGTCTGGCCGACCCTCTCTTGGCTGGGTGTGCCGACGACGAGGCCGTCTTTGTGGCGGAGACCGCCGGGTTCTGCCACACACGCAGACGCCCACAGACGCGGCTGCTTCACTGGCCCATTCAGCGGCTTGCACACCTGCATTTGGGAGGACCTCGAGGTTGATCAAAGGTCGCCGGGGGAGTGACAGTATCCTTATGAAGGTCCTCACCTGGAATGTGCGAGGCTTGGGGGATCCGGGGAGACGTTGGACCTTGGGTTGCTACCTCAGGGAATGGGAGGTTGACGTGGTCCTTCAGTAGACCAAGCTGACTGATTGCAGCTTGGGGATGTGGACACAGATTGGTGGTTCATGCATGATGGAGCATCTCTCTCCATGCAGTGGGTCAGTCAGGAGGCTGTTTTATCGGTTGGCGGGCAGACCTCTCTTTGGTGGACTCTTGGATAGACAAATTTTTGATGACTACTCACCTACTGGCCAGGCGGATGGTGACGACTATCTCATATCATGTGTATATCCCTTGCTCGATAGCTCTATGTGGTACGTTATGGGAGGAGCTCAGCAGTGTGCGGTCTCATCTCCCGAAGGGCAGATGGCTGATTGGGGGCGACTTTAGTGTCACCTTGGACATGGAGAACCGCCCTGTCAGGCGATGCGGTAGAGAAGTCGAAGCTGAAGAGTTTAGAGATTTCACTGATTCGCAGGCGTTGGTCGATTTCCCGCCTCCACCTGTAGATTCACATATTGATCGCTTCCTTGGATTGTTGGAGTTAGCAGAGGCTCACAGTTGGTAGATGCTCAGGCGTTGACCCGACCTTTTTCTGACCACACTCCTCTCATGTGGAGGTACAATGATGGTCAGACGCTTCGTTCGCTCTTTCATTTTGAGCGATCTTGCTATTGGAGGATCGTTTTCAGCAGTTGGTGACAGAGCATTGGCAGTGTGGCGGCTTCAGACTCTGCATCCAGGACATTGGGCTCCCGGTTGGATAGTCTGCGATCTTTCCGCTGTCAGCACTGTCGACAGATCCGAGACGACCGGGCCAGGCGTAGGATGGATGCCTTGGAGGTGATTTCTCGGATGGACCGCTTGGAGTATTCTCGCCACCTTATAGATGCGCAGACGGGCCCAAGAGACCATTCAGCTGCGGGATCGGATAGTGGAGATTCAATGGAGGCACCTACGCTCTTGGCAGACCTTGCTTCAGGCAATGCCAACACTAGATTCTTTCACCTATATGCGAGCTCTCGTAGGAGGGCAAACTGGATTGATATGATTGAGGTGCAGGGCCACTGGCCACCACAGGGCAGCCATCACATCCTTCTACCATGCATTGACTCGCCGACAGACTCCGGGCCTTTGGCGATGGCCCTTGGGGACATTTCCCGACTTATTGATGCTCACTCTTCCATGTTGTTGCAGGCCATTACTGAGGATGAGGTTATCGAGGCACTTTGGGATATACACTTTGGCGACGCCGCCTCGGGCCTCGACGGCTTTTTGATCTTCTATTTGGAGTTCTAGTTGACGGCATGGCGGTTATTCGGGAGTTCATCAGTGGGAATTAAGGCTTTGATCGCCTCAATAGGTTCCTACTATTTTTGCTCCCGAAGCACACCCCGACGGAGAGTGGAGGACTTCCGACCAATTGGCATATCCAATGCCATCTACCTTTTGGTGGCTCGGTTATTGGCGAACCGGCTTCGGGAGGTGCTCTCGGACCTCATCCATCTGGCAAAGTCAACTTTCATCCAGGGTTAGGCCATCACTGACAGCTACACCATCGACTTGGAAATCATCGCACATTGGAGGAGGACCACTTGTCGCGCCTTCCTATGGAAGGTTGACTTATCCGAAGCTTATGATACGCTCTCATGGTCTTTCCTTTGGCATTGTCTGAAGATCACTACTTTCTCGGTCCTATTTAATGGGGTGAGATCGGGAGACTGGGTGCATCCGCAGCGAGGTGTCCGCCAGGATGTCCATTGGCTTCTATGCTTTTTGTCCTAGCGACTGATGCCCTCGTCAGGTGTACTCAGGCATCTTGTGAGGCGTGCCTTTTCAATGGCTTTGCCGGGGGTCTGGTCCCTCTCCTACAGTACGCGGAGGACACGGTCTTCTTCATAGAGGGCTCCGAGCAGGAGGCTCGACGGTGGCCATTCTTATTGAGCTCTTCGGCGCGATGTCCGGTCTTCAAATCAACCATGCCAAGTCCTCTTCATCCCCTTTGGCATGGTCCTTGAGGATGCTGCTCGGTGTGCGGCCGAGTTTCACACCCCACCGGCTCCCTGTCGATCACATATTTTGGCCTCTCTCTCGTCGACAGCCATATCAGCTCCTGCGGATGGACGCTAGTTATCGAGCGCATGGAGCAGAGGTTTCAGGGTTGGAGATCACGCCTTTTATCCCGGGGGGCTGGCTCATCCTCCTCCGGTTAGTCCTCTCGGCACTTCCGACATACTTCATGATGGTCCTTCGGATGCCAGCCTGAGTCCTTAGGCGATTGGTTTGCGGAGCAAATTCTTCAAGCAGGGGTGTGGTCCTAACCACAGAGGCATTCACCTCGTCGCATGGAGCAGTATCTATCGTCCCCCCTCCTGGGGCTGGGGATTTGTGATCTCCGCTATACTATCTGGGCTCTCCTGGCTCGGTGGATTCGACGGATCATGGGATGTGAGGCTGTGGCAATGGGTTTTCTTCACTTGCTATGGGTGAGATCTATCCGGGGAGTCGAGGACTATCCTGCCCCAAGGGGCATCTTCATTCTAGCGAGGAGCGACCACATTGATGACCCCATCCCTCAGATCACCTTGGGGCAACGGTGGAGGAGACTTGGTCAGGGACTTTTGGCTCCGCCTCATGGACCCCTCTCTTCATATCATCCCTCTCATATTAGCATTTCTCCGAGCTCTTGGCGTTACATCAGAGGATAGCCCCCTCGCGTCTTGACCACTCCAGGGCCGATGGATGGATGTGGCTATTGGACTCCTGGTCGGCACGCAACTTCTTTTTTTTTTTGGGGCGGGGGGGGGGAAGGATGATTAACCAGAATGTTAATCATCCAAAACCTTTATTGGATATCAGGTATCAGTTCAAAGATTACAATAGTACTTCATAGAAAGCGCCACTCGTTGTGCATAAAAAAAGCATGACTAAGAATATTCTCAACATAACATCTATCATTTTGGAAGATTAGTTTATTCCGTTGTAGCCATAGAGCCCAGAGTAGTGCGAAGAGAAGAGCCTTGCTTCTATGTGATCGTTAGGTAATAGTTGAGCCAGAATTGCCGCCACGCCTGAAAGCAGTCCAGAAATCAAGCTCAGATCTGTTGGCATTCCAATCGAATCTGGCCTTGGTCCATACCTCTCTTGAAACATCGCATTTGAAAAATAGATGATCCGTGTCTTCCGGGGAATTGCTGTTACACATCCTACAAATAGATGTCATCCCAATCAGCCAGTGAGCACAATAAGAAGCGAGCAAATAGATGTCTTCCGCGCAAAAGCCAAACAAAGATTTTAACTTTCAGTGGGGCCTTGGTTCTCCAGATTAGTCGGCAATCAGTTAACATGTCATTCAGTGTTGTCAAAAACGCGTGTTAACTCGTAAAAGCGTACGATTTTACGTCTTCACCTTTGCAATTCGTGATTGATTTCACCTGGAAACGTTTTTGGCCAGGACGCGTAGAATCGTGTGCTGACCCGTAAGATCGGTGGAG
Source organism: Pontederia crassipes (assembly GCA_030549335.1). Classification (NCBI taxonomy): domain Eukaryota; kingdom Viridiplantae; phylum Streptophyta; class Magnoliopsida; order Commelinales; family Pontederiaceae; genus Pontederia; species Pontederia crassipes. The sequence goes on along the minus strand of JAUKPH010000020.1, from coordinate 1,189,521 downwards.
ACGCACGACTCCACCGATCCCACAATACTTTTTTTTTTATGTTTTATAAGCGTGATGGGCACTCATCTCTTCCTTTTTGTTTGCTGTCTGCCGCTGTGCCCGGTCGCCGCCACCACTGCTGTCCTGTTGCCGTCACTCACTGCTGCTGTCGCTGCCACCACTGCTGTCCTGCTGTCGCCGCTCACTGCAGCTGTCGCCGCCGTTTGCTCTCGCTGCTTCCGCCGCCGCGCTGCTGTCCTAATGCTGCCGCCACTGACCTAACAGGTTCCTCCCCCTCCCTCTCTCGTGCTTTCTCTTTCTCTCCCCTCCCTTTCTCTTCCCGCACTCTCTCCCTTTCTCTTTCTCCCCTCGTTCTCTCTCGCCCTTTCTCTTTTCCTCCCCTCTCCCTCTCTCGCCTTCTCTTTCTCTCCCTCTCCCTCCCCCTTTCTCTTTCTCCCCTCTTTGCCCTTTCTCTTTTCCTCCCTCTTCCTCTCCCTTTCTCTTCACGCACAGGAATATGTTTTTTTCCTCCTTTTCTCTTTCTCTCATGCTCCCTTTTTCTCTACAAATCGAAGCAGGTTCTTTTTTTTTTTCCACGAACCCAATACTTCTCTCCCCATTGGTGGACAAGGGTCTTGGCTACCTTTTTCATTTTCTATTATGTTATAAATTTAAAACATTTTTATATCTCTACTATGGTTAATATTTGCTTAATAAAGTGAAATCATCAACTGCTTTTAATATTCTGAATTTATTAGTGTTAATTTTTATATATATTTTTTTTTGAGAAGGGAAAGGATGACCACCACTTAGGTTGTCATCCAGGTATATATATATCATCAAAAGAGATCATCATATACACAAGTTAAAATTTTTTTATATATTAATAATGAAAATTATTTATTGATGTGTTAATTTTTCATGAATGAATTATATTGATGTGTCTGATGTTATTCTGTTATTATTACAATTTGTTAAGGTCATGAATTAATATATATATATATATAATTAAATAGGTATGAATATCATGAAGTGTGATGTTAAAATTAGAAAATTGGACATGTAATATTACATTTTGTACTTATAAGTTCAAAGATAATTTGCATCTCACTACTAATATCATGATTTGCATATATTATTATATATTAATATATACATTTAATATTAAAAAATAATCTGGTAGAATCAGTTGTGTCGTGTTATGTGTTCACGATTTACGAGTTTTTCCGGCCCTCCGTATCGAGTCCATTTTACGTGTTTGACAACATTGATGTCATTGTCCTCAGGAGAAGTAGGAGCACGTAGGATGCCATAGGCCTGCTTGACGCTGAAATCACCTCTAGACCAACGCCAGCCATCATTTACATGGATATCAAGTTTGTAAGGGAGGATAAGATTCAGTAATTCCATAAACTCAGAAAAACGCTGCCCCGAAAGTGTGCTTCTGAAGGTAGGAAACCAGCAACCATTTCCAGATCCCGAGGCATCCACCCATATCTCAGCAAGAGTGACATTTTTATTATGAGCAAGAGCAAAAAGTCGTGGAAACCTGGCAGCTAGCGGTCTAGTTGCAAGCCAGTCATCATGCCAAAAAGTGAAACGATCGCCTCGACCAAAAAGTGAAGTCGGCACGCAACTTCTACACTCGGTTCCTTCTTGACATGGCGATGATAGAGGATTTCAGGACTCATTTGGCGATCACGACTGCCGTTGAAAGTCAAGATTTTTGCTTGGCTTATGCGATGCGACCGGCTGCTCATGAGGAGGTATATAGGGTGAGATGGGCGCCTCAGGCAGACATCTCATGTGGCGATGCGGAGGAGGACATCACCCACCTACTTTTTGTGTGCTCGACATCACGGGACATTTGGCAGTGCACGACATTCGGGGGCCTCTTCCCCTCTGGTCCCGAGACCTTGGGGCAGTCCTTTTGAGTTTTGGTCCGACAGAGACAGAGGTGGAGAGCATCTTTAGCATCTTTTTTTTGGCTGGTTCCTGGGCCATTTGACTTTAGCGTAATCGGATTATTTTTTGTGGGGAGGGATGTCAGACTGATCGCATTGTATACCACATCTCATTTCTTCTTCGGGAGTGGTGTTTGGGTTAGCTACTACACTTTTTCATCCTTTGTTGCTCTTTTTTTGAGAGCCTATACTTGTACATGATTTCCACTTCATAGTTTTATATACAAGGATGACAACCACAAATCTTGGTGGTCATCCTTTTTCCCGACAAAAAAAACATTAGACAGATGGAGGCACCCCCTCACCCCTCGGTTCATCTAATCACAAACACAAGTGGACCGAGGGAGGTTGGACACTACGACTGTTCGCAGTTTGCACATACAAAGAAAGAGGGACCAAGGGAGGTTGTAACGCCCCCAAAATTCGGCCCCAATTTAATTGTCGAACCCTATGCGACGTTTTTTTTTTTCGTGACCTGATTTCATAAAACTTTGCAGCGGAAACATAATCATGTATATAAACATAAAACATCAATTTCATAAATAGCAGAAGACTTCAACATATATAAATCCCAAAATACATAAACTAGCCCATGGGCCTAATAGGCTCTAACGTATACCCAATAAAGGGTTCATCATACATAAATGAGTTCAAATATAGTATATGACTCAATAAGCGGCCCATAAGCCATACATACTTAACCTTATGAGGGTTCATCATCATGACATCATACGAGTAAAACAACTTGGGCCGTGGTTCGACAGACCCATGTATAATGTCGCCGTCATGAGGTCCTCGCTGTCGAACATAGGCCTCCTTCATACTTGCACGGATCCATGGGTGCAGAGAATTTCTCCCGTTAGATTATGTTGAGGCCCATGCATTTTATGATCTTATAACATAATTTCTACATGTCATGGCATATGCATTTCATCATCAGGAACATAAATCATATGCATGCTATGAGCTACTTATGCATACTATATGTGATGTGAACATATAATCATGGCAAGATAAGATAAGCATGTAACATCATAATCATTAGGTCAAGCATATCATAACTTATCGTCATATTTATCATTATGCAATGCATATCATGGTCTTATCTTACTTTACTTTGTCATCTTTGTTCATGTCATGATGTGATGTGACAAGTGGACATTCATATTGCATTCTTATAGGTGCATAATTCTTCATACTTCTTTATCATTTTTAACTTTATGTCCAAAGTCATTCATCTTTTCATCTTATCGTCTTTCATCTTTATTTAGATGATTTCTTATCTTTTCGATTGAGAAGGGTGATGGCTCATGGGTCATAACCCTCACCCGTGGGTGAGGTCTTAACCCTCATCTTTAGATGCGGTCTTAACCCTCCCCCGTAGGTGAGGTCTTAACCCTCTCCCGTAGGAGAGGTCATAACCCTCATTCGTCAATGAGGTCTTCCCCCACCCGTCGGTGGAGTCTTAGGTAGGGTACCGATTGGTCCCAAGTCATAAAAATGCCACACCTTCGTCAATCCGTCTTTTAATCATGTTCATCAATGTATACAATCATTCAATACATGTTACATGTTTTAGCCCTATTTAAGGTCATACAAACTTCAAATCATACTAAGTGTGGACATTCAATCATAATCAATCATCTTTCAGAATGGACGACCATTTTGAGTTACGGTCGACCGCTGCACTGGTATCGGTCGACCGTTATGGTCCTTTCGGGCGACCGAGCTAGGTGTCGGATCGACCGCTAATCACAGTGAGTGATGACTCTAAATCGGACGACGGTTGACCGTTACATGACTTTTGAACGACCGAAACTAGACGTTCGATCGATCGTTAATCACAGAATGTAACGACTCTTCCAAATCGGACGATCGTTGGGGTATCGGTTGATCGTTGGACAGAGTTCGAGCTTACATTTGTCTCCAGAACGGACTACAGACACACGATTTTTACATCTTTTCTTCCTAATCTTGCATACATTGACATATGGAACACATCAGTGATTCCAAACAACATATGAAACATTTCACAACATTCTGAAGATCCTAATAATGAAGTAAATTGAGTTTTCACATAAAGACATTAATCACTTCATATATGCACATAAGCATTAGACAATTTTCTTCTTGAGCTAACATGAGCAACAATGGACATCCCATATCTAGATGTGATTAGCAATAGAACAATAAGCATAATAATACGTGAAGCACATTAGATTCTAATCATGATTAGCAATAGAATAGTAACATGGATAATATCAAATCAACAAATGCATATTTCCTAAACCTTCACTCCAAGAACAAAGGATTTGTTCTTCATGTCCTAATCCACACAATCAAACATCATTAGAGAGAGGTTTAAAGAGGTTGGAACCCCTCAAACATACCTTAATTAGCTAACTTGATCCTAACTTCTTCTTTTAGCTTTAACAACCCTTTCTCCCTCCTAGTTACTGTTCACGAGCTCAAAGGGGTTGCTACAATGGAGGAATGTGTGAGAGAGGGAATGTGAGAATGTAGTGTGAGGAAAGAGTGATTACTGTAGCGATTGCTGTAGCGATTAGCTCTTCTTTGCTTCATGCGGCTAGGCCTTTGCATTGTCTTTTTTCCTTTTATTTTCATTTTACTTTAGGATATTACAACCTACCCCCTTTAAATATAAATTCGTCTTTGAATTTTAGTAAATCTTAAATTGCTTACCAAAGAGTTTCGGGAACTTGTCTCGCATTTCCTCTTCAAGTTTCCATGTAGCTTCTTGTCCACGGTGATGCTTTCATGCCACTTCAACGCTCCCAAAATTCGGCCCCAATTTGGTTGTCGAACCCTATGCGACATTTTTTTTTTCCTGATTTCATAAAACTTTGCAGCGGAAACATAATCATGTATATAAACATAAAACATCAATTTCATAAATAGCAGAAGACTTCAACATATATAAATCCCAAGATACATCAACTGGCCCATGGGCCTAATAGGCTCTAACATATACCCAATAAAGTGTTCATCATACATAAATGAGTTCAAATATAGTATATGACTCAATAAGCGGCCCATAATCCATACATACTTAACCTTATGAGGGTTCATCATCATGACATGATACGAGTAAAACAACTTGGGCCGTGGTTCGACAGACCCATGTATAATGTCGCCGTCATGAGGTCCTCGCTGTCGAACATAGGCCTCCTCCATACTTGCACGGATCCATGGGTGCAGAGAATTTCTCCCGTTAGATTATGTTGATGCCCATGCATGTTATGATCTTATAACATAATTTCTACATGTCATGGCATATGCATTTCATCATTAGGAACATAAATCATATGCATGCTATGAGCTACTTATGCATACTATATGTGATGTGAACATATAATCATGGCAAGATAAGATAAGCATGTAACATCATAATCATTAGGTCAAGCATATCATAACTTATCGTCATATTTATCATTATGCAATGCATATCATGGTCTTATCTTACTTTACTTTGTCATCTTTGTTCATGTCATGATGTGATGTGACAAGTGGACATTCATATTGCATTCTTATAGGTGCATAATTCTTCATACTTCTTTATCATTTTTAACTTTATGTCCAAAGTCATTCATCTTTTCATCTTATCGTCTTTCATCTTTATTTAGATGATTTCTTATCTTTTCGATTGAGAAGGGTGATGGCTCATGGGTCATAACCCTCACCCGTGGGTGAGGTCTTAACCCTCATCTTTAGATGCGGTCTTAACCCTCCCCCGTAGGTGAGGTCTTAACCCTCTCCCGTAGGAGAGGTCATAACCCTCATTCGTCAATTTGGTAGGGTACCGATTGGTCCCAAGTTATAAAAATGCCACACCTTCATCAATCCGTCTTTTAATCATGTTCATCAATACATACAATCATTCAATGCATGTTCCATGTTTCAGCCCTATTTAAAGTCATACAAACTTCAAAACATGCTAAGTGTGGACATTTAATCATAACCAATCATCTTTCAGAATGGACGATCATTTTGGGTTACGGTCGACCGCTGGACTGGTGTCGATCGATCGGTAAGATTTTCGGTCGACCGTTATGGCCCTTTCGGGCGATCGAGCTGGGTGTCGGATTGACCGCTAATCACAGTGAGTGATGACTCTCTAAATCAAACGACCGTTGGAATATCAGTCGACCGTTGTAGGTCTTTCGGACGACTGAAATTGGGCGTTCGATCGATCGCTAATCACGGTGAGCAATGATTGCTCAAATCGAACGACCACTGGGATATCGGTCGACCGTTACATGACTTTGGGACGACCGAAACTAGACGTTCGATCGATCATTAATCACAGAATGTAACGACTCTTCCAAATCGGACGACCGTTTGGGTATCGGTCGACCGTTGGACAGAGTTCGAGCCTACATTTGTATCCAGAACATTCGACCGATAATGTATCAGACAACGATTTTTACATTTTTCTTCCTAATATTGCATACATTGACATATTGAACACATCAGTGATTCCAAACAACATATGGAACATTCCACAACATTCTAAAGATCCTAATAATGAAGTAAATGGAGTTTTCACATAAAGACATTTATCACTTCATATATGCACACAAGCATTAGACAATTTCCTTCTTGAGCTAACATGAGCAACAATGGACATCCCATATCTATATGTGATTAGCAATAGAACAATAAGCATAATAATACGTGAAGCACATTAGATTCTAATCACGATTATCAATAGAATAGTAACATGGATAATATCAAATTAACAAATGCATATTTCATAAACCTTCACTCCAAGAACAAAGGATTTGTTCTTCATGCCCTAATCCACACAATCAAACATCATTAGGGAGAGGTTTAAAGAGGTTGGATCCCCTCAAACATACCTTAATTAGCTAACTTGATCCTAACTTCTTTTAGCTTTAACAACCCTTTCTCCCTCCTCCTAGTTACTGTTCACGAGCTCAAAGGGGTTGCTACAATGGAGGAATGTGTGAGAGAGGGAATGTGAGAATGTAGTGTGAGGAAAAAGAGTGATTACTGTAGCGATTAGCTCTTCTTTGGTGCTGTCCAGAAGCTCTAGGGGCTCCTGTAGCTGCTGGCCTAGTGGAGCTTGGAGGGAGAGGTTGGGAGGTGGGTTACTGTAGCTTTTAGGGGGTGGCTTTGGGGAGAAATCGGCTGGTAGGTGGGTAAGAAGATGAGTTTAGGGCATTACATTAAGATACTTGAGTTTGGGCTTGGTGTGCTTCATGCGGCTGGGCCTTTGCATTGTCTTTTTTCCTTTTTTTTTCATTTTACTTTAGGATATTACAGAGGTTCCTCACTTCCACTGTTCCTCTGGTTGCAAACAAAGAGAGGAACCAAAGGGATTCAGCTGTTCGCACATACAAAAAAAGAGGGTTCGCAAAGAAATAGAGAAAGAGGAAGGAGGGAGGACAGGCGCAATCATAAACATTTAGAGAAACAGCACAAGCTGGAGGGTGTACCGGCAGAGGCGAACGGCTGCAGGAGGTCAGCGGGTGAATGACGTGAGCGGTGGCGGGAAGGATGAACAACACGAGCAGGGCATCCTTAGGCGAAGTGAGGTTGCACATAGAAAGGAAACAGTGAGCAGCCACATGATATTAGAAAAGTAGAGTATATATTAGTACATGATATTTGTGTACTCCAATATTTCTCTTGGGAACAATTAAAAATGAACGTCCATGCAGTCGAGAAAGTAAAGGACATAATTCTCTTGTGTGCATCTTATATGCATGAAAGAATGAAGCTCATTCCATCTGTCCATCTCGATAATATGATAGATATGGATGCCACTCTCAAGTTTTTCGCTGTCAATTCACAATCATCTTTCCATCGAATAAGACATCCTCCAAACCTGCCGATTGCGTCCAGAAATCGGAAACAAAACACGAATTTTTCCTCTGATCCGTCGCCATAGTTGCTGTTTGCATAAGGTTAGTATCGTTTCTTGCAAGAAGCCGCACCCATGCTCCATTTTGCCTGGTATCTTCCAGGTGACAGGCCGCCAGTTCTTGTCACCCATGCCTCATACATTCCAAGAAATAACTTTCATTTAGACTGAATTTGCATCAATCAACATGGATCTGGTAATGATCCTCAGCTGCACCTGAATCTTTTACTTTGAGTGCCCCGGTTCTTTTCTTTTTTTTTTTTGAGGAAAAGGATGACTATTAATGTTGTGATTGTCATCCATGCATGTGTATGTTGGATCCCAAAGGGGGTGGGGGGGGGGGTGAATTGGTGTTTTAAAAACAAAAGTATCAATTTCAGAAACAAGTCGCGGAAGCTAAAAATCGATTCTTTAAACCTTTTAAATTAATTTAGAACACATCAAACACAATACGAGAGGGAAAGAGAATCAAACACGATGAACACAGAAGTTGTTGACGTGGTTCAGCCACACCTTGACCTACGTCCCGTTCCGACTTCTCGACCTCGAGATCGCCGGAGATTCCACTAGAATTTCTTTCTTTGTTTCAAATGGGGCAAGAATGAAAAGTCCTTTACATCAACAACCTTTTCTCCGCTTCGAGAAGCAAGGCAACTTCTCTTCCTAGGAAACTAATTTTTTCTCTCGCTTAAGAGATAAGATATGGAATTTCTTTCACACAGGAGCTCTCAATCTTTTTGAAAATGGTTTCTCTTTTACAATAGAATGCTCTCAAGAAGAGAAGAGAGAATAGAAAAAACTAAAAATGATAACTTCAAGGAAAAGGTCTTCTTTTGATAACTTGAAGTTTTTCTTCAATGCTTGGATGAATGCTTTTGCATCTAGCTTTGACAGTCCTTTTATAGGCTTCAACATGTGGAAAATTCTTCAGAATTTGTTCCACAACTTTCTTCTTAAAAAATAGCCGTTGTTGTTTATTTGACCCGAAGGTCGGTCGACCGCACATTTGGATCGTTGCGCGATTTCTTTAGCTTTTACGCGTGGCAACCGGACCATCAATTGGTCACTGGTACAGTCTCAACGTCGATCGGTATTCTCTCGGCCTCGATTGATATAGTCTTGACGTGAACTGGGCAACACATGAATTGATCGGTCGATCGACTCGGATCGGTCGACCGACATAGCCTTGACCGACCTTTGCTTTGACCGGCAGGTTGACCGACCTGCACTATTTTGAGCATAATTTTTTGCATAGTTATCCAAATTAGATAATATTGGATTCTATGGATAGGTAACAGCATTCTCTACAATTTTGATATTCATCATTCATTCAGAATCTAATAGGACCATAGTCAATTATTTAATCAAAGTTCAATGCTTAAAGTTATCCCTTTTTATTTAAATCTTTTCAGCATTTAATTTTAATTTTTCGAGGTTTGTATCATTAAAATATAATTTTATATGACATTGAAACTTTGCTTCAAAATATAATTTTATATGGCATTATTTCCAATTTAGTTTGCTTTCAATGCCAATGTTTTCTTTTTGGGAGCTTTTTCTTCTTGATCTTCTCGAATAGAGATCTCATAGGTTGGAAGTGAACCAATAATATCATCAAAATCAAATTTGCTCAAATTTTTTTCTTCAATCACGGTTCTTTTTATATGCCATTTGAATGAGAGAGACCTGGGAAATTTTTTCACTTTTCGAGGATTAGTTCTTGGCTCGCCCAAACAGGCTAAGTCATTCAAAATATTGTTAAATCATGCAACCATATTTTTTATGAATTCATTATCATACATTTTGAAAGAATCATATTGATGATTTAAAATATTTAGTCTAGATTTCTTAACTTTATTCGTCCCTTCATAAGTAACAATGAACTTTTCCCAAATTTCATTTGTACTTTCACAACTAAAAATTCGATTAAACTCCGTTGACTCCAAAGCACAATAAAAAATATTTTTGACTTTCCAATCAACAACAACAACAAAGCCTTATCCCACTAGGTGGGGTCGGCTACATGGATCATACGATGCCATTCCGCTCTATTAGTAACCAAACCTTTCGGTATATTATTCACCAATAGATCTTGCTCTATTAGTTCGCCAAGTGTCCGCCTTGGCCTCCCTCTCCCTCTTTTAATCGGACTCCAGATTATTTGATCTACTCTTCTTACTAGCGCATCTAATGGTCTTCTCTGAACATGACCAAACCATCTCAAACGATTTTCTACCATTTTCTCACTAATAGGAGCCACTCCGACTCGTTCACGTATATGATCATTCCTAATCTTATCTAATCTTGTATGACCACACATCCATCTCAACATCCTCATTTCGGCTACCCCCACTTTACGTTCGTGTTGTCCCTTCATAGCCCAACATTCACTACCATATAACACTGCTGGCCTTATAGCAGTACGATAGAATTTTCCTTTAAATTTATTGGGTACTTTTCTATCACAAAGAACTCTAGTGGCTTCCCTCCACTTACACCAACCAGCTTGAATTCTATGATTAACATCGTCATCAATCTCACCATCTTGTCTTACAATTGATTCTAAATATTTAAACTTTGTCACTTGAGGAATTATATCCTCCCCTATCCTAACTTTCAAATCGTCTCTAAGTTGTTTATTTGTGAAATTGCTATGCATATATTCTGTTTTATTCCTACTTAAACGAAAACCCTTTGACTCCAACGTATTTATCCATATTTTCAATTTTGTATTAATCTCTTCTCTTGAATCCACTAAAAGTACTATATCATCCGCAAATAGCATGCACTTAGGTACCTCCTCTGTGATACTCTCGGTTATAGCATCGATAATTAAGTTAAATAGATACGGGCTTAAAGCTGATCCTTGATGTAGGCCAATTCTTATAGGAAATTCATTTGTCTCACCTCCGTGTGTCCTAATCCTAGTCAATGCCCCATCGTACATATCTTGTATTACCTTAATGTAGGCAACACTCACCCTCTTCTTTTGCAAGGCTTTCCAAAGTACATCCCTTGGTACCCGATCATACACCTTCTCTAAGTCAATGAAAGCCATATGTAAGTCTCTTCTCCTACTTCGATACTTCTCCATCATCCCCCTTAGTAAATAAATCGCCTCTGTAGTGGATCTTCCTGGCATGAACTCAAATTGTCTCTCAGAAATACTAGTCTCCATTTTCAATCTATGCTCAATCACTTTTTCCCATAATTTCATTGTGTGACTCATAAGTTTAATTCCTCTATAATTTGCACAATTCTGAATATCCCCTTTATTTTTGTAAATAGGAACTAACGTACTTAATCTCTAATCATCAGGCATCTTTTTCGATCGTAAAATCTCATTAAATAGTTTACATAATCACAACACACCATTTTCTCCTAAACATTTCCAAACTTCAATCGGTATACCATCCGGTCCTGACTTTCCAATCAACAACAACAACAACAAAGCCTTATCCCACAAGGTAGGGTCGGCTACATGGATCATACGACGACATTTTACTCTCGTTGATCCATGTTCATGAGATTCGACAAGGTTTTACGCTAGCTGTCGGGGCCTAACACAACCCTCCTTTATCCGGGCTTGGGACCGGCTATAAAACATAGGCGGAGTTAACATTAAGCATAATATTGAGAATAATTTAAATTGAAGAATTAATGAGCTGTAATAGAAGGTGAATCGTAATTTTTCATGTGAGTAATAATCTTTTTCAACAATGTCCCACATGTCAATGCCAATGGAACATATATATGCTTGAATCGTAATTTTCCAATAAGCAAAATTTGATGCATTAAAAAGGGGAGACGACTAATTGATTGTCCTTCGAAAAAACTAAATCCACTTGATGTCATGGCTTTAAAGATGGTTAAATCTTAAAGCAAGTTGATTAAAAATCAAAACAAGAGCAACCTGTCTCTGATACCAATTGTTGGATCTCAAAGGGCATCAAGTGGTGAATTAGTGTTTTAAAAATAAAAGTATCGATTTCACAAAACACGTCGCGGAAGCTAAAAATCGATTCTTTAAACCTTTTAAATTAATTCAGATCACATCAAACACAATACGAGAGGGAGGGGGAGAATCAAACACGATGAACACGATGGTTGTTGACGAGGTTCGGCCACACCTTGACTTACGTCTTTACTCCGACTTTTCGATTTTGAGATCGTCGGAGATTTCACTAAAATCTCTTCGTTTCAAATGGGGTAAGAAAGAAAAGCCCTTTACATCAATCACCTTTTCTCGACCTTTTCTTCGTTTTGAAAAGTAAGGCAACCTCTCCTCTTAGGAAGCTAATCTTTTTTCTCGCTCAAGATGTAAGATATGGGACCTCTTTCACAAAGGATTTCTCAATCTTTCTAAAAATGGTTTATCTCTTTTACAATAGAATGTTCTCAAGAAGAGGGGAAAGAATAGAAAAATTAAAAATGATAACTTCAAGGAAAAATGATTTTCTTTTGATAACTTGAAGTTTTTCCTTAATGCTTGGATGGGTATTTTTGCTTCTGGCTTTGATACTCTTTTATAGGCTTCAATATGTGGAAAATTCTTCTAGAATTTATTCCACAATATTTTCCTTAAACAATAGTCGTTATTGTTTATTTGACTCGGAGGCCGGTCGACCGCACATCTGGATCGATCGATCGGTCTATGTGATCATTGCACGATTTCTTCAACTTCTGCGCTTTCTCGGCGACCGGACCATGAATTGATCGGTCGACCGGTATCTCGGATTGGTCGACCGGTATAACTTCGACCGATCTTCTTTGCTTTGACTGGCAGGTTGACCGACTTGCACTATTTTGTGCATAACTTTTTGCACAATTATCCGAATTAGATAATTTTGAATTCTATGGATAATTAACAAGATTCTCTACAATTTTGATATTCATCATTTATTCAAAATCTAATAAAACCATAATCCATTATTTAATCAAAGTTTAGTGTCTAAAGTTTTTTTTGTCCCTTTTTATGTAAACTCTTTCCGCATTTAACTTTAATCTTTCGAGGTTTGTATCATCAAAATATAATTTTACATGGCATTAAAACTTTGCTCCTACAGTGTATATATGTGAAATGGATGTCATGTACAAAAAGGGGCTCTCAAGAAGAGAGCGACAAAAAAGGAGTGAAGTACAATGTCTAGCCAAAGTCCCACTCCCGAAGAAGAAAAGAAATATGGTGTACAATACTTTTAACCTGTCATCACTCCCCACAAAAAATGATCCTTCTACACTTGAGCCAAATGGCCTAGGATAAAAAATGTCACCAACGACGCACGCCAGCCCTGGTGTTGTCGAACGGAGCTGAGCTGCGGAGTGGCTGCGAATGAGTCTCTAGGGTGGATGGGAAGATGCCTGCCCAGCTCGACCGTCGCTAGACCTCTTGAGATACTGAACAACTCAAAAACAGGTGGAGGATGTCCTCCACCTCGTCACATAGGGCGTAGGATGTCTCAGTGAGGGGTGCCCATCTCGCCTCGTTTACGTTGGAGGGGAGTCTGCCTCGCCACATAAGTCAAGCAAAAATCTTGACTTTCAACGATACTCGAGAACGCTTGTAATCCATCCTGAACTCCATAGTACTTGAGTTGACTGGAATAAGATGGAGGTAGATGCTACGAGTAAGAGGACTCTGGGAGCCAGGTCCATCCGTCCGACCTGGAAGGGTTTGGGCGGAAGGTGGCAATCCTTTGGTGAAGTGACATGAGATTTCAAATGTGCTGATTCGAGAGTGAGGATACAAAGAGGGGGAGTCCATGAGTCGGAACCTGGGCCGTCGGCCTCAAACCAGTACACCAAAGCGTCTGGACTCTGGATGAGCTGCGATGGTTCGCAATTGTGGAAATGCCGCTGCCAACGAAGTAACTTGTTGCCAGAATGAGGGCACCCCCAGATTCAAGTGAGGGAACCATGAATGGATGGACCCATGTGGCCAGTGGCGCCGCCCCCCGCCAGGAGCAGGAAGCCTGTCATGGTAGAAGAGTCTGGGTCTCCAGGACAAATCCTATCCAGAACAAGTGACAAATATTGTGCGCCATAAGCTGTCCTTGGGTCGCATGATCCACCCCATCTACCGAGCAAAATGTGCCTAGTTGGTGTAGCGAAGATCACGTACCCCCAATCCTTCCTGCGAAGTAGGTCGACAAACGCTTTCTCAAGCGACCAAGTGAAAACCCTATTGTACTCGTGTTAGAAGAATTTGCTCCTCAAGGAGTCCGAAAGTCTGCAAACCTAGGCGAGCATCCGGAGGATTGACATGTAATAAATCGAGAGTGCTAAAAGACTGATATGAGTAGTATGAGCTGGCCTCCACGTGACAAGCGTGAGCTCCACCCATGGAGTCTATGCTCCAATCCCTCGATAATTGGGGTCCACCCTTGGGTGGCTACCTCCTCAACCATGCCAAAAGGGATGAAGGAGATGCTGCGTCGAAAAGCTCCACAAGGATGGCCACCCACCTAGCCTCTTGGTTGGAGAACTCAGATAAAGAATACCGTGCCATCGGCGTATTGGAAAAGAGGGACCAACTCTCCAGCGAAGCCCCTAAATAAGCTAGTCGCACAAGATGCTTGGGTGTATTGAGCAAGAACTGTTGGCAGTAGGCCAAGTTGTGATGCGAAAATAACGAGAGGAAGATAGAGCAAGAGGAAGAAAGAGACTAAGGATTTGTGGCAGACCGAAATTGTGTGTTCTGCCTATGGAGTTCTCATGTATTTATAGGAAAACATACCTATAACAAACTAACAAAATAAACTAGAAAGATAAAAAAACTATCTAACTGAATATGGATCATATCCTGCGCAGGATCAAATTTTATCCTGCACGAGATTAAACTTGTTAACAACCAACTAACAATTTATCTATTTGTTAACAAGAACATCCGCCACCAAGATGAAAAGCATCTGAGCGTCGAACCTTCCTTTGCGCTATAATCGAGAAAGAAGCAGTGGTAATACAACGCTTCATCCAGGTGATCTAGGTCGCCGAGAAGCATCTGATGAATGCCACAGAAATGACCATGAGATTGTGTCATAAGCTCTAGAGAAGTCTACCTTCCATAGGAAGGCCTCTCGGCTCGTCCTCCGCGACTGGGCAATGATTTGTGGCAATAGTGTAGCGGTTAGTGATGGTCCGATCTTGAATAAAAGTCGATTGCGCTTAGTGGATGAGATCAGGAAGCACGTCTCGAAGTCACATTAGCCAATACCCTATCACCAGGAAGTAGATGGCATTGGATAGGGCAATCGGCCGACAGTCCTCCACACTCTCCGCTGGGGTGCGCTTCGACAGCATGAAAATCCGTCCAGCACTTCCTCGCATACCACGGTCCAAAACACCTTGTAAAAGAAGATTACAAAGCCACCAGGACCTAGAGAGGCCTTGCTGTTGAGGTCTCGGAGAGCTTGGAGAACCTCATCCTCAGAAATGACCTATACCAACAAAGAAGATTGAGCGTATGAGAGTCAAAAAATGCTCCTTGGGACCATCACCAAGGGTTCGGGGGCTGTCGCCAGGATGCCTCTCAATAGTAGGAGGTGATGTGCTGCTGACTGGTGACCCGCTGGCCTTCTACCTCAATCTGGTCAATCTTGTTCGCCTTGCGGCGTGAACTCGCGTACAGGTGGAAAAATCGGTTGTTGGCATCTACCACAAGCTAGGTCTACCGGGAGCGCTTTCCGATCTCCAATCTTCTTGTCCTCCACTTCGATTATCTCGTGGGTGCATCTGCACTCATCAATCTCATCCTCTGAGAGGTGATGAGAATCCTCCGTGTGGTCCATTTGAGCGATGACTACCAGTGCCTCAAGCCGGCGCATCCTATCCTCCCGGACTCGCCGCTGGTGCACCCTGAGGAAGGACCAAAGGCTGGCCAGTCGGGTGGCCAATGTCCTGGCAGATGGTGCAATACCCTGCCAATGTGTTGCCACGAGCTATCGAAAACTGTCCTACAACAACCATGACTGCTCGAAACGAGAGCGTTGGGGGGAACCGTCATTCTACCGCCACTTGAGGGTGGTGCGGTCCAAAAACAGTCGATCAAGTGCGTGGTGAGCCTCTGCCAACTCCACTGACCCCAAAAACCTATGAATGCCCAATCTGGCCGACGGGTAGCCTCCACAACCATATCCTTCTCCTAGACTCTGATTGCTCTGATTCCGTGATGATCGATCCCATCTTCATCTTCCTCAATGCCTGGAATTTGAAGAAGACCAGATGGTGACTCGACAAATCCTTCTAGTGTTTGTTTCATTTGTTCTTCTCCATCATATTGCAAACCAGTACATGGATCAGTCTCAAATAGATGGACCGAGCATATAGCATTGTTAACTGTTGGTAGTGAGAGAGGGAAGAGGATCTTATTCTGCTAATACCTGATCTCCGCATTGACAATTTGCACAGACTGCTGGGTGTGGAACGATGACTCTTTTTCGGTTCATTCTGCTTATATTGCACTTAGGGGACGGGAGCAACATGGATGGTGCTTTTTTGAGGGACTGTGGAGAGATCTGGAAGGCCAGGGTCCCTTTAAAAATCAAAATTTTCATGTGGCAGGCCAGGAGGCAGGATCCTTACTCCAGCTTCTCTCTGGTCTTGTTATGGGGGTATCACCGACGTGCTGCGTCTGCCAGGAGGAAGAGAAGTTGCAACACCTCTTTTTTGGTTGTGGAAGCTCAAGAGTAGTGTGGGGGAGGTTTGGCATATCATCTATCATGACGGCATCCGAGCGTGATTTCTGGTTATCTTTCAGAAGAGGTGGCCCTTCCAATGCATATACTTTTTTTTTGAAGGGGGAAAGGATGAGCACCAAGTTAGGGTTTCATCCGTGTATATATATCACTATGTAAACTCATATACTTATAGGCCCAGAAGGGATATGGTAAACATTTTTGCTACGATGTCGGCTATCTAGCTGCAAAGGAACGCGGTGGTATTCAGGAGTGTCCCCTGTTATGCAGATAACATCATTTTCCACATCAACTCCATGACAAGGGAATGGAATCTTAATTGTTAAATTTTTTTTTTGCGGCTCCTGGTCTGTTTTAGCTTTGTAAACCCTTATATTTTTCTCTCCAATTGTAATGCTTTCTACATTTCCTTGCTATCAATGAATCTGGATGATTAACATTTGGTTGATCATCCTTTTATCCTCTAAAAAAAAATTTTTGATAGTGAGCACCCCTCCAATGGATCCGTGTTTTGAGATGTCCCAAAATAGGTGTAGATTGTAACACTCCGAAATTTACATCCTAAAAGTTAAGGGCAATTAGGGCATTCGGCTGTGTTAGCTCATTCGTCATTACATAATTATAATAAAAATATGATTTTCTACTATTGCAGTGGAAACATACACCAATAAAAGAAAATAATCTTTCAAATATAGCGGAAGACTTAATCTAAACATCTAAAGTAGTGTTATAGAATGAAAAACCATAACTAATAGCCAATCTTCAGAAATATATTTAAAACCCATAATCTAATGGTTTATGACATCATGATACAAATTAAGCCTAGACAATGTGCAATTTTCTCGTCATGAGTTGAGTCGCCATTATTCATACATTAGTTATCTACACAGATCCAGGGTGCAGGTTTTTGCCATGCAATGCGATGCCATGATCCTAACAAGATACTACATGATTTGCATATTTATTATTTTATAATAAAAAAATAGACATGCATGCCATGTACTTAACATATAATTGATCATCATGCATATAATATGAAAGCATGCTAGGACATGTAAAATTAACCATCATCATACTTTTAGTATGGGAACATTCATAACAATCATACAATTCCATAGGCACATTAAGTGACTTGTACTTACCTTTACCATTGCCTCATTACTTTCCTCAGGGTTGTTTCATAATCTTTTTTTTCGGACTTCTACTTTTGTGGGCATCAATCTGTCAATGCATCCATTGGCCCTTTTAACGTTATATCTTATATCTTTCGATAATTGGAATTTATGTCGTCCTCACAATAGACTAGTTAAGCCTTGGAGACAATGCTCCCCTCTCGCCAAAAGCGACGTCAGAATGCACACACTGTTGCCGATGTGTGTAACAATCATTTCGGAAACTCTCGCTCGAATGCGACATAGGAATGACACACCGTTGCCGATGTGTGTAATGATCATTCTTGAAAATCCACAACATGGGTTCATTATACTTCTCAAACAACAATTAATTATGTCGCTCAATCTTCAAATTATAACCTAATTATGTGGGAACATGCAATACGTGTATCTAGGTTCATATATAATTAACAATCACCAATACATGTTATTAATGCTATAAAAATAACGTTTAAAATGCCATATGGGCAATATTGGTCGGTCACGGTCGTGACGCCCGTGACCGTGACCTAAAAAGTCGAGTCGCCTACCTGTGGGTCACGGTCGTGCCTGCGGTTTCACGGCTGTGCCATGTCCCTTGTGTCGTGCGTGCACACACTCGAGCCGTCGCACACTCCCAGTCATGACTAGGGTCACGGCCGTGCCTAGTGTTTCACGGCCGTGACAGTGTCTGTCATGGGCGTGAGTTCAATTTTTTTTCGCTCGGGCATTGCAGCTTGGTCACGGTCGTTTCGAGGGCCATCACTACCGTGCCACGGCCCAGAATTTTGCCGCCCAATAATATTTTGATCCAAAACTCTTCAATAAACACTGCAAATCATCAAGAATGATACATGCATGTTTTCTAGGCATTAGAGGATAAGAACATAAAAATTATGGAAAATCATTCAATTTCTATGATTTAGGGTCCCCTTTTAACATGAAGAACATAATCATGAACATACAAACCCTAGCCATTAAATCTACACAATTCTAGGCAAAATAACCAAATCAGATTGAGAGGAAGGCATATGAAATCTCTCAATCACAATTTCTACCAAGAACTAGAGTGTTCTTGAATCTTTCAATCTAATCATACAAACAGTGAGAGGGAAGAGTGGGGTTTGGATCCCCTTTGCATACTTTTTTTACTCTTCTCTTCTTTCTTTTCTTCCTCCTTGTTCCCTTAGTTCCTCTTCAAGCCTTAGCCGTCACGTGCACAATGAGGGAAAAAGAGAGAACACGGGGACTTGGAGTCTTTAAATTGGGGAGATCACGAGAGTTGTGGCCAAAAGATCAATTGCCCCTAATTAAAAAATTATGGGGTATTACATAGATAGTTCTGTAATACCTCCAGATTGTGATCAATCTAGCACGTGTCCAGGTCCCTGCATTCCAGGCATTTAATCAGATCTCTGGACTCCTTTTGGTTATGGCTCCAGTAGCTTTGTGGCTGCGATCATGTCATTGATGTCTGCATTCTTACACCGGCTTCATTCCTGTTGCCGACTTCGGATGTCTCCGAAGAGACTCCTGTTGCTGACTTATTGCTTCTTGTTGTTGAGCTTTTGTGGTGCTGGAGGAAGGGGGTCTCCCTTGGATGTTCTTCTGTGGCGGCAATAGGAGGGGGTTTCTAGCTGACGTGCCCCTCACATTTTTCCACTCGTGCCATCTTTTTCTTGAATTATTATTCTTGGGCACCTTGATGGTTGGATGACTTTAAAATTAGTTTGAGAAATGAGTTTGGATAATGGTCTGGCTGGGCACAATTGTGAAAAGTAGCCCTACCTTTTTTCATGAATATTAACAAAAACAGGTCAATGGTTGCTCTCAAAAAAAAAAAAAAAAAGAACAGATAGCCCTACCTCAGAAACAGGGATAATGGTCTTTTGGTTCTCTACATCTAGTCACTGTTGTTCATTATTGCTTCCCAAGGGTTTACGTACCTTTTCTTGTGTCCCCTCTTTAATGGGTGTTTATTCTGAACGCAATATCTGGTACCTTTAGTTCTCCCATGGGTGCTTTTTAAATAGGTCAGCGCCTTTCTGCCTATTGGTTTGATCATCCACCTCCGACAGTTGCATGGATCTTTTAAATTGACTTTTCTCATATTGACGTTGTATGCGCTTGTAACACATTAGATTTGAATTTTCTTTAGCCGAGGAGATTTTGGTATGACAACTAGTTTTACAAGTTTCTATATATTGACTTTTCACCTGCTGAATTCAAGCTTTAATTGGTTGTCGTTATGTTTAGGGAATATTATCCGTGATGCTGATAAATATTAGACTTGCATGTAGGACTAACGTTCTCTGATTGATATTGTCCAAAAGAATAAAACCTTCTCTAATTAACATCTTTTCATTTTCATGCAGTGCATATTCTATATTCAACGAGAACTTCAGGGAGCTTCCTGGGACACTAAATGCTGATCGTTTGGATAGAGACATTAGGGCTGGACAATTCTGAGCCTTTCACCAGTTCACTTGCCCACCTGGTTTGGGTTTTGTACATGAGCAGCATCACTTTTAGTTAAAATATATTTTGTTGTTGTCTTTTGTTTGGACAATCTTATTAGACCCGTATATAACTGAGGATTATTATTGTAGGATGAAAAAGTGTTACCCTGTTTTTAACTTGGGAACAAGCGTTGAGCTGGAAAAATTGTTCTTCAAAATATAAAAGTTATTTGACATTTATCAAATCGAAACAAGCCATTTGAGAATAAAATAAAAGTTAAGTATATATTATTTTTCTTCGTCGCTAAAATCAAATCCTCTCTCAATTGCCAACGCCATTGATTCCTTTTACTCTCACTGCATCTCTAATCTTTCTTCTTTCAAGCGACTTTTTACACAGAATAGATTGCGGGTTGTGTAGTGTGGTTGGAACGGGTTGTGGGTTGTGTCGTGCGCGTGTGATATTCTAAAAAAAATAAAGTAAAAGAAAAAGAAAGTAAAATAAATAAATAAAAAAAGGTCTATAACCATTTAAAGCTTAATTATGAAGTCCAAGCCCATGACCCAACTACTAACACTATAAAATAATATCCTAAAGTCTAAAGTAACCTCACTTTTACTTTTCACCTAATCTCACTCGCTTCCAATCTTCATCTGCCGGCAGCCACCCCAAAACCCATGTCACAGTCAACTCACGAACAACAAATCATGGCAAGGATTCCAACAATGTAGCAAAGTCTCTCTCACTCACATTCCTTCTCACTTCCTCTCTCTCAACTCATTCTTACGGCAACACACAAGGAGCTCTCATCTCTCCCCACTCTTTCTCCCACTCTCATGTGCAGCGACAAAGAAGAGGAGAGCCATTCCAGCCGTGAAAGAGAAGGAAGAAAGAAGAAAGAGAAGATAAGAAAAATAAAGGATTAGTATTGTGATTAGAGTTTTAACGTAAATCCTTAAGATATGTTTGAAGGGATCTTAAGTCTTAATCATCCTTTAATGATATAATGATGTTTGGATTAAGGAATTTTAAGATCAAACTAGGTCTTATCAATGTATGATTAGAGAAAGTCCATGTCCGCATTAAGATATTTCTTGCTTTATTAAGTTTATTATTTCATTGCTAACCATGTTTAAAATTAGGATGTTTATAGTTATTCAAGTTTAATTCATTATGATGTCTCTTATTTGTTGGTATGAATGTAATTAGTAACTCTTGATGTTCTTTATGTAAATCTCTTCATTATGATGGTGTAAATGTTCATGTATAATTTATGTGATGATTAGTGTAAAATGTGTGTTCACATGTATGTGTAAATGTATGCTCCAAAGGTGTTTGTATGAATGTGTAAAAGAGGGAAAAATGAAGATAAAATAGGGGAGATGTTGTATGGAGCTCGGGACCTTGAAATTCAAGGAATGAAACCGTCCCTAATTCACACCTCAACCCTCAACTAATGATTAGCTTTATTGCGGATGAGGGATTGTTCGCCGATGATAGCGGTCCAAATCTCATCATAACTCGGGGTGGCAGAAGGAATAGAGCAATAGGGAAGGCCCATAACGTCATAGAAATGGCGGAATGTCCATCTGAAGTTCGCGTTGAAGAGCCAAAATGTGATCATCTGCTTCTTCTGTTCTATAATAATAGAGCCTAAAAACTTTCGAGCTAACTCGGGGTAAATATGCCAACGAGAGAAAAATAATTTTTGGCGTGGATGTGAGAAGTAAGGAAATAAAAAATCATCATAAGAACCCAATGTCTCTAGGACAATAATATCCAAGTACTTAGTGGCGGAGAAGGAATGATTAATGAGATTAGAGTACCTGATCTGCTATGTGTCGGTGCGGAAGATGATGCTTGCGGGCTTGGTGAGGAGCGGTAGTTTGTTAGCATCTATAGCACTTGTGTTCTTCGGAGTGGGTGAAATCAAAAGACGACGGGGAGTTAGTGTGACGACAAGTGTTTTTCCTCGCTGCAATGTGGTTGATGACGGTGGTTTGATGGTAGCTCTTTATGTTCCTTGCGATTTTCACGAAGTAGGAGCGACCTCGGGCTCTTTATCAGTGGAAGGTACTTGCGAAGGTGGGGATGAAGGTTTAGCGAGGATGGCTAGGGTTGAAGAAGGAGCACCGTTGCGTTTGGAGGCAACCTTTTTGCGCTTATGGGTAGTGGATGGAAGTTGAAGCACTGCCGCTGATAGTTCTGAACGCTTTGGGAGAGTGAGAGTAGGTGAAGGAGAGGGATTGAGGTCCAAAGGATCAGTAGATGAAGACCCGTGTGTGCTTGGAGGAACTGGTTGCTTTCTTTTGTGGGAATAAGATTGACCACGTGTGGAGACCATGATTGCTGGAGCAATGGAACGAAGGTAACAGAAGTGTGGAAATGGGAGTGAGGGAGATGTGTTTGCAAAGTGGTATCAAAGTATGAAGTAGAGTAAGTGAGAGCAGTGGGAGTGGAGATAGTGGGGTATAGGGTGGGGCTAGTGGGGTAGAGGAATCGGTGGTGACACGTGGCGCACATGCAAAAATGCATAAATTCAAGTACTTGAGTTGGGATAAGTGGATAAATAGGACTAACAAAAATGCTGAAGTGGATATAGTGGACTCGGTTGATTATTAACAAGAAGAAGGGTCATGCATGAAAAATAAAGGGTGATCACCTCTGAGCAGAAAGGTTAAGGGAATGCGAAAAGGAAAAGAAAGAGATAGTCGGGTTGCCTCCTAGGAGCACTATCTTTAATGACTTTAGCTAGACATTCCTACACCCCATTAGGTAAGTGGTATGTTAGGTGGTGAGAGGGTGAGATTCTCCACCGTTCCATGAAAATCTTGGGGTGTGCAGTGTTTTACACACTAATCATTAACCGTGAAGCGTTCACCTTGTCCATTCTCTATTTCAATAGCTCTATAGTCATAGATTCTAGTGATAGTGAAGGGACCAGACCACCGAGTCTTCAATTTGCTAGGGAAGAATTTGAACTTGGAATTAAATAACAGAGCTTGATCACCAACACTAAAGTGCCTTCGCAGGATCTTCTTATCATGCCATTGTTTGGATTTCTCTTTGTATATGAGAGAGTTCTCATAGGCCATAAGTCTTAGTTCATCTAGCTCTGATAGTTGTAGTAGTCGCTGTTCACCTGCAGCTTTCATGTCCGTATTTATTAACCTGATTGCCCAATGTGCTTTGTGCACTATTTCAACTGCTAGGTGACAGATTTTTTCGTAGACTAATCTATAAGGGGTGGATCCCAGAGATGTCTTGAATATAGTTCGGTAGGCCCATAGTGCATCATCCAACTTAGAGCTCCAATCTTTTCATGATCGGGAAACCACTTTCTCCAAAATATTCCTGATTTGGCAATTAGGTACTTCCATTTGTCCACAAGTCTACAGGTGATATGGTGTGGATACCCTGTGAAAGATGCCATATTTATTCAGGAGGTTTTCAAATTGATGTTCGATAAAATTTTTAGGCATACCAAATCGTGGGAAGATAACCTTAGTGAAAAGCTTCTGGATCGAATGTGAATCACATCGTACAATGGGAATTTCTTCGACTCATTTAGAAAAATTATCAATGGCAACCAATATATATTTATAGGTCCCAAAATTTGGGAAATGACCCATGTAGTCTATTCCCCATATGTCGAATAACTCCATTGCGAGGATTCCTTGTAATGTCATCTCGTGTCTGATCACTGGCTGATCACATTATAGTTTTACTCCATTTTCTATCTATTTCACATCTATCGAGCCCTCATTTTGCCCTACATTTGGTCAATTATGCATAGAATGCAATAAATTATGATTACTAGCTGACCATCCTCATTTTTATTCAATTCCATGTGCACAGAGGTTCTGAATGATTAAAATATGTAAGGTTATCATTTCTGTGCCAAGTTATCATTTTTTGGGCAAGTTATCACTAACTTGTGCAAAGTTATCATTTCCACATGACACCAATATGTATTTATTAATTGAGCTAATTTCTAGTTGTTATCTTGCCCTAAATCCCTTGCTATTATCAATTAATCATATTTGGATAATCATGATTTGATTTGTGCAAAATTATCATTCCAATGAACAAGTTATCATTCTCGGTGCCAAGTTATCATTTTTGGGGTAAAGTTGTCATTTCAATGTGTAAGGTTATTATTTTTGCATAACAGCATTTGGCAATTGTTTAATTGATGTCCTAACTCATTGATGTTCTGAATTGATCACATTTGGATAATCATAAGTAAATCTGCACAAGTTATCATTTTTGTGCACAAAGTTATCATTCCGGGGCATAAGGTTATCATTCTCATGCAATATTATCCATACTTAATAACTAAGTTGATATATATGCTGTCCTAATCCTTGGCTATTCTGAATTAATCATCTTTGAATAATCATGATTTAATCTACACAGAATTATCACTTCTATGCAGTGTTATCATTCAGGTGCATAAAATTATCATTTCTGTGCAAGGATTTCATTTCTGCACAACACCAAATTGTATTTAACAATGGAGTTGATTTTAGTAGCTGTCCTAATCCTTATTTGTTTAAATTTTATTTGAGGACTTTGATGCTTGTTGTTCTTGTCTTTCTAACAGGTAATACAAGTCTGAAATCTGCTGGAAAAGGTGGGGGGACCACTGCATTGCTGTCCAAAAAGCTGCTGGAATCTGCTGGAGTTTTTAGGACAGGATAGATGGCATAATCATAGAAGAATGGAAGTTTTTTATTGGCATCCAAGGGCCAGGAGGGATCATATAAAAGCTGAGAAACCTGGAGAAGAAAAGGGGGGTCTCCATTAGAGGTTTTTTGGATCAGAAGCTGAGGAGAAGAAGCTGCAACATTCTGATTTCCTGTCGACAGATTTTTGATTTCAGAATGCTTTGTATCAGTTTCCTCTTCTATTTTGCATTAAATCTTGTAATTATGAGAAGCTAAATTCCAGCTCTCCTAGGATAGGATAGTAATCTAGTTTGGTTATGGATGGAGTGTGAACATTATTGATTTCCTTCCCTAATGTTAGAACTATTCTGATTTCTTATTTCTGATTTTTATTTGGAATCTGTTTGTCATTGTAAAATCCATATTTCATAGCAACTGAAAGGTTGATTTTGTGGTTCTCTTGATGTTCAGAAATGGACCAAGAAGCAATAATAATTCCTTGATTTCCATCTGTGATTATATGCTTATTGTATCCAATTAATTAATGTTGGTGTGAATTTCATTTACAATTGTAGTCGAAAGACTGATTTTAAATCCCCTTGCTGTTTAGAGATAAACCAAGAAGCACTAGCATTAATATTGGATTGATTGCATTCCTACCTAGCTAATTGAAGTAATTCTCTCATTATTATGAATGCAATTGGTTATTAATTTCAGATATACTTAAATTGCTAAAATCTGAGAGGATTTGGTAAAATCAGTGAGGTGCTCAACTCTATACTTAATGATAACTTGAGATCAGTGATGATTCCTTTCTAATTCAACCTAGCTAAACATTCATATGAAAATATAATGATTAGTTCTGAATTAATTATGTTGTGATAACAACCCTTTCATAGGTTGAACCAGAATTGACATATATTGTTGAATTGTTCTAACCCATCCATATCTGAATTAGATGAACTCCATTCTTAGGAGAATCTTCTCATTGATTGATAACCCCTTTTAGTTCTTAGCTTAGTAGCTAGATTTCCGTCCATATCAATTATTAAAACACAAAAAATAGTCACTTTAGTTTAATCCTGTTTACACTTCTTTTAATTTCACTATTTTTGTCACTTAGTCTAGGGTTAGTCTAGATTATTTTAGCAAGTCTTTAGCCTTCAAATCACTGTGGATATGACACTTGAGTCTATTACAATTGACCTATGCACTTGCAGTAGAGTGAGTTAGGAAGTTTGATCAAATTTTGGAAAATCTCAATTCTGACCCATAAATTCAGCAAGTTATCATTACTCCACTTAATTCACTTCAGTGTCGTAGTCAGATATTTCCTGATCGTTGACAACTGTCAAAATGAAGAAACAAACTGATGTACATCTCTGAAAAGTGTTGGCCAAACGAACCCCGATTGGAGAGTACAGGTAACTGTGTGTTGTGTACCCCCATGTCCACCATAGGCTAGTGTGAGACAGGACTCAATAATACCTCCGGTTTCATCAGCTGCTACACATCGGCGCAACATCCCATCAGAACATTCTTTAAACAAAAAGGGATCATCCCAGTAGTAGTGCTTGATGTCACTGAAAAATTTGTCCTTCTTATATTTTGTGAGGTATGGTGGTATTACTCTCCTTGTTAAGTAATTGGTAATATTTGCATACCATGGCATCAGAGTGATTGACAGGAGGTAATCATCAAGTAATGTACCTCGTATTGGCGGTGAAGTGTCCTTTAGTGAAAGTTCTTGAGATCTATCACCTCTTAGGACACCCAAAGGATGTAATAAGTATCTATAACTCATAGCTTTGAACCTTAGACTCTAATCCCCAAGAGCTTTATCATTGATTGTATCGGATCAACTTCGGTTAGAAATTGAGTTAAAGTTCTTGAGATCTATCACCTCTTAGGACAAACAAAGGATGTATTAAGTATCTATAACTCATAGCTTTGATTCTTACTCTAAGAGTCTAATCCCCAAGAGGTTTATCATTGATTGTAACGGTTCAGCTTCGGTTTGAAATAGAGCTAAAGTTCCAAAGATCTATCACCTCTTAGGACACCCAAAGGTTGTAATAAGTATTTCTAACTTATAGTTTTGAACCTTACTCAGACTATAATACCCAAGAGCTTTATCATTGATTGCAACGGTTCAACTTTTGTTTAAAATAAAGTTAAAGTTCCAAAAATCTATCACCTCTTAGGACACCCAAAGGATGTAATAAGTATCTATAACTTATAGCTTCGAACCTTACTCTAAGACTCTAATCTCCAAGAGCTTTATCATTGATTATAACGGTTCAACTTCGGTTTGAAATAGAGTAACTCTTAGGACACCCAAAGGATGTAATAAGTATCTATAACTTATAGCTTCGAACCTTACTCTAAGACTCTAATCTCCAAGAGCTTTATCATTGATTATAACGGTTCAACTTCGGTTTGAAATAGAGTTAAAGTTTCAAAGATCTATCACCTCTTAGGGCACCCAAAGGTTGTAATAAGTATCTATAACTTATAGCTTTGAACCTTACTCTAGGACTCTAATCCCCAAGAGCTTTATCATTGATTGTAACGGTTTAACTTCGGTTTCAAATAGAGTTAAAGTTCTTGAGATCTATCACCTCTTAGGACACCCAAAGGATGTAATAAGTATCTATAACTCATAGCTTTGAACCTTACTCTAAGACTTTAATCCCCAAGAGCTTTATAATTGAATGTATCGGTTCAACTTCGATTTGAAATTGAGTTAAAGTTCTTGAGATCTATCACCTCTTAGGACAACCAAAGGATGTAATAAGTATCTGTAACATACAGCTTTGAACCTTACTCTAAGACTAATCCCCAAGAGCTTTATCATTGATTGTAACGGTTCAACTTCGGTTTGAAATTGCTTTAAAGTTCTTGAGATCAATCACCTCTTAGGACACCCAAAGGATGTAACAAGTATCTTTAAATTATAGTTTTGAACCTTACTCTAAGACTCTAATCTCCAAGAGCTTTATCATTGATGGTAACAGTCCAACTTCGGTTTAAAATTGAATTAAAGTTCTTGAGATCTATCACCTCTTAGGACACTCAAAGGATGTAATGAGTATCTATAACTTATAGCTTTGAACCTTACTCTAAGGCTCTAATCCCCAAGAGCTTTATCATTAATTGTAATGGTTCAACTTTGATTTGAAATAGAGATAAGTTCCAAAGATCTATCACCTCTTAGGACACCCAAAGGTGGTAATAAGTATCTATAACTTATAGCTTTGAACCTTATTCTAAGACTCTAATTCCCAAGAGCTTTATTATTGATGGTAAAGGTTCAACTTCGGTTTGAAATTGAGTTAAAGTTCTTGAGATCAATCACCTCTTAGGTCACCCGAAGGATGTAATAAGTATCTACAACTTATAGCTTTGAACCTTAGTATAAGACTCTAATCCCCAAGAGCTTTATCATTGATTGTAACGGTTCAACTTCGATTTGAAATAGAGTTAAAGTTCCAAAGATCTATCACCTCTTAGGACACCAAAAGGTTGTAATAAGTATCTATAACTTATGGCTTTGAACCTTACTCTAAGACTCTAATCCTCAAGAGCTTGATCATTGATTGTAACTATTCAACTTCGATTTGAAAAAGAGTTAAAGTTTTTGAGATCTATCACCTCTTAGGACACCCAAAGGATGTAACTTGTATCTTTAAATTATAGTTTTGAAACTTACTCTAAGACTCTAATCCCGAAGAGCTTTATTATTGATGGTAACGGTTCAACTTCGGTTTGAAATAGAGTTAAAGTTCTTGATATCAATCACCTCTTAGGTCACCCAAAGGATGTAATAAGTATCTATAACTTATAGCTTTGAACCTTACTATAAGACTCTAATCCCCAAGAGATTTATCATTGATTGTAACGGTTCAACTTCTGTTTGAAATAGAGTTAAAGTTCCAAAGATCTATCATCTCTTAGGACACCCAAATGTTGCAATAAGTATCTATAACTTATAGCTTTGAACCTTACTCTAAGACCCTAATCCCCAAGTGCTTTAACATTGAATGTAACAGTTCAACTTCGGTTTGAAATAGAGTTAAAGTTCCAAAGATCTATCACCTCTTAGGACACCCAAAGGTTGTAATAAGTATCTATAACTTATAGCTTTGAACCTTACGCTAAGACTCTAATCCCCAAGAGCTTTGTCATTGATTGTAACGGTTCAACTTCGGTTTGAAATAGAGTTGATGTTTGAAAGATCTATCACCACTTAGGACACCCAAAGGTGGTAATAAGTATCTATAACTTATAGCTTTGAACCTTACTCTAAGACTCTAATTCCCAAGAGCTTTATCATTGATTGTAACGGTTCAACTTCGGTTTGAAATTGAGTTAAAGTTCTCGAGATCTCTTAGGACACCCAAATGATGTAATAAGTATAACTTATAGTTTTGAACCTTACTCTAAGACTCTAATCCTCTAGAGCATTATCATTGATTGTAACGGTTCAACTTTGGTTTTAAATTGAGTTAAAGTTCTTGAGATCTATCACCTCTTAGGACACCCGAAGGATGTAATAAGTATCTATAACTTATAGCTTTGAACCTTACTCTAAGACTCTAATCTCCAAGAGCGTTATCATTGATTGTAACGATTCAACTTCGGTTTGAAATTGAGTTAAAGTTCTTGAGATCTATCACCTCTTAGGACACCCAAAGAATGTAACAAGTATCTTTAAATTATAGCTTTGAGCCTTACTCTAAAACTCTAATCCCCAAGAGCTTTATCATTGATGGTAACGGTTCAACTTCGGTTTGAAATTGAATTAAAGTTTTTGTGATCTATCACCTCTTAGGACACCCAAAGGATGTAATGAGTATCTATAACTTATAGCTTTGAACCTAACTCTAAGGCTCTAATCCCCAAGACCATTATCATTGATTGAAACGGTTCAACTTCGGTTTGAAATAGAATTAAAGTTCCAAAGATCTATCACCTCTTAGGACACCCAAATGTTGTAATAAGTATCTATAACTTATAACTTTGAATCTTACTCTAAGACCCCAATTCCCAAGAGCTTTATCATTGATTGCAACGGTTTGAAATAGAGTTAAAGTTCCAAAGATCTATGACCTCTTAAGACACCCAAAAGGTTGTAATAAGTATCTATAACTTATAGCTTCGAACCTTACTCTAAGACTCTAATCTCCAAGAGCTTTATCATTGATTGTAACGGTTCAACTTCGGTTTGAAATAGAGTTAAAGTTCCAAAGATGTATCACCTCTTAGGACACTAAAAGGTTGTAATAAGTATCTATAACTTATGGCTTTGAACCTTACTCTAAGACTCTAATTCCCAAGAGCTTGATCATTGATTGTAACTATTCAACTTCGGTTTGAAATAGAGTTAAAGTTCCTAATATCTATCACCTCTTAGGACACCCAAAGGATGTAACTTGTATCTTTAAATTATAGCTATGAACCTTACTCTAAGACTCTAATCCCCAAGAGCTTTATTATTGATGGTAACGATTCAACTTCGGTTTGAAATTGAGTTAAAGTTCTTGAGATCAATCACCTCTTAGGTCACCCAAAGGATGTAATAAGTATCTATAACTTATAGCTTTGAACCTTACTATAAGACTCTAATCCCCAAGAGCTTTATCATTGATTATAACGGTTCAACTTCGGTTTGAAATAGAGTTAAAGTTCCAAAGATCTATCACCTCTTATGACACCCAAAGGTTGTAATAAGTATCTATAACTTATAGCTTTGAACCTTACTCTAAGACTCTAATCCCCAAGAGCTTTATTATTGATGGTAACGGTTCAACTTCGGTTTGAAATTGAGTAAAAGTTCTTGAGATCAATCACCTCTTAGGTCACCCAAAGGATGTAATAAGTATCTATAACTTATAGCTTTGAACCTTACTATAAGACTCTAATCCCCAAGAGCTTTATCATTGAATGTAACGGTTCAACTTCGGTTTGAAATAGAGTTAAAGTTCCAAAGATCTATCACCTCTTAGGACACCCAAAGGTTGTAATAAGTATCTATAACTTATAGCTTTGAACCTTATTCTAAGACCCTAATCTCAATAGCTTTATAATTGATTATAACTGTTCACCTTCGGTTTGAAATAGAGTTAAAGTACCAAAGATCTATCACCTCTTAGGACACACAAAGGTTCTAATAAGTATCTATGACTTATAGATTTGAACCTTACTCTAAGACTCTAATTACCAAGGGCTTTATTATTGATTCTAACGATTTAACTTCGGTATTAAATTGAGTTAAAGTTCTTTAGATATATCACCTCTTAGGACACCCAAAGGTTGCAATAAGTATCTATAACTTATAGCTTTGAACCTTACTCTCAAATCCTAATCCCAAGAGCTTTATAATTGATTGTAACGGTTCAACTTCGGTTTGAAATTGAGTTAAAGTTCCTGAGATCTATCACCTCTTATGACACCCAAAGGATGTAATAAGTATCTATAACTTATAGCTTTGAACCTTACTTTAAGACCCTAATCCCCAAGAGCTTTATCATTGATTGTAACGGTTCAACTTCGATTTGAAATAGAGTTAAAGTTCCAAAGATCTATCACCGCCTAGGACACCCAAAGGTTGTAATAAGTATTTATAACTTATAGCTTTGAACTTTACTCTAAGACTTTAATCCCCAAGAGCTTTATTATTGATGGTAACAGTTCAACTTCGGTTTGAAATTGAGTTAAAGTTCTTGAGATCAATCACCTCTTTGGTCACCCAAAGGATGTAATAAGTATCTATAACTTATAGCTTTGAACCTTACTAGAAGACTCTAATCCCCAAGAGCTTTATCATTGATTGTAACGGTTCAACTTCGATTTGAAATAGAGTTAAAATTCCAAAGATCTATCACCTCTTAGGACACCAAAAGGTTGTATTAAGTATCTATAACATACGGCTTTGAACCTTACTCTAAGACTCTAATCCCCAAGAGCTTGATCATTGATGGTAACGGTTCAACTTCGATTTGAAATTGAGTTAAAGTTCTTGAGATCAATCACCTCTTAGGTCACCCAAAGGATGTAATAAGTATCTATAACTTATCTCTAATCCCCAAGAGCTTTATCATTGATTGTAACGGTTCAACTTCGGTTTGAAATAGGGTTAAAGTTCTAAAGATCTATCACCTCTTAGGACACCCAAAGGTCATAATAAGTATCTATAACTTATAGCTTTGAACCAAACTCTAAGACTCTAATCCCCAAGAGCGTTATCTTTGATTGTAACGGTTCAACTTCGGTTTGAAATAGAGTTAAAGTCACTAAAGATCTATCACCTCTTAGGGCACCCAAAGGTTGTAATAAGTATTTATAACTTATAGCTTTGCACCTTACTCTAAGACTCTAATCCCCAAGAGCATTATCTTTGATTGTTACGGTTCAACTTCGGTTTGAAATAGAGTTAAAGTTCTAAAGATCTACCACCTCTTAGGACACCCAAAGGTTGTAATAAGTATCTATAACTTATAGCTTTGAACCTCACTCTAAGACTCTAATCCCCAAGAGCGTCATCTTTGATTGTAACGGTACAACTTCGGTTTGAAATAGAGTTGAAGTTCCAAAGATCTATCACCTCTTAGGGCACCCAAAGGTTGTAATAAGTATCTATAACTTATAGCTTTGAACCTAACTCTAAGACTCTAATCCCCAAGTGCGTTATCTTTGATTGTAACGGTTCAACTTCGGTTTGAAATAGAGTGAAAGTTCTAAAGATCTATCACCTCTTAGGGCACCCAAAGGTTGTAATAAGTATCTATAACTTATAGCTTTGCACCTTACTCTAAGACTCTAATCCCCAAGAGGGTTATCTTTGATTGTAACTGTTCAACCTTGGTTTGAAATAGAGTTAAAGTTCCAAAGATCTATCACCTCTTAGGGCACTCAAAGGTTGTAATAGGTATCTATAACTTGTAGCTTTGCACCTTACTCTAAGACTCTAATCCCCAAGAGCGTTATCTTTGATTGTTATGGTTCAACTTCGGTTTGAAATAGAGTTAAACTTCGAAAGATCTATCACCTCTTAGGACACCCAAAGGTTGTAATAAGTATCTATAACTTATAGCTTTGAACCTTACTCTTAGACTCTAATCCCCAAGAGCGTTATCTTTGATTGTAACGGTTCAACTTCAGATTGAAATTGAGTTAAAGTTCTAAAGATCTATCACCTCTTAGGGCACCCAAAGGTTGTAATAAGTATCTATAACTTATAGCTTTGAACCCAACTCTAAGACTCTAATCCCCAAGAGCGTTATCTTTGATTGTAACGGTTCAACTTCGATTTGAAATAGAGTTAAAGTTCTAAAGATATTTCTCCTCTTTGGGCACCCAAAGGTTGTAATAAGTATCTATAACTTATAGCTTAGAACCTAACTCTAGGACTCTAATCCCCAAGAGCGTTATCTTTGATTGTAACGGTTCAACTTCGGTTTGAAATAGAGTCAAAGTTCTAAAGATCTATCACCTCTTAGGGCACCCAAAGGTTGTAATAAGTATCTATAACTTATAGCTTTGAACCTGAATCTAAGACTCTAATCCCCAAGAGCGTTATCTTTGATTGTTACGGTTCAACTTCGGTTTGAAATAGAGTTAAAGTTCTAAAGATCTACCACCTCTTAGGACACCCAAAGATTGTAATAAGTATCTATAACTTATAGCTTTGAACCTCACTCTAAGACTCTAATCCCCAAGAGCGTTATCTTTGATTGTAACGGTACAACTTCAGTTTGAAATAGAGTTAAAGTTCCAAAGATCTATCACATCTTAGGGCACCCAAAGTTTGTAATAAGTATCTATAACTTATAGCTTTGATCCCAACTCTAAGAGTCTAATCCCCAAGAGCGTTATCTTTGATTGTAATGGTTCAACTTCGGATTGAAATAGAGTTAAAGTTCTAAAGATCTATCACCTCTTAGGACAACCAAAGGTTGTAATAAGTATCTATAACTTATAACTTTGAACCTTACTCTAAGACTCTAATCCCCAAGAGCTTTATCATTGATTGTAACGGTTCAACTTCGGTTTGAAATAGAGTTAAAGTTTCAAAGATCTATCACCTCTTAGGAGACCCAAAGGTTGTAAAAAGTATCTATAACTTATAGCTTTGCACCTTACTCTAAGACTCTAATCCCCAAGAGCGTTATCTTTGATTGTTACGGTTCAACTTCGGTTTAAAATAGAGTTAAAGTTCTAAAGATCTATCACCTCTTAGGATACCCAAAGGTTGTAATAAGTATCTATAACTTATTGCTTTGAACCTTACTCTAAGACTCTAATCCCCAAGAGCGTTATCTTTGATTGTAACGGTTCAACCTCGTATTGTAATAGAGTTAAAGTTCTAGAGATCTAGCACCTCTTAGGACACCCAAGGTTGTAATAAGTATCTATAACTTATAGCTTTGAACCTATCTCTAAGACTCTAATCCCCAAGAGCGTTATCTTTGATTCTAACGGTTCAACTTCGGTTTGATATAGAGTTAAAGTTCAGAAGATCTATCACCTCTTAGGACACCCAAAGGTTGTAATAAGTATATATAACTTATAGCTTTGAAACCAACTCTAAGACTCTAATCCCCAAGAGCGTTATCTTTGATTGTAACGGTTCAACTTCGGATTGAAATAGAGTTAAAGTTCTAAAGATCTATCACCTCTTAGGACACCCAAAGTTTGTAATAAGTATCTATAACTTATAGCTTTGAACCTAACTCTAAGACTCTAATCGGCAAGTGCGTTATCTTTGATTGTAACGGTTTAACTTCGGTTTGAAATAGAGTTAAAGTTCTAAAGATCTATCACCTCTTAGGGCACCCAAAGGTTGTAAAAAGTATCTATAACTTATAGCTTTGCACCTTACTCTAAGACTCTAATCCCCAAGAGCGTTATCTTTGATTGTTACGGTTCAACTTCGGTTTGAAATAGAGTTAAAGTTCTAAAGATCTATCACCTATTAGGGCACTCAAAGGTTGTAATAAGTATCTATAACTTATAGCTTTGCACCTTACTCTAAGACTCTAATCCCCAAGAGCGTTATCTTTGAATGTTACGGTTCAACTTCGGTTTGAAATAGAGTTAAACTTCGAAAGATCTATCACCTCCTAGGACACCCAAAGGTTGTAATAAGTATCTATAACTTATAGCTTTGAACCTTACTCTAAGACTCTAATCCCCAAGAGCGTTATCTTTGATTGTAACGGTTCAACTTCGGATTGAAATTGAGTTAAAGTTCTAAAGATCTATCACCTCTTAGGGCACCCAAAGGTTGTAATAAGTATCTATAACTTATAGCTTTGAACCCAACTTTAAGACTCTAATCCCCAAGAGTGTTATCTTTGATTGTAACAGTTCAACTTCGGATTGAAATATAGTTAAAGTTCTAGAGATCTTTCATCTTTTAGGACACCCAAAGGTTATAACAAGTATCTATAACTTATAGCTTTGAACCAAACTCTAAGACTCTAATCCCCAAGAGCTTTATCATTGATTGTAACGGTTCGACTTCGGTTTGAAATAGAGTTAAAGTTCTAAAGATCTATCACCTCTTAGGGCAACCAAAAGTTGTAATTAGTATCTATAACTTATAGCTTTGAATCTTACTCTAAGACTCTAATCCCCAAGAGCGTTATCTTTGATTGTAACGGTTCAACTTCGGTTTGAAATAGTGTTAAAGTTCTAAAGATCTATCACCTCTTAGGACACCCAAAGGTTGTAATAAGTATCTATAACTTATAGCTTTGCACCTTACTCTAAGACTCTAATCCCCAAGAGCGTTATCTTTGATTATTACGGTTCAACTTCGGTTTGAAATTGAGTTAAACTTCGAAAGATCTATCACATCTTAGGACACCCAAAGGTTGTAAAAAGTATCTATAACTTATAGCTTTGCACCTTACTCTAAGACTCTAATCCCCAAGAGCGTTATCTTTGATTGTTACGGTTCAACTTCGGTTTGAAATAGAGTTAAAGTTCTAAAGATCTATCACCTCTTAGGATACCCAAAGATTGTAATAAGTATCTATAACTTATTGCTTTGAACCTTACTCTAAGACTCTAATCCCCAAGAGCGTTATCTTTGATTGTAACGGTTCAACCTCGTATTGTAATAGAGTTAAAGTTCTAGAGATCTAGCACCTCTTAGGACACCCAAGGTTGTAATAAGTATCTATAACTTATAGCTTTGAACCTATCTCTAAGACTCTAATCCCCAAGAGCGTTAACTTTGATTCTAACGGTTCAACTTCGGTTTGAAATAGAGTTAAAGTTCAGAAGATCTATCACCTCTTAGGACACCCAAAGGTTGTAATAAGTATATATAACTTATAGCTTTGAAACCAACTCTAAGACTCTAATCCCCAAGAGCGTTATCTTTGATTGTAACGGTTCAACTTCGGATTGAAATATAGTTAAAGTTCTAAAGATCTATCACCTCTTAGGACACCCAAAGTTTGTAATAAGTATCTACAACTTATAGCTTTGAACCTAACTCTAAGACTCTAATCGGCAAGTGCGTTATCTTTGATTGTAACGGTTCAACTTCGGTTTGAAATAGAGTTAAAGTTCTAAAGATCTATCACCTCTTAGGGCACCCAAAGGTTGTAATAAGTATCTATAACTTATAGCTTTGCACCTTACTCTAAGACTCTAATCCCCAAGAGTGTTATATTTGATTGTAACGGTTCAACTTCGGTTTGAAATAGAGTTAAAGTTCTAAAGATCTATCACCTATTAGGGCACTCAAAGGTTGTAATAAGTATCTATAACTTATAGCTTTGCACCTTACTCTAAGACTCTAATCCCCAAGAGCGTTATCTTTGAATGTTACGGTTCAACTTCGGTTTGAAATAGAGTTAAACTTCGAAAGATCTATCACCTCTTAGGACACCCAAAGGTTGTAATAAGTATCTATAACTTATAGCTTTGAACCTTACTCTAAGACTCTAATCCCCAAGAGCGTTATCTTTGATTGTAACGGTTCAACTTCGGATTGAAATTGAGTTAAAGTTCTAAAGATCTATCACCTCTTAGGGCACCCAAAGGTTGTAATAAGTATCTATAACTTATAGCTTTGAACCCAACTTTAAGACTCTAATCCCCAAGAGTGTTATCTTTGATTGTAACGGTTCAACTTCGGATTGAAATAGAGTTAAAGTTCTAAAGATCTTTCATCTCTTAGGACACCCAAAGGTTATAACAAGTATCTATAACTTATAGCTTTGAACCAAACTCAAAGACTCTAATCCCTAAGAGCGTTATCTTTGATTGTAACGGTTCAACTTCGGTTTGAAATAGAGTTAAAGTTCTAAAGATCTATCACCTCTTAGGGCACCCAAAGGTTGTAATAAGTATCTACAACTTATAGCTTTGCACCTTACACTAAGACTCTAATCCCCAAGTGCGTTATCTTTGATTGTTACGGTTCAACTTCGGTTTGAAATAGAGTTAAAGTTCTAAAGATCTATCACCTCTTAGGGCACCCAAAGGTTGTAATAAGTATCTATAACTTATAGCTTTGCACCTTACTCTAAGACTCTAATCCCCAAGAGCGTTATCTTTGATTGTAACCGTTCAACTTCGGTTTGAAATAAAGTTAAATTTCTAAAGATCTATCACCTCTTAGGGCACCCAAAGGTTGTAATAAGTATTTATAACTTATAGCTTTGCACCTTACTCTAAGACTCTAATCCCCAAGTGCGTTCTCTTTGATTGTAACGGTTCAACTTCGGTTTGAAATAGAGTTAAAGTTCTAAAGATCTAGCACCTCTTAGGACACCCAAAGGTTGTAATAAGTATTTATAACTTATAGCTTTGCACCTTACTCTAAGACTCTAATCCCCAAGTGCATTCTCTTTGATTGTAACGGTTCAACTTCGGTTTGAAATAGAGTTAAAGTTCTAAAGATCTATCACCTTTTAGGGCACCCAAAGGTTGTAATAAGTATCTATAACTTATAACTTTGAACCCAACTCTGACTCTAATCCCCAAGAGCATCATCTTTGATTGCAACAGTTCAACTTCGGTTTGAAATAGAGTTAAAGTTCTAAAGATCTATCACCTCTTAGGGCACCCAAAGGTTTGTAATAAGTATTTATAACTTATAGCTTTGCACCTTACTCTAAGACTCTAATCCCCAAGTGCGTTCTCTTTGATCATAACGGTTCAACTTCGGTTTGAAATAGAGTTAAAGTTCTAAAGATCTATCACCTCTTAGGGCACCCAAATGTTGTAATAAGTATCTATAACTTATAGCTTTGCACCTTACTCTAAGACTCTAATCCCCAAGAGCGTTATCTTTGATTGTTACGGTTCAACTTCGGTTTGAAATAGAGTTAAAGTTCTAAAGATCTATCACCTCTTAGGATACCCAATAAGTATCTATTACTTATTGCTTTGAACCTTACTCTAAGACTCTAATCCCCAAGAGTGTTATCTTTGATTGTAACGGTTCAACTTCGTATTGAAATAGAATTAAAGTTCTAAAGATCTAGCACCTCTTAGGACACCCAAAGGTTGTAATAAGTATCTATAACTTATAGCTTTGAACCTTACTCTAAGACTCTAATCCCCAAGAGCGTTATCTTTGATTGTAACGGTTGA
This sequence comes from Pontederia crassipes, assembly GCA_030549335.1. Lineage (NCBI taxonomy): Eukaryota > Viridiplantae > Streptophyta > Magnoliopsida > Commelinales > Pontederiaceae > Pontederia > Pontederia crassipes. The sequence continues at coordinate 1,151,076 of JAUKPH010000020.1, read as the reverse complement.
ACTTCGTATTGAAATAGAGTTTAAGTTCTAAAGATTTATCACCTCTTAGGGCACCCAAAGGTTGTAATATGTATTTATAACTTATAGCTTTGCACCTTACTCTAAGACTCTAATCCCCAAGTGCGTTCTCTTTGATTGTAACGGTTCAACTTCGGTTTGAAATAGAGTTAAAGTTCTAAAGATCTATCACCTCTTAGGACACCCAATGGTTGTAATAAATATCTATAACTTATAGCTTTGAACCTCACTCTAAGACTCTAATCCCCAAGAGCGTTATCTTTGATTGTTACGGTTCAACTTCAGTTTGAAATAGAGTTAAAGTTCTAAAGATCTATCACCTCTTAGGACACCAAAAGGTTGTAATAAGTATCTATAACTTATAGCTTTGAACCAAACTCTAAGACTCTAATCCCTAAGAGCGTTATCTTTGATTGTAACGGTTCAACTTCGGTTTGAAATAGAGTTAAAGTTCTAAAGATCTATCACCTCTTAGGGCACCCAAAGGTTGTAATAAGTATCTACAACTTATAGCATTGCACCTTACTCTAAGACTCTAATCCCCAAGTGCGTTATCTTTGATTGTTACGGTTCAACTTCAGTTTGAAATAGAGTTAAAGTTCTAAAGATCTATCACCTCTTAGGGCACCCAAAGGTTGTAATAAGTATCTATAACTTATAGCTTTGCACCTTACTCTAAGACTCTAATCCCCAAGAGCGTTATCTTTGATTGTAACGGTTCAACTTCGGTTTGAAATAGAGTTAAAGTTCTAAAGATCTATCACCACTTAGGGCACCCAAAGGTTGTAATAAGTATCTATAACTTATAGCTTTGAACCCAACTCTAAGACTCTAATCCCCAAGAGCATTATCTTTGACTGTAACGGTTAAACTTCGGATTGAAATAGAGTTAAAGTTCTAAAGCTCTATCACCTCTTAGGACACCCAAAGGTTATAATAAGTGTCTATAACTTATAGCTTTGAACCAAACTCTAAGACTCTAATCCCTAAGCGCATTATCTTTGATTGTAACGGTTCAACTTCGGTTTGAAATAGAGTTAAAGTTCTAAATATCTATCACCTTTTAGGGCACCCAAAGGTTGTAATAAGTATCTATAACTTATAGCTTTGCACCTTACTCTAAGACTCTAATCCCCAAGTGCGTTATCTTTGATTGTTACGGTTCAACTTCGGATTGAAATTGAGTTAAAGTTCTAAAGATCTATCACCTCTTAGGGCGCCCAAAGGTTGTAATAAGTATCTATAACTTATAGCTTTGAACCCAACTTTAAGACTCTAATCCCCAAGAGTGTTATCTTTGATTGTAACGGTTCAACTTCGGATTGAAATAGAGTTAAAGTTCTAAAGATCTTTCATCTCTTAGGACACCCAAAGGTTATAACAAGTATCTATAACTTATAGCTTTGAACCAAACTCTAAGACTCTAATCCCCAAGAGCTTTATCATTGATTATAACGGTTCGACTTCGGTTTGAAATAGAGTTAAAGTTCTAAAGATCTATCACCTCTTAGGGCAACCAAAAGTTGTAATTAGTATCTATAAGTTATAGCTTTGAATCTTACTCTAAGACTCTAATCCCCAAGAGCGTTATCTTTGATTGTAACGGTTCAACTTCGGTTTGAAATAGTGTTAAAGTTCTGAAGATCTATCACCTCTTAGGACACCCAAAGGTTGTAATAAGTATCTATAACTTATAGCTTTGAACCAAACCCTAAGACTAATCCCCAAGAGCGTTATCTTTGATTGTAACGGTTCTACTTCGGTTTGAAATAGAGTTAAAGTTCTAAAGATCTATCACCTCTTAGGGCACCCAAAGGTTGTAATAAGTATCTATAACTTATAGCTATGAACCTCACTCTAAGACTCTAATCCCAAGAGCGTTATCTTTGATTGTAACGGTTCAACTTCGGTTTGAAATAGAGTTAAAGTTCTAAAGATCTATCACCTCTTAGGGCACCCAAAGGTTGTAATAAGTATCTATAACTTATAGCTTTGAACCCAACTCTAAGACTCTAATCCCCAAGAGCATTATCTTTGACTGTAACGGTTAAACTTCGGATTGAAATAGAGTTAAAGTTCTAAAGATCTATCACCTCTTAGGACACCCAAAGGTTATAATAAGTATCTATAACTTATAGCTTTGAACCAAACTCTAAGACTCTAATCCCTAAGAGCGTTATCTTTGATTGTAACGGTTCAACTTCGGTTTGAAATAGAGTTAAAGTTCTAAAGATCTATCACCTCTTAGGGCACCCAAAGGTTGTAATAAGTATCTACAACTTATAGCATTGCACCTTACTCTAAGACTCTAATCCCCAAGAGCGTTATCTTTTATTGTAACGGTTCAACTTCGGTTTGAAATAGAGTTAAAGTTCTAAAGATCTATCACCTCTTAGGGCACCCAAAGGTTGTAATAAGTATTTATAACTTATAGCTTTGTACCTTACTCTAAGACTCTAATCCCTAAGAGCGTTATCTTTGATTGTAACGGTTCAACTTCGGTTTGAAATAGAGTTAAAGTTCTAAAGATCTATCACCTCTTAGGGCACCCAAAGGTTGTAATAAGTATCTATAACTTATAGCTTTGAACCCAACTCTAAGACTCAAATCCCCAAGAGCATTATCTTTGACTGTAACGGTTAAACTTCGGATTGAAATAGAGTTAAAGTTCTAAAGATCTATCACCTCTTAGGACACCCAAAGGTTATAATAAGTATCTATAACTTATAGCTTTGAACCAAACTCAAAGACTCTAATCCCTAAGAGCGTTATCTTTGATTGTAACGGTTCAACTTCGGTTTGAAATAGAGTTAAAGTTCTAAAGATCTATCACCTCTTAGGGCACCCAAAGGTTGTAATAAGTATCTACAACTTATAGCTTTGCACCTTACACTAAGACTCTAATCCCCAAGTGCGTTTTCTTTGATTGTTACGGTTCAACTTCGGTTTGAAATAGAGTTAAAGTTCTAAAGATCTATCACCTCTTAGGGCACCCAAAGGTTGTAATAAGTATCTATAACTTATAGCTTTGCACCTTACTCTAAGACTCTAATCCCCAAGAGCGTTATCTTTGATTGTAACCGTTCAACTTCGGTTTGAAATAAAGTTAAATTTCTAAAGATCTATCACCTCTTAGGGCACCCAAAGGTTGTAATAAGTATTTATAACTTATAGCTTTGCACCTTACTCTAAGACTCTAATCCCCAAGTGCGTTCTCTTTGATTGTAACGGTTCAACTTCGGTTTGAAATAGAGTTAAAGTTCTAAAGATCTAGCACCTCTTAGGACACCCAAAGGTTGTAATAAGTATTTATAACTTATAGCTTTGCACCTTACTCTAAGACTCTAATCCCCAAGTGCATTCTCTTTGATTGTAACGGTTCAACTTCGGTTTGAAATAGAGTTAAAGTTCTAAAGATCTATCACCTTTTAGGGCACCCAAAGGTTGTAATAAGTATCTATAACTTATAACTTTGAACCCAACTCTAAGACTCTAATCCCCAAGAGCATTATCTTTAATTGCAACAGTTCAACTTCGGTTTGAAATAGAGTTAAAGTTCTAAAGATCTATCACCTCTTAGGGCACCCAAAGGTTTGTAATAAGTATTTATAACTTATAGCTTTGCACCTTACTCTAAGACTCTAATCCCCAAGTGCGTTCTCTTTGATTATAACGGTTCAACTTCGGTTTGAAATAGAGTTAAAGTTCTAAAGATCTATCACCTCTTAGGGCACCCAAATGTTGTAATAAGTATCTATAACTTATAGCTTTGCACCTTACTCTAAGACTCTAATCCCCAAGAGCGTTATCTTTGATTGTTACGGTTCAACTTCGGTTTGAAATAGAGTTAAAGTTCTAAAGATCTATCACCTCTTAGGATACCCAATAAGTATCTATAACTTATTGCTTTGAACCTTACTCTAAGACTCTAATCCCCAAGAGTGTTATCTTTGATTGTAACGGTTCAACTTCGTATTGAAATAGAATTAAAGTTCTAAAGATCTAGCACCTCTTAGGACACCCAAAGGTTGTAATAAGTATCTATAACTTATAGCTTTGAACCTTACTCTAAGACTCTAATCCCCAAGAGCGTTATCTTTGATTGTAACGGTTGAACTTCGTATTGAAATAGAGTTTAAGTTCTAAAGATTTATCACCTCTTAGGGCACCCAAAGGTTGTAATATGTATTTATAACTTATAGCTTTGCACCTTACTCTAAGACTCTAATCCCCAAGTGCGTTCTCTTTGATTGTAACGGTTCAACTTCGGTTTGAAATAGAGTTAAAGTTCTAAAGATCTATCACCTCTTAGGACACCCAATGGTTGTAATAAATATCTATAACTTATAGCTTTGAACCTCACTCTAAGACTCTAATCCCCAAGAGCGTTATCTTTGATTGTTACGGTTCAACTTCGGTTTGAAATAGAGTTAAAGTTCTAAAGATCTATCACCTCTTAGGACACCAAAAGGTTGTAATAAGTATCTATAACTTATAGCTTTGAACCAAACTCTAAGACTCTAATCCCTAAGAGCGTTATCTTTGATTGTAACGGTTCAACTTCGGTTTGAAATAGAGTTAAAGTTCTAAAGATCTATCACCTCTTAGGGCACCCAAAGGTTGTAATAAGTATCTACAACTTATAGCACTGCACCTTACTCTAAGACTCTAATCCCCAAGTGCGTTATCTTTGATTGTTACGGTTCAACTTCAGTTTGAAATAGAGTTAAAGTTCTAAAGATCTATCACCTCTTAGGGCACCCAAAGGTTGTAATAAGTATCTATAACTTATAGCTTTGCACCTTACTCTAAGACTCTAATCCCCAAGAGCGTTATCTTTGATTGTAACGGTTCAACTTCGGTTTGAAATAGAGTTAAAGTTCTAAAGATCTATCACCTCTTAGGGCACCCAAAGGTTGTAATAAGTATCTATAACTTATAGCTTTGAACCGAACTCTAAGACTCTAATCCCCAAGAGCATTATCTTTGACTGTAACGGTTAAACTTCGGATTGAAATAGAGTTAAAGTTCTAAAGCTCTATCACCTCTTAGGACACCCAAAGGTTATAATAAGTGTCTATAACTTATAGCTTTGAACCAAACTCTAAGACTCTAATCCCTAAGCGCGTTATCTTTGATTGTAGCGGTTGAACTTCGGTTTGAAATAGAGTTAAAGTTCTAAAGATCTATCACCTTTTAGGGCACCCAAAGGTTGTAATAAGTATCTACAACTTATAGCTTTGCACCTTACTCTAAGACTCTAATCCCCAAGTGCGTTATCTTTGATTGTTACGGTTCAACTTCGGTTTGAAATAGAGTTAAAGTTCTAAAGATCAATCACCTCTTAGGGCACCCAAAGGTTGTAATAAGTATCTATAACTTATAGCTTTGCACCTTACTCTAAGACTCTAATCCCCAAGAATGTTATCTTTGATTGTAACGGTTCAACTTCGGTTTGAAATAGAGTTAAAGTTCTAAAGATCTATCACCTCTTAGGGCACCCAAAGGTTGTAATAAGTATTTATAACTTATAGCTTTGCACCTTACTCTAAGACTCTAATCCCCAAGAGCGTTATCTTTGATTGTAACGGTTCAACTTCAGTTTGAAATAGAGTTAAAGTTCTAAAGATCTATCACCTCTTAGGGCACCCAAAGGTTGTAATAAGTATCTATAACTTATAGCTTTGAACCCAACTCTAAGACTCTAATCCCCAAGAGCGTTATCTTTGATTGTTACGGTTCAACTTCGGTTTGAAATAGAGTTAAAGTTCTAAAGATCTATCACCTCTTAGGATACCCAAAGGTTGTAATAAGTATCTATAACTTATAGCTTTGAACCTTAATCTAATACTCTAATCCCCAAGAGCATTATCTTTGATTGTTACGGTTCAACTTCGTATTGAAATAGAGTTAAAGTTCTAAAGATCTAGCACCTCTTAGGACACCCAAAGGTTGTAATAAGTATCTATAACTTATAGCTTTGAACCTTACTCTAAGATTCTAGTCCCCAAGAGTGTTATCTTTGATTGTAACTCTTGAACTTCGTATTGAAATAGAGTTTAAGTTCTAAAGATCTATCTATAACCTCTTAGGGCACCCAAAGGTTGTAATAAGTATCTACAACTTATAGCTTTGCACCTTACTCTAAGACTCTAATCCCCAAGTGCGTTCTCTTTGATTGTAACGGTTCAACTTCGGTTTGAAATAGAGTTAAAGTTCTAAAGATCTATCACCTCTTAGGACACCCAATGGTTGTAATAAATATCTATAACTTATAGCTTTGAACCTCACTCTAAGACTCTAATCCCCAAGAGCGTTATCTTTGATTGTTACGGTTCAACTTCGGTTTGAAATAGAGTTAAAGTTCAAAAGATCTATCACCTCTTAGGACACCAAAAGGTTGTAATAAGTATCTATAACTTATAGCTTTGAACCAAACTCTAAGACTCTAATCCCTAAGAGCGTTATCTTTGATTGTAACGGTTCAACTTCGGTTTGAAATAGAGTTAAAGTTCTAAAGATCTATCACCTCTTAGGGCACCCAAAGGTTGTAATAAGTATCTACAACTTATAGCACTGCACCTTACTCTAAGACTCTAATCCCCAAGTGCGTTATCTTTGATTGTTACGGTTCAACTTCAGTTTGAAATAGAGTTAAAGTTCTAAAGATCTATCACCTCTTAGGGCACCCAAAGGTTGTAATAAGTATCTATAACTTATAGCTTTGCACCTTACTCTAAGACTCTAATCCCCAAGAGCGTTATCTTTGATTGTAACGGTTCAACTTCGGTTTGAAATAGAGTTAAAGTTCTAAAGATCTATCACCTCTTAGGGCACCCAAAGGTTGTAATAAGTATCTATAACTTATAGCTTTGAACCGAACTCTAAGACTCTAATCCCCAAGAGCATTATCTTTGACTGTAACGGTTAAACTTCGGATTGAAATTGAGTTAAAGTTCTAAAGCTCTATCACCTCTTAGGACACCCAAAGGTTATAATAAGTGTCTATAACTTATAGCTTTGAACCAAACTCTAAGACTCTAATCCCTAAGCGCGTTATCTTTGATTGTAGCGGTTCAACTTCGGTTTGAAATAGAGTTAAAGTTCTAAAGATCTATCACCTTTTAGGGCACCCAAAGGTTGTAATAAGTATCTACAACTTATAGCTTTGCACCTTACTCTAAGACTCTAATCCCCAAGTGCGTTATCTTTGATTGTTACGGTTCAACTTCGGTTTGAAATAGAGTTAAAGTTCTAAAGATCAATCACCTCTTAGGGCACCCAAAGGTTGTAATAAGTATCTATAACTTATAGCTTTGCACCTTACTCTAAGACTCTAATCCCCAAGAATGTTATCTTTGATTGTAACGGTTCAACTTCGGTTTGAAATAGAGTTAAAGTTCTAAAGATCTATCACCTCTTAGGGCACCCAAAGGTTGTAATAAGTATTTATAACTTATAGCTTTGCACCTTACTCTAAGACTCTAATCCCCAAGAGCGTTATCTTTGATTGTAACGGTTCAACTTCAGTTTGAAATAGAGTTAAAGTTCTAAAGATCTATCACCTCTTAGGGCACCCAAAGGTTGTAATAAGTATCTATAACTTATAGCTTTGAACCCAACTCTAAGACTCTAATCCCCAAGAGCGTTATCTTTGATAGTTACGGTTCAACTTCGAATTGAAATAGAGTTAAAGTTCTAAAGATCTATCACCTCTTAGGATACCCAAAGGTTGTAATAAGTATCTATAACTTATAGCTTTGAACCTTAATCTAATACTCTAATCCCCAAGAGCATTATCTTTGATTGTTACGGTTCAACTTCGTATTGAAATAGAGTTAAAGTTCTAAAGATCTAGCACCTCTTAGGACACCCAAAGGTTGTAATAAGTATCTATAACTTATAGCTTTGAACCTTACTCTAAGATTCTAATCCCCAAGAGTGTTATCTTTGATTGTAACTCTTGAACTTCGTATTGAAATAGAGTTTAAGTTCTAAAGATCTATCTATAACCTCTTAGGGCACCCAAAGGTTGTAATAAGTATTTATAACTTATAGCTTTGCACCTTACTCTAAGACTCTAATCCCCAAGTGCGTTCACTTTGATTGTAACGGTTCAACTTCGGTTTGAAATAGAGTTAAAGTTCTAAAGATCTATCACCTCTTAGGACACCCAATGGTTGTAATAAATATCTATAACTTATAGCTTTGCACCTTACTCTAAGACTCTAATCCCCAAGTGCGTTATCTTTGATTGTTACGGTTCAACTTCGGTTTGAAATAGAGTTAAAGTTCTAAAGATCAATCACCTCTTAGGGCACCCAAAGGTTGTAATAAGTATCTATAACTTATAGCTTTGCACCTTACTCTAAGACTCTAATCCCCAAGAATGTTATCTTTGATTGTAACGGTTCAACTTCGGTTTGAAATAGAGTTAAAGTTCTAAAGATCTATCACCTCTTAGGGCACCCAAAGGTTGTAATAAGTATTTATAACTTATAGCTTTGCACCTTACTCTAAGACTCTAATCCCCAAGAGCGTTATCTTTGATTGTAACGGTTCAACTTCAGTTTGAAATAGAGTTAAAGTTCTAAAGATCTATCACCTCTTAGGGCACCCAAAGGTTGTAATAAGTATCTATAACTTATAGCTTTGAACCCAACTCTAAGACTCTAATCCCCAAGAGCGTTATCTTTGATTGTTACGGTTCAACTTCGAATTGAAATAGAGTTAAAGTTCTAAAGATCTATCACCTCTTAGGATACCCAAAGGTTGTAATAAGTATCTATAACTTATAGCTTTGAACCTTAATCTAATACTCTAATCCCCAAGAGCATTATCTTTGATTGTTACGGTTCAACTTCGTATTGAAATAGAGTTAAAGTTCTAAAGATCTAGCACCTCTTAGGACACCCAAAGGTTGTAATAAGTATCTATAACTTATAGCTTTGAACCTTACTCTAAGATTCTAATCCCCAAGAGTGTTATCTTTGATTGTAACTCTTGAACTTCGTATTGAAATAGAGTTTAAGTTCTAAAGATCTATCTATAACCTCTTAGGGCACCCAAAGGTTGTAATAAGTATTTATAACTTATAGCTTTGCACCTTACTCTAAGACTCTAATCCCCAAGTGCGTTCACTTTGATTGTAACGGTTCAACTTCGGTTTGAAATAGAGTTAAAGTTCTAAAGATCTATCACCTCTTAGGACACCCAATGGTTGTAATAAATATCTATAACTTATAGCTTTGAACCTCACTCTAAGACTCAAATCTCCAAGAGCATTATCTTTGATTGTTACGGTTCAACTTCGGTTTCAAATAGAATTAAAGTTCTAAAGATCTATCACCTCTTAGGACACCCAAAGGTTGTAATAAGTATCTATAACTTATAGTTTTGAACCCAACTCTAAGACTCAAATCCCCAAGAGCATTATCTTTGACTGTAACGGTTCAACTTCGGATTGAAATAGAGTTAAAGTTCTAAAGATCTATCACCTCTTAGGACACCCAAAGGTTATAATAAGCATCTATAACTTATAGCTTTGAACCAAACTCAAAGACTCTAATCCCTAAGAGCGTTATCTTTGATTGTAACGGTTCAACTTCGGTTTGAAATAGAGTAAAAGTTCTAAAGATCTATCACCTCTTAGGGCACCCAAAGGTTGTAATAAGTATCTACAACTTATAGCATTGCACCTTACTCTAAGACTCTAATCCCCAAGTGCGTTATCTTTGATTGTTACGGTTCAACTTCAGTTTGAAATAGAGTTAAAGTTCTAAAGATCTATCACCTCTTAGGGCACCCAAAGGTTGTAATAAGTATCTATAACTTATAGCTTTGCACCTTACTCTAAGACTCTAATCCCCAAGAGCGTTATCTTTGATTGTAACGGTTCAACTTCGGTTTGAAATAGAGTTAAAGTTCTAAAGATCTATCACCTCTTAGGGCACCCAAAGGTTGTAATAAGTATTTATAACTTATAGCTTTGCACCTTACTCTAAGACTCTAATCCCCAAGAGCGTTATCTTTGATTGTAACGGTTCAACTTCAGTTTGAAATAGAGTTAAAGTTCTAAAGATCTATCACCTCTTAGGGCTCCCAAAGGTTGTAATAAGTATCTATAACTTATAGCTTTGAACCCAACTCTAAGACTCTAATCCCCAAGAGCGTTATCTTTGATTGTTACGGTTCAACTTCGGTTTGAAATAGAGTTAAAGTTCTAAAGATCTATCACCTCTTAGGATACCCAAAGGTTGTAATAAGTATCTATAACTTATAGCTTTGAACCTTAATCTAATACTCTAATCCCCAAGAGCATTATCTTTGATTGTTACGGTTCAACTTCGTATTGAAATAGAGTTAAAGTTCTAAAGATCTAGCACCTCTTAGGACACCCAAAGGTTGTAATAAGTATCTATAACTTATAGCTTTGAACCTTACTCTAAGATTCTAATCCCCAAGAGTGTTATCTTTGATTGTAACTCTTGAACTTCGTATTGAAATAGAGTTTAAGTTCTAAAGATCTATCTATAACCTCTTAGGGCACCCAAAGGTTGTAATAAGTATTTATAACTTATAGCTTTGCACCTTACTCTAAGACTCTAATCCCCAAGTGCGTTCACTTTGATTGTAACGGTTCAACTTCGGTTTGAAATAGAGTTAAAGTTCTAAAGATCTATCACCTCTTAGGACACCCAATGGTTGTAATAAATATCTATAACTTATAGCTTTGAACCTCACTCTAAGACTCAAATCTCCAAGAGCATTATCTTTGATTGTTACGGTTCAACTTCGGTTTCAAATAGAATTAAAGTTCTAAAGATCTATCACCTCTTAGGACACCCAAAGGTTGTAATAAGTATCTATAACTTATAGCTTTGAACCCAACTCTAAGACTCAAATCCCCAAGAGCATTATCTTTGACTGTAACGGTTAAACTTCGGATTGAAATAGAGTTAAAGTTCTAAAGATCTATCACCTCTTAGGACACCCAAAGGTTATAATAAGCATCTATAACTTATAGCTTTGAACCAAACTCAAAGACTCTAATCCCTAAGAGCGTTATCTTTGATTGTAACGGTTCAACTTCGGTTTGAAATAGAGTAAAAGTTCTAAAGATCTATCACCTCTTAGGGCACCCAAAGGTTGTAATAAGTATCTACAACTTATAGCTTTGCACCTTACACTAAGACTCTAATCCCCAAGTGCGTTATCTTTGATTGTTACGGTTCAACTTCGGTTTGAAATAGAGTTAAAGTTCTAAAGATCTATCACCTCTTAGGGCACCCAAAGGTTGTAATAAGTATCTATAACTTATAGCTTTGCACCTTACTCTAAGACTCTAATCCCCAAGAGCGTTATCTTTGAATGTTACGGTTCAACTTCGGTTTGAAATAGAGTTAAACTTCGAAAGATCTATCACCTCTTAGGACACCCAAAGGTTGTAATAAGTATCTATAACTTATAGCTTTGAACTTTACTCTAAGACTCTAATCCCCAAGTGCGTTCTCTTTGATTGTAACGGTTCAACTTCGGTTTGAAATAGAGTTAAAGTTCTAAAGATCTAGCACCTCTTAGGACACCCAAAGGTTGTAATAAGTATTTATAACTTATAGCTTTGCACCTTACTCTAAGACTCTAATCCCCAAGTGCATTATTCTCTTTGATTGTAACGGTTCAACTTCGGTTTGAAATAGAGTTAAAGTTCTAAAGATCTATCACCTTTTAGGGCACCCAAAGGTTGTAATAAGTATCTATAACTTATAACTTTGAACCCAACTCTAAGACTCTAATCCCCAAGAGCATTATCTTTGATTGCAACAGTTCAACTTCGGTTTGAAATAGAGTTAAAGTTCTAAAGATCTATCACCTCTTAGGGCACCCAAAGGTTTGTAATAAGTATTTATAACTTATAGCTTTGCACCTTACTCTAAGACTCTAATCCCCAAGTGCGTTCTCTTTGATTATAACGGTTCACCTTCGGTTTGAAATAGAGTTAAAGTTCTAAAGATCTATCACCTCACCTCTTAGGGCACCCAAAGGTTGTAATAAGTATCTACAACTTATAGCTTTGCACCTTACTCTAAGACTCTAATCCCCAAGAGCGTTATCTTTGATTGTAACGGTTCAACTTCGGTTTGAAATAGAGTTAAAGTTCTAAAGATCTATCACCTCTTAGGGCACCCAAATGTTGTAATAAGTATCTATAACTTATAGCTTTGCACCTTACTCTAAGACTCTAATCCCTAAGAGCGTTATCTTTGATTGTTACGGTTCAACTTCGGTTTGAAATAGAGTTAAAGTTCTAAAGATCTATCACCTCTTAGGACACCCAATGGTTGTAATAAATATCTCTAACTTATAGCTTTGAACCTCACTCTAAGACTCAAATCTCCAAGAGCATTATCTTTGATTGTTACGGTTCAACTTCGGTTTCAAATAGAATTAAAGTTCTAAAGATCTATCACCTCTTAGGACACCCAAAGGTTGTAATAAGTATCTATAACTTATAGCTTTGAACCTCACTCTAAGACTCTAATCCCAAGAGCGTTATCTTTGATTGTAACGATTCAACTTCGGTTTGAAATAGAGTTAAAGTTCTAAAGATCTATCACCTCTTAGGACACCAAAAGGTTGTAATAAGTATCTATAACTTATAGCTTTGAACCAAACTCTAAGACTCTAATCCCTAAGAGCGTTATCTTTGATTGTAACGGTTCAACTTCGGTTTGAAATAGAGTTAAAGTTCTAAAGATCTATCACCTCTTAGGGCACCCAAAGGTTGTAATAAGTATCTACAACTTATAGCATTGCACCTTACTCTAAGACTCTAATCCCCAAGTGCGTTATCTTTGATTGTTACGGTTCAACTTCAGTTTGAAATAGAGTTAAAGTTCTAAAGATCTATCACCTCTTAGGGCACCCAAAGGTTGTAATAAGTATCTATAACTTATAGCTTTGCACCTTACTCTAAGACTCTAATCCCCAAGAGCGTTATCTTTGATTGTAACGGTTCAACTTCGGTTTGAAATAGAGTTAAAGTTCTAAAGATCTATCACCTCTTAGGGCACCCAAAGGTTGTAATAAGTATCTATAACTTATAGCTTTGAACCGAACTCTAAGACTCTAATCCCCAAGAGCATTATCTTTGACTGTAACGGTTAAACTTCGGATTGAAATAGAGTTAAAGTTCTAAAGCTCTATCACCTCTTAGGACACCCAAAGGTTATAAGAAGTGTCTATAACTTATAGCTTTGAACCAAACTCTAAGACTCTAATCCCTAAGCGCGTTATCTTTGATTGTAACGGTTCAACTTCGGTTTGAAATAGAGTTAAAGTTCTAAAGATCTATCACCTTTTAGGGCACCCAAAGGTTGTAATAAGTATCTACAACTTATAGCTTTGCACCTTACTCTAAGACTCTAATCCCCAAGTGCGTTTTCTTTGATTGTTACGGTTCAACTTCGGTTTGAAATAGAGTTAAAGTTCTAAAGATCTATCACCTCTTAGGGCACCCAAAGGTTGTAATAAGTATCTATAACTTATAGCTTTGCACCTTACTCTAAGACTCTAATCCCCAAGAATGTTATCTTTGATTGTAACGGTTCAACTTCGGTTTGAAATAGAGTTAAAGTTCTAAAGATCTATCACCTCTTAGGGCACCCAAAGGTTGTAATAAGTATCTATAACTTATAGCTTTGAACCCAACTCTAAGACTCTAATCCCCAAGAGCATTATCTTTGACTGCAACGGTTCAACTTCTGATTGAAATAGAGTTAAAGTTCTAAAGATCTATCACCTCTTTGGACACCCAAAGGTTATAATAAGTATCTATAACTTATAGCTTTGAACCAAACTCTAAGACTCTAATCCCTAAGAGCGTTATCTTTGATTGTAACGGTTTAACTTCGTATTGAAATAGAGTTAAAGTTCTAAAGTTCTATCACCTCTTAGGACACCCAAAGATTATAATAAGTATCTATAACTTATAACTTTGAACCAAACTCTAAGATTCTAATCCCAAGAGCGTTGTCTTTGATTGTAACGGTTCAACTTCGGATTGAAATAGAATTAAAGTTCTAAAATCTATCACCTCTTAGGACACCCAAAGTTTTTAATAAGTATCTATAACTTATAGCTTTGAACCCAACTCTAAGACTCTAATCCCCAAGAGCATTATCTTTGACTGTAACGGTTCAACTTCGGATTGAAATAGAGTTAAAGTTCTAAAGTTCTATCACCTCTTAGGACACCCAAAGATTATAATAAGTATCTATAACTTATAACTTTGAACCAAACTCTAAGACTCTAATCCCAAGAGCGTTATCTTTGATTGTAACGGTTCAACTTCGATTTGAAATAGAGTTAAAGTTCTAATGATCTATCACCTCTTAGGACTCCCAAAGGTTGTAATAAGTATCTATAACTTATAGCTTTGAACCTCACTCTAAAACTCTAATCACCAAGAGCGTTATCTTTGATTGTAACGGTTCAACTTCGGTTTGAAATAGAGTTAAACTTCTAAAGATCTATCACCTCTTAGGGCACCCAAAGGTTGTAATAAGTATCTATAACTTATAGCTTTGAACCCTGCTCCAAGACTCTAATCCCCAAGAGCATTATCTTTGACTGTAACGGTTCAACTTCGGATTGAAATAGAGTTAAAGTTCTAAAGATCTATCACCTCTTTGGACACCCAAAGGTTGTAATAAGTATCTATAACTTATAGCATTGAACCTAACTCTAAGACTCTAATCCACAAGAGCGTTATCTTTGATTGTAACGGTTCAACTTCGGTTTGAAATAGAGTTAAAGTTCTAAAGATATATCACCTCTTAGGGCACCCAAAGGTTGTAATAAGTATCTATAACTTATAGCTTTGCACCTTACTCTAAGACTCTAATCCCCAAGAGCGTTATCTTTGATTGTAACGGTTCAACTTCGGTTTGAAATAGAGTTAAAGTTCTAAAGATCTATCACCTCTTAGGGCACCCAAAGGTTGTAATAAGTATCTATAACTTATAGCTTTGCACCTTACTCTAAGACTCTAATCCCCAAGAGCGTTATCTTTGATTATTACGGTTCAACTTCGGTTTGAAATAGAGTTAAAGTTCTAAAGATCTATCACCTCTTAGGTTACCCAAAGGTTGTAATAAGTATCTATAACTTTAGCTTTGAACCTTAATCTAAGACACTAATCCCCAAGAGCATTATCTTTGATTGTTACGGTTCAACTTCGTATTGAAATAGAGTTAAAGTTCTAAAGTTCTATCACCTCTTAGGACACCCAAAGATTATAATAAGTATCTATAACTTATAGCTTTGAACCTCACTCTAAGACTCTAATCCCCAAGAGCGTTATCTTTGATTGTTACGGTTCAACTTCGGTTTGAAATAGAGTTAAAGTTCTAAAGATCTATCACCTCTTAGGACACCCAAAGGTTGTAATAAGTATCTATAACTTATAGCTTTGAACCTAACTCTAAGACTCTAATCCCAAGAGCGTTATCTTTGATTGTAACGGTTCAACTTCGGTTTGAAATAGAGTTAAAGTTCTAAAGATCTATCACCTCTTAGGGCACCCAAGGGTTGTAATAAGTATCTATAACTTATAGCTTTGAACCTTACTCTAAGACTCTAATCCCCAAGAGCTTTATCATTGATTGCAACGGTTCAACTTTGGACTGAAGTAGAGTTAAAGTTCTAAAGATCTATCACCTCTTGGGGCACCCAAATGTTGTAATACGTATCTATAACTTATAGCTTTGCACCTTACTCTAAGACTCTAATCCACAAGAGCATTATCATTGATTGCAACGGTTCAACTTCGGTTTGAAATAGAGTTAAAGTTCTAAAGATCTATCACCTCTTAGGGCACCCAAAGGATGTAATAAGTATCTATAACTTATAGCTTTGAACCTCACTCTAAGACTCTAATCCCCAAGAGCGTTATAATTGATTCCAACGGTTCAACTTCGGTTTGAAATAGAGTTAAAGTTCTAAAGATCTAGCACCTCCTAGGGCACCCAAAGATTGTAATAAGTATTTATAACTTATAGCTTTGCACCTTACTCTATTGACTCTAACCCCAAGTGCGTTCTCTTTGATTGTAATGGTTCAACTTCGGTTTGAAATAGAGTTAAAGTTCTAAAGATCTATCACCTCTTAGGACACCCAAAGGTTGTAATAAGTATCTATAACTTATAGCTTTGAACCTCACTCTAAGACTCTAATCCCCAAGAGCGTTATCTTTGATTGTAACGGTTCAACTTCGATTTGAAATAGAGTTAAAGTTCTAAAGATCTATCACCTCTTAGGGCACTCAAAGGTTGTAATAAGTATCTATAACTTCTAGCTTTGCACCTTACTCTAAGACTCTAATCGCCAAGAGCGCTATCTTTGATTGTTACGGTTAAACTTCGGTTTGAAATAGAGTTAAACTTCGAAAGATCTATCACCTCTTAGGACACCCAAAGGTTGTAATAAGTATCTATAACTTGTAGCTTTGAACCTTACTCTATGACTCTAATCCCCAAGAGCTTTATCATTGAATGTAACGGTTCGACTTTGGTTTGAAATAGAGTTAAAGTTCTAAAGATCTATCACCTCTTAGGGCACCCAAAAGTTGTAATTAGTTTCTATAACTTATAGCTTTAAACCAAACTCTAAGACTCTAATCCCTAAGAGCGTTATCTTTGATTGTAACGGTTCAACTTCGGTTTGAAATAGTGTAAAAGTTCTAAAGATCTATCACCTCTTAGGACACCCAAAGGTTGTAATAAGTATCTATAACTTATAGCTTTGAACCTCACTCTAAGACTCTAATCCCCAAGAGCGTTATCTTTGATTGTAACGGTTCAACTTCGGTTTGAAATAGAGTTAAAGTTCTAAAGATCTATCACCTATTTGGGCACCCAAAGGTTGTAATAAGTATCTATAACTTATAGCTTTGAACCCAACTCTAAGACACTAATCCCCAAGAGCGTTATCTTTGATTGTAATGGTTCAACTTCGATTTGAAATAGAGTTAAAGTTCTAAAGATCTATCACCTCTTAGGACACCCAAAGATTATAATAAGTATCTATAACTGACACCCAAAGATTATAATAAGTATTTATAACTTATAGCTTTGCACCTTACTCTAAGACTCTAATCCCCAAGAGCGTTATCTTTGATTGTAACGGTTCAACTTCGGTTTGAAATAGAGTTAAAGTTCTAAAGATCTATCACCTCTTAGGGCACCCAAAGGTTGTAATAAGTATCTATAACTTATAGCTTTGAACCTTACTCTAAGACTCTAATCCCCAAGTGCGTTCTCTTTGATTGTAACTGTACAACTTCGGTTTGAAATAGAGTTAAAGTTCTAAAGATCTATCACCTCTTAGGGCACCCAAAGGTTGTAATAAGTATCTATAACTTATAGCTTTGAACCTTACTCTAAGACTCTAATCCCCAAGAGCGTTATCTTTGATTTTTACGGTTCAACTTCGGTTTGAAATAGAGTTAAAGTTCTAAAGATCTATCACCTCTTAGGGCACCCAAAGGTTGTAATAAGTATCTACAACTTATAGCATTGCACCTTACTCTAAGACTCTAATCCCCAAGTGCGTTATCTTTGATTGTTACGGTTCAACTTCAGTTTGAAATAGAGTTAAAGTTCTAAAGATCTATCACCTCTTAGGGCACCCAAAGGTTGTAATAAGTATCTATAACTTATAGCTTTGCACCTTACTCTAAGACTCTAATCCCCAAGAGCGTTATCTTTGATTTTTACGGTTCAACTTCGGTTTGAAATAGAGTTAAACTTCTAAAGATCTATCACCTCTTAGGACACCCAAAGATTATAATAAGTATCTATAACTTATAGCTTTGAACCAAACCCTAAGACTAATCCCCAAGAGCGTTATCTTTGATTGTAACGGTTCTACTTCGGTTTGAAATAGAGTTAAAGTTCTAAAGATCTATCACCTCTTAGGGCACCCAAAGGTTGTAATAAGTATCTATAACTTATAGCTTTGAACCTCACTCTAAGACTCTAATCCCCAAGAGAGTTATCTTTGATTGTAACGGTTCAACTTCGGCTTGAAGTAGAGTTAAAGTTCTAAAGATCTATCACCTCTTAGGGCACCCAAAGGTTGTAATAAGTTTCTATAACTTATAGCTTTGAACCCAACTCTAAGACTCTAATCCCCAAGAGCGTAATCTTTGATTGTAACGGTTCAACTTCGGATTGAAATAGAGTTAAAGTTCTAAAGATCTATCACCTCTTAGGGCACCCAAAGGTTGTAATAAGTATCTATGACTTATAGCTTTGCACCTTACTCTAAGACTCTAATCCCCAAGAGCGTTATCTTTGATTTTTACGGTTCAACTTCGGTTTGAAATAGAGTTAAACTTCTAAAGATCTATCACCTCTTAGGACACCCAAAGATTATAATAAGTATCTATAACTTATAGCTTTGAACCAAACCCTAAGACTAATCCCCAAGAGCGTTATCTTTGATTGTAACGGTTCTACTTCGTTTTGAAATAGAGTTAAAGTTCTAAAGATCTATCACCTCTTAGGGCACCCAAAGGTTGTAATAAGTATCTATAACTTATAGCTTTGAACCTCACTCTAAGACTCTAATCCCCAAGAGAGTTATCTTTGATTGTAACGGTTCAACTTCGGCTTGAAGTAGAGTTAAAGTTCTAAAGATCTATCACCTCTTAGGGCACCCAAAGGTTGTAATAAGTTTCTATAACTTATAGCTTTGAACCCAACTCTAAGACTCTAATCCCCAAGAGCGTAATCTTTGATTGTAACGGTTCAACTTCGGATTGAAATAGAGTTAAAGTTCCAAAGATCTATCACCTCTTAGGGTACCCAAAGGTTGTAATAAGTATCTATAACTTATAGCTTTGAACCCGACTCTAAGACTCTAATCCCCAGAGTGTTATCTTTGATTATAACAGTTCAACTTCAGATTGAAATTGAGTTAAAGTTCTAAAGATCTATCACCTCTTAGGACACCCAAAAATTATAATAAGTATCTATAACTTATAGATTTGAACCAAACTCTAAGACTAATCCCCAGGTGCGTTATCTTTGATTGTAACGGTTCAACTTCGGTTTGAAATAGAGTTAAAGTTCTAAAGATATATCACCTCTTAGGGCACCCAAAGGTTGTAATATGTATCTATAACTTATAGCATTGCACCTTACTCTAAGACTCTAATCCCCAAGAGCGTTATCTTTGATTGTTACGGTTCAACTTCGGTTTGAAATAGAGTGAAAGTTCTAAAGATCTATCACCTCTTAGGACACCCAAGGTTGTAATAAGTATCTATAACTTATAGCTTTGAACCTCACTCTAAGACTCTAATCCCCGAGAGAGTTATCTTTGATTGTAACGGTTCAACTTCGGTTTGAAATAGAGTTAAAGTTCTAAAGATCTATCACCTCTTAGGGCACCCAAAGGTTGTAATAAGTATCTATAACTTATAGCTTTGCACCTTACTCTAAGACTCTAATCCCCAAGAGCGTTATCTTTGATTGTATCGGTTCAACTTCGGTTTGAAATAGAGTTAAAGTTCTAAAGATCTATCACCTCTTAGGGCACCCAAAGGTTGTAATAAGTATCTATAACTTATAGCTTTGAACCTTACTCTAAGACACTAATCCCCAAGAGCGTTATCTTTGATTGTAACGGTTCAACTTCGGTTTGAAATAGAGTTAAAGTTCTAAAGATCTATCACCTCTTAGGGCACCCAAAGATTGTAAAAGGTATCTATAACTTATAGCTTTGAACCTAACTCTAAGACTCTAATCGTCAAGAGCGTTATCTTTGATTGTAACGGTTCAACTTCGGTTTGAAATAGAGTTAAAGTTCTAAAGATCTATCACCTTTAGGGCACCCAAAGGTTGTAAAAAATATCTACAACTTATAGCTTTGCACCTTACTCTAAGACTCTAATCCCCAAGAGCTTTATCATTGATTGCAACGGTTCAACTTTGGATTGAAGTAGAGTTAAAGTTCTAAAGATCTATCACCTCTTAGGGCACCCAAAGGTTGTAATACGTATTTATAACTTATAGCTTTGCACCTTACTCTAAGACTCTAATCCCCAAGAGCATTATCATTGATTGCAACGGTTCAACTTCGGTTTGAAACGGAGTTAAAGTTCTAAAGATCTATCACCTCTTAGGGCACCCAAATGTTGTAATAAGTCTTTATAACTTATAGCTTTGCACCTTACTCTAAGACTCTAATCCCCAAGAGCATTATCATTGATTGCAACGGTTCAACTTCGATTTGAAATAGAGTTAAAGTTCTAAAGATCTATCACCACTTAGGACACCCAAAGGTTGTAATAAGTATCTATAACTTATAGCTTTGAACCTCACTCTAAGACTCTAATCCCCAAGAGCGTTATAATTGATTCCAACGGTTCAACTTCGGTTTGAAATAGAGTTAAAGTTCTAAAGATCTACCACCTCCTAGGACACCCAAAGATTGTAATAAGTATTTATAACTTATAGCTTTGCACCTTACTCTATTGACTCTAATCCCCAAGTGCGTTCTCTTTGATTGTAATGGTTCAACTTCGGTTTGAAATAGAGTTAAAGTTCTAAAGATCTATCACCTCTTAGGACACCCAAAGGTTGTAATAAGTATCTATAACTTATAGCTTTGAACCTCACTCTAAGACTCTAATCCCCAAGAGTGTTATCTTTGATTGTAACGGTTCAACTTCGGTTTGAAATAGAGTTAAAGTTCTAAAGAGCTATCACCTCTTAGGGCACTCAAAGGTTGTAATAAGTATCTATAACTTATAGCTTTGCACCTTACTCTAAGACTCTAATCGCCAAGAGCGTTATCTTTGATTGTTACGGTTCAACTTCGGTTTGAAATAGAGTTAAACTTCGAAAGATCTATCACCTCTTAGGACACCCAAAGGTTGTAATAAGTATCTTTAACTTATAGGTTTGAATCTTACTCTATGACTCTAATCCCCAAGAGCTTTATCATTGATTGTAACGGTTCGACTTCGGTTTGAAATAGAGTTAAACTTCTAAAGATCTATCACATCTTAGGGCACCCAAAAGTTGTAATTAGTTTCTATAACTTATAGCTTTGAACCTTACTCTAAGACTCTAATCCCCAAGAGCGTTATCTTTGATTGTAACGGTTCAATTCGGTTTGAAATAGTGTAAAAGTTCTAAAGATCTATCACCTCTTAGGACACCCAAAGGTTGTAATAAGTATCTATAACTTATAGCTTTGAACCTCACTCTATGACTCTAATCCCCAAGAGTGTTATCTTTGATTGTAACGGTTCAACTTCGGTTTGAAATAGAGTTAAAGTTCTAAAGATCTATCACCTATTTGGGCACCCAAAGGTTGTAATAAGTATCTATAACTTATAGCTTTCAACCCAACTCTAAGACTCTAATCCCCAAGAGTCTTTGATTGTTACGGTTCAACTTCGGTTTGAAATAGAGTTAAAGTTCTAATGATCTATCACCTCTTAGGGCACCCAAAGGTTGTAATAAGTATCTATAACTTATAGCTGTGCACCTTACTCTAAGACTCTAATCCCCAAGAGCGTTATCATTGATTGCAACGGTTCAACATCGTTATGAAATAGAGTTAAAGTTCTAAAGATCTATCACCTCTTAGGGCACCCAAAGGTTGTAATAAGTATTTATAACTTATAGCTTTGCACCTTACTCTAAGACTCTAATCCCCAAGTGCGTTCTCTTTGATTGTAACGGTTCAACTTCGGTTTGAAATAGGGTTAAAGTTCTAAAGATCTATCACCTCTTAGGACACCCAAAGGTTGTAATAAGTATCTATAACTTATAGCTTTGAACCTCACTCTAAGACTCTAATCCCCAAGAGCGTTATAATTGATTGCAACGGTTCAACTTCGGTTTGAAATAGAGTTAAAGTTCTAAAGATATATCACCACTTAGGACACCCAAAGGTTGTAATAAGTATCTATAACATATAGCTTTGAACCTCACTCTAAGTCTCTATTCCCCAAGAGCGTTATCTTTAATTGTAACGGTTCAACTTCGGTTTGAAATAGAGTTAAAGTTCTAAAGATCTATCACCTCTTAGGGCACCCAAAGTTTGTAATAAGTTTCTATAACTTATAGCTTTGAACCCAACTCTGTCTCTAATCCCAAAGAGCGTAATCTTTGATTGTAACGGTTCAACTTCGGATTGAAATAGAGTTAAAGTTCTAAAGATCTATCACCACTTAGGACACCCAAAGTTTATAATAAGTATCTATAACTTATATCTTTGAACCAAACTCTAAGACTCTAATCCCCAAGAGCGTTATCTTTGATTGTAACGGTTCAACTTCGATTTGAAATAGAGTTAAAGTTCTAAAGATCTATCACCTCTTAGGGCACCCAAAGGTTGTAATAAGTATCTATAACTTATAGCTTTGCACCTTACTCTAAGACTCTAATCCCCAAGAGCGTTATCTTTGATTGTTACGGTTCAACTTCGGTTTGAAATAGAGTTAAAGTTCTAAAGATATATCACCTCTTAGGACACCCAAAGGTTGTAATAAGTAACTATAACTTATAGCTTTGAACCTAACTCTAAGACTCTAATCCCCAAGAGCGTTATCTTTGATTGTAACGGTTCAACTTCAGTTTGAAATAGAGTTAAAGTTCTAAAGATCTATCACCTCTTAGGGCACCCAAAGGTTGTAATAAGTATCTATAACTTATAGCTTTGAACCTCACTCTAAGACTCTAATCCACAAGAGAGTTATCTTTGATTGTAACGGTTCAACTTCGGTTTGAAGTAGAGTTAAAGTTCTAAAGATCTATCACCTCTTAGGGCACCCAAAGGTTGTAATAAGTTTCTATAACTTATAGCTTTGAACCCAACTCTAAGACTCTAATCCCCAAGAGCGTAATCTTTGATTGTAACGGTTCAACTTCGGATTGAAATAGAGTTAAAATTCTAAAGATCTATCACCACTTAGGACACCCAAAGGTTATAATAAGTATCTATAACTTATAGCTTTGAACCAAACTCTAAGACTCTAATCCCCAAGAGCGTTATCTTTGATTGTAACGGTTCAACTTCGATTTGAAATAGAGTTAAAGTTCCAAAGATCTATCACCTCTTAGGGCACCCAAAGGTTGTAATAAGTATCTATAACTTATAGCTTTGAACCCAACTCTAAGACTCTAATCCCCAAGAGTGTTATCTTTGATTATAACGGTTCAACTTCGGATTGAAATTGAGTTAAAGCTCTAAAGATCTATCACCTCTTAGGACACCCAAAGGTTATAATAAGTATCTATAACCTATAGATTTGAACCAAACTCTAAGACTAATCCCCAGGTGCGTTATCTTTGATTGTAACGGTTCAACTTCGGTTTGAAATAGAGTTAAAGTTCTAAAGATATATCACCTCTTAGGGCACCCAAAGGTTGTAATATGTATCTATAACTTATAGCTTTGCACCTTACTCTAAGACTCTAATCCCCAAGAGCGTTATCTTTGATTGTTACGGTTCAACTTCGGTTTGAAATAGAGTGAAAGTTCTAAAGATCTATCACCACTTAGGACACCCAAGGTTGTAATAAGTATCTATAACTTATAGCTTTGAACCTTACTCTAAGACTCTAATCCCCAAGTGCGTTCTCTTTGATTGTAACTGTACAACTTCGGTTTGAAATAGAGTTAAAGTTCTAAAGATCTATCACCTCTTAGGACACCCAAAGGTTGTAATAAGTATCTATAACTTATAGCTTTGAACCTCACTCTAAGACTCTAATCGTCAAGAGCGTTATCTTTGATTGTAACGGTTCAACTTTGGTTGGAAATAGAGTTAAAGTTCTAAAGATCTATCACCTCTTAGGGCACCCAAAGGTTGTAATAAGTATCTATAACTTATAGCTTTGAACCTCACTCTAAGACTCTAATCCTCAAGAGCGTTATCTTTGATTGTAACGGTTCAACTTCGGTTTGAAATAGAGTTAAAGTTCTAAAGAGCTATCACCTCTTAGGGCACTCAAAGGTTGTAATAAGTATCTATAACTTATAGCTTTGCACCTTACTCTAAGACTCAAATCGCCAAGAGCGTTATCTTTGATTGTTACGGTTCAACTTCGGTTTGAAATAGAGTTAAACTTCGAAAGATCTATCACCTCTTAGGACACCCAAAGGTTGTAATAAGTATCTTTAACTTATAGGTTTGAATCTTACTCTATGACTCTAATCCCCAAGAGCTTTATCATTGATTGTAACGGTTCGACTTCGGTTTGAAATAGAGTTAAACTTCTAAAGATCTATCACCTCTTAGGGCACCCAAAAGTTGTAATTAGTTTCTATAACTTATAGCTTTGAACCTTACTCTAAGACTCTAATCCCCAAGAGCGTTATCTTTGATTGTAACGGTTCAATTCGGTTTGAAATAGTGTAAAAGTTCTAAAGATCTATCACCTCTTAGGACACCCAAAGGTTGTAATAAGTATCTATAACTTATAGCTTTGAACCTCACTCTAAGACTCTAATCCCCAAGAGCGTTATCTTTGATTGTAACGGTTCAACTTCGGTTTGAAATAGAGTTAAAGTTCTAAAGATCTATCACCTCTTAGGGCACCCAAAGGTTGTAATAAGTATCTATAACTTATAGCTTTGAACCTTACTCTAAGACTCTAATCCCCAAGTGCGTTCTCTTTGATTGTAACTGTACAACTTCGGTTTGAAATAGAGTTAAAGTTCTAAAGATCTATCACCTCTTAGGGCACCCAAAGGTTGTAATAAGTATCTATAACTTATAGCTTTGAACCTTACTCTAAGACTCTAATCCCCAAGAGCGTTATCTTTGATTTTTACGGTTCAACTTCGGTTTGAAATAGAGTTAAAGTTCTAAAGATCTATCACCTCTTAGGGCACCCAAAGGTTGTAATAAGTATCTACAACTTATAGCATTGCACCTTACTCTAAGACTCTAATCCCCAAGTGCGTTATCTTTGATTGTTACGGTTCAACTTCAGTTTGAAATAGAGTTAAAGTTCTAAAGATCTATCACCTCTTAGGGCACCCAAAGGTTGTAATAAGTATCTATAACTTATAGCTTTGCACCTTACTCTAAGACTCTAATCCCCAAGAGCGTTATCTTTGATTTTTACGGTTCAACTTCGGTTTGAAATAGAGTTAAACTTCTAAAGATCTATCACCTCTTAGGACACCCAAAGATTATAATAAGTATCTATAACTTATAGCTTTGAACCAAACCCTAAGACTAATCCCCAAGAGCGTTATCTTTGATTGTAACGGTTCTACTTCGGTTTGAAATAGAGTTAAAGTTCTAAAGATCTATCACCTCTTAGGGCACCCAAAGGTTGTAATAAGTATCTATAACTTATAGCTTTGAACCTCACTCTAAGACTCTAATCCCCAAGAGAGTTATCTTTGATTGTAACGGTTCAACTTCGGCTTGAAGTAGAGTTAAAGTTCTAAAGATCTATCACCTCTTAGGGCACCCAAAGGTTGTAATAAGTTTCTATAACTTATAGCTTTGAACCCAACTCTAAGACTCTAATCCCCAAGAGCGTAATCTTTGATTGTAACGGTTCAACTTCGGATTGAAATAGAGTTAAAGTTCTAAAGATCTATCACCTCTTAGGGCACCCAAAGGTTGTAATAAGTATCTATGACTTATAGCTTTGCACCTTACTCTAAGACTCTAATCCCCAAGAGCGTTATCTTTGATTTTTACGGTTCAACTTCGGTTTGAAATAGAGTTAAACTTCTAAAGATCTATCACCTCTTAGGACACCCAAAGATTATAATAAGTATCTATAACTTATAGCTTTGAACCAAACCCTAAGACTAATCCCCAAGAGCGTTATCTTTGATTGTAACGGTTCTACTTCGTTTTGAAATAGAGTTAAAGTTCTAAAGATCTATCACCTCTTAGGGCACCCAAAGGTTGTAATAAGTATCTATAACTTATAGCTTTGAACCTCACTCTAAGACTCTAATCCCCAAGAGAGTTATCTTTGATTGTAACGGTTCAACTTCGGCTTGAAGTAGAGTTAAAGTTCTAAAGATCTATCACCGCTTAGGGCACCCAAAGGTTGTAATAAGTTTCTATAACTTATAGCTTTGAACCCAACTCTAAGACTCTAATCCCCAAGAGCGTAATCTTTGATTGTAACGGTTCAACTTCGGATTGAAATAGAGTTAAAGTTCCAAAGATCTATCACCTCTTAGGGTACCCAAAGGTTGTAATAAGTATCTATAACTTATAGCTTTGAACCCGACTCTAAGACTCTAATCCCCAGAGTGTTATCTTTGATTATAACAGTTCAACTTCAGATTGAAATTGAGTTAAAGTTCTAAAGATCTATCACCTCTTAGGACACCCAAAAATTATAATAAGTATCTATAACTTATAGATTTGAACCAAACTCTAAGACTAATCCCCAGGTGCGTTATCTTTGATTGTAACGGTTCAACTTCGGTTTGAAATAGAGTTAAAGTTCTAAAGATCTATCACCTCTTAGGGCACCCAAAGGTTGTAATAAGTATCTATAACTTATAGCTTTGAACCTCACTCTAAGACTCTAATCCCCAAGAGAGTTATCTTTGATTGTAACGGTTCAACTTCGGCTTGAAGTAGAGTTAAAGTTCTAAAGATCTATCACCTCTTAGGGCACCCAAAGGTTGTAATAAGTTTCTATAACTTATAGCTTTGAACCCAACTCTAAGACTCTAATCCCCAAGAGCGTAATCTTTGATTGTAACGGTTCAACTTCGGATTGAAATAGAGTTAAAGTTCTAAAGATCTATCACCTCTTAGGGCACCCAAAGGTTGTAATAAGTATCTATGACTTATAGCTTTGCACCTTACTCTAAGACTCTAATCCCCAAGAGCGTTATCTTTGATTTTTACGGTTCAACTTCGGTTTGAAATAGAGTTAAACTTCTAAAGATCTATCACCTCTTAGGACACCCAAAGATTATAATAAGTATCTATAACTTATAGCTTTGAACCAAACCCTAAGACTAATCCCCAAGAGCGTTATCTTTGATTGTAACGGTTCTACTTCGTTTTGAAATAGAGTTAAAGTTCTAAAGATCTATCACCTCTTAGGGCACCCAAAGGTTGTAATAAGTATCTATAACTTATAGCTTTGAACCTCACTCTAAGACTCTAATCCCCAAGAGAGTTATCTTTGATTGTAACGGTTCAACTTCGGCTTGAAGTAGAGTTAAAGTTCTAAAGATCTATCACCTCTTAGGGCACCCAAAGGTTGTAATAAGTTTCTATAACTTATAGCTTTGAACCCAACTCTAAGACTCTAATCCCCAAGAGCGTAATCTTTGATTGTAACGGTTCAACTTCGGATTGAAATAGAGTTAAAGTTCCAAAGATCTATCACCTCTTAGGGTACCCAAAGGTTGTAATAAGTATCTATAACTTATAGCTTTGAACCCGACTCTAAGACTCTAATCCCCAGAGTGTTATCTTTGATTATAACAGTTCAACTTCAGATTGAAATTGAGTTAAAGTTCTAAAGATCTATCACCTCTTAGGACACCCAAAAATTATAATAAGTATCTATAACTTATAGATTTGAACCAAACTCTAAGACTAATCCCCAGGTGCGTTATCTTTGATTGTAACGGTTCAACTTCGGTTTGAAATAGAGTTAAAGTTCTAAAGATATATCACCTCTTAGGGCACCCAAAGGTTGTAATATGTATCTATAACTTATAGCATTGCACCTTACTCTAAGACTCTAATCCCCAAGAGCGTTATCTTTGATTGTTACGGTTCAACTTCGGTTTGAAATAGAGTGAAAGTTCTAAAGATCTATCACCTCTTAGGACACCCAAGGTTGTAATAAGTATCTATAACTTATAGCTTTGAACCTTACTCTAAGACTCTAATCCCCAAGTGCGTTCTCTTTGATTGTATCGGTACAACTTCGGTTTGAAATAGAGTTAAAGTTCTAAAGATCTATCACCTCTTAGGACACCCAAAGGTTGTAATAAGTATCTATAACTTATAGCTTTGAACCTCACTCTAAGACTCTAATCCTCAATAGCGTTATCTTTGATTGTAACAGTTCAACTTCGGTTGGAAATAGAGTTAAAGTTCTAAAGATCTATCACCTCTAAGGGCACCCAAAGGTTGTAATAAGTATCTATAACTTATAGCTTTGAACCTCACTCTAAGACTCTAATCCTCAAGAGCGTTATCTTTGATTGTAACGGTTCAACTTAGGTTTGAAATAGAGTTAAAGTTCTAAAGATCTATCACCACTTAGGGCACCCAAAGGTTGTAATATGTATTTATAACTTATATCTTTGCACCTTACTCTAAGACTCTAATCCCCAAGTGTGTTCTCTGTGATTGTAACGGTTCTTCTTCGGTTTGAAATAGAGTTAAAGTTCTAAAGATCTATCACCTCTTAGGACACCCAAATGTTGTAATAAGTATCTATAACTTATAGCTTTGAACCTCACTCTAAGACTCTATTCCCCAAGAGCGTTATCTTTAATTGTAACGGTTCAACTTCGGTTTGAAATAGAGTTAAAGTTCTAAAGATCTATCACCTCTTAGGGCACCCAAAGTTTGTAATAAGTTTCTATAACTTATAGCTTTGAACCCAACTCTAAGACTCTAATCCCCAAGAGCATAATCTTTGATTGTAACGGTTCAACTTCGGATTGAAATAGAGTTAAAGTTCTAAAGATCTATCACCACTTAGGACACCCAAAGGTTATAATAAGTATCTATAACTTATAGCTTTGAACCAAACTCTAAGACTCTAATCCCCAAGAGCGTTATCTTTGATTGTAACGGTTCAACTTCGATTTGAAATAGAGTTAAAGTTCTAAAGATCTATCACCTCTTAGGGCACCCAAAGGTTGTAATAAGTATCTATAACTTATATCTTTGCACCTTACTCTAAGACTCTAATCCCCAAGAGCGTTATCTTTGATTGTTACGGTTCAACTTCGGTTTGAAATAGAGTTAAACTTCTAAAGATCTATCACCTCTTAGGACACCCAAAGATTATAATAAGTATCTATAACTTATAGCTTTGAACCAAACCCTAAGACTAATCCCCAAGAGCGTTATCTTTGATTGTAACGGTTCTACTTCGGTTTGAAATAGAGTTAAAGTTCTAAACATCTATCACCTCTTAGGGCACCCAAAGGTTGTAATAAGTATCTATAACTTATAGCTTTGCACCTTACTCTAAGACTCTAATCCCCAAGAGCGTTATCTTTGATTGTTACGGTTCAACTTCGGTTTGAAATAGAGTTAAAGTTCTAAAGATCTATCTCCTCTTAGGACACCCAAAGGTTGTAATAAGTATCTATAACTTATAGCTTTGAACCCAACTCTAAGACTCTAATCACCAAGAGTGTTATATTTGATTGTAACGGTTCAACTTCGGATTGAAATAGAGTTAAAGTTCTAAAGATCTATCACCTCTTAGGGCACCCAAAGGTTGTAATAAGTATCTATAACTTATAGCTTTGAACCTCACTCTAAGACTCTAATCCCCGAGAGAGTTATCTTTGATTGTAACGGTTCAACTTCGGTTTGAAATAGAGTTAAAGTTCTAAAGATCTATCACCTCTTAGGGCACCCAAAGGTTGTAATAAGTATCTATAACTTATAGCTTTGCACCTTACTCTAAGACTCTAATCCCCAAGAGCGTTATCTTTGATTGTATCGGTTCAACTTCGGTTTGAAATAGAGTTAAAGTTCTAAAGATCTATCACCTCTTAGGGCACCCAAAGGTTGTAATAAGTATCTATAACTTATAGCTTTGAACCTTACTCTAAGACACTAATCCCCAAGAGCGTTATCTTTGATTGTAACGGTTCAACTTCGGTTTGAAATAGAGTTAAAGTTCTAAAGATCTATCACCTCTTAGGGCACCCAAAGATTGTAAAAGGTATCTATAACTTATAGCTTTGAACCTAACTCTAAGACTCTAATCGTCAAGAGCGTTATCTTTGATTGTAACGGTTCAACTTCGGTTTGAAATAGAGTTAAAGTTCTAAAGATCTATCACCTTTAGGGCACCCAAAGGTTGTAAAAAATATCTACAACTTATAGCTTTGCACCTTACTCTAAGACTCTAATCCCCAAGAGCTTTATCATTGATTGCAACGGTTCAACTTTGGATTGAAGTAGAGTTAAAGTTCTAAAGATCTATCACCTCTTAGGGCACCCAAAGGTTGTAATACGTATTTATAACTTATAGCTTTGCACCTTACTCTAAGACTCTAATCCCCAAGAGCATTATCATTGATTGCAACGGTTCAACTTCGGTTTGAAACGGAGTTAAAGTTCTAAAGATCTATCACCTCTTAGGGCACCCAAATGTTGTAATAAGTCTTTATAACTTATAGCTTTGCACCTTACTCTAAGACTCTAATCCCCAAGAGCATTATCATTGATTGCAACGGTTCAACTTCGATTTGAAATAGAGTTAAAGTTCTAAAGATCTATCACCACTTAGGACACCCAAAGGTTGTAATAAGTATCTATAACTTATAGCTTTGAACCTCACTCTAAGACTCTAATCCCCAAGAGCGTTATAATTGATTCCAACGGTTCAACTTCGGTTTGAAATAGAGTTAAAGTTCTAAAGATCTACCACCTCCTAGGACACCCAAAGATTGTAATAAGTATTTATAACTTATAGCTTTGCACCTTACTCTATTGACTCTAATCCCCAAGTGCGTTCTCTTTGATTGTAATGGTTCAACTTCGGTTTGAAATAGAGTTAAAGTTCTAAAGATCTATCACCTCTTAGGACACCCAAAGGTTGTAATAAGTATCTATAACTTATAGCTTTGAACCTCACTCTAAGACTCTAATCCCCAAGAGTGTTATCTTTGATTGTAACGGTTCAACTTCGGTTTGAAATAGAGTTAAAGTTCTAAAGAGCTATCACCTCTTAGGGCACTCAAAGGTTGTAATAAGTATCTATAACTTATAGCTTTGCACCTTACTCTAAGACTCTAATCGCCAAGAGCGTTATCTTTGATTGTTACGGTTCAACTTCGGTTTGAAATAGAGTTAAACTTCGAAAGATCTATCACCTCTTAGGACACCCAAAGGTTGTAATAAGTATCTTTAACTTATAGGTTTGAATCTTACTCTATGACTCTAATCCCCAAGAGCTTTATCATTGATTGTAACGGTTCGACTTCGGTTTGAAATAGAGTTAAACTTCTAAAGATCTATCACATCTTAGGGCACCCAAAAGTTGTAATTAGTTTCTATAACTTATAGCTTTGAACCTTACTCTAAGACTCTAATCCCCAAGAGCGTTATCTTTGATTGTAACGGTTCAATTCGGTTTGAAATAGTGTCAAAGTTCTAAAGATCTATCACCTCTTAGGACACCCAAAGGTTGTAATAAGTATCTATAACTTATAGCTTTGAACCTCACTCTATGACTCTAATCCCCAAGAGTGTTATCTTTGATTGTAACGGTTCAACTTCGGTTTGAAATAGAGTTAAAGTTCTAAAGATCTATCACCTATTTGGGCACCCAAAGGTTGTAATAAGTATCTATAACTTATAGCTTTCAACCCAACTCTAAGACTCTAATCCCCAAGAGTCTTTGATTGTTACGGTTCAACTTCGGTTTGAAATAGAGTTAAAGTTCTAATGATCTATCACCTCTTAGGGCACCCAAAGGTTGTAATAAGTATCTATAACTTATAGCTGTGCACCTTACTCTAAGACTCTAATCCCCAAGAGCGTTATCATTGATTGCAACGGTTCAACATCGTTTTGAAATAGAGTTAAAGTTCTAAAGATCTATCACCTCTTAGGGCACCCAAAGGTTGTAATAAGTATTTATAACTTATAGCTTTGCACCTTACTCTAAGACTCTAATCCCCAAGTGCGTTCTCTTTGATTGTAACGGTTCAACTTCGGTTTGAAATAGGGTTAAAGTTCTAAAGATCTATCACCTCTTAGGACACCCAAAGGTTGTAATAAGTATCTATAACTTATAGCTTTGAACCTCACTCTAAGACTCTAATCCCCAAGAGCGTTATAATTGATTGCAACGGTTCAACTTCGGTTTGAAATAGAGTTAAAGTTCTAAAGATATATCACCACTTAGGACACCCAAAGGTTGTAATAAGTATCTATAACATATAGCTTTGAACCTCACTCTAAGTCTCTATTCCCCAAGAGCGTTATCTTTAATTGTAACGGTTCAACTTCGGTTTGAAATAGAGTTAAAGTTCTAAAGATCTATCACCTCTTAGGGCACCCAAAGTTTGTAATAAGTTTCTATAACTTATAGCTTTGAACCCAACTCTAAGTCTCTAATCCCAAAGAGCGTAATCTTTGATTGTAACGGTTCAACTTCGGATTGAAATAGAGTTAAAGTTCTAAAGATCTATCACCACTTAGGACACCCAAAGTTTATAATAAGTATCTATAACTTATATCTTTGAACCAAACTCTAAGACTCTAATCCCCAAGAGCGTTATCTTTGATTGTAACGGTTCAACTTCGATTTGAAATAGAGTTAAAGTTCTAAAGATCTATCACCTCTTAGGGCACCCAAAGGTTGTAATAAGTATCTATAACTTATAGCTTTGCACCTTACTCTAAGACTCTAATCCCCAAGAGCGTTATCTTTGATTGTTACGGTTCAACTTCGGTTTGAAATAGAGTTAAAGTTCTAAAGATATATCACCTCTTAGGACACCCAAAGGTTGTAATAAGTAACTATAACTTATAGCTTTGAACCTAACTCTAAGACTCTAATCCCCAAGAGCGTTATCTTTGATTGTAACGGTTCAACTTCAGTTTGAAATAGAGTTAAAGTTCTAAAGATCTATCACCTCTTAGGGCACCCAAAGGTTGTAATAAGTATCTATAACTTATAGCTTTGAACCTCACTCTAAGACTCTAATCCACAAGAGAGTTATCTTTGATTGTAACGGTTCAACTTCGGTTTGAAGTAGAGTTAAAGTTCTAAAGATCTATCACCTCTTAGGGCACCCAAAGGTTGTAATAAGTTTCTATAACTTATAGCTTTGAACCCAACTCTAAGACTCTAATCCCCAAGAGCGTAATCTTTGATTGTAACGGTTCAACTTCGGATTGAAATAGAGTTAAAATTCTAAAGATCTATCACCACTTAGGACACCCAAAGGTTATAATAAGTATCTATAACTTATAGCTTTGAACCAAACTCTAAGACTCTAATCCCCAAGAGCGTTATCTTTGATTGTAACGGTTCAACTTCGATTTGAAATAGAGTTAAAGTTCCAAAGATCTATCACCTCTTAGGACACCCAAAGGTTGTAATAAGTATCTATAACTTATAGCTTTGAACCCAACTCTAAGACTCTAATCCCCAAGAGTGTTATCTTTGATTATAACGGTTCAACTTCGGATTGAAATTGAGTTAAAGCTCTAAAGATCTATCACCTCTTAGGACACCCAAAGGTTATAATAAGTATCTATAACCTATAGATTTGAACCAAACTCTAAGACTAATCCCCAGGTGCGTTATCTTTGATTGTAACGGTTCAACTTCGGTTTGAAATAGAGTTAAAGTTCTAAAGATATATCACCTCTTAGGGCACCCAAAGGTTGTAATATGTATCTATAACTTATAGCTTTGCACCTTACTCTAAGACTCTAATCCCCAAGAGCGTTATCTTTGATTGTTACGGTTCAACTTCGGTTTGAAATAGAGTGAAAGTTCTAAAGATCTATCACCACTTAGGACACCCAAGGTTGTAATAAGTATCTATAACTTATAGCTTTGAACCTTACTCTAAGACTCTAATCCCCAAGTGCGTTCTCTTTGATTGTAACTGTACAACTTCGGTTTGAAATAGAGTTAAAGTTCTAAAGATCTATCACCTCTTAGGACACCCAAAGGTTGTAATAAGTATCTATAACTTATAGCTTTGAACCTCACTCTAAGACTCTAATCGTCAAGAGCGTTATCTTTGATTGTAACGGTTCAACTTTGGTTGGAAATAGAGTTAAAGTTCTAAAGATCTATCACCTCTTAGGGCACCCAAAGGTTGTAATAAGTATCTATAACTTATAGCTTTGAACCTCACTCTAAGACTCTAATCCTCAAGAGCGTTATCTTTGATTGTAACGGTTCAACTTCGGTTTGAAATAGAGTTAAAGTTCTAAAGAGCTATCACCTCTTAGGGCACTCAAAGGTTGTAATAAGTATCTATAACTTATAGCTTTGCACCTTACTCTAAGACTCAAATCGCCAAGAGCGTTATCTTTGATTGTTACGGTTCAACTTCGGTTTGAAATAGAGTTAAACTTCGAAAGATCTATCACCTCTTAGGACACCCAAAGGTTGTAATAAGTATCTTTAACTTATAGGTTTGAATCTTACTCTATGACTCTAATCCCCAAGAGCTTTATCATTGATTGTAACGGTTCGACTTCGGTTTGAAATAGAGTTAAACTTCTAAAGATCTATCACCTCTTAGGGCACCCAAAAGTTGTAATTAGTTTCTATAACTTATAGCTTTGAACCTTACTCTAAGACTCTAATCCCCAAGAGCGTTATCTTTGATTGTAACGGTTCAATTCGGTTTGAAATAGTGTAAAAGTTCTAAAGATCTATCACCTCTTAGGACACCCAAAGGTTGTAATAAGTATCTATAACTTATAGCTTTGAACCTCACTCTATGACTCTAATCCCCAAGAGTGTTATCTTTGATTGTAACGGTTCAACTTCGGTTTGAAATAGAGTTAAAGTTCTAAAGATCTATCACCTATTTGGGCACCCAAAGGTTGTAATAAGTATCTATAACTTATAGCTTTCAACCCAACTCTAAGACTCTAATCCCCAAGAGTCTTTGATTGTTACGGTTCAACTTCGGTTTGAAATAGAGTTAAAGTTCTAATGATCTATCACCTCTTAGGGCACCCAAAGGTTGTAATAAGTATCTATAACTTATAGCTGTGCACCTTACTCTAAGACTCTAATCCCCAAGAGCGTTATCATTGATTGCAACGGTTCAACATCGTTTTGAAATAGAGTTAAAGTTCTAAAGATCTATCACCTCTTAGGGCACCCAAAGGTTGTAATAAGTATTTATAACTTATAGCTTTGCACCTTACTCTAAGACTCTAATCCCCAAGTGCGTTCTCTTTGATTGTAACGGTTCAACTTCGGTTTGAAATAGGGTTAAAGTTCTAAAGATCTATCACCTCTTGGGACACCCAAAGGTTGTAATAAGTATCTATAACTTATAGCTTTGAACCTCACTCTAAGACTCTAATCCCCAAGAGCGTTATAATTGATTGCAACGGTTCAACTTCGGTTTGAAATAGAGTTAAAGTTCTAAAGATATATCACCTCTTAGGACACCCAAAGGTTGTAATAAGTATCTATAACATATAGCTTTGAACCTCACTCTAAGTCTCTATTCCCCAAGAGCGTTATCTTTAATTGTAACGGTTCAACTTCGGTTTGAAATAGAGTTAAAGTTCTAAAGATCTATCACCTCTTAGGGCACCCAAAGTTTGTAATAAGTTTCTATAACTTATAGCTTTGAACCCAACTCTAAGTCTCTAATCCCAAAGAGCGTAATCTTTGATTGTAACGGTTCAACTTCGGATTGAAATAGAGTTAAAGTTCTAAAGATCTATCACCACTTAGGACACCCAAAGTTTATAATAAGTATCTATAACTTATATCTTTGAACCAAACTCTAAGACTCTAATCCCCAAGAGCGTTATCTTTGATTGTAACGGTTCAACTTCGATTTGAAATAGAGTTAAAGTTCTAAAGATCTATCACCTCTTAGGGCACCCAAAGGTTGTAATAAGTATCTATAACTTATAGCTTTGCACCTTACTCTAAGACTCTAATCCCCAAGAGCGTTATCTTTGATTGTTACGGTTCAACTTCGGTTTGAAATAGAGTTAAAGTTCTAAAGATATATCACCTCTTAGGACACCCAAAGGTTGTAATAAGTAACTATAACTTATAGCTTTGAACCTAACTCTAAGACTCTAATCCCCAAGAGCGTTATCTTTGATTGTAACGGTTCAACTTCGGTTTGAAATAGAGTTAAAGTTCTAAAGATCTATCACCTCTTAGGGCACCCAAAGGTTGTAATAAGTATCTATAACTTATAGCTTTGAACCTCACTCTAAGACTTTAATCCCCAAGAGAGTTATCTTTGATTGTAACGGTTCAACTTCGGTTTGAAGTAGAGTTAAAGTTCTAAAGATCTATCACCTCTTAGGGCACCCAAAGGTTGTAATAAGTTTCTATAACTTATAGCTTTGAACCCAACTCTAAGACTCTAATCCCCAAGAGCGTAATCTTTGATTGTAACGGTTCAACTTCGGATTGAAATAGAGTTAAAATTCTAAAGATCTATCACCACTTAGGACACCCAAAGGTTATAATAAGTATCTATAACTTATAGCTTTGAACCAAACTCTAAGACTCTAATCCCCAAGAGCGTTATCTTTGATTGTAACGGTTCAACTTCGATTTGAAATAGAGTTAAAGTTCCAAAGATCTATCACCTCTTAGGGCACCCAAAGGTTGTAATAAGTATCTATAACTTATAGCTTTGAACCCAACTCTAAGACTCTAATCCCCAAGAGTGTTATCATTGATTATAACGGTTCAACTTCGGATTGAAATTGAGTTAAAGCTCTAAAGATCTATCACCTCTTAGGACACCCAAAGGTTATAATAAGTATCTATAACCTATAGATTTGAACCAAACTCTAAGACTAATCCCCAGGTGCGTTATCTTTGATTGTAACGGTTCAACTTCGGTTTGAAATAGAGTTAAAGTTCTAAAGATATATCACCTCTTAGGGCACCCAAAGGTTGTAATATGTATCTATAACTTATAGCTTTGCACCTTACTCTAAGACTCTAATCCCCAAGAGCGTTATCTTTGATTGTTACGGTTCAACTTCGGTTTGAAATAGAGTGAAAGTTCTAAAGATCTATCACCACTTAGGACACCCAAGGTTGTAATAAGTATCTATAACTTATAGCTTTGAACCTTACTCTAAGACTCTAATCCCCAAGTGCGTTCTCTTTGATTGTAACTGTACAACTTCGGTTTGAAATAGAGTTAAAGTTCTAAAGATCTATCACCTCTTAGGACACCCAAAGGTTGTAATAAGTATCTAT
This sequence comes from Pontederia crassipes, assembly GCA_030549335.1. NCBI lineage: Eukaryota > Viridiplantae > Streptophyta > Magnoliopsida > Commelinales > Pontederiaceae > Pontederia > Pontederia crassipes. The sequence continues at coordinate 1,113,862 of JAUKPH010000020.1, read as the reverse complement.
AACTTATAGCTTTGAACCTCACTCTAAGACTCTAATCGTCAAGAGCGTTATCTTTGATTGTAACGGTTCAACTTTGGTTGGAAATAGAGTTAAAGTTCTAAAGATCTATCACCTCTTAGGGCACCCAAATGTTGTAATAAGTATCTATAACTTATAGCTTTGAACCTCACTCTAAGACTCTAATCCTCAAGAGCGTTATCTTTGATTGTAACGGTTCAACTTAGGTTTGAAATAGAGTTAAAGTTCTAAAGATCTATCACCACTTAGGGCACCCAAAGGTTGTAATATGTATTTATAACTTATATCTTTGCACCTTACTCTAAGACTCTAATCCCCAAGTGCGTTCTCTGTGATTGTAACGGTTCTTCTTCGGTTTGAAATAGAGTTAAAGTTCTAAAGATCTATCACCTCTTAGGACACCCAAAGGTTGTAATAAGTATCTATAACTTATAGCTTTGAACCTCACTCTAAGACTCTATTCCCCAAGAGCGTTATCTTTAATTGTAACGGTTCAACTTCGGTTTGAAATAGAGTTAAAGTTCTAAAGATCTATCACCTCTTAGGGCACCCAAAGTTTGTAATAAGTTTCTATAACTTATAGCTTTGAACCCAACTCTAAGACTCTAATCCCCAAGAGCGTAATCTTTGATTGTAACGGTTCAACTTCGGATTGAAATAGAGTTAAAGTTCTAAAGATCTATCACCACTTAGGACACCCAAAGGTTATAATAAGTATCTATAACTTATAGCTTTGAACCAAACTCTAAGACTCTAATCCCCAAGAGCGTTATCTTTGATTGTAACGGTTCTACTTCGGTTTGAAATAGAGTTAAAGTTCTAAAGATCTATCACCTCTTAGGGCACCCAAAGGTTGTAATAAGTATTTATAACTTATAGCTTTGCACCTTACTCTAAGACTCTAATCCCCAAGAGCGTTATCTTTGATTGTTACGGTTCAACTTCGGTTTGAAATAGAGTTAAAGTTCTAAAGATATATCACCTCTTAGGACACCCAAAGGTTGTAAAAAGTATCTATAACTTATAGCATTGAACCTAACTCTAAGACTCTAATCCCCAAGAGCGTTATCTTTGATTGTAACGGTTCAACTTCGGTTTGAAATAGAGTTAAAGTTCTAAAGATCTATCACCTCTTAGGACTCCCAAAGGTTGTAATAAGTTTCTATAACTTATAGCTTTGAACCCAACTCTAAGACTCTAATCCCCCGGAGCGTAATCTTTGATTGTAACGGTTCAACTTCGGATTGAAATAGAGTTAAAGTTCTAAAGATCTATCACCTCTTAGGGCACCCAAAGGTTGTAAAAGGTATCTATAACTTATAGCTTTGAACCTAACTCTAAGACTCTAATCGCCAAGAGCGTTATCTTTCATTGTAACGGTTCAACTTCGGTTTGAAATAGAGTTAAAGTTCTAAAGATCTATCACCTTTAGGGCACTCAAAGGTTGTAATAAGTATCTACAACTTATAGCTTTGCACCTTACTCTAAGACTCTAATCCCCAAGAGCGTTATCTTTGATTGTTACGGTTCAACTTCGGTTTGAAATAGAGTTAAAGTTCTAAAGATCTATCACCTCTTAGAACACCCAAAGGTTGTAATAAGTATCTATAACTTATAGCTTTGAACCTCACTCTAAGACTCTAATCCCCAAGAGCGTTATCTTTGATTGTAACGGTTCAACTTCGGTTTCAAATAGAGTTAAAGTTCCAAAGATCTATCACCTCTTAGGGCACCCACAGGTTGTAATAAGTATCTATAACTTATAGCTTTGAACCCAACTCGAAGACTCTAATCCCCAAGAGCGTAATCTTTGATTGTAACGGTTCAACTTCGGATTGAAATAGAGTTAAAGTTCCAAAGATCTATCACCACTTAGGACACCCAAAGGTTATAATAAGTATCTATAACTTATAGCTTTGAACCAAACTCTAAGACTCTAATCCCCAAGATCTTTGATTGTAACGGTTCAACTTCGATTTGAAATAGAGTTAAAGTTCTAAAGATCTATCACCTCTTAGGGCACCCAAAGGTTGTAATAAGTATCTATAACTTATAGCTTTGCACCTTACTCTAAGACTCTAATCCCCAAGAGCGTTATCTTTGATTGTTACGGTTCAACTTCGGATTGAAATAGAGTTAAAGTTCTAAAGATCTATCACCACTTAGGACACCCAAAGGTTATAATAAGTATCTATAACTTATAGCCTTGAACCAAACTCTAAGACTCTAATCCCCAAGAGCGTTATCTTTGATTATAACGGTTCAACTTCGATTTGAAATAGAGTTAAAGTTCTAAAGATCTATCACCTCTTAGGGCACCCAAAGGTTGTAATAAGTTTCTATAACTTATAGCTTTGAACCCAACTCTAAGACTCTAATCCCCAAGAGCGTAATCTTTGATTGTAACGGTTCAACTTCGGATTGAAATAGAGTTAAAGTTCTAAAGATCTATCACCTCTTAGGACACCCAAAGGTTATAATAAGTATCTATAACTTATAGCTTTGAACCAAACTCTAAGACTCTAATCCCCAAGAGCGTTATCTTTGATTGTAACGGTTCAACTTCGGTTTGAAATAGAGTTAAAGTTCTAAAGATCTATCACCTCTTAGGACTCCCAAAGGTTGTAATAAGTATCTATAACTTATAGCTTTGCACCTTACTCTAAGACTCTAATCCCCAAGAGCGTTATCTTTGATTGTTACGGTTCAACTTCGGTTTGAAATAGAGTTAAACTTCTAAAGATCTATCACCTCTTAGGATACCCAAAGATTATAATAAGTATCTATAACTTATAGCTTTGAACCAAACCCTAAGACTAATCCCCAAGAGTGTTATCTTTGATTGTAACTGTTCTACTTCGGTTTGAAATAGAGTTAAAGTTCTAAAGATCTATCACCTCTTAGGGCACCCAAAGTTTGTAATAAGTTTCTATAACTTATAGCTTTGAACCCAACTCTAAGACTCTAATCCCCAAGAGCGTAATCTTTGATTGTAACGGTTCAACTTCGGATTGAAATAGAGTTAAAGTTCTAAAGATCTATCACCACTTAGGACACCCAAAGGTTATAATAAGTATCTATAACTTATAGCTTTGAACCAAACTCTAAGACTCTAATCCCCAAGAGCGTTATCTTTGATTGTAACGGTTCAACTTCGATTTGAAATAGAGTTAAAGTTCTAAAGATCTATCACCTCATAGGGCACCCAAAGGTTGTAATAAGTATCTATAACTTATAGCTTTGCACCTTACTCTAAGACTCTAATCCCCAAGAGCGTTATCTTTGATTGTTACGGTTCAACTTCGGTTTGAAATAGAGTTAAACTTCTAAAGATCTATCACCTCTTAGGACACCCAAAGATTATAATAAGTATCTATAACTTATAGCTTTGAACCAAACCCTAAGACTAATCCCCAAGAGCGTTATCTTTGATTGTAACGGTTCTACTTCGGTTTGAAATAGAGTTAAAGTTCTAAAGATCTATCACCTCTTAGGGCACGCAAAGGTTGTAATAAGTATCTATAACTTATAGCTTTGCACCTTACTCTAAGACTCTAATCCCCAAGAGCGTTATCTTTGATTGTTACGGTTCAACTTCGGTTTGAAATAGAGTTAAAGTTCTAAAGATATATCACCTCTTAAGACAACCAAAGGTTGTAATAAGTATCTATAACTTATAGCATTGAAACTAACTCTAAGACTCTAATCCCCAAGAGCGTTATCTTTGATTGTAACGGTTCAACTTCGGTTTGAAATAGAGTTAAAGTTCTAAAGATCTATCACCTCTTAGGGCACCCAAAGGTTGTAATAAGTATCTATAACTTATAGCTTTGAACCTCACTCTAAGACTCTAATCCCCAAGAGAGTTATCTTTGATTGTAACGGTTCAACTTCGGTTTGAAATAGAGTTAAAGTTCTAAAGATCTATCACCTCTTAGAGCACCCAAAGGTTGTAATAAGTTTCTATAACTTATAGCTTTGAACCCAACTCTAAGACTCTAATCCCCAAGAGCGTAATCTTTGATTGTAACGGTTCAACTTCGGATTGAAATAGAGTTAAAGTTCTAAAGATCTATCACCTCTTAGGGCACCCAAAGGTTGTAATAAGTATCTATAACTTATAGCTTTGAACCCAACTCTAAGACTCTAATCCCCAAGAGCGTAATATTTGATTGTAACGGTTCAACTTCGGATTGAAATAGAGTTAAAGTTCTAAAGATCTATCACCACTTAGGACACCCAAAGGTTGTAATAAGTATCTATAACTTATAGCTTTGAACCAAACTCTAAGACTCTAATCCCCAAGAGCGTTATCTTTGATTGTAACGGTTCAACTTCGATTTGAAATAGAGTTAAAGTTCTAAAGATCTATCACCTCTTAGGGCACCAAAAGGTTGTAATAAGTATCTATAACTTATAGCTTTGCACCTTACTCTAAGACTCTAATCCCCAAGAGCGTTATCTTTGATTGTAACGGTTCAACTTCGGATTGAAATAGAGTTAAAGTTCTAAAGATCTATCACCACTTAGGACACCCAAAGGTTATAATAAGTATCTATAACTTATAGCCTTGAACCAAACTCTAAGACTCTAATCCCCAAGAGCGTTATCTTTGATTGTAACGGTTCAACTTCGATTTGAAATAGAGTTAAAGTTCTAAAGATCTATCACCTCTTAGGGCACCCAAAGGTTGTAATAAGTTTCTATAACTTATAGCTTTGAACCCAACTCTAAGACTCTAATCCCCAAGAGCGTAATCTTTGATTGTAACGGTTCAACTTCGGATTGAAATAGAGTTAAAGTTCTAAAGATCTATCACCTCTTAGGACACCCAAAGGTTATAATAAGTATCTATAACTTATAGCTTTGAACCAAACTCTAAGTCTCTAATCCCCAAGAGCGTTATCTTTGATTGTAACGGTTCAACTTCGGTTTGAAATAGAGTTAAAGTTCTAAAGATCTATCACCTCTTAGGACTCCCAAAGGTTGTAATAAGTATCTATGACTTATAGCTTTGCACCTTACTCTAAGACTCTAATCCCCAAGAGCGTTATCTTTGATTGTTACGGTTCAACTTCGGTTTGAAATAGAGTTAAACTTCTAAAGATCTATCACCTCTTAGGACACCCAAAGATTATAATAAGTATCTATAACTTATAGCTTTGAACCAAACCCTAAGACTAATCCCCAAGAGTGTTATCTTTGATTGTAACTGTTCTACTTCGGTTTGAAATAGAGTTAAAGTAATAAAGATCTATCACCTCTTAGGGCACCCAAAGTTTGTAATAAGTTTCTATAACTTATAGCTTTGAACCCAACTCTAAGACTCTAATCCCCAAGAGCGTAATCTTTGATTGTAACGGTTCAACTTCGGATTGAAATAGAGTTAAAGTTCTAAAGATCTATCACCACTTAGGACACCCAAAGGTTATAATAAGTATCTATAACTTATAGCTTTGAACCAAACTCTAAGACTCTAATCCCCAAGAGCGTTATCTTTGATTGTAACGGTTCAACTTCGATTTGAAATAGAGTTAAAGTTCTAAAGATCTATCACCTCTTAGGGCACCCAAAGGTTGTAATAAGTATCTATAACTTATAGCTTTGCACCTTACTCTAAGACTCTAATCCCCAAGAGCGTTATCTTTGATTGTTACGGTTCAACTTCGGTTTGAAATAGAGTTAAACTTCTAAAGATCTATCACCTCTTAGGACACCCAAAGATTATAATAAGTATCTATAACTTATAGCTTTGAACCAAACCCTAAGACTAATCCCCAAGAGCGTTATCTTTGCTTGTAACGGTTCTACTTCGGTTTGAAATAGAGTTAAAGTTCTAAAGATCTATCACCTCTTAGGGCACGCAAAGGTTGTAATAAGTATCTATAACTTATAGCTTTGCACCTTACTCTAAGACTCTAATCCCCAAGAGCGTTATCTTTGATTGTTACGGTCCAACTTCGGTTTGAAATAGAGTTAAAGTTCTAAAGATATATCACCTCTTAGGACACCCAAAGGTTGTAATAAGTATCTATAACTTATAGCATTGAAACTAACTCTAAGACTCTAATCCCCAAGAGCGTTATCTTTGAATGTAACGGTTCAACTTCGGTTTGAAATAGAGTTAAAGTTTTAAAGATCTATCACCTCTTAGGGCACCCAAAGGTTGTAATAAGTATCTATAACTTATAGCTTTGAACCTCACTCTAAGACTCTAATCCCCAAGAGAGTTATCTTTGATTGTAACGGTTCAACTTCGGTTTGAAATAGAGTTAAAGTTCTAAAGATCTATCACCTCTTAGAGCACCCAAAGGTTGTAATAAGTTTCTATAACTTATAGCTTTGAACCCAACTCTAAGACTCTAATCCCCAAGAGCGTAATCTTTGATTGTAACGGTTCAACTTCGGATTGAAATAGAGTTAAAGTTCTAAAGATCTATCACCTCTTAGGGCACCCAAAGGTTGTAATAAGTATCTATAACTTATAGCTTTGAACCCAACTCTAAGACTCTAATCCCCAAGAGCGTAATATTTGATTGTAACGGTTCAACTTCGGATTGAAATAGAGTTAAAGTTCTAAAGATCTATCACCACTTAGGACACCCAAAGGTTATAATAAGTATCTATAACTTATAGCTTTGAACCAAACTCTAAGACTCTAATCCCCAAGAGCGTTATCTTTGATTGTAACGGTTCAACTTCGATTTGAAATAGAGTTAAAGTTCTAAAGATCTATCACCTCTTAGGGCACCCAAAGGTTGTAATAAGTATCTATAACTTATAGCTTTGCACCTTACTCTAAGACTCTAATCCCCAAGAGCGTTATCTTTGATTGTAACGGTTCAACTTCGGATTGAAATAGAGTTAAAGTTCTAAAGATCTATCACCACTTAGGACACCCAAAGGTTATAATAAGTATCTATAACTTATAGCCTTGAACCAAACTCTAAGACTCTAATCCCCAAGAGCGTTATCTTTGATTGTAACGGTTCAACTTCGATTTGAAATAGAGTTAAAGTTCTAAAGATCTATCACCTCTTAGGGCACCCAAAGGTTGTAATAAGTTTCTATAACTTATAGCTTTGAACCCAACTCTAAGACTCTAATCCCCAAGAGCGTAATCTTTGATTGTAACGGTTCAACTTCGGATTGAAATAGAGTTAAAGTTCTAAAGATCTATCACCTCTTAGGACACCCAAAGGTTATAATAAGTATCTATAACTTATAGCTTTGAACCAAACTCTAAGTCTCTAATCCCCAAGAGCGTTATCTTTGATTGTAACGGTTCAACTTCGGTTTGAAATAGAGTTAAAGTTCTAAAGATCTATCACCTCTTAGGACTCCCAAAGGTTGTAATAAGTATCTATAACTTATAGCTTTGCACCTTACTCTAAGACTCTAATCCCCAAGAGCGTTATCTTTGATTGTTACGGTTCAACTTCGGTTTGAAATAGAGTTAAACTTCTAAAGATCTATCACCTCTTAGGACACCCAAAGATTATAATAAGTATCTATAACTTATAGCTTTGAACCAAACCCTAAGACTAATCCCCAAGAGTGTTATCTTTGATTGTAACTGTTCTACTTCGGTTTGAAATAGAGTTAAAGTTCTAAAGATCTATCACCTCTTAGGGCACCCAAAGTTTGTAATAAGTTTCTATAACTTATAGCTTTGAACCCAACTCTAAGACTCTAATCCCCAAGAGCGTAATCTTTGATTGTAACGGTTCAACTTCGGATTGAAATAGAGTTAAAGTTCTAAAGATCTATCACCACTTAGGACACCCAAAGGTTATAATAAGTATCTATAACTTATAGCTTTGAACCAAACTCTAAGACTCTAATCCCCAAGAGCGTTATCTTTGATTGTAACGGTTCAACTTCGATTTGAAATAGAGTTAAAGTTCTAAAGATCTATCACCTCTTAGGGCACCCAAAGGTTGTAATAAGTATCTATAACTTATAGCTTTGCACCTTACTCTAAGACTCTAATCCCCAAGAGCGTTATCTTTGATTGTTACGGTTCAACTTCGGTTTGAAATAGAGTTAAACTTCTAAAGATCTATCACCTCTTAGGACACCCAAAGATTATAATAAGTATCTATAACTTATAGCTTTGAACCAAACCCTAAGACTAATCCCCAAGAGCGTTATCTTTGCTTGTAACGGTTCTACTTCGGTTTGAAATAGAGTTAAAGTTCTAAAGATCTATCACCTCTTAGGGCACGCAAAGGTTGTAATAAGTATCTATAACTTATAGCTTTGCACCTTACTCTAAGACTCTAATCCCCAAGAGCGTTATCTTTGATTGTTACGGTTCAACTTCGGTTTGAAATAGAGTTAAAGTTCTAAAGATATATCACCTCTTAGGACACCCAAAGGTTGTAATAAGTATCTATAACTTATAGCATTGAAACTAACTCTAAGACTCTAATCCCCAAGAGCGTTATCTTTGATTGTAACGGTTCAACTTCGGTTTGAAATAGAGTTAAAGTTCTAAAGATCTATCACCTCTTAGGGCACCCAAAGGTTGTAATAAGTTTCTATAACTTATAGCTTTGAACCCAACTCTAAGACTCTAATCCCCAAGAGCGTAATCTTTGATTGTAACGGTTCAACTTCGGATTGAAATAGAGTTAAAGTTCTAAAGATCTATCACCTCTTAGGGCACCCAAAGGTTGTAATAAGTATCTATAACTTATAGCTTTGAACCCAACTCTAAGACTCTAATCCCCAAGAGCGTAATATTTGATTGTAACGGTTCAACTTCGGATTGAAATAGAGTTAAAGTTCTAAAGATCTATCACCACTTAGGACACCCAAAGGTTATAATAAGTATCTATAACTTATAGCTTTGAACCAAACTCTAAGACTCTAATCCCCAAGAGCGTTATCTTTGATTGTAACGGTTCAACTTCGATTTGAAATAGAGTTAAAGTTCTAAAGATCTATCACCTCTTAGGGCACCCAAAGGTTGTAATAAGTATCTATAACTTATAGCTTTGCACCTTACTCTAAGACTCTAATCCCCAAGAGCGTTATCTTTGATTGTAACGGTTCAACTTCGGATTGAAATAGAGTTAAAGTTCTAAAGATCTATCACCACTTAGGACACCCAAAGGTTATAATAAGTATCTATAACTTATAGCCTTGAACCAAACTCTAAGACTCTAATCCCCAAGAGCGTTATCTTTGATTGTAACGGTTCAACTTCGATTTGAAATAGAGTTAAAGTTCTAAAGATCTATCACCTCTTAGGGCACCCAAAGGTTGTAATAAGTTTCTATAACTTATAGCTTTGAACCCAACTCTAAGACTCTAATCCCCAAGAGCGTAATCTTTGATTGTAACGGTTCAACTTCGGATTGAAATAGAGTTAAAGTTCTAAAGATCTATCACCTCTTAGGACACCCAAAGGTTATAATAAGTATCTATAACTTATAGCTTTGAACCAAACTCTAAGACTCTAATCCCCAAGAGCGTTATCTTTGATTGTAACGGTTCAACTTCGGTTTGAAATAGAGTTAAAGTTCTAAAGATCTATCACCTCTTAGGACTCCCAAAGGTTGTAATAAGTATCTATAACTTATAGCTTTGCACCTTACTCTAAGACTCTAATCCCCAAGAGCGTTATCTTTGATTGTTACGGTTCAACTTCGGTTTGAAATAGAGTTAAACTTCTAAAGATCTATCACCTCTTAGGACACCCAAAGATTATAATAAGTATCTATAACTTATAGCTTTGAACCAAACCCTAAGACTAATCCCCAAGAGTGTTATCTTTGATTGTAACTGTTCTACTTCGGTTTGAAATAGAGTTAAAGTTCTAAAGATCTATCACCTCTTAGGGCACCCAAAGTTTGTAATAAGTTTCTATAACTTATAGCTTTGAACCCAACTCTAAGACTCTAATCCCCAAGAGCGTAATCTTTGATTGTAACGGTTCAACTTCGGATTGAAATAGAGTTAAAGTTCTAAAGATCTATCACCACTTAGGACACCCAAAGGTTATAATAAGTATCTATAACTTATAGCTTTGAACCAAACTCTAAGACTCTAATCCCCAAGAGCGTTATCTTTGATTGTAACGGTTCAACTTCGATTTGAAATAGAGTTAAAGTTCTAATGATCTATCACCTCTTAGGGCACCCAAAGGTTGTAATAAGTATCTATAACTTATAGCTTTGCACCTTACTCTAAGACTCTAATCCCCAAGAGCGTTATCTTTGATTGTTACGGTTCAACTTCGGTGTGAAATAGAGTTAAACTTCTAAAGATCTATCACCTCTTAGGACACCCAAAGATTATAATAAGTATCTATAACTTATAGCTTTGAACCAAACCCTAAGACTAATCCCCAAGAACGTTATCTTTGATTGTAACGGTTCTACTTCGGTTTGAAATAGAGTTAAAGTTCTAAAGATCTATCACCTCTTAGGGCACCCAAAGGTTGTAATAAGTATCTATAACTTATAGCTTTGCACCTTACTCTAAGACTCTAATCCCCAAGAGCGTTATCTTTGATTGTTACGGTTCAACTTCGGTTTGAAATAGAGTTAAAGTTCTAAAGATATATCACCTCTTAGGACACCCAAAGGTTGTAATAAGTATCTATAACTTATAGCATTGAAACTAACTCTAAGACTCTAATCCCCAAGAGCGTTATCTTTGATTGTAACGGTTCAACTTCGGTTTGAAATAGAGTTAAAGTTCTAAAGATCTATCACCTCTTAGGGCACCCAAAGGTTGTAATAAGTATCTATAACTTATAGCTATGAACCTCACTCTAAGACTCTAATCCCCAAGAGAGTTATCTTTGATTGTAACGGTTCAACTTCGGTTTGAAATAGAGTTAAAGTTCTAAAGATCTATCACCTCTTAGAGCACCCAAAGGTTGTAATAAGTTTCTATAACTTATAGCTTTGAACCCAACTCTAAGACTCTAATCCCCAAGAGCGTAATCTTTGATTGTAACGGTTCAACTTCGGATTGAAATAGAGTTAAAGTTCTAAAGATGTATCACCTCTTAGGACACCCAAAGGTTATAATAAGTATCTATAACTTATAGCTTTGAACCAAACTCTAAGACTCTAATCCCCAAGAGCGTTATCTTTGATTGTAACGGTTCAACTTCGGTTTGAAATAGAGTTAAAGTTCTAAAGATCTATCACCACTTAGGACACCCAAAGGTTATAATAAGTATCTATAACTTATAGCTTTGAACCAAACTCTAAGACTCTAATCCCCAAGAGCGTTATCTTTGATTGTAACGGTTCAACTTCGATTTGAAATAGAGTTAAAGTTCTAAAGATCTATCACCTCTTAGGGCACCCAAAGGATGTAATAAGTATCTATAACTTATAGCTTTGCACCTTACTCTAAGACTCTAATCCCCAAGAGCGTTATCTTTGATTGTTACGGTTCAACTTCGGTTTGAAATAGAGTTAAACTTCTAAAGATCTATCACCTCTTAGGACACCCAAAGATTATAATAAGTATCTATAACTTATAGCTTTGAACCAAACCCTAAGACTAATCCCCAAGAGCGTTATCTTTGATTGTAATGGTTCAACTTCGGTTTGAAATAGAATTAAAGTTCTAAAGATCTATCACCTCTTAGGGCACCCAAAGGTTGTAAAAGGTATCTATAACTTATAGCTTTGAACCTAACTCTAAGACTCTAATCGCCAAGAGCGTTATCTTTGATTGTAACGGTTCAACTTCGGTTTGAAATAGAGTTAAAGTTCTAAAGATCTATCACCTTTAGGGCACCCAAAGGTTGTAATAAGTATCTACAACTTATAGCTTTGCACCTTACTCTAAGACTCTAATCCCCAAGAGCGTTATCTTTGATTGTTACGGTTCAACTTCGGTTTGAAATAGAGTTAAAGTTCTAAAGATCTACCACCTCTTAGGACACCCAAAGGTTGTAATAAGTATCTATAACTTATAGCTTTGAACCTCACTCTAAGACTCTAATCCCCAAGAGCGTTATCTTTGATTGTAACGGTTCAACTTCGGTTTGAAATAGAGTTAAAGTTCCAAAGATATATCACCTCTTAGGGCACCCAAAGGTTGTAATAAGTATCTATAACTTATAGCTTTGAACCCAACTCTAAGACTCTAATCACCAAGGGCGTAATCTTTGATTGTTACGGTTCAACTTCGTTTGGAAATAGAGTTAAACTTCTAAAGATCTATCACCTCTTAGGACACCCAAAGATTATAATAAGTATCTGTAACTTATAGCTTTGAACCAAACCCTAAGACTAATCCCCAAGAGTGTTATCTTTGATTGTAACGGTTCTACTTCGGTTTGAAATAGAGTTAAAGTTCTAAAGATCTATCACCTCTTAGGGCACCCAAAGGTTGTAATAAGTTTCTATAACTTATAGCTTTGAACCCAACTCTAAGACTCTAATCCCCAAGAGCGTAATCTTTGATTGTAACGGTTCAACTTCGGATTGAAATAGAGTTAAAGTTCTAAAGATCTATCACCTCTTAGGACACCCAAAGGTTGTAATAAGTATCTATAACTTATACCTTTGCACCTTACTCTAAGACTCTAATCCCCAAGAGCGTTATCTTTGATTGTTACGGTTCAACTTCGGTTTGAAATAGAGTTAAACTTCTAAAGATCTATCACCTCTTAGGACACCCAAAGATTATAATAAGTATCTATAACTTATAGCTTTGAACCAAACCCTAAGACTAATCCCCAAGAGCGTTATCTTTGCTTGTAACGGTTCTACTTCGGTTTGAAATAGAGTTAAAGTTCTAAAGATCTATCACCTCTTAGGGCACCCAAAGTTTGTAATAAGTTTCTATAACTTATAGCTTTGAACCCAACTCTAAGACTCTAATCCCCAAGAGCGTAATCTTTGATTGTAACGGTTCAACTTCGGATTGAAATAGAGTTAAAGTTCTAAAGATCTATCACCACTTAGGACACCCAAAGGTTATAATAAGTATCTATAACTTATAGCTTTGAACCAAACTATAAGACTCTAATCCCCAAGAGCGTTATCTTTGATTGTAACGGTTCAACTTCGATTTGAAATAGAGTTATGATCACTTGCTGATCACTATATGATTTTAACCCATTTTAGATGCAATTCATACATATCGAGTCCCACTTTTGCCTATTTTTGGGCCAATTATACTTTGAATGCAAACATTGTGATAACTAGTTGATATTCTTCATTTCATACTTAATTCCATGTGCATAGAGGTTCTGAAATGCCAAAATCCATTAATATTTAAATTCTATGCCAAGTTATCATTTTGAGGACAAGTTATCATTCCTAAGTGTCAAGTTATCATTATTTTGAATGAACTTATTTTCAATGGTTTTCTTGCCCTAAATCCATCATTATCATGTATAAATCATATTTGGATAGTCACATCTCAACTTGTGCAAAGTTTTAAGTCCATTTGAACAAGTTATCATTTTTCAAGTGCCAAGTTATCGTTAAAGGGCAATTCTGTCATTTCGACATGCAAAACCATTAATTCTGCACAAGGACCTTAAGCAATCATCTTATTATTGTTCTAACTCATTGCTGGTCAAATTTCATCACATTTGGATAATCAAAACTCAAGTTATGACAAGTTATCATTTTTAAGTCATATAAGTTATCGTTTTTGGGGCACTCAAGTTATCACTTTTAGGAATCTCATTCATATTTGATTTTTGACCTCACTCACTTGTCACTCTAATCAAATTGATGCCTGAAATGCTTTGAACCACCCATATTAGGACATTTCCCAAGATTTCCATAAAGTTATCATTCCGGGCCCTTGAATTCATTCATATCGATATCGGTTTTCATTCTTGCAACACACCAATTCCCTTTTTGCTATAGATCTGATTTTAACTACTGTCCTAATCCTTAGTTGTTTAAATATTATTAGAAGACTTTCATGCTTGATGTTTTGGCCCTTGTAGCAAGTGGAAAAGGTGGCCAAAAGGAAGAAAAAAGGAGGGGGGACCACTAGCTTTTTGGCTGTCCAAAAAGCTGTCACTGCTGGAATTTCAGGGCCAGGGGACACATGGCTGCAATCAAAGCACAAAGAATGTTCTGATGCTGATCCAAAGGTGGGGAGAAGTGATATATAAGCTGGATTTTTCTGGAGGAGAAGGGGGGCTGGTCATTCAAGGGTTGGAGCAAAAGAAGGAGGCTGTTGCTGCTGGATTTTGAGAGCTACTGCTGAGAGCTTGAAGCAGCCATGAATTGTATCTGTTTCTTGTCCCATTTCATAACAAATCTTGTAAATATGAGGAGCTAAACTCCATTTCTTCTAGGATAGGGTAGTAGTTTAGATTAGTTTTGGATGGATATGGACTGTTTTATAATTCCTGCACTGAATCATTTCTGGTTTTCAGATTTCAGAAACTTCTTTACTGATTTATGCTATGCTACTATTAGATCTAATTGTAACCAATGAATGAGAAGTATTACTTGATCTAATCATTCTACAGAAGTGAATTAAGAGTTAATGTCAGTTTTCTGATTTCATTCAATTGCAATTCTGATTTCTGATTTGGTTTTCTGATTTCTGAATTTGATTCCTATAAATATCAGAATCTGTTCTTCATTTCTAACCTGATTAATTGAGTCTTTGGAATGTTGGTATTGTCCCTATCTTATTCAGAAATGAATCAAGATTGTTTGGGCAATCATTTGACTCAAATCAGATTTTCCATTAATTCCTGAACTGAAATCAGAAATCTGATTTTTCTGGTTTTACATTTCTGAAATCTGATTTGTTATAAATCTGATCTTGCCATTTGAAGACCCCATTTGTTTTTATAACTGAGAAGTTATCATTTGGTCTAACCCTTGTTCAGAAATGAATCAAGAATCAATGGCAAGTTCTAGATACAAACCCAATTAGAATTCTGATTTCTATTTTCTGAAATCTGATTTCTTGAAATCTGAATTCTGATTTTCTTGGGCTGTTTGAATCTGATTGTCATTGGGGATTGAACTAATTGAACAACTGAGAGGTTGACATCTATCCCAATCTTGTTCAGAAATGAATTGAGAAGCTTTGACATTCCTATGATTCAAAACTGATTTGGTTTTCCTGATTTGAATGAATTGAATGAGTTGCTGATTTTTTGGTTTCCTGAATTCCAAAATCTGATTTCTTGGGCTTTTGAATCTGATTGTCATCAAGGATTAGATAATTGAATAGTTGAGAGGCTAATATATGCCATGATCTTATTCAGAAATGAATCAAGATCATTTGACAATTCAGAATTCAAATCTGATTTTTTTTCCAAAATCTGATTTCTTAGTTTGATTCTAAATTCTATTTTCTGATTGTTTGGAATCTGATTTGCCAATTGTTAATCCCTATTTTATTCAAATCACTGAGAGGTGTACTCTAGGAATCCCTTATAATCCAGAGATGGGTCAAGGGGCATTTGGCAAACTTGAATTCCATCAATCCACATTGCTGATTTTTTCAGAAATGTTGATTTCTGTTTTCTCATTTTTCTAACTTCTGATTTCCATTGTCAACCCTCATATTAATCCACTACTGAGAGGTAGTCTTAAGGGCTTCTTTGAGATCCAGAGATGGGCCAAGGAGCAATGGAAATTGTGAACTCATGTGGCCATATGTTTTGCATTTCCAATTGAGTGTGTTTGTGTGGATTCCAATTTATTTTGCAACCGAGAGGTTGATTTTGAATCTCCCTTGAATTCAGAGATGAATCATGGAACACAAGCACCATTATTGAGTATATTTTATCCTGGTTTGGTTGATTGGAATGATTCCATCTTTTTATGATTGTAAATGCAAGTTATCATTCCAAACTTCCTTGAATTGCAAAAAATCAGCATTGAATCTTTCTTTTGAGCCCAATGATAACTTGATTTTCAGTGAGGACCCTCTTTTGATTCAACCTACCTAACAATTATATAATCATATATTGCTTAGTTAGAGGCCAATTGAGCTGTGGGAACAGCCATTTTCAAGTTGAATCAAAAGTTGGATATTTAATGATAACTTGTTCCATTCCATCCTTAATTAATTTAGATGAACCCCAAATCCTAGAAGAACCTTCCTCATAGATAGTTAAACCTTTTTAGACTTCATTCTAGCATTTATAATTCAGTTTTGATAAATTTCCAAAACCCAAAAATCTGTTATCATTTCACTTTCTATAAAAAAAATCTGTTTTCACTATTCATTACAAATCTATTTTTAGCCACTTAAGTAGAACTAATCTAAATTGTTTTAGGGTGTCTTAGACTTCAAATTCTTGTGGATACGACAACCTGAGTCTACTACAACTTACCTGTGCACTTGCAGCTAGTGAGTTGGGAGACCAAAAAAATGAAAAATTGACATTTTCTTTAATTTCAGCAAGTTATCACTAGAAAACCCAAATATCACTATCAAGTTAAAGTTCCAAAGATATATCACCTCTTAGGGCACCCAAAGGTTGTAATAAGTATCTATAACTTATAGCTTTGAACCCAACTCTAAGACTCTAATCCCCAAGGGCGTAATCTTTGATTGTTACGGTTCAACTTCGTTTGGAAATAGAGTTAAACTTCTAAAGATCTATCACCTCTTAGGACACCCAAAGATTATAATAAGTATCTGTAACTTATAGCTTTGAACCAAACCCTAAGACTAATCCCCAAGGGTGTTATCTTTGATTGTAACGGTTCTACTTCGGTTTGAAATAGAGTTAAAGTTCTAAAGATCTATCACCTCTTAGGACACCCAAAGGTTGTAATAAGTATCTATAACTTATAGCTTTGCACCTTACTCTAAGACTCTAATCCCCAAGAGCGTTATCTTTGATTGTTACTGTTCAACTTCGGTTTGAAATAGAGTAAACTTCTGAAGATCTATCACCTCTTAGGACACCCAAAAATTATAATAAGTATCTATAACTTATAGCTTTGTAATAAGTATCTATAACTTATAGCTTTGAACCAAACTCTAAGACTCTAATCCCCAAGAGCGTTATCTTTGATTGTAACGGTTCAACTTCGATTTGAAATAGAGTTAAAGTTCTAAAGATCTATCACCTCTTAGGGCACCCAAAGGTTGTAATAAGTATCTATAACTTATACCTTTGCACCTTACTCTAAGACTCTAATCCCCAAGAGCGTTATCTTTGATTGTTACGGTTCAACTTCGGTTTGAAATAGAGTTAAACTTCTAAAGATCTATCACCTCTTAGGACACCCAAAGATTATAATAAGTATCTATAACTTATAGCTTTGAACCAAACCCTAAGACTCCAATCCCCAAGAGCGTTATCTTTGATTGTAACGGTTCAACTTCGGTTTGAAATAGAGTTAAAGTTCTAAAGATCTATCACCTCTTAGGGCACCCAAAGGTTGTAATAAGTATCTATAACTTATAGCTTTGAACCTCACTCTAAGACTCTAATCCCCAAGAGAGTTATCTTTGATTGTAACGGTTCAACTTCGGTTTGAAATAGAGTTAAATTTCTAAAGATCTATCACCTCTTAGGGCACCCAAAGGTTGTAATAAGTTTCTATAACTTATAGCTTTGAACCCAACTCTAAGACTCTAAACCCCAAGAGGGTAATCTTTGATTGTAACGGTTCAACTTCGGATTGAAATAGAATTAAAGTTCTAAAGATCTATCACCTCTTAGGGCACCCAAAGGTTGTAAAAGGTATCTATAACTTATAGCTTTGAACCTAACTCTAAGACTCTAATCGCCAAGAGCGTTATCTTTGATTGTAACGGTTCAACTTCGGTTTGAAATAGAGTTAAAGTTCTAAAGATCTATCACCTTTAGGGCACCCAAAGGTTGTAATAAGTATCTACAACTTATAGCTTTGCACCTTACTCTAAGACTCTAATCCCCAAGAGCGTTATCTTTGATTGTTACGGTTCAACTTCGGTTTGAAATAGAGTTAAAGTTCTAAAGATCTACCACCTCTTAGGACACCCAAAGGTTGTAATAAGTATCTATAACTTATAGCTTTGAACCTCACTCTAAGACTCTAATCCCCAAGAGCGTTATCTTTGATTGTAACGGTTCAACTTCGGTTTGAAATAGAGTTAAAGTTCCAAAGATATATCACCTCTTAGGGCACCCAAAGGTTGTAATAAGTATCTATAACTTATAGCTTTGAACCCAACTCTAAGACTCTAATCCCCAAGGGCGTAATCTTTGATTGTTACGGTTCAACTTCGTTTGGAAATAGAGTTAAACTTCTAAAGATCTATCACCTCTTAGGACACCCAAAGATTATAATAAGTATCTGTAACTTATAGCTTTGAACCAAACCCTAAGACTAATCCCCAAGAGTGTTATCTTTGATTGTAACGGTTCTACTTCGGTTTGAAATAGAGTTAAAGTTCTAAAGATCTATCACCTCTTAGGGCACCCAAAGGTTGTAATAAGTTTCTATAACTTATAGCTTTGAACCCAACTCTAAGACTCTAATCCCCAAGAGCGTAATCTTTGATTGTAACGGTTCAACTTCGGATTGAAATAGAGTTAAAGTTCTAAAGATCTATCACCTCTTAGGACACCCAAAGGTTATAATAAGTATCTATAACTTATAGCTTTGAACCAAACTCTAAGACTCTAATCCCCAAGAGCGTTATCTTTGATTGTAACGGTTCAACTTCGGTTTGAAATAGAGTTAAAGTTCTAAAGATCTATCACCTCTTAGGACACCCAAAGGTTGTAACAAGTATCTATAACTTATAGCTTTGCACCTTACTCTAAGACTCTAATCCCCAAGAGCGTTATCTTTGATTGTTACGGTTCAACTTCGGTTTGAAATAGAGTTAAACTTCTGAAGATCTATCACCTCTTAGGACACCCAAAAATTATAATAAGTATCTATAACTTATAGCTTTGAACCAAACCCTAAGACTAATCCCCAAGAGCGTTACCTTTGCTTGTAACGGTTCTACTTCGGTTTGAAATAGAGTTAAAGTTCTAAAGATCTATCACCTCTTAGGGCACCCAAAGTTTGTAATAAGTTTCTATAACTTATAGCTTTGAACCCAACTCTAAGACTCTAATCCCCAAGAGCGTAATCTTTGATTGTAACGGTTCAACTTCGGATTGAAATAGAGTTAAAGTTCTAAAGATCTATCACCACTTAGGACACCCAAAGGTTATAATAAGTATCTATAACTTATAGCTTTGAACCAAACTCTAAGACTCTAATCCCCAAGAACGTTATCTTTGATTGTAACGGTTCAACTTCGATTTGAAATAGAGTTAAAGTTCTAAAGATCTATCACCTCTTAGGGCACCCAAAGGTTGTAATAAGTATCTATAACTTATAGCTTTGCACCTTACTCTAAGAGTCTAATCCCCAAGAGCGTTATCTTTGATTGTTACGGTTCAACTTCGGTTTGAAATAGAGTTAAACTTCTAAAGATCTATCACCTCTTAGGACACCCAAAGATTATAATAAGTATCTATAACTTATAGCTTTGAACCAAACCCTAAGACTAATCCCCAAGAGTGTTATCTTTGATTGTAACTGTTCTACTTCGGTTTGAAATAGAGTTAAAGTTCTAAAGATCTATCACCTCTTAGGGCACCCAAAGTTTGTAATAAGTTTCTATAACTTATAGCTTTGAACCCAACTCTAAGACTCTAATCCCCAAGAGCGTAATATTTGATTGTAACGGTTCAACTTCGGATTGAAATAGAGTTAAAGTTCTAAAGATCTATCACCACTTAGGACACCCAAAGGTTATAATAAGTATCTATAACTTATAGCTTTGAACCAAACTCTAAGACTCTAATCCCCAAGAGCGTTATCTTTGATTGTAACGGTTCAACTTCGATTTGAAATAGAGTTAAAGTTCTAAAGATCTATCACCTCTTAGGGCACCCAAAGGTTGTAATAAGTATCTATAACTTATAGCTTTGCACCTTACTCTAAGACTCTAATCCCCAAGAGCGTTATCTTTGATTGTTACGGTTCAACTTCGGTTTGAAATAGAGTTAAACTTCTAAAGATCTATCACCTCTTAGGACACCCAAAGATTATAATAAGTATCTATAACTTATAGCTTTGAACCAAACCCTAAGACTAATCCCCAAGAGCGTTATCTTTGATTGTAACGGTTCTACTTCGGTTTGAAATAGAGTTAAAGTTCTAAAGATCTATCACCTCTTAGGGCACCCAAAGGTTGTAATAAGTATCTATAACTTATAGCTTTGCACCTTACTCTAAGACTCTAATCCCCAAGAGCGTTATCTTTGATTGTTATGGTTCAACTTCGGTTTGAAATAGAGTTAAAGTTCTAAAGATATATCACCTCTTAGGACACCCAAAGGTTGTAATAAGTATCTATAACTTATAGCTTTGAACCTAACTCTAAGACTCTAATCCCCAAGAGCGTTATCTTTGATTGTAACGGTTCAACTTCGGTTTGAAATAGAGTTAAAGTTCTAAAGATCTATCACCTCTTAGGGCACCCAAAGGTTGTAATAAGTATCTATAACTTATAGCTTTGAACCTCACTCTAAGACTCTAATCCCCAAGAGAGTTATCTTTGATTGTAACGGTTCAACTTCGGTTTGAAATAGAGTTAAATTTCTAAAGATCTATCACCTCTTAGGGCACCCAAAGGTTGTAATAAGTTTCTATAACTTATAGCTTTGAACCCAACTCTAAGACTCTAAACCCCAAGAGGGTAATCTTTGATTGTAACGGTTCAACTTCGGATTGAAATAGAGTTAAAGTTCTAAAGATCTATCACCTCTTAGGACACCCAAAGGTTGTAATAAGTATCTATAACTTATAGCTTTGAACCAAACTCTAAGACTCTAATCCCCAAGAGCGTTATCTTTGATTGTAACGGTTCTACTTCGGTTTGAAATAGAGTTAAAGTTCTAAAGATCTATCACCTCTTAGGGCACCCAAAGGTTGTAATAGGTATCTATAACTTATAGCTTTGCACCTTACTCTAAGACTCTAATCCCCAAGAGCGTTATCTTTGATTGTTACGGTTCAACTTCGGTTTGAAATAGAGTTAAAGTTCTAAAGATATATCACCTCTTAGGACACCCAAAGGTTGTAATAAGTATCTATAACTTATAGCTTTGAACCTAACTATAAGACTCTAATCCCCAAGAGCGTTATCTTTGATTGTAACGGTTCAACTTCGGTTTGAAATAGAGTTAAAGTTCTAAAGATCTATCACCTCTTAGGGCACCCAAAGGTTGTAATAAGTATCTATAACTTATAGCTTTGAACCTCACTCTAAGACTCTAATCCCCAAGAGAGTTGTCTTTGATTGTAACGGTTCAACTTCGGTTTGAAATAGAGTTAAATTTCTAAAGATCTATCACCTCTTAGGGCACCCAAAGGTTGTAATAAGTTTCTATAACTTATAGCTTTGAACCCAACTCTAAGACTCTAAACCCCAAGAGGGTAATCTTTGATTGTAACGGTTCAACTTTGGATTGAAATAGAGTTAAAGTTCTAAAGATCTATCACCTCTTAGGACACCCAAAGGTTATAATAAGTATCTATAACTTATAGCTTTGAACCAAACTCTAAGACTCTAATCCCCAAGAGCGTTATCTTTGATTGTAACGGTTCAACTTCGATTTGAAATAGAGTTAAAGTTCTAAAGATCTATCACCTCTTAGGGCACCCAAAGGTTGTAATAAGTATCAATAACTTATAGCTTTGCACCTTACTCTAAGACTCTAATCCCCAAGAGCGTTATCTTTGATTGTTACGGTTCAACTTCGGTTTGAAATAGAGTTAAACTTCTAAAGATCTATCACCTCTTAGGACACCCAAAGATTATAATAAGTATCTATAACTTATAGCTTTGAACCAAACCCTAAGACTAATCCCCAAGAGCGTTATCTTTGATTGTAACGGTTCTACTTCGGTTTGAAATAGAGTTAAAGTTCTAAAGATCTATCACCTCTTAGGGCACCCAAAGGTTGTAATAAGTTTCTATAACTTATAGCTTTGCACCTTACTCTAAGACTAATCCCCAAGAGCGAAATCTTTGATTGTAACGGTTCAACTTCGGATTGAAATAGAGTTAAAGTTCTAAAGATCTATCACCACTTAGGACACCCAAAGGTTATAATAAGTATCTATAACTTATAGCTTTGAACCAAACTCTAAGACTCTAATCCCCAAGAGCGTTATCTTTGATTGTAACGGTTCAACTTCGATTTTAAATAGAGTTAAAGTTCTAAAGATCTATCACCTCTTAGGGCACCCAAGGTTGTAATAAGTATCTATAACTTATAGCTTTGCACCTTACTCTAAGACTCTAATCCCCAAGAGCGTTATCTTTGATTGTTACGGTTCAACTTCGGTTTGAAATAGAGTTAAACTTCTAAAGATCTATCACCTCTTAGGACACCCAAAGATTATAATAAGTATCTATAACTTATAGCTTTGAACCAAACCCTAAGACTAATCCCCAAGAGCGTTATCTTTGATTGTAACGGTTCTACTTCGGTTTGAAATAGAGTTAAAGTTCTAAAGATCTATCACCTCTTAGGGCACCCAAAGGTTGTAATAAGTATCTATAACTTATAGCTTTGCACCTTACTCTAAGACTCTAATCCCCAAGAGCGTTATCTTTGATTGTTACGGTTCAACTTCGGTTTGAAATAGAGTTAAAGTTCTAAAGATATATCACCTCTTAGGACACCCAAAGGTTGTAATAAGTATCTATAACTTATAGCTTTGAACCTAACTCTAAGACTCTAATCCCCAAGAGCGTTATCTTTGATTGTAACGGTTCAACTTCGGTTTGAAATAGAGTTAAAGTTCTAAAGATCTATCACCTCTTAGGGCACCCAAAGGTTGTAATAAGTATCTATGACTTATAGCTTTGAACCTCACTCTAAGACTCTAATCCCCAAGAGAGTTATCTTTGATTGTGACGGTTCAACTTCGGTTTGAAATAGAGTTAAATTTCTTAAGATCTATCACCTCTTAGGGCACCCAAAGGTTGTAATAAGTTTCTATAACTTATAGCTTTGAACCCAACTCTAAGACTCTAAACCCCAAGAGGGTAATCTTTGATTGTAACGGTTCAACTTCGGATTGAAATAGAGTTAAAGTTCTAAAGATCTATCACCTCTTAGGACACCCAAAGGTTATAATAAGTATCTATAACTTATAGCTTTGAACCAAACTCTAAGACTCTAATCCCCAAGAGCGTTATCTTTGATTGTAACGGTTCTACTTCGGTTTGAAATAGAGTTAAAGTTCTAAAGATCTATCACCTCTTAGGGCACCCAAAGGTTGTAATAAGTATCTATAACTTATAGCTTTGCACCTTACTCTAAGACTCTAATCCCCAAGAGCGTTATCTTTGATTGTTACGGTTCAACTTCGGTTTGAAATAGAGTTAAAGTTCTAAAGATATATCACCTCTTAGGACACCCAAAGGTTGTAATAAGTATCTATAACTTATAGCTTTGAACCTAACTCTAAGACTCTAATCCCCAAGAGCGTTATCTTTGATTGTAACGGTTCAACTTCGGTTTGAAATAGAGTTAAAGTTCTAAAGATCTATCACCTCTTAGGGCACCCAAAGGTTGTAATAAGTATCTATAACTTATAGCTTTGAACCTCACTCTAAGACTCTAATCCCCAAGAGAGTTGTCTTTGATTGTAACGGTTCAACTTCGGTTTGAAATAGAGTTAAATTTCTAAAGATCTATCACCTCTTAGGGCACCCAAAGGTTGTAATAAGTTTCTATAACTTATAGCTTTGAACCCAACTCTAAGACTCTAAACCCCAAGAGGGTAATCTTTGATTGTAACGGTTCAACTTCGGATTGAAATAGAGTTAAAGTTCTAAAGATCTATCACCTCTTAGGACACCCAAAGGTTATAATAGGTATCTATAACTTATAGCTTTGAACCAAACTCTAAGACTCTAATCCCCAAGAGCGTTATCTTTGATTGTAACGGTTCTACTTCGGTTTGAAATAGAGTTAAAGTTCTAAAGATCTATCACCTCTTAGGGCACCCAAAGGTTGTAATAAGTATCTATAACTTATAGCTTTGCACCTTACTCTAAGACTCTAATCCCCAAGAGCGTTATCTTTGATTGTTACGGTTCAACTTCGGTTTGAAATAGAGTTAAACTTCTAAAGATCTATCACCTCTTAGGACACCCAAAGATTATAATAAGTATCTGTAACTTATAGCTTTGAACCAAACCCTAAGACTAATCCCCAAGTGTGTTATCTTTGATTGTAACGGTTCTACTTCGGTTTGAAATAGAGTTAAAGTTCTAAAGATCTATAACCTCTTAGGGCACCCAAAGGTTGTAACAAGTATCTATAACTTATAGCTTTGCACCTTACTCTAAGACTCTAATCCCCAAGAGCGTTATCTTTGATTGTTACGGTTCAACTTCGGTTTGAAATAGAGTTAAAGTTCTAAAGATATATCACCTCTTAGGACACCCAAAGGTTGTAATAAGTATCTATAACTTATAGCTTTGAACCTAACTATAAGACTCTAATCCCCAAGAGCGTTATCTTTGATTGTAACGGTTCAACTTCGGTTTGAAATAGAGTTAAAGTTCTAAAGATCTATCACCTCTTAGGGCACCCAAAGGTTGTAATAAGTATCTATAACTTATAGCTTTGAACCTCACTCTAAGACTCTAATCCCCAAGAGAGTTGTCTTTGATTGTAACGGTTCAACTTCGGTTTGAAATAGAGTTAAATTTCTAAAGATCTATCACCTCTTAGGGCACCCAAAGGTTGTAATAAGTTTCTATAACTTATAGCTTTGAACCCAACTCTAAGACTCTAAACCCCAAGAGGGTAATCTTTGATTGTAACGGTTCAACTTTGGATTGAAATAGAGTTAAAGTTCTAAAGATCTATCACCTCTTAGGACACCCAAAGGTTATAATAAGTATCTATAACTTATAGCTTTGAACCAAACTCTAAGACTCTAATCCCCAAGAGCGTTATCTTTGATTGTAACGGTTCAACTTCGATTTGAAATAGAGTTAAAGTTCTAAAGATCTATCACCTCTTAGGGCACCCAAAGGTTGTAATAAGTATCAATAACTTATAGCTTTGCACCTTACTCTAAGACTCTAATCCCCAAGAGCGTTATCTTTGATTGTTACGGTTCAACTTCGGTTTGAAATAGAGTTAAACTTCTAAAGATCTATCACCTCTTAGGACACCCAAAGATTATAATAAGTATCTATAACTTATAGCTTTGAACCAAACCCTAAGACTAATCCCCAAGAGCGTTATCTTTGATTGTAACGGTTCTACTTCGGTTTGAAATAGAGTTAAAGTTCTAAAGATCTATCACCTCTTAGGGCACCCAAAGGTTGTAATAAGTTTCTATAACTTATAGCTTTGCACCTTACTCTAAGACTAATCCCCAAGAGCGTAATCTTTGATTGTAACGGTTCAACTTCGGATTGAAATAGAGTTAAAGTTCTAAAGATCTATCACCACTTAGGACACCCAAAGGTTATAATAAGTATCTATAACTTATAGCTTTGAACCAAACTCTAAGACTCTAATCCCCAAGAGCGTTATCTTTGATTGTAACGGTTCAACTTCGATTTTAAATAGAGTTAAAGTTCTAAAGATCTATCACCTCTTAGGGCACCCAAGGTTGTAATAAGTATCTATAACTTATAGCTTTGCACCTTACTCTAAGACTCTAATCCCCAAGAGCGTTATCTTTGATTGTTACGGTTCAACTTCGGTTTGAAATAGAGTTAAACTTCTAAAGATCTATCACCTCTTAGGACACCCAAAGATTATAATAAGTATCTATAACTTATAGCTTTGAACCAAACCCTAAGACTAATCCCCAAGAGCGTTATCTTTGATTGTAACGGTTCTACTTCGGTTTGAAATAGAGTTAAAGTTCTAAAGATCTATCACCTCTTAGGGCACCCAAAGGTTGTAATAAGTATCTATAACTTATAGCTTTGCACCTTACTCTAAGACTCTAATCCCCAAGAGCGTTATCTTTGATTGTTACGGTTCAACTTCGGTTTGAAATAGAGTTAAAGTTCTAAAGATATATCACCTCTTAGGACACCCAAAGGTTGTAATAAGTATCTATAACTTATAGCTTTGAACCTAACTCTAAGACTCTAATCCCCAAGAGCGTTATCTTTGATTGTAACGGTTCAACTTCGGTTTGAAATAGAGTTAAAGTTCTAAAGATCTATCACCTCTTAGGGCACCCAAAGGTTGTAATAAGTATCTATGACTTATAGCTTTGAACCTCACTCTAAGACTCTAATCCCCAAGAGAGTTATCTTTGATTGTGACGGTTCAACTTCGGTTTGAAATAGAGTTAAATTTCTAAAGATCTATCACCTCTTAGGGCACCCAAAGGTTGTAATAAGTTTCTATAACTTATAGCTTTGAACCCAACTCTAAGACTCTAAACCCCAAGAGGGTAATCTTTGATTGTAACGGTTCAACTTCGGATTGAAATAGAGTTAAAGTTCTAAAGATCTATCACCTCTTAGGACACCCAAAGGTTATAATAAGTATCTATAACTTATAGCTTTGAACCAAACTCTAAGACTCTAATCCCCAAGAGCGTTATCTTTGATTGTAACGGTTCTACTTCGGTTTGAAATAGAGTTAAAGTTCTAAAGATCTATCACCTCTTAGGGCACCCAAAGGTTGTAATAAGTATCTATAACTTATAGCTTTGCACCTTACTCTAAGACTCTAATCCCCAAGAGCGTTATCTTTGATTGTTACGGTTCAACTTCGGTTTGAAATAGAGTTAAAGTTCTAAAGATATATCACCTCTTAGGACACCCAAAGGTTGTAATAAGTATCTATAGCTTATAGCTTTGAACCTAACTCTAAGACTCTAATCCCCAAGAGCGTTATCTTTGATTGTAACGGTTCAACTTCGGTTTGAAATAGAGTTAAAGTTCTAAAGATCTATCACCTCTTAGGGCACCCAAAGGTTGTAATAAGTATCTATAACTTATAGCTTTGAACCTCACTCTAAGACTCTAATCCCCAAGAGAGTTGTCTTTGATTGTAACGGTTCAACTTCGGTTTGAAATAGAGTTAAATTTCTAAAGATCTATCACCTCTTAGGGCACCCAAAGGTTGTAATAAGTTTCTATAACTTATAGCTTTGAACCCAACTCTAAGACTCTAAACCCCAAGAGGGTAATCTTTGATTGTAACGGTTCAACTTCGGATTGAAATAGAGTTAAAGTTCTAAAGATCTATCACCTCTTAGGACACCCAAAGGTTATAATAGGTATCTATAACTTATAGCTTTGAACCAAACTCTAAGACTCTAATCCCCAAGAGCGTTATCTTTGATTGTAACGGTTCTACTTCGGTTTGAAATAGAGTTAAAGTTCTAAAGATCTATCACCTCTTAGGGCACCCAAAGGTTGTAATAAGTATCTATAACTTATAGCTTTGCACCTTACTCTAAGACTCTAATCCCCAAGAGCGTTATCTTTGATTGTTACGGTTCAACTTCGGTTTGAAATAGAGTTAAACTTCTAAAGATCTATCACCTCTTAGGACACCCAAAGATTATAATAAGTATCTGTAACTTATAGCTTTGAACCAAACCCTAAGACTAATCCCCAAGTGTGTTATCTTTGATTGTAACGGTTCTACTTCGGTTTGAAATAGAGTTAAAGTTCTAAAGATCTATAACCTCTTAGGGCACCCAAAGGTTGTAACAAGTATCTATAACTTATAGCTTTGCACCTTACTCTAAGACTCTAATCCCCAAGAGCGTTATCTTTGATTGTTACGGTTCAACTTCGGTTTGAAATAGAGTTAAAGTTCTAAAGATATATCACCTCTTAGGACACCCAAAGGTTGTAATAAGTATCTATAACTTATAGCATTGAAACTAACTCTAAGACTCTAATCCCCAAGAGCGTTATCTTTGATTGTAACGGTTCAACTTCGGTTTGAAATAGAGTTAAAGTTCTAAAGATCTATCACCTCTTAGGGCACCCAAAGGTTGTAATAAGTATCTATAACTTATAGCTTTGAACCTCACTCTAAGACTCTAATCCCCAAGAGAGTTATCTTTGATTGTAACGGTTCAACTTCGGTTTGAAATAGAGTTAAAGTTCTAAAGATCTATCACCTCTTAGAGCACCCAAAGGTAGTAATAAGTTTCTATAACTTATAGCTTTGAACCCAACTCTAAGACTCTAATCCCCAAGAGCGTAATCTTTGATTGTAACGGTTCAACTTCGGATTGAAATAGAGTTAAAGTTCTAAAGATCTATCACCTCTTAGGACACCCAAAGGTTATAATAAGTATCTATAACTTATAGCTTTGAACCAAACTCTAAGACTCTAATCCCCAAGAGCGTTATCTTTGATTGTAACGGTTCAACTTCGGTTGGAAATAGAGTTAAAGTTCTAAAGATCTATCACCACTTAGGACACCCAAAGGTTATAATAAGTATCTATAACTTATAGCTTTGAACCAAACTCTAAGACTCTAATCCCCAAGAGCGTTATCTTTGATTGTAACGGTTCAACTTCGATTTGAAATAGAGTTAAAGTTCTAAAGATCTATCACCTCTTAGGGCACCCAAAGGATGTAATAAGTATCTATAACTTATAGCTTTGCACCTTACTCTAAGACTCTAATCCCCAAGAGCGTTATCTTTGATTGTTACGGTTCAACTTCGGTTTGAAATAGAGTTAAACTTCTAAAGATCTATCACCTCTTAGGACACCCAAAGATTATAATAAGTATCTATAACTTATAGCTTTGAACCAAACCCTAAGACTAATCCCCAAGAGCGTTATCTTTGATTGTAATGGTTCAACTTCGGTTTGAAATAGAGTTAAAGTTCTAAAGATCTATCACCTCTTAGGGCACCCAAAGGTTGTAAAAGGTATCTATAACTTATAGCTTTGAACCTAACTCTAAGACTCTAATCGCCAAGAGCGTTATCTTTGATTGTAACGGTTCAACTTCGGTTTGAAATAGAGTTAAAGTTCTAAAGATCTATCACCTTTAGGGCACCCAAAGGTTGTAATAAGTATCTACAACTTATAGCTTTGCACCTTACTCTAAGACTCTAATCCCCAAGAGCGTTATCTTTGATTGTTACGGTTCAACTTCGGTTTGAAATAGAGTTAAAGTTCTAAAGATCTATCACCTCTTAGGACACCCAAAGGTTGTAATAAGTATCTATAACTTATAGCTTTGAACCTCACTCTAAGACTCTAATCCCCAAGAGCGTTATCTTTGATTGTAACGGTTCAACTTCGATTTGAAATAGAGTTAAAGTTCTAAAGATCTATCACCTCTTAGGGCACCCAAAGGTTGTAATAAGTATCTATAACTTATAGCTTTGCACCTTACTCTAAGACTCTAATCCCCAAGAGCGTTATCTTTGATTGTTACGGTTCAACTTCGGTTTGAAATAGAGTTAAACTTCTAAAGATCTATCACCTCTTAGGACACCCAAAGATTATAATAAGTATCTATAACTTATAGCTTTGAACCAAACCCTAAGACTAATCCCCAAGAGCGTTATCTTTGATTGTAACGGTTCTACTTCTGTTTGAAATAGAGTTAAAGTTCTAAAGATCTAGCACCTCTTAGGGCACCCAAAGGTTGTAATAAGTATCTATAACTTATAGCTTTGCACCTTACTCTAAGACTCTAATCCCCAAGAGCGTTATCTTTGATTGTTACGGTTCAACTTCGGTTTGAAATAGAGTTAAACTTCTAAAGATCTATCACCTCTTAGGACACCCAAAGATTATAATAAGTATCTGTAACTTATAGCTTTGAACCAAACCCTAAGACTAATCCCCAAGTGTGTTATCTTTGATTGTAACGGTTCTACTTCGGTTTGAGATGAGTTAAAGTTCTAAAGATCTATCACCTCTTAGGACACCCAAAGGTTGTAATAAGTATCTATAACTTATAGCTTTGAACCTAACTCTAAGACTCTAATCCCCAAGAGCGTTATCTTTGATTGTAACGGTTCAACTTCGGTTTGAAATAGAGTTAAAGTTCTAAAGATCTATCACCTCTTAGGGCACCCAAAGGTTGTAATAAGTATCTATAACTTATAGCTTTGAACCTCACTCTAAGACTCTAATCCCCAAGAGAGTTGTCTTTGATTGTAACGGTTCAACTTCGGTTTGAAATAGAGTTAAATTTCTAAAGATCTATCACCTCTTAGGGCACCCAAAGGTTGTAATAAGTTTCTATAACTTATAGCTTTGAACCCAACTCTAAGACTCTAAACCCCAAGAGGGTAATCTTTGATTGTAACGGTTCAACTTTGGATTGAAATAGAGTTAAAGTTCTAAAGATCTATCACCTCTTAGGACACCCAAAGGTTATAATAAGTATCTATAACTTATAGCTTTGAACCAAACTCTAAGACTCTAATCCCCAAGAGCGTTATCTTTGATTGTAACGGTTCAACTTCGATTTGAAATAGAGTTAAAGTTCTAAAGATCTATCACCTCTTAGGGCACCCAAAGGTTGTAATAAGTATCTATAACTTATAGCTTTGCACCTTACTCTAAGACTCTAATCCCCAAGAGCGTTATCTTTGATTGTTACGGTTCAACTTCGGTTTGAAATAGAGTTAAACTTCTAAAGATCTATCACCTCTTAGGACACCCAAAGATTATAATAAGTATCTATAACTTATAGCTTTGAACCAAACCCTAAGACTAATCCCCAAGAGCGTTATCTTTGATTGTAACGGTTCTACTTCGGTTTGAAATAGAGTTAAAGTTCTAAAGATCTATCACCTCTTAGGGCACCCAAAGGTTGTAATAAGTATCTATAACTTATAGCTTTGCACCTTACTCTAAGACTCTAATCCCCAAGAGCGTTATCTTTGATTGTTACGGTTCAACTTCGGTTTGAAATATAGTTAAACTTCTAAAGATCTATCACCTCTTAGGACACCCAAAGATTATAATAAGTATCTGTAACTTATAGCTTTGAACCAAACCCTATGACTAATCCCCAAGTGTGTTATCTTTGATTGTAACGGTTCTACTTCGGTTTGAAATAGAGTTAAAGTTCTAAAGATCTATCACCTCTTAGGGCACCCAAAGGTTGTAACAAGTATCTATAACTTATAGCTTTGCACCTTACTCTAAGACTCTAATCCCCAAGAGCGTTATCTTTGATTGTTACGGTTCAACTTCGGTTTGAAATAGAGTTAAAGTTCTAAAGATATATCACCTCTTAGGACACCCAAAGGTTGTAATAATTATCTATAACTTATAGCATTGAAACTAACTCTAAGACTCTAATCCCCAAGAGCGTTATCTTTGATTGTAACGGTTCAACTTCGGTTTGAAATAGAGTTAAAGTTCTAAAGATCTATCACCTTTAGGGCACCCAAAGGTTGTAATAAGTATCTACAACTTATAGCTTTGCACCTTACTCTAAGACTCTAATCCCCAAGAGCGTTATCTTTGATTGTTACGGTTCAACTTCGGTTTGAAATAGAGTTAAAGTTCTAAAGATCTATCACCTCTTAGGACACCCAAAGGTTGTAATAAGTATCTATAACTTATAGCTTTGAACCTCACTCTAAGACTCTAATCCCCAAGAGCGTTATCTTTGATTGTAACGGTTCAACTTCGATTTGAAATAGAGTTAAAGTTCTAAAGATCTATCACCTCTTAGGGCACCCAAAGGTTGTAATAAGTATCTATAACTTATAGCTTTGCACCTTACTCTAAGACTCTAATCCCCAAGAGCGTTATCTTTGATTGTTACGGTTCAACTTCGGTTTGAAATAGAGTTAAACTTCTAAAGATCTATCACCTCTTAGGACACCCAAAGATTATAATAAGTATCTATAACTTATAGCTTTGAACCAAACCCTAAGACTAATCCCCAAGAGCGTTATCTTTGATTGTAACGGTTCTACTTCTGTTTGAAATAGAGTTAAAGTTCTAAAGATCTAGCACCTCTTAGGGCACCCAAAGGTTGTAATAAGTATCTATAACTTATAGCTTTGCACCTTACTCTAAGACTCTAATCCCCAAGAGCGTTATCTTTGATTGTTACGGTTCAACTTCGGTTTGAAATAGAGTTAAACTTCTAAAGATCTATCACCTCTTAGGACACCCAAAGATTATAATAAGTATCTGTAACTTATAGCTTTGAACCAAACCCTAAGACTAATCCCCAAGTGTGTTATCTTTGATTGTAACGGTTCTACTTCGGTTTGAGATGAGTTAAAGTTCTAAAGATCTATCACCTCTTAGGACACCCAAAGGTTGTAATAAGTATCTATAACTTATAGCTTTGAACCTAACTCTAAGACTCTAATCCCCAAGAGCGTTATCTTTGATTGTAACGGTTCAACTTCGGTTTGAAATAGAGTTAAAGTTCTAAAGATCTATCACCTCTTAGGGCACCCAAAGGTTGTAATAAGTATCTATAACTTATAGCTTTGAACCTCACTCTAAGACTCTAATCCCCAAGAGAGTTGTCTTTGATTGTAACGGTTCAACTTCGGTTTGAAATAGAGTTAAATTTCTAAAGATCTATCACCTCTTAGGGCACCCAAAGGTTGTAATAAGTTTCTATAACTTATAGCTTTGAACCCAACTCTAAGACTCTAAACCCCAAGAGGGTAATCTTTGATTGTAACGGTTCAACTTTGGATTGAAATAGAGTTAAAGTTCTAAAGATCTATCACCTCTTAGGACACCCAAAGGTTATAATAAGTATCTATAACTTATAGCTTTGAACCAAACTCTAAGACTCTAATCCCCAAGAGCGTTATCTTTGATTGTAACGGTTCAACTTCGATTTGAAATAGAGTTAAAGTTCTAAAGATCTATCACCTCTTAGGGCACCCAAAGGTTGTAATAAGTATCTATAACTTATAGCTTTGCACCTTACTCTAAGACTCTAATCCCCAAGAGCGTTATCTTTGATTGTTACGGTTCAACTTCGGTTTGAAATAGAGTTAAACTTCTAAAGATCTATCACCTCTTAGGACACCCAAAGATTATAATAAGTATCTATAACTTATAGCTTTGAACCAAACCCTAAGACTAATCCCCAAGAGCGTTATCTTTGATTGTAACGGTTCTACTTCGGTTTGAAATAGAGTTAAAGTTCTAAAGATCTATCACCTCTTAGGGCACCCAAAGGTTGTAATAAGTATCTATAACTTATAGCTTTGCACCTTACTCTAAGACTCTAATCCCCAAGAGCGTTATCTTTGATTGTTACGGTTCAACTTCGGTTTGAAATATAGTTAAACTTCTAAAGATCTATCACCTCTTAGGACACCCAAAGATTATAATAAGTATCTGTAACTTATAGCTTTGAACCAAACCCTATGACTAATCCCCAAGTGTGTTATCTTTGATTGTAACGGTTCTACTTCGGTTTGAAATAGAGTTAAAGTTCTAAAGATCTATCACCTCTTAGGGCACCCAAAGGTTGTAACAAGTATCTATAACTTATAGCTTTGCACCTTACTCTAAGACTCTAATCCCCAAGAGCGTTATCTTTGATTGTTACGGTTCAACTTCGGTTTGAAATAGAGTTAAAGTTCTAAAGATATATCACCTCTTAGGACACCCAAAGGTTGTAATAATTATCTATAACTTATAGCATTGAAACTAACTCTAAGACTCTAATCCCCAAGAGCGTTATCTTTGATTGTAACGGTTCAACTTCGGTTTGAAATAGAGTTAAAGTTCTAAAGATCTATCACCTCTTAGGGCACCCAAAGGTTGTAATAAGTATCTATAACTTATAGCTTTGAACCTCACTCTAAGACTCTAATCCCCAAGAGAGTTATCTTTGATTGTAACGGTTCAACTTCGGTTTGAAATAGAGTTAAAGTTCTAAAGATCTATCACCTCTTAGAGCACCCAAAGGTTGTAATAAGTTTCTATAACTTATAGCTTTGAACCCAACTCTAAGACTCTAATCCCCAAGAGCGTAATCTTTGATTGTAACGGTTCAACTTCGGATTGAAATAGAGTTAAAGTTCTAAAGATCTATCACCTCTTAGGGCACCCAAAGGATGTAATAAGTATCTATAACTTATAGATTTGCACCTTACTCTAAGACTCTAATCCCCAAGAGCGTTATCTTTGATTGTTACGGTTCAACTTCGGTTTGAAATAGAGTTAAACTTCTAAAGATCTATCACCTCTTAGGACACCCAAAGATTATAATAAGTATCTATAACTTATAGCTTTGAACCAAACCCTAAGACTAATCCCCAAGAGCGTTATCTTTGATTGTAATGGTTCAACTTCGGTTTGAAATAGAGTTAAAGTTCTAAAGATCTATCACCTCATAGGGCACCCAAAGGTTGTAAAAGGTATCTATAACTTATAGCTTTGAACCTAACTCTAAGACTCTAATCGCCAAGAGCGTTATCTTTGATTGTAACGGTTCAACTTCGGTTTGAAATAGAGTTAAAGTTCTAAAGATCTATCACCTTTAGGGCACCCAAAGGTTGTAATAAGTATCTACAACTTATAGCTTTGCACCTTACTCTAAGACTCTAATCCCCAAGAGCGTTATCTTTGATTGTTACGGTTCAACTTCGGTTTGAATTAGAGTTAAAGTTCTCAAGATATATCACCTCTTAGGACACCCAAAGGTTGTAATAAGTATCTATAACTTATAGCTTTGAACCTCACTCTAAGACTCTAATCCCCAAGAGCGTTATCTTTGATTGTAACGGTTCAACTTCGGTTTGAAATAGAGTTAAAGTTCCAAAGATATATCACCTCTTAGGGCACCCAAAGGTTGTAATAAGTATCTATAACTTATAGCTTTGAACCCAACTCTAAGACTCTAATCCCCAAGGGCGTAATCTTTGATTGTTACGGTTCAACTTCCTTTGGAAATAGAGTTAAACTTCTAAAGATCTATCACCTCTTAGGACACCCAAAGATTATAATAAGTATCTGTAACTTATAGCTTTGAACCAAACCCTAAGACTAATCCCCAAGAGTGTTATCTTTGATTGTAACGGTTCTACTTCGGTTTGAAATAGAGTTAAAGTTCTAAAGATCTATCACCTCTTAGGACACCCAAAGGTTGTAATAAGTATCTATAACTTATAGCTTTGCACCTTACTCTAAGACTCTAATCCCCAAGAGCGTTATAATTGATTGTTACGGTTCAACTTCGGTTTGAAATAGAGTTAAACTTCTGAAGATCTATCACCTCTTAGGACACCCAAAAATTATAATAAGTATCTATAACTTATAGCTTTGAACCAAACCCTAAGACTAATCCCCAAGAGTGTTATCTTTGATTGTAACTGTTCTACTTCGGTTTGAAATAGAGTTAAAGTTCTAAAGATCTATCACCTCTTAGGGCACCCAAAGTTTGTAATAAGTTTCTATAACTTATAGCTTTGAACCCAACTCTAAGACTCTAATCCCCAAGAGCGTAATCTTTGATTGTAACGGTTCAACTTCGGATTGAAATAGAGTTAAAGTTCTAAAGATCTATCACCACTTAGGACACCCAAAGGTTATAATAAGTATCTATAACTTATAGCTTTGAACCAAACTCTAAGACTCTAATCCCCAAGAGCGTTATCTTTGATTGTAACGGTTCAACTTCGATTTCAAATAGAGTTAAAGTTCTAAAGATCTATCACCTCTTAAGGCACCCAAAGGTTGTAATAAGTATCTATAACTTATAGCTTTGCACCTTACTCTAAGACTCTAATCCCCAAGAGCGTTATCTTTGATTGTTACGGTTCAACTTCGGTTTGAAATAGAGTTAAACTTCTAAAGATCTATCACCTCTTAGGACACCCAAAGATTATAATAAGTATCTATAACTTATAGCTTTGAACCAAACCCTAAGACTAATCCCCAAGAGCGTTATCTTTGATTATAACGGTTCTACTTCGGTTTGAAATAGAGTTAAAGTTCTAAAGATCTATCACCTCTTAGGGCACCCAAAGGTTGTAATAAGTATCTATAACTTATAGCTTTGCACCTTACTCTAAGACTCTAATCCCCAAGAGCGTTATCTTTGATTGTTACGGTTCAACTTCGGTTTGAAATAGAGTTAAAGTTCTAAAGATATGTCACCTCTTAGGACACCCAAAGGTTGTAATAAGTATCTATAACTTATAGCTTTGAACCTAACTCTAAGACTCTAATCCCCAAGAGCGTTATCTTTGATTGTAACGGTTCAACTTCGGTTTGAAATAGAGTTAAAGTTCTAAAGATCTATCACCTCTTAGGGCACCCAAAGGTTGTAATAAGTATCTATAACTTATAGCTTTGAACCTCACTTTAAGACTCTAATCCCCAAGAGAGTTATCTTTGATTGTAACGGTTCAACTTCGGTTTGAAATAGAGTTAAATTTCTAAAGATCTATCACCTCTTAGGGCACCCAAAGGTTGTAATAAGTTTCTATAACTTATAGCTTTGAACCCAACTCTAAGACTCTAAACCCCAAGAGGGTAATCTTTGATTGTAACGGTTCAACTTCGGATTGAAATAGAGTTAAAGTTCTAAAGATCTATCACCTCTTAGGACACCCAAAGGTTATAATAAGTATCTATAACTTATAGCTTTGAACCAAACTCTAAGACTCTAATCCCCAAGAGCGTTATCTTTGATTGTAACGGTTCTACTTCGGTTTGAAATAGAGTTAAAGTTCTAAAGATCTATCACCTCTTAGGGCACCCAAAGGTTGTAATAAGTATCTATAACTTATAGCTTTGCACCTTACTCTAAGACTCTAATCCCCAAGAGAGTTATCTTTGATTGTTACGGTTCAACTTCGGTTTGAAATTGAGTTAAAGTTCTAAAGATATATCACCTCTTAGGACACCCAAAGGTTGTAATAAGTATATATAACTTATTGCTTTGAACCTAACTCTAAGACTCTAATCCCCAAGAGCGTTATCTTTGATTGTAACGGTTCAACTTCGGTTTTAAATAGAGTTAAAGTTCTAAAGATCTATCACCTCTTAGGGCACCCAAAGGTTGTAATAAGTATCTATAACTTATAGCTTTGAACCTCACTCTAAGCCTGTAATCCCCAAGAGAGTTATCTTTGATTGTAACGGTTCAACTTCGGTTTGAAGTAGAGTTAAAGTTCTAAAGATCTATCACCTCTAAGGGCACCCAAAGGTTGTAATAAGTTTCTATAACTTATAGCTTTGAACCCAACTCTAAGACTCTAATCCCCAAGAGCGTAATCTTTGATTGTAACGGTTCAACTTCGGATTGAAATAGAGTTAAAGTTCTAAAGATCTATCACCTCTTAGGACACCCAAAGGTTATAATAAGTATCAATAACTTATAGCTTTGAACCAAACTCTAAGACTCTAATCCCCAAGAGCGTTATCTTTGATTGTAACGGTTCAACTTCGGTTTGAAATAGAGTTAAAGTTCTAAAGATCTATCACCTCTTAGGGCACCCAAAGGTTGTAATAAGTATCTATAACTTATAGCTTTGCACCTTACTCTAAGACTCTAATCCCCAAGAGCGTTATCTTTCATTGTTACGGTTCAACTTCGGTTTGAAATAGAGTTAAAGTTCTAAAGATATATCACCTCTTAGGACACCCAAAGGTTGTAATAAGTATCTATAACTTATAGCTTTGAACCTAACTCTAAGACTCTAACCCCCAAGTGCGTTCTCTTTGATTGTAACGGTTCATCTTCGGTTTGAAATAGAGTTAAAGTTCTAAAGATCTATCACCTTTTAGGACACCCAAAGGTTGTAATAAGTATCTATAACTTATAGCTTTGAACCTCACTCTAAGACTCTAATCCTCAAGAGCGTTATATTTGATTGTAACGGTTCAACTTCAGTTTGAAATAGAGTTAAAGTTCTAAGGATCTATCACCTCTTAGGGCACCCAAAGGTTGTAATAATTTTCTATAACTTATAGCTTTGAACCCAACTCTAAGACTCTAATCCCCAAGAGCGTAATCTTTGATTGTAACGGTTCAACTTCGGATTGAAATAGAGTTAAAGTTCTAAAGATCTATCACCTCTTAGGACACCTAAAGGTTATAATAAGTATCTATAACTTATAGCTTTGAACCAAACTCTAAGACTCTAATCCCCAAGAGCGTTATCTTTGATTGTAACGGTTCAACTTCGGTTTGAAATAGAGTTAAAGTTCTAAATATCTATCACCTCTTAGGGCACCCAAAGGTTGTAATAAGTATCTATAACTTATAGCTTTGCACCTTACTCTAAGACTCTAATCCCCAAGAGCGTTATCTTTCATTGTTACGGTTCAACTTCGGTTTGAAATAGAGTTAAAGTTCTAAAGATATATCACCTCTTAGGACACCCAAAGGTTGTAATAAGTATCTATAACTTATAGCTTTGAACCTAACTCTAAGACTCTAACCCCCAAGTGCGTTCTCTTTGATTGTAACGGTTCATCTTCGGTTTGAAATAGAGTTAAAGTTCTAAAGATCTATCACCTCTTAGGACACCCAAAGGTTGTAATAAGTATCTATAACTTATAGCTTTGAACCTCACTCTAAGACTCTAATCCTCAAGAGCGTTATATTTGATTGTAACGGTTCAACTTCAGTTTGAAATAGAGTTAAAGTTCTAAGGATCTATCACCTCTTAGGGCACCCAAAGGTTGTAATAATTTTCTATAACTTATAGCTTTGAACCCAACTCTAAGACTCTAATCCCCAAGAGCGTAATCTTTGATTGCAACGGTTCAACTTCGGTTTGAAATAGAGTTAAACTTCTAAAGATCTATCACCTCTTAGGACACCCAAAGATTATAATAAGTATCTATAACTTATAGCTTTGAACCAAACCCTAAGACTAATCCCCAAGAGCGTTATCTTTGATTGTAACGGTTCTACTTCGGTTTGAAATAGAGTTAAAGTTCTAAAGATCTATCACCTCTTAGGGCACCCAAAGGTTGTAATAAGTATCTATAACTTATAGCTTTGCACCTTACTCTAAGACTCTAATCCCCAAGAGCGTTATCTTTCATTGTTACGGTTCAACTTCGGTTTGAAATAGAGTTAAAGTTCTAAAGATATATCACCTCTTAGGACACCCAAAGGTTGTAATAAGTATCTATAACTTATAGCTTTGAACCTAACTCTAAGACTCTAACCCCCAAGTGCGTTCTCTTTGATTGTAACGGTTCATCTTCGGTTTGAAATAGAGTTAAAGTTCTAAAGATCTATCACCTCTTAGGACACCCAAAGGTTGTAATAAGTATCTATAACTTATAGCTTTGAACCTCACTCTAAGACTCTAATCCTCAAGAGCGTTATATTTGATTGTAACGGTTCAACTTCAGTTTGAAATAGAGTTAAAGTTCTAAGGATCTATCACCTCTTAGGGCACCCAAAGGTTGTAATAATTTTCTATAACTTATAGCTTTGAACCCAACTCTAAGACTCTAATCCCCAAGAGCGTAATCTTTGATTGTAACGGTTCAACTTCGGATTGAAATAGAGTTAAAGTTCTAAAGATCTATCACCTCTTAGGACACCCAAAGGTTATAATAAGTATCTATAACTTATAGCTTTGAACCAAAGTCTAAGACTCTAATCCCCAAGAGCGTAATCTTTGATTGTAACGGTTCAACTTCGGTTTGAAATAGAGTTAAAGTTCTAAAGATATATCACCTCTTAGGACACCCAAAGGTTGTAATAAGTATCTATAACTTATAGCTTTGAACCTAACTATAAGACTCTAATCCCCAAGAGCGTTATCTTTGATTGTAACGGTTCAACTTCGGTTTGAAATAGAGTTAAAGTTCTAAAGATCTATCACCTCTTAGGGCACCCAAAGGTTGTAATAAGTATCTATAACTTATAGCTTTGAACCTCACTCTAAGACTCTAATCCCCAAGAGAGTTGTCTTTGATTGTAACGGTTCAACTTCGGTTTGAAATAGAGTTAAATTTCTAAAGATCTATCACCTCTTAGGGCACCCAAAGGTTGTAATAAGTTTCTATAACTTATAGCTTTGAACCCAACTCTAAGACTCTAAACCCCAAGAGGGTAATCTTTGATTGTAACGGTTCAACTTTGGATTGAAATAGAGTTAAAGTTCTAAAGATCTATCACCTCTTAGGACACCCAAAGGTTATAATAAGTATCTATAACTTATAGCTTTGAACCAAACTCTAAGACTCTAATCCCCAAGAGCGTTATCTTTGATTGTAACGGTTCAACTTCGATTTGAAATAGAGTTAAAGTTCTAAAGATCTATCACCGCTTAGGGCACCCAAAGGTTATAATAAGTATCTGTAACTTATAGCTTTGAACCAAACCCTAAGACTAATCCCCAAGTGTGTTATCTTTGATTGTAACGGTTCTACTTCGGTTTGAAATAGAGTTAAAGTTCTAAAGATCTATAACCTCTTAGGGCACCCAAAGGTTGTAACAAGTATCTATAACTTATAGCTTTGCACCTTACTCTAAGACTCTAATCCCCAAGAGAGTTATCTTTGATTGTTACGGTTCAACTTCGGTTTGAAATTGAGTTAAAGTTCTAAAGATATATCACCTCTTAGGACACCCAAAGGTTGTAATAAGTATATATAACTTATTGCTTTGAACCTAACTCTAAGACTCTAATCCCCAAGAGCGTTATCTTTGATTGTAACGGTTCAACTTCGGTTTTAAATAGAGTTAAAGTTCTAAAGATCTATCACCTCTTAGGGCACCCAAAGGTTGTAATAAGTATCTATAACTTATAGCTTTGAACCTCACTCTAAGCCTGTAATCCCCAAGAGAGTTATCTTTGATTGTAACGGTTCAACTTCGGTTTGAAGTAGAGTTAAAGTTCTAAAGATCTATCACCTCTAAGGGCACCCAAAGGTTGTAATAAGTTTCTATAACTTATAGCTTTGAACCCAACTCTAAGACTCTAATCCCCAAGAGCGTAATCTTTGATTGTAACGGTTCAACTTCGGATTGAAATAGAGTTAAAGTTCTAAAGATCTATCACCTCTTAGGACACCCAAAGGTTATAATAAGTATCAATAACTTATAGCTTTGAACCAAACTCTAAGACTCTAATCCCCAAGAGCGTTATCTTTGATTGTAACGGTTCAACTTCGATTTGAAATAGAGTTAAAGTTCTAAAGATCTATCACCTCTTAGGGCACCCAAAGGTTGTAATAAGTATCTATAACTTATAGCTTTGCACCTTACTCTAAGACTCTAATCCCCAAGAGCGTTATCTTTGATTGTTACGGTTCAACTTCGGTTTGAAATAGAGTTATAGTTCTAAAGATATATCACCTCTTAGGACACCCAAAGGTTGTAATAAGTATCTATAACTTATATCTTTGAACCTAACTCTAAGACTCTAATCCCCAAGAGCGTTATCTTTGATTGTAACGGTTCAACTTCGGTTTGAAATAGAGTTAAAGTTCTAAAGATCTATCACCTCTTAGGGCACCCAAATGTTGTAATAAGTATCTATGACTTATAGCTTTGAACCTCACTCTAAGACTCTAATCCCCAAGAGAGTTATCTTTGATTGTGACGGTTCAACTTCGGTTTGAAATAGAGTTAAATTTCTAAAGATCTATCACCTCTTAGGGCACCCAAAGGTTGTAATAAGTTTCTATAACTTATAGCTTTGAACCCAACTCTAAGACTCTAAACCCAAGAGGGTAATCTTTGATTGTAACGGTTCAACTTCGGATTGAAATAGAGTTAAAGTTCTAAAGATCTATCACCTCTTAGGACACCCAAAGGTTATAATAAGTATCTATAACTTATAGCTTTGAACCAAACTCTAAGACTCTAATCCCCAAGAGCGTTATCTTTGATTGTAACGGTTCTACTTCGGTTTGAAATAGAGTTAAAGTTCTAAAGATCTATCACCTCTTAGGGCACCCAAAGGTTGTAATAAGTATCTATAACTTATAGCTTTGCACCTTACTCTAAGACTCTAATCCCCAAGAGCGTTATCTTTGATTGTTACGGTTCAACTTCGGTTTGAAATAGAGTTAAAGTTCTAAAGATATATCACCTCTTAGGACACCCAAAGGTTGTAATAAGTATCTATAACTTATAGCTTTGAACCTAACTCTATGACTCTAATCCCCAAGAGCGTTATCTTTGATTGTAACGGTTCAACTTCGGTTTGAAATAGAGTTAAAGTTCTAAAGATCTATCACCTCTTAGGGCACCCAAAGGTTGTAATAAGTATCTATAACTTATAGCTTTGAACCTCACTCTAAGACTCTAATCCCCAAGAGAGTTGTCTTTGATTGTAACGGTTCAACTTCGGTTTGAAATAGAGTTAAATTTCTAAAGATCTATCACCTCTTAGGGCACCCAAAGGTTGTAATAAGTTTCTATAACTTATAGCTTTGAACCCAACTCTAAGACTCTAAACCCCAAGAGGGTAATCTTTGATTGTAACGGTTCAACTTTGGATTGAAATAGAGTTAAAGTTCTAAAGATCTATCACCTCTTAGGACACCCAAAGGTTATAATAAGTATCTATAACTTATAGCTTTGAACCAAACTCTAAGACTCTAATCCCCAAGAGCGTTATCTTTGATCGTAACGGTTCAACTTCGATTTGAAATAGAGTTAAAGTTCTAAAGATCTATAACCTCTTAGGGCACCCAAAGGTTGTAATAAGTATCAATAACTTATAGCTTTGCACCTTACTCTAAGACTCTAATCCCCAAGAGCGTTATCTTTGATTGTTACGGTTCAACTTCGGTTTGAAATAGAGTTAAACTTCTAAAGATCTATCACCTCTTAGGACACCCAAAGATTATAATAAGTATCTATAACTTATAGCTTTGAACCAAACCCTAACACTAATCCCCAAGAGCGTTATCTTTGATTGTAACGGTTCTACTTCGGTTTGAAATAGAGTTAAAGTTCTAAAGATCTATCACCTCTTAGGGCACCCAAAGGTTGTAATAAGTATCTATAACTTATAGCTTTGCACCTTACTCTAAGACTCTAATCCCCATGAGCGTTATCTTTGATTGTTACGGTTCAACTTCGGTTTGAAATAGAGTTAAACTTCTAAAGATCTATCACCTCTTAGGACACCCAAAGATTATAATAAGTATCTGTAACTTATAGCTTTGAACCAAACCCTAAGACTAATCCCCAAGTGTGTTATCTTTGATTGTAACGGTTCTACTTCGGTTTGAAATAGAGTTAAAGTTCTAAAGATATATCACCTCTTAGGACACCCAAAGGTTGTAATAAGTATCTATAACTTATAGCTTTGAACCTAACTCTAAGACTCTAATCCCCAAGAGCGTTATCTTTGATTGTAACGGTTCAACTTCGGTTTGAAATAGAGTTAAAGTTCTAAAGATCTATCACCTCTTAGGGCACGCAAAGGTTGTAATAAGTATCTATAACTTATAGCTTTGAACCTCACTCTAAGACTCTAATCCCCAAGAGAGTTGTCTTTGATTGTAACGGTTCAACTTCGGTTTGAAATAGAGTTAAATTTCTAAAGATCTATCACCTCTTAGGGCACCCAAAGGTTGTAATAAGTTTCTATAACTTATAGCTTTGAACCCAACTCTAAGACTCTAAACCCCAAGAGGGTAATCTTTGATTGTAACGGTTCAACTTCGGATTGAAATAGAGTTAAAGTTCTAAAGATCTATCACCTCTTAGGACACCCAA
This sequence comes from Pontederia crassipes, assembly GCA_030549335.1. Taxonomy (NCBI): domain Eukaryota; kingdom Viridiplantae; phylum Streptophyta; class Magnoliopsida; order Commelinales; family Pontederiaceae; genus Pontederia; species Pontederia crassipes. The sequence continues at coordinate 1,070,198 of JAUKPH010000020.1, read as the reverse complement.
AGGTTATAATAGGTATCTATAACTTATAGCTTTGAACCAAACTCTAAGACTCTAATCCCCAAGAGCGTTATCTTTGATTGTAACGGTTCTACTTCGGTTTGAAATAGAGTTAAAGTTCTAAAGATCTATCACCTCTTAGGGCACCCAAAGGTTGTAATAAGTATCTATAACTTATAGCTTTGCACCTTACTCTAAGACTCTAATCCCCAAGAGCGTTATCTTTGATTGTTACGGTTCAACTTCGGTTTGAAATAGAGTTAAACTTCTAAAGATCTATCACCTCTTAGGACACCCAAAGATTATAATAAGTATCTGTAACTTATAGCTTTGAACCAAACCCTAAGACTAATCCCCAAGTGTGTTATCTTTGATTGTAACGGTTCTACTTCGGTTTGAAATAGAGTTAAAGTTCTAAAGATCTATAACCTCTTAGGGCACCCAAAGGTTGTAACAAGTATCTATAACTTATAGCTTTGCACCTTACTCTAAGACTCTAATCCCCAAGAGCGTTATCTTTGATTGTTACGGTTCAACTTCGGTTTGAAATAGAGTTAAAGTTCTAAAGATATATCACCTCTTAGGACACCCAAAGGTTGTAATAAGTATCTATAACTTATAGCATTGAAACTAACTCTAAGACTCTAATCCCCAAGAGCGTTATCTTTGATTGTAACGGTTCAACTTCGGTTTGAAATAGAGTTAAAGTTCTAAAGATCTATCACCTCTTAGGCACCCAAAGGTTGTAATAAGTATCTATAACTTATAGCTTTGAACCTCACTCTAAGACTCTAATCCCCAAGAGAGTTATCTTTGATTGTAACGGTTCAACTTCGGTTTGAAATAGAGTTAAAGTTCTAAAGATCTATCACCTCTTAGAGCACCCAAAGGTAGTAATAAGTTTCTATAACTTATAGCTTTGAACCCAACTCTAAGACTCTAATCCCCAAGAGCGTAATCTTTGATTGTAACGGTTCAACTTCGGATTGAAATAGAGTTAAAGTTCTAAAGATCTATCACATCTTAGGACACCCAAAGGTTATAATAAGTATCTATAACTTATAGCTTTGAACCAAACTCTAAGACTCTAATCCCCAAGAGCGTTATCTTTGATTGTAACGGTTCAACTTCGGTTGGAAATAGAGTTAAAGTTCTAAAGATCTATCACCACTTAGGACACCCAAAGGTTATAATAAGTATCTATAACTTATAGCTTTGAACCAAACTCTAAGACTCTAATCCCCAAGAGCGTTATCTTTGATTGTAACGGTTCAACTTCGATTTGAAATAGAGTTAAAGTTCTAAAGATCTATCACCTCTTAGGGCACCCAAAGGATGTAATAAGTATCTATAACTTATAGCTTTGCACCTTACTCTAAGACTCTAATCCCCAAGAGCGTTATCTTTGATTGTTACGGTTCAACTTCGGTTTGAAATAGAGTTAAACTTCTAAAGATCTATCACCTCTTAGGACACCCAAAGATTATAATAAGTATCTATAACTTATAGCTTTGAACCAAACCCTAAGACTAATCCCCAAGAGCGTTATCTTTGATTGTAATGGTTCAACTTCGGTTTGAAATAGAGTTAAAGTTCTAAAGATCTATCACCTCTTAGGGCACCCAAAGGTTGTAAAAGGTATCTATAACTTATAGCTTTGAACCTAACTCTAAGACTCTAATCGCCAAGAGCGTTATCTTTGATTGTAACGGTTCAACTTCGGTTTGAAATAGAGTTAAAGTTCTAAAGATCTATCACCTTTAGGGCACCCAAAGGTTGTAATAAGTATCTACAACTTATAGCTTTGCACCTTACTCTAAGACTCTAATCCCCAAGAGCGTTATCTTTGATTGTTACGGTTCAACTTCGGTTTGAAATAGAGTTAAAGTTCTAAAGATCTATCACCTCTTAGGACACCCAAAGGTTGTAATAAGTATCTATAACTTATAGCTTTGAACCTCACTCTAAGACTCTAATCCCCAAGAGCGTTATCTTTGATTGTAACGGTTCAACTTCGATTTGAAATAGAGTTAAAGTTCTAAAGATCTATCACCTCTTAGGGCACCCAAAGGTTGTAATAAGTATCTATAACTTATAGCTTTGCACCTTACTCTAAGACTCTAATCCCCAAGAGCGTTATCTTTGATTGTTACGGTTCAACTTCGGTTTGAAATAGAGTTAAACTTCTAAAGATCTATCACCTCTTAGGACACCCAAAGATTATAATAAGTATCTATAACTTATAGCTTTGAACCAAACCCTAAGACTAATCCCCAAGAGCGTTATCTTTGATTGTAACGGTTCTACCTCTATTTGAAATAGAGTTAAAGTTCTAAAGATGTAGCACCTCTTAGGGCACCCAAAGGTTGTAATAAGTATCTATAACTTATAGCTTTGCACCTTACTCTAAGACTCTAATCCCCAAGAGCGTTATCTTTGATTGTTACGGTTCAACTTCGGTTTGAAATAGAGTTAAACTTCTAAAGATCTATCACCTCTTAGGACACCCAAAGATTATAATAAGTATCTGTAACTTATAGCTTTGAACCAAACCCTAAGACTAATCCCCAAGTGTGTTATCTTTGATTGTAACGGTTCTACTTCGGTTTGAGATGAGTTAAAGTTCTAAAGATATATCACCTCTTAGGACACCCAAAGGTTGTAATAAGTATCTATAACTTATAGCTTTGAACCTAACTCTAAGACTCTAATCCCCAAGAGCGTTATCTTTGATTGTAACGGTTCAACTTCGGTTTGAAATAGAGTTAAAGTTCTAAAGATCTATCACCTCTTAGGGCACCCAAAGGTTGTAATAAGTATCTATAACTTATAGCTTTGAACCTCACTCTAAGACTCTAATCCCCAAGAGAGTTGTCTTTGATTGTAACGGTTCAACTTCGGTTTGAAATAGAGTTAAATTTCTAAAGATCTATCACCTCTTAGGGCACCCAAAGGTTGTAATAAGTTTCTATAACTTATAGCTTTGAACCCAACTCTAAGACTCTAAACCCCAAGAGGGTAATCTTTGATTGTAACGGTTCAACTTTGGATTGAAATAGAGTTAAAGTTCTAAAGATCTATCACCTCTTAGGACACCCAAAGGTTATAATAAGTATCTATAACTTATAGCTTTGAACCAAACTCTAAGACTCTAATCCCCAAGAGCGTTATCTTTGATTGTAACGGTTCAACTTCGATTTGAAATAGAGTTAAAGTTCTAAAGATCTATCACCTCTTAGGGCACCCAAAGGTTGTAATAAGTATCTATAACTTATAGCTTTGCACCTTACTCTAAGACTCTAATCCCCAAGAGCGTTATCTTTGATTGTTACGGTTCAACTTCGGTTTGAAATAGAGTTAAACTTCTAAAGATCTATCACCTCTTAGGACACCCAAAGATTATAATAAGTATCTATAACTTATAGCTTTGAACCAAACCCTAAGACTAATCCCCAAGAGCGTTATCTTTGATTGTAACGGTTCTACTTCGGTTTGAAATAGAGTTAAAGTTCTAAAGATCTATCACCTCTTAGGGCACCCAAAGGTTGTAATAAGTATCTATAACTTATAGCTTTGCACCTTACTCTAAGACTCTAATCCCCAAGAGCGTTATCTTTGATTGTTACGGTTCAACTTCGGTTTGAAATATAGTTAAACTTCTAAAGATCTATCACCTCTTAGGACACCCAAAGATTATAATAAGTATCTGTAACTTATAGCTTTGAACCAAACCCTATGACTAATCCCCAAGTGTGTTATCTTTGATTGTAACGGTTCTACTTCGGTTTGAAATAGAGTTAAAGTTCTAAAGATCTATCACCTCTTAGGGCACCCAAAGGTTGTAACAAGTATCTATAACTTATAGCTTTGCACCTTACTCTAAGACTCTAATCCCCAAGAGCGTTATCTTTGATTGTTACGGTTCAACTTCGGTTTGAAATAGAGTTAAAGTTCTAAAGATATATCACCTCTTAGGACACCCAAAGGTTGTAATAATTATCTATAACTTATAGCATTGAAACTAACTCTAAGACTCTAATCCCCAAGAGCGTTATCTTTGATTGTAACGGTTCAACTTCGGTTTGAAATAGAGTTAAAGTTCTAAAGATCTATCACCTCTTAGGGCACCCAAAGGTTGTAATAAGTATCTATAACTTATAGCTTTGAACCTCACTCTAAGACTCTAATCCCCAAGAGAGTTATCTTTGATTGTAACGGTTCAACTTCGGTTTGAAATAGAGTTAAAGTTCTAAAGATCTATCACCTCTTAGAGCACCCAAAGGTTGTAATAAGTTTCTATAACTTATAGCTTTGAACCCAACTCTAAGACTCTAATCCCCAAGAGCGTAATCTTTGATTGTAACGGTTCAACTTCGGATTGAAATAGAGTTAAAGTTCTAAAGATCTATCACCTCTTAGGGCACCCAAAGGATGTAATAAGTATCTATAACTTATAGATTTGCACCTTACTCTAAGACTCTAATCCCCAAGAGCGTTATCTTTGATTGTTACGGTTCAACTTCGGTTTGAAATAGAGTTAAACTTCTAAAGATCTATCACCTCTTAGGACACCCAAAGATTATAATAAGTATCTATAACTTATAGCTTTGAACCAAACCCTAAGACTAATCCCCAAGAGCGTTATCTTTGATTGTAATGGTTCAACTTCGGTTTGAAATAGAGTTAAAGTTCTAAAGATCTATCACCTCATAGGGCACCCAAAGGTTGTAAAAGGTATCTATAACTTATAGCTTTGAACCTAACTCTAAGACTCTAATCGCCAAGAGCGTTATCTTTGATTGTAACGGTTCAACTTCGGTTTGAAATAGAGTTAAAGTTCTAAAGATCTATCACCTTTAGGGCACCCAAAGGTTGTAATAAGTATCTACAACTTATAGCTTTGCACCTTACTCTAAGACTCTAATCCCCAAGAGCGTTATCTTTGATTGTTGCGGTTCAACTTCGGTTTGAATTAGAGTTAAAGTTCTCAAGATATATCACCTCTTAGGACACCCAAAGGTTATAATAAGTATCTATAACTTATAGCTTTGAACCTCACTCTAAGACTCTAATCCCCAAGAGCGTTATCTTTGATTGTAACGGTTCAACTTCGGTTTGAAATAGAGTTAAAGTTCCAAAGATATATCACCTCTTAGGGCACCCAAAGGTTGTAATAAGTATCTATAACTTATAGCTTTGAACCCAACTCTAAGACTCTAATCCCCAAGGGCGTAATCTTTGATTGTTACGGTTCAACTTCCTTTGGAAATAGAGTTAAACTTCTAAAGATCTATCACCTCTTAGGACACCCAAAGATTATAATAAGTATCTGTAACTTATAGCTTTGAACCAAACCCTAAGACTAATCCCCAAGAGTGTTATCTTTGATTGTAACGGTTCTACTTCGGTTTGAAATAGAGTTAAAGTTCTAAAGATCTATCACCTCTTAGGACACCCAAAGGTTGTAATAAGTATCTATAACTTATAGCTTTGCACCTTACTCTAAGACTCTAATCCCCAAGAGCGTTATAATTGATTGTTACGGTTCAACTTCGGTTTGAAATAGAGTTAAACTTCTGAAGATCTATCACCTCTTAGGACACCCAAAAATTATAATAAGTATCTATAACTTATAGCTTTGAACCAAACCCTAAGACTAATCCCCAAGAGTGTTATCTTTGATTGTAACTGTTCTACTTCGGTTTGAAATAGAGTTAAAGTTCTAAAGATCTATCACCTCTTAGGGCACCCAAAGTTTGTAATAAGTTTCTATAACTTATAGCTTTGAACCCAACTCTAAGACTCTAATCCCCAAGAGCGTAATCTTTGATTGTAACGGTTCAACTTCGGATTGAAATAGAGTTAAAGTTCTAAAGATCTATCACCACTTAGGACACCCAAAGGTTATAATAAGTATCTATAACTTATAGCTTTGAACCAAACTCTAAGACTCTAATCCCCAAGAGCGTTATCTTTGATTGTAACGGTTCAACTTCGATTTCAAATAGAGTTAAAGTTCTAAAGATCTATCACCTCTTAAGGCACCCAAAGGTTGTAATAAGTATCTATAACTTATAGCTTTGCACCTTACTCTAAGACTCTAATCCCCAAGAGCGTTATCTTTGATTGTTACGGTTCAACTTCGGTTTGAAATAGAGTTAAACTTCTAAAGATCTATCACCTCTTAGGACACCCAAAGATTATAATAAGTATCTATAACTTATAGCTTTGAACCAAACCCTAAGACTAATCCCCAAGAGCGTTATCTTTGATTATAACGGTTCTACTTCGGTTTGAAATAGAGTTAAAGTTCTAAAGATCTATCACCTCTTAGGGCACCCAAAGGTTGTAATAAGTATCTATAACTTATAGCTTTGCACCTTACTCTAAGACTCTAGTCCCCAAGAGCGTTATCTTTGATTGTTACGGTTCAACTTCGGTTTGAAATAGAGTTAAAGTTCTAAAGATATGTCACCTCTTAGGACACCCAAAGGTTGTAATAAGTATCTATAACTTATAGCTTTGAACCTAACTCTAAGACTCTAATCCCCAAGAGCGTTATCTTTGATTGTAACGGTTCAACTTCGGTTTGAAATAGAGTTAAAGTTCTAAAGATCTATCACCTCTTAGGGCACCCAAAGGTTGTAATAAGTATCTATAACTTATAGCTTTGAACCTCACTTTAAGACTCTAATCCCCAAGAGAGTTATCTTTGATTGTAACGGTTCAACTTCGGTTTGAAATAGAGTTAAATTTCTAAAGATCTATCACCTCTTAGGGCACCCAAAGGTTGTAATAAGTTTCTATAACTTATAGCTTTGAACCCAACTCTAAGACTCTAAACCCCAAGAGGGTAATCTTTGATTGTAACGGTTCAACTTCGGATTGAAATAGAGTTAAAGTTCTAAAGATCTATCACCTCTTAGGACACCCAAAGGTTATAATAAGTATCTATAACTTATAGCTTTGAACCAAACTCTAAGACTCTAATCCCCAAGAGCGTTATCTTTGATTGTAACGGTTCTACTTCGGTTTGAAATAGAGTTAAAGTTCTAAAGATCTATCACCTCTTAGGGCACCCAAAGGTTGTAATAAGTATCTATAACTTATAGCTTTGCACCTTACTCTAAGACTCTAATCCCCAAGAGAGTTATCTTTGATTGTTACGGTTCAACTTCGGTTTGAAATTGAGTTAAAGTTCTAAAGATATATCACCTCTTAGGACACCCAAAGGTTGTAATAAGTATATATAACTTATTGCTTTGAACCTAACTCTAAGACTCTAATCCCCAAGAGCGTTATCTTTGATTGTAACGGTTCAACTTCGGTTTTAAATAGAGTTAAAGTTCTAAAGATCTATCACCTCTTAGGGCACCCAAAGGTTGTAATAAGTATCTATAACTTATAGCTTTGAACCTCACTCTAAGCCTGTAATCCCCAAGAGAGTTATCTTTGATTGTAACGGTTCAACTTCGGTTTGAAGTAGAGTTAAAGTTCTAAAGATCTATCACCTCTAAGGGCACCCAAAGGTTGTAATAAGTTTCTATAACTTATAGCTTTGAACCCAACTCTAAGACTCTAATCCCCAAGAGCGTAATCTTTGATTGTAACGGTTCAACTTCGGATTGAAATAGAGTTAAAGTTCTAAAGATCTATCACCTCTTAGGACACCCAAAGGTTATAATAAGTATCAATAACTTATAGCTTTGAACCAAACTCTAAGACTCTAATCCCCAAGAGCGTTATCTTTGATTGTAACGGTTCAACTTCGGTTTGAAATAGAGTTAAAGTTCTAAAGATCTATCACCTCTTAGGGCACCCAAAGGTTGTAATAAGTATCTATAACTTATAGCTTTGCACCTTACTCTAAGACTCTAATCCCCAAGAGCGTTATCTTTCATTGTTACGGTTCAACTTCGGTTTGAAATAGAGTTAAAGTTCTAAAGATATATCACCTCTTAGGACACCCAAAGGTTGTAATAAGTATCTATAACTTATAGCTTTGAACCTAACTCTAAGACTCTAACCCCCAAGTGCGTTCTCTTTGATTGTAACGGTTCATCTTCGGTTTGAAATAGAGTTAAAGTTCTAAAGATCTATCACCTCTTAGGACACCCAAAGGTTGTAATAAGTATCTATAACTTATAGCTTTGAACCTCACTCTAAGACTCTAATCCTCAAGAGCGTTATATTTGATTGTAACGGTTCAACTTCAGTTTGAAATAGAGTTAAAGTTCTAAGGATCTATCACCTCTTAGGGCACCCAAAGGTTGTAATAATTTTCTATAACTTATAGCTTTGAACCCAACTCTAAGACTCTAATCCCCAAGAGCGTAATCTTTGATTGTAACGGTTCAACTTCGGATTGAAATAGAGTTAAAGTTCTAAAGATATATCACCTCTTAGGACACCCAAAGGTTGTAGTAAGTATCTATAACTTATACCTTTGCACCTTACTCTAAGACTCTAATCCCCAAGAGCGTTATCTTTGATTGTAACGGTTCAACTTCGGTTTGCAATAGAGTTAAAGTTCCAAAGATCTATCACCTCTTAGGACACCCAAATGTTATAATAAGTATCTATAACTTATAGCTTTGAACCAAACTCTAAGACTAATCCCCAAGAGCGTTATTTTTTATTGTAACGGTTCAACTTCGGTTTGAAATAGAGTTAAAGTTCTAAAGATCTATCACCTCTTTGGGCACCCAAAGGTTGTAATAAGTATCTATAACTTATAGCTTTGCACTTTACTCTAAGACTCTAATCCCCAAGAGCGTTATCTTTGATTGTTACGGTTCAACTTCGGTTTGAAATAGAGTTAAAGTTCTAAAGATCTATCACCTCTTAGGACACCCAAAGGTTGTAATAAGTATATATAACTTATAGCTTTGAACCTTACTCTAAGACTCTAATCCACAAGAGCATTATCTTTGATTGTTACGGTTCAACTTCGGTTTGAAATAGAGTTAAAGTTCTAAAGATCTATCACCTCTTAGGACACCCAAAGGTTGTAATAAGTATCTATAACTTATAGCATTGAACCTTACTCTAAGACTCTAATCCCCACGAGCGTTATCTTTGATTGTAACGGTTCAACTTCGTATTGAAATAGAGTTAAAGTTCTAAAGATCTATCACCTTTTAGGGCACCCAAAGGTTGTAATAAGTATTTATAACTTATAGCTTTGCACCTTCTAAGACTCTAATCCCCAAGTGCGTTCTCTTTGATTGTAACGGTACAACTTCGGTTTGAAATAGAGTTAAAGTTGTAAAGATTTATCACCTCTTAGGACACCCAAAGGTTGTAATAAGTATCTATAACTTATAGCTTTGAACCTCACTCTAAGACTCTAATCCTCAAGAGCGTTATCTTTGATTGAAACGGTTCAACTTCGGTTGGAAATAGAGTTAAAGTTCTAAAGATCTATCACCTCATAGGGCACTCAAAGGTTGTAATAAGTATGTATAACTTATAGCTTTGCACCTAACTCTAAGACTCTAATCCCCAAGAGCGTTATCTTTGATTGTTACGGTTCAACTTCGGTTTGAAATAGAGTTAAAACTTCTAAAGATCTATCACCTCTTAGGACACCCAAAGATTATAATAAGTATCTATAACTTATAGCTTTGAACCAAACCCTAAGACTAATCCCCAAGAGCGTTATCTTTGATTGTAACGGTTCAACTTCGGTTTGAAATAGAGTTAAAGTTCTAAAGATCTATCACCTCTTAGGGCACCCAAAGGTTGTAATAAGTATCTATAACTTATAGCTTTGCACCTTACTCTAAGACTCTAATCCCCAAGAGCGTTATCTTTGATTGTTACGGTTCAACTTCGGTTTGAAATTGAGTTAAAGTTCTAAAGATATATCACCTCTTAGGACACCCAAAGGTTGTAATAAGTATATATAACTTATTGCTTTGAACCTAACTCTAAGACTCTAATCCCCAAGAGCGTTATCTTTGATTGTAACAGTTCAACTTCGGTTTTAAATAGAGTTAAAGTTCTAAAGATCTATCACCTCTTAGGGCACCCAAAGGTTGTAATAAGTATCTATAACTTATAGCTTTGAACCTCACTCTAAGCCTGTAATCCCCATGAGAGTTATCTTTGATTGTAACGGTTCAACTTCGGTTTGAAGTAGAGTTAAAGTTCTAAAGATCTATCACCTCTAAGGGCACCCAAAGGTTGTAATAAGTTTCTATAACTTATAGCTTTGAACCCAACTCTAAGACTCTAATCCCCAAGAGCGTAATCTTTGATTGTAACGGTTCAACTTCGGATTGAAATAGAGTTAAAGTTCTAAAGATCTATCACCTCTTAGGTCACCCAAAGGTTATAATAAGTATCAATAACTTATAGCTTTGAACCAAACTCTAAGACTCTAATCCCCAAGAGCGTTATCTTTGATTGTAACGGTTCAACTTCGGATTGAAATAGAGTTAAAGTTCTAAAGATCTATCACCTCTTAGGGCACCCAAAGGTTGTAATAAGTATCTATAACTTATAGCTTTGCACCTTACTCTAAGACTCTAATCCCCAAGAGCGTTATCTTTCATTGTTACGGTTCAACTTCGGTTTGAAATAGAGTTAAAGTTCTAAAGATATATCACCTCTTAGGACACCCAAAGGTTGTAATAAGTATCTATAACTTATAGCTTTGAACCTAACTCTAAGACTCTAACCCCCAAGTGCGTTCTCTTTGATTGTAACGGTTCATCTTCGGTTTGAAATAGAGTTAAAGTTCTAAAGATCTATCACCTCTTAGGACACCCAAAGGTTGTAATAAGTATCTATAACTTATAGCTTTGAACCTCACTCTAAGACTCTAATCCTCAAGAGCGTTATATTTGATTGTAACGGTTCAACTTCAGTTTGAAATAGAGTTAAAGTTCTAAGGATCTATCACCTCTTAGGGCACCCAAAGGTTGTAATAATTTTCTATAACTTATAGCTTTGAACCCAACTCTAAGACTCTAATCCCCAAGAGCGTAATCTTTGATTGTAACGGTTCAACTTCGGATTGAAATAGAGTTAAAGTTCTAAAGATATATCACCTCTTAGGACACCCAAAGGTTGTAGTAAGTATCTATAACTTATACCTTTGCACCTTACTCTAAGACTCTAATCCCCAAGAGCGTTATCTTTGATTGTAACGGTTCAACTTCGGTTTGCAATAGAGTTAAAGTTCCAAAGATCTATCACCTCTTAGGACACCCAAATGTTATAATAAGTATCTATAACTTATAGCTTTGAACCAAACTCTAAGACTAATCCCCAAGAGCGTTATTTTTTATTGTAACGGTTCAACTTCGGTTTGAAATAGAGTTAAAGTTCTAAAGATCTATCACCTCTTTGGGCACCAAAAGGTTGTAATAAGTATCTATAACTTATAGCTTTGCACTTTACTCTAAGACTCTAATCCCCAAGAGCGTTATCTTTGATTGTTACGGTTCAACTTCGGTTTGAAATAGAGTTAAAGTTCTAAAGATCTATCACCTCTTAGGACACCCAAAGGTTGTAATAAGTATATATAACTTATAGCTTTGAACCTTACTCTAAGACTCTAATCCCCACGAGCGTTATCTTTGATTGTAACGGTTCAACTTCGGTTTGAAATAGAGTTAAAGTTCTAAAGATCTATCACCTTTTAGGGCACCCAAAGGTTGTAATAAGTATTTATAACTTATAGCTTTGCACCTTCTAAGACTCTAATCCCCAAGTGCGTTCTCTTTGATTGTAACGGTACAACTTCGGTTTGAAATAGAGTTAAAGTTGTAAAGATTTATCACCTCTTAGGACACCCAAAGGTTGTAATAAGTATCTATAACTTATAGCTTTGAACCTCACTCTAAGACTCTAATCCTCAAGAGCGTTATCTTTGATTGAAACGGTTCAACTTCGGTTGGAAATAGAGTTAAAGTTCTTAAGATCTATCACCTCTTAGGGCACTCAAAGGTTGTAATAAGTATGTATAACTTATAGCTTTGCACCTAACTCTAAGACTCTAATCCCCAAGAGCGTTATCTTTGATTGTTACGGTTCAACTTCGGTTTGAAATAGAGTTAAAGTTCTAAAGATCTATCACCTCTTAGGACACCCAAAGGTTGTAATAAGTATCTATAACTTATAGCTTTGAACCTAACTCTAAGACTCTAATCCCCAAGAGCGTAATCTTTGATTGTAACGGTTCAACTTCGGATTGATATAGAGTTAAAGTTCTAAAGATATATCACCTCTTAGGACACCCAAAGGTTGTAATAAGTATCTATAACTTATAGCTTTGAACCTAACTCTAAGACTCTAATCCCCAAGTGTGTTCTCTTTGATTGTAACGGTTCATCTTCGGTTTGAAATAGAGTTAAAGTTCTAAAGATCTATCACCTCTTAGGACACCCAAAGGTTGTAATAAGTATCTATAACTTATTGCTTTGAACCTAACTCTAAGACTCTAATCCCCAAGAGCGTTATCTTTGATTGTAACGGTTCAACTTCGGTTTTAAATAGAGTTAAAGTTCTAAAGATCTATCACCTCTTAGGGCACCCAAAGGTTGTAATAAGTATCTATAACTTATAGCTTTGAACCTCACTCTAAGCCTCTAATCCCCAAGAGAGTTATCTTTGATTGTAACGGTTCAACTTCGGTTTGAAGTAGAGTTAAAGTTCTAAAGATCTATCACCTCTTAGGGCACCCAAAGGTTGTAATAAGTTTCTATAACTTATAGCTTTGAACCTAACTCTAAGACTCTAATCCCCAAGAGCGTAATCTTTGATTGTAACGGTTCAACTTCGGATTGAAATAGAGTTAAAGTTCTAAAGATCTATCACCTCTTAGGACACCCAAAGGTTATAATAAGTATCTATAACTTATAGCTTTGAACCAAACTCTAAGACTCTAATCCCCAAGAGCGTTATCTTTGATTGTAACGGTTCAACTTCGGTTTGAAATAGAGTTAAAGTTCTAAAGATCTATCATCTCTTAGGGCACCCAAAGGTTGTAATAAGTATCTATAACTTATAGCTTTGCACCTTACTCTAAGACTCTAATCCCCAAGAGCGTTATCTTTGATTGTTACGGTTCAACTTCGGTTTGAAATAGAGTTAAAGTTCTAAAGATATATCACCTCTTAGGACACCCAAAGGTTGTAATAAGTATCTAAAACTTATAGCTTTGAACCTAACTCTAAGACTCTAATCCCCAAGTGCGTTCTCTTTGATTGTAACGGTTCATCTTCGGTTTGAAATAGAGTTAAAGTTCTAAAGATCTATCACCTCTTAGGACACCCAAAGGTTGTAATAAGTATCTATAACTTATAGCTTTGAACCTAACTCTAAGACTCTAATCCCCAAGAGCGTAATCTTTGATTGTAACGGTTCAACTTCGGATTGAAATAGAGTTAAAGTTCTAAAGATATATCACCTCTTAGGACACCCAAAGGTTGTAATAAGTATCTATAACTTATAGCTTTGAACCTAACTCTAAGACTCTAATCCCCAAGTGCGTTCTCTTTGATTGTAACGGTTCATCTTCGGTTTGAAATAGAGTTAAAGTTCTAAAGATCTATCACCTCTTAGGACACCCAAAGGTTGTAATAAGTATCTATAACTTATTGCTTTGAACCTAACTCTAAGACTCTAATCCCCAAGAGCGTTATCTTTGATTGTAACGGTTCAACTTCGGTTTTAAATAGAGTTAAAGTTCTAAAGATCTATCACCTCTTAGGGCACCCAAAGGTTGTAATAAGTATCTATAACTTATAGCTTTGAACCTCACTCTAAGCCTCTAATCCCCAAGAGAGTTATCTTTGATTGTAACGGTTCAACTTCGGTTTGAAGTAGAGTTAAAGTTCTAAAGATCTATCACCTCTTAGGGCACCCAAAGGTTGTAATAAGTTTCTATAACTTATAGCTTTGAACCTAACTCTAAGACTCTAATCCCCAAGAGCGTAATCTTTGATTGTAACGGTTCAACTTCGGATTGAAATAGAGTTAAAGTTCTAAAGATCTATCACCTCTTAGGACACCCAAAGGTTATAATAAGTATCTATAACTTATAGCTTTGAACCAAACTCTAAGACTCTAATCCCCAAGAGCGTTATCTTTGATTGTAACGGTTCAACTTCGGTTTGAAATAGAGTTAAAGTTCTAAAGATCTATCATCTCTTAGGGCACCCAAAGGTTGTAATAAGTATCTATAACTTATAGCTTTGCACCTTACTCTAAGACTCTAATCCCAAGAGCGTTATCTTTGATTGTTACGGTTCAACTTCGGTTTGAAATAGAGTTAAAGTTCTAAAGATATATCACCTCTTAGGACACCCAAAGGTTGTAATAAGTATCTATAACTTATAGCTTTGAACCTAACTCTAAGACTCCAATCCCCAAGTGCGTTCTCTTTGATTGTAACGGTTCATCTTCGGTTTGAAATAGAGTTAAAGTTCTAAAGATCTATCACCTCTTTGGGCACCCAAAGGTTGTAATAATTTTCTATAACTTATAGCTTATAATTTTCTATAACTTATAGCTTTGAACCCAATTCTAAGACTCTAATCCCCAAGAGCGTAATCTTTGATTGTAACGGTTCAACTTCGGATTGTAATAGAGTTAAAGTTCTAAAGATCTATCACCTCTTAGGACACCCAAAGGTTATAATAAGTATCTATAACTTATAGCTTTGAACCAAACTCTAAGACTCTAATCCCCAAGAGCGTTATCTTTGATTGTAACGGTTCAACTTCGGTTTGAAATAGAGTTAAAGTTCTAAAGATCTATCATCTCTTAGGGCACCCAAAGGTTGTAATAAGTATCTATAACTTATAGCTTTGCACCTTACTCTAAGACTCTAATCCACAAGAGCATTATCTTTGATTGTTACGGTTCAACTTCTGTTTGAAATAGAGTTAAAGTTCTAAAGATCTATCACCTCTTAGGACACCCTAAGGTTGTAATAAGTATCTATAACTTATAGCTTTGAACCTCACTCTAAGACTCTAATCCCCAAGAGTGTTATCTTTGATTGTAGCGGTTCAACTTCGGTTTGAAATAGAGTTAAAGTTCCAAAGATCTATCACTTCTTAGGGCACCCAAAGGTTGTAATAAGTATCTATAACTTATAGCTTTGAACCCAACTCTAAGACTCTAATCCCCAAGAGCGTTATCTTTGATTGTAACGGTTCAACTTCGGATTGAAATTGAGTTAAAGTTCTAAAGACCTATCACCTATTAGGACACCCAAATGTTATAATAAGTATCTATAACTTATAGCTTTGAACCAAACTCTAAGACTAATCCCCAAAAGCGTTATCTTTGATTGTAACGGTTCAACTTCGGTTTGAAATAGAGTTAAAGTTCTAAAGATCTATCACCTCTTAGGGCACCCAAAGGTTGTAATAAGTATCTATAACTTATAGCTTTGCACCTTACTCTAAGACTCTAATCCCCAAGAGCGTTATCTTTGATTGTAACGGTTCAACTTCGAGTGGAAATAGAGTTAAAGTTCTAAAGATCTATCACCTCTTAGGGCACCCAAAGGTTGTAATAAGTATCTATAACTTATAGCTTTGAACCTCACTCTAAGACTCTAATCCTCAAGAGCGTCATCTTTGATTGTAACGGTTCAACTTAGGTTTGAAATAGAGTTAAAGTTCTAAAGATCTATCACCACTTAGGGCACCCAAAGGTTGTAATATGTATTTATAACTTATATCTTTGCACCTTACTCTAAGACTCTAATCCCCAAGTGCGTTCTCTGTGATTGTAACGGTTCATCTTCGGTTTGAAATAGAGTTAAAGTTCCAAAAGATCTATCACACTTAGGACACCCAAAGGTTGTAATAAGTATCTATAACTTATAGCTCTGAACCTCACTCTAAGACTCTATTCCCCAAGAGCGTTATCTTTAATTGTAACGGTTCAACTTCGGTTTGAAATAGAGTTAAAGTTCTAAAGATCTATCACCTCTTAGGACACCCAAAGGTTGTAATAAGTATCTATAACTTATTGCTTTGAACCTAACTCTAAGACTCTAATCCCCAAGAGCGTTATCTTTGATTGTAACGGTTCAACTTCGGTTTTAAATAAAGTTAAAGTTCTAAAGATCTATCACCTCTTAGGGCACCCAAAGGTTGTAATAAGTATCTATAACTTATAGCTTTGAACCTCACTCTAAGCCTCTAATCCCCAAGAGAGTTATCTTTGATTGTAACGGTTCAACTTCGGTTTGAAGTAGAGTTAAAGTTCTAAAGATCTATCACCTCTTAGGGCACCCAAAGGTTGTAATAAGTTTCTATAACTTATAGCTTTGAACCTAACTCTAAGACTCTAATCCCCAAGAGCGTAATCTTTGATTGTAACGGTTCAACTTCGGATTGAAATAGAGTTAAAGTTCTAAAGATCTATCACCTCTTAGGACACCCAAAGGTTATAATAAGTATCTATAACTTATAGCTTTGAACCAAACTCTAAGACTCTAATCCCCAAGAGCGTTATCTTTGATTGTAACGGTTCAACTTCGGTTTGAAATAGAGTTAAAGTTCTAAAGATCTATCATCTCTTAGGGCACCCAAAGGTTGTAATAAGTATCTATAACTTATAGCTTTGCACCTTACTCTAAGACTCTAATCCCAAGAGCGTTATCTTTGATTGTTACGGTTCAACTTCGGTTTGAAATAGAGTTAAAGTTCTAAAGATATATCACCTCTTAGGACACCCAAAGGTTGTAATAAGTATCTATAACTTATAGCTTTGAACCTAACTCTAAGACTCCAATCCCCAAGTGCGTTCTCTTTGATTGTAACGGTTCATCTTCGGTTTGAAATAGAGTTAAAGTTCTAAAGATCTATCACCTCTTTGGGCACCCAAAGGTTGTAATAATTTTCTATAACTTATAGCTTATAATTTTCTATAACTTATAGCTTTGAACCCAACTCTAAGACTCTAATCCCCAAGAGCGTAATCTTTGATTGTAACGGTTCAACTTCGGATTGTAATAGAGTTAAAGTTCTAAAGATCTATCACCTCTTAGGACACCCAAAGGTTATAATAAGTATCTATAACTTATAGCTTTGAACCAAACTCTAAGACTCTAATCCCCAAGAGCGTTATCTTTGATTGTAACGGTTCAACTTCGGTTTGAAATAGAGTTAAAGTTCTAAAGATCTATCATCTCTTAGGGCACCCAAAGGTTGTAATAAGTATCTATAACTTATAGCTTTGCACCTTACTCTAAGACTCTAATCCACAAGAGCATTATCTTTGATTGTTACGGTTCAACTTCTGTTTGAAATAGAGTTAAAGTTCTAAAGATCTATCACCTCTTAGGACACCCTAAGGTTGTAATAAGTATCTATAACTTATAGCTTTGAACCTCACTCTAAGACTCTAATCCCCAAGAGTGTTATCTTTGATTGTAGCGGTTCAACTTCGGTTTGAAATAGAGTTAAAGTTCCAAAGATCTATCACTTCTTAGGGCACCCAAAGGTTGTAATAAGTATCTATAACTTATAGCTTTGAACCCAACTCTAAGACTCTAATCCCCAAGAGCGTTATCTTTGATTGTAACGGTTCAACTTCGGATTGAAATTGAGTTAAAGTTCTAAAGATCTATCACCTATTAGGACACCCAAATGTTATAATAAGTATCTATAACTTATAGCTTTGAACCAAACTCTAAGACTAATCCCCAAAAGCGTTATCTTTGATTGTAACGGTTCAACTTCGGTTTGAAATAGAGTTAAAGTTCTAAAGATCTATCACCTCTTAGGGCACCCAAAGGTTGTAATAAGTATCTATAACTTATAGCTTTGCACCTTACTCTAAGACTCTAATCCCCAAGAGCGTTATCTTTGATTGTAACGGTTCAACTTCGAGTGGAAATAGAGTTAAAGTTCTAAAGATCTATCACCTCTTAGGGCACCCAAAGGTTGTAATAAGTATCTATAACTTATAGCTTTGAACCTCACTCTAAGACTCTAATCCTCAAGAGCGTCATCTTTGATTGTAACGGTTCAACTTAGGTTTGAAATAGAGTTAAAGTTCTAAAGATCTATCACCACTTAGGGCACCCAAAGGTTGTAATATGTATTTATAACTTATATCTTTGCACCTTACTCTAAGACTCTAATCCCCAAGTGCGTTCTCTGTGATTGTAACGGTTCATCTTCGGTTTGAAATAGAGTTAAAGTTCCAAAAGATCTATCACTCTTAGGACACCCAAAGGTTGTAATAAGTATCTATAACTTATAGCTCTGAACCTCACTCTAAGACTCTATTCCCCAAGAGCGTTATCTTTAATTGTAACGGTTCAACTTCGGTTTGAAATAGAGTTAAAGTTCTAAAGATCTATCACCTCTTAGGACACCCAAAGGTTGTAATAAGTATCTATAACTTATTGCTTTGAACCTAACTCTAAGACTCTAATCCCCAAGAGCGTTATCTTTGATTGTAACGGTTCAACTTCGGTTTTAAATAGAGTTAAAGTTCTAAAGATCTATCACCTCTTAGGGCACCCAAAGGTTGTAATAAGTATCTATAACTTATAGCTTTGAACCTCACTCTAAGCCTCTAATCCCCAAGAGAGTTATCTTTGATTGTAACGGTTCAACTTCGGTTTGAAGTAGAGTTAAAGTTCTAAAGATCTATCACCTCTTAGGGCACCCAAAGGTTGTAATAAGTTTCTATAACTTATAGCTTTGAACCTAACTCTAAGACTCTAATCCCCAAGAGCGTAATCTTTGATTGTAACGGTTCAACTTCGGATTGAAATAGAGTTAAAGTTCTAAAGATCTATCACCTCTTAGGACACCCAAAGGTTATAATAAGTATCTATAACTTATAGCTTTGAACCAAACTCTAAGACTCTAATCCCCAAGAGCGTTATCTTTGATTGTAACGGTTCAACTTCGGTTTGAAATAGAGTTAAAGTTCTAAAGATCTATCATCTCTTAGGGCACCCAAAGGTTGTAATAAGTATCTATAACTTATAGCTTTGCACCTTACTCTAAGACTCTAATCCCAAGAGCGTTATCTTTGATTGTTACGGTTCAACTTCGGTTTGAAATAGAGTTAAAGTTCTAAAGATATATCACCTCTTAGGACACCCAAAGGTTGTACTAAGTATCTATAACTTATAGCTTTGAACCTAACTCTAAGACTCCAATCCCCAAGTGCGTTCTCTTTGATTGTAACGGTTCATCTTCGGTTTGAAATAGAGTTAAAGTTTAAAGATCTATCACCTCTTTGGGCACCCAAAGGTTGTAATAATTTTCTATAACTTATAGCTTATAATTTTCTATAACTTATAGCTTTGAACCCAACTCTAAGACTCTAATCCCCAAGAGCGTAATCTTTGATTGTAACGGTTCAACTTCGGATTGTAATAGAGTTAAAGTTCTAAAGATCTATCACCTCTTAGGACACCCAAAGGTTATAATAAGTATCTATAACTTATAGCTTTGAACCAAACTCTAAGACTCTAATCCCCAAGAGCGTTATCTTTGATTGTAACGGTTCAACTTCGGTTTGAAATAGAGTTAAAGTTCTAAAGATCTATCATCTCTTAGGGCACCCAAAGGTTGTAATAAGTATCTATAACTTATAGCTTTGCACCTTACTCTAAGACTCTAATCCACAAGAGCATTATCTTTGATTGTTACGGTTCAACTTCTGTTTGAAATAGAGTTAAAGTTCTAAAGATCTATCACTTCTTAGGGCACCCAAAGGTTGTAATAAGTATCTATAACTTATAGCTTTGAACCCAACTCTAAGACTCTAATCCCCAAGAGCGTTATCTTTGATTGTAACGGTTCAACTTCAGATTGAAATTGAGTTAAAGTTCTAAAGATCTATCACCTATTAGGACACCCAAATGTTATAATAAGTATCTATAACTTATAGCTTTGAACCAAACTCTAAGACTAATCCCCAAAAGCGTTATCTTTGATTGTAACGGTTCAACTTCGGTTTGAAATAGAGTTAAAGTTCTAAAGATCTATCACCTCTTAGGGCACCCAAAGGTTGTAATAAGTATCTATAACTTATAGCTTTGCACCTTACTCTAAGACTCTAATCCCCAAGAGCGTTATCTTTGATTGTAACAGTTCAACTTCGAGTGGAAATAGAGTTAAAGTTCTAAAGATCTATCACCTCTTAGGGCACCCAAAGGTTGTAATAAGTATCTATAACTTATAGCTTTGAACCTCACTCTAAGACTCTAATCCTCAAGAGCGTCATCTTTGATTGTAACGGTTCAACTTAGGTTTGAAATAGAGTTAAAGTTCTAAAGATCTATCACCACTTAGGGCACCCAAAGGTTGTAATATGTATTTATAACTTATATCTTTGCACCTTACTCTAAGACTCTAATCCCCAAGTGCGTTCTCTGTGATTGTAACGGTTCATCTTCGGTTTGAAATAGAGTTAAAGTTCCAAAAGATCTATCACTCTTAGGACACCCAAAGGTTGTAATAAGTATCTATAACTTATAGCTCTGAACCTCACTCTAAGACTCTATTCCCCAAGAGCGTTATCTTTAATTGTAACGGTTCAACTTCGGTTTGAAATAGAGTTAAAGTTCTAAAGATCTATCACCTCTTAGGACACCCAAAGGTTGTAATAAGTATCTATAACTTATTGCTTTGAACCTAACTCTAAGACTCTAATCCCCAAGAGCGTTATCTTTGATTGTAACGGTTCAACTTCGGTTTTAAATAGAGTTAAAGTTCTAAAGATCTATCACCTCTTAGGGCACCCAAAGGTTGTAATAAGTATCTATAACTTATAGCTTTGAACCTCACTCTAAGCCTCTAATCCCCAAGAGCGTTATCTTTGATTGTAACGGTTCAACTTCGGTTTGAAATAGAGTTAAAGTTCTAAAGATCTATCACCTCTTAGGGCACACAAAGGTTGTAATAAGTATCTATAACTTATAGCTTTGAACCCAACTCTAAGACTCTAATCCCGAAGAGCGTTATCTTGATTGTAACGGTTCAACTTCGGATTGAAATAGAGTTAAAGTTCTAAAGATCTATCACCTCTTAGGACACCCAAAGGTTATAATAAGTATCTATAACTTATAGCTTTGAACCAAACTCTAAGACTCTAATCCCCAAGAGCGTTATCTTTGATTGTAACGGTTCAACTTCGGTTTGAAATAGAGTTAAAGTTCTAAAGATCTATCATCTCTTAGGGCACCCAAAGGTTGTAATAAGTATCTATAACTTATAGCTTTGCACCTTACTCTAAGACTCTAATCCCAAGAGCGTTATCTTTGATTGTTACGGTTCAACTTCGGTTTGAAATAGAGTTAAAGTTCTAAAGATATATCACCTCTTAGGACACCCAAAGGTTGTAATAAGTATCTATAACTTATAGCTTTGAACCTAACTCTAAGACTCCAATCCCCAAGTGCGTTCTCTTTGATTGTAACGGTTCATCTTCGGTTTGAAATAGAGTTAAAGTTCTAAAGATCTATCACCTCTTTGGGCACCCAAAGGTTGTAATAATTTTCTATAACTTATAGCTTATAATTTTCTATAACTTATAGCTTTGAACCCAACTCTAAGACTCTAATCCCCAAGAGCGTAATCTTTGATTGTAACGGTTCAACTTCGGATTGTAATAGAGTTAAAGTTCTAAAGATCTATCACCTCTTAGGACACCCAAAGGTTATAATAAGTCTCTATAACTTATAGCTTTGAACCAAACTCTAAGACTCTAATCCCCAAGAGCGTTATCTTTGATTGTAACGGTTCAACTTCGGATTGTAATAGAGTTAAAGTTCTAAAGATCTATCACCTCTTAGGACACCCAAAGGTTGTAATAAGTATCTATAACTTATAGCTTTGAACCTCACTCTAAGACTCTAATCCCCAAGAGCGTTATCTTTGATTGTAACGGTTCAACTTCGGTTTGAAATAGAGTTAAAGTTCTAAAGATCTATCACCTCTTAGGGCACACAAAGGTTGTAATAAGTATCTATAACTTATAGCTTTGAACCCAACTCTAAGACTCTAATCCCGAAGAGCGTTATCTTGATTGTAACGGTTCAACTTCGGATTGAAATAGAGTTAAAGTTCTAAAGATCTATCACCTCTTAGGACACCCAAAGGTTATAATAAGTATCTATAACTTATAGCTTTGAACCAAACTCTAAGACTCTAATCCCCAAGAGCGTTATCTTTGATTGTAACGGTTCAACTTCGGTTTGAAATAGAGTTAAAGTTCTAAAGATCTATCATCTCTTAGGGCACCCAAAGGTTGTAATAAGTATCTATAACTTATAGCTTTGCACCTTACTCTAAAACTGTAATCCCAAGAGCGTTATCTTTGATTGTTACGGTTCAACTTCGGTTTGAAATAGAGTTAAAGTTCTAAAGATATATCACCTCTTAGGACACCCAAAGGTTGTAATAAGTATCTATAACTTATAGCTTTGAACCTAACTCTAAGACTCCAATCCCCAAGTGCGTTCTCTTTGATTGTAACGGTTCATCTTCGGTTTGAAATAGAGTTAAAGTTCTAAAGATCTATTACCTCTTTGGGCACCCAAAGGTTGTAATAATTTTCTATAACTTATAGCTTATAATTTTCTATAACTTATAGCTTTGAACCCAACTCTAAGACTCTAATCCCCAAGAGCGTAATCTTTGATTGTAACGGTTCAACTTCGGATTGTAATAGAGTTAAAGTTCTAAAGATCTATCACCTCTTAGGACACCCAAAGGTTATAATAAGTATCTATAACTTATAGCTTTGAACCAAACTCTAAGACTCTAATCCCCAAGAGCGTTATCTTTGATTGTAACGGTTCAACTTCGGTTTGAAATAGAGTTAAAGTTCTAAAGATCTATCATCTCTTAGGGCACCCAAAGGTTGTAATAAGTATCTATAACTTATAGCTTTGCACCTTACTCTAAGACTCTAATCCACAAGAGCATTATCTTTGATTGTTACGGTTCAACTTCTGTTTGAAATAGAGTTAAAGTTCTAAAGATCTATCACCTCTTAGGACACCCTAAGGTTGTAATAAGTATCTATAACTTATAGCTTTGAACCTCACTCTAAGACTCTAATCCCCAAGAGTGTTATCTTTGATTGTAGCGGTTCAACTTCGGTTTGAAATAGAGTTAAAGTTCCAAAGATCTATCACTTCTTAGGGCACCCAAAGGTTGTAATAAGTATCTATAACTTATAGCTTTGAACCCAACTCTAAGACTCTAATCCCCAAGAGCGTTATCTTTGATTGTAACGGTTCAACATCGGATTGAAATTGAGTTAAAGTTCTAAAGATCTATCACCTATTAGGACACCCAAATGTTATAATAAGTATCTATAACTTATAGCTTTGAACCAAACACTAAGACTAATCCCCAAAAGCTTTATCTTTGATTGTAACGGTTCAACTTCGGTTTGAAATAGAGTTAAAGTTCTAAAGATCTATCACCTCTTAGGGCACCCAAAGGTTGTAATAAGTATCTATAACTTATAGCTTTGCACCTTACTCTAAGACTCTAATCCCCAAGAGCGTTATCTTTGATTGTAACGGTTCAACTTCGAGTGGAAATAGAGTTAAAGTTCTAAAGATCTATCACCTCTTAGGGCACCCAAAGGTTGTAATAAGTATCTATAACTTATAGCTTTGAACCTCACTCTAAGACTCTAATCCTCAAGAGCGTCATCTTTGATTGTAACGGTTCAACTTAGGTTTGAAATAGAGTTAAAGTTCTAAAGATCTATCACCACTTAGGGCACCCAAAGGTTGTAATATGTATTTATAACTTATATCTTTGCACCTTACTCTAAGACTCTAATCCCCAAGAGCGTTATCTTTGATTGTAACTGTTCAACTTCGTATTGAAATAGAGTTAAAGTTCTAAAGATCTAGCACCTCTTAGGACACCCAAAGGTTGTAATAAGTATTTATAACTTATAGCTTTGCACCTTAATCTAAGACTCTAATCCCCAAGTGCGTTCTCTTTGATTGTAACGGTTCAACTTCAGTTTGAAATAGAGTTAAAGTTCTAAATATCTATCACCTCTTAGGTCACCCAAAGGTTGTAATAAGTATCTATAACTTATAGCTTTGAACCTCAGTCTAAGACTCTAATCCCCAAGAGCGTTATCTTTGATTGTAACGGTTCGACTTCGGTTTGAAATAGAGTTAAAGTTCTGAAGATCTATCACCTCTAAGGGCACCCAAAAGTTGTAATTAGTTTCTATAACTTATAGCTTTGAACCTCACTCTAAGACTCTAATCCCCAAGAGCGTTACCTTTGATTGTAACGGTTCAACTTCGGTTTGAAATAGTGTTAAAGTTCTAAAGATCTATCATCTCTTAGGACACCCAAAGGTTGTAATAAGTATCTATAAGTTATAGCTTTGAACATCACTCTAAGACTCTGATCCCCAAGAGCTTTATCTTTGATTGTAACGGTTCAACTTCGGTTTGAAATAGAGTTAAAGTTCTAAAGATCTATCACCTATTTGGGCACCCAAAGGTTGTAATAAGTATCTATAACTTATATCTTTGAACCCAACTCTAAGACTCTAATCCCCAAGAGCATTATCTTTGATTGTTACGGTTCAACGTCGGTTTGAAATAGAGTTAAGGTTCTAATGATCTATCACCTCTTAGGGCACCCAAAGGTTGTAATAAGTATCTATAACTTATAGCTTTGAACCTGACTCTAAGACTCTAATCCCCAAGAGCGTTATCTTTGACTGTAACGGTTCAACTTCGGTTTGAAACAGAATTAAAGTTCTAAAGATCTATCACTTCTTAGGGCACCCAAAGGTTGTAATAAGTATTTATAACATATAGCTTTGCACCTTACTCTAAGACTCTAATCCCCAAATGCGTTCTCTTTGATTGTAACGGTTCAGCTTCGGTTTGAAATAGAGTTAAAGTTCTAAAGATCTAATCCCCAAGAGCGTTATCTTTGATTGTTATGGTTCAACATCGATTTGAAATAGAGTTAAAGTTCTAAAGATCTATCACCTCTTAGGACACCCAATGGTTGTAATAGGTATCTATAACTTATAGCATTGAACCTCACTCTAAGACTCTAATCCCCAAGTGCGTTATCTTTGATTGTAACGGTTCAACTTCGGTTTGAAATAGAGTTAAAGTTCTAAAGATCTATCACCTCTTAGGGCACCCAAAGGTTGTGATAAGTATCTATAACTTATAGCTTTGCACCTTACTCAAAGACTGTAATCTCCAAGAGCGTTATCTTTGATTGTTATGGTTCAACTTCAGTTTGAAATAGAGTTAAAGTTCTAAAGATCTATCAACTCTTAGAACACCCAAAGGTTGTAATAAGTATCTATAACTTATAGCTTTGAACCTCACTCTAAGACTCTAATCCCCAAGAGCGTTATCTTTGATTGTAACGGTTCAACTTCGGTTTGAAATAGAGTTAAAGTTCTAAAGATCAATCACCTCTTAGGGCACCCAAAAGTTGTAAGAAGTATCTATAACTTATAGCTTTAAACCCAACTCTAAGACTCTAATCCCCAAGAGCATTATCATTGATTGCAACGGTTCAACTTCGGATTGAAATAGAGTTAAAGTTCTAAAGATCTATCACCTCTTAGGACACCCAAAGGTTGTAATAAGTATCTATTACTTATTGCTTTGCACCTTACTCAAAGACTCTAATCCCCAAGAGCGTTATCTTTGATTGTAACGGTTCAACTTCGGATTGAAATAGAGTTAAAGTTCTAAAGATCTATCACTTCCTAGGACACCCAAAGTTTGTAATAAGTATCTATAACTTATAGCTTTGAACCTAACTCTAAGACTATAATCCCCAAGAGCGTTATCTTTGATTGTAACGGTTTAACTTCGGTTTGAAATAGAGTTAAAGTTCTAAAGATCTATCACCTCTTAGGACACCCAAAGGTTGTAATAAGTATCTATAACTTATAGCTTTGAACCTCACTCTAAGACTCTAATCCCCAAGTGTGTTATCTTTGATTGTAACAGTTCAACTTCGGTTTGAAATAGAGTTAAAGTTCTAAAGATCTATCACCTCTTAGGGCACCCAAAGGTTGTAATAAGTATCTATAACTTATAGCTTTGAACCCAACTCTATGACTCTAATCCCCAAGAGCGTTATCTTTGATTGTAACGGTTCAACTTCGGATTGAAATAGAGTTAAAGTTCTAAAGATCTATCACCTATTAGGACACGCAAAGGTTATAATAAGTATCTATAACTAATAGCTTTGAACCAAACTCTAAGACTCTAATCCCCAAGAGCGTTATCTTTGATTGCAACCGTTCAACTTCGGTTTGAAATAGAGTTAAAGTTCTAAAGATCTATCACCTCTTAGGGCACCCAAAGATTGTAATAAGTATCTAAGACTTATAGCTTTGCACCTTACTCTAAGACTCTAATCCCCAAGAGCATTATCTTTGACTGTTACGGTTCAACTTCGGTTTGAAATAGGGTTAAAGTTCTAAAGATCTATCACCTCTTAGGACACCCAAAGGTTGTAATAAGTATCTATAACTTATAGCTTTGAACCTCACTCTAAGACTCTAATCCCCAAGAGCGTTATCTTTGATTGTAACGGTTCAATTTCGTTTTGAAATAGAGTTAAAGTTCCGAAGATCTATCACCTCTTAAGGCACCCAAAGGTTGTAATAAGTATCTATAACTTGTAGCTTTGAACCCAACTCTAAGACTCTAATCCCCAAGAGCGTTATCTTTGATTCTAACGGTTCAACTTCGGATTGAAATTTAGTTAAAGTTCTAAAGATCTATCACCTCTTAGGACACTCAAAGGTTATAATAAGTATCTATAACTTATAGCTTTGAACCAAACTCTAAGACTAATCCCCAATAGCATTATTTTTTATTGTAAAGGTTCAACTTCGGTTTGAAATAGAGTTAAAGTTCTAAAGATCTATCACCTCTTACGGCACCCAAAGGTTGTAATAAGTATCTATAACTTATAGCTTTGCACCTTACTCTAAGACTCTATTCCCCAAGAGCATTATCATTGATTGCAACGGTTCAACTTCGATTTGATATAGAGTTAAAGTTCTAAAGATCTAGCACCTCTTAGGACACCCAAAGGTTGTAATAAGTATCTCTAACTTATAGCTTTGAACCTTACTCTAAGACTCTAATTCCCAAGAGCGTTATCTTTGATTGTAACGGTTCAACTTCGTATTGAAATAGAGTTAAAGTTCTAAAGATCAATGACGTCTCAGGACACCCAAAGGTTGTAATAAGTATCTATAACATATAACTCTAAGACTATAATCCCCAAGAGCGTTATCTTTGATTGTAACGGTTCAACTTCGGTTTGAAATAGAGTCAAGTTCTAAAGATCTATCACTTCTTAGGGCACCCAAAGGTTGTAATAAGTATTTACAACTTATAGCTTTGCACCTTACTCTAAGACTCTAATCCCCAAGTGCGTTCTCTTTGATTATAACGGTTCAACTTCGGTTTGAAATAGGGTTAAAGTTCTAAAGATCTATCACCTCTTAGGACACCCAAAGGTTGTAATAAGTATCTATAACTTATAGCTTTGCACCTTACTCTAAGACTCTAATCCCCAAGAGCATTATCATTGATTGCAACAGTTCAACTTCGGTTTGAAATAGAGTTAAAGTTCTAAAGATCTAGCACCTCTTAGGTTACCCAAAGGTTGTAATAAGTATCTATAACTTTAGCTTTGAACCTTAATCTAAGACTCTAATCCCCAAGAGCGTTATCTTTGATTGTTACGGTTCAACTTCGGTTTGAAATAGAGTTAAAGTTCTAAAGATCTATCACCTCTTAGGACACCCAAAGGTTGTAATAAGTATGTATAACTTATAGCTTTGAACCTCACTCTAAGACTCTAATCCCCAAGAGCGTTATCTTTAATTGTAACGGTTCAACTTCGGTTTGAAATAGAGTTAAAGTTCTAAAGATCAATCACCTCTTAGGGCACCCAAAAGTTGTAAGAAGTATCTATAACTTATAGCTTTAAACCCAACTCTAAGACTCTAATCCCCAAGAGCATTATCATTGATTGCAACGGTTCAACTTCGGATTGAAATAGAGTTAAAGTTCTAAAGATCTATCACCTCTTAGGACACCCAAAGGTTGTAATAAGTATCTATAACTTATTGCTTTGCACCTTACTCAAAGACTCTAATCCCCAAGAACGTTATCTTTGATTGTAACGGTTCAACTTCGGATTGAAATAGAGTTAAAGTTCTAAAGATCTATCACCTCTTAGGACACCCAAAATTTGTAATAAGTATCTATAACTTATAGCTTTGAACCTAACTCTAAGACTCTAATCCCCAAGAGCGTTATCTTTGATTGTAACGGTTCAACTTCGGTTTGAAATAGAGTTAAAGTTCTAAAGATCTATCACCTCTTAGGACACCCAAAGGTTGTAATAAGTATCTATAACTTATAGCTTTGAACCTCACTCTAAGACTCTAATCCCCAAGTGCGTTATCTTTGATTGTAACGGTTCAACTTCGGTTTGAAATAGAGTTAAAGTTCTAAAGATCTATCACCTCTTAGGGCACCCAAAGGTTGTAATAAGTATCTATAACTTATAGCTTTGAACCCAACTCTAAGACTCTAATCCCCAAGAGCGTTATCTTTGATTGTAACGGTTCAACTTCGGATTGAAATAGAGTTAAATTTCTAAAGATCTATCACCTCTTAGGACACACAAAGGTTATAATAAGTATCTATAACTAATAGCTTTGAACCAAACTCTAAGACTCTAATCCCCAAGAGCGTTATCTTTGATTGCAACCTTTCAACTTCGGTTTGAAATAGAGTTAAATTTCTAAAGATCTATCACCTCTTAGGGCACCCAAAGGTTGTAATAAGTATCTATGACTTATAGCTTTGCACCTTACTCTAAGAGTCCAATCCCCAAGAGCATTATCTTTGACTGTTACGGTTCAACTTCGGTTTGAAATAGGGTTAAAGTTCTAAAGATTTATCACCTCTTAGGACACCCAAAGGTTGTAATAAGTATCTATAACTTATATCTTTGAACCACACTCTAAGACTCTAATCCCCAAGAGCGTTATCTTTGATTGTAATGGTTCAATTTCGTTTTGAAATAGAGTTAAAGTTCCAAAGATCTATCACCTCTTAGGGCACCCAAAGGTTGTAATAAGTATCTATAACTTGTAGCTTTGAACCCAACTCTAAGACTCCAATCCCCAAGAGCGTTATCTTTGATTGTAACGGTTCAACTTCGGTTTGAAATAGAGTTAAAGTTCCAAAGATCTATCACCTCTTAGGGCACCCAAAGGTTGTAATAAGTATCTATAACTTATAGCTTTGAACCCAACTCTAAGAGTCTAATCCCCAAGAGCGTTATCTTTGATTGTAACGGTTCAACTTCGGATTGAAATTGAGTTAAAGTTCTAAAGATCTATCACCTCTTAGGACACCCAATGTTATAATAAGTATCTATAAGTTATAGCTTTGAACCTCACTCTAAGACTCTAATCCCCAAGAGCGTTGTCTTTGAATGTAACGGTTCAACTTCGGTTTGAGATAGAGTTAAAGTTCCAAAGATCTATCACCTCTTAGGGCACCCAAAGGTTGTAATAAGTATCTATAACTTATAGCTTTGAACCCAACTCTAAGACTCTAATCCCCAAGAGCGTAATCTTTGATTGTAACGGTTCAACTTCGGATTGAAATTGAGTTAAAGTTCTAAAGATCTATCACCTCTTAGGACACCCAAATGTTATAATAAGTATCTATAACTTATAGCTTTGAACCAAACTCTAAGACTAATCCCCAAGAGCGTTATCTTTGATTGTAACGGTTCAACTTCGATTTGAAATAGAGTTAAAGTTCTAAAGATCTATCACCTCTTACGGCACCCAAAGGTTGTAATAAGTATCTATAACTTATAGCTTTGCACCTTACTCTAAGACTCTAATCCCCAAGAGCATTATCATTGATTGCAACAGTTCAACTTCGGTTTGAAATAGAGTTAAAGTTCTAAAGATCTAGCACCTCTTAGGTTACCCAAAGGTTGTAATAAGTATCTATAACTTTAGCTTTGAACCTTAATCTAAGACTCTAATCCCCAAGAGCGTTATCTTTGATTGTTACGGTTCAACTTCGGTTTGAAATAGAGTTAAAGTTCTAAAGATCTATCACCTCTTAGGACACCCAAAGGTTGTAATAAGTATGTATAACTTATAGCTTTGAACCTCACTCTAAGACTCTAATCCCCAAGAGCGTTATCTTTAATTGTAACGGTTCAACTTCGGTTTGAAATAGAGTTAAAGTTCTAAAGATCAATCACCTCTTAGGGTACCCAAAAGTTGTAAGAAGTATCTATAACTTATAGCTTTAAACCCAACTCTAAGACTCTAATCCCCAAGAGCATTATCATTGATTGCAACGGTTCAACTTCGGATTGAAATAGAGTTAAAGTTCTAAAGATCTATCACCTCTTAGGACACCCAAAGGTTGTAATAAGTATCTATAACTTATTGCTTTGCACCTTACTCTAATCCCCAAGAACGTTATCTTTGATTGTAACGGTTCAACTTCGGATTGAAATAGAGTTAAAGTTCTAAAGATCTATCACCTCTTAGGACACCCAAAATTTGTAATAAGTATCTATAACTTATAGCTTTGAACCTAACTCTAAGACTCTAATCCCCATGAGCGTTATCTTTGATTGTAACGGTTCAACTTCGGTTTGAAATAGAGTTAAAGTTCTAAAGATCTATCACCTCTTAGGACACCCAAAGGTTGTAATAAGTATCTATAACTTATAGCTTTGAACCTCACTCTAAGACTCTAATCCCCAAGTGTGTTATCTTTGATTGTAACGGTTCAACTTCGGTTTGAAATAGAGTTAAAGTTCTAAAGATCTATCACCTCTTAGGGCACCCAAAGGTTGTAATAAGTATCTATAACTTATAGCTTTGAACCAAACTCTAAGACTCTAATCCCCAAGAGCGCTATCTTTGATTGTAACGGTTCAACTTCGGATTGAAATAGAGTTAAAGTTCTAAAGATCTATCACCTCTTAGGACACCCAAAGGTTATAATAAGTATCTATAACTAATAGCTTTGAACCAAACTCTAAGACTCTAATCCCCAAGAGCGTTATCTTTGATTGCAACCTTTCAACTTCGGTTTGAAATAGAGTTAAATTTCTAAAGATCTATCACCTCTTAGGGCACCCAAATGTTGTAATAAGTATCTATGACTTATAGCTTTGCACCTTACTCTAAGAGTCTAATCCTCAAGAGCATTATCTTTGACTGTTACGGTTCAACTTCGGTTTGAAATAGGGTTAAAGTTCTAAAGATTTATCACCTCTTAGGACACCCAAATGTTGTAATAAGTATCTATAACTTATATCTTTGAACCACACTCTAAGACTCTAATCCCCAAGAGCGTTATCTTTGATTGTAATGGTTCAATTTCGTTTTCAAATAGAGTTAAAGTTCCAAAGATCTATCACCTCTTTGGGCACCCAAAGGTTGTAATAAGTATCTATAACTTGTAGCTTTGAACCCAACTATAAGACTCTAATCCCCAAGAGCGTTATCTTTGATTGTAACGGTTCAACTTCGGTTTGAAATAGAGTTAAAGTTCTAAAGATCTATCACCTCTTAGGGCACCCAAAGGTTATAATAAGTATCTATAACTTATAGCTTTGAACCCAACTCTAAGACTCTAATCCCCAAGAGCGTTATCTTTGATTGTAACGGTTCAACTTCGGATTGAAATTGAGTTAAAGTTCTAAAGATCTATCACCTCTTAGGACACCCAAATGTTATAATAAGTTTCTATAACTTATAGCTTTGAACCTCACTCTATGACTCTAATCCCCAAGAGCGTTATCTTTGATTGTAACGGTTCAACTTCGGATTGAAATTGAGTTAAAGTTCTAAAGATCTATCACCTCTTAGGACACCCAAATGTTATAATAAGTATCTATAACTTATAGCTTTGAACCAAACTCTAAGACTAATCCCCAAGAGCGTTATCTTTGATTGTAACGGTTCAACTTCGATTTGAAATAGAGTTAAAGTTCTAAAGATCTATCACCTCTTAGGGCACCCAAAGGTTGTAATAAGTATCTATAACTTATAGCTTTGAACCCAACTCTAAGACTAATCCCCAAGAGCTTTATCATTGATTGCAACAGTTCAACTTCGGTTTGAAATAGAGTTAAAGTTCTAAAGATCTAGTACCTCTTAGGACATCCAAAGGTTGTAATAAGTATCTATAACTTCTAGCTTTGAACCCAACTCTAAGACTCTAATCCCCAAGAGCGTTATCTTTGATTGTAACGGTTCAACTTCGGATTGAAATTGAGTTAAAGTTCTAAAGATCTATCACCTCTTAGGACACCCAAATGTTATAATAAGTATCTATAACTTATAGCTTTGAACCTCACTCTAAGACTCTAATCCCCAAGAGCGTTATCTTTGATTGTAACGGTTCAACTTCGGTTTGAAATAGAGTAAAAGTTCCAAAGATCTATCACCTCTTAGGGCACCCAACGGTTGTAATAAGTATCTATAACTTATAGCTTTGAACCCAACTCTAAGACTCTAATCCCCATGAGCGTTATCTTTGATTGTAACGGATCAACTTCGGATTGAAATTGAGTTAAAGTTCTAAAGATCTATCATCTCTTAGGACACCCAAATGTTATAATAAGTATCTATAACTTATAGCTTTGAACCAAACTCTAAGACTAATCCCCAAGAGCGTTATCTTTGATTGTAACGGTTCAACTTCGATTTGAAATAGAGTTAAAGTTCTAAAGATCTATCACCTCTTAGGGCACCCAAAGGTTGTAATAAGTATCTATAACTTGTAGCTTTGAACCCAACTCTAAGACTCTAATCCCCAAGAGCGTTATCTTTGATTGTAACGGTTCAACTTCGGATTGAAATTGAGTTAAAGTTCTAAAGATCTATCACCTCTTAGGACACTCAAAGGTTATAATATGTATCTATAACTTATAGCTTTGAACCAAATTCTAAGACTAATCCCCAAGAGCATTATTTTTTATTGTAAAGGTTCAACTTCGGTTTGAAATAGAGTTAAAGTTCTAAAGATCTATCACCTCTTACGGCACCCAAAGGTTGTAATAAGTATCTATAACTTATAGCTTTGCACCTTACTCTAAGACTCTAATCCCCAAGAGCATTATCATTGATTGCAACGGTTCAACTTCGATTTGAAATAGAGTTAAAGTTCTAAAGATCTAGCACCTCTTAGGACACCCATAGGTTGTAATAAGTATCTATAACTTATAGCTTTGAACCTTAATCTAAGACTCTAATTCCCAAGAGCGTTATCTTTGGTTGTAACGGTTCAACTTCGTATTGAAATAGAGTTAAAGTTCTAAAGATCTATCACCTCTTAGGACACCCAAAGGTTGTAATAAGTATCTATAACTTATAGCTTTGAACCTCACTCTAAGACTCTAATCCCCAAGAGCGTTATCTATGATTGTAACGGTTCAACTTTGGTTTGAAATAGAGTTAAAATCCTAATGATCTATCACCTCTTAGAACACCCAAAGGTTGTAATAAGTATCTATAACTTATAGCTTGGCACCTTATTCTAAGACTCTAATCCCCAAGAGCGTTATCTTTGATTGTAACGGTTCAAGTTCGGTTTGAAATAGAGTTAAAGTTCTAAAGATCTATCACCTCTTAGGACACCCAAAGGTTGTAATAAGTATCTATAACTTATAGCTTTGAACCTCACTCTAAGACTCTAATCCCCAAGTGCGTTATCTTTGATTGTAACGGTTCAACTTCGGTTTGAAATAGAGTTAAAGTTCTAAAGATCTATCACCTCTTAGGGCACCCAAAGGTTGTAATAAGTATCTATAACTTATAGCTTTGAACCAAACTCTAAGACTCTAATCCCCAAGAGCGCTATCTTTGATTGTAACGGTTCAACTTCGGATTGAAATAGAGTTAAAGTTCTAAAGATCTATCACCTCTTAGGACACCCAAAGGTTATAATAAGTATCTATAACTAATAGCTTTGAACCAAACTCTAAGACTCTAATCCCCAAGAGCGTTATCTTTGATTGCAACCTTTCAACTTCGGTTTGAAATAGAGTTAAATTTCTAAAGATCTATCACCTCTTAGGGCACCCAAATGTTGTAATAAGTATCTATGACAGCTTTGCACCTTACTCTAAGAGTCTAATCCTCAAGAGTATTATCTTTGACTGTTACGGTTCAACTTCGGTTTGAAATAGGGTTAAAGTTCTAAAGATTTATCACCTCTTAGGACACCCAAATGTTGTAATAAGTATCTATAACTTATATCTTTGAACCACACTCTAAGACTCTAATCCCCAAGAGCGTTATCTTTGATTGTAATGGTTCAATTTCGTTTTCAAATAGAGTTAAAGTTCCAAAGATCTATCACCTCTTTGGGCACCCAAAGGTTGTAATAAGTATCTATAACTTGTAGCTTTGAACCCAACTATAAGACTCTAATCCCCAAGAGCGTTATCTTTGATTGTAACGGTTCAACTTCGGTTTGAAATAGAGTTAAAGTTCTAAAGATCTATCACCTCTTAGGGCACCCAAAGGTTGTAATAAGTATCTATAACTTATAGCTTTGAACCCAACTCTAAGACTCTAATCCCCAAGAGCGTTATCTTTGATTGTAACGGTTCAACTTCGGATTGAAATTGAGTTAAAGTTCTAAAGATCTATCACCTCTTAGGACACCCAAATGTTATAATAAGTTTCTATAACTTATAGCTTTGAACCTCACTCTATGACTCTAATCCCCAAGAGCGTTATCTTTGATTGTAACGGTTCAACTTCGGATTGAAATTGAGTTAAAGTTCTAAAGATCTATCACCTCTTAGGACACCCAAATGTTATAATAAGTATCTATAACTTATAGCTTTGAACCAAACTCTAAGACTAATCCCCAAGAGCGTTATCTTTGATTGTAACGGTTCAACTTCGATTTGAAATAGAGTTAAAGTTCTAAAGATCTATCACCTCTTAGGGCACCCAAAGGTTGTAATAAGTATCTATAACTTATAGCTTTGAACCCAACTCTAAGACTAATCCCCAAGAGCTTTATCATTGATTGCAACAGTTCAACTTCGGTTTGAAATAGAGTTAAAGTTCTAAAGATCTAGTACCTCTTAGGACATCCAAAGGTTGTAATAAGTATCTATAACTTCTAGCTTTGAACCCAACTCTAAGACTCTAATCCCCAAGAGCGTTATCTTTGATTGTAACGGTTCAACTTCGGATTGAAATTGAGTTAAAGTTCTAAAGATCTATCACCTCTTAGGACACCCAAATGTTATAATAAGTATCTATAACTTATAGCTTTGAACCTCACTCTAAGACTCTAATCCCCAAGAGCGTTATCTTTGATTGTAACGGTTCAACTTCGGTTTGAAATAGAGTAAAAGTTCCAAAGATCTATCACCTCTTAGGGCACCCAACGGTTGTAATAAGTATCTATAACTTATAGCTTTGAACCCAACTCTAAGACTCTAATCCCCATGAGCGTTATCTTTGATTGTAACGGATCAACTTCGGATTGAAATTGAGTTAAAGTTCTAAAGATCTATCATCTCTTAGGACACCCAAATGTTATAATAAGTATCTATAACTTATAGCTTTGAACCAAACTCTAAGACTAATCCCCAAGAGCGTTATCTTTGATTGTAACGGTTCAACTTCGATTTGAAATAGAGTTAAAGTTCTAAAGATCTATCACCTCTTAGGGCACCCAAAGGTTGTAATAAGTATCTATAACTTGTAGCTTTGAACCCAACTCTAAGACTCTAATCCCCAAGAGCGTTATCTTTGATTGTAACGGTTCAACTTCGGATTGAAATTGAGTTAAAGTTCTAAAGATCTATCACCTCTTAGGACACTCAAAGGTTATAATATGTATCTATAACTTATAGCTTTGAACCAAATTCTAAGACTAATCCCCAAGAGCATTATTTTTTATTGTAAAGGTTCAACTTCGGTTTGAAATAGAGTTAAAGTTCTAAAGATCTATCACCTCTTACGGCACCCAAAGGTTGTAATAAGTATCTATAACTTATAGCTTTGCACCTTACTCTAAGACTCTAATCCCCAAGAGCATTATCATTGATTGCAACGGTTCAACTTCGATTTGAAATAGAGTTAAAGTTCTAAAGATCTAGCACCTCTTAGGACACCCATAGGTTGTAATAAGTATCTATAACTTATAGCTTTGAACCTTAATCTAAGACTCTAATTCCCAAGAGCGTTATCTTTGGTTGTAACGGTTCAACTTCGTATTGAAATAGAGTTAAAGTTCTAAAGATCTATCACCTCTTAGGACACCCAAAGGTTGTAATAAGTATCTATAACTTATAGCTTTGAACCTCACTCTAAGACTCTAATCCCCAAGAGCGTTATCTATGATTGTAACGGTTCAACTTTGGTTTGAAATAGAGTTAAAATCCTAATGATCTATCACCTCTTAGAACACCCAAAGGTTGTAATAAGTATCTATAACTTATAGCTTGGCACCTTATTCTAAGACTCTAATCCCCAAGAGCGTTATCTTTGATTGTAACGGTTCAAGTTCGGTTTGAAATAGAGTTAAAGTTCTAAAGATCTATCACCTCTTAGGACACCCAAAGGTTGTAATAAGTATCTATAACTTATAGCTTTGAACCTCACTCTAAGACTCTAATCCCCAAGTGCGTTATCTTTGATTGTAACGGTTCAACTTCGGTTTGAAATAGAGTTAAAGTTCTAAAGATCTATCACCTCTTAGGGCACCCAAAGGTTGTAATAAGTATCTATAACTTATAGCTTTGAACCAAACTCTAAGACTCTAATCCCCAAGAGCGCTATCTTTGATTGTAACGGTTCAACTTCGGATTGAAATAGAGTTAAAGTTCTAAAGATCTATCACCTCTTAGGACACCCAAAGGTTATAATAAGTATCTATAACTAATAGCTTTGAACCAAACTCTAAGATTCTAATCCCCAAGAGCGTTATCTTTGATTGCAACCTTTCAACTTCGGTTTGAAATAGAGTTAAATTTCTAAAGATCTATCACCTCTTAGGGCACCCAAATGTTGTAATAAGTATCTATGACAGCTTTGCACCTTACTCTAAGAGTCTAATCCTCAAGAGTATTATCTTTGACTGTTACGGTTCAACTTCGGTTTGAAATAGGGTTAAAGT
The DNA here is from genome assembly GCA_030549335.1 of Pontederia crassipes. NCBI lineage: Eukaryota > Viridiplantae > Streptophyta > Magnoliopsida > Commelinales > Pontederiaceae > Pontederia > Pontederia crassipes. Next base: position 1,032,991 of record JAUKPH010000020.1, on the reverse strand, counting down.
TCTAAAGATTTATCACCTCTTAGGACACCCAAATGTTGTAATAAGTATCTATAACTTATATCTTTGAACCACACTCTAAGACTCTAATCCCCAAGAGCGTTATCTTTGATTGTAATGGTTCAATTTCGTTTTCAAATAGAGTTAAAGTTCCAAAGATCTATCACCTCTTTGGGCACCCAAAGGTTGTAATAAGTATCTATAACTTGTAGCTTTGAACCCAACTATAAGACTCTAATCCCCAAGAGCGTTATCTTTGATTGTAACGGTTCAACTTCGGTTTGAAATAGAGTTAAAGTTCTAAAGATCTATCACCTCTTAGGGCACCCAAAGGTTGTAATAAGTATCTATAACTTATAGCTTTGAACCCAACTCTAAGACTCTAATCCCCAAGAGCGTTATCTTTGATTGTAACGGTTCAACTTCGGATTGAAATTGAGTTAAAGTTCTAAAGATCTATCACCTCTTAGGACACCCAAATGTTATAATAAGTTTCTATAACTTATAGCTTTGAACCTCACTCTATGACTCTAATCCCCAAGAGCGTTATCTTTGATTGTAACGGTTCAACTTCGGATTGAAATTGAGTTAAAGTTCTAAAGATCTATCACCTCTTAGGACACCCAAATGTTATAATAAGTATCTATAACTTATAGCTTTGAACCAAACTCTAAGACTAATCCCCAAGAGCGTTATCTTTGATTGTAACGGTTCAACTTCGATTTGAAATAGAGTTAAAGTTCTAAAGATCTATCACCTCTTAGGGCACCCAAAGGTTGTAATAAGTATCTATAACTTATAGCTTTGAACCCAACTCTAAGACTAATCCCCAAGAGCTTTATCATTGATTGCAACAGTTCAACTTCGGTTTGAAATAGAGTTAAAGTTCTAAAGATCTAGTACCTCTTAGGACATCCAAAGGTTGTAATAAGTATCTATAACTTCTAGCTTTGAACCCAACTCTAAGACTCTAATCCCCAAGAGCGTTATCTTTGATTGTAACGGTTCAACTTCGGATTGAAATTGAGTTAAAGTTCTAAAGATCTATCACCTCTTAGGACACCCAAATGTTATAATAAGTATCTATAACTTATAGCTTTGAACCTCACTCTAAGACTCTCATCCCCAAGAGCGTTATCTTTGATTGTAACGGTTCAACTTCGGTTTGAAATAGAGTAAAAGTTCCAAAGATCTATCACCTCTTAGGGCACCCAACGGTTGTAATAAGTATCTATAACTTATATCTTTGAACCCAACTCTAAGACTCTAATCCCCATGAGCGTTATCTTTGATTGTAACGGATCAACTTCGGATTGAAATTGAGTTAAAGTTCTAAAGATCTATCATCTCTTAGGACACCCAAATGTTATAATAAGTATCTATAACTTATAGCTTTGAACCAAACTCTAAGACTAATCCCCAAGAGCGTTATCTTTGATTGTAACGGTTCAACTTCGATTTGAAATAGAGTTAAAGTTCTAAAGATCTATCACCTCTTAGGGCACCCAAAGGTTGTAATAAGTATCTATAACTTGTAGCTTTGAACCCAACTCTAAGACTCTAATCCCCAAGAGCGTTATCTTTGATTGTAACGGTTCAACTTCGGATTGAAATTGAGTTAAAGTTCTAAAGATCTATCACCTCTTAGGACACTCAAAGGTTATGATAAGTATCTATAACTTATAGCTTTGAACCAAATTCTAAGACTAATCCCCAAGAGCATTATTTTTTATTGTAAAGGTTCAACTTCGGTTTGAAATAGAGTTAAAGTTCTAAAGATCTATCACCTCTTACGGCACCCAAAGGTTGTAATAAGTATCTATAACTTATAGCTTTGCACCTTACTCTAAGACTCTAATCCCCAAGAGCATTATCATTGATTGCAACGGTTCAACTTCGATTTGAAATAGAGTTAAAGTTCTAAAGATCTAGCACCTCTTAGGACACCCATAGGTTGTAATAAGTATCTATAACTTATAGCTTTGAACCTTAATCTAAGACTCTAATTCCCAAGAGCGTTATCTTTGGTTGTAACGGTTCAACTTCGTATTGAAATAGAGTTAAAGTTCTAAAGATCTATCACCTCTTAGGACACCCAAAGGTTGTAATAAGTATCTATAACTTATAGCTTTGAACCTCACTCTAAGACTCTAATCCCCAAGAGAGTTATCTATGATTGTAACGGTTCAACTTTGGTTTGAAATAGAGTTAAAATTCTAATGATCTATCACCTCTTAGAACACCCAAAGGTTGTAATAAGTATCTATAACTTATAGCTTGGCACCTTATTCTAAGACTCTAATCCCCAAGAGCGTTATCTTTGATTGTTATGGTTCAACATCGGTTTGAAATAGAGTTAAAGTTCTAAAGATCTATCACCTCTTAGGACACCCAATGATTGTAATAAGTATCTATAACTTATAGCTTTGAACCTCACTCTAAGACTCTAATCCCCAAGAGCGTTATCTTTGATTGTAACGGTTCAACTTCGGTTTGAAATAGAGTTAAAGTTCTAAAGATCTATCACCTCTTAGGGCACCCAAAGGTTGTGATAAGTATCTATAACTTATAGCTTTGCACCTTACTCTAAGACTCTAATCTCCAAGAGCGTTATCTTTGATTGTTATGGTTCAACTTCAGTTTGAAATAGAGTTAAAGTTCTAAAGATCTATCACCTCTTAGGACACCCAAAGGTTGTAATAAGTATCTATAACTTAGAGCTTTGAACCTCACTCTAAGACTCTAATCCCCAAGAGCGTTATCTTTGATTGTAACGGTTCCACTTCGGTTTGAAATAGAGTTAAAGTTCTAAAGATCAATCACCTCTTAGGGCACCCAAAAGTTGTAAGAAGTATCTATAACTTATAGCTTTAAACCCAACTCTAAGACTCTAATCCCCAAGAGCATTATCATTGATTGCAACGGTTCAACTTCGGATTGAAATAGAGTTAAAGTTCTAAAGATCTATCACCTCTTAGGACACCCAAAGGTTGTAATAAGTATCTATTACTTATTGCTTTGCACCTTACTCAAAGACTCTAATTCCCAAGAGCGTTATCTTTGATTGTAACGGTTCAACTTCGGATTGAAATAGAGTTAAAGTTCTAAAGATCTATCACTTCCTAGGACACCCAAAGTTTATAATAAGTATCTATAACTTATAGCTTTGAACCTAACTCTAAGACTATAATCCCCAAGAGCGTTATCTTTGATTGTAACGGTTTAACTTCGGTTTGAAATAGAGTTAAAGTTCTAAAGATCTATCACCTCTTAGGACACCCAAAGGTTGTAATAAGTATCTATAACTTATAGCTTTGAACCTCACTCTAAGACTCTAATCCCCAAGCGCGTTATCTTTGATTGTAAGGGTTCAACTTCGGTTTGAAATAGAGTTAAAGTTCTAAAGATCTATCACCTCTTAGGACACCCAAAGGTTGTAATAAGTATCTATAACTTATAGCTTTGAACCCAAGTCTAAGACTCTAATCCCCAAGAGCATTATCTTTGATTGTAACGGTTCAACTTCGGATTGAAATAGAGTTAAAGTTCTAAAGATCTATCACCTCTTAGCACACCCAAAGGTTGTAATAAGTATCTATAACTAATAGCTTTGAACCAAACTCTAAGACTCTAATCCCCAAGAGCGTTATCTTTGATTGCAACCGTTCAACTTCGGTTTGAAATAGAGTTAAAGTTCTAAAGATCTATCACCTCTTAGGGCACCCAAAGGTTGTAATAAGTATCTAAGACTTATAGCTTTGCACCTTACTCTAAGACTCTTATCCCCAAGAGCATTATCTTTGACTGTTACGGTTCAACTTCGGTTTGAAATAGGGTTAAAGTTCTAAAGATCTATCACCTCTTAGGACACCCAAAGGTTGTAATAAGTATCTATAACTTATAGCTTTGAACCTCACTCTAAGATTCTAATCCACAAGAGCGTTATCTTTGATTGTAACGGTTGAAATAGGGTTAAAGTTCCAAAGATCTATCACCTCTTAGGGCACCCAAAGGTTGTAATAAGTATCTATAACTTGTAGCTTTGAACCCAACTCTAAGATCTAATCCCCAAGAGCGTTATCTTTGATTGTAACGGTTCAACTTCGGATTGAAATTGAGTTAAAGTTCTAAAGATTTATCACCTCTTAGGACACTCAAAGGTTATAATAAGTATCCATAACTTACAGCTTTGAACCAAACTCTAAGACTAATTCCCAAGAGCATTATTTTTTATTGTAAAGGTTCAACTTCGGTTTGAAATAGAGTTAAAGTTCTAAAGATCTATCACCTCTTACGGCACCCAAAGGTTGTAATAAGTATCTATAACTTATAGCTTTGAACCCAACTCTAAGACTCTAATCCCCAAGAGCGTTATCTTTGATTGTAACGGTTCAACTTCGGAATGAAATAGAGTTAAAGTTCTAAAGATCTAGCACCTCTTAGGACACCCAAAGGTTGTAATAAGTATCTATAACTTATAGCTTTGAACCTTACTCTAAGACTCTAATTCCCAAGAGCGTTATCTTTGATTGTAACGGTTCAACTTCGTATTAAAATAGAGTTAAAGTTCTAAAGATCTATCACGTCTCAGGACACCCAAAGGTTGTAATAAGTATCTATAACTTATAACTCTAAGACTCTAATCCCCAAGAGCGTTATCTTTGATTGTAACGGTTCAACTTCGGTTTGAAATAGATTCAAAGTTCTAAAGATCTATCACTTCTTAGGGCACCCAAAGGTTGTAATAAGTATTTACAACTTATAGCTTTGCACCTTACTCTAAGACTCTAATCCCCAAGTGCGTTCTCTTTGATTGTAACGGTTCAACTTCGGTTTGAAATAGGGTTAAAGTTCTAAAGATCTATCACCTCTTAGGACACCCAAAGGTTGTAATAAGTATCCATAACTTATAGCTTTGAACCTCACTCTAAGACTCTAATCCCCAAGAGCGTTATCTTTGATTGCAACCGTTCAACTTCGGTTTGAAATAGAGTTAAAGTTCTAAAGATCTATCACCTCTTAGGGCACCCAAAGGTTGTAATAAGTATCTAAGACTTATAGCTTTGCACCTTACTCTAAGACTCTTATCCCCAAGAGCATTATCTTTGACTGTTACGGTTCAACTTCGGTTTGAAATAGGGTTAAAGTTCTAAAGATCTATCACCTCTTAGGACACCCAAAGGTTGTAATAAGTATCTATAACTTATAGCTTTGAACCTCACTCTAAGATCTAATCCCCAAGAGCATTATCTTTGATTGTAACGGTTCAACTTCGGATTGAAATTGAGTTAAAGTTCTAAAGATTTATCACCTCTTAGGACACTCAAAGGTTGTAATAAGTATCTATAACTAATAGCTTTGAACCAAACTCTAAGACTCTAATCCCCAAGAGCGTTATCTTTGATTGTAACAGTTCAACTTCGGTTTGAAATAGATTCAAAGTTCTAAAGATCTATCACTTCTTAGGGCACCCAAAGGTTGTAATAAGTATTTACAACTTATAGCTTTGCACCTTACTCTAAGACTCTAATCCCCAAGTGCGTTCTCTTTGATTGTAACGGTTCAACTTCGGTTTGAAATAGGGTTAAAGTTCTAAAGATCTATCACCTCTTAGGACACCCAAAGGTTGTAATAAGTATCTATAACTTATAGCTTTGAACCTCACTCTAAGACTCTAATCCCTCAGTGCGTTATCTTTGATTGTAACGGTTCAACTTCGGTTTAAAATAGAGTTAAAGTTCTAAAGATCTATCTTCTCTTAGGGTACCCAAAGGTTGTAATAAGTATGTATAACTTATAGCTTTGAACCCAACTATAAGACTCTAATCCCCAAGAGCGTTATCTTTGATTGTAACGGTTCAACTTCGGTTTGAAATAGAGTTAAAGTTCTAAAGATCTATCACCTCTTAGGACACCCAAAGGTTGTGATAAGTATCTATAACTTATAGCTTTGCACCTTACTCTAAGACTCTAATCCCCAAGAGCGTTATCTTTGATTGTTACGGTTCAACTTCGGTTTGAAATAGAGTTAAAGTTCTAAAGATCTATCACCTCTTAGGACACCCAAAGGTTGTAATAAGTATCTATAACTTATAACTTTGCACCTCACTCTAAGACTCTAATCCCCAAGAGCGTTATCTTTAATTGTAAAGGTTCAACTTCGGTTTGAAATAGAGTTAAAGTTCTAAAGATCAATCACCTCTTAGGGCACCCAAAAGTTGTAAGAAGTATCTATAACTTATAGCTTTAAACCCAACTCTAAGACTCTAATCCCCAAGAGCATTATCATTGATTGCAACGGTTCAACTTCGGATTGAAATAGAGTTAAAGTTCTAAAGATCTATCACCTCTTAGGACACGCAAAGGTTGTAATAAGTATCTATAACTTATTGCTTTGCACCTTACACAAAGACTCTAATCCCCAAGAACGTTATCTTTGATTGTAACGGTTCAACTTCGGATTGAAATAGAGTTAAAGTTCTAAAGATCTATCACCTCTTAGGACACCCAAAATTTGTAATAAGTATCTATAACTTATAGCTTTGAACCTAACTCTAAGACTCTAATCCCCAAGAGCGTTATCTTTGATTGTAACGGTTCAACTTCGGTTTGAAATAGAGTTAAAGTTCTAAAGATCTATCACCTCTTAGGACACCCAAAGGTTGTAATAAGTATCTATAACTTATAGCTTTGAACCTCACTCTAAGACTCTAATCCCCAAGTGCGTTATCTTTGATTGTAACGGTTCAACTTCGGTTTGAAATAGAGTTAAAGTTCTAAAGATCTATCACCTCTTAGGGCACCCAAAGGTTGTAATAAGTATCTATAACTTATAGCTTTGAACCCAACTCTAAGACTCTAATCCCCAAGAGCGTTATCTTTGATTGTAACGGTTCAACTTCGGTTTGAAATAGAGTTAAAGTTCCAAAGATCTATCACCTCTTAGGGCACCCAAAGGTTGTAATAAGTATCTATAACTCATAGCTTTGAACCCAACTCTAAGACTCTAATCCCCAAGAGTGTTATCTTTGATTGTAACGGTTCAACTTCGGATTGAAATTGAGTTAAAGTTCTAAAGATCTATCACCTCTTAGGACACCCAAATGTTATAATAAGTATCTATAACTTATAGCTTTGAACCTCACTCTAAGACTCTAATCCCCAAGAGCGTTATCTTTGATTGTAACGGTTCAACTTCGGTTTGAAATAGAGTTAAAGTTCCAAAGATCTATCACCTCTTAGGGAACCCAAAGGTTGTAATAAGTATCTATAACTTATAGCTTTGAACCCAACTCTAAGACTCTAATCCCCAAGAGCGTTATCTTTGATTATAACGGTTCAACTTCGGATTAAAATTGAGTTAAAGTTCTAAAGATCTATCACCTCTTAGGACACCCAAATGTTATAATAAGTATCTATAACTTATAGCTTTGAACCAAACTCTAAGACTAATCCCCAGGAGCGTTATCTTTGATTGTAACGGTTCAACTTCGGATTGAAATAGAGTTAAAGTTCTAAAGATCTATCACCTCTTAGGGCACCCAAAGGTTGTAATAAGTATCTATAACTTATAGCTTTGCACCTTACTCTAAGACTCTAATCCCCAAGAGCGTTATCTTTGATTGTTACGGTTCAACTTCGGTTTGATATAGAGTTAAAGTTCTAAAGATCTATCACCTCTTAGGACACTCAAAGGTTATAATAAGTATCTATAACTTATAGCTTTGAACCAAACTCTAAGACTAATCCCCAAGAGCGTTATTTTTTATTGTAAAGGTTCAACTTCGGTTTGAAATAGAGTTAAAGTTCTAAAGATCTATCACCTCTTACGGCACCCAAAGGTTGTAATAAGTATCTATAACTTATAGCTTTGCACCTTACTCTAAGACTCTAATCCCCAAGAGCATTATCATTGATTGCAACAGTTCAACTTCGGTTTGATATAGAGTTAAAGTTCTAAAGATCTAGCACGTCTTAGGACACCCAAAGGTTGTAATAAGTATCTATAACTTATAGCTTTGAACCCAACTCTAAAACTCTAATCTCCAAGAGCGTTATCTTTGATTGTAACGGTTGAACTTCGGATTGAAATAGAGTTAAAGTTCTAAAGATCTATCTCCTCTTAGGACACCCAAAGGTTATAATAAGTATCTATAACTAATAGCTTTGAACCAAACTCTAAGACTCTAATTCTCAAGAGCGTTATCTTTGATTGGAACCGTTCAACTTCGGTTTGAAATAGAGTTAAAGTTCTAAAGATCTATCACCGCTTAGGGCACCCAAAGGTTGTAATAAGTATCAAGACTTATAGCTTTGCACCTTACTCCAAGACTCTAATCCCCAAGAGCATTATCTTTGACTGTTACGGTTCAACTTCGGTTTGAAATAGGGTTAAAGTTCTAAAGATCTATCACCTCTTAGGACACCCAAAGGTTGTAATAAGTATCTATAACTTATAGTTTTGAACCTCACTCTAAGACTCTAATCTCCAAGAGCGTTATCTTTGATTGTAACGGTTCAATTTCGTTTTGAAATAGAGTTAAAGTTCCAAAGATCTATCACCTCTTAGGGCACCCAAAGGTTGTAATAAGTATCTATAACTTGTAGCTTTGAACCCAACTCTAAGACTCTAATCCCCAAGAGCGTTATCTTTGATTGTAACGGTTCAACTTCGGATTGAAATTGAGTTAAAGTTCTAAAGATCTATCACCTCTTAGGACACTCAAAGGTTATAATAAGTATTATAACTTATAGCTTTGCACCTTACTCTAAGACTCTATTCCCCAAGTGCGTTATCTTTGATTGTAACGGTTCAACTTCGGTTTGAAATAGAGTTAAAGTTCTAAAGATCTATCACCTCTTAGGACACCCAATGGTTGTAATAAGTATCTATAACTTATAGCTTTGAACCTCACTCTAAGACTCTAATCCCCAAGAGCGTTATCTTTGATTGCAACGGTTCAACTTTGGTTTGAAATAGAGTTAAAGTTCTAAAGATCTATCACCTCTTAGGGCACCCAAAGGTTGTAATAAGTATCTATAACTTATAGCTTTGCACCTTACTCTAAGACTCTAATCCCCAAGAGCGTTATATTTGATTGTTATGGTTCAACTTCGGTTTGAAATAGAGTTAAAGTTCTAAAGATCTATCACCTCTTAGGACACCCAAAGGTTGTAATAAGTATCTATAACTTATAGCTTTGCACCTTACTCTAAGACTCTAATCCCCAAGAGCGTTATCTTTGATTGTAACGGTTCAACTTCGGTTTGAAATAGAGTTAAAGTTCTAAAGATCAATCACCTCTAAGGGCACCCAGAGGTTGTAATAAGTATCTATAACTTATAGCTTTGAACCCAACTCCAAGACTCTAATCCCCAAGAGCATTATCATTGATTGCAACGGTTCAACTTCGGTTTGAAATAGAGTTAGAGTTCTAAAGATCTAGCACCTCTTAGGACACCCAAAGGTTGTAATAAGTATCTATAACTTATAGCTTTGAACCTTACTCTAAGACTATAATCCCCAAGAGCGTTATCTTTGATTGCTATGTATCAACTTCGAATTTAAATAGAGTTAAAGTTCTAAAGATCTATCACCTCTTAGGGCACCCAAAGGTTGTTATAACTATGTATAACTTATAGCTTTGAACCTAACTCTAAGTCTCTAATCCCCAAGAGCGTTATCTTTGATTGTGACGGTTCAACTTCGGTTTGAAATAGAGTTAAAGTTCTAAAGATCTATCATCTCTTAGGGCACCCAAAGGTTGTAATAAGTATCTATAATTTATAGGTTTGCACCTTACTCTAAGACTCTAATCCCTAAGAGCGTTATCTTTGATTGTTACGGTTCAACTTCGATTTGAAATAGAGTTAAACTTCTAAAGATCTTTCACCTCTTAGGACACCCAAAGGTTGTAATAAGTATCTATAACTTATAGCTTTGAACCTTACTCTAAGACTCTAATCCCGAAGAGCGTTATCTTTGATTGTTACGGTTCAACTTCGATTTGAAATAGAGTTAAACTTCTAAAGATCTTTCATCTCTTAGGACACCCAAAGGTTGTAATAAGTATCTATAACTTATAGCTTTGACCCTTACTCTAAGACTCTAATCCCCAAGAGCTTTATCATTGATTGTAACGGTTCGACTTTGGTTTGAAATAGTGTTAAAGTTCTAAAGATCATCACCTCTTAGGGCACCCAAAAGTTGTAATTAGTATCTATAACTTATAGCTTTGAACCTTACTCTAAGACTCTAATCCCCAAGAGCGTTATCTTTGATTGTAACGGTTCAACTTCGGTTTGAAATAGAGTTAAAGTTCTAAAGATCTATCACCTCTTAGGACACCCAATGGTTGTAATAAGTATCTATAACTTATAGCTTTGAACCTCACTCTGAGACTCTAATCCCCAAGAGCGTTATCTTTGATTGTAACGGTTCAACTTCGTATTGAAATAGAGTTAAAGTTCTAAAGATCTATCACGTCTCAGGACACCCAAAGGTTGTAATAAGTATCTATAACTTATAACTCTAAGACTCTAATCCCCAAGAGCGTTATCTTTGATTATAACGGTTCAACTTCGGTTTGAAATAGAGTTAAAGTTCTAAAGATCTAACACCTCTTAGGACACCCAAAGGTTGTAATAAGTATTTATAACTTATATCTTTGAACCTCACTCTAAGACTCTAATCCCCCAAGAGCGTTATCTTTGATTGTAAGGTTTCAACTTCGGTTTGAAATAGAGTTAAAGTTCTAAAGATATATCACTTCTTAGGGCACCCAAAGGTTGTAATAAGTATCTAAGACTTATAGCTTTGCACCTTACTCTAAGACTCTAATCCCCAAGAGCATTATCTTTGACTGTTACGGTTCAACTTCGGTTTGAAATAGGGTTAAAGTTCTAAAGATCTATCACCTCTTAGGACACCCAAAGGTTGTAATAAGTATCTATAACTTATAGCTTTGAACCTCACTCTAAGACTCTAATCCCCAAGAGCGTTATCTTTGATTGTAACGGTTCAATTTCGTTTTGAAATAGAGTTAAAGTTCCAAAGATCTATCACCTCTTAGGGCACCCAAAGGTTGTAATAAGTATCTATAACTTGTAGCTTTGAACCCAACTCTAAGACTCTAATCCCCAAGAGCGTTATCTTTGATTGTAACGGTTCAACTTCGGATTGAAATTGAGTTAAAGTTCTAAAGATCTATCACCTCTTAGGACACCCTAAGGTTATAATAAGTATCTATAACTTATAGCTTTGAACCAAACTCTAAGACTAATCCCCAAGAGCGTTATTTTTTATTATAAAGGTTCAACTTCGGTTTGAAATAGAGTTAAAGTTTTAAAGATCTATCACCTCTTACGGCACCCAAAGGTTGTAATAAGTATCTATAACTTATAGCTTTGCACCTTACTCTAAGACTCTAATCCCCAAGAGCATTATCATTGATTGCAACAGTTCAACTTCGGTTTGAAATAGAGTTAAAGTTCTAAAGATCTAGCACCTCTTAGGACACCCAAAGGTTGTAATAAGTATCTATAACTTATAGCTTTGAACCCAACTCTAAGACTCTAATCCCCAAGATCGTTATCTTTGATTGTAACGGTTGAACTTCGGATTGAAATAGAGTTAAAGTTCTAAAGATCTATCACCTCTTAGGACACCCAAAGGTTATAATAAGTATCTATAACTAATAGCTTTGAACCAAACTCTAAGACTCTAATCCCCAAGAGCGTTATCTTTGATTGCAACCGTTCAACTTCGGTTTGAAATAGAGTTAAAGTTCTAAAGATCTATCACCTCTTAGGGCACCCAAAGGTTGTAATAAGTATCTAAGACTTATAGCTTTGCACCTTACTCTAAGACTCTAATCCCCAAGAGCATTATATCTTTGACTGTTACGGTTCAACTTCGGTTTGAAATAGGGTTAAAGTTCTAAAGATCTATCACCTCTTAGGACACCCAAAGGTTGTAATAAGTATCTATAACTTATAGCTTTGAACCTCACTCTAAGACTCTAATCCCCAAGAGCGTTATCTTTGATTGTAACGGTTCAACTTCGGCTTGAAATTGAGTTTAAGTTCTAAAGATCTATCACCTCTTAGGACACCCAAAGGTTGTAATAAGTATCTATAACTTATAGCTTTGAACCTCACTCTGAGACTCTAATCCAGAGTTAAAGTTCCAAAGATCTATCACCTCTTAGGGCACCCAAAGGTTGTAATAAGTATCTATAACTTGTAGCTTTGAACCCAACTCTAAGACTCTAATCCCCAAGAGCGTTATATTTGATTGTAACGGTTCAACTTCGGTTTGAAATAGAGTTAAAGTTCCAAAGAACTATCACCTCTTAGGGCACCCAAAGGTTGTAATAAGTATCTATAACTTATAGCTTTGAACCCAACTCTAAGACTCTAATACCCAAGAGCGTTATCTTTGATTGTAACGGTTCAACTTCGGATTGAAATTGAGTTAAAGTTCTAAAGATCTATCACCTCTTAGGACACCCAAATGTTATAATAAGTATCTATAACTTATAGCTTTGAACCTCACTCTAAGACTCTAATCCCCAAGAGCGTTATCTTTGATTGTAACAGTTCAACTTCGGTTTGAAATAGAGTTAAAGTTCCAAAGATCTATCACCTCTTAGGGCACCCAAAGGTTGTAATAAGTATCTATAACTTGTAGCTTTGAACCCAACTCTAAGACTCTAATCCCCAAGAGCGTTATCTTTGATTGTAACGGTTCAACTTCGGCTTGAAATTGAGTTTAAGTTCTAAAGATCTATCACCTCTTAGGACACCCAAAGGTTGTAATAAGTATCTATAACTTATAGCTTTGAACCTCACTCTGAGACTCTAATCCAGAGTTAAAGTTCCAAAGATCTATCACCTCTTAGGGCACCCAAAGGTTGTAATAAGTATCTATAACTTGTAGCTTTGAACCCAACTCTAAGACTCTAATCCCCAAGAGCGTTATATTTGATTGTAACGGGTCAACTTCGGTTTGAAATAGAGTTAAAGTTCTAAAGATCTATCACCTCTTAGGACACCCAATGGTTGTAATAAGTATCTATAACTTATAGCTTTGAACCTCACTCTGAGACTCTAATCCCCAAGAGCGTTATCTTTGATTGTAACGGTTCAACTTCGTATTGAAATAGAGTTAAAGTTCTAAAGATCTATCACCTCTTAGGGCACCCAAAGGTTGTAATAAGTATCTATAACTTATAGCTTTGAACCTCACTCTGAGACTCTAATCCAGAGTTAAAGTTCCAAAGATCTATCACCTCTTAGGGCACCCAAAGGTTGTAATAAGTATCTATAACTTGTAGCTTTGAACCCAACTCTAAGACTCTAATCCCCAAGAGCGTTATATTTGATTGTAACGGTTCAACTTCGGTTTGAAATAGAGTTAAAGTTCCAAAGAACTATCACCTCTTAGGGCACCCAAAGGTTGTAATAAGTATCTATAACTTATAGCTTTGAACCCAACTCTAAGACTCTAATACCCAAGAGCGTTATCTTTGATTGTAACGGTTCAACTTCGGATTGAAATTGAGTTAAAGTTCTAAAGATCTATCACCTCTTAGGACACCCAAATGTTATAATAAGTATCTATAACTTATAGCTTTGAACCTCACTCTAAGACTCTAATCCCCAAGAGCGTTATCTTTGATTGTAACAGTTCAACTTCGGTTTGAAATAGAGTTAAAGTTCCAAAGATCTATCACCTCTTAGGGCACCCAAAGGTTGTAATAAGTATCTATAACTTATAGCTTTGCACCTTACTCTAAGACTCTAATCCCTAAGAGCGTTATCTTTGATTGTTACGGTTCAACTTCGGTTTGAAATAGAGTTAAAGTTCTAAAGATCTATCACCTCATAGGACACTCAAAGGTTATAATAAGTATCTATAACTTATAGCTTTGAACCAAACTCTAAGACTTTAATCTCAAAGATCGTTATCTTTGATTGTAACGGTTGAACTTCGGATTGAAATAGAGTCAAAGTTCTAAAGATTTATCACCTCTTAGAACACTCAAAGGTTATAATAAGTATCTATAACTAATAGCTTTGAACCAAACTCTAAGACTCTAATCCCCAAGAGCGTTATCTTTGATTGCAACCGTCAACTTCGGTTTGAAATAGAGTTAAAGTTCTGAAAATCTATCACCTCTTAGGGCACCCAAAGGTTGTAATAAGTATCTATAACTTGTAGCTTTGAACCCAACTCTAAGACTCTAATCCCCAAGAGCGTTATCTTTGATTGTAACGGTTCAACTGCGGATTGAAATTGACTTAAAGTTCTAAAGATCTATCACCTCTTAGGACACTCAAAGGTTATAATAAGTATCTATAACTTATAGCTTTGAACCAAACTCTAAGACTAATCCCCAAGAGCATTATTTTTTATTGTAAACGTTCAACTTCGGTTAGAAATAGAGTTAAAGTTCTAAAGATCTATCACCTCTTACGGCACCCAATAGCGTTATCTTTATTTGTAACGGTTCAATTTCGTTTTGAAATAGAGTTAAAGTTCCAAAGATCTATCACCTCTTAGGGCACCCAAAGGTTGTAATAAGTATCTATAACTTGTAGCTTTGAACCCAACTCTAAGACTCTAATCCCCAAGAGCGTTATCTTTGATTGTAACGGTTCAACTTCGGCTTGAAATTGAGTTTAAGTTCTAAAGATCTATCACCTCTTAGGACACCCAAAGGTTGTAATAAGTATCTATAACTTATAGCTTTGAACCTCACTCTGAGACTCTAATCCAGAGTTAAAGTTCCAAAGATCTATCACCTCTTAGGGCACCCAAAGGTTGTAATAAGTATCTATAACTTGTAGCTTTGAACCCAACTCTAAGACTCTAATCCCCAAGAGCGTTATATTTGATTGTAACGGTTCAACTTCGGTTTGAAATAGAGTTAAAGTTCCAAAGAACTATCACCTCTTAGGGCACCCAAAGGTTGTAATAAGTATCTATAACTTATAGCTTTGAACCCAACTCTAAGACTCTAATACCCAAGAGCGTTATCTTTGATTGTAACGGTTCAACTTCGGATTGAAATTGAGTTAAAGTTCTAAAGATCTATCACCTCTTAGGACACCCAAATGTTATAATAAGTATCTATAACTTATAGCTTTGAACCTCACTCTAAGACTCTAATCCCCAAGAGCGTTATCTTTGATTGTAACAGTTCAACTTCGGTTTGAAATAGAGTTAAAGTTCCAAAGATCTATCACCTCTTAGGGCACCCAAAGGTTGTAATAAGTATCTATAACTTGTAGCTTTGAACCCAACTCTAAGACTCAAATCCCCAAGAGCGTTATCTTTGATTGTAACGGTTCAACTTCGGCTTGAAATTGAGTTTAAGTTCTAAAGATCTATCACCTCTTAGGACACCCAAAGGTTGTAATAAGTATCTATAACTTATAGCTTTGAACCTCACTCTGAGACTCTAATCCAGAGTTAAAGTTCCAAAGATCTATCACCTCTTAGGGCACCCAAAGATTGTAATAAGTATCTATAACTTGTAGCTTTGAACCCAACTCTAAGACTCTAATCCCCAAGAGCGTTATATTTGATTGTAACGGTTCAACTTCGGTTTGAAATAGAGTTAAAGTTCCAAAGAACTATCACCTCTTAGGGCACCCAAAGGTTGTAATAAGTATCTATAACTTATAGCTTTGAACCCAACTCTAAGACTCTAGTACCCAAGAGCGTTATCTTTGATTGTAACGGTTCAACTTCGGATTGAAATTGAGTTAAAGTTCTAAAGATCTATCACCTCTTAGGACACCCAAATGTTATAATAAGTATCTATAACTTATAGCTTTGAACCTCACTCTAAGACTCTAATCCCCAAGAGCGTTATCTTGATTGTAACAGTTCAACTTCGGTTTGAAATAGAGTTAAAGTTCCAAAGATCTATCACCTCTTAGGGCACCCAAAGGTTGTAATAAGTATCTATAACTTATAGCTTTGCACCTTACTCTAAGACTCTAATCCCTAAGAGCGTTATCTTTGATTGTTACGGTTCAACTTCGGTTTGAAATAGAGTTAAAGTTCTAAAGATCTATCACCTCATAGGACACTCAAAGGTTATAATAAGTATCTATAACTTATAGCTTTGAACCAAACTCTAAGACTTTAATCTCAAAGATCGTTATCTTTGATTGTAACGGTTGAACTTCGGATTGAAATAGAGTCAAAGTTCTAAAGATTTATCACCTCTTAGAACACTCAAAGGTTATAATAAGTATCTATAACTAATAGCTTTGAACCAAACTCTAAGACTCTAATCCCCAAGAGCGTTATCTTTGATTGCAACCGTTCAACTTCGGTTTGAAATAGAGTTAAAGTTCTAAAAATCTATCACCTCTTAGGGCACCCAAAGGTTGTAATAAGTATCTATAACTTGTAGCTTTGAACCCAACTCTAAGACTCTAATCCCCAAGAGCGTTATCTTTGATTGTAACGGTTCAACTGCGGATTGAAATTGACTTAAAGTTCTAAAGATCTATCACCTCTTAGGACACTCAAAGGTTATAATAAGTATCTATAACTTATAGCTTTGAACCAAACTCTAAGACTAATCCCCAAGAGCATTATTTTTTATTGTAAACGTTCAACTTTGGTTAGAAATAGAGTTAAAGTTCTAAAGATCTATCACCTCTTACGGCACCCAATAGCGTTATCTTTGTTTGTAACGGTTCAATTTCGTTTTGAAATAGAGTTAAAGTTCCAAAGATCTATCACCTCTTAGGGCACCCAAAGGTTGTAATAAGTATCTATAACTTGTAGCTTTGAACCCAACTCTAAGACTCTAATCCCCAAGAGCGTTATCTTTGATTGTAACGGTTCAACTTCGGCTTGAAATTGAGTTTAAGTTCTAAAGATCTATCACCTCTTAGGACACCCAAAGGTTGTAATAAGTATCTATAACTTATAGCTTTGAACCTCACTCTGAGACTCTAATCCAGAGTTAAAGTTCCAAAGATCTATCACCTCTTAGGGCACCCAAAGGTTGTAATAAGTATCTATAACTTGTAGCTTTGAACCCAACTCTAAGACTCTAATCCCCAAGAGCGTTATATTTGATTGTAACGGTTCAACTTCGGTTTGAAATAGAGTTAAAGTTCCAAAGAACTATCACCTCTTAGGGCACCCAAAGGTTGTATTAAGTATCTATAACTTATAGCTTTGAACCCAACTCTAAGACTCTAATACCCAAGAGCGTTATCTTTGATTGTAACGGTTCAACTTCGGATTGAAATTGAGTTAAAGTTCTAAAGATCTATCACCTCTTAGGACACCCAAATGTTATAATAAGTATCTATAACTTATAGCTTTGAACCTCACTCTAAGACTCTAATCCCCAAGAGCGTTATCTTTGATTGTAACAGTTCAACTTCGGTTTGAAATAGAGTTAAAGTTCCAAAGATCTATCACCTCTTAGGGCACCCAAAGGTTGTAATAAGTATCTATAACTTGTAGCTTTGAACCCAACTCTAAGACTCTAATCCCCAAGAGCGTTATCTTTGATTGTAACGGTTCAACTTCGGCTTGAAATTGAGTTTAAGTTCTAAAGATCTATCACCTCTTAGGACACCCAAAGGTTGTAATAAGTATCTATAACTTATAGCTTTGAACCTCACTCTGAGACTCTAATCCAGAGTTAAAGTTCCAAAGATCTATCACCTCTTAGGGCACCCAAAGGTTGTAATAAGTATCTATAACTTGTAGCTTTGAACCCAACTCTAAGACTCTAATCCCCAAGAGCGTTATATTTGATTGTAACGGTTCAACTTCGGTTTGAAATAGAGTTAAAGTTCCAAAGAACTATCACCTCTTAGGGCACCCAAAGGTTGTAATAAGTATCTATAACTTATAGCTTTGAACCCAACTCTAAGACTCTAATACCCAAGAGCGTTATCTTTGATTGTAACGGTTCAACTTCGGATTGAAATTGAGTTAAAGTTCTAAAGATCTATCACCTCTTAGGACACCCAAATGTTATAATAAGTATCTATAACTTATAGCTTTGAACCTCACTCTAAGACTCTAATCCCCAAGAGCGTTATCTTTGATTGTAACAGTTCAACTTCGGTTTGAAATAGAGTTAAAGTTCCAAAGATCTATCACCTCTTAGGGCACCCAAAGGTTGTAATAAGTATCTATAACTTATAGCTTTGCACCTTACTCTAAGACTCTAATCCCTAAGAGCGTTATCTTTGATTGTTACGGTTCAACTTCGGTTTGAAATAGAGTTAAAGTTCTAAAGATCTATCACCTCATAGGACACTCAAAGGTTATAATAAGTATCTATAACTTATAGCTTTGAACCAAACTCTAAGACTTTAATCTCAAAGATCGTTATCTTTGATTGTAACGGTTGAACTTCGGATTGAAATAGAGTCAAAGTTCTAAAGATTTATCACCTCTTAGAACACTCAAAGGTTATAATAAGTATCTATAACTAATAGCTTTGAACCAAACTCTAAGACTCTAATCCCCAAGAGCGTTATCTTTGATTGCAACCGTTCAACTTCGGTTTGAAATAGAGTTAAAGTTCTAAAAATCTATCACCTCTTAGGGCACCCAAAGGTTGTAATAAGTATCTATAACTTGTAGCTTTGAACCCAACTCTAAGACTCTAATCCCCAAGAGCGTTATCTTTGATTGTAACGGTTCAACTGCGGATTGAAATTGACTTAAAGTTCTAAAGATCTATCACCTCTTAGGACACTCAAAGGTTATAATAAGTATCTATAACTTATAGCTTTGAACCAAACTCTAAGACTAATCCCCAAGAGCATTATTTTTTATTGTAAACGTTCAACTTCGGTTAGAAATAGAGTTAAAGTTCTAAAGATCTATCACCTCTTACGGCACCCAATAGCGTTATCTTTGTTTGTAACGGTTCAATTTCGTTTTGAAATAGAGTTAAAGTTCCAAAGATCTATCACCTCTTAGGGCACCCAAAGGTTGTAATAAGTATCTATAACTTGTAGCTTTGAACCCAACTCTAAGACTCTAATCCCCAAGAGCGTTATCTTTGATTGTAACGGTTCAACTTCGGCTTGAAATTGAGTTTAAGTTCTAAAGATCTATCACCTCTTAGGACACCCAAAGGTTGTAATAAGTATCTATAACTTATAGCTTTGAACCTCACTCTGAGACTCTAATCCAGAGTTAAAGTTCCAAAGATCTATCACCTCTTAGGGCACCCAAAGGTTGTAATAAGTATCTATAACTTGTAGCTTTGAACCCAACTCTAAGACTCTAATCCCCAAGAGCGTTATATTTGATTGTAACGGTTCAACTTCGGTTTGAAATAGAGTTAAAGTTCCAAAGAACTATCACCTCTTAGGGCACCCAAAGGTTGTAATAAGTATCTATAACTTATAGCTTTGAACCCAACTCTAAGACTCTAATACCCAAGAGCGTTATCTTTGATTGTAACGGTTCAACTTCGGATTGAAATTGAGTTAAAGTTCTAAAGATCTATCACCTCTTAGGACACCCAAATGTTATAATAAGTATCTATAACTTATAGCTTTGAACCTCACTCTAAGACTCTAATCCCCAAGAGCGTTATCTTTGATTGTAACAGTTCAACTTCGGTTTGAAATAGAGTTAAAGTTCCAAAGATCTATCACCTCTTAGGGCACCCAAAGGTTGTAATAAGTATCTATAACTTATAGCTTTGCACCTTACTCTAAGACTCTAATCCCTAAGAGCGTTATCTTTGATTGTTACGGTTCAACTTCGGTTTGAAATAGAGTTAAAGTTCTAAAGATCTATCACCTCATAGGACACTCAAAGGTTATAATAAGTATCTATAACTTATAGCTTTGATCCAAACTCTAAGACTTTAATCTCAAAGATCGTTATCTTTGATTGTAACGGTTGAACTTCGGATTGAAATAGAGTCAAAGTTCTAAAGATTTATCACCTCTTAGAACACTCAAAGGTTATAATAAGTATCTATAACTAATAGCTTTGAACCAAACTCTAAGACTCTAATCCCCAAGAGCGTTATCTTTGATTGCAACCGTTCAACTTCGGTTTGAAATAGAGTTAAAGTTCTAAAAATCTATCACCTCTTAGGGCACCCAAAGGTTGTAATAAGTATCTATAACTTGTAGCTTTGAACCCAACTCTAAGACTCTAATCCCCAAGAGCGTTAACTTTGATTGTAAGACTCTAATCCCCCAAGAGCGTTATCTTTGATTGTAAGGTTTCAACTTCGGTTTGAAATAGAGTTAAAGTTCTAAAGATCTATCACTTCTTAGGGCACCCAAAGGTTGTAATAAGTATCTAAGACTTATAGCTTTGCACCTTACTCTAAGACTCTAATCCCCAAGAGCATTATCTTTGACTGTTACGGTTCAACTTCGGTTTGAAATAGGGTTAAAGTTCTAAAGATCTATCACCTCTTAGGACACCCAAAGGTTGTAATAAGTATCTATAACTTATAGCTTTGAACCTCACTCTAAGACTCTAATCCCCAAGAGCGTTATCTTTGATTGTAACGGTTCAATTTCGTTTTGAAATAGAGTTAAAGTTCCAAAGATCTATCACCTCTTAGGGCACCCAATGGTTGTAATAACTATCTATAACTTGTAGCTTTGAACCCAACTCTAAGACTCTAATCCCCAAGAGCGTTATCTTTGATTGTAACGGTTCAACTGCGGATTGAAATTGACTTAAAGTTCTAAAGATCTATCACCTCTTAGGACACTCAAAGGTTATAATAAGTATCTATAACTTATAGCTTTGAACCAAACTCTAAGACTAATCCCCAAGAGCATTATTTTTTATTGTAAACGTTCAACTTCGGTTAGAAATAGAGTTAAAGTTCTAAAGATCTATCACCTCTTACGGCACCCAAAGGTTGTAATAAGTATCTATAACTTATAGCTTTGCACCTTACTCTAAGACTCTAGTCCCCAAGAGCATTATCATTGATTGCAACGGTTCAACTTCGATTTGAAATAGAGTTAAAGTTCTAAAGATCTAGCACCTCTTAGGACACCCAAAGGTTGTAATAAGTATCTATAACTTATAGCTTTGAACCTTACTCTAAGACTCTAATTCCCAAGAGCGTTATCTTTGATTGTAACGGTTCAACTTCGTATTGTAATAGAGTTAAAGTTCTAAAGATCTATCACGTCTCAGGACACCCAAAGGTTGTAATAAGTATCTATAACTTATAACTCTAAGACTCTAATCCCCAAGAGCGTTATCTTTGATTGTAACGGTTCAACTTCGGTTTGAAATAGAGTCAAAGTTCTAAAGATCTATCACTTCTTAGGGCACCCAAAGGTTGTAATAAGTATTTATAACTTATAGCTTTGCACCTTACTCTAAGACTCTAATCCCCAAGTGCGTTCTCTTTGATTGTAACGGTTCAACTTTGGTTTGAAATAGGGTTAAAGTTCTAAAGATCTATCACCTCTTAGGACACCCAAAGGTTGTAATAAGTATCTATAACTTATAGCTTTGAACCTCACTCTAAGACTCTAATCCCAAAGTGCGTTATCTTTGATTTTAACGGTTCAACTTCGGTTTGAAATAGAGTTAAAGTTCTAAAGATCTATCTCCTCTTGGGGCACCCAAAGGTTGTAATAAGTATCTATAACTTATAGCTTTGAACCCAACTATAAGACTCTAATCCCCAAGAGCGTTATCTTTGGTTGTAACGGTTCAACTTCGGTTTGAAATAGAGTTAAAGTTCTAAAGATCTATCACCTCTTAGGACACCCAAAGGTTGTGATAAGTATCTATAACTTATAGCTTTGCACCTTACTCTAAGACTCTAATCCCCAAGAGCGTTATCTTTGATTGTTACGGTTCAACTTCGGTTTGAAATAGAGTTAAAGTTCTAAAGATCTATCACCTCTTAGGACACCCAAAGGTTGTAATAAGTATCTATAACTTATAGCTTTGAACCTCACTCTAAGACTCTAATCCCCAAGAGTGTTATCTTTGATTGTAACGGTTCAACTTCGGTTTGAAATAGAGTTAAAGTTCTAAAGATCAATCACCTCTTAGGGCACCCAAAAGTTGTAAGAAGTATCTATAACTTATAGCTTTAAGCCCAACTCTAAGACTCTAATCCCCAAGAGCATTATCATTGATTGCAACGGTTCAACTTCGGATTGAAATAGAGTTAAAGTTCTAAAGATCTATCACCTCTTAGGACACCCAAAGGTTCTAATAAGTATCTATAGCTTATTATTGCTTTCCACCTAACTCAAAGACTCTAATCCCCAAGAACGTTATCTTTGATTGTAACGGTTCAACTTCGGATTGAAATAGAGTTAAAGTTCTAAAGATCTATCACCTCTTAGGACACCCAAAATTTGTAATAAGTATCTATAACTTATAGCTTTGAACCTAATTCTAAGACTCTAATCCCCAAAAGCGTTATCTTTGATTGTAACGGTTCAACTTCGGTTTGAAATAGAGTTAAAGTTCTAAAGATCTATCACCTCTTAGGACACCCAAAGGTAGTAATAACTATCTATAACTTATAGCTTTGAACCTCACTCTAAGACTCTAATCCCCAAGTGCGTTATCTTTGATTGTAACTGTGCAACTTCGGTTTGAAATAGAGTTAAAGTTCTAAAGATCTATCACCTCTTAGGGCACCCAAAGGTTGTAATAAGTATCTATAACTTATAGCTTTGAACCCAACTCTAAGACTCTAATCCCCAAGAGCGTTATCTTTGATTGTAACGGTTCAACTTCGGATTGAAATAGAGTTAAAGTTCTAAAGATCTATCACCTCTTAGGACACCCAAAGGTTATAATAAGTATCTATAACTAATAGCTTTGAACCAAACTCTAAGACTCTAATCCCCAAGAGCGTTATCTTTGATTGTAACGGTTCAACTTCGGATTGAAATAGAGTTAAAGTTCTAAAGATCTATCACCTCTTAGGACACCCAAAATTTGTAATAAGTATCTATAACTTATAGCTTTGAACCTAATTCTAAGACTCTAATCCCCAAAAGCGTTATCTTCGATTGTAACGGTTCAACTTCGGTTTGAAATAGAGTTAAAGTTCTAAAGATCTATCACCTCTTAGGACACCCAAAGGTTGTAATAAGTATCTATAACTTATAGCTTTGAACCTCACTCTAAGACTCTAATCCCCAAGTGCGTTATCTTTGATTGTAACGGTTCAACTTCGGTTTGAAATAGAGTTAAAGTTCTAAAGATCTATTACCTCTTAGGGCACCCAAAGGTTGTAATAAGTATCTATAACTTATAGCTTTGAACCCAACTCTAAGACTCTAATCCCCAAGAGCGTTATCTATGATTGTAACGGTTCAACTTCGGATTGAAATAGAGTTAAAGTTCTAAAGATCTATCACCTCTTAGGACACCCAAAGGTTATAATAAGTATCTATAACCAATAGCTTTGAACCAAACTCTAAGACTCTAATCCCCAAGAGCGTTATCTTTGATTGCAACCTTTCATCTTCGGTTTGAAATAGAGTTAAATTTCTAAAGATCTATCACCTCTTAGGGCACCCAAAGGTTGTAATAAGTATCTATGACTTATAGCTTTGCACCTTACTCTAAGAGTCTAATCCCCAAGAGCATTATCTTTGACTGTTACGGTTCAACTTCGGATTGAAATAGAGTTAAAGTTCTAAAGATCTATCACCTCTTAGGGCACCCAAAGGTTGTAATAAGTATCTATAACTTATAGCTTTGCACCTTACTCTAAGACTCTAATCCCCAAGAGCGTTATCTTTGATTGTAACGGTTCAACTTCGGTTTGAAATAGAGTTAAAGTTCTAAAGATCTAGCACCTCTTAGGACACCCAAAGGTTGTAATAAGTATCTATAACTTATAGCTTTGAACCCAACTCTAAGACTCTAATCTCCAAGATCGTTATCTTTGATTGTAACGGTTGAACTTCGGATTGAAATAGAGTTAAAGTTCTAAAGATCTATCACCTCTTAGGACACCCAAAATTTGTAATAAGTATCTATAACTTATAGCTTTGAACCTAATTCTAAGACTCTAATCCCCAAAAGCGTTATCTTTGATTGTAACGGTTCAACTTCGGTTTGAAATAGAGTTAAAGTTCTAAAGATCTATCACCTCTTAGGACACCCAAAGGTAGTAATAACTATCTATAACTTATAGCTTTGAACCTCACTCTAAGACTCTAATCCCCAAGTGCGTTATCTTTGATTGTAACGGTTCAACTTCGGTTTGAAATAGAGTTAAAGTTCTAAAGATCTATCACCTCTTAGGGCACCCAAAGGTTGTAATAAGTATCTATAACTTATAGCTTTGAACCCAACTCTAAGACTCTAATCCCCAAGAGCGTTATCTTTGATTGTAACGGTTCAACTTCGGATTGAAATAGAGTTAAAGTTCTAAAGATCTATCACCTCTTAGGGCACCCAAAGGTTGTAATAAGTATCTATAACTTATAGCTTTGCACCTTACTCTAAGACTCTAATCCCCAAGAGCGTTATCTTTGATTGTAACGGTTCAACTTCGGTTTGAAATAGAGTTAAAGTTCTAAAGATCTATCACCTCTTAGGACACCCAAAGGTTGTAATAAGTATCTATAACTTATAGCTTTGAACCCAACTCTAAGACTCTAATCCCCAAGAGCGTTATCTTTGATTGTAACGGTTCAACTTCGGATTGAAATAGAGTTAAAGTTCTAAAGATCTATCACCTCTTAGGACACCCAAAATTTGTAATAAGTATCTATAACTTATAGCTTTGAACCTAATTCTAAGACTCTAATCCCCAAAAGCGTTATCTTCGATTGTAACGGTTCAACTTCGGTTTTAAATAGAGTTAAAGTTCTAAAGATCTATCACCTCTTAGGACACCCAAAGGTTGTAATAAGTATCTATAACTTATAGCTATGAACCTCACTCTAAGACTCTAATCCCCAAGTGCGTTATCTTTGATTGTAACGGTTCAACTTCGGTTTGAAATAGAGTTAAAGTTCTAAAGATCTATCACCTCTTAGGGCACCCAAAGGTTGTAATAAGTATCTATAACTTATAGCTTTGAACCCAACTCTAAGACTCTAATCCCCAAGAGCGTTATCTTTGATTGTAACGGTTCAACTTCGGATTGAAATAGAGTTAAAGTTCTAAAGATCTATCACCTCTTAGGACACCCAAAGGTTATAATATGTATCTATAACTAATAGCTTTGAACCAAACTCTAAGACTCTAATCCCCAAGAGCGTTATCTTTGATTGCAACCTTTCATCTTCGGTTTGAAATAGAGTTAAATTTCTAAAGATCTATCACCTCTTAGGGCACCCAATGGTTGTAATAAGTATCTATGACTTATAGCTTTGCACCTTACTCTAAGAGTCTAATCCCCAAGAGCATTATCTTTGACTGTTACGGTTCAACTTCGGTTTGAAATAGGTTAAAGTTCTAAAGATTTATCACCTCTTAGGACACCCAAAGGTTGTAATAAGTATTTATAACTTATATCTTTGAACCACACTCTAAGACTCTAATCCCCAAGAGCGTTATCTTTGATTGTAACGGTTCAATTTCGTTTTGAAATAGAGTTAAAGTTC
Organism: Pontederia crassipes; assembly: GCA_030549335.1. Taxonomy (NCBI): domain Eukaryota; kingdom Viridiplantae; phylum Streptophyta; class Magnoliopsida; order Commelinales; family Pontederiaceae; genus Pontederia; species Pontederia crassipes. The sequence continues at coordinate 1,007,392 of JAUKPH010000020.1, read as the reverse complement.
CAAAGATCTATCACCTCTTAGGGCACCCAAAGGTTGTAATAAGTATCTATAACTTGTAGCTTTGAACCCAACTCTAAGACTCTAATCCCCAAGAGCGTTATCTTTGATTGTAACGGTTCAACTTCGGTTTGAAATAGAGTTAAAGTTCCAAAGATCTATCACCTCTTAGGGCACCCAAAGGTTCTAATAAGTATCTATAGCTTATAGCTTTGAACCCAACTCTAAGACTCTAATCCCCAAGAGCGTTATCTTTGATTCTAACGGTTCAACTTCGGATTGAAATTGAGTTAAAGTTCTAAAGATCTATCACCTCTTAGGACACCCAAAATTTGTAATAAGTATCTATAACTTATAGCTTTGAACCTAATTCTAAGACTCTAATCCCCAAAAGCGTTATCTTCGATTGTAACGGTTCAACTTCGGTTTGAAATAGAGTTAAAGTTCTAAAGATCTATCACCTCTTAGGACACCCAAAGGTTGTAATAAGTATCTATAACTTATAGCTTTGAACCTCACTCTAAGACTCTAATCCCCAAGTGCGTTATCTTTGATTGTAACGGTTCAACTTCGGTTTGAAATAGAGTTAAAGTTCTAAAGATCTATCACCTCTTAGGGCACCCAAAGGTTGTAATAAGTATCTATAACTTATAGCTTTGAACCCAACTCTAAGACTCTAATCCCCAAGAGCGTTATCTTTGATTGTAACGGTTCAACTTCGGATTGAAATAGAGTTAAAGTTCTAAAGATCTATCACCTCTTAGGACACCCAAAGGTTATAATAAGTATCTATAACTAATAGCTTTGAACCAAACTCTAAGACTCTAATCCCCAAGAGCGTTATCTTTGATTGCAACCTTTCATCTTCGGTTTGAAATAGAGTTAAATTTCTAAAGATCTATCACCTCTTAGGGCACCCAAAGGTTGTAATAAGTATCTATGACTTATAGCTTTGCACCTTACTCTAAGAGTCTAATCCCCAAGAGCATTATCTTTGACTGTTACGGTTCAACTTCGGATTGAAATAGAGTTAAAGTTCTAAAGATCTATCACCTCTTAGGGCACCCAAAGGTTGTAATAAGTATCTATAACTTATAGCTTTGCACCTTACTCTAAGACTCTAATCCCCAAGAGCGTTATCTTTGATTGTAACGGTTCAACTTCGGTTTGAAATAGAGTTAAAGTTCTAAAGATCTAGCACCTCTTAGGACACCCAAAGGTTGTAATAAGTATCTATAACTTATAGCTTTGAACCCAACTCTAAGACTCTAATCTCCAAGATCGTTATCTTTGATTGTAACGGTTGAACTTCGGATTGAAATAGAGTTAAAGTTCTAAAGATCTATCACCTCTTAGGACACCCAAAGGTTCTAATAAGTATCTATAACTTATTGCTTTGCACCTTACTCAAAGACTCTAATCCCCAAGAACGTTATCTTTGATTGTAACGGTTCAACTTCGGATTGAAATAGAGTTAAAGTTCTAAAGATCTATCACCTCTTAGAACACCCAAAATTTGTAATAAGTATCTATAACTTATAGCTTTGAACCTAATTCTAAGACTCTAATCCCCAAAAGCGTTATCTTCGATTGTAACGGTTCAACTTCGGTTTTAAATAGAGTTAAAGTTCTAAAGATCTATCACCTCTTAGGACACCCAAAGGTTGTAATAAGTATCTATATCTTATAGCTTTGAACCTCACTCTAAGACTCTAATCCCCAAGTGCGTTATCTTTGATTGTAACGGTTCAACTTCGGTTTGAAATAGAGTTAAAGTTCTAAAGATCTATCACCTCTTAGGGCACCCAAAGGTTGTAATAAGTATCTATAACTTATAGCTTTGAACCCAACTCTAAGACTCTAATCCCCAAGAGCGTTATCTTTGATTGTAACGGTTCAACTTCGGATTGAAATAGAGTTAAAGTTCTAAAGATCTATCACCTCTTAGGACACCCAAAGGTTATAATAAGTATCTATAACTAATAGCTTTGAACCAAACTCTAAGACTCTAATCCCCAAGAGCGTTATCTTTGATTGTAACGGTTCAACTTCGGTTTGAAATAGAGTTAAATTTCTAAAGATCTATCACCTCTTAGGGCACCCAAAGGTTGTAATAAGTATCTATGACTTATAGCTTTGCACCTTACTCTAAGAGTCTAATCCCCAAGAGCATTATCTTTGACTGTTACGGTTCAACTTCGGTTTGAAATAGGTTAAAGTTCTAAAGATTTATCACCTCTTAGGACACCCAAAGGTTGTAATAAGTATTTATAACTTATATCTTTGAACCACACTCTAAGACTCTAATCCCCAAGAGCGTTATCTTTGATTGTAACGGTTCAATTTCGTTTTGAAATAGAGTTAAAGTTCCAAAGATCTATCACCTCTTAGGGCACCCAAAGGTTGTAATAAGTATCTATAACTTGTAGCTTTGAACCCAACTCTAAGACTCTAATCCCCAAGAGCGTTATCTTTGATTGTAACGGTTCAACTTCGGTTTGAAATAGAGTTAAAGTTCCAAAGATCTATCACCTCTTAGGGCACCCAAAGGTTCTAATAAGTATCTATAGCTTATAGCTTTGAACCCAACTCTAAGACTCTAATCCCCAAGAGCGTTATCTTTGATTCTAACGGTTCAACTTCGGATTGAAATTGAGTTAAAGTTCTAAAGATCTATCACCTCTTAGGACACCCAAATGTTATAATAAGTATCTATAACTTATAGCTTTGAACCTCACTCTAAGACTCTAATCCCCAAGAGCGTTATCTTTGATTGTAACGGTTCAACTTCGGTTTGAAATAGAGTTAAAGTTCCAAAGATCTATCACCTCTTAGGGCACCCAAAGGTTGTAATAAGTATCTATAACTTATAGCTTTGAACCCAACTCTAAGACTCTAATCCCCAAGAGCGTTATCTTTGTTTGTAACGGTTCAACTTCGGATTGAAATTGAGTTAAAGTTCTAAAGATCTATCACCTCTTAGGACACCCAAATGTTATAATAAGTATCTATAACTTATAGCTTTGAACCAAACTCTAAGACTAATCCCCAAGAGCGTTATCTTTGATTGTAACGGTTCAACTTCGGTTTGAAATAGAGTTAAAGTTCTAAAGATCTATCGCCTCTTAGGGCACCCAAAGGTTGTAATAAGTATCTATAACTTATAGCTTTGCACCTTACTCTAAGACTCTAATCCCCAAGAGCGTTATCTTTGATTGTTACGGTTCAACTTCGGTTTGAAATAGAGTTAAAGTTCTAAAGATCTATCACCTCTTAGGACACTCAAAGGTTATAATAAGTATCTATAACTTATAGCTTTGAACCAAACTCTAAGACTAATCCTCAAGAGCGTTATTTTTTATTGTAAAGGTTCAACTTCGGTTTGAAATAGAGTTAAAGTTCTAAAGATCTATCACCTCTTACGGCGCCCAAAGGTTGTAATAAGTATCTATAACTTATAGCTTTGCTCCTTACTCTAAGACTCTAATCCCCAAGAGCATTATCATTGATTGCAACAGTTCAACTTCGGTTTGAAATAGAGTTAAATTTCTAAAGATCTAGCACCTCTAAGGACACCCAAAGGTTGTAATAAGTATCTATAACTTATAGCTTTGAACCTTACTCTAAGACTCTAATTCCCAAGAGCGTTATCTTTGATTGTAACGGTTCAACTTCGTATTGAAATAGAGTTAAAGTTCTAAAGATCTATCACATCTCAGGACACCCAAAGGTTGTAATAAGTATTTATAACTTATAGCTTTGAACCTCACTCTAAGACTCTAATCCCCAAGAGCGTTATCTTTGTTTGTAACGGTTCAATTTCGTTTTGAAATAGAGTTATAGTTCCAAAGATCTATCACCTCTTAGGGCACCCAAAGGTTGTAATAAGTATCTATAACTTGTAGCTTTGAACCCAACTCTAAGACTCTAATCCCCAAGAGCGTTACGGTTCAACTTCGGATTGAAATTGAGTTAAAGTTCTAAAGATCTATCACCTCTTAGGACACTCAAAGGTTATAACAAGTATCTATAACTTATAGCTTTGAACCAAACTCTAAGTCTAATCCCCAAGAGCATTATTTTTTATTGTAAACGTTCAACTTCGGTTAGAAATAGAGTTAAAGTTCTAAAGATCTATCACCTCTTACGGCACCCAAAGGTTGTAATAAGTATCTATAACTTATAGCTTTGCACCTTACTCTAAGACTCTAATCCCCAAGAGCATTATCATTGATTGCAACGGTTCAACTTCGATTTGAAATAGAGTTAAAGTTCTAAAGATCTAGCACCTCTTAGGATACCCAAAGATTGTAATAAGTATCTATAACTTATAGCTTTGAACCTTACTCTAAGACTCTAATTCCCAAGAACGTTATCTTTGATTGTAACGGTTCAACTTCGTATTGAAATAGAGTTAAAGTTCTAAAGATCTATCACGTCTCAGGACACCCAAAGGTTGTAATAAGTATCTATAACTTATAACTCTAAGACTCTAATCTCCAAGAGCGTTATCTTTGATTGTAACGGTTCAACTTCGGTTTGAAATAGAGTTAAAGTTCTAAAGATCTATCACTTCTTAGGGCACCCAAAGGTTGTAATAAGTATTTATAACTTATAGCTTTGCACCTTACTCTAAGACTCTAATCCCCAAGTGCGTTCTCTTTGATTGTAACGGCTCAACTTCGGTTTGAAATAGGGTTAAAGTTCTAAAGATCTATCACCTCTTAGGACACCCAAAGGTTGTAATAAGTATCTATAACTTATAGCTTTGAACCTCACTCTAAGACTCTAATCCCTAAGTGCGTTATCTTTGATTTTAACGGTTCAACTTCTGTTTGAAATAGAGTTAAAGTTCTAAAGATCTATCTCCTCTTAGGGCACCCAAAGGTTGTAATAAGTATCTATAACTTATAGCTTTGAACCCAACTATAAGACTCTAATCCCCAAGAGCGTTATCTTTGGTTGTAACGGTTCAACTTCGGTTTGAAATAGAGTTAAAGTTCTAAAGATCTATCACCTCTTAGGACACCCAAAGGTTGTGATAAGTATCTATAACTTATAGCTTTGCACCTTACTCTAAGACTCTAATCCCCAAGAGCGTTATCTTTGATTGTTACGGTTCAACTTCGGATTGAAATAGAGTTAAAGTTCTAAAGATCTATCACCTCTTAGGACACCCAAAGGTTGTAATAAGTATCTATAACTTATAGCTTTGAACCTCATTCTAAGACTCTAATCCCCAAGAGCGTTATTTTTTATTGTAAAGGTTCAACTTCGGTTTGAAATAGAGTTAAAGTTCTAAAGATCTATCACCTCTTACGGCACCCAAAGGTTGTAATAAGTATCTATAACTTATAGCTTTGCTCCTTACTCTAAGACTCTAATCCCCAAGATCATTATCATTGATTGCAACAGTTCAACTTCGGTTTGAAATAGAGTTAAAGTTCTAAAGATCTATCACCTCTTAGGACACCCAAAGGTTGTAATAAGTATCTATAACTTATAGCTTTGAACCCAACTCTAAGACTCTAATCTCCAAGATCGTTATCTTTGATTGTAACGGTTGAACTTCGGATTGAAATAGAGTTAAAGTTCTAAAGATCTATCACCTCTTAGGACACCCAAAGGTTCTAATAAGTATCTATAACTTATTGCTTTGCACCTTACTCAAAGACTAATCCCCAAGAACGTTATCTTTGATTGTAACGGTTCAACTTCGGATTGAAATAGAGTTAAAGTTCTAAAGATCTATCACCTCTTAGGACACCCAAAATTTGTAATAAGTATCTATAACTTATAGCTTTGAACCTAATTCTAAGACTCTAATCCCCAAAAGCGTTATCTTCGATTGTAACGGTTCAACTTCGGTTTGAAATAGAGTTAAAGTTCTAAAGATCTATCACCTCTTAGGACACTCAAAGGTTGTAATATGTATCTATAACTTATAGCTTTGAACCTCACTCTAAGACTCTAATCCCCAAGTGCGTTATCTTTGATTGTAACGGTTCAACTTCGGTTTCAAATAGAGTTAAAGTTCTAAAGATCTATCACCTCTTAGGGCACCCAAAGGTTGTAATAAGTATCTATAACTTATAGCTTTGAACCCAACTCTAAGACTCTAATCCCCAAGAGCGTTATCTTTGATTGTAACGGTTCAACTTCGGATTGAAATAGAGTTAAAGTTCTAAAGATCTATCACCTCTTAGGACACCCAAAGGTTATAATAAGTATCTATAACTAATAGCTTTGAACCAAACTCTAAGACTCTAATCCCCAAGAGCGTTATCTTTGATTGCAACCTTTCATCTTCGGTTTGAAATAGAGTTAAATTTCTAAAGATCTATCACCTCTTAGGGCACCCAAAGGTTGTAATAAGTATCTATGACTTATAGCTTTGCACCTTACTCTAAGAGTCTAATCCCCAAGAGCATTATCTTTGATTGTAACGGTTCAACTTCGGTTTGAAATAGAGTTAAAGTTCTAAAGATCTATCACCTCTAAGGACACCCAAAGGTTGTAATAGGTATCTATAACTTATAGCTTTGAACCTCACTCTAAGACTCTAATCCCCAAGAGCTTTATCATTGATTGTAACGGTTCAACTTTGGATTAAAATAGAGTTAAAGTTCTAAAGATCTAGCACCTCTTAGGACACCCAAAGATTGTAATAAGTATCTATAACTTATAGCTTTGAACCCAACTCTAAGACTCTAATCCCCAAGAGCATTATCTTTGATTGTAACGGTTCAACTTCGGATTGAAATAGAGTTAAAGTTCTAAAGATCTATCACCTCTTAGGACACCCAAAGGTTGTAATAAGTATCCATAACTTATAGCTTTGAACCTAACTCTAAGACTCTAATCCCCAAGAGCTTTATCATTGATTGTAACGGTTCAACTTCGGATTGAAATAGAGTTAAAGTTCTAAAGATCTATCACCTCTTAGGACACCCAAAGGTTGTAATAAGTATCTATAACATATAGCTTTGAACCTCACTCTAAGACTCTAATCCCCAAGAGCGTTATCTTTGATTATAACGTTTCAACTTCGGTTTGAAATAGAGTCAAAGTTGTAAAGATCTATCACCTCTTAGGACACCCAAAGGTTGTAATAAGTATCTATAACTTATAGGTTTGAACCCAACTCTAAGACTCTAATCCCCAAGAGCATTATCTTTGATTGTAATGGTTCAACTTCGGTTTGAAATAGAGTCAAAGTTCTAAAGATCTATCACCTCTTACTGCGCCCAAAGGTTGTAATAAGTATCTATAACTTATAGCTTTGAACCCAACTCTAAGAATCTAATCCCCAAGAGCGTTATCTTTGATTGTAATGGTTCAACTTCGGATTGAAATAGAGTTAAAGTTCTAAAGATCTATCACCTCTTAGGACACCCAAAGGTTGTAATAAGTATCTATAACTTATAGCTTTGAACCTCACTCTAAGACTCTAATCCCCAAGAGCGTTATATTTGATTGTAACGGTTCAACTTCGGTTTGCAATAGAGTCAAAGTTCTAAAGATCTTTCACCTTTTAGGACACCCAAAGGTTGTAATAAGTATCTATAACTTATAGCTTTGAACCCAACTCTAAGACTCTAATACCCAAGAGCATTATCATTGATTGTAACGGTTCAACTTCGGTTTGAAATAGAGTTAAAGTTCTAAAGATCTATCACCACTTAGGACACCCAAAGGTAATAGGTATCTATAACTTATAGCTTTGAACCTCACTCTAAGACTCTAATCCCCAAGAGCTTTATCATTGATTGTAACGGTTCAACTTAGGATTGAAATAGAGTTAAAGTTCTAAAGATCTAGCACCTCTTTGGACACCCAAAGGTTGTAATAAGTATCTATAACTTATAGCTTTGAACCTCACTCTGACTCTAATCCCCAAGAGCGTTATCTTTGATTGTAATGGTTCAACTTCGGATTGAAATAGAGTTAAAGTTCTAAAGATCTATCACCTCTTAGGACACCCAAAGGTTGTAATAAGTATCTATAACTTATCGCTTTGAACCAAGCTCTAAGACTCTAATCCCCAAGAACATTATCTTTGATTGTAATGGTTCAACTTCGGTTTGAAATAGAGTCAAAGTTCTGAAGATCTATCACCTCTTAGGACGCCCAAAGGTTATAATAAGTATCTATAACTTATAGCTTTGAACCCAACTTTACGACTCTAATCCCCAAGAGCGTTATCTTTGATTGTAACGGTTCAACTTCGGATTGAAATATAGTTGAAGTTTTAATGATCTATCACCTCTTAGGACACCCAAAGGTTGTAATAAGTATCTATAACTTATAGCTTTGAACCCAACTCTAAGACTCTAATCCCCAAGAGCGTTATCTTTGATTGTAACGGTTCAACTTCGGATTGAAATAGAGTTAAAGTTCTAAAGATCTATCACCTCTTAGGACACCCAAAGGTTGTTATAAGTATCTATAACTTATAGCTTTGAACCTCAGTCTAAGACTCTAATCCCCAATGGCGTTATCTTTGATTGTAACTGTTCAACTTTGGATTGAAATAGAGTTAAAGTTCTAAAGATCTATCACCTCTTAGGACACCCAAAGATTGTAATAAGTATCTATAACTTATAGCTTTGAACCTCACTCTAAGACTCTAATCCCCAAGAGCATTATCTTTGATTGTAATGGTTCAACTTCGGTTTGAAATAGAGTCAAAGTTCTAAAGATCTATCACCTCTTAGGATGCCCAAAGGTTGTAATAAGTATCTATAACTTATAGCTTTGAACCCAACTCTAAGACTCTAATCCCCAAGAGCATTATCTTTGATTGTAACGGTTCTACTTCGGATTGAAATAGAGTTAAAGTTCTAACGATCTATCACCTCTTGGGACACCCAAAGGTTGTAATAAGTATCTATAACTTATAGCTTTGAACCCAACTCTAAGACTCTAATCCCCAAGAGCATTATCTTTGATTGTAATGGTTCAACTTCGGTTTGAAATAGAGTCAAAGTTCTAAAGATCTATCACCTCTTAGGACGCCCAAAGGTTGTAATAAGTATCTATAACTTATAGCTTTGAACCCAACTCTAAGACTCTAATCCCCAAGAGCGTTATCTTTGATTGTAACGGTTCAACTTCGGATTGAAATAGAGTCAAAGTTCTAAAGATCTATCACCTCTTAGGACGCCCAAAGGTTGTAATAAGTATCTATAACTTATAGATTTGAACCTAACTCTAAGACTCTAATCCCCAAGAGCGTTATCTTTGATTGTTACGGTTCAACTTCGGATTGAAATAGAGTTAAAGTTCTAAAGATCTATCACCTCTTAGGACACCCAAAGGTTGTAATAAGTATCTATAACTTATAGCTTTGAACCTCACTCTAAGACTCTAATCCCCAAGAGCGTTATTTTTTATTGTAAAGGTTCAACTTCGGTTTGAAATAGAGTTAAAGTTCTAAAGATCTATCACCTCTTACGGCACCCAAAGGTTGTAATAAGTATCTATAACTTATAGCTTTGCTCCTTACTCTAAGACTCTAATCCCCAAGATCATTATCATTGATTGCAACAGTTCAACTTCGGTTTGAAATAGAGTTAAAGTTCTAAAGATCTAGCACCTCTTAGGACACCCAAAGGTTGTAATAAGTATCTATAACTTATAGCTTTGAACCCAACTCTAAGACTCTAATCTCCAAGATCGTTATCTTTGATTGTAACGGTTGAACTTCGGATTGAAATAGAGTTAAAGTTCTAAAGATCTATCACCTCTTAGGACACCCAAAGGTTCTAATAAGTATCTATAACTTATTGCTTTGCACCTTACTCAAAGACTAATCCCCAAGAACGTTATCTTTGATTGTAACGGTTCAACTTCGGATTGAAATAGAGTTAAAGTTCTAAAGATCTATCACCTCTTAGGACACCCAAAATTTGTAATAAGTATCTATAACTTATAGCTTTGAACCTAATTCTAAGACTCTAATCCCCAAAAGCGTTATCTTCGATTGTAACGGTTCAACTTCGGTTTGAAGTAGAGTTAAAGTTCTAAAGATCTATCACCTCTTAGGACACCCAAAGGTTGTAATAAGTATCTATAACTTATAGCTTTGAACCTCACTCTAAGACTCTAATCCCCAAGTGCGTTATCTTTGATTGTAACGGTTCAACTTCGGTTTCAAATAGAGTTAAAGTTCTAAAGATCTATCACCTCTTAGGGCACCCAAAGGTTGTAATAAGTATCTATAACTTATAGCTTTGAACCCAACTCTAAGACTCTAATCCCCAAGAGCGTTATCTTTGATTGTAATGGTTCAACTTCGGTTTGAAATAGAGTCAAAGTTCTAAAGATCTATCACCTCTTAGGACGCCCAAAGGTTGTAATAAGTATCTATAACTTATAGCTTTGAACCCAACTCTAAGACTCTAATCCCCAAGAGCGTTATCTTTGATTCTAACGGTTCAACTTCGGATTGAAATTGAGTTAAAGTTCTAAAGATCTATCACCTCTTAGGACACCCAAAATTTGTAATAAGTATCTATAACTTATAGCTTTGAACCTAATTCTAAGACTCTAATCCCCAAAAGCGTTATCTTCGATTGTAACGGTTCAACTTCGGTTTGAAATAGAGTTAAAGTTCTAAAGATCTATCACCTCTTAGGACACCCAAAGGTTGTAATAAGTATCTATAACTTATAGCTTTGAACCTCACTCTAAGACTCTAATCCCCAAGTGCGTTATCTTTGATTGTAACGGTTCAACTTCGGTTTGAAATAGAGTTAAAGTTCTAAAGATCTATCACCTCTTAGGGCACCCAAAGGTTGTAATAAGTATCTATAACTTATAGCTTTGAACCCAACTCTAAGACTCTAATCCCCAAGAGCGTTATCTTTGATTGTAACGGTTCAACTTCGGATTGAAATAGAGTTAAAGTTCTAAAGATCTATCACCTCTTAGGACACCCAAAGGTTGTAATAAGTATCTATAACTTATAGCTTTGAACCTAACTCTAAGACTCTAATCCCCAAGAGCTTTATCATTGATTGTAACGGTTCAACTTCGGATTGAAATAGAGTTAAAGTTCTAAAGATCTATCACCTCTTAGGACACCCAAAGGTTGTAATAAGTATCTATAACATATAGCTTTGAACCTCACTCTAAGACTCTAATCCCCAAGAGCGTTATCTTTGATTATAACGTTTCAACTTCGGTTTGAAATAGAGTCAAAGTTCTAAAGATCTATCACCTCTTAGGACACCCAAAGGTTGTAATAAGTATCTATAACTTATAGGTTTGAACCCAACTCTAAGACTCTAATCCCCAAGAGCATTATCTTTGATTGTAATGGTTCAACTTCGGTTTGAAATAGAGTCAAAGTTCTAAAGATCTATCACCTCTTACTGCGCCCAAAGGTTGTAATAAGTATCTATAACTTATAGCTTTGAACCCAACTCTAAGAATCTAATCCCCAAGAGCGTTATCTTTGATTGTAATGGTTCAACTTCGGATTGAAATAGAGTTAAAGTTCTAAAGATCTATCACCTCTTAGGACACCCAAAGGTTGTAATAAGTATCTATAACTTATAGCTTTGAACCTCACTCTAAGACTCTAATCCCCAAGAGCGTTATCTTTGATTGTAACGGTTCAACTTCGGTTTGCAATAGAGTCAAAGTTCTAAAGATCTTACACCTTTTAGGACACCCAAAGGTTGTAATAAGTATCTATAACTTATAGCTTTGAACCCAACTCTAAGACTCCAATACCCAAGAGCATTATCTTTGATTGTAACGGTTCAACTTCGGTTTGAAATAGAGTTAAAGTTCTAAAGATCTATCACCACTTAGGACACCCAAAGGTAATAGGTATCTATAACTTATAGCTTTGAACCTCACTCTAAGACTCTAATCCCCAAGAGCTTTATCATTGATTGTAACGGTTCAACTTAGGATTGAAATAGAGTTAAAGTTCTAAAGATCTAGCACCTCTTTGGACACCCAAAGGTTGTAATAAGTATCTATAACTTATAGCTTTGAACCTCACTCTGACTCTAATCCCCAAGAGCGTTATCTTTGATTGTAATGGTTCAACTTCGGATTGAAATAGATTTAAAGTTCTAAAGATCTATCACCTCTTAGGACACCCAAAGGTTGTAATAAGTATCTATAACTTATCGCTTTGAACCAAGCTCTAAGACTCTAATCCCCAAGAACATTATCTTTGATTGTAATGGTTCAACTTCGGTTTGAAATAGAGTCAAAGTTCTGAAGATCTATCACCTCTTAGGACGCCCAAAGGTTATAATAAGTATCTATAACTTATAGCTTTGAACCCAACTTTACGACTCTAATCCCCAAGAGCGTTATCTTTGATTGTAACGGTTCAACTTCGGATTGAAATATAGTTGAAGTTTTAATGATCTATCACCTCTTAGGACACCCAAAGGTTGTAATAAGTATCTATAACTTATAGCTTTGAACCCAACTCTAAGACTCTAATCCCCAAGAGCGTTATCTTTGATTGTAACGGTTCAACTTCGGATTGAAATAGAGTTAAAGTTCTAAAGATCTATCACCTCTTAGGACACCCAAAGGTTGTTATAAGTATCTATAACTTATAGCTTTGAACCTCAGTCTAAGACTCTAATCCCCAATGGCGTTATCTTTGATTGTAACTGTTCAACTTTGGATTGAAATAGAGTTAAAGTTCTAAAGATCTATCACCTCTTAGGACACCCAAAGATTGTAATAAGTATCTATAACTTATAGCTTTGAACCTCACTCTAAGACTCTAATCCCCAAGAGCATTATCTTTGATTGTAATGGTTCAACTTCGGTTTGAAATAGAGTGAAAGTTCTAAAGATCTATCACCTCTTAGGATGCCCAAAGGTTGTAATAAGTATCTATAACTTATAGCTTTGAACCCAACTCTAAGACTCTAATCCCCAAGAGCATTATCTTTGATTGTAACGGTTCTACTTCGGATTGAAATAGAGTTAAAGTTCTAACGATCTATCACCTCTTGGGACACCCAAAGGTTGTAATAAGTATCTATAACTTATAGCTTTGAACCCAACTCTAAGACTCTAATCCCCAAGAGCATTATCTTTGATTGTAATGGTTCAACTTCGGTTTGAAATAGAGTCAAAGTTCTAAAGATCTATCACCTCTTAGGACGCCCAAAGGTTGTAATAAGTATCTATAACTTATAGCTTTGAACCCAACTCTAAGACTCTAATCCCCAAGAGCGTTATCTTTGATTGTAACGGTTCAACTTCGGATTGAAATAGAGTCAAAGTTCTAAAGATCTATCACCTCTTAGGACGCCCAAAGGTTGTAATAAGTATCTATAACTTATAGATTTGAACCTAACTCTAAGACTCTAATCCCCAAGAGCGTTATCTTTGATTGTTACGGTTCAACTTCGGATTGAAATAGAGTTAAAGTTCTAAAGATCTATCACCTCTTAGGACACCCAAAGATTGTAATAAGTATCTATAACTTATAGCTTTGAACCTCACTCTAAGACTCTAATCCCCAAGAGCGTTATTTTTTATTGTAAAGGTTCAACTTCGGTTTGAAATAGAGTTAAAGTTCTAAAGATCTATCACCTCTTACGGCACCCAAAGGTTGTAATAAGTATCTATAACTTATAGCTTTGATTGTAACGGTTCAACTTCAGTTTGAAATAGAGTTAAAGTTCTAAAGATCTATCACCCCTTAGGACACCCAATGGTTGTAATAAGTATCTATAACTTATAGCTTTGAAGCCAACTCTAAGACTCTAATCCCCAAGAGCGTTATCTTTGATTGTAACGGTTCAACTTCGGATTGAAATAGAGTTAAAATTCTAAAGATCTATCTCCTCTTAGGACACCCAAAGGTTGTAATTAGTATCTATAACTTATAGCTTTGTACCCAACTCTAAGACTCTAATCCCCAAGAGCATTATCTTTGATTGTAACGGTTCAACTTCGGATTGAAATAGAGTTAAAGTTCTAACGATCTATCACCTCTTGGGACACCCAAAGGTTGTAATAAGTATCTATAACTTATAGCTTTGAACCCAACTCTAAGACTCTAATCCCCAAGAGCATTATCTTTGATTGTAATGGTTCAACTTCGGTTTGAAATAGAGTCAAAGTTCTAAAGATCTATCACCTCTTAGGACGCCCAAAGGTTGTAATAAGTATCTATAACTTATAGCTTTGAACCCAACTCTAAGACTCTAATCCCCAAGAGCGTTATCTTTGATTGCAACCTTTCATCTTCGGTTTGAAATAGAGTTAAATTTCTAAAGATCTATCACCTCTTAGGGCACCCAAAGGTTGTAATAAGTATCTATGACTTATAGCTTTGCACCTTACTCTAAGAGTCTAATCCCCAAGAGCATTATCTTTGATTGTAACGGTTCAACTTCGGTTTGAAATAGAGTTAAAGTTCTAAAGATCTATCACCTCTAAGGACACCCAAAGGTTGTAATAGGTATCTATAACTTATAGCTTTGAACCTCATTCTAAGACTCTAATCCCCAAGAGCTTTATCATTGATTGTAACGGTTCAACTTTGGATTAAAATAGAGTTAAAGTTCTAAAGATCTAGCACCTCTTAGGACACCCAAAGATTGTAATAAGTATCTATAACTTATAGCTTTGAACCCAACTCTAAGACTCTAATCCCCAAGAGCGTTATCTTTGATTGTAACGGTTCAACTTCGGATTGAAATAGAGTTAAAGTTCTAAAGATCTATCACCTCTTAGGACACCCAAAGGTTGTAATAAGTATCTATAACTTATAGCTTTGAACCTAACTCTAAGACTCTAATCCCCAAGAGCTTTATCATTGATTGTAACGGTTCAACTTCGGATTGAAATAGAGTTAAAGTTCTAAAGATCTATCACCTCTTAGGACACCCAAAGGTTGTAATAAGTATCTATAACATATAGCTTTGAACCTCACTCTAAGACTCTAATCCCCAAGAGCGTTATCTTTGATTATAACGTTTCAACTTCGGTTTGAAATAGAGTCAAAGTTCTAAAGATCTATCACCTCTTAGGACACCCAAAGGTTGTAATAAGTATCTATAACTTATAGGTTTGAACCCAACTCTAAGACTCTAATCCCCAAGAGCATTATCTTTGATTGTAATGGTTCAACTTCGGTTTGAAATAGAGTCAAAGTTCTAAAGATCTATCACCTCTTACTGCGCCCAAAGGTTGTAATAAGTATCTATAACTTATAGCTTTGAACCCAACTCTAAGAATCTAATCCCCAAGAGCGTTATCTTTGATTGTAATGGTTCAACTTCGGATTGAAATAGAGTTAAAGTTCTAAAGATCTATCACCTCTTAGGACACCCAAAGGTTGTAATAAGTATCTATAACTTATAGCTTTGAACCTCACTCTAAGACTCTAATCCCCAAGAGCGTTATCTTTGATTGTAACGGTTCAACTTCGGTTTGCAATAGAGTCAAAGTTCTAAAGATCTTACACCTTTTAGGACACCCAAAGGTTGTAATAAGTATCTATAACTTATAGCTTTGAACCCAACTCTAAGACTCTAATACCCAAGAGCATTATCTTTGATTGTAACGGTTCAACTTCGGTTTGAAATAGAGTTAAAGTTCTAAAGATCTATCACCACTTAGGACACCCAAAGGTAATAGGTATCTATAACTTATAGCTTTGAACCTCACTCTAAGACTCTAATCCCCAAGAGCTTTATCATTGATTGTAACGGTTCAACTTAGGATTGAAATAGAGTTAAAGTTCTAAAGATCTAGCACCTCTTTGGACACCCAAAGGTTGTAATAAGTATCTATAACTTATAGCTTTGAACCTCACTCTGACTCTAATCCCCAAGAGCGTTATCTTTGATTGTAATGGTTCAACTTCGGATTGAAATAGATTTAAAGTTCTAAAGATCTATCACCTCTTAGGACACCCAAAGGTTGTAATAAGTATCTATAACTTATCGCTTTGAACCAAGCTCTAAGACTCTAATCCCCAAGAACATTATCTTTGATTGTAATGGTTCAACTTCGGTTTGAAATAGAGTCAAAGTTCTGAAGATCTATCACCTCTTAGGACGCCCAAAGGTTATAATAAGTATCTATAACTTATAGCTTTGAACCCAACTTTACGACTCTAATCCCCAAGAGCGTTATCTTTGATTGTAACGGTTCAACTTCGGATTGAAATATAGTTGAAGTTTTAATGATCTATCACCTCTTAGGACACCCAAAGGTTGTAATAAGTATCTATAACTTATAGCTTTGAACCCAACTCTAAGACTCTAATCCCCAAGAGCGTTATCTTTGATTGTAACGGTTCAACTTCGGAATGAAATAGAGTTAAAGTTCTAAAGATCTATCACCTCTTAGGACACCCAAAGGTTGTTATAAGTATCTATAACTTATAGCTTTGAACCTCAGTCTAAGACTCTAATCCCCAATGGCGTTATCTTTGATTGTAACTGTTCAACTTTGGATTGAAATAGAGTTAAAGTTCTAAAGATCTATCACCTCTTAGGACACCCAAAGATTGTAATAAGTATCTATAACTTATAGCTTTGAACCTCACTCTAAGACTCTAATCCCCAAGAGCATTATCTTTGATTGTAATGGTTCAACTTCGGTTTGAAATAGAGTCAAAGTTCTAAAGATCTATCACCTCTTAGGATGCCCAAAGGTTGTAATAAGTATCTATAACTTATAGCTTTGAACCCAACTCTAAGACTCTAATCCCCAAGAGCATTATCTTTGATTGTAACGGTTCTACTTCGGATTGAAATAGAGTTAAAGTTCTAACGATCTATCACCTCTTGGGACACCCAAAGGTTGTAATAAGTATCTATAACTTATAGCTTTGAACCCAACTCTAAGACTCTAATCCCCAAGAGCATTATCTTTGATTGTAATGGTTCAACTTCGGTTTGAAATAGAGTCAAAGTTCTAAAGATCTATCACCTCTTAGGACGCCCAAAGGTTGTAATAAGTATCTATAACTTATAGCTTTGAACCCAACTCTAAGACTCTAATCCCCAAGAGCGTTATCTTTGATTGTAACGGTTCAACTTCGGATTGAAATAGAGTCAAAGTTCTAAAGATCTATCACCTCTTAGGACGCCCAAAGGTTGTAATAAGTATCTATAACTTATAGATTTGAACCTAACTCTAAGACTCTAATCCCCAAGAGCGTTATCTTTGATTGTTACGGTTCAACTTCGGATTGAAATAGAGTTAAAGTTCTAAAGATCTATCACCTCTTAGGACACCCAAAGATTGTAATAAGTATCTATAACTTATAGCTTTGAACCTCACTCTAAGACTCTAATCCCCAAGAGCGTTATTTTTTATTGTAAAGGTTCAACTTCGGTTTGAAATAGAGTTAAAGTTCTAAAGATCTATCACCTCTTACGGCACCCAAAGGTTGTAATAAGTATCTATAACTTATAGCTTTGATTGTAACGGTTCAACTTCAGTTTGAAATAGAGTTAAAGTTCTAAAGATCTATCACCCCTTAGGACACCCAATGGTTGTAATAAGTATCTATAACTTATAGCTTTGAAGCCAACTCTAAGACTCTAATCCCCAAGAGCGTTATCTTTGATTGTAACGGTTCAACTTCGGATTGAAATAGAGTTAAAATTCTAAAGATCTATCTCCTCTTAGGACACCCAAAGGTTGTAATTAGTATCTATAACTTATAGCTTTGATCCCAACTCTAAGACTCTAATCCCCAAGAGCATTATCTTTGATTGTAACGGTTCAACTTCGGATTGAAATAGAGTTAAAGTTCTAACGATCTATCACCTCTTGGGACACCCAAAGGTTGTAATAAGTATCTATAACTTATAGCTTTGAACCCAACTCTAAGACTCTAATCCCCAAGAGCATTATCTTTGATTGTAATGGTTCAACTTCGGTTTGAAATAGAGTCAAAGTTCTAAAGATCTATCACCTCTTAGGACGCCCAAAGGTTGTAATAAGTATCTATAACTTATAGCTTTGAACCCAACTCTAAGACTCTAATCCCCAAGAGCGTTATCTTTGATTGTAACGGTTCAACTTCGGATTGAAATAGAGTCAAAGTTCTAAAGATCTATCACCTCTTAGGACGCCCAAAGGTTGTAATAAGTATCTATAACTTATAGATTTGAACCTAACTCTAAGACTCTAATCCCCAAGAGCTTTATCATTGATTGTAACGGTTCAACTTCGGATTGAAATAGAGTTAAAGTTCTAAAGATCTATCACCTCTTAGGACACCCAAAGGTTGTAATAAGTATCTATAACTTATAGCTTTGAACCTAACTCTAAGACTCTAATCCCCAAGAGCTTTATCATTGATTGTAACGGTTCAACTTCGGATTGAAATAGAGTTAAAGTTCTAAAGATCTATCACCTCTTAGGACACCCAAAGGTTGTAATAAGTATCTATAACATATAGCTTTGAACCTCACTCTAAGACTCTAATCCCCAAGAGCGTTATCTTTGATTATAACGTTTCAACTTCGGTTTGAAATAGAGTCAAAGTTCTAAAGATCTATCACCTCTTAGGACACCCAAAGGTTGTAATAAGTATCTATAACTTATAGGTTTGAACCCAACTCTAAGACTCTAATCCCCAAGAGCTTTATCATTGATTGTAACGGTTCAACTTCGGATTGAAATAGAGTTAAAGTTCTAAAGATCTATCACCTCTTAGGACACCCAAAGGTTGTAATAAGTATCTATAACTTATAGCTTTGAACCTAACTCTAAGACTCTAATCCCCAAGAGCTTTATCATTGATTGTAACGGTTCAACTTCGGATTGAAATAGAGTTAAAGTTCTAAAGATCTATCACCTCTTAGGACACCCAAAGGTTGTAATAAGTATCTATAACATATAGCTTTGAACCTCACACTAAGACTCTAATCCCCAGGAGCGTTATCTTTGATTATAACGTTTCAACTTCGGTTTGAAATAGAGTCAAAGTTCTAAAGATCTATCACCTCTTAGGACACCCAAAGGTTGTAATAAGTATCTATAACTTATAGGTTTGAACCCAACTCTAAGACTCTAATCCCCAAGAGCATTATCTTTGATTGTAATGGTTCAACTTCGGTTTGAAATAGAGTCAAAGTTCTAAAGATCTATCACCTCTTACTGCGCCCAAAGGTTGTAATAAGTATCTATAACTTATAGCTTTGAACCCAACTCTAAGAATCTAATCCCCAAGAGCGTTATCTTTGATTGTAATGGTTCAACTTCGGATTGAAATAGAGTTAAAGTTCTAAAGATCTATCACCTCTTAGGACACCCAAAGGTTGTAATAAGTATCTATAACTTATAGCTTTGAACCTCACTCTAAGACTCTAATCCCCAAGAGCGTTATCTTTGATTGTAACGGTTCAACTTCGGTTTGCAATAGAGTCAAAGTTCTAAAGATCTTACACCTTTTAGGACACCCAAAGGTTGTAATAAGTATCTATAACTTATAGCTTTGAACCCAACTCTAAGACTCTAATACCCAAGAGCATTATCTTTGATTGTAACGGTTCAACTTCGGTTTGAAATAGAGTTAAAGTTCTAAAGATCTATCACCACTTAGGACACCCAAAGGTAATAGGTATCTATAACTTATAGCTTTGAACCTCACTCTAAGACTCTAATCCCCAAGAGCTTTATCATTGATTGTAACGGTTCAACTTAGGATTGAAATAGAGTTAAAGTTCTAAAGATCTAGCACCTCTTTGGACACCCAAAGGTTGTAATAAGTATCTATAACTTATAGCTTTGAACCTCACTCTGACTCTAATCCCCAAGAGCGTTATCTTTGATTGTAATGGTTCAACTTCGGATTGAAATAGATTTAAAGTTCTAAAGATCTATCACCTCTTAGGACACCCAAAGGTTGTAATAAGTATCTATAACTTATCGCTTTGAACCAAGCTCTAAGACTCTAATCCCCAAGAACATTATCTTTGATTGTAATGGTTCAACTTCGGTTTGAAATAGAGTCAAAGTTCTGAAGATCTATCACCTCTTAGGACGCCCAAAGGTTATAATAAGTATCTATAACTTATAGCTTTGAACCCAACTTTACGACTCTAATCCCCAAGAGCGTTATCTTTGATTGTAACGGTTCAACTTCGGATTGAAATATAGTTGAAGTTTTAATGATCTATCACCTCTTAGGACACCCAAAGGTTGTAATAAGTATCTATAACTTATAGCTTTGAACCCAACTCTAAGACTCTAATCCCCAAGAGCGTTATCTTTGATTGTAACGGTTCAACTTCGGAATGAAATAGAGTTAAAGTTCTAAAGATCTATCACCTCTTAGGACACCCAAAGGTTGTTATAAGTATCTATAACTTATAGCTTTGAACCTCAGTCTAAGACTCTAATCCCCAATGGCGTTATCTTTGATTGTAACTGTTCAACTTTGGATTGAAATAGAGTTAAAGTTCTAAAGATCTATCACCTCTTAGGACACCCAAAGATTGTAATAAGTATCTATAACTTATAGCTTTGAACCTCACTCTAAGACTCTAATCCCCAAGAGCATTATCTTTGATTGTAATGGTTCAACTTCGGTTTGAAATAGAGTCAAAGTTCTAAAGATCTATCACCTCTTAGGATGCCCAAAGGTTGTAATAAGTATCTATAACTTATAGCTTTGAACCCAACTCTAAGACTCTAATCCCCAAGAGCATTATCTTTGATTGTAACGGTTCTACTTCGGATTGAAATAGAGTTAAAGTTCTAACGATCTATCACCTCTTGGGACACCCAAAGGTTGTAATAAGTATCTATAACTTATAGCTTTGAACCCAACTCTAAGACTCTAATCCCCAAGAGCATTATCTTTGATTGTAATGGTTCAACTTCGGTTTGAAATAGAGTCAAAGTTCTAAAGATCTATCACCTCTTAGGACGCCCAAAGGTTGTAATAAGTATCTATAACTTATAGCTTTGAACCCAACTCTAAGACTCTAATCCCCAAGAGCGTTATCTTTGATTGTAACGGTTCAACTTCGGATTGAAATAGAGTCAAAGTTCTAAAGATCTATCACCTCTTAGGACGCCCAAAGGTTGTAATAAGTATCTATAACTTATAGATTTGAACCTAACTCTAAGACTCTAATCCCCAAGAGCGTTATCTTTGATTGTTACGGTTCAACTTCGGATTGAAATAGAGTTAAAGTTCTAAAGATCTATCACCTCTTAGGACACCCAAAGATTGTAATAAGTATCTATAACTTATAGCTTTGAACCTCACTCTAAGACTCTAATCCCCAAGAGCGTTATTTTTTATTGTAAAGGTTCAACTTCGGTTTGAAATAGAGTTAAAGTTCTAAAGATCTATCACCTCTTACGGCACCCAAAGGTTGTAATAAGTATCTATAACTTATAGCTTTGATTGTAACGGTTCAACTTCAGTTTGAAATAGAGTTAAAGTTCTAAAGATCTATCACCCCTTAGGACACCCAATGGTTGTAATAAGTATCTATAACTTATAGCTTTGAAGCCAACTCTAAGACTCTAATCCCCAAGAGCGTTATCTTTGATTGTAACGGTTCAACTTCGGATTGAAATAGAGTTAAAATTCTAAAGATCTATCTCCTCTTAGGACACCCAAAGGTTGTAATTAGTATCTATAACTTATAGCTTTGAACCCAACTCTAAGACTCTAATCCCCAAGAGCATTATCTTTGATTGTAACGGTTCAACTTCGGATTGAAATAGAGTTAAAGTTCTAACGATCTATCACCTCTTGGGACACCCAAAGGTTGTAATAAGTATCTATAACTTATAGCTTTGAACCCAACTCTAAGACTCTAATCCCCAAGAGCATTATCTTTGATTGTAATGGTTCAACTTCGGTTTGAAATAGAGTCAAAGTTCTAAAGATCTATCACCTCTTAGGACGCCCAAAGGTTGTAATAAGTATCTATAACTTATAGCTTTGAACCCAACTCTAAGACTCTAATCCCCAAGAGCGTTATCTTTGATTGTAACGGTTCAACTTCGGATTGAAATAGAGTCAAAGTTCTAAAGATCTATCACCTCTTAGGACGCCCAAAGGTTGTAATAAGTATCTATAACTTATAGATTTGAACCTAACTCTAAGACTCTAATCCCCAAGAGCTTTATCATTGATTGTAACGGTTCAACTTCGGTTTGAAATAGAGTTAAAGTTCTAAAGATCTAGCACCTCTTAGGACACCCAAAGGTTGTAATAATCATTGTGATGGTATGGATGAGAAATTGTGCTTGCAATTATCATTGAGATGCATCATGCTGTCATCAGACACATGAATGGGAAGTATCAATATCCTCATTATGTGTGTCCTAAATTATTTAACAAATTCACATATGTGATAGGTTATATTTTCCTTATTGTGCATGTAGATTCGAGGACGAATCCTTTTGAAGATGAGGGAAATGATATGAATCTGGATATACTCTCCTTATTGTGAATGCAGATTCGAGCACGAATCCTTTTGAAGAGGAGGGGAATGATATGAACTAGGAAACGCATACAATTGCAGCCGGCAATAGAAGATTGTTCTAGCAAAGTTGGATGAACAAGATAATAGTGTGGATCTCAGGCATAAGGAAATTGAAGATAATCAAGAATGTTTGAAATTTACATTTGATCCATTACAAGATCGAGTTAGATCAGATCCAACTTCTCAATGTGTTACAAATTGGGCCGCATGAAGAGTCAGCATAACTCGGGCCAAATAAATCATGGTTTAACCATATTTATTTGGAATTTTCGGAATTAATTAAATATGGAATATGTTGATGAGGATTATAACAGAAATTGAGTTTGTTATTTTGTTAAATTAGTTAGGTTACTTGTGGGCTAAGTTAGGGTATTTTCTTTCAGCCCAAATTCTGTTTCTAGGGCCTATAAATACTGTTACTCATTGTTATGTTAGATATCTTTGAATCTATGAAAATTATGGCTTAATTGCTTTGCTGTGAGGGAACTCCTGCAACCAGTTCTTCGGGAACTTTCGCTGTTAATTACAAGGTTGGTTATCTTGTGGTTAAATCCATCTATTTATAATATCGGTTGCTTGGTTCATTGTAATCTTGAGGTTGATATTCCGCTGCCTTAAAAATTCGTTTGATCTCGTTTCTTTGATTATCATATATTGTTCCGGTCACTCAAGGCATTGTTCTTGAGCATCGTATCATTAGGACACCCAAAGGTTGTAAGTATCTATAACTTATAGCTTTGAACCTCACTCTAAGACTCTAATCCCCAAGAGCGTTATCTTTGATTGTAACGGTTCAACTTCGGATTGAAATAGAGTTAAAGTTCTAAAGATCTATCACCTCTTAGGACACCCAAAGGTTGTAATAAGTATCTATAACTTATAGCTTTGAACCCAACTCTAAGACTCTAATCCCCAAGAGCATTATCTTTGATTGTAATGGTTCAACTTCGGTTTGAAATAGAGTCAAAGTTCTAAAGATCTATCACCTCTTAGGATGCCCAAAGGTTGTAATAAGTATCTATAACTTATAGCTTTGAACCCAACTCTAAGACTCTAATCCCCAAGAGCATTATCTTTGATTGTAACGGTTCAACTTCGGATTGAAATATAGTTGAAGTTCTAAAGATCTATCACCTCTTAGGACATCCAAAGGTTGTAATAAGTATCTATAACTTATAGCTTTGAACCTAACTCTAAGACTCTAATCCCCAAGAGCTTTATCATTGATTGTAACGGTTCAACTTCGGATTGAAATAGACTTAAAGTTCTAAAGATCTAGCACCTCTTAGGACACCCAAAGGTTGTAATAAGTATCTATAACTTATAGCTTTGAACCTCACTCTAAGACTCTAATCCCCAAGAGCGTTATCTTTGATTATAACGGTTCAACTTCGGATTGAAATAGAGTTAAAGTTCTAAAGATCTATCACCTCTTAGGACACCCAAAGGTTGTAATAAGTATCTATAACTTATAGCTTTGAACCTCACTCTAAGACTCTAATCTCCAAGAGCGTTATCTTTGAATGTAACGGTTCAACTTCGGTTTGAAATAGAGTCAAAGTTCTAAAGATCTTTCACCTTTTAGGACACCCAAAGGTTGTAATAAGTATCTATAACTTATAGCTTTGAACCCAACTCTAAGACTCTAATACCCAAGAGCATTATCTTTGATTGTAACGGTTCAACTTCGGATTGAAATAGAGTTAAAGTTCTAAAGATCTATCACCTCTTAGGACACCCAAAGGTTGTAATAAGTATCTATAACTTATAGCTTTGAACCCAACTCTAAGACTCTAATCCCCAAGAGCGTTATCTTTGATTGTAACGGTTCAACTTCGGATTGAAATAGAGTTAAAGTTCAAAAGATCTATCACCTCTTAGGACACGCAAAGGTTGTAATAAGTATCTATAACTTATAGCGTTGAACCTAACTCTAAGACTCTAATTCCCAAGAGCTTTATCATTGATTGTAACGGTTCAACTTCGGATTGAAATAGAGTTAAAGTTCTTAAGATCTAGCACCTCTTAGGCCACCCAAAGGTTGTAATAAGTATCTATAACTTATAACTTTGAACCTCACTTTAAGACTCTAATCCCCAAGAGTTTTATCATTGATTGTAACGGTTCAACTTCGGATTGAAATAGAGTTAAAGTTCTAAAGATCTATCACCTCTTAGGACACCCAAAGGTTGTAATAAGTATCTATAACTTATAGGTTTGAACCCAACTCTAAGACTCTAATCCCCAAGAGCATTATCTTTGATTGTAATGGTTCAACTTCGGTTTGAAATAGAGTCAAAGTTCTAAAGATCTATCACCTCTTAGGACGCCCAAAGGTTGTAATAAGTATCTATAACTTATAGCTTTGAACCCAACTCTTAGAATCTAATCCCCAAGAGCGTTATCGTTGATTGTAATGGTTCAACTTCGGATTGAAATAGAGTTAAAGTTCTAAAGATCTATCACCTCTTAGGACACCCAAAGGTTGTAATAAGTATCTATAACTTATAGCTTTGAACCTCACTCTAAGACTCTAATCCCCAAGAGCGTTATCATTGATTGTAACGGTTCAACTTCGGATTGAAATAGAGTTAAAGTTCTAAAGATCTAGCACCTCTTAGGACACCCAAAGGTTGTAATAATCATTGTGATGGTATGGATGAGAAATTGTGCTTGCAATTATCATTGAGATGCATCATGCTGTCATCAGACACATGAATGGGAAGTATCAATATCCTCATTATGTGTGTCCTAAATTATTTAACAAATTCACATATGTGATAGGTTATATTTTCCTTATTGTGCATGTAGATTCGAGGACGAATCCTTTTGAAGATGAGGGAAATGATATGAATCTGGATATACTCTCCTTATTGTGAATGCAGATTCGAGCACGAATCCTTTTGAAGAGGAGGGGAATGATATGAACTAGGAAACGCATACAATTGCAGCCGGCAATAGAAGATTGTTCTAGCAAAGTTGGATGAACAAGATAATAGTGTGGATCTCAGGCATAAGGAAATTGAAGATAATCAAGAATGTTTGAAATTTACATTTGATCCATTACAAGATCGAGTTAGATCAGATCCAACTCCTCAATGTGTTACAAATTGGGCCGCATGAAGAGTCAGCATAACTCGGGCCAAATAAATCATGGTTTAACCATATTTATTTGGAATTTTCGGAATTAATTAAATATGGAATATGTTGATGAGGATTGAAACAGAAATTGAGTTTGTTATTTTGTTAAATTAGTTAGGTTACTTGTGGGCTAAGTTAGGGTATTTTCTTTCAGCCCAAATTCTGTTTCTAGGGCCTATAAATACTGTTACTCATTGTTATGTTAGATATCTTTGAATCTATGAAAATTATGGCTTAATTGCTTTGCTGTGAGGGAACTCCTGCAACCAGTTCTTCGGGAACTTTCGCTGTTAATTACAAGGTTGGTTATCTTGTGGTTAAATCCATCTATTTATAATATCGGTTGCTTGGTTCATTGTAATCTTGAGGTTGATATTCCGCTGCCTTGAAAATTTGTTTGATCTCGTTTCTTTGATTATCATATATTGTTCCGGTCACTGAAGGCATTGTTCTTGAGCATCGTATCATTAGGACACCCAAAGATTGTAATAAGTATCTATAACTTATAGCTTTGAACCTCACTCTAAGACTCTAATCCCCAAGAGCGTTATCTTTGATTGTAACGGTTCAACTTCGGATTGAAATAGAGTTAAAGTTCTAAAGATCTATCACCTCTTAGGACACCCAAAGGTTGTAATAAGTATCTATAACTTATAGCTCTGAACCCAACTCTAAGACTCTAATCCCCAAGAGCATTATCTTTGATTGTAAAGGTTCAACTTCGGTTTGAAATAGAGTCAAAGTTCTAAAGATCTATCACCTCTTAGGATGCCCAAAGGTTGTAATAAGTATCTATAACTTATAGCTTTGAACCCAACTCTAAGACTCTAATCCCCAAGAGCATTATCTTTGATTGTAACGGTTCAACTTCGGATTGAAATATAGTTGAAGTTCTAAAGATCTATCACCTCTTAGGACATCCAAAGGTTGTAATAAGTATCTATAACTTATAGCTTTGAACCTAACTCTAAGACTCTAATCCCCAAGAGCTTTATCATTGATTGTAACGGTTCAACTTCGGATTGAAATAGACTTAAAGTTCTAAAGATCTAGCACCTCTTAGGACACCCAAAGGTTGTAATAAGTATCTATAACTTATAGCTTTGAACCTCACTCTAAGACTCTAATCCCCAAGAGCGTTATCTTTGATTATAACGGTTCAACTTCGGATTGAAATAGAGTTAAAGTTCTAAAGATCTATCACCTCTTAGGACACCCAAAGGTTGTAATAAGTATCTATAACTTATAGCTTTGAACCTCACTCTAAGACTCTAATCTCCAAGAGCGTTATCTTTGAATGTAACGGTTCAACTTCGGTTTGAAATAGAGTCAAAGTTCTAAAGATCTTTCACCTTTTAGGACACCCAAAGGTTGTAATAAGTATCTATAACTTATAGCTTTGAACCCAACTCTAAGACTCTAATACCCAAGAGCATTATCTTTGATTGTAACGGTTCAACTTCGGATTGAAATAGAGTTAAAGTTCTAAAGATCTATCACCTCTTAGGACACCCACAGGTTGTAATAAGTATCTATAACTTATAGCTTTGAACCCAACTCTAAGACTCTAATCCCCAAGAGCGTTATCTTTGATTGTAACGGTTCAACTTTGGATTGAAATAGAGTTAAAGTTCAAAAGATCTATCACCTCTTAGGACACCCAAAGGTTGTAATAAGTATCTATAACTTATAGCTTTGAACCTAACTCTAAGACTCTAATTCCCAAGAGCTTTATCATTGATTGTAACGGTTCAACTTCGGATTGAAATAGAGTTAAAGTTCTAAAGATCTAGCACCTCTTAGGCCACCCAAAGGTTGTAATAAGTATCTATAACTTATAACTTTGAACCTCACTCTAAGACTCTAATCCCCAAGAGTTTTATCATTGATTGTAACGGTTCAACTTCGGATTGAAATAGAGTTAGAGTTCTAAAGATCTATCACCTCTTAGGACACCCAAAGGTTGTAATAAGTATCTATAACTTATAGGTTTGAACCCAACTCTAAGACTCTAATCCCCAAGAGCATTATCTTTGATTGTAATGGTTCAACTTCGGTTTGAAATAGAGTCAAAGTTCTAAAGATCTATCACCTCTTAGGACGCCCAAAGGTAGTAATAAGTATCTATAACTTATAGCTTTGAACCCAACTCTTAGAATCTAATCCCCAAGAGCGTTATGTTTGATTGTAATGGTTCAACTTCGGATTGAAATAGAGTTAAAGTTCTAAAGATCTATCACCTCTTAGGACACCCAAAGGTTGTAATAAGTATCTATAACTTATAGCTTTGAACCTCACTCTAAGACTCTAATCCCCAAGAGCGTTATCTTTGATTGTAACGGTTCAACTTCGGTTTGAAATAGAGTTAAAGTTCTAAAGATCTATCACCTCTTAGGACACCCAAAGGTTGTAATAAGTATCTATAACTTATAGCTTTGAACCTCACTCTAAGACTCTAATCCCCAGGAGCGTTATTTTTGAATGTAACGGTTCAACTTCGGTTTGAAATAGAGTGAAAGTTCTAAAGATCTTTCACCTTTTAGGACACCCAAAGGTTTTAATAAGTATCTATAACTTATAGCTTTGAACCCAACTCTAAGACTCTAATACCCAAGAGCATTATCTTTGATTGTAACGGTTCAACTTCGGTTTGAAATAGAGTTAAAGTTCTAAAGATCTATCACCTCTAAGGACACCCAAAGGTTGTAATAGGTATCTATAACTTATAGCTTTGAACCTCACTCTAAGACTCTAATCCCCAAGAGCTTTATCATTGATTGTAACGGTTCAACTTTGGATTAAAATAGAGTTAAAGTTCTAAAGATCTAGCACCTCTTAGGACACCCAAAGATTGTAATAAGTATCTATAACTTATAGCTTTGAACCCAACTCTAAGACTCTAATCCCCAAGAGCGTTATCTTTGATTGTAACGGTTCAACTTCGGATTGAAATAGAGTTAAAGTTCTAAAGATCTATCACCTCTTAGGACACCCAAAGGTTGTAATAAGTATCTATAACTTATAGCTTTGAACCTAACTCTAAGACTCTAATTCCCAAGAACTTTATCATTGATTGTAACGGTTCAACTTCGGATTGAAATAGAGTTAAAGTTCTAAAGATCTAGCACCTCTTAGGCCACCCAAGGGTTGTAATAAGTATCTATAACTTATAACTTTGAACCTCACTCTAAGACTCTAATCCCCAAGAGTTTTATCATTGATTGTAACGGTTCAACTTCGGATTGAAATAGAGTTAAAGTTCTAAAGATCTATCACCTCTTAGGACACCCAAAGGTTGTAATAAGTATCTATAACTTATAGGTTTGAACCCAACTCTAAGACTCTAATCCCCAAGAGCATTATCTTTGATTGTAATGGTTCAACTTCGGTTTGAAATAGAGTCAAAGTTCTAAAGATCTATCACCTCTTAGGACGCCCAAAGGTAGTAATAAGTATCTATAACTTATAGCTTTGAACCCAACTCTTAGAATCTAATCCCCAAGAGCGTTATGTTTGATTGTAATGGTTCAACTTCGGATTGAAATAGAGTTAAAGTTCTAAAGATCTATCACCTCTTATGACACCCAAAGGTTGTAATAAGTATCTATAACTTATAGCTTTGAACCTCACTCTAAGACTCTAATCCCCAAGAGCGTTATCTTTGATTGTAACGGTTCAACTTCGGTTTGAAATAGAGTTAAAGTTCTAAAGATCTATCACCTCTTAGGACACCCAAAGGTTGTAATAAGTATCTATAACTTATAGCTTTGAACCTCACTCTAAGACTCTAATCCCCAGGAGCGTTATTTTTGAATGTAACGGTTCAACTTCGGTTTGAAATAGAGTCAAAGTTCTAAAGATCTTTCACCTTTTAGGACACCCAAAGGTTTTAATAAGTATCTATAACTTATAGCTTTGAACCCAACTCTAAGACTCTAATACCCAAGAGCATTATCTTTGATTGTAACGGTTCAACTTCGGTTTGAAATAGAGTTAAAGTTCTAAAGATCTATCACCTCTAAGGACACCCAAAGGTTGTAATAGGTATCTATAACTTATAGCTTTGAACCTCACTCTAAGACTCTAATCGCCAAGAGCTTTATCATTGATTGTAACGGTTCAACTTTGGATTAAAATAGAGTTAAAGTTCTAAAGATCTAGCACCTCTTAGGACACCCAAAGATTGTAATAAGTATCTATAACTTATAGCTTTGAACCCAACTCTAAGACTCTAATCCCCAAGAGCGTTATCTTTGATTGTAACGGTTCAACTTCGGATTGAAATAGAGTTAAAGTTCTAAAGATCTATCACCTCTTAGGACACCCAAAGGTTGTAATAAGCTTTGAACCTCACTCTAAGACTCTAATCCCCAGGAGCGTTATTTTTGAATGTAACGGTTCAACTTCGGTTTGAAATAGAGTCAAAGTTCTAAAGATCTTTCACCTTTTAGGACACCCAAAGGTTGTAATAAGTATCTATAACTTATAGCTTTGAACCCAACTCTAAGACTCTAATAACCAAGAGCATTATCTTTGATTGTAACGGTTCAACTTCGGATTGAAATAGAGTTAAAGTTCTAAAGATCTATCACCTCTTAGGACACCTAAAGGTTGTAATAAGTATCTATAACTTATAGCTTTGAACCCAACTCTAAGACTCTAATCCCCAAGAGCGTTATCTTTGATTGTAACGGTTCAACTTCGGATTGAAATAGAGTTAAAGTTCAAAAGATCTATCACCTCTTAGGACACCCAAAGGTTGTAATAAGTATCTATAACTTATAGCTTTGAACCTAACTCTAAGACTCTAATTCCCAAGAGCTTTATCATTAATTGTAACGGTTCAACTTCGGATTGAAATAGAGTTAAAGTTCTAATGATCTAGCACCTCTTAGGCCACCCAAAGGTTGTAATAAGTATCTATAACTTATAACTTTGAACCTCACTCTAAGACTCTAATCCCCAAGAGTTTTATCATTGATTGTAACGGTTCAACTTCGGATTGAAATAGAGTTAAAGTTCTAAAGATCTATCACCTCTTAGGACACCCAAAGGTTGTAATAAGTATCTATAACTTATAGGTTTGAACCCAACTCTAAGACTCTAATCCCCAAGAGCATTATCTTTGATTGTAATGGTTCAACTTCGGTTTGAAATAGAGTCAAAGTTCTAAAGATCTATCACCTCTTAGGATGCCCAAAGGTAGTAATAAGTATCTATAACTTATAGCTTTGAACCCAACTCTTAGAATCTAATCCCCAAGAGCGTTATCTTTGATTGTAATGGTTCAACCTCGGATTGAAATAGAGTTAAAGTTCTAAAGATCTATCACCTCTTAGGACACCCAAAGGTTGTAATAAGTATCTATAACTTATAGCTTTGAACCTCACTCTAAGACTCTAATCCCCAAGAGCGTTATCTTTGATTGTAACGGTTCAACTTCGGTTTGAAATAGAGTTAAAGTTCTAAAGATCTATCACCTCTTAGGACACCCAAAGGTTGTATAAGTATCTATAACTTATAGCTTTGAACCTCACACTAAGACTCTAATCCCTAGGAGCGTTATTTTTGAATGTAACGGTTCAACTTTGGTTTGAAATAGAGTCAAAGTTCTAAAGATCTTTCACCTTTTAGGACACCCAAAGGTTTTAATAAGTATCTATAACTTATAGCTTTGAACCCAACTCTAAGACTCTAATACCCAAGAGCATTATCTTTGATTGTAACGGTTCAACTTCGGTTTGAAATAGAGTTAAAGTTCTAAAGATCTATCACCTCTAAGGACACCCAAAGGTTGTAATAGGTATCTATAACTTATAGCTTTGAACCTCACTCTAAGACTCTAATCCCCAAGAACTTTATCATTGATTGTAACGGTTCAACTTTGGATTAAAATAGAGTTAAAGTTCTAAAGATCTAGCACCTCTTAGGACACCCAAAGATTGTAATAAGTATCTATAACTTATAGCTTTGAACCCAACTCTAAGACTCTAATCCCCAAGAGCGTTATCTTTGATTGTAACGGTTCAACTTCGGATTGAAATAGAGTTAAAGTTCTAAAGATCTATCACCTCTTAGGACACCCAAAGGTTGTAATAAGTATCTATAACTTATAGCTTTGAACCTCACTCTAAGACTCTAATCCCCAAGAGCGTTATCTTTGAATGTAACGGTTCAACTTCGGTTTGAAATAGAGTCAAAGTTCTAAAGATCTTTCACCTTTTAGGACACCCAAAGGTTGTAATAAGTATCTATAACTTATAGCTTTGAACCCAACTCTAAGACTCTAATACCCAAGAGCATTATCTTTGATTGTAACGGTTCAACTTCGGATTGAAATAGAGTTAAAGTTCTAAAGATCTATCACCTCTTAGGACACCCAAAGGTTGTAATAAGTATCTATAACTTATAGCTTTGAACCCAACTCTAAGACTCTAATCCCCAAGAGCGTTATCTTTGATTGTAACGGTTCAACTTCGGATTGAAATAGAGTTAAAGTTCAAAAGATCTATCACCTCTTAGGACACCCAAAGGTTGTAATAAGTATCTATAACTTATAGCTTTGAACCTAACTCTAAGACTCTAATTCCCAAGAGCTTTATCATTGATTGTAACGGTTCAACTTCGGATTGAAATAGAGTTAAAGTTCTAAAGATCTAGCACCTCTTAGGCCACCCAAAGGTTGTAATAAGTATCTATAACTTATAACTTTGAACCTCACTCTAAGACTCTAATCCCCAAGAGTTTTATCATTGATTGTAACGGTTCAACTTCGGATTGAAATATAGTTAAAGTTCTAAAGATCTATCACCTCTTAGGACACCCAAAGGTTGTAATAAGTATCTATAACTTATAGGTTTGAACCCAACTCTAAGACTCTAATCCCCAAGAGCATTATCTTTGATTGTAATGGTTCAACTTCGGTTTGAAATAGAGTCAAAGTTCTAAAGATCTATCACCTCTTAGGACGCCCAAAGTTTGTAATAAGTATCTATAACTTATAGCTTTGAACCCAACTCTTAGAATCTAATCCCCAAGAGCGTTATCTTTGATTGTAACGGTTCAACTTCGGATTGAAATAGAGTTAAAGTTCTAAAGATCTATCACCTCTTAGGACACCCAAAGGTTGTAATAAGTATCTATAACTTATAGCTTTGAACCCAACTCTAAGACTCTAATCCCCAAGAGCGTTATCTTTGATTGTAACGGTTCAACTTCGGATTGAAATAGAGTTAAAGTTCAAAAGATCTATCACCTCTTAGGACACCCAAAGGTTGTAATAAGTATCTATAACTTATAGCTTTGAACCTAACTCTAAGACTCTAATTCCCAAGAGCTTTATCATTGATTGTAACGGTTCAACTTCGGATTGAAATAGAGTTAAAGTTCTAAAGATCTAGCACCTCTTAGGCCACCCAAAGGTTGTAATAAGTATCTATAACTTATAACTTTGAACCTCACTCTAAGACTCTAATCCCCAAGAGTTTTATCATTGATTGTAACGGTTCAACTTCGGATTGAAATATAGTTAAAGTTCTAAAGATCTATCACCTCTTAGGACACCCAAAGGTTGTAATAAGTATCTATAACTTATAGGTTTGAACCCAACTCTAAGACTCTAATCCCCAAGAGCATTATCTTTGATTGTAATGGTTCAACTTCGGTTTGAAATAGAGTCAAAGTTCTAAAGATCTATCACCTCTTAGGACGCCCAAAGTTTGTAATAAGTATCTATAACTTATAGCTTTGAACCCAACTCTTAGAATCTAATCCCCAAGAGCGTTATCTTTGATTGTAACGGTTCAACTTCGGATTGAAATAGAGTTAAAGTTCTAAAGATCTATCACCTCTTAGGACACCCAAAGGTTGTAATAAGTATCTATAACTTATAGCTTTGAACCCAACTCTAAGACTCTAATCCCCAAGAGCGTTATCTTTGATTGTAACGGTTCAACTTCGGATTGAAATAGAGTTAAAGTTCAAAAGATCTATCACCTCTTAGGACACCCAAAGGTTGTAATAAGTATCTATAACTTATAGCTTTGAACCTAACTCTAAGACTCTAATTCCCAAGAGCTTTATCATTGATTGTAACGGTTCAACTTCGGATTGAAATAGAGTTAAAGTTCTAAAGATCTAGCACCTCTTAGGCCACCCAAAGGTTGTAATAAGTATATATAACTTATAACTTTGAACCTCACTCTAAGACTCTAATCCCCAAGAGTTTTATCATTGATTGTAACGGTTCAACTTCGGATTGAAATAGAGTTAAAGTTCTAAAGATCTATCACCTCTTAGGACACCCAAAGGTTGTAATAAGTATCTATAACTTATAGGTTTGAACCCAACTCTAAGACTCTAATCCCCAAGAGCATTATCTTTGATTGTAATGGTTCAACTTCGGTTTGAAATAGAGTCAAAGTTCTAAAGATCTATCACCTCTTAGGACGCCCAAAGGTAGTAATAAGTATCTATAACTTATAGCTTTGAACCCAACTCTTAGAATCTAATCCCCAAGAGCGTTATCTTTGATTGTAATGGTTCAACTTCGGATTGAAATAGAGTTAAAGTTCTAAAGATCTATCACCTCTTAGGACACCCAAAGGTTGTAATAAGTATCTATAACTTATAGCTTTGAACCTCACTCTAAGACTCTAATCCCCAAGAGCGTTATCTTTGATTGTAACGGTTCAACTTCGGTTTGAAATAGAGTTAAAGTTCTAAAGATCTATCACCTCTTAGGACACCCAAAGGTTGTATAAGTATCTATAACTTATAGCTTTGAACCTCACACTAAGACTCTAATCCCCAGGAGCGTTATTTTTGAATGTAACGGTTCAACTTCGGTTTGAAATAGAGTCAAAGTTCTAAAGATCTTTCACCTTTTAGGACACCCAAAGGTTTTAATAAGTATCTATAACTTATAGCTTTGAACCCAACTCTAAGACTCTAATACCCAAGAGCATTATCTTTGATTGTAACGGTTCAACTTCGGTTTGAAATAGAGATAAAGTTCTAAAGATCTATCACCTCTAAGGACACCCAAAGGTTGTAATAGGTATCTATAACTTATAGCTTTGAACCTCACTCTAAGACTCTAATCCCCAAGAGCTTTATCATTGATTGTAACGGTTCAACTTTGGATTAAAATAGAGTTAAAGTTCTAAAGATCTAGCACCTCTTAGGACACCCAAAGATTGTAATAAGTATCTATAACTTATAGCTTTGAACCCAACTCTAAGACTCTAATCCCCAAGAGCGTTATCTTTGATTGTAACGGTTCAACTTCGGATTGAAATAGAGTTAAAGTTCTAAAGATCTATCACCTCTTAGGACACCCAAAGGTTGTAATAAGTATCTATAACTTATAGCTTTGAACCTAACTCTAAGACTCTAATTCCCAAGAACTTTATCATTGATTGTAACGGTTCAACTTCGGATTGAAATAGAGTTAAAGTTCTAAAGATCTAGCACCTCTTAGGCCACCCAAAGGTTGTAATAAGTATCTATAACTTATAACTTTGAACCTCACTCTAAGACTCTAATCCCCAAGAGTTTTATCATTGATTGTAACGGTTCAACTTCGGATTGAAATAGAGTTAAAGTTCTAAAGATCTATCACCTCTTAGGACACCCAAAGGTTGTAATAAGTATCTATAACTTATAGGTTTGAACCCAACTCTAAGACTCTAATCCCCAAGAGCATTATCTTTGATTGTAATGGTTCAACTTCGATTTGAAATAGAGTCAAAGTTCTAAAGATCTATCACCTCTTAGGACGCCCAAAGGTTGTAATAAGTATCTATAACTTATAGCTTTGAACCCAACTCTTAGAATCTAATCCCCAAGAGCGTTATCTTTGATTGTAATGGTTCAACTTCGGATTGAAATAGAGTTAAGTTCTAAAGATCTATCACCTCTTAGGACACCCAAAGGTTGTAATAAGTATCTATAACTTATAGCTTTGAACCTCACTCTAAGACTCTAATCCCCAAGAGCGTTATCTTTGATTGTAACGGTTCAACTTCGGTTTGAAATAGAGTTAAAGTTCTAAAGATCTATCACCTCTTAGGACACCCAAAGGTTGTAATAAGTATCTATAACTTATAGCTTTGAACCTCACTCTAAGACTCTAATCCCCAGGAGCGTTATTTTTGAATGTAACGGTTCAACTTCGGTTTGAAATAGAGTCAAAGTTCTAAAGATCTTTCACCTTTTAGGACACCCAAAGGTTTTAATAAGTATCTATAACTTATAGCTTTGAACCCAACTCTAAGACTCTAATACCCAAGAGCATTATCTTTGATTGTAACGGTTCAACTTCGGTTTGAAATAGAGTTAAAGTTCTAAAGATCTATCACCTCTAAGGACACCCAAAGGTTGTAATAGGTATCTATAACTTATAGCTTTGAACCTCACTCTAAGACTCTAATCCCCAAGAGCTTTATCATTGATTGTAACGGTTCAACTTCGGTTTGAAATAGAGTTAAAGTTGTAAAGATCTAGCACCTCTTAGGACACCCAAAGATTGTAATAAGTATCTATAACTTATAGCTTTGAACCCAACTCTAAGACTCTAATCCCCAAGAGCGTTATCTTTGATTGTAACGGTTCAACTTCGGATTGAAATAGAGTTAAAGTTCTAAAGATCTATCACCTCTTAGGACACCCAAAGGTTTTAATAAGTATCTATAACTTATAGCTTTGAACCTAACTCTAAGACTCTAATTCCCAAGAGCTTTATCATTGATTGTAACGGTTCAACTTCGGATTGAAATAAAGTTAAAGTTCTAAAGATCTAGCACCTCTTAGGCCACCCAAAGGTTGTAATAAGTATCTATAACTTATAACTTTGAACCTCACTCTAAGACTCTAATCCCCAAGAGTTTTATCATTGATCGTAATGGTTCAACTTCGGATTGAAATAGAGTTAAAGTTCTAAAGATCTATCACCTCTTAGGACACCCAAAGGTTGTAATAAGTATCTATAACTTATAGGTTTGAACCCAACTCTAAGACTCTAATCCCCAAGAGCATTATCATTGATTGTAATGGTTCAACTTCGGTTTGAAATAGAGTCAAAGTTCTAAAGATCTATCACCTCTTAGGACGCCCAAAGGTTGTAATAAGTATCTATAACTTATAGCTTTGAACCCAACTCTTAGAATCTAACCCCCAAGAGCGTTATCTTTGATTGTAATGGTTCAACTTCGGATTGAAATAGAGTTAAAGTTCTAAAGATCTATCACCTCTTAGGACACCCAAAGGTTGTAATAAGTATCTATAACTTATAGCTTTGAACCTCACTCTAAGACTCTAATCCCCAAGAGCGTTATCTTTGATTGTAATGGTTCAACTTCGGTTTGAAATAGAGTTAAAGTTCTAAAGATCTATCACCTCTTAGGACACCCAAAGGTTGTAATAAGTATCTATAACTTATAGCTTTGAACCTCACTCTAAGACTCTAATCCCCAAGAGCGTTATCTTTGAATGTAACGGTTCAACTTCGGTTTGAAATAGAGTCAAAGTTCTAAAGATCTTTCACCTTTTAGGACACCCAAAGGTTGTAATAAGTATCTATAACTTATAGCTTTGAACCCAACTCTAAGACTCTAATACTCAAGAGCATTATCTTTGATTGTAACGGTTCAACTTCGGTTTGAAATAGAGTTAAAGTTCTAAAGATCTATCACCTCTTAGGACACCCAAAGGTTGTAATAGGTATCTATAACTTATAGCTTTGAACATCACTCTAAGACTCTAATCCCCAAGAGCTTTATCATTGATTGTAACGGTTCAACTTCGGATTGAAATAGAGTTAAAGTTCTAAAGATCTATCACCTCTTAGGACACCCAAAGGTTGTAATAAGTATCTATAACTTATAGCTTTGAACCTCACTCTAAGACTCTAATCCCCGAGAGCGTTATCTTTGATTGTAACGGTTCAACTTCGGTTTGAAATAGAGTTAAAGTTATGAAGCTCTATCACCTCTTAGGACACCCAAAGGTTGTAATAAGTACCTATAACTTATAGCTTTGAACCTAACTCTAAGACTCTAATCCCCAAGAGCATTATCTTTGATTGTAATGGTTCAACTTCGGTTTGAAATAGAGTCAAAGTTCTAAAGATCTATCACCTCTTAGGATGCCCAAAGGTTGTAATAAGTATCTATAACTTATAGCTTTGAACCCAACTCTTAGAATCTAATCCCCAATAGCGTTATCTTTGATTGTAATGGTTCAACTTCGGATTGAAATAGAGTTCAAGTTCTAAAGATCTCTCACCTCTTAGGACACCCAAAGGTTGTAATAAGTATCTATAACTTATAGCTTTGAACCTCACTCTAAGACTCTAATCCCC
This sequence comes from Pontederia crassipes, assembly GCA_030549335.1. Taxonomy (NCBI): domain Eukaryota; kingdom Viridiplantae; phylum Streptophyta; class Magnoliopsida; order Commelinales; family Pontederiaceae; genus Pontederia; species Pontederia crassipes. The sequence continues at coordinate 969,412 of JAUKPH010000020.1, read as the reverse complement.
AAGAGCGTTATCTTTGATTGTAACGGTTCAACTTCAGTTAGAAATAGAGTCAAAGTTCTAAAGATCTTTCACCTTTTAGGACACCCAAAGGTTGTAATAAGTATCTATAACTTATAGCTTTGAACCCAACTCTAAGACTCTAATACCAAGAGCATTATCTTTGATTGTAACGGTTCAACTTCGGTTTGAAATAGAGTTAAAGTTCTAAAGATCTATCACCTCTTAGGACACCCAAAGGTTGTAATAGGTATCTATAACTTATAGCTTTGAACCTCACTCTAAGACTCTAATCCCCAAGAGCTTTATCATTGATTGTAACGGTTCAACTTTGGATCAAAATAGAGTTAAAGTTCTAAAGATCTAGCACCTCTTAGGACACCCAAAGATTGTAATAAGTATCTATAACTTATAGCTTTGAACCTCACTCTAAGACTCTAATCCCCAAGAGCGTTATCTTTGATTGTAAAGGTTCAACTTTGGATTGAAATAGAGTTAAAGTTCTAAAGATCTATCACCTCTTAGGACACCCAAAGGTTGTAATAAGTATCTGTAACTTATAGCTTTGAACCTTACTCTAAGACTCTAATCTCCAAGAGCTTTATCATTAATTGTAACTGTTCAACTTCGGTGTGAAATAGAGTCAAAGTTCTGAAGATCTATCACCTCTTAGGGCACCCAAAGGTTGTAATAAGTATCTATAACTTATAGCTTTGCACCTTACTCTAAGATTCTAATCCCCAAGAGCGTTATCTTTGATTGTACGGTTCAACTTCGGTTTGAAATAGAGTCAAAGTTCTAAAGATCTATCACCTCTTAGGACACCCAAAGATTGTAATAAGTATCTATAACTTATAGCTTTGAACCAACTCTAAGACTCTAATCCCCAAGAGCGTTATCTTTGATTGTAACGGTTCAACTTTGGATTGAAATAGAGTTAAAGTTCTAAAGATCTATCACCTCTTAGGACACCCAAAGGTTGTAATAAGTATCTATAACTTATAGCATTGAACCTCACTCTAAGACTCTAATCCCCAAGAGCGTTATCTTTGATTGTAACGGTTCAACTTCGGTTTGAAATAGAGTCAAAGTTCTAATGATCTATCACCTCTTAGGACACCCAAAGATTGTAATAAGTATCTATAACTTATAGCTTTGAACCAACTCTAAGACTCTAATCCCCAAGAGCGTTATCTTTGATTGTAACGGTTGAACTTTGGATTGAAATAGGGTTAAAGTTCTAAAGATCTATCACCTCTTAGGACACCCAAAGGTTGTAATAACTATCTATAACTTATAGATTTGAACCTAACTCTAAGACTCTAATCCCCAAGAGCTTTATCATTGATTGTAACGGTTCAACTTCGGATTGAAATAGAGTTAAAGTTCTAAAGATCTAGCACCTCTTAGGACACCCAAAGGTTGTAATAAGTATCTATAACTTATAGCTTTTTACCTCACTCTAAGACTCTAATCCCCAGGAGCGTTATCTTTGATTGTAACGGTTCAACTTCGGATTGAAATAGAGTTAAAGTTCTAAAGATCTAGCACCTCTTAGGCCACCCAAAGGTTGTAATAAGTATCTATAACTTATAACTTTGAACCTCACTCTAAGACTCTAATCCCCAAGAGTTTTATCATTGATTGTAACGGTTCAACTTTGGATTGAAATAGAGTTAAAGTTCTAAAGATCTAGCACCTCTTAGGACACCCAAAGGTTGTAATAACTATCTATAACTTATAGCTTTGAACCCAACTCTAAGACTCTAATCCCCAAGAGCATTATCTTTGATTGTAATGGTTCAACTTCGGGTTGAAATAGAGTCAAAGTTCTAAAGATCTATCACCTCTTAGGACGCCCAAAGGTTGTAATAGGTATCTATAACTTATAGCTTTGAACCTCACTCTAAGACTCTAATCCCCAAGAGCTTTATCATTGATTGTAACGGTTCAACTTTGGATTAAAATAGAGTTAAAGTTCTAAAGATCTAGCACCTCTTAGGACACCCAAAGGTTGTAATAAGTATCTATAACTTATAACTTTGAACCTTACTCTAAGACTCTAATCCCTAAGAGTTTTATCATTGATTGTAACGGTTCAACTTCGGATTGAAATAGAGTTAAAGTTCTAAAGATCTATCACCTCATAGGACACCCAAAGGTTGTAATAAGTATCTATAACTTATAGCTTTGAACCCTACTCTAAGACTCTAATCCCCAAGAGCATTATCTTTGATTGTAACGGTTCAACTTCGGATTGAAATAGAGTTAAAGTTCTAAAGATCTATCACCTCTTAGGACACCCAAAGGTTGTAATAAGTATCTATAACTTATAGCTTTGAACCTAACTCTAAGACTCTAATTCCCAAGAGCTTTAACATTGATTGTAACGGTTCAACTTCGGATTGAAATAGAGTTAATGTTCTAAAGATCTAGCACCTCTTAGGCCACCCAAAGGTTGTAATAAGTATCTATAACATATAGCTTTGAACCTCACTCTAAGACTGTAATCCCCAAGAGTTTTATAATTGATTGTAACGGTTCAACTTCGGATTGAAATAGAGTTAAAGTTCTAAACATCTATCACCTCTTAAGACACCCAAAGGTTGTAATAAGTATCTATAACTTATTGCTTTGAACCTCACTCTAAGTCTCTAATTCCCAAGAGCATTATCTTTGATTGTAACGGTTCAACTTCGGTTTGAAATAGAGTCAAAGTTCTAAAGATCTATCACCTCTTAGGACACCCAAAGGTTGTAATAAGTATCTATAACTTATAGCTTTGAGCCTCAATCTAAGACTCTAATCCCCAAGAGTTTTATCATTGATTGTAACGGTTCAACTTCGGATTGAAATAGAGTTAATGTTCTAAAGATCTATCACCTCTTAGGACACCCAAAGGTTGTAATAAGTATCTATAACTTATAGCTTTGAACCTCACTCCAAGACTCTAATCCCCAAGGGCGTTATCTTTGATTGTAACGGTTCAACTTCGGTTTGAAAGAGTTAAAGTTATAAAGATCTATCACCTCTTAGGACACCCAAAGGTTGTAATAAATATCAAGAACTTATAGCTTTGAACCTTACTCTAAGACTCTAATCCCAAGAGTTTATCATTGATTGTAACGGTTCAACTTTGGATTGAAATAGAGTTAAAGTCCTAAATATCTAGCACCTCTTAGGACACCCAAAGGTTGTAATAAGTATCTGTAACTTATAGCTTTGAACCTTACTCTAAGACTCTAATCCCCAAGAGCTTTATCATTGATTGTAACGGTTCAACTTCGGATTGAAATAGAGTTAAAGTTATAAAGATCTATCACCTCTTAGGACACCCAATGGTTGTAATAAGTATCTATAACTTATAGCTTTGAACCCAACTCTAAGACTCTAATCCCCAAGAGCGTTATCTTTGATTGTAACGGTTCAACTTCGGATTGAAATAGAGTAAAAGTTCTAAAGATCTATCACCTCTTAGGACACCCAAAGGTTGTAATAAGTATCTATAACATATAGCTTTTAACCTAACTCTAAGACTCTAATCCCCAAGAGCTTTATCATTGATTGTAACGGTTCAACTTCGGATTGAAATAAAGTTAAAGTTCTAAAGATCTAGCACTTCTTAGGACACCCAAAGGTTGTAATAAGTATCTATAACTTATAGCTTTGAACCTCACTCTAAGACTCTAATCCCCAAGAGCGTTATCTTTGATTGTAACAGTTCAACTTCGGATTGAAATAGAGTTAAAGTTCTAAAGATCTATCACCTTTTAGGACACCCAAAGGTTGTAATAAGTATCTATAACTTATAGCTTTGAACCTCACTCTAAGACTGTAATCCCCAAGAGCGTTATCTTTGATTCTAACGGTTCAACTTCGGTTTGAAATAGAGTCCAAGTCCTAAAGATCTTTCACCTTTTAAGACACTCAAAGGTTGTAATAAGTATCAATAACTTATAGCTTTGAACCCAACTCTATGACTCTAATATCCAAGAGCATTATCTTTGATTGTATCGGTTCAACTTCGGTTTGAAATACAGTTAAAGTTCTAAAGATCTATCACCTCTTAAGACACCCAAAGGTTGTAATAGGTATCTATAACTTATAGCTTTGAACCTCGCTCTAAGACTCTAATCCGCAAGAGCTTTATCATTGATTGTAACGGTTCAACTTTGGATTGAAATACAGTTAAAGTTCTAAAGATCTAGCACCTCTTAGGACACCCAAAGGTTGTAATAAGTATCTATAACTTATAGCTTTGAACCCAACTCTAAGACTCTAATCCCCAAGAGCATTATCTTTGATTGTAACGGTTCAACTTCGGATTGAAATAGAGTTAAAGTTCTAAATATCTAGCACCTCTTAGGACACCCAAAGGTTGTAATAAGTATCTGTAACTTATAGTTTTGAACCTTACTCTAAGACTCTAATCCCCAAGAGCTTTATCATTGATTGTAACGGTTCAACTTCGGATTGAAATAGAGTTAAAGTTCTAAAGATCTATCACCTCTTAGGACACCCAAAGGTTGTAATAAGTATCTATAATTTATAGCTTTGAACCCAACTCTAAGACTCTAATCCCCAAGAGCATTATCATTGATTGTAACGGTTCAACTTCGGATTGAAATAGAGTTAAAATTCTAAAGATCTATCACCTTTTAGGACACCCAAAGGTTGTAATAAGTATCTATAACTTAAAGCTTTGAACCTAACTCTAAGACTCTAATTCCCAAGGTTGTAACGGTTCAACTTCGGTTTGAAATAGAGTCAAAGTTCTAAGGATCTATTACCTCTTAGGACGCCCAAAGGTAGTAATAAGTATCTATAAATTATAGCTTTGAACCTCACTCTAAGACTCTAATCCCCAAGGGCGTTATCTTTGATTGTAACGGTTCAACTTCGGTTTGAAAGAGTTAAAGTTCTGAAGATCTATCACCTCTTAGGACACCCAAAGGAATAAATATCAAGAACTTATAGCTTTGAACCTTACTCTAAGACTCTAATCCCAAGAGCTTTATCATTGATTGTAACGGTCCAATTTTGGATTGAAATAGAGTTAAATTTCTAAATATCCAGCACCTCTTAGGACACCCAAAGGTTGTAATAAGTATCTGTAACTTATAGCTTTGAACCTTACTCTAAGACTCTAATCCCCAAGAGCTTTATCATTGATTGTAACGGTTCAACTTCGGATTGAAATAGAGTTAAAGTTATAAAGATCTATCGCCTCTTAGGACACCCAAAGGTTGTAATAAGTATCTATAACTTATAGCTTTGACCCTCACTCTAAGACTCTAATCCCCAAGAGCGTTATCTTTGATTGTAACGGTTCAACTTCGGTTTGAAATAGAGTAAAAGTTCTAAAGATCTTTCACCTTTTAGGACTCACAAAGGTTGTAATAAGTATCTATAAGTTATAGCTTTGAACCCAACTCTAAGACTCTAATCCCCAAGAGTGTTATCATTGATTGTAACGGTTCAACTTCGGATTGAAATAGAGTTAAAGTTCTAAAGATCTATCACCTCTTAGGCCACCCAAAGGTTGTAATAAGTATCTATAACTTATAGCTTTGAACCTAACTCTAAGACTCTAATCCCCAAGAGCATTATCTTTGATTGTAATGATTCAACTTCGTATTGAAATAGAGTTAAAGTTCTAAAGATCTATCACCTTTTAGGACACCCAAAGGTTGTAATAAGTATCTATAACTTATAGCTTTGAACCAACTCTAAGACTCTAATCCCCAAGAGCGTTATCTTTGATTGTAACGGTTCAACTTCAGATTGAAATAGAGTTAAAGTTCTAAAGATCTATCACCTCTTAGGACACCCAAAGGTTGTAATAAGTATCTATAACTTATAGCTTTGAACCTCACTCTAAGACTCTAATCCCCAAGAGCGTTATGTTTGATTGTAACGGTTCAACTTCGGTTTGAAATAGCGTCAAAGTTCTAAAGATCTTTCACCTTTTAGGACACTCAAAGGTTGCAATAAGTATCAATAACTTATAGCTTTGAACCCAACTCTAAGACTCTAATCCCTAAGAGCATTATCTTTGATTGTAACGGTTCAACTTCGGTTTGAAATAGAGTTAAAGTTCTAAAGATCTATCACCTCTTAAGACACCCAAAGGTTGTAATAAGTACCTATAACTTATAGCTTTGAACCTAACTCTAAGACTCTAATCCCCAAGAGCATTATCTTTGATTGTAACGGTTCAACTTCGGATTGAAATAGAGTTAAAGTTCTAAAGATCTATCACCTCTTAGGACACCCAAAGATTGTAATAAGTATCTATGACTTATAGCTTTGAACCTTACTCTAAGACTCTAATCCCCAAGAGCTTTATCATTGATTGTAACGGTTCAACTTCGGATTGAAATAGAGTTAAAGTTCTAAAGATCTATCACCTCTTAGGACACCCAAAGGTTGTAATAACTATCTATAACTAATAGCTTTGAACCTAACTCTAAGACTCTAATTCCCAAGAGCTTTATCATTGATTGTAACGGTTCAACTTCGGATTGAAATAGAGTTAAAGTTCTATAGATCTATCACCTCTTAGGACACCCAAAGGTTGTAATAATTATCTATAACTTATAGCTTTGAACCTCACTCCAAGACTCTAATCCCCAAGGGCGTTATCTTTGATTGTAACGGTTCAACTTCGGTTTGAAAGAGTTAAAGTTCTAAAGATCTATCACCTCTTAGGACACCCAAAGGTTGTAATAAATATCAAGAACTTATAGCTTTGAACCTAACACTAAGATTCTAATCCCAAGAGCTTTATCATTGATTGTAACGGTTCAACTTTGGATTGAAATAGAGTTAAAGTTCTAAATATCTAGCACCTCTTTGGACACCCAAAGGTTGTAATAAGTATCTGTAACTTATAGCTTTGAACTTTACTCTAAGACTCTAATCCCCAAGAGCTTTATCATTGATTGTAACGATTCAACTTCGGATTGAAATAGAGTTAAAGTTATAAAGATCTATCACCTCTTAGGACACCCAATGGTTGTAATAAGTATCTATAACTTATAGCTTTGAACCCAACTCTAAGACTCTAATCCCCAAGAGCGTTATCTTTGATTGTGACGGTTCAACTTCGGATTGAAATGGAGTAAAAGTTCTAAAGATCTATCACCTCTTAGGACACCCAAAGGTTGTAATAAGTATCTATAACTTATAGCTTTTAACCTAACTTAAGACTCCAATCCCCAAGAGCTTTATGATTGATTGTAACGGTTCAACTTCGGATTGAAATAAAGTTAAAGTTCTAAAGATCTAGCACCTCTTAGGACACCCAAAGGTTGTAATAAGTATCTTTAACTTATAGCTTTGAACCTCACTCTAAGACTCCAATCCCCAAGAGCGTTATCTTTGATTGTAACAGTTCAACTTCAGATTGAAATAGAGTTAAAGTTCTAAAGATCTATCACCTTTTTGGACACCCAAAGGTTGTAATAAGTATCTATAACTTATAGCTTTGAACCTCACTCTAAGACTCTAATCCCCAAGAGCGTTATCTTTGATTCTAACGGTTCAATTACGGTTTGAAATAGAGTCCAAGTTCTAAAGATCTTTCACCTTTTAAGACACTCAAAGGTTGTAATAAGTATCAATAACTTATAGCTTTGAACCCAACTCTAAGACTCTAATCTCCAAGAGCATTATCTTTGATTGTAACGGTTCAACTTCGGTTTGAAATACAGTTAAAGTTCTAAAGATCTATCACCTCTTAAGACACCCAAAGGTTGTAATAGGTATCTATAACTTATAGCTTTGAACCTCACTCTAAGACTCTAATCCCCAAGAGCTTTATCATTGATTGTAACGGTTCAACTTTGGATTGAAATACAGTTAAAGTTCTAAAGATCTAGCACCTCTTAGGACACCCAAAGGTTGTAATAAGTATCTATAACTTATAGCTTTGAACCCAACTCTAAGACTCTAATCCCCAAGAGCATTATCTTTGATTGTAACGGTTCAACTTCGGATTTAAATAGAGTTAAAGTTCTAAATATCTAGCACCTCTTAGGACACCCAAAGGTTGTAATAAGTATCTGTAACTTATAGCTTTGAACCTTACTCTAAGATCTAATCCCCAAGAGCTTTATCATTGATTGTAACGGTTCAACTTCGGATTGAAATAGAGTTAAAGTTCTAAAGATCTATCACCTCTTAGGACACCCAAAGGTTGTAATAAGTATCTATAACTTATAGCTTTGAACCTAACTCTAAGACTCTAATTCCCAAGAGCTTTATCATTGATTGTAACGGTTCAACTTCGGATTGAAATAGAGTTAAAGTTCTAAAGATCTAGCACCTCTTAGGCCACCCAAAGGTTGTAATAAGTATCTATAACATATAGCTTTGAACCTCACTCTAAGACTGTAATCCCCAAGAGTTTTATCATTGATTGTAACGGTTCAACTTCGGATTGAAATAGAGTTAAAGTTCTAAAGATCTAGCACCTCTTAGGACACCCAAAGGTTGTAATAAGTATCTATAACTTATAGCTTTGAACCCAACTCTAAGACTCTAATCCCCAAGAGCGTTATCTTTGATTGTAACGGTTCAACTTCGGATTGAAATTGAGTTAAAGTTCTAAAGATCTATCACCTCTTAGGACACTCAAATGTTATAATAAGTATCTATAACTTATAGCTTTGAACCTCACTCTAAGACTCTAATTCCCAAGAGCGTTATCTTTGATTGTAACGGTTCAACTTCGGTTTGAAATAGAGTCAAAGTTCTAAAGATCTATCACCTCTTAGGACACCCAAAGGTTGTAATAAGTATCTATAACTTATAGCTTTGAACCTCACTCTAAGACTCTAATCCCCAAGAGTTTTATCATTGATTGTAACGGTTCAACTTCGGATTGAAATAGAGTTAAAGTTCTAAAGATCTATCACCTCTTAGGACACCCAAAGGTTGTAATAAGTATCTATAACTTATAGCTTTGAACCTCACTCTAAGACTCTAATCCCCAAGGGCGTTATCTTTGATTGTAACGGTTCAACTTCGGTTTGAAAGAGTTAAAGTTCTAAAGATCTATCACCTCTTCGGACACCCAAAGGTTGTAATAAATATCAAGAACTTATAGCTTTGAACCTTACTCTAAGACTCTAATCCCAAGAGCTTTATCATTGATTGTAACGGTTCAACTTTGGATTGAAATAGAGTTAAAGTTCCGAATATCTAGCACCTCTTAGGACACCCAAAGGTTGTAATAAGTATCTGTAACTTATAGCTTTGAAACCTTACTCTAAGACTCTAATCCCCAAGAGCTTTATCATTGATTGTAACGGTTCAACTTCGGATTGAAATAGAGTTAAAGTTATAAATATCTATCACCTCTTAGGACACCCAATGGTTGTAATAAGTATCTATAACTTATAGCTTTGAACCCAACGCTAAGACTCTAATCCCCAAGAGCATTATCTTTGTTTGTAACGGTTCAACTTCGGATTGAAATAGAGTAAAAGTTCTAAAGATCTATCACCTCTTAGGACACCCAAAGGTTGTAATAAGTATCTATAACTTATAGCTTTTAACCTAACTCTAAGACTCTAATCCCCAAGAGCTTTATCATTGATTGTAACGGTTCAACTTCGGATTGAAATAAAGTTAAAGTTCTAAAGATCTAGCACCTCTTAGGACACCCAAAGGTTGTAATAAGTATCTTTAACTTATAGCTTTGAACCTCACTCTATGACTCTAATCCCCAAGAGTGTTATCTTTGATTGTAACAGTTCAACTTCGGATTGAAATAGAGTTAAAGTTCTAATGATCTATCACCTTTTAGGACACCCAAAGGTTGTCATAAGTATCTATAACTTATAGCTTTGAACCTCACTCTAAGACTCTAATCCCTAAGGTTGTAACGGTTCAACTTCGGTTTGAAATAGAGTCAAAGTTCTAAGGATCTATTACCTCTTAGGACGCCCAAAGGTAGTAATAAGTATCTATAAATTATAGCTTTGAACCTCACTCTAAGACTCTAATCCCCAAGGGCGTTATCTTTGATTGTAACGGTTCAACTTCGGTTTGAAAGAGTTAAAGTTCTGAAGATCTATCACCTCTTAGGACACCCAAAGGTTGTAATAAATATCAAGAACTTATAGCTTTGAACCTTACTCTAAGACTCTAATCCCAAGAGCTTTGTCATTGATTGTAACGGTTCAACTTTGGATTGAAATAGAGTTAAAGTTCTAAATATCTAGCACCTCTTAGGACACACAAAGGTTGTAATAAGTATCTGTAACTTATAGCTTTGAACCTTACTCTAAGACTCTAATCCCCAAGAGCTTTATCATTGATTGTAACGGTTCAACTTCGGATTGAAATAGAGTTAAAGTTCTAAAGATCTATCGCCTCTTAGGACACCCAAAGGTTGTAATAAGTATCTATAACTTATAGCTTTGAACCTCACTCTAAGACTCTAATCCCCAAGAGCGTTATCTTTGATTGTAACGGTTCAACTTCGGTTTCAACTAGAGTCAAAGTTCTGAAGATCTATCACCTCTTAGGACACCCAAAGATTGTAATAAGTATCTATAACTTATAGCTTTGAACCAACTCTAAGACACTAATCTCCAAGAGCGTTATCTTTGATTGTAACGGTTCAACTTTGGATTGAAATAGAGTTAAAGTTCTAAAGATCTATCACCTCTTAGGACACCCAAAGGTTGTAATAAGTATCTATAACTTATAGCTTTGAACCTCACTCTAAGACTCTAATTCCCAAGAGCGTTATCTTTGATTGTAACTGTTCAACTTCGGTTTGAAATAGAGTCAAAGTTCTAAAGATCTAACACCTCTTAGGACACCCAAAGGTTGTAATAAGTATCTATAACTTATAGATTTGAACCTAACTCTAAGACTCTAATCCCCAAGAGCTTTATCATTGATTGTAACGGTTCAACTTCGGATTGAAATAGAGTTAAAGTTCTAAAGATCTAGCACCTCTTAGGACACCCAAAGGTTGTAATAAGTATCTATAACTTATAGCTTTGAACCTCACTCTAAGACTCTAATCCCCAGGAGCGTTATCTTTGATTGTAACGGTTCAACTTCGGATTGAAATAGAGTTAAAGTTCTAAAGATCTATCACATCTTAGGACACCCAAAGGTTGTAATAAGTGTCTATAACTTATAGCTTTGAACCTCACTCTAAGACTCTAATCCCCAAGAGCGTTATCTTTGATTGTAACTGTTCAACTTCGGTTTGAAATAGAGTCAAAGTTCTAAAGATCTAACACCTCTTAGGACACCCAAAGGTTGTAATAAGTATCTATAACTTATAGATTTGAACCTAACTCTAAGACTCTAATCCCCAAGAGCTTTATCATTGATTGTAACGGTTCAACTTCGGATTGAAATAGAGTTAAAGTTCTAAAGATCTAGCACCTCTTAGGACACCCAAAGGTTGTAATAAGTATCTATAACTTATAGCTTTGAACCTCACTCTAAGACTCTAATCCCCAGGAGCGTTATCTTTGATTGTAACGGTTCAACTTCGGATTGAAATAGAGTTAAAGTTCTAAAGATCTATCACATCTTAGGACACCCAAAGGTTGTAATAAGTGTCTATAACTTATAGCTTTGAACCTCACTCTAAGACTCTAATCCCCAAGAGCGTTATCTTTGATTGTAACTGTTCAACTTCGGTTTGAAATAGAGTCAAAGTTCTAAAGATCTAACACCTCTTAGGACACCCAAAGGTTGTAATAAGTATCTATAACTTATAGATTTGAACCTAACTCTAAGACTCTAATCCCCAAGAGCTTTATCATTGATTGTAACGGTTCAACTTCGGATTGAAATAGAGTTAAAGTTCTAAAGATCTAGCACCTCTTAGGACACCCAAAGGTTGTAATAAGTATCTATAACTTATAGCTTTGAACCTCACTCTAAGACTCTAATCCCCAGGAGCGTTATCTTTGATTGTAACGGTTCAACTTCGGATTGAAATAGAGTTAAAGTTCTAAAGATCTATCACATCTTAGGACACCCAAAGGTTGTAATAAGTGTCTATAACTTATAGCTTTGAACCTCACTCTAAGACTCTAATCCCCAAGAGCGTTATCTTTGATTGTAACGGTTCAACTTCGGTTTGAAATAGAGTCAAAGTTCTAAAGATCTTTCACCTTTTAGGACACCCAAAGGTTGTAATAAGTATCTATAATTTATAGCTTTGAACCCAACTCTAAGACTCTAATCCCCAAGAGCTTTATCATTGATTGTAACGGTTAAACTTCGGATTGAAATAGAGTTAAAGTTCTAAAGATCTAGCACCTCTTAGGACACCCAAAGGTTGTAATAAGTACCTATAACTTATAGCTTTGAACCTCACTCTAAGACTCTAATCCCCAAGAGCGTTATCTTTGATTGTAACGGTTCAACTTCGGATTGAAATAGTGTTGAAGTTCTAAAGATCTATCACCTCTTAGGACACCCAAAGGTTGTAATAAGTATCTATAACTTATAGCTTTGAACCTCACTCTAAGACTCTAATCCCCAAGAGCGTTATCTTTGATTGTAACGGTTCAACTTCGGTTTGAAATAGAGTTAAAGTTCTAAAGATCTATCACCTCTTAGGACACCCAAAGGTTGTAATAAGTATTTATAACTTATAGCTTTGCACCTTACTCTAAGACTCTAATCCCCAAGTGCATTCTCTTTGATTGTAACGGTTCAACTTCGGTTTGAAATAGAGTTAAAGTTCTAAAGATCTATCACCTCTTAGGGCACCCAAAGGTTGTAATAAGTATGTATAACTTATAGCTTTGAACCCAACTCTAAGACTCTAATCCCCAAGAGCATTATCTTTTATTGTAATGGTTCAACTTCGGATTGAAATAGAGTTAAAGTTCTAAAGATCTATCACCTCTTAGGACACCCAAAGGTTGTAATAAGTATCTATAACTTATAGATTTGAACCTAACTCTAAGACTCTAATCCCCAAGAGCTTTATCATTGATTGTAACGGTTCAACTTCGGATTGAAATAGAGTTAAAGTTCTAAAGATCTAGCACCTCTTAGGACACCCAAAGGTTGTAATAAGTATCTATAACTTATAGCTTTGAACCTCACTCTAAGACTCTAATCCCAGGAGCGTTATCTTTGACTGTAATGGTTCAACTTCGGATTGAAATAGAGTTAAAGTTCTAAAGATCTATCACCTCTTAGGACACCCAAAGGTTCTAATAAGTATCTATAACTTGTAGCTTTGAACCAACTCTAAGACTCTAATCCCCAAGAGCGTTATCTTTGATTGTAACGGTTCAACTTCGGATTGAAATAGAGTTAAAGTTCTAAAGATCTATCACCTCTTAGGACACCTAAAGGTTGTAATAAGTATCTATAACTTATAGCTTTGAACCTCACTCTAAGACTCTAATCCCCAAGAGCGTTATATTTGATTGTAACGGTTCAACTTCGGTTTGAAATAGAGTCAAAGTTCTAAAGATCTTTCACCTTTTAGGACACCCAAAGGTTGTAATAAGTATCAATAACTTATAGCTTTGAACCCAACTCTAAGATTCTAAGCCCCAAGAGCATTATCTTTGATTGTAACGGTTCAACTTCGGTTTGAAATAGAGTTAAAGTTCTAAAGATCTATCACCTCTTAGGACACCCAAAGGTTGTAATAGGTATCTATAACTTATAGCTTTGAACCTCACTCTAAGACTCTAATCCCCAAGATCTTTATCATTGATTGTAACGGTTCAACTTTGGATTGAAATAGAGTTAAAGTTCTAAAGATCTAGCACCTCTTAGGACACCCAAAGGTTGTAATAAGTATCTATAACTTATAGCCTTGAACCCAACTCTAAGACTCTAAGCCCCAAGAGCATTATCTTTGATTGTAACGGTTCAACTTCGGATTGAAATAGAGTTAAAGTTCTAAAGATCTATCACCTCTTAGGACACCCAAAGATTGTAATAAGTATCTATAACTTATAGCTTTGAACCTCACTCTAAGACTCTAATCCCCAAGGGCGTTATCTTTGACTGTAACGGTTCAACTTCGGTTTGAAAGAGTTAAATTTCTAAAGATCTATCACCTCTTAGGACACCCAAAGGTTGTAATAAATATCTATAACTTATAGCTTTGAACCTTACTCTAAGACTCTAATCCCAAGACCTTTATCATTGATTGTAACGGTTCAACTTTGGATTGAAATAGAGTTAAAGTTCTAAATATCTAGCACCTCTTAGGACACCCAAAGGTTGTAATAAGTATCTTTAACTTAAGCTTTGAACCTCACTCTAAGACTCTAATCCCCAAGAGCGTTATCTTTGATTGTAACGGTTCAACTTCGGATTGAAATAGAGTTAAAGTTCTAAAGATCTATCACCTCTTAGGACACCCAAAGGTTGTAATAAGTATCTATAACTTATAGCTTTGAAACTTACTCTAAGACTCTAATCCCTAAGAGCTTTATCATTGATTCAACTTCGGATTCAAATAGAGTTAAGGTTCTAAAGATCTATCACCACTTAAGACCCAAAGGTTGTAATAAGTATCTATAACTTATAGCTTTGAACCTAACTCTAAGACTCTATTTCCCAAGAGCTTTATCATTGATTGTAACGGTTCAACTTCGGATTGAAATAGAGTTAAAGTTCTAAGGATCTAGCACCTCTTAGGCCACCCAAAGGTTGTAATAAGTATCTATAACTTATAGCTTTGAACCTCACTCTAAGACTCTAATCCCCAAGAGTTTTATCATTGATTGTAACGGTTCAACTTCGGATTGAAATAGAGCTAAAGTTCTAAAGATCTATCACCTCTTAGGACACCAAAAGGTTGTAATAAGTATCTTTAACTTATAGCTTTGAACCCAACTCTAAGACTCTAATCCCCAAGAGCATTATCTTTTATTGTAATGGTTCAACTTCGGATTGAAATAGAGTTAAAGTTCTAAAGATCTATCACCTCTTAGGACACCCAAAGGTTGTAATAAGTATCTATAACTTATAGATTTGAACCTAACTCTAAGACTCTAATCCCCAAGAGCTTTATCATTGATTGTAACGGTTCAACTTCTGATTGAAATAGAGTTAAAGTTCTAAAGATCTAGCACCTCTTAGGACACCCAAAGGTTGTAATAAGTATCTATAACTTATAGCTTTGAACCTCACTCTAAGACTCTAATCCCAGGAGCGTTATCTTTGACTGTAACGGTTCAACTTCGGATTGAAATAGAGTTAAAGTACTAAAGATCTATCACCTCTTAGGACACCCAAAGGTTCTAATAAGTATCTATAACTTGTAGCTTTGAACCAACTCTAAGACTCTAATCCCCAAGAGCGTTATCTTTGATTGTAACGGTTCAACTTCGGATTGAAATAGAGTTAAAGTTCTAAAGATCTATCACCTCTTAGGACACCTAAAGGTTGTAATAAGTATCTATAACTTATAGCTTTGAACCTCACTCTAAGACTCTAATCCCCAAGAGCGTTATATTTGATTGTAACGGTTCAACTTCGGTTTGAAATAGAGTCAAAGTTCTAAAGATCTTTCACCTTTTAGGACACCCAAAGGTTGTAATAAGTATCAATAACTTATAGCTTTGATCCCAACTCTATGATTCTAAGCCCCAAGAGCATTATCTTTGATTGTAACGGTTCAACTTCGGTTTGAAATAGAGTTAAAGTTCTAAAGATCTATCACCTCTTAGGACACCCAAAGGTTGTAATAGGTATCTATAACTTATAGCTTTGAACCTCACTCTAAGACTCTAATCCCCAAGATCTTTATCATTGATTGTAACGGTTCAACTTTGGATTGAAATAGAGTTAAAGTTCTAAAGATCTAGCACCTCTTAGGACACCCAAAGGTTGTAATAAGTATCTATAACTTATAGCCTTGAACCCAACTCTAAGACTCTAAGCCCCAAGAGCATTATCTTTGATTGTAACGGTTCAACTTCGGATTGAAATAGAGTTAAAGTTCTAAAGATCTATCACCTCTTAGGACACCCAAAGATTGTAATAAGTATCTATAACTTATAGCTTTGAACCTCACTCTAAGACTCTAATCCCCAAGGGCGTTATCTTTGACTGTAACGGTTCAACTTCGGTTTGAAAGAGTTAAATTTCTAAAGATCTATCACCTCTTAGGACACCCAAAGGTTGTAATAAATATCTATAACTTATAGCTTTGAACCTTACTCTAAGACTCTAATCCCAAGACCTTTATCATTGATTGTAACGGTTCAACTTTGGATTGAAATAGAGTTAAAGTTCTAAATATCTAGCACCTCTTAGGACACCCAAAGGTTGTAATAAGTATCTTTAACTTAAGCTTTGAACCTCACTCTAAGACTCTAATCCCCAAGAGCGTTATCTTTGATTGTAACGGTTCAACTTCGGATTGAAATAGAGTTAAAGTTCTAAAGATCTATCACCTCTTAGGACACCCAAAGGTTGTAATAAGTATCTATAACTTATAGCTTTGAAACTTACTCTAAGACTCTAATCCCTAAGAGCTTTATCATTGATTGTAACGGTTCAACTTCGGATTCAAATAGAGTTAAGGTTCTAAAGATCTATCACCACTTAAGACACCCAATGGTTGTAATAAGTATCTATAACTTATAGCTTTGAACCTAACTCTAAGACTCTATTTCCCAAGAGCTTTATCATTGATTGTAACGGTTCAACTTCGGATTGAAATAGAGTTAAAGTTCTAAGGATCTAGCACCTCTTAGGCCACCCAAAGGTTGTAATAAGTATCTATAACTTATAGCTTTGAACCTCACTCTAAGACTCTAATCCCCAAGAGTTTTATCATTGATTGTAACGGTTCAACTTCGGATTGAAATAGAGCTAAAGTTCTAAAGATCTATCACCTCTTAGGACACCAAAAGGTTGTAATAAGTATCTTTAACTTATAGCTTTGAACCTCACTCTAAGACTGTAATCCCCAAGAGGGTTATCTTTGATTGTAACGGTTCAACTTCGGTTTGAAATAGAGTCAAAGTTCTAAAGATCTTTCACCTTTTAGGACACCCAAAGGTTGTAATAAGTATCAATAACTTATAGCTTTGAACCCAACTCTAAGACTCTAATCCCCAAGAGCATTATCTTTGATTGTAACGGTTCAACTTCGGTTTGAAATAGAGTTAAAGTTCTAAAGGTCTATCACCTCTTAGGACACCCAAAGGTTGTAATAGGTATCTATAACTTATAGCTTTGAAACTCACTCTGACTCTAATACCCAAGAGCTTTATCATTGATTGTAACGGTTCAACTTTGGATTGAAATAGAGTTAAAGTTCTAAAGATCTAGCACCTCTTAGGATACCCAAAGGTTGTAATAGGTATCTATGACTTATAACTTTGAACCCAACTCTAAGACTCTAATCCCCAAGAGCATTATCTTTGATTGTAACGGTTCAACTTCGGTTTGAAATAGAGTTAAAGTTTAAAGATCTATCACCTCTTAGGACACCCAAAGGTTGTAATAGGTATCTATAACTTATAGCTTTGAACCTCACTCTAAGACTCTAATCCCCAAGATCTTTATCATTGATTGTAACGGTTCAACTTTGTATTGAAATAGAGTTAAAGTTCTAAAGATCTAGCACCTCTTAGGACACCCAAAGGTTGTAATAAGTATCTATAACTTATAGCCTTGAACCCAACTCTAAGACTCTAAGCCCCAAGAGCATTATCTTTGATTGTAACGGTTCAACTTCGGATTGAAATAGAGTTAAAGTTCTAAAGATCTATCACCTCTTAGGACACCCAAAGATTGTAATAAGTATCTATAGCTTATAGCTTTGAACCTCACTCTAAGACTCTAATCCCCAAGAGTTTTATCATTGATTGTAATGGTTCAACTTCGGATTGAAATAGAGTTAAAGTTCTAAAGATCTATCACCTCTTAGGACACCCAAAGGTTGTAATAAGTATCTATAACTTATAGCTTTGAACCTCACTCTAAGACTCTAATCCCCAAGGGCGTTATCTTTGACTGTAACGGTTCAACTTCGGTTTGAAAGAGTTAAATTTCTAAAGATCTATCACCTCTTAGGACACCCAAAGGTTGTAATAAATATCTATAACTTATAGCTTTGAACCTTACTCTAAGACTCTAATCCCAAGACCTTTATCATTGATTGTAACGGTTCAACTTTGGATTGAAATAGAGTTAAAGTTCTAAATATCTAGCACCTCTTAGGACACCCAAAGGTTGTAATAAGTATCTTTAACTTATAGCTTTGAACCTCACTCTAAGACTCTAATCCCCAAGAGCGTTATCTTTGATTGTAACGGTTCAACTTCTGATTGAAATAGAGTTAAAGTTCTAAAGATCTATCACCTCTTAGGACACCCAAAGGTTGTAATAAGTATCTATAACTTATAGCTTTGAAACTTACTCTAAGACTCTAATCCCTAAGAGCTTTATCATTGATTGTAACGGTTCAACTTCGGATTCAAATAGAGTTAAGGTTCTAAAGATCTATCACCACTTAGGACACCCAAAGGTTATAATAAGTATCTATAACTTATAGCTTTGAACCTAACTCTAAGACTCTATTTCCCAAGAGCTTTATCATTGATTGTAACGGTTCAACTTCGGATTGAAATAGAGTTAAAGTTCTAAGGATCTAGCACCTCTTAGGCCACCCAAAGGTTGTAATAAGTATCTATAACTTATAGCTTTCAACCTCACTCTAAGACTCTAATCCCCAAGAGTTTTATCATTGATTGTAACGGTTCAACTTCGGATTGAAATAGAGCTAAAGTTCTAAAGATCTATCACCTCTTAGGACACCAAAAGGTTGTAATAAGTATCTTTAACTTATAGCTTTGAACCTCACTCTAAGACTGTAATCCCCAAGAGGGTTATCTTTGATTGTAACGGTTCAACTTCGGTTTGAAATAGAGTCAAAGTTCTAAAGATCTTTCACCTTTTAGGACACCCAAAGGTTGTAATAAGTATCAATAACTTATAGCTTTGAACCCAACTCTAAGACTCTAATCCCCAAGAGCATTATCTTTGATTGTAACGGTTCAACTTCGGTTTGAAATAGAGTTAAAGTTCTAAAGGTCTATCACCTCTTAGGACACCCAAAGGTTGTAATAGGTATCTATAACTTATAGCTTTGAACCTCACTCTGACTCTAATACCCAAGAGCTTTATCATTGATCGTAACGGTTCAACTTTGGATTGAAATAGAGTTAAAGTTCTAAAGATCTAGCACCTCTTAGGATACCCAAAGGTTGTAATAGGTATCTATGACTTATAACTTTGAACCCAACTCTAAGACTCTAATCCCCAAGAGCATTATCTTTGATTGTAACGGTTCAACTTCGGATTGAAATAGAGTTAAAGTTCTAAAGATCTATCACCTCTTAGGACACCCAAAGGTTGTAATAAGTATCTATAACTTATAACTTTGAACCTTACTCTAAGACTCTAATCCCCAAGAGCTTTATCATTGATTGTAACGGATCAACTTCGGATTGAAATAGAGTTAAAGTTCTAAAGTTCTATCACCACTTAGGACACCCAAAGGTTGTAATAAGTATCTATAACTTATAGCTTTGAACCTAACTCTAAGACTCTAATTCCCAAGAGCTTTATCATTGATTGTAACGGTTCAACTTCGGATTGAAATAGAGTTAAAGTTCTAAGGATCTAGCACCTCTTAGGCCACCCAAAGGTTGTAATAAGTATCTATAACTTATAGCTTTGAACCTCACTCTAAGACTCTAATCCCCAAGAGTTTTATCATTGATTGTAACAGTTCAACTTCGGATTGAAATAGAGTTAAAGTTCTAAAGATCTATCACCTCTTAGGACACCCAAAGGTTGTAATAAGTATCTATAACTTATAGCTTTGAACCTTACTCTAAGACTCTAATCCCCAAGAGCTTTATCATTGATTGTAACGGTTCAACTTCGGATTGAAATAGAGTTAAAGTTCTAAAGATCTATCACCACTTAGGACACCCAAAGGTTGTAATAAGTAACTATAACTTATAGCTTTGAACCTTACTCTAAGACTCTAATCCCCAAGAGTTTTATCATTGATTGTAATGGTTCAACTTCGGATTGAAATAGAGTTAAAGTTCTAAAGATCTATCACCTCTTAGGACACCCAAAGGTTGTATTAAGTATCTATAAATTATATCTTTGAACCTCACTCTAAGACTCTAATTCCCAAGAGCGTTATCTTTGATTGTAACGGGTCAACTTCGGTTTGAAATAGAGTCAAAGTTCTAAAGATCTATCACCTCTTAGGACACCCAAAGGTTGTAATAAATATCTATACCTTATAGCTTTGAACCTTACTCGAAAACTCTAATCCCCAAGAGCGTTATCTTTGATTTTAACGGTTCAACTTCGAATTGAAATAGAGTTAAAGTTCTAAAGATCTATCACCTCTTAGGACACCCAAAGGTTGTAATAAGTATATATAACTTATAGGTTTGAACCTCACTCTAAGACTCTGATTCCCAAGAGCGTTATCTTTAATTGTAACGGTTCAACTTCGGTTTGAAATAGAGTCAAAGTTCTAAAGATCTATCACCTCTTAGGACGCCCAAAGGTTGTAATAAGTATGTATAACTTATAGCTTTGAACCCAACTCTAAGACTCTAATCCCCAAGAGCGTTATCTTTGATTGTAACGGTTCAACTTCGGATTGAAATAAAGTTAAAGTTCTAAAGATCTAGCATCTCTTAGGACACCCAAAGGTTGTAATAAGTATCTTTAACTTATAGCTTTGAACCTCACTCGAAGACTCTAATCCCCAAGAGCGTTATCTTTGATTGTAACAGTTCAACTTCGGATTGAAATAGGGTTAAAGTTCTAAAGATTAATCACCTCTTAGGACACCCAAAGGTTGAAATAAGTATCTATAACTTATAGCTTTGAACCTCACTCTAAGACTGTAATCCCCAAGAGCGTTATCTTTGATTGTAACGGTTCAACTTCGGTTTGAAATAGAGTCAAAGTTCTAAAGATCTTTCACCTTTTAGGACACCCAAAGGTTGTAATAAGTATCAATAACTTATAGCTTTGAACCCAACTCTAAGACTCTAATCCCCAAGAGCATTATCTTTGATTGTAACGGTTCAACTTCGGTTTGAAATAGAGTTAAAGTTCTAAAGATCTATCACCTCTTAGGACGCTCAAAGGTTGTAATAGGTATCTATAACATATAGCTTTGAACCTCACTCTAAGACTCTAATCCCCAAGAGCTTTATCATTGATTGTAACGGTTCAACTTTGGATTGAAATAGAGTTAAAGTTCTAAAGATCTAGCACCTCTTAGGACACCCAAAGGTTGTAATAGGTATCTATAACTTATAGCTTTGAACCCAACTCTAAGACTCTAATCCCCAAGAGCATTATCTTTGACTGTAACAGTTCAACTTCGGATTGAAATAGAGTTAAAGTTCTAAAGATCTATCACCTCTTAGGACACCCAAAGGTTGTAATAAGTATCTATAACTTATAGCTTTGAACCTTACTCTAAGACTCTAATCCCTAAGAGCTTTATCATTGATTGTAACGGTTCAACTTCGGATTCAAATAGTGTTAAAGTTCTAAAGATCTATCACCACTTAGGACACCCAAAGGTTGTAATAAGTATCTCTAACTTATAGCTTTGAACCTAACTCTAAGACTCTAATTCCCAAGAGCTTTATCATTGATTGTAACGGTTCAACTTCGGATTGAAATAGAGTTAAAGTTCTAAGGATCTAGCACCTCTTAGGCCACCCAAAGGTTGTAATAAGTATCTATAACTTATAGCTTTGAACCTCACTCTAAGACTCTAATCCCCAAGAGTTTTATCATTGATTGTAATGGTTCAACTTTGGATCGAAATAGAGTTAAAGTTCTAAAGATCTATCACCTCTTAGGACACCCAAAGGTTGTAATAAGTATCTATAAATTATATCTTTGAACCTCACTCTAAGACTCTAATTCCCAAGAGCGTTATCTTTGATTGTAACGGTTCAACTTTGGTTTGAAATAGAGTCAAAGTTCTAAAGATCTATCACCTCTTAGGACACCCTAAGGTTGTAATAAATATCTATAACTTATAGATTTGAACCTAACTCTAAGACTCTAATCCCCAAGAGCTTTATCATTGATTGTAACGGTTCAACTTCGGATTGAAATAGAGCTAAAGTTCTAAAGATCTATCACCTCTTAGGACACCAAAAGGTTGTAATAAGTATCTATAACTTATAGCTTTGAACCTCACTCTAAGACTCTAATTCCCAAGAGCGTTATCTTTTATTGTAACGGTTCAACTTCGGTTTGAAACAGAGTCAAAGTTCTAAAGATCTATCACCTCTTAGGACACCCAAAGGTTGTAATAAATATCTATAACTTATAGCTTTGAACCTTACTCTAAGACTCTAATCCCCAAGAGCGTTATCTTTGATTGTAACGGTTCAACTTCGGATTGAAATAGAGTTAAAGTTCTAAAGATCTATCACCTCTTAGGACACCCAAAGGTTGTAATAAGTATCTATAACTTATAGCTTTGAACCTCACTCTAAGACTCTAATTCCCAAGAGCGTTATCTTTTATTCTAACGGTTCAACTTCGGTTTGAAATAGAGACAAAGTTCTAAAGATCTATCACCTCTTAGGACACCCAAAGGTTGTAATAAGTATCTATAACTTATAGCTTTGAACCCAACTCTAAGACTCTAATCCCCAAGAGCATTATCTTTTATTGTAATGGTTCAACTTCGGATTGAAATAGAGTTAAAGTTCTAAAGATCTATCACCTCTTAGGACACCCAAAGCTTGTAATAAGTATCTATAACTTATAGATTTGAACCTAACTCTAAGACTCTAATCCCCAAGAGCTTTATCATTGATTGTAACGGTTCAACTTCGGATTAAAATAGAGTTAAAGTTCTAAAGATCTAGCACCTCTTAGGACACCCAAAGGTTCTAATAAGTATCTATAACTTATAGCTTTGAACCTCACTCTAAGGCTCTAATCCCCAAGAGTTTTATCATTGATTGTAACGGTTCAACTTCGGTTTGAAATAGAGTTAAAGTTCTAAAGATCTATCACCTCTTAGGACACCCAAAGGTTGTAATAAGTATCTATAACTTATAGATTTGAACCTAACTCTAAGACTGTAATCCCCAAGAGCATTATCTTGATTGTAACGGTTCAACTTCGGATTTAAAGAGAGTTAAAGTTCTAAAGATCTATCACCTCTTAGGACACCCAAAGGTTGTAATAAGTATCTATAACTTATAGCTTTGAACCTAACTCTAAGACTCTAATTCCCAAGAGCTTTATCATTGATTGTAACGGTTCAACTTCGGTTTGAAATAGAGTCAAAGTTCTAAAGATCTATTACCTCTTAGGACGCCCAAAGGTTGTAATAAGTATCTATAAATTATATCTTTGATCCCAACTCTAAGACTCTAATCCCCAAGAGCGTTATCTTTGATTGTAACGGTTCAACTTCGGATTGAAATAGAGTTAAAGTTCTAAAGATCTATCACCTCTTAGGACACACAAAGATTGTAATAAGTATCTATAACTTATAGCTTTGAACCCAACTATAAGACTCTAATCCCCAATAGCGTTATCTTTGATTGTAACGGTTCAACTTCTTATTGAAATAGATTTAAAGTTCTAAAGATCTATCACCTCTTAGGACACCCAAATGTTGTAATAAATATCTATAACTTATAGCTTTGAACCTCACTCTAAGACTCTAATTCCCAAGAGCGTTATCTTTTATTGTAACGGTTCAACTTCGGATTGAAATAGAGTCAAAGTTCTAAAGATCTATCACCTCTTAGGACACCCAAAGGTTGTAATAAGTATCTATAACTTATAGCTTTGAACCCAACTCTAAGACTCTAATCCCCAAGAGCATTATCTTTTATTGTAATGGTTCAACTTCGGATTGAAATAGAGTTAAAGTTCTAAAGATCTATCACCTCTTAGGACACCCAAAGGTTGTAATAAGTATCTACAACTTATAGCTTTGAACCTAACTCTAAGACTCTAATTCCCAAGAGCTTTATCATTGATTATAACGGTTCAACTTTCGTTTGAAATAGAGTCAAAGTTCTAAAGATCTATTACCTCTTAGGACGACCAAAGGTTTTAATAAGTATCTATAAATTATATCTTTGCTCCCAACTCTAAGACGCTAATCCCCAAGAGCGTTATCTTTGATTGTAACGGTTCAACTTCGGATTGAAATAGAGTTAAAGTTCTAAAGATCTATCACCTCTTAGGACACCCAAAGTTTGTAATAAGTATCTATAACTTATAGCTTTGAACCTCACTCTAAGACTCTAATCCCCAAGAGCGTTATCTTTGATTGTAACGGTTCAACTTTGGTTTGAAATAGAGTTGAAGTTCTAAAGATCTATCACCTCTTAGGGCACCCAAAGGTTGTAATAAGTATCTATATCTTATAGCTTTGCACCTTACTCAAAGACTCCAATCCCCAAGAGCGTTATCTTTGATTGTAACGGTTCAACTTCGGTTTGAAATAGAGTTAAAGTTCTAAAGATCTATCACCTCTTAGGACACCCAAAGGTTGTAATTGGTATCTATAAGTTATAGCTTTGAACCTCACTCTAAGACTCTAATCCCCAAGAGCTTTATCATTGATTGTAACGGTTCAACTTTGGATTGAAATAGAGTGAAAGTTCTAAAGATCTAGCACCTCTTAGGACACCCAAAGGTTGTAATAAGTATCTATAACTTATAGCTTTGAACCCAACTCTAAGACTCTAATCCCCAAGAGCGTTATCTTTGATTGTAACGGTTCAACTTCGGTTTGAAATAGAGTTAAAATTCTAAAGGTCTATCACCTCTTAGGACACCCAAAAGTTGTAATAAGTATGTATAACTTATAGCTTTGAACCTCACTCTAAGACTCTAATTCCCAAGAGCGTTATCTTTTATTGTAACGGTTCAACTTCGGTTTGAAATAGAGTCAAAGTTCTAAAGATCTTTCACCTTTTAGGACACCCAAAGGTTGTAATAAGTATCAATAACTTATAGCTTTGAACCCAACTCTAAGACTCTAATCCCCAAGAGCATTATCTTTGATTGTAACGGTTCAACTTCGGTTTGAAATAGAGTTAAAGTTCTAAAGGTCTATCACCTCTTAGGACACCCAAAGGTTGTAATAGGTATCTATAACTTATAGCTTTGAACCTCACTCTGACTCTAATACCCAAGAGCTTTATCATTGATCGTAACGGTTCAACTTTGGATTGAAATAGAGTTAAAGTTCTAAAGATCTAGCACCTCTTAGGATACCCAAAGGTTGTAATAGGTATCTATGACTTATAACTTTGAACCCAACTCTAAGACTCTAATCCCCAAGAGCATTATCTTTGATTGTAACGGTTCAACTTCGGATTGAAATAGAGTTAAAGTTCTAAAGATCTATCACCTCTTAGGACACCGAAAGGTTGTAATAAGTATCTATAACTTATAACTTTGAACCTTACTCTAAGACTCTACTCCCCAAGAGCTTTATCATTGATTGTAACGGTTCAACTTCGGATTGAAATAGAGTTAAAGTTCTAAAGTTCTATCACCACTTAGGACACCCAAAGGTTGTAATAAGTATCTATAACTTATAGCTTTGAACCTAACTCTAAGACTCTAATTCCCAAGAGCTTTATCATTGATTGTAACGGTTCAACTTCGGATTGAAATAGAGTTAAAGTTCTAAGGATCTAGCACCTCTTAGGCCACCCAAAGGTTGTAATAAGTATCTATAACTTATAGCTTTGAACCTCACTCTAAGACTCTAATCCCCAAGAGTTTTATCATTGATTGTAACAGTTCAACTTCGGATTGAAATAGAGTTAAAGTTCTAAAGATCTATCACCTCTTAGGACACCCAAAGGTTGTAATAAGTATCTATAACTTATAGCTTTGAACCTTACTCTAAGACTCTAATCCCCAAGAGCTTTATCATTGATTGTAACGGTTCAACTTCGGATTGAAATAGAGTTAAAGTTCTAAAGATCTATCACCACTTAGGACACCCAAAGGTTGTAATAAGTAACTATAACTTATAGCTTTGAACCTTACTCTAAGACTCTAATCCCCAAGAGTTTTATCATTGATTGTAATGGTTCAACTTCGGATTGAAATAGAGTTAAAGTTCTAAAGATCTATCACCTCTTAGGACACCCAAAGGTTGTATTAAGTATCTATAAATTATATCTTTGAACCTCACTCTAAGACTCTAATTCCCAAGAGCGTTATCTTTGATTGTAACGGGTCAACTTCGGTTTGAAATAGAGTCAAAGTTCTAAAGATCTATCACCTCTTAGGACACCCAAAGGTTGTAATAAATATCTATACCTTATAGCTTTGAACCTTACTCGAAAACTCTAATCCCCAAGAGCGTTATCTTTGATTTTAACGGTTCAACTTCGAATTGAAATAGAGTTAAAGTTCTAAAGATCTATCACCTCTTAGGACACCCAAAGGTTGTAATAAGTATATATAACTTATAGGTTTGAACCTCACTCTAAGACTCTGATTCCCAAGAGCGTTATCTTTAATTGTAACGGTTCAACTTCGGTTTGAAATAGAGTCAAAGTTCTAAAGATCTATCACCTCTTAGGACGCCCAAAGGTTGTAATAAGTATGTATAACTTATAGCTTTGAACCCAACTCTAAGACTCTAATCCCCAAGAGCGTTATCTTTGATTGTAACGGTTCAACTTCGGATTGAAATAAAGTTAAAGTTCTAAAGATCTAGCATCTCTTAGGACACCCAAAGGTTGTAATAAGTATCTTTAACTTATAGCTTTGAACCTCACTCGAAGACTCTAATCCCCAAGAGCGTTATCTTTGATTGTAACAGTTCAACTTCGGATTGAAATAGGGTTAAAGTTCTAAAGATTAATCACCTCTTAGGACACCCAAAGGTTGAAATAAGTATCTATAACTTATAGCTTTGAACCTCACTCTAAGACTGTAATCCCCAAGAGCGTTATCTTTGATTGTAACGGTTCAACTTCGGTTTGAAATAGAGTCAAAGTTCTAAAGATCTTTCACCTTTTAGGACACCCAAAGGTTGTAATAAGTATCAATAACTTATAGCTTTGAACCCAACTCTAAGACTCTAATCCCCAAGAGCATTATCTTTGATTGTAACGGTTCAACTTCGGTTTGAAATAGAGTTAAAGTTCTAAAGATCTATCACCTCTTAGGACGCTCAAAGGTTGTAATAGGTATCTATAACATATAGCTTTGAACCTCACTCTAAGACTCTAATCCCCAAGAGCTTTATCATTGATTGTAACGGTTCAACTTTGGATTGAAATAGAGTTAAAGTTCTAAAGATCTAGCACCTCTTAGGACACCCAAAGGTTGTAATAGGTATCTATAACTTATAGCTTTGAACCCAACTCTAAGACTCTAATCCCCAAGAGCATTATCTTTGATTGTAACAGTTCAACTTCGGATTGAAATAGAGTTAAAGTTCTAAAGATCTATCACCTCTTAGGACACCCAAAGGTTGTAATAAGTATCTATAACTTATAGCTTTGAACCTTACTCTAAGACTCTAATCCCTAAGAGCTTTATCATTGATTGTAACGGTTCAACTTCGGATTCAAATAGTGTTAAAGTTCTAAAGATCTATCACCACTTAGGACACCCAAAGGTTGTAATAAGTATCTCTAACTTATAGCTTTGAACCTAACTCTAAGACTCTAATTCCCAAGAGCTTTATCATTGATTGTAACGGTTCAACTTCGGATTGAAATAGAGTTAAAGTTCTAAGGATCTAGCACCTCTTAGGCCACCCAAAGGTTGTAATAAGTATCTATAACTTATAGCTTTGAACCTCACTCTAAGACTCTAATCCCCAAGAGTTTTATCATTGATTGTAATGGTTCAACTTTGGATCGAAATAGAGTTAAAGTTCTAAAGATCTATCACCTCTTAGGACACCCAAAGGTTGTAATAAGTATCTATAAATTATATCTTTGAACCTCACTCTAAGACTCTAATTCCCAAGAGCGTTATCTTTGATTGTAACGGTTCAACTTTGGTTTGAAATAGAGTCAAAGTTCTAAAGATCTATCACCTCTTAGGACACCCTAAGGTTGTAATAAATATCTATAACTTATAGCTTTGAACCTTACTCTAAGACTCTAATCCCCATGAGCGTTATCTTTGATTGTAATGGTTCAACTTCGGATTGAAATAGAGTTAAAGTTCTAAAGATCTATCACCTCTTAGGACACCCAAAGGTTGGAATAAGTATCTATAACTTATAGCTTTGAACCTCACTCTAAGACTCTGATTCCCAAGAGCGTTATCTTTTATTGTAACGGTTCAACTTCGGTTTGAAATAGAGTCAAAGTTCTAAAGATCTATCACCTCTTAGGACGCCCAAAGGTTGTAATAATTATCTATAACTTATAGATTTGAACCTAACTCTAAGACTCTAATCCCCAAGAGCTTTATCATTGATTGTAACGGTTCAACTTCGGATTGAAATAGAGCTAAAGTTCTAAAGATCTATCACCTCTTAGGACACCAAAAGGTTGTAATAAGTATCTATAACTTATAGCTTTGAACCTCACTCTAAGACTCTAATTCCCAAGAGCGTTATCTTTTATTGTAACGGTTCAACTTCGGTTTGAAACAGAGTCAAAGTTCTAAAGATCTATCACCTCTTAGGACACCCAAAGGTTGTAATAAATATCTATAACTTATAGCTTTGAACCTTACTCTAAGACTCTAATCCCCAAGAGCGTTATCTTTGATTGTAACGGTTCAACTTCGGATTGAAATAGAGTTAAAGTTCTAAAGATCTATCACCTCTTAGGACACCCAAAGGTTGTAATAAGTATCTATAACTTATAGCTTTGAACCTCACTCTAAGACTCTAATTCCCAAGAGCGTTATCTTTTATTCTAACGGTTCAACTTCGGTTTGAAATAGAGACAAAGTTCTAAAGATCTATCACCTCTTAGGACACCCAAAGGTTGTAATAAGTATCTATAACTTATAGCTTTGAACCCAACTCTAAGACTCTAATCCCCAAGAGCATTATCTTTTATTGTAATGGTTCAACTTCGGATTGAAATAGAGTTAAAGTTCTAAAGATCTATCACCTCTTAGGACACCCAAAGCTTGTAATAAGTATCTATAACTTATAGATTTGAACCTAACTCTAAGACTCTAATCCCCAAGAGCTTTATCATTGATTGTAACGGTTCAACTTCGGATTAAAATAGAGTTAAAGTTCTAAAGATCTAGCACCTCTTAGGACACCCAAAGGTTCTAATAAGTATCTATAACTTATAGCTTTGAACCTCACTCTAAGGCTCTAATCCCCAAGAGTTTTATCATTGATTGTAACGGTTCAACTTCGGTTTGAAATAGAGTTAAAGTTCTAAAGATCTATCACCTCTTAGGACACCCAAAGGTTGTAATAAGTATCTATAACTTATAGATTTGAACCTAACTCTAAGACTGTAATCCCCAAGAGCATTATCATTGATTGTAACGGTTCAACTTCGGATTGAAATAGAGTTAAAGTTCTAAGGATCTAGCACCTCTTAGGCCACCCAAAGGTTGTAATAAGTATCTATAACTTATAGCTTTGAACCTCACTCTAAGACTCTAATCCCCAAGAGTTTTATCATTGATTGTAATGGTTCAACTTTGGATCGAAATAGAGTTAAAGTTCTAAAGATCTATTACCTCTTAGGACGCCCAAAGGTTGTAATAAGTATCTATAAATTATATCTTTGAACCTCACTCTAAGACTCTAATTCCCAAGAGCGTTATCTTTGATTGTAACGGTTCAACTTTGGTTTGAAATAGAGTCAAAGTTCTAAAGATCTATCACCTCTTAGGACACCCTAAGGTTGTAATAAATATCTATAACTTATAGCTTTGAACCTTACTCTAAGACTCTAATCCCCATGAGCGTTATCTTTGATTGTAATGGTTCAACTTCGGATTGAAATAGAGTTAAAGTTCTAAAGATCTATCACCTCTTAGGACACCCAAAGGTTGGAATAAGTATCTATAACTTATAGCTTTGAACCTCACTCTAAGACTCTGATTCCCAAGAGCGTTATCTTTTATTGTAACGGTTCAACTTCGGTTTGAAATAGAGTCAAAGTTCTAAAGATCTATCACCTCTTAGGACGCCCAAAGGTTGTAATAATTATCTATAACTTATAGATTTGAACCTAACTCTAAGACTCTAATCCCCAAGAGCTTTATCATTGATTGTAACGGTTCAACTTCGGATTGAAATAGAGCTAAAGTTCTAAAGATCTATCACCTCTTAGGACACCAAAAGGTTGTAATAAGTATCTATAACTTATAGCTTTGAACCTCACTCTAAGACTCTAATTCCCAAGAGCGTTATCTTTAATTGTAACGGTTCAACTTCGGTTTGAAACAGAGTCAAAGTTCTAAAGATCTATCACCTCTTAGGACACCCAAAGGTTGTAATAAATATCTATAACTTATAGCTTTGAACCTTACTCTAAGACTCTAATCCCCAAGAGCGTTATCTTTGATTGTAACGGTTCAACTTCGGATTGAAATAGAGTTAAAGTTCTAAAGATCTATCACCTCTTAGGACACCCAAAGGTTGTAATAAGTATCTATAACTTATAGCTTTGAACCTCACTCTAAGACTCTAATTCCCAAGAGCGTTATCTTTTATTCTAACGGTTCAACTTCGGTTTGAAATAGAGACAAAGTTCTAAAGATCTATCACCTCTTAGGACACCCAAAGGTTGTAATAAGTATCTATAACTTATAGCTTTGAACCCAACTCTAAGACTCTAATCCCCAAGAGCATTATCTTTTATTGTAATGGTTCAACTTCGGATTGAAATAGAGTTAAAGTTCTAAAGATCTATCACCTCTTAGGACACCCAAAGCTTGTAATAAGTATCTATAACTTATAGATTTGAACCTAACTCTAAGACTCTAATCCCCAAGAGCTTTATCATTGATTGTAACGGTTCAACTTCGGATTAAAATAGAGTTAAAGTTCTAAAGATCTAGCACCTCTTAGGACACCCAAAGGTTCTAATAAGTATCTATAACTTATAGCTTTGAACCTCACTCTAAGGCTCTAATCCCCAAGAGTTTTATCATTGATTGTAACGGTTCAACTTCGGTTTGAAATAGAGTTAAAGTTCTAAAGATCTATCACCTCTTAGGACACCCAAAGGTTGTAATAAGTATCTATAACTTATAGATTTGAACCTAACTCTAAGACTGTAATCCCCAAGAGCATTATCTTGATTGTAACGGTTCAACTTCGGATTTAAAGAGAGTTAAAGTTCTAAAGATCTATCACCTCTTAGGACACCCAAAGGTTGTAATAAGTATCTATAACTTATAGCTTTGAACCTAACTCTAAGACTCTAATTCCCAAGAGCTTTATCATTGATTGTAACGGTTCAACTTCGGTTTGAAATAGAGTCAAAGTTCTAAAGATCTATTACCTCTTAGGACGCCCAAAGGTTGTAATAAGTATCTATAAATTATATCTTTGATCCCAACTCTAAGACTCTAATCCCCAAGAGCGTTATCTTTGATTGTAACGGTTCAACTTCGGATTGAAATAGAGTTAAAGTTCTAAAGATCTATCACCTCTTAGGACACACAAAGATTGTAATAAGTATCTATAACTTATAGCTTTGAACCCAACTATAAGACTCTAATCCCCAATAGCGTTATCTTTGATTGTAACGGTTCAACTTCTTATTGAAATAGATTTAAAGTTCTAAAGATCTATCACCTCTTAGGACACCCAAATGTTGTAATAAGTATCTATAACTTATAGCTTTGAACCTCACTCTAAGACTCTAATTCCCAAGAGCGTTATCTTTTATTGTAACGGTTCAACTTCGGATTGAAATAGAGTCAAAGTTCTAAAGATCTATCACCTCTTAGGACACCCAAAGGTTGTAATAAGTATCTATAACTTATAGCTTTGAACCCAACTCTAAGACTCTAATCCCCAAGAGCATTATCTTTTATTGTAATGGTTCAACTTCGGATTGAAATAGAGTTAAAGTTCTAAAGATCTATCACCTCTTAGGACACCCAAAGGTTGTAATAAGTATCTACAACTTATAGCTTTGAACCTAACTCTAAGACTCTAATTCCCAAGAGCTTTATCATTGATTATAACGGTTCAACTTTCGTTTGAAATAGAGTCAAAGTTCTAAAGATCTATTACCTCTTAGGACGACCAAAGGTTTTAATAAGTATCTATAAATTATATCTTTGCTCCCAACTCTAAGACTCTAATCCCCAAGAGCGTTATCTTTGATTGTAACGGTTCAACTTCGGATTGAAATAGAGTTAAAGTTCTAAAGATCTATCACCTCTTAGGACACCCAAAGTTTGTAATAAGTATCTATAACTTATAGCTTTGAACCTCACTCTAAGACTCTAATCCCCAAGAGCGTTATCTTTGATTGTAACGGTTCAACTTTGGTTTGAAATAGAGTTGAAGTTCTAAAGATCTATCACCTCTTAGGGCACCCAAAGGTTGTAATAAGTATCTATATCTTATAGCTTTGCACCTTACTCAAAGACTCCAATCCCCAAGAGCGTTATCTTTGATTGTAACGGTTCAACTTCGGTTTGAAATAGAGTTAAAGTTCTAAAGATCTATCACCTCTTAGGACACCCAAAGGTTGTAATTGGTATCTATAAGTTATAGCTTTGAACCTCACTCTAAGACTCTAATCCCCAAGAGCTTTATCATTGATTGTAACGGTTCAACTTTGGATTGAAATAGAGTGAAAGTTCTAAAGATCTAGCACCTCTTAGGACACCCAAAGGTTGTAATAAGTATCTATAACTTATAGCTTTGAACCCAACTCTAAGACTCTAATCCCCAAGAGCGTTATCTTTGATTGTAACGGTTCAACTTCGGTTTGAAATAGAGTTAAAATTCTAAAGGTCTATCACCTCTTAGGACACCCAAAAGTTGTAATAAGTATGTATAACTTATAGCTTTGAACCTTACTCTAAGACTCTAATCCCCAAGAGCTTTATCATTGATTGTAACGGTTCAAGTTCGGATTGAAATAGAGTTAAAGTTCTAAAGATCTATCACCTCTTAGGACACCCAAAGGTTGTAATAAGTATCTATAACTTATAGCTTTAAACCTCACTCTAAGACTCTAATCCCCTAGAGCGTTATCTTTGATTGTAACGGTTCAACTTCGGATTGAAATAGAGTTAAAGTTCTAAAGATCTATCACCTCTTAGGACACCCAAAGGTTGTAATAAGTATCTATAACTTATAGCTTTGAACCTCACTCTAAGACTCTAATCCCCAAGAGCGTTATCTTTGATTGTAACGGTTCAACTTCGGATTGAAATAGAGTTAAAGTTCTAAAGACCTATCACCTCTTAGGACACCCAAAGGTTGTAATAAGTATCTATAACTTATAGCTTTGAACCTCACTCTAAGACTCTAATCCCCAAGAGCGTTATCTTTGATTGTAACGGTTCAACTTTGGTTTGAAATAGAGTTAAAGTTCTAAAGATCTTTCACCTCTTAGGGCACCCAAAGGTTGTAATAAGTATCTATAACTTATAGCTTTGCACCTTACTCAAAGACTCCAATCCCCAAGAGCGTTATCTTTGATTGTAACGGTTCAACTTTGGTTTGAAATAGAGTCAAAGTTCTAAAGATCTATCACCTCTTAGGACACCCTAAGGTTCTAATAAATATCTATAACTTATAGCTTTGAACCTTACTCTAAGACTCTAATCCCCATGAGCGTTATCTTTGATTGTAACGGTTCAACTTCGGTTTGAAATAGAGTTAAAGTTCTAAAGATCTATCACCTTCTAGGACACCCAAAGGTTGTAATAAGTATATATAATTTATAGCTTTGAACCCAACTCTAAGACTCTAATCCCTAAGAGCATTATCTTTGATTGTAACGGTTCAACTTCGGATTGAAATAGAGTTAAAGTTCTAAAGAACTATCACATCTAAGGACACCCAAAGGTTATAATAAATATCTATAACTTATAGCTTTGAACCTAACTCTAAGACTCTAATTCCCAAGAGCTTTATCATTAATTGTAACGGTTCAACTTCGGTTTGAAATAGAGTCAAAGTTCTAAAGATCTATCACCTCTAAGGACGCCCAAAGGTTGTAATAAGTATCTATAAGTTATAGCTTTGAACCTTACTCTAAGACTCTAATCCCCAAGAGCTTTATCATTGATTGTAACGGTTCAACTTCGGATTGAAATGGAGTTGAAGTTCTAAAGATCTATCACCTCTTAGGACACCCGAAGGTTGTAATAAGTATCTATAACTTATAGCTTTGAACCCAACTCTAAGACTCTAATCCCCAAGAGCGTTATCTTTGATTGTAACGGTTCAACTTCGGATTGAAATCAAGTTAAAGTTCTAAAGATCTAGCACCTCTTAGGACAACCAAAGGTTGTAATAAGTATCTTTAACTTATAGCTTTGAACCTCACTCTAAGACTCTAATCCCCAAGAGCGTTATCTTTGATTGTAACAGTTCATCTTCGGATTGAAATAGGGTTAAAGTTCTAAAGATTAATCACATCTTAGGACACCCAAAGGTTGTAATAAGTATCTATAACTTATAGCTTTGAACCTCACTCTAAGACTGTAATCCCCAAAAGCGTTATCTTTGATTGTAACGGTTCAACTTCGGATTGAAATAGAGTTAAAGTTCTAAAGATCTATCACCTCTTAGGACACCCAAAGGTTGTAATAAGTATCTATAAGTTATAGCTTTGAACCTTACTCTAAGACTCTAATCCCCAAGAGCTTTATCATTGATTGTAACGGTTCAACTTTGGATTGAAATAGAGTTAAAGTTCTAAAGATCTAGCACCTCTTAGGACACCCAAAGGTTGTAATAAGTATCTATAACTTATAGCTTTAAACCTCACTCTAAGACTCTAATCCCCTAGAGCATTATCTTTGATTGTAATGGTTCAACTTCGGATTGAAATAGAGTTAAAGTTCTAAAGATCTATCACCTCCTAGGACACCCAAAGGTTGTAATAAGTATCTATAACTTATAGCTTTGAACCTCACTCTAAGACTCTAATCTCCAAGAGCATAATCTTCGATTGTAACGGTTCAACCTCGGATTGAAATAGAGTTAAAGTTCTAAAGATCTATCACCTCTTAGGACACCCAAAGGTTGTAATAAGTATCTATAACTTATAGCTTTGAACCTCACTCTAAGACTCTAATCCCCAAGAGCGTTATCTTTGATTGTAACGGTTCAACTTTGGTTTGAAATAGAGTGAAAGTTCTAAAGATCTATCACCTCTTAGGGCCCCCAAAGGTTGTAATAAGTATCTATAACTTATAGCTTTGCACCATACTCAAAGACTCCAATCCCCAAGAGCGTTATCTTTGATTGTAACGGTTCAACTTCGGTTTGAAATAGAGTTAAAGTTCTAAAGATCTATCACCTCTTAGGACACCCAAAGGTTGTAATAGGTATCTATAAGTTATTGCTTTGAACCTTACTGTAAGACTCTAATCCCCAAGAGCTTTATCATTGATTGTAACGGTTCAACTTTGGATTGAAATAGAGATAAAGTTCTAAAGATCTAGCACCTCTTAGGACACCCAAAGGTTGTAATAAGTATCTATAACTTATAGCTTTGAACCCAACTCTAAGACTCTAATCCCCAAGAGCGTTATCTTTGATTGTAACGGTTCAACTTCGGTTTGAAATAGAGTTAAAGTTCTAAAGGTGTATCACCTCTTAGGACACCCAAAGGTTGTAATAAGTATCTATAACTTATAGCTTTGAACCTTACTCTAAGACTCTAATCCCCAAGAGCTTTATCATTGATTGTAACGGCTCAACTTCGGATTGAAATAGAGTTAAAGTTCTAAAGTTCTATCACCTCTTAGGACACCCAAAGGTTGTAATAAGTATCTATAACTTATAGCTTTCAACCTCACTCTGACTCTAATCCCCAAGAGCGTTATCTTTGATTGTAACGGTTCAACTTCGGATTGAAATAGAGTTAAAGTTCTAAAGGTCTATCACCTCTTAGGACACCCAAAGGTTGTAATAAGTATCTATAACTTATAGCTTTGAACCCAACTCTAAGACTCTAATCCCCAAGAGCGTTATCTTTGATTGTAACGGTTCAACTTCGGTTTGAAATAGAGTTAATGTTCTAAAGATCTATCACCTCTTAGGACACCCAAAGGTTGTAATAAGCATCTATAACTTATAGATTTGAACCTCACTCTAAGACTCTAATCCCCAAGAGCTTTATCATTGATTGTAACGGTTCAACTTCGGTTTGAAATAGAGTCAAAGTTCTAAAGATCTTTCACCTTTAAGGACACCCAAAGTTTGTAATAAGTATCTATAATTTATAGCTTTGAACCCAACTCTAAGACTCTAATCCCTAAGAGCATTATCTTTGATTGTAACGGTTCAACTTCGGATTGAAATAGAGTTAAAGTTCTAAAGAACTATCACTTCTAAGGACACCCAAAGGTTATAATAAATATCTATAACTTATAGCTTTGAACCTAACTCTAAGACTCTAATTCACAAGAGCTTTATCATTAATTGTAACGGTTCAACTTCGGTTTGAAATAGAGTCAAAGTTCTAAAGATCTATCACCTCTTAGGACGCCCAAAGGTTGTAATAAGTATCTATAACTTATAGCTTTGAACCCAACTCTAAGACTCTAATCCCCAAGAGCGTTATCTTTGATTGTAACGGTTCAACTTCGGTTTGAAACAGAGTCAAAGTTCTAAAGATCTATCACCTTTTAGGACGTCCAAAGGTTGTAATAAGTATCTATAACTTATAGCTTTGAACCCAACTCTAAGACTCTAATCCCCAAGAGCGTTATCTTTGATTGTAACAGTTCAACTTCGGATTGAAATAGGGTTAAAGTTCTAAAGATTAATCACATCTTAGGACACCCAAAGTTTGTAATAAGTATCTATAACTTATAGGTTTGAACCTCACTCTAAGACTGTAATCCCCAAAAGCGTTATCTTTGATTGTAACGGTTCAACTTCGGATTGAAATAGAGTTAAAGTTCTAAAGATCTATCACCTCTTAGGACACCCAAAGGGTGTAATAAGTATCTATAACTTATAGCTTTAAACCTCACTCTAATACTCTAATCCCCAAGAGCGTTATCTTTGATTGTAACGGTTCAACTTCAGTTTGAAATAGAGTCAAAGTTCTAAAGATATATCACCTCTTAGGACACCCAAAGGTTGTAATAAGTATCTATAACTTATAACTTTGAACCCAACTCTAAGACTCTAATCCCCAAGAGCGTTATCTTTGATTGTAATGGTTCAACTTCGGTTTGAAATAGAGTTAAAGTTCTAAAGATCTATCACCTCTTAGGACACCCAAAAGTTGTAATAAGTATCTATAACTTATTGCTTTGAACCTTACTCTAAGACTCTAATCCCCAAGAACTTTATCATTGATTGTAACGGTTCAACTTCGGTTTGAAATAGAGTTAAAGTTCTAAAGATCTATCACCTCTTAGGACACCCAAAAGTTGTAATAAGTATCTATAACTTATAGCTTTGAACCTTACTCTAAGACTCTAATCCCCAAGAACTTTATCATTGATTGTAACGGTTCAACTTCGGATTGAAATAGAGTTAAAGTTCTAAAGATCTATCACCTCTTAGGACACCCAAAGGTTGTAATAGGTATCTATAAGTTATAGCTTTGAACCTTACTCTAAGACTCTAATCCCCAAGAGCGTTATCTTTGATTGTAACGGTTCAACTTCGGTTTGAAATAGAGTTAAAGTTCTAAAGGTCTATCACCTCTTAGGGCACCCAAAGGTTGTAATAAGTATCTATAACTTATCGCTTTGAACCCAACTCTAAGACTCTAATCCCCAAGAGCGTTATCTTTGATTGTAACGGTTCAACTTCGGTTTGAAATAGAGTTAAAGTTCTAAAGATCTATCACCTCTTAGGACACCCAAAGGTTGTAATAAGTATCTATAACTTATAGATTTGAACCTCACTCTAAGACTCTAATCCCCAAGAGCTTTATCATTGATTGTAACGGTTCAACTTCGGTTTGAAATAGAGTCAAAGTTCTAAAGATCTTTCACCTTTAAGGACACCCAAAGGTTGTAATAAGTATCTATAATTTATAGCTTTGAACCCAACTCTAAGACTCTAATCCCTAAGAGCATTATCTTTGATTGTAACGGTTCAACTTCGGATTGAAATAGAGTTAAAGTTCTAAAGAACTATCACATCTAAGGACACCCAAAGGTTATAATAAATATCTATAACTTATAGCTTTGAACCTAACTCTAAGACTCTAATTCCCAAGAGCTTTATCATTAATTGTAACGGTTCAACTTCGGTTTGAAATAGAGTCAAAGTTCTAAAGATCTATCACCTCTAGGGACGCCCAAAGGTTGTAATAAGTATCTATAAGTTATAGCTTTGAACCTTACTCTAAGACTCTAATCCCCAAGAGCTTTATCATTGATTGTAACGGTTCAACTTCGGATTGAAATAGAGTTGAAGTTCTAAAGATCTATCACCTCTTAGGACACCCGAAGGTTGTAATAAGTATCTATAACTTATAGCTTTGAACCCAACTCTAAGACTCTAATCCCCAAGAGCGTTATCTTTGATTGTAACGGTTCAACTTCGGATTGAAATAAAGTTAAAGTTCTAAAGATCTAGCACCTCTTAGGACAACCAAAGGTTGTAATAAGTATCTTTAACTTATAGCTTTGAACCTCACTCTAAGACTCTAATCCCCAAGAGCGTTATCTTTGATTGTAACAGTTCAACTTCGGATTGAAATAGGGTTAAAGTTCTAAAGATTAATCACATCTTAGGACACCCAAAGGTTGTAATAAGTATCTATAACTTATAGCTTTGAACCTCACTCTAAGACTGTAATCCCCAAAAGCGTTATCTTTGATTGTAACGTTTCAACTTCGGATTGAAATAGAGTTAAAGTTCTAAAGATCTATCACCTCTTAGGACACCCAAAGGTTGTAATAAGTATCTATAACTTATAGCTTTAAACCTCACTCTAAGACTCTAATCCCCAAGAGCGTTATCTTTGATTGTAACGGTTCAACTTCGGATCGAAATAGAGTTAAAGTTCTAAAGATCTATCACCTCCTAGGACACCCAAAGGTTGTAATAAGTATCTATAACTTATAGCTTTGAACCTCACTCTAAGACTCTAATCCCCAAGAGCATTATCTTCGATTGTAACGGTTCAACTTCGGATTGAAATAGAGTTAAAGTTCTAAAGATCTATCACCTCTTAGGACACCCAAAGGTTGTAATAAGTATCTATAACTTATAGCTTTCAACCTCACTCTGACTCTAATCCCCAAGAGCGTTATCTTTGATTGTAACGGTTCAACTTTGGTTTGAAATAGAGTTAAAGCTCTAAAGATCTATCACCTCTTAGGGCACCCAAAGGTTGTAATAAGTATCTATAACTTATAGCTTTGCACCTTACTCAAAGACTCCAATCCCCAAGAGCGTTATCTTTGATTGTAACGGTTCAACTTCGGTTTGAAATAGAGTTAAAGTTCTAAAGATCTATCACCTCTTAGGACACCCAAAGGTTGTAATAGGTATCTATAAGTTATAGCTTTGAACCTTACTCTAAGACTCTAATCCCCAAGAGCTTTATCATTGATTGTAACGGTTCAACTTTGGATTGAAATAGAGTTAAAGTTCTAAAGATCTAGCATCTCTTAGGACACCCAAAGGTTGTAATAAGTATCTATAACTTATAGCTTTGAACCCAACTCTAAGACTCTAATCCCCAAGAGCGTTATCTTTGATTGTAACGGTTCAACTTCGGTTTGAAATAGAGTTAAAGTTCTAAAGGTCTATCACCTCTTAGGACACCCAAAGGTTGTAATAAGTATGTATAACTTATAGGTTTGAACCTTACTCTAAGACTCTAATCCCCAAGAGCTTTATCATTGATTGTAACGGTTCAAGTTCGGATTGAAATAGAGTTAAAGTTCTAAAGATCTATCACCTCTTAGGACACCCAAAGGTTGTAATAAGTATCTATAACTTATAGCTTTAAACCTCACTCTGACTCTAATCCCCAAGAGCGTTATCTTTGATTGTAACGGTTCAACTTCGGATTGAAATAGAGTTAAAGTTCTAAAGGTCTATCACCTCTTAGGACACCCAAAGGTTGTAATAAGTATCTATAACTTATAGCTTTGAACCCAACTCTAAGACTCTAATCCCCAAGAGCGTTATCTTTGATTGTAACGGTTCAACTTCGGTTTGAAATAGAGTTAATGTTCTAAAGATCTATCACCTCTTAGGATACCCAAAGGTTGTAATAAGCATCTATAACTTATAGATTTGAACCTCACTCTAAGACTCTAATCCCCAAGAGCTTTATCATTGATTGTAACGGTTCAACTTCGGTTTGAAATAGATTCAAAGTTCTAAAGATCTTTCACCTTTAAGATCTTTCACCTTTATAATTTATAGCTTTGAACCCAACTCTAAGACTCTAATCCCTAAGAGCATTATCTTTGATTGTAACGGTTCAACTTCGGATCAAAATAGAGTTAAAGTTCTAAAGATCCATCACCTCTTAGGACGCCCAAAGGTTGTAATAAGTATCTATAACTTATAGCTTTAAACCTCACTCTAAGACTCTAATTCCCAAGAGCTTTATCATTAATTGTAACGGTTCAACTTCGGTTTGAAATAGAGTCAAAGTTCTAAAGATCTATCACCTCTTAGGACGCCCAAAGGTTGTAATAAGTATCTATAACTTATAGCTTTGAACCCAACTCTAAGACTCTAATCCCCAAGAGCGTTATCTTTGATTGTAACGGTTCAACTTCGGTTTGAAACAGAGTCAAAGTTCTAAAGATCTATCACCTTTTAGGACGCCCAAAGGTTGTAATAAGTATCTATAACTTATAGCTTTGAACCCAACTCTAAGACTCTAATCCCCAAGAGCGTTATCTTTGATTGTAACAGTTCAACTTCGGATTGAAATAGGGTTAAAGTTCTAAAGATTAATCACATCTTAGGACACCCAAAGGTTGTAATAAGTATCTATAACTTATAGGTTTGAACCTCACTCTAAGACTGTAATCCCCAAAAGCGTTATCTTTGATTGTAACGGTTCAACTTCGGATTGAAATAGAGTTAAAGTTCTAAAGATCTATAACCTCTTAGGACACCCAAAGGTTGTAATAAGTATCTATAACTTATAGCTTTAAACCTCACTCTAATACTCTAATCCCCAAGAGCGTTATCTTTGATTGTAACGGTTCAACTTCAGTTTGAAATAGAGTCAAAGTTCTAAAGATATATCACCTCTTAGGACACCCAAAGGTTGTAATAAGTATCTATAACTTATAAATTTGAACCCAACTCTAAGACTCTAATCCCCAAGAGCGATATCTTTGATTGTAATGGTTCAACTTCGGTTTGAAATAGAGTTAAAGTTCTAAAGATCTATCACCTCTTAGGACACCCAAAAGTTGTAATAAGTATCTATAACTTATAGCTTTGAACCTTACTCTAAGACTCTAATCCCCAAGAACTTTATCATTGATTGTAACGGTTCAACTTCGGTTTGAAATAGAGTTAAAGTTCTAAAGATCTATCACCTCTTAGGACACCCAAAAGTTGTAATAAGTATCTATAACTTATAGCTTTGAACCTTACTCTAAAACTCTAATCCCCAAGAACTTTATTATTGATTGTAACGGTTCAACTTCGGATTGAAATAGAGTTAAAGTTCTAAAGATCTATCACCTCTTAGGACACCCAAAGGTTGTAATAGGTATCTATAAGTTATAGCTTTGAACCTTACTCTAAGACTCTAATCCCCAAGAGCGTTATCTTTGATTGTAACGGTTCAACTTCGGTTTGAAATAGAGTCAAAGTTCTAAAGATCTATCTCTTCTTAGGGCACCCAAAGGTTGTAATAAGTATCTATAACTTATATATTTGAACCTCACTCTAAGACTTTAATCCCCAAGACCGTTATCTTTGATTATAACGGTTCAACTTCAGTTTGGAATAGAGTTAAAGTTCTAAAGGTCTATCACCTCTTAGGACACCCAAAAGTTGTAATAAGTATCTATAACTTATAGCTTTTAACCCAACTCTAAGACTCTAATCCCCAAGAGCTTTATCTTTGATTGTAACGGTTCAACTTCGGATTTTAATAGAGTTAAAGTTCTAAAGATCTATCACCTCTTAGGGCACCCAAAGGTTGTAATAAGTATCTATAACTTATAGCTTTGCACCTTACTCAAAGACTCCAATCCCCAAGAGCGTTATCTTTGATTGTAACGGTTCAACTTCGGTTTGAAATAGAGTTAAAGTTCTAAAGATCTATGACCCTCTTAGGACACCCAAAGGTTGTAATAGGTATCTATAAGTTATAGCTTTGAACCTTACTCTAAGACTCTAATCCCCAAGAGCTTTATCATTGATTGTAACGGTTCAACTTTGAATTGAAATATAGTTAAAGTTCTAAAGATCTAGCACCTCTTAGGACACCCAAAGGTTGTAATAAGTATCTATAACTTATAGCTTTTAACCCAACTCTAAGACTCCAATCACCAAGAGCGTTATCTTTGATTGTAACGGTTCAACTTCGGATCAAAATAGAGTTAAAGTTCTAAAGATCCATCACCTCTTAGGACGCCCAAAGGTTGTAATAAGTATCTATAACTTATAGCTTTAAACCTCACTCTAAGACTCTAATCCCCAAGAGTGTTATCTTTGATTGTAACGGTTCAACTTCAGTTTGAAATAGAGTCAAAGTTCTAAAGATCTATCACCTCTTAGGACACCCAAAGGTTGTAATAAGTATCTATAACTTATAGCTTTGAACCCAACTCTCATACTCTAATCCCCAAGAGCGTCATCTTTGATTGTAACAGTTCAACTTCGGTTTGAAATAGAGTTAAAGTTCTAAAGATCTATCACCTCTTAGGACATCCAAAAGTTGTAATAAGTATCTATAACTTATAGCTTTGAACCTTACTCTAAGACTCTAATCCCCAAGAACTTTATCATTGATTGTAACGGTTCAACTTCGGATTGAAATAGAGTTAAAGTTCTAAAGATCTATCACCTCTTAGGACACCCAAAGGTTGTAATAGGTATCTATAACTTATAGCTTTGAACCTCACTCTAAGACTCTAATCCCCAAGAGCGTTATCTTTGATTGTAACGGTTCAACTTCGGTTGGAAATAGAGTTAAAGTTCTAAAGATCTATCACCTCTTAGGACACCCAAAGGTTGTACTATAACTTATAGCTTTGAACCCAACTCTAAGACTCTAATCCCCAAGCGCGTTATCTTTGATTGTAACGGTTCAACTTCGGTTTGAAATAGAGTAAAGTTCTAAAGATCTATCACCTCTTAGGACACCCAAAAGTTGTAATAAGTATCTATAACTTATAGCTTTAAACCTCAGTCTAAGACTCTAATCCCCAAGAGCGTTATCTTTGATCGTAACGGTTCAACTTCGGTTTGAAATAGAGTTAAAGTTCTAAAGATATATCACCTCTTAGGACACCCAAAAGTTGTAATAAGTATCTATAACTTATAGCTTTGAACCTTACTCTAAGACTCTAATCCCCAAGAACTTTATCATTGATTGTAACGGTTCAACTTCGGATTGAAATAGAGTTAAAGTTCTAAAGATCTATCACCTCTTAGAACACCCAAAGATTGTAATAGGTATCTATAACTTATAGCTTTGAACCTCACTCTAAGACTCTAATCCCCAAGAGCGTTATCTTTGATTGTAACGGTTCAACTTCGGATTGAAATAGAGTTAAAGTTCTAAATATCTATCACCTCTTAGGGCACCCCAAAGGTTGTAATAAGTATCTATAACTTATAGCTTTGCACCTTACTCAAAGACTCCAATCCCCAAGAGCATTATCTTTGATTGCAATGGTTCAACTTCGGTTTGAAATAGAGTTAAAGTTCTAAAGATCTATCACCTCTTAGGACACCCAAAGGTTGTAATAGGTATCTATAAGTTATAGCTTTGAACCTTACTCTAAGACTCTAATCCCCAAGAGCTTTATCATTGATTGTAACGGTTCAACTTCGGATTGAAATAGAGTTAAAGTTCTAATGATCTATCACCTCTTAGGACACCCAAAGGTTGTAATAAGTATCTATAACTTATAGCTTTAAACCTCACTCTAAGACTCTAATCCCCAAGAGCGTTATCTTTGATTGTAACGGTTCAACTTCGGTTTGAAATAGAGTCAAAGTTCTAAAGATCTATCACCTCTTAGGACACCCAAAGGTTGTACTATAACTTATAGCTTTGAACCCAACTCTAAGACTCTAATCCCCAAG
Source organism: Pontederia crassipes (assembly GCA_030549335.1). Classification (NCBI taxonomy): domain Eukaryota; kingdom Viridiplantae; phylum Streptophyta; class Magnoliopsida; order Commelinales; family Pontederiaceae; genus Pontederia; species Pontederia crassipes. The sequence continues at coordinate 924,984 of JAUKPH010000020.1, read as the reverse complement.
CGCGTTATCTTTGATTGTAACGGTTCAACTTCGGTTTGAAATAGAGTTAAAGTTCTAAAGATCTATCACCTCTTAGGACACCCAAAAGTTGTAATAAGTATCTATAACTTATAGCTTTGAACCTTACTCTAAGACTCTAATCCCCAAGAGGTTTATCATTGATTGTAACGGTTCAACTTTGGATTGAAATAGAGTTAAAGTTCTAAAGATCTAGCACCTCTTAGGACACCCAAAGGTTGTAATAAGTATCTATAACTTATAGCTTTGAACCCAACTCTAAGACTCTAATCCCCAAGAGCGTTATCTTTGATTGTAACGGTTCAACTTCGGATTGAAATAGAGTTAAAGTTCTAAAGATCTATCACCTCTTAGGACACCCAAAGGTTGTAATAAGTATCTATAACTTATAGATTTGAACCTCACTCTAAGACTCTAATCCCCAAGAGCGTTATCTTTGATTGTAACGGTTCAACTTCGGATTGAAATAGAGCTAAAGTTCTAAATATCTATCACCTCTTAGGGCACCCCAAAGGTTGTAATAAGTATCTATAACTTATAGCTTTGCACCTTACTCAAAGACTCCAATCCCCAAGAGCATTATCTTTGATTGCAATGGTTCAACTTCGGTTTGAAATAGAGTTAAAGTTCTAAAGATCTATCACCTCTTAGGACACCCAAAGGTTGTAATAGGTATCTATAAGTTATAGCTTTGAACCTTACTCTAAGACTCTAATCCCCAAGAGCTTTATCATTGATTGTAACGGTTCAACTTCGGATTGAAATAGAGTTAAAGTTCTAATGATCTATCACCTCTTAGGACACCCAAAGGTTGTAATAAGTATCTATAACTTATAGCATTAAACCTCACTCTAAGACTCTAATCCCCAAGAGCGTTATCTTTGATTGTAACGGTTCAACTTCGGTTTGAAATAGAGTCAAAGTTCTAAAGATCTATCACCTCTTAGGACACCCAAAGGTTGTACTATAACTTATAGCTTTGAACCCAACTCTAAGACTCTAATCCCCAAGCGCGTTATCTTTGATTGTAACGGTTCAACTTCGGTTTGAAATAGAGTTAAAGTTCTAAAGATCTATCACCTCTTAGGACACCCAAAAGTTGTAATAAGTATCTATAACTTATAGCTTTGAACCTTACTCTAAGACTCTAATCCCCAAGAGGTTTATCATTGATTGTAACGGTTCAACTTTGGATTGAAATAGAGTTAAAGTTCTAAAGATCTAGCACCTCTTAGGACACCCAAAGGTTGTAATAAGTATCTATAACTTATAGCTTTGAACCCAACTCTAAGACTCTAATCCCCAAGAGCGTTATCTTTGATTGTAACGGTTCAACTTCGGATTGAAATAGAGTTAAAGTTCTAAAGATCTATCACCTCTTAGGACACCCAAAGGTTGTAATAAGTATCTATAACTTATAGATTTGAACCTCACTCTAAGACTCTAATCCCCAAGAGCGTTATCTTTGATTGTAACGGTTCAACTTCGGATTGAAATAGAGCTAAAGTTCTAAAGATCTATCACCTCTTAGGACACCAAAAGGTTGTAATAAGTTTCTATAACTTATAGTTTTGAACCTCACTCTAAGACTCTAATTCCCAAGAGCGTTATCTTTGATTGTAACGGTTCAACTTCGGATTGAAACAGAGTCAAAGTTCTAAAGATCTATCACCTCTTAGGACACCCAAAGGTTGTAATAAGTATCTATAACTTATAGCTTTCAACCTCACTCTAAGACTCTAATCCCCAAGAGCGTTATCTTTGATTGTAACGGTTCAACTTTGGTTTGAAATAGAGTTAAAGTTCTAAAGATCTATCACCTCTTAGGACACACAAAGGTTGTAATAAGTATCTATAACTTATAGCTTTGAACCTAACTCTAAGACTCTAATCCCCAAGAGCATTATCTTTGATTGTAACGGTTCAACTTCGGTTTGAAATAGAGTCAAGGTTCTAAAGATCTATCTCCTCTTAGGGCACCCAAAGGTTGTAATAAGTATGTATAACTTATAGCTTTGAACCCAACTCTAAGACTCTAATCCCCAAGAGCATTATCTTTGATTGCAACGGTTCAACTTCGGATCGAAATAGAGTTAAAGTTTTAAAGATCTATCACCTCTTAGGACACCGAAAGGTTGTAATAAATATCTATAACTTATAGCTTTTAACCTCACTCTAAGACTCTAATCCCCAAGAGCGTTATCTTTGATTGTAACGGTTCAACTTTGGTTTGAAATAGAGTTAAAGTTCTAAAGATCTATCACCTCTTAGGGCACCCCAAAGGTTGTAATAAGTATCTATAACTTATAGCTTTGCACCTTACTCAAAGACCCCAATCCCCAAGAGCGTTATCTTTGATTGTAACGGTTCAACTTCGGTTTGAAATAGAGTTAAAGTTCTAAAGATCTATCACCTCTTAGGACACCCAAACGTTGTAATAGGTATCTATAAGTTATAGCTTTGAACCTTACTCTAAGACTCTAATCCCCAAGAGCTTTATCATTGATTGTAACGGTTCAACTTTGGATTGAAATAGAGTTAAAGTTCTAAAGATCTAGCACCTCTTAGGACACCCAAAGTTTGTAATAAGTATCTATAACTTATAGCTTTGAACCCAACTCTAAGATTCTATTCCCCAAGAGCGTTTTCTTTTATTGTAACGGTTCAACTTTGGTTTGAAATAGAGTTAAAGTTCTAAAGGTCTATCACCTCTTAGGACACCCAAAAGTTGTAATAAGTATCTATAACTTATAGCTTTGAACCTTACTCTAAGACTCTAATCCCCAAGAGCTTTATCATTGATTGTAACGGTTCAACTTCGGATTGAAATAGAGTTAAAGTTCTAAAGATCTATCACCTCTTAGGACACCCAAAGGTTGTAATAAGTATCTATAACTTATAGCTTTAAACCTCACTCTAAGACTCTAATCCCCAAGAGCGTTATCTTTGATTGTAACGGTTCAACTTCGGATTGAAATAGAGTTAAAGTTCTAAAGATCTATCACCTATTAGGACACCCAAAGGTTGTAATAAGTATCTATAACTTATAGCTTTGAACCTCACTCTAAGACTCTAATCCCCAAGAGCGTTATCTTTGATTGTAACGGTTCAACTTCGGATTGAAATAGAGTTAAAGTTCTAAAGATCTATCACCTCTTAGGACACCCAAAGGTTGTAATAAGTATCTATAACTTATAGCTTTCAACCTCACTCTAAGACCCTAATCCCCAAGAGCGTTATCTTTGATTGTAACGGTTCAACTTTGGTTTGAAATAGAGTTAAAGTTCTAAAGATCTATCACCTCTTAGGGCACCCAAAGGTTGTAATAAGTATCTATAACTTATAGCTTTGCACCTTACTCAAAGACTCCAATCCCCAAGAGCGTTATCTTTGATTGTAACGGTTCAACTTCGGATTGAAATAGAGTTAAAGTTCTAAAGATCTATCACCTCTTAGGACACCCAAAGGTTGTAATAAGTATCTATAACTTATAGCTTTGAACCTCACTCTAAGACTCTAATCCCCAAGAGCGTTATCTTTTATTGTAGCGATTCAACTTCTGATTTTAATAGAGTTAAAGTTCTAAAGATCTATCACCTCTTAGGACACCCAAAGGTTGTAATAAGTATCTATAACTTATAGCTTCGAACCTCACTCTAAGACTCTAATCCCCAAGCGCGTTATCTTTGATTGTAACGGTTCAACTTTGGTTTGAAATAGAGTTAAAGTTATAAAGATCTATCACCTCTTAGGGCACCCAAAGGTTGTAATAAGTATCTATAACTTATAACTTTGCACCTTACTCAAAGACTCCAATCCCCAAGAGCGTTATATTTGATTGTAACGGTTCAAGTTCGGTTTGAAATAGAGTTAAAGTTCTAAAGATCTAGCACCTCTTAGGACACCCAAAGGTTGTAATAAGTATCTATAACTTATAGCTTTGATCCCAACTCTAAGACTCTAATCCCCAAGAGCGTTTTCTTTGATTGTAACGGTTCAACTTCGGTTTGAAATAGAGTTAAAGTTCTAAAGATCTATCACCTCTTAGGACACACAAAGGTGGTAATAAGTACCTATAACTTATAGCTTTGAACCTAACTCTAAGACTCTAATCCCCAAGAGCATTATCTTTGATTGTAACGGTTCAACTTCGGTTTGAAATAGAGTCAAGGTTCTAAAGATCTATCTCCTCTTAGGGCACCCAAAGGTTGTAATAAGTATCTATAACTTATAGTTTAGAACCCAACTCTAAGACTCTAATCCCCAAGAGCGTTATCTTTGATTGTAATGGTTCAACTTCAGTTTGAAATAGAGTTAAAGTTCTAAAGATCTATCACCTCTTAGGACACCCAAAGGTTGTAATAGGTATCTATAAGTTATAGCTTTGAACCTTACTCTAAGACTCTAATCCCCAAGAGCTTTATCATTGATTGTAACGGTTCAACTTTGGATTGAAATAGAGTTAAAGTTCTAAAGATCTAGCACCTCTTAGGACACCCAAAGGTTGTAATAAGTATCTATAACTTATAGCTTTGAATCCAACTCTAAGACTCTAATCCCCAAGTGCGTTTTCTTTGATTGTAACGGTTCAACTTCGGTTTGAAATAGAGTTAAAGTTCTAAAGGTCTATCACCTCTTAGGACACCCAAAGGTTGTAATAAGTATCTATAATTTATAGCTTTAAACCTCACTCTAAGACTCTAATCCCCAAGAGCATTATCTTTGATCGTAACGGTTCAACTCGGATTGAAATAGAGTTAAAGTTCTAAAGATCTATCACCTCTTAGGACACCCAAAGGTTGTAATAAGTATCTATAACTTATAGCTTTAAACCTCATTCTAAGACTCTAATCCCCAAGAGCGTTATCATTGATTGTAACGGTTCAACTTCGGATTGAATTAGAGTTAAAGTTCTAAAGATCTATCACCTCTTAGGACACCCAAAGGTTGTAATAAGTATCTATAACTTATAGCCTTGAACCTCACTCTAGGACTCTAATCCCCAAGAGCGTTATCTTTGATTGTAACGGTTCAACTTTGGTTTGAAATAGAGTTAAAGTTCTAAAGATCTATCACCTCTTAGGGCACCCAAAGGTTGTAATAAGTATCTATAACTTATAGCTTTGCACCTTACTCAAAGACTCCAATCCCCAAGAGCGTTATCTTTGATTGTAACGGTTCAACTTCGGTTTGAAATAGAGTTAAAGTTCTAAAGATCTATCACCTCTTAGGACACCCAAAGGTTGTAATAGGTATCTATAAGTTATAGCTTTGAACCTTACTCTAAGACTCTAATCGCCAAGAGCTTTATCATTGATTGTAACGGTTCAACTTTGGATTGAAATAGAGTTAAAGTTCTAAAGGTCTATCACCTCTTAGGACACCCAAAAGTTGTAATAAGTATCTATAACTTATAACTTTGAACCTTACTCTAAGTCTCTAATCCCCAAGAGCTTTATCATTGATTGTAACGGTCAACTTCAGATTGAAATAGAGTTAAAGTTCTAAAGATCTATCACCTCTTAGGACACCCAAAGGTTGTAATAAGTATCTATAACTTATAGCTTTAAACCTCACTCTAAGACTCTAATCCCCAAGAGCGTTATCTTTGATTGTAACGGTTCAACTTCGGATTGAAATAGAGTTAAAGTTCTAAAGGTCTATCACCTCTTAGGACACGCAAGGTTGTAATAAGTATCTATAACTTATAGCTTTGAACCTCACTCTAAGACTCTAATCCCCAAGAGCGTTATCTTTGATTGTAACGGTTCAACTTCCGATTGAAATAGAGTTAAAGTTCTAAAGATCTATCACCTCTTAGGGCACCCAAAGGTTGTAATAAGTATCTATAACTTATAGCTTTGCACCTTACTCAAAGACTCCAATCCCCAAGAGCGTTATCTTTGATTGTAATGGTTCAACTTCGGTTTGAAATAGAGTCAAAGTTCTAAAGATCTATCACCTCTTAGGACACCCAAATGTTGTAATATGTATCTATAACTTATAGCTTTGAACCCAACTCTAAGACTCTAATCCCCAAGAGCGTTATCTTTGATTGTAACGGTTCAACTTCGGATTGAAATAGAGTTAAAGTTCTAAAGATCTAGCACATCTTAGGACACCCGAAGGTTGTAATAAGTATCTATAACTTATAGCATTGAACCCAACTCTAAGACTCTAATCCCGAAGAGCGTTATCTTTGATTGTAACGGTTCAACTTCGGTTTGAAATAGAGTCAAAGTTCTAAAGATCTATCACCACTTAGGACACCCAAAGGTTGTAATAAGTATCTATAACTTATAGCTTTGAACCTCACTCTAAGACTCTAATCCCCAAGGGCGTTATCTTTTATTGTAACGATTCAACTTCTGATTGAAATAGAGTTAAAGTTCTAAAGATCTATCACCTCTTAGGACACCCAAAGGTTGTAATAAGTATCTATAACTTATAGCTTCGAACCTCACTCTAAGACTCTAATCCCCAAGCGCGTTATCTTTGATTGTAACGGTTCAACTTTGGTTTGAAATAGAGTTAAAGTTATAAAGATCTATCGCCTCTTAGGGCACCCAAAGGTTGTAATAAGTATCTATAACTTATAGCTTTGCACCTTACTCAAAGACTCCAATCCCCAAGAGCGTTATATTTGATTGTAACGGTTCAAGTTCGGTTTGAAATAGAGTTAAAGTTCTAAAGATCTAGCACCTCTTAGGACACCCAAAGGTTGTAATAAGTATCTATAACTTATAGCTTTGATCCCAACTCTAAGACTCTAATCCCCAAGAGCGTTTTCTTTGATTGTAACGGTTCAACTTCGGTTTGAAATAGAGTTAAAGTTCTAAAGATCTATCACCTCTTAGGACACACAAAGGTTGTAATAAGTACCTATAACTTATAGCTTTGAACCTAACTCTAAGACTCTAATCCCCAAGAGCATTATCTTTGATTGTAACGGTTCAACTTTGGTTTGAAATAGAGTCAAGGTTCTAAAGATCTATCTCCTCTTAGGGCACCCAAAGGTTGTAATAAGTATGTATAACTTATAGCTTTGAACCCAACTCTAAGACTCTAATCCCCAAGAGCATTATCTTTGATTGTAACGGTTCAACTTCGGATCGAAATAGAGTTAAAGTTTTAAAGATCTATCGCCTCTTAGGACACCCAAAGGTTGTAATAAATATCTATAACTTATAGCTTTTAACCTCACTCTAAGACTCTAATCCCCAAGAGCGTTATCTTTGATTGTAACGGTTCAACTTTGGTTTGAAATAGAGTTAAAGTTCTAAAGATCTATCACCTCTTAGGGCACCCCAAAGGTTGTAATAAGTATCTATAACTTATAGCTTTGCACCTTACTCAAAGACTCCAATCCCCAAGAGCGTTATCTTTGATTGTAACGGTTCAACTTCGGTTTGAAATAGAGTTAAAGTTCTAAAGATCTATCACCTCTTAGGACACCCAAACGTTGTAATAGGTATCTATAAGTTATAGCTTTGAACCTTATTCTAAGACTCCAATCCCCAAGAGCTTTATCATTGATTGTAACGGTTCAACTTTGGATTGAAATAGAGTTAAAGTTCTAAAGATCTAGCACCTCTTAGGACACCCAAAGTTTGTAATAAGTATCTATAACTTATAGCTTTGAACCCAACTCTAAGACTCTAATCCCCAAGAGCGTTTTCTTTTATTGTAACGGTTCAACTTTGGTTTGAAATAGAGTTAAAGTTCTAAAGGTCTATCACCTCTTAGGACACCCAAAAGTTGTAATAAGTATCTATAACTTATACCTTTGAACCTTACTCTAAGACTCTAATCCCCAAGAGCTTTATCATTGATTGTAACGGTTCAACTTCGGATTGAAATAGATTTAAAGTTCTAAAGATCTATCACCTCTTAGGACACCCAAAAGGTTGTAATAAGTATCTATAACTTATAGCTTTAAACCTCACTCTAAGACTCTAATCCCCAAGAGCGTTATCTTTGATTGTAACGGTTCAACTTCGGATTGAAATAGAGTTAAAGTTCTAAAGATCTATCACCTATTAGGGCACCCAAAGGTTGTAATAAGTATCTATAACTTATAACTTTGAACCTCACTCTAAGACTCTTAGCCCCAAGAGCGTTATCTTCGATTGTAACGGTTCAACTTCGGATTGAAATAGAGTTAAAGTTCTAAAGATCTATCACCTCTTAGGACACCCAAAGGTTGTAATAAGTATCTATAACTTATAGCTTTCAACCTCACTCTAAGACCCTAATCCCCAAGAGCGTTATCTTTGATTGTAACGGTTCAACTTTGGTTTGAAATAGAGTTAAAGTTCTAAAGATCTATCACCTCTTAGGGCACCCAAAGGTTGTAATAAGTATCTATAACTTATAGCTTTGCACCTTACTCAAAGACTCCAATCCCCAAGAGCGTTATCTTTGATTGTAACGGTTCAACTCCGGTTTGAAATAGAGTTAAAGTTCTAAAGATCTATCACTTCTTAGGACACCCAAAGGTTGTAATAGGTATCTATAAGTTATAGCTTTGAACCTTACTCTAAGACTCTAATCGCCAAGAGCTTTATCATTGATTGTAACGGTTCAACTTTGGATTGAAATAGATTTAAAGTTCTAAAGGTCTATCACCTCTTAGGACACCCAAAAGTTGTAATAAGTATCTATAACTTATAACTTTGAACCTTACTCTAAGACTCTAATCCCCAAGAGCTTTATCATTGATTGTAACGGTCAACTTCAGATTGAAATAGAGTTAAAGTTCTAAAGATCTATCACCTCTTAGGACACCCAAGGTTGTAATAAGTATCTATAACTTATAGCTTTAAACCTCACTCTCTGACTCTAATCCCCAAGAGCGTTATCTTTGATTGTAACGGTTCAACTTCGGATTGAAATAGAGTTAAAGTTCTAAAGGTCTATCACCTCTTAGGACACCCAAAGGTTGTAATAAGTATCTATAACTTATAGCTTTGAACCTCACTCTAAGACACTAATCCCCAAGAGCGTTATCTTTGATTGTAACGGTTCAACTTCGGATTGAAATAGAGTTAAAGTTCTAAAGGTCTATCACCTCTTAGGACACCCAAAGGTTGTAATAAGTATCTATAACTTATAGCTTTGAACCTCACTCTAAGACTCTAATCCCCAAGAGCGTTATCTTTGATTGTAACGGTTCAACTTCCGATTGAAATAGAGTTAAAGTTCTAAAGATCTATCACCTCTTAGGGCACCCAAAGGTTGTAATAGGTATCTATAACTTATAGCTTTGCACCTTACTCAAAGACTCCAATCCCCAAGAGCGTTATCTTTGATTGTAATGGTTCAACTTCGGTTTGAAATAGAGTTAAAGTTCTAAAGATCTATCACCTCTTAGGACACCCAAAGGTTGTAATAGGTATTTATAAGTTATATCTTTGAACCTTACTCTAAGACTCTAATCCCCAAGAGCTCTATCATTGATTGTAACGGTTCAACTTTGGATTGACATAGAGTTAAAGTTCTAAAGATCTAGCACCTCTTAGGACACCCGAAGGTTGTAATAAGTATCTATAACTTATAGCATTGAACCAAACTCTAAGACTCTAATCCCCAAGAGCGTTATCTTTGATTGTAACGGTTCAACTTCGGTTTGAAATGGAGTTAAAGTTCTAAAGGTCTATCACCTCTTAGGACACCCAAAAGTTGTAATAAGTATCTATAACTTATAGCTTTGAACCTTACTCTAAGACTCTAATCCCCAAGAGCTTTATCATTGATTGTAACGGTTCAACTTCGGATTGAAATATAGTTAAGGTTCTAAAGATCTATCACATCATAGGACACCCAAAGGTTGTAATAATTATCTATAACTTATAGCTTTAAACCTCACTCTAAGACTCTAATCCCCAAGAGCGTTATCTTTATATGTACCGGTTCAACTTCGGATTGAAATAGAGTTAAAGTTCTAAAGATCTATCACCTCTTAGGACACCCAAAGGTTGTAATAAGTATCTATAACTTATAGCTTTGAACCTCACTCTAAGACTCTAATCCCCAAGAGCGTTATCTTTGATTGTAACGGTTCAACTTCGGATTTAAATAGAGTTAAAGTTCTAAAGATCTATCACCTCTTAGGACACCAAAAGGTTGTAATAAGTATCTATAACTTATAGCTTTGAACCTCACTCTAAGACTCTAATCCCCAAGAGCGATATCTTTGATTGTAACGGTTCAACTTTGGTTTGAAATAGAGTTAAAGTTCTAAAGATCTATCACCTCTTAGGGCACCCAAAGGTTGTAATAAGTATCTATAACTTATAGCTTTGTACCTTACTCAAAGACTCCAATCCCCAAGAGCGTTATCTTTGATTGTAACGGTTCAACTTCGGTTTGAAATAGAGTTAAAGTTCTAAAGATCTATCACCTCTTAGGACACCCAAAGGTTGTAATAGGTATCTATAAGTTATAGCTTTGAACCTTACTCTAACACTCTAATCCCCAAGAGCTTTATCATTGATTGTAACGGTTCAACTTCGGATTGAAATAGAGTTAAAGTTCTAAAGATCTATCACCTCTTAGGACACCCAAAGGTTGTAATAAGTATCTATAACTTATTGCTTTAAACCTCACTCTAAGACTCTAATCCCCAAGAGCGTTATCTTTGATTGTAACGGTTCAACTAAGGTTTGAAATAGAGTTAAAGTTATAAAGGTCTACTATCACCTCTTAGGACACCCAAACGTTGTAATAAGTATCTATAACTTATAGCTTTGAACCTTGCTCTAAGACTCTAATCCCCAAGAGCTTTATCATTGATTGTAACGGTTCAACTTTGGATTGAAATAGAGTTAAAGTTCTAAAGATCTAGCACCTCTTAGGACACCCAAAGGTTGTAATAAGTATCTATAACTTATAGCTTTTAACCCAACTCTAAGACTCTAATCCCCAAGAGCGTTATCTTTGATTGTAACGGTTCAACTTCGGATTGAAATAGAGTTAAAGGTCTAAAGATCTATCACTTCTTAGGACACCCAAAGGTTGTAATAAGTATCTATAACTTATAGATTTGAACCTCACTCTAAGACTCTAATCCCCAAGAGCGTTATCTTTGATTGTAACGGTTCAACTTCGGATTGAAATAGAGCTAAAGTTCTAAAGATCTATCACCTCTTAGGACACCAAAAGGTTGTAATAAGTATCTATAACTTATAGTTTTGAACCTCACTCTAAGACTCTAATTCCCAAGAGCGTTATCTTTGATTGTAACGGTTCAACTTCGGTTTGAAACAGAGTCAAAGTTCTAAAGATCTATCACCTCTTAGGACACCCAAAGGTTGTAATAAGTATCTATAACTTATAGCTTTCAACCTCACTCTAAGACTCTAATCCCCAAGAGCGTTATCTTTGATTGTAACGGTTCAACTTTGGTTTGAAATAGAGTTAAAGTTCTAAAGATCTATCACCTCTTATGACACACAAAGGTTGTAATAAGTATCTATAACTTATAGCTTTGAACCTAACTCTAAGACTCTAATCCCCAAGAGCATTATCTTTGATTGTAACGGTTCAACTTCGGTTTGAAATAGAGTCAAGGTTCTAAAGATCTATCTCCTCTTAGGGCACCCAAAGGTTGTAATAAGTATGTATAACTTATAGCTTTGAACCCAACTCTAAGACTCTAATCCCCAAGAGCATTATCTTTGATTGTAACGGTTCAACTTCAGATCGAAATAGAGTTAAAGTTTTAAAGATCTATCACCTCTTAGGACACCCAAAGGTTGTAATAAATATCAATAACTTATAGCTTTTAACCTCACTCTAAGACTCTAATCCCCAAGAGCGTTATCTTTGATTGTAACGGTTCAACTTTGGTTTGAAATAGAGTTAAAGTTCTAAAGATCTATCACCTCTTAGGGCACCCCAAAGGTTGTATTAAGTATCTATAACTTATAGCTTTGCACCTTACTCAAAGACTCCAATCCCCAAGAGCGTTATCTTTGATTGTAACGGTTCAACTTCGGTTTGAAATAGAGTTAAAGTTCTAAAGATCTATCACCTCTTAGGACACCCAAACGTTGTAATAGGTATCTATAAGTTATAGTTTTGAACCTTACTCTAAGACTCTAATCCCCAAGAGCTTTATCATTGATTGTAACGGTTCAACTTTGGATTGAAATAGAGTTAAAGTTCTAAAGATCTAGCACCTCTTAGGACACCCAAAGTTTGTAATAAGTATCTATAACTTATAGCTTTGAACCCAACTCTAAGATTCTAATCCCCAAGAGCGTTTTCTTTTATTGTAACGGTTCAACTTTGGTTTGAAATAGAGTTAAAGTTCTAAAGGTCTATCACCTCTTAGGACACCCAAAAGTTGTAATAAGTATCTATAACTTATAGCTTTGAACCTTACTCTAAGACTAATCCCCAAGAGCTTTATCATTGATTGTAATGGTTCAACTTCGGATTGAAATAGAGTTAAGGTTCTAAAGATCTATCACATCATAGGACACCCAAAGGTTGTAATAATTATCTATAACTTATAGCTTTAAACCTCACTCTAAGACTCTAATCCCCAAGAGCGTTATCTTTATATGTACCGGTTCAACTTCGGATTGAAATAGAGTTAAAGTTCTAAAGATCTATCACCTCTTAGGACACCCAAAGGTTGTAATAAGTATCTATAACTTATAGCTTTGAACCTCACTCTAAGACTCTAATCCCCAAGAGCGTTATCTTTGATTGTAACAGTTCAACTTCGGATTTAAATAGAGTTAAAGTTCTAAAGATCTATCACCTCTTAGGACACCAAAAGGTTGTAATAAGTATCTATAACTTATAGCTTTGAACCTCACTCTAAGACTCTAATCCCCAAGAGCGATATCTTTGATTGTAACGGTTCAACTTTGGTTTGAAATAGAGTTAAAGTTCTAAAGATCTATCACCTCTTAGGGCACCCAAAGGTTGTAATAAGTATCTATAACTTATAGCTTTGTACCTTACTCAAAGACTCCAATCCCCAAGAGCGTTATCTTTGATTGTAACGGTTCAACTTCGGTTTGAAATAGAGTTAAAGTTCTAAAGATCTATCACCTCTTAGGACACCCAAAGGTTGTAATAGGTATCTATAAGTTATAGCTTTGAACCTTACTCTAACACTCTAATCCCCAAGAGCTTTATCATTGATTGTAACGGTTCAACTTCGGATTGAAATAGAGTTAAAGTTCTAAAGATCTATCACCTCTTAGGACACCCAAAGGTTGTAATAAGTATCTATAACTTATAGCTTTAAACCTCACTCTAAGATTCTAATCCCCAAGAGCGTTATCTTTGATTGTAACGGTTCAACTAAGGTTTGAAATAGAGTTAAAGTTATAAAGGTCTACTATCACCTCTTAGGACACCCAAACGTTGTAATAAGTATCTATAACTTATAGCTTTGAACCTTGCTCTAAGACTCTAATCCCCAAGAGCTTTATCATTGATTGTAACGGTTCAACTTTGGATTGAAATAGAGTTAAAGTTCTAAAGATCTAGCACCTCTTAGGACACCCAAAGGTTGTAATAAGTATCTATAACTTATAGCTTTTAACCCAACTCTAAGACTCTAATCCCCAAGAGCGTTATCTTTGATTGTAACGGTTCAACTTCGGATTGAAATAGAGTTAAAGTTCTAAAGATCTATCACCTCTTAGGACACCCAAAGGTTGTAATAAGTATCTATAACTTATAGATTTGAACCTCACTCTAAGACTCTAATCCCCAAGAGCGTTATCTTTGATTGTAACGGTTCAACTTCGGATTGAAATAGAGCTAAAGTTATAAAGATCTATCACCTCTTAGGACACCAAAAGGTTGTAATAAGTATCTATAACTTATAGTTTTGAACCTCACTCTAAGACTCTAATTCCCAAGAGCGTTATCTTTGATTGTAACGGTTCAACTTCGGTTTGAAACAGAGTCAAAGTTCTAAAGATCTATCACCTCTTAGGACACCCAAAGGTTGTAATAAGTATCTATAACTTATAGCTTTCAACCTCACTCTAAGACTCTAATCCCCAAGAGCGTTATCTTTGATTGTAACGGTTCAACTTTGGTTTGAAATAGAGTTAAAGTTCTAAAGATCTATCACCTCTTAGGACACACAAAGGTTGTAATAAGTATCTATAACTTATAGCTTTGAACCTAACTCTAAGACTCTAATCCCCAAGAGCATTATCTTTGATTGTAACGGTTCAACTTCGGTTTGAAATAGAGTCAAGGTTCTAAAGATCTATCTCCTCTTAGGGCACCCAAAGGTTGTAATAAGTATGTATAACTTATAGCTTTGAACCCAACTCTAAGACTCTAATCCCCAAGAGCATTATCTTTGATTGTAACGGTTCAACTTCAGATCGAAATAGAGTTAAAGTTTTAAAGATCTATCACCTCTTAGGACACCCAAAGGTTGTAATAAATATCTATAACTTGTAGCTTTTAACCTCACTCTAAGACTCTAATCCCCAAGAGCGTTATCTTTGATTGTAACGGTTCAACTTTGGTTTGAAATAGAGTTAAAGTTCTAAAGATCTATCACCTCTTAGGGCACCCCAAAGGTTGTAATAAGTATCTATAACTTATAGCTTTGCACCTTACTCAAAGACTCCAATCCCCAAGAGCGTTATCTTTGATTGTAACGGTTCAACTTCGGTTTGAAATAGAGTTAAAGTTCTAAAGATCTATCATCTCTTAGGACACCCAAACGTTGTAATAGGTATCTATAAGTTATAGCTTTGAACCTTACTCTAAGACTCTAATCCCCAAGAGCTTTATCATTGATTGTAACGGTTCAACTTTGGATTGAAATAGAGTTAAAGTTCTAAAGATCTAGCACCTCTTAGGACACCCAAAGTTTGTAATAAGTATCTATAACTTATAGCTTTGAACCCAACTCTAAGATTCTAATCCCCAAGAGCGTTTTCTTTTATTATAACGGTTCAACTTTGGTTTGAAATAGAGTTAAAGTTCTAAAGGTCTATCACCTCTTAGGACACCCAAAAGTTGTAATAAGTATCTATAACTTATAGCTTTGAACCTTACTCTAAGACTCTAATCCCCAAGAGCTTTATCATTGATTGTAACGGTTCAACTTCGGATTGAAATAGAGTTAAAGTTCTAAAGATCTATCACCTCTTAGGACACCCAAAGGTTGTAATAAGTATCTATAACTTATAGCTTTAAACCTCACTCTAAGACTCTAATCCCCAAGAGCGTTATCTTTGATTGTAACGGTTCAACTTCGGATTGAAATAGAGTTAAAGTTCTAAAGATCTATCACCTATTAGGACACCCAAAGGTTGTAATAAGTATCTATAACTTATAACTTTGAACCTCACTCTAAGACTCTAATCCCCAAGAGCGTTATCTTCGATTGTAATGGTTCAACTTCGGATTGAAATAGAGTTAAAGTTCTAAAGATCTATCACCTCTTAGGACACCCAAAGGTTGTAATAAGTATCTATAACTGATAGCTTTCAACCTCACTCTAAGACCCTAATCCCCAAGAGCGTTATCTTTGATTGTAACGGTTCAACTTTGGTTTGAAATAGAGTTAAAGTTCTAAAGATCTATCACCTCTTAGGGCACCCAAAGGTTGTAATAAGTATCTATAACTTATAGCTTTGCACCTTACTCAAAGACTCCAATCCCCAAGAGCGTTATCTTTGATTGTAACGGTTCAACTTCGGATTGAAATAGAGTTAAAGTTCTAAAGATCTATCACCTCTTAGGACACCCAAAGGTTGTAATAAGTATCTATAACTTATAGCTTTGAACCTCACTCTAAGACTCTAATCCCCAAGAGCGTTATCTTTTATTGTAACGATTCAACTTCTGATTGAAATAGAGTTAAAGTTCTAATGATCTATCACCTCTTAGGACACCCAAAGGTTGTAATAAGTATCTATAACTTATAGCTTCGAACCTCACTCTAAGACTCTAATCCCCAAGCGCGTTATCTTTGATTGTAACGGTTCAACTTTGGTTTGAAATAGAGTTAAAGTTATAAAGATCTATCACCTCTTAGGGCACCCAAAGGTTGTAATAAGTATCTATAACTTATAGCTTTGCACCTTACTCAAAGACTCCAATCCCCAAGAGCGTTATATTTGATTGTAACGGTTCAAGTTCGGTTTGAAATAGAGTTAAAGTTCTAAAGATCTAGCACCTCTTAGGACACCCAAAGGTTGTAATAAGTATCTATAACTTATAGCTTTGATCCCAACTCTAAGACTCTAATCCCCAAGAGCGTTTTCTTTGATTGTAACGGTTCAACTTCGGTTTGAAATAGAGTTAAAGTTCTAAAGATCTATCACCTCTTAGGACACACAAAGGTTGTAATAAGTACCTATAACTTATAGCTTTGAACCTAACTCTAAGACTCTAATCCCCAAGAGCATTATCTTTGATTGTAACGGTTCAACTTCGGTTTGAAATAGAGTCAAGGTTCTAAAGATCTATCTCCTCTTAGGGCACTCAAAGGTTGTAATAAGTATCTATAACTTATAGCTTTGAACCCAACTCTAAGACTCTAATCCCCAAGAGTGTTATCTTTGATTGTAATGGTTCAACTTCAGTTTGAAATAGAGTTAAAGTTCTAAAGATCTATCACCTCTTAGGACACCCAAAGGTTGTAATAGGTATCTATAAGTTATAGCTTTGAACCTTACTCTAAGACTCTAATCCCCAAGAGCTTTATCATTGATTGTAACGGTTCAACTTTGGATTGAAATAGAGTTAAAGTTCTAAAGATCTAGCACCTCTTAGGACACCCAAAGGTTGTAATAAGTATCTATAACTTATAGCTTTGAATCCAACTCTAAGACTCTAATCCCCAAGTGCGTTTTCTTTGATTGTAACGGTTCAACTTCGGTTTGAAATAGAGTTAAAGTTCTAAAGGTCTATCACCTCTTAGGACACCCAAAGGTTGTAATAAGTATCTATAACTTATAGCTTTAAACCTCACTCTAAGACTCTAATCCCCAAGAGCATTATCTTTGATCGTAACGGTTCAACTTCGGATTGAAATAGAGTTAAAGTTCTAAAGATCTATCACCTCTTAGGACACCCAAAGGTTGTAATAAGTATCTATAACTTATAGCTTTAAACCTCATTCTAAGACTCTAATCCCCAAGAGCGTTATCATTGATTGTAACGGTTCAACTTCGGATTGAAATAGAGTTAAAGTTCTAAAGATCTATCACCTCTTAGGACACCCAAAGGTTGTAATAAGTATCTATAACTTATAGCCTTGAACCTCACTCTAAGACTCTAATCCCCAAGAGCGTTATCTTTGATTGTAACGGTTCAACTTTGGTTTGAAATAGAGTTAAAGTTCTAAAGATCTATCACCTCTTAGGGCACCCAAAGGTTGTAATAAGTATCTATAACTTATAGCTTTGCAACTTACTCAAAGACTGCAATCCCCAAGAGCGTTATCTTTGATTGTAACAGTTCAACTTCGGATTGAAATAGAGTTAAAGTTCTAAAGATCTATCACCTCTTACGACACGCAAAGGTTGTAATAACTATCTATAACTTATAGCTTTGAACCTCACTCTAAGACTCTAATCCCCAAGAGCGTTATCTTTGGTTCTAACGGTTCAACTTTGGTTTGAAATAGAGTTAACGTTCTAAAGATCTATCACCTCTTAGGGCACCCAAAGGTTGTAATAAGTATCTATAACTTATAGCTTTGCACCTTACTCAAAGACTCCAATCCCCAAGAGCGTTATCTTTGATTGTAATGGTTCAACTTCGGTTTGAAATAGAGTTAAAGTTCTAAAGATCTATCACCTCTTAGGACACCCAAAGGTTGTAATAGGTATCTATAAGTTATAGCTTTGAACCTTACTCTAAGACTCTAATCGTCAAGAGCTTTATCATTGATTGTAACGGTTCAACTTTGGATTGAAATAGAGTTAAAGTTCTAAAGGTCTATCACCTCTTAGGACACCCAAAAGTTGTAATAAGTATCTATAACTTATAACTTTGAACCTCACTCTAAGTCTCTAATCCCCAAGAGCTTTATCATTGATTGTAACGGTCAACTTCAGATTGAAATAGAGTTAAAGTTCTAAAGATCTATCACCTCTTAGGACACCCAAATGTTGTAATAAGTATCTATAACTTATAGCTTTAAACCTCACTCTAAGACTCTAATCCCCAAGAGCGTTATCTTTGATTGTAACGGTTCAACTTCGGATTGAAATAGAGTTAAAGTTCTAAAGGTCTATGACCTCTTAGGACACCCAAAGGTTGTAATAAGTATCTATAACTTATAGCTTTGAACCTCACTCTAAGACACTAATCCCCAAGAATGTTATCTTTGATTGTAACGGTTCAACTTCGGATTGAAATAGAGTTAAAGTTCTAAAGGTCTATCACCTCTTAGGACACGCAAGGTTGTAATAGGTATCTATAACTTATAGCTTTGAACCTCACTCTAAGACTCTAATCCCCAAGAGCGTTATCTTTGATTGTAACGGTTCAACTTCCGATTGAAATAGAGTTAAAGTTCTAAAGATCTATCACCTTTTAGGGCACCCAAAGGTTGTAATAAGTATCTATAACTTATAACTTTGCACCTTACTCAAAGACTCCAATCCCCAAGAGCGTTATCTTTGATTGTAATGGTTCAACTTCGGTTTGAAATAGAGTCAAAGTTCTAAAGATCTATCACCTCTTAGGACACCCAAAGGTTGTAATATGTATCTATAACTTATAGCTTTGAACCCAACTCTAAGACTCTAATCCCCAAGAGCGTTATCTTTGATTGTAACGGTTCAACTTCGGATTGAAATAGAGTTAAAGTTCTAAAGATCTAGCACATCTTAGGACACCCGAAGGTTGTAATAAGTATCTATAACTTATAGCATTGAACCCAACTCTAAGACTCTAATCCCGAAGAGCGTTATCTTTGATTGTAACGGTTCAACTTCGGTTTGAAATAGAGTCAAAGTTCTAAAGATCTATCACCACTTAGGACACCCAAAGGTTGTAATAAGTATCTATAACTTATAGCTTTGAACCTCACTCTAAGACCCTAATCCCCAAGAGCGTTATCTTTTATTGTAACGATTCAACTTCTGATTGAAATAGAGTTAAAGTTCTAAAGATCTATCACCTCTTAGGACACCCAAAGGTTGTAATAAGTATCTATAACTTATAGCTTCGAACCTCACTCTAAGACTCTAATCCCCAAGCGCGTTATCTTTGATTGTAACGGTTCAACTTTGGTTTGAAATAGAGTTAAAGTTATAAAGATCTATCACCTCTTAGGGCACCCAAAGGTTGTAATAAGTATCTATAACTTATAGCTTTGCAACTTACTCAAAGACTCCAATCCCCAAGAGCGTTATATTTGATTGTAACGGTTCAAGTTCGGTTTGAAATAGAGTTAAAGTTCTAAAGATCTAGCACCTCTTAGGACACCCAAAGGTTGTAATAAGTATCTATAACTTATAGCTTTGATCCCAACTCTAAGACTCTAATCCCCAAGAGCGTTTTCTTTGATTGTAACGGTTCAACTTCGGTTTGAAATAGAGTTAAAGTTCTAAAGATCTATCACCTCTTAGGACACACAAAGGTTGTAATAAGTACCTATAACTTATAGCTTTGAACTTAACTCTAAGACTCTAATCCCCAAGAGCATTATCTTTGATTGTAACGGTTCAACTTCGGTTTGAAATAGAGTCAAGGTTCTAAAGATCTATCTCCTCTTAGCGCACCCAAAGGTTGTAATAAGTATGTATAACTTATAGCATTGAACCCAACTCTAAGACTCTAATCCCCAAGAGCATTATCTTTGATTGTAACGGTTCAACTTCGGATCGAAATAGAGTTAAAGTTTTAAAGATCAATCACCTCTTAGGACACCCAAAGGTTGTAATAAATATCTATAACTTATAGCTTTTAACCTCACTCTAAGACTCTAATCCCCAAGAGCGTTATCTTTGATTGTAACGGTTCAACTTTGGTTTGAAATAGAGTTAAAGTTCTAAAGATCTATCACCTCTTAGATCTTTAGAACTTTAACTCTATTTCAAACCGAAGTTGAACCGTTATAATCAAAGATAACGCTCTTGGGGACTAGAGTCTTAGAGTTAGGTTCAAAGCTATAAGTTATAGATACTCATGACATCCTTTGGGTGTCCTCAGAGGTGATAGAGCTTCATAACTTTAACTCTATTTCAAACCGAAGTTGAACAGTTACAATCAAAGACAACGCTCTTGGGGATTAGAGTCTTAGAGTTAGGTTCAAAGCAATAAGTTATAGATACTTATTACAACATTTGGGTGTCCTAAGAGGCGATAGATCTTTAGAACTTTAACTCTATTTCAAACCGAAGTTGAACCGTTACAATCAAAGATACCGCTCTTGGGGATTAGAGTCTTAGAGTTACGTTTAAAGCTATAAGTTATAGATACTTATGACATCCTTTGGGTGTCCTAAGAGGTGATAGATCTTTAGAACTTTAACTCTATTTCAAACCGAAGTTGAACCGTTACAATCAAATATAACGCTCTTGGGGATTAGAGTCTTAGAGTTAGGTTCAAAGCTATAAGTTATAGATACTTATTACAACCTTTGGGTGTCCTAAGAGGTGATAGAGCTTTAGAACTTTAACTCTATTTCAAACCGAAGTTGAACCGTTATAATCAAAGATAACGCTCTTGGGGATTAGAGTCTTAGTGTTAGGTTCAAAGCTATAAGTTATAGGTACTTATTAGAACCTTTGGGTGTCCTAAGAGGTGATAGATCTTTAGAACTTTAACTCTATTTCAAACCGAAGTTGAACCGTTACAATCAAATATAACGCTCTTGGGGATTAGAGTCTTAGAGTTAGGTTCAAAGCTATAAGTTATAGATACTTATTACAACCTTTGGGTGTCCTAAGAGGTGATAGATCTTTAGAACTTTAACTCTATTTGAAACCGAAGTTGAATCGTTACAATCAAAGATAACGCTCTTGGGGATTAGAGTCTTAGAGTTAGGTTCAAAGCTATAAGTTATAGATACTTATTACAACCTTTGGGTGTCCTAAGAGGTGATAGATCTTTAGAACTTTCACTCTATTTCAAACCGAAGTTGAACCGTTATAATCAAAGATAACGCTCTTGGGGATTAGAGTCTTAGAGTTAGGTTCAAAGCTATAAGTTATAGGTACTTATTACAACCTTTGGGTGTCCTAAGAGGTGATAGAACTTCAGAACTTTAACTCTATTTCAAACCGAAGTTGAACCGTTACAATCAAAGATAACGCTCTTGGGGATTAGAGTCTTAGAGTTAGGTTCAAAGTTATAAGTTATAGATACTTATTACAAACTTTGGGTGTCCTAAGAGGTGATAGAGCTTCATAACTTTAACTCTATTTCAAACCGAAGTTGAACCGTTACAATCAAAGATAATGCTCTTGGGGATTAGAGTCTTAGAGTTAGGTTCAAAGCTATAAGTTATAGATACTTATTACAACCTTTAGGTTTCTTAAGAGGTGATAGATCTTTAGAACTTTAACTCTATTTCAAATCGAAGTTGAACCGTTACAATCAAAGATAACGCTCTTGGGGATTAGAGTCTTAGAGTTAGGTTCAAAGCAATAAGTTATAGATACTTATTACAACCTTTGGGTGTCCTAAGAGGTGATAGATCTTTAGAACTTTAACTCTATTTCAAACCGAAGTTGAACCGTTACAATCAAAGATAACGCTCTTGGGGATTAGAGTCTTAGAGTTAGGTTCAAAGCTATAAGTTATAGGTACTTATTACAACCTTTGGGTGTCCTAAGAGGTGATAGATCTTTAGAACTTTAACTCTATTTCAAACCGAAGTTGAACCGTTACAATAAAAAATAACGCTCTTGGGGATTAGAGTCTTAGAGTTAGGTTCAAAGCTATAAGTTATAGATACTTATGACATCCTTTGGGTGTCCTAAGAGGTGATAGAGCTTCATAACTTTAACTCTATTTCAAACCGAAGTTGAACCGTTACAATCAAAGATAACGCTCTTGGGGATTAGAGTCTTAGAGTTAGGTTCAAAGCAATAAGTTATAGATACTTATTACAACATTTGGGTGTCCTAAGAGGTGATATATCTTTAGAACTTTAACTCTATTTCAAACCGAAGTTGAACCGTTACAATCAAAGATAACGCTCTTGGGGATTAGAGTCTTAGAGTTACGTTCAAAGCTATAAGTTATAGATACTTATTACAACCTTTGGGTGTCCTAAGAGGTGATAGATCTTTAGAACTTTAACTCTATTTCAAACCGAAGTTGAACCGTTACAATCAAATATAACGTCTTGGGGATTAGAGTCTTAGAGTTAGGTTCAAAGCTATAAGTTATAGATACTTATTACAACCTTTGGGTGTCCTAAGAGGTGATAGATCTTTAGAACTTTAACTCTATTTCAAACCGAAGTTGAACCGTTATAATCAAAGATAACGCTCTTGGGGATTAGAGTCTTAGAGTTAGGTTCAAAGCTATAAGTTATAGATACTTATGACATCCTTTGGGTGTCTTAAGAGGTGATAGAGCTTCATAACTTTAACTCTATTTCAAACCGAAGTTGAACCGTTACAATCAAAGATAACGCTCTTGGGGATTAGAGTCTTAGAGTTAGGTTCAAAGCTATAAGTTATAGATACTTATTACAACCTTTGGGTGTCCTAAGAGGTGATAGATCTTTAGAACTTTAACTCTATTTCAAACCGAAGTTGAACCGTTATAATCAAAGATAACGCTCTTGGGGATTAGAGTCTTAGAGTTAGGTTCAAAGCTATAAGTTATAGGTACTTATTACAATCTTTGGGTGTCCTAAGAGGTGATAGAACTTCATAACTTTAACTCTATTTCAAACCGAAGTTGAACCGTTACAATCAAAGATAATGCTCTTGGGGATTAGAGTCTTAGAGTTAGGTTCAAAGCTATAAGTTATAGATACTTATGACAACCTTTGGGTGTCTTAAGAGGTGATAGATCTTTAGAACTTTAACTCTATTTCAAACCGAAGTTGAACCGTTACAATCAAAGATAACGCTCTTGGGGATTAGAGTCTTAGAGTTAGGTTCAAAGCTATAAGTTATAGATACTTATTACAACCATTGGGTGTCCTAACAGGTGATAGAACTTCAGAACTTTAACTCTATTTCAAACCGAAGTTGAACCATTACAATCAAAGATAACGCTCTTGGGATTAGAGTCTTAGAGTTAGGTTCAAAGCTATAAGTTATAGATACTTATGACATCCTTTGGGTGTCCTAAGAGGTGATAGATCTTTAGAACTTTAACTCTATTTCAAACCGAAGTTGAACCGTTACAATCAAAGATAACGCTCTTGGGGATTAGAGTTTTAGAGTTAGGTTCAAAGCTATGAGTTATAGATACTTATGACATCCTTTGGGTGTCCTAAGAGGTGATAGATCTTTAGAACTTTAACTCTATTTCAAACCGAAGTTGAACCGTTACAATCAAAGATAACGCTCTTGGGAATTAGAGTCTTAGAGTTAGGTTCAAAGCTATAAGTTATAGATACTTATTACAACCTTTGGGTGTCCTAAGAGGTGATAGATCTTTAGAACTTTAACTCTATTTCAAACCGAAGTTGAACCGTTACAATCAAAGATAACACTCTTGGGGATTAGAGTCTTAGAGTTAGGTTCAAAGCTATAAGTTATAGATACTTATGACATCCTTTGGGTGTCTTAAGAGGTGATAGAGCTTCATAACTTTAACTCTATTTCAAACCGAAGTTGAACCGTTACAATCAAAGATAACGCTCTTGGGGATTAGAGTCTTAGAGTTAGGTTCAAAGCAATAAGTTATAGATACTTATTACAACATTTGGGTGTCCTAAGAGGTGATATATCTTTAGAACTTTAACTCTATTTGAAACCGAAGTTGAACCGTTACAATCAAAGATAACGCTCTTGGGGATTAGAGTCTTAGAGTTAGGTTCAAAGCTATAAGTTATAGATACTTATGACATCCTTTGGGTGTCCTAAGAGGTTGATAGATCTTTAGAACTTTAACTCTATTTCAAACCGAAGTTGAACCGTTACAATCAAAGATAACGCTCTTGGGGACTAGAGTCTTAGAGTTAGGTTCAAAGCTATAAGTTATAGATACTTATTACAACCTTTGGGTGTCCTAAGAGGTGATAGATCTTTAGAACTTTAACTCTATTTCAAACCGAAGTTGAACCGTTATAATGAAAGATAACGCTCTTGGGGATTAGAGTCTTAGAGTTAGGTTCAAAGCTATAAGTTATAGGTACTTATTACAACCTTTGGGTGTCCTAAGAGGTGATAGAACTTCAGAACTTTAACTCTATTTGATACCGAAGTTGAACCGTTACAATCAAAGATAACGCTCTTGGGGATTAGAGTCTTAGAGTTAGGTTCAAAGCTATAAGTTATAGATACTTATTACAACCTTTGGGTGTCCTAAGAGGTGATAGATCTTTAGAACTTTAACTCTATTTCAAACCGAAGTTGAACCGTTATAATCAAAGATAACGCTCTTGGGGATTAGAGTCTTAGAGTTAGGTTCAAAGCTATAAGTTATAGATACTTATTACAACCTTTGGGTGTCCTAAGAGGTGCTAGAACTTCAGAACTTTAACTCTATTTCAAACCGAAGTTGAACCGTTACAATCAAAGATAACGCTCTTGGGGATTAGAGTCTTAGAGTTAGGTTCAAAGCTATAAGTTATAGATACTTATTACAAACTTTGGGTGTCCTAAGAGGTGATAGAGCTTCATAACTTTAACTCTATTTCAAACCGAAGTTGAACCGTTACAATCAAAGATAATGCTCTTGGGGATTAGAGTCTTAGAGTTAGGTTCAAAGCTATAAGTTATAGGTACCTATTACAACCTTTGGGTGTCCTAAGAGGTGATAGATCTTTAGAACTTTAACTCTATTTCAAACCGAAGTTGAACCGTTACAATCAAAGATAACGCTCTTGGGGATTAGAGTCTTAGAGTTAGGTTCAAAGCTATAAGTTATAGATACTTATTACAATCATTGGGTGTCCTAACAGGTGATAGAACTTCAAAACTTTAACTCTATTTCAAACCGAAGTTGAACCATTACATACAAAGATAACGCTCTTGGGATTAGAGTCTTAGAGTTAGGTTCAAAGCTATAAGTTATAGATACTTATGACATCCTTTGGGTGTCCTAAGAGGTGATAGATCTTTAGAACTTTAACTCTATTTCAAACCGAAGTTGAACCGTTACAATCAAAGATAACGCTCTTGGGGATTAGAGTTTTAGAGTTAGGTTCAAAGCTATAAGTTATAGATACTTATGACATCCTTTGGGTGTCCTAAGAGGTGATAGATCTTTAGAACTTTAACTCTATTTCAAACCGAAGTTGAACCGTTACAATCAAAGGTAACGCTCTTGGGAATTAGAGTCTTAGAGTTAGGTTCAAAGCTATAAGTTATAGATACTTATTACAACCTTTGGGTGTCCTAAGAGGTGATAGATCTTTAGAACTTTAACTCTATTTCAAACCGAAGTTGAACCGTTACAATAAAAGATAACGCTCTTGGGGATTAGAGTCTTAGAGTTAGGTTCAAAGCTATAAGTTATAGATACTTATGATATCCTTTGGGTGTCCTAAGAGGTGATAGAGCTTCATAACTTTAACTCTATTTCAAACCGAAGTTGAACCGTTACAATCAAAGATAACGCTCTTGGGGATTAGAGTCTTAGAATTAGGTTCAAAGCAATAAGTTATAGATACTTATTACAACATTTGGGTGTCCTAAGAGGTGATATATCTTTAGAACTTTAACTCTATTTCAAACCGAAGTTGAACTGTTACAATCAAAGATAACGCTCTTGGGGATTAGAGTCTTAGAGTTAGGTTCAAAGCTATAAGTTATAGATACTTATGACATCCTTTGGGTGTCCTAAGAGGTGATAGATCTTTAGAACTTTAACTCTATTTCAAACCGAAGTTGAACCGTTATAATCAAAGATAACGCTCTTGGGGACTAGAGTCTTAGAGTTAGGTTCAAAGCTATAAGTTATAGATACTCATGACATCCTTTGGGTGTCCTCAGAGGTGATAGAGCTTCATAACTTTAACTCTATTTCAAACCGAAGTTGAACAGTTACAATCAAAGACAACGCTCTTGGGGATTAGAGTCTTAGAGTTAGGTTCAAAGCAATAAGTTATAGATACTTATTACAACATTTGGGTGTCCTAAGAGGCGATAGATCTTTAGAACTCTAACTCTATTTCAAACCGAAGTTTAACCGTTACAATCAAAGATACCGCTCTTGGGGATTAGAGTCTTAGAGTTACGTTTAAAGCTATAAGTTATAGATACTTATGACATCCTTTGGGTGTCCTAAGAGGTGATAGATCTTTAGAACTTTAACTCTATTTCAAACCGAAGTTGAACCGTTACAATCAAATATAACGCTCTTGGGGATTAGAGTCTTAGAGTTAGGTTCAAAGCTATAAGTTATAGATACTTATTACAACCTTTGGGTGTCCTAAGAGGTGATAGAGCTTTAGAACTTTAACTCTATTTCAAACCGAAGTTGAACCGTTATAATCAAAGATAACGCTCTTGGGGATTAGAGTCTTAGTGTTAGGTTCAAAGCTATAAGTTATAGGTACTTATTACAACCTTTGGGTGTCCTAAGAGGTGATAGATCTTTAGAACTTTAACTCTATTTCAAACCGAAGTTGAACCGTTACAATCAAATATAACGCTCTTGGGGATTAGAGTCTTAGAGTTAGGTTCAAAGCTATAAGTTATAGATACTTATTACAACCTTTGGGTGTCCTAAGAGGTGATAGATCTTTAGAACTTTAACTCTATTTGAAACCGAAGTTGAATCGTTACAATCAAAGATAACGCTCTTGGGGATTAGAGTCTTAGAGTTAGGTTCAAAGCTATAAGTTATAGGTACTTATTACAACCTTTGGGTGTCCTAAGAGGTGATAGATCTTTAGAACTTTAACTCTATTTCAAACCGAAGTTGAACCGTTACAATAAAAAATAACGCTCTTGGGGATTAGAGTCTTAGAGTTAGGTTCAAAGCTATAAGTTATAGATACTTATGACATCCTTTGGGTGTCCTAAGAGGTGATAGAGCTTCATAACTTTAACTCTATTTCAAACCGAAGTTGAACCGTTACAATCAAAGATAACGCTCTTGGGAATTAGAGTCTTAGAGTTAGGTTCAAAGCAATAAGTTATAGATACTTATTACAACATTTGGGTGTCCTAAGAGGTGATATATCTTTAGAACTTTAACTCTATTTCAAACCGAAGTTGAACCGTTACAATCAAAGATAACGCTCTTGGGGATTAGAGTCTTAGAGTTACGTTCAAAGCTATAAGTTATAGATACTTATTACAACCTTTGGGTGTCCTAAGAGGTGATAGATCTTTAGAACTTTAACTCTATTTCAAACCGAAGTTGAACCGTTACAATCAAATATAACGTCTTGGGGATTAGAGTCTTAGAGTTAGGTTCAAAGCTATAAGTTATAGATACTTATTACAACCTTTGGGTGTCCTAAGAGGTGATAGATCTTTAGAACTTTAACTCTATTTCAAACCGAAGTTGAACCGTTATAATCAAAGATAACGCTCTTGGGGATTAGAGTCTTAGAGTTAGGTTCAAAGCTATAAGTTATAGATACTTATGACATCCTTTGGGTGTCTTAAGAGGTGATAGAGCTTCATAACTTTAACTCTATTTCAAACCGAAGTTGAACCGTTACAATCAAAGATAACGCTCTTGGGGATTAGAGTCTTAGAATTAGGTTCAAAGCTATAAGTTATAGATACTTATTACAACCTTTGGGTGTCCTAAGAGGTGATAGATCATTAGAACTTTAACTCTATTTCAATCCGAAGTTGAACCGTTATAATCAAAGATAACGCTCTTGGGGATTAGAGTCTTAGAGTTAGGTTCAAAGCTATAAGTTATAGGTACTTATTACAATCTTTGGGTGTCCTAAGAGGTGATAGAACTTCATAACTTTAACTCTATTTCAAACTGAAGTTGAACCGTTACAATCAAAGATAATGCTCTTGGGGATTAGAGTCTTAGAGTTAGGTTCAAAGCTATAAGTTATAGATACTTATGACAACCTTTGGGTGTCTTAAGAGGTGATAGATCTTTAGAACTTTAACTCTATTTCAAACCGAAGTTGAACCGTTACAATCAAAGATAACGCTCTTGGGGATTAGAGTCTTAGAGTTAGGTTCAAAGCTATAAGTTATAGATACTTATTACAACCATTGGGTGTCCTAACAGGTGATAGAACTTCAGAACTTTAACTCTATTTCAAACCGAAGTTGAACCATTACAATCAAAGATAACGCTCTTGGGATTAGAGTCTTAGAGTTAGGTTCAAAGCTATAAGTTATAGATACTTATGACATCCTTTGGGTGTCCTAAGAGGTGATAGATCTTTAGAACTTTAACTCTATTTCAAACCGAAGTTGAACCGTTACAATCAAAGATAACGCTCTTGGGGATTAGAGTTTTAGAGTTAGGTTCAAAGCTATGAGTTATAGATACTTATGACATCCTTTGGGTGTCCTAAGAGGTGATAGATCTTTAGAACTTTAACTCTATTTCAAACCGAAGTTGAACCGTTACAATCAAAGATAACGCTCTTGTGAATTAGAGTCTTAGAGTTAGGTTCAAAGCTATAAGTTATAGATACTTATTACAACCTTTGGGTGTCCTAAGAGGTGATAGATCTTTAGAACTTTAACTCTATTTCAAACCGAAGTTGAACCGTTACAATCAAAGATAACACTCTTGGGGATTAGAGTCTTAGAGTTAGGTTCAAAGCTATAAGTTATAGATACTTATGACATCCTTTGGGTGTCTTAAGAGGTGATAGAGCTTCATAACTTTAACTCTATTTCAAACCGAAGTTGAACCGTTACAATCAAAGATAACGCTCTTGGGGATTAGAGTCTTAGAGTTAGGTTCAAAGCAATAAGTTATAGATACTTATTACAACCTTTGGGTGTCCGAAGAGGTGATAGATCTTTAGAACTTTAACTCTATTTCAAACCGAAGTTGAACCGTTACAATCAAAGATAACGCTCTTGGGGATTAGAGTCTTAGAGTTAGGTTCAAAGCAATAAGTTATAGATACTTATTACAACCTTTGGGTGTCCTAAGAGGTGATAGATCTTTAGAACTTTAACTCTATTTCAAACCGAAGTTGAACCGTTACAATCAAATATAACGCTCTTGGGGATTAGAGTCTTAGAGTTAGGTTCAAAGCTATAGGTTATAGATACTTATGACATCCTTTGGGTTTCCTAAGAGGTGATAGATCTTTAGAACTTTAACTCTATTTCAAACCGAAGTTGAACCGTTACAATCAAAGATAACGCTCTTGGGGACTAGAGTCTTAGAGTTAGGTTCAAAGCTATAAGTTATAGATACTCATGACATCCTTTGGGTGTCCTCAGAGGTGATAGAGCTTCATAACTTTAACTCTATTTCAAACCGAAGTTGAACAGTTACAATCAAAGACAACGCTCTTGGGGATTAGAGTCTTAGAGTTAGGTTCAAAGCAATAAGTTATAGATACTTATTACAACATTTGGGTGTCGTAAGAGGCGATAGATCTTTAGAACTTTAACTCTATTTCAAACCGAAGTTGAACCGTTACAATCAAAGATACCGCTCTTGGGGATTAGAGTCTTAGAGTTACGTTTAAAGCTATAAGTTATAGATACTTATGACATCCTTTGGGTGTCCTAAGAGGTGCTAGATCTTTAGAACTTTAACTCTATTTCAAACCGAAGTTGAACCGTTACAATCAAATATAACGCTCTTGGGGATTAGAGTCTTAGAGTTAGGTTCAAAGCTATAAGTTATAGATACTTATTACAACCTTTGGGTGTCCTAAGAGGTGATAGATCTTTAGAACTTTAACTCTATTTCAAACCGAAGTTGAACCGTTACAATCAGAGATAACGCTCTTGGGGATTAGAGTCTTAGAGTTAGGTTCAAAGCAATAAGTTATAGATACTTATTACAACCTTTAGGTGAGCTAAGAGGTGATAGATCTTTAGAATTTTAACTCTATTTCAAACCGAAGTTGAACCGTTACAATAAAAGATAACGCTCTTGGGGATTAGAGTCTTAGAGTTAGGTTCAAAGCAATAAGTTATAGATACTTATTACAAACTTTGGGTGTCCTAAGAGGTGATAGATCTTTAGAACTTTAACTCTATTTCAAACCGAAGTTGAACCGTTACAATCAAAGATAACGCTCTTGGGGATTAGAGTCTTAGAGTTAGGTTCAAAGCAATAAGTTATAGATACTTATTACAACCTTTGGGTGTCCGAAGAGGTGATAGATCTTTAGAACTTTAACTCTATTTCAAACCGAAGTTGAACCGTTACAATCAAAGATAACGCTCTTGGGGATTAGAGTCTTAGAGTTAGGTTCAAAGCAATAAGTTATAGATACTTATTACAACCTTTGGGTGTCCTAAGAGGTGATAGATCTTTAGAACTTTAACTCTATTTCAAACCGAAGTTGAACCGTTACAATCAAATATAACGCTCTTGGGGATTAGAGTCTTAGAGTTAGGTTCAAAGCTATAGGTTATAGATACTTATGACATCCTTTGGGTTTCCTAAGAGGTGATAGATCTTTAGAACTTTAACTCTATTTCAAACCGAAGTTGAACCGTTACAATCAAAGATAACGCTCTTGGGGACTAGAGTCTTAGAGTTAGGTTCAAAGCTATAAGTTATAGATACTCATGACATCCTTTGGGTGTCCTCAGAGGTGATAGAGCTTCATAACTTTAACTCTATTTCAAACCGAAGTTGAACAGTTACAATCAAAGACAACGCTCTTGGGGATTAGAGTCTTAGAGTTAGGTTCAAAGCAATAAGTTATAGATACTTATTACAACATTTGGGTGTCGTAAGAGGCGATAGATCTTTAGAACTTTAACTCTATTTCAAACCGAAGTTGAACCGTTACAATCAAAGATACCGCTCTTGGGGATTAGAGTCTTAGAGTTACGTTTAAAGCTATAAGTTATAGATACTTATGACATCCTTTGGGTGTCCTAAGAGGTGCTAGATCTTTAGAACTTTAACTCTATTTCAAACCGAAGTTGAACCGTTACAATCAAATATAACGCTCTTGGGGATTAGAGTCTTAGAGTTAGGTTCAAAGCTATAAGTTATAGATACTTATTACAACCTTTGGGTGTCCTAAGAGGTGATAGATCTTTAGAACTTTAACTCTATTTCAAACCGAAGTTGAACCGTTACAATCAGAGATAACGCTCTTGGGGATTAGAGTCTTAGAGTTAGGTTCAAAGCAATAAGTTATAGATACTTATTACAACCTTTAGGTGAGCTAAGAGGTGATAGATCTTTAGAATTTTAACTCTATTTCAAACCGAAGTTGAACCGTTACAATAAAAGATAACGCTCTTGGGGATTAGAGTCTTAGAGTTAGGTTCAAAGCAATAAGTTATAGATACTTATTACAAACTTTGGGTGTCCTAAGAGGTGATAGATCTTTAGAACTTTAACTCTATTTCAAACCGAAGTTGAACCGTTACAATCAAAGATAACGCTCTTGGGGAGTAGAGTCTTAGAGTTAGGTTCAAAGCAATAAGTTATAGATACTTATTACAACATTTGGGTGTCCTAAGAGGTGATATATCTTTAGAACTTTAACTCTATTTCAAACCGAAGTTGAACCGTTACAATCAAAGATAACGCTCTTGGGGATTAGAGTCTTAGAGTTACGTTCAAAGCTATAAGTTATAGATACTTATGACATCCTTTGGGTGTCCTAAGAGGTGATAGATCTTTAGAACTTTAACTCTATTTGAAACCGAAGTTGAACCGTTACAATCAAATATAACGCTCTTGGGGATTAGAGTCTTAGAGTGAGGTTCAAAGCAATAAGTTATAGATACTTACGACATCCTTTGGGTGTCCTAAGAGGTGATAGATCTTTAGAACTTTAACTCTATTTCAAACCGAAGTTGAACCGTTACAATCAAAGATAACGCTCTTGGGGATTAGAGTCTTAGAGTTAGGTTCAAAACTATAAGTTATAGATACTTATTACAACCTTTGGGTGTCCTAAGAGGTGATAGATCTTTAGAACTTTAACTCTATTTCAAACCGAAGTTGAACCGTTACAATAAGAGATAACGCTCTTGGGGATTAGAGTCTTAGAGTTAGGTTCAAAGCTATAAGTTATAGATACTTATTACAACCTTTGGGTGTCCTAAGAGGTGATAGATCTTTAGAACTTTAACTCTATTTCAAACCGAAGTTGAACCGTTACAATCAGAGATAACGCTCTTGGGGATTAGAGTATTAGAGTTAGGTTCAAAGCTATAATTTATAGATACTTATTACAACCTTTGGGTGTCCTAAGAGGTGATAGAGCTTCAGAACTTTAACTCTATTTCAAACCGAAGTTGAACCATTACAATCAAAGATAACGCTCTTGGGGATTAGAGTCTTAGAGTTAGGTTCAAAGCTATAAGTTATAGATACTTATTACAACCTTTGGGTGTCCTAAGAGGTGATAGATCTTTAGAATTTTAACTCTATTTCAAACCGAAGTTGAACCGTTACAATCAAAGATAACGCTCTTGGGGATTAGAGTCTTAGAGTTAGGTTCAAAGCAATAAGTTATAGATACTTATTACAACATTTGGGTGTCCTAAGAGGTGATATATCTTTAGAACTTTAACTCTATTTCAAACCGAAGTTGAACCGTTACAATCAAAGATAACGCTCTTGGGGATTAGAGTCTTAGAGTTACGTTCAAAGCTATAAGTTATAGATACTTATGACATCCTTTGGGTGTCCTAAGAGGTGATAGATCTTTAGAACTTTAACTCTATTTCAAACCGAAGTTGAACCGTTACAATCAAATATAACGCTCTTGGGGATTAGAGTCTTAGAGTGAGGTTCAAAGCAATAAGTTATAGATACTTATGACATCCTTTGGGTGTCCTAAGAGGTGATAGATCTTTAGAACTTTAACTCTATTTCAAACCGAAGTTGAACCGTTACAATCAAAGATAACGCTCTTGGGGATTAGAGTCTTAGAGTTAGGTTCAAAACTATAAGTTATAGATACTTATTACAACCTTTGGGTGTCCTAAGAGGTGATAGATCTTTAGAACTTTAACTCTATTTCAAACCGAAGTTGAACCGTTACAATCAGAGATAACGCTCTTGGGGATTAGAGTCTTAGAGTTAGGTTCAAAGCTATAAGTTATAGATACTTATTACAACCTTTGGGTGTCCTAAGAGGTGATAGATCTTTAGAACTTTAACTCTATTTCAAACCGAAGTTGAACCGTTACAATCAGAGATAACGCTCTTGGGGATTAGAGTCTTAGAGTTAGGTTCAAAGCTATAATTTATAGATACTTATTACAACCTTTGGGTGTCCTAAGAGGTGATAGAGCTTCAGAACTTTAA
Organism: Pontederia crassipes; assembly: GCA_030549335.1. Classification (NCBI taxonomy): domain Eukaryota; kingdom Viridiplantae; phylum Streptophyta; class Magnoliopsida; order Commelinales; family Pontederiaceae; genus Pontederia; species Pontederia crassipes. The sequence goes on along the minus strand of JAUKPH010000020.1, from coordinate 891,453 downwards.
CTCTATTTCAAATCGAAGTTGAACCATTACAATCAAAGATAACGCTCTTGGGGATTAGAGTCTTAGAGTTAGGTTCAAAGCTATAAGTTATAGATACTTATTACAACCTTTGGGTGTCCTAAGAGGTGATAGATCTTTAGAATTTTAACTCTATTTCAAACCGAAGTTGAACCGTTACAATCAAAGATAACGCTCTTGGGGATTAGAGTCTTAGAGTTAGGTTCAAAGCAATAAGTTATAGATACTTATTACAACCTTTGGGTGTCCTAAGAGGTGATAGAGCTTCACAACTTTAACTCTATTTCAAACCGAAGTTGAACCGTTACAATCAAAGATTACGCTCTTGGGAATTAGAGTCTTAGAGTTAGGTTCAAAGCTATAAGTTATAGATACTTATTACAACCTTTGGGTGTCCTAAGAGGTGATAGATCTTTAGAACTTTAACTCTATTTCAAACCGAAGTTGAACCGTTACAATCAAAGATAACGCTCTTGGGGATTAGAGTCTTAGAGTTAGGTTCGAAGCTATAAGTTATAGATACTTATTACAACCTTTGGGTGTCCTAAGAGGTGATAGATCTTTAGAACTTTAACTCTATTTCAAACCGAAGTTGAACCGTTACAATCAAAGATTACGCTCTTGGGGATTAGAGTCTTAGAGTTAGGTTCAAAGCTATAAGTTATAGATAATTATTACAACCTTTGGGTGTCCTAAGAGGTGATCGATCTTTAGAACTTTAACTCTATTTCAAACCGAAGTTGAACCGTTACAATCAAAGATAACGCTGTTGGGGATTAGAGTCTTAGAGTTAGGTTCAAAGCAATAAGTTATAGATACTTATTACAACCTTTGGGTGTCCGAAGAGGTGATAGATCTTTAGAACTTTAACTCTATTTCAAACCGAAGTTGAACCGTTACAATCAAAGATAACGCTCTTGGGGATTAGAGTCTTAGAGTTAGGTTCAAAGCAATAAGTTATAGATTCTTATTACAACCTTTGGGTGTCCTAAGAGGTGATAGATCTTTAGAACTTTAACTCTATTTCAAACCGAAGTTGAACCATTACAATCAAAGATAACGCTCTTGGGGATTAGAGTCTTAGAGTTAGGTTCAATGCTATAAGTTATAGATACTTATTACAACCTTTGGGTGTCCTAAGAGGTGATAGAATTTCAGAACTTTAACTCTATTTCAAACCGAAGTTGAACCATTACAATCAAAGATAACGCTCTTGGGGATTAGAGTCTTAGAGTTAGGTTCAAAGCAATAAGTTATAGATACTTATTACAACCTTTGGGTGTCCTAAGAGGTGATAGATCTTTAGAACTTTAACTCTATTTCAAACCGAAGTTGAACCGTTACAATCAAAGATAACGCTCTTGGGGATTAGAGTCTTAGAGTTAGGTTCAAAGCTATAAGTTATAGATACTTATTACAAACTTTGGGTGTCCTAAGAGGTGATAGAGCTTCATAACTTTAACTCTATTTCAAACCGAAGTTGAACCGTTACAATCAAAGATAACGCTCTTGGGGATTAGAGTCTTAGAGTTAGGTTCAAAGCAATAAGTTATAGATACTTATTACACAACATTTGGGTGTCCAGAGGTGATATATCTTTAGAACTTTAACTCTATTTCAAACCGAAGTTGAATCGTTACAATCAAAGATAACGCTCTTGGGGATTAGAGTCTTAGAGTTACGTTCAAAGCTATAAGTTACAGATACTTATGACATCCTTTGGGTGTCCTAAGAGGTGATAGATCTTTAGAACTTTAACTCTATTTCAAACCGAAGTTGAACCGTTACAATCAAATATAACGCTCTTGGGGATTAGAGTCTTAGAGTTAGGTTCAAAGCAATAAGTTATAGATACTTATTACAACCTTTGGGTGTCCTATGAGGTGATAGATCTTTAGAACTTTAACTCTATTTCAAACCGAAGTTGAACCGTTACAATCAAAGATAACGCCCTTGGGGATTAGAGTCTTAGAGTTAGGTTCAAAGCTATAAGTTATAGGTACTTATTACAACCTTTGGGTGTCCTAAGAGGTGATAGATCTTTAGAACTTTAACTCTATTTCAAACCGAAGTTGAACCGTTACAATCAAAGACAACGCTCTTGGGGATTAGAGTCTTAGAGTTAGGTTCAAATCTATAAGTTATAGATACTTATGACATCCTTTGGGTGTCCAAAGAGGTGATAGATCTTTAGAACTTTAACTCTATTTCAAACCGAAGTTGAACCGTTACAATCAAAGATAACGCTCTTGGGAATTAGAGTCTTAGAGTTAGGTTCAAAGCTATAAGTTATAGATACTTATGACATCCTTTGGGTGTCCTAAGAGGTGATAGAGCTTCAGAACTTTAACTCTATTTCAAACTGAAGTTGAACCGTTACAATCAAAGATAACGCTCTTGGGGATTAGAGTCTTAGAGTTAGGTTCAAAGCTATAAGTTATAGATACTTATGACATCCTTTGGGTGTCCTAAGAGGTGATAGATCTTTAGAACTTTAACTCCATTTCAAACCGAAGTTGAACCGTTACAATCAAAGATAACGCTCTTGGGGATTAGAGTCTTAGAGTTAGGTTCAAAGCAATAAGTTATAGATACTTATTACAACCTTTGGGTGTCCTAAGAGGTGATAGAGCTTCAGAACTTTAACTCTATGTCAAACCGAAGTTGAACCGTTACAATCAAAGATTACGCTCTTGGGGATTATAGTCTTAGTGTTAGGTTCAAAGTTATAAGTTATAGATACTTATTACAACCTTTGGGTGTCCTAAGAGGTGATAGAGCTTCAGAACTTTGACTCTATTTCAAACCGAAGTTGAACCATTACAATCAAAGATAACGCTCTTGGGGATTAGAGTCTTAGAGTTAGGTTCAAAGCTATAAGTTATAGATACTTATTACAACCTTTGGGTGTCCTAAGAGGTGATAGATCTTTAGAACTTTAACTCTATTTCAAACCGAAGTTGAACCGTTACAATCAAAGATAACGCTCTTGGGGATTAGAGTCTTAGAGTTAGGTTCAAAGCAATAAGTTATAGATACTTATTACAACCTTTGGGTGTCCTAAGAGGTGATAGAGCTTCAGAACTTTAACTCTATTTCAAACCGAAGTTGAACCGTTACAATCAAAGATTACGCTCTTGGGGATTAGAGTCTTAGAGTTAGGTTCAAAGCTATAAGTTATAGATACTTATTACAACCTTTGGGTGTCCTAAGAGGTGATAGATCTTTAGAACTTTAACTCTATTTCAAACCGAAGTTGAACCGTTACAATCAAAGATAACGCTCTTGGGGATTAGAGTCTTAGAGTTAGGTTCGAAGCTATAAGTTATAGATACTTATTACAACCTTTGGGTGTCCTAAGAGGTGATAGATCTTTAGAACTTTAACTCTATTTCAAACCGAAGTTGAACCGTTACAATCAAAGATTACGCTCTTGGGGATTAGAGTCTTAGAGTTAGGTTCAAAGCTATAAGTTATAGATAATTATTACAACCTTTGGGTGTCCTAAGAGGTGATCGATCTTTAGAACTTTAACTCTATTTCAAACCGAAGTTGAACCGTTACAATCAAAGATAACGCTGTTGGGGATTAGAGTCTTAGAGTTAGGTTCAAAGCAATAAGTTATAGATACTTATTACAACCTTTGGGTGTCCGAAGAGGTGATAGATCTTTAGAACTTTAACTCTATTTCAAACCGAAGTTGAACCGTTACAATCAAAGATAACGCTCTTGGGGATTAGAGTCTTAGAGTTAGGTTCAAAGCAATAAGTTATAGATACTTATTACAACCTTTGGGTGTCCTAAGAGGTGATAGATCTTTAGAACTTTAACTCTATTTCAAACCGAAGTTGAACCATTACAATCAAAGATAACGCTCTTGGGGATTAGAGTCTTAGAGTTAGGTTCAATGCTATAAGTTATAGATACTTATTACAACCTTTGGGTGTCCTAAGAGGTGATAGAATTTCAGAACTTTAACTCTATTTCAAACCGAAGTTGAACCATTACAATCAAAGATAACGCTCTTGGGGATTAGAGTCTTAGAGTTAGGTTCAAAGCAATAAGTTATAGATACTTATTACAACCTTTGGGTGTCCTAAGAGGTGATAGATCTTTAGAACTTTAACTCTATTTCAAACCGAAGTTGAACCGTTACAATCAAAGATAACGCTCTTGGGGATTAGAGTCTTAGAGTTAGGTTCAAAGCTATAAGTTATAGATACTTATTACAAACTTTGGGTGTCCTAAGAGGTGATAGAGCTTCATAACTTTAACTCTATTTCAAACCGAAGTTGAACCGTTACAATCAAAGATAACGCTCTTGGGGAATTAGAGTCTTAGAGTTAGGTTCAAAGCAATAAGTTATAGATACTTATTACAACATTTGGGTGTCCTAAGAGGTGATATATCTTTAGAACTTTAACTCTATTTCAAACCGAAGTTGAACCGTTACAATCAAAGATAACGCTCTTGGGGATTAGAGTCTTAGAGTTACGTTCAAAGCTATAAGTTATAGATACTTATGACATCCTTTGGGTGTCCTAAGAGGTGATAGATCTTTAGAACTTTAACTCTATTTCAAACCGAAGTTGAACCGTTACAATCAAATATAACGCTCTTGGGGATTAGAGTCTTAGAGTGAGGTTCAAAGCAATAAGTTATAGATACTTATGACATCCTTTGGGTGTCCTAAGAGGTGATAGATCTTTAGAACTTTAACTCTATTTCAAACCGAAGTTAAACCGTTACAATCAAAGATAACGCTCTTGGGGATTAGAGTCTTAGAGTTAGGTTCAAAACTATAAGTTATAGATACTTATTACAACCTTTGGGTGTCCTAAGAGGTGATAGATCTTTAGAACTTTAACTCTATTTCAAACCGAAGTTGAACCGTTACAATCAGAGATAACGCTCTTGGGGATTAGAGTCTTAGAGTTAGGTTCAAAGCTATAAGTTATAGATACTTATTACAACCTTTGGGTGTCCTAAGAGGTGATAGATCTTTAGAACTTTAACTCTATTTCAAACCGAAGTTGAACCGTTACAATCAGAGATAACGCTCTTGGGGATTAGAGTCTTAGAGTTAGGTTCAAAGCTATAATTTATAGATACTTATTACAACCTTTGGGTGTCCTAAGAGGTGATAGAGCTTCAGAACTTTAACTCTATTTCAAACCGAAGTTGAACCATTACAATCAAAGATAACGCTCTTGGGGATTAGAGTCTTAGAGTTAGGTTCAAAGCTATAAGTTATAGATACTTATTACAACCTTTGGGTGTCCTAAGAGGTGATAGATCTTTAGAACTTTAACTCTATTTCAAACCGAAGTTGAACCGTTACAATCAAAGATAACGCTCTTGGGGATTAGAGTCTTAGAGTTAGGTTCAAAGCAATAAGTTATAGATACTTATTACAACCTTTGGGTGTCCTAAGAGGTGATAGAGCTTCACAACTTTAACTCTATTTCAAACCGAAGTTGAACCGTTACAATCAAAGATTACGCTCTTGGGAATTAGAGTCTTAGAGTTAGGTTCAAAGCTATAAGTTATAGATACTTATTACAACCTTTGGGTGTCCTAAGAGGTGATAGATCTTTAGAACTTTAACTCTATTTCAAACCGAAGTTGAACCGTTACAATCAAAGATAACGCTCTTGGGGATTAGAGTCTTAGAGTTAGGTTCGAAGCTATAAGTTATAGATACTTATTACAACCTTTGGGTGTCCTAAGAGGTGATAGATCTTTAGAACTTTAACTCTATTTCAAACCGAAGTTGAACCGTTACAATCAAAGATTACGCTCTTGGGGATTAGAGTCTTAGAGTTAGGTTCAAAGCTATAAGTTATAGATAATTATTACAACCTTTGGGTGTCCTAAGAGGTGATCGATCTTTAGAACTTTAACTCTATTTCAAACCGAAGTTGAACCGTTACAATCAAAGATAACGCTGTTGGGGATTAGAGTCTTAGAGTTAGGTTCAAAGCAATAAGTTATAGATACTTATTACAACCTTTGGGTGTCCGAAGAGGTGATAGATCTTTAGAACTTTAACTCTATTTCAAACCGAAGTTGAACCGTTACAATCAAAGATAACGCTCTTGGGGATTAGAGTCTTAGAGTTAGGTTCAAAGCAATAAGTTATAGATACTTATTACAACCTTTGGGTGTCCTAAGAGGTGATAGATCTTTAGAACTTTAACTCTATTTCAAACCGAAGTTGAACCATTACAATCAAAGATAACGCTCTTGGGGATTAGAGTCTTAGAGTTAGGTTCAATGCTATAAGTTATAGATACTTATTACAACCTTTGGGTGTCCTAAGAGGTGATAGAATTTCAGAACTTTAACTCTATTTCAAACCGAAGTTGAACCATTACAATCAAAGATAACGCTCTTGGGGATTAGAGTCTTAGAGTTAGGTTCAAAGCAATAAGTTATAGATACTTATTACAACCTTTGGGTGTCCTAAGAGGTGATAGATCTTTAGAACTTTAACTCTATTTCAAACCGAAGTTGAACCGTTACAATCAAAGATAACGCTCTTGGGGATTAGAGTCTTAGAGTTAGGTTCAAAGCTATAAGTTATATATACTTATTACAAACTTTGGGTGTCCTAAGAGGTGATAGAGCTTCATAACTTTAACTCTATTTCAAACCGAAGTTGAACCGTTACAATCAAAGATAACGCTCTTGGGGATTAGAGTCTTAGAGTTAGGTTCAAAGCAATAAGTTATAGATACTTATTACAACATTTGGGTGTCCAGAGGTGATATATCTTTAGAACTTTAACTCTATTTCAAACCGAAGTTGAATCGTTACAATCAAAGATAACGCTCTTGGGGATTAGAGTCTTAGAGTTACGTTCAAAGCTATAAGTTACAGATACTTATGACATCCTTTGGGTGTCCTAAGAGGTGATAGATCTTTAGAACTTTAACTCTATTTCAAACCGAAGTTGAACCGTTACAATCAAATATAACGCTCTTGGGGATTAGAGTCTTAGAGTTAGGTTCAAAGCAATAAGTTATAGATACTTATTACAACCTTTGGGTGTCCTATGAGGTGATAGATCTTTAGAACTTTAACTCTATTTCAAACCGAAGTTGAACCGTTACAATCAAAGATAACGCCCTTGGGGATTAGAGTCTTAGAGTTAGGTTCAAAGCTATAAGTTATAGGTACTTATTACAACCTTTGGGTGTCCTAAGAGGTGATAGATCTTTAGAACTTTAACTCTATTTCAAACCGAAGTTGAACCGTTACAATCAAAGATAACGCTCTTGGGGATTAGAGTCTTAGAGTTAGGTTCAAATCTATAAGTTATAGATACTTATGACATCCTTTGGGTGTCCAAATAGGTGATAGATCTTTAGAACTTTAACTCTATTTCAAACCGAAGTTGAACCGTTACAATCAAAGATAACGCTCTTGGGAATTAGAGTCTTAGAGTTAGGTTCAAAGCTATAAGTTATAGATACTTATGACATCCTTTGGGTGTCCTAAGAGGTGATAGAGCTTCAGAACTTTAACTCTATTTCAAACTGAAGTTGAACCGTTACAATCAAAGATAACGCTCTTGGGGATTAGAGTCTTAGAGTTAGGTTCAAAGCTATAAGTTATAGATACTTATGACATCCTTTGGGTGTCCTAAGAGGTGATAGATCTTTAGAACTTTAACTCCATTTCAAACCGAAGTTGAACCGTTACAATCAAAGATAACGCTCTTGGGGATTAGAGTCTTAGAGTTAGGTTCAAAGCAATAAGTTATAGATACTTATTACAACCTTTGGGTGTCCTAAGAGGTGATAGAGCTTCAGAACTTTAACTCTATGTCAAACCGAAGTTGAACCGTTACAATCAAAGATTACGCTCTTGGGGATTATAGTCTTAGTGTTAGGTTCAAAGTTATAAGTTATAGATACTTATTACAACCTTTGGGTGTCCTAAGAGGTGATAGAGCTTCAGAACTTTGACTCTATTTCAAACCGAAGTTGAACCATTACAATCAAAGATAACGCTCTTGGGGATTAGAGTCTTAGAGTTAGGTTCAAAGCTATAAGTTATAGATACTTATTACAACCTTTGGGTGTCCTAAGAGGTGATAGATCTTTAGAACTTTAACTCTATTTCAAACCGAAGTTGAACCGTTACAATCAGAGATAACGCTCTTGGGGATTAGAGTCTTAGAGTTAGGTTCAAAGCTATAATTTATAGATACTTATTACAACCTTTGGGTGTCCTAAGAGGTGATAGAGCTTCAGAACTTTAACTCTATTTCAAACCGAAGTTGAACCATTACAATCAAAGATAACGCTCTTGGGGATTAGAGTCTTAGAGTTAGGTTCAAAGCTATAAGTTATAGATACTTATTACAACCTTTGGGTGTCCTAAGAGGTGATAGATCTTTAGAACTTTAACTCTATTTCAAACCGAAGTTGAACCGTTACAATCAGAGATAACGCTCTTGGGGATTAGAGTCTTAGAGTTAGGTTCAAAGCTATAAGTTATAGATACTTATTACAACCTTTGGGTGTCCTAAGAGGTGATAGATCTTTAGAACTTTAACTCTATTTCAAACCGAAGTTGAACCGTTACAATCAGAGATAACGCTCTTGGGGATTAGAGTCTTAGAGTTAGGTTCAAAGCTATAATTTATAGATACTTATTACAACCTTTGGGTGTCCTAAGAGGTGATAGAGCTTCAGAACTTTAACTCTATTTCAAACCGAAGTTGAACCATTACAATCAAAGATAACGCTCTTGGGGATTAGAGTCTTAGAGTTAGGTTCAAAGCTATAAGTTATAGATACTTATTACAACCTTTGGGTGTCCTAAGAGGTGATAGATCTTTAGAACTTTAACTCTATTTCAAACCGAAGTTGAACCGTTACAATCAAAGATAACGCTCTTGGGGATTAGAGTCTTAGAGTTAGGTTCAAAGCAATAAGTTATAGATACTTATTACAACCTTTGGGTGTCCTAAGAGGTGATAGAGCTTCACAACTTTAACTCTATTTCAAACCGAAGTTGAACCGTTACAATCAAAGATTACGCTCTTGGGAATTAGAGTCTTAGAGTTAGGTTCAAAGCTATAAGTTATAGATACTTATTACAACCTTTGGGTGTCCTAAGAGGTGATAGATCTTTAGAACTTTAACTCTATTTCAAACCGAAGTTGAACCGTTACAATCAAAGATAACGCTCTTGGGGATTAGAGTCTTAGAGTTAGGTTCGAAGCTATAAGTTATAGATACTTATTACAACCTTTGGGTGTCCTAAGAGGTGATAGATCTTTAGAACTTTAACTCTATTTCAAACCGAAGTTGAACCGTTACAATCAAAGATTACGCTCTTGGGGATTAGAGTCTTAGAGTTAGGTTCAAAGCTATAAGTTATAGATAATTATTACAACCTTTGGGTGTCCTAAGAGGTGATCGATCTTTAGAACTTTAACTCTATTTCAAACCGAAGTTGAACCGTTACAATCAAAGATAACGCTGTTGGGGATTAGAGTCTTAGAGTTAGGTTCAAAGCAATAAGTTATAGATACTTATTACAACCTTTGGGTGTCCGAAGAGGTGATAGATCTTTAGAACTTTAACTCTATTTCAAACCGAAGTTGAACCGTTACAATCAAAGATAACGCTCTTGGGGATTAGAGTCTTAGAGTTAGGTTCAAAGCAATAAGTTATAGATACTTATTACAACCTTTGGGTGTCCTAAGAGGTGATAGATCTTTAGAACTTTAACTCTATTTCAAACCGAAGTTGAACCATTACAATCAAAGATAACGCTCTTGGGGATTAGAGTCTTAGAGTTAGGTTCAATGCTATAAGTTATAGATACTTATTACAACCTTTGGGTGTCCTAAGAGGTGATAGAATTTCAGAACTTTAACTCTATTTCAAACCGAAGTTGAACCATTACAATCAAAGATAACGCTCTTGGGGATTAGAGTCTTAGAGTTAGGTTCAAAGCAATAAGTTATAGATACTTATTACAACCTTTGGGTGTCCTAAGAGGTGATAGATCTTTAGAACTTTAACTCTATTTCAAACCGAAGTTGAACCGTTACAATCAAAGATAACGCTCTTGGGGATTAGAGTCTTAGAGTTAGGTTCAAAGCTATAAGTTATATATACTTATTACAAACTTTGGGTGTCCTAAGAGGTGATAGAGCTTCATAACTTTAACTCTATTTCAAACCGAAGTTGAACCGTTACAATCAAAGATAACGCTCTTGGGGATTAGAGTCTTAGAGTTAGGTTCAAAGCAATAAGTTATAGATACTTATTACAACATTTGGGTGTCCAGAGGTGATATATCTTTAGAACTTTAACTCTATTTCAAACCGAAGTTGAATCGTTACAATCAAAGATAACGCTCTTGGGGATTAGAGTCTTAGAGTTACGTTCAAAGCTATAAGTTACAGATACTTATGACATCCTTTGGGTGTCCTAAGAGGTGATAGATCTTTAGAACTTTAACTCTATTTCAAACCGAAGTTGAACCGTTACAATCAAATATAACGCTCTTGGGGATTAGAGTCTTAGAGTTAGGTTCAAAGCAATAAGTTATAGATACTTATTACAACCTTTGGGTGTCCTATGAGGTGATAGATCTTTAGAACTTTAACTCTATTTCAAACCGAAGTTGAACCGTTACAATCAAAGATAACGCCCTTGGGGATTAGAGTCTTAGAGTTAGGTTCAAAGCTATAAGTTATAGGTACTTATTACAACCTTTGGGTGTCCTAAGAGGTGATAGATCTTTAGAACTTTAACTCTATTTCAAACCGAAGTTGAACCGTTACAATCAAAGATAACGCTCTTGGGGATTAGAGTCTTAGAGTTAGGTTCAAATCTATAAGTTATAGATACTTATGACATCCTTTGGGTGTCCAAATAGGTGATAGATCTTTAGAACTTTAACTCTATTTCAAACCGAAGTTGAACCGTTACAATCAAAGATAACGCTCTTGGGAATTAGAGTCTTAGAGTTAGGTTCAAAGCTATAAGTTATAGATACTTATGACATCCTTTGGGTGTCCTAAGAGGTGATAGAGCTTCAGAACTTTAACTCTATTTCAAACTGAAGTTGAACCGTTACAATCAAAGATAACGCTCTTGGGGATTAGAGTCTTAGAGTTAGGTTCAAAGCTATAAGTTATAGATACTTATGACATCCTTTGGGTGTCCTAAGAGGTGATAGATCTTTAGAACTTTAACTCCATTTCAAACCGAAGTTGAACCGTTACAATCAAAGATAACGCTCTTGGGGATTAGAGTCTTAGAGTTAGGTTCAAAGCAATAAGTTATAGATACTTATTACAACCTTTGGGTGTCCTAAGAGGTGATAGAGCTTCAGAACTTTAACTCTATGTCAAACCGAAGTTGAACCGTTACAATCAAAGATTACGCTCTTGGGGATTATAGTCTTAGTGTTAGGTTCAAAGTTATAAGTTATAGATACTTATTACAACCTTTGGGTGTCCTAAGAGGTGATAGAGCTTCAGAACTTTGACTCTATTTCAAACCGAAGTTGAACCATTACACTCAAAGATAACGCTCTTGGGGATTAGAGTCTTAGAGTTAGGTTCAAAGCTATAAGTTATAGATACTTATTACAACCTTTGGGTGTCCTAAGAGGTGATAGATCTTTAGAACTTTAACTCTATTTCAAACCGAAGTTGAACCGTTACAATCAAAGATAACGCTCTTGGGGATTAGAGTCTTAGAGTTAGGTTCAAAGCAATAAGTTATAGATACTTATTACAACCTTTGGGTGTCCTAAGAGGTGATAGAGCTTCAGAACTTTAACTCTATTTCAAACCGAAGTTGAATCGTTACAATCAAAGATAACGCTCTTGGGGATTAGAGTCTTAGAGTTACGTTCAAAGCTATAAGTTACAGATACTTATGACATCCTTTGGGTGTCCTAAGAGGTGATAGATCTTTAGAACTTTAACTCTATTTCAAACCGAAGTTGAACCGTTACAATCAAATATAACGCTCTTGGGGATTAGAGTCTTAGAGTTAGGTTCAAAGCAATAAGTTATAGATACTTATTACAACCTTTGGGTGTCCTATGAGGTGATAGATCTTTAGAACTTTAACTCTATTTCAAACCGAAGTTGAACCGTTACAATCAAAGATAACGCCCTTGGGGATTAGAGTCTTAGAGTTAGGTTCAAAGCTATAAGTTATAGGTACTTATTACAACCTTTGGGTGTCCTAAGAGGTGATAGATCTTTAGAACTTTAACTCTATTTCAAACCGAAGTTGAACCGTTACAATCAAAGATAACGCTCTTGGGGATTAGAGTCTTAGAGTTAGGTTCAAATCTATAAGTTATAGATACTTATGACATCCTTTGGGTGTCCAAAGAGGTGATAGATCTTTAGAACTTTAACTCTATTTCAAACCGAAGTTGAACCGTTACAATCAAAGATAACGCTCTTGGGAATTAGAGTCTTAGAGTTAGGTTCAAAGCTATAAGTTATAGATACTTATGACATCCTTTGGGTGTCCTAAGAGGTGATAGAGCTTCAGAACTTTAACTCTATTTCAAACTGAAGTTGAACCGTTACAATCAAAGATAACGCTCTTGGGGATTAGAGTCTTAGAGTTAGGTTCAAAGCTATAAGTTATAGATACTTATGACATCCTTTGGGTGTCCTAAGAGGTGATAGATCTTTAGAACTTTAACTCCATTTCAAACCGAAGTTGAACCGTTACAATCAAAGATAACGCTCTTGGGGATTAGAGTCTTAGAGTTAGGTTCAAAGCAATAAGTTATAGATACTTATTACAACCTTTGGGTGTCCTAAGAGGTGATAGAGCTTCAGAACTTTAACTCTATGTCAAACCGAAGTTGAACCGTTACAATCAAAGATTACGCTCTTGGGGATTATAGTCTTAGTGTTAGGTTCAAAGTTATAAGTTATAGATACTTATTACAACCTTTGGGTGTCCTAAGAGGTGATAGAGCTTCAGAACTTTGACTCTATTTCAAACCGAAGTTGAACCATTACACTCAAAGATAACGCTCTTGGGGATTAGAGTCTTAGAGTTAGGTTCAAAGCTATAAGTTATAGATACTTATTACAACCTTTGGGTGTCCTAAGAGGTGATAGATCTTTAGAACTTTAACTCTATTTCAAACCGAAGTTGAACCGTTACAATCAAAGATAACGCTCTTGGGGATTAGAGTCTTAGAGTTAGGTTCAAAGCAATAAGTTATAGATACTTATTACAACCTTTGGGTGTCCTAAGAGGTGATAGAGCTTCAGAACTTTAACTCTATTTCAAACCGAAGTTCAACCGTTACAATCAAAGATTACGCTCTTGGGGATTAGAGTCTTAGAGTTAGGTTCAAAGCTATAAGTTATAGATACTTATTACAACCTTTGGGTGTCCTAAGAGGTGATAGATCTTTAGAACTTTAACTCTATTTCAAACCGAAGTTGAACCGTTACAATCAAAGATAACGCTCTTGGGGATTAGAGTCTTAGAGTTAGGTTAGAAGCTATAAGTTATAGATACTTATTACAACCTTTGGGTGTCCTAAGAGGTGATAGATCTTTAGAACTTTAACTCTATTTCAAACCGAAGTTGAACCGTTACAATCAAAGATTACGCTCTTGGGGATTAGAGTCTTAGAGTTAGGTTCAAAGCTATAAGTTATAGATAATTATTACAACCTTTGGGTGTCCTAAGAGGTGATCGATCTTTAGAACTTTAACTCTATTTCAAACCGAAGTTGAACCGTTACAATCAAAGATAACGCTGTTGGGGATTAGAGTCTTAGAGTTAGGTTCAAAGCAATAAGTTATAGATACTTATTACAACCTTTGGGTGTCCGAAGAGGTGATAGATCTTTAGAACTTTAACTCTATTTCAAACCGAAGTTGAACCGTTACAATCAAAGATAACGCTCTTGGGGATTAGAGTCTTAGAGTTAGGTTCAAAGCAATAAGTTATAGATACTTATTACAACCTTTGGGTGTCCTAAGAGGTGATAGATCTTTAGAACTTTAACTCTATTTCAAACCGAAGTTGAACCATTACAATCAAAGATAACGCTCTTGGGGATTAGAGTCTTAGAGTTAGGTTCAATGCTATAAGTTATAGATACTTATTACAACCTTTGGGTGTCCTAAGAGGTGATAGAATTTCAGAACTTTAACTCTATTTCAAACCGAAGTTGAACCATTACAATCAAAGATAACGCTCTTGGGGATTAGAGTCTTAGAGTTAGGTTCAAAGCAATAAGTTATAGATACTTATTACAACCTTTGGGTGTCCTAAGAGGTGATAGATCTTTAGAACTTTAACTCTATTTCAAACCGAAGTTGAACCGTTACAATCAAAGATAACGCTCTTGGGGATTAGAGTCTTAGAGTTAGGTTCAAAGCTATAAGTTATAGATACTTATTACAAACTTTGGGTGTCCTAAGAGGTGATAGAGCTTCATAACTTTAACTCTATTTCAAACCGAAGTTGAACCGTTACAATCAAAGATAACGCTCTTGGGGATTAGAGTCTTAGAGTTAGGTTCAAAGCAATAAGTTATAGATACTTATTACAACATTTGGGTGTCGTAAGAGGCGATAGATCTTTAGAACTTTAACTCTATTTCAAACCGAAGTTGAACCGTTACAATCAAAGATACCGCTCTTGGGGATTAGAGTCTTAGAGTTACGTTTAAAGCTATAAGTTATAGATACTTATGACATCCTTTGGGTGTCCTAAGAGGTGCTAGATCTTTAGAACTTTAACTCTATTTCAAACCGAAGTTGAACCGTTACAATCAAATATAACGCTCTTGGGGATTAGAGTCTTAGAGTTAGGTTCAAAGCTATAAGTTATAGATACTTATTACAACCTTTGGGTGTCCTAAGAGGTGATAGATCTTTAGAACTTTAACTCTATTTCAAACCGAAGTTGAACCGTTACAATCAGAGATAACGCTCTTGGGGATTAGAGTCTTAGAGTTAGGTTCAAAGCAATAAGTTATAGATACTTATTACAACCTTTAGGTGAGCTAAGAGGTGATAGATCTTTAGAATTTTAACTCTATTTCAAACCGAAGTTGAACCGTTACAATAAAAGATAACGCTCTTGGGGATTAGAGTCTTAGAGTTAGGTTCAAAGCAATAAGTTATAGATACTTATTACAAACTTTGGGTGTCCTAAGAGGTGATAGATCTTTAGAACTTTAACTCTATTTCAAACCGAAGTTGAACCGTTACAATCAAAGATAACGCTCTTGGGGATTAGAGTCTTAGAGTTAGGTTCAAAGCAATAAGTTATAGATACTTATTACAACATTTGGGTGTCCTAAGAGGTGATATATCTTTAGAACTTTAACTCTATTTCAAACCGAAGTTGAACCGTTACAATCAAAGATAACGCTCTTGGGGATTAGAGTCTTAGAGTTACGTTCAAAGCTATAAGTTATAGATACTTATGACATCCTTTGGGTGTCCTAAGAGGTGATAGATCTTTAGAACTTTAACTCTATTTCAAACCGAAGTTGAACCGTTACAATCAAATATAACGCTCTTGGGGATTAGAGTCTTAGAGTGAGGTTCAAAGCAATAAGTTATAGATACTTATGACATCCTTTGGGTGTCCTAAGAGGTGATAGATCTTTAGAACTTTAACTCTATTTCAAACCGAAGTTGAACCGTTACAATCAAAGATAACGCTCTTGGGGATTAGAGTCTTAGAGTTAGGTTCAAAACTATAAGTTATAGATACTTATTACAACCTTTGGGTGTCCTAAGAGGTGATAGATCTTTAGAACTTTAACTCTATTTCAAACCGAAGTTGAACCGTTACAATCAGAGATAACGCTCTTGGGGATTAGAGTCTTAGAGTTAGGTTCAAAGCTATAAGTTATAGATACTTATTACAACCTTTGGGTGTCCTAAGAGGTGATAGATCTTTAGAACTTTAACTCTATTTCAAACCGAAGTTGAACCGTTACAATCAGAGATAACGCTCTTGGGGATTAGAGTCTTAGAGTTAGGTTCAAAGCTATAATTTATAGATACTTATTACAACCTTTGGGTGTCCTAAGAGGTGATAGAGCTTCAGAACTTTAACTCTATTTCAAACCGAAGTTGAACCATTACAATCAAAGATAACGCTCTTGGGGATTAGAGTCTTAGAGTTAGGTTCAAAGCTATAAGTTATAGATACTTATTACAACCTTTGGGTGTCCTAAGAGGTGATAGATCTTTAGAATTTTAACTCTATTTCAAACCGAAGTTGAACCGTTACAATCAAAGATAACGCTCTTGGGGATTAGAGTCTTAGAGTTAGGTTCAAAGCAATAAGTTATAGATACTTATTACAACCTTTGGGTGTCCTAAGAGGTGATAGAGCTTCACAACTTTAACTCTATTTCAAACCGAAGTTGAACCGTTACAATCAAAGATTACGCTCTTGGGAATTAGAGTCTTAGAGTTAGGTTCAAAGCTATAAGTTATAGATACTTATTACAACCTTTGGGTGTCCTAAGAGGTGATAGATCTTTAGAACTTTAACTCTATTTCAAACCGAAGTTGAACCGTTACAATCAAAGATAACGCTCTTGGGGATTAGAGTCTTAGAGTTAGGTTCGAAGCTATAAGTTATAGATACTTATTACAACCTTTGGGTGTCCTAAGAGGTGATAGATCTTTAGAACTTTAACTCTATTTCAAACCGAAGTTGAACCGTTACAATCAAAGATTACGCTCTTGGGGATTAGAGTCTTAGAGTTAGGTTCAAAGCTATAAGTTATAGATAATTATTACAACCTTTGGGTGTCCTAAGAGGTGATCGATCTTTAGAACTTTAACTCTATTTCAAACCGAAGTTGAACCGTTACAATCAAAGATAACGCTGTTGGGGATTAGAGTCTTAGAGTTAGGTTCAAAGCAATAAGTTATAGATACTTATTACAACCTTTGGGTGTCCGAAGAGGTGATAGATCTTTAGAACTTTAACTCTATTTCAAACCGAAGTTGAACCGTTACAATCAAAGATAACGCTCTTGGGGATTAGAGTCTTAGAGTTAGGTTCAAAGCAATAAGTTATAGATACTTATTACAACCTTTGGGTGTCCTAAGAGGTGATAGATCTTTAGAACTTTAACTCTATTTCAAACCGAAGTTGAACCATTACAATCAAAGATAACGCTCTTGGGGATTAGAGTCTTAGAGTTAGGTTCAATGCTATAAGTTATAGATACTTATTACAACCTTTGGGTGTCCTAAGAGGTGATAGAATTTCAGAACTTTAACTCTATTTCAAACCGAAGTTGAACCATTACAATCAAAGATAACGCTCTTGGGGATTAGAGTCTTAGAGTTAGGTTCAAAGCAATAAGTTATAGATACTTATTACAACCTTTGGGTGTCCTAAGAGGTGATAGATCTTTAGAACTTTAACTCTATTTCAAACCGAAGTTGAACCGTTACAATCAAAGATAACGCTCTTGGGGATTAGAGTCTTAGAGTTAGGTTCAAAGCTATAAGTTATAGATACTTATTACAAACTTTGGGTGTCCTAAGAGGTGATAGAGCTTCATAACTTTAACTCTATTTCAAACCGAAGTTGAACCGTTACAATCAAAGATAACGCTCTTGGGGATTAGAGTCTTAGAGTTAGGTTCAAAGCAATAAGTTATAGATACTTATTACACAACATTTGGGTGTCCAGAGGTGATATATCTTTAGAACTTTAACTCTATTTCAAACCGAAGTTGAATCGTTACAATCAAAGATAACGCTCTTGGGGATTAGAGTCTTAGAGTTACGTTCAAAGCTATAAGTTACAGATACTTATGACATCCTTTGGGTGTCCTAAGAGGTGATAGATCTTTAGAACTTTAACTCTATTTCAAACCGAAGTTGAACCGTTACAATCAAATATAACGCTCTTGGGGATTAGAGTCTTAGAGTTAGGTTCAAAGCAATAAGTTATAGATACTTATTACAACCTTTGGGTGTCCTATGAGGTGATAGATCTTTAGAACTTTAACTCTATTTCAAACCGAAGTTGAACGGTTACAATCAAAGATAACGCCCTTGGGGATTAGAGTCTTAGAGTTAGGTTCAAAGCTATAAGTTATAGGTACTTATTACAACCTTTGGGTGTCCTAAGAGGTGATAGATCTTTAGAACTTAAACTCTATTTCAAACCGAAGTTGAACCGTTACAATCAAAGACAACGCTCTTGGGGATTAGAGTCTTAGAGTTAGGTTCAAATCTATAAGTTATAGATACTTATGACATCCTTTGGGTGTCCAAAGAGGTGATAGATCTTTAGAACTTTAACTCTATTTCAAACCGAAGTTGAACCGTTACAATCAAAGATAACGCTCTTGGGAATTAGAGTCTTAGAGTTAGGTTCAAAGCTATAAGTTATAGATACTTATGACATCCTTTGGGTGTCCTAAGAGGTGATAGAGCTTCAGAACTTTAACTCTATTTCAAACTGAAGTTGAACCGTTACAATCAAAGATAACGCTCTTGGGGATTAGAGTCTTAGAGTTAGGTTCAAAGCTATAAGTTATAGATACTTATGACATCCTTTGGGTGTCCTAAGAGGTGATAGATCTTTAGAACTTTAACTCCATTTCAAACCGAAGTTGAACCGTTACAATCAAAGATAACGCTCTTGGGGATTAGAGTCTTAGAGTTAGGTTCAAAGCAATAAGTTATAGATACATATTACAACCTTTGGGTGTCCTAAGAGGTGATAGAGCTTCAGAACTTTAACTCTATGTCAAACCGAAGTTGAACCGTTACAATCAAAGATTACGCTCTTGGGGATTATAGTCTTAGTGTTAGGTTCAAAGTTATAAGTTATAGATACTTATTACAACCTTTGGGTGTCCTAAGAGGTGATAGAGCTTCAGAACTTTGACTCTATTTCAAACCGAAGTTGAACCATTACAATCAAAGATAACGCTCTTGGGGATTAGAGTCTTAGAGTTAGGTTCAAAGCTATAAGTTATAGATACTTATTACAACCTTTGGGTGTCCTAAGAGGTGATAGATCTTTAGAACTTTAACTCTATTTCAAACCGAAGTTGAACCGTTACAATCAAAGATAACGCTCTTGGGGATTAGAGTCTTAGAGTTAGGTTCAAAGCAATAAGTTATAGATACTTATTACAACCTTTGGGTGTCCTAAGAGGTCATAGAGCTTCAGAACTTTAACTCTATTTCAAACCGAAGTTGAACCGTTACAATCAAAGATTACGCTCTTGGGGATTAGAGTCTTAGAGTTAGGTTCAAAGCTATAAGTTATAGATACTTATTACAACCTTTGGGTGTCCTAAGAGGTGATAGATCTTTAGAACTTTAACTCTATTTCAAACCGAAGTTGAACCGTTACAATCAAAGATAACGCTCTTGGGGATTAGAGTCTTAGAGTTAGGTTCGAAGCTATAAGTTATAGATACTTATTACAACCTTTGGGTGTCCTAAGAGGTGATAGATCTTTAGAACTTTAACTCTATTTCAAACCGAAGTTGAACCGTTACAATCAAAGATTACGCTCTTGGGGATTAGAGTCTTAGAGTTAGGTTCAAAGCTATAAGTTATAGATAATTATTACAACCTTTGGGTGTCCTAAGAGGTGATCGATCTTTAGAACTTTAACTCTATTTCAAACCGAAGTTGAACCGTTACAATCAAAGATAACGCTGTTGGGGATTAGAGTCTTAGAGTTAGGTTCAAAGCAATAAGTTATAGATACTTATTACAACCTTTGGGTGTCCGAAGAGGTGATAGATCTTTAGAACTTTAACTCTATTTCAAACCGAAGTTGAACCGTTACAATCAAAGATAACGCTCTTGGGGATTAGAGTCTTAGAGTTAGGTTCAAAGCAATAAGTTATAGATACTTATTACAACCTTTGGGTGTCCTAAGAGGTGATAGATCTTTATAACTTTAACTCTATTTCAAACCGAAGTTGAACCATTACAATCAAAGATAACGCTCTTGGGGATTAGAGTCTTAGAGTTAGGTTCAATGCTATAAGTTATAGATACTTATTACAACCTTTGGGTGTCCTAAGAGGTGATAGAATTTCAGAACTTTAACTCTATTTCAAACCGAAGTTGAACCATTACAATCAAAGATAACGCTCTTGGGGATTAGAGTCTTAGAGTTAGGTTCAAAGCAATAAGTTATAGATACTTATTACAACCTTTGGGTGTCCTAAGAGGTGATAGATCTTTAGAACTTTAACTCTATTTCAAACCGAAGTTGAACCGTTACAATCAAAGATAACGCTCTTGGGGATTAGAGTCTTAGAGTTAGGTTCAAAGCTATAAGTTATAGATACTTATTACAAACTTTGGGTGTCCTAAGAGGTGATAGAGCTTCATAACTTTAACTCTATTTCAAACCGAAGTTGAACCGTTACAATCAAAGATAACGCTCTTGGGGATTAGAGTCTTAGAGTTAGGTTCAAAGCAATAAGTTATAGATACTTATTACAACATTTGGGTGTCCTAAGAGGTGATATATCTTTAGAACTTTAACTCTATTTCAAACCGAAGTTGAACCGTTACAATCAAGGATAACGCTCTTGGGGATTAGAGTCTTAGAGTTACGTTCAAAGCTATAAGTTATAGATACTTATGACATCCTTTGGGTGTCCTAAGAGGTGATAGATCTTTAGAACTTTAACTCTATTTCAAACCGAAGTTGAACCGTTACAATCAAATATAACGCTCTTGGGGATTAGAGTCTTAGAGTGAGGTTCAAAGCAATAAGTTATAGATACTTATGACATCCTTTGGGTGTCCTAAGAGGTGATAGATCTTTAGAACTTTAACTCTATTTCAAACCGAAGTTGAACCGTTACAATCAAAGATAACGCTCTTGGGGATTAGAGTCTTATAGTTAGGTTCAAAACTATAAGTTATAGATACTTATTACAACCTTTGGGTGTCCTAAGAGGTGATAGATCTTTAGAACTTTAACTCTATTTCAAACCGAAGTTGAACCGTTACAATCAGAGATAACGCTCTTGGGGATTAGAGTCTTAGAGTTAGGTTCAAAGCTATAAGTTATAGATACTTATTACAACCTTTGGGTGTCCTAAGAGGTGATAGATCTTTAGAACTTTAACTCTATTTCAAACCGAAGTTGAACCGTTACAATCAGAGATAACGCTCTTGGGGATTAGAGTCTTAGAGTTAGGTTCAAAGCTATAATTTATAGATACTTATTACAATCTTTGGGTGTCCTAAGAGGTGATAGAGCTTCAGAACTTTAACTCTATTTCAAACCGAAGTTGAACCATTACAATCAAAGATAACGCTCTTGGGGATTAGAGTCTTAGAGTTAGGTTCAAAGCTATAAGTTATAGATACTTATTACAACCTTTGGGTGTCCTAAGAGGTGATAGATCTTTAGAACTTTAACTCTATTTCAAACCGAAGTTGAACCGTTACAATCAAAGATAACGCTCTTGGGGATTAGAGTCTTAGAGTTAGGTTCAAAGCAATAAGTTATAGATACTTATTACAACCTTTGGGTGTCCTAAGAGGTGATAGAGCTTCACAACTTTAACTCTATTTCAAACCGAAGTTGAACCGTTACAATCAAAGATTACGCTCTTGGGAATTAGAGTCTTAGAGTTAGGTTCAAAGCTATAAGTTATAGATACTTATTACAACCTTTGGGTGTCCTAAGAGGTGATAGATCTTTAGAACTTTAACTCTATTTCAAACCGAAGTTGAACCGTTACAATCAAAGATAACGCTCTTGGGGATTAGAGTCTTAGAGTTAGGTTCGAAGCTATAAGTTATAGATACTTATTACAACCTTTGGGTGTCCTAAGAGGTGATAGATCTTTAGAACTTTAACTCTATTTCAAACCGAAGTTGAACCGTTACAATCAAAGATTACGCTCTTGGGGATTAGAGTCTTAGAGTTAGGTTCAAAGCTATAAGTTATAGATAATTATTACAACCTTTGGGTGTCCTAAGAGGTGATCGATCTTTAGAACTTTAACACTATTTCAAACCGAAGTTGAACCGTTACAATCAAAGATAACGCTGTTGGGGATTAGAGTCTTAGAGTTAGGTTCAAAGCAATAAGTTATAGATACTTATTACAACCTTTGGGTGTCCGAAGAGGTGATAGATCTTTAGAACTTTAACTCTATTTCAAACCGAAGTTGAACCGTTACAATCAAAGATAACGCTCTTGGGGATTAGAGTCTTAGAGTTAGGTTCAAAGCAATAAGTTATAGATACTTATTACAACCTTTGGGTGTCCTAAGAGGTGATAGATCTTTAGAACTTTAAATCTATTTCAAACCGAAGTTGAACCATTACAATCAAAGATAACGCTCTTGGGGATTAGAGTCTTAGAGTTAGGTTCAATGCTATAAGTTATAGATACTTATTACAACCTTTGGGTGTCCTAAGAGGTGATAGAATTTCAGAACTTTAACTCTATTTCAAACCGAAGTTGAACCATTACAATCAAAGATAACGCTCTTGGGGATTAGAGTCTTAGAGTTAGGTTCAAAGCAATAAGTTATAGATACTTATTACAACCTTTGGGTGTCCTAAGAGGTGATAGATCTTTAGAACTTTAACTCTATTTCAAACCGAAGTTGAACCGTTACAATCAAAGATAACGCTCTTGGGGATTAGAGTCTTAGAGTTAGGTTCAAAGCTATAAGTTATATATACTTATTACAAACTTTGGGTGTCCTAAGAGGTGATAGAGCTTCATAACTTTAACTCTATTTCAAACCGAAGTTGAACCGTTACAATCAAAGATAACGCTCTTGGGGATTAGAGTCTTAGAGTTAGGTTCAAAGCAATAAGTTATAGATACTTATTACAACATTTGGGTGTCCAGAGGTGATATATCTTTAGAACTTTAACTCTATTTCAAACCGAAGTTGAATCGTTACAATCAAAGATAACGCTCTTGGGGATTAGAGTCTTAGAGTTACGTTCAAAGCTATAAGTTACAGATACTTATGACATCCTTTGGGTGTCCTAAGAGGTGATAGATCTTTAGAACTTTAACTCTATTTCAAACCGAAGTTGAACCGTTACAATCAAATATAACGCTCTTGGGGATTAGAGTCTTAGAGTTAGGTTCAAAGCAATAAGTTATAGATACTTATTACAACCTTTGGGTGTCCTATGAGGTGATAGATCTTTAGAACTTTAACTCTATTTCAAACCGAAGTTGAACCGTTACAATCAAAGATAACGCCCTTGGGGATTAGAGTCTTAGAGTTAGGTTCAAAGCTATAAGTTATAGGTACTTATTACAACCTTTGGGTGTCCTAAGAGGTGATAGATCTTTAGAACTTTAACTCTATTTCAAACCGAAGTTGAACCGTTACAATCAAAGATAACGCTCTTGGGGATTAGAGTCTTAGAGTTAGGTTCAAATCTATAAGTTATAGATACTTATGACATCCTTTGGGTGTCCAAAGAGGTGATAGATCTTTAGAACTTTAACTCTATTTTCAAACCGAAGTTGAACCGTTACAATCAAAGATAACGCTCTTGGGAATTAGAGTCTTAGAGTTAGGTTCAAAGCTATAAGTTATAGATACTTATGACATCCTTTGGGTGTCCTAAGAGGTGATAGAGCTTCAGAACTTTAACTCTATTTCAAACTGAAGTTGAACCGTTACAATCAAAGATAACGCTCTTGGGGATTAGAGTCTTAGAGTTAGGTTCAAAGCTATAAGTTATAGATACTTATGACATCCTTTGGGTGTCCTAAGAGGTGATAGATCTTTAGAACTTTAACTCCATTTCAAACCGAAGTTGAACCGTTACAATCAAAGATAACGCTCTTGGGGATTAGAGTCTTAGAGTTAGGTTCAAAGCAATAAGTTATAGATACTTATTACAACCTTTGGGTGTCCTAAGAGGTGATAGAGCTTCAGAACTTTAACTCTATGTCAAACCGAAGTTGAACCGTTACAATCAAAGATTACGCTCTTGGGGATTATAGTCTTAGTGTTAGGTTCAAAGTTATAAGTTATAGATACTTATTACAACCTTTGGGTGTCCTAAGAGGTGATAGAGCTTCAGAACTTTGACTCTATTTCAAACCGAAGTTGAACCATTACACTCAAAGATAACGCTCTTGGGGATTAGAGTCTTAGAGTTAGGTTCAAAGCTATAAGTTATAGATACTTATTACAACCTTTGGGTGTCCTAAGAGGTGATAGATCTTTAGAACTTTAACTCTATTTCAAACCGAAGTTGAACCGTTACAATCAAAGATAACGCTCTTGGGGATTAGAGTCTTAGAGTTAGGTTCAAAGCAATAAGTTATAGATACTTATTACAACCTTTGGGTGTCCTAAGAGGTGATAGAGCTTCAGAACTTTAACTCTATTTCAAACCGAAGTTGAACCGTTACAATCAAAGATTACGCTCTTGGGGATTAGAGTCTTAGAGTTAGGTTCAAAGCTATAAGTTATAGATACTTATTACAACCTTTGGGTGTCCTAAGAGGTGATAGATCTTTAGAACTTTAACTCTATTTCAAACCGAAGTTGAACCGTTACAATCAAAGATAACGCTCTTGGGGATTAGAGTCTTAGAGTTAGGTTCGAAGCTATAAGTTATAGATACTTATTACAACCTTTGGGTGTCCTAAGAGGTGATAGATCTTTAGAACTTTAACTCTATTTCAAACCGAAGTTGAACCGTTACAATCAAAGATTACGCTCTTGGGGATTAGAGTCTTAGAGTTAGGTTCAAAGCTATAAGTTATAGATAATTATTACAACCTTTGGGTGTCCTAAGAGGTGATCGATCTTTAGAACTTTAACTCTATTTCAAACCGAAGTTGAACCGTTACAATCAAAGATAACGCTGTTGGGGATTAGAGTCTTAGAGTTAGGTTCAAAGCAATAAGTTATAGATACTTATTACAACCTTTGGGTGTCCGAAGAGGTGATAGATCTTTAGAACTTTAACTCTATTTCAAACCGAAGTTGAACCGTTACAATCAAAGATAACGCTCTTGGGGATTAGAGTCTTAGAGTTAGGTTCAAAGCAATAAGTTATAGATACTTATTACAACCTTTGGGTGTCCTAAGAGGTGATAGATCTTTAGAACTTTAACTCTATTTCAAACCGAAGTTGAACCATTACAATCAAAGATAACGCTCTTGGGGATTAGAGTCTTAGAGTTAGGTTCAATGCTATAAGTTATAGATACTTATTACAACCTTTGGGTGTCCTAAGAGGTGATAGAATTTCAGAACTTTAACTCTATTTCAAACCGAAGTTGAACCATTACAATCAAAGATAACGCTCTTGGGGATTAGAGTCTTAGAGTTAGGTTCAAAGCAATAAGTTATAGATACTTATTACAACCTTTGGGTGTCCTAAGAGGTGATAGATCTTTAGAACTTTAACTCTATTTCAAACCGAAGTTGAACGGTTACAATCAAAGATAACGCTCTTGGGGATTAGAGTCTTAGAGTTAGGTTCAAAGCTATAAGTTATAGATACTTATTACAAACTTTGGGTGTCCTAAGAGGTGATAGAGCTTCATAACTTTAACTCTATTTCAAACCGAAGTTGAACCGTTACAATCAAAGATAACGCTCTTGGGGATTAGAGTCTTAGAGTTAGGTTCAAAGCAATAAGTTATAGATACTTATTACAACATTTGGGTGTCCTAAGAGGTGATATATCTTTAGAACTTTAACTCTATTTCAAACCGAAGTTGAATCGTTACAATCAAAGATAACGCTCTTGGGGATTAGAGTCTTAGAGTTACGTTCAAAGCTATAAGTTACAGATACTTATGACATCCTTTGGGTGTCCTAAGAGGTGATAGAGCTTCAGAACTTTAACTCTATTTCAAACTGAAGTTGAACCGTTACAATCAAAGATAACGCTCTTGGGGATTAGAGTCTTAGAGTTAGGTTCAAAGCTATAAGTTATAGATACTTATGACATCCTTTGTGTGTCCTAAGAGGTGATAGATCTTTAGAACTTTAACTCCATTTCAAACCGAAGTTGAACCGTTACAATCAAAGATAACGCTCTTGGGGATTAGAGTCTTAGAGTTAGGTTCAAAGCAATAAGTTATAGATACTTATTACAACCTTTGGGTGTCCTAAGAGGTGATAGAGCTTCAGAACTTTAACTCTATGTCAAACCGAAGTTGAACCGTTACAATCAAAGATTACGCTCTTGGGGATTATAGTCTTAGTGTTAGGTTCAAAGTTATAAGTTATAGATACTTATTACAACCTTTGGGTGTCCTAAGAGGTGATAGAGCTTCAGAACTTTGACTCTATTTCAAACCGAAGTTGAACCATTACACTCAAAGATAACGCTCTTGGGGATTAGAGTCTTAGAGTTAGGTTCAAAGCTATAAGTTATAGATACTTATTACAACCTTTGGGTGTCCTAAGAGGTGATAGATCTTTAGAACTTTAACTCTATTTCAAACCGAAGTTGAACCGTTACAATCAAAGATAACGCTCTTGGGGATTAGAGTCTTAGAGTTAGGTTCAAAGCAATAAGTTATAGATACTTATTACAACCTTTGGGTGTCCTAAGAGGTGATAGAGCTTCAGAACTTTAACTCTATTTCAAACCGAAGTTGAACCGTTACAATCAAAGATTACGCTCTTGGGGATTAGAGTCTTAGAGTTAGGTTCAAAGCTATAAGTTATAGATACTTATTACAACCTTTGGGTGTCCTAAGAGGTGATAGATCTTTAGAACTTTAACTCTATTTCAAACCGAAGTTGAACCGTTACAATCAAAGATAACGCTCTTGGGGATTAGAGTCTTAGAGTTAGGTTCGAAGCTATAAGTTATAGATACTTATTACAACCTTTGGGTGTCCTAAGAGGTGATAGATCTTTAGAACTTTAACTCTATTTCAAACCGAAGTTGAACCGTTACAATCAAAGATTACGCTCTTGGGGATTAGAGTCTTAGAGTTAGGTTCAAAGCTATAAGTTATAGATAATTATTACAACCTTTGGGTGTCCTAAGAGGTGATCGATCTTTAGAACTTTAACTCTATTTCAAACCGAAGTTGAACCGTTACAATCAAAGATAACGCTGTTGGGGATTAGAGTCTTAGAGTTAGGTTCAAAGCAATAAGTTATAGATACTTATTACAACCTTTGGGTGTCCGAAGAGGTGATAGATCTTTAGAACTTTAACTCTATTTCAAACCGAAGTTGAACCGTTACAATCAAAGATAACGCTCTTGGGGATTAGAGTCTTAGAGTTAGGTTCAAAGCAATAAGTTATAGATACTTATTACAACCTTTGGGTGTCCTAAGAGGTGATAGATCTTTAGAACTTTAACTCTATTTCAAACCGAAGTTGAACCATTACAATCAAAGATAACGCTCTTGGGGATTAGAGTCTTAGAGTTAGGTTCAATGCTATAAGTTATAGATACTTATTACAACCTTTGGGTGTCCTAAGAGGTGATAGAATTTCAGAACTTTAACTCTATTTCAAACCGAAGTTGAACCATTACAATCAAAGATAACGCTCTTGGGGATTAGAGTCTTAGAGTTAGGTTCAAAGCAATAAGTTATAGATACTTATTACAACCTTTGGGTGTCCTAAGAGGTGATAGATCTTTAGAACTTTAACTCTATTTCAAACCGAAGTTGAACCGTTACAATCAAAGATAACGCTCTTGGGGATTAGAGTCTTAGAGTTAGGTTCAAAGCTATAAGTTATAGATACTTATTACAAACTTTGGGTGTCCTAAGAGGTGATAGAGCTTCATAACTTTAACTCTATTTCAAACCGAAGTTGAACCGTTACAATCAAAGATAACGCTCTTGGGGATTAGAGTCTTAGAGTTAGGTTCAAAGCAATAAGTTATAGATACTTATTACAACATTTGGGTGTCCTAAGAGGTGATATATCTTTAGAACTTTAACTCTATTTCAAACCGAAGTTGAATCGTTACAATCAAAGATAACGCTCTTGGGGATTAGAGTCTTAGAGTTACGTTCAAAGCTATAAGTTACAGATACTTATGACATCCTTTGGGTGTCCTAAGAGGTGATAGATCTTTAGAACTTTAACTCTATTTCAAACCGAAGTTGAACCGTTACAATCAAAGATAACGCCCTAGGGGATTAGAGTCTTAGAGTTAGGTTCAAAGCTATAAGTTATAGGTACTTATTACAACCTTTGGGTGTCCTAAGAGGTGATAGATCTTTAGAACTTTAACTCTATTTCAAACCGAAGTTGAACCGTTACAATCAAAGATAACGCTCTTGGGGATTAGAGTCTTAGAGTTAGGTTCAAATCTATAAGTTATAGATACTTATGACATCCTTTGGGTGTCCAAAGAGGTGATAGATCTTTAGAACTTTAACTCTATTTCAAACCGAAGTTGAACCGTTACAATCAAAGATAACGCTCTTGGGAATTAGAGTCTTAGAGTTAGGTTCAAAGCTATAAGTTATAGATACTTATGACATCCTTTGGGTGTCCTAAGAGGTGATAGAGCTTCATAACTTTAACTCTATTTCAAACCGAAGTTGAACCGTTACAATCAAAGATAACGCTCTTGGGGATTAGAGTCTTAGAGTTACGTTCAAAGCTATAAGTTATAGATACTTATGACATCCTTTGGGTGTCCTAAGAGGTGATAGATCTTTAGAACTTTAACTCTATTTCAAACCGAAGTTGAACCGTTACAATCAAAGATAACGCTCTTGGGGATTAGAGTCTTAGAGTTAGGTTCAAAGCAATAAGTTATAGATACTTATTACAACCTTTGGGTGTCCTAAGAGGTGATAGATCTTTAGAACTTTAACTCTATTTCAAACCGAAGTTGAACCGTTACAATCAAAGATAACGCTCTTGGGGATTAGAGTCTTAGAGTTAGGTTCAAAGCCATAAGTTATAGATTCTTATGACATCCTTTGGGTGTCCAAAGAGGTGATAGATCTTTAGAACTTTAACTCTATTTCAAACCGAAGTTGAACCGTTACAATCAAAGATAACGCTCTTGGGAATTAGAGTCTTAGAGTTAGGTTCAAAGCTATAAGTTATAGATACTTGTTACAACCTTTGGGTGTCCTAAGAGGTGATAGATCTTTAGAACTTTAACTCTATTTCAAACCGAAGTTGAACCGTTACAATCAAAGATAACGCTCTTGGGGATTAGAATCTTAGAGTTAGGTTCAAAGCTATAAGTTATAGATACTTATGACATCCTTTGGGTGTCCTAAGAGGTGATAGAGCTTCATAACTTTAACTCTATTTCAAACCGAAGTTGAACCGTTACAATCAAAGATAACGCTCTTGGGGATTAGAGTCTTAGAGTTAGGTTCAAAGCTATAAGTTATAGATACTTATTACAACCTTTGGGTGTCCTAAGAGGTGATAGATCTTTAGAACTTTAACTCTATTTCAAACCGAAGTTGAACCGTTACAATCAAAGATAATGCTCTTGGGGATTAGAGTCTTAGAGTTAGGTTCAAAGCTATAAGTTATAGATACTTATTACAACCTTTGGGTGTCCTAAGAGGTGATAGATCTTTAGAACTTTAACTCTATTTCAAACCGAAGTTGAACCGTTACAATCAAAGATAACGCTCTTGGGGATTAGAGTCTTAGAGTTAGGTTCAAAGCTATAAGTTATAGATACTTATTACAACCTTTGGGTGTCCTAAGAGGTGATAGATCTTTAGAACTTTAACTCTATTTCAAACCGAAGTTGAACCGTTACAATCAAAGATAACGCTCTTGGGGATTAGAGTCTTAGAGTTAGGTTCAAAGCAATAAGTTATAGATACTTATTACAACCTTTGGGTGTCCTAAGAGGTGATAGAGCTTCAGAACTTTAACTCTATTTCAAACCGAAGTTGAACCGTTACAATCAAAGATTACGCTCTTGGGGATTAGAGTCTTAGAGTTAGGTTCAAAGCTATAAGTTATAGATACTTATTACAACCTTTGGGTGTCCTAAGAGGTGATAGATCTTTAGAACTTTAACTCTATTTCAAACCGAAGTTGAACCGTTACAATCAAAGATAACGCTCTTGGGGATTAGAGTCTTAGAGTTAGGTTCGAAGCTATAAGTTATAGATACTTATTACAACCTTTGGGTGTCCTAAGAGGTGATAGATCTTTAGAACTTTAACTCTATTTCAAACCGAAGTTGAACCGTTACAATCAAAGATTACGCTCTTGGGGATTAGAGTCTTAGAGTTAGGTTCAAAGCTATAAGTTATAGATAATTATTACAACCTTTGGGTGTCCTAAGAGGTGATCGATCTTTAGAACTTTAACTCTATTTCAAACCGAAGTTGAACCGTTACAATCAAAGATAACGCTGTTGGGGATTAGAGTCTTAGAGTTAGGTTCAAAGCAATAAGTTATAGATACTTATTACAACCTTTGGGTGTCCGAAGAGGTGATAGATCTTTAGAACTTTAACTCTATTTCAAACCGAAGTTGAACCATTACAATCAAAGATAACGCTCTTGGGGATTAGAGTCTTAGAGTTAGGTTCAATGCTATAAGTTATAGATACTTATGTCAACCTTTGGGTGTCCTAAGAGGTGATAGAATTTCAGAACTTTAACTCTATTTCAAACCGAAGTTGAACCATTACAATCAAAGATAACGCTCTTGGGGATTAGAGTCTTAGAGTTAGGTTCAAAGCAATAAGTTATAGATACTTATTACAACCTTTGGGTGTCCTAAGAGGTGATAGATCTTTAGAACTTTAACTCTATTTCAAACCGAAGTTGAACCGTTACAATCAAAGATAACGCTCTTGGGGATTAGAGTCTTAGAGTTAGGTTCAAAGCTATAAGTTATAGATACTTATTACAAACTTTGGGTGTCCTAAGAGGTGATAGAGCTTCATAACTTTAACTCTATTTCAAACCGAAGTTGAACCGTTACAATCAAAGATAACGCTCTTGGGGATTAGAGTCTTAGAGTTAGGTTCAAAGCAATAAGTTATAGATACTTATTACAACATTTGGGTGTCCTAAGAGGTGATATATCTTTAGAACTTTAACTCTATTTCAAACCGAAGTTGAATCGTTACAATCAAAGATAACGCTCTTGGGGATTAGAGTCTTAGAGTTACGTTCAAAGCTATAAGTTACAGATACTTATGACATCCTTTGGGTGTCCTAAGAGGTGATAGATCTTTAGAACTTTAACTCTATTTCAAACCGAAGTTGAACCGTTACAATCAAAGATAACGCCCTAGGGGATTAGAGTCTTAGAGTTAGGTTCAAAGCTATAAGTTATAGGTACTTATTACAACCTTTGGGTGTCCTAAGAGGTGATAGATCTTTAGAACTTTAACTCTATTTCAAACCGAAGTTGAACCGTTACAATCAAAGATAACGCTCTTGGGGATTAGAGTCTTAGAGTTAGGTTCAAATCTATAAGTTATAGATACTTATGACATCCTTTGGGTGTCCAAAGAGGTGATAGATCTTTAGAACTTTAACTCTATTTCAAACCGAAGTTGAACCGTTACAATCAAAGATAACGCTCTTGGGAATTAGAGTCTTAGAGTTAGGTTCAAAGCTATAAGTTATAGATACTTATGACATCCTTTGGGTGTCCTAAGAGGTGATAGAGCTTCATAACTTTAACTCTATTTCAAACCGAAGTTGAACCGTTACAATCAAAGATAACGCTCTTGGGGATTAGAGTCTTAGAGTTAGGTTCAAAGCAATAAGTTATAGATACTTATTACAACATTTGGGTGTCCTAAGAGGTGATATATCTTTAGAACTTTAACTCTATTTCAAACCGAAGTTGAACCGTTACAATCAAAGATAACGCTCTTGGGGATTAGAGTCTTAGAGTTACGTTCAAAGCTATAAGTTATAGATACTTATGACATCCTTTGGGTGTCCTAAGAGGTGATAGATCTTTAGAACTTTAACTCTATTTCAAACCGAAGTTGAACCGTTACAATCAAAGATAACGCTCTTGGGGATTAGAGTCTTAGAGTTAGGTTCAAAGCAATAAGTTATAGATACTTATTACAACCTTTGGGTGTCCTAAGAGGTGATAGATCTTTAGAACTTTAACTCTATTTCAAACCGAAGTTGAACCGTTACAATCAAAGATAACGCTCTTGGGGATTAGAGTCTTAGAGTTAGGTTCAAAGCCATAAGTTATAGATTCTTATGACATCCTTTGGGTGTCCAAAGAGGTGATAGATCTTTAGAACTTTAACTCTATTTCAAACCGAAGTTGAACCGTTACAATCAAAGATAACGCTCTTGGGAATTAGAGTCTTAGAGTTAGGTTCAAAGCTATAAGTTATAGATACTTGTTACAACCTTTGGGTGTCCTAAGAGGTGATAGATCTTTAGAACTTTAACTCTATTTCAAACCGAAGTTGAACCGTTACAATCAAAGATAACGCTCTTGGGGATTAGAGTCTTAGAGTTAGGTTCAAAGCTATAAGTTATAGATACTTATGACATCCTTTGGGTGTCCTAAGAGGTGATAGAGCTTCATAACTTTAACTCTATTTCAAACCGAAGTTGAACCGTTACAATCAAAGATAACGCTCTTGGGGATTAGAGTCTTAGAGTTAGGTTCAAAGCTATAAGTTATAGATACTTATTACAACCTTTGGGTGTCCTAAGAGGTGATAGATCTTTAGAACTTTAACTCTATTTCAAACCGAAGTTGAACCGTTACAATCAAAGATAACGCTCTTGGGGATTAGAGTCTTTGAGTTAGGTTCAAAGCTATAAGTTATAGATACTTATTACAACCTTTGGGTGTCCTAAGAGGTGATAGATCTTTAGAACTTTAACTCTATTTCAAACCGAAGTTGAACCGTTACAATCAAAGATAACGCTCTTGGGGATTAGAGTCTTAGAGTTAGGTTCAAAGCAATAAGTTATAGATACTTATTACAACCTTTGGGTGTCCTAAGAGGTGATAGATCTTTAGAACTTTAACTCTATTTCAAACCGAGGTTGAACCGTTACAATCAAAGATAATGTTCTTGGGGATTAGAGTCTTAGAGTTAGGTTCAAAGCTATAAGTTATAGATACTTATTACAACCTTTGGGTGTCCTAACAGGTGATAGAACTTCAGAACTTTAACTCTATTTCAAACCGAAGTTGAACCATTACAATCAAAGATAACGCTCTTGGGGATTAGAGTCTTAGAGTTAGGTTGAAAGCTATAAGTTATAGATACTTATTACAACCTTTGGGTGTCCTAAGAGGTGATAGATCTTTAGAACTTTAACTCTATTTCAAACCAAAGTTGAACCGTTACAATCAAAGATAACGCTGTTGGGGATTAGAGTCTTAGAGTTAGGTTCAAAGCTATAAGTTATAGATACTTATTGCAAATTTTGGGTGTCCTAAGAGGTGATAGAGCTTCATAACGTTAACTCTATTTCAAACCGAAGTTGAACCTTACAATCAAAGATAATGCCCTTGGGGATTAGAGTCTTAGAGTTAGGTTCAAAGCTATAAGTTATAGATACTTATTACAAACTTTGGGTGTCCTAAGAGGTGATAGAGCTTCATAACTTTAACTCTATTTCAAACCGAAGTTGAACCGTTACAATCAAAGATAATGCTCTTGGGGATTAGAGTCTTAGAGTTAGGTTCAAAGCTATAAGTTATAGGTACTTATTACAACCTTTGGGTGTCCTAAGAGGTGATAGATCTTTAGAACTTTAACTCTATTTCAAACCGAAGTTGAACCGTTACAATAAAAGATAACGCTCTTGGGGATTAGAGTCTTAGAGTTAGGTTCAAAGCAATAAGTTATAGATACTTATTACAAACTTTGGGTGTCCTAAGAGGTGATAGAGCTTTAGAACTTTAACTCTATTTCAAACCGAAGTTGAACCGTTACAATCAAAGATAACGCTCTTGGGGATTAGAGTCTTAGAGTTAGGTTCAAAGCAATAAGTTATAGATACTTATTACAACATTTGGGTGTCCTAAGAGGTGATATATCTTTAGAACTTTAACTCTATTTCAAACCGAAGTTGAACCATTACAATCAAAGATAACGCTCTTGGGGATTAGAGTCTTAGAGTTACGTTCAAAGCTATAAGTTATAGATACTTATGACATCCTTTGGGTGTCCTAAGAGGTGATAGATCTTTAGAACTTTAACTCTATTTCAAACCGAAGTTGAACCGTTACAATCAAATATAACGCTCTTGGGTATTAGAGTCTCAGAGTTAGGTTCAAAGCTATAAGTTATAGATACTTATTACATCCTTTGGGTGTCCTAAGAGGTGATAGATCTTTAGAACTTTAACTCTATTTCAAACCGAAGTTGAACCGTTATAATCAAATATAACGCTCTTGGGGATTAGAGTCTTAGAGTTAGGTTCAAAGCTATAAGTTATAGATACTTATTACATCCTTTGGGTGTCCTAAGAGGTGATAGATCTTTAGAACTTTAACTCTATTTCAAACCGAAGTTGAACCGTTACAATCAAAGATAACGCTCTTGGGGATTAGAGTCTTAGAGTTAGGTTCAAAGCAATAAGTTATAGATACTTATTACAACCCTTGGGTGTCCTAAGAGGTAGATCTTTAGAACTTTAACTCTATTTCAAACCGAGGTTGAACCGTTACAATCAAAGATAATGCTCTTGGGGATTAGAGTCTTAGAGTTAGGTTCAAAGCTATAAATTATAGATACTTATTACAACCTTTGGGTGTCCTAACAGGTGATAGAACTTCAGAACTTTAACTCTATTTCAAACCGAAGTTGAACCATTACAATCAAAGATAACGCTCTTGGGGATTAGAGTCTTAGAGTTAGGTTGAAAGCTATAAGTTATAGATACTTATTACAACCTTTGGGTGTCCTAAGAGGTGATAGATCTTTAGAACTTTAACTCTATTTCAAACCGAAGTTGAACCGTTACAATCAAAGATAACGCTGTTGGGGATTAGAGTCTTAGAGTTAGGTTCAATGCTATAAGTTATAGATACTTATTACAACCTTTGGGTGTCCTAAGAGGTGATAGAATTTCAGAACTTTAACTCTATTTCAAACCGAAGTTGAACCATTACAATCAAAGATAACGCTCTTGGGGATTAGAGTCTTAGAGTTAGGTTCAAAGCTATAAGTTATAGATACTTATTACAACCTTTGGGTGTCCTAAGAGGTGATAGATCTTTAGAACTTTAACTCTCTTTCAAACCGAAGTTGAACCGTTACAATCAAAGATAACGCTCTTGGGGATTAGAGTCTTAGAGTTAGGTTCAAAGCTATAAGTTATAGATACTTATTACAAACTTTGGGTGTCCTAAGAGGTGATAGAGCTTCATAACTTTAACTCTATTTCAAACCGAAGTTGAACCGTTACAATCAAAGATAATGCTCTTGGGGATTAGAGTCTTAGAGTTAGGTTCAAAGCTATAAGTTATAGATACTTATTACAACCTTTGGGTGTCCTAAGAGGTGATGGATCTTTAGAACTTTAACTCTATTTCAAACCGAAGTTGAACCGTTACAATCAAAGATAACGCTCTTGGGGATTAGAGTCTTAGAGTTAGGTTCAAAGCAATAAGTTGTAGATACTTATTACAACCTTTGGGTGTCCTAAGAGGTGATAGATCTTTAGAACTTTTACTCTATTTCAAACCGAAGTTGAACCCTTACAATCAAAGATAACGCTCTTGGGGATTAGAGTCTTAGAGTTAGGTTCAAAGCTATAAGTTATAGATACTTATTACAACCTTTGGGTGTACTAAGAGGTGATAGATCTTTAGAACTTTAACTCTATTTCAAACCGAAGTTGAACCGTTACAATCAAAGATAACGCTCTTGGGGATTAGAGTCTTAGAGTTAGGTTCAAAGCAATAAGTTATAGATACTTATTACAACCTTTGGGTGTCCTAAGAGGTGATAGATCTTTAGAACTTTAACTCTATTTCAAACCGAAGTTGAACCGTTACAATCAAAGATAATGCTCTTGGGGATTAGAGTCTTAGAGTTAGGTTCAAAGCAATAAGTTATAGATACTTATTACAACCTTTGGGTGTCCTAAGAGGTGATAGATCTTTAGAACTTTAACTCTATTTCAAACCGAAGTTGAACCGTTACAATCAAAGATAACGATCTTGGGGATTAGAGTCTTAGAGTTAGGTTCAAAGCTATAAGTTATAGATACTTGTTACAACCTTTGGGTGTCCTAAGAGGTGATAGATATTTAGAACTTTAACTCTATTTCAAACCGAAGTTGAACCGTTACAATCAAAGATAACGCTCTTGGGGATTAGAGTCTTAGAGTTAGGTTCAAAGCAATAAGTTATAGATACTTATTACAACCTTTGGGTGTCCTAAGAGGTGATAGAGCTTCAGAACTTTAACTCTATTTCAAACCGAAGTTGAACCGTTACAATCAAAGATTACGCTCTTGGGGATTATAGTCTTAGAGTTAGGTTCAAAGTTATAAGTTATAGATACTTATTACAACCTTTGGGTGTCCTAAGAGGTGATAGAGCTTCAGAACTTTGACTCTATTTCAAATCGAAGTTGAACCATTACAATCAAAGATAACGCTCTTGGGGATTAGAGTCTTAGAGTTAGGTTCAAAGCTATAAGTTATAGATACTTATTACAACCTTTGCGTGTCCTAAGAGGTGATAGATCTTTAAAACTTTAACTCCATTTCAAACCGAAGTTGAACCGTTACAATCAAAGATAACGCTCTAGGGGATTAGAGTCTTAGAGTTAGGTTCAAAGCAATAAGTTATAGATACTTATTACAACCTTTGGGTGTCCTAAGAGGTGATAGAGCTTCAGAACTTTAACTCTATTTCAAACCGAAGTTGAACCGTTACAATCAAAGATTACGCTCTTGGGGATTAGAGTCTTAGAGTTAGGTTCAAAGCTATAAGTTATAGATACTTATTACAACCTTTGGGTGTCCTAAGAGGTGATAGATCTTTAGAACTTTAACTCTATTTCAAACCGAAGTTGAACCGTTACAATCAAAGATAACGCTCTTGGGGATTAGAGTCTTAGAGTTAGGTTCGAAGCTATATGTTATAGATACTTATTACAACCTTTGCGTGTCCTAAGAGGTGATAGATCTTTAGACCTTTAACTCTATTTCAAACCGAAGTTGAACCGTTACAATCAAAGATTACGCTCTTGGGGATTAGAGTCTTAGAGTTTGGTTCAAAGCTATAAGTTATAGATGCTTATTACAACCTTTGGGTGTCCTAAGAGGTGATAGAGCTTCAGAACTTTAACTCTATTTCAAACCGAAGTTGAACCGTTACAATCAAAGATAATGCTCTTGGGGATTAGAGTCTTAGAGTTAGGTTCAAAGCTATAAGTTATAGATAATTATTACAACCTTTGGGTGTCCTAAGAGGTGATCGATCTTTAGAACTTTAACTCTATTTCAAACCGAAGTTGAACCGTTACAATCAAAGATAACGCTCTTGGGGATTAGAGTCTTAGAGTTAGGTTCAAAGCAATAAGTTATAGATACTTATTACAACCTTTGGGTGTCCGAAGAGGTGATAGATCTTTAGAACTTTAACTCTATTTCAAACCGAAGTTGAACCATTACAATCAAAGATAACGCTCTTGGGGATTAGAGTCTTAGAGTTAGGTTCAATGCTATAAGTTATAGATACTTATTACATCCTTTGGGTGTCCTAAGGGGTGATAGAATTTCAGAACTTTAACTCTATTTCAAACCGAAGTTGAACCATTACAATCAAAGATAACGCTCTTGGGGATTAGAGTCTTAGAGTTAGGTTCAAAGCTATAAGTTATAGATACTTATTACAACCTTTGGGTGTCCTAAGAGGTGATAGATCTTTAGAACTTTAACTCTATTTCAAACCGAAGTTGAACCGTTACAATCAAAGATAACGCTCTTGGGGATTAGAGTCTTAGAGTTAGGTTCAAAGCTATAAGTTATAGATACTTATTACAAACTTTGGGTGTCCTAAGAGGTGATAGAGTTTCATAACTTTAACTCTATTTCAAACCGAAGTTGAACCGTTACAATCAAAGATAATGCTCTTGGGGATTAGAGTCTTAGAGTTAGGTTCAAAGCTATAAGTTATAGATACTTATTACAACCTTTGGGTGTCCTAAGAGGTGATAGATCTTTAGAACTTTAACTCTATTTCAAACCGAAGTTGAACCGTTACAATCAAAGATAACGCTCTTGGGGATTAGAGTCTTAGAGTTAGGTTCAAAGCAATAAGTTATAGATACTTATTACAACCTTTGGGGGTCCTAAGAGGTGATAGATCTTTAGAACTTTAACTCTATTTCAAACCGAAGTTGAACCGTTACAATCAAAGATAACGCTCTTGGGGATTAGAGTCTTAGAGTTAGGTTCAAAGCTATAAGTTATAGGTACTTATTACAACCTTTGGGTGTCCTAAGAGGTGATAGATCTTTAGAACTTTAACTCTATTTCAAACCGAAGTTGAACCGTTACAATCAAAGATAACGCTCTTGGGGATTAGAGTCTTAGAGTTAGGTTCAAAGCTATAAGTTATAGATACTTATTACAAACTTTGGGTGTCCTAAGAGGTGATAGAGCTTCATAACTTTAACTCTATTTCAAATCGAAGTTGAACCGTTACAATCAAAGATAACGCTCTTGGGGATTAGAGTCTTAGAGTTAGGTTCAAAGCTATAAGTTATAGATACTTATGACATACTTTGGGTGTCCTAAGAGGTGATAGAGCTTCATAACTTTAACTCTATTTCAAACCGAAGTTGAACCGTTACAATCAAAGATAACGCTCTTGGGGATTAGAGTCTTAGAGTTAGGTTCAAAGCTATAAGTTATACATACTTATGACATCCTTTGGGTGTCCTAAGAGGTGATAGATCTTTAGAACTTTAACTCTATTTCAAACCGAAGTTGAACCGTTACAATCAAAGATAACGCTCTTGGGGATTAGAGTCTTAGAGTGAGGTTCAAAGC
The DNA here is from genome assembly GCA_030549335.1 of Pontederia crassipes. Lineage (NCBI taxonomy): Eukaryota > Viridiplantae > Streptophyta > Magnoliopsida > Commelinales > Pontederiaceae > Pontederia > Pontederia crassipes. The sequence continues at coordinate 852,456 of JAUKPH010000020.1, read as the reverse complement.
AATAAGTTATAGATACTTATTACAACCTTTGGGTGTCCTAAGAGGTGATAGATCTTTAGAACTTTAACTCTATTTCAAACCGAAGTTGAACCGTTACAATCAAAGATAACGCTCTTGGGGATTAGAGTCTTAGAGTTAGGTTCAAAGCTATAAGTTATACATACTTATGACATCCTTTGGGTGTCCTAAGAGGTGATAGATCTTTAGAACTTTAACTCTATTTCAAACCGAAGTTGAACCGTTACAATCAAAGATAACGCTCTTGGGGATTAGAGTCTTAGAGTTAGGTTCAAAGCTATAAGTTATAGGTACTTATTACAACCTTTGGGTGTCCTAAGAGGAGATAGAACTTCAGAACTTTAACTCTATTTCAAACCGAAGTTGAACCGTTACAATCAAAGATAACGCTCTTGGGGATTAGAGTCTTAGAGTTAGGTTCAAAGCTATAAGTTATAGATACTTATGACATCCTTTGGGTGTCCTAAGAGGTGATAGATCTTTAGAACTTTAACTCTATTTCAAACCGAAGTTGAACCGTTACAATCAAAGATAACGCTCTTGGGGATTAGAGTCTTACAGTTACGTTCAAAGCTATAAGTTATAGATACTTATGACATCCTTTGGGTGTCCTAAGAGGTGATAGATCTTTAGAACTTTAACTCTATTTCAAACCGAAGTTGAACCGTTACAATCAAATATAACGCTCTTGGGGATTAGAGTCTTAGAGTTAGGTTCAAAGCAATAAGTTATAGATACTTATTACAACCTTTGGGTGTCCTAAGAGGTGATAGAGCTTCAGAACTTTAACTCTATTTCAAACCGAAGTTGAACCGTTACAATCAAAGATTACGCTCTTGGGGATTAGAGTCTTAGAGTTAGGTTCAAAGCTATAAGTTATAGATACTTATTACAACCTTTGGGTGTCCTAAGAGGTGATAGATCTTTAGAACTTTAACTCTATTTCAAACCGAAGTTGAACCGTTATAATGAAAGATAACGCTCTTGGGGATTAGAGTCTTAGAGTTAGGTTCAAAGCTATAAGTTATAGATACTTATTACAAACTTTGGGTGTCCTAAGAGGTGATAGAGTTTCATAACTTTAACTCTATTTCAAACCGAAGTTGAACCGTTACAATCAAAGATAATGCTCTTGGGGATTAGAGTCTTAGAGTTAGGTTCAAAGCTATAAGTTATAGATACTTATTACAACCTTTGGGTGTCCTAAGAGGTGATAGATCTTTAGAACTTTAACTCTATTTCAAACCGAAGTTGAACCGTTACAATCAAAGATAACGCTCTTGGGGATTAGAGTCTTAGAGTTAGGTTCAAAGCAATAAGTTATAGATACTTATTACAACCTTTGGGGGTCCTAAGAGGTGATAGATCTTTAGAACTTTAACTCTATTTCAAACCGAAGTTGAACCGTTACAATCAAAGATAACGCTCTTGGGGATTAGAGTCTTAGAGTTAGGTTCAAAGCTATAAGTTATAGGTACTTATTACAACCTTTGGGTGTCCTAAGAGGTGATAGATCTTTAGAACTTTAACTCTATTTCAAACCGAAGTTGAACCGTTACAATCAAAGATAACGCTCTTGGGGATTAGAGTCTTAGAGTTAGGTTCAAAGCTATAAGTTATAGATACTTATTACAAACTTTGGGTGTCCTAAGAGGTGATAGAGCTTCATAACTTTAACTCTATTTCAAATCGAAGTTGAACCGTTACAATCAAAGATAACGCTCTTGGGGATTAGAGTCTTAGAGTTAGGTTCAAAGCTATAAGTTATAGATACTTATGACATACTTTGGGTGTCCTAAGAGGTGATAGAGCTTCATAACTTTAACTCTATTTCAAACCGAAGTTGAACCGTTACAATCAAAGATAACGCTCTTGGGGATTAGAGTCTTAGAGTTAGGTTCAAAGCTATAAGTTATACATACTTATGACATCCTTTGGGTGTCCTAAGAGGTGATAGATCTTTAGAACTTTAACTCTATTTCAAACCGAAGTTGAACCGTTACAATCAAAGATAACGCTCTTGGGGATTAGAGTCTTAGAGTGAGGTTCAAAGCAATAAGTTATAGATACTTATTACAACCTTTGGGTGTCCTAAGAGGTGATAGATCTTTAGAACTTTAACTCTATTTCAAACCGAAGTTGAACCGTTACAATCAAAGATAACGCTCTTGGGGATTAGAGTCTTAGAGTTAGGTTCAAAGCTATAAGTTATACATACTTATGACATCCTTTGGGTGTCCTAAGAGGTGATAGATCTTTAGAACTTTAACTCTATTTCAAACCGAAGTTGAACCGTTACAATCAAAGATAACGCTCTTGGGGATTAGAGTCTTAGAGTTAGGTTCAAAGCTATAAGTTATAGGTACTTATTACAACCTTTGGGTGTCCTAAGAGGTGATAGAACTTCAGAACTTTAACACTATTTCAAACCGAAGTTGAACCGTTACAATCAAAGATAACGCTCTTGGGGATTAGAGTCTTAGAGTTAGGTTCAAAGCTATAAGTTATAGATACTTATGACATCCTTTGGGTGTCCTAAGAGGTGATAGATCTTTAGAACTTTAACTCTATTTCAAACCGAAGTTGAACTGTTACAATCAAAGATAACGCTCTTGGGGATTAGAGTCTTACAGTTACGTTCAAAGCTATAAGTTATAGATACTTATGACATCCTTTGGGTGTCCTAAGAGGTGATAGATCTTTAGAACTTTAACTCTATTTCAAACCGAAGTTGAACCGTTACAATCAAATATAACGCTCTTGGGGATTAGAGTCTTAGAGTTAGGTTCAAAGCAATAAGTTATAGATACTTATTACAACCTTTGGGTGTCCTAAGAGGTGATAGAGCTTCAGAACTTTAACTCTATTTCAAACCGAAGTTGAACCGTTACAATCAAAGATTACGCTCTTGGGGATTAGAGTCTTAGAGTTAGGTTCAAAGCTATAAGTTATAGATACTTATTACAACCTTTGGGTGTCCTAAGAGGTGATAGATCTTTAGAACTTTAACTCTATTTCAAACCGAAGTTGAACCGTTACAATCAAAGATAACGCTCTTGGGGATTAGAGTCTTAGAGTTAGGTTCGAAGCTATATGTTATAGATACTTATTACAACCTTTGCGTGTCCTAAGAGGTGATAGATCTTTAGACCTTTAACTCTATTTCAAACCGAAGTTGAACCGTTACAATCAAAGATTACGCTCTTGGGGATTAGAGTCTTAGAGTTTGGTTCAAAGCTATAAGTTATAGATGCTTATTACAACCTTTGGGTGTCCTAAGAGGTGATAGAGCTTCAGAACTTTAACTCTATTTCAAACCGAAGTTGAACCGTTACAATCAAAGATAATGCTCTTGGGGATTAGAGTCTTAGAGTTAGGTTCAAAGCTATAAGTTATAGATAATTATTACAACCTTTGGGTGTCCTAAGAGGTGATCGATCTTTAGAACTTTAACTCTATTTCAAACCGAAGTTGAACCGTTACAATCAAAGATAACGCTCTTGGGGATTAGAGTCTTAGAGTTAGGTTCAAAGCAATAAGTTATAGATACTTATTACAACCTTTGGGTGTCCGAAGAGGTGATAGATCTTTAGAACTTTAACTCTATTTCAAACCGAAGTTGAACCATTACAATCAAAGATAACGCTCTTGGGGATTAGAGTCTTAGAGTTAGGTTCAATGCTATAAGTTATAGATACTTATTACAACCTTTGGGTGTCCTAAGGGGTGATAGAATTTCAGAACTTTAACTCTATTTCAAACCGAAGTTGAACCATTACAATCAAAGATAACGCTCTTGGGGATTAGAGTCTTAGAGTTAGGTTCAAAGCTATAAGTTATAGATACTTATTACAACCTTTGGGTGTCCTAAGAGGTGATAGATCTTTAGAACTTTAACTCTATTTCAAACCGAAGTTGAACCGTTACAATCAAAGATAACGCTCTTGGGGATTAGAGTCTTAGAGTTAGGTTCAAAGCTATAAGTTATAGATACTTATTACAAACTTTGGGTGTCCTAAGAGGTGATAGAGTTTCATAACTTTAACTCTATTTCAAACCGAAGTTGAACCGTTACAATCAAAGATAATGCTCTTGGGGATTAGAGTCTTAGAGTTAGGTTCAAAGCTATAAGTTATAGATACTTATTACAACCTTTGGGTGTCCTAAGAGGTGATAGATCTTTAGAACTTTAACTCTATTTCAAACCGAAGTTGAACCGTTACAATCAAAGATAACGCTCTTGGGGATTAGAGTCTTAGAGTTAGGTTCAAAGCAATAAGTTATAGATACTTATTACAACCTTTGGGGGTCCTAAGAGGTGATAGATCTTTAGAACTTTAACTCTATTTCAAACCGAAGTTGAACCGTTACAATCAAAGATAACGCTCTTGGGGATTAGAGTCTTAGAGTTAGGTTCAAAGCTATAAGTTATAGGTACTTATTACAACCTTTGGGTGTCCTAAGAGGTGATAGATCTTTAGAACTTTAACTCTATTTCAAACCGAAGTTGAACCGTTACAATCAAAGATAACGCTCTTGGGGATTAGAGTCTTAGAGTTAGGTTCAAAGCTATAAGTTATAGATACTTATTACAAACTTTGGGTGTCCTAAGAGGTGATAGAGCTTCATAACTTTAACTCTATTTCAAATCGAAGTTGAACCGTTACAATCAAAGATAACGCTCTTGGGGATTAGAGTCTTAGAGTTAGGTTCAAAGCTATAAGTTATAGATACTTATGACATACTTTGGGTGTCCTAAGAGGTGATAGAGCTTCATAACTTTAACTCTATTTCAAACCGAAGTTGAACCGTTACAATCAAAGATAACGCTCTTGGGGATTAGAGTCTTAGAGTTAGGTTCAAAGCAATAAGTTGTAGGTACTTATTACAACCTTTGGGTGTCCTAAGAGGTGATAGATCTTTAGAACTTTTACTCTATTTCAAACCGAAGTTGAACCGTTACAATCAAAGATAACGCTCTTGGGGATTAGAGTCTTAGAGTTAGGTTCAAAGCTATAAGTTATAGATACTTATTACAACCTTTGGGTGTACTAAGAGGTGATAGATCTTTAGAACTTTAACTCTATTTCAAACCGAAGTTGAACCGTTACAATCAAAGATAACGCTCTTGGGGATTAGAGTCTTAGAGTTAGGTTCAAAGCAATAAGTTATAGATACTTATTACAACCTTTGGGTGTCCTAAGAGGTGATAGATCTTTAGAACTTTAACTCTATTTCAAACCGAAGTTGAACCGTTACAATCAAAGATAACGCTCTTGGGGATTAGAGTCTTAGAGTTAGGTTCAAAGCAATAAGTTATAGATACTTATTACAACCTTTGGGTGTCCTAAGAGGTGATAGAGCTTCAGAACTTTAACTCTATTTCAAACCGAAGTTGAACCGTTACAATCAAAGATTACGCTCTTGGGGATTATAGTCTTAAAGTTAGGTTCAAAGTTATAAGTTATAGATACTTATTACAACCTTTGGGTGTCCTAAGAGGTGATAGAGCTTCAGAACTTTGACTCTATTTCAAACCGAAGTTGAACCATTACAATCAAAGATAACGCTCTTGGGGATTAGAGTCTTAGAGTTAGGTTCAAAGCTATAAGTTATAGATACTTATTACAACCTTTGCGTGTCCTAAGAGGTGATAGATCTTTAAAACTTTAACTCCATTTCAAACCGAAGTTGAACCGTTACAATCAAAGATAACGCTCTAGGGGATTAGAGTCTTAGAGTTAGGTTCAAAGCAATAAGTTATAGATACTTATTACAACCTTTGGGTGTCCTAAGAGGTGATAGAGCTTCAGAACTTTAACTCTATTTCAAACCGAAGTTGAACCGTTACAATCAAAGATTACGCTCTTGGGGATTAGAGTCTTAGAGTTAGGTTCAAAGCTATAAGTTATAGATACTTATTACAACCTTTGGGTGTCCTAAGAGGTGATAGATCTTTAGAACTTTAACTCTATTTCAAACTGAAGTTGAACCGTTACAATCAAAGATAACGCTCTTGGGGATTAGAGTCTTAGAGTTAGGTTCGAAGCTATATGTTATAGATACTTATTACAACCTTTGCGTGTCCTAAGAGGTGATAGATCTTTAGACCTTTAACTCTATTTCAAACCGAAGTTGAACCGTTACAATCAAAGATTACGCTCTTGGGGATTAGAGTCTTAGAGTTTGGTTCAAAGCTATAAGTTATAGATGCTTATTACAACCTTTGGGTGTCCTAAGAGGTGATAGAGCTTCAGAACTTTAACTCTATTTCAAACCGAAGTTGAACCGTTACAATCAAAGATAATGCTATTGGGGATTAGAGTCTTAGAGTTAGGTTCAAAGCTATAAGTTATAGATAATTATTACAACCTTTGGGTGTCCTAAGAGGTGATCGATCTTTAGAACTTTAACTCTATTTCAAACCGAAGTTGAACCGTTACAATCAAAGATAACGCTCTTGGGGATTAGAGTCTTAGAGTTAGGTTCAAAGCAATAAGTTATAGATACTTATTACAACCTTTGGGTGTCCGAAGAGGTGATAGATCTTTAGAACTTTAACTCTATTTCAAACCGAAGTTGAACCATTACAATCAAAGATAACGCTCTTGGGGATTAGAGTCTTAGAGTTAGGTTCAATGCTATAAGTTATAGATACTTATTACAACCTTTGGGTGTCCTAAGGGGTGATAGAATTTCAGAACTTTAACTCTATTTCAAACCGAAGTTGAACCATTACAATCAAAGATAACGCTCTTGGGGATTAGAGTCTTAGAGTTAGGTTCAAAGCTATAAGTTATAGATACTTATTACAACCTTTGGGTGTCCTAAGAGGTGATAGATCTTTAGAACTTTAACTCTATTTCAAACCGAAGTTGAACCGTTACAATCAAAGATAACGCTCTTGGGGATTAGAGTCTTAGAGTTAGGTTCAAAGCTATAAGTTATAGATACTTATTACAAACTTTGGGTGTCCTAAGAGGTGATAGAGTTTCATAACTTTAACTCTATTTCAAACCGAAGTTGAACCGTTACAATCAAAGATAATGCTCTTGGGGATTAGAGTCTTAGAGTTAGGTTCAAAGCTATAAGTTATAGATACTTATTACAACCTTTGGGTGTCCTAAGAGGTGATAGATCTTTAGAACTTTAACTCTATTTCAAACCGAAGTTGAACCGTTACAATCAAAGATAACGCTCTTGGGGATTAGAGTCTTAGAGTTAGGTTCAAAGCAATAAGTTATAGATACTTATTACAACCTTTGGGGGTCCTAAGAGGTGATAGATCTTTAGAACTTTAACTCTATTTCAAACCGAAGTTGAACCGTTACAATCAAAGATAACGCTCTTGGGGATTAGAGTCTTAGAGTTAGGTTCAAAGCTATAAGTTATAGGTACTTATTACAACCTTTGGGTGTCCTAAGAGGTGATAGATCTTTAGAACTTTAACTCTATTTCAAACCGAAGTAGAACCGTTACAATCAAAGATAACGCTCTTGGGGATTAGAGTCTTAGAGTTAGGTTCAAAGCTATAAGTTATAGATACTTATTACAAACTTTGGGTGTCCTAAGAGGTGATAGAGCTTCATAACTTTAACTCTATTTCAAATCGAAGTTGAACCGTTACAATCAAAGATAACGCTCTTGGGGATTAGAGTCTTAGAGTTAGGTTCAAAGCTATAAGTTATAGATACTTATGACATACTTTGGGTGTCCTAAGAGGTGATAGAGCTTCATAACTTTAACTCTATTTCAAACCGAAGTTGACCGTTACAATCAAAGATAACGCTCTTGGGGATTAGAGTCTTAGAGTTAGGTTCAAAGCTATAAGTTATACATACTTATGACATCCTTTGGGTGTCCTAAGAGGTGATAGATCTTTAGAACTTTAACTCTATTTCAAACCGAAGTTGAACCGTTACAATCAAAGATAACGCTCTTGGGGATTAGAGTCTTAGAGTGAGGTTCAAAGCAATAAGTTATAGATACTTATTACAACCTTTGGGTGTCCTAAGAGGTGATAGATCTTTAGAACTTTAACTCTATTTCAAACCGAAGTTGAACCGTTACAATCAAAGATAACGCTCTTGGGGATTAGAGTCTTAGAGTTAGGTTCAAAGCTATAAGTTATACATACTTATGACATCCTTTGGGTGTCCTAAGAGGTGATAGATCTTTAGAACTTTAACTCTATTTCAAACCGAAGTTGAACCGTTACAATCAAAGATAACGCTCTTGGGGATTAGAGTCTTAGAGTTAGGTTCAAAGCTATAAGTTATAGGTACTTATTACAACCTTTGGGTGTCCTAAGAGGTGATAGAACTTCAGAACTTTAACTCTATTTCAAACCGAAGTTGAACCGTTACAATCAAAGATAACGCTCTTGGGGATTAGAGTCTTAGAGTTAGGTTCAAAGCTATAAGTTATAGATACTTATGACATCCTTTGGGTGTCCTAAGAGGTGATAGATCTTTAGAACTTTAACTCTATTTCAAACCGAAGTTGAACCGTTACAATCAAAGATAACGCTCTTGGGGATTAGAGTCTTACAGTTACATTCAAAGCTATAAGTTATAGATACTTATGACATCCTTTGGGTGTCCTAAGAGGTGATAGATCTTTAGAACTTTAACTCTATTTCAAACCGAAGTTGAACCGTTACAATCAAATATAACGCTCTTGGGGATTAGAGTCTTAGAGTTAGGTTCAAAGCAATAAGTTATAGATACTTATTACAACCTTTGGGTGTCCTAAGAGGTGATAGAGCTTCAGAACTTTAACTCTATTTCAAACCGAAGTTGAACCGTTACAATCAAAGATTACGCTCTTGGGGATTAGAGTCTTAGAGTTAGGTTCAAAGCTATAAGTTATAGATACTTATTACAACCTTTGGGTGTCCTAAGAGGTGATAGATCTTTAGAACTTTAACTCTATTTCAAACCGAAGTTGAACCGTTACAATCAAAGATAACGCTCTTGGGGATTAGAGTCTTAGAGTTAGGTTCGAAGCTATATGTTATAGATACTTATTACAACCTTTGCGTGTCCTAAGAGGTGATAGATCTTTAGACCTTTAACTCTATTTCAAACCGAAGTTGAACCGTTACAATCAAAGATTACGCTCTTGGGGATTAGAGTCTTAGAGTTTGGTTCAAAGCTATAAGTTATAGATGCTTATTACAACCTTTGGGTGTCCTAAGAGGTGATAGAGCTTCAGAACTTTAACTCTATTTCAAACCGAAGTTGAACCGTTACAATCAAAGATAATGCTCTTGGGGATTAGAGTCTTAGAGTTAGGTTCAAAGCTATAAGTTATAGATAATTATTACAACCTTTGGGTGTCCTAAGAGGTGATCGATCTTTAGAACTTTAACTCTATTTCAAACCGAAGTTGAACCGTTACAATCAAAGATAACGCTCTTGGGGATTAGAGTCTTAGAGTTAGGTTCAAAGCAATAAGTTATAGATACTTATTACAACCTTTGGGTGTCCGAAGAGGTGATAGATCTTTAGAACTTTAACTCTATTTCAAACCGAAGTTGAACCATTACAATCAAAGATAACGCTCTTGGGGATTAGAGTCTTAGAGTTAGGTTCAATGCTATAAGTTATAGATACTTATTACAACCTTTGGGTGTCCTAAGGGGTGATAGAATTTCAGAACTTTAACTCTATTTCAAACCGAAGTTGAACCATTACAATCAAAGATAACGCTCTTGGGGATTAGAGTCTTAGAGTTAGGTTCAAAGCTATAAGTTATAGATACTTATTACAACCTTTGGGTGTCCTAAGAGGTGATAGATCTTTAGAACTTTAACTCTATTTCAAACCGAAGTTGAACCGTTACAATCAAAGATAACGCTCTTGGGGATTAGAGTCTTAGAGTTAGGTTCAAAGCTATAAGTTATAGATACTTATTACAAACTTTGGGTGTCCTAAGAGGTGATAGAGTTTCATAACTTTAACTCTATTTCAAACCGAAGTTGAACCGTTACAATCAAAGATAATGCTCTTGGGGATTAGAGTCTTAGAGTTAGGTTCAAAGCTATAAGTTATAGATACTTATTACAACCTTTGGGTGTCCTAAGAGGTGATAGATCTTTAGAACTTTAACTCTATTTCAAACCGAAGTTGAATCGTTACAATCAAAGATAACGCTCTTGGGGATTAGAGTCTTAGAGTTAGGTTCAAAGCAATAAGTTATAGATACTTATTACAACCTTTGGGGGTCCTAAGAGGTGATAGATCTTTAGAACTTTAACTCTATTTCAAACCGAAGTTGAACCGTTACAATCAAAGATAACGCTCTTGGGGATTAGAGTCTTAGAGTTAGGTTCAAAGCTATAAGTTATAGGTACTTATTACAACCTTTGGGTGTCCTAAGAGGTGATAGATCTTTAGAACTTTAACTCTATTTCAAACCGAAGTTGAACCGTTACAATCAAAGATAACGCTCTTGGGGATTAGAGTCTTAGAGTTAGGTTCAAAGCTATAAGTTATAGATACTTATTACAAACTTTGGGTGTCCTAAGAGGTGATAGAGCTTCATAACTTTAACTCTATTTCAAATCGAAGTTGAACCGTTACAATCAAAGATAACGCTCTTGGGGATTAGAGTCTTAGAGTTAGGTTCAAAGCTATAAGTTATAGATACTTATGACATACTTTGGGTGTCCTAAGAGGTGATAGAGCTTCATAACTTTAACTCTATTTCAAACCGAAGTTGAACCGTTACAATCAAAGATAACGCTCTTGGGGATTAGAGTCTTAGAGTTAGGTTCAAAGCTATAAGTTATACATACTTAAGACATCCTTTGGGTGTCCTAAGAGGTGATAGATCTTTAGAACTTTAACTCTATTTCAAACCGAAGTTGAACCGTTACAATCAAAGATAACGCTCTTGGGGATTAGAGTCTTAGAGTGAGGTTCAAAGCAATAAGTTATAGATACTTATTACAACCTTTGGGTGTCCTAAGAGGTGATAGATCTTTAGAACTTTAACTCTATTTCAAACCGAAGTTGAACCGTTACAATCAAAGATAACGCTCTTGGGGATTAGAGTCTTAGAGTTAGGTTCAAAGCTATAAGTTATACATACTTATGACATCCTTTGGGTGTCCTAAGAGGTGATAGATCTTTAGAACTTTAACTCTATTTCAAACCGAAGTTGAACCGTTACAATCAAAGATAACGCTCTTGGGGATTAGAGTCTTAGAGTTAGGTTCAAAGCTATAAGTTATAGGTACTTATTACAACCTTTGGGTGTCCTAAGAGGTGATAGAACTTCAGAACTTTAACTCTATTTCAAACCGAAATTGAACCGTTACAATCAAAGATAACGCTCTTGGGGATTAGAGTCTTAGAGTTAGGTTCAAAGCTATAAGTTATAGATACTTATGACATCCTTTGGGTGTCCTAAGAGGTGATAGATCTTTAGAACTTTAACTCTATTTCAAACCGAAGTTGAACCGTTACAATCAAAGATAACGCTCTTGGGGATTAGAGTCTTACAGTTACGTTCAAAGCTATAAGTTATAGATACTTATGACATCCTTTGGGTGTCCTAAGAGGTGATAGATCTTTAGAACTTTAACTCTATTTCAAACCGAAGTTGAACCGTTACAATCAAATATAACGCTCTTGGGGATTAGAGTCTTAGAGTTAGGTTCAAAGCTATAAGTTATAGATACTTATTACAACCTTTGGGTGTCCTAAGAGGTGATAGATCTTTAGAACTTTAACTCTATTTCAAACCGAAGTTGAACCGTTACAATCAAAGATAACGCTCTTGGGGATTAGAGTCTTAGAGTTAGGTTCAAAGCAATAAGTTATAGATACTTATTACAACCTTTGGGTGTCCTAAGAGGTGATAGATCTTTAGAACTTTAACTCTATTTCAAACCGAAGTTGAACCGTTACAATCAAAGATAACGCTCTTGGGGATTAGAGTCTTAGAGTTAGGTTCAAAACTATAAGTTATAGATACTTATTACAACCTTTGGGTGTCCTAACAGGTGAGAGAACTTCAGAACTTTAACTCTATTTCAAACCGAAGTTGAACCATTACAATCAAAGATAACGCTCTTGGGGATTAGAGTCTTAGAGTTAGGTTCAAAGCTATAAGTTATAGATACTTATTACAACCTTTGGGTGTCCTAAGAGGTGATAGATCTTTAGAACTTTAACTCTATTTCAAACCAAAGTTGAACCGTTACAATCAAAGATAACGCTCTTGGGGATTAGAGTCTTAGAGTTAGGTTCAAAGCTATAAGTTATAGATACTTATTACAAACTTTGGGTGTCCTAAGAGGTGATAGAGCTTCATAACTTTAACTCTATTTCAAACCGAAGTTGAACTGTTACAATCAAAGATAATGCTCTTGGGGATTAGAGTCTTAGAGTTAGATTCAAAGCTATAAGTTATAGATACTTATTACAACCTTTGGGTGTCCTAAGAGGTGATAGATCTTTAGAACTTTAACTCTATTTCAAACCGAAGTTGAACCGTTACAATCAAAGATAACGCTCTTGGGGATTAGAGTCTTAGAGTTAGGTTCAAAGCAATAAGTTATAGATACTTATTACAACCTTTGGGTGTCCTCAGAGGTGATAGATCTTTAGAACTTTAACTCTATTTCAAACCGAAGTTGAACCGTTACAATCAAAGATAACTCTCTTGGGGATTAGAGTCTTAGAGTTAGGTTCAAAGCTATAAGTTATAGGTACTTATTACAACCTTTGGGTGTCCTAAGAGGTGATAGATCTTTAGAACTTTAACTCTATTTCAAACCGAAGTTGAACCGTTACAATCAAAGATAACGCTCTTGGGGATTAGAGTCTTAGAGTTAGGTTCAAAGCTATAAGTTATAGATACTTATGACATCCTTTGGGTGTCCTAAGAGGTGATAGATCTTTAGTACTTTAACTCTATTTCAAACCGAAGTTGAACCGTTACAATCAAAGATAACGCTCTTGGGGATTAGAGTCTTAGAGTTAGGTTCAAAGCAATAAGTTATAGATATTTATTACAACCTTTGGGTGTCCTAAGAGGTGATAGATCTTTAGAACTTTAACTCTATTTCAAACCGAAGTTGAACCGTCACAATCAAAGATAACGCTCTTGGGGATTAGAGTCTTAGAGTTAGGTTCAAAGCTATAAGTTATAGATACTTATGACATCCTTTGGGTGTCCTAAGAGGTGATAGATCTTTAGAACTTTAACTCTATTTCAAACCGAAGTTGAACCGTTATAATCAAAGATAACGCTCTTGGGGATTAGAGTCTTAGAGTTAGGTTCAAAGCTATAAGTTATAGGTACTTATTACAACCTTTGGGTGTCCTAAGAGGTGATAGATCTTTAGAACTTTAACTCTATTTCAAACCGAAGTTGAACCGTTACAATCAAAGATAACGCTCTTGGGGATTAGAGTCTTAGAGTTAGGTTCAAAGCTATAAGTTATAGATACTTATTACAAACTTTGGGTGTCCTAAGAGGTGATAGAGCTTCATAACTTTAACTCTATTTCAAACCGAAGTTGAACCGTTACAATCAAAGATAATGCTCTTGGGGATTAGAGTCTTAGAGTTAGGTTCAAAGCTATAAGTTATAGGTACTTATTACAACCTTTGGGTGTCCTAAGAGGTGATAGAACTTCAGAACTTTAACTCTATTTCAAACCGAAGTTGAACCGTTACAATCAAAGATAACGCTCTTGGGGATTAGAGTCTTAGAGTTAGGTTCAAAGCTATAAGTTATAGATACTTATGACATCCTTTGGGTGTCCTAAGAGGTGATAGATCTTTAGAACTTTAACTCTATTTCAAACCGAAGTTGAACCGTTACAATCAAAGATAACGCTCTTGGAGATTAGAGTCTTAGAGTTAGGTTCAAAGCTATAAGTTATAGGTACTTATTACAACCTTTGGGTGTCCTAAGAGGTGATAGATCTTTAGAACTTTAACTCTATTTCAAACCGAAGTTGAACCGTTACAATCAAAGATAACGCTCTTGGGGATTAGAGTCTTAGAGTTAGGTTCAAAGCTATAAGTTATAGATACTTATTACACACTTTGGGTGTCCTAAGAGGTGATAGAGCTTCATAACTTTAACTCTATTTCAAATCGAAGTTGAACCGTTACAATCAAAGATAATGCTCTTGGGGATTAGAGTCTTAGAGTTAGGTTCAAAGCTATAAGTTATAGATACTTATTACAACATTTGGGTGTCCTAAGAGGTGATAGAACTTCAGAACTTTATCTCTATTTCAAACCGAAGTTGAACTGTTACAATCAAAGATAACGCTCTTGGGGATTAGAGTCTTAGAGTTAGGTTCAAAGCTATAAGTTATAGATACTTATGACATCCTTTGGGTGTCCTAAGAGGTGATAGATCTTTAAAACTTTAACTCTATTTCAAACCGAAGTTGAACCGTTACAATCAAAGATAACGCTCTTGGGGATTAGAGTCTTAGAGTTACGTTCAAAGCTATAAGTTATAGATACTTATGACATCCTTTGGGTGTCCTAAGAGGTGATAGATCTTTAGAACTTTAACTCTATTTCAAACCGAAGTTGAACCGTTACAATCAAATATAACGCTCTTGGGGATTAGAGTCTTAGAGTTAGGTTCAAAGCTATAAGTTATAGATACTTATTACAACCTTTGGGTGTCCTAAGAGGTGATAGATCTTTAGAACTTTAACTCTATTTCAAACCGAAGTTGAACCGTTACAATCAAAGATAACGCTCTTGGGGATTAGAGTCTTAGAGTTAGGTTCAAAGCAATAAGTTATAGATACTTATTACAACCTTTGGGTGTCCTAAGAGGTGATAGATCTTTAGAACTTTAACTCTATTTCAAACCGAAGTTGAACCGTTACAATCAAAGATAACGCTCTTGGGGATTAGAGTCTTAGAGTTAGGTTCAAAGCTATAAGTTATAGATACTTATTACAACCTTTGGGTGTCCTAACAGGTGATAGAACTTCAGAACTTCAACTCTATTTCAAACCGAAGTTGAACCATTACAATCAAAGATAACGCTCTTGGGGATTAGAGTCTTAGAGTTAGGTTCAAAGCTATAAGTTATAGATACTTATTACAACCTTTGGGTGTCCTAAGAGGTGATAGATCTTTAGAACTTTAACTCTATTTCAAACCGAAGTTGAACCGTTACAATCAAAGATAACGCTCTTGGGGATTAGAGTCTTAGAGTTAGGTTCAAAGCTATAAGTTTTAGATACTTATTACAAACTTTGGGTGTCCTAAGAGGTGATAGAGCTTCATAAATTTAACTCTATTTCAAACCGAAGTTGAACCGTTACAATCAAAGATAATGCTCTTGGGGATCAGAGTCTTAGAGTTAGGTTCAAAGCTATAAGTTATAGATACTTATTACAACCTTTGGGTGTCCTAAGAGGTGATAGAGCTTCATAACTTTAACTCTATTTCAAACCGAAGTTGAACCGTTACAATCAAAGATAACGCTCTTGGGGATTAGAGTCTTAGAGTTAGGTTCAAAGCTATAAGTTATAGATACTTATTACAACCATTGGGTGTCCTAACAGGTGATAGAACTTCAGAACTTTAACTCTATTTCAAACCGAAGTTGAACCATTACAATCAAAGATAACGCTCTTGGGGATTAGAGTCTTAGAGTTAGGTTCAAAGCTATAAGTTATAGGTACTTATTACAACCTTTGGGTGTCCTAAGAGGTGATAGATCTTTAGAACTTTAACTCTATTTCAAACCGAAGTTGAACCGTTACAATCAAAGATAATGCTCTTGGGGATTAGAGTCTTAGAGTTAGGTTCAAAGCTATAAGTTATAGATACTTATTACAAACTTTGGGTGTCCTAAGAGGTGATAGATCTTTAGAACTTTAACTCTATTTCAAACCGAAGTTCAACCGTTACAATCAAAGATAACTCTTGGGGATTAGAGTCTTAGAGTTAGGTTCAAAGCTATAAGTTATAGATACTTATTACAAACTTTGGGTGTCCTAAGAGGTGATAGAGCTTCATAACTTTAACTCTATTTCAAACCGAAGTTGAACCGTTACAATCAAAGATAATTCTCTTGGGGATTAGAGTCTTAGAGTTAGGTTCAAAGCTATAAGTTATAGATACTTATGACATCCTTTGGGTGTCCTAAGAGGTGATAGATCTTTAGAACTTTAACTCTATTTCAAACCGAAGTTGAACCGTTATAATCAAAGATAACGCTCTTGGGGATTAGAGTCTTAGAGTTAGGTTCAAAGCTATAAGTTATAGGTACTTATTACAACATTTGGGTGTCCTAAGAGGTGATAGATCTTTAAAACTTTAACTCTATTTCAAACCGAAGTTGAACCGTTACAATCAAAGATAACGCTCTTGGGGATTAGAGTCTTAGAGTTACGTTCAAAGCTATAAGTTATAGATACTTATGACATCCTTTGGGTGTCCTAAGAGGTGATAGATCTTTAGAACTTTAACTCTATTTCAAACCGAAGTTGAACCGTTACAATCAAATATAACGCTCTTGGGGATTAGAGTCTTAGAGTTAGGTTCAAAGCTATAAGTTATAGATACTTATTACAACCTTTGGGTGTCCTAAGAGGTGATAGATCTTTAGAACTTTAACTCTATTTCAAACCGAAGTTGAACCGTTACAATCAAAGATAACGCTCTTGGGGATTAGAGTCTTAGAGTTAGGTTCAAAGCAATAAGTTATAGATACTTATTACAACCTTTGGGTGTCCTAAGAGGTGATAGATCTTTAGAACTTTAACTCTATTTCAAACCGAAGTTGAACCGTTACAATCAAAGATAACGCTCTTGGGGATTAGAGTCTTAGAGTTAGGTTCAAAGCTATAAGTTATAGATACTTATTACAACCTTTGGGTGTCCTAACAGGTGATAGAACTTCAGAACTTCAACTCTATTTCAAACCGAAGTTGAACCATTACAATCAAAGATAACGCTCTTGGGGATTAGAGTCTTAGAGTTAGGTTCAAAGCTATAAGTTATAGATACTTATTACAACCTTTGGGTGTCCTAAGAGGTGATAGATCTTTAGAACTTTAACTCTATTTCAAACCGAAGTTGAACCGTTACAATCAAAGATAACGCTCTTGGGGATTAGAGTCTTAGAGTTAGGTTCAAAGCTATAAGTTTTAGATACTTATTACAAACTTTGGGTGTCCTAAGAGGTGATAGAGCTTCATAAATTTAACTCTATTTCAAACCGAAGTTGAACCGTTACAATCAAAGATAATGCTCTTGGGGATCAGAGTCTTAGAGTTAGGTTCAAAGCTATAAGTTATAGATACTTATTACAACCTTTGGGTGTCCTAAGAGGTGATAGAGCTTCATAACTTTAACTCTATTTCAAACCGAAGTTGAACCGTTACAATCAAAGATAACGCTCTTGGGGATTAGAGTCTTAGAGTTAGGTTCAAAGCTATAAGTTATAGATACTTATTACAACCATTGGGTGTCCTAACAGGTGATAGAACTTCAGAACTTTAACTCTATTTCAAACCGAAGTTGAACCATTACAATCAAAGATAACGCTCTTGGGGATTAGAGTCTTAGAGTTAGGTTCAAAGCTATAAGTTATAGGTACTTATTACAACCTTTGGGTGTCCTAAGAGGTGATAGATCTTTAGAACTTTAACTCTATTTCAAACCGAAGTTGAACCGTTACAATCAAAGATAATGCTCTTGGGGATTAGAGTCTTAGAGTTAGGTTCAAAGCTATAAGTTATAGATACTTATTACAAACTTTGGGTGTCCTAAGAGGTGATAGATCTTTAGAACTTTAACTCTATTTCAAACCGAAGTTCAACCGTTACAATCAAAGATAACTCTTGGGGATTAGAGTCTTAGAGTTAGGTTCAAAGCTATAAGTTATAGATACTTATTACAAACTTTGGGTGTCCTAAGAGGTGATAGAGCTTCATAACTTTAACTCTATTTCAAACCGAAGTTGAACCGTTACAATCAAAGATAATTCTCTTGGGGATTAGAGTCTTAGAGTTAGGTTCAAAGCTATAAGTTATAGATACTTATGACATCCTTTGGGTGTCCTAAGAGGTGATAGATCTTTAGAACTTTAACTCTATTTCAAACCGAAGTTGAACCGTTATAATCAAAGATAACGCTCTTGGGGATTAGAGTCTTAGAGTTAGGTTCAAAGCTATAAGTTATAGGTACTTATTACAACATTTGGGTGTCCTAAGAGGTGATAGATCTTTAGAACTTTAACTCTATTTCAAACCGAAGTTGAACCGTTACAATCAAAGATAACGCTCTTGGGGATTAGAGTCTTAGAGTTAGGTTCAAAGCTATAAGTTATAGATACTTATTACAAACTTTGGGTGTCCTAAGAGGTGATAGAGCTTCATAACTTTAACTCTATTTCAAACCGAAGTTGAACCGTTACAATCAAAGATAATGCTCTTGGGGATTAGAGTCTTAGAGTTAGGTTCAAAGCTATAAGTTATAGATACTTATTACAACCTTTGGGTGTCCTAAGAGGTGATAGATCTTTAGAATTTTAACTCTATTTCAAACCGAAGTTGAACCGTTACAATCAAAGATAACGCTCTTGGGGATTAGAGTCTTAGAGTTAAGTTCAAAGCTATAAGTTATAGATACTTATGACATCCTTTGGGTGTCCTAAGAGGTGATAGATCTTTAGAACTTTAACTCTATTTCAAACCGAAGTTGAACCGTTACAATCAAATATAACGCTCTTGGGGATTAGAGTCTTAGAGTTAGGTTCAAAGCTATAAGTTATAGATACTTATTACAACCTTTGGGTGTCCTAAGAGGTGATAGATCTTTAGAACTTTAACTCTATTTCAAACCGAAGTTGAACCGTTATAATCAAAGATAACGCTCTTGGGGATTAGAGTCTTAGAGTTAGGTTCAAAGCTATAAGTTATAGGTACTTATTACAACCTTTGGGTGTCCTAAGAGGTGATAGAACTTCAGAACTTTAACTCTATTTCAAACCGAAGTTCAACCGTTACAATCAAAGATAACGCTCTTGGGGATTAGAGTCTTAGAGTTAGGTTCAAAGCTATAGGTTATACATACTTATGACATCCTTTGGGTGTCCTAAGAGGTGATAGATCTTTAGAACTTTAACTCTATTTCAAACCGAAGTTGAACCGTTACAATCAAAGATAACGCTCTTGGGAATCAGAGTCTTAGAGTAAGGTTCAAAGTTATAAGTTATAGATACTTATTACAACATTTTGGTGTCCTAAGAGGTGATAGATCTTTAGAACTTTAACTCTATTTCAAACCGAAGTTGAACCGTTACAATCAAAGATAACTCTTGGGGATTAGAGTCTTAGAGTTAGGTTCAAAGCTATAAGTTATAGATACTTATTACAAACTTTGGGTGTCCTAAGATGTGATAGAGCTTCATAACTTTAACTCTATTTCAAACCAAAGTTGAACCGTTACAATCAAAGATAATTCTCTTGGGGATTAGAGTCTTAGAGTTAGGTTCAAAGCTATAAGTTATAGATACTTATTACAACCTTTGGGTGTCCTAAGAGGTGATAGATCTTTAGAACTTTAACACTATTTCAAACCGAAGTTGAACCGTTATAATCAAAGATAACGCTCTTGGGGATTAGAGTCTTAGAGTTAGGTTCAAAGCTATAAGTTATAGGTACTTATTACAACCTTTGGGTGTCCTAAGAGGTGATAGAACTTCAGAACTTTAACTCTATTTCAAACCGAAGTTGAACCGTTACAATCAAAGATAACGCTCTTGGGGATTAGAGTCTTAGAGTTAGGTTCAAAGCTATAAGTTATAGATACTTATGACATCCTTTGGGTGTCCTAAGAGGTGATAGATCTTTAGAACTTTAACTCTATTTCAAACCGAAGTTGAACCGTCACAATCAAAGATAACGCTCTTGGGGATTAGAGTCTTAGAGTTACGTTCAAAGCTATAAGTTATAGATACTTATGACATCCTTTGGGTGTCCTAAGAGGTGATAGATCTTTAGAACTTTAACTCTATTTCAAACCGAAGTTGAACCGTTACAATCAAATATAACGCTCTTGGGGATTAGAGTCTTAGAGTTAGGTTCAAAGCTATAAGTTATAGATACTTATTACAACCTTTGGGTGTCCTAAGAGGTGATAGATCTTTAGAACTTTAACTCTATTTCAAACCGAAGTTGAACCGTTACAATCAAAGATAACGCTCTTGGGGATTACAGTCTTAGAGTTAGGTTCAAAGCAATAAGTTATAGATACTTATTACAACCTTTGGGTGTCCTAAGAGGTGATAGAGCTTTAGAACTTTAACTCTATTTCAAACCGAAGTTGAACCGTTACAATCAAAGATAACGCTCTTGGGGATTAGAGTCTTAGAGTTAGGTTCAAAGCTATAAGTTATAGATACTTATTAGAACCTTTGGGTGTCCTAACAAGTGATAGAACTTCAGAACTTTAACTCTATTTCAAACCGAAGTTGAACCGTTACAATCAAAGATAACGCTCTTGGGGATTAGAGTCTTAGAGTTAGGTTCAAAGCTATAGGTTATACATACTTATGACATCCTTTGGGTGTCCTAAGAGGTGATAGATCTTTAGAACTTTAACTCTATTTCAAACCGAAGTTGAACCGTTACAATCAAAGATAACGCTCTTGGGAATCAGAGTCTTAGAGTAAGGTTCAAAGTTATAAGTTATAGATACTTATTACAACATTTTGGTGTCCTAAGAGGTGATAGATCTTTAGAACTTTAACTCTATTTCAAACCGAAGTTGAACCGTTACAATCAAAGATAACTCTTGGGGATTAGAGTCTTAGAGTTAGGTTCAAAGCTATAAGTTATAGATACTTATTACAAACTTTGGGTGTCCTAAGAT
Source organism: Pontederia crassipes (assembly GCA_030549335.1). Taxonomy (NCBI): domain Eukaryota; kingdom Viridiplantae; phylum Streptophyta; class Magnoliopsida; order Commelinales; family Pontederiaceae; genus Pontederia; species Pontederia crassipes. Next base: position 831,553 of record JAUKPH010000020.1, on the reverse strand, counting down.
GTGATAGAGCTTCATAACTTTAACTCTATTTCAAACCAAAGTTGAACCGTTACAATCAAAGATAATTCTCTTGGGGATTAGAGTCTTAGAGTTAGGTTCAAAGCTATAAGTTATACATACTTATGACATCCTTTGGGTGTCCTAAGAGGTGATAGATCTTTAGAACTTTAACTCTATTTCAAACCGAAGTTGAACCGTTACAATCAAAGATAACGCTCTTGGGGATTAGAGTCTTAGAGTTAGGTTCAAAGCTATAAGTTATAGGTACTTATTACAACCTTTGGGTGTCCTAAGAGGTGATAGAACTTCAGAACTTTAACTCTATTTCAAACCGAAGTTGAACCGTTACAATCAAAGATAACTCTTGGGGATTAGAGTCTTAGAGTTAGGTTCAAAGCTATAAGTTATAGATACTTATTACAAACTTTGGGTGTCCTAAGATGTGATAGAGCTTCATAACTTTAACTCTATTTCAAACCAAAGTTGAACCGTTACAATCAAAGATAATTCTCTTGGGGATTAGAGTCTTAGAGTTAGGTTCAAAGCTATAAGTTATACATACTTATGACATCCTTTGGGTGTCCTAAGAGGTGATAGATCTTTAGAACTTTAACTCTATTTCAAACCGAAGTTGAACCGTCACAATCAAAGATAACGCTCTTGGGGATTAGAGTCTTAGAGTTACGTTCAAAGCTATAAGTTATAGATACTTATGACATCCTTTGGGTGTCCTAAGAGGTGATAGATCTTTAGAACTTTAACTCTATTTCAAACCGAAGTTGAACCGTTACAATCAAATATAACGCTCTTGGGGATTAGAGTCTTAGAGTTAGGTTCAAAGCTATAAGTTATAGATACTTATTACAACCTTTGGGTGTCCTAAGAGGTGATAGATCTTTAGAACTTTAACTCTATTTCAAACCGAAGTTGAACCGTTACAATCAAAGATAACGCTCTTGGGGATTACAGTCTTAGAGTTAGGTTCAAAGCAATAAGTTATAGATACTTATTACAACCTTTGGGTGTCCTAAGAGGTGATAGAGCTTTAGAACTTTAACTCTATTTCAAACCGAAGTTGAACCGTTACAATCAAAGATAACGCTCTTGGGGATTAGAGTCTTAGAGTTAGGTTCAAAGCTATAAGTTATAGATACTTATTAGAACCTTTGGGTGTCCTAACAAGTGATAGAACTTCAGAACTTTAACTCTATTTCAAACCGAAGTTGAACCGTTACAATCAAAGATAACGCTCTTGGGGATTAGAGTCTTAGAGTTAGGTTCAAAGCTATAGGTTATACATACTTATGACATCCTTTGGGTGTCCTAAGAGGTGATAGATCTTTAGAACTTTAACTCTATTTCAAACCGAAGTTGAACCGTTACAATCAAATATAACGCTCTTGGGGATTAGAGTCTTAGAGTTAGGTTCAAAGCAATAAGTTATAGATACTTATTACAACCTTTGGGTGTCCTAAGAGGTGATAGAGCTTCAGAACTTTAACTCTATTTCAAACCGAAGTTGAACCGTTACAATCAAAGATTACGCTCTTGGGGATTAGAGTCTTAGAGTTAGGTTCAAAGCTATAAGTTATGATACTTATTACAACCTTTGGGTGTCCTAAGAGGTGATAGATCTTTAGAACTTTAACTCTATTTCAAACCGAAGTTGAACCGTTACAATCAAAGATAAAGCTCTTGGGGATTAGAGTCTTAGAGTTAGGTTCGAAGCTATATGTTATAGATACTTATTACAACCTTTGCGTGTCCTAAGAGGTGATAGATCTTTAGACCTTTAACTCTATTTCAAACCGAAGTTGAACCGTTACAATCAAAGATTACGCTCTTGGGGATTAGAGTCTTAGAGTTTGGTTCAAAGCTATAAGTTATAGATGCTTATTACAACCTTTGGGTGTCCTAAGAGGTGATAGAGCTTCAGAACTTTAACTCTATTTCAAACCGAAGTTGAACCGTTACAATCAAAGATAATGCTCTTGGGGATTAGAGTCTTAGAGTTAGGTTCAAAGCTATAAGTTATAGATAATTATTACAACCTTTGGGTGTCCTAAGAGGTGATCGATCTTTAGAACTTTAACTCTATTTCAAACCGAAGTTGAACCGTTACAATCAAAGATAACGCTCTTGGGGATTAGAGTCTTAGAGTTAGGTTCAAAGCAATAAGTTATAGATACTTATTACAACCTTTGGGTGTCCGAAGAGGTGATAGATCTTTAGAACTTTAACTCTATTTCAAACCGAAGTTGAACCATTACAATCAAAGATAACGCTCTTGGGGATTAGAGTCTTAGAGTTAGGTTCAATGCTATAAGTTATAGATACTTATTACAACCTTTGGGTGTCCTAAGGGGTGATAGAATTTCAGAACTTTAACTCTATTTCAAACCGAAGTTGAACCATTACAATCAAAGATAACGCTCTTGGGGATTAGAGTCTTAGAGTTAGGTTCAAAGCTATAAGTTATAGATACTTATTACAACCTTTGGGTGTCCTAAGAGGTGATAGATCTTTAGAACTTTAACTCTATTTCAAACCGAAGTTGAACCGTTACAATCAAAGATAACGCTCTTGGGGATTAGAGTCTTAGAGTTAGGTTCAAAGCTATAAGTTATAGATACTTATTACAAACTTTGGGTGTCCTAAGAGGTGATAGAGTTTCATAACTTTAACTCTATTTCAAACCGAAGTTGAACCGTTACAATCAAAGATAATGCTCTTGGGGATTAGAGTCTTAGAGTTAGGTTCAAAGCTATAAGTTATAGATACTTATTACAACCTTTGGGTGTCCTAAGAGGTGATAGATCTTTAGAACTTTAACTCTATTTCAAACCGAAGTTGAACCGTTACAATCAAAGATAACGCTCTTGGGGATTAGAGTCTTAGAGTTAGGTTCAAAGCAATAAGTTATAGATACTTATTACAACCTTTGGGGGTCCTAAGAGGTGATAGATCTTTAGAACTTTAACTCTATTTCAAACCGAAGTTGAACCGTTACAATCAACGATAACGCTCTTGGGGATTAGAGTCTTAGAGTTAGGTTCAAAGCTATAAGTTATAGGTACTTATTACAACCTTTGGGTGTCCTAAGAGGTGATAGATCTTTAGAACTTTAACTCTATTTCAAACCGAAGTTGAACCGTTACAATCAAAGATAACGCTCTTGGGGATTAGAGTCTTAGAGTTAGGTTCAAAGCTATAAGTTATAGATACTTATTACAAACTTTGGGTGTCCTAAGAGGTGATAGAGCTTCATAACTTTAACTCTATTTCAAATCGAAGTTGAACCGTTACAATCAAAGATAACGCTCTTGGGGATTAGAGTCTTAGAGTTAGGTTCAAAGCTATAAGTTATAGATACTTATGACATACTTTGGGTGTCCTAAGAGGTGATAGAGCTTCATAACTTTAACTCTATTTGAAACCGAAGTTGAACCGTTACAATCAAAGATAACGCTCTTGGGGATTAGAGTCTTAGAGTTAGGTTCAAAGCTATAAGTTATACATACTTATGACATCCTTTGGGTGTCCTAAGAGGTGATAGATCTTTAGAACTTTAACTCTATTTCAAACCGAAGTTGAACCGTTACAATCAAAGATAACGCTCTTGGGGATTAGAGTCTTAGAGTGAGGTTCAAAGCAATAAGTTATAGATACTTATTACAACCTTTGGGTGTCCTAAGAGGTGATAGATCTTTAGAACTTTAACTCTATTTCAAACCGAAGTTGAACCGTTACAATCAAAGATAACGCTCTTGGGGATTAGAGTCTTAGAGTTAGGTTCAAAGCTATAAGTTATACATACTTATGACATCCTTTGGGTGTCCTAAGAGGTGATAGATCTTTAGAACTTTAACTCTATTTCAAACCGAAGTTGAACCGTTACAATCAAAGATAACGCTCTTGGGGATTAGAGTCTTAGAGTTAGGTTCAAAGCTATAAGTTATAGGTACTTATTACAACCTTTGGGTGTCCTAAGAGGTGATAGAACTTCAGAACTTTAACTCTATTTCAAACCGAAGTTGAACCGTTACAATCAAAGATAACGCTCTTGGGGATTAGAGTCTTAGAGTTAGGTTCAAAGCTATAAGTTATAGATACTTATGACATCCTTTGGGTGCCCTAAGAGGTGATAGATCTTTAGAACTTTAACTCTATTTCAAACCGAAGTTGAACCGTTACAATCAAAGATAACGCTCTTGGGGATTAGAGTCTTACAGTTACGTTCAAAGCTATAAGTTATAGATACTTATGACATCCTTTGGGTGTCCTAAGAGGTGATAGATCTTTAGAACTTTAACTCTATTTCAAACCGAAGTTGAACCGTTACAATCAAATATAACGCTCTTGGGGATTAGAGTCTTAGAGTTAGGTTCAAAGCTATAAGTTATAGATACTTATTACAACCTTTGGGTGTCCTAAGAGGTGATAGATCTTTAGAACTTTAACTCTATTTCAAACCGAAGTTGAACCGTTACAATCAAAGATAACGCTCTTGGGGATTAGAGTCTTAGAGTTAGGTTCAAAGCAATAAGTTATAGATACTTATTACAACCTTTGGGTGTCCTAAGAGGTGATAGATCTTTAGAACTTTAACTCTATTTCAAACCGAAGTTGAACCGTTACAATCAAAGATAACGCTCTTGGGGATTAGAGTCTTAGAGTTAGGTTCAAAACTATAAGTTATAGATACTTATTACAACCTTTGGGTGTCCTAACAGGTGAGAGAACTTCAGAACTTTAACTCTATTTCAAACCGAAGTTGAACCATTACAATCAAAGATAACGCTCTTGGGGATTAGAGTCTTAGAGTTAGGTTCAAAGCTATAAGTTATAGATACTTATTACAACCTTTGGGTGTCCTAAGAGGTGATAGATCTTTAGAACTTTAACTCTATTTCAAACCAAAGTTGAACCGTTACAATCAAAGATAACGCTCTTGGGGATTAGAGTCTTAGAGTTAGGTTCAAAGCTATAAGTTATAGATACTTATTACAAACTTTGGGTGTCCTAAGAGGTGATAGAGCTTCATAACTTTAACTCTATTTCAAACCGAAGTTGAACTGTTACAATCAAAGATAATGCTCTTGGGGATTAGAGTCTTAGAGTTAGATTCAAAGCTATAAGTTATAGATACTTATTACAACCTTTGGGTGTCCTAAGAGGTGATAGATCTTTAGAACTTTAACTCTATTTCAAACCGAAGTTGAACCGTTACAATCAAAGATAACGCTCTTGGGGATTAGAGTCTTAGAGTTAGGTTCAAAGCTATAAGTTATAGATACTTATTACAACCTTTGGGTGTCCTAAGAGGTGATAGATCTTTAGAACTTTAACACTATTTCAAACCGAAGTTGAACCGTTATAATCAAAGATAACGCTCTTGGGGATTAGAGTCTTAGAGTTAGGTTCAAAGCTATAAGTTATAGGTACTTATTACAACCTTTGGGTGTCCTAAGAGGTGATAGAACTTCAGAACTTTAACTCTATTTCAAACCGAAGTTGAACCGTTACAATCAAAGATAACGCTCTTGGGGATTAGAGTCTTAGAGTTAGGTTCAAAGCTATAAGTTATAGATACTTATGACATCCTTTGGGTGTCCTAAGAGGTGATAGATCTTTAGAACTTTAACTCTATTTCAAACCGAAGTTGAACCGTCACAATCAAAGATAACGCTCTTGGGGATTAGAGTCTTAGAGTTACGTTCAAAGCTATAAGTTATAGATACTTATGACATCCTTTGGGTGTCCTAAGAGGTGATAGATCTTTAGAACTTTAACTCTATTTCAAACCGAAGTTGAACCGTTACAATCAAATATAACGCTCTTGGGGATTAGAGTCTTAGAGTTAGGTTCAAAGCTATAAGTTATAGATACTTATTACAACCTTTGGGTGTCCTAAGAGGTGATAGATCTTTAGAACTTTAACTCTATTTCAAACCGAAGTTGAACCGTTACAATCAAAGATAACGCTCTTGGGGATTACAGTCTTAGAGTTAGGTTCAAAGCAATAAGTTATAGATACTTATTACAACCTTTGGGTGTCCTAAGAGGTGATAGAGCTTTAGAACTTTAACTCTATTTCAAACCGAAGTTGAACCGTTACAATCAAAGATAACGCTCTTGGGGATTAGAGTCTTAGAGTTAGGTTCAAAGCTATAAGTTATAGATACTTATTAGAACCTTTGGGTGTCCTAACAAGTGATAGAACTTCAGAACTTTAACTCTATTTCAAACCGAAGTTGAACCGTTACAATCAAAGATAACGCTCTTGGGGATTAGAGTCTTAGAGTTAGGTTCAAAGCTATAGGTTATACATACTTATGACATCCTTTGGGTGTCCTAAGAGGTGATAGATCTTTAGAACTTTAACTCTATTTCAAACCGAAGTTGAACCGTTACAATCAAAGATAACGCTCTTGGGAATCAGAGTCTTAGAGTAAGGTTCAAAGTTATAAGTTATAGATACTTATTACAACATTTTGGTGTCCTAAGAGGTGATAGATCTTTAGAACTTTAACTCTATTTCAAACCGAAGTTGAACCGTTACAATCAAAGATAACTCTTGGGGATTAGAGTCTTAGAGTTAGGTTCAAAGCTATAAGTTATAGATACTTATTACAAACTTTGGGTGTCCTAAGATGTGATAGAGCTTCATAACTTTAACTCTATTTCAAACCAAAGTTGAACCGTTACAATCAAAGATAATTCTCTTGGGGATTAGAGTCTTAGAGTTAGGTTCAAAGCTATAAGTTATACATACTTATGACATCCTTTGGGTGTCCTAAGAGGTGATAGATCTTTAGAACTTTAACTCTATTTCAAACCGAAGTTGAACCGTTACAATCAAAGATAACGCTCTTGGGGATTAGAGTCTTAGAGTTAGGTTCAAAGCTATAAGTTATAGGTACTTATTACAACCTTTGGGTGTCCTAAGAGGTGATAGAACTTCAGAACTTTAACTCTATTTCAAACCGAAGTTGAACCGTTACAATCAAAGATAACTCTTGGGGATTAGAGTCTTAGAGTTAGGTTCAAAGCTATAAGTTATAGATACTTATTACAAACTTTGGGTGTCCTAAGATGTGATAGAGCTTCATAACTTTAACTCTATTTCAAACCAAAGTTGAACCGTTACAATCAAAGATAATTCTCTTGGGGATTAGAGTCTTAGAGTTAGGTTCAAAGCTATAAGTTATACATACTTATGACATCCTTTGGGTGTCCTAAGAGGTGATAGATCTTTAGAACTTTAACTCTATTTCAAACCGAAGTTGAACCGTCACAATCAAAGATAACGCTCTTGGGGATTAGAGTCTTAGAGTTACGTTCAAAGCTATAAGTTATAGATACTTATGACATCCTTTGGGTGTCCTAAGAGGTGATAGATCTTTAGAACTTTAACTCTATTTCAAACCGAAGTTGAACCGTTACAATCAAATATAACGCTCTTGGGGATTAGAGTCTTAGAGTTAGGTTCAAAGCTATAAGTTATAGATACTTATTACAACCTTTGGGTGTCCTAAGAGGTGATAGATCTTTAGAACTTTAACTCTATTTCAAACCGAAGTTGAACCGTTACAATCAAAGATAACGCTCTTGGGGATTACAGTCTTAGAGTTAGGTTCAAAGCAATAAGTTATAGATACTTATTACAACCTTTGGGTGTCCTAAGAGGTGATAGAGCTTTAGAACTTTAACTCTATTTCAAACCGAAGTTGAACCGTTACAATCAAAGATAACGCTCTTGGGGATTAGAGTCTTAGAGTTAGGTTCAAAGCTATAAGTTATAGATACTTATTAGAACCTTTGGGTGTCCTAACAAGTGATAGAACTTCAGAACTTTAACTCTATTTCAAACCGAAGTTGAACCGTTACAATCAAAGATAACGCTCTTGGGGATTAGAGTCTTAGAGTTAGGTTCAAAGCTATAGGTTATACATACTTATGACATCCTTTGGGTGTCCTAAGAGGTGATAGATCTTTAGAACTTTAACTCTATTTCAAACCGAAGTTGAACCGTTACAATCAAAGATAACGCTCTTGGGAATCAGAGTCTTAGAGTAAGGTTCAAAGTTATAAGTTATAGATACTTATTACAACATTTTGGTGTCCTAAGAGGTGATAGATCTTTAGAACTTTAACTCTATTTCAAACCGAAGTTGAACCGTTACAATCAAAGATAACTCTTGGGGATTAGAGTCTTAGAGTTAGGTTCAAAGCTATAAGTTATAGATACTTATTACAAACTTTGGGTGTCCTAAGATGTGATAGAGCTTCATAACTTTAACTCTATTTCAAACCAAAGTTGAACCGTTACAATCAAAGATAATTCTCTTGGGGATTAGAGTCTTAGAGTTAGGTTCAAAGCTATAAGTTATACATACTTATGACATCCTTTGGGTGTCCTAAGAGGTGATAGATCTTTAGAACTTTAACTCTATTTCAAACCGAAGTTGAACCGTTACAATCAAAGATAACGCTCTTGGGGATTAGAGTCTTAGAGTTAGGTTCAAAGCTATAAGTTATAGGTACTTATTACAACCTTTGGGTGTCCTAAGAGGTGATAGAACTTCAGAACTTTAACTCTATTTCAAACCGAAGTTGAACCGTTACAATCAAAGATAACGCTCTTGGGGATTAGAGTCTTAGAGTTAGGTTCAAAGCTATAAGTTATAGATACTTATGACATCCTTTGGGTGTCCTAAGAGGTGATAGATCTTTAGAACTTTAACTCTATTTCAAACCGAAGTTGAACCGTTACAATCAAAGATAACGCTCTTGGGGATTAGAGTCTTACAGTTACGTTCAAAGCTATAAGTTATAGATACTTATGACATCCTTTGGGTGTCCTAAGAGGTGATAGATCTTTAGAACTTTAACTCTATTTCAAACCGAAGTTGAACCGTTACAATCAAATATAACGCTCTTGGGGATTAGAGTCTTAGAGTTAGGTTCAAAGCAATAAGTTATAGATACTTATTACAACCTTTGGGTGTCCTAAGAGGTGATAGAGCTTCAGAACTTTAACTCTATTTCAAACCGAAGTTGAACCGTTACAATCAAAGATTACGCTCTTGGGGATTAGAGTCTTAGAGTTAGGTTCAAAGCTATAAGTTATGATACTTATTACAACCTTTGGGTGTCCTAAGAGGTGATAGATCTTTAGAACTTTAACTCTATTTCAAACCGAAGTTGAACCGTTACAATCAAAGATAAAGCTCTTGGGGATTAGAGTCTTAGAGTTAGGTTCGAAGCTATATGTTATAGATACTTATTACAACCTTTGCGTGTCCTAAGAGGTGATAGATCTTTAGACCTTTAACTCTATTTCAAACCGAAGTTGAACCGTTACAATCAAAGATTACGCTCTTGGGGATTAGAGTCTTAGAGTTTGGTTCAAAGCTATAAGTTATAGATGCTTATTACAACCTTTGGGTGTCCTAAGAGGTGATAGAGCTTCAGAACTTTAACTCTATTTCAAACCGAAGTTGAACCGTTACAATCAAAGATAATGCTCTTGGGGATTAGAGTCTTAGAGTTAGGTTCAAAGCTATAAGTTATAGATAATTATTACAACCTTTGGGTGTCCTAAGAGGTGATCGATCTTTAGAACTTTAACTCTATTTCAAACCGAAGTTGAACCGTTACAATCAAAGATAACGCTCTTGGGGATTAGAGTCTTAGAGTTAGGTTCAAAGCAATAAGTTATAGATACTTATTACAACCTTTGGGTGTCCGAAGAGGTGATAGATCTTTAGAACTTTAACTCTATTTCAAACCGAAGTTGAACCATTACAATCAAAGATAACGCTCTTGGGGATTAGAGTCTTAGAGTTAGGTTCAATGCTATAAGTTATAGATACTTATTACAACCTTTGGGTGTCCTAAGGGGTGATAGAATTTCAGAACTTTAACTCTATTTCAAACCGAAGTTGAACCATTACAATCAAAGATAACGCTCTTGGGGATTAGAGTCTTAGAGTTAGGTTCAAAGCTATAAGTTATAGATACTTATTACAACCTTTGGGTGTCCTAAGAGGTGATAGATCTTTAGAACTTTAACTCTATTTCAAACCGAAGTTGAACCGTTACAATCAAAGATAACGCTCTTGGGGATTAGAGTCTTAGAGTTAGGTTCAAAGCTATAAGTTATAGATACTTATTACAAACTTTGGGTGTCCTAAGAGGTGATAGAGTTTCATAACTTTAACTCTATTTCAAACCGAAGTTGAACCGTTACAATCAAAGATAATGCTCTTGGGGATTAGAGTCTTAGAGTTAGGTTCAAAGCTATAAGTTATAGATACTTATTACAACCTTTGGGTGTCCTAAGAGGTGATAGATCTTTAGAACTTTAACTCTATTTCAAACCGAAGTTGAACCGTTACAATCAAAGATAACGCTCTTGGGGATTAGAGTCTTAGAGTTAGGTTCAAAGCAATAAGTTATAGATACTTATTACAACCTTTGGGGGTCCTAAGAGGTGATAGATCTTTAGAACTTTAACTCTATTTCAAACCGAAGTTGAACCGTTACAATCAACGATAACGCTCTTGGGGATTAGAGTCTTAGAGTTAGGTTCAAAGCTATAAGTTATAGGTACTTATTACAACCTTTGGGTGTCCTAAGAGGTGATAGATCTTTAGAACTTTAACTCTATTTCAAACCGAAGTTGAACCGTTACAATCAAAGATAACGCTCTTGGGGATTAGAGTCTTAGAGTTAGGTTCAAAGCTATAAGTTATAGATACTTATTACAAACTTTGGGTGTCCTAAGAGGTGATAGAGCTTCATAACTTTAACTCTATTTCAAATCGAAGTTGAACCGTTACAATCAAAGATAACGCTCTTGGGGATTAGAGTCTTAGAGTTAGGTTCAAAGCTATAAGTTATAGATACTTATGACATACTTTGGGTGTCCTAAGAGGTGATAGAGCTTCATAACTTTAACTCTATTTGAAACCGAAGTTGAACCGTTACAATCAAAGATAACGCTCTTGGGGATTAGAGTCTTAGAGTTAGGTTCAAAGCTATAAGTTATACATACTTATGACATCCTTTGGGTGTCCTAAGAGGTGATAGATCTTTAGAACTTTAACTCTATTTCAAACCGAAGTTGAACCGTTACAATCAAAGATAACGCTCTTGGGGATTAGAGTCTTAGAGTGAGGTTCAAAGCAATAAGTTATAGATACTTATTACAACCTTTGGGTGTCCTAAGAGGTGATAGATCTTTAGAACTTTAACTCTATTTCAAACCGAAGTTGAACCGTTACAATCAAAGATAACGCTCTTGGGGATTAGAGTCTTAGAGTTAGGTTCAAAGCTATAAGTTATACATACTTATGACATCCTTTGGGTGTCCTAAGAGGTGATAGATCTTTAGAACTTTAACTCTATTTCAAACCGAAGTTGAACCGTTACAATCAAAGATAACGCTCTTGGGGATTAGAGTCTTAGAGTTAGGTTCAAAGCTATAAGTTATAGGTACTTATTACAACCTTTGGGTGTCCTAAGAGGTGATAGAACTTCAGAACTTTAACTCTATTTCAAACCGAAGTTGAACCGTTACAATCAAAGATAACGCTCTTGGGGATTAGAGTCTTAGAGTTAGGTTCAAAGCTATAAGTTATAGATACTTATGACATCCTTTGGGTGCCCTAAGAGGTGATAGATCTTTAGAACTTTAACTCTATTTCAAACCGAAGTTGAACCGTTACAATCAAAGATAACGCTCTTGGGGATTAGAGTCTTACAGTTACGTTCAAAGCTATAAGTTATAGATACTTATGACATCCTTTGGGTGTCCTAAGAGGTGATAGATCTTTAGAACTTTAACTCTATTTCAAACCGAAGTTGAACCGTTACAATCAAATATAACGCTCTTGGGGATTAGAGTCTTAGAGTTAGGTTCAAAGCTATAAGTTATAGATACTTATTACAACCTTTGGGTGTCCTAAGAGGTGATAGATCTTTAGAACTTTAACTCTATTTCAAACCGAAGTTGAACCGTTACAATCAAAGATAACGCTCTTGGGGATTAGAGTCTTAGAGTTAGGTTCAAAGCAATAAGTTATAGATACTTATTACAACCTTTGGGTGTCCTAAGAGGTGATAGATCTTTAGAACTTTAACTCTATTTCAAACCGAAGTTGAACCGTTACAATCAAAGATAACGCTCTTGGGGATTAGAGTCTTAGAGTTAGGTTCAAAACTATAAGTTATAGATACTTATTACAACCTTTGGGTGTCCTAACAGGTGAGAGAACTTCAGAACTTTAACTCTATTTCAAACCGAAGTTGAACCATTACAATCAAAGATAACGCTCTTGGGGATTAGAGTCTTAGAGTTAGGTTCAAAGCTATAAGTTATAGATACTTATTACAACCTTTGGGTGTCCTAAGAGGTGATAGATCTTTAGAACTTTAACTCTATTTCAAACCAAAGTTGAACCGTTACAATCAAAGATAACGCTCTTGGGGATTAGAGTCTTAGAGTTAGGTTCAAAGCTATAAGTTATAGATACTTATTACAAACTTTGGGTGTCCTAAGAGGTGATAGAGCTTCATAACTTTAACTCTATTTCAAACCGAAGTTGAACTGTTACAATCAAAGATAATGCTCTTGGGGATTAGAGTCTTAGAGTTAGATTCAAAGCTATAAGTTATAGATACTTATTACAACCTTTGGGTGTCCTAAGAGGTGATAGATCTTTAGAACTTTAACTCTATTTCAAACCGAAGTTGAACCGTTACAATCAAAGATAACGCTCTTGGGGATTAGAGTCTTAGAGTTAGGTTCAAAGCAATAAGTTATAGATACTTATTACAACCTTTGGGTGTCCTCAGAGGTGATAGATCTTTAGAACTTTAACTCTATTTCAAACCGAAGTTGAACCGTTACAATCAAAGATAACTCTCTTGGGGATTAGAGTCTTAGAGTTAGGTTCAAAGCTATAAGTTATAGGTACTTATTACAACCTTTGGGTGTCCTAAGAGGTGATAGATCTTTAGAACTTTAACTCTATTTCAAACCGAAGTTGAACCGTTACAATCAAAGATAACGCTCTTGGGGATTAGAGTCTTAGAGTTAGGTTCAAAGCTATAAGTTATAGATACTTATGACATCCTTTGGGTGTCCTAAGAGGTGATAGATCTTTAGTACTTTAACTCTATTTCAAACCGAAGTTGAACCGTTACAATCAAAGATAACGCTCTTGGGGATTAGAGTCTTAGAGTTAGGTTCAAAGCAATAAGTTATAGATATTTATTACAACCTTTGGGTGTCCTAAGAGGTGATAGATCTTTAGAACTTTAACTCTATTTCAAACCGAAGTTGAACCGTCACAATCAAAGATAACGCTCTTGGGGATTAGAGTCTTAGAGTTAGGTTCAAAGCTATAAGTTATAGATACTTATGACATCCTTTGGGTGTCCTAAGAGGTGATAGATCTTTAGAACTTTAACTCTATTTCAAACCGAAGTTGAACCGTTATAATCAAAGATAACGCTCTTGGGGATTAGAGTCTTAGAGTTAGGTTCAAAGCTATAAGTTATAGGTACTTATTACAACCTTTGGGTGTCCTAAGAGGTGATAGATCTTTAGAACTTTAACTCTATTTCAAACCGAAGTTGAACCGTTACAATCAAAGATAACGCTCTTGGGGATTAGAGTCTTAGAGTTAGGTTCAAAGCTATAAGTTATAGATACTTATTACAAACTTTGGGTGTCCTAAGAGGCGATAGAGCTTCATAACTTTAACTCTATTTCAAACCGAAGTTGAACCGTTACAATCAAAGATAATGCTCTTGGGGATTAGAGTCTTAGAGTTAGGTTCAAAGCTATAAGTTATAGGTACTTATTACAACCTTTGGGTGTCCTAAGAGGTGATAGATCTTTAGAACTTTAACTCTATTTCAAACCGAAGTTGAACCGTTACAATCAAAGATAACGCTCTTGGGGATTAGAGTCTTAGAGTTAGGTTCAAAGCTATAAGTTATAGATACTTATTACAAACTTTGGGTGTCCTAAGAGGTGATAGAGCTTCATAACTTTAACTCTATTTCAAATCGAAGTTGAACCGTTACAATCAAAGATAACGCTCTTGGGGATTAGAGTCTTAGAGTTAGGTTCAAAGCTATAAGTTATAGATACTTATGACATACTTTGGGTGTCCTAAGAGGTGATAGAGCTTCATAACTTTAACTCTATTTCAAACCGAAGTTGAACCGTTACAATCAAAGATAACGCTCTTGGGGATTAGAGTCTTAGAGTTAGGTTCAAAGCTATAAGTTATACATACTTAAGACATCCTTTGGGTGTCCTAAGAGGTGATAGATCTTTAGAACTTTAACTCTATTTCAAACCGAAGTTGAACCGTTACAATCAAAGATAACGCTCTTGGGGATTAGAGTCTTAGAGTGAGGTTCAAAGCAATAAGTTATAGATACTTATTACAACCTTTGGGTGTCCTAAGAGGTGATAGATCTTTAGAACTTTAACTCTATTTCAAACCGAAGTTGAACCGTTACAATCAAAGATAACGCTCTTGGGGATTAGAGTCTTAGAGTTAGGTTCAAAGCTATAAGTTATACATACTTATGACATCCTTTGGGTGTCCTAAGAGGTGATAGATCTTTAGAACTTTAACTCTATTTCAAACCGAAGTTGAACCGTTACAATCAAAGATAACGCTCTTGGGGATTAGAGTCTTAGAGTTAGGTTCAAAGCTATAAGTTATAGGTACTTATTACAACCTTTGGGTGTCCTAAGAGGTGATAGAACTTCAGAACTTTAACTCTATTTCAAACCGAAGTTGAACCGTTACAATCAAAGATAACGCTCTTGGGGATTAGAGTCTTAGAGTTAGGTTCAAAGCTATAAGTTATAGATACTTATGACATCCTTTGGGTGCCCTAAGAGGTGATAGATCTTTAGAACTTTAACTCTATTTCAAACCGAAGTTGAACCGTTACAATCAAAGATAACGCTCTTGGGGATTAGAGTCTTACAGTTACGTTCAAAGCTATAAGTTATAGATACTTATGACATCCTTTGGGTGTCCTAAGAGGTGATAGATCTTTAGAACTTTAACTCTATTTCAAACCGAAGTTGAACCGTTACAATCAAATATAACGCTCTTGGGGATTAGAGTCTTAGAGTTAGGTTCAAAGCTATAAGTTATAGATACTTATTACAACCTTTGGGTGTCCTAAGAGGTGATAGATCTTTAGAACTTTAACTCTATTTCAAACCGAAGTTGAACCGTTACAATCAAAGATAACGCTCTTGGGGATTAGAGTCTTAGAGTTAGGTTCAAAGCAATAAGTTATAGATACTTATTACAACCTTTGGGTGTCCTAAGAGGTGATAGATCTTTAGAACTTTAACTCTATTTCAAACCGAAGTTGAACCGTTACAATCAAAGATAACGCTCTTGGGGATTAGAGTCTTAGAGTTAGGTTCAAAACTATAAGTTATAGATACTTATTACAACCTTTGGGTGTCCTAACAGGTGAGAGAACTTCAGAACTTTAACTCTATTTCAAACCGAAGTTGAACCATTACAATCAAAGATAACGCTCTTGGGGATTAGAGTCTTAGAGTTAGGTTCAAAGCTATAAGTTATAGATACTTATTACAACCTTTGGGTGTCCTAAGAGGTGATAGATCTTTAGAACTTTAACTCTATTTCAAACCAAAGTTGAACCGTTACAATCAAAGATAACGCTCTTGGGGATTAGAGTCTTAGAGTTAGGTTCAAAGCTATAAGTTATAGATACTTATTACAAACTTTGGGTGTCCTAAGAGGTGATAGAGCTTCATAACTTTAACTCTATTTCAAACCGAAGTTGAACTGTTACAATCAAAGATAATGCTCTTGGGGATTAGAGTCTTAGAGTTAGATTCAAAGCTATAAGTTATAGATACTTATTACAACCTTTGGGTGTCCTAAGAGGTGATAGATCTTTAGAACTTTAACTCTATTTCAAACCGAAGTTGAACCGTTACAATCAAAGATAACGCTCTTGGGGATTAGAGTCTTAGAGTTAGGTTCAAAGCAATAAGTTATAGATACTTATTACAACCTTTGGGTGTCCTCAGAGGTGATAGATCTTTAGAACTTTAACTCTATTTCAAACCGAAGTTGAACCGTTACAATCAAAGATAACTCTCTTGGGGATTAGAGTCTTAGAGTTAGGTTCAAAGCTATAAGTTATAGGTACTTATTACAACCTTTGGGTGTCCTAAGAGGTGATAGATCTTTAGAACTTTAACTCTATTTCAAACCGAAGTTGAACCGTTACAATCAAAGATAACGCTCTTGGGGATTAGAGTCTTAGAGTTAGGTTCAAAGCTATAAGTTATAGATACTTATGACATCCTTTGGGTGTCCTAAGAGGTGATAGATCTTTAGTACTTTAACTCTATTTCAAACCGAAGTTGAACCGTTACAATCAAAGATAACGCTCTTGGGGATTAGAGTCTTAGAGTTAGGTTCAAAGCAATAAGTTATAGATATTTATTACAACCTTTGGGTGTCCTAAGAGGTGATAGATCTTTAGAACTTTAACTCTATTTCAAACCGAAGTTGAACCGTCACAATCAAAGATAACGCTCTTGGGGATTAGAGTCTTAGAGTTAGGTTCAAAGCTATAAGTTATAGATACTTATGACATCCTTTGGGTGTCCTAAGAGGTGATAGATCTTTAGAACTTTAACTCTATTTCAAACCGAAGTTGAACCGTTATAATCAAAGATAACGCTCTTGGGGATTAGAGTCTTAGAGTTAGGTTCAAAGCTATAAGTTATAGGTACTTATTACAACCTTTGGGTGTCCTAAGAGGTGATAGATCTTTAGAACTTTAACTCTATTTCAAACCGAAGTTGAACCGTTACAATCAAAGATAACGCTCTTGGGGATTAGAGTCTTAGAGTTAGGTTCAAAGCTATAAGTTATAGATACTTATTACAAACTTTGGGTGTCCTAAGAGGTGATAGAGCTTCATAACTTTAACTCTATTTCAAACCGAAGTTGAACCGTTACAATCAAAGATAATGCTCTTGGGGATTAGAGTCTTAGAGTTAGGTTCAAAGCTATAAGTTATAGGTACTTATTACAACCTTTGGGTGTCCTAAGAGGTGATAGAACTTCAGAACTTTAACTCTATTTCAAACCGAAGTTGAACCGTTACAATCAAAGATAACGCTCTTGGGGATTAGAGTCTTAGAGTTAGGTTCAAAGCTATAAGTTATAGATACTTATGACATCCTTTGGGTGTCCTAAGAGGTGATAGATCTTTAGAACTTTAACTCTATTTCAAACCGAAGTTGAACCGTTACAATCAAAGATAACGCTCTTGGAGATTAGAGTCTTAGAGTTAGGTTCAAAGCTATAAGTTATAGGTACTTATTACAACCTTTGGGTGTCCTAAGAAGTGATAGATCTTTAGAACTTTAACTCTATTTCAAACCGAAGTTGAACCGTTACAATCAAAGATAACGCTCTTGGGGATTAGAGTCTTAGAGTTAGGTTCAAAGCTATAAGTTATAGATACTTATTACACACTTTGGGTGTCCTAAGAGGTGATAGAGCTTCATAACTTTAACTCTATTTCAAATCGCAGTTGAACCGTTACAATCAAAGATAATGCTCTTGGGGATTAGAGTCTTAGAGTTAGGTTCAAAGCTATAAGTTATAGATACTTATTACAACATTTGGGTGTCCTAAGAGGTGATAGAACTTCAGAACTTTATCTCTATTTCAAACCGAAGTTGAACCGTTACAATCAAAGATAACGCTCTTGGGGATTAGAGTCTTAGAGTTAGGTTCAAAGCTATAAGTTATAGATACTTATGACATCCTTTGGGTGTCCTAAGAGGTGATAGATCTTTAAAACTTTAACTCTATTTCAAACCGAAGTTGAACCGTTACAATCAAAGATAACGCTCTTGGGGATTAGAGTCTTAGAGTTACGTTCAAAGCTATAAGTTATAGATACTTATGACATCCTTTGGGTGTCCTAAGAGGTGATAGATCTTTAGAACTTTAACTCTATTTCAAACCGAAGTTGAACCGTTACAATCAAATATAACGCTCTTGGGGATTAGAGTCTTAGAGTTAGGTTCAAAGCTATAAGTTATAGATACTTATTACAACCTTTGGGTGTCCTAAGAGGTGATAGATCTTTAGAACTTTAACTCTATTTCAAACCGAAGTTGAACCGTTACAATCAAAGATAACGCTCTTGGGGATTAGAGTCTTAGAGTTAGGTTCAAAGCAATAAGTTATAGATACTTATTACAACCTTTGGGTGTCCTAAGAGGTGATAGATCTTTAGAACTTTAACTCTATTTCAAACCGAAGTTGAACCGTTACAATCAAAGATAACGCTCTTGGGGATTAGAGTCTTAGAGTTAGGTTCAAAGCTATAAGTTATAGATACTTATTACAACCTTTGGGTGTCCTAACAGGTGATAGAACTTCAGAACTTCAACTCTATTTCAAACCGAAGTTGAACCATTACAATCAAAGATAACGCTCTTGGGGATTAGAGTCTTAGAGTTAGGTTCAAAGCTATAAGTTATAGATACTTATTACAACCTTTGGGTGTCCTAAGAGGTGATAGATCTTTAGAACTTTAACTCTATTTCAAACCGAAGTTGAACCGTTACAATCAAAGATAACGCTCTTGGGGATTAGAGTCTTAGAGTTAGGTTCAAAGCTATAAGTTTTAGATACTTATTACAAACTTTGGGTGTCCTAAGAGGTGATAGAGCTTCATAAATTTAACTCTATTTCAAACCGAAGTTGAACCGTTACAATCAAAGATAATGCTCTTGGGGATTAGAGTCTTAGAGTTAGGTTCAAAGCTATAAGTTATAGATACTTATTACAACCTTTGGGTGTCCTAAGAGGTGATAGAGCTTCATAACTTTAACTCTATTTCAAACCGAAGTTGAACCGTTACAATCAAAGATAACGCTCTTGGGGATTAGAGTCTTAGAGTTAGGTTCAAAGCTATAAGTTATAGATACTTATTACAACCATTGGGTGTCCTAACAGGTGATAGAACTTCAGAACTTTAACTCTATTTCAAACCGAAGTTGAACCATTACAATCAAAGATAACGCTCTTGGGGATTAGAGTCTTAGAGTTAGGTTCAAAGCTATAAGTTATAGGTACTTATTACAACCTTTGGGTGTCCTAAGAGGTGATAGATCTTTAGAACTTTAACTCTATTTCAAACCGAAGTTGAACCGTTACAATCAAGGATAATGCTCTTGGGGATTAGAGTCTTAGAGTTAGGTTCAAAGCTATAAGTTATAGATACTTATTACAAACTTTGGGTGTCCTAAGAGGTGATAGATCTTTAGAACTTTAACTCTATTTCAAACCGAAGTTCAACCGTTACAATCAAAGATAACTCTTGGGGATTAGAGTCTTAGAGTTAGGTTCAAAGCTATAAGTTATAGATACTTATTACAAACTTTGGGTGTCCTAAGAGGTGATAGAGCTTCATAACTTTAACTCTATTTCAAACCGAAGTTGAACCGTTACAATCAAAGATAATTCTCTTGGGGATTAGAGTCTTAGAGTTAGGTTCAAAGCTATAAGTTATAGATACTTATGACATCCTTTGGGTGTCCTAAGAGGTGATAGATCTTTAGAACTTTAACTCTATTTCAAACCGAAGTTGAACCGTTATAATCAAAGATAACGCTCTTGGGGATTAGAGTCTTAGAGTTAGGTTCAAAGCTATAAGTTATAGGTACTTATTACAACCTTTGGGTGTCCTAAGAGGTGATAGATCTTTAGAACTTTAACTCTATTTCAAACCGAAGTTGAACCGTTACAATCAAGGATAATGCTCTTGGGGATTAGAGTCTTAGAGTTAGGTTCAAAGCTATAAGTTATAGATACTTATTACAAACTTTGGGTGTCGTAAGAGGTGATAGATCTTTAGAACTTTAACTCTATTTCAAACCGAAGTTCAACCGTTACAATCAAAGATAACTCTTGGGGATTAGAGTCTTAGAGTTAGGTTCAAAGCTATAAGTTATAGATACTTATTACAAACTTTGGGTGTCCTAAGAGGTGATAGAGCTTCATAACTTTAACTCTATTTCAAACCGAAGTTGAACCGTTACAATCAAAGATAATTCTCTTGGGGATTAGAGTCTTAGAGTTAGGTTCAAAGCTATAAGTTATAGATACTTATGACATCCTTTGGGTGTCCTAAGAGGTGATAGATCTTTAGAACTTTAACTCTATTTCAAACCGAAGTTGAACCGTTATAATCAAAGATAACGCTCTTGGGGATTAGAGTCTTAGAGTTAGGTTCAAAGCTATAAGTTATAGGTACTTATTACAACCTTTGGGTGTCCTAAGAGGTGATAGATCTTTAGAACTTTAACTCTATTTCAAACCGAAGTTGAACCGTTACAATCAAAGATAACGCTCTTGGGGATTAGAGTCTTAGAGTTAGGTTCAAAGCTATAAGTTATAGATACTTATTACAAACTTTGGGTGTCCTAAGAGGTGATAGAGCTTCATAACTTTAACTCTATTTCAAACCGAAGTTGAACCGTTACAATCAAAGATAATGCTCTTGGGGATTAGAGTCTTAGAGTTAGGTTCAAAGCTATAAGTTATAGATACTTATTACAACCTTTGGGTGTCCTAAGAGGTGATAGATCTTTAGAATTTTAACTCTATTTCAAACCGAAGTTGAACCGTTACAATCAAAGATAACGCTCTTGGGGATTAGAGTCTTAGAGTTAAGTTCAAAGCTATAAGTTATAGATACTTATGACATCCTTTGGGTGTCCTAAGAGGTGATAGATCTTTAGAACTTTAACTCTATTTCAAACCGAAGTTGAACCGTTACAATCAAATATAACGCTCTTGGGGATTAGAGTCTTAGAGTTAGGTTCAAAGCTATAAGTTATAGATACTTATTACAACCTTTGGGTGTCCTAAGAGGTGATAGATCTTTAGAACTTTAACTCTATTTCAAACCGAAGTTGAACCGTTATAATCAAAGATAACGCTCTTGGGGATTAGAGTCTTAGAGTTAGGTTCAAAGCTATAAGTTATAGGTACTTATTACAACCTTTGGGTGTCCTAAGAGGTGATAGAACTTCAGAACTTTAACTCTATTTCAAACCGAAGTTCAACCGTTACAATCAAAGATAACGCTCTTGGGGATTAGAGTCTTAGAGTTAGGTTCAAAGCTATAGGTTATACATACTTATGACATCCTTTGGGTGTCCTAAGAGGTGATAGATCTTTAGAACTTTAACTCTATTTCAAACCGAAGTTGAACCGTTACAATCAAAGATAACGCTCTTGGGAATCAGAGTCCTAGAGTAAGGTTCAAAGTTATAAGTTATAGATACTTATTACAACATTTTGGTGTCCTAAGAGGTGATAGATCTTTAGAACTTTAACTCTATTTCAAACCGAAGTTGAACCGTTACAATCAAAGATAACTCTTGGGGATTAGAGTCTTAGAGTTAGGTTCAAAGCTATAAGTTATAGATACTTATTACAAACTTTGGGTGTCCTAAGATGTGATAGAGCTTCATAACTTTAACTCTATTTCAAACCAAAGTTGAACCGTTACAATCAAAGATAATTCTCTTGGGGATTAGAGTCTTAGAGTTAGGTTCAAAGCTATAAGTTATAGATACTTATTACAACCTTTGGGTGTCCTAAGAGGTGATAGATCTTTAGAACTTTAACACTATTTCAAACCGAAGTTGAACCGTTATAATCAAAGATAACGCTCTTGGGGATTAGAGTCTTAGAGTTAGGTTCAAAGCTATAAGTTGTAGGTACTTATTACAACCTTTGGGTATCCTAAGAGGTGATAGAACTTCAGAACTTTAACTCTATTTCAAACCGAAGTTGAACCGTTACAATCAAAGATAACGCTCTTGGGGATTAGAGTCTTAGAGTTAGGTTCAAAGCTATAAGTTATAGATACTTATGACATCCTTTGGGTGTCCTAAGAGGTGATAGATCTTTAGAACTTTAACTCTATTTCAAACCGAAGTTGAACCGTCACAATCAAAGATAACGCTCTTGGGGATTAGAGTCTTAGAGTTACGTTCAAAGCTATAAGTTATAGATACTTATGACATCCTTTGGGTGTCCTAAGAGGTGATAGATCTTTAGAACTTTAACTCTATTTCAAACCGAAGTTGAACCGTTACAATCAAATATAACGCTCTTGGGGATTAGAGTCTTAGAGTTAGGTTCAAAGCTATAAGTTATAGATACTTATTACAACCTTTGGGTGTCCTAAGAGGTGATAGATCTTTAGAACTTTAACTCTATTTCAAACCGAAGTTGAACCGTTACAATCAAAGATAACGCTCTTGGGGATTACAGTCTTAGAGTTAGGTTCAAAGCAATAAGTTATAGATACTTATTACAACCTTTGGGTGTCCTAAGAGGTGATAGAGCTTTAGAACTTTAACTCTATTTCAAACCGAAGTTGAACCGTTACAATCAAAGATAACGCTCTTGGGGATTAGAGTCTTAGAGTTAGGTTCAAAGCTATAAGTTATAGATACTTATTAGAACCTTTGGGTGTCCTAACAAGTGATAGAACTTCAGAACTTTAACTCTATTTCAAACCGAAGTTGAACCATTACAATCAAAGATAACGCGCTTGGGGATTAGAGTCTTAGAGTTAGGTTCAAAGCTATAAGTTATAGATACTTATTACAACCTTTGGGTGTCCTAAGAGGTGATAGATCTTTAGAACTTTAACTCTATTTCAAACCGAAGTTCAACCGTTACAATCAAAGATAACGCTCTTGGGGATTAGAGTCTTAGAGTTAGGTTCAAAGCTATAAGTTATAGATACTTATTACAAACTTTGGGTGTCCTAAGAGGTGATAGAGCTTCATAACTTTAACTCTATTTCAAACCGAAGTTGAACCGTTACAATCAAAGATAATGCTCTTGGGGATTAGAGTCTTAGAGTTAGGTTCAAAGCTATAAGTTATAGATACTTATTACAACCTTTGGGTGTCCTAAGAGGTGATAGATCTTTAGAACTTTAACTCTATTTCAAACCGAAGTTGAACCGTTATAATCAAAGATAACGCTCTTGGGGATTAGAGTCTTAGAGTTAGGTTCAAAGCTATAAGTTATAGGTACTTATTACAACCTTTGGGTGTCCTAAGAGGTGATAGAACTTCAGAACTTTAACTCTATTTCAAACCGAAGTTCAACCGTTACAATCAAAGATAACGCTCTTGGGGATTAGAGTCTTAGAGATAGGTTCAAAGCTATAAGCTATAGGTACTTATTACAACCTTTGGGTATCCTAAGAGGTGATAGATCTTTAGAACTTTAACTCTATTTCAAACCGAAGTTGAACCGTTACAATCAAAGATAATGCTCTTGGGGATTAGAGTCTTAGAGTTAGGTTCAAAGCTATAAGTTATAGATACTTATGACATCCTTTGGGTGTCCTAAGAGGTGATAGATCTTTAGAACTTTAACTCTATTTCAAACCGAAGTTGAACCGTTACAATCAAAGATAACGCTCTTGGGAATTAGAGTCTTAGAGTTAGGTTCAAAGCTATAAGTTATAGATACTTATTACAACCTTTGGGTGTCCTAAGAGGTGATAGATCTTTAGAACTTTAACTCTATTTCAAACCGAAGTTGAACCGTTACAATCAAAGATAACGCTCTTGGAGATTAGAGTCTTAGAGTTAGGTTCAAAGCTATAAGTTATAGATACTTATGACATCCTTTGGGTGTCCTAAGAGGTGATAGAGCTTCATAACTTTAACTCTATTTCAAACCGAAGTTGAACCATTACAATCAAAGATAACGCTCTTGGGGATTAGAGTCTTAGAGTTAGGTTCAAAGCTATAAGTTATAGATACTTATTACAACCTTTGGGTGTCCTAAGAGGTGATAGAGCTTCATAACTTTAACTCTATTTCAAACCAAAGTTGAACCGTTACAATCAAAGATAATTCTCTTGGGGATTAGAGTCTTAGAGTTAGGTTCAAAGCTATAAGTTATAGATACTTATTACAACCTTTGGGTGTCCTAAGAGGTGATAGATCTTTAGAACTTTAACACTATTTCAAACCGAAGTTGAACCGTTATAATCAAAGATAACGCTCTTGGGGATTAGAGTCTTAGAGTTAGGTTCAAAGCTATAAGTTATAGGTACTTATTACAACCTTTGGGTGTCCTAAGAGGTGATAGAACTTCAGAACTTTAACTCTATTTCAAACCGAAGTTGAACCATTACAATCAAAGATAACGCTCTTGGGGATTAGAGTCTTAGAGTTAGGTTCAAAGCTATAAGTTATAGATACTTATGACATCCTTTGGGTGTCCTAAGAGGTGATAGATCTTTAGAACGTTAACTCTATTTCAAACCGAAGTTGAACCGTTACAATCAAAGATAACGCTCTTGGGGATTAGAGTCTTGGAGTTACGTTCAAAGCTATAAGTTATAGATACTTATGACATCCTTTGGGTGTCCTAAGAGGTGATAGATCTTTAGAACTTTAACTCTATTTCAAACCGAAGTTGAACCGTTACAATCAAATATAACGCTCTTGGGGATTAGAGTCTTAGAGTTAGGTTCAAAGCTATAAGTTATAGATACTTATTACGACCTTTGGGTGTCCTAAGAGGTGATAGATCTTTAGAACTTTAACTCTATTTCAAACCGAAGTTGAACCGTTACAATCAAAGATAACGTTCTTGGGGATTAGAGTCTTAGAGTTAGGTTCAAAGCAATAAGTTATAGATACTTATTACAACCTTTGGGTGTCCTAAGAGGTGATAGAGCTTTAGAACTTTAACTCTATTTCAAACCGAAGTTGAACCGTTACAATCAAAGATAACGCTCATGGAGATTAGAGTCTTAGAGTTAGGTTCAAAGCTATAAGTTATAGATACTCATGACATCCTTTGGGTGTCCTAAGAGGTGATAGAGTTTCATAACTTTAACTCTATTTCAAACCGAAGTTGAACCATTACAATCAAAGATAACGCTCTTGGGGATTAGAGTCTTAGAGTTAGGTTCAAAGCTATAAGTTATAGATACTTATTACAACCTTTGGGTGTCCTAAGAGGTGATAGATCTTTAGAACTTTAACTCTATTTCAAACCGAAGTTGAACCGTTACAATCAAAGATAACTCTTGGGGATTAGAGTCTTAGAGTTAGGTTCAAAGCTATAAGTTATAGGTACTTATTACAACCTTTGGGTGTCCTAAGAGGTGATAGATCTTTAGAACTTTAACACTATTTCAAACCGAAGTTGAACCGTTATAATCAAAGATAACGCTCTTGGGATTAGAGTCTTAGAGTTAGGTTCAAAGCTATAAGTTATAGGTACTTATTACAACCTTTGGGTGTCCTAAGAGGTGATAGAACTTCAGAACTTTAACTCTATTTCAAACCGAAGTTGAACCGTTACAATCAAAGATAACGCTCTTGGGGATTAGAGTCTTAGAGTTAGGTTCAAAGCTATAAGTTATAGATACTTATGACATCCTTTGGGTGTCCTAAGAGGTGATAGATCTTTAGAACTTTAACTCTATTTCAAACCGAAGTTGAACCGTTACAATCAAAGATAACGCTCTTGGGGATTAGAGTCTTAGAGTTACGTTCAAAGCTATAAGTTATAGATACTTATGACATCCTTTGGGTGTCCTAAGAGGTGATAGATCTTTAGAACTTTAACTCTATTTCAAACCGAAGTTGAACCGTTACAATCAAATATAATGCTCTTGGGGATTAGAGTCTTAGAGTTAGGTTCAAAGCTATAAGTTATAGATACTTATTACAACCTTTGGGTGTCCTAAGAGGTGATAGATCTTTAGAACTTTAACTCTATTTCAAACCGAAGTTGAACCGTTACAATCAAAGATAACGCTCTTGGGGATTAGAGTCTTAGAGTTAGGTTCAAAGCAATAAGTTATAGATACTTATTACAACCTTTGGGTGTCCTAAGAGGTGATAGATCTTTAGAACTTTAACTCTATTTCAAACCGAAGTTGAACCGTTACAATCAAAGATAACGCTCTCGGGGATTAGAGTCTTAGAGTTAGGTTCAAAGCTATAAGTTATAGATACTTATTACAACCTTTGGGTGTCCTAACAAGTGATAGAACTTCAGAACTTTAACTCTATTTCAAACCGAAGTTGAACCATTACAATCAAAGATAACGCTCTTGGGGATTAGAGTCTTAGAGTTAGGTTCAAAGCTATAAGTTATAGATACTTATTACAACCTTTGGGTGTCCTAAGAGGTGATAGATCTTTAGAACTTTAACTCTATTTCAAACCGAAGTTCAACCGTTACAATCAAAGATAACGCTCTTGGGGATTAGAGTCTTAGAGTTAGGATCAAAGCTATAAGTTATAGATACTTATTACAAACTTTGGGTGTCCTAAGAGGTGATGGAGCTTCATAACTTTAACTCTATTTCAAACCGAAGTTGAACCGTTACAATCAAAGATAATGCTCTTGGGGATTAGAGTCTTAGAGTTAGGTTCAAAGCTATAAGTTATAGGTACTTATTACAACCTTTGGGTGTCCGAAGAGGTGATAGATCTTTAGAACTTTAACTCTATTTCAAACCGAAGTTGAACCGTTACAATCAAAGATAATGCTCTTGGGGATTAGAGTCTTAGAGTTAGGTTCAAAGCTATAAGTTATAGATACTTATGACATCCTTTGGGTGTCCTAAGAGGTGATAGATCTTTAGGACTTTAACTCTATTTCAAACCGAAGTTGAACCGTTACAATCAAAGATAACGCTCTTGGGAATTAGAGTCTTAGAGTTAGGTTCAAAGATACTTATTACAACCTTTGGGTGTCCTAAGAGGTGATAGATCTTTAGAACTTTAACTCTATTTCAAACCGAAGTTGAACCGTTACAATCAAAGATAACGCTCTTGGAGATTAGAGTCTTAGAGTTAGGTTCAAAGCTATAAGTTATAGATACTCATGACATCCTTTGGGTGTCCTAAGAGGTGATAGAGCTTCATAACTTTAACTCTATTTCAAACCGAAGTTGAACCATTACAATCAAATATAACGCTCTTGGGGATTAGAGTCTCAGAGTTAGGTTCAAAGCTATAAGTTATAGATACTTATTACAACCTTTGGGTGTCCTAAGAGGTGATAGATCTTTAGAACTTTAACTCTATTTCAAACCGAAGTTGAACCGTTACAATCAAAGATAACTCTTGGGGATTAGAGTCTTAGAGTTAGGTTCAAAGCTATAAGTTATAGATACTTATTACAAACTTTGGGTGTCCTAAGAGGTGATAGAGCTTCATAACTTTAACTCTATTTCAAACCAAAGTTGAACCGTTACAATCAAAGATAATTCTCTTGGGGATTAGAGTCTTAGAGTTAGGTTCAAAGCTATAAGTTATAGATACTTATTACAACCTTTGGGTGTCCAAAGAGGTGATAGATCTTTAGAACTTTAACACTATTTCAAACCGAAGTTGAACCGTTATAATCAAAGATAACGCTCTTGGGGATTAGAGTCTTAGAGTTAGGTTCAAAGCTATAAGTTATAGGTACTTATAACAACCTTTGGGTGTCCTAAGAGGTGATAGAACTTCAGAACTTTAACTCTATTTCAAACCGAAGTTGAACCGTTACAATTAAAGATAACGCTCTTGGGGATTAGAGTCTTAGAGTTAGGTTCAAAGCTATAAGTTATAGATACTTATGACATCCTTTGGGTGTCCTAAGAGGTGATAGATCTTTAGAACTTTAACTCTATTTCAAACCGAAGTTGAACCGTTACAATCAAAGATAACGCTCTTGGGGATTAGAGTCTTAGAGTTACGTTCAAAGCTATAAGTTATAGATACTTATGACATCCTTTGGGTGTCCTAAGAGGTGATAGATCTTTAGAACTTTAACTCTATTTCAAACCGAAGTTGAACCGTTACAATCAAATATAACGCTCTTGGGGATTAGAGTCTTAGAGTTAGGTTCAAAGCTATAAGTTATAGATACTTATTACAACCTTTGGGTGTCCTAAGAGGTGATAGATCTTTAGAACTTTAACTCTATTTCAAACCGAAGTTGAACCGTTACAATCAAAGATAACGTTCTTGGGGATTAGAGTCTTAGAGTTAGGTTCAAAGCAATAAGTTATAGATACTTATTACAACCTTTGGGTGTCCTAAGAGGTGATAGAGCTTTAGAACTTTAACTCTATTTCAAACCGAAGTTGAACCGTTACAATCAAAGATAACGCTCTTGGGGATTAGAGTCTTAGAGTTAGGTTCAAAGCTATAAGTTATAGATACTTATTACAACCTTTGGGTGTCCTAACAAGTGATAGAACTTCAGAACTTTAACTCTATTTCAAACCGAAGTTGAACCACTACAATCAAAGATAACGCTCTTGGGGATTAGAGTCTTAGAGTTAGGATCAAAGCTATAAGTTATAGATACTTATTACAAACTTTGGGTGTCCTAAGAGGTGATAGAGCTTCATAACTTTAACTCTATTTCAAACCGAAGTTGAACCGTTACAATCAAAGATAATGCTCTTGGGGATTAGAGTCTTAGAGTTAGGTTCAAAGCTATAAGTTATAGATACTTATTACAACCTTTTGGTGTCCTAAGAGGTGATAGATCTTTAGAACTTTAACTCTATTTCAAACCGAAGTTGAACCGTTATAATCAAAGATAACGCTCTTGGGGATTAGAGTCTTAGAGTTAGGTTCAAAGCTATAAGTTATAGGTACTTATTACAACCTTTGGGTGTCCTAAGAGGTGATAGAACTTCAGAGCTTTAACTCTATTTCAAACCGAAGTTCAACCGTTACAATCAAAGATAACGCTCTTGGGGATTAGAGTCTTAGAGATAGGTTCAAAGCTATAAGCTATAGGTACTTATTACAACCTTTGGGTATCCTAAGAGGTGATAGATCTTTAGAACTTTAACTCTATTTCAAACCGAAGTTGAACCGTTATAATCAAAGATAATGCTCTTGGGGATTAGAGTCTTAGAGTTAGGTTCAAAGCTATAAGTTATAGATACTTATGACATCCTTTGGGTGTCCTAAGAGGTGATAGATCTTTAGAACTTTAACTCTATTTCAAACCGAAGTTGAACCGTTACAATCAAAGATAACGCTCTTGGGAATTAGAGTCTTAGAGTTAGGTTCAAAGCTATAAGTTATAGATACTTATTACAACCATTGGGTGTCCTAAGAGGTGATAGATCTTTAGAACTTTAACTCTATTTCAAACCGAAGTTGAACCGTTACAATCAAAGATAACGCTCTTGGAGATTAGAGTCTTAGAGTTAGGTTCAAAGCTATAAGTTATAGATACTTATGACATCCTTTGGGTGTCCTAAGAGGTGATAGAGCTTCATAACTTTAACTCTATTTCAAACCGAAGTTGAACCATTACAATCAAAGATAACGCTCTTGGGGATTAGAGTCTTAGAGTTAGGTTCAAAGCTATAAGTTATAGATACTTATTACAACCTTTGGGTGTCCTAAGAGGTGATAGATCTTTAGAACTTTAACTCTATTTCAAACCGAAGTTGAACCGTTACAATCAAAGATAACTCTTGGGGATTAGAGTCTTAGAGTTAGATTCAAAGCTATAAGTTATAGATACTTATTACAAACTTTGGGTGTCCTAAGAGGTGATAGAGCTTCATAACTTTAACTCTATTTCAAACCAAAGTTGAACCGTTACAATCAAAGATAATGCTCTTGGGGATTAGAGTCTTAGAGTTAGGTTCAAAGCTATAAGTTATAGATACTTATTACAACCTTTGGGTGTCCTAAGAGGTGATAGATCTTTAGAACTTTAACACTATTTCAAACCGAAGTTGAACCGTTATAATCAAAGATAACGCTCTTGGGGATTAGAGTCTTAGAGTTAGGTTCAAAGCTATAAGTTATAGGTACTTATTACAACCTTTGGGTGTCCTAAGAGGTGATAGAACTTCAGAACTTTAACTCTATTTCAAACCGAAGTTGAACCGTTACAAGCAAAGATAACGCTCTTGGGGATTAGAGTCTTAGAGTTAGGTTCAAAGCTATAAGTTATAGGTACTTATTACAACCTTTGGGTGTCCTAAGAGGTGATAGATCTTTAGAACTTTAACTCTATTTCAAACCGAAGTTGAACCGTTACAATCAAAGATAACGCTCTTGGGGATTAGAGTCTTAGAGTTAGGTTCAAAGCTATAAGTTATAGATACTTATGACATCCTTTGAGTGTCCTAAGAGGTGATAGATCTTTAGAACTTTAACTCTATTTCAAACCGAAGTTGAACCGTTACAATCAAAGATAACGCTCTTGGGGACTAGAGTCTTAGAGTTAGGTTCAAAGCTATAAGTTATAGATACTTATGACATCCTTTGGGTGTCCTAAGAGGTGATAGAGCTTCATAACTTTAACTCTATTTCAAACCGAAGTTGAACAGTTACAATCAAAGATAACGCTCTTGGGGATTAGAGTCTTAGAGTTAGGTTCAAAGCAATAAGTTATAGATACTTATTACAACATTTGGGTGTCCTAAGAGGTGATAGATCTTTAGAACTTTAACTCTATTTCAAACCGAAGTTGAACCGTTACAATCAAAGATAACGCTCTTGGGGATTAGAGTCTTAGAGTTACGTTCAAAGCTATAAGTTATAGATACTTATGACATCCTTTGGGTGTCCTAAGAGGTGATAGATCTTTAGAACTTTAACTCTATTTCAAACCGAAGTTGAACCGTTACAATCAAATATAACGCTCTTGGGGATTAGAGTCTTAGAGTTAGGTTCAAAGCTATAAGTTATAGATACTTATTACAACCTTTGGGTGTCCTAAGAGGTGATAGATCTTTAGAACTTTAACTCTATTTCAAACCGAAGTTGAACCGTTATAATCAAAGATAACGCTCTTGGGGATTAGAGTCTTAGAGTTAGGTTCAAAGCTATAAGTTATAGGTACTTATTACAACCTTTGGGTGTCCTAAGAGGTGATAGAACTTCAGAATTTTAACTCTATTTGATACCGAAGTTGAACCGTTACAATCAAAGATAACGCTCTTGGGGATTAGAGTCTTAGAGTTAGGTTCAAAGCTATAAGTTATAGATACTTATTACAACCTTTGGGTGTCCTAAGAGGTGATAGATCTTTAGAACTTTAACTCTATTTCAAACCGAAGTTGAACCGTTATAATCAAAGATAACGCTCTTGGGGATTAGAGTCTTAGAGTTAGGTTCAAAGCTATAAGTTATAGGTACTTATTACAACCTTTGGGTGTCCTAAGAGGTGCTAGAACTTCAGAACTTTAACTCTATTTCAAACCGAAGTTGAACCGTTACAATCAAAGATAACGCTCTTGGGGATTAGAGTCTTAGAGTTAGGTTCAAAGCTATAAGTTATAGATACTTATTACAAACTTTGGGTGTCCTAAGAGGTGATAGAGCTTCATAACTTTAACTCTATTTCAAACCGAAGTTGAAGCGTTACAATCAAAGATAATGCTCTTGGGGATTAGAGTCTTAGAGTTAGGTTCAAAGCTATAAGTTATAGGTACTTATTACAACCTTTGGGTGTCCTAAGAGGTGATAGATCTTTAGAACATTAACTCTATTTCAAACCGAAGTTGAACCGTTACAATCAAAGATAACGCTCTTGGGGATTAGAGTCTTAGAGTTAGGTTCAAAGCTATAAGTTATAGATACTTATTACAACCATTGGGTGTCCTAACAGGTGATAGAACTTCAGAACTTTAACTCTATTTCAAACCGAAGTTGAACCATTACAATCAAAGATAACGCTCTTGGGATTAGAGTCTTAGAGTTAGGTTCAAAGCTATAAGTTATAGATACTTATGACATCCTTTGGGTGTCCTAAGAGGTGATAGATCTTTAGAACTTTAACTCTATTTCAAACCGAAGTTGAACCGTTACAATCAAAGATAACGCTCTTGGGGATTAGAGTTTTAGAGTTAGGTTCAAAGCTATAAGTTATAGATACTTATGACATCCTTTGGGTGTCCTAAGAGGTGATAGATCTTTAGAACTTTAACTCTATTTCAAACCGAAGTTGAACCGTTACAATCAAAGATAACGCTCTTGGGAATTAGAGTCTTAGAGTTAGGTTCAAAGCTATAAGTTATAGATACTTATTACAACCTTTGGGTGTCCTAAGAGGTGATAGATCTTTAGAACTTTAACTCTATTTCAAACCGAAGTTGAACCGTTACAATCAAAGATAACGCTCTTGGGGATTAGAGTCTTAGAGTTAGGTTCAAAGCTATAAGTTATAGATACTCATGACATCCTTTGGGTGTCCTCAGAGGTGATAGAGCTTCATAACTTTAACTCTATTTCAAACCGAAGTTGAACCGTTACAATCAAAGATAACGCTCTTGGGGATTAGAGTCTTAGAGTTAGGTTCAAAGCAATAAGTTATAGATACTTATTACAACATTTGGGTGTCCTAAGAGGTGATAGATCTTTAGAACTTTAACTCTATTTCAAACCGAAGTTGAACCGTTACAATCAAAGATAACGCTCTTGGGGATTAGAGTCTTAGAGTTACGTTCAAAGCTATAAGTTATAGATACTTATGACATCCTTTGGGTGTCCTAAGAGGTGATAGATCTTTAGAACTTTAACTCTATTTCAAACCGAAGTTGAACCGTTACAATCAAATATAACGCTCTTGGGGATTAGAGTCTTAGAGTTAGGTTCAAAGCTATAAGTTATAGATACTTATTACAACCTTTGGGTGTCCTAAGAGGTGATAGATCTTTAGAACTTTAACTCTATTTCAAACCGAAGTTGAACCGTTATAATCAAAGATAACGCTCTTGGGGATTAGAGTCTTAGAGTTAGGTTCAAAGCTATAAGTTATAGGTACTTATTACAACCTTTGGGTGTCCTAAGAGGTGATAGAACTTCAGAATTTTAACTCTATTTGATACCGAAGTTGAACCGTTACAATCAAAGATAACGCTCTTGGGGATTAGAGTCTTAGAGTTAGGTTCAAAGCTATAAGTTATAGATACTTATTACAACCTTTGGGTGTCCTAAGAGGTGATAGATCTTTAGAACTTTAACTCTATTTCAAACCGAAGTTGAACCGTTATAATCAAAGATAACGCTCTTGGGGATTAGAGTCTTAGAGTTAGGTTCAAAGCTATAAGTTATAGGTACTTATTACAACCTTTGGGTGTCCTAAGAGGTGATAGATCTTTAGAACTTTAACTCTATTTCAAACCGAAGTTGAACCGTTACAATCAAAGATAACGCTCTTGGGGATTAGAGTCTTAGAGTTAGGTTCAAAGCTATAAGTTATAGATACTTATTACAACCATTGGGTGTCCTAACAGGTGATAGAACTTCAGAACTTTAACTCTATTTCAAACCGAAGTTGAACCATTACAATCAAAGATAACGCTCTTGGGATTAGAGTCTTAGAGTTAGGTTCAAAGCTATAAGTTATAGATACTTATGACATCCTTTGGGTGTCCTAAGAGGTGATAGATCTTTAGAACTTTAACTCTATTTCAAACCGAAGTTGAACCGTTACAATCAAAGATAACGCTCTTGGGGATTAGAGTTTTAGAGTTAGGTTCAAAGCTATAAGTTATAGATACTTATGACATCCTTTGGGTGTCCTAAGAGGTGATAGATCTTTAGAACTTTAACTCTATTTCAAACCGAAGTTGAACCGTTACAATCAAAGATAACGCTCTTGGGAATTAGAGTCTTAGAGTTAGGTTCAAAGCTATAAGTTATAGATACTTATTACAACCTTTGGGTGTCCTAAGAGGTGATAGATCTTTAGAACTTTAACTCTATTTCAAACCGAAGTTGAACCGTTACAATCAAAGATAACGCTCTTGGGGATTAGAGTCTTAGAGTTAGGTTCAAAGCTATAAGTTATAGATACTTATGACATCCTTTGGGTGTCCTATGAGGTGATAGAGCTTCATAACTTTAACTCTATTTCAAACCGAAGTTGAACCGTTACAATCAAAGATAACGCTCTTGGGGATTAGAGTCTTAGAGTTAGGTTCAAAGCAATAAGTTATAGATACTTATTACAACATTTGGGTGTCCTAAGAGGTGATATATCTTTAGAACTTTAACTCTATTTCAAACCGAAGTTGAACCGTTACAATCAAAGATAACGCTCTTGGGGATTAGAGTCTTAGAGTTACGTTCAAAGCTATAAGTTATAGATACTTATGACATCCTTTGGGTGTCCTAAGAGGTGATAGATCTTTAGAACTTTAACTCTATTTCAAACCGAAGTTGAACCCTTACAATCAAATATAACGCTCTTGGGGATTAGAGTCTTAGAGTTAGGTTCAAAGCTATAAGTTATAGATACTTATGACATCCTTTGGGTGTCCTAAGAGGTGATAGATCTTTAGAACTTTAACTCTATTTCAAACCGAAGTTGAACCGTTACAATCAAAGATAACGCTCTTGGGGACTAGAGTCTTAGAGTTAGGTTCAAAGCTATAAGTTATAGATACTCATGACATCCTTTGGGTGTCCTCAGAGGTGATAGAGCTTCATAACTTTAACTCTATTTCAAACCGAAGTTGAACAGTTACAATCAAAGACAACGCTCTTGGGGATTAGAGTCTTAGAGTTAGGTTCAAAGCAATAAGTTATAGATACTTATTACAACATTTGGGTGTCCTAAGAGGCGATAGATCTTTAGAACTTTAACTCTATTTCAAACCGAAGTTGAACCGTTACAATCAAAGATACCGCTCTTGGGGATTAGAGTCTTAGAGTTACGTTTAAAGCTATAAGTTATAGATACTTATGACATCCTTTGGGTGTCCTAAGAGGTGATAGATCTTTAGAACTTTAACTCTATTTCAAACCGAAGTTGAACCGTTACAATCAAATATAACGCTCTTGGGGATTAGAGTCTTAGAGTTAGGTTCAAAGCTATAAGTTATAGATACTTATTACAACCTTTGGGTGTCCTAAGAGGTGATAGAGCTTTAGAACTTTAACTCTATTTCAAACCGAAGTTGAACCGTTATAATCAAAGATAACGCTCTTGGGGATTAGAGTCTTAGTGTTAGGTTCAAAGCTATAAGTTATAGGTACTTATTACAACCTTTGGGTGTCCTAAGAGGTGATAGATCTTTAGAACTTTAACTCTATTTCAAACCGAAGTTGAACCGTTACAATCAAAGATAACGCTCTTGGGGATTAGAGTCTTAGAGTTAGGTTCAAAGCTATAAGTTATAGATACTTATGACATCCTTTGGGTGTCCTATGAGGTGATAGAGCTTCATAACTTTAACTCTATTTCAAACCGAAGTTGAACCGTTACAATCAAAGATAACGCTCTTGGGGATTAGAGTCTTAGAGTTAGGTTCAAAGCAATAAGTTATAGATACTTATTACAACATTTGGGTGTCCTAAGAGGTGATATATCTTTAGAACTTTAACTCTATTTCAAACCGAAGTTGAACCGTTACAATCAAAGATAACGCTCTTGGGGATTAGAGTCTTAGAGTTACGTTCAAAGCTATAAGTTATAGATACTTATGACATCCTTTGGGTGTCCTAAGAGGTGATAGATCTTTAGAACTTTAACTCTATTTCAAACCGAAGTTGAACCCTTACAATCAAATATAACGCTCTTGGGGATTAGAGTCTTAGAGTTAGGTTCAAAGCTATAAGTTATAGATACTTATGACATCCTTTGGGTGTCCTAAGAGGTGATAGATCTTTAGAACTTTAACTCTATTTCAAACCGAAGTTGAACCGTTACAATCAAAGATAACGCTCTTGGGGACTAGAGTCTTAGAGTTAGGTTCAAAGCTATAAGTTATAGATACTCATGACATCCTTTGGGTGTCCTCAGAGGTGATAGAGCTTCATAACTTTAACTCTATTTCAAACCGAAGTTGAACAGTTACAATCAAAGACAACGCTCTTGGGGATTAGAGTCTTAGAGTTAGGTTCAAAGCAATAAGTTATAGATACTTACTACAACATTTGGGTGTCCTAAGAGGCGATAGATCTTTAGAACTTTAACTCTATTTCAAACCGAAGTTGAACCGTTACAATCAAAGATACCGCTCTTGGGGATTAGAGTCTTAGAGTTACGTTTAAAGCTATAAGTTATAGATACTTATGACATCCTTTGGGTGTCCTAAGAGGTGATAGATCTTTAGAACTTTAACTCTATTTCAAACCGAAGTTGAACTGTTACAATCAAATATAACGCTCTTGGGGATTAGAGTCTTAGAGTTAGGTTCAAAGCTATAAGTTATAGATACTTATTACAACCTTTGGGTGTCCTAAGAGGTGATAGAGCTTTAGAACTTTAACTCTATTTCAAACCGAAGTTGAACCGTTATAATCAAAGATAACGCTCTTGGGGATTAGAGTCTTAGTGTTAGGTTCAAAGCTATAAGTTATAGGTACTTATTACAACCTTTGGGTGTCCTAAGAGGTGATAGATCTTTAGAACTTTAACTCTATTTCAAACCGAAGTTGAACCGTTACAATCAAATATAACGCTCTTGGGGATTAGAGTCTTAGAGTTAGGTTCAAAGCTATAAGTTATAGATACTTATTACAACCTTTGGGTGTCCTAAGAGGTGATAGAGCTTTAGAACTTTAACTCTATTTCAAACCGAAGTTGAACCGTTATAATCAAAGATAACGCACTTGGGGATTAGAGTCTTAGTGTTAGGTTCAAAGCTATAAGTTATAGGTACTTATTACAACCTTTGGGTGTCCTAAGAGGTGATAGATCTTTAGAACTTTAACTCTATTTCAAACCGAAGTTGAACCGTTACAATCAAATATAACGCTCTTGGGGATTAGAGTCTTAGAGTTAGGTTCAAAGCTATAAGTTATAGATACTTATTACAACCTTTGGGTGTCCTAAGAGGTGATAGATCTTTAGAACTTTAACTCTATTTCAAACCGAAGTTGAATCGTTACAATCAAAGATAACGCTCTTGGGGATTAGAGTCTTAGAGTTAGGTTCAAAGCTATAAGTTATAGACACTTATTACAACCTTTGGGTGTCCTAAGAGGTGATAGATCTTTAGAACTTTAACTCTATTTCAATCCGAAGTTGAACCGTTATAATCAAAGATAACGCTCTTGGGGATTAGAGTCTTAGAGTTAGGTTCAAAGCTATAAGTTATAGGTACTTATTACAACCTTTGGGTGTCCTAAGAGGTGATAGAACTTCAGAACTTTAACTCTATTTCAAACCGAAGTTGAACCGTTACAATCAAATATAACGCTCTTGGGGATTAGAGTCTTAGAGTTAGGTTCAAAGCTATAAGTTATAGATACTTATTACTACCTTTGGGTGTCCTAAGAGGTGATAGAGCTTTAGAACTTTAACTCTATTTCAAACCGAAGTTGAACCGTTATAATCAAAGATAACGCTCTTGGGGATTAGAGTCTTAGTGTTAGGTTCAAAGCTATAAGTTATAGGTACTTATTACAACCTTTGGGTGTCCTAAGAGGTGATAGATCTTTAGAACTTTAACTCTATTTCAAACCGAAGTTGAACCGTTACAATCAAATATAACGCTCTTGGGGATTAGAGTCTTAGAGTTAGGTTCAAAGCTATAAGTTATAGATACTTATTACAACCTTTGGGTGTCCTAAGAGGTGATAGAGCTTTAGAACTTTAACTCTATTTCAAACCGAAGTTGAACCGTTATAATCAAAGATAACGCTCTTGGGGATTAGAGTCTTAGTGTTAGGTTCAAAGCTATAAGTTATAGGTACTTATTACAACCTTTGGGTGTCCTAAGAGGTGATAGATCTTTAGAACTTTAACTCTATTTCAAACCGAAGTTGAACCGTTACAATCAAATATAACGCTCTTGGGGATTAGAGTCTTAGAGTTAGGTTCAAAGCTATAAGTTATAGATACTTATTACAACCTTTGGGTGTCCTAAGAGGTGATAGATCTTTAGAACTTTAACTCTATTTGAAACCGAAGTTGAATCGTTACAATCAAAGATAACGCTCTTGGGGATTAGAGTCTTAGAGTTAGGTTCAAAGCTATAAGTTATAGATACTTATTACAACCTTTGGGTGTCCTAAGAGGTGATAGATCTTTAGAACTTTAACTCTATTTCAATCCGAAGTTGAACCGTTATAATCAAAGATAACGCTCTTGGGGATTAGAGTCTTAGAGTTAGGTTCAAAGCTATAAGTTATAGGTACTTATTACAACCTTTGGGTGTCCTAAGAGGTGATAGAACTTCAGAACTTTAACTCTATTTCAAACCGAAGTTGAACCGTTACAATCAAATATAACGCTCTTGGGGATTAGAGTCTTAGAGTTAGGTTCAAAGCTATAAGTTATAGATACTTATTACAACCTTTGGGTGTCCTAAGAGGTGATAGAGCTTTAGAACTTTAACTCTATTTCAAACCGAAGTTGAACCGTTATAATCAAAGATAACGCTCTTGGGGATTAGAGTCTTAGTGTTAGGTTCAAAGCTATAAGTTATAGGTACTTATTACAACCTTTGGGTGTCCTAAGAGGTGATAGATCTTTAGAACTTTAACTCTATTTCAAACCGAAGTTGAACCGTTACAATCAAATATAACGCTCTTGGGGATTAGAGTCTTAGAGTTAGGTTCAAAGCTATAAGTTATAGATACTTATTACAACCTTTGGGTGTCCTAAGAGGTGATGATCTTTAGAACTTTAACTCTATTTGAAACCGAAGTTGAATCGTTACAATCAAAGATAACGCTCTTGGGGATTAGAGTCTTAGAGTTAGGTTCAAAGCTATAAGTTATAGATACTTATTACAACCTTTGGGTGTCCTAAGAGGTGATAGATCTTTAGAACTTTAACTCTATTTCAAACCGAAGTTGAACCGTTATAATCAAAGATAACGCTCTTGGGGATTAGAGTCTTAGAGTTAGGTTCAAAGCTATAAGTTATAGGTACTTATTACAACCTTTGGGTGTCCTAAGAGGTGATAGAACTTCAGAACTTTAACTCTATTTGATACCGAAGTTGAACCGTTACAATCAAAGATAACGCTCTTGGGGATTAGAGTCTTAGAGTTAGGTTCAAAGCTATAAGTTATAGATACTTATTACAACCTTTGGGTGTCCTAAGAGGTGATAGATCTTTAGAACTTTAACTCTATTTCAAACCGAAGTTGAACCGTTATAATCAAAGATTACGCTCTTGGGGATTAGAGTCTTAGAGTTAGGTTCAAATCTATAAGTTATAGGTACTTATTACAACCTTTGGGTGTCCTAAGAGGTGCTAGAACTTCAGAACTTTAACTCTATTTCAAACCGAAGTTGAACCGTTACAATCAAAGATAACGCTCTTGGGGATTAGAGTCTTAGAGTTAGGTTCAAAGCTATAAGTTATAGATACTTATTACAAACTTTGGGTGTCCTAAGAGGTGATAGAGCTTCATAACTTTAACTCTATTTCAAACCGAAGTTGAACCGTTACAATCAAAGATAATGCTCTTGGGGATTAGAGTCTTAGAGTTAGGTTCAAACCTATAAGTTATAGGTACTTATTACAACCTTTGGGTGTCCTAAGAGGTGATAGATCTTTAGAACTTTAACTCTATTTCAAACCGAAGTTGAACCGTTACAATCAAAGATAACGCTCTTGGGGATTAGAGTCTTAGAGTTAGGTTCAAAGCTATAAGTTATAGATACTTATTACAACCATTGGGTGTCCTAACAGGTGATAGAACTTCAGAACTTTAACTCTATTTCAAACCGAAGTTGAACCATTACAATCAAAGATAACGCTCTTGGGATTAGAGTCTTAGAGTTAGGTTCAAAGCTATAAGTTATAGATACTTATGACATCCTTTGGGTGTCCTAAGAGGTGATAGATCTTTAGAACTTTAACTCTATTTCAAACCGAAGTTGAACCGTTACAATCAAAGATAACGCTCTTGGGGATTAGAGTTTTAGAGTTAGGTTCAAAGCTATAAGTTATAGATACTTATGACATCCTTTGGGTGTCCTAAGAGGTGATAGATCT
Organism: Pontederia crassipes; assembly: GCA_030549335.1. Taxonomy (NCBI): domain Eukaryota; kingdom Viridiplantae; phylum Streptophyta; class Magnoliopsida; order Commelinales; family Pontederiaceae; genus Pontederia; species Pontederia crassipes. The sequence goes on along the minus strand of JAUKPH010000020.1, from coordinate 791,474 downwards.
TTAGAACTTTAACTCTATTTCAAACCGAAGTTGAACCGTTACAATCAAAGATAACGCTCTTGGGAATTAGAGTCTTAGAGTTAGGTTCAAAGCTATAAGTTATAGATACTTATTACAACCTTTGGGTGTCCTAAGAGGTGATAGATCTTTAGAACTTTAACTCTATTTCAAACCGAAGTTGAACCGTTACAATCAAAGATAACGCTCTTGGGGATTAGAGTCTTAGAGTTAGGTTCAAAGCTATAAGTTATAGATACTTATGACATCCTTTGGGTGTCCTAAGAGGTGATAGAGCTTCATAACTTTAACTCTATTTCAAACCGAAGTTGAACCGTTACAATCAAAGATAACGCTCTTGGGGGTTAGAGTCTTAGAGTTAGGTTCAAAGCAATAAGTTATAGATACTTATTACAACATTTGGGTGTCCTAAGAGGTGATATATCTTTAGAACTTTAACTCTATTTCAAACCGAAGTTGAACCGTTACAATCAAAGATAACGCTCTTGGGGATTAGAGTCTTAGAGTTACGTTCAAAGCTATAAGTTATAGATACTTATGACATCCTTTGGGTGTCCTAAGAGGTGATAGATCTTTAGAACTTTAACTCTATTTCAAACCGAAGTTGAACCGTTACAATCAAATATAACGCTCTTGGGGATTAGAGTCTTAGAGTTAGGTTCAAAGCTATAAGTTATAGATACTTATGACATCCTTTGGGTGTCCTAAGAGGTGATAGATCTTCAGAACTTTAACTCTATTTCAAACCGAAGTTGAACCGTTACAATCAAAGATAACGCTCTTGGGGACTAGAGTCTTAGAGTTAGGTTCAAAGCTATAAGTTATAGATACTCATGACATCCTTTGGGTGTCCTCAGAGGTGATAGAGCTTCATAACTTTAACTCTATTTCAAACCGAAGTTGAACAGTTACAATCAAAGACAACGCTCTTGGGGATTAGAGTCTTAGAGTTAGGTTCAAAGCAATAAGTTATAGATACTTATTACAACATTTGGGTGTCCTAAGAGGCGATAGATCTTTAGAACTTTAACTCTATTTCAAACCGAAGTTGAACCGTTACAATCAAAGATACCGCTCTTGGGGATTAGAGTCTTAGAGTTACGTTTAAAGCTATAAGTTATAGATACTTATGACATCCTTTGGGTGTCCTAAGAGGTGATAGATCTTTAGAACTTTAACTCTATTTCAAACCGAAGTTGAACCGTTACAATCAAATATAACGCTCTTGGGGATTAGAGTCTTAGAGTGAGGTTCAGAGCTATAAGTTATAGATACTTATTACAACCTTTGGGTGTCCTAAGAGGTGATAGAGCTTTAGAACTTTAACTCTATTTCAAACCGAAGTTGAACCGTTATAATCAAAGATAACGCTCTTGGGGATTAGAGTCTTAGTGTTAGGTTCAAAGCTATAAGTTATAGGTACTTATTACAACCTTTGGGTGTCCTAAGAGGTGATAGATCTTTAGAACTTTAACTCTATTTCAAACCGAAGTTGAACCGTTACAATCAAATATAACGCTCTTGGGGATTAGAGTCTTAGAGTTAGGTTCAAAGCTATAAGTTATAGATACTTATTACAACCTTTGGGTGTCCTAAGAGGTGATAGAGCTTTAGAACTTTAACTCTATTTCAAACCGAAGTTGAACCGTTATAATCAAAGATAACGCTCTTGGGGATTAGAGTCTTAGTGTTAGGTTCAAAGCTATAAGTTATAGGTACTTATTACAACCTTTGGGTGTCCTAAGAGGTGATAGATCTTTAGAACTTTAACTCTATTTCAAACCGAAGTTGAACCGTTACAATCAAATATAACGCTCTTGGGGATTAGAGTCTTAGAGTTAGGTTCAAAGCTATAAGTTATAGATACTTATTACAACCTTTGGGTGTCCTAAGAGGTGATAGCTCTTTAGAACATTAACTCTATTTGAAACCGAAGTTGAATCGTTACAATCAAAGATAACGCTCTTGGGGATTAGAGTCTTAGAGTTAGGTTCAAAGCTATAAGTTATAGGTACTTATTACAGCCTTTGGGTGTCCTAAGAGGTGATAGATCTTTAGAACTTTAACTCTATTTCAAACCGAAGTTGAACCGTTACAATCAAAGAAAACGCTCTTGGGGATTAGAGTCTTAGAGTTAGGTTCAAAGCTATAAGTTATAGATACTTATTACAACCATTGGGTGTCCTAACAGGTGATAGAACTTCAGAACTTTAACTCTATTTCAAACCGAAGTTGAACCATTACAATCAAAGATAAAGCTCTTGGGGATTAGAGTCTTAGAGTAAGGTTCAAAGCTATATGTTATAGATACTTATTACAACCTTTGAGTGCCCTAAGAGGTGATAAATCTTTAGAACATTAACTCTATTTCAAACCGAAGTTGAATCGTTACAATCAAAGATAACGCTCTTGGGGATTAGAGTCTTAGAGTTAGGTTCAAAGCTATAAGTTATAGGTACTTATTACAACCTTTGGGTGTCCTAAGAGGTGATAGAACTTCAGAACTTTAACTCTATTTCAAACCGAAGTTGAACCGTTACAATCAAATATAACGCTCTTGGGGATTAGAGTCTTAGAGTTAGGTTCAAAGCTATAAGTTATAGATACTTATTACTACCTTTGGGTGTCCTAAGAGGTGATAGAGCTTTAGAACTTTAACTCTATTTCAAACCGAAGTTGAACCGTTATAATCAAAGATAACGCTCTTGGGGATTAGAGTCTTAGTGTTAGGTTCAAAGCTATAAGTTATAGGTACTTATTACAACCTTTGGGTGTCCTAAGAGGTGATAGATCTTTAGAACTTTAACTCTATTTCAAACCGAAGTTGAACCGTTACAATCAAATATAACGCTCTTGGGGTTTAGAGTCTTAGAGTTAGGTTCAAAGCTATAAGTTATAGATACTTATTACAACCTTTGGGTGTCCTAAGAGGTGATAGAGCTTTAGAACTTTAACTCTATTTCAAACCGAAGTTGAACCGTTATAATCAAAGATAACGCTCTTGGGGATTAGAGTCTTAGTGTTAGGTTCAAAGCTATAAGTTATAGGTACTTATTACAACCTTTGGGTGTCCTAATAGGTGATAGATCTTTAGAACTTTAACTCTATTTCAAACCGAAGTTGAACCGTTACAATCAAATATAACGCTCTTGGGGATTAGAGTCTTAGAGTTAGGTTCAAAGCTATAAGTTATAGATACTTATTACAACCTTTGGGTGTCCTAAGAGGTGATAGATCTTTAGAACTTTAACTCTATTTGAAACCGAAGTTGAATCGTTACAATCAAAGATAACGCTCTTGGGGATTAGAGTCTTAGAGTTAGGTTCAAAGCTATAAGTTATAGATACTTATTACAACCTTTGGGTGTCCTAAGAGGTGATAGATCTTTAGAACTTTAACTCTATTTCAATCCGAAGTTGAACCGTTATAATCAAAGATAACGCTCTTGGGGATTAGAGTCTTAGAGTTAGGTTCAAAGCTATAAGTTATAGGTACTTATTACAACCTTTGGGTGTCCTAAGAGGTGATAGAACTTCAGAACTTTAACTCTATTTCAAACCGAAGTTGAACCGTTACAATCAAATATAACGCTCTTGGGGATTAGAGTCTTAGAGTTAGGTTCAAAGCTATAAGTTATAGATACTTATTACAACCTTTGGGTGTCCTAAGAGGTGATAGAGCTTTAGAACTTTAACTCTATTTCAAACCGAAGTTGAACCGTTATAATCAAAGATAACGCTCTTGGGGGTTAGAGTCTTAGAGTTAGGTTCAAAGCAATAAGTTATAGATACTTATTACAACATTTGGGTGTCCTAAGAGGTGATATATCTTTAGAACTTTAACTCTATTTCAAACCGAAGTTGAACCGTTACAATCAAAGATAACGCTCTTGGGGATTAGAGTCTTAGAGTTACGTTCAAAGCTATAAGTTATAGATACTTATGACATCCTTTGGGTGTCCTAAGAGGTGATAGATCTTTAGAACTTTAACTCTATTTCAAACCGAAGTTGAACCGTTACAATCAAATATAACGCTCTTGGGGATTAGAGTCTTAGAGTTAGGTTCAAAGCTATAAGTTATAGATACTTATGACATCCTTTGGGTGTCCTAAGAGGTGATAGATCTTCAGAACTTTAACTCTATTTCAAACCGAAGTTGAACCGTTACAATCAAAGATAACGCTCTTGGGGACTAGAGTCTTAGAGTTAGGTTCAAAGCTATAAGTTATAGATACTCATGACATCCTTTGGGTGTCCTCAGAGGTGATAGAGCTTCATAACTTTAACTCTATTTCAAACCGAAGTTGAACAGTTACAATCAAAGACAACGCTCTTGGGGATTAGAGTCTTAGAGTTAGGTTCAAAGCAATAAGTTATAGATACTTATTACAACATTTGGGTGTCCTAAGAGGCGATAGATCTTTAGAACTTTAACTCTATTTCAAACCGAAGTTGAACCGTTACAATCAAAGATACCGCTCTTGGGGATTAGAGTCTTAGAGTTACGTTTAAAGCTATAAGTTATAGATACTTATGACATCCTTTGGGTGTCCTAAGAGGTGATAGATCTTTAGAACTTTAACTCTATTTCAAACCGAAGTTGAACCGTTACAATCAAATATAACGCTCTTGGGGATTAGAGTCTTAGAGTGAGGTTCAGAGCTATAAGTTATAGATACTTATTACAACCTTTGGGTGTCCTAAGAGGTGATAGAGCTTTAGAACTTTAACTCTATTTCAAACCGAAGTTGAACCGTTATAATCAAAGATAACGCTCTTGGGGATTAGAGTCTTAGTGTTAGGTTCAAAGCTATAAGTTATAGGTACTTATTACAACCTTTGGGTGTCCTAAGAGGTGATAGATCTTTAGAACTTTAACTCTATTTCAAACCGAAGTTGAACCGTTACAATCAAATATAACGCTCTTGGGGATTAGAGTCTTAGAGTTAGGTTCAAAGCTATAAGTTATAGATACTTATTACAACCTTTGGGTGTCCTAAGAGGTGATAGAGCTTTAGAACTTTAACTCTATTTCAAACCGAAGTTGAACCGTTATAATCAAAGATAACGCTCTTGGGGATTAGAGTCTTAGTGTTAGGTTCAAAGCTATAAGTTATAGGTACTTATTACAACCTTTGGGTGTCCTAAGAGGTGATAGATCTTTAGAACTTTAACTCTATTTCAAACCGAAGTTGAACCGTTACAATCAAATATAACGCTCTTGGGGATTAGAGTCTTAGAGTTAGGTTCAAAGCTATAAGTTATAGATACTTATTACAACCTTTGGGTGTCCTAAGAGGTGATAGCTCTTTAGAACATTAACTCTATTTGAAACCGAAGTTGAATCGTTACAATCAAAGATAACGCTCTTGGGGATTAGAGTCTTAGAGTTAGGTTCAAAGCTATAAGTTATAGGTACTTATTACAGCCTTTGGGTGTCCTAAGAGGTGATAGATCTTTAGAACTTTAACTCTATTTCAAACCGAAGTTGAACCGTTACAATCAAAGAAAACGCTCTTGGGGATTAGAGTCTTAGAGTTAGGTTCAAAGCTATAAGTTATAGATACTTATTACAACCATTGGGTGTCCTAACAGGTGATAGAACTTCAGAACTTTAACTCTATTTCAAACCGAAGTTGAACCATTACAATCAAAGATAAAGCTCTTGGGGATTAGAGTCTTAGAGTAAGGTTCAAAGCTATATGTTATAGATACTTATTACAACCTTTGAGTGCCCTAAGAGGTGATAAATCTTTAGAACATTAACTCTATTTCAAACCGAAGTTGAATCGTTACAATCAAAGATAACGCTCTTGGGGATTAGAGTCTTAGAGTTAGGTTCAAAGCTATAAGTTATAGGTACTTATTACAACCTTTGGGTGTCCTAAGAGGTGATAGAACTTCAGAACTTTAACTCTATTTCAAACCGAAGTTGAACCGTTACAATCAAATATAACGCTCTTGGGGATTAGAGTCTTAGAGTTAGGTTCAAAGCTATAAGTTATAGATACTTATTACTACCTTTGGGTGTCCTAAGAGGTGATAGAGCTTTAGAACTTTAACTCTATTTCAAACCGAAGTTGAACCGTTATAATCAAAGATAACGCTCTTGGGGATTAGAGTCTTAGTGTTAGGTTCAAAGCTATAAGTTATAGGTACTTATTACAACCTTTGGGTGTCCTAAGAGGTGATAGATCTTTACAACTTTAACTCTATTTCAAACCGAAGTTGAACCGTTACAATCAAATATAACGCTCTTGGGGATTAGAGTCTTAGAGTTAGGTTCAAAGCTATAAGTTATAGATACTTATTACAACCTTTGGGTGTCCTAAGAGGTGATAGAGCTTTAGAACTTTAACTCTATTTCAAACCGAAGTTGAACCGTTATAATCAAAGATAACGCTCTTGGGGATTAGAGTCTTAGTGTTAGGTTCAAAGCTATAAGTTATAGGTACTTATTACAACCTTTGGGTGTCCTAAGAGGTGATAGATCTTTAGAACTTTAACTCTATTTCAAACCGAAGTTGAACCGTTACAATCAAATATAACGCTCTTGGGGATTAGAGTCTTAGAGTTAGGTTCAAAGCTATAAGTTATAGATACTTATTACAACCTTTGGGTGTCCTAAGAGGTGATAGATCTTTAGAACTTTAACTCTATTTGAAACCGAAGTTGAATCGTTACAATCAAAGATAACGCTCTTGGGGATTAGAGTCTTAGAGTTAGGTTCAAAGCTATAAGTTATAGATACTTATTACAACCTTTGGGTGTCCTAAGAGGTGATAGATCTTTAGAACTTTAACTCTATTTCAATCCGAAGTTGAACCGTTATAATCAAAGATAACGCTCTTGGGGATTAGAGTCTTAGAGTTAGGTTCAAAGCTATAAGTTATAGGTACTTATTACAACCTTTGGGTGTCCTAAGAGGTGATAGAACTTCAGAACTTTAACTCTATTTCAAACCGAAGTTGAACCGTTACAATCAAATATAACGCTCTTGGGGATTAGAGTCTTAGAGTTAGGTTCAAAGCTATAAGTTATAGATACTTATTACAACCTTTGGGTGTCCTAAGAGGTGATAGAGCTTTAGAACTTTAACTCTATTTCAAACCGAAGTTGAACCGTTATAATCAAAGATAACGCTCTTGGGGATTAGAGTCTTAGTGTTAGGTTCAAAGCTATAAGTTATAGGTACTTATTACAACCTTTGGGTGTCCTAAGAGGTGATGATCTTTTGAACTTTAACTCTATTTGAAACCGAAGTTGAATCGTTACAATCAAAGATAACGCTCTTGGGGATTAGAGTCTTAGAGTTAGGTTCAAAGCTATAAGTTATAGGTACTTATTACAACCTTTGGGTGTCATAAGAGGTGATAGAACTTCAGAACTTTAACTCTATTTGATACCGAAGTTGAACCGTTACAATCAAAGATAACGCTCTTGGGGATTAGAGTCTTAGAGTTAGGTTCAAAGCTATAAGTTATAGATACTTATTATAACCTTTGGGTGTCCTAAGAGGTGATAGATCTTTAGAACTTTAACTCTATTTCAAACCGAAGTTGAACCGTTATAATCAAAGATAACGCTCTTGGGGATTAGAGTCTTAGAGTTAGGTTCAAATCTATAAGTTATAGATACTTATTACAACCTTTGGGTGTCCTAAGAGGTGATAGATCTATAGAACTTTAACTCTATTTCAATCCGAAGTTGAACCGTTATAATCAAAGATAACGCTCTTGGGGATTAGAGTCTTAGAGTTAGGTTCAAAGCTATAAGTTATAGGTACTTATTACAACCTTTGGGTGTCCTAAGAGGTGATAGAACTTCAGAACTTTAACTCTATTTCAAACCGAAGTTGAACCGTTACAATCAAATATAACGCTCTTGGGGATTAGAGTCTTAGAGTTAGGTTCAAAGCTATAAGTTATAGACACTTATTACAACCTTTGGGTGTCCTAAGAGGTGAAGGAGCTTTAGAACTTTAACTCTATTTCAAACCGAAGTTGAACCGTTATAATCAAAGATAATGCTCTTGGGGATTAGAGTCTTAGTGTTAGGTTCAAAGCTATAAGTTATAGGTACTTATTACAACCTTTGGGTGTCCTAAGAGGTGATAGATCTTTAGAACTTTAACTCTATTTCAAACCGAAGTTGAACCGTTATAATCAAATATAACGCTCTTGGGGATTAGAGTCTTAGAGTTAGGTTCAAAGCTATAAGTTATAGATACTTATTACAACCTTTGGGTGTCCTAAGAGGTGATGATCTTTTGAACTTTAACTCTATTTCAAACCGAAGTTGAACCGTTACAATCAAAGATAACGCTCTTGGGGATTAGAGTCTTAGAGTTAGGTTCAAAGCTATAAGTTATAGGTACTTATTACAACCTTTGGGTGTCATAAGAGGTGATAGAACTTCAGAACTTTAACTCTATTTGATACCGAAGTTGAACCGTTACAATCAAAGATAACGCTCTTGGGGATTAGAGTCTTAGAGTTAGGTTCAAAGCTATAAGTTATAGATACTTATTACAACCTTTGGGTGTCCTAAGAGGTGATAGATCTTTAGAACTTTAACTCTATTTCAAACCGAAGTTGAACCGTTATAATCAAAGATTACGCTCTTGGGGATTAGAGTCTTAGAGTTAGGTTCAAATCTATAAGTTATAGGTACTTATTACAACCTTTGGGTGTCCTAAGAGGTGCTAGAACTTCAGAACTTTAACTCTATTTCAAACCGAAGTTGAACCGTTACAATCAAAGATAACGCTCTTGGGGATTAGAGTCTTAGAGTTAGGTTCAAAGCTATAAGTTATAGATACTTATTACAAACTTTGGGTGTCCTAAGAGGTGATAGAGCTTCATAACTTTAACTCTATTTCAAACCGAAGTTGAACCGTTACAATCAAAGATAATGCTCTTGGGGATTAGAGTCTTAGAGTTAGGTTCAAAGCTATAAGTTATAGGTACTTATTACAACCTTTGGGTGTCCTAAGAGGTGATAGATCTTTAGAACTTTAACTCTATTTCAAACCGAAGTTGAACCGTTACAATCAAAGATAACGCTCTTGGGGATTAGAGTCTTAGAGTTAGGTTCAAAGCTATAAGTTATAGATACTTATTACAACCATTGGGTGTCCTAACAGGTGATAGAACTTCAGAACTTTAACTCTATTTCAAACCGAAGTTGAACCATTACAATCAAAGATAACGCTCTTGGGATTAGAGTCTTAGAGTTAGGTTCAAAGCTATAAGTTATAGATACTTATGACATCCTTTGGGTGTCCTAAGAGGTGATAGATCTTTAGAACTTTAACTCTATTTCAAACCGAAGTTGAACCGTTACAATCAAAGATAACGCTCTTGGGGATTAGAGTTTTAGAGTTAGGTTCAAAGCTATAAGTTATAGATACTTATGACATCCTTTGGGTGTCCTAAGAGGTGATAGATCTTTAGAACTTTAACTCTATTTCAAACCGAAGTTGAACCGTTACAATCAAAGATAACGCTCTTGGGAATTAGAGTCTTAGAGTTAGGTTCAAAGCTATAAGTTATAGATAATTATTACAACCTTTGGGTGTCCTAAGAGGTGATAGATCTTTAGAACTTTAACTCTATTTCAAACCGAAGTTGAACCGTTACAATCAAAGATAACGCTCTTGGGGATTAGAGTCTTAGAGTTAGGTTCAAAGCTATAAGTTATAGATACTTATGACATCCTTTGGGTGTCCTAAGAGGTGATAGAGCTTCATAACTTTAACTCTATTTCAAACCGAAGTTGAACCGTTACAATCAAAGATAACGCTCTTGGGGGTTAGAGTCTTAGAGTTAGGTTCAAAGCAATAAGTTATAGATACTTATTACAACATTTGGGTGTCCTAAGAGGTGATATATCTTTAGAACTTTAACTCTATTTCAAACCGAAGTAGAACCGTTACAATCAAAGATAACGCTCTTGGGGATTAGAGTCTTAGAGTTACGTTCAAAGCTATAAGTTATAGATACTTATGACATCCTTTGGGTGTCCTAAGAGGTGATAGATCTTTAGAACTTTAACTCTATTTCAAACCGAAGTTGAACCGTTACAATCAAATATAACGCTCTTGGGGATTAGAGTCTTAGAGTTAGGTTCAAAGCTATAAGTTATAGATACTTATGACATCCTTTGGGTGTCCTAAGAGGTGATAGATCTTTAGAACTTTAACTCTATTTCAAACCGAAGTTGAACCGTTACAATCAAAGATAACGCTCTTGGGGACTAGAGTCTTAGAGTTAGGATCAAAGCTATAAGTTATAGATACTCATGACATCCTTTGGGTGTCCTCAGAGGTGATAGAGCTTCATAACTTTAACTCTATTTCAAACCGAAGTTGAACAGTTACAATCAAAGACAACGCTCTTGGGGATTAGAGTCTTAGAGTTAGGTTCAAAGCAATAAGTTATAGATACTTATTACAACATTTGGGTGTCCTAAGAGGCGATAGATCTTTAGAACTTTAACTCTATTTCAAACCGAAGTTGAACCGTTACAATCAAAGATACCGCTCTTGGGGATTAGAGTCTTAGAGTTACGTTTAAAGCTATAAGTTATAGATACTTATGACATCCTTTGGGTGTCCTAAGAGGTGATAGATCTTTAGAACTTTAACTCTATTTCAAACCGAAGTTGAACCGTTACAATCAAATATAACGCTCTTGGGGATTAGAGTCTTAGAGTGAGGTTCAGAGCTATAAGTTATAGATACTTATTACAACCTTTGGGTGTCCTAAGAGGTGATAGAGCTTTAGAACTTTAACTCTATTTCAAACCGAAGTTGAACCGTTATAATCAAAGCTAACGCTCTTGGGGATTAGAGTCTTAGTGTTAGGTTCAAAGCTATAAGTTATAGGTACTTATTACAACCTTTGGGTGTCCTAAGAGGTGATAGATCTTTAGAACTTTAACTCTATTTCAAACCGAAGTTGAACCGTTACAATCAAATATAACGCTCTTGGGGATTAGAGTCTTAGAGTTAGGTTCAAAGCTATAAGTTATAGATACTTATTACAACCTTTGGGTGTCCTAAGAGGTGATAGAGCTTTAGAACTTTAACTCTATTTCAAACCGAAGTTGAACCGTTATAATCAAAGATAACGCTCTTGGGGATTAGAGTCTTAGTGTTAGGTTCAAAGCTATAAGTTATAGGTACTTATTACAACCTTTGGGTGTCCTAAGAGGTGATAGATCTTTAGAACTTTAACTCTATTTCAAACCGAAGTTGAACCGTTACAATCAAATATAACGCTCTTGGGGATTAGAGTCTTAGAGTTAGGTTCAAAGCTATAAGTTATAGATACTTATTACAACCTTTGGGTGTCCTAAGAGGTGATAGCTCTTTAGAACATTAACTCTATTTGAAACCGAAGTTGAATCGTTACAATCAAAGATAACGCTCTTGGGGATTAGAGTCTTAGAGTTAGGTTCAAAGCTATAAGTTATAGGTACTTATTACAGCCTTTGGGTGTCCTAAGAGGTGATAGATCTTTAGAACTTTAACTCTATTTCAAACCGAAGTTGAACCGTTACAATCAAAGAAAACGCTCTTGGGGATTAGAGTCTTAGAGTTAGGTTCAAAGCTATAAGTTATAGATACTTATTACAACCATTGGGTGTCCTAACAGGTGATAGAACTTCAGAACTTTAACTCTATTTCAAACCGAAGTTGAACCATTACAATCAAAGATAAAGCTCTTGGGGATTAGAGTCTTAGAGTAAGGTTCAAAGCTATAAGTTATAGATACTTATGACATCCTTTGGGTGTCCTAAGAGGTGATAGATCTTTAGAACTTTAACTCTATTTCAAACCGAAGTTGAACCGTTATAATCAAAGATAACGCTCTTGGGGATTAGAGTCTTAGTGTTAGGTTCAAAGCTATAAGTTATAGGTACTTATTACAACCTTTGGGTGTCCTAAGAGGTGATAGATCTTTAGAACTTTAACTCTATTTCAAACCGAAGTTGAACCGTTACAATCAAAGATAACGCTCTTGGGGATTAGAGTCTTAGAGTTAGGTTCAAAGCTATAAGTTATAGATACTTATTACAACCATTGGGTGTCCTAACAGGTGATAGAACTTCAGAACTTTGACTCTATTTCAAACCGAAGTTGAACCATTACAATCAAAGATAACGCTCTTGGGATTAGAGTCTTAGAGTTAGGTTCAAAGCTATAAGTTATAGATACTTATGACATCCTTTGGGTGTCCTAAGAGGTGATAGATCTTTAGAACTTTAACTCTATTTCAAACCGAAGTTGAACCGTTACAATCAAAGATAACGCTCTTGGGGATTAGAGTTTTAGAGTTAGGTTCAAAGCTATAAGTTATAGATACTTATGACATCCTTTGGGTGTCCTAAGAGGTGATAGATCTTTAGAACTTTAACTCTATTTCAAACCGAAGTTGAACCGTTACAATCAAAGATAACGCTCTTGGGAATTAGAGTCTTAGAGTTAGGTTCAAAGCTATAAGTTATAGATAATTATTACAACCTTTGGGTGTCCTAAGAGGTGATAGATCTTTAGAACTTTAACTCTATTTCAAACCGAAGTTGAACCGTTACAATCAAAGATAACGCTCTTGGGGATTAGAGTCTTAGAGTTAGGTTCAAAGCTATAAGTTATAGATACTTATGACATCCTTTGGGTGTCCTAAGAGGTGATAGAGCTTCATAACTTTAACTCTATTTCAAACCGAAGTTGAACCGTTACAATCAAAGATAACGCTCTTGGGGGTTAGAGTCTTAGAGTTAGGTTCAAAGCAATAAGTTATAGATACTTATTACAACATTTGGGTGTCCTAAGAGGTGATATATCTTTAGAACTTTAACTCTATTTCAAACCGAAGTTGAACCGTTACAATCAAAGATAACGCTCTTGGGGATTAGAGTCTTAGAGTTACGTTCAAAGCTATAAGTTATAGATACTTATGACATCCTTTGGGTGTCCTAAGAGGTGATAGATCTTTAGAACTTTAACTCTATTTCAAACCGAAGTTGAACCGTTACAATCAAATATAACGCTCTTGGGGATTAGAGTCTTAGAGTTAGGTTCAAAGCTATAAGTTATAGATACTTATGACATCCTTTGGGTGTCCTAAGAGGTGATAGATCTTTAGAACTTTAACTCTATTTCAAACCGAAGTTGAACCGTTACAATCAAAGATAACGCTCTTGGGGACTAGAGTCTTAGAGTTAGGTTCAAAGCTATAAGTTATAGATACTCATGACATCCTTTGGGTGTCCTCAGAGGTGATAGAGCTTCATAACTTTAACTCTATTTCAAACCGAAGTTGAACAGTTACAATCAAAGACAACGCTCTTGGGGATTAGAGTCTTAGAGTTAGGTTCAAAGCAATAAGTTATAGATACTTATTACAACATTTGGGTGTCCTAAGAGGCGATAGATCTTTAGAACTTTAACTCTATTTCAAACCGAAGTTGAACCGTTACAATCAAAGATACCGCTCTTGGGGATTAGAGTCTTAGAGTTACGTTTAAAGCTATAAGTTATAGATACTTATGACATCCTTTGGGTGTCCTAAGAGGTGATAGATCTTTAGAACTTTAACTCTATTTCAAACCGAAGTTGAACCGTTACAATCAAATATAACGCTCTTGGGGATTAGAGTCTTAGAGTGAGGTTCAGAGCTATAAGTTATAGATACTTATTACAACCTTTGGGTGTCCTAAGAGGTGATAGAGCTTTAGAACTTTAACTCTATTTCAAACAGAAGTTGAACCGTTATAATCAAAGCTAACGCTCTTGGGGATTAGAGTCTTAGTGTTAGGTTCAAAGCTATAAGTTATAGGTACTTATTACAACCTTTGGGTGTCCTAAGAGGTGATGATCTTTTGAACTTTAACTCTATTTGAAACCGAAGTTGAATCGTTACAATCAAAGATAACGCTCTTGGGGATTAGAGTCTTAGAGTTAGGTTCAAAGCTATAAGTTATAGGTACTTATTACAACCTTTGGGTGTCATAAGAGGTGATAGAACTTCAGAACTTTAACTCTATTTGATACCGAAGTTGAACCGTTACAATCAAAGATAACGCTCTTGGGGATTAGAGTCTTAGAGTTAGGTTCAAAGCTATAAGTTATAGATACTTATTATAACCTTTGGGTGTCCTAAGAGGTGATAGATCTTTAGAACTTTAACTCTATTTCAAACCGAAGTTGAACCGTTATAATCAAAGATAACGCTCTTGGGGATTAGAGTCTTAGAGTTAGGTTCAAATCTATAAGTTATAGATACTTATTACAACCTTTGGGTGTCCTAAGAGGTGATAGATCTATAGAACTTTAACTCTATTTCAATCCGAAGTTGAACCGTTATAATCAAAGATAACGCTCTTGGGGATTAGAGTCTTAGAGTTAGGTTCAAAGCTATAAGTTATAGGTACTTATTACAACCTTTGGGTGTCCTAAGAGGTGATAGAACTTCAGAACTTTAACTCTATTTCAAACCGAAGTTGAACCGTTACAATCAAATATAACGCTCTTGGGGATTAGAGTCTTAGAGTTAGGTTCAAAGCTATAAGTTATAGACACTTATTACAACCTTTGGGTGTCCTAAGAGGTGAAGGAGCTTTAGAACTTTAACTCTATTTCAAACCGAAGTTGAACCGTTATAATCAAAGATAATGCTCTTGGGGATTAGAGTCTTAGTGTTAGGTTCAAAGCTATAAGTTATAGGTACTTATTACAACCTTTGGGTGTCCTAAGAGGTGATAGATCTTTAGAACTTTAACTCTATTTCAAACCGAAGTTGAACCGTTATAATCAAATATAACGCTCTTGGGGATTAGAGTCTTAGAGTTAGGTTCAAAGCTATAAGTTATAGATACTTATTACAACCTTTGGGTGTCCTAAGAGGTGATGATCTTTTGAACTTTAACTCTATTTCAAACCGAAGTTGAACCGTTACAATCAAAGATAACGCTCTTGGGGATTAGAGTCTTAGAGTTAGGTTCAAAGCTATAAGTTATAGGTACTTATTACAACCTTTGGGTGTCATAAGAGGTGATAGAACTTCAGAACTTTAACTCTATTTGATACCGAAGTTGAACCGTTACAATCAAAGATAACGCTCTTGGGGATTAGAGTCTTAGAGTTAGGTTCAAAGCTATAAGTTATAGATACTTATTACAACCTTTGGGTGTCCTAAGAGGTGATAGATCTTTAGAACTTTAACTCTATTTCAAACCGAAGTTGAACCGTTATAATCAAAGATTACGCTCTTGGGGATTAGAGTCTTAGAGTTAGGTTCAAATCTATAAGTTATAGGTACTTATTACAACCTTTGGGTGTCCTAAGAGGTGCTAGAACTTCAGAACTTTAACTCTATTTCAAACCGAAGTTGAACCGTTACAATCAAAGATAACGCTCTTGGGGATTAGAGTCTTAGAGTTAGGTTCAAAGCTATAAGTTATAGATACTTATTACAAACTTTGGGTGTCCTAAGAGGTGATAGAGCTTCATAACTTTAACTCTATTTCAAACCGAAGTTGAACCGTTACAATCAAAGATAATGCTCTTGGGGATTAGAGTCTTAGAGTTAGGTTCAAAGCTATAAGTTATAGGTACTTATTACAACCTTTGGGTGTCCTAAGAGGTGATAGATCTTTAGAACTTTAACTCTATTTCAAACCGAAGTTGAACCGTTACAATCAAAGATAACGCTCTTGGGGATTAGAGTCTTAGAGTTAGGTTCAAAGCTATAAGTTATAGATACTTATTACAACCATTGGGTGTCCTAACAGGTGATAGAACTTCAGAACTTTAACTCTATTTCAAACCGAAGTTGAACCATTACAATCAAAGATAACGCTCTTGGGATTAGAGTCTTAGAGTTAGGTTCAAAGCTATAAGTTATAGATACTTATGACATCCTTTGGGTGTCCTAAGAGGTGATAGATCTTTAGAACTTTAACTCTATTTCAAACCGAAGTTGAACCGTTACAATCAAAGATAACGCTCTTGGGGATTAGAGTTTTAGAGTTAGGTTCAAAGCTATAAGTTATAGATACTTATGACATCCTTTGGGTGTCCTAAGAGGTGATAGATCTTTAGAACTTTAACTCTATTTCAAACCGAAGTTGAACCGTTACAATCAAAGATAACGCTCTTGGGAATTAGAGTCTTAGAGTTAGGTTCAAAGCTATAAGTTATAGATAATTATTACAACCTTTGGGTGTCCTAAGAGGTGATAGATCTTTAGAACTTTAACTCTATTTCAAACCGAAGTTGAACCGTTACAATCAAAGATAACGCTCTTGGGGATTAGAGTCTTAGAGTTAGGTTCAAAGCTATAAGTTATAGATACTTATGACATCCTTTGGGTGTCCTAAGAGGTGATAGAGCTTCATAACTTTAACTCTATTTCAAACCGAAGTTGAACCGTTACAATCAAAGATAACGCTCTTGGGGGTTAGAGTCTTAGAGTTAGGTTCAAAGCAATAAGTTATAGATACTTATTACAACATTTGGGTGTCCTAAGAGGTGATATATCTTTAGAACTTTAACTCTATTTCAAACCGAAGTAGAACCGTTACAATCAAAGATAACGCTCTTGGGGATTAGAGTCTTAGAGTTACGTTCAAAGCTATAAGTTATAGATACTTATGACATCCTTTGGGTGTCCTAAGAGGTGATAGATCTTTAGAACTTTAACTCTATTTCAAACCGAAGTTGAACCGTTACAATCAAATATAACGCTCTTGGGGATTAGAGTCTTAGAGTTAGGTTCAAAGCTATAAGTTATAGATACTTATGACATCCTTTGGGTGTCCTAAGAGGTGATAGATCTTTAGAACTTTAACTCTATTTCAAACCGAAGTTGAACCGTTACAATCAAAGATAACGCTCTTGGGGACTAGAGTCTTAGAGTTAGGATCAAAGCTATAAGTTATAGATACTCATGACATCCTTTGGGTGTCCTCAGAGGTGATAGAGCTTCATAACTTTAACTCTATTTCAAACCGAAGTTGAACAGTTACAATCAAAGACAACGCTCTTGGGGATTAGAGTCTTAGAGTTAGGTTCAAAGCAATAAGTTATAGATACTTATTACAACATTTGGGTGTCCTAAGAGGCGATAGATCTTTAGAACTTTAACTCTATTTCAAACCGAAGTTGAACCGTTACAATCAAAGATACCGCTCTTGGGGATTAGAGTCTTAGAGTTACGTTTAAAGCTATAAGTTATAGATACTTATGACATCCTTTGGGTGTCCTAAGAGGTGATAGATCTTTAGAACTTTAACTCTATTTCAAACCGAAGTTGAACCGTTACAATCAAATATAACGCTCTTGGGGATTAGAGTCTTAGAGTGAGGTTCAGAGCTATAAGTTATAGATACTTATTACAACCTTTGGGTGTCCTAAGAGGTGATAGAGCTTTAGAACTTTAACTCTATTTCAAACCGAAGTTGAACCGTTATAATCAAAGCTAACGCTCTTGGGGATTAGAGTCTTAGTGTTAGGTTCAAAGCTATAAGTTATAGGTACTTATTACAACCTTTGGGTGTCCTAAGAGGTGATAGATCTTTAGAACTTTAACTCTATTTCAAACCGAAGTTGAACCGTTACAATCAAATATAACGCTCTTGGGGATTAGAGTCTTAGAGTTAGGTTCAAAGCTATAAGTTATAGATACTTATTACAACCTTTGGGTGTCCTAAGAGGTGATAGAGCTTTAGAACTTTAACTCTATTTCAAACCGAAGTTGAACCGTTATAATCAAAGATAACGCTCTTGGGGATTAGAGTCTTAGTGTTAGGTTCAAAGCTATAAGTTATAGGTACTTATTACAACCTTTGGGTGTCCTAAGAGGTGATAGATCTTTAGAACTTTAACTCTATTTCAAACCGAAGTTGAACCGTTACAATCAAATATAACGCTCTTGGGGATTAGAGTCTTAGAGTTAGGTTCAAAGCTATAAGTTATAGATACTTATTACAACCTTTGGGTGTCCTAAGAGGTGATAGCTCTTTAGAACATTAACTCTATTTGAAACCGAAGTTGAATCGTTACAATCAAAGATAACGCTCTTGGGGATTAGAGTCTTAGAGTTAGGTTCAAAGCTATAAGTTATAGGTACTTATTACAGCCTTTGGGTGTCCTAAGAGGTGATAGATCTTTAGAACTTTAACTCTATTTCAAACCGAAGTTGAACCGTTACAATCAAAGAAAACGCTCTTGGGGATTAGAGTCTTAGAGTTAGGTTCAAAGCTATAAGTTATAGATACTTATTACAACCATTGGGTGTCCTAACAGGTGATAGAACTTCAGAACTTTAACTCTATTTCAAACCGAAGTTGAACCATTACAATCAAAGATAAAGCTCTTGGGGATTAGAGTCTTAGAGTAAGGTTCAAAGCTATAAGTTATAGATACTTATGACATCCTTTGGGTGTCCTAAGAGGTGATAGATCTTTAGAACTTTAACTCTATTTCAAACCGAAGTTGAACCGTTATAATCAAAGATAACGCTCTTGGGGATTAGAGTCTTAGTGTTAGGTTCAAAGCTATAAGTTATAGGTACTTATTACAACCTTTGGGTGTCCTAAGAGGTGATAGATCTTTAGAACTTTAACTCTATTTCAAACCGAAGTTGAACCGTTACAATCAAAGATAACGCTCTTGGGGATTAGAGTCTTAGAGTTAGGTTCAAAGCTATAAGTTATAGATACTTATTACAACCATTGGGTGTCCTAACAGGTGATAGAACTTCAGAACTTTAACTCTATTTCAAACCGAAGTTGAACCATTACAATCAAAGATAACGCTCTTGGGATTAGAGTCTTAGAGTTAGGTTCAAAGCTATAAGTTATAGATACTTATGACATCCTTTGGGTGTCCTAAGAGGTGATAGATCTTTAGAACTTTAACTCTATTTCAAACCGAAGTTGAACCGTTACAATCAAAGATAACGCTCTTGGGGATTAGAGTTTTAGAGTTAGGTTCAAAGCTATAAGTTATAGATACTTATGACATCCTTTGGGTGTCCTAAGAGGTGATAGATCTTTAGAACTTTAACTCTATTTCAAACCGAAGTTGAACCGTTACAATCAAAGATAACGCTCTTGGGAATTAGAGTCTTAGAGTTAGGTTCAAAGCTATAAGTTATAGATAATTATTACAACCTTTGGGTGTCCTAAGAGGTGATAGATCTTTAGAACTTTAACTCTATTTCAAACCGAAGTTGAACCGTTACAATCAAAGATAACGCTCTTGGGGATTAGAGTCTTAGAGTTAGGTTCAAAGCTATAAGTTATAGATACTTATGACATCCTTTGGGTGTCCTAAGAGGTGATAGAGCTTCATAACTTTAACTCTATTTCAAACCGAAGTTGAACCGTTACAATCAAAGATAACGCTCTTGGGGGTTAGAGTCTTAGAGTTAGGTTCAAAGCAATAAGTTATAGATACTTATTACAACATTTGGGTGTCCTAAGAGGTGATATATCTTTAGAACTTTAACTCTATTTCAAACCGAAGTTGAACCGTTACAATCAAAGATAACGCTCTTGGGGATTAGAGTCTTAGAGTTACGTTCAAAGCTATAAGTTATAGATACTTATGACATCCTTTGGGTGTCCTAAGAGGTGATAGATCTTTAGAACTTTAACTCTATTTCAAACCGAAGTTGAACCGTTACAATCAAATATAACGCTCTTGGGGATTAGAGTCTTAGAGTTAGGTTCAAAGCTATAAGTTATAGATACTTATGACATCCTTTGGGTGTCCTAAGAGGTGATAGATCTTTAGAACTTTAACTCTATTTCAAACCGAAGTTGAACCGTTACAATCAAAGATAACGCTCTTGGGGACTAGAGTCTTAGAGTTAGGTTCAAAGCTATAAGTTATAGATACTCATGACATCCTTTGGGTGTCCTCAGAGGTGATAGAGCTTCATAACTTTAACTCTATTTCAAACCGAAGTTGAACAGTTACAATCAAAGACAACGCTCTTGGGGATTAGAGTCTTAGAGTTAGGTTCAAAGCAATAAGTTATAGATACTTATTACAACATTTGGGTGTCCTAAGAGGCGATAGATCTTTAGAACTTTAACTCTATTTCAAACCGAAGTTGAACCGTTACAATCAAAGATACCGCTCTTGGGGATTAGAGTCTTAGAGTTACGTTTAAAGCTATAAGTTATAGATACTTATGACATCCTTTGGGTGTCCTAAGAGGTGATAGATCTTTAGAACTTTAACTCTATTTCAAACCGAAGTTGAACCGTTACAATCAAATATAACGCTCTTGGGGATTAGAGTCTTAGAGTGAGGTTCAGAGCTATAAGTTATAGATACTTATTACAACCTTTGGGTGTCCTAAGAGGTGATAGAGCTTTAGAACTTTAACTCTATTTCAAACAGAAGTTGAACCGTTATAATCAAAGCTAACGCTCTTGGGGATTAGAGTCTTAGTGTTAGGTTCAAAGCTATAAGTTATAGGTACTTATTACAACCTTTGGGTGTCCTAAGAGGTGATAGATCTTTAGAACTTTAACTCTATTTCAAACCGAAGTTGAACCGTTACAATCAAATATAACGCTCTTGGGGATTAGAGTCTTAGAGTTAGGTTCAAAGCTATAAGTTATAGATACTTATTACAACCTTTGGGTGTCCTAAGAGGTGATAGAGCTTTAGAACTTTAACTCTATTTCAAACCGAAGTTGAACCGTTATAATCAAAGATAACGCTCTTGGGGATTAGAGTCTTAGTGTTAGGTTCAAAGCTATAAGTTATAGGTACTTATTACAACCTTTGGGTGTCCTAAGAGGTGATAGATCTTTAGAACTTTAACTCTATTTCAAACCGAAGTTGAACCGTTACAATCAAATATAACGCTCTTGGGGATTAGAGTCTTAGAGTTAGGTTCAAAGCTATAAGTTATAGATACTTATTACAACCTTTGGGTGTCCTAAGAGGTGATAGCTCTTTAGAACATTAACTCTATTTGAAACCGAAGTTGAATCGTTACAATCAAAGATAACGCTCTTGGGGATTAGAGTCTTAGAGTTAGGTTCAAAGCTATAAGTTATAGGTACTTATTACAGCCTTTGGGTGTCCTAAGAGGTGATAGATCTTTAGAACTTTAACTCTATTTCAAACCGAAGTTGAACCGTTACAATCAAAGAAAACGCTCTTGGGGATTAGAGTCTTAGAGTTAGGTTCAAAGCTATAAGTTATAGATACTTATTACAACCATTGGGTGTCCTAACAGGTGATAGAACTTCAGAACTTTAACTCTATTTCAAACCGAAGTTGAACCATTACAATCAAAGATAAAGCTCTTGGGGATTAGAGTCTTAGAGTAAGGTTCAAAGCTATAAGTTATAGATACTTATGACATCCTTTGGGTGTCCTAAGAGGTGATAGATCTTTAGAACTTTAACTCTATTTCAAACCGAAGTTGAACCGTTATAATCAAAGATAACGCTCTTGGGGATTAGAGTCTTAGTGTTAGGTTCAAAGCTATAAGTTATAGGTACTTATTACAACCTTTGGGTGTCCTAAGAGGTGATAGATCTTTAGAACTTTAACTCTATTTCAAACCGAAGTTGAACCGTTACAATCAAATATAACGCTCTTGGGGATTAGAGTCTTAGAGTTAGGTTCAAAGCTATAAGTTATAGATACTTATTACAACCTTTGGGTGTCCTAAGAGGTGATAGAGCTTTAGAACTTTAACTCTATTTCAAACCGAAGTTGAACCGTTATAATCAAAGATAACGCTCTTGGGGATTAGAGTCTTAGTGTTAGGTTCAAAGCTATAAGTTATAGGTACTTATTACAACCTTTGGGTGTCCTAAGAGGTGATAGATCTTTAGAACTTTAACTCTATTTCAAACCGAAGTTGAACCGTTACAATCAAATATAACGCTCTTGGGGATTAGAGTCTTAGAGTTAGGTTCAAAGCTATAAGTTATAGATACTTATTACAACCTTTGGGTGTCCTAAGAGGTGATAGATCTTTAGAACTTTAACTCTATTTGAAACCGAAGTTGAATCGTTACAATCAAAGATAACGCTCTTGGGGATTAGAGTCTTAGAGTTAGGTTCAAAGCTATAAGTTATAGATACTTATTACAACCTTTGGGTGTCCTAAGAGGTGATAGATTTTTAGAACTTTAACTCTATTTCAAACTGAAGTTGAACCGTTATAATCAAAGATAACGCTCTTGGGGATTAGAGTCTTAGAGTTAGGTTCAAAGCTATAAGTTATAGGTACTTATTACAACCTTTGGGTGTCCTAAGAGGTGATAGAACTTCAGAACTTTAACTCTATTTCAAACTGAAGTTGAACCGTTACAATCAAAGATAACGCTCTTGGGGATTAGAGTCTTAGAGTTAGGTTCAAAGCTATAAGTTATAGATACTTATTACAAACTTTGGGTGTCCTAAGAGGTGATAGAGCTTCATAACTTTAACTCTATTTCAAACCGAAGTTGAACCGTTACAATCAAAGATAATGCTCTTGGGGATTAGAGTCTTAGAGTTAGGTTCAAAGCTATAAGTTATAGATACTTATTACAACCTTTAGGTTTCCTAAGAGGTGATAGATCATTAGAACTTTAACTCTACTTCAAACCGAAGTTCAACCGTTACAATCAAAGATAACGCTCTTGGGGATTAGAGTCTTAGAGTTAGGTTCAAAGCTATAAGTTATAGGTACTTATTACAACCTTTGGGTGTCCTAAGAGGTGATAGATCTTTAGAACTTTAACTCTATTTCAAACCGAAGTTGAACCGTTACAATCAAAGATAACGCTCTTGGGGATTAGAGTCTTAGAGTTAGGTTCAAAGCTATAAGTTATAGATACTTATTACAACATTTGGGTGTCCTAAGAGGTGATAGATCTTTAGAACTTTAACTCAATTTCAAACCGAAGTTGAACCGTTACAATCAAAGATAACGCTCTTGGGGATTAGAGTCTTAGAGTTACGTTCAAAGCTATAAGTTATAGATACTTATGACATCCTTTGGGTGTCCTAAGAGGTGATAGATCTTTAGAACTTTAACTCTATTTCAAACCGAAGTTGAACCGTTACAATAAAATATAACGCTCTTGGGGATTAGAGTCTTAGAGTTAGGTTCAAAGCTATAAGTTATAGATACTTATTACAACCTTTGGGTGTCCTAAGAGGTGATAGATCTTTAGAACTTTAACTCTATTTCAAACCGAAGTTGAACCGTTATAATCAAAGATAATGCTCTTGGGGATTAGAGTCTTAGAGTTAGGTTCAAAGCTATAAGTTATAGGTACTTATTACAACCTTTGGGTGTCCTAAGAGGTGATAGAACTTCAGAACTTTAACTCTATTTGATACCGAAGTTGAACCGTTACAATCAAAGATAACGCTCTTGGGGATTAGAGTCTTAGAGTTAGGTTCAAAGCTATAAGTTATAGATACTTATTACAACCTTTGGGTGTCCTAAGAGGTGATAGATCTTTAGAACTTTAACTCTATTTCAAACCGAAGTTGAACCGTTATAATCAAAGATAATGCTCTTGGGGATTAGAGTCTTAGAGTTAGGTTCAAAGCTATAAGTTATAGGTACTTATTACAACCTTTGGGTGTCCTAAGAGGTGATAGAACTTCAGAACTTTAACTCTATTTGATACCGAAGTTGAACCGTTACAATCAAAGATAACGCTCTTGGGGATTAGAGTCTTAGAGTTAGGTTCAAAGCTATAAGTTATAGATACTTATTACAACCTTTGGGTGTCCTAAGAGGTGATAGATCTTTAGAACTTTAACTCTATTTCAAACCGAAGTTGAACCGTTATAATCAAAGATAACGCTCTTGGGGATTAGAGTCTTAGAGTTAGGTTCAAAGCTATAAGTTATAGGTACTTATTACAACCTTTGGGTGTCCTAAGAGGTGATAGAACTTCAGAACTTTAACTCTATTTCAAACCGAAGTTGAACCGTTACAATCAAAGATAACGCTCTTGGGGATTAGAGTCTTAGAGTTAGGTTCAAAGCTATAAGTTATAGGTACTTATTACAAACTTTGGGTGTCCTAAGAGGTGATAGAGCTTCATAACTTTAACTCTATTTCAAACCGAAGTTGAACCGTTACAATCAAAGATAATGCTCTTGGGGATTAGAGTCTTAGAGTTAGGTTAAAAGCTATAAGTTATAGATACTTATTACAACCTTTAGGTTTCCTAAGAGGTGATAGATCTTTAGAACTTTAACTCTATTTGAAACCGAAGTTGAATCGTTACAATCAAAGATAACGCTCTTGGGGATTAGAGTCTTAGAGTTAGGTTCAAAGCTATAAGTTATAGATACTTATTACAACCTTTGGGTGTCCTAAGAGGTGATAGATCTTTAGAACTTTAACTCTATTTCAAACCGAAGTTCAACCGTTACAATCAAAGATAACGCTCTTGGGGATTAGAGTCTTAGAGTTAGGTTCAAAGCTAAAAGTTATAGATACTTATTACAACCTTTGGGTGTCCTAAGAGGTGATAGATCTTTAGAACTTTAACTCTATTTCAAACCGAAGTTCAACCGTTACAATCAAAGATAACGCTCTTGGGGATTAGAGTCTTAGAGTTAGGTTCAAAGCTATAAGTTATAGGTACTTATTACAACCTTTGGGTGTCCTAAGAGGTGATAGATCTTTAGAACTTTAACTCTATTTCAAACCGAAGTTGAACCGTTACAATCAAAGATAACGCTCTTGGGGATTAGAGTCTTAGAGTTAGGTTCAAAGCTATAAGTTATAGATACTTATGACATCCTTTGAGTGTCCTTAGAGGTGATAGATCTTTAGAACTTCAACTCTATTTCCAACATAAGTTGAACCGTTACAATCAAAGATAACGCTCTTGGGGACTAGAGTCTTAGAGTTAGGTTCAAAGCTATAAGTTATAGATACTTATGACATCCTTTGGGTGTCCTAAGAGGTGATAGAGCTTCATAACTTTAACTCTATTTCAAACCGAAGTTGAACAGTTACAATCAAAGATAACGCTCTTGGGGATTAGAGTCTTAGAGTTAGGTTCAAAGCAATAAGTTATGGATACTTATTACAACATTTGGGTGTCCTAAGAGGTTTAGAACTTTAACTCTATTTCAAACCGAAGTTGAACCGTTACAATCAAAGATAACGCTCTTGGGGATTAGAGTCTTAGAGTTACGTTCAAAGCTATAAGTTATAGATACTTATGACATCCTTTGGGTGTCCTAAGAGGTGATAGATCTTTAGAACTTTAACTCTATTTCAAACCGAAGTTGAACCGTTACAATCAAATATAACGCTCTTGGGGATTAGAGTCTTAGAGTTAGGTTCAAAGCTATAAGTTATAGGTACTTATTACAAACTTTGGGTGTCCTAAGAGGTGATAGAGCTTCATAACTTTAACTCTATTTCAAACCGAAGTTGAACCGTTACAATCAAAGATAATGCTCTTGGGGATTAGAGTCTTAGAGTTAGGTTCAAAGCTATAAGTTATAGATACTTATTACAACCTTTAGGTTTCCTAAGAGGTGATAGATCATTAGAACTTTAACTCTATTTCAAACCGAAGTTCAACCGTTACAATCAAAGATAACGCTCTTGGGGATTAGAGTCTTAGAGTTAGGTTCAAAGCTATAAGTTATAGGTACTTATTACAACCTTTGGGTGTCCTAAGAGGTGATAGATCTTTAGAACTTTAACTCTATTTCAAACCGAAGTTGAACCGTTACAATCAAAGATAACGCTCTTGGGGATTAGAGTCTTAGAGTTAGGTTCAAAGCTATAAGTTATAGATACTTATTACAACATTTGGGTGTCCTAAGAGGTGATAGATCTTTAGAACTTTAACTCTATTTCAAACCGAAGTTGAACCGTTACAATCAAAGATAACGCTCTTGGGGATTAGAGTCTTAGAGTTACGTTCAAAGCTATAAGTTATAGATACTTATGACATCCTTTGGGTGTCCTAAGAGGTGATAGATCTTTAGAACTTTAACTCTATTTCAAACCGAAGTTGAACCGTTACAATAAAATATAACGCTCTTGGGGATTAGAGTCTTAGAGTTAGGTTCAAAGCTATAAGTTATAGATACTTATTACAACCTTTGGGTGTCCTAAGAGGTGATAGATCTTTAGAACTTTAACTCTATTTCAAACCGAAGTTGAACCGTTATAATCAAAGATAATGCTCTTGGGGATTAGAGTCTTAGAGTTAGGTTCAAAGCTATAAGTTATAGGTACTTATTACAACCTTTGGGTGTCCTAAGAGGTGATAGAACTTCAGAACTTTAACTCTATTTGATACCGAAGTTGAACCGTTACAATCAAAGATAACGCTCTTGGGGATTAGAGTCTTAGAGTTAGGTTCAAAGCTATAAGTTATAGATACTTATTACAACCTTTGGGTGTCCTAAGAGGTGATAGATCTTTAGAACTTTAACTCTATTTCAAACCGAAGTTGAACCGTTACAATCAAAGATAACGCTCTTGGGGATTAGAGTCTTAGAGTTACGTTCAAAGCTATAAGTTATAGATACTTATGACATCCTTTGGGTGTCCTAAGAGGTGATAGATCTTTAGAACTTTAACTCTATTTCAAACCGAAGTTGAACCGTTACAATCAAATATAACGCTCTTGGGGATTAGAGTCTTAGAGTTAGGTTCAAAGCTATAAGTTATAGATACTTATTACAACCTTTGGGTGTCCTAAGAGGTGATAGATCTTTAGAACTTTAACTCTATTTCAAACCGAAGTTGAACCGTTATAATCAAAGATAACGCTCTTGGGGATTAGAGTCTTAGAGTTAGGTTCAAAGCTATAAGTTATAGGTACTTATTACAACCTTTGGGTGTCCTAAGAGGTGATAGAACTTCAGAACTTTAACTCTATTTCAAACCGAAGTTGAACCGTTACAATCAAAGATAACGCTCTTGGGGATTAGAGTCTTAGAGTTAGGTTCAAAGCTATAAGTTATAGGTACTTATTACAAACTTTGGGTGTCCTAAGAGGTGATAGAGCTTCATAACTTTAACTCTATTTCAAACCGAAGTTGAACCGTTACAATCAAAGATAATGCTCTTGGGGATTAGAGTCTTAGAGTTAGGTTCAAAGCTATAAGTTATAGATACTTATTACAACCTTTAGGTTTCCTAAGAGGTGATAGATCTTTAGAACTTTAACTCTATTTGAAACCGAAGTTGAATCGTTACAATCAAAGATAACGCTCTTGGGGATTAGAGTCTTAGAGTTAGGTTCAAAGCTATAAGTTATAGATACTTATTACAACCTTTGGGTGTCCTAAGAGGTGATAGATCTTTAGAACTTTAACTCTATTTCAAACCGAAGTTCAACCGTTACAATCAAAGATAACGCTCTTGGGGATTAGAGTCTTAGAGTTAGGTTCAAAGCTAAAAGTTATAGATACTTATTACAACCTTTGGGTGTCCTAAGAGGTGATAGATCTTTAGAACTTTAACTCTATTTCAAACCGAAGTTCAACCGTTACAATCAAAGATAACGCTCTTGGGGATTAGAGTCTTAGAGTTAGGTTCAAAGCTATAAGTTATAGGTACTTATTACAACCTTTGGGTGTCCTAAGAGGTGATAGATCTTTAGAACTTTAACTCTATTTCAAACCGAAGTTGAACCGTTACAATCAAAGATAACGCTCTTGGGGATTAGAGTCTTAGAGTTAGGTTCAAAGCTATAAGTTATAGATACTTATGACATCCTTTGAGTGTCCTTAGAGGTGATAGATCTTTAGAACTTTAACTCTATTTCCAACAGAAGTTGAACCGTTACAATCAAAGATAACGCTCTTGGGGACTAGAGTCTTAGAGTTAGGTTCAAAGCTATAAGTTATAGATACTTATGACATCCTTTGGGTGTCCTAAGAGGTGATAGAGCTTCATAACTTTAACTCTATTTCAAACCGAAGTTGAACAGTTACAATCAAAGATAACGCTCTTGGGGATTAGAGTCTTAGAGTTAGGTTCAAAGCAATAAGTTATGGATACTTATTACAACATTTGGGTGTCCTAAGAGGTTTAGAACTTTAACTCTATTTCAAACCGAAGTTGAACCGTTACAATCAAAGATAACGCTCTTGGGGATTAGAGTCTTAGAGTTACGTTCAAAGCTATAAGTTATAGATACTTATGACATCCTTTGGGTGTCCTAAGAGGTGATAGATCTTTAGAACTTTAACTCTATTTCAAACCGAAGTTGAACTGTTACAATCAAATATAACGCTCTTGGGGATTAGAGTCTTAGAGTTAGGTTCAAAGCTATAAGTTATAGATACTTATTACAACCTTTGGGTGTCCTAAGAGGTGATAGATCTTTAGAACTTTAACTCTATTTCAAACCGAAGTTGAACCGTTATAATGAAAGATAACGCTCTTGGGGATTAGAGTCTTAGAGTTAGGTTCAAAGCTATAAGTTATAGGTACTTATTACAACCTTTGGGTGTCCTAAGAGGTGATAGAACTTCAGAACTTTAACTCTATTTGATACTGAAGTTGAACCGTCACAATCAAAGATAACGCTCTTGGGGATTAGAGTCTTAGAGTTAGGTTCAAAGCTATAAGTTATAGATACTTATTACAACCTTTGGGTGTCCTAAGAGGTGATAGATCTTTAGAACTTTAACTCTATTTCAAACCGAAGTTGAACCGTTATAATCAAAGATAACGCTCTTGGGGATTAGAGTCTTAGAGTTAGGTTCAAAGCTATAAGTTATAGGTACTTATTACAACCTTTGGGTGTCCTAAGAGGTGCTAGAACTTCAGAACTTTAACTCTATTTCAAACCGAAGTTGAACCGTTACAATCAAAGATAACGCTCTTGGGGATTAGAGTCTTAGAGTTAGGTTCAAAGCTATAAGTTATAGATACTTATTACAAACTTTGGGTGTCCTAAGAGGTGATAGAGCTTCATAACTTTAACTCTATTTCAAACCGAAGTTGAACCGTTACAATCAAAGATAATGCTCTTAGGGATTAGAGTCTTAGAGTTAGGTTCAAAGCTATAAGTTATAGGTACTTATTACAACCTTTGGGTGTCCTAAGAGGTGATAGATCTTTAGAACTTTAACTCTATTTCAAACCGAAGTTGAACCGTTACAATCAAAGATAACGCTCTTGGGGATTAGAGTCTTAGAGTTAGGTTCAAAGCTATAAGTTATAGATACTTATTACAATCATTGGGTGTCCTAACAGGTGATAGAACTTCAAAACTTTAACTCTATTTCAAACCGAAGTTGAACCATTACAATCAAAGATAACGCTCTTGGGATTAGAGTCTTAGAGTTAGGTTCAAAGCTATAAGTTATAGATACTTATGACATCCTTTGGGTGTCCTAAGAGGTGATAGATCTTTAGAACTTTAACTCTATTTCAAACCGAAGTTGAACCGTTACAATCAAAGATAACGCTCTTGGGGATTAGAGTTTTAGAGTTAGGTTCAAAGCTATAAGTTATAGATACTTATGACATCCTTTGGGTGTCCTAAGAGGTGATAGATCTTTAGAACTTTAACTCTATTTCAAACCGAAGTTGAACCGTTACAATCAAAGGTAACGCTCTTGGGAATTAGAGTCTTAGAGTTAGGTTCAAAGCTATAAGTTATAGATACTTATTACAACCTTTGGGTGTCCTATGAGGTGATAGATCTTTAGAACTTTAACTCTATTTCAAACCGAAGTTGAACCGTTACAATCAAAGATAACGCTCTTGGGGATTAGAGTCTTAGAGTTAGGTTCAAAGCTATAAGTTATAGATACTTATGACATCCTTTGGGTGTCCTAAGAGGTGATAGAGCTTCATAACTTTAACTCTATTTCAAACCGAAGTTGAACCGTTACAATCAAAGATAACGCTCTTGGGGATTAGAGTCTTAGAGTTAGGTTCAAAGCAATAAGTTATAGATACTTATTACAACATTTGGGTGTCCTAAGAGGTGATATATCTTTAGAACTTTAACTCTATTTCAAACCGAAGTTGAACCGTTACAATCAAAGATAACGCTCTTGGGGATTAGAGTCTTAGAGTTAGGTTCAAAGCTATAAGTTATAGATACTTATGACATCCTTTGGGTGTCCTAAGAGGTGATAGATCTTTAGAACTTTAACTCTATTTCAAACCGAAGTTGAACCGTTACAATCAAAGATAACGCTCTTGGGGACTAGAGTCTTAGAGTTAGGTTCAAAGCTATAAGTTATAGATACTCATGACATCCTTTGGGTGTCCTCAGAGGTGATAGAGCTTCATAACTTTAACTCTATTTCAAACCGAAGTTGAACAGTTACAATCAAAGACAACGCTCTTGGGGATTAGAGTCTTAGAGTTAGGTTCAAAGCAATAAGTTATAGATACTTATTACAACATTTGGGTGTCCTAAGAGGCGATAGATCTTTAGAACTTAACTCTATTTCAAACCGAAGTTGAACCGTTACAATCAAAGATACCGCTCTTGGGGATTAGAGTCTTAGAGTTACGTTTAAAGCTATAAGTTATAGATACTTATGACATCCTTTGGGTGTCCTAAGAGGTGATAGATCTTTAGAACTTTAACTCTATTTCAAACCGAAGTTGAACCGTTACAATCAAATATAACGCTCTTGGGGATTAGAGTCTTAGATTTAGGTTCAAAGCTATAAGTTATAGATACTTATTACAACCTTTGGGTGTCCTAAGAGGTGATAGATCTTTAGAACTTTAACTCTATTTGAAACCGAAGTTGAATCGTTACAATCAAAGATAACGCTCTTGGGGATTAGAGTCTTAGAGTTAGGTTCAAAGCTATAAGTTATAGATACTTATTACAACCTTTGGGTGTCCTAAGAGGTGATAGATCTTTAGAACTTTAACTCTATTTCAAACCGAAGTTGAACCGTTATAATCAAAGATAACGCTGTTGGGGATTAGAGTCTTAGAGTTAGGTTCAAAGCTATAAGTTATAGGTACTTATTACAACCTTTGGGTGTCCTAAGAGGTGATAGAACTTCAGAACTTTAACTCTATTTCAAACTGAAGTTGAACCGTTACAATCAAAGATAACGCTCTTGGGGATTAGAGTCTTAGAGTTAGGTTCAAAGCTATAAGTTATAGATACTTATTACAAACTTTGGGTGTCCTAAGAGGTGATAGAGCTTCATAACTTTAACTCTATTTCAAACCGAAGTTGAACCGTTACAATCAAAGATAATGCTCTTGGGGATTAGAGTCTTAGAGTTAGGTTCAAAGCTATAAGTTATAGATACTTATTACAACCTTTAGGTTTCCTAAGAGGTGATAGATCTTTAGAACTTTAACTCTATTTCAAATCGAAGTTGAACCATTACAATCAAAGATAACGCTCTTGGGGATTAGAGTCTTAGAGTTAGGTTCAAAGCAATAAGTTATAGATACTTATTACAACCTTTGGGTGTCCTAAGAGGAGATAGATCATTAGAACTTTAACTCTATTTCAAACCGAAGTTCAACCGTTACAATCAAAGATAACGCTCTTGGGGATTAGAGTCTTAGAGTTAGGTTCAAAGCTATAAGTTATAGGTACTTATTACAACCTTTGGGTGTCCTAAGAGGTGATAGATCTTTAGAACTTTAACTCTATTTCAAACCGAAGTTGAACCGTTACAATCAAAGATAACGCTCTTGGGGATTAGAGTCTTAGAGTTAGGTTCAAAGCTATAAGTTATAGATACTTATTACAACATTTGGGTGTCCTAAGAGGTGATAGATCTTTAGAACTTTAACTCTATTTCAAACCGAAGTTGAACCGTTACAATCAAAGATAACGCTCTTGGGGATTAGAGTCTTAGAGTTACGTTCAAAGCTATAAGTTATAGATACTTATGACATCCTTTGGGTGTCCTAAGAGGTGATAGATCTTTAGAACTTTAACTCTATTTCAAACCGAAGTTGAACCGTTACAATAAAATATAACGCTCTTGGGGATTAGAGTCTTAGAGTTAGGTTCAAAGCTATAAGTTATAGATACTTATTACAACCTTTGGGTGTCCTAAGAGGTGATAGATCTTTAGAACTTTAACTCTATTTCAAACCGAAGTTGAACCGTTATAATCAAAGATAATGCTCTTGGGGATTAGAGTCTTAGAGTTAGGTTCAAAGCTATAAGTTATAGGTACTTATTACAACCTTTGGGTGTCCTAAGAGGTGATAGAACTTCAGAACTTTAACTCTATTTGATACCGAAGTTGAACCGTTACAATCAAAGATAACGCTCTTGGGGATTAGAGTCTTAGAGTTAGGTTCAAAGCTATAAGTTATAGATACTTATTACAACCTTTGGGTGTCCTAAGAGGTGATAGATCTTTAGAACTTTAACTCTATTTCAAACCGAAGTTGAACCGTTATAATCAAAGATAATGCTCTTGGGGATTAGAGTCTTAGAGTTAGGTTCAAAGCTATAAGTTATAGGTACTTATTACAACCTTTGGGTGTCCTAAGAGGTGATAGAACTTCAGAACTTTAACTCTATTTGATACCGAAGTTGAACCGTTATAATCAAAGATAACGCTCTTGGGGATTAGAGTCTTAGAGTTAGGTTCAAAGCTATAAGTTATAGGTACTTATTACAACCTTTGGGTGTCCTAAGAGGTGATAGAACTTCAGAACTTTAACTCTATTTCAAACCGAAGTTGAACCGTTACAATCAAAGATAACGCTCTTGGGGATTAGAGTCTTAGAGTTAGGTTCAAAGCTATAAGTTATAGATACTTATTACAAACTTTGGGTGTCCTAAGAGGTGATAGAGCTTCATAACTTTAACTCTATTTCAAACCGAAGTTGAACCGTTACAATCAAAGATAATGCTCTTGGGGATTAGAGTCTTAGAGTTAGGTTCAAAGCTATAAGTTATAGATACTTATTACAACCTTTAGGTTTCCTAAGAGTTGATAGATCTTTAGAACTTTAACTCTATTTGAAACCGAAGTTGAATCGTTACAATCAAAGATAACGCTCTTGGGGATTAGAGTCTTAGAGTTAGGTTCAAAGCTATAAGTTATAGATACTTATTACAACCTTTGGGTGTCCTAAGAGGTGATAGATCTTTAGAACTTTAACTCTATTTCAAACCGAAGTTCAACCGTTACAATCAAAGATAACGCTCTTGGGGATTAGAGTCTTAGAGTTAGGTTCAAAGCTATAAGTTATAGGTACTTATTACAACCTTTGGGTGTCCTAAGAGGTGATAGATCTTTAGAACTTTAACTCTATTTCAAACCGAAGTTGAACCGTTACAATCAAAGATAACGCTCTTGGGGATTAGAGTCTTAGAGTTAGGTTCAAAGCTATAAGTTATAGATACTTATGACATCCTTTGAGTGTCCTTAGAGGTGATAGATCTTTAGAACTTTAACTCTATTTCCAACCGAAGTTGAACCGTTACAATCAAAGATAACGCTCTTGGGGACTAGAGTCTTAGAGTTAGGTTCAAAGCTATAAGTTATAGATACTTATGACATCCTTTGGGTGTCCTAAGAGGTGATAGAGCTTCATAACTTTAACTCTATTTCAAACCGAAGTTGAACAGTTATAATCAAAGATAACGCTCTTGGGGATTAGAGTCTTAGAGTTAGGTTCAAAGCAATAAGTTATAGATACTTATTACAACATTTGGGTGTCCTAAGAGGTGATAGATCTTTAGAACTTTAACTCTATTTCAAACCGAAGTTGAACCGTTACAATCAAAGATAACGCTCTTGGGGATTAGAGTCTTAGAGTTACGTTCAAAGCTATAAGTTATAGATACTTATGACATCCTTTGGGTGTCCTAAGAGGTGATAGATCTTTAGAACTTTAACTCTATTTCAAACCGAAGTTGAACCGTTACAATCAAATATAACGCTCTTGGGGATTAGAGTCTTAGAGTTAGGTTCAAAGCTATAAGTTATAGATACTTATTACAACCTTTGGGTGTCCTAAGAGGTGATAGATCTTTAGAACTTTAACTCTATTTCAAACCGAAGTTGAACCGTTATAATGAAAGATAACGCTCTTGGGGATTAGAGTCTTAGAGTTAGGTTCAAAGCTATAAGTTATAGGTACTTATTACAACCTTTGGGTGTCCTAAGAGGTGATAGAACTTCAGAACTTTAACTCTATTTGATACCGAAGTTGAACCGTCACAATCAAAGATAACGCTCTTGGGGATTAGAGTCTTAGAGTTAGGTTCAAAGCTATAAGTTATAGATACTTATTACAACCTTTGGGTGTCCTAAGAGGTGATAGATCTTTAGAACTTTAACTCTATTTCAAACCGAAGTTGAACCGTTATAATCAAAGATAACGCTCTTGGGGATTAGAGTCTTAGAGTTAGGTTCAAAGCTATAAGTTATAGGTACTTATTACAACCTTTGGGTGTCCTAAGAGGTGCTAGAACTTCAGAACTTTAACTCTATTTCAAACCGAAGTTGAACCGTTACAATCAAAGATAACGCTCTTGGGGATTAGAGTCTTAGAGTTAGGTTCAAAGCTATAAGTTATAGATACTTATTACAAACTTTGGGTGTCCTAAGAGGTGATAGAGCTTCATAACTTTAACTCTATTTCAAACCGAAGTTGAACCGTTACAATAAAAGATAATGCTCTTGGGGATTAGAGTCTTAGAGTTAGGTTCAAAGCTATAAGTTATAGATACTTATTACAACCTTTAGGTTTCCTAAGAGGTGATAGATCTTTAGAACTTTAACTCTATTTCAAATCGAAGTTGAACCGTTACAATCAAAGATAACGCTCTTGGGGATTAGAGTCTTAGAGTTAGGTTCAAAGCAATAAGTTATAGATACTTATTACAACCTTTGGGTGTCCTAAGAGGTGATAGATCATTAGAACTTTAACTCTATTTCAAACCGAAGTTCAACCGTTACAATCAAAGATAACGCTCTTGGGGATTAGAGTCTTAGAGTTAGGTTCAAAGCTATAAGTTATAGATACTTATTACAACCTTTGGGTGTCCTATGAGGTGATAGATCTTTAGAACTTTAACTCTATTTCAAACCGAAGTTGAACCGTTACAATCAAAGATAACGCTCTTGGGGATTAGAGTCTTAGAGTTAGGTTCAAAGCTATAAGTTATAGATACTTATGACATCCTTTGGGTGTCCTAAGAGGTGATAGAGCTTCATAACTTTAACTCTATTTCAAACCGAAGTTGAACCGTTACAATCAAAGATAACGCTCTTGGGGATTAGAGTCTTAGAGTTAGGTTCAAAGCAATAAGTTATAGATACTTATTACAACATTTGGGTGTCCTAAGAGGTGATATATCTTTAGAACTTTAACTCTATTTCAAACCGAAGTTGAACCGTTACAATCAAAGATAACGCTCTTGGGGATTAGAGTCTTAGAGTTAGGTTCAAAGCTATAAGTTATAGATACTTATGACATCCTTTGGGTGTCCTAAGAGGTGATAGATCTTTAGAACTTTAACTCTATTTCAAACCGAAGTTGAACCATTACAATCAAAGATAACGCTCTTGGGGACTAGAGTCTTAGAGTTAGGTTCAAAGCTATAAGTTATAGATACTCATGACATCCTTTGGGTGTCCTCAGAGGTGATAGAGCTTCATAATTTTAACTCTATTTCAAACCGAAGTTGAACAGTTACAATCAAAGACAACGCTCTTGGGGATTAGAGTCTTAGAGTTAGGTTCAAAGCAATAAGTTATAGATACTTATTACAACATTTGGGTGTCCTAAGAGGCGATAGATCTTTAGAACTTAACTCTATTTCAAACCGAAGTTGAACCGTTACAATCAAAGATACCGCTCTTGGGGATTAGAGTCTTAGAGTTACGTTTAAAGCTATAAGTTATAGATACTTATGACATCCTTTGGGTGTCCTAAGAGGTGATAGATCTTTAGAACTTTAACTCTATTTCAAACCGAAGTTGAACCGTTACAATCAAATATAACGCTCTTGGGGATTAGAGTCTTAGAGTTAGGTTCAAAGCTATAAGTTATAGATACTTATTACAACCTTTGGGTGTCCTAAGAGGTGATAGATCTTTAGAACTTTAACTCTATTTGAAACCGAAGTTGAATCGTTACAATCAAAGATAACGCTCTTGGGGATTAGAGTCTTAGAGTTAGGTTCAAAGCTATAAGTTATAGATACTTATTACAACCTTTGGGTGTCCTAAGAGGTGATAGATCTTTAGAACTTTAACTCTATTTCAAACCGAAGTTGAACCGTTATAATCAAAGATAACGCTCTTGGGGATTAGAGTCTTAGAGTTAGGTTCAAAGCTATAAGTTATAGGTACTTATTACAACCTTTGGGTGTCCTAAGAGGTGATAGAACTTCAGAACTTTAACTCTATTTCAAACTGAAGTTGAACCGTTACAATCAAAGATAACGCTCTTGGGGATTAGAGTCTTAGAGTTAGGTTCAAAGCTATAAGTTATAGATACTTATTACAAACTTTGGGTGTCGTAAGAGGTGATAGAGCTTCATAACTTTAACTCTATTTCAAACCGAAGTTGAACCGTTACAATCAAAGATAATGCTCTTGGGGATTAGAGTCTTAGAGTTAGGTTCAAAGCTATAAGTTATAGATACTTATTACAACCTTTAGGTTTCCTAAGAGGTGATAGATCTTTAGAACTTTAACTCTATTTCAAATCGAAGTTGAACCATTACAATCAAAGATAACGCTCTTGGGGATTAGAGTCTTAGAGTTA
The DNA here is from genome assembly GCA_030549335.1 of Pontederia crassipes. Classification (NCBI taxonomy): domain Eukaryota; kingdom Viridiplantae; phylum Streptophyta; class Magnoliopsida; order Commelinales; family Pontederiaceae; genus Pontederia; species Pontederia crassipes. Next base: position 754,716 of record JAUKPH010000020.1, on the reverse strand, counting down.
GGTTCAAAGCAATAAGTTATAGATACTTATTACAACCTTTGGGTGTCCTAAGAGGAGATAGATCATTAGAACTTTAACTCTATTTCAAACCGAAGTTCAACCGTTACAATCAAAGATAACGCTCTTGGGGATTAGAGTCTTAGAGTTAGGTTCAAAGCTATAAGTTATAGGTACTTATTACAACCTTTGGGTGTCCTAAGAGGTGATAGATCTTTAGAACTTTAACTCTATTTCAAACCGAAGTTGAACCGTTACAATCAAAGATAACGCTCTTGGGGATTAGAGTCTTAGAGTTAGGTTCAAAGCTATAAGTTATAGATACTTATTACAACATTTGGGTGTCCTAAGAGGTGATAGATCTTTAGAACTTTAACTCTATTTCAAACCGAAGTTGAACCGTTACAATCAAAGATAACGCTCTTGGGGATTAGAGTCTTAGAGTTACGTTCAAAGCTATAAGTTATAGATACTTATGACATCCTTTGGGTGTCCTAAGAGGTGATAGATCTTTAGAACTTTAACTCTATTTCAAACCGAAGTTGAACCGTTACAATAAAATATAACGCTCTTGGGGATTAGAGTCTTAGAGTTAGGTTCAAAGCTATAAGTTATAGATACTTATTACAACCTTTGGGTGTCCTAAGAGGTGATAGATCTTTAGAACTTTAACTCTATTTCAAACCGAAGTTGAACCGTTATAATCAAAGATAATGCTCTTGGGGATTAGAGTCTTAGAGTTAGGTTCAAAGCTATAAGTTATAGGTACTTATTACAACCTTTGGGTGTCCTAAGAGGTGATAGAACTTCAGAACTTTAACTCTATTTGATACCGAAGTTGAACCGTTACAATCAAAGATAACGCTCTTGGGGATTAGAGTCTTAGAGTTAGGTTCAAAGCTATAAGTTATAGATACTTATTACAACCTTTGGGTGTCCTAAGAGGTGATAGATCTTTAGAACTTTAACTCTATTTCAAACCGAAGTTGAACCGTTATAATCAAAGATAATGCTCTTGGGGATTAGAGTCTTAGAGTTAGGTTCAAAGCTATAAGTTATAGGTACTTATTACAACCTTTGGGTGTCCTAAGAGGTGATAGAACTTCAGAACTTTAACTCTATTTGATACCGAAGTTGAACCGTTATAATCAAAGATAACGCTCTTGGGGATTAGAGTCTTAGAGTTAGGTTCAAAGCTATAAGTTATAGGTACTTATTACAACCTTTGGGTGTCCTAAGAGGTGATAGAACTTCAGAACTTTAACTCTATTTCAAACCGAAGTTGAACCGTTACAATCAAAGATAACGCTCTTGGGGATTAGAGTCTTAGAGTTAGGTTCAAAGCTATAAGTTATAGATACTTATTACAAACTTTGGGTGTCCTAAGAGGTGATAGAGCTTCATAACTTTAACTCTATTTCAAACCGAAGTTGAACCGTTACAATCAAAGATAATGCTCTTGGGGATTAGAGTCTTAGAGTTAGGTTCAAAGCTATAAGTTATAGATACTTATTACAACCTTTAGGTTTCCTAAGAGGTGATAGATCTTTAGAACTTTAACTCTATTTGAAACCGAAGTTGAATCGTTACAATCAAAGATAACGCTCTTGGGGATTAGAGTCTTAGAGTTAGGTTCAAAGCTATAAGTTATAGATACTTATTACAACCTTTGGGTGTCCTAAGAGGTGATAGATCTTTAGAACTTTAACTCTATTTCAAACCGAAGTTCAACCGTTACAATCAAAGATAACGCTCTTGGGGATTAGAGTCTTAGAGTTAGGTTCAAAGCTATAAGTTATAGGTACTTATTACAACCTTTGGGTGTCCTAAGAGGTGATAGATCTTTAGAACTTTAACTCTATTTCAAACCGAAGTTGAACCGTTACAATCAAAGATAACGCTCTTGGGGATTAGAGTCTTAGAGTTAGGTTCAAAGCTATAAGTTATAGATACTTATGACATCCTTTGAGTGTCCTTAGAGGTGATAGATCTTTAGAACTTTAACTCTATTTCCAACCGAAGTTGAACCGTTACAATCAAAGATAACGCTCTTGGGGACTAGAGTCTTAGAGTTAGGTTCAAAGCTATAAGTTATAGATACTTATGACATCCTTTGGGTGTCCTAAGAGGTGATAGAGCTTCATAACTTTAACTCTATTTCAAACCGAAGTTGAACAGTTATAATCAAAGATAACGCTCTTGGGGATTAGAGTCTTAGAGTTAGGTTCAAAGCAATAAGTTATAGATACTTATTACAACATTTGGGTGTCCTAAGAGGTGATAGATCTTTAGAACTTTAACTCTATTTCAAACCGAAGTTGAACCGTTACAATCAAAGATAACGCTCTTGGGGATTAGAGTCTTAGAGTTACGTTCAAAGCTATAAGTTATAGATACTTATGACATCCTTTGGGTGTCCTAAGAGGTGATAGATCTTTAGAACTTTAACTCTATTTCAAACCGAAGTTGAACCGTTACAATCAAATATAACGCTCTTGGGGATTAGAGTCTTAGAGTTAGGTTCAAAGCTATAAGTTATAGATACTTATTACAACCTTTGGGTGTCCTAAGAGGTGATAGATCTTTAGAACTTTAACTCTATTTCAAACCGAAGTTGAACCGTTATAATGAAAGATAACGCTCTTGGGGATTAGAGTCTTAGAGTTAGGTTCAAAGCTATAAGTTATAGGTACTTATTACAACCTTTGGGTGTCCTAAGAGGTGATAGAACTTCAGAACTTTAACTCTATTTGATACCGAAGTTGAACCGTCACAATCAAAGATAACGCTCTTGGGGATTAGAGTCTTAGAGTTAGGTTCAAAGCTATAAGTTATAGATACTTATTACAACCTTTGGGTGTCCTAAGAGGTGATAGATCTTTAGAACTTTAACTCTATTTCAAACCGAAGTTGAACCGTTATAATCAAAGATAACGCTCTTGGGGATTAGAGTCTTAGAGTTAGGTTCAAAGCTATAAGTTATAGGTACTTATTACAACCTTTGGGTGTCCTAAGAGGTGCTAGAACTTCAGAACTTTAACTCTATTTCAAACCGAAGTTGAACCGTTACAATCAAAGATAACGCTCTTGGGGATTAGAGTCTTAGAGTTAGGTTCAAAGCTATAAGTTATAGATACTTATTACAAACTTTGGGTGTCCTAAGAGGTGATAGAGCTTCATAACTTTAACTCTATTTCAAACCGAAGTTGAACCGTTACAATCAAAGATAATGCTCTTGGGGATTAGAGTCTTAGAGTTAGGTTCAAAGCTATAAGTTATAGATACTTATTACAACCTTTAGGTTTCCTAAGAGGTGATAGATCTTTATAACTTTAACTCTATTTCAAATCGAAGTTGAACCGTTACAATCAAAGATAACGCTCTTGGGGATTAGAGTCTTAGAGTTAGGTTCAAAGCAATAAGTTATAGATACTTATTACAACCTTTGGGTGTCCTAAGAGGTGATAGATCATTAGAACTTTAACTCTATTTCAAACCGAAGTTCAACCGTTACAATCAAAGATAACGCTCTTGGGGATTAGAGTCTTAGAGTTAGGTTCAAAGCTATAAGTTATAGGTACTTATTACAACCTTTGGGTGTCCTAAGAGGTGATAGATCTTTAGAACTTTAACTCTATTTCAAACCGAAGTTGAACCGTTACAATCAAAGATAACGCTCTTGGGGATTAGAGTCTTAGAGTTAGGTTCAAAGCTATAAGTTATAGATACTTATTACAACATTTGGGTGTCCTAAGAGGTGATAGATCTTTAGAACTTTAACTCTATTTCAAACCGAAGTTGAACCGTTACAATCAAAGATGACGCTCTTGGGGATTAGAGTCTTAGAGTTACGTTCAAAGCTATAAGTTATAGATACTTATGACATCCTTTGGGTGTCCTAAGAGGTGATAGATCTTTAGAACTTTAACTCTATTTCAAACCGAAGTTGAACCGTTACAATAAAATATAACGCTCTTGGGGATTAGAGTCTTAGAGTTAGGTTCAAAGCTATAAGTTATAGATACTTATTACAAACTTTGGGTGTCCTAAGAGGTGATAGAGCTTCATAACTTTAACTCTATTTCAAACCGAAGTTGAACCGTTACAATCAAAGATAATGCTCTTGGGGATTAGAGTCTTAGAGTTAGGTTCAAAGCTATAAGTTATAGGTACTTATTACAACCTTTGGGTGTCCTAAGAGGTGATAGATCTTTAGAACTTTAACTCTATTTCAAACCGAAGTTGAACCGTTACAATCAAAGATAACGCTCTTGGGGATTAGAGTCTTAGAGTTAGGTTCAAAGCTATAAGTTATAGATACTTATGACATCCTTTGAGTGTCCTTAGAGGTGATAGATCTTTAGAACTTTAACTCTATTTCCAACCGAAGTTGAACCGTTACAATCAAAGATAACGCTCTTGGGGACTAGAGTCTTAGAGTTAGGTTCAAAGCTATAAGTTATAGATACTTATGACATCCTTTGGGTGTCCTAAGAGGTGATAGAGCTTCATAACTTTAACTCTATTTCAAACCGAAGTTGAACAGTTACAATCAAAGATAACGCTCTTGGGGATTAGAGTCTTAGAGTTAGGTTCAAAGCAATAAGTTATAGATACTTATTACAACATTTGGGTGTCCTAAGAGGTGATAGATCTTTAGAACTTTAACTCTATTTCAAACCGAAGTTGAACCGTTACAATCAAAGATAACGCTCTTGGGGATTAGAGTCTTAGAGTTACGTTCAAAGCTATAAGTTATAGATACTTATGACATCCTTTGGGTGTCCTAAGAGGTGATAGATCTTTAGAACTTTAACTCTATTTCAAACCGAAGTTGAACCGTTACAATCAAATATAACGCTCTTGGGGATTAGAGTCTTAGAGTTAGGTTCAAAGCTATAAGTTATAGATACTTATTACAACCTTTGGGTGTCCTAAGAGGTGATAGATCTTTAGAACTTTAACTCTATTTCAAACCGAAGTTGAACCGTTATAATGAAAGATAACGCTCTTGGGGATTAGAGTCTTAGAGTTAGGTTCAAAGCTATAAGTTATAGGTACTTATTACAACCTTTGGGTGTCCTAAGAGGTGATAGAACTTCAGAACTTTAACTCTATTTGATACCGAAGTTGAACCGTCACAATCAAAGATAACGCTCTTGGGGATTAGAGTCTTAGAGTTAGGTTCAAAGCTATAAGTTATAGATACTTATTACAACCTTTGGGTGTCCTAAGAGGTGATAGATCTTTAGAACTTTAACTCTATTTCAAACCGAAGTTGAACCGTTATAATCAAAGATAACGCTCTTGGGGATTAGAGTCTTAGAGTTAGGTTCAAAGCTATAAGTTATAGGTACTTATTACAACCTTTGGGTGTCCTAAGAGGTGCTAGAACTTTAGAACTTTAACTCTATTTCAAACCGAAGTTGAACCGTTACAATCAAAGATAACGCTCTTGGGGATAGAGTCTTAGAGTTAGGTTCAAAGCTATAAGTTATAGATACTTATTACAAACTTTGGGTGTCCTAAGAGGTGATAGAGCTTCATAACTTTAACTCTATTTCAAACCGAAGTTGAACCGTTACAATCAAAGATAATGCTCTTGGGGATTAGAGTCTTAGAGTTAGGTTCAAAGCTATAAGTTATAGATACTTATTACAACCTTTAGGTTTCCTAAGAGGTGATAGATCTTTAGAACTTTAACTCTATTTCAAATCGAAGTTGAACCGTTACAATCAAAGATAACGCTCTTGGGGATTAGAGTCTTAGAGTTAGGTTCAAAGCAATAAGTTATAGATACTTATTACAACCTTTGGGTGTCCTAAGAGGTGATAGATCATTAGAACTTTAACTCTATTTCAAACCGAAGTTCAACCGTTACAATCAAAGATAACGCTCTTGGGGATTTGAGTCTTAGAGTTAGGTTCAAAGCTATAAGTTATAGGTACTTATTACAACCTTTGGGTGTCCTAAGAGGTGATAGATCTTTAGAACTTTAACTCTATTTCAAACCGAAGTTGAACCGTTACAATCAAAGATAACGCTCTTGGGGATTAGAGTCTTAGAGTTAGGTTCAAAGCTATAAGTTATAGATACTTATTACAACATTTGGGTGTCCTAAGAGGTGATAGATCTTTAGAACTTTAACTCTATTTCAAACCGAAGTTGAACCGTTACAATCAAAGATAACGCTCTTGGGGATTAGAGTCTTAGAGTTACGTTCAAAGCTATAAGTTATAGATACTTATGACATCCTTTGGGTGTCCTAAGAGGTGATAGATCTTTAGAACTTTAACTCTATTTCAAACCGAAGTTGAACCGTTACAATAAAATATAACGCTCTTGGGGATTAGAGTCTTAGAGTTAGGTTCAAAGCTATAAGTTATAGATACTTATTACAAACTTTGGGTGTCCTAAGAGGTGATAGAGCTTCATAACTTTAACTCTATTTCAAACCGAAGTTGAACCGTTACAATCAAAGATAATGCTCTTGGGGATTAGAGTCTTAGAGTTAGGTTCAAAGCTATAAGTTATAGGTACTTATTACAACCTTTGGGTGTCCTAAGAGGTGATAGATCTTTAGAACTTTAACTCTATTTCAAACCGAAGTTGAACCGTTACAATCAAAGATAACGCTCTTGGGGATTAGAGTCTTAGAGTTAGGTTCAAAGCTATAAGTTATAGATACTTATTACAATCATTGGGTGTCCTAACAGGTGATAGAACTTCAAAACTTTAACTCTATTTCAAACCGAAGTTGAACCATTACAATCAAAGATAACGCTCTTGGGATTAGAGTCTTAGAGTTAGGTTCAAAGCTATAAGTTATAGATACTTATGACATCCTTTGGGTGTCCTAAGAGGTGATAGATCTTTAGAACTTTAACTCTATTTCAAACCGAAGTTGAACCGTTACAATCAAAGATAACGCTCTTGGGGATTAGAGTTTTAGAGTTAGGTTCAAAGCTATAAGTTATAGATACTTATGACATCCTTTGGGTGTCCTAAGAGGTGATAGATCTTTAGAACTTTAACTCTATTTCAAACCGAAGTTGAACCGTTACAATCAAAGGTAACGCTCTTGGGAATTAGAGTCTTAGAGTTAGGTTCAAAGCTATAAGTTATAGATACTTATTACAACCTTTGGGTGTCCTAAGAGGTGATAGATCTTTAGAACTTTAACTCTATTTCAAACCGAAGTTGAACCGTTACAATCAAAGATAACGCTCTTGGGGATTAGAGTCTTAGAGTTAGGTTCAAAGCTATAAGTTATAGATACTTATGACATCCTTTGGGTGTCCTAAGAGGTGATAGAGCTTCATAACTTTAACTCTATTTCAAACCGAAGTTGAACCGTTACAATCAAAGATAACGCTCTTGGGGATTAGAGTCTTAGAGTTAGGTTCAAAGCAATAAGTTATAGATACTTATTACAACATTTGGGTGTCCTAAGAGGTGATATATCTTTAGAACTTTAACTCTATTTCAAACCGAAGTTGAACCGTTACAATCAAAGATAACGCTCTTGGGGATTAGAGTCTTAGAGTTAGGTTCAAAGCTATAAGTTATAGGTACTTATTACAACCTTTGGGTGTCCTAAGAGGTGATAGAACTTCAGAACTTTAACTCTATTTGATACCGAAGTTGAACCGTCACAATCAAAGATAACGCTCTTGGGGATTAGAGTCTTAGAGTTAGGTTCAAAGCTATAAGTTATAGATACTTATTACAACCTTTGGGTGTCCTAAGAGGTGATAGATCTTTAGAACTTTAACTCTATTTCAAACCGAAGTTGAACCGTTATAATCAAAGATAACGCTCTTGGGGATTAGAGCCTTAGAGTTAGGTTCAAAGCTATAAGTTATAGGTACTTATTACAACCTTTGGGTGTCCTAAGAGGTGCTAGAACTTTAGAACTTTAACTCTATTTCAAACCGAAGTTGAACCGTTACAATCAAAGATAACGCTCTTGGGGATTAGAGTCTTAGAGTTAGGTTCAAAGCTATAAGTTATAGATACTTATTACAAACTTTGGGTGTCCTAAGAGGTGATAGAGCTTCATAACTTTAACTCTATTTCAAACCGAAGTTGAACCGTTACAATCAAAGATAATGCTCTTGGGGATTAGAGTCTTAGAGTTAGGTTCAAAGCTATAAGTTATAGATACTTATTACAACCTTTAGGTTTCCTAAGAGGTGATAGATCTTTAGAACTTTAACTCTATTTCAAATCGAAGTTGAACCGTTACAATCAAAGATAACGCTCTTGGGGATTAGAGTCTTAGAGTTAGGTTCAAAGCAATAAGTTATAGATACTTATTACAACCTTTGGGTGTCCTAAGAGGTGATAGATCATTAGAACTTTAACTCTATTTCAAACCGAAGTTCAACCGTTACAATCAAAGATAACGCTCTTGGGGATTAGAGTCTTAGAGTTAGGTTCAAAGCTATAAGTTATAGGTACTTATTACAACCTTTGGGTGTCCTAAGAGGTGATAGATCTTTAGAACTTTAACTCTATTTCAAACCGAAGTTGAACCGTTACAATCAAAGATAACGCTCTTGGGGATTAGAGTCTTAGAGTTAGGTTCAAAGCTATAAGTTATAGATACTTATTACAACATTTGGGTGTCCTAAGAGGTGATAGATCTTTAGAACTTTAACTCTATTTCAAACCGAAGTTGAACCGTTACAATCAAAGATAACGCTCTTGGGGATTAGAGTCTTAGAGTTACGTTCAAAGCTATAAGTTATAGATACTTATGACATCCTTTGGGTGTCCTAAGAGGTGATAGATCTTTAGAACTTTAACTCTATTTCAAACCGAAGTTGAACCGTTACAATAAAATATAACGCTCTTGGGGATTAGAGTCTTAGAGTTAGGTTCAAAGCTATAAGTTATAGATACTTATTACAAACTTTGGGTGTCCTAAGAGGTGATAGAGCTTCATAACTTTAACTCTATTTCAAACCGAAGTTGAACCGTTACAATCAAAGGTAACGCTCTTGGGAATTAGAGTCTTAGAGTTAGGTTCAAAGCTATAAGTTATAGGTACTTATTACAACCTTTGGGTGTCCTAAGAGGTGATAGATCTTTAGAACTTTAACTCTATTTCAAACCGAAGTTGAACCGTTACAATCAAAGATAACGCTCTTGGGGATTAGAGTCTTAGAGTTAGGTTCAAAGCTATAAGTTATAGATACTTATTACAATCATTGGGTGTCCTAACAGGTGATAGAACTTCAAAACTTTAACTCTATTTCAAACCGAAGTTGAACCATTACAATCAAAGATAACGCTCTTGGGATTAGAGTCTTAGAGTTAGGTTCAAAGCTATAAGTTATAGATACTTATGACATCCTTTGGGTGTCCTAAGAGGTGATAGATCTTTAGAACTTTAACTCTATTTCAAACCGAAGTTGAACCGTTACAATCAAAGATAACGCTCTTGGGGATTAGAGTTTTAGAGTTAGGTTCAAAGCTATAAGTTATAGATACTTATGACATCCTTTGGGTGTCCTAAGAGGTGATAGATCTTTAGAACTTTAACTCTATTTCAAACCGAAGTTGAACCGTTACAATCAAAGGTAACGCTCTTGGGAATTAGAGTCTTAGAGTTAGGTTCAAAGCTATAAGTTATAGATACTTATTACAACCTTTGGGTGTCCTAAGAGGTGATAGATCTTTAGAACTTTAACTCTATTTCAAACCGAAGTTGAACCGTTACAATCAAAGATAACGCTCTTGGGGATTAGAGTCTTAGAGTTAGGTTCAAAGCTATAAGTTATAGATACTTATGACATCCTTTGGGTGTCCTAAGAGGTGATAGAGCTTCATAACTTTAACTCTATTTCAAACCGAAGTTGAACCGTTACAATCAAAGATAACGCTCTTGGGGATTAGAGTCTTAGAGTTAGGTTCAAAGCAATAAGTTATAGATACTTATTACAACATTTGGGTGTCCTAAGAGGTGATATATCTTTAGAACTTTAACTCTATTTCAAACCGAAGTTGAACCGTTACAATCAAAGATAACGCTCTTGGGGATTAGAGTCTTAGAGTTAGGTTCAAAGCTATAAGTTATAGATACTTATGACATCCTTTGGGTGTCCTAAGAGGTGATAGATCTTTAGAACTTTAACTCTATTTCAAACCGAAGTTGAACCGTTACAATCAAAGATAACGCTCTTGGGGACTAGAGTCTTATAGTTAGGTTCAAAGCTATAAGTTATAGATACTCATGACATCCTTTGGGTGTCCTCAGAGGTGATAGAGCTTCATAACTTTAACTCTATTTCAAACCGAAGTTGAACAGTTACAATCAAAGACAACGCTCTTGGGGATTAGAGTCTTAGAGTTAGGTTCAAAGCAATAAGTTATAGATACTTATTACAACATTTGGGTGTCCTAAGAGGCGATAGATCTTTAGAACTTAACTCTATTTCAAACCGAAGTTGAACCGTTACAATCAAAGATACCGCTCTTGGGGATTAGAGTCTTAGAGTTACGTTTAAAGCTATAAGTTATAGATACTTATGACATCCTTTGGGTGTCCTAAGAGGTGATAGATCTTTAGAACTTTAACTCTATTTCAAACCGAAGTTGAACCGTTACAATCAAATATAACGCTCTTGGGGATTAGAGTCTTAGAGTTAGGTTCAAAGCTATAAGTTATAGATACTTATTACAACCTTTGGGTGTCCTAAGAGGTGATAGATCTTTAGAACTTTAACTCTATTTGAAACCGAAGTTGAATCGTTACAATCAAAGATAACGCTCTTGGGGATTAGAGTCTTAGAGTTAGGTTCAAAGCTATAAGTTATAGATACTTATTACAACCTTTGGGTGTCCTAAGAGGTGATAGATCTTTAGAACTTTAACTCTATTTCAAACCGAAGTTGAACCGTTATAATCAAAGATAACGCTCTTGGGGATTAGAGTCTTAGAGTTAGGTTCAAAGCTATAAGTTATAGGTACTTATTACAACCTTTGGGTGTCCTAAGAGGTGATAGAACTTCAGAACTTTAACTCTATTTCAAACTGAAGTTGAACCGTTACAATCAAAGATAACGCTCTTGGGGATTAGAGTCTTAGAGTTAGGTTCAAAGCTATAAGTTATAGATACTTATTACAAACTTTGGGTGTCCTAAGAGGTGATAGAGCTTCATAACTTTAACTCTATTTCAAACCGAAGTTGAACCGTTACAATCAAAGATAATGCTCTTGGGGATTAGAGTCTTAGAGTTAGGTTCAAAGCTATAAGTTATAGATACTTATTACAACCTTTAGGTTTCCTAAGAGGTGATAGATCTTTAGAACTTTAACTCTATTTCAAATCGAAGTTGAACCGTTACAATCAAAGATAACGCTCTTGGGGATTAGAGTCTTAGAGTTAGGTTCAAAGCAATAAGTTATAGATACTTATTACAACCTTTGGGTGTCCTAAGAGGAGATAGATCATTAGAACTTTAACTCTATTTCAAACCGAAGTTCAACCGTTACAATCAAAGATAACGCTCTTGGGGATTAGAGTCTTAGAGTTAGGTTCAAAGCTATAAGTTATAGGTACTTATTACAACCTTTGGGTGTCCTAAGAGGTGATAGATCTTTAGAACTTTAACTCTATTTCAAACCGAAGTTCAACCGTTACAATCAAAGATAACGCTCTTGGGGATTAGAGTCTTAGAGTTAGGTTCAAAGCTATAAGTTATAGGTACTTATTACAACCTTTGGGTGTCCTAAGAGGTGATAGATCTTTAGAACTTTAACTCTATTTCAAACCGAAGTTGAACCGTTACAATCAAAGATAACGCTCTTGGGGATTAGAGTCTTAGAGTTAGGTTCAAAGCTATAAGTTATAGATACTTATTACAACATTTGGGTGTCCTAAGAGGTGATAGATCTTTAGAACTTTAACTCTATTTCAAACCGAAGTTGAACCGTTACAATCAAAGATAACGCTCTTGGGGATTAGAGTCTTAGAGTTACGTTCAAAGCTATAAGTTATAGATACTTATGACATCCTTTGGGTGTCCTAAGAGGTGATAGATCTTTAGAACTTTAACTCTATTTCAAACCGAAGTTGAACCGTTACAATAAAATATAACGCTCTTGGGGATTAGAGTCTTAGAGTTAGGTTCAAAGCTATAAGTTATAGATACTTATTACAACCTTTGGGTGTCCTAAGAGGTGATAGATCTTTAGAACTTTAACTCTATTTCAAACCGAAGTTGAACCGTTATAATCAAAGATAATGCTCTTGGGGATTAGAGTCTTAGAGTTAGGTTCAAAGCTATAAGTTATAGGTACTTATTACAACCTTTGGGTGTCATAAGAGGTGATAGAACTTCAGAACTTTAACTCTATTTGATACCGAAGTTGAACCGTTACAATCAAAGATAACGCTCTTGGGGATTAGAGTCTTAGAGTTAGGTTCAAAGCTATAAGTTATAGATACTTATTACAACATTTGGGTGTCCTAAGAGGTGATAGATCTTTAGAACTTTAACTCTATTTCAAACCGAAGTTGAACCGTTACAATCAAATATAACGCTCTTGGGGATTAGAGTCTTAGAGTTAGGTTCAAAGCTATAAGTTATAGATACTTATTACAACCTTTGGGTGACCTAAGAGGTGATAGATCTTTAGAACTTTAACTCTATTTGAAACCGAAGTTGAATCGTTACAATCAAAGATAACGCTCTTGGGGATTAGAGTCTTAGAGTTAGGTTCAAAGCTATAAGTTATAGATACTTATTACAACCTTTGGGTGTCCTAAGAGGTGATAGATCTTTAGAACTTTAACTCTATTTCAAACCGAAGTTGAACCGTTATAATCAAAGATAACGCTCTTGGGGATTAGAGTCTTAGAGTTAGGTTCAAAGCTATAAGTTATAGGTACTTATTACAACCTTTGGGTGTCCTAAGAGGTGATAGAACTTCAGAACTTTAACTCTATTTCAAACTGAAGTTGAACCGTTACAATCAAAGATAACGCTCTTGGGGATTAGAGTCTTAGAGTTAGGTTCAAAGCTATAAGTTATAGATACTTATTACAAACTTTGGGTGTCCTAAGAGGTGATAGAGCTTCATAACTTTAACTCTATTTCAAACCGAAGTTGAACCGTTACAATCAAAGATAATGCTCTTGGGGATTAGAGTCTTAGAGTTAGGTTCAAAGCTATAAGTTATAGATACTTATTACAACCTTTAGGTTTCCTAAGAGGTGATAGATCTTTAGAACTTTAACTCTATTTCCAACCGAAGTTGAACAGTTACAATCAAAGATAACGCTCTTGGGGACTAGAGTCTTAGAGTTAGGTTCAAAGCTATAAGTTATAGATACTTATGACATCCTTTGGGTGTCCTAAGAGGTGATAGAGCTTCATAACTTTAACTCTATTTCAAACCGAAGTTGAACAGTTACAATCAAAGATAACGCTCTTGGGGATTAGAGTCTTAGAGTTAGGTTCAAAGCAATAAGTTATAGATACTTATTACAACATTTGGGTGTCCTAAGAGGTGATAGATCTTTAGAACTTTAACTCTATTTCAAACCGAAGTTGAACCGTTACAATCAAAGATAACACTCTTGGGGATTAGAGTCTTAGAGTTACGTTCAAAGCTATAAGTTATAGATACTTATGACATCCTTTGGGTGTCCTAAGAGGTGATAGATCTTTAGAACTTTAACTCTATTTCAAACCGAAGTTGAACCGTTACAATCAAAGATAACGCTCTTGGGGATTAGAGTCTTAGAGTTAGGTTCAAAGCTATAAGTTATAGATACTTATTACAACCTTTGGGTGTCCTAAGAGGTGATAGATCTTTAGAACTTTAACTCTATTTCAAACCGAAGTTGAACCGTTATAATGAAAGATAACGCTCTTGGGGATTAGAGTCTTAGAGTTAGGTTCAAAGCTATAAGTTATAGGTACTTATTACAACCTTTGGGTGTCCTAAGAGGTGATAGAACTTCAGAACTTTAACTCTATTTGATACCGAAGTTGAACCGTCACAATCAAAGATAACGCTCTTGGGGATTAGAGTCTTAGAGTTAGGTTCAAAGCTATAAGTTATAGATACTTATTACAACCTTTGGGTGTCCTAAGAGGTGATAGATCTTTAGAACTTTAACTCTATTTCAAACAGAACTTGAACCGTTATAATCAAAGATAACGCTCTTGGGGATTAGAGTCTTAGAGTTAGGTTCAAAGCTATAAGTTATAGGTACTTATTACAACCTTTGGGTGTCCTAAGAGGTGCTAGAACTTCAGAACTTTAACTCTATTTCAAACCGAAGTTGAACCGTTACAATCAAAGATAACGCTCTTGGGGATTAGAGTCTTAGAGTTAGGTTCAAAGCTATAAGTTATAGATACTTATTACAAACTTTGGGTGTCCTAAGAGGTGATAGAGCTTCATAACTTTAACTCTATTTCAAACCGAAGTTGAACCGTTACAATCAAAGATAATGCTCTTGGGGATTAGAGTCTTAGAGTTAGGTTCAAAGCTATAAGTTATAGGTACTTATTACAACCTTTAGGTTTCCTAAGAGGTGATAGATCTTTAGAACTTTAACTCTATTTCAAATCGAAGTTGAACCGTTACAATCAAAGATAACGCTCTTGGGGATTAGAGTCTTAGAGTTAGGTTCAAAGCAATAAGTTATAGATACTTATTACAACCTTTGGGTGTCCTAAGAGGTGATAGATCATTAGAACTTTAACTCTATTTCAAACCGAAGTTCAACCGTTACAATCAAAGATAACGCTCTTGGGGATTAGAGTCTTAGAGTTAGGTTCAAAGCTATAAGTTATAGGTACTTATTACAACCTTTGGGTGTCCTAAGAGGTGATAGATCTTTAGAACTTTAACTCTATTTCAAACCGAAGTTGAACCGTTACAATCAAAGATAACGCTCTTGGGGATTAGAGTCTTAGAGTTAGGTTCAAAGCTATAAGTTATAGATACTTATTACAACATTTGGGTGTCCTAAGAGGTGATAGATCTTTAGAACTTTAACTCTATTTCAAACCGAAGTTGAACCGTTACAATCAAAGATAACGCTCTTGGGGATTAGAGTCTTAGAGTTACGTTCAAAGCTATAAGTTATAGATACTTATGACATCCTTTGGGTGTCCTAAGAGGTGATAGATCTTTAGAACTTTAACTCTATTTCAAACCGAAGTTGAACCGTTACAATAAAATATAACGCTCTTGGGGATTAGAGTCTTAGAGTTAGGTTCAAAGCTATAAGTTATAGATACTTATTACAACCTTTGGGTGTCCTATGAGGTGATAGATCTTTAGAACTTTAACTCTATTTCAAACCGAAGTTGAACCGTTATAATCAAAGATAATGCTCTTGGGGATTAGAGTCTTAGAGTTAGGTTCAAAGCTATAAGTTATAGGTACTTATTACAACCTTTGGGTGTCCTAAGAGGTGATAGAACTTCAGAACTTTAACTCTATTTGATACCGAAGTTGAACCGTTACAATCAAAGATAACGCTCTTGGGGATTAGAGTCTTAGAGTTAGGTTCAAAGCTATAAGTTATAGATACTTATTACAAGCTTTGGGTGTCCTAAGAGGTGATAGATCTTTAGAACTTTAACTCTATTTCAAACCGAAGTTGAACCGTTATAATCAAAGATAATGCTCTTGGGGATTAGAGTCTTAGAGTTAGGTTCAAAGCTATAAGTTATAGGTACTTATTACAACCTTTGGGTGTCCTAAGAGGTGATAGAACTTCAGAACTTTAACTCTATTTGATACCGAAGTTGAACCGTTACAATCAAAGATAACGCTCTTGGGGATTAGAGTCTTAGAGTTAGGTTCAAAGCTATAAGTTATAGATACTTATTACAACCTTTGGGTGTCCTAAGAGGTGATAGATCTTTAGAACTTTAACTCTATTTCAAACCGAAGTTGAACCGTTATAATCAAAGATAACGCTCTTGGGGATTAGAGTCTTAGAGTTAGGTTCAAAGCTATAAGTTATAGGTACTTATTACAACCTTTGGGTGTCCTAAGAGGTGATAGAACTTCAGAACTTTAACTCTATTTCAAACCGAAGTTGAACCGTTACAATCAAAGATAACGCTCTTGGGGATTAGAGTCTTAGAGTTAGGTTCAAAGCTATAAGTTATAGATACTTATTACAAACTTTGGGTGTCCTAAGAGGTGATAGAGCTTCATAATTTTAACTCTATTTCAAACCGAAGTTGAACCGTTACAATCAAAGATAATGCTCTTGGGGATTAGAGTCTTAGAGTTAGGTTCAAAGCTATAAGTTATAGATACTTATTACAACCTTTAGGTTTCCTAAGAGGTGATAGATCTTTAGAACTTTAACTCTATTTGAAACCGAAGTTGAATCGTTACAATCAAAGATAACGCTCTTGGGGATTAGAGTCTTAGAGTTAGGTTCAAAGCTATAAGTTATAGATACTTATTACAACCTTTGGGTGTCCTAAGAGGTGATAGATCTTTAGCACTTTAACTCTATTTCAAACCGAAGTTCAACCGTTACAATCAAAGATAACGCTCTTGGGGATTAGAGTCTTAGAGTTAGGTTCAAAGCTATAAGTTATAGGTACTTATTACAACCTTTGGGTGTCCTATGAGGTGATAGATCTTTAGAACTTTAACTCTATTTCAAACCGAAGTTGAACCGTTACAATCAAAGATAACGCTCTTGGGGATTAGAGTCTTAGAGTTAGGTTCAAAGCTATAAGTTATAGATACTTATGACATCCTTTGAGTGTCCTTAGAGGTGATAGATCTTTAGAACTTTAACTCTATTTCCAACCGAAGTTGAACCGTTACAATCAAAGATAACGCTCTTGGGGACTAGAGTCTTAGAGTTAGGTTCAAAGCTATAAGTTATAGATACTTATGACATCCTTTGGGTGTCCTAAGAGGTGATAGAGCTTCATAACTTTAACTCTATTTCAAACCGAAGTTGAACAGTTACAATCAAAGATAACGCTCTTGGGGATTAGAGTCTTAGAGTTAGGTTCAGAGCAATAAGTTATAGATACTTATTACAACATTTGGGTGTCCTAAGAGGTGATAGATCTTTAGAACTTTAACTCTATTTCAAACCGAAGTTGAACCGTTACAATCAAAGATAACGCTCTTGGGGATTAGAGTCTTAGAGTTACGTTCAAAGCTATAAGTTATAGATACTTATGACATCCTTTGGGTGTCCTAAGAGGTGTTAGATCTTTAGAACTTTAACTCTATTTCAAACCGAAGTTGAACCGTTACAATCAAATATAACGCTCTTGGGGATTAGAGTCTTAGAGTTAGGTTCAAAGCTATAAGTTATAGATACTTATTACAACCTTTGGGTGTCCTAAGAGGTGATAGATCTTTAGAACTTTAACTCTATTTCAAACCGAAGTTGAACCGTTATAATGAAAGATAACGCTCTTGGGGATTAGAGTCTTAGAGTTAGGTTCAAAGCTATAAGTTATAGGTACTTATTACAACCTTTGGGTGTCCTAAGAGGTGATAGAACTTCAGAACTTTAACTCTATTTGATACCGAAGTTGAACCGTCACAATCAAAGATAACGCTCTTGGGGATTAGAGTCTTAGAGTTAGGTTCAAAGCTATAAGTTATAGATACTTATTACAACCTTTGGGTGTCCTAAGAGGTGATAGATCTTTAGAACTTTAACTCTATTTCAAACCGATGTTGAACCGTTACAATCAAAGATAACGCTCTTGGGGATTAGAGTCTTAGAGTTAGGTTCAAAGCAATAAGTTATAGATACTTATTACAACCTTTGGGTGTCCTAAGAGGAGATAGATCATTAGAACTTTAACTCTATTTCCAACCGAAGTTGAACCGTTACAATCAAAGATAACGCTCTTGGGGACTAGAGTCTTAGAGTTAGGTTCAAAGCTATAAGTTATAGATACTTATGACATCCTTTGGGTGTCCTAAGAGGTGATAGAGCTTCATAACTTTAACTCTATTTCAAACCGAAGTTGAACAGTTACAATCAAAGATAACGCTCTTGGGGATTAGAGTCTTAGAGTTAGGTTCAGAGCAATAAGTTATAGATACTTATTACAACATTTGGGTGTCCTAAGAGGTGATAGATCTTTAGAACTTTAACTCTATTTCAAACCGAAGTTGAACCGTTACAATCAAAGATAACGCTCTTGGGGATTAGAGTCTTAGAGTTACGTTCAAAGCTATAAGTTATAGATACTTATGACATCCTTTGGGTGTCCTAAGAGGTGTTAGATCTTTAGAACTTTAACTCTATTTCAAACCGAAGTTGAACCGTTACAATCAAATATAACGCTCTTGGGGATTAGAGTCTTAGAGTTAGGTTCAAAGCTATAAGTTATAGATACTTATTACAACCTTTGGGTGTCCTAAGAGGTGATAGATCTTTAGAACTTTAACTCTATTTCAAACCGAAGTTGAACCGTTATAATGAAAGATAACGCTCTTGGGGATTAGAGTCTTAGAGTTAGGTTCAAAGCTATAAGTTATAGGTACTTATTACAACCTTTGGGTGTCCTAAGAGGTGATAGAACTTCAGAACTTTAACTCTATTTGATACCGAAGTTGAACCGTCACAATCAAAGATAACGCTCTTGGGGATTAGAGTCTTAGAGTTAGGTTCAAAGCTATAAGTTATAGATACTTATTACAACCTTTGGGTGTCCTAAGAGGTGATAGATCTTTAGAACTTTAACTCTATTTCAAACCGAAGTTGAACCGTTATAATCAAAGATAACGCTCTTGGGGATTAGAGTCTTAGAGTTAGGTTCAAAGCTATAAGTTATAGGTACTTATTACAACCTTTGGGTGTCCTAAGAGGTGCTAGAACTTCAGAACTTTAACTCTATTTCAAACCGAAGTTGAACCGTTACAATCAAAGATAACGCTCTTGGGGATTAGAGTCTTAGAGTTAGGTTCAAAGCTATAAGTTATAGATACTTATTACAACCTTTGGGTGTCCTAAGAGGTGATAGATCTTTAGAACTTTAACTCTATTTCAAACCGAAGTTGAACCGTTATAATCAAAGATAATGCTCTTGGGGATTAGAGTCTTAGAGTTAGGTTCAAAGCTATAAGTTATAGGTACTTATTACAACCTTTGGGTGTCCTAAGAGGTGATAGAACTTCAGAACTTTAACTCTATTTGATACCGAAGTTGAACCGTTACAATCAAAGATAACGCTCTTGGGGATTAGAGTCTTAGAGTTAGGTTCAAAGCTATAAGTTATAGATACTTATTACAACCTTTGGGTGTCCTAAGAGGTGATAGATCTTTAGAACTTTAACTCTATTTCAAACCGAAGTTGAACCGTTATAATCAAAGATAATGCTCTTGGGGATTAGAGTCTTAGAGTTAGGTTCAAAGCTATAAGTTATAGGTACTTATTACAACCTTTGGGTGTCCTAAGAGGTGATAGAACTTCAGAACTTTAACTCTATTTGATACCGAAGTTGAACCGTTACAATCAAAGATAATGCTCTTGGGGATTAGAGTCTTAGAGTTAGGTTCAAAGCTATAAGTTATAGATACTTATTACAACCTTTGGGTGTCCTAAGAGGTGATAGATCTTTAGAACTTTAACTCTATTTCAAACCGAAGTTGAACCGTTACAATCAAAGATAATGCTCTTGGGGATTAGAGTCTTAGAGTTAGGTTCAAAGCTATAAGTTATAGATACTTATTACAACCTTTAGGTTTCCTAAGAGGTGATAGATCTTTAGAACTTTAACTCTATTTGAAACCGAAGTTGAATCGTTACAATCAAAGATAACGCTCTTGGGGATTAGAGTCTTAGAGTTAGGTTCAAAGCTATAAGTTATAGATACTTATTACAACCTTTGGGTGTCCTAAGAGGTGATAGATCTTTAGCACTTTAACTCTATTTCAAACCGAAGTTCAACCGTTACAATCAAAGATAACGCTCTTGGGGATTAGAGTCTTAGAGTTAGGTTCAAAGCTATAAGTTATAGGTACTTATTACAACCTTTGGGTGTCCTATGAGGTGATAGATCTTTAGAACTTTAACTCTATTTCAAACCGAAGTTGAACCGTTACAATCAAAGATAACGCTCTTGGGGATTAGAGTCTTAGAGTTAGGTTCAAAGCTATAAGTTATAGATACTTATGACATCCTTTGAGTGTCCTTAGAGGTGATAGATCTTTAGAACTTTAACTCTATTTCCAACCGAAGTTGAACCGTTACAATCAAAGATAACGCTCTTGGGGACTAGAGTCTTAGAGTTAGGTTCAAAGCTATAAGTTATAGATACTTATGACATCCTTTGGGTGTCCTAAGAGGTGATAGAGCTTCATAACTTTAACTCTATTTCAAACCGAAGTTGAACAGTTACAATCAAAGATAACGCTCTTGGGGATTAGAGTCTTAGAGTTAGGTTCAGAGCAATAAGTTATAGATACTTATTACAACATTTGGGTGTCCTAAGAGGTGATAGATCTTTAGAACTTTAACTCTATTTCAAACCGAAGTTGAACCGTTACAATCAAAGATAACGCTCTTGGGGATTAGAGTCTTAGAGTTACGTTCAAAGCTATAAGTTATAGATACTTATGACATCCTTTGGGTGTCCTAAGAGGTGTTAGATCTTTAGAACTTTAACTCTATTTCAAACCGAAGTTGAACCGTTACAATCAAATATAACGCTCTTGGGGATTAGAGTCTTAGAGTTAGGTTCAAAGCTATAAGTTATAGATACTTATTACAACCTTTGGGTGTCCTAAGAGGTGATAGATCTTTAGAACTTTAACTCTATTTCAAACCGAAGTTGAACCGTTATAATGAAAGATAACGCTCTTGGGGATTAGAGTCTTAGAGTTAGGTTCAAAGCTATAAGTTATAGGTACTTATTACAACCTTTGGGTGTCCTAAGAGGTGATAGAACTTCAGAACTTTAACTCTATTTGATACCGAAGTTGAACCGTCACAATCAAAGATAACGCTCTTGGGGATTAGAGTCTTAGAGTTAGGTTCAAAGCTATAAGTTATAGATACTTATTACAACCTTTGGGTGTCCTAAGAGGTGATAGATCTTTAGAACTTTAACTCTATTTCAAACCGAAGTTGAACCGTTATAATCAAAGATAACGCTCTTGGGGATTAGAGTCTTAGAGTTAGGTTCAAAGCTATAAGTTATAGGTACTTATTACAACCTTTGGGTGTCCTAAGAGGTGCTAGAACTTCAGAACTTTAACTCTATTTCAAACCGAAGTTGAACCGTTACAATCAAAGATAACGCTCTTGGGGATTAGAGTCTTAGAGTTAGGTTCAAAGCTATAAGTTATAGATACTTATTACAAACTTTGGGTGTCCTAAGAGGTGATAGAGCTTCATAACTTTAACTCTATTTCAAACCGAAGTTGAACGGTTACAATCAAAGATAATGCTCTTGGGGATTAGAGTCTTAGAGTTAGGTTCAAAGCTATAAGTTATAGGTACTTATTACAACCTTTGGGTGTCCTAAGAGGTGATAGATCTTTAGAACTTTAACTCTATTTCAAACCGAAGTTGAACCGTTACAATCAAAGATAACGCTCTTGGGGATTAGAGTCTTAGAGTTAGGTTCAAAGCTATAAGTTATAGATACTTATTACAATCATTGGGTGTCCTAACAGGTGATAGAACTTCAAAACTTTAACTCTATTTCAAACCGAAGTTGAACCATTACAATCAAAGATAACGCTCTTGGGATTAGAGTCTTAGAGTTAGGTTCAAAGCTATAAGTTATAGATACTTATGACATCCTTTGGGTGTCCTAAGAGGTGATAGATCTTTAGAACTTTAACTCTATTTCAAACCGAAGTTGAACCGTTACAATCAAAGATAACGCTCTTGGGGATTAGAGTTTTAGAGTTAGGTTCAAAGCTATAAGTTATAGATACTTATGACATCCTTTGGGTGTCCTAAGAGGTGATAGATCTTTAGAACTTTAACTCTATTTCAAACCGAAGTTGAACCGTTACAATCAAAGGTAACGCTCTTGGGAATTAGAGTCTTAGAGTTAGGTTCAAAGCTATAAGTTATAGATACTTATTACAACCTTTGGGTGTCCTAAGAGGTGATAGATCTTTAGAACTTTAACTCTATTTCAAACCGAAGTTGAACCGTTACAATCAAAGATAACGCTCTTGGGGATTAGAGTCTTAGAGTTAGGTTCAAAGCTATAAGTTATAGATACTTATGACATCCTTTGGGTGTCCTAAGAGGTGATAGAGCTTCATAACTTTAACTCTATTTCAAACCGAAGTTGAACCGTTACAATCAAAGATAACGCTCTTGGGGATTAGAGTCTTAGAGTTAGGTTCAAAGCAATAAGTTATATATACTTATTACAACATTTGGGTGTCCTAAGAGGTGATATATCTTTAGAACTTTAACTCTATTTCAAACCGAAGTTGAACCGTTACAATCAAAGATAACGCTCTTGGGGATTAGAGTCTTAGAGTTAGGTTCAAAGCTATAAGTTATAGATACTTATGACATCCTTTGGGTGTCCTAAGAGGTGATAGATCTTTAGAACTTTAACTCTATTTCAAACCGAAGTTGAACCGTTATAATCAAAGATAACGCTCTTGGGGACTAGAGTCTTAGAGTTAGGTTCAAAGCTATAAGTTATAGATACTCATGACATCCTTTGGGTGTCCTCAGAGGTGATAGAGCTTCATAACTTTAACTCTATTTCAAACCGAAGTTGAACAGTTACAATCAAAGACAACGCTCTTGGGGATTAGAGTCTTAGAGTTAGGTTCAAAGCAATAAGTTATAGATACTTATTACAACATTTGGGTGTCCTAAGAGGCGATAGATCTTTAGAACTTTAACTCTATTTCAAACCGAAGTTGAACCGTTACAATCAAAGATACCGCTCTTGGGGATTAGAGTCTTAGAGTTACGTTTAAAGCTATAAGTTATAGATACTTATGACATCCTTTGGGTGTCCTAAGAGGTGATAGATCTTTAGAACTTTAACTCTATTTCAAACCGAAGTTGAACCGTTACAATCAAATATAACGCTCTTGGGGATTAGAGTCTTAGAGTTAGGTTCAAAGCTATAAGTTATAGATACTTATTACAACCTTTGGGTGTCCTAAGAGGTGATAGAGCTTTAGAACTTTAACTCTATTTCAAACCGAAGTTGAACCGTTATAATCAAAGATAACGCTCTTGGGGATTAGAGTCTTAGTGTTAGGTTCAAAGCTATAAGTTATAGGTACTTATTACAACCTTTGGGTGTCCTAAGAGGTGATAGATCTTTAGAACTTTAACTCTATTTCAAACCGAAGTTGAACCGTTACAATCAAATATAACGCTCTTGGGGATTAGAGTCTTAGAGTTAGGTTCAAAGCTATAAGTTATAGATACTTATTACAACCTTTGGGTGTCCTAAGAGGTGATAGATCTTTAGAACTTTAACTCTATTTGAAACCGAAGTTGAATCGTTACAATCAAAGATAACGCTCTTGGGGATTAGAGTCTTAGAGTTAGGTTCAAAGCTATAAGTTATAGATACTTATTACAACCTTTGGGTGTCCTAAGAGGTGATAGATCTTTAGAACTTTAACTCTATTTCAAACCGAAGTTGAACCGTTATAATCAAAGATAACGCTCTTGGGGATTAGAGTCTTAGAGTTAGGTTCAAAGCTATAAGTTATAGGTACTTATTACAACCTTTGGGTGTCCTAAGAGGTGATAGAACTTCAGAACTTTAACTCTATTTCAAACCGAAGTTGAACCGTTACAATCAAAGATAACGCTCTTGGGGATTAGA
Organism: Pontederia crassipes; assembly: GCA_030549335.1. NCBI lineage: Eukaryota > Viridiplantae > Streptophyta > Magnoliopsida > Commelinales > Pontederiaceae > Pontederia > Pontederia crassipes. Next base: position 730,905 of record JAUKPH010000020.1, on the reverse strand, counting down.
GTATTAGAGTTAGGTTCAAAGTTATAAGTTATAGATACTTATTACAAACTTTGGGTGTCCTAAGAGGTGATAGAGCTTCATAACTTTAACTCTATTTCAAACCGAAGTTGAACCGTTACAATCAAAGATAATGCTCTTGGGGATTAGAGTCTTAGAGTTAGGTTCAAAGCTATAAGTTATAGATACTTATTACAACCTTTAGGTTTCCTAAGAGGTGATAGATCTTTAGAACTTTAACTCTATTTCAAATCGAAGTTGAACCGTTACAATCAAAGATAACGCTCTTGGGGATTAGAGTCTTAGAGTTAGGTTCAAAGCAATAAGTTATAGATACTTATTACAACCTTTGGGTGTCCTAAGAGGTGATAGATCTTTAGAACTTTAACTCTATTTCAAACCGAAGTTGAACCGTTACAATCAAAGATAACGCTCTTGGGGATTAGAGTCTTAGAGTTAGGTTCAAAGCTATAAGTTATAGGTACTTATTACAACCTTTGGGTGTCCTAAGAGGTGATAGATCTTTAGAACTTTAACTCTATTTCAAACCGAAGTTGAACCGTTACAATAAAAAATAACGCTCTTGGGGATTAGAGTCTTAGAGTTAGGTTCAAAGCTATAAGTTATAGATACTTATGACATCCTTTGGGTGTCCTAAGAGGTGATAGAGCTTCATAACTTTAACTCTATTTCAAACCGAAGTTGAACCGTTACAATCAAAGATAACGCTCTTGGGGATTAGAGTCTTAGAGTTAGGTTCAAAGCAATAAGTTATAGATACTTATTACAACATTTGGGTGTCCTAAGAGGTGATAGATCTTTAGAACTTTAACTCTATTTCAAACCGAAGTTGAGCCGTTACAATCAAAGATAACGCTCTTGGGGATTAGAGTCTTAGAGTTAGGTTCAAAGCTATAAGTTATAGGTACTTATTACAACCTTTGGGTGTCCTAAGAGGTGATAGAACTTCAGAACTTTAACTCTATTTCAAACCAAAGTTGAACCGTTACAATCAAAGATAACGCTCTTGGGGATTAGAGTCTTAGAGTTAGGTTCAAAGCTATAAGTTATAGATACTTATTACAACCGTTGGGTGTCCTAAGAGGTGATAGATCTTTAGAATTTTAACTCTATTTCAAATCGAAGTTGAACCGTTACAATCAAAGATAACGCTCTTGGGGATTAGAGTCTTAGAGTTAGGTTCAAAGCTATAAGTTATAGATACTTATGACATCCTTTGGGTGTCTTAAGAGGTGATAGAGCTTCATAACTTTAACTCTATTTCAAACCGAAGTTGAACCGTTACAATCAAAGATAACGCTCTTGGTGATTAGAGTCTTAGAATTAGGTTCAAAGCTATAAGTTATAGATACTTATTACAACCTTTGGGTGTCCTAAGAGGTGATAGATCTTTAGAACTTTAACTCTATTTCAAACCGAAGTTGAACCGTTATAATCAAAGATAACGCTCTTGGGGATAAGAGTCTTAGAGTTAGGTTCAAAGCTATAAGTTATAGGTACTTATTACAATCTTTGGGTGTCCTAAGAGGTGATAGAACTTCATAACTTTAACTCTATTTCAAACCGAAGTTGAACCGTTACAATCAAAGATAATGCTCTTGGGGATTAGAGTCTTAGAGTTAGGTTCAAAGCTATAAGTTATAGATACTTATGACAACCTTTGGGTGTCTTAAGAGGTGATAGATCTTTAGAACTTTAACTCTATTTCAAACCGAAGTTGAACCGTTACAATCAAAGATAACGCTCTTGGGGATTAGAGTCTTAGAGTTAGGTTCAAAGCTATAAGTTATAGATACTTATTACAACCATTGGGTGTCCTAACAGGTGATAGAACTTCAGAACTTTAACTCTATTTCAAACCGAAGTTGAACCATTACAATCAAAGATAACGCTCTTGGGATTAGAGTCTTAGAGTTAGGTTCAAAGCTATAAGTTATAGATACTTATGACATCCTTTGGGTGTCCTAAGAGGTGATAGATCTTTAGAACTTTAACTCTATTTCAAACCGAAGTTGAACCGTTACAATCAAAGATAACGCTCTTGGGGATTAGAGTTTTAGAGTTAGGTTCAAAGCTATGAGTTATAGATACTTATGACATCCTTTGGGTGTCCTAAGAGGTGATAGATCTTTAGATATTTAACTCTATTTCAAACCGAAGTTGAACCGTTACAATCAAAGATAACGCTCTTGGGAATTAGAGTCTTAGAGTTAGGTTCAAAGCTATAAGTTATAGATACTTATTACAACCTTTGGGTGTCCTAAGAGGTGATAGATCTTTAGAACTTTAACTCTATTTCAAACCGAAGTTGAACCGTTACAATCAGAGATAACGCTCTTGGGGATTAGAGTCTTAGAGTTAGGTTCAAAGCTATAATTTATAGATACTTATTACAACCTTTGGGTGTCCTAAGAGGTGATAGAGCTTCAGAACTTTAACTCTATTTCAAACCGAAGTTGAACCGTTACAATCAAAGATAACACTCTTGGGGATTAGAGTCTTAGAGTTAGGTTCAAAGCTATAAGTTATAGATACTTATGACATCCTTTGGGTGTCTTAAGAGGTGATAGAGCTTCATAACTTTAACTCTATTTCAAACCGAAGTTGAACCGTTACAATCAAAGATAACGCTCTTGGGGATTAGAGTCTTAGAGTTAGGTTCAAAGCAATAAGTTATAGATACTTATTACAACATTTGGGTGTCCTAAGAGGTGATATATCTTTAGAACTTTAACTCTATTTCAAACCGAAGTTGAACCGTTACAATCAAAGATAACGCTCTTGGGGATTAGAGTCTTAGAGTTACGTTCAAAGCTATAAGTTATAGATAGTTATGACATCCTTTGGGTGTCCTAAGAGGTGTTAGATCTTTAGAACTTTAACTCTATTTCAAACCGAAGTTGAACCGTTACAATCAAATATAACGCTCTTGGGGATTAGAGTCTTAGAGTTAGGTTCAAAGCTATAAGTTATAGATACTTATTACAACCTTTGGGTGTCCTAAGAGGTGATAGATCTTTAGAACTTTAACTCTATTTCAAACCGAAGTTGAACCGTTATAATGAAAGATAACGCTCTTGGGGATTAGAGTCTTAGAGTTAGGTTCAAAGCTATAAGTTATAGGTACTTATTACAACCTTTGGGTGTCCTAAGAGGTGATAGAACTTCAGAACTTTAACTCTATTTGATACCGAAGTTGAACCGTCACAATCAAAGATAACGCTCTTGGGGATTAGAGTCTTAGAGTTAGGTTCAAAGCTATAAGTTATAGATACTTATTACAACCTTTGGGTGTCCTAAGAGGTGATAGATCTTTAGAACTTTAACTCTATTTCAAACCGAAGTTGAACCGTTATAATCAAAGATAACGCTCTTGGGGATTAGAGTCTTAGAGTTAGGTTCAAAGCTATAAGTTATAGGTACTTATTACAACCTTTGGGTGTCCTAAGAGGTGCTAGAACTTCAGAACTTTAACTCTATTTCAAACCGAAGTTGAACCGTTACAATCAAAGATAACGCTCTTGGGGATTAGAGTCTTAGAGTTAGGTTCAAAGCTATAAGTTATAGATACTTATTACAAACTTTGGGTGTCCTAAGAGGTGATAGAGCTTCATAACTTTAACTCTATTTCAAACCGAAGTTGAACCGTTACAATCAAAGATAATGCTCTTGGGGATTAGAGTCTTAGAGTTAGGTTCAAAGCTATAAGTTATAGGTACTTATTACAACCTTTGGGTGTCCTAAGAGGTGATAGATCTTTAGAACTTTAACTCTATTTCAAACCGAAGTTGAACCGTTACAATCAAAGATAACGCTCTTGGGGATTAGAGTCTTAGAGTTAGGTTCAAAGCTATAAGTTATAGATACTTATTACAATCATTGGGTGTCCTAACAGGTGATAGAACTTCAAAACTTTAACTCTATTTCAAACCGAAGTTGAACCATTACAATCAAAGATAACGCTCTTGGGATTAGAGTCTTAGAGTTAGGTTCAAAGCTATAAGTTATAGATACTTATGACATCCTTTGGGTGTCCTAAGAGGTGATAGATCTTTAGAACTTTAACTCTATTTCAAACCGAAGTTGAACCGTTACAATCAAAGATAACGCTCTTGGGGATTAGAGTTTTAGAGTTAGGTTCAAAGCTATAAGTTATAGATACTTATGACATCCTTTGGGTGTCCTAAGAGGTGATAGATCTTTAGAACTTTAACTCTATTTCAAACCGAAGTTGAACCGTTACAATCAAAGGTAACGCTCTTGGGAATTAGAGTCTTAGAGTTAGGTTCAAAGCTATAAGTTATAGATACTTATTACAACCTTTGGGTGTCCTAAGAGGTGATAGATCTTTAGAACTTTAACTCTATTTCAAACCGAAGTTGAACCGTTACAATCAAAGATAACGCTCTTGGGGATTAGAGTCTTAGAGTTAGGTTCAAAGCTATAAGTTATAGATACTTATGACATCCTTTGGGTGTCCTAAGAGGTGATAGAGCTTCATAACTTTAACTCTATTTCAAACCGAAGTTGAACCGTTACAATCAAAGATAACGCTCTTGGGGATTAGAGTCTTAGAGTTAGGTTCAAAGCAATAAGTTATATATACTTATTACAACATTTGGGTGTCCTAAGAGGTGATATATCTTTAGAACTTTAACTCTATTTCAAACCGAAGTTGAACCGTTACAATCAAAGATAACGCTCTTGGGGATTAGAGTCTTAGAGTTAGGTTCAAAGCTATAAGTTATAGATACTTATGACATCCTTTGGGTGTCCTAAGAGGTGATAGATCTTTAGAACTTTAACTCTATTTCAAACCGAAGTTGAACCGTTATAATCAAAGATAACGCTCTTGGGGACTAGAGTCTTAGAGTTAGGTTCAAAGCTATAAGTTATAGATACTCATGACATCCTTTGGGTGTCCTCAGAGGTGATAGAGCTTCATAACTTTAACTCTATTTCAAACCGAAGTTGAACAGTTACAATCAAAGACAACGCTCTTGGGGATTAGAGTCTTAGAGTTAGGTTCAAAGCAATAAGTTATAGATACTTATTACAACATTTGGGTGTCCTAAGAGGCGATAGATCTTTAGAACTTTAACTCTATTTCAAACCGAAGTTGAACCGTTACAATCAAGGATACCGCTCTTGGGGATTAGAGTCTTAGAGTTACGTTTAAAGCTATAAGTTATAGATACTTATGACATCCTTTGGGTGTCCTAAGAGGTGATAGATCTTTAGAACTTTAACTCTATTTCAAACCGAAGTTGAACCGTTACAATCAAATATAACGCTCTTGGGGATTAGAGTCTTAGAGTTAGGTTCAAAGCTATAAGTTATAGATACTTATTACAACCTTTGGGTGTCCTAAGAGGTGATAGAGCTTTAGAACTTTAACTCTATTTCAAACCGAAGTTGAACCGTTATAATCAAAGATAACGCTCTTGGGGATTAGAGTCTTAGTGTTAGGTTCAAAGCTATAAGTTATAGGTACTTATTACAACCTTTGGGTGTCCTAAGAGGTGATAGATCTTTAGAACTTTAACTCTATTTCAAACCGAAGTTGAACCGTTACAATCAAATATAACGCTCTTGGGGATTAGAGTCTTAGAGTTAGGTTCAAAGCTATAAGTTATAGATACTTATTACAACCTTTGGGTGTCCTAAGAGGTGATAGATCTTTAGAACTTTAACTCTATTTGAAACCGAAGTTGAATCGTTACAATCAAAGATAACGCTCTTGGGGATTAGAGTCTTAGAGTTAGGTTCAAAGCTATAAGTTATAGATACTTATTACAACCTTTGGGTGTCCTAAGAGGTGATAGATTTTTAGAACTTTAACTCTATTTCAAACCGAAGTTGAACCGTTATAATCAAAGATAACGCTCTTGGGGATTAGAGTCTTAGAGTTAGGTTCAAAGCTATAAGTTATAGGTACTTATTACAACCTTTGGGTGTCCTAAGAGGTGATAGAACTTCAGAACTTTAACTCTATTTCAAACCGAAGTTGAACCGTTACAATCAAAGATAACGCTCTTGGGGATTAGAGTCTTAGAGTTAGGTTCAAAGTTATAAGTTATAGATACTTATTACAAACTTTGGGTGTCCTAAGAGGTGATAGAGCTTCATAACTTTAACTCTATTTCAAACCGAAGTTGAACCGTTACAATCAAAGATAATGCTCTTGGGGATTAGAGTCTTAGAGTTAGGTTCAAAGCTATAAGTTATAGATACTTATTACAACCTTTAGGTTTCCTAAGAGGTGATAGATCTTTAGAACTTTAACTCTATTTCAAATCGAAGTTGAACCGTTACAATCAAAGATAACGCTCTTGGGGATTAGAGTCTTAGAGTTAGGTTCAAAGCAATAAGTTATAGATACTTATTACAACCTTTGGGTGTCCTAAGAGGTGATAGATCTTTAGAACTTTAACTCTATTTCAAACCGAAGTTGAACCGTTACAATCAAAGATAACGCTCTTGGGGATTAGAGTCTTAGAGTTAGGTTCAAAGCTATAAGTTATAGGTACTTATTACAACCTTTGGGTGTCCTAAGAGGTGATAGATCTTTAGAACTTTAACTCTATTTCAAACCGAAGTTGAACCGTTACAATAAAAAATAACGCTCTTGGGGATTAGAGTCTTAGAGTTAGGTTCAAAGCTATAAGTTATAGATACTTATGACATCCTTTGGGTGTCCTAAGAGGTGATAGAGCTTCATAACTTTAACTCTATTTCAAACCGAAGTTGAACCGTTACAATCAAAGATAACGCTCTTGGGGATTAGAGTCTTAGAGTTAGGTTCAAAGCAATAAGTTATAGATACTTATTACAACATTTGGGTGTCCTAAGAGGTGATAGATCTTTAGAACTTTAACTCTATTTCAAACCGAAGTTGAGCCGTTACAATCAAAGATAACGCTCTTGGGGATTAGAGTCTTAGAGTTAGGTTCAAAGCTATAAGTTATAGATACTTATTACAATCATTGGGTGTCCTAACAGGTGATAGAACTTCAAAACTTTAACTCTATTTCAAACCGAAGTTGAACCATTACAATCAAAGATAACGCTCTTGGGATTAGAGTCTTAGAGTTAGGTTCAAAGCTATAAGTTATAGATACTTATGACATCCTTTGGGTGTCCTAAGAGGTGATAGATCTTTAGAACTTTAACTCTATTTCAAACCGAAGTTGAACCGTTACAATCAAAGATAACGCTCTTGGGGATTAGAGTTTTAGAGTTAGGTTCAAAGCTATAAGTTATAGATACTTATGACATCCTTTGGGTGTCCTAAGAGGTGATAGATCTTTAGAACTTTAACTCTATTTCAAACCGAAGTTGAACCGTTACAATCAAAGATAACGCTCTTGGGGATTAGAGTCTTAGAATTAGGTTCAAAGCTATAAGTTATAGATACTTATTACAACCTTTGGGTGTCCTAAGAGGTGATAGATCTTTAGAACTTTAACTCTATTTCAAACCGAAGTTGAACCGTTATAATCAAAGATAACGCTCTTGGGGATTAGAGTCTTAGAGTTAGGTTCAAAGCTATAAGTTATAGGTACTTATTACAATCTTTGGGTGTCCTAAGAGGTGATAGAACTTCATAACTTTAACTCTATTTCAAACCGAAGTTGAACCGTTACAATCAAAGATAATGCTCTTGGGGATTAGAGTCTTAGAGTTAGGTTCAAAGCTATAAGTTATAGATACTTATGACAACCTTTGGGTGTCTTAAGAGGTGATAGATCTTTAGAACTTTAACTCTATTTCAAACCGAAGTTGAACCGTTACAATCAAAGATAATGCTCTTGGGGATTAGAGTCTTAGAGTTAGGTTCAAAGCTATAAGTTATAGGTACTTATTACAATCTTTGGGTGTCCTAAGAGGTGATAGAACTTTAGAACTTTAACTCTATTTCAAACCGAAGTTGAACCGTTATAATCAAAGATAACGCTCTTGGGGATTAGAGTCTTAGAGTTAGGTTCAAAGCTATAAGTTATAGGTACTTATTACAATCTTTGGGTGTCCTAAGAGGTGATAGAACTTCATAACTTTAACTCTATTTCAAACCGAAGTTGAACCGTTACAATCAAAGATAATGCTCTTGGGGATTAGAGTCTTAGAGTTAGGTTCAAAGCTATAAGTTATAGATACTTATGACAACCTTTGGGTGTCTTAAGAGGTGATAGATCTTTAGAACTTTAACTCTATTTCAAACCGAAGTTGAACCGTTACAATCAAAGATAACGCTCTTGGGGATTAGAGTCTTAGAGTTAGGTTCAAAGCTATAAGTTATAGATACTTATTACAACCATTGGGTGTCCTAACAGGTGATAGAACTTCAGAACTTTAACTCTATTTCAAACCGAAGTTGAACCATTACAATCAAAGATAACGCTCTTGGGATTAGAGTCTTAGAGTTAGGTTCAAAGCTATAAGTTATAGATACTTATGACATCCTTTGGGTGTCCTAAGAGGTGATAGATCTTTAGAACTTTAACTCTATTTCAAACCGAAGTTGAACCGTTACAATCAAAGATAACGCTCTTGGGGATTAGAGTTTTAGAGTTAGGTTCAAAGCTATGAGTTATAGATACTTATGACATCCTTTGGGTGTCCTAAGAGGTGATAGATCTTTAGATATTTAACTCTATTTCAAACCGAAGTTGAACCGTTACAATCAAAGATAACGCTCTTGGGAATTAGAGTCTTAGAGTTAGGTTCAAAGCTATAAGTTATAGATACTTATTACAACCTTTGGGTGTCCTAAGAGGTGATAGATCTTTAGAACTTTAACTCTATTTCAAACCGAAGTTGAACCGTTACAATCAGAGATAACGCTCTTGGGGATTAGAGTCTTAGAGTTAGGTTCAAAGCTATAATTTATAGATACTTATTACAACCTTTGGGTGTCCTAAGAGGTGATAGAGCTTCAGAACTTTAACTCTATTTCAAACCGAAGTTGAACCGTTACAATCAAAGATAACACTCTTGGGGATTAGAGTCTTAGAGTTAGGTTCAAAGCTATAAGTTATAGATACTTATGACATCCTTTGGGTGTCCTAAGAGGTGATAGAGCTTCATAACTTTAACTCTATTTCAAACCGAAGTTGAACCGTTACAATCAAAGATAACGCTCTTGGGGATTAGAGTCTTAGAGTTAGGTTCAAAGCAATAAGTTATATATACTTATTACAACATTTGGGTGTCCTAAGAGGTGATATATCTTTAGAACTTTAACTCTATTTCAAACCGAAGTTGAACCGTTACAATCAAAGATAACGCTCTTGGGGATTAGAGTCTTAGAGTTAGGTTCAAAGCTATAAGTTATAGATACTTATGACATCCTTTGGGTGTCCTAAGAGGTGATAGATCTTTAGAACTTTAACTCTATTTCAAACCGAAGTTGAACCGTTATAATCAAAGATAACGCTCTTGGGGACTAGAGTCTTAGAGTTAGGTTCAAAGCTATAAGTTATAGATACTCATGACATCCTTTGGGTGTCCTCAGAGGTGATAGAGCTTCATAACTTTAACTCTATTTCAAACCGAAGTTGAACAGTTACAATCAAAGACAACGCTCTTGGGGATTAGAGTCTTAGAGTTAGGTTCAAAGCAATAAGTTATAGATACTTATTACAACATTTGGGTGTCCTAAGAGGCGATAGATCTTTAGAACTTTAACTCTATTTCAAACCGAAGTTGAACCGTTACAATCAAGGATACCGCTCTTGGGGATTAGAGTCTTAGAGTTACGTTTAAAGCTATAAGTTATAGATACTTATGACATCCTTTGGGTGTCCTAAGAGGTGATAGATCTTTAGAACTTTAACTCTATTTCAAACCGAAGTTGAACCGTTACAATCAAATATAACGCTCTTGGGGATTAGAGTCTTAGAGTTAGGTTCAAAGCTATAAGTTATAGATACTTATTACAACCTTTGGGTGTCCTAAGAGGTGATAGAGCTTTAGAACTTTAACTCTATTTCAAACCGAAGTTGAACCGTTATAATCAAAGATAACGCTCTTGGGGATTAGAGTCTTAGTGTTAGGTTCAAAGCTATAAGTTATAGGTACTTATTACAACCTTTGGGTGTCCTAAGAGGTGATAGATCTTTAGAACTTTAACTCTATTTCAAACCGAAGTTGAACCGTTACAATCAAATATAACGCTCTTGGGGATTAGAGTCTTAGAGTTAGGTTCAAAGCTATAAGTTATAGATACTTATTACAACCTTTGGGTGTCCTAAGAGGTGATAGATCTTTAGAACTTTAACTCTATTTGAAACCGAAGTTGAATCGTTACAATCAAAGATAACGCTCTTGGGGATTAGAGTCTTAGAGTTAGGTTCAAAGCTATAAGTTATAGATACTTATTACAACCTTTGGGTGTCCTAAGAGGTGATAGATCTTTAGAACTTTAACTCTATTTCAAACCGAAGTTGAACCGTTATAATCAAAGATAACGCTCTTGGGGATTAGAGTCTTAGAGTTAGGTTCAAAGCTATAAGTTATAGGTACTTATTACAACCTTTGGGTGTCCTAAGAGGTGATAGAACTTCAGAACTTTAACTCTATTTCAAACCGAAGTTGAACCGTTACAATCAAAGATAACGCTCTTGGGGATTAGAGTCTTAGAGTTAGGTTCAAAGTTATAAGTTATAGATACTTATTACAAACTTTGGGTGTCCTAAGAGGTGATAGAGCTTCATAACTTTAACTCTATTTCAAACCGAAGTTGAACCGTTACAATCAAAGATAATGCTCTTGGGGATTAGAGTCTTAGAGTTAGGTTCAAAGCTATATGTTATAGATACTTATTACAACCTTTAGGTTTCCTAAGAGGTGATAGATCTTTAGAACTTTAACTCTATTTCAAATCGAAGTTGAACCGTTACAATCAAAGATAACGCTCTTGGGGATTAGAGTCTTAGAGTTAGGTTCAAAGCAATAAGTTATAGATACTTATTACAACCTTTGGGTGTCCTAAGAGGTGATAGATCTTTAGAACTTTAACTCTATTTCAAACCGAAGTTGAACCGTTACAATCAAAGATAACGCTCTTGGGGATTAGAGTCTTAGAGTTAGGTTCAAAGCTATAAGTTATAGGTACTTATTACAACCTTTGGGTGTCCTAAGAGGTGATAGATCTTTAGAACTTTAACTCTATTTCAAACCGAAGTTGAACCGTTACAATAAAAAATAACGCTCTTGGGGATTAGAGTCTTAGAGTTAGGTTCAAAGCTATAAGTTATAGATACTTATGACATCCTTTGGGTGTCCTAAGAGGTGATAGAGCTTCATAACTTTAACTCTATTTCAAACCGAAGTTGAACCGTTACAATCAAAGATAACGCTCTTGGGGATTAGAGTCTTAGAGTTAGGTTCAAAGCAATAAGTTATAGATACTTATTACAACATTTGGGTGTCCTAAGAGGTGATAGATCTTTAGAACTTTAACTCTATTTCAAACCGAAGTTGAGCCGTTACAATCAAAGATAACGCTCTTGGGGATTAGAGTCTTAGAGTTAGGTTCAAAGCTATAAGTTATAGGTACTTATTACAACCTTTGGGTGTCCTAAGAGGTGATAGAACTTCAGAACTTTAACTCTATTTCAAACCGAAGTTGAACCGTTACAATCAAAGATAACGCTCTTGGGGATTAGAGTCTTAGAGTTAGGTTCAAAGCTATAAGTTATAGATACTTATTACAACCGTTGGGTGTCCTAAGAGGTGATAGATCTTTAGAATTTTAACTCTATTTCAAATCGAAGTTGAACCGTTACAATCAAAGATAACGCTCTTGGGGATTAGAGTCTTAGAGTTAGGTTCAAAGCTATAAGTTATAGATACTTATGACATCCTTTGGGTGTCTTAAGAGGTGATAGAGCTTCATAACTTTAACTCTATTTCAAACCGAAGTTGAACCGTTACAATCAAAGATAACGCTCTTGGGGATTAGAGTCTTAGAATTAGGTTCAAAGCTATAAGTTATAGATACTTATTACAACCTTTGGGTGTCCTAAGAGGTGATAGATCTTTAGAACTTTAACTCTATTTCAAACCGAAGTTGAACCGTTATAATCAAAGATAACGCTCTTGGGGATTAGAGTCTTAGAGTTAGGTTCAAAGCTATAAGTTATAGGTACTTATTACAATCTTTGGGTGTCCTAAGAGGTGATAGAACTTCATAACTTTAACTCTATTTCAAACCGAAGTTGAACCGTTACAATCAAAGATAATGCTCTTGGGGATTAGAGTCTTAGAGTTAGGTTCAAAGCTATAAGTTATAGATACTTATGACAACCTTTGGGTGTCTTAAGAGGTGATAGATCTTTAGAACTTTAACTCTATTTCAAACCGAAGTTGAACCGTTACAATCAAAGATAACGCTCTTGGGGATTAGAGTCTTAGAGTTAGGTTCAAAGCTATAAGTTATAGATACTTATTACAACCATTGGGTGTCCTAACAGGTGATAGAACTTCAGAACTTTAACTCTATTTCAAACCGAAGTTGAACCATTACAATCAAAGATAACGCTCTTGGGATTAGAGTCTTAGAGTTAGGTTAAAAGCTATAAGTTATAGATACTTATGACATCCTTTGGGTGTCCTAAGAGGTGATAGATCTTTAGAACTTTAACTCTATTTCAAACCGAAGTTGAACCGTTACAATCAAAGATAACGCTCTTGGGGATTAGAGTTTTAGAGTTAGGTTCAAAGCTATGAGTTATAGATACTTATGACATCCTTTGGGTGTCCTAAGAGGTGATAGATCTTTAGATATTTAACTCTATTTCAAACCGAAGTTGAACCGTTACAATCAAAGATAACGCTCTTGGGAATTAGAGTCTTAGAGTTAGGTTCAAAGCTATAAGTTATAGATACTTATTACAACCTTTGGGTGTCCTAAGAGGTGATAGATCTTTAGAACTTTAACTCTATTTCAAACCGAAGTTGAACCGTTACAATCAAAGATAACACTCTTGGGGATTAGAGTCTTAGAGTTAGGTTCAAAGCTATAAGTTATAGATACTTATGACATCCTTTGGGTGTCTTAAGAGGTGATAGAGCTTCATAACTTTAACTCTATTTCAAACCGAAGTTGAACCGTTACAATCAAAGATAACGCTCTTGGGGATTAGAGTCTTAGAGTTAGGTTCAAAGCAATAAGTTATAGATACTTATTACAACATTTGGGTGTCCTAAGAGGTGATATATCTTTAGAACTTTAACTCTATTTCAAACCGAAGTTGAACCGTTACAATCAAAGATAACGCTCTTGGGGATTAGAGTCTTAGAGTTACGTTCAAAGCTATAAGTTATAGATACTTATGACATCCTTTGGGTGTCCTAAGAGGTGATAGATCTTTAGAACTTTAACTCTATTTCAAACCGAAGTTGAACCGTTACAATCAAATATAAAGCTCTTGGGGATTAGAGTCTTAGAGTTAGGTTCAAAGCTATAGGTTATAGATACTTATGACATCCTTTGGGTTTCCTAAGAGGTGATAGATCTTTAGAACTTTAACTCTATTTCAAACCGAAGTTGAACCGTTACAATCAAAGATAACGCTCTTGGGGACTAGAGTCTTAGAGTTAGGTTCAAAGCTATAAGTTATAGATACTCATGACATCCTTTGGGTGTCCTCAGAGGTGATAGAGCTTCATAACTTTAACTCTATTTCAAACCGAAGTTGAACAGTTACAATCAAAGACAACGCTCTTGGGGATTAGAGTCTTAGAGTTAGGTTCAAAGCAATAAGTTATAGATACTTATTACAACATTTGGGTGTCGTAAGAGGCGATAGATCTTTAGAACTTTAACTCTATTTCAAACCGAAGTTGAACCGTTACAATCAAAGATACCGCTCTTGGGGATTAGAGTCTTAGAGTTACGTTTAAAGCTATAAGTTATAGATACTTATTACAACCTTTAGGTGAGCTAAGAGGTGATAGATCTTTAGAATTTTAACTCTATTTCAAACCGAAGTTAAACCGTTACAATAAAAGATAACGTTCTTGGGGATTAGAGTCTTAGAGTTAGGTTCAAAGCAATAAGTTATAGATACTTATTACAACCTTTGGGTGTCCTAAGAGGTGATAGATCTTTAGAACTTTAACTCTATTTCAAACCGAAGTTGAACCGTTATAATCAAAGATAACGCTCTTGGGGATTAGAGTCTTAGAGTTAGGTTCAAAGCTATAAGTTATAGGTACTTATTACAACCTTTGGGTGTCCTAAGAGGTGCTAGAACTTCAGAACTTTAACTCTATTTCAAACCGAAGTTGAACCGTTACAATCAAAGATAACGCTCTTGGGGATTAGAGTCTTAGAGTTAGGTTCAAAGCTATAAGTTATAGATACTTATTACAAACTTTGGGTGTCCTAAGAGGTGATAGAGCTTCATAACTTTAACTCTATTTCAAACCGAAGTTGAACCGTTACAATCAAAGATAATGCTCTTGGGGATTAGAGTCTTAGAGTTAGGTTCAAAGCTATAAGTTATAGGTACTTATTACAACCTTTGGGTGTCCTAAGAGGTGATAGATCTTTAGAACTTTAACTCTATTTCAAACCGAAGTTGAACCGTTACAATCAAAGATAACGCTCTTGGGGATTAGAGTCTTAGAGTTAGGTTCAAAGCTATAAGTTATAGATACTTATTACAATCATTGGGTGTCCTAACAGGTGATAGAACTTCAAAACTTTAACTCTATTTCAAACCGAAGTTGAACCATTACAATCAAAGATAACGCTCTTGGGATTAGAGTCTTAGAGTTAGGTTCAAAGCTATAAGTTATAGATACTTATGACATCCTTTGGGTGTCCTAAGAGGTGATAGATCTTTAGAACTTTAACTCTATTTCAAACCGAAGTTGAACCGTTACAATCAAAGATAACGCTCTTGGGGATTAGAGTTTTAGAGTTAGGTTCAAAGCTATAAGTTATAGATACTTATGACATCCTTTGGGTGTCCTAAGAGGTGATAGATCTTTAGAACTTTAACTCTATTTCAAACCGAAGTTGAACCGTTACAATCAAAGGTAACGCTCTTGGGAATTAGAGTCTTAGAGTTAGGTTCAAAGCTATAAGTTATAGATACTTATTACAACCTTTGGGTGTCCTAAGAGGTGATAGATCTTTAGAACTTTAACTCTATTTCAAACCGAAGTTGAACCGTTACAATCAAAGATAACGCTCTTGGGGATTAGAGTCTTAGAGTTAGGTTCAAAGCTATAAGTTATAGATACTTATGACATCCTTTGGGTGTCCTAAGAGGTGATAGAGCTTCATAACTTTAACTCTATTTCAAACCGAAGTTGAACCGTTACAATCAAAGATAACGCTCTTGGGGATTAGAGTCTTAGAGTTAGGTTCAAAGCAATAAGTTATATATACTTATTACAACATTTGGGTGTCCTAAGAGGTGATATATCTTTAGAACTTTAACTCTATTTCAAACCGAAGTTGAACCGTTACAATCAAAGATAACGCTCTTGGGGATTAGAGTCTTAGAGTTAGGTTCAAAGCTATAAGTTATAGATACTTATGACATCCTTTGGGTGTCCTAAGAGGTGATAGATCTTTAGAACTTTAACTCTATTTCAAACCGAAGTTGAACCGTTATAATCAAAGATAACGCTCTTGGGGACTAGAGTCTTAGAGTTAGGTTCAAAGCTATAAGTTATAGATACTCATGACATCCTTTGGGTGTCCTCAGAGGTGATAGAGCTTCATAACTTTAACTCTATTTCAAACCGAAGTTGAACAGTTACAATCAAAGACAACGCTCTTGGGGATTAGAGTCTTAGAGTTAGGTTCAAAGCAATAAGTTATAGATACTTATTACAACATTTGGGTGTCCTAAGAGGCGATAGATCTTTAGAACTTTAACTCTATTTCAAACCGAAGTTGAACCGTTACAATCAAAGATACCGCTCTTGGGGATTAGAGTCTTAGAGTTACGTTTAAAGCTATAAGTTATAGATACTTATGACATCCTTTGGGTGTCCTAAGAGGTGCTAGATCTTTAGAACTTTAACTCTATTTCAAACCGAAGTTGAACCGTTACAATCAAATATAACGCTCTTGGGGATTAGAGTCTTAGAGTTAGGTTCAAAGCTATAAGTTATAGATACTTATTACAACCTTTGGGTGTCCTAAGAGGTGATAGATCTTTAGAACTTTAACTCTATTTCAAACCGAAGTTGAACCGTTACAATCAGAGATAACGCTCTTGGGGATTAGAGTCTTAGAGTTAGGTTCAAAGCAATAAGTTATAGATACTTATTACAACCTTTAGGTGAGCTAAGAGGTGATAGATCTTTAGAATTTTAACTCTATTTCAAACCGAAGTTGAACCGTTACAATAAAAGATAACGTTCTTGGGGATTAGAGTCTTAGAGTTAGGTTCAAAGCAATAAGTTATAGATACTTATTACAACCTTTGGGTGTCCTAAGAGGTGATAGATCTTTAGAACTTTAACTCTATTTCAAACCGAAGTTGAACCGTTATAATCAAAGATAACGCTCTTGGGGATTAGAGTCTTAGAGTTAGGTTCAAAGCTATAAGTTATAGGTACTTATTACAACCTTTGGGTGTCCTAAGAGGTGCTAGAACTTCAGAACTTTAACTCTATTTCAAACCGAAGTTGAACCGTTACAATCAAAGATAACGCTCTTGGGGATTAGAGTCTTAGAGTTAGGTTCAAAGCTATAAGTTATAGATACTTATTACAAACTTTGGGTGTCCTAAGAGGTGATAGAGCTTCATAACTTTAACTCTATTTCAAACCGAAGTTGAACCGTTACAATCAAAGATAATGCTCTTGGGGATTAGAGTCTTAGAGTTAGGTTCAAAGCTATAAGTTATAGGTACTTATTACAACCTTTGGGTGTCCTAAGAGGTGATAGATCTTTAGAACTTTAACTCTATTTCAAACCGAAGTTGAACCGTTACAATCAAAGATAACGCTCTTGGGGATTAGAGTCTTAGAGTTAGGTTCAAAGCTATAAGTTATAGATACTTATTACAATCATTGGGTGTCCTAACAGGTGATAGAACTTCAAAACTTTAACTCTATTTCAAACCGAAGTTGAACCATTACAATCAAAGATAACGCTCTTGGGATTAGAGTCTTAGAGTTAGGTTCAAAGCTATAAGTTATAGATACTTATGACATCCTTTGGGTGTCCTAAGAGGTGATAGATCTTTAGAACTTTAACTCTATTTCAAACCGAAGTTGAACCGTTACAATCAAAGATAACGCTCTTGGGGATTAGAGTTTTAGAGTTAGGTTCAAAGCTATAAGTTATAGATACTTATGACATCCTTTGGGTGTCCTAAGAGGTGATAGATCTTTAGAACTTTAACTCTATTTCAAACCGAAGTTGAACCGTTACAATCAAAGGTAACGCTCTTGGGAATTAGAGTCTTAGAGTTAGGTTCAAAGCTATAAGTTATAGATACTTATTACAACCTTTGGGTGTCCTAAGAGGTGATAGATCTTTAGAACTTTAACTCTATTTCAAACCGAAGTTGAACCGTTACAATCAAAGATAACGCTCTTGGGGATTAGAGTCTTAGAGTTAGGTTCAAAGCTATAAGTTATAGATACTTATGACATCCTTTGGGTGTCCTAAGAGGTGATAGAGCTTCATAACTTTAACTCTATTTCAAACCGAAGTTGAACCGTTACAATCAAAGATAACGCTCTTGGGGATTAGAGTCTTAGAGTTACGTTCAAAGCTATAAGTTATAGATACTTATGACATCCTTTGGGTGTCCTAAGAGGTGATAGATCTTTAGAACTTTAACTCTATTTCAAACCGAAGTTGAACCGTTACAATCAAATATAACGCTCTTGGGGATTAGAGTCTTAGAGTTAGGTTCAAAGCTATAGGTTATAGATACTTATGACATCCTTTGGGTTTCCTAAGAGGTGATAGATCTTTAGAACTTTAACTCTATTTCAAACCGAAGTTGAACCGTTACAATCAAAGATAACGCTCTTGGGGACTAGAGTCTTAGAGTTAGGTTCAAAGCTATAAGTTATAGATACTCATGACATCCTTTGGGTGTCCTCAGAGGTGATAGAGCTTCATAACTTTAACTCTATTTCAAACCGAAGTTGAACAGTTACAATCAAAGACAACGCTCTTGGGGATTAGAGTCTTAGAGTTAGGTTCAAAGCAATAAGTTATAGATACTTATTACAACATTTGGGTGTCGTAAGAGGCGATAGATCTTTAGAACTTTAACTCTATTTCAAACCGAAGTTGAACCGTTACAATCAAAGATACCGCACTTGGGGATTAGAGTCTTAGAGTTACGTTTAAAGCTATAAGTTATAGATACTTATGACATCCTTTGGGTGTCCTAAGAGGTGCTAGATCTTTAGAACTTTAACTCTATTTCAAACCGAAGTTGAACCGTTACAATCAAATATAACGCTCTTGGGGATTAGAGTCTTAGAGTTAGGTTCAAAGCTATAAGTTATAGATACTTATTACAACCTTTGGGTGTCCTAAGAGGTGATAGATCTTTAGAACTTTAACTCTATTTCAAACCGAAGTTGAACCGTTACAATCAGAGATAACGCTCTTGGGGATTAGAGTCTTAGAGTTAGGTTCAAAGCAATAAGTTATAGATACTTATTACAACCTTTAGGTGAGCTAAGAGGTGATAGATCTTTAGAATTTTAACTCTATTTCAAACCGAAGTTGAACCGTTACAATAAAAGATAACGTTCTTGGGGATTAGAGTCTTAGAGTTAGGTTCAAAGCAATAAGTTATAGATACTTATTACAACCTTTGGGTGTCCTAAGAGGTGATAGATCTTTAGAACTTTAACTCTATTTCAAACCGAAGTTGAACCGTTACAATCAAAGATAATGCTCTTGGGGATTAGAGTCTTAGAGTTAGGTTCAAAGCTATAAGTTATAGGTACTTATTACAACCTTTGGGTGTCCTAAGAGGTGATAGATCTTTAGAACTTTAACTCTATTTCAAACCGAAGTTGAACCGTTACAATCAAAGATAACGCTCTTGGGGATTAGAGTCTTAGAGTTAGGTTCAAAGCTATAAGTTATAGATACTTATTACAATCATTGGGTGTCCTAACAGGTGATAGAACTTCAAAACTTTAACTCTATTTCAAACCGAAGTTGAACCATTACAATCAAAGATAACGCTCTTGGGATTAGAGTCTTAGAGTTAGGTTCAAAGCTATAAGTTATAGATACTTATGACATCCTTTGGGTGTCCTAAGAGGTGATAGATCTTTAGAACTTTAACTCTATTTCAAACCGAAGTTGAACCGTTACAATCAAAGATAACGCTCTTGGGGATTAGAGTTTTAGAGTTAGGTTCAAAGCTATAAGTTATAGATACTTATGACATCCTTTGGGTGTCCTAAGAGGTGATAGATCTTTAGAACTTTAACTCTATTTCAAACCGAAGTTGAACCGTTACAATCAAAGGTAACGCTCTTGGGAATTAGAGTCTTAGAGTTAGGTTCAAAGCTATAAGTTATAGATACTTATTACAACCTTTGGGTGTCCTAAGAGGTGATAGATCTTTAGAACTTTAACTCTATTTCAAACCGAAGTTGAACCGTTACAATCAAAGATAACGCTCTTGGGGATTAGAGTCTTAGAGTTAGGTTCAAAGCTATAAGTTATAGATACTTATGACATCCTTTGGGTGTCCTAAGAGGTGATAGAGCTTCATAACTTTAACTCTATTTCAAACCGAAGTTGAACCGTTACAATCAAAGATAACGCTCTTGGGGATTAGAGTCTTAGAGTTAGGTTCAAAGCAATAAGTTATATATACTTATTACAACATTTGGGTGTCCTAAGAGGTGATATATCTTTAGAACTTTAACTCTATTTCAAACCGAAGTTGAACCGTTACAATCAAAGATAACGCTCTTGGGGATTAGAGTCTTAGAGTTAGGTTCAAAGCTATAAGTTATAGATACTTATGACATCCTTTGGGTGTCCTAAGAGGTGATAGATCTTTAGAACTTTAACTCTATTTCAAACCGAAGTTGAACCGTTATAATCAAAGATAACGCTCTTGGGGACTAGAGTCTTAGAGTTAGGTTCAAAGCTATAAGTTATAGATACTCATGACATCCTTTGGGTGTCCTCAGAGGTGATAGAGCTTCATAACTTTAACTCTATTTCAAACCGAAGTTGAACAGTTACAATCAAAGACAACGCTTTGGGGATTAGAGTCTTAGAGTTAGGTTCAAAGCAATAAGTTATAGATACTTATTACAACATTTGGGTGTCCTAAGAGGCGATAGATCTTTAGAACTTTAACTCTATTTCAAACCGAAGTTGAACCGTTACAATCAAAGATACCGCTCTTGGGGATTAGAGTCTTAGAGTTACGTTTAAAGCTATAAGTTATAGATACTTATGACATCCTTTGGGTGTCCTAAGAGGTGATAGATCTTTAGAACTTTAACTCTATTTCAAACCGAAGTTGAACCGTTACAATCAAATATAACGCTCTTGGGGATTAGAGTCTTAGAGTTAGGTTCAAAGCTATAAGTTATAGATACTTATTACAACCTTTGGGTGTCCTAAGAGGTGATAGAGCTTTAGAACTTTAACTCTATTTCAAACCGAAGTTGAACCGTTATAATCAAAGATAACGCTCTTGGGGATTAGAGTCTTAGTGTTAGGTTCAAAGCTATAAGTTATAGGTACTTATTACAACCTTTGGGTGTCCTAAGAGGTGATAGATCTTTAGAACTTTAACTCTATTTCAAACCGAAGTTGAACCGTTACAATCAAATATAACGCTCTTGGGGATTAGAGTCTTAGAGTTAGGTTCAAAGCTATAAGTTATAGATACTTATTACAACCTTTGGGTGTCCTAAGAGGTGATAGATCTTTAGAACTTTAACTCTATTTGAAACCGAAGTTGAATCGTTACAATCAAAGATAACGCTCTTGGGGATTAGAGTCTTAGAGTTAGGTTCAAAGCTATAAGTTATAGATACTTATTACAACCTTTGGGTGTCCTAAGAGGTGATAGATCTTTAGAACTTTAACTCTATTTCAAACCGAAGTTGAACCGTTATAATCAAAGATAACGCTCTTGGGGATTAGAGTCTTAGAGTTAGGTTCAAAGCTATAAGTTATAGGTACTTATTACAACCTTTGGGTGTCCTAAGAGGTGATAGAACTTCAGAACTTTAACTCTATTTCAAACCGAAGTTGAACCGTTACAATCAAAGATAACGCTCTTGGGGATTAGAGTCTTAGAGTTAGGTTCAAAGTTATAAGTTATAGATACTTATTACAAACTTTGGGTGTCCTAAGAGGTGATAGAGCTTCATAACTTTAACTCTATTTCAAACCGAAGTTGAACCGTTACAATCAAAGATAATGCTCTTGGGGATTAGAGTCTTAGAGTTAGGTTCAAAGCTATAAGTTATAGATACTTATTACAACCTTTAGGTTTCCTAAGAGGTGATAGATCTTTAGAACTTTAACTCTATTTCAAATCGAAGTTGAACCGTTACAATCAAAGATAACGCTCTTGGGGATTAGAGTCTTAGAGTTAGGTTCAAAGCAATAAGTTATAGATACTTATTACAACCTTTGGGTGTCCTAAGAGGTGATAGATCTTTAGAACTTTAACTCTATTTCAAACCGAAGTTGAACCGTTACAATCAAAGATAACGCTCTTGGGGATTAGAGTCTTAGAGTTAGGTTCAAAGCTATAAGTTATAGGTACTTATTACAACCTTTGGGTGTCCTAAGAGGTGATAGATCTTTAGAACTTTAACTCTATTTCAAACCGAAGTTGAACCGTTACAATAAAAAATAACGCTCTTGGGGATTAGAGTCTTAGAGTTAGGTTCAAAGCTATAAGTTATAGATACTTATGACATCCTTTGGGTGTCCTAAGAGGTGATAGAGCTTCATAACTTTAACTCTATTTCAAACCGAAGTTGAACCGTTACAATCAAAGATAACGCTCTTGGGGATTAGAGTCTTAGAGTTAGGTTCAAAGCAATAAGTTATAGATACTTATTACAACATTTGGGTGTCCTAAGAGGTGATAGATCTTTAGAACTTTAACTCTATTTCAAACCGAAGTTGAGCCGTTACAATCAAAGATAACGCTCTTGGGGATTAGAGTCTTAGAGTTAGGTTCAAAGCTATAAGTTATAGGTACTTATTACAACCTTTGGGTGTCCTAAGAGGTGATAGAACTTCAGAACTTTAACTCTATTTCAAACCGAAGTTGAACCGTTACAATCAAAGATAACGCTCTTGGGGATTAGAGTCTTAGAGTTAGGTTCAAAGCTATAAGTTATAGATACTTATTACAACCGTTGGGTGTCCTAAGAGGTGATAGATCTTTAGAATTTTAACTCTATTTCAAATCGAAGTTGAACCGTTACAATCAAAGATAACGCTCTTGGGGATTAGAGTCTTAGAGTTAGGTTCAAAGCTATAAGTTATAGATACTTATGACATCCTTTGGGTGTCTTAAGAGGTGATAGAGCTTCATAACTTTAACTCTATTTCAAACCGAAGTTGAACCGTTACAATCAAAGATAACGCTCTTGGGGATTAGAGTCTTAGAATTAGGTTCAAAGCTATAAGTTATAGATACTTATTACAACCTTTGGGTGTCCTAAGAGGTGATAGATCTTTAGAACTTTAACTCTATTTCAAACCGAAGTTGAACCGTTATAATCAAAGATAACGCTCTTGGGGATTAGAGTCTTAGAGTTAGGTTCAAAGCTATAAGTTATAGGTACTTATTACAATCTTTGGGTGTCCTAAGAGGTGATAGAACTTCATAACTTTAACTCTATTTCAAACCGAAGTTGAACCGTTACAATCAAAGATAATGCTCTTGGGGATTAGAGTCTTAGAGTTAGGTTCAAAGCTATAAGTTATAGATACTTATGACAACCTTTGGGTGTCTTAAGAGGTGATAGATCTTTAGAACTTTAACTCTATTTCAAATCGAAGTTGAACCGTTACAATCAAAGATAACGCTCTTGGGGATTAGAGTCTTAGAGTTAGGTTCAAAGCTATAAGTTATAGATACTTATTACAACCATTGGGTGTCCTAACAGGTGATAGAACTTCAGAACTTTAACTCTATTTCAAACCGAAGTTGAACCATTACAATCAAAGATAACGCTCTTGGGATTAGAGTCTTAGAGTTAGGTTCAAAGCTATAAGTTATAGATACTTATGACATCCTTTGGGTGTCCTAAGAGGTGATAGATCTTTAGAACTTTAACTCTATTTCAAACCGAAGTTGAACCGTTACAATCAAAGATAACGCTCTTGGGGATTAGAGTTTTAGAGTTAGGTTCAAAGCTATGAGTTATAGATACTTATGACATCCTTTGGGTGTCCTAAGAGGTGATAGATCTTTAGATATTTAACTCTATTTCAAACCGAAGTTGAACCGTTACAATCAAAGATAACGCTCTTGGGAATTAGAGTCTTAGAGTTAGGTTCAAAGCTATAAGTTATAGATACTTATTACAACCTTTGGGTGTCCTAAGAGGTGATAGATCTTTAGAACTTTAACTCTATTTCAAACCGAAGTTGAACCGTTACAATCAAAGATAACACTCTTGGGGATTAGAGTCTTAGAGTTAGGTTCAAAGCTATAAGTTATAGATACTTATGACATCCTTTGGGTGTCTTAAGAGGTGATAGAGCTTCATAACTTTAACTCTATTTCAAACCGAAGTTGAACCGTTACAATCAAAGATAACGCTCTTGGGGATTAGAGTCTTAGAGTTAGGTTCAAAGCAATAAGTTATAGATACTTATTACAACATTTGGGTGTCCTAAGAGGTGATATATCTTTAGAACTTTAACTCTATTTCAAACCGAAGTTGAACCGTTACAATCAAAGATAACGCTCTTGGGGATTAGAGTCTTAGAGTTACGTTCAAAGCTATAAGTTATAGATACTTATGACATCCTTTGGGTGTCCTAAGAGGTGATAGATCTTTAGAACTTTAACTCTATTTCAAACCGAAGTTGAACCGTTACAATCAAATATAACGCTCTTGGGGATTAGAGTCTTAGAGTTAGGTTCAAAGCTATAGGTTATAGATACTTATGACATCCTTTGGGTTTCCTAAGAGGTGATAGATCTTTAGAACTTTAACTCTATTTCAAACCGAAGTTGAACCGTTACAATCAAAGATAACGCTCTTGGGGATTAGAGTTTTAGAGTTAGGTTCAAAGCTATAAGTTATAGATACTTATGACATCCTTTGGGTGTCCTAAGAGGTGATAGATCTTTAGAACTTTAACTCTATTTCAAACCGAAGTTGAACCGTTACAATCAAAGGTAACGCTCTTGGGAATTAGAGTCTTAGAGTTAGGTTCAAAGCTATAAGTTATAGATACTTATTACAACCTTTGGGTGTCCTAAGAGGTGATAGATCTTTAGAACTTTAACTCTATTTCAAACCGAAGTTGAACCGTTACAATCAAAGATAACGCTCTTGGGGATTAGAGTCTTAGAGTTAGGTTCAAAGCTATAAGTTATAGATACTTATGACATCCTTTGGGTGTCCTAAGAGGTGATAGAGCTTCATAACTTTAACTCTATTTCAAACCGAAGTTGAACCGTTACAATCAAAGATAACGCTCTTGGGGATTAGAGTCTTAGAGTTAGGTTCAAAGCAATAAGTTATATATACTTATTACAACATTTGGGTGTCCTAAGAGGTGATATATCTTTAGAACTTTAACTCTATTTCAAACCGAAGTTGAACCGTTACAATCAAAGATAACGCTCTTGGGGATTAGAGTCTTAGAGTTAGGTTCAAAGCTATAAGTTATAGATACTTATGACATCCTTTGGGTGTCCTAAGAGGTGATAGATCTTTAGAACTTTAACTCTATTTCAAACCGAAGTTGAACCGTTATAATCAAAGATAACGCTCTTGGGGACTAGAGTCTTAGAGTTAGGTTCAAAGCTATAAGTTATAGATACTCATGACATCCTTTGGGTGTCCTCAGAGGTGATAGAGCTTCATAACTTTAACTCTATTTCAAACCGAAGTTGAACAGTTACAATCAAAGACAACGCTCTTGGGGATTAGAGTCTTAGAGTTAGGTTCAAAGCAATAAGTTATAGATACTTATTACAACATTTGGGTGTCCTAAGAGGCGATAGATCTTTAGAACTTTAACTCTATTTCAAACCGAAGTTGAACCGTTACAATCAAAGATACCGCTCTTGGGGATTAGAGTCTTAGAGTTACGTTTAAAGCTATAAGTTATAGATACTTATGACATCCTTTGGGTGTCCTAAGAGGTGATAGATCTTTAGAACTTTAACTCTATTTCAAACCGAAGTTGAACCGTTACAATCAAATATAACGCTCTTGGGGATTAGAGTCTTAGAGTTAGGTTCAAAGCTATAAGTTATAGATACTTATTACAACCTTTGGGTGTCCTAAGAGGTGATAGAGCTTTAGAACTTTAACTCTATTTCAAACCGAAGTTGAACCGTTATAATCAAAGATAACGCTCTTGGGGATTAGAGTCTTAGTGTTAGGTTCAAAGCTATAAGTTATAGGTACTTATTACAACCTTTGGGTGTCCTAAGAGGTGATAGATCTTTAGAACTTTAACTCTATTTCAAACCGAAGTTGAACCGTTACAATCAAATATAACGCTCTTGGGGATTAGAGTCTTAGAGTTAGGTTCAAAGCTATAAGTTATAGATACTTATTACAACCTTTGGGTGTCCTAAGAGGTGATAGATCTTTAGAACTTTAACTCTATTTGAAACCGAAGTTGAATCGTTACAATCAAAGATAACGCTCTTGGGGATTAGAGTCTTAGAGTTAGGTTCAAAGCTATAAGTTATAGATACTTATTACAACCTTTGGGTGTCCTAAGAGGTGATAGATCTTTAGAACTTTAACTCTATTTCAAACCGAAGTTGAACCGTTATAATCAAAGATAACGCTCTTGGGGATTAGAGTCTTAGAGTTAGGTTCAAAGCTATAAGTTATAGGTACTTATTACAACCTTTGGGTGTCCTAAGAGGTGATAGAACTTCAGAACTTTAACTCTATTTCAAACCGAAGTTGAACCGTTACAATCAAAGATAACGCTCTTGGGGATTAGAGTCTTAGAGTTAGGTTCAAAGTTATAAGTTATAGATACTTATTACAAACTTTGGGTGTCCTAAGAGGTGATAGAGCTTCATAACTTTAACTCTATTTCAAACCGAAGTTGAACCGTTACAATCAAAGATAATGCTCTTGGGGATTAGAGTCTTAGAGTTAGGTTCAAAGCTATAAGTTATAGATACTTATTACAACCTTTAGGTTTCCTAAGAGGTGATAGATCTTTAGAACTTTAACTCTATTTCAAATCGAAGTTGAACCGTTACAATCAAAGATAACGCTCTTGGGGATTAGAGTCTTAGAGTTAGGTTCAAAGCAATAAGTTATAGATACTTATTACAACCTTTGGGTGTCCTAAGAGGTGATAGATCTTTAGAACTTTAACTCTATTTCAAACCGAAGTTGAACCGTTACAATCAAAGATAACGCTCTTGGGGATTAGAGTCTTAGAGTTAGGTTCAAAGCTATAAGTTATAGGTACTTATTACAACCTTTGGGTGTCCTAAGAGGTGATAGATCTTTAGAACTTTAACTCTATTTCAAACCGAAGTTGAACCGTTACAATAAAAAATAACGCTCTTGGGGATTAGAGTCTTAGAGTTAGGTTCAAAGCTATAAGTTATAGATACTTATGACATCCTTTGGGTGTCCTAAGAGGTGATAGAGCTTCATAACTTTAACTCTATTTCAAACCGAAGTTGAACCGTTACAATCAAAGATAACGCTCTTGGGGATTAGAGTCTTAGAGTTAGGTTCAAAGCAATAAGTTATAGATACTTATTACATCATTTGGGTGTCCTAAGAGGTGATAGATCTTTAGAACTTTAACTCTATTTCAAACCGAAGTTGAGCCGTTACAATCAAAGATAACGCTCTTGGGGATTAGAGTCTTAGAGTTAGGTTCAAAGCTATAAGTTATAGGTACTTATTACAACCTTTGGGTGTCCTAAGAGGTGATAGAACTTCAGAACTTTAACACTATTTCAAACCGAAGTTGAACCGTTACAATCAAAGATAACGCTCTTGGGGATTAGAGTCTTAGAGTTAGGTTCAAAGCTATAAGTTATAGATACTTATTACAACCGTTGGGTGTCCT
Source organism: Pontederia crassipes (assembly GCA_030549335.1). Classification (NCBI taxonomy): domain Eukaryota; kingdom Viridiplantae; phylum Streptophyta; class Magnoliopsida; order Commelinales; family Pontederiaceae; genus Pontederia; species Pontederia crassipes. The sequence goes on along the minus strand of JAUKPH010000020.1, from coordinate 703,622 downwards.
AAGAGGTGATAGATCTTTAGAATTTTAACTCTATTTCAAATCGAAGTTGAACCGTTACAATCAAAGATAACGCTCTTGGGGATTAGAGTCTTAGAGTTAGGTTCAAAGCTATAAGTTATAGATACTTATGACATCCTTTGGGTGTCTTAAGAGGTGATAGAGCTTCATAACTTTAACTCTATTTCAAACCGAAGTTGAACCGTTACAATCAAAGATAACGCTCTTGGGGATTAGAGTCTTAGAATTAGGTTCAAAGCTATAAGTTATAGATACTTATTACAACCTTTGGGTGTCCTAAGAGGTGATAGATCTTTAGAACTTTAACTCTATTTCAAACCGAAGTTGAACCGTTATAATCAAAGATAACGCTCTTGGGGATTAGAGTCTTAGAGTTAGGTTCAAAGCTATAAGTTATAGGTACTTATTACAATCTTTGGGTGTCCTAAGAGGTGATAGAACTTCATTACTTTAACTCTATTTCAAACCGAAGTTGAACCGTTACAATCAAAGATAATGCTCTTGGGGATTAGAGTCTTAGAGTTAGGTTCAAAGCTATAAGTTATAGATACTTATGACAACCTTTGGGTGTCTTAAGAGGTGATAGATCTTTAGAACTTTAACTCTATTTCAAATCGAAGTTGAACCGTTACAATCAAAGATAACGCTCTTGGGGATTAGAGTCTTAGAGTTAGGTTCAAAGCTATAAGTTATAGATACTTATTACAACCATTGGGTGTCCTAACAGGTGATAGAACTTCAGAACTTTAACTCTATTTCAAACCGAAGTTGAACCATTACAATCAAAGATAACGCTCTTGGGATTAGAGTCTTAGAGTTAGGTTCAAAGCTATAAGTTATAGATACTTATGACATCCTTTGGGTGTCCTAAGAGGTGATAGATCTTTAGAACTTTAACTCTATTTCAAACCGAAGTTGAACCGTTACAATCAAAGATAACGCTCTTGGGGATTAGAGTTTTAGAGTTAGGTTCAAAGCTATGAGTTATAGATACTTATGACATCCTTTGGGTGTCCTAAGAGGTGATAGATCTTTAGATATTTAACTCTATTTCAAACCGAAGTTGAACCGTTACAATCAAAGATAACGCTCTTGGGAATTAGAGTCTTAGAGTTAGGTTCAAAGCTATAAGTTATAGATACTTATTACAACCTTTGGGTGTCCTAAGAGGTGATAGATCTTTAGAACTTTAACTCTATTTCAAACCGAAGTTGAACCGTTACAATCAAAGATAACACTCTTGGGGATTAGAGTCTTAGAGTTAGGTTCAAAGCTATAAGTTATAGATACTTATGACATCCTTTGGGTGTCTTAAGAGGTGATAGAGCTTCATAACTTTAACTCTATTTCAAACCGAAGTTGAACCGTTACAATCAAAGATAACGCTCTTGGGGATTAGAGTCTTAGAGTTAGGTTCAAAGCAATAAGTTATAGATACTTATTACAACATTTGGGTGTCCTAAGAGGTGATATATCTTTAGAACTTTAACTCTATTTCAAACCGAAGTTGAACCGTTACAATCAAAGATAACGCTCTTGGGGATTAGAGTCTTAGAGTTACGTTCAAAGCTATAAGTTATAGATACTTATGACATCCTTTGGGTGTCCTAAGAGGTGATAGATCTTTAGAACTTTAACTCTATTTCAAACCGAAGTTGAACCGTTACAATCAAATATAACGCTCTTGGGGATTAGAGTCTTAGAGTTAGGTTCAAAGCTATAGGTTATAGATACTTATGACATCCTTTGGGTTTCCTAAGAGGTGATAGATCTTTAGAACTTTAACTCTATTTCAAACCGAAGTTGAACCGTTACAATCAAAGATAACGCTCTTGGGGACTAGAGTCTTAGAGTTAGGTTCAAAGCTATAAGTTATAGATACTCATGACATCCTTTGGGTGTCCTCAGAGGTGATAGAGCTTCATAACTTTAACTCTATTTCAAACCGAAGTTGAACAGTTACAATCAAAGACAACGCTCTTGGGGATTAGAGTCTTAGAGTTAGGTTCAAAGCAATAAGTTATAGATACTTATTACAACATTTGGGTGTCGTAAGAGGCGATAGATCTTTAGAACTTTAACTCTATTTCAAACCGAAGTTGAACCGTTACAATCAAAGATACCGCTCTTGGGGATTAGAGTCTTAGAGTTACGTTTAAAGCTATAAGTTATAGATACTTATGACATCCTTTGGGTGTCCTAAGAGGTGCTAGATCTTTAGAACTTTAACTCTATTTCAAACCGAAGTTGAACCGTTACAATCAAATATAACGCTCTTGGGGATTAGAGTCTTAGAGTTAGGTTCAAAGCTATAAGTTATAGATACTTATTACAACCTTTGGGTGTCCTAAGAGGTGATAGATCTTTAGAACTTTAACTCTATTTCAAACCGAAGTTGAACCGTTACAATCAGAGATAACGCTCTTGGGGATTAGAGTCTTAGAGTTAGGTTCAAAGCAATAAGTTATAGATACTTATTACAACCTTTAGGTGAGCTAAGAGGAGATAGATCTTTAGAATTTTAACTCTATTTCAAACCGAAGTTGAACCGTTACAATAAAAGATAACGTTCTTGGGGATTAGAGTCTTAGAGTTAGGTTCAAAGCAATAAGTTATAGATACTTATTACAAACTTTGGGTGTCCTAAGAGGTGATAGATCTTTAGAACTTTAACTCTATTTCAAACCGAAGTTGAACCGTTACAATCAAAGATAACGCTCTTGGGGATTAGAGTCTTAGAGTTAGGTTCAAAGCAATAAGTTATAGATACTTATTACAACATTTGAGTGTCCTAAGAGGTGATATATCTTTAGAACTTTAACTCTATTTCAAACCGAAGTTGAACCGTTACAATCAAAGATAACGCTCTTGGGGATTAGAGTCTTAGAGTTACGTTCAAAGCTATAAGTTATAGATACTTACGACATCCTTTGGGTGTCCTAAGAGGTGATAGATCTTTAGAACTTTAACTCTATTTCAAACCGAAGTTGAACCGATACAATCAAATATAACGCTCTTGGGGATTAGAGTCTTAGAGTGAGGTTCAAAGCAATAAGTTATAGATACTTATGACATCCTTTGGGTGTCCTAAGAGGTGATAGATCTTTAGAACTTTAACTCTATTTCAAACCGAAGTTGAACCGTTACAATCAAAGATAACGCTCTTGGGGATTAGAGTCTTAGAGTTAGGTTCAAAACTATTAGTTATAGATACTTATTACAACCTTTGGGTGTCCTAAGAGGTGATAGATCTTTAGAACTTTAACTCTATTTCAAACCGAAGTTGAACCGTTACAATCAGAGATAACGCTCTTGGGGATTAGAGTCTTAGAGTTAGGTTCAAAGCTATAAGTTATAGATACTTATTACAACCTTTGGGTGTCCTAAGAGGTGATAGATCTTTAGAACTTTAACTCTATTTCAAACCGAAGTTGAACCGTTACAATCAGAGATAACGCTCTTGGGGATTAGAGTCTTAGAGTTAGGTTCAAAGCTATAATTTATAGATACTTATTACAACCTTTGGGTGTCCTAAGAGGTGATAGAGCTTCAGAACTTTAACTCTATTTCAAACCGAAGTTGAACCATTACAATCAAAGATAACGCTCTTGGGGATTAGAGTCTTAGAGTTAGGTTCAAAGCTATAAGTTATAGATACTTATTACAACCTTTGGGTGTCCTAAGAGGTGATAGATCTTTAGAACTTTAACTCTATTTCAAACCGAAGTTGAACCGTTACAATCAAAGATAACGCTCTTGGGGATTAGAGTCTTAGAGTTAGGTTCAAAGCAATAAGTTATAGATACTTATTACAACCTTTGGGTGTCCTAAGAGGTGATAGAGCTTCACAACTTTAACTCTATTTCAAACCGAAGTTGAACCGTTACAATCAAAGATTACGCTCTTGGGAATTAGAGTCTTAGAGTTAGGTTCAAAGCTATAAGTTATAGATACTTATTACAACCTTTGGGTGTCCTAAGAGGTGATAGATCTTTAGAACTTTAACTCTATTTCAAACCGAAGTTGAACCGTTACAATCAAAGATAACGCTCTTGGGGATTAGAGTCTTAGAGTTAGGTTCGAAGCTATAAGTTATAGATACTTATTACAACCTTTGGGTGTCCTAAGAGGTGATAGATCTTTAGAACTTTAACTCTATTTCAAACCGAAGTTGAACCGTTACAATCAAAGATTACGCTCTTGGGGATTAGAGTCTTAGAGTTAGGTTCAAAGCTATAAGTTATAGATAATTATTACAACCTTTGGGTGTCCTAAGAGGTGATCGATCTTTAGAACTTTAACTCTATTTCAAACCGAAGTTGAACCGTTACAATCAAAGATAACGCTGTTGGGGATTAGAGTCTTAGAGTTAGGTTCAAAGCAATAAGTTATAGATACTTATTACAACCTTTGGGTGTCCGAAGAGGTGATAGATCTTTAGAACTTTAACTCTATTTCAAACCGAAGTTGAACCGTTACAATCAAAGATAACGCTCTTGGGGATTAGAGTCTTAGAGTTAGGTTCAAAGCAATAAGTTATAGATACTTATTACAACCTTTGGGTGTCCTAAGAGGTGATAGATCTTTAGAACTTTAACTCTATTTCAAACCGAAGTTGAACCATTACAATCAAAGATAACGCTCTTGGGGATTAGAGTCTTAGAGTTAGGTTCAATGCTATAAGTTATAGATACTTATTACAACCTTTGGGTGTCCTAAGAGGTGATAGAATTTCAGAACTTTAACTCTATTTCAAACCGAAGTTGAACCATTACAATCAAAGATAACGCTCTTGGGGATTAGAGTCTTAGAGTTAGGTTCAAAGCAATAAGTTATAGATACTTATTACAACCTTTGGGTGTCCTAAGAGGTGATAGATCTTTAGAACTTTAACTCTATTTCAAACCGAAGTTGAACCGTTACAATCAAAGATAACGCTCTTGGGGATTAGTGTCTTAGAGTTAGGTTCAAAGCTATAAGTTATAGATACTTATTACAAACTTTGGGTGTCCTAAGAGGTGATAGAGCTTCATAACTTTAACTCTATTTCAAACCGAAGTTGAACCGTTACAATCAAAGATAACGCTCTTGGGGATTAGAGTCTTAGAGTTAGGTTCAAAGCAATAAGTTATAGATACTTATTACAACATTTGGGTGTCCAGAGGTGATATATCTTTAGAACTTTAACTCTATTTCAAACCGAAGTTGAATCGTTACAATCAAAGATAACGCTCTTGGGGATTAGAGTCTTAGAGTTACGTTCAAAGCTATAAGTTACAGATACTTATGACATCCTTTGGGTGTCCTAAGAGGTGATAGATCTTTAGAACTTTAACTCTATTTCAAACCGAAGTTGAACCGTTACAATCAAATATAACGCTCTTGGGGATTAGAGTCTTAGAGTAAGGTTCAAAGCAATAAGTTATAGATACTTATTACAACCTTTGGGTGTCCTATGAGGTGATAGATCTTTAGAACTTTAACTCTATTTCAAACCGAAGTTGAACCGTTACAATCAAAGATAACGCCCTTGGGGATTAGAGTCTTAGAGTTAGGTTCAAAGCTATAAGTTATAGGTACTTATTACAACCTTTGGGTGTCCTAAGAGGTGATAGATCTTTAGAACTTTAACTCTATTTCAAACCGAAGTTGAACCGTTACAATCAAAGATAACGCTCTTGGGGATTAGAGTCTTAGAGTTAGGTTCAAATCTATAAGTTATAGATACTTATGACATCCTTTGGGTGTCCAAAGAGGTGATAGATCTTTAGAACTTTAACTCTATTTCAAACCGAAGTTGAACCGTTACAATCAAAGATAACGCTCTTGGGAATTAGAGTCTTAGAGTTAGGTTCAAAGCTATAAGTTATAGATACTTATGACATCCTTTGGGTGTCCTAAGAGGTGATAGAGCTTCAGAACTTTAACTCTATTTCAAACTGAAGTTGAACCGTTACAATCAAAGATAACGCTCTTGGGGATTAGAGTCTTAGAGTTAGGTTCAAAGCTATAAGTTATAGATACTTATGACATCCTTTGGGTGTCCTAAGAGGTGATAGATCTTTAGAACTTTAACTCCATTTCAAACCGAAGTTGAACCGTTACAATCAAAGATAACGCTCTTGGGGATTAGAGTCTTAGAGTTAGGTTCAAAGGAATAAGTTATAGATACTTATTACAACCTTTGGGTGTCCTAAGAGGTGATAGAGCTTCAGAATTTTAACTCTATGTCAAACCGAAGTTGAACCGTTACAATCAAAGATTACGCTCTTGAGGATTATAGTCTTAGTGTTAGGTTCAAAGTTATAAGTTATAGATACTTATTACAACCTTTGGGTGTCCTAAGAGGTGATAGAGCTTCAGAACTTTGACTCTATTTCAAACCGAAGTTGAACCATTACAATCAAAGATAACGCTCTTGGGGATTAGAGTCTTAGAGTTAGGTTCAAAGCTATAAGTTATAGATACTTATTACAACCTTTGGGTGTCCTAAGAGGTGATAGATCTTTAGAACTTTAACTCTATTTCAAACCGAAGTTGAACCGTTACAATCAAAGATAACGCTCTTGGGGATTAGAGTCTTAGAGTTAGGTTCAAAGCAATAAGTTATAGATACTTATTACAACCTTTGGGTGTCCTAAGAGGTGATAGAGCTTCAGAACTTTAACTCTATTTCAAACCGAAGTTGAACCGTTACAATCAAAGATTACGCTCTTGGGGATTAGAGTCTTAGAGTTAGGTTCAAAGCTATAAGTTATAGATACTTATTACAACCTTTGGGTGTCCTAAGAGGTGATAGATCTTTAGAACTTTAACTCTATTTCAAACCGAAGTTGAACCGTTACAATCAAAGATAACGCTCTTGGGGATTAGAGTCTTAGAGTTAGGTTCGAAGCTATAAGTTATAGATACTTATTACAACCTTTGGGTGTCCTAAGAGGTGATAGATCTTTAGAACTTTAACTCTATTTCAAACCGAAGTTGAACCGTTACAATTAAAGATTACGCTCTTGGGGATTAGAGTCTTAGAGTTAGGTTCAAAGCTATAAGTTATAGATAATTATTACAACCTTTGGGTGTCCTAAGAGGTGATCGATCTTTAGAACTTTAACTCTATTTCAAACCGAAGTTGAACCGTTACAATCAAAGATAACGCTGTTGGGGATTAGAGTCTTAGAGTTAGGTTCAAAGCAATAAGTTATAGATACTTATTACAACCTTTGGGTGTCCGAAGAGGTGATAGATCTTTAGAACTTTAACTCTATTTCAAACCGAAGTTGAACCGTTACAATCAAAGATAACGCTCTTGGGGATTAGAGTCTTAGAGTTAGGTTCAAAGCAATAAGTTATAGATACTTATTACAACCTTTGGGTGTCCTAAGAGGTGATAGATCTTTAGAACTTTAACTCTATTTCAAACCGAAGTTGAACCATTACAATCAAAGATAACGCTCTTGGGGATTAGAGTCTTAGAGTTAGGTTCAATGCTATAAGTTATAGATACTTATTACAACCTTTGGGTGTCCTAAGAGGTGATAGAATTTCAGAACTTTAACTCTATTTCAAACCGAAGTTGAACCATTACAATCAAAGATAACGCTCTTGGGGATTAGAGTCTTAGAGTTAGGTTCAAAGCAATAAGTTATAGATACTTATTACAACCTTTGGGTGTCCTAAGAGGTGATAGATCTTTAGAACTTTAACTCTATTTCAAACCGAAGTTGAACCGTTACAATCAAAGATAACGCTCTTGGGGATTAGAGTCTTAGAGTTAGGTTCAAAGCTATAAGTTATAGATACTTATTACAAACTTTGGGTGTCCTAAGAGGTGATAGAGCTTCATAACTTTAACTCTATTTCAAACCGAAGTTGAACCGTTACAATCAAAGATAACGCTCTTGGGGATTAGAGTCTTAGAGTTAGGTTCAAAGCAATAAGTTATAGATACTTATTACAACATTTGGGTGTCCTAAGAGGTGATATATCTTTAGAACTTTAACTCTATTTCAAACCGAAGTTGAATCGTTACAATCAAAGATAACGCTCTTGGGGATTAGAGTCTTAGAGTTAGGTTCAAAGCAATAAGTTACAGATACTTATGACATCCTTTGGGTGTCCTAAGAGGTGATAGATCTTTAGAACTTTAACTCTATTTCAAACCGAAGTTGAACCGTTACAATCAAAGATAACGCCCTAGGGGATTAGAGTCTTAGAGTTAGGTTCAAAGCTATAAGTTATAGGTACTTATTACAACCTTTGGGTGTCCTAAGAGGTGATAGATCTTTAGAACTTTAACTCTATTTCAAACCGAAGTTGAACCGTTACAATCAAAGATAACGCTCTTGGGGATTAGAGTCTTAGAGTTAGGTTCAAATCTATAAGTTATAGATACTTATGACATCCTTTGGGTGTCCAAAGAGGTGATAGATCTTTAGAACTTTAACTCTATTTCAAACCGAAGTTGAACCGTTACAATCAAAGATAACGCTCTTGGGAATTAGAGTCTTAGAGTTAGGTTCAAAGCTATAAGTTATAGATACTTATGACATCCTTTGGGTGTCCTAAGAGGTGATAGAGCTTCATAACTTTAACTCTATTTCAAACCGAAGTTGAACCGTTACAATCAAAGATAACGCTCTTGGGGATTAGAGTCTTAGAGTTAGGTTCAAAGCAATAAGTTATAGATACTTATTACAACATTTGGGTGTCCTAAGAGGTGATATATCTTTAGAACTTTAACTCTATTTCAAACCGAAGTTGAACCGTTACAATCAAAGATAACGCTCTTGGGGATTAGAGTCTTAGAGTTACGTTCAAAGCTATAAGTTATAGATACTTATGACATCCTTTGGGTGTCCTAAGAGGTGATAGATCTTTAGAACTTTAACTCTATTTCAAACCGAAGTTGAACCGTTACAATCAAAGATAACGCTCTTGGGGATTAGAGTCTTAGAGTTAGGTTCGAAGCTATAAGTTATAGATACTTATTACAACCTTTGGGTGTCCTAAGAGGTGATAGATCTTTAGAACTTTAACTCTATTTCAAACCGAAGTTGAACCGTTACAATTAAAGATTACGCTCTTGGGGATTAGAGTCTTAGAGTTAGGTTCAAAGCTATAAGTTATAGATAATTATTACAACCTTTGGGTGTCCTTAGAGGTGATCGATCTTTAGAACTTTAACTCTATTTCAAACCGAAGTTGAACCGTTACAATCAAAGATAACGCTGTTGGGGATTAGAGTCTTAGAGTTAGGTTCAAAGCAATAAGTTATAGATACTTATTACAACCTTTGGGTGTCCGAAGAGGTGATAGATCTTTAGAACTTTAACTCTATTTCAAACCGAAGTTGAACCGTTACAATCAAAGATAACGCTCTTGGGGATTAGAGTCTTAGAGTTAGGTTCAAAGCAATAAGTTATAGATACTTATTACAACCTTTGGGTGTCCTAAGAGGTGATAGATCTTTAGAACTTTAACTCTATTTCAAACCGAAGTTGAACCATTACAATCAAAGATAACGCTCTTGGGGATTAGAGTCTTAGAGTTAGGTTCAATGCTATAAGTTATAGATACTTATTACAACCTTTGGGTGTCCTAAGAGGTGATAGAATTTCAGAACTTTAACTCTATTTCAAACCGAAGTTGAACCATTACAATCAAAGATAACGCTCTTGGGGATTAGAGTCTTAGAGTTAGGTTCAAAGCAACAAGTTATAGATACTTATTACAACCTTTGGGTGTCCTAAGAGGTGATAGATCTTTAGAACTTTAACTCTATTTCAAACCGAAGTTGAACCGTTACAATCAAAGATAACGCTCTTGGGGATTAGAGTCTTAGAGTTAGGTTCAAAGCTATAAGTTATAGATACTTATTACAAACTTTGGGTGTCCTAAGAGGTGATAGAGCTTCATAACTTTAACTCTATTTCAAACCGAAGTTGAACCGTTACAATCAAAGATAACGCTCTTGGGGATTAGAGTCTTAGAGTTAGGTTCAAAGCAATAAGTTATAGATACTTATTACAACATTTGGGTGTCCTAAGAGGTGATATATCTTTAGAACTTTAACTCTATTTCAAACCGAAGTTGAATCGTTACAATCAAAGATAACGCTCTTGGGGATTAGAGTCTTAGAGTTAGGTTCAAAGCAATAAGTTACAGATACTTATGACATCCTTTGGGTGTCCTAAGAGGTGATAGATCTTTAGAACTTTAACTCTATTTCAAACCGAAGTTGAACCGTTACAATCAAAGATAACGCCCTAGGGGATTAGAGTCTTAGAGTTAGGTTCAAAGCTATAAGTTATAGGTACTTATTACAACCTTTGGGTGTCCTAAGAGGTGATAGATCTTTAGAACTTTAACTCTATTTCAAACCGAAGTTGAACCGTTACAATCAAAGATAACGCTCTTGGGGATTAGAGTCTTAGAGTTAGGTTCAAATCTATAAGTTATAGATACTTATGACATCCTTTGGGTGTCCAAAGAGGTGATAGATCTTTAGAACTTTAACTCTATTTCAAACCGAAGTTGAACCGTTACAATCAAAGATAACGCTCTTGGGAATTAGAGTCTTAGAGTTAGGTTCAAAGCTATAAGTTATAGATACTTATGACATCCTTTGGGTGTCCTAAGAGGTGATAGAGCTTCATAACTTTAACTCTATTTCAAACCGAAGTTGAACCGTTACAATCAAAGATAACGCTCTTGGGGATTAGAGTCTTAGAGTTAGGTTCAAAGCAATAAGTTATAGATACTTATTACAACATTTGGGTGTCCTAAGAGGTGATATATCTTTAGAACTTTAACTCTATTTCAAACCGAAGTTGAACCGTTACAATCAAAGATAACGCTCTTGGGGATTAGAGTCTTAGAGTTACGTTCAAAGCTATAAGTTATAGATACTTATGACATCCTTTGGGTGTCCTAAGAGGTGATAGATCTTTAGAACTTTAACTCTATTTCAAACCGAAGTTGAACCGTTACAATCAAAGATAACGCTCTTGGGGATTAGAGTCTTAGAGTTAGGTTCAAATCTATAAGTTATAGATACTTATGACATCCTTTGGGTGTCCAAAGAGGTGATAGATCTTTAGAACTTTAACTCTATTTCAAACCGAAGTTGAACCGTTACAATCAAAGATAACGCTCTTGGGAATTAGAGTCTTAGAGTTAGGTTCAAAGCTATAAGTTATAGATACTTATGACATCCTTTGGGTGTCCTAAGAGGTGATAGAGCTTCATAACTTTAACTCTATTTCAAACCGAAGTTGAACCGTTACAATCAAAGATAACGCTCTTGGGGATTAGAGTCTTAGAGTTAGGTTCAAAGCAATAAGTTATAGATACTTATTACAACATTTGGGTGTCCTAAGAGGTGATATATCTTTAGAACTTTAACTCTATTTCAAACCGAAGTTGAACCGTTACAATCAAAGATAACGCTCTTGGGGATTAGAGTCTTAGAGTTACGTTCAAAGCTATAAGTTATAGATACTTATGACATCCTTTGGGTGTCCTAAGAGGTGATAGATCTTTAGAACTTTAACTCTATTTCAAACCGAAGTTGAACCGTTACAATCAAAGATAACGCTGTTGGGGATTAGAGTCTTAGAGTTAGGTTCAAAGCAATAAGTTATAGATACTTATTACAACCTTTGGGTGTCCGAAGAGGTGATAGATCTTTAGAACTTTAACTCTATTTCAAACCGAAGTTGAACCGTTACAATCAAAGATAACGCTCTTGGGGATTAGAGTCTTAGAGTTAGGTTCAAAGCAATAAGTTATAGATACTTATTACAACCTTTGGGTGTCCTAAGAGGTGATAGATCTTTAGAACTTTAACTCTATTTCAAACCGAAGTTGAACCATTACAATCAAAGATAACGCTCTTGGGGATTAGAGTCTTAGAGTTAGGTTCAATGCTATAAGTTATAGATACTTATTACAACCTTTGGGTGTCCTAAGAGGTGATAGAATTTCAGAACTTTAACTCTATTTCAAACCGAAGTTGAACCATTACAATCAAAGATAACGCTCTTGGGGATTAGAGTCTTAGAGTTAGGTTCAAAGCAATAAGTTATAGATACTTATTACAACCTTTGGGTGTCCTAAGAGGTGATAGATCTTTAGAACTTTAACTCTATTTCAAACCGAAGTTGAACCGTTACAATCAAAGATAACGCTCTTGGGGATTAGAGTCTTAGAGTTAGGTTCAAAGCTATAAGTTATAGATACTTATTACAAACTTTGGGTGTCCTAAGAGGTGATAGAGCTTCATAACTTTAACTCTATTTCAAACCGAAGTTGAACCGTTACAATCAAAGATAACGCTCTTGGGGATTAGAGTCTTAGAGTTAGGTTCAAAGCAATAAGTTATAGATACTTATTACAACATTTGGGTGTCCAGAGGTGATATATCTTTAGAACTTTAACTCTATTTCAAACCGAAGTTGAATCGTTACAATCAAAGATAACGCTCTTGGGGATTAGAGTCTTAGAGTTACGTTCAAAGCTATAAGTTACAGATACTTATGACATCCTTTGGGTGTCCTAAGAGGTGATAGATCTTTAGAACTTTAACTCTATTTCAAACCGAAGTTGAACCGTTACAATCAAATATAACGCTCTTGGGGATTAGAGTCTTAGAGTAAGGTTCAAAGCAATAAGTTATAGATACTTATTACAACCTTTGGGTGTCCTATGAGGTGATAGATCTTTAGAACTTTAACTCTATTTCAAACCGAAGTTGAACCGTTACAATCAAAGATAACGCCCTTGGGGATTAGAGTCTTAGAGTTAGGTTCAAAGCTATAAGTTATAGGTACTTATTACAACCTTTGGGTGTCCTAAGAGGTGATAGATCTTTAGAACTTTAACTCTATTTCAAACCGAAGTTGAACCGTTACAATCAAAGATAACGCTCTTGGGGATTAGAGTCTTAGAGTTAGGTTCAAATCTATAAGTTATAGATACTTATGACATCCTTTGGGTGTCCAAAGAGGTGATAGATCTTTAGAACTTTAACTCTATTTCAAACCGAAGTTGAACCGTTACAATCAAAGATAACGCTCTTGGGAATTAGAGTCTTAGAGTTAGGTTCAAAGCTATAAGTTATAGATACTTATGACATCCTTTGGGTGTCCTAAGAGGTGATAGAGCTTCAGAACTTTAACTCTATTTCAAACTGAAGTTGAACCGTTACAATCAAAGATAACGCTCTTGGGGATTAGAGTCTTAGAGTTAGGTTCAAAGCTATAAGTTATAGATACTTATGACATCCTTTGGGTGTCCTAAGAGGTGATAGATCTTTAGAACTTTAACTCCATTTCAAACCGAAGTTGAACCGTTACAATCAAAGATAACGCTCTTGGGGATTAGAGTCTTAGAGTTAGGTTCAAAGGAATAAGTTATAGATACTTATTACAACCTTTGGGTGTCCTAAGAGGTGATAGAGCTTCAGAATTTTAACTCTATGTCAAACCGAAGTTGAACCGTTACAATCAAAGATTACGCTCTTGAGGATTATAGTCTTAGTGTTAGGTTCAAAGTTATAAGTTATAGATACTTATTACAACATTTGGGTGTCCTAAGAGGTGATATATCTTTAGAACTTTAACTCTATTTCAAACCGAAGTTGAATCGTTACAATCAAAGATAACGCTCTTGGGGATTAGAGTCTTAGAGTTAGGTTCAAAGCAATAAGTTACAGATACTTATGACATCCTTTGGGTGTCCTAAGAGGTGATAGATCTTTAGAACTTTAACTCTATTTCAAACCGAAGTTGAACCGTTACAATCAAAGATAACGCCCTAGGGGATTAGAGTCTTAGAGTTAGGTTCAAAGCTATAAGTTATAGGTACTTATTACAACCTTTGGGTTTCCTAAGAGGTGATAGATCTTTCGAACTTTAACTCTATTTCAAACCGAAGTTGAACCGTTACAATCAAAGATTACGCTCTTGGGGATTAGAGTCTTAGAGTTAGGTTCAAAGCTATAAGTTATAGATACTTATTACAACCTTTGGGTGTCCTAAGAGGTGATAGATCTTTAGAACTTTAACTCTATTTCAAACCGAAGTTGAACCGTTACAATCAAAGATAACGCTCTTGGGGATTAGAGTCTTAGAGTTAGGTTCGAAGCTATAAGTTATAGATACTTATTACAACCTTTGGGTGTCCTAAGAGGTGATAGATCTTTAGAACTTTAACTCTATTTCAAACCGAAGTTGAACCGTTACAATTAAAGATTACGCTCTTGGGGATTAGAGTCTTAGAGTTAGGTTCAAAGCTATAAGTTATAGATAATTATTACAACCTTTGGGTGTCCTAAGAGGTGATCGATCTTTAGAACTTTAACTCTATTTCAAACCGAAGTTGAACCGTTACAATCAAAGATAACGCTGTTGGGGATTAGAGTCTTAGAGTTAGGTTCAAAGCAATAAGTTATAGATACTTATTACAACCTTTGGGTGTCCGAAGAGGTGATAGATCTTTAGAACTTTAACTCTATTTCAAACCGAAGTTGAACCGTTACAATCAAAGATAACGCTCTTGGGGATTAGAGTCTTAGAGTTAGGTTCAAAGCAATAAGTTATAGATACTTATTACAACCTTTGGGTGTCCTAAGAGGTGATAGATCTTTAGAACTTTAACTCTATTTCAAACCGAAGTTGAACCATTACAATCAAAGATAACGCTCTTGGGGATTAGAGTCTTAGAGTTAGGTTCAATGCTATAAGTTATAGATACTTATTACAACCTTTGGGTGTCCTAAGAGGTGATAGAATTTCAGAACTTTAACTCTATTTCAAACCGAAGTTGAACCATTACAATCAAAGATAACGCTCTTGGGGATTAGAGTCTTAGAGTTAGGTTCAAAGCAATAAGTTATAGATACTTATTACAACCTTTGGGTGTCCTAAGAGGTGATAGATCTTTAGAACTTTAACTCTATTTCAAACCGAAGTTGAACCGTTACAATCAAAGATAACGCTCTTGGGGATTAGAGTCTTAGAGTTAGGTTCAAAGCTATAAGTTATAGATACTTATTACAAACTTTGGGTGTCCTAAGAGGTGATAGAGCTTCATAACTTTAACTCTATTTCAAACCGAAGTTGAACCGTTACAATCAAAGATAACGCTCTTGGGGATTAGAGTCTTAGAGTTAGGTTCAAAGCAATAAGTTATAGATACTTATTACAACATTTGGGTGTCCTAAGAGGTGATATATCTTTAGAACTTTAACTCTATTTCAAACCGAAGTTGAATCGTTACAATCAAAGATAACGCTCTTGGGGATTAGAGTCTTAGAGTTAGGTTCAAAGCAATAAGTTACAGATACTTATGACATCCTTTGGGTGTCCTAAGAGGTGATAGATCTTTAGAACTTTAACTCTATTTCAAACCGAAGTTGAACCGTTACAATCAAAGATAACGCCCTAGGGGATTAGAGTCTTAGAGTTAGGTTCAAAGCTATAAGTTATAGGTACTTATTACAACCTTTGGGTGTCCTAAGAGGTGATAGATCTTTAGAACTTTAACTCTATTTCAAACCGAAGTTGAACCGTTACAATCAAAGATAACGCTCTTGGGGATTAGAGTCTTAGAGTTAGGTTCAAATCTATAAGTTATAGATACTTATGACATCCTTTGGGTGTCCAAAGAGGTGATAGATCTTTAGAACTTTAACTCTATTTCAAACCGAAGTTGAACCGTTACAATCAAAGATAACGCTCTTGGGAATTAGAGTCTTAGAGTTAGGTTCAAAGCTATAAGTTATAGATACTTATGACATCCTTTGGGTGTCCTAAGAGGTGATAGAGCTTCATAACTTTAACTCTATTTCAAACCGAAGTTGAACCGTTACAATCAAAGATAACGCTCTTGGGGATTAGAGTCTTAGAGTTAGGTTCAAAGCAATAAGTTATAGATACTTATTACAACATTTGGGTGTCCTAAGAGGTGATATATCTTTAGAACTTTAACTCTATTTCAAACCGAAGTTGAACCGTTACAATCAAAGATAACGCTCTTGGGGATTAGAGTCTTAGAGTTACGTTCAAAGCTATAAGTTATAGATACTTATGACATCCTTTGGGTGTCCTAAGAGGTGATAGATCTTTAGAACTTTAACTCTATTTCAAACCGAAGTTGAACCGTTACAATCAAAGATAACGCTCTTGGGGATTAGAGTCTTAGAGTTAGGTTCGAAGCTATAAGTTATAGATACTTATTACAACCTTTGGGTGTCCTAAGAGGTGATAGATCTTTAGAACTTTAACTCTATTTCAAACCGAAGTTGAACCGTTACAATTAAAGATTACGCTCTTGGGGATTTGAGTCTTAGAGTTAGGTTCAAAGCTATAAGTTATAGATAATTATTACAACCTTTGGGTGTCCTAAGAGGTGATCGATCTTTAGAACTTTAACTCTATTTCAAACCGAAGTTGAACCGTTACAATCAAAGATAACGCTGTTGGGGATTAGAGTCTTAGAGTTAGGTTCAAAGCAATAAGTTATAGATACTTATTACAACCTTTGGGTGTCCGAAGAGGTGATAGATCTTTAGAACTTTAACTCTATTTCAAACCGAAGTTGAACCGTTACAATCAAAGATAACGCTCTTGGGGATTAGAGTCTTAGAGTTAGGTTCAAAGCAATAAGTTATAGATACTTATTACAACCTTTGGGTGTCCTAAGAGGTGATAGATCTTTAGAACTTTAACTCTATTTCATACCGAAGTTGAACCATTACAATCAAAGATAACGCTCTTGGGGATTAGAGTCTTAGAGTTAGGTTCAATGCTATAAGTTATAGATACTTATTACAACCTTTGGGTGTCCTAAGAGGTGATAGAATTTCAGAACTTTAACTCTATTTCAAACCGAAGTTGAACCATTACAATCAAAGATAACGCTCTTGGGGATTAGAGTCTTAGAGTTAGGTTCAAAGCAATAAGTTATAGATACTTATTACAACCTTTGGGTGTCCTAAGAGGTGATAGATCTTTAGAACTTTAACTCTATTTCAAACCGAAGTTGAACCGTTACAATCAAAGATAACGCTCTTGGGGATTAGAGTCTTAGAGTTAGGTTCAAAGCTATAAGTTATAGATACCTATTACAAACTTTGGGTGTCCTAAGAGGTGATAGAGCTTCATAACTTTAACTCTATTTCAAACCGAAGTTGAACCGTTACAATCAAAGATAACGCTCTTGGGGATTAGAGTCTTAGAGTTAGGTTCAAAGCAATAAGTTATAGATACTTATTACAACATTTGGGTGTCCTAAGAGGTGATATATCTTTAGAACTTTAACTCTATTTCAAACCGAAGTTGAATCGTTACAATCAAAGATAACGCTCTTGGGGATTAGAGTCTTAGAGTTAGGTTCAAAGCAATAAGTTACAGATACTTATGACATCCTTTGGGTGTCCTAAGAGGTGATAGATCTTTAGAACTTTAACTCTATTTCAAACCGAAGTTGAACCGTTACAATCAAAGATAACGCCCTAGGGGATTAGAGTCTTAGAGTTAGGTTCAAAGCTATAAGTTATAGGTACTTATTACAACCTTTGGGTGTCCTAAGAGGTGATAGATCTTTAGAACTTTAACTCTATTTCAAACCGAAGTTGAACCGTTACAATCAAAGATAACGCTCTTGGGGATTAGAGTCTTAGAGTTAGGTTCAAATCTATAAGTTATAGATACTTATGACATCCTTTGGGTGTCCAAAGAGGTGATAGATCTTTAGAACTTTAACTCTATTTCAAACCGAAGTTGAACCGTTACAATCAAAGATAACGCTCTTGGGAATTAGAGTCTTAGAGTTAGGTTCAAAGCTATAAGTTATAGATACTTATGACATCCTTTGGGTGTCCTAAGAGGCGATAGAGCTTCATAACTTTAACTCTATTTCAAACCGAAGTTGAACCGTTACAATCAAAGATAACGCTCTTGGGGATTAGAGTCTTAGAGTTAGGTTCAAAGCAATAAGTTATAGATACTTATTACAACATTTGGGTGTCCTAAGAGGTGATATATCTTTAGAACTTTAACTCTATTTCAAACCGAAGTTGAACCGTTACAATCAAAGATAACGCTCTTGGGGATTAGAGTCTTAGAGTTACGTTCAAAGCTATAAGTTATAGATACTTATGACATCCTTTAGGTGTCCTAAGAGGTGATAGATCTTTAGAACTTTAACTCTATTTCAAACCGAAGTTGAACCGTTACAATCAAAGATAACGCTCTTGGGGATTAGAGTCTTAGAGTTAGGTTCAAAGCAATAAGTTATAGATACTTATTACAACCTTTGGGTGTCCTAAGAGGTGATAGAGCTTCATAACTTTAACTCTATTTCAAACCGAAGTTGAACCGTTACAATCAAAGATAACGCTCTTGGGGATTAGAGTCTTAGAGTTAGGTTCAAAGCTATAAGTTATAGATACTTATTACAACCTTTGGGTGTCCTAAGAGGTGATAGATCTTTAGAACTTTAACTCTATTTCAAACCGAAGTTGAACCGTTACAATCAAAGATAATGCTCTTGGGGATTAGAGTCTTAGAGTTAGGTTCAAAGCTATAAGTTATAGATACTTGTTACAACCTTTGGGTGTCCTAAGAGGTGATAGATCTTTAGAACTTTAACTCTATTTCAAACCGAAGTTGAACCGTTACAATCAAAGATAACGCTCTTGGGGATTAGAGTCTTAGAGTTAGGTTCAAAGCTATAAGTTATAGATACTTATGACATCCTTTGGGTGTCCTAAGAGGTGATAGAGCTTCATAACTTTAACTCTATTTCAAACCGAAGTTGAACCGTTACAATCAAAGATAACGCTCTTGGGGATTAGAGTCTTAGAGTTAGGTTCAAAGCTATAAGTTATAGATACTTATTACAACCTTTGGGTGTCCTAAGAGGTGATAGATCTTTAGAACTTTAACTCTATTTCAAACCGAAGATGAACCGTTACAATCAAAGATAATGCTCTTGGGGATTAGAGTCTTAGAGTTAGGTTCAAAGCTATAAGTTATAGATACTTATTACAACCTTTGGGTGTCCTAAGAGGTGATAGATCTTTAGAACTTTAACTCTATTTCAAACCGAAGTTGAACCGTTACAATCAAAGATAACGCTCTTGGGGATTAGAGTCTTAGAGTTAGGTTCAAAGCAATAAGTTATAGATACTTATTACAACCTTTGGGTGTCCTAAGAGGTGATAGATCTTTAGAACTTTAACTCTATTTCAAACCGAGGTTGAACCGTTACAATCAAAGATAATGTTCTTGGGGATTAGAGTCTTAGAGTTAGGTTCAAAGCTATAAGTTATAGATACTTATTACAACCTTTGGGTGTCCTAACAGGTGATAGAACTTCAGAACTTTAACTCTATTTCAAACCGAAGTTGAACCATTACAATCAAAGATAACGCTCTTGGGGATTAGAGTCTTAGAGTTAGGTTGAAAGCTATAAGTTATAGATACTTATTACAACCTTTGGGTGTCCTAAGAGGTGATAGATCTTTAGAACTTTAACTCTATTTCAAACCGAAGTTGAACCGTTACAATCAAAGATAACGCTGTTGGGGATTAGAGTCTTAGATTTAGGTTCAAAGCTATAAGTTATAGATACTTATTGCAAATTTTGGGTGTCCTAAGAGGTGATAGAGCTTCATAACGTTAACTCTATTTCAAACCGAAGTTGAACCTTACAATCAAAGATAATGCCCTTGGGGATTAGAGTCTTAGAGTTAGGTTCAAAGCTATAAGTTATAGATACTTATTACAAACTTTGGGTGTCCTAAGAGGTGATAGAGCTTCATAACTTTAACTCTATTTCAAACCGAAGTTGAACCGTTACAATCAAAGATAATGCTCTTGGGGATTAGAGTCTTAGAGTTAGGTTCAAAGCTATAAGTTATAGGTACTTATTACAACCTTTGGGTGTCCTAAGAGGTGATAGATCTTTAGAACTTTAACTCTATTTCAAACCGAAGTTGAACCGTTACAATAAAAGATAACGCTCTTGGGGATTAGAGTCTTAGAGTTAGGTTCAAAGCAATAAGTTATAGATACTTATTACAAACTTTGGGTGTCCTAAGAGGTGATAGAGCTTTAGAACTTTAACTCTATTTCAAACCGAAGTTGAACCGTTACAATCAAAGATAACGCTCTTGGGGATTAGAGTCTTAGAGTTAGGTTCAAAGCAATAAGTTATAGATACTTATTACAACATTTGGGTGTCCTAAGAGGTGATATATCTTTAGAACTTTAACTCTATTTCAAACCGAAGTTGAACCGTTACAATCAAAGATAACGCTCTTGGGGATTAGAGTCTTAGAGTTACGTTCAAAGCTATAAGTTATAGATACTTATGACATCCTTTGGGTGTCCTAAGAGGTGATAGATCTTTAGAACTTTAACTCTATTTCAAACCGAAGTTGAACCGTTACAATCAAATATAACGCTCTTGGGTATTAGAGTCTTAGAGTTAGGTTCAAAGCTATAAGTTATAGATACTTATTACATCCTTTGGGTGTCCTAAGAGGTGATAGATCTTTAGAACTTTAACTCTATTTCAAACCGAAGTTGAACCGTTACAATCAAATATAACGCTCTTGGGGATTAGAGTCTTAGAGTTAGGTTCAAAGCTATAAGTTATAGATACTTATTACATCCTTTGGGTGTCCTAAGAGGTGATAGATCTTTAGAACTTTAACTCTATTTCAAACCGAAGTTGAACCGTTACAATCAAAGATAACGCTCTTGGGGATTAGAGTCTTAGAGTTAGGTTCAAAGCAATAAGTTATAGATACTTATTACAACCTTTGGGTGTCCTAAGAGGTTGATCTTTAGAACTTTAACTCTATTTCAAACCGAGGTTGAACCGTTACAATCAAAGATAATGCTCTTGGGGATTAGAGTCTTAGAGTTAGGTTCAAAGCTATAAATTATAGATACTTATTACAACCTTTGGGTGTCCTAACAGGTGATAGAACTTCAGAACTTTAACTCTATTTCAAACCGAAGTTGAACCATTACAATCAAAGATAACGCTCTTGGGGATTAGAGTCTTAGAGTTAGGTTGAAAGCTATAAGTTATAGATACTTATTACAACCTTTGGGTGTCCTAAGAGGTGATAGATCTTTAGAACTTTAACTCTATTTCAAACCGAAGTTGAACCGTTACAATCAAAGATAACGCTGTTGGGGATTAGAGTCTTAGAGTTAGGTTCAATGCTATAAGTTATAGATACTTATTACAACCTTTGGGTGTCCTAAGAGGTGATAGAATTTCAGAACTTTAACTCTATTTCAAACCGAAGTTGAACCATTACAATCAAAGATAACGCTCTTGGGGATTAGAGTCTTAGAGTTAGGTTCAAAGCTATAAGTTATAGATACTTATTACAACCTTTGGGTGTCCTAAGAGGTGATAGATCTTTAGAACTTTAACTCTCTTTCAAACCGAAGTTGAACCGTTACAATCAAAGATAACGCTCTTGGGGATTAGAGTCTTAGAGTTAGGTTCAAAGCTATAAGTTATAGATACTTATTACAAACTTTGGGTGTCCTAAGAGGTGATAGAGCTTCATAACTTTAACTCTATTTCAAACCGAAGTTGAACCGTTACAATAAAAGATAATGCTCTTGGCGATTAGAGTCTTAGAGTTAGGTTCAAAGCTATAAGTTATAGATACTTATTACAACCTTTGGGTGTCCTAAGAGGTGATGGATCTTTAGAACTTTAACTCTATTTCAAACCGAAGTTGAACCGTTACAATCAAAGATAACGCTCTTGGGGATTAGAGTCTTAGAGTTAGGTTCAAAGCAATAAGTTGTAGATACTTATTACAACCTTTGGGTGTCCTAAGAGGTGATAGATCTTTAGAACTTTTACTCTATTTCAAACCGAAGTTGAACCGTTACAATCAAAGATAACGCTCTTGGGGATTAGAGTCTTAGAGTTAGGTTCAAAGCTATAAGTTATAGATACTTATTACAACCTTTGGGTGTACTAAGAGGTGATAGATCTTTAGAACTTTAACTCTATTTCAAACCGAAGTTGAACCGTTACAATCAAAGATAACGCTCTTGGGGATTAGAGTCTTAGAGTTAGGTTCAAAGCAATAAGTTATAGATACTTATTACAACCTTTGGGTGTCCTAAGAGGTGATAGATCTTTAGAACTTTAACTCTATTTCAAACCGAAGTTGAACCGTTACAATCAAAGATAATGCTCTTGGGGATTAGAGTCTTAGAGTTAGGTTCAAAGCAATAAGTTATAGATACTTATTACAACCTTTGGGTGTCCTAAGAGGTGATAGATCTTTAGAACTTTAACTCTATTTCAAACCGAAGTTGAACCGTTACAATCAAAGATAACGATCTTGGGGATTAGAGTCTTAGAGTTAGGTTCAAAGCTATAAGTTATAGATACTTGTTACAACCTTTGGGTGTCCTAAGAGGTGATAGATATTTAGAACTTTAACTCTATTTCAAACCGAAGTTGAACCGTTACAATCAAAGATAACGCTCTTGGGGATTAGAGTCTTAGAGTTAGGTTCAAAGCAATAAGTTATAGATACTTATTACAACCTTTGGGTGTCCTAAGAGGTGATAGAGCTTCAGAACTTTAACTCTATTTCAAACCGAAGTTGAACCGTTACAATCAAAGATTACGCTCTTGGGGATTATAGTCTTAGAGTTAGGTTCAAAGTTATAAGTTATAGATACTTATTACAACCTTTGGGTGTCCTAAGAGGTGATAGAGCTTCAGAACTTTGACTCTATTTCAAACCGAAGTTGAACCATTACAATCAAAGATAACGCTCTTGGGGATTAGAGTCTTAGAGTTAGGTTCAAAGCTATAAGTTATAGATACTTATTACAACCTTTGCGTGTCCTAAGAGGTGATAGATCTTTAAAACTTTAACTCTATTTCAAACCGAAGTTGAACCGTTACAATCAAAGATAACGCTCTAGGGGATTAGAGTCTTAGAGTTAGGTTCAAAGCAATAAGTTATAGATACTTATTACAACCTTTGGGTGTCCTAAGAGGTGATAGAGCTTCAGAACTTTAACTCTATTTCAATCCGAAGTTGAACCGTTACAATCAAAGATTACGCTCTTGGGGATTAGAGTCTTAGAGTTAGGTTCAAAGCTATAAGTTATAGATACTTATTACAACCTTTGGGTGTCCTAAGAGGTGATAGATCTTTAGAACTTTAACTCTATTTCAAACCGACGTTGAACCGTTACAATCAAAGATAACGCTCTTGGGGATTAGAGTCTTAGAGTTAGGTTCGAAGCTATAAGTTATAGATACTTATTACAACCTTTGCGTGTCCTAAGAGGTGATAGATCTTTAGACCTTTAACTCTATTTCAAACCGAAGTTGAACCGTTACAATCAAAGATTACGCTCTTGGGGATTAGAGTCTTAGAGTTTGGTTCAAAGCTATAAGTTATAGATGCTTATTACAACCTTTGGGTGTCCTAAGAGGTGATAGAGCTTCAGAACTTTAACTCTATTTCAAACCGAAGTTGAACCGTTACAATCAAAGATAATGCTCTTGGGGATTAGAGTCTTAGAGTTAGGTTCAAAGCTATAAGTTATAGGTACTTATTACAACCTTTGGGTGTCCTAAGAGGTGATAGAACTTCAGAACTTTAACTCTATTTCAAACCGAAGTTGAACCGTTACAATCAAAGATAACGCTCTTGGGGATTAGAGTCTTAGAGTTAGGTTCAAAGCAATAAGTTATAGATACTTATTACAACCTTTGGGTGTCCGAAGAGGTGATAGATCTTTAGAACTTTAACTCTATTTCAAACCGAAGTTGAACCATTACAATCAAAGATAACGCTCTTGGGGATTAGAGTCTTAGAGTTAGGTTCAATGCTATAAGTTATAGATACTTATTACAACCTTTGGGTGTCCTAAGGGGTGATAGAGTTTCAGAACTTTAACTCTATTTCAAACCGAAGTTGAACCATTACAATCAAAGATAACGCTCTTGGGGATTAGAGTCTTAGAGTTAGGTTCAAAGCTATAAGTTATAGATACTTATTACAACCTTTGGGTGTCCTAAGAGGTGATAGATCTTTAGAACTTTAACTCTATTTCAAACCGAAGTTGAACCGTTACAATCAAAGATAACGCTCTTGGGGATTAGAGTCTTAGAGTTAGGTTCAAAGCTATAAGTTATAGATACTTATTACAAACTTTGGGTGTCCTAAGAGGTGATAGAGCTTCATAACTTTAACTCTATTTCAAACCGAAGTTGAACCGTTACAATCAAAGATAATGCTCTTGGGGATTAGAGTCTTAGAGTTAGGTTCAAAGCTATAAGTTATAGATACTTATTACAACCTTTGGGTGTCCTAAGAGGTGATAGATCTTTAGAACTTTAACTCTATTTCAAACCGAAGTTGAACCGTTACAATCAAAGATAACGCTCTTGGGGATTAGAGTCTTAGAGTTAGGTTCAAAGCTATAAGTTATAGATACTTATTACAACCTTTGGGTGTACTAAGAGGTGATAGATCTTTAGAACTTTAACTCTATTTCAAACCGATGTTGAACCGTTACAATCAAAGATAACGCTCTTGGGGATTAGAGTCTTAGAGTTAGGTTCAAAGCAATAAGTTATAGATACTTATTACAACCTTTGGGTGTCCTAAGAGGTGATAGATCTTTAGAACTTTAACTCTATTTCAAACCGAAGTTGAACCGTTACAAACAAAGATAATGCTCTTGGGGATTAGAGTCTTAGAGTTAGGTTCAAAGCAATAAGTTATAGATACTTATTACAACCTTTGGGTGTCCTAAGGGGTGATAGAATTTCAGAACTTTAACTCTATTTCAAACCGAAGTTGAACCATTACAATCAAAGATAACGCTCTTGGGGATTAGAGTCTTAGAGTTAGGTTCAAAGCTATAAGTTATAGATACTTATTACAACCTTTGGGTGTCCTAAGAGGTGATCGATCTTTAGAACTTTAACTTTATTTCAAACCGAAGTTGAACCGTTACAATCAAAGATAACGCTCTTGGGGATTAGAGTCTTAGAGTTAGGTTCAAAGCAATAAGTTATAGATACTTATTACAACCTTTGGGTGTCCGAAGAGGTGATAGATCTTTAGAACTTTAACTCTATTTCAAACCGAAGTTGAACCATTACAATCAAAGATAACGCTCTTGGGGATTAGAGTCTTAGAGTTAGGTTCAATGCTATAAGTTATAGATACTTATTACAACCTTTGGGTGTCCTAAGGGGTGATAGAATTTCAGAACATTAACTCTATTTCAAACCGAAGTTGAACCATTACAATCAAAGATAACGCTCTTGGGGATTAGAGTCTTAGAGTTAGGTTCAAAGCTATAAGTTATAGATACTTATTACAACCTTTGGGTGTCCTAAGAGGTGATAGATCTTTAGAACTTTAACTCTATTTCAAACCGAAGTTGAACCGTTACAATCAAAGATAACGCTCTTGGGGATTAGAGTCTTGGAGTTAGGTTCAAAGCTATAAGTTATAGATACTTATTACAAACTTTGGGTGTCCTAAGAGGTGATAGAGCTTCATAACTTTAACTCTATTTCAAACCGAAGTTGAACCGTTACAATCAAAGATAATGCTCTTGGGGATTAGAGTCTTAGAGTTAGGTTCAAAGCTATAAGTTATAGATACTTATTACAACCTTTGGGTGTCCTAAGAGGTGATAGATCTTTAGAACTTTAACTCTATTTCAAACCGAAGTTGAACCGTTACAATCAAAGATAACGCTCTTGGGGATTAGAGTCTTAGAGTTAGGTTCAAAGCAATAAGTTATAGATACTTATTACAACCTTTGGGGGTCCTAAGAGGTGATAGATCTTTAGAACTTTAACTCTATTTCAAACCGAAGTTGAACCGTTACAATCAAAGATAACGCTCTTGGGGATTAGAGTCTTAGAGTTAGGTTCAAAGCTATAAGTTATAGGTACTTATTACAACCTTTGGGTGTCCTAAGAGGTGATAGATCTTTAGAACTTTAACTCTATTTCAAACCGAAGTTGAACCGTTACAATCAAAGATAACGCTCTTGGGGATTAGAGTCTTAGAGTTAGGTTCAAAGCTATAAGTTATAGATACTTATTACAAACTTTGGGTGTCCTAAGAGGTGATAGAGCTTCATAACTTTAACTCTATTTCAAATCGAAGTTGAACCGTTACAATCAAAGATAACGCTCTTGGGGATTAGAGTCTTAGAGTTAGGTTCAAAGCTATAAGTTATAGATACTTATGACATACTTTGGGTGTCCTAAGAGGTGATAGAGCTTCATAACTTTAACTCTATTTCAAACCAAAGTTGAACCGTTACAATCAAAGATAACGCTCTTGGGGATTAGAGTCTTAGAGTTAGGTTCAAAGCTATAAGTTATACATACTTATGACATCCTTTGGGTGTCCTAAGAGGTGATAGATCTTTAGAACTTTAACTCTATTTCAAACCGAAGTTGAACCGTTACAATCAAAGATAACGCTCTTGGGGATTAGAGTCTTAGAGTGAGGTTCAAAGCAATAAGTTATAGATACTTATTACAACCTTTGGGTGTCCTAAGAGGTGATAGATCTTTAGAACTTTAACTCTATTTCAAACCGAAGTTGAACCGTTACAATCAAAGATAACGCTCTTGGGGATTAGAGTCTTAGAGTTAGGTTCAAAGCTATAAGTTATACATACTTATGACATCCTTTGCGTGTCCTAAGAGGTGATAGATCTTTAGAACTTTAACTCTATTTCAAACCGAAGTTGAACCGTTACAATCAAAGATAACGCTCTTGGGGATTAGAGTCTTAGAGTTAGGTTCAAAGCTATAAGTTATAGGTACTTATTACAACCTTTGGGTGTCCTAAGAGGTGATAGAACTTCAGAACTTTAACTCTATTTCAAACCGAAGTTGAACCGTTACAATCAAAGATAACGCTCTTGGGGATTAGAGTCTTAGAGTTAGGTTCAAAGCTATAAGTTATAGATACTTATGACATCCTTTGGGTGTCCTAAGAGGTGATAGATCTTTAGAACTTTAACTCTATTTCAAACCGAAGTTGAACCGTTACAATCAAAGATAACGCTCTTGGGGATTAGAGTCTTAGAGTTACGTTCAAAGCTATAAGTTATAGATACTTATGACATCCTTTGGGTGTCCTAAGAGGTGATAGATCTTTAGAACTTTAACTCTATTTCAAACCGAAGTTGAACCGTTACAATCAAATATAACGCTCTTGGGGATTAGAGTCTTAGAGTTAGGTTCAAAGCTATAAGTTATAGATACTTATTACAACCTTTGGGTGTCCTAAGAGGTGATAGATCTTTAGAACTTTAACTCTATTTCAAACCGAAGTTGAACCGTTACAATCAAAGATAACGCTCTTGGGGATTAGAGTCTTAGAGTTAGGTTCAAAGCAATAAGTTATAGATACTTATTACAACCTTTGGGTGTCCTAAGAGGTGATAGATCTTTAGAACTTTAACTCTATTTCAAACCGAAGTTGAACCGTTACAATCAAAGATAACGCTCTTGGGGATTAGAGTCTTAGAGTTAGGTTCAAAACTATAAGTTATAGATACTTATTACAACCTTTGGGTGTCCTAACAGGTGAGAGAACTTCAGAACTTTAACTCTATTTCAAACCGAAGTTGAACCATTACAATCAAAGATAACGCTCTTGGGGATTAGAGTCTTAGAGTTAGGTTCAAAGCTATAAGTTATAGATACTTATTACAACCTTTGGGTGTCCTAAGAGGTGATAGATCTTTAGAACTTTAACTCTATTTCAAACCGAAGTTGAACCGTTACAATCAAAGATAACGCTCTTGGGGATTAGAGTCTTAGAGTTAGGTTCAAAGCTATAAGTTATAGATACTTATTACAAACTTTGGGTGTCCTAAGAGGTGATAGAGCTTCATAACTTTAACTCTATTTCAAACCGAAGTTGAACTGTTACAATCAAAGATAATGCTCTTGGGGATTAGAGTCTTAGAGTTAGGTTCAAAGTTATAAGTTATAGATACTTATTACAACCTTTGGGTGTCCTAAGAGGTGATAGATCTTTAGAACTTTAACTCTATTTCAAACCGAAGTTGAACCGTTACAATCAAAGATAACGCTCTTGGGGATTAGAGTCTTAGAGTTAGGTTCAAAGCAATAAGTTATAGATACTTATTACAACCTTTGGGTGTCCTCAGAGGTGATAGATCTTTAGAACTTTAACTCTATTTCAAACCGAAGTTGAACCGTTACAATCAAAGATAACGCTCTTGGGGATTAGAGTCTTAGAGTTAGGTTCAAAGCTATAAGTTATAGGTACTTATTACAACCTTTGGGTGTCCTAAGAGGTGATAGATCTTTAGAACTTTAACTCTATTTCAAACCGAAGTTGAACCGTTACAATCAAAGATAACGCTCTTGGGGATTAGAGTCTTAGAGTTAGGTTCAAAGCTATAAGTTATAGATACTTATGACATCCTTTGGGTGTCCTAAGAGGTGATAGATCTTTAGTACTTTAACTCTATTTCAAACCGAAGTTGAACCGTTACAATCGAAGATAACGCTCTTGGGGATTAGAGTCTTAGAGTTAGGTTCAAAGCAATAAGTTATAGATATTTATTACAACCTTTGGGTGTCCTAAGAGGTGATAGATCTTTAGAACTTTAACTCTATTTCAAACCGAAGTTGAACCGTCACAATCAAAGATAACGCTCTTGGGGATTAGAGTCTTAGAGTTAGGTTCAAAGCTATAAGTTATAGATACTTATGACATCCTTTGGGTGTCCTAAGAGGTGATAGATCTTTAGAACTTTAACTCTATTTCAAACCGAAGTTGAACCATTATAATCAAAGATAACGCTCTTGGGGATTAGAGTCTTAGAGTTAGGTTCAAAGCTATAAGTTATAGGTACTTATTACAACCTTTGGGTGTCCTAAGAGGTGATAGATCTTTAGAACTTTAACTCTATTTCAAACCGAAGTTGAACCGTTACAATCAAAGATAACGCTCTTGGGGATTAGAGTCTTAGAGTTAGGTTCAAAGCTATAAGTTATAGATACTTATTACAAACTTTGGGTGTCCTAAGAGGTGATAGAGCTTCATAACTTTAACTCTATTTCAAACCGAAGTTGAACCGTTACAATCAAAGATAATGCTCTTGGGGATTAGAGTCTTAGAGTTAGGTTCAAAGCTATAAGTTATAGGTACTTATTACAACCTTTGGGTGTCCTAAGAGGTGATAGAACTTCAGAACTTTAACTCTATTTCAAACCGAAGTTGAACCGTTACAATCAAAGATAACGCTCTTGGGGATTAGAGTCTTAGAGTTAGGTTCAAAGCTATAAGTTATAGATACTTATGACATCCTTTGGGTGTCCTAAGAGGTGATAGATCTTTAGAACTTTAACTCTATTTCAAACCGAAGTTGAACCGTTACAATCAAAGATAACGCTCTTGGAGATTAGAGTCTTAGAGTTAGGTTCAAAGCTATAAGTTATAGGTACTTATTACAACCTTTGGGTGTCCTAAGAGGTGATAGATCTTTAGAACTTTAACTCTATTTCAAACCGAAGTTGAACCGTTACAATCAAAGATAACGCTCTTGGGGATTAGAGTCTTAGAGTTAGGTTCAAAGCTATAAGTTATAGATACTTATTACACACTTTGGGTGTCCTAAGAGGTGATAGAGCTTCATAACTTTAACTCTATTTCAAATCGAAGTTGAACCGTTACAATCAAAGATAATGCTCTTGGGGATTAGAGTCTTAGAGTTAGGTTCAAAGCTATAAGTTATAGATACTTATTACAACATTTGGGTGTCCTAAGAGGTGATAGAACTTCAGAACTTTAACTCTATTTCAAACCGAAGTTGAACCGTTACAATCAAAGATAACGCTCTTGGGGATTAGAGTCTTAGAGTTAGGTTCAAAGCTATAAGTTATAGATACTTATGACATCCTTTGGGTGTCCTAAGAGGTGATAGATCTTTAAAACTTTAACTCTATTTCAAACCGAAGTTGAACCGTTACAATCAAAGATAACGCTCTTGGGGATTAGAGTCTTAGAGTTACGTTCAAAGCTATAAGTTATAGATACTTATGACATCCTTTGGGTGTCCTAAGAGGTGATAGATCTTTAGAACTTTAACTCTATTTCAAACCGAAGTTGAACCGTTACAATCAAATATAACGCTCTTGGGGATTAGAGTCTTAGAGTTAGGTTCAAAGCTATAAGTTATAGATACTTATTACAACCTTTGGGTGTCCTAAGAGGTGATAGATCTTTAGAACTTTAACTCTATTTGAAACCGAAGTTGAACCGTTACAATCAAAGATAACGCTCTTCGGGATTAGAGTCTTAGAGTTAGGTTCAAAGCAATAAGTTATAGATACTTATTACAACCTTTGGGTGTCCTAAGAGGTGATAGATCTTTAGAACTTTAACTCTATTTCAAACCGAAGTTGAACCGTTACAATCAAAGATAACGCTCTTGGGGATTAGAGTCTTAGAGTTAGGTTCAAAGCTATAAGTTATAGATACTTATTACAACCTTTGGGTGTCCTAACAGGTGATAGAACTTCAGAACTTCAACTCTATTTCAAACCGAAGTTGAACCATTACAATCAAAGATAACGCTCTTGGGGATTAGAGTCTTAGAGTTAGGTTCAAAGCTATAAGTTATAGATACTTATTACAACCTTTGGGTGTCCTAAGAGGTGATAGATCTTTAGAACTTTAACTCTATTTCAAACCGAAGTTGAACCGTTACAATCAAAGATAACGCTCTTGGGGATTAGAGTCTTAGAGTTAGGTTCAAAGCTATAAGTTATAGATACTTATTACAAACTTTGGGTGTCCTAAGAGGTGATAGAGCTTCATAAATTTAACTCTATTTCAAACCGAAGTTGAACCGTTACAATCAAAGATAATGCTCTTGGGGATTAGAGTCTTAGAGTTAGGTTCAAAGCTATAAGTTATAGATACTTATTACAACCTTTGGGTGTCCTAAGAGGTGATAGAGCTTCATAACTTTAACTCTATTTCAAACCGAAGTTGAACCGTTACAATCAAAGATAACGCTCTTGGGGATTAGAGTCTTAGAGTTAGGTTCAAAGCTATAAGTTATAGATACTTATTACAACCATTGGGTGTCCTAACAGGTGATAGAACTTCAGAACTTTAACTCTATTTCAAACCGAAGTTGAACCATTACAATCAAAGATAACGCTCTTGGGGATTAGAGTCTTAGAGTTAGGTTCAAAGCTATAAGTTATAGGTACTTATTACAACCTTTGGGTGTCCTAAGAGGTGATAGATCTTTAGAACTTTAACTCTATTTCAAACCGAAGTTGAACCGTTACAATCAAAGATAATGCTCTTGGGGATTAGAGTCTTAGAGTTAGGTTCAAAGCTATAAGTTATAGATACTTATTACAAACTTTGGGTGTCCTAAGAGGTGATAGATCTTTAGAACTTTAACTCTATTTCAAACCAAAGTTGAACCGTTACAATCAAAGATAACTCTTGGGGATTAGAGTCTTAGAGTTAGGTTCAAAGCTATAAGTTATAGATACTTATTACAAACTTTGGGTGTCCTAAGAGGTGATAGAGCTTCATAACTTTAACTCTATTTCAAACCGAAGTTGAACCGTTACAATCAAAGATAATTCTCTTGGGGATTAGAGTCTTAGAGTTAGGTTCAAAGCTATAAGTTATAGATACTTATGACATCCTTTGTGTGTCCTAAGAGGTGATAGATCTTTAGAACTTTAACTCTATTTCAAACCGAAGTTGAACCGTTATAATCAAAGATAACGCTCTTGGGGATTAGAGTCTTAGAGTTAGGTTCAAAGCTATAAGTTATAGGTACTTATTACAACCTTTGGGTGTCCTAAGAGGTGATAGATCTTTAGAACTTTAACTCTATTTCAAACCGAAGTTGAACCGTTACAATCAAAGATAACGCTCTTGGGGATTAGAGTCTTAGAGTTAGGTTCAAAGCTATAAGTTATAGATACTTATTACAAACTTTGGGTGTCCTAAGAGGTGATAGAGCTTCATAACTTTAACTCTATTTCGAACCGAAGTTGAACCGTTACAATCAAAGATAATGCTCTTGGGGATTAGAGTCTTAGAGTTAGGTTCAAAGCTATAAGTTATAGATACTTATTACAACCTTTGGGTGTCCTAAGAGGTGATAGATCTTTAGAATTTTAACTCTATTTCAAACCGAAGTTGAACCGTTACAATCAAAGATAACGCTCTTGGGGATTAGAGTCTTAGAGTTACGTTCAAAGCTATAAGTTATAGATACTTATGACATCCTTTGGGTGTCCTAAGAGGTGATAGATCTTTAGAACTTTAACTCTATTTCAAACCGAAGTTGAACCGTTACAATCAAATATAACGCTCTTGGGGATTAGAGTCTTAGAGTTAGGTTCAAAGCTATAAGTTATAGGTACTTATTACAACCTTTGGGTGTCCTAAGAGGTGATAGAACTTCAGAACTTTAACTCTATTTCAAACTGAAGTTCAACCGTTACAATCAAAGATAACGCTCTTGGGGATTAGAGTCTTAGAGTTAGGTTCAAAGCTATAAGTTATACATACTTATGACATCCTTTGGGTGTCCTAAGAGGTGATAGATCTTTAGAACTTTAACTCTATTTCAAACCGAAGTTGAACCGTTACAATCAAATATAACGCTCTTGGGGATTAGAGTCTTAGAGTTAGGTTCAAAGCTATAAGTTATAGATACTTATTACAACCTTTGGGTGTCCTAAGAGGTGATAGATCTTTAGAACTTTAACTCTATTTCAAACCGAAGTTGAACCGTTACAATCAAAGATAACGCTCTTGGGGATTACAGTCTTAGAGTTAGGTTCAAAGCAATAAGTTATAGATACTTATTACAACCTTTGGGTGTCCTAAGAGGTGATAGAGCTTTAGAACTTTAACTCTATTTCAAACCGAAGTTGAACCGTTACAATCAAAGATAACGCTCTTGGGGGTTAGAGTCTTAGAGTTAGGTTCAAAGCTATAAGTTATAGATACTTATTAGAACCTTTGGGTGTCCTAACAAGTGATAGAACTTCAGAACTTTAACTCTATTTCAAACCGAAGTTGAACCATTACAATCAAAGATAACGCGCTTGGGGATTAGAGTCTTAGAGTTAGGTTCAAAGCTATAAGTTATAGATACTTATTACAACCTTTGGGTGTCCTAAGAGGTGATAGATCTTTAGAACTTTAACTCTATTTCAAACCGAAGTTCAACCGTTACAATCAAAGATAACGCTCTTGGGGATTAGAGTCTTAGAGTTAGGTTCAAAGCTATAAGTTATAGATACTTATTACAAACTTTGGGTGTCCTAAGAGGTGATAGAGCTTCATAACTTTAACTCTATTTCAAACCGAAGTTGAACCGTTACAATCAAAGATAATGCTCTTGGGGATTAGAGTCTTAGAGTTAGGTTCAAAGCTATAAGTTATAGATACTTATTACAACCTTTGGGTGTCCTAAGAGGTGATAGATCTTTAGAACTTTAACTCTATTTCAAACCGAAGTTGAACCGTTATAATCAAAGATAACGCTCTTGGGGATTAGAGTCTTAGAGTTAGGTTCAAAGCTATAAGTTATAGGTACTTATTACAACCTTTGGGTGTCCTAAGAGGTGATAGAACTTCAGAACTTTAACTCTATTTCAAACCGAAGTTCAACCGTTACAATCAAAGATAACGCTCTTGGGGATTAGAGTCTTAGAGATAGGTTCAAAGCTATAAGCTATAGGTACTTATTACAACCTTTGGGTATCCTAAGAGGTGATAGATCTTTAGAACTTTAACTCTATTTCAAACCGAAGTTGAACCGTTACAATCAAAGATAATGCTCTTGGGGATTAGAGTCTTAGAGTTAGGTTCAAAGCTATAAGTTATAGATACTTATGACATCCTTTGGGTGTCCTAAGAGGTGATAGATCTTTAGAACTTTAACTCTATTTCAAACCGAAGTTGAACCGTTACAATCAAAGATAACGCTCTTGGGAATTAGAGTCTTAGAGTTAGGTTCAAAGCTATAAGTTATAGATACTTATTACAACCTTTGGGTGTCCTAAGAGGTGATAGATCTTTAGAACTTTAACTCTATTTCAAACCGAAGTTGAACCGTTACAATCAAAGATAACGCTCTTGGAGATTAGAGTCTTAGAGTTAGGTTCAAAGCTATAAGTTATAGATACTTATGACATCCTTTGGGTGTCCTAAGAGGTGATAGAGCTTCATAACTTTAACTCTATTTCAAACCGAAGTTGAACCATTACAATCAAAGATAACGCTCTTGGGGATTAGAGTCTTAGAGTTAGGTTCAAAGCTATAAGTTATAGATACTTATTACAACCTTTGGGTGTCCTAAGAGGTGATAGATCTTTAGAACTTTAACTCTATTTCAAACCGAAGTTGAACCGTTACAATCAAAGATAACTCTTGGGGATTAGAGTCTTAGAGTTAGATTCAAAGCTATAAGTTATAGATACTTATTACAAACTTTGGGTGTCCTAAGAGGTGATAGAGCTTCATAACTTTAACTCTATTTCAAACCAAAGTTGAACCGTTACAATCAAAGATAATTCTCTTGGGGATTAGAGTCTTAGAGTTAGGTTCAAAGCTATAAGTTATAGATACTTATTACAACCTTTGGGTGTCCTAAGAGGTGATAGATCTTTAGAACTTTAACACTATTTCAAACCGAAGTTGAACCGTTATAATCAAAGATAACGCTCTTGGGGATTAGAGTCTTAGAGTTAGGTTCAAAGCTATAAGTTATAGGTACTTATTACAACCTTTGGGTGTCCTAAGAGGTGATAGAACTTCAGAACTTTAACTCTATTTCAAACCGAAGTTGAACCGTTACAATCAAAGATAACGCTCTTGGGGATTAGAGTCTTAGAGTTAGGTTCAAAGCTATAAGTTATAGATACTTATGACATCCTTTGGGTGTCCTAAGAGGTGATAGATCTTTAGAACTTTAACTCTATTTCAAACCAAAGTTGAACCGTTACAATCAAAGATAACGCTCTTGGGGATTAGAGTCTTAGAGTTACGTTCAAAGCTATAAGTTATAGATACTTATGACATCCTTTGGGTGTCCTAAGAGGTGATAGATCTTTAGAACTTTAACTCTATTTCAAACCGAAGTTGAACCGTTACAATCAAATATAACGCTCTTGGGGATTAGAGTCTTAGAGTTAGGTTCAAAGCTATAAGTTATAGATACTTATTACAACCTTTGGGTGTCCTAAGAGGTGATAGATCTTTAGAACTTTAACTCTATTTCAAACCGAAGTTGAACCGTTACAATCAAAGATAACGTTCTTGGGGATTAGAGTCTTAGAGTTAGGTTCAAAGCAATAAGTTATAGATACTTATTACAACCTTTGGGTGTCCTAAGAGGTGATAGAGCTTTAGAACTTTAACTCTATTTCAAACCGAAGTTGAACCGTTACAATCAAAGATAACGCTCTTGGAGATTAGAGTCTTAGAGTTAGGTTCAAAGCTATAAGTTATAGATACTCATGACATCCTTTGGGTGTCCTAAGAGGTGATAGAGTTTCATAACTTTAACTCTATTTCAAACCGAAGTTGAACCATTACAATCAAAGATAACGCTCTTGGGGATTAGAGTCTTAGAGTTAGGTTCAAAGCTATAAGTTATAGATACTTATTACAACCTTTGGGTGTCCTAAGAGGTGATAGATCTTTAGAACTTTAACTCTATTTCAAACCGAAGTTGAACCGTTACAATCAAAGATAACTCTTGGGGATTAGAGTCTTAGAGTTAGGTTCAAAGCTATAAGTTATAGGTACTTATTACAACCTTTGGGTGTCCTAAGAGGTGATAGATCTTTAGAACTTTAACACTATTTCAAACCGAAGTTGAACCGTTATAATCAAAGATAACGCTCTTGGGATTAGAGTCTTAGAGTTAGGTTCAAAGCTATAAGTTATAGGTACTTATTACAACCTTTGGGTGTCCTAAGAGGTGATAGAACTTCAGAACTTTAACTCTATTTCAAACCGAAGTTGAACCGTTACAATCAAAGATAACGCTCTTGGGGATTAGAGTCTTAGAGTTAGGTTCAAAGCTATAAGTTATAGATACTTATGACATCCTTTGGGTGTCCTAAGAGGTGATAGATCTTTAGAACTTTAACTCTATTTCAAACCGAAGTTGAACCGTTACAATCAAAGATAACGCTCTTGGGGATTAGAGTCTTAGAGTTACGTTCAAAGCTATAAGTTATAGATACTTATTACAACCTTTGGGTGTCCTAAGAGGTGATAGAACTTCAGAACTTTAACTCTATTTCAAACCGAAGTTCAACCGTTACAATCAAAGATAACGCTCTTGGGGATTAGAGTCTTAGAGATAGGTTCAAAGCTATAAGCTATAGGTACTTATTACAACCTTTGGGTATCCTAAGAGGTGATAGATCTTTAGAACTTTAACTCTATTTCAAACCGAAGTTGAACCGTTACAATCAAAGATAATGCTCTTGGGGATTAGAGTCTTAGAGTTAGGTTCAAAGCTATAAGTTATAGATACTTATGACATCCTTTGGGTGTCCTAAGAGGTGATAGATCTTTAGAACTTTAACTCTATTTCAAACCGAAGTTGAACCGTTACAATCAAAGATAACGCTCTTGGGAATTAGAGTCTTAGAGTTAGGTTCAAAGCTATAAGTTATAGATACTTATTACAACCTTTGGGTGTCCTAAGAGGTGATAGATCTTTAGAACTTTAACTCTATTTCAAACCGAAGTTGAACCGTTACAATCAAAGATAACGCTCTTGGAGATTAGAGTCTTAGAGTTAGGTTCAAAGCTATAAGTTATAGATACTTATGACATCCTTTGGGTGTCCTAAGAGGTGATAGAGCTTCATAACTTTAACTCTATTTCAAACCGAAGTTGAACCATTACAATCAAAGATAACGCTCTTGGGGATTAGAGTCTTAGAGTTAGGTTCAAAGCTATAAGTTATAGATACTTATTACAACCTTTGGGTGTCCTAAGAGGTGATAGATCTTTAGAACTTTAACTCTATTTCAAACCGAAGTTGAACCGTTACAATCAAAGATAACTCTTGGGGATTAGAGTCTTAGAGTTAGATTCAAAGCTATAAGTTATAGATACTTATTACAAACTTTGGGTGTCCTAAGAGGTGATAGAGCTTCATAACTTTAACTCTATTTGAAACCAAAGTTGAACCGTTACAATCAAAGATAATTCTCTTGGGGATTAGAGTCTTAGAGTTAGGTTCAAAGCTATAAGTTATAGATACTTATTACAACCTTTGGGTGTCCTAAGAGGTGATAGATCTTTAGAACTTTAACACTATTTCAAACCGAAGTTGAACCGTTATAATCAAAGATAACGCTCTTGGGGATTAGAGTCTTAGAGTTAGGTTCAAAGCTATAAGTTATAGGTACTTATTACAACCTTTGGGTGTCCTAAGAGGTGATAGAACTTCAGAACTTTAACTCTATTTCAAACCGAAGTTGAACCGTTACAATCAAAGATAACGCTCTTGGGGATTAGAGTCTTAGAGTTAGGTTCAAAGCTATAAGTTATAGATACTTATGACATCCTTTGGGTGTCCTAAGAGGTGATAGATCTTTAGAACTTTAACTCTATTTCAAACCGAAGTTGAACCGTTACAATCAAAGATAACGCTCTTGGGGATTAGAGTCTTAGAGTTACGTTCAAAGCTATAAGTTATAGATACTTATGACATCCTTTGGGTGTCCTAAGAGGTGATAGATCTTTAGAACTTTAACTCTATTTCAAACCGAAGTTGAACCGTTACAATCAAATATAACGCTCTTGCGGATTAGAGTCTTAGAGTTAGGTTCAAAGCTATAAGTTATAGATACTTATTACAACCTTTGGGTGTCCTAAGAGGTGATAGATCTTTAGAACTTTAACTCTATTTCAAACCGAAGTTGAACCGTTACAATCAAAGATAACGTTCTTGGGGATTAGAGTCTTAGAGTTAGGTTCAAAGCAATAAGTTATAGATACTTATTACAACCTTTGGGTGTCCTAAGAGGTGATAGAGCTTTAGAACTTTAACTCTATTTCAAACCGAAGTTGAACCGTTACAATCAAAGATAACGCTCTTGGAGATTAGAGTCTTAGAGTTAGGTTCA
Source organism: Pontederia crassipes (assembly GCA_030549335.1). Classification (NCBI taxonomy): domain Eukaryota; kingdom Viridiplantae; phylum Streptophyta; class Magnoliopsida; order Commelinales; family Pontederiaceae; genus Pontederia; species Pontederia crassipes. The sequence goes on along the minus strand of JAUKPH010000020.1, from coordinate 665,351 downwards.
AAGCTATAAGTTATAGATACTCATGACATCCTTTGGGTGTCCTAAGAGGTGATAGAGTTTCATAACTTTAACTCTATTTCAAACCGAAGTTGAACCATTACAATCAAAGATAACGCTCTTGGGGATTAGAGTCTTAGAGTTAGGTTCAAAGCTATAAGTTATAGATACTTATTACAACCTTTGGGTGTCCTAAGAGGTGATAGATCTTTAGAACTTTAACTCTATTTCAAACCGAAGTTCAACCGTTACAATCAAAGATAACTCTTGGGGATTAGAGTCTTAGAGTTAGGTTCAAAGCTATAAGTTATAGGTACTTATTACAACCTTTGGGTGTCCTAAGAGGTGATAGATCTTTAGAACTTTAACTCTATTTCAAACCGAAGTTGAACCGTTACAATCAAAGATAACGTTCTTGGGGATTAGAGTCTTAGAGTTAGGTTCAAAGCAATAAGTTATAGATACTTATTACAACCTTTGGGTGTCCTAAGAGGTGATAGAGCTTTAGAACTTTAACTCTATTTCAAACCGAAGTTGAACCGTTACAATCAAAGATAACGCTCTTGGGGATTAGAGTCTTAGAGTTAGGTTCAAAGCTATAAGTTATAGATACTTATTACAACCTTTGGGTGTCCTAACAAGTGATAGAACTTCAGAACTTTAACTCTATTTCAAACCGAAGTTGAACCACTACAATCAAAGATAACGCTCTTGGGGATTAGAGTCTTAGAGTTAGGTTCAAAGCTATAAGTTATAGATACTTATTACAACCTTTGGGTGTCCTAAGAGGTGATAGATCTTTAGAACTTTAACTCTATTTCAAACCGAAGTTCAACCGTTACAATCAAAGATAACGCTCTTGGGGATTAGAGTCTTAGAGTTAGGATCAAAGCTATAAGTTATAGATACTTATTACAAACTTTGGGTGTCCTAAGAGGTGATAGAGCTTCATAACTTTAACTCTATTTCAAACCGAAGTTGAACCGTTACAATCAAAGATAATGCTCTTGGGGATTAGAGTCTTAGAGTTAGGTTCAAAGCTATAAGTTATAGATACTTATTACAACCTTTGGGTGTCCTAAGAGGTGATAGATCTTTAGAACTTTAACTCTATTTCAAACCGAAGTTGAACCGTTATAATCAAAGATAACGCTCTTGGGGATTAGAGTCTTAGAGTTAGGTTCAAAGCTATAAGTTATAGGTACTTATTACAACCTTTGGGTGTCCTAAGAGGTGATAGAACTTCAGAACTTTAACTCTATTTCAAACCGAAGTTCAACCGTTACAATCAAAGATAACGCTCTTGGGGATTAGAGTCTTAGAGATAGGTTCAAAGCTATAAGCTATAGGTACTTATTACAACCTTTGGGTATCCTAAGAGGTGATAGATCTTTAGAACTTTAACTCTATTTCAAACCGAAGTTGAACCGTTATAATCAAAGATAATGCTCTTGGGGATTAGAGTCTTAGAGTTAGGTTCAAAGCTATAAGTTATAGATACTTATGACATCCTTTGGGTGTCCTAAGAGGTGATAGATCTTTAGAACTTTAACTCTATTTCAAACCGAAGTTGAACCGTTACAATCAAAGATAACGCTCTTGGGAATTAGAGTCTTAGAGTTAGGTTCAAAGCTATAAGTTATAGATACTTATTACAACCTTTGGGTGTCCTAAGAGGTGATAGATCTTTAGAACTTTAACTCTATTTCAAACCGAAGTTGAACCGTTACAATCAAAGATAACGCTCTTGGAGATTAGAGTCTTAGAGTTAGGTTCAAAGCTATAAGTTATAGATACTTATGACATCCTTTGGGTGTCCTAAGAGGTGATAGAGCTTCATAACTTTAACTCTATTTCAAACCGAAGTTGAACCATTACAATCAAAGATAACGCTCTTGGGGATTAGAGTCTTAGAGTTAGGTTCAAAGCTATAAGTTATAGATACTTATTACAACCTTTGGGTGTCCTAAGAGGTGATAGATCTTTAGAACTTTAACTCTATTTCAAACCGAAGTTGAACCGTTACAATCAAAGATAACTCTTGGGGATTAGAGTCTTAGAGTTAGATTCAAAGCTATAAGTTATAGATACTTATTACAAACTTTGGGTGTCCTAAGAGGTGATAGAGCTTCATAACTTTAACTCTATTTCAAACCAAAGTTGAACCGTTACAATCAAAGATAATGCTCTTGGGGATTAGAGTCTTAGAGTTAGGTTCAAAGCTATAAGTTATAGATACTTATTACAACCTTTGGGTGTCCTAAGAGGTGATAGATCTTTTAGAACTTTAACACTATTTCAAACCGAAGTTGAACCGTTATAATCAAAGATAACGCTCTTGGGGATTAGAGTCTTAGAGTTAGGTTCAAAGCTATAAGTTATAGGTACTTATTACAACCTTTGGGTGTCCTAAGAGGTGATAGAACTTCAGAACTTTAACTCTATTTCAAACCGAAGTTGAACCGTTACAATCAAAGATAACGCTCTTGGGGATTAGAGTCTTAGAGTTAGGTTCAAAGCTATAAGTTATAGATACTTATGACATCCTTTGGGTGTCCTAAGAGGTGATAGATCTTTAGAACTTTAACTCTATTTCAAACCGAAGTTGAACCGTTACAATCAAAGATAACGCTCTTGGGGATTAGAGTCTTAGAGTTACGTTCAAAGCTATAAGTTATAGATACTTATGACATCCTTTGGGTGTCCTAAGAGGTGATAGATCTTTAGAACTTTAACTCTATTTCAAACCGAAGTTGAACCGTTACAATCAAATATAACGCTCTTGGGGATTAGAGTCTTAGAGTTAGGTTCAAAGCTATAAGTTATAGATACTTATTACAACCTTTGGGTGTCCTAAGAGGTGATAGATCTTTAGAACTTTAACTCTATTTCAAACCGAAGTTGAACCGTTACAATCAAAGATAACGTTCTTGGGGATTAGAGTCTTAGAGTTAGGTTCAAAGCAATAAGTTATAGATACTTATTACAACCTTTGGGTGTTGTAAGAGGTGATAGAGCTTTAGAACTTTAACTCTATTTCAAACCGAAGTTGAACCGTTACAATCAAAGATAACGCTCTTGGAGATTAGAGTCTTAGAGTTAGGTTCAAAGCTATAAGTTATAGATACTCATGACATCCTTTGGGTGTCCTAAGAGGTGATAGTGTTTCATAACTTTAACTCTATTTCAAACCGAAGTTGAACCATTACAATCAAAGATAACGCTCTTGGGGATTAGAGTCTTAGAGTTAGGTTCAAAGCTATAAGTTATAGATACTTAATACAACCTTTGGGTGTCCTAAGAGGTGATAGATCTTTAGAACTTTAACTCTATTTCAAACCGAAGTTGAACCGTTACAATCAAATATAACGCTCTTGGGGATTAGAGTCTTAGAGTTAGGTTCAAAGCTATAAGTTATAGATACTTATTACAACCTTTGGGTGTCCTAAGAGGTGATAGATCTTTAGAACTTTAACTCTATTTCAAACCGAAGTTGAACCGTTACAATCAAAGATAACGCTCTTGGGGATTAGAGTCTTAGAGTTAGGTTCAAAGCTATAAGTTATAGATACTTATTACAACCTTTGGGTGTCCTAAGAGGTGATAGATCTTTAGAACTTTAACACTATTTCAAACCGAAGTTGAACCGTTATAATCAAAGATAACGCTCTTGGGATTAGAGTCTTAGAGTTAGGTTCAAAGCTATAAGTTATAGGTACTTATTACAACCTTTGGGTGTCCTAAGAGGTGATAGAACTTCAGAACTTTAACTCTATTTCAAACCGAAGTTGAACCGTTACAATCAAAGATAACGCTCTTGGGGATTAGAGTCTTAGAGTTAGGTTCAAAGCTATAAGTTATAGATACTTATGACATCCTTTGGGTGTCCTAAGAGGTGATAGATCTTTAGAACTTTAACTCTATTTCAAACCGAAGTTGAACCGTTACAATCAAAGATAACGCTCTTGGGGATTAGAGTCTTAGAGTTACGTTCAAAGCAATAAGTTATAGATACTTATGACATCCTTTGGGTGTCCTAAGAGGTGATAGATCTTTAGAACTTTAACTCTATTTCAAACCGAAGTTGAACCGTTACAATCAAATATAACGCTCTTGGGGATTAGAGTCTTAGAGTTAGGTTCAAAGCTATAAGTTATAGATACTTATTACAACCTTTGGGTGTCCTAAGAGGTGATAGATCTTTAGAACTTTAACTCTATTTCAAACCGAAGTTGAACCGTTACAATCAAAGATAACGTTCTTGGGGATTAGAGTCTTAGAGTTAGGTTCAAAGCAATAAGTTATAGATACTTATTACAACCTTTGGGTGTCCTAAGAGGTGATAGAGCTTTAGAACTTTAACTCTATTTCAAACCGAAGTTGAACCGTTACAATCAAAGATAACGTTCTCGGGGATTAGAGTCTTAGAGTTAGGTTCAAAGCTATAAGTTATAGATACTTATTACAACCTTTGGGTGTCCTAACAAGTGATAGAACTTCAGAACTTTAACTCTATTTCAAACCGAAGTTGAACCATTACAATCAAAGATAACGCTCTTGGGGATTAGAGTCTTAGAGTTAGGTTCAAAGCTATAAGTTATAGATACTTATTACAACCTTTGGGTGTCCTAAGAGGTGATAGATCTTTAGAACTTTAACTCTATTTCAAACCGAAGTTGAACCGTTACAATCAAAGATAACGCTCTTGGGGATTAGAGTCTTAGAGTTAGGATCAAAGCTATAAGTTATAGATACTTATTACAAACTTTGGGTGTCCTAAGAGGTGATAGAGCTTCATAACTTTAACTCTATTTCAAACCGAAGTTGAACCGTTACAATCAAAGATAATGCTCTTGGGGATTAGAGTCTTAGAGTTAGGTTCAAAGCTATAAGTTATAGGTACTTATTACAACCTTTGGGGTCCGAAGAGGTGATAGATCTTTAGAACTTTAACTCTATTTCAAACCGAAGTTGAACCGTTACAATCAAAGATAATGCTCTTGGGGATTAGAGTCTTAGAGTTAGGTTCAAAGCTATAAGTTATAGATACTTATGACATCCTTTGGGTGTCCTAAGAGGTGATAGATCTTTAGAACTTTAACTCTATTTCAAATCGAAGTTGAACCGTTACAATCAAAGATAACGCTCTTGGGAATTAGAGTCTTAGAGTTAGGTTCAAAGATACTTATTACAACCTTTGGGTGTCCTAAGAGGTGATAGATCTTTAGAACTTTAACTCTATTTCAAACCGAAGTTGAACCGTTACAATCAAAGATAACGCTCTTGGAGATTAGAGTCTTAGAGTTAGGTTCAAAGCTATAAGTTATAGATACTCATGACATCCTTTGGGTGTCCTAAGAGGTGATAGAGCTTCATAACTTTAACTCTATTTCAATCCGAAGTTGAACCATTACAATCAAAGATAACGCTCTTGGGGATTAGAGTCTTAGAGTTAGGTTCAAAGCTATAAGTTATAGATACTTATGACATCCTTTGGGTGTCCTAAGAGGTGATAGATCTTTAGAACTTTAACTCTATTTCAAACCGAAGTTGAACCGTTACAATCAAAGATAACGCTCTTGGGAATTAGAGGCTTAGAGTTAGGTTCAAAGATACTTATTACAACCTTTGGGTGTCCTAAGAGGTGATAGATCTTTAGAACTTTAACTCTATTTCAAACCGAAGTTGAACCGTTATAATCAAAGATAACGCTCTTGGGGATTAGAGTCTTAGAGTTAGGTTCAAAGCTATAAGTTATAGGTACTTATTACAACCTTTGGGTGTCCTAAGAGGTGATAGAACTTCAGAACTTTAACTCTATTTCAAACCGAAGTTCAACCGTTACAATCAAAGATAATGCTCTTGGGGATTAGAGTCTTAGAGTTAGGTTCAAAGCTATAAGTTATAGATACTTATTACAACCTTTGGGTGTCCTAAGAGGTGATAGATCTTTAGAACTTTAACTCTATTTCAAACCGAAGTTGAACCGTTACAATCAAAGATAACGTTCTTGGGGATTAGAGTCTTAGAGTTAGGTTCAAAGCAATAAGTTATAGATACTTATTACAACCTTTGGGTGTCCTAAGAGGTGATAGAGCTTTAGAACTTTAACTCTATTTCAAACCGAAGTTGAACCGTTACAATCAAAGATAACGCTCTTGGGGATTAGAGTCTTAGAGTAAGGTTCAAAGCTATATGTTATAGATACTTATTACGACCTTTGGGTGCCCTAAGAGGTGATAGATCTTTAGAACTTTAACTCTATTTCAAACCGAAGTTGAACCGTTACAATCAAAGATAACGCTCTTGGGGATTAGAGTCTTAGAGTAAGGTTCAAAGCTATAAGTTATAGATACATATGACATCCTTTGGGTGTCCTAAGAGGTGATAGATCTTTAGTACTTTAACTCTATTTCAAAACGAAGTTGAACCGTTACAATCAAATATAACGCTCTTGGGGATTAGAGTCTTAGAGATAGGTTCAAAGCTATAAGCTATAGGTACTTATTACAACCTTTGAGTATCCTAAGAGGTGATAGATCTTTAGAACTTTAACTCTATTTCAAACCGAAGTTGAACCGTTACAATCAAAGATAATGCTCTTGGGGATTAGAGTCTTAGAGTTAGGTTCAAAGCTATAAGTTATAGATACTTATGACATCCTTTGGGTGTCCTAAGAGGTGATAGATCTTTAGAACTTTAACTCTATTTCAAACCGAAGTTGAACCGTTACAATCAAAGATAACGCTCTTGGGGATTAGAGTCTTAGAGTTAGGTTCAAAGCTATAAGTTATAGATACTTATTACAACCTTTGGGTGTCCTAAGAGGTGATAGATCTTTAGAACTTTAACTCTATTTCAAACCGAAGTTCAACCGTTACAATCAAAGATAACGCTCTTGGGGATTAGAGTCTTAGAGTTAGGATCAAAGCTATAAGTTATAGATACTTATTACAAACTTTGGGTGTCCTAAGAGGTGATAGAGCTTCATAACTTTAAGTCTATTTCAAACCGAAGTTGAACCGTTACAATCAAAGATAATGCTCTTGGGGATTAGAGTCTTAGAGTTAGGTTCAAAGCTATAAGTTATAGATACTTATTACAACCTTTGGGTGTCCTAAGAGGTGATAGATCTTTAGAACTTTAACTCTATTTCAAACCGAAGTTGAACCGTTACAATCAAAGATAACGTTCTTGGGGATTAGAGTCTTAGAGTTAGGTTCAAAGCAATAAGTTATAGATACTTATTACAACCTTTGGGTGTCCTAAGAGGTGATAGAGCTTTAGAACTTTAACTCTATTTCAAACCGAAGTTGAACCGTTACAATCAAAGATAACGCTCTTGGGGATTAGAGTCTTAGAGTTAGGTTCAAAGCTATAAGTTATAGATACTTATTACAACCTTTGGGTGTCCTAACAAGTGATAGAACTTCAGAACTTTAACTCTATTTCAAACCGAAGTTGAACCACTACAATCAAAGATAACGCTCTTGGGGATTAGAGTCTTAGAGTTAGGTTCAAAGCTATAAGTTATAGATACTTATTACAACCTTTGGGTGTCCTAAGAGGTGATAGATCTTTAGAACTTTAACTCTATTTCAAACCGAAGTTCAACCGTTACAATCAAAGATAACGCTCTTGGGGATTAGAGTCTTAGAGTTAGGATCAAAGCTATAAGTTATAGATACTTATTACAACCTTTGGGTGTCCTAACAGGTGATAGAACTTCAGAAGTTTAACTCTATTTCAAACCGAAGTTGAACCGTTACAATCAAAGATAACGCTCTTGGGGATTAGAGTCTTAGAGTTAGGTTCAAAGCTATAAGTTATAGATACTTATTACAAACTTTGGGTGTCCTAAGAGGTGATAGATCTTTAGAACTTTAACTCTATTTCAAACCGAAGTTGAACCGTTACAATCAAAGATAACGCTCTTGGGGATTAGAGTCTTAGAGTTAGGTTCAAAGCAATAAGTTATAGATACTTATTACAACCTTTGGGTGTCCTAAGAGGTGATAGATCTTTAGAACTTTAACTCTATTTCAAACCGAAGTTGAACCGTTACAATCAAATATAACGCTCTTGGGGATTAGAGTCTTAGAGTTAGGTTCAAAGCTATAAGTTATAGGTACTTATTACAACCTTTGGGTGTCCTAAGAGGTGATAGAACTTCAGAACTTTAACTCTATTTCAAACCGAAGTTCAACCGTTACAATCAAAGATAACGCTCTTGGGGATTAGAGTCTTAGAGATAGGTTCAAAGCTATAAGCTATAGGTACTTATTACAACCTTTGGGTATCCTAAGAGGTGATAGATCTTTAGAACTTTAACTCTATTTCAAACCGAAGTTGAACCGTTACAATCAAAGATAATGCTCTTGGGGATTAGAGTCTTAGAGTTAGGTTCAAAGCTATAAGTTATAGATACTTATGACATCCTTTGGGTGTCCTAAGAGGTGATAGATCTTTAGAACTTTAACTCTATTTCAAACCGAAGTTGAACCGTTACAATCAAAGATAACGCTCTTGGGAATTAGAGTCTTAGAGTTAGGTTCAAAGCTATAAGTTATAGATACTTATTACAACCTTTGGGTGTCCTAAGAGGTGATAGATCTTTAGAACTTTAACTCTATTTCAAACCGAAGTTGAACCGTTACAATCAAAGATAACGCTCTTGGAGATTAGAGTCTTAGAGTTAGGTTCAAAGCTATAAGTTATAGATACTTATGACATCCTTTGGGTGTCCTAAGAGGTGATAGAGCTTCATAACTTTAACTCTATTTCAAACCGAAGTTGAACCATTACAATCAAAGATAACGCTCTTGGGGATTAGAGTCTTAGAGTTAGGTTCAAAGCTATAAGTTATAGATACTTATTACAACCTTTGGGTGTCCTAAGAGGTGATAGATCTTTAGAACTTTAACTCTATTTCAAACCGAAGTTGAACCGTTACAATCAAAGATAACTCTTGGGGATTAGAGTCTTAGAGTTAGATTCAAAGCTATAAGTTATAGATACTTATTACAAACTTTGGGTGTCCTAAGAGGTGATAGAGCTTCATAACTTTAACTCTATTTCAAACCAAAGTTGAACCGTTACAATCAAAGATAATTCTCTTGGGGATTAGAGTCTTAGAGTTAGGTTCAAAGCTATAAGTTATAGATACTTATTACAACCTTTGGGTGTCCTAAGAGGTGATAGATCTTTAGAACTTTAACACTATTTCAAACCGAAGTTGAACCGTTATAATCAAAGATAACGCTCTTGGGGATTAGAGTCTTAGAGTTAGGTTCAAAGCTATAAGTTATAGGTACTTATTACAACCTTTGGGTGTCCTAAGAGGTGATAGAACTTCAGAACTTTAACTCTATTTCAAACCGAAGTTGAACCGTTACAATCAAAGATAACGCTCTTGGGGATTAGAGTCTTAGAGTTAGGTTCAAAGCTATAAGTTATAGATACTTATGACATCCTTTGGGTGTCCTAAGAGGTGATAGATCTTTAGAACTTTAACTCTATTTCAAACCAAAGTTGAACCGTTACAATCAAAGATAACGCTCTTGGGGATTAGAGTCTTAGAGTTACGTTCAAAGCTATAAGTTATAGATACTTATGACATCCTTTGGGTGTCCTAAGAGGTGATAGATCTTTAGAACTTTAACTCTATTTCAAACCGAAGTTGAACCGTAACAATCAAATATAACGCTCTTGGGGATTAGAGTCTTAGAGTTAGGTTCAAAGCTATAAGTTATAGATACTTATTACAACCTTTGGGTGTCCTAAGAGGTGATAGATCTTTAGAACTTTAACTCTATTTCAAACCGAAGTTGAACCGTTACAATCAAAGATAACGTTCTTGGGGATTAGAGTCTTAGAGTTAGGTTCAAAGCAATAAGTTATAGATACTTATTACAACCTTTGGGTGTCCTAAGAGGTGATAGAGCTTTAGAACTTTAACTCTATTTCAAACCGAAGTTGAACCGTTACAATCAAAGATAACGCTCTTGGAGATTAGAGTCTTAGAGTTAGGTTCAAAGCTATAAGTTATAGATACTCATGACATCCTTTGGGTGTCCTAAGAGGTGATAGAGTTTCATAACTTTAACTCTATTTCAAACCGAAGTTGAACCATTACAATCAAAGATAACGCTCTTGGGGATTAGAGTCTTAGAGTTAGGTTCAAAGCTATAAGTTATAGATACTTATTACAACCTTTGGGTGTCCTAAGAGGTGATAGATCTTTAGAACTTTAACTCTATTTCAAACCGAAGTTGAACCGTTACAATCAAAGATAACTCTTGGGGATTAGAGTCTTAGAGTTAGGTTCAAAGCTATAAGTTATAGGTACTTATTACAACCTTTGGGTGTCCTAAGAGGTGATAGATCTTTAGAACTTTAACACTATTTCAAACCGAAGTTGAACCGTTATAATCAAAGATAACGCTCTTGGGATTAGAGTCTTAGAGTTAGGTTCAAAGCTATAAGTTATAGGTACTTATTACAACCTTTGGGTGTCCTAAGAGGTGATAGAACTTCAGAACTTTAACTCTATTTCAAACCGAAGTTGAACCGTTACAATCAAAGATAACGCTCTTGGGGATTAGAGTCTTAGAGTTAGGTTCAAAGCTATAAGTTATAGATACTTATGACATCCTTTGGGTGTCCTAAGAGGTGATAGATCTTTAGAACTTTAACTCTATTTCAAACCGAAGTTGAACCGTTACAATCAAAGATAACGCTCTTGGGGATTAGAGTCTTAGAGTTACGTTCAAAGCTATAAGTTATAGATACTTATTACAACCTTTGGGTGTCCTAAGAGGTGATAGAACTTCAGAACTTTAACTCTATTTCAAACCGAAGTTCAACCGTTACAATCAAAGATAACGCTCTTGGGGATTAGAGTCTTAGAGATAGGTTCAAAGCTATAAGCTATAGGTACTTATTACAACCTTTGGGTATCCTAAGAGGTGATAGATCTTTAGAACTTTAACTCTATTTCAAACCGAAGTTGAACCGTTACAATCAAAGATAATGCTCTTGGGGATTAGAGTCTTAGAGTTAGGTTCAAAGCTATAAGTTATAGATACTTATGACATCCTTTGGGTGTCCTAAGAGGTGATAGATCTTTAGAACTTTAACTCTATTTCAAACCGAAGTTGAACCGTTACAATCAAAGATAACGCTCTTGGGAATTAGAGTCTTAGAGTTAGGTTCAAAGCTATAAGTTATAGATACTTATTACAACCTTTGGGTGTCCTAAGAGGTGATAGATCTTTAGAACTTTAACTCTATTTCAAACCGAAGTTGAACCGTTACAATCAAAGATAACGCTCTTGGAGATTAGAGTCTTAGAGTTAGGTTCAAAGCTATAAGTTATAGATACTTATGACATCCTTTGGGTGTCCTAAGAGGTGATAGAGCTTCATAACTTTAACTCTATTTCAAACCGAAGTTGAACCATTACAATCAAAGATAACGCTCTTGGGGATTAGAGTCTTAGAGTTAGGTTCAAAGCTATAAGTTATAGATACTTATTACAACCTTTGGGTGTCCTAAGAGGTGATAGATCTTTAGAACTTTAACTCTATTTCAAACCGAAGTTGAACCGTTACAATCAAAGATAACTCTTGGGGATTAGAGTCTTAGAGTTAGATTCAAAGCTATAAGTTATAGATACTTATTACAAACTTTGGGTGTCCTAAGAGGTGATAGAGCTTCATAACTTTAACTCTATTTCAAACCAAAGTTGAACCGTTACAATCAAAGATAATTCTCTTGGGGATTAGAGTCTTAGAGTTAGGTTCAAAGCTATAAGTTATAGATACTTATTACAACCTTTGGGTGTCCTAAGAGGTGATAGATCTTTAGAACTTTAACACTATTTCAAACCGAAGTTGAACCGTTATAATCAAAGATAACGCTCTTGGGGATTAGAGTCTTAGAGTTAGGTTCAAAGCTATAAGTTATAGGTACTTATTACAACCTTTGGGTGTCCTAAGAGGTGATAGAACTTCAGAACTTTAACTCTATTTCAAACCGAAGTTGAACCGTTACAATCAAAGATAACGCTCTTGGGGATTAGAGTCTTAGAGTTAGGTTCAAAGCTATAAGTTATAGATACTTATGACATCCTTTGGGTGTCCTAAGAGGTGATAGATCTTTAGAACTTTAACTCTATTTCAAACCGAAGTTGAACCGTTACAATCAAAGATAACGCTCTTGGGGATTAGAGTCTTAGAGTTACGTTCAAAGCTATAAGTTATAGATACTTATGACATCCTTTGGGTGTCCTAAGAGGTGATAGATCTTTAGAACTTTAACTCTATTTCAAACCGAAGTTGAACCGTTACAATCAAATATAACGCTCTTGCGGATTAGAGTCTTAGAGTTAGGTTCAAAGCTATAAGTTATAGATACTTATTACAACCTTTGGGTGTCCTAAGAGGTGATAGATCTTTAGAACTTTAACACTATTTCAAACCGAAGTTGAACCGTTACAATCAAAGATAACGTTCTTGGGGATTAGAGTCTTAGAGTTAGGTTCAAAGCAATAAGTTATAGATACTTATTACAACCTTTGGGTGTCCTAAGAGGTGATAGAGCTTTAGAACTTTAACTCTATTTCAAACCGAAGTTGAACCGTTACAATCAAAGATAACGCTCTTGGGGATTAGAGTCTTAGAGTTAGGTTCAAAGCTATAAGTTATAGATACTTATTACAACCTTTGGGTGTCCTAACAAGTGATAGAACTTCAGAACTTTAACTCTATTTCAAACCGAAGTTGAACCACTACAATCAAAGATAACGCTCTTGGGGATTAGAGTCTTAGAGTTAGGTTCAAAGCTATAAGTTATAGATACTTATTACAACCTTTGGGTGTCCTAAGAGGTGATAGATCTTTAGAACTTTAACTCTATTTCAAACCGAAGTTCAACCGTTACAATCAAAGATAACTCTTGGGGATTAGAGTCTTAGAGTTAGGTTCAAAGCTATAAGTTATAGGTACTTATTACAACCTTTGGGTGTCCTAAGAGGTGATAGATCTTTAGAACTTTAACTCTATTTCAAACCGAAGTTGAACCGTTACAATCAAAGATAACGTTCTTGGGGATTAGAGTCTTAGAGTTAGGTTCAAAGCAATAAGTTATAGATACTTATTACAACCTTTGGGTGTCCTAAGAGGTGATAGAGCTTTAGAACTTTAACTCTATTTCAAACCGAAGTTGAACCGTTACAATCAAAGATAACGCTCTTGGGGATTAGAGTCTTAGAGTTAGGTTCAAAGCTATAAGTTATAGATACTTATTACAACCTTTGGGTGTCCTAACAAGTGATAGAACTTCAGAACTTTAACTCTATTTCAAACCGAAGTTGAACCACTACAATCAAAGATAACGCTCTTGGGGATTAGAGTCTTAGAGTTTGGTTCAAAGCTATAAGTTATAGATACTTATGACATCCTTTGGGTGTCCTAAGAGGTGATAGATCTTTAGAACATTAACTCTATTTCAAACCGAAGTTGAACCGTTACAATCAAAGACAACGCTCTTGGGGATTAGAGTCTTAGAGTTAGGTTCAAAGCTATAAGTTATACATACTTATGACATCCTTTGGGTGTCCTAAGAGGTGATAGATCTTTAGAACTTTAACTCTATTTCAAACCGAAGTTGAACCGTTACAATCAAAGATAACGCTCTTGGGGATTAGAGTCTTAGAGTTAGGTTCAAAGCTATAAGTTATAGATACTTATTACAACCTTTGGGTGTCCTAAGAGGTGATAGATCTTTAGAACTTTAACTCTATTTCAAACCGAAGTTGAACCGTTATAATCAAAGATAACGCTCTTGGGGATTAGAGTCTTAGAGTTAGGTTCAAAGCTATAAGTTATAGGTACTTATTACAACCTTTGGGTGTCCTAAGAGGTGATAGAACTTCAGAACTTTAACTCTATTTCAAACCGAAGTTCAACCGTTACAATCAAAGATAACGCTCTTGGGGATTAGAGTCTTAGAGATAGGTTCAAAGCTATAAGCTATAGGTACTTATTACAACCTTTGGGTATCCTAAGAGGTGATAGATCTTTAGAACTTTAACTCTATTTCAAACCGAAGTTGAACCGTTATAATCAAAGATAATGCTCTTGGGGATTAGAGTCTTAGAGTTAGGTTCAAAGCTATAAGTTATAGATACTTATGACATCCTTTGGGTGTCCTAAGAGGTGATAGATCTTTAGAACTTTAACTCTATTTCAAACCGAAGTTGAACCGTTACAATCAAAGATAACGCTCTTGGGAATTAGAGTCTTAGAGTTAGGTTCAAAGCTATAAGTTATAGATACTTATTACAACCTTTGGGTGTCCTAAGAGGTGATAGATCTTTAGAACTTTAACTCTATTTCAAACCGAAGTTGAACCGTTACAATCAAAGATAACGCTCTTGGAGATTAGAGTCTTATAGTTAGGTTCAAAGCTATAAGTTATAGATACTTATGACATCCTTTGGGTGTCCTAAGAGGTGATAGAGCTTCATAACTTTAACTCTATTTCAAACCGAAGTTGAACCATTACAATCAAAGATAACGCTCTTGGGGATTAGAGTCTTAGAGTTAGGTTCAAAGCTATAAGTTATAGATACTTATTACAACCTTTGGGTGTCCTAAGAGGTGATAGATCTTTAGAACTTTAACTCTATTTCAAACCGAAGTTGAACCGTTACAATCAAAGATAACTCTTGGGGATTAGAGTCTTAGAGTTAGATTCAAAGCTATAAGTTATAGATACTTATTACAAACTTTGGGTGTCCTAAGAGGTGATAGAGCTTCATAACTTTAACTCTATTTCAAACCAAAGTTGAACCGTTACAATCAAAGATAATGCTCTTGGGGATTAGAGTCTTAGAGTTAGGTTCAAAGCTATAAGTTATAGATACTTATTACAACCTTTGGGTGTCCTAAGAGGTGATAGATCTTTTAGAACTTTAACACTATTTCAAACCGAAGTTGAACCGTTATAATCAAAGATAACGCTCTTGGGGATTAGAGTCTTAGAGTTAGGTTCAAAGCTATAAGTTATAGGTACTTATTACAACCTTTGGGTGTCCTAAGAGGTGATAGAACTTCAGAACTTTAACTCTATTTCAAACCGAAGTTGAACCGTTACAATCAAAGATAACGCTCTTGGGGATTAGAGTCTTAGAGTTAGGTTCAAAGCTATAAGTTATAGATACTTATGACATCCTTTGGGTGTCCTAAGAGGTGATAGATCTTTAGAACTTTAACTCTATTTCAAACCGAAGTTGAACCGTTACAATCAAAGATAACGCTCTTGGGGATTAGAGTCTTAGAGTTACGTTCAAAGCTATAAGTTATAGATACTTATGACATCCTTTGGGTGTCCTAAGAGGTGATAGATCTTTAGAACTTTAACTCTATTTCAAACCGAAGTTGAACCGTTACAATCAAATATAACGCTCTTGGGGATTAGAGTCTTAGAGTTAGGTTCAAAGCTATAAGTTATAGATACTTATTACAACCTTTGGGTGTCCTAAGAGGTGATAGATCTTTAGAACTTTAACTCTATTTCAAACCGAAGTTGAACCGTTACAATCAAAGATAACGTTCTTGGGGATTAGAGTCTTAGAGTTAGGTTCAAAGCAATAAGTTATAGATACTTATTACAACCTTTGGGTGTCCTAAGAGGTGATAGAGCTTTAGAACTTTAACTCTATTTCAAACCGAAGTTGAACCGTTACAATCAAAGATAACGCTCTTGGAGATTAGAGTCTTAGAGTTAGGTTCAAAGCTATAAGTTATAGATACTCATGACATCCTTTGGGTGTCCTAAGAGGTGATAGTGTTTCATAACTTTAACTCTATTTCAAACCGAAGTTGAACCATTACAATCAAAGATAACGCTCTTGGGGATTAGAGTCTTAGAGTTAGGTTCAAAGCTATAAGTTATAGATACTTAATACAACCTTTGGGTGTCCTAAGAGGTGATAGATCTTTAGAACTTTAACTCTATTTCAAACCGAAGTTGAACCGTTACAATCAAATATAACGCTCTTGGGGATTAGAGTCTTAGAGTTAGGTTCAAAGCTATAAGTTATAGATACTTATTACAACCTTTGGGTGTCCTAAGAGGTGATAGATCTTTAGAACTTTAACTCTATTTCAAACCGAAGTTGAACCGTTACAATCAAAGATAACGCTCTTGGGGATTAGAGTCTTAGAGTTAGGTTCAAAGCTATAAGTTATAGATACTTATTACAACCTTTGGGTGTCCTAAGAGGTGATAGATCTTTAGAACTTTAACACTATTTCAAACCGAAGTTGAACCGTTATAATCAAAGATAACGCTCTTGGGATTAGAGTCTTAGAGTTAGGTTCAAAGCTATAAGTTATAGGTACTTATTACAACCTTTGGGTGTCCTAAGAGGTGATAGAACTTCAGAACTTTAACTCTATTTCAAACCGAAGTTGAACCGTTACAATCAAAGATAACGCTCTTGGGGATTAGAGTCTTAGAGTTAGGTTCAAAGCTATAAGTTATAGATACTTATGACATCCTTTGGGTGTCCTAAGAGGTGATAGATCTTTAGAACTTTAACTCTATTTCAAACCGAAGTTGAACCGTTACAATCAAAGATAACGCTCTTGGGGATTAGAGTCTTAGAGTTACGTTCAAAGCAATAAGTTATAGATACTTATGACATCCTTTGGGTGTCCAAAGAGGTGATAGATCTTTAGAACTTTAACTCTATTTCAAACCGAAGTTGAACCGTTACAATCAAATATAACGCTCTTGGGGATTAGAGTCTTAGAGTTAGGTTCAAAGCTATAAGTTATAGATACTTATTACAACCTTTGGGTGTCCTAAGAGGTGATAGATCTTTAGAACTTTAACTCTATTTCAAACCGAAGTTGAACCGTTACAATCAAAGATAACGTTCTTGGGGATTAGAGTCTTAGAGTTAGGTTCAAAGCAATAAGTTATAGATACTTATTACAACCTTTGGGTGTCCTAAGAGGTGATAGAGCTTTAGAACTTTAACTCTATTTCAAACCGAAG
The DNA here is from genome assembly GCA_030549335.1 of Pontederia crassipes. Classification (NCBI taxonomy): domain Eukaryota; kingdom Viridiplantae; phylum Streptophyta; class Magnoliopsida; order Commelinales; family Pontederiaceae; genus Pontederia; species Pontederia crassipes. The sequence continues at coordinate 648,284 of JAUKPH010000020.1, read as the reverse complement.
TTGAACCGTTACAATCAAAGATAACGCTCTCGGGGATTAGAGTCTTAGAGTTAGGTTCAAAGCTATAAGTTATAGATACTTATTACAACCTTTGGGTGTCCTAACAAGTGATAGAACTTCAGAACTTTAACTCTATTTCAAACTGAAGTTGAACCATTACAATCAAAGATAACGCTCTTGGGGATTAGAGTCTTAGAGTTAGGTTCAAAGCTATAAGTTATAGATACTTATTACAACCTTTGGGTGTCCTAAGAGGTGATAGATCTTTAGAACTTTAACTCTATTTCAAACCGAAGTTGAACCGTTACAATCAAAGATAACGCTCTTGGGGATTAGAGTCTTAGAGTTAGGATCAAAGCTATAAGTTATAGATACTTATTACAAACTTTGGGTGTCCTAAGAGGTGATAGAGCTTCATAACTTTAACTCTATTTCAAACCGAAGTTGAACCGTTACAATCAAAGATAATGCTCTTGGGGATTAGAGTCTTAGAGTTAGGTTCAAAGCTATAAGTTATAGGTACTTATTACAACCTTTGGGGTCCGAAGAGGTGATAGATCTTTAGAACTTTAACTCTATTTCAAACCGAAGTTGAACCGTTACAATCAAAGATAATGCTCTTGGGGATTAGAGTCTTAGAGTTAGGTTCAAAGCTATAAGTTATAGATACTTATGACATCCTTTGGGTGTCCTAAGAGGTGATAGATCTTTAGAACTTTAACTCTATTTCAAACCGAAGTTGAACCGTTACAATCAAAGATAACGCTCTTGGGAATTAGAGTCTTAGAGTTAGGTTCAAAGATACTTATTACAACCTTTGGGTGTCCTAAGAGGTGATAGATCTTTAGAACTTTAACTCTATTTCAAACCGAAGTTGAACCGTTACAATCAAAGATAACGCTCTTGGAGATTAGAGTCTTAGAGTTAGGTTCAAAGCTATAAGTTATAGATACTCATGACATCCTTTGGGTGTCCTAAGAGGTGATAGAGCTTCATAACTTTAACTCTATTTCAAACCGAAGTTGAACCATTACAATCAAAGATAACGCTCTTGGGGATTAGAGTCTTAGAGTTAGGTTCAAAGCTATAAGTTATAGATACTTATGACATCCTTTGGGTGTCCTAAGAGGTGATAGATCTTTAGAACTTTAACTCTATTTCAAACCGAAGTTGAACCGTTACAATCAAAGATAACGCTCTTGGGAATTAGAGTCTTAGAGTTAGGTTCAAAGATACTTATTACAACCTTTGGGTGTCCTAAGAGGTGATAGATCTTTAGAACTTTAACTCTATTTCAAACCGAAGTTGAACCGTTATAATCAAAGATAACGCTCTTGGGGATTAGAGTCTTAGAGTTAGGTTCAAAGCTATAAGTTATAGGTACTTATTACAACCTTTGGGTGTCCTAAGAGGTGATAGAACTTCAGAACTTTAACTCTATTTCAAACCGAAGTTCAACCGTTACAATCAAAGATAACGCTCTTGGGGATTAGAGTCTTAGAGATAGGTTCAAAGCTATAAGCTATAGGTACTTATTACAACCTTTGAGTATCCTAAGAGGTGATAGATCTTTAGAACTTTAACTCTATTTCAAACCGAAGTTGAACCGTTACAATCAAAGATAATGCTCTTGGGGATTAGAGTCTTAGAGTTAGGTTCAAAGCTATAAGTTATAGATACTTATGACATCCTTTGGGTGTCCTAAGAGGTGATAGATCTTTAGAACTTTAACTCTATTTCAAACCGAAGTTGAACCGTTACAATCAAAGATAACGCTCTTGGGGATTAGAGTCTTAGAGTTAGGTTCAAAGCTATAAGTTATAGATACTTATTACAACCTTTGGGTGTCCTAAGAGGTGATAGATCTTTAGAACTTTAACTCTATTTCAAACCGAAGTTCAACCGTTACAATCAAAGATAACGCTCTTGGGGATTAGAGTCTTAGAGTTAGGATCAAAGCTATAAGTTATAGATACTTATTACAAACTTTGGGTGTCCTAAGAGGTGATAGAGCTTCATAACTTTAAGTCTATTTCAAACCGAAGTTGAACCGTTACAATCAAAGATAATGCTCTTGGGGATTAGAGTCTTAGAGTTAGGTTCAAAGCTATAAGTTATAGATACTTATTACAACCTTTGGGTGTCCTAAGAGGTGATAGATCTTTAGAACTTTAACTCTATTTCAAACCGAAGTTGAACCGTTACAATCAAAGATAACGTTCTTGGGGATTAGAGTCTTAGAGTTAGGTTCAAAGCAATAAGTTATAGATACTTATTACAACCTTTGGGTGTCCTAAGAGGTGATATAGCTTTAGAACTTTAACTCTATTTCAAACCGAAGTTGAACCGTTACAATCAAAGATAACGCTCTTGGGGATTAGAGTCTTAGAGTTAGGTTCAAAGCTATAAGTTATAGATACTTATTACAACCTTTGGGTGTCCTAACAAGTGATAGAACTTCAGAACTTTAACTCTATTTCAAACCGAAGTTGAACCACTACAATCAAAGATAACGCTCTTGGGGATTAGAGTCTTAGAGTTAGGTTCAAAGCTATAAGTTATAGATACTTATTACAACCTTTGGGTGTCCTAAGAGGTGATAGATCTTTAGAACTTTAACTCTATTTCAAACCGAAGTTCAACCGTTACAATCAAAGATAACGCTCTTGGGGATTAGAGTCTTAGAGTTAGGATCAAAGCTATAAGTTATAGATACTTATTACAACCTTTGGGTGTCCTAACAGGTGATAGAACTTCAGAACTTTAACTCTATTTCAAACCGAAGTTGAACCGTTACAATCAAAGATAACGCTCTTGGGGATTAGAGTCTTAGAGTTAGGTTCAAAGCTATAAGTTATAGATACTTATTACAAACTTTGGGTGTCCTAAGAGGTGATAGATCTTTAGAACTTTAACTCTATTTCAAACCGAAGTTGAACCGTTACAATCAAAGATAACGCTCTTGGGGATTAGAGTCTTAGAGTTAGGTTCAAAGCAATAAGTTATAGATACTTATTACAACCTTTGGGTGTCCTAAGAGGTGATAGATCTTTAGAACTTTAACTCTATTTCAAACCGAAGTTGAACCGTTACAATCAAATATAACGCTCTTGGGGATTAGAGTCTTAGAGTTAGGTTCAAAGCTATAAGTTATAGGTACTTATTACAACCTTTGGGTGTCCTAAGAGGTGATAGATCTTTAGAACTTTAACTCTATTTCAAACCGAAGTTGAACCGCTACAATCAAAGATAATGCTCTTGGGGATTAGAGTCTTAGAGTTAGGTTCAAAGCTATAAGTTATAGATACTTATGACATCCTTTGGGTGTCCTAAGAGGTGATAGAACTTTAGAACTTTAACTCTATTTCAAACCGAAGTTGAACCGTTACAATCAAAGATAACGCTCTTGGGAATTAGAGTCTTAGAGTTAGGTTCAAAGCTATAAGTTATAGATACTTATTACAACCTTTGGGTGTCCTAAGAGGTGATAGATCTTTAGAACTTTAACTCTATTTCAAACCGAAGTTGAACCGTTACAATCAAAGATAACGCTCTTGGGGATTAGAGTCTTAGAGTTAGTTCAAAGCTATAAGTTATAGATACTTATGACATCCTTTGGGTGTCCTAAGAGGTGATAGAGCTTCATAACTTTAACTCTATTTCAAACCGAAGTTGAACCGTTACAATCAAAGATAACGCTCTTGGGGATTAGAGTCTTAGAGTTAGGTTCAAAGCAATAAGTTATAGATACTTATTACAACATTTGGGTGTCCTAAGAGGTGATAGATCTTTAGAACTTTAACTCTATTTCAAACCGAAGTTGAACCGTTACAATCAAAGATAACGCTCTTGGGGATTAGAGTCTTAGAGTTACGTTCAAAGCTATAAGTTATAGATACTTATGACATCCTTTGGGTGTCCTAAGAGGTGATAGATCTTTAGAACTTTAACTCTATTTCAAAACGAAGTTGAACCGTTACAATCAAATATAACGCTCTTGGGGATTAGAGTCTTAGAGTTAGGTTCAAAGCTATAAGTTATAGATACTTATTACAACCTTTGGGTGTCCTAAGAGGTGATAGATCTTTAGAACTTTAACTCTATTTCAAACCGAAGTTGAACCGTTATAATCAAAGATAACGCTCTTGGGGATTAGAGTCTTAGAGTTAGGTTCAAAGCTATAAGTTATAGGTACTTATTACAACCTTTGGGTGTCCTAAGAGGTGATAGAACTTCAGAACTTTAACTCTATTTCAAACCGAAGTTGAACCGTTACAATCAAAGATAACGCTCTTGGGGATTAGAGTCTTAGAGTTAGGTTCAAAGCTATAAGTTATAGATACTTATTACAACCTTTGGGTGTCCTAAGAGGTGATAGATCTTTAGAACTTTAACTCTATTTCAAACCGAAGTTGAACCGTTATAATCAAAGATAACGCTCTTGGGGATTAGAGTCTTAGAGTTAGGTTGAAAGCTATAAGTTATAGGTACTTATTACAACCTTTGGGTGTCCTAAGAGGTGATAGAACTTCAGAACTTTAACTCTATTTCAAACCGAAGTTGAACCGTTACAATCAAATATAACGCTCTTGGGGATTAGAGTCTTAGAGTTACGTTCAAAGCTATAAGTTATAGATACTTATGACATCCTTTGGGTGTCCTAAGAGGTGATAGATCTTTAGAACTTTAACTCTATTTCAAACCGAAGTTGAACCGTTACAATCAAATATAACGCTCTTGGGGATTAGAGTCTTAGAGTTAGGTTCAAAGCTATAAGTTATAGATACTTATTACAACCTTTGGGTGTCCTAAGAGGTGATAGATCTTTAGAACTTTAACTCTATTTCAAACCGAAGTTGAAACGTTACAATCAAAGATAACGCTCTTGGGGATTAGAGTCTTAGAGTTAGGTTCAAAGCAATAAGTTATAGATACTTATTACAACCTTTGGGTGTCCTAAGAGGTGATAGATCTTTAGAACTTTAACTCTATTTCAAACCGAAGTTGAACCGTTACAATCAAAGATAACGCTCTTGGGGATTAGAGTCTTAGAGTTAGGTTCAAAGCTATAAGTTATAGATACTTATTACAACCTTTGGGTGTCCTAACAGGTGATAGAACTTCAGAACTTTAACTCTATTTCAAACCGAAGTTGAACCGTTACAATCAAAGATAACGCTCTTGGGGATTAGAGTCTTAGAGTTAGGTTCAAAGCTATAAGTTATAGATACTTATTACAAACTTTGGGTGTCCTAAGAGGTGATAGATTTTTAGAACTTTAACTCTATTTCAAACCGAAGTTGAACCGTTACAATCAAAGATAACGCTCTTGGGGATTAGAGTCTTAGAGTTTGGTTCAAAGCTATAAGTTATAGATACTTATTACAAACTTTGGGTGTCCTAAGAGGTGATAGAGCTTCATAACTTTAACTCTATTTCAAACCGAAGTTGAACCGTTACAATCAAAGATAATGCTCTTGGGGATTAGAGTCTTAGAGTTAGGTTCAAAGCTATAAGTTATAGATACTTATTACAACCTTTGGTGTCCTAAGAGGTGATAGATCTGTAGAACTTTAACTCTATTTCAAACCGAAGTTGAACCGTTACAATCAAAGATAACGCTCTTGGGGATTAGAGTCTTAGAGTTAGGTTCAAAGCAATAAGTTATAGATACTTATTACAACCTTTGGGTGTCCTAAGAGGTGATAGATCTTTAGAACTTTAACTCTATTTCAAACCGAAGTTGAACCGTTACAATCAAATATAACGCTCTTGGGGATTAGAGTCTTAGAGTTAGGTTCAAAGCTATAAGTTATAGATACTTATTACAACCTTTGGGTGTCCTAAGAGGTGATAGATCTTTAGAACTTTAACTCTATTTCAAACCGAAGTTGAACCGTTACAATCAAAGATAACGCTCTTGGGGATTAGAGTCTTAGAGTTTGGTTCAATGCTATAAGTTATAGATACTTATTACAACCTTTGGGTGTCCTAAGAGGTGATAGAATTTCAGAACTTTAACTCTATTTCAAACCGAAGTTGAACCATTACAATCAAAGATAACGCTCTTGGCGATTAGAGTCTTAGAGTTAGGTTCAAAGCTATAAGTTATAGATACTTATTACAACCTTTGGGTGTCCTAAGAGGTGATAGATCTTTAGAACTTTAACTCTATTTCAAACCGAAGTTGAACCGTTACAATCAAAGATAACGCTCTTGGGGATTAGAGTCTTAGAGTTAGGTTCAAAGCTATAAGTTATAGATACTTATTACAAACTTTGGGTGTCCTAAGAGGTGATAGAGCTTCATAACTTTAACTCTATTTCAAACCGAAGTTGAACCGTTACAATCAAAGATAATGCTCTTGGGGATTAGAGTCTTAGAGTTAGGTTCAAAGCTATAAGTTATAGATACTTATTACAACCTTTGGGTGTCCTAAGAGGTGATAGATCTTTAGAACATTAACTCTATTTCAAACCGAAGTTGAACCGTTACAATCAAAGATAACGCTCTTGGGGATTAGAGTCTTAGAGTTAGGTTCAAAGCAATAAGTTATAGATACTTATTACAACCTTTGGGTGTCCTAAGAGGTGATAGATCTTTAGAACTTTAACTCTATTTCAAACCGAAGTTGAACCGTTACAATCAAAGATAACGCTCTTGGGGATTAGAGTCTTAGAGTTAGGTTCAAAGCTATAAGTTATAGATACTTATGACATTCTTTGGGTGTCCTAAGAGGTGATAGAGCTTCATAACTTTAACTCTATTTCAAACCGAAGTTGAACCGTTACAATCAAAGATAACGCTCTTGGGGATTAGAGTCTTAGAGTTAGGTTCAAAGCAATAAGTTATAGATACTTATTACAACATTTGGGTGTCCTAAGAGGTGATAGATCTTTAGAACTTCAACTCTATTTCAAACCGAAGTTGAACCGTTACAATCAAAGATAATGCTCTTGGGGATTAGAGTCTTAGAGTTACGTTCAAAGCTATAAGTTATAGATACTTATGACATCCTTTGGGTGTCCTAAGAGGTGATAGATCTTTAGTACTTTAACTCTATTTCAAAACGAAGTTGAACCGTTACAATCAAATATAACGCTCTTGGGGATTAGAGTCTTAGAGTTAGGTTCAAAGCTATAAGTTATAGATACTTATTACAACCTTTGGGTGTCCTAAGAGGTGATAGATCTTTAGAACTTTAACTCTATTTCAAACCGAAGTTGAACCGTTATAATCAAAGATAACGCTCTTGGGGATTAGAGTCTTAGAGTTAGGTTCAAAGCTATAAGTTATAGGTACTTATTACAACCTTTGGGTGTCCTAAGAGGTGATAGAACTTCAGAACTTTAACTCTATTTCAAACCGAAGTTGAACCGTTACAATCAAAGATAACGCTCTTGGGGATTAGAGTCTTAGAGTTAGGTTCAAAGCTATAAGTTATAGATACTTATTACAACCTTTGGGTGTCCTAAGAGGTGATAGATCTTTAGAACTTTAACTCTATTTCAAACCGAAGTTGAACCGTTATAATCAAAGATAACGCTCTTGGGGATTAGAGTCTTAGAGTTAGGTTAAAGCTATAAGTTATAGGTACTTATTACAACCTTTGGGTGTCCTAAGAGGTGATAGAACTTCAGAACTTTAACTCTATTTCAAACCGAAGTTGAACCGTTACAATCAAAGATAACGCTCTTGGGGATTAGAGTCTTAGAGTTAGGTTCAAAGCTATAAGTTATAGATACTTATGACATCCTTTGGGTGTCCTAAGAGGTGATAGATCTTTAGAACTTTAACTCTATTTCAAACCGAAGTTGAACCGTTACAATCAAAGATAACGCTCTTGGGGATTAGAGTCTTAGAGTTACGTTCAAAGCTATAAGTTATAGATACTTATGACATCCTTTGGGTGTCCTAAGAGGTGATAGATCTTTAGAACTTTAACTCTATTTCAAACCGAAGTTGAACCGTTACAATCAAATATATTACGCTCTTGGGGATTAGAGTCTTAGAGTTAGGTTCAAAGCCATAAGTTATAGATACTTATTACAACCTTTGGGTGTCCTAAGAGGTGATAGATCTTTAGAACTTTAACTCTATTTCAAACCGAAGTTGAACCGTTACAATCAAAGATAACGCTCTTGGGGATTAGAGTCTTAGAGTTAGGTTCAAAGCAATAAGTTATAGATACTTATTACAACCTTTGGGTGTCCTAACAGGTGATAGAACTTCAGAACTTTAACTCTATTTCAAACCGAAGTTGAACCGTTACAATCAAAGATAACGCTCTTGGGGATTAGAGTCTTAGAGTTAGGTTCAAAGCTATAAGTTATAGATACTTATTACAACCTTTGGGTGTCCTAAGAGGTGATAGATCTTTAGAACTTTAAATCTATTTCAAACCGAAGTTGAACCGTTACAATCAAAGATAACGCTCTTGGGGATTAGAGTCTTAGAGTTAGGTTCAAAGCTATAAGTTATAGATACTTATGACATCCTTTGAGTGTCCTAAGAGGTGATAGAGCTTCATAACTTTAACTCTATTTCAAACCGAAGTTGAACCGTTACAATCAAAGATAACGCTCTTGGGGATTAGAGTCTTAGAGTTAGGTTCAAAGCAATAAGTTATAGATACTTATTACAACATTTAGGTGTCCTAAGAGGTGATAGATCTTTAGAACTTTAACTCTATTTCAAACCGAAGTTGAACCGTTACAATCAAAGATAACGCTCTTGGGGATTAGAGTCTTAGAGTTACGTTCAAAGCTATAAGTTATAGATACTTATGACATCCTTTGGGTGTCCTAAGAGGTGATAGATCTTTAGAACTTTAACTCTATTTCAAAACGAAGTTGAACCGTTACAATCAAATATAACGCTCTTGGGGATTAGAGTCTTAGAGTTAGGTTCAAAGCTATAAGTTATAGATACTTATTACAACCTTTGGGTGTCCTAAGAGTTGATAGATCTTTAGAACTTTAACTCTATTTCAAACCGAAGTTGAACCGTTATAATCAAAGATAACGCTCTTGGGGATTAGAGTCTTAGAGTTAGGTTCAAAGCTATAAGTTATAGGTACTTATTACAACCTTTGGGTGTCCTAAGAGGTGATAGAACTTCAGAACTTTAACTCTATTTCAAACTGAAGTTGAACCGTTACAATCAAAGATAACGCTCTTGGGGATTAGAGTCTTAGAGTTAGGTTCAAAGCTATAAGTTATAGATACTTATTACAACCTTTGGGTGTCCTAAGAGGTGATAGATCTTTAGAACTTTAACTCTATTTCAAACCGAAGTTGAACCGTTATAATCAAAGATAACGCTCTTGGGGATTAGAGTCTTAGAGTTAGGTTCAAAGCTATAAGTTATAGATACTTATTACAAACTTTGGGTGTCCTAAGAGGTGATAGAGCTTCATAACTTTAACTCTATTTCAAACCGAAGTTGAACCGTTACAATCAAAGATAACGCTCTTGGGGATTAGAGTCTTAGAGTTAGGTTCAAAGCTGTAAGTTATACATACTTATGACATCCTTTGGGTGTCCTAAGAGATGATAGATCTTTAGAACTTTAACTCTATTTCAAACCGAAGTTGAACCGTTACAATCAAAGATAACGCTCTTGGGGATTAGAGTCTTAGGGTGAGGTTCAAAGCAATAAGTTATAGATACTTATTACAACCTTTGGGTGTCCTAAGAGGTGATAGATCTTTAGAACTTTAACTCTATTTCAAACCGAAGTTGAACCGTTACAATCAAAGATAACGCTCTTGGGGATTAGAGTCTTAGAGTTAGGTTCAAAGCAATAAGTTATAGATACTTATTACAACCTTTGGGTGTCCTAAGAGGTGATAGATCTTTAGAACTTTAACTCTATTTCAAACCGAAGTTGAACCGTTACAATCAAAGATAACGCTCTTGGGGATTAGAGTCTTAGAGTTAGGTTCAAAGCTATAAGTTATAGATACTTATGACATCCTTTGGGTGTCCTAAGAGGTGATAGAGCTTCATAACTTTAACTCTATTTCAAACCGAAGTTGAACCGTTACAATCAAAGATAACGCTCTTGGGGATTAGAGTCTTAGAGTTAGGTTCAAAGCAATAAGTTATAGATACTTATTACAACATTTGGGTGTCCTAAGAGGTGATAGATCTTTAGAACTTTAACTCTATTTCAAACCGAAGTTGAACCGTTACAATCAAAGATAACGCTCTTGGGGATTAGAGTCTTAGAGTTACGTTCAAAGCTATAAGTTATAGATACATATGACATCCTTTGGGTGTCCTAAGAGGTGATAGATCTTTAGTACTTTAACTCTATTTCAAAACGAAGTTGAACCGTTACAATCAAATATAACGCTCTTGGGGATTAGAGTCTTAGAGTTAGGTTCAAAGCTATAAGTTATAGATACTTATTACAACCTTTGGGTGTCCTAAGAGGTGATAGATCTTTAGAACTTTAACTCTATTTCAAACCGAAGTTGAACCGTTATAATCAAAGATAACGCTCTTGGGGATTAGAGTCTTAGAGTTAGGTTCAAAGCTATAAGTTATAGGTACTTATTACAACCTTTGGGTGTCCTAAGAGGAGATAGAACTTCAGAACTTTAACTCTATTTCAAACCGAAGTTGAACCGTTACAATCAAAGATAACGCTCTTGGGGATTAGAGTCTTATAGTTAGGTTCAAAGCTATAAGTTATAGATACTTATTACAACCTTTGGGTGTCCTAAGAGGTGATAGATCTTTAGAACTTTAACTCTATTTCAAACCGAAGTTGAACCGTTATAATCAAAGATAACGCTCTTGGGGATTAGAGTCTTAGAGTTAGGTTCAAAGCTATAAGTTATAGGTACTTATTACAACCTTTGGGTGTCCTAAGAGGTGATAGAACTTCAGAACTTTAACTCTATTTCAAACCGAAGTTGAACCGTTACAATCAAAGATAACGCTCTTGGGGATTAGAGTCTTAGAGTTAGGTTCAAAGCTATAAGTTATAGATACTTATGACATCCTTTGGGTGTCCTAAGAGGTGATAGATCTTTAGAACTTTAACTCTATTTCAAACCGAAGTTGAACCGTTACAATCAAAGATAACGCTCTTGGGGATTAGAGTCTTAGAGTTACGTTCAAAGCTATAAGTTATAGATACTTATTACAACCTTTGGGTGTCCTAAGAGGTGATAGATCTTTAGAACTTTAACTCTATTTCAAACCGAAGTTGAACCGTTACAATCAAAGATAACGCTCTTAGGGATTAAAGTCTTAGAGTTAGGTTCAAAGCAATAAGTTATAGATACTTATTACAACATTTGGGTGTCCTAAGAGGTGATAGATCTTTAGAACTTTAACTCTATTTCAAACCGAAGTTGAACCGTTACAATCAAAGATAACGCTCTTGGGGATTAGAGTCTTAGAGTTACGTTCAAAGCTATAAGTTATAGATACTTATGACATCCTTTGGGTGTCCTAAGAGGTGATAGATCTTTAGTACTTTAACTCTATTTCAAAACGAAGTTGAACCGTTACAATCAAATATAACGCTCTTGGGGATTAGAGTCTTAGAGTTAGGTTCAAAGCTATAAGTTATAGATACTTATTACAACCTTTGGGTGTCCTAAGAGGTGATAGATCTTTAGAACATTAACTCTATTTCAAACCGAAGTTGAACCGTTATAATCAAAGATAACGCTCTTGGGGATTAGAGTCTTAGAGTTAGGTTCAAAGCTATAAGTTATAGGTACTTATTACAACCTTTGGGTGTCCTAAGAATTGAAAGAACTTCAGAACTTTAACTCTATTTCAAACCGAAGTTGAACCGTTACAATCAAAGATAACGCTCTTGGGGATTAGAGTCTTAGAGTTAGGTTCAAAGCTATAAGTTATAGATACTTATTACAACCTTTGGGTGTCCTAAGAGGTGATAGATCTTTAGAACTTTAACTCTATTTCAAACCGAAGTTGAACCGTTATAATCAAAGATAACGCTCTTGGGGATTAGAGTCTTAGAGTTAGGTTAAAGCTATAAGTTATAGGTACTTATTACAACCTTTGGGTGTCCTAAGAGGTGATAGAACTTCAGAACTTTAACTCTATTTCAAACCGAAGTTGAACCGTTACAATCAAAGATAACGCTCTTGGGGATTAGTTTCTTAGAGTTAGGTTCAAAGCTATAAGTTATAGATACTTATGACATCCTTTGGGTGTCCTAAGAGGTGATAGATCTTTAGAACTTTAACTCTATTTCAAACCGAAGTTGAACCGTTACAATCAAAGATAACGCTCTTGGGGATTAGAGTCTTAGAGTTACGTTCAAAGCTATAAGTTATAGATACTTATGACATCCTTTGGGTGTCCTAAGAGGTGATAGATCTTTAGAACTTTAACTCTATTTCAAACCGAAGTTGAACCATTACAATCAAATATAACGCTCTTGGGGATTAGAGTCTTAGAGTTAGGTTCAAAGCTATAAGTTATAGATACTTATTACAACCTTTGGGTGTCCTAAGAGGTGATAGATCTTTAGAACTTTAACTCTATTTCAAACCGAAGTTGAACCGTTACAATCAAAGATAACGCTCTTGGGGATTAGAGTCTTAGAGTTAGGTTCAAAGTTATAGATACTTATTACAACCTTTGGGTGTCCTAAGAGGTGATAGATCTTTAGAACTTTAACTCTATTTCAAACCGAAGTTGAACCGTTACAATCAAAGATAACGCTCTTGGGGATTAGAGTCTTAGAGTTAGGTTCAAAGCTATAAGTTATAGATACTTATTACAACCTTTGGGTGTCCTAACAGGTGATAGAACTTCAGAACTTTAACTCTATTTCAAACCGAAGTTGAACCGTTACAATCAAAGATAACGCTCTTGGGGATTAGAGTCTTAGAGTTACGTTCAAAGCTATACGTTATAGATACTTATGACATCCTTTGGGTGTCCTATGAGGTGATAGATCTTTAGAACTTTAACTCTATTTCAAACCGAAGTTGAACCGTTACAATCAAATATAACGCTCTTGGGGATTAGAGTCTTAGAGTTAGGTTCAAAGCCATAAGTTATAGATACTTATTACAACGTTTGGGTGTCCTAAGAGGTGATAGATCTTTAGAACTTTAACTCTATTTCAAACCGAAGTTGAACCGTTACAATCAAAGATAACGCTCTTGGGGATTAGAGTCTTAGAGTTAGGTTCAAAGCAATAAGTTATAGGTACTTATTACAACCATTGGGTGTCCTAAGAGGTGATAGAACTTCAGAACTTTAACTCTATTTCAAACTGAAGTTGAACCGTTACAATCAAAGATAACGCTCTTGGGGATTAGAGTCTTAGAGTTAGGTTCAAAGCTATAAGTTATAGATACTTATTACAACCTTTGGGTGTCCTAAGAGGTGATAGATCTTTAGAACTTTAACTCTATTTCAAACCGAAGTTGAACCGTTATAATCAAAGATAACGCTCTTGGGGATTAGAGTCTTAGAGTTAGGTTCAAAGCTATAAGTTATAGATACTTATTACAAACTTTGGGTGTCCTAAGAGGTGATAGAGCTTCATAACTTTAACTCTATTTCAAACCGAAGTTGAACCGTTACAATCAAAGATAACGCTCTTGGGGATTAGAGTCTTAGAGTTAGGTTCAAAGCTGTAAGTTATACATACTTATGACATCCTTTGGGTGTCCTAAGAGATGATAGATCTTTAGAACTTTAACTCTATTTCAAACCGAAGTTGAACCGTTACAATCAAAGATAACGCTCTTGGGGATTAGAGTCTTAGGGTGAGGTTCAAAGCAATAAGTTATAGATACTTATTACAACCTTTGGGTGTCCTAAGAGGTGATAGATCTTTAGAACTTTAACTCTATTTCAAACCGAAGTTGAACCGTTACAATCAAAGATAACGCTCTTGGGGATTAGAGTCTTAGAGTTAGGTTCAAAGCAATAAGTTATAGATACTTATTACAACCTTTGGGTGTCCTAAGAGGTGATAGATCTTTAGAACTTTAACTCTATTTCAAACCGAAGTTGAACCGTTACAATCAAAGATAACGCTCTTGGGGATTAGAGTCTTAGAGTTAGGTTCAAAGCTATAAGTTATAGATACTTATGACATCCTTTGGGTGTCCTAAGAGGTGATAGAGCTTCATAACTTTAACTCTATTTCAAACCGAAGTTGAACCGTTACAATCAAAGATAACGCTCTTGGGGATTAGAGTCTTAGAGTTAGGTTCAAAGCAATAAGTTATAGATACTTATTACAACATTTGGGTGTCCTAAGAGGTGATAGATCTTTAGAACTTTAACTCTATTTCAAACCGAAGTTGAACCGTTACAATCAAAGATAACGCTCTTGGGGATTAGAGTCTTAGAGTTACGTTCAAAGCTATAAGTTATAGATACATATGACATCCTTTGGGTGTCCTAAGAGGTGATAGATCTTTAGTACTTTAACTCTATTTCAAAACGAAGTTGAACCGTTACAATCAAATATAACGCTCTTGGGGATTAGAGTCTTAGAGTTAGGTTCAAAGCTATAAGTTATAGATACTTATTACAACCTTTGGGTGTCCTAAGAGGTGATAGATCTTTAGAACTTTAACTCTATTTCAAACCGAAGTTGAACCGTTATAATCAAAGATAACGCTCTTGGGGATTAGAGTCTTAGAGTTAGGTTCAAAGCTATAAGTTATAGGTACTTATTACAACCTTTGGGTGTCCTAAGAGGAGATAGAACTTCAGAACTTTAACTCTATTTCAAACCGAAGTTGAACCGTTACAATCAAAGATAACGCTCTTGGGGATTAGAGTCTTATAGTTAGGTTCAAAGCTATAAGTTATAGATACTTATTACAACCTTTGGGTGTCCTAAGAGGTGATAGATCTTTAGAACTTTAACTCTATTTCAAACCGAAGTTGAACCGTTATAATCAAAGATAACGCTCTTGGGGATTAGAGTCTTAGAGTTAGGTTCAAAGCTATAAGTTATAGGTACTTATTACAACCTTTGGGTGTCCTAAGAGGTGATAGAACTTCAGAACTTTAACTCTATTTCAAACCGAAGTTGAACCGTTACAATCAAAGATAACGCTCTTGGGGATTAGAGTCTTAGAGTTAGGTTCAAAGCTATAAGTTATAGATACTTATGACATCCTTTGGGTGTCCTAAGAGGTGATAGATCTTTAGAACTTTAACTCTATTTCAAACCGAAGTTGAACCGTTACAATCAAAGATAACGCTCTTGGGGATTAGAGTCTTAGAGTTACGTTCAAAGCTATAAGTTATAGATACTTATTACAACCTTTGGGTGTCCTAAGAGGTGATAGATCTTTAGAACTTTAACTCTATTTCAAACCGAAGTTGAACCGTTACAATCAAAGATAACGCTCTTAGGGATTAAAGTCTTAGAGTTAGGTTCAAAGCAATAAGTTATAGATACTTATTACAACATTTGGGTGTCCTAAGAGGTGATAGATCTTTAGAACTTTAACTCTATTTCAAACCGAAGTTGAACCGTTACAATCAAAGATAACGCTCTTGGGGATTAGAGTCTTAGAGTTACGTTCAAAGCTATAAGTTATAGATACTTATGACATCCTTTGGGTGTCCTAAGAGGTGATAGATCTTTAGTACTTTAACTCTATTTCAAAACGAAGTTGAACCGTTACAATCAAATATAACGCTCTTGGGGATTAGAGTCTTAGAGTTAGGTTCAAAGCTATAAGTTATAGATACTTATTACAACCTTTGGGTGTCCTAAGAGGTGATAGATCTTTAGAACATTAACTCTATTTCAAACCGAAGTTGAACCGTTATAATCAAAGATAACGCTCTTGGGGATTAGAGTCTTAGAGTTAGGTTCAAAGCTATAAGTTATAGGTACTTATTACAACCTTTGGGTGTCCTAAGAATTGAAAGAACTTCAGAACTTTAACTCTATTTCAAACCGAAGTTGAACCGTTACAATCAAAGATAACGCTCTTGGGGATTAGAGTCTTAGAGTTAGGTTCAAAGCTATAAGTTATAGATACTTATTACAACCTTTGGGTGTCCTAAGAGGTGATAGATCTTTAGAACTTTAACTCTATTTCAAACCGAAGTTGAACCGTTATAATCAAAGATAACGCTCTTGGGGATTAGAGTCTTAGAGTTAGGTTAAAGCTATAAGTTATAGGTACTTATTACAACCTTTGGGTGTCCTAAGAGGTGATAGAACTTCAGAACTTTAACTCTATTTCAAACCGAAGTTGAACCGTTACAATCAAAGATAACGCTCTTGGGGATTAGTTTCTTAGAGTTAGGTTCAAAGCTATAAGTTATAGATACTTATGACATCCTTTGGGTGTCCTAAGAGGTGATAGATCTTTAGAACTTTAACTCTATTTCAAACCGAAGTTGAACCGTTACAATCAAAGATAACGCTCTTGGGGATTAGAGTCTTAGAGTTACGTTCAAAGCTATAAGTTATAGATACTTATGACATCCTTTGGGTGTCCTAAGAGGTGATAGATCTTTAGAACTTTAACTCTATTTCAAACCGAAGTTGAACCATTACAATCAAATATAACGCTCTTGGGGATTAGAGTCTTAGAGTTAGGTTCAAAGCTATAAGTTATAGATACTTATTACAACCTTTGGGTGTCCTAAGAGGTGATAGATCTTTAGAACTTTAACTCTATTTCAAACCGAAGTTGAACCGTTACAATCAAAGATAACGCTCTTGGGGATTAGAGTCTTAGAGTTAGGTTCAAAGCAATAAGTTATAGATACTTATTACAACCTTTGGGTGTCCTAAGAGGTGATAGATCTTTAGAACTTTAACTCTATTTCAAACCGAAGTTGAACCGTTACAATCAAAGATAACGCTCTTGGGGATTAGAGTCTTAGAGTTAGGTTCAAAGCTATAAGTTATAGATACTTATTACAACCTTTGGGTGTCCTAACAGGTGATAGAACTTCAGAACTTTAACTCTATTTCAAACCGAAGTTGAACCGTTACAATCAAAGATAACGCTCTTGGGGATTAGAGTCTTAGAGTTACGTTCAAAGCTATACGTTATAGATACTTATGACATCCTTTGGGTGTCCTATGAGGTGATAGATCTTTAGAACTTTAACTCTATTTCAAACCGAAGTTGAACCGTTACAATCAAATATAACGCTCTTGGGGATTAGAGTCTTAGAGTTAGGTTCAAAGCCATAAGTTATAGATACTTATTACAACGTTTGGGTGTCCTAAGAGGTGATAGATCTTTAGAACTTTAACTCTATTTCAAACCGAAGTTGAACCGTTACAATCAAAGATAACGCTCTTGGGGATTAGAGTCTTAGAGTTAGGTTCAAAGCAATAAGTTATAGATACTTATTACAACCTTTGGGTGTCCTAACAGGTGATAGAACTTCAGAACTTTAACTCTATTTCAAACCGAAGTTGAACCGTTACAATCAAAGATAACGCTCTTGGGGATTAGAGTCTTAGAGTTAGGTTCAAAGCTATAAGTTATAGATACTTATTACAACCTTTGGGTGTCCTAAGAGGTGATAGATCTTTAGAACTTTAAATTTATTTCAAACCGAAGTTGAACCGTTACAATCAAAGATAACGCTCTTGGGGATTAGAGTCTTAGAGTTAGGTTCAAAGCTATAAGTTATAGATACTTATGACATCCTTTGGGTGTCCTAAGAGGTGATAGAGCTTCATAACTTTAACTCTATTTCAAACCGAAGTTGAACCGTTACAATCAAAGATAACGCTCTTGGGGATTAGAGTCTTAGAGTTAGGTTCAATGCAATAAGTTATAGATACTTATTACAACATTTAGGTGTCCTAAGAGGTGATAGATCTTTAGAACTTTAACTCTATTTCAAACCGAAGTTGAACCGTTACAATCAAAGATAACGCTCTTGGGGATTAGAGTCTTAGAGTTACGTTCAAAGCTATAAGTTATAGATACTTATGACATCCTTTGGGTGTCCTAAGAGGTGATAGATCTTTAGAACTTTAACTCTATTTCAAAACGAAGTTGAACCGTTACAATCAAATATAACGCTCTTGGGGATTAGAGTCTTAGAGTTAGGTTCAAAGCTATAAGTTATAGATACTTATTACAACCTTTGGGTGTCCTAAGAGTTGATAGATCTTTAGAACTTTAACTCTATTTCAAACCGAAGTTGAACCGTTATAATCAAAGATAACGCTCTTGGGGATTAGAGTCTTAGAGTTAGGTTCAAAGCTATAAGTTATAGGTACTTATTACAACATTTGGGTGTCCTAAGAGGTGATAGAACTTCAGAACTTTAACTCTATTTCAAACTGAAGTTGAACCGTTACAATCAAAGATAACGCTCTTGGGGATTAGAGTCTTAGAGTTAGGTTCAAAGCTATAAGTTATAGATACTTATTACAACCTTTGGGTGTCCTAAGAGGTGATAGATCTTTAGAACTTTAACTCTATTTCAAACCGAAGTTGAACCGTTATAATCAAAGATAACGCTCTTGGGGATTAGAGTCTTAGAGTTAAGTTCAAAGCTATAAGTTATAGGTACTTATTACAACCTTTGGGTGTCCTAAGAGGTGATAGAACTTCAGAACTTTAACTCTATTTCAAACCGAAGTTGAACCGTTACAATCAAAGATAACGCTCTTGGGGATTAGAGTCTTAGAGTTAGGTTAAAAGCTATAAGTTATAGATACTTATGACATCCTTTGGGTGTCCTAAGAGGTGATAGATCTTTAGAACTTTAACTCTATTTCAAACCGAAGTTGAACCGTTACAATCAAAGATAAGGCTCTTGGGGATTAGAGTCTTAGAGTTAGGTTCAAAGCAATAAGTTATAAATACTTATTACAACCTTTGGGTGTCCTAAGAGGTGATAGATCTTTAGAACTTTTACTCTATTTCAAACCGAAGTTGAACCGTTACAATCAAAGATAACGCTCTTGGGGATTAGAGTCTTAGAGTTAGGTTCAAAGCTGTAAGTTATAGATACTTATTACAACCTTTGGGTGTCCTAACAGGTGATAGAACTTCAGAACTTTAACTCTATTTCAAACCAAAGTTGAACCATTACAATCAAAGATAACGCTCTTGGGGATTAGAGTCTTAGAGTTAGGTTCAAAGCTATAAGTTATAGATACTTATTACAACCTTTGGGTGTCCTAAGAGGTGATAGATCTTTAGAACTTTAACTCTATTTCAAACCGAAGTTGAACCGTTACAATCAAAGATAACGCTCTTGGGGATTAGAGTCTTAGAGTTAGGTTCAAAGCTATAAGTTATAGATACTTATTACAAACTTTGGGTGTCCTAAGAGGTGATAGAGCTTCATAACTTTAACTCTATTTCAAACCGAAGTTGAACCGTTACAATCAAAGATAACGCTCTTGGGGATTAGAGTCTTAGAGTTAGGTTCAAAGCTGTAAGTTATACATACTTATGACATCCTTTGGGTGTCCTAAGAGGTGATAGATCTTTAGAACTTTAACTCTATTTCAAACCGAAGTTGAACCGTTACAATCAAAGATAACGCTCTTGGGGATTAGAGTCTTAGGGTGAGGTTCAAAGCAATAAGTTATAGATACTTATTACAACCTTTGGGTGTCCTAAGAGGTGATAGATCTTTAGAACTTTAACTCTATTTCAAACCGAAGTTGAACCGTTACAATCAAAGATAACGCTCTTGGGGATTAGAGTCTTAGAGTTAGGTTCAAAGCAATAAGTTATAGATACTTATTACAACCTTTGGGTGTCCTAAGAGGTGATAGATCTTTAGAACTTTAACTCTATTTCAAACCGAAGTTGAACCGTTACAATCAAAGATAACGCTCTTGGGGATTAGAGTCTTAGAGTTAGGTTCAAAGCTATAAGTTATAGATACTTATGACATCCTTTGGGTGTCCTAAGAGGTGATAGAGCTTCATAACTTTAACTCTATTTCAAACCGAAGTTGAACCGTTACAATCAAAGATAACGCTCTTGGGGATTAGAGTCTTAGAGTTAGGTTCAAAGCAATAAGTTATAGATACTTATTACAACATTTGGGTGTCCTAAGAGGTGATAGATCTTTAGAACTTTAACTCTATTTCAAACCGAAGTTGAACCGTTACAATCAAAGATAACGCTCTTGGGGATTAGAGTCTTAGAGTTACGTTCAAAGCTATAAGTTATAGATACATATGACATCCTTTGGGTGTCCTAAGAGGTGATAGATCTTTAGTACTTTAACTCTATTTCAAAACGAAGTTGAACCGTTACAATCAAATATAACGCTCTTGGGGATTAGAGTCTTAGAGTTTGGTTCAAAGCTATAAGTTATAGATACTTATTACAACCTTTGGGTGTCCTAAGAGGTGATAGATCTTTAGAACTTTAACTCTATTTCAAACCGAAGTTGAACCGTTATAATCAAAGATAACGCTCTTGGGGATTAGAGTCTTAGAGTTAGGTTCAAAGCTATAAGTTATAGGTACTTATTACAACCTTTGGGTGTCCTAAGAGGTGATAGAACTTCAGAACTTTAACTCTATTTCAAACCGAAGTTGAACCGTTACAATCAAAGATAACGCTCTTGGGGATTAGAGTCTTATAGTTAGGTTCAAAGCTATAAGTTATAGATACTTATTACAACCTTTGGGTGTCCTAAGAGGTGATAGATCTTTAGAACTTTAACTCTATTTCAAACCGAAGTTGAACCGTTATAATCAAAGATAACGCTCTTGGGGATTAGAGTCTTAGAGTTAGGTTCAAAGCTATAAGTTATAGGTACTTATTACAACCTTTGGGTGTCCTAAGAGGTGATAGAACTTCAGAACTTTAACTCTATTTCAAACCGAAGTTGAACCGTTACAATCAAAGATAACGCTCTTGGGGATTAGAGTCTTAGAGTTAGGTTCAAAGCTATAAGTTATAGATACTTATGACATCCTTTGGGTGTCCTAAGAGGTGATAGATCTTTAGAACTTTAACTCTATTTCAAACCGAAGTTGAACCGTTACAATCAAAGATAACGCTCTTGGGGATTAGAGTCTTAGAGTTACGTTCAAAGCTATAAGTTATAGATACTTATTACAACCTTTGGGTGTCCTAAGAGGTGATAGATCTTTAGAACTTTAACTCTATTTCAAACCGAAGTTGAACCGTTACAATCAAAGATAACGCTCTTAGGGATTAAAGTCTTAGAGTTAGGTTCAAAGCAATAAGTTATAGATACTTATTACAACATTTGGGTGTCCTAAGAGGTGATAGATCTTTAGAACTTTAACTCTATTTCAAACCGAAGTTGAACCGTTACAATCAAAGATAACGCTCTTGGGGATTAGAGTCTTAGAGTTACGTTCAAAGCTATAAGTTATAGATACTTATGACATCCTTTGGGTGTCCTAAGAGGTGATAGATCTTTAGTACTTTAACTCTATTTCAAAACGAAGTTGAACCGTTACAATCAAATATAACGCTCTTGGGGATTAGAGTCTTAGAGTTAGGTTCAAAGCTATAAGTTATAGATACTTATTACAACCTTTGGGTATCCTAAGAGGTGATAGATCTTTAGAACTTTAACTCTATTTCAAACCGAAGTTGAACCGTTATAATCAAAGATAACGCTCTTGGGGATTAGAGTCTTAGAGTTAGGTTCAAAGCTATAAGTTATAGGTACTTATTACAACCTTTGGGTGTCCTAAGAGGTGATAGAACTTCAGAACTTTAACTCTATTTCAAACCGAAGTTGAACCGTTACAATCAAAGATAACGCTCTTGGGGATTAGAGTCTTATAGTTAGGTTCAAAGCTATAAGTTATAGATACTTATTACAACCTTTGGGTGTCCTAAGAGGTGATAGATCTTTAGAACTTTAACTCTATTTCAAACCGAAGTTGAACCGTTATAATCAAAGATAACGCTCTTGGGGATTAGAGTCTTAGAGTTAGGTTCAAAGCTATAAGTTATAGGTACTTATTACAACCTTTGGGTGTCCTAAGAGGTGATAGAACTTCAGAACTTTAACTCTATTTCAAACCGAAGTTGAACCGTTACAATCAAAGATAACGCTCTTGGGGATTAGAGTCTTAGAGTTAGGTTCAAAGCTATAAGTTATAGATACTTATGACATCCTTTGGGTGTCCTAAGAGGTGATAGATCTTTAGAACTTTAACTCTATTTCAAACCGAAGTTGAACCGTTACAATCAAAGATAACGCTCTTGGGGATTAGAGTCTTAGAGTTACGTTCAAAGCTATAAGTTATAGATACTTATTACAACCTTTGGGTGTCCTAAGAGGTGATAGATCTTTAGAACTTTAACTCTATTTCAAACCGAAGTTGAACCGTTACAATCAAAGATAACGCTCTTAGGGATTAAAGTCTTAGAGTTAGGTTCAAAGCAATAAGTTATAGATACTTATTACAACATTTGGGTGTCCTAAGAGGTGATAGATCTTTAGAACTTTAACTCTATTTCAAACCGAAGTTGAACCGTTACAATCAAAGATAACGCTCTTGGGGATTAGAGTCTTAGAGTTACGTTCAAAGCTATAAGTTATAGATACTTATGACATCCTTTGGGTGTCCTAAGAGGTGATAGATCTTTAGTACTTTAACTCTATTTCAAAACGAAGTTGAACCGTTACAATCAAATATAACGCTCTTGGGGATTAGAGTCTTAGAGTTAGGTTCAAAGCTATAAGTTATAGATACTTATTACAACCTTTGGGTGTCCTAAGAGGTGATAGATCTTTAGAACTTTAACTCTATTTCAAACCGAAGTTGAACCGTTATAATCAAAGATAACGCTCTTGGGGATTAGAGTCTTAGAGTTAGGTTCAAAGCTATAAGTTATAGGTACTTATTACAACCTTTGGGTGTCCTAAGAATTGATAGAACTTCAGAACTTTAACTCTATTTCAAACCGAAGTTGAACCGTTACAATCAAAGATAACGCTCTTGGGGATTAGAGTCTTAGAGTTAGGTTCAAAGCTATAAGTTATAGATACTTATTACAACCTTTGGGTGTCCTAAGAGGTGATAGATCTTTAGAACTTTAACTCTATTTCAAACCGAAGTTGAACCGTTATAATCAAAGATAACGCTCTTGGGGATTAGAGTCTTAGAGTTAGGTTAAAGCTATACGTTATAGGTACTTATTACAACCTTTGGGTGTCCTAAGAGGTGATAGAACTTCAGAACTTTAACTCTATTTCAAACCGAAGTTGAACCGTTACAATCAGAGATAACGCTCTTGGGGATTAGAGTCTTAGAGTTAGGTTCAAAGCTATAAGTTATAGATACTTATGACATCCTTTGGGTGTCCTAAGAGGTGATAGATCTTTAGAACTTTAACTCTATTTCAAACCGAAGTTGAACCGTTACAATCAAAGATAACGCTCTTGGGGATTAGAGTCTTAGAGTTACGTTCAAAGCTATAAGTTATAGATACTTATGACATCCTTTGGGTGTCCTAAGAGGTGATAGATCTTTAGAACTTTAACTCTATTTCAAACCGAAGTTGAACCATTACAATCAAATATAACGCTCTTGGGGATTAGAGTCTTAGAGTTAGGTTCAAAGCTATAAGTTATAGATACTTATTACAACCTTTGGGTGTCCTAAGAGGTGATAGATCTTTAGAACTTTAACTCTATTTCAAACCGAAGTTGAACCGTTACAATCAAAGATAACGCTCTTGGGGATTAGAGTCTTAGAGTTAGGTTCAAAGCAATAAGTTATAGATACTTATTACAACCTTTGGGTGTCCTAAGAGGTGATAGATCTTTAGAACTTTAACTCTATTTCAAACCGAAGTTGAACCGTTACAATCAAAGATAACGCTCTTGGGGATTAGAGTCTTAGAGTTAGGTTCAAAGCTATAAGTTATAGATACTTATTACAACCTTTGGGTGTCCTAACAGGTGATAGAACTTCAGAACTTTAACTCTATTTCAAACCGAAGTTGAACCGTTACAATCAAAGATAATGCTCTTGGGGATTAGAGTCTTAGAGTTAGGTTCAAAGCTATAAGTTATAGATACTTATTACAACCTTTGGGTGTCCTAAGAGGTGATAGATCTTTAGAACTTTAACTCTATTTCAAACCGAAGTTGAACCGTTACAATCAAAGATAACGCTCTTGGGGATTAGAGTCTTAGAGTTAGGTTCAAAGCTATAAGTTATAGATACTTATGACATCCTTTGGGTGTCCTAAGTGGTGATAGAGCTTCATAACTTTAACTCTATTTCAAACCGAAGTTGAACCGTTACAATCAAAGATAACGCTCTTGGGGATTAGAGTCTTAGAGTTAGGTTCAAAGCAATAAGTTATAGATACTTATTACAACATTTAGGTGTCCTAAGAGGTGATAGATCTTTAGAACTTTAACTCTATTTCAAACCGAAGTTGAACCGTTACAATCAAAGATAACGCTCTTGGGGATTAGAGCCTTAGAGTTACGTTCAAAGCTATAAGTTATAGATACTTATGACATCCTTTGGGTGTCCTAAGAGGTGATAGATCTTTAGAACTTTAACTCTATTTCAAAACGAAGTTGAACCGTTACAATCAAATATAACGCTCTTGGGGATTAGAGTCTTAGAGTTAGGTTCAAAGCTATAAGTTATAGATACTTATTACAACCTTTGGGTGTCCTAAGAGTTGATAGATCTTTAGAACTTTAACTCTATTTCAAACCGAAGTTGAACCGTTATAATCAAAGATAACGCTCTTGGGGATTAGAGTCTTAGAGTTAGGTTCAAAGCTATAAGTTATAGGTACTTATTACAACCTTTGGGTGTCCTAAGAGGTGATAGAACTTCAGAACTTTAACTCTATTTCAAACCGAAGTTGAACCGTTACAATCAAAGATAACGCTCTTGGGGATTAGAGTCTTAGAGTTAGGTTCAAAGCTATAAGTTATAGATACTTATTACAACCTTTGGGTGTCCTAAGAGGTGATAGATCTTTAGAACTTTAACTCTATTTCAAACCGAAGTTGAACCGTTATAATCAAAGATAACGCTCTTGGGGATTAGAGTCTTAGAGTTAAGTTCAAAGCTATAAGTTATAGGTACTTATTACAACCTTTGGGTGTCCTAAGAGGTGATAGAACTTCAGAACTTTAACTCTATTTCAAACCGAAGTTGAACCGTTACAATCAAAGATAACGCTCTTGGGGATTAGAGTCTTAGGGTGAGGTTCAAAGCAATAAGTTATAGATACTTAATACAACCATTGGGTGTCCTAAGAGGTGATAGATCTTTAGAACTTTAACTCTATTTCAAACCGAAGTTGAACCGTTACAATCAAAGATAACGCTCTTGGGATTAGAGTCTTAGCGTTAGGTTCAAAGCTATAAGTTATAGATACTTATGACATCCTTTGGGTGTCCTAAGAGGTGATAGATCTTTAGAACTTTAACTCTATTTCAAACCGAAGTTGAACCGTTACAATCAAAGATAACGCTCTTGGGGATTAGAGTCTTAGAGTTAGGTTCAAAGCTATAAGTTATAGATACTTATTACAAACTTTGGGTGTCCTAAGAGGTGATAGAGCTTCATAACTTTAACTCTATTTCAAACCGAAGTTGAACCGTTACAATCAAAGATAATGCTCTTGGGGATTAGAGTCTTAGAGTTAGGTTCAAAGCTATAAGTTATAGATACTTATTACAACCTTTGGGTGTCCTAAGAGGTGATAGATCTTTAGAACTTTAACTCTATTTCAAACCGAAGTTGAACCGTTACAATCAAAGATAACGCTCTTGGGGATTAGAGTCTTAGAGTGAGGTTCAAAGCAATAAGTTATAGATACTTATTACAACCTTTGGGTGTCCTAAGAGGTGATAGATCTTTAGAACTTTAACTCTATTTCAAACCGAAGTTGAACCGTTACAATCAAAGATAACGCTCTTGGGGATTAGAGTCTTAGAGTTAGGTTCAAAGCTATAAGTTATAGGTACTTATTACAACCTTTGGGTGTCCTAAGAGGTGATAGAACTTCAGAACTTTAACTCTATTTCAAACCGAAGTTGAACCGTTACAATCAAAGATAACGCTCTTGGGGATTACAGTCTTAGAGTTAGGTTCAAAGCTATAAGTTATAGATACTTATTACAACCTTTGGGTGTCCTAAGAGGTGATAGATCTTTAGAACTTTCACTCTATTTCAAACCGAAGTTGAACTGTTACAATCAAAGATAACGCTCTTGGGGATTAGAGTCTTAGAGTTAGGTTCAAAGCAATAAGTTATAGATACTTATTACAACCTTTGGGTGTCCTAAGAGGTGATAGATCTTTAGAACTTTAACTCTATTTCAAACCGAAGTTGAACCGTTACAATCAAAGATAACGCTCTTGGGGATTAGAGTCTTAGAGTTAGGTTCAAAGCTATAAGTTATAGGTACTTATTACAACCTTTGGGTGTCCTAAGAGGTGATAGAACTTCAGAACTTTAACTCTATTTCAAACCGAAGTTGAACCGTTACAATCAAAGATAACGCTCTTGGGGATTAGAGTCTTAGAGTTAGGTTCAAAGCTATAAGTTATAGATACTTATTACAACCTTTGGGTGTACTAAGAGGTGATAGATCTTTAGAACTTTAACTCTATTTCAAACCGAAGTTGAACCGTTACAATCAAAGATAACGCTCTTGGGGATTAGAGTCTTAGAGTTAGGTTGAAAGCTATAAGTTATACATACTTATGACATCCTTTGGGTGTCCTAAGAGGTGATAGATCTTTAGAACTTTAACTCTATTTCAAACCGAAGTTGAACCGTTACAATCAAAGATAACGCTCTTGGGGATTAGAGTCTTAGAGTTAGGTTCAAAGCTATAAGTTATAGATACTTATTACAACCTTTGGGTGTCCTAACAGGTGATAGAACTTCAGAACTTTAACTCTATTTCAAACCAAAGTTGAACCATTACAATCAAAGATAACGCTCTTGGGGATTAGAGTCTTAGAGTTAGGTTCAAAGCTATAAGTTATAGATACTTATTACAACCTTTGGGTGTCCTAAGAGGTGATAGATCTTTAGAACTTTAACTCTATTTCAAACCGAAGTTGAACCGTTACAATCAAAGATAACGCTCTTGGGGATTAGAGTCTTAGAGTTAGGTTCAAAGCTATAAGTTATAGATACTTATTACAAACTTTGGGTGTCCTAAGAGGTGATAGAGCTTCATAACTTTAACTCTATTTCAAACCGAAGTTGAACCGTTACAATCAAAGATAACGCTCTTGGGGATTAGAGTCTTAGAGTTAGGTTCAAAGCTGTAAGTTATACATACTTATGACATCCTTTGGGTGTCCTAAGAGGTGATAGATCTTTAGAACTTTAACTCTATTTCAAACCGAAGTTGAACCGTTACAATCAAAGATAACGCTCTTGGGGATTAGAGTCTTAGGGTGAGGTTCAAAGCAATAAGTTATAGATACTTATTACAACCTTTGGGTGTCCTAAGAGGTGATAGATCTTTAGAACTTTAACTCTATTTCAAACCGAAGTTGAACCGTTACAATCAAAGATAACGCTCTTGGGGATTAGAGTCTTAGAGTTAGGTTCAAAGCAATAAGTTATAGATACTTATTACAACCTTTGGGTGTCCTAAGAGGTGATAGATCTTTAGAACTTTAACTCTATTTCAAACCGAAGTTGAACCGTTACAATCAAAGATAACGCTCTTGGGGATTAGAGTCTTAGAGTTAGGTTCAAAGCTATAAGTTATAGATACTTATGACATCCTTTGGGTGTCCTAAGAGGTGATAGAGCTTCATAACTTTAACTCTATTTCAAACCGAAGTTGAACCGTTACAATCAAAGATAACGCTCTTGGGGATTAGAGTCTTAGAGTTAGGTTCAAAGCAATAAGTTATAGATACTTATTACAACATTTGGGTGTCCTAAGAGGTGATAGATCTTTAGAACTTTAACTCTATTTCAAACCGAAGTTGAACCGTTACAATCAAAGATAACGCTCTTGGGGATTAGAGTCTTAGAGTTACGTTCAAAGCTATAAGTTATAGATACATATGACATCCTTTGGGTGTCCTAAGAGGTGATAGATCTTTAGTACTTTAACTCTATTTCAAAACGAAGTTGAACCGTTACAATCAAATATAACGCTCTTGGGGATTAGAGTCTTAGAGTTTGGTTCAAAGCTATAAGTTATAGATACTTATTACAACCTTTGGGTGTCCTAAGAGGTGATAGATCTTTAGAACTTTAACTCTATTTCAAACCGAAGTTGAACCGTTATAATCAAAGATAACGCTCTTGGGGATTAGAGTCTTAGAGTTAGGTTCAAAGCTATAAGTTATAGGTACTTATTACAACCTTTGGGTGTCCTAAGAGGTGATAGAACTTCAGAACTTTAACTCTATTTCAAACCGAAGTTGAACCGTTACAATCAAAGATAACGCTCTTGGGGATTAGAGTCTTATAGTTAGGTTCAAAGCTATAAGTTATAGATACTTATTACAACCTTTGGGTGTCCTAAGAGGTGATAGATCTTTAGAACTTTAACTCTATTTCAAACCGAAGTTGAACCGTTATAATCAAAGATAACGCTCTTGGGGATTAGAGTCTTAGAGTTAGGTTCAAAGCTATAAGTTATAGGTACTTATTACAACCTTTGGGTGTCCTAAGAGGTGATAGAACTTCAGAACTTTAACTCTATTTCAAACCGAAGTTGAACCGTTACAATCAAAGATAACGCTCTTGGGGATTAGAGTCTTAGAGTTAGGTTCAAAGCTATAAGTTATAGATACTTATGACATCCTTTGGGTGTCCTAAGAGGTGATAGATCTTTAGAACTTTAACTCTATTTCAAACCGAAGTTGAACCGTTACAATCAAAGATAACGCTCTTGGGGATTAGAGTCTTAGAGTTACGTTCAAAGCTATAAGTTATAGATACTTATTACAACCTTTGGGTGTCCTAAGAGGTGATAGATCTTTAGAACTTTAACTCTATTTCAAACCGAAGTTGAACCGTTACAATCAAAGATAACGCTCTTAGGGATTAAAGTCTTAGAGTTAGGTTCAAAGCAATAAGTTATAGATACTTATTACAACATTTGGGTGTCCTAAGAGGTGATAGATCTTTAGAACTTTAACTCTATTTCAAACCGAAGTTGAACCGTTACAATCAAAGATAACGCTCTTGGGGATTAGAGTCTTAGAGTTACGTTCAAAGCTATAAGTTATAGATACTTATGACATCCTTTGGGTGTCCTAAGAGGTGATAGATCTTTAGTACTTTAACTCTATTTCAAAACGAAGTTGAACCGTTACAATCAAATATAACGCTCTTGGGGATTAGAGTCTTAGAGTTAGGTTCAAAGCTATAAGTTATAGATACTTATTACAACCTTTGGGTGTCCTAAGAGGTGATAGATCTTTAGAACTTTAACTCTATTTCAAACCGAAGTTGAACCGTTATAATCAAAGATAACGCTCTTGGGGATTAGAGTCTTAGAGTTAGGTTCAAAGCTATAAGTTATAGGTACTTATTACAACCTTTGGGTGTCCTAAGAATTGATAGAACTTCAGAACTTTAACTCTATTTCAAACCGAAGTTGAACCGTTACAATCAAAGATAACGCTCTTGGGGATTAGAGTCTTAGAGTTAGGTTCAAAGCTATAAGTTATAGATACTTATTACAACCTTTGGGTGTCCTAAGAGGTGATAGATCTTTAGAACTTTAACTCTATTTCAAACCGAAGTTGAACCGTTATAATCAAAGATAACGCTCTTGGGGATTAGAGTCTTAGAGTTAGGTTAAAGCTATACGTTATAGGTACTTATTACAACCTTTGGGTGTCCTAAGAGGTGATAGAACTTCAGAACTTTAACTCTATTTCAAACCGAAGTTGAACCGTTACAATCAGAGATAACGCTCTTGGGGATTAGAGTCTTAGAGTTAGGTTCAAAGCTATAAGTTATAGATACTTATGACATCCTTTGGGTGTCCTAAGAGGTGATAGATCTTTAGAACTTTAACTCTATTTCAAACCGAAGTTGAACCGTTACAATCAAATATAACGCTCTTGGGGATTAGAGTCTTAGAGTTACGTTCAAAGCTATAAGTTATAGATACTTATGACATCCTTTGGGTGTCCTAAGAGGTGATAGATCTTTAGAACTTTAACTCTATTTCAAACCGAAGTTGAACCATTACAATCAAATATAACGCTCTTGGGGATTAGAGTCTTAGAGTTAGGTTCAAAGCTATAAGTTATAGATACTTATTACAACCTTTGGGTGTCCTAAGAGGTGATAGATCTTTAGAACTTTAACTCTATTTCAAACCGAAGTTGAACCGTTACAATCAAAGATAACGCTCTTGGGGATTAGAGTCTTAGAGTTAGGTTCAAAGCAATAAGTTATAGATACTTATTACAACCTTTGGGTGTCCTAAGAGGTGATAGATCTTTAGAACTTTAACTCTATTTCAAACCGAAGTTGAACCGTTACAATCAAAGATAACGCTCTTGGGGATTAGAGTCTTAGAGTTAGGTTCAAAGCTATAAGTTATAGATACTTATTACAACCTTTGGGTGTCCTAACAGGTGATACAACTTCAGAACTTTAACTCTATTTCAAACCGAAGTTGAACCGTTACAATCAAAGATAATGCTCTTGGGGATTAGAGTCTTAGAGTTAGGTTCAAAGCTATAAGTTATAGATACTTATTACAACCTTTGGGTGTCCTAAGAGGTGATAGATCTTTAGAACTTTAACTCTATTTCAAACCGAAGTTGAACCGTTACAATCAAAGATAACGCTCTTGGGGATTAGAGTCTTAGAGTTAGGTTCAAAGCTATAAGTTATAGATACTTATGACATCCTTTGGGTGTCCTAAGTGGTGATAGAGCTTCATAACTTTAACTCTATTTCAAACCGAAGTTGAACCGTTACAATCAAAGATAACGCTCTTGGGGATTAGAGTCTTAGAGTTAGGTTCAAAGCAATAAGTTATAGATACTTTTTACAACATTTAGGTGTCCTAAGAGGTGATAGATCTTTAGAACTTTAACTCTATTTCAAACCGAAGTTGAACCGTTACAATCAAAGATAACGCTCTTGGGGATTAGAGCCTTAGAGTTACGTTCAAAGCTATAAGTTATAGATACTTATGACATCCTTTGGGTGTCCTAAGAGGTGATAGATCTTTAGAACTTTAACTCTATTTCAAAACGAAGTTGAACCGTTACAATCAAATATAACGCTCTTGGGGATTAGAGTCTTAGAGTTAGGTTCAAAGCTATAAGTTATAGATACTTATTACAACCTTTGGGTGTCCTAAGAGTTGATAGATCTTTAGAACTTTAACTCTATTTCAAACCGAAGTTGAACCGTTATAATCAAAGATAACGCTCTTGGGGATTAGAGTCTTAGAGTTAGGTTCAAAGCTATAAGTTATAGGTACTTATTACAACCTTTGGGTGTCCTAAGAGGTGATAGAACTTCAGAACTTTAACTCTATTTCAAACCGAAGTTGAACCGTTACAATCAAAGATAACGCTCTTGGGGATTAGAGTCTTAGAGTTAGGTTCAAAGCTATAAGTTATAGATACTTATTACAACCTTTGGGTGTCCTAAGAGGTGATAGATCTTTAGAACTTTAACTCTATTTCAAACCGAAGTTGAACCGTTATAATCAAAGATAACGCTCTTGGGGATTAGAGTCTTAGAGTTAAGTTCAAAGCTATAAGTTATAGGTACTTATTACAACCTTTGGGTGTCCTAAGAGGTGATAGAACTTCAGAACTTTAACTCTATTTCAAACCGAAGTTGAACCGTTACAATCAAAGATAACGCTCTTGGGGATTAGAGTCTTAGGGTGAGGTTCAAAGCAATAAGTTATAGATACTTAATACAACCATTGGGTGTCCTAAGAGGTGATAGATCTTTAGAACTTTAACTCTATTTCAAACCGAAGTTGAACCGTTACAATCAAAGATAACGCTCTTGGGATTAGAGTCTTAGCGTTAGGTTCAAAGCTATAAGTTATAGATACTTATGACATCCTTTGGGTGTCCTAAGAGGTGATAGATCTTTAGAACTTTAACTCTATTTCAAACCGAAGTTGAACCGTTACAATCAAAGATAACGCTCTTGGGGATTAGAGTCTTAGAGTTAGGTTCAAAGCTATAAGTTATAGATACTTATTACAAACTTTGGGTGTCCTAAGAGGTGATAGAGCTTCATAACTTTAACTCTATTTCAAACCGAAGTTGAACCGTTACAATCAAAGATAATGCTCTTGGGGATTAGAGTCTTAGAGTTAGGTTCAAAGCTATAAGTTATAGATACTTATTACAACCTTTGGGTGTCCTAAGAGGTGATAGATCTTTAGAACTTTAACTCTATTTCAAACCGAAGTTGAACCGTTACAATCAAAGATAACGCTCTTGGGGATTAGAGTCTTAGAGTGAGGTTCAAAGCAATAAGTTATAGATACTTATTACAACCTTTGGGTGTCCTAAGAGGTGATAGATCTTTAGAACTTTAACTCTATTTCAAACCGAAGTTGAACCGTTACAATCAAAGATAACGCTCTTGGGGATTAGAGTCTTAGAGTTAGGTTCATAGCTATAAGTTATAGGTACTTATTACAACCTTTGGGTGTCCTAAGAGGTGATAGAACTTCAGAACTTTAACTCTATTTCAAACCGAAGTTGAACCGTTACAATCAAAGATAACGCTCTTGGGGATTACAGTCTTAGAGTTAGGTTCAAAGCTATAAGTTATAGATACTTATTACAACCTTTGGGTGTCCTAAGAGGTGATAGATCTTTAGAACTTTCACTCTATTTCAAACCGAAGTTGAACTGTTACAATCAAAGATAACGCTCTTGGGGATTAGAGTCTTAGAGTTAGGTTCAAAGCAATAAGTTATAGATACTTATTACAACCTTTGGGTGTCCTAAGAGGTGATAGATCTTTAGAACTTTAACTCTATTTCAAACCGAAGTTGAACCGTTACAATCAAAGATAACGCTCTTGGGGATTAGAGTCTTAGAGTTAGGTTCAAAGCTATAAGTTATAGGTACTTATTACAACCTTTGGGTGTCCTAAGAGGTGATAGAACTTCAGAACTTTAACTCTATTTCAAACCGAAGTTGAACCGTTACAATCAAAGATAACGCTCTTGGGGATTAGAGTCTTAGAGTTAGGTTCAAAGCTATAAGTTATAGATACTTATTACAACCTTTGGGTGTACTAAGAGGTGATAGATCTTTAGAACTTTAACTCTATTTCAAACCGAAGTTGAACCGTTACAATCAAAGATAACGCTCTTGGGGATTAGAGTCTTAGAGTTAGGTTGAAAGCTATAAGTTATACATACTTATGACATCCTTTGGGTGTCCTAAGAGGTGATAGATCTTTAGAACTTTAACTCTATTTCAAACCGAAGTTGAACCGTTACAATCAAAGATAACGCTCTTGGGGATTAGAGTCTTAGAGTGAGGTTCAAAGCAATAAGTTATAGATACTTATTACAACCTTTGGGTGTCCTAAGAGGTGATAGATCTTTAGAACTTTAACTCTATTTCAAACCGAAGTTGAACCGTTACAATCAAAGATAACGCTCTTGGGGATTAGAGTCTTAGAGTTAGGTTCAAAGCTATAAGTTGTACATACTTATGACATCCTTTGGGTGTCCTAAGAGGTGATAGAACTTCAGAACTTTAACTCTATTTCAAACCGAAGTTGAACCGTTACAATCAAATATAACGCTCTTGGGGATTAGAGTCTTAGAGTTAGGTTCAAAGCTATAAGTTATACATACTTATGACATCCTTTGGGTGTCCTAAGAGGTGATAGATCTTTAGAACTTTAACTCTATTTCAAACCGAAGTTGAACCGTTACAATCAAAGATAACGCTCTTGGGGATTAGAGTCTTAGGGTGAGGTTCAAAGCAATAAGTTATAGATACTTATTACAACCTTTGGGTGTCCTAAGAGGTGATAGATCTTTAGAACTTTAACTCTATTTCAAACCGAAGTTGAACCGTTACAATCAAAGATAACGCTCTTGGGGATTAGAGTCTTAGCGTTAGGTTCAAAGCTATAAGTTATACATACTTATGACATCCTTTGGGTGTCCTAAGAGGTGATAGATCTTTAGAACTTTAACTCTATTTCAAACCGAAGTTGAACCGTTACAATCAAAGATAACGCTCTTGGGGATTAGAGTCTTAGAGTTAGGTTCAAAGCTATAAGTTATAGATACTTATTACAAACTTTGGGTGTCCTAAGAGGTGATAGAGCTTCATAACTTTAACTCTATTTCAAACCGAAGTTGAACCGTTACAATCAAAGATAATGCTCTTGGGGATTAGAGTCTTAGAGTTAGGTTCAAAGCTATAAGTTATAGATACTTATTACAACCTTTGGGTGTCCAAAGAGGTGATAGATCTTTAGAACTTTAACTCTATTTCAAACCGAAGTTGAACCGTTACAATCAAAGATAACGCTCTTGGGGATTAGAGTCTTAGAGTTAGGTTCAAAGCAATAAGTTATAGATACTTATTACAACCTTTGGGTGTCCTAAGAGGTGATAGATCTTTAGAACTTTAACTCTATTTCAAACCGAAGTTGAACCGTTACAATCAAAGATAACGATCTTGGGGATTAGAGTCTTAGAGTTAGGTTCAAAGCTATAAGTTATAGGTACTTATTACAACCTTTGGGTGTCCTAAGAGGTGATAGAACTTCAGAACTTTAACTCTATTTCAAACCGAAGTTAAACCGTTACAATCAAAGATAACGCTCTTGGGGATTAGAGTCTTAGAGTTAGGTTCAAAGTAATAAGTTATAGATACTTATTACAACCTTTGGGTGTCCTAAGAGGTGATAGATCTTTAGAACTTTAACTCTATTTCAAACCGAAGTTGAACCGTTACAATCAAAGATAACGCTCTTGGGGATTAGAGTCTTAGAGTTAGGTTCAAAGCAATAAGTTATAGATACTTATTACAACCTTTGGGTGTCCTAAGAGGTGATAGATCTTTAGAACTTTAACTCTATTTCAAACCGAAGTTGAACCGTTACAATCAAAGATAACGCTCTTGGGGATTAGAGTCTTAGAGTTAGGTTCAAAGCTATAAGTTATAGATACTTATTACAACCTTTGGGTGTCCTAACAGGTGATAGAACTTCAGAACTTTAACTCTATTTCAAACCGAAGTTGAACCATTACAATCAAAGATAACGCTCTTGGGGATTAGAGTCTTAGAGTTAGGTTCAAAGCTATAAGTTATAGATACTTAATACAACCTTTGGGTGTCCTAAGAGGTGATAGATGTTTAGAACTTTAACTCTATTTCAAACCGAAGTTGAACCGTTACAATCAAAGATAACGCTCTTGGGGATTAGAGTCTTAGAGTTAGGTTCAAAGCTATAAGTTATAGGTACTTATTACAACCTTTGGGTGTCCTAAGAGGTGATAGAACTTCAGAACTTTAACTCTATTTCAAACCGAAGTTGAACCGTTACAATCAAAGATAACGCTCTTGGGGATTAGAGTCTTAGAGTTAGGTTCAAAGCTATAAGTTATAGATACTTATGACATCCTTTGGGTGTCCTAAGAGGTGATAGATCTTTAGAACTTTAACTCTATTTCAAACCGAAGTTGAACCGTTACAATCAAAGATAAGGCTCTTGGGGATTAGAGTCTTAGAGTTAGGTTCAAAGCAATAAGTTATAAATACTTATTACAACCTTTGGGTGTCCTAAGAGGTGATAGATCTTTAGAACTTTAACTCTATTTCAAACCGAAGTTGAACCGTTACAATCAAAGATAACGCTCTTGGGGATTAGAGTCTTAGAGTTAGGTTCAAAGCTATAAGTTATAGATACTTATTACAACCTTTGGGTGTCCTAACAGGTGATAGAACTTCAGAACTTTAACTCTATTTCAAACCGAAGTTGAACCATTACAATCAAAGATAACGCTCTTGGGGATTAGAGTCTTAGAGTTAGGTTCAAAGCTATAAGTTATAGATACTTATTACAACCTTTGGGTGTCCTAAGAGGTGATAGATCTTTAGAACTTTAACTCTATTTCAAACCGAAGTTGAACCGTTACAATCAAAGATAACGCTCTTGGGGATTAGAGTCTTAGAGTTAGGTTCAAAGCTATAAGTTATAGATACTTATTACAAACTTTGGGTGTCCTAAGAGGTGATAGAGCTTCATAACTTTAACTCTATTTCAAACCGAAGTTGAACCGTTACAATCAAAGATAACGCTCTTGGGGATTAGAGTCTTAGAGTTAGGTTCAAAGCTATAAGTTATACATACTTATGACATCCTTTGGGTGTCCTAAGAGGTGATAGATCTTTAGAACTTTAACTCTATTTCAAACCGAAGTTGAACCGTTACAATCAAAGATAACGCTCTTGGGGATTAGTGTCTTAGGGTGAGGTTCAAAGCAATAAGTTATAGATACTTATTACAACCTTTGGGTGTCCTAAGAGGTGATAGATCTTTAGAACTTTAACTCTATTTCAAACCGAAGTTGAACCGTTACAATCAAAGATAACGCTCTTGGGGATTAGAGTCTTAGAGTTAGGTTCAAAGCAATAAGTTATAGATACTTATTACAACCTTTGGGTGTCCTAAGAGGTGATAGATCTTTAGAACTTTAACTCTATTTCAAACCGAAGTTGAACCGTTACAATCAAAGATAACGCTCTTGGGGATTAGAGTCTTAGAGTTAGGTTCAAAGCTATAAGTTATAGATACTTATTACAAACTTTGGGTGTCCTAAGAGGTGATAGAGCTTCATAACTTTAACTCTATTTCAAACCGAAGTTGAACCGTTACAATCAAAGATAATGCTCTTGGGGATTAGAGTCTTAGAGTTAGGTTCAAAGCTATAAGTTATAGATACTTATTACAACCTTTGGGTGTCCTAAGAGGTGATAGATCTTTAGAACTTTAACTCTATTTCAAACCGAAGTTGAACCGTTACAATCAAAGATAACGCTCTTGGGGATTAGAGTCTTAGAGTTAGGTTCAAAGCTATAAGTTATAGATACTTATTACAACCTTTGGGTGTACTAAGAGGTGATAGATCTTTAGAACTTTAACTCTATTTCAAACCGAAGTTGAACCGTTACAATCAAAGATAACGCTCTTGGGGATTAGAGTCTTAGAGTTAGGTTGAAAGCTATAAGTTATACATACTTATGACATCCTTTGGGTGTCCTAAGAGGTGATAGATCTTTAGAACTTTAACTCTATTTCAAACCGAAGTTGAACCGTTACAATCAAAGATAACGCTCTTGGGGATTAGAGTCTTAGAGTGAGGTTCAAAGCAATAAGTTATAGATACTTATTACAACCTTTGGGTGTCCTAAGAGGTGATAGATCTTTAGAACTTTAACTCTATTTCAAACCGAAGTTGAACCGTTACAATCAAAGATAACGCTCTTGGGGATTAGAGTCTTAGAGTTAGGTTCAAAGCTATAAGTTGTACATACTTATGACATCCTTTGGGTGTCCTAAGAGGTGATAGAACTTCAGAACTTTAACTCTATTTCAAACCGAAGTTGAACCGTTACAATCAAATATAACGCTCTTGGGGATTAGAGTCTTAGAGTTAGGTTCAAAGCTATAAGTTATACATACTTATGACATCCTTTGGGTGTCCTAAGAGGTGATAGATCTTTAGAACTTTAACTCTATTTCAAACCGAAGTTGAACCGTTACAATCAAAGATAACGCTCTTGGGGATTAGAGTCTTAGAGTTAGGTTCAAAGCTATAAGTTGTACATACTTATGACATCCTTTGGGTGTCCTAAGAGGTGATAGAACTTCAGAACTTTAACTCTATTTCAAACCGAAGTTGAACCGTTACAATCAAATATAACGCTCTTGGGGATTAGAGTCTTAGAGTTAGGTTCAAAGCTATAAGTTATACATACTTATGACATCCTTTGGGTGTCCTAAGAGGTGATAGATCTTTAGAACTTTAACTCTATTTCAAACCGAAGTTGAACCGTTACAATCAAAGATAACGCTCTTGGGGATTAGAGTCTTAGGGTGAGGTTCAAAGCAATAAGTTATAGATACTTATTACAACCTTTGGGTGTCCTAAGAGGTGATAGATCTTTAGAACTTTAACTCTATTTCAAACCGAAGTTGAACCGTTACAATCAAAGATAACGCTCTTGGGGATTAGAGTCTTAGCGTTAGGTTCAAAGCTATAAGTTATACATACTTATGACATCCTTTGGGTGTCCTAAGAGGTGATAGATCTTTAGAACTTTAACTCTATTTCAAACCGAAGTTGAACCGTTACAATCAAAGATAACGCTCTTGGGGATTAGAGTCTTAGAGTTAGGTTCAAAGCTATAAGTTATAGATACTTATTACAAACTTTGGGTGTCCTAAGAGGTGATAGAGCTTCATAACTTTAACTCTATTTCAAACCGAAGTTGAACCGTTACAATCAAAGATAATGCTCTTGGGGATTAGAGTCTTAGAGTTAGGTTCAAAGCTATAAGTTATAGATACTTATTACAACCTTTGGGTGTCCAAAGAGGTGATAGATCTTTAGAACTTTAACTCTATTTCAAACCGAAGTTGAACCGTTACAATCAAAGATAACGCTCTTGGGGATTAGAGTCTTAGAGTTAGGTTCAAAGCAATAAGTTATAGATACTTATTACAACCTTTGGGTGTCCTAAGAGGTGATAGATCTTTAGAACTTTAACTCTATTTCAAACCGAAGTTGAACCGTTACAATCAAAGATAACGATCTTGGGGATTAGAGTCTTAGAGTTAGGTTCAAAGCTATAAGTTATAGGTACTTATTACAACCTTTGGGTGTCCTAAGAGGTGATAGAACTTCAGAACTTTAACTCTATTTCAAACCGAAGTTAAACCGTTACAATCAAAGATAACGCTCTTGGGGATTAGAGTCTTAGAGTTAGGTTCAAAGCAATAAGTTATAGATACTTATTACAACCTTTGGGTGTCCTAAGAGGTGATAGATCTTTAGAACTTTAACTCTATTTCAAACCGAAGTTGAACCGTTACAATCAAAGATAACGCTCTTGGGGATTAGAGTCTTAGAGTTAGGTTCAAAGCAATAAGTTATAGATACTTATTACAACCTTTGGGTGTCCTAAGAGGTGATAGATCTTTAGAACTTTAACTCTATTTCAAACCGAAGTTGAACCGTTACAATCAAAGATAACGCTCTTGGGGATTAGAGTCTTAGAGTTAGGTTCAAAGCTATAAGTTATAGATACTTATTACAACCTTTGGGTGTCCTAACAGGTGATAGAACTTCAGAACTTTAACTCTATTTCAAACCGAAGTTGAACCATTACAATCAAAGATAACGCTCTTGGGGATTAGAGTCTTAGAGTTAGGTTCAAAGCTATAAGTTATAGATACTTAATACAACCTTTGGGTGTCCTAAGAGGTGATAGATCTTTAGAACTTTAACTCTATTTCAAACCGAAGTTGAACCGTTACAATCAAAGATAACGCTCTTGGGGATTAGAGTCTTAGAGTTAGGTTCAAAGCTATAAGTTATAGGTACTTATTACAACCTTTGGGTGTCCTAAGAGGTGATAGAACTTCAGAACTTTAACTCTATTTCAAACCGAAGTTGAACCGTTACAATCAAAGATAATGCTCATGGGGAATAGAGTCTTAGAGTGAGGTTCAAAGCAATAAGTTATAGATACTTATTACAACCTTTGGGTGTCCTAAGAGGTGATAGATCTTTAGAACTTTAACTCTATTTCAAACCGAAGTTGAACCGTTACAATCAAAGATAACGCTCTTGGGGATTAGAGTCTTAGAGTTAGGTTCAAAGCTATAAGTTATAGATACTTATTACAAACTTTGGGTGTCCTAAGAGGTGATAGAGCTTCATAACTTTAACTCTATTTCAAACCGAAGTTGAACCGTTACAATCAAAGATAATGCTCTTGGGGATTAGAGTCTTAGAGTTAGGTTCAAAGCTATAAGTTATAGATACTTATTACAACCTTTGGGTGTCCTAAGAGGTGATAGATCTTTAGAACTTTAACTCTATTTCAAACCGAAGTTGAACCGTTACAATCAAAGATAACGCTCTTGGGGATTAGAGTCTTAGAGTGAGGTTCAAAGCAATAAGTTATAGATACTTATTACAACCTTTGGGTGTCCTAAGAGGTGATAGATCTTTAGAACTTTAACTCTATTTCAAACCGAAGTTGAACCGTTACAATCAAAGATAACGCTCTTGGGGATTAGAGTCTTAGAGTTAGGTTCAAAGCTATAAGTTATAGGTACTTATTACAACCTTTGGGTGTCCTAAGAGGTGATAGAACTTCAGAACTTTAACTCTATTTCAAACCGAAGTTGAACCGTTACAATCAAATATAACGCTCTTGGGGATTAGAGTCTTAGAGTTAGGTTCAAAGCTATAAGTTATACATACTTATGATATCCTTTGGGTGTCCTAAGAGGTGATAGATCTTTAGAACTTTAACTCTATTTCAAACCGAAGTTGAACCGTTACAATCAAAGATAACGCTCTTTGGGATTAGAGTCTTAGGGTGAGGTTCAAAGCAATAAGTTATAGATACTTATTACAACCTTTGGGTGTCCTAAGAGGTGATAGATCTTTAGAACTTTAACTCTATTTCAAACCGAAGTTGAACCGTTACAATCAAAGATAACGCTCTTGGGGATTAGAGTCTTAGAGTTAGGTTCAAAGCTATAAGTTATAGATACTTATGACATCCTTTGGGTGTCCTAAGAGGTGATAGATCTTTAGAACTTTAACTCTATTTCAAACCGAAGTTGAACCGTTACAATCAAAGATAACGCTCTTGGGGATTAGAGTCTTAGAGTTAGGTTCAAAGCTATAAGTTATAGATACTTATTACAAACTTTGGGTGTCCTAAGAGGTGATAGAGCTTCATACCTTTAACTCTATTTCAAACCGAAGTTGAACCGTTACAATCAAAGATAATGCTCTTGGGGATTAGAGTCTTAGAGTTAGGTTCAAAGCTATAAGTTATAGATACTTATTACAACCTTTGGGTGTCCTAAGAGGTGATAGATCTTTAGAACTTTAACTCTATTTCAAACCGAAGTTGAACCGTTACAATCAAAGATAACGCTCTTGGGGATTAGAGTCTTAGAGTTAGGTTCAAAGCAATAAGTTATAGATACTTATTACAACCTTTGGGTGTCCTAAGAGGTGATAGATCTTTAGAACTTTAACTCTATTTCAAACCAAAGTTGAACTGTTACAATCAAAGATAACGCTCTTGGGGATTAGAGTCTTAGAGTTAGGTTCAAAGCTATAAGTTATAGGTACTTATTACAACCTTTGGGTGTCCTAAGAGGTGATAGAACTTCAGAACTTTAACTCTATTTCAAACCGAAGTTGAACCGTTACAATCAAAGATAACGCTCTTGGGGATTACAGTCTTAGAGTTAGGTTCAAAGCTATAAGTTATAGATACTTATTACAACCTTTGGGTGTCCTAAGAGGTGATAGATCTTTAGAACTTTAACTCTATTTCAAACCGAAGTTGAACCGTTACAATCAAAGATAACGCTCTTGGGGATTAGAGTCTTAGAGTTAGGTTCAAAGCAATAAGTTATAGATACTTATTACAACCTTTGGGTGTCCTAAGAGGTGATAGATCTTTAGAACTTTAACTCTATTTCAAACCGAAGTTGAGCCGTTACAATCAAAGATAACGCTCTTGGGGATTAGAGTCTTAGAGTTAGGTTCAAAGCTATAAGGTATAGGTACTTATTACAACCTTTGGGTGTCCTAAGAGGTGATAGAACTTTAGAACTTTAACTCTATTTCAAACCGAAGTTGAACCGTTACAATCAAAGATAACGCTCTTGGGGATTAGAGTCTTAGAGTTAGGTTCAAAGCTATAAGTTATAGATACTTATTACAAACTTTGGGTGCCCTAAGAGGTGATAGAGCTTCATAACTTTAACTCTATTTCAAACCGAAGTTGAACCGTTACAATCAAAGATAACGCTCTTGGGGATTAGAGTCTTAGAGTTAGGTTCAAAGCTATAAGGTATAGGTACTTATTACAACCTTTGGGTGTCCTAAGAGGTGATAGAACTTCAGAACTTTAACTCTATTTCAAACCGAAGTTTAACCATTACAATCAAAGATAACGCTCTTGGGGATTAGAGTCTTAGAGTTAGGTTCAAAGTTATAAGTTATAGATACTTATTACAACCTTTGGGTGTCCTAAGAGGTGATAGATCTTTAGAACTTTAACTCTATTTCAAATCGAAGTTGAACCGTTACAATCAAAGATAACGCTCTTGAGGATTAGAGTCTTAGAGTTAGGTTCAAAGCTATAAGTTATACATACTTATGACATCCTTTGGGTGTCCTAAGAGGTGATAGATCTTTAGAACTTTAACTCTATTTCAAACCGAAGTTGAACCGTTACAATCAAAGATAACGCTCTTGGGGATTAGAGTCTTAGAGTTAGGTTCAAAGCTATAAGTTATACATACTTATGACATCCTTTGGGTGTCCTAAGAGGTGATAGATCTTTAGAACTTTAACTCTATTTCAAATCGAAGTTGAACCGTTACAATCAAAGATAACTCTCTTGGGGATTAGAGTCTTAGGGTGTGGTTCAAAGCAATAAGTTATAGATACTTATTACAACCTTTGGGTGTCCTAAGAGGTGATAGATCTTTAGAACTTTAACTCTATTTCAAACCGAAGTTGAACCGTTACAATCAAAGATAACGCTCTTGGGGATTAGAGTCTTAGAGTTAGGTTCAAAGCTATAAGTTATAGGTACTTATTACAACCTTTGGGTGTCCTAAGAGGTGATAGAACTTCAGAACTTTAACTCTATTTCAAACCGAAGTTGAACCGTTACAATCAAAGATAACGCTCTTGGGGATTAGAGTCTTAGAGTTAGGTTCAAAGCTATAAGTTATAGATACTTATTACAACCTTTGGGTGTCCTAAGAGGTGATAGATCTTTAGAACTTTAACTCTATTTCAAACCGAAGTTGAACCGTTACAATCAAAGATAACGCTCTTGGGGATTAGAGTCTTAGAGTTAGGTTCAAAGCTATAAGTTATACATACTTATGACATCCTTTGGGTGTCCTAAGAGGTGATAGATCTTTAGAACTTTAACTCTATTTCAAACCGAAGTTGAACCGTTACAATCAAAGATAACGCTCTTGGGGATTAGAGTCTTAGAGTTAGGTTCAAAGCTATAAGTTATACATACTTATGACATCCTTTGGGTGTCCTAAGAGGTGATAGATCTTTAGAACTTTAACTCTATTTCAAACCGAAGTTGAACCGTTACAATCAAAGATAACGCTCTTGGGGATTAGAGTCTTAGAGTGAGGTTCA
Source organism: Pontederia crassipes (assembly GCA_030549335.1). NCBI lineage: Eukaryota > Viridiplantae > Streptophyta > Magnoliopsida > Commelinales > Pontederiaceae > Pontederia > Pontederia crassipes. Next base: position 604,902 of record JAUKPH010000020.1, on the reverse strand, counting down.
AAGCAATAAGTTATAGATACCTATTACAACCTTTGGGTGTCCTAAGAGGTGATAGATCTTTAGAACTTTAACTCTATTTCAAACCGAAGTTGAACCGTTACAATCAAAGATAACGCTCTTGGGGATTAGAGTCTTAGAGTTAGGTTCAAAGCTATAAGTTATACATACTTATGACATCCTTTGGGTGTCCTAAGAGGTGATAGAACTTCAGAACTTTAACTCTATTTCAAACCGAAGTTGAACCGTTACAATCAAAGATAACGCTCTTGGGGATTAGAGTCTTAGAGTTAGGTTCAAAGCTATAAGTTATACATACTTATGACATCCTTTGGGTGTCCTAAGAGGTGATAGATCTTTAGAACTTTAACTCTATTTCAAACCGAAGTTGAACCGTTACAATCAAAGATAACGCTCTTGGGGATTAGAGTCTTAGAGTTAGGTTCAAAGCTATAAGTTATAGTACTTATTACAACCTTTGGGTGTCCTAAGAGGTGATAGAACTTCAGAACTTTAACTTTATTTCAAACCGAAGTTGAACCGTTACAATCAAAGATAACGCTCTTGGGGATTACAGTCTTAGAGTTAGGTTCAAAGCTATAAGTTATAGATACTTATTACAACCTTTGGGTGTCCTAAGAGGTGATAGATCTTTAGAACTTTAACTCTATTTCAAACCGAAGTTGAACCGTTACAATCAAAGATAACGCTCTTGGGGATTAGAGTCTTAGAGTTAGGTTCAAATCTATAAGTTATAGGTACTTATTAAAACCTTTGGGTGTCCTAAGAGGTGATAGAACTTCAGAACTTTAACTCTATTTCAAACCGAAGTTGAACCGTTACAATCAAAGATAACGCTCTTGGGATTACAGTCTTAGAGTTAGGTTCAAAGCTATAAGTTATAGATACTTATTACAACCTTTGGGTGTCCTAAGAGGTGATAGATCTTTAGAACTTTAACTCTATTTCAAACCGAAGTTGAACCGTTACAATCAAAGATAACGCTCTTGGGGATTAGAGTCTTAGAGTTAGGTTCAAAGCAATAAGTTATAGATACTTATTACAACTTTTGGGTGTCCTAAGAGGTGATAGATCTTTAGAACTTTAACTCTATTTCAAACCGAAGTTGAACCATTACAATCAAAGATAACGCTCTTGGGGATTAGAGTCTTAGAGTTAGGTTCAAAGCTATAAGTTATAGGTACTTATTACAACCTTTGGGTGTCCTAAGAGGTGATAGAACTTCAGAACTTTAACTCTATTTCAAACCGAAGTTGAACCGTTACAATCAAAGATAACGCTCTTGGGGATTAGAGTCTTAGAGTTAGGTTCAAAGCTATAAGTTATAGATACTTATTACAACCTTTGGGTGTCCTAAGAGGTGATAGATCTTTAGAACTTTAACTCTATTTCAAACCGAAGTTGAACCGTTACAATCAGAGATAACGCTCTTGGGGATTAGAGTCTTAGAGTTAGGTTCAAAGCTATAAGTTATAGATACTTATTACAAACTTTGGGTGTCCTAAGAGGTGATAGAGCTTCATAACTTTAACTCTATTTCAAACCGAAGTTGAACCGTTACAATCAAAGATAATGCTCTTGGGGATTAGAGTCTTAGAGTTAGGTTCAAAGCTATAAGTTATACATACTTATGACATCCTTTGGGTGTCCTAAGAGGTGATAGAACTTCAGAACTTTAACTCTATTTCAAACCGAAGTTGAACCGTTACAATCAAAGATAACGCTCTTGGGGATTAGAGTCTTAGAGTTAGGTTCAAAGCAATAAGTTATAGATACTTATTACAACCTTTGGGTGTCCTAAGAGGTGATAGATCTTTAGAATTTTAACTCTATTTCAAACCGAAGTTGAACCGTTACAATCAAAGATAACGTCCTTGGGGATTAGAGTCTTAGAGTTTGGTTCAAAGCTATAAGTTATAGATACTTATGACATCCTTTGGGTGTCCTAAGAGGTGATAGATCTTTAGAACATTAACTCTATTTCAAACCGAAGTTGAACCGTTACAATCAAAGACAACGCTCTTGGGGATTAGAGTCTTAGAGTTAGGTTCAAAGCTATAAGTTATACATACTTATGACATCCTTTGGGTGTCCTAAGAGGTGATAGATCTTTAGAACTTTAACTCTATTTCAAACCGAAGTTGAACCGTTACAATCAAAGATAACGCTCTTGGGGATTAGAGTCTTAGAGTTAGGTTCAAAGCTATAAGTTATACATACTTATGACATCCTTTGGGTGTCCTAAGAGGTGATAGATCTTTAGAACTTTAACTCTATTTCAAAACGAAGTTGAACCGTTACAATCAAAGATAACGCTCTTGGGGATTAGAGTCTTAGAGTTAGGTTCAAAGCTATAAGTTATACATACTTATGACATCCTTTGGGTGTCCTAAGAGGTGATAGATCTTTAGAACTTTAACTCTATTTCAAACCGAAGTTGAACCGTTACAATCAAAGATAACGCTCTTGGGGATTAGAGTCTTAGGGTGAGGTTCAAAGCAATAAGTTATAGATACTTATTACAACCTTTGGGTGTCCTAAGAGGTGATAGATCTTTAGAACTTTAACTCTATTTCAAACCGAAGTTGAACCGTTACAATCAAAGATAACGCTCTTGGGGATTAGAGTCTTAGAGTTAGGTTCAAAGCTATAAGTTATAGATACTTATGACATCCTTTGGGTGTCCTAAGAGGTGATAGATCTTTAGAACTTTAACTCTATTTCAAACCGAAGTTGAACCGTTACAATCAAAGATAACGCTCTTGGGGATTAGAGTCTTAGAGTTAGGTTCAAAGTTATAAGTTATAGATACTTATTACAAACTTTGGGTGTCCTAAGAGGCGATAGAGCTTCATAACTTTAACTCTATTTCAAACCGAAGTTGAACCGTTACAATCAAAGATAATGCTCTTGGGGATTAGAGTCTTAGAGTTAGGTTCAAAGCTATAAGTTATAGATACTTATTACAACCTTTGGGTGTCCTAAGAGGTGATAGATCTTTAGAACTTTAACTCTATTTCAAACCGAAGTTGAACCGTTACAATCAAAGATAATGCTCTTGGGGATTAGAGTCTTAGAGTTAGGTTCAAAGCAATAAGTTATAGATACTTATTACAACCTTTGGGTGTCCCAAGAGGTGATAGATCTTTAGAACTTTAACTCTATTTCAAACCGAAGTTGAACCGTTACAATCAAAGATAACGCTCTTGGGGATTAGAGTCTTAGAGTTAGGTTCAAAGCTATAAGTTATAGGTACTTATTACAACCTTTGGGTGTCCTAAGAGGTGATAGAACTTCAGAACTTTAACTCTATTTCAAACCGAAGTTGAACCGTTACAATCAAAGATAACGCTCTTGGGGATTAGAGTCTTAGAGTTAGGTTCAAAGCTATAAGTTATAGATACTTATTACAAACTTTGGGTGTCCTAAGAGGTGATAGAGCTTCATAACTTTAACTCTATTTCAAACCGAAGTTGAACCGTTACAATCAAAGATAATGCTCTTGGGGATTAGAGTCTTAGAGTTAGGTTCAAAGCTATAAGTTATAGATACTTATTACAACCTTTGGGTGTCCTAAGAGGTGATAGATCTTTAGAAATTTAACTCTATTTCAAACCGAAGTTGAACCGTTACAATCAAAGATAACGCTCTTGGGGATTAGAGTCTTAGAGTAAGGTTCAAAGCAATAAGTTATAGATACTTATTACAACCTTTGGGTGTCCTAAGAGGTGATAGATCTTTAGAACTTTAACTCTATTTCAAACCGAAGTTGAACCGTTACAATCAAAGATAACGCTCTTGGGGATTAGAGTCTTAGAGTTAGGTTCAAAGCTATAAGTTATATGTACTTATTACAACCTTTGGGTGTCCTAAGAGGTGATAGAACTTCAGAACTTTAACTCTATTTCAAACCGAAGTTGAACCGTTACAATCAAAGATAACGCTCTTGGGGATTACAGTCTTAGAGTTAGGTTCAAAGCTATAAGTTATAGATACTTATTACAACCTTTGGGTGTCCTAAGAGGTGATAGATCTTTAGAACTTTAACTCTATTTCAAACCGAAGTTGAACCGTTACAATCAGAGATAACGCTCTTGGGGATTAGAGTCTTAGAGTTAGGTTCAAAGCTATAAGTTATACATACTTATGACATCCTTTGGGTATCCTAAGAGGTGATAGAGCTTCATAACTTTAACTCTATTTCAAACCGAAGTTGAACCTTTACAATCAAAGATAATGCTCTTGGGGATTAGAGTCTTAGAGTTAGGTTCAAAGCTATAAGTTATAGATACTTATTACAACCTTTGGGTGTCCTAAGAGGTGATAGATCTTTAGAACTTTAACTCTATTTCAAACCGAAGTTGAACCGTTACAATCAAAGATAACGCTCTTGGGGATTAGAGTCTTAGAGTTAGGTTCAAAGCAATAAGTTATAGATACTTATTACAACCTTTGGGTGTCCTAAGAGGTGATAGATCTTTAGAACTTTAACTCTATTTCAAACCGAAGTTGAACCGTTACAATCAAAGATAACGTCCTTGGGGATTAGAGTCTTAGAGTTTGTTTCAAAGCTATAAGTTATAGATACTTATGACATCCTTTGGGTGTCCTAAGAGGTGATAGATCTTTAGAACATTAACTCTATTTCAAACCGAAGTTGAACCGTTACAATCAAAGACAACGCTCTTGGGGATTAGAGTCTTAGAGTTAGGTTCAAAGCTATAAGTTATACATACTTATGACATCCTTTGGGTGTCCTAAGAGGTGATAGATCTTTAGAACTTTAACTCTATTTCAAACCGAAGTTGAACCGTCACAATCAAAGATAACGCTCTTGGGGATTAGAGTCTTAGAGTTAGGTTCAAAGCTATAAGTTATACATACTTATGACATCCTTTGGGTGTCCTAAGAGGTGATAGATCTTTAGAACTTTAACTCTATTTCAAACCGAAGTTGAACCGTTACAATCAAAGATAACGCTCTTGGGGATTAGAGTCTTAGAGTTAGGTTCAAAGCTATAAGTTATACATACTTATGACATCCTTTGGGTGTCCTAAGAGGTGATAGATCTTTAGAACTTTAACTCTATTTCAAACCGAAGTTGAACCGTTACAATCAAAGATAACGCTCTTGGGGATTAGAGTCTTAGGGTGAGGTTCAAAGCAATAAGTTATAGATACTTATTACAACCTTTGGGTGTCCTAAGAGGTGATAGATCTTTAGATCTTTAACTCTATTTCAAACCGAAGTTGAACCGTTACAATCAAAGATAACGCTCTTGGGGATTAGAGTCTTAGAGTTAGGTTCAAAGCTATAAGTTATAGATACTTATGACATCCTTTGGGTGTCCTAAGAGGTGATAGATCTTTAGAACTTTAACTCTATTTCAAACCGAAGTTGAACCGTTACAATCAAAGATAACGCTCTTGGGGATTAGAGTCTTAGAGTTAGGTTCAAAGTTATAAGTTATAGATACTTATTACAAACTTTGGGTGTCCTAAGAGGCGATAGAGCTTCATAACTTTAACTCTATTTCAAACCGAAGTTGAACCGTTACAATCAAAGATAATGCTCTTGGGGATTAGAGTCTTAGAGTTAGGTTCAAAGCTATAAGTTATAGATACTTATTACAACCTTTGGGTGTCCTAAGAGGTGATAGATCTTTAGAACTTTAACTCTATTTCAAACCGAAGTTGAACCGTTACAATCAAAGATAACGCTCTTGGGGATTAGAGTCTTAGAGTTAGGTTCAAAGCAATAAGTTATAGATACTTATTACAACCTTTGGGTGTCCTAAGAGGTGATAGATCTTTAGAACTTTAACTCTATTTCAAACCGAAGTTGAACCGTTACAATCAAAGATAACGCTCTTGGGGATTAGAGTCTTAGAGTTAGGTTCAAAGCTATAAGTTATAGGTACTTATTACAACCTTTGGGTGTCCTAAGAGGTGATAGAACTTCAGAACTTTAACTCTATTTCAAACCGAAGTTGAACCGTTACAATCAAAGATAACGCTCTTGGGGATTAGAGTCTTAGAGTTAGGTTCAAAGCTATAAGTTATAGATACTTATTACAAACTTTGGGTGTCCTAAGAGGTGATAGAGCTTCATAACTTTAACTCTATTTCAAACCGAAGTTGAACCGTTACAATCAAAGATAATGCTCTTGGGGATTAGAGTCTTAGAGTTAGGTTCAAAGCTATAAGTTATAGATACTTATTACAACCTTTGGGTGTCCTAAGAGGTGATAGATCTTTAGAAATTTAACTCTATTTCAAACCGAAGTTGAACCGTTACAATCAAAGATAACGCTCTTGGGGATTAGAGTCTTAGAGTAAGGTTCAAAGCAATAAGTTATAGATACTTATTACAACCTTTGGGTGTCCTAAGAGGTGATAGATCTTTAGAACTTTAACTCTATTTCAAACCGAAGTTGAACCGTTACAATCAAAGATAACGCTCTTGGGGATTAGAGTCTTAGAGTAAGGTTCAAAGCAATAAGTTATAGATACTTATTACAACCTTTGGGTGTCCTAAGAGGTGATAGATCTTTAGAACTTTAACTCTATTTCAAACCGAAGTTGAACCGTTACAATCAAAGATAACGCTCTTGGGGATTAGAGTCTTAGAGTTAGGTTCAAAGCTATAAGTTATATGTACTTATTACAACCTTTGGGTGTCCTAAGAGGTGATAGAACTTCAGAACTTTAACTCTATTTCAAACCGAAGTTGAACCGTTACAATCAAAGATAACGCTCTTGGGGATTACAGTCTTAGAGTTAGGTTCAAAGCTATAAGTTATAGATACTTATTACAACCTTTGGGTGTCCTAAGAGGTGATAGATCTTTAGAACTTTAACTCTATTTCAAACCGAAGTTGAACCGTTACAATCAGAGATAACGCTCTTGGGGATTAGAGTCTTAGAGTTAGGTTCAAAGCTATAAGTTATACATACTTATGACATCCTTTGGGTATCCTAAGAGGTGATAGAGCTTCATAACTTTAACTCTATTTCAAACCGAAGTTGAACCTTTACAATCAAAGATAATGCTCTTGGGGATTAGAGTCTTAGAGTTAGGTTCAAAGCTATAAGTTATAGATACTTATTACAACCTTTGGGTGTCCTAAGAGGTGATAGATCTTTAGAACTTTAACTCTATTTCAAACCGAAGTTGAACCGTTACAATCAAAGATAACGCTCTTGGGGATTAGAGTCTTAGAGTTAGGTTCAAAGCAATAAGTTATAGATACTTATTACAACCTTTGGGTGTCCTAAGAGGTGATAGATCTTTAGAACTTTAACTCTATTTCAAACCGAAGTTGAACCGTTACAATCAAAGATAACGTCCTTGGGGATTAGAGTCTTAGAGTTTGTTTCAAAGCTATAAGTTATAGATACTTATGACATCCTTTGGGTGTCCTAAGAGGTGATAGATCTTTAGAACATTAACTCTATTTCAAACCGAAGTTGAACCGTTACAATCAAAGACAACGCTCTTGGGGATTAGAGTCTTAGAGTTAGGTTCAAAGCTATAAGTTATACATACTTATGACATCCTTTGGGTGTCCTAAGAGGTGATAGATCTTTAGAACTTTAACTCTATTTCAAACCGAAGTTGAACCGTCACAATCAAAGATAACGCTCTTGGGGATTAGAGTCTTAGAGTTAGGTTCAAAGCTATAAGTTATACATACTTATGACATCCTTTGGGTGTCCTAAGAGGTGATAGATCTTTAGAACTTTAACTCTATTTCAAACCGAAGTTGAACCGTTACAATCAAAGATAACGCTCTTGGGGATTAGAGTCTTAGAGTTAGGTTCAAAGCTATAAGTTATACATACTTATGACATCCTTTGGGTGTCCTAAGAGGTGATAGATCTTTAGAACTTTAACTCTATTTCAAACCGAAGTTGAACCGTTACAATCAAAGATAACGCTCTTGGGGATTAGAGTCTTAGGGTGAGGTTCAAAGCAATAAGTTATAGATACTTATTACAACCTTTGGGTGTCCTAAGAGGTGATAGATCTTTAGATCTTTAACTCTATTTCAAACCGAAGTTGAACCGTTACAATCAAAGATAACGCTCTTGGGGATTAGAGTCTTAGAGTTAGGTTCAAAGCTATAAGTTATAGATACTTATGACATCCTTTGGGTGTCCTAAGAGGTGATAGATCTTTAGAACTTTAACTCTATTTCAAACCGAAGTTGAACCGTTACAATCAAAGATAACGCTCTTGGGGATTAGAGTCTTAGAGTTAGGTTCAAAGTTATAAGTTATAGATACTTATTACAAACTTTGGGTGTCCTAAGAGGCGATAGAGCTTCATAACTTTAACTCTATTTCAAACCGAAGTTGAACCGTTACAATCAAAGATAATGCTCTTGGGGATTAGAGTCTTAGAGTTAGGTTCAAAGCTATAAGTTATAGATACTTATTACAACCTTTGGGTGTCCTAAGAGGTGATAGATCTTTAGAACTTTAACTCTATTTCAAACCGAAGTTGAACCGTTACAATCAAAGATAACGCTCTTGGGGATTAGAGTCTTAGAGTTAGGTTCAAAGCAATAAGTTATAGATACTTATTACAACCTTTGGGTGTCCTAAGAGGTGATAGATCTTTAGAACTTTAACTCTATTTCAAACCGAAGTTGAACCGTTACAATCAAAGATAACGCTCTTGGGGATTAGAGTCTTAGAGTTAGGTTCAAAGCTATAAGTTATAGGTACTTATTACAACCTTTGGGTGTCCTAAGAGGTGATAGAACTTCAGAACTTTAACTCTATTTCAAACCGAAGTTGAACCGTTACAATCAAAGATAACGCTCTTGGGGATTAGAGTCTTAGAGTTAGGTTCAAAGCTATAAGTTATAGATACTTATTACAAACTTTGGGTGTCCTAAGAGGTGATAGAGCTTCATAACTTTAACTCTATTTCAAACCGAAGTTGAACCGTTACAATCAAAGATAATGCTCTTGGGGATTAGAGTCTTAGAGTTAGGTTCAAAGCTATAAGTTATAGATACTTATTACAACCTTTGGGTGTCCTAAGAGGTGATAGATCTTTAGAAATTTAACTCTATTTCAAACCGAAGTTGAACCGTTACAATCAAAGATAACGCTCTTGGGGATTAGAGTCTTAGAGTAAGGTTCAAAGCAATAAGTTATAGATACTTATTACAACCTTTGGGTGTCCTAAGAGGTGATAGATCTTTAGAACTTTAACTCTATTTCAAACCGAAGTTGAACCGTTACAATCAAAGATAACGCTCTTGGGGATTAGAGTCTTAGAGTTAGGTTCAAAGCTATAAGTTATATGTACTTATTACAACCTTTGGGTGTCCTAAGAGGTGATAGAACTTCAGAACTTTAACTCTATTTCAAACCGAAGTTGAACCGTTACAATCAAAGATAACGCTCTTGGGGATTACAGTCTTAGAGTTAGGTTCAAAGCTATAAGTTATAGATACTTATTACAACCTTTGGGTGTCCTAAGAGGTGATAGATCTTTAGAACTTTAACTCTATTTCAAACCGAAGTTGAACCGTTACAATCAAAGATAACGCTCTTGGGGATTAGAGTCTTAGAGTTAGGTTCAAAGCAATAAGTTATAGATACTTATTACAACTTTTGGGTGTCCTAAGAGGTGATAGATCTTTAGAACTTTAACTCTATTTCAAACCGAAGTTGAACCGTTACAATCAAAGATAACGCTCTTGGGGATTAGAGTCTTAGAGTTAGGTTCAAAGCTATAAGTTATAGGTACTTATTACAACCTTTGGGTGTCCTAAGAGGTGATAGAACTTCAGAACTTTAGCTCTATTTCAAACCGAAGTTGAACCGTTACAATCAAAGATAACGCTCTTGGGGATTAGAGTCTTAGAGTTAGGTTCAAAGCTATAAGTTATAGATACTTATTACAACCTTTGGGTGTCCTAAGAGGTGATAGATCTTTAGAACTTTAACCCTATTTCAAACCGAAGTTGAACCGTTACAATCAAAGATAACGCTCTTGGGGATTAGAGTCTTAGAGTTAGGTTCAAAGCTATAAGTTATAGGTACTTATTACAACCTTTGGGTGTCTTAAGAGGTGATAGAACTTCAGAACTTTAACTCTATTTCAAACCGCAGTTGAACCGTTACAATCAAAGATAACGCTCTTGGGGATTAGAGTCTTAGAGTTAGGTTCAAAGCTATAAGTTATAGGTACTTATTACAACCTTTGGGTGTCCTAAGAGGTGATAGAACTTCAGAACTTTAACTCTATTTCAAACCGAAGTTGAACCGTTACAATCAAAGATAACGCTCTTGGGGATTAGAGTCTTAGAGTTAGGTTCAAAGCTATAAGTTATAGATACTTATTACAACCTTTGGGTGTCCTAAGAGGTGATAGATCTTTAGAACTTTAACTCTATTTCAAACCGAAGTTGAACCGTTACAATCAGAGATAACGCTCTTGGGGATTAGAGTCTTAGAGTTAGGTTCAAAGCTATAAGTTATACATACTTATGACATCCTTTGGGTATCCTAAGAGGTGATAGAGCTTCATAACTTTAACTCTATTTCAAACCGAAGTTGAACCGTTACAATCAAAGATAATGCTCTTGGGGATTAGAGTCTTAGAGTTAGGTTCAAAGCTATAAGTTATAGATACTTATTACAACCTTTGGGTGTCCTAAGAGGTGATAGATCTTTAGAACTTTAACTCTATTTCAAACCGAAGTTGAACCGTTACAATCAAAGATAACGCTCTTGGGGATTAGAGTCTTAGAGTTAGGTTCAAAGCAATAAGTTATAGATACTTATTACAACCTTTGGGTGTCCTAAGAGGTGATAGATCTTTAGAACTTTAACTCTATTTCAAACCGAAGTTGAACCGTTACAATCAAAGATAACGTCCTTGGGGATTAGAGTCTTAGAGTTTGGTTCAAAGCTATAAGTTATAGATACTTATGACATCCTTTGGGTGTCCTAAGAGGTGATAGATCTTTAGAACATTAACTCTATTTCAAACCGAAGTTGAACCGTTACAATCAAAGACAACGCTCTTGGGGATTAGAGTCTTAGAGTTAGGTTCAAAGCTATAAGTTATACATACTTATGACATCCTTTGGGTGTCCTAAGAGGTGATAGATCTTTAGAACTTTAACTCTATTTCAAACCGAAGTTGAACCGTCACAATCAAAGATAACGCTCTTGGGGATTAGAGTCTTAGAGTTAGGTTCAAAGCTATAAGTTATACATACTTATGACATCCTTTGGGTGTCCTAAGAGGTGATAGATCTTTAGAACTTTAACTCTATTTCAAACCGAAGTTGAACCGTTACAATCAAAGATAACGCTCTTGGGGATTAGAGTCTTAGAGTTAGGTTCAAAGCTATAAGTTATACATACTTATGACATCCTTTGGGTGTCCTAAGAGGTGATAGATCTTTAGAACTTTAACTCTATTTCAAACCGAAGTTGAACCGTTACAATCAAAGATAACGCTCTTGGGGATTAGAGTCTTAGGGTGAGGTTCAAAGCAATAAGTTATAGATACTTATTACAACCTTTGGGTGTCCTAAGAGGTGATAGATCTTTAGAACTTTAACTCTATTTCAAACCGAAGTTGAACCGTTACAATCAAAGATAACGCTCTTGGGGATTAGAGTCTTAGAGTTAGGTTCAAAGCTATAAGTTATAGATACTTATGACATCCTTTGGGTGTCCTAAGAGGTGATAGATCTTTAGAACTTTAACTCTATTTCAAACCGAAGTTGAACCGTTACAATCAAAGATAACGCTCTTGGGGATTAGAGTCTTAGAGTTAGGTTCAAAGTTATAAGTTATAGATACTTATTACAAACTTTGGGTGTCCTAAGAGGCGATAGAGCTTCATAACTTTAACTCTATTTCAAACCGAAGTTGAACCGTTACAATCAAAGATAATGCTCTTGGGGATTAGAGTCTTAGAGTTAGGTTCAAAGCTATAAGTTATAGATACTTATTACAACCTTTGGGTGTCCTAAGAGGTGATAGATCTTTAGAACTTTAACTCTATTTCAAACCGAAGTTGAACTGTTACAATCAAAGATAACGCTCTTGGGGATTAGAGTCTTAGAGTTAGGTTCAAAGCAATAAGTTATAGATACTTATTACAACCTTTGGGTGTCCTAAGAGGTGATAGATCTTTAGAACTTTAACTCTATTTCAAACCGAAGTTGAACCGTTACAATCAAAGATAACGCTCTTGGGGATTAGAGTCTTAGAGTTAGGTTCAAAGCTATAAGTTATAGGTACTTATTACAACCTTTGGGTGTCCTAAGAGGTGATAGAACTTCAGAACTTTAACTCTATTTCAAACCGAAGTTGAACCGTTACAATCAAAGATAACGCTCTTGGGGATTAGAGTCTTAGAGTTAGGTTCAAAGCTATAAGTTATAGATACTTATTACAACCTTTGGGTGTCCTAAGAGGTGATAGATCTTTAGAACTTTAACTCTATTTCAAACCGAAGTTCAACCGTTACAATCAAAGATAACGCTCTTGGGGATTAGAGTCTTAAAGTTAGGTTCAAAGCTATAAGTTATAGATACTTATGACATCCTTTGTGTGTCCTAAGAGGTGATAGATCTTTAGAACTTTAACTCTATTTCAAACCGAAGTTGAACCGTTACAATCAAAGATAACGCTCTTGGGGATTAGAGTCTTAGAGTTAGGTTCAAAGTTATAAGTTATAGATACTTATTACAAACTTTGGGTGTCCTAAGAGGCGATAGAGCTTCATAACTTTAACTCTATTTCAAACCGAAGTTGAACCGTTACAATCAAAGATAATGCTCTTGGGGATTAGAGTCTTAGAGTTAGGTTCAAAGCTATAAGTTATAGATACTTATTACAACCTTTGGGTGTCCTAAGAGGTGATAGATCTTTAGAACTTTAACTCTATTTCAAACCGAAGTTGAACCGTTACAATCAAAGATAACGCTCTTGGGGATTAGAGTCTTAGAGTTAGGTTCAAAGCAATAAGTTATAGATACTTATTACAACCTTTGGGTGTCCTAAGAGGTGATAGATCTTTAGAACTTTAACTCTATTTCAAACCGAAGTTGAACCGTTACAATCAAAGATAACGCTCTTGGGGATTAGAGTCTTAGAGTTAGGTTCAAAGCTATAAGTTATAGGTACTTATTACAACCTTTGGGTGTCCTAAGAGGTGATAGAACTTCAGAACTTTAACTCTATTTCAAACCGAAGTTGAACCGTTACAATCAAAGATAACGCTCTTGGGGATTAGAGTCTTAGAGTTAGGTTCAAAGCTATAAGTTATAGATACTTATTACAAACTTTGGGTGTCCTAAGAGGTGATAGAGCTTCATAACTTTAACTCTATTTCAAACCGAAGTTGAACCGTTACAATCAAAGATAATGCTCTTGGAGATTAGAGTCTTAGAGTTAGGTTCAAAGCTATAAGTTATAGATACTTATTACAACCTTTGGGTGTCCTAAGAGGTGATAGATCTTTAGAAATTTAACTCTATTTCAAACCGAAGTTGAACCGTTACAATCAAAGATAACGCTCTTGGGGATTAGAGTCTTAGAGTTAGGTTCAAAGCAATAAGTTATAGATACTTATTACAACTTTTGGGTGTCCTAAGAGGTGATAGATCTTTAGAACTTTAACTCTATTTCAAACCGAAGTTGAACCGTTACAATCAAAGATAACGCTCTTGGGGATTAGAGTCTTAGAGTTAGGTTCAAAGCTATAAGTTATAGGTACTTATTACAACCTTTGGGTGTCCTAAGAGGTGATAGAACTTCAGAACTTTAACTCTATTTCAAACCGAAGTTGAACCGTTACAATCAAAGATAACGTCCTTGGGGATTAGAGTCTTAGAGTTTGGTTCAAAGCTATAAGTTATAGATACTTATGACATCCTTTGGGTGTCCTAAGAGGTGATAGATCTTTAGAACATTAACTCTATTTCAAACCGAAGTTGAACCGTTACAATCAATGACAACGCTCTTGGGGATTAGAGTCTTAGAGTTAGGTTCAAAGCTATAAGTTATACATACTTATGACATCCTTTGGGTGTCCTAAGAGGTGATAGATCTTTAGAACTTTAACTCTATTTCAAACCGAAGTTGAACCGTCACAATCAAAGATAACGCTCTTGGGGATTAGAGTCTTAGAGTTAGGTTCAAAGCTATAAGTTATACATACTTATGACATCCTTTGGGTGTCCTAAGAGGTGATAGATCTTTAGAACTTTAACTCTATTTCAAACCGAAGTTGAACCGTTACAATCAAAGATAACGCTCTTGGGGATTAGAGTCTTAGAGTTAGGTTCAAAGCTATAAGTTATACATACTTATGACATCCTTTGGGTGTCCTAAGAGGTGATAGATCTTTAGAACTTTAACTCTATTTCAAACCGAAGTTGAACCGTTACAATCAAAGATAACGCTCTTGGGGATTAGAGTCTTAGGGTGAGGTTCAAAGCAATAAGTTATAGATACTTATTACAACCTTTGGGTGTCCTAAGAGGTGATAGATCTTTAGAACTTTAACTCTATTTCAAACCGAAGTTGAACCGTTACAATCAAAGATAACGCTCTTGGGGATTAGAGTCTTAGAGTTAGGTTCAAAGCTATAAGTTATAGATACTTATGACATCCTTTGGGTGTCCTAAGAGGTGATAGATCTTTAGAACTTTAACTCTATTTCAAACCGAAGTTGAACCGTTACAATCAAAGATAACGCTCTTGGGGATTAGAGTCTCAGAGTTAGGTTCAAAGTTATAAGTTATAGATACTTATTACAAACTTTGGGTGTCCTAAGAGGCGATAGAGCTTCATAACTTTAACTCTATTTCAAACCGAAGTTGAACCGTTACAATCAAAGATAATGCTCTTGGGGAATAGAGTCTTAGAGTTAGGTTCAAAGCTATAAGTTATAGATACTTATTACAACCTTTGGGTGTCCTAAGAGGTGATAGATCTTTAGAACTTTAACTCTATTTCAAACCGAAGTTGAACTGTTACAATCAAAGATAACGCTCTTGGGGATTAGAGTCTTAGAGTTAGGTTCAAAGCAATAAGTTATAGATACTTATTACAACCTTTGGGTGTCCTAAGAGGTGATAGATCTTTAGAACTTTAACTCTATTTCAAACCGAAGTTGAACCGTTACAATCAAAGATAACGCTCTTGGGGATTAGAGTCTTAGAGTTAGGTTCAAAGCTATAAGTTATAGGTACTTATTACAACCTTTGGGTGTCCTAAGAGGTGATAGAACTTCAGAACTTTAACTCTATTTCAAACCGAAGTTGAACCGTTACAATCAAAGATAACGCTCTTGGGGATTAGAGTCTTAGAGTTAGGTTCAAAGCTATAAGTTATAGATACTTATTACAACCTTTGGGTGTCCTAAGAGGTGATAGATCTTTAGAACTTTAACTCTATTTCAAACCGAAGTTGAACCGTTACAATCAAAGATAACGCTCTTGGGGATTAGAGTCTTAGAGTTAGGTTCAAAGCTATAAGTTATAGATACTTATGACATCCTTTGTGTGTCCTAAGAGGTGATAGATCTTTAGAACTTTAACTCTATTTCAAACCGAAGTTGAACCGTTACAATCAAAGATAACGCTCTTGGGGATTAGAGTCTTAGAGTTAGGTTCAAAGTTATAAGTTATAGATACTTATTACAAACTTTGGGTGTCCTAAGAGGCGATAGAGCTTCATAACTTTAACTCTATTTCAAACCGAAGTTGAACCGTTACAATAAAAGATAATGCTCTTGGGGATTAGAGTCTTAGAGTTAGGTTCAAAGCTATAAGTTATAGATACTTATTACAACCTTTGGGTGTCCTAAGAGGTGATAGATCTTTAGAACTTTAACTCTATTTCAAACCGAAGTTGAACCGTTACAATCAAAGATAACGCTCTTGGGGATTAGAGTCTTAGAGTTAGGTTCAAAGCAATAAGTTATAGATACTTATTACAACCTTTGGGTGTCCTAAGAGGTGATAGATCTTTAGAACTTTAACTCTATTTCAAACCGAAGTTGAACCGTTACAATCAAAGATAACGCTCTTGGGGATTAGAGTCTTAGAGTTAGGTTCAAAGCTATAAGTTATAGGTACTTATTACAACCTTTGGGTGTCCTAAGAGGTGATAGAACTTCAGAACTTTAACTCTATTTCAAACCGAAGTTGAACCGTTACAATCAAAGATAACGCTCTTGGGGATTAGAGTCTTAGAGTTAGGTTCAAAGCTATAAGTTATAGATACTTATTACAAACTTTGGGTGTCCTAAGAGGTGATAGAGCTTCATAACTTTAACTCTATTTCAAACCGAAGTTGAACCGTTACAATCAAAGATAATGCTCTTGGGGATTAGAGTCTTAGAGTTAGGTTCAAAGCTATAAGTTATAGATACTTATTACAACCTTTGGGTGTCCTAAGAGGTGATAGATCTTTAGAAATTTAACTCTATTTCAAACCGAAGTTGAACCGTTACAATCAAAGATAACGCTCTTGGGGATTAGAGTCTTAGAGTTAGGTTCAAAGCAATAAGTTATAGATACTTATTACAACTTTTGGGTGTCCTAAGAGGTGATAGATCTTTAGAACTTTAACTCTATTTCAAACCGAAGTTGAACCGTTACAATCAAAGATAACGCTCTTGGGGATTAGAGTCTTAGAGTTAGGTTCAAAGCTATAAGTTATAGGTACTTATTACAACCTTTGGGTGTCCTAAGAGGTGATAGAACTTCAGAACTTTAACTCTATTTCAAACCGAAGTTGAACCGTTACAATCAAAGATAACGCTCTTGGGGATTAGAGTCTTAGAGTTAGGTTCAAAGCTATAAGTTATAGATACTTATTACAACCTTTGGGTGTCCTAAGAGGTGATAGATCTTTAGAACTTTAACTCTATTTCAAACCGAAGTTGAACCGTTACAATCAGAGATAACGCTCTTGGGGATTAGAGTCTTAGAGTTAGGTTCAAAGCTATAAGTTATACATACTTATGACATCCTTTGGGTATCCTAAGAGGTGATAGAGCTTCATAACTTTAACTCTATTTCAAACCGAAGTTGAACCGTTACAATCAAAGATAATGCTCTTGGGGATTAGAGTCTTAGAGTTAGGTTCAAAGCTATAAGTTATAGATACTTATTACAACCTTTGGGTGTCCTAAGAGGTGATAGATCTTTAGAACTTTAACTCTATTTCAAACCGAAGTTGAACCGTTACAATCAAAGATAACGTCCTTGGGGATTAGAGTCTTAGAGTTTGGTTCAAAGCTATAAGTTATAGATACTTATGACATCCTTTGGGTGTCCTAAGAGGTGATAGATCTTTAGAACATTAACTCTATTTCAAACCGAAGTTGAACCGTTACAATCAAAGACAACGCTCTTGGGGATTAGAGTCTTAGAGTTAGGTTCAAAGCTATAAGTTATACATACTTATGACATCCTTTGGGTGTCCTAAGAGGTGATAGATCTTTAGAACTTTAACTCTATTTCAAACCGAAGTTGAACCGTCACAATCAAAGATAACGCTCTTGGGGATTAGAGTCTTAGAGTTAGGTTCAAAGCTATAAGTTATACATACTTATGACATCCTTTGGGTGTCCTAAGAGGTGATAGATCTTTAGAACTTTAACTCTATTTCAAACCGAAGTTGAACCGTTACAATCAAAGATAACGCTCTTGGGGATTAGAGTCTTAGAGTTAGGTTCAAAGCTATAAGTTATACATACTTATGACATCCTTTGGGTGTCCTAAGAGGTGATAGATCTTTAGAACTTTAACTCTATTTCAAACCGAAGTTGAACCGTTACAATCAAAGATAACGCTCTTGGGGATTAGAGTCTTAGGGTGAGGTTCAAAGCAATAAGTTATAGATACTTATTACAACCTTTGGGTGTCCTAAGAGGTGATAGATCTTTAGAACTTTAACTCTATTTCAAACCGAAGTTGAACCGTTACAATCAAAGATAACGCTCTTGGGGATTAGAGTCTTAGAGTTAGGTTCAAAGTTATAAGTTATAGATACTTATTACAAACTTTGGGTGTCCTAAGAGGCGATAGAGCTTCATAACTTTAACTCTATTTCAAACCGAAGTTGAACCGTTACAATCAAAGATAATGCTCTTGGGGATTAGAGTCTTAGAGTTAGGTTCAAAGCTATAAGTTATAGATACTTATTACAACCTTTGGGTGTCCTAAGAGGTGATAGATCTTTAGAACTTTAACTCTATTTCAAACTGAAGTTGAACTGTTACAATCAAAGATAACGCTCTTGGGGATTAGAGTCTTAGAGTTAGGTTCAAAGCAATAAGTTATAGATACTTATTACAACCTTTGGGTGTCCTAAGAGGTGATAGATCTTTAGAACTTTAACTCTATTTCAAACCGAAGTTGAACCGTTACAATCAAAGATAACGCTCTTGGGGATTAGAGTCTTAGAGTTAGGTTCAAAGCTATAAGTTATAGGTACTTATTACAACCTTTGGGTGTCCTAAGAGGTGATAGAACTTCAGAACTTTAACTCTATTTCAAACCGAAGTTGAACCGTTACAATCAAAGATAACGCTCTTGGGGATTAGAGTCTTAGAGTTAGGTTCAAAGCTATAAGTTATAGATACTTATTACAACCTTTGGGTGTCCTAAGAGGTGATAGATCTTTAGAACTTTAACTCTATTTCAAACCGAAGTTGAACCGTTACAATCAAAGATAACGCTCTTGGGGATTAGAGTCTTAGAGTTAGGTTCAAAGCTATAAGTTATAGATACTTATGACATCCTTTGGGTGTCCTAAGAGGTGATAGATCTTTAGAACTTTAACTCTATTTCAAACCGAAGTTGAACCGTTACAATCAAAGATAACGCTCTTGGGGATTAGAGTCTTAGAGTTAGGTTCAAAGCTATAAGTTATAGATACTTATGACATCCTTTGGGTGTCCTAAGAGGTGATAGATCTTTAGAACTTTAACTCTATTTCAAACTGAAGTTGAACCGTTACAATCAAAGATAACGCTCTTGGGGATTAGAGTCTTAGAGTTAGGTTCAAAGTTATAAGTTATAGATACTTATTACAAACTTTGGGTGTCCTAAGAGGCGATAGAGCTTCATAACTTTAACTCTATTTCAAACCGAAGTTGAACCGTTACAATCAAAGATAATGCTCTTGGGGATTAGAGTCTTAGAGTTAGGTTCAAAGCTATAAGTTATAGATACTTATTACAACCTTTGGGTGTCCTAAGAGGTGATAGATCTTTAGAACTTTAACTCTATTTCAAACCGAAGTTGAACTGTTACAATCAAAGATTACGCTCTTGGGGATTAGAGTCTTAGAGTTAGGTTCAAAGCAATAAGTTATAGATACTTATTACAACCTTTGGGTGTCCTAAGAGGTGATAGATCTTTAGAACTTTAACTCTATTTCAAACCGAAGTTGAACCGTTACAATCAAAGATAACGCTCTTGGGGATTAGAGTCTTAGAGTTAGGTTCAAAGCTATAAGTTATAGGTACTTATTACAACCTTTGGGTGTCCTAAGAGGTGATAGAACTTCAGAACTTTAACTCTATTTCAAACCGAAGTTGAACCGTTACAATCAAAGATAACGCTCTTGGGGATTAGAGTCTTAGAGTTAGGTTCAAAGCTATAAGTTATAGATACTTATTACAACCTTTGGGTGTCCTAAGAGGTGATAGATCTTTAGAACTTTAACTCTATTTCAAACCGAAGTTGAACCGTTACTATCAAAGATAACGCTCTTGGGGATTAGAGTCTTAGAGTTAGGTTCAAAGCTATAAGTTATAGATACTTATGACATCCTTTGGGTGTCCTAAGAGGTGATAGATCTTTAGAACTTTAACTCTATTTCAAACCGAAGTTGAACCGTTACAATCAAAGATAACGCTCTTGGGGATTAGAGTCTTAGAGTTAGGTTCAAAGTTATAAGTTATAGATACTTATTACAAACTTTGGGTGTCCTAAGAGGCGATAGAGCTTCATAACTTTAACTCTATTTCAAACCGAAGTTGAACCGTTACAATCAAAGATAATGCTCTTGGGGATTAGAGTCTTAGAGTTAGGTTCAAAGCTATAAGTTATAGATACTTATTACAACCTTTGGGTGTCCTAAGAGGTGATAGATCTTTAGAACTTTAACTCTATTTCAAACCGAAGTTGAACCGTTACAATCAAAGATAACGCTCTTGGGGATTAGAGTCTTAGAGTTAGGTTCAAAGCAATAAGTTATAGATACTTATTACAACCTTTGGGTGTCCTAAGAGGTGATAGATCTTTAGAACTTTAACTCTATTTCAAACCGAAGTTGAACCGTTACAATCAAAGATAACGCTCTTGGGGATTAGAGTCTTAGAGTTAGGTTCAAAGCTATAAGTTATAGGTACTTATTACAACCTTTGGGTGTCCTAAGAGGTGATAGAACTTCAGAACTTTAACTCTATTTCAAACCGAAGTTGAACCGTTACAATCAAAGATAACGCTCTTGGGGATTAGAGTCTTAGAGTTAGGTTCAAAGCTATAAGTTATAGATACTTATTACAACCTTTGGGTGTCCTAAGTGGTGATAGATCTTTAGAACTTTAACTCTATTTCAAACCGAAGTTGAACCGTTACAATCAAAGATAACGCTCTTGGGGATTAGAGTCTTAGAGTTAGGTTCAAAGCAATAAGTTATAGATACTTATTACAACCTTTGGGTGTCCTAAGAGGTGATAGATCTTTAGAACTTTAACTCTATTTCAAAACGAAGTTGAACCGTTACAATCAAAGATAACGCTCTTGGGGATTAGAGTCTTAGAGTTAGGTTCAAAGCAATAAGTTATAGATACTTATTACAACCTTTGGGTGTCCTAAGAGGTGATAGATCTTTAGAACTTTAACTCTATTTCAAACCGAAGTTGAACCGTTACAATCAAAGATAACGCTCTTGGGGATTAGAGTCTTATAGTTAGGTTCAAAGCTATAAGTTATAGGTACTTATTACAACCTTTGGGTGTCCTAAGAGGTGATAGAACTTCAGAACTTTAACTCTATTTCAAACCGAAGTTGAACCGTTACAATCAAAGATAACGCTCTTGGGGATTAGAGTCTTAGAGTTAGGTTCAAAGCTATAAGTTATAGATACTTATTACAAACTTTGGGTGTCCTAAGAGGTGATAGAGCTTCATAACTTTAACTCTATTTCAAACCGAAGTTGAACCGTTACAATCAAAGATAATGCTCTTGGGGATTAGAGTCTTAGAGTTAGGTTCAAAGCTATAAGTTATAGATACTTATTACAACCTTTGGGTGTCCTAAGAGGTGATAGATCTTTAGAAATTTAACTCTATTTCAAACCGAAGTTGAACCGTTACAATCAAAGATAACGCTCTTGGGGATTAGAGTCTTAGAGTAAGGTTCAAAGCAATAAGTTATAGATACTTATTACAACCTTTGGGTGTCCTAAGAGGTGATAGATCTTTAGAACTTTAACTCTATTTCAAACCGAAGTTGAACCGTTACAATCAAAGATAACGCTCTTGGGGATTAGAGTCTTAGAGTTAGGTTCAAAGCTATAAGTTATATGTACTTATTACAACCTTTGGGTGTCCTAAGAGGTGATAGAACTTCAGAACTTTAACTCTATTTCAAACCGAAGTTGAACCGTTACAATCAAAGATAACGCTCTTGGGGATTACAGTCTTAGAGTTAGGTTCAAAGCTATAAGTTATAGATACTTATTACAACCTTTGGGTGTCCTAAGAGGTGATAGATCTTTAGAACTTTAACTCTATTTCAAACCGAAGTTGAACCGTTACAATCAAAGATAACGCTCTTGGGGATTAGAGTCTTAGAGTTAGGTTCAAAGCAATAAGTTATAGATACTTATTACAACTTTTGAGTGTCCTAAGAGGTGATAGATCTTTAGAACTTTAACTCTATTTCAAACCGAAGTTGAACCGTTACAATCAAAGATAACGCTCTTGGGGATTAGAGTCTTAGAGTTAGGTTCAAAGCTATAAGTTATAGGTACTTATTACAACCTTTGGGTGTCCTAAGAGGTGATAGAACTTCAGAACTTTAACTCTATTTCAAACCGAAGTTGAACCGTTACAATCAAAGATAACGCTCTTGGGGATTAGAGTCTTAGAGTTAGGTTCAAAGCTATAAGTTATAGATACTTATGACATCCTTTGGGTGTCCTAAGAGGTGATAGATCTTTAGAACTTTAACTCTATTTCAAACCGAAGTTGAACCGTTACAATCAAAGATAACGCTCTTGGGGATTAGAGTCTTAGAGTTAGGTTCAAAGTTATAAGTTATAGATACTTATTACAAACTTTGGGTGTCCTAAGAGGCGATAGAGCTTCATAACTTTAACTCTATTTCAAACCGAAGTTGAACCGTTACAATCAAAGATAATGCTCTTGGGGATTAGAGTCTTAGAGTTAGGTTCAAAGCTATAAGTTATAGATACTTATTACAACCTTTGGGTGTCCTAAGAGGTGATAGATCTTTAGAACTTTAACTCTATTTCAAACCGAAGTTGAACCGTTACAATCAAAGATAACGCTCTTGGGGATTAGAGTCTTAGAGTTAGGTTCAAAGCAATAAGTTATAGATACTTATTACAACCTTTGGGTGTCCTAAGAGGTGATAGATCTTTAGAACTTTAACTCTATTTCAAACCGAAGTTGAACTGTTACAATCAAAGATTACGCTCTTGGGGATTAGAGTCTTAGAGTTAGGTTCAAAGCAATAAGTTATAGATACTTATTACAACCTTTGGGTGTCCTAAGAGGTGATAGATCTTTAGAACTTTAACTCTATTTCAAACCGAAGTTGAACCGTTACAATCAAAGATAACGCTCTTGGGGATTAGAGTCTTAGAGTTAGGTTCAAAGCTATAAGTTATAGGTACTTATTACAACCTTTGGGTGTCCTAAGAGGTGATAGAACTTCAGAACTTTAACTCTATTTCAAACCGAAGTTGAACCGTTACAATCAAAGATAACGCTCTTGGGGATTAGAGTCTTAGAGTTAGGTTCAAAGCTATAAGTTATAGATACTTATTACAACCTTTGGGTGTCCTAAGAGGTGATAGATCTTTAGAACTTTAACTCTATTTCAAACCGAAGTTGAACCGTTACTATCAAAGATAACGCTCTTGGGGATTAGAGTCTTAGAGTTAGGTTCAAAGCTATAAGTTATAGATACTTATGACATCCTTTGGGTGTCCTAAGAGGTGATAGATCTTTAGAACTTTAACTCTATTTCAAACCGAAGTTGAACCGTTACAATCAAAGATAACGCTCTTGGGGATTAGAGTCTTAGAGTTAGGTTCAAAGTTATAAGTTATAGATACTTATTACAAACTTTGGGTGTCCTAAGAGGCGATAGAGCTTCATAACTTTAACTCTATTTCAAACCGAAGTTGAACCGTTACAATCAAAGATAATGCTCTTGGGGATTAGAGTCTTAGAGTTAGGTTCAAAGCTATAAGTTATAGATACTTATTACAACCTTTGGGTGTCCTAAGAGGTGATAGATCTTTAGAACTTTAACTCTATTTCAAACCGAAGTTGAACCGTTACAATCAAAGATAACGCTCTTGGGGATTAGAGTCTTAGAGTTAGGTTCAAAGCAATAAGTTATAGATACTTATTACAACCTTTGGGTGTCCTAAGAGGTGATAGATCTTTAGAACTTTAACTCTATTTCAAACCGAAGTTGAACCGTTACAATCAAAGATAACGCTCTTGGGGATTAGAGTCTTAGAGTTAGGTTCAAAGCTATAAGTTATAGGTACTTATTACAACCTTTGGGTGTCCTAAGAGGTGATAGAACTTCAGAACTTTAACTCTATTTCAAACCGAAGTTGAACCGTTACAATCAAAGATAACGCTCTTGGGGATTAGAGTCTTAGAGTTAGGTTCAAAGCTATAAGTTATAGATACTTATTACAACCTTTGGGTGTCCTAAGTGGTGATAGATCTTTAGAACTTTAACTCTATTTCAAACCGAAGTTGAACCGTTACAATCAAAGATAACGCTCTTGGGGATTAGAGTCTTAGAGTTAGGTTCAAAGCAATAAGTTATAGATACTTATTACAACCTTTGGGTGTCCTAAGAGGTGATAGATCTTTAGAACTTTAACTCTATTTCAAAACGAAGTTGAACCGTTACAATCAAAGATAACGCTCTTGGGGATTAGAGTCTTAGAGTTAGGTTCAAAGCAATAAGTTATAGATACTTATTACAACCTTTGGGTGTCCTAAGAGGTGATAGATCTTTAGAACTTTAACTCTATTTCAAACCGAAGTTGAACCGTTACAATCAAAGATAACGCTCTTGGGGATTAGAGTCTTATAGTTAGGTTCAAAGCTATAAGTTATAGGTACTTATTACAACCTTTGGGTGTCCTAAGAGGTGATAGAACTTCAGAACTTTAACTCTATTTCAAACCGAAGTTGAACCGTTACAATCAAAGATAACGCTCTTGGGGATTAGAGTCTTAGAGTTAGGTTCAAAGCTATAAGTTATAGATACTTATTACAAACTTTGGGTGTCCTAAGAGGTGATAGAGCTTCATAACTTTAACTCTATTTCAAACCGAAGTTGAACCGTTACAATCAAAGATAATGCTCTTGGGGATTAGAGTCTTAGAGTTAGGTTCAAAGCTATAAGTTATAGATACTTATTACAACCTTTGGGTGTCCTAAGAGGTGATAGATCTTTAGAAATTTAACTCTATTTCAAACCGAAGTTGAACCGTTACAATCAAAGATAACGCTCTTGGGGATTAGAGTCTTAGAGTAAGGTTCAAAGCAATAAGTTATAGATACTTATTACAACCTTTGGGTGTCCTAAGAGGTGATAGATCTTTAGAACTTTAACTCTATTTCAAACCGAAGTTGAACCGTTACAATCAAAGATAACGCTCTTGGGGATTAGAGTCTTAGAGTTAGGTTCAAAGCTATAAGTTATATGTACTTATTACAACCTTTGGGTGTCCTAAGAGGTGATAGAACTTCAGAACTTTAACTCTATTTCAAACCGAAGTTGAACCGTTACAATCAAAGATAACGCTCTTGGGGATTACAGTCTTAGAGTTAGGTTCAAAGCTATAAGTTATAGATACTTATTACAACCTTTGGGTGTCCTAAGAGGTGATAGATCTTTAGAACTTTAACTCTATTTCAAACCGAAGTTGAACCGTTACAATCAAAGATAACGCTCTTGGGGATTAGAGTCTTAGAGTTAGGTTCAAAGCAATAAGTTATAGATACTTATTACAACTTTTGAGTGTCCTAAGAGGTGATAGATCTTTAGAACTTTAACTCTATTTCAAACCGAAGTTGAACCGTTACAATCAAAGATAACGCTCTTGGGGATTAGAGTCTTAGAGTTAGGTTCAAAGCTATAAGTTATAGGTACTTATTACAACCTTTGGGTGTCCTAAGAGGTGATAGAACTTCAGAACTTTAACTCTATTTCAAACCGAAGTTGAACCGTTACAATCAAAGATAACGCTCTTGGGGATTAGAGTCTTAGAGTTAGGTTCAAAGCTATAAGTTATAGATACTTATTACAACCTTTGGGTGTCCTAAGAGGTGATAGATCTTTAGAACTTTAACTCTATTTCAAACCGAAGTTGAACCGTTACAATCAGAGATAACGCTCTTGGGGATTAGAGTCTTAGAGTTAGGTTCAAAGCTATAAGTTATACATACTTATGACATCCTTTGGGTATCCTAAGAGGTGATAGAGCTTCATAACTTTAACTCTATTTCAAACCGAAGTTGAACCGTTACAATCAAAGATAATGCTCTTGGGGATTAGAGTCTTAGAGTTAGGTTCAAAGCTATAAGTTATAGATACTTATTACAACCTTTGGGTGTCCTAAGAGGTGATAGATCTTTAGAACTTTAACTCTATTTCAAACCGAAGTTGAACCGTTACAATCAAAGATAACGTCCTTGGGGATTAGAGTCTTAGAGTTTGGTTCAAAGCTATAAGTTATAGATACTTATGACATCCTTTGGGTGTCCTAAGAGGTGATAGATCTTTAGAACATTAACTCTATTTCAAACCGAAGTTGAACCGTTACAATCAAAGACAACGCTCTTGGGGATTAGAGTCTTAGAGTTAGGTTCAAAGCTATAAGTTATACATACTTATGACATCCTTTGGGTGTCCTAAGAGGTGATAGATCTTTAGAACTTTAACTCTATTTCAAACCGAAGTTGAACCGTCACAATCAAAGATAACGCTCTTGGGGATTAGAGTCTTAGAGTTAGGTTCAAAGCTATAAGTTATACATACTTATGACATCCTTTGGGTGTCCTAAGAGGTGATAGATCTTTAGAACTTTAACTCTATTTCAAACCGAAGTTGAACCGTTACAATCAAAGATAACGCTCTTGGGGATAAGAGTCTTAGAGTTAGGTTCAAAGCTATAAGTTATACATACTTATGACATCCTTTGGGTGTCCTAAGAGGTGATAGATCTTTAGAACTTTAACTCTATTTCAAACCGAAGTTGAACCGTTACAATCAAAGATAACGCTCTTGGGGATTAGAGTCTTAGGGTGAGGTTCAAAGCAATAAGTTATAGATACTTATTACAACCTTTGGGTGTCCTAAGAGGTGATAGATCTTTAGAACTTTAACTCTATTTCAAACCGAAGTTGAACCGTTACAATCAAAGATAACGCTCTTGGGGATTAGAGTCTTAGAGTTAGGTTCAAAGCTATAAGTTATAGATACTTATGACATCCTTTGGGTGTCCTAAGAGGTGATAGATCTTTAGAACTTTAACTCTATTTCAAACCGAAGTTGAACCGTTACAATCAAAGATAACGCTCTTGGGGATTAGAGTCTTAGAGTTAGGTTCAAAGTTATAAGTTATAGATACTTATTACAAACTTTGGGTGTCCTAAGAGGCGATAGAGCTTCATAACTTTAACTATATTTCAAACCGAAGTTGAACCGTTACAATCAAAGATAATGCTCTTGGGGGTTAGAGTCTTAGAGTTAGGTTCAAAGCTATAAGTTATAGATACTTATTACAACCTTTGGGTGTCCTAAGAGGTGATAGATCTTTAGAACTTTAACTCTATTTCAAACCGAAGTTGAACTGTTACAATCAAAGATAACGCTCTTGGGGATTAGAGTCTTAGAGTTAGGTTCAAAGCAATAAGTTATAGATACTTATTACAACCTTTGGGTGTCCTAAGAGGTGATAGATCTTTAGAACTTTAACTCTATTTCAAACCGAAGTTGAACCGTTACAATCAAAGATAACGCTCTTGGGGATTAGAGTCTTAGAGTTAGGTTCAAAGCTATAAGTTATAGGTACTTATTACAACCTTTGGGTGTCCTAAGAGGTGATAGAACTTCAGAACTTTAACTCTATTTCAAACCGAAGTTGAACCGTTACAATCAAAGATAACGCTCTTGGGGATTAGAGTCTTAGAGTTAGGTTCAAAGCTATAAGTTATAGATACTTATTACAACCTTTGGGTGTCCTAAGAGGTGATAGATCTTTAGAACTTTAACTCTATTTCAAACCGAAGTTGAACCGTTACAATCAAAGATAACGCTCTTGGGGATTAGAGTCTTAGAGTTAGGTTCAAAGCAATAAGTTATAGATACTTATTACAACCTTTGGGTGTCCTAAGAGGTGATAGATCTTTAGAACTTTAACTCTATTTCAAACCGAAGTTGAACCGTTACAATCAAAGATAACGCTCTTGGGGATTAGAGTCTTAGAGTTAGGTTCAAAGCTATAAGTTATAGATACTTATGACATCCTTTGGGTGTCCTAAGAGGCGATAGAGCTTCATAACTTTAACTCTATTTCAAACCGAAGTTGAACCGTTACAATCAAAGATAACGCTCTTGGGGATTAGAGTCTTAGAGTTAGGTTCAAAGCTATAAGTTATAGATACTTATTACAACCTTTGGGTGTCCTAAGAGGTGATAGATCTTTAGAACTTTAACTCTATTTCAAACCGAAGTTGAACCGTTACAATCAAAGATAACGCTCTTGGGGATTAGAGTCTTAGAGTTAGGTTCAAAGCTATAAGTTATAGATACTTATGACATCCTTTGGGTGTCCTAAGAGGTGATAGATCTTTAGAACTTTAACTCTATTTCAAACCGAAGTTGAACCGTTACAATCAAAGATAACGCTCTTGGGGATTAGAGTCTTAGAGTTAGGTTCAAAGTTATAAGTTATAGATACTTATTACAACCTTTGGGTGTCCTAAGAGGCGATAGAGCTTCATAACTTTAACTCTATTTCAAACCGAAGTTGAACCGTTACAATCAAAGATAACGCTCTTGGGGATTACAGTCTTAGAGTTAGGTTCAAAGCTATAAGTTATAGATACTTATTACAACCTTTGGGTGTCCTAAGAGGTGATGGATCTTTAGAACTTTAACTCTATTTCAAACCGAAGTTGAACCGTTACAATCAAAGATAACGCTCTTGGGGATTAGAGTCTTAGAGTTAGGTTCAAAGCAATAAGTTATAGATACTTATTACAACTTTTGGGTGTCCTAAGAGGTGATAGATCTTTAGAACTTTAACTCTATTTCAAACCGAAGTTGAACCGTTACAATCAAAGATAACGCTCTTGGGGATTAGAGTCTTAGAGTTAGGTTCAAAGCTATAAGTTATAGGTACTTATTACAACCTTTGGGTGTCCTAAGAGGTGATAGAACTTCAGAACTTTAACTCTATTTCAAACCGAAGTTGAACCGTTACAATCAAAGATAACGCTCTTGGGGATTAGAGTCTTAGAGTTAGGTTCAAAGCTATAAGTTATAGATACTTATTACAACCTTTGGGTGTCCTAAGAGGTGATAGATCTTTAGAACTTTAACTCTATTTCAAACCGAAGTTGAACCGTTACAATCAGAGATAACGCTCTTGGGGATTAGAGTCTTAGAGTTAGGTTCAAAGCTATAAGTTATACATACTTATGACATCCTTTGGGTATCCTAAGAGGTGATAGAGCTTCATAAATTTAACTCTATTTCAAACCGAAGTTGAACCGTTACAATCAAAGATAATGCTCTTGGGGATTAGAGTCTTAGAGTTAGGTTCAAAGCTATAAGTTATAGATACTTATTACAACCTTTGGGTGTCCTAAGAGGTGATAGATCTTTAGAACTTTAACTCTATTTCAAACCGAAGTTGAACCGTTACAATCAAAGATAACGCTCTTGGGGATTAGCAAAGCAATAAGTTATAGATACTTATTACAACCTTTGGGTGTCCTAAGAGGTGATAGATCTTTAGAACTTTAACTCTATTTCAAACCGAAGTTGAACCGTTACAATCAAAGATAACGTCCTTGGGGATTAGAGTCTTAGAGTTTGGTTCAAAGCTATAAGTTATAGATACTTATGACATCCTTTGGGTGTCCTAAGAGGTGATAGATCTTTAGAACATTAACTCTATTTCAAACCGAAGTTGAACCGTTACAATCAAAGACAACGCTCTTGGGGATTAGAGTCTTAGAGTTAGGTTCAAAGCTATAAGTTATACATACTTATGACATCCTTTGGGTGTCCTAAGAGGTGATAGATCTTTAGAACTTTAACTCTATTTCAAACCGAAGTTGAACCGTTACAATCAAAGATAACGCTCTTGGGGATTAGAGTCTTAGAGTTAGGTTCAAAGCTATAAGTTATATGTACTTATTACAACCTTTGGGTGTCCTAAGAGGTGATAGAACTTCAGAACTTTAACTCTATTTCAAACCGAAGTTGAACCGTTACAATCAAAGATAACGCTCTTGGGGATTACAGTCTTAGAGTTAGGTTCAAAGCTATAAGTTATAGATACTTATTACAACCTTTGGGTGTCCTAAGAGGTGATAGATCTTTAGAACTTTAACTCTATTTCAAACCGAAGTTGAACCGTTACAATCAAAGATAACGCTCTTGGGGATTAGAGTCTTAGAGTTAGGTTCAAAGCAATAAGTTATAGATACTTATTACAACTTTTGGGTGTCCTAAGAGGTGATAGATCTTTAGAACTTTAACTCTATTTCAAACCGAAGTTGAACCGTTACAATCAAAGATAACGCTCTTGGGGATTAGAGTCTTAGAGTTAGGTTCAAAGCTATAAGTTATAGGTACTTATTACAACATTTGGTTGTCCTAAGAGGTGATAGAACTTCAGAACTTTAACTCTATTTCAAACCGAAGTTGAACCGTTACAATCAAAGATAACGCTCTTGGGGATTAGAGTCTTAGAGTTAGGTTCAAAGCTATAAGTTATAGATACTTATTACAACCTTTGGGTGTCCTAAGAGGTGATAGATCTTTAGAACTTTAACTCTATTTCAAACCGAAGTTGAACCGTTACAATCAGAGATAACGCTCTTGGGGATTAGAGTCTTAGAGTTAGGTTCAAAGCTATAAGTTATACATACTTATGACATCCTTTGGGTATCCTAAGAGGTGATAGAGCTTCATAACTTTAACTCTATTTCAAACCGAAGTTGAACCGTTACAATCAAAGATAATGCTCTTGGGGATTAGAGTCTTAGAGTTAGGTTCAAAGCTATAAGTTATAGATACTTATTACAACCTTTGGGTGTCCTAAGAGGTGATAGATCTTTAGAACTTTAACTCTATTTCAAACCGAAGTTGAACCGTTACAATCAAAGATAACGCTCTTGGGGATTAGAGTCTTAGAGTTAGGTTCAAAGCAATAAGTTATAGATACTTATTACAACCTTTGGGTGTCCTAAGAGGTGATAGATCTTTAGAACTTTAACTATATTTCAAACCGAAGTTGAACCGTTACAATCAAAGATAACGTCCTTGGGGATTAGAGTCTTAGAGTTTGGTTCAAAGCTATAAGTTATAGATACTTATGACATCCTTTGGGTGTCCTAAGAGGTGATAGATCTTTAGAACATTAACTCTATTTCAAACCGAAGTTGAACCGTTACAATCAAAGACAACGCTCTTGGGGATTAGAGTCTTAGAGTTAGGTTCAAAGCTATAAGTTATACATACTTATGACATCCTTTGGGTGTCCTAAGAGGTGATAGATCTTTAGAACTTTAACTCTATTTCAAACCGAAGTTGAACCGTCACAATCAAAGATAACGTTCTTGGGGATTAGAGTCTTAGAGTTAGGTTCAAAGCTATAAGTTATACATACTTATGACATCCTTTGGGTGTCCTAAGAGGTGATAGATCTTTAGAACTTTAACTCTATTTCAAACCGAAGTTGAACCGTTACAATCAAAGATAACGCTCTTGGGGATTAGAGTCTTAGAGTTAGGTTCAAAGCTATAAGTTATACATACTTATGACATCCTTTGGGTGTCCTAAGAGGTGATAGATCTTTAGAACTTTAACTCTATTTCAAACCGAAGTTGAACCGTTACAATCAAAGATAACGCTCTTGGGGATTAGAGTCTTAGGGTGAGGTTCAAAGCAATAAGTTATAGATACTTATTACAACCTTTGGGTGTCCTAAGAGGTGATAGATCTTTAGAACTTTAACTCTATTTCAAACCGAAGTTGAACCGTTACAATCAAAGATAACGCTCTTGGGGATTAGAGTCTTAGAGTTAGGTTCAAAGCTATAAGTTATAGATACTTATGACATCCTTTGGGTGTCCTAAGAGGTGATAGATCTTTAGAACTTTAACTCTATTTCAAACCGAAGTTGAACCGTTACAATCAAAGATAATGCTCTTGGGGATTAGAGTCTTAGAGTTAGGTTCAAAGTTATAAGTTATAGATACTTATTACAAACTTTGGGTGTCCTAAGAGGCGATAGAGCTTCATAACTTTAACTCTATTTCAAACCGAAGTTGAACCGTTACAATCAAAGATAATGCTCTTGGGGATTAGAGTCTTAGAGTTAGGTTCAAAGCTATAAGTTATAGATACTTATTACAACCTTTGGGTGTCCTAAGAGGTGATAGATCTTTAGAACTTTAACTCTATTTCAAACCGAAGTTGAACTGTTACAATCAAAGATAACGCTCTTGGGGATTAGAGTCTTAGAGTTAGGTTCAAAGCAATAAGTTATAGATACTTATTACAACCTTTGGGTGTCCTAAGAGGTGATAGATCTTTAGAACTTTAACTCTATTTCAAACCGAAGTTGAACCGTTACAATCAAAGATAACGCTCTTGGGGATTAGAGTCTTATAGTTAGGTTCAAAGCTATAAGTTATAGGTACTTATTACAACCTTTGG
Source organism: Pontederia crassipes (assembly GCA_030549335.1). Classification (NCBI taxonomy): domain Eukaryota; kingdom Viridiplantae; phylum Streptophyta; class Magnoliopsida; order Commelinales; family Pontederiaceae; genus Pontederia; species Pontederia crassipes. Next base: position 572,621 of record JAUKPH010000020.1, on the reverse strand, counting down.
GTGTCCTAAGAGGTGATAGAACTTCAGAACTTTAACTCTATTTCAAACCGAAGTTGAACCGTTACAATCAAAGATAACGCTCTTGGGGATTAGAGTCTTAGAGTTAGGTTCAAAGCTATAAGTTATAGATACTTATTACAACCTTTGGGTGTCCTAAGAGGTGATAGATCTTTAGAACTTTAACTCTATTTCAAACCGAAGTTGAACCGTTAAAATCAAAGATAATGCTCTTGGGGATTAGAGTCTTAGAGTTAGGTTCAAAGCTATAAGTTATACATACTTATGACATCCTTTGGGTGTCCTAAGAGGTGATAGATCTTTAGAACTCTAACTCTATTGCAATCCGAAGTTGAACCGTTACAATCAAAGATAACGCTCTTGGGGATTAGAGTCTTAGAGTTAGGTTCAAAGCAAAAAGTTATAGATACTTATTACAACATTTGGGTGTCCTAAGAGGTGATAGATCTTTAGAACATTAACTCTATTTCAAACCGAAGTTGAACCGTTACAATCAAAGACAACGCTCTTGGGGATTAGAGTCTTAGAGTTAGGTTCAAAGCTATAAGTTATACATACTTATGACATCCTTTGGGTGTCCTAAGAGGTGATAGATCTTTAGAACTTTAACTCTATTTCAAACCGAAGTTGAACCGTCACAATCAAAGATAACGCTCTTGGGGATTAGAGTCTTAGAGTTAGGTTCAAAGCTATAAGTTATACATACTTATGACATCCTTTGGGTGTCCTAAGAGGTGATAGATCTTTAGAACTTTAACTCTATTTCAAACCGAAGTTGAACCGTTACAATCAAAGATAACGCTCTTGAGGATAAGAGTCTTAGAGTTAGGTTCAAAGCTATAAGTTATACATACTTATGACATCCTTTGGGTGTCCTAAGAGGTGATAGATCTTTAGAACTTTAACTCTATTTCAAACCGAAGTTGAACCGTTACAATCAAAGATAACGCTCTTGGGGATTAGAGTCTTAGGGTGAGGTTCAAAGCAATAAGTTATAGATACTTATTACAACCTTTGGGTGTCCTAAGAGGTGATAGATCTTTAGAACTTTAACTCTATTTCAAACCGAAGTTGAACCGTTACAATCAAAGATAACGCTCTTGGGGATTAGAGTCTTAGAGTTAGGTTCAAAGCTATAAGTTATAGATACTTATGACATCCTTTGGGTGTCCTAAGAGGTGATAGATCTTTAGAACTTTAACTCTATTTCAAACCGAAGTTGAACCGTTACAATCAAAGATAACGCTCTTGGGGATTAGAGTCTTAGAGTTAGGTTCAAAGTTATAAGTTATAGATACTTATTACAAACTTTGGGTGTCCTAAGAGGCGATAGAGCTTCATAACTTTAACTATATTTCAAACCGAAGTTGAACCGTTACAATCAAAGATAATGCTCTTGGGGGTTAGAGTCTTAGAGTTAGGTTCAAAGCTATAAGTTATAGATACTTATTACAACCTTTGGGTGTCCTAAGAGGTGATAGATCTTTAGAACTTTAACTCTATTTCAAACCGAAGTTGAACTGTTACAATCAAAGATAACGCTCTTGGGGATTAGAGTCTTAGAGTTAGGTTCAAAGCAATAAGTTATAGATACTTATTACAACCTTTGGGTGTCCTAAGAGGTGATAGATCTTTAGAACTTTAACTCTATTTCAAACCGAAGTTGAACCGTTACAATCAAAGATAACGCTCTTGGGGATTAGAGTCTTAGAGTTAGGTTCAAAGCTATAAGTTATAGGTACTTATTACAACCTTTGGGTGTCCTAAGAGGTGATAGAACTTCAGAACTTTAACTCTATTTCAAACCGAAGTTGAACCGTTACAATCAAAGATAACGCTCTTGGGGATTAGAGTCTTAGAGTTAGGTTCAAAGCTATAAGTTATAGATACTTATTACAACCTTTGGGTGTCCTAAGAGGTGATAGATCTTTAGAACTTTAACTCTATTTCAAACCGAAGTTGAACCGTTACAATCAAAGATAACGCTCTTGGGGATTAGAGTCTTAGAGTTAGGTTCAAAGCAATAAGTTATAGATACTTATTACAACATTTGGGTGTCCTAAGAGGTGATAGATCTTTAGAACTTTAACTCTATTTCAAACCGAAGTTGAACCGTTACAATCAAAGATAACGCTCTTGGGGATTAGAGTCTTAGAGTTAGGTTCAAAGCTATAAGTTATAGATACTTATGACATCCTTTGGGTGTCCTAAGAGGCGATAGAGCTTCATAACTTTAACTCTATTTCAAACCGAAGTTGAACCGTTACAATCAAAGATAACGCTCTTGGGGATTAGAGTCTTAGAGTTAGGTTCAAAGCTATAAGTTATAGATACTTATTACAACCTTTGGGTGTCCTAAGAGGTGATAGATCTTTAGAACTTTAACTCTATTTCAAACCGAAGTTGAACCGTTACAATCAAAGATAACGCTCTTGGGGATTAGAGTCTTAGAGTTAGGTTCAAAGCTATAAGTTATAGATACTTATGACATCCTTTGGGTGTCCTAAGAGGTGATAGATCTTTAGAACTTTAACTCTATTTCAAACCGAAGTTGAACCGTTACAATCAAAGATAACGCTCTTGGGGATTAGAGTCTTAGAGTTAGGTTCAAAGTTATAAGTTATAGATACTTATTACAACCTTTGGGTGTCCTAAGAGGCGATAGAGCTTCATAACTTTAACTCTATTTCAAACCGAAGTTGAACCGTTACAATCAAAGATAACGCTCTTGGGGATTACAGTCTTAGAGTTAGGTTCAAAGCTATAAGTTATAGATACTTATTACAACCTTTGGGTGTCCTAAGAGGTGATAGATCTTTAGAACTTTAACTCTATTTCAAACCGAAGTTGAACCGTTACAATCAAAGATAACGCTCTTGGGGATTAGAGTCTTAGAGTTAGGTTCAAAGCAATAAGTTATAGATACTTATTACAACTTTTGGGTGTCCTAAGAGGTGATAGATCTTTAGAACTTTAACTCTATTTCAAACCGAAGTTGAACCGTTACAATCAAAGATAACGCTCTTGGGGATTAGAGTCTTAGAGTTAGGTTCAAAGCTATAAGTTATAGGTACTTATTACAACCTTTGGGTGTCCTAAGAGGTGATAGAACTTCAGAACTTTAACTCTATTTCAAACCGAAGTTGAACCGTTACAATCAAAGATAACGCTCTTGGGGATTAGAGTCTTAGAGTTAGGTTCAAAGCTATAAGTTATAGATACTTATTACAACCTTTGGGTGTCCTAAGAGGTGATAGATCTTTAGAACTTTAACTCTATTTCAAACCGAAGTTGAACCGTTACAATCAGAGATAACGCTCTTGGGGATTAGAGTCTTAGAGTTAGGTTCAAAGCTATAAGTTATACATACTTATGACATCCTTTGGGTATCCTAAGAGGTGATAGAGCTTCATAAATTTAACTCTATTTCAAACCGAAGTTGAACCGTTACAATCAAAGATAATGCTCTTGGGGATTAGAGTCTTAGAGTTAGGTTCAAAGCTATAAGTTATAGATACTTATTACAACCTTTGGGTGTCCTAAGAGGTGATAGATCTTTAGAACTTTAACTCTATTTCAAACCGAAGTTGAACCGTTACAATCAAAGATAACGCTCTTGGGGATTAGCAAAGCAATAAGTTATAGATACTTATTACAACCTTTGGGTGTCCTAAGAGGTGATAGATCTTTAGAACTTTAACTCTATTTCAAACCGAAGTTGAACCGTTACAATCAAAGATAACGTCCTTGGGGATTAGAGTCTTAGAGTTTGGTTCAAAGCTATAAGTTATAGATACTTATGACATCCTTTGGGTGTCCTAAGAGGTGATAGATCTTTAGAACATTAACTCTATTTCAAACCGAAGTTGAACCGTTACAATCAAAGACAACGCTCTTGGGGATTAGAGTCTTAGAGTTAGGTTCAAAGCTATAAGTTATACATACTTATGACATCCTTTGGGTGTCCTAAGAGGTGATAGATCTTTAGAACTTTAACTCTATTTCAAACCGAAGTTGAACCGTTACAATCAAAGATAACGCTCTTGGGGATTACAGTCTTAGAGTTAGGTTCAAAGCTATAAGTTATAGATACTTATTACAACCTTTGGGTGTCCTAAGAGGTGATAGATCTTTAGAACTTTAACTCTATTTCAAACCGAAGTTGAACCGTTACAATCAAAGATAACGCTCTTGGGGATTAGAGTCTTAGAGTTAGGTTCAAAGCAATAAGTTATAGATACTTATTACAACTTTTGGGTGTCCTAAGAGGTGATAGATCTTTAGAACTTTAACTCTATTTCAAACCGAAGTTGAACCGTTACAATCAAAGATAACGCTCTTGGGGATTAGAGTCTTAGAGTTAGGTTCAAAGCTATAAGTTATAGGTACTTATTACAACATTTGGTTGTCCTAAGAGGTGATAGAACTTCAGAACTTTAACTCTATTTCAAACCGAAGTTGAACCGTTACAATCAAAGATAACGCTCTTGGGGATTAGAGTCTTAGAGTTAGGTTCAAAGCTATAAGTTATAGATACTTATTACAACCTTTGGGTGTCCTAAGAGGTGATAGATCTTTAGAACTTTAACTCTATTTCAAACCGAAGTTGAACCGTTACAATCAGAGATAACGCTCTTGGGGATTAGAGTCTTAGAGTTAGGTTCAAAGCTATAAGTTATACATACTTATGACATCCTTTGGGTATCCTAAGAGGTGATAGAGCTTCATAACTTTAACTCTATTTCAAACCGAAGTTGAACCGTTACAATCAAAGATAATGCTCTTGGGGATTAGAGTCTTAGAGTTAGGTTCAAAGCTATAAGTTATAGATACTTATTACAACCTTTGGGTGTCCTAAGAGGTGATAGATCTTTAGAACTTTAACTCTATTTCAAACCGAAGTTGAACCGTTACAATCAAAGATAACGCTCTTGGGGATTAGAGTCTTAGAGTTAGGTTCAAAGCAATAAGTTATAGATACTTATTACAACCTTTGGGTGTCCTAAGAGGTGATAGATCTTTAGAACTTTAACTATATTTCAAACCGAAGTTGAACCGTTACAATCAAAGATAACGTCCTTGGGGATTAGAGTCTTAGAGTTTGGTTCAAAGCTATAAGTTATAGATACTTATGACATCCTTTGGGTGTCCTAAGAGGTGATAGATCTTTAGAACATTAACTCTATTTCAAACCGAAGTTGAACCGTTACAATCAAAGACAACGCTCTTGGGGATTAGAGTCTTAGAGTTAGGTTCAAAGCTATAAGTTATACATACTTATGACATCCTTTGGGTGTCCTAAGAGGTGATAGATCTTTAGAACTTTAACTCTATTTCAAACCGAAGTTGAACCGTCACAATCAAAGATAACGTTCTTGGGGATTAGAGTCTTAGAGTTAGGTTCAAAGCTATAAGTTATACATACTTATGACATCCTTTGGGTGTCCTAAGAGGTGATAGATCTTTAGAACTTTAACTCTATTTCAAACCGAAGTTGAACCGTTACAATCAAAGATAACGCTCTTGGGGATTAGAGTCTTAGAGTTAGGTTCAAAGCTATAAGTTATACATACTTATGACATCCTTTGGGTGTCCTAAGAGGTGATAGATCTTTAGAACTTTAACTCTATTTCAAACCGAAGTTGAACCGTTACAATCAAAGATAACGCTCTTGGGGATTAGAGTCTTAGGGTGAGGTTCAAAGCAATAAGTTATAGATACTTATTACAACCTTTGGGTGTCCTAAGAGGTGATAGATCTTTAGAACTTTAACTCTATTTCAAACCGAAGTTGAACCGTTACAATCAAAGATAACGCTCTTGGGGATTAGAGTCTTAGAGTTAGGTTCAAAGCTATAAGTTATAGATACTTATGACATCCTTTGGGTGTCCTAAGAGGTGATAGATCTTTAGAACTTTAACTCTATTTCAAACCGAAGTTGAACCGTTACAATCAAAGATAATGCTCTTGGGGATTAGAGTCTTAGAGTTAGGTTCAAAGTTATAAGTTATAGATACTTATTACAAACTTTGGGTGTCCTAAGAGGCGATAGAGCTTCATAACTTTAACTCTATTTCAAACCGAAGTTGAACCGTTACAATCAAAGATAATGCTCTTGGGGATTAGAGTCTTAGAGTTAGGTTCAAAGCTATAAGTTATAGATACTTATTACAACCTTTGGGTGTCCTAAGAGGTGATAGATCTTTAGAACTTTAACTCTATTTCAAACCGAAGTTGAACTGTTACAATCAAAGATAACGCTCTTGGGGATTAGAGTCTTAGAGTTAGGTTCAAAGCAATAAGTTATAGATACTTATTACAACCTTTGGGTGTCCTAAGAGGTGATAGATCTTTAGAACTTTAACTCTATTTCAAACCGAAGTTGAACCGTTACAATCAAAGATAACGCTCTTGGGGATTAGAGACTTATAGTTAGGTTCAAAGCTATAAGTTATAGGTACTTATTACAACCTTTGGGTGTCCTAAGAGGTGATAGAACTTCAGAACTTTAACTCTATTTCAAACCGAAGTTGAACCGTTACAATCAAAGATAACGCTCTTGGGGATTAGAGTCTTAGAGTTAGGTTCAAAGCTATAAGTTATAGATACTTATTACAACCTTTGGGTGTCCTAAGAGGTGATAGATCTTTAGAACTTTAACTCTATTTCAAACCGAAGTTGAACCGTTAAAATCAAAGATAACGCTCTTGGGGATTAGAGTCTTAGAGTTAGGTTCAAAGCTATAAGTTATACATACTTATGACATCCTTTGGGTGTCCTAAGAGGTGATAGATCTTTAGAACTCTAACTCTATTGCAATCCGAAGTTGAACCGTTACAATCAAAGATAACGCTCTTGGGGATTAGAGTCTTAGAGTTAGGTTCAAAGCAAAAAGTTATAGATACTTATTACAACATTTGGGTGTCCTAAGAGGTGATATATCTTTAGAACTTTAACTCTATTTCAAACCGAAGTTGAACCGTTACAATCAAAGATAACGCTCTTGGGGATTAGAGTCTTAGAGTTAGGTTCAAAGCAATAAGTTATAGATACTTATTACAACCTTTGGGTGTCCTAAGAGGTGATAGATCTTTAGAACTTTAACTCTATTTCAAACCGAAGTTGAACCGTTACAATAGAAGATAACGTCCTTGGGGATTAGAGTCTTAGAGTTTGGTTCAAAGCTATAAGTTATAGATACTTATGACATCCTTTGGGTGTCCTAAGAGGTGATAGATCTTTAGAACATTAACTCTATTTCAGACCGAAGTTGAACCGTTACAATCAAAGATAACGCTCTTGGGGATTAGAGTCTTAGAGTTAGGTTCAAAGCAATAAGTTATAGATACTTATTACAAACTTTGGGTGTCCTAAGAGGTGATAGAGCTTCAGAACTTTAACTCTATTTCAAACCGAAGTTGAACCGTTACAATCAATGATAATGCTCTTGTGGATTAGAGTCTTAGAGTTAGGATCAAAGCTATAAGTTATAGATACTTATTACAACCTTTGGGTGTCCTAAGAGGTGATAGATCTTTAGAACTTTAACTCTATTTCAAACCAAAGTTGAACCGTTACAATCAAAGATAATGCTCATGGGGAATAGAGTCTTAGAGTGAGGTTCAAAGCAATAAGTTATAGATACTTATTACAACCTTTGGGTGTCCTAAGAGGTGATAGATCTTTAGAACTTTAACTCTATTTCAAACCGAAGTTGAACCGTTACAATCAAAGATAACGCTCTTGGGGATTAGAGTCTTAGAGTAAGGTTCAAAGCTATAAGTTATAGATACTTATGACATCCTTTGGGTGTCCTAAGAGGTGATAGATCTTTAGAACTTTAACTCTATTTCAAACCGAAGTTGAACCGTTACAATCAAAGATAACGCTCTTGGGGATTAGAGTCTTAGAGTTAGGTTCAAAGCAATAAGTTATAGATACTTATTACAAACTTTGGGTGTCCTAAGAGGTGATAGAGCTTCATAACTTTAACTCTATTTCAAACCGAAGTTGAACCGTTACAATCAAAGATAATGCTCTTGGGGATTAGAGTCTTAGAGTTAGGTTCAAAGCTATAAGTTATAGATACTTATTACAACCTTTGGGTGTCCTAAGAGGTGATAGATCTTTAGAACTTTAACTCTATTTCAAACCGAAGTTGAACCGTTACAATCAAAGATAACGCTCTTGGGGATTAGAGTCTTAGAGTGAGGTTCAAAGCAATAAGTTATAGATACTTATTACAACCTTTGGGTGTCCTAAGAGGTGATAGATCTTTAGAACTTTAACTCTATTTCAAACCGAAGTTGAACCGTTACAATCAAAGATAACGCTCTTGGGGATTAGAGTCTTAGAGTTAGGTTCAAAGCTATAAGTTATAGATACTTATGACATCCTTTGGGTGTCCTAAGAGGTGATAGATCTTTAGAACTTTAACTCTATTTCAAACCGAAGTTGAACCGTTACAATCAAAGATAACGCTCTTGGGGATTAGAGTCTTAGAGTTAGGTTCAAAGCTATAAGTTATAGATACTTATTACAAACTTTGGGTGTCCTAAGAGGTGATAGAGCTTCATAACTTTAACTCTATTTCAAACCGAAGTTGAACCATTACAATCAAAGATAATGCTCTTGGGGATTAGAGTCTTAGAGTTAGGTTCAAAGCTATAAGTTATAGATACTTATTACAACCTTTGGGTGTCCTAAGAGGTGATAGATCTTTAGAACTTTAACTCTATTTCAAACCGAAGTTGAACCGTTACAATCAAAGATAACGCTCTTGGGGATTAGAGTCTTAGAGTTAGGTTCAAAGCAATAAGTTATAGATACTTATTACAAACTTTGGGTGTCCTAAGAGGTGATAGATCTTTAGAACTTTAACTCTATTTCAAACCGAAGTTGAACCGTTACAATCAAAGATAACGCTCTTGGGGATTAGAGTCTTAGAGTTAGGTTCAAAGCTATAAGTTATAGATACTTATGACATCCTTTGGGTGTCCTAAGAGGTGATAGATCTTTAGAACTTTAACTCTATTTCAAACCGAAGTTGAACCGTTACAATCAAAGATAACGCTCTTGGGGATTAGAGTCTTAGAGTTAGGTTCAAAGTTATAAGTTATAGATACTTATTACAACCTTTGGGTGTCCTAAGAGGCGATAGAGCTTCATAACTTTAACTCTATTTCAAACCGAAGTTGAACCGTTACAATCAAAGATAACGCTCTTGGGGATTACAGTCTTAGAGTTAGGTTCAAAGCTATAAGTTATAGATACTTATTACAACCTTTGGGTGTCCTAAGAGGTGATAGATCTTTAGAACTTTAACTCTATTTCAAACCGAAGTTGAACCGTTACAATCAAAGATAACGCTCTTGGGGATTAGAGTCTTAGAGTTAGGTTCAAAGCAATAAGTTATAGATACTTATTACAACTTTTGGGTGTCCTAAGAGGTGATAGATCTTTAGAACTTTAACTCTATTTCAAACCGAAGTTGAACCGTTACAATCAAAGATAACGCTCTTGGGGATTAGAGTCTTAGAGTTAGGTTCAAAGCTATAAGTTATAGGTACTTATTACAACCTTTGGGTGTCCTAAGAGGTGATAGAACTTCAGAACTTTAACTCTATTTCAAACCGAAGTTGAACCGTTACAATCAAAGATAACGCTCTTGGGGATTAGAGTCTTAGAGTTAGGTTCAAAGCTATAAGTTATAGATACTTATTACAACCTTTGGGTGTCCTAAGAGGTGATAGATCTTTAGAACTTTAACTCTATTTCAAACCGAAGTTGAACCGTTACAATCAGAGATAACGCTCTTGGGGATTAGAGTCTTAGAGTTAGGTTCAAAGCTATAAGTTATACATACTTATGACATCCTTTGGGTATCCTAAGAGGTGATAGAGCTTCATAAATTTAACTCTATTTCAAACCGAAGTTGAACCGTTACAATCAAAGATAATGCTCTTGGGGATTAGAGTCTTAGAGTTAGGTTCAAAGCTATAAGTTATAGATACTTATTACAACCTTTGGGTGTCCTAAGAGGTGATAGATCTTTAGAACTTTAACTCTATTTCAAACCGAAGTTGAACCGTTACAATCAAAGATAACGCTCTTGGGGATTAGCAAAGCAATAAGTTATAGATACTTATTACAACCTTTGGGTGTCCTAAGAGGTGATAGATCTTTAGAACTTTAACTCTATTTCAAACCGAAGTTGAACCGTTACAATCAAAGATAACGTCCTTGGGGATTAGAGTCTTAGAGTTTGGTTCAAAGCTATAAGTTATAGATACTTATGACATCCTTTGGGTGTCCTAAGAGGTGATAGATCTTTAGAACATTAACTCTATTTCAAACCGAAGTTGAACCGTTACAATCAAAGACAACGCTCTTGGGGATTAGAGTCTTAGAGTTAGGTTCAAAGCTATAAGTTATACATACTTATGACATCCTTTGGGTGTCCTAAGAGGTGATAGATCTTTAGAACTTTAACTCTATTTCAAACCGAAGTTGAACCGTTACAATCAAAGATAACGCTCTTGGGGATTACAGTCTTAGAGTTAGGTTCAAAGCTATAAGTTATAGATACTTATTACAACCTTTGGGTGTCCTAAGAGGTGATAGATCTTTAGAACTTTAACTCTATTTCAAACCGAAGTTGAACCGTTACAATCAAAGATAACGCTCTTGGGGATTAGAGTCTTAGAGTTAGGTTCAAAGCAATAAGTTATAGATACTTATTACAACTTTTGGGTGTCCTAAGAGGTGATAGATCTTTAGAACTTTAACTCTATTTCAAACCGAAGTTGAACCGTTACAATCAAAGATAACGCTCTTGGGGATTAGAGTCTTAGAGTTAGGTTCAAAGCTATAAGTTATAGGTACTTATTACAACATTTGGTTGTCCTAAGAGGTGATAGAACTTCAGAACTTTAACTCTATTTCAAACCGAAGTTGAACCGTTACAATCAAAGATAACGCTCTTGGGGATTAGAGTCTTAGAGTTAGGTTCAAAGCTATAAGTTATAGATACTTATTACAACCTTTGGGTGTCCTAAGAGGTGATAGATCTTTAGAACTTTAACTCTATTTCAAACCGAAGTTGAACCGTTACAATCAGAGATAACGCTCTTGGGGATTAGAGTCTTAGAGTTAGGTTCAAAGCTATAAGTTATACATACTTATGACATCCTTTGGGTATCCTAAGAGGTGATAGAGCTTCATAACTTTAACTCTATTTCAAACCGAAGTTGAACCGTTACAATCAAAGATAATGCTCTTGGGGATTAGAGTCTTAGAGTTAGGTTCAAAGCTATAAGTTATAGATACTTATTACAACCTTTGGGTGTCCTAAGAGGTGATAGATCTTTAGAACTTTAACTCTATTTCAAACCGAAGTTGAACCGTTACAATCAAAGATAACGCTCTTGGGGATTAGAGTCTTAGAGTTAGGTTCAAAGCAATAAGTTATAGATACTTATTACAACCTTTGGGTGTCCTAAGAGGTGATAGATCTTTAGAACTTTAACTATATTTCAAACCGAAGTTGAACCGTTACAATCAAAGATAACGTCCTTGGGGATTAGAGTCTTAGAGTTTGGTTCAAAGCTATAAGTTATAGATACTTATGACATCCTTTGGGTGTCCTAAGAGGTGATAGATCTTTAGAACATTAACTCTATTTCAAACCGAAGTTGAACCGTTACAATCAAAGACAACGCTCTTGGGGATTAGAGTCTTAGAGTTAGGTTCAAAGCTATAAGTTATACATACTTATGACATCCTTTGGGTGTCCTAAGAGGTGATAGATCTTTAGAACTTTAACTCTATTTCAAACCGAAGTTGAACCGTCACAATCAAAGATAACGTTCTTGGGGATTAGAGTCTTAGAGTTAGGTTCAAAGCTATAAGTTATACATACTTATGACATCCTTTGGGTGTCCTAAGAGGTGATAGATCTTTAGAACTTTAACTCTATTTCAAACCGAAGTTGAACCGTTACAATCAAAGATAACGCTCTTGGGGATTAGAGTCTTAGAGTTAGGTTCAAAGCTATAAGTTATACATACTTATGACATCCTTTGGGTGTCCTAAGAGGTGATAGATCTTTAGAACTTTAACTCTATTTCAAACCGAAGTTGAACCGTTACAATCAAAGATAACGCTCTTGGGGATTAGAGTCTTAGGGTGAGGTTCAAAGCAATAAGTTATAGATACTTATTACAACCTTTGGGTGTCCTAAGAGGTGATAGATCTTTAGAACTTTAACTCTATTTCAAACCGAAGTTGAACCGTTACAATCAAAGATAACGCTCTTGGGGATTAGAGTCTTAGAGTTAGGTTCAAAGCTATAAGTTATAGATACTTATGACATCCTTTGGGTGTCCTAAGAGGTGATAGATCTTTAGAACTTTAACTCTATTTCAAACCGAAGTTGAACCGTTACAATCAAAGATAATGCTCTTGGGGATTAGAGTCTTAGAGTTAGGTTCAAAGTTATAAGTTATAGATACTTATTACAAACTTTGGGTGTCCTAAGAGGCGATAGAGCTTCATAACTTTAACTCTATTTCAAACCGAAGTTGAACCGTTACAATCAAAGATAATGCTCTTGGGGATTAGAGTCTTAGAGTTAGGTTCAAAGCTATAAGTTATAGATACTTATTACAACCTTTGGGTGTCCTAAGAGGTGATAGATCTTTAGAACTTTAACTCTATTTCAAACCGAAGTTGAACTGTTACAATCAAAGATAACGCTCTTGGGGATTAGAGTCTTAGAGTTAGGTTCAAAGCAATAAGTTATAGATACTTATTACAACCTTTGGGTGTCCTAAGAGGTGATAGATCTTTAGAACTTTAACTCTATTTCAAACCGAAGTTGAACCGTTACAATCAAAGATAACGCTCTTGGGGATTAGAGACTTATAGTTAGGTTCAAAGCTATAAGTTATAGGTACTTATTACAACCTTTGGGTGTCCTAAGAGGTGATAGAACTTCAGAACTTTAACTCTATTTCAAACCGAAGTTGAACCGTTACAATCAAAGATAACGCTCTTGGGGATTAGAGTCTTAGAGTTAGGTTCAAAGCTATAAGTTATAGATACTTATTACAACCTTTGGGTGTCCTAAGAGGTGATAGATCTTTAGAACTTTAACTCTATTTCAAACCGAAGTTGAACCGTTAAAATCAAAGATAACGCTCTTGGGGATTAGAGTCTTAGAGTTAGGTTCAAAGCTATAAGTTATACATACTTATGACATCCTTTGGGTGTCCTAAGAGGTGATAGATCTTTAGAACTCTAACTCTATTGCAATCCGAAGTTGAACCGTTACAATCAAAGATAACGCTCTTGGGGATTAGAGTCTTAGAGTTAGGTTCAAAGCAAAAAGTTATAGATACTTATTACAACATTTGGGTGTCCTAAGAGGTGATATATCTTTAGAACTTTAACTCTATTTCAAACCGAAGTTGAACCGTTACAATCAAAGATAACGCTCTTGGGGATTAGAGTCTTAGAGTTAGGTTCAAAGCAATAAGTTATAGATACTTATTACAACCTTTGGGTGTCCTAAGAGGTGATAGATCTTTAGAACTTTAACTCTATTTCAAACCGAAGTTGAACCGTTACAATAGAAGATAACGTCCTTGGGGATTAGAGTCTTAGAGTTTGGTTCAAAGCTATAAGTTATAGATACTTATGACATCCTTTGGGTGTCCTAAGAGGTGATAGATCTTTAGAACATTAACTCTATTTCAGACCGAAGTTGAACCGTTACAATCAAAGATAACGCTCTTGGGGATTAGAGTCTTAGAGTTAGGTTCAAAGCAATAAGTTATAGATACTTATTACAAACTTTGGGTGTCCTAAGAGGTGATAGAGCTTCAGAACTTTAACTCTATTTCAAACCGAAGTTGAACCGTTACAATCAATGATAATGCTCTTGTGGATTAGAGTCTTAGAGTTAGGATCAAAGCTATAAGTTATAGATACTTATTACAACCTTTGGGTGTCCTAAGAGGTGATAGATCTTTAGAACTTTAACTCTATTTCAAACCAAAGTTGAACCGTTACAATCAAAGATAATGCTCATGGGGAATAGAGTCTTAGAGTGAGGTTCAAAGCAATAAGTTATAGATACTTATTACAACCTTTGGGTGTCCTAAGAGGTGATAGATCTTTAGAACTTTAACTCTATTTCAAACCGAAGTTGAACCGTTACAATCAAAGATAACGCTCTTGGGGATTAGAGTCTTAGAGTAAGGTTCAAAGCTATAAGTTATAGATACTTATGACATCCTTTGGGTGTCCTAAGAGGTGATAGATCTTTAGAACTTTAACTCTATTTCAAACCGAAGTTGAACCGTTACAATCAAAGATAACGCTCTTGGGGATTAGAGTCTTAGAGTTAGGTTCAAAGCAATAAGTTATAGATACTTATTACAAACTTTGGGTGTCCTAAGAGGTGATAGAGCTTCATAACTTTAACTCTATTTCAAACCGAAGTTGAACCGTTACAATCAAAGATAATGCTCTTGGGGATTAGAGTCTTAGAGTTAGGTTCAAAGCTATAAGTTATAGATACTTATTACAACCTTTGGGTGTCCTAAGAGGTGATAGATCTTTAGAACTTTAACTCTATTTCAAACCGAAGTTGAACCGTTACAATCAAAGATAACGCTCTTGGGGATTAGAGTCTTAGAGTGAGGTTCAAAGCAATAAGTTATAGATACTTATTACAACCTTTGGGTGTCCTAAGAGGTGATAGATCTTTAGAACTTTAACTCTATTTCAAACCGAAGTTGAACCGTTACAATCAAAGATAACGCTCTTGGGGATTAGAGTCTTAGAGTTAGGTTCAAAGCTATAAGTTATAGATACTTATGACATCCTTTGGGTGTCCTAAGAGGTGATAGATCTTTAGAACTTTAACTCTATTTCAAACCGAAGTTGAACCGTTACAATCAAAGATAACGCTCTTGGGGATTAGAGTCTTAGAGTTAGGTTCAAAGCTATAAGTTATAGATACTTATTACAAACTTTGGGTGTCCTAAGAGGTGATAGAGCTTCATAACTTTAACTCTATTTCAAACCGAAGTTGAACCATTACAATCAAAGATAATGCTCTTGGGGATTAGAGTCTTAGAGTTAGGTTCAAAGCTATAAGTTATAGATACTTATTACAACCTTTGGGTGTCCTAAGAGGTGATAGATCTTTAGAACTTTAACTCTATTTCAAACCGAAGTTGAACCGTTACAATCAAAGATAACGCTCTTGGGGATTAGAGTCTTAGAGTTAGGTTCAAAGCAATAAGTTATAGATACTTATTACAAACTTTGGGTGTCCTAAGAGGTGATAGATCTTTAGAACTTTAACTCTATTTCAAACCGAAGTTGAACCGTTACAATCAAAGATAACGCTCTTGGGGATTAGAGTCTTAGAGTTAGGTTCAAAGCTATAAGTTATAGGTACTTATTACAACCTTTGGGTGTCCTAAGAGGTGATAGAACTTCAGAACTTTAACTCTATTTCAAACCGAAGTTGAACCGTTACAATCAAAGATAACGCTCTTGGGGATTACAGTCTTAGAGTTAGGTTCAAAGCTATAAGTTATAGATACTTATTACAACCTTTGGGTGTCCTAAGAGGTGATAGATCTTTAGAACTTTAACTCTATTTCAAACCGAAGTTGAACCGTTACAATCAAAGATAACGCTCTTGGGGATTAGAGTCTTAGAGTTAGGTTCAAAGCTATAAGTTATACATACTTATGACATCCTTTGGGTGTCCTAAGAGGTGATAGATCTTTAGAACTTTAACTCTATTTCAAACCGAAGTTGAACCGTTACAATCAAAGATAACGCTCTTGGGGATTAGAGTCTTAGAGTGAGGTTCAAAGCAATAAGTTATAGATACTTATTACAACCTTTGGGTGTCCTAAGAGGTGATAGATCTTTAGAACTTTAACTCTATTTCAAACCGAAGTTGAACCGTTACAATCAAAGATAACGCTCTTGGGGATTAGAGTCTTAGAGTTAGGTTCAAAGCTATAAGTTATACATACTTATGACATCCTTTGGGTGTGCTAAGAGGTGATAGATCTTTAGAACTTTAAACCTATTTCAAACCGAAGTTGAACCGTTACAATCAAAGATAACGCTCTTGGGGATTAGAGTCTTAGAGTTAGGTTCAAAGCTATAAGTTATAGATACTTATTACAAACTTTGGGTGTCCTAAGAGGTGATAGAGCTTCATAACTTTAACTCTATTTCAAACCGAAGTTGAACCGTTACAATCAAAGATAATGCTCTTGGGGATTAGAGTCTTAAAGTTAGGTTCAAAGCTATAAGTTATAGATACTTATTACAACCTTTGGGTGTCCTAAGAGGTGATAGATCTTTAGAACTTTAACTCTATTTCAAACCGAAGTTGAACCATTACAATCAAAGATAACGCTCTTGGGGATTAGAGTCTTAGAGTAAGGTTCAAAGCAATAAGTTATAGATACTTATTACAACCTTTGGGTGACCTAAGAGGTGATAGATTTTTAGAACTTTAACTCTATTTCAAACCGAAGTTGAACCGTTACAATCAAAGATAACGCTCTTGGGGATTAGAGTCTTAGAGTTAGGTTCAAAGCTATAAGGTATAGGTACTTATTACAACCTTTGGGTGTCCTAAGAGGTGATAGAACTTCAGAACTTTAACTCTATTTCAAACCGAAGTTGAACCGTTACAATCAAAGATAACGCTCTTGGGGATTAGGGTCTTAGAGTTAGGTTCAAAGCTATAAGTTATACATACTTATGACATCCTTTGGGTGTCCTAAGATGTGATAGATCTTTAGAACTTTAACTCTATTTCAAACCGAAGTTGAACCGTTACAATCAAAGATAACGCTCTTGGGGATTAGAGTCTTAGAGTTAGGTTCAAAGCTATAAGTTATACATACTTATGACATCCTTTGGGTGTCCTAAGAGGTGATAGATCTTTAGAACTTTAACTCTATTTCAAACCGAAGTTGAACCGTTACAATCAAAGATAACGCTCTTGGGGATTAGAGTCTTAGAGTTAGGTTCAAAGCTATATGTTATACATACTTATGACATCCTTTGGGTGTCCTAAGAGGTGATAGATCTTTAGAACTTTAACTCTATTTCAAACCGAAGTTGAACCGTTACAATCAAAGATAACGCTCTTGGGGATTAGAGTCTTAGAGTTATGTTCAAAGCTATAAGTTATAGATACTTATGACATCCTTTGGGTGTCCTAAGAGGTGATAGATCTTTAGAACTTTAACTCTATTTCAAACCGAAGTTGAACCGTTACAATCAAAGATAACGCTCTTGGGGATTAGAGTCTTAGGGTGAGGCAATAAGCAATAAGTTATAGATACTTATTACAACCTTTGGGTGTCCTAAGAGGTGATAGATTTTTAGAACTTTAACTCTATTTCAAACCGAAGTTGAACCGTTACAATCAAAGATAACGCTCTTGGGGATTAGAGTCTTAGAGTTAGGTTCAAAGCTATAAGGTATAGGTACTTATTACAACCTTTGGGTGTCCTAAGAGGTGATAGAACTTCAGAATTTTAACTCTATTTCAAACCGAAGTTGAACCGTTACAATCAAAGATAACGCTCTTGGGGATTAGAGTCTTAGAGTTAGGTTCAAAGCTATAAGTTATACATACTTATGACATCCTTTGGGTGTCCTAAGAGGTGATAGATCTTTAGAACTTTAACTCTATTTCAAACCGAAGTTGAACCGTTACAATCAAAGATAACGCTCTTGGGGATTAGAGTCTTAGAGTTAGGTTCAAAGCTATAAGTTATACATACTTATGACATCCTTTGGGTGTCCTAAGAGGTGATAGATCTTTAGAACTTTAACTCTATTTCAAACCGAAGTTGAACCGTTACAATCAAAGATAACGCTCTTGGGGATTAGAGTCTTAGGGTGAGGTTCAAAGCAATAAGTTATAGATACTTATTACAACCTTTGGGTGTCCTAAGAGGTGATAGATCTTTAGAACTTTAACTCTATTTCAAACCGAAGTTGAACCGTTACAATCAAAGATAACGCTCTTGGGGATTAGAGTCTTAGAGTTAGGTTCAAAGCTATAAGTTATAGATACTTATGACATCCTTTGGGTGTCCTAAGAGGTGATAGATCTTTAGAACTTTAACTCTATTTCAAACCGAAGTTGAACCGTTACAATCAAAGATAACGCTCTTGGGGACTAGAGTCTTAGAGTTAGGTTCAAAGCTATAAGTTATAGATACTTATTACAACCTTTGGGTGTCCTAAGAGGTGATAGATCTTTAGAACTTTAACTCTATTTCAAACCGAAGTTGAACCGTTACAATCAAAGATAACGTTCTTGGGGATTAGAGTCTTAGAGTTAGGTTCAAAGCTATAAGTTATACATACTTATGACATCCTTTGGGTGTCCTAAGAGGTGATAGATCTTTAGAACTTTAACTCTATTTCAAACCGAAGTTGAACCGTTACAATCAAAGATAACGCTCTTGGGGATTAGAGTCTTAGGGTGAGGTTCAAAGCAATAAGTTATAGATACTTATTACAACCTTTGGGTGTCCTAAGAGGTGATAGATCTTTAGAACTTTAACTCTATTTCAAACCGAAGTTGAACCGTTACAATCAAAGATAACGCTCTTGGGGATTAGAGTCTTAGAGTTAGGTTCAAAGCTATAAGTTATAGATACTTATGACATCCTTTGGGTGTACTAAGAGGTGATAGATCTTTAGAACTTTAACTCTATTTCAAACCGAAGTTGAACCGTTACAATCAAAGATAACGCTCTTGGGGATTAGAGTCTTAGAGTTAGGTTCAAAGCTATAAGTTATAGATACTTATTACAAACTTTGGGTGTCCTAAGAGGCGATAGAGCTTCATAACTTTAACTCTATTTCAAACCGAAGTTGAACCGTTACAATCAAAGATAATGCTCTTGGGGATTAGAGTCTTAGAGTTAGGTTCAAAGCTATAAGTTATAGATACTTATTACAACCTTTGGGTGTCCTAAGAGGTGATAGATCTTTAGAACTTTAACTCTATTTCAAACCGAAGTTGAACCGTTACAATCAAAGATAACGCTCTTGGGATTAGAGTCTTAGAGTGAGGTTCAAAGCAATAAGTTATAGATACTTATTACAACCTTTGGGTGTCCTAAGAGGTGATAGATCTTTAGAACTTTAACTCTATTTCAAACCGAAGTTGAACCGTTACAATCAAAGATAACGCTCTTGGGGATTAGAGTCTTAGAGTTAGGTTCAAAGCTATAAGTTATACATACTTATGACATCCTTTGGGTGTCCTAAGAGGTGATAGATCTTTAGAACTTTAACTCTATTTCAAACCGAAGTTGAACCGTTACATTCAAAGATAACGCTCTTGGGGATTAGAGTCTTAGAGTTAGGTTCAAAGCTATAAGTTATAGATACTTATTACAAACTTTGGGTGTCCTAAGAGGTGATAGAGCTTCATAACTTTAACTCTATTTCAAACCGAAGTTGAACCGTTACAATCAAAGATAATGCTCTTGGGGATTAGAGTCTTAGAGTTAGGTTCAAAGCTATAAGTTATAGATACTTATTACAACCTTTGGGTGTCCTAAGAGGTGATAGATCTTTAGAACTTTAACTCTATTTCAAACCGAAGTTGAACCGTTACAATCAAAGATAACGCTCTTGGGGATTAGAGTCTTAGAGTTAGGTTCAAAGCTATAAGTTATAGATACTTATTACAAACTTTGGGTGCCCTAAGAGGTGATAGAGTTTCATAACTTTAACTCTATTTCAAACCGAAGTTGAACCGTTACAATCAAAGATAACGCTCTTGGGGATTAGAGTCTTAGAGTTAGGTTCAAAGCTATAAGGTATAGGTACTTATTACAACCTTTGGGTGTCCTAAGAGGTGATAGAACTTCAGAACTTTAACTCTATTTCAAACCGAAGTTGAACCATTACAATCAAAGATAACGCTCTTGGGGATTAGAGTCTTAGAGTTAGGTTCAAAGTTATAAGTTATAGATACTTATTACAACCTTTGGGTGTCCTAAGAGGTGATAGATCTTTAGAACTTTAACTCTATTTCAAATCGAAGTTGAACCGTTACAATCAAAGATAACGCTCTTGGGAATTAGAGTCTTAGAGTTAGGTTCAAAGCTATAAGTTATACATACTTATGACATCCTTTGGGTGTCCTAAGAGGTGATAGATCTTTAGAACTTTAACTCTATTTCAAACCGAAGTTGAACCGTTACAATCAAAGATAACGCTCTTGGGGATTAGAGTCTTAGAGTTAGGTTCAAAGCTATAAGTTATACATACTTATGACATCCTTTGGGTGTCCTAAGAGGTGATAGATCTTTAGAACTTTAACTCTATTTCAAACCGAAGTTGAACCGTTACAATCAAAGATAACGCTCTTGGGGATTAGAGTCTTAGGGTGAGGTTCAAAGCAATAGGTTATAGATACTTATTACAACCTTTGGGTGTCCTAAGAGGTGATAGATCTTTAGAACTTTAACTCTATTTCAAACCGAAGTTGAACCGTTACAATCAAAGATAACGCTCTTGGGGATTAGAGTCTTAGAGTTATGTTCAAAGCTATAAGTTATAGATACTTATGACATCCTTTGGGTGTCCTAAGAGGTGATAGATCTTTAGAACTTTAACTCTATTTCAAACCGAAGTTGAACCGTTACAATCAAAGATAACGCTCTTGGGGATTAGAGTCTTAGAGTTAGGTTCAAAGCTATAAGTTATAGATACTTATTACAAACTTTGGGTGTCCTAAGAGGCGATAGAGCTTCATAACTTTAACTCTATTTCAAACCGAAGTTGAACCGTTACAATCAAAGATAATGCTCTTGGGGATTAGAGTCTTAGAGTTAGGTTCAAAGCTATAAGTTATAGATACTTATTACAACCTTTGGGTGTCCTAAGAGGTGATAGATCTTTAGAACTTTAACTCTATTTCAAACCGAAGTTGAATCGTTACAATCAAAGATAACGATCTTGGGGATTAGAGTCTTAGAGTTAGGTTCAAAGCAATAAGTTATAGATACTTATTACAACCTTTGGGTGTCCTAAGAGGTGATAGATCTTTAGAACTTTAACTCTATTTCAAACCGAAGTTGAACCGTTACAATCAAAGATAACGCTCTTGGGGATTAGAGTCTTAGAGTTAGGTTCAAGGCTATAAGTTATAGGTACTTATTACAACCTTTGGGTGTCCTAAGAGGTGATACAACTTCAGAACTTTAACTCTATTTCAAACCGAAGTTGAACCGTTACAATCAAAGATAACGCTCTTGGGGATTAGAGTCTTAGAGTTAGGTTCGAAGCTATAAGTTATAGATACTTATTACAACCTTTCGGTGTCCTAAGAGGTGATAGATCTTTAGAACTTTAACTCTATTTCAAACCGAAGTTGAACCGTTACAATCAAAGATAACGCTCTTGGGGATTAGAGTCTTAGAGTTAGGTTCAGAGCTATAAGTTATACATACTTATGACATCCTTTGGGTGTCCTAAGAGGTGATAGATCTTTAGAACTTTTAACTCTATTTCAAACCGAAGTTGAACCGTTACAATCAAAGATAACGCTCTTAGGGATTAGAGTCTTAGAGTGAGGTTCAAAGCTATAAGTTATAGATACTTATTACAACCTTAGGGTGTCCTAAGAGGTGATAGATCTTTAGAACTTTAACTCTATTTCAAACCGAAGTTGAACCGTTACAATCAAAGATAACGCTCTTGGGGATTAGAGTCTTAGAGTGAGGTTCAAAGCAATAAGTTATAGATACTTATTACAACCTTTGGGTGTCCTAAGAGGTGATAGATCTTTAGAACTTTAACTCTATTTCAAACCGAAGTTGAACCGTTACAATCAAAGATAACGCTCTTGGGGATTAGAGTCTTAGAGTTAGGTTCAAAGCTATAAGTTATAGGTACTTATTACAACCTTTGGGTGTCCTAAGAGGTGATACAACTTCAGAACTTTAACTTTATTTCAAACCGAAGTTGAACCGTTACAATCAAAGATAACGCTCTTGGGGATTACAGTCTTAGAGTTAGGTTCAAAGCTATAAGTTATAGATACTTATTACAACCTTTGGGTGTCCTAAGAGGTGATAGATCTTTAGAACTTTAACTCTATTTCAAACCGAAGTTGAACCGTTACAATCAAAGATAACGCTCTTGGGGATTAGAGTCTTAGAGTTAGGTTCAAAGCTATAAGTTATACATACTTATGACATCCTTTGGGTGTCCTAAGAGGTGATAGATCTTTAGAACTTTAACTCATTTCAAACCGAAGTTGAACCGTTACAATCAAAGATAACGCTCTTGGGGATTAGAGTCTTAGAGTGAGGTTCAAAGCAATAAGTTATAGATACTTATTACAGCCTTTGGGTGTCCAAAGAGGTGATAGATCTTTAGAACTTTAACTCTATTTCAAACCGAAGTTGAACCGTTACAATCAAAGATAACGCTCTTGGGGATTAGAGTCTTAGAGTTAGGTTCAAAGCTATAAGTTATACATACTTATGACATCCTTTGGGTGTCCTAAGAGGTGATAGATCTTTAGAACTTTAACTCTATTTCAAACCGAAGTTGAACCGTTACATTCAAAGATAACGCTCTTGGGGATTAGAGTCTTAGAGTTAGGTTCAAAGCTATAAGTTATAGATACTTATTACAAACTTTGGGTGTCCTAAGAGGCGATAGAGCTTCATAACTTTAACTCTATTTCAAACCGAAGTTGAACCGTTACAATCAAAGATAATGCTCTTGGGATTAGAGTATTAGAGTAAGGTTCAAAGCTATAAGTTATAGATACTTATTACAACCTTTGGGTGTCCTAAGAGGTGATAGATCTTTAGAACTTTAACTCTATTTCAAACCGAAGTTGAACCGTTACAATCAAAGATAACGCTCTTGGGGATTAGAGTCTTAGAGTGAGGTTCAAAGCAATAAGTTATAGATACTTATTACAACCTTTGGGTGTCCTAAGAGGTGATAGATCTTTAGAACTTTAACTCTATTTCAAACCGAAGTTGAACCGTTACAATCAAAGATAACGCTCTTGGGGATTAGAGTCTTAGAGTTAGGTTCAAAGCTATAAGTTATAGATACTTATTACAAACTTTGGGTGTCCTAAGAGGCGATAGAGCTTCATAACTTTAACTCTATTTCAAACCGAAGTTGAACCGTTACAATCAAAGATAATGCTCTTGGGGATTAGAGTCTTAGAGTTAGGTTCAAAGCTATAAGTTATAGGTACTTATTACAACCTTTGGGTGTCCTAAGAAGTGATAGAACTTCAGAACTTTAACTCTATTTCAAACCGAAGTTGAACCGTTACAATCAAAGATAACGCTCTTGGGGATTAGAGTCTTAGAGTTAGGTTCAAAGCTATAAGTTATAGATACTTATTACAACCTTTCGGTGTCCTAAGAGGTGATAGATCTTTAGAACTTTAACTCTATTTCAAACCGAAGTTGAACCGTTACAATCAAAGATAACGCTCTTGGGGATTAGAGTCTTAGAGTTAGGTTCAAAGCTATAAGTTATACATACTTATGACATCTTTTGGGTGTCCTAAGAGGTGATAGAGCTTCATAACTTTAACTCTATTTCAAACCGAAGTTGAACCGTTACAATCAAAGATAACGCTCTTGGGGATTAGAGTCTTAGAGTGAGGTTCAAAGCTATAAGTTATAGATACTTATTACAACCTTTGGGTGTCCTAAGAGGTGATAGATCTTTAGAACTTTAACTCTATTTCAAACCGAAGTTGAACCGTTACAATCAAAGATAACGCTCTTGGGGATTAGAGTCTTAGAGTGAGGTTCAAAGCAATAAGTTATAGATACTTATTACAACCTTTGGGTGTCCTAAGAGGTGATAGATCTTTAGAACTTTAACTCTATTTCAAACCGAAGTTGAACCGTTACAATCAAAGATAACGCTCTTGGGGATTAGAGTCTTAGAGTTAGGTTCAAAGCTATAAGTTATAGATACTTATTACAAACTTTGGGTGTCCTAAGAGGCGATAGATCTTTAGAACTTTAACTCTATTTCAAACCGAAGTTGAACCGTTACAATCAAAGATAACGCTCTTGGGGATTAGAGTCTTAGAGTTAGGTTCAAAGCAATAAGTTATAGATACTTATTACAACCTTTGGGTGTCCTAAGAGGTGATAGAACTTCAGAACTTTAACTCTATTTCAAACCGAAGTTGAACCGTTACAATCAAAGATAACGCTCTTGGGGATTAGAGTCTTAGAGTTAGGTTCAAAGCTATAAGTTATACATACTTATGACATCCTTTGGGTGTCCTAAGAGGTGATAGATCTTTAGAACTTTAACTCTATTTCAAACCGAAGTTGAACCGTTACAATCAAAGATAACGCTCTTGGGGATTAGAGTCTTAGGGTGAGGTTCAAAGCAATAAGTTATAGATACTTATTACAACCTTTGGGTGTCCTAAGAGGTGATAGATCTTTAGAACTTTAACTATATTTCAAACCGAAGTTGAACCGTTACAATCAAAGATAACGCTCTTGGGGATTAGAGTCTTAGAGTTAGGTTCAAAGCTAGAAGTTATAGATACTTATGACATCCTTTGGGTGTCCTAAGAAGTGATAGATCTTTAGAACTTTAACTCTATTTCAAACCGAAGTTGAACCGTTACAATCAAAGATAACGCTCTTGGGGATTAGAGTCTTAGAGTTAGGTTCAAAGCTATAAGTTATAGATACTTATTACAAACTTTTGGTGTCCTAAGAGGCGATAGAGCTTCATAACTTTAACTCTATTTCAAACCGAAGTTGAACCGTTACAATCAAAGATAATGCTCTTGGGGATTAGAGTCTTAGAGTTAGGTTCAAAGCTATAAGTTATAGGTACTTATTACAACCTTTGGGTGTCCTAAGAAGTGATAGAACTTCAGAACTTTAACTCTATTTCAAACCGAAGTTGAACCGTTACAATCAAAGATAACGCTCTTGGGGATTAGAGTCTTAGAGTTAGGTTCAAAGCTATAAGTTATACATACTTATGACATCTTTTGGGTGTCCTAAGAGGTGATAGAGCTTCATAACTTTAACTCTATTTCAAACCGAAGTTGAACCGTTACAATCAAAGATAACGCTCTTGGGGATTAGAGTCTTAGAGTGAGGTTCAAAGCTATAAGTTATAGATACTTATTACAACCTTTGGGTGTCCTAAGAGGTGATAGATCTTTAGAACTTTAACTCTATTTCAAACCGAAGTTGAACCGTTACAATCAAAGATAACGCTCTTGGGGATTAGAGTCTTAGAGTGAGGTTCAAAGCAATAAGTTATAGATACTTATTACAACCTTTGGGTGTCCTAAGAGGTGATAGATCTTTAGAACTTTAACTCTATTTCAAACCGAAGTTGAACCGTTACAATCAAAGATAACGCTCTTGGGGATTAGAGTCTTAGAGTGAGGTTCAAAGCTATAAGTTATAGATACTTATTACAACCTTTGGGTGTCCTAAGAGGTGATAGATCTTTAGAACTTTAACTCTATTTCAAACCGAAGTTGAACCGTTACAATCAAAGATAACGCTCTTGGGGATTAGAGTCTTAGAGTTAGGTTCAAAGCTATAAGTTATAGGTACTTATTACAACCTTTGGGTGTCCTAAGAGGTGATAGAACTTCAGAACTTTAACTCTATTTCAAACCGAAGTTGAACCGTTACAATCAAAGATAACGCTCTTGGGGATTACAGTCTTAGAGTTAGGTTCAAAGCTATAAGTTATAGATACTTATTACAACCTTTGGGTGTCCTAAGAGGTGATAGATCTTTAGAACTTTAACTCTATTTCAAACCGAAGTTGAACCGTTACAATCAAAGATAACGCTCTTGGGGATTAGAGTCTTAGAGTTAGGTTCAAAGCTATAAGTTATACATACTTATGACATCCTTTGGGTGTCCTAAGAGGTGATAGATCTTTAGAACTTTAACTCTATTTCAAACCGAAGTTGAACCGTTACAATCAAAGATAACGCTCTTGGGGATTAGAGTCTTAGAGTTAGGTTCAAAGCTATAAGTTATAGGTACTTATGACATCCTTTGGGTGTCCTAAGATGTGATAGATCTTTAGAACTTTAACTCTATTTCAAACCGAAGTTGAACCGTTACAATCAAAGATAACGCTCTTGGGGATTAGAGTCTTAGGGTGAGGTTCAAAGCAATAAGTTATAGATACTTATTACAACCTTTGAGTGTCCTAAGAGGTGATAGATCTTTAGAACTTTAACTCTATTTCAAACCGAAGTTGAACCGTTACAATCAAAGATAACGCTCTTGGGGATTAGAGTCTTAGAGTTAGGTTCAAAGCTAGAAGTTATAGATACTTATGACATCCTTTGGGTGTCCTAAGAGGTGATAGATCTTTAGAACTTTAACTCTATTTCAAACCGAAGTTGAACCGTTACAATCAAAGATAACGCTCTTGGGGATTAGAGTCTTAGAGTTAGGTTCAAAGCTATAAGTTATAGATACTTATTACAAACTTTGGGTGTCCTAAGAGGCGATAGAGCTTCATAACTTTAACTCTATTTCAAACCGAAGTTGAACCGTTACAATCAAAGATAATGCTCTTGGGGATTAGAGTCTTAGAGTTAGGTTCAAAGCTATAAGTTATAGATACTTATTACAACCTTTGGGTGTCCTAAGAGGTGATAGATCTTTAGAACTTTAACTATATTTCAAACCGAAGTTGAACCGTTACAATCAAAGATAACGCTCTTGGGGATTAGAGTCTTAGAGTTAGGTTCAAAGCTAGAAGTTATAGATACTTATGACATCCTTTGGGTGTCCTAAGAAGTGATAGATCTTTAGAACTTTAACTCTATTTCAAACCGAAGTTGAACCGTTACAATCAAAGATAACGCTCTTGGGGATTAGAGTCTTAGAGTTAGGTTCAAAGCTATAAGTTATAGATACTTATTACAACCTTTGGGTGTCCTAAGAGGTGATAGATCTTTAGAACTTTAACTCTATTTCAAACCGAAGTTGAACCGTTACAATCAAAGATAATGCTCTTGGGGATTAGAGTCTTAGAGTTAGGTTCAAAGCTATAAGTTATAGGTACTTATTACAACCTTTGGGTGTCCTAAGAAGTGATAGAACTTCAGAACTTTAACTCTATTTCAAACCGAAGTTGAACCGTTACAATCAAAGATAACGCTCTTGGGGATTAGAGTCTTAGAGTTAGGTTCAAAGCTATAAGTTATAGATACTTATTACAACCTTTCGGTGTCCTAAGAGGTGATAGATCTTTAGAACTTTAACTCTATTTCAAACCGAAGTTGAACCGTTACAATCAAAGATAACGCTCTTGTGGATTAGAGTCTTAGAGTTAGGTTCAAAGCTATAAGTTATACATACTTATGACATCTTTTGGGTGTCCTAAGAGGTGATAGAGCTTCATAACTTTAACTCTATTTCAAACCGAAGTTGAACCGTTACAATCAAAGATAACGCTCTTGGGGATTAGAGTCTTAGAGTGAGGTTCAAAGCTATAAGTTATAGATACTTATTACAACCTTTGGGTGTCCTAAGAGGTGATAGATCTTTAGAACTTTAACTCTATTTCAAACCGAAGTTGAACCGTTACAATCAAAGATAACGCTCTTGGGGATTAGAGTCTTAGAGTTAGGTTCAAAGCTATAAGTTATAGGTACTTATTACAACCTTTGGGTGTCCTAAGAGGTGATAGAACTTCAGAACTTTAACTCTATTTCAAACCGAAGTTGAACCGTTACAATCAAAGATAACGCTCTTGGGGATTACAGTCTTAGAGTTAGGTTCAAAGCTATAAGTTATAGATACTTATTACAACCTTTGGGTGTCCTAAGAGGTGATAGATCTTTAGAACTTTAACTCTATTTCAAACCGAAGTTGAACCGTTACAATCAAAGATAACGCTCTTGGGGATTAGAGTCTTAGAGTTAGGTTCAAAGCTATAAGTTATACATACTTATGACATCCTTTGGGTGTCCTAAGAGGTGATAGATCTTTAGAACTTTAACTCTATTTCAAACCGAAGTTGAACCGTTACAATCAAAGATAACGCTCTTGGGGATTAGAGTCTTAGAGTTAGGTTCAAAGCTATAAGTTATAGGTACTTATGACATCCTTTGGGTGTCCTAAGATGTGATAGATCTTTAGAACTTTAACTCTATTTCAAACCGAAGTTGAACCGTTACAATCAAAGATAACGCTCTTGGGGATTAGAGTCTTAGGGTGAGGTTCAAAGCAATAAGTTATAGATACTTATTACAACCTTTGAGTGTCCTAAGAGGTGATAGATCTTTAGAACTTTAACTCTATTTCAAACCGAAGTTGAACCGTTACAATCAAAGATAACGCTCTTGGGGATTAGAGTCTTAGAGTTTGGTTCAAAGCTAGAAGTTATAGATACTTATGACATCCTTTGGGTGTCCTAAGAGGTGATAGATCTTTAGAACTTTAACTCTATTTCAAACCGAAGTTGAACCGTTACAATCAAAGATAACGCTCTTGGGGATTAGAGTCTTAGAGTTAGGTTCAAAGCTATAAGTTATAGATACTTATTACAAACTTTGGGTGTCCTAAGAGGCGATAGAGCTTCATAACTTTAACTCTATTTCAAACCGAAGTTGAACCGTTACAATCAAAGATAATGCTCTTGGGGATTAGAGTCTTAGAGTTAGGTTCAAAGCTATAAGTTATAGATACTTATTACAACCTTTGGGTGTCCTAAGAGGTGATAGATCTTTAGAACTTTAACTCTATTTCAAACCGAAGTTGAACCGTTACAATCAAAGATAACGCTCTTGGGGATTAGAGTCTTAGAGTTAGGTTCAAAGCTAGAAGTTATAGATACTTATGACATCCTTTGGGTGTCCTAAGAAGTGATAGATCTTTAGAACTTTAACTCTATTTCAAACCGAAGTTGAACCGTTACAATCAAAGATAACGCTCTTGGGGATTAGAGTCTTAGAGTTAGGTTCAAAGCTATAAGTTATAGATACTTATTACAACCTTTGGGTGTCCTAAGAGGTGATAGATCTTTAGAACTTTAACTCTATTTCAAACCGAAGTTGAACCGTTACAATCAAAGATAATGCTCTTGGGGATTAGAGTCTTAGAGTTAGGTTCAAAGCTATAAGTTATAGGTACTTATTACAACCTTTGGGTGTCCTAAGAAGTGATAGAACTTCAGAACTTTAACTCTATTTCAAACCGAAGTTGAACCGTTACAATCAAAGATAACGCTCTTGGGGATTAGAGTCTTAGAGTTAGGTTCAAAGCTATAAGTTATAGATACTTATTACAACCTTTCGGTGTCCTAAGAGGTGATAGATCTTTAGAACTTTAACTCTATTTCAAACCGAAGTTGAACCGTTACAATCAAAGATAACGCTCTTGTGGATTAGAGTCTTAGAGTTAGGTTCAAAGCTATAAGTTATACATACTTATGACATCTTTTGGGTGTCCTAAGAGGTGATAGAGCTTCATAACTTTAACTCTATTTCAAACCGAAGTTGAACCGTTACAATCAAAGATAACGCTCTTGGGGATTAGAGTCTTAGAGTGAGGTTCAAAGCTATAAGTTATAGATACTTATTACAACCTTTGGGTGTCCTAAGAGGTGATAGATCTTTAGAACTTTAACTCTATTTCAAACCGAAGTTGAACCGTTACAATCAAAGATAACGCTCTTGGGGATTAGAGTCTTAGAGTTAGGTTCAAAGCTATAAGTTATAGGTACTTATTACAACCTTTGGGTGTCCTAAGAGGTGATAGAACTTCAGAACTTTAACTCTATTTCAAACCGAAGTTGAACCGTTACAATCAAAGATAACGCTCTTGGGGATTACAGTCTTAGAGTTAGGTTCAAAGCTATAAGTTATAGATACTTATTACAACCTTTGGGTGTCCTAAGAGGTGATAGATCTTTAGAACTTTAACTCTATTTCAAACCGAAGTTGAACCGTTACAATCAAAGATAACGCTCTTGGGGATTAGAGTCTTAGAGTTAGGTTCAAAGCTATAAGTTATACATACTTATGACATCCTTTGGGTGTCCTAAGAGGTGATAGATCTTTAGAACTTTAACTCTATTTCAAACCGAAGTTGAACCGTTACAATCAAAGATAACGCTCTTGGGGATTAGAGTCTTAGAGTTAGGTTCAAAGCTATAAGTTATAGGTACTTATGACATCCTTTGGGTGTCCTAAGATGTGATAGATCTTTAGAACTTTAACTCTATTTCAAACCGAAGTTGAACCGTTACAATCAAAGATAACGCTCTTGGGGATTAGAGTCTTAGGGTGAGGTTCAAAGCAATAAGTTATAGATACTTATTACAACCTTTGAGTGTCCTAAGAGGTGATAGATCTTTAGAACTTTAACTCTATTTCAAACCGAAGTTGAACCGTTACAATCAAAGATAACGCTCTTGGGGATTAGAGTCTTAGAGTTAGGTTCAAAGCTAGAAGTTATAGATACTTATGACATCCTTTGGGTGTCCTAAGAGGTGATAGATCTTTAGAACTTTAACTCTATTTCAAACCGAAGTTGAACCGTTACAATCAAAGATAACGCTCTTGGGGATTAGAGTCTTAGAGTTAGGTTCAAAGCTATAAGTTATAGATACTTATTACAAACTTTGGGTGTCCTAAGAGGCGATAGAGCTTCATAACTTTAACTCTATTTCAAACCGAAGTTGAACCGTTACAATCAAAGATAATGCTCTTGGGGATTAGAGTCTTAGAGTTAGGTTCAAAGCTATAAGTTATAGATACTTATTACAACCTTTGGGTGTCCTAAGAGGTGATAGATCTTTAGAACTTTAACTCTATTTCAAACCGAAGTTGAACCGTTACAATCAAAGATAACGCTCTTGGGGATTAGAGTCTTAGAGTTAGGTTCAAAGCTAGAAGTTATAGATACTTATGACATCCTTTGGGTGTCCTAAGAAGTGATAGATCTTTAGAACTTTAACTCTATTTCAAACCGAAGTTGAACCGTTACAATCAAAGATAACGCTCTTGGGGATTAGAGTCTTAGAGTTAGGTTCAAAGCTATAAGTTATAGATACTTATTACAACCTTTGGGTGTCCTAAGAGGTGATAGATCTTTAGAACTTTAACTCTATTTCAAACCGAAGTTGAACCGTTACAATCAAAGATAATGCTCTTGGGGATTAGAGTCTTAGAGTTAGGTTCAAAGCTATAAGTTATAGATACTTATTACAACCTTTGGGTGTCCTAAGAGGTGATAGATCTTTAGAACTTTAACTCTATTTCAAACCGAAGTTGAACCGTTACAATCAAAGATAACGCTCTTGGGGATTAGAGTCTTAGGGTGAGGTTCAAAGCAATAAGTTATAGATACTTATTACAACCTTTGAGTGTCCTAAGAGGTGATAGATCTTTAGAACTTTAACTCTATTTCAAACCGAAGTTGAACCGTTACAATCAAAGATAACGCTCTTGGGGATTAGAGTCTTAGACTTAGGTTCAAAGCTAGAAGTTATAGATACTTATGACATCCTTTGGGTGTCCTAAGAGGTGATAGATCTTTAGAACTTTAACTCTATTTCAAACCGAAGTTGAACCGTTACAATCAAAGATAACGCTCTTGGGGATTAGAGTCTTAGAGTTAGGTTCAAAGCTATAAGTTATAGATACTTATTACAAACTTTGGGTGTCCTAAGAGGCGATAGAGCTTCATAACTTTAACTCTATTTCAAACCGAAGTTGAACCGTTACAATCAAAGATAATGCTCTTGGGGATTAGAGTCTTAGAGTTAGGTTCAAAGCTATAAGTTATAGATACTTATTACAACCTTTGGGTGTCCTAAGAGGTGATAGATCTTTAGAACTTTAACTCTATTTCAAACCGAAGTTGAACCGTTACAATCAAAGATAACGCTCTTGGGGATTAGAGTCTTAGAGTTAGGTTCAAAGCTAGAAGTTATAGATACTTATGACATCCTTTGGGTGTCCTAAGAAGTGATAGATCTTTAGAACTTTAACTCTATTTCAAACCGAAGTTGAACCGTTACAATCAAAGATAACGCTCTTGGGGATTAGAGTCTTAGAGTTAGGTTCAAAGCTATAAGTTATAGATACTTATTACAACCTTTGGGTGTCCTAAGAGGTGATAGATCTTTAGAACTTTAACTCTATTTCAAACCGAAGTTGAACCGTTACAATCAAAGATAATGCTCTTGGGGATTAGAGTCTTAGAGTTAGGTTCAAAGCTATAAGTTATAGGTACTTATTACAACCTTTGGGTGTCCTAAGAAGTGATAGAACTTCAGAACTTTAACTCTATTTCAAACCGAAGTTGAACCGTTACAATCAAAGATAACGCTCTTGGGGATTAGAGTCTTAGAGTTAGGTTCAAAGCTATAAGTTATAGATACTTATTACAACCTTTCGGTGTCCTAAGAGGTGATAGATCTTTAGAACTTTAACTCTATTTCAAACCGAAGTTGAACCGTTACAATCAAAGATAACGCTCTTGTGGATTAGAGTCTTAGAGTTAGGTTCAAAGCTATAAGTTATACATACTTATGACATCTTTTGGGTGTCCTAAGAGGTGATAGAGCTTCATAACTTTAACTCTATTTCAAACCGAAGTTGAACCGTTACAATCAAAGATAACGCTCTTGGGGATTAGAGTCTTAGAGTGAGGTTCAAAGCTATAAGTTATAGATACTTATTACAACCTTTGGGTGTCCTAAGAGGTGATAGATCTTTAGAACTTTAACTCTATTTCAAACCGAAGTTGAACCGTTACAATCAAAGATAACGCTCTTGGGGATTAGAGTCTTAGAGTTAGGTTCAAAGCTATAAGTTATAGGTACTTATTACAACCTTTGGGTGTCCTAAGAGGTGATAGAACTTCAGAACTTTAACTCTATTTCAAACCGAAGTTGAACCGTTACAATCAAAGATAACGCTCTTGGGGATTACAGTCTTAGAGTTAGGTTCAAAGCTATAAGTTATAGATACTTATTACAACCTTTGGGTGTCCTAAGAGGTGATAGATCTTTAGAACTTTAACTCTATTTCAAACCGAAGTTGAACCGTTACAATCAAAGATAACGCTCTTGGGGATTAGAGTCTTAGAGTTAGGTTCAAAGCTATAAGTTATACATACTTATGACATCCTTTGGGTGTCCTAAGAGGTGATAGATCTTTAGAACTTTAACTCTATTTCAAACCGAAGTTGAACCGTTACAATCAAAGATAACGCTCTTGGGGATTAGAGTCTTAGAGTTAGGTTCAAAGCTATAAGTTATAGGTACTTATGACATCCTTTGGGTGTCCTAAGATGTGATAGATCTTTAGAACTTTAACTCTATTTCAAACCGAAGTTGAACCGTTACAATCAAAGATAACGCTCTTGGGGATTAGAGTCTTAGGGTGAGGTTCAAAGCAATAAGTTATAGATACTTATTACAACCTTTGAGTGTCCTAAGAGGTGATAGATCTTTAGAACTTTAACTCTATTTCAAACCGAAGTTGAACCGTTACAATCAAAGATAACGCTCTTGGGGATTAGAGTCTTAGAGTTAGGTTCAAAGCTAGAAGTTATAGATACTTATGACATCCTTTGGGTGTCCTAAGAGGTGATAGATCTTTAGAACTTTAACTCTATTTCAAACCGAAGTTGAACCGTTACAATCAAAGATAACGCTCTTGGGGATTAGAGTCTTAGAGTTAGGTTCAAAGCTATAAGTTATAGATACTTATTACAAACTTTGGGTGTCCTAAGAGGCGATAGAGCTTCATAACTTTAACTCTATTTCAAACCGAAGTTGAACCGTTACAATCAAAGATAATGCTCTTGGGGATTAGAGTCTTAGAGTTAGGTTCAAAGCTATAAGTTATAGATACTTATTACAACCTTTGGGTGTCCTAAGAGGTGATAGATCTTTAGAACTTTAACTCTATTTCAAACCGAAGTTGAACCGTTACAATCAAAGATAACGAACGCTCTTGGGGATTAGAGTCTTAGAGTTAGGTTCAAAGCTATAAGTTATAGATACTTATGACATCCTTTGGGTGTCCTAAGAGGTGATAGATCTTTAGAACTTTAACTCTATTTCAAACCGAAGTTGTACCGTTACAATCAAAGATAATGCTCTTGGGGATTAGAGTCTTAGAGTTAGGTTCAAAGCTATAAGTTATAGATACTTATTACAAACTTTGGGTGTCCTAAGAGGCGATAGAGCTTCATAATTTTAACTCTATTTCAAACCGATGTTGAACCGTTACAATCAAAGATAATGCTCTTGGGGATTAGAGTCTTAGAGTTAGGTTCAAAGCTATAAGTTATAGATACTTATTACAACCTTTGGGTGTCCTAAGAGGTGATAGATCTTTAGAACTTTAACTCTATTTCAAACCGAAGTTGAACCGTTACATTCAAAGATAACGCTCTTGGGGATTAGAGTCTTAGAGTTAGGTTCAAAGCTATAAGGTATAGGTACTTATTACAACCTTTGGGTGTCCTAAGAGGTGATAGAACTTCAGAACTTTAACTCTATTTCAAACCGAAGTTGAACCGTTACAATCAAAGATAACGCTCTTGGGGATTAGAGTCTTAGAGTTAGGTTCAAAGCTATAAGTTATACATACTTATGACATCCTTTGGGTGTCCTAAGAGGTGATAGATCTTTAGAACTTTAACTCTATTTCAAACCGAAGTTGAACCGTTACAATCAAAGATAACGCTCTTGGGGATTAGAGTCTTAGAGTTAGGTTCAAAGCTATAAGTTATAGATACTTATTACAACCTTTGGGTGTCCTAAGAGGTGATAGATCTTTAGAACTTTAACTCTATTTCAAACCGAAATTGAACCGTTACAATCAAAGATAACGCTCTTGGGGATTAGAGTCTTAGAGTTAGGTTCAAAGCAATAAGTTATAGATACTTATTACAACCTTTGGGTGTCCTAAGAGGTGATAGAACTTCAGAACTTTAACTCTATTTCAAACCGAAGTTGAACCGTTACAATCAAAGATAACGCTCTTGGGGATTAGAGTCTTAGAGTTAGGTTCAAAGCTATAAGTTATACATACTTATGACATCCTTTGGGTGTCCTAAGAGGTGATAGATCTTTAGAACTTTAACTCTATTTCAAACCGAAGTTGAACCGTTACAATCAAAGATAACGCTCTTGGGGATTAGAGTCTTAGGGTGAGGTTCAAAGCAATAAGTTATAGATACTTATTACAACCTTTGGGTGTCCTAAGAGGTGATAGATCTTTAGAACTTTAACTATATTTCAAACCCAAGTTGAACCGTTACAATCAAAGATAACGCTCTTGGGGATTAGAGTCTTAAAGTTAGGTTCAAAGCTAGAAGTTATAGATACTTATGACATCCTTTGGGTGTCCTAAGAGGTGATAGATCTTTAGAACTTTAACTCTATTTCAAACCGAAGTTGAACCGTTACAATCAAAGATAACGCTCTTGGGGATTAGAGTCTTAGAGTTAGGTTCAAAGCTATAAGTTATAGATACTTATTACAAACTTTGGGTGTCCTAAGAGGCGATAGAGCTTCATAACTTTAACTCTATTTCAAACCGAAGTTGAACCGTTACAATCAAAGATAATGCTCTTGGGGATTAGAGTCTTAGAGTTAGGTTCAAAGCTATAAGTTATAGGTACTTATTACAACCTTTGGGTGTCCTAAGAAGTGATAGAACTTCAGAACTTTAACTCTATTTCAAACCGAAGTTGAACCGTTACAATCAAAGATAACGCTCTTGGGGATTAGAGTCTTAGAGTTAGGTTCAAAGCTATAAGTTATAGATACTTATTACAAACTTTGGGTGTCCTAAGAGGCGATAGAGCTTCATAACTTTAACTCTATTTCAAACCGAAGTTGAACCGTTACAATCAAAGATAATGCTCTTGGGGATTAGAGTCTTAGAGTTAGGTTCAAAGCTATAAGTTATAGGTACTTATTACAACCTTTGGGTGTCCTAAGAGGTGATAGAGCTTCATAACTTTAACTCTATTTCAAACCGAAGTTGAACCGTTACAATCAAAGATAACGCTCTCGGGGATTAGAGTCTTAGAGTGAGGTTCAAAGCTATAAGTTATAGATACTTATTACAACCTTTGGGTGTCCTAAGAGGTGATAGATCTTTAGAACTTTAACTCTATTTCAAACCGAAGTTGAACCGTTACAATCAAAGATAACGCTCTTGGGGATTAGAGTCTTAGAGTGAGGTTCAAAGCAATAAGTTATAGATACTTATTACAACCTTTGGGTGTCCTAAGAGGTGATAGATCTTTAGAACTTTAACTCTATTTCAAACCGAAGTTGAACCGTTACAATCAAAGATAATGCTCTTGGGGATTAGAGTCTTAGAGTTAGGTTCAAAGCTATAAGTTATAGGTACTTATTACAACCTTTGGGTGTCCTAAGAGGTGATAGAACTTCAGAACTTTAACTCTATTTCAAACCGAAGTTGAACCGTTACAATCAAAGATAACGCTCTTGGGGATTACAGTCTTAGAGTTAGGTTCAAAGCTATAAGTTATAGATACTTATTACAACCTTTGGGTGTCCTAAGAGGTGATAGATCTTTAGAACTTTAACTCTATTTCAAACCGAAGTTGAACCGTTACAATCAAAGATAACGCTCTTGGGGATTAGAGTCTTAGAGTTAGGTTCAAAGCTATAAGTTATACATACTTATGACATCCTTTGGGTGTCCTAAGAGGTGATAGATCTTTAGAACTTTAACTCTATTTCAAACCGAAGTTGAACCGTTACAATCAAAGATAACGCTCTTGGGGATTAGAGTCTTAGAGTTTGGTTCAAAGCTATAAGTTATAGATACTTATTACAAACTTTGGGTGTCCTAAGAGGCGATAGAGCTTCATAACTTTAACTCTATTTCAAACCGAAGTTGAACCGTTACAATCAAAGATAATGCTCTTGGGGATTAGAGTCTTAGAGTTAGGTTCAAAGCTATAAGTTATAGATACTTATTACAACCTTTGGGTGTCCTAAGAGGTGATAGATCTTTAGAACTTTAACTCTATTTCAAACCGAAGTTGAACCGTTACAATCAAAGATAACGCTCTTGGGGATTAGAGTCTTAGAGTTAGGTTCAAAGCAATAAGTTATAGATACTTATTACAAACTTTGGGTGTCCTAAGAGGTGATAGAGCTTCATAACTTTAACTCTATTTCAAACCGAAGTTGAACCGTTACAATCAAAGATAATGCTCTTGGGGATTAGAGTCTTAGAGTTAGGTTCAAAGCTATAAGTTATAGATACTTATTACAACCTTTGGGTGTCCTAAGAGGTGATAGATCTTTAGAACTTTAACTCTATTTCAAACCGAAGTTGAACCGTTACAATCAAAGATAACGCTCTTGGGGATTAGAGTCTTAGAGTTAGGTTCAAAGCTATAAGTTATAGATACTTATTACAAACTTTGGGTGCCCTAAGAGGTGATAGAGCTTCATAACTTTAACTCTATTTCAAACCGAAGTTGAACCGTTACAATCAAAGATAACGCTCTTGGGGATTAGAGTCTTAGAGTTAGGTTCAAAGCTATAAGTTATACATACTTATGACATCCTTTGGGTGTCCTAAGAGGTGATAGATCTTTAGAACTTTAACTCTATTTCAAACCGAAGTTGAACCGTTACAATCAAAGATAACGCTCTTGGGGATTAGAGTCTTAGGGTGAGGTTCAAAGCAATAAGTTATAGATACTTATTACAACCTTTGGGTGTCCTAAGAGGTGATAGATCTTTAGAACTTTAACTCTATTTCAAACCGAAGTTGAACCGTTACAATCAAAGATAACGCTCTTGGGGATTAGAGTCTTAGAGTTAGGTTCAAAGCTAGAAGTTATAGATACTTATGACATCCTTTGGGTGTCCTAAGAGGTGATAGATCTTTAGAACTTTAACTCTATTTCAAACCGAAGTTGAACCGTTACAATCAAAGATAACGCTCTTGGGGATTAGAGTCTTAGAGTTAGGTTCAAAGCTATAAGTTATAGATACTTATTACAAACTTTGGGTGTCCTAAGAGGCGATAGAGCTTCATAACTTTAACTCTATTTCAAACCGAAGTTGAACCGTTACAATCAAAGATAATGCTCTTGGGGATTAGAGTCTTAGAGTTAGGTTCAAAGCTATAAGTTATAGGTACTTATGACATCCTTTGGGTGTCCTAAGAGGTGATAGATCTTTAGAACTTTAACTCTATTTCAAACCGAAGTTGAACCGTTACAATCAAAGATAACGCTCTTGGGGATTAGAGTCTTAGGGTGAGGTTCAAAGCAATAAGTTATAGATACTTATTACAACCTTTGGGTGTCCTAAGAGGTGATAGATCTTTAGAACTTTAACTCTATTTCAAACCGAAGTTGAACCGTTACAATCAAAGATAACACTCTTGGGGATTAGAGTCTTAGAGTTAGGTTCAAAGCTAGAAGTTATAGATACTTATGACATCCTTTGGGTGTCCTAAGAGGTGATAGATCTTTAGAACTTTAACTCTATTTCAAACCGAAGTTGAACCGTTACAATCAAAGATAACGCTCTTGGGGATTAGAGTCTTAGAGTTAGGTTCAAAGCTATAAGGTATAGGTACTTATTACAACCTTTGGGTGTCCTAAGAGGTGATAGAACTTCAGAACTTTAACTCTATTTCAAACCGAAGTTGAACCGTTACAATCAAAGATAACGCTCTTGGGGATTAGAGTCTTAGAGTTAGGTTCAAAGCTATAAGTTATACATACTTATGACATCCTTTGGGTGTCCTAAGAGGTGATAGATCTTTAGAACTTTAACTCTATTTCAAACCGAAGTTGAACCGTTACAATCAAAGATAACGCTCTTGGGGATTAGAGTCTTAGAGTTAGGTTCAAAGCTATAGGTTATACATACTTATGACATCCTTTGGGTGTCCTAAGAGGTGATAGATCTTTAGAACTTTAACTCTATTTCAAACCGAAGTTGAACCGTTACAATCAAAGATAACGCTCTTGGGGATTAGAGTCTTAGAGTTAGGTTCAAAGCTATAAGTTATACATACTTATGACATCCTTTGGGTGTCCTAAGAGGTGATAGATCTTTAGAACTTTAACTCTATTTCAAACCGAAGTTGAACCGTTACAATCAAAGATAACGCTCTTGGGGATTAGAGTCTTAGGGTGAGGTTCAAAGCAATAAGTTATAGATACTTATTACAACCTTTGGGTGTCCTAAGAGGTGATAGATCTTTAGAACTTTAACTCTATTTCAAACCGAAGTTGAACCGTTACAATCAAAGATAACGCTCTTGGGGATTAGAGTCTTAGAGTTAGGTTCAAAGCTATAAGTTATACATACTTATGACATCCTTTGGGTGTCCTAAGAGGTGATAGATCTTTAGAACTTTAACTCTATTTCAAACCGAAGTTGAACCGTTACAATCAAAGATAACGCTCTTGGGGATTAGAGTCTTAGAGTTAGGTTCAAAGCTATAAGTTATAGATACTTATTACAAACTTTGGGTGTCCTAAGAGGTGATAGAGCTTCATAACTTTAACTCTATTTCAAACCGAAGTTGAACCGTTACAATCAAAGATAACGCTCTTGGGGATTAGAGTCTTAGAGTTAGGTTAAAAGCAATAAGTTATAGATACTTATTACAACCTTTGGGTGTCCTAAGAGGTGATAGATCTTTAGAACTTTAACTCTATTTCAAACCGAAGTTGAACCGTTACAATCAAAGATAACGCTCTTGGGGATTAGAGTCTTAGAGTTAGGTTCAAAGCAATAAGTTATAGATACTTATTACAAACTTTGGGTGTCCTAAGAGGTGATAGAGCTTCATAACTTTAACTCTATTTCAAACCGAAGTTGAACCGTTACAATCAAAGATAATGCTCTTGGGGATTACAGTCTTAGAGTTAGGTTCAAAGCTATAAGTTATAGATACTTATTACAACCTTTGGGTGTCCTAAGAGGTGATAGATCTTTAGAACTTTAACTCTATTTCAAACCGAAGTTGAACCGTTACAATCAAAGATAACGCTCTTGGGGATTAGAGTCTTAGAGTTAGGTTCAAAGCTATAAGTTATACATACTTATGACATCCTTTGGGTGTCCTAAGAGGTGATAGATCTTTAGAACTTTAACTCTATTTCAAACCGAAGTTGAACCGTTACAATCAAAGATAACGCTCTTGGGGATTAGAGTCTTAGAGTTAGGTTCAAAGCTATAAGTTATAGATACTTATTACAAACTTTGGGTGTCCTAAGAGGCGATAGAGCTTCATAACTTTAACTCTATTTCAAACCGAAGTTGAACCGTTACAATCAAAGATAATGCTCTTGGGGATTAGAGTCTTAGAGTTAGGTTCAAAGCTATAAGTTATAGGTACTTATTACAACCTTTGGGTGTCCTAAGAGGTGATAGAACTTCAGAACTTTAACTCTATTTCAAACCGAAGTTGAACCGTTACAATCAAAGATAACGCTCTTGGGGATTACAGTCTTAGAGTTAGGTTCAAAGCTATAAGTTATAGATACTTATTACAACCTTTGGGTGTCCTAAGAGGTGATAGATCTTTAGAACTTTAACTCTATTTCAAACCGAAGTTGAACCGTTACAATCAAAGATAACGCTCTTGGGGATTAGAGTCTTAGAGTTAGGTTCAAAGCTATAAGTTATACATACTTATGACATCCTTTGGGTGTCCTAAGAGGTGATAGATCTTTAGAACTTTAACTCTATTTCAAACCGAAGTTGAACCGTTACAATCAAAGATAACGCTCTTGGGGATTAGAGTCTTAGAGTTTGGTTCAAAGCTATAAGTTATAGATACTTATTACAAACTTTGGGTGTC
Source organism: Pontederia crassipes (assembly GCA_030549335.1). Taxonomy (NCBI): domain Eukaryota; kingdom Viridiplantae; phylum Streptophyta; class Magnoliopsida; order Commelinales; family Pontederiaceae; genus Pontederia; species Pontederia crassipes. The sequence continues at coordinate 531,652 of JAUKPH010000020.1, read as the reverse complement.
CTAAGAGGCGATAGAGCTTCATAACTTTAACTCTATTTCAAACCGAAGTTGAACCGTTACAATCAAAGATAATGCTCTTGGGGATTAGAGTCTTAGAGTTAGGTTCAAAGCTATAAGTTATAGATACTTATTACAACCTTTGGGTGTCCTAAGAGGTGATAGATCTTTAGAACTTTAACTCTATTTCAAACCGAAGTTGAACCGTTACAATCAAAGATAACGCTCTTGGGGATTAGAGTCTTAGAGTTAGGTTCAAAGCAATAAGTTATAGATACTTATTACAAACTTTGGGTGTCCTAAGAGGTGATAGAGCTTCATAACTTTAACTCTATTTCAAACCGAAGTTGAACCGTTACAATCAAAGATAATGCTCTTGGGGATTAGAGTCTTAGAGTTAGGTTCAAAGCTATAAGTTATAGATACTTATTACAACCTTTGGGTGTCCTAAGAGGTGATAGATCTTTAGAACTTTAACTCTATTTCAAACCGAAGTTGAACCGTTACAATCAAAGATAACGCTCTTGGGGATTAGAGTCTTAGAGTTAGGTTCAAAGCTATAAGTTATAGATACTTATTACAAACTTTGGGTGCCCTAAGAGGTGATAGAGCTTCATAACTTTAACTCTATTTCAAACCGAAGTTGAACCGTTACAATCAAAGATAACGCTCTTGGGGATTAGAGTCTTAGAGTTAGGTTCAAAGCTATAAGTTATACATACTTATGACATCCTTTGGGTGTCCTAAGAGGTGATAGATCTTTAGAACTTTAACTCTATTTCAAACCGAAGTTGAACCGTTACAATCAAAGATAACGCTCTTGGGGATTAGAGTCTTAGGGTGAGGTTCAAAGCAATAAGTTATAGATACTTATTACAACCTTTGGGTGTCCTAAGAGGTGATAGATCTTTAGAACTTTAACTCTATTTCAAACCGAAGTTGAACCGTTACAATCAAAGATAACGCTCTTGGGGATTAGAGTCTTAGAGTTAGGTTCAAAGCTAGAAGTTATAGATACTTATGACATCCTTTGGGTGTCCTAAGAGGTGATAGATCTTTAGAACTTTAACTCTATTTCAAACCGAAGTTGAACCGTTACAATCAAAGATAACGCTCTTGGGGATTAGAGTCTTAGAGTTAGGTTCAAAGCTATAAGTTATAGATACTTATTACAAACTTTGGGTGTCCTAAGAGGCGATAGAGCTTCATAACTTTAACTCTATTTCAAACCGAAGTTGAACCGTTACAATCAAAGATAATGCTCTTGGGGATTAGAGTCTTAGAGTTAGGTTCAAAGCTATAAGTTATAGGTACTTATGACATCCTTTGGGTGTCCTAAGAGGTGATAGATCTTTAGAACTTTAACTCTATTTCAAACCGAAGTTGAACCGTTACAATCAAAGATAACGCTCTTGGGGATTAGAGTCTTAGGGTGAGGTTCAAAGCAATAAGTTATAGATACTTATTACAACCTTTGGGTGTCCTAAGAGGTGATAGATCTTTAGAACTTTAACTCTATTTCAAACCGAAGTTGAACCGTTACAATCAAAGATAACGCTCTTGGGGATTAGAGTCTTAGAGTTAGGTTCAAAGCTAGAAGTTATAGATACTTATGACATCCTTTGGGTGTCCTAAGAGGTGATAGATCTTTAGAACTTTAACTCTATTTCAAACCGAAGTTGAACCGTTACAATCAAAGATAACGCTCTTGGGGATTAGAGTCTTAGAGTTAGGTTCAAAGCTATAAGGTATAGGTACTTATTACAACCTTTGGGTGTCCTAAGAGGTGATAGAACTTCAGAACTTTAACTCTATTTCAAACCGAAGTTGAACCGTTACAATCAAAGATAACGCTCTTGGGGATTAGAGTCTTAGAGTTAGGTTCAAAGCTATAAGTTATACATACTTATGACATCCTTTGGGTGTCCTAAGAGGTGATAGATCTTTAGAACTTTAACTCTATTTCAAACCGAAGTTGAACCGTTACAATCAAAGATAACGCTCTTGGGGATTAGAGTCTTAGAGTTAGGTTCAAAGCTATAGGTTATACATACTTATGACATCCTTTGGGTGTCCTAAGAGGTGATAGATCTTTAGAACTTTAACTCTATTTCAAACCGAAGTTGAACCGTTACAATCAAAGATAACGCTCTTGGGGATTAGAGTCTTAGAGTTAGGTTCAAAGCTATAAGTTATACATACTTATGACATCCTTTGGGTGTCCTAAGAGGTGATAGATCTTTAGAACTTTAACTCTATTTCAAACCGAAGTTGAACCGTTACAATCAAAGATAACGCTCTTGGGGATTAGAGTCTTAGGGTGAGGTTCAAAGCAATAAGTTATAGATACTTATTACAACCTTTGGGTGTCCTAAGAGGTGATAGATCTTTAGAACTTTAACTCTATTTCAAACCGAAGTTGAACCGTTACAATCAAAGATAACGCTCTTGGGGATTAGAGTCTTAGAGTTAGGTTCAAAGCTATAAGTTATACATACTTATGACATCCTTTGGGTGTCCTAAGAGGTGATAGATCTTTAGAACTTTAACTCTATTTCAAACCGAAGTTGAACCGTTACAATCAAAGATAACGCTCTTGGGGATTAGAGTCTTAGAGTTAGGTTCAAAGCTATAAGTTATAGATACTTATTACAAACTTTGGGTGTCCTAAGAGGTGATAGAGCTTCATAACTTTAACTCTATTTCAAACCGAAGTTGAACCGTTACAATCAAAGATAACGCTCTTGGGGATTAGAGTCTTAGAGTTAGGTTAAAAGCAATAAGTTATAGATACTTATTACAACCTTTGGGTGTCCTAAGAGGTGATAGATCTTTAGAACTTTAACTCTATTTCAAACCGAAGTTGAACCGTTACAATCAAAGATAACGCTCTTGGGGATTAGAGTCTTAGAGTTAGGTTCAAAGCTATAAGTTATAGATACTTATTACAAACTTTGGGTGCCCTAAGAGGTGATAGAGCTTCATAACTTTAACTCTATTTCAAACCGAAGTTGAACCGTTACAATCAAAGATAATGCTCTTGGGGATTAGAGTCTTAGAGTTAGGTTCAAAGCTATAAGTTATAGATACTTATTACAACCTTTGGGTGTCCTAAGGGGTGATAGATCTTTATAACTTTAACTCTATTTCAAACCGAAGTTGAACCGTTACAATCAAAGATAACGCTCTTGGGGATTAGAGTCTTAGAGTTAGGTTCAAAGCAATAAGTTATAGATACTTATTACAAACTTTGGGTGTCCTAAGAGGTGATAGAGCTTCATAACTTTAACTCTATTTCAAACCGAAGTTGAACCGTTACAATCAAAGATAATGCTCTTGGGGATTAGAGTCTTAGAGTTAGGTTCAAAGCTATAAGTTATAGATACTTATTACAACCTTTGGGTGTCCTAAGAGGTGATAGATCTTTAGAACTTTAACTCTATTTCAAACCGAAGTTGAACCGTTACAATCAAAGATAACGCTCTTGGGGATTAGAGTCTTAGAGTTAGGTTCAAAGCTATAAGTTATAGATACTTATTACAAACTTTGGGTGCCCTAAGAGGTGATAGAGCTTCATAACTTTAACTCTATTTCAAACCGAAGTTGAACCGTTACAATCAAAGATAACGCTCTTGGGGATTAGAGTCTTAGAGTTAGGTCTAAAGCTATAAGGTATAGGTACTTATTACAACCTTTGGGTGTCCTAAGAGGTGATAGAACTTCAGAACTTTAACTCTATTTCAAACCGAAGTTGAACCGTTACAATCAAAGATAACGCTCTTGGGGATTAGAGTCTTAGAGTGAGGTTCAAAGCAATAAGTTATAGATACTTATTACAACCTTTGGGTGTCCTAAGAGGTGATAGATCTTTAGAACTTTAACTCTATTTCAAACCGAAGTTGAACCGTTACAATCAAAGATAACGCTCTTGGGGATTAGAGTCTTAGAGTTAGGTTCAAAGCTAGAAGTTATAGATACTTATGACATCCTTTGGGTGTCCTAAGAGGTGATAGATCTTTAGAACTTTAACTCTATTTCAAACCGAAGTTGAACCGTTACAATCAAAGATAACGCTCTTGGGGATTAGAGTCTTAGAGTTAGGTTCAAAGCTATAAGTTATAGATACTTATTACAAACTTTGGGTGTCCTAAGAGGCGATAGAGCTTCATAACTTTAACTCTATTTCAAACCGAAGTTGAACCGTTACAATCAAAGATAATGCTCTTGGGGATTAGAGTCTTAGAGTTAGGTTCAAAGCTATAAGTTATAGGTACTTATGACATCCTTTGGGTGTCCTAAGAGGTGATAGATCTTTAGAACTTTAACTCTATTTCAAACCGAAGTTGAACCGTTACAATCAAAGATAACGCTCTTGGGGATTAGAGTCTTAGAGTTAGGTTCAAAGCTATAAGTTATAGGTACTTATTACAACCTTTGGGTGTCCTAAGAGGTGATAGAGCTTCATAACTTTAACTCTATTTCAAACCGAAGTTGAACCGTTACAATCAAAGATAATGCTCTTGGGGATTAGAGTCTTAGAGTTAGGTTCAAAGCTATAAGTTATAGATACTTATTACAACCTTTGGGTGTCCTAAGATGTGATAGATCTTTAGAACTTTAACTCTATTTCAAACCGAAGTTGAACCGTTACAATCAAAGAAAACGCTCTTGGGGATTAGAGTCTTAGAGTTAGGTTCAAAGCTATAAGTTATAGATACTTATTACAAACTTTGGGTGCCCTAAGAGGTGATAGAGCTTCATAACTTTAACTCTATTTCAAACCGAAGTTGAACCGTTACAATCAAAGATAACGCTCTTGGGGATTAGAGTCTTAGAGTTAGGTTCAAAGCTATAAGTTATAGATACTTATTACAAACTTTGGGTGCCCTAAGAGGTGATAGAGCTTCATAACTTTAACTCTATTTCAAACCGAAGTTGAACCGTTACAATCAAAGATAACGCTCTTGGGGATTAGAGTCTTAGAGTGAGGTTCAAAGCAATAAGTTATAGATACTTATTACAACCTTTGGGTGTCCTAAGAGGTGATAGATCTTTAGAACTTTAACTCTATTTCAAACCGAAGTTGAACCGTTACAATCAAAGATAACGCTCTTGGGGATTAGAGTCTTAGAGTTAGGTTCAAAGCTAGAAGTTATAGATACTTATGACATCCTTTGGGTGTCCTAAGAGGTGATAGATCTTTAGAACTTTAACTCTATTTCAAACCGAAGTTGAACCGTTACAATCAAAGATAACGCTCTTGGGGATTAGAGTCTTAGAGTTAGGTTCAAAGCTATAAGTTATAGATACTTATTACAAACTTTGGGTGTCCTAAGAGGCGATAGAGCTTCATAACTTTAACTCTATTTCAAACCGAAGTTGAACCGTTACAATCAAAGATAATGCTCTTGGGGATTAGAGTCTTAGAGTTAGGTTCAAAGCTATAAGTTATAGGTACTTATGACATCCTTTGGGTGTCCTAAGAGGTGATAGATCTTTAGAACTTTAACTCTATTTCAAACCGAAGTTGAACCGTTACAATCAAAGATAACGCTCTTGGGGATTAGAGTCTTAGAGTTAGGTTCAAAGCAATAAGTTATAGATACTTATTACAAACTTTGGGTGTCCTAAGAGGTGATAGAGCTTCATAACTTTAACTCTATTTCAAACCGAAGTTGAACCGTTACAATCAAAGATAATGCTCTTGGGGATTAGAGTCTTAGAGTTAGGTTCAAAGCTATAAGTTATAGATACTTATTACAACCTTTGGGTGTCCTAAGAGGTGATAGATCTTTAGAACTTTAACTCTATTTCAAACCGAAGTTGAACCGTTACAATCAAAGATAACGCTCTTGGGGATTAGAGTCTTAGAGTTAGGTTCAAAGCTATAAGTTATAGATACTTATTACAAACTTTGGGTGCCCTAAGAGGTGATAGAGCTTCATAACTTTAACTCTATTTCAAACCGAAGTTGAACCGTTACAATCAAAGATAACGCTCTTGGGGATTAGAGTCTTAGAGTTAGGTTCAAAGCTATAAGTTATACATACTTATGACAAACTTTGGGTGCCCTAAGAGGTGATAGAGCTTCATAACTTTAACTCTATTTCAAACCGAAGTTGAACCGTTACAATCAAAGATAACGCTCTTGGGGATTAGAGTCTTAGAGTGAGGTTCAAAGCAATAAGTTATAGATACTTATTACAACCTTTGGGTGTCCTAAGAGGTGATAGATCTTTAGAACTTTAACTCTATTTCAAACCGAAGTTGAACCGTTACAATCAAAGATAACGCTCTTGGGGATTAGAGTCTTAGAGTTAGGTTCAAAGCTAGAAGTTATAGATACTTATGACATCCTTTGGGTGTCCTAAGAGGTGATAGATCTTTAGAACTTTAACTCTATTTCAAACCGAAGTTGAACCGTTACAATCAAAGATAACGCTCTTGGGGATTAGAGTCTTAGAGTTAGGTTCAAAGCTATAAGTTATAGATACTTATTACAAACTTTGGGTGTCCTAAGAGGCGATAGAGCTTCATAACTTTAACTCTATTTCAAACCGAAGTTGAACCGTTACAATCAAAGATAATGCTCTTGGGGATTAGAGTCTTAGAGTTAGGTTCAAAGCTATAAGTTATAGGTACTTATGACATCCTTTGGGTGTCCTAAGAGGTGATAGATCTTTAGAACTTTAACTCTATTTCAAACCGAAGTTGAACCGTTACAATCAAAGATAACGCTCTTGGGGATTAGAGTCTTAGAGTTAGGTTCAAAGCAATAAGTTATAGATACTTATTACAAACTTTGGGTGTCCTAAGAGGTGATAGAGCTTCATAACTTTAACTCTATTTCAAACCGAAGTTGAACCGTTACAATCAAAGATAATGCTCTTGGGGATTAGAGTCTTAGAGTTAGGTTCAAAGCTATAAGTTATAGATACTTATTACAACCTTTGGGTGTCCTAAGAGGTGATAGATCTTTAGAACTTTAACTCTATTTCAAACCGAAGTTGAACCGTTACAATCAAAGATAACGCTCTTGGGGATTAGAGTCTTAGAGTTAGGTTCAAAGCTATAAGTTATAGATACTTATTACAAACTTTGGGTGCCCTAAGAGGTGATAGAGCTTCATAACTTTAACTCTATTTCAAACCGAAGTTGAACCGTTACAATCAAAGATAACGCTCTTGGGGATTAGAGTCTTAGAGTTAGGTTCAAAGCTATAAGTTATACATACTTATGACATCCTTTGGGTGTCCTAAGAGGTGATAGATCTTTAGAACTTTAACTCTATTTCAAACCGAAGTTGAACCGTTACAATCAAAGATAACGCTCTTGGGGATTAGAGTCTTAGAGTTAGGTTCAAAGCTATAGGTTATACATACTTATGACATCCTTTGGGTGTCCTAAGAGGTGATAGATCTTTAGAACTTTAACTCTATTTCAAACCGAAGTTGAACCGTTACAATCAAAGATAACGCTCTTGGGGATTAGAGTCTTAGAGTTAGGTTCAAAGCTATAAGTTATACATACTTATGACATCCTTTGGGTGTCCTAAGAGGTGATAGATCTTTAGAACTTTAACTCTATTTCAAACCGAAGTTGAACCGTTACAATCAAAGATAACGCTCTTGGGGATTAGAGTCTTAGGGTGAGGTTCAAAGCAATAAGTTATAGATACTTATTACAACCTTTGGGTGTCCTAAGAGGTGATAGATCTTTAGAACTTTAACTCTATTTCAAACCGAAGTTGAACCGTTACAATCAAAGATAACGCTCTTGGGGATTAGAGTCTTAGAGTTAGGTTCAAAGCTATAAGTTATACATACTTATGACATCCTTTGGGTGTCCTAAGAGGTGATAGATCTTTAGAACTTTAACTCTATTTCAAACCGAAGTTGAACCGTTACAATCAAAGATAACGCTCTTGGGGATTAGAGTCTTAGAGTTAGGTTCAAAGCTATAAGTTATAGATACTTATTACAAACTTTGGGTGTCCTAAGAGGTGATAGAGCTTCATAACTTTAACTCTATTTCAAACCGAAGTTGAACCGTTACAATCAAAGATAACGCTCTTGGGGATTAGAGTCTTAGAGTTAGGTTAAAAGCAATAAGTTATAGATACTTATTACAACCTTTGGGTGTCCTAAGAGGTGATAGATCTTTAGAACTTTAACTCTATTTCAAACCGAAGTTGAACCGTTACAATCAAAGATAACGCTCTTGGGGATTAGAGTCTTAGAGTTAGGTTCAAAGCTATAAGTTATAGATACTTATTACAAACTTTGGGTGCCCTAAGAGGTGATAGAGCTTCATAACTTTAACTCTATTTCAAACCGAAGTTGAACCGTTACAATCAAAGATAATGCTCTTGGGGATTAGAGTCTTAGAGTTAGGTTCAAAGCTATAAGTTATAGATACTTATTACAACCTTTGGGTGTCCTAAGGGGTGATAGATCTTTATAACTTTAACTCTATTTCAAACCGAAGTTGAACCGTTACAATCAAAGACAACGCTCTTGGGGATTAGAGTCTTAGAGTTAGGTTCAAAGCAATAAGTTATAGATACTTATTACAAACTTTGGGTGTCCTAAGAGGTGATAGAGCTTCATAACTTTAACTCTATTTCAAACCGAAGTTGAACCGTTACAATCAAAGATAATGCTCTTGGGGATTAGAGTCTTAGAGTTAGGTTCAAAGCTATAAGTTATAGATACTTATTACAACCTTTGGGTGTCCTAAGAGGTGATAGATCTTTAGAACATTAACTCTATTTCAAACCGAAGTTGAACCGTTACAATCAAAGATAACGCTCTTGGGGATTAGAGTCTTAGAGTTAGGTTCAAAGCTATAAGTTATAGATACTTATTACAAACTTTGGGTGCCCTAAGAGGTGATAGAGCTTCATAACTTTAACTCTATTTCAAACCGAAGTTGAACCGTTACAATCAAAGATAACGCTCTTGGGGATTAGAGTCTTAGAGTTAGGTCTAAAGCTATAAGGTATAGGTACTTATTACAACCTTTGGGTGTCCTAAGAGGTGATAGAACTTCAGAACTTTAACTCTATTTCAAACCGAAGTTGAACCGTTACAATCAAAGATAACGCTCTTGGGGATTAGAGTCTTAGAGTGAGGTTCAAAGCAATAAGTTATAGATACTTATTACAACCTTTGGGTGTCCTAAGAGGTGATAGATCTTTAGAACTTTAACTCTATTTCAAACCGAAGTTGAACCGTTACAATCAAAGATAACGCTCTTGGGGATTAGAGTCTTAGAGTTAGGTTCAAAGCTAGAAGTTATAGATACTTATGACATCCTTTGGGTGTCCTAAGAGGTGATAGATCTTTAGAACTTTAACTCTATTTCAAACCGAAGTTGAACCGTTACAATCAAAGATAACGCTCTTGGGGATTAGAGTCTTAGAGTTAGGTTCAAAGCTATAAGTTATAGATACTTATTACAAACTTTGGGTGTCCTAAGAGGCGATAGAGCTTCATAACTTTAACTCTATTTCAAACCGAAGTTGAACCGTTACAACTAAAGATAATGCTCTTGGGGATTAGAGTCTTAGAGTTAGGTTCAAAGCTATAAGTTATAGGTACTTATGACATCCTTTGGGTGTCCTAAGAGGTGATAGATCTTTAGAACTTTAACTCTATTTCAAACCGAAGTTGAACCGTTACAATCAAAGATAACGCTCTTGGGGATTAGAGTCTTAGGGTGAGGTTCAAAGCAATAAGTTATAGATACTTATTACAACCTTTGGGTGTCCTAAGAGGTGATAGATCTTTAGAACTTTAACTCTATTTCAAACCGAAGTTGAACTGTTACAATCAAAGATAACGCTCTTGGGGATTAGAGTCTTAGAGTTAGGTTCAAAGCTAGAAGTTATAGATACTTATGACATCCTTTGGGTGTCCTAAGAGGTGATAGATCTTTAGAACTTTAACTCTATTTCAAACCGAAGTTGAACCGTTACAATCAAAGATAACGCTCTTGGGGATTAGAGTCTTAGAGTTAGGTTCAAAGCTATAAGGTATAGGTACTTATTACAACCTTTGGGTGTCCTAAGAGGTGATAGAACTTCAGAACTTTAACTCTATTTCAAACCGAAGTTGAACCGTTACAATCAAAGATAACGCTCTTGGGGATTAGAGTCTTAGAGTTAGGTTCAAAGCTATAAGTTATACATTCTTATGACATCCTTTGGGTGTCCTAAGAGGTGATAGATCTTTAGAACTTTAACTCTATTTCAAACCGAAGTTGAACCGTTACAATCAAAGATAACGCTCTTGGGGATTAGAGTCTTAGAGTTAGGTTCAAAGCTATAGGTTATACATACTTATGACATCCTTTGGGTGTCCTAAGAGGTGATAGATCTTTAGAACTTTAACTCTATTTCAAACCGAAGTTGAACCGTTACAATCAAAGATAACGCTCTTGGGGATTAGAGTCTTAGAGTGAGGTTCAAAGCAATAAGTTATAGATACTTATTACAACCTTTCGGTGTCCTAAGAGGTGATAGATCTTTAGAACTTTAACTCTATTTCAAACCGAAGTTGAACCGTTACAATCAAAGATAACGCTCTTGGGGATTAGAGTCTTAGAGTTAGGTTCAAAGCTAGAAGTTATAGATACTTATGACATCCTTTGGGTGTCCTAAGAGGTGATAGATCTTTAGAACTTTAACTCTATTTCAAACCGAAGTTGAACCGTTACAATCAAAGATAACGCTCTTGGGGATTAGAGTCTTAGAGTTAGGTTCAAAGCTATAAGTTATAGATACTTATTACAAACTTTGGGTGTCCTAAGAGGCGATAGAGCTTCATAACTTTAACTCTATTTCAAACCGAAGTTGAACCGTTACAATCAAAGATAATGCTCTTGGGGATTAGAGTCTTAGAGTTAGGTTCAAAGCTATAAGTTATAGGTACTTATGACATCCTTTGGGTGTCCTAAGAGGTGATAGATCTTTAGAACTTTAACTCTATTTCAAACCGAAGTTGAACCGTTACAATCAAAGATAACGCTCTTGGGGATTAGAGTCTTAGAGTTAGGTTCAAAGCTATAGGTTATACATACTTATGACATCCTTTGGGTGTCCTAAGAGGTGATAGATCTTTAGAACTTTAACTCTATTTCAAACCGAAGTTGAACCGTTACAATCAAACATAACGCTCTTGGGGATTAGAGTCTTAGAGTTAGGTTCAAAGCTATAAGTTATACATACTTATGACATCCTTTGGGTGTCCTAAGAGGTGATAGATCTTTAGAACTTTAACTCTATTTCAAACCGAAGTTGAACCGTTACAATCAAAGATAACGCTCTTGGGGATTAGAGTCTTAGGGTGAGGTTCAAAGCAATAAGTTATAGATACTTATTACAACCTTTGGGTGTCCTAAGAGGTGATAGATCTTTAGAACTTTAACTCTATTTCAAACCGAAGTTGAACCGTTACAATCAAAGATAACGCTCTTGGGGATTAGAGTCTTAGAGTTAGGTTCAAAGCTATAAGTTATACATACTTATGACATCCTTTGGGTGTCCTAAGAGGTGATAGATCTTTAGAACTTTAACTCTATTTCAAACCGAAGTTGAACCGTTACAATCAAAGATAACGCTCTTGGGGATTAGAGTCTTAGAGTTAGGTTCAAAGCTATAAGTTATAGATACTTATTACAAACTTTGGGTGTCCTAAGAGGTGATAGAGCTTCATAACTTTAACTCTATTTCAAACCGAAGTTGAACCGTTACAATCAAAGATAACGCTCTTGGGGATTAGAGTCTTAGAGTTAGGTTAAAAGCAATAAGTTATAGATACTTATTACAACCTTTGGGTGTCCTAAGAGGTGATAGATCTTTAGAACTTTAACTCTATTTCAAACCGAAGTTGAACCGTTACAATCAAAGATAACGCTCTTGGGGATTAGAGTCTTAGAGTTAGGTTCAAAGCTATAAGTTATAGATACTTATTACAAACTTTGGGTGCCCTAAGAGGTGATAGAGCTTCATAACTTTAACTCTATTTCAAACCGAAGTTGAACCGTTACAATCAAAGATAATGCTCTTGGGGATTAGAGTCTTAGAGTTAGGTTCAAAGCTATAAGTTATAGATACTTATTACAACCTTTGGGTGTCCTAAGGGGTGATAGATCTTTATAACTTTAACTCTATTTCAAACCGAAGTTGAACCGTTACAATCAAAGATAACGCTCTTGGGGATTAGAGTCTTAGAGTTAGGTTCAAAGCAATAAGTTATAGATACTTATTACAAACTTTGGGTGTCCTAAGAGGTGATAGAGCTTCATAACTTTAACTCTATTTCAAACCGAAGTTGAACCGTTACAATCAAAGATAATGCTCTTGGGGATTAGAGTCTTAGAGTTAGGTTCAAAGCTATAAGTTATAGATACTTATTACAACCTTTGGGTGTCCTAAGAGGTGATAGATCTTTAGAACTTTAACTCTATTTCAAACCGAAGTTGAACCGTTACAATCAAAGATAACGCTCTTGGGGATTAGAGTCTTAGAGTTAGGTTCAAAGCTATAAGTTATAGATACTTATTACAAACTTTGGGTGCCCTAAGAGGTGATAGAGCTTCATAACTTTAACTCTATTTCAAACCGAAGTTGAACCGTTACAATCAAAGATAACGCTCTTGGGGATTAGAGTCTTAGAGTTAGGTCTAAAGCTATAAGGTATAGGTACTTATTACAACCTTTGGGTGTCCTAAGAGGTGATAGAACTTCAGAACTTTAACTCTATTTCAAACCGAAGTTGAACCGTTACAATCAAAGATAACGCTCTTGGGGATTAGAGTCTTAGAGTGAGGTTCAAAGCAATAAGTTATAGATACTTATTACAACCTTTGGGTGTCCTAAGAGGTGATAGATCTTTAGAACTTTAACTCTATTTCAAACCGAAGTTGAACCGTTACAATCAAAGATAACGCTCTTGGGGATTAGAGTCTTAGAGTTAGGTTCAAAGCTAGAAGTTATAGATACTTATGACATCCTTTGGGTGTCCTAAGAGGTGATAGATCTTTAGAACTTTAACTCTATTTCAAACCGAAGTTGAACCGTTACAATCAAAGATAACGCTCTTGGGGATTAGAGTCTTAGAGTTAGGTTCAAAGCTATAAGTTATAGATACTTATTACAAACTTTGGGTGTCCTAAGAGGCGATAGAGCTTCATAACTTTAACTCTATTTCAAACCGAAGTTGAACCGTTACAATCAAAGATAATGCTCTTGGGGATTAGAGTCTTAGAGTTAGGTTCAAAGCTATAAGTTATAGGTACTTATGACATCCTTTGGGTGTCCTAAGAGGTGATAGATCTTTAGAACTTTAACTCTATTTCAAACCGAAGTTGAACCGTTACAATCAAAGATAATGCTCTTGGGGATTAGAGTCTTAGGGTGAGGTTCAAAGCAATAAGTTATAGATACTTATTACAACCTTTGGGTGTCCTAAGAGGTGATAGATCTTTAGAACTTTAACTCTATTTCAAACCGAAGTTGAACCGTTACAATCAAAGATAACGCTCTTGGGGATTAGAGTCTTAGAGTTAGGTTCAAAGCTATAAGTTATACATACTTATGACATCCTTTGGGTGTCCTAAGAGGTGATAGATCTTTAGAACTTTAACTCTATTTCAAACCGAAGTTGAACCGTTACAATCAAAGATAACGCTCTTGGGGATTAGAGTCTTAGAGTTAGGTTCAAAGCTATAAGTTATAGATACTTATTACAAACTTTGGGTGTCCTAAGAGGTGATAGAGCTTCATAACTTTAACTCTATTTCAAACCGAAGTTGAACCGTTACAATCAAAGATAACGCTCTTGGGGATTAGAGTCTTAGAGTTAGGTTAAAAGCAATAAGTTATAGATACTTATTACAACCTTTGGGTGTCCTAAGAGGTGATAGATCTTTAGAACTTTAACTCTATTTCAAACCGAAGTTGAACCGTTACAATCAAAGATAACGCTCTTGGGGATTAGAGTCTTAGAGTTAGGTTCAAAGCTATAAGTTATAGATACTTATTACAAACTTTGGGTGCCCTAAGAGGTGATAGAGCTTCATAACTTTAACTCTATTTCAAACCGAAGTTGAACCGTTACAATCAAAGATAATGCTCTTGGGGATTAGAGTCTTAGAGTTAGGTTCAAAGCTATAAGTTATAGATACTTATTACAACCTTTGGGTGTCCTAAGGGGTGATAGATCTTTATAACTTTAACTCTATTTCAAACCGAAGTTGAACCGTTACAATCAAAGATAACGCTCTTGGGGATTAGAGTCTTAGAGTTAGGTTCAAAGCAATAAGTTATAGATACTTATTACAAACTTTGGGTGTCCTAAGAGGTGATAGAGCTTCATAACTTTAACTCTATTTCAAACCGAAGTTGAACCGTTACAATCAAAGATAATGCTCTTGGGGATTAGAGTCTTAGAGTTAGGTTCAAAGCTATAAGTTATAGATACTTATTACAACCTTTGGGTGTCCTAAGAGGTGATAGATCTTTAGAACTTTAACTCTATTTCAAACCGAAGTTGAACCGTTACAATCAAAGATAACGCTCTTGGGGATTAGAGTCTTAGAGTTAGGTTCAAAGCTATAAGTTATAGATACTTATTACAAACTTTGGGTGCCCTAAGAGGTGATAGAGCTTCATAACTTTAACTCTATTTCAAACCGAAGTTGAACCGTTACAATCAAAGATAACGCTCTTGGGGATTAGAGTCTTAGAGTTAGGTCTAAAGCTATAAGGTATAGGTACTTATTACAACCTTTGGGTGTCCTAAGAGGTGATAGAACTTCAGAACTTTAACTCTATTTCAAACCGAAGTTGAACCGTTACAATCAAAGATAACGCTCTTGGGGATTAGAGTCTTAGAGTGAGGTTCAAAGCAATAAGTTATAGATACTTATTACAACCTTTGGGTGTCCTAAGAGGTGATAGATCTTTAGAACTTTAACTCTATTTCAAACCGAAGTTGAACCGTTACAATCAAAGATAACGCTCTTGGGGATTAGAGTCTTAGAGTTAGGTTCAAAGCTAGAAGTTATAGATACTTATGACATCCTTTGGGTGTCCTAAGAGGTGATAGATCTTTAGAACTTTAACTCTATTTCAAACCGAAGTTGAACCGTTACAATCAAAGATAACGCTCTTGGGGATTAGAGTCTTAGAGTTAGGTTCAAAGCTATAAGTTATAGATACTTATTACAAACTTTGGGTGTCCTAAGAGACGATAGAGCTTCATAACTTTAACTCTATTTCAAACCGAAGTTGAACCGTTACAATCAAAGATAATGCTCTTGGGGATTAGAGTCTTAGAGTTAGGTTCAAAGCTATAAGTTATAGGTACTTATGACATCCTTTGGGTGTCCTAAGAGGTGATAGATCTTTAGAACTTTAACTCTATTTCAAACCGAAGTTGAACCGTTACAATCAAAGATAACGCTCTTGGGGATTAGAGTCTTAGGGTGAGGTTCAAAGCAATAAGTTATAGATACTTATTACAACCTTTGGGTGTCCTAAGAGGTGATAGATCTTTAGAACTTTAACTCTATTTCAAACCGAAGTTGAACCGTTACAATCAAAGATAACGCTCTTGGGGATTAGAGTCTTAGAGTTAGGTTCAAAGCTATAAGTTATACATACTTATGACATCCTTTGGGTGTCCTAAGAGGTGATAGATCTTTAGAACTTTAACTCTATTTCAAACCGAAGTTGAACCGTTACAATCAAAGATAACGCTCTTGGGGATTAGAGTCTTAGAGTTAGGTTCAAAGCTATAAGTTATAGATACTTATTACAAACTTTGGGTGTCCTAAGAGGTGATAGAGCTTCATAACTTTAACTCTATTTCAAACCGAAGTTGAACCGTTACAATCAAAGATAACGCTCTTGGGGATTAGAGTCTTAGAGTTAGGTTAAAAGCAATAAGTTATAGATACTTATTACAACCTTTGGGTGTCCTAAGAGGTGATAGATCTTTAGAACTTTAACTCTATTTCAAACCGAAGTTGAACCGTTACAATCAAAGATAACGCTCTTGGGGATTAGAGTCTTAGAGTTAGGTTCAAAGCTATAAGTTATAGATACTTATTACAAACTTTGGGTGCCCTAAGAGGTGATAGAGCTTCATAACTTTAACTCTATTTCAAACCGAAGTTGAACCGTTACAATCAAAGATAATGCTCTTGGGGATTACAGTCTTAGAGTTAGGTTCAAAGCTATAAGTTATAGATACTTATTACAACCTTTGGGTGTCCTAAGGGGTGATAGATCTTTATAACTTTAACTCTATTTCAAACCGAAGTTGAACCGTTACAATCAAAGATAACGCTCTTGGGGATTAGAGTCTTAGAGTTAGGTTCAAAGCAATAAGTTATAGATACTTATTACAAACTTTGGGTGTCCTAAGAGGTGATAGAGCTTCATAACTTTAACTCTATTTCAAACCGAAGTTGAACCGTTACAATCAAAGATAATGCTCTTGGGGATTAGAGTCTTAGAGTTAGGTTCAAAGCTATAAGTTATAGATACTTATTACAACCTTTGGGTGTCCTAAGAGGTGATAGATCTTTAGAACTTTAACTCTATTTCAAACCGAAGTTGAACCGTTACAATCAAAGATAACGCTCTTGGGGATTAGAGTCTTAGAGTTAGGTTCAAAGCTATAAGTTATAGATACTTATTACAAACTTTGGGTGCCCTAAGAGGTGATAGAGCTTCATAACTTTAACTCTATTTCAAACCGAAGTTGAACCGTTACAATCAAAGATAACGCTCTTGGGGATTAGAGTCTTAGAGTTAGGTCTAAAGCTATAAGGTATAGGTACTTATTACAACCTTTGGGTGTCCTAAGAGGTGATAGAACTTCAGAACTTTAACTCTATTTCAAACCGAAGTTGAACCGTTACAATCAAAGATAACGCTCTTGGGGATTAGAGTCTTAGAGTGAGGTTCAAAGCAATAAGTTATAGATACTTATTACAACCTTTGGGTGTCCTAAGAGGTGATAGATCTTTAGAACTTTAACTCTATTTCAAACCGAAGTTGAACCGTTACAATCAAAGATAACGCTCTTGGGGATTAGAGTCTTAGAGTTAGGTTCAAAGCTAGAAGTTATAGATACTTATGACATCCTTTGGGTGTCCTAAGAGGTGATAGATCTTTAGAACTTTAACTCTATTTCAAACCGAAGTTGAACCGTTACAATCAAAGATAACGCTCTTGGGGATTAGAGTCTTAGAGTTAGGTTCAAAGCTATAAGTTATAGATACTTATTACAAACTTTGGGTGTCCTAAGAGACGATAGAGCTTCATAACTTTAACTCTATTTCAAACCGAAGTTGAACCGTTACAATCAAAGATAATGCTCTTGGGGATTAGAGTCTTAGAGTTAGGTTCAAAGCTATAAGTTATAGGTACTTATGACATCCTTTGGGTGTCCTAAGAGGTGATAGATCTTTAGAACTTTAACTCTATTTCAAACCGAAGTTGAACCGTTACAATCAAAGATAACGCTCTTGGGGATTAGAGTCTTAGGGTGAGGTTCAAAGCAATAAGTTATAGATACTTATTACAACCTTTGGGTGTCCTAAGAGGTGATAGATCTTTAGAACTTTAACTCTATTTCAAACCGAAGTTGAACCGTTACAATCAAAGATAACGCTCTTGGGGATTAGAGTCTTAGAGTTAGGTTCAAAGCTAGAAGTTATAGATACTTATGACATCCTTTGGGTGTCCTAAGAGGTGATAGATCTTTAGAACTTTAACTCTATTTCAAACCGAAGTTGAACCGTTACAATCAAAGATAACGCTCTTGGGGATTAGAGTCTTAGAGTTAGGTTCAAAGCTATAAGGTATAGGTACTTATTACAACCTTTGGGTGTCCTAAGAGGTGATAGAACTTCAGAACTTTAACTCTATTTCAAACCGAAGTTGAACCGTTACAATCAAAGATAACGCTCTTGGGGATTAGAGTCTTAGAGTTAGGTTCAAAGCTATAAGTTATACATACTTATGACATCCTTTGGGTGTCCTAAGAGGTGATAGATCTTTAGAACTTTAACTCTATTTCAAACCGAAGTTGAACCGTTACAATCAAAGATAACGCTCTTGGGGATTAGAGTCTTAGAGTTAGGTTCAAAGCTATAGGTTATACATACTTATGACATCCTTTGGGTGTCCTAAGAGGTGATAGATCTTTAGAACTTTAACTCTATTTCAAACCGAAGTTGAACCGTTACAATCAAAGATAACGCTCTTGGGGATTAGAGTCTTAGAGTTAGTTCAAAGCTATAAGTTATACATACTTATGACATCCTTTGGGTGTCCTAAGAGGTGATAGATCTTTAGAACTTTAACTCTATTTCAAACCGAAGTTGAACCGTTACAATCAAAGATAACGCTCTTGGGGATTAGAGTCTTAGGGTGAGGTTCAAAGCAATAAGTTATAGATACTTATTACAACCTTTGGGTGTCCTAAGAGGTGATAGATCTTTAGAACTTTAACTCTATTTCAAACCGAAGTTGAACTGTTACAATCAAAGATAACGCTCTTGGGGATTAGAGTCTTAGAGTTAGGTTCAAAGCTAGAAGTTATAGATACTTATGACATCCTTTGGGTGTCCTAAGAGGTGATAGATCTTTAGAACTTTAACTCTATTTCAAACCGAAGTTGAACCGTTACAATCAAAGATAACGCTCTTGGGGATTAGAGTCTTAGAGTTAGGTTCAAAGCTATAAGGTATAGGTACTTATTACAACCTTTGGGTGTCCTAAGAGGTGATAGAACTTCAGAACTTTAACTCTATTTCAAACCGAAGTTGAACCGTTACAATCAAAGATAACGCTCTTGGGGATTAGAGTCTTAGAGTTAGGTTCAAAGCTATAAGTTATACATACTTATGACATCCTTTGGGTGTCCTAAGAGGTGATAGATCTTTAGAACTTTAACTCTATTTCAAACCGAAGTTGAACCGTTACAATCAAAGATAACGCTCTTGGGGATTAGAGTCTTAGAGTTAGGTTCAAAGCTATAGGTTATACATACTTATGACATCCTTTGGGTGTCCTAAGAGGTGATAGATCTTTAGAACTTTAACTCTATTTCAAACCGAAGTTGAACCGTTACAATCAAAGATAACGCTCTTGGGGATTAGAGTCTTAGAGTGAGGTTCAAAGCAATAAGTTATAGATACTTATTACAACCTTTCGGTGTCCTAAGAGGTGATAGATCTTTAGAACTTTAACTCTATTTCAAACCGAAGTTGAACCGTTACAATCAAAGATAACGCTCTTGGGGATTAGAGTCTTAGAGTTAGGTTCAAAGCTATAAGTTATACATACTTATGACATCTTTTGGGTGTCCTAAGAGGTGATAGAGCTTCATAACTTTAACTCTATTTCAAACCGAAGTTGAACCGTTACAATCAAAGATAACGCTCTTGGGGATTAGAGTCTTACAGTGAGGTTCAAAGCTATAAGTTATAGATACTTATTACAACCTTTGGGTGTCCTAAGAGGTGATAGATCTTTAGAACTTTAACTCTATTTCAAACCGAAGTTGAACCGTTACAATCAAAGATAACGCTCTTGGGAATTAGAGTCTTAGAGTGAGGTTCAAAGCAATAAGTTATAGATACTTATTACAACCTTTGGGTGTCCTAAGAGGTGATAGATCTTTAGAACTTTAACTCTATTTCAAACCGAAGTTGAACCGTTACAATCAAAGATAACGCTCTTGGGGATTAGAGTCTTAGAGTTAGGTTCAAAGCTATAAGTTATAGGTACTTATTACAACCTTTGGGTGTCCTAAGAGGTGATAGAACTTCAGAACTTTAACTCTATCTCAAACCGAAGTTGAACCGTTACAATCAAAGATAACGCTCTTGGGGATTACAGTCTTAGAGTTAGGTTCAAAGCTATAAGTTATAGATACTTATTACAACCTTTGGGTGTCCTAAGAGGTGATAGATCTTTAGAACTTTAACTCTATTTCAAACCGAAGTTGAACCGTTACAATCAAAGATAACGCTCTTGGGGATTAGAGTCTTAGAGTTAGGTTCAAAGCTATAAGTTATACATACTTATGACATCCTTTGGGTGTCCTAAGAGGTGATAGATCTTTAGAACTTTAACTCTATTTCAAACCGAAGTTGAACCGTTACAATCAAAGATAACGCTCTTGGGGATTAGAGTCTTAGAGTTAGGTTCAAAGCTATAAGTTATAGATACTTATTACAAACTTTGGGTGTCCTAAGAGGCGATAGAGCTTCATAACTTTAACTCTATTTCAAACCGAAGTTGAACCGTTACAATCAAAGATAATGCTCTTGGGGATTAGAGTCTTAGAGTTAGGTTCAAAGCTATAAGTTATAGATACTTATTACAACCTTTGGGTGTCCTAAGAGGTGATAGATCTTTAGAACTTTAAATCTATTTCAAACCGAAGTTGAACCGTTACAATCAAAGATAACGCTCTTGGGGATTAGAGTCTTAGAGTTAGGTTCAAAGCAATAAGTTATAGATACTTATTACAACCTTTGGGTGTCCTAAGAGGTGATAGATCTTTAGAACTTTAACTCTATTTCAAACCGAAGTTGAACCGTTACAATCAAAGATAACGCTCTTGGGGATTAGAGTCTTAGAGTTAGGTTCAAAGCTATAAGTTATAGGTACTTATTACAACCTTTGGGTGTCCTAAGAGGTGATAGAACTTCAGAACTTTAACTCTATTTCAAACCGAAGTTGAACCGTTACAATCAAAGATAACGCTCTTGGGGATTAGAGTCTTAGAGTTAGGTTCAAAGCTATAAGTTATACATACTTATGACATCCTTTGGGTGTCCTAAGAGGTGATAGATCTTTAGAACTTTAACTCTATTTCAAACCGAAGTTGAACCGTTACAATCAAAGATAACGCTCTTGGGGATTAGAGTCTTAGGGTGAGGTTCAAAGCAATAAGTTATAGATACTTATTACAACCTTTGGGTGTCCTAAGAGGTGATAGATCTTTAGAACTTTAACTCTATTTCAAACCGAAGTTGAACCGTTACAATCAAAGATAACGCTCTTGGGGATTAGAGTCTTAGAGTTAGGTTCAAAGCTATAAGTTATACATACTTATGACATCCTTTGGGTGTCCTAAGAGGTGATAGATCTTTAGAACTTTAACTCTATTTCAAACCGAAGTTGAACCGTTACAATCAAAGATAACGCTCTTGGGGATTAGAGTCTTAGAGTGAGGTTCAAAGCAATAAGTTATAGATACTTATTACAACCTTTCGGTGTCCTAAGAGGTGATAGATCTTTAGAACTTTAACTCTATTTCAAACCGAAGTTGAACCGTTACAATCAAAGATAACGCTCTTGGGGATTAGAGTCTTAGAGTTAGATTCAAAGCTATAAGTTATACATACTTATGACATCTTTTGGGTGTCCTAAGAGGTGATAGAGCTTCATAACTTTAACTCTATTTCAAACCGAAGTTGAACCGTTACAATCAAAGATAACGCTCTTGGGGATTAGAGTCTTAGAGTTAGGTTCAAAGCTATAAGTTATAGATACTTATTACAACCTTTGGGTGTCCTAAGAGGTGATAGATCTTTAGAACTTTAACTCTATTTCAAACCGAAGTTGAACCGTTACAATCAAAGATAACGCTCTTGGGGATTAGAGTCTTAGAGTTAGGTTCAAAGCTATAAGTTATAGATACTTATTACAAACTTTGGGTGTCCTAAGAGGTGATAGAGCTTCATAACTTTAACTCTATTTCAAACCGAAGTTGAACCGTTACAATCAAAGATAATGCTCTTGGGGATTAGAGTCTTAGAGTTAGGTTCAAAGCTATAAGTTATAGATACTTATTACAACCTTTGGGTGTCCTAAGAGGTGATAGATCTTTAGAACTTTAACTCTATTTCAAACCGAAGTTGAACCGTTACAATCAAAGATAACGCTCTTGGGGATTAGAGTCTTAGAGTTAGGTTCAAAGCTATAAGTTATAGATACTTATTACAAACTTTGGGTGCCCTAAGAGGTGATAGAGCTTCATAACTTTAACTCTATTTCAAACCGAAGTTGAACCGTTACAATCAAAGATAACGCTCTTGGGGATTAGAGTCTTAGAGTTAGGTTCAAAGCTATAAGTTATACATACTTATGACATCCTTTGGGTGTCCTAAGAGGTGATAGATCTTTAGAACTTTAACTCTATTTCAAACCGAAGTTGAACCGTTACAATCAAAGATAACGCTCTTGGGGATTAGAGTCTTAGGGTGAGGTTCAAAGCAATAAGTTATAGATACTTATTACAACCTTTGGGTGTCCTAAGAGGTGATAGATCTTTAGAACTTTAACTCTATTTCAAACCGAAGTTGAACCGTTACAATCAAAGATAACGCTCTTGGGGATTAGAGTCTTAGAGTTAGGTTCAAAGCTAGAAGTTATAGATACTTATGACATCCTTTGGGTGTCCTAAGAGGTGATAGATCTTTAGAACTTTAACTCTATTTCAAACCGAAGTTGAACCGTTACAATCAAAGATAACGCTCTTGGGGATTAGAGTCTTAGAGTTAGGTTCAAAGCTATAAGTTATAGATACTTATTACAAACTTTGGGTGTCCTAAGAGGCGATAGAGCTTCATAACTTTAACTCTATTTCAAACCGAAGTTGAACCGTTACAATCAAAGATAATGCTCTTGGGGATTAGAGTCTTAGAGTTAGGTTCAAAGCTATAAGTTATAGGTACTTATGACATCCTTTGGGTGTCCTAAGAGGTGATAGATCTTTAGAACTTTAACTCTATTTCAAACCGAAGTTGAACCGTTACAATCAAAGATAACGCTCTTGGGGATTAGAGTCTTAGGGTGAGGTTCAAAGCAATAAGTTATAGATACTTATTACAACCTTTGGGTGTCCTAAGAGGTGATAGATCTTTAGAACTTTAACTCTATTTCAAACCGAAGTTGAACCGTTACAATCAAAGATAACGCTCTTGGGGATTAGAGTCTTAGAGTTAGGTTCAAAGCTAGAAGTTATAGATACTTATGACATCCTTTGGGTGTCCTAAGAGGTGATAGATCTTTAGAACTTTAACTCTATTTCAAACCGAAGTTGAACCGTTACAATCAAAGATAACGCTCTTGGGGATTAGAGTCTTAGAGTTAGGTTCAAAGCTATAAGGTATAGGTACTTATTACAACCTTTGGGTGTCCTAAGAGGTGATAGAACTTCAGAACTTTAACTCTATTTCAAACCGAAGTTGAACCGTTACAATCAAAGATAACGCTCTTGGGGATTAGAGTCTTAGAGTTAGGTTCAAAGCTATAAGTTATACATACTTATGACATCCTTTGGGTGTCCTAAGAGGTGATAGATCTTTAGAACTTTAACTCTATTTCAAACCGAAGTTGAACCGTTACAATCAAAGATAACGCTCTTGGGGATTAGAGTCTTAGAGTTAGGTTCAAAGCTATAGGTTATACATACTTATGACATCCTTTGGGTGTCCTAAGAGGTGATAGATCTTTAGAACTTTAACTCTATTTCAAACCGAAGTTGAACCGTTACAATCAAAGATAACGCTCTTGGGGATTAGAGTCTTAGAGTTAGTTCAAAGCTATAAGTTATACATACTTATGACATCCTTTGGGTGTCCTAAGAGGTGATAGATCTTTAGAACTTTAACTCTATTTCAAACCGAAGTTGAACCGTTACAATCAAAGATAACGCTCTTGGGGATTAGAGTCTTAGGGTGAGGTTCAAAGCAATAAGTTATAGATACTTATTACAACCTTTGGGTGTCCTAAGAGGTGATAGATCTTTAGAACTTTAACTCTATTTCAAACCGAAGTTGAACCGTTACAATCAAAGATAACGCTCTTGGGGATTAGAGTCTTAGAGTTAGGTTCAAAGCTATAAGTTATACATACTTATGACATCCTTTGGGTGTCCTAAGAGGTGATAGATCTTTAGAACTTTAACTCTATTTCAAACCGAAGTTGAACCGTTACAATCAAAGATAACGCTCTTGGGGATTAGAGTCTTAGAGTTAGGTTCAAAGCTATAAGTTATAGATACTTATTACAAACTTTGGGTGTCCTAAGAGGTGATAGAGCTTCATAACTTTAACTCTATTTCAAACCGAAGTTGAACCGTTACAATCAAAGATAACGCTCTTGGGGATTAGAGTCTTAGAGTTAGGTTAAAAGCAATAAGTTATAGATACTTATTACAACCTTTGGGTGTCCTAAGAGGTGATAGATCTTTAGAACTTTAACTCTATTTCAAACCGAAGTTGAACCGTTACAATCAAAGATAACGCTCTTGGGGATTAGAGTCTTAGAGTTAGGTTCAAAGCTATAAGTTATAGATACTTATTACAAACTTTGGGTGCCCTAAGAGGTGATAGAGCTTCATAACTTTAACTCTATTTCAAACCGAAGTTGAACCGTTACAATCAAAGATAACGCTCTTGGGGATTAGAGTCTTAGAGTTAGGTTCAAAGCTATAAGGTATAGGTACTTATTACAACCTTTGGGTGTCCTAAGAGGTGATAGAACTTCAGAACTTTAACTCTATTTCAAACCGAAGTTGAACCGTTACAATCAAAGATAACGCTCTTGGGGATTAGAGTCTTAGAGTTAGGTTCAAAGCTATAAGTTATACATACTTATGACATCCTTTGGGTGTCCTAAGAGGTGATAGATCTTTAGAACTTTAACTCTATTTCAAACCGAAGTTGAACCGTTACAATCAAAGATAACGCTCTTGGGGATGAGAGTCTTAGGGTGAGGTTCAAAGCAATAAGTTATAGATACTTATTACAACCTTTGGGTGTCCTAAGAGGTGATAGATCTTTAGAACTTTAACTCTATTTCAAACCGAAGTTGAACCGTTACAATCAAAGATAACGCTCTTGGGGATTAGAGTCTTAGAGTTAGGTTCAAAGCTATAAGTTATAGATACTTATTACAAACTTTGGGTGTCCTAAGAGGTGATAGAGCTTCATAACTTTAACTCTATTTCAAACCGAAGTTGAACCGTTACAATCAAAGATAATGCTCTTGGGGATTAGAGTCTTAGAGTTAGGTTCAAAGCTATAAGTTATAGATACTTATTACAACCTTTGGGTGTCCTAAGAGGTGATAGATCTTTAGAACTTTAACTCTATTTCAAACCGAAGTTGAACCGTTACAATCAAAGATAACGCTCTTGGGGATTAGAGTCTTAGAGTTAGGTTCAAAGCTATAAGTTATAGATACTTATTACAAACTTTGGGTGCCATAAGAGGTGATAGAGCTTCATAACTTTAACTCTATTTCAAACCGAAGTTGAACCGTTACAATCAAAGATAACGCTCTTGGGGATTAGAGTCTTAGAGTTAGGTTCAAAGCTATAAGTTATACATACTTATGACATCCTTTGGGTGTCCTAAGAGGTGATAGATCTTTAGAACTTTAACTCTATTTCAAACCGAAGTTGAACCGTTACAATCAAAGATAACGCTCTTGGGGATTAGAGTCTTAGGGTGAGGTTCAAAGCAATAAGTTATAGATACTTATTACAACCTTTGGGTGTCCTAAGAGGTGATAGATCTTTAGAACTTTAACTCTATTTCAAACCGAAGTTGAACCGTTACAATCAAAGATAACGCTCTTGGGGATTAGAGTCTTAGAGTTAGGTTCAAAGCTAGAAGTTATAGATACTTATGACATCCTTTGGGTGTCCTAAGAGGTGATAGATCTTTAGAACTTTAACTCTATTTCAAACCGAAGTTGAACCGTTACAATCAAAGATAACGCTCTTGGGGATTAGAGTCTTAGAGTTAGGTTCAAAGCTATAAGTTATAGATACTTATTACAAACTTTGGGTGTCCTAAGAGGCGATAGAGCTTCATAACTTTAACTCTATTTCAAACCGAAGTTGAACCGTTACAATCAAAGATAATGCTCTTGGGGATTAGAGTCTTAGAGTTAGGTTCAAAGCTATAAGTTATAGGTACTTATGACATCCTTTGGGTGTCCTAAGAGGTGATAGATCTTTAGAACTTTAACTCTATTTCAAACCGAAGTTGAACCGTTACAATCAAAGATAACGCTCTTGGGGATTAGAGTCTTAGGGTGAGGTTCAAAGCAATAAGTTATAGATACTTATTACAACCTTTGGGTGTCCTAAGAGGTGATAGATCTTTAGAACTTTAACTCTATTTCAAACCGAAGTTGAACCGTTACAATCAAAGATAACGCTCTTGGGGATTAGAGTCTTAGAGTTAGGTTCAAAGCTAGAAGTTATAGATACTTATGACATCCTTTGGGTGTCCTAAGAGGTGATAGATCTTTAGAACTTTAACTCTATTTCAAACCGAAGTTGAACCGTTACAATCAAAGATAACGCTCTTGGGGATTAGAGTCTTAGAGTTAGGTTCAAAGCTATAAGGTATAGGTACTTATTACAACCTTTGGGTGTCCTAAGAGGTGATAGAACTTCAGAACTTTAACTCTATTTCAAACCGAAGTTGAACCGTTACAATCAAAGATAACGCTCTTGGGGATTAGAGTCTTAGAGTTAGGTTCAAAGCTATAAGTTATACATACTTATGACATCCTTTGGGTGTCCTAAGAGGTGATAGATCTTTAGAACTTTAACTCTATTTCAAACCGAAGTTGAACCGTTACAATCAAAGATAACGCTCTTGGGGATTAGAGTCTTAGAGTTAGGTTCAAAGCTATAGGTTATACATACTTATGACATCCTTTGGGTGTCCTAAGAGGTGATAGATCTTTAGAACTTTAACTCTATTTCAAACCGAAGTTGAACCGTTACAATCAAAGATAACGCTCTTGGGGATTAGAGTCTTAGAGTTAGGTTCAAAGCTAGAAGTTATACATACTTATGACATCCTTTGGGTGTCCTAAGAGGTGATAGATCTTTAGAACTTTAACTCAATTCAAACCGAAGTTGAACCGTTACAATCAAAGATAACGCTCTTGGGGATTAGAGTCTTAGAGTTAGGTTCAAAGCTATAAGTTATAGATACTTATTACAAACTTTGGGTGTCCTAAGAGGCGATAGAGCTTCATAACTTTAACTCTATTTCAAACCGAAGTTGAACCGTTACAATCAAAGATAATGCTCTTGGGGATTAGAGTCTTAGAGTTAGGTTCAAAGCTATAAGTTATAGGTACTTATGACATCCTTTGGGTGTCCTAAGAGGTGATAGATCTTTAGAACTTTAACTCTATTTCAAACCGAAGTTGAACCGTTACAATCAAAGATAACGCTCTTGGGGATTAGAGTCTTAGGGTGAGGTTCAAAGCAATAAGTTATAGATACTTATTACAACCTTTGGGTGTCCTAAGAGGTGATAGATCTTTAGAACTTTAACTCTATTTCAAACCGAAGTTGAACCGTTACAATCAAAGATAACGCTCTTGGGGATTAGAGTCTTAGAGTTAGGTTCAAAGCTAGAAGTTATAGATACTTATGACATCCTTTGGGTGTCCTAAGAGGTGATAGATCTTTAGAACTTTAACTCTATTTCAAACCGAAGTTGAACCGTTACAATCAAAGATAACGCTCTTGGGGATTAGAGTCTTAGAGTTAGGTTCAAAGCTATAAGGTATAGGTACTTATTACAACCTTTGGGTGTCCTAAGAGGTGATAGAACTTCAGAACTTTAACTCTATTTCAAACCGAAGTTGAACCGTTACAATCAAAGATAACGCTCTTGGGGATTAGAGTCTTAGAGTTAGGTTCAAAGCTATAAGTTATACATACTTATGACATCCTTTGGGTGTCCTAAGAGGTGATAGATCTTTAGAACTTTAACTCTATTTCAAACCGAAGTTGGACCGTTACAATCAAAGATAACGCTCTTGGGGATTAGAGTCTTAGAGTTAGGTTCAAAGCTATAGGTTATACATACTTATGACATCCTTTGGGTGTCCTAAGAGGTGATAGATCTTTAGAACTTTAACTCTATTTCAAACCGAAGTTGAACCGTTACAATCAAAGATAACGCTCTTGGGGATTAGAGTCTTAGAGTTAGGTTCAAAGCTATAAGTTATACATACTTATGACATCCTTTGGGTGTCCTAAGAGGTGATAGATCTTTAGAACTTTAACTCTATTTCAAACCGAAGTTGAACCGTTACAATCAAAGATAACGCTCTTGGGGATTAGAGTCTTAGGGTGAGGTTCAAAGCAATAAGTTATAGATACTTATTACAACCTTTGGGTGTCCTAAGAGGTGATAGATCTTTAGAACTTTAACTCTATTTCAAACCGAAGTTGAACCGTTACAATCAAAGATAACGCTCTTGGGGATTAGAGTCTTAGAGTTAGGTTCAAAGCTATAAGTTATAGATACTTATTACAAACTTTGGGTGCCCTAAGAGGTGATAGAGCTTCATAACTTTAACTCTATTTCAAACCGAAGTTGAACCGTTACAATCAAAGATAACGCTCTTGGGGATTAGAGTCTTAGAGTTAGGTTCAAAGCTATAAGGTATAGGTACTTATTACAACCTTTGGGTGTCCTAAGAGGTGATAGAACTTCAGAAATTTAACTCTATTTCAAACCGAAGTTGAACCGTTACAATCAAAGATAACGCTCTTGGGGATTAGAGTCTTAGAGTTAGGTTCAAAGCTATAAGTTATACATACTTATGACATCCTTTGGGTGTCCTAAGAGGTGATAGATCTTTAGAACTTTAACTCTATTTCAAACCGAAGTTGAACCGTTACAATCAAAGATAACGCTCTTGGGGATTAGAGTCTTAGAGTTAGGTTCAAAGCTATAGGTTATACATACTTATGACATCCTTTGGGTGTCCTAAGAGGTGATAGATCTTTAGAACTTTAACTCTATTTCAAACCGAAGTTGAACCGTTACAATCAAAGATAACGCTCTTGGGGATTAGAGTCTTAGAGTTAGGTTCAAAGCTAGAAGTTATACATACTTATGACATCCTTTGGGTGTCCTAAGAGGTGATAGATCTTTAGAACTTTAACTCTATTTCAAACCGAAGTTGAACCGTTACAATCAAAGATAACGCTCTTGGGGATTAGAGTCTTAGGGTGAGGTTCAAAGCAATAAGTTATAGATACTTATTACAACCTTTGGGTGTCCTAAGAGGTGATAGATCTTTAGAACTTTAACTCTATTTCAAACCGAAGTTGAACCGTTACAATCAAAGATAACGCTCTTGGGGATTAGAGTCTTAGGGTGAGGTTCAAAGCAATAAGTTATAGATACTTATTACAACCTTTGGGTGTCCTAAGAGGTGATAGATCTTTAGAACTTTAACTCTATTTCAAACCGAAGTTGAACCGTTACAATCAAAGATAACGCTCTTGGGGATTAGAGTCTTAGAGTTAGGTTCAAAGCTTGAAGTTATAGATACTTATGACATCCTTTGGGTGTCCTAAGAGGTGATAGATCTTTAGAACTTTAACTCTATTTCAAACCGAAGTTGAACCGTTACAATCAAAGATAACGCTCTTGGGGATTAGAGTCTTAGAGTTAGGTTCAAAGCTATAAGTTATAGATACTTATTACAAACTTTGGGTGTCCTAAGAGGCGATAGAGCTTCATAACTTTAACTCTATTTCAAACCGAAGTTGAACCGTTACAATCAAAGATAATGCTCTTGGGGATTAGAGTCTTAGAGTTAGGTTCAAAGCTATAAGTTATAGATACTTATTACAACCTTTGGGTGTCCTAAGGGGTGATAGATCTTTATAACTTTAACTCTATTTCAAACCGAAGTTGAACCGTTACAATCAAAGATTTCGCTCTTGGGGATTAGAGTCTTAGAGTTAGGTTCAAAGCAATAAGTTATAGATACTTATTACAAACTTTGGGTGTCCTAAGAGGTGATAGAGCTTCATAACTTTAACTCTATTTCAAACCGAAGTTGAACCGTTACAATCAAAGATAATGCTCTTGGGGATTAGAGTCTTAGAGTTAGGTTCAAAGCTATAAGTTATAGATACTTATTACAACCTTTGGGTGTCCTAAGAGGTGATAGATCTTTAGAACTTTAACTCTATTTCAAACCGAAGTTGAACCGTTACAATCAAAGATAACGCTCTTGGGATTAGAGTCTTAGAGTTAGGTTCAAAGCTATAAGTTATAGATACTTATTACAAACTTTGGGTGCCCTAAGAGGTGATAGAGCTTCATAACTTTAACTCTATTTCAAACCGAAGTTGAACCGTTACAATCAAAGATAACGCTCTTGGGGATTAGAGTCTTAGAGTTAGGTTCAAAGCTATAAGGTATAGGTACTTATTACAACCTTTGGGTGTCCTAAGAGGTGATAGAACTTCAGAACTTTAACTCTATTTCAAACCGAAGTTGAACCGTTACAATCAAAGATAACGCTCTTGGGGATTAGAGTCTTAGAGTGAGGTTCAAAGCTATAAGTTATAGATACTTATTACAACCTTTGGGTGTCCTAAGAGGTGATAGATCTTTAGAACTTTAACTCTATTTCAAACCGAAGTTGAACCGTTACAATCAAAGATAACGCTCTTGGGGATTAGAGTCTTAGAGTGAGGTTCAAAGCAATAAGTTATAGATACTTATTACAACCTTTGGGTGTCCTAAGAGGTGATAGATCTTTAGAACTTTAACTCTATTTCAAACCGAAGTTGAACCGTTACAATCAAAGATAACGCTCTTGGGGATTAGAGTCTTAGAGTTAGCTTCAAAGCTATAAGTTATAGATACTTATGACATCCTTTGGGTGTCCTAAGAGGTGATAGATCTTTAGAACTTTAATTCTACTTCAAACCGAAGTTGAACCGTTACAATCAAAGATAACGTTCTTGGGGATTAGAGTCTTAGAGTTAGGTTCAAAGCTATAAGTTATAGATACTTATGACATCCTTTGGGTGTCCTAAGAGGTGATAGAGCTTCATAACTTTAACTCTATTTCAAACCGAAGTTGAACCGTTACAATCAAAGATAATGCTCTTGGGGATTAGAGTCTTAGAGTTAGGTTCAAATCTATAAGTTATAGATACTTATTACAACCTTTGGGTGTCCTAAGAGGTGATAGATCTTTAGAACTTTAACTCTATTTCAAACCGAAGTTGAACCATTACAATCAAAGATAACGCTCTTGGGGATTAGAGTCTTAGAGTTAGGTTCAAAGCTATAAGTTATAGATACTTATTACAACCTTTGGGTGTCCTAAGAGGTGATAGATCTTTAGAACTTTAACTCTATTTCAAACCGAAGTTGAACCGTTACAATCAAAGATAACGCTCTTGGGGATTAGCGTCTTAGAGTTAGATTCAAAGCAATAAGTTATAGATACTTATGACATCCTTTGGGTGTCCTAAGAGGTGATAGAGCTTCATAACTTTAACTCTATTTCAAACCGAAGTTGAACCGTTACAATCAAAGATAACGCTCTTGGGGATTTGAGTCTTAGAGTTAGGTTCAAAGCTATAAGTTATAGATACTTATGACATCCTTTGGGTGTCCTAAGAGGTGATAGAGCTTCATAACTTTAACTCTATTTCAAACCGAAGTTGAACCGTTACAATCAAAGATAATGCTCTTGGGGATTAGAGTCTTAGAGTTAGGTTCAAAGCTATAAGTTATAGATACTTATTACAACCTTTGGGTGTCCTAAGAGGTGATAGATCTTTAGAACTTTAACTCTATTTCAAACCGAAGTTGAACCGTTACAATCAAAGATAACGCTCTTGGGGATTAGAGTCTTAGAGTTAGGTTCAAAGCAATAAGTTATAGATACTTATTACAACCTTTGGGTGTCCTAAGAGGTGATAGATCTTTAGAACTTTAACTCTATTTCAAACCGAAGTTGAACCGTTACAATCAAAGATAACGCTCTTGGGGATTAGAGTCTTAGAGTTAGGTTCAAAGCTATAAGTTATAGGTACTTATTACAACCTTTGGGTGTCCTAAGAGGTGATAGAACTTCAGAACTTTAACTCTATTTCAAACCGAAGTTGAACCGTTACAATCAAAGATAACGCTCTTGGGGATTAGAGTCTTAGAGTTAGGTTCAAAGCTATAAGTTATAGATACTTATTACAACCTTTGTGTGTCCTAAGAGGTGATAGATCTTTAGAACTTTAACTCTATTTCAAACCGAAGTTGAACCGTTACAATCAAAGATAACGCTCTTGGGGATTAGAGTCTTAGAGTTAGGTTCAAAGCTATAAGTTATAGGTACTTATTACAACCTTTGGGTGTCCTAAGAGGTGATAGAACTTCAGAACTTTAACTCTATTTCAAACCGAAGTTGAACCGTTACAATCAAAGATAACGCTCTTGGGGATTTGAGTCTTAGAGTTAGGTTCAAAGCTATAAGTTATAGATACTTATTACAACCTTTGGGTGTCCTAAGAGGTGATAGATCTTTAGAACTTTAACTCTATTTCAAACCGAAGTTGAACCGTTACAATCAAAGATAACGCTCTTGGGGATTAGAGTCTTAGAGTTAGGTTCAAAGCTATAAGTTATACATACTTATGACATCCTTTGGGTGTCCTAAGACGTGATAGATCTTTAGAACTTTAACTCTATTTCAAACCGAAGTTGAACCGTTACAATCAAAGATAACGCTCTTGGGGATTAGAGTCTTAGAGTGAGGTTCAAAGCAATAAGTTATAGATACTTATTACAACCTTTGGGTGTCCTAAGAGGTGATAGATCTTTAGAACTTTAACTCTATTTCAAACCGAAGTTGAACCGTTACAATCAAAGATAACGCTCTTGGGGATTAGAGTCTTAGAGTTAGGTTCAAAGCTATAAGTTATAGATACTTATGACATCCTTTGGGTGTCCTAAGAGGTGATAGATCTTTAGAACTTTAACTCTACTTCAAACCGAAGTTGAACCGTTACAATCAAAGATAACGTTCTTGGGGATTAGAGTCTTAGAGTTAGGTTCAAAGCTATAAGTTATAGATACTTATGACATTCTTTGGGTGTCCTAAGAGGTGATAGAGCTTCATAACTTTAACTCTATTTCAAACCGAAGTTGAACCGTTACAATCAAAGATTATGCTCTTGGGGATTAGAGTCTTAGAGTTAGGTTCAAAGCTATAAGTTATAGATACTTATTACAACCGTTGGGTGTCCTAAGAGGTGATAGATCTTTAGAACTTTAACTCTATTTCAAACCGAAGTTGAACCGTTACAATCAAAGATAACGCTCTTGGGGATTAGAGTCTTAGAGTTAGGTTCAAAGCAATAAGTTATAGATACTTATTACAACCTTTGGGTGTCCTAAGAGGTGATAGATCTTTAGAACTTTAACTCTATTTCAAACCGAAGTTGAACCGTTACAATCAAAGATAACGCTCTTGGGGATTAGAGTCTTAGAGTTAGGTTCAAAGCTATAAGTTATAGATACTTATTACAACCTTTGGGTGTCCTAAGAGGTGATAGATCTTTAGAACTTTAACTCTATTTCAAACCGAAGTTGAACCGTTACAATCAAAGATAACGCTCTTGGGAATTAGAGTCTTAGAGTTAGGTTCAAAGCTATAAGTTATACATAATTATGACATCCTTTGGGTGTCCTAAGAGGTGATAGATCTTTTGAACTTTAACTCTATTTCAAACCGAAGTTGAACCGTTACAATCAAAGATAACGCTCTTGGGGATTAGAGTCTTAGAGTTAGGTTCAAAGCTATAAGTTATAGATACTTATGACATCCTTTGGGTGTCCTAAGAGGTGATAGAGCTTCATAACTTTAACTCTATTTCAAACCGAAGTTGAACCGTTACAATCAATGATAATGCTCTTGGGGATTAGAGTCTTAGAGTTAGGTTCAAAGCTATAAGTTATAGATACTTATTACAACCTTTGGGTGTCCTAAGAGGTGATAGATCTTTAGAACTTTAACTCTATTTCAAACCGAAGTTGAACCGTTACAATCAAAGATAACGCTCTTGGGGATTAGAGTCTTAGAGTTAGGTTCAAAGCAATAAGTTATAGATACTTATTACAACCTTTGGGTGTCCTAAGAGGTGATAGATCTTTAGAACTTTAACTCTATTTCAAACCGAAGTTGAACCGTTACAATCAAAGATAACGCTCTTGGGGATTAGAGTCTTAGAGTTAGGTTCAAAGCTATAAGTTATAGGTACTTATTACAACCTTTGGGTGTCCTAAGAGGTGATAGAACTTCAGAACTTTAACTCTATTTCAAACCGAAGTTGAACCGTTACAATCAAAGATAACGCTCTTGGGGATTAGAGTCTTAGAGTTAGGTTCAAAGCTATAAGTTATAGATACTTATTACAACCTTTGTGTGTCCTAAGAGGTGATAGATCTTTAGAACTTTAACTCTATTTCAAACCGAAGTTGAACCGTTACAATCAAAGATAACGCTCTTGGGGATAAGAGTCTTAGAGTGAGGTTCAAAGCTATAAGTTATAGATACTTATTACAACCTTTGGGTGTCCTAAGAGGTGATAGATCTTTAGAACTTTAACTCTATTTCAAGCCGAAGTTGA
The DNA here is from genome assembly GCA_030549335.1 of Pontederia crassipes. Taxonomy (NCBI): domain Eukaryota; kingdom Viridiplantae; phylum Streptophyta; class Magnoliopsida; order Commelinales; family Pontederiaceae; genus Pontederia; species Pontederia crassipes. The sequence continues at coordinate 497,120 of JAUKPH010000020.1, read as the reverse complement.
ACCGTTACAATCAAAGATAACGCTCTTGGGGATTAGAGTCTTAGAGTGAGGTTCAAAGCAATAAGTTATAGATACTTATTACAACCTTTGGGTGTCCTAAGAGGTGATAGAGCTTTAGAACTTTAACTCTATTTCAAACCGAAGTTGAACCGTTACAATCAAAGATAACGCTCTTGGGGATTAGAGTTTTAGAGTTAGGTTCAAAGCTATAAGTTATAGATACTTATTACAACCTTTGGGTGTCCTAAGAGGTGATAGATCTTTAGAACTTTAACTCTATTTCAAACCGAAGTTGAACCGTTACAATCAAAGATAACGCTCTTGGGAATTAGAGTCTTAGAGTTAGGTTCAAAGCTATAAGTTATACATAATTATGACATCCTTTGGGTGTCCTAAGAGGTGATAGATCTTTTGAACTTTAACTCTATTTCAAACCGAAGTTGAACCGTTACAATCAAAGATAACGCTCTTGGGGATTAGAGTCTTAGAGTTAGGTTCAAAGCTATAAGTTATAGATACTTATGACATCCTTTGGGTGTCCTAAGAGGTGATAGAGCTTCATAACTTTAACTCTATTTCAAACCGAAGTTGAACCGTTACAATCAAAGATAATGCTCTTGGGGATTAGAGTCTTAGAGTTAGGTTCAAAGCTATAAGTTATAGATACTTATTACAACCTTTGGGTGTCCTAAGAGGTGATAGATCTTTAGAACTTTAACTCTATTTCAAACCGAAGTTGAACCGTTACAATCAAAGATAACGCTCTTGGGGATTAGAGTCTTAGAGTTAGGTTCAAAGCAATAAGTTATAGATACTTATTACAACCTTTGGGTGTCCTAAGAGGTGATAGATCTTTAGAACTTTAACTCTATTTCAAACCGAAGTTGAACCGTTACAATCAAAGATAACGCTCTTGGGGATTAGAGTCTTAGAGTTAGGTTCAAAGCTATAAGTTATAGGTACTTATGACATCCTTTGGGTGTCCTAAGAGGTGATAGAGCTTCATAACTTTAACTCTATTTCAAACCGAAGTTGAACCGTTACAATCAAAGATAATGCTCTTGGGGATTAGAGTCTTAGAGTTAGGTTCAAATCTATAAGTTATAGATACTTATTAGAACCTTTGGGTGTCCTAAGAGGTGATAGATCTTTAGAACTTTAACTCTATTTCAAACCGAAGTTGAACCGTTACAATCAAAGATAACGCTCTTGGGGATTAGAGTCTTAGAGTTAGGTTCAAAGCTATAAGTTATAGATACTTATTACAACCTTTGGGTGTCCTAAGAGGTGATAGATCTTTAGAACTTTAACTCTATTTCAAACCGAAGTTGAACCGTTACAATCAAAGATAACGCTCTTGGGGATTAGAGTCTTAGAGTTAGGTTCAAAGCAATAAGTTATAGATACTTATTACAACCTTTGGGTGTCCTAAGAGGTGATAGATCTTTAGAACTTTAACTCTATTTCAAACCGAAGTTGAACCGTTACAATCAAAGATAACGCTCTTGGGGATTAGAGTCTTAGAGTTAGGTTCAAAGCAATAAGTTATAGATACTTATTACAACCTTTGGGTGTCCTAAGAGGTGATAGATCTTTAGAACTTTAACTCTATTTCAAACCGAAGTTGAACCGTTACAATCAAAGATAACGCTCTTGGGGATTTGAGTTTTAGAGTTAGGTTCAAAGCTATAAGTTATAGATACTTATTACAACCTTTGGGTGTCCTAAGAGGTGATAGATCTTTAGAACTTTAACTCTATTTCAAACCGAAGTTGAACCGTTACAATCAAAGATAACGCTCTTGGGAATTAGAGTCTTAGAGTTAGGTTCAAAGCTATAAGTTATACATAATTATGACATCCTTTGGGTGTCCTAAGAGGTGATAGATCTTTTGAACTTTAACTCTATTTCAAACCGAAGTTGAACCGTTACAATCAAAGATAACGCTCTTGGGGATTAGAGTCTTAGAGTTAGGTTCAAAGCTATAAGTTATAGATACTTATGACATCCTTTGGGTGTCCTAAGATGTGATAGAGCTTCATAACTTTAACTCTATTTCAAACCGAAGTTGAACCGTTACAATCAAAGATAATGCTCTTGGGGATTAGAGTCTTAGAGTTAGGTTCAAAGCTATAAGTTATAGATACTTATTACAACCTTTGGGTGTCCTAAGAGGTGATAGATCTTTAGAACTTTAACTCTATTTCAAACCGAAGTTGAACCGTTACAATCAAAGATAACGCTCTTGGGGATTAGAGTCTTAGAGTTAGGTTCAAAGCAATAAGTTATAGATACTTATTACAACCTTTGGGTGTCCTAAGAGGTGATAGATCTTTAGAACTTTAACTCTATTTCAAACCGAAGTTGAACCGTTACAATCAAAGATAACGCTCTTGGGGATTAGAGTCTTAGAGTTAGGTTCAAAGCTATAAGTTATAGGTACTTATTACAACCTTTGGGTGTCCTAAGAGGTGATAGAACTTCAGAACTTTAACTCTATTTCAAACCGAAGTTGAACCGTTACAATCAAAGATAACGCTCTTGGGGATTAGAGTCTTAGAGTTAGGTTCAAAGCTATAAGTTATAGATACTTATTACAACCTTTGTGTGTCCTAAGAGGTGATAGATCTTTAGAACTTTAACTCTATTTCAAACCGAAGTTGAACCGTTACAATCAAAGATAACGCTCTTGGGGATTAGAGTCTTAGAGTTAGGTTCAAAGCTATAAGTTATACACACTTATGACATCCTTTGGGTGTCCTAAGAGGTGATAGATCTTTAGAACTTTAACTCTATTTCAAACCGAAGTTGAACCGTTACAATCAAAGATAACGCTCTTGGGGATAAGAGTCTTAGAGTGAGGTTCAAAGCTATAAGTTATAGATACTTATTACAACCTTTGGGTGTCCTAAGAGGTGATAGATCTTTAGAACTTTAACTCTATTTCAAGCCGAAGTTGAACCGTTACAATCAAAGATAACGCTCTTGGGGATTAGAGTCTTAGAGTGAGGTTCAAAGCAATAAGTTATAGATACTTATTACAACCATTGGGTGTCCTAAGAGGTGATAGATCTTCAGAACTTTAACTATATTTCAAACCGAAGTTGAACCGTTACAATCAAAGATAACGCTATTGGGGATTAGAGTCTTAGAGTTAGCTTCAAAGCTATAAGTTATAGATACTTATGACATCCTTTGGGTGTACTAAGAGGTGATAGATCTTTAGAACTTTAACTCTACTTCAAACCGAAGTTGAACCGTTACAATCAAAGATAACGTTCTTGGGGATTAGAGTCTTAGAGTTAGGTTCAAAGCTATAAGTTATAGATACTTATGACATCCTTTGGGTGTCCTAAGAGGTGATAGAGCTTCATAACTTTAACTCTATTTCAAACCGAAGTTGAACCGTTACAATCAAAGATAATGCTCTTGGGGATTAGAGTCTTAGAGTTAGGTTCAAATCTATAAGTTATAGATACTTATTACAACCTTTGGGTGTCCTAAGAGGTGAAAGATCTTTAGAACTTTAACTGTATTTCAAACCGAAGTTGAACCGTTACAATCAAAGATAACGCTCTTGGGGATTAGAGTCTTAGAGTTAGGTTCAAAGCTATAAGTTATAGATACTTATTACAACCTTTGGGTGTCCTAAGAGGTGATAGATCTTTAGAACTTTAACTCTATTTCAAACCGAAGTTGAACCGTTACAATCAAAGATAACGCTCTTGGGGATTAGAGTCTTAGAGTTAGGTTCAAAGCAATAAGTTATAGATACTTATTACAACCTTTGGGTGTCCTAAGAGGTGATAGATCTTTAGAACTTTAACTCTATTTCAAACCGAAGTTGAACCGTTACAATCAAAGATAACGCTCTTGGGGATTAGAGTCTTAGAGTTAGGTTCAAAGCTATAAGTTATAGATACTTATGACATCCTTTGGGTGTCCTAAGAGGTGATAGATCTTTAGAACTTTAACTCTATTTCAAACCGAAGTTGAACCGTTACGATCAAAGATAACGCTCTTGGGGATTAGAGTCTTAGAGTTAGGTTCAAAGCTATAAGTTATAGATACTTATTACAACCTTTGGGTGTCCTAAGAGGTGATAGATCTTTAGAACTTTAACTCTATTTCAAACCGAAGTTGAACCGTTACAATCAAAGATAACGCTCTTGGGGATTAGAGTCTTAGAGTTAGGTTCAAAGCTATAAGTTATAGGTACTTATTACAACCTTTGGGTGTCCTAAGAGGTGATAGAACTTCAGAACTTTAACTCTATTTCAAACCGAAGTTGAACCGTTACAATCAAAGATAACGCTCTTGGGGATTAGAGTCTTAGAGTTAGGTTCAAAGCTATAAGTTATACATACTTATGACATCCTTTGGGTGTCCTAAGACGTGATAGATCTTTAGAACTTTAACTCTATTTCAAACCGAAGTTGAACCGTTACAATCAAAGATAACGCTCTTGGGGATTAGAGTCTTAGAGTGAGGTTCAAAGCAATAAGTTATAGATACTTATTACAACCTTTGGGTGTCCTAAGAGGTGATAGATCTTTAGAACTTTAACTCTATTTCAAACCGAAGTTGAACCGTTACAATCAAAGATAACGTTCTTGGGGATTAGAGTCTTAGAGTTAGCTTCAAAGCTATAAGTTATAGATACTTATGACATCCTTTGGGTGTCCTAAGAGGTGATAGAGCTTCATAACTTTAACTCTATTTCAAACCAAAGTTGAACCGTTACAATCAAAGATAATGCTCTTGGGGATTAGAGTCTTAGAGTTAGGTTCAAAGCTATAAGTTATAGATACTTATTACAACCTTTGGGTGTCCTAAGAGGTGATAGATCTTTAGAACTTTAACTCTATTTCAAACCGAAGTTGAACCGTTACAATCAAAGATAACGCTCTTGGGGATTAGAGTCTTAGAGTTAGGTTCAAAGAAATAAGTTATAGATACTTATTACAACCTTTGGGTGTCCTAAGAGGTGATAGATCTTTAGAACTTTAACTCTATTTCAAACCGAAGTTGAACCGTTACAATCAAAGATAACGCTCTTGGGGATTAGAGTCTTAGAGTTAGGTTCAAAGCAATAAGTGATAGATACTTATTACAACCTTTGGGTGTCCTAAGAGGTGATAGATCTTTAGAACTTTAACTCTATTTCAAACCGAAGTTGAACCGTTACAATCAAAGATAACGCTCTTGGGGATTAGAGTCTTAGAGTTAGGTTCAAAGCTATAAGTTATACATACTTATGACATCCTTAGGGTGTCCTAAGAGGTGATAGATCTTTAGAACTTTAACTCTATTTCAAACCGAAGTTGAACCGTTACAATCAAAGATAACGCTCTTGGGTATTAGAGTCTTAGAGTTAGGTTCAAAGCTATAAGTTATACATACTTATGACATCCTTTGGGTGTCCTAAGAGGTGATAGATCTTTAGAACTTTAACTCTATTTCAAACCGAAGTTGAACCGTTACAATCAAAGATAACGCTCTTGGGGATTAGAGTCTTAGAGTGAGGTTCAAAGCAATAAGTTATAGATACTTATTACAACCTTTGGGTGTCCTAAGAGGTGATAGATCTTTAGAACTTTAACTCTATTTCAAACCGAAGTTGAACCGTTACAATCAAAGATAACGTCCTTGGGGATTAGAGTCTTAGAGTTTGGTTCAAAGATATAAGTTATAGATACTTATGACATCCTTTGGGTGTCCTAAGAGGGGATAGATCTTTAGAACATTAACTCTATTTCAAACCGAAGTTGAACCGTTACAATCAAAGATAACGCTCTTGGGGATTAGAGTCTTAGAGTTAGGTTCAAAGCAATAAGTTATAGATACTTATTACAAACTTTGGGTGTCCTAAGAGGTGATAGAGCTTCAGAACTTTAACTCTATTTCAAACCAAAGTTGAACCGTTACAATCAAAGATAATGCTCTTGGGGATTAGAGTCTTAGAGTTAGGTTCAAAGCTATAAGTTATAGATACTTATTACAACCTTTGGGTGTCCTAAAAGGTGATAGATCTTTAGAACTTTAACTCTATTTCAAACCAAAGTTGAACCGTTACAATCAAAGATAATGCTCTTGGGGAATAGAGTCTTAGAGTGAGGTTCAAAGCAATAAGTTATAGATACTTATTACAACCTTTGGGTGTCCTAAGAGGTGATAGATCTTTAGAACTTTAACTCTATTTCAAACCGAAGTTGAACCGTTACAATCAAAGATAACGCTCTTGGGGATTAGAGTCTTAGAGTTAGGTTCAAAGCTATAAGTTATAGATACTTATGACATCCTTTGGGTGTCCTAAGACGTGATAGATCTTTAGAACTTTAACTCTATTTCAAACCGAAGTTGAACCGTTACAATCAAAGATAACGCTCTTGGGGATTAGAGTCTTAGAGTTAGGTTCAAAGCTATAAGTTATAGATACTTATTACAAACTTTGGGTGTCCTAAGAGGTGATAGAGCTTCATAACTTTAACTCTATTTCAAACCGAAGTTGAACCGTTACAATCAAAGATAATGCTCTTGGGGATTAGAGTCTTAGAGTTAGGTTCAAAGCTATAAGTTATAGATACTTATTACAACCTTTGGGTGTCCTAAGAGGTGATAGATCTTTAGAACTTTAACTCTATTTCAAACCGAAGTTGAACCGTTACAATCAAAGATAACGCTCTTGGGGATTAGAGTCTTAGAGTTAGGTTCAAAGCAATAAGTTATAGATACTTATTACAACCTTTGGGTGTCCTAAGAGGTGATAGATCTTTAGAACTTTAACTCTATTTCAAACCGAAGTTGAACCGTTACAATCAAAGGTAACGCTCTTGGGGATTAGAGTCTTAGAGTTGGGTTCAAAGCTATAAGTTATAGGTACTTATTATAACCTTTGGGTGTCCTAAGAGGTGATAGAACTTCAGAACTTTAACTCTATTTCAAACCGAAGTTGAACCGTTACAATCAAAGATAACGCTCTTGGGGATTAGAGTCTTAGAGTTAGGTTCAAAGCTATAAGTTATAGATACTTATTACAACCTTTGGGTGTCCTAAGAGGTGATAGATCTTTAGAACTTTAACTCTATTTCAAACCGAAGTTGAACCGTTACAAACAAAGATAACGCTCTTGGGGATTAGAGTCTTAGAGTTAGGTTCAAAGCTATAAGTTATAGGTACTTATTACAACCTTTGGGTGTCCTAAGAGGTGATAGAACTTCAGAACTTTAACTCTATTTCAAACCGAAGTTGAACCGTTACAATCAAAGATAACGCTCTTGGGGATTAGAGTCTTAGAGTTAGGTTCAAAGCTATAAGTTATAGATACTTATTACAAACTTTGGGTGTCCTAAAAGGTGATAGAGCTTCATAACTTTAACTCTATTTCAAACCGAAGTTGAACCATTACAATCAAAGATAATGCTCTTGGGGATTAGAGTCTTAGAGTTAGGTTCAAAGCTATAAGTTATAGATACTTATTACAACCTTTGGGTGTCCTAAGAGGTGATAGATCTTTAGAACTTTAACTCTATTTCAAACCGAAGTTGAACCGTTACAATCAAAGATAACGCTCTTGGGGATTAGAGTCTTAGAGTTAGGTTCAAAGCTATAAGTTATACATACTTATGACATCCTTTGGGTGTCCTAAGAGGTGATAGATCTTTAGAACTTTAACTCTATTTCAAACCGAAGTTGAACTGTTACAATCAAAGATAACGCTCTTGGGTATTAGAGTCTTAGAGTGAGGTTCAAAGCAATAAGTTATAGATACTTATTACAACCTTTGGGTGTCCTAAGAGGTGATAGATCTTTAGAACTTTAAGTCTATTTCAAACCGAAGTTGAACCGTTACAATCAAAGATAACGCTCTTGGGGATTAGAGTCTTAGAGTTAGATTCAAAGCTATAAGTTATAGATACTTATGACATCCTTTGGGTGTCCTAAGAGGTGATATATCTTTAGAACTTTAACTCTACTTCAAACTGAAGTTGAACCGTTACAATCAAAGATAACGTTCTTGGGGATTAGAGTCTTAGAGTTAGGTTCAAAGCTATAAGTTATAGATACTTATGACATCCTTTGGGTGTCCTAAGAGGTGATAGAGCTTCATAACTTTAACTCTATTTCAAACCGAAGTTGAACCGTTACAATCAAAGATAATGCTCTTGGGGATTAGAGTCTTAGAGTTAGGTTCAAAGCAATAAGTTATAGATACTTATTACAACCTTTGGGTGTCCTAAGAGGTGATAGATCTTTAGAACTTTAACTCTATTTCAAACCGAAGTTGAACCGTTACAATCAAAGATAACGCTCTTGGGGATTAGAGTCTTAGAGTTAGGTTCAAAGCTATAAGTTATAGATACTTATGACATCCTTTGGGTGTCCTAAGAGGTGATAGATCTTTAGAACTTTAACTCTATTTCAAACCGAAGTTGAACCGTTACAATCAAAGATAACGCTCTTGGGGATTAGAGTCTTAGAGTGAGGTTCAAAGCAATAAGTTATAGATACTTATTACAACCTTTGGGTGTCCTAAGAGGTGATAGATCTTTAGAACTTTAACTCTATTTCAAACCGAAGTTGAACCGTTACAATCAAAGATAACGCTCTTGGGGATTAGAGTCTTAGAGTTAGCTTCAAAGCTATAAGTTATACATACTTATGACATCCTTTGGGTGTCCTAAGAGGTGATAGATCTTTAGAACTTTAACTCTATTTCAAACTGAAGTTGAACCGTTACAATCAAAGATAACGCTCTTGGGGATTAGAGTCTTAGAGTTAGGTTCAAAGCAATAAGTTATAGATACTTATTACAACCTTTGGGTGTCCTAAGAGGTGATAGATCTTTAGAACTTTAACTCTATTTCAAACCGAAGTTGAACCATTACAATCAAAGATAATGCTCATGGGGATTAGAGTCTTAGAGTTAGGTTCAAAGCTATAAGTTATACATACTTATGACATCCTTTGGGTGTCCTAAGAGGTGATAGATCTTTAGAACTTTAACTCTATTTCAAACTGAAGTTGAACCGTTACAATCAAAGATAACGCTCTTGGGGATTAGAGTCTTAGAGTTAGGTTCAAAGCAATAAGTTATAGATACTTATTACAACCTTTGGGTGTCCTAAGAGGTGATAGATCTTTAGAACTTTAACTCTATTTCAAACCGAAGTTGAACCGTTACAATCAAAGATAACGCTCTTGGGGATTAGAGTCTTAGAGTTAGGTTCAAAGCTATAAGTTATAGGTACTTATTACAACCTTTGGGTGTCCTAAGAGGTGATAGAACTTCAGAACTTTAACTCTATTTCAAACCGAAGTTGAACCGTTACAATCAAAGATAACGCTCTTGGGGATTAGAGTCTTAGAGTTAGGTTCAAAGCTATAAGTTATAGATACTTATTACAACCTTTGGGTGTCCTAAGAGGTGATAGATCTTCAGAACTTTAACTCTATTTCAAACCGAAGTTGAACCGTTACAATCAAAGATAACGCTCTTGGGGATTAGAGTCTTAGAGTTAGGTTCAAAGCTATAAGTTATACATACTTATGACATCCTTTGGGTGTCCTAAGAGGTGATAGATCTTTAGAACTTTAACTCTATTTCAAACCGAAGTTGAACTGTTACAATCAAAGATAACGCTCTTGGGGATTAGAGTCTTAGAGTGAGGTTCAAAGCAATAAGTTATAGATACTTATTACAACCTTTGGGTGTCCTAAGAGGTGATAGATCTTTAGAACTTTAAGTCTATTTCAAACCGAAGTTGAACCGTTACAATCAAAGATAACGCTCTTGGGGATTAGAGTCTTAGAGTTAGATTCAAAGCTATAAGTTATAGATACTTATGACATCCTTTGGGTGTCCTAAGAGGTGATATATCTTTAGAACTTTAACTCTACTTCAAACTGAAGTTGAACCGTTACAATCAAAGATAACGTTCTTGGGGATTAGAGTCTTAGAGTTAGGTTCAAAGCTATAAGTTATAGATACTTATGACATCCTTTGGGTGTCCTAAGAGGTGATAGAGCTTCATAACTTTAACTCTATTTCAAACCGAAGTTGAACCGTTACAATCAAAGATAATGCTCTTGGGGATTAGAGTCTTAGAGTTAGGTTCAAAGCAATAAGTTATAGATACTTATTACAACCTTTGGGTGTCCTAAGAGGTGATAGATCTTTAGAACTTTAACTCTATTTCAAACCGAAGTTGAACCGTTACAATCAAAGATAACGCTCTTGGGGATTAGAGTCTTAGAGTTAAGTTCAAAGCTATAAGTTATACATACTTATGACATCCTTTGGGTGTCCTAAGAGGTGATAGATCTTTAGAACTTTAACTCTATTTCAAACCGAAGTTGAACCGTTACAATCAAAGATAACGATCTTGGGGATTAGAGTCTTAGAGTTAGGTTCAAAGCTATAAGTTATAGGTACTTATTACTACCTTTGGGTGTCCTAAGAGGTGATAGAACTTCAGAACTTTAACTCTATTTCAAACCGCAGTTGAACCGTTACAATCAAAGATAACGCTGTTGGGGATTAGAGTCTTAGAGTTAGGTTCAAAGCTATAAGTTATAGATACTTATTACAACCTTTGGGTGTCCTAAGAGGTGATAGATCTTTAGAACTTTAACTCTATTTCAAACCGAAGTTGAACCGTTACAATCAAAGATAACGCTCTTGGGGATTAGAGTCTTAGAGTTAGGTTCAAAGCTATAAGTTATACATACTTATGACATCCTTTGGGTGTCCTAAGAGGTGATAGATCTTTAGAACTTTAACTCTATTTCAAACCGAAGTTGAACCGTTACAATCAAAGATAACGCTCTTGGGGATTAGAGTCTTAGAGTTAGGTTCAAAGCTATAAGTTATACATACTTATGACATCCTTTGGGTGTCCTAAGAGATGATAGATCTTTAGAACTTTAACTCTATTTCAAACTGAAGTTGAACCGTTACAATCAAAGATAACGCTCTTGGGGATTAGAGTCTTAGAGTTAGGTTCAAAGCAATAAGTTATAGATACTTATTACAACCTTTGGGTGTCCTAAGAGGTGATAGATCTTTAGAACTTTAACTCTATTTCAAACCGAAGTTGAACCGTTACAATCAAAGATAACGCTCTTGGGGATTAGAGTCTTAGAGTTAGGTTCAAAGCTATAAGTTATAGGTACTTATTACAACCTTTGGGTGTCCTAAGAGGTGATAGAACTTCAGAACTTTAACTCTATTTCAAACCGAAGTTGAACCGTTACAATCAAAGATAACGCTCTTGGGGATTAGAGTCTTAGAGTTAGGTTCAAAGCTATAAGTTATAGATACTTATTACAACCTTTGGGTGTCCTAAGAGGTGATAGATCTTTAGAACTTTAACTCTATTTCAAACCGAAGTTGAACCGTTACAATCAAAGATAACGCTCTTGGGGATTAGAGTCTTAGAGTTAGGTTCAAAGCTATAAGTTATACATACTTATGACATCCTTTGGGTGTCCTAAGAGGTGATAGATCTTTAGAACTTTAACTCTATTTCAAACCGAAGTTGAACTGTTACAATCAAAGATAACGCTCTTGGGTATTAGAGTCTTAGAGTGAGGTTCAAAGCAATAAGTTATAGATACTTATTACAACCTTTGGGTGTCCTAAGAGGTGATAGATCTTTAGAACTTTAAGTCTATTTCAAACCGAAGTTGAACCGTTACAATCAAAGATAACGCTCTTGGGGATTAGAGTCTTAGAGTTAGATTCAAAGCTATAAGTTATAGATACTTATGACATCCTTTGGGTGTCCTAAGAGGTGATATATCTTTAGAACTTTAACTCTACTTCAAACTGAAGTTGAACCGTTACAATCAAAGATAACGTTCTTGGGGATTAGAGTCTTAGAGTTAGGTTCAAAGCTATAAGTTATAGATACTTATGACATCCTTTGGGTGTCCTAAGAGGTGATAGAGCTTCATAACTTTAACTCTATTTCAAACCGAAGTTGAACCGTTACAATCAAAGATAATGCTCTTGGGGATTAGAGTCTTAGAGTTAGGTTCAAAGCAATAAGTTATAGATACTTATTACAACCTTTGGGTGTCCTAAGAGGTGATAGATCTTTAGAACTTTAACTCTATTTCAAACCGAAGTTGAACCGTTACAATCAAAGATAACGCTCTTGGGGATTAGAGTCTTAGAGTTAGGTTCAAAGCTATAAGTTATAGATACTTATGACATCCTTTGGGTGTCCTAAGAGGTGATAGATCTTTAGAACTTTAACTCTATTTCAAACCGAAGTTGAACCGTTACAATCAAAGATAACGCTCTTGGGGATTAGAGTCTTAGAGTGAGGTTCAAAGCAATAAGTTATAGATACTTATTACAACCTTTGGGTGTTCTAAGAGGTGATAGATCTTTAGAACTTTAACTCTATTTCAAACCGAAGTTGAACCGTTACAATCAAAGATAACGCTCTTGGGGATTAGAGTCTTAGAGTTAGCTTCAAAGCTATAAGTTATACATACTTATGACATCCTTTGGGTGTCCTAAGAGGTGATAGATCTTTAGAACTTTAACTCTATTTCAAACTGAAGTTGAACCGTTACAATCAAAGATAACGCTCTTGGGGATTAGAGTCTTAGAGTTAGGTTCAAAGCAATAAGTTATAGATACTTATTACAACCTTTGGGTGTCCTAAGAGGTGATAGATCTTTAGAACTTTAACTCTATTTCAAACCGAAGTTGAACCATTACAATCAAAGATAACGCTCTTGGGGATTAGAGTCTTAGAGTTAGGTTCAAAGCTATAAGTTATACATACTTATGACATCCTTTGGGTGTCCTAAGAGGTGATAGATCTTTAGAACTTTAACTCTATTTCAAACTGAAGTTGAACCGTTACAATCAAAGATAACGCTCTTGGGGATTAGAGTCTTAGAGTTAGGTTCAAAGCAATAAGTTATAGATACTTATTACAACCTTTGGGTGTCCTAAGAGGTGATAGATCTTTAGAACTTTAACTCTATTTCAAACCGAAGTTGAACCGTTACAATCAAAGATAACGCTCTTGGGGATTAGAGTCTTAGAGTTAGGTTCAAAGCTATAAGTTATAGGTACTTATTACAACCTTTGGGTGTCCTAAGAGGTGATAGAACTTCAGAACTTTAACTCTATTTCAAACCGAAGTTGAACCGTTACAATCAAAGATAACGCTCTTGGGGATTAGAGTCTTAGAGTTAGGTTCAAAGCTATAAGTTATAGATACTTATTACAACCTTTGGGTGTCCTAAGAGGTGATAGATCTTCAGAACTTTAACTCTATTTCAAACCGAAGTTGAACCGTTACAATCAAAGATAACGCTCTTGGGGATTAGAGTCTTAGAGTTAGGTTCAAAGCTATAAGTTATACATACTTATGACATCCTTTGGGTGTCCTAAGAGGTGATAGATCTTTAGAACTTTAACTCTATTTCAAACCGAAGTTGAACCGTTACAATCAAAGATAACGCTCTTGGGGATTAGAGTCTTAGAGTTAGGTTCAAAGCTATAAGTTATACATACTTATGACATCCTTTGGGTGTCCTAAGAGGTGATAGATCTTTAGAACTTTAACTCTATTTCAAACCGAAGTTGAACTGTTACAATCAAAGATAACGCTCTTGGGGATTAGAGTCTTAGAGTGAGGTTCAAAGCAATAAGTTATAGATACTTATTACAACCTTTGGGTGTCCTAAGAGGTGATAGATCTTTAGAACTTTAAGTCTATTTCAAACCGAAGTTGAACCGTTACAATCAAAGATAACGCTCTTGGGGATTAGAGTCTTAGAGTTAGATTCAAAGCTATAAGTTATAGATACTTATGACATCCTTTGGGTGTCCTAAGAGGTGATATATCTTTAGAACTTTAACTCTACTTCAAACTGAAGTTGAACCGTTACAATCAAAGATAACGTTCTTGGGGATTAGAGTCTTAGAGTTAGGTTCAAAGCTATAAGTTATAGATACTTATGACATCCTTTGGGTGTCCTAACAGGTGATAGAGGTTCATAACTTTAACTCTATTTCAAACCGAAGTTGAACCGTTACAATCAAAGATAATGCTCTTGGGGATTAGAGTCTTAGAGTTAGGTTCAAAGCAATAAGTTATAGATACTTATTACAACCTTTGGGTGTCCTAAGAGGTGATAGATCTTTAGAACTTTAACTCTATTTCAAACCGAAGTTGAACCGTTACAATCAAAGATAACGCTCTTGGGGATTAGAGTCTTAGAGTTAGGTTCAAAGCTATAAGTTATACATACTTATGACATCCTTTGGGTGTCCTAAGAGGTGATAGATCTTTAGAACTTTAACTCTATTTCAAACCGAAGTTGAACCGTTACAATCAAAGATAACGATCTTGGGGATTAGAGTCTTAGAGTTAGGTTCAAAGCTATAAGTTATAGGTACTTATTACAACCTTTGGGTGTCCTAAGAGGTGATAGAACTTCAGAACTTTAACTCTATTTCAAACCGCAGTTGAACCGTTACAATCAAAGATAACGCTGTTGGGGATTAGAGTCTTAGAGTTAGGTTCAAAGCTATAAGTTATAGATACTTATTACAACCTTTGGGTGTCCTAAGAGGTGATAGATCTTTAGAACTTTAACTCTATTTCAAACCGAAGTTGAACCGTTACAATCAAAGATAACGCTCTTGGGGATTAGAGTCTTAGAGTTAGGTTCAAAGCTATAAGTTATACATACTTATGACATCCTTTGGGTGTCCTAAGAGGTGATAGATCTTTAGAACTTTAACTCTATTTCAAACCGAAGTTGAACCGTTACAATCAAAGATAACGCTCTTGGGGATTAGAGTCTTAGAGTTAGGTTCAAAGCTATAAGTTATACATACTTATGACATCCTTTGGGTGTCCTAAGAGGTGATAGATCTTTAGAACTTCAACTCTATTTCAAACTGAAGTTGAACCGTTACAATCAAAGATAACGCTCTTGGGGATTAGAGTCTTAGAGTTAGGTTCAAAGCAATAAGTTATAGATACTTATTACAACCTTTGGGTGTCCTAAGAGGTGATAGATCTTTAGAACTTTAACTCTATTTCAAACCGAAGTTGAACCGTTACAATCAAAGATAACGCTCTTGGGGATTAGAGTCTTAGAGTTAGGTTCAAAGCTATAAGTTATAGGTACTTATTACAACCTTTGGGTGTCCTAAGAGGTGATAGAACTTCAGAACTTTAACTCTATTTCAAACCGAAGTTGAACCGTTACAATCAAAGATAACGCTCTTGGGGATTAGAGTCTTAGAGTTAGGTTCAAAGCTATAAGTTATAGATACTTATTACAACCTTTGGGTGTCCTAAGAGGTGATAGATCTTTAGAACTTTAACTCTATTTCAAACCGAAGTTGAACCGTTACAATCAAAGATAACGCTCTTGGGGATTAGAGTCTTAGAGTTAGGTTCAAAGCTATAAGTTATACATACTTATGACATCCTTTGGGTGTCCTAAGAGGTGATAGATCTTTAGAACTTTAACTCTATTTCAAACCGAAGTTGAACTGTTACAATCAAAGATAACGCTCTTGGGTATTAGAGTCTTAGAGTGAGGTTCAAAGCAATAAGTTATAGATACTTATTACAACCTTTGGGTGTCCTAAGAGGTGATAGATCTTTAGAACTTTAAGTCTATTTCAAACCGAAGTTGAACCGTTACAATCAAAGATAACGCTCTTGGGGATTAGAGTCTTAGAGTTAGATTCAAAGCTATAAGTTATAGATACTTATGACATCCTTTGGGTGTCCTAAGAGGTGATATATCTTTAGAACTTTAACTCTACTTCAAACTGAAGTTGAACCGTTACAATCAAAGATAACGTTCTTGGGGATTAGAGTCTTAGAGTTAGGTTCAAAGCTATAAGTTATAGATACTTATGACATCCTTTGGGTGTCCTAAGAGGTGATAGAGCTTCATAACTTTAACTCTATTTCAAACCGAAGTTGAACCGTTACAATCAAAGATAATGCTCTTGGGGATTAGAGTCTTAGAGTTAGGTTCAAAGCAATAAGTTATAGATACTTATTACAACCTTTGGGTGTCCTAAGAGGTGATAGATCTTTAGAACTTTAACTCTATTTCAAACCGAAGTTGAACCGTTACAATCAAAGATAACGCTCTTGGGGATTAGAGTCTTAGAGTTAGGTTCAAAGCTATAAGTTATAGATACTTATGACATCCTTTGGGTGTCCTAAGAGGTGATAGATCTTTAGAACTTTAACTCTATTTCAAACCGAAGTTGAACCGTTACAATCAAAGATAACGCTCTTGGGGATTAGAGTCTTAGAGTGAGGTTCAAAGCAATAAGTTATAGATACTTATTACAACCTTTGGGTGTTCTAAGAGGTGATAGATCTTTAGAACTTTAACTCTATTTCAAACCGAAGTTGAACCGTTACAATCAAAGATAACGCTCTTGGGGATTAGAGTCTTAGAGTTAGCTTCAAAGCTATAAGTTATACATACTTATGACATCCTTTGGGTGTCCTAAGAGGTGATAGATCTTTAGAACTTTAACTCTATTTCAAACTGAAGTTGAACCGTTACAATCAAAGATAACGCTCTTGGGGATTAGAGTCTTAGAGTTAGGTTCAAAGCTATAAGTTATACATACTTATGACATCCTTTGGGTGTCCTAAGAGGTGATAGATCTTTAGAACTTTAACTCTATTTCAAACCGAAGTTGAACTGTTACAATCAAAGATAACGCTCTTGGGTATTAGAGTCTTAGAGTGAGGTTCAAAGCAATAAGTTATAGATACTTATTACAACCTTTGGGTGTCCTAAGAGGTGATAGATCTTTAGAACTTTAAGTCTATTTCAAACCGAAGTTGAACCGTTACAATCAAAGATAACGCTCTTGGGGATTAGAGTCTTAGAGTTAGATTCAAAGCTATAAGTTATAGATACTTATGACATCCTTTGGGTGTCCTAAGAGGTGATATATCTTTAGAACTTTAACTCTACTTCAAACTGAAGTTGAACCGTTACAATCAAAGATAACGTTCTTGGGGATTAGAGTCTTAGAGTTAGGTTCAAAGCTATAAGTTATAGATACTTATGACATCCTTTGGGTGTCCTAAGAGGTGATAGAGCTTCATAACTTTAACTCTATTTCAAACCGAAGTTGAACCGTTACAATCAAAGATAATGCTCTTGGGGATTAGAGTCTTAGAGTTAGGTTCAAAGCAATAAGTTATAGATACTTATTACAACCTTTGGGTGTCCTAAGAGGTGATAGATCTTTAGAACTTTAACTCTATTTCAAACCGAAGTTGAACCGTTACAATCAAAGATAACGCTCTTGGGGATTAGAGTCTTAGAGTTAGGTTCAAAGCTATAAGTTATAGATACTTATGACATCCTTTGGGTGTCCTAAGAGGTGATAGATCTTTAGAACTTTAACTCTATTTCAAACCGAAGTTGAACCGTTACAATCAAAGATAACGCTCTTGGGGATTAGAGTCTTAGAGTGAGGTTCAAAGCAATAAGTTATAGATACTTATTACAACCTTTGGGTGTTCTAAGAGGTGATAGATCTTTAGAACTTTAACTCTATTTCAAACCGAAGTTGAACCGTTACAATCAAAGATAACGCTCTTGGGGATTAGAGTCTTAGAGTTAGCTTCAAAGCTATAAGTTATACATACTTATGACATCCTTTGGGTGTCCTAAGAGGTGATAGATCTTTAGAACTTTAACTCTATTTCAAACTGAAGTTGAACCGTTACAATCAAAGATAACGCTCTTGGGGATTAGAGTCTTAGAGTTAGGTTCAAAGCAATAAGTTATAGATACTTATTACAACCTTTGGGTGTCCTAAGAGGTGATAGATCTTGATACGATGCTCAAGAACAATGCCTTGAGTGACCGGAACAATATATGATAATCAAAGAAACGAGATCAAACGAATTTTCAAGGCAGCGGAATATCAACCTCAAGATTACAATGAACCAAGCAATCGATATTATAAATAGATGGATTTAATCACAAGATAGCCAACCTTGTAATTAACAGCGGAAGTTTCCGAAGAACGGGTTGCAGGAGTTCCCTCACAGCAAAGCAATTAAGCCATAATTTTCATAGATTCAAAGATGTCTAACATAACAATGAGTAACAGTATTTATAGGCCCTAGAAATAGAATTTGGGCTGAAAGAAAATACCCTAACTTAGCCCACAAGTAACCTAGCTAATTTAACAAAATAACAAACTCAATTTCTGTTACAATCCTCATCAGCATATTCCATATTTAATTAATTCCGAAAATTCCAAATAAATATGGTTAAACCATGATTTATTTGGCCCAAGTTATGCTGACTCTTCATGCGGCCCAATTTATAACCCGTTGAGAAGTTGGATCTGATCTAACTCGATCTTGTAACGGATCAATTATAAATTCCAAACATTCTTGATTATCTTCAATTTCCTTATGCTTGAGATCCACACCATTATCTTGATCATCCAACTTTGCTAGAACAATCTTCTATTGCCGGCTGCAATGTATGCGTTTCCTGGTTCATATCATTCCCCTCCTCTTCAAAAGGATTCGTCCTCGAATCTGCATTCACAATAAGGAGAGTATATCCAGATTCATATCATTTCCCTCATCTTCAAAAGGATTCGTCCTCGAATCTACATGCACAATAAGGAAAATATAACCTATCACATATGTGAATTTGTTAAATAATTTAGGACACGCATAATGAGGATATTGATACTTCCCTTTCATGTGTCTAATGACTGCATGATGCATCTCAATGATAATTGCAAGCACAATTTCTCATCCATACCATCAAGTTAAGAGCCTGCAAGTGCAGATAAAGAAGACATAAGTATTATAAAAAGTAATGTGACTCTCATACTCACCTGGATGAAATATCTTATGCCCATGAGACGATGGTATTTTAAGAAACAAAGTGCGAAACTTTGGAGTCCTTCCCTTGCGCATAAGGATCCTATCAAATGAAATGTGGAATGTATGCCATGGAACTAGAGTTCTAACAAGGAAATTGTTAAGTAGTTCCAAAACAAGGACATCTTTTCCCTCAAAATAAAATGGATCCTTAAAATCTGCAAGTGAAATATATCTGTAATGCATCAAACAACTTGGCTTATAAAGGGAATCATGCAAGTCCTTGCAACAAACCAAAATATCATCAAAATTACTTTGCAAATGGCTGCTATTAATCAGGATATCTCCAAAGAAGTTACTCTCAAATCTTTGATGAAAATTGCACAAAAGTCTTACTAATGCAAATGCAATGAATTTTCGAATCATGATGTGAAAATTATATGAAAGATTGCAACCATCATCTGCAAAAATGATCTTAGGAAAGCACAAAGATAAATTTAAAGAAATGAATAAGGTAGGCTCAGAAAATCTTGAAATCAAAATCAACCAATCAAAAGTACTCCGGACTATAAAATATTCATTACAAAATTTCACCATATGGCTCAAATAAAGTGTTTCAGCACTCAATGAATAAGAAAGTGGAATGGAAAATTCAGATCTAATGATTGCATGCCACTCAATTCTTCTCTCAATTAAAACCTCAGACACATCCAGCAAATATAAACTTTGAAAAGTAAGAACTGGTCTTTTCAAACTAGTTGTCATAAACTCAATACCTCTTTCAAATCCTTGCAAGAGAGAATTTATAACTTCATGTACTCCACTCAAATGATCATGTAAATTATTACTATAAATCAAAATACCTCCTAAGAAAATAATCACAGATCTTTTGTGGGAAACACGCAAAGTTCCAATGGATGCAAATGTCTCATTTGTGATGTAAAAATCATATGACAAGCTGCAATAATTTTTTGAAGAAATGTTTTTACTAAGACACAATGGTTGGTTCAAGGAGATGAATAAGATTATACTCTTATCAGAAAATCTAAATATCAAAATAAGCCAATCAAAGATGCTCAATATTAGAAAATATTCATTCCAGAAATTCATTGTAACACATAAATAAAATGAGCCAGCACCCAACAAATATGAAAATGAAAAGGACGGATGGCATTGAACACCTCTCTCAACTAAACCTTGCAAACTAGTCACATCAAACAAATATAAAGTTTCAAAGCAAGGAGATGGACCTTTCAAACATCTTGTCATATACTCACTAGAGTCTCTTTTAGATCCTTGAATGATAGGAAATATAACTTCATGTATTCCACTCCAACATATCTGCATGGAGAAATCAGAATCAAAAGACAAAAGATGGTTAGTATTAGGAGAAACATTACTGAACTCTCTTTCTTTTGCCTCAACACTCAAGTCCTTTTGCTCATATCTCTCTGGAGGTGGCCTCTCTAAACACTCAAGATCTAATCTTCTCTCATTCTCACAACTCTCATAATACTCAGCATCTAAATGTTGCATTTCAATGATTTCAGAAAGTGGCCTTTCTAAGCACTCAAAATTATTGTGGCTCTCATTTTCATCACTCAAGTTGTGGCACTCATATTTTTCATCTTTGCCTTTCTCACAACTCTCAGAACTGTTTGGAGTTGCTGAACAATCAGCTTCTTCTTTCTTCAAGTGTTGTTGTGTAACCGATTTTTTCCTCTCAATGTTGTAGGCTGCTACACGCTCTTTAAGTTGCATCTGCTCTTCGTATACTTCTTGAGGTGGCAATGGTGCTAAAGTGTATTTCCTCCCATCTTTGCGACATTTATAACGGTTGGTAGCACCATCATGTGTCACACATCGATCATATTGCCATGGTTGCCCCAAAAGGATATGACAAACATGCATTGACACAACATCACATAATACTTCATTCGTAAATCTTCCAATTTTAAATGGCACAAGCACCTGTTTAGTCACTTTGACTTCTTCTCCATCGTTTATCCACTGAAGTTTGTATGGTTTTGGGTGCTTTAAGGTTGGTAGCCCCAACTTCTCCACCATGTAATGGCTAGCAAGGTTGACGCAGCTTTCACTATCAATAATCAATCCACAAGTTCTATCCATAACACAACAACGCGCATAGAAAACATTTTCTTGATCATGACTTCTTCCTCCAATCAGAACACGCTTATGCTTTCTCCAACTTCCATCATCTTTTTGTTTCATCTCTTCATCATGTTCATCAGGAGCACGCTGTCTTTGACAATTTCTTCTTTGATTTGGTGGTATAACTTGTTGTAGTTGTGCAATTTGAACATCTACCTCATCATGAAGTTCAGTAATCATATTTTCAAGATGTTGGAAATGTTGCGTCATGACTTCCATCATTGTTCTCTGATCAATTGCTTCTTTTCTAGAATTAAGCTCTTTGTCCTTTCCTGTTGGCATTGTAGGAAATTGCTACCACAAAAGTTAGTAAAAAATAATCTCACTACCTCATGTGGTGACAGTCAGTGGTGACACTCGTATTTTATCTCAACTCTATTTTGTTTTTTTTTTTCAATTGTACTTACCACTCAGCCTTTTTCCTCTCTTGAACCCTCCAACAAGTTCTAGGAGAACTAATGCAAGTCAATACAAAGGCAATATGTGATTGAATCAACCTGATTTATCAATATGATTGCAAGATCAAAAGAATACTTGAAGTTGATTTTAGAATAGATATCAGAAAAAAAGATTGCCAAATAAGGATAGATGTGTAATGAATTGATTTGGAATAGAAATTAGGAAAATGTTGTCAAATAAGGATAGGTATCAAGAAATTCAGAATTGGAATGAAATCAAATATCATCCTTCCTTGAGTCAAATTGTTCTATTCTCAATTTTCTTTGCACTTTTCTCCAAAAAATAATCCTTCCTTTTTTTTTTCTTCTCTCCTATTTCTTTTTTTTTTCGGATTTTTTTTTCAAAAAAATTTTTTTTTCTGTTCTTCTCTTTCCTCCTTTCTTGCACTTTCCTTTTCAGTCTTTTTTTCTATTTTCGGAATTTTTTTCAGAAATTTTTTTTCCTACCTTCCCTTCTCCTTTCTTGCACTTTCCTTCTCGATCTTTTTTTGTTTTCAATTTTCGGATTTTTTTTGAAACAGCAACAAAACTTGAGAATAAATAAGGATGACGGCTAGGGTTTCAACAACAAATAAACAGATTTATTTTTGGATTTTTTTTTTCAAATCTGCACCAGATTTGACCAGATTTGAAGGATAGATGATGGCTAGGGTTTGAAGAACAAAAGAAAACAATTAAGGAAGACGGTTAGGATTTGAAAAACCAAACCAGAATTTTTATTTTTTTTTCAAACTGCAACAGATTTTGAAGAATCCAAGGATGACGGCTAGGGTTGAAGAACAAACAAACCAGATTTTTTTTTTTTTGCAGAATTTTGGTGTTTTTTTTTTCTAAAAACTGAAACAGGGGGAAACAAGATAATGGAAGATAACTAGAAAACCGAATCGAAAACGCGGCTCTGATACCAACTGATACGATGCTCAAGAACAATGCCTTGAGTGACCGGAACAATATATGATAATCAAAGAAACGAGATCAAACGAATTTTCAAGGCAGCGGAATATCAACCTCAAGATTACAATGAACCAAGCAATCGATATTATAAATAGATGGATTTAACCACAAGATAACCAACCTTGTAATTAACAGCGGAAGTTCCCGAAGAACGGGTTGCAGGAGTTCCCTCACAGCAAAAGCAATTAAGCCAAATTGTTTATAGATTCAAAGATTCAAAGATATCTAACATAACAATGAGTAACAGTATTTATAGACCCTAGAAATAGAATTTGGGCTGAAAGAAAATACCCTAACTTAGCCCACAAGTAACCTAGCTAATTTAACAAAATAACAAACTCAATTTCTGTTACAATCCTCATCAGCATATTCCATATTTAATTAATTCCGAAAATTCCAAATAAATATGGTTAAACCATGATTTATTTGGCCCAAGTTATGCTGACTCTTCATGCGGCCCAATTTATAACCCGTTGAGAAGTTGGATCTGATCTAACTCGATCTTGTAACGGATCAATTATAAATTCCAAACATTCTTGATTATCTTCAATTTCCTTATGCTTGAGATCCACACCATTATCTTGATCATCCAACTTTGCTAGAACAATCTTCTATTGCCGGCTGCAATGTATGCGTTTCCTGGTTCATATCATTCCCCTCCTCTTCAAAAGGATTCGTCCTCGAATCTGCATTCACAATAAGGAGAGTATATCCAGATTCATATCACTTACTCTAAGACTCTAATCCCCAAGAGCGTTATCTTTGATTTTAACTGTTCAACTTCGGTTTGAAATAGAGTTAAAGTTCTAAAGATCTATCACCTCTTAGGACACCCAAAGGTTGTAATAAGTATCTATAACTTATAATTTTGAACCTAACTCTAAGACTCTAATCCCCAAGAGCGTTATCTTTGATTGTAACTGCTCAACTTCGGTTTGAAATAGAGTTAAAGTTCTAAAGATCTATCACCTCTTAGGACACCCTAAGGATGTAATAAGTATCTATAACTTATAATTTTGAACCTTACTCTAAGACTCTAATCCCCAAGAGCGTTATCTTTGATTTTAACTGTTCAACTTCGGTTTGAAATAGAGTTAAAGTTCTAAAGATCTATCACCTCTTAGGACACCCAAAGGATGTAATAAGTATCTATAACTTATAATTTTGAACCTTACTCTAAGACTCTAATCCCCAAGAGCGTTATCTTTGATTGTAACGGTTCAACTTCGGTTTGAAATAGTGTTAAAGTTCTAAACATCTATCACCTCTTAGGACATCCAAAGGTTGTAATAAGGATCTATAACTTATATATTTGAACCTTACTCTAAGTCTCTAATCCCCAAGAGCGTTATCTTTGAATGTAACGGTTCAACTTCGGTTTGAAATAGAGTTAAAGTTCTAAAGTTCTATCACCTCTTGGGACACCCAAAGGTTGTAATAAGTATCTATGACTTATAGCTTTGAACCTTACTCTAAGACTCTAATCCCCAAGAGCGTTATCTTTGCTTGTAACGGTTCAACTTCGGTTTGAAATAGAGTTAAAGTTCAAAAGATCTATCACCTCTTAGGACACCAAAAGGTTGTAATAAGTATCTATAACTTATAGCTTTGAACCTAACTCTAAGACTCTAATCCCCAGGAGCTTTATCATTGATTGTAACGGTTGAACTTCGGATTGCAATAGAGTTAGAGTTCTAAAGATCTATCACCTCTTAGGACACCCAAAGGTTGTAATAAATATCTATAACTTATAGCTTTGAACCTAACTCTAAGACTCTAATCCCCAAGAGTGTTATCTTTGATTGTAACGGTTCAACTTCGGTTTGAAATAGAGTTAAAGTTCTAAAGATCTATCACCTCTTAGGGCACCCAAAGGTTGTAATAAGTATCTATAACTTATAATTTTGAACCTTACTCTAGGACTCTAGTCCCCAAGAGCGTTATCTTTGATTGTAACGGTTCAACTTCAGTTTGAAATAGAGTTAAAGTTCTAAACATCTATCACCTCTTAGGACATCCAAAGGTTGTAATAAGGATTTATAACTTATAGCTTTGAACCTTACTCTATGACTCTAATCCCCAAGAGCGTTATCTTTGAATGTAACGGTTCAACTTCGGTTTGAAATAGAGTTAAAGTTCTAAAGTTCTATCGCCTCTTAGGACACCCAAAGGCTGTAATAAGTATCTATAACTTATAGCTTTGAACCTAACTCTAAGACTCTAATCCCCAAGAGCGTTATCTTTGATTGTAATGGTTCAACTTCGGTTTGAAATAGAGTTAAAGTTCTAAAGATCTATCACCTCTTAGGACATCCAAAGGTTGTAATAAGTATCTATAACTTATAACTTTGAACCTAACTCTAAGACTCTAATCCCCAAGAGCTTTATCTTTGATTGTAACGGTTCAACTTCGGTTTGAAATAGAGTTAAAGTTCTAAAGATCTATCACTTCTTAGGACACTCAAAGGTTGTAATTAGTATCTATAACTTATCGCTTTGAAACTTACTCTAAGACTCTAATCCCGAAGAGCTTTATCATTGATTGTAACGGTTCAACTTCGGTTTGAAATAGAGTTAAAGTTCTAAAGATCTATCACCTCTTAGGACACTCAAAGGTTGTAATAAGTATCTATAACTTATAGCTTTGAACTAACTCTAAGACTTTAATCCCCAAGAGCTTTATCATTGATTGTAACGGTTCAATTTCGGATTGCAATAGAGTTAGAGTTCTAAAGATCTATCACCTCTTAGTACACCCAAAGGTTGTAATAAGTATCTATAACTTATAGCTTTGAACCTAACTCTAAGACTCTAATCCCTAAGAGCGTTATCTTTGATTGTAACGGTTCAACTTCGGTTTGAAATAGAGTTAAAGTTCTAAAGATATATCACCTCTTAGGACACCCAAAGGTTGTAATAAGTATCTATAACTTATAGCTTTGAACCTTACTCTAAGACTCTAATCCTCAAGAGCTTTTTCATTATTGATTGTAACGGTTCAATTTCGGATTGCAATAGAGTTAGAGTTCTAAAGATCTATCACCTCTTAGTACACCCAAAGGTTGTAATAAGTATCTATAACTTATAGCTTTGAACCTAACTCTAAGACTCTAATCCCTAAGAGCGTTATCTTTGATTGTAACGGTTCAACTTCGGTTTGAAATAGAGTTAAAGTTCTAAAGATATATCATCTCTTAGGACACCCAAAGGTTGTAATAAGTATCTATAACTTATAGCTTTGAACCTTACTCTAAGACTCTAATCCCCAAGAGCTTTTTCATTATTGATTGTAACGGTTCAACTTCGGATTGCAATAGAGTTAGAGTTCTAAAGATCTATAACCTCTTAGGACACCCAAAGGTTGTAATAAGTAACTATAACTTATAGCTTTGAACCTAACTCTAAGACTCTAATCCCCAAGAGCATTATCTTTGATTGTAACGGTTCAACTTCGGTTTGAAATAGAGTTAAAGTTCTAAAGATCTATCACCTCTTAGGGCACCCAAAGGTTGTAATAAGTATATATGACATATAGCTTTGAACCTTACTCTAAGACTCTAATCCCCAGGACCTTTATCATTGATTGTAACGGTTCAACTTCGGATTGCAATAGAGTTAGAGTTCTAAAGATCTATCACCTCTTAGGACACCCAAAGGTTGTAATAAATATCTATAACTTATAGCTTTGAACCTAACTCTAAGACTCTAATCCCCAAGAGCGTTATCTTTGATTGTAACGGTTCAACTTCGGTTTGAAATAGAGTTAAAGTTCTAAAGATCTATCACCTCTTAGGACATCCAAAGGTTGTAATAAGGATCTATAACTTATAGCTTTGAACCTTACTCTATGACTCTAATCCCCAAGAGCGTTATCTTTGAATGTAACGGTTCAACTTCGGTTTGAAATAAAGTTAAAGTTCTAAAGTTCTATCACCTCTTAGGACACCCAAAGGCTGTAATAAGTATCTATAACTTAAAGCTTTGAACCTAACTCTAAGACTCTAATCCCTAAGAGCGTTATCTTTGATTGTAACGTTTCAACTTCGGTTTGAAATAGAGTTAAAGTTCTAAAGATCTATTACCTCTTAGGACACCCAAAGGTTGTAATAAGTATCTATAACTTATAACTTTGAACCTAACTCTAAGACTCTAATCCCCAAGAGCTTTATCTTTGATTGTAACGGTTCAACTTCGGTTTGAAATAGAGTTAAAGTTCTAAAGATCTATCACTTCTTAGGACACCCAAAGGTTGTAATTAGTATCTATAACTTTTCGCTTTGAAACTTACTCTAAGACTCTAATCCCTAAGAGCTTTATCATTGATTGTAACGGTTCAACTTCGGTTTGAAATAGAGTTAAAGTTCTAAAGATCTATCACCTCTTAGGACACCCAAAGGTTGTAATAAGTATCTATAACTTATAGCTTTGAACCTAACTCTAAGACTCTAATCCCCAAGAGCTTTATCATTGATTGTAACGGTTCAACTTCGGATTGCAATAGAGTTAGAGTTCTAAAGATCTATCACCTCTTAGGTCACCCAAAGGTTGTAATAAGTATCTATAACTTATAGCTTTGAACCTAACTCTAAGGCTCTAATCCCCAAGAGCGATATCTTTGATTGTAACGGTTCAACTTCGGTTTGAAATAGGGTTAAAGTTCTAAAGATCTATCACCTCTTAGTACACCCAAAGGTTGTAATAAGTATCTATAACTTATAGCTTTGAACCTTACTCTAAGACTCTAATCCCCAAGAGCGTTATCTTTGATTGTAACGGTTCAACTTCGGTTTGAAATAGAGTTAAAGTTCTAAAGATCTATCACCTCTTAGGGCACCCAAAGGTTGTAATAAGTATCTATAACATATAGCTTTGAACCTTACTCTAAGACTCTAATCCCCAGGAGCTTTATCATTGATTGTAACGGTTCAACTTCGGATTGCAATATAGTTAGAGTTCTAAAGATCTATCACCTCTTAGGACACCCAAAGGTTGTAATAAATATCTATAACTTATAGCTTTGAACCTAACTCTAAGACTCTAATCCCCAAGAGCGTTATCTTTGATTGTAACGGTTCAACTTCGGTTTGAAATAGAGTTAAAGTTCTAAAGATCTATCACCTCTTAGGGCACCCAAAGGTTGTAATAAGTATCTATAACTTATAATTTTGAACCTTACTCTAGGACTCTAATCCCCAAGAGCGTTATCTTTGATTGTAACGGTTCAACTTCGGTTTGAAATAGAGTTAAAGTTCTAAACATCTATCACCTCTTAGGACATCCAAAGGTTGTAATAAGGATCTATAACTTATAGCTTTGAACCTTACTCTATGACTCTAATCCCCAAGAACGTTATCTTTGAATGTAACGGTTCAACTTCGGTTTGAAATAGAGTTAAAGTTCTAAAGTTCTATCACCTCTTAGGACACCCAAAGGCTGTAATAAGTATCTATAACTTATAGCTTTGAACCTAACTCTAAGACTCTAATCCCCAAGAGCGTTATCTTTGATTGTAACGGTTCAACTTCGGTTTGAAATAGAGTTAAAGTTCTAAAGATCTATCACCTCTTAGGACACCCAAAGGTTGTAATAAGTATCTATAACTTATAACTTTGAACCTAACTCTAAGACTCTAATCCCCAAGAGCTTTATCTTTGATTGTAACGGTTCAACTTCGGTTTGAAATAGAGTTAAAGTTCTAAAGATCTATCACTTCTTAGGACACCCAAAGGTTGTAATTAGTATGTATAACTTATCGCTTTGAAACTTACTCTAAGACTCTAATCCCCAAGAGCTTTATCATTGATTGTAACGATTCAACTTCGGTTTGAAATAGAGTTAAAATTCTAAAGATCTATCACCTCTTAGGATACCCAAAGGTTGTAATAAGTATCTATAACTTATAGCTTTGAACCTAACTCTAAGACTCTAATCCCCAAGAGCTTTATCATTGATTGTAACGGTTCAACTTCGGATTGCAATAGAGTTAGAGTTCTAAAGATCTATCACCTCTTAGGACACCCAAAGGTTGTAATAAGTATCTATAACTTATAGCTTTGAACCTAACTCTAAGACTCTAATCCCCAAGAGCGTTATCTTTGATTGTAACGGTTCAACTTCGGTTTGAAATAGAGTTAAACTTCTAAAGATCTATCACCTCTTAGTACACCCAAAGGTTGTAATAAGTATCTATAACTTATAGCTTTGAACCTAACTCTAAGACTCTAATCCCAAAGAGCTTTATCATTGATTGTAACGGTTCAACTTCGGATTGCAATAGAGTTAGAGTTCTAAAGATCAATCACCTCTTAGGGCACCCAGAGGTTGTAATAAGTATCTATAACTTATAGCTTTGAACATTACTCTAAGACTCTAATCCCCAAGAGCGTTATCTTTGATTGTAACGGTTCAACTTCGGTTTGAAGTAGAGTTAAAGTTCTAAAGATCTATCACCTCTTAGGGCACCCAAAGGTTGTAATAAGTATCTATAACTTATAACTTTGAACCTTACTCTAAGACTCTAATCCCCAAGAGCTTTATCTTTGATTGTAACGGTTCAACTTCGGTTTAAAATAGAGTTAAAGTTCTAAAGATCTATCACCTCTTAGGACACTCAAAGGTTGTAATAAGTATCTATAACTTATAGCTTTGAACCTAACTCTAAGACTTTAATCCCCAAGAACTTTATCATTAATTGTAACGGTTCAACTTCGGATTGCAATAGAGTTAGAGTTCTAAAGATCTATCACCTCTTAGTACACCCAAAGGTTGTAATAAGTATCTATAACTTATAGCTTTGAACCTAACTCTAAGACTCTAATCCCTAAGAGCGTTATCTTTGATTGTAACGGTTCAACTTCGGTTTGAAATAGAGTTAAAGTTCTAAAGATCTATCACCTCTTAGTACACCCAAAGGTTGTAATAAGTATCTATAACCAATAGCTTTGAACCTAACTCTAAGACTCTAATCCCCAAGAGCTTTATCATTGATTGTAACGGTTCAACGTCGGATTGCAATAGAGTTAGAGTTCTAAAGATCTATCACCTCTTAGGACAACCAAAGATTGTAATAAGTATCTATAACTTATAGCTTTGAACCTAACTCTAAGACTCTAATCCCAAGAGCGTTATCTTTGATTGTAACGGTTCAACTTCGGTTTGAAAAAGAGTTAAAGTTCTAAAGATCTATCACCTCTTAGGACACCCGAAGGTTGTAATAAGTATCTATAACTTATAGCTTTGAACCTAACTCTAAGACTCTAATCCCCAAGAGCTTTATCATTGATTGTAACGGTTCAACTTCGGATTGCAATAGAGTTAGAGTTCTAAAGATCTATCACCTCTTAGGATACCCAAAGGTTGTAATAAGTATCTATAACTTATAACTTTGAACCTTACTCGAAGACTCTAATCCCCAAGAGCGTTATCTTTGATTGTAACGGTTCAACTTCGGTTTGAAATTGAGTTAAAGTTCTAAAAATCTATCACCACTTAGGACACCCAAAGGTTGTAATAAGTATTTATAACTTATAGCTTTGAACCTAACTCTAAGACTCTAATCCCCAAGAGCGTTATCTTTGATTGTAACGGTTCAACTTCGGTTTGAACTAGAGTTAAAGTTCTAAAGATCTATCACCTCTTAGGACACCCAAAGGTTGTAATAAGTATCTATAACTTATAGCTTTGAACCTTACTCTAAGACTCTAATCCCCAAGAGCGTTATCTTTGATTGTAACGGTTCAACTTCGGTTTGAAATAGAGTTCAAGTTCTAAAGATCTATCACCTCTTAGGACACCCAAAGGTTGTAATAAATATCTATAACTTATAGCTTTGAACCTAACTCTAAGACTCTAATCCCCAAGAGCGTTATCTTTGATTGTAACGGTTCAACTTTGATTTGAAATAGAGTTAAAGTTCTAAAGATCTATCACCTCTTAGGGCGGCCAAAGGTTGTAATACGTATCTATAACTTATAGCTTTGAACCCAACTCTAAGACTCTAATCCCCAAGAGCGTTATCTTTGATTGTAACGGTTCAACTTTGGTTTGAAGTAGGGTTAAAGTTCTAAACATCAATCACCTCTTAGGACATCCAAAGGTTGTAATAAGGATCTATAACTTATAGCTTTGAACCTTACTCTATGACTCTAATCCTCAAGAGCGTTATCTTTGAATGTAACGGTTCAACTTCGGTTTGAAATAGAGTTAAAGTTCTAAAGTTCTATCACCTCTTAGGACACCCAAAGGTTGTAATAAGTATCTATAACTTATAGCTTTGAACCTAACTCTAAGACTCTAATCCCCAAGAGCGTTATCTTTGATTGTAACGGTTGAACTTCGGTTTGAAATAGAGTTAAAGTTCTAAAGATCTATCACCTCTTAGGGCACCCAAAGGTTGTAATAAGTATCTATAACTTATAGCTTTGAACCTAACTCTAAGACTCTAATCCCCAAGAGCACTGTCATTGATTGTAACGGTTCAACGTCGGATTGCAATAGAGTTAGAGTTCTAAAGATCTATCACCTCTTAGGACACCCAAAGGTTGTAATAAGTATCTATAACTTATAGCTTTGAACCTAACTCTAAGACTCTAATCCCCAAGAGCACTATCATTGATTGTAACGGTTCAACTTCGGATTGCAATAGAGTTAGAGTTCTAAAGATCTATCACCTCTTAGGGCACCCAAAGGTTGTAATAAGTATCTATAACTTATAGCTTTGAACCTTACTCCAAGACTCTAATCCCCAAGAGCATTATCTTTGATTGTAACGGTTCACCTTCGGTTTGAAATAGAGTTAAAGTTCTAAAGATCTATCACCTCTTAGGACACCCGAAGGTTGTAATAAGTATCTATAACTTATAGCTTTGAACCTAACTCTAAGACTCTAATCCCCAAGAGCTTTATCATTATTGATTGTAACGGTTCAACTTCGGATTGCAATAGAGTTAGAGTTCTAAAGATCTATCACCTCTTAGGACACCCAAAGGTTGTAATAAGTATCTATAACTTATAGATTTGAACCTAACTCTAAGACTCTAATCCCCAAGAGCGTTATCTTTTATTGTAACGGTTTAACTTCGGTTTGAAATACAGTTAAAGTTATGAAGATCTATCACCTCTTTGGACACCCAAAGGTTGTAATAAGTATCTATAACTTATAGTTTTGAACCTAACTCTAAGACTCTAATCCCCAAGAGCATTATCTTTGATTGTAACGGTTCAACTTCGGTTTGAAATAGAGTTAAAGTTCTAAAAATCTATCACCACTTAGGACACCCAAAGGTTGTAATAAGTATCTATAACTTATAGCTTTGAACCTAACTCTAAGACTCTAATCCCCAAGAGCGTTATCTTTGATTGTAACGGTTCAACTTCGGTTTGAACTAGAGTTAAAGTTCTAAAGATCTATCACCTCTTAGGACACCCAAAGGTTGTAATAAGTATCTATAACTTATAGCTTTGAACCTTACTCTAAGACTCTAATCCCCAAGAGCGTTATCTTTGATTGTAACGGTTCAACTTCGGTTTGAAATAGAGTTAAAGTTCTAAAGATCTATCACCTCTTAGGACACCCAAAGGTTGTAATAAATATCTATAACTTATAACTTTGAACCTAACTCTAAGACTCTAATCCCCAAGAGCGTTATCTTTGATTGTAACGGTTCAACTTCGATTTGAAATAGAGTTAAAGTTCTAAAGATCTATCACCTCTTAGGGCGCCCAAAGGTTGTAATAAGTATCTATAACTTATAGCTTTGAACCTTACTCTAAGACTCTAATCCCCAAGAGCGTTATCTTTGAATGTAACGGTTCAACTTCGGTTTGAAATAGAGTTAAAGTTCTAAAGTTCTATCACCTCTTAGGACACCCAAAGGTTGTAATAAGTATCTATAACTTATAGCTTTGAACCTAACTCTAAGACTCTAATCCCCAAGAGCGTTATCTTTGATTGTAACGGTTCAACTTCGGTTTGAAATAGAGTTAAAGTTTTAAAGATCTATCACCTCTTAGTACACCCAAAGGTTGTAATAAGTATCTATAACTTATAGCTTTGAACCTAACTCTAAGACTCTAATCCCCAAGAGCTTTATCATTGATTGTAACGGTTCAACTTCGGATTGCAATAGAGTTAGAGTTCTAAAGTTCAATCACCTCTTAGGACACCCAAAGGCTGTAATAAGTATCTATAACTTATAGCTTTGAACCTAACTCTAAGACTCTAATCCCCAAGAGCGTTATCTTTGATTGTAACGGTTGAACTTTGGTTTGAAATAGAGTTAAAGTTCTAAAGATCTATCACCTCTTAGGGCACCCAAAGGTTGTAATAAGTATCTATAACTTATAGCTTTGAACCTAACTCTAAGACTCTAATCCCCAAGAGCACTATCATTGATTGTAACAGTTCAACGTCGGATTGCAATAGAGTTAGAGTTCTAAAGATCTATCACCTCTTAGGACACCCAAAGGTTGTAATAAGTATCTATAACTTATAGCTTTGAACCTTACTCTAAGAGTCTAATCCCCAAGAGCGTTATCTTTGAATGTAACGGTTCAACTTCGGTTTGAAATAGAGTTAAAGTTCTAAAGTTCTATCACCTCTTAGGACACCCGAAGGTTGCAATAAGTATCTATAACTTATAGCTTTGAACCTAACTCTAAGACTCTAATCCCCAAGAGCACTATCATTGATTGTAACGGTTCAACTTCGGATTGCAATAGAGTTAGAGTTCTAAAGATCTATCACCTCTTAGGGCACCCAAAGGTTGTAATAAGTATCTATAACTTATAGCTTTGAACCTTACTCCAAGACTCTAATCCCCAAGAGCATTATCTTTGATTATAACGGTTCACCTTCGGTTTGAAATAGAGTTAAAGTTCTAAAGATCTATCACCTCTTAGGACACCCAAAGGTTGTAATAAGTATCTATAACTTATAGCTTTGAACCTAACTCTAAGACTCTAATCCCCAAGAGCTTTATCATTATTGATTGTAACGGTTCAACTTCGGATTGCAATAGAGTTAGAGTTCTAAAGATCTATCACCTCTTAGGACACCCAAAGGTTGTAATAAGTATCTATAACTTATAGATTTGAACCTAACTCTAAGACTCTAATCCCCAAGAGCGTTATCTTTTATTGTAACGGTTTAACTTCGGTTTGAAATACAGTTAAAGTTCTAAAGATCTATCACCTCTTTGGACACCCAAAGGTTGTAATAAGTATCTATAACTTATAGTTTTGAACCTAACTCTAAGACTCTAGTCCCCAAGAGCATTATCTTTGATTGTAACGGTTCAACTTCGGTTTGAAATAGAGTTAAAGTTCTAAAAATCTATCACCACTTAGGACACCCAAAGGTTGTAATAAGTATCTATAACTTATAGCTTTGAACCTAACTCTAAGACTCTAATCCCCAAGAGCGTTATCTTTGATTGTAACGGTTCAACTTCGGTTTGAACTAGAGTTAAAGTTCTAAAGATCTATCACCTCTTAGGACACCCAAAGGTTGTA
The DNA here is from genome assembly GCA_030549335.1 of Pontederia crassipes. NCBI lineage: Eukaryota > Viridiplantae > Streptophyta > Magnoliopsida > Commelinales > Pontederiaceae > Pontederia > Pontederia crassipes. Next base: position 463,135 of record JAUKPH010000020.1, on the reverse strand, counting down.
ATAAGTATCTATAACTTATAGCTTTGAACCTTACTCTAAGACTCTAATCCCCAAGAGCGTTATCTTTGATTGTAACGGTTCAACTTCGGTTTGAAATAGAGTTAAAGTTCTAAAGATCTATCACCTCTTAGGACACCCAAAGGTTGTAATAAATATCTATAACTTATAACTTTGAACCTAACTCTAAGACTCTAATCCCCAAGAGCGTTATCTTTGATTTTAACGGTTCAACTTCGATTTGAAATAGAGTTAAAGTTCTAAAGATCTATCACCTCTTAGGGCGCCCAAAGGTTGTAATAAGTATCTATAACTTATAGCTTTGAACCTTACTCTAAGACTCTAATCCCCAAGAGCGTTATCTTTGAATGTAACGGTTCAACTTCGGTTTGAAATAGAGTTAAAGTTCTAAAGTTCTATCACCTCTTAGGACACCCAAAGGTTGTAATAAGTATCTATAACTTATAGCTTTGAACCTAACTCTCAGACTCTAATCCCCAAGAACGTTATCTTTGATTGTAAAGGTTCAACTTCGGTTTGAAATAGAGTTAAAGTTTTAAAGATCTATCACCTCTTAGTACACCCAAAGGTTGTAATAAGTATCTATAACTTATAGCTTTGAACCTAACTCTAAGACTCTAATCCCCAAGAGCTTTATCATTGATTGTAACGGTTCAACTTCGGATTGCAATAGAGTTAGAGTTCTAAAGTTCAATCACCTCTTAGGACACCCAAAGGCTGTAATAAGTATCTATAACTTATAGCTTTGAACCTAACTCTAAGACTCTAATCCCCAAGAGCGTTATCTTTGATTGTAACGGTTGAACTTCGGTTTGAAATAGAGTTAAAGTTCTAAAGATCTATCACCTCTTAGGGCACCAAAAGGTTGTAATAAGTATCTATAACTTATAGCTTTGAACCTAACTCTAAGACTCTAATCCCCAAGAGCACTATCATTGATTGTAACGGTTCAACGTCGGATTGCAATAGAGTTAGAGTTCTAAAGATCTATCACCTCTTAGGACACCCAAAGGTTGTAATAAGTATCTATAACTTATAGCTTTGAACCTAACCCTAAGACTCTAATCCCCAAGAGCACTATCATTGATTGTAACGGTTCAACTTCGGATTGCAATAGAGTTAGAGTTCTAAAGATCTATCACCTCTTAGGGCACCCAAAAGTTGTAATAAGTATCTATAACTTATAGCTTTGAACCTTACTCTAGGACTCTAATCCCCAAGAGCGTTATCTTTGATTGTAACGGTTCAACTTCGGTTTGAAATAGATTTAAAGTTCTAAACATCTATCACCTCTTAGGACATCCAAAGGTTGTAATAAGGATCTATAACTTATAGCTTTGAACCTTACTCTATGACTCTAATCCCCAAGAACGTTATCTTTGAATGTAACGGTTCAACTTCGGTTTGAAATAGAGTTAAAGTTCTAAAGTTCTATCACCTCTTAGGACACCCAAAGGCTGTAATAAGTATCTATAACTTATAGCTTTGAACCTAACTCTAAGACTCTAATCCCCAAGAGCGTTATCTTTGATTGTAACGGTTCAACTTCGGTTTGAAATAGAGTTAAAGTTCTAAAGATCTATCACCTCTTAGGACACCCAAAGGTTGTAATAAGTATCTATAACTTATAACTTTGAACCTAACTCTAAGACTCTAATCCCCAAGAGCTTTATCTTTGATTGTAACGGTTCAACTTCGGTTTGAAATAGAGTTAAAGTTCTAAAGATCTATCACTTCTTAGGACACCCAAAGGTTGTAATTAGTATCTATAACTTATCGCTTTGAAACTTACTCTAAGACTCTAATCCCCAAGAGCTTTATCATTGATTGTAACAATTCAACTTCGGTTTGAAATAGAGTTAAAGTTCTAAAGATCTATCACCTCTTAGGATACCCAAAGGTTGTAATAAGTATCTATAACTTTTAGCTTTGAACCTAACTCTAAGACTCTAATCCCCAAGAGCTTTATCATTGATTGTAACGGTTCAACTTCGGATTGCAATAGAGTTAGAGTTCTAAAGATCTATCACCTCTTAGGACACCCAAAGGTTGTAATAAGTATCTATAACTTATAGCTTTGAACCTAACTCTAAGACTCTAATCCCCAAGAGCGTTATCTTTGATTGTAACAGTTCAACTTCGGTTTGAAATAGAGTTAAAGTTCTAAAGATCTATCACCTCTTAGTACACCCAAAGGTTGTAATAAGTATCTATAACTTATAGCTTTGAACCTAACTCTAAGACTCTAATCCCGAAGAGCTTTATCATTGATTGTAACGGTTCAACTTCGGATTGCAATAGAGTTAGAGTTCTAAAGATCTATCACCTCTTAGGGCACCCAGAGGTTGTAATAAGTATCTATAACTTATAGCTTTGAAGATTACTCTAAGACTCTAATCCCTAAGAGCGTTATCTTTGATTGTAACGGGTCAACTTCGGTTTGAAGTAGAGTTAAAGTTCTAAAGATCTATCACCTCTTAGGGCACCCAAAGGTTGTAATAAGTATCTATAACTTATAACTTTGAACCTTACTCTAAGACTCTAATCCCCAAGAGCTTTATCTTTGATTGTAACGGTTCAACTTCGGTTTGAAATAGAGTTAAAGTTCTAAAGATCTATCACCTCTTAGGGCACCCAAAGGTTGTAATAAGTATCTATAACATATAGCTTTGAACCTTACTCTAAGACTCTAATCCCCAAGAGCATTATCTTTGATTGTAACGGTTCAACTACGATTTGAAATTGAGTTAAAGTTCTAAAGATCTATCACCTTTTAGGGCACCCAAAGGTTGTAATAAGTATCTATAACCAATAGCTTTGAACCTAACTCTAAGACTCTAATCCCCAAGAGCTTTATCATTGATTGTAACGGTTCAACGTCGGATTGCAATAGAGTTAGAGTTCTAAAGATCTATCACCTCTTAGGACACCCAAAGATTGTAATAAGTATCTATAACTTATAGCTTTGAACCTAACTCTAAGACTCTAATCCCAAGAGCGTTATCTTTCATTGTAACGGTTCAACTTCGGTTTGAAATAGAGTTAAAGTTCTAAAGATCTATCACCTCTTAGAACACCCAAAGGTTGTAATAAGTATCTATAACTTATAGCTTTGAACCTAACTCTAAGATTCCAATCCCCAAGAGCTTTATCATTATTGATTGTAACGGTTGAACTTCGGATTGCAATAGAGTTAGAGTTCTAAAGATCTATCACCTCTTAGGACACCCAAAGGTTGTAATAAGTATCTATAACTTATAGCTTTGAACCTAACTCTAAGACTCTAATCCCCAAGAGCGTTATCTTATATTGTAACGGTTTAACTTCGGTTTGAAATACAGTTAAAGTTCTAAAGATCTATCACCTCTTTGGACACCCAAAGGTTGTAATAAGTATCTATAACTTATAGCTTTGAACCTAACTCTAAGACTCTAATCCCCAAGATCATTATCTTTGATTGTAACGGTTCAACTTCGGTTTGAAATAGAGTTAAAGTTCTAAAGATCTATCACCTCTTAGGATACCCAAAGGTTGTAATAAGTATATATAACTTATAACTTTGAACCTTACTCGAAGACTCTAATCCCCAAGAGCGTTATCTTTGATTGTAACGGTTCAACTTCGGTTTGAAATAGAGTTAAAGTTCTAAAAATCTATCACCACTTAGGACACCCAAAGGTTGTAATAAGTATTTATAACTTATAGCTTTGAACCTAACTCTAAGACTCTAATCCCCAAGAGCGTTATCTTTGATTGTAACGGTTCAACTTCGGTTTGAACTAGAGTTAAAGTTCTAAAGATCTATCACCTCTTAGGACACCCAAAGGTTGTAATAAGTATCTATAACTTATAGCTTTGAACCTTACTCTAAGACTCTAATCCCCAAGAGCGTTATCTTTGATTGTAACGGTTCAACTTCGGTTTGAAATAGAGCTAAAGTTCTAAAGATCTATCACCTCTTAGGACACCCAAAGGTTGTAATAAATATCTATAACTTATAGCTTTCAACCTAACTCTAAGACTCTAATCCCCAAGAGCGTTATCTTTGATTGTAACGCTTCAACTTCGGTTTGAAATAGAGTTAAAGTTCTAAAGATCTATCACCTCTTAGGGCACCCAAAGGTTGTAATAAGTGTCTATAACTTATAGCTTTGAACCTAACTCTAAGACACTAATCCCCAAGAGCGTTATCTTTGATTGTAACGGTTCAACTTCGGTTTGAAATAGAGTTAAAGTTCTAAACATCTATCACTTCTTAGGACATCCAAAGGTTGTAATAAGGATCTATAACTTATAGCTTTGAACCTTACTCTATGATTCTAATCCCCAAGAGCGTTATCTTTGAATGTAACGGTTCAACTTCGGTTTGAAATAGAGTTAAAGTTCTAAAGTTCTATCACCTCTTAGGACACTCAAATGCTGTAATAAGTATCTATAACTTATAGCTTTGAACCTAACTCTAAGACTCTAATCCCCAAGAGCGTTATCTTTGATTGTAACGGTTGAACTACGGTTTGAAATAGAGTTAAAGTTCTAAAGATCTATCACCTCTTAGGGCACCCAAAGGTTGTAATAAGTATCTATAACTTATAGCTTTGAACCTTACTCTAAGACTCTAATCCCCAAGAGCTTTATCATTGATTGTAATGGTTCAACATCTATTTGAAATAGAGTTAAATTTCTTGAGATCTATCACCTCTTAGGACACCCAAAGGATGTAATAAGTATCTATAACTTATAGCTTTGAACCTTACTCTATGACTCTAATCCCCAAGAGCGTTATCTTTGAATGTAACGGTTCAACTTCGGTTTGAAATAGAGTTAAAGTTCTAAAGATCTATCACCTCTTTGGACACCCAAAGGTTGTAATAAGTATCTATAACTTATAGCTTTGAACCTAACTCTAAGACTCTAATCCCCAAGAGCATTATCTTTGATTGTAACGGTTCAACTTCGGTTTGAAATAGAGTTAAAGTTCTAAAGATCTATCACCTCTTAGGATACCCAAAGGTTGTAATAAGTATCTATAACTTATAACTTTGAACCTTACTCGAAGACTCTAATCCCCAAGAGCGTTATCTTTGATTGTAACGGTTCAACTTCGGTTTGAAATAGAGTTAAAGTTCTAAAAATCTATCACCACTTAGGACACCCAAAGGTTGTAATAAGTATTTATAACTTATAGCTTTGAACCTAACTCTAAGACTCTAATCCCCAAGAGCGTTATCTTTGATTGTAACGGTTCAACTTCGGTTTGAACTAGAGTTAAAGTTCTAAAGATCTATCACCTCTTAGGACACCCAAAGGTTGTAATAAGTATCTATAACTTATAGCTTTGAACCTTACTCTAAGACTCTAATCCCCAAGAGCGTTATCTTTGATTGTAACGGTTCAACCTCGGTTTGAAATAGAGTTAAAGTTTTAAAGATCTATCACCTCTTAGGACACCCAAAGGTTGTAATAAATATCTATAACTTATAGCTTTGAACCTAACTCTAAGACTCTAATCCCCAAGAGCGTTATCTTTCATTGTAACGGTTCAACTTCGGTTTGAAATAGAGTTAAAGTTCTAAAGATCTATCACCTCTTAGGACACCCAAAGGTTGTAATAAGTATCTATAACATATATCTTTGAACCTTACTCTAAGACTCTAATCCCCAAGAGCATTATCTTTGATTGTAACGGTTCAACTACGATTTGAAATTGAGTTAAAGTTCTAAAGATCTATCACCTTTTAGGGCACCCAAAGGTTGTAATAAGTATCTATAACCAATAGCTTTGAACCTAACTCTAAGACTCTAATCCCCAAGAGCTTTATCATTGATTGTAACGGTTCAACGTCGGATTGCAATAGAGTTAGAGTTCTAAAGATCTATCACCTCTTAGGACACCCAAAGATTGTAATAAGTACCTATAACTTATAGCTTTGAACCTAACTCTAAGACTCTAATCCCAAGAGCGTTATCTTTGATTGTAACGGTTCAACTTCGGTTTGAAAAAGAGTTAAAGTTCTAAAGATCTATCACCTCTTAGAACACCCAAAGGTTGTAATAAGTATCTATAACTTATAGCTTTGAACCTAACTCTAAGACTCCAATCCCCAAGAGCTTTATCATTATTGATTGTAACGGTTCAACTTCGGATTGCAATAGAGTTAGAGTTCTAAAGATCTATCACCTCTTAGGACACCCAAAGGTTGTAATAAGTATCTATAACTTATAGCTTTGAACCTAACTCTAAGACTCTAATCCCCAAGAGCGTTATCTTTTATTGTAACGGTTTAACTTCGGTTTGAAATACAGTTAAAGTTCTAAAGATCTATCACCTCTTTGGACACCCAAAGGTTGTAATAAGTATCTATAACTTATAGCTTTGAACCTAACTCTAAGACTCTAATCCCCAAGATCATTATCTTTGATTGTAACGGTTCAACTTCGGTTTGAAATAGAGTTAAAGTTCTAAAGATCTATCACCTCTTAGGATACCCAAAGGTTGTAATAAGTATATATAACTTATAACTTTGAACCTTACTCGAAGACTCTAATCCCCAAGAGCGTTATCTTTGATTGTAACGGTTCAACTTCGGTTTGAAATAGAGTTAAAGTTCTAAAAATCTATCACCACTTAGGACACCCAAAGGTTGTAATAAGTATTTATAACTTATAGCTTTGAACCTAACTCTAAGACTCTAATCCCCAAGAGCGTTATCTTTGATTGTAACGGTTCAACTTCGGTTTGAACTAGAGTTAAAGTTCTAAAGATCTATCACCTCTTAGGACACCCAAAGGTTGTAATAAGTATCTATAACTTATAGCTTTGAACCTTACTCTAAGACTCTAATCCCCAAGAGCGTTATCTTTGATTGTAACGGTTCAACTTCGGTTTGAAATAGAGCTAAAGTTCTAAAGATCTATCACCTCTTAGGACACCCAAAGGTTGTAATAAATATCTATAACTTATAGCTTTCAACCTAACTCTAAGACTCTAATCCCCAAGAGCGTTATCTTTGATTGTAACGCTTCAACTTCGGTTTGAAATAGAGTTAAAGTTCTAAAGATCTATCACCTCTTAGGGCACCCAAAGGTTGTAATAAGTGTCTATAACTTATAGCTTTGAACCTAACTCTAAGACTCTAATGCCCAAGAGCGTTATCTTTGATTGTAACGGTTCAACTTCGGTTTGAAATAGAGTTAAAGTTCTAAACATCTATCACTTCTTAGGACATCCAAAGGTTGTAATAAGGATCTATAACTTATAGCTTTGAACCTTACTCTATGACTCTAATCCCCAAGAGCGTTATCTTTGAATGTAACGGTTCAACTTCGGTTTGAAATAGAGTTAAAGTTCTAAAGTTCTATCACCTCTTAGGACACCCAAATGCTGTAATAAGTATCTATAACTTATAGCTTTGAACCTAACTCTAAGACTCTAATCCCCAAGAGCGTTATCTTTGATTGTAACGGTTGAACTACGGTTTGGAATAGAGTTAAAGTTCTAAAGATCTATCACCTCTTAGGGCACCCAAAGGTTGTAATAAGTATCTATAACTTATAGCTTTGAACCTTACTCTAAGACTCTAATCCCCAAGAGCTTTATCATTGATTGTAATGGTTCAACATCTATTTGAAATAGAGTTAAATTTCTTGAGATCTATCACCTCTTAGGACACCCAAAGGATGTAATAAGTATCTATAACTTATAGCTTTGAACCTTACTCTATGACTCTAATCCCCAAGAGCGTTATCTTTGAATGTAACGGTTCAACTTCGGTTTGAAATAGAGTTAAAGTTCTAAAGATCTATCACCTCTTTGGACACCCAAAGGTTGTAATAAGTATCTATAACTTATAGCTTTGAACCTAACTCTAAGACTCTAATCCCCAAGAGCATTATCTTTGATTGTAACGGTTCAACTTCGGTTTGAAATAGAGTTAAAGTTCTAAAGATCTATCACCTCTTAGGATACCCAAAGGTTGTAATAAGTATCTATAACTTATAACTTTGAACCTTACTCGAAGACTCTAATCCCCAAGAGCGTTATCTTTGATTGTAACGGTTCAACTTCGGTTTGAAATAGAGTTAAAGTTCTAAAAATCTATCACCACTTAGGACACCCAAAGGTTGTAATAAGTATTTATAACTTATAGCTTTGAACCTAACTCTAAGACTCTAATCCCCAAGAGCGTTATCTTTGATTGTAACGGTTCAACTTCGGTTTGAACTAGAGTTAAAGTTCTAAAGATCTATCACCTCTTAGGACACCCAAAGGTTGTAATAAGTATCTATAACTTATAGCTTTGAACCTTACTCTAAGACTCTAATCCCCAAGAGCGTTATCTTTGATTGTAACGGTTCAACCTCGGTTTGAAATAGAGTTAAAGTTTTAAAGATCTATCACCTCTTAGGACACCCAAAGGTTGTAATAAATATCTATAACTTATAGCTTTGAACCTAACTCTAAGACTCTAATCCCCAAGAGCGTTATCTTTGATTGTAACGGTTCAACTTCGGTTTGAAATAGAGTTAAAGTCCTAAAGATCTTTCACCTCTTAGGGCACCCAAAGGTTGTAATAAGTATCTATAACTTATAATTTTGAACCTTGCTCTGGGACTCTAATCCCCAAGAGCGTTATCTTTGATTGTAACGGTTCAACTTCGGTTTGAAATAGAGTTAAAGTTCTAAACATCTATCACCTCTTAGGACATCCAAAGGTTGTAATAAGGATCTATAACTTATAGCTTTGAACCTTACTCTATGACTCTAATCCCCAAGAGCGTAATCTTTGAATGTAATTAGTATCTACAACTTATCGCTTTGAAACTTACTCTAAGACTCTAATCCCCAAGAGCTTTATCATTGATTGTAACGGTTCAACTTCGGTTTGAAATAGAGTTAAAGTTCTAAAGATCTATCACCTCTTAGGACACCCAAAGGTTGTAATAAGTATCTATAACTTATAGCTTTGAACCTAACTCTAAGACTAATCCCCAAGAGCTTTATCATTGATTGTAACGGTTCAACTTCGGATTGCAATAGAGTTAGAGTTCTAAAGATCTATCACCTCTTAGGACACCCAAAGGTTGTAATAAGTATCTATAACTTATAGCTTTGAACCTAACTCTAGGACTCTAATCCCCAAGAGCGTTATCTTTGATTGTAACGGTTCAACTTCGGTTTGAAATAGAGTTAAAGTTCTAAAGATCTATCACCTCTTAGTACACCCAAAGGTTGTAATAAGTATCTATAACTTATAGCTTTGAACCTAACTCTAAGACTCTAATCCCCAAGAGCTTTATCATTGATTGTAACGGTTCAACTTCGGATTGCAATAGAGTTAGAGTTCTAATGATCTATCACCTCTTAGGGCACACAAAGGTTGTAATAAGTATCTATAACTTATAGCTTTGGACATTACTCTAAGACTCTAATCCCCAAGAGCGTTATCTTTGATTGTAACGGTTCAACTTCGGTTTGAAGTAGAGTTAAAGTTCTAAAGATCTATCACCTCTTAGGGCACCCAAAGGTTGTAATAAGTATCTATAACTTATAACTTTGAACCTTACTCTAAGACTCTAATCCCCAAGAACTTTATCTTTGATTGTAACGGTTCAACTTCGATTTGAAATAGAGTTAAAGTTCTAAAGATCTATCACCTCTTAGGACACCCAAAGGTTGTAATTAGTATCTATAACTTATAGCTTTGAACCTAACTCTAAGACTCTAATCCCCAAGAGCGTTATCTTTGATTGTAACGGTTCAACTTTGGTTTGAAATAGAGTTAAAGTTCTAAAGATCTATCACCTCTTAGGGCACCCAAAGGTTGTAATAAGTATCTATAACATATAGCTTTGAACCTTACTCTAAGACTCTAATCCCCAAGAGTGTTATCTTTGATTGTAACGGTTCAACTACGATTTGAAATTGAGTTAAAGTTCTAAAGATCTATCACCTCTTAGGGCACCCAAAGGTTGTAATAAGTATCTATAACGAATAGCTTTGAACCTAACTCTAAGACTCTAATCCCCAAGAGTTTTATCATTGATTGTAACGGTTCAACGTCGGATTGCAATAGAGTTAGAATTCTAAAGATCTATCACCTCTTAGGACACCAAAAGATTGTAATAAGTATCTATAACTTATAGCTTTGAACCTAACTCTAAGACTCTAATCCCAAGAGCGTTATCTTTGATTGTAACGGTTCAACTTCGGTTTGAAATAGAGTTAAAGTTCTAAAGATCTATCACCTCTTAGGACACCCAAAGGTTGTAATAAGTATCTATAATTTATAGCTTTGAACCTAACTCTAAGACTCTAATCCCCAAGAGCTTTATCATTATTGATTGTAACGGTTCAACTTCGGATTGCAATAGAGTTAGAGTTCTAAAGATCTATCACCTCTTAGGACACCCAAAGGTTGTAATAACTATCTATAACTTATAACTTTGAACCTAACTCTAAGACTCTAATCCCCAAGAGCGTTATCTTTGATTGTAACGGTTTAACTTTGGTTTGAAATACAGTTAAAGTTCTAAAGATCTATCACCTCTTTGGACACCCAAAGGTTGTAATAAGTATCTATAACTTATAGCTTTGAACCTCACTCTAAGACTCTAATCCCCAAGAGTGTTATCTTTGATTGTAACGGTTCAACTACGATTTGAAATTGAGTTAAAGTTCTAAAGATCTATCACCTCTTAGGGCACCCAAAGGTTGTAATAAGTATCTATAACGAATAGCTTTGAACCTAACTCTAAGACTCTAATCCCCAAGAGCTTTATCATTGATTGTAACGGTTCAACGTCGGATTGCAATAGAGTTAGAGTTCTAAAGATCTATCACCTCTTAGGACACCCAAAGATTGTAATAAGTATCTATAACTTATAGCTTTGAACCTAACTCTAAGACTCTAATCCCAAGAGCGTTATCTTTGATTGTAACGGTTCAACTTCGGTTTGAAATAGAGTTAAAGTTCTAAAGATCTATCACCTCTTAGGGCACCCAAAGGTTGTAATAAGTATCTATAACTTATAGCTTTGAACCTTACTTTAAGACTCTAATCCCCAAGAGCGTTATCTTTGAATGTAACAGTTCAACTTCGGTTTGAAATAGAGTTAAAGTTCTAAAGTTCTATCACCTCTTAGGTCACCCAATGGTTGTAATAAGTATCTATAACTTATAGCTTTGAACCTAACTCTAAGACTCTAATCCCCAAGAGCGTTATCTTTGATTGTAACGGTTCAACTTCGGTTTGAAATAGAGTTAAAGTTCCAAAGATCTATCACCTCTTAGGACACCCAAAGGTTGTAATAAGTATCTATAACTTATAACTTTGAACCTTACTCTAAGACTCTAATCCCAAAGAGCTTTATCTTTGATTGTAACGGTTCAATTTCGGTTTGAAATAGAGTTAAAGTTCTAAAGATCTATCACCTCTTTGGACACCCAAAGGTTGTAATAAGTATCTATAACTTATAGCTTTGAACCTTACTCTAAGACTCTAATCCCCAAGAGCGTTATCTTTGATTGTAACGGTTCAACTTCGGTTTGAAATAGAGTTAAAGTTCTAAAGATCTATCACCTCTTAGGATACCCAAAGGTTGTAATAAATATCTATAACTTATAGCTATCAACCTTACTCTAAGACTCTAATCTCCAAGAGCTTTATCTTTGATTGTAACGGTTCAACTTCGGTTTGAAATAGAGTTAAAGTTCTAAAGATCTATCACCACTTAGGACACCCAAAGGTTGTAATAAGTATCTATAACTTATAGCTTTGAACCTTACTCTAAGACTCTAATCCCGAAGAGCGTTATCTTTGATTGTAACGGTTCAACTTCGGTTTGAAATTGAGTTAAAGTTCTAAAGATCTATCACCTCTTTGGACACCCAAAGGTTGTAATAAGTATCTATAACTTATAGCTTTGAACCTTACTCTAAGACTCTAATCCCCAAGAGCGTTATCTTTGATTGTAACGGTTCAACTTCGGTTTGAAATAGAGTTAAAGTTCTAAAGATCTATCACCTCTTAGGATACCCAAAGGTTGTAATAAGTATCTATAACTTATAGCTTTCAACCTTACTCTAAGACTCTAATCCCCAAGAGCTTTATCTTTGATTGTAACGGTTCAACTTCGGTTTGAAATAGAGCTAAAGTTTTAAAGATCTATCACCACTTAGGACACCCAAAGGTTGTAATAAGTATCTATAACTTATAGCTTTGAACCTTACTCTAAGACTCTAATCCCAAGAGCGTTATCTTTGATTGTAACGGTTCAACTTTGGTTTGAAATAGAGTTAAAGTTCTAAAGATCTATCACCTCTTAGGACACCCAAAGGTTGTAATAAGTATCTATAACTTATAGCTTTGAACCTAACTCTAAGACTCTAATCCCCAAGAGCTTTATCATTATTGATTGTAACGGTTGAACTTCGGATTGCAATAGAGTTAGAGTTCTAAAGATCTATCACCTCTTAGGACACCCAAAGGTTGTAATAAGTATCTATACCTTATAGCTTTGAACCTTACTCTAAGACTCTAATCCCCAAGAGCGTTATCTTTGATTGTAACGGTTTAACTTTGGTTTGAAATACAGTTAAAGTTCTAAAGATCTATCTCCTCTTTGGACACCCAAAGGTTGTAATAAGTATCTATAACTTATAGCTTTGAACCTCACTCTAAGACTCTAATCCCCAAGAGCATTATCTTTGATTGTAACGGTTCAACTTCGGTTTGAAATAGAGTTAAAGTTCTAAAGATCTATCACCTCTTAGGATACCCAAAGGTTGTAATAAGTATCTATAACTTATAACTTTGAACCTTACTCGAAGACTCTAATCCCCAAGAGCGTTATCTTTGATTCTAACGGTTCAACTTCGGTTTGAAATAGAGTTAAAGTTCTAAAAATCTATCACCACTTAGGACACCCAAAGGTTGTAATAAGTATTTATAACTTATAGCTTTGAACCTAACTCTAAGACTCTAATCCCAAGAGCGTTATCTTTGATTGTAACGGTTCAACTTCGGTTTGAAATTGAGTTAAAGTTCTAAAGATCTATCACCTCTTAGGGCACCCAAAGGTTGTAATAAGTATCTATAACTTATAGCTTTGAACCTTACTTTAAGACTCTAATCCCCAAGAGCGTTATCTTTGAATGTAACAGTTCAACTTCGGTTTGAAATAGAGTTAAAGTTCTAAAGTTCTATCACCTCTTAGGTCACCCAATGGTTGTAATAAGTATCTATAACTTATAGCTTTGAACCTAACTCTAAGACTCTAATCCCCAAGAGTGTTATCTTTGATTGTAACGGTTCAACTTCGATTTGAAATAGAGTTAAAGTTCCAAAGATCTATCACCTCTTAGGACACCCAAAGGTTGTAATAAGTATCTATAACTTATAACTTTGAACCTTACTCTAAGACTCTAATCCCAAAGAGCTTTATCTTTGATTGTAACGGTTCAACTTCGGTTTGAAATAGAGTTAAAGTTCTAAAGATCTATCACCTCTTTGGACACCCAAAGGTTGTAATAAGTATCTATAACTTATAGCTTTGAACCTTACTCTAAGACTCTAATCCCCAAGAGCGTTATCTTTGATTGTAACGGTTCAACTTCGGTTTGAAATAGAGTTAAAGTTCTAAAGATCTATCACCTCTTAGGATACTCAAAGGTTGTAATAAATATCTATAACTTATAGCTATCAACCTTACTCTAAGACTCTAATCCCCAAGAGCTTTATCTTTGATTGTAACGGTTCAACTTCGGTTTGAAATAGAGTTAAAGTTCTAAAGATCTATCACCACTTAGGACACCCAAAGGTTGTAATAAGTATCTATAACTTATAACTTTGAACCTTACTCTAAGACTCTAATCCCCAAGAGCTTTATCTTTGATTGTAACGGTTCAACTTCGGTTTGAAATAGAGTTAAAGTTCTAAAGATCTATCACCTCTTTGGACACCCAAAGGTTGTAATAAGTATCTATAACTTATAACTTTGAACCTTACTCTAAGACTCTAATCCCCAAGAACTTTATCTTTGATTGTAATGGTTCAACTTTGATTTGAAATAGAGTTAAAGTTCTAAAGATCTATCACCTCTTAGGACACCCATAGGTTGTAATTAGTATCTATAACTTATAGCTTTGAACCTTACTCTAAGACTCTAATCCCCAAGAGCGTTATCTTTGATTGTAACGGTTCAACTTCGGTTTGAAATAGAGTTAAAGTTCTAAAGATCTATCACCTCTTAGGGCACCCAAAGGTTGTAATAAGTATCTATAACATATAGCTTTGAACCTTACTCTAAGACTCTAATCCCCAAGAGTGTTATCTTTGATTGTAACGGTTCAACTACGATTTGAAATTGAGTTAAAGTTCTAAAGATCTATCACCTCTTAGGGCACCCAAAGGTTGTAATAAGTATCTATAACTTATAGCTTTGAACCTAACTCTAAGACTCTAATCCCCAAGAGCGTTATCTTTGATTGTAACGGTTCAACTTCGGTTTGAAATAGAGTTAAAGTTCCAAAGATCTATCACCTCTTAGGACACCCAAAGGTTGTAATAAGTATCTATAACTTATAACTTTGAACCTTACTCTAAGACTCTAATCCCAAAGAGCTTTATCTTTGATTGTAACGGTTCAATTTCGGTTTGAAATAGAGTTAAAGTTCTAAAGATCTATCACCTCTTTGGACACCCAAAGGTTGTAATAAGTATCTATAACTTATAGCTTTGAACCTTACTCTAAGACTCTAATCCCCAAGAGCGTTATCTTTGATTGTAACGGTTCAACTTCGGTTTGAAATAGAGTTAAAGTTCTAAAGATCTATCACCTCTTAGGATACCCAAAGGTTGTAATAAATATCTATAACTTATAGCTATCAACCTTACTCTAAGACTCTAATCTCCAAGAGCTTTATCTTTGATTGTAATGGTTCAACTTCGGTTTGAAATAGAGTTAAAGTTCTAAAGATCTATCACCACTTAGGACACCCAAAGGTTGTAATAAGTATCTATAACTTATAGCTTTGAACATTACTCTAAGACTCTAATCCCGAAGAGCGTTATCTTTGATTGTAACGGTTCAACTTCGGTTTGAAATTGAGTTAAAGTTCTAAAGATCTATCACCTCTTTGGACACCCAAAGGTTGTAATAAGTATCTATAACTTATAGCTTTGAACCTCACTCTAAGACTCTAATCCCCAAGAGTGTTATCTTTGATTGTAACGGTTCAACTACGATTTGAAATTGAGTTAAAGTTCTAAAGATCTATCACCTCTTAGGGCACCCAAAGGTTGTAATAAGTATCTATAACGAATAGCTTTGAACCTAACTCTAAGACTCTAATCCCCAAGAGCTTTATCATTGATTGTAACGGTTCAACGTCGGATTGCAATAGAGTTAGAGTTCTAAAGATCTATCACCTCTTAGGACACCCAAAGATTGTAATAAGTATCTATAACTTATAGCTTTGAACCTAACTCTAAGACTCTAATCCCAAGAGCGTTATCTTTGATTGTAACGGTTCAACTTCGGTTTGAAATAGAGTTAAAGTTCTAAAGATCTATCACCTCTTAGGGCACCCAAAGGTTGTAATAAGTATCTATAACTTATAGCTTTGAACCTTACTTTAAGACTCTAATCCCCAAGAGCGTTATCTTTGAATGTAACAGTTCAACTTCGGTTTGAAATAGAGTTAAAGTTCTAAAGTTCTATCACCTCTTAGGTCACCCAATGGTTGTAATAAGTATCTATAACTTATAGCTTTGAACCTAACTCTAAGACTCTAATCCCCAAGAGCGTTATCTTTGATTGTAACGGTTCAACTTCGGTTTGAAATAGAGTTAAAGTTCCAAAGATCTATCACCTCTTAGGACACCCAAAGGTTGTAATAAGTATCTATAACTTATAACTTTGAACCTTACTCTAAGACTCTAATCCCAAAGAGCTTTATCTTTGATTGTAACGGTTCAATTTCGGTTTGAAATAGAGTTAAAGTTCTAAAGATCTATCACCTCTTTGGACACCCAAAGGTTGTAATAAGTATCTATAACTTATAGCTTTGAACCTTACTCTAAGACTCTAATCCCCAAGAGCGTTATCTTTGATTGTAACGGTTCAACTTCGGTTTGAAATAGAGTTAAAGTTCTAAAGATCTATCACCTCTTAGGATACCCAAAGGTTGTAATAAATATCTATAACTTATAGCTATCAACCTTACTCTAAGACTCTAATCTCCAAGAGCTTTATCTTTGATTGTAACGGTTCAACTTCGGTTTGAAATAGAGTTAAAGTTCTAAAGATCTATCACCACTTAGGACACCCAAAGGTTGTAATAAGTATCTATAACTTATAGCTTTGAACATTACTCTAAGACTCTAATCCCGAAGAGCGTTATCTTTGATTGTAACGGTTCAACTTCGGTTTGAAATTGAGTTAAAGTTCTAAAGATCTATCACCTCTTTGGACACCCAAAGGTTGTAATAAGTATCTATAACTTATAGCTTTGAACCTTACTCTAAGACTCTAATCCCCAAGAGCGTTATCTTTGATTGTAACGGTTCAACTTCGGTTTGAAATAGAGTTAAAGTTCTAAAGATCTATCACCTCTTAGGATACCCAAAGGTTGTAATAAGTATCTATAACTTATAGCTTTCAACCTTACTCTAAGACTCTAATCCCCAAGAGCTTTATCTTTGATTGTAACGGTTCAACTTCGGTTTGAAATAGAGCTAAAGTTCTAAAGATCTATCACCACTTAGGACACCCAAAGGTTGTAATAAGTATCTATAACTTATAGCTTTGAACCTTACTCTAAGACTCTAATCCCAAGAGCGTTATCTTTGATTGTAACGGTTCAACTTTGGTTTGAAATAGAGTTAAAGTTCTAAAGATCTATCACCTCTTAGGACACCCAAAGGTTGTAATAAGTATCTATAACTTATAGCTTTGAACCTAACTCTAAGACTCTAATCCCCAAGAGCTTTATCATTATTGATTGTAACGGTTGAACTTCGGATTGCAATAGAGTTAGAGTTCTAAAGATCTATCACCTCTTAGGACACCCAAAGGTTGTAATAAGTATCTATACCTTATAGCTTTGAACCTTACTCTAAGACTCTAATCCCCAAGAGCGTTATCTTTGATTGTAACGGTTTAACTTTGGTTTGAAATACAGTTAAAGTTCTAAAGATCTATCTCCTCTTTGGACACCCAAAGGTTGTAATAAGTATCTATAACTTATAGCTTTGAACCTCACTCTAAGACTCTAATCCCCAAGAGCATTATCTTTGATTGTAACGGTTCAACTTCGGTTTGAAATAGAGTTAAAGTTCTAAAGATCTATCACCTCTTAGGATACCCAAAGGTTGTAATAAGTATCTATAACTTATAACTTTGAACCTTACTCGAAGACTCTAATCCCCAAGAGCGTTATCTTTGATTCTAACGGTTCAACTTCGGTTTGAAATAGAGTTAAAGTTCTAAAAATCTATCACCACTTAGGACACCCAAAGGTTGTAATAAGTATTTATAACTTATAGCTTTGAACCTAACTCTAAGACTCTAATCCCAAGAGCGTTATCTTTGATTGTAACGGTTCAACTTCGGTTTGAAATTGAGTTAAAGTTCTAAAGATCTATCACCTCTTAGGGCACCCAAAGGTTGTAATAAGTATCTATAACTTATAGCTTTGAACCTTACTTTAAGACTCTAATCCCCAAGAGCGTTATCTTTGAATGTAACAGTTCAACTTCGGTTTGAAATAGAGTTAAAGTTCTAAAGTTCTATCACCTCTTAGGTCACCCAATGGTTGTAATAAGTATCTATAACTTATAGCTTTGAACCTAACTCTAAGACTCTAATCCCCAAGAGTGTTATCTTTGATTGTAACGGTTCAACTTCGATTTGAAATAGAGTTAAAGTTCCAAAGATCTATCACCTCTTAGGACACCCAAAGGTTGTAATAAGTATCTATAACTTATAACTTTGAACCTTACTCTAAGACTCTAATCCCAAAGAGCTTTATCTTTGATTGTAACGGTTCAACTTCGGTTTGAAATAGAGTTAAAGTTCTAAAGATCTATCACCTCTTTGGACACCCAAAGGTTGTAATAAGTATCTATAACTTATAGCTTTGAACCTTACTCTAAGACTCTAATCCCCAAGAGCGTTATCTTTGATTGTAACGGTTCAACTTCGGTTTGAAATAGAGTTAAAGTTCTAAAGATCTATCACCTCTTAGGATACTCAAAGGTTGTAATAAATATCTATAACTTATAGCTATCAACCTTACTCTAAGACTCTAATCCCCAAGAGCTTTATCTTTGATTGTAACGGTTCAACTTCGGTTTGAAATAGAGTTAAAGTTCTAAAGATCTATCACCACTTAGGACACCCAAAGGTTGTAATAAGTATCTATAACTTATAACTTTGAACCTTACTCTAAGACTCTAATCCCCAAGAGCTTTATCTTTGATTGTAACGGTTCAACTTCGGTTTGAAATAGAGTTAAAGTTCTAAAGATCTATCACCTCTTTGGACACCCAAAGGTTGTAATAAGTATCTATAACTTATAACTTTGAACCTTACTCTAAGACTCTAATCCCCAAGAACTTTATCTTTGATTGTAATGGTTCAACTTTGATTTGAAATAGAGTTAAAGTTCTAAAGATCTATCACCTCTTAGGACACCCATAGGTTGTAATTAGTATCTTTAACTTATAGCTTTGAACCTTACTCTAAGACTCTAATCCCCAAGAGCGTTATCTTTGATTGTAACGGTTCAACTTCGGTTTGAAATAGAGTTAAAGTTCTAAAGATCTATCACCTCTTAGGGCACCCAAAGGTTGTAATAAGTATCTATAACATATAGCTTTGAACCTTACTCTAAGACTCTAATCCCCAAGAGTGTTATCTTTGATTGTAACGGTTCAACTACGATTTGAAATTGAGTTAAAGTTCTAAAGATCTATCACCTCTTAGGGCACCCAAAGGTTGTAATAAGTATCTATAACTTATAGCTTTGAACCTAACTCTAAGACTCTAATCCCCAAGAGCGTTATCTTTGATTGTAACGGTTCAACTTCGGTTTGAAATAGAGTTAAAGTTCCAAAGATCTATCACCTCTTAGGACACCCAAAGGTTGTAATAAGTATCTATAACTTATAACTTTGAACCTTACTCTAAGACTCTAATCCCAAAGAGCTTTATCTTTGATTGTAACGGTTCAATTTCGGTTTGAAATAGAGTTAAAGTTCTAAAGATCTATCACCTCTTTGGACACCCAAAGGTTGTAATAAGTATCTATAACTTATAGCTTTGAACCTTACTCTAAGACTCTAATCCCCAAGAGCGTTATCTTTGATTGTAACGGTTCAACTTCGGTTTGAAATAGAGTTAAAGTTCTAAAGATCTATCACCTCTTAGGATACCCAAAGGTTGTAATAAATATCTATAACTTATAGCTATCAACCTTACTCTAAGACTCTAATCTCCAAGAGCTTTATCTTTGATTGTAATGGTTCAACTTCGGTTTGAAATAGAGTTAAAGTTCTAAAGATCTATCACCACTTAGGACACCCAAAGGTTGTAATAAGTATCTATAACTTATAGCTTTGAACATTACTCTAAGACTCTAATCCCGAAGAGCGTTATCTTTGATTGTAACGGTTCAACTTCGGTTTGAAATTGAGTTAAAGTTCTAAAGATCTATCACCTCTTTGGACACCCAAAGGTTGTAATAAGTATCTATAACTTATAGCTTTGAACCTCACTCTAAGACTCTAATCCCCAAGAGTGTTATCTTTGATTGTAACGGTTCAACTACGATTTGAAATTGAGTTAAAGTTCTAAAGATCTA
Organism: Pontederia crassipes; assembly: GCA_030549335.1. Classification (NCBI taxonomy): domain Eukaryota; kingdom Viridiplantae; phylum Streptophyta; class Magnoliopsida; order Commelinales; family Pontederiaceae; genus Pontederia; species Pontederia crassipes. The sequence continues at coordinate 443,253 of JAUKPH010000020.1, read as the reverse complement.
TCACCTCTTAGGGCACCCAAAGGTTGTAATAAGTATCTATAACGAATAGCTTTGAACCTAACTCTAAGACTCTAATCCCCAAGAGCTTTATCATTGATTGTAACGGTTCAACGTCGGATTGCAATAGAGTTAGAGTTCTAAAGATCTATCACCTCTTAGGACACCCAAAGATTGTAATAAGTATCTATAACTTATAGCTTTGAACCTAACTCTAAGACTCTAATCCCAAGAGCGTTATCTTTGATTGTAACGGTTCAACTTCGGTTTGAAATAGAGTTAAAGTTCTAAAGATCTATCACCTCTTAGGGCACCCAAAGGTTGTAATAAGTATCTATAACTTATAGCTTTGAACCTTACTTTAAGACTCTAATCCCCAAGAGCGTTATCTTTGAATGTAACAGTTCAACTTCGGTTTGAAATAGAGTTAAAGTTCTAAAGTTCTATCACCTCTTAGGTCACCCAATGGTTGTAATAAGTATCTATAACTTATAGCTTTGAACCTAACTCTAAGACTCTAATCCCCAAGAGCGTTATCTTTGATTGTAACGGTTCAACTTCGGTTTGAAATAGAGTTAAAGTTCCAAAGATCTATCACCTCTTAGGACACCCAAAGGTTGTAATAAGTATCTATAACTTATAACTTTGAACCTTACTCTAAGACTCTAATCCCAAAGAGCTTTATCTTTGATTGTAACGGTTCAATTTCGGTTTGAAATAGAGTTAAAGTTCTAAAGATCTATCACCTCTTTGGACACCCAAAGGTTGTAATAAGTATCTATAACTTATAGCTTTGAACCTTACTCTAAGACTCTAATCCCCAAGAGCGTTATCTTTGATTGTAACGGTTCAACTTCGGTTTGAAATAGAGTTAAAGTTCTAAAGATCTATCACCTCTTAGGATACCCAAAGGTTGTAATAAATATCTATAACTTATAGCTATCAACCTTACTCTAAGACTCTAATCTCCAAGAGCTTTATCTTTGATTGTAACGGTTCAACTTCGGTTTGAAATAGAGTTAAAGTTCTAAAGATCTATCACCACTTAGGACACCCAAAGGTTGTAATAAGTATCTATAACTTATAGCTTTGAACATTACTCTAAGACTCTAATCCCGAAGAGCGTTATCTTTGATTGTAACGGTTCAACTTCGGTTTGAAATTGAGTTAAAGTTCTAAAGATCTATCACCTCTTTGGACACCCAAAGGTTGTAATAAGTATCTATAACTTATAGCTTTGAACCTTACTCTAAGACTCTAATCCCCAAGAGCGTTATCTTTGATTGTAACGGTTCAACTTCGGTTTGAAATAGAGTTAAAGTTCTAAAGATCTATCACCTCTTAGGATACCCAAAGGTTGTAATAAGTATCTATAACTTATAGCTTTCAACCTTACTCTAAGACTCTAATCCCCAAGAGCTTTATCTTTGATTGTAACGGTTCAACTTCGGTTTGAAATAGAGCTAAAGTTCTAAAGATCTATCACCACTTAGGACACCCAAAGGTTGTAATAAGTATCTATAACTTATAGCTTTGAACCTTACTCTAAGACTCTAATCCCAAGAGCGTTATCTTTGATTGTAACGGTTCAACTTTGGTTTGAAATAGAGTTAAAGTTCTAAAGATCTATCACCTCTTAGGACACCCAAAGGTTGTAATAAGTATCTATAACTTATAGCTTTGAACCTAACTCTAAGACTCTAATCCCCAAGAGCTTTATCATTATTGATTGTAACGGTTGAACTTCGGATTGCAATAGAGTTAGAGTTCTAAAGATCTATCACCTCTTAGGACACCCAAAGGTTGTAATAAGTATCTATACCTTATAGCTTTGAACCTTACTCTAAGACTCTAATCCCCAAGAGCGTTATCTTTGATTGTAACGGTTTAACTTTGGTTTGAAATACAGTTAAAGTTCTAAAGATCTATCTCCTCTTTGGACACCCAAAGGTTGTAATAAGTATCTATAACTTATAGCTTTGAACCTCACTCTAAGACTCTAATCCCCAAGAGCATTATCTTTGATTGTAACGGTTCAACTTCGGTTTGAAATAGAGTTAAAGTTCTAAAGATCTATCACCTCTTAGGATACCCAAAAGTTGTAATAAGTATCTATAACTTATAACTTTGAACCTTACTCGAAGACTCTAATCCCCAAGAGCGTTATCTTTGATTCTAACGGTTCAACTTCGGTTTGAAATAGAGTTAAAGTTCTAAAAATCTATCACCACTTAGGACACCCAAAGGTTGTAATAAGTATTTATAACTTATAGCTTTGAACCTAACTCTAAGACTCTAATCCCAAGAGCGTTATCTTTGATTGTAACGGTTCAACTTCGGTTTGAAATTGAGTTAAAGTTCTAAAGATCTATCACCTCCTAGGGCACCCAAAGGTTGTAATAAGTATCTATAACTTATAGCTTTGAACCTTACTTTAAGACTCTAATCCCCAAGAGCGTTATCTTTGAATGTAACAGTTCAACTTCGGTTTGAAATAGAGTTAAAGTTCTAAAGTTCTATCACCTCTTAGGTCACCCAATGGTTGTAATAAGTATCTATAACTTATAGCTTTGAACCTAACTCTAAGACTCTAATCCCCAAGAGCGTTATCTTTGATTGTAACGGTTCAACTTCGGTTTGAAATAGAGTTAAAGTTCCAAAGATCTATCACCTCTTAGGACACCCAAAGGTTGTAATAAGTATCTATAACTTATAACTTTGAACCTTACTCTAAGACTCTAATCCCAAAGAGCTTTATCTTTGATTGTAACGGTTCAACTTCGGTTTGAAATAGAGTTAAAGTTCTAAAGATCTATCACCTCTTAGGATACTCAAAGGTTGTAATAAATATCTATAACTTATAGCTATCAACCTTACTCTAAGACTCTAATCCCCAAGAGCTTTATCTTTGATTGTAACGGTTCAACTTCGGTTTGAAATAGAGTTAAAGTTCTAAAGATCTATCACCTCTTAGGATACCCAAAGGTTGTAATAAATATCTATAACTTATAGCTATCAACCTTACTCTAAGACTCTAATCCCCAAGAGCTTTATCTTTGATTGTAACGGTTCAACTTCGGTTTGAAATAGAGTTAAAGTTCTAAAGATCTATCACCACTTAGGACACCCAAAGGTTGTAATAAGTATCTATAACTTATAGCTTTGAACCTTACTCTAAGACTCTAATCCCGAAGAGCGTTATCTTTGATTGTAACGGTTCAACTTCGGTTTGAAATTGAGTTAAAGTTCTAAAGATCTATCACCTCTTTGGACACCCAAAGGTTGTAATAAGTATCTATAACTTATAGCTTTGAACCTTACTCTAAGACTCTAATCCCCAAGAGCGTTATCTTTGATTGTAACGGTTCAACTTCGGTTTGAAATAGAGTTAAAGTTCTAAAGATCTATCACCTCTTAGGATACCCAAAGATTGTAATAAGTATCTATAACTTATAGCTTTCAACCTTACTCTAAGACTCTAATCCCCAAGAGCTTTATCTTTGATTGTAACGGTTCAACTTCGGTTTGAAATAGAGTTAAAGTTCTAAAGATCTATCACCACTTAGGACACCCAAAGGTTGTAATAAGTATCTATAACTTATAGCTTTGAACCTTACTCTAAGACTCTAATCCCCAAGAGCGTTATCTTTGATTGTAACGGTTCAACTTCGGTTTGAAATAGAGTTAAAGTTCTAAAGATCTATCACCTCTTAGGATACCCAAAGGTTGTAATAAGTATCTATAACTTATAGCTTTGAACCTAACTCTAAGACTCTAATCCCCAAGAGCGTTATCTTTGATTGTAACGGTTCAACTTCGGTTTGAAATAGAGTTAAAGTTCCAAAGATCTATCACCTCTTAGGACACCCAAAGGTTGTAATAAGTATCTATAACTTATAACTTTGAACCTTACTCTAAGACTCTAATCCCCAAAAGCTTTATCTTTGATTGTAACGGTTCAACTTCGGTTTGAAATAGAGTTAAAGTTCTAAAGATCTATCACCTCTTTGGACACCCAAAGGTTGTAATAAGTATCTATAACTTATAACTTTGAACCTTACTCTAAGACTCTAATCCCCAAGAACTTTATCTTTGATTGTAATGGTTCAACTTTGATTTGAAATAGAGTTAAAGTTCTAAAGATCTATCACCTCTTAGGACACCCATAGGTTGTAATTAGTATCTATAACTTATAGCTTTGAACCTTACTCTAAGACTCTAATCCCCAAGAGCGTTATCTTTGATTGTAACGGTTCAACTTCGGTTTGAAATAGAGTTAAAGTTCTAAAGATCTATCACCTCTTAGGGCACCCAAAGGTTGTAATAAGTATCTATAACATATAGCTTTGAACCTTACTCTAAGACTCTAATCCCCAAGAGTGTTATATTTGATTGTAACGGTTCAACTACGATTTGAAATTGAGTTAAAGTTCTAAAGATCTATCACCTCTTAGGGCACCCAAAGGTTGTAATAAGTATCTATAACGAATAGCTTTGAACCTAACTCTAAGACTCTAATCCCCAAGAGCTTTATCATTGATTGTAACGGTTCAACGTCGGATTGCAATAGAGTTAGAGTTCTAAAGATCTATCACCTCTTAGGACACCCAAAGATTGTAATAAGTATCTATAACTTATAGCTTTGAACCTAACTCTAAGACTCTAATCCCAAGAGCGTTATCTTTGATTGTAACGGTTCAACTTCGGTTTGAAATAGAGTTAAAGTTCTAAAGATCTATCACCTCTTAGGGCACCCAAAGGTTGTAATAAGTATCTATAACTTATAGCTTTGAACCTTACTTTAAGACTCTAATCCCCAAGAGCGTTATCTTTGAATGTAACAGTTCAACTTCGGTTTGAAATAGAGTTAAAGTTCTAAAGTTCTATCACCTCTTAGGTCACCCAATGGTTGTAATAAGTATCTATAACTTATAGCTTTGAACCTAACTCTAAGACTCTAATCCCCAAGAGCGTTATCTTTGATTGTAACGGTTCAACTTCAGTTTGAAATAGAGTTAAAGTTCCAAAGATCTATCACCTCTTAGGACACCCAAAGGTTGTAATAAGTATCTATAACTTATAACTTTGAACCTTACTCTAAGACTCTAATCCCAAAGAGCCTTATCTTTGATTGTAACGGTTCAACTTCGGTTTGAAATAGAGTTAAAGTTCTAAAGATCTATCACCTCTTTGGACACCCAAAGGTTGTAATAAGTATCTATAACTTATAACTTTGAACCTTACTCTAAGACTCTAATCCCCAAGAGCGTTATCTTTGATTGTAACGGTTCAACTTCGGTTTGAAATAGAGTTAAAGTTCTAAAGATCTATCACCTCTTAGGATACCCAAAGGTTGTAATAAATATCTATAACTTATAGCTATCAACCTTACTCTAAGACTCTAATCCCCAAGAGCTTTATCTTTGATTGTAACGGTTCAACTTCGGTTTGAAATAGAGTTAAAGTTCTAAAGATCTATCACCACTTAGGAAACCCAAAGGTTGTAATAAGTATCTATAACTTATAGCTTTGAACCTTACTCTAAGACTCTAATCCCGAAGAGCGTTATCTTTGATTGTAACGGTTCAACTTCGGTTTGAAATTGAGTTAAAGTTCTAAAGATCTATCACCTCTTTGGACACCCAAAGGTTGTAATAAGTATCTATAACTTATAGCTTTGTACCTTACTCTAAGACTCTAATCCCCAAGAGCGTTATCTTTGATTGTAACGGTTCAACTTCGGTTTTAAATAGAGTTAAAGTTCTAAAGATCTATGACCTCTTAGGATACCCAAAGGTTGTAATAAGTATCTATAACTTATAACTTTGAACCTTACTCGAAGACTCTAATCCCCAAGAGCGTTATCTTTGATTGTAACGGTTCAACTTCGGTTTGAAATAGAGTTAAAGTTCTAAAAATCTATCACCACTTAGGACACCCAAAGGTTGTAATAAGTATTTATAACTTATAGCTTTGAACCTAACTCTAAGACTCTAATCCCCAAGAGCGTTATCTTTGATTGTAACGGTTCAACTTCGGGTTGAACTAGAGTTAAAGTTCTAAAGATCTATCACCTCTTAGGACACCCAAAGGTTGTAATAAGTATCTATAACTTAGAGCTTTGAACCTTACTCTAAGACTCTAATCCCCAAGAGCGTTATCTTTGATTGTAACGGTTCAACTTCGGTTTGAAATAGAGTTAAAGTTCTAAAGATCTATCACCTATTAGGGCACCCAAAGGTTGTAATAAGTATCTATAACATATAGCTTTGAACCTTACTCTAAGACTCTAATCCCCAAGAGCGTTATCTTTGATTGTAACGGTTCAACTTCGGTTTGAAATTGAGTTAAAGTTCTAAAGATCTATCACCTCTTAGGGCACACAAAGGTTGTAATAAGTATCTATAACTTATAGCTTTGAACCTTACTTTAAGACTCTAATCCCCAAGAGCGTTATCTTTGAATGTAACAGTTCAACTTCGGTTTGAAATAGAGTTAAAGTTCTAAAGTTCTATCACCTCTTAGGTCACCCAAAGGTTGTAATAAGTATCTATAACTTATAGCTTTGAACCTAACTCTAAGACTCTAATCCCCAAGAGCGTTATCTTTGATTGTAACGGTTCAACTTCGGTTTGAAATAGAGTTAAAGTTCCAAAGATCTATCACCTCTTAGGACACCCAAAGGTTGTAATAAGTATCTATAACTTATAACTTTGAACCTTACTCTAAGACTCTAATCCCCAAGAGCTTTATCTTTGATTGTAACGGTTCAACTTCGGTTTGAAATAGAGTTAAAGTTCTAAAGATCTATCACCTCTTTGGACACCCAAAGGTTGTAATAAGTATCTATAACTTATAGCTTTGAACCTTACTCTAAGACTCTAATCCCCAAGAGCGTTATCTTTGATTGTAACGGTTCAACTTTGGTTTGAAATAGAGTTAAAGTTCTAAAGATCTATCACCTCTTAGGATACCCAAAGGTTGTAATAAATATCTATAACTTATAGCTATCAACCTTACTCTAAGACTCTAATCCCCAAGAGCTTTATCTTTGATTGTAACGGTTCAACTTCAGTTTGAAATAGAGTTAAAGTTCTAAAGATCTATCACCACTTAGGACACCCAAAGGTTGTAATAAGTATCTATAACTTATAGCTTTGAACCTTACTCTAAGACTCTAATCCCGAAGAGCGTTATCTTTGATTGTAACGGTTCAACTTCGGTTTGAAATTGAGTTAAAGTTCTAAAGATCTATCACCTCTTTGGACACCCAAAGGTTGTAATAAGTATCTATAACTTATAGCTTTGAACCTTACTCTAAGACTCTAATCCCCAAGAGCGTTATCTTTGATTGTAATGGTTCAACTTCGGTTTGAAATAGAGTTAAAGTTCTAAAGATCTATCACCTCTTAGGATACCCAAAGGTTGTAATAAGTATCTATAACTTATAGCTTTCAACCTTACTCTAGGACTCTAATCCCCAAGAGCTTTATCTTTGATTGTAACGGTTCAACTTCGGTTTGAAATAGAGTTAAAGTTCTAAAGATCTATCACCACTTAGGACACCCGAAGGTTGTAATAAGTATCTATAACTTATAGCTTTGAACCTTACTCTAAGACTCTAATCCCCAAGAGCGTTATCTTTTAATGTAATGGTTCAACTTCGGTTTGAAATAGAGTTAAAGTTCTAAAGTTCTATCACCTCTTAGGACACCCAAAGGTTGTAATAAGTATCTATAACTTATAGCTTTGAACCTAACTCTAAGACTCTAATCCCCAAGAGCGTTATCTTTGATTGTAACGGTTCAACTTCGGTATGAAATAGAGTTAAAGTTCCAAAGATCTATCACCTCTTAGGACACCCAAAGGTTGTAATAAGTATCTATAACTTATAGCTTTGAAACTTACTCTAAGACTCTAATCCCCAAGAGCGTTATCTTTGATTGTTCGGTTTGAAATAGAGTTAAAGTTCTAAAGATCTATCACCTCTTTGGACACCCAAAGGTTGTAATAAGTATCTATAACTTATAACTTTGAACCTTACTTTAAGACTCTAATCCCCAAGAACTTTATCTTTGATTGTAACGGTTCAACTTCGATTTGAAATAGAGTTAAAGTTCTAAAGATCTATCACCTCTTAGGACACCCAAAGGTTGTAATTAGTATCTATAACTTATAGCTTTGAACCTTACTCTAAGACTCTAATCCCCAAGAGCGTTATCTTTGATTGTAACGGTTCAACTTCGGTTTGAAATAGAGTTAAAGTTCTAAAGATCTATCACCTCTTAGGGCACCCAAAGGTTGTAATAAGTATCTATAACATATAGCTTTGAACCTTACTCTAAGACTCTAATCCCCAAGAGTGTTATCTTTGATTGTAACGGTTCAACTACGATTTGAAATTGAGTTAAAGTTCTAAAGATCTATCACCTCTTAGAGCACCCAAAGGTTGTAATAAGTATCTATAACGAATAGCTTTGAACCTTACTCTAAGACTCTAATCCCCAAGAGCGGTATCTTTGAATGTAACGGTTCAACTTCGGTTTGAAATTGAGTTAAAGTTCTAAAGATCTATCACCTCTTAGGGCACCCAAAGGTTGTAATAAGTATCTATAACTTATAGCTTTGAACCTTACTTTAAGACTCTAATCCCCAAGAGCGTTATCTTTGAATGTAACGGTTCAACTTCGGTTTGAAATAGAGTTAAAGTTCTAAAGATCTATCACCTCTTTGGACACCCAAAGGTTGTAATAAGTATCTATAACTTATAGCTTTGAACCTTACTCTAAGACTCTAATCCCCAAGAGCGTTATCTTTGATTGTAACGGTTCAATTTCGGTTTGAAATAAAGTTAAAGTTCTAAAGATCTATCACCTCTTAGGATACCCAAAGGTTGTAATAAGTATTTATAACTTATGGCTTTGAACCTAACTCTAAGACTCTAATCCCCAAGAGCGTTATCTTTGATTGTAATGGTTCAACTTCGGTTTGAAATAGAGTTAAAGTTCTAAAGATCTATCACCACTTAGGACACCCAAAGGTTGTAATAAGTATCTATAACTTATAGCTTTGAACCTAACTCTAAGACTCTAATCCCCAAGAGCGTTATCTTTGATTGTAACGGTTCAACTTCGGTTTGAAATTGAGTTAAAGTTCTAAAGATCTATCACCTCTTAGGGCACCCAAAGGTTGTAATATGTATCTATAACTTATAGCTTTGAAACTTACTCTAGGACTCTAATCCCCAAGAGTGTTATCTTTGAATGTAACGGTTCAACATCGGTTTGAAATAGAGTTAAAGTTCTATCACCTCTTAGGACACCCAAAGGTTGTAATAAGTATCTATAACTTATAGCTTTGAACCTAACTTTAAGACTCTAATCCCCAAGAACTTTATCTTTGATTGTAACGGTTCAACTTCGATTTGAAATAGAGTTAAAGTTCTAAAGATCTATCACCTCTTAGGACACCCAAAGGTTGTAATTAGTATCTATAACTTATAGCTTTGAACCTTACTCTAAGACTCTAATCCCCAAGAGCGTTATCTTTGATTGTAACGGTTCAACTTCGGTTTGAAATAGAGTTAAAGTTCTAAAGATCTATCACCTCTTAGGGCACCCAAAGGTTGTAATAAGTATCTATAACATATAGCTTTGAACCTTACTCTAAGACTCTAATCCCCAAGAGTGTTATCTTTGATTGTAACGGTTCAACTACGATTTGAAATTGAGTTAAAGTTCTAAAGATCTATCACCTCTTAGAGCACCCAAAGGTTGTAATAAGTATCTATAACGAATAGCTTTGAACCTTACTCTAAGACTCTAATCCCCAAGAGCGGTATCTTTGAATGTAACGGTTCAACTTCGGTTTGAAATTGAGTTAAAGTTCTAAAGATCTATCACCTCTTAGGGCACCCAAAGGTTGTAATAAGTATCTATAACTTATAGCTTTGAACCTTACTTTAAGACTCTAATCCCCAAGAGCGTTATCTTTGAATGTAACGGTTCAACTTCGGTTTGAAATAGAGTTAAAGATCTAAAGATCTATCACCTCTTTGGACACCCAAAGGATGTAATAAGTATCTATAACTTATAGCTTTGAACCTTACTCTAAGACTCTAATCCCCAAGAGCGTTATCTTTGATTGTAACGGTTCAACTTCGGTTTGAAATAAAGTTAAAGTTCTAAAGATCTATCACCTCTTAGGATACCCAAAGGTTGTAATAAGTATTTATAACTTAGGCTTTGAACCTAACTCTAAGACTCTAATCCCCAAGAGCGTTATCTTTGATTGTAATGGTTCAACTTCGGTTTGAAATAGAGTTAAAGTTCTAAAGATCTATCACCACTTAGGACACCCAAAGGTTGTAATAAGTATCTATAACTTATAGCTTTGAACCTAACTCTAAGACTCTAATCCCCAAGAGCGTTATCTTTGATTGTAACGGTTCAACTTCGGTTTGAAATTGAGTTAAAGTTCAAAAGATCTATCACCTCTTAGGGCACCCAAAGGTTGTAATATGTATCTATAACTTATAGCTTTGAACCTTACTCTAGGACTCTAATCCCCAAGAGTGTTATCTTTGAATGTAACGGTTCAACTTCGGTTTGAAATAGAGTTAAAGTTCTATCACCTCTTAGGACACCCAAAGGTTGTAATAAGTATCTATAACTTATTGCTTTGAACCTAACTCTAAGACTCTAATCCCCAAGAGCGTTATCTTCGATTGTAACGGTTCAACTTCGGTTTGAAATTGAGTTAAAGTTCTAAAGATCTATCACCTCTTTGAACACCCAAAGGTTGTAATAAGTATCTATAACTTATAACTTTGAACCTTACTCTAAGACTCTAATCCCCAAGAACGTTATCTTTGATTGTAACGGTTCAACTTCGGTATGAAATAGAGTTAAAGTTCTAAAGATCTATCACCTCTTAGGACACCCAAAGGTTGTAATAAGTATCTATAACTTATAGCTTTGAACCTAACTCTTAGACTCTAATCCCCAAGAGCTTTATCATTGATTGTAACGGTTCAACTTCGGATTGCAATAGAGTTAGAGTTCTAAAGATCTATCACCTCTTAGGACACCCAAAGGTTGTAATAAGTATCTATAACTTATAGCTTTGAACCTAACTCTAAGACTCTAATCCCCAAGAGCGTTATCTTTGATTGTAACGGTTCAACTTCGGTTTGAAATTGAGTTAAAGTTCTAAAGATCTATCACCTCTTAGGGCACCCAAAGGTTGTAATAAGTATCTATAACTTATAGCTTTGAACCTTACTTTCAGACTCTAATCCCCAAGAGCGTTATCTTTGAATGTAACGGTTCAACTTCGGTTTGAAATAGAGTTAGAGTTCTAAAGATCTATCACCTCTTAGGACACTCAAAGGTTGTAATAAGTATCTATAACTTATAGCTTTGAACCTAACTCTAAGACTCTAATCCCCAAGAGCGTTATCTTTGATTGTAACGGTTCAACTTCGGTTTGAAATAGAGTTAAAGTTCTAAAGATCTATCACCTCTTAGGACACCCAAAGGTTGTAATAAGTATCTATAACTTATTGCTTTGAACCTAACTCTAAGACTCTAATCCCCAAGAGCGTTATCTTTGATTGTAACGGTTCAACTTCGGTTTGAAATTGAGTTAAAGTTCTAAAGATCTATCACCTCTTTGAACACCCAAAGGTTGTAATAAGTATCTATAACTTATAACTTTGAACCTTACTCTAAGACTCTAATCCCCAAGAACGTTATCTTTGATTGTAACGGTTCAACTTCGGTATGAAATAGAGTTAAAGTTCTAAAGATCTATCACCTCTTAGGACACCCAAAGGTTGTAATAAGTATCTATAACTTATAGCTTTGAACCTAACTCTTAGACTCTAATCCCCAAGAGCTTTATCATTGATTGTAACGGTTCAACTTCGGATTGCAATAGAGTTAGAGTTCTAAAGATCTATCACCTCTTAGGACGCCCAAAGGTTGTAATAAGTATCTATAACTTATAGCTTTGAACCTAACTCTAAGACTCTAATCCCCAAGAGCGTTATCTTTGATTGTAACGGTTCAACTTCGGTTTGAAATTGAGTTAAAGTTCTAAAGATCTATCACCTCTTAGGGCACCCAAAGGTTGTAATAAGTATCTATAACTTATAGCTTTGAACCTTACTTTCAGACTCTAATCCCCAAGAGCGTTATCTTTGAATGTAACGGTTCAACTTCGGTTTGAAATAGAGTTAAAGTTCTAAAGATCTATCACCTCTTTGGACACCCAAAGGTTGTAATAAGTATCTATAACTTATAGCTTTGAACCTTACTCTAAGACTCTAATCCCCAAGAGCGTTATCTTTGATTGTAACGGTTCAACTTCGGTTTGAAATAAAGTTAAAGTTCTAAAGATCTATCACCTCTTAGGATACCCAAAGGTTGTAATAAGTATCTATAACTTATAGCTTTGAACCTTACTCTAAGACTCTAATCCCCAAGAGCTTTATCTTTGATTGTAATGGTTCAACTTCGGTTTGAAATAGAGTTAAAGTTCTAAAGATCTATCACCACTTAGGACACCCAAAGGTTGTAATAAGTATCTATAACTTATAGCTTTGAACCTAACTCTAAGACTCTAATCCCCAAGAGCGTTATCTTTGATTGTAACGGTTCAACTTCGGTTTGAAATTGAGTTAAAGTTCTAAAGATCTATCACCTCTTAGGGCACCCAAAGGTTGTAATAAGTATCTATAACTTATAGCTTTGAACCTTACTCTAAGACTCTAATCCCCAAGAGCGTTATCTTTGATTGTAACGGTTCAACTTCGGTTTGAAATAGAGTTAAAGTTCTAAAGATCAATCACCTCTTAGGGCACCCAAAGGTTGTAATAAGTATCTATAACATATAGCTTTGAACCTTACTCTAAGACTCTAATCCCCAAGAGCATTATCTTTGATTGTAACGGTTCAACTACGATTTGAAATTGAGTTAAAGTTCTAAAGATCTATCACCTCTTAGGGCACCCAAAGGTTGTAATAAGTATCTATAACGAATAGCCATGAACCTAACTCTAAGACTCTAATCCCCAAGAGCTTTATCATTGATTGTAACGGTTCAACGTCGGATTGCAATAGAGTTAGAGTTCTAAAGATCTAACACCTCTTAGGACACCCAAAGATTGTAATAAGTATCTATAACTTATAGCTTCGAACCTAACTCTAAGACTCTAATCCCAAGAGCGTTATCTTTGACTGTAACGGTTCAACTTCGGTTTGAAATAGAGTTAAAGTTCTAAAGATCTATCACCTCTTAGGACACCCAAAGGTTGTAATAAGTATCTATAACTTATTGCTTTGAACCTAACTCTAAGACTCTAATCCCCAAGAGCGTTATCTTCGATTGTAACGGTTCAACTTCGGTTTGAAATTGAGTTAAAGTTCTAAAGATCTATCACCTCTTTGAACACCCAAAGGTTGTAATAAGTATCTATAACTTATAACTTTGAACCTTACTCTAAGACTCTAATCCCCAAGAACGTTATCTTTGATTGTAACGGTTCAACTTCGGTATGAAATAGAGTTAAAGTTCTAAAGATCTATCACCTCTTAGGACACCCAAAGGTTGTAATAAGTATCTATAACTTATAGCTTTGAACCTAACTCTTAGACTCTAATCCCCAAGAGCTTTATCATTGATTGTAACGGTTCAACTTCGGATTGCAATAGAGTTAGAGTTCTAAAGATCTATCACCTCTTAGGACACCCAAAGGTTGTAATAAGTATCTATAACTTATAGCTTTGAACCTAACTCTAAGACTCTAATCCCCAAGAGCGTTATCTTTGATTGTAACGGTTCAACTTCGGTTTGAAATTGAGTTAAAGTTCTAACGATCTATCACCTCTTAGGGCACCCAAAGGTTGTAATAAGTATCTATAACTTATAGCTTTGAACCTTACTTTCAGACTCTAATCCCCAAGAGCGTTATCTTTGAATGTAACGGTTCAACTTCGGTTTGAAATAGAGTTAAAGTTCTAAAGATCTATCACCTCTTTGGACACCCAAAGGTTGTAATAAGTATCTATAACTTATTGCTTTGAACCTAACTCTAAGACTCTAATCCCCAAGAGCGTTATCTTTGATTGTAACGGTTCAACTTCGGTTTGAAATTGAGTTAAAGTTCTAAAGATCTATCACCTCTTTGAACACCCAAATGTTGTAATAAGTATCTATAACTTATAACTTTGAACCTAACTCTAAGACTCTAATCCCCAAGAGCGTTATCTTTGATTGTAACGGTTCAACTTCGGTTTGAAATTGAGTTAAAGTTCTAAAGATCTATCACCTCTTAGGGCACCCAAAGGTTGTAATAAGTATCTATAACTTATAGCTTTGAACCTTACTCTAAGACTCTAATCCCCAAGAGCGTTATCTTTGATTGTAACGGTTCAACTTCGGTTTGAAATAGAGTTAAAGTTCTAAAGATCAATCACCTCTTAGGGCACCCAAAGGTTGTAATAAGTATCTATAACATATAGCTTTGAACCTTACTCTAAGACTCTAATCCCCAAGAGCATTATCTTTGATTGTAACGGTTCAACTACGATTTGAAATTGAGTTAAAGTTCTAAAGATCTATCACCTCTTAGGGCACCCAAAGGTTGTAATAAGTATCTATAACGAATAGCCTTGAACCTAACTCTAAGACTCTAATCCCCAAGAGCTTTATCATTGATTGTAACGGTTCAACTTCGGATTGCAATAGAGTTAGAGTTCTAAAGATCTATCACCTCTTAGGACACTCAAAGGTTGTAATAAGTATCTATAACTTATAGCTTTGAACCTAACTCTAAGACTCTAATCCCCAAGAGCGTTATCTTTGATTGTAACGGTTCAACTTCGGTTTGAAATAGAGTTAAAGTTCTAAAGATCTATCACCTCTTAGGACACCCAAAGGTTGTAATAAGTATCTATAACTTATTGCTTTGAACCTAACTCTAAGACTCTAATCCCCAAGAGCGTTATCTTTGATTGTAACGGTTCAACTTCGGTTTGAAATTGAGTTAAAGTTCTAAAGATCTATCACCTCTTTGAACACCCAAAGGTTGTAATAAGTATCTATAACTTATAACTTTGAACCTTACTCTAATACTCTAATCCCCAAGAACGTTATCTTTGATTGTAACGGTTCAACTTCGGTATGAAATAGAGTTAAAGTTCTAAAGATCTATCACCTCTTAGGACACCCAAAGGTTGTAATAAGTATCTATAACTTATAGCTTTGAACCTAACTCTTAGACTCTAATCCCCAAGAGCTTTATCATTGATTGTAACGGTTCAACTTCGGATTGCAATAGAGTTAGAGTTCTAAAGATCTATCACCTCTTAGGACGCCCAAAGGTTGTAATAAGTATCTATAACTTATAGCTTTGAACCTAACTCTAAGACTCTAATCCCCAAGAGCGTTATCTTTGATTGTAACGGTTCAACTTCGGTTTGAAATTGAGTTAAAGTTCTAAAGATCTATCACCTCTTAGGGCACCCAAAGGTTGTAATAAGTATCTATAACTTATAGCTTTGAACCTTACTTTCAGACTCTAATCCCCAAGAGCGTTATCTTTGAATGTAACGGTTCAACTTCGGTTTGAAATAGAGTTAAAGTTCTAAAGATCTATCACCTCTTTGGACACCCAAAGGTTGTAATAAGTATCTATAACTTATAGCTTTGAACCTTACTCTAAGACTCTAATCCCCAAGAGCGTTATCTTTGATTGTAACGGTTCAACTTCGGTTTGAAATAAAGTTAAAGTTCTAAAGATCTATCACCTCTTAGGATACCCAAAGGTTGTAATAAGTATCTATAACTTATAGCTTTGAACCTTACTCTAAGACTCTAATCCCCAAGAGCTTTATCTTTGATTGTAATGGTTCAACTTCGGTTTGAAATAGAGTTAAAGTTCTAAAGATCTATCACCACTTAGGACACCCAAAGGTTGTAATAAGTATCTATAACTTATAGCTTTGAACCTAACTCTAAGACTCTAATCCCCAAGAGCGTTATCTTTGATTGTAACGGTTCAACTTCGGTTTGAAATTGAGTTAAAGTTCTAAAGATCTATCACCTCTTAGGGCACCCAAAGGTTGTAATAAGTATCTATAACTTATAGCTTTGAACCTTACTCTAAGACTCTAATCCCCAAGAGCGTTATCTTTGATTGTAACGGTTCAACTTCGGTTTGAAATAGAGTTAAAGTTCTAAAGATCAATCACCTCTTAGGGCACCCAAAGGTTGTAATAAGTATCTATAACATATAGCTTTGAACCTTACTCTAAGACTCTAATCCCCAAGAGCATTATCTTTGATTGTAACGGTTCAACTACGATTTGAAATTGAGTTAAAGTTCTAAAGATCTATCACCTCTTAGGGCACCCAAAGGTTGTAATAAGTATCTATAACGAATAGCCTTGAACCTAACTCTAAGACTCTAATCCCCAAGAGCTTTATCATTGATTGTAACGGTTCAACGTCGGATTGCAATAGAGTTAGAGTTCTAAAGATCTAACACCTCTTAGGACACCCAAAGATTGTAATAAGTATCTATAACTTATAGCTTCGAACCTAACTCTAAGACTCTAATCCCAAGAGCGTTATCTTTGACTGTAACGGTTCAACTTCGGTTTGAAATAGAGTTAAAGTTCTAAAGATCTATCACCTCTTAGGACACCCAAAGGTTGTAATAAGTATCTATAACTTATAGCTTTGAACCTAACTCTAAGACTCTAATCCCCAAGAGCTTTATCATTATTGATTGTAACGGTTCAACTTCGGATTGCAATAGAGTTAGAGTTCTAAAAATCTATCACCACTTAGGACACCCAAAGGTTGTAATAAATATTTATAACTTATGGCTTTGAACCTAACTCTAAGACTCTAATCCCCAAGAGCGTTATCTTTGATTGTAACGGTTCAACTTCGGTTTGAAATAAAGTTAAAGTTCTAAAGATCTATCACCTCTTAGGACACCCAAAGGTTGTAATAAGTATCTATAACTTATAGCTTTGAACCTAACTCTAAGACTCTAATCCCCAAGAGCGTTATCTTTGATTGTAACGGTTCAACTTCGGTTTGAAATAGAGTTATAGTTCCAAAGATCTATCACCTCTTAGGATACCCAAAGGTTGTAATAAGTATCTATAACTTATAACTTTGAACCTTACTCTAAGACTCTAATCCCCAAGAGCGTTATCTTTGATTGTAACGGTTCAACTTCGGTTTGAAATAGAGTTAAAGTTCTAAAGATCTATCACCTCTTAGGGCACCCAAAGGTTGTAATAAGTATCTATAACATATAGCTTTGAACCTTACTCTAAGACTCTAATCCCCAAGAGCGTTATCTTTGATTGTAACGGTTCAACTTCGGTTTGAAATTGAGTTAAAGTTCTAAAGATCTATCACCTCTTAGGACACCCAAAGGTTGTAATAAGTATCTATAACTTATAGCTTTGAACCTAACTCTAAGACTCTAATCCCCAAGAGCGTTATCTTTGATTGTAACGGTTCAACTTCGGTTTGAAATTGAGTTAAAGTTCTAAAGATCTATCACCTCTTAGGGCACCCAAAGGTTGTAATAAGTATCTATAACTTATAGCTTTGAACCTTACTTTAAGACTCTAATCCCCAAGAGCGTTATCTTTGAATGTAACGGTTCAACTTCGGTTTGAAATAGAGTTATAGTTCCAAAGATCTATCACCTCTTAGGATAACCAAAGGTTGTAATAAGTATCTATAACTTATAACTTTGAACCTTACTCTAAGACTCTAATCCCCAAGAGCTTTATCTTTGATTGTAACGGTTCAACTTCGGTTTGAAATAGAGTTAAAGTTCTAAAGATCTATCACCTCTTTGGACACCCAAAGGTTGTAATAAGTATCTATAACTTATAGCTTTGAACCTTACTCTAAGACTCTAATCCCCAAGAACGTTATCTTTGATTGTAACGGTTCAACTTCGGTATGAAATAAAGTAAAAGTTCTAAAGATCTATCACCTCTTAGGACACCCAAAGGTTGTAATAAGTATCTATAACTTATAGCTTTGAACCTAACTCTTAGACTCTAATCCCCAAGAGCTTTATCATTGATTGTAACGGTTCAACTTCGGATTGCAATAGAGTTAGAGTTCTATCACCTCTTAGGACGCCCAAAGGTTGTAATAAGTATCTATAACTTATAGCTTTGAACCTAACTCTAAGACTCTAATCCCCAAGAGCGTTATCTTTGATTGTAACGGTTCAACTTCGGTTTGAAATTGAGTTAAAGTTCTAAAGATCTATCACCTCTTAGGGCACCCAAAGGTTGTAATAAGTATCTATAACTTATAGCTTTGAACCTTACTCTAAGACTCTAATCCCCAAGAGCGTTATCTTTGAATGTAACGGTTCAACTTCGGTTTGAAATAGAGTTAAAGTTCTAAAGATCTATCACCTCTTTGGACACCCAAAGGTTGTAATAAGTATCTATAACTTATAGCTTTGAACCTTACTCTAAGACTCTAATCCCCAAGAGCGTTATCTTTGATTGTAACGGTTCAACTTCGGTTTGAAATAAAGTTAAAGTTCTAAAGATCTATCACCTCTTAGGATACCCAAAGGTTGTAATAAGTATTTATAACTTATGGCTATGAACCTAACTCTAAGACTCTAATCCCCAAGAGCGTTATCTTTGATTGTAATGGTTCAACTTCGGTTTGAAATAGAGTTAAAGTTCTAAAGATCTATCACCACTTAGGACACCCAAAGGTTGTAATAAGTATCTATAACTTATAGCTTTGAACCTAACTCTAAGACTCTAATCCCCAAGAGCGTTATCTTTGATTGTAACGGTTCAACTTCGGTTTAAAATAGAGTTAAAGTTCTAAAGATCTATCACCTCTTAGTATACCCAAAGGTTGTAATAAGTATTTATAACTTATGGCTTTGAACCTAACTCTAAGACTCTAATCCCCAAGAGCGTTATCTTTGATTGTAACGGTTCAACTTCGGTTTGAAATAGAGTTAAAGTTCTAAAGATCTATCACCACTTAGGACACCCAAAGGTTGTAATAAGTATCTATAACTTATAGCTTTGAACCTTACTCTAAGACTCTAATCCCGAAGAGCGTTATCTTTGATTGTAACGGTTCAACTTCCGTTTGAAATTGAGTTAAAGTTCTAAAGATCTATCACCTCTTTGGACACCCAAAGGTTGTAATAAGTATCTATAACTTATAACTTTGAACCTTACTCTAAGACTCTAATCCCCAAGAGCGTTATCTTTGATTGTAACGGTTCAACTTCGGTTTGAAATAGAGTTAAAGTTCTAAAGATCTATCACCTCTTAGGATACCCAAAGGTTGTAATAAGTATCTATAACTTATAACTTTGAACCTTACTCGAAGACTCTAATCCCCAAGAGCGTTATCTTTGATTGTAACGGTTCAACTTCGGTTTGAAATAGAGTTAAAGTTCTAAAAATCTATCACCACTTAGGACACCCAAAGGTTGTAATAAGTATTTATAACTTATAGCTTTGAACCTAACTCTAAGACTCTAATCCCCAAGAGCGTTATCTTTGATTGTAACGATTCAACTTCGGTTTGAAATTGAGTTAAAGTTCTAAAGATCTATCACCTCTTAGGGCACCCAAAGGTTGTAATAAGTATCTATAACTTATAGCTTTGAACCTTACTCTAAGACTCTAATCCCCAAGAGTGTTATCTTTGAATGTAACGGTTCAACTTCGGTTTGAAATAGAGTTAAAGTTCTATCACCTCTTAGGACACCCAAAGGTTGTAATAAGTATCTATAACTTATAGCTTTGAACCTAACTCTAAGACTCTAATCCCCAAGAGCGTTATCTTTGATTGTAATGGTTCAACTTCGGTTTGAAATTGAGTTAAAGTTCTAAAGATCTATCACCTCTTAGGGCACCCAAAGGTTGTAATAAGTATCTATAACTTATAGCTTTGAACCTTACTCTAAGACTCTAATCCCCAAGAGCGTTATCTTTGATTGTAACGGTTCAACTTCGGTTTGAAATAGAGTTAAAGTTCCAAAGATCTATCACCTCTTAAGACACCCAAAGGTTGTAATAAGTATCTATAACTTATAACTTTGAACCTTACTCTAAGACTCTAATCCCCAAGAGCTTTATTTTTTATTGTAACGGTTCAACTTCGGTTTGAAATAGAGTTAAAGTTCTAAAGATCTATCACCTCTTTGGACACCCAAAGGTTGTAATAAATATCTATAACTTATAGCTTTGAACCTTACTCTAAGACTCTAATCCCCAAGAGCGTTATCTTTGATTGTAACGGTTCAACTTCGGTTTAAAATAGAGTTAAAGTTCTAAAGATCAATCACCTCATAGGATACCCAAAGGTTGTAATAAGTATTTATAACTTATGGCTTTGAACCTAACTCTAAGACTCTAATCCCCAAGAGCGTTATCTTTGATTGTAACGGTTCAACTTCGGTTTGAAATAGAGTTAAAGTTCTAAAGATCTATCACCACTTAGGACACCCAAAGGTTGTAATAAGTATCTATAACTTATAGCTTTGAACCTTACTCTAAGACTCTAATCCCGAAGAGCGTTATCTTTGATTGTAACGGTTCAACTTCCGTTTGAAATTGAGTTAAAGTTCTAAAGATCTATCACCTCTTTGGACACCCAAAGGTTGTAATAAGTATCTATAACTTATAGCTTTGAACCTTACTCTAAGACTCTAATCCCCAAGAGCGTTATCTTTGATTGTAACGGTTCAACTTCGGTTTGAAATAGAGTTAAAGTTCTAAAGATCTATCACCTCTTAGGATACCCAAAGGTTGTAATAAGTATCTATAACTTATAACTTTAAACCTTACTCGAAGACTCTAATCCCCAAGAGCGTTATCTTCGATTGTAACGGTTCAACTTCGGTTTGAAATAGAGTTAAAGTTCTAAAAATCTATCACCACTTAGGACACCCAAAGGTTGTAATAAGTATTTATAACTTATAGCTTTGAACCTAACTCTAAGACTCTAATCCCCAAGAGCGTTATCTTTGATTGTAACGGTTCAACTTCGGTTTGAACTAGAGTTAAAGTTCTAAAGATCTATCACCTCTTAGGACACCCAAAGGTTGTAATAAGTATCTATAACTTATAACTTTAAACCTTACTCGAAGACTCTAATCCCCAAGAGCGTTATCTTCGATTGTAACGGTTCAACTTCGGTTTGAAATAGAGTTAAAGTTCTAAAAATCTATCACCACTTAGGACACCCAAAGGTTGTAATAAGTATTTATAACTTATAGCTTTGAACCTAACTCTAAGACTCTAATCCCCAAGAGCGTTATCTTTGATTGTAACGGTTCAACTTCGGTTTGAACTAGAGTTAAAGTTCTAAAGATCTATCACCTCTTAGGACACCCAAAGGTTGTAATAAGTATCTATAACTTATAGCTTTGAACCTTACTCTAAGACTCTAATCCCCAAGAGCGTTATCTTTGATTGTAACGATTCAACTTCGGTTTGAAATAGAGTTAAAGTTCTAAAGATCTATCACCTCTTAGGGCACCCAAAGGTTGTAATAAGTATCTATAACATATAGCTTTGAACCTTACTCTAAGACTCTAATCCCCAAGAGCGTTATCTTTGATTGTAACGGTTCAACTTCGGTTTGAAATAGAGTTAAAGTTCCAAAGATCTATCACCTCTTAGGACACCCAAAGGTTGTAATAAGTATCTATAACTTATAACTTTGAACCTTACTCTAAGACTCTAATCCCCAAGAGCTTTATCTTTGATTGTAACGGTTCAACTTCGGTTTGAAATAGAGTTAAAGTTCTAAAGATCTATCACCTCTTTGGACACCCAAAGGTTGTAATAAGTATCTATAACTTATAGCTTTGAACCTTACTCTAAGACTCTAATCCCCAAGAGCGTTATCTTTGATTGTAACGGTTCAACTTCGGTTTAAAATAGAGTTAAAGTTCTAAAGATCTATCACCTCTTAGGATACCCAAAGGTTGTAATAAATATCTATAACTTATAGCTATCAACCTTACTCTAAGACTCTAATCCCCAAGAGCTTTATCTTTGATTGTAACGGTTCAACTTCGGTTTGAAATAGAGTTAAAGTTCTAAAGATCTATCACCACTTAGGACACCCAAAGGTTGTAATAAGTATCTATAACTTATAGCTTTGAACCTTACTCTAAGACTCTAATCCCGAAGAGCGTTATCTTTGATTGTAACGGTTCAACTTCGGTTTGAAATTGAGTTAAAGTTCTAAAGATCTATCACCTCTTAGGACACCCAAAGGTTGTAATAAGTATCTATAACTTATAGCTTTGAACCTAACTCTTAGACTCTAATCCCCAAGAGCTTTATCATTGATTGTAACGGTTCAACTTCGGATTGCAATAGAGTTAGAGTTCTAAAGATCTATCACCTCTTTGGACACCCAAAGGTTGTAATAAGTATCTATAACTTATAGCTTTGAACCTTACTCGAATACTCTAATCTCCAAGAGCGTTATCTTTGATTGTAACGGTTCAACTTCGGTTTGAAATTGTGTTAAAGTTCTAAAGATCTATCACCTCTTAGGGCACCCAAAGGTTGTAATAAGTATTTATAACTTATAGCTTTGAACCTAACTCTAAGACTCTAATCCCCAAGAGCGTTATCTTTGATTGTAACGGTTCAACTTCGGTTTGAACTAGAGTTAAAGTTCTAAAGATCTATCACCTCTTAGGACACCCAAAGGTTGTAATAAGTATCTATAACTTATAGCTTTGAACCTTACTCTAAGACTCTAATCCCCAAGAGCGTTATCTTTGATTGTAACGGTTCAACTTCGGTTTGAAATAGAGTTAAAGTTCTAAAGATCTATCACCTCTTAGGGCACCCAAAGGTTGTAATAAGTATCTATAACATATAGCTTTGAACCTTACTCTAAGACTCTAATCCCCAAGAGCGTTATCTTTGATTGTAACGGTTCAACTTCGGTTTGAAATTGAGTTAAAGTTCTAAAGATCTATCACCTCTTAGGGCACCCAAAGGTTGTAATAAGTATCTATAACTTATAGCTTTGAACCTTACTTTAAGACTCTAATCCCCAAGAGCGTTATCTTTGAATGTAACGGTTCAACTTCGGTTTGAAATAGAGTTAAAGTTCTAAAGATCTATCACCTCTTAGGACACCCAAAGGTTGTAATAAGTATCTATAACTTATAGCTTTGAACCTAACTCTAAGACTCTAATCCCCAAGAGCGTTATCTTTGATTGTAATGGTTCAACTTCGGTTTGAAATTGAGTTAAAGTTCTAAAGATCTATCACCTCTTAGGGCACCCAAAGGTTGTAATAAGTATCTATAACTTATAGCTTTGAACCTTACTCTAAGACTCTAATCCCCAAGAGCGTTATCTTTGATTGTAACGGTTCAACTTCGGTTTGAAATAGAGTTAAAGTTCCAAAGATCTATCACCTCTTAAGACACCCAAAGGTTGTAATAAGTATCTATAACTTATAACTTTGAACCTTACTCTAAGACTCTAATCCCCAAGAGCTTTATTTTTTATTGTAACGGTTCAACTTCGGTTTGAAATAGAGTTAAAGTTCTAAAGATCTATCACCTCTTTGGACACCCAAAGGTTGTAACAAATATCTATAACTTATAGCTTTGAACCTTACTCTAAGACTCTAATCCCCAAGAGCGTTATCTTTGATTGTAACGGTTCAACTTCGGTTTAAAATAGAGTTAAAGTTCTAAAGATCTATCACCTCTTAGGATACCCAAAGGTTGTAATAAGTATTTATAACTTATGGCTTTGAACCTAACTCTAAGACTCTAATCCCCAAGAGCGTTATCTTTGATTGTAACGGTTCAACTTCGGTTTGAAATAGAGTTAAAGTTCTAAAGATCTATCACCACTTAGGACACCCAAAGGTTGTAATAAGTATCTATAACTTATAGCTTTGAACCTTACTCTAAGACTCTAATCCCGAAGAGCGTTATCTTTGATTGTAACGGTTCAACTTCCGTTTGAAATTGAGTTAAAGTTCTAAAGATCTATCACCTCTTTGGACACCCAAAGGTTGTAATAAGTACCTATAACTTATAGCTTTGAACCTTACTCTAAGAATCTAATCCCCAAGAGCGTTATCTTTGATTGTAACGGTTCAACTTCGGTTTGAAATAGAGTTAAAGTTCTAAAGATCTATCACCTCTTAGGATACCCAAAGGTTGTAATAAGTATCTATAACTTATAACTTTGAACCTTACTCGAAGACTCTAATCCCCAAGAGCGTTATCTTTGATTGTAACGGTTCAACTTCGGTTTGAAATAGAGTTAAAGTTCTAAAAATCTATCACCACTTAGGACACCCAAAGGTTGTAATAAGTATTTATAACTTATAGCTTTGAACCTAACTCTAAGACTCTAATCCCCAAGAGCGTTATCTTTGATTGTAACGGTTCAACTTCGGTTTGAACTAGAGTTAAAGTTCTAAAGATCTATCACCTCTTAGGACACCCAAAGGTTGTAATAAGTATCTATAACTTATAGCTTTGAACCTTACTCTAAGACTCTAATCCCCAAGAGCGTTATCTTTGATTGTAACGATTCAACTTCGGTTTGAAATAGAGTTAAAGTTCTAAAGATCTATCACCTCTTAGGGCACCCAAAGGTTGTAATAAGTATCTATAACATATAGCTTTGAACCTTACTCTAAGACTCTAATCCCCAAGAGCGTTATCTTTGATTGTAACGGTTCAACTTCGGTTTGAAATTGAGTTAAAGTTCTAAAGATCTATCACCTCTTAGGGCACCCAAAGGTTGTAATAAGTATCTATAACTTATAGCTTTGAACCTTACTTTAAGACTCTAATCCCCAAGAGCGTTATCTTTGAATGTAACGGTTCAACTTCGGTTTGAAATAGAGTTAAAGTTCTAAAGATCTATCACCTCTTTGGACACCCAAAGGTTGTAATAAGTATCTATAACTTATAGCTTTGAACCTAACTCTAAGACTCTAATCTCCAAGAGCGTTATCTTTGATTGTAACGGTTCAACTTCGGTTTGAAATTGAGTTAAAGTTCTAAAGATCTATCACCTCTTAGGGCACCCAAAGGTTGTAATAAGTATCTATAACTTATAGCTTTGAACCTTACTCTAAGACTCTAATCCCCAAGAGCGTTATCTTTGATTGTAACGGTTCAACTTCGGTTTGAAATAGAGTTAAAGTTCCAAAGATCTATCACCTCTTAGGACACCCAAAGGTTGTAATAAGTATCTATAACTTATAACTTTGAACCTTACTCTAAGACTCTAATCCCCAAGAGCTTTATCTTTGATTGTAACGGTTCAACTTCGGTTTGAAATAGAGTTAAATTTCTAAAGATCTATCACCTCTTTGGACACCCAAAGGTTGTAATAAGTATCTATAACTTATAGCTTTGAACCTTACTCTAAGACTCTAATCCCCAAGAGCGTTATCTTTGATTGTAACGGTTCAACTTCGGTTTAAAATAGAGTTAAAGTTCTAAAGATCTATCACCTCTTAGGATACCCAAAGGTTGTAATAAATATCTATAACTTATAGCTATCAACCTTACTCTAAGACTCTAATCCCCAAGAGCTTTATCTTTGATTGTAACGGTTCAACTTCGGTTTGAAATAGAGTTAAAGTTCTAAAGATCTATCACCACTTAGGACACCCAAAGGTTGTAATAAGTATCTATAACTTATAGCTTTGAACCTTACTCTAAGACTCTAATCCCGAAGAGCGTTATCTTTGATTGTAACGGTTCAACTTCGGTTTGAAATTGAGTTAAAGTTCTAAAGATCTATCACCTCTTAGGATACCCAAAGGTTGTAATAAATATCTATAACTTATAGCTATCAACCTTACTCTAAGACTCTAATCCCCAAGAGCTTTATCTTTGATTGTAACGGTTCAACTTCGGTTTGAAATAGAGTTAAAGTTCTAAAGATCTATCACCACTTAGGACACCCAAAGGTTGTAATAAGTATCTATAACTTATAGCTTTGAACCTTACTCTAAGACTCTAATCCCGAAGAGCGTTATCTTTGATTGTAACGGTTCAACTTCGGTTTGAAATTGAGTTAAAGTTCTAAAGATCTATCACCTCTTAGGACACCCAAAGGTTGTAATAAGTATCTATAACTTATAGCTTTGAACCTAACTCTTAGACTCTAATCCCCAAGAGCTTTATCATTGATTGTAACGGTTCAACTTCGGATTGCAATAGAGTTAAAGTTCTAAAGATCTATCACCTCTTTGGACACCCAAAGGTTGTAATAAGTATCTATAACTTATAGCTTTGAACCTTACTCGAAGACTCTAATCTCCAAGAGCGTTATCTTTGATTGTAACGGTTCAACTTCGGTTTGAAATTATGTTAAAGTTCTAAAGATCTATCACCTCTTAGGGCACCCAAAGGTTGTAATAAGTATCTATAACTTATAGCTTTGAACCTTACTCTAAGACTCTAATCCCCAAGAGCGTTATCTTTGATTGTAACGGTTCAACTTCGGTTTGAAATAGAGTTAAAGTTCCAAAGATTTATCACCTCTTAGGACACCCAAAGGTTGTAATAAGTATCTATAACTTATAACTTTGAACCTTACTCTAAGACTCTAATCCCCAAGAGCGTTATCTTTGATTGTAACAGTTCAACTTCGGTTTGAAATAAAGTTAAAGTTCTAAAGATCTATCACCTCTTAGGATACCCAAAGGTTGTAATAAGTATTTATAACTTATGGCTTTGAACCTAACTCTAAGACTCTAATCCCCAAGAGCGTTATCTTTGATTGTAATGGTTCAACTTCGGTTTGAAATAGAGTTAAAGTTCTAAAGATCTATCACCACTTAGGACACCCAAAGGTTGTAATAAGTATCTATAACTTATAGCTTTGAACCTAACTCTAAGACTCTAATCCCCAAGAGCGTTATCTTTGATTGTAACGATTCAACTTCGGTTTGAAATTGAGTTAAAGTTCTAAAGATCTATCACCTCTTAGGGCACCCAAAGGTTGTAATAAGTATCTATAACTTATAGCTTTGAACCTTACTCTAAGACTCTAATCCCCAAGAGTGTTATCTTTGAATGTAACGGTTCAACTTCGGTTTGAAATAGAGTTAAAGTTCTATCACCTCTTAGGACACCCAAAGGTTGTAATAAGTATCTATAACTTATAGCTTTGAACCTAACTCTAAGACTCTAATCCCCAAGAGCGTTATCTTTGATTGTAACGGTTCAACTTCGGTTTGAAATTGAGTTAAAGTTCTAAAGATCTATCACCTCTTAGGGCACCCAAAGGTTGTAATAAGTATCTATAACTTATAGCTTTGAACCTTACTCTAAGACTCTAATCCCCAAGAGCGTTATCTTTGATTGTAACGGTTCAACTTCGGTTTGAAATAGAGTTAAAGTTCCAAAGATCTATCACCTCTTAAGACACCCAAAGGTTGTAATAAGTATCTATAACTTATAACTTTGAACCTTACTCTAAGACTCTAATCCCCAAGAGCTTTATTTTTTATTGTAACGGTTCAACTTCGGTTTGAAATAGAGTTAAAGTTCTAAAGATCTATCACCTCTTTGGACACCCAAAGGTTGTAATAAATATCTATAACTTATAGCTTTGAACCTTACTCTAAGACTCTAATCCCCAAGAGCGTTATCTTTGATTGTAACGGTTCAACTTCGGTTTAAAATAGAGTTATAGTTCTAAAGATCTATCACCTCTTAGGATACCCAAAGGTTGTAATAAGTATTTATAACTTATGGCTTTGAACCTAACTCTAAGACTCTAATCCCCAAGAGCGTTATCTTTGATTGTAACGGTTCAACTTCGGTTTGAAATAGAGTTAAAGTTCTAAAGATCTATCACCACTTAGGACACCCAAAGGTTGTAATAAGTATCTATAACTTATAGCTTTGAACCTTACTCTAAGACTCTAATCCCGAAGAGCGTTATCTTTGATTGTAACGGTTCAACTTCCGTTTGAAATTGAGTTAAAGTTCTAAAGATCTATCACCTCTTTGGACACCCAAAGGTTGTAATAAGTATCTATAACTTATAGCTTTGAACCTTACTCTAAGACTCTAATCCCCAAGAGCGTTATCTTTGATTGTAACGGTTCAACTTCGGTTTGAAATAGAGTTAAAGTTCTAAAGATCTATCACCTCTTAGGATACCCAAAGGTTGTAATAAGTATCTATAACTTATAACTTTGAACCTTACTCTAAGACTCTAATCCCCAAGAGCTTTATCTTTGATTGTAACGGTTCAACTTCGGTTTGAAATAGAGTTAAAGTTCTAAAGATCTATCACCTCTTTGGACACCCAAAGGTTGTAATAAGTATCTATAACTTATAGCTTTGAACCTAACTCTAAGACTCTAATCTCCAAGAGCGTTATCTTTGATTGTAACGGTTCAACTTCGGTTTGAAATTGAGTTAAAGTTCTAAAGATCTATC
Organism: Pontederia crassipes; assembly: GCA_030549335.1. Taxonomy (NCBI): domain Eukaryota; kingdom Viridiplantae; phylum Streptophyta; class Magnoliopsida; order Commelinales; family Pontederiaceae; genus Pontederia; species Pontederia crassipes. The sequence continues at coordinate 414,740 of JAUKPH010000020.1, read as the reverse complement.
ACCTCTTAGGGCACCCAAAGGTTGTAATAAGTATCTATAACTTATAGCTTTGAACCTTACTCTAAGACTCTAATCCCCAAGAGCGTTATCTTTGATTGTAACGGTTCAACTTCGGTTTGAAATAGAGTTAAAGTTCCAAAGATCTATCACCTCTTAGGACACCCAAAGGTTGTAATAAGTATCTATAACTTATAACTTTGAACCTTACTCTAAGACTCTAATCCCCAAGAGCTTTATCTTTGATTGTAACGGTTCAACTTCGGTTTGAAATAGAGTTAAAGTTCTAAAGATCTATCACCTCTTTGGACACCCAAAGGTTGTAATAAGTATCTATAACTTATAGCTTTGAACCTTACTCTAAGACTCTAATCCCCAAGAGCGTTATCTTTGATTGTAACGGTTCAACTTCGGTTTAAAATAGAGTTAAAGTTCTAAAGATCTATCACCTCTTAGGATACCCAAAGGTTGTAATAAATATCTATAACTTATAGCTATCAACCTTACTCTAAGACTCTAATCCCCAAGAGCTTTATCTTTGATTGTAACGGTTCAACTTCGGTTTGAAATAGAGTTAAAGTTCTAAAGATCTATCACCACTTAGGACACCCAAAGGTTGTAATAAGTATCTATAACTTATAGCTTTGAACCTTACTCTAAGACTCTAATCCCGAAGAGCGTTATCTTTGATTGTAACGGTTCAACTTCGGTTTGAAATTGAGTTAAAGTTCTAAAGATCTATCACCTCTTAGGACACCCAAAGGTTGTAATAAGTATCTATAACTTATAGCTTTGAACCTAACTCTTAGACTCTAATCCCCAAGAGCTTTATCATTGATTGTAACGGTTCAACTTCGGATTGCAATAGAGTTAAAGTTCTAAAGATCTATCACCTCTTTGGACACCCAAAGGTTGTAATAAGTATCTATAACTTATAACTTTGAACCTTACTCGAAGACTCTAATCCCCAAGAGCGTTATCTTTGATTGTAACGGTTCAACTTCGGTTTGAAATTGAGTTAAAGTTCTAAAAATCTATCACCACTTAGGACACCCAAAGGTTGTAATAAGTATTTATAACTTATAGCTTTGAACCTAACTCTAAGACTCTAATCCCCAAGAGCGTTATCTTTGATTGTAACGATTCAACTTCGGTTTGAAATTGAGTTAAAGTTCTAAAGATCTATCACCTCTTAGGACACCCAAAGGTTGTAATAAGTATCTATAACTTATAGCTTTGAACCTTACTCTAAGACTCTAATCCCCAAGAGCGTTATCTTTGATTGTAACGGTTCAACTTCGGTTTGAAATAGAGTTAAAGTTCCAAAGATCTATCACCTCTTAAGACACCCAAAGGTTGTAATAAGTATCTATAACTTATAACTTTGAACCTTACTCTAAGACTCTAATCCCCAAGAGCTTTATTTTTTATTGTAACGGTTCAACTTCGGTTTGAAATAGAGTTAAAGTTCTAAAGATCTATCACCACTTAGGACACCCAAAGGTTGTAATAAGTATCTATAACTTATAGCTTTGAACCTTACTCTAAGACTCTAATCCCGAAGAGCGTTATCTTTGATTGTAACGGTTCAACTTCGGTTTGAAATTGAGTTAAAGTTCTAAAGATCTATCACCTCTTTGGACACCCAAAGGTTGTAATAAGTATCTATAACTTATAGCTTTGAACCTTACTCTAAGACTCTAATCCCCAAGAGCGTTATCTTTGATTGTAACGGTAAATTGAGTTAAAGTTCTAAAGATCTATCACCTCTTAGGATACCCAAAGGTTGTAATAAGTATCTATAACTTATAACTTTGAACCTTACTCGAAGACTCTAATCCCCAAGAGCGTTATCTGTGATTGTAACGGTTCAACTTCGGTTTGAAATAGAGTTAAAGTTCTAAAAATCTATCACCACTTTGGACACCCAAAGGTTGTAATAAGTATTTATAACTTATAGCTTTGAACCTAACTCTAAGACTCTAATCCCCAAGAGCGTTATCTTTGATTGTAACGGTTCAACTTCGGTTTGAACTAGAGTTAAAGTTCTAAAGATCTATCACCTCTTAGGACACCCAAAGGTTGTAATAAGTATCTATAACTTATAGCTTTGAACCTTACTCTAAGACTCTAATCCCCAAGAGCGTTATCTTTGATTGTAACGATTCAACTTCGGTTTGAAATAGAGTTAAAGTTCTAAAGATCTATCACCTCTTAGGGCACCCAAAGGTTGTAATAAGTATCTATAACATATAGCTTTGAACCTTACTCTAAGACTCTAATCCCCAAGAGCGTTATCTTTGATTGTAACGGTTCAACTTCGGTTTGAAATTGAGTTAAAGTTCTAAAGATCTATCACCTCTTAGGGCACCCAAAGGTTGTAATAAGTATCTATAACTTATAGCTTTGAACCTTACTTTAAGACTCTAATCCCCAAGAGCGTTATCTTTGAATGTAACGGTTCAACTTCGGTTTGAAATAGAGTTAAAGTTCTAAAGATCTATCACCTCTTTGGACACCCAAAGGTTGTAATAAGTATTTATAACTTATAGCTTTGAACCTAACTCTAAGACTCTAATCTCCAAGAGCGTTATCTTTGATTGTAACGGTTCAACTTCGGTCTGAAATTGAGTTAAAGTTCTAAAGATCTATCACCTCTTAGGGCACCCAAAGGTTGTAATAAGTATCTATAACTTATAGCTTTGAACCTTACTCTAAGACTCTAATCCCCAAGAGCGTTATCTTTGATTGTAACGGTTCAACTTCGGTTTAAAATAGACTTAAAGTTCTAAAGATCTATCACCTCTTAGGATACCCAAAGGTTGTAATAAATATCTATAACTTATAGCTATCAACCTTACTCCAAGACTCTAATCCCCAAGAGCTTTATCTTTGATTGTAACGGTTCAACTTCGATTTGAAATAGAGTTAAAGTTCTAAAGATCTATCACCACTTAGGACACCCAAAGGTTGTAATAAGTATCTATAACTTATAGCTTTGAACCTTACTCTAAGACTCTAATCCCGAAGAGCGTTATCTTTGATTGTAACGGTTCAACTTCGGTTTGAAATTGAGTTAAAGTTCTAAAGATCTATCACCTCTTAGGACACCCAAAGGTTGTAATAAGTATCTATAACTTATAGCTTTGAACCTAACTCTTAGACTCTAATCCCCAAGAGCTTTATCATTGATTGTAACGGTTCAACTTCGGATTGCAATAGAGTTAGAGTTCTAAAGATCTATCACCTCTTTGGACACCCAAAGGTTGTAATAAGTATCTATAACTTATAGCTTTGAACCTTACTCGAAGACTCTAATCTCCAAGAGCGTTATCTTTGATTGTAACGGTTCAACTTCGGTTTGAAATTGTGTTAAAGTTCTAAAGATCTATCACCTCTTAGGGCACCCAAAGGTTGTAATAAGTATCTATAACTTATAGCTTTGAACCTTACTCTAAGACTCTAATCCCCAAGAGCGTTATCTTTGATTGTAACGGTTCAACTTCGGTTTGAAATAGAGTTAAAGTTCCAAAGATCTATCACCTCTTAGGACACCCAAAGATTGTAATAAGTATCTATAACTTATAACTTTGAACCTTACTCTAAGACTCTAATCCCCAAGAGCGTTATCTTTGATTGTAACGGTTCAACTTCGGTTTGAAATAAAGTTAAAGTTCTAAAGATCTATCACCTCTTAGGATACCCAAAGGTTGTAATAAGTATTTATAACTTATGGCTTTGAACCTAACTCTAAGACTCTAATCCCCAAGAGCGTTATCTTTGATTGTAATGGTTCAACTTCGGTTTGAAATAGAGTTAAAGTTCTAAAGATCTATCACCACTTAGGACACCCAAAGGTTGTAATAAGTATCTATAACTTATAGCTTTGAACCTAACTCTAAGACTCTAATCCCCAAGAGCGTTATCTTTGATTGTAACGATTCAACTTCGGTTTGAAATTGAGTTAAAGTTCTAAAGATCTATCACCTCTTAGGGCACCCAAAGGTTGTAATAAGTATCTATAACTTATAGCTTTGAACCTTACTCTAAGACTCTAATCCCCAAGAGTGTTATCTTTGAATGTAACGGTTCAACTTCGGTTTGAAATAGAGTTAAAGTTCTATCACCTCTTAGGACACCCAAAGGTTGTAATAAGTATCTATAACTTATAGCTTTGAACCTAACTCTAAGACTCTAATCCCCAAGAGCGTTATCTTTGATTGTAACCGTTCAACTTCGGTTTGAAATTGAGTTAAAGTTCTAAAGATCTATCACCTCTTAGGGCACCCAAAGGTTGTAATAAGTATCTATAACTTATAGCTTTGAACCTTACTCTAAGACTCTAATCCCCAAGAGCGTTATCTTTGATTGTAACGGTTCAACTTCGGTTTGAAATAGAGTTAAAGTTCCAAAGATCTATCACCTCTTAAGACATCCAAAGGTTGTAATAAGTATCTATAACTTATAACTTTGAACCTTACTCTAAGACTCTAATCCCCAAGAGCTTTATTTTTTATTTTAACGGTTCAACTTCGGTTTGAAATAGAGTTAAAGTTCTAAAGATCTATCACCTCTTTGGACACCCAAAGGTTGTAATAAATATCTATAACTTATAGCTTTGAACCTTACTCTAAGACTCTAATCCCCAAGAGCGTTATCTTTGATTGTAACGGTTCAACTTCGGTTTAAAATAGAGTTAAAGTTCTAAAGATCTATCACCTCTTAGGATACCCAAAGGTTGTAATAAGTATTTATAACTTATGGCTTTGAACCTAACTCTAAGACTCTAATCCCCAAGAGCGTTATCTTTGATTGTAACGGTTCAACTTCGGTTTGAAATAGAGTTAAAGTTCTAAAGATCTATCACCACTTAGGACACCCAAAGGTTGTAATAAGTATCTATAACTTATAGCTTTGAACCTTACTCTAAGACTCTAATCCCGAAGAGCGTTATCTTTGATTGTAACGGTTCAACTTCCGTTTGAAATTGAGTTAAAGTTCTAAAGATCTATCACCTCTTTGGACACCCAAAGGTTGTAATAAGTATCTATAACTTATAGCTTTGAACCTTACTCTAAGACTCTAATCCCCAAGAGCGTTATCTTTGATTGTAACGGTTCAACTTCGGTTTGAAATAGAGTTAAAGTTCTAAAGATCTATCACCTCTTAGGATACCCAAAGGTTGTAATAAGTATCTATAACTTATAACTTTGAACCTTACTCGAAGACTCTAATCCCCAAGAGCGTTATCTTTTATTGTAACGGTTCAACTTCGGTTTGAAATAGAGTTAAAGTTCTAAAAATCTATCACCACTTAGGACACCCAAAGGTTGTAATAAGTATTTATAACTTATAGCTTTGAACCTAACTCTAAGACTCTAATCCCCAAGAGCGTTATCTTTGATTGTAACGATTCAACTTCGGTTTGAAATTGAGTTAAAGTTCTAAAGATCTATCACCTCTTAGGGCACCCAAAGGTTGTAATAAGTATCTATAACTTATAGCTTTGAACCTTACTCTAAGACTCTAATCCCCAAGAGTGTTATCTTTGAATGTAACGGTTCAACTTCGGTTTGAAATAGAGTTAAAGTTCTATCACCTCTTAGGACACCCAAAGGTTGTAATAAGTATCTATAACTTATAGCTTTGAACCTAACTCTAAGACTCTAATCCCCAAGAGCGTTATCTTTGATTGTAATGGTTCAACTTCGGTTTGAAATTGAGTTAAAGTTCTAAAGATCTATCACCTCTTAGGGCACCCAAAGGTTGTAATAAGTATCTATAACTTATAGCTTTGAACCTTACTCTAAGACTCTAATCCCCAAGAGCGTTATCTTTGATTGTAACGGTTCAACTTCGGTTTGAAATAGAGTTAAAGTTCCAAAGATCTATCACCTCTTAAGACACCCAAAGGTTGTAATAAGTATCTATAACTTATAACTTTGAACCTTACTCTAAGACTCTAATCCCCAAGAGCTTTATTTTTTATTGTAACGGTTCAACTTCGGTTTGAAATAGAGTTAAAGTTCTAAAGATCTATCACCTCTTTGGACACCCAAAGGTTGTAATAAATATCTATAACTTATAGCTTTGAACCTTACTCTAAGACTCTAATCCCCAAGAGCGTTATCTTTGATTGTAACGGTTCAACTTCGGTTTAAAATAGAGTTAAAGTTCTAAAGATCTATCACCTCTTAGGATACCCAAAGGTTGTAATAAGTATTTATAACTTATGGCTTTGAACCTAACTCTAAGACTCTAATCCCCAAGAGCGTTATCTTTGATTGTAACGGTTCAACTTCGGTTTGAAATAGAGTTAAAGTTCTAAAGATCTATCACCACTTAGGACACCCAAAGGTTGTAATAAGTATCTATAACTTATAGCTTTGAACCTTACTCTATGACTCTAATCCCGAAGAGCGTTATCTTTGATTGTAACGGTTCAACTTCCGTTTGAAATTGAGTTAAAGTTCTAAAGATCTATCACCTCTTTGGACACCCAAAGGTTGTAATAAGTATCTATAACTTATAGCTTTGAACCTTACTCTAAGACTCTAATCCCCAAGAGCGTTATCTTTGATTGTAATGGTTCAACTTCGGTTTGAAATAGAGTTAAAGTTCTAAAGATCTATCACCTCTTAGGATACCCAAAGGTTGTAATAAGTATCTATAACTTATAACTTTAAACCTTACTCGAAGACTCTAATCCCCAAGAGCGTTATCTTTGATTGTAACGGTTCAACTTCGGTTTGAAATAGAGTTAAAGTTCTAAAAATCTATCACCACTTAGGACACCCAAAGGTTGTAATAAGTATTTATAACTTATAGCTTTGAACCTAACTCTAAGACTCTAATCCCCAAGAGCGTTATCTTTGATTGTAACGGTTCAACTTCGGTTTGAACTAGAGTTAAAGTTCTAAAGATCTATCACCTCTTAGGACACCCAAAGGTTGTAATAAGTATCTATAACTTATAGCTTTGAACCTTACTCTAAGACTCTAATCCCCAAGAGCGTTATCTTTGATTGTAACGATTCAACTTCGGTTTGAAATAGAGTTAAAGTTCTAAAGATCTATCACCTCTTAGGGCACCCAAAGGTTGTAATAAGTATCTATAACATATAGCTTTGAACCTTACTCTAAGACTCTAATCCCCAAGAGCGTTATCTTTGATTGTAACGGTTCAACTTCGGTTTGAAATTGAGTTAAAGTTCTAAAGATCTATCACCTCTTAGGGCACCCAAAGGTTGTAATAAGTATCTATAACTTATAACTTTGAACCTTACTTTAAGACTCTAATCCCCAAGAGCGTTATCTTTGAATGTAACGGTTCAACTTCGGTTTGAAATAGAGTTAAAGTTCTAAAGCTCTATCACCTCTTTGGACACCCAAAGGTTGTAATAAGTATCTATAACTTATAGCTTTGAACCTAACTCTAAGACTCTAATCTCCAAGAGCGTTATCTTTGATTGCAACGGTTCAACTTCGGTCTGAAATTGAGTTAAAGTTCTAAAGATCTATCACCTCTTAGGGCACCCAAAGGTTGTAATAAGTATCTATAACTTATAGCTTTGAACCTTACTCTAAGACTCTAATCCCCAAGAGCGTTATCTTTGATTGTAACGGTTCAACTTCGGTTTGAAATAGAGTTAAAGTTCCAAAGATCTATCACCTCTTAGGACACCCAAAGGTTGTAATAAGTATCTATAACTTATAACTTTGAACCTTACTCTAAGACTCTAATCCCCAAGAGCTTTATCTTTGATTGTAACGGTTCAACTTCGGTTTGAAATAGAGTTAAAGTTCTAAAGATCTATCACCTCTTTGGACACCCAAAGGTTGTAATAAGTATCTATAACTTATAGCTTTGAACCTTACTCTAAGACTCTAATCCCCAAGAGCGTTATCTTTGATTGTAACGGTTCAACTTCGGTTTAAAATAGAGTTAAAGTTCTAAAGATCTATCACCTCTTAGGATACCCAAAGGTTGTAATAAATATCTATAACTTATAGCTATCAACCTTACTCTAAGACTCTAATCCCCAAGAGCTTTATCTTTGATTGTAACGGTTCAACTTCGGTTTGAAATAGAGTTAAAGTTCTAAAGATCTATCACCACTTAGGACACCCAAAGGTTGTAATAAGTATCTATAACTTATAGCTTTGAACCTTACTCTAAGACTCTAATCCCGAAGAGCGTTATCTTTGATTGTAACGGTTCAACTTCGGTTTGAAATTGAGTTAAAGTTCTAAAGATCTATCACCTCTTAGGACACCCAAAGGTTGTAATAAGTATCTATAACTTATAGCTTTGAACCTAACTCTTAGACTCTAATCCCCAAGAGCTTTATCATTGATTGTAACGGTTCAACTTCGGATTGCAATAGAGTTAGAGTTCTAAAGATCTATCACCTCTTTGGACACCCAAAGGTTGTAATAAGTATCTATAACTTATAGCTTTGAACCTTACTCGAAGACTCTAATCTCCAAGAGCGTTATCTTTGATTGTAACGGTTCAACTTCGGTTTGAAATTGTGTTAAAGTTCTAAAGATCTATCACCTCTTAGGGCACCCAAAGGTTGTAATAAGTATTTATAACTTATAGCTTTGAACCTAACTCTAAGACTCTAATCCCCAAGAGCGTTATCTTTGATTGTAACGGTTCAACTTCGGTTTGAACTAGAGTTAAAGTTCTAAAGATCTATCACCTCTTAGGACACCCAAATGTTGTAATAAGTATCTATAACTTATAGCTTTGAACCTTACTCTAAGACTCTTATCCCCAAGAGCGTTATCTTTGATTGTAACGGTTCAACTTCGGTTTGAAATAGAGTTAAAGTTCTAAAGATCTATCACCTCTTAGGGCACCCAAAGGTTGTAATAAGTATCTATAACATATAGCTTTGAACCTTACTCTAAGACTCTAATCCCCAAGAGCGTTATCTTTGATTGTAACGGTTCAACTTCGGTTTGAAATTGAGTTAAAGTTCTAAAGATCTATCACCTCTTAGGGCACCCAAAGGTTGTAATAAGTATCTATAACTTATAGCTTTGAACCTTACTTTAAGACTCTAATCCCCAAGAGCGTTATCTTTGAATGTAACGGTTCAACTTCGGTTTGAAATAGAGTTAAAGTTCTAAAGATCTATCACCTCTTAGGACACCCAAAGGTTGTAATAAGTATCTATAACTTATAGCTTTGAACCTAACTCTAAGACTCTAATCCCCAAGAGCGTTATCTTTGATTGTAATGGTTCAACTTCGGTTTGAAATTGAGTTAAAGTTCTAAAGATCTATCACCTCTTAGGGCACCCAAAGGTTGTAATAAGTATCTATAACTTATAGCTTTGAACCTTACTCTAAGACTCTAATCCCCAAGAGCGTTATCTTTGATTGTAACGGTTCAACTTCGGTTTGAAATAGAGTTAAAGTTCCAAAGATCTATCACCTCTTAAGACACCCAAAGGTTGTAATAAGTATCTATAACTTATAACTTTGAACCTTACTCTAAGACTCTAATCCCCAAGAGCTTTATTTTTTATTGTAACGGTTCAACTTCGGTTTGAAATAGAGTTAAAGTTCTAAAGATCTATCACCTCTTTGGACACCCAAAGGTTGTAATAAATATCTATAACTTATAGCTTTGAACCTTACTCTAAGACTCTAATCCCCAAGAGCGTTATCTTTGATTGTAACGGTTCAACTTCGGTTTAAAATAGAGTTAAAGTTCTAAAGATCTATCACCTCTTAGGATACCCAAAGGTTGTAATAAGTATTTATAACTTATGGCTTTGAACCTAACTCTAAGACTCTAATCCCCAAGAGCGTTATCTTTGATTGTAACGGTTCAACTTCGGTTTGAAATAGAGTTAAAGTTCTAAAGATCTATCACCACTTAGGACACCCAAAGGTTGTAATAAGTATCTATAACTTATAGCTTTGAACCTTACTCTAAGACTCTAATCCCGAAGAGCGTTATCTTTGATTGTAACGGTTCAACTTCCGTTTGAAATTGAGTTAAAGTTCTAAAGATCTATCACCTCTTTGGACACCCAAAGGTTGTAATAAGTATCTATAACTTATAGCTTTGAACCTTACTCTAAGACTCTAATCCCCAAGAGCGTTATCTTTGATTGTAACGGTTCAACTTCGGTTTGAAATAGAGTTAAAGTTCTAAAGATCTATCACCTCTTAGGATACCCAAAGGTTGTAATAAGTATCTATAACTTATAACTTTGAACCTTACTCGAAGACTCTAATCCCCAAGAGCGTTATCTTTGATTGTAACGGTTCAACTTCGGTTTGAAATAGAGTTAAAGTTCTAAAAATCTATCACCACTTAGGACACCCAAAGGTTGTAATAAGTATTTATAACTTATAGCTTTGAACCTAACTCTAAGACTCTAATCCCCAAGAGCGTTATCTTTGATTGTAACGGTTCAACTTCGGTTTGAACTAGAGTTAAAGTTCTAAAGATCTATCACCTCTTAGGACACCCAAAGGTTGTAATAAGTATCTATAACTTATAGCTTTGAACCTTACTCTAAGACTCTAATCCCCAAGAGCGTTATCTTTGATTGTAACGATTCAACTTCGGTTTGAAATAGAGTTAAAGTTCTAAAGATCTATCACCTCTTAGGGCACCCAAAGGTTGTAATAAGTATCTATAACATATAGCTTTGAACCTTACTCTAAGACTCTAATCCCCAAGAGCGTTATCTTTGATTGTAACGGTTCAACTTCGGTTTGAAATTGAGTTAAAGTTCTAAAGATCTATCACCTCTTAGGGCACCCAAAGGTTGTAATAAGTATCTATAACTTATAGCTTTGAACCTTACTTTAAGACTCTAATCCCCAAGAGCGTTATCTTTGAATGTAACGGTTCAACTTCGGTTTGAAATAGAGTTAAAGTTCTAAAGATCTATCACCTCTTTGGACACCCAAAGGTTGTAATAAGTATCTATAACTTATAGCTTTGAACCTAACTCTAAGACTCTAATCTCCAAGAGCGTTATCTTTGATTGTAACGGTTCAACTTCGGTTTGAAATTGAGTTAAAGTTCTAAAGATCTATCACCTCTTAGGGCACCCAAAGGTTGTAATAAGTATCTATAACTTATAGCTTTGAACCTTACTCTAAGACTCTAATCCCCAAGAGCGTTATCTTTGATTGTAACGGTTCAACTTCGGTTTGAAATAGAGTTAAAGTTCCAAAGATCTATCACCTCTTAGGACACCCAAAGGTTGTAATAAGTATCTATAACTTATAACTTTGAACCTTACTCTAAGACTCTAATCCCCAAGAGCTTTATCTTTGATTGTAACGGTTCAACTTCGGTTTGAAATAGAGTTAAAGTTCTAAAGATCTATCACCTCTTTGGACACCCAAAGGTTGTAATAAGTATCTATAACTTATAGCTTTGAACCTTACTCTAAGACTCTAATCCCCAAGAGCGTTATCTTTGATTGTAACGGTTCAACTTCGGTTTAAAATAGAGTTAAAGTTCTAAAGATCTATCACCTCTTAGGATACCCAAAGGTTGTAATAAATATCTATAACTTATAGCTATCAACCTTACTCTAAGACTCTAATCCCCAAGAGCTTTATCTTTGATTGTAACGGTTCAACTTCGGTTTGAAATAGAGTTAAAGTTCTAAAGATCTATCACCACTTAGGACACCCAAAGGTTGTAATAAGTATCTATAACTTATAGCTTTGAACCTTACTCTAAGACTCTAATCCCGAAGAGCGTTATCTTTGATTGTAACGGTTCAACTTCGGTTTGAAATTGAGTTAAAGTTCTAAAGATCTATCACCTCTTAGGACACCCAAAGGTTGTAATAAGTATCTATAACTTATAGCTTTGAACCTAACTCTTAGACTCTAATCCCCAAGAGCTTTATCATTGATTGTAACGGTTCAACTTCGGATTGCAATAGAGTTAGAGTTCTAAAGATCTATCACCTCTTTGGACACCCAAAGGTTGTAATAAGTATCTATAACTTATAGCTTTGAACCTTACTCGAAGACTCTAATCTCCAAGAGCGTTATCTTTGATTGTAACGGTTCAACTTCGGTTTGAAATTGTGTTAAAGTTCTAAAGATCTATCACCTCTTAGGGCACCCAAAGGTTGTAATAAGTATTTATAACTTATAGCTTTGAACCTAACTCTAAGACTCTAATCCCCAAGAGCGTTATCTTTGATTGTAACGGTTCAACTTCGGTTTGAACTAGAGTTAAAGTTCTAAAGATCTATCACCTCTTAGGACACCCAAAGGTTGTAATAAGTATCTATAACTTATAGCTTTGAACCTTACTCTAAGACTCTAATCCCCAAGAGCGTTATCTTTGATTGTAACGGTTCAACTTCGGTTTGAAATAGAGTTAAAGTTCTAAAGATCTATCACCTCTTAGGGCACCCAAAGGTTGTAATAAGTATCTATAACATATAGCTTTGAACCTTACTCTAAGACTCTAATCCCCAAGAGCGTTATCTTTGATTGTAACGGTTCAACTTCGGTTTGAAATTGAGTTAAAGTTCTAAAGATCTATCACCTCTTAGGGCACCCAAAGGTTGTAATAAGTATCTATAACTTATAGCTTTGAACCTTACTTTAAGACTCTAATCCCCAAGAGCGTTATCTTTGAATGTAACGGTTCAACTTCGGTTTGAAATAGAGTTAAAGTTCTAAAGATCTATCACCTCTTTGGACACCCAAAGGTTGTAATAAGTATCTATAACTTATAGCTTTGAACCTAACTCTAAGACTCTAATCTCCAAGAGCGTTATCTTTGATTGTAACGGTTCAACTTCGGTTTGAAATTGAGTTAAAGTTCTAAAGATCTATCACCTCTTAGGGCACCCAAAGGTTGTAATAAGTATCTATAACTTATAGCTTTGAACCTTACTCTAAGACTCTAATCCCCAAGAGCGTTATCTTTGATTGTAACGGTTCAACTTCGGTTTGAAATAGAGTTAAAGTTCCAAAGATCTATCACCTCTTAGGACACCCAAAGGTTGTAATAAGTATCTATAACTTATAACTTTGAACCTTACTCTAAGACTCTAATCCCCAAGGGCTTTATCTTTGATTGTAACGGTTCAACTTCGGTTTGAAATAGAGTTAAAGTTCTAAAGATCTATCACCTCTTTGGACACCCAAAGGTTGTAATAAGTATCTATAACTTATAGCTTTGAACCTTACTCTAAGACTCTAATCCCCAAGAGCGTTATCTTTGATTGTAACGGTTCAACTTCGGTTTAAAATAGAGTTAAAGTTCTAAAGATCTATCACCTCTTAGGATACCCAAAGGTTGTAATAAATATCTATAACTTATAGCTATCAACCTTACTCTAAGACTCTAATCCCCAAGAGCTTTATCTTTGATTGTAACGGTTCAACTTCGGTTTGAAATAGAGTTAAAGTTCTAAAGATCTATCACCACTTAGGACACCCAAAGGTTGTAATAAGTATCTATAACTTATAGCTTTGAACCTTACTCTAAGACTCTAATCCCGAAGAGCGTTATCTTTGATTGTAACGGTTCAACTTCGGTTTGAAATTGAGTTAAAGTTCTAAAGATCTATCACCTCTTAGGACACCCAAAGGTTGTAATAAGTATCTATAACTTATAGCTTTGAACCTAACTCTTAGACTCTAATCCCCAAGAGCTTTATCATTGATTGTAACGGTTCAACTTCGGATTGCAATAGAGTTAGAGTTCTAAAGATCTATCACCTCTTTGGACACCCAAAGGTTGTAATAAGTATCTATAACTTATAGCTTTGAACCTTACTCGAAGACTCTAATCTCCAAGAGCGTTATCTTTGATTGTAACGGTTCAACTTCGGTTTGAAATTGTGTTAAAGTTCTAAAGATCTATCACCTCTTAGGGCACCCAAAGGTTGTAATAAGTATCTATAACTTATAGCTTTGAACCTTACTCTAAGACTCTAATCCCCAAGAGCGTTATCTTTGATTGTAACGGTTCAACTTCGGTTTGAAATAGAGTTAAAGTTCCAAAGATCTATCACCTCTTAGGACACCCAAAGGTTGTAATAAGTATCTATAACTTATAACTTTGAACCTTACTCTAAGACTCTAATCCCCAAGAGCGTTATCTTTGATTGTAACAGTTCAACTTCGGTTTGAAATAAAGTTAAAGTTCTAAAGATCTATCACCTCTTAGGATACCCAAAGGTTGTAATAAGTATTTATAACTTATGGCTTTGAACCTAACTCTAAGACTCTAATCCCCAAGAGCGTTATCTTTGATTGTAATGGTTCAACTTCGGTTTGAAATAGAGTTAAAGTTCTAAAGATCTATCACCACTTAGGACACCCAAAGGTTGTAATAAGTATCTATAACTTATAGCTTTGAACCTAACTCTAAGACTCTAATCCCCAAGAGCGTTATCTTTGATTGTAACGATTCAACTTCGGTTTGAAATTGAGTTAAAGTTCTAAAGATCTATCACCTCTTAGGGCACCCAAAGGTTGTAATAAGTATCTATAACTTATAGCTTTGAACCTTACTCTAAGACTCTAATCCCCAAGAGTGTTATCTTTGAATGTAACGGTTCAACTTCGGTTTGAAATAGAGTTAAAGTTCTATCACCTCTTAGGACACCCAAAGGTTGTAATAAGTATCTATAACTTATAGCTTTGAACCTAACTCTAAGACTCTAATCCCCAAGAGCGTTATCTTTGATTGTAACGGTTCAACTTCGGTTTGAAATTGAGTTAAAGTTCTAAAGATCTATCACCTCTTAGGGCACCCAAAGGTTGTAATAAGTATCTATAACTTATAGCTTTGAACCTTACTCTAAGACTCTAATCCCCAAGAGCGTTATCTTTGATTGTAACGGTTCAACTTCGGTTTGAAATAGAGTTAAAGTTCCAAAGATCTATCACCTCTTAAGACACCCAAAGGTTGTAATAAGTATCTATAACTTATAACTTTGAACCTTACTCTAAGACTCTAATCCCCAAGAGCTTTATTTTTTATTGTAACGGTTCAACTTCGGTTTGAAATAGAGTTAAAGTTCTAAAGATCTATCACCTCTTTGGACACCCAAAGGTTGTAATAAATATCTATAACTTATAGCTTTGAACCTTACTCTAAGACTCTAATCCCCAAGAGCGTTATCTTTGATTGTAACGGTTCAACTTCGGTTTAAAATAGAGTTAAAGTTCTAAAGATCTATCACCTCTTAGGATACCCAAAGGTTGTAATAAGTATTTATAACTTATGGCTTTGAACCTAACTCTAAGACTCTAATCCCCAAGAGCGTTATCTTTGATTGTAACGGTTCAACTTCGGTTTGAAATAGAGTTAAAGTTCTAAAGATCTATCACCACTTAGGACACCCAAAGGTTGTAATAAGTATCTATAACTTATAGCTTTGAACCTTACTCTAAGACTCTAATCCCGAAGAGCGTTATCTTTGATTGTAACGGTTCAACTTCCGTTTGAAATTGAGTTAAAGTTCTAAAGATCTATCACCTCTTTGGACACCCAAAGGTTGTAATAAGTATCTATAACTTATAGCTTTGAACCTTACTCTAAGACTCTAATCCCCAAGAGCGTTATCTTTGATTGTAACGGTTCAACTTCGGTTTGAAATAGAGTTAAAGTTCTAAAGATCTATCACCTCTTAGGATACCCAAAGGTTGTAATAAGTATCTATAACTTATAACTTTGAACCTTACTCGAAGACTCTAATCCCCAAGAGCGTTATCTTTGATTGTAACGGTTCAACTTCGGTTTGAAATAGAGTTAAAGTTCTAAAAATCTATCACCACTTAGGACACCCAAAGGTTGTAATAAGTATTTATAACTTATAGCTTTGAACCTAACTCTAAGACTCTAATCCCCAAGAGCGTTATCTTTGATTGTAACGATTCAACTTCGGTTTGAAATTGAGTTAAAGTTCTAAAGATCTATCACCTCTTAGGGCACCCAAAGGTTGTAATAAGTATCTATAACTTATAGCTTTGAACCTTACTCTAAGACTCTAATCCCCAAGAGTGTTATCTTTGAATGTAACGGTTCAACTTCGGTTTGAAATAGAGTTAAAGTTCTATCACCTCTTAGGACACCCAAAGGTTGTAATAAGTATCTATAACTTATAGCTTTGAACCTAACTCTAAGACTCTAATCCCCAAGAGCGTTATCTTTGATTGTAACGGTTCAACTTCGGTTTGAAATTGAGTTAAAGTTCTAAAGATCTATCACCTCTTAGGGCACCCAAAGGTTGTAATAAGTATCTATAACTTATAGCTTTGAACCTTACTCTAAGACTCTAATCCCCAAGAGCGTTATCTTTGATTGTAACGGTTCAACTTCGGTTTGAAATAGAGTTAAAGTTCCAAAGATCTATCACCTCTTAAGACACCCAAAGGTTGTAATAAGTATCTATAACTTATAACTTTGAACCTTACTCTAAGACTCTAATCCCCAAGAGCTTTATTTTTTATTGTAACGGTTCAACTTCGGTTTGAAATAGAGTTAAAGTTCTAAAGATCTATCACCACTTAGGACACCCAAAGGTTGTAATAAGTATCTATAACTTATAGCTTTGAACCTTACTCTAAGACTCTAATCCCGAAGAGCGTTATCTTTGATTGTAACGGTTCAACTTCGGTTTGAAATTGAGTTAAAGTTCTAAAGATCTATCACCTCTTTGGACACCCAAAGGTTGTAATAAGTATCTATAACTTATAGCTTTGAACCTTACTCTAAGACTCTAATCCCCAAGAGCGTTATCTTTGATTGTAACGGTTCAACTTCGGTTTGAAATTGAGTTAAAGTTCTAAAGATCTATCACCTCTTAGGATACCCAAAGGTTGTAATAAGTATCTATAACTTATAACTTTGAACCTTACTCGAAGACTCTAATCCCCAAGAGCGTTATCTTTGATTGTAACGGTTCAACTTCGGTTTGAAATAGAGTTAAAGTTCTAAAAATCTATCACCAATTAGGACACCCAAAGGTTGTAATAAGTATTTATAACTTATAGCTTTGAACCTAACTCTAAGACTCTAATCCCCAAGAGCGTTATCTTTGATTGTAACGGTTCAACTTCGGTTTGAACTAGAGTTAAAGTTCTAAAGATCTATCACCTCTTAGGACACCCAAAGGTTGTAATAAGTATCTATAACTTATAGCTTTGAACCTTACTCTAAGACTCTAATCCCCAAGAGCGTTATCTTTGATTGTAACGATTCAACTTCGGTTTGAAATAGAGTTAAAGTTCTAAAGATCTATCACCTCTTAGGGCACCCAAAGGTTGTAATAAGTATCTATAACATATAGCTTTGAACCTTACTCTAAGACTCTAATCCCCAAGAGCGTTATCTTTGATTGTAACGGTTCAACTTCGGTTTGAAATTGAGTTAAAGTTCTAAAGATCTATCACCTCTTAGGGCACCCAAAGGTTGTAATAAGTATCTATAACTTATAGCTTTGAACCTTACTTTAAGACTCTAATCCCCAAGAGCGTTATCTTTGAATGTAACGGTTCAACTTCGGTTTGAAATAGAGTTAAAGTTCTAAAGATCTATCACCTCTTTGGACACCCAAAGGTTGTAATAAGTATCTATAACTTATAGCTTTGAACCTAACTCTAAGACTCTAATCTCCAAGAGCGTTATCTTTGATTGTAACGGTTCAACTTCGGTTTGAAATTGAGTTAAAGTTCTAAAGATCTATCACCTCTTTGGACACCCAAAGGTTGTAATAAGTATCTATAACTTATAGCTTTGAACCTTACTCTAAGACTCTAATCCCCAAGAGCGTTATCTTTGATTGTAACGGTTCAACTTCGGTTTGAAATTGAGTTAAAGTTCTAAAGATCTATCACCTCTTAGGATACCCAAAGGTTGTAATAAGTATCTATAACTTATAACTTTGAACCTTACTCGAAGACTCTAATCCCCAAGAGCTTTATCTTTGATTGTAACGGTTCAACTTCGGTTTGAAATAGAGTTAAAGTTCTAAAGATCTATCACCTCTTTGGACACCCAAAGGTTGTAATAAGTATCTATAACTTATAGCTTTGAACCTTACTCTAAGACTCTAATCCCCAAGAGCGTTATCTTTGATTGTAACGGTTCAACTTCGGTTTAAAATAGAGTTAAAGTTCTAAAGATCTATCACCTCTTAGGATACCCAAAGGTTGTAATAAATATCTATAACTTATAGCTATCAACCTTACTCTAAGACTCTAATCCCCAAGAGCTTTATCTTTGATTGTAACGGTTCAACTTCGGTTTGAAATAGAGTTAAAGTTCTAAAGATCTATCACCACTTAGGACACCCAAAGGTTGTAATAAGTATCTATAACTTATAGCTTTGAACCTTACTCTAAGACTCTAATCCCGAAGAGCGTTATCTTTGATTGTAACGGTTCAACTTCGGTTTGAAATTGAGTTAAAGTTCTAAAGATCTATCACCTCTTAGGACACCCAAAGGTTGTAATAAGTATCTATAACTTATAGCTTTGAACCTAACTCTTAGACTCTAATCCCCAAGAGCTTTATCATTGATTGTAACGGTTCAACTTCGGATTGCAATAGAGTTAGAGTTCTAAAGATCTATCACCTCTTTGGACACCCAAAGGTTGTAATAAGTATCTATAACTTATAGCTTTGAACCTTACTCGAAGACTCTAATCTCCAAGAGCGTTATCTTTGATTGTAACGGTTCAACTTCGGTTTGAAATTGTGTTAAAGTTCTAAAGATCTATCACCTCTTAGGGCACCCAAAGGTTGTAATAAGTATTTATAACTTATAGCTTTGAACCTAACTCTAAGACTCTAATCCCCAAGAGCGTTATCTTTGATTGTAACGGTTCAACTTCGGTTTGAACTAGAGTTAAAGTTCTAAAGATCTATCACCTCTTAGGACACCCAAAGGTTGTAATAAGTATCTATAACTTATAGCTGTGAACCTAACTCTTAGACTCTAATCCCCAAGAGCTTTATCATTGATTGTAACGGTTCAACTTCGGATTGCAATAGAGTTAGAGTTCTAAAGATCTATCACCTCTTTGGACACCCAAAGGTTGTAATAAGTATCTATAACTTATAGCTTTGAACCTTACTCGAAGACTCTAATCTCCAAGAGCGTTATCTTTGATTGTAACGGTTCAACTTCGGTTTGAAATTGTGTTAAAGTTCTAAAGATCTATCACCTCTTAGGGCACCCAAAGGTTGTAATAAGTATTTATAACTTATAGCTTTGAACCTAACTCTAAGACTCTAATCCCCAAGAGCGTTATCTTTGATTGTAACGGTTCAACTTCGGTTTGAACTAGAGTTAAAGTTCTAAAGATCTATCACCTCTTAGGACACCCAAAGGTTGTAATAAGTATCTATAACTTATAGCTTTGAACCTTACTCTAAGACTCTAATCCCTAAGAGCGTTATCTTTGATTGTAACGGTTCAACTTCGGTTTGAAATAGAGTTAAAGTTCTAAAGATCTATCACCTCTTAGGGCACCCAAAGGTTGTAATAAGTATCTATAACATATAGCTTTGAACCTTACTCTAAGACTCTAATCCCCAAGAGCGTTATCTTTGATTGTAACGGTTCAACTTCGGTTTGAAATTGAGTTAAAGTTCTAAAGATCTATCACCTCTTAGGGCACCCAAAGGTTGTAATAAGTATCTATAACTTATAGCTTTGAACCTTACTTTAAGACTCTAATCCCCAAGAGCGTTATCTTTGATTGTAACGGTTCAACTTCGGTTTGAAATAGAGTTAAAGTTCTAAAGATCTATCACCTCTTTGGACACCCAAAGGTTGTAATAAGTATCTATAACTTATAGCTTTGAACCTAACTCTAAGACTCTAATCTCCTAGAGCGTTATCTTTGATTGTAACGGTTCAACTTCGGTTTGAAATTGAGTTAAAGTTCTAAAGATCTATCACCTCTTAGGGCACCCAAAGGTTGTAATAAGTATCTATAACTTATAGCTTTGAACCTTACTCTAAGACTCTAATCCCCAAGAGCGTTATCTTTGATTGTAACGGTTCAACTTCGGTTTGAAATAGAGTTAAAGTTCCAAAGATCTATCACCTCTTAGGACACCCAAAGGTTGTAATAAGTATCTATAACTTATAACTTTGAACCTTACTCTAAGACTCTAATCCCCAAGAGCTTTATCTTTGATTGTAACGGTTCAACTTCGGTTTGAAATAGAGTTAAAGTTCTAAAGATCTATCACCTCTTTGGACACCCAAAGGTTGTAATAAGTATCTATAACTTATAGCTTTGAACCTTACTCTAAGACTCTAATCCCCAAGAGCGTTATCTTTGATTGTAACGGTTCAACTTCGGTTTAAAATAGAGTTAAAGTTCTAAAGATCTATCACCTCTTAGGTATCCAAAGGTTGTAATAAATATCTATAACTTATAGCTATCAACCTTACTCTAAGACTCTAATCCCCAAGAGCTTTATCTTTGATTGTAACGGTTCAACTTCGGTTTGAAATAGAGTTAAAGTTCTAAAGATCTATCACCACTTAGGACACCCAAAGGTTGTAATAAGTATCTATAACTTATAGCTTTGAACCTTACTCTAAGACTCTAATCCCGAAGAGCGTTATCTTTGATTGTAACGGTTCAACTTCGGTTTGAAATTGAGTTAAAGTTCTAAAGATCTATCACCTCTTAGGACACCCAAAGGTTGTAATAAGTATCTATAACTTATAGCTTTGAACCTAACTCTTAGACTCTAATCCCCAAGAGCTTTATCATTGATTGTAACGGTTCAACTTCGGATTGCAATAGAGTTAGAGTTCTAAAGATCTATCACCTCTTTGGACACCCAAAGGTTGTAATAAGTATCTATAACTTATAGCTTTGAACCTTACTCGAAGACTCTAATCTCCAAGAGCGTTATCTTTGATTGTAACGGTTCAACTTCGGTTTGAAATTGTGTTAAAGTTCTAAAGATCTATCACCTCTTAGGGCACCCAAAGGTTGTAATAAGTATCTATAACTTATAGCTTTGAACCTTACTCTAAGACTCTAATCCCCAAGAGCGTTATCTTTGATTGTAACGGTTCAACTTCGGTTTGAAATAGAGTTAAAGTTCCAAAGATCTATCACCTCTTAGGACACCCAAAGGTTGTAATAAGTATCTATAACTTATAACTTTGAACCTTACTCTAAGACTCTAATCCCCAAGAGCGTTATCTTTGATTGTAACGGTTCAACTTCGGTTTGAAATAAAGTTAAAGTTCTAAAGATCTATCACCTCTTAGGATACCCAAAGGTTGTAATAAGTATTTATAACTTATGGCTTTGAACCTAACTCTAAGACTCTAATCCCCAAGAGCGTTATCTTTGATTGTAATGGTTCAACTTCGGTTTGAAATAGAGTTAAAGTTCTAAAGATCTATCACCACTTAGGACACCCAAAGGTTGTAATAAGTATCTATAACTTATAGCTTTGAACCTAACTCTAAGACTCTAATCCCCAAGAGCGTTATCTTTGATTGTAACGATTCAACTTCGGTTTGAAATTGAGTTAAAGTTCTAAAGATCTATCACCTCTTAGGGCACCCAAAGGTTGTAATAAGTATCTATAACTTATAGCTTTGAACCTTACTCTAAGACTCTAATCCCCAAGAGTGTTATCTTTGAATGTAACGGTTCAACTTCGGTTTGAAATAGAGTTAAAGTTCTATCACCTCTTAGGACACCCAAAGGTTGTAATAAGTATCTATAACTTATAGCTTTGAACCTAACTCTAAGACTCTAATCCCCAAGAGCGTTATCTTTGATTGTAACGGTTCAACTTCGGTTTGAAATTGAGTTAAAGTTCTAAAGATCTATCACCTCTTAGGGCACCCAAAGGTTGTAATAAGTATCTATAACTTATAGCTTTGAACCTTACTCTAAGACTCTAATCCCCAAGAGCGTTATCTTTGATTGTAACGGTTCAACTTCGGTTTGAAATAGAGTTAAAGTTCCAAAGATCTATCACCTCTTAAGACACCCAAAGGTTGTAATAAGTATCTATAACTTATAACTTTGAACCTTACTCTAAGACTCTAATCCCCAAGAGCTTTATTTTTTATTGTAACGGTTCAACTTCGGTTTGAAATAGAGTTAAAGTTCTAAAGATCTATCACCTCTTTGGACACCCAAAGGTTGTAATAAATATCTATAACTTATAGCTTTGAACCTTACTCTAAGACTCTAATCCCCAAGAGCGTTATCTTTGATTGTAACGGTTCAACTTCGGTTTGAAATAGAGTTAAAGTTCTAAAAATCTATCACCACTTAGGACACCCAAAGGTTGTAATAAGTATTTATAACTTATAGCTTTGAACCTAACTCTAAGACTCTAATCCCCAAGAGCGTTATCTTTGATTGTAACGGTTCAACTTCGGTTTGAACTAGAGTTAAAGTTCTAAAGATCTATCACCTCTTAGGACACCCAAAGGTTGTAATAAGTATCTATAACTTATAGCTTTGAACCTTACTCTAAGACTCTAATCCCCAAGAGCGTTATCTTTGATTGTAACGGTTCAACTTCGGTTTGAAATAGAGTTAAAGTTCTAAAGATCTATCACCTCTTAGGGCACCCAAAGGTTGTAATAAGTATCTATAACATATAGCTTTGAACCTTACTCTAAGACTCTAATCCCCAAGAGCGTTATCTTTTATTGTAACGGTTCAACTTCGGTTTGAAATTGAGTTAAAGTTCTAAAGATCTATCACCTCTTAGGGCACCCAAAGGTTGTAATAAGTATCTATAACTTATAGCTTTGAACCTTACTTTAAGACTCTAATCCCCAAGAGCGTTATCTTTGAATGTAACGGTTCAACTTCGGTTTGAAATAGAGTTAAAGTTCTAAAGATCTATCACCTCTTTGGACACCCAAAGGTTGTAATAAGTATCTATAACTTATGGCTTTGAACCTTACTCTAAGAATCTAATCCCAAGAGCGTTATCTTTGATTGTAACGGTTCAACTTCGGTTTGAAATAGAGTTAAAGTTCTAAAGATCTATCACCTCTTAGGGCACCCAAAGGTTGTAATAAGTATCTATAACTTATAGCTTTGAGCCTTACTCTAAGACTCTAATCCCCAAGAGCGTTATCTTTGAATGTAACGGTTCAACTTCGGTTTGAAATAGAGTAAAAGTTCTAAAGTTCTATCACCTCTTAGGACACCCAAAGGTTGTAATAAGTATCTATAACTTATAGCTTTGAACCTAACTCTAAGACTCTAATCCCCAAGAGCGTTATCTTTGATTGTAACGGTTCAACTTCGGTTTGAAATAGAGTTAAAGTTCTAAAGATCTATCACCTCTTAGGATACCCAAAGGTTGTAATAAGTATCTATAACTTATAGCTTTGAACCTAACTCTAAGACTCTAATCCTCAAGAGCGTTATCTTTGATTGTAACGGTTCAACTTCGGTTTGAAATAGAGTTAAAGTTCCAAAGATCTATCACCTCTTAGGACACCCAAAGGTTGTAATAAGTATCTATAACTTATAACTTTGAACCTTACTCTAAGACTCTAATCCCCAAGAGCTTTATCTTTGATTGTAACGGTTCAACTTCGGTTTGAAATAGAGTTAAAGTTCTAAAGATCTATCACCTCTTTGGACACCCAAAGGTTGTAATAAGTATCTATAACTTATAGCTTTGAACCTTACTCTAAGACTCTAATCCCCAATAGCGTTATCTTTGATTGTAACGGTTCAACTTCGGTTTGAAATAGAGTTAAAGTTCTAAAGATCTATCACCTCTTAGGACACCCAAAGGTTGTAATAAGTATCTATAACTTATAGCTTTGAACCTTACTCTAAGACTCTAATCCCCAAGAGCTTTATCTTTGATTGTAATGGTTCAACTTCGGTTTGAACTAGAGTTAAAGTTCTAAAGATCTATCACCTCTTAGGACACCCAAAGGTTGTAATAAGTATCTATAACTTATAGCTTTGAACCTTACTCTAAGACTCTAATCCCCAAGAGCGTTATCTTTGATTGTAACGGTTCAACTTCGGTTTGAAATAGAGTTAAAGTTCTAAAGATCTATCACCTCTTAGGGCACCCAAAGGTTGTAATAAGTATCTATAACATATAGCTTTGAACCTTACTCTAAGACTCTAATCCCCAAGAGCGTTATCTTTGATTGTAACGGTTCAATTCGGTTTGAAATTGAGTTAAAGTTCTAAAGATCTATCACCTCTTAGGGCACCCAAAGGTTGTAATAAGTATCTATAACTTATAGCTTTGAACCTTACTTTAAGACTCTAATCCCCAAGAGCGTTATCTTTGAATGTAACGGTTCAACTTCGGTTTGAAATAGAGTTAAAGTTCTAAAGTTCTATCACCTCTTAGGACACCCAAAGGTTGTAATAAGTATCTATAACTTATAGCTTTGAACCTTACTTTAAGACTCTAATCCCCAAGAGCGTTATCTTTGAATGTAACGGTTCAACTTCGGTTTGAAATAGAGTTAAAGTTCTAAAGTTCTATCACCTCTTAGGGCACCCAAAGGTTGTAATAAGTATCTATAACTTATAGCTTTGAACCTTACTTTAAGACTCTAATCCCCAAGAGCGTTATCTTTGAATGTAACGGTTCAACTTCGGTTTGAAATAGAGTTAAAGTTCTAAAGATCTATCACCTCTTAGGATACCCAAAGGTTGTAATAAGTATCTATAACTTATAGCTTTGAACCTTACTCTAAGACTCTAATCCCCAAGAGCTTTATCTTTGATTGTAATGGTTCAACTTCGGTTTGAAATAGAGTTAAAGTTCTAAAGATCTATCACCACTTTGGACATCCAATGGTGGTAATAAGTATCTATAACTTATAGCTTTGAACCTAACTCTAAGACTCTAATCCCCAAGAGCGTTATCTTTGATTGTAACGGTTCAACTTCGGTTTGAAATTGAGTTAATGTTCTAAAGATCTATCACCTCTTAGGATACCCAAAGGTTGTAATAAGTATCTATAACTTATAGCTTTGAACCTAACTCTAAGACTCTAATCCTCAAGAGCGTTATCTTTGATTGTAACGGTTCAACTTCGGTTTGAAATAGAGTTAAAGTTCTAAAGATCTATCACCTCTTAGGACACCCAAAGGTTGTAATAAGTATCTATAACTTATAGCTTTGAACCTTACTCTAAGACTCTAATCCCCAAGAGCTTTATCTTTGATTGTAACGGTTCAACTTCGGTTTGAAATAGAGTTAAAGTTCCAAAGATCTATCACCTCTTAGGACACCCAAAGGTTGTAATAAGTATCTATAACTTATAGCTTTGAACCTAACTCTAAGACTCTAATCCCCAAGAGCGTTATCTTTGATTGTAACGGTTCAACTTCGGTTTGAAATAGAGTTAAAGTTCTAAAGATCTATCACCTCTTAGGACACCCAAAGGTTGTAATAAGTATCTATAACTTATAGCTTTGAACCTAACTCTTAGACTCTAATCCCCAAGAGCTTTATCATTGATTGTAACGGTTCAACTTCGGATTGCAATAGAGTTAGAGTACTAAAGATCTATCACCTCTTAGGACACCCAAAGGTTGTAATAAGTATCTATAACTTATAGCTTTGAACCTAACTCTAAGACTCTAATCCCCAAGAGCGTTATCTTTGATTGTAACGGTTCAACTTCGGTTTGAAATAGAGTTAAAGTTCTAAAGATCTATCACCTCTTAGTACACCCAAAGGTTGTAATAAGTATCTATAACTTATAGCTTTGAACCTAACTCTAAGACTCTAATCCCCAAGAGCGTTATCTTTGATTGTAACGGTTCAACTTCGGTTTGAAATAGAGTTAAAGTTCTAAAGATCTATCACCTCTTAGGACACCCAAAGGTTGTAATAAGTATCTATAACTTACAACTTTGAACCTAACTCTAAGACTCTAATCCCCAAGAGCTTTATCTTTGATTGTAACGGTTCAACTTCGGTTTCAAATAGAGTTAAAGTTCTAAAGATCTATCACTTCTTAGGACACCCAAAGGTTGTAATTAGTATCTATAACTTATCGCTTTGAAACTTACTCTAAGACTCTTATCCCCAAGAGCTTTATCATTGATTGTAAAGGTTCAACTTCGGTTTGAAATAGAGTTAAAGTTCTAAAGATCTATCACCTCTTAGGACACCCAAATGTTGTAATAAGTATCTATAACTTATAGCTTTGAACCTTACTCTAAGACTCTAATCCCCAAGAGCGTTATCTTTGAATGTAACGGTTCAACTTCGGTTTGAAATAGAGTTAAAGTTCTGAAGTTCTATCACCTCTTAGGACACCCAAAGGTTGTAATAAGTATCTATAACTTATAGCTTTGAACCTAACTCTAAGACTCTAATCCCCTAGAGCGTTATCTTTGATTGTAACGGTTCAACTTCGGTTTGAAATTGAGTTAAAGTTCCAAAGATCTATCACCTCTTAGGGCATCCAAAGGTTGTAATAAGTATCTATAACTTATAGCTTTGAACCTAACTCTAAGACTCTAATCCCCAAGAGCGTTATCTTTGATTGTAACGGTTCAACTTCGGTTTGAAATAGAGTTAAAGTTCTAAAGATCTATCACCTCTTGGGACACCCAAAGGTTGTAATAAGTATCTATAACTTATAGCTTTGAACCTAACTCTTAGACTCTAATCCCCAAGAGCTTTATCATTGATTGTAACGGTTCAACTTCGGATTGCAATAGTGTTAGAGTTCTAAAGATCTATCACTTCTTAGGACACCCAAAGGTTGTAATTAGTATCTATAACTTATCGTTTGAAACTTACTCTAAGACTCTAATCCCCAAGAGCTTTATCATTGATTGTAAAGGTTCAACTTCGGTTTGAAATAGAGTTAAAGTTCTAAAGATCTATCACCTCTTAGGACACCCAAAGGTTGTAATAAGTATCTATAACTTATAGCTTTGAACCTTACTCTAAGACTCTAATCCCCAAGAGCTTTATCTTTGATTGTAATGGTTCAACTTCGGTTTGAAACAGAGTTAAAGTTCTAAAGATCTATCACCACTTAGGACACCCAATGGCCGGAATAAGTATCTATAACTTATAGCTTTGAACCTAACTCTAAGACTCTAATCCCCAAGAGCGTTATCTTTGATTGTAACGGTTCAACTTCGGTTTGAAATAGAGTTAAAGTTCTAAAGTTCTATCACCTCTTAGGACACCCAAAGGTTGTAATAATTATCTATAACTTATAGCTTTGAACCTAACTCTAAGACTCTAATCCCCTAGAGCGTTATCTTTGATTGTAACGGTTCAACTTCGGTTTGACATTGAGTTAAAGTTCCAAAGATCTATCACCTCTTAGGGCATCCAAAGGTTGTAATAAGTATCTATAACTTATAGCTTTGAACCTAACTCTAAGACTCTAATCCCCAAGAGCGTTATCTTTGATTGTAACGGTTCAACTTCGGTTTGAAATAGAGTTAAAGTTCTAAAGATCTATCACCTCTTAGGACACCCAAAGGTTGTAATAAGTATCTATAACTTATAGCTTTGAACCTAACTCTAAGACTCTAATCCCCAAGAGCGTTATCTTTGATTGTAACGGTTCAACTTCGGTTTGAAATAGAGTTAAAGTTCTAAAGATCTATCACCTCTTAGTACACCCAAAGGTTGTAATAAGTATCTATAACTTATAGCTTTGAACCTAACTCTAAGACTCTAATCCCCAAGAGCGTTATCTTTGGTTGTAACGGTTCAACTTCGGTTTGAAATAGAGTTAAAGTTCTAAAGATCTATCACCTCTTAGGACACCCAAAGGTTGTAACAAGTATCTATAACTTACAACTTTGAACCTAACTCTAAGACTCTAATCCCCAAGAGCTTTATCTTTGATTGTAAAGGTTCAATTTCGGTTTGAAATAGAGTTAAAGTTCTAAAGATCTATCACTTCTTAGGACACCCAAAGGTTGTAATTAGTATCTATAACTTATAGCTTTGAACCTTACTCTAAGACTCTAATCCCCAAGAGCTTTATCTTTGATTGTAATGGTTCAACTTCGGTTTGAAATAGAGTTAAAGTTCTAAAGATCTATCACCACTTTGGACATCCAATGGTTGTAATAAGTATCTATAACTTATAGCTTTGAACCTAACTCTAAGACTCTAATCCCCAAGAGCGTTATCTTTGATTGTAACGGTTCAACTTCGGTTTGAAATTGAGTTAAAGTTCTAAAGATCTATCACCTCTTAGGGCACCCAAAGGTTGTAATAAGTATCTATAACTTATAGCTTTGAACCTTACTCTAAGACTCTAATCCCCAAGAGCGTTATCTTTGAATGTAACGGTTCAACTTCGGTTTGAAATAGAGTTAAAGTTCTAAAGTTCTATCACCTCTTAGGACACCCAAAGGTTGTAATAAGTATCTATAACTTATAGCTTTGAACCTAACTCTAAGACTCTAATCCCCAAGAGCGTTATCTTTGATTGTAACGGTTCAATTTCGGTTTGAAATTGAGTTAAAGTTCCAAAGATCTATCACCTCTTAGGGCACCCAAAGGTTGTAATAAGTATCTATAACTTATAGCTTTGAACCTAACTCTAAGTCTCTAATCCCCAAGAGCGTTATCTTTGATTGTAACGGTTCAACTTCGGTTTGAAATAGAGTTAAAGTTCTAAAGATCGATCACCTCTTAGGACACCCAAAGGTTGTAATAAGTATCTATAACTTATAGCTTTGAACCTAACTCTTAGACTCTAATCCCCAAGAGCTTTATCATTGATTGTAACGGTTCAACTTCGGATTGCAATAGAGTTAGAGTTCTAAAGATCTATCACCTCTTAGGACACCCAAAGGTTGTAATAAGTATCTATAACTTATAGCTTTGAACCTAACTCTAAGACTCTAATCCCCAAGAGCGTTATCTGTGATTGTAACGGTTCAACTTTGGTTTGAAATAGAGTTAAAGTTCTAAAGATCTATCACCTCTTAGTACACCCAAAGGTTGTAATAAGTATCTATAACTTATAGCTTTGAACCTAACTCTAAGACTCTAATCCCCAAGAGCGTTATCTTTGATTGTAACGGTTCAACTTCGGTTTGAAATAGAGTTAAAGTTCTAAAGATCTATCACCTCTTAGGACACCCAAACGTTGTAATAAGTATCTATAACTTACAACTTTGAGCCTAACTCTAAGACTCTAATCCCCAAGAGCTTTATCTTTGATTGTAACGGTTCAACTTCGGTTTCAAATAGAGTTAAAGTTCTAAAGATCTATCACTTCTTAGGACACCCAAAGGTTGTAATTAGTATCTATAACTTATCGCTTTGAAACTTACTCTAAGACTCTAATCCCCAAGAGCTTTATCATTGATTGTAAAGGTTCAACTTCGGTTTGAAATAGAGTTAAAGTTCTAAAGATCTATCACCTCTTAGGACACCCAAAGGTTGTAATAAGTATCTATAACTTATAGCTTTGAACCTTACTCTAAGACTCTAATCCCCAAGAGCTTTATCTTTGATTGTAATGGTTCAACTTCGGTTTGAAATAGAGTTAAAGTTCTAAAGATCTATCACCACTTAGGACACCCAATGGTCGGAATAAGTATCTATAACTTATAGCTTTGAACCTAACTCTAAGACTCTAATCCCCAAGAGCGTTATCTTTGATTGTAACGGTTCAACTTCGGTTTGAAATTGAGTTAAAGTTCTAAAGATCTATCACCTCTTAGGGCACCCAAAGGTTGTAATAAGTATCTATAACTTATAGCTTTGAACCTTACTCTAAGACTCTAATCCCCAAGAGCGTTATCTTTGAATGTAACGGTTCAACTTCGGTTTGAAATAGAGTTAAAGTTCTAAAGTTCTATCACCTCTTAGGACACCCAAAGGTTGTAATAAGTATCTATAACTTATAGCTTTGAACCTTACTCTAAGACTCTAATCCCCAAGAGCGTTATCTTTGATTGTAACGGTTCAACTTCGGTTTGAAATAGAGTTAAAGTTCTAAAGATCTATCACCTCTTAGGATACCCAAAGGTTGTAATAAGTATCTATAACTTATAGCTTTGAACCTTACTCTAAGACTCTAATCCCCAAGAGCTTTATCTTTGATTGTAATGGTTCAACTTCGGTTTGAAATAGAGTTAAAGTTCTAAAGATCTATCACCACTTTGGACATCCAATGGTTGTAATAAGTATCTATAACTTATACCTTTGAACCTAACTCTAAGACTCTAATCCCCAAGAGAGTTAACTTTGATTGTAACGGTTCAACTTCGGTTTGAAATTGAGTTAAAGTTCTAAAGATCTATCACCTCTTAGGGCACCCAAAGGTTGTAATAAGTATCTATAACTTATAGCTTTGAACCTTACTCTAAGACTCTAATCCCCAAGAGCGTTATCTTTGAATGTAACGGTTCAACTTCGGTTTGAAATAGAGTTAAAGTTCTAAAGTTCTATCACCTCTTAGGACACCCAAAGGTTGTAATAAGTATCTATAACTTATAGCTTTGAACCTAACTCTAAGACTCTAATCCCCTAGAGCGTTATCTTTGATTGTAACGGTTCAACTTCGGTTTGAAATTGAGTTAAAGTTCTAAAGATCTATCACCTCTTAGGGCATCCAAAGGTTGTAATAAGTATCTATAACTTATAGCTTTGAGCCTAACTCTAAGACTCTAATCCCCAAGAGCGTTATCTTTGATTGTAACGGTTCAACTTCGGTTTGAAATAGAGTTAAAGTTCTAAAGATCTATCACCTCTTAGGACACCCAAAGGATGTAATAAGTATCTATAACTTAAAGCTTTGAACCTAACTCTTAGACTCTAATCCCCAAGAGCTTTATCATTGATTGTAACGGTTCAACTTCGGATTGCAATAGAGTTAGAGTTCTAAAGATCTATCACTTCTTAGGACACCCAAAGGTTGTAATTAGTATCTATAACTTATCGCTTTGAAACTTACTCTAAGACTCTAATCCCCAAGAGCTTTATCATTGATTGTAAAGGTTCAACTTCGGTTTGAAATAGAGTTAAAGTTCTAAAGATCTATCACCTCTTAGGACACCCAAAGGTTGTAATAAGTATCTATAACTTATAGCTTTGAACCTTACTCTAAGACTCTAATCCCCAAGAGCTTTATCTTTGATTGTAATGGTTCAACTTCGGTTTGAAATAGAGTTAAAGTTCTAAAGATCTATCACCACTTAGGACACCCAATGGTCGGAATAAGTATCTATAACTTATAGCTTTGAACCTAACTCTAAGACTCTAATCCCCAAGAGCGTTATCTTTGATTGTAACGGTTCAACTTCGGTTTGAAATAGAGTTAAAGTTCTAAAGTTCTATCACCTCTTAGGACACCCAAAGGTTGTAATAAGTATCTATAACTTATAGCTTTGAACCTAACTCTAAGACTCTAATCCCCTAGAGCGTTATCTTTGATTGTAACGGTTCAACTTCGGTTTGAAATTGAGTTAAAGTTCCAAAGATCTATCACCTCTTAGGGCATCCAAAGGTTGTAATAAGTATCTATAACTTATAGCTTTGAACCTAACTCTAAGACTCTAATCCCCAAAAGCGTTATCTTTGATTGTAACGGTTTAACTTAGGTTTGAAATAGAGTTAAAGTTCTAAAGATCTATCACCTCTTAGGGCACCCAAAGGTCGTAATAAGTATCTATAACTTATAGCTTTGAACCTTACTCTAAGACTCTAATCCCCAAGAGCGTTATCTTTGATTGTAACGGTTCAACTTCGGTTTGAAATAGAGTTAAAGTTCTAAAGATCTATCACCTCTTAGGACACCCAAAGGTTGTAATAAGTATCGATAACTTATAACTTTGAACCTAACTCTTAGACTCTAATCCCCAAGAGCTTTATCATTGATTGTAACGGTTCAACTTCGGATTGCAATAGAGTTAGAGTTCTCAAGATCTATCACCTCTTAGGACACCCAAAGGTTGTAATAAGTATCTATAACTTATAGCTTTGAACCTAACTCTAAGACTCTAATCCCCAAGAGCGTTATCTTTGATTGTAACGGTTCAACTTCGGTTTGAAATAGAGTTAAAGTTCTAAAGATCTATCACCTCTTTGTACACCCAAAGGTTGTAATAAGTATCTATAACTTATAGCTTTGAACCTAACTCTAAGACTCTAATCCCCAAGAGCGTTATCTTTGATTGTAACGGTTCAACTTCGGTTTGAAATTGAGTTAAAGTTCTAAAGATCTATCACCTCTTAGGACACCCAAAGGTTGTAATAAGTATCTATAACTTATAGCTTTGAACCTTACTCTAAGACTCTAATCCCCAAGAGCGTTATCTTTGAATGTAACGGTTCAACTTCGGTTTGAAATAGAGTTAAAGTTCTAAAGTTCTATCACCTCTTAGGACACCCAAAGGTTGTAATAAGTATCTATAACTTATAGCTTTGAACCTAACTCTAAGACTCTAATCCCCAAGAGGGTTATCTTTGATTGTAACGGTTCAACTTCGGTTTGAAATAGAGTTAAAGTTCTAAAGATCTATCACCTCTTAGGATACCCAAAGGTTGTAATAAGTATCTATAACTTATAGCTTTGAACCTTACTCTAAGACTCTAATCCCCAAGAGCTTTATCTTTGATTGTAATGGTTCAACTTCGGTTTGAAATAGAGTTAAAGTTCTAAAGATCTATCACCACTTTGGACATCCAATGGTTGTAATAAGTATCTATAACTTATACCTTTGAACCTAACTCTAAGACTCTAATCCCCAAGAGAGTTAACTTTGATTGTAACGGTTCAACTTCGGTTTGAAATTGAGTTAAAGTTCTAAAGATCTATCACCTCTTAGGGCACCCAAAGGTTGTAATAAGTATCTCTAACTTATAGCTTTGAACCTTACTCTAAGACTCTAATCCCCAAGAGCGTTATCTTTGAATGTAACGGTTCAACTTCGGTTTGAAATAGAGTTAAAGTTCTAAAGTTCTAT
This sequence comes from Pontederia crassipes, assembly GCA_030549335.1. NCBI lineage: Eukaryota > Viridiplantae > Streptophyta > Magnoliopsida > Commelinales > Pontederiaceae > Pontederia > Pontederia crassipes. Next base: position 381,795 of record JAUKPH010000020.1, on the reverse strand, counting down.
CACCTCTTAGGACACCCAAAGGTTGTAATAAGTATCTATAACTTATAGCTTTGAACCTAACTCTAAGACTCTAATCCCCTAGAGCGTTATCTTTGATTGTAACGGTTCAACTTCGGTTTGAAATTGAGTTAAAGTTCTAAAGATCTATCACCTCTTAGGGCATCCAAAGGTTGTAATAAGTATCTATAACTTATAGCTTTGAGCCTAACTCTAAGACTCTAATCCCCAAGAGCGTTATCTTTGATTGTAACGGTTCAACTTCGGTTTGAAATAGAGTTAAAGTTCTAAAGATCTATCACCTCTTAGGACACCCAAAGGATGTAATAAGTATCTATAACTTAAAGCTTTGAACCTAACTCTTAGACTCTAATCCCCAAGAGCTTTATCATTGATTGTAACGGTTCAACTTCGGATTGCAATAGAGTTAGAGTTCTAAAGATCTATCACTTCTTAGGACACCCAAAGGTTGTAATTAGTATCTATAACTTATCGCTTTGAAACTTACTCTAAGACTCTAATCCCCAAGAGCTTTATCATTGATTGTAAAGGTTCAACTTCGGTTTGAAATAGAGTTAAAGTTCTAAAGATCTATCACCTCTTAGGACACCCAAAGGTTGTAATAAGTATCTATAACTTATAGCTTTGAACCTTACTCTAAGACTCTAATCCCCAAGAGCTTTATCTTTGATTGTAATGGTTCAACTTCGGTTTGAAATAGAGTTAAAGTTCTAAAGATCTATCACCACTTAGGACACCCAATGGTCGGAATAAGTATCTATAACTTATAGCTTTGAACCTAACTCTAAGACTCTAATCCCCAAGAGCGTTATCTTTGATTGTAACGGTTCAACTTCGGTTTGAAATAGAGTTAAAGTTCTAAAGTTCTATCACCTCTTAGGACACCCAAAGGTTGTAATAAGTATCTATAACTTATAGCTTTGAACCTAACTCTAAGACTCTAATCCCCTAGAGCGTTATCTTTGATTGTAACGGTTCAACTTCGGTTTGAAATTGAGTTAAAGTTCCAAAGATCTATCACCTCTTAGGGCATCCAAAGGTTGTAATAAGTATCTATAACTTATAGCTTTGAACCTAACTCTAAGACTCTAATCCCCAAAAGCGTTATCTTTGATTGTAATGGTTTAACTTAGGTTTGAAATAGAGTTAAAGTTCTAAAGATCTATCACCTCTTAGGGCACCCAAAGGTCGTAATAAGTATCTATAACTTATAGCTTTGAACCTTACTCTAAGACTCTAATCCCCAAGAGCGTTATCTTTGATTGTAACGGTTCAACTTCGGTTTGAAATAGAGTTAAAGTTCTAAAGATCTATCACCTCTTAGGACACCCAAAGGTTGTAATAAGTATCGATAACTTATAACTTTGAACCTAACTCTTAGACTCTAATCCCCAAGAGCTTTATCATTGATTGTAACGGTTCAACTTCGGATTGCAATAGAGTTAGAGTTCTCAAGATCTATCACCTCTTAGGACACCCAAAGGTTGTAATAAGTATCTATAACTTATAGCTTTGAACCTAACTCTAAGACTCTAATCCCCAAGAGCGTTATCTTTGATTGTAACGGTTCAACTTCGGTTTGAAATAGAGTTAAAGTTCTAAAGATCTATCACCTCTTAGGACACCCAAAGGTTGTAATAAGTATCTATAACTTATAGCTTTGAACCTTACTCTAAGACTCTAATCCCCAAGAGCGTTATCTTTGAATGTAACGGTTCAACTTCGGTTTGAAATAGAGTTAAAGTTCTAAAGTTCTATCACCTCTTAGGACACCCAAAGGTTGTAATAAGTATCTATAACTTATAGCTTTGAACCTAACTCTAAGACTCTAATCCCCAAGAGGGTTATCTTTGATTGTAACGGTTCAACTTCGGTTTGAAATAGAGTTAAAGTTCTAAAGTTCTATCACCTCTTAGGACACCCAAAGGTTGTAATAAGTATCTATAACTTATAACTTTGAACCTTACTCTAAGACTCTAATCCCCAAGAGCTTTATCCTTGATTGTAACGGTTCAACTTCGGTTTGAAATAGAGTTAAAGTTCTAAAGATCTATCACCTCTTTGGACACCCAAAGGTTGTAATAAGTATCTATAACTTATAGCTTTGAACCTTACTCTAAGACTCTAATCCCCAATAGCGTTATCTTTGATTGTAACGGTTCAACTTCGGTTTGAAATAGAGTTAAAGTTCTAAAGATCTATCACCTCTTAGGACACCCAAAGGTTGTAATAAGTATCTATAACTTATAGCTTTGAACCTTACTCTAAGACTCTAATCCCCAAGAGCTTTATCTTTGATTGTAATGGTTCTACTTCGGTTTGAAATAGAGTTAAAGTTCTAAAGATCTATCACCACTTAGGACACCCAAAGGTTGTAATAAGTATCTATAACTTATAGCTTTGAACCTAACTCTAAGACTCTAATCCCCAAGAGCGTTATCTTTGATTGTAACGGTTCAACTTCGGTTTGAAATTGAGTTAAAGTTCTAAAGATCTATCACCTCTTCGGGCACCCAAAGGTTGTAATAAGTATCTATAACTTATAGCTTTGAACCTTACTCTAAGACTCTAATCCCCAAGAGCGTTATCTTTGAATGTAATGGTTCAACTTCGGTTTGAAATAGAGTTAAAGTTCTAAAGTTCTATCACCTCTTAGGACACCCAAAGGTTGTAATAAGTATCTATAACTTATAGCTTTGAACCTAACTCTAAGACTCTAATCCCCAAGAGCGTTATCTTTGATTGTAACGGTTCAACTTCGGTTTGAAATTGAGTTAAAGTTCTAAAGATCTATCACCTCTTAGGGCACCCAAAGGTTGTAATAAGTATCTATACCTTATAGCTTTTAACCTAACTCTAAGACTCTAATACCCAAGAGCGTTATCTTTGATTGTAACGGTTCAACTTCGGTTTGAAATAGAGTTAAAGTTCTAAAGATCTATCACTTCTTAGGACACCCAAAGGTTGTAATTAGTATCTATAACTTATCGCTTTGAAACTTACTCTAAGACTCTAATCCCCAAGAGCTTTATCATTGATTGTAAAGGTTCAACTTCGGTTTGAAATAGAGTTAAAGTTCTAAAGATCTATCACCTCTTAGGACACCCAAAGGTTGTAATAAGTATCTATAACTTATAGCTTTGAACCTTACTCTAAGACTCTAATCCCCAAGAGCTTTATCTTTGATTGTAATGGTTCAACTTCGGTTTGAAATAGAGTTAAAGTTCTAAAGATCTATCACCACTTAGGACACCCAATGGTCGGAATAAGTATCTATAACTTATAGCTTTGAACCTAACTCTAAGACTCTAATCCCCAAGAGCGTTATCTTTGATTGTAACGGTTCAACTTCGGTTTGAAATAGAGTTAAAGTTCTAAAGTTCTATCACCTCTTAGGACACCCAAAGGTTGTAATAAGTATCTATAACTTATAGCTTTGAACCTAACTCTAAGACTCTAATCCCCTAGAGCGTTATCTTTGATTGTAACGGTTCAACTTCGGTTTGAAATTGAGTTAAAGTTCCAAAGATCTATCACCTCTTAGGGCATCCAAAGGTTGTAATAAGTATCTATAACTTATAGCTTTGAACCTAACTCTAAGACTCTAATCCCCAAGAGCGTTATCTTTGATTGTAACGGTTTAACTTAGGTTTGAAATAGAGTTAAAGTTCTAAAGATCTATCACCTCTTAGGGCACCCAAAGGTCGTAATAAGTATCTATAACTTATAGCTTTGAACCTTACTCTAAGACTCTAATCCCCAAGAGCGTTATCTTTGATTGTAACGGTTCAACTTCGGTTTGAAATAGAGTTAAAGTTCTAAAGATCTATCACCTCTTAGGACACCCAAAGGTTGTAATAAGTATCTATAACTTATAACTTTGAACCTAACTCTTAGACTCTAATCCCCAAAAGCTTTATCATTGATTGTAACGGTTCAACTTCGGATTGCAATAGAGTTAGAGTCCTCAAGATCTATCACCTCTTAGGACACCCAAAGGTTGTAATAAGTATCTATAACTTATAGCTTTGAACCTTACTTTAAGACTCTAATCCCCAAGAGCGTTATCTTTGAATGTAACGGTTCAACTTCGGTTTGAAATAGAGTTAAAGTTCTAAAGATCTATCACCTCTTTGGACACCCAAAGGTTGTAATAAGTATCTATAACTTATAGCTTTGAACCTAACTCTAAGACTCTAATCCCCAAGAGCGTTATCTTTGATTGTAACGGTTCAACTTCGGTTTGAAATTGAGTTAAAGTTCTAAAGATCTATCACCTCTTAGGACACCCAAAGGTTGTAATAAGTATCTATAACTTATAGCTTTGAACCTTACTCTAAGACTCTAATCCCCAAGAGCGTTATCTTTGAATGTAACGGTTCAACTTCGGTTTGAAATAGAGTTAAAGTTCTAAAGTTCTATCACCTCTTAGGACACCCAAAGGTTGTAATAAGTATCTATAACTTATAGCTTTGAACCTAACTCTAAGACTCTAATCCCCAAGAGTGTTATCTTTGATTGTAACGGTTCAACTTCGGTTTGAAATAGAGTTAAAGTTCTAAAGATCTATCACCTTTTAGGATACCCAAAGGTTGTAATAAGTATCTATAACTTATAGCTTTCAACCTTACTCTAAGACTCTAATCCCCAAGAGCTTTATCTTTGATTGCAACGGTTCAACTTCGGTTTGAAATAGAGTTAAAGTTCTAAAGATCTATCACCACTTAGGACACCCAAAGGTTGTAATAAGTATCTATAACTTATAGCATTGAACCTTACTCTAAGACTCTAATCCCCAAGAGCGTTATCTTTGATTGTAACGGTTCAACTTCGGTTTGAAATAGAGTTAAAGTTCTAAAGATCTATCACCTCTTAGGATACCCAAAGGTTGTAATAAGTATCTATAACTTATAGCTTTGAACCTAACTCTAAGACTCTAATCCTCAAGAGCGTTATCTTTGATTGTAACGGTTCAACTTCGGTTTGAAATAGAGTTAAAGTTCCAAAGATCTATCACCTCTTAGGACACCCAAAGGTTGTAATAAGTATCTATAACTTATAACTTTGAACCTTACTCTAAGACTCTAATCCCCAAGAGCTTTATCTTTGATTGTAATGGTTCAACTTCGGTTTGAAATAGAGTTAAAGTTCTAAAGATCTATCACCTCTTTGGACACCCAAAGGTTGTAATAAGTATCTATAACTTATAGCTTTGAACCTTACTCTAAGACTCTAATCCCCAATAGCGTTATCTTTGATTGTAACGGTTCAACTTCGGTTTGAAATAGAGTTAAAGTTCTAAAGATCTATCACCTCTTAGGACACCCAAAGGTTGTAATAAGTATCTATAACTTATAGCTTTGAACCTTACTCTAAGACTCTAATCCCCAAGAGCTTTATCTTTGATTGTAATGGTTCTACTTCGGTTTGAAATAGAGTTAAAGTTCTAAAGATCTATCACCTCTTAGGACACCCAAAGGTTGTAATAAGTATCTATAACTTATAGCTTTGAACCTTACTCTAAGACTCTAATCCCCAAGAGCGTTATCTTTGATTGTAACGGTTCAACTTCGGTTTGAAATAGAGTTAAAGTTCTAAAGATCTATCACCTCTTAGGATACCCAAAGGTTGTAATAAGTATCTATAACTTATAGCTTTGAACCTAACTCTAAGACTCTAATCCTCAAGAGCGTTATCTTTGATTGTAACGGTTCAACTTCGGTTTGAAATAGAGTTAAAGTTCCAAAGATCTATCACCTCTTAGGACACCCAAAGGTTGTAATAAGTATCTATAACTTATAACTTTGAACCTTACTCTAAGACTCTAATCCCCAAGAGCTTTATCATTGATTGTAACGGTTCAACTTCGGTTTGAAATAGAGTTAAAGTTCTAAAGATCTATCACCTCTTAGGACACCCAAAGGTTGTAATAAGTATCTATAACTTATAGCTTTGAACCTAACTCTAAGACTCTAATCCCCAAGAGCTTTATCATCGATTGTAACGGTTCAACTTCGGATTGCAATAGAATTAGAGTTCTAAAGATCTATCACCTCTTAGGACACCCAAAGGTTATAATAAGTATTTTTAACTTATAGCTTTGAACCTAACTCTAAGACTCTAATCCCCAAGAGAGTTATCTTTGATTGTAACGGTTCAACTTCGGTTTGAAATAGAGTTAAAGTTCTAAAGATCTATCACCTCTTAGTACACCCAAAGGTTGTAATAAGTATCTATAACTTATAGCTTTGAACCTAACTCTAAGACTCTAATCCCCAAGAGCTTTATCATTGATTGTAACGGTTCAACTTCGGATTGCAATAGAGTTAAAGTTCTAAAGATCTATCACCTCTTAGGGCACCCAAAGGTTGTAATAAGTATCTATAAATTATAGCTTTGAACATTGCTCTAAGACTCTAATCCCCAAGAGCGTTATCTTTGATTGTAACGGTTCAACTTCGGTTTGAAGTAGAGTTAAAGTTCTAAAGATCTATCACCTCTTAGGGCACCCAAAGGTTGTAATAAGTATCTATAACTTATAACTTTGAACCTTACTCTAAGACTCTAATCCCCAAGAGCTTTATCTTTGATTGTAACGGTTCAACTTCGATTTGAAATAGAGTTAAAGTTCTAAAGATTTATCACCTCTTAGGACACCCAAAGGTTGTAATTAGTATCTATAACTTATAGCTTTGAACCTTACTCTAAGACTCTAATCCCCAAGAGCGTTATCTTTGATTGTAACGGTTCAACTTCGGTTTGAAATAGAGTTAAAGTTCTAAAGATCTATCACCTCTTAGGGCACTCAAAGGTTGTAATAAGTATCTATAACTTATAGCTTTGAACCTAACTCTAAGACTCTAATCCCCAAGAGCTTTATCATTGATTGTAACGGTTCAACTTCGGATTGCAATAGAATTAGAGTTCTAAAGATCTATCACCTCTTAGGACACCCAAAGGTTGTAATAAGTATCTATAACTTATAGCTTTGAACCTAACTCTTAGACTCTAATCCCCAAGAACTTTATCATTGATTGTAACGGTTCAACTTCGGATTGCAATAGAGTTAGAGTTCTAAAGATCTATCACCTCTTAGGACACCCAAAGGTTGTAATAAGTATCTATAACTTATAGCTTTGAACCTAACTCTAAGACTCTAATCCCCAAGAGCGTTATCTTTGATTGTAACGGTTCAACTTCGGTTTGAAATAGAGTTAAAGTTCCAAAGATCTATCACCTCTTAGGACACCCAAAGGTTGTAATAAGTATCTATAACTTATAACTTTGAACCTTACTCTAAGACTCTAATCCCCAAGAGCTTTATCTTTGATTGTAACGGTTCAACTTCGGTTTGAAATAGAGTTAAATTTCTAAAGATCTATCACCTCTTTGGACACCCAAAGGTTGTAATAAGTATCTATAACTTATAGCTTTGAACCTTACTCTGAGACTCTAATCCCCAAGAGCGGTATCTTTGATTGTAACGGTCAACTTCGGTTTGAAATAGAGTTAAAGTTCTAAAGATCTATCACCTCTTAGTACACCCAAAGGTTGTAATAAGTATCTATAACTTATAGCTTTGAACCTTACTCTAAGACTCTAATCCCCAAGAGCGTTATCTTTGATTGTAACGGTTCAACTTCGGTTTGAAATAGAGTTAAAGTTCTAAAGATCTATCACCTCTTAGGACACCCAAAGGTTGTAATAAGTATCTATAACTTATAACTTTGAACCAAACTATAAGACTCTAATCCCGAAGAGCTTTATCTTTGATTGTAACGGTTCAACTTCGGTTTGAAATAGAGTTAAAGTTCTAAAGATCTATCACTTATTAGGACACCCAAAGGTTGTAATTAGTATCTATAACTTATCGCTTTGAAACTTACTCTAAGACTCTAATCCCCAAGAGCTTTATCATTGATTGTAACGGTTCAACTTCGGTTTGAAATAGAGTTAAAGTTCTAAAGATCTATCACCTCTTAGGACACCCAAAGGTTGTAATAAGTATCTATAACTTATAGCTTTGAACCTAACTCTAAGACTCTAATCCCCAAGAGCTTTATCATCGATTGTAACGGTTCAACTTCGGATTGCAATAGAATTAGAGTTCTAAAGATCTATCACCTCTTAGGACACCCAAAGGTTATAATAAGTATCTTTAACTTATAGCTTTGAACCTAACTCTAAGACTCTAATCCCCAAGAGAGTTATCTTTGATTGTAACGGTTCAACTTCGGTTTGAAATAGAGTTAAAGTTCTAAAGATCTATCACCTTTTAGTACACCCAAAGGTTGTAATAAGTATCTATAACTTATAGCTTTGAACCTAACTCTAAGACTCTAATCCCCAAGAGCTTTATCATTGATTGTAACGGTTCAACTTCGGATTGCAATAGAGTTAAAGTTCTAAAGATCTATCACCTCTTAGGGCACCCAAAGGTTGTAATAAGTATCTATAAATTATAGCTTTGAACATTGCTCTAAGACTCTAATCCCCAAGAGCGTTATCTTTGATTGTAACGGTTCAACTTCGGTTTGAAGTAGAGTTAAAGTTCTAAAGATCTATCACCTCTTAGGGCACCCAAAGGTTGTAATAAGTATCTATAACTTATAACTTTGAACCTTACTCTAAGACTCTAATCCCCAAGAGCTTTATCTTTGATTGTAACGGTTCAACTTCGATTTGAAATAGAGTTAAAGTTCTAAAGATTTATCACCTCTTAGGACACCCAAAGGTTGTAATTAGTATCTATAACTTATAGCTTTGAACCTTACTCTAAGACTCTAATCCCCAAGAGCGTTATCTTTGATTGTAACGGTTCAACTTCGGTTTGAAATAGAGTTAAAGTTCTAAAGATCTATCACCTCTTAGGGCACCCAAAGGTTGTAATAAGTATCTATAACTTATAGCTTTGAACCTAACTCTAAGACTCTAATCCCCAAGAGCTTTATCATTGATTGTAACGGTTCAACTTCGGATTGCAATAGAATTAGAGTTCTAAAGATCTATCACCTCTTAGGACACCCAAAGGTTGTAATAAGTATCTATAACTTATAGCTTTGAACCTAACTCTTAGACTCTAATCCCCAAGAGCTTTATCATTGATTGTAACGGTTCAACTTCGGATTGCAATAGAGTTAGAGTTCTAAAGATCTATCACCTCTTAGGACACCCAAAGGTTGTAATAAGTATCTATAACTTATAGCTTTGAACCTAACTCTAAGACTCTAATCCCCAAGAGCGTTATCTTTGATTGTAACGGTTCAACTTCGGTTTGAAATAGAGTTAAAGTTCTAAAGATCTATCACCTCTTAGTACACCCAAAGGTTGTAATAAGTATCTATAACTTATAGCTTTGAACCTAACTCTAAGACTCTAATCCCCAAGAGCGTTATCTTTGATTGTAACGGTTCAACTTCGGTTTGAAATAGAGTTAAAGTTCTAAAGATCTATCACTTCTTAGGACACCCAAAGGTTGCAATTAGTATCTATAACTTATCGCTTTGAAACTTACTCTAAGACTCTAATCCCCAAGAGCTTTATCATTGATTGTAACGGTTCAACTTCGGTTTGAAATAGAGTTAAAGTTCTAAAGATCTATCACCTCTTAGGACACCCAAAGGTTTTAATAAGTAACTATAACTTATAGCTTTGAACCTAACTCTAAGACTCTAATCCCCAAGAGCTTTATCATTGATTGTAACGGTTCAACTTCGGATTGCAATAGAATTAGAGTTCTAAAGATCTATCACCTCATAGGACACCCAAAGGTTGTAATAAGTATCTATAACTTATAGCTTTGAACCTAACTCTAAGACTCTAATCCCAAGAGCGCTATCTTTGATTGTAATGGTTCAACTTCGATTTGAAATAGAGTTAAAGTTCTAAAGATCTATCACCTCTTAGTACACCCAAAGGTTGTAATAAGTATCTATAACTTATAGCTTTGAACCTAACTCTAAGACTCTAATCCCCAAGAGCTTTATCATTGATTGTAACGGTTCAACTTCGGATTGCAATAGAGTTAAAGTTCTAAAGATCTATCACCTCTTAGGGCACCCAAAGGTTGTAATAAGTATCTATAACTTATAGCTTTGAACATTACTCTAAGACTCTAATCCCCAAGAGCGTTATCTTTGATTGTAACGGTTCAACTTCGGTTTGAAATAGAGTTAAAGTTCTAAAGATCTATCACCTCTTAGGACACCCAAAGGTTGTAATAAGTATCTATAACTTATAACTTTGAACCTAACTCTAAGACACTAATGCCCAAGAGCTTTATCTTTGATTGTAACGGTTCAACTTCGGTTTGAAATAGAGTTAAAGTTCTAAAGATCTATCACTTCTTAGGACACCCAAAGGTTGTAATTAGTATCTATAACTTATCGCTTTGAAACTTACTCTAAGACTCTAATCCCCAAGAGCTTTATCATTGATTGTAACGGTTCAACTTTGGTTTGAAATAGAGTTAAAGTTCTAAGGATCTATCACCTCTTAGGACACCCAAAGGTTGTAATAAGTATCTATAACTTATAGCTTTGAACCTAACCCTAAGACTCTAATCCCCAAGAGCTTTATCATTGATTGTAACGGTTCAACTTCGGATTGCAATAGAATTAGAGTTCTAAAGATCTATCACCTCTTAGGACACCCAAAGGTTGTAATAAGTATCTATAACTTATAGCTTTGAACCTAACTCTTAGACTCTAATCCCCAAGAGCTTTATCATTGATTGTAACGGTTCAACTTCGGATTGCAATAGAGTTAGAGTTCTAAAGATCTATCACCTCTTAGGACACCCAAAGGTTGTAATAAGTATCTATAACTTATAACTTTGAACCTAACTCTAAGACTGTAATCCCCAAGAGCTTTATCTTTGATTGTAACGGTTCAACTTCGGTTTGAAATAGAGTTAAAGTTCTAAAGATCTATCACTTCTTAGGACACCCAAAGGTTGTAATTAGTATCTATAACTTATCGCTTTGAAACTTGCTCTAAGACTCTAATCCCCCAGAGCTTTATCATTGATTGTAACGGTTCAACTTCGTTTTGAAATAGAGTTAAAGTTCTAAAGATCTATCACCTCTTAGGACACCCAAAGGTTGTAATAAGTATCTATAACGAATAGCTTTGAACCTAACTCTAAGACTCTAATCCCCAAGAGCTTTATCGTTGATTGTAACGGTTCAATGTCGATTGCAATAGAGTTAGAGTTCTAAAGATCTATCACCTCTTAGGACACCCAAAGATTGTAATAAGTATCTATAACTTATAGCTTTGAACCTAACTCTAAGACTCTAATCCCAAGAGCGTTATCTTTGATTGTAACGGTTCAACTTCGGTTTGAAATAGTGTTAAAGTTCTAAAGATCTATCACCTCTTAGGACACCCAAAGGTTGTAATAAGTATCTATAACTTATAGCTTTGAACCTAACTCTAAGACTCTAATCCCCAAGAGCTTTATCATTTTTTATTGTAACGGTTCAACTTCGGATTGCAATAGAGTTAGAGTTCTAAAGATCTATCACCTCTTAGGACACCCAAATGTTGTAATAAGTATCTATAACTTATAGCTTTGAACCTAACTCTAAGACTCTAATCCCCAAGAGCGTTATCTTTGATTGTAACGGTTTAACTTCGGTTTGAAATAGAGTTAAAGTTCCAAAGATCTATCACCTCTTAGGACACCCAAAGGTTGTAATAAGTATCTATAACTTATAACTTTGAACCTTACTCTAAGACTCTAATCCCCAAGAGCTTTATCTTTGATTGTAACGGTTCAACTTCGGTTTGAAATAGAGTTAAAGTTCTAAAGATCTATCACCTCTTTGGACACCCAAAGGTTGTAATAAGTATCCTTTGAACCTTACTCTAAGACTCTAATCCCCAAGAGCGTTATCTTTGATTGTAACGGTTCAACTTCGGTTTGAAATAGAGTTAAAGTTCTAAAGATCTATCACCTCTTAGGATACCCAAAGGTTGTAATAAGTATCTATAACTTATAGCTATCAACCTTACTCTAAGACTCTAATCCCCAAGAGCTTTATCTTTGATTGTAACGGTTCAACTTCGGTTTGAAATAGAGTTAAAGTTCTAAAGATCTATCACCACTTAGGACACCCAAAGGTTGTAATAAGTATCTATAACTTATAGCTTTGAACCTTACTCTAAGACTCTAATCCCGAAGATCGTTATCTTTGATTGTAACGGTTCAACTTCGGTTTGAAATTGAGTTAAAGTTCTAAAGATCTATCACCTCTTTGGACACCCAAAGGTTGTAATAAGTATCTATAACTTATAGCTTTGAACCTTACTTCAAGACTCTAATCCCCAAGAGCGTTATCTTTGATTGTAACGGTTCAACTTCGGTTTGAAATAGAGTTAAAGTTCTAAAGATCTATCACCTCTTAGGATACCCAAAGGTTGTAATAAGTATCTATAACTTATAGCTTTCAACCTTACTCTAAGACCCTAATCCCCAAGAGCTTTATCTTTGATTGTAACGGTTCAACTTCGGTTTGAAATAGAGTTAAAGTTCTAAAGATCTATCACCACTTAGGACACCCAAAGGTTGTAATAAGTATCTATAACTTATAGCTTTGAACCTTACTCTAAGACTCTAATCCCCAAGAGCGTTATCTTTGATTGTAACAGTTCAACTTCGGTTTGAAATAGAGTTAAAGTTCTAAAGATCTATCACCTCTTAGGACACCCAAAGGTTGTAATAGGTATCTATAACTTATAGCTTTGAACCTTACTCTAAGACTCTAATCCCCAAGAGCTTTATCTTTGATTGTAATGGTTCTACTTCGGTTTGAAATAGAGTTAAAGTTCTAAAGATCTATCACCACTTAGGACACCCAAAGGTTGTAATAAGTATCTATAACTTATAGCTTTGAACCTAACTCTAAGACTCTAATCCCCAAGAGCGTTATCTTTGATTGTAACGGTTCAACTTCGGTTTGAAATTGAGTTAAAGTTCTAAAGATCTATCACCTCTTAGGACACCCAAAGGTTGTAATAAGTATCTATAACTTATAGCTTTGAACCTTACTCTAAGACTCTAATCCCCAAGAGCGTTATCTTTGAATGTAACGGTTCAACTTCGGTTTGAAATAGAGTTAAAGTTCTAAAGTTCTATCACCTCTTAGGACACCCAAAGGTTGTAATAAGTATCTATAACTTATAGCTTTTAACCTAACTCTAAGACTCTAATCCCCAAGAGCGTTATCTTTGATTGTAACGGTTCAACTTCGGTTTGAAATTGAGTTAAAGTTCTAAAGATCTATCACCTCTTAGGGCACCCAAAGGTTGTAATAAGTATCTATAACTTATAGCTTTTAACCTAACTCTAAGACTCTAATCCCCAAGAGCGTTATCTTTGATTGTAACGGTTCAACTTCGGTTTGAAATAGAGTTAAAGTTCTAAAGATCTATCACCTCTTAGGACACCCAAAGGTTGTAATAAGTATCTATAACTTATAGCTTTGAACCTAACTCTTAGACTCTAATCCCCAAGAGCTTTATCATTGATTGTAACGGTTCAACTTCGGATTGCAATAGAATTAGAGTTCTAAAGATTTATCACCTCTTAGGACACCCAAAGGTAGTAATAAGTATCTTTAACTTATAGCTTTGAACCTAACTCTAAGACTCTAATCCCCAAGAGCGTTGTCTTTGATTGTAACGGTTCAACTTCGGTTTGAAATAGAGTTAAAGTTTTAAAGATCTATCACCTCTTAGTACACCCAAAGGTTGTAATAAGTATCTATAACTTATAACTTTGAACCTAACTCTAAGACTCTAATCCCCAAGAGCTTTATCATTGATTGTAACGGTTCAACTTCGGATTGCAATAGAGTTAAAGTTCTAAAGATCTATCACCTTTTAGGGCACCCAAAGGTTGTAATAAGTATCTATAAATTATAGCTTTGAACATTACTCTAAGACTCTAATCCCCAAGAGCGTTATCTTTGATTGTAACAGTTCAACTTCGGTTTGAGGTAGAGTTAAAGTTCTAAAGATCTATCACCTCTTAGGGCACCCAAAGGTTGTAATAAGTATCTATAACTTATAACTTTGAACCTTACTCTAAGACTCTAATCCCCAAGAGCTTTATCTTTGATTGTAACGGTTCAACTTTGATTTGAAATAGAGTTAAAGTTCTAAAGATCTATCACCTCTTAGGACACCCAAAGGTTGTAATTAGTATCTATAACTTATAGCTTTGAACCTTACTCAGACTCTAATCCCCAAGATCGTTATCTTTTATTGTAACGGTTCAACTTCGGTTTGAAATAGAGTTAAAGTTCTAAAGTTCTATCACCTCTTAGGACACCCAAAGGTTGTAATAAGTATCTATAACTTATAGCTTTTAACCTAACTCTAAGACTCTAATCCCCAAGAGCGTTATCTTTGATTGTAACGGTTCAACTTCGGTTTGAAATTGAGTTAAAGTTCTAAAGATCTATCACCTCTTAGGGCACCCAAAGGTTGTAATAAGTATCTATAACTTATAGCTTTTAACCTAACTCTAAGACTCTAATCCCCAAGAGCTTTATCATTGATTGTAACGGTTCAACTTCGGATTGCAATAGAATTAGAGTTCTAAAGATCTATCACCTCTTAGGACACCCAAAGGTTGTAATAAGTATCTATAACTTATAGCTTTGAACCTAACTCTTAGACTCTAATCCCCAAGAGCTTTATCATTGATTGTAACGGTTCAACTTCGGATTGCAATAGAATTAGAGTTCTAAAGATCTATCACCTCTTAGGACACCCAAAGGTTGTAATAAGTATCTATAACTTATAGCTTTGAACCTAACTCTAAGACTCTAATCCCCAAGAGCGTTATCTTTGATTGTAACGGTTCAACTTCGGTTTGAAATAGAGTTAAAGTTCTAAAGATCTATCACCTCTTAGTACACCCAAAGGTTGTAATAAGTATCTATAACTTATAGCTTTGAACCTAACTCTAAGACTCTAATCCCCAAGAGCTTTATCATTGATTGTAACGGTTCAACTTCGGATTGCAATAGAGTTAAAGTTCTAAAGATCTATCACCTCTTAGGGCACCCAAAGGTTGTAATAAGTATCTATAACATATAGCTTTGAACATTACTCTAAGACTCTAATCCCCAAGAGCGTTATCTTTGATTGTAACGGTTCAACTTCGGTTTGAAATAGAGTTAAGGTTCTAAAGATCTATCACCTCTTAGGACACCCAAAGGTTGTAATAAGTATCTATAACTTATAGCTTTGAACCTTACTCTAAGACTCTAATCCCCAAGAGCTTTATCTTTGATTGTAATGGTTCTACTTCGGTTTGAAATAGAGTTAAAGTTCTAAAGATCTATCACCACTTAGGACACCCAAAGGTTGTAATAAGTATCTATAACTTATAGCTTTGAACCTAACTCTAAGACTCTAATCCCCAAGAGCGTTATCTTTGATTGTAACGGTTCAACTTCGGTTTGAAATTGAGTTAAAGTTCTAAAGATCTATCACCTCTTAGGACACCCAAAGGTTGTAATAAGTATCTATAACTTATAGCTTTGAACCTTACTCTAAGACTCTAATCCCCAAGAGCGTTATCTTTGAATGTAACGGTTCAACTTCGGTTTGAAATAGAGTTAAAGTTCTAAAGTTCTATCACCTCTTAGGACACCCAAAGGTTGTAATAAGTATCTATAACTTATAGCTTTTAACCTAACTCTAAGACTCTAATCCCCAAGAGCGTTATCTTTGATTGTAACGGTTCAACTTCGGTTTGAAATTGAGTTAAAGTTCTAAAGATCTATCACCTCTTAGGGCACCCAAAGGTTGTAATAAGTATCTATAACTTATAGCTTTTAACCTAACTCTAAGACTCTAATCCCCAAGAGCGTTATCTTTGATTGTAACGGTTCAACTTCGGTTTGAAATAGAGTTAAAGTTCTAAAGATCTATCACCTCTTAGGACACCCAAAGGTTGTAATAAGTATCTATAACTTATAGCTTTGAACCTAACTCTTAGACTCTAATCCCCAAGAGCTTTATCATTGATTGTAACGGTTCAACTTCGGATTGCAATAGAATTAGAGTTCTAAAGATTTATCACCTCTTAGGACACCCAAAGGTAGTAATAAGTATCTTTAACTTATAGCTTTGAACCTAACTCTAAGACTCTAATCCCCAAGAGCGTTGTCTTTGATTGTAACGGTTCAACTTCGGTTTGAAATAGAGTTAAAGTTTTAAAGATCTATCACCTCTTAGTACACCCAAAGGTTGTAATAAGTATCTATAACTTATAACTTTGAACCTAACTCTAAGACTCTAATCCCCAAGAGCTTTATCATTGATTGTAACGGTTCAACTTCGGATTGCAATAGAGTTAAAGTTCTAAAGATCTATCACCTTTTAGGGCACCCAAAGGTTGTAATAAGTATCTATAAATTATAGCTTTGAACATTACTCTAAGACTCTAATCCCCAAGAGCGTTATCTTTGATTGTAACAGTTCAACTTCGGTTTGAGGTAGAGTTAAAGTTCTAAAGATCTATCACCTCTTAGGGCACCCAAAGGTTGTAATAAGTATCTATAACTTATAACTTTGAACCTTACTCTAAGACTCTAATCCCCAAGAGCTTTATCTTTGATTGTAACGGTTCAACTTTGATTTGAAATAGAGTTAAAGTTCTAAAGATCTATCACCTCTTAGGACACCCAAAGGTTGTAATTAGTATCTATAACTTATAGCTTTGAACCTTACTCAGACTCTAATCCCCAAGATCGTTATCTTTTATTGTAACGGTTCAACTTCGGTTTGAAATAGAGTTAAAGTTCTAAAGTTCTATCACCTCTTAGGACACCCAAAGGTTGTAATAAGTATCTATAACTTATAGCTTTTAACCTAACTCTAAGACTCTAATCCCCAAGAGCGTTATCTTTGATTGTAACGGTTCAACTTCGGTTTGAAATTGAGTTAAAGTTCTAAAGATCTATCACCTCTTAGGGCACCCAAAGGTTGTAATAAGTATCTATAACTTATAGCTTTTAACCTAACTCTAAGACTCTAATCCCCAAGAGCTTTATCATTGATTGTAACGGTTCAACTTCGGATTGCAATAGAATTAGAGTTCTAAAGATCTATCACCTCTTAGGACACCCAAAGGTTGTAATAAGTATCTATAACTTATAGCTTTGAACCTAACTCTTAGACTCTAATCCCCAAGAGCTTTATCATTGATTGTAACGGTTCAACTTCGGATTGCAATAGAATTAGAGTTCTAAAGATCTATCACCTCTTAGGACACCCAAAGGTTGTAATAAGTATCTATAACTTATAGCTTTGAACCTAACTCTAAGACTCTAATCCCCAAGAGCGTTATCTTTGATTGTAACGGTTCAACTTCGGTTTGAAATAGAGTTAAAGTTCTAAAGATCTATCACCTCTTAGTACACCCAAAGGTTGTAATAAGTATCTATAACTTATAGCTTTGAACCTAACTCTAAGACTCTAATCCCCAAGAGCTTTATCATTGATTGTAACGGTTCAACTTCGGATTGCAATAGAGTTAAAGTTCTAAAGATCTATCACCTCTTAGGGCACCCAAAGGTTGTAATAAGTATCTATAACATATAGCTTTGAACATTACTCTAAGACTCTAATCCCCAAGAGCGTTATCTTTGATTGTAACGGTTCAACTTCGGTTTGAAATAGAGTTAAGGTTCTAAAGATCTATCACCTCTTAGGACACCCAAAGGTTGTAATAAGTATCTATAACTTATAACTTTGAACCTAACTCTAAGACTCTAATCCCCAAGAGCTTTATCTTTGATTGTAACGGTTCAACTTCGGCTTGAAATAGAGTTAAAGTTCTAAAGAACTATCACTTCTTAGGACACCCAAAGGTTGTAATTAGTATCTATAACTTATCGCTTTGAAACTTACTCTAAGACTCTAATCCCCAAGAGCTTTATCAATGATTGTAACGGTTCAACTTTGGTTTGAAATAGAGTTAAAGTTCTAAGGATCTATCACCTCTTAGGACATCCAAAGGTTGTAATAAGTATCTATAACTTATAGCTTTGAACCTAACTCTAAGACTCTAATCCCCAAGAGCTTTATCATTGATTGTAACGGTTCAACTTCGGATTGCAATAGAATTAGAGTTCTAAAGATCTATCACCTCTTAGGACATCCAAAGGTTGTAATAAGTATCTATAACTTATAGCTTTGAACCTAACTCTTAGACTCTAATCCCCAAGAGCTTTATCATTGATTGTAACGGTTCAACTTCGGATTGCAATAGAGTTAGAGTTCTAAAGATCTATCACCTCTTAGGACACCCAAAGGTTGTAATAAGTATCTATAACTTATAGCTTTGAACCTAACTCCAAGACTCTAATCCCCAAGAGCTTTATCATTGATTGTAACGGTTCAACTTCGGATTGCAATAGAATTAGAGTTCTAAAGATCTATCACCTCTTAGGACACCCAAAGGTTGTAATAAGTATCTATAACTTATAGCTTTGAACCTAACTCTAAGACTCTAATCCCCAAGAGCGTTATCCCCAAGAGCGTTATCTTTGATTGTAACGGTTCAACTACGATTTGAAATTGAGTTAAAGTTCTAAAGATCTATCACCTCTTAGGGCACCCAAAGGTTGTAATAAGTATCTATAACGAATAGCTTTGAACCTAACTCTAAGACTCTAATCCCCAAGAGCTTTATCGTTGATTGTAACGGTTCAACGTCGATTGCAATAGAGTTAGAGTTCTAAAGATCTATCACCTCTTAGGACACCCAAAGATTGTAATAAGTATCTATAACTTATAGCTTTGAACCTAACTCTAAGACTCTAATCCCAAGAGCGTTATCTTTGATTGTAACGGTTCAACTTCGGTTTGAAATAGTGTTAAAGTTCTAAAGATCTATCACCTCTTAGGACACCCAAAGGTTGTAATTAGTATCTATAACTTATCGCTTTGAAACTTACTCTAAGACTCTAATCCCCAAGAGCTTTATCATTGATTGTAACGGTTCAACTTTGGTTTGAAATAGAGTTAAAGTTCTAAGGATCTATCACCTCTTAGGACATCCAAAGGTTGTAATAAGTATCTATAACTTATAGCTTTGAACCTAACTCTAAGACTCTAATCCCCAAGAGCGTTATCTTTGATTGTAACGGTTTAACTTCGGTTTGAAATAGAGTTAAAGTTCCAAAGATCTATCACCTCTTAGGACACCCAAAGGTTGTAATAAGTATCTATAACTTATAACTTTGAACCTTACTCTAAGACTCTAATCCCCAAGAGCTTTATCTTTGATTGTAACGGTTCAACTTCGGTTTGAAATAGAGTTAAAGTTCTAAAGATCTATCACCTCTTTGGACACCCAAAGGTTGTAATAAGTATCCTTTGAACCTTACTCTAAGACTCTAATCCCCAAGAGCGTTATCTTTGATTGTAACGGTTCAACTTCGGTTTGAAATAGAGTTAAAGTTCTAAAGATCTATCACCTCTTAGGATACCCAAAGGTTGTAATAAGTATCTATAACTTATAGCTATCAACCTTACTCTAAGACTCTAATCCCCAAGAGCTTTATCTTTGATTGTAACGGTTCAACTTCGGTTTGAAATAGAGTTAAAGTTCTAAAGATCTATCACCACTTAGGACACCCAAAGGTTGTAATAAGTATCTATAACTTATAGCTTTGAACCTTACTCTAAGACTCTAATCCCGAAGATCGTTATCTTTGATTGTAACGGTTCAACTTCGGTTTGAAATTGAGTTAAAGTTCTAAAGATCTATCACCTCTTTGGACACCCAAAGGTTGTAATAAGTATCTATAACTTATAGCTTTGAACCTTACTTCAAGACTCTAATCCCCAAGAGCGTTATCTTTGATAGTAACGGTTCAACTTCGGTTTGAAATAGAGTTAAAGTTCTAAAGATCTATCACCTCTTACGATACCCAAAGGTTGTAATAAGTATCTATAACTTATAGCTTTCAACCTTACTCTAAGACCCTAATCCCCAAGAGCTTTATCTTTGATTGTAACGGTTCAACTTCGGTTTGAAATAGAGTTAAAGTTCTAAAGATCTATCACCACTTAGGACACCCAAAGGTTGTAATAAGTATCTATAACTTATAGCTTTGAACCTTACTCTAAGACTCTAATCCCCAAGAGCGTTATCTTTGATTGTAACAGTTCAACTTCGGTTTGAAATAGAGTTAAAGTTCTAAAGATCTATCACCTCTTAGGACACCCAAAGGTTGTAATAAGTATCTATAACTTATAGCTTTGAACCTTACTCTAACACTCTAATCCCCAAGAGCTTTATCTTTGATTGTAATGGTTCTACTTCGGTTTGAAATAGAGTTAAAGTTCTAAAGATCTATCACCACTTAGGACACCCAAAGGTTGTAATAAGTATCTATAACTTATAGCTTTGAACCTAACTCTAAGACTCTAATCCCCAAGAGCGTTATCTTTGATTGTAACGGTTCAACTTCGGTTTGAAATTGAGTTAAAGTTCTAAAGATCTATCACCTCTTAGGACACCCAAAGGTTGTAATAAGTATCTATAACTTATAGCTTTGAACCTTACTCTAAGACTCTAATCCCCAAGAGCGTTATCTTTGAATGTAACGGTTCAACTTCGGTTTGAAATAGAGTTAAAGTTCTAAATTTCTATCACCTCTTAGGACACCCAAAGGTTGTAATAAGTATCTATAACTTATAGCTTTTAACCTAACTCTAAGACTCTAATCCCCAAGAGCGTTATCTTTGATTGTAACGGTTCAACTTCGGTTTGAAATTGAGTTAAAGTTCTAAAGATCTATCACCTCTTAGGGCACCCAAAGGTTGTAATAAGTATCTATAACTTATAGCTTTTAACCTAACTCTAAGACTCTAATCCCCAAGAGCGTTATCTTTGATTGTAACGGTTCAACTTCGGTTTGAAATAGAGTTAAAGTTCTAAAGATCTATCACCTCTTAGGACACCCAAAGGTTGTAATAAGTATCTATAACTTATAGCTTTGAACCTAACTCTTAGACTCTAATCCCCAAGAGCTTTATCATTGATTGTAACGGTTCAACTTCTGATTGCAATAGAATTAGAGTTCTAAAGATTTATCACCTCTTAGGACACCCAAAGGTAGTAATAAGTATCTTTAACTTATAGCTTTGAACCTAACTCTAAGACTCTAATCCCCAAGAGCGTTGTCTTTGATTGTAACGGTTCAACTTTGGTTTGAAATAGAGTTAAAGTTTTAAAGATCTATCACCTCTTAGTACACCCAAAGGTTGTAATAAGTATCTATAACTTATAACTTTGAACCTAACTCTAAGACTCTAATCCCCAAGAGCTTTATCATTGATTGTAACGGTTCAACTTCGGATTGCAATAGAGTTAAAGTTCTAAAGATCTATCACCTTTTAGGGCACCCAAAGGTTGTAATAAGTATCTATAAATTATAGCTTTGAACATTACTCCAAGACTCTAATCCCCAAGAGCGTTATCTTTGATTGTAACAGTTCAACTTCGGTTTGAGGTAGAGTTAAAGTTCTAAAGATCTATCACCTCTTAGGGCACCCAAAGGTTGTAATAAGTATCTATAACTTATAACTTTGAACCTTACTCTAAGACTCTAATCCCCAAGAGCTTTATCTTTGATTGTAACGGTTCAACTTTGATTTGAAATAGAGTTAAAGTTCTAAAGATCTATCACCTCTTAGGACACCCAAAGGTTGTAATTAGTATCTATAACTTATAGCTTTGAACCTTACTCAGACTCTAATCCCCATGATCGTTATCTTTTATTGTAACGGTTCAACTTCGGTTTGAAATAGAGTTAAAGTTCTAAAGTTCTATCACCTCTTAGGACACCCAAAGGTTGTAATAAGTATCTATAACTTATAGCTTTTAACCTAACTCTAAGACTCTAATCCCCAAGAGCATTATCTTTGATTGTAACGGTTCAACTTCGGTTTGAAATTGAGTTAAAGTTCTAAAGATCTATCACCTCTTAGGGCACCCAAAGGTTGTAATAAGTATCTATAACTTATAGCTTTTAACCTAACTCTAAGACTCTAATCCCCAAGAGCTTTATCATTGATTGTAACGGTTCAACTTCGGATTGCAATAGAATTAGAGTTCTAAAGATCTATCACCTCTTAGGACACCCAAAGGTTGTAATAAGTATCTATAACTTATAGCTTTGAACCTAACTCTTAGACTCTAATCCCCAAGAGCTTTATCATTGATTGTAACGGTTCAACTTCGGATTGCAATAGAATTAGAGTTCTAAAGATCTATCACCTCTTAGGACACCCAAAGGTTGTAATAAGTATCTATAACTTATAGCTTTGAACCTAACTCTAAGACTCTAATCCCCAAGAGCGTTATCTTTGATTGTAACGGTTCAACTTCGGTTTGAAATAGAGTTAAAGTTCTAAAGATCTATCACCTCTTAGTACACCCAAAGGTTGTAATAAGTATCTATAACTTATAGCTTTTAACCTAACTCTAAGACTCTAATCCCCAAGAGCTTTATCATTGATTGTAACGGTTCAACTTCGGATTGCAATAGAGTTAAAGTTCTAAAGATCTATCAGCTCTTAGGGCACCCAAAGGTTGTAATAAGTATCTATAACTTATAGCTTTGAACATTACTCTAAGACTCTAATCCCCAAGAGCGTTATCTTTGATTGTAACGGTTCAACTTCGGTTTGAAATAGAGTTAAGGTTCTAAAGATCTATCACCTCTTAGGACACCCAAAGGTTGTAATAAGTATCTATAACTTATAACTTTGAACCTAACTCTAAGACTCTAATCCCCAAGAGCTTTATCTTTGATTGTAACGGTTCAACTTCGGCTTGAAATAGAGTTAAAGTTCTAAAGAACTATCACTTCTTAGGACACCCAAAGGTTGTAATTAGTATCTATAACTTATCGCTTTGAAACTTACTCTAAGACTCTAATCCCCAAGAGCTTTATCATTGATTGTAACGGTTCAACTTTGGTTTGAAATAGAGTTAAAGTTCTAAGGATCTATCACCTCTTAGGACATCCAAAGGTTGTAATAAGTATCTATAACTTATAGCTTTGAACCTAACTCTAAGACTCTAATCCCCAAGAGCTTTATCATTGATTGTAACGGTTCAACTTCGGATTGCAATAGAATTAGAGTTCTAAAGATCTATCACCTCTTAGGACACCCAAAGGTTGTAATAAGTATCTATAACTTATAGCTTTGAACCTAACTCTTAGACTCTAATCCCCAAGAGCTTTATCATTGATTGTAACGGTTCAACTTCGGATTGCAATAGAGTTAGAGTTCTAAAGATCTATCACCTCTTAGGACACCCAAAGGTTGTAATAAGTATCTATAACTTATAGCTTTGAACCTAACTCTAAGACTCTAATCCCCAAGAGCGTTATCTTTGATTGTAACGGTTCAACTTCGGTTTGAAATAGAGTTAAAGTTCTAAAAATCTATCACCTCTTAGTACACCCAAAGGTTGTATTAAGTATCTATAACTTATAGCTTTGAACCTAACTCTAAGACTCTAATCCCCAAGAGCGTTATCTTTGATTGCAACGGTTCAACTTCGGTTTGAAATAGAGTTAAAGTTCTAAAGATCTATCACCTCTTAGGACACCCAAAGGTTGTAATAAGTATCTATAACTTATAACTTTGAACCTAACTCTAAGACTCTAATCCCCGAGAGCTTTATCTTTGATTGTAACGGTTCAACTTCGGTTTGAAATAGAGTTAAAGTTCTAAAGATCTATCACTTCTTAGGACACCCAAAGGTTGTAATTAGTATCTATAATTTATCGCTTTGAAACTTACTCTAAGACTCTAATCCCCCAGAGCTTTATCATTGATTGTAACGGTTCAACTTCGTTTTGAAATAGAGTTAAAGTTCTAAAGATCTATCACCTCTTAGGACACCCAAAGGTAATAAGTATCTATAACTTATAGCTTTGAACCTAACTCTAAGACTCTAATCCCCAAGAGCTTTATCATTATTGATTGTAACGGTTCAACTTCGGATTGCAATAGAATTAGAGTTCTAAAGACCTATCACCTCTTAGGACACCCAAAGGTTGTAATAAGTATCTATAACTTATAGCTTTGAACCTAACTCTAAGACTCTAATCCCCAAGAGCGTTATCCCCAAGAGCGTTATCTTTGATTGTAACGGTTCAACTACGATTTGAAATTGAGTTAAAGTTCTAAAGATCTATCACCTCTTAGGGCACCCAAAGGTTGTAATAAGTATCTATAACGAATAGCTTTGAACCTAACTCTAAGACTCTAATCCCCAAGAGCTTTATCGTTGATTGTAACGGTTCAACGTCGATTGCAATAGAGTTAGAGTTCTAAAGATCTATCACCTCTTAGGACACCCAAAGATTGTAATTAGTATCTATAACTTATAGCTTTGAACCTAACTCTAAGACTCTAATCCCCAAGAGCGTTATCTTTGATTGTAACAGTTCAACTTCGGTTTGAGGTAGAGTTAAAGTTCTAAAGATCTATCACCTCTTAGGGCACCCAAAGGTTGTAATAAGTATCTATAACTTATAACTTTGAACCTTACTCTAAGACTCTAATCCCCAAGAGCTTTATCTTTGATTGTAACCGTTCAACTTTGATTTGAAATAGAGTTAAAGTTCTAAAGATCTATCACCTCTTAGGACACCCAAAGGTTGTAATTAGTATCTATAACTTATAGCTTTGAACCTTACTCAGACTCTAATCCCCAAGATCGTTATCTTTTATTGTAACGGTTCAACTTCGGTTTGAAATAGAGTTAAAGTTCTAAAGTTCTATCACCTCTTAGGACACCCAAAGGTTGTAATAAGTATCTATAACTTATAGCTTTTAACCTAACTCTAAGACTCTAATCCCCAAGAGCGTTATCTTTGATTGTAACGGTTCAACTTCGGTTTGAAATTGAGTTAAAGTTCTAAAGATCTATCACCTCTTAGGGCACCCAAAGGTTGTAATAAGTATCTATAACTTATAGCTTTTAACCTAACTCTAAGACTCTAATCCCCAAGAGCTTTATCATTGATTGTAACGGTTCAACTTCGGATTGCAATAGAATTAGAGTTCTAAAGATCTATCACCTCTTAGGACACCCAAAGGTTGTAATAAGTATCTATAACTTATAGCTTTGAACCTAACTCTTAGACTCTAATCCCCAAGAGCTTTATCATTGATTGTAACGGTTCAACTTCGGATTGCAATAGAATTAGAGTTCTAAAGATCTATCACCTCTTAGGACACCCAAAGGTTGTAATAAGTATCTATAACTTATAGCTTTGAACCTAACTCTAAGACTCTAATCCCCAAGAGCGTTATCTTTGATTGTAACGGTTCAACTTCGGTTTGAAATAGAGTTAAAGTTCTAAAGATCTATCACCTCTTAGTACACCCAAAGCTTGTAATAAGTATCTATAACTTATAGCTTTGAACCTAACTCTAAGACTCTAATCCCCAAGAGCATTATCATTGATTGTAACGGTTCAACTTCGGATTGCAATAGAATTAAAGTTCTAAAGATCTATCACCACTTAGGACACCCAAAGGTTGTAATAAGTATCTATAACTTATAGCTTTGAACCTTACTCTAAGACTCTAATCCCCAAGAGCGTTATCTTTGATTGTAACAGTTCAACTTCGGTTTGAAATAGAGTTAAAGTTCTAAAGATCTATCACCTCTTAGGACACCCAAAGGTTGTAATAAGTATCTATAACTTATAGCTTTGAACCTTACTCTAAGACTCTAATCCCCAAGAGCTTTATCTTTGATTGTAATGGTTCTACTTCGGTTTGAAATAGAGTTAAAGTTCTAAAGATCTATCACCACTTAGGACACCCAAAGGTTGTAATAAGTATCTATAACTTATAGCTTTGAACCTAACTCTAAGACTCTAATCCCCAAGAGCGTTATCTTTGATTGTAACGGTTCAACTTCGGTTTGAAATTGAGTTAAAGTTCTAAAGATCTATCACATCTTAGGACACCCAAAGGTTGTAATAAGTATCTATAACTTATAGCTTTGAACCTTACTCTAAGACTCTAATCCCCAAGAGCGTTATCTTTGAATGTAACGGTTCAACTTCGGTTTGAAATAGAGTTAAAGTTCTAAAGTTCTATCACCTCTTAGGACACCCAAAGGTTGTAATAAGTATCTATAACTTATAGCTTTTAACCTAACTCTAAGACTCTAATCCCCAAGAGCGTTATCTTTGATTGTAACGGTTCAACTTCGGTTTGAAATTGAGTTAAAGTTCTAAAGATCTATCACCTCTTAGGGCACCCAAAGGTTTTAATAAGTATCTATAACTTATAGCTTTTAACCTAACTCTAAGACTTTAATCCCCAAGAGCGTTATCTTTGATTGTAACGGTTCAACTTTGGTTTGAAATAGAGTTAAAGTTCTAAAGATCTATCACCTCTTAGGACACCCAAAGGTTGTAATAAGTATCTATAACTTATAGCTTTGAACCTAACTCTTAGACTCTAATCCCCAAGAGCTTTATCATTGATTGTAACGGTTCAACTTCGGATTGCAATAGAATTAGAGTTCTAAAGATTTATCACCTCTTAGGACACCCAAAGGTAGTAATAAGTATCTTTAACTTATAGCTTTGAACCTAACTCTAAGACTCTAATCCCCAAGAGCGTTGTCTTTGATTGTAACGGTTCAACTTCGGTTTGAAATAGAGTTAAAGTTTTAAAGATCTATCACCTCTTAGTACACCCAAAGGTTGTAATAAGTATCTATAACTTATAACTTTGAACCTAACTCTAAGACTCTAATCCCCAAGAGCTTTATCATTGATTGTAACGGTTCAACTTCGGATTGCAATAGAGTTAAAGTTCTAAAGATCTATCACCTTTTAGGGCACCCAAAGGTTGTAATAAGTATCTATAAATTATAGCTTTGAACATTACTCTAAGACTCTAATCCCCAAGAGCGTTATCTTTGATTGTAACAGTTCAACTTCGGTTTGAGGTAGAGTTAAAGTTCTAAAGATCTATCACCTCTTAGGGCACCCAAAGGTTGTAATAAGTATCTATAACTTATAACTTTGAACCTTACTCTAAGACTCTAATCCCCAAGAGCTTTATCTTTGATTGTAACGGTTCAACTTTGATTTGAAATAGAGTTAAAGTTCTAAAGATCTATCACCTCTTAGGACACCCAAAGGTTGTAATTAGTATCTATAACTTATAGCTTTGAACCTTACTCAGACTCTAATCCCCAAGATCGTTATCTTTTATTGTAACGGTTCAACTTCGGTTTGAAATAGAGTTAAAGTTCTAAAGTTCTATCACCTCTTAGGACACCCAAAGGTTGTAATAAGTATCTATAACTTATAGCTTTTAACCTAACTCTAAGACTCTAATCCCCAAGAGCGTTATCTTTGATTGTAACGGTTCAACTTCGGTTTGAAATTGAGTTAAAGTTCTAAAGATCTATCACCTCTTAGGGCACCCAAAGGTTGTAATAAGTATCTATAACTTATAGCTTTTAACCTAACTCTAAGACTCTAATCCCCAAGAGCTTTATCATTTATTGTAACGGTTCAACTTCGGATTGCAATAGAATTAGAGTTCTAAAGATCTATCACCTCTTAGGACACCCAAAGGTTGTAATAAGTATCTATAACTTATAGCTTTGAACCTAACTCTTAGACTCTAATCCCCAAGAGCTTTATCATTGATTGTAACGGTTCAACTTCGGATTGCAATAGAATTAGAGTTCTAAAGATCTATCACCTCTTAGGACACCCAAAGGTTGTAATAAGTATCTATAACTTATAGCTTTGAACCTAACTCTAAGACTCTAATCCCCAAGAGCGTTATCTTTGATTGTAACGGTTCAACTTCGGTTTGAAATAGAGTTAAAGTTCTAAAGATCTATCACCTCTTAGTACACCCAAAGGTTGTAATAAGTATCTATAACTTATAGCTTTGAACCTAACTCTAAGACTCTAATCCCCAAGAGCTTTATCATTGATTGTAACGGTTCAACTTCGGATTGCAATAGAATTAAAGTTCTAAAGATCTATCACCACTTAGGACACCCAAAGGTTGTAATAAGTATCTATAACTTATAGCTTTGAACCTTACTCTAAGACTCTAATCCCCAAGAGCGTTATCTTTGATTGTAACAGTTCAACTTCGGTTTGAAATAGAGTTAAAGTTCTAAAGATCTATCACCTCTTAGGACACCCAAAGGTTGTAATAAGTATCTATAACTTATAGCTTTGAACCTTACTCTAAGACTCTAATCCCCAAGAGCTTTATCTTTGATTGTAATGGTTCTACTTCGGTTTGAAATAGAGTTAAAGTTCTAAAGATCTATCACCACTTAGGACACCCAAAGGTTGTAATAAGTATCTATAACTTATAGCTTTGAACCTAACTCTAAGACTCTAATCCCCAAGAGCGTTATCTTTGATTGTAACGGTTCAACTTCGGTTTGAAATTGAGTTAAAGTTCTAAAGATCTATCACCTCTTAGGACACCCAAAGGTTGTAATAAGTATCTATAACTTATAGCTTTGAACCTTACTCTAAGACTCTAATCCCCAAGAGCGTTATCTTTGAATGTAACGGTTCAACTTCGGTTTGAAATAGAGTTAAAGTTCTAAAGTTCTATCACCTCTTAGGACACCCAAAGGTTGTAATAAGTATCTATAACTTATAGCTTTTAACCTAACTCTAAGACTCTAATCCCCAAGAGCGTTATCTTTGATTGTAACGGTTCAACTTCGGTTTGAAATTGAGTTAAAGTTCTAAAGATCTATCACCTCTTAGGGCACCCAAAGGTTTTAATAAGTATCTATAACTTATAGCTTTTAACCTAACTCTAAGACTCTAATCCCCAAGAGCGTTATCTTTGATTGTAACGGTTCAACTTCAGTTTGAAATAGAGTTAAAGTTCTAAAGATCTATCACCTCTTAGGACACCCAAAGGTTGTAATAAGTATCTATAACTTATAGCTTTGAACCTAACTCTTAGACTCTAATCCCCAAGAGCTTTATCATTGATTGTAACGGTTCAACTTCGGATTGCAATAGAATTAGAGTTCTAAAGATTTATCACCTCTTAGGACACCCAAAGGTAGTAATAAGTATCTTTAACTTATAGCTTTGAACCTAACTCTAAGACTCTAATCCCCAAGAGCGTTGTCTTTGATTGTAACGGTTCAACTTCGGTTTGAAATAGAGTTAAAGTTTTAAAGATCTATCACCTCTTAGTACACCCAAAGGTTGTAATAAGTATCTATAACTTATAACTTTGAACCTAACTCTAAGACTCTAATCCCCAAGAGCTTTATCATTGATTGTAACGGTTCAACTTCGGATTGCAATAGAGTTAAAGTTCTAAAGATCTATCACCTTTTAGGGCACCCAAAGGTTGTAATAAGTATCTATAAATTATAGCTTTGAACATTACTCTAAGACTCTAATCCCCAAGAGCGTTATCTTTGATTGTAACAGTTCAACTTCGGTTTGAGGTAGAGTTAAAGTTCTAAAGATCTATCACCTCTTAGGGCACCCAAAGGTTGTAATAAGTATCTATAACTTATAACTTTGAACCTTACTCTAAGACTCTAATCCCCAAGAGCTTTATCTTTGATTGTAACGGTTCAACTTTGATTTGAAATAGAGTTAAAGTTCTAAAGATCTATCACCTCTTAGGACACCCAAAGGTTGTAATTAGTATCTATAACTTATAGCTTTGAACCTTACTCAGACTCTAATCCCCAAGATCGTTATCTTTTATTGTAACGGTTCAACTTCGGTTTGAAATAGAGTTAAAGTTCTAAAGTTCTATCACCTCTTAGGACACCCAAAGGTTGTAATAAGTATCTATAACTTATAGCTTTTAACCTAACTCTAAGACTCTAATCCCCAAGAGCGTTATCTTTGATTGTAACGGTTCAACTTCGGTTTGAAATTGAGTTAAAGTTCTAAAGATCTATCACCTCTTAGGGCACCCAAAGGTTGTAATAAGTATCTATAACTTATAGCTTTGAACCTAACTCTAAGACTCTAATCCCCAAGAGCTTTATCATTGATTGTAACGGTTCAACTTCGGATTGCAATAGAATTAGAGTTCTAAAGATCTATCACCTCTTAGGACACCCAAAGGTTGTAATAAGTATCTATAACTTATAGCTTTGAACCTAACTCTAAGACTCTAATCCCCAAGAGCGTTATCTTTGATTGTAACGGTTCAACTTCGGTTTGAAATAGAGTTAAAGTTCTAAAGATCTATCACCTCTTAGTACACCCAAAGGTTGTAATAAGTATCTATAACTTATAGCTTTGAACCTAACTCTAAGACTCTAATCCCCAAGAGCTTTATCATTGATTGTAACGGTTCAACTTCGGATTGCAATAGAGTTAAAGTTCTAAAGATCTATCACCTCTTAGGGCACCCAAAGGTTGTAATAAGTATCTATAACTTATAGCTTTGAACATTACTCTAAGACTCTAATCCCCAGGAGCGTTATCTTTGATTGTAACGGTTCAACTTCGGTTTGAAATAGAGTTAAGGTTCTAAAGATCTATCACCTCTTAGGACACCCAAAGGTTGTAATAAGTATCTATAACTTATAACTTTGAACCTAACTCTAAGACTCTAATCCCCAAGAGCTTTATCTTTGATTGTAACGGTTCAACTTCGGCTTGAAATAGAGTTAAAGTTCTAAAGAACTATCACTTCTTAGGACACCCAAAGGTTGTAATTAGTATCTATAACTTATCGCTTTGAAACTTACTCTAAGACTCTAATCCCCAAGAGCTTTATCATTGATTGTAACGGTTCAACTTTGGTTTGAAATAGAGTTAAAGTTCTAAGGATCTATCACCTCTTAGGACATCCAAAGGTTGTAATAAGTATCTATAACTTATAGCTTTGAACCTAACTCTAAGACTCTAATCCCCAAGAGCTTTATCATTGATTGTAACGGTTCAACTTCGGATTGCAATAGAATTAGAGTTCTAAAGATCTATCACCTCTTAGGACACCCAAAGGTTGTAATAAGTATCTATAACTTATAGCTTTGAACCTAACTCTTAGACTCTAATCCCCAAGAGCTTTATCATTGATTGTAACGGTTCAACTTCGGATTGCAATAGAGTTAGAGTTCTAAAGATCTATCACCTCTTAGGACACCCAAAGGTTGTAATAAGTATCTATAACTTATAGCTTTGAACCTAACTCTAAGACTCTAATCCCCAAGAGCGTTATCTTTGATTGTAACGGTTCAACTTCGGTTTGAAATAGAGTTAAAGTTCTAAAGATCTATCACCTCTTAGTACACCCAAAGGTTGTATTAAGTATCTATAACTTATAGCTTTGAACCTAACTCTAAGACTCTAATCCCCAAGAGCGTTATCTTTGATTGCAACGGTTCAACTTCGGTTTGAAATAGAGTTAAAGTTCTAAAGATCTATCACCTCTTAGGACACCCAAAGGTTGTAATAAGTATCTATAACTTATAACTTTGAACCTAACTCTAAGACTCTAATCCCCGAGAGCTTTATCTTTGATTGTAACGGTTCAACTTCGGTTTGAAATAGAGTTAAAGTTCTAAAGATCTATCACTTCTTAGGACACCCAAAGGTTGTAATTAGTATCTATAATTTATCGCTTTGAAACTTACTCTAAGACTCTAATCCCCCAGAGCTTTATCATTGATTGTAACGGTTCAACTTCGTTTTGAAATAGAGTTAAAGTTCTAAAGATCTATCACCTCTTAGGACACCCAAAGGTAATAAGTATCTATAACTTATAGCTTTGAACCTAACTCTAAGACTCTAATCCCCAAGAGCTTTATCATTATTGATTGTAACGGTTCAACTTCGGATTGCAATAGAATTAGAGTTCTAAAGATCTATCACCTCTTAGGACACCCAAAGGTTGTAATAAGTATCTATAACTTATCGCTTTGAACCTAACTCTAAGACTCTAATCCCCAAGAGCGTTATCCCCAAGAGCGTTATCTTTGATTGTAACGGTTCAACTACGATTTGAAATTGAGTTAAAGTTCTAAAGATCTATCACCTCTTAGGGCACCCAAAGGTTGTAATAAGTATCTATAACGAATAGCTTTGAACCTAACTCTAAGACTCTAATCCCCAAGAGCTTTATCGTTGATTGTAACGGTTCAACGTCGATTGCAATAGAGTTAGAGTTCTAAAGATCTATCACCTCTTAGGACACCCAAAGATTGTAATTAGTATCTATAACTTATAGCTTTGAACCTAACTCTAAGACTCTAATCCCAAGAGCGTTATCTTTGATTGTAACAGTTCAACTTCGGTTTGAAATAGAGTTAAAGTTCTAAAGATCTATCACCTCTTAGGACACCCAAAGGTTGTAATAAGTATCTATAACTTATAGCTTTGAACCTAACTCTAAGACTCTAATCCCCGAGAGCTTTATCATTTTTTATTGTAACGGTTCAACTTCGGATTGCAATAGAGTTAGAGTTCTAAAGATCTATCACCTCTTAGGACACCCAAATGTTGTAATAAGTATCTATAACTTATAGCTTTGAACCTAACTCTAGGACTCTAATCCCCAAGAGCATTATCTTTGATTGTAACGGTTTAACTTCGGTTTGAAATAGAGTTAAAGTTCCAAAGATCTATCACCTCTTAGGACACCCAAAGGTTATAATAAGTATCTATAACTTATAACTTTGAACCTTACTCTAAGACTCTAATCCTCAAGAGCTTTATCTTTGATTGTAACAGTTCAACTTCGGTTTGAAATAGAGTTAAAGTTCTAAAGATCTATCACCTCTTTGGACACCCAAAGGTTGTAATAAGTATCTATAACTTATAGCTTTGAACCTTACTCTAAGACTCTAATCCCCAAGAGCGTTATCTTTGATTGTAACGGTTCAACTTCGGTTTGAAATAGAGTTAAAGTTCTAAAGATCTATCACCTCTTAGGATACCCAAAGGTTGTAATAAGTATCTATAACTTATAGCTATCAACCTTACTCTAAGACTCTAATCCCCAAGAGCTTTATCTTTGATTGTAACGGTTCAACTTCGGTTTGAAATAGAGTTAAAGTTCTAAAGATCTATCACCACTTAGGACACCCAAAGGTTGTAATAAGTATCTATAACTTATAGCTTTGAACCTTACTCTAAGACTCTAATCCCCAAGAGCGTTATCTTTGATTGTAACGGTTCAACTTCGGTTTGAAATTGAGTTAAAGTTCTAAAGATCTATCACCTCTTTGGACACCCAAAGGTTGTAATAAGTATCTATAACTTATAGCTTTGAACCTTACTCTAAGACTCTAATCCCCAAGAGCGTTATCTTTGATTGTAACGGTTCAACTTCGGTTTGAAATAGAGTTAAAGTTCTAAAGATCTATCACCTCTTAGGATACCCAAATGTTGTAATAAGTATCTATAACTTATAGCTTTCAACCTTACTCTAAGACTCTAATCCCCAAGAGCTTTATCTTTGATTGTAACGGTTCAACTTCGGTTTGAAATAGAGTTAAAGTTCTAAAGATCTATCACCACTTAGGACACCCAAAGGTTGTAATAAGTATCTATAACTTATAGCTTTGAACCTTACTCTAAGACTCTAATCCCCAAGAGCGTTATCTTTGATTGTAACGGTTCAACTTCGGTTTGAAATAGAGTTAAAGTTCTAAAGATCTATCACCTCTTAGGATACCCAAAGGTTGTAATAAGTATCTATAACTTATAGCTTTGAACCTAACTCTAAGACTCTAATCCCCAAGAGCGTTATCTTTGATTGTAACGGTTCAACTTCGGTTTGAAATAGAGTTAAAGTCCCAAAGATCTATCACCTCTTAGGACACCCAAAGGTTGTAATAAGTATCTATAACTTATAATTTTGAACCTTACTCTAAGACTCTAATCCCCAAGAGCTTTATCTTTGATTGTAACGGTTCAACTTCGGTTTGAAATAGAGTTAAAGTTCTAAAGATCTATCACCTCTTAGGACACCCAAAGGTTGTAATAAGTATCTATAACTTATAGCTTTGAACCTTACTCTAAGACTCTAATCCCCAAGAGCGTTATCTTTGATTGTAACGGTTCAACTTCGGTTTGAAATAGAGTTAAAGTTCTAAAGATCTATCACCTCTTAGGATACCCAAATGTTGTAATAAGTATCTATAACTTATAGCTTTCAACCTTACTCTAAGACTCTAATCCCCAAGAGCTTTATCTTTGATTGTAACGGTTCAACTTCGGTTTGAAATAGAGTTAAAGTTCTAAAGATCTATCACCACTTAGGACACCCAAAGGTTGTAATAAGTATCTATAACTTATAGCTTTGAACCTTACTCTAAGACTCTAATCCCCAAGAGCGTTATCTTTGATTGTAACGGTTCAACTTCGGTTTGAAATAGAGTTAAAGTTCTAAAGATCTATCACCTCTTAGGATACCCAAAGGTTGTAATAAGTATCTATAACTTATAGCTTTGAACCTAACTCTAAGACTCTAATCCCCAAGAGCGTTATCTTTGATTGTAACGGTTCAACTTCGGTTTGAAATAGAGTTAAAGTCCCAAAGATCTATCACCTCTTAGGACACCCAAAGGTTGTAATAAGTATCTATAACTTATAACTTTGAACCTTACTCTAAGACTCTAATCCCCAAGAGCTTTATCTTTGATTGTAACGGTTCAACTTCGGTTTGAAATAGAGTTAAAGTTCTAAAGATCTATCACCTCTTAGGACACCCAAAGGTTGTAATAAGTATCTATAACTTATAGCTTTGAACCTAACTCTAAGACTCTAATCCCCGAGAGCTTTATCATTTTTTATTGTAACGGTTCAACTTCGGATTGCAATAGAGTTAGAGTTCTAAAGATCTATCACCTCTTAGGACACCCAAATGTTGTAATAAGTATCTATAACTTATAGCTTTGAACCTAACTCTAAGACTCTAATCCCCAAGAGCATTATCTTTGATTGTAACGGTTTAACTTCGGTTTGAAATAGAGTTAAAGTTCCAAAGATCTATCACCTCTTAGGACACCCAAAGGTTATAATAAGTATCTATAACTTATAACTTTGAACCTTACTCTAAGACTCTAATCCCCAAGAGCTTTATCTTTGATTGTAACGGTTCAACTTCGGTTTGAAATAGAGTTAAAGTTCTAAAGATCTATCACCTCTTTGGACACCCAAAGGTTGTAATAAGTATCTATAACTTATAGCTTTGAACCTTACTCTAAGACTCTAATCCCCAAGAGCGTTATCTTTGATTGTAACGGTTCAACTTCGGTTTGAAATAGAGTTAAAGTTCGAAAGATCTATCACCTCTTAGGATACCCAAAGGTTGTAATAAGTATCTATAACTTATAGCTATCAACCTTACTCTAAGACTCTAATCCCCAAGAGCTTTATCTTTGATTGTAACGGTTCAACTTCGGTTTGAAATAGAGTTAAAGTTCTAAAGATCTATCACCACTTAGGACACCCAAAGGTTGTAATAAGTATCTATAACTTATAGCTTTGAACCTTACTCTAAGACTCTAATCCCCAAGAGCGTTATATTTGATTGTAACGGTTCAACTTCGGTTTGAAATTGAGTTAAAGTTCTAAAGATCTATCACCTCTTTGGACACCCAAAGGTTGTAATAAGTATCTATAACTTATAGCTTTGAACCTTACTCTAAGACTCTAATCCCCAAGAGCGTTATCTTTGATTGTAACGGTTCAACTTCGGTTTGAAATAGAGTTAAAGTTCTAAAGATCTATCACCTCTTAGGATACCCAAATGTTGTAATAAGTATCTATAACTTATAGCTTTCAACCTTACTCTAAGACTCTAATCCCCAAGAGCTTTATCTTTGATTGTAACGGTTCAACTTCGGTTTGAAATAGAGTTAAAGTTCTAAAGATCTATCACCACTTAGGACACCCAAAGGTTGTAATAAGTATCTATAACTTATAGCTTTGAACCTTACTCTGAGACTCTAATCCCCAAGAGCGCTATCTTTGATTGTAACGGTTCAACTTCGGTTTGAAATAGAGTTAAAGTTCTAAAGATCTATCACCTCTTAGTACACCCAAAGGTTGTAATAAGTATCTATAACTTATAGCTTTGAACCTTACTCTAAGACTCTAATCCCCAAGAGCGTTATCTTTGATTGTAACGGTTCAACTTCGGTTTGAAATAGAGTTAAAGTTCTAAAGATCTATCACCTCTTAGGACACCCAAAGGTTGTAATAAGTATCTATAACTTATAACTTTGAACCTTACTCTAAGACTCTAATCCCCAAGAGCTTTATCTTTGATTGTAATGGTTCAACTTCGGTTTGAAATAGAGTTAAAGTTCTAAAGATCTATCACCACTTAGGACACCCAAAGGTTGTAATAAGTATCTATAACTTATAGCTTTGAACCTAACTCTAAGACTCTAATCCCCAAGAGCGTTATCTTTGATTGTAACGGTTCAACTTCGGTTTGAAATTGAGTTAGAGTTCTAAAGATCTATCACCTCTTAGGACACCCAAAGGTTGTAATAAGTATCTATAACTTATAGCTTTGAACCTAACTCTAAGACTCTAATCCCCAAGAGCGTTATCTTTGAATGTAACGGTTCAACTTCGGTTTGAAATGAGTTAAAGTTCTAAAGTTCTATCACCTCTTAGGACACCCAAAGGTTGTAATAAGTATCTATAACTTATAGCTTTGAACCTAACTCTAAGACTCTAATCCCCAAGAGCGTTATCTTTGATTGTAACGGTTCAACTTCGGTTTGAAATTGAGTTAAAGTTCTAAAGATCTATCACCTCTTAGGGCACCCAAAGGTTGTAATAAGTATCTATAACTTATAGCTTTGAACCTAACTCTAAGACTCTAATCCCCAAGAGCGTTATCTTTGATTGTAACGGTTCAACTTCGGTTTGAAATAGAGTTAAAGTTCTAAAGATCTATCACCTCTTAGGACACCCAAAGGTTGTAATAAGTATCTATAACTTATAGCTTTGAACCTAACTCTTAGACTCTAATCCCCAAGAGCTTTATCATTGATTGTAACGGTTCAACTTCGGATTGCAATAGAGTTAGAGTTCTAAAGATCTATCACCTCTTAGGACACCCAAAGGTTGTAATAAGTATCTATAACTTATAGCTTTGAACCTAACTCTAAGACTCTAATCCCCAAGAGCGTTATCTTTGATTGTAACGGTTCAACTTCGGTTTGAAATTGAGTTAGAGTTCTAAAGATCTATCACCTCTTAGGACACCCAAAGGTTGTAATAAGTATCTATAACTTATAGCTTTGAACCTAACTCTTAGACTCTAATCCCCAAGAGCTTTATCATTGATTGTAACGGTTCAACTTCGGATTGCAATAGAGTTAGAGTTCTAAAGATCTATCACCTCTTAGGACACCCAAAGGTTGTAATTAGTATCTATAACTTATCGCTTTGAAACTTACTCTAAGACTCTAATCCCCAAGAGCTTTATCATTGATTGTAACGGTTCAACTTCGGTTTGAAATAGAGTTAAAGTTCTAAAGATATATCACCTCTTAGGACACCCAAAGGTTTTAATAAGTATCTATAACTTATAGCTTTGAACCTTACTCTAAGACTCTAATCCCCAAGAGCGTTATCTTTGATTGTAACGGTTCAACTTCGGTTTGAAATAGAGTTAAAGTTCTAAAGATCTATCACCTCATAGGATACCCAAAGGTTGTAATAAGTATCTATAACTTATAGCTATCAACCTTACTCTAAGACTCTAATCCCCAAGAGCTTTATCTTTGATTGTAACGGTTCAACTTCGGTTTGAAATAGAGTTAAAGTGCTAAAGATCTATCACCACTTAGGACACCCAAAGGTTGTAATAAGTATCTATAACTTATAGCTTTGAACCTTACTCTAAGACTCTAATCCCCAAGAGCGTTATCTTTGATTGTAACGGTTCAACTTCGGTTTGAAATTGAGTTAAAGTTCTAAAGATCTATCACCTCTTTGGACACCCAAAGGTTGTAATAAGTATCTATAACTTATAGCTTTGAACCTTACTCTAAGACTCTAATCCCCAAGAGCGTTATCTTTGATTGTAACGGTTCAACTTCGGTTTGAAATAGAGTTAAAGTTCTAAAGATCTATCACCTCTTAGGATACCCAAATGTTGTAATAAGTATCTATAACTTATAGCTTTCAACCTTACTCTAAGACTCTAATCCCCAAGAGCTTTATCTTTGATTGTAACGGTTCAACTTCGGTTTGAAATAGAGTTAAAGTTCTAAAGATCTATCACCTCTTTGGATACCCAAAGGTTGTAATAAGTATCTATAACTTATAGCTTTGAACCTTACTCTGAGACTCTAATCCCCAAGAGCGCTATCTTTGATTGTAACGGTTCAACTTCGGTTTGAAATAGAGTTAAAGTTCTAAAGATCTATCACCTCTTAGGACACCCAAAGGTTGTAATAAGTATCTATAACTTATAGCTTTGAACCTTACTCTAAGACTCTAATCCCCAAGAGCGTTATCTTTGATTGTAACGGTTCAACTTCGGTTTGAAATAGAGTTAAAGTTCTAAAGATCTATCACCTCTTAGGACACCCAAAGGTTGTAATAAGTATCTATAACTTATAGCTTTGAACCTAACTCTAAGACTCTAATCCCCAAGAGCGTTATCTTTGATTGTAACGGTTCAACTTCGGTTTGAAATTGAGTTAGAGTTCTAAAGATCTATCACCTCTTAGGACACCCAAAGGTTGTAATAAGTATCTATAACTTATAGCTTTGAACCTAACTCTTAGACTCTAATCCCCAAGAGCTTTATCATTGATTGTAACGGTTCAACTTCGGATTGCAATAGAGTTAGAGTTCTAAAGATCTATCACCTCTTAGGACACCCAAAGGTTGTAATTAGTATCTATAACTTATCGCTTTGAAACTTACTCTAAGACTCTAATCCCCAAGAGCTTTATCATTGATTGTAACGGTTCAACTTCGGTTTGAAATAGAGTTAAAGTTCTAAAGATATATCACCTCTTAGGACACCCAAAGGTTTTAATAAGTATCTATAACTTATAGCTTTGAACCTTACTCTAAGACTCTAATCCCCAAGAGCGTTATCTTTGATTGTAACGGTTCAACTTCGGTTTGAAATAGAGTTAAAGTTCTAAAGATCTATCACCTCTTAGGATACCCAAAGGTTGTAATAAGTATCTATAACTTATAGCTATCAACCTTACTCTAAGACTCTAATCCCCAAGAGCTTTATCTTTGATTGTAACGGTTCAACTTCGGTTTGAAATAGAGTTAAAGTGCTAAAGATCTATCACCACTTAGGACACCCAAAGGTTGTAATAAGTATCTATAACTTATAGCTTTGAACCTTACTCTAAGACTCTAATCCCCAAGAGCGTTATCTTTGATTGTAACGGTTCAACTTCGGTTTGAAATTGAGTTAAAGTTCTAAAGATCTATCACCTCTTTGGACACCCAAAGGTTGTAATAAGTATTTATAACTTATAGCTTTGAACCTTACTCTAAGACTCTAATCCCCAAGAGCGTTATCTTTGATTGTAACGGTTCAACTTCGGTTTGAAATAGAGTTAAAGTTCTAAAGATCTATCACCTCTTAGGATACCCAAATGTTGTAATAAGTATCTATAACTTATAGCTTTCAACCTTACTCTAAGACTCTAATCCCCAAGAGCTTTATCTTTGATTGTAACGGTTCAACTTCGGTTTGAAATAGAGTTAAAGTTCTAAAGATCTATCACCACTTAGGACACCCAAAGGTTGTAATAAGTATCTATAACTTATAGCTTTGAACCTTACTCTAAGACTCTAATCCCCAAGAGCGTTATCTTTGATTGTAACGGTTCAACTTCGGTTTGAAATAGAGTTAAAGTTCTAAAGATCTATCACCTCTTAGGATACCCAAAGGTTGTAATAAGTATCTATAACTTATAGCTTTGAACCTAACTCTAAGACTCTAATCCCCAAGAGCGTTATCTTTGATTGTAACGGTTCAACTTCGGTTTGAAATAGAGTTAAAGTCCCAAAGATCTATCACCTCTTAGGACACCCAAAGGTTGTAATAAGTATCTATAACTTATAACTTTGAACCTTACTCTAAGACTCTAATCCCCAAGAGCTTTATCTTTGATTGTAACGGTTCAACTTCGGTTTGAAATAGAGTTAAAGTTCTAAAGATCTATCACCTCTTAGGACACCCAAAGTTTGTAATAAGTATCTATAACTTATAGCTTTGAACCTAACTCTAAGACTCTAATCCCCGAGAGCTTTATCATTTTTTATTGTAACGGTTCAACTTCGGATTGCAATAGAGTTAGAGTTCTAAAGATCTATCACCTCTTAGGACACCCAAATGTTGTAATAAGTATCTATAACTTATAGCTTTGAACCTAACTCTAAGACTCTAATCCCCAAGAGCATTATCTTTGATTGTAACGGTTTAACTTCGGTTTGAAATAGAGTTAAAGTTCCAAAGATCTATCACCTCTTAGGACACCCAAAGGTTATAATAAGTATCTATAACTTATAACTTTGAACCTTACTCTAAGACTCTAATCCCCAAGAGCTTTATCTTTGATTGTAACGGTTCAACTTCGGTTTGAAATAGAGTTAAAGTTCTAAAGATCTATCACCTCTTTGGACACCCAAAGGTTGTAATAAGTATCTATAACTTATAGCTTTGAACCTTACTCTAAGACTCTAATCCCCAAGAGCGTTATCTTTGATTGTAACGGTTCAACTTCGGTTTGAAATAGAGTTAAAGTTCGAAAGATCTATCACCTCTTAGGATACCCAAAGGTTGTAATAAGTATCTATAACTTATAGCTATCAACCTTACTCTAAGACTCTAATCCCCAAGAGCTTTATCTTTGATTGTAACGGTTCAACTTCGGTTTGAAATAGAGTTAAAGTTCTAAAGATCTATCACCACTTAGGACACCCAAAGGTTGTAATAAGTATCTATAACTTATAGCTTTGAACCTTACTCTAAGACTCTAATCCCCAAGAGCGTTATCTTTGATTGTAACGGTTCAACTTCGGTTTGAAATTGAGTTAAAGTTCTAAAGATCTATCACCTCTTTGGACACCCAAAGGTTGTAATAAGTATCTATAACTTATAGCTTTGAACCTTACTCTAAGACTCTAATCCCCAAGAGCGTTATCTTTGATTGTAACGGTTCAACTTCGGTTTGAAATAGAGTTAAAGTTCTAAAGATCTATCACCTCTTAGGATACCCAAATGTTGTAATAAGTATCTATAACTTATAGCTTTCAACCTTACTCTAAGACTCTAATCCCCAAGAGCTTTATCTTTGATTGTAACGGTTCAACTTCGGTTTGAAATAGAGTTAAAGTTCTAAAGATCTATCACCACTTAGGACACCCAAAGGTTGTAATAAGTATCTATAACTTATAGCTTTGAACCTTACTCTGAGACTCTAATCCCCAAGAGCGCTATCTTTGATTG
The DNA here is from genome assembly GCA_030549335.1 of Pontederia crassipes. NCBI lineage: Eukaryota > Viridiplantae > Streptophyta > Magnoliopsida > Commelinales > Pontederiaceae > Pontederia > Pontederia crassipes. Next base: position 340,245 of record JAUKPH010000020.1, on the reverse strand, counting down.
TAACGGTTCAACTTCGGTTTGAAATAGAGTTAAAGTTCTAAAGATCTATCACCTCTTAGTACACCCAAAGGTTGTAATAAGTATCTATAACTTATAGCTTTGAACCTTACTCTAAGACTCTAATCCCCAAGAGCGTTATCTTTGATTGTAACGGTTCAACTTCGGTTTGAAATAGAGTTAAAGTTCTAAAGATCTATCACCTCTTAGGACACCCAAAGGTTGTAATAAGTATCTATAACTTATAACTTTGAACCTTACTCTAAGACTCTAATCCCCAAGAGCTTTATCTTTGATTGTAATGGTTCAACTTCGGTTTGAAATAGAGTTAAAGTTCTAAAGATCTATCACCACTTAGGACACCCAAAGGTTGTAATAAGTATCTATAACTTATAGCTTTGAACCTAACTCTAAGACTCTAATCCCCAAGAGCGTTATCTTTGATTGTAACGGTTCAACTTCGGTTTGAAATTGAGTTAGAGTTCTAAAGATCTATCACCTCTTAGGACACCCAAAGGTTGTAATAAGTATCTATAACTTATAGCTTTGAACCTAACTCTAAGACTCTAATCCCCAAGAGCGTTATCTTTGAATGTAACGGTTCAACTTCGGTTTGAAATAGAGTTAAAGTTCTAAAGTTCTATCACCTCTTAGGACACCCAAAGGTTGTAATAAGTATCTATAACTTATAGCTTTGAACCTAACTCTAAGACTCTAATCCCCAAGAGCGTTATCTTTGATTGTAACGGTTCAACTTCGGTTTGAAATTGAGTTAAAGTTCTAAAGATCTATCACCTCTTAGGGCACCCAAAGGTTGTAATAAGTATCTATAACTTATAGCTTTGAACCTAACTCTAAGACTCTAATCCCCAAGAGCGTTATCTTTGATTGTAACGGTTCAACTTCGGTTTGAAATAGAGTTAAAGTTCTAAAGATCTATCACCTCTTAGGACACCCAAAGGTTGTAATAAGTATCTATAACTTATAGCTTTGAACCTAACTCTTAGACTCTAATCCCCAAGAGCTTTATCATTGATTGTAACGGTTCAACTTCGGATTGCAATAGAGTTAGAGTTCTAAAGATCTATCACCTCTTAGGACACCCAAAGGTTGTAATAAGTATCTATAACTTATAGCTTTGAACCTAACTCTAAGACTCTAATCCCCAAGAGCGTTATCTTTGATTGTAACGGTTCAACTTCGGTTTGAAATTGAGTTAGAGTTCTAAAGATCTATCACCTCTTAGGACACCCAAAGGTTGTAATAAGTATCTATAACTTATAGCTTTGAACCTAACTCTTAGACTCTAATCCCCAAGAGCTTTATCATTGATTGTAACGGTTCAACTTCGGATTGCAATAGAGTTAGAGTTCTAAAGATCTATCACCTCTTAGGACACCGAAAGGTTGTAATTAGTATCTATAACTTATCGCTTTGAAACTTACTCTAAGACTCTAATCCCCAAGAGCTTTATCATTGATTGTAACGGTTCAACTTCGGTTTGAAATAGAGTTAAAGTTCTAAAGATATATCACCTCTTAGGACACCCAAAGGTTTTAATAAGTATCTATAACTTATAGCTTTGAACCTTACTCTAAGACTCTAATCCCCAAGAGCGTTATCTTTGATTGTAACGGTTCAACTTCGGTTTGAAATAGAGTTAAAGTTCTAAAGATCTATCACCTCTTAGGATACCCAAAGGTTGTAATAAGTATCTATAACTTATAGCTATCAACCTTACTCTAAGACTCTAATCCCCAAGAGCTTTATCTTTGATTGTAACGGTTCAACTTCGGTTTGAAATAGAGTTAAAGTGCTAAAGATCTATCACCACTTAGGACACCCAAAGGTTGTAATAAGTATCTATAACTTATAGCTTTGAACCTTACTCTAAGACTCTAATCCCCAAGAGCGTTATCTTTGATTGTAACGGTTCAACTTCGGTTTGAAATTGAGTTAAAGTTCTAAAGATCTATCACCTCTTTGGACACCCAAAGGTTGTAATAAGTATCTATAACTTATAGCTTTGAACCTTACTCTAAGACTCTAATCCCCAAGAGCGTTATCTTTGATTGTAACGGTTCAACTTCGGTTTGAAATAGAGTTAAAGTTCTAAAGATCTATCACCTCTTAGGATACCCAAATGTTGTAATAAGTATCTATAACTTATAGCTTTCAACCTTACTCTAAGACTCTAATCCCCAAGAGCTTTATCTTTGATTGTAACGGTTCAACTTCGGTTTGAAATAGAGTTAAAGTTCTAAAGATCTATCACCTCTTTGGATACCCAAAGGTTGTAATAAGTATCTATAACTTATAGCTTTGAACCTTACTCTGAGACTCTAATCCCCAAGAGCGCTATCTTTGATTGTAACGGTTCAACTTCGGTTTGAAATAGAGTTAAAGTTCTAAAGATCTATCACCTCTTAGGACACCCAAAGGTTGTAATAAGTATCTATAACTTATAGCTTTGAACCTTACTCTAAGACTCTAATCCCCAAGAGCGTTATCTTTGATTGTAACGGTTCAACTTCGGTTTGAAATAGAGTTAAAGTTCTAAAGATCTATCACCTCTTAGGACACCCAAAGGTTGTAATAAGTATCTATAACTTATAGCTTTGAACCTAACTCTAAGACTCTAATCCCCAAGAGCGTTATCTTTGATTGTAACGGTTCAACTTCGGTTTGAAATTGAGTTAGAGTTCTAAAGATCTATCACCTCTTAGGACACCCAAAGGTTGTAATAAGTATCTATAACTTATAGCTTTGAACCTAACTCTTAGACTCTAATCCCCAAGAGCTTTATCATTGATTGTAACGGTTCAACTTCGGATTGCAATAGAGTTAGAGTTCTAAAGATCTATCACCTCTTAGGACACCCAAAGGTTGTAATTAGTATCTATAACTTATCGCTTTGAAACTTACTCTAAGACTCTAATCCCCAAGAGCTTTATCATTGATTGTAACGGTTCAACTTCGGTTTGAAATAGAGTTAAAGTTCTAAAGATATATCACCTCTTAGGACACCCAAAGGTTTTAATAAGTATCTATAACTTATAGCTTTGAACCTTACTCTAAGACTCTAATCCCCAAGAGCGTTATCTTTGATTGTAACGGTTCAACTTCGGTTTGAAATAGAGTTAAAGTTCTAAAGATCTATCACCTCTTAGGATACCCAAAGGTTGTAATAAGTATCTATAACTTATAGCTATCAACCTTACTCTAAGACTCTAATCCCCAAGAGCTTTATCTTTGATTGTAACGGTTCAACTTCGGTTTGAAATAGAGTTAAAGTGCTAAAGATCTATCACCACTTAGGACACCCAAAGGTTGTAATAAGTATCTATAACTTATAGCTTTGAACCTTACTCTAAGACTCTAATCCCCAAGAGCGTTATCTTTGATTGTAACGGTTCAACTTCGGTTTGAAATTGAGTTAAAGTTCTAAAGATCTATCACCTCTTTGGACACCCAAAGGTTGTAATAAGTATCTATAACTTATAGCTTTGAACCTTACTCTAAGACTCTAATCCCCAAGAGCGTTATCTTTGATTGTAACGGTTCAACTTCGGTTTGAAATAGAGTTAAAGTTCTAAAGATCTATCACCTCTTAGGATACCCAAATGTTGTAATAAGTATCTATAACTTATAGCTTTCAACCTTACTCTAAGACTCTAATCCCCAAGAGCTTTATCTTTGATTGTAACGGTTCAACTTCGGTTTGAAATAGAGTTAAAGTTCTAAAGATCTATCACCACTTAGGACACCCAAAGGTTGTAATAAGTATCTATAACTTATAGCTTTGAACCTTACTCTAAGACTCTAATCCCCAAGAGCGTTATCTTTGATTGTAACGGTTCAACTTCGGTTTGAAATAGAGTTAAAGTTCTAAAGATCTATCACCTCTTAGGATACCCAAAGGTTGTAATAAGTATCTATAACTTATAGCTTTGAACCTAACTCTAAGACTCTAATCCCCAAGAGCGTTATCTTTGATTGTAACGGTTCAACTTCGGTTTGAAATAGAGTTAAAGTCCCAAAGATCTATCACCTCTTAGGACACCCAAAGGTTGTAATAAGTATCTATAACTTATAACTTTGAACCTTACTCTAAGACTCTAATCCCCAAGAGCTTTATCTTTGATTGTAACGGTTCAACTTCGGTTTGAAATAGAGTTAAAGTTCTAAAGATCTATCACCTCTTAGGACACCCAAAGGTTGTAATAAGTATCTATAACTTATAGCTTTGAACCTAACTCTAAGACTCTAATCCCCGAGAGCTTTATCATTTTTTATTGTAACGGTTCAACTTCGGATTGCAATAGAGTTAGAGTTCTAAAGATCTATCACCTCTTAGGACACCCAAATGTTGTAATAAGTATCTATAACTTATAGCTTTGAACCTAACTCTAAGACTCTAATCCCCAAGAGCATTATCTTTGATTGTAACGGTTTAACTTCGGTTTGAAATAGAGTTAAAGTTCCAAAGATCTATCACCTCTTAGGACACCCAAAGGTTATAATAAGTATCTATAACTTATAACTTTGAACCTTACTCTAAGACTCTAATCCCCAAGAGCTTTATCTTTGATTGTAACGGTTCAACTTCGGTTTGAAATAGAGTTAAAGTTCTAAAGATCTATCACCTCTTTGGACACCCAAAGGTTGTAATAAGTATCTATAACTTATAGCTTTGAACCTTACTCTAAGACTCTAATCCCCAAGAGCGTTATCTTTGATTGTAACGGTTCAACTTCGGTTTGAAATAGAGTTAAAGTTCGAAAGATCTATCACCTCTTAGGATACCCAAAGGTTGTAATAAGTATCTATAACTTATAGCTATCAACCTTACTCTAAGACTCTAATCCCCAAGAGCTTTATCTTTGATTGTAACGGTTCAACTTCGGTATGAAATAGAGTTAAAGTTCTAAAGATCTATCACCACTTAGGACACCCAAAGGTTGTAATAAGTATCTATAACTTATAGCTTTGAACCTTACTCTAAGACTCTAATCCCCAAGAGCGTTATCTTTGATTGTAACGGTTCAACTTCGGTTTGAAATTGAGTTAAAGTTCTAAAGATCTATCACCTCTTTGGACACCCAAAGGTTGTAATAAGTATCTATAACTTATAGCTTTGAACCTTACTCTAAGACTCTAATCCCCAAGAGCGTTATCTTTGATTGTAACGGTTCAACTTCGGTTTGAAATAGAGTTAAAGTTCTAAAGATCTATCACCTCTTAGGATACCCAAATGTTGTAATAAGTATCTATAACTTATAGCTTTCAACCTTACTCTAAGACTCTAATCCCCAAGAGCTTTATCTTTGATTGTAACGGTTCAACTTCGGTTTGAAATAGAGTTAAAGTTCTAAAGATCTATCACCACTTAGGACACCCAAAGGTTGTAATAAGTATCTATAACTTATAGCTTTGAACCTTACTCTGAGACTCTAATCCCCAAGAGCGCTATCTTTGATTGTAACGGTTCAACTTCGGTTTGAAATAGAGTTAAAGTTCTAAAGATCTATCACCTCTTAGTACACCCAAAGGTTGTAATAAGTATCTATAACTTATAGCTTTGAACCTTACTCTAAGACTCTAATCCCCAAGAGCGTTATCTTTGATTGTAACGGTTCAACTTCGGTTTGAAATAGAGTTAAAGTTCTAAAGATCTATCACCTCTTAGGACACCCAAAGGTTGTAATAAGTATCTATAACTTATAACTTTGAACCTTACTCTAAGACTCTAATCCCCAAGAGCTTTATCTTTGATTGTAATGGTTCAACTTCGGTTTGAAATAGAGTTAAAGTTCTAAAGATCTATCACCACTTAGGACACCCAAAGGTTGTAATAAGTATCTATAACTTATAGCTTTGAACCTAACTCTAAGACTCTAATCCCCAAGAGCGTTATCTTTGATTGTAACGGTTCAACTTCGGTTTGAAATTGAGTTAGAGTTCTAAAGATCTATCACCTCTTAGGACACCCAAAGGTTGTAATAAGTATCTATAACTTATAGCTTTGAACCTAACTCTAAGACTCTAATCCCCAAGAGCGTTATCTTTGAATGTAACGGTTCAACTTCGGTTTGAAATAGAGTTAAAGTTCTAAAGTTCTATCACCTCTTAGGACACCCAAAGGTTGTAATAAGTATCTATAACTTATAGCTTTGAACCTAACTCTAAGACTCTAATCCCCAAGAGCGTTATTTTTTATTGTAACGGTTCAACTTCGGTTTGAAATTGAATTAAAGTTCTAAAGATCTATCACCTCTTAGGGCACCCAAAGGTTGTAATAAGTATCTATAACTTATAGCTTTGAACCTAACTCTAAGACTCTAATCCCCAAGAGCGTTATCTTTGATTGTAACGGTTCAACTTCGGTTTGAAATAGAGTTAAAGTTCTAAAGATCTATCACCTCTTAGGACACCCAAAGGTTGTAATAAGTATCTATAACTTATAGCTTTGAACCTAACTCTTAGACTCTAATCCCCAAGAGCTTTATCATTGATTGTAACGGTTCAACTTCGGATTGCAATAGAGTTAGAGTTCTAAAGATCTATCACCTCTTAGGACACCCAAAGGTTGTAATAAGTATCTATAACTTATAGCTTTGAACCTAACTCTAAGACTCTAATCCCCAAGAGCGTTATCTTTGATTGTAACGGTTCAACTTCGGTTTGAAATTGAGTTAGAGTTCTAAAGATCTATCACCTCTTAGGACACCCAAATGTTGTAATAAGTATCTATAACTTATAGCTTTGAACCTAACTCTTAGACTCTAATCCCCAAGAGCTTTATCATTGATTGTAACGGTTCAACTTCGGATTGCAATAGAGTTAGAGTTCTAAAGATCTATCACCTCTTAGGACACCCAAAGGTTGTAATTAGTATCTATAACTTATCGCTTTGAAACTTACTCTAAGACTCTAATCCCCAAGAGCTTTATCATTGATTGTAACGGTTCAACTTCGGTTTGAAATAGAGTTAAAGTTCTAAAGATATATCACCTCTTAGGACACCCAAAGGTTTTAATAAGTATCTATAACTTATAGCTTTGAACCTTACTCTAAGACTCTAATCCCCAAGAGCGTTATCTTTGATTGTAACGGTTCAACTTCGGTTTGAAATAGAGTTAAAGTTCTAAAGATCTATCACCTCTTAGGATACCCAAAGGTTGTAATAAGTATCTATAACTTATAGCTATCAACCTTACTCTAAGACTCTAATCCCCAAGAGCTTTATCTTTGATTGTAACGGTTCAACTTCGGTTTGAAATAGAGTTAAAGTGCTAAAGATCTATCACCACTTAGGACACCCAAAGGTTGTAATAAGTATCTATAACTTATAGCTTTGAACCTTACTCTAAGACTCTAATCCAAAAGAGCGTTATCTTTGATTGTAACGGTTCAACTTCGGTTTGAAATAGAGTTAAAGTGCTAAAGATCTATCACCACTTAGGACACCCAAAGGTTGTAATAAGTATCTATAACCTATAGCTTTGAACCTTACTCTAAGACTCTAATCCCCAAGAGCGTTATCTTTGATTGTAACGGTTCAACTTCGGTTTGAAATAGAGTTAAAGTTCTAAAGATCTATCACCTCTTAGGATACCCAAATGTTGTAATAAGTATCTATAACTTATAGCTTTCAACCTTACTCTAAGACTCTAATCCCCAAGAGCTTTATCTTTGATTGTAACGGTTCAACTTCGGTTTGAAATAGAGTTAAAGTTCTAAAGATCTATCACCTCTTTGGATACCCAAAGGTTGTAATAAGTATCTATAACTTATAGCTTTGAACCTTACTCTGAGACTCTAATCCCCAAGAGCGCTATCTTTGATTGTAACGGTTCAACTTCGGTTTGAAATAGAGTTAAAGTTCTAAAGATCTATCACCTCTTAGGACACCCAAAGGTTGTAATAAGTATCTATAACTTATAGCTTTGAACCTTACTCTAAGACTCTAATCCCCAAGAGCGTTATCTTTGATTGTAACGGTTCAACTTCGGTTTGAAATAGAGTTAAAGTTCTAAAGATCTATCACCTCTTAGGACACCCAAAGGTTGTAATAAGTATCTATAACTTATAGCTTTGAACCTAACTCTAAGACTCTAATCCCCAAGAGCGTTATCTTTGATTGTAACGGTTCAACTTCGGTTTGAAATTGAGTTAGAGTTCTAAAGATCTATCACCTCTTAGGACACCCAAAGGTTGTAATAAGTATCTATAACTTATAGCTTTGAACCTAACTCTTAGACTCTAATCCCCAAGAGCTTTATCATTGATTGTAACGGTTCAACTTCGGATTGCAATATAGTTAGAGTTCTAAAGATCTATCACCTCTTAGGACACCCAAAGGTTGTAATTAGTATCTATAACTTATCGCTTTGAAACTTACTCTAAGACTCTAATCCCCAAGAGCTTTATCATTGATTGTAACGGTTCAACTTCGGTTTGAAATAGAGTTAAAGTTCTAAAGATATATCACCTCTTAGGACACCCAAAGGTTTTAATAAGTATCTATAACTTATAGCTTTGAACCTTACTCTAAGACTCTAATCCCCAAGAGCGTTATCTTTGATTGTAACGGTTCAACTTCGGTTTGAAATAGAGTTAAAGTTCTAAAGATCTATCACCTCTTAGGATACCCAAAGGTTGTAATAAGTATCTATAACTTATAGCTATCAACCTTACTCTAAGACTCTAATCCCCAAGAGCTTTATCTTTGATTGTAACGGTTCAACTTCGGTTTGAAATAGAGTTAAAGTGCTAAAGATCTATCACCACTTAGGACACCCAAAGGTTGTAATAAGTATCTATAACTTATAGCTTTGAACCTTACTCTAAGACTCTAATCCCCAAGAGCGTTATCTTTGATTGTAACGGTTCAACTTCGGTTTGAAATTGAGTTAAAGTTCTAAAGATCTATCACCTCTTTGGACACCCAAAGGTTGTAATAAGTATCTATAACTTATAGCTTTGAACCTTACTCTAAGACTCTAATCCCCAAGAGCGTTATCTTTGATTGTAACGGTTCAACTTCGGTTTGAAATAGAGTTAAAGTTCTAAAGATATATCACCTCTTAGGATACCCAAATGTTGTAATAAGTATCTATAACTTATAGCTTTCAACCTTACTCTAAGACTCTAATCCCCAAGAGCTTTATCTTTGATTGTAACGGTTCAACTTCGGTTTGAAATAGAGTTAAAGTTCTAAAGATCTATCACCACTTAGGACACCCAAAGGTTGTAATAAGTATCTATAACTTATAGCTTTGAACCTTACTCTAAGACTCTAATCCCCAAGAGCGTTATCTTTGATTGTAACGGTTCAACTACGGTTTGAAATAGAGTTAAAGTTCTAAAGATCTATCACCACTTAGGACACCCAAAGGTTGTAATAAGTATCTATAACTTATAGCTTTGAACCTTACTCTAAGACTCTAATCCCCAAGAGCGTTATCTTTGATTGTAACGGTTCAACTACGATTTGAAATTGAGTTAAAGTTCTAAAGATCTATCACCTCTTAGGGCACCCAAAGGTTGTAATAAGTATCTATAACGAATAGCTTTGAACCTAACTCTAAGACTCTAATCCCCAAGAGCTTTATCGTTGATTGTAACGGTTCAACGTCGATTGCAATAGAGTTAGAGTTCTAAAGATCTATCACCTCTTAGGACACCCAAAGATTGTAATTAGTATCTATAACTTATAGCTTTGAACCTAACTCTAAGACTCTAATCCCAAGAGCGTTATCTTTGATTGTAACAGTTCAACTTCGGTTTGAAATAGAGTTAAAGTTCTAAAGATCTATCACCTCTTAGGACACCCAAAGGTTGTAATAAGTATCTATAACTTATAGCTTTGAACCTAACTCTTAGACTCTAATCCCCAAGAGCTTTATCATTGATTGTAACGGTTCAACTTCGGATTGCAATAGAGTTAGAGTTCTAAAGATCTATCACCTCTTAGGACACCCAAAGGTTGTAATTAGTATCTATAACTTATCGCTTTGAAACTTACTCTAAGACTCTAATCCCCAAGAGCTTTATCATTGATTGTAACGGTTCAACTTCGGTTTGAAATAAAGTTAAAGTTCTAAAGATATATCACCTCTTAGGACACCCAAAGGTTTTAATAAGTATCTATAACTTATAGCTTTGAACCTTACTCTAAGACTCTAATCCCCAAGAGCGTTATCTTTGATTGTAACGGTTCAACTTCGGTTTGAAATAGAGTTAAAGTTCTAAAGATCTATCACCTCTTAGGATACCCAAAGGTTGTAATAAGTATCTATAACTTATAGCTATCAACCTTACTCTAAGACTCTAATCCCCAAGAGCTTTATCTTTGATTGTAACGGTTCAACTTCGGTTTGAAATAGAGTTAAAGTGCTAAAGATCTATCACCACTTAGGACACCCAAAGGTTGTAATAAGTATCTATAACTTATAGCTTTGAACCTTACTCTAAGACTCTAATCCCCAAGAGCGTTATCTTTGATTGTAACGGTTCAACTTCGGTTTGAAATTGAGTTAAAGTTCTAAAGATCTATCACCTCTTTGGACACCCAAAGGTTGTAATAAGTATCTATAACTTATAGCTTTGAACCTTACTCTAAGACTCTAATCCCCAAGAGCGTTATCTTTGATTGTAACGGTTCAACTTCGGTTTGAAATAGAGTTAAAGTTCTAAAGATATATCACCTCTTAGGAAACCCAAATGTTGTAATAAGTATCTATAACTTATAGCTTTCAACCTTACTCTAAGACTCTAATCCCCAAGAGCTTTATCTTTGATTGTAACGGTTCAACTTCGGTTTGAAATAGAGTTAAAGTTCTAAAGATCTATCACCACTTAGGACACCCAAAGGTTGTAATAAGTATCTATAACTTATAGCTTTGAACCTTACTCTAAGACTCTAATCCCCAAGAGCGTTATCTTTGATTGTAACGGTTCAACTACGATTTGAAATTGAGTTAAAGTTCTAAAGATCTATCACCTCTTAGGGCACCCAAAGGTTGTAATAAGTATCTATAACGAATAGCTTTGAACCTAACTCTAAGACTCTAATCCCCAAGAGCTTTATCGTTGATTGTAACGGTTCAACGTCGATTGCAATAGAGTTAGAGTTCTAAAGATCTATCACCTCTTAGGACACCCAAAGATTGTAATTAGTATCTATAACTTATAGCTTTGAACCTAACTCTAAGACTCTAATCCCAAGAGCGTTATCTTTGATTGTAACAGTTCAACTTCGGTTTGAAATAGAGTTAAAGTTCTAAAGATCTATCACCTCTTAGGACACCCAAAGGTTGTAATAAGTATCTATAACTTATAGCTTTGAACCTAACTCTAAGACTCTAATCCCCGAGAGCTTTATCATTTTTTATTGTAACGGTTCAACTTCGGATTGCAATAGAGTTAGAGTTCTAAAGATCTATCACCTCTTAGGACACCCAAATGTTGTAATAAGTATCTATAACTTATAGCTTTGAACCTAACTCTAAGACTCTAATCCCCAAGAGCATTATCTTTGATTATAACGGTTTAACTTCGGTTTGAAATAGAGTTAAAGTTCCAAAGATCTATCACCTCTTAGGACACCCAAAGGTTATAATAAGTATCTATAACTTATAACTTTGAACCTTACTCTAAGACTCTTTTCCCCAAGAGCTTTATCTTTGATTGTAACGGTTCAACTTCGGTTTGAAATAGAGTTAAAGTTCTAAAGATCTATCACCTCTTTGGACACCCAAAGGTTGTAATAAGTATCTATAACTTATAGCTTTGAACCTTACTTTAAGACTCTAATCCCCAAGAGCGTTATCTTTGATTGTAACGGTTCAACTTCGGTTTGAAATAGAGTTAAAGTTCTAAAGATCTATCACCTCTTAGGGCACCCAAAGGTTGTAATAAGTATCTATAACATATAGCTTTGAACCTTACTCTAAGACTCTAATCCCCAAGAGCGTTATCTTTGATTGTAACGGTTCAACTTCGGTTTGAAATTGAGTTAAAGTTCTAAAGATCTATCACCTCTTAGGGCACCCAAAGGTTGTAATAAGTATCTATAACTTATAGCTTTTAACCTAACTCTAAGACTCTAATCCCAAAGAGCGTTATCTTTGATTGTAACGGTTCAACTTCGGTTTGAAATAGAGTTACAGTTCTAAAGATCTATCACCTCTTTGGACACCCAAAGGTTGTAATAAGTATCTATAACTTATAGCTTTCAACCTTACTCTAAGACTCTAATCCCCAAGAGCTTTATCTTTGATTGTAACGGTTCAACTTCGGTTTGAAATAGAGTTAAAGTTCTAAAGATCTATCACCACTTAGGACACCCAAAGGTTGTAATAAGTATCTATAACTTATAGCTTTGAACCTTACTCTAAGACTCTAATCCCCAAGAGCGTTATCTTTGATTGTAACGGTTCAACTTCGGTTTGAAATAGAGTTAAAGTTCTAAAGATCTATCACCTCTTAGGATACCCAAAGATTGTAATAAGTATCTATAACTTATAGCTTTGAACCTAACTCTAAGACTCTAATCCCCAAGAGCGTTATCTTTGATTGTAACGGTTCAACGTCGGTTTGAAATAGAGTTAAAGTGCCAAAGATCTATCACCTCTTAGGACACCCAAAGGTTGTAATAAGTATCTATAACTTATAACTTTGAACCTTACTCTAAGACTCTAATCCCCAAGAGCATTATCTTTGATTGTAACCGTTCAACTTCGGTTTGAAATAGAGTTAAAGTTCTAAAGATCTATCCCCTCTTTGGACACCCAAAGGTTGTAATAAGTATCTATAACTTATAGCTTTGAACCTTACTCTTAAGACTCTAATCCCCAAGAGCGTTATCTTTGATTGTAACGGTTCAACTTCGGTTTGAAATAGATTTAAAGTTCTAAAGATCTATCACCACTTAGGACACCCAAAGGTTGTAATAAGTATCTATAACTTATAGCTTTGAACCTAACTCTAAGACTCTAATCCCCAAGAGCGTTATCTTTGATTATAACGGTTCAACTTCGGTTTGAAATTGATTTAAAGTTCTAAAGATCTATCACCTCTTAGGGCACCCAAAGGTTGTAATAAGTATCTATAACTTATAGCTTTGAACCTTACTCTAAGACTCTAATCCCCAAGAGCGTTATCTTTGAATGTAACGGTTCAACTTCGGTTTGAAATAGAGTTAAAGTTCTAAAGTTCTATCACCTCTTAGGACACCCAAAGGTTGTAATAAGTATCTATAACTTATAACTTTGAACCTAACTCTAAGACTCTAATCCCCAAGAGCTTTATCTTTGATTGTAACGGTTCAACTTCGGTTTGAAATAGAGTTAAAGTTCTAAAGATCTATCACCTCTTTGGACACCCAAAGGTTGTAATAAGTATCTATAACTTATAGCTTTGAACCTTACTCTTAGACTCTAATCCCCAAGAGCGTTATCTTTGATTGTAACGGTTTAACTTCGGTTTGAAATAGAGTTAAAGTTCTAAAGATCTATCACCTCTTAGGATACCAAAAGGTTGTAATAAGTATGTATAACTTATATTTTTGAACCTTACTCTAAGTCTCTAATCCCCAAGAGCTTTATCTTTGATTGTAACTGTTCAACATCGGTTTGAAATAGAGTTAAAGTTCTAAAGATCTATCACCACTTAGGACACCCAAAGGTTGTATTAAGTATCTATAACTTATAGCTTTGAACCTAACTCTAAGACTCTAATCCCCAAGAGCATTATCTTTGATTGTAACAGTTCAACTTCGGTTTGAAATAGAGTTAAAGTTCTAAAGATCTATCACCTCTTAGGATACCCAAAGGTTGTAATAAGTATCTATAACTTATAGCTTCGAACCTAACTCTATGACTCTAATCCCCAAGAGCGTTATCTTTGATTGTAACGGTTCAACTTCGGTTTGAACTAGAGTTAAAGTTCTAAAGATCTATCACCTCTTAGGACACCCAAAGGTTGTAATAAGTATCTATAACTTATAGCTTTGAACCTTACTCTAAGTCTCTAATCCCCAAGAGCGTTATCTTTGATTGTAACTGTTCAACATCGGTTTGAAATAGAGTTAAAGTTCTAAAGATCTATCACCACTTAGGACACCCAAAGGTTGTATTAAGTATCTATAACTTATAGCTTTGAACCTAACTCTAAGACTCTAATCCCCAAGAGCATTATCTTTGATTGTAACAGTTCAACTTCGGTTTGAAATAGAGTTAAAGTTCTAAAGATCTATCACCTCTTAGGATACCCAAAGGTTGTAATAAGTATCTATAACTTATAGCTTCGAACCTAACTCTATGACTCTAATCCCCAAGAGTGTTATCTTTGATTGTAACGGTTCAACTTCGGTTTGAAATAGAGTTAAAGTTCTAAAGATCTATCACCTCTTAGGACACCCAAAGGTTGTAATAAGTATCTATAACTTATAGCTTTGAACCTTACTCTAAGACTCTAATCCCCAAGAGCGTTATCTTTGATTGTAACGGTTCAACTTCGGTTTGAAATAGAGTTAATGTTCTAAAGATCTATCACCTCTTAGGGCACCCAAAGGTTGTAATAAGTATCTATAACTTATAGCTTTGAACCTAACTCTAAGACTCTAATCCCCAAGAGCGTTATCTTTGATTGTAACGGTGCAACTTCGGTTTGAAATTGAGTTAAAGTTCTAAAGATCTATCACCTCTTAGGGCACCCAAAGGTTGTAATAAGTATCTATAACTTATAGCTTTGAACCTTACTCTAAGACTCTAATCCCCAAGAGCGTTATCTTTGAATGTAACGGTTCAACTTCGGTTTGAAATAGAGTTAAAGTTCTAAAGTTCTATCACCTCTTAGGACACCCAAAGGTTGTAATAAGTATCTATAACTTATAGCTTTGAACCTAACTCTAAGACTCTAATCCCCAAGAGCGTTATCTTTGATTGTAACGGTGCAACTTCGGTTTGAAATTGAGTTAAAGTTCTAAAGATCTATCACCTCTTAGGGCACCCAAAGGTTGTAATAAGTATCTATATCTTATAGCTTTGAACCTAACTCTAAGACTCTAATCCCCAAGAGCGTTATCTTTGATTGTAACGGTTCAACATCGGTTTGAAATAGAGTTAAAGTTCTAAAGATCTATCGCCTCTTAGGACACCCAAAGGTTGTAATAAGTATCTATAACTTATAGCTTTGAACCTAACTCTTAGACTCTAATCCCCAAGAGCTTTATCATTGATTGTAACGGTTCAACTTCGGATTGCAATAGAGTTAGAGTTCTAAAGATCTATCACCTCTTAGGACACCCAAAGGTTGTAATAAGTATCTATAACTTATAGCTTTGAACCTAACTCTAAGACTCTAATCCCCAAGAGCGTTATCTTTGATTGTAACGGTTCAACTTCGGTTTGAAATAGAGTTAAAGTTCTAAAGATCTATCACCTCTTAGTACACCCAAAGGTTGTAATAAGTATCTATAACTTATAGCTTTGAACCTAACTCTAAGACTCTAATCCCCAAGAGCGTTATCTTTGATTGCAACGGTTCAACTTCGTTTTGAAATAGAGTTAAAGTTCTAAAGATCTATCACCTCTTAGGACACCCAAAGGTTGTAATAAGTATCTATAACTTATAGCTTTGAACCTAACTCTAAGACTCTAATCCCCAAGAGCTTTATCGTTGATTGTAACGGTTCAACGTCGATTGCAATAGAGTTAGAGTTCCAAAGATCTATCACCTCTTAGGACACCCAAAGATTGTAATTAGTATCTATAACTTATAGCTTTGAACCTAACTCTAAGACTCTAATTCCAAGAGCGTTATCTTTGATTGTAACAGTTCAACTTCGGTTTGAAATAGAGTTAAAGTTCTAAAGATCTATCACCTCTTAGGACACCCAAAGGTTGTAATAAGTATCTATAACTTATAGCTTTGAACCTAACTCTAAGACTCTAATCCCCGAGAGCTTTATCATTTTTTATTGTAACGGTTCAACTTCGGATTGCAATAGAGTTAGAGTTCTAAAGATCTATCACCTCTTAGGACACCCAAATGTTGTAATAAGTATCTATAACTTATAGCTTTGAACCTAACTCTAAGACTCTAATCCCCAAGAGCATTATCTTTGATTGTAACGGTTTAACTTCGGTTTGAAATAGAGTTAAAGTTCCAAAGATCTATCACCTCTTAGGACACCCAAAGGTTATAATAAGTATCTATAACTTATAACTTTGAACCTTACTCTAAGACTCTTTTCCCCAAGAGCTTTATCTTTGATTGTAACGGTTCAACTTCGGTTTGAAATAGAGTTAAAGTTCTAAAGATCTATCACCTCTTAGGGCACCCAAAGGTTGTAATAAGTATCTATAACTTATAGCTTTGAACCTAACTCTAAGACTCTAATCCCCAACAGCGTTATCTTTGATTGTAACGGTTCAACTTCGGTTTGAACTAGAGTTAAAGTTCTAAAGATCTATCACCTCTTAGGACACCCAAAGGTTGTAATAAGTATTGTAACGGTTCAACTTCGGTTTGAAATAGAGTTAAAGTTCCAAAGATCTATCACCTTTTTGGACGCCCAAAGGTTGTAATAGGTATCTATAACTTATAACTTTGAACCTTACTCTAAGAGTCTAATCCCCAAGATCGTTATCTTTTAATGTAACGGTTCAACTTCGGTTTGAAATAGAGTTAAAGTTCTAAAGTTCTATCACCTCTTAGGACACCCAAAGGTAGTAATAAGTGTCTATAACTTATAGCTTTGAACCTAACTCTAAGATTCTAATCCCCAAGAGAGTTATCTTTGATTGTAACGGTTCAACTTTGGTTTGAAATAGAGTTAAAGTTCTAAAGAACTATCACCTCTTAGGACACCCAAAGGTTGTAATAAGGATCTATAACTTATAGCTTTGAACCTCACTCTAAGACTCTAATCCCCAAGAGCGTTAACTTTGATTGTAACGGTTCAACTTCGGTTTGAAATAGAGTTAAAGTTCTGAAGATCAATCACCTCTTAGGACACCCAAAGGTTGTAATAAGTATCTATAACTTATAGCTTTGAAACTTAATCTAAGACTCTAATCCCCGAGAGCTTTATGTTTGATTGTAACGGTTCAACTTCGGTTTGAAATAGAGTTAAAGTTCTAAACATCTATCACCTCTTAGGACACCCAAATGTTGTAATAAGTATCTATAACTTATAGCTTTGAACCTAACTCTGACTCTAATCCCCAAGAGCTATATCGTTGATTGTAACGGTTCAACTTTGGATTGCATTAGAGTAAGAGTTCTAAAGATCTATCACCTCTTAGGACACCCAAAGGTTGTAATAAGTATCTATAACTTATAGCTTTGAACCAAACTCTAAGACTCTAATCCCCAAGAGCGTTATCTTTGATTGTAACGGTTCAACTTCGGTTTGAAATGGTGTTAAAGTTCTGAAGATCTATCACCTCTTAGGACACCCAAATGTTGTAATAAGTATCTATAACTTATAGCTTTGAACCTAACTCTAAGGCTCTAATCCCCAAGAGCGTTATCTTTGATTGTAACGGTTCAACTTTGGTTCGAAATAGAGTTAAAGTTCTAAAGATCTATCACCTCTTAGGACACCCAAAGGTTGTAATAAGTATCTATAACTTATAGCTTTGAACCTTACTCTAAGACTCTAATCCCCAAGAGCGTTATCTTTGATTGTAACGGTTCAACTTCGGTTTGAAATAGAGTTAAAGTTCTAAAGATCTATCACCTCTTAGGACACCCAAAGGTTGTAATAAGTATCTATAACTTATAGCTTTGAACCTAACTCTAAGACTCTAATCCCCGAGAGCTTTATCATTTTTTATTGTAACGGTTCAACTTCGGATTGCAATAGAGTTAGAGTTCTAAAGATCTATCACCTCTTAGGACACCCAAAGATTGTAATTAGTATCTATAACTTATAGCTTTGAACCTAACTCTAAGACTCTAATCCCAAGAGCGTTATCTTTGATTGTAACAGTTCAACTTCGGTTTGAAATAGAGTTAAAGTTCTAAAGATCTATAATCTCTTAGGACACCCAAAGGTTGTAATAAGTATCTATAACTTATAGCTTTGAACCTAACTCTAAGACTCTAATCCCCGAGAGCTTTATCATTTTTTATTGTAACGGTTCAACTTCGGATTGCAATAGAGTTAGAGTTCTAAAGATCTATCACCTCTTAGGACACCCAAATGTTGTAATAAGTATCTATAACTTATAGCTTTGAACCTAACTCTAAGACTCTAATCCCCAAGAGCATTATCTTTGATTGTAACGGTTTAACTTCGGTTTGAAATAGAGTTAAAGTTCCAAAGATCTATCACCTCTTAGGACACCCAAAGGTTATAATAAGTATCTATAACTTATAACTTTGAACCTTACTCTAAGACTCTTTTCCCCAAGAGCTTTATCTTTGATTGTAACGGTTCAACTTCGGTTTGAAATAGAGTTAAAGTTCTAAAGATCTATCACCTCTTAGGGCACCCAAAGGTTGTAATAAGTATCTATAACTTATAGCTTTGAACCTAACTCTAAGACTCTAATCCCCAACAGTGTTATCTTTGATTGTAACGGTTCAACTTCGGTTTGAACTAGAGTTAAAGTTCTAAAGATCTATCACCTCTTAGGACACCCAAAGGTTGTAATAAGTATTGTAACGGTTCAACTTCGGTTTGAAATAGAGTTAAAGTTCCAAAGATCTATCACCTTTTTGGACGCCCAAAGGTTGTAATAGGTATCTATAACTTATAACTTTGAACCTTACTCTAAGAGTCTAATCCCCAAGAGCGTTATCTTTTAATGTAACGGTTCAACTTCGGTTTGAAATAGAGTTAAAGTTCTAAAGTTCTATCACCTCTTAGGACACCCAAAGGTAGTAATAAGTGTCTATAACTTATAGCTTTGAACCTAACTCTAAGATTCTAATCCCCAAGAGAGTTATCTTTGATTGTAACGGTTCAACTTTGGTTTGAAATAGAGTTAAAGTTCTAAAGAACTATCACCTCTTAGGACACCCAAAGGTTGTAATAAGGATCTATAACTTATAGCTTTGAACCTCACTCTAAGACTCTAATCCCCAAGAGCGTTAACTTTGATTGTAACGGTTCAACTTCGGTTTGAAATAGAGTTAAAGTTCTGAAGATCAATCACCTCTTAGGACACCCAAAGGTTGTAATAAGTATCTATAACTTATAGCTTTGAAACTTAATCTAAGACTCTAATCCCCGAGAGCTTTATGTTTGATTGTAACGGTTCAACTTCGGTTTGAAATAGAGTTAGAGTTCTAAACATCTATCACCTCTTAGGACACCCAAATGTTGTAATAAGTATCTATAACTTATAGCTTTGAACCTAACTCTGACTCTAATCCCCAAGAGCTATATCGTTGATTGTAACGGTTCAACTTTGGATTGCAATAGAGTAAGAGTTCTAAAGATCTATCACCTCTTAGGACACCCAAAGGTTGTAATAAGTATCTATAACTTATAGCTTTGAACCAAACTCTAAGACTCTAATCCCCAAGAGCGTTATCTTTGATTGTAACGGTTCAACTTCGGTTTGAAATGGTGTTAAAGTTCTGAAGATCTATCACCTCTTAGGACACCCAAATGTTGTAATAAGTATCTATAACTTATAGCTTTGAACCTAACTCTAAGGCTCTAATCCCCAAGAGCGTTATCTTTGATTGTAACGGTTCAACTTTGGTTCGAAATAGAGTTAAAGTTCTAAAGATCTATCACCTCTTAGGACACCCAAAGGTTGTAATAAGTATCTATAACTTATAGCTTTGAACCTTACTCTAAGACTCTAATCCCCAAGAGCGTTATCTTTGATTGTAACGGTTCAACTTCGGTTTGAAATAGAGTTAAAGTTCTAAAGATCTATCACCTCTTAGGACACCCAAAGGTTGTAATAAGTATCTATAACTTATAGCTTTGAACCTAACTCTAAGACTCTAATCCCCGAGAGCTTTATCATTTTTTATTGTAACGGTTCAACTTCGGATTGCAATAGAGTTAGAGTTCTAAAGATCTATCACCTCTTAGGACACCCAAATGTTGTAATAAGTATCTATAACTTATAGCTTTGAACCTAACTCTAAGACTCTAATCCCCAAGAGCATTATCTTTGATTGTAACGGTTTAACTTCGGTTTGAAATAGAGTTAAAGTTCCAAAGATCTATCACCTCTTAGGACACCCAAAGGTTATAATAAGTATCTATAACTTATAACTTTGAACCTTACTCTAAGACTCTTTTCCCCAAGAGCTTTATCTTTGATTGTAACGGTTCAACTTCGGTTTGAAATAGAGTTAAAGTTCTAAAGATCTATCACCTCTTAGGGCACCCAAAGGTTGTAATAAGTATCTATAACTTATAGCTTTGAACCTAACTCTAAGACTCTAATCCCCAACAGCGTTATCTTTGATTGTAACGGTTCAACTTCGGTTTGAACTAGAGTTAAAGTTCTAAAGATCTATCACCTCTTAGGACACCCAAAGGTTGTAATAAGTATTGTAACGGTTCAACTTCGGTTTGAAATAGAGTTAAAGTTCCAAAGATCTATCACCTTTTTGGACGCCCAAAGGTTGTAATAGGTATCTATAACTTATAACTTTGAACCTTACTCTAAGAGTCTAATCCCCAAGAGCGTTATCTTTTAATGTAACGGTTCAACTTCGGTTTGAAATAGAGTTAAAGTTCTAAAGTTCTATCACCTCTTAGGACACCCAAAGGTAGTAATAAGTGTCTATAACTTATAGCTTTGAACCTAACTCTAAGATTCTAATCCCCAAGAGAGTTATCTTTGATTGTAACGGTTCAACTTTGGTATGAAATAGAGTTAAAGTTCTAAAGAACTATCACCTCTTAGGACACCCAAAGGTTGTAATAAGGATCTATAACTTATAGCTTTGAACCTCACTCTAAGACTCTAATCCCCAAGAGCGTTAACTTTGATTGTAACGGTTCAACTTCGGTTTGAAATAGAGTTAAAGTTCTGAAGATCAATCACCTCTTAGGACACCCAAAGGTTGTAATAAGTATCTATAACTTATAGCTTTGAAACTTAATCTAAGACTCTAATCCCCGAGAGCTTTATGTTTGATTGTAACGGTTCAACTTCGGTTTGAAATAGAGTTAGAGTTCTAAACATCTATCACCTCTTAGGACAACCAAATGTTGTAATAAGTATCTATAACTTATAGCTTTGAACCTAACTCTGACTCTAATCCCCAAGAGCTATATCGTTGATTGTAACGGTTCAACTTTGGATTGCAATAGAGTAAGAGTTCTAAAGATCTATCACCTCTTAGGACACCCAAAGGTTGTAATAAGTATCTATAACTTATAGCTTTGAACCAAACTCTAAGACTCTAATCCCCAAGAGCGTTATCTTTGATTGTAACGGTTCAACTTCGGTTTGAAATGGTGTTAAAGTTCTGAAGATCTATCACCTCTTAGGACACCCAAATGTTGTAATAAATATCTATAACTTATAGCTTTGAACCTAACTCTAAGGCTCTAATCCCCAAGAGCGTTATCTTTGATTGTAACGGTTCAACTTTGGTTCGAAATAGAGTTAAAGTTCTAAAGATCTATCACCTCTTAGGACACCCAAAGGTTGTAATAAGTATCTATAACATATAGCTTTGAACCTTACTCTAAGACTCTAATCCCCAAGAGCATTATCTTTGATTATAACGGTTCAACTTCGGTTTGAAATAGAGTTAAAGTTCTAAAGATCTATCACCTCTTAGGGCACCCAAAGGTTGTAATAAGTATCTATAACTTATAGCTTTGTACCTTACTCTAAGACACTAATCCCCAAGAGCGTTATCTTTGATTGTAACGGTTCAACTTCGGTTTGAAATAGAGTTAAAGTTCTACAGATCTGTCACATCTTAGGGAACCCAAAGGTCGTAATAAGTATCTATAACTTATAGCTTTGAACCTTACTCCAAGACTCTAATCCCCAAGAGCGTTATCTTTGATTGAAATGGTTGAACTTTGGTTTGAAATAGAGTTAAAGTTCTAAAGATTTATCACCTCTTAGGACACCCAATGGTTGTAATAAGTATCTATAACTTATAGCTTTGAACCTAACTCTAAGACTCTAATCCCCAAGAGCGTTATCTTTGATTGTAACGGTTCAACTTCGGTTTGAAATAGAGTTAAAGTTCTAAAGATCTATCACCTCTTAGGGCACCCAAAGGTTGTAATAAGTATCTATAACATATAGCTTTGAACCTTACTCTAAGACTCTAATCCCCAAGAGCGTTATCTTTGATTGTAACGGTTCAACTTCGGTTTGAAATTGAGTTAAAGTTCTAAAGATCTATCACCTCTTAGGGCACCCAAAGGTTGTAATAAGTATCTATAACTTATAGCTTTTAACCTAACTCTAAGACTCTAATCCCAAAGAGCGTTATCTTTGATTGTAACGGTTCAACTTCGGTTTGAAATAGAGTTACAGTTCTAAAGATCTATCACCTCTTTGGACACCCAAAGGTTGTAATAAGTATCTATAACTTATAGCTTTCAACCTTACTCTAAGACTCTAATCCCCAAGAGCTTTATCTTTGATTGTAACGGTTCAACTTCGGTTTGAAATAGAGTTAAAGTTCTAAAGATCTATCACCACTTAGGACACCCAAAGGTTGTAATAAGTATCTATAACTTATAGCTTTGAACCTTACTCTAAGACTCTAATCCCCAAGAGCGTTATCTTTGATTGTAACGGTTCAACTTCGGTTTGAAATAGAGTTAAAGTTCTAAAGATCTATCACCTCTTAGGATACCCAAAGATTGTAATAAGTATCTATAACTTATAGCTTTGAACCTAACTCTAAGACTCTAATCCCCAAGAGCGTTATCTTTGATTGTAACGGTTCAACGTCGGTTTGAAATAGAGTTAAAGTGCCAAAGATCTATCACCTCTTAGGACACCCAAAGGTTGTAATAAGTATCTATAACTTATAACTTTGAACCTTACTCTA
Source organism: Pontederia crassipes (assembly GCA_030549335.1). Lineage (NCBI taxonomy): Eukaryota > Viridiplantae > Streptophyta > Magnoliopsida > Commelinales > Pontederiaceae > Pontederia > Pontederia crassipes. Next base: position 317,223 of record JAUKPH010000020.1, on the reverse strand, counting down.
AGAATCTAATCCCCAAGAGCTTTATCTTTTATTGTAACCGTTCAACTTCGGTTTGAAATAGAGTTAAAGTTCTAAAGATCTATCCCCTCTTTGGACACCCAAAGGTTGTAATAAGTATCTATAACTTATAGCTTTGAACCTTACTCTTAAGACTCTAATCCCCAAGAGCGTTATCTTTGATTGTAACGGTTCAACTTCGGTTTGAAATAGATTTAAAGTTCTAAAGATCTATCACCACTTAGGACACCCAAAGGTTGTAATAAGTATCTATAACTTATAGCTTTGAACCTAACTCTAAGACTCTAATCCCCAAGAGCGTTATCTTTGATTATAACGGTTCAACTTCGGTTTGAAATTGAGTTAAAGTTCTAAAGATCTATCACCTCTTAGGGCACCCAAAGGTTGTAATAAGTATCTATAACTTATAGCTTTGAACCTTACTCTAAGACTCTAATCCCCAAGAGCGTTATCTTTGAATGTAACGGTTCAACTTCGGTTTGAAATAGAGTTAAAGTTCTAAAGTTCTATCACCTCTTAGGACACCCAAAGGTTGTAATAAGTATCTATAACTTATAGCTTTGAACCTAACTCTAAGACTCTAATCCCCAAGAGCGTTATCTTTGATTGTAACGGTTCAACTTCGGTTTGAAATTGAGTTAAAGTTCTAAAGATCTATCACCTCTTAGGGCACCCAAAGGTTGTAATAAGTATCTATAACTTGTAGCTTTGAACCTTACTCTAAGACTCTAATCCCCAAGAGCGTTATCTTTGATTGTAACGGTTCAACTTCGGTATGAAATAGAGTTAAAGTTCCAAAGATCTATCACCTCTTAGGACACCCAAAGGTTGTAATAAGTATCTATAACTTATAACTTTGAACCTTACTCTAAGACTCTAATCCCCAAGAGCTTTATCTTTGATTGTAACGGTTCAACTTCGGTTTGAAATAGAGTTAAAGTTCTAAAGATCTATCACCTCTTTGGACACCCAAAGGTTGTAATAAGTATCTATAACTTATAGCTTTGAACCTTACTCTTAGACTCTAATCCCCAAGAGCGTTATCTTTGATTGTAACGGTTCAACTTCGGTTTGAAATAGAGTTAAAGTTCTAAAGATCTATCACCTCTTAGGATACCCAAAGGTTGTAATAAGTATGTATAACTTATATCTTTGAACCTTACTCTAAGTCTCTAATCCCCAAGAGCTTTATCTTTGATTGTAACTGTTCAACATCGGTTTGAAATAGAGTTAAAGTTCTAAAGATCTATCACCACTTAGGACACCCAAAGGTTGTAATAAGTATCTATAACTTATAGCTTTGAACCTAACTCTAAGACTCTAATCCCCAAGAGCGTTATCTTTGATTGTAACGGTTCAACTTCGGTTTGAAATAGAGTTAAAGTTCTAAAGATCTATCACCTCTTAGGATACCCAAAGGTTGTTATAAGTATCTATAACTTATAGCTTCGAACCTAACTCTATGACCCTAATCCCCAAGAGCGTTATCTTTGATTGTAACGGTTCAACTTCGGTTTGAACTAGAGTTAAAGTTCTAAAGATCTATCACCTCTTAGGACACCCAAAGGTTGTAATAAGTATCTATAACTTATAGCTTTGAACCTTACTCTAAGACTCTAATCCCCAAGAGCGTTATCTTTGATTGTAACGGTTCAACTTCGGTTTGAAATAGAGTTAAAGTTCTAAAGATCTATCACCTCTTTGGACACCCAAAGGTTGTAATAAGTATCTATAACTTATAGCTTTGAACCTTACTCTAAGACTCTAATCCCCAAGAGCGTTATCTTTGATTGTAACGCTTCAACTTCGGTTTGAAATAGAGTTAAAGTTCTAAAGATCTATCACCTCTTAGGATACTCAAAGGTTGTAATAAGTATCTATAACTTATAGCTTTGAACCATACTGTAAGACTCTAATCCCCAAGAGCTTTATCTTTGATTGTAATGGTTCAACTTCGGTTTGAAATAGATTTAAAGTTCTAAAGATCTATCACCACTTAGGACACCCAAAGGTTGTAATAAGTATCTATAACTTATAGCTTTGAACCTAACTCTAAGACTCTAATCCCCAAGAGCGTTATCTTTGATTGTAACGGTTCAACTTCGGTTTGAAATTGAGTTAAAGTTCTAATGATCTATCACCTCTTAGGGCACCCAAAGGTTGTAATAAGTATCTATAACTTATAGCTTTGAACCTTACTCTAAGACTCTAATCCCCAAGAGCGTTATCTTTGAATGTAACGGATCAACTTCGGTTTGAAATAGAGTTAAAGTTCTAAAGTTCAATCACCTCTTTGGACTCCCAAAGGTTGTAATAAGTATCTATAACTTATAGCTTTGAACCTAACTCTAAGACTCTAATCCCCAAGAGCGTTATCTTTGATTGTAACGGTTCAACTTCGGTTTGAAATTGAGTTAAAGTTCTAAAGATCTATCACCTCTTAGGGCACCCAAAGGTTGTAATAAGTATCTATAACTTATAGCTTTGAACCTTACTCTAAGACTCTAATCCCCAAGAGCGTTATCTTTGAATGTAACGGTTCAACTTCGGTTTGAAATAGAGTTAAAGTTCTAAAGTTCTATCACCTCTTAGGACACCCAAAGGTTGTAATAAGTATCTATAACTTATACCTTTGAACCTAACTCTAAGACTCTAATCCCCAAGAGCGTTATCTTTGATTGTAACGGTTCAACTTCGGTTTGAAATTGAGTTAAAGTTCTAAAGATCTATCACCTCTTAGGGCACCCAAAGGTTGTAATAAGTATCTATAACTTATAGCTTTGAACCTTACTCTAAGACTCTAATCCCCAAGAGCGTTATCTTTGATTGTAACGGTTCAACTTCGGTATGAAATAGAGTTAAAGTTCCAAAGATCTATCACCTCTTAGGACACCCAAAGGTTGTAATAAGTATCTATAACTTATAACTTTGAACCTTACTCTAAGACTCTAATCCCCAAGAGCTTTATCTTTGATTGTAACGGTTCAACTTTGGTTTGAAATAGAGTTAAAGTTCTAAAGATCTATCACCTCTTTGGACACCCAAAGGTTGTAATAAGTATCTATAACTTATAGCTTTGAACCTTACTCTTAGACTCTAATCCCCAAGAGCGTTATCTTTGATTGTAACGGTTCAACTTCGGTTTGAAATAGAGTTAAAGTTCTAAAGATCTATCACCTCTTAGGATACCCAAAGGTTGTAATAAGTATCTATAACTTATAGCTTTGAACCTTACTCTAAGACTCTAATCCCCAAGAGCTTTATCTTTGATTGTAACTGTTCAACATCGGTTTGAAATAGAGTTAAAGTTCTAAAGATCTATCACCACTTAGGACACCCAAAGGTTGTAATAAGTATCTATAACTTATAGCTTTGAACCTAACTCTAAGACTCTAATCCCCAAGAGCATTATCTTTGATTGTAACAGTTCAACTTCGGTTTGAAATAGAGTTAAAGTTCTAAAGATCTATCACCTCTTAGGATACCCAAAGGTTGTAATAAGTATCTATAACTTATAGCTTCGAACCTAACTCTATGACTCTAATCCCCAAGAGCGTTATCTTTGATTGTAACGGTTCAACATCGGTTTGAACTAGAGTTAAAGTTCTAAAGATCTATCACCTCTTAGGACACCCAAAGGTTGTAATAAGTATCTATAACTTATAGCTTTGAACCTTACTCTAAGACTCTAATCCCCAAGAGCGTTATCTTTGATTGTAACGGTTCAACTTCGGTTTGAAATAGAGTTAAAGTTCTAAAGATCTATCACCTCTTTGGACACCCAAAGGTTGTAATAAGTATCTATAACTTATAGCTTTGAACCTTACTCTAAGTCTATAATCCCCAAGAGCGTTATCTTTGATTGTAACGGTTCAACTTCGGTTTGAAATAGAGTTAAAGTTCTAAAGATCTATCACCTCTTAGGATACCCAAAGGTTGTAATAAGTATCTATAACTTATAGCTTTGAACCTTACTCTAAGACTCTAATCCCCAAGAGCTTTATCTTTGATTGTAATGGTTCAACTTCGGTTTGAAATAGATTTAAAGTTCTAAAGATCTATCACCACTTAGGACACCCAAAGGTTGTAATAAGTATCTATAACTTATAGCTTTGAACCTAACTCTAAGACTCTAATCCCCAAGAGCGTTATCTTTGATTGTAACGGTTCAACTTCGGTTTGAAATTGAGTTAAAGTTCTAAAGATCTATCACCTCTTAGGGCACCCAAAGGTTGTAATAAGTATCTATAACTTATAGCTTTGAACCTTACTCTAAGACTCTAATCCCCAAGAGCGTTATCTTTGAATGTAACGGATCAACTTCGGTTTGAAATAGAGTTAAAGTTCTAAAGTTCAATCACCTCTTAGGACACCCAAAGGTTGTAATAAGTATCTATAACTTATAGCTTTGAACCTAACTCTAAGACTCTAATCCCCAAGAGCGTTATCTTTGATTGTAACGGTTCAACTTCGGTTTGAAATTGAGTTAAAGTTCTAAAGATCTATCAGCTCTTAGGGCACCCAAAGGTTGTAATAAGTATCTATAACTTACAGCTTTGAACCTTACTCTAAGACTCTAATCCCCAAGAGCTTTATCTTTGATTGTAACGGTTCAACTTCGGTATGAAATAGAGTTAAAGTTCCAAAGATCTATCACCTCTTAGGACACCCAAAGGTTGTAATAAGTATCTATAACTTATAACTTTGAACCTTACTCTAAGACTCTAATCCCCCATAGCTTTATCTTTGATTGTAACGGTTCAACTTCGATTTGAAATAGAGTTAAAGTTCCAATGATCTATCACCTCTTAGGACACCCAAAGGTTGTAATAAGTATCTATAACTTATAACTTTGAACCTTACTCTAAGACTCTAATCCCCAAGAGCTTTATCTTTGATTGTAACGGTTCAACTTCGGTTTGAAATAGAGTTAAAGTTCTAAAGATCTATCACCTCTTTGGACACCCAAAGGTTGTAATAAGTATCTATAACTTATAGCTTTGAACCTTACTCTAAGACTCTAATCCCCAAGAGCGTTATCTTTGATTGTAACGGTTCAACTTCGGTTTGAAATAGAGTTAAAGTTCTAAAGATCTATCACCTCTTAGGATACCCAAAGGTTGTAATAAGTATCTATAACTTATAGTTTTGAACCTTACACTAAGACTCTAATCCCCAAGAGCTTTATCTTTGATTGTAACGGTTCAACTTCGGTTTGAAATAGAGTTAAAGTTCTAAAGATCTATCACCACTTAGGACACCCAAAGGTTGTAATAAGTATCTATAACTTATAGCTTTGAACCTAACTCTAAGACTCTAATCCCCAAGAGCGTTATCTTTGATTGTAACGGTTCAACTTCGGTTTGAAATTGAGTTAAAGTTCTAAAGATCTATCACCTCTTAGGGCACCCAAAGGTTGTAATAAGTATCTATAACTTATATCTTTGAACCTTACTCTAAGACTCTAATCCCCAAGAGCGTTATCTTTGAATGTAACGGTTCAACTTCGGTTTGAAATAGAGTTAAAGTTCTATCACCTCTTAGGACACCCAAAGGTTGTAATAAGTATCTATAACTTATAACTTTGAACCTTACTCTAAGACTCTAATCCCCAAGAGCGTTACTTTGATTGTAACAGTTCAACTTCGGTTTGAAATAGAGTTAAAGTTCTAAAGATCTATCACCTCTTAGGACACCCAAAGGTTGAAGTATCTATAACTTATAGCTTTGAACCTAACTCTAAGACTCTAATCCCCAAGAGCTTTATCATTGATTGTAACGGTTCAACTTCGGATTGCAATAGAGTTAGAGTTCTAAAGATCTATCTCCTCTTAGGTCACCCAAAGGTCGTAATAAGTATCTATAACTTATAGCTTTGAACCTAACTCTAAGACTCTAATCCCCAAGAGCTTTATCATTGATTGTAACGGTTCAACTTCGGATTGCAATAGAATTAGAGTTCTAAAGATCTATCACCTCTTAGGACACCCAAAGGTTGTAATAAGTATCTATAACTTATAGCTTTGAACCTAACTCTAAGACTCTAATCCCCAAGAGCGTTATCCCCAAGAGCTTTATCTTTGATTGTAACGGTTCAACTTCGGTTTGAAATAGAGTTAAAGTTCTAAAGATCTATCACCTCTTTGGACACCCAAAGGTTGTAATAAGTATCTATAACTTATAGCTTTGAACCTTACTCTAAGACTCTAATCCCCAAGAGCGTTATCTTTGATTGTAACGGTTCAACTTCGGTTTGAAATAGAGTTAGAGTTCTAAAGATCTATCACCTCTTAGGACACCCAAAGATTGTAATAAGTATCTATAACTTATAGCTTTGAACCTAACTCTAAGACTCTAATCCCCAAGAGCGCTATCTTTGATTGTAACTGTTCAACTTCGGTTTGAAATAGAGTTAAAGTTCTAAAGATCTATCACCACTTAGGACACCCAAAGGTTGTAATAAGTATCTATAACTTATAGCTTTGAACCTAACTCTAAGACTCTAATCCCCAAGAGCATTATCTTTGATTGTAACGGTTCAACTTCGGTTTGAAATAGAGTTAAAGTTCTAAAGATCTATCACCTCTTAGGGCACCCAAAGGTTGTAATAAGTATCTATAACTTATAGCTTTGAACCTAACTCTAAGACTCTAATCCCTAAGAGCGTTATCATTGATTGTAACGGTTCAACTTCGGTTTGAAATAGAGTTAAAGTTCTAAAGATCTATCACCTCTTAGGTCACCCAAAGGTTGTAATAAGTATCTATAACTTATAGCTTTGAACCTAACTCTAAGACTCTAATCCCCAAGAGCGTGATCTTTGATTGTAACGGTTCAACTTCGGTTTGAACTAGAGTTAAAGTTCTAAAGATCTATCACCTCTTAGGACACCCAAAGGTTGTAATAAGTATCTATAACTTATTGCCTTGAACCTAACTCTAAGACTCTAATCCCCAAGAGCGTTATCTTTGATTGTAAGGGTTCAACTTCGGTTTGAAATAGAGTTGAAGTTCCAAAGATCTATCACCTCTTAGGACACCCAAAGGTTGTAATAAGTATCTATAACTTATAGCTTTGAACCTTACTCTAAGACTCTAATCCCCAAGAGCGTTATCTTTAATTGTAACGGTTCAACTTCGGTTTGAAATAGAGTTAAAGTTCTAAAGATCTATCACCTCTTAGGTCACCCAAAGGTTGTAATAAGTATCTATAACTTATAGCTTTGAACCTTACTCTAAGACTCTAGTCCCCAAGAGCGTTATCTTTGATTGTAACGGTTCAACTTCGGTTTGAAATAGAGTTAAAGTTCTAAAGATCCATCACCTCTTAGGACACCCAAAGGTTGTAATAAGTATCTATAACTTATAGCTTTGAACCTAACTCTAAGACTCTAATCCCCAAGAGCGTTATCTTTGATTGTAACGGTTCAACTTCGGTTTGAAATTGAGTTAAAGTTCTAAAGATCTATCACCTCTTAGGGCACCCAAAGGTTGTAATAAGTATCTATAACTTATAGCTTTGAACCTTACTCTAAGACTCTAATCCCCAAGAGCGTTATCTTTGAATGTAACGGTTCAACTTCGGTTTGAAATAGAGTTAAAGTTCTAAAGATCTATCACCTCTTAGGGCACCCAAAGGTTGTAATAAGTATCTATAACTTATAGCTTTGAACCTTACTCTAAGACTCTAATCCCCAAGAGCGTTATCTTTGATTGTAACGGTTCAACTTCGGTATGAAATAGAGTTAAAGTTCCAAAGATCTATCACCTCTTAGGACACCCAAAGGTTATAATAAGTATCTATAACTTATAACTTTGAACCTTACTCTAAGACTCTAATCCCCAAGAGCTTTATCTTTGATTGTAACGGTTCAACTTCGGTTTGAAATAGAGTTAAAGTTCTAAAGATCTATCACCTCTTTGGACACCCAAAGGTTGTAATAAGTATCTATAACTTATAGCTTTGAACCTTACTCTTAGACTCTAATCCCCAAGAGCGTTATCTTTGATTGTAACGGTTCAACTTCGGTTTGAAATAGAGTTAAAGTTCTAAAGATCTATCACCACTTAGGACTCCCAAAGGTTGTAATAAGTATCTATAACTTATAACTTTGAACCTTACTCTAAGACTCTAATCCCCAAGAGCTTTATCTTTGATTGTAACTGTTCAACATCGGTTTGAAATAGAGTTAAAGTTCTAAAGATCTATCACCACTTAGGACACCCAAAGGTTGTAATAAGTATCTATCACTTATAGCTTTGAACCTAACTCTAAGACTCTAATCCCCAAGAGCGTTATCTTTGATTGTAACAGTTCAACTTCGGTTTGAAATAGAGTTAAAGTTCTAAAGATCTATCACCTCTTAGGATACCCAAAGGTTGTAATAAGTATCTATAACTTATAGCTTCGAACCTAACTCTATGACTCTAATCCCCAAGAGCGTTATCTTTGATTGTAACGGTTCAACTTCGGTTTGAACTAGAGTTAAAGTTCTAAAGATCTATCACCTCTTAGGATACCCAAAGGTTGTAATAAGTATCTATAACTTATAACTTTGAACCTTACTCGAAGACTCTAATCCCCAAGAGCGTTATCTTTGATTGTAACGGTTCAACTTCGGTTTGAAATAGAGTTAAAGTTCTAAAGATCTATCACCACTTAGGACTCCCAAAGGTTGTAATAAGTATCTATAACTTATAACTTTGAACCTTACTCTAAGACTCTAATCCCCAAGAGCGTTATCTTTGATTGTAACGGTTCAACTTCGGTTTGAAATAGAGTTAAAGTTCTAAAGATCTATCACCTCTTAGGATACCCAAAGGTTGTAATAAGTATCTATAACTTATAGCTTTGAACCTAACTCTAAGACTCTAATCCCCAAGAGCGTTATCTTTGATTGTAACGGTTCAACTTCGGTTTGAAATTGAGTTAAAGTTCTAAAGATCTATCACCTCTTAGGGCACCCAAAGGTTGTAATAAGTATCTATAACTTATAGCTTTGAACCTTACTCTAAGACTCTAATCCCCAAGAGCGTTATCTTTGAATGTAACGGTTCAACTTCGGTTTGAAATAGAGTTAAAGTTCTAAAGTTCTATCACCTCTTAGGACACCCAAAGGTTGTAATAAGTATCTATAACTTATAGCTTTGAACCTAACTCTAAGACTCTAATCCCCAAGAGCGTTATCTTTGATTGTAACGGTTCAACTTCGGTTTGAAATTGAGTTAAAGTTCTAAAGATCTATCACCTCTTAGGGCACCCAAAGGTTGTAATAAGTATCTATAACTTATAGCTTTGAACCTAACTCTAAGACTCTAATCCCCAAGAGCGTTATCTTTGATTGTAACGGTTCAACTTCGGTTTGAAATAGAGTTAAAGTTCTAAAGATCTATCACCTCTTAGGACACCCAAATGTTGTAATAAGTATCTATAACTTATAGCTTTGAACCTTACTCTAAGACTCTAATCCCCAAGAGCGTTATCTTTGATTGTAACGGTTCAACTTCGGTTTGAAATAGATTTAAAGTTCTAAAGATCTATCACCACTTAGGACACCCAAAGGTTGTAATAAGTATCTATAACTTATAGCTTTGAACCTTACTCTAAGACTCTAATCCCCAAGAGCGTTATCTTTGATTGTAACGGTTCAACTTCGGTATGAAATAGAGTTAAAGTTCCAAAGATCTATCACCTCTTAGGACACCCAAAGGTTGTAATAAGTATCTATAACTTATAACTTTGAACCTTACTCTAAGACTCTAATCCCCAAGAGCTTTATCTTTGATTGTAACGGTTCAACTTCGGTTTGAAATAGAGTTAAAGTTCTAAAGATCTATCACCTCTTTGGACACCCAAAGGTTGTAATAAGTATCTATAACTTATAGCTTTGAACCTTACTCTTAGACTCTAATCCCCAAGAGCGTTATCTTTGATTGTAACGGTTCAACTTCGGTTTGAAATAGAAATAAAGTTCTAAAGATCTATCACCTCTTAGGATACCCAAAGGTTGTAATAAGTATCTATAACTTATAGCTTTGAACCTTACTCTAAGACTCTAATCCCCAAGAGCTTTATCTTTGATTGTAACTGTTCAACATCGGTTTGAAATAGAGTTAAAGTTCTAAAGATCTATCACCACTTAGGACACCCAAAGGTTGTAATAAGTATCTATAACTTATAGCTTTGAACCTAACTCTAAGACTCTAATCCCCAAGAGCGTTATCTTTGATTGTAACAGTTCAACTTCGGTTTCAAATAGAGTTAAAGTTCTAAAGATCTATCACCTCTTAGGATACCCAAAGGTTGTAATAAGTATCTATAACTTATAGCTTCGAACCTAACTCTATGACTCTAATCCCCAAGAGCGTTATCTTTGATTGTAACGGTTCAACTTCGGTTTGAACTAGAGTTAAAGTTCTAAAGATCTATCACCTCTTAGGACACCCAAAGGTTGTAATAAGTATCTATAACTTATAGCTTTGAACCTTACTCTAAGACTCTAATCCCCAAGAGTGTTATCTTTGATTGTAACGGTTCAACTTCGGTTTGAAATAGAGTTAAAGTTCTAAAGATCTATCACCTCTTTGGACACCCAAAGGTTGTAATAAGTATCTATAACTTATAGCTTCGAACCTTACTCTAAGTCTCTAATCCCCAAGAGCGTTATCTTTGATTGTAACGGTTCAACATCGGTTTGAACTAGAGTTAAAGTTCTAAAGATCTATCACCTCTTAGGACACCCAAAGGTTGTAATAAGTATCTATAACTTATAGCTTTGAACCTTACTCTAAGACTCTAATCCCCAAGAGCGTTATCTTTGATTGTAACCGTTCAACTTCGGTTTGAAATAGAGTTAAAGTTCTAAAGATCTATCACCTCTTTGGACACCCAAAGGTTGTAATAAGTATCTATAACTTATAGCTTTGAACCTTACTCTAAGTCTATAATCCCCAAGAGCGTTATCTTTGATTGTAACGGTTCAACTTCGGTTTGAAATAGAGTTAAAGTTCTAAAGATCTATCACCACTTAGGACTCCCAAAGGTTGTAATAAGTATCTATAACTTATAACTTTGAACCTTACTCTAAGACTCTAATCCCCAAGAGCGTTATCTTTGATTGTAACGGTTCAACTTCGGTTTGAAATAGAGTTAAAGTTCTAAAGATCTATCACCTCTTAGGATACCCAAAGGTTGTAATAAGTATCTATAACTTATAGCTTTGAACCTAACTCTAAGACTCTAATCCCCAAGAGCGTAATCTTTGATTGTAACGGTTCAACTTCGGTTTGAAATTGAGTTAAAGTTCTAAAGATCTATCACCTCTTAGGGCACCCAAAGGTTGTAATAAGTATCTATAACTTATAGCTTTGAAACTTACTCTAAGACTCTAATCCCCAAGAGCGTTATCTTTGAATGTAACGGTTCAACTTCGGTTTGAAATAGAGTTAAAGTTCTAAAGTTCTATCACCTCTTAGGACACCCAAAGGTTGTAATAAGTATCTATAACTTATAGCTTTGAACCTAACTCTAAGACTCTAATCCCCAAGAGCGTTATCTTTGATTGTAACGGTTCAACTTCGGTTTGAAATTGAGTTAAAGTTCTAAAGATCTATCACCTCTTAGGGCACCCAAAGGTTGTAATAAGTATCTATAACTTATAGCTTTGAACCTAACTCTAAGACTCTAATCCCCAAGAGCGTTATCTTTGATTGTAACGGTTCAACTTCGGTTTGAAATAGAGTTAAAGTTCTAAAGATCTATCACCTCTTAGGACACCCAAATGTTGTAATAAGTATCTATAACTTATAGCTTTGAACCTTACTCTAAGACTCTAATCCCCAAGAGCGTTATCTTTGATTGTAACGGTTCAACTTCGGTTTGAAATAGATTTAAAGTTCTAAAGATCTATCACCACTTAGGACACCCAAAGGTTGTAATAAGTATCTATAACTTATAGTTTTGAACCTTACTCTAAGACTCTAATCCCCAAGAGCTTTATCTTTGATTGTAATGGTTCAACTTCGGTTTGAAAAAGATTTAAAGTTCTAAAGATCTATCACCACTTAGGACACCCAAAGGTTGTAATAAGTATCTATAACTTATAGCTTTGAACCTAACTCTAAGACTCTAATCCCCAAGAGCGTTATCTTTGATTGTAACGGTTCAACTTCGGTTTGAAATAGAGTTAAAGTTCTAAAGATCTATCACCTCTTTGGACACCCAAAGGTTGTAATAAGTATCTATAACTTATAGCTTTGAACTTACTCTAAGTCTCTAATCCCCAAGAGCGTTATCTTTGAATGTAACGGTTCAACTTCGGTTTGAAATAGAGTTAAAGTTCTAAAGATCTATCACCTCTTAGGATACCCAAAGGTTGTAATAAGTATCTATAACTTATAGCTTTGAACCTTACTCTAAGACTCTAATCCCCAAGAGCGTTATCTTTGATTGTAACGGTTCAACTTCGGTTTGAAATAGAGTTAAAGTTCTAAAGATCTATCACCTCTTAGGGCACCCAAAGGTTGTAATAAGTATCTATAACATATAGCTTTGAACCTTACTCTAAGACTCTAATCCCCAAGAGCGTTATCTTTGAATGTAACGGTTCAACTTCGGTTTGAAATAGAGTTAAAGTTCTAAAGTTCTATCACCTCTTAGGACACCCAAAGGTTGTAATAAGTATCTATAACTTATAGCTTTGAACCTAACTCTAAGACTCTAATCCCCAAGAGCGTTATCTTTGATTGTAACGGTTCAACTTCGGTATGAAATAGAGTTAAAGTTCCAAAGATCTATCACCTCTTAGGACACCCAAAGGTTGTAATAAGTATCTATAACTTATAACTTTGAACCTTACTCTAAGACTCTAATCCCCAAGAGCTTTATCTTTGATTGTAACGGTTCAACTTCGGTTTGAAATAGAGTTAAAGTTCTAAAGATCTATCACCTCTTTGGACAACCAAAGGTTGCAATAAGTATCTATAACTTATAGCTTTGAACCTTACTCTAAGACTCTAATCCCCAAGAGCGTTATCTTTGATTGTAACGGTTCAACTTCGGTTTGAAATAGAGTTAAAGTTCTAAAGATCTATCACCACTTAGGATACCCAAAGGTTGTAATAAGTATCTATAACTTATAGCTTTCAACCTTACTCTAAAACTCTAATCCCCAAGAGCTATATCTTTGATTGTAACGGTTCAACTTCGGTTTGAAATAGAGTTAAAGTTCTAAAGATCTATCACCACTTAGGACTCCCAAAGGTTGTAATAAGTATCTATAACTTATAACTTTGAACCTTACTCTAAGACTCTAATCCCCAAGAGCGTTATCTTTGATTGTAACGGTTCAACTTCGGTTTGAAATAGAGTTAAAGTTCTAAAGATCTATCACCTCTTAGGATACCCAAAGGTTGTAATAAGTATCTATAACTTATAGCTTCGAACCTAACTCTATGACTCTAATCCCCAAGAGCGTTATCTTTGATTGTAACGGTTCAACATCGGTTTGAACTAGAGTTAAAGTTCCAAAGATCTATCACCTCTTAGGACACCCAAAGGTTGTAATAAGTATCTATAACTTATAGCTTTGAACCTTACTCTAAGACTCTAATCCCCAAGAGCGTTATCTTTGATTGTAACGGTTCAACTTCGGTTTGAAATAGAGTTAAAGTTCTAAAGATCTATCACCTCTTTGGACACCCAAAGGTTGTAATAAGTATCTATAACTTATAGCTTTGAACTTACTCTAAGTCTCTAATCCCCAAGAGCGTTATCTTTGATTGTAACGGTTCAACTTCGGTTTGAAATAGAGTTAAAGTTCTAAAGATCTATCACCTCTTAGGATACCCAAAGGTTGTAATAAGTATCTATAACTTATAGCTTTGAACCTTACTCTAAGACTCTAATCCCCAAGAGCGTTATCTTTGATTGTAACGGTTCAACTTCGGTTTGAAATAGAGTTAAAGTTCTAAAGATCTATCACCTCTTAGGGCACCCAAAGGTTGTAATAAGTATCTATAACATATAGCTTTGAACCTTACTCTAAGACTCTAATCCCCAAGAGCGTTATCTTTGATTGTAACGGTTCAACTTCGGTTTGAAATAGAGTTAAAGTTCTAAAGATCCATCACCTCTTAGGACACCCAAAGGTTGTAATAAGTATCTATAACTTATAGCTTTGAACCTAACTCTAAGACTCTAATCCCCAAGAGCGTTATCTTTGATTGTAACGGTTCAACTTCGGTTTGAAATAGAGTTAAAGTTCTAAAGATCTATCACCACTTAGGACTCCCAAAGGTTGTAATAAGTATCTATAACTTATAACTTTGAACCTAACTCTAAGACTCTAATCCCCAAGAGCGTTATCTTTGATTGTAACGGTTCAACTTCGGTTTGAAATTGAGTTAAAGTTCTAAAGATCTATCACCTCTTAGGGCACCCAAAGGTTGTAATAAGTATCTATAACTTATAGCTTTGAACCTTACTCTAAGACTCTAATCCCCAAGAGCGTTATCTTTGAATGTAACGGATCAGCTTCGGTTTGAAATAGAGTTAAAGTTCTAAAGTTCAATCACCTCTTAGGACACCCAAAGGTTGTAATAAGTATCTATAACTTATAGCTTTGAACCTAACTCTAAGACTCTAATCCCCAAGAGCGTTATCTTTGATTGTAACGGTTCAACTTCGGTTTGAAATTGAGTTAAAGTTCTAAAGATCTATCACCTCTTAGGACACCCAAAGGTTGTAATAAGTATCTATAACTTATAGCTTTGAACCTTACTCTAAGACTCTAATCCCCAAGAGCGTTATCTTTGAATGTAACGGTTCAACTTCGGTTTGAAATAGAGTTAAAGTTCTAAAGTTCTATCACCTCTTAGGACACCCAAAGGTTGTAATAAGTATCTATAACTTATAGCTTTGAACCTAACTCTAAGACTCTAATCCCCAAGAGCGTTATCTTTGAATGTAACGGATCAGCTTCGGTTTGAAATAGAGTTAAAGTTCTAAAGTTCAATCACCTCTTAGGACACCCAAAGGTTGTAATAAGTATCTATAACTTATAGCTTTGAACCTAACTCTAAGACTCTAATCCCCAAGAGCGTTATCTTTGATTGTAACGGTTCAACTTCGGTTTGAAATTGAGTTAAAGTTCTAAAGATCTATCACCTCTTAGGGCACCCAAAGGTTGTAATAAGTATCTATAACTTATAGCTTTGAACCTTACTCTAAGACTCTAATCCCCAAGAGCGTTATCTTTGAATGTAACGGTTCAACTTCGGTTTGAAATAGAGTTAAAGTTCTAAAGTTCTATCACCTCTTAGGACACCCAAAGGTTGTAATAAGTATCTATAACTTATAGCTTTGAACCTAACTCTAAGACTCTAATCCCCAAGAGCGTTATCTTTGATTGTAACGGTTCAACTTCGGTATGAAATAGATTTAAAGTTCCAAAGATCTATCACCTCTTAGGACACCCAAAGGTTGTAATAAGTATCTATAACTTATAACTTTGAACCTTACTCTAAGACTCTAATCCCCAAGAGCTTTATCTTTGATTGTAACGGTTCAACTTCGGTTTGAAATAGAGTTAAAGTTCTAAAGATCTATCACCTCTTTGGACAACCAAATGTTGCAATAAGTATCTATAACTTATAGCTTTGAACCTTACTCTAAGACTCTAATCCCCAAGAGCGTTATCTTTGATTGTAACGGTTCAACTTCGGTTTGAAATAGAGTTAAAGTTCTAAAGATCTATCACCACTTAGGATACCCAAAGGTTGTAATAAGTATCTATAACTTATAGCTTTCAACCTTACTCTAAAACTCTAATCCCCAAGAGCTATATCTTTGATTGTAACGGTTCAACTTCAGTTTGAAATAGAGTTAAAGTTCTAAAGATCAATCACCACTTAGGACTCCCAAAGGTTGTAATAAGTATCTATAACTTATAACTTTGAACTTACTCTAAGACTCTAATCCCCAAGAGCGTTATCTTTGATTGTAACGGTTCAACTTCGGTTTGAAATAGAGTTAAAGTTCCAAAGATCTATCACCTCTTAGGACTCCCAAAGGTTGTAATAAGTATCTATAACTTATAACTTTGAACCTAACTCTAAGACTCTAATCCCCAAGAGCGTTATCTTTGATTGTAACGGTTCAACTTCGGTTTGAAATTGAGTTAAAATTCTAAAGATCTATCACCTCTTAGGGCACCCAAAGGTTGTAATAAGTATCTATAACTTATAGCTTTGAACCTTACTTTAAGACTCTAATCCCCAAGAGTGTTATCTTTGAATGTAACGGTTCAACTTTGGTTTGAAATAGAGTTAAAGTTCTAAAGTTCAATCACCTCTTAGGACACCCAAAGGTTGTAATAAGTATCTATAACTTATAGCTTTGAACCTAACTCTAAGACTCTAATCCCCAAGAGCGTTATCTTTGATTGTAACGGTTCAACTTCGGTTTGAAATTGAGTTAAAGTTCTAAAGATCTATCACCTCTTAGGACACCCAAAGGTTGTAATAAGTATCTATAACTTATAGCTTTGAACCTTACTCTAAGACTCTAATCCCCAAGAGCGTTATCTTTGAATGTAACGGTTCAACTTCGGTTTGAAATAGAGTTAAAGTTCTAAAGTTCTATCACCTCTTAGGACACCCAAAGGTTGTAATAAGTATCTATAACTTATAGCTTTGAACCTAACTCTAAGACTCTAATCCCCAAGATCGTTATCTTTGAATGTAACGGATCAGCTTCGGTTTGAAATAGAGTTAAAGTTCTAAAGTTCAATCACCTCTTAGGACACCCAAAGGTTGTAATAAGTATCTATAACTTATAGCTTTGAACCTAACTCTAAGACTCTAATCCCCAAGAGCGTTATCTTTGATTGTAACGGTTCAACTTCGGTTTGAAATTGAGTTAAAGTTCTAAAGATCTATCACCTCTTAGGGCACCCAAAGGTTGTAATAAGTATCTATAACTTATAGCTTTGAACCTTACTCTAAGACTCTAATCCCCAAGAGCGTTATCTTTGAATGTAACGGTTCAACTTCGGTTTGAAATAGAGTTAAAGTTCTAAAGTTCTATCACCTCTTAGGACACCCAAAGGTTGTAATAAGTATCTATAACTTATAGCTTTGAACCTAACTCTAAGACTCTAATCCCCAAGAGCGTTATCTTTGATTGTAACGGTTCAACTTCGGTATGAAATAGATTTAAAGTTCCAAAGATCTATCACCTCTTAGGACACCCAAAGGTTGTAATAAGTATCTATAACTTATAACTTTGAACCTTACTCTAAGACTCTAATCCCCAAGAGCTTTATCTTTGATTGTAACGGTTCAACTTCGGTTTGAAATAGAGTTAAAGTTCTAAAGATCTATCACCTCTTTGGACAACCAAATGTTGCAATAAGTATCTATAACTTATAGCTTTGAACCTTACTCTAAGACTCTAATCCCCAAGAGCGTTATCTTTGATTGTAACGGTTCAACTTCGGTTTGAAATAGATTTAAAGTTCTAAAGATCTATCACCACTTAGGATACCCAAAGGTTGTAATAAGTATCTATAACTTATAGCTTTCAACCTTACTCTAAAACTCTAATCCCCAAGAGCTATATCTTTGATTGTAACGGTTCAACTTCAGTTTGAAATAGAGTTAAAGTTCTAAAGATCAATCACCACTTAGGACTCCCAAAGGTTGTAATAAGTATCTATAACTTATAACTTTGAACTTACTCTAAGACTCTAATCCCCAAGAGCGTTATCTTTGATTGTAACGGTTCAACTTCGGTTTGAAATAGAGTTAAAGTTCTAAAGATCTATCACCTCTTAGGATACCCAAAGGTTGTAATAAGTATCTATAACTTATAGCTTCGAACCTAACTCTATGACTCTAATCCCCAAGAGCGTTATCTTTGATTGTAACGGTTCAACATCGGTTTGAACTAGAGCTAAAGTTCTATAGATCTATCACCTCTTAGGATACCCAAAGGTTCTAATAAGTATCTATAACTTATAGCTTTGAACCTAACTCTAAGACTCTAATCCCCAAGAGCGTTATCTTTGATTGTAACGGTTCAACTTCGGTTTGAACTAGAGTTAAAGTTCTAAAGATCTATCACCTCTTAGGACACCCAAAGGTTGTAATAAGTATCTATAACTTATAGCTTTGAACCTTACTCTAAGACTCTAATCCCCAAGAGCGTTATCTTTGATTGTAACGGTTCAACTTCGGTTTGAAATAGAGTTAAAGTTCTAAAGATCTATCACCTCTTAGGGCACCCAAAGGTTGTAATAAGTATTTATAACATATAGCTTTGAACCTTACTCTAAGACTCTAATCCCCAAGAGCGTTATCTTTGAATGTAACGGATCAGCTTCGGTTTGAAATAGAGTTAAAGTTCTAAAGTTCAATCACCTCTTAGGACACCCAAAGGTTGTAATAAGTATCTATAACTTATAGCTTTGAACCTAACTCTAAGACTCTAATCCCCAAGAGCGTTATCTTTGATTGTAACGGTTCAACTTCGGTTTGAAATTGAGTTAAAGTTCTAAAGATCTATCACCTCTTAGGGCACCCAAAGGTTGTAATAAGTATCTATAACTTATAGCTTTGAACCTTACTCTAAGACTCTAATCCCCAAGAGCGTTATCTTTGAATGTAACGGTTCAACTTCGGTTTGAAATAGAGTTAAAGTTCTAAAGTTCTATCACCTCTTAGGACACCCAAAGGTTGTAATAAGTATCTATAACTTATAGCTTTGAACCTAACTCTAAGACTCTAATCCCCAAGAGCGTTATCTTTGAATGTAACGGATCAGCTTCGGTTTGAAATAGAGTTAAAGTTCTAAAGTTCAATCACCTCTTAGGACACCCAAAGGTTGTAATAAGTATCTATAACTTATAGCTTTGAACCTAACTCTAAGACTCTAATCCCCAAGAGCGTTATCTTTGATTGTAACGGTTCAACTTCGGTTTGAAATTGAGTTAAAGTTCTAAAGATCTATCACCTCTTAGGGCACCCAAAGGTTGTAATAAGTATCTATAACTTATAGCTTTGAACCTTACTCTAAGACTCTAATCCCCAAGAGCGTTATCTTTGAATGTAACGGTTCAACTTCGGTTTGAAATAGAGTTAAAGTTCTAAAGTTCTATCACCTCTTAGGACACCCAAAGGTTGTAATAAGTATCTATAACTTATAGCTTTGAACCTAACTCTAAGACTCTAATCCCCAAGAGCGTTATCTTTGATTGTAACGGTTCAACTTCGGTATGAAATAGATTTAAAGTTCCAAAGATCTATCACCTCTTAGGACACCCAAAGGTTGTAATAAGTATCTATAACTTATAACTTTGAACCTTACTCTAAGACTCTAATCCCCAAGAGCTTTATCTTTGATTGTAACGGTTCAACTTCGGTTTGAAATAGAGTTAAAGTTCTAAAGATCTATCACCTCTTTGGACAACCAAATGTTGCAATAAGTATCTATAACTTATAGCTTTGAACCTTACTCTAAGACTCTAATCCCCAAGAGCGTTATCTTTGATTGTAACGGTTCAACTTCGGTTTGAAATAGAGTTAAAGTTCTAAAGATCTATCACCACTTAGGATACCCAAAGGTTGTAATAAGTATCTATAACTTATAGCTTTCAACCTTACTCTAAAACTCTAATCCCCAAGAGCTATATCTTTGATTGTAACGGTTCAACTTCGGTTTGAAATAGAGTTAAAGTTCTAAAGATCAATCACCACTTAGGACTCCCAAAGGTTGTAATAAGTATCTATAACTTATAACTTTGAACTTACTTTAAGACTCTAATCCCCAAGAGCGTTATCTTTGATTGTAACGGTTCAACTTCGGTTTGAAATAGAGTTAAAGTTCTAAAGATCTATCACCTCTTAGGATACCCAAAGGTTGTAATAAGTATCTATAACTTATAGCTTCGAACCTAACTCTATGACTCTAATCCCCAAGAGCGTTATCTTTGATTGTAACGGTTCAACATCGGTTTGAACTAGAGCTAAAGTTCTACAGATCTATCACCTCTTAGGATACCCAAAGGTTCTAATAAGTATCTATAACTTATAGCTTTGAACCTAACTCTAAGACTCTAATCCCCAAGAGCGTTATCTTTGATTGTAACGGTTCAACTTCGGTTTGAACTAGAGTTAAAGTTCTAAAGATCTATCACCTCTTAGGACACCCAAAGGTTGTAATAAGTATCTATAACTTATAGCTTTGAACCTTACTCTAAGACTCTAATCCCCAAGAGCGTTATCTTTGATTGTAACGGTTCAACTTCGGTTTGAAATAGAGTTAAAGTTCTAAAGATCTATCACCTCTTAGGGCACCCAAAGGTTGTAATAAGTATTTATAACATATAGCTTTGAACCTTACTCTAAGACTCTAATCCCCAAGAGCGTTATCTTCGAATGTAACGGATCAGCTTCGGTTTGAAATAGAGTTAAAGTTCTAAAGTTCAATCACCTCTTAGGACACCCAAAGGTTGTAATAAGTATCTATAACTTATAGCTTTGAACCTAACTCTAAGACTCTAATCCCCAAGAGCGTTATCTTTGATTGTAACGGTTCAACTTCGGTTTGAAATTGAGTTAAAGTTCTAAAGATCTATCACCTCTTAGGGCACCCAAAGGTTGTAATAAGTATCTATAACTTATAGCTTTGAACCTTACTCTAAGACTCTAATCCCCAAGAGCGTTATCTTTGAATGTAACGGTTCAACTTCGGTTTGAAATAGAGTTAAAGTTCTAAAGTTCTATCACCTCTTAGGACACCCAAAGGTTGTAATAAGTATCTATAACTTATAGCTTTGAACCTAACTCTAAGACTCTAATCCCCAAGAGCGTTATCTTTGAATGTAACGGATCAGCTTCGGTTTGAAATAGAGTTAAAGTTCTAAAGTTCAATCACCTCTTAGGACACCCAAAGGTTGTAATAAGTATCTATAACTTATAGCTTTGAACCTAACTCTAAGACTCTAATCCCCAAGAGCGTTATCTTTGATTGTAACGGTTCAACTTCGGTTTGAAATTGAGTTAAAGTTCTAAAGATCTATCACCTCTTAGAGCACCCAAAGGTTGTAATAAGTATCTATAACTTATAGCTTTGAACCTTACTCTAAGACTCTAATCCCCAAGAGCGTTATCTTTGAATGTAACGGTTCAACTTCGGTTTGAAATAGAGTTAAAGTTCTAAAGTTCTATCACCTCTTAGGACACCCAAAGGTTGTAATAAGTATCTATAACTTATAGCTTTGAACCTAACTCTAAGACTCTAATCCCCAAGAGCGTTATCTTTGATTGTAACGGTTCAACTTCGGTATGAAATAGATTTAAAGTTCCAAAGATCTATCACCTCTTAGGACACCCAAAGGTTGTAATAAGTATCTATAACTTATAACTTTGAACCTTACTCTAAGACTCTAATCCCCAAGAGCTTTATCTTTGATTGTAACGGTTCAACTTCGGTTTGAAATAGAGTTAAAGTTCTAAAGATCTATCACCTCTTTGGACAACCAAATGTTGCAATAAGTATCTATAACTTATAGCTTTGAACCTTACTCTAAGACTCTAATCCCCAAGAGCGTTATCTTTGATTGTAACGGTTCAACTTCGGTTTGAAATAGAGTTAAAGTTCTAAAGATCTATCACCACTTAGGATACCCAAAGGTTGTAATAAGTATCTATAACTTATAGCTTTCAACCTTACTCTAAAACTCTAATCCCCAAGAGCTATATCTTTGATTGTAACGGTTCAACTTCGGTTTGAAATAGAGTTAAAGTTCTAAAGATCAATCACCACTTAGGACTCCCAAAGGTTGTAATAAGTATCTATAACTTATAACTTTGAACTTACTCTAAGACTCTAATCCCCAAGAGCGTTATCTTTGATTGTAACGGTTCAACTTCGGTTTGAAATAGAGTTAAAGTTCTAAAGATCTATCACCTCTTAGGATACCCAAAGGTTGTAATAAGTATCTATAACTTATAGCTTCGAACCTAACTCTATGACTCTAATCCCCAAGAGCGTTATCTTTGATTGTAACGGTTCAACATCGGTTTGAACTAGAGCTAAAGTTCTACAGATCTATCACCTCTTAGGATACCCAAAGGTTCTAATAAGTATCTATAACTTATAGCTTTGAACCTAACTCTAAGACTCTAATCCCCAAGAGCGTTATCTTTGATTGTAACGGTTCAACTTCGGTTTGAACTAGAGTTAAAGTTCTAAAGATCTATCACCTCTTAGGACACCCAAAGGTTGTAATAAGTATCTATAACTTATAGCTTTGAACCTTACTCTAAGACTCTAATCCCCAAGAGCGTTATCTTTGATTGTAACGGTTCAACTTCGGTTTGAAATAGAGTTAAAGTTCTAAAGATCTATCACCTCTTAGGGCACCCAAAGGTTGTAATAAGTATTTATAACATTTAGCTTTGAACCTTACTCTAAGACTCTAATCCCCAAGAGCGTTATCTTTGATTGTAACGGTTCAACTTCGGTTTGAAATTGAGTTAAAATTCTAAAGATCTATCACCTCTTAGGGCATCCAAATGTTGTAATAAGTATCTATAACTTATAGCTTTGAACCTTACTTTAAGACTCTAATCCCCAAGAGTGTTATCTTTGAATGTAACGGTTCAACTTTGGTTTGAAATAGAGTTAAAGTTCTAAAGTTCTATCACCTCTTAGGACACCCAAAGGTTGTAATAAGTATCTATAACTTATAGCTTTGAACCTAACTCTAAGACTCTAATCCCCAAAAGCGTTATCTTTGATTGTAACGGTTCAACTTCGGTTTGAAATAGAGTTAAAGTTCCAAAGATCTATCACCTCTTAGGACACCCAAAGGTTGTAATAAGTATCTATAACTTATAACTTTGAACCTTACTCTAAGATTCTAATCCCCAAGAGCTTTATCTTTGATTGTAACGGTTCAACTTCGGTTTGAAATAGAGTTAAAGTTCTAAAGATCTATCACCTCTTTGGACACCCAAAGGTTGTAATAAGTATCTATAACTTATAGCTTTGAACCTTACTCTAAGACTCTAATCCCCAAGAGCGTTATCTTTGATTGTAACGGTTCAACTTCGGTTTGAAATAGAGTTAAAGTTCTAAAGATCTATCACCTCTTAGGATACCCAAAGGTTGTAATAAGTATCTATAACTTATAGCTTTGAACCTTACTCTAAGACTCTAATCCCCAAGAGCTTTATCTTTGATTGTAACTTTCAACATCGGTTTGAAATAGAGTTAAAGTTCTAAAGATCTATCACCACTTAGGATACCCAAAGGTTGTAATAAGTATCTATAACTTATAGCTTTGAACCTAACTCTAAGACTCTAATCCCCAAGAGCATTATCTTTGATTGTAACGGTTCAACTTCGGTTTGAAATAGAGTTAAAGTTCTAAAGATCTATCACCTCTTAGGGCACCCAAAGGTTGTAATAAGTATCTATAACTTATAGCTTTGAACCTAACTCTAAGACTCTAATCCCTAAGAGCGTTATCATTGATTGTAACGGTTCAACTTCGGTTTGAAATAGAGTTAAAGTTCTAAAGATCTATCACCTCTTAGGTCACCCAAAGGTTGTAATAAGTATCTATAACTTATAGCTTTGAACCTAACTCTAAGACTCTAATCCCCAAGAGCGTTATCTTTGATTGTAACGGTTCAACTTCGGTTTGAACTAGAGTTAAAGTTCTAAAGATCTATCACCTCTTAGGACACCCAAAGGTTGTAATAAGTATCTATAACTTATTGCCTTGAACCTAACTCTAAGACTCTAATCCCCAAGAGCGTTATCTTTGATTGTAAGGGTTCAACTTCGGTTTGAAATAGAGTTGAAGTTCCAAAGATCTATCACCTCTTAGGACACCCAAAGGTTGTAATAAGTATTTATAACTTATAGCTTTGAACCTTACTCTAAGACTCTAATCCCCAAGAGCGTTATCTTTGATTGTAACGGTTCAACTTCGGTTTGAAATAGAGTTAAAGTTCTAAAGATCTATCACCTCTTAGGTCACCCAAAGGTTGTAATAAGTATCTATAACTTATAGCTTTGAACCTTACTCTAAGACTCTAGTCCCCAATAGCGTTATCTTTGATTGTAACGGTTCAACTTCGGTTTGAAATAGAGTTAAAGTTCTAAAGATCCATCACCTCTTAGGACACCCAAAGGTTGTAATAAGTATCTATAACTTATAGCTTTGAACCTAACTCTAAGACTCTAATCCCCAAGAGCGTTATCTTTGATTGTAACGGTTCAACTTCGGTTTGAAATAGAGTAAAAGTTCTAAAGTTCTATCACCTCTTAGGACACCCAAAGGTTGTAATAAGTATCTATAACTTATAGCTTTGAACCTAACTCTAAGACTCTAATCCCCAAGAGCGTTATCTTTGATTGTAACGGTTCAACTTCAGTTTGAAATAGAGTTAAAGTTCCAAAGATCTATCACCTCTTAGGACACCCAATGGTTGTAATAAGTATCTATAACTTATAACTTTGAACCTTACTCTAAGACTCTAATCCCCAAGAGCTTTATCTTTGATTGTAACGGTTCAACTTCGGTTTGAAATAGAGTTAAAGTTCTAAAGATCTATCACCTCTTTGGACAACCAAAGGTTGCAATAAGTATCTATAACTTATAGCTTTGAATCTTACTCTAAGACTCTAATCCCCAAGAGCGTTATCTTTGATTGTAACGGTTCAACTTCGGTTTGAAATAGAGTTAAAGTTCTAAAGATCTATCACCTCTTACGATACCCAAAGGTTGTAATAAGTATCTATAACTTATAGCTTTCAACCTTACTCTAAAACTCTAATCCCCAAGAGCTATATCTTTGATTGTAACGGTTCAACTTCGGTTTGAAATAGAGTTAAAGTTCTAAAGATCTATCACCACTTAGGACTCCCAAAGGTTGTAATAAGTATCTATAACTTATAACTTTGAACCTTACTCTAAGACTCTAATCCCCAAGAGCGTTATCTTTGATTGTAATGGTTCAACTTCGGTTTGAAATAGAGTTAAAGTTCTAAAGATCTATCACCTCTTAGGATACCCAAAGGTTGTAATAAGTATCTATAACTTATAGCTTTGAACCTAACTCTAAGACTCTAATCCCCAAGAGTGTTATCTTTGATTGTAACGGTTCAACTTCGGTTTGAACTAGAGTTAAAGTTCTAAAGATCTATCACCTCTTAGGACACCCAAAGGTTTTAATAAGTATCTATAACTTATAGCTTTGAACCTTACTCTAAGACTCTAATCCCCAAGAGCGTTATCTTTGATTGTAACGGTTCAACTTCGGTTTGAAATAGAGTTAAAGTTCTAAAGATCTATCACCTCTTAGGGCACCCAAAGGTTGTAATAAGTATCTATAACATATAGCTTTGAACCTTACTCTAAGACTCTAATCCCCAAGAGCGTTATCTTTGATTGTAACGGTTCAACTTCGGTTTGAAATTGAGTTAAAGTTCTAAAGATCTATCACCTCTTAGGGCACCCAAAGGTTGTAATAAGTATCTATAACTTATAGCTTTGAACCTAACTCTAAGACTCTAATCCCCAAGAGCGTTATCTTTGATTGTAACGGTTCAACTTCGGTATGAAATAGAGTTAAAGTTCCAAAGATCTATCACCTCTTAGGACACCCAAAGGTTGTAATAAG
The DNA here is from genome assembly GCA_030549335.1 of Pontederia crassipes. Taxonomy (NCBI): domain Eukaryota; kingdom Viridiplantae; phylum Streptophyta; class Magnoliopsida; order Commelinales; family Pontederiaceae; genus Pontederia; species Pontederia crassipes. The sequence continues at coordinate 291,508 of JAUKPH010000020.1, read as the reverse complement.
TATCTATAACTTATAACTTTGAACCTTACTCTAAGACTCTAATCCCCAAGAGCTTTATCTTTGATTGTAACGGTTCAACTTCGGTTTGAAATAGAGTTAAAGTTCTAAAGATCTATCACCTCTTTGGACAACCACAGGTTGCAATAAGTATCTATAACTTATAGCTTTGAACCTTACTCTAAGACTCTAATCCCCAAGAGCGTTATCTTTGATTGTAACGGTTCAACTTCGGTTTGAAATAGAGTTAAAGTTCTAAAGATCTATCACCTCTTAGGTCACCCAAAGGTTGTAATAAGTATCTATAACTTATAGCTTTGAACCTTACTCTAAGACTCTAATCCCCAAGAGCGTTATCTTTGAATGTAACGGTTCAACTTCGGTTTGAAATAGAGTTAAAGTTCTAAAGTTCTATCACCTCTTAGGACACCCAAAGGTTGTAATAAGTATCTATAACTTATAGCTTTGAACCTAACTCTAAGACTCTAATCCCCAAGAGCGTTATCTTTGATTGTAACGGTTCAACTTCGGTATGAAATAGATTTAAAGTTCCAAAGATCTATCACCTCTTAGGACACCCAAAGGTTGTAATAAGTATCTATAACTTATAACTTTGAACCTTACTCTAAGACTCTAATCCCCAAGAGCTTTATCTTTGATTGTAACGGTTCAACTTCGGTTTGAAATAGAGTTAAAGTTCTAAAGATCTATCACCTCTTAGGATACCCAAAGGTTGTAATAAGTATCTATAACTTATAGCTATGAACCTAACTCTAAGACTCTAATCCCCAAGAGCGTTATCTTTGATTGTAACGGTTCAACTTCGGTTTGAACTAGAGTTAAAGTTCTAAAGATCTATCACCTCTTAGGACACCCAAAGGTTTTAATAAGTATCTATAACTTATAGCTTTGAACCTTACTCTAAGACTCTAATCCCCAAGAGCGTTATCTTTGATTGTAACGGTTCAACTTCGGTTTGAAATAGAGTTAAAGTTCTAAAGATCTATCACCTCTTAGGGCACCCAAAGGTTGTAATAAGTATCTATAACATATAGCTTTGAACCTTACTCTAAGACTCTAATCCCCAAGAGCGTTATCTTTGATTGTAACGGTTCAACTTCGGTTTGAAATTGAGTTAAAGTTCTAAAGATCTATCACCTCTTAGGGCACCCAAAGGTTGTAATAAGTATCTATAACTTATAGCTTTGAACCTTACTTTAAGACTCTAATCCCCAAGAGCGTTATCTTTGAATGTAACGGTTCAACTTTGGTTTGAAATAGAGTTAAAGTTCTAAAGTTCTATCACCTCTTAGGACACCCAAAGGTTGTAATAAGTATCTATAACTTATAGCTTTGAACCTAACTCTAAGACTCTAATCCCCAAAAGCGTTATCTTTGATTGTAACTGTTCAACTTCGGTTTGAAATAGAGTTAAAGTTCCAAAGATCTATCACCTCTTAGGACACCCAAAGGTTGTAATAAGTATCTATAACTTATAACTTTGAACCTTACTCTAAGATTCTAATCCCCAAGAGCTTTATCTTTGATTGTAACGGTTCAACTTCGGTTTGAAATAGAGTTAAAGTTCCAAAGATCTATCACCTCTTAGGACACCCAAAGGTTGTAATAAGTATCTATAACTTATAACTTTGAACCTTACTCTAAGATTCTAATCCCCAAGAGCTTTATCTTTGATTGTAACGGTTCAACTTCGGTTTGAAATAGAGTTAAAGTTCTAAAGATCTATCACCTCTTTGGACACCCAAAGGTTGTAATAAGTATCTATAACTTATAGCTTTGAACCTTACTCTAAGACTCTAATCCCCAAGAGCGTTTTCTTTGATTGTAACGGTTCAACTTCGGTTTGAAATAGAGTTAAAGTTCTAAAGATCTATCACCTCTTAGGATACCCAAAGGTTGTAATAAGTATCTATAACTTATAGCTTTGAACCTTACTCTAAGACTCTAATCCCCAAGAGCTTTATCTTTGATTGCAACTGTTCAACATCGGTTTGAAATAGAGTTAAAGTTCTAAAGATCTATCACCACTTAGGACACCCAAAGGTTGTAATAAGTATCTATAACTTATAGCTTTGAACCTAACTCTAAGACTCTAATCCCCAAGAGCATTATCTTTGATTGTAACGGTTCAACTTCGGTTTGAAATAGAGTTAAAGTTCTAAAGATCTATGACCTCTTAGGATACCCAAAGGTTGTAATAAGTATCTATAACTTATAGCTTTGAACCTAACTCTATGACTCTAATCCCCAAGAGCGTTATCTTTGATTGTAACGGTTCAACTTAGGTTTGAACTAGAGTTAAAGTTCTAAAGATCTATCACCTCTTAGGACACCCAAAGGTTGTAATAAGTATCTATAACTTATAGCTTTGAACCTTACTCTAAGACTCTAATCCCCAAGAGCGTTATCTTTGATTGTAACGGTTCAACTTCGGTTTTAAATAGAGTTAAAGTTCTAAAGATCTATCACCTCTTTGGACACCCAAAGGTTGTAATAAGTATCTATAACTTATAGCTTTGAACCTTACTCTAAGTCTCTAATCCCCAAGAGCGTTATCTTTGATTGTAACGGTTCAACTTCGGTTTGAAATAGAGTTAAAGTTCTAAAGATCTATCACCTCTTAGGATACCCAAAGGTTGTAATAAGTATCTATAACTTATAGCTTTCAACCTTACTCTAAGACTCTAATCCCCAAGAGCTTTATCTTTGATTGTAACGGTTCAACTTCGGTTTGAAATAGAGTTAAAGTTCTAAAGATCTATCACCACTTAGGACACCCAAAGGATGTAATAAGTATCTATAACTTATAGCTTTGAACCTTACTATAAGACTCTAATCCCCAAGAGCGTTATCTTTGATTGTAACGGTTCAACTTCGGTTTGAAATAGAGTTAAAGTTCTAAAGATCTATCACCTCTTAGGATACCCAAAGGTTGTAATAAGTATCTATAACTTATAGCTTTGAACCTAACTCTAAGACTCTAATCCCCAAGCGCGTTATCTTTCATTGTAACGGTTCAACTTCGGTTTGAACTAGAGTTAAAGTTCTAAAGATCTATCACCTCTTAGGACACCCAAAGGTTGTAATAAGTATCTATAACTTATAGCTTTGAACGTTACTCTAAGACTCTAATCCCCAAGAGCGTTATCTTTGATTGTAACGGTTCAACTTCGGTTTGAAATAGAGTTAAAGTTCTAAAGATCTATCAACTCTTAGGGCACCCAAAGGTTGTAATAAGTATCTATAACATATAGCTTTGATCCTTACTCTAAGACTCTAATCCCCAAGAGCGTTATCTTTGATTGTAACGGTTCAACTTCGGTTTGAAATTGAGTTAAAGTTCTAAAGATCTATCACCTCTTAGGGCACCCAAAGGTTGTAATAAGTATCTATAACTTATAGCTTCGAACCTTACTTTAAGACTCTAATCCCCAAGAGCGTTATCTTTGAATGTAACGGTTCAACTTTGGTTTGAAATAGAGTTAAAGTTCTAAAGTTCTATCACCTCTTAGGACACCCAAAGGTTGTAATAAGTATCTATAACTTATAGCTTTGAACCTAACTCTAAGACTCTAATCCCCAAGTGCGTTATCTTTGATTGTAACGGTTTAACTTAGGTTTGAAATAGAGTTAAAGTTCTAAAGATCTATCACCTCTTAGGACACCCAAAGGTTGTAATAAGTATCTATAACTTATAGCTTTGACCCTTACTCTAAGACTCTAATCCCCAAGAGTAAGGTTCAAAGCTATATGTTATAGATACTTATTACAACCTTTGGGTGCCCTAAGAGGTGATAAATCTTTAGAACATTAACTCTATTTCAAACCGAAGTTGAACCGTTACAATCAAAGATAACGCTCTTGGGGATTAGAGTCTTAGAGTAAGGTTCAAAGCTATAAGTTATAGATAATTATTACAACCTTTGGGTGCCCTAAGAGGTGATAGATCTTTAAAACTTTAACTCAATTTCGAACCGAAGTTGAACCGTTACAATCAAAGATAACGCTCTTGGGGATTAGAGTCTTAGAGTAAGGTTCAAAGCTATAAGTTATAGATACTTATTACAACCTTTGGGTGCCCTAAGAGGTGATAGATCTTTAGAACTTTAACTCAATTTCAAACCGAAGTTGAACCGTTACAATCAAAGATAACGCTCTTGGGGATTAGAGTCTTAGAGTAAGGTTCAAAGCTATATGTTATAGATACTTATTACAACCTTTGGGTGCCCTAAGAGGTGATAAATCTTTAGAACATTAACTCTATTTCAAACCGAAGTTCAACCGTTACAATCAAAGATAACGCTCTTGGGGATTAGAGTCTTAGAGTAAGGTTCAAAGCTATAAGTTATAGATAATTATTACAACCTTTGAGTGTCCTAAGAGGTGATAGATCTTTAAAACTTTAACTCTAGTTCAAACCGAAGTTGAACCGTTACAATCAAAGATAATGCTCTTGGGGATTAGAGTCTTAGAGTTAGGTTCAAAGCTATAAGTTATAGATACTTATTACAACCTTTGGGTGCCCTAAGAGGTGATAGATCTTTAGAACTTTAACTCTATTTCAAACCGAAGTTGAACCGTTACAATCAAAGATAACGCTCTTTGGGATTAGAGTCTTAGAGTAAGGTTCAAACCTATAAGTTATAGATACTTATTACAACCTTTGGGTGTCCTAAGAGGTTATAGATCTTTAGAACTTTAATTCTATTTCAAACCGAAGTTGAACCGTTACAATCAAAGATAAAACTCTTGGGGATTAGAGTCTTAGAGTAAGGTTCAAAGTTATAAGTTATAGATGCTTATTACAACCTTTGGGTGTCCTAAGAGGTGATAGATCTTTGGAACTTTAACTCTATTTCAAACCGAAGTTGAACCGTTACAATCAAAGATAACGCTCTTGGGGATTAGAGTCTTAGAGTTAGGTTCAAAGCTATAAGTTATAGATACTTATTACAACCTTTGGGTGCCCTAAGAGGTGATAGATCTTTAGAACTTTAACTCTATTTCAAACCGAAGTTGAACCGTTACAATCAAAGATAACGCTCTTGGGGATTAGAGTCTTAGAGTAAGGTTCAAACCTATAAGTTATAGATAATTATTACAACCTTTGAGTGTCCTAAGAGGTGATAGATCTTTAAAACTTTAACTCTAGTTCAAACCGAAGTTGAACCGTTACAATCAAAGATAACGCTCTTGGGGATTAGAGTCTTAGAGTTAGGTTCAAAGCTATAAGTTATAGATACTTATTACAACCTTTGGGTGCCCTAAGAGGTGATAGATCTTTAGAACTTTAACTCTATTTCAAACCGAAGTTGAACCGTTACAATCAAAGATAACGCTCTTTGGGATTAGAGTCTTAGAGTAAGGTTCAAACCTATAAGTTATAGATACTTATTACAACCTTTGGGTGTCCTAAGAGGTTATAGATCTTTAGAACTTTAATTCTATTTCAAACCGAAGTTGAACCGTTACAATCAAAGAAAAAGCTCTTGGGGATTAGAGTCTTAGAGTAAGGTTCAAAGTTATAAGTTATAGATGCTTATTACAACCTTTGGGTGTCCTAAGAGGTGATAGATCTTTAGAACTTTAACTCTATTTCAAACCGAAGTTGAACCGTTACAATCAAAGATAACGCTCTTGGGGATTAGAGTCTTAGAGTTAGGTTCGAAGCTATAAGTTATAGATACTTATCACATCCTTTGGGTGCCGTAAGAGGTAATAGATATTTAGAACTTTAACTCTATTTCAAACCTAAGTTGAACCGTTACAATCAAAGATAACGCTCTTGGGGATTAGAGCCTTAGAGTAAGGTTCAAAGCTATAAGTTATAGATACTTATTACAACCTTTGGGTGTCCTAAGAGGTGATAGATCTTTAGAACTGTAACTCTATTTCAAACCGAAGTTCAACCGTTACAATCAAAGATAACGCTCTTGGAGATTAGAGTCTTAGAGTAAGGTTCAAAGCTATAAGTCATAGATACTTATTACAACCTTTGGGTGCCCTAAGAGGTGATAGATCTTTAGAACTTTCACTCTATTTCAAACCGAAGTTGAACCGTTACAATCAAAGATAACGCTCTTGAGGATTAGAGTCTTAGAGTAAGGTTCAAAGCTATAAGTTATAGATACTTATTACAACCTTTGGGTGCCCTAAGAGGTGATAGATCTTTAGAACATTAACTCTATTTCAAACCGAAGTTGAACCGTTACAATCAAAGATAACGCTCTTGGGGATTAGAGACTTAGAGTAAGGTTCAAAGTTATAAATTATAGATACTTATTACAACCTTTGGGTGTCGTAAAAGGTGATAGATCTTAAGAACTTTAACTCTATTTCAAACCGAAGTTGAACCGTTACAATCAAAGATAACGCTCTTGGTGATTAGAGTCTTAGAGTAAGTTTCAAAGCTATAAGTTATAGATATTTATTAGAACCTTTGGGTGCCCTAAGAGGTGATAGATCTTTAGAACTCTAACTCTATTTCAAACCGAAGTTGAACCGTTACAATCAAAGATAACGCTCTTGGGGATTAGAGTCTTAGAATTAGGTTCGAAGCTATAAGTTATAGATACTTATTACAACCTTTGGGTGTCCTAAGAAGTGATAGATCTTTAGAACTTTAACTCTACTTCAAACCGAAGTTGAACCGTTACAATCAAAGATAACGCTCTTGGGGATTAGAGTCTTAGAGTAAGGTTCAAAGCTATAAGTTATAGATACTTATTACGACCTTTGGGTGCCCTAAGAGGTGATAGATCTTTAGAACTTTAACTCTATTTCAAACCGAAGTTGAACCGTTACAATCAAAGATAACGCTCTTGGGGATTAGAGTCTTAGAGTATGGTTCAAAGCTATAAGTTATAGATACTTATTACAACCTTTGGGTGCCCTAAGAGGTGATAGATCTTTAGAACTCTAACTCTATTGCAATCCGAAGTTGAACCGTTACAATCAAAGATAACGCTCTAGGGGATTAGAACCTTAGAGTTAGGTTCGAAGTTATAAGTTATAGATACTTATTACAACCTTTGGGTGTCGTAAAAGGTGATAGATCTTTAGAACTTTAACTCTATTTCAAACTGAAGTTGAACCGTTACAATCAAAGATAACGCTCTTGGGGATTAGAGTCTTCGAGTAAGGTTCAAAGCTATAAGTTATAGATACTTATTAGAACCTTTGGGTGCCCTAAGAGGTGATAGATCTTTAGACCTTTAAATCTATTTCAAACCGAAGTTGAACCGTTACAATCAAAGATAACGCTCAAGGGGATTAGAGTCTTAGAGTTAGGTTCGAAGCTATAAGTTATAGATACTTATTACAACCTTTGGGTGCCCTAAGAGGCGATACATCTTTAGAACTTTAATTCTATTTCAAACCGAAGTTGAACCGTTACAATCAAAGATAACGCTCTTGGGGATTAGAGTCTTAGAGTAAGGTTCAAAGCTATAAGTTATAGATACTTATTACAATCATTGGGTGCCCTAAGAGGTGATAGATCTTTAGAACTTTAACTCTATTTCAAACCGAAGTTGTACCGTTACAATCAAAGATAACGCTCTTGGGGATTAGAGTCTTAGAGTAAGGTTCAAAGCTATAAGTTATAGATACTTATTACAACCTTTGGGTGCCCTAAGAGGCGATAGATCTTTAGAACATTAACTCAATTTCAAACCGAAGTTGAACCGCTACAATCAAAGATAACGCTCTTGGGGATTAGAGTCTTAGAGTAAGGTTCAAAGCTATATGTTATAGATACTTATTACAACCTTTGGGTGCCCTAAGAGGTGATAGATCTTTAGAACTTTAACTCAATTTCAAACCGAAGTTGAACCGTTACAATCAAAGATAACGCTCTTGGGGATTAGAGTCTTAGAGTTAGGTTCAAAGCTATAAGTTATAGATACTTATTACAACCTTTGGGTGTCCTAAGAGGTGATAGATCTTTAGAACTTTAACTCTAGTTCAAACCGAAGTTGAACCGTTACAATCAAAGATAACGCTATTGGGATTAGAGTCTTAGAGTAAGGTTCAAAGCTATATGTTATAGATACTTATTACAACCTTTGGGTGCCCTAAGAGGTGATAAATCTTTAGAACATTAACTCTTTTTCAAACCGAAGTTCAACCGTTACAATCAAAGATAACGCTCTTGGGGATTAGAGTCTTAGAGTAAGGTTCAAAGCTATAAGTTATAGATACTTATTACAACCTTTGGGTGCCCTAAGAGGTGATAGATCTTTAGAACTTTAACTCTAGTTCAAACCGAAGTTGAACCGTTACAATCAAAGATAACGCTCTTGGGGATTAGAGTCTTAGAGTAAGGTTCAAAGCTATATGTTATAGATACTAATTACAACCTTTGGGTGTCCTAAGAGGTGATAGATCTTTAGAACTTTAACTCTATTTCAAACCGAAGTTGAACTGGTACATTCAAAGATAAAGCACTTAGGGATTAGAGTCTTAGAGTAAGGTTCAAAATTATAAGTTATAGATACTTATTACAACCTTTGGGTGTCCAAAGAGGTGACAGATCTTTGGAACTTTAACTCTATTTCAAACCGAATTTGAACCGTTACAATCAAAGATAACGCTCTTGGGGATTAGAGTCTTAGAGCTAGGTTCAAAGCTATAAGTTATAGATACTTATTACAACCTTTGGGTGTCCTAAGAGGTGATAGAACTTTAGAACTTTAACTCTATTTCAAACCGAAGTTGAACCGTTACATTCAAAGATAACGCTATTGGGGATTAGAGTCTTAGAGTAAGGTTCAAAGCTATAAGTTATACATACTTATTACAACCTTTGGGTGCCCTAGGAGGTGATAGATCTTTAGAACTTTAACTCAATTTCAAACCGAAGTTGAACCGTTACAATCAAAGATAACACTCTTGGGGATTAGAGTCTTAGAGTAAGGTTCAAAGCTATATGTTATAGATACTTATTACAACCTTTGGGTGCCCTAAGAGGTGATAGATCTTTAGAACTTTAACTCAATTTCAAACCGAAGTTGAACCGTTACAATCAAAGATAACGCTCTTGGGGATTAGAGTCTTAGAGTTAGGTTCAAAGCTATAAGTTATAGATACTTATTACAACCTTTGGGTGTCCTAAGAGGTGATAGATCTTTAGAACTTTAACTCTAGTTCAAACCGAAGTTGAACCGTTACAATCAAAGATAACGCTCTTGGGGATTAGAGTCTTAGAGTTAGGTTCAAAGCTATAAGTTATAGATACTTATTACAACCTTTGGGTGCCCTAAGAGGTGATAGATCATTAGAACTTTAACTCTATTTCAAACCGAAGTTGAACCGTTACAGTCAAAGATAACGCTCTTGGGGATTAGAGTCTTAGAGTAAGGTTCAAAGCTATAAGTTATAGATACTTATTACAACCTTTGGGTGTCCTAAGAGGTGATAGATCTTTAGAACTTTAATTCTATTTCAAACCGAAGTTGAACCGTTACAATCAAAGATAAAGCTCTTGGGGATTAGAGTCTTAGACTAAGGTTCAAAGTTATAAGTTATAGATACTTATTACAACATTTTGGTGTCCTAAGAGGTGATAGATCTTTGGAACTTTAACTCTATTTCATACCGAAGTTGAACCATTACAATCAAAGATAACGCTCTTGGGGATTAGAGTCTTAGAGTTAGGTTCAAAGCTATAAGTTATAGATACTTATTACAACCTTTGGGTGTCCTAAGAGGTGATAGAACTTTAGAACTTTAACTCTATTTCAAACCGAAGTTGAACCGTTACATTAAAAGATAACGCTCTTGGGGATTAGAGTCTTAGAGTAAGGTTCAAAGCTATAAGTTATAAATACTTATTACAACCTTTGGGTGCCCTAAGAGGTGATAGATCTTTAGAACTTTAACTCAATTTCAAACCGAAGTTGAACCGTTACAATCAAAGATAACGCTCTTGGGGATTAGAGTCTTAGAGTAAGGTTCAAAGCTATATGTTATAGATACTTATTACAACCTTTGGGTGCCCTAAGAGGTGATAGATCTTTAGAACATTAACTCTATTTCAAACCGAAGTTGAACCGTTACAATCAAAGATAACGCTCTTGGGGATTAGAGTCTTAGAGTAAGGTTCAAAGCTATATGTTATAGATACTAATTACAACCTTTGGGTGTCCTAAGAGGTGATAGATCTTTAGAACTTTAACTCTATTTCAAACCGAAGTTGAACCGGTACATTCAAAGATAAAGCACTTGGGGATTAGAGTCTTAGAGTAAGGTTCAAAATTATAAGTTATAGATACTTATTACAACCTTTGGGTGTCCAAAGAGGTGATAGATCTTTCGAACTTTAACTCTATTTCGAACCGAAGTTGAACCGTTACAATCAAAGATAACGCTCTTTGGGATTAGAGTCTTAGAGTAAGGTTCAAACCTATAAGTTATAGATACTTATTACAACCTTTGGGTGTCCTAAGAGGTGATAGATCTTTAGAACTTTAATTCTATTTCAAACCGAAGTTGAACCGTTACAATCAAAGATAAAGCTCTTGGGGATTAGAGTCTTAGAGTAAGGTTCAAAGTTATAAGTTATAGATGCTTATTACAACCTTTGGGTGTCCTAAGAGGTGATAGATCTTTGGAACTTTAACTCTATTTCAAACCGAAGTTGAACCGTTACAATCAAAGATAACGCTCTTGGGGATTAGAGTCTTAGAGTTAGGTTCAAAGCTATAAGTTATAGATACTTATTACAACCTTTGGGTGTCCTAAGAGGTGATAGATCTTTGGAACTTTAACTCTATTTCAAATCGAAGTTGAACCGTTACAATCAAAGATAACGCTCTTGGGGATTAGAGTCTTAGAGTTAGGTTCAAAGCTATAAGTTATAGATACTTATTACAATCTTTGGGTGTCCTAAGAGGTGATAGAACTTTAGAACTTTAACTCTATTTCAAACCGAAGTTGAACCGTTACATTAAAAGATAACGCTCTTGGGGATTAGAGTCTTAGAGTAAGGTTCAAAGCTATAAGTTATAGATACTTATTACAACCTTTGGGTGCCCTAAGAGGTGATAGATCTTTAGAACTTTAACTCAATTTCAAACCGAAGTTGAACCGTTACAATCAAAGATAACGCTCTTGGGGATTAGAGTCTTAGAGTAAGGTTCAAAGCTATATGTTATAGATACTTATTACAACCTTTGGGTGCCCTAAGAGGTGATAGATCTTTAGAACATTAACTCTATTTCAAACCGAAGTTGAACCGTTACAATCAAAGATAACGCTCTTGGGGATTAGAGTCTTAGAGTAAGGTTCAAAGCTATATGTTATAGATACTAATTACAACCTTTGGGTGTCCTAAGAGGTGATAGATCTTTAGAACTTTAACTCTATTTCAAACCGAAGTTGAACCGGTACATTCAAAGATAAAGCACTTGGGGATTAGAGTCTTAGAGTAAGGTTCAAAATTATAAGTTATAGATACTTATTACAACCTTTGGGTGTCCAAAGAGGTGATAGATCTTTCGAACTTTAACTCTATTTCAAACCGAAGTTGAACCGTTACAATCAAAGATAACGCTCTTTGGGATTAGAGTCTTAGAGTAAGGTTCAAACCTATAAGTTATAGATACTTATTACAACCTTTGGGTGTCCTAAGAGGTGATAGATCTTTAGAACTTTAATTCTATTTCAAACCGAAGTTGAACCGTTACAATCAAAGATAAAGCTCTTGGGGATTAGAGTCTTAGAGTAAGGTTCAAAGTTATAAGTTATAGATGCTTATTACAACCTTTGGGTGTCCTAAGAGGTGATAGATCTTTGGAACTTTAACTCTATTTCAAACCGAAGTTGAACCGTTACAATCAAAGATAACGCTCTTGGGGATTAGAGTCTTAGAGTTAGGTTCAAAGCTATAAGTTATAGATACTTATTACAACCTTTGGGTGTCCTAAGAGGTGATAGATCTTTGGAACTTTAACTCTATTTCAAATCGAAGTTGAACCGTTACAATCAAAGATAACGCTCTTGGGGATTAGAGTCTTAGAGTTAGGTTCAAAGCTATAAGTTATAGATACTTATTACAACCTTTGGGTGTCCTAAGAGGTGATAGAACTTTAGAACTTTAACTCTATTTCAAACCGAAGTTGAACCGTTACATTAAAAGATAACGCTCTTGGGGATTAGAGTCTTAGAGTGAGGTTCAAAGCTATAAGTTATAGATACTTATTACAACCTTTGGGTGCCCTAAGGGGTGATAGATCTTTAAAACTTTAACTCAATTTCAAATCGAAGTTGAACCGTTACAATCAAAGATAACGCTCTTGGGGATTAGAGTCTTAGAGTAAGGTTCAAAGCTATAAGTTATAGATACTTATTACAACCTTTGGGTGTACTAAGAGGTGATAGATCTTTAGAACTTTAACTCTAGTTCAAACCGAAGTTGAACCGTTACAATCAAAGATAACGCTCTTGGGGATTAGAGTCTTAGAGTTAGGTTCAAAGCTATAAGTTATAGATACTTATTACAACCTTTGGGTGCCCTAAGAGGTGATAGATCTTTAGAACTTTAACTCTATTTCAAACCGAAGTTGAACCGTTACAGTCAAAGATAACGCTCTTGGGGATTAGAGTCTTAGAGTAAGGTTCAAAGCTAGAAGTTATAGATACTTATTACAACCTTTGGGTGTCCTAAGAGGTGATAGATCTTTAGAACTTTAATTCTATTTCAAACCGAAGTTGAACCGTTACAATCAAAGATAAAGCTCTTGGGGATTAGAGTCTTAGAGTAAGGTTCAAAGTTATAAGTTATAGATACTTATTACAGCATTTTGGTGTCCTAAGAGGTGATAGATCTTTGGAACTTTAACTCTATTTCAAACCGAAGTTGAACCATTACAATCAAAGATAACGCTCTTGGGGATTAAAGTCTTAGAGTTAGGTTCAAAGCTATAAGTTATAGATACTTATTACAACCTTTGGGTGTCCTAAGAGGTGATAGAACTTTAGAACTTTAACTCTATTTCAAACCGAAGTTGAACCGTTACATTAAAAGATAACGCTCTTGGGGATTAGAGTCTTAGAGTTAGGTTCAAAGCTATAAGTTATAGATACTTATTACAACCTTTGGGTGCCCTAAGAGGTGATAGATCTTTAGAACTTTAACTCTATTTCAAACCGAAGTTGAACCGTTACAATCAAAGATAACGCTCTTTGGGATTAGAGTCTTAGAGTAAGGTTCAAACCTATAAGTTATAGATACTTATTACAACCTTTGGGTGTCCTAAGAGGTTATAGATCTTTAGAACTTTAATTCTATTTCAAACCGAAGTTGAACCGTTACAATCAAAGATAACGCTCTTGGGGATTAGAGTCTTAGAGTTAGGTTCAAAGCTATAAGTTATAGATACTTATTACAACCTTTGGGTGTCCTAAGAGGTGATAGAACTTTAGAACTTTAACTCTATTTCAAACCGAAGTTGAACCGTTACATTAAAAGATAACGCTATTGGGGATTAGAGTCTTAGAGTAAGGTTCAAAGCTATAAGTTATAGATACTTATTACAACCTTTGGGTGCCCTAAGAGGTGATAGATCTTTAGAACTTTAACTCAATTTCAAACCGAAGTTGAACCGTTACAATCAAAGATAACGCTCTTGGGGATTAGAGTCTTAGAGTAAGGTTCAAAGCTATATGTTATAGATACTTATTACAACCTTTGGGTGCCCTAAGAGGTGATAGATCTTTAGAACTTTAACTCTAGTTCAAACCGAAGTTGAACCGTTACAATCAAAGATAACGCTCTTGGGGATTAGAGTCTTAGAGTAAGGTTCAAAGCTATATGTTATAGATACTAATTACAACCTTTGGGTGTCCTAAGAGGTGATAGATCTTTAGAACTTTAACTCTATTTCAAACCGAAGTTGAACCGGTACATTCAAAGATAAAGCACTTGGGGATTAGAGTCTTAGAGTAAGGTTCAAAATTATAAGTTATAGATACTTATTACAACCTTTGGGTGTCCAAAGAGGTGACAGATCTTTGGAACTTTAACTCTATTTCAAACCGAATTTGAACCGTTACAATCAAAGATAACGCTCTTGGGGATTAGAGTCTTAGAGCTAGGTTCAAAGCTATAAGTTATAGATACTTATTACAACCTTTGGGTGTCCTAAGAGGTGATAGAACTTTAGAACTTTAACTCTATTTCAAACCGAAGTTGAACCGTTACATTCCAAGATAACGCTCTTGGGGATTAGAGTCTTAGAGTAAGGTTCAAAGCTATAAGTTATACATACTTATTACAACCTTTGGGTGCCCTAAGAGGTGATAGATCTTTAGAACTTTAACTCAATTTCAAACCGAAGTTGAACCGTTACAATCAAAGATAACACTCTTGGGGATTAGAGTCTTAGAGTAAGGTTCAAAGCTATATGTTATAGATAATTATTACAACCTTTGGGTGCCCTAAGAGGTGATAGATCTTTAGAACTTTAACTCAATTTCAAACCGAAGTTGAACCGTTACAATCAAAGATAACGCTCTTGGGGATTAGAGTCTTAGAGTTAGGTTCAAAGCTATAAGTTATAGATACTTATTACAACCTTTGGGTGTCCTAAGAGGTGATAGATCTTTAGAACTTTAACTCTAGTTCAAACAGAAGTTGAACCGTTACAATCAAAGATAACGCTCTTGGGGATTAGAGTCTTAGAGTTAGGTTCAAAGCTATAAGTTATAGATACTTATTACAACCTTTGGGTGCCCTAAGAGGTGATAGATCATTAGAACTTTAACTCTATTTCAAACCGAAGTTGAACCGTTACAGTCAAAGATAACGCTCTTGGGGATTAGAGTCTTAGAGTAAGGTTCAAAGCTATAAGTTATAGATACTTATTACAACCTTTGGGTGTCCTAAGAGGTGATAGATCTTTAGAACTTTAATTCTATTTCAAACCGAAGTTGAACCGTTACAATCAAAGATAAAGCTCTTGGGGATTAGAGTCTTAGAGTTAGGTTCAAAGCTATAAGTTATAGATACTTATTACAACCTTTGGGTGTCCTAAGAGGTGATAGATCTTTGGAACTTTAACTCTATTTCAAATCGAAGTTGAACCGTTACAATCAAAGATAACGCTCTTGGGGATTAGAGTCTTAGAGTTAGGTTCAAAGCTATAAGTTATAGATACTTATTACAACCTTTGGGTGTCCTAAGAGGTGATAGAACTTTAGAACTTTAACTCTATTTCAAACCGAAGTTGAACCGTTACATTAAAAGATAACGCTCTTGGGGATTAGAGTCTTAGAGTAAGGTTCAAAGCTATCAGTTATAGATACTTATTACAACCTTTGGGTGCCCTAAGGGGTGATAGATCTTTAAAACTTTAACTCAATTTCAAACCGAAGTTGAACCGTAACAATCAAAGATAATGCTCTCGGGGATTAGAGTCTTAGAGTAAGGTTCAAAGCTATAAGTTATAGATACTTATTACAACCTTTGGGTGTACTAAGAGGTGATAGATCTTTAGAACTTTAACTCTAGTTCAAACCGAAGTTGAACCGTTACAATCAAAGATAACGCTCTTGGGGATTAGAGTCTTAGAGTAAGGTTCAAAGCTATAAGTTATAGATACTAATTACAACCTTTGGGTGTCCTAAGAGGTGATAGATCTTTAGAACTTTAACTCTATTTCAAACCGAAGTTGAACCGGTACATTCAAAGATAAAGCTCTTGGGGATTAGAGTCTTAGAGTAAGGTTCAAAATTATGAGTTATAGATACTTATTACAACCTTTGGGTGTCCAAAGAGGTGATAGATCTTTGGAACTATAACTCTATTTCAAACCAAAGTTGAACCGTTACAATCAAAGATAACGCTCTTGGGGAATAGAGTCTTAGAGCTAGGTTCAAAGCTATAAGTTATAGATACTTATTACAACCTTTGGGTGTCCTAAGAGGTGATAGAACTTTAGAACTTTAACTCTATTTCAAACCGAAGTTGAACTGTTACATTCAAAGATAACGCTCTTGGGGATTAGAGTCTTAGAGTAAGGTTCAAAGCTATAAGTTATAGATACTTATTACAACCTTTGGGTGCCCTAAGAGGTGATAGATCTTTAGAACTATAACTCTATTTCAAACCGAAGTTGAACCGTTACAATCAAAGATAACGCTCTTTGGGATTAGAGTCTTAGAGTAAGGTTCAAACATATAAGTTACAGATACTTATTACAACCTTTGGGGTGTCCTAAGAGGTGATAGATCTTTAGAACTTTAACTCTAGTTCAAACCGAAGTTGAACCGTTACATTAAAAGATAACGCTCTTGGGGATTAGAGTCTTAGAGTAAGGTTCAAAGCTATAAGTTATAGATACTTATTACAACCTTTGGGTGCCCTAAGAGGTGATAGATCTTTAAAACTTTAACTCAATTTCAAACCGAAGTTGAACCGTTACAATCAAAGATAACGCTCTTGGGGATTAGAGTCATAGAGTAAGGTTCAAAGCTATAAGTTATAGATACTTATTACAACCTTTGGATGTCCTAAGAGGTGATAGATCTTTAGAACTTTAACTCTATATCAAACCGAAGTTGAACCGTTACAATCAAAGATAACGCTCTTGGGGATTAGAGTCTTAGAGTAAGGTTCAAACCTATAAGTTATAGTTACTTATTACAAACTTTGGGTGTCCTAAGAGGTGATAGATCTTTAGAACTTTAATTCTATTTCAAACCGAAGTTGAACCGTTACAATCAAAGATAAAGCTCTTGGGGATTAGAGTCTTAGAGTAAGGTTCCAAGTTATAAGTTATAGATACTTATTACAACCTTTGGGTGCCCTAAGAGGTGATAGATCTTTAGAACTTTAACTCAATTTCAAACCGAAGTTGAACAGTTACAATCAAAGATAACGCTCTTGGGGATTAGAGTCTTAGAGTTAGGTTCAAAGCTATAAGTTATAGATACTTATTACAACCTTTGGGTGCCCTAAGAGGTGATAGATCATTAGAACTTTAACTCTATTTCAAACCGAAGTTGAACCGTTACAGTCAAAGATAACGCTCTTGGGGATTAGAGTCTTAGAGTAAGGTTCAAAGCTATAAGTTATAGATACTTATTACGACCTTTGGGTGTCCTAAGAGGTGATAGATCTTTAGAACTTTAATTCTATTTCAAACCGAAGTTGAACCGTTACAATCAAAGATAAAGCTCTTGGGGATTAGAGTCTTAGAGTTAGGTTCAAAGCTATAAGTTATAGATACTTATTACAACCTTTGGGTGTCCTAAGAGGTGATAGATCTTTGGAACTTTAACTCTATTTCAAATCGAAGTTGAACCGTTACAATCAAAGATAACGCTCTTGGGGATTAGAGTCTTAGAGTTAGGTTCAAAACTATAAGTTATAGATACTTATTACAACCTTTGGGTGTCCTAAGAGGTGATAGAACTTTAGAACTTTAACTCTATTTCAAACCGAAGTTGAACCGTTACATTAAAAGATAATGCTCTTGGGGATTAGAGTCTTAGAGTAAGGTTCAAAGCTATAAGTTATAGATACTTATTACAACCTTTGGGTGCCCTAAGGGGTGATAGATCTTTAAAACTTTAACTCAATTTCAAACCGAAGTTGAACCGTAACAATCAAAGATAACGCTCTCGGGGATTAGAGTCTTAGAGTAAGGTTCAAAGCTATAAGTTATAGATACTTATTACAACCTTTGGGTGTACTAAGAGGTGATAGATCTTTAGAACTTTAACTCTAGTTCAAACCGAAGTTGAACCGTTACAATCAAAGATAACGCTCTTGGGGATTAGAGTCTTAGAGTAAGGTTCAAAGCTATAAGTTATAGATACTAATTACAACCTTTGGGTGTCCTAAGAGGTGATAGATCTTTAGAACTTTAACTCTATTTCAAACCGAAGTTGAACCGGTACATTCAAAGATAAAGCTCTTGGGGATTAGAGTCTTAGAGTAAGGTTCAAAATTATGAGTTATAGATACTTATTACAACCTTTGGGTGTCCAAAGAGGTGATAGATCTTTGGAACTTTAACTCTATTTCAAACCAAAGTTGAACCGTTACAATCAAAGATAACGCTCTTGGGGATTAGAGTCTTAGAGCTAGGTTCAAAGCTATAAGTTATAGATACTTATTACAACCTTTGGGTGTCCTAAGAGGTGATAGAACTTTAGAACTTTAACTCTATTTCAAACCGAAGTTGAACTGTTACATTCAAAGATAACGCTCTTGGGGATTAGAGTCTTAGAGTAAGGTTCAAAGCTATAAGTTATAGATACTTATTACAACCTTTGGGTGCCCTAAGAGGTGATAGATCTTTAGAACTTTAACTCTATTTCAAACCGAAGTTGAACCGTTACAATCAAAGATAACGCTCTTTGGGATTAGAGTCTTAGAGTAAGGTTCAAACATATAAGTTACAGATACTTATTACAACCTTTGGGGTGTCCTAAGAGGTGATAGATCTTTAGAACTTTAACTCTAGTTCAAACCGAAGTTGAACCGTTACATTAAAAGATAACGCTCTTGGGGATTAGAGTCTTAGAGTAAGGTTCAAAGCTATAAGTTATAGATACTTATTACAACCTTTGGGTGCCCTAAGAGGTGATAGATCTTTAAAACTTTAACTCAATTTCAAACCGAAGTTGAACCGTTACAATCAAAGATAACGCTCTTGGGGATTAGAGTCATAGAGTAAGGTTCAAAGCTATAAGTTATAGATACTTATTACAACCTTTGGATGTCCTAAGAGGTGATAGATCTTTAGAACTTTAACTCTATATCAAACCGAAGTTGAACCGTTACAATCAAAGATAACGCTCTTGGGGATTAGAGTCTTAGAGTAAGGTTCAAACCTATAAGTTATAGTTACTTATTACAAACTTTGGGTGTCCTAAGAGGTGATAGATCTTTAGAACTTTAATTCTATTTCAAACCGAAGTTGAACCGTTACAATCAAAGATAAAGCTCTTGGGGATTAGAGTCTTAGAGTAAGGTTCCAAGTTATAAGTTATAGATACTTATTACAACCTTTGGGTGCCCTAAGAGGTGATAGATCTTTAGAACTTTAACTCAATTTCAAACCGAAGTTGAACAGTTACAATCAAAGATAACGCTCTTGGGGATTAGAGTCTTAGAGTTAGGTTCAAAGCTATAAGTTATAGATACTTATTACAACCTTTGGGTGCCCTAAGAGGTGATAGATCATTAGAACTTTAACTCTATTTCAAACCGAAGTTGAACCGTTACAGTCAAAGATAACGCTCTTGGGGATTAGAGTCTTAGAGTAAGGTTCAAAGCTATAAGTTATAGATACTTATTACGACCTTTGGGTGTCCTAAGAGGTGATAGATCTTTAGAACTTTAATTCTATTTCAAACCGAAGTTGAACCGTTACAATCAAAGATAAAGCTCTTGGGGATTAGAGTCTTAGAGTTAGGTTCAAAGCTATAAGTTATAGATACTTATTACAACCTTTGGGTGTCCTAAGAGGTGATAGATCTTTGGAACTTTAACTCTATTTCAAATCGAAGTTGAACCGTTACAATCAAAGATAACGCTCTTGGGGATTAGAGTCTTAGAGTTAGGTTCAAAGCTATAAGTTATAGATACTTATTACAACCTTTGGGTGTCCTAAGAGGTGATATAACTTTAGAACTTTAACTCTATTTCAAACCGAAGTTGAACCGTTACATTAAAAGATAACGCTCTTGGGGATTAGAGTCTTAGAGTAAGGTTCAAAGCTATAAGTTATAGATACTTATTACAACCTTTGGGTGCCCTAAGGGGTGATAGATCTTTAAAACTTTAACTCAATTTCAAACCGAAGTTGAACCGTAACAATCAAAGATAACGCTCTCGGGGATTAGAGTCTTAGAGTAAGGTTCAAAGCTATAAGTTATAGATACTTATTACAACCTTTGGGTGTACTAAGAGGTGATAGATCTTTAGAACTTTAACTCTAGTTCAAACCGAAGTTGAACCGTTACAATCAAAGATAACGCTCTTGGGGATTAGAGTCTTAGAGTAAGGTTCAAAGCTATAAGTTATAGATACTAATTACAACCTTTGGGTGTCCTAAGAGGTGATAGATCTTTAGAACTTTAACTCTATTTCAAACCGAAGTTGAACCGGTACATTCAAAGATAAAGCTCTTGGGGATTAGAGTCTTAGAGTAAGGTTCAAAATTATGAGTTATAGATACTTATTACAACCTTTGGGTGTCCAAAGAGGTGATAGATCTTTGGAACTTTAACTCTATTTCAAACCAAAGTTGAACCGTTACAATCAAAGATAACGCTCTTGGGGATTAGAGTCTTAGAGCTAGGTTCAAAGCTATAAGTTATAGATACTTATTACAGCCTTTGGGTGTCCTAAGAGGTGATAGAACTTTAGAACTTTAACTCTATTTCAAACCGAAGTTGAACTGTTACATTCAAAGATAACGCTCTTGGGGATTAGAGTCTTAGAGTAAGGTTCAAAGCTATAAGTTATAGATACTTATTACAACCTTTGGGTGCCCTAAGAGGTGATAGATCTTTAGAACTTTAACTCTATTTCAAACCGAAGTTGAACCGTTACAATCAAAGATAACGCTCTTTGGGATTAGAGTCTTAGAGTAAGGTTCAAACATATAAGTTACAGATACTTATTACAACCTTTGGGGTGTCCTAAGAGGTGATAGATCTTTAGAACTTTAACTCTAGTTCAAACCGAAGTTGAACCGTTACATTAAAAGATAACGCTCTTGGGGATTAGAGTCTTAGAGTAAGGTTCAAAGCTATAAGTTATAGATACTTATTACAACCTTTGGGTGCCCTAAGAGGTGATAGATCTTTAAAACTTTAACTCAATTTCAAACCGAAGTTGAACCGTTACAATCAAAGATAACGCTCTTGGGGATTAGAGTCATAGAGTAAGGTTCAAAGCTATAAGTTATAGATACTTATTACAACCTTTGGATGTCCTAAGAGGTGATAGATCTTTAGAACTTTAACTCTATATCAAACCGAAGTTGAACCGTTACAATCAAAGATAACGCTCTTGGGGATTAGAGTCTTAGAGTAAGGTTCAAACCTATAAGTTATAGTTACTTATTACAAACTTTGGGTGTCCTAAGAGGTGATAGATCTTTAGAACTTTAATTCTATTTCAAACCGAAGTTGAACCGTTACAATCAAAGATAAAGCTCTTGGGGATTAGAGTCTTAGAGTAAGGTTCCAAGTTATAAGTTATAGATACTTATTACAACCTTTGGGTGCCCTAAGAGGTGATAGATCTTTAGAACTTTAACTCAATTTCAAACCGAAGTTGAACAGTTACAATCAAAGATAACGCTCTTGGGGATTAGAGTCTTAGAGTTAGGTTCAAAGCTATAAGTTATAGATACTTATTACAACCTTTGGGTGCCCTAAGAGGTGATAGATCATTAGAACTTTAACTCTATTTCAAACCGAAGTTGAACCGTTACAGTCAAAGATAACGCTCTTGGGGATTAGAGTCTTAGAGTAAGGTTCAAAGCTATAAGTTATAGATACTTATTACGACCTTTGGGTGTCCTAAGAGGTGATAGATCTTTAGAACTTTAATTCTATTTCAAACCGAAGTTGAACCGTTACAATCAAAGATAAAGCTCTTGGGGATTAGAGTCTTAGAGTTAGGTTCAAAGCTATAAGTTATAGATACTTATTACAACCTTTGGGTGTCCTAAGAGGTGATAGATCTTTGGAACTTTAACTCTATTTCAAATCGAAGTTGAACCGTTACAATCAAAGATAACGCTCTTGGGGATTAGAGTCTTAGAGTTAGGTTCAAAGCTATAAGTTATAGATACTTATTACAACCTTTGGGTGTCCTAAGAGGTGATAGAACTTTAGAACTTTAACTCTATTTCAAACCGAAGTTGAACCGTTACATTAAAAGATAACGCTCTTGGGGATTAGAGTCTTAGAGTAAGGTTCAAAGCTATAAGTTATAGATACTTATTACAACCTTTGGGTGCCCTAAGGGGTGATAGATCTTTAAAACTTTAACTCAATTTCAAACCGAAGTTGAACCGTAACAATCAAAGATAACGCTCTCGGGGATTAGAGTCTTAGAGTAAGGTTCAAAGCTATAAGTTATAGATACTTATTACAACCTTTGGGTGTACTAAGAGGTGATAGATCTTTAGAACTTTAACTCTAGTTCAAACCGAAGTTGAACCGTTACAATCAAAGATAACGCTCTTGGGGATTAGAGTCTTAGAGTAAGGTTCAAAGCTATAAGTTATAGATACTAATTACAACCTTTGGGTGTCCTAAGAGGTGATAGATCTTTAGAACTTTAACTCTATTTCAAACCGAAGTTGAACCGGTACATTCAAAGATAAAGCTCTTGGGGATTAGAGTCTTAGAGTAAGGTTCAAAATTATGAGTTATAGATACTTATTACAACCTTTGGGTGTCCAAAGAGGTGATAGATCTTTGGAACTTTAACTCTATTTCAAACCAAAGTTGAACCGTTACAATCAAAGATAACGCTCTTGGGGATTAGAGTCTTAGAGCTAGGTTCAAAGCTATAAGTTATAGATACTTATTACAACCTTTGGGTGTCCTAAGAGGTGATAGAACTTTAGAACTTTAACTCTATTTCAAACCGAAGTTGAACTGTTACATTCAAAGATAACGCTCTTGGGGATTAGAGTCTTAGAGTAAGGTTCAAAGCTATAAGTTATAGATACTTATTACAACCTTTGGGTGCCCTAAGAGGTGATAGATCTTTAGAACTTTAACTCTATTTCAAACCGAAGTTGAACCGTTACAATCAAAGATAACGCTCTTTGGGATTAGAGTCTTAGAGTAAGGTTCAAACATATAAGTTACAGATACTTATTACAACCTTTGGGGTGTCCTAAGAGGTGATAGATCTTTAGAACTTTAACTCTAGTTCAAACCGAAGTTGAACCGTTACATTAAAAGATAACGCTCTTGGGGATTAGAGTCTTAGAGTAAGGTTCAAAGCTATAAGTTATAGATACTTATTACAACCTTTGGGTGCATTAAGAGGTGATAGATCTTTAAAACTTTAACTCAATTTCAAACCGAAGTTGAACCGTTACAATCAAAGATAACGCTCTTGGGGATTAGAGTCATAGAGTAAGGTTCAAAGCTATAAGTTATAGATACTTATTACAACCTTTGGATGTCCTAAGAGGTGATAGATCTTTAGAACTTTAACTCTATATCAAACCGAAGTTGAACCGTTACAATCAAAGATAACGCTCTTGGGGATTAGAGTCTTAGAGTAAGGTTCAAACCTATAAGTTATAGTTACTTATTACAAACTTTGGGTGTCCTAAGAGGTGATAGATCTTTAGAACTTTAATTCTATTTCAAACCGAAGTTGAACCGTTACACTCAAAGATAAAGCTCTTGGGGATTAGAGTCTTAGAGTAAGGTTCCAAGTTATAAGTTATAGATACTTATTACAACCTTTGGGTGCCCTAAGAGGTGATAGATCTTTAGAACTTTAACTCAATTTCAAACCGAAGTTGAACAGTTACAATCAAAGATAACGCTCTTGGGGATTAGAGTCTTAGAGTTAGGTTCAAAGCTATAAGTTATAGATACTTATTACAACCTTTGAGTGTCCTAAGAGGTGATAGATCTTTAGAACTTTAACTCTAGTTCAAACCGAAGTTGAACCGTTACATTAAAAGATAACGCTCTTGGGGATTAGAGTCTTAGAGTAAGGTTCAAAGCTATAAGTTATAGATACTTATTACAACCTTTGGGTGCCCTAAGAGGTGATAGATCTTTAAAACTTTAACTCAATTTCAAACCGAAGTTGAACCGTTACAATCAAAGATAACGCTCTTGGGGATTAGAGTCATAGAGTAAGGTTCAAAGCTATAAGTTATAGATACTTATTACAACCTTTGGATGTCCTAAGAGGTGATAGATCTTTAGAACTTTAACTCTATATCAAACCGAAGTTGAACCGTTACAATCAAAGATAACGCTCTTGGGGATTAGAGTCTTAGAGTATGGTTCAAACCTATAAGTTATAGTTACTTATTACAAACTTTGGGTGTCCTAAGAGGTGATAGATCTTTAGAACTTTAATTCTATTTCAAACCGAAGTTGAACCGTTACAATCAAAGATAACGCTCTTGGGGATTAGAGTCTTAGAGTAAGGTTCCAAGTTATAAGTTATAGATACTTATTACAACCTTTGGGTGCCCTAAGAGCTGATAGATCTTTAGAACTTTAACTCAATTTCAAACCGAAGTTGAACCGTTACAATCAAAGATAACGCTCTTGGGGATTAGAGTCTTAGAGTAAGGTTCAAAGCTATATGTTATAGATACCTTTTACAACCTTTGGGTGCCCTAAGAGGTGATAGATCTTTAGAACTTTAACTCTATTTCAAACCGAAGTTGAACCGTTACAATCAAAGATAACGCACTTGGAGATTAGATTCTTAGAATAAGGTTCAAAGCTATAAGTTATAGATACTTATTACAACCTTTGGGTGTCCTAAGAGGTGATAGATCTTTAGAACTTTAACTCTAGTTCAAACCGAAGTTGAACCGTTACAATCAAAGATAACGCTCTTGGGGATTAGAGGCTTAGAGTAAGGTTCAAAGCTATAAGTTATAGATACTTATTACAACCTTTGGGTGTCCTAAGAGGTGATAGATCTTTAGAACTTTAATTCTATTTCAAACCGAAGTTGAACCGTTACAATCAAAGATAAAGCTCTTGGGGATTAGAGTCTTAGAGTAAGGTTCAAAGTTATAAGTTATAGATACTTATTACAACATTTTGGTGTCCTAAGAGGTGATAGATCTTTAGAACTTTAATTCTATTTCAAACCGAAGTTGAACCGTTACAATCAAAGATAACGCTCTTGGGGATTAGAGTCTTAGAGTAAGGTTCAAAGTTATAAGTTATAGATACTTATTACAGCATTTTGGTGTCCTAAGAGGTGATAGATCTTTGGAACTTTAACTCTATTTCAAACCGAAGTTGAACCATTACAATCAAAGATAACGCTCTTGGGGATTAGAGTCTTAGAGTTAGGTTCAAAGCTATAAGTTATAGATACTTATTACAACCTTTGGGTGTCCTAAGAGGTGATAGAACTTTAGAACTTTAACTCTATTTCAAACCGAAGTTGAACCGTTACATTAAAAGATAACGCTCTTGGGGATTAGAGTCTTAGAGTAAGGTTCAAAGCTATAAGTTATAGATACTTATTACAACCTTTGGGTGCCCTAAGAGGTGATAGATCTTTAGAACTTTAACTCAATTTCAAACCGAAGTTGAACCCTTACAATCAAAGATAACGCTTTTGGGGATTAGAGTCTTAGAGTAAGGTTCAAAGCTATATGTTATAGATACTTATTACAACCTTTGGGTGCCCTAAGAGGTGATAGATCTTTAGAACATTAACTCTATTTCAAACCGAAGTTGAACCGTTACAATCAAAGATAACGCTCTTGGGGATTAGAGTCTTAGAGTAAGGTTCAAAGCTATATGTTATAGATACTAATTACAACCTTTGGGTGTCCTAAGAGGTGATAGATCTTTAGAACTTTAACTCTATTTCAAACCGAAGTTGAACCGTACATTCAAAGATAAAGCACTTGGGGATTAGAGTCTTAGAGTAAGGTTCAAAATTATAAGTTATAGATACTTATTACAACGTTTGGGTGTCCAAAGAGGTGATAGATCTTTAGAACTTTAACTCTATTTCAAACCGAAGATAAACCGTTACAATCAAAGATAACGCTCTTGGGGATTAGAGTCTTAGAGTTAGGTTCAAAGCTATAAGTTATAGATACTTATTACAACCTTTGGGTGTCCTAAGAGGTGATAGATCTTTAGAACTCTAACTCTATTGCAATCCGAAGTTGAACCGTTACAATCAATAATGATAAAGCTCTTGGGGATTAGAGTCTTAGAGTTAGGTTCAAAGCTATAAGTTATAGATACTTATTACAACCTTTGGGTGTCCTAAGAGGTGATAGATCTTTAGAACTTTAACTCTAGTTCAAACCGAAGTTGAACCGTTACATTAAAAGATAACGCTCTTGGGGATTAGAGTCTTAGAGTAAGGTTCAAAGCTATAAGTTATAGATACTTATTACAACCTTTGGGTGCCCTAAGAGGTGATAGATCTTTAAAACTTTAACTCAATTTCAAACCGAAGTTGAACCGTTACAATCAAAGATAACGCTCTTGGGGATTAGAGTCATAGAGTAAGGTTCAAAGCTATAAGTTATAGATACTTATTACAACCTTTGGATGTCCTAAGAGGTGATAGATCTTTAGAACTTTAACTCTATATCAAACCGAAGTTGAACCGTTACAATCAAAGATAACGCTCTTTGGGATTAGAGTCTTAGAGTAAGGTTCAAACCTATAAGTTATAGATACTTATTACAACCTTTGGGTGTCCTAAGAGGTTATAGATCTTTAGAACTTTAATTCTATTTCAAACCGAATTTGAACCGTTACAATCAAAGATAACGCTCTTGGGGATTAGAGTCTTAGAGTTAGGTTCAAAGCTATAAGTTATAGATACTTATTACAACCTTTGGGTGTCCTAAGAGGTGATAGAACTTTAGAACTTTAACTCTATTTCAAACCGAAGTTGAACCGTTACATTAAAAGATAACGCTCTTGGGGATTAGAGTCTTAGAGTAAGGTTCAAAGCTATAAGTTATAGATACTTATTACAACCTTTGGGTGCCCTAAGGGGTGATAGATCTTTAAAACTTTAACTCAATTTCAAATCGAAGTTGAACCGTTACAATCAAAGATAACGCTCTTGGGGATTAGAGTCTTAGAGTAAGGTTCAAAGCTATAAGTTATAGATACTTATTACAACCTTTGGGTGTACTTAGAGGTGATAGATCTTTAGAACTTTAACTCTAGTTCAAACCGAAGTTGAACCGTTACAATCAAAGATAACGCTCTTGGGGATTAGAGTCTTAGAGTTAGGTTCGAAGCTATAAGTTATAGATACTTATTACATCCTTTGGGTGCCCTAGGAGGTGATAGATCTTTAGAACTTTAACTCTATTTCAAACCGAAGTTGAACCGTTACAGTCAAAGATAACGCTCTTAGGGATTAGAGTCTTAGAGTAAGGTTCAAAGCTATAAGTTATAGATACTTATTACAACCTTTGGGTGTCCTAAGAGGTGGTAGATCTTTAGAACTTTAATTCTATTTCAAACCGAAGTTGAACCGTTACAATCAAAGATAAAGCTCTTGGGGATTAGAGTCTTAGAGTAAGGTTCAAAGTTATAAGTTATAGATACTTATTCCAGCATTTTGGTGTCCTAAGAGGTGATAGATCTTTGGAACTTTAACTCTATTTCAAACCGAAGTTGAACCATTACAATCAAAGATAACGCTCTTGGGGATTAGAGTCTTAGAGTTAGGTTCAAAGCTATAAGTTATAGATACTTATTACAACCTTTGGGTGTCCTAAGAGGTGATAGAACTTTAGAACTTTAACTCTATTTCAAACCGAAGTTGAACCGTTACATTAAAAGATAACGCTCTTGGGGATTAGAGTCTTAGAGTAAGGTTCAAAGCTATAAGTTATAGATACTTATTACAACCTTTGGGTGCCCTAAGAGGTGATAGATCTTTAGAACTTTAACTCAATTTCAAACCGAAGTTGAACCGTTACAATCAAAGATAACGCTTTTGGGGATTAGAGTCTTAGAGTAAGGTTCAAAGCTATATGTTATAGATACTTATTACAACCTTTGGGTGCCCTAAGAGGTGATAGATCTTTAGAACATTAACTCTATTTCAAACCGAAGTTGAACCGTTACAATCAAAGATAACGCTCTTGGGGATTAGAGTCTTAGAGTAAGGTTCAAAGCTATATGTTATAGATACTAATTACAACCTTTGGGTGTCCTAAGAGGTGATAGATCTTTAGAACTTTAACTCTATTTCAAACCGAAGTTGAACCGGTACATTCAAAGATAAAGCACTTGGGGATTAGAGTCTTAGAGTAAGGTTCAAAATTATAAGTTATAGATACTTATTACAACGTTTGGGTGTCCAAAGAGGTGATAGATCTTTCGAACTTTAACTCTATTTCAAACCAAAGTTGAACCGTTACAATCAAAGATATCGCTCTTTGGGATTAGAGTCTTAGAGTAAGGTTCAAACCTATAAGTTATAGATACTTATTACAACCTTTGGGTGTCCTAAGAGGTGATAGATCTTTAGAACTTTAATTCTATTTCAAACCGAAGTTGAACCGTTACAATCAAAGATAAAGCTCTTGGGGATTAGAGTCTTAGAGTAAGGTTCAAAGTTATAAGTTATAGATGCTTATTACAACCTTTGGGTGTCCTAAGAGGTGATAGATCTTTGGAACTTTAACTCTATTTCAAACCGAAGTTGAACCGTTACAATCAAAGATAACGCTCTTGGGGATTAGAGTCTTAGAGTTAGGTTCAAAGCTATAAGTTATAGATACTTATTACAACCTTTGGGTGTCCTAAGAGGTGATAGATCTTTGGAACTTTAACTCTATTTCAAATCGAAGTTGAACCATTACAATCAAAGATAACGCTCTTGGGGATTAGAGTCTTAGAGTTAGGTTCAAAGCTATAAGTTATAGATACTTATTACAACCTTTGGGTGTCCTAAGAGGTGATAGAACTTTAGAACTTTAACTCTATTTCAAACCGAAGTTGAACCGTTACATTAAAAGATAACGCTCTTGGGGATTAGAGTCTTAGAGTAAGGTTCAAAGCTATAAGTTATAGATACTTATTACAACCTTTGGGTGCCCTAAGGGGTGATAGATCTTTAAAACTTTAACTCAATTTCAAACCGAAGTTGAACCGTAACAATCAAAGATAATGCTCTCGGGGATTACAGTCTTAGAGTAAGGTTCAAAGCTATAAGTTATAGATACTTATTACAACCTTTGGGTGTACTAAGAGGTGATAGATCTTTAGAACTTTAACTCTAGTTCAAACCGAAGTTGAACCGTTACAATCAAAGATAACACTCTTGGGGATTAGAGTCTTAGAGTAAGGTTCAAAGCTATAAGTTATAGATACTAATTACAACCTTTGGGTGTCCTAAGAGGTGATAGATCTTTAGAACTTTAATTCTATTTCAAACCGAAGTTGAACCGGTACATTCAAAGATAAAGCTCTTGGGGATTAGAGTCTTAGAGTAAGGTTCAAAATTATGAGTTATAGATACTTATTACAACCTTTGGGTGTCCAAAGAGGTGATAGATCTTTGGAACTTTAACTCTATTTCAAACCAAAGTTGAACCGTTACAATCAAAGATAACGCTCTTGGGGATTAGAGTCTTAGAGCTAGGTTCAAAGCTATAAGTTATAGATACTTATTACAACCTTTGGGTGTCCTAAGAGGTGATAGAACTTTAGAACTTTAACTCTATTTCAAACCGAAGTTGAACTGTTACATTCAAAGATAACGCTCTTGGGGATTAGAGTCTTAGAGTAAGGTTCAAAGCTATAAGTTATACATACTTATTACAACCTTTGGGTGCCCTAAGAGGTGATAGATCTTTAGAACTTTAACTCAATTTCAAACCGAAGTTGAACCGTTACAATCAAAGATAACACTCTTGGGGATTAGAGTCTTAGAGTAAGGTTCAAAGCTATATGTTATAGATACTTATTACAACCTTTGGGTGCCCTAAGAGGTGATAGATCTTTAGAACTTTAACTCAATTTCAAACCGAAGTTGAACCGTTACAATCAAAGATAACGCTCTTGGGGATTAGAGTCTTAGAGTTAGGTTCAAAGCTATAAGTTATAGATACTTATTACAACCTTTGGGTGTCCTAAGAGGTGATAGATCTTTAGAACTTTAACTCTAGTTCAAACCGAAGTTGAACCGTTACAATCAAAGATAATGCTCTTGGGGATTAGAGTCTTAGAGTTAGGTTCAAAGCTATAAGTTATAGATACTTATGACATCCTTTGGGTGTCCTAAGAGGTGATAGATCTTTAGAACTTTAACTCTATTTCAAACCGAAGTTGAACCGTTACAATCAAAGATAACGCTCTTGGGGATTAGAGTCTTAGAGTTAGGTTCAAAGCTATAAGTTATAGATACTTATTACAACCTTTGGGTGTCCTAAGAGGTGATAGAACTTTAGAACTTTAACTCTATTTCAAACCGAAGTTGAACCGTTACATTAAAAGATAACGCTCTTGGGGATTTGAGTCTTAGAGTAAGGTTCAAAGCTATAAGTTATAGATACTTATTACAACCTTTGGGTGCCCTAAGGGGTGATAGATCTTTAAAACTTTAACTCAATTTCAAATCGAAGTTGAACCGTTACAATCAAAGATAACGCTCTTGGGGATTAGAGTCTTAGAGAAAGGTTCAAAGCTATAAGTTATAGATACTTATTACAACCTTTGGGTGTACTAAGAGGTGATAGATCTTTAGAACTTTAACTCTAGTTCAAACCGAAGTTGAACCGTTACAATCAAAGATAACGCTCTTGGGGATTAGAGTCTTAGAGTTAGGTTCGAAGCTATAAGTTATAGATACTTATTACATCCTTTGGGTGCCCTAAGAGGTGATAGATCTTTAGAACTTTAACTCTATTTCAAATCGAAGTTGAACCGTTACAGTCAAAGATAACGCTCTTAGGGATTAGAGTCTTAGAGTAAGGTTCAAAGCTATAAGTTATAGATACTTATTACAACCTTTGGGTGTCCTAAGAGGTGATAGATCTTTAGAACTTTAATTCTATTTCAAACCGAAGTTGAACCGTTACAATCAAAGATAAAGCTCTTGGGGATTAGAGTCTTAGAGTAAGGTTCAAAGTTATAAGTTATAGATACTTATTACAGCATTTTAGTGTCCTAAGAGGTGATAGATCTTTGGAACTTTAACTCTATTTCAAACCGAAGTTGAACCATTACAATCAAAGATAACGCTCTTGGGGATTAGAGTCTTAGAGTTAGGTTCAAAGCTATAAGTTATAGATACTTATTACAACCTTTGGGTGTCCTAAGAGGTGATAGAACTTTAACTCTATTTCAAACCGAAGTTGAACCGTTACATTAAAAGATAACGCTCTTGGGGATTAGAGTCTTAGAGTAAGGTTCAAAGCTATAAGTTATAGATACTTATTACAACCTTTGGGTGCCCTAAGAGGTGATAGATCTTTAGAACTTTAACTCAATTTCAAACCGAAGTTGAACCGTTACAATCAAAGATAACGCTCTTGGGGATTAGAGTCTTAGAGTAAGGTTCAAAGCTATATGTTATAGATACTAATTACAACCTTTGGGTGTCCTAAGAGGTGATAGATCTTTAGAACTTTAACTCTATTTCAAACCGAAGTTGAACCGGTACATTCAAAGATAAAGCACTTGGGGATTAGAGTCTTAGAGTAAGGTTCAAAATTATAAGTTATAGATACTTATTACAACGTTTGGGTGTCCAAAGAGGTGATAGATCTTTCGAACTTTAACTCTATTTCAAACCGAAGTTGAACCGTTACAATCAAAGATAACGCTCTTTGGGATTAGAGTCTTAGAGTAAGGTTCAAACCTATAAGTTATAGATACTTATTACAACCTTTGGGTGTCCTAAGAGGTGATAGATCTTTAGAACTTTAATTCTATTTCAAACCGAAGTTGAACCGTTACAATCAAAGATAAAGCTCTTGGGGATTAGAGTCTTAGAGTAAGGTTCAAAGTTATAAGTTATAGATGCTTATTACAACCTTTGGGTGTCCTAAGAGGTGATAGATCTTTGGAACTTTAACTCTATTTCAAACCGAAGTTGAACCGTTACAATCAAAGATAACGCTCTTGGGAATTAGAGTCTTAGAGTTAGGTTCAAAGCTATAAGTTATAGATACTTATTACAACCTTTGGGTGTCCTAAGAGGTGATAGATCTTTGGAACTTTAACTCTATTTCAAATCGAAGTTGAACCGTTACAATCAAAGATAACGCTCTTGGGGATTAGAGTCTTAGAGTTAGGTTCAAAGCTATAAGTTATAGATACTTATTACAACCTTTGGGTGTCCTAAGAGGTGATAGAACTTTAGAACTTTAACTCTATTTCAAACCGAAGTTGAACCGTTACATTAAAAGATAACGCTCTTGGGGATTAGAGTCTTAGAGTAAGGTTCAAAGCTATAAGTTATAGATACTTATTACAACCTTTGGGTGCCCTAAGGGGTGATAGATCTTTAAAACTTTAACTCAATTTCAAACCGAAGTTGAACCGTAACAATCAAAGATAACGCTCTCGCGGATTAGAGTCTTAGAGTAAGGTTCAAAGCTATAAGTAAGTTATAGATACTTATTACAACCTTTGGGTGTACTAAGAGGTGATAGATCTTTAGAACTTTAACTCTAGTTCAAACCGAAGTTGAACCGTTACAATCAAAGATAACGCTCTTGGGGATTAGAGTCTTAGAGTAAGGTTCAAAGCTATAAGTTATAGATACTAATTACAACCTTTGGGTGTCCTAAGAGGTGATAGATCTTTAGAACTTTAACTCTATTTCAAACCGAAGTTGAACCGGTACATTCAAAGATAAAGCTCTTGGGGATTAGAGTCTTAGAGTAAGGTTCAAAATTATGAGTTATAGATACTTATTACAACCTTTGGGTGTCCAAAGAGGTGATAGATCTTTGGAACTTTAACTCTATTTCAAACCAAAGTTGAACCGTTACAATCAAAGATAACGCTCTTGGGGATTAGAGTCTTAGAGCTAGGTTCAAAGCTATAAGTTATAGATACTTATTACAACCTTTGGGTGTCCTAAGAGGTGATAGAACTTTAGAACTTTAACTCTATTTCAAACCGAAGTTGAACTGTTACATTCAAAGATAACGCTCTTGGGGATTAGAGTCTTAGAGTAAGGTTCAAAGCTATAAGTTATACATACTTATTACAACCTTTGGGTGCCCTAAGAGGTGATAGATCTTTAGAACTTTAACTCAATTTCAAACCGAAGTTGAACCGTTACAATCAAAGATAACACTCTTGGGGATTAGAGTCTTAGAGTAAGGTTCAAAGCTATAAGTTATAGATACTTATTACAACCTTTGGGTGTCCTAAGAGGTGATAGATCTTTAGAACTTTAACTCTAGTTCAAACCGAAGTTGAACCGTTTCAATCAAAGATAATGCTCTTGGGGATTAGAGTCTTAGAGTTAGGTTCAAAGCTATAAGTTATAGATACTTATCACAACCTTTGGGTGTCCTAAGTGGTGATAGAACTTTAGAACTTTAACTCTATTTCAAACCGAAGTTGAACCGTTACATTCAAAGATAACGCTCTTGGGGATTAGAGTCTTAGAGTAAGGTTCAAAGTTATAAGTTATAGATACTTATTAGAACCTTTGGGTGTCCTAAGAGGTGATAGATCTTTAGAACTTTAACTCTATTTCAAACCGAAGTTGAACCGTTACAATCAAAGATAACACTCTTGGGGATTAGAGTCTTAGAGTAAGGTTCAAAGCTATATGTTATAGATACTTATTACAACCTTTGGGTGCCCTAAGAGGTGATAGATCTTTAGAACTTTAACTCAATTTCAAACCGAAGTTGAACAGTTACAATCAAAGATAACGCTCTTGGGGATTAGAGTCTTAGAGTTAGGTTCAAAGCTATAAGTTATAGATACTTATTACAACCTTTGGGTGTCCTAAGAGGTGATAGATCTTTAGAACTTTAACTCTAGTTCAAACCGAAGTTGAACCGTTACATTAAAAGATAACGCTCTTGGGGATTAGAGTCTTAGAGTAAGGTTCAAAGCTATAAGTTATAGATACTTATTACAACCTTTGGGTGCCCTAAGAGGTGATAGATCTTTAAAACTTTAACTCAATTTCAAACCGAAGTTGAACCGTTACAATCAAAGATAACGCTCTTGGGGATTAGAGTCATAGAGTAAGGTTCAAAGCTATAAGTTATAGATACTTATTACAACCTTTAGATGTCCTAAGAGGTGATAGATCTTTAGAACTTTAACTCTATATCAAACCGAAGTTGAACCGTTACAATCAAAGATAACGCTCTTGGGGATTAGAGTCTTAGAGTAAGGTTCAAACCTATAAGTTATAGTTACTTATTACAAACTTTGGGTGTCCTAAGAGGTGATAGATCTTTAGAACTTTAATTCTATTTCAAACCGAAGTTGAACCGTTACAATCAAAGATAAAGCTCTTGGGGATTAGAGTCTTAGAGTAAGGTTCCAAGTTATAAGTTATAGATACTTATTACAACCTTTGGGTGCCCTAAGAGGTGATAGATCTTTAGAACTTTAACTCAATTTCAAACCGAAGTTGAACCGTTACAATCAAAGATAACGCTCTTGGGGATTAGAGTCTTAGAGTAAGGTTCAAAGCTATATGTTATAGATACCTTTTACAACCTTTGGGTGTCCTAAGAGGTGATAGATCTTTAGAACTTTAACTCTAGTTCAAACCGAAGTTGAACCGTTACATTAAAAGATAACGCTCTTGGGGATTAGAGTCTTAGAGTAAGGTTCAAAGCTATAAGTTATAGATACTTATTACAACCTTTGGGTGCCCTAAGAGGTGATAGATCTTTAAAACTTTAACTCAATTTCAAACCGAAGTTGAACCGTTACAATCAAAGATAACGCTCTTGGGGATTAGAGTCATAGAGTAAGGTTCAAAGCTATAAGTTATAGATACTTATTACAACCTTTAGATGTCCTAAGAGGTGATAGATCTTTAGAACTTTAACTCTATATCAAACCGAAGTTGAACCGTTACAATCAAAGATAACGCTCTTGGGGATTAGAGTCTTAGAGTAAGGTTCAAACCTATAAGTTATAGTTACTTATTACAAACTTTGGGTGTCCTAAGAGGTGATAGATCTTTAGAACTTTAATTCTATTTCAAACCGAAGTTGAACCGTTACAATCAAAGATAAAGCTCTTGGGGATTAGAGTCTTAGAGTAAGGTTCCAAGTTATAAGTTATAGATACTTATTACAACCTTTGGGTGCCCTAAGAGGTGATAGATCTTTAGAACTTTAACTCAATTTCAAACCGAAGTTGAACCGTTACAATCAAAGATAACGCTCTTGGGGATTAGAGTCTTAGAGTAAGGTTCAAAGCTATATGTTATAGATACCTTTTACAACCTTTGGGTGCCCTAAGAGGTGATAGATCTTTAGAACTTTAACTCTATTTCAAACCGAAGTTGAACCGTTACAATCAAAGATAAAGCTCTTGGGGATTAGAGTCTTAGAGTAAGGTTCAAAGTTATAAGTTATAGATACTTATTACAACATTTTGGTGTCCTAAGAGGTGATAGATCTTCGGAACTTTAACTCTATTTCAAACCGAAGTTGAACCGTTACAATCAAAGATAACGCTCTTGGGGATTAGAGTCTTAGAGTTAGGTTCAAAGCTATAAGTTATAGATACTTATTACAACCTTTGGGTGTCCTAAGAGATGATAGAACTTTAGAACTTTAACTCTATTTCAAACCGAAGTTGAACCGTTACATTAAATGATAACGCTCTTGGGGATTAGAGTCTTAGAGTAAGGTTCAAAGCTATAAGTTATAGATACTTATTACAACCTTTGGGTGCCCTAAGAGGTGATAGATCTTTAGAACTTTAACTCTATTTCAAACCGAAGTTGAACCGTTACAATCAAAGATAATGCTCTTTGGGATTAGAGTCTTAGAGTAAGGTTCAAACATATAAGTTACAGATACTTATTACAACCTTTGGGGTGTCCTAAGAGGTGATAGATCTTTAGAACTTTAACTCTAGTTCAAACCGAAGTTGAACCGTTACATTAAAAGATAACGCTCTTGGGGATTAGAGTCTTAGAGTAAGGTTCAAAGCTATAAGTTATAGATACTTATTACAACCTTTGGGTGCCCTAAGAGGTGATAGATCTTTAAAACTTTAACTCAATTTCAAACCGAAGTTGAACCGTTACAATCAAAGATAACGCTCTTGGGGATTAGAGTCATAGAGTAAGGTTCAAAGCTATAAGTTATAGATACTTATTACAACCTTTGGATGTCCTAAGAGGTGATAGATCTTTAGAACTTTAACTCTATATCAAACCGAAGTTGAACCGTTACAATCAAAGATAACGCTCTTGGGGATTAGAGTCTTAGAGTAAGGTTCAAACCTATAAGTTATAGTTACTTATTACAAACTTTGGGTGTCCTAAGAGGTGATAGATCTTTAGAACTTTAATTCTATTTCAAACCGAAGTTGAACCGTTACAATCAAAGATAAAGCTCTTGGGGATTAGAGTCTTAGAGTAAGGTTCCAAGTTATAAGTTATAGATACTTATTACAACCTTTGGGTGCCCTAAGAGGTGATAGATCTTTAGAACTTTAACTCAATTTCAAACCGAAGTTGAACAGTTACAATCAAAGATAACGCTCTTGGGGATTAGAGTCTTAGAGTTAGGTTCAAAGCTATAAGTTATAGATACTTATTACAACCTTTGGGTGTCCTAAGAGGTGATAGATCTTTAGAACTTTAACTCTAGTTCAAACCGAAGTTGAACCGTTACATTAAAAGATAACGCTCTTGGGGATTAGAGTCTTAGAGTAAGGTTCAAAGCTATAAGTTATAGATACTTATTACAACCTTTGGGTGCCCTAAGAGGTGATAGATCTTTAAAACTTTAACTCAATTTCAAACCGAAGTTGAACCGTTACAATCAAAGATAACGCTCTTGGGGATTAGAGTCATAGAGTAAGGTTCAAAGCTATAAGTTATAGATACTTATTACAACCTTTGGATGTCCTAAGAGGTGATAGATCTTTAGAACTTTAACTCTATATCAAACCGAAGTTGAGCCGTTACAATCAAAGATAACGCTCTTGGGGATTAGAGTCTTAGAGTAAGGTTCAAACCTATAAGTTATAGTTACTTATTACAAACTTTGGGTGTCCTAAGAGGTGATAGATCTTTAGAACTTTAATTCTATTTCAAACCGAAGTGGAACCGTTACAATCAAAGATAAAGCTCTTGGGGATTAGAGTCTTAGAGTAAGGTTCCAAGTTATAAGTTATAGATACTTATTACAACCTTTGGGTGCCCTAAGAGGTGATAGATCTTTAGAACTTTAACTCAATTTCAAACCGAAGTTGAACCGTTACAATCAAAGATAACGCTCTTGGGGATTAGAGTCTTAGAGTAAGGTTCAAAGCTATATGTTATAGATACCTTTTACAACCTTTGGGTGCCCTAAGAGGTGATAGATCTTTAGAACTTTAACTCTATTTCAAACCGAAGTTGAACCGTTACAATCAAAGATAACGCACTTGGGGATTAGATTCTTAGAATAAGGTTCAAAGCTATAAGTTATAGATACTTATTACAACCTTTGGGTGTCCTAAGAGGTGATAGATCTTTAGAACTTTAACTCTAGTTCAAACCGAAGTTGAACCGTTTCAATCAAAGATAATGCTCTTGGGGATTAGAGTCTTAGAGTTAGGTTCAAAGCTATAAGTTATAGATACTTATCACAACCTTTGGGTGTCCTAAGTGGTGATAAAACTTTAGAACTTTAACTCTATTTCAAACCGAAGTTGAACCGTTACATTCAAAGATAACGCTCTTGGGGATTAGAGTCTTAGAGTAAGGTTCAAAGTTATAAGTTATAGATACTTATTAGAACCTTTGGGTGTCCTAAGAGGTGATAGATCTTTGGAACTTTAACTCTATTTCAAACCGAAGTTGAACCGTTACAATCAAAGATAACGCTCTTGGGGATTAGAGTCTTAGAGTTAGGTTCAAAGCTATAAGTTATAGATACTTATTACAACCTTTGGGTGTCCTAAGAGGTGATAGAACTTTAGAACTTTAACTCTATTTCAAACCGAAGTTGAACCGTTACATTAAAAGATAACGCTCTAGGGGATTAGAGGCTTAGAGTAAGGTTCAAAGCTATAAGTTATAGATACTTATTACAACCTTTGGGTGTCCTAAGAGGTGATAGATCTTTAGAACTTTAATTCTATTTCAAACCGAAGTTGAACCGTTACAATCAAAAATAAAGCTCTTGGGGATTAGAGTCTTAGAGTAAGGTTCAAAGTTATAAGTTATAGATACTTATTACAACATTTTGGTGTCCTAAGAGGTGATAGATCTTCGGAACTTTAACTCTATTTCAAACCGAAGTTGAACCGTTACAATCAAAGATAACGCTCTTGGGGATTAGAGTCTTAGAGTTAGGTTCAAAGCTATAAGTTATAGATACTTATTACAACCTTTGGGTGTCCTAAGAGATGATAGAACTTTAGAACTTTAACTCTATTTCAAACCGAAGTTGAACCGTTACATTAAAAGATAACGCTCTTGGGGATTAGAGTCTTAGAGTAAGGTTCAAAGCTATAAGTTATAGATACTTATTACAACCTTTGGGTGCCCTAAGAGGTGATAGATCTTTAGAACTTTAACTCTATTTCAAACCGAAGTTGAACCGTTACAATCAAAGATAACGCTCTTTGGGATTAGAGTCTTAGAGTAAGGTTCAAACATATAAGTTACAGATACTTATTACAACCTTTGGGGTGTCCTAAGAGGTGATAGATCTTTAGAACTTTAATTCTATTTCAAACCGAAGTTGAACCGTTACAATCAAAGATAATGCTCTTGGGGATTAGAGTCTTAGAGTTAGGTTCAAAGCTATAAGTTAAAGATACTTATTACAACCTTTGGGTTTCCTAAGTGGTGATAGATCTTTAGAACTTTAACTCTATTTCAAACCGAAGTTGAACCGTTACAATCAAAGATAAAGCTCTTGGGGATTAGAGTCTTAGAGTAAGGTTCAAAGTTATAAGTTATAGATACTTATTACAACCTTTGGGTATCCTAAGGGGTGATAGATCTTTAGAACTTTAACTCTATTTCAAACCGAAGTTGAACCGTTACAATCAAAGATAATGCTCTTGGGGATTAGAGTCTTAGAGTTAGGTTCAAAGCTATAAGTTATAGATACTTATTACAACCTTTGGGTGTCCAAAGAGGTGATAAATCTTTAGAACTTTAACTCTATTTTAAACCGAAGATAAACCGTTACAATCAAAGATAACGCTCTTGGGGATTAGAGTCTTAGAGTTAGGTTCAAAGCTATAAGTTATAGATACTTATTACAACCTTTGGGTGTCCTAAGAGGTGATAGATCTTTAGAACTCTAACTCTATTGCAATCCGAAGTTGAACCGTTACAATCAATAATGATAAAGCTCTTGGGGATTAGAGTCTTAGAGTTAGGTTCAAAGCTATAAGTTATAGATACTTATTACAACCTTTGGGTGTCCTAAGAGGTGATAGATCTTTAGAACTTTAACTCTAGTTCAAACCGAAGTTGAACCGTTACATTAAAAGATAACGCTCTTGGGGATTAGAGTCTTAGAGTAAGGTTCAAAGCTATAAGTTATAGATACTTATTACAACCTTTGGGTGCCCTAAGAGGTGATAGATCTTTAAAACTTTAACTCAATTTCAAACCGAAGTTGAACCGTTACAATCAAAGATAACGCTCTTGGGGATTAGAGTCATAGAGTAAGGTTCAAAGCTATAAGTTATAGATACTTATTACAACCTTTGGATGTCCTAAGAGGTGATAGATCTTTAGAACTTTAACTCTATATCAAACCGAAGTTGAACCGTTACAATCAAAGATAACGCTCTTGGGGATTAGAGTCTTAGAGTAAGGTTCAAACCTATAAGTTATAGTTACTTATTACAAACTTTGGGTGTCCTAAGAGGTGATAGATCTTTAGAACTTTAATTCTATTTCAAACCGAAGTTGAACCGTTACAATCAAAGATAAAGCTCTTGGGGATTAGAGTCTTAGAGTAAGGTTCCAAGTTATAAGTTATAGATACTTATTACAAC
Organism: Pontederia crassipes; assembly: GCA_030549335.1. Classification (NCBI taxonomy): domain Eukaryota; kingdom Viridiplantae; phylum Streptophyta; class Magnoliopsida; order Commelinales; family Pontederiaceae; genus Pontederia; species Pontederia crassipes. Next base: position 251,599 of record JAUKPH010000020.1, on the reverse strand, counting down.
CTTTGGGTGCCCTAAGAGGTGATAGATCTTTAGAACTTTAACTCAATTTCAAACCGAAGTTGAACCGTTACAATCAAAGATAACGCTCTTGGGGATTAGAGTCTTAGAGTAAGGTTCAAAGCTATATGTTATAGATACCTTTTACAACCTTTGGGTGCCCTAAGAGGTGATAGATCTTTAGAACTTTAACTCTATTTCAAACCGAAGTTGAACCGTTACAATCAAAGATAACGCACTTGGGGATTAGATTCTTAGAATAAGGTTCAAAGCTATAAGTTATAGATACTTATTACAACCTTTGGGTGTCCTAAGAGGTGATAGATCTTTAGAACTTTAACTCTAGTTCAAACCGAAGTTGAACCATTTCAATCAAAGATAATGCTCTTGGGGATTAGAGTCTTAGAGTTAGGTTCAAAGCTATAAGTTATAGATACTTATCACAACCTTTGGGTGTCCTAAGTGGTGATAGAACTTTAGAACTTTAACTCTATTTCAAACCGAAGTTGAACCGTTACATTCAAAGATAACGCTCTTGGGGATTAGAGTCTTAGAGTAAGGTTCAAAGTTATAAGTTATAGATACTTATTAGAACCTTTGGGTGTCCTAAGAGGTGATAGATCTTTGGAACTTTAACTCTATTTCAAACCGAAGTTGAACCGTTACAATCAAAGATAACGCTCTTGGGGATTAGAGTCTTAGAGTTAGGTTCAAAGCTATAAGTTATAGATACTTATTACAACCTTTGGGTGTCCTAAGAGGTGATAGAACTTTAGAACTTTAACTCTATTTCAAACCGAAGTTGAACCGTTACATTAAAAGATAACGCTCTAGGGGATTAGAGGCTTAGAGTAAGGTTCAAAGCTATAAGTTATAGATACTTATTACAACCTTTGGGTGTCCTAAGAGGTGATAGATCTTTAGAACTTTAATTCTATTTCAAACCGAAGTTGAACCGTTACAATCAAAGATAAAGCTCTTGGGGATTAGAGTCTTAGAGTAAGGTTCAAAGTTATAAGTTATAGATACTTATTACAACATTTTGGTGTCCTAAGAGGTGATAGATCTTCGGAACTTTAACTCTATTTCAAACCGAAGTTGAACCGTTACAATCAAAGATAACGCTCTTGGGGATTAGAGTCTTAGAGTTAGGTTCAAAGCTATAAGTTATAGATACTTATTACAACCTTTGGGTGTCCTAAGAGATGATAGAACTTTAGAACTTTAACTCTATTTCAAACCGAAGTTGAACCGTTACATTAAAAGATAACGCTCTTGGGGATTAGAGTCTTAGAGTAAGGTTCAAAGCTATAAGTTATAGATACTTATTACAACCTTTGGGTGCCCTAAGAGGTGATAGATCTTTAGAACTTTAACTCTATTTCAAACCGAAGTTGAACCGTTACAATCAAAGATAACGCTCTTTGGGATTAGAGTCTTAGAGTAAGGTTCAAACATATAAGTTACAGATACTTATTACAACCTTTGGGGTGTCCTAAGAGGTGATAGATCTTTAGAACTTTAATTCTATTTCAAACCGAAGTTGAACCGTTACAATCAAAGATAATGCTCTTGGGGATTAGAGTCTTAGAGTTAGGTTCAAAGCTATAAGTTATAGATACTTATTACAACCTTTGGGTTTCCTAAGTGGTGATAGATCTTTAGAACTTTAACTCTATTTCAAACCGAAGTTGAACCGTTACAATCAAAGATAAAGCTCTTGGGGATTAGAGTCTTAGAGTAAGGTTCAAAGTTATAAGTTATAGATACTTATTACAACCTTTGGGTATCCTAAGAGGTGATAGATCTTTAGAACTTTAACTCTATTTCAAACCGAAGTTGAACCGTTACAATCAAAGATAATGCTCTTGGGGATTAGAGTCTTAGAGTTAGGTTCAAAGCTATAAGTTATAGATACTTATTACAACCTTTGGGTGTCCAAAGAGGTGATAAATCTTTAGAACTTTAACTCTATTTTAAACCGAAGATAAACTGTTACAATCAAAGATAACGCTCTTGGGGATTAGAGTCTTAGAGTTAGGTTCAAAGCTATAAGTTATAGATACTTATTACAACCTTTGGGTGTCCTAAGAGGTGATAGATCTTTAGAACTCTAACTCTATTGCAATCCGAAGTTGAACCGTTACAATCAATAATGATAAAGCTCTTGGGGATTAGAGTCTTAGAGTTAGGTTCAAAGCTATAAGTTATAGATACTTATTACAACCTTTGGGTGTCCTAAGAGGTGATAGATCTTTAGAACTTTAACTCTATGTCAAACCGAAGTTGAACCGTTACAATCAAAGATAACGCTTTTGGGGATTAGAGTCTTAGAGTAAGGTTCAAACCTATAAGTTATAGATACTTATTACAAACTTTGGGTGTCCTAAGAGGTGATAGATCTTTAGAACTTTAATTCTATTTCAAACCGAAGTTGAACCGTTACAATCAAAGATAAAGCTCTTGGGGATTAGAGTCTTAGAGTAAGGTTCAAAGTTATAAGTTATAGATACTTATTACAACATTTTGGTGTCCTAAGAGGTGATAGATCTTCGGAACTTTAACTCTATTTCAAACCGAAGTTGAACCGTTACAATCAAAGATAACGCTCTTGGGGATTAGAGTCTTAGAGTTAGGTTCAAAGCTATAAGTTATAGATACTTATTACAACCTTTGGGTGTCCTAAGAGATGATAGAACTTTAGAACTTTAACTCTATTTCAAACCGAAGTTGAACCGTTACATTAAAAGATAACGCTCTTGGGGATTAGAGTCTTAGAGTAAGGTTCAAAGCTATAAGTTATAGATACTTATTACAACCTTTGGGTGCCCTAAGAGGTGATAGATCTTTAGAACTTTAACTCTATTTCAAACCGAAGTTGAACCGTTACAATCAAAGATAACGCTCTTTGGGATTAGAGTCTTAGAGTAAGGTTCAAACATATAAGTTACAGATACTTATTACAACCTTTGGGGTGTCCTAAGAGGTGATAGATCTTTAGAACTTTAATTCTATTTCAAACCGAAGTTGAACCGTTACAATCAAAGATAATGCTCTTGGGGATTAGAGTCTTAGAGTTAGGTTCAAAGCTATAAGTTATAGATACTTATTACAACCTTTGGGTTTCCTAAGTGGTGATAGATCTTTAGAACTTTAACTCTATTTCAAACCGAAGTTGAACCGTTACAATCAAAGATAAAGCTCTTGGGGATTAGAGTCTTAGAGTAAGGTTCAAAGTTATAAGTTATAGATACTTATTACAACCTTTGGGTATCCTAAGAGGTGATAGATCTTTAGAACTTTAACTCTATTTCAAACCGAAGTTGAACCGTTACAATCAAAGATAATGCTCTTGGGGATTAGAGTCTTAGAGTTAGGTTCAAAGCTATAAGTTATAGATACTTATTACAACCTTTGGGTGTCCAAAGAGGTGATAAATCTTTAGAACTTTAACTCTATTTTAAACCGAAGATAAACCGTTACAATCAAAGATAACGCTCTTGGGGATTAGAGTCTTAGAGTTAGGTTCAAAGCTATAAGTTATAGATACTTATTACAACCTTTGGGTGTCCTAAGAGGTGATAGATCTTTAGAACTCTAACTCTATTGCAATCCGAAGTTGAACCGTTACAATCAATAATGATAAAGCTCTTGGGGATTAGAGTCTTAGAGTTAGGTTCAAAGCTATAAGTTATAGATACTTATTACAACCTTTGGGTGTCCTAAGAGGTGATAGATCTTTAGAACTTTAACTCTATGTCAAACCGAAGTTGAACCGTTACAATCAAAGATAACGCTTTTGGGGATTAGAGTCTTAGAGTAAGGTTCAAACCTATAAGTTATAGATACTTATTACAAACTTTGGGTGTCCTAAGAGGTGATAGATCTTTAGAACTTTAATTCTATTTCAAACCGAAGTTGAACCGTTACAATCAAAGATAAAGCTCTTGGGGATTAGAGTCTTAGAGTTAGGTTCCAAGTTATAAGTTATAGATACTTATTACAACCTTTGGGTGCCCTAAGAGCTGATAGATCTTTAGAACTTTAACTCAATTTCAAACCGAAGTTGAACCGTTACAATCAATGATAACGCTCTTGGGGATTATAGTCTTAAAGTAAGGTTCAAAGCTATATGTTATAGATACCTTTTACAACCTTTGGGTGCCCTAAGAGGTGATAGATCTTTAGAACTTTAACTCTATTTCAAACCGAAGTTGAACCGTTACAATGAAAGATAACGCACTTGGGGATTAGATTCTTAGAATAAGGTTCAAAGCTATAAGTTATAGATACTTATTACAACCTTTGGGTGTCCTAAGAGGTGATAGATCTTTAGAACTTTAACTCTAGTTCAAACCGAAGTTGAACCGTTACAATCAATGATAATGCTCTTGGGGATTAGAGTCTTAGAGTTAGGTTCAAAGCTATAAGTTATAGATACTTATTACAACCTTTGGGTGTCCTAAGTGGTGATAGAACTTTAGAACTTTAACTCTATTTCAAACCGAAGTTGAACCGTTACATTCAAAGATAACGCTCTTGGGGATTAGAGTCTTAGAGTAAGGTTCAAAGTTATAAGTTATAGATACTTATTACAACCTTTGGGTGTCCTAAGAGGTGATAGATCTTTGGAACTTTAACTCTATTTCAAACCGAAGTTGAACCGTTACAATCAAAGATAACGCTCTTGGGGATTAGAGTCTCAGAGTTAGGTTCAAAGCTATAAGTTATAGATACTTATTACAACCTTTGGGTGTCCTAAGAGGTGATAGAACTTTAGAACTTTAACTCTATTTCAAACCGAAGTTGAACCGTTACATTAAAAGATAACGCTCTAGGGGATTAGAGGCTTAGAGTAAGGTTCAAAGCTATAAGTTATAGATACCTATTACAACCTTTGGGTGTCCTAAGTGGTGATAGATCTTTAGAACTTTAATTCTATTTCAAACCGAAGTTGAACCGTTACAATCAAAGTTAAAGCTCTTGGGGATTAGAGTCTTAGAGTAAGGTTCAAAGTTATAAGTTATAGATACTTATTACAACCTTTGGGTGTCCTAAGAGGTGATAGATCTTTAGAACTTTAATTCTATTTCAAACCGAAGTTGAACCGTTACATTAAAAGATAACGCTCTTGGGGATTAGAGGCTTAGAGTAAGGTTCAAAGCTATAAGTTATAGATAATTATTACAACCTTTGGGTGCCCTAAGAGGTGATAGATCTTTAGAACTCTAACTCTATTGCAATCCAAAGTTGAACCGTTACAATCAAAGATAACGCTCTTGGGGATTAGAGTCTTAGAGTAAGGTTCAAAGCTATAAGTTATGGATACTTATTACAACCTTTGGGGGTCCTAAGATCTTTGGAACTTTAACTCTATTTCAAACCGAAGTTGAACCGTTACAATCAAAGATAAAGCTCTTGGGGATTAGAGTCTTAGAGTAAGGTTCAAAGTTATAAGTTATAGATACTTATTACAACCTTTGGGTATCCTAAGAGGTGATAGATCTTTAGAACTTTAACTCTATTTCAAACCGAAGTTGAACCGTTACAATCAAAGATAACGCACTTGGGGATTAGATTCTTAGAATAAGGTTCAAAGCTATAAGTTATAGATACTTATTACAACCTTTGGGTGTCCTAAGAGGTGATAGATCTTTAGAACTTTAACTCTAGTTCAAACCGAAGTTGAACCATTTCAATCAAAGATAATGCTCTTGGGGATTAGAGTCTTAGAGTTAGGTTCAAAGCTATAAGTTATAGATACTTATTACAACCTTTGGGTGTCCTAAGAGGTGATAGAACTTCAGAACTTTAACTCTATTTCAAACCGAAGTTGAACCGTTGCAATCAAAGATAACGCTCTTGGGGATTAGAGTCATAGAGTAAGGTTCAAAGCTATAAGTTATAGATACTTATTACAACCTTTGGATGTCCTAAGAGGTGATAGATCTTTAGAACTTTAACTCTATATCAAACCGAAGTTGAACCGTTACAATCAAAGATAACGCTCTTGGGGATTAGAGTCTTAGAGTAAGGTTCAAACCTATAAGTTATAGTTACTTATTACAAACTTTGGGTGTCCTAAGAGGTGATAGATCTTTAGAACTTTAATTCTATTTCAAACCGAAGTTGAACCGTTACAATCAAAGATAAAGCTCTTGGGGATTAGAGTCTTAGAGTAAGGTTCCAAGTTATAAGTTATAGATACTTATTACAACCTTTGGGTGCCCTAAGAGGTGATAGATCTTTAGAACTTTAACTCAATTTCAAACCGAAGTTGAACCGTTACAATCAAAGATAACGCTCTTGGGGATTAGAGTCTTAGAGTAAGGTTCAAAGCTATATGTTATAGATACCTTTTACAACCTTTGGGTGCCCTAAGAGGTGATAGATCTTTAGAACTTTAACTCTATTTCAAACCGAAGTTGAACCGTTACAATCAAAGATAACGCACTTGGGGATTAGATTCTTAGAATAAGGTTCAAAGCTATAAGTTATAGATACTTATTACAACCTTTGGGTGTCCTAAGAGGTGATAGATCTTTAGAACTTTAACTCTAGTTCAAACCGAAGTTGAACCATTTCAATCAAAGATAATGCTCTTGGGGATTAGAGTCTTAGAGTTAGGTTCAAAGCTATAAGTTATAGATACTTATCACAACCTTTGGGTGTCCTAAGTGGTGATAGAACTTTAGAACTTTAACTCTATTTCAAACCGAAGTTGAACCGTTACATTCAAAGATAACGCTCTTGGGGATTAGAGTCTTAGAGTAAGGTTCAAAGTTATAAGTTATAGATACTTATTAGAACCTTTGGGTGTCCTAAGAGGTGATAGATCTTTGGAACTTTAACTCTATTTCAAACCGAAGTTGAACCGTTACAATCAAAGATAACGCTCTTGGGGATTAGAGTCTTAGAGTTAGGTTCAAAGCTATAAGTTATAGATACTTATTACAACCTTTGGGTGTCCTAAGAGGTGATAGAACTTTAGAACTTTAACTCTATTTCAAACCGAAGTTGAACCGTTACATTAAAAGATAACGCTCTAGGGGATTAGAGGCTTAGAGTAAGGTTCAAAGCTATAAGTTATAGATACTTATTACAACCTTTGGGTGTCCTAAGAGGTGATAGATCTTTAGAACTTTAATTCTATTTCAAACCGAAGTTGAACCGTTACAATCAAAGATAAAGCTCTTGGGGATTAGAGTCTTAGAGTAAGGTTCAAAGTTATAAGTTATAGATACTTATTACAACATTTTGGTGTCCTAAGAGGTGATAGATCTTCGGAACTTTAACTCTATTTCAAACCGAAGTTGAACCGTTACAATCAAAGATAACGCTCTTGGGGATTAGAGTCTTAGAGTTAGGTTCAAAGCTATAAGTTATAGATACTTATTACAACCTTTGGGTGTCCTAAGAGATGATAGAACTTTAGAACTTTAACTCTATTTCAAACCGAAGTTGAACCGTTACATTAAAAGATAACGCTCTTGGGGATTAGAGTCTTAGAGTAAGGTTCAAAGCTATAAGTTATAGATACTTATTACAACCTTTGGGTGCCCTAAGAGGTGATAGATCTTTAGAACTTTAACTCTATTTCAAACCGAAGTTGAACCGTTACAATCAAAGATAACGCTCTTTGGGATTAGAGTCTTAGAGTAAGGTTCAAACATATAAGTTACAGATACTTATTACAACCTTTGGGGTGTCCTAAGAGGTGATAGATCTTTAGAACTTTAATTCTATTTCAAACCGAAGTTGAACCGTTACAATCAAAGATAATGCTCTTGGGGATTAGAGTCTTAGAGTTAGGTTCAAAGCTATAAGTTATAGATACTTATTACAACCTTTGGGTTTCCTAAGTGGTGATAGATCTTTAGAACTTTAACTCTATTTCAAACCGAAGTTGAACCGTTACAATCAAAGATAAAGCTCTTGGGGATTAGAGTCTTAGAGTAAGGTTCAAAGTTATAAGTTATAGATACTTATTACAACCTTTGGGTATCCTAAGAGGTGATAGATCTTTAGAACTTTAACTCTATTTCAAACCGAAGTTGAACCGTTACAATCAAAGATAATGCTCTTGGGGATTAGAGTCTTAGAGTTAGGTTCAAAGCTATAAGTTATAGATACTTATTACAACCTTTGGGTGTCCAAAGAGGTGATAAATCTTTAGAACTTTAACTCTATTTTAAACCGAAGATAAACTGTTACAATCAAAGATAACGCTCTTGGGGATTAGAGTCTTAGAGTTAGGTTCAAAGCTATAAGTTATAGATACTTATTACAACCTTTGGGTGTCCTAAGAGGTGATAGATCTTTAGAACTCTAACTCTATTGCAATCCGAAGTTGAACCGTTACAATCAATAATGATAAAGCTCTTGGGGATTAGAGTCTTAGAGTTAGGTTCAAAGCTATAAGTTATAGATACTTATTACAACCTTTGGGTGTCCTAAGAGGTGATAGATCTTTAGAACTTTAACTCTATGTCAAACCGAAGTTGAACCGTTACAATCAAAGATAACGCTTTTGGGGATTAGAGTCTTAGAGTAAGGTTCAAACCTATAAGTTATAGATACTTATTACAAACTTTGGGTGTCCTAAGAGGTGATAGATCTTTAGAACTTTAATTCTATTTCAAACCGAAGTTGAACCGTTACAATCAAAGATAAAGCTCTTGGGGATTAGAGTCTTAGAGTAAGGTTCAAAGTTATAAGTTATAGATACTTATTACAACATTTTGGTGTCCTAAGAGGTGATAGATCTTCGGAACTTTAACTCTATTTCAAACCGAAGTTGAACCGTTACAATCAAAGATAACGCTCTTGGGGATTAGAGTCTTAGAGTTAGGTTCAAAGCTATAAGTTATAGATACTTATTACAACCTTTGGGTGTCCTAAGAGATGATAGAACTTTAGAACTTTAACTCTATTTCAAACCGAAGTTGAACCGTTACATTAAAAGATAACGCTCTTGGGGATTAGAGTCTTAGAGTAAGGTTCAAAGCTATAAGTTATAGATACTTATTACAACCTTTGGGTGCCCTAAGAGGTGATAGATCTTTAGAACTTTAACTCTATTTCAAACCGAAGTTGAACCGTTACAATCAAAGATAACGCTCTTTGGGATTAGAGTCTTAGAGTAAGGTTCAAACATATAAGTTACAGATACTTATTACAACCTTTGGGGTGTCCTAAGAGGTGATAGATCTTTAGAACTTTAATTCTATTTCAAACCGAAGTTGAACCGTTACAATCAAAGATAATGCTCTTGGGGATTAGAGTCTTAGAGTTAGGTTCAAAGCTATAAGTTATAGATACTTATTACAACCTTTGGGTTTCCTAAGTGGTGATAGATCTTTAGAACTTTAACTCTATTTCAAACCGAAGTTGAACCGTTACAATCAAAGATAAAGCTCTTGGGGATTAGAGTCTTAGAGTAAGGTTCAAAGTTATAAGTTATAGATACTTATTACAACCTTTGGGTATCCTAAGAGGTGATAGATCTTTAGAACTTTAACTCTATTTCAAACCGAAGTTGAACCGTTACAATCAAAGATAATGCTCTTGGGGATTAGAGTCTTAGAGTTAGGTTCAAAGCTATAAGTTATAGATACTTATTACAACCTTTGGGTGTCCAAAGAGGTGATAAATCTTTAGAACTTTAACTCTATTTTAAACCGAAGATAAACCGTTACAATCAAAGATAACGCTCTTGGGGATTAGAGTCTTAGAGTTAGGTTCAAAGCTATAAGTTATAGATACTTATTACAACCTTTGGGTGTCCTAAGAGGTGATAGATCTTTAGAACTCTAACTCTATTGCAATCCGAAGTTGAACCGTTACAATCAATAATGATAAAGCTCTTGGGGATTAGAGTCTTAGAGTTAGGTTCAAAGCTATAAGTTATAGATACTTATTACAACCTTTGGGTGTCCTAAGAGGTGATAGATCTTTAGAACTTTAACTCTATGTCAAACCGAAGTTGAACCGTTACAATCAAAGATAACGCTTTTGGGGATTAGAGTCTTAGAGTAAGGTTCAAACCTATAAGTTATAGATACTTATTACAAACTTTGGGTGTCCTAAGAGGTGATAGATCTTTAGAACTTTAATTCTATTTCAAACCGAAGTTGAACCGTTACAATCAAAGATAAAGCTCTTGGGGATTAGAGTCTTAGAGTTAGGTTCCAAGTTATAAGTTATAGATACTTATTACAACCTTTGGGTGCCCTAAGAGCTGATAGATCTTTAGAACTTTAACTCAATTTCAAACCGAAGTTGAACCGTTACAATCAATGATAACGCTCTTGGGGATTATAGTCTTAAAGTAAGGTTCAAAGCTATATGTTATAGATACCTTTTACAACCTTTGGGTGCCCTAAGAGGTGATAGATCTTTAGAACTTTAACTCTATTTCAAACCGAAGTTGAACCGTTACAATGAAAGATAACGCACTTGGGGATTAGATTCTTAGAATAAGGTTCAAAGCTATAAGTTATAGATACTTATTACAACCTTTGGGTGTCCTAAGAGGTGATAGATCTTTAGAACTTTAACTCTAGTTCAAACCGAAGTTGAACCGTTACAATCAATGATAATGCTCTTGGGGATTAGAGTCTTAGAGTTAGGTTCAAAGCTATAAGTTATAGATACTTATTACAACCTTTGGGTGTCCTAAGTGGTGATAGAACTTTAGAACTTTAACTCTATTTCAAACCGAAGTTGAACCGTTACATTCAAAGATAACGCTCTTGGGGATTAGAGTCTTAGAGTAAGGTTCAAAGTTATAAGTTATAGATACTTATTACAACCTTTGGGTGTCCTAAGAGGTGATAGATCTTTGGAACTTTAACTCTATTTCAAACCGAAGTTGAACCGTTACAATCAAAGATAACGCTCTTGGGGATTAGAGTCTCAGAGTTAGGTTCAAAGCTATAAGTTATAGATACTTATTACAACCTTTGGGTGTCCTAAGAGGTGATAGAACTTTAGAACTTTAACTCTATTTCAAACCGAAGTTGAACCGTTACATTAAAAGATAACGCTCTAGGGGATTAGAGGCTTAGAGTAAGGTTCAAAGCTATAAGTTATAGATACCTATTACAACCTTTGGGTGTCCTAAGTGGTGATAGATCTTTAGAACTTTAATTCTATTTCAAACCGAAGTTGAACCGTTACAATCAAAGTTAAAGCTCTTGGGGATTAGAGTCTTAGAGTAAGGTTCAAAGTTATAAGTTATAGATACTTATTACAACCTTTGGGTGTCCTAAGAGGTGATAGATCTTTAGAACTTTAATTCTATTTCAAACCGAAGTTGAACCGTTACATTAAAAGATAACGCTCTTGGGGATTAGAGGCTTAGAGTAAGGTTCAAAGCTATAAGTTATAGATAATTATTACAACCTTTGGGTGCCCTAAGAGGTGATAGATCTTTAGAACTCTAACTCTATTGCAATCCAAAGTTGAACCGTTACAATCAAAGATAACGCTCTTGGGGATTAGAGTCTTAGAGTAAGGTTCAAAGCTATAAGTTATGGATACTTATTACAACCTTTGGGGGTCCTAAGATCTTTGGAACTTTAACTCTATTTCAAACCGAAGTTGAACCGTTACAATCAAAGATAAAGCTCTTGGGGATTAGAGTCTTAGAGTAAGGTTCAAAGTTATAAGTTATAGATACTTATTACAACCTTTGGGTATCCTAAGAGGTGATAGATCTTTAGAACTTTAACTCTATTTCAAACCGAAGTTGAACCGTTACAATCAAAGATAAAGCTCTTGGGGATTAGAGTCTTAGAGTAAGGTTCAAAGTTATAAGTTATAGATACTTATTACAACATTTTGGTGTCCTAAGAGGTGATAGATCTTTGGAACTTTAACTCTATTTCAAACCGAATTTGAACCGTTACAATCAAAGATAACGCTCTTGGGGATTAGAGTCTTAGAGTTAGGTTCAAAGCTATAAGTTATAGATACTTATTACAACCTTTGGGTGTCCTAAGAGGTGATAGAACTTTAGAACTTTAACTCTATTTCAAACCGAAGTTGAACCGTTACATTAAAAGATAACGCTCTTGGGGATTAGAGTCTTAGAGTAAGGTTCAAAGTTATAAGTTATAGATACTTATTACAACCTTTGGGTATCCTAAGAGGTGATAGATCTTTAGAACTTTAACTCTATTTCAAACCGAAGTTGAACCGTTACAATCAAAGATAATGCTCTTGGGGATTAGAGTCTTAGAGTTAGGTTCAAAGCTATAAGTTATAGATACTTATTACAACCTTTGGGTGTCCAAGGAGGTGATAAATCTTTAGAACTTTAACTCTATTTCAAACCGAAGTTGAACCGTTACAATCAAAGATAACGCTCTTGGGGATTAGAGTCTTAGAGTTAGGTTCAAAGCTATAAGTTATAGATACTTATTACAACCTTTGGGTGTCCTAAGAGGTGATAGAACTTTAGAACTTTAACTCTATTTCAAACCGAAGTTGAACCGTTACATTAAAAGATAACGCTCTTGGGGATTAGAGGCTTAGAGTAAGGTTCAAAGCTATAGGTTATAGATACTTATTACAACCTTTGTGTGTCCTAAGAGGTGATAGATCTTTAGAACTTTAATTCTATTTCAAACCGAAGTTAAACCGTTACAATCAAAGATAAAGCTCTTGGGGATTAGAGTCTTAGAGTAAGGTTCAAAGTTATAAGTTATAGATACTTATTACAACATTTTGGTGTCCTAAGAGGTGATAGATCTTCGGAACTTTAACTCTATTTCAAACCGAAGTTGAACCGTTACAATCAAAGATAACGCTCTTGGGGATTAGAGTCTTAGAGTTAGGTTCAAAGCTATAAGTTATAGATACTTATTACAACCTTTGGGTGTCCTAAGAGGTGATAGAACTTTAGAACTTTAACTCTATTTCAAACCGAAGTTGAACCGTTACATTAAAAGATAACGCTCTTGGGGATTAGAGTCTTAGAGTAAGGTTCAAAGCTATAAGTTATAGATACTTATTACAACCTTTGGGTGCCCTAAGAGGTGATAGATCTTTAGAACTTTAACTCTATTTCAAACCGAAGTTGAACCGTTACAATCAAAGATAACGCTCTTTGGGATTAGAGTCTTAGAGTAAGGTTCAAACATATAAGTTACAGATACTTATTACAACCTTTGGGTGTCCTAAGAGGTGATAGATAGATCTTCAGAACTTTAACTCTATTTCAAACCTAACTTAAACCGTTACAATCAAAGATAACGCTCTTGGGGATTAGAGTCTTAGAGTTAGGTTCAAAGCTATAAGTTATAGATACTTATTACTACCTTTGGGTGTCCTAAGAGGTGATAGATCTTTGGAACTTTAACTCTATGTGAAACCGAAGTTGAACCGTTACAATCAAAGATAACGCTCTTGGGGATTAGAGTCTTAGAGTAAGGTTCAAACCTATAAGTTATAGATACTTATTACAAACTTTGGGTGTCCTAAGAGGTGATAGATCTTTAGAACTTTAATTCTATTTCAAACCGAAGTTGAACCGTTACAATCAAAGATAAAGCTCTTGGGGATTAGAGTCTTAGAGTAAGGTTCCAAGTTATAAGTTATAGATACTTATTACAACCTTTGGGTGCCCTAAGAGGTGATAGATCTTTAGAACTTTAACTCAATTTCAAACCGAAGTTGAACCGTTACAATCAAAGATAATGCACTTGGGGATTAGATTCTTAGAATAAGGTTCAAAGCTATAAGTTATAGATACTTATTACAACCTTTGGGTGTCCTAAGAGGTGATAGATCTTTAGAACTTTAACTCTAGTTCAAACCGAAGTTGAACCGTTTCAATCAAAGATAATGCTCTTGGGGATTAGAGTCTTAGAGTTAGGTTCAAAGCTATAAGTTATAGATACTTATTACAACCTTTGGGTGTCCTAAGTGGTGATAGAACTTTAGAACTTTAACTCTATTTCAAACCGAAGTTGAACCGTTACATTCAAACATAACGCTCTTGGGGATTAGAGTCTTAGAGTAAGGTTCAAAGTTATAAGTTATAGATACTTATTACAACCTTTGGGTGTCCTAAGAGGTGATAGATCTTTGGAACTTTAACTCTATTTCAAACCGAAGTTGAACCGTTACAATCAAAGATAACGCTCTTGGGGATTAGAGTCTTAGAGTTAGGTTCAAAGCTATAAGTTATAGATACTTATTACAACCTTTGGGTGTCCTAAGAGGTGATAGAACTTTAGAACTTTAACTCTATTTCAAACCGAAGTTGAACCGTTACATTAAAAGATAACGCTCTTGGGGATTAGAGGCTTAGAGTAAGGTTCAAAGCTATAGGTTATAGATACTTATTACAACCTTTGTGTGTCCTAAGAGGTGATAGATCTTTAGAACTTTAATTCTATTTCAAACCGAAGTTAAACCGTTACAATCAAAGATAAAGCTCTTGGGGATTAGAGTCTTAGAGTAAGGTTCAAAGTTATAAGTTATAGATACTTATTACAACATTTTGGTGTCCTAAGAGGTGATAGATCTTCGGAACTTTAACTCTATTTCAAACCGAAGTTGAACCGTTACAATCAAAGATAACGCTCTTGGGGATTAGAGTCTTAGAGTTAGGTTCAAAGCTATAAGTTATAGATACTTATTACAACCTTTGGGTGTCCTAAGAGGTGATAGAACTTTAGAACTTTAACTCTATTTCAAACCGAAGTTGAACCGTTACATTAAAAGATAACGCTCTTGGGGATTAGAGTCTTAGAGTAAGGTTCAAAGCTATAAGTTATAGATACTTATTACAACCTTTGGGTGCCCTAAGAGGTGATAGATCTTTAGAACTTTAACTCTATTTCAAACCGAAGTTGAACCGTTACAATCAAAGATAACGCTCTTTGGGATTAGAGTCTTAGAGTAAGGTTCAAACATATAAGTTACAGATACTTATTACAACCTTTGGGTGTCCTAAGAGGTGATAGATCTTTAGAACTTTAATTCTATTTCAAACCGAAGTTGAACCGTTACAATCAAAGATAATGCTCTTGGGGATTAGAGTCTTAGAGTTAGGTTCAAAGCTATAAGTTATAGATACTTATTACAACCTTTGGGTGTCCTAAGTGGTGATAGATCTTTAGAACTTTAACTCTATTTCAAACCGAAGTTGAACCGTTACAATCAAAGATAAAGCTCTTGGGGATTAGAGTCTTAGAGTAAGGTTCAAAGTTATAAGTTATAGATACTTATTACAACCTTTGGGTATCCTAAGAGGTGATAGATCTTTAGAACTTTAACTCTATTTCAAACCGAAGTTGAACCGTTACAATCAAAGATAATGCTCTTGGGGATTAGAGTCTTAGAGTTAGGTTCAAAGCTATAAGTTATAGATACTTATTACAACCTTTGGGTGTCCAAAGAGGTGATAAATCTTTAGAACTTTAACTCTATTTCAAAACGAAGTTGAACCGTTACAATCAAAGATAACGCTCTTGGGGATTAGAGTCTTAGAGTAAGGTTCAAAGCTATAAGTTATAGATAATTATTACAACCTTTGAGTGTCCTAAGAGGTGATAGATCTTTAAAACTTTAACTCTAGTTCAAACCGAAGTTGAACCGTTACAATCAAAGATAACGCTCTTGGGGATTAGAGTCTTAGAGTTAGGTTCAAAGCTATAAGTTATAGATACTTATTACAACCTTTGGGTGCCCTAAGAGGTGATAGATCTTTAGAACTTTAACTCTATTTCAAACCGAAGTTGAACCGTTACAATCAAAGATAACGCTCTTTGGGATTAGAGTCTTAGAGTAAGGTTCAAACCTATAAGTTATAGATACTTATTACAACCTTTGGGTGTCCTAAGAGGTGATAGATCTTTAGAACTTTAATTCTATTTCAAACCGAAGTTGAACCGTTACAATCAAAGATAAAGCTCTAGGGGATTAGAGTCTTAGAGTAAGGTTCAAAGTTATAAGTTATAGATGCTTATTACAACCTTTGGGTGTCCTAAGAGGTGATAGATCTTTGGAACTTTAACTCTATTTCAAACCGAAGTTGAACCGTTACAATCAAAGATAACGCTCTTGGGGATTAGAGTCTTAGAGTTAGGTTCAAAGCTATAAGTTATAGATACTTATTACAACCTTTGGGTGTCCTAAGAGGTGATAGATCTTTGGAACTTTAACTCTATTTCAAATCGAAGTTGAACCGTTATAATCAAAGATAACGCTCTTGGGGATTAGAGTCTTAGAGTAAGGTTCAAAGCTATAAGTTATAGATACTTATTACAACCTTTGGGTGCCCTAAGAGGTGATAGATCTTTAGAACTCTAACTCTATTGCAATCCGAAGTTGAACCGTTACAATCAAAGATAACGCTCTTGGGGATTAGAGTCTTAGAGTAAGGTTCAAAGCTATAAGTTATGGATACTTATTACAACCTTTGGGTGTCCTAAGAGGTGATAGATCTTTAGAACTTTAACTCTAGTTCAAACCGAAGTTGAACCGTTACAATCAAAGATAACGCTCTTGGGGATTAGAGTCTTAGAGTAAGGTTCAAAGCTATAAGTTATAGATACTAATTACAACCTTTGGGTGTCCTAAGAGGTGATAGATCTTTAGAACTTTAACTCTATTTCAAACCGAAGTTGAACCGGTACATTCAAAGATAAAGCTCTTGGGGATTAGAGTCCTAGAGTAAGGTTCAAAATTATAAGTTATAGATACTTATTACAACCTTTGGGTGTCCAAAGAGGTGATAGATCTTTGGAACTTTAACTCTATTTCAAACCGAAGTTGAACCGTTACAATCAAAGATAACGCTCTTGGGGATTAGAGTCTTAGAGCTAGGTTCAAAGCTATGAGTTATAGATACTTATTACAACCTTTGGGTTTCCTAAGAGGTGATAGAACTTTAGAACTTTAACTCTATTTCAAACCGAAGTTGAACCGTTACATTAAAAGATAACGCTCTTGGGGATTAGAGGCTTAGAGTAAGGTTCAAAGCTATAAGTTATAGATACTTATTACAACCTTTGGGTGTCCTAAGAGGTGATAGATCTTTAGAACTTTAATTCTATTTCAAACCGAAGTTGAACCGTTACAATCAAAGATAAAGCTCTTGGGGATTAGAGTCTTAGAGTAAGGTTCAAAGTTATAAGTTATAGATACTTATTACAACATTTTGGTATCCTAAGAGGTGATAGATCTTTGGAACTTTAACTCTATTTCAAACCGAAGTTGAACCGTTGCAATCAAAGATAACGCTCTTGGGGATTAGAGTCTTAGAGTTAGGTTCAAAGGTATAAGTTATAGATACTTATTATAACCTTTGGGTGTCCTAAGAGGTGATAGAACTTTAGAACTTTAACTCTATTTCAAACCGAAGTTGAACCGTTACATTAAAAGATAACGCTCTTGGGGATTAGAGTCTTAGAGTAATGTCAAAGCTATAAGTTATAGATACTTATTACAACCTTTGGGTGCCCTAAGAGGTGATAGATCTTTAGAACTTTAACTCTATTTCAAACCGAAGTTGAACCGTTACAATCAAAGATAACGCTCTTTGGGATTAGAGTCTTAGAGTAAGGTTCAAACATATAAGTTACAGATACTTATTACAACCTTTGGGTGTCCTAAGAGGAGATAGATCTTTAGAACTTTAATTCTCTTTCAAACCAAAGTTGAACCGTTACAATCAAAGATAATGCTCTTGGGGATTAGAGTCTTAGAGTTAGGTTCAAAGCTATAAGTTATAGATACTTATTACAACCTTTGGGTGTCCTAAGTGGTGATAGATCTTTAGAACTTTAACTCTATTTCAAACCGAAGTTGAACCGTTACAATCAAAGATAAAGCTCTTGGGGATTAGAGTCTTAGAGTAAGGTTCAAAGTTATAAGTTATAGATACTTATTACAACCTTTGGGTATCCTAAGAGGTGATAGATCTTTAGAACTTTAACTCTATTTAAAACCGAACTTGAACCGTTACAATCAAAGATAATGCTCTTGGGGATTAGAGTCTTAGAGTTAGGTTCAAAGCTATAAGTTATAGATACTTATTACAACCTTTGGGTGTCCAAAGAGGTGATAAATCTTTAGAACTTTAACTCTATTTCAAACCGAAGTTGAACCGTTACAATCAAAGATAACGCTCTTGCGGATTAGAGTCTTAGAGTAAGGTTCAAAGCTATAAGTTATAGATAATTATTACAACCTTTGAGTGTCCTAAGAGGTGATAGATCTTTAAAACTTTAACTCTAGTTCAAACCGAAGTTGAACCGTTACAATCAAAGATAACGCTCTTGGGGATTAGAGTCTTAGAGTTAGGTTCAAAGCTATAAGTTATAGATACTTATTACAACCTTTGGGTGTCCTAAGAGGTGATAGATCTTTGGAACTTTAACTCTATTTCAAATCGAAGTTGAACCGTTACAATCAAAGATAACGCTCTTGGGGATTAGAGCCTTAGAGTTAGGTTCAAAGCTATAAGTTATAGATACTTATTACAACCTTTGGGTGTCCTAAGAGGTGATAGAACTTTAGAACTTTAACTCTATTTCAAACCGAAGTTGAACCGTTACATTAAAAGATAACGCTCTTGGAGATTAGAGTCTTAGAGTAAGGTTCAAAGCTATAAGTTATAGATAATTATTACAACCTTTGAGTGTCCTAAGAGGTGATAGATCTTTAAAACTTTAACTCTAGTTCAAACCGAAGTTGAACCGTTACAATCAAAGATAACGCTCTTGGGGATTAGAGTCATAGAGTTAGGTTCAAAGCTATAAGTTATAGATACTTATTACAACCTTTGGGTGTCCTAAGAGGTGATAGATCTTTGGAACTTTAACTCTATTTCAAATCGAAGTTGAACCGTTACAATCAAAGATAACGCTCTTGGGGATTAGAGTCTTAGAGTTAGGTTCAAAGCTATAAGTTATAGATACTTATTACAACCTTTGGGTGTCCTAAGAGGTGATAGAACTTTAGAACTTTAACTCTATTTCAAACCGAAGTTGAACCGTTACATTAAAAGATAACGCTCTTGGAGATTAGAGTCTTAGAGTAAGGTTCAAAGCTATAAGTTATAGATACTTATTACAACCTTTGGGTGCCCTAAGGGGTGATAGATCTTTAAAACTTTAACTCAATTTCAAACCGAAGTTGAACCGTTACAATCAAAGATAACGCTCTTGGGGATTAGAGTCTTAGAGTTAGGTTCAAAGCTATAAGTTATGGATACTTATTACAACCTTTGGGTGTCCTAAGAGGTGATAGATCTTTAGAACTTTAACTCTAGTTCAAACCGAAGTTGAACCGTTACAATCAAAGATAACGCTCTTGGGGATTAGAGTCTTAGAGTAAGGTTCAAAGCTATAAGTTATAGATACTAATTACAACCTTTGGGTGTCCTAAGAGGTGATAGATCTTTAGAACTTTAACTCTATTTCAAACCGAAGTTGAACCGGTACATTCAAAGATAAAGCTCTTGGGGATTAGAGTCCTAGAGTAAGGTTCAAAATTATAAGTTATAGATACTTATTACAACCTTTGGGTGTCCAAAGAGGTGATAGATCTTTGGAACTTTAACTCTATTTCAAACCGAAGTTGAACCGTTACAATCAAAGATAACGCTCTTGGGGATTAGAGTCTTAGAGCTAGGTTCAAAGCTATAAGTTATAGATACTTATTACAACCTTTGGGTTTCCTAAGAGGTGATAGAACTTTAGAACTTTAACTCTATTTCAAACCGAAGTTGAACCGTTACATTAAAAGATAACGCTCTTGGGGATTAGAGGCTTAGAGTAAGGTTCAAAGCTATAAGTTATAGATACTTATTACAACCTTTGGGTGTCCTAAGAGGTGATAGATCTTTAGAACTTTAATTCTATTTCAAACCGAAGTTGAACCGTTACAATCAAAGATAAAGCTCTTGGGGATTAGAGTCTTAGAGTAAGGTTCAAAGTTATAAGTTATAGATACTTATTACAACATTTTGGTGTCCTAAGAGGTGATAGATCTTTGGAACTTTAACTCTATTTCAAACCGAAGTTGAACCGTTGCAATCAAAGATAACGCTCTTGGGGATTAGAGTCTTAGAGTTAGGTTCAAAGCTATAAGTTATAGATACTTATTACAACCTTTGGGTGTCCTAAGAGGTGATAGAACTTTAGAACTTTAACTCTATTTCAAACCGAAGTTGAACCGTTACATTAAAAGATAACGCTCTTGGGGATTAGAGTCTTAGAGTAAGGTCAAAGCTATAAGTTATATATACTTATTACAACCTTTGGGTGCCCTAAGAGGTGATAGATCTTTAGAACTTTAACTCTATTTCAAACCGAAGTTGAACCGTTACAATCAAAGATAACGCTCTTTGGGATTAGAGTCTTAGAGTAAGGTTCAAACATATAAGTTACAGATACTTATTACAACCTTTGGGTGTCCTAAGAGGAGATAGATCTTTAGAACTTTAATTCTATTTCAAACCGAAGTTGAACCGTTACAATCAAAGATAATGCTCTTTGGGATTAGAGTCTTAGAGTAAGGTTCAAACATATAAGTTACAGATACTTATTACAACCTTTGGGTGTCCTAAGAGGAGATAGATCTTTAGAACTTTAATTCTATTTCAAACCGAAGTTGAACCGTTACAATCAAAGATAATGCTCTTGGGGATTAGAGTCTTAGAGTTAGGTTCAAAGCTATAAGTTATAGATACTTATTACAACCTTTGGGTGTCCTAAGTGGTGATAGATCTTTAGAACTTTAACTCTATTTCAAACCGAAGTTGAACCGTTACAATCAAAGATAAAGCTCTTGGGGATTAGAGTCTTAGAGTAAGGTTCAAAGTTATAAGTTATAGATACTTATTACAACCTTTGGGTATCCTAAGAGGTGATAGATCTTTAGAACTTTAACTCTATTTCAAACCGAAGTTGAACCGTTACAATCAAAGATAATGCTCTTGGGGATTAGAGTCTTAGAGTTAGGTTCAAAGCTATAAGTTATAGATACTTATTACAACCTTTGGGTGTCCAAAGAGGTGATAAATCTTTAGAACTTTAACTCTATTTCAAACCGAAGTTGAACCGTTACAATCAAAGATAACGCTCTTGCGGATTAGAGTCTTAGAGTAAGGTTCAAAGCTATAAGTTATAGATAATTATTACAACCTTTGAGTGTCCTAAGAGGTGATAGATCTTTAAAACTTTAACTCTAGTTCAAACCGAAGTTGAACCGTTACAATCAAAGATAACGCTCTTGGGGATTAGAGTCTTAGAGTTAGGTTCAAAGCTATAAGTTATAGATACTTATTACAACCTTTGGGTGTCCTAAGAGGTGATAGATCTTTGGAACTTTAACTCTATTTCAAATCGAAGTTGAACCGTTACAATCAAAGATAACGCTCTTGGGGATTAGAGCCTTAGAGTTAGGTTCAAAGCTATAAGTTATAGATACTTATTACAACCTTTGGGTGTCCTAAGAGGTGATAGAACTTTAGAACTTTAACTCTATTTCAAACCGAAGTTGAACCGTTACATTAAAAGATAACGCTCTTGGAGATTAGAGTCTTAGAGTAAGGTTCAAAGCTATAAGTTATAGATAATTATTACAACCTTTGAGTGTCCTAAGAGGTGATAGATCTTTAAAACTTTAACTCTAGTTCAAACCGAAGTTGAACCGTTACAATCAAAGATAACGCTCTTGGGGATTAGAGTCTTAGAGTTACGTTCAAAGCTATAAGTTATAGATACTTATTACAACCTTTGGGTGCCCTAAGAGGTGATAGATCTTTAGAACTTTAACTCTATTTCAAACCGAAGTTGAACCGTTACAATCAAAGATAACGCTCTTTGGGATTAGAGTCTTAGAGTAAGGTTCAAACCTATAAGTTATAGATACTTATTACAACCTTTGGGTGTCCTAAGAGGTGATAGATCTTTAGAACTTTAATTCTATTTCAAACCGAAGTTGAACCGTTACAATCAAAGATAAAGCTCTTGGGGATTAGAGTCTTAGAGTAAGGTTCAAAGTTATAAGTTATAGATGCTTAATACAACCTTTGGGTGTCCTAAGAGGTGATAGATCTTTGGAACTTTAACTCTATTTCAAACCGAAGTTGAACCGTTACAATCAAAGATAACGCTCTTGGGGATTAGAGTCATAGAGTTAGGTTCAAAGCTATAAGTTATAGATACTTATTACAACCTTTGGGTGTCCTAAGAGGTGATAGATCTTTGGAACTTTAACTCTATTTCAAATCGAAGTTGAACCGTTACAATCAAAGATAACGCTCTTGGGGATTAGAGTCTTAGAGTTAGGTTCAAAGCTATAAGTTATAGATACTTATTACAACCTTTGGGTGTCCTAAGAGGTGATAGAACTTTAGAACTTTAACTCTATTTCAAACCGAAGTTGAACCGTTACATTAAAAGATAACGCTCTTGGAGATTAGAGTCTTAGAGTAAGGTTCAAAGCTATAAGTTATAGATACTTATTACAACCTTTGGGTGCCCTAAGGGGTGATAGATCTTTAAAACTTTAACTCAATTTCAAACCGAAGTTGAACCGTTACAATCAAAGATAACGCTCTTGGGGATTAGAGTCTTAGAGTTAGGTTCAAAGCTATAAGTTATGGATACTTATTACAACCTTTGGGTGTCCTAAGAGGTGATAGATCTTTAGAACTTTAACTCTAGTTCAAACCGAAGTTGAACCGTTACAATCAAAGATAACGCTCTTGGGGATTAGAGTCTTAGAGTAAGGTTCAAAGCTATAAGTTATAGATACTAATTACAACCTTTGGGTGTCCTAAGAGGTGATAGATCTTTAGAACTTTAACTCTATTTCAAACCGAAGTTGAACCGGTACATTCAAAGATAAAGCTCTTGGGGATTAGAGTCCTAGAGTAAGGTTCAAAATTATAAGTTATAGATACTTATTACAACCTTTGGGTGTCCAAAGAGGTGATAGATCTTTGGAACTTTAACTCTATTTCAAACCGAAGTTGAACCGTTACAATCAAAGATAACGCTCTTGGGGATTAGAGTCTTAGAGCTAGGTTCAAAGCTATAAGTTATAGATACTTATTACAACCTTTGGGTTTCCTAAGAGGTGATAGAACTTTAGAACTTTAACTCTATTTCAAACCGAAGTTGAACCGTTACATTAAAAGATAACGCTCTTGGGGATTAGAGGCTTAGAGTACGGTTCAAAGCTATAAGTTATAGATACTTATTACAACCTTTGGGTGTCCTAAGAGGTGATAGATCTTTAGAACTTTAATTCTATTTCAAACCGAAGTTGAACCGTTACAATCAAAGATAAAGCTCTTGGGGATTAGAGTCTTAGAGTAAGGTTCAAAGTTATAAGTTATAGATACTTATTACAACATTTTGGTGTCCTAAGAGGTGATAGATCTTTGGAACTTTAACTCTATTTCAAACCGAAGTTGAACCGTTGCAATCAAAGATAACGCTCTTGGGGATTAGAGTCTTAGAGTAAGGTTCAAAGCTATAAGTTATAGATACTTATTACAACCTTTGGGTGTCCTAAGAGGTGATAGAACTTTAGAACTTTAACTCTATTTCAAACCGAAGTTGAACCGTTACATTAAAAGATAACGCTCTTGGGGATTAGAGTCTTAGAGTAAGGTCAAAGCTATAAGTTATATATACTTATTACAACCTTTGGGTGCCCTAAGAGGTGATAGATCTTTAGAACTTTAACTCTATTTCAAACCGAAGTTGAACCGTTACAATCAAAGATAACGCTCTTTGGGATTAGAGTCTTAGAGTAAGGTTCAAACATATAAGTTACAGATACTTATTACAACCTTTGGGTGTCCTAAGAGGAGATAGATCTTTAGAACTTTAATTCTATTTCAAACCGAAGTTGAACCGTTACAATCAAAGATAATGCTCTTGGGGATTAGAGTCTTAGAGTTAGGTTCAAAGCTATAAGTTATAGATACTTATTACAACCTTTGGGTGTCCAAAGAGGTGATAAATCTTTAGAACTTTAACTCTATTTCAAACCGAAGTTGAACCGTTACAATCAAAGATAACGCTCTTGCGGATTAGAGTCTTAGAGTAAGGTTCAAAGCTATAAGTTATAGATAATTATTACAACCTTTGAGTGTCCTAAGAGGTGATAGATCTTTAAAACTTTAACTCTAGTTCAAACCGAAGTTGAACCGTTACAATCAAAGATAACGCTCTTGGGGATTAGAGTCTTAGAGTTAGGTTCAAAGCTATAAGTTATAGATACTTATTACAACCTTTGGGTGTCCTAAGAGGTGATAGATCTTTGGAACTTTAACTCTATTTCAAATCGAAGTTGAACCGTTACAATCAAAGATAACGCTCTTGGGGATTAGAGCCTTAGAGTTAGGTTCAAAGCTATAAGTTATAGATACTTATTACAACCTTTGGGTGTCCTAAGAGGTGATAGAACTTTAGAACTTTAACTCTATTTCAAACCGAAGTTGAACCGTTACATTAAAAGATAACGCTCTTGGAGATTAGAGTCTTAGAGTAAGGTTCAAAGCTATAAGTTATAGATACTTATTACAACCTTTGGGTGCCCTAAGGGGTGATAGATCTTTAAAACTTTAGCTCAATTTCAAACCAAAGTTGAACCGTTACAATCAAAGATAACGCTCTTGGGGATTAGAGTCTTAGAGTTAGGTTCAAAGCTATAAGTTATAGATACTTATTACAACCTTTGGGTGCCCTAAGAGGTGATAGATCTTTAGAACTTTAACTCTATTTCAAACCGAAGTTGAACCGTTACAATCAAAGATAACGCTCTTTGGGATTAGAGTCTTAGAGTAAGGTTCAAAGCTATAAGTTATAGACACTTATTACAACCTTTGGGTATCCTAAGAGGTGATAGATCTTTAGAACTTTAACTCTATTTCAAACCGAAGTTGAACCGTTACAATCAAAGATAAAGCTCTTGGGGATTAGAGTCTTAGAGTAAGGTTCAAAGTTATAAGTTATAGATGCTTATTACAACCTTTGGGTGTCCTAAGAGGTGATAGATCTTTAGAACTTTAATTCTATTTCAAACCGAAGTTGAACCGTTACAATCAAAGATAAAGCTCTTGGGGATTAGACTCTTAGAGTTAGGTTCAAAGCTATAAGTTATAGATACTTATTACAACCTTTGGGTGTCCTAAGAGGTGATAGATCTTTGGAACTTTAACTCTATTTCAAATCGAAGTTGAACCGTTACAATCAAAGATAACGCTCTTGGGGATTAGAGTCTTAGAGGTAGGTTCAAAGCTATAAGTTATAGATACTTATTACAACCTTTGGGTGTCCTAAGAGGTGATAGAACTTTAGAACTTTAACTCTATTTCAAACCGAAGTTGAACCGTTACATTAAAAGATAACGCTCTTGGAGATTAGAGTCTTAGAGTAAGGTTCAAAGCTATAAGTTATAGATACTTATTACAACATTTGGGTGCCCTAAGGGGTGATAGATCTTTAAAACTTTAACTCAATTTCAAACCGAAGTTGAACCGTTACAATAAAAGATAACGCTCTTGGGGATTAGAGTCTTAGTGTAAGGTTCAAAGCTATAAGTTATAGATACTTATTACAACCTTTGGGTGTCCTAAGAGGTGATAGATCTTTAGAACTTTAATTCTATTTCAAACCGAAGTTGAACCGTTACAATCAAAGATAAAGCTCTTGGGGATTAGAGTCTTAGAGTAAGGTTCAAAGTTATAAGTTATAGATGCTTATTACAACCTTTGGGTGTCCTAAGAGGTGATAGATCTTTGGAACTTTAACTCTATTTCAAACCGAAGTTGAACCGTTACAATCAAAGATAACGCTCTTGGGGATTAGAGTCTTAGAGTTAGGTTCAAAGCTATAAGTTATAGATACTTATTACAACCTTTGGGTGTCCTAAGAGGTGATAGATCTTTGGAACTTTAACTCTATTTCAAACCGAAGTTGAACCGTTACAATCAAAGATAAAGCTCTTGGGGATTAGAGTCTTAGAGTAAGGTTCAAAGTTATAAGTTATAGATGCTTATTACAACCTTTGGGTGTCCTAAGAGGTGATAGATCTTTGGAACTTTAACTCTATTTCAAACCGAAGTTGAACCGTTACAATCAAAGATAACGCTCTTGGGGATTAGAGTCTTAGAGTTAGGTTCAAAGCTATAAGTTATAGATACTTATTACAACCTTTGGGTGTCCTAAGAGGTGATAGATCTTTGGAACTTTAACTCTATTTCAAACCGAAGTTGAACCGTTACAATCAAAGATAAAGCTCTTGGGGATTAGAGTCTTAGAGTAAGGTTCAAAATTATAAGTTATAGATACTTATTACAACCTTTGGGTGTCCAAAGAGGTGATAGATCTTTAGAACTTTAACTCTATTTCAAACCGAAGTTGAACCGTTACAATCAAAGATAACGCTCTTGGGGATTAGAGTCTTAGAGCTAGGTTCAAAGCTATAAGTTATAGATACTTATTACAACCTTTGGGTTTCCTAAGAGGTGATAGATCTTTTGGAACTTTAACTCTATTTCAAACCGAAGTTGAACCGGTACATTCAAAGATAAAGCTCTTGGGGATTAGAGTCCTAGAGTAAGGTTCAAAATTATAAGTTATAGATACTTATTACAACCTTTGGGTGTCCAAAGAGGTGATAGATCTTTGGAACTTTAACTCTATTTCAAACCGAAGTTGAACCGTTACAATCAAAGATAACGCTCTTGGGGATTAGAGTCTTAGAGCTAGGTTCAAAGCTATAAGTTATAGATACTTATTACAACCTTTGGGTTTCCTATGAGGTGATAGAACTTTAGAACTTTAACTCTATTTCAAACCGAAGTTGAACCGTTACATTAAAAGATAACGCTCTTGGGGATTAGAGGCTTAGAGTTAGGTTCAAAGCTATAAGTTATAGATACTTATTACAACCTTTGGGTGTCCAAAGAGGTGATAAATCTTTAGAACTTTAACTCTATTTCAAACCGAAGTTGAACCGTTACAATCAAAGATAACGCTCTTGGGGATTAGAGTCATAGAGTAACGTTCAAAGTTATAAGTTATAGATGCTTATTAGAACCTTTGGATGTCCTAAGAGGTGATAGAACTTTAGAACTTTAACTCTATTTCAAACCGAAGTTGAACCGTTACATTAAAAGATAACGCTCTTGGGGATTAGAGTCTTAGAGTAAGGTTCAAAGTTATAAGTTATAGATGCTTATTACAACCTTTGGGTGTCCTAAGAGGTGATAGATCTTTAGAACTTTAATTCTATTTCAAACCGAAGTTGAACCGTTACAATCAAAGATAAAGCTCTTGGGGATTAGACTCTTAGAGTTAGGTTCAAAGCTATAAGTTATAGATACTTATTACAACCTTTGGGTGTCCTAAGAGGTGATAGATCTTTGGAACTTTAACTCTATTTCAAATCGAAGTTGAACCGTTACAATCAAAGATAACGCTCTTGGGGATTAGAGTCTTAGAGTTAGGTTCAAAGCTATAAGTTATAGATACTTATTACAACCTTTGGGTGTCCTAAGAGGTGATAGAACTTTAGAACTTTAACTCTATTTCAAACCGAAGTTGAACCGTTACATTAAAAGATAACGCTCTTGGGGATTAGAGGCTTAGAGCTATAAGTTATAGATACTTATTACAACATTTGGGTGTCCTAAGAGGTGATAGATCTTTAGAACTTTAATTCTATTTCAAACCGAAGTTGAACCGTTACAATCAAAGATAAAGCTCTTGGGGATTAGAGTCTTAGAGTAAGGTTCAAAGTTATAAGTTATAGATACTTATTACAACATTTTGGTATCCTAAGAGGTGATAGATCTTTGGAACTTTAACTCTATTTCAAACCGAAGTTGAACCGTTGCAATCAAAGATAACGCTCTTGGGGATTAGAGTCTTAGAGTTAGGTTCAAAGCTATAAGTTATAGATACTTATTACAACCTTTGGGTGTCCTAAGAGGTGATAGAACTTTAGAACTTTAACTCTATTTCAAACCGAAGTTGAACCGTTACATTAAAAGATAACGCTCTTGGGGATTAGAGTCTTAGAGTAATGTCAAAGCTATAAGTTATAGATACTTATTACAACCTTTGGGTGCCCTAAGAGGTGATAGATCTTTAGAACTTTAACTCTATTTCAAACCGAAGTTGAACCGTTACAATCAAAGATAACGCTCTTTGGGATTAGAGTCTTAGAGTAAGGTTCAAACATATAAGTTACAGATACTTATTACAACCTTTGGGTGTCCTAAGAGGAGATAGATCTTTAGAACTTTAATTCTATTTCAAACCAAAGTTGAACCGTTACAATCAAAGATAATGCTCTTGGGGATTAGAGTCTTAGAGTTAGGTTCAAAGCTATAAGTTATAGATACTTATTACAACCTTTGGGTGTCCTAAGTGGTGATAGATCTTTAGAACTTTAACTCTATTTCAAACCGAAGTTGAACCGTTACAATCAAAGATAAAGCTCTTGGGGATTAGAGTCTTAGAGTAAGGTTCAAAGTTATAAGTTATAGATACTTATTACAACCTTTGGGTATCCTAAGAGGTGATAGATCTTTAGAACTTTAACTCTATTTCAAACCGAACTTGAACCGTTACAATCAAAGATAATGCTCTTGGGGATTAGAGTCTTAGAGTTAGGTTCAAAGCTATAAGTTATAGATACTTATTACAACCTTTGGGTGTCCAAAGAGGTGATAAATCTTTTGAACTTTAACTCTATTTCAAACCGAAGTTGAACCGTTACAATCAAAGATAACGCTCTTGGGGATTAGAGTCTTAGAGTAAGGTTCAAAGCTATAAGTTATAGATAATTATTACAACCTTTGAGTGTCCTAAGAGGTGATAGATCTTTAAAACTTTAACTCTAGTTCAAACCGAAGTTGAACCGTTACAATCAAAGATAACGCTCTTGGGGATTAGAGTCTTAGAGTTAGGTTCAAAGCTATAAGTTATAGATACTTATTACAACCTTTGGGTGCCCTAAGAGGTGATAGATCTTTAGAACTTTAACTCTATTTCAAACCGAAGTTGAACCGTTACAATCAAAGATAACGCTCTTTGGGATTAGAGTCTTAGAGTAAGGTTCAAACCTATAAGTTATAGATACTTATTACAACCTTTGGGTGTCCTAAGAGGTGATAGATCTTTAGAACTTTAATTCTATTTCAAACCGAAGTTGAACCGTTACAATCAAAGATAAAGCTCTTGGGGATTAGAGTCTTAGAGTAAGGTTCAAAGTTATAAGTTATAGATGCTTATTACAACCTTTGGGTGTCCTAAGAGGTGATAGATCTTTGGAACTTTAACTCTATTTCAAACCGAAGTTGAACCGTTACAATCAAAGATAACGCTCTTGGGGATTAGAGTCTTAGAGTTAGGTTCAAAGCTATAAGTTATATATACTTATTACAACCTTTGGGTGTCCTAAGAGGTGATAGATCTTTGGAACTTTAACTCTATTTCAAATCGAAGTTGAACCATTACAATCAAAGATAACGCTCTTGGGGATTAGAGTCTTAGAGTTAGGTTCAAAGCTATAAGTTATAGATACTTATTACAACCTTTGGGTATCCTAAGAGGTGATAGATCTTTAGAACTTTAACTCTATTTCAAACCGAACTTGAACCGTTACAATCAAAGATAATGCTCTTGGGGATTAGAGTCTTAGAGTTAGGTTCAAAGCTATAAGTTGTAGATACTTATTACAACCTTTGGGTGTCCAAAGAGGTGATAAATCTTTAGAACTTTAACTCTATTTCAAACCGAAGTTGAACCGTTACAATCAAAGATAACGCTCTTGGGGATTAGAGTCTTAGAGTAAGGTTCAAAGCTATAAGTTATTGATAATTATTACAACCTTTGAGTGTCCTAAGAGGTGATAGATCTTTAAAACTTTAACTCTAGTTCAAACCGAAGTTGAACCATTACAATCAAAGATAACGCTCTTGGGGATTAGAGTCTTAGAGTTAGGTTCAAAGCTATAAGTTATAGATACTTATTACAACCTTTGGGTGCCCTAAGAGGTGATGAACTTTAGAACTTTAACTCTATTTCAAACCGAAGTTGAACCGTTACAATCAAAGATAACGCTCTTTGGGATTAGAGTCTTAGAGTAAGGTTCAAACCTATAAGTTATAGATACTTATTACAACCTTTGGGTGTCCTAAGAGGTGATAGATCTTTAGAACTTTAATTCTATTTCAAACCGAAGTTGAACCGTTACAATCAAAGATAACGCTCTTGGGGATTAGAGTCTTAGAGTAAGGTTCAAAGTTATAAGTTATAGATGCTTATTACAACCTTTGGGTGTCCTAAGAGGTGATAGATCTTTGGAACTTTAACTCTATTTCAAACCGAAGTTGAACCGTTACAATCAAAGATAACGCTCTTGGGGATTAGAGTCTTAGAGTTAGGTTCAAAGCTATAAGTTATATATACTTATTACAACCTTTGGGTGTCCTAAGAGGTGATAGATCTTTGGAACTTTAACTCTATTTCAAATCGAAGTTGAACCATTACAATCAAAGATAACGCTCTTGGGGATTAGAGTCTTAGAGCTAGGTTCAAAGCTATAAGTTATAGATACTTATTACAACCTTTGGGTGTCCTAAGAGGTGATAGAACTTTAGAACTTTAACTCTATTTCAAACCGAAGTTGAACCGTTACATTAAAAGATAACGCTCTTTGGGATTAGAGTCTTAGAGTAAGGTTCAAAGCTATAAGTTATAGATACTTATTACAACCTTTGGGTGTCCTAAGAGGTGATAGATCTTTAGAACTTTAACTCTATTTCAAACCGAAGTTGAACCGTTACAATCAAAGATAACGCTCTTGGGGATTAGAGTCTTAGAGTAAGGTTCAAAGCTATAAGTTATGGATACTTATTACAACCTTTGGGTGTCCTAAGAGGTGATAGATCTTTAGAACTTTAACTCTATTTCAAACCGAAGTTGAACCGTTACATTAAAAGATAACGCTCTTGGGGATTAGAGTCTTAGAGTAAGGTCAAAGCTATAAGTTATAGATACTTATTACAACCTTTGGGTGCCCTAAGAGGTGATAGATCTTTAGAACTTTAACTCTATTTCAAACCGAAGTTGAACCGTTACAATCAAAGATAAAGCTCTTGGGGATTAGAGTCTTAGAGTAAGGTTCAAAGTTATAAGTTATAGATACTTATTACAACATTTTGGTGTCCTAAGAGGTGATAGATCTTTGGAACTTTAACTCTATTTCAAACCGAAGTTGAACCGTTGCAATCAAAGATAACGCTCTTGGGGATTAGAGTCTTAGAGTTAGGTTCAAAGCTATAAGTTATAGATACTTATTACAACCTTTGGGTGTCCTAAGAGGTGATAGAACTTTAGAACTTTAACTCTATTTCAAACCGAAGTTGAACCGTTACATTAAAAGATAACGCTCTTGGGGATTAGAGTCTTAGAGTAAGGTCAAATCTATAAGTTATAGATACTTATTACAACCTTTGGGTGCCCTAAGAGGTGATAGATCTTTAGAACTTTAACTCTATTTCAAACCGAAGTTGAATCGTTACAATCAAAGATAACGCTCTTTGGGATTAGAGTCTTAGAGTAAGGTTCAAACATATAAGTTACAGATACTTATTACAACCTTTGGGTGTCCTAAGAGGAGATAGATCTTTAGAACTTTAATTCTATTTCAAACCGAAGTTGAACCGTTACAATCAAAGATAATGCTCTTGGGGATTAGAGTCTTAGAGTTAGGTTCAAAGCTATAAGTTATAGATACTTATTACAACCTTTGGGTGTCCTAAGTGGTGATAGATCTTTAGAACTTTAACTCTATTTCAAACCGAAGTTGAACCGTTACAATCAAAGATAAAGCTCTTGGGGATTAGAGTCTTAGAGTAAGGTTCAAAGTTATAAGTTATAGATACTTATTACAACCTTTGGGTATCCTAAGAGGTGATAGATCTTTAGAACTTTAACTCTATTTCAAACCGAACTTGAACCGTTACAATCAAAGATAATGCTCTTGGGGATTAGAGTCTTAGAGTTAGGTTCAAAGCTATAAGTTGTAGATACTTATTACAACCTTTGGGTGTCCAAAGAGGTGATAAATCTTTAGAAATTTAACTCTATTTCAAACCGAAGTTGAACCGTTACAATCAAAGATAACGCTCTTGGGGATTAGAGTCTTAGAGTAAGGTTCAAAGCTATAAGTTATTGATAATTATTACAACCTTTGAGTGTCCTAAGAGGTGATAGATCTTTAAAACTTTAACTCTAGTTCAAACCAAAGTTGAACCATTACAATCAAAGATAACGCTCTTGGGGATTAGAGTCTTAGAGTTAGGTTCAAAGCTATAAGTTATAGATACTTATTACAACCTTTGGGTGCCCTAAGAGGTGATAGAACTTTAGAACTTTAACTCTATTTCAAACCGAAGTTGAACCGTTACAATCAAAGATAACGCTCTTTGGGATTAGAGTCTTAGAGTAAGGTTCAAACCTATAAGTTATAGATACTTATTACAACCTTTGGGTGTCCTAAGAGGTGATAGATCTTTAGAACTTTAATTCTATTTCAAACCGAAGTTGAACCGTTACAATCAAAGATAAAGCTCTTGGGGATTAGAGTCTTAGAGTAAGGTTCAAAGTTATAAGTTATAGATGCTTATTACAACCTTTGGGTGTCCTAAGAGGTGATAGATCTTTGGAACTTTAACTCTATTTCAAACCGAAGTTGAACCGTTACATTCAAAGATAACGCTCTTGGGGATTAGAGTCTTAGAGTTAGGTTCAAAGCTATAAGTTATATATACTTATTACAACCTTTGGGTGTCCTAAGAGGTGATAGATCTTTGGAACTTTAACTCTATTTCAAATCGAAGTTGAACCATTACAATCAAAGATAACGCTCTTGGGGATTAGAGTCTTAGAGTTAGGTTCAAAGCTATAAGTTATAGATACTTATTACAACCTTTGGGTGTCCTAAGAGGTGATAGAACTTTAGAACTTTAACTCTATTTCAAACCGAAGTTGAACCGTTACATTAAAAGATAACGCTCTTGGAGATTAGAGTCTTAGAGTAAGGTTCAAAGCTATAAGTTATAGTTACTTATTACAACCTTTGGGTGCCCTAAGGGGTGATAGATCTTTAAAACTTTAACTCAATTTCAAACCGAAGTTGAACCGTTACAATCAAAGATAACGCTCTTGGGGATTAGAGTCTTAGAGTAAGGTTCAAAGCTATAAGTTATGGATACTTATTACAACCTTTGGGTGTCCTAAGAGGTGATAGATCTTTAGAACTTTAACTCTAGTTCAAACCGAAGTTGAACCGTTACAATCAAAGATAACGCTCTTGGGGATTAGAGTCTTAGAGTAAGGTTCAAAGCTATAAGTTATAGATACTAATTACAACCTTTGGGTGTCCTAAGAGGTGATAGATCTTTAGAACTTTAACTCTATTTCAAACCGAAGTTGAACCGGTACATTCAAAGATAAAGCTCTTGGGGATTAGAGTCCTAGAGTAAGGTTCAAAATTATAAGTTATAGATACTTATTACAACCTTTGGGTGTCCAAAGAGGTGATAGATCTTTGGAACTTTAACTCTATTTCAAACCGAAGTTGAACCGTTACAAT
Organism: Pontederia crassipes; assembly: GCA_030549335.1. Taxonomy (NCBI): domain Eukaryota; kingdom Viridiplantae; phylum Streptophyta; class Magnoliopsida; order Commelinales; family Pontederiaceae; genus Pontederia; species Pontederia crassipes. The sequence goes on along the minus strand of JAUKPH010000020.1, from coordinate 217,945 downwards.
CAAAGATAACGCTCTTGGGGATTAGAGTCTTAGAGCTAGGTTCAAAGCTATAAGTTATAGATACTTATTACAACCTTTGGGTGCCCTAAGAGGTGATAGATCTTTAGAACTTTAACTCTATTTCAAACCGAAGTTGAACCGTTACAATCAAAGATAACGCTCTTTGGGATTAGAGTCTTAGAGTAAGGTTCAAACCTATAAGTTATAGATACTTATTACAACCTTTGGGTGTCCTAAGAGGTGATAGATCTTTAGAACTTTAATTCTATTTCAAACCGAAGTTGAACCGTTACAATCAAAGATAAAGCTCTTGGGGATTAGAGTCTTAGAGTAAGGTTCAAAGTTATAAGTTATAGATGCTTATTACAACCTTTGGGTGTCCTAAGAGGTGATAGAACTTTAGAACTTTAACTCTATTTCAAACCGAAGTTGAACCGTTACATTAAAAGATAACGCTCTTGGGGATTAGAGTCTTAGAGTAAGGTCAAAGCTATAAGTTATAGATACTTATTACAACCTTTGGGTGCCCTAAGAGGTGATAGATCTTTAGAACTTTAACTCTATTTCAAACCGAAGTTGAACCGTTACAATCAAAGATAAAGCTCTTGGGGATTAGAGTCTTAGAGTAAGGTTCAAAGTTATAAGTTATAGATACTTATTACAACATTTTGGTGTCCTAAGAGGTGATAGATCTTTGGAACTTTAACTCTATTTCAAACCGAAGTTGAACCGTTGCAATCAAAGATAACGCTCTTGGGGATTAGAGTCTTAGAGTTAGGTTCAAAGCTATAAGTTATAGATACTTATTACAACCTTTGGGTGTCCTAAGAGGTGATAGAACTTTAGAACTTTAACTCTATTTCAAACCGAAGTTGAACCGTTACATTAAAAGATAACGCTCTTGGGGATTAGAGTCTTAGAGTAAGGTCAAAGCTATAAGTTATAGATACTTATTACAACCTTTGGGTGCCCTAAGAGGTGATAGATCTTTAGAACTTTAACTCTATTTCAAACCGAAGTTGAATCGTTACAATCAAAGATAACGCTCTTTGGGATTAGAGTCTTAGAGTAAGGTTCAAACATATAAGTTACAGATACTTATTACAACCTTTGGGTGTCCTAAGAGGAGATAGATCTTTAGAACTTTAATTCTATTTCAAACCGAAGTTGAACCGTTACAATCAAAGATAATGCTCTTGGGGATTAGAGTCTTAGAGTTAGGTTCAAAGCTATAAGTTATAGATACTTATTACAACCTTTGGGTGTCCTAAGTGGTGATAGATCTTTAGAACTTTAACTCTATTTCAAACCGAAGTTGAACCGTTACAATCAAAGATAAAGCTCTTGGGGATTAGAGTCTTAGAGTAAGGTTCAAAGTTATAAGTTATAGATACTTATTACAACCTTTGGGTATCCTAAGAGGTGATAGATCTTTAGAACTTTAACTCTATTTCAAACCGAACTTGAACCGTTACAATCAAAGATAATGCTCTTGGGGATTAGAGTCTTAGAGTTAGGTTCAAAGCTATAAGTTATAGATACTTATTACAACCTTTGGGTGACCAAAGAGGTGATAAATCTTTAGAACTTTAACTCTATTTCAAACCGAAGTTGAACCGTTACAATCAAAGATAACGCTCTTGGGGATTAGAGTCTTAGAGTAAGGTTCAAACCTATAAGTTATAGATACTTATTACAACCTTTGGGTGTCCTAAGAGGTGATAGATCTTTAGAACTTTAATTCTATTTCAAACCGAAGTTGAACCGTTACAATCAAAGATAAAGCTCTTGGGGATTAGAGTCTTAGAGTAAGGTTCAAAGTTATAAGTTATAGATGCTTATTACAACCTTTGGGTGTCCTAAGAGGTGATAGATCTTTAGAACTTTAATTCTATTTCAAACCGAAGTTGAACCGTTACAATCAAAGATAAAGCTCTTGGGGATTAGACTCTTAGAGTTAGGTTCAAAGCTATAAGTTATAGATACTTATTACAACCTTTGGGTGTCCTAAGAGGTGATAGATCTTTGGAACTTTAACTCTATTTCAAATCGAAGTTGAACCGTTACAATCAAAGATAACGCTCTTGGGGATTAGAGTCTTAGAGTTAGGTTCAAAGCTATAAGTTATAGATACTTATTACAACCTTTGGGTGTCCTAAGAGGTGATAGAACTTTAGAACTTTAACTCTATTTCAAACCGAAGTTGAACCGTTACAATCAAAGATAAAGCTCTTGGGGATTAGAGTCTTAGAGTAAGGTTCAAAGTTATAAGTTATAGATGCTTATTACAACCTTTGGGTGTCCTAAGAGGTGATAGATCTTTGGAACTTTAACTCTATTTCAAACCGAAGTTGAACCGTTACAATCAAAGATAACGCTCTTGGGGATTAGAGTCTTAGAGTTAGGTTCAAAGCTATAAGTTATATATACTTATTACAACCTTTGGGTGTCCTAAGAGGTGATAGATCTTTGGAACTTTAACTCTATTTCAAATCGAAGTTGAACCATTACAATTAAAGATAACGCTCTTGGGGATTAGAGTCTTAGAGTTAGGTTCAAAGCTATAAGTTATAGATACTTATTACAACCTTTGGGTGTCCTAAGAGGTGATAGAACTTTAGAACTTTAACTCTATTTCAAACCGAAGTTGAACCGTTACATTAAAAGATAACGCTCTTGGAGATTAGAGTCTTAGAGTAAGGTTCAAAGCTATAAGTTATAGTTACTTATTACAACCTTTGGGTGCCCTAAGGGGTGATAGATCTTTAAAACTTTAACTCAATTTCAAACCGAAGTTGAACCGTTACAATCAAAGATAACGCTCTTGGGGATTAGAGTCTTAGAGTAAGGTTCAAAGCTATAAGTTATGGATACTTATTACAACCTTTGGGTGTCCTAAGAGGTGATAGATCTTTAGAACTTTAACTCTAGTTCAAACCGAAGTTGAACCGTTACAATGAAAGATAACGCTCTTGGGGATTAGAGTCTTAGAGTAAGGTTCAAAGCTATAAGTTATAGATACTAATTACAACCTTTGGGTGTCCTAAGAGGTGATAGATCTTTAGAACTTTAACTCTATTTCAAACCGAAGTTGAACCGGTACATTCAAAGATAAAGCTCTTGGGGATTAGAGTCCTAGAGTAAGGTTCAAAATTATAAGTTATAGATACTTATTACAACCTTTGGGTGTCCAAAGAGGTGATAGATCTTTGGAACTTTAACTCTATTTCAAACCGAAGTTGAACCGTTACAATCAAAGATAACGCTCTTGGGGATTAGAGTCTTAGAGTTAGGTTCAAAGCTATAAGTTATAGATACTTATTACAACCTTTGGGTGCCCTAAGAGGTGATAGATCTTTAGAACTTTAACTCTATTTCAAACCGAAGTTGAACCGTTACAATCAAAGATAACGCTCTTTGGGATTAGAGTCTTAGAGTAAGGTTCAAACCTATAAGTTATAGATACTTATTACAACCTTTGGGTGTCCTAAGAGGTGATAGATCTTTAGAACTTTAATTCTATTTCAAACCGAAGTTGAACCGTTACAATCAAAGATAAAGCTCTTGGGGATTAGAGTCTTAGAGTAAGGTTCAAAGTTATAAGTTATAGATGCTTATTACAACCTTTGGGTGTCCTAAGAGGTGATAGAACTTTAGAACTTTAACTCTATTTCAAACCGAAGTTGAACCGTTACATTAAAAGATAACGCTCTTGGGGATTAGAGTCTTAGAGTAAGGTCAAAGCTATAAGTTATAGATACTTATTACAACCTTTGGGTGCCCTAAGAGGTGATAGATCTTTAGAACTTTAACTCTATTTCAAACCGAAGTTGAACCGTTACAATCAAAGATAAAGCTCTTGGGGATTAGAGTCTTAGAGTAAGGTTCAAAGTTATAAGTTATAGATACTTATTACAACATTTTGGTGTCCTAAGAGGTGATAGATCTTTGGAACTTTAACTCTATTTCAAACCGAAGTTGAACCGTTGCAATCAAAGATAACGCTCTTGGGGATTAGAGTCTTAGAGTTAGGTTCAAAGCTATAAGTTATAGATACTTATTACAACCTTTGGGTGTCCTAAGAGGTGATAGAACTTTAGAACTTTAACTCTATTTCAAACCGAAGTTGAACCGTTACATTAAAAGATAACGCTCTTGGGGATTAGAGTCTTAGAGTAAGGTCAAAGCTATAAGTTATAGATACTTATTACAACCTTTGGGTGCCCTAAGAGGTGATAGATCTTTAGAACTTTAACTCTATTTCAAACCGAAGTTGAATCGTTACAATCAAAGATAACGCTCTTTGGGATTAGAGTCTTAGAGTAAGGTTCAAACATATAAGTTACAGATACTTATTACAACCTTTGGGTGTCCTAAGAGGAGATAGATCTTTAGAACTTTAATTCTTTTTCAAACCGAAGTTGAACCGTTACAATCAAAGATAATGCTCTTGGGGATTAGAGTCTTAGAGTTAGGTTCAAAGCTATAAGTTATAGATACTTATTACAACCCTTGGGTGTCCTAAGTGGTGATAGATCTTTAGAACTTTAACTCTATTTCAAACCGAAGTTGAACCGTTACAATCAAAGATAAAGCTCTTGGGGATTAGAGTCTTAGAGTAAGGTTCAAAGTTATAAGTTATAGATACTTATTACAACCTTTGGGTATCCTAAGAGGTGATAGATCTTTAGAACTTTAACTCTATTTCAAACCGAACTTGAACCGTTACAATCAAAGATAATGCTCTTGGGGAATAGAGTCTTAGAGTTAGGTTCAAAGCTATAAGTTATAGATACTTATTACAACCTTTGGGTGTCCAAAGAGGTGATAAATCTTTAGAACTTTAACTCTATTTCAAACCGAAGTTGAACCGTTACAATCAAAGATAACGCTCTTGGGGATTAGAGTCTTAGAGTAAGGTTCAAAGCTATAAGTTATAGATAATTATTACAACCTTTGAGTGTCCTAAGAGGTGATAGATCTTTAAAACTTTAACTCTAGTTCAAACCGAAGTTGAACCGTTACAATCAAAGATAACGCTCTTGGGGATTAGAGTCTTAGAGTAAGGTTCAAAGCTATAAGTTATAGCTACTAATTACAACCTTTGGGTGTCCTAAGAGGTGATAGATCTTTAGAACTTTAACTCTATTTCAAACCGAAGTTGAACCGGTACATTCAAAGATAAAGCTCTTGGGGATTAGAGTCCTAGAGTAAGGTTCAAAATTATAAGTTATAGATACTTATTACAACCTTTGGGTGTCCAAAGAGGTGATAGATCTTTGGAACTATAACTCTATTTCAAACCGAAGTTGAACCGTTACAATCAAAGATAACGCTCTTGGGGATTAGAGTCTTAGAGCTAGGTTCAAAGCTATAAGTTATAGATACTTATTACAACCTTTGGGTTTCCTAAGAGGTGATAGAACTTTAGAACTTTAACTCTATTTCAAACCGAAGTTGAACCGTTACATTAAAAGATAACGCTCTTGGGGATTAGAGGCTTAGAGTAAGGTTCAAAGCTATAAGTTATAGATACTTATTACAACCTTTGGGTGTCCTAAGAGGTGATAGATCTTTAGAACTTTAATTCTATTTCAAACCGAAGTTGAACTGTTACAATCAAAGATAAAGCTCTTGGGGATTAGAGTCTTAGAGTAAGGTTCAAAGTTATAAGTTATAGATACTTATTACAACATTTTGGTGTCCTAAGAGGTGATAGATCTTCGGAACTTTAACTCTATTTCAAACCGAAGTTGAACCGTTGCAATCAAAGATAACGCTCTTGGGGATTAGAGTCTTAGAGTTAGGTTCAAAGCTATAAGTTATAGATACTTATTACAACCTTTGGGTGTCCTAAGAGGTGATAGAACTTTAGAACTTTAACTCTATTTCAAACCGAAGTTGAACCGTTACATTAAAAGATAATGCTCTTGGGGATTAGAGTCTTAGAGTTAGGTTCAAAGCTATAAGTTATAGATACTTATTACAACCTTTGGGTGTCCTAAGTGGTGATAGATCTTTAGAACTTTAACTCTATTTCAAACCGAAGTTGAACCGTTACAATCAAAGATAAAGCTCTTGGGGATTAGAGTCTTAGAGTAAGGTTCAAAGTTATAAGTTATAGATACTTATTACAACCTTTGGGTATCCTAAGAGGTGATAGATCTTTAGAACTTTAACTCTATTTCAAACCGAACTTAAACCGTTACAATCAAAGATAATGCTCTTGGGGATTAGAGTCTTAGAGTTAGGTTCAAAGCTATAAGTTATAGATACTTATTACAACCTTTGGGTGTCCAAAGAGGTGATAAATCTTTAGAACTTTAACTCTATTTCAAACCGAAGTTGAACCGTTACAATCAATGATAACGCTCTTGGGGATTAGAGTCTTAGAGTAAGGTTCAAAGCTATAAGTTATAGCTACTAATTACAACCTTTGGGTGTCCTAAGAGGTGATAGATCTTTAGAACTTTAACTCTATTTCAAACCGAAGTTGAACCGGTACATTCAAAGATAAAGCTCTTGGGGATTAGAGTCCTAGAGTAAGGTTCAAAATTATAAGTTATAGATACTTATTACAACCTTTGGGTGTCCAAAGAGGTGATAGATCTTTGGAACTTTAACTCTATTTCAAATCGAAGTTGAACCGTTACAATCAAAGATAACGCTCTTGGGGATTAGAGTCTTAGAGTTAGGTTCAAAGCTATAAGTTATAGATACTTATTACAACCTTTGGGTGTCCTAAGAGGTGATAGAACTTTAGAACTTTAACTCTATTTCAAACCGAAGTTGAACCGTTACATTAAAAGATAACGCTCTTGGAGATTAGAGTCTTAGAGTAAGGTTCAAAGCTATAAGTTATAGATACTTATTACAACCTTTGGGTGCCCTAAGGGGTGATAGATCTTTAAAACTTTAACTCAATTTCAAACCCAAGTTGAACCGTTACAATCAAAGATAACGCTCTTGGGGATTAGAGTCTTAGAGTAAGGTTCAAAGCTATAAGTTATGGATACTTATTACAACCTTTGGGTGTCCTAAGAGGTGATAGATCTTTAGAACTTTAACTCTAGTTCAAACCGAAGTTGAACCGTTACAATCAAAGATAACGCTCTTGGGGATTAGAGTCTTAGAGTAAGGTTCAAAGCTATAAGTTATAGATACTAATTACAACCTTTGGGTGTCCTAAGAGGTGATAGATCTTTAGAACTTTAACTCTATTTCAAACCGAAGTTGAACCGGTACATTCAAAGATAAAGCTCTTGGGGATTAGAGTCCTAGAGTAAGGTTCAAAGCTATAAGTTATAGATAATTATTACAACCTTTGAGTGTCCTAAGAGGTGATAGATCTTTAAAACTTTAACTCTAGTTCAAACCGAAGTTGAACCGTTACAATCAAAGATAACGCTCTTGGGGATTAGAGTCTTAGAGTTAGGTTCAAAGCTATAAGTTATAGATACTTATTACAACCTTTGGGTGCCCTAAGAGGTGATAGATCTTTAGAACTTTAACTCTATTTCAAACCGAAGTTGAACCGTTACAATCAAAGATAACGCTCTTTGGGATTAGAGTCTTAGAGTAAGGTTCAAACCTATAAGTTATAGATACTTATTACAACCTTTGGGTGTCCTAAGAGGTGATAGATCTTTAGAACTTTAATTCTATTTCAAACCGAAGTTGAACCGTTACAATCAAAGTTAAAGCTCTTGGGGATTAGAGTCTTAGAGTAAGGTTCAAAGCTATATGTTATAGATACTTATTACAACCTTTGGGTGCCCTAAGAGGTGATAGATCTTTAGAACTTTAACTCAATTTCAAACCGAAGTTGAACCGTTACAATCAAAGATAACGCTCTTGGGGATTAGAGTCTTAGAGTTAGGTTCAAAGCTATAAGTTATAGATACTTATTACAACCTTTGGGTGTCCTAAGAGGTGATAGGTCTTTAGAACTTTAACTCTAGTTCAAATCGAAGTTGAACCGTTACATTAAAAGATAACGCTCTTGGGGATTAGAGTCTTAGAGTAAGGTTCAAAGCTATAAGTTATAGATACTTATTACAACCTTTGGGTGCCCTAAGAGGTGATAGATCTTTAAAACTTTAACTCAATTTCAAACCGAAGTTAAACCGTTACAATCAAAGATAACGCTCTTGGGGATTAGAGTCATAGAGAAAGGTTCAAAGCTATAAGTTATAGATACCTATTACAACATTTTGGTGTCCTAAGAGGTGATAGATCTTTGGAACTTTAACTCTATTTCAAACCGAAGTTGAACCGTTGCAATCAAAGATAACGCTCTTGGGGATTAGAGTCTTAGAGTTAGGTTCAAAGCTATAAGTTATAGATACTTATTACAACCATTGGGTGTCCTAAGAGGTGATAGAACTTTAGAACTTTAACTCTATTTCAAACCGAAGTTGAACCGTTACATTAAAAGATAACGCTCTTGGGGATTAGAGTCTTAGAGTAAGGTCAAAGCTATAAGTTATAGATACTTATTACAACCTTTGGGTGCCCTAAGAGGTGATAGATCTTTAGAACTTTAACTCTATTTCAAACCGAAGTTGAACCGTTACAATCAAAGATAACGCTCTTTGGGATTAGAGTCTTAGAGTAAGGTTCAAACATATAAGTTACAGATACTTATTACAACCTTTGGGTGTCCTAAGAGGTGATAGATCTTTAGAACTTTAACTCTATTTCAAACCGAAGTTGAACCGGTACATTCAAAGATAAAGCTCTTTGGGATTAGAGTCCTAGAGTAAGGTTCAAAATTATAAGTTATAGATACTTATTACAACCTTTGGGTGTCCAAAGAGGTGATAGATCTTTGGAACTTTAACTCTATTTCAAACCGAAGTTGAACCGTTACGATCAAAGATAACGCTCTTGGGGATTAGAGTCTTAGAGCTAGGTTCAAAGCTATAAGTTATAGATACTTATTACAACCTTTGGGTGCCCTAAGAGGTGATAGATCTTTAGAACTTTAACTCTATTTCAAACCGAAGTTGAACCGTTACAATCAAAGATAACGCTCTTTGGGATTAGAGTCTTAGAGTAAGGTTCAAAGTTATAAGTTATAGATGCTTATTACAACCTTTGGGTGTTCTAAGAGGTGATAGAACTTTAGAACTTTAACTCTATTTCAAACCGAAGTTGAACCGTTACATTAAAAGATAACGCTCTTGGGGATTAGAGTCTTAGAGTAAGGTCAAAGCTATAAGTTATAGATACTTATTACAACCTTTGGGTGCCCTAAGAGGTGATAGATCTTTAGAACTTTAACTCTATTTCAAACCGAAGTTGAACCGTTACAATCAAAGATAAAGCTCTTGGGGATTAGAGTCTTAGAGTAAGGTTCAAAGTTATAAGTTATAGATACTTATTACAACATTTTGGTGTCCTAAGAGGTGATAGATCTTTGGAACTTTAACTCTATTTCAAACCGAAGTTGAACCGTTGCAATCAAAGATAACGCTCTTGGGGATTAGAGTCTTAGAGTTAGGTTCAAAGCTATAAGTTATAGATACTTATTACAACCTTTGGGTGTCCTAAGAGGTGATAGAACTTTAGAACTTTAACTCTATTTCAAACCGAAGTTGAACCGTTACATTAAAAGATAACGCTCTTGGGGATTAGAGTCTTAGAGTAAGGTCAAAGCTATAAGTTATAGATACTTATTACAACCTTTGGGTGCCCTAAGAGGTGATAGATCTTTAGAACTTTAACTCTATTTCAAACCGAAGTTGAACCGTTACAATCAAAGATAACGCTCTTTGGGATTAGAGTCTTAGAGTAAGGTTCAAACATATAAGTTACAGATACTTATTACAACCTTTGGGTGTCCTAAGAGGAGATAGATCTTTAGAACTTTAATTCTATTTCAAACCGAAGTTGAACCGTTACAATCAAAGATAATGCTCTTGGGGATTAGAGTCTTAGAGTTAGGTTCAAAGCTATAAGTTATAGATACTTATTACAACCTTTGGGTGTCCAAAGAGGTGATAAATCTTTAGAACTTTAACTCTATTTCAAACCGAAGTTGAACCGTTACAATCAAAGTTAAAGCTCTTGGGGATTAGAGTCTTAGAGTAAGGTTCAAAGTTATAAGTTATAGATACTTATTACAACCTTTGGGTATCCTAAGAGGTGATAGATCTTTAGAACTTTAACTCTATTTCAAACCGAACTTGAACCGTTACAATCAAAGATAATGCTCTTGGGGATTAGAGTCTTAGAGTTAGGTTCAAAGCTATAAGTTATAGATACTTATTACAACCTTTGGGTGTCCAAAGAGGTGATAAATCTTTAGAACTTTAACTCTATTTCAAACCGAAGTTGAACCGTTACAATCAAAGATAACGCTCTTGGGGATTAGAGTCTTAGAGTAAGGTTCAAAGCTATAAGTTATAGATAATTATTACAACCTTTGAGTGTCCTAAGAGGTGATAGATCTTTAAAACTTTAACTCTAGTTCAAACCGAAGTTGAACCGTTACAATCAAAGATAACGCTCTTGGGGATTAGAGTCTTAGAGTTAGGTTCAAAGCTATAAGTTATAGATACTTATTACAACCTTTGGGTGCCCTAAGAGGTGATAGATCTTTAGAACTTTAACTCTATTTCAAACCGAAGTTGAACCGTTACAATCAAAGATAACGCTCTTTGGGATTAGAGTCTTAGAGTAAGGTTCAAACCTATAAGTTATAGATACTTATTACAACCTTTGGGTGTCCTAAGAGGTGATAGATCTTTAGAACTTTAATTCTATTTCAAACCGAAGTTGAACCGTTACAATCAAAGTTAAAGCTCTTGGGGATTAGAGTCTTAGAGTAAGGTTCAAAGTTATAAGTTATAGATACTTATTACAACCTTTGGGTGTCCTAAGAGGTGATAGATCTTTAGAACTTTAATTCTATTTCAAACCGAAGCTGAACCGTTACAATCAAAGATAAAGCTCTTGGGGATTAGAGTCTTAGAGTAAGGTTCAAAGTTATAAGTTATAGATACTTATTACAACATTTTGGTGTCCTAAGAGGTGATAGATCCTTGGAACTTTAACTCTATTTCAAACCGAAGTTGAACCGTTACAATCAAAGATAACGCTCTTGGGGATTAGAGTCTTAGAGTTAGGTTCAAAGCTATAAGTTATAGATACTTATGACAACCTTTGGGTGTCCTAAGTGGTGATAGATCTTTAGAACTTTAACTCTATTTCAAACCGAAGTTGAACCGTTACAATCAAAGATAAAGCTCTTGGGGATTAGAGTCTTAGAGTAAGGTTCAGAGTTATAAGTTATAGATACTTATTACAACCTTTGGGTATCTTAAGAGGTGATAGATCTTTAGAACTTTAACTCTATTTCAAACCGAACTTGAACCGTTACAATCAAAGATAATGCTCTTGGGGATTAGAGTCTTAGAGTAAGGTTCAAAGCTATAAGTTATAGATACTTATTACAACCTTTGGGTGCCCTAAGAGGTGATAGATCTTTAAAACTTTAACTCAATTTCAAACCGAAGTTGAACCGTTACAATCAAAGGTAACGCTCTTGGGGATTAGAGTCTTAGAGTAAGGTTCAAAGCTATAAGTTATAGATACTTATTACAACCTTTGGGTGTCCTAAGAGGTGATAGATCTTTAGAACTTTAACTCTATTTCAAACCTAAGTTAAACCGTTACAATCAAAGATAACGCTCTTGGGGATTAGACTCTTAGAGTTAGGTTCAAAGCTATAAGTTATAGATACTTATTACAACCTTTGGGTGTCCTAAGAGGTGATAGATCTTTAGAACTTTAACTCTATTTCAAACCGAAGTTGAACCGTTACAATCAAAGATAACGCTCTTGGGGATTAGAGTCTTAGAGTAAGGTTCAAACCTATAAGTTATAGATACTTATTACAAACTTTGGGTGTCCTAAGAGGTGATAGATCTTTAGAACTTTAACTCAATTTCAAACCGAAGTTGAACCGTTACAATCAAAGATAACGCTCTTGGGGATTAGAGTCTTAGAGTTAGGTTCAAAGCTATAAGTTATAGATACCTATTACAACCTTTGGGTGTCCTAAGTGGTGATAGATCTTTAGAACTTTAATTCTATTTCAAACCGAAGTTGAACCGTTACAATCAAAGTTAACGCTCTTGGGGATTAGAGTCTTAGAGTAAGGTTCAAAGTTATAAGTTATAGATACTTATTACAACCTTTGGGTGTCCTAAGAGGTGATAGATCTTTAGAACTTTAATTCTATTTCAAACCGAAGTTGAACCGTTACAATCAAAGATAAAGCTCTTGGGGATTAGAGTCTTAGAGTAAGGTTCAAAGTTATAAGTTATAGATGCTTATTACAACCTTTGGGTGTCCTAAGAGGTGATAGATCTTTGGAACTTTAACTCTATTTCAAACCGAAGTTGAACCGTTACAATCAAAGATAACGCTCTTGGGGATTACAGTCTTAGAGTTAGGTTCAAAGCTATAAGTTATAGATACTTATTACAACCTTTGGGTGTCCTAAGAGGTGATAGATCTTTGGAACTTTAACTCTATTTCAAATCGAAGTTGAACCGTTACAATCAAAGATAACGCTCTTGGGGATTAGAGTCTTAGAGTTAGGTTCAAAGCTATAAGTTATAGATACTTATTACAACCTTTGGGTGTCCTAAGAGGTGATAGAACTTTAGAACTTTAACTCTATTTCAAACCGAAGTTGAACCGTTACATTAAAAGATAACACTCTTGGAGATTAGAGTCTTAGAGTAAGGTTCAAAGCTATAAGTTATAGATACTTATTACAACCTTTGGGTGCCCTAAGGGGTGATAGATCTTTAAAACTTTAACTCAATTTCAAACCGAAGTTGAACCGTTACAATCAAAGATAACGCTCTTGGGGATTAGAGTCTTAGAGTAAGGTTCAAAGCTATAAGTTATGGATACTTATTACAACCTTTGGGTGTCCTAAGAGGTGATAGATCTTTAGAACTTTAACTCTAGTTCAAACCGAAGTTGAACCGTTACAATCAAAGATAACGCTCTTGGGGATTAGAGTCTTAGAGTAAGGTTCAAAGCTATAAGTTATAGATACTAATTACAACCTTTGGGTGTCCTAAGAGGTGATAGATCTTTAGAACTTTAACTCTATTTCAAACCGAAGTTGAACCGGTACATTCAAAGATAAAGCTCTTTGGGATTAGAGTCCTAGAGTAAGGTTCAAAATTATAAGTTATAGATACTTATTACAACCTTTGGGTGTCCAAAGAGGTGATAGATCTTTGGAACTTTAACTCTATTTCAAACCGAAGTTGAACCGTTACAATCAAAGATAACGCTCTTGGGGATTAGAGTCTTAGAGCTAGGTTCAAAGCTATAAGTTATAGATACTTATTACAACCTTTGGGTTTCCTAAGAGGTGATAGAACTTTAGAACTTTAACTCTATTTCAAACCGAAGTTGAACCGTTACATTAAAAGATAACGCTCTTGGGGATTAGAGTCTTAGAGTAAGGTTCCAAGTTATAAGTTATAGATACTTATTACAACCTTTGGGTGTCCTAAGAGGTGATAGATCATTGGAACTTTAACTCTATTTCATACCGAAGTTGCACCGTTACAATCAAAGATAACGCTCTTGGGGATTAGACTCTTAGAGTTAGGTTCAAAGCTATAAGTTATAGATACTTATTACAACCTTTGGGTGTCCTAAGAGGTGATAGAACTTTAGAACTTTAACTCTATTTCAAACCTAAGTTGAACCGTTACATTAAAAGATAACGCTCTTGGGGATTAGAGTCTTAGAGTACGGTTCAAAGCCATAAGTTATAGATACTTATTACAACCATTGGGTGCCCTAAGAGGTGATAGAACTTTGGAACTTTAACTCTATTTCAAACCGAAGTTGAACCGTTACATTCAAAGATAACGCTCTTGGGGATTAGAGTCTTAGAGTGAGGTCCAAAGCTATAAGTTATAGATACTTATTACAACCTTTGGGTGCCCTAAGAGGTGATAGATCTTTAGAACTTTAACTCAATTTCAAACCGAAGTTGAACCGTTACAATAAAAGATAACGCTCTTGGGGATTAGAGTCTTAGAGTAAGGTTCAAAGCTATATGTTATAGATACTTATTACAACCTTTGGGTGCCCTAAGAGGTGATAGATCTTTAGAACATTAACTCTATTTCAAACCGAAGTTGAACCGTTACAATCAAAGATAACGCACTTGGCGATTAGATTCTTAGATTAAGGTTCAAAGCTATAAGTTATAGATACTTATTACAACCTTTGGGTGCCCTAAGAGGTGATAGATCTTTAAAACTTTAACTCAATTCCAAACCGAAGTTGAACCGTTACAATCAAAGAGAACGCTCTTGGGGATTAGAGTCTTAGAGTAAGGTTCAAAGCTATAAGTTATAGACACTTATTACAACCTTTGGGTATCCTAAGAGGTGATAGATCTTTAGAACTTTAACTCTATTTCAAACCGAAGTTGAACCGTTACAATCAAAGATAACGCTCTTGGGGATTAGAGTCTTAAAGTAAGGTTCAAAGCTATAAGTTATAGATACTTATTACAACCTTTGGGTGTCCAAAGAGGTGATAGATCTTTGGAACTTTAATTCTATTTCAAACCGAAGTAGAACCGTTACAATCAAAGATAACGCTCTTGGGGATTAGAGTCTTAGAGTTAGGTTCAAAGCTATGAGTTATAGATACTTATTACAACCTTTGGGTATCCAAAGAGGTGACAAATCTTTAGAACTTTAACTCTATTTCAAACCGAAGATAAACCGTTACAATCAAAGATAACGCTCTTGGGGATTAGAGTCTTAGAGTTAGGTTCAAAGCTATAAGTTATAGATACTTATTACAACCTTTGGGTGTCCTAAGAGGTGATAGATCTTTAGAACTCTAACTCTGTTGCAATCCGAAGTTGAACCGTTACAATCAAAGATAAAGCTCTTGGGGATTAGAGTCTTAGAGTAAGGTTCAAAGTTATAAGTTATAGATGCTTATTACAACCTTTGGGTGTCCTAAGAGGTGATAGATCTTTGGAACTTTAACTCTATTTCAAACCGAAGTTGAACCGTTACAATCAAAGATAACGCTCTTGGGGATTAGAGTCTTAGAGTTAGGTTCAAAGCTATAAGTTATAGATACTTATTACAACCTTTGGGTGTCCTAAGAGGTGATAGATCTTTGGAACTTTAACTCTATTTCAAATCGAAGTTGAACCGTTACAATCAAAGATAACGCTCTTGGGGATTAGAGTCTTAGAGTTAGGTTCAAAGCTATAAGTTATAGATACTTATTACAACCTTTGGGTGCCCTATGGGGTGATAGATCTTTAAAACTTTAACTCAATTTCAAACCGAAGTTGAACCGTTACAATCAAAGATAACGCTCTTGGGGATTAGAGTCTTAGAGTAAGGTTCAAAGCTATAAGTTATGGATACTTATTACAACCTTTGGGTGTCCTAAGAGGTGATAGATCTTTAGAACTTTAACTCTAGTTCAAACCGAAGTTGAACCGTTACAATCAAAGATAACGATCTTGGGGATTAGAGTCTTAGAGTAAGGTTCAAAGCTATAAGTTATAGATACTAATTACAACCTTTGGGTGTCCTAAGAGGTGATAGATCTTTAGAACTTTAACTCTATTTCAAACCGAAGTTGAACCGGTACATTCAAAGATAACGCTCTTGGGGATTAGAGTCTTAGAGCTAGGTTCAAAGCTATAAGTTATAGATACTTATTACAACCTTTGGGTTTCCTAAGAGGTGATAGAGCTTTAGAACTTTAACTCTATTTCAAACCGAAGTTGAACCGTTACATTCAAAGATAACGCTCTTGGGGATTAGAGTCTTAGAGTAAGGTTCAAAGCTATAAGTTATACATACTTATTACAACCTTTGGGTGCCCTAAGAGGTGATAGATCTTTAGAACTTTAACTCAATTTCAAACCGAAGTTGAACCGTTACAATCAAAGATAATACTCTTGGGGATTAGAGTCTTAGAGTAAGGTTCAAAGCTATATGTTATAGATACTTATTACAACCTTTGGGTGCCCTAAGAGGTGATAGATCTTTAGAACTTTAACTCAATTTCAAACCGAAGTTGAACCGTTACAATCAAAGATAACGCTCTTGGGGATTAGAGTCTTAGAGTTAGGTTCAAAGCTATAAGTTATAGATACTTATTACAACCTTTGGGTGTCCTAAGAGGTGATAGATCTTTAAAACTTTAACTCTAGTTCAAACCGAAGTTGAACCGTTACAATCAAAGATAACGCTCTTGGGGATTAGAGTCTTAGAGTTAGGTTCAAAGCTATAAGTTATAGATACTTATTACAACCTTTGGGTGCCCTAAGAGGTGATAGATTTTTAGAACTTTAACTCTATTTCAAACCGAAGTTGAACCGTTACAATCAAAGATAACGCTCTTTGGGATTAGAGTCTTAGAGTAAGGTTCAAACCTATAAGTTATAGATACTTATTACAACCTTTGGGTGTCCTAAGAGGTGATAGATCTTTAGAACTTTAATTCTATTTCAAACCGAAGTTGACTTATAGCTTTGAACCTAACTCTAAGACTCTAATCCCCAAGAGCGTTATCTTTGATTGTAACGGTTCAACTTCGGTTTGAAATAGAGTTAAAGTTATAAAGATCTATCACCTCTTAGGACACCCAAAGGATGTCATAAGTATCTATAACTTGTAGCTTTGAACCTAACTCTAAGACTCTAATCCCCAAGAGCGTTATCTTTGATTGTAACGGTTCAACTTCGGTTTGAAATAGAGTTAAAGTTCTAAAGATCTATCACCTCTTAGGACACCCAAAGGTTGTAATAAGTATCTATAACTTATAGCTTTGAACCTAACTCTAAGACTCTAATCCCCAAGAGCGTTATCTTTGATTGTAACGGTTCAACTTCGGTTTGAAATAGAGTTAAAGTTCTAAAGATCTATCACCTCTTAGGACACCCAAAGGATGTCATAAGTATCTATAACTTATAGCTCTGAACCTAACTCTAAGACTCTAATCCCCAAGAGCATTATCTTTGATTGTAACGGTTCAACTTCGGTTTGAAATAGAGTTAAAGTTCTGAAGCTCTATCAGCTCTTAGGAAACCCAAAGGTTGTAATAAGTATCTATAACTTATAGCTTTGAACCTAACTCTAAGACTCTAATCCCCAAGAGCGTTATCTCTGATTGTAACGGTTCAACTTCGGTTTGAAATAGAGTTAAAGTTCTAAAGATCTATCACCTCTTAGGACACCCAAAGGTTGTAATAAGTATCTATAACTTATAGCTTTGAACCTAACTCTAAGACTCTAATCCCCAAGAGCGTTATCTTTGATTGTAACGGTTCAACTTCGGTTTGAAATAGAGTTAAAGTTCTAAAGATCTATCACCTCTTAGGACACCCAAAGGATGTCATAAGTATCTATAACTTATAGCTCTGAACCTAACTCTAAGACTCTAATCCCCAAGAGCATTATCTTTGATTGTAACGGTTCAACTTCGGTTTGAAATAGAGTTAAAGTTCTGAAGCTCTATCAGCTCTTAGGAAACCCAAAGGTTGTAATAAGTATCTATAACTTATAGCTTTGAACCTAACTCTAAGACTCTAATCCCCAAGAGCGTTATCTCTGATTGTAACGGTTCAACTTCGGTTTGAAATAGAGTTAAAGTTCTAAAGATCTATCACCTCTTAGGACACCCAAAGGTTGTAATAAGTATCTATAACTTATTGCTTTGAACCTAACTCTAAGACTCTAATCCCCAAGAGCGTTATCTTTGATTGTAACGGTTCAACTTCGGTTTGAAATGGAGTTAAAGTTCTAAAGATCTATCACCTCTTAGGACACCCAAAGGTTGTCATATGTATCTATAACTTATAGCTTTGAACCTAACTCTAAGACTCTTATCCCCAAGAGCGTTATCTTTGATTGTAACGGTTCAACTTCGGTTTGAAATAGAGTTAAAGTTCTAAAGATCTATCACCTCTTAGGACACCCAAAGGATGTCATAAGTATCTATAACTTATAGCTTTGAACCTAACTCTAAGACTCTAATCCCCAAGAGCGTTATCTTTGATTGTAACGGTTCAACTTCGGTTTGAAATAGAGTTAAAGTTCTGAAGCTCTATCAGGTCTTAGGAAACCCAAAGGTTGTAATAAGTATCTATAACTTATAGCTTTGAACCTAACTCTAAGACTCTAATCCCCAAGAGCGTTATCTCTGATTGTAACGGTTCAACTTCGGTTTGAAATAGAGTTAAAGTTCTAAAGATCTATCACCTCTTAGGACACCCAAAGGTTGTAATAAGTATCTATAACTTATTGCTTTGAACCTAACTCTAAGACTCTAATCCCCAAGAGCGTTATCTTTGATTGTAACGGTTCAACTTCGGTTTGAAATGGAGTTAAAGTTCTAAAGATCTATCACCTCTTAGGACACCCAAAGGTTGTCATATGTATCTATAACTTATAGCTTTGAACCTAACTCTAAGACTCTTATCCCCAAGAGCGTTATCTTTGATTGTAACGGTTCAACTTCGGTTTGAAATAGAGTTAAAGTTCTAAAGATCTATCACCTCTTAGGACACCCAAAGGATGTCATAAGTATCTATAACTTATAGCTTTGAACCTAACTCTAAGACTCTAATCCCCAAGAGCGTTATCTTTGATTGTAACGGTTCAACTTCGGTTTGAAATAGAGTTAAAGTTCTGAAGTTCTATCACCTCTTAGGACACCCAAAGGTTGTAATAAGTATCTATAACTTGTAGCTTTGAACCAAACTCTAAGACTCTAATCCCCAAGAGCGTTATCTTTGATTGTAACGGTTCAACTTCGGTTTGAAATAGAGTTAAAGTTCTGAAGTTCTATCACCTCTTAGGAAACCCAAATGTTGTAATAAGTATCTATAACTTATAGCTTTGAACCTAACTCTAAGACTCTAATCCCCAAGAGCGTTATCTTTGATTGTAACGGTTCAACTTCGGTTTGAAATAGAGTTAAAGTTCTAAAGATCTATCACTTCTTCGGACACCCAAAGGTTGTAATAAGTATCTATAACTTATAGCTTTGAACCTAACTCTAAGACTCTAATCCCCAAGAGCGTTATCTTTCATTGTAACGGTTCAACTTTGGATTGCAGTAGAGTTAAAGTTCTAAAGATCTATCACCTCTTAGGACACCCAAAGGTTGTAATAAATATCTATAACTTATTGCCTTGAACCTAACTCTAAGACTCTAATCCCCAAGAGCGTTATCTTTGATTGTAACGGTTCAACTTCGGTTCGAAATAGAGTCAAAGTTCTAAAGATTTATCACCTCTTAGGACACCCAAAGGTTGTCTTAAGTATCTATAACTTATAGCTTTGAACCTAACTCGAAGACTCTAATCCCCAAGAGCGTTATCTTTGATTGTAACGGTTCAACTTCGGTTTGAAATAGAGTTAAAGTTCTAAAGATCTATCACCTCTTAAGACACCCAAAGGTTGTCATAAGTATCTATAACTTATAGCTTTGAACCTAACTCTAAGACTCTAATCTCCAAGAGCGTTATCTTTGATTGTAACGGTTCAACTTCGGTTTGAAATAGAGTTAAAGTTCTAAAGATCTATCACCTCTTAGGACACCCAAAGGTTGTCATAAGTATCTATAACATATAGCTTTGAACCTAACTCTAAGACTCTAATCCTCAAGAGCGTTATCTTTGATTGTAACGGTTCAACTTCGGTTTGAAATAGAGTTAAAGTTCTAAAGATCTATCACCTCTTAGGGCACCCAAAGGTTGTCATAAGTATCTATAACTTATAGCTTTGAACCTAACTCTAAGACTCTAATCCCCAAGAGCGTTATCTTTGAATGTAACGGTTCGACTTCGGATTGCAGTAGAGTTAAAGTTCTAAAGATCTATCACCTCTTAGGACACCCAAAGGTTATAATAAGTATCTATAACTTATAGCTTTGAACCTACCTCTAAGACTCTAATCCCCAAGAGCATTATCTTTGATTGTAACGGTTCAACTTCGGTTTGAAATAGAGTTAAAGTTCTGAAGTTCTATCACCCCTTAAGACACCCAAAGGTTGTAATAAGTATCTATAACTTGTAGCTTTGAACCAAACTCTAAGACTCTAATCCCCAAGAGCGTTATCTTTGATTGTAACGGTTCAACTTCGGTTTGAAATAGAGTTAAAGTTCTGAAGTTCTATCACCTCTTAGGAAACCCAAATGTTGTAATAAGTATCTATAACTTATAGCTTTGAACCTAACTCTAAGACTCTAATCCCCAAGAGCGTTATCTTTGATTGTAACGGTTCAACTTCGGTTTGAAATAGAGTTAAAGTTCTAAAGATCTATCACTTCTTCGGACACCCAAAGGTTGTAATAAGTATCTATAACTTATAGCTTTGAACCTAACTCTAAGACTCTAATCCCCAAGAGCGTTATCTTTGATTGTAACGGTTCAACTTCGGTTTGAAATAGAGTTAAAGTTCTGAAGTTCTATCACCTCTTAGGACACCCAAAGGTTGTAATAAGTATGTATAACTTGTAGCTTTGAACCAAACTCTAAGACTCTAATCCCCAAGAGCGTTATCTTTGATTGTAACGGTTCAACTTCGGTTTGAAATAGAGTTAAAGTTCTAAAGATCTATCACCTCTTAGGACACCCAAAGGATGTCATAAGTATCTATAACTTATAGCTTTGAACCTAACTCTAAGACTCTTATCCCCAAGAGCGTTATCTTTGATTGTAACGGTTCAACTTCGGTTTGAAATAGAGTTAAAGTTCTAAAGATCTATCACCTCTTAGGACACCCAAAGGTTGTAATAAGTATCTATAACTTATTGCTTTGAACCTAACTCTAAGACTCTAATCCCCAAGAGCGTTATCTTTGATTGTAACGGTTCAACTTCGGTTTGAAATAGAGTTAAAGTTCTAAAGATCTATCACCTCTTAGGACACCCAAAGGTTGTAATAAGTATCTATAACTTATAGCTTTGAACCTAACTCTAAGACTCTAATCCCCAAGAGCGTTATCTTTGATTGTAACGGTTCAACTTCGGTTTGAAATAGAGTTAAAGTTCTAAAGATCTATCACCTCTTAGGACACCCAAAGGTTGTAATAAGTATCTATAACTTATAGCTTTGAACCTAACTCGAAGACTCTAATCCCCAAGAGCGTTATCTTTGATTGTAACGGTTCAACTTCGGTTTGAAATAGAGTTAAAGTTCTAAAGATCTATCACCTCTTAAGACACCCAAAGGTTGTCATAAGTATCTATAAGTTATAGCTTTGAACCTAACTCTAAGACTCTAATCTCCAAGAGCGTTATCTTCGATTGTAACGGTTCAACTTCGGTTTGAAATAGAGTTAAAGTTCTGAAGTTCTATCACCTCTTAGGACACCCAAAGGTTGTAATAAGTATCTATAACTTATAGCTTTGAACCTAACTCTAAGACTCTAATCCCCAAGAGCGTTATCTTTGATTGTAACGGTTCAACTTCGGTTTGAAATAGAGTTAAAGTTCTAAAGATCTATCACCTCTTAGGACACCCAAAGGTTGTAATAAATATCTATAACTTATTGCTTTGAACCTAACTCTAAGACTCTAATCCCCAAGAGCGTTATCTTTGATTGTAACGGTTCAACTTCGGTTTGAAATAGAGTTAAAGTTCTAAAGATCTATCACCTCTTAGGACACCCAAAGGATGTCATAAGTATCTATAACTTATAGCTTTGAACCTAACTCTTAGACTCTAATCCCCAAGAGCGTTATCTTTGATTGTAACGGTTCAACTTCTGTTTGAAATAGAGTTAAAGTTCGGAAGTTCTATCACCTCTTAGGACACCCAAAGGTTGTAATAAGTATCTATAACTTGTAGCTTTGAACCAAACTCTAAGACTCTAATCCCCAAGAGCGTTATCTTTGATTGTAACGGTTCAACTTCGGTTTGAAATAGAGTTAAAGTTCTGAAGTTCTATCACCTCTTAGGAAACCCAAATGTTGTAATAAGTATCTATAACTTATAGCTTTGAACCTAACTCTAAGACTCTAATCCCCAAGAGCGTTATCTTTGATTGTAACGGTTCAACTTCGGTTTGAAATAGAGTTAAAGTTCTAAAGATCTATCACTTCTTCGGACACCCAAAGGTTGTAATAAGTATCTATAACTTATAGCTTTGAACCTAACTCTAAGACTCTAATCCCCAAGAGCGTTATCTTTGATTGTAACGGTTCAACTTCGGTTTGAAATAGAGTTAAAGTTCTGAAGTTCTATCACCTCTTAGGACACCCAAAGGTTGTAATAAGTATCTATAACTTGTAGCTTTGAACCAAACTCTAAGACTCTAATCCCCAAGAGCGTTATCTTTGATTGTAACGGTTCAACTTCGGTTTGAAATAGAGTTAAAGTTCTGAAGCTCTATCAGCTCTTAGGAAACCCAAAGGTTGTAATAAGTATCTATAACTTATAGCTTTGAACCTAACTCTAAGACTCTAATCCCCAAGAGCGTTATCTCTGATTGTAACGGTTCAACTTCGGTTTGAAATAGAGTTAAAGTTCTAAAGATATATCACCTCTTAGGACACCCAAAGGTTGTAATAAGTATCTATAACTTATTGCTTTGAACCTAACTCTAAGACTCTAATCCCCAAGAGCCTTATCTTTGATTGTAACGGTTCAACTTCGGTTTGAAATGGAGTTAAAGTTCTAAAGATCTATCACCTCTTAGGACACCCAAAGGTTGTAATAAGTATCTATAACTTATAGCTTTGAACCTAACTCTAAGACTCTTATCCCCAAGAGCGTTATCTTTGATTGTAACGGTTCAACTTCGGTTTGAAATAGAGTTAAAGTTCTAAAGATCTATCACCTCTTAGGACACCCAAAGGATGTCATAAGTATCTATAACTTATAGCTTTGAACCTAACTCTAAGACTCTAATCCCCAAGAGCGTTATCTTTGATTGTAACGGTTCAACTTCGGTTTGAAATAGAGTTAAAGTTCTGAAGTTCTATCACCTCTTAGGACACCCAAAGGTTGTAATAAGTATCTATAACTTATAGCTTTGAACCTAACTCTAAGACTCTAATCCCCAAGAGCGTTATCTTTGATTGTAACGGTTCAACTTCGGTTTGAAATAGAGTTAAAGTTCTAAAGATGTATCAACATTTAGGACACCCAAAGGTTGTCATATGTATCTATAACTTATAGCTTTGAACCTAACTCTAAGGCTCTAATCTCCAAGAGCGTTATCTTTGATTGTAACGGTTCAACTTCGGTTTGAAATAGAGTTAAAGTTCTAAAGATCTATCACCTCTTAGGGCACCCAAAGGTTGTCATAAGTATCTATAACTTATAGCTTTGAACCTAACTCTAAGACTCTAATCCCCAAGAGCGTTATCTTTCATTGTAACGGTTCAACTTTGGATTGCAGTAGAGTTAAAGTTCTAAAGATCTATCACCTCTTAGGACACCCAAAGGTTGTAATAAATATCTATAACTTATTGCTTTGAACCTAACTCTAAGACTCTAATCCCCAAGAGCGTTATCTTTGATTGTAACGGTTCAACTTCGGTTCGAAATAGAGTCAAAGTTCTAAAGATTTATCACCTCTTAGGACACCCAAAGGTTGTCTTAAGTATCTATAACTTATAGCTTTGAACCTAACTCGAAGACTCTAATCCCCAAGAGCGTTATCTTTGATTGTAACGGTTCAACTTCGGTTTGAAATAGAGTTAAAGTTCTAAAGATCTATCACCTCTTAAGACACCCAAAGGTTGTCATAAGTATCTATAAGTTATAGCTTTGAACCTAACTCTAAGACTCTAATCTCCAAGAGCGTTATCTTCGATTGTAACGGTTCAACTTCGGTTTGAAATAGAGTTAAAGTTCTAAAGATCTATCACCTCTTAGGACACCCAAAGGTTGTCATAAGTATCTATAACATATAGCTTTGAACCTAACTCTAAGACTCTAATCCTTAAGAGCGTTATCTTTGATTGTATCGGTTCAACTTCGGTTTGAAATAGAGTTAAAGTTCTAAAGATCTATCACCTCTTAGGGCACCCAAAGGTTGTCATAAGTATCTATAACTTATAGCTTTGAACCTAACTCTAAGACTCTAATCCCCAAGAGCGTTATCTTTGATTGTAACGGTTCAACTTCGGTTTGAAATAGAGTTAAAGTTCTAAAGATCTATCACCTCTTAGGACACCCAAAGGTTGTAATAAGTACCTATAACTTATAGCTTTGAACCTAACTCTAAGACTCTAATCCCCAAGAGCGTTATCTTTGATTGTAACGGTTCAACTTCGGTTTGAAATAGAGTTAAAGTTCTAAAGATCTATCACTTCTTCGGACACCCAAAGGTTGTAATAAGTATCTATAACTTATAGCTTTGAACCTAACTCTAAGACTCTAATCCCCAAGAGCGTTATCTTTGATTGTAACGGTTCAACTTCGGTTTGAAATAGAGTTAAAGTTCTGAAGTTCTATCACCTCTTAGGACACCCAAAGGTTGTAATAAGTATCTATAACTTGTAGCTTTGAACCAAACTCTAAGACTCTAATCCCCAAGAGCGTTATCTTTGATTGTAACGGTTCAACTTCGGTTTGAAATAGAGTTAAAGTTCTGAAGCTCTATCAGCTCTTAGGAAACCCAAAGGTTGTAATAAGTATCTATAACTTATAGCTTTGAACCTAACTCTAAGACTCTAATCCCCAAGAGCGTTATCTCTGATTGTAACGGTTCAACTTCGGTTTGAAATAGAGTTAAAGTTCTAAAGATATATCACCTCTTAGGACACCCAAAGGTTGTAATAAGTATCTATAACTTATTGCTTTGAACCTAACTCTAAGACTCTAATCCCCAAGAGCCTTATCTTTGATTGTAACGGTTCAACTTCGGTTTGAAATGGAGTTAAAGTTCTAAAGATCTATCACCTCTTAGGACACCCAAAGGTTGTAATAAGTATCTATAACTTATAGCTTTGAACCTAACTCTAAGACTCTTATCCCCAAGAGCGTTATCTTTGATTGTAACGGTTCAACTTCGGTTTGAAATAGAGTTAAAGTTCTAAAGATCTATCACCTCTTAGGACACCCAAAGGATGTCATAAGTATCTATAACTTATAGCTTTGAACCTAACTCTAAGACTCTAATCCCCAAGAGCGTTATCTTTGATTGTAACGGTTCAACTTCGGTTTGAAATAGAGTTAAAGTTCTGAAGTTCTATCACCTCTTAGGACACCCAAAGGTTGTAATAAGTATCTATAACTTATAGCTTTGAACCTAACTCTAAGACTCTAATCCCCAAGAGCGTTATCTTTGATTGTAACGGTTCAACTTCGGTTTGAAATAGAGTTAAAGTTCTAAAGATGTATCAACATTTAGGACACCCAAAGGTTGTCATATGTATCTATAACTTATAGCTTTGAACCTAACTCTAAGGCTCTAATCTCCAAGAGCGTTATCTTTGATTGTAACGGTTCAACTTCGGTTTGAAATAGAGTTAAAGTTCTAAAGATCTATCACCTCTTAGGGCACCCAAAGGTTGTCATAAGTATCTATAACTTATAGCTTTGAACCTAACTCTAAGACTCTAATCCCCAAGAGCGTTATCTTTCATTGTAACGGTTCAACTTTGGATTGCAGTAGAGTTAAAGTTCTAAAGATCTATCACCTCTTAGGACACCCAAAGGTTGTAATAAATATCTATAACTTATTGCTTTGAACCTAACTCTAAGACTCTAATCCCCAAGAGCGTTATCTTTGATTGTAACGGTTCAACTTCGGTTCGAAATAGAGTCAAAGTTCTAAAGATTTATCACCTCTTAGGACACCCAAAGGTTGTCTTAAGTATCTATAACTTATAGCTTTGAACCTAACTCGAAGACTCTAATCCCCAAGAGCGTTATCTTTGATTGTAACGGTTCAACTTCGGTTTGAAATAGAGTTAAAGTTCTAAAGATCTATCACCTCTTAAGACACCCAAAGGTTGTCATAAGTATCTATAAGTTATAGCTTTGAACCTAACTCTAAGACTCTAATCTCCAAGAGCGTTATCTTCGATTGTAACGGTTCAACTTCGGTTTGAAATAGAGTTAAAGTTCTAAAGATCTATCACCTCTTAGGACACCCAAAGGTTGTCATAAGTATCTATAACATATAGCTTTGAACCTAACTCTAAGACTCTAATCCTTAAGAGCGTTATCTTTGATTGTATCGGTTCAACTTCGGTTTGAAATAGAGTTAAAGTTCTAAAGATCTATCACCTCTTAGGGCACCCAAAGGTTGTCATAAGTATCTATAACTTATAGCTTTGAACCTAACTCTAAGACTCTAATCCCCAAGAGCGTTATCTTTGATTGTAACGGTTCAACTTCGGTTTGAAATAGAGTTAAAGTTCTAAAGATCTATCACCTCTTAGGACACCCAAAGGTTGTAATAAGTACCTATAACTTATAGCTTTGAACCTAACTCTAAGACTCTAATCCCCAAGAGCGTTAGCTTTGATTGTAACGGTTCAACTTCGGTTTGAAATAGAGTTAAAGTTCTGAAGTTCTATCACCTCTTAGGACACCCAAAGGTTGTAATAAGTATCTATAACTTGTAGCTTTGAACCAAACTCTAAGACTCTAATCCCCAAGAGCGTTATCTTTGATTGTAACGGTTCAACTTCGGTTTGAAATAGAGTTAAAGTTCTGAAGTTCTATCACCTCTTAGGAAACCCAAATGTTGTAATAAGTATCTATAACTTATAGCTTTGAACCTAACTCTAAGACTCTAATCCCCAAGAGCGTTATCTTTGATTGTAACGGTTCAACTTCGGTTTGAAATAGAGTTAAAGTTATAAAGATCTATCACCTCTTAGGACACCCAAAGGATGTCATAAGTATCTATAACTTATAGCTTTGAACCAAACTCTAAGACTCTAATCCCCAAGAGCGTTATCTTTGATTGTAACGGTTCAACTTCGGTTTGAAATAGAGTTAAAGTTATGAAGTTCTATCACCTCTTAGGAAACCCAAATGTTGTAATAAGTATCTATAACTTATAGCTTTGAACCTAACTCTAAGACTCTAATCCCCAAGAGCGTTATCTTTGATTGTAACGGTTCAACTTCGATTTGAAATAGAGTTAAAGTTCTAAAGATCTATCACTTCTTCGGACACCCAAAGGTTGTAATAAGTATCTATAACTTATAGCTTTGAACCTAACTCTAAGACTCTAATCCCCAAGAGCGTTATCTTTGATTGTAACGGTTCAACTTCGGTTTGAAATAGAGTTAAAGTTCTGAAGTTCTATCACCTCTTAGGACACCCAAAGGTTGTAATAAGTATCTATAACTTATAGCTTTGAACCAAACTCTAAGACTCTAATCCCCAAGAGCATTATCTTTGATTGTAACGGTTCAACTTCGGTTTGAAATAGAGTTAAAGTTATGAAGCTCTATCACCTCTTAGGACACCCAAAGGTTGTAATAAGTATCTATAACTTATAGCTTTGAACCTAACTCTAAGGCTCTAATCTCCAAGAGCGTTATCTTTGATTGTAACGGTTCAACTTCGGTTTGAAATAGAGTTAAAGTTCTAAAGATCTATCACCTCTTAGGGCACCCAAAGGTTGTAATAAGTATCTATAACTTATAGCTTTGAACCTAACTCTAAGACTCAAATCCCCAAGAGCGTTATCTTTGATTGTAACGGTTCAACTTCGGTTTGAAATAGAGTTAAAGTTCTAAAGATCTATCACCTCTTAGGACACCCAAAGGTTGTAATAAGTATCTATAACTTATAGCTTTGAACCTAACTCTAAGACTCTAATCCCCAAGAGCGTTATCTTTGATTGTAACGGTTCAACTTCGGTTTGAAATAGAGTTAAAGTTCTAAAGATCTATCACCTCTTAGGACACCCAAAGGTTGTAATAAGTATCTATAACTTATAGCTTTGAACCTAACTCTAAGACTCTAATCCCCAAGAGCGTTATCTTTGATTGTAACGGTTCAACTTCGGTTTGAAATAGAGTTAAAGTTCTAAAGATCTATCACCTCTTAGGACACCCAAAGGTTGTAATAAGTATCTATAACTTATTGCTTTGAACCTAACTCTAAGACTCTAATCCCCAAGAGCGTTATCTTTGATTGTAACTGTTCAACTTCGGTTTGAAATAGAGTTAAAGTTCTAAAGATCTATCACCTCTTAGGACACCCAAAGGTTGTAATAAGTATCTATAACTTATAGCTTTGAACCTAACTCTAAGACTCTAATCCCCAAGAGCATTATCTTTGATTGTAACGGTTCAACTTCGATTTGAAATAGAGTTAAAGTTATGAAGCTCTATCACCTCTTAGGACACCCAAAGTTTGTAATAAGTATCTATAACTTATTGCTTTGAACCTAACTCTAAGACTCTAATCCCCAAGAGCGTTATCTTTGATTGTAACGGTTCAACTTCGGTTTGAAATAGAGTTAAAGTTATGAAGCTCTATCACCTCTTAGGGCACCCAAAGTTTGTAATAAGTATCTATAACTTATAGCTTTGAACCTAACTCTAAGACTCTAATCCCCAAGAGCGTTATCTTTGATTGTAACGGTTCAACTTCGGTTTGAAATAGAGTTAAAGTTCTAAAGATCTATCACCTCTTAGGACACCCAAAGGTTGTAATAAGTATCTATAACTTATAGCTTTGAACCTAACTCTAAGACTCTAATCCCCAAGAGCGTTATCTTTGATTGTAACGGTTCAACTTCGGTTTGAAATAGAGTTAAAGTTCTGAAGCTCTATCACCTCTTAGGACACCCAAAGTTTGTAATACGTATCTATAACTTATTGCTTTGAACCTAACTCTAAGACTCTAATCCCCAAGAGCGTTATCTTTGATTGTAACGGTTCAACTTCGGTTTGAAATAGAGTTAAAGTTCTAAAGATCTATCACCTCTTAGGACACCCAAAGGATGTCATAAGTATCCATAACTTATAGCTTTGAACCTAACTCTAAGACTCTCATCCCCAAGGACGTTATCTTTGATTGTAACGGTTCAACTTCGGTTTGAAGTAGAGTTAAAGTTCTAAAGATCTATCACCTCTTAGGACACCCAAAGGATGTCATAAGTATCTATAACTTATAGCTTTGAACCTAACTCTAAGACTCTAATCCCCAAGAGCGTTATCTTTGATTGTAACGGTTCAACTTCGGTTTGAAATAGAGTTAAAGTTCTAAAGATCTATCACCTCTTAGGACACCCAAAGGTTGTAATAAGTATATATAACTTATAGCTTTGAACCTCACTCTAAGACTCTAATCCCCAAGAACGTTATCTTTGATTGTAACGGTTCAACTTCGGTTTGAAATAGAGTTAAAGTTCTAAAGATCTATCACCTCTTTGGACACCCAAAGGTTGTAATAAGTATCTATAACTTATAGCCTTGAACCTAACTCTAAGACTCTAATCCCCAAGAGCGTTATCTTTGATTGTAACGGTTCAACTTCGGTTTGAAATAGAGTTAAAGTTCTAAAGATCTATCACCTCTTAGGACACCCAAAGGATGTCATAAGTATGTATAACTTATAGCTTTGAACCTAACTCTAAGACTCTAATCCCCAAGAGCGTTATCTTTGATTGTAATGGTTCAACTTCGGTTTGAAATAGAGTTAAAGTTCTAAAGATCTATCACCTCTTAGGACACCCAAAGGATGTCATAAGTATCTATAACTTATAGCTTTGAACCTAACTCTAAGACTCTAATCCCCAAGAGCATTATCTTTGATTGAAACGGTTCAACTTCGGTTTGAAATAGAGTTAAAGTTCTAAAGATCTATCACCACATAGGACACCCAAAGGTTGTAATAAGTATCTATAACTCATAGCATTGAACCTAACTCTAAGACTCTAATCCCCAAGAGCATTATCTTTGATTGTAACGGTTCAACTTCGGTTTGAAATAGAGTTAAAGTTCTAAAGATCTATCACCTCTTAGGACACCCAAAGGATGTCATAAGTATCTATAACTTATAGCTTTGAACCTAACTCTAAGACTCTAATCCCCAAGAGCGTTATCTTTGAATGTAACGGTTCAACTTCGGTTTGAAATAGAGTTAAAGTTCTAAAGATCTTTCACCTCTTAGGACACCCAAAGGTTGTAATAAGTATCTATAACTTATTGCTTTGAACCTCACTCTAAGACTAATCCCCAAGAGCGTTATCTTTGATTGTAACGGTTCAACTTCGGTTTGAAATAGAGTTAAAGTTCTAAAGATCTATCACCTCTTAGGACACCCAAAGGATGTCATAAGTATGTATAACTTATAGCTTTGAACCTAACTCTAAGACTCTAATCCCCAAGAGCGTTATCTTTGATTGTAACGGTTCAACTTCGGTTTGAAATAGAGTTAAAGTTCTAAAGATCTATCACCTCTTAGGACGCCCAAAGGATGTCATAAGTATGTATAACTTATAGCTTTGAACCTAACTCTAAGACTCTAATCCCCAAGAGCGTTATCTTTGATTGTAACGGTTCAACTTCGGTTTGAAATAGAGTTAAAGTTCTAAAGATCTATCACCTCTTAGGACACCCAAAGGTTGTAATAAGTATCTATAACTTATAGCTTTGAACCTAACTCTAAGACTCTAATCCCCAAGAGCGTTATCTTTGATTGTAACGGTTCAACTTCGGTTTGAAATAGAGTTAAAGTTCTGAAGTTCTATCACCTCTTAGGACACCCAAAGGTTGTAATAAGTACCTATAACTTATAGCTTTGAACCTAACTCTAAGACTCTAATCCCCAAGAGCGTTAACTTTGATTGTAACGGTTCAACTTCGGTTTGAAATAGAGTTAAAGTTCTAAAGATCTATCACCTCTTAGGCCACCCAAAGGTTGTAATAAGTTTCTATAACTTATTGCTTTGAACCTAACTCTAAGACTCTAATCCCCAAGAGCGTTATCTTTGATTGTAACGGTTCAACTTCGGTTTGAAATAGAGTTAAAGTTCTAAAGATCTATCACCTCTTAGGACACCCAAAGGTTGTAATAAGTATCTATAACTTATAGCTTTGAACCTAACTCTAAGACTCTAATCCCCAAGAGCATTATCTTTGATTGTAACGGTTCAACTTCGGTTTGAAATAGAGTTAAAGTTATGAAGCTCTATCACCTCTTAGGGCACCCAAAGTTTGTAATAAGTATCTATAACTTATAGCTTTGAACCTAACTCTAAGACTCTAATCCCCAAGAGCGTTATCTTTGATTGTAACGGTTCAACTTCGATTTGAAATAGAGTTAAAGTTCTAAAGATCTATCACCTCTTAGGACACCCAAAGGTTGTAATAAGTATCTATAACTTATAGCTTTGAACCTAACTCTAAGACTCTAATCCCCAAGAGCGTTATCTTTGATTGTAACGGTTCAACTTCGGTTTGAAATAGAGTTATAGTTCTAAAGATCTATCACCTCTTAGGACACCCAAAGGTTGTAATAAGTATCTATAACTTATAGCTTTGAACCTAACTCTAAGACTCTAATCCCCAAGAGCGTTATCTTTGATTGTAACGGTTCAACTTCGGTTTGAAATAGAGTTAAAGTTCTGAAGCTCTATCACCTCTTAGGACACCCAAAGGTTGTAATAAGTATCTATAACTTATTGCTTTGAACCTAACTCTAAGACTCTAATCCCCAAGAGCGTTATCTTTGATTGTAACGGTTCAACTTCGGTTTGAAATAGAGTTAAAGTTTTAAAGATCTATCACCTCTTAGGACACCCAAAGGATGTCATAAGTATCTATAACTTATAGCTTTGAACCTAACTCTAAGACTCTAATCCCCAAGGACGTTATCTTTGATTGTAACGGTTCAACTTCGGTTTGAAGTAGAGTTAAAGTTCTAAAGATCTATCACCTCTTAGGACACCCAAAGGATGTCATAAGTATCTATAACTTATAGCTTTGAACCTAACTCTAAGACTCTAATCCCCAAGAGCGTTATCTTTGATTGTAACGGTTCAACTTCGGTTTGAAATAGAGTTAAAGTTCTAAAGATCTATCACCTCTTAGGACATCCAAAGGTTGTAATAAGTATCTATAACTTATTGCTTTGAACCTCACTCTAAGACTCTAATCCCCAAGAGCGTTATCTTTGATTGTAACGGTTCAACTTCGGTTTGAAATAGAGTTAAAGTTCTAAAGATCTATCACCTCTTAGGACACCCAAAGGATGTCATAAGTATGTATAACTTATAGCTTTGAACCTAACTCTAAGACTCTAATCCCCAAGAGCGTTATCTTTGATTGTAACGGTTCAACTTCGGTTTGAAATAGAGTTAAAGTTCTAAAGATCTATCACCTCTTAGGACACCCAAAGGTTGTAATAAGTATCTATAACTTATAGCTTTGAACCTAACTCTAAGACTCTAATCCCCAAGAGCATTATCATTGATTGTAGCGGTTCAATTTCGGTTTGAAATAGAGTTAAAGTTATGAAGCTCTATCACCTCTTAGGACACCCAAAGTTTGTAATAAGCATCTATAACTTATTGCTTTGAACCTAACTCTAAGACTCTAATCCCCAAGAGCGTTATCTTTGATTGTAACGGTTCAACTTCGGTTTGAAAGAGAGTTAAAGTTCTAAAGATCTATCACCTCTTAGGACACCCAAAGGATGTCATAAGTATCTATAACTTATAGCTTTGAACCTAACTCTAAGACTCTAATCCCCAAGAGCGTTATCTTTGATTGTAACAGTTCAACTTCGGTTTGAAGTAGAGTTAAAGTTTTAAAGATCTATCACCTCTTAGGGCACCCAAAGGTTGTCATAAGTATCTATAACTTATAGCTTTGAACCTAACTCTAAGACTCTAATCCCTAAGAGCGTTATCTTTCATTGTAACGGTTCAACTTTGGATTGCAGTAGAGTTAAAGTTCTAAAGATCTATCACCTCTTAGGACACCCAAAGGTTGTAATAAATATCTATAACTTATTGCTTTGAACCTAACTCTAAGACTCTAATCCCCAAGAGCGTTATCTTTGATTGTAACGGTTCAACTTCGGTTCGAAATAGAGTCAAAGTTCTAAAGATTTATCACCTCTTAGGACACCCAAAGGTTGTCTTAAGTATCTATAACTTATAGCTTTGAACCTAACTCGAAGACTCTAATCCCCAAGAGCGTTATCTTTGATTGTAACGGTTCAACTTCGGTTTGAAATAGAGTTAAAGTTATAAAGATCTATCACCTCTTAGGACACCCAAAGGTTGTAATAAGTATCTATAACTTATAGCTTTGAACCTAACTCTAAGACTCTAATCCCCAAGAGCGTTATCTTTGATTGCAACGGTTCAACTTCGGTTTGAAATAGAGTTAAAGTTCTGAAGTTCTATCACCTCTTAGGACACCCAAAGGTTGTAATAAGTACCTATAACTTATAGCTTTGAACCTAACTCTAAGACTCTAATCCCCAAGAGCGTTATCTTTGATTGTAACGGTTCAACTTCGGTTTGAAATAGAGTTAAAGTTCTAAAGATCTATCACCTCTTAGGACACCCAAAGGTTGTAATAAGTATCTATAACATACAGCTTTGAACCTAACTCTAAGACTCTAATCCCCAAGAGCGTTATCTTTGATTGTAACGGTTCAACTTCGGTTTGAAATAGAGTTAAAGTTCTGAAGTTCTATCACCTCTTAGGACACCCAATGGTTGTAATAAGTACCTATAACTTATAGCTTTGAACCTAACTCTAAGACTCTAATCCCCAAGAGCGTTATCTTTGATTGTAACGGTTCAACTTCGGTTTGAAATAGAGTTAAAGTTCTAAAGATCTATCACCTCTTAGGACACCCAAAGGTTGTAATAAGTATCTATAACTTATTGCTTTGAACCTAACTCTAAGACTCTAATCCCCAAGAGCGTTATCTTTGATTGTAATGGTTCAACTTCGGTTTGAAATAGAGTTAAAGTTCTAAAGATCTATCACCTCTTAGGACACCCAAAGGTTGTAATAAGTATCTATAACTTATAGCTTTGAACCTAACTCTAAGACTCTAATCCCCAAGAGCATTATCTTTGATTGTAACGGTTCAACTTCGGTTTGAAATAGAGTTAAAGTTATGAAGCTCTATCACCTCTTAGGGCACCCAAAGTTTGTAATAAGTATCTATAACTTATAGCTTTGAACCTAACTCTAAGACTCTAATCCCCAAGAGCGTTATCTTTGATTGTAACGGTTCAACTTCGGTTTGAAATAGAGTTAAAGTTCTAAAGATCTATCACCTCTTAGGACACCCAAAGGTTGTAATAAGTATCTATAACTTATAGCTTTGAACCTAACTCTAAGACTCTAATCCCCAAGAGCGTTATCTTTGATTGTAACGGTTCAACTTCGTTTTGAAATAGAGTTAAAGTTCTAAAGATCTATCACCTCTTAGGACACCCAAAGGTTGTAATAAGTATCTATAACTTATAGCTTTGAACCTAACTCTAAGACTCTAATCCCCAAGAGCGTTATCTTTGATTGTAACGGTTCAACTTCGGTTTGAAATAGAGTTAAAGTTCTGAAGCTCTATCACCTCTTAGGACACCCAAAGGTTGTAATAAGTATCTATAACTTATTGCTTTGAACCTAACTCTAAGACTCTAATCCCCAAGAGCGTTATCTTTGATTGTAACGGTTCAACTTCGGTTTGAAATAGAGTTAAAGTTCTAAAGATCTATCACCTCTTAGGACACCCAAAGGATGTCATAAGTATCTATAACTTATAGCTTTGAACCTAACTCTAAGACTCTAATCCCCAAGGACGTTATCTTTGATTGTAACGGTTGAACTTCGGTTTGAAGTAGAGTTAAAGTTCTAAAGATCTATCACCTCTTAGGACACCCAAAGGATGTCATAAGTATCTATAACTTATAGCTTTGAACCTAACTCTAAGACTCTAATCCCCAAGAGCGTTATCTTTGATTGTAACGGTTCAACTTCGGTTTGAAATAGAGTTAAAGTTCTAAAGATCTATCACCTCTTAGGACACCCAAAGGTTGTAATAAGTATCTATAACTTATAGCTTTGAACCTCACTCTAAGACTCTAATCCCCAAGAGCGTTATCTTTGATTGTAACGGTTCAACTTCGGTTTGAAATAGAGTTAAAGTTCTAAAGATCTATCACCTCTTAGGACACCCAAAGGATGTCATAAGTATGTATAACTTATAGCTTTGAACCTAACTCTAAGACTCTAATCCCCAAGAGCGTTATCTTTGATTGTAACGGTTCAACTTCGGTTTGAAATAGAGTTAAAGTTCTAAAGTTCTATCACCTCTTAGGACACCCAAAGGTTGTAATAAGTATCTATAACTTATAGCTTTGAACCTAACTCTAAGACTCTAATCCCCAAGAGCATTATCATTGATTGTAGCGGTTCAATTTCGGTTTGAAATAGAGTTAAAGTTCTGAAGCTCTATCACCTCTTAGGACACCCAAAGTTTGTAATAAGCATCTATAACTTATTGCTTTGAACCTAACTCTAAGACTCTAATCCCCAAGAGCGTTATCTTTGATTGTAACGGTTCAACTTCGGTTTGAAAGAGAGTTAAAGTTCTAAAGATCTATCACCTCTTAGGACACCCAAAGGATGTCATAAGTATCTATAACTTATAGCTCTGAACCTAACTCTAAGACTCTAATCCCCAAGGACGTTATCTTTGATTGTAACGGTTCAACTTCGGTTTGAAGTAGTGTTAAAGTTCTAAAGATCTATCACCTCTTAGGACACCCAAAGGATGTCATAAGTATCTATAACTTATAGCTTTGAACCTAACTCTAAGACTCTAATCCCCAAGAGCGTTATCTTTGATTGTAATAGTTCAACTTCGGTTTGAAATAGAGTTAAAGTTCTAAAGATCTATCACCTCTTAGGACACCCAAAGGTTGTAATAAGTATCTATAACTTATTGCTTTGAACCTCACTCTAAGACTCTAATCCCCAAGAGCGTTATCTTTGATTGTAACGGTTCAACTTCGGTTTGAAATAGAGTTAAAGTTCTAAAGATCTATCACCTCTTAGGACACCCAAAGGATGTCATAAGTATGTATAACTTATAGCTTTGAACCTAACTCTAAGACTCTAATCCCCAAGAGCGTTATCTTTGATTGTAACGGTTCAACTTCGGTTTGAAATAGAGTTAAAGTTCTAAAGATCTATCACCTCTTAGGACACCCAAAGGTTGTAATAAGTATCTATAACTTATAGCTTTGAACCTAACTCTAAGACTCTAATCCCCAAGAGCGTTATCTTTGATTGCAACGGTTCAACTTCGGTTTGAAATAGAGTTAAAGTTCTGAAGTTCTATCACCTCTTAGGACACCCAAAGGTTGTAATAAGTACCTATAACTTATAGCTTTGAACCTAACTCTAAGACTCTAATCCCCAATAGCGTTATCTTTGATTGTAACGGTTCAACTTCGGTTTGAAATAGAGTTAAAGTTCTAAAGATCTATCACCTCTTAGGACACCCAAAGGTTGTAATAAGTATCTATAACTTACAGCTTTGAACCTAACTCTAAGACTCTAATCCCCAAGAGCGTTATCTTTGATTGTAACGGTTCAACTTCGGTTTGAAATAGAGTTAAAGTTCTGAAGTTCTATCACCTCTTAGGACACCCAAAGGTTGTAATAAGTACCTATAACTTATAGCTTTGAACCTAACTCTAAGACTCTAATCCCCAAGAGCGTTATCTTTGATTGTAACGGTTCAACTTCGGTTTGAAATAGAGTTAAAGTTCTAAAGATCTATCACCTCTTAGGACACCCAAAGGTTGTAATAAGTATCTATAACTTATTGCTTTGAACCTAACTCTAAGACTCTATTCCCCAAGATCGTTATCTTTGATTGTAACGGTTCAACTTCGGTTTGAAATAGAGTTAAAGTTCTGAAGTTCTATCACCTCTTAGGACACCCAAAGGTTGTAATAAGTATCTATAACTTATAGCTTTGAACCTAACTCTAAGACTCTAATCCCCAAGAGCATTATCTTTGATTGTAACGGCTCAACTTCGGTTTGAAATAGAGTTAAAGTTATGAAGCTCTATCACCTCTTAGGGCACCCAAAGTTTGTAATAAGTATCTATAACTTATAGCTTTGAACCTAACTCTAAGACTCTAATCCCCAAGAGCGTTATCTTTGATTGTAACGGTTCAACTTCGGTTTGAAATAGAGTTAAAGTTCTAAAGATCTATCACCTCTTAGGACACCCAAAGGTTGTAATAAGTATCTATAACTTATAGCTTTGAACCTAACTCTAAGACTCTAATCCTCAAGAGCGTTATCTTTGATTGTAACGGTTCAACTTCGGTTTGAAATAGAGTTAAAGTTCTAAAGATCTATCACCTCTTAGGACACCCAAAGGTTGTAATAAGTATCTATAACTTATAGCCTTGAACCTAACTCTAAGACTCTAATCCCCGAGAGCGTTATCTTTGATTGTAACGGTTCAACTTCGGTTTGAAATAGAGTTAAAGTCCTAAAGATCTATCACCTCTTAGGACACCCAAAGGATGTCATCTTAGGACATCCAAAGGATGTCATAAGTATCTATAACTTATAGCTTTGAACCTAACTCTAAGACTCTAATCCCCAAGAGCGTTATCTTTGATTGTAACGGTTCAACTTCGGTTTGAAATAGAGTTAAAGTTCTAAAGATCTATCACCTCTTAGGACACCCAAAGGTTGTAATAAGTATCTATAACTTATTGCTTTGAACCTCACTCTAAGACTCTAATCCCCAAGAGCGTTATCTTTGATTGTAACGGTTCAACTTCGGTTTGAAATAGAGTTAAAGTTCTAAAGATCTATCACCTCTTAGGACACCCAAAGGATGTCATAAGTATGTATAACTTATAGCTTTGAACCTAACTCTAAGACTCTAATCCCCAAGAGCATTATCTTTGATTGTAGCGGTTCAATTTCGGTTTGAAATAGAGTTAAAGTTCTGAAGCTCTATCACCTCTTAGGACACCCAAAGTTTGTAATAAGTATCTATAACTTATAGCTTTGAACCTAACTCTATGACTCTAATCGCCAAGAGCGTTATCTTTGATTGCAACGGTTCAACTTCGGTTTGAAATAGAGTTAAAGTTCTGAAGTTCTATCACCTCTTAGGACACCCAAAGGTTGTAATAAGTACCTATAACTTATAGCTTTGAACCTAACTCTAAGACTCTAATCCCCAAGAGCGTTATCTTTGATTGTAACGGTTCAACTTCGGTTTGAAATAGAG
Organism: Pontederia crassipes; assembly: GCA_030549335.1. Lineage (NCBI taxonomy): Eukaryota > Viridiplantae > Streptophyta > Magnoliopsida > Commelinales > Pontederiaceae > Pontederia > Pontederia crassipes. The sequence goes on along the minus strand of JAUKPH010000020.1, from coordinate 179,670 downwards.
TTAAAGTTCTAAAGATCAATCACCTCTTAGGACACCCAAAGGTTGTAATAAGTATCTATAACTTACAGCTTTGAATCTAACTCTAAGACTCTAATCCCCAAGAGCGTTATCTTTGATTGTAACGGTTCAACTTCGGTTTGAAATAGAGTTAAAGTTCTGAAGTTCTATCACCTCTTAGGACACCCAAAGGTTGTAATAAGTACCTATAACTTATAGCTTTGAACCTAACTCTAAGACTCTAATCCCCAAGAGCGTTATCTTTGATTGTAACGGTTCAACTTCGGTTTGAAATAGAGTTAAAGTTCTAAAGATCTATCACCTCTTTGGACACCCAAAGGTTGTAATAAGTACCTATAACTTATAGCTTTGAACCTAACTCTAAGACTCTAATCCCCAAGAGCATTATCTTTGATTGTAACGGTTCAACTTCGGTTTGAAATAGAGTTAAAGTTGTGAAGCTCTATCACCTCTTAGGGCACCCAAAGTTTGTAATAAGTATCTATAACTTATAGCTTTGAACCTAACTCTAAGACTCTAATCCCCAAGAGCGTTATCTTTGATTGTAACGGTTCAACTTCGGTTTGAAATAGAGTTAAAGTTCTAAAGATCTATCACCTCTTAGGACACCCAAAGGTTGTAATAAGTATCTATAACTTATAGCTTTGAACCTAACTCTAAGACTCTAATCCCCAAGAGCGTTATCTTTGATTGTAACGGTTCAACTTCGGTTTGAAATAGAGTTAAAGTTCTAAAGATCTATCACCTCTTAGGACACCCAAAGGTTGTAATAAGTATCTATAACTTATAGCTTTGAACCTAACTCTAAGACTCTAATCCCCAAGAGCGTTATCTTTGATTGTAACGGTTCAACTTCGATTTGAAATAGAGTTAAAGTTCTAAAGATCTATCACCTCTTAGGACACCCAAAGGATGTCATAAGTATCTATAACTTATAGCTTTAAACCTAACTCTAAGACTCTAATCCCCAAGAGCGTTATCCTTGATTGTAACGGTTCAACTTCGGTTTGAAATAGAGTTAAAGTTCTAAAGATCTATCACCTCTTAGGATACCCAAAGGTTGTAATAAGTATCTATAACTTATTGCTTTGAACCTAACTCTAAGACTCTAATCCCCAAGAGCGTTATCTTTGATTGTAACGGTTCAACTTCGGTTTGAAATAGAGTTAAAGTTCTAAAGATCTATCACCTCTTAGGACACCCAAAGGTTGTAATAAGTATCTATAACTTATAGCTTTGAACCTAACTCTAAGACTCTAATCCCCAAGAGCATTATCTTTGATTGTAGCGGTTCAATTTCGGTTTGAAATAGAGTTAAAGTTCTGAAGCTCTATCACCTCTTAGGAAACCCAAAGTTTGTAATAAGCATCTATAACTTATTGCTTTGAACCTAACTCTAAGACTCTAATCCCCAAGAGCGTTATCTTTGATTGTAACGGTTCAACTTCGGTTTGAAATAGAGTTAAAGTTCTAAAGATCTATCACCTCTTAGGACACCCAAAGGATGTCATAAGTATCTATAACTTATAGCTTTGAACCTAACTCTAAGACTCTAATCCCCAAGGACGTTATCTTTGATTGTAACGGTTCAACTTCGGTTTGAAGTAGAGTTAAAGTTATGAAGCTCTATCACCTCTTAGGGCACCCAAAGTTTGTAATAAGTATCTATAACTTATAGCTTTGAACCTAACTCTAAGACTCTAATCCCCAAGAGCGTTATCTTTGATTGTAACGGTTCAACTTCGGTTTGAAATAGAGTTAAAGTTCTAAAGATCTATCACCTCTTAGGACACCCAAAGGTTGTAATAAGTATCTATAACTTATAGCTTTGAACCTAACTCTAAGACTCTAATCCTCAAGAGCGTTATCTTTGATTGTAACGGTTCAACTTCGGTTTGAAATAGAGTTAAAGTTCTAAAGATCTATCACCTCTTAGGACACCCAAAGGTTGTAATAAGTATCTATAACTTATAGCTTTGAACCTAACTCTAATACTCTAATCCCCGAGAGCGTTATCTTTGATTGTAACGGTTCAACTTCGGTTTGAAATAGAGTTAAAGTTCTAAAGATCTATCACCTCTTAGGACACCCAAAGGATGTCATAAGTATGTATAACTTATAGCTTTGAACCTAACTCTAAGACTCTAATCCCCAAGGACGTTATCTTTGATTGTAACGGTTAACCTTCGGTTTGAAGTAGAGTTAAAGTTCTAAAGATCTATCACCTCTTAGAACACCCAAAGGATGTCATAAGTATCTATAACTTATAGCTTTGAACCTAACTCTAAGACTCTAATCCCCAAGAGCGTTATCTTTGATTGTAACGGTTCAACTTCGGTTTGAAATAGAGTTAAAGTTCTAAAGATCTATCACCTCTTAGGACACCCAAAGGTTGTAATAAGTATCTATAACTTATTGCTTTGAACCTAACTCTAAGACTCTAATCCCCAAGATCGTTATCTTTGATTGTAACGGTTCAACTTCGGTTTGAAATAGAGTTAAAGTTCTAAAGATCTATCACCTCTTAGGACACCCAAAGGTTGTAATAAGTACCTATAACTTATAGCTTTGAACCTAACTCTAAGACTCTAATCCCCAAGAGCATTATCTTTGATTGTAACGGTTCAACTTCGGTTTGAAATAGAGTTAAAGTTATGAAGCTCTATCACCTCTTAGGGCACCCAAAGTTTGTAATAAGTATCTATAACTTATAGCTTTGAACCTAACTCTAAGACTCTAATCCCCAAGAGCGTTATCTTTGATTGTAAGGGTTCAACTTCGGTTTGAAATAGAGTTAAAGTTCTAAAGATCTATCACCTCTTAGGACACCCAAAGGTTGTAATAAGTATCTATAACTTATAGCTTTGAACCTAACTCTAAGACTCTAATCCCCAAGAGCGTTATCTTTGATTGTAACGGTTCAACTTCGGTTTGAAATAGAGTTAAAGTTCTAAAGATCTATCACCTCTTAGGACACCCAAAGGTTGTAATAAGTATCTATAACTTATAGCTTTGAACCTAACTCTAAGACTCTAATCCCCAAGAGCGTTATCTTTGATTGTAACGGTTCAACTTCGATTTGAAATAGAGTTAAAGTTCTAAAGATCTATCACCTCTTAGGACACCCAAAGGTTGTAATAAGTATCTATAACTTATAGCTTTGAACCTAACTCTAAGACTCTAATCCCCAAGAGCGTTATCTTTGATTGTAACGGTTCAACTTCGGTTTGAAATAGAGTTAAAGTTCTGAAGCTCTATCACCTCTTAGGACACCCAAAGGTTGTAATAAGTATCTATAACTTATTGCTTTGAACCTAACTCTAAGACTCTAATCCCCAAGAGCGTTATCTTTGATTGTAACGGTTCAACTTCGGTTTGAAATAGAGTTAAAGTTCTAAAGATCTATCACCTCTTAGGACACCCAAACGATGTCATAAGTATCTATAACTTATAGCTTTGAACCTAACTCTAAGACTCTAATCCCCAAGGACGTTATCTTTGATTGTAACGGTTGAACTTCGGTTTGAAGTAGAGTTAAAGTTCTAAAGATCTATCACCTCTTAGGACACCCAAAGGATGTCATAAGTATCTATAACTTATAGCTTTGAACCTAACTCTAAGACTCTAATCCCCAAGAGCGTTATCTTTGATTGTAACGGTTCAACTTCGGTTTGAAATAGAGTTAAAGTTCTAAAGATCTATCACCTCTTAGGACACCCAAAGGTTGTAATAAGTATCTATAACTTATAGCTTTGAACCTCACTCTAAGACTCTAATCCCCAAGAGCGTTATCTTTGATTGTAACGGTTCAACTTCGGTTTGAAATAGAGTTAAAGTTCTAAAGATCTATCACCTCTTAGGACACCCAAAGGTTGTAATAAGTATCTATAACTTATAGCCTTGAACCTAACTCTAAGACTCTAATCCCCAAGAGCGTTATCTTTGATTGTAACGGTTCAACTTCGGTTTGAAATAGAGTTAAAGTTCTAAAGATCTATCACCTCTTAGGACACCCAAAGGTTGTAATAAGTATCTATAACTTATAGCTTTGAACCTAACTCTAAGACTCTAATCCCCAAGAGCGTTATCTTTGATTGCAACGGTTCAACTTCGGTTTGAAATAGAGTTAAAGTTCTGAAGTTCTATCACCTCTTAGGACACCCAAAGGTTGTAATAAGTACCTATAACTTATAGCTTTGAACCTAACTCTTAACTCTAATCCCCAAGAGCGTTATCTTTGATTGTAACGGTTCAACTTCGGTTTGAAATAGCGTTAAAGTTCTAAAGATCTATCACCTCTTAGGACACCCAAAGGTTGTAATAAGTATCTATAACTTACAGCTTTGAACCTAACTCTAAGACTCTAATCCCCAAGAGCGTTATCTTTGATTGTAACGGTTCAACTTCGGTTTGAAATAGAGTTAAAGTTCTGAAGTTCTATCACCTCTTAGGACACCCAAAGGTTGTAATAAGTACCTATAACTTATAGCTTTGAACCTAACTCTAAGACTCTAATCCCCAAGAGCGTTATCTTTGATTGTAACGGTTCAACTTCGGTTTGAAATAGAGTTAAAGTTCTAAAGATCTATCACCTCTTAGGACACCCAAAGTTGTAATAAGTATCTATAACTTATTGCTTTGAACCTAACTCTAAGACTCTAATCCCCAAGATCGTTATCTTTGATTGTAACGGTTCAACTTCGGTTTGAAATAGAGTTAAAGTTCTAAAGATCTATCACCTCTTAGGACACCCAAAGGTTGTAATAAGTATCTATAACTTATAGCTTTGAACCTAACTCTAAGACTATAATCCCCAAGAGCATTATCTTTGATTGTAACGGTTCAACTTCGGTTTGAAATAGAGTTAAAGTTCTAAAGATCTATCACCTCTTAGGACACCCAAACGATGTCATAAGTATCTATAACTTATAGCTTTGAACCTAACTCTAAGACTCTAATCCCCAAGGACGTTATCTTTGATTGTAACGGTTGAACTTCGGTTTGAAGTAGAGTTAAAGTTCTAAAGATCTATCACCTCTTAGGACACCCAAAGGATGTCATAAGTATCTATAACTTATAGCTTTGAACCTAACTCTAAGACTCTAATCCCCAAGAGCGTTATCTTTGATTGTAACGGTTCAACTTCGGTTTGAAATAGAGTTAAAGTTCTAAAGATCTATCACCTCTTAGGACACCCAAAGGTTGTAATAAGTATCTATAACTTATAGCTTTGAACCTCACTCTAAGACTCTAATCCCCAAGAGCGTTATCTTTGATTGTAACGGTTCAACTTCGGTTTGAAATAGAGTTAAAGTTCTAAAGATCTATCACCTCTTAGGACACCCAAAGGTTGTAATAAGTATATAACTTATAGCCTTGAACCTAACTCTAAGACTCTAATCCCCAAGAGCGTTATCTTTGATTGTAACGGTTCAACTTCGGTTTGAAATAGAGTTAAAGTTCTAAAGATCTATCACCTCTTAGGACACCCAAAGGTTGTAATAAGTATCTATAACTTATAGCTTTGAACCTAACTCTAAGACTCTAATCCCCAAGAGCGTTATCTTTGATTGCAACGGTTCAACTTCGGTTTGAAATAGAGTTAAAGTTCTGAAGTTCTATCACCTCTTAGGACACCCAAAGGTTGTAATAAGTATCTATAACTTATAGCTTTGAACCTAACTCTAAGACTCTAATCCCCAAGAGCGTTATCTTTGATTGTAACGGTTCAACTTCGTTTTGAAATAGAGTTAAAGTTCTAAAGATCTATCACCTCTTAGGACACCCAAAGGTTGTAATAAGTATCTATAACTTATAGCTTTGAACCTAACTCTAAGACTCTAATCCCCAAGAGCGTTATCTTTGATTGTAACGGTTCAACTTCGGTTTGAAATAGAGTTAAAGTTCTGAAGCTCTATCACCTCTTAGGACACCCAAAGGTTGTAATAAGTATCTATAACTTATTGCTTTGAACCTAACTCTAAGACTCTAATCCCCAAGAGCGTTATCTTTGATTGTAACGGTTCAACTTCGGTTTGAAATAGAGTTAAAGTTCTAAAGATCTATCACCTCTTAGGACACCCAAAGGATGTCATAAGTATCTATAACTTATAGCTTTGAACCTAACTCTAAGACTCTAATCCCCAAGGACGTTATCTTTGATTGTAACGGTTGAACTTCGGTTTGAAGTAGAGTTAAAGTTCTAAAGATCTATCACCTCTTAGGACACCCAAAGGATGTCATAAGTATCTATAACTTATAGCTTTGAACCTAACTCTAAGACTCTAATCCCCAAGAGCGTTATCTTTGATTGTAACGGTTCAACTTCGGTTTGAAATAGAGTTAAAGTTCTAAAGATCTATCACCTCTTAGGACACCCAAAGGTTGTAATAAGTATCTATAACTTATAGCTTTGAACCTCACTCTAAGACTCTAATCCCCAAGAGCGTTATCTTTGATTGTAACGGTTCAACTTCGGTTTGAAATAGAGTTAAAGTTCTAAAGATCTATCACCTCTTAGGACACCCAAAGGATGTCATAAGTATGTATAACTTATAGCTTTGAACCTAACTCTAAGACTCTAATCCCCAAGAGCGTTATCTTTGATTGTAACGGTTCAACTTCGGTTTGAAATAGAGTTAAAGTTCTAAAGTTCTATCACCTCTTAGGACACCCAAAGGTTGTAATAAGTATCTATAACTTATAGCTTTGAACCTAACTCTAAGACTCTAATCCCCAAGAGCATTATCATTGATTGTAGCGATTCAATTTCGGTTTGAAATAGAGTTAAAGTTCTGAAGCTCTATCACCTCTTAGGACACCCAAAGTTTGTAATAAGCATCTATAACTTATTGCTTTGAACCTAACTCTAAGACTCTAATCCCCAAGAGCGTTATCTTTGATTGTAACGGTTCAACTTCGGTTTGAAAGAGAGTTAAAGTTCTAAAGATCTATCACCTCTTAGGACACCCAAAGGATGTCATAAGTATCTATAACTTATAGCTCTGAACCTAACTCTAAGACTCTAATCCCCAAGGACGTTATCTTTGATTGTAACGGTTCAACTTCGGTTTGAAGTAGAGTTAAAGTTCTAAAGATCTATCACCTCTTAGGACACCCAAAGGATGTCATAAGTATCTATAACTTATAGCTTTGAACCTAACTCTAAGACTCTAATCCCCAAGAGCGTTATCTTTGATTGTAACAGTTCAACTTCGGTTTGAAATAGAGTTAAAGTTCTAAAGATCTATCACCTCTTAGGACACCCAAAGGTTGTAATAAGTATCTATAACTTATTGCTTTGAACCTCACTCTAAGACTCTAATCCCCAAGAGCGTTATCTTTGATTGTAACGGTTCAACTTCGGTTTGAAATAGAGTTAAAGTTCTAAAGATCTATCACCTCTTAGGACACCCAAAGGATGTCATAAGTATGTATAACTTATAGCTTTGAACCTAACTCTAAGACTCTAATCCCCAAGAGCGTTATCTTTGATTGTAACGGTTCAACTTCGGTTTGAAATAGAGTTAAAGTTCTAAAGATCTATCACCTCTTAGGACACCCAAAGGTTGTAATAAGTATCTATAACTTATAGCTTTGAACCTAACTCTAAGACTCTAATCCCCAAGAGCGTTATCTTTGATTGCAACGGTTCAACTTCGGTTTGAAATAGAGTTAAAGTTCTGAAGTTCTATCACCTCTTAGGACACCCAAAGGTTGTAATAAGTACCTATAACTTATAGCTTTGAACCTAACTCTAAGACTCTAATCCCCAATAGCGTTATCTTTGATTGTAACGGTTCAACTTCGGTTTGAAATAGAGTTAAAGTTCTAAAGATCTATCACCTCTTAGGACACCCAAAGGTTGTAATAAGTATCTATAACTTACAGCTTTGAACCTAACTCTAAGACTCTAATCCCCAAGAGCGTTATCTTTGATTGTAACGGTTCAACTTCGGTTTGAAATAGAGTTAAAGTTCTGAAGTTCTATCACCTCTTAGGACACCCAAAGGTTGTAATATGTACCTATAACTTATAGCTTTGAACCTAACTCTAAGACTCTAATCCCCAAGAGCGTTATCTTTGATTGTAACGGTTCAACTTCGGTTTGAAATAGAGTTAAAGTTCTAAAGATCTATCACCTCTTAGGACACCCAAAGGTTGTAATAAGTATCTATAACTTATTGCTTTGAACCTAACTCTAAGACTCTATTCCCCAAGATCGTTATCTTTGATTGTAACGGTTCAACTTCGGTTTGAAATAGAGTTAAAGTTCTGAAGTTCTATCACCTCTTAGGACACCCAAAGGTTGTAATAAGTATCTATAACTTATAGCTTTGAACCTAACTCTAAGACTCTAATCCCCAAGAGCATTATCTTTGATTGTAACGGCTCAACTTCGGTTTGAAATAGAGTTAAAGTTATGAAGCTCTATCACCTCTTAGGGCACCCAAAGTTTGTAATAAGTATCTATAACTTATAGCTTTGAACCTAACTCTAAGACTCTAATCCCCAAGAGCGTTATCTTTGATTGTAACGGTTCAACTTCGGTTTGAAATAGAGTTAAAGTTCTAAAGATCTATCACCTCTTAGGACACCCAAAGGTTGTAATAAGTATCTATAACTTATAGCTTTGAACCTAACTCTAAGACTCTAATCCTCAAGAGCGTTATCTTTGATTGTAACGGTTCAACTTCGGTTTGAAATAGAGTTAAAGTTCTAAAGATCTATCACCTCTTAGGACACCCAAAGGTTGTAATAAGTATCTATAACTTATAGCCTTGAACCTAACTCTAAGACTCTAATCCCCGAGAGCGTTATCTTTGATTGTAACGGTTCAACTTCGGTTTGAAATAGAGTTAAAGTCCTAAAGATCTATCACCTCTTAGGACACCCAAAGGATGTCATCTTAGGACATCCAAAGGATGTCATAAGTATCTATAACTTATAGCTTTGAACCTAACTCTAAGACTCTAATCCCCAAGAGCGTTATCTTTGATTGTAACGGTTCAACTTCGGTTTGAAATAGAGTTAAAGTTCTAAAGATCTATCACCTCTTAGGACACCCAAAGGTTGTAATAAGTATCTATAACTTATTGCTTTGAACCTCACTCTAAGACTCTAATCCCCAAGAGCGTTATCTTTGATTGTAACGGTTCAACTTCGGTTTGAAATAGAGTTAAAGTTCTAAAGATCTATCACCTCTTAGGACACCCAAAGGATGTCATAAGTATGTATAACTTATAGCTTTGAACCTAACTCTAAGACTCTAATCCCCAAGAGCATTATCTTTGATTGTAGCGGTTCAATTTCGGTTTGAAATAGAGTTAAAGTTCTGAAGCTCTATCACCTCTTAGGACACCCAAAGTTTGTAATAAGTATCTATAACTTATAGCTTTGAACCTAACTCTAAGACTCTAATCCCCAAGAGCGTTATCTTTGATTGCAACGGTTCAACTTCGGTTTGAAATAGAGTTAAAGTTCTGAAGTTCTATCACCTCTTAGGACACCCAAAGGTTGTAATAACCTATAACTTATAGCTTTGAACCTAACTCTAAGACTCTAATCCCCAAGAGCGTTATCTTTGATTGTAACGGTTCAACTTCGGTTTGAAATAGAGTTAAAGTTCTAAAGATCAATCACCTCTTAGGACACCCAAAGGTTGTAATAAGTATCTATAACTTACAGCTTTGAACCTAACTCTAAGACTCTAATCCCCAAGAGCGTTATCTTTGATTGTAACGGTTCAACTTCGGTTTGAAATAGAGTTAAAGTTCTGAAGTTCTATCACCTCTTAGGACACCCAAAGGTTGTAATAAGTACCTATAACTTATAGCTTTGAACCTAACTCTAAGACTCTAATCCCCAAGAGCGTTATCTTTGATTGTAACGGTTCAACTTCGGTTTGAAATAGAGTTAAAGTTCTAAAGATCTATCACCTCTTTGGACACCCAAAGGTTGTAATAAGTACCTATAACTTATAGCTTTGAACCTAACTCTAAGACTCTAATCCCCAAGAGCATTATCTTTGATTGTAACGGTTCAACTTCGGTTTGAAATAGAGTTAAAGTTGTGAAGCTCTATCACCTCTTAGGGCACCCAAAGTTTGTAATAAGTATCTATAACTTATAGCTTTGAACCTAACTCTAAGACTCTAATCCCCAAGAGCATTATCTTTGATTGTAACGGCTCAACTTCGGTTTGAAATAGAGTTAAAGTTATGAAGCTCTATCACCTCTTAGGGCACCCAAAGTTTGTAATAAGTATCTATAACTTATAGCTTTGAACCTAACTCTAAGACTCTAATCCCCAAGAGCGTTATCTTTGATTGTAACGGTTCAACTTCGGTTTGAAATAGAGTTAAAGTTCTAAAGATCTATCACCTCTTAGGACACCCAAAGGTTGTAATAAGTATCTATAACTTATAGCTTTGAACCTAACTCTAAGACTCTAATCCTCAAGAGCGTTATCTTTGATTGTAACGGTTCAACTTCGGTTTGAAATAGAGTTAAAGTTCTAAAGATCTATCACCTCTTAGGACACCCAAAGGTTGTAATAAGTATCTATAACTTATAGCCTTGAACCTAACTCTAAGACTCTAATCCCCGAGAGCGTTATCTTTGATTGTAACGGTTCAACTTCGGTTTGAAATAGAGTTAAAGTCCTAAAGATCTATCACCTCTTAGGACACCCAAAGGATGTCATCTTAGGACATCCAAAGGATGTCATAAGTATCTATAACTTATAGCTTTGAACCTAACTCTAAGACTCTAATCCCCAAGAGCGTTATCTTTGATTGTAACGGTTCAACTTCGGTTTGAAATAGAGTTAAAGTTCTAAAGATCTATCACCTCTTAGGACACCCAAAGGTTGTAATAAGTATCTATAACTTATTGCTTTGAACCTCACTCTAAGACTCTAATCCCCAAGAGCGTTATCTTTGATTGTAACGGTTCAACTTCGGTTTGAAATAGAGTTAAAGTTCTAAAGATCTATCACCTCTTAGGACACCCAAAGGATGTCATAAGTATGTATAACTTATAGCTTTGAACCTAACTCTAAGACTCTAATCCCCAAGAGCATTATCTTTGATTGTAGCGGTTCAATTTCGGTTTGAAATAGAGTTAAAGTTCTGAAGCTCTATCACCTCTTAGGACACCCAAAGTTTGTAATAAGTATCTATAACTTATAGCTTTGAACCTAACTCTAAGACTCTAATCCCCAAGAGCGTTATCTTTGATTGCAACGGTTCAACTTCGGTTTGAAATAGAGTTAAAGTTCTGAAGTTCTATCACCTCTTAGGACACCCAAAGGTTGTAATAACCTATAACTTATAGCTTTGAACCTAACTCTAAGACTCTAATCCCCAAGAGCGTTATCTTTGATTGTAACGGTTCAACTTCGGTTTGAAATAGAGTTAAAGTTCTAAAGATCAATCACCTCTTAGGACACCCAAAGGTTGTAATAAGTATCTATAACTTACAGCTTTGAACCTAACTCTAAGACTCTAATCCCCAAGAGCGTTATCTTTGATTGTAACGGTTCAACTTCGGTTTGAAATAGAGTTAAAGTTCTGAAGTTCTATCACCTCTTAGGACACCCAAAGGTTGTAATAAGTACCTATAACTTATAGCTTTGAACCTAACTCTAAGACTCTAATCCCCAAGAGCGTTATCTTTGATTGTAACGGTTCAACTTCGGTTTGAAATAGAGTTAAAGTTCTAAAGATCTATCACCTCTTTGGACACCCAAAGGTTGTAATAAGTACCTATAACTTATAGCTTTGAACCTAACTCTAAGACTCTAATCCCCAAGAGCATTATCTTTGATTGTAACGGTTCAACTTCGGTTTGAAATAGAGTTAAAGTTGTGAAGCTCTATCACCTCTTAGGGCACCCAAAGTTTGTAATAAGTATCTATAACTTATAGCTTTGAACCTAACTCTAAGACTCTAATCCCCAAGAGCGTTATCTTTGATTGTAACGGTTCAACTTCGGTTTGAAATAGAGTTAAAGTTCTAAAGATCTATCACCTCTTAGGACACCCAAAGGTTGTAATAAGTATCTATAACTTATAGCTTTGAACCTAACTCTAAGACTCTAATCCCCAAGAGCGTTATCTTTGATTGTAACGGTTCAACTTCGGTTTGAAATAGAGTTAAAGTTCTAAAGATCTATCACCTCTTAGGACACCCAAAGGTTGTAATAAGTATCTATAACTTATAGCTTTGAACCTAACTCTAAGACTCTAATCCCCAAGAGCGTTATCTTTGATTGTAACGGTTCAACTTCGATTTGAAATAGAGTTAAAGTTCTAAAGATCTATCACCTCTTAGGACACCCAAAGGATGTCATAAGTATCTATAACTTATAGCTTTAAACCTAACTCTAAGACTCTAATCCCCAAGAGCGTTATCCTTGATTGTAACGGTTCAACTTCGGTTTGAAATAGAGTTAAAGTTCTAAAGATCTATCACCTCTTAGGACACCCAAAGGTTGTAATAAGTATCTATAACTTATTGCTTTGAACCTCACTCTAAGACACTAATCCCCAAGAGCGTTATCTTTGATTGTAACGGTTCAACTTCGGTTTGAAATAGAGTTAAAGTTCTAAAGATCTATCACCTCTTAGGACACCCAAAGGATGTCATAAGTATGTATAACTTATAGCTTTGAACCTCACTCTAAGACTCTAATCCCCAAGAGCGTTATCTTTGATTGTAACGGTTCAACTTCGGTTTGAAATAGAGTTAAAGTTCTAAAGATCTATCACCTCTTAGGACACCCAAAGGTTGTAATAAGTATCTATAACTTATAGCTTTGAACCTAACTCTAAGACTCTAATCCCCAAGAGCATTATCTTTGATTGTAGCGGTTCAATTTCGGTTTGAAATAGAGTTAAAGTTCTGAAGCTCTATCACCTCTTAGGAAACCCAAAGTTTGTAATAAGCATCTATAACTTATTGCTTTGAACCTAACTCTAAGACTCTAATCCCCAAGAGCGTTATCTTTGATTGTAACGGTTCAACTTCGGTTTGAACTAGAGTTAAAGTTTTAAAGATCTATCACCTCTTAGGACACTCAAAGGTTGTAATAATTATCTATAACTTATAGGTTTGAACCTTACTCTAAGACTCTAATCCCCAAGAGCGTTATCTTTGATTGTAACGGTTCAACTTCGGTTTGAAATAGAGTTAAAGTTCTGAAGTTCTATCACCTCTTAGGACACCCAAAGGTTGTAATAAGTATCTATAACTTATAGCTTTGAACCTAACTCTAAGACTCTAATCCCCAAGAGCATTATCTTTGATTGTAACGGCTCAACTTCGGTTTGAAATAGAGTTAAAGTTATGAAGCTCTATCACCTCTTAGGGCACCCAAAGTTTGTAATAAGTATCTATAACTTATAGCTTTGAACCTAACTCTAAGACTCTAATCCCCAAGAGCGTTATCTTTGATTGTAACGGTTCAACTTCGGTTTGAAATAGAGTTAAAGTTCTAAAGATCTATCACCTCTTAGGACACCCAAAGGTTGTAATAAGTATCTATAACTTATAGCTTTGAACCTAACTCTAAGACTCTAATCCTCAAGAGCGTTATCTTTGATTGTAACGGTTCAACTTCGGTTTGAAATAGAGTTAAAGTTCTAAAGATCTATCACCTCTTAGGACACCCAAAGGTTGTAATAAGTATCTATAACTTATAGCCTTGAACCTAACTCTAAGACTCTAATCCCCGAGAGCGTTATCTTTGATTGTAACGGTTCAACTTCGGTTTGAAATAGAGTTAAAGTCCTAAAGATCTATCACCTCTTAGGACACCCAAAGGATGTCATCTTAGGACATCCAAAGGATGTCATAAGTATCTATAACTTATAGCTTTGAACCTAACTCTAAGACTCTAATCCCCAAGAGCGTTATCTTTGATTGTAACGGTTCAACTTCGGTTTGAAATAGAGTTAAAGTTCTAAAGATCTATCACCTCTTAGGACACCCAAAGGTTGTAATAAGTATCTATAACTTATTGCTTTGAACCTCACTCTAAGACTCTAATCCCCAAGAGCGTTATCTTTGATTGTAACGGTTCAACTTCGGTTTGAAATAGAGTTAAAGTTCTAAAGATCTATCACCTCTTAGGACACCCAAAGGATGTCATAAGTATGTATAACTTATAGCTTTGAACCTAACTCTAAGACTCTAATCCCCAAGAGCATTATCTTTGATTGTAGCGGTTCAATTTCGGTTTGAAATAGAGTTAAAGTTCTGAAGCTCTATCACCTCTTAGGACACCCAAAGTTTGTAATAAGTATCTATAACTTATAGCTTTGAACCTAACTCTAAGACTCTAATCCCCAAGAGCGTTATCTTTGATTGCAACGGTTCAACTTCGGTTTGAAATAGAGTTAAAGTTCTGAAGTTCTATCACCTCTTAGGACACCCAAAGGTTGTAATAAGTACCTATAACTTATAGCTTTGAACCTAACTCTAAGACTCTAATCCCCAAGAGCGTTATCTTTGATTGTAACGGTTCAACTTCGGTTTGAAATAGAGTTAAAGTTCTAAAGATCAATCACCTCTTAGGACACCCAAAGGTTGTAATAAGTATCTATAACTTACAGCTTTGAACCTAACTCTAAGACTCTAATCCCCAAGAGCGTTATCTTTGATTGTAACGGTTCAACTTCGGTTTGAAATAGAGTTAAAGTTCTGAAGTTCTATCACCTCTTAGGACACCCAAAGGTTGTAATAAGTACCTATAACTTATAGCTTTGAACCTAACTCTAAGACTCTAATCCCCAAGAGCGTTATCTTTGATTGTAACGGTTCAACTTCGGTTTGAAATAGAGTTAAAGTTCTAAAGATCTATCACCTCTTTGGACACCCAAAGGTTGTAATAAGTACCTATAACTTATAGCTTTGAACCTAACTCTAAGACTCTAATCCCCAAGAGCATTATCTTTGATTGTAACGGTTCAACTTCGGTTTGAAATAGAGTTAAAGTTGTGAAGCTCTATCACCTCTTAGGGCACCCAAAGTTTGTAATAAGTATCTATAACTTATAGCTTTGAACCTAACTCTAGGACTCTAATCCCCAAGAGCGTTATCTTTGATTGTAACGGTTCAACTTCGGTTTGAAATAGAGTTAAAGTTCTAAAGATCTATCACCTCTTAGGACACCCAAAGGTTGTAATAAGTATCTATAACTTATAGCTTTGAACCTAACTCTAAGACTCTAATCCCCAAGAGCGTTATCTTTGATTGTAACGGTTCAACTTCGGTTTGAAATAGAGTTAAAGTTCTAAAGATCTATCACCTCTTAGGACACCCAAAGGTTGTAATAAGTATCTATAACTTATAGCTTTGAACCTAACTCTAAGACTCTAATCCCCAAGAGCGTTATCTTTGATTGTAACGGTTCAACTTCGATTTGAAATAGAGTTAAAGTTCTAAAGATCTATCACCTCTTAGGACACCCAAAGGATGTCATAAGTATCTATAACTTATAGCTTTAAACCTAACTCTAAGACTCTAATCCCCAAGAGCGTTATCCTTGATTGTAACGGTTCAACTTCGGTTTGAAATAGAGTTAAAGTTCTAAAGATCTATCACCTCTTAGGACACCCAAAGGTTGTAATAAGTATCTATAACTTATTGCTTTGAACCTCACTCTAAGACTCTAATCCCCAAGAGCGTTATCTTTGATTGTAACGGTTCAACTTCGGTTTGAAATAGAGTTAAAGTTCTAAAGATCTATCACCTCTTAGGACACCCAAAGGATGTCATAAGTATGTATAACTTATAGCTTTGAACCTCACTCTAAGACTCTAATCCCCAAGAGCGTTATCTTTGATTGTAACGGTTCAACTTCGGTTTGAAATAGAGTTAAAGTTCTAAAGATCTATCACCTCTTAGGACACCCAAAGGTTGTAATAAGTATCTATAACTTATAGCTTTGAACCTAACTCTAAGACTCTAATCCCCAAGAGCATTATCTTTGATTGTAGCGGTTCAATTTCGGTTTGAAATAGAGTTAAAGTTCTGAAGCTCTATCACCTCTTAGGAAACCCAAAGTTTGTAATAAGCATCTATAACTTATTGCTTTGAACCTAACTCTAAGACTCTAATCCCCAAGAGCGTTATCTTTGATTGTAACGGTTCAACTTCGGTTTGAAATAGAGTTAAAGTTCTAAAGATCTATCACCTCTTAGGACACCCAAAGGATGTCATAAGTATCTATAACTTATAGCTTTGAACCTAACTCTAAGACTCTAATCCCCAAGGACGTTATCTTTGATTGTAACGGTTCAACTTCGGTTTGAAGTAGAGTTAAAGTTATGAAGCTCTATCACCTCTTAGGGCACCCAAAGTTTGTAATAAGTATCTATAACTTATAGCTTTGAACCTAACTCTAAGACTCTAATCCCCAAGAGCGTTATCTTTGATTGTAACGGTTCAACTTCGGTTTGAAATAGAGTTAAAGTTCTAAAGATCTATCACCTCTTAGGACACCCAAAGGTTGTAATAAGTATCTATAACTTATAGCTTTGAACCTAACTCTAATACTCTAATCCCCGAGAGCGTTATCTTTGATTGTAACGGTTCAACTTCGGTTTGAAATAGAGTTAAAGTTCTAAAGATCTATCACCTCTTAGGACACCCAAAGGATGTCATAAGTATGTATAACTTATAGCTTTGAACCTAACTCTAAGACTCTAATCCCCAAGGACGTTATCTTTGATTGTAACGGTTCAACTTCGGTTTGAAGTAGAGTTAAAGTTCTAAAGATCTATCACCTCTTAGGACACCCAAAGGATGTCATAAGTATCTATAACTTATAGCTTTGAACCTAACTCTAAGACTCTAATCCCCAAGAGCGTTATCTTTGATTGTAACGGTTCAACTTCGGTTTGAAATAGAGTTAAAGTTCTAAAGATCTATCACCTCTTAGGACACCCAAAGGTTGTAATAAGTATCTATAACTTATTGCTTTGAACCTAACTCTAAGACTCTAATCCCCAAGATCGTTATCTTTGATTGTAACGGTTCAACTTCGGTTTGAAATAGAGTTAAAGTTCTAAAGATCTATCACCTCTTAGGACACCCAAAGGTTGTAATAAGTACCTATAACTTATAGCTTTGAACCTAACTCTAAGACTCTAATCCCCAAGAGCATTATCTTTGATTGTAACGGTTCAACTTCGGTTTGAAATAGAGTTAAAGTTATGAAGCTCTATCACCTCTTAGGGCACCCAAAGTTTGTAATAAGTATCTATAACTTATAGCTTTGAACCTAACTCTAAGACTCTAATCCCCAAGAGCGTTATCTTTGATTGTAACGGTTCAACTTCGGTTTGAAATAGAGTTAAAGTTCTAAAGATCTATCACCTCTTAGGACACCCAAAGGTTGTAATAAGTATCTATAACTTATAGCTTTGAACCTAACTCTAAGACTCTAATCCCCAAGAGCGTTATCTTTGATTGTAACGGTTCAACTTCGGTTTGAAATAGAGTTAAAGTTCTAAAGATCTATCACCTCTTAGGACACCCAAAGGTTGTAATAAGTATCTATAACTTATAGCTTTGAACCTAACTCTAAGACTCTAATCCCCAAGAGCGTTATCTTTGATTGTAACGGTTCAACTTCGATTTGAAATAGAGTTAAAGTTCTAAAGATCTATCACCTCTTAGGACACCCAAAGGTTGTAATAAGTATCTATAACTTATAGCTTTGAACCTAACTCTAAGACTCTAATCCCCAAGAGCGTTATCTTTGATTGTAACGGTTCAACTTCGGTTTGAAATAGAGTTAAAGTTCTGAAGCTCTATCACCTCTTAGGACACCCAAAGGTTGTAATAAGTATCTATAACTTATTGCTTTGAACCTAACTCTAAGACTCTAATCCCCAAGAGCGTTATCTTTGATTGTAACGGTTCAACTTCGGTTTGAAATAGAGTTAAAGTTCTAAAGATCTATCACCTCTTAGGACACCCAAACGATGTCATAAGTATCTATAACTTATAGCTTTGAACCTAACTCTAAGACTCTAATCCCCAAGGACGTTATCTTTGATTGTAACGGTTGAACTTCGGTTTGAAGTAGAGTTAAAGTTCTAAAGATCTATCACCTCTTAGGACACCCAAAGGATGTCATAAGTATCTATAACTTATAGCTTTGAACCTAACTCTAAGACTCTAATCCCCAAGAGCGTTATCTTTGATTGTAACGGTTCAACTTCGGTTTGAAATAGAGTTAAAGTTCTAAAGATCTATCACCTCTTAGGACACCCAAAGGTTGTAATAAGTATCTATAAGTTATAGCTTTGAACCTCACTCTAAGACTCTAATCCCCAAGAGCGTTATCTTTGATTGTAACGGTTCAACTTCGGTTTGAAATAGAGTTAAAGTTCTAAAGATCTATCACCTCTTAGGACACCCAAAGGTTGTAATAAGTATCTATAACTTATAGCCTTGAACCTAACTCTAAGACTCTAATCCCCAAGAGCGTTATCTTTGATTGTAACGGTTCAACTTCGGTTTGAAATAGAGTTAAAGTTCTAAAGATCTATCACCTCTTAGGACACCCAAAGGTTGTAATAAGTATCTATAACTTATAGCTTTGAACCTAACTCTAAGACTCTAATCCCCAAGAGCGTTATCCTTGATTGTAACGGTTCAACTTCGGTTTGAAATAGAGTTAAAGTTCTAAAGATCTATCACCTCTTAGGACACCCAAAGGTTGTAATAAGTATCTATAACTTATTGCTTTGAACCTCACTCTAAGACTCTAATCCCCAAGAGCGTTATCTTTGATTGTAACGGTTCAACTTCGGTTTGAAATAGAGTTAAAGTTCTAAAGATCTATCACCTCTTAGGACACCCAAAGGATGTCATAAGTATGTATAACTTATAGCTTTGAACCTCACTCTAAGACTCTAATCCCCAAGAGCGTTATCTTTGATTGTAACGGTTCAACTTCGGTTTGAAATAGAGTTAAAGTTCTAAAGATCTATCACCTCTTAGGACACCCAAAGGTTGTAATAAGTATCTATAACTTATAGCTTTGAACCTAACTCTAAGACTCTAATCCCCAAGAGCATTATCTTTGATTGTAGAGGTTCAATTTCGGTTTGAAATAGAGTTAAAGTTCTGAAGCTCTATCACCTCTTAGGAAACCCAAAGTTTGTAATAAGCATCTATAACTTATTGCTTTGAACCTAACTCTAAGACTCTAATCCCCAAGAGCGTTATCTTTGATTGTAACGGTTCAACTTCGGTTTGAAATAGAGTTAAAGTTCTAAAGATCTATCACCTCTTAGGACACCCAAAGGATGTCATAAGTATCTATAACTTATAGCTTTGAACCTAACTCTAAGACTCTAATCCCCAAGGACGTTATCTTTGATTGTAACGGTTCAACTTCGGTTTGAAGTAGAGTTAAAGTTATGAAGCTCTATCACCTCTTAGGGCACCCAAAGTTTGTAATAAGTATCTATAACTTATAGCTTTGAACCTAACTCTAAGACTCTAATCCCCAAGAGCGTTATCTTTGATTGTAACGGTTCAACTTCGGTTTGAAATAGAGTTAAAGTTCTAAAGATCTATCACCTCTTAGGACACCCAAAGGTTGTAATAAGTATCTATAACTTATAGCTTTGAACCTAACTCTAAGACTCTAATCCTCAAGAGCGTTATCTTTGATTGTAACGGTTCAACTTCGGTTTGAAATAGAGTTAAAGTTCTAAAGATCTATCACCTCTTAGGACACCCAAAGGTTGTAATAAGTATCTATAACTTATAGCTTTGAACCTAACTCTAATACTCTAATCCCCGAGAGCGTTATCTTTGATTGTAACGGTTCAACTTCGGTTTGAAATAGAGTTAAAGTTCTAAAGATCTATCACCTCTTAGGACACCCAAAGGATGTCATAAGTATGTATAACTTATAGCTTTGAACCTAACTCTAAGACTCTAATCCCCAAGGACGTTATCTTTGATTGTAACGGTTCAACTTCGGTTTGAAGTAGAGTTAAAGTTCTAAAGATCTATCACCTCTTAGGACACCCAAAGGATGTCATAAGTATCTATAACTTATAGCTTTGAACCTAACTCTAAGACTCTAATCCCCAAGAGCGTTATCTTTGATTGTAACGGTTCAACTTCGGTTTGAAATAGAGTTAAAGTTCTAAAGATCTATCACCTCTTAGGACACCCAAAGGTTGTAATAAGTATCTATAACTTATTGCTTTGAACCTAACTCTAAGACTCTAATCCCCAAGATCGTTATCTTTGATTGTAACGGTTCAACTTCGGTTTGAAATAGAGTTAAAGTTCTAAAGATCTATCACCTCTTAGGACACCCAAAGGTTGTAATAAGTACCTATAACTTATAGCTTTGAACCTAACTCTAAGACTCTAATCCCCAAGAGCATTATCTTTGATTGTAACGGTTCAACTTCGGTTTGAAATAGAGTTAAAGTTATGAAGCTCTATCACCTCTTAGGGCACCCAAAGTTTGTAATAAGTATCTATAACTTATAGCTTTGAACCTAACTCTAAGACTCTAATCCCCAAGAGCGTTATCTTTGATTGTAACGGTTCAACTTCGGTTTGAAATAGAGTTAAAGTTCTAAAGATCTATCACCTCTTAGGACACCCAAAGGTTGTAATAAGTATCTATAAGTTATAGCTTTGAACCTAACTCTAAGACTCTAATCCCCAAGAGCGTTATCTTTGATTGTAACGGTTCAACTTCGGTTTGAAATAGAGTTAAAGTTCTAAAGATCTATCACCTCTTAGGACACCCAAAGGTTGTAATAAGTATCTATAACTTATAGCTTTGAACCTAACTCTAAGACTCTAATCCCCAAGAGCGTTATCTTTGATTGTAACGGTTCAACTTCGATTTGAAATAGAGTTAAAGTTCTAAAGATCTATCACCTCTTAGGACACCCAAAGGTTGTAATAAGTATCTATAACTTATAGCTTTGAACCTAACTCTAAGACTCTAATCCCCAAGAGCGTTATCTTTGATTGTAACGGTTCAACTTCGGTTTGAAATAGAGTTAAAGTTCTGAAGCTCTATCACCTCTTAGGACACCCAAAGGTTGTAATAAGTATCTATAACTTATTGCTTTGAACCTAACTCTAAGACTCTAATCCCCAAGAGCATTATCTTTGATTGTAACGGTTCAACTTCGGTTTGAAATAGAGTTAAAGTTCTAAAGATCTATCACCTCTTAGGACACCCAAACGATGTCATAAGTATCTATAACTTATAGCTTTGAACCTAACTCTAAGACTCTAATCCCCAAGGACGTTATCTTTGATTGTAACGGTTGAACTTCGGTTTGAAGTAGAGTTAAAGTTCTAAAGATCTATCACCTCTTAGGACACCCAAAGGATGTCATAAGTATCTATAACTTATAGCTTTGAACCTAACTCTAAGACTCTAATCCCCAAGAGCGTTATCTTTGATTGTAACGGTTCAACTTCGGTTTGAAATAGAGTTAAAGTTCTAAAGATCTATCACCTCTTAGGACACCCAAAGGTTGTAATAAGTATCTATAACTTATAGCTTTGAACCTCACTCTAAGACTCTAATCCCCAAGAGCGTTATCTTTGATTGTAACGGTTCAACTTCGGTTTGAAATAGAGTTAAAGTTCTAAAGATCTATCACCTCTTAGGACACCCAAAGGTTGTAATAAGTATCTATAACTTATAGCCTTGAACCTAACTCTAAGACTCTAATCCCCAAGAGCGTTATCTTTGATTGTAACGGTTCAACTTCGGTTTGAAATAGAGTTAAAGTTCTAAAGATCTATCACCTCTTAGGACACCCAAAGGTTGTAATAAGTATCTATAACTTATAGCTTTGAACCTAACTCTAAGACTCTAATCCCCAAGAGCGTTATCTTTGATTGCAACGGTTCAACTTCGGTTTGAAATAGAGTTAAAGTTCTGAAGTTCTATCACCTCTTAGGACACCCAAAGGTTGTAATAAGTACCTATAACTTATAGCTTTGAACCTAACTCTTAACTCTAATCCCCAAGAGCGTTATCTTTGATTGTAACGGTTCAACTTCGGTTTGAAATAGAGTTAAAGTTCTAAAGATCTATCACCTCTTAGGACACCCAAAGGTTGTAATAAGTATCTATAACTTACAGCTTTGAACCTAACTCTAAGACTCTAATCCCCAAGAGCGTTATCTTTGATTGTAACGGTTCAACTTCGGTTTGAAATAGAGTTAAAGTTCTGAAGTTCTATCACCTCTTAGGACACCCAAAGGTTGTAATAAGTACCTATAACTTATAGCTTTGAACCTAACTCTAAGACTCTAATCCCCAAGAGCGTTATCTTTGATTGTAACGGTTCAACTTCGGTTTGAAATAGAGTTAAAGTTCTAAAGATCTATCACCTCTTAGGACACCCAAAGTTGTAATAAGTATCTATAACTTATTGCTTTGAACCTAACTCTAAGACTCTAATCCCCAAGATCGTTATCTTTGATTGTAACGGTTCAACTTCGGTTTGAAATAGAGTTAAAGTTCTAAAGATCTATCACCTCTTAGGACACCCAAAGGTTGTAATAAGTATCTATAACTTATAGCTTTGAACCTAACTCTAAGACTCTAATCCCCAAGAGCATTATCTTTGATTGTAACGGTTCAACTTCGGTTTGAAATAGAGTTAAAGTTATGAAGCTCTATCACCTCTTAGGGCACCCAAAGTTTGTAATAAGTATCTATAACTTATAGCTTTGAACCTAACTCTAAGACTCTAATCCCCAAGAGCGTTATCTTTGATTGTAACGGTTCAACTTCGGTTTGAAATAAAGTTAAAGTTCTAAAGATCTATCACCTCTTAGGACACCCAAAGGTTGTAATAAGTATCTATAACTTATAGCTTTGAACCTAACTCTAAGACTCTAATCCTCAAGAGCGTTATCTTTGATTGTAACGGTTCAACTTCGGTTTGAAATAGAGTTAAAGTTCTAAAGATCTATCACCTCTTAGGACACCCAAAGGTTGTAATAAGTATCTATAACTTATAGCCTTGAACCTAACTCTAAGACTCTAATCCCCGAGAGCGTTATCTTTGATTGTAACGGTTCAACTTCGGTTTGAAATAGAGTTAAAGTTCTAAAGATCTATCACCTCTTAGGACACCCAAAGGATGTCATCTTAGGACACCCAAAGGATGTCATAAGTATCTATAACTTATAGCTTTGAACCTAACTCTAAGACTCTAATCCCCAAGAGCGTTATCTTTGATTGTAACGGTTCAACTTCGGTTTGAAATAGAGTTAAAGTTCTAAAGATCTATCACCTCTTAGGACACCCAAAGGTTGTAATAAGTATCTATAACTTATTGCTTTGAACCTCACTCTAAGACTCTAATCCCCAAGAGCGTTATCTTTGATTGTAACGGTTCAACTTCGGTTTGAAATAGAGTTAAAGTTCTAAAGATCTATCACCTCTTAGGACACCCAAAGGATGTCATAAGTATGTATAACTTATAGCTTTGAACCTAACTCTAAGACTCTAATCCCCAAGAGCATTATCTTTGATTGTAGCGGTTCAATTTCGGTTTGAAATAGAGTTAAAGTTCTGAAGCTCTATCACCTCTTAGGACACCCAAAGTTTGTAATAAGCATCTACAACTTATTGCTTTGAACCTAACTCTAAGACTCTAATCCCCAAGAGCGTTATCTTTGATTGTAACGGTTCAACTTCGGTTTGAAATAGAGTTAAAGTTCTAAAGATCTATCACCTCTTAGGACACCCAAAGGATGTCATAAGTATCTATAACTTATAGCTTTAAACCTAACTCTAAGACTCTAATCCCCAAGAGCGTTATCCTTGATTGTAACGGTTCAACTTCGGTTTGAAATAGAGTTAAAGTTCTAAAGATCTATCACCTCTTAGGACACCCAAAGGTTGTAATAAGTATCTATAACTTATTGCTTTGAACCTCACTCTAAGACTCTAATCCCCAAGAGCGTTATCTTTGATTGTAACGGTTCAACTTCGGTTTGAAATAGAGTTAAAGTTCTGAAGATCTATCACCTCTTAGGACACCCAAAGGATGTCATAAGTATGTATAACTTATAGCTTTGAACCTAACTCTAAGACTCTAATCCCCAAGAGCGTTATCTTTGATTGTAACGGTTCAACTTCGGTTTGAAATAGAGTTAAAGTTCTAAAGATCTATCACCTCTTAGGACACCCAAAGGTTGTAATAAGTACCTATAACTTATAGCTTTGAACCTAACTCTAAGACTCTAATCCCCAAGAGCATTATCTTTGATTGTAACGGTTCAACTTCGGTTTGAAATAGAGTTAAAGTTATGAAGCTCTATCACCTCTTAGGGCACCCAAAGTTTGTAATAAGTATCTATAACTTATAGCTTTGAACCTAACTCTAAGACTCTAATCCCCAAGAGCGTTATCTTTGATTGTAACGGTTCAACTTCGGTTTGAAATAGAGTTAAAGTTCTAAAGATCTATCACCTCTTAGGACACCCAAAGGTTGTAATAAGTATCTATAACTTATAGCTTTGAACCTAACTCTAAGACTCTAATCCCCAAGAGCGTTATCTTTGATTGTAACGGTTCAACTTCGGTTTGAAATAGAGTTAAAGTTCTAAAGATCTATCACCTCTTAGGACACCCAAAGGTTGTAATAAGTATCTATAACTTATAGCTTTGAACCTAACTCTAAGACTCTAATCCCCAAGAGCGTTATCTTTGATTGTAACGGTTCAACTTCGATTTGAAATAGAGTTAAAGTTCTAAAGATCTATCACCTCTTAGGACACCCAAAGGTTGTAATAAGTATCTATAACTTATAGCTTTGAACCTAACTCTAAGACTCTAATCCCCAAGAGCGTTATCTTTGATTGTAACGGTTCAACTTCGGTTTGAAATAGAGTTAAAGTTCTGAAGCTCTATCACCTCTTAGGACACCCAAAGGTTGTAATAAGTATCTATAACTTATTGCTTTGAACCTAACTCTAAGACTCTAATCCCCAAGAGCGTTATCTTTGATTGTAACGGTTCAACTTCGGTTTGAAATAGAGTTAAAGTTCTAAAGATCTATCACCTCTTAGGACACCCAAACGATGTCATAAGTATCTATAACTTATAGCTTTGAACCTAACTCTAAGACTCTAATCCCCAAGGACGTTATCTTTGATTGTAACGGTTGAACTTCGGTTTGAAGTAGAGTTAAAGTTCTAAAGATCTATCACCTCTTAGGACACCCAAAGGATGTCATAAGTATCTATAACTTATAGCTTTGAACCTAACTCTAAGACTCTAATCCCCAAGAGCGTTATCTTTGATTGTAACGGTTCAACTTCGGTTTGAAATAGAGTTAAAGTTCTAAAGATCTATCACCTCTTAGGACACCCAAAGGTTGTAATAAGTATCTATAACTTATAGCTTTGAACCTCACTCTAAAACTCTAATCCCCAAGAGCGTTATCTTTGATTGTAACGGTTCAACTTCGGTTTGAAATAGAGTTAAAGTTCTAAAGATCTATCACCTCTTAGGACACCCAAAGGTTGTAATAAGTATCTATAACTTATAGCCTTGAACCTAACTCTAAGACTCTAATCCCCAAGAGCGTTATCTTTGATTGTAACGGTTCAACTTCGGTTTGAAATAGAGTTAAAGTTCTAAAGATCTATCACCTCTTAGGACACCCAAAGGTTGTAATAAGTATCTATAACTTATAGCTTTGAACCTAACTCTAAGACTCTAATCCCCAAGAGCGTTATCTTTGATTGCAACGGTTCAACTTCGGTTTGAAATAGAGTTAAAGTTCTGAAGTTCTATCACCTCTTAGGACACCCAAAGGTTGTAATAAGTACCTATAACTTATAGCTTTGAACCTAACTCTTAACTCTAATCCCCAAGAGCGTTATCTTTGATTGTAACGGTTCAACTTCGGTTTGAAATAGAGTTAAAGTTCTAAAGATCTATCACCTCTTAGGACACCCAAAGGTTGTAATAAGTATCTATAACTTACAGCTTTGAACCTAACTCTAAGACTCTAATCCCCAAGAGCGTTATCTTTGATTGTAACGGTTCAACTTCGGTTTGAAATAGAGTTAAAGTTCTGAAGTTCTATCACCTCTTAGGACACCCAAAGGTTGTAATAAGTACCTATAACTTATAGCTTTGAACCTAACTCTAAGACTCTAATCCCCAAGAGCGTTATCTTTGATTGTAACGGTTCAACTTCGGTTTGAAATAGAGTTAAAGTTCTAAAGATCTATCACCTCTTAGGACACCCAAAGTTGTAATAAGTATCTATAACTTATTGCTTTGAACCTAACTCTAAGACTCTAATCCCCAAGATCGTTATCTTTGATTGTAACGGTTCAACTTCGGTTTGAAATAGAGTTAAAGTTCTAAAGATCTATCACCTCTTAGGACACCCAAAGGTTGTAATAAGTATCTATAACTTATAGCTTTGAACCTAACTCTAAGACTCTAATCCCCAAGAGCATTATCTTTGATTGTAACGGTTCAACTTCGGTTTGAAATAGAGTTAAAGTTATGAAGCTCTATCACCTCTTAGGGCACCCAAAGTTTGTAATAAGTATCTATAACTTATAGCTTTGAACCTAACTCTAAGACTCTAATCCCCAAGAGCGTTATCTTTGATTGTAACGGTTCAACTTCGGTTTGAAATAAAGTTATAGTTCTTAGAGTTAGGTTCAAAGCTATAAGTTATAGATACTTATTACAACCTTTGGGTGTCCTAAGATCTATCACCTCTTAGGACACCCAAAGGTTGTAATAAGTATCTATAACTTATAGCTTTGAACCTAACTCTAAGACTCTAATCCTCAAGAGCGTTATCTTTGATTGTAACGGTTCAACTTCGGTTTGAAATAGAGTTAAAGTTCTAAAGATCTATCACCTCTTAGGACACCCAAAGGTTGTAATAAGTATCTATAACTTATAGCCTTGAACCTAACTCTAAGACTCTAATCCCCAAGAGCATTATCTTTGATTGTAACGGTTCAACTTCGGTTTGAAATAGAGTTAAAGTTCTAAAGATCTATCACCTCTTAGGACACCCAAAGGATGTCATCTTAGGACACCCAAAGGATGTCATAAGTATCTATAACTTATAGCTTTGAACCTAACTCTAAGACTCTAATCCCCAAGAGCGTTATCTTTGATTGTAACGGTTCAACTTCGGTTTGAAATAGAGTTAAAGTTCTAAAGATCTATCACCTCTTAGGACACCCAAAGGTTGTAATAAGTATCTATAACTTATTGCTTTGAACCTCACTCTAAGACTCTAATCCCCAAGAGCGTTATCTTTGATTGTAACGGTTCAACTTCGGTTTGAAATAGAGTTAAAGTTCTAAAGATCTATCACCTCTTAGGACACCCAAAGGATGTCATAAGTATGTATAACTTATAGCTTTGAACCTAACTCTAAGACTCTAATCCCCAAGAGCATTATCTTTGATTGTAGCGGTTCAATTTCGGTTTGAAATAGAGTTAAAGTTCTGAAGCTCTATCACCTCTTAGGACACCCAAAGTTTGTAATAAGCATCTACAACTTATTGCTTTGAACCTAACTCTAAGACTCTAATCCCCAAGAGCGTTATCTTTGATTGTAACGGTTCAACTTCGGTTTGAAATAGAGTTAAAGTTCTAAAGATCTATCACCTCTTAGGACACCCAAAGGATGTCATAAGTATCTATAACTTATAGCTTTGAACCTAACTCTAAGACTCTAATCCCCAAGGACGTTATCTTTGATTGTAACGGTTCAACTTCGGTTTGAAGTAGAGTTAAAGTTCTAAAGATCTATCACCTCTTAGGACACCCAAAGGATGTCATAAGTATCTATAACTTATAGCTTTGAACCTAACTCTAAGACTCTAATCCCCAAGAGCGTTATCTTTGATTGTAACGGTTCAACTTCGGTTTGAAATAGAGTTAAAGTTCTAAAGATCTATCACCTCTTAGGACACCCAAAGGTTGTAATAAGTATCTATAACTTATTGCTTTGAACCTAACTCTAAGACTCTAATCCCCAAGAGCGTTATCTTTGATTGCAACGGTTCAACTTCGGTTTGAAATAGAGTTAAAGTTCTGAAGTTCTATCACCTCTTAGGACACCCAAAGGTTGTAATAAGTACCTATAACTTATAGCTTTGAACCTAACTCTAAGACTCTAATCCCCAAGAGCGTTATCTTTGATTGTAACGGTTCAACTTCGGTTTGAAATAGAGTTAAAGTTCTAAAGATCTATCACCTCTTAGGACACCCAAAGGTTGTAATAAGTATCTATAACATACAGCTTTGAACCTAACTCTAAGACTCTAATCCCCAAGAGCGTTATCTTTGATTGTAACGGTTCAACTTCGGTTTGAAATAGAGTTAAAGTTCTGAAGTTCTATCACCTCTTAGGACACCCAATGGTTGTAATAAGTACCTATAACTTATAGCTTTGAACCTAACTCTAAGACTCTAATCCCCAAGAGCGTTATCTTTGATTGTAACGGTTCAACTTCGGTTTGAAATAGAGTTAAAGTTCTAAAGATCTATCACCTCTTAGGACACCCAAAGGTTGTAATAAGTATCTATAACTTATTGCTTTGAACCTAACTCTAAGACTCTAATCCCCAAGAGCGTTATCTTTGATTGTAATGGTTCAACTTCGGTTTGAAATAGAGTTAAAGTTCTAAAGATCTATCACCTCTTAGGACACCCAAAGGTTGTAATAAGTATCTATAACTTATAGCTTTGAACCTAACTCTAAGACTCTAATCCCCAAGAGCATTATCTTTGATTGTAACGGTTCAACTTCGGTTTGAAATAGAGTTAAAGTTATGAAGCTCTATCACCTCTTAGGGCACCCAAAGTTTGTAATAAGTATCTATAACTTATAGCTTTGAACCTAACTCTAAGACTCTAATCCCCAAGAGCGTTATCTTTGATTGTAACGGTTCAACTTCGGTTTGAAATAGAGTTAAAGTTCTAAAGATCTATCACCTCTTAGGACACCCAAAGGTTGTAATAAGTATCTATAACTTATAGCTTTGAACCTAACTCTAAGACTCTAATCCCCAAGAGCGTTATCTTTGATTGTAACGGTTCAACTTCGTTTTGAAATAGAGTTAAAGTTCTAAAGATCTATCACCTCTTAGGACACCCAAAGGTTGTAATAAGTATCTATAACTTATAGCTTTGAACCTAACTCTAAGACTCTAATCCCCAAGAGCGTTATCTTTGATTGTAACGGTTCAACTTCGGTTTGAAATAGAGTTAAAGTTCTGAAGCTCTATCACCTCTTAGGACACCCAAAGGTTGTAATAAGTATCTATAACTTATTGCTTTGAACCTAACTCTAAGACTCTAATCCCCAAGAGCGTTATCTTTGATTGTAACGGTTCAACTTCGGTTTGAAATAGAGTTAAAGTTCTAAAGATCTATCACCTCTTAGGACACCCAAAGGATGTCATAAGTATCTATAACTTATAGCTTTGAACCTAACTCTAAGACTCTAATCCCCAAGGACGTTATCTTTGATTGTAACGGTTGAACTTCGGTTTGAAGTAGAGTTAAAGTTCTAAAGATCTATCACCTCTTAGGACACCCAAAGGATGTCATAAGTATCTATAACTTATAGCTTTGAACCTAACTCTAAGACTCTAATCCCCAAGAGCGTTATCTTTGATTGTAACGGTTCAACTTCGGTTTGAAATAGAGTTAAAGTTCTAAAGATCTATCACCTCTTAGGACACCCAAAGGTTGTAATAAGTATCTATAACTTATAGCTTTGAACCTCACTCTAAGACTCTAATCCCCAAGAGCGTTATCTTTGATTGTAACGGTTCAACTTCGGTTTGAAATAGAGTTAAAGTTCTAAAGATCTATCACCTCTTAGGACACCCAAAGGATGTCATAAGTATGTATAACTTATAGCTTTGAACCTAACTCTAAGACTCTAATCCCCAAGAGCGTTATCTTTGATTGTAACGGTTCAACTTCGGTTTGAAATAGAGTTAAAGTTCTAAAGTTCTATCACCTCTTAGGACACCCAAAGGTTGTAATAAGTATCTATAACTTATAGCTTTGAACCTAACTCTAAGACTCTAATCCCCAAGAGCATTATCATTGATTGTAGCGGTTCAATTTCGGTTTGAAATAGAGTTAAAGTTCTGAAGCTCTATCACCTCTTAGGACACCCAAAGTTTGTAATAAGCATCTATAACTTATTGCTTTGAACCTAACTCTAAGACTCTAATCCCCAAGAGCGTTATCTTTGATTGTAACGGTTCAACTTCGGTTTGAAAGAGAGTTAAAGTTCTAAAGATCTATCACCTCTTAGGACACCCAAAGGATGTCATAAGTATCTATAACTTATAGCTCTGAACCTAACTCTAAGACTCTAATCCCCAAGGACGTTATCTTTGATTGTAACGGTTCAACTTCGGTTTGAAGTAGAGTTAAAGTTCTAAAGATCTATCACCTCTTAGGACACCCAAAGGATGTCATAAGTATCTATAACTTATAGCTTTGAACCTAACTCTAAGACTCTAATCCCCAAGAGCGTTATCTTTGATTGTAATAGTTCAACTTCGGTTTGAAATAGAGTTAAAGTTCTAAAGATCTATCACCTCTTAGGACACCCAAAGGTTGTAATAAGTATCTATAACTTATTGCTTTGAACCTCACTCTAAGACTCTAATCCCCAAGAGCGTTATCTTTGATTGTAACGGTTCAACTTCGGTTTGAAATAGAGTTAAAGTTCTAAAGATCTATCACCTCTTAGGACACCCAAAGGATGTCATAAGTATGTATAACTTATAGCTTTGAACCTAACTCTAAGACTCTAATCCCCAAGAGCGTTATCTTTGATTGTAACGGTTCAACTTCGGTTTGAAATAGAGTTAAAGTTCTAAAGATCTATCACCTCTTAGGACACCCAAAGGTTGTAATAAGTATCTATAACTTATAGCTTTGAACCTAACTCTAAGACTCTAATCCCCAAGAGCGTTATCTTTGATTGCAACGGTTCAACTTCGGTTTGAAATAGAGTTAAAGTTCTGAAGTTCTATCACCTCTTAGGACACCCAAAGGTTGTAATAAGTACCTATAACTTATAGCTTTGAACCTAACTCTAAGACTCTAATCCCCAATAGCGTTATCTTTGATTGTAACGGTTCAACTTCGGTTTGAAATAGAGTTAAAGTTCTAAAGATCTATCACCTCTTAGGACACCCAAAGGTTGTAATAAGTATCTATAACTTACAGCTTTGAACCTAACTCTAAGACTCTAATCCCCGAGAGCGTTATCTTTGATTGTAACGGTTCAACTTCGGTTTGAAATAGAGTTAAAGTTCTGAAGTTCTATCACCTCTTAGGACACCCAAAGGTTGTAATAAGTACCTATAACTTATAGCTTTGAACCTAACTCTAAGACTCTAATCCCCAAGAGCGTTATCTTTGATTGTAACGGTTCAACTTCGGTTTGAAATAGAGTTAAAGTTCTAAAGATCTATCACCTCTTAGGACACCCAAAGGTTGTAATAAGTATCTATAACTTATTGCTTTGAACCTAACTCTAAGACTCTATTCCCCAAGATCGTTATCTTTGATTGTAACGGTTCAACTTCGGTTTGAAATAGAGTTAAAGTTCTGAAGTTCTATCACCTCTTAGGACACCCAAAGGTTGTAATAAGTATCTATAACTTATAGCTTTGAACCTAACTCTAAGACTCTAATCCCCAAGAGCATTATCTTTGATTGTAACGGCTCAACTTCGGTTTGAAATAGAGTTAAAGTTATGAAGCTCTATCACCTCTTAGGGCACCCAAAGTTTGTAATAAGTATCTATAACTTATAGCTTTGAACCTAACTCTAAGACTCTAATCCCCAAGAGCGTTATCTTTGATTGTAACGGTTCAACTTCGGTTTGAAATAGAGTTAAAGTTCTAAAGATCTATCACCTCTTAGGACACCCAAAGGTTGTAATAAGTATCTATAACTTATTGCTTTGAACCTAACTCTAAGACTCTAATCCCCAAGAGCGTTATCTTTGATTGTAACGGTTCAACTTCGGTTTGAAATAGAGTTAAAGTTCTAAAGATCTATCACCTCTTAGGACACCCAAAGGTTGTAATAAGTATCTATAACTTATAGCTTTGAACCTAACTCTAAGACTCTAATCCTCAAGAGCGTTATCTTTGATTGTAACGGTTCAACTTCGGTTTGAAATAGAGTTAAAGTTCTAAAGATCTATCACCTCTTAGGACACCCAAAGGTTGTAATAAGTATCTATAACTTATAGCCTTGAACCTAACTCTAAGACTCTAATCCCCGAGAGCGTTATATTTGATTGTAACGGTTCAACTTCGGTTTGAAATAGAGTTAAAGTCCTAAAGATCTATCACCTCTTAGGACACCCAAAGGATGTCATCTTAGGACATCCAAAGGATGTCATAAGTATCTATAACTTATAGCTTTGAACCTAACTCTAAGACTCTAATCCCCAAGAGCGTTATCTTTGATTGTAACGGTTCAACTTCGGTTTGAAATAGAGTTAAAGTTCTAAAGATCTATCACCTCTTAGGACACCCAAAGGTTGTAATAAGTATCTATAACTTATTGCTTTGAACCTCACTCTAAGACTCTAATCCCCAAGAGCGTTATCTTTGATTGTAACGGTTCAACTTCGGTTTGAAATAGAGTTAAAGTTCTAAAGATCTATCACCTCTTAGGACACCCAAAGGATGTCATAAGTATGTATAACTTATAGCTTTGAACCTAACTCTAAGACTCTAATCCCCAAGAGCATTATCTTTGATTGTAGCGGTTCAATTTCGGTTTGAAATAGAGTTAAAGTTCTGAAGCTCTATCACCTCTTAGGACACCCAAAGTTTGTAATAAGTATCTATAACTTATAGCTTTGAACCTAACTCTAAGACTCTAATCCCCAAGAGCGTTATCTTTGATTGCAACGGTTCAACTTCGGTTTGAAATAGAGTTAAAGTTCTGAAGTTCTATCACCTCTTAGGACACCCAAAGGTTGTAATAAGTACCTATAACTTATAGCTTTGAACCTAACTCTAAGACTCTAATCCCCAAGAGCGTTATCTTTGATTGTAACGGTTCAACTTCGGTTTGAAATAGAGTTAAAGTTCTAAAGATCAATCACCTCTTAGGACACCCAAAGGTTGTAATAAGTATCTATAACTTACAGCTTTGAACCTAACTCTAAGACTCTAATCCCCAAGAGCGTTATCTTTGATTGTAACGGTTCAACTTCGGTTTGAAATAGAGTTAAAGTTCTGAAGTTCTATCACCTCTTAGGACACCCAAAGGTTGTAATAAGTACCTATAACTTATAGCTTTGAACCTAACTCTAAGACTCTAATCCCCAAGAGCGTTATCTTTGATTGTAACGGTTCAACTTCGGTTTGAAATAGAGTTAAAGTTCTAAAGATCTATCACCTCTTTGGACACCCAAAGGTTGTAATAAGTACCTATAACTTATAGCTTTGAACCTAACTCTAAGACTCTAATCCCCAAGAGCATTATCTTTGATTGTAACGGTTCAACTTCGGTTTGAAATAGAGTTAAAGTTGTGAAGCTCTATCACCTCTTAGGGCACCCAAAGTTTGTAATAAGTATCTATAACTTATAGCTTTGAACCTAACTCTAAGACTCTAATCCCCAAGAGCGTTATCTTTGATTGTAACGGTTCAACTTCGGTTTGAAATAGAGTTAAAGTTCTAA
Organism: Pontederia crassipes; assembly: GCA_030549335.1. Classification (NCBI taxonomy): domain Eukaryota; kingdom Viridiplantae; phylum Streptophyta; class Magnoliopsida; order Commelinales; family Pontederiaceae; genus Pontederia; species Pontederia crassipes. Next base: position 145,876 of record JAUKPH010000020.1, on the reverse strand, counting down.
AGATCTATCACCTCTTAGGACACCCAAAGGTTGTAATAAGTATCTATAACTTATAGCTTTGAACCTAACTCTAAGACTCTAATCCCCAAGAGCGTTATCTTTGATTGTAACGGTTCAACTTCGGTTTGAAATAGAGTTAAAGTTCTAAAGATCTATCACCTCTTAGGACACCCAAAGGTTGTAATAAGTATCTATAACTTATAGCTTTGAACCTAACTCTAAGACTCTAATCCCCAAGAGCGTTATCTTTGATTGTAACGGTTCAACTTCGATTTGAAATAGAGTTAAAGTTCTAAAGATCTATCACCTCTTAGGACACCCAAAGGATGTCATAAGTATCTATAACTTATAGCTTTAAACCTAACTCTAAGACTCTAATCCCCAAGAGCGTTATCCTTGATTGTAACGGTTCAACTTCGGTTTGAAATAGAGTTAAAGTTCTAAAGATCTATCACCTCTTAGGATACCCAAAGGTTGTAATAAGTATCTATAACTTATTGCTTTGAACCTAACTCTAAGACTCTAATCCCCAAGAGCGTTATCTTTGATTGTAACGGTTCAACTTCGGTTTGAAATAGAGTTAAAGTTCTAAAGATCTATCACCTCTTAGGACACCCAAAGGTTGTAATAAGTATCTATAACTTATAGCTTTGAACCTAACTCTAAGACTCTAATCCCCAAGAGCGTTATCTTTGATTGTAACGGTTCAACTTCGGTTTGAAATAGAGTTAAAGTTCTGAAGCTCTATCACCTCTTAGGACACCCAAAGGTTGTAATAAGTATCTATAACTTATTGCTTTGAACCTAACTCTAAGACTCTAATCCCCAAGAGCGTTATCTTTGATTGTAACGGTTCAACTTCGGTTTGAAATAGAGTTAAAGTTCTAAAGATCTATCACCTCTTAGGACACCCAAACGATGTCATAAGTATCTATAACTTATAGCTTTGAACCTAACTCTAAGACTCTAATCCCCAAGGACGTTATCTTTGATTGTAACGGTTGAACTTCGGTTTGAAGTAGAGTTAAAGTTCTAAAGATCTATCACCTCTTAGGACACCCAAAGGATGTCATAAGTATCTATAACTTATAGCTTTGAACCTAACTCTAAGACTCTAATCCCCAAGAGCGTTATCTTTGATTGTAACGGTTCAACTTCGGTTTGAAATAGAGTTAAAGTTCTAAAGATCTATCACCTCTTAGGACACCCAAAGGTTGTAATAAGTATCTATAACTTATAGCTTTGAACCTAACTCTAAGACTCTAATCCCCAAGAGCGTTATCTTTGATTGTAACGGTTCAACTTCGATTTGAAATAGAGTTAAAGTTCTAAAGATCTATCACCTCTTAGGACACCCAAACAATGTCATAAGTATCTATAACTTATAGCTTTGAACCTAACTCTAAGACTCTAATCCCCAAGGACGTTATCTTTGATTGTAACGGTTGAACTTCGGTTTGAAGTAGAGTTAAAGTTCTAAAGATCTATCACCTCTTAGGACACCCAAAGGTTGTAATAAGTATCTATAACTTATAGCTTTGAACCTAACTCTAAGACTCTAATCCCCAAGAGCGTTATCTTTGATTGCAACGGTTCAACTTCGGTTTGAAATAGAGTTAAAGTTCTGAAGTTCTATCACCTCTTAGGACACCCAAAGGTTGTAATAAGTACCTATAACTTATAGCTTTGAACCTAACTCTAAGACTCTAATCCCCAAGAGCGTTATCTTTGATTGCAACGGTTCAACTTCGGTTTGAAATAGAGTTAAAGTTCTGAAGTTCTATCACCTCTTAGGACACCCAAAGGTTGTAATAAGTACCTATAACTTATAGCTTTGAACCTAACTCTTAACTCTAATCCCCAAGAGCGTTATCTTTGATTGTAACGGTTCAACTTCGGTTTGAAATAGAGTTAAAGTTCTAAAGATCTATCACCTCTTAGGACACCCAAAGGTTGTAATAAGTATCTATAACTTACAGCTTTGAACCTAACTCTAAGACTCTAATCCCCAAGAGCGTTATCTTTGATTGTAACGGTTCAACTTCGGTTTGAAATAGAGTTAAAGTTCTGAAGTTCTATCACCTCTTAGGACACCCAAAGGTTGTAATAAGTACCTATAACTTATAGCTTTGAACCTAACTCTAAGACTCTAATCCCCAAGAGCGTTATCTTTGATTGTAACGGTTCAACTTCGGTTTGAAATAGAGTTAAAGTTCTAAAGATCTATCACCTCTTAGGACACCCAAAGTTGTAATAAGTATCTATAACTTATTGCTTTGAACCTAACTCTAAGACTCTAATCCCCAAGATCGTTATCTTTGATTGTAACGGTTCAACTTCGGTTTGAAATAGAGTTAAAGTTCTAAAGATCTATCACCTCTTAGGACACCCAAAGGTTGTAATAAGTATCTATAACTTATAGCTTTGAACCTAACTCTAAGACTCTAATCCCCAAGAGCATTATCTTTGATTGTAACGGTTCAACTTCGGTTTGAAATAGAGTTAAAGTTCTAAAGATCTATCACCTCTTAGGACACCCAAACGATGTCATAAGTATCTATAACTTATAGCTTTGAACCTAACTCTAAGACTCTAATCCCCAAGGACGTTATCTTTGATTGTAACGGTTGAACTTCGGTTTGAAGTAGAGTTAAAGTTCTAAAGATCTATCACCTCTTAGGACACCCAAAGGATGTCATAAGTATCTATAACTTATAGCTTTGAACCTAACTCTAAGACTCTAATCCCCAAGAGCGTTATCTTTGATTGTAACGGTTCAACTTCGGTTTGAAATAGAGTTAAAGTTGTGAAGCTCTATCACCTCTTAGGGCACCCAAAGTTTGTAATAAGTATCTATAACTTATAGCCTTGAACCTAACTCTAAGACTCTAATCCCCAAGAGCGTTATCTTTGATTGTAACGGTTCAACTTCGGTTTGAAATAGAGTTAAAGTTCTAAAGATCTATCACCTCTTAGGACACCCAAAGGTTGTAATAAGTATCTATAACTTATAGCTTTGAACCTAACTCTAAGACTCTAATCCCCAAGAGCGTTATCTTTGATTGCAACGGTTCAACTTCGGTTTGAAATAGAGTTAAAGTTCTGAAGTTCTATCACCTCTTAGGACACCCAAAGGTTGTAATAAGTATCTATAACTTATAGCTTTGAACCTAACTCTAAGACTCTAATCCCCAAGAGCGTTATCTTTGATTGTAACGGTTCAACTTCGTTTTGAAATAGAGTTAAAGTTCTAAAGATCTATCACCTCTTAGGACACCCAAAGGTTGTAATAAGTATCTATAACTTATAGCTTTGAACCTAACTCTAAGACTCTAATCCCCAAGAGCGTTATCTTTGATTGTAACGGTTCAACTTCGGTTTGAAATAGAGTTAAAGTTCTGAAGCTCTATCACCTCTTAGGACACCCAAAGGTTGTAATAAGTATCTATAACTTATTGCTTTGAACCTAACTCTAAGACTCTAATCCCCAAGAGCGTTATCTTTGATTGTAACGGTTCAACTTCGGTTTGAAATAGAGTTAAAGTTCTAAAGATCTATCACCTCTTAGGACACCCAAAGGATGTCATAAGTATCTATAACTTATAGCTTTGAACCTAACTCTAAGACTCTAATCCCCAAGGACGTTATCTTTGATTGTAACGGTTGAACTTCGGTTTGAAGTAGAGTTAAAGTTCTAAAGATCTATCACCTCTTAGGACACCCAAAGGATGTCATAAGTATCTATAACTTATAGCTTTGAACCTAACTCTAAGACTCTAATCCCCAAGAGCGTTATCTTTGATTGTAACGGTTCAACTTCGGTTTGAAATAGAGTTAAAGTTCTAAAGATCTATCACCTCTTAGGACACCCAAAGGTTGTAATAAGTATCTATAACTTATAGCTTTGAACCTCACTCTAAGACTCTAATCCCCAAGAGCGTTATCTTTGATTGTAACGGTTCAACTTCGGTTTGAAATAGAGTTAAAGTTCTAAAGTTCTATCACCTCTTAGGACACCCAAAGGTTGTAATAAGTATCTATAACTTATAGCTTTGAACCTAACTCTAAGACTCTAATCCCCAAGAGCATTATCATTGATTGTAGCGATTCAATTTCGGTTTGAAATAGAGTTAAAGTTCTGAAGCTCTATCACCTCTTAGGACACCCAAAGTTTGTAATAAGCATCTATAACTTATTGCTTTGAACCTAACTCTAAGACTCTAATCCCCAAGAGCGTTATCTTTGATTGTAACGGTTCAACTTCGGTTTGAAAGAGAGTTAAAGTTCTAAAGATCTATCACCTCTTAGGACACCCAAAGGATGTCATAAGTATCTATAACTTATAGCTCTGAACCTAACTCTAAGACTCTAATCCCCAAGGACGTTATCTTTGATTGTAACGGTTCAACTTCGGTTTGAAGTAGAGTTAAAGTTCTAAAGATCTATCACCTCTTAGGACACCCAAAGGATGTCATAAGTATCTATAACTTATAGCTTTGAACCTAACTCTAAGACTCTAATCCCCAAGAGCGTTATCTTTGATTGTAACAGTTCAACTTCGGTTTGAAATAGAGTTAAAGTTCTAAAGATCTATCACCTCTTAGGACACCCAAAGGTTGTAATAAGTATCTATAACTTATTGCTTTGAACCTCACTCTAAGACTCTAATCCCCAAGAGCGTTATCTTTGATTGTAACGGTTCAACTTCGGTTTGAAATAGAGTTAAAGTTCTAAAGATCTATCACCTCTTAGGACACCCAAAGGATGTCATAAGTATGTATAACTTATAGCTTTGAACCTAACTCTAAGACTCTAATCCCCAAGAGCGTTATCTTTGATTGTAACGGTTCAACTTCGGTTTGAAATAGAGTTAAAGTTCTAAAGATCTATCACCTCTTAGGACACCCAAAGGTTGTAATAAGTATCTATAACTTATAGCTTTGAACCTAACTCTAAGACTCTAATCCCCAAGAGCGTTATCTTTGATTGCAACGGTTCAACTTCGGTTTGAAATAGAGTTAAAGTTCTGAAGTTCTATCACCTCTTAGGACACCCAAAGGTTGTAATAAGTACCTATAACTTATAGCTTTGAACCTAACTCTAAGACTCTAATCCCCAATAGCGTTATCTTTGATTGTAACGGTTCAACTTCGGTTTGAAATAGAGTTAAAGTTCTAAAGATCTATCACCTCTTAGGACACCCAAAGGTTGTAATAAGTATCTATAACTTACAGCTTTGAACCTAACTCTAAGACTCTAATCCCCAAGAGCGTTATCTTTGATTGTAACGGTTCAACTTCGGTTTGAAATAGAGTTAAAGTTCTGAAGTTCTATCACCTCTTAGGACACCCAAAGGTTGTAATATGTACCTATAACTTATAGCTTTGAACCTAACTCTAAGACTCTAATCCCCAAGAGCGTTATCTTTGATTGTAACGGTTCAACTTCGGTTTGAAATAGAGTTAAAGTTCTAAAGATCTATCACCTCTTAGGACACCCAAAGGTTGTAATAAGTATCTATAACTTATTGCTTTGAACCTAACTCTAAGACTCTATTCCCCAAGATCGTTATCTTTGATTGTAACGGTTCAACTTCGGTTTGAAATAGAGTTAAAGTTCTGAAGTTCTATCACCTCTTAGGACACCCAAAGGTTGTAATAAGTATCTATAACTTATAGCTTTGAACCTAACTCTAAGACTCTAATCCCCAAGAGCATTATCTTTGATTGTAACGGCTCAACTTCGGTTTGAAATAGAGTTAAAGTTATGAAGCTCTATCACCTCTTAGGGCACCCAAAGTTTGTAATAAGTATCTATAACTTATAGCTTTGAACCTAACTCTAAGACTCTAATCCCCAAGAGCGTTATCTTTGATTGTAACGGTTCAACTTCGGTTTGAAATAGAGTTAAAGTTCTAAAGATCTATCACCTCTTAGGACACCCAAAGGTTGTAATAAGTATCTATAACTTATAGCTTTGAACCTAACTCTAAGACTCTAATCCTCAAGAGCGTTATCTTTGATTGTAACGGTTCAACTTCGGTTTGAAATAGAGTTAAAGTTCTAAAGATCTATCACCTCTTAGGACACCCAAAGGTTGTAATAAGTATCTATAACTTATAGCCTTGAACCTAACTCTAAGACTCTAATCCCCGAGAGCGTTATCTTTGATTGTAACGGTTCAACTTCGGTTTGAAATAGAGTTAAAGTCCTAAAGATCTATCACCTCTTAGGACACCCAAAGGATGTCATCTTAGGACATCCAAAGGATGTCATAAGTATCTATAACTTATAGCTTTGAACCTAACTCTAAGACTCTAATCCCCAAGAGCGTTATCTTTGATTGTAACGGTTCAACTTCGGTTTGAAATAGAGTTAAAGTTCTAAAGATCAATCACCTCTTAGGACACCCAAAGGTTGTAATAAGTATCTATAACTTACAGCTTTGAACCTAACTCTAAGACTCTAATCCCCAAGAGCGTTATCTTTGATTGTAACGGTTCAACTTCGGTTTGAAATAGAGTTAAAGTTCTGAAGTTCTATCACCTCTTAGGACACCCAAAGGTTGTAATAAGTACCTATAACTTATAGCTTTGAACCTAACTCTAAGACTCTAATCCCCAAGAGCATTATCTTTGATTGTAGCGGTTCAATTTCGGTTTGAAATAGAGTTAAAGTTCTGAAGCTCTATCACCTCTTAGGACACCCAAAGTTTGTAATAAGTATCTATAACTTATAGCTTTGAACCTAACTCTAAGACTCTAATCCCCAAGAGCGTTATCTTTGATTGCAACGGTTCAACTTCGGTTTGAAATAGAGTTAAAGTTCTGAAGTTCTATCACCTCTTAGGACACCCAAAGGTTGTAATAAGTACCTATAACTTATAGCTTTGAACCTAACTCTAAGACTCTAATCCCCAAGAGCGTTATCTTTGATTGTAACGGTTCAACTTCGGTTTGAAATAGAGTTAAAGTTCTAAAGATCAATCACCTCTTAGGACACCCAAAGGTTGTAATAAGTATCTATAACTTACAGCTTTGAACCTAACTCTAAGACTCTAATCCCCAAGAGCGTTATCTTTGATTGTAACGGTTCAACTTCGGTTTGAAATAGAGTTAAAGTTCTGAAGTTCTATCACCTCTTAGGACACCCAAAGGTTGTAATAAGTACCTATAACTTATAGCTTTGAACCTAACTCTAAGACTCTAATCCCCAAGAGCGTTATCTTTGATTGTAACGGTTCAACTTCGGTTTGAAATAGAGTTAAAGTTCTAAAGATCTATCACCTCTTTGGACACCCAAAGGTTGTAATAAGTACCTATAACTTATAGCTTTGAACCTAACTCTAAGACTCTAATCCCCAAGAGCATTATCTTTGATTGTAACGGTTCAACTTCGGTTTGAAATAGAGTTAAAGTTGTGAAGCTCTATCACCTCTTAGGGCACCCAAAGTTTGTAATAAGTATCTATAACTTATAGCTTTGAACCTAACTCTAAGACTCTAATCCCCAAGAGCGTTATCTTTGATTGTAACGGTTCAACTTCGGTTTGAAATAGAGTTAAAGTTCTAAAGATCTATCACCTCTTAGGACACCCAAAGGTTGTAATAAGTATCTATAACTTATAGCTTTGAACCTAACTCTAAGACTCTAATCCCCAAGAGCGTTATCTTTGATTGTAACGGTTCAACTTCGGTTTGAAATAGAGTTAAAGTTCTAAAGATCTATCACCTCTTAGGACACCCAAAGGTTGTAATAAGTATCTATAACTTATAGCTTTGAACCTAACTCTAAGACTCTAATCCCCAAGAGCGTTATCTTTGATTGTAACGGTTCAACTTCGATTTGAAATAGAGTTAAAGTTCTAAAGATCTATCACCTCTTAGGACACCCAAAGGATGTCATAAGTATCTATAACTTATAGCTTTAAACCTAACTCTAAGACTCTAATCCCCAAGAGCGTTATCCTTGATTGTAACGGTTCAACTTCGGTTTGAAATAGAGTTAAAGTTCTAAAGATCTATCACCTCTTAGGACACCCAAAGGATGTCATAAGTATGTATAACTTATAGCTTTGAACCTCACTCTAAGACTCTAATCCCCAAGAGCGTTATCTTTGATTGTAACGGTTCAACTTCGGTTTGAAATAGAGTTAAAGTTCTAAAGATCTATCACCTCTTAGGACACCCAAAGGTTGTAATAAGTATCTATAACTTATAGCTTTGAACCTAACTCTAAGACTCTAATCCTCAAGAGCGTTATCTTTGATTGTAACGGTTCAACTTCGGTTTGAAATAGAGTTAAAGTTCTAAAGATCTATCACCTCTTAGGACACCCAAAGGTTGTAATAAGTATCTATAACTTATAGCCTTGAACCTAACTCTAAGACTCTAATCCCCGAGAGCGTTATCTTTGATTGTAACGGTTCAACTTCGGTTTGAAATAGAGTTAAAGTCCTAAATATCTATCACCTCTTAGGACACCCAAAGGATGTCATCTTAGGACATCCAAAGGATGTCATAAGTATCTATAACTTATAGCTTTGAACCTAACTCTAAGACTCTAATCCCCAAGAGCGTTATCTTTGATTGTAACGGTTCAACTTCGGTTTGAAATAGAGTTAAAGTTCTAAAGATCTATCACCTCTTAGGACACCCAAAGGTTGTAATAAGTATCTATAACTTATTGCTTTGAACCTCACTCTAAGACTCTAATCCCCAAGAGCGTTATCTTTGATTGTAACGGTTCAACTTCGGTTTGAAATAGAGTTAAAGTTCTAAAGATCTATCACCTCTTAGGACACCCAAAGGATGTCATAAGTATGTATAACTTATAGCTTTGAACCTAACTCTAAGACTCTAATCCCCAAGAGCATTATCTTTGATTGTAGCGGTTCAATTTCGGTTTGAAATAGAGTTAAAGTTCTGAAGCTCTATCACCTCTTAGGACACCCAAAGTTTGTAATAAGTATCTATAACTTATAGCTTTGAACCTAACTCTAAGACTCTAATCCCCAAGAGCGTTAGCTTTGATTGCAACGGTTCAACTTCGGTTTGAAATAGAGTTAAAGTTCTGAAGTTCTATCACCTCTTAGGACACCCAAAGGTTGTAATAAGTACCTATAACTTATAGCTTTGAACCTAACTCTAAGACTCTAATCCCCAAGAGCGTTATCTTTGATTGTAACGGTTCAACTTCGGTTTGAAATAGAGTTAAAGTTCTAAAGATCAATCACCTCTTAGGACACCCAAAGGTTGTAATAAGTATCTATAACTTACAGCTTTGAACCTAACTCTAAGACTCTAATCCCCAAGAGCGTTATCTTTGATTGTAACGGTTCAACTTCGGTTTGAAATAGAGTTAAAGTTCTGAAGTTCTATCACCTCTTAGGACACCCAAAGGTTGTAATAAGTACCTATAACTTATAGCTTTGAACCTAACTCTAAGACTCTAATCCCCAAGAGCGTTATCTTTGATTGTAACGGTTCAACTTCGGTTTGAAATAGAGTTAAAGTTCTAAAGATCTATCACCTCTTTGGACACCCAAAGGTTGTAATAAGTACCTATAACTTATAGCTTTGAACCTAACTCTAAGACTCTAATCCCCAAGAGCATTATCTTTGATTGTAACGGTTCAACTTCGGTTTGAAATAGAGTTAAAGTTGTGAAGCTCTATCACCTCTTAGGGCACCCAAAGTTTGTAATAAGTATCTATAACTTATAGCTTTGAACCTAACTCTAAGACTCTAATCCCCAAGAGCGTTATCTTTGATTGTAACGGTTCAACTTCGGTTTGAAATAGAGTTAAAGTTCTAAAGATCTATCACCTCTTAGGACACCCAAAGGTTGTAATAAGTATCTATAACTTATAGCTTTGAACCTAACTCTAAGACTCTAATCCCCAAGAGCGTTATCTTTGATTGTAACGGTTCAACTTCGGTTTGAAATAGAGTTAAAGTTCTAAAGATCTATCACCTCTTAGGACACCCAAAGGTTGTAATAAGTATCTATAACTTATAGCTTTGAACCTAACTCTAAGACTCTAATCCCCAAGAGCGTTATCTTTGATTGTAACGGTTCAACTTCGATTTGAAATAGAGTTAAAGTTCTAAAGATCTATCACCTCTTAGGACACCCAAAGGATGTCATAAGTATCTATAACTTATAGCTTTAAACCTAACTCTAAGACTCTAATCCCCAAGAGCGTTATCCTTGATTGTAACGGTTCAACTTCGGTTTGAAATAGAGTTAAAGTTCTAAAGATCTATCACCACTTAGGACACCCAAAGGTTGTAATAAGTATCTATAACTTATTGCTTTGAACCTCACTCTAAGACTCTAATCCCCAAGAGCGTTATCTTTGATTGTAACGGTTCAACTTCGGTTTGAAATAGAGTTAAAGTTCTAAAGATCTATCACCTCTTAGGACACCCAAAGGATGTCATAAGTATGTATAACTTATAGCTTTGAACCTCACTCTAAGACTCTAATCCCCAAGAGCGTTATCTTTGATTGTAACGGTTCAACTTCGGTTTGAAATAGAGTTAAAGTTCTAAAGATCTATCACCTCTTAGGACACCCAAAGGTTGTAATAAGTATCTATAACTTATAGCTTTGAACCTAACTCTAAGACTCTAATCCCCAAGAGCATTATCTTTGATTGTAGCGGTTCAATTTCGGTTTGAAATAGAGTTAAAGTTCTGAAGCTCTATCACCTCTTAGGAAACCCAAAGTTTGTAATAAGCATCTATAACTTATTGCTTTGAACCTAACTCTAAGACTCTAATCCCCAAGAGCGTTATCTTTGATTGTAACGGTTCAACTTCGGTTTGAAATAGAGTTAAAGTTCTAAAGATCTATCACCTCTTAGGACACCCAAAGGATGTCATAAGTATCTATAACTTATAGCTTTGAACCTAACTCTAAGACTCTAATCCCCAAGGACGTTATCTTTGATTGTAACGGTTCAACTTCGGTTTGAAGTAGAGTTAAAGTTATGAAGCTCTATCACCTCTTAGGGCACCCAAAGTTTGTAATAAGTATCTATAACTTATAGCTTTGAACCTAACTCTAAGACTCTAATCCCCAAGAGCGTTATCTTTGATTGTAACGGTTCAACTTCGGTTTGAAATAGAGTTAAAGTTCTAAAGATCTATCACCTCTTAGGACACCCAAAGGTTGTAATAAGTATCTATAACTTTTAGCTTTGAACCTAACTCTAATACTCTAATCCCCGAGAGCGTTATCTTTGATTGTAACGGTTCAACTTCGGTTTGAAATAGAGTTAAAGTTCTAAAGATCTATCACCTCTTAGGACACCCAAAGGATGTCATAAGTATGTATAACTTATAGCTTTGAACCTAACTCTAAGACTCTAATCCCCAAGGACGTTATCTTTGATTGTAACGGTTCAACTTCGGTTTGAAGTAGAGTTAAAGTTCTAAAGATCTATCACCTCTTAGGACACCCAAAGGATGTCATAAGTATCTATAACTTATAGCTTTGAACCTAACTCTAAGACTCTAATCCCCAAGAGCGTTATCTTTGATTGTAACGGTTCAACTTCGGTTTGAAATAGAGTTAAAGTTCTAAAGATCTATCACCTCTTAGGACACCCAAAGGTTGTAATAAGTATCTATAACTTATTGCTTTGAACCTAACTCTAAGACTCTAATCCCCAAGATCGTTATCTTTGATTGTAACGGTTCAACTTCGGTTTGAAATAGAGTTAAAGTTCTAAAGATCTATCACCTCTTAGGACACCCAAAGGTTGTAATAAGTACCTATAACTTATAGCTTTGAACCTAACTCTAAGACTCTAATCCCCAAGAGCATTATCTTTGATTGTAACGGTTCAACTTCGGTTTGAAATAGAGTTAAAGTTATGAAGCTCTATCACCTCTTAGGGCACCCAAAGTTTGTAATAAGTATCTATAACTTATAGCTTTGAACCTAACTCTAAGACTCTAATCCCCAAGAGCGTTATCTTTGATTGTAACGGTTCAACTTCGGTTTGAAATAGAGTTAAAGTTCTAAAGATCTATCACCTCTTAGGACACCCAAAGGTTGTAATAAGTATCTATAACTTATAGCTTTGAACCTAACTCTAAGACTCTAATCCCCAAGAGCGTTATCTTTGATTGTAACGGTTCAACTTCGGTTTGAAATAGAGTTAAAGTTCTAAAGATCTATCACCTCTTAGGACACCCAAAGGTTGTAATAAGTATCTATAACTTATAGCTTTGAACCTAACTCTAAGACTCTAATCCCCAAGAGCGTTATCTTTGATTGTAACGGTTCAACTTCGATTTGAAATAGAGTTAAAGTTCTAAAGATCTATCACCTCTTAGGACACCCAAAGGTTGTAATAAGTATCTATAACTTATAGCTTTGAACCTAACTCTAAGACTCTAATCCCCAAGAGCGTTATCTTTGATTGTAACGGTTCAACTTCGGTTTGAAATAGAGTTAAAGTTCTGAAGCTCTATCACCTCTTAGGACACCCAAAGGTTGTAATAAGTATCTATAACTTATTGCTTTGAACCTAACTCTAAGACTCTAATCCCCAAGAGCGTTATCTTTGATTGTAACGGTTCAACTTCGGTTTGAAATAGAGTTAAAGTTCTAAAGATCTATCACCTCTTAGGACACCCAAACGATGTCATAAGTATCTATAACTTATAGCTTTGAACCTAACTCTAAGACTCTAATCCCCAAGGACGTTATCTTTGATTGTAACGGTTGAACTTCGGTTTGAAGTAGAGTTAAAGTTCTAAAGATCTATCACCTCTTAGGACACCCAAAGGATGTCATAAGTATCTATAACTTATAGCTTTGAACCTAACTCTAAGACTCTAATCCCCAAGAGCGTTATCTTTGATTGTAACGGTTCAACTTCGGTTTGAAATAGAGTTAAAGTTCTAAAGATCTATCACCTCTTAGGACACCCAAAGGTTGTAATAAGTATCTATAACTTATAGCCTTGAACCTAACTCTAAGACTCTAATCCCCAAGAGCGTTATCTTTGATTGTAACGGTTCAACTTCGGTTTGAAATAGAGTTAAAGTTCTAAAGATCTATCACCTCTTAGGACACCCAAAGGTTGTAATAAGTATCTATAACTTATAGCCTTGAACCTAACTCTAAGACTCTAATCCCCAAGAGCGTTATCTTTGATTGTAACGGTTCAACTTCGGTTTGAAATAGAGTTAAAGTTCTAAAGATCTATCACCTCTTAGGACACCCAAAGGTTGTAATAAGTATCTATAACTTATAGCTTTGAACCTAACTCTAAGACTCTAATCCCCAAGAGCGTTATCCTTGATTGTAACGGTTCAACTTCGGTTTGAAATAGAGTTAAAGTTCTAAAGATCTATCACCTCTTAGGACACCCAAAGGTTGTAATAAGTATCTATAACTTATTGCTTTGAACCTCACTCTAAGACTCTAATCCCCAAGAGCGTTATCTTTGATTGTAACGGTTCAACTTCGGTTTGAAATAGAGTTAAAGTTCTAAAGATCTATCACCTCTTAGGACACCCAAAGGATGTCATAAGTATGTATAACTTATAGCTTTGAACCTCACTCTAAGACTCTAATCCCCAAGAGCGTTATCTTTGATTGTAACGGTTCAACTTCGGTTTGAAATAGAGTTAAAGTTCTAAAGATCTATCACCTCTTAGGACACCCAAAGGTTGTAATAAGTATCTATAACTTATAGCTTTGAACCTAACTCTAAGACTCTAATCCCCAAGAGCATTATCTTTGATTGTAGCGGTTCAATTTCGGTTTGAAATAGAGTTAAAGTTCTGAAGCTCTATCACCTCTTAGGAAACCCAAAGTTTGTAATAAGCATCTATAACTTATTGCTTTGAACCTAACTCTAAGACTCTAATCCCCAAGAGCGTTATCTTTGATTGTAACGGTTCAACTTCGGTTTGAAATAGAGTTAAAGTTCTAAAGATCTATCACCTCTTAGGACACCCAAAGGATGTCATAAGTATCTATAACTTATAGCTTTGAACCTAACTCTAAGACTCTAATCCCCAAGGACGTTATCTTTGATTGTAACGGTTCAACTTCGGTTTGAAGTAGAGTTAAAGTTATGAAGCTCTATCACCTCTTAGGGCACCCAAAGTTTGTAATAAGTATCTATAACTTATAGCTTTGAACCTAACTCTAAGACTCTAATCCCCAAGAGCGTTATCTTTGATTGTAACGGTTCAACTTCGGTTTGAAATAGAGTTAAAGTTCTAAAGATCTATCACCTCTTAGGACACCCAAAGGTTGTAATAAGTATCTATAACTTATAGCTTTGAACCTAACTCTAAGACTCTAATCCTCAAGAGCGTTATCTTTGATTGTAACGGTTCAACTTCGGTTTGAAATAGAGTTAAAGTTCTAAAGATCTATCACCTCTTAGGACACCCAAAGGTTGTAATAAGTATCTATAACTTATAGCTTTGAACCTAACTCTAATACTCTAATCCCCGAGAGCGTTATCTTTGATTGTAACGGTTCAACTTCGGTTTGAAATAGAGTTAAAGTTCTAAAGATCTATCACCTCTTAGGACACCCAAAGGATGTCATAAGTATGTATAACTTATAGCTTTGAACCTAACTCTAAGACTCTAATCCCCAAGGACGTTAGCTTTGATTGTAACGGTTCAACTTCGGTTTGAAGTAGAGTTAAAGTTCTAAAGATCTATCACCTCTTAGGACACCCAAAGGATGTCATAAGTATCTATAACTTATAGCTTTGAACCTAACTCTAAGACTCTAATCCCCAAGAGCGTTATCTTTGATTGTAACGGTTCAACTTCGGTTTGAAATAGAGTTAAAGTTCTAAAGATCTATCACCTCTTAGGACACCCAAAGGTTGTAATAAGTATCTATAACTTATTGCTTTGAACCTAACTCTAAGACTCTAATCCCCAAGATCGTTATCTTTGATTGTAACGGTTCAACTTCGGTTTGAAATAGAGTTAAAGTTCTAAAGATCTATCACCTCTTAGGACACCCAATGGTTGTAATAAGTACCTATAACTTATAGCTTTGAACCTAACTCTAAGACTCTAATCCCCAAGAGCATTATCTTTGATTGTAACGGTTCAACTTCGGTTTGAAATAGAGTTAAAGTTATGAAGCTCTATCACCTCTTAGGGCACCCAAAGTTTGTAATAAGTATCTATAACTTATAGCTTTGAACCTAACTCTAAGACTCTAATCCCCAAGAGCGTTATCTTTGATTGTAACGGTTCAACTTCGGTTTGAAATAGAGTTAAAGTTCTAAAGATCTATCACCTCTTAGGACACCCAAAGGTTGTAATAAGTATCTATAACTTATAGCTTTGAACCTAACTCTAAGACTCTAATCCCCAAGAGCGTTATCTTTGATTGTAACGGTTCAACTTCGGTTTGAAATAGAGTTAAAGTTCTAAAGATCTATCACCTCTTAGGACACCCAAAGGTTGTAATAAGTATCTATAACTTATAGCTTTGAACCTAACTCTAAGACTCTAATCCCCAAGAGCGTTATCTTTGATTGTAACGGTTCAACTTCGATTTGAAATAGAGTTAAAGTTCTAAAGATCTATCACCTCTTAGGACACCCAAAGGTTGTAATAAGTATCTATAACTTATAGCTTTGAACCTAACTCTAAGACTCTAATCCCCAAGAGCGTTATCTTTGATTGTAACGGTTCAACTTCGGTTTGAAATAGAGTTAAAGTTCTGAAGCTCTATCACCTCTTAGGACACCCAAAGGTTGTAATAAGTATCTATAACTTATTGCTTTGAACCTAACTCTAAGACTCTAATCCCCAAGAGCATTATCTTTGATTGTAACGGTTCAACTTCGGTTTGAAATAGAGTTAAAGTTCTAAAGATCTATCACCTCTTAGGACACCCAAACGATGTCATAAGTATCTATAACTTATAGCTTTGAACCTAACTCTAAGACTCTAATCCCCAAGGACGTTATCTTTGATTGTAACGGTTGAACTTCGGTTTGAAGTAGAGTTAAAGTTCTAAAGATCTATCACCTCTTAGGACACCCAAAGGATGTCATAAGTATCTATAACTTATAGCTTTGAACCTAACTCTAAGACTCTAATCCCCAAGAGCGTTATCTTTGATTGTAACGGTTCAACTTCGGTTTGAAATAGAGTTAAAGTTCTAAAGATCTATCACCTCTTAGGACACCCAAAGGTTGTAATAAGTATCTATAACTTATAGCTTTGAACCTCACTCTAAGACTCTAATCCCCAAGAGCGTTATCTTTGATTGTAACGGTTCAACTTCGGTTTGAAATAGAGTTAAAGTTCTAAAGATCTATCACCTCTTAGGACACCCAAAGGTTGTAATAAGTATCTATAACTTATAGCCTTGAACCTAACTCTAAGACTCTAATCCCCAAGAGCGTTATCTTTGATTGTAACGGTTCAACTTCGGTTTGAAATAGAGTTAAAGTTCTAAAGATCTATCACCTCTTAGGACACCCAAAGGTTGTAATAAGTATCTATAACTTATAGCTTTGAACCTAACTCTAAGACTCTAATCCCCAAGAGCGTTATCTTTGATTGCAACGGTTCAACTTCGGTTTGAAATAGAGTTAAAGTTCTGAAGTTCTATCACCTCTTAGGACACCCAAAGGTTGTAATAAGTACCTATAACTTATAGCTTTGAACCTAACTCTTAACTCTAATCCCCAAGAGCGTTATCTTTGATTGTAACGGTTCAACTTCGGTTTGAAATAGAGTTAAAGTTCTAAAGATCTATCACCTCTTAGGACACCCAAAGGTTGTAATAAGTATCTATAACTTACAGCTTTGAACCTAACTCTAAGACTCTAATCCCCAAGAGCGTTATCTTTGATTGTAACGGTTCAACTTCGGTTTGAAATAGAGTTAAAGTTCTGAAGCTCTATCACCTCTTAGGACACCCAAAGGTTGTAATAAGTATCTATAACTTATTGCTTTGAACCTAACTCTAAGACTCTAATCCCCAAGAGCGTTATCTTTGATTGTAACGGTTCAACTTCGGTTTGAAATAGAGTTAAAGTTCTAAAGATCTATCACCTCTTAGGACACCCAAACGATGTCATAAGTATCTATAACTTATAGCTTTGAACCTAACTCTAAGACTCTAATCCCCAAGGACGTTATCTTTGATTGTAACGGTTGAACTTCGGTTTGAAGTAGAGTTAAAGTTCTAAAGATCTATCACCTCTTAGGACACCCAAAGGATGTCATAAGTATCTATAACTTATAGCTTTGAACCTAACTCTAAGACTCTAATCCCCAAGAGCGTTATCTTTGATTGTAACGGTTCAACTTCGGTTTGAAATAGAGTTAAAGTTCTAAAGATCTATCACCTCTTAGGACACCCAAAGGTTGTAATAAGTATCTATAAGTTATAGCTTTGAACCTAACTCTAAGACTCTAATCCCCAAGAGCGTTATCTTTGATTGTAACGGTTCAACTTCGGTTTGAAATAGAGTTAAAGTTCTAAAGATCTATCACCTCTTAGGACACCCAAAGGTTGTAATAAGTATCTATAACTTATAGCCTTGAACCTAACTCTAAGACTCTAATCCCCAAGAGCGTTATCTTTGATTGTAACGGTTCAACTTCGGTTTGAAATAGAGTTAAAGTTCTAAAGATCTATCAACTCTTAGGACACCCAAAGGTTGTAATAAGTATCTATAACTTATAGCTTTGAACCTAACTCTAAGACTCTAATCCCCAAGAGCGTTATCCTTGATTGTAACGGTTCAACTTCGGTTTGAAATAGAGTTAAAGTTCTAAAGATCTATCACCTCTTAGGACACCCAAAGGTTGTAATAAGTATCTATAACTTATTGCTTTGAACCTCACTCTAAGACTCTAATCCCCAAGAGCGTTATCTTTGATTGTAACGGTTCAACTTCGGTTTGAAATAGAGTTAAAGTTCTAAAGATCTATCACCTCTTAGGACACCCAAAGGATGTCATAAGTATGTATAACTTATAGCTTTGAACCTCACTCTAAGACTCTAATCCCCAAGAGCGTTATCTTTGATTGTAACGGTTCAACTTCGGTTTGAAATAGAGTTAAAGTTCTAAAGATCTATCACCTCTTAGGACACCCAAAGGTTGTAATAAGTATCTATAACTTATAGCTTTGAACCTAACTCTAAGACTCTAATCCCCAAGAGCATTATCTTTGATTGTAGCGGTTCAATTTCGGTTTGAAATAGAGTTAAAGTTCTGAAGCTCTATCACCTCTTAGGAAACCCAAAGTTTGTAATAAGCATCTATAACTTATTGCTTTGAACCTAACTCTAAGACTCTAATCCCCAAGAGCGTTATCTTTGATTGTAACGGTTCAACTTCGGTTTGAAATAGAGTTAAAGTTCTAAAGATCTATCACCTCTTAGGACACCCAAAGGATGTCATAAGTATCTATAACTTATAGCTTTGAACCTAACTCTAAGACTCTAATCCCCAAGGACGTTATCTTTGATTGTAACGGTTCAACTTCGGTTTGAAGTAGAGTTAAAGTTATGAAGCTCTATCACCTCTTAGGGCACCCAAAGTTTGTAATAAGTATCTATAACTTATAGCTTTGAACCTAACTCTAAGACTCTAATCCCCAAGAGCGTTATCTTTGATTGTAACGGTTCAACTTCGGTTTGAAATAGAGTTAAAGTTCTAAAGATCTATCACCTCTTAGGACACCCAAAGGTTGTAATAAGTATCTATAACTTATAGCTTTGAACCTCACTCTAAGACTCTAATCCCCAAGAGCGTTATCTTTGATTGTAACGGTTCAACTTCGGTTTGAAATAGAGTTAAAGTTCTAAAGATCTATCACCTCTTAGGACACCCAAAGGTTGTAATAAGTATCTATAACTTATAGCTTTGAACCTAACTCTAAGACTCTAATCCCCAAGAGCGTTATCTTTGATTGCAACGGTTCAACTTCGGTTTGAAATAGAGTTAAAGTTCTGAAGTTCTATCACCTCTTAGGACACCCAAAGGTTGTAATAAGTACCTATAACTTATAGCTTTGAACCTAACTCTAAGACTCTAATCCTCAAGAGCGTTATCTTTGATTGTAACGGTTCAACTTCGGTTTGAAATAGAGTTAAAGTTCTAAAGATCTATCACCTCTTAGGACACCCAAAGGTTGTAATAAGTATCTATAACTTATAGCTTTGAACCTAACTCTAATACTCTAATCCCCGAGAGCGTTATCTTTGATTGTAACGGTTCAACTTCGGTTTGAAATAGAGTTAAAGTTCTAAAGATCTATCACCTCTTAGGACACCCAAAGGATGTCATAAGTATGTATAACTTATAGCTTTGAACCTAACTCTAAGACTCTAATCCCCAAGGACGTTATCTTTGATTGTAACGGTTCAACTTCGGTTTGAAGTAGAGTTAAAGTTCTAAAGATCTATCACCTCTTAGGACACCCAAAGGATGTCATAAGTATCTATAACTTATAGCTTTGAACCTAACTCTAAGACTCTAATCCCCAAGAGCGTTATCTTTGATTGTAACGGTTCAACTTCGGTTTGAAATAGAGTTAAAGTTCTAAAGATCTATCACCTCTTAGGACACCCAAAGGTTGTAATAAGTATCTATAACTTATTGCTTTGAACCTAACTCTAAGACTCTAATCCCCAAGATCGTTATCTTTGATTGTAACGGTTCAACTTCGGTTTGAAATAGAGTTAAAGTTCTAAAGATCTATCACCTCTTAGGACACCCAATGGTTGTAATAAGTACCTATAACTTATAGCTTTGAACCTAACTCTAAGACTCTAATCCCCAAGAGCATTATCTTTGATTGTAACGGTTCAACTTCGGTTTGAAATAGAGTTAAAGTTATGAAGCTCTATCACCTCTTAGGGCACCCAAAGTTTGTAATAAGTATCTATAACTTATAGCTTTGAACCTAACTCTAAGACTCTAATCCCCAAGAGCGTTATCTTTGATTGTAACGGTTCAACTTCGGTTTGAAATAGAGTTAAAGTTCTAAAGATCTATCACCTCTTAGGACACCCAAAGGTTGTAATAAGTATCTATAACTTATAGCTTTGAACCTAACTCTAAGACTCTAATCCCCAAGAGCGTTATCTTTGATTGTAACGGTTCAACTTCGGTTTGAAATAGAGTTAAAGTTCTAAAGATCTATCACCTCTTAGGACACCCAAAGGTTGTAATAAGTATCTATAACTTATAGCTTTGAACCTAACTCTAAGACTCTAATCCCCAAGAGCGTTATCTTTGATTGTAACGGTTCAACTTCGATTTGAAATAGAGTTAAAGTTCTAAAGATCTATCACCTCTTAGGACACCCAAAGGTTGTAATAAGTATCTATAACTTATAGCTTTGAACCTAACTCTAAGACTCTAATCCCCAAGAGCGTTATCTTTGATTGTAACGGTTCAACTTCGGTTTGAAATAGAGTTAAAGTTCTGAAGCTCTATCACCTCTTAGGACACCCAAAGGTTGTAATAAGTATCTATAACTTATTGCTTTGAACCTAACTCTAAGACTCTAATCCCCAAGAGCATTATCTTTGATTGTAACGGTTCAACTTCGGTTTGAAATAGAGTTAAAGTTCTAAAGATCTATCACCTCTTAGGACACCCAAACGATGTCATAAGTATCTATAACTTATAGCTTTGAACCTAACTCTAAGACTCTAATCCCCAAGGACGTTATCTTTGATTGTAACGGTTGAACTTCGGTTTGAAGTAGAGTTAAAGTTCTAAAGATCTATCACCTCTTAGGACACCCAAAGGATGTCATAAGTATCTATAACTTATAGCTTTGAACCTAACTCTAAGACTCTAATCCCCAAGAGCGTTATCTTTGATTGTAACGGTTCAACTTCGGTTTGAAATAGAGTTAAAGTTCTAAAGATCTATCACCTCTTAGGACACCCAAAGGTTGTAATAAGTATCTATAACTTATAGCTTTGAACCTCACTCTAAGACTCTAATCCCCAAGAGCGTTATCTTTGATTGTAACGGTTCAACTTCGGTTTGAAATAGAGTTAAAGTTCTAAAGATCTATCACCTCTTAGGACACCCAAAGGTTGTAATAAGTATCTATAACTTATAGCCTTGAACCTAACTCTAAGACTCTAATCCCCAAGAGCGTTATCTTTGATTGTAACGGTTCAACTTCGGTTTGAAATAGAGTTAAAGTTCTAAAGATCTATCACCTCTTAGGACACCCAAAGGTTGTAATAAGTATCTATAACTTATAGCTTTGAACCTAACTCTAAGACTCTAATCCCCAAGAGCGTTATCTTTGATTGCAACGGTTCAACTTCGGTTTGAAATAGAGTTAAAGTTCTGAAGTTCTATCACCTCTTAGGACACCCAAAGGTTGTAATAAGTACCTATAACTTATAGCTTTGAACCTAACTCTTAACTCTAATCCCCAAGAGCGTTATCTTTGATTGTAACGGTTCAACTTCGGTTTGAAATAGAGTTAAAGTTCTAAAGATCTATCACCTCTTAGGACACCCAAAGGTTGTAATAAGTATCTATAACTTACAGCTTTGAACCTAACTCTAAGACTCTAATCCCCAAGAGCGTTATCTTTGATTGTAACGGTTCAACTTCGGTTTGAAATAGAGTTAAAGTTCTGAAGTTCTATCACCTCTTAGGACACCCAAAGGTTGTAATAAGTACCTATAACTTATAGCTTTGAACCTAACTCTAAGACTCTAATCCCCAAGAGCGTTATCTTTGATTGTAACGGTTCAACTTCGGTTTGAAATAGAGTTAAAGTTCTAAAGATCTATCACCTCTTAGGACACCCAAAGTTGTAATAAGTATCTATAACTTATTGCTTTGAACCTAACTCTAAGACTCTAATCCCCAAGATCGTTATCTTTGATTGTAACGGTTCAACTTCGGTTTGAAATAGAGTTAAAGTTCTAAAGATCTATCACCTCTTAGGACACCCAAAGGTTGTAATAAGTATCTATAACTTATAGCTTTGAACCTAACTCTAAGACTCTAATCCCCAAGAGCATTATCTTTGATTGTAACGGTTCAACTTCGGTTTGAAATAGAGTTAAAGTTATGAAGCTCTATCACCTCTTAGGGCACCCAAAGTTTGTAATAAGTATCTATAACTTATAGCTTTGAACCTAACTCTAAGACTCTAATCCCCAAGAGCGTTATCTTTGATTGTAACGGTTCAACTTCGGTTTGAAATAAAGTTAAAGTTCTAAAGATCTATCACCTCTTAGGACACCCAAAGGTTGTAATAAGTATCTATAACTTATAGCTTTGAACCTAACTCTAAGACTCTAATCCTCAAGAGCGTTATCTTTGATTGTAACGGTTCAACTTCGGTTTGAAATAGAGTTAAAGTTCTAAAGATCTATCACCTCTTAGGACACCCAAAGGTTGTAATAAGTATCTATAACTTATAGCCTTGAACCTAACTCTAAGACTCTAATCCCCGAGAGCGTTATCTTTGATTGTAACGGTTCAACTTCGGTTTGAAATAGAGTTAAAGTTCTAAAGATCTATCACCTCTTAGGACACCCAAAGGATGTCATCTTAGGACACCCAAAGGATGTCATAAGTATCTATAACTTATAGCTTTGAACCTAACTCTAAGACTCTAATCCCCAAGAGCGTTATCTTTGATTGTAACGGTTCAACTTCGGTTTGAAATAGAGTTAAAGTTCTAAAGATCTATCACCTCTTAGGACACCCAAAGGTTGTAATAAGTATTTATAACTTATTGCTTTGAACCTCACTCTAAGACTCTAATCCCCAAGAGCGTTATCTTTGATTGTAACGGTTCAACTTCGGTTTGAAATAGAGTTAAAGTTCTAAAGATCTATCACCTCTTAGGACACCCAAAGGATGTCATAAGTATGTATAACTTATAGCTTTGAACCTAACTCTAAGACTCTAATCCCCAAGAGCATTATCTTTGATTGTAGCGGTTCAATTTCGGTTTGAAATAGAGTTAAAGTTCTGAAGCTCTATCACCTCTTAGGACACCCAAAGTTTGTAATAAGCATCTACAACTTATTGCTTTGAACCTAACTCTAAGACTCTAATCACCAAGAGCGTTATCTTTGATTGTAACGGTTCAACTTCGGTTTGAAATAGAGTTAAAGTTCTAAAGATCTATCACCTCTTAGGACACCCAAAGGATGTCATAAGTATCTATAACTTATAGCTTTAAACCTAACTCTAAGACTCTAATCCCCAAGAGCGTTATCCTTGATTGTAACGGTTCAACTTCGGTTTGAAATAGAGTTAAAGTTCTAAAGATCTATCACCTCTTAGGACACCCAAAGGTTGTAATAAGTATCTATAACTTATTGCTTTGAACCTCACTCTAAGACTCTAATCCCCAAGAGCGTTATCTTTGATTGTAACGGTTCAACTTCGGTTTGAAATAGAGTTAAAGTTCTGAAGATCTATCACCTCTTAGGACACCCAAAGGATGTCATAAGTATGTATAACTTATAGCTTTGAACCTAACTCTAAGACTCTAATCCCCAAGAGCGTTATCTTTGATTGTAACGGTTCAACTTCGGTTTGAAATAGAGTTAAAGTTCTAAAGATCTATCACCTCTTAGGACACCCAAAGGTTGTAATAAGTACCTATAACTTATAGCTTTGAACCTAACTCTAAGACTCTAATCCCCAAGAGCATTATCTTTGATTGTAACGGTTCAACTTCGGTTTGAAATAGAGTTAAAGTTATGAAGCTCTATCACCTCTTAGGGCACCCAAAGTTTGTAATAAGTATCTATAACTTATAGCTTTGAACCTAACTCTAAGACTCTAATCCCCAAGAGCGTTATCTTTGATTGTAACGGTTCAACTTCGGTTTGAAATAGAGTTAAAGTTCTAAAGATCTATCACCTCTTAGGACACCCAAACGATGTCATAAGTATCTATAACTTATAGCTTTGAACCTAACTCTAAGACTCTAATCCCCAAGGACGTTATCTTTGATTGTAACGGTTGAACTTCGGTTTGAAGTAGAGTTAAAGTTCTAAAGATCTATCACCTCTTAGGACACCCAAAGGATGTCATAAGTATCTATAACTTATAGCTTTGAACCTAACTCTAAGACTCTAATCCCCAAGAGCGTTATCTTTGATTGTAACGGTTCAACTTCGGTTTGAAATAGAGTTAAAGTTCTAAAGATCTATCACCTCTTAGGACACCCAAAGGTTGTAATAAGTATCTATAACTTATAGCTTTGAACCTCACTCTAAGACTCTAATCCCCAAGAGCGTTATCTTTGATTGTAACGGTTCAACTTCGGTTTGAAATAGAGTTAAAGTTCTAAAGATCTATCACCTCTTAGGACACCCAAAGGTTGTAATAAGTATCTATAACTTATAGCCTTGAACCTAACTCTAAGACTCTAATCCCCAAGAGCGTTATCTTTGATTGTAACGGTTCAACTTCGGTTTGAAATAGAGTTAAAGTTCTAAAGATCTATCACCTCTTAGGACACCCAAAGGTTGTAATAAGTATCTATAACTTATAGCTTTGAACCTAACTCTAAGACTCTAATCCCCAAGAGCGTTATCTTTGATTGCAACGGTTCAACTTCGGTTTGAAATAGAGTTAAAGTTCTGAAGTTCTATCACCTCTTAGGACACCCAAAGGTTGTAATAAGTACCTATAACTTATAGCTTTGAACCTAACTCTTAACTCTAATCCCCAAGAGCGTTATCTTTGATTGTAACGGTTCAACTTCGGTTTGAAATAGAGTTAAAGTTCTAAAGATCTATCACCTCTTAGGACACCCAAAGGTTGTAATAAGTATCTATAACTTACAGCTTTGAACCTAACTCTAAGACTCTAATCCCCAAGAGCGTTATCTTTGATTGTAACGGTTCAACTTCGGTTTGAAATAGAGTTAAAGTTCTGAAGTTCTATCACCTCTTAGGACACCCAAAGGTTGTAATAAGTACCTATAACTTATAGCTTTGAACCTAACTCTAAGACTCTAATCCCCAAGAGCGTTATCTTTGATTGTAACGGTTCAACTTCGGTTTGAAATAGAGTTAAAGTTCTAAAGATCTATCACCTCTTAGGACACCCAAAGTTGTAATAAGTATCTATAACTTATTGCTTTGAACCTAACTCTAAGACTCTAATCCCCAAGATCGTTATCTTTGATTGTAACGGTTCAACTTCGGTTTGAAATAGAGTTAAAGTTCTAAAGATCTATCACCTCTTAGGACACCCAAAGGTTGTAATAAGTATCTATAACTTATAGCTTTGAACCTAACTCTAAGACTCTAATCCCCAAGAGCATTATCTTTGATTGTAACGGTTCAACTTCGGTTTGAAATAGAGTTAAAGTTATGAAGCTCTATCACCTCTTAGGGCACCCAAAGTTTGTAATAAGTATCTATAACTTATAGCTTTGAACCTAACTCTAAGACTCTAATCCCCAAGAGCGTTATCTTTGATTGTAACGGTTCAACTTCGGTTTGAAATAAAGTTAAAGTTCTAAAGATCTATCACCTCTTAGGACACCCAAAGGTTGTAATAAGTATCTATAACTTATAGCTTTGAACCTAACTCTAAGACTCTAATCCTCAAGAGCGTTATCTTTGATTGTAACGGTTCAACTTCGGTTTGAAATAGAGTTAAAGTTCTAAAGATCTATCACCTCTTAGGACACCCAAAGGTTGTAATAAGTATCTATAACTTATAGCCTTGAACCTAACTCTAAGACTCTAATCCCCGAGAGCGTTATCTTTGATTGTAACGGTTCAACTTCGGTTTGAAATAGAGTTAAAGTTCTAAAGATCTATCACCTCTTAGGACACCCAAAGGATGTCATCTTAGGACACCCAAAGGATGTCATAAGTATCTATAACTTATAGCTTTGAACCTAACTCTAAGACTCTAATCCCCAAGAGCGTTATCTTTGATTGTAACGGTTCAACTTCGGTTTGAAATAGAGTTAAAGTTCTAAAGATCTATCACCTCTTAGGACACCCAAAGGTTGTAATAAGTATCTATAACTTATTGCTTTGAACCTCACTCTAAGACTCTAATCCCCAAGAGCGTTATCTTTGATTGTAACGGTTCAACTTCGGTTTGAAATAGAGTTAAAGTTCTAAAGATCTATCACCTCTTAGGACACCCAAAGGATGTCATAAGTATGTATAACTTATAGCTTTGAACCTAACTCTAAGACTCTAATCCCCAAGAGCATTATCTTTGATTGTAGCGGTTCAATTTCGGTTTGAAATAGAGTTAAAGTTCTGAAGCTCTATCACCTCTTAGGACACCCAAAGTTTGTAATAAGCATCTACAACTTATTGCTTTGAACCTAACTCTAAGACTCTAATCACCAAGAGCGTTATCTTTGATTGTAACGGTTCAACTTCGGTTTGAAATAGAGTTAAAGTTCTAAAGATCTATCACCTCTTAGGACACCCAAAGGATGTCATAAGTATCTATAACTTATAGCTTTAAACCTAACTCTAAGACTCTAATCCCCAAGAGCGTTATCCTTGATTGTAACGGTTCAACTTCGGTTTGAAATAGAGTTAAAGTTCTAAAGATCTATCACCTCTTAGGACACCCAAAGGTTGTAATAAGTATCTATAACTTATTGCTTTGAACCTCACTCTAAGACTCTAATCCCCAAGAGCGTTATCTTTGATTGTAACGGTTCAACTTCGGTTTGAAATAGAGTTAAAGTTCTGAAGATCTATCACCTCTTAGGACACCCAAAGGATGTCATAAGTATGTATAACTTATAGCTTTGAACCTAACTCTAAGACTCTAATCCCCAAGAGCGTTATCTTTGATTGTAACGGTTCAACTTCGGTTTGAAATAGAGTTAAAGTTCTAAAGATCTATCACCTCTTAGGACACCCAAAGGTTGTAATAAGTACCTATAACTTATAGCTTTGAACCTAACTCTAAGACTCTAATCCCCAAGAGCATTATCTTTGATTGTAACGGTTCAACTTCGGTTTGAAATAGAGTTAAAGTTATGAAGCTCTATCACCTCTTAGGGCACCCAAAGTTTGTAATAAGTATCTATAACTTATAGCTTTGAACCTAACTCTAAGACTCTAATCCCCAAGAGCGTTATCTTTGATTGTAACGGTTCAACTTCGGTTTGAAATAGAGTTAAAGTTCTAAAGATCTATCACCTCTTAGGACACCCAAAGGTTGTAATAAGTATCTATAACTTATAGCTTTGAACCTAACTCTAAGACTCTAATCCCCAAGAGCGTTATCTTTGATTGTAACGGTTCAACTTCGGTTTGAAATAGAGTTAAAGTTCTAAAGATCTATCACCTCTTAGGACACCCAAAGGTTGTAATAAGTATCTATAACTTATAGCTTTGAACCTAACTCTAAGACTCTAATCCCCAAGAGCGTTATCTTTGATTGTAACGGTTCAACTTCGATTTGAAATAGAGTTAAAGTTCTAAAGATCTATCACCTCTTAGGACACCCAAAGGTTGTAATAAGTATCTATAACTTATAGCTTTGAACCTAACTCTAAGACTCTAATCCCCAAGAGCGTTATCTTTGATTGTAACGGTTCAACTTCGGTTTGAAATAGAGTTAAAGTTCTGAAGCTCTATCACCTCTTAGGACACCCAAAGGTTGTAATAAGTATCTATAACTTATTGCTTTGAACCTAACTCTAAGACTCTAATCCCCAAGAGCGTTATCTTTGATTGTAACGGTTCAACTTCGGTTTGAAATAGAGTTAAAGTTCTAAAGATCTATCACCTCTTAGGACACCCAAACGATGTCATAAGTATCTATAACTTATAGCTTTGAACCTAACTCTAAGACTCTAATCCCCAAGGACGTTATCTTTGATTGTAACGGTTGAACTTCGGTTTGAAGTAGAGTTAAAGTTCTAAAGATCTATCACCTCTTAGGACACCCAAAGGATGTCATAAGTATCTATAACTTATAGCTTTGAACCTAACTCTAAGACTCTAATCCCCAAGAGCGTTATCTTTGATTGTAACGGTTCAACTTCGGTTTGAAATAGAGTTAAAGTTCTAAAGATCTATCACCTCTTAGGACACCCAAAGGTTGTAATAAGTATCTATAACTTATAGCTTTGAACCTCACTCTAAGACTCTAATCCCCAAGAGCGTTATCTTTGATTGTAACGGTTCAACTTCGGTTTGAAATAGAGTTAAAGTTCTAAAGATCTATCACCTCTTAGGACACCCAAAGGTTGTAATAAGTATCTATAACTTATAGCCTTGAACCTAACTCTAAGACTCTAATCCCCAAGAGCGTTATCTTTGATTGTAACGGTTCAACTTCGGTTTGAAATAGAGTTAAAGTTCTAAAGATCTATCACCTCTTAGGACACCCAAAGGTTGTAATAAGTATCTATAACTTATAGCTTTGAACCTAACTCTAAGACTCTAATCCCCAAGAGCGTTATCTTTGATTGCAACGGTTCAACTTCGGTTTGAAATAGAGTTAAAGTTCTGAAGTTCTATCACCTCTTAGGACACCCAAAGGTTGTAATAAGTACCTATAACTTATAGCTTTGAACCTAACTCTTAACTCTAATCCCCAAGAGCGTTATCTTTGATTGTAACGGTTCAACTTCGGTTTGAAATAGAGTTAAAGTTCTAAAGATCTATCACCTCTTAGGACACCCAAAGGTTGTAATAAGTATCTATAACTTACAGCTTTGAACCTAACTCTAAGACTCTAATCCCCAAGAGCGTTATCTTTGATTGTAACGGTTCAACTTCGGTTTGAAATAGAGTTAAAGTTCTGAAGTTCTATCACCTCTTAGGACACCCAAAGGTTGTAATAAGTACCTATAACTTATAGCTTTGAACCTAACTCTAAGACTCTAATCCCCAAGAGCGTTATCTTTGATTGTAACGGTTCAACTTCGGTTTGAAATAGAGTTAAAGTTCTAAAGATCTATCACCTCTTAGGACACCCAAAGTTGTAATAAGTATCTATAACTTATTGCTTTGAACCTAACTCTAAGACTCTAATCCCCAAGATCGTTATCTTTGATTGTAACGGTTCAAATTCGGTTTGAAATAGAGTTAAAGTTCTAAAGATCTATCACCTCTTAGGACACCCAAAGGTTGTAATAAGTATCTATAACTTATAGCTTTGAACCTAACTCTAAGACTCTAATCCCCAAGAGCATTATCTTTGATTGTAACGGTTCAACTTCGGTTTGAAATAGAGTTAAAGTTATGAAGCTCTATCACCTCTTAGGGCACCCAAAGTTTGTAATAAGTATCTATAACTTATAGCTTTGAACCTAACTCTAAGACTCTAATCCCCAAGAGCGTTATCTTTGATTGTAACGGTTCAACTTCGGTTTGAAATAAAGTTATAGTTCTAAAGATCTATCACCTCTTAGGACACCCAAAGGTTGTAATAAGTATCTATAACTTATAGCTTTGAACCTAACTCTAAGACTCTAATCCTCAAGAGCGTTATCTTTGATTGTAACGGTTCAACTTCGGTTTGAAATAGAGTTAAAGTTCTAAAGATCTATCACCTCTTAGGACACCCAAAGGTTGTAATAAGTATCTATAACTTATAGCCTTGAACCTAACTCTAAGACTCTAATCCCCGAGAGCGTTATCTTTGATTGTAACGGTTCAACTTCGGTTTGAAATAGAGTTAAAGTTCTAAAGATCTATCACCTCTTAGGACACCCAAAGGATGTCATCTTAGGACACCCAAAGGATGTCATAAGTATCTATAACTTATAGCTTTGAACCTAACTCTATGACTCTAATCCCCAAGAGCGTTATCTTTGATTGTAACGGTTCAACTTCGGTTTGAAATAGAGTTAAAGTTCTAAAGATCTATCACCTCTTAGGACACCCAAAGGTTGTAATAAGTATCTATAACTTATTGCTTTGAACCTCACTCTAAGACTCTAATCCCCAAGAGCGTTATCTTTGATTGTAACGGTTCAACTTCGGTTTGAAATAGAGTTAAAGTTCTAAAGATCTATCACCTCTTAGGACACCCAAAGGATGTCATAAGTATGTATAACTTATAGCTTTGAACCTAACTCTAAGACTCTAATCCCCAAGAGCATTATCTTTGATTGTAGCGGTTCAATTTCGGTTTGAAATAGAGTTAAAGTTCTGAAGCTCTATCACCTCTTAGGACACCCAAAGTTTGTAATAAGCATCTACAACTTATTGCTTTGAACCTAACTCTAAGACTCTAATCCCCAAGAGCGTTATCTTTGATTGTAACGGTTCAACTTCGGTTTGAAATAGAGTTAAAGTTCTAAAGATCTATCACCTCTTAGGACACCCAAAGGATGTCATAAGTATCTATAACTTATAGCTTTGAACCTAACTCTAAGACTCTAATCCCCAAGGACGTTATCTTTGATTGTAACGGTTCAACTTCGGTTTGAAGTAGAGTTAAAGTTCTAAATATCTATCACCTCTTAGGACACCCAAAGGATGTCATAAGTATCTATAACTTATAGCTTTGAACCTAACTCTAAGACTCTAATCCCCAAGAGCGTTATCTTTGATTGTAACGGTTCAACTTCGGTTTGAAATAGAGTTAAAGTTCTAAAGATCTATCACCTCTTAGGACACCCAAAGGTTGTAATAAGTATCTATAACTTATTGCTTTGAACCTAACTCTAAGACTCTAATCCCCAAGATCGTTATCTTTGATTGTAACGGTTCAACTTCGGTTTGAAATAGAGTTAAAGTTCTAAAGATCTATCACCTCTTTGGACACCCAAAGGTTGTAATAAGTACCTATAACTTATAGCTTTGAACCTAACTCTAAGACTCTAATCCCCAAGAGCATTATCTTTGATTGTAACGGTTCAACTTCGGTTTGAAATAGAGTTAAAGTTATGAAGCTCTATCACCTCTTAGGGCACCCAAAGTTTGTAATAAGTATCTATAACTTATAGCTTTGAACCTAACTCTAAGACTCTAATCCCCAAGAGCGTTATCTTTGATTGTAACGGTTCAACTTCGGTTTGAAATAGAGTTAAAGTTCTAAAGATCTATCACCTCTTAGGACACCCAAAGGTTGTAATAAGTATCTATAACTTATAGCTTTGAACCTAACTCTAAGACTCTAATCCCCAAGAGCGTTATCTTTGATTGTAACGGTTCAACTTCGGTTTGAAATAGAGTTAAAGTTCTAAAGATCTATCACCTCTTAGGACACCCAAAGGTTGTAATAAGTATCTATAACTTATAGCTTTGAACCTAACTCTAAGACTCTAATCCCCAAGAGCGTTATCTTTGATTGTAACGGTTCAACTTCGATTTGAAATAGAGTTAAAGTTCTAAAGATCTATCACCTCTTAGGACACCCAAAGGATGTCATAAGTATCTATAACTTATAGCTTTAAACCTAACTCTAAGACTCTAATCCCCAAGAGCGTTATCCTTGATTGTAACGGTTCAACTTCGGTTTGAAATAGAGTTAAAGTTCTAAAGATCTATCACCTCTTAGGACACCCAAAGGTTGTAATAAGTATCTATAACTTATTGCTTTGAACCTCACTCTAAGACTCTAATCCCCAAGAGCGTTATCTTTGATTGTAACGGTTCAACTTCGGTTTGAAATAGAGTTAAAGTTCTGAAGATCTATCACCTCTTAGGACACCCAAAGGATGTCATAAGTATGTATAACTTATAGCTTTGAACCTAACTCTAAGACTCTAATCCCCAAGAGCGTTATCTTTGATTGTAACGGTTCAACTTCGGTTTGAAATAGAGTTAAAGTTCTAAAGATCTATCACCTCTTAGGACACCCAAAGGTTGTAATAAGTATCTATAACTTATAGCTTTGAACCTAACTCTAAGACTCTAATCCCCAAGAGCATTATCTTTGATTGTAGCGGTTCAATTTCGGTTTGAAATAGAGTTAAAGTTCTGAAGCTCTATCACCTCTTAGGACACCCAAAGTTTGTAATAAGCATCTATAACTTATTGCTTTGAACCTAACTCTAAGACTCTAATCCCCAAGAGCGTTATCTTTGATTGTAACGGTTCAACTTCGGTTTGAAATAGAGTTAAAGTTCTAAAGATCTATCACCTCTTAGGACACCCAAAGGATGTCATAAGTATCTATAACTTATAGCTTTGAACCTAACTCTAAGACTCTAATCCCCAAGGACGTTATCTTTGATTGTAACGGTTCAACTTCGGTTTGAAGTAGAGTTAAAGTTATGAAGCTCTATCACCTCTTAGGGCACCCAAAGTTTGTAATAAGTATCTATAACTTATAGCTTTGAACCTAACTCTAAGACTCTAATCCCCAAGAGCGTTATCTTTGATTGTAACGGTTCAACTTCGGTTTGAAATAGAGTTAAAGTTCTAAAGATCTATCACCTCTTAGGACACCCAAAGGTTGTAATAAGTATCTATAACTTATAACTTTGAACCTAACTCTAAGACTCCAATCCTCAAGAGCGTTATCTTTGATTGTAACGGTTCAACTTCGGTTTGAAATAGAGTTAAAGTTATGAAGCTCTATCACCTCTTAGGGCACCCAAAGTTTGTAATAAGTATCTATAACTTATAGCTTTGAACCTAACTCTAATACTCTAATCCCCGAGAGCGTTATCTTTGATTGTAACGGTTCAACTTCGGTTTGAAATAGAGTTAAAGTTCTAAAGATCTATCACCTCTTAGGACACCCAAAGGATGTCATAAGTATGTATAACTTATAGCTTTGAACCTAACTCTAAGACTCTAATCCCCAAGGACGTTATCTTTGATTGTAACGGTTCAACTTCGGTTTGAAGTAGAGTTAAAGTTCTAAAGATCTATCACCTCTTAGGACACCCAAAGGTTGTAATAAGTATCTATAACTTATAGCTTTGAACCTAACTCTAAGACTCTAATCCCCAAGAGCGTTATCTTTGATTGTAACGGTTCAACTTCGTTTTGAAATAGAGTTAAAGTTCTAAAGATCTATCACCTCTTAGGACACCCAAAGTTGTAATAAGTATCTATAACTTATTGCTTTGAACCTAACTCTAAGACTCTAATCCCCAAGATCGTTATCTTTGATTGTAACGGTTCAACTTCGGTTTGAAATAGAGTTAAAGTTCTAAAGATCTATCACCTCTTAGGACACCCAAAGGTTGTAATAAGTATCTATAACTTATAGCTTTGAACCTAACTCTAAGACTCTAATCCCCAAGAGCATTATCTTTGATTGTAACGGTTCAACTTCGGTTTGAAATAGAGTTAAAGTTATGAAGCTCTATCACCTCTTAGGGCACCCAAAGGATGTCATCTTAGGACACCCAAAGGATGTCATAAGTATCTATAACTTATAGCTTTGAACCTAACTCTAAGACTCTAATCCCCAAGAGCGTTATCTTTGATTGTAACGGTTCAACTTCGGTTTGAAATAGAGTTAAAGTTCTAAAGATCTATCACCTCTTAGGACACCCAAAGGTTGTAATAAGTATCTATAACTTATAGCTTTGAACCTAACTCTAAGACTCTAATCCCCAAGAGCGTTATCTTTGATTGTAACGGTTCAACTTCGATTTGAAATAGAGTTAAAGTTCTAAAGATCTATCACCTCTTAGGACACCCAAAGGTTGTAATAAGTATCTATAACTTATAGCTTTGAACCTAACTCTAAGACTCTAATCCCCAAGAGCATTATCTTTGATTGTAACGGTTCAACTTCGGTTTGAAATAGAGTTAAAGTTATGAAGCTCTATCACCTCTTAGGGCACCCAAAGGATGTCATCTTAGGACACCCAAAGGTTGTAATAAGTATCTATAACTTATAGCTTTGAACCTAACTCTAAGACTCTAATCCCCAAGAGCGTTATCTTTGATTGTAACGGTTCAACTTCGGTTTGAAATAGAGTTAAAGTTCTAAAGATCTATCACCTCTTAGGACACCCAAAGGTTGTAATAAGTATCTATAACTTATAGCTTTGAACCTAACTCTAAGACTCTAATCCCCAAGAGCGTTATCTTTGATTGTAACGGTTCAACTTCGATTTGAAATAGAGTTAAAGTTCTAAAGATCTATCACCTCTTAGGACACCCAAAGGATGTCATAAGTATCTATAACTTATAGCTTTAAACCTAACTCTAAGACTCTAATCCCCAAGAGCGTTATCCTTGATTGTAACGGTTCAACTTCGGTTTGAAATAGAGTTAAAGTTCTAAAGATCTATCACCTCTTAGGACACCCAAAGGTTGTAATAAGTATCTATAACTTATTGCTTTGAACCTCACTCTAAGACTCTAATCCCCAAGAGCGTTATCTTTGATTGTAACGGTTCAACTTCGGTTTGAAATAGAGTTAAAGTTCTGAAGATCTATCACCTCTTAGGACACCCAAAGGATGTCATAAGTATGTATAACTTATAGCTTTGAACCTAACTCTAAGACTCTAATCCCCAAGAGCGTTATCTTTGATTGTAACGGTTCAACTTCGGTTTGAAATAGAGTTAAAGTTCTAAAGATCTATCACCTCTTAGGACACCCAAAGGTTGTAATAAGTATCTATAACTTATAGCTTTGAACCTAACTCTAAGACTCTAATCCCCAAGAGCATTATCTTTGATTGTAGCGGTTCAATTTCGGTTTGAAATAGAGTTAAAGTTCTGAAGCTCTATCACCTCTTAGGACACCCAAAGTTTGTAATAAGCATCTATAACTTATTGCTTTGAACCTAACTCTAAGACTCTAATCCCCAAGAGCGTTATCTTTGATTGTAACGGTTCAACTTCGGTTTGAAATAGAGTTAAAGTTCTAAAGATCTATCACCTCTTAGGACACCCAAAGGATGTCATAAGTATCTATAACTTATAGCTTTGAACCTAACTCTAAGACTCTAATCCCCAAGGACGTTATCTTTGATTGTAACGGTTCAACTTCGGTTTGAAGTAGAGTTAAAGTTATGAAGCTCTATCACCTCTTAGGGCACCCAAAGTTTGTAATAAGTATCTATAACTTATAGCTTTGAACCTAACTCTAAGACTCTAATCCCCAAGAGCGTTATCTTTGATTGTAACGGTTCAACTTCGGTTTGAAATAGAGTTAAAGTTCTAAAGATCTATCACCTCTTAGGACACCCAAAGGTTGTAATAAGTATCTATAACTTATAACTTTGAACCTAACTCTAAGACTCTAATCCTCAAGAGCGTTATCTTTGATTGTAACGGTTCAACTTCGGTTTGAAATAGAGTTAAAGTTATGAAGCTCTATCACCTCTTAGGGCACCCAAAGTTTGTAATAAGTATCTATAACTTATAGCTTTGAACCTAACTCTAATACTCTAATCCCCGAGAGCGTTATCTTTGATTGTAACGGTTCAACTTCGGTTTGAAATAGAGTTAAAGTTCTAAAGATCTATCACCTCTTAGGACACCCAAAGGATGTCATAAGTATGTATAACTTATAGCTTTGAACCTAACTCTAAGACTCTAATCCCCAAGGACGTTATCTTTGATTGTAACGGTTCAACTTCGGTTTGAAGTAGAGTTAAAGTTCTAAAGATCTATCACCTCTTAGGACACCCAAAGGTTGTAATAAGTATCTATAACTTATACCTTTGAACCTAACTCTAAGACTCTAATCCCCAAGAGCGTTATCTTTGATTGTAACGGTTCAACTTCGTTTTGAAATAGAGTTAAAGTTCTAAAGATCTATCACCTCTTAGGACACCCAAAGTTGTAATAAGTATCTATAACTTATTGCTTTGAACCTAACTCTAAGACTCTAATCCCCAAGATCGTTATCTTTGATTGTAACGGTTCAACTTCGGTTTGAAATAGAGTTAAAGTTCTAAAGATCTATCACCTCTTAGGACACCCAAAGGTTGTAATAAGTATCTATAACTTATAGCTTTGAACCTAACTCTAAGACTCTAATCCCCAAGAGCATTATCTTTGATTGTAACGGTTCAACTTCGGTTTGAAATAGAGTTAAAGTTCTGAAGCTCTATCACCTCTTAGGACACCCAAAGTTTGTAATAAGCATCTATAACTTATTGCTTTGAACCTAACTCTAAGACTCTAATCCCCAAGAGCGTTATCTTTGATTGTAACGGTTCAACTTCGGTTTGAAATAGAGTTAAAGTTCTAAAGATCTATCACCTCTTAGGACACCCAAAGGATGTCATAAGTATCTATAACTTATAGCTTTGAACCTAACTCTAAGACTCTAATCCCCAAGGACGTTATCTTTGATTGTAACGGTTCAACTTCGGTTTGAAGTAGAGTTAAAGTTATGAAGCTCTATCACCTCTTAGGGCACCCAAAGTTTGTAATAAGTATCTATAACTTATAGCTTTGAACCTAACTCTAAGACTCTAATCCCCAAGAGCGTTATCTTTGATTGTAACGGTTCAACTTCGGTTTGAAATAGAGTTAAAGTTCTAAAGATCTATCACCTCTTAGGACACCCAAAGGTTGTAATAAGTATCTATAACTTATAACTTTGAACCTAACTCTAAGACTCTAATCCTCAAGAGCGTTATCTTTGATTGTAACGGTTCAACTTCGGTTTGAAATAGAGTTAAAGTTATGAAGCTCTATCACCTCTTAGGGCACCCAAAGTTTGTAATAAGTATCTATAACTTATAGCTTTGAACCTAACTCTAATACTCTAATCCCCGAGAGCGTTATCTTTGATTGTAACGGTTCAACTTCGGTTTGAAATAGAGTTAAAGTTCTAAAGATCTATCACCTCTTAGGACACCCAAAGGTTGTAATAAGTATCTATAACTTATAGCTTTGAACCTAACTCTAAGACTCTAATCCCCAAGAGCATTATCTTTGATTGTAGCGGTTCAATTTCGGTTTGAAATAGAGTTAAAGTTCTGAAGCTCTATCACCTCTTAGGACACCCAAAGTTTGTAATAAGCATCTATAACTTATTGCTTTGAACCTAACTCTAAGACTCTAATCCCCAAGAGCGTTATCTTTGATTGTAACGGTTCAACTTCGGTTTGAAATAGAGTTAAAGTTCTAAAGATCTATCACCTCTTAGGACACCCAAAGGATGTCATAAGTATCTATAACTTATAGCTTTGAACCTAACTCTAAGACTCTAATCCCCAAGGACGTTATCTTTGATTGTAACGGTTCAACTTCGGTTTGAAGTAGAGTTAAAGTTATGAAGCTCTATCACCTCTTAGGGCACCCAAAGTTTGTAATAAGTATCTATAACTTATAGCTTTGAACCTAACTCTAAGACTCTAATCCCCAAGAGCGTTATCTTTGATTGTAACGGTTCAACTTCGGTTTGAAATAGAGTTAAAGTTCTAAAGATCTATCACCTCTTAGGACACCCAAAGGTTGTAATAAGTATCTATAACTTATAACTTTGAACCTAACTCTAAGACTCTAATCCTCAAGAGCGTTATCTTTGATTGTAACGGTTCAACTTCGGTTTGAAATAGAGTTAAAGTTATGAAGCTCTATCACCTCTTAGGGCACCCAAAGTTTGTAATAAGTATCTATAACTTATAGCTTTGAACCTAACTCTAATACTCTAATCCCCGAGAGCGTTATCTTTGATTGTAACGGTTCAACTTCGGTTTGAAATAGAGTTAAAGTTCTAAAGATCTATCACCTCTTAGGACACCCAAAGGATGTCATAAGTATGTATAACTTATAGCTTTGAACCTAACTCTAAGACTCTAATCCCCAAGGACGTTATCTTTGATTGTAACGGTTCAACTTCGGTTTGAAGTAGAGTTAAAGTTCTAAAGATCTATCACCTCTTAGGACACCCAAAGGTTGTAATAAGTATCTATAACTTATACCTTTGAACCTAACTCTAAGACTCTAATCCCCAAGAGCGTTATCTTTGATTGTAACGGTTCAACTTCGTTTTGAAATAGAGTTAAAGTTCTAAAGATCTATCACCTCTTAGGACACCCAAAGTTGTAATAAGTATCTATAACTTATTGCTTTGAACCTAACTCTAAGACTCTAATCCCCAAGATCGTTATCTTTGATTGTAACGGTTCAACTTCGGTTTGAAATAGAGTTAAAGTTCTAAAGATCTATCACCTCTTAGGACACCCAAAGGTTGTAATAAGTATCTATAACTTATAGCTTTGAACCTAACTCTAAGACTCTAATCCCCAAGAGCATTATCTTTGATTGTAACGGTTCAACTTCGGTTTGAAATAGAGTTAAAGTTATGAAGCTCTATCACCTCTTAGGGCACCCAAAGTTTGTAATAAGTATCTATAACTTATAGCTTTGAACCTAACTCTAAGACTCTAATCCGCAAGAGCGTTATCTTTGATTGTAACGGTTCAACTTCGGTTTGAAATAGAGTTAAAGTTCTAAAGATCTATCACCTCTTAGGACACCCAAAGGTTGTAATAAGTATCTATAACTTATAGCTTTGAACCTAACTCTAAGACTCTAATCCTCAAGAGCGTTATCTTTGATTGTAACGGTTCAACTTCGGTTTGAAATAGAGTTAAAGTTCTAAAGATCTATCACCTCTTAGGACACCCAAAGGTTGTAATAAGTATCTATAACTTATAGCCTTGAACCTAACTCTAATACTCTAATCCCCGAGAGCGTT
The DNA here is from genome assembly GCA_030549335.1 of Pontederia crassipes. Lineage (NCBI taxonomy): Eukaryota > Viridiplantae > Streptophyta > Magnoliopsida > Commelinales > Pontederiaceae > Pontederia > Pontederia crassipes. The sequence goes on along the minus strand of JAUKPH010000020.1, from coordinate 107,292 downwards.
ATCTTTGATTGTAACGGTTCAACTTCGGTTTGAAATAGAGTTAAAGTTCTAAAGATCTATCACCTCTTAGGACACCCAAAGGATGTCATCTTAGGACACCCAAAGGATGTCATAAGTATCTATAACTTATAGCTTTGAACCTAACTCTAAGACTCTAATCCTCAAGAGCGTTATCTTTGATTGTAACGGTTCAACTTCGGTTTGAAATAGAGTTAAAGTTCTAAAGATCTATCACCTCTTAGGACACCCAAAGGTTGTAATAAGTATCTATAACTTATTGCTTTGAACCTCACTCTAAGACTCTAATCCCCAAGAGCGTTATCTTTGATTGTAACGGTTCAACTTCGGTTTGAAATAGAGTTAAAGTTCTAAAGATCTATCACCTCTTAGGACACCCAAAGGATGTCATAAGTATGTATAACTTATAGCTTTGAACCTAACTCTAAGACTCTAATCCCCAAGAGCATTATCTTTGATTGTAGCGGTTCAATTTCGGTTTGAAATAGAGTTAAAGTTCTGAAGCTCTATCACCTCTTAGGACACCCAAAGTTTGTAATAAGCATCTACAACTTATTGCTTTGAACCTAACTCTAAGACTCTAATCCCCAAGAGCGTTATCTTTGATTGTAACGGTTCAACTTCGGTTTGAAATAGAGTTAAAGTTCTAAAGATCTATCACCTCTTAGGACACCCAAAGGATGTCATAAGTATCTATAACTTATAGCTTTGAACCTAACTCTAAGACTCTAATCCCCAAGGACGTTATCTTTGATTGTAACGGTTCAACTTCGGTTTGAAGTAGAGTTAAAGTTCTAAAGATCTATCACCTCTTAGGACACCCAAATGATGTCATAAGTATCTATAACTTATAGCTTTGAACCTAACTCTAAGACTCTAATCCCCAAGAGCGTTATCTTTGATTGTAACGGTTCAACTTCGGTTTGAAATAGAGTTAAAGTTCTAAAGATCTATCACCTCTTAGGACACCCAAAGGTTGTAATAAGTATCTATAACTTATTGCTTTGAACCTAACTCTAAGACTCTAATCCCCAAGAGCATTATCTTTGATTGTAACGGTTCAACTTCGGTTTGAAATAGAGTTAAAGTTATGAAGCTCTATCACCGCTTAGGGCACCCAAAGTTTGTAATAAGTATCTATAACTTATAGCTTTGAACCTAACTCTAAGACTCTAATCCCCAAGAGAGTTATCTTTGATTGTAACGGTTCAACTTCGGTTTGAAATAGAGTTAAAGTTCTAAAGATCTATCACCTCTTAGGACACCCAAAGGTTGTAATAAGTATCTATAACTTATAGCTTCTAACTCTAAGACTCTAATCCCCAAGAGCGTTATCTTTGATTGTAACGGTTCAACTTCGGTTTGAAATAGAGTTAAAGTTCTAAAGATCTATCACCTCTTAGGACACCCAAAGGTTGTAATAAGTATCTATAACTTATAGCTTTGAACCTAACTCTAAGACTCTAATCCCCAAGAGCGTTATCTTTGATTGTAACGGTTCAACTTCGATTTGAAATAGAGTTAAAGTTCTAAAGATCTATCACCTTTTAGGACACCCAAAGGATGTCATAAGTATCTATAACTTATAGCTTTAAACCTAACTCTAAGACTCTAATCCCCAAGAGCGTTATCCTTGATTGTAACGGTTCAACTTCGGTTTGAAATAGAGTTAAAGTTCTAAAGATCTATCACCTCTTAGGACACCCAAAGGTTGTAATAAGTATCTATAACTTATTGCTTTGAACCTCACTCTAAGACTCTAATCCCCAAGAGCGTTATCTTTGATTGTAACGGTTCAACTTCGGTTTGAAATAGAGTTAAAGTTCTAAAGATCTATCACCTCTTAGGACACCCAAAGGATGTCATAAGTATGTATAACTTATAGCTTTGAACGTAACTCTAAGACTCTAATCCCCAAGAGCGTTATCTTTGATTGTAACGGTTCAACTTCGGTTTGAAATAGAGTTAAAGTTCTAAAGATCTATCACCTCTTAGGACACCCAAAGGTTGTAATAAGTATCTATAACTTATAGCTTTGAACCTAACTCTAAGACTCTAATCCCCAAGAGCATTATCTTTGATTGTAGCGGTTCAATTTCGGTTTGAAATAGAGTTAAAGTTCTGAAGCTCTATCACCTCTTAGGACACCCAAAGTTTGTAATAAGCATCTATAACTTATTGCTTTGAACCTAACTCTAAGACTCTAATCCCCAAGAGCGTTATCTTTGATTGTAACGGTTCAACTTCGGTTTGAAATAGAGTTAAAGTTCTAAAGATCTATCACCTCTTAGGACACCCAAAGGATGTCATAAGTATCTATAACTTATAGCTTTGAACCTAACTCTAAGACTCTAATCCCCAAGGACGTTATCTTTGATTGTAACGGTTCAACTTCGGTTTGAAGTAGAGTTAAAGTTATGAAGCTCTATCACCTCTTAGGGCACCCAAAGTTTGTAATAAGTATCTATAACTTATAGCTTTGAACCTAACTCTAAGACTCTAATCCCCAAGAGCGTTATCTTTGATTGTAACGGTTCAACTTCGGTTTGAAATAGAGTTAAAGTTCTAAAGATCTATCACCTCTTAGGACACCCAAAGGTTGTAATAAGTATCTATAACTTATAGCTTTGAACCTAACTCTAAGACTCTAATCCTCAAGAGCGTTATCTTTGATTGTAACGGTTCAACTTCGGTTTGAAATAGAGTTAAAGTTCTAAAGATCTATCACCTCTTAGGACACCCAAAGGTTGTAATAAGTATCTATAACTTATAGCTTTGAACCTAACTCTAATACTCTAATCCCCGAGAGCGTTATCTTTGATTGTAACGGTTCAACTTCGGTTTGAAATAGAGTTAAAGTTCTAAAGATCTATCACCTCTTAGGACACCCAAAGGATGTCATAAGTATGTATAACTTATAGCTTTGAACCTAACTCTAAGACTCTAATCCCCAAGGACGTTATCTTTGATTGTAACGGTTCAACTTCGGTTTGAAGTAGAGTTAAAGTTCTAAAGATCTATCACCTCTTAGGACACCCAAAGGATGTCATAAGTATCTATAACTTATAGCTTTGAACCTAACTCTAAGACTCTAATCCCCAAGTGCGTTATCTTTGATTGTAACGGTTCAACTTCGGTTTGAAATAGAGTTAAAGTTCTAAAGATCTATCACCTCTTAGGACACCCAAAGGTTGTAATAAGTATCTATAACTTATTGCTTTGAACCTAACTCTAAGACTCTAATCCCCAAGATCGTTATCTTTGATTGTAACGGTTCAACTTCGGTTTGAAATAGAGTTAAAGTTCTAAAGATCTATCACCTCTTAGGACACCCAAAGGTTGTAATAAGTACCTATAACTTATAGCTTTGAACCTAACTCTAAGACTCTAATCCCCAAGAGCATTATCTTTGATTGTAACGGTTCAACTTCGGTTTGAAATAGAGTTAAAGTTATGAAGCTCTATCACCTCTTAGGGCACCCAAAGTTTGTAATAAGTATCTATAACTTATAGCTTTGAACCTAACTCTAAGACTCTAATCCCCAAGAGCGTTATCTTTGATTGTAACGGTTCAACTTCGGTTTGAAATAGAGTTAAAGTTCTAAAGATCTATCACCTCTTAGGACACCCAAAGGTTGTAATAAGTATCTATAACTTATAGCTTTGAACCTAACTCTAAGACTCTAATCCCCAAGAGCGTTATCTTTGATTGTAACGGTTCAACTTCGGTTTGAAATAGAGTTAAAGTTCTAAAGATCTATCACCTCTTAGGACACCCAAAGGTTGTAATAAGTATCTATAACTTATAGCTTTGAACCTAACTCTAAGACTCTAATCCCCAAGAGCGTTATCTTTGATTGTAACGGTTCAACTTCGTTTTGAAATAGAGTTAAAGTTCTAAAGATCTATCACCTCTTAGGACACCCAAAGGTTGTAATAAGTATCTATAACTTATAGCTTTGAACCTAACTCTAAGACTCTAATCCCCAAGAGTGTTATCTTTGATTGTAACGGTTCAACTTCGGTTTGAAATAGAGTTAAAGTTATGAAGCTCTATCACCTCTTAGGACACCCAAAGGTTGTAATAAGTATCTATAACTTATTGCTTTGAACCTAACTCTAAGACTCTAATCCCCAAGAGCGTTATATTTGATTGTAACGGTTCAACTTCGGTTTGAAATAGAGTTAAAGTTCTATAGATCTATCACCTCTTAGGACACCCAAAGGATGTCATAAGTATCTATAACTTATAGCTTTGAACCTAACTCTAAGACTCTAATCCCCAAGGACGTTATCTTTGATTGTAACGGTTGAACTTCGGTTTGAAGTAGAGTTAAAGTTCTAAAGATCTATCACCTCTTAGGACACCCAAAGGATGTCATAAGTATCTATAACTTATAGCTTTGAACCTAACTCTAAGACTCTAATCCCCAAGAGCGTTATCTTTGATTGTAACGGTTCAACTTCGGTTTGAAATAGAGTTAAAGTTCTAAAGATCTATCACCTCTTAGGACACCCAAAGGTTGTAATAAGTATGTATAACTTATAGCTTTGAACCTCACTCTAAGACTCTAATCCCCAAGAGCGTTATCTTTGATTGTAACGGTTCAACTTCGGTTTGAAATAGAGTTAAAGTTCTAAAGATCTATCACCTCTTAGGACACCCAAAGGATGTCATAAGTATGTATAACTTATAGCTTTGAACCTAACTCTAAGACTCTAATCCCCAAGAGCGTTATCTTTGATTGTAACGGTTCAACTTCGGTTTGAAATAGAGTTAAAGTTCTAAAGATCTATCACATCTTAGGACACCCAAAGGTTGTAATAAGTATCTATAACTTATAGCTTTGAACCTAACTCTAAGACTCTAATCCCCAAGAGCATTATCATTGATTGTAGCGGTTCAATTTCGGTTTGAAATAGAGTTAAAGTTCTGAAGCTCTATCACCTCTTAGGACACCCAAAGTTTGTAATAAGCATCTATAACTTATTGCTTTGAACCTAACTCTAAGACTCTAATCCCCAAGAGCGTTATCTTTGATTGTAACGGTTCAACTTCGGTTTGAAAGAGAGTTAAAGTTCTAAAGATCTATCACCTCTTAGGACACCCAAAGGATGTCATAAGTATCTATAACTTATAGCTTTGAACCTAACTCTAAGACTCTAATCCCCAAGGACGTTATCTTTGATTGTAACGGTTCAACTTCGGTTTGAAGTAGAGTTAAAGTTCTAAAGATCTATCACCTCTTAGGACACCCAAAGGATGTCATAAGTATCTATAACTTATAGCTTTGAACCTAACTCTAAGACTCTAATCCCCAAGAGCGTTATCTTTGATTGTAACGGTTCAACTTCGGTTTGAAATAGAGTTAAAGTTCTAAAGATCTATCACCTCTTAGGACACCCAAAGGTTGTAATAAGTATCTATAACTTATAGCTTTGAACCTAACTCTAAGACTCTAATCCCCAAGAGCGTTATCTTTGATTGCAACGGTTCAACTTCGGTTTGAAATAGAGTTAAAGTTCTGAAGTTCTATCACCTCTTAGGACACCCAAAGGTTGTAATAAGTACCTATAACTTATAGCTTTGAACCTAACTCTAAGACTCTAATCCCCAAGAGCGTTATCTTTGATTGTAACGGTTCAACTTCGGTTTGAAATAGAGTTAAAGTTCTAAAGATCTATCACCTCTTAGGACACCCAAAGGTTGTAATAAGTATCTATAACTTACAGCTTTGAACCTAACTCTAAGACTCTAATCCCCAAGAGCGTTATCTTTGATTGTAACGGTTCAACTTCGGTTTGAAATAGAGTTAAAGTTCTAAAGATCTATCACCTCTTAGGACACCCAAAGGTTGTAATAAGTATCTATAACTTATAGCTTTGAACCTAACTCTAAGACTCTAATCCTCAAGAGCGTTATCTTTGATTGTAACGGTTCAACTTCGGTTTGAAATAGAGTTAAAGTTCTAAAGATCTATCACCTCTTAGGACACCCAAAGGTTGTAATAAGTATCTATAACTTATAGCTTTGAACCTAACTCTAAGACTCTAATCCCCGAGAGCGTTATCTTTGATTGTAACGGTTCAACTTCGGTTTGAAATAGAGTTAAAGTTCTAAAGATCTATCACCTCTTAGGACACCCAAAGGATGTCATCTTAGGACACCCAAAGGATGTCATAAGTATCTATAACTTATAGCTTTGAACCTAACTCTAAGACTCTAATCCCCAAGAGCGTTATCTTTGATTGTAACGGTTCAACTTCGGTTTGAAATAGAGTTAAAGTTCTAAAGATCTATCACCTCTTAGGACACCCAAAGGTTGTAATAAGTATCTATAACTTATTGCTTTGAACCTCACTCTAAGACTCTAATCCCCAAGAGCGTTATCTTTGATTGTAACGGTTCAACTTCGGTTTGAAATAGAGTTAAAGTTCTAAAGATCTATCACCTCTTAGGACACCCAAAGGATGTCATAAGTATGTATAACTTATAGCTTTGAACCTAACTCTAAGACTCTAATCCCCAAGAGCATTATCTTTGATTGTAGCGGTTCAATTTCGGTTTGAAATAGAGTTAAAGTTCTGAAGCTCTATCACCTCTTAGGACACCCAAAGTTTGTAATAAGCATCTATAACTTATTGCTTTGAACCTAACTCTAAGACTCTAATCCCCAAGAGCGTTATCTTTGATTGTAACGGTTCAACTTCGGTTTGAAATAGAGTTAAAGTTCTAAAGATCTATCACCTCTTAGGACACCCAAAGGATGTCATAAGTATCTATAACTTATAGCTTTGAACCTAACTCTAAGACTCTAATCCCCAAGGACGTTATCTTTGATTGTAACGGTTCAACTTCGGTTTGAAGTAGAGTTAAAGTTCTAAAGATCTATCACCTCTTACACCCAAAGGTTGTAATAAGTATCTATAACTTATTGCTTTGAACCTAACTCTAAGACTCTAATCCCCAAGATCGTTATCTTTGATTGTAACGGTTCAACTTCGGTTTGAAATAGAGTTAAAGTTCTAAAGATCTATCACCTCTTAGGACACCCAAAGGTTGTAATAAGTACCTATAACTTATTGCTTTGAACCTCACTCTAAGACTCTAATCCCCAAGAGCGTTACATTTGATTGTAACGGTTCAACTTCGGTTTGAAATAGAGTTAAAGTTCTAAAGATCTATCACCTCTTAGGACACCCAAAGGATGTCATAAGTATGTATAACTTATAGCTTTGAACCTAACTCTAAGACTCTAATCCCCAAGAGCGTTATCTTTGATTGTAACGGTTCAACTTCGGTTTGAAATAGAGTTAAAGTTCTAAAGATCTATCACCTCTTAGGACACCCAAAGGTTGTAATAAGTATCTATAACTTATAGCTTTGAACCTAACTCTAAGACTCTAATCCCCAAGAGCGTTATCTTTGATTGTAACGGTTCAACTTCGGTTTGAAATAGAGTTAAAGTTCTAAAGATCTATCACCTCTTAGGACACCCAAAGGTTGTAATAAGTATCTATAACTTATAGCTTTGAACCTAACTCTAAGACTCTAATCCCCAAGAGCGTTATCTTTGATTGTAACGGTTCAACTTCGATTTGAAATAGAGTTAAAGTTCTAAAGATCTATCACCTCTTAGGACACCCAAAGGATGTCATAAGTATCTATAACTTATAGCTTTAAACCTAACTCTAAGACTCTAATCCCCAAGAGCGTTATCCTTGATTGTAACGGTTCAACTTCGGTTTGAAATAGAGTTAAAGTTCTAAAGATCTATCACCTCTTAGGACACCCAAAGGTTGTAATAAGTATCTATAACTTATTGCTTTGAACCTCACTCTAAGACTCTAATCCCCAAGAGCGTTATCTTTGATTGTAACGGTTCAACTTCGGTTTGAAATAGAGTTAAAGTTCTAAAGATCTATCACCTCTTAGGACACCCAAAGGATGTCATATGTATGTATAACTTATAGCTTTGAACCTAACTCTAAGACTCTAATCCCCAAGAGCGTTATCTTTGATTGTAACGGTTCAACTTCGGTTTGAAATAGAGTTAAAGTTCTAAAGATCTATCACCTCTTAGGACACCCAAAGGTTGTAATAAGTATCTATAACTTATAGCTTTGAACCTAACTCTAAGACTCTAATCCCCAAGAGCATTATCTTTGATTGTAGCGGTTCAATTTCGGTTTGAAATAGAGTTAAAGTTCTGAAGCTCTATCACCTCTTAGGACACCCAAAGTTTGTAATAAGCATCTATAACTTATTGCTTTGAACCCAACTCTAAGACTCTAATCCCCAAGAGCGTTATCTTTGATTGTAACGGTTCAACTTCGGTTTGAAATAGAGTTAAAGTTCTAAAGATCTATCACCTCTTAGGACACCCAAAGGTTGTAATAAGTATCTATAACTTATAGCTTTGAACCTAACTCTAAGACTCTAATCCCCAAGAGCGTTATCTTTGATTGCAACGGTTCAACTTCGGTTTGAAATAGAGTTAAAGTTCTGAAGTTCTATCACCTCTTAGGACACCCAAAGGTTGTAATAAGTTCCTATAACTTATAGCTTTGAACCTAACTCTAAGACTCTAATCCCCAAGAGCGTTATCTTTGATTGTAACGGTTCAACTTCGGTTTGAAATAGAGTTAAAGTTCTAAAGATCTATCACCTCTTAGGACACCCAAAGGTTGTAATAAGTATCTATAACTTACAGCTTTGAACCTAACTCTAAGACTCTAATCCCCAAGAGCGTTATCTTTGATTGTAACGGTTCAACTTCGGTTTGAAATAGAGTTAAAGTTCTAAAGATCTATCACCTCTTAGGACACCCAAAGGTTGTAATAAGTATCTATAACTTATAGCTTTGAACCTAACTCTAAGACTCTAATCCTCAAGAGCGTTATCTTTGATTGTAACGGTTCAACTTCGGTTTGAAATAGAGTTAAAGTTCTAAAGATCTATCACCTCTTAGGACACCCAAAGGTTGTAATAAGTATCTATAACTTATAGCTTTGAACCTAACTCTAAGACTCTAATCCCCGAGAGCGTTATCTTTGATTGTAACGGTTCAACTTCGGTTTGAAATAGAGTTAAAGTTCTAAAGATCTATCACCTCTTAGGACACCCAAAGGATGTCATCTTAGGACACCCAAAGGATGTCATAAGTATCTATAACTTATAGCTTTGAACCTAACTCTAAGACTCTAATCCCCAAGAGCGTTATCTTTGATTGTAACGGTTCAACTTCGGTTTGAAATAGAGTTAAAGTTCTAAAGATCTATCACCTCTTAGGACACCCAAAGGTTGTAATAAGTATCTATAACTTATTGCTTTGAACCTCACTCTAAGACTCTAATCCCCAAGAGCGTTATCTTTGATTGTAACGGTTCAACTTCGGTTTGAAATAGAGTTAAAGTTCTAAAGATCTATCACCTCTTAGGACACCCAAAGGATGTCATAAGTATGTATAACTTATAGCTTTGAACCTAACTCTAAGACTCTAATCCCCAAGAGCATTATCTTTGATTGTAGCGATTCAATTTCGGTTTGAAATAGAGTTAAAGTTCTGAAGCTCTATCACCTCTTAGGACACCCAAAGTTTGTAATAAGCATCTATAACTTATTGCTTTGAACCTAACTCTAAGACTCTAATCCCCAAGAGCGTTATCTTTGATTGTAACGGTTCAACTTCGGTTTGAAATAGAGTTAAAGTTCTAAAGATCTATCACCTCTTAGGACACCCAAAGGATGTCATAAGTATCTATAACTTATAGCTTTGAACCTAACTCTAAGACTCTAATCCCCAAGGACGTTATCTTTGATTGTAACGGTTCAACTTCGGTTTGAAGTAGAGTTAAAGTTCTAAAGATCTATCACCTCTTAGGACACCCAAAGAATGTCATAAGTATCTATAACTTATAGCTTTGAACCTAACTCTAAGACTCTAATCCCCAAGAGCGTTATCTTTGATTGTAACGGTTCAACTTCGGTTTGAAATAGAGTTAAAGTTCTAAAGATCTATCACCTCTTAGGACACCCAAAGGTTGTAATAAGTATCTATAACTTATTGCTTTGAACCTAACTCTAAGACTCTAATCCCCAAGATCGTTATCTTTGATTGTAACGGTTCAACTTCGGTTTGAAATAGAGTTAAAGTTCTAAAGATCTATCACCTCTTAGGACACCCAAAGGTTGTAATAAGTACCTATAACTTATTGCTTTGAACCTCACTCTAAGACTCTAATCCCCAAGAGCGTTACCTTTGATTGTAACGGTTCAACTTCGGTTTGAAATAGAGTTAAAGTTCTAAAGATCTATCACCTCTTAGGACACCCAAAGGATGTCATAAGTATGTATAACTTATAGCTTTGAACCTAACTCTAAGACTCTAATCCCCAAGAACGTTATCTTTGATTGTAACGGTTCAACTTCGGTTTGAAATAGAGTTAAAGTTCTAAAGATCTATCACCTCTTAGGACACCCAAAGGTTGTAATAAGTATCTATAACTTATAGCTTTGAACCTAACTCTAAGACTCTAATCCCCAAGAGCGTTATCTTTGATTGTAACGGTTCAACTTCGGTTTGAAATAGAGTTAAAGTTCTAAAGATCTATCACCTCTTAGGACACCCAAAGGTTGTAATAAGTATCTATAACTTATAGCTTTGAACCTAACTCTAAGACTCTAATCCCCAAGAGCGTTATCTTTGATTGTAACGGTTCAACTTCGATTTGAAATAGAGTTAAAGTTCTAAAGATCTATCACCTCTTAGGACACCCAAAGGATGTCATAAGTATCTATAACTTATAGCTTTAAACCTAACTCTAAGACTCTAATCCCCAAGAGCGTTATCCTTGATTGTAACGGTTCAACTTCGGTTTGAAATAGAGTTAAAGTTCTAAAGATCTATCACCTCTTAGGACGCCCAAAGGTTGTAATAAGTATCTATAACTTATTGCTTTGAACCTCACTCTAAGACTCTAATCCCCAAGAGCGTTATCTTTGATTGTAACGGTTCAACTTCGGTTTGAAATAGAGTTAAAGTTCTAAAGATCTATCACCTCTTAGGACACCCAAAGGATGTCATATGTATGTATAACTTATAGCTTTGAACCTAACTCTAAGACTCTAATCCCCAAGAGCGTTATCTTTGATTGTAACGGTTCAACTTCGGTTTGAAATAGAGTTAAAGTTCTAAAGATCTATCACCTCTTAGGACACCCAAAGGTTGTAATAAGTATCTATAACTTATAGCTTTGAACCTAACTCTAAGACTCTAATCCCCAAGAGCGTTATCTTTGATTGTAACGGTTCAACTTCGATTTGAAATAGAGTTAAAGTTCTAAAGATCTATCACCTCTTAGGACACCCAAAGGATGTCATAAGTATCTATAACTTATAGCTTTAAACCTAACTCTAAGACTCTAATCCCCAAGAGCGTTATCCTTGATTGTAACGGTTCAACTTCGGTTTGAAATAGAGTTAAAGTTCTAAAGATCTATCACCTCTTAGGACGCCCAAAGGTTGTAATAAGTATCTATAACTTATTGCTTTGAACCTCACTCTAAGACTCTAATCCCCAAGAGCGTTATCTTTGATTGTAACGGTTCAACTTCGGTTTGAAATAGAGTTAAAGTTCTAAAGATCTATCACCTCTTAGGACACCCAAAGGATGTCATATGTATGTATAACTTATAGCTTTGAACCTAACTCTAAGACTCTAATCCCCAAGAGCGTTATCTTTGATTGTAACGGTTCAACTTCGGTTTGAAATAGAGTTAAAGTTCTAAAGATCTATCACCTCTTAGGACACCCAAAGGTTGTAATAAGTATCTATAACTTATAGCTTTGAACCTAACTCTAAGACTCTAATCCCCAAGAGCATTATCTTTGATTGTAGCGGTTCAATTTCGGTTTGAAATAGAGTTAAAGTTCTGAAGCTCTATCACCTCTTAGGACACCCAAAGTTTGTAATAAGCATCTATAACTTATTGCTTTGAACCTAACTCTAAGACTCTAATCCCCAAGAGCATTATCTTTGATTGTAACGGTTCAACTTCGGTTTGAAGTAGAGTTAAAGTTATGAAGCTCTATCACCTCTTAGGGCACCCAAAGTTTGTAATAAGTATCTATAACTTATAGCTTTGAACCTAACTCTAAGACTCTAATCCCCAAGAGCGTTATCTTTGATTGTAACGGTTCAACTTCGGTTTGAAATAGAGTTAAAGTTCTAAAGATCTATCACCTCTTAGGACACCCAAAGGTTGTAATAAGTATCTATAACTTATAGCTTTGAACCTAACTCTAAGACTCTAATCCTCAAGAGCGTTATCTTTGATTGTAACGGTTCAACTTCGGTTTGAAATAGAGTTAAAGTTCTAAAGATCTATCACCTCTTAGGACACCCAAAGGTTGTAATAAGTATCTATAACTTATAGCTTTGAACCTAACTCTAATACTCTAATCCCCGAGAGCGTTATCTTTGATTGTAACGGTTCAACTTCGGTTTGAAATAGAGTTAAAGTTCTAAAGATCTATCACCTCTTAGGACACCCAAAGGATGTCATAAGTATGTATAACTTATAGCTTTGAACCTAACTCTAAGACTCTAATCCCAAGAGCGTTATCTTTGATTGTAGCGGTTCAATTTCGGTTTGAAATTGAGTTAAAGTTCTGAAGCTCTATCACCTCTTAGGACACCGAAAGTTTGTAATAAGCATCTATAACTTATTGCTTTGAACCTAACTCTAAGACTCTAATCCCCAAGAGCGTTATCTTTGATTGTAACGGTTCAACTTCGGTTTGAAATAGAGTTAAAGTTCTAAAGATCTATCACCTCTTAGGACACCCAAAGGTTGTAATAAGTATCTATAACTTATAGCTTTGAACCTAACTCTAAGACTCTAATCCCCAAGAGCATTATCTTTGATTGTAGCGGTTCAATTTCGGTTTGAAATAGAGTTAAAGTTCTGAAGCTCTATCACCTCTTAGGACACCCAAAGTTTGTAATAAGCATCTATAACTTATTGCTTTGAACCCAACTCTAAGACTCTAATCCCCAAGAGCGTTATCTTTGATTGTAACGGTTCAACTTCGGTTTGAAATAGAGTTAAAGTTCTAAAGATCTATCACCTCTTAGGACACCCAAAGGTTGTAATAAGTATCTATAACTTATAGCTTTGAACCTAACTCTAAGACTCTAATCCCCAAGAGCGTTATCTTTGATTGCAACGGTTCAACTTCGGTTTGAAATAGAGTTAAAGTTCTGAAGTTCTATCACCTCTTAGGACACCCAAAGGTTGTAATAAGTTCCTATAACTTATAGCTTTGAACCTAACTCTAAGACTCTAATCCCCAAGAGCGTTATCTTTGATTGTAACGGTTCAACTTCGGTTTGAAATAGAGTTAAAGTTCTAAAGATCTATCACCTCTTAGGACACCCAAAGGTTGTAATAAGTATCTATAACTTACAGCTTTGAACCTAACTCTAAGACTCTAATCCCCAAGAGCGTTATCTTTGATTGTAACGGTTCAACTTCGGTTTGAAATAGAGTTAAAGTTCTAAAGATCTATCACCTCTTAGGACACCCAAAGGTTGTAATAAGTATCTATAACTTATAGCTTTGAACCTAACTCTAAGACTCTAATCCTCAAGAGCGTTATCTTTGATTGTAACGGTTCAACTTCGGTTTGAAATAGAGTTAAAGTTCTAAAGATCTATCACCTCTTAGGACACCCAAAGGTTGTAATAAGTATCTATAACTTATAGCTTTGAACCTAACTCTAAGACTCTAATCCCCGAGAGCGTTATCTTTGATTGTAACGGTTCAACTTCGGTTTGAAATAGAGTTAAAGTTCTAAAGATCTATCACCTCTTAGGACACCCAAAGGATGTCATCTTAGGACACCCAAAGGATGTCATAAGTATCTATAACTTATAGCTTTGAACCTAACTCTAAGACTCTAATCCCCAAGAGCGTTATCTTTGATTGTAACGGTTCAACTTCGGTTTGAAATAGAGTTAAAGTTCTAAAGATCTATCACCTCTTAGGACACCCAAAGGTTGTAATAAGTATCTATAACTTATTGCTTTGAACCTCACTCTAAGACTCTAATCCCCAAGAGCGTTATCTTTGATTGTAACGGTTCAACTTCGGTTTGAAATAGAGTTAAAGTTCTAAAGATCTATCACCTCTTAGGACACCCAAAGGATGTCATAAGTATGTATAACTTATAGCTTTGAACCTAACTCTAAGACTCTAATCCCCAAGAGCATTATCTTTGATTGTAGCGATTCAATTTCGGTTTGAAATAGAGTTAAAGTTCTGAAGCTCTATCACCTCTTAGGACACCCAAAGTTTGTAATAAGCATCTATAACTTATTGCTTTGAACCTAACTCTAAGACTCTAATCCCCAAGAGCGTTATCTTTGATTGTAACGGTTCAACTTCGGTTTGAAATAGAGTTAAAGTTCTAAAGATCTATCACCTCTTAGGACACCCAAAGGATGTCATAAGTATCTATAACTTATAGCTTTGAACCTAACTCTAAGACTCTAATCCCCAAGGACGTTATCTTTGATTGTAACGGTTCAACTTCGGTTTGAAGTAGAGTTAAAGTTCTAAAGATCTATCACCTCTTAGGACACCCAAAGGATGTCATAAGTATCTATAACTTATAGCTTTGAACCTAACTCTAAGACTCTAATCCCCAAGAGCGTTATCTTTGATTGTAACGGTTCAACTTCGGTTTGAAATAGAGTTAAAGTTCTAAAGATCTATCACCTCTTAGGACACCCAAAGGTTGTAATAAGTATCTATAACTTATTGCTTTGAACCTAACTCTAAGACTCTAATCCCCAAGATCGTTATCTTTGATTGTAACGGTTCAACTTCGGTTTGAAATAGAGTTAAAGTTCTAAAGATCTATCACCTCTTAGGACACCCAAAGGTTGTAATAAGTACCTATAACTTATTGCTTTGAACCTCACTCTAAGACTCTAATCCCCAAGAGCGTTACCTTTGATTGTAACGGTTCAACTTCGGTTTGAAATAGAGTTAAAGTTCTAAAGATCTATCACCTCTTAGGACACCCAAAGGATGTCATAAGTATGTATAACTTATAGCTTTGAACCTAACTCTAAGACTCTAATCCCCAAGAGCGTTATCTTTGATTGTAACGGTTCAACTTCGGTTTGAAATAGAGTTAAAGTTCTAAAGATCTATCACCTCTTAGGACACCCAAAGGTTGTAATAAGTATCTATAACTTATAGCTTTGAACCTAACTCTAAGACTCTAATCCCCAAGAGCGTTATCTTTGATTGTAACGGTTCAACTTCGGTTTGAAATAGAGTTAAAGTTCTAAAGATCTATCACCTCTTAGGACACCCAAAGGTTGTAATAAGTATCTATAACTTATAGCTTTGAACCTAACTCTAAGACTCTAATCCCCAAGAGCGTTATCTTTGATTGTAACGGTTCAACTTCGATTTGAAATAGAGTTAAAGTTCTAAAGATCTATCACCTCTTAGGACACCCAAAGGATGTCATAAGTATCTATAACTTATAGCTTTAAACCTAACTCTAAGACTCTAATCCCCAAGAGCGTTATCCTTGATTGTAACGGTTCAACTTCGGTTTGAAATAGAGTTAAAGTTCTAAAGATCTATCACCTCTTAGGACGCCCAAAGGTTGTAATAAGTATCTATAACTTATTGCTTTGAACCTCACTCTAAGACTCTAATCCCCAAGAGCGTTATCTTTGATTGTAACGGTTCAACTTCGGTTTGAAATAGAGTTAAAGTTCTAAAGATCTATCACCTCTTAGGACACCCAAAGGATGTCATATGTATGTATAACTTATAGCTTTGAACCTAACTCTAAGACTCTAATCCCCAAGAGCGTTATCTTTGATTGTAACGGTTCAACTTCGGTTTGAAATAGAGTTAAAGTTCTAAAGATCTATCACCTCTTAGGACACCCAAAGGTTGTAATAAGTATCTATAACTTATAGCTTTGAACCTAACTCTAAGACTCTAATCCCCAAGAGCATTATCTTTGATTGTAGCGGTTCAATTTCGGTTTGAAATAGAGTTAAAGTTCTGAAGCTCTATCACCTCTTAGGACACCCAAAGTTTGTAATAAGCATCTATAACTTATTGCTTTGAACCTAACTCTAAGACTCTAATCCCCAAGAGCATTATCTTTGATTGTAACGGTTCAACTTCGGTTTGAAGTAGAGTTAAAGTTATGAAGCTCTATCACCTCTTAGGGCACCCAAAGTTTGTAATAAGTATCTATAACTTATAGCTTTGAACCTAACTCTAAGACTCTAATCCCCAAGAGCGTTATCTTTGATTGTAACGGTTCAACTTCGGTTTGAAATAGAGTTAAAGTTCTAAAGATCTATCACCTCTTAGGACACCCAAAGGTTGTAATAAGTATCTATAACTTATAGCTTTGAACCTAACTCTAAGACTCTAATCCTCAAGAGCGTTATCTTTGATTGTAACGGTTCAACTTCGGTTTGAAATAGAGTTAAAGTTCTAAAGATCTATCACCTCTTAGGACACCCAAAGGTTGTAATAAGTATCTATAACTTATAGCTTTGAACCTAACTCTAATACTCTAATCCCCGAGAGCGTTATCTTTGATTGTAACGGTTCAACTTCGGTTTGAAATAGAGTTAAAGTTCTAAAGATCTATCACCTCTTAGGACACCCAAAGGATGTCATAAGTATGTATAACTTATAGCTTTGAACCTAACTCTAAGACTCTAATCCCAAGAGCGTTATCTTTGATTGTAGCGGTTCAATTTCGGTTTGAAATTGAGTTAAAGTTCTGAAGCTCTATCACCTCTTAGGACACCGAAAGTTTGTAATAAGCATCTATAACTTATTGCTTTGAACCTAACTCTAAGACTCTAATCCCCAAGAGCGTTATCTTTGATTGTAACGGTTCAACTTCGGTTTGAAATAGAGTTAAAGTTCTAAAGATCTATCACCTCTTAGGACACCCAAAGGATGTCATAAGTATCTATAACTTATAGCTTTGAACCTAACTCTAAGACTCTAATCCCCAAGGACGTTATCTTTGATTGTAACGGTTCAACTTCGGTTTGAAGTAGAGTTAAAGTTCTAAAGATCTATCACCTCTTAGGACACCCAAAGGATGTCATAAGTATCTATAACTTATAGCTTTGAACCTAACTCTAAGACTCTAATCCCCAAGAGCGTTATCTTTGATTGTAACGGTTCAACTTCGGTTTGAAATAGAGTTAAAGTTCTAAAGATCTATCACCTCTTAGGACACCCAAAGGTTGTAATAAGTATCTATAACTTATTGCTTTGAACCTAACTCTAAGACTCTAATCCCCAAGATCGTTATCTTTGATTGTAACGGTTCAACTTCGGTTTGAAATAGAGTTAAAGTTCTAAAGATCTATCACCTCTTAGGACACCGAAAGGTTGTAATAAATACCTATAACTTATAGCTTTGAACCTAACTCTAAGACTCTAATCCCCAAGAGCATTATCTTTGATTGTAACGGTTCAACTTCGGTTTGAAATAGAGTTAAAGTTATGAAGCTCTATCACTTCTTAGGGCACCCAAAGTTTGTAATAAGTATCTATAACTTATAGCTTTGAACCTAACTCTAAGACTCTAATCCCCAAGAGCGTTATCTTTGATTGTAACGGTTCAACTTCGGTTTGAAATAGAGTTAAAGTTCTAAAGATCTATCACCTCTTAGGACACCCAAAGGTTGTAATAAGTATCTATAACTTATAGCTTTGAACCTAACTCTAAGACTCTAATCCCCAAGAGCGTTATCTTTGATTGTAACGGTTCAACTTCAGTTTGAAATAGAGTTAAAGTTCTAAAGATCTATCACCTCTTTGGACACCCAAAGGTTGTAATAAGTATCTATAACTTATAGCTTTGAACCTAACTCTAAGACTAATCCTCAAGAGCGTTATCTTTGATTGTAACGGTTCAACTTCGGTTTGAAATAGAGTTAAAGTTCTAAAGATCTATCACCTCTTAGGACACCCAAAGGTTGTAATAAGTATCTATAACTTATAGCTTTGAACCTAACTCTAAGACTCTAATCCCCAAGAGCGTTATCCTTGATTGTAACGGTTCAACTTCGGTTTGAAATAGAGTTAAAGTTCTAAAGATCTATCATCTCTTAGGACACCCAAAGGTTGTAATAAGTATCTATAACTTATTGCTTTGAACCTAACTCTAAGACTCTAATCCCCAAGAGCATTATCTTTGATTGTAGCGGTTCAATTTCGGTTTGAAATAGAGTTAAAGTTCTGAAGCTCTATCACCTCTTAGGACACCCAAAGTTTGTAATAAGCATCTATAACTTATTGCTTTGAACCTAACTCTAAGACTCTAATCCCCAAGAGCGTTATCTTTGATTGTAACGGTTCAACTTCGGTTTGAAATAGAGTTAAAGTTCTAAAGATCTATCACCTCTTAGGACACCCAAAGGATGTCATAAGTATCTATAACTCATAGATTTGAACCTAACTCTAAGACTCTAATCCCCAAGGGCGTTATCTTTGATTGTAACGGTTCAACTTCGGTTTGAAGTAGAGTCAAAGTTCTAAAGATCTATCACCTCTTAGGACACCCAAAGGATGTCATAAGTATCTATAACTTATAGCTTTGAACCTAACTCTAAGATTCTAATCCCCAAGAGCGTTATCTTTGATTGTAACGGTTCAACTTCGGTTTGAAATAGAGTTAAAGTTCTAAAGATCTATCACCACTTAGGACACCCAAAGGTTGTAATAAGTATCTATAACTTATTGCTTTGAACCTCACTCTAAGACTCTAATCCCCAAGAGCGTTATCTTTGATTGTAACGGTTCAACTTCGGTTTGAAATAGAGTTAAAGTTCTAAAGATCTATCACCTCTTAGGACACCCAAAGGATGTCATAAGTATGTATAACTTATAGCTTTGAACCTAACTCTAAGACTCTAATCCCCAAGAGCGTTATCTTTGATTGTAACGGTTCAACTTCGGTTTGAAATAGAGTTAAAGTTCTAAAGATCTATCACCTCTTAGGACACCCAAAGGTTGTAATAAGTATCTATAACTTATAGCTTTGAACCTAACTCTAAGACTCTAATCCCCAAGAGCGTTATCTTTGATTGCAACGGTTCAAGTTCGGTTTGAAATAGAGTTAAAGTTCTGAAGTTCTATCACCTCTTAGGACTCCCAAAGGTTGTAATAAGTACCTATAACTTATAGCTTTGAACCTAACTCTAAGACTCTAATCCCCAAGAGCGTTATCTTTGATTGTAACGGTTCAACTTCGGTTTGAAATAGAGTTAAAGTTCTAAAGATCTATCACCTCTTAGGACACCCAACGGTTGTAATAAGTATCTATAACTTATAGCTTTGAACCTAACTCTAAGACTCTAATCCCCAAGAGCGTTATCTTTGATTGTAACGGTTCAACTTCGGTTTGAAATAGAGTTAAAGTTCTGAAGTTCTATCACCTCTTAGGACACCCAAAGATTGTAATAAGTACCTATAACTTATAGCTTTGAACCTAACTCTAAGACTCTAATCCCCAAGAGCGTTATCTTTGATTGTAACGGTTCAACTTCGGTTTGAAATAGAGTTAAAGTTCTAAAGATCTATCACCTCTTAGGACACCCAAAGGTTGTAATAAGTATCTATAACTTATTGCTTTGAACCTAACACTAAGACTCTAATCCCCAAGAGCGTTATCTTTGATTGTAACGGTTCAACTTCGGTTTGAAATAGAGTTAAAGTTCTAAAGATCTATCACCTCTTAGGACACCCAAAGGTTGTAATAAGTATCTATAACTTATAGCTTTGAACCTAACTCTAAGACTCTAATCCCCAAGAGCATTATCATTGATTGTAGCGGTTCAATTTCGGTTTGAAATAGAGTTAAAGTTCTGAAGCTCTATCACCTCTTAGGACACCCAAAGTTTGTAATAAGCATCTATAACTTATTGCTTTGAACCTAACTCTAAGACTCTAATCCCCAAGAGCGTTATCTTTGATTGTAACGGTTCAACTTCGGTTTGAAAGAGAGTTAAAGTTCTAAAGATCTATCACCTCTTAGGACACCCAAAGGATGTCATAAGTATCTATAACTTATAGCTTTGAACCTAACTCTAAGACTCTAATCCCCAAGGACGTTATCTTTGATTGTAACGGTTCAACTTCGGTTTGAAGTAGAGTTAAAGTTCTAAAGATCTATCACCTCTTAGGACACCCAAAGGATGTCATAAGTATCTATAACTTATAGCTTTGAACCTAACTCTAAGACTCTAATCCCCAAGAGCGTTATCTTTGATTGTAACGGTTCAACTTCGGTTTGAAATAGAGTTAAAGTTCTAAAGATCTATCACCTCTTAGGACACCCAAAGGTTGTAATAAGTATCTATAACTTATTGCTTTGAACCTCACTCTAAGACTCTAATCCCCAAGAGCGTTATCTTTGATTGTAACGGTTCAACTTCGGTTTGAAATAGAGTTAAAGTTCTAAAGATCTATCACCTCTTAGGACACCCAAAGGTTGTAATAAATACCTATAACTTATAGCTTTGAACCTAACTCTAAGACTCTAATCCCCAAGAGCATTATCTTTGATTGTAACGGTTCAACTTCGGTTTGAAATAGAGTTAAAGTTATGAAGCTCTATCACTTCTTAGGGCACCCAAAGTTTGTAATAAGTATCTATAACTTATAGCTTTCAACCTAACTCTAAGACTCTAATCCCCAAGAGCGTTATCTTTGATTGTAACGGTTCAACTTCGGTTTGAAATAGAGTTAAAGTTCTAAAGATCTATCACCTCTTAGGACACCCAAAGGATGTCATAAGTATCTATAACTTATAGCTTTGAACCTAACTCTAAGACTCTAATCCCCAAGAGCGTTATCTTTGATTGTAACGGTTCAACTTCGGTTTGAAATAGAGTTAAAGTTCTAAAGATCTATCACCTCTTAGGACACCCAAAGGTTGTAATAAGTATCTATAACTTATTGCTTTGAACCTAACTCTAAGACTCTAATCCCCAAGATCGTTATCTTTGATTGTAACGGTTCAACTTCGGTTTGAAATAGAGTTAAAGTTCTAAAGATCTATCACCTCTTAGGACACCCAAAGGTTGTAATAAGTACCTATAACTTATTGCTTTGAACCTCACTCTAAGACTCTAATCCCCAAGAGCGTTACCTTTGATTGTAACGGTTCAACTTCGGTTTGAAATAGAGTTAAAGTTCTAAAGATCTATCACCTCTTAGGACACCCAAAGGATGTCATAAGTATGTATAACTTATAGCTTTGAACCTAACTCTAAGACTCTAATCCCCAAGAGCGTTATCTTTGATTGTAACGGTTCAACTTCGGTTTGAAATAGAGTTAAAGTTCTAAAGATCTATCACCTCTTAGGACACCCAAAGGTTGTAATAAGTATCTATAACTTATAGCTTTGAACCTAACTC
The DNA here is from genome assembly GCA_030549335.1 of Pontederia crassipes. Taxonomy (NCBI): domain Eukaryota; kingdom Viridiplantae; phylum Streptophyta; class Magnoliopsida; order Commelinales; family Pontederiaceae; genus Pontederia; species Pontederia crassipes. Next base: position 85,773 of record JAUKPH010000020.1, on the reverse strand, counting down.
TAAGACTCTAATCCCCAAGAGCGTTATCTTTGATTGTAACGGTTCAACTTCGGTTTGAAATAGAGTTAAAGTTCTAAAGATCTATCACCTCTTAGGACACCCAAAGGTTGTAATAAGTATCTATAACTTATAGCTTTGAACCTAACTCTAAGACTCTAATCCCCAAGAGCGTTATCTTTGATTGTAACGGTTCAACTTCGATTTGAAATAGAGTTAAAGTTCTAAAGATCTATCACCTCTTAGGACACCCAAAGGATGTCATAAGTATCTATAACTTATAGCTTTAAACCTAACTCTAAGACTCTAATCCCCAAGAGCGTTATCCTTGATTGTAACGGTTCAACTTCGGTTTGAAATAGAGTTAAAGTTCTAAAGATCTATCACCTCTTAGGACACCCAAAGGTTGTAATAAGTATCTATAACTTATTGCTTTGAACCTCACTCTAAGACTCTAATCCCCAAGAGCGTTATCTTTGATTGTAACGGTTCAACTTCGGTTTGAAATTGAGTTAAAGTTCTAAAGATCTATCACCTCTTAGGACACCCAAAGGATGTCATATGTATGTATAACTTATAGCTTTGAACCTAACTCTAAGACTCTAATCCCCAAGAGCGTTATCTTTGATTGTAACGGTTCAACTTCGGTTTGAAATAGAGTTAAAGTTCTAAAGATCTATCACCTCTTAGGACACCCAAAGGTTGTAATAAGTATCTATAACTTATAGCTTTGAACCTAACTCTAAGACTCTAATCCCCAAGAGCATTATCTTTGATTGTAGCGGTTCAATTTCGGTTTGAAATAGAGTTAAAGTTCTGAAGCTCTATCACCTCTTAGGACACCCAAAGTTTGTAATAAGCATCTATAACTTATTGCTTTGAACCTAACTCTAAGACTCTAATCCCCAAGAGCATTATCTTTGATTGTAACGGTTCAACTTCGGTTTGAAGTAGAGTTAAAGTTATGAAGCTCTATCACCTCTTAGGGCACCCAAAGTTTGTAATAAGTACCTATAACTTATAGCTTTGAACCTAACTCTAAGACTCTAATCCCCAAGAGCGTTATCTTTGATTGTAACGGTTCAACTTCGGTTTGAAATAGAGTTAAAGTTCTAAAGATCTATCACCTCTTAGGACACCCAAAGGTTGTAATAAGTATCTATAACTTATAGCTTTGAACCTAACTCTAAGACTAATCCTCAAGAGCGTTATCTTTGATTGTAACGGTTCAACTTCGGTTTGAAATAGAGTTAAAGTTCTAAAGATCTATCACCTCTTAGGACACCCAAAGGTTGTAATAAGTATCTATAACTTATAGCTTTGAACCTAACTCTAAGACTCTAATCCCCAAGAGCGTTATCCTTGATTGTAACGGTTCAACTTCGGTTTGAAATAGAGTTAAAGTTCTAAAGATCTATCATCTCTTAGGACACCCAAAGGTTGTAATAAGTATCTATAACTTATTGCTTTGAACCTAACTCTAAGACTCTAATCCCCAAGAGCATTATCTTTGATTGTAGCGGTTCAATTTCGGTTTGAAATAGAGTTAAAGTTCTGAAGCTCTATCACCTCTTAGGACACCCAAAGTTTGTAATAAGCATCTATAACTTATTGCTTTGAACCTAACTCTAAGACTCTAATCCCCAAGAGCGTTATCTTTGATTGTAACGGTTCAACTTCGGTTTGAAATAGAGTTAAAGTTCTAAAGATCTATCACCTCTTAGGACACCCAAAGGATGTCATAAGTATCTATAACTTATAGCTTTGAACCTAACTCTAAGACTCTAATCCCCAAGAGCGTTATCTTTGATTGTAACGGTTCAACTTCGGTTTGAAATAGAGTTAAAGTTCTAAAGATCTATCACCTCTTAGGACACCCAAAGGTTGTAATAAGTATCTATAACTTATTGCTTTGAACCTAACTCTAAGACTCTAATCCCCAAGATCGTTATCTTTGATTGTAACGGTTCAACTTCGGTTTGAAATAGAGTTAAAGTTCTAAAGATCTATCACCTCTTAGGACACCCAAAGGTTGTAATAAGTACCTATAACTTATTGCTTTGAACCTCACTCTAAGACTCTAATCCCCAAGAGCGTTACCTTTGATTGTAACGGTTCAACTTCGGTTTGAAATAGAGTTAAAGTTCTAAAGATCTATCACCTCTTAGGACACCCAAAGGATGTCATAAGTATGTATAACTTATAGCTTTGAACCTAACTCTAAGACTCTAATCCCCAAGAGCGTTATCTTTGATTGTAACGGTTCAACTTCGGTTTGAAATAGAGTTAAAGTTCTAAAGATCTATCACCTCTTAGGACACCCAAAGGTTGTAATAAGTATCTATAACTTATAGCTTTGAACCTAACTCTAAGACTCTAATCCCCAAGAGCGTTATCTTTGATTGTAACGGTTCAACTTCGGTTTGAAATAGAGTTAAAGTTCTAAAGATCTATCACCTCTTAGGACACCCAAAGGTTGTAATAAGTATCTATAACTTATAGCTTTGAACCTAACTCTAAGACTCTAATCCCCAAGAGCGTTATCTTTGATTGTAACGGTTCAACTTCGATTTGAAATAGAGTTAAAGTTCTAAAGATCTATCACCTCTTAGGACACCCAAAGGATGTCATAAGTATCTATAACTTATAGCTTTAAACCTAACTCTAAGACTCTAATCCCCAAGAGCGTTATCCTTGATTGTAACGGTTCAACTTCGGTTTGAAATAGAGTTAAAGTTCTAAAGATCTATCACCTCTTAGGACACCCAAAGGTTGTAATAAGTATCTATAACTTATTGCTTTGAACCTCACTCTAAGACTCTAATCCCCAAGAGCGTTATCTTTGATTGTAACGGTTCAACTTCGGTTTGAAATTGAGTTAAAGTTCTAAAGATCTATCACCTCTTAGGACACCCAAAGGATGTCATATGTATGTATAACTTATAGCTTTGAACCTAACTCTAAGACTCTAATCCCCAAGAGCGTTATCTTTGATTGTAACGGTTCAACTTCGGTTTGAAATAGAGTTAAAGTTCTAAAGATCTATCACCTCTTAGGACACCCAAAGGTTGTAATAAGTATCTATAACTTATAGCTTTGAACCTAACTCTAAGACTCTAATCCCCAAGAGCATTATCTTTGATTGTAGCGGTTCAATTTCGGTTTGAAATAGAGTTAAAGTTCTGAAGCTCTATCACCTCTTAGGACACCCAAAGTTTGTAATAAGCATCTATAACTTATTGCTTTGAACCTAACTCTAAGACTCTAATCCCCAAGAGCATTATCTTTGATTGTAACGGTTCAACTTCGGTTTGAAGTAGAGTTAAAGTTATGAAGCTCTATCACCTCTTAGGGCACCCAAAGTTTGTAATAAGTACCTATAACTTATAGCTTTGAACCTAACTCTAAGACTCTAATCCCCAAGAGCGTTATCTTTGATTGTAACGGTTCAACTTCGGTTTGAAATAGAGTTAAAGTTCTAAAGATCTATCACCTCTTAGGACACCCAAAGGTTGTAATAAGTATCTATAACTTATAGCTTTGAACCTAACTCTAAGACTAATCCTCAAGAGCGTTATCTTTGATTGTAACGGTTCAACTTCGGTTTGAAATAGAGTTAAAGTTCTAAAGATCTATCACCTCTTAGGACACCCAAAGGTTGTAATAAGTATCTATAACTTATAGCTTTGAACCTAACTCTAAGACTCTAATCCCCAAGAGCGTTATCCTTGATTGTAACGGTTCAACTTCGGTTTGAAATAGAGTTAAAGTTCTAAAGATCTATCATCTCTTAGGACACCCAAAGGTTGTAATAAGTATCTATAACTTATTGCTTTGAACCTAACTCTAAGACTCTAATCCCCAAGAGCATTATCTTTGATTGTAGCGGTTCAATTTCGGTTTGAAATAGAGTTAAAGTTCTGAAGCTCTATCACCTCTTAGGACACCCAAAGTTTGTAATAAGCATCTATAACTTATTGCTTTGAACCTAACTCTAAGACTCTAATCCCCAAGAGCGTTATCTTTGATTGTAACGGTTCAACTTCGGTTTGAAATAGAGTTAAAGTTCTAAAGATCTATCACCTCTTAGGACACCCAAAGGATGTCATAAGTATCTATAACTCATAGATTTGAACCTAACTCTAAGACTCTAATCCCCAAGGGCGTTATCTTTGATTGTAACGGTTCAACTTCGGTTTGAAGTAGAGTTAAAGTTCTAAAGATCTATCACCTCTTAGGACACCCAAAGGATGTCATAAGTATCTATAACTTATAGCTTTGAACCTAACTCTAAGACTCTAATCCCCAAGAGCGTTATCTTTGATTGTAACGGTTCAACTTCGGTTTGAAATAGAGTTAAAGTTCTAAAGATCTATCACCTCTTAGGACACCCAAAGGTTGTAATAAGTATCTATAACTTATTGCTTTGAACCTCACTCTAAGACTCTAATCCCCAAGAGCGTTATCTTTGATTGTAACGGTTCAACTTCGGTTTGAAATAGAGTTAAAGTTCTAAAGATCTATCACCTCTTAGGACACCCAAAGGATGTCATAAGTATGTATAACTTATAGCTTTGAACCTAACTCTAAGACTCTAATCCCCAAGAGCGTTATCTTTGATTGTAACGGTTCAACTTCGGTTTGAAATAGAGTTAAAGTTCTAAAGATCTATCACCTCTTAGGACACCCAAAGGTTGTAATAAGTATCTATAACTTATAGCTTTGAACCTAACTCTAAGACTCTAATCCCCAAGAGCGTTATCTTTGATTGCAACGGTTCAACTTCGGTTTGAAATAGAGTTAAAGTTCTGAAGTTCTATCACCTCTTAGGACACCCAAAGGTTGTAATAAGTACCTATAACTTATAGCTTTGAACCTAACTCTAAGACTCTAATCCCCAAGAGCGTTATCTTTGATTGTAACGGTTCAACTTCGGTTTGAAATAGAGTTAAAGTTCTAAAGATCTATCACCTCTTAGGACACCCAACGGTTGTAATAAGTATCTATAACTTATAGCTTTGAACCTAACTCTAAGACTCTAATCCCCAAGAGCGTTATCTTTGATTGTAACGGTTCAACTTCGGTTTGAAATAGAGTTAAAGTTCTGAAGTTCTATCACCTCTTAGGACACCCAAAGGTTGTAATAAGTACCTATAACTTATAGCTTTGAACCTAACTCTAAGACTCTAATCCCCAAGAGCGTTATCTTTGATTGTAACGGTTCAACTTCGGTTTGAAATAGAGTTAAAGTTCTAAAGATCTATCACCTCTTAGGACACCCAAAGGTTGTAATAAGTATCTATAACTTATTGCTTTGAACCTAACACTAAGACTCTAATCCCCAAGAGCGTTATCTTTGATTGTAACGGTTCAACTTCGGTTTGAAATAGAGTTAAAGTTCTAAAGATCTATCACCTCTTAGGACACCCAAAGGTTGTAATAAGTATCTATAACTTATAGCTTTGAACCTGACTCTAAGACTCTAATCCCCAAGAGCATTATCTTTGATTGTAGCGGTTCAATTTCGGTGTGAAATAGAGTTAAAGTTCTGAAGCTCTATCACCTCTTAGGACACCCAAAGTTTGTAATAAGCATCTATAACTTATTGCTTTGAACCTAACTCTAAGACTCTAATCCCCAAGAGCGTTATCTTTGATTGTAACGGTTCAACTTCGGTTTGAAATAGAGTTAAAGTTCTAATGATCTATCATCTCTTAGGACACCCAAAGGATGTCATAAGTATCTATAACTCATAAATTTGAACCTAACTCTAAGACTCTAATCCCCAAGGACGTTATCTTTGATTGTAACGGTTCAACTTCGGTTTGAAGTAGAGTTAAAGTTCTAAAGATCTATCACCTCTTAGGACACCCAAAGGATGTCATAAGTATCTATAACTTATAGCTTTGAACCTAACTCTAAGACTCTAATCCCCAAGAGCGTTATCTTTGATTGTAACGGTTCAACTTCGGTTTGAAATAGAGTTAAAGTTCTAAAGATCTATCACCTCTTAGGACACCCAAAGGTTGTAATAAGTATCTATAACTTATTGCTTTGAACCTCACTCTAAGACTCTAATCCCCAAGAGCGTTATCTTTGATTGTAACGGTTCAACTTCGGTTTGAAATAGAGTTAAAGTTCTAAAGATCTATCACCTCTTAGGACACCCAAAGGATGTCATAAGTATCTATAACTTATAGCTTTGAACCTAACTCTAAGACTCTAATCCCCAAGAGCGTTATCTTTGATTGTAACGGTTCAACTTCGGTTTGAAATAGAGTTAAAGTTCTAAAGATCTATCACCTCTTAGGACACCCAAAGGTTGTAATAAGTATCTATAACTTATTGCTTTGAACCTCACTCTAAGACTCTAATCCCCAAGAGCGTTATCTTTGATTGTAACGGTTCAACTTCGGTTTGAAATAGAGTTAAAGTTCTAAAGATCTATCACCTCTTAGGACACCCAAAGGATGTCATAAGTATGTATAACTTATAGCTTTGAACCTAACTCTAAGACTCTAATCCCCAAGAGCATTATCTTTGATTGTAGCGGTTCAATTTCGGTTTGAAATAGAGTTAAAGTTCTGAAGCTCTATCACCTCTTAGGACACCCAAAGATTATAATAAGCATCTATAACTTATTGCTTTGAACCTAACTCTAAGACTCTAATCCCCAAGAGCGTTATCTTTGATTGTAACGGTTCAACTTCGGTTTGAAATAGAGTTAAAGATTAAAAGATCTATCACCTCTTAGGACACCCAAAGGATGTCATAAGTATCTATAACTTATAGCTTTGAACCTAACTCTAAGACTCTAATCCCCAAGGACGTTATCTTTGATTGTAACGGTTCAACTTCGGTTTGAAGTAGAGTTAAAGTTCGAAAGATCTATCACCTCTTAGGACACCCAAAGGATGTCATAAGTATCTATAACTTATAGCTTTGAACCTAACTCTAAGACTCTAATCCCCAAGAGCGTTATCTTTGATTGTAACGGTTCAACTTCGGTTTGAAATAGAGTTAAAGTTCTAAAGATCTATCACCTCTTAGGACACCCAAAGGTTGTAATAAGTATCTATAACTTATTGCTTTGAACCTAACTCTAAGACTCTAATCCCCAAGATCGTTATCTTTGATTGTAACGGTTCAACTTCGGTTTGAAATAGAGTTAAAGTTCTAAAGATCTATCACCTCTTAGGACACCCAAAGGTTGTAATAAGTACCTATAACTTATAGCTTTGAACCTAACTCTAAGACTCTAATCCCCAAGAGCATTATCTTTGATTGTAACGGTTCAACTTCGGTTTGAAATAGAGTTAAAGTTATGAAGCTCTATCACCTCTTAGGGCACCCAAAGTTTGTAATAAGTATCTATAACTTATAGCTTTGAACCTAACTCTAAGACTCTAATCCCCAAGAGCGTTATCTTTGATTGTAACGGTTCAACTTCGGTTTGAAATATAGTTAAAGTTCTAAAGATCTATCACCTCTTAGGACACCCAAAGGTTGTAATAAGTATCTATAACTTATAGCTTTGAACCTAACTCTAAGACTCTAATCCCCAAGAGCGTTATCTTTCATTGTAACGGTTCAACTTCGGTTTGAAATAGAGTTAAAGTTCTAAAGATCTATCACCTCTTAGGACACCCAAAGGTTGTAATAAGTATCTATAACTTACAGCTTTGAACCTAACTCTAAGACTCTAATCCCCAAGAGCGTTATCTTTGATTGTAACGGTTCAACTTCGGTTTGAAATAGAGTTAAAGTTCTGAAGTTCTATCACCTCTTAGGACACCCAAAGGTTGTAATAAGTACCTATAACTTATAGCTTTGAACCTAACACTAAGACTCTAATCACCAAGAGCGTTATCTTTGATTGTAACGGTTCAACTTCGGTTTGAAATAGAGTTAAAGTTCTAAAGATCTATCACCTCTTAGGACACCCAAAGGTTGTAATAAGTATCTATAACTTATAGCTTTGAACCTAACTCTAAGACTCTAATCCCCAAGAGCATTATCTTTGATTGTAGCGGTTCAATTTCGGTTTGAAATAGAGTTAAAGTTCTGAAGCTCTATCACCTCTTAGGACACCCAAAGTTTGTAATAAGCATCTATAACTTATTGCTTTGAACCTAACTCTAAGACTCTAATCCCAAAGAGCGTTATCTTTGATTGTAACGGTTCAACTTCGGTTTGAAATAGAGTTAAAGTTCTAAAGATCTATCACCTCTTAGGACACCCAAAGGATGTCATAAGTATCTATAACTCATAGATTTGAACCTAACTCTAAGACTCTAATCCCCAAGGACGTTATCTTTGATTGTAACGGTTCAACTTCGGTTTGAAGTAGAGTTAAAGTTCTAAAGATCTATCACCTCTTAGGACACCCAAAGGATGTCATAAGTATCTATAACTTATAGCTTTGAACCTAACTCTAAGACTCTAATCCCCAAGAGCGTTATCTTTGATTGTAACGGTTCATCTTCGGTTTGAAATAGAGTTAAAGTTCTAAAGATCTATCACCTCTTAGGACACCCAAAGGTTGTAATAAGTATCTATAACTTATTGCTTTGAACCTCACTCTAAGACTCTAATCCCCAAGAGCGTTATCTTTGATTGTAACGGTTCAACTTCGGTTTGAAATAGAGTTAAAGTTCTAAAGATCTATCACCTCTTAGGACACCCAAAGGATGTCATAAGTATGTATAACTTATAGCTTTGAACCTAACTCTAAGACTCTAATCCCCAAGAGCATTATCTTTGATTGTAGCGGTTCAATTTCGGTTTGAAATAGAGTTAAAGTTCTGAAGCTCTATCACCTCTTAGGACACCCAAAGATTATAATAAGCATCTATAACTTATTGCTTTGAACCTAACTCTAAGACTCTAATCCCCAAGAGCGTTATCTTTGATTGTAACGGTTCAACTTCGGTTTGAAATAGAGTTAAAGATTAAAAGATCTATCACCTCTTAGGACACCCAAAGGATGTCATAAGTATCTATAACTTATAGCTTTGAACCTAACTCTAAGACTCTAATCCCCAAGGACGTTATCTTTGATTGTAACGGTTCAACTTCGGTTTGAAGTAGAGTTAAAGTTCGAAAGATCTATCACCTCTTAGGACACCCAAAGGATGTCATAAGTATCTATAACTTATAGCTTTGAACCTAACTCTAAGACTCTAATCCCCAAGAGCGTTATCTTTGATTGTAACGGTTCAACTTCGGTTTGAAATAGAGTTAAAGTTCTAAAGATCTATCACCTCTTAGGACACCCAAAGGTTGTAATAAGTATCTATAACTTATTGCTTTGAACCTAACTCTAAGACTCTAATCCCCAAGATCGTTATCTTTGATTGTAACGGTTCAACTTCGGTTTGAAATAGAGTTAAAGTTCTAAAGATCTATCACCTCTTAGGACACCCAAAGGTTGTAATAAGTACCTATAACTTATAGCTTTGAACCTAACTCTAAGACTCTAATCCCCAAGAGCATTATCTTTGATTGTAACGGTTCAACTTCGGTTTGAAATAGAGTTAAAGTTATGAAGCTCTATCACCTCTTAGGGCACCCAAAGTTTGTAATAAGTATCTATAACTTATAGCTTTGAACCTAACTCTAAGACTCTAATCCCCAAGAGCGTTATCTTTGATTGTAACGGTTCAACTTCGGTTTGAAATATAGTTAAAGTTCTAAAGATCTATCACCTCTTAGGACACCCAAAGGTTGTAATAAGTATCTATAACTTATAGCTTTGAACCTAACTCTAAGACTCTAATCCCCAAGAGCGTTATCTTTCATTGTAACGGTTCAACTTCGGTTTGAAATAGAGTTAAAGTTCTAAAGATCTATCACCTCTTAGGACACCCAAAGGTTGTAATAAGTATCTATAACTTACAGCTTTGAACCTAACTCTAAGACTCTAATCCCCAAGAGCGTTATCTTTGATTGTAACGGTTCAACTTCGGTTTGAAATAGAGTTAAAGTTCTGAAGTTCTATCACCTCTTAGGACACCCAAAGGTTGTAATAAGTACCTATAACTTATAGCTTTGAACCTAACACTAAGACTCTAATCACCAAGAGCGTTATCTTTGATTGTAACGGTTCAACTTCGGTTTGAAATAGAGTTAAAGTTCTAAAGATCTATCACCTCTTAGGACACCCAAAGGTTGTAATAAGTATCTATAACTTATAGCTTTGAACCTAACTCTAAGACTCTAATCCCCAAGAGCATTATCTTTGATTGTAGCGGTTCAATTTCGGTTTGAAATAGAGTTAAAGTTCTGAAGCTCTATCACCTCTTAGGACACCCAAAGTTTGTAATAAGCATCTATAACTTATTGCTTTGAACCTAACTCTAAGACTCTAATCCCAAAGAGCGTTATCTTTGATTGTAACGGTTCAACTTCGGTTTGAAATAGAGTTAAAGTTCTAAAGATCTATCACCTCTTAGGACACCCAAAGGATGTCATAAGTATCTATAACTCATAGATTTGAACCTAACTCTAAGACTCTAATCCCCAAGGACGTTATCTTTGATTGTAACGGTTCAACTTCGGTTTGAAGTAGAGTTAAAGTTCTAAAGATCTATCACCTCTTAGGACACCCAAAGGATGTCATAAGTATCTATAACTTATAGCTTTGAACCTAACTCTAAGACTCTAATCCCCAAGAGCGTTATCTTTGATTGTAACGGTTCATCTTCGGTTTGAAATAGAGTTAAAGTTCTAAAGATCTATCACCTCTTAGGACACCCAAAGGTTGTAATAAGTATCTATAACTTATTGCTTTGAACCTCACTCTAAGACTCTAATCCCCAAGAGCGTTATCTTTGATTGTAACGGTTCAACTTCGGTTTGAAATAGAGTTAAAGTTCTAAAGATCTATCACCTCTTAGGACACCCAAAGGATGTCATAAGTATCTATAACTTATAGCTTTGAACCTAACTCTAAGACTCTAATCCCCAAGAGCGTTATCTTTGATTGTAACGGTTCAACTTCGGTTTGAAATAGAGTTAAAGTTCTAAAGATCTATCACCTCTTAGGGCACCCAAAGTTTGTAATAAGTATCTATAACTTATAGCTTTGAACCTAACTCTAAGACTCTAATCCCCAAGAGCATTATCTTTGATTGTAGCGGTTCAATTTCGGTTTGAAATAGAGTTAAAGTTCTGAAGCTCTATCACCTCTTAGGACACCCAAAGTTTGTAATAAGCATCTATAACTTATTGCTTTGAACCTAACTCTAAGACTCTAATCCCAGAGAGCGTTATCTTTGATTGTAACGGTTCAACTTCGGTTTGAAATAGAGTTAAAGTTCTAAAGATCTATCACCTCTTAGGACACCCAAAGGATGTCATAAGTATCTATAACTCATAGATTTGAACCTAACTCTAAGACTCTAATCCCCAAGGACGTTATCTTTGATTGTAACGGTTCAACTTCGGTTTGAAGTAGAGTTAAAGTTCTAAAGATCTATCACCTCTTAGGACACCCAAAGGATGTCATAAGTATCTATAACTTATAGCTTTGAACCTAACTCTAAGACTCTAATCCCCAAGAGCGTTATCTTTGATTGTAACGGTTCAACTTCGGTTTGAAATAGAGTTAAAGTTCTAAAGATCTATCACCTCTTAGGACACCCAAAGGTTGTAATAAGTATCTATAACTTATAGCTTTGAACCTAACTCTAAGACTCTAATCCCCAAGAGCATTATCTTTGATTGTAGCGGTTCAATTTCGGTTTGAAATAGAGTTAAAGTTCTGAAGCTCTATCACCTCTTAGGACACCCAAAGTTTGTAATAAGCATCTATAACTTATTGCTTTGAACCTAACTCTAAGACTCTAATCCCAAAGAGCGTTATCTTTGATTGTAACGGTTCAACTTCGGTTTGAAATAGAGTTAAAGTTCTAAAGATCTATCACCTCTTAGGACACCCAAAGGTTGTAATAAGTACCTATAACTTATATCTTTGAACCTAACTCTAAGACTCTAATCCCCAAGGACGTTATCTTTGATTGTAACGGTTCAACTTCGGTTTGAAATAGAGTTAAAGTTCTAAAGATCTATCACCTCTTAGGACACCCAAAGGATGTCATAAGTATCTATAACTTATAGCTTTGAACCTAACTCTAAGACTCTAATCCCCAAGAGCGTTATCTTTGATTGTAACGGTTCAACTTCGGTTTGAAATAGAGTTAAAGTTCTAAAGATCTATCACCTCTTAGGACACCCAAAGGTTGTAATAAGTATCTATAACTTATTGCTTTGAACCTCACTCTAAGACTCTAATCCCCAAGAGCGTTATCTTTGATTGTAACGGTTCAACTTCGGTTTGAAATAGAGTTAAAGTTCTAAAGATCTATCACCTCTTAGGACACCCAAAGGATGTCATAAGTATCTATAACTTATAGCTTTGAACCTAACTCTAAGACTCTAATCCCCAAGAGCGTTATCTTTGATTGTAACGGTTCATTTTCGGTTTGAAATAGAGTTAAAGTTCTAAAGATCTATCACCTCTTAGGACACCCAAAGGTTGTAATAAGTATCTATAACTTATAGCTTTGAACCTAACTCTAAGACTCTAATCCCCAAAAGCGTTATCTTTGATTGCAACGGTTCAACTTCGGTTTGAAATAGAGTTAAAGTTTTGAAGTTCTATCACCTCTTAGGACACCCAAAGGTTGTAATAAGTATCTATAACTTATAGCTTTGAACCTAACTCTAAGACTCTAATCCCCAAGAGCGTTATCTTTGATTGTAACGGTTCAACTTCGGTTTGAAATAGAGTTAAAGTTCTGAAGTTCTATCACCTCTTAGGACGCCCAAAGGTTGTAATAAGTACCTATAACTTATAGCTTTGAACCTAACTCTAAGACTCTAATCCCCAAGAGCGTTATCTTTGATTGTAACGGTTCAACTTCGGTTTGAAATAGAGTTAAAGTTCTAAAGATCTATCACTTCTTAGGACACCCAAAGGTTGTAATAAGTATCTATAACTTATTGCTTTGAACCTAACTCTAAGACTCTAATCCCCAAGAGCGTTATCTTTGATTGTAACGGTTCAACTTCGGTTTGAAATGGAGTTAAAGTTCTAAAGATCTATCACCTCTTAGGACACCCAAAGGTTGTAATAAGTATCTATAACTTATAGCTTTGAACCTAACTCTAAGACTCTAATCCCCAAGAGCATTATCTTTGATTGTAACGGTTCAACTTCGGTTTGAAATAGAGTTAAAGTTATGAAGCTCTATCACCTCTTAGGGCACCCAAAGTTTGTAATAAGTATCTATAACTTATAGCTTTGAACCTAACTCTAAGACTCTAATCCCCAAGAGCGTTATCTTTGATCGTAACGGTTCAACTTCGGTTTGAAATAGAGTTAAAGTTCTAAAGATCTATCACCTCTTAGGACACCCAAAGGTTGTAATAAGTATCTATAACTTATAGCTTTGAACCTAACTCTAAGACTCTAATCCCCAAGAGCGTTATCTTTGATTGTAACGGTTCAACTTCGGTTTGAAATAGAGTTAAAGTTCTAAAGATCTATCACCTCTTAGGAGACCCAAAGGTTGTAATAAGTATCTATAACTTATAGCTTTGAACCTAACTCTAAGACTCTAATCCCCAAGAGCGTTATCTTTGATTGCAACGGTTCAACTTCGGTTTGAAATAGAGTTAAAGTTCTGAAGTTCTATCACCTCCTAGGACACCCAAAGGTTGTAATAAGTACCTATAACTTATAGCTTTGAACCTAACTCTAAGACTCTAATCCCCAAGAGCGTTATCTTTGATTGTAACGGTTCAACTTCGGTTTGAAATAGAGTTAAAGTTCTAAAGATCTATCACCTCTTAGGACACCCAAAGGTTGTAATAAGTATCTATAACTTATAGCTTTGAACCTAACTCTAAGACTCTAATCCCCAAGAGCGTTATCTTTGATTGTAACGGTTCAACTTCGGTTTGAAATAGAGTTAAAGTTCTGAAGTTCTATCACCTCTTAGGACACCCAAAGGTTGTAATAAGTACCTATAACTTATAGCTTTGAACCTAACTCTAAGACTCTAATCCCCAAGAGCGTTATCTTTGATTGTAACGGTTCAACTTCGGTTTGAAATAGAGTTAAAGTTCTAAAGATCTATCACCTCTTAGGACACCCAAAGGTATCTATAACTTATTGCTTTGAACCTAACTCTAAGACTCTAATCCCCAAGAGCGTTATCTTTGATTGTAACGGTTCAACTTCGGTTTGAAATAGAGTTAAAGTTCTAAAGATCTATCACCTCTTAGGACACCCAAAGGTTGTAATAAGTATCTATAACTTATAGCTTTGAACCTAACTCTAAGACTCTAATCCCCAAGAGCATTATCTTTGATTGTAACGGTTCAACTTCGGTTTGAAATAGAGTTAAAGTTATGAAGCTCTATCACCTCTTAGGGCACCCAAAGTTTGTAATAAGTATCTATAACTTATAGCTTTGAACCTAACTCTAAGACTCTAATCCCCAAGAGCGTTATCTTTGATTGTAACGGTTCAACTTCGGTTTGAAATAGAGTTAAAGTTCTAAAGATCTATCACCTCTTAGGACACCCAAAGGTTGTAATAAGTATCTATAACTTATAGCTTTGAACCTAATTCTAAGACTCTAATCCCCAAGAGCGTTATCTTTGATTGTAACGGTTCAACTTCGGTTTGAAATAGAGTTAAAGTTCTAAAGATCTATCACCTCTTAGGACACCCAAAGGTTGTAATAAGTATCTATAACTTATAGCTTTGAACCTAACTCTAAGACTCTAATCCCCAAGAGCGTTATCTTTGATTGTAACGGTTCAACTTCGGTTTGAAATAGAGTTAAAGTTCTAAAGATCTATCACCTCTTAGGACACCCAAAGGTTGTAATAAGTATCTATAACTTATTGCTTTGAACCTAACTCTAAGACTCTAATCCCCAAGAGCGTTATCTTTTATTGTAACGGTTCAACTTCGGTTTGAAATAGAGTTAAAGTTCTAAAGATCTATCACCTCTTAGGACACCCAAAGGATGTCATAAGTATCTATAACTTATAGCTTTGAACCTAACTCTAAGACTCTAATCCCCAAGAGCGTTATCTTTGATTGTAACGGTTCAACTTCGGTTTGAAATAGAGTTAAAGTTCTAAAGATCTATCACCTCTTAGGACACCCAAAGGTTGTAATAAGTACCTATAACTTATAGCTTTGAACCTAACTCTAAGACTCTAATCCCCAAGAGCGTTATCTTTGATTGTAACGGTTCAACTTCGGTTTGAAATAGAGTTAAAGTTCTAAAGTTCTATCACCTCTTAGGACACCCAAAGGTTGTAATAAGTACCTATAACTTATAGCTTTGAACCTAACTCTAAGACTCTAATCCCCAAGAGCGTTATCTTTGATTGTAACGGTTCAACTTCGGTTTGAAATAGAGTTAAAGTTCTAAAGATCTATCACCTCTTAGGACACCCAAAGGTTGTAATAAGTATCTATAACTTATTGCTTTGAACCTCACTCTAAGACTCTAATCCCCAAGAGCGTTATCTTTGATTGTAACGGTTCAACTTCGGTTTGAAATAGAGTTAAAGTTCTAAAGATCTATCACCTCTTAGGACACCCAAAGGATGTCATAAGTATGTAAGTTATAGCTTTGAACCTAACTCTAAGACTCTAATCCCCAAGAGCATTATCTTTGATTGTAGCGGTTCAATTTCGGTTTGAAATAGAGTTAAAGTTCTGAAGCTCTATCACCTCTTAGGACACCCAAAGTTTGTAATAAGCATCTATAACTTATTGCTTTGAACCTAACTCTAAGACTCTAATCCCCAAGAGCGTTATCTTTGATTGTAACGGTTCAACTTCGGTTTGAAATAGAGTTAAAGTTCTAAAGATCTATCACCTCTTAGGACACCCAAAGGATGTCATAAGTATCTATAACTTATAGCTTTGAACCTAACTCTAAGACTCTAATCCCCAAGGACGTTATCTTTGATTGTAACGGTTCAACTTCGGTTTGAAGTAGAGTTAAAGTTCTAAAGATCTATCACCTCTTAGGACACCCAAAGGTTGTAATAAGTATCTATAACTTATAGCTTTGAACCTCACTCTAAGACTCTAATCCCCAAGAGCGTTACCTTTGATTGTAACGGTTCAACTTCGGTTTGAAATAGAGTTAAAGTTCTAAAGATCTATCACCTCTTAGGACACCCAAAGGATGTCATAAGTATGTATAACTTATAGCTTTGAACCTAACTCTAAGACTCTAATCCCCAAGAGCGTTATCTTTGATTGTAACGGTTCAACTTCGGTTTGAAATAGAGTTAAAGTTCTAAAGATCTATCACCTCTTAGGACACCCAAAGGTTGTAATAAGTATCTATAACTTATAGCTTTGAACCTAACTCTAAGACTCTAATCCCCAAGAGCATTATCTTTGATTGTAGCGGTTCAATTTCGGTTTGAAATAGAGTTAAAGTTCTGAAGCTCTATCACCTCTTAGGACACCCAAAGTTTGTAATAAGCATCTATAACTTATTGCTTTGAACCTAACTCTAAGACTCTAATCCCCAAGAGCGTTATCTTTGATTGTAACGGTTCAACTTCGGTTTGAAATAGAGTTAAAGTTCTAAAGATCTATCACCTCTTAGGACACCCAAAGGATGTCATAAGTATCTATAACTCATAGATTTGAACCTAACTCTAAGACTCTAATCCCCAAGGGCGTTATCTTTGATTGTAACGGTTCAACTTCGGTTTGAAGTAGAGTTAAAGTTCTAAAGATCTATCACCTCTTAGGACACCCAAAGGATGTCATAAGTATCTATAACTTATAGCTTTGAACCTAACTCTAAGACTCTAATCCCCAAGAGCGTTATCTTTGATTGTAACGGTTCAACTTCGGTTTGAAATAGAGTTAAAGTTCTAAAGATCTATCACCTCTTAGGACACCCAAAGGTTGTAATAAGTATCTATAACTTATTGCTTTGAACCTCACTCTAAGACTCTAATCCCCAAGAGCGTTATCTTTGATTGTAACGGTTCAACTTCGGTTTGAAATAGAGTTAAAGTTCTAAAGATCTATCACCTCTTAGGACACCCAAAGGATGTCATAAGTATGTATAACTTATAGCTTTGAACCTAACTCTAAGACTCTAATCCCCAAGAGCGTTATCTTTGATTGTAACGGTTCAACTTCGGTTTGAAATAGAGTTAAAGTTCTAAAGATCTATCACCTCTTAGGACACCCAAAGGTTGTAATAAGTATCTATAACTTATAGCTTTGAACCTAACTCTAAGACTCTAATCCCCAAGAGCGTTATCTTTGATTGCAACGGTTCAACTTCGGTTTGAAATAGAGTTAAAGTTCTGAAGTTCTATCACCTCTTAGGACACCCAAAGGTTGTAATAAGTACCTATAACTTATAGCTTTGAACCTAACTCTAAGACTCTAATCCCCAAGAGCGTTATCTTTGATTGTAACGGTTCAACTTCGGTTTGAAATAGAGTTAAAGTTCTAAAGATCTATCACCTCTTAGGACACCCAACGGTTGTAATAAGTATCTATAACTTATAGCTTTGAACCTAACTCTAAGACTCTAATCCCCAAGAGCGTTATCTTTGATTGTAACGGTTCAACTTCGGTTTGAAATAGAGTTAAAGTTCTAAAGATCTATCAACTCTTAGGACACCCAAAGGTTGTAATAAGTATCTATAACTTACAGCTTTGAACCTAACTCTAAGACTCTAATCCCCAAGAGCGTTATCTTTGATTGTAACGGT
Source organism: Pontederia crassipes (assembly GCA_030549335.1). Classification (NCBI taxonomy): domain Eukaryota; kingdom Viridiplantae; phylum Streptophyta; class Magnoliopsida; order Commelinales; family Pontederiaceae; genus Pontederia; species Pontederia crassipes. The sequence continues at coordinate 67,986 of JAUKPH010000020.1, read as the reverse complement.
TCAACTTCGGTTTGAAATAGAGTTAAAGTTCTGAAGTTCTATCACCTCTTAGGACACCCAAAGGTTGTAATAAGTACCTATAACTTATAGCTTTGAACCTAACTCTAAGACTCTAATCACCAAGAGCGTTATCTTTGATTGTAACGGTTCAACTTCGGTTTGAAATAGAGTTAAAGTTCTAAAGATCTATCACCTCTTAGGACACCCAAAGGTTGTAATAAGTATCTATAACTTATAGCTTTGAACCTAACTCTAAGACTCTAATCCCCAAGAGCATTATCTTTGATTGTAGCGGTTCAATTTCGGTTTGAAATAGAGTTAAAGTTCTGAAGCTCTATCACCTCTTAGGACACCCAAAGTTTGTAATAAGCATCTATAACTTATTGCTTTGAACCTAACTCTAAGACTCTAATCCCCAAGAGCGTTATCTTTGATTGTAACGGTTCAACTTCGGTTTGAAATAGAGTTAAAGTTCTAAAGATCTATCACCTCTTAGGACACCCAAAGGATGTCATAAGTATCTATAACTCATAGATTTGAACCTAACTCTAAGACTCTAATCCCCAAGGACGTTATCTTTGATTGTAACGGTTCAACTTCGGTTTGAAGTAGAGTTAAAGTTCTAAAGATCTATCACCTCTTAGGACACCCAAAGGATGTCATAAGTATCTATAACTTATAGCTTTGAACCTAACTCTAAGACTCTAATCCCCAAGAGCGTTATCTTTGATTGTAACGGTTCAACTTCGGTTTGAAATAGAGTTAAAGTTCTAAAGATCTATCACCTCTTAGGACACCCAAAGGTTGTAATAAGTATCTATAACTTATTGCTTTGAACCTCACTCTAAGACTCTAATCCCCAAGAGCGTTATCTTTGATTGTAACGGTTCAACTTCGGTTTGAAATAGAGTTAAAGTTCTAAAGATCTATCACCTCTTAGGACACCCAAAGGATGTCATAAGTATCTATAACTTATAGCTTTGAACCAAACTCTAAGACTCTAATCCCCAAGAGCGTTATCTTTGATTGTAACGGTTCAACTTCGGTTTGAAATAGAGTTAAAGTTCTAAAGATCTATCACCTCTTAGGACACCCAAAGGTTGTAATAAGTATCTATAACTTATTGCTTTGAACCTCACTCTAAGACTCTAATCCCCAAGAGCGTTATCTTTGATTGTAACGGTTCAACTTCGGTTTGAAATAGAGTTAAAGTTCTAAAGATCTATCACCTCTTAGGACACCCAAAGGATGTCATAAGTATGTATAACTTATAGCTTTGAACCTAACTCTAAGACTCTAATCCCCAAGAGCATTATCTTTGATTGTAGCGGTTCAATTTCGGTTTGAAATAGAGTTAAAGTTCTGAAGCTCTATCACCTCTTAGGACACCCAAAGTTTATAATAAGCATCTATAACTTATTGCTTTGAACCTAACTCTAAGACTCTAATCCCCAAGAGCGTTATCTTTGATTGTAACGGTTCAACTTCGGTTTGAAATAGAGTTAAAGTTCTAAAGATCTATCACCTCTTAGGACACCCAAAGGATGTCATAAGTATCTATAACTTATAGCTTTGAACCTAACTCTAAGACTCTAATCCCCAAGGACGTTATCTTTGATTGTAACGGTTCAACTTCGGTTTGAAGTAGAGTTAAAGTTCGAAAGATCTATCACCTCTTAGGACACCCAAAGGATGTCATAAGTATCTATAACTTATAGCTTTGAACCTAACTCTAAGACTCTAATCCCCAAGAGCGTTATCTTTGATTGTAACGGTTCAACTTCGGTTTGAAATAGAGTTAAAGTTCTAAAGATCTATCACCTCTTAGGACACCCAAAGGTTGTAATAAGTATATATAACTTATTGCTTTGAACCTAACTCTAAGACTCTAATCCCCAAGATCGTTATCTTTGATTGTAACGGTTCAACTTCGGTTTGAAATAGAGTTAAAGTTCTAAAGATCTATCACCTCTTAGGACACCCAAAGGTTGTAATAAGTACCTATAACTTATAGCTTTGAACCTAACTCTAAGACTCTAATCCCCAAGAGCATTATCTTTGATTGTAACGGTTCAACTTCGGTTTGAAATAGAGTTAAAGTTATGAAGCTCTATCACCTCTTAGGGCACCCAAAGTTTGTAATAAGTATCTATAACTTATAGCTTTGAACCTAACTCTAAGACTCTAATCCCCAAGAGCGTTATCTTTGATTGTAACGGTTCAACTTCGGTTTGAAATATAGTTAAAGTTCTAAAGATCTATCACCTCTTAGGACACCCAAAGGTTGTAATAAGTATCTATAACTTATAGCTTTGAACCTAACTCTAAGACTCTAATCCCCAAGAGCGTTATCTTTGATTGTAACGGTTCAACTTCGGTTTGAAATAGAGTTAAAGTTCTAAAGATCTATCACCTCTTAGGACACCCAAATGTTGTAATAAGTATCTATAACTTACAGCTTTGAACCTAACTCTAAGACTCTAATCCCCAAGAGCGTTATCTTTGATTGTAACGGTTCAACTTCGGTTTGAAATAGAGTTAAAGTTCTGAAGTTCTATCACCTCTTAGGACACCCAAAGGTTGTAATAAGTACCTATAACTTATAGCTTTGAACCTAACTCTAAGACTCTAATCCCCAAGAGCGTTATCTTTGATTGTAACGGTTCAACTTCGGTTTGAAATAGAGTTAAAGTTCTAAAGATCTATCACCTCTTAGGACACCCAAAGGTTGTAATAAGTATCTATAACTTATTGCTTTGAACCTCACTCTAAGACTCTAATCCCCAAGAGCGTTATCTTTGATTGTAACGGTTCAACTTCGGTTTGAAATAGAGTTAAAGTTCTAAAGATCTATCACCTCTTAGGACACCCAAAGGATGTCATAAGTATCTATAACTTATAGCTTTGAACCTAACTCTAAGACTCTAATCCCCAAGAGCGTTATCTTTGATTGTAACGGTTCAACTTCGGTTTGAAATAGAGTTAAAGTTCTAAAGATCTATCACCTCTTAGGACACCCAAAGGTTGTAATAAGTATCTATAACTTATTGCTTTGAACCTCACTCTAAGACTCTAATCCCCAAGAGCGTTATCTTTGATTGTAACGGTTCAACTTCGGTTTGAAATAGAGTTAAAGTTCTAAAGATCTATCACCTCTTAGGACACCCAAAGGTTGTAATAAGTATCTATAACTTATTGCTTTGAACCTAACTCTAAGACTCTAATCCCCAAGAGCGTTATCTTTGATTGTAACGGTTCAACTTCGGTTTGAAATAGAGTTAAAGTTCTAAAGATCTATCACCTCTTAGGACACCCAAAGGTTGTAATAAGTATCTATAACTTATAGCTTTGAACCTAACTCTAAGACTCTAATCCCCAAGAGCGTTATCTTTGATTGTAACGGTTCAACTTCGGTTTGAAATAGAGTTAAAGTTCTAAAGATCTATCACCTCTTAGGACACCCAAAGGTTGTAATAAGTATCTATAACTTATTGCTTTGAACCTAACTCTAAGACTCTAATCCCCAAGAGCGTTATCTTTGATTGTAACGGTTCAAATTCGGTTTGAAATAGAGTTAAAGTTCTAAAGATCTATCACCTCTTAGGACACCCAAAGGTTGTAATAAGTATCTATAACTTATAGCTTTGAACCTAACTCTAAGACTCTAATCCCCAAGAGCGTTATCTTTGATTGTAACGGTTCAACTTCGGTTTGAAATAGAGTTAAAGTTCTGAAGTTCTATCACCTCTTAGGACACCCAAAGGTTGTAATAAGTACCTATAACTTATAGCGTTGAACCTAACTCTAAGACTCTAATCCCCAAGAGCGTTATCTTTGATTGTAACGGTTCAACTTCGGTTTGAAATAGAGTTAAAGTTCTGAAGTTCTATCACCTCTTAGGACACCCAAAGGTTGTAATAAGTACCTATAACTTATAGCTTTGAACCTAACTCTAAGACACTAATCCCCAAGAGCGTTATCTTTGATTGTAACGGTTCAACTTCGGTTTGAAATAGAGTTAAAGTTATAAAGATCTATCACCTCTTAGGACACCCAAAGGATGTCATAAGTATCTATAACTTATAGCTTTGAACCTAACTCTAAGACTCTAATCCCCAAGAGCGTTATCTTTGATTGTAACGGTTCAACTTCGGTTTGAAATAGAGTTAAAGTTCTAAAGATCTATCACCTCTTAGGACACCCAAAGGTTGTAATAAGTATCTATAACTTATAGCTTTGAACCTAACTCTAAGACTCTAATTCCCAAGAGCGTTATCTTTGATTGTAACGGTTCAACTTCGGTTTGAAATAGAGTTAAAGTTCTAAAGATCTATCACCTCTTAGGACACCCAAAGGATGTAATAAGTATCTATAACTTATAGCTTTGAACCTAACTCTAAGACTCTAATCCCCAAGAGCGTTATATTTGATTGTAACGGTTCAACTTCGGTTTGAAATAGAGTTAAAGTTCTAAAGATCTATCACCTCTTAGGACACCCAAAGGATGTCATAAGTATCTATAACTTATAGCTTTGAACGTAACTCTAAGACTCTAATCCCCAAGAGCGTTATCTTTGATTGTAACGGTTCAACTTCGATTTGAAATAGAGTTAAAGTTCTAAAGATATATCACCTCTTAGGACACCCAAATGTTGTAATAAGTATCTATCACCTCTTATAGCTTTGAACCTAACTCTAGACTCTAATCCCCAAGAGCGTTATCTTTGATTGTAACGGTTCAACTTCGGTTTGAAATAGAGTTAAAGTTCTGAAGTTCTATCACCTCTTAGGACACCCAAAGGTTGTAATAAGTACCTATAACTTATAGCTTTGAACCTAACTCTAAGACTCTAATCCCCAAGAGCGTTATCTTTGATTATAACGGTTCAACTTCGGTTTGAAATAGAGTTAAAGTTCTAAAGATCTATCACCTCTTAGGACACCCAAAGGTTGTAATAAGTATCTATAACTTATTGCTTTGTACCTAACTCTAAGACTCTAATCCCCAAGAGCGTTATCTTTGATTGTAACGGTTCAACTTCGGTTTGAAATAGAGTTAAAGTTCTAAAGATCTATCACCTCTTAGGACACCCAAAGGTTGTAATAAGTATCTATAACTTATAGCTTTGAACCTAACTCTAAGACTCTAATCCCCAAAAGCGTTATCTTTGATTGTAACGGTTCAACTTCGGTTTGAAATAGAGTTAAAGTTCTGAAGTTCTATCACCTCTTAGGACACCCAAAGGTTGTAATAAGTACCTATAACTTATAGCTTTGAACCTAACTCTAAGACTCTAATCCCCAAGAGCGTTATCTTTGATTGTAACGGTTCAACTTCGGTTTGAAATAGAGTTAAAGTTCTAAAGATCTATCACCTCTTAGGACACCCAAAGGTTGTAATAAGTATCTATAACTTATTGCTTTGAACCTAACTCTAAGACTCTAATCCCCAAGAGCGTTATCTTTGATTGTAACGGTTCAACTTCGGTTTGAAATAGAGTTAAAGTTCTAAAGATCTATCACCTCTTAGGACACCCAAAGGTTGTAATAAGTATCTATAACTTATAGCTTTGAACCTAACTCTAAGACTCTAATCCCCAAGAGCATTATCTTTGATTGTAACGGTTCAACTTCGGTTTGAAATAGAGTTAAAGTTATGAAGCTCTATCACCTCTTAGGGCACCCAAAGTTTGTAATAAGTATCTATAACTTATAGCTTTGAACCTAACTCTAAGACTCTAATCCCCAAGAGCGTTATCTTTGATTGTAACGGTTCAACTTCGGTTTGAAATAGAGTTAAAGTTCTGAAGTTCTATCACCTCTTAGGACACCCAAAGGTTGTAATAAGTACCTATAACTTATAGCTTTGAACCTAACTCTAAGACTCTAATCCCCAAGAGCGTTATCTTTGATTGTAACGGTTCAACTTCGGTTTGAAATAGAGTTAAAGTTCTAAAGATCTATCACCTCTTAGGACACCCAAAAGTTGTAATAAGTATCTATAACTTATTGCTTTGAACCTAACTCTAAGACTCTAATCCCCAAGAGCGTTATCTTTGATTGTAACGGTTCAACTTCGGTTTGAAATAGAGTTAAAGTTCTAAAGATCTATCACCTCTTAGGACACCCAAAGGTTGTAATAAGTATCTATAACTTATTGCTTTGAACCTAACTCTAAGACTCTAATCCCCAAGAGCGTTATCTTTGATTGTAACGGTTCAACTTCGGTTTGAAATAGAGTTAAAGTTCTGAAGTTCTATCACCTCTTAGGACACCCAAAGGTTGTAATAAGTACCTATAACTTATAGCGTTTAACCTAACTCTAAGACTCTAATCCCCAAGAGCGTTATCTTTGATTGTAACGGTTCAACTTCGGTTTGAAATAGAGTTAAAGTTCTGAAGTTCTATCACCTCTTAGGACACCCAAAGGTTGTAATAAGTACCTATAACTTATAGCGTTGAACCTAACTCTAAGACTCTAATCCCCAAGAGCGTTATCTTTGATTGTAACGGTTCAACTTCGGTTTGAAATAGAGTTAAAGTTCTTTAGGACACCCAAAGGTTGTAATAAGTATCTATAACTTATTGCTTTGAACCTAACTCTAAGACTCTAATCCCCAAGAGCGTTATCTTTGATTGTAACGGTTCAACTTCGGTTTGACATAGAGTTAAAGTTCTAAAGATCTATCACCTCTTAGGACACCCAAAGGTTGTAATAAGTATCTATAACTTATAGCTTTGAACCTAACTCTAAGACTCTAATCCCCAAGAGCATTATCTTTGATTGTAACGGTTCAACTTCGGTTTGAAATAGAGTTAAAGTTATGAAGCTCTATCACCTCTTGGGGCACCCAAAGTTTGTAATAAGTATCTATAACTTATAGCTTTGAACCTAACTCTAAGACTCTAATCCCCAAGAGCGTTATCTTCGATTGTAACGGTTCAACTTCGGTTTGAAATAGAGTTAAAGTTCTAAAGATCTATCACCTCTTAGGACACCCAAAGGTTGTAATAAGTATCTATAACTTATAGCTTTGAACCTAACTCTAAGACTCTAATCCCCAAGAGCGTTATCTTTGATTGTAACGGTTCAACTTCGGTTTGAAATAGAGTTAAAGTTCTAAAGATCTATCACCTCTTAGGACACCCAAAGGTTGTAATAAGTATCTATAACCTATAGCTTTGAACCTAACTCTAAGACTCTAATCCCCAAGAGCGTTATCTTTGATTGCAACGGTTCAACTTCGGTTTGAAATAGAGTTAAAGTTCTGAAGTTCTATCACCTCTTAGGACACCCAAAGGTTGTAATAAGTACCTATAACTTATAGCTTTGAACCTAACTCTAAGACTCTAATCCCCAAGAGCGTTATCTTTGATTGTAACGGTTCAACTTCGGTTTGAAATAGAGTTAAAGTTCTAAAGATCTATCACCTCTTAGGACACCCAAAGGTTGTAATAAGTATCTATAACTTATAGCTTTGAACCTAACTCTAAGACTCTAATCCCCAAGAGCGTTATCTTTGATTGTAACGGTTCAACTTCGGTTTGAAATAGAGTTAAAGTTCTGAAGTTCTATCACCTCTTAGGACACCCAAAGGTTGTAATAAGTACCTATAACTTATAGCTTTGAACCTAACTCTAAGACTCTAATCCCCAAGAGCGTTTTCTTTGATTGTAACCGTTCAACTTCGGTTTGAAATAGAGGTAAAGTTCTTTAGGACACCCAAAGGTTGTAATAAGTATCTATAACTTATTGCTTTGAACCTAACTCTAAGACTCTAATCCCCAAGAGCGTTATCTTTGATTGTAACGGTTCAACTTCGGTTTGAAATAGAATTAAAGTTCTAAAGATCTATCACCTCTTAGGACACCCAAAGGTTGTAATAAGTATCTATAACTTATAGCTTTGAACCTAACTCTAAGACTCTAATCCCCAAGAGCATTATCTTTGATTGTAACGGTTCAACTTCGGTTTGAAATAGAGTTAAAGTTATGAAGCTCTATCACCTCTTAGGGCACCCAAAGTTTGTAATAAGTATCTATAACTTATAGCTTTGAACCTAACTCTAAGACTCTAATCCCCAAGAGCGTTATCTTTGATTGTAACGGTTCAACTTCGGTTTGAAATAGAGTTAAAGTTCTGAAGTTCTATCACCTCTTAGGACACCCAAAGGTTGTAATAAGTACCTATAACTTATAGCTTTGAACCTAACTCTAAGACTCTAATCCCCAAGAGCGTTATCTTTGATTGTAACGGTTCAACTTCGGTTTGAAATAGAGTTAAAGTTCTAAAGATCTATCACCTCTTAGGACACCCAAAAGTTGTAATAAGTATCTATAACTTATTGCTTTGAACCTAACTCTAAGACTCTAATCCCCAAGAGCGTTATCTTTGATTGTAACGGTTCAACTTCGGTTTGAAATAGAGTTAAAGTTCTAAAGATCTATCACCTCTTAGGACACCCAAAGGTTGTAATAAGTATCTATAACTTATTGCTTTGAACCTAACTCTAAGACTCTAATCCCCAAGAGCGTTATCTTTGATTGTAACGGTTCAACTTCGGTTTGAAATAGAGTTAAAGTTCTGAAGTTCTATCACCTCTTAGGACACCCAAAGGTTGTAATAAGTACCTATAACTTATAGCGTTTAACCTAACTCTAAGACTCTAATCCCCAAGAGCGTTATCTTTGATTGTAACGGTTCAACTTCGGTTTGAAATAGAGTTAAAGTTCTGAAGTTCTATCACCTCTTAGGACACCCAAAGGTTGTAATAAGTACCTATAACTTATAGCGTTGAACCTAACTCTAAGACTCTAATCCCCAAGAGCGTTATCTTTGATTGTAACGGTTCAACTTCGGTTTGAAATAGAGTTAAAGTTCTTTAGGACACCCAAAGGTTGTAATAAGTATCTATAACTTATTGCTTTGAACCTAACTCTAAGACTCTAATCCCCAAGAGCGTTATCTTTGATTGTAACGGTTCAACTTCGGTTTGACATAGAGTTAAAGTTCTAAAGATCTATCACCTCTTAGGACACCCAAAGGTTGTAATAAGTATCTATAACTTATAGCTTTGAACCTAACTCTAAGACTCTAATCCCCAAGAGCATTATCTTTGATTGTAACGGTTCAACTTCGGTTTGAAATAGAGTTAAAGTTATGAAGCTCTATCACCTCTTAGGGCACCCAAAGTTTGTAATAAGTATCTATAACTTATAGCTTTGAACCTAACTCTAAGACTCTAATCCCCAAGAGCGTTATCTTCGATTGTAACGGTTCAACTTCGGTTTGAAATAGAGTTAAAGTTCTAAAGATCTATCACCTCTTAGGACACCCAAAGGTTGTAATAAGTATCTATAACTTATAGCTTTGAACCTAACTCTAAGACTCTAATCCCCAAGAGCGTTATCTTTGATTGTAACGGTTCAACTTCGGTTTGAAATAGAGTTAAAGTTCTAAAGATCTATCACCTCTTAGGACACCCAAAGGTTGTAATAAGTATCTATAACCTATAGCTTTGAACCTAACTCTAAGACTCTAATCCCCAAGAGCGTTATCTTTGATTGCAACGGTTCAACTTCGGTTTGAAATAGAGTTAAAGTTCTGAAGTTCTATCACCTCTTAGGACACCCAAAGGTTGTAATAAGTACGTATAACTTATAGCTTTGAACCTAACTCTAAGACTCTAATCCCCAAGAGCGTTATCTTTGATTGTAACGGTTCAACTTCGGTTTGAAATAGAGTTAAAGTTCTAAAGATCTATCACCTCTTAGGACACCCAAAGGTTGTAATAAGTATCTATAACTTATAGCTTTGAACCTAACTCTAAGACTCTAATCCCCAAGAGCGTTATCTTTGATTGTAACGGTTCAACTTCGGTTTGAAATAGAGTTAAAGTTCTGAAGTTCTATCACCTCTTAGGACACCCAAAGGTTGTAATAAGTACCTATAACTTATAGCTTTGAACCTAACTCTAAGACTCTAATCCCCAAGAGCGTTTTCTTTGATTGTAACCGTTCAACTTCGGTTTGAAATAGAGTTAAAGTTCTTTAGGACACCCAAAGGTTGTAATAAGTATCTATAACTTATTGCTTTGAACCTAACTCTAAGACTCTAATCCCCAAGAGCGTTATCTTTGATTGTAACGGTTCAACTTCGGTTTGAAATAGAATTAAAGTTCTAAAGATCTATCACCTCTTAGGACACCCAAAGGTTGTAATAATTATCTATAACTTATAGCATTGAACCTAACTCTAAGACTCTAATCCCCAAGAGCATTATCTTTGATTGTAACGGTTCAACTTCGGTTTGAAATAGAGTTAAAGTTCTAAAGATCTATCACCTCTTAGGACACCCAAAGGTTGTAATAAGTATCTATAACTTATTGCTTTGAACCTAACTCTAAGACTCTAATCCCCAAGAGCGTTATCTTTGATTGTAACGGTTCAACTTCGGTTTGAAATAGAGTTAAAGTTCTAAAGATCTATCACCTCTTAGGACACCCAAAGGTTGTAATAAGTATCTATAACTTATAGCTTTGAACCTAACTCTAAGACTCTAATCCCCAAGAGCATTATCTTTGATTGTAACGGTTCAACTTCGGTTTGAAATAGAGTTAAAGTTATGAAGCTCTATCACCTCTTAGGGCACCCAAAGTTTGTAATAAGTATCTATAACTTATAGCTTTGAACCTAACTCTAAGACTCTAATCCCCAAGAGCGTTATCTTCGATTGTAACGGTTCAACTTCGGTTTGAAATAGAGTTAAAGTTCTAAAGATCTATCACCTCTTAGGACACCCAAAGGTTGTAATAAGTATCTATAACTTATAGCTTTGAACCTAACTCTAAGACTCTAATCCCCAAGAGCGTTATCTTTGATTGTAACGGTTCAACTTCGGTTTGAAATAGAGTTAAAGTTCTAAAGATCTATCACCTCTTAGGACACCCAAAGGTTGTAATAAGTATCTATAACCTATAGCTTTGAACCTAACTCTAAGACTCTAATCCCCAAGAGCGTTATCTTTGATTGCAACGGTTCAACTTCGGTTTGAAATAGAGTTAAAGTTCTGAAGTTCTATCACCTCTTAGGACACCCAAAGGTTGTAATAAGTACCTATAACTTATAGCTTTGAACCTAACTCTAAGACTCTAATCCCCAAGAGCGTTATCTTTGATTGTAACGGTTCAACTTCGGTTTGAAATAGAGTTAAAGTTCTAAAGATCTATCACCTCTTAGGACACCCAAAGGTTGTAATAAGTATCTATAACTTATAGCTTTGAACCTAACTCTAAGACTCTAATCCCCAAGAGCGTTATCTTTGATTGTAACGGTTCAACTTCGGTTTGAAATAGAGTTAAAGTTCTGAAGTTCTATCACCTCTTAGGACACCCAAAGGTTGTAATAAGTACCTATAACTTATAGCTTTGAACCTAACTCTAAGACTCTAATCCCCAAGAGCGTTTTCTTTGATTGTAACCGTTCAACTTCGGTTTGAAATAGAGTTAAAGTTCTTTAGGACACCCAAAGGTTGTAATAAGTATCTATAACTTATTGCTTTGAACCTAACTCTAAGACTCTAATCCCCAAGAGCGTTATCTTTGATTGTAACGGTTCAACTTCGGTTTGAAATAGAATTAAAGTTCTAAAGATCTATCACCTCTTAGGACACCCAAAGGTTGTAATAATTATCTATAACTTATAGCATTGAACCTAACTCTAAGACTCTAATCCCCAAGAGCATTATCTTTGATTGTAACGGTTCAACTTCGGTTTGAAATAGAGTTAAAGTTCTAAAGATCTATCACCTCTTAGGACACCCAAAGGTTGTAATAAGTATCTATAACTTATTGCTTTGAACCTAACTCTAAGACTCTAATCCCCAAGAGCGTTATCTTTGATTGTAACGGTTCAACTTCGGTTTGAAATAGAGTTAAAGTTCTAAAGATCTATCACCTCTTAGGACACCCAACGGTTGTAATAAGTATCTATAACTTATAGCTTTGAACCTAACTCTAAGACTCTAATCCCCAAGAGCGTTATCTTTGATTGTAACGGTTCAACTTCGGTTTGAAATAGAGTTAAAGTTCTAAAGATCTATCACCTCTTAGGACACCCAAAGGTTGTAATAAGTATCTATAACTTACAGCTTTGAACCTAACTCTAAGACTCTAATCCCCAAGAGCGTTATCTTTGATTGTAACGGTTCAACTTCGGTTTGAAATAGAGTTAAAGTTCTAAAGATCTATCACCTCTTAGGACACCCAAAGGTTGTAATAAGTATCTATAACTTATAGTTTTGAACCTAACTCTAAGACTCTAATCCCCAAGAGCGTTATCTTTGATTGTAACGGTTCAACTTCGGTTTGAAATAGAGTTAAAGTTCTAAAGATCTATCACCTCTTAGGACACCCAAAGGTTGTAATAAGTATCTATAACTTATTGCTTTGAACCTAACTCTAAGACTCTAATCCCCAAGAGCGTTATCTTTGATTGTAACGGTTCAACTTCGGTTTGAAATAGAGTTAAAGTTCTAAAGATCTATCACCTCTTAGGACACCCAAAGGTTGTAATAAGTATCTATAACTTATAGCTTTGAACCTAACTCTAAGACTCTAATCCCCAAGAGCGTTATCTTTGATTGTAACGGTTCAACTTCGGTTTGAAATAGAGTTAAAGTTCTAAAGATCTATCACCTCTTAGGACACCCAAAGGTTGTAATAAGTATCTATAACTTATTGCTTTGAACCTCACTCTAAGACTCTAATCCACAAGAGCGTTATCTTTGATTGTAACGGTTCAACTTCGGTTTGAAATAGAGTTAAAGTTCTAAAGATCTATCACCTCTTAGGACACCCAAAGGATGTCATAAGTATCTATAACTTATAGCTTTGAACCTAACTCTTAGACTCTAATCCCCAAGAGCGTTATCTTTGATTGTAACGGTTCAACTTCGGTTTGAAATAGAGTTAAAGTTCTAAAGATCTATCACCTCTTAGGACACCCAAATGTTGTAATAAGTATCTATAACTTACAGCTTTGAACCTAACTCTAAGACTCTAATCCCCAAGAGCGTTATCTTTGATTGTAACGGTTCAACTTCGGTTTGAAATAGAGTTAAAGTTCTGAAGTTCTATCACCTCTTAGGACACCCAAAGGTTGTAATAAGTACCTATAACTTATAGCTTTGAACCTAACTCTAAGACTCTAATCCCCAAGAGCGTTATCTTTGATTGTAACGGTTCAACTTCGGTTTGAAATAGAGTTAAAGTTCTAAAGATCTATCACCTCTTAGGACACCCAAAGGTTGTAATAAGTATCTATAACTTATAGCTTTGAACCTAACTCTAAGACTCTAATCCCCAAGAGCGTTATCTTTGATTGTAACGGTTCAACTTCGGTTTGAAATAGAGTTAAAGTTCTAAAGATCTATCACCTCTTAGGACACCCAAAGGTTGTAATAAGTATCTATAACTTATTGCTTTGAACCTCACTCTAAGACTCTAATCCCCAAGAGCGTTATCTTTGATTGTAACGGTTCAACTTCGGTTTGAAATAGAGTTAAAGTTCTAAAGATCTATCACCTCTTAGGACACCCAAAGGATGTCATAAGTATCTATAACTTATAGCTTTGAACCTAACTCTAAGGCTCTAATCCCCAAGAGCGTTATCTTTGATTGTAACGGTTCAACTTCGGTTTGAAATAGAGTTAAAGTTCTAAAGATCTATCACCTCTTAGGACACCCAAATGTTGTAATAAGTATCTATAACTTACAGCTTTGAACCTAACTCTAAGACTCTAATCCCCAAGAGCGTTATCTTTGATTGTAACGGTTCAACTTCGGTTTGAAATAGAGTTAAAGTTCTGAAGTTCTATCACCTCTTAGGACACCCAAAGGTTGTAATAAGTACCTATAACTTATAGCTTTGAACCTAACTCTAAGACTCTAATCCCCAAGAGCGTTATCTTTGATTGTAACGGTTCAACTTCGGTTTGAAATAGAGTTAAAGTTCTAAAGATCTATCACCTCTTAGGACACCCAAAGGTTGTAATAAGTATCTATAACTTATAGCTTTGAACCTAACTCTAAGACTCTAATCCCCAAGAGCGTTATCTTTGATTGTAACGGTTCAACTTCGGTTTGAAATAGAGTTAAAGTTCTAAAGATCTATCACCTCTTAGGACACCCAAAGGTTGTAATAAGTATCTATAACTTATTGCTTTGAACCTCACTCTAAGACTCTAATCCCCAAGAGCGTTATCTTTGATTGTAACGGTTCAACTTCGGTTTGAAATAGAGTTAAAGTTCTAAAGATCTATCACCTCTTAGGACACCCAAAGGATGTCATAAGTATCTATAACTTATAGCTTTGAACCTAACTCTAAGACTCTAATCCCCAAGAGCGTTATCTTTGATTGTAACGGTTCAACTTCGGTTTGAAATAGAGTTAAAGTTCTAAAGATCTATCACCTCTTAGGACACCCAAATGTTGTAATAAGTATCTATAACTTACAGCTTTGAACCTAACTCTAAGACTCTAATCCCCAAGAGCGTTATCTTTGATTGTAACGGTTCAACTTCGGTTTGAAATAGAGTTAAAGTTCTGAAGTTCTATCACCTCTTAGGACACCCAAAGGTTGTAATAAGTACCTATAACTTATAGCTTTGAACCTAACTCTAAGACTCTAATCCCCAAGAGCGTTATCTTTGATTGTAACGGTTCAACTTCGGTTTGAAATAGAGTTAAAGTTCTAAAGATCTATCACCTCTTAGGACACCCAAAGGTTGTAATAAGTATCTATAACTTATTGCTTTGAACCTCACTCTAAGACTCTAATCCCCAAGAGCGTTATCTTTGATTGTAACGGTTCAACTTCGGTTTGAAATAGAGTTAAAGTTCTAAAGATCTATCACCTCTTAGGACACCCAAAGGATGTCATAAGTATCTATAACTTATAGCTTTGAACCTAACTCTAAGACTCTAATCCCCAAGAGCGTTATCTTTGATTGTAACGGTTCAACTTCGGTTTGAAATAGAGTTAAAGTTCTAAAGATCTATCACCTCTTAGGACACCCAAAGGTTGTAATAAGTATCTATAACTTATTGCTTTGAACCTCACTCTAAGACTCTAATCCCCAAGAGCGTTATCTTTGATTGTAACGGTTCAACTTCGGTTTGAAATAGAGTTAAAGTTCTAAAGATCTATCACCTCTTAGGACACCCAAAGGTTGTAATAAGTATCTATAACTTATTGCTTTGAACCTAACTCTAAGACTCTAATCCCCAAGAGCATTATCTTTGATTGTAACGGTTCAACTTCGGTTTGAAATAGAGTTAAAGTTATGAAGCTCTATCACCTCTTAGGGCACCCAAAGTTTGTAATAAGTATCTATAACTTATAGCTTTGAACCTAACTCTAAGACTCTAATCCCCAAGAGCGTTATCTTCGATTGTAACGGTTCAACTTCGGTTTGAAATAGAGTTAAAGTTCTAAAGATCTATCACCTCTTAGGACACCCAAAGGTTGTAATAAGTATCTATAACTTATAGCTTTGAACCTAACTCTAAGACTCTAATCCCCAAGAGCGTTATCTTTGATTGTAACGGTTCAACTTCGGTTTGAAATAGAGTTAAAGTTCTAAAGATCTATCACCTCTTAGGACACCCAAAGGTTGTAATAAGTATCTATAACTTATAGCTTTGAACCTAACTCTAAGACTCTAATCCCCAAGAGCGTTATCTTTGATTGCAACGGTTCAACTTCGGTTTGAAATAGAGTTAAAGTTCTGAAGTTCTATCACCTCTTAGGACACCCAAAGGTTGTAATAAGTACCTATAACTTATAGCTTTGAACCTAACTCTAAGACTCTAATCCCCAAGAGCGTTATCTTTGATTGTAACGGTTCAACTTCGGTTTGAAATAGAGTTAAAGTTCTAAAGATCTATCACCTCTTAGGACACCCAAAGGTTGTAATAAGTATCTATAACTTATAGCTTTGAACCTAACTCTAAGACTCTAATCCCCAAGAGCGTTATCTTTGATTGTAACGGTTCAACTTCGGTTTGAAATAGAGTTAAAGTTCTGAAGTTCTATCACCTCTTAGGACACCCAAAGGTTGTAATAAGTACCTATAACTTATAGCTTTGAACCTAACTCTAAGACTCTAATCCCCAAGAGCGTTTTCTTTGATTGTAACCGTTCAACTTCGGTTTGAAATAGAGTTAAAGTTCTGAAGTTCTATCACCTCTTAGGACACCCAAAGGTTGTAATAAGTACCTATAACTTATAGCTTTGAACCTAACTCTAAGACTCTAATCCACAAGAGCGTTATCTTTGATTGTAACGGTTCAACTTCGGTTTGAAATAGAGTTAAAGTTCTGAAGATCTATCACCTCTTAGGACACCCAAAGGTTGTAATAAGTACCTATAACTTATAGCTTTGAACCTAACTCTAAGACTCTAATCCCCAAGAGCGTTATCTTTGATTGTAACGGTTCAACTTCGGTTTGAAATAGAGTTAAAGTTCTAAAGATCTATCACCTATTAGGACACCCATAGGTTGTAATAAGTATCTATAACTTATAGCTTTGAACCTAACTCTAAGACTCTAATCCCCAAGAGCGTTATCTTTGATTGCAACGGTTCAACTTCGGTTTGAAATAGAGTTAAAGTTCTGAAGTTCTATCACCTCTTAGGACACCCAAAGGTTGTAATAAGTACCTATAACTTATAGCTTTGAACCTAACTCTAAGACTCTAATCCCCAAGAGCGTTATCTTTGATTGTAACGGTTCAACTTCGGTTTGAAATAGAGTTAAAGTTCTAAAGATCTATCACCTCTTAGGACACCCAAAGGTTGTAATAAGTATCTATAACTTATAGCTTTGAACCTAACTCTAAGACTCTAATCCCCAAGAGCGTTATCTTTGATTGTAACGGTTCAACTTCGGTTTGAAATAGAGTTAAAGTTCTAAAGATCTATCACCTCTTAGGACACCCAAAGGTTGTAATAAGTATCTATAACTTATAGCTTTGAACCTAACTCTAAGACTCTAATCCCAAGAGCGTTATCTTTGATTGTAACGGTTCAACTTCGGTTTGAAATAGAGTTAAAGTTCTAAAGATCTATCACCTCTTAGGACACCCAAAGGTTGTAATAAGTATCTATAACTTATAGCTTTGAACCTAACTCTAAGACTCTAATCCCAAGAGCTTTATCTTTGATTGTAACGGTTCAACTTCGGTTTGAAATAGAGTTAAAGTTCTAAAGATCTATCACCTCTTAGGACACCCAAAGGTTGTAATAAGTATCTATAACTTATAGCTTTGAACCTAACTCTAAGACTCTAATCCCCAAGAGCGTTATCTTTGATTGTAACGGTTCAACTTCGGTTTGAAATAGAGTTAAAGTTCTAAAGATCTATCACCTCTTAGGACACCCAAAGGTTGTAATAAGTATCTATAACTTATAGCTTTGAACCTAACTCTAAGACTCTAATCCCCAAGAGCGTTATCTTTGATTGCAACGGTTCAACTTCGGTTTGAAATAGAGTTAAAGTTCTGAAGTTCTATCACCTCTTAGGACACCCAAAGGTTGTAATAAGTACCTATAACTTATAGCTTTGAACCTAACTCTAAGACTCTAATCCCCAAGAGCGTTATCTTTGATTGTAACGGTTCAACTTCGGTTTGAAATAGAGTTAAAGTTCTGAAGATCTATCACCTCTTAGGACACCCAAAGGTTGTAATAAGTACCTATAACTTATAGCTTTGAACCTAACTCTAAGACTCTAATCCCCAAGAGCGTTATCTTTGATTGTAACGGTTCAACTTCGGTTTGAAATAGAGTTAAAGTTCTAAAGATCTATCACCTATTAGGACACCCAAAGGTTGTAATAAGTATCTATAACTTATAGCTTTGAACCTAACTCTAAGACTCTAATCCCCAAGAGCGTTATCTTTGATTGCAACGGTTCAACTTCGGTTTGAAATAGAGTTAAAGTTCTGAAGTTCTATCACCTCTTAGGACACCCAAAGGTTGTAATAAGTACCTATAACTTATAGCTTTGAACCTAACTCTAAGACTCTAATCCCCAAGAGCGTTATCTTTGATTGTAACGGTTCAACTTCGGTTTGAAATAGAGTTAAAGTTCTAAAGATCTATCACCTCTTAGGACACCCAAAGGTTGTAATAAGTATCTATAACTTATAGCTTTGAACCTAACTCTAAGACTCTAATCCCCAAGAGCGTTATCTTTGATTGTAACGGTTCAACTTCGGTTTGAAATAGAGTTAAAGTTCTAAAGATCTATCACCTCTTAGGACACCCAAAGGTTGTAATAAGTATCTATAACTTATAGCTTTGAACCTAACTCTAAGACTCTAATCCCCAAGAGCGTTATCTTTGATTGTAACGGTTCAACTTCGGTTTGAAATAGAGTTAAAGTTCTAAAGATCTATCACCTCTTAGGACACCCAAAGGTTGTAATAAGTATCTATAACTTATAGCTTTGAACCTAACTCTAAGACTCTAATCCCCAAGAGCATTATCTTTGATTGCAACGGTTCAACTTCGGTTTGAAATAGAGTTAAAGTTCTGAAGTTCTATCACCTCTTAGGACACCCAAAGGTTGTAATAAGTACCTATAACTTATAGCTTTGAACCTAACTCTAAGACTCTAATCCCCAAGAGCGTTATCTTTGATTGTAACGGTTCAACTTCGGTTTGAAATAGAGTTAAAGTTCTAAAGATCTATCACCTTTTAGGACACCCAAAGGTTGTAATAAGTATCTATAACTTATAGCTTTGAACCTAACTCTAAGACTCTAATCCCAAGAGCGTTATCTTTGATTGTAACGGTTCAACTTCGGTTTGAAATAGAGTTAAAGTTCTAAAGATCTATCACCTCTTAGGACACCCAAAGGTTGTAATAAGTATCTATAACTTATAGCTTTGAACCTAACTCTAAGACTCTAATCCCAAGAGCTTTATCTTTGATTGTAACGGTTCAACTTCGGTTTGAAATAGAGTTAAAGTTCTAAAGATCTATCACCTCTTAGGACACCCAAAGGTTGTAATAAGTATCTATAACTTATAGTTTTGAACCTAACTCTAAGACTCTAATCCCCAAGAGCGTTATCTTTGATTGTAATGGTTCAACTTCGGTTTGAAATAGAGTTAAAGTTCTAAAGATCTATCACCTCTTAGGACACCCAAAGGTTGTAATAAGTATCTATAACTTATAGCTTTGAACCTAACTCTAAGACTCTAATCCCCAAGAGCGTTATCTTTGATTGCAACGGTTCAACTTCGGTTTGAAATAGAGTTAAAGTTCTGAAGTTCTATCACCTCTTAGGACACCCAAAGGTTGTAATAAGTACCTATAACTTATAGCTTTGAACCTAACTCTAAGACTCTAATCCCCAAGAGCGTTATCTTTGATTGTAACGGTTCAACTTCGGTTTGAAATAGAGTTAAAGTTCTGAAGATCTATCACCTCTTAGGACACCCAAAGGTTGTAATAAGTACCTATAACTTATAGCTTTGAACCTAACTCTAAGACTCTAATCCCCAAGAGCGTTATCTTTGATTGTAACGGTTCAACTTCGGTTTGAAATAGAGTTAAAGTTCTAAAGATCTATCACCTCTTAGGACACCCAAAGGTTGTAATAAGTATCTATAACTTATTGCTTTGAACCTAACTCTAAGACTCTAATCCCCAAGAGCGTTATCTTTGATTGTAACGGTTCAACTTCGGTTTGAAATAGAGTTAAAGTTCTAAAGATCTATCACCTCTTAGGACACCCAAAGGTTGTAATAAGTATCTATAACTTATAGCTTTGAACCTAACTCTAAGACTCTAATCCCCAAGAGCATTATCTTTGATTGTAACGGTTCAACTTCGGTTTGAAATAGAGTTAAAGTTCTGAAGCTCTATCACCTCTTAGGACACCCAAAGGTTGTAATAAGTACCTATAACTTATAGTTTTGAATCTAACTCTAAGACTCTAATCCCCAAGAGCGTTATCTTTGATTGTAACGGTTCAACTTCGGTTTGAAATAGAGTTAAAGTTCTAAAGATCTATCACCTCTTAGGACACCCAAAGGTTGTAATAAGTATCTATAACTTATAGCTTTGAACCTAACTCTAAGACTCTAATCCCCAAGAGCGTTATCTTTGATTGTAACGGTTCAACTTCGGTTTGAAATAGAGTTAAAGTTCTAAAGATCTATCACCTCTTAGGACACCCAAAGGTTGTAATAAGTATCTATAACTTATAGCTTTGAACCTAACTCTAAGACTCTAATCCCAAGAGCGTTATCTTTGATTGTAACGGTTCAACTTCGGTTTGAAATAGAGTTAAAGTTCTAAAGATCTATCACCTCTTAGGACACCCAAAGGTTGTAATAAGTATCTATAACTTATAGCTTTGAACCTAACTCTAAGACTCTAATCCCAAGAGCTTTATCTTTGATTGTAACGGTTCAACTTCGGTTTGAAATAGAGTTAAAGTTCTAAAGATCTATCACCTCTTAGGACACCCAAAGGTTGTAATAAGTATCTATAACTTATAGCTTTGAACCTAACTCTAAGACTCTAATCCCCAAGAGCGTTATCTTTGATTGTAACGGTTCAACTTCGGTTTGAAATAGAGTTAAAGTTCTAAAGATCTATCACCTCTTAGGACACCCAAAGGTTGTAATAAGTATCTATAACTTATAGCTTTGAACCTAACTCTAAGACTCTAATCCCCAAGAGCGTTATCTTTGATTGCAACGGTTCAACTTCGGTTTGAAATAGAGTTAAAGTTCTGAAGTTCTATAACCTCTTAGGACACCCAAAGGTTGTAATAAGTACCTATAACTTATAGCTTTGAACCTAACTCTAAGACTCTAATCCCCAAGAGCGTTATCTTTGATTGTAACGGTTCAACTTCGGTTTGAAATAGAGTTAAAGTTCTGAAGATCTATCACCTCTTAGGACACCCAAAGGTTGTAATAAGTACCTATAACTTATAGCTTTGAACCTAACTCTAAGACTCTAATCCCCAAGAGCGTTATCTTTGATTGTAACGGTTCAACTTCGGTTTGAAATAGAGTTAAAGTTCTAAAGATCTATCACCTCTTAGGACACCCAAAGGTTGTAATAAGTATCTATAACTTATAGCTTTGAACCTAACTCTAAGACTCTAATCCCCAAGAGCGTTATCTTTGATTGTAACGGTTCAACTTCGGTTTGAAATAGAGTTAAAGTTCTAAAGATCTATCACCTCTTAGGACACCCAAAGGTTGTAATAAGTATCTATAACTTATTGCTTTGAACCTAACTCTAAGACTCTAATCCCCAAGAGCGTTATCTTTGATTGTAACGGTTCAACTTCGGTTTGAAATAGAGTTAAAGTTCTAAAGATCTATCACCTCTTAGGACACCCAAAGGTTGTAATAAGTATCTATAACTTATAGCTTTGAACCTAACTCTAAGACTCTAATCCCCAAGAGCATTATCTTTGATTGTAACGGTTCAACTTCGGTTTGAAATAGAGTTAAAGTTCTGAAGCTCTATCACCTCTTAGGACACCCAAAGGTTGTAATAAGTACCTATAACTTATAGCTTTGAATCTAACTCTAAGACTCTAATCCCCAAGAGCGTTATCTTTGATTGTAACGGTTCAACTTCGGTTTGAAATAGAGTTAAAGTTCTAAAGATCTATCACCTCTTAGGACACCCAAAGGTTGTAATAAGTATCTATAACTTATAGCTTTGAACCTAACTCTAAGACTCTAATCCCCAAGAGCGTTATCTTTGATTGTAACGGTTCAACTTCGGTTTGAAATAGAGTTAAAGT
Source organism: Pontederia crassipes (assembly GCA_030549335.1). NCBI lineage: Eukaryota > Viridiplantae > Streptophyta > Magnoliopsida > Commelinales > Pontederiaceae > Pontederia > Pontederia crassipes. The sequence goes on along the minus strand of JAUKPH010000020.1, from coordinate 46,137 downwards.
TCTAAAGATCTATCACCTCTTAGGACACCCAAAGGTTGTAATAAGTATCTATAACTTATAGCTTTGAACCTAACTCTAAGACTCTAATCCCAAGAGCGTTATCTTTGATTGTAACGGTTCAACTTCGGTTTGAAATAGAGTTAAAGTTCTAAAGATCTATCACCTCTTAGGACACCCAAAGGTTGTAATAAGTATCTATAACTTATAGCTTTGAACCTAACTCTAAGACTCTAATCCCAAGAGCTTTATCTTTGATTGTAACGGTTCAACTTCGGTTTGAAATAGAGTTAAAGTTCTAAAGATCTATCACCTCTTAGGACACCCAAAGGTTGTAATAAGTATCTATAACTTATAGCTTTGAACCTAACTCTAAGACTCTAATCCCCAAGAGCGTTATCTTTGATTGTAACGGTTCAACTTCGGTTTGAAATAGAGTTAAAGTTCTAAAGATCTATCACCTCTTAGGACACCCAAAGGTTGTAATAAGTATCTATAACTTATAGCTTTGAACCTAACTCTAAGACTCTAATCCCCAAGAGCGTTATCTTTGATTGCAACGGTTCAACTTCGGTTTGAAATAGAGTTAAAGTTCTGAAGTTCTATCACCTCTTAGGACACCCAAAGGTTGTAATAAGTACCTATAACTTATAGCTTTGAACCTAACTCTAAGACTCTAATCCACAAGAGCGTTATCTTTGATTGTAACGGTTCAACTTCGGTTTGAAATAGAGTTAAAGTTCTGAAGATCTATCACCTCTTAGGACACCCAAAGGTTGTAATAAGTACCTATAACTTATAGCTTTGAACCTAACTCTAAGACTCTAATCCCCAAGAGCGTTATCTTTGATTGTAACGGTTCAACTTCGGTTTGAAATAGAGTTAAAGTTCTAAAGATCTATCACCTATTAGGACACCCAAAGGTTGTAATAAGTATCTATAACTTATAGCTTTGAACCTAACTCTAAGACTCTAATCCCCAAGAGCGTTATCTTTGATTGCAACGGTTCAACTTCGGTTTGAAATAGAGTTAAAGTTCTGAAGTTCTATCACCTCTTAGGACACCCAAAGGTTGTAATAAGTACCTATAACTTATAGCTTTGAACCTAACTCTAAGACTCTAATCCCCAAGAGCGTTATCTTTGATTGTAACGGTTCAACTTCGGTTTGAAATAGAGTTAAAGTTCTAAAGATCTATCACCTCTTAGGACACCCAAAGGTTGTAATAAGTATCTATAACTTATAGCTTTGAACCTAACTCTAAGACTCTAATCCCCAAGAGCGTTATCTTTGATTGTAACGGTTCAACTTCGGTTTGAAATAGAGTTAAAGTTCTAAAGATCTATCACCTCTTAGGACACCCAAAGGTTGTAATAAGTATCTATAACTTATAGCTTTGAACCTAACTCTAAGACTCTAATCCCAAGAGCGTTATCTTTGATTGTAACGGTTCAACTTCGGTTTGAAATAGAGTTAAAGTTCTAAAGATCTATCACCTCTTAGGACACCCAAAGGTTGTAATAAGTATCTATAACTTATAGCTTTGAACCTAACTCTAAGACTCTAATCCCAAGAGCTTTATCTTTGATTGTAACGGTTCAACTTCGGTTTGAAATAGAGTTAAAGTTCTAAAGATCTATCACCTCTTAGGACACCCAAAGGTTGTAATAAGTATCTATAACTTATAGCTTTGAACCTAACTCTAAGACTCTAATCCCCAAGAGCGTTATCTTTGATTGTAACGGTTCAACTTCGGTTTGAAATAGAGTTAAAGTTCTAAAGATCTATCACCTCTTAGGACACCCAAAGGTTGTAATAAGTATCTATAACTTATAGCTTTGAACCTAACTCTAAGACTCTAATCCCCAAGAGCGTTATCTTTGATTGCAACGGTTCAACTTCGGTTTGAAATAGAGTTAAAGTTCTGAAGTTCTATCACCTCTTAGGACACCCAAAGGTTGTAATAAGTACCTATAACTTATAGCTTTGAACCTAACTCTAAGACTCTAATCCCCAAGAGCGTTATCTTTGATTGTAACGGTTCAACTTCGGTTTGAAATAGAGTTAAAGTTCTGAAGATCTATCACCTCTTAGGACACCCAAAGGTTGTAATAAGTACCTATAACTTATAGCTTTGAACCTAACTCTAAGACTCTAATCCCCAAGAGCGTTATCTTTGATTGTAACGGTTCAACTTCGGTTTGAAATAGAGTTAAAGTTCTGAAGTTCTATCACCTCTTAGGACACCCAAAGGTTGTAATAAGTACCTATAACTTATAGCTTTGAACCTAACTCTAAGACTCTAATCCCCAAGAGCGTTATCTTTGATTGTAACGGTTCAACTTCGGTTTGAAATAGAGTTAAAGTTCTAAAGATCTATCACCTTTTAGGACACCCAAAGGTTGTAATAAGTATCTATAACTTATAGCTTTGAACCTAACTCTAAGACTCTAATCCCAAGAGCGTTATCTTTGATTGTAACGGTTCAACTTCGGTTTGAAATAGAGTTAAAGTTCTAAAGATTCTATCACCTCTTAGGACACCCAAAGGTTGTAATAAGTATCTATAACTTATAGCTTTGAACCTAACTCTAAGACTCTAATCCCAAGAGCGTTATCTTTGATTGTAACGGTTCAACTTCGGTTTGAAATAGAGTTAAAGTTCTAAAGATCTATCACCTCTTAGGACACCCAAAGGTTGTAATAAGTATCTATAACTTATAGCTTTGAACCTAACTCTAAGACTCTAATCCCAAGAGCTTTATCTTTGATTGTAACGGTTCAACTTCGGTTTGAAATAGAGTTAAAGTTCTAAAGATCTATCACCTCTTAGGACACCCAAAGGTTGTAATAAGTATCTATAACTTATAGCTTTGAACCTAACTCTAAGACTCTAATCCCCAAGAGCGTTATCTTTGATTGTAACGGTTCAACTTCGGTTTGAAATAGAGTTAAAGTTCTAAAGATCTATCACCTCTTAGGACACCCAAAGGTTGTAATAAGTATCTATAACTTATAGCTTTGAACCTAACTCTAAGACTCTAATCCCCAAGAGCGTTATCTTTGATTGCAACGGTTCAACTTCGGTTTGAAATAGAGTTAAAGTTCTGAAGTTCTATCACCTCTTAGGACACCCAAAGGTTGTAATAAGTACCTATAACTTATAGCTTTGAACCTAACTCTAAGACTCTAATCCACAAGAGCGTTATCTTTGATTGTAACGGTTCAACTTCGGTTTGAAATAGAGTTAAAGTTCTGAAGATCTATCACCTCTTAGGACACCCAAAGGTTGTAATAAGTACCTATAACTTATAGCTTTGAACCTAACTCTAAGACTCTAATCCCCAAGAGCGTTATCTTTGATTGTAACGGTTCAACTTCGGTTTGAAATAGAGTTAAAGTTCTAAAGATCTATCACCTATTAGGACACCCAAAGGTTGTAATAAGTATCTATAACTTATAGCTTTGAACCTAACTCTAAGACTCTAATCCCCAAGAGCGTTATCTTTGATTGCAACGGTTCAACTTCGGTTTGAAATAGAGTTAAAGTTCTGAAGTTCTATCACCTCTTAGGACACCCAAAGGTTGTAATAAGTACCTATAACTTATAGCTTTGAACCTAACTCTAAGACTCTAATCCCCAAGAGCGTTATCTTTGATTGTAACGGTTCAACTTCGGTTTGAAATAGAGTTAAAGTTCTAAAGATCTATCACCTCTTAGGACACCCAAAGGTTGTAATAAGTATCTATAACTTATAGCTTTGAACCTAACTCTAAGACTCTAATCCCCAAGAGCGTTATCTTTGATTGTAACGGTTCAACTTCGGTTTGAAATAGAGTTAAAGTTCTAAAGATCTATCACCTCTTAGGACACCCAAAGGTTGTAATAAGTATCTATAACTTATAGCTTTGAACCTAACTCTAAGACTCTAATCCCAAGAGCGTTATCTTTGATTGTAACGGTTCAACTTCGGTTTGAAATAGAGTTAAAGTTCTAAAGATCTATCACCTCTTAGGACACCCAAAGGTTGTAATAAGTATCTATAACTTATAGCTTTGAACCTAACTCTAAGACTCTAATCCCAAGAGCTTTATCTTTGATTGTAACGGTTCAACTTCGGTTTGAAATAGAGTTAAAGTTCTAAAGATCTATCACCTCTTAGGACACCCAAAGGTTGTAATAAGTATCTATAACTTATAGCTTTGAACCTAACTCTAAGACTCTAATCCCCAAGAGCGTTATCTTTGATTGTAACGGTTCAACTTCGGTTTGAAATAGAGTTAAAGTTCTAAATATCTATCACCTCTTAGGACACCCAAAGGTTGTAATAAGTATCTATAACTTATAGCTTTGAACCTAACTCTAAGACTCTAATCCCCAAGAGCGTTATCTTTGATTGCAACGGTTCAACTTCGGTTTGAAATAGAGTTAAAGTTCTGAAGTTCTATCACCTCTTAGGACACCCAAAGGTTGTAATAAGTACCTATAACTTATAGCTTTGAACCTAACTCTAAGACTCTAATCCCCAAGAGCGTTATCTTTGATTGTAACGGTTCAACTTCGGTTTGAAATAGAGTTAAAGTTCTGAAGATCTATCACCTCTTAGGACACCCAAAGGTTGTAATAAGTACCTATAACTTATAGCTTTGAACCTAACTCTAAGACTCTAATCCCCAAGAGTGTTATCTTTGATTGTAACGGTTCAACTTCGGTATGAAATAGAGTTAAAGTTCTAAAGATCTATCACCTCTTATGACACCCAAAGGTTGTAATAAGTATCTATAACTTATAATTTGAACCTAACTCTAAGACTCTAATCCCCAAGAGCGTTATCTTTGATTGCAACGGTTCAACTTCGGTTTGAAATAGAGTTAAAGTTCTGAAGTTCTATCACCTCTTAGGACACCCAAAGGTTGTAATAAGTACCTATAACTTATAGCTTTGAACCTAACTCTAAGACTCTAATCCCCAAGAGCGTTATCTTTGATTGTAACGGTTCAACTTCGGTTTGAAATAGAGTTAAAGTTCTAAAGATCTATCACCTCTTAGGACACCCAAAGGTTGTAATAAGTATCTATAACTTATAGCTTTGAACCTAACTCTAAGACTCTAATCCCCAAGAGCGTTATCTTTGATTGTAACGGTTCAACTTCGGTTTGAAATAGAGTTAAAGTTCTAAAGATCTATCACCTCTTAGGACACCCAAAGGTTGTAATAAGTATCTATAACTTATAGCTTTGAACCTAACTCTAAGACTCTAATCCCCAAGAGCGTTATCTTTGATTGTAACGGTTCAACTTCGGTTTGAAATAGAGTTAAAGTTCTAAAGATCTATCACCTCTTAGGACACCCAAAGGTTGTAATAAGTATCTATAACTTATAGCTTTGAACCTAACTCTAAGACTCTAATCCCCAAGAGCGTTATCTTTGATTGTAACGGTTCAACTTCGGTTTGAAATAGAGTTAAAGTTCTAAAGATCTATCACCTCTTAGGACACCCAAAGGTTGTAATAAGTATCTATAACTTATAGCTTTGAACCTAACTCTAAGACTCTAATCCCCAAGAGCATTATCTTTGATTGCAACGGTTCAACTTCGGTTTGAAATAGAGTTAAAGTTCTGAAGTTCTATCACCTCTTAGGACACCCAAAGGTTGTAATAAGTACCTATAACTTATAGCTTTGAACCTAACTCTAAGACTCTAATCCCCAAGAGCGTTATCTTTGATTGTAACGGTTCAACTTCGGTTTGAAATAGAGTTAAAGTTCTAAAGATCTATCACCTTTTAGGACACCCAAAGGTTGTAATAAGTATCTATAACTTATAGCTTTGAACCTAACTCTAAGACTCTAATCCCAAGAGCGTTATCTTTGATTGTAACGGTTCAACTTCGGTTTGAAATAGAGTTAAAGTTCTAAAGATTCTATCACCTCTTAGGACACCCAAAGGTTGTAATAAGTATCTATAACTTATAGCTTTGAACCTAACTCTAAGACTCTAATCCCAAGAGCGTTATCTTTGATTGTAACGGTTCAACTTCGGTTTGAAATAGAGTTAAAGTTCTAAAGATCTATCACCTCTTAGGACACCCAAAGGTTGTAATAAGTATCTATAACTTATAGCTTTGAACCTAACTCTAAGACTCTAATCCCAAGAGCTTTATCTTTGATTGTAACGGTTCAACTTCGGTTTGAAATAGAGTTAAAGTTCTAAAGATCTATCACCTCTTAGGACACCCAAAGGTTGTAATAAGTATCTATAACTTATAGCTTTGAACCTAACTCTAAGACTCTAATCCCCAAGAGCGTTATCTTTGATTGTAACGGTTCAACTTCGGTTTGAAATAGAGTTAAAGTTCTAAAGATCTATCACCTCTTAGGACACCCAAAGGTTGTAATAAGTATCTATAACTTATAGCTTTGAACCTAACTCTAAGACTCTAATCCCCAAGAGCGTTATCTTTGATTGCAACGGTTCAACTTCGGTTTGAAATAGAGTTAAAGTTCTGAAGTTCTATCACCTCTTAGGACACCCAAAGGTTGTAATAAGTACCTATAACTTATAGCTTTGAACCTAACTCTAAGACTCTAATCCACAAGAGCGTTATCTTTGATTGTAACGGTTCAACTTCGGTTTGAAATAGAGTTAAAGTTCTGAAGATCTATCACCTCTTAGGACACCCAAAGGTTGTAATAAGTACCTATAACTTATAGCTTTGAACCTAACTCTAAGACTCTAATCCCCAAGAGCGTTATCTTTGATTGTAACGGTTCAACTTCGGTTTGAAATAGAGTTAAAGTTCTAAAGATCTATCACCTATTAGGACACCCAAAGGTTGTAATAAGTATCTATAACTTATAGCTTTGAACCTAACTCTAAGACTCTAATCCCCAAGAGCGTTATCTTTGATTGCAACGGTTCAACTTCGGTTTGAAATAGAGTTAAAGTTCTGAAGTTCTATCACCTCTTAGGACACCCAAAGGTTGTAATAAGTACCTATAACTTATAGCTTTGAACCTAACTCTAAGACTCTAATCCCCAAGAGCGTTATCTTTGATTGTAACGGTTCAACTTCGGTTTGAAATAGAGTTAAAGTTCTAAAGATCTATCACCTCTTAGGACACCCAAAGGTTGTAATAAGTATCTATAACTTATAGCTTTGAACCTAACTCTAAGACTCTAATCCCCAAGAGCGTTATCTTTGATTGTAACGGTTCAACTTCGGTTTGAAATAGAGTTAAAGTTCTAAAGATCTATCACCTCTTAGGACACCCAAAGGTTGTAATAAGTATCTATAACTTATAGCTTTGAACCTAACTCTAAGACTCTAATCCCAAGAGCGTTATCTTTGATTGTAACGGTTCAACTTCGGTTTGAAATAGAGTTAAAGTTCTAAAGATCTATCACCTCTTAGGACACCCAAAGGTTGTAATAAGTATCTATAACTTATAGCTTTGAACCTAACTCTAAGACTCTAATCCCAAGAGCTTTATCTTTGATTGTAACGGTTCAACTTCGGTTTGAAATAGAGTTAAAGTTCTAAAGATCTATCACCTCTTAGGACACCCAAAGGTTGTAATAAGTATCTATAACTTATAGCTTTGAACCTAACTCTAAGACTCTAATCCCCAAGAGCGTTATCTTTGATTGTAACGGTTCAACTTCGGTTTGAAATAGAGTTAAAGTTCTAAATATCTATCACCTCTTAGGACACCCAAAGGTTGTAATAAGTATCTATAACTTATAGCTTTGAACCTAACTCTAAGACTCTAATCCCCAAGAGCGTTATCTTTGATTGCAACGGTTCAACTTCGGTTTGAAATAGAGTTAAAGTTCTGAAGTTCTATCACGTCTTAGGACACCCAAAGGTTGTAATAAGTACCTATAACTTATAGCTTTGAACCTAACTCTAAGACTCTAATCCCCAAGAGCGTTATCTTTGATTGTAACGGTTCAACTTCGGTTTGAAATAGAGTTAAAGTTCTGAAGATCTATCACCTCTTAGGACACCCAAAGGTTGTAATAAGTACCTATAACTTATAGCTTTGAACCTAACTCTAAGACTCTAATCCCCAAGAGTGTTATCTTTGATTGTAACGGTTCAACTTCGGTATGAAATAGAGTTAAAGTTCTAAAGATCTATCACCTCTTATGACACCCAAAGGTTGTAATAAGTATCTATAACTTATAATTTGAACCTAACTCTAAGACTCTAATCCCCAAGAGCGTTATCTTTGATTGCAACGGTTCAACTTCGGTTTGAAATAGAGTTAAAGTTCTGAAGTTCTATCACCTCTTAGGACACCCAAAGGTTGTAATAAGTACCTATAACTTATAGCTTTGAACCTAACTCTAAGACTCTAATCCCCAAGAGCGTTATCTTTGATTGTAACGGTTCAACTTCGGTTTGAAATAGAGTTAAAGTTCTAAAGATCTATCACCTCTTAGGACACCCAAAGGTTGTAATAAGTATCTATAACTTATAGCTTTGAACCTAACTCTAAGACTCTAATCCCCAAGAGCGTTATCTTTGATTGTAACGGTTCAACTTCGGTTTGAAATAGAGTTAAAGTTCTAAAGATCTATCACCTCTTAGGACACCCAAAGGTTGTAATAAGTATCTATAACTTATAGCTTTGAACCTAACTCTAAGACTCTAATCCCCAAGAGCGTTATCTTTGATTGTAACGGTTCAACTTCGGTTTGAAATAGAGTTAAAGTTCTAAAGATCTATCACCTCTTAGGACACCCAAAGGTTGTAATAAGTATCTATAACTTATAGCTTTGAACCTAACTCTAAGACTCTAATCCCCAAGAGCGTTATCTTTGATTGCAACGGTTCAACTTCGGTTTGAAATAGAGTTAAAGTTCTGAAGTTCTATCACCTCTTAGGACACCCAAAGGTTGTAATAAGTACCTATAACTTATAGCTTTGAACCTAACTCTAAGACTCTAATCCCCAAGAGCGTTATCTTTGATTGTAACGGTTCAACTTCGGTTTGAAATAGAGTTAAAGTTCTAAAGATCTATCACCTCTTAGGACACCCAAAGGTTGTAATAAGTATCTATAACTTATAGCTTTGAACCTAACTCTAAGACTCTAATCCCCAAGAGCGTTATCTTTGATTGTAACGGTTCAACTTCGGTTTGAAATAGAGTTAAAGTTCTAAAGATCTATCACCTCTTAGGACACCCAAAGGTTGTAATAAGTATCTATAACTTATAGCTTTGAACCTAACTCTAAGACTCTAATCCCAAGAGCGTTATCTTTGATTGTAACGGTTCAACTTCGGTTTGAAATAGAGTTAAAGTTCTAAAGATCTATCACCTCTTAGGACACCCAAAGGTTGTAATAAGTATCTATAACTTATAGCTTTGAACCTAACTCTAAGACTCTAATCCCAAGAGCTTTATCTTTGATTGTAACGGTTCAACTTCGGTTTGAAATAGAGTTAAAGTTCTAAAGATCTATCACCTCTTAGGACACCCAAAGGTTGTAATAAGTATCTATAACTTATAGCTTTGAACCTAACTCTAAGACTCTAATCCCCAAGAGCGTTATCTTTGATTGTAACGGTTCAACTTCGGTTTGAAATAGAGTTAAAGTTCTAAATATCTATCACCTCTTAGGACACCCAAAGGTTGTAATAAGTATCTATAACTTATAGCTTTGAACCTAACTCTAAGACTCTAATCCCCAAGAGCGTTATCTTTGATTGCAACGGTTCAACTTCGGTTTGAAATAGAGTTAAAGTTCTGAAGTTCTATCACCTCTTAGGACACCCAAAGGTTGTAATAAGTACCTATAACTTATAGCTTTGAACCTAACTCTAAGACTCTAATCCCCAAGAGCGTTATCTTTGATTGTAACGGTTCAACTTCGGTTTGAAATAGAGTTAAAGTTCTGAAGATCTATCACCTCTTAGGACACCCAAAGGTTGTAATAAGTACCTATAACTTATAGCTTTGAACCTAACTCTAAGACTCTAATCCCCAAGAGTGTTATCTTTGATTGTAACGGTTCAACTTCGGTATGAAATAGAGTTAAAGTTCTAAAGATCTATCACCTCTTATGACACCCAAAGGTTGTAATAAGTATCTATAACTTATAATTTGAACCTAACTCTAAGACTCTAATCCCCAAGAGCGTTATCTTTGATTGCAACGGTTCAACTTCGGTTTGAAATAGAGTTAAAGTTCTGAAGTTCTATCACCTCTTAGGACACCCAAAGGTTGTAATAAGTACCTATAACTTATAGCTTTGAACCTAACTCTAAGACTCTAATCCCCAAGAGCGTTATCTTTGATTGTAACGGTTCAACTTCGGTTTGAAATAGAGTTAAAGTTCTAAAGATCTATCACCTCTTAGGACACCCAAAGGTTGTAATAAGTATCTATAACTTATAGCTTTGAACCTAACTCTAAGACTCTAATCCCCAAGAGCGTTATCTTTGATTGTAACGGTTCAACTTCGGTTTGAAATAGAGTTAAAGTTCTAAAGATCTATCACCTCTTAGGACACCCAAAGGTTGTAATAAGTATCTATAACTTATAGCTTTGAACCTAACTCTAAGACTCTAATCCCCAAGAGCGTTATCTTTGATTGTAACGGTTCAACTTCGGTTTGAAATAGAGTTAAAGTTCTAAAGATCTATCACCTCTTAGGACACCCAAAGGTTGTAATAAGTATCTATAACTTATAGCTTTGAACCTAACTCTAAGACTCTAATCCCCAAGAGCGTTATCTTTGATTGTAACGGTTCAACTTCGGTTTGAAATAGAGTTAAAGTTCTAAAGATCTATCACCTCTTAGGACACCCAAAGGTTGTAATAAGTATCTATAACTTATAGCTTTGAACCTAACTCTAAGACTCTAATCCCCAAGAGCATTATCTTTGATTGCAACGGTTCAACTTCGGTTTGAAATAGAGTTAAAGTTCTGAAGTTCTATCACCTCTTAGGACACCCAAAGGTTGTAATAAGTACCTATAACTTATAGCTTTGAACCTAACTCTAAGACTCTAATCCCCAAGAGCGTTATCTTTGATTGTAACGGTTCAACTTCGGTTTGAAATAGAGTTAAAGTTCTAAAGATCTATCACCTTTTAGGACACCCAAAGGTTGTAATAAGTATCTATAACTTATAGCTTTGAACCTAACTCTAAGACTCTAATCCCAAGAGCGTTATCTTTGATTGTAACGGTTCAACTTCGGTTTGAAATAGAGTTAAAGTTCTAAAGATTCTATCACCTCTTAGGACACCCAAAGGTTGTAATAAGTATCTATAACTTATAGCTTTGAACCTAACTCTAAGACTCTAATCCCAAGAGCGTTATCTTTGATTGTAACGGTTCAACTTCGGTTTGAAATAGAGTTAAAGTTCTAAAGATCTATCACCTCTTAGGACACCCAAAGGTTGTAATAAGTATCTATAACTTATAGCTTTGAACCTAACTCTAAGACTCTAATCCCAAGAGCTTTATCTTTGATTGTAACGGTTCAACTTCGGTTTGAAATAGAGTTAAAGTTCTAAAGATCTATCACCTCTTAGGACACCCAAAGGTTGTAATAAGTATCTATAACTTATAGCTTTGAACCTAACTCTAAGACTCTAATCCCCAAGAGCGTTATCTTTGATTGTAACGGTTCAACTTCGGTTTGAAATAGAGTTAAAGTTCTAAAGATCTATCACCTCTTAGGACACCCAAAGGTTGTAATAAGTATCTATAACTTATAGCTTTGAACCTAACTCTAAGACTCTAATCCCCAAGAGCGTTATCTTTGATTGCAACGGTTCAACTTCGGTTTGAAATAGAGTTAAAGTTCTGAAGTTCTATCACCTCTTAGGACACCCAAAGGTTGTAATAAGTACCTATAACTTATAGCTTTGAACCTAACTCTAAGACTCTAATCCACAAGAGCGTTATCTTTGATTGTAACGGTTCAACTTCGGTTTGAAATAGAGTTAAAGTTCTGAAGATCTATCACCTCTTAGGACACCCAAAGGTTGTAATAAGTACCTATAACTTATAGCTTTGAACCTAACTCTAAGACTCTAATCCCCAAGAGCGTTATCTTTGATTGTAACGGTTCAACTTCGGTTTGAAATAGAGTTAAAGTTCTAAAGATCTATCACCTATTAGGACACCCAAAGGTTGTAATAAGTATCTATAACTTATAGCTTTGAACCTAACTCTAAGACTCTAATCCCCAAGAGCGTTATCTTTGATTGCAACGGTTCAACTTCGGTTTGAAATAGAGTTAAAGTTCTGAAGTTCTATCACCTCTTAGGACACCCAAAGGTTGTAATAAGTACCTATAACTTATAGCTTTGAACCTAACTCTAAGACTCTAATCCCCAAGAGCGTTATCTTTGATTGTAACGGTTCAACTTCGGTTTGAAATAGAGTTAAAGTTCTAAAGATCTATCACCTCTTAGGACACCCAAAGGTTGTAATAAGTATCTATAACTTATAGCTTTGAACCTAACTCTAAGACTCTAATCCCCAAGAGCGTTATCTTTGATTGTAACGGTTCAACTTCGGTTTGAAATAGAGTTAAAGTTCTAAAGATCTATCACCTCTTAGGACACCCAAAGGTTGTAATAAGTATCTATAACTTATAGCTTTGAACCTAACTCTAAGACTCTAATCCCAAGAGCGTTATCTTTGATTGTAACGGTTCAACTTCGGTTTGAAATAGAGTTAAAGTTCTAAAGATCTATCACCTCTTAGGACACCCAAAGGTTGTAATAAGTATCTATAACTTATAGCTTTGAACCTAACTCTAAGACTCTAATCCCAAGAGCTTTATCTTTGATTGTAACGGTTCAACTTCGGTTTGAAATAGAGTTAAAGTTCTAAAGATCTATCACCTCTTAGGACACCCAAAGGTTGTAATAAGTATCTATAACTTATAGCTTTGAACCTAACTCTAAGACTCTAATCCCCAAGAGCGTTATCTTTGATTGTAACGGTTCAACTTCGGTTTGAAATAGAGTTAAAGTTCTAAATATCTATCACCTCTTAGGACACCCAAAGGTTGTAATAAGTATCTATAACTTATAGCTTTGAACCTAACTCTAAGACTCTAATCCCCAAGAGCGTTATCTTTGATTGCAACGGTTCAACTTCGGTTTGAAATAGAGTTAAAGTTCTGAAGTTCTATCACGTCTTAGGACACCCAAAGGTTGTAATAAGTACCTATAACTTATAGCTTTGAACCTAACTCTAAGACTCTAATCCCCAAGAGCGTTATCTTTGATTGTAACGGTTCAACTTCGGTTTGAAATAGAGTTAAAGTTCTGAAGATCTATCACCTCTTAGGACACCCAAAGGTTGTAATAAGTACCTATAACTTATAGCTTTGAACCTAACTCTAAGACTCTAATCCCCAAGAGTGTTATCTTTGATTGTAACGGTTCAACTTCGGTATGAAATAGAGTTAAAGTTCTAAAGATCTATCACCTCTTATGACACCCAAAGGTTGTAATAAGTATCTATAACTTATAATTTGAACCTAACTCTAAGACTCTAATCCCCAAGAGCGTTATCTTTGATTGCAACGGTTCAACTTCGGTTTGAAATAGAGTTAAAGTTCTGAAGTTCTATCACCTCTTAGGACACCCAAAGGTTGTAATAAGTACCTATAACTTATAGCTTTGAACCTAACTCTAAGACTCTAATCCCCAAGAGCGTTATCTTTGATTGTAACGGTTCAACTTCGGTTTGAAATAGAGTTAAAGTTCTAAAGATCTATCACCTCTTAGGACACCCAAAGGTTGTAATAAGTATCTATAACTTATAGCTTTGAACCTAACTCTAAGACTCTAATCCCCAAGAGCGTTATCTTTGATTGTAACGGTTCAACTTCGGTTTGAAATAGAGTTAAAGTTCTAAAGATCTATCACCTCTTAGGACACCCAAAGGTTGTAATAAGTATCTATAACTTATAGCTTTGAACCTAACTCTAAGACTCTAATCCCCAAGAGCGTTATCTTTGATTGTAACGGTTCAACTTCGGTTTGAAATAGAGTTAAAGTTCTAAAGATCTATCACCTCTTAGGACACCCAAAGGTTGTAATAAGTATCTATAACTTATAGCTTTGAACCTAACTCTAAGACTCTAATCCCCAAGAGCGTTATCTTTGATTGCAACGGTTCAACTTCGGTTTGAAATAGAGTTAAAGTTCTGAAGTTCTATCACCTCTTAGGACACCCAAAGGTTGTAATAAGTACCTATAACTTATAGCTTTGAACCTAACTCTAAGACTCTAATCCCCAAGAGCGTTATCTTTGATTGTAACGGTTCAACTTCGGTTTGAAATAGAGTTAAAGTTCTGAAGATCTATCACCTCTTAGGACACCCAAAGGTTGTAATAAGTACCTATAACTTATAGCTTTGAACCTAACTCTAAGACTCTAATCCCCAAGAGCGTTATCTTTGATTGTAACGGTTCAACTTCGGTTTGAAATAGAGTTAAAGTTCTAAAGATCTATCACCTCTTAGGACACCCAAAGGTTGTAATAAGTATCTATAACTTATAGCTTTGAACCTAACTCTGAGACTCTAATCCCCAAGAGCGTTATCTTTGATTGCAACGGTTCAACTTCGGTTTGAAATAGAGTTAAAGTTCTGAAGTTCTATCACCTCTTAGGACACCCAAAGGTTGTAATAAGTACCTATAACTTATAGCTTTGAACCTAACTCTAAGACTCTAATCCCCAAGAGCGTTATCTTTGATTGTAACGGTTCAACTTCGGTTTGAAATAGAGTTAAAGTTCTAAAGATCTATCACCTCTTAGGACACCCAAAGGTTGTAATAAGTATCTATAACTTATAGCTTTGAACCTAACTCTAAGACTCTAATCCCCAAGAGCGTTATCTTTGATTGTAACGGTTCAACTTCGGTTTGAAATAGAGTTAAAGTTCTAAAGATCTATCACCTCTTAGGACACCCAAAGGTTGTAATAAGTATCTATAACTTATAGCTTTGAACCTAACTCTAAGACTCTAATCCCCAAGAGCGTTATCTTTGATTGTAACGGTTCAACTTCGGTTTGAAATAGAGTTAAAGTTCTAAAGATCTATCACCTCTTAGGACACCCAAAGGTTGTAATAAGTATCTATAACTTATAGCTTTGAACCTAACTCTAAGACTCTAATCCCCAAGAGCATTATCTTTGATTGTAACGGTTCAACTTCGGTTTGAAATAGAGTTAAAGTTCTGAAGCTCTATCACCTCTTAGGACACCCAAAGGTTGTAATAAGTACCTATAACTTATAGCTTTGAATCTAACTCTAAGACTCTAATCCCCAAGAGCGTTATCTTTGATTGTAACGGTTCAACTTCGGTTTGAAATAGAGTTAAAGTTCTAAAGATCTATCACCTCTTAGGACACCCAAAGGTTGTAATAAGTATCTATAACTTATAGCTTTGAACCTAACTCTAAGACTCTAATCCCCAAGAGCGTTATCTTTGATTGTAACGGTTCAACTTCGGTTTGAAATAGAGTTAAAGTTCTAAAGATCTATCACCTCTTAGGACAACCAAAGGTTGTAATAAGTATCTATAACTTATAGCTTTGAACCTAACTCTAAGACTCTAATCCCAAGAGCGTTATCTTTGATTGTAACGGTTCAACTTCGGTTTGAAATAGAGTTAAAGTTCTAAAGATCTATCACCTCTTAGGACACCCAAAGGTTGTAATAAGTATCTATAACTTATAGCTTTGAACCTAACTCTAAGACTCTAATCCCAAGAGCTTTATCTTTGATTGTAACGGTTCAACTTCGGTTTGAAATAGAGTTAAAGTTCTAAAGATCTATCACCT
This sequence comes from Pontederia crassipes, assembly GCA_030549335.1. NCBI lineage: Eukaryota > Viridiplantae > Streptophyta > Magnoliopsida > Commelinales > Pontederiaceae > Pontederia > Pontederia crassipes. The sequence continues at coordinate 30,307 of JAUKPH010000020.1, read as the reverse complement.
CTTAGGACACCCAAAGGTTGTAATAAGTATCTATAACTTATAGCTTTGAACCTAACTCTAAGACTCTAATCCCCAAGAGCATTATCTTTGATTGTAACGGTTCAACTTCGGTTTGAAATAGAGTTAAATTTATGAAGCTCTATCACCTCTTAGGGCACCCAAAGTTTGTAATAAGTATCTATAACTTATAGCTTTGAACCTAACTCTAAGACTCTAATCCCCAAGAGCGTTATCTTTGATTGTAACGGTTCAACTTCGGTTTGAAATAGAGTTAAAGTTCTAAAGATCTATCACCTCTTAGGACACCCAAAGGTTGTAATAAGTATCTATAACTTATAGCTTTGAACCTAACTCTAAGACTCTAATCCCCAAGAGCGTTATCTTTGATTGCAACGGTTCAACTTCGGTTTGAAATAGAGTTAAAGTTCTGAAGTTCTATCACCTCTTAGGACACCCAAAGGTTGTAATAAGTACCTATAACTTATAGCTTTGAACCTAACTCTAAGACTCTAATCCCCAAGAGCGTTATCTTTGATTGTAACGGTTCAACTTCGGTTTGAAATAGAGTTAAAGTTCTAAAGATCTATCACCTCTTAGGACACCCAAAGGTTGTAATAAGTATCTATAACTTATAGCTTTGAACCTAACTCTAAGACTCTAATCCCCAAGAGCGTTATCTTTGATTGTAACGGTTCAACTTCGGTTTGAAATAGAGTTAAAGTTCTAAAGATCTATCACCTCTTAGGACACCCAAAGGTTGTAATAAGTATCTATAACTTATAGCTTTGAACCTAACTCTAAGACTCTAATCCCCAAGAGCGTTATCTTTGATTGTAACGGTTCAACTTCGGTTTGAAATAGAGTTAAAGTTCTAAAGATCTATCACCTCTTAGGACACCCAAAGGTTGTAATAAGTATCTATAACTTATTGCTTTGAACCTAACTCTAAGACTCTAATCCCCAAGAGCGTTATCTTTGATTGTAACGGTTCAACTTCGGTTTGAAATAGAGTTAAAGTTCTAAAGATATATCACCTCTTAGGACACCCAAAGGTTGTAATAAGTATCTATAACTTATAGCTTTGAACCTAACTCTAAGACTCTAATCCCCAAGAGCGTTATCTTTGATTGTAACGGTTCAACTTCGGTTTGAAATAGAGTTAAAGTTCTGAAGTTCTATCACCTCTTAGGACACCCAAAGGTTGTAATAAGTATCTATAACTTTGAACCTAACTCTAAGACTCTAATCCCCAAGAGCATTATCTTTGATTGTAACGGTTCAACTTCGGTTTGAAATAGAGTTAAAGTTATGAAGCTCTATCACCTCTTAGGGCACCCAAAGTTTGTAATAAGTATCTATAACTTATAGCTTTGAACCTAACTCTAAGACTCTAATCCCCAAGAGCGTTATCTTTGATTGTAACGGTTCAACTTCGGTTTGAAATAGAGTTAAAGTTCTAAAGATCTATCACCTCTTAGGACACCCAAAGGTTGTAATAAGTATCTATAACTTATAGCTTTGAACCTAACTCTAAGACTCTAATCCCAAGAGCGTTATCTTTGATTGTAACGGTTCAACTTCGGTTTGAAATAGAGTTAAAGTTCTAAAGATCTATCACCTCTTAGGACACCCAAAGGTTGTAATAAGTATCTATAACTTATAGCTTTGAACCTAACTCTAAGACTCTAATCCCAAGAGCTTTATCTTTGATTGTAACGGTTCAACTTCGGTTTGAAATAGAGTTAAAGTTCTAAAGATCTATCACCTCTTAGGACACCCAAGGTTGTAATAAGTATCTATAACTTATAGCTTTGAACCTAACTCTAAGACTCTAATCCCCAAGAGCGTTATCTTTGATTGTAACGGTTCAACTTCGGTTTGAAATAGAGTTAAAGTTCTAAAGATCTATCACCTCTTAGGACACCCAAAGGTTGTAATAAGTATCTATAACTTATAGCTTTGAACCTAACTCTAAGACTCTAATCCCCAAGAGCGTTATCTTTGATTGCAACGGTTCAACTTCGGTTTGAAATAGAGTTAAAGTTCTGAAGTTCTATCACCTCTTAGGACACCCAAAGGTTGTAATAAGTACCTATAACTTATAGCTTTGAACCTAACTCTAAGACTCTAATCCCCAAGAGCGTTATCTTTGATTGTAACGGTTCAACTTCGGTTTGAAATAGAGTTAAAGTTCTGAAGATCTATCACCTCTTAGGACACCCAAAGGTTGTAATAAGTACCTATAACTTATAGCTTTGAACCTAACTCTAAGACTCTAATCCCCAAGAGCGTTATCTTTGATTGTAACGGTTCAACTTCGGTTTGAAATAGAGTTAAAGTTCTAAAGATCTATCACCTCTTAGGACACCCAAAGGTTGTAATAAGTATCTATAACTTATAGCTTTGAACCTAACTCTAAGACTCTAATCCCCAAGAGCGTTATCTTTGATTGTAACGGTTCAACTTCGGTTTGAAATAGAGTTAAAGTTCTAAAGATCTATCACCTCTTAGGACACCCAAAGGTTGTAATAAGTATCTATAACTTATAGCTTTGAACCTAACTCTAAGACTCTAATCCCCAAGAGCGTTATCTTTGATTGTAACGGTTCAACTTCGGTTTGAAATAGAGTTAAAGTTCTAAAGATCTATCACCTCTTAGGACACCCAAAGGTTGTAATAAGTATCTATAACTTATAGCTTTGAACCTAACTCTAAGACTCTAATCCCAAGAGCGTTATCTTTGATTGTAACGGTTCAACTTCGGTTTGAAATAGAGTTAAAGTTCTAAAGATCTATCACCTCTTAGGACACCCAAAGGTTGTAATAAGTATCTATAACTTATAGCTTTGAACCTAACTCTAAGACTCTAATCCCAAGAGCTTTATCTTTGATTGTAACGGTTCAACTTCGGTTTGAAATAGAGTTAAAGTTCTAAAGATCTATCACCTCTTAGGACACCCAAAGGTTGTAATAAGTATCTATAACTTATAGCTTTGAACCTAACTCTAAGACTCTAATCCCCAAGAGCATTATCTTTGATTGTAACGGTTCAACTTCGGTTTGAAATAGAGTTAAATTTATGAAGCTCTATCACCTCTTAGGGCACCCAAAGTTTGTAATAAGTATCTATAACTTATAGCTTTGAACCTAACTCTAAGACTCTAATCCCCAAGAGCGTTATCTTTGATTGTAACGGTTCAACTTCGGTTTGAAATAGAGTTAAAGTTCTAAAGATCTATCACCTCTTAGGACACCCAAAGGTTGTAATAAGTATCTATAACTTATAGCTTTGAACCTAACTCTAAGACTCTAATCCCCAAGAGCGTTATCTTTGATTGCAACGGTTCAACTTCGGTTTGAAATAGAGTTAAAGTTCTGAAGTTCTATCACCTCTTAGGACACCCAAAGGTTGTAATAAGTACCTATAACTTATAGCTTTGAACCTAACTCTAAGACTCTAATCCCCAAGAGCGTTATCTTTGATTGTAACGGTTCAACTTCGGTTTGAAATAGAGTTAAAGTTCTAAAGATCTATCACCTCTTAGGACACCCAAAGGTTGTAATAAGTATCTATAACTTATAGCTTTGAACCTAACTCTAAGACTCTAATCCCCAAGAGCGTTATCTTTGATTGTAACGGTTCAACTTCGGTTTGAAATAGAGTTAAAGTTCTAAAGATCTATCACCTCTTAGGACACCCAAAGGTTGTAATAAGTATCTATAACTTATAGCTTTGAACCTAACTCTAAGACTCTAATCCCCAAGAGCGTTATCTTTGATTGTAACGGTTCAACTTCGGTTTGAAATAGAGTTAAAGTTCTAAAGATCTATCACCTCTTAGGACACCCAAAGGTTGTAATAAGTATCTATAACTTATTGCTTTGAACCTAACTCTAAGACTCTAATCCCCAAGAGCGTTATCTTTGATTGTAACGGTTCAACTTCGGTTTGAAATAGAGTTAAAGTTCTAAAGATATATCACCTCTTAGGACACCCAAAGGTTGTAATAAGTACCTATAACTTATAGCTTTGAACCTAACTCTAAGACTCTAATCCCCAAGAGCGTTATCTTTGATTGTAACGGTTCAACTTCGGTTTGAAATAGAGTTAAAGTTCTGAAGTTCTATCACCTCTTAGGACACCCAAAGGTTGTAATAAGTATCTATAACTTTGAACCTAACTCTAAGACTCTAATCCCCAAGAGCATTATCTTTGATTGTAACGGTTCAACTTCGGTTTGAAATAGAGTTAAAGTTATGAAGCTCTATCACCTCTTAGGGCACCCAAAGTTTGTAATAAGTATCTATAACTTATAGCTTTGAACCTAACTCTAAGACTCTAATCCCCAAGAGCGTTATCTTTGATTGTAACGGTTCAACTTCGGTTTGAAATAGAGTTAAAGTTCTAAAGATCTATCACCTCTTAGGACACCCAAAGGTTGTAATAAGTATCTATAACTTATAGCTTTGAACCTAACTCTAAGACTCTAATCCCAAGAGCGTTATCTTTGATTGTAACGGTTCAACTTCGGTTTGAAATAGAGTTAAAGTTCTAAAGATCTATCACCTCTTAGGACACCCAAAGGTTGTAATAAGTATCTATAACTTATAGCTTTGAACCTAACTCTAAGACTCTAATCCCAAGAGCTTTATCTTTGATTGTAACGGTTCAACTTCGGTTTGAAATAGAGTTAAAGTTCTAAAGATCTATCACCTCTTAGGACACCCAAGGTTGTAATAAGTATCTATAACTTATAGCTTTGAACCTAACTCTAAGACTCTAATCCCCAAGAGCGTTATCTTTGATTGTAACGGTTCAACTTCGGTTTGAAATAGAGTTAAAGTTCTAAAGATCTATCACCTCTTAGGACACCCAAAGGTTGTAATAAGTATCTATAACTTATAGCTTTGAACCTAACTCTAAGACTCTAATCCCCAAGAGCGTTATCTTTGATTGCAACGGTTCAACTTCGGTTTGAAATAAAGTTAAAGTTCTGAAGTTCTATCACCTCTTAGGACACCCAAAGGTTGTAATAAGTACCTATAACTTATAGCTTTGAACCTAACTCTAAGACTCTAATCCCCAAGAGCGTTATCTTTGATTGTAACGGTTCAACTTCGGTTTGAAATAGAGTTAAAGTTCTGAAGATCTATCACCTCTTAGGACACCCAAAGGTTGTAATAAGTACCTATAACTTATAGCTTTGAACCTAACTCTAAGACTCTAATCCCCAAGAGCGTTATCTTTGATTGTAACGGTTCAACTTCGGTTTGAAATAGAGTTAAAGTTCTAAAGATCTATCACCTCTTAGGACACCCAAAGGTTGTAATAAGTATCTATAACTTATAGCTTTGAACCTAACTCTAAGACTCTAATCCCCAAGAGCGTTATCTTTGATTGTAACGGTTCAACTTCGGTTTGAAATAGAGTTAAAGTTCTAAAGATCTATCACCTCTTAGGACACCCAAAGGTTGTAATAAGTATCTATAACTTATAGCTTTGAACCTAACTCTAAGACTCTAATCCCCAAGAGCGTTATCTTTGATTGTAACGGTTCAACTTCGGTTTGAAATAGAGTTAAAGTTCTAAAGATCTATCACCTCTTAGGACACCCAAAGGTTGTAATAAGTATCTATAACTTATAGCTTTGAACCTAACTCTAAGACTCTAATCCCCAAGAGCGTTATCTTTGATTGTAACGGTTCAACTTCGGTTTGAAATAGAGTTAAAGTTCTAAAGATCTATCACCTCTTAGGACACCCAAAGGTTGTAATAAGTATCTATAACTTATAGCTTTGAACCTAACTCTAAGACTCTAATCCCCAAGAGCATTATCTTTGATTGTAACGGTTCAACTTCGGTTTGAAATAGAGTTAAAGTTCTGAAGCTCTATCACCTCTTAGGACACCCAAAGGTTGTAATAAGTACCTATAACTTATAGCTTTGAATCTAACTCTAAGACTCTAATCCCCAAGAGCGTTATCTTTGATTGTAACGGTTCAACTTCGGTTTGAAATAGAGTTAAAGTTCTGAAGTTCTATCACCTCTTAGGACACCCAAAGGTTGTAATAAGTATCTATAACTTTGAACCTAACTCTAAGACTCTAATCCCCAAGAGCATTATCTTTGATTGTAACGGTTCAACTTCGGTTTGAAATAGAGTTAAAGTTATGAAGCTCTATCACCTCTTAGGGCACCCAAAGTTTGTAATAAGTATCTATAACTTATAGCTTTGAACCTAACTCTAAGACTCTAATCCCCAAGAGCGTTATCTTTGATTGTAACGGTTCAACTTCGGTTTGAAATAGAGTTAAAGTTCTAAAGATCTATCACCTCTTAGGACACCCAAAGGTTGTAATAAGTATCTATAACTTATAGCTTTGAACCTAACTCTAAGACTCTAATCCCAAGAGCGTTATCTTTGATTGTAACGGTTCAACTTCGGTTTGAAATAGAGTTAAAGTTCTAAAGATCTATCACCTCTTAGGACACCCAAAGGTTGTAATAAGTATCTATAACTTATAGCTTTGAACCTAACTCTAAGACTCTAATCCCAAGAGCTTTATCTTTGATTGTAACGGTTCAACTTCGGTTTGAAATAGAGTTAAAGTTCTAAAGATCTATCACCTCTTAGGACACCCAAGGTTGTAATAAGTATCTATAACTTATAGCTTTGAACCTAACTCTAAGACTCTAATCCCCAAGAGCGTTATCTTTGATTGTAACGGTTCAACTTCGGTTTGAAATAGAGTTAAAGTTCTAAAGATCTATCACCTCTTAGGACACCCAAAGGTTGTAATAAGTATCTATAACTTATAGCTTTGAACCTAACTCTAAGACTCTAATCCCCAAGAGCGTTATCTTTGATTGCAACGGTTCAACTTCGGTTTGAAATAGAGTTAAAGTTCTGAAGTTCTATCACCTCTTAGGACACCCAAAGGTTGTAATAAGTACCTATAACTTATAGCTTTGAACCTAACTCTAAGACTCTAATCCCCAAGAGCGTTATCTTTGATTGTAACGGTTCAACTTCGGTTTGAAATAGAGTTAAAGTTCTGAAGATCTATCACCTCTTAGGACACCCAAAGGTTGTAATAAGTACCTATAACTTATAGCTTTGAACCTAACTCTAAGACTCTAATCCCCAAGAGCGTTATCTTTGATTGTAACGGTTCAACTTCGGTTTGAAATAGAGTTAAAGTTCTAAAGATCTATCACCTCTTAGGACACCCAAAGGTTGTAATAAGTATCTATAACTTATAGCTTTGAACCTAACTCTAAGACTCTAATCCCCAAGAGCGTTATCTTTGATTGTAACGGTTCAACTTCGGTTTGAAATAGAGTTAAAGTTCTAAAGATCTATCACCTCTTAGGACACCCAAAGGTTGTAATAAGTATCTATAACTTATAGCTTTGAACCTAACTCTAAGACTCTAATCCCCAAGAGCGTTATCTTTGATTGTAACGGTTCAACTTCGGTTTGAAATAGAGTTAAAGTTCTAAAGATCTATCACCTCTTAGGACACCCAAAGGTTGTAATAAGTATCTATAACTTATAGCTTTGAACCTAACTCTAAGACTCTAATCCCCAAGAGCGTTATCTTTGATTGTAACGGTTCAACTTCGGTTTGAAATAGAGTTAAAGTTCTAAAGATCTATCACCTCTTAGGACACCCAAAGGTTGTAATAAGTATCTATAACTTATAGCTTTGAACCTAACTCTAAGACTCTAATCCCCAAGAGCATTATCTTTGATTGTAACGGTTCAACTTCGGTTTGAAATAGAGTTAAAGTTCTGAAGCTCTATCACCTCTTAGGACACCCAAAGGTTGTAATAAGTACCTATAACTTATAGCTTTGAATCTAACTCTAAGACTCTAATCCCCAAGAGCGTTATCTTTGATTGTAACGGTTCAACTTCGGTTTGAAATAGAGTTAAAGTTCTAAAGATCTATCACCTCTTAGGACACCCAAAGGTTGTAATAAGTATCTATAACTTATAGCTTTGAACCTAACTCTAAGACTCTAATCCCCAAGAGCGTTATCTTTGATTGTAACGGTTCAACTTCGGTTTGAAATAGAGTTAAAGTTCTAAAGATCTATCACCTCTTAGGACACCCAAAGGTTGTAATAAGTATCTATAACTTATAGCTTTGAACCTAACTCTAAGACTCTAATCCCAAGAGCGTTATCTTTGATTGTAACGGTTCAACTTCGGTTTGAAATAGAGTTAAAGTTCTAAAGATCTATCACCTCTTAGGACACCCAAAGGTTGTAATAAGTATCTATAACTTATAGCTTTGAACCTAACTCTAAGACTCTAATCCCAAGAGCTTTATCTTTGATTGTAACGGTTCAACTTCGGTTTGAAATAGAGTTAAAGTTCTAAAGATCTATCACCTCTTAGGACACCCAAAGGTTGTAATAAGTATCTATAACTTATAGCTTTGAACCTAACTCTAAGACTCTAATCCCCAAGAGCATTATCTTTGATTGTAACGGTTCAACTTCGGTTTGAAATAGAGTTAAATTTATGAAGCTCTATCACCTCTTAGGGCACCCAAAGTTTGTAATAAGTATCTATAACTTATAGCTTTGAACCTAACTCTAAGACTCTAATCCCCAAGAGCGTTATCTTTGATTGTAACGGTTCAACTTCGGTTTGAAATAGAGTTAAAGTTCTAAAGATCTATCACCTCTTAGGACACCCAAAGGTTGTAATAAGTATCTATAACTTATAGCTTTGAACCTAACTCTAAGACTCTAATCCCCAAGAGCGTTATCTTTGATTGCAACGGTTCAACTTCGGTTTGAAATAGAGTTAAAGTTCTGAAGTTCTATCACCTCTTAGGACACCCAAAGGTTGTAATAAGTACCTATAACTTATAGCTTTGAACCTAACTCTAAGACTCTAATCCCCAAGAGCGTTATCTTTGATTGTAACGGTTCAACTTCGGTTTGAAATAGAGTTAAAGTTCTAAAGATCTATCACCTCTTAGGACACCCAAAGGTTGTAATAAGTATCTATAACTTATAGCTTTGAACCTAACTCTAAGACTCTAATCCCCAAGAGCGTTATCTTTGATTGTAACGGTTCAACTTCGGTTTGAAATAGAGTTAAAGTTCTAAAGATCTATCACCTCTTAGGACACCCAAAGGTTGTAATAAGTATCTATAACTTATAGCTTTGAACCTAACTCTAAGACTCTAATCCCCAAGAGCGTTATCTTTGATTGTAACGGTTCAACTTCGGTTTGAAATAGAGTTAAAGTTCTAAAGATCTATCACCTCTTAGGACACCCAAAGGTTGTAATAAGTATCTATAACTTATTGCTTTGAACCTAACTCTAAGACTCTAATCCCCAAGAGCGTTATCTTTGATTGTAACGGTTCAACTTCGGTTTGAAATAGAGTTAAAGTTCTAAAGATATATCACCTCTTAGGACACCCAAAGGTTGTAATAAGTATCTATAACTTATAGCTTTGAACCTAACTCTAAGACTCTAATCCCCAAGAGCGTTATCTTTGATTGTAACGGTTCAACTTCGGTTTGAAATAGAGTTAAAGTTCTGAAGTTCTATCACCTCATAGGACACCCAAAGGTTGTAATAAGTATCTATAACTTATAGCTTTGAACCTAACTCTAAGACTCTAATCCCCAAGAGCATTATCTTTGATTGTAACGGTTCAACTTCGGTTTGAAATAGAGTTAAAGTTATGAAGCTCTATCACCTCTTAGGGCACCCAAAGTTTGTAATAAGTATCTATAACTTATAGCTTTGAACCTAACTCTAAGACTCTAATCCCCAAGAGCGTTATCTTTGATTGTAACGGTTCAACTTCGGTTTGAAATAGAGTTAAAGTTCTAAAGATCTATCACCTCTTAGGACACCCAAAGGTTGTAATAAGTATCTATAACTTATAGCTTTGAACCTAACTCTAAGACTCTAATCCCAAGAGCGTTATCTTTGATTGTAACGGTTCAACTTCGGTTTGAAATAGAGTTAAAGTTCTAAAGATCTATCACCTCTTAGGACACCCAAAGGTTGTAATAAGTATCTATAACTTATAGCTTTGAACCTAACTCTAAGACTCTAATCCCAAGAGCTTTATCTTTGATTGTAACGGTTCAACTTCGGTTTGAAATAGAGTTAAAGTTCTAAAGATCTATCACCTCTTAGGACACCCAAGGTTGTAATAAGTATCTATAACTTATAGCTTTGAACCTAACTCTAAGACTCTAATCCCCAAGAGCGTTATCTTTGATTGTAACGGTTCAACTTCGGTTTGAAATAGAGTTAAAGTTCTAAAGATCTATCACCTCTTAGGACACCCAAAGGTTGTAATAAGTATCTATAACTTATAGCTTTGAACCTAACTCTAAGACTCTAATCCCCAAGAGCGTTATCTTTGATTGCAACGGTTCAACTTCGGTTTGAAATAGAGTTAAAGTTCTGAAGTTCTATCACCTCTTAGGACACCCAAAGGTTGTAATAAGTACCTATAACTTATAGCTTTGAACCTAACTCTAAGACTCTAATCCCCAAGAGCGTTATCTTTGATTGTAACGGTTCAACTTCGGTTTGAAATAGAGTTAAAGTTCTGAAGATCTATCACCTCTTAGGACACCCAAAGGTTGTAATAAGTACCTATAACTTATAGCTTTGAACCTAACTCTAAGACTCTAATCCCCAAGAGCGTTATCTTTGATTGTAACGGTTCAACTTCGGTTTGAAATAGAGTTAAAGTTCTAAAGATCTATCACCTCTTAGGACACCCAAAGGTTGTAATAAGTATCTATAACTTATAGCTTTGAACCTAACTCTAAGACTCTAATCCCCAAGAGCGTTATCTTTGATTGTAACGGTTCAACTTCGGTTTGAAATAGAGTTAAAGTTCTAAAGATCTATCACCTCTTAGGACACCCAAAGGTTGTAATAAGTATCTATAACTTATTGCTTTGAACCTAACTCTAAGACTCTAATCCCCAATAGCGTTATCTTTGATTGTAACGGTTCAACTTCGGTTTGAAATAGAGTTAAAGTTCTAAAGATCTATCACCTCTTAGGACACCCAAAGGTTGTAATAAGTATCTATAACTTATAGCTTTGAACCTAACTCTAAGACTCTAATCCCCAAGAGCATTATCTTTGATTGTAACGGTTCAACTTCGGTTTGAAATAGAGTTAAAGTTCTGAAGCTCTATCACCTCTTAGGACACCCAAAGGTTGTAATAAGTACCTATAACTTATAGCTTTGAATCTAACTCTAAGACTCTAATCCCCAAGAGCGTTATCTTTGATTGTAACGGTTCAACTTCGGTTTGAAATAGAGTTAAAGTTCTAAAGATCTATCACCTCTTAGGACACCCAAAGGTTGTAATAAGTATCTATAACTTATAGCTTTGAACCTAACTCTAAGACTCTAATCCCCAAGAGCGTTATCTTTGATTGTAACGGTTCAACTTCGGTTTGAAATAGAGTTAAAGTTCTAAAGATCTATCACCTCTTAGGACACCCAAAGGTTGTAATAAGTATCTATAACTTATAGCTTTGAACCTAACTCTAAGACTCTAATCCCAAGAGCGTTATCTTTGATTGTAACGGTTCAACTTCGGTTTGAAATAGAGTTAAAGTTCTAAAGATCTATCACCTCTTAGGACACCCAAAGGTTGTAATAAGTATCTATAACTTATAGCTTTGAACCTAACTCTAAGACTCTAATCCCAAGAGCTTTATCTTTGATTGTAACGGTTCAACTTCGGTTTGAAATAGAGTTAAAGTTCTAAAGATCTATCACCTCTTAGGACACCCAAAGGTTGTAATAAGTATCTATAACTTATAGCTTTGAACCTAACTCTAAGACTCTAATCCCCAAGAGCGTTATCTTTGATTGTAACGGTTCAACTTCGGTTTGAAATAGAGTTAAAGTTCTAAAGATCTATCACCTCTTAGGACACCCAAAGGTTGTAATAAGTATCTATAACTTATAGCTTTGAACCTAACTCTAAGACTCTAATCCCCAAGAGCGTTATCTTTGATTGCAACGGTTCAACTTCGGTTTGAAATAGAGTTAAAGTTCTGAAGTTCTATCACCTCTTAGGACACCCAAAGGTTGTAATAAGTACCTATAACTTATAGCTTTGAACCTAACTCTAAGACTCTAATCCCCAAGAGCGTTATCTTTGATTGTAACGGTTCAACTTCGGTTTGAAATAGAGTTAAAGTTCTGAAGATCTATCACCTCTTAGGACACCCAAAGGTTGTAATAAGTACCTATAACTTATAGCTTTGAACCTAACTCTAAGACTCTAATCCCCAAGAGCGTTATCTTTGATTGTAACGGTTCAACTTCGGTTTGAAATAGAGTTAAAGTTCTAAAGATCTATCACCTATTAGGACACCCAAAGGTTGTAATAAGTATCTATAACTTATAGCTTTGAACCTAACTCTAAGACTCTAATCCCCAAGAGCGTTATCTTTGATTGCAACGGTTCAACTTCGGTTTGAAATAGAGTTAAAGTTCTGAAGTTCTATCACCTCTTAGGACACCCAAAGGTTGTAATAAGTACCTATAACTTATAGCTTTGAACCTAACTCTAAGACTCTAATCCCCAAGAGCGTTATCTTTGATTGTAACGGTTCAACTTCGGTTTGAAATAGAGTTAAAGTTCTAAAGATCTATCACCTCTTAGGACACCCAAAGGTTGTAATAAGTATCTATAACTTATAGCTTTGAACCTAACTCTAAGACTCTAATCCCCAAGAGCGTTATCTTTGATTGTAACGGTTCAACTTCGGTTTGAAATAGAGTTAAAGTTCTAAAGATCTATCACCTCTTAGGACACCCAAAGGTTGTAATAAGTATCTATAACTTATAGCTTTGAACCTAACTCTAAGACTCTAATCCCCAAGAGCGTTATCTTTGATTGTAACGGTTCAACTTCGGTTTGAAATAGAGTTAAAGTTCTAAAGATCTATCACCTCTTAGGACACCCAAAGGTTGTAATAAGTATCTATAACTTATAGCTTTGAACCTAACTCTAAGACTCTAATCCCAAGAGCGTTATCTTTGATTGTAACGGTTCAACTTCGGTTTGAAATAGAGTTAAAGTTCTAAAGATCTATCACCTCTTAGGACACCCAAAGGTTGTAATAAGTATCTATAACTTATAGCTTTGAACCTAACTCTAAGACTCTAATCCCAAGAGCTTTATCTTTGATTGTAACGGTTCAACTTCGGTTTGAAATAGAGTTAAAGTTCTAAAGATCTATCACCTCTTAGGACACCCAAAGGTTGTAATAAGTATCTATAACTTATAGCTTTGAACCTAACTCTAAGACTCTAATCCCCAAGAGCGTTATCTTTGATTGTAACGGTTCAACTTCGGTTTGAAATAGAGTTAAAGTTCTAAAGATCTATCACCTCTTAGGACACCCAAAGGTTGTAATAAGTATCTATAACTTATAGCTTTGAACCTAACTCTAAGACTCTAATCCCCAAGAGCGTTATCTTTGATTGCAACGGTTCAACTTCGGTTTGAAATAGAGTTAAAGTTCTGAAGTTCTATCACCTCTTAGGACACCCAAAGGTTGTAATAAGTACCTATAACTTATAGCTTTGAACCTAACTCTAAGACTCTAATCCCCAAGAGCGTTATCTTTGATTGTAACGGTTCAACTTCGGTTTGAAATAGAGTTAAAGTTCTGAAGATCTATCACCTCTTAGGACACCCAAAGGTTGTAATAAGTACCTATAACTTATAGCTTTGAACCTAACTCTAAGACTCTAATCCCCAAGAGCGTTATCTTTGATTGTAACGGTTCAACTTCGGTTTGAAATAGAGTTAAAGTTCTAAAGATCTATCACCTATTAGGACACCCAAAGGTTGTAATAAGTATCTATAACTTATAGCTTTGAACCTAACTCTAAGACTCTAATCCCCAAGAGCGTTATCTTTGATTGCAACGGTTCAACTTCGGTTTGAAATAGAGTTAAAGTTCTGAAGTTCTATCACCTCTTAGGACACCCAAAGGTTGTAATAAGTACCTATAACTTATAGCTTTGAACCTAACTCTAAGACTCTAATCCCCAAGAGCGTTATCTTTGATTGTAACGGTTCAACTTCGGTTTGAAATAGAGTTAAAGTTCTAAAGATCTATCACCTCTTAGGACACCCAAAGGTTGTAATAAGTATCTATAACTTATAGCTTTGAACCTAACTCTAAGACTCTAATCCCCAAGAGCGTTATCTTTGATTGTAACGGTTCAACTTCGGTTTGAAATAGAGTTAAAGTTCTAAAGATCTATCACCTCTTAGGACACCCAAAGGTTGTAATAAGTATCTATAACTTATAGCTTTGAACCTAACTCTAAGACTCTAATCCCCAAGAGCGTTATCTTTGATTGTAACGGTTCAACTTCGGTTTGAAATAGAGTTAAAGTTCTAAAGATCTATCACCTCTTAGGACACCCAAAGGTTGTAATAAGTATCTATAACTTATAGCTTTGAACCTAACTCTAAGACTCTAATCCCCAAGAGCATTATCTTTGATTGCAACGGTTCAACTTCGGTTTGAAATAGAGTTAAAGTTCTGAAGTTCTATCACCTCTTAGGACACCCAAAGGTTGTAATAAGTACCTATAACTTATAGCTTTGAACCTAACTCTAAGACTCTAATCCCCAAGAGCGTTATCTTTGATTGAACGGTTCAACTTCGGTTTGAAATAGAGTTAAAGTTCTAAAGATCTATCACCTCTTAGGACACCCAAAGGTTGTAATAAGTATCTATAACTTATAGCTTTGAACCTAACTCTAAGACTCTAATCCCCAAGAGCGTTATCTTTGATTGTAACGGTTCAACTTCGGTTTGAAATAGAGTTAAAGTTCTAAAGATCTATCACCTCTTAGGACACCCAAAGGTTGTAATAAGTATCTATAACTTATAGCTTTGAACCTAACTCTAAGACTCTAATCCCCAAGAGCGTTATCTTTGATTGTAACGGTTCAACTTCGGTTTGAAATAGAGTTAAAGTTCTAAAGATCTATCACCTCTTAGGACACCCAAAGGTTGTAATAAGTATCTATAACTTATAGCTTTGAACCTAACTCTAAGACTCTAATCCCCAAGAGCATTATCTTTGATTGCAACGGTTCAACTTCGGTTTGAAATAGAGTTAAAGTTCTGAAGTTCTATCACCTCTTAGGACACCCAAAGGTTGTAATAAGTACCTATAACTTATAGCTTTGAACCTAACTCTAAGACTCTAATCCCCAAGAGCGTTATCTTTGATTGTAACGGTTCAACTTCGGTTTGAAATAGAGTTAAAGTTCTGAAGATCTATCACCTCTTAGGACACCCAAAGGTTGTAATAAGTACCTATAACTTATAGCTTTGAACCTAACTCTAAGACTCTAATCCCCAAGAGCGTTATCTTTGATTGTAACGGTTCAACTTCGGTTTGAAATAGAGTTAAAGTTCTAAAGATCTATCACCTCTTAGGACACCCAAAGGTTGTAATAAGTATCTATAACTTATAGCTTTGAACCTAACTCTGAGACTCTAATCCCCAAGAGCGTTATCTTTGATTGCAACGGTTCAACTTCGGTTTGAAATAGAGTTAAAGTTCTGAAGTTCTATCACCTCTTAGGACACCCAAAGGTTGTAATAAGTACCTATAACTTATAGCTTTGAACCTAACTCTAAGACTCTAATCCCCAAGAGCGTTATCTTTGATTGTAACGGTTCAACTTCGGTTTGAAATAGAGTTAAAGTTCTAAAGATCTATCACCTCATAGGACACCCAAAGGTTGTAATAAGTATCTATAACTTATAGCTTTGAACCTAACTCTAAGACTCTAATCCCCAAGAGCGTTATCTTTGATTGTAACGGTTCAACTTCGGTTTGAAATAGAGTTAAAGTTCTAAAGATCTATCACCTCTTAGGACACCAAAAGGTTGTAATAAGTATCTATAACTTATTGCTTTGAACCTAACTCTAAGACTCTAATCCCCAAGAGCGTTATCTTTGATTGTAACGGTTCAACTTCGGTTTGAAATAGAGTTAAAGTTCTAAAGATCTATCACCTCTTAGGACACCCAAAGGTTGTAATAAGTATCTATAACTTATTGCTTTGAACCTAACTCTAAGACTCTAATCCCCAAGAGCGTTATCTTTGATTGTAACGGTTCAACTTCGGTTTGAAATAGAGTTAATGTTCTAAAGATCTATCACCTCTTAGGACACCCAAAGGTTGTAATAAGTATCTATAACTTATAGCTTTGAACCTAACTCTAAGACTCTAATCCCCAAGAGCGTTATCTTTGATTGTAACGGTTCAACTTCGGTTTGAAATAGAGTTAAAGTTCTAAAGATCTATCACCTCTTAGGACACCCAAAGGTTGTAATAAGTATCTATAACTTATAGCTTTGAACCTAACTCTAAGACTCTAATCCCCAAGAGCGTTATCTTTGATTGTAACGGTTCAACTTCGGTTTGAAATAGAGTTAAAGTTCTAAAGATCTATCACCTCTTAGGACACCCAAAGGTTGTAATAAGTATCTATAACTTATAGCTTTGAACCTAACTCTAAGACTCTAATCCCCAAGAGCGTTATCTTTGATTGCAACGGTTCAACTTCGGTTTGAAATAGAGTTAAAGTTCTGAAGTTCTATCACCTCTTAGGACACCCAAAGGTTGTAATAAGTACCTATAACTTATAGCTTTGAACCTAACTCTAAGACTCTAATCCCCAAGAGCGTTATCTTTGATTGTAACGGTTCAACTTCGGTTTGAAATAGAGTTAAAGTTCTAAAGATCTATCACCTCTTAGGACACCCAAAGGTTGTAATAAGTATCTATAACTTATAGCTTTGAACCTAACTCTAAGACTCTAATCCCCAAGAGCGTTATCTTTGATTGTAACGGTTCAACTTCGGTTTGAAATAGAGTTAAAGTTCTAAAGATATATCACCTCTTAGGACACCCAAAGGTTGTAATAAGTATCTATAACTTATAGCTTTGAACCTAACTCTAAGACTCTAATCCCCAAGAGCGTTATCTTTGATTGTAACGGTTCAACTTCGGTTTGAAATAGAGTTAAAGTTCTGAAGTTCTATCACCTCTTAGGACACCCAAAGGTTGTAATAAGTACCTATAACTTATAGCTTTGAACCTAACTCTAAGACTCTAATCCCCAAGAGCGTTATCTTTGATTGTAACGGTTCAACTTCGGTTTGAAATAGAGTTAAATTTCTAAAGATCTATCACCTCTTAGGACACCCAAAGGTTGTAATAAGTATCTATAACTTATAGCTTTGAACCTAACTCTAAGACTCTAATCCCCAAGAGCGTTATCTTTGATTGTAACGGTTCAACTTCGGTTTGAAATAGAGTTAAAGTTCTGAAGTTCTATCACCTCTTAGGACACCCAAAGGTTGTAATAAGTACCTATAACTTATAGCTTTGAACCTAACTCTAAGACTCTAATCCCCAAGAGCGTTATCTTTGATTGTAACGGTTCAACTTCGGTTTGAAATAGAGTTAAAGTTCTAAAGATCTATCACCTCTTAGGACACCCAAAGGTTGTAATAAGTATCTATAACTTATAGCTTTGAACCTAACTCTAAGACTCTAATCCCCAAGAGCATTATCTTTGATTGTAACGGTTCAACTTCGGTTTGAAATAGAGTTAAAGTTATGAAGCTCTATCACTTCTTAGGGCACCCAAAGTTTGTAATAAGTATCTATAACTTATAGCTTTGAACCTAACTCTAAGACTCTAATCCCCAAGAGCGTTATCTTTGATTGTAACGGTTCAACTTCGGTTTGAAATAGAGTTAAAGTTCTAAAGATCTATCACCTCTTAGGACACCCAAAGGTTGTAATAAGTATCTATAACTTATAGCTTTGAACCTAACTCTAAGACTCTAATCCCCAAGAGCGTTATCTTTGATTGTAACGGTTCAACTTCGGTTTGAAATAGAGTTAAAGTTCTAAAGATCTATCACCTCTTAGGACACCCAAAGGTTGTAATAAGTATCTATAACTTATAGCTTTGAACCTAACTCTAAGACTCTAATCCCCAAGAGCGTTATCTTTGATTGTAACGGTTCAACTTCGGTTTGAAATAGAGTTAAAGTTCTAAAGATCTATCACCTCTTAGGACACCCAAAGGTTGTAATAAGTATCTATAACTTATTGCTTTGAACCTAACTCTAAGACTCTAATCCCCAAGAGCGTTATCTTTGATTGTAACGGTTCAACTTCGGTTTGAAATAGAGTTAAAGTTCTAAAGATATATCACCTCTTAGGACACCCAAAGGTTGTAATAAGTATCTATAACTTATAGCTTTGAACCTAACTCTAAGACTCTAATCCCCAAGAGCGTTATCTTTGATTGTAACGGTTCAACTTCGGTTTGAAATAGAGTTAAAGTTCTGAAGTTCTATCACCTCTTAGGACACCCAAAGGTTGTAATAAGTACCTATAACTTATAGCTTTGAACCTAACTCTAAGACTCTAATCCCCAAGAGCGTTATCTTTGATTGTAACGGTTCAACTTCGGTTTGAAATAGAGTTAAAGTTCTAAAGATCTATCACCTCTTAGGACACCCAAAGGTTGTAATAAGTATCTATAACTTATAGCTTTGAACCTAACTCTAAGACTCTAATCCCTAAGAGCGTTATCTTTGATTGTAACGGTTCAACTTCGGTTTGAAATAGAGTTAAAGTTCTAAAGATCTATCACCTCTTAGGACACCCAAAGGTTGTAATAAGTATCTATAACTTATTGCTTTGAACCTAACTCTAAGACTCTAATCCCCAAGAGCGTTATCTTTGATTGTAACGGTTCAACTTCGGTTTGAAATAGAGTTAAAGTTCTAAAGATCTATCACCTCTTAGGACACCCAAAGGTTGTAATAAGTATCTATAACTTATAGCTTTGAACCTAACTCTAAGACTCTAATCCCCAAGAGCGTTATCTTTGATTGTAACGGTTCAACTTCGGTTTGAAATAGAGTTAAAGTTATGAAGCTCTATCACCTCTTAGGACACCCAAAGTTTGTAATAAGTATCTATAACTTATAGCTTTGAACCTAACTCTAAGACTCTAATCCCCAAGAGCGTTATCTTTGATTGTAACGGTTCAACTTCGGTTTGAAATAGAGTTAAAGTTCTAAAGATCTATCACCTCTTAGGACACCCAAAGGTTGTAATAAGTATCTATAACTTATAGCTTTGAACCTAACTCTAAGACTCTAATCCCCAAGAGCGTTATCTTTGATTGCAACGGTTCAACTTCGGTTTGAAATAGAGTTAAAGTTCTGAAGTTCTATCACCTCTTAGGACACCCAAAGGTTGTAATAAGTATCTATAACTTATAGCTTTGAACCTAACTCTAAGACTCTAATCCCCAAGAGCGTAATCTCTGATTGTAACGGTTCAACTTCGGTTTGAAATAGAGTTAAAGTTCTAAAGATCTATCACCTCTTAGGACACCCAAAGGTTGTAATAAGTGTCTATAACTTATAGCTTTTAACCTAACTCTAAGACTCTAATCCCCAAGAGCGTTATCTTTGATTGTAACGGCTCAACTTCGGTTTGAAATAGAGTTAAAGTTCTAAAGATCTATCACCTCTTAGGACACCCAAAGGTTGTAATAAGTATCTATAACTTATAGCTTTGAACCTAACTCTAAGACTCTAATCCCCAAGAGAGTTATCTTTGATTGTAACGGTTCAACTTCGGTTTGAAATAGAGTTAAAGTTCTAAAGATCTATCACCTCTTAGGACACCCAAAGGTTGTAATAAGTATCTATAACTTATTGCTTTGAACCTAACTCTAAGACTCTAATCCCCAAGAGCGTTATCTTTGATTGTAACGGTTCAACTTCGGTTTGAAATAGAGTTAAAGTTCTAAAGATCTATCACCTCTTAGGACACCCAAAGGTTGTAATAAGTATCTATAACTTATAGCTTTGAACCTAACTCTAAGACTCTAATCCCCAAGAGCATTATCTTTGATTGTAACGGTTCAACTTCGGTTTGAAATAGAGTTAAAGTTATGAAGCTCTATCACCTCTTAGGGCACCCAAAGTTTGTAATAAGTATCTATAACTTATAGCTTTGAACCTAACTCTAAGACTCTAATCCCCAAGAGCGTTATCTTTGATTGTAACGGTTCAACTTCGGTTTGAAATAGTGTTAAAGTTCTAAAGATCTATCACCTCTTAGGACACCCAAAGGTTGTAATAAGTATCTATAACTTATAGCTTTTAACCTAACTCTAAGACTCTAATCCCCAAGAGCGTTATCTTTGATTGCAACGGTTCAACTTCGGTTTGAAATAGAGTTAAAGTTCTGAAGTTCTATCACCTCTTAGGACACCCAAAGGTTGTAATAAGTATCTATAACTTATAGCTTTGAACCTAACTCTAAGACTCTAATCCCCAAGAGCGTTATCTTTGATTGTAACGGTTCAACTTCGGTTTGAAATAGAGTTAAAGTTCTAAAGATCTATCACCTCTTAGGACACCCAAAGGTTGTAATAAGTATCTATAACTTATAGCTTTTAACCTAACTCTAAGACTCTAATCCCCAAGAGCGTTATCTTTGATTGTAACGGCTCAACTTCGGTTTGAAATAGAGTTAAAGTTCTAAAGATCTATCACCTCTTAGGACACCCAAAGGTTGTAATAAGTATCTATAACTTATAGTTTTGAACCTAACTCTAAGACTCTAATCCCCAAGAGCGTTATCTTTGATTGTAACGGTTCAACTTCGGTTTGAAATAGAGTTAAAGTTCTAAAGATCTATCACCTCTTAGGAAACCCAAAGGTTGTAATAAGTATCTATAACTTATTGCTTTGAACCTAACTCTAAGACTCTAATCCCCAAGAGCGTTATCTTTGATTGTAACGGTTCAACTTCGGTTTGAAATAGAGTTAAAGTTCTAAAGATCTATCACCTCTTAGGACACCCAAAGGTTGTAATAAGTATCTATAACTTATAGCTTTGAACCTAACTCTAAGACTCTAATCCCCAAGAGCGTTATCTTTGATTCTAACGGTTCAACTTCGGTTTGAAATAGAGTTAAAGTTCTGAAGTTCTATCACCTCTTAGGACACCCAAAGGTTGTAATAAGTACCTATAACTTATAGCTTTGAACCTAACTCTAAGACTCTAATCCCCAAGAGCGTTATCTTTGATTGTAACGGTTCAACTTCGGTTTGAAATAGAGTTAAAGTTCTAAAGATCTATCACCTCTTAGGACACCCAAAGGTTGTAATAAGTATCTATAACTTATTGCTTTGAACCTAACTCTAAGACTCTAATCCACAAGAGCGTTATCTTTGATTGTAACGGTTCAACTTCGGTTTGAAATAGAGTTAAAGTTCTAAAGATCAATCACCTCTTAGGACACCCAAAGGTTGTAATAAGTATCTATAACTTATTGCTTTGAACCTAACTCTAAGACTCTAATCCCCAAGAGCGTTATCTTTGATTGTAACGGTTCAACTTCGGTTTGAAATAGAGTTAAAGTTCTGAAGTTCTATCACCTCTTAGGACACCCAAAGGTTGTAATAAGTACCTATAACTTATAGCTTTGAACCTAACTCTAAGACTCTAATCCCCAAGAGCGTTATCTTTGATTGTAACGGTTTAACTTCGGTTTGAAATAGAGTTAAAGTTCTAAAGATCTATCACCTCTTAGGACACCAAAAGTTTGTAATAAGTATCTATAACTTATTGCTTTGAACCTAACTCTAAGACTCTAATCCCCAAGAGCGTTATCTTTGATTGTAACGGTTCAACTTCGGTTTGAAATAGAGTTAAAGTTCTAAAGATCTATCACCTCTTAGGACACCCAAAGGTTGTAATAAGTATCTATAACTTATTGCTTTGAACCTAACTCTAAGACTCTAATCCCCAAGAGCGTTATCTTTGATTGTAACGGTTCAACTTCGGTTTGAAATAGAGTTAAAGTTCTAAAGATCTATCACCTCTTAGGACACCCAAAGGTTGTAATAAGTATCTATAACTTATAGCTTTGAACCTAACTCTAAGACTCTAATCCCCAAGAGCATTATCTTTGATTGTAACGGTTCAACTTCGGTTTGAAATAGAGTTAAAGTTATGAAGCTCTATCACCTCTTAGGGCACCCAAAGTTTGTAATAAGTATCTATAACTTATAGCTTTGAACCTAACTCTAAGACTCTAATCCCCAAGAGCGTTATCTTTGATTGTAACGGTTCAACTTCGGTTTGAAATAGAGTTAAAGTTCTAAAGATCTATCACCTCTTAGGACACCCAAAGGTTGTAATAAGTATCTATAACTTATAGCTTTGAACCTAACTCTAAGACTCTAATCCCCAAGAGCGTTATCTTTGATTGTAACGGTTCAACTTCGGTTTGAAATAGTGTTAAAGTTCTAAAGATCTATCACCTCTTAGGACACCCAAAGGTTGTAATAAGTATCTATAACTTATAGCTTTTAACCTAACTCTAAGACTCTAATCCCCAAGAGCGTTATCTTTGATTGCAACGGTTCAACTTCGGTTTGAAATAGAGTTAAAGTTCTGAAGTTCTATCACCTCTTAGGACACCCAAAGGTTGTAATAAGTATCTATAACTTATAGCTTTGAACCTAACTCTAAGACTCTAATCCCCAAGAGCGTTATCTTTGATTGTAACGGTTCAACTTCGGTTTGAAATAGTGTTAAAGTTCTAAAGATCTATCACCTCTTAGGACACCCAAAGGTTGTAATAAGTATCTATAACTTATAGCTTTTAACCTAACTCTAAGACTCTAATCCCCAAGAGCGTTATCTTTGATTGCAACGGTTCAACTTCGGTTTGAAATAGAGTTAAAGTTCTGAAGTTCTATCACCTCTTAGGACACCCAAAGGTTGTAATAAGTATCTATAACTTATAGCTTTGAACCTAACTCTAAGACTCTAATCCCCAAGAGCGTTATCTTTGATTGTAACGGTTCAACTTCGGTTTGAAATAGAGTTAAAGTTCTAAAGATCTATCACCTCTTAGGACACCCAAAGGTTGTAATAAGTATCTATAACTTATAGCTTTTAACCTAACTCTAAGACTCTAATCCCCAAGAGCGTTATCTTTGATTGTAACGGCTCAACTTCGGTTTGAAATAGAGTTAAAGTTCTAAAGATCTATCACCTCTTAGGACACCCAAAGGTTGTAATAAGTATCTATAACTTATAGTTTTGAACCTAACTCTAAGACTCTAATCCCCAAGAGCGTTATCTTTGATTGTAACGGTTCAACTTCGGTTTGAAATAGAGTTAAAGTTCTAAAGATCTATCACCTCTTAGGACACCCAAAGGTTGTAATAAGTATCTATAACTTATTGCTTTGAACCTAACTCTAAGACTCTAATCCCCAAGAGCGTTATCTTTGATTGTAACGGTTCAACTTCGGTTTGAAATAGAGTTAAAGTTCTAAAGATCTATCACCTCTTAGGACACCCAAAGGTTGTAATAAGTATCTATAACTTATAGCTTTGAACCTAACTCTAAGACTCTAATCCCCAAGAGCGTTATCTTTGATTCTAACGGTTCAACTTCGGTTTGAAATAGAGTTAAAGTTCTGAAGTTCTATCACCTCTTAGGACACCCAAAGGTTGTAATAAGTACCTATAACTTATAGCTTTGAACCTAACTCTAAGACTCTAATCCCCAAGAGCGTTATCTTTGATTGTAACGGTTCAACTTCGGTTTGAAATAGAGTTAAAGTTCTAAAGATCTATCACCTCTTAGGACACCCAAAGGTTGTAATAAGTATCTATAACTTATTGCTTTGAACCTAACTCTAAGACTCTAATCCACAAGAGCGTTATCTTTGATTGTAACGGTTCAACTTCGGTTTGAAATAGAGTTAAAGTTCTAAAGATCAATCACCTCTTAGGACACCCAAAGGTTGTAATAAGTATCTATAACTTATTGCTTTGAACCTAACTCTAAGACTCTAATCCCCAAGAGCGTTATCTTTGATTGTAACGGTTCAACTTCGGTTTGAAATAGAGTTAAAGTTCTGAAGTTCTATCACCTCTTAGGACACCCAAAGGTTGTAATAAGTACCTATAACTTATAGCTTTGAACCTAACTCTAAGACTCTAATCCCCAAGAGCGTTATCTTTGATTGTAACGGTTTAACTTCGGTTTGAAATAGAGTTAAAGTTCTAAAGATCTATCACCTCTTAGGACACCAAAAGTTTGTAATAAGTATCTATAACTTATTGCTTTGAACCTAACTCTAAGACTCTAATCCCCAAGAGCGTTATCTTTGATTGTAACGGTTCAACTTCGGTTTGAAATAGAGTTAAAGTTCTAAAGATCTATCACCTCTTAGGACACCCAAAGGTTGTAATAAGTATCTATAACTTATTGCTTTGAACCTAACTCTAAGACTCTAATCCCCAAGAGCGTTATCTTTGATTGTAACGGTTCAACTTCGGTTTGAAATAGAGTTAAAGTTCTAAAGATCTATCACCTCTTAGGACACCCAAAGGTTGTAATAAGTATCTATAACTTATAGCTTTGAACCTAACTCTAAGACTCTAATCCCCAAGAGCATTATCTTTGATTGTAACGGTTCAACTTCGGTTTGAAATAGAGTTAAAGTTATGAAGCTCTATCACCTCTTAGGGCACCCAAAGTTTGTAATAAGTATCTATAACTTATAGCTTTGAACCTAACTCTAAGACTCTAATCCCCAAGAGCGTTATCTTTGATTGTAACGGTTCAACTTCGGTTTGAAATAGAGTTAAAGTTCTAAAGATCTATCACCTCTTAGGACACCCAAAGGTTGTAATAAGTATCTATAACTTATAGCTTTGAACCTAACTCTAAGACTCTAATCCCCAAGAGCGTTATCTTTGATTGTAACGGTTCAACTTCGGTTTGAAATAGTGTTAAAGTTCTAAAGATCTATCACCTCTTAGGACACCCAAAGGTTGTAATAAGTATCTATAACTTATAGCTTTTAACCTAACTCTAAGACTCTAATCCCCAAGAGCGTTATCTTTGATTGCAACGGTTCAACTTCGGTTTGAAATAGAGTTAAAGTTCTGAAGTTCTATCACCTCTTAGGACACCCAAAGGTTGTAATAAGTATCTATAACTTATAGCTTTGAACCTAACTCTAAGACTCTAATCCCCAAGAGCGTTATCTTTGATTGTAACGGTTCAACTTCGGTTTGAAATAGAGTTAAAGTTCTAAAGATCTATCACCTCTTAGGACACCCAAAGGTTGTAATAAGTATCTATAACTTATAGCTTTGAACCTAACTCTAAGACTCTAATCCCCAAGAGCGTTATCTTTGATTGTAACGGTTCAACTTCGTTTTGAAATAGAGTTAAAGTTTTAAAGATCTATCACCTCTTAGGACACCCAAAGGTTGTAATAAGTATCTATAACTTATAGCTTTTAACCTAACTCTAAGACTCTAATCCCCAAGGGCGTTATCTTTGATTGCAACGGTTCAACTTCGGTTTGAAATAGAGTTAAAGTTCTGAAGTTCTATCACCTCTTAGGACACCCAAAGGTTGTAATAAGTATCTATAACTTATAGCTTTGAACCTAACTCTAAGACTCTAATCCCCAAGAGCGTTATCTTTGATTGTAACGGTTCAACTTCGGTTTGAAATAGAGTTAAAGTTCTAAAGATCTATCACCTCTTAGGACACCCAAAGGTTGTAATAAGTATCTATAACTTATAGCTTTTAACCTAACTCTAAGACTCTAATCCCCAAGAGCGTTATCTTTGATTGTAACGGCTCAACTTCGGTTTGAAATAGAGTTAAAGTTCTAAAGATCTATCACCTCTTAGGACACCCAAAGGTTGTAATAAGTATCTATAACTTATAGTTTTGAACCTAACTCTAAGACTCTAATCCCCAAGAGCGTTATCTTTGATTGTAACGGTTCAACTTCGGTTTGAAATAGAGTTAAAGTTCTAAAGATCTATCACCTCTTAGGACACCCAAAGGTTGTAATAAGTATCTATAACTTATTGCTTTGAACCTAACTCTAAGACTCTAATCCCCAAGAGCGTTATCTTTGATTGTAACGGTTCAACTTCGGTTTGAAATAGAGTTAAAGTTCTAAAGATCTATCACCTCTTAGGACACCCAAAGGTTGTAATAAGTATCTATAACTTATAGCTTTGAACCTAACTCTAAGACTCTAATCCCCAAGAGCGTTATCTTTGATTCTAACGGTTCAACTTCGGTTTGAAATAGAGTTAAAGTTCTGAAGTTCTATCACCTCTTAGGACACCCAAAGGTTGTAATAAGTACCTATAACTTATAGCTTTGAACCTAACTCTAAGACTCTAATCCCCAAGAGCGTTATCTTTGATTGTAACGGTTCAACTTCGGTTTGAAATAGAGTTAAAGTTCTAAAGATCTATCACCTCTTAGGACACCCAAAGGTTGTAATAAGTATCTATAACTTATTGCTTTGAACCTAACTCTAAGACTCTAATCCCCAAGAGCGTTATCTTTGATTGTAACGGTTCAACTTCGGTTTGAAATAGAGTTAAAGTTCTAAAGATCAATCACCTCTTAGGACACCCAAAGGTTGTAATAAGTATCTATAACTTATTGCTTTGAACCTAACTCTAAGACTCTAATCCCCAAGAGCGTTATCTTTGATTGTAACGGTTCAACTTCGGTTTGAAATAGAGTTAAAGTTCTGAAGTTCTATCACCTCTTAGGACACCCAAAGGTTGTAATAAGTACCTATAACTTATAGCTTTGAACCTAACTCTAAGACTCTAATCCCCAAGAGCGTTATCTTTGATTGTAACGGTTCAACTTCGGTTTGAAATAGAGTTAAAGTTCTAAAGATCTATCACCTCTTAGGACACCAAAAGTTTGTAATAAGTATCTATAACTTATTGCTTTGAACCTAACTCTAAGACTCTAATCCCCAAGAGCGTTATCTTTGATTGTAACGGTTCAACTTCGGTTTGAAATAGAGTTAAAGTTCTAAAGATCTATCACCTCTTAGGACACCCAAAGGTTGTAATAAGTATCTATAACTTATAGCTTTGAACCTAACTCTAAGACTCTAATCCCCAAGAGCATTATCTTTGATTGTAACGGTTCAACTTCGGTTTGAAATAGAGTTAAAGTTATGAAGCTCTATCACTTCTTAGGGCACCCAAAGTTTGTAATAAGTATCTATAACTTATAGCTTTGAACCTAACTCTAAGACTCTAATCCCCAAGAGCGTTATCTTTGATTGTAACGGTTCAACTTCGGTTTGAAATAGAGTTAAAGTTCTAAAGATCTATCACCTCTTAGGACACCCAAAGGTTGTAATAAGTATCTATAACTTATAGCTTTGAACCTAACTCTAAGACTCTAATCCCCAAGAGCGTTATCTTTGATTGTAACGGTTCAACTTCGGTTTGAAATAGAGTTAAAGTTCTAAAGATCTATCACCTCTTAGGACACCCAAAGGTTGTAATAAGTATCTATAACTTATAGCTTTGAACCTAACTCTAAGACTCTAATCCCCAAGAGCGTTATCTTTGATTGTAACGGTTCAACTTCGGTTTGAAATAGAGTTAAAGTTCTAAAGATCTATCACCTCTTAGGACACCCAAAGGTTGTAATAAGTATCTATAACTTATTGCTTTGAACCTAACTCTAAGACTCTAATCCCCAAGAGCGTTATCTTTGATTGTAACGGTTCAACTTCGGTTTCAAATAGAGTTAAAGTTCTAAAGATCTATCACCTCTTAGGACACCCAAAGGTTGTAATAAGTATCTATAACTTATAGCTTTGAACCTAACTCTAAGACTCTAATCCCCAAGAGCGTTATCTTTGATTGTAACGGTTCAACTTCGGTTTGAAATAGAGTTAAAGTTATGAAGCTCTATCACCTCTTAGGACACCCAAAGTTTGTAATAAGTATCTATAACTTATAGCTTTGAACCTAACTCTAAGACTCTAATCCCCAAGAGCGTTATCTTTGATTGTAACGGTTCAACTTCGGTTTGAAATAGAGTTAAAGTTCTAAAGATCTATCACCTCTTAGGACACCCAAAGGTTGTAATAAGTATCTATAACTTATAGCTTTGAACCTAACTCTAAGACTCTAATCCCCAAGAGCGTTATCTTTGATTGCAACGGTTCAACTTCGGTTTGAAATAGAGTTAAAGTTCTGAAGTTCTATCACCTCTTAGGACACCCAAAGGTTGTAATAAGTATCTATAACTTATAGCTTTGAACCTAACTCTAAGACTCTAATCCCCAAGAGCGTTATCTTTGATTGTAACGGTTCAACTTCGGTTTGAAATAGAGTTAAAGTTCTAAAGATCTATCACCTCTTAGGACACCCAAAGGTTGTAATAAGTGTCTATAACTTATAGCTTTTAACCTAACTCTAAGACTCTAATCCCCAAGAGCGTTATCTTTGATTGTAACGGCTCAACTTCGGTTTGAAATAGAGTTAAAGTTCTAAAGATCTATCACCTCTTAGGACACCCAAAGGTTGTAATAAGTATCTATAACTTATAGTTTTGAACCTAACTCTAAGACTCTAATCCCCAAGAGCGTTATCTTTGATTGTAACGGTTCAACTTCGGTTTGAAATAGAGTTAAAGTTCTAAAGATCTATCACCTCTTAGGACACCCAAAGGTTGTAATAAGTATCTATAACTTATTGCTTTGAACCTAACTCTAAGACTCTAATCCCCAAGAGCGTTATCTTTGATTGTAACGGTTCAACTTCGGTTTGAAATAGAGTTAAAGTTCTGAAGTTCTATCACCTCTTAGGACACCCAAAGGTTGTAATAAGTACCTATAACTTATAGCTTTGAACCTAACTCTAAGACTCTAATCCCCAAGAGCGTTATCTTTGATTGTAACGGTTCAACTTCGGTTTGAAATAGAGTTAAAGTTCTAAAGATCTATCACCTCTTAGGACACCAAAAGTTTGTAATAAGTATCTATAACTTATTGCTTTGAACCTAACTCTAAGACTCTAATCCCCAAGAGCGTTATCTTTGATTGTAACGGTTCAACTTCGGTTTGAAATAGAGTTAAAGTTCTAAAGATCTATCACCTCTTAGGACACCCAAAGGTTGTAATAAGTATCTATAACTTATAGCTTTGAACCTAACTCTAAGACTCTAATCCCCAAGAGCATTATCTTTGATTGTAACGGTTCAACTTCGGTTTGAAATAGAGTTAAAGTTATGAAGCTCTATCACTTCTTAGGGCACCCAAAGTTTGTAATAAGTATCTATAACTTATAGCTTTGAACCTAACTCTAAGACTCTAATCCCCAAGAGCGTTATCTTTGATTGTAACGGTTCAACTTCGGTTTGAAATAGAGTTAAAGTTCTAAAGATCTATCACCTCTTAGGACACCCAAAGGTTGTAATAAGTATCTATAACTTATAGCTTTGAACCTAACTCTAAGACTCTAATCCCCAAGAGCGTTATCTTTGATTGTAACGGTTCAACTTCGGTTTGAAATAGAGTTAAAGTTCTAAAGATCTATCACCTCTTAGGACACCCAAAGGTTGTAATAAGTATCTATAACTTATAGCTTTGAACCTAACTCTAAGACTCTAATCCCCAAGAGCGTTATCTTTGATTGTAACGGTTCAACTTCGGTTTGAAATAGAGTTAAAGTTCTAAAGATCTATCACCTCTTAGGACACCCAAAGGTTGTAATAAGTATCTATAACTTATTGCTTTGAACCTAACTCTAAGACTCTAATCCCCAAGAGCGTTATCTTTGATTGTAACGGTTCAACTTCGGTTTCAAATAGAGTTAAAGTTCTAAAGATCTATCACCTCTTAGGACACCCAAAGGTTGTAATAAGTATCTATAACTTATAGCTTTGAACCTAACTCTAAGACTCTAATCCCCAAGAGCGTTATCTTTGATTGTAACGGTTCAACTTCGGTTTGAAATAGAGTTAAAGTTATGAAGCTCTATCACCTCTTAGGACACCCAAAGTTTGTAATAAGTATCTATAACTTATAGCTTTGAACCTAACTCTAAGACTCTAATCCCCAAGAGCGTTATCTTTGATTGTAACGGTTCAACTTCGGTTTGAAATAGAGTTAAAGTTCTAAAGATCTATCACCTCTTAGGACACCCAAAGGTTGTAATAAGTATCTATAACTTATAGCTTTGAACCTAACTCTAAGACTCTAATCCCCAAGAGCGTTATCTTTGATTGCAACGGTTCAACTTCGGTTTGAAATAGAGTTAAAGTTCTGAAGTTCTATCACCTCTTAGGACA